>BSBN01000112.1:7700000-12700000 GCA_027924645.1 Cunninghamia lanceolata | reverse complement strand
GTTTAGATTGCACTCATAAAAATGTTGAGAACCTTCTTTGGACAGCAGAGTTAGAGGAGAGATGGTATGGGGTCTCGACTGGTACTCACATTCATGATTTGCAATTCATCAAGAGTGCTTTGGAGAAGGTAAAATCAGAATATCTCCAATTATTTCATGATAGGGAGCATGCTATTGGGTACGCAGAGAGGATTGCTAGAGTATCCACCCAATTAGCTATTCAGGATCAGAGACATGAGCCCTCTTCTGATTCGTGTGATGTGAGCGATGAGGAGTGTGCTCCTCGTGACTATGATAGTCAACCATTGACATAGGCTAGTGCTTTTTATCGTGACTACATAGTGAGGAGTGCTCATCATTTCTCTTTTAGCCCACGCACAGATGATTTGATGATGCGTAAGTATGGATTGGCTCGGGATTTATACCATCCATTGTGGGATGAAGGGTTTCCATCTACAAGAGATGGAACTAGAGGTTTCAGATGGATGACTCAGATACATTCAAAGGATCACTTGCAGGGTCAGAGATCGGAGTTCCATCATGGTGATATGCATCAGACAAAGTTTGCAACTTCTTGGTCTCCTAAATTTCCATTGGAGACATGGCTTTTGAGAGGTTGCAGTGTCAGTAATCATGATGGCATGTTTAGTCTTTACAGCGGTGATGGAGGAGAGTTTATTCATTCCCTTGTTCTGAGAGGAGCAGTTTCATATCTTCTAGCACCAATGTTGTGTAGTCAGTACATCCATAGGAGTTTTGTAGAGGACAGAGGGGAATGTTGTGGTTCAGACACTTCAAGGGTTAATTTCCTCTTCATGATTGATGGATGTGAGGTTCTAATGTGTTGGGATCTAGGTGGTGATAGGTTTGGCATGATAGTTCAGTTGGATTCTGAGGTGTTGCTTCACCACTCTTTGCATGGTGAAGGTTTTATCAAAGTAGTGCAGCGTCGACATGGTGGTTCTATGCTGAGAATAACTTGGGACCCTGGGATCATTTTTAGTTTTAATTGGGTTCAGTCTGTTGCTTGGAGATTGTATTGGCATTGCTTAAGGACAAGCAATCTTTGGGAAGGGCAGACTATAATGTCCCCATTTTTAGATTCTCTTGCAGATCAGTCAGAGCGGGCTTTCTGGGTTGGTGACAGCATAATTAGAGGAATATTTTGATGTCACCAGGGTGTTCAGGTGATCCAGTGGAGATGTTTGACACTTTCTGGAGGGATTTCGGACAACTTGTCCATACTTACTATTTATAGTAAGTGCTTGCATGTCGTTAATCTTTCTAGGTTTTTCTGGGTTTGTTCTCTTTGGTCCCTGGTGGTCACTACTATTTTTAGTAAGTGGTGGTTTGGCGCTGTTTGGGTGACTTGGCAGTCAGCTATCGGCTCTCATAGACATTGCACTGAGTTCAGAATTATCAAATGGTTTGTGGATCCAGTTGGCACCCTCTGAGTTGGCTCAGTTTGCTTATGGTCGTTACTATTTTTAGTAAGTTCGGGATTGGCACTAGAACAAAATTTTGAGAGTGGGGTTGGATTCATTTTGTCAAGACCTTTCCAACAAGCTATAGATCACTAGTTTCTGACATCATCTTGGCCTCCATTTTAAAGTCCATAAATTAAACATTATTATTTAGTCTTGGACCTTGGTGCCTAGGCTCAACAACTTAATGTTGTTTTAAAAGAGGGGACTTTCTGGGTGATGTTGAAGAAAGAATTAAAGAGAATTATAATATTTTAAAATGTATTTTCCCTCTCATGTTTTATCCCATATGCAAGAGGATTTTAGACATTCCCAATTGAAAAAGTATAAAAGAAGGGAAAGAGCTCTCATTTGGATATGCTTGGATATTGATTTTTCTCTCTTGTTGAGATATTCTCGTGAGAGTTTTGGAGGTTGGCTCCTTGGTTTGGTATTGTTTTGCTGAGACGAAAACCTTTGCAAGATAGGATTTGATCTTTGGCTTTGTGGACGAAACCCCACTTGGTCAATTTCTTGGAGGCTTCATCCAGAGGTCTCATTTGTGCATTCATGGAAGGTATTTTTGGTGGAGTTTGAGCTGATATAAAGAATCTTGGAGTTTTGAAGTGCAAGTTAGAAGATTGATTTATTGAGTAGGTTTGAAGTGTTTTGGAGCATTTTGTGATTGGTATTACTTATCACTGTTGGGCCGTACCATCCTAGTACTGGCTGTACCTATTGCAGCAGTCATTTGGGGCTGATTTATGGTCATTTCTCACTGATTTTGGAGTGACTGAAGTAGTATTATTCCTGCAGACCGAACAGCAGCAATAAGGCAGTGTTTCTGATTAATTTTGGTTGAGTTTGGGGATGCCACTCCTTTTAGCAAGGCCGTACCATATGGTACCAGTCGTGGGCTGCATTTGGGACTTATTTACTCATCAAAATGGATGCCTAGGATTATGTTTTGAGCTGCCACTCTTCGTGTAAGAAGATTGTTGCATTTTTAGAAGTTGTGAGCATATTTCTATGTCATGTATGGCTGGCCCTCCGTCAGCATATGTATGAAGTTACAAACAAACATATGGGTATGTACTTATAATTCATAGTTTGCTATAATACAATCTGGGTCTTCATCAGTTTGCTCATATCTAGTTTAGATTTTCTGGGTTTATGTTATATGCTCTTTATTCCATGTATTCCATGCAAATATCAAACATGCAATATATCCAATGAAACCCTAAACTCAGAACAATCAGAAAAACAAAAATTTGGCATCAAAATATATACACAACAGGGGTGTATACTACACAAGATTAGGATGTTGCTGATCTACAAAACCAAGTGGTTAATCAATATATATTTCTTCATATAAATCTCAATTTAAGAAAGCATTTTTAACATCCATTTGATGGATATGCCAACCAAGACTTGCAGCCAAAGAAAGAATAATTCTCATTGTATTCATTTTAATGATAGGAGAAAATGTTTCTTCATAATCAACACCCTCTTTTTCATTGAACCCCTTAGCAACCAATTTAGTCTTGAATTTTTCTATAGTACCATCTAATTTAAATTTTGTTTTGTAAACCCATTTGAAACTAATAACATTCTTACCTTTGGTGCGAGGCACAAGTTCCCAAGTTTTATTCTCTAACAATGCATCATATTCCTCTTTCATGGCTTGCTCCTATTGTTTCTTCCCTCTAGGTTGCTCATATTAGATTGGGTTATTTACTTGTAATACTTTGGTCATGAGAGCACTACCATTCCTTCCTTGGATTTTTAAGCCTTGCCTATATATTTCTTCAACACTCCTTGTCTTTTGTCTAGCTGAAAAGTCATCTTCTTCATCATCACTACCTGTAGAAAATGGCTTATTACAAGCATTAATTGTTTCATTTTCAATACTATTAGTAGGGCACACCTCATCCTCATCAATGTAGTCTCCATTTCTTTCTAAAATGTCAGAAAAATACAGCATTTTGGAAGTTATTTGGTGTAACTATTGCTAAAACCATTCTAATATTATCAAGTCTAGCAACTAGAGAAAATGTTTCATTATAATCAATTCCATGTTGTTGTGTAAAACCTTTTTCTGCTAACCTTGCCTTGTGCTTTTTAATTTTACCTTCTACATTAAATTTAGTCTTATAAACACATTTGAATCCTATGCAATTAGCTTGCATGTTTGATTTCTCTTAATAGAATCCATCTCTTCATTCGTAGATTTTATCCAATGTTGCTCCTCAGTTGCTTCTTCAAAATACATAGGATCATGTCAGAAAAAAGAAAAATTTGAACACAAATCTATGTTTTCTTCTCCTTAATCATAAACCTTTTTCAAAATTCTCATTTTCTTACCTTTATACTTTGACCTTAGTTAGACAAGTGTAGGATTTCATTCATCACTTACTTGTCAATTGAAGTAGAATGACTTGATGATTCACCTTGTACAAAATTCCTTGGTATTCTTGTTGGAGTGCTTATTGCTTCTTGAGATTTAGATTGATCACCATGCATATTTTGTTCTTCAAGTTCTTCTTCATTTTGGGGTATTTGTGCTCCAATTGTAATTGTTATATCAATGCTTCCATCCCATGCTTCTTCTTCCTTAAATTCTACATCTCTGCTAATAATCACCTTTTTTGTAATGCAATTATACAATTTACAATAATTTGATTCTTTGCTATACCCAATAAAAATGCATTTATCACATCTATCTCAACTTTTTTTCTCATTTTTGAAGGAACAATAGAATATACAATACAACCTAAAATTCTGAAATGATACAGTATGTTTCTTACCACTCCAAGCTTTGTGTGGAATTCGGTCCTTGACACTCTTTGTTGGGCTTCTATTTAGAATATATATACTACACATGCTACTGCTTCTGCCCAATATTCATTTGGCATATGTGTGGCCTTCAACGTGCTTCTAGCTATCTCTATGATTGTTCTATTCTTTCTTTCTAGTACATCATTCTATTGTGGTGTATACCTTGTAGTAAATTGCCTTTTAATGCCATGATATCTGAAAAATCTAGAAATTCATTAGACATATATTCAACTCCTCTATTCTGATCTATGTACCTTGATATAATGGCCACTTTTCTTTTCAACCATAGCTTTGAATTCTTTGAATTTTCTAGAGGTTTCAGATTTCTCCATGAGAAAATATATCCATGTCTTCCTGCTAAAATCATCAATGAATGTTAGAAAATAAGTACTATCTCCAAATGATGGAGTTTGCATTGGTCTACATAAATAACTATGAACTAGCTCAATAATGCCCTTGCTCTATATGAGACTCCTATTGGAAAAATTTCTCTATATTGTTTTGCTAGAATGCAACTCTCAGGTGAACTAGCTGGCTACTCTATTGGTGGCAATCCTTTCACCATATGTTTTTTTTGTAATAAACTCAAACCTCCAAAATGTAAATGTCCATACCTCAAATGTCATAGCCATGATTGATCTAGATATATAGTATGGAAATTGACTTCATCTTCTCCTTGGATACACTGAATTCGAAGGGGGGACATCTGATTCTTGGTCATCTCAACTTTTGCAATCAACCTATCATTTGGAAATCTATTTAGTATAGTTCAAATATCATCCTTACAAGATACAATGTAACCTTTATGTTCTAATTGTCAAACACTCATAAGATTATGTTTTAATCTAGGTACAAAATAAACATCATGAATAAATCTTCTTTCACCATTTATGTCAAAATATTTAATAATTCTTTACCCATTATAGCCACTTTATTATCATTTCCCAATTTCACTTCTGACTTTATTGAATCATCAAGACTAGCAAAAAAATCTTTATTCCTTGTCATATGGTTATTATATCCACTATCTAAAAATAAAATATCCTAGCACTTTCTTGAGCAACATGACATGTGATGAATAAACTTCCAAAATTAGATTCATTTGTGTAATTAACATTCTCCTTGTTTCTTTCTAAATTCATTTGCATAATGTCCATATTTTTTGCAATAATAACACTAAATGTTAGATTTATAAAACCTCTATGAATGTTTCTAGAAGTGATTAATTCCACGTCCTCTATTGTTGTAGTTTTGGTTATTAATTTCACCTTGATCTAGATTGCTCCTTCCACCTCTACCTCTACCTCTTCCTCTAAAGTTTTACCTTCCTGTTCCAGTTGATACCTAAGACTTGAAAGCATTCTCAAAATAAGTATTGTTATTTCTAGTCATTCTAGATACATGTGTTAACAAAGATCCCATTAATTCATCTACTGATAACTATGCCATATCCTTGGATTCCTCAATTGCTACAACTATTGCAGCAAATTTACTGGGTAATCTCCTGAGAATTTTTCTATAATAGATTCTAATCTATTATTTGTTCTCCATTAGATCTAATTTGATTCACAATATTCATGACATGACTTACAAATTGATCTACTGATTCTGAATCATTCATTTACAAAATTTCAAAATTTCACCTAAAAGATTGTAGTTTAGCTACTTTCACCTTTGTATTTCCTTGATAGGTTATCTCAAAAATTTCTCATGACCTCTTAAATGTAGTTGCTATTGCAACCATAGGAAAAGTGGAATCATCCATTGTTTGTTGAATTATAAATAAATATTTTGCATCTTTTTCTTATTTTCTCTAAGTTCATCCTATTGTGCTCTAGCCAAAAATTGATAAGTTGCATGATCTTAGGGTTCTAAAAATCCATTTCCAACTATGTCCCGAATTTCTTGTGAACAAAATAGTGTTTTCATCTTAATTGCCCAAAAATCATAATTCTTACTAGTGAAAATGGGGATCTTGGGCTGCGAGAGATTGCTTCTTGATGCCATGATATAGTTAGCTACAGTGATCCAATGTCTTCACTCCTCTTTAAGTCTTTCAACAAAAGACTACACCTTAGTATAATTTTTATTAAAATTTTCAATTTCCTTAATTTACCAATTCTCTATTCTTTGTTGGCAGCTTCATAACAATTACTTACTTCAGATCAACCCTTTGATCTGTGGCTTCCAAATCTTCAAAAAAAAACTTTCTATGATCTGCAACAAA
Organism: Cunninghamia lanceolata; assembly: GCA_027924645.1. Taxonomy (NCBI): domain Eukaryota; kingdom Viridiplantae; phylum Streptophyta; class Pinopsida; order Cupressales; family Cupressaceae; genus Cunninghamia; species Cunninghamia lanceolata. The sequence goes on along the minus strand of BSBN01000112.1, from coordinate 12,693,472 downwards.
AAATCTCCTTAACCGCCAATGATTTCTATGGTCTACCTTTGATAATAAATCTATATTTGATAATGGCAGAAGGGTCTTTAGCAAACACTCTCATCTTCATCTAATAGCTTCAGCCTACTCCTACAAATAATCTTAAACTTGGAAACTAGGATTCCTCCTACTCTGATACCACTTTGCTGGACAGAGAAAGAAAAATAAAACAGGCGCACAATAAAGAGCTTCTATAGTAGATAATAATTCTCTATTTTTTTTCCTCATTGTATCAAATGATTACATATCACCTCAAGATATAGAGGTTCTGAAGTTACAATGAATCTTCTAGAATTTATCATGCAAATAATAGGCAAATTACAAAATTCTAACTCTAATAATAACTAACATGCAAAACTATTTTATTCTCCTTCTAGAAACTAAACTGCTACTTCTATTTTTATTTTGGGAGAAGTTATTATTTTATTCCAACACACTGCAAAGTGATGATGCCAAGCAAAACCAAGAACAAACAATTATAGGGCCACACGACAGTAGGTAATGGCCATAAAATGGAGATGTTTCAGTTACATGACCTTTGCTGATGGATTTTTTCAAGGAAATAGATTTCAAATCCGCAATGCCCATTCACTATTGCACATGAGTTGCAAGGCTTACAAACATGAAATGGTTCCTATTCGTTGCATTTCTTACAACTAAGTTCTACGATAGAGAGGTCACTCAATAAATATTATGTATATGAATTTTCGTCCCAAGACAGAATTGCTTGATAGAAAGAAGATTGTAGTTGCTAATTATTGCACAAAAGAAGGAAGAAATTATGGTAGATAGGATGAGTTGGTTTGCACCATTTTGAATATGACTAAGCTTTATAGTTTCATTCTACATTTAAACATGGGAGAACTAATTATCTTTCACTCACTGAGGTATAATAGTGATTGTTTCTCTCTATCTGATGTTAGAGTAAGGAATTTCAATCTATTCATACTGGCAAGTTTAGTGTCATCTTGATCAGGCAACAATTGTCTAAAGAAAGGTCCAATTTTGAATTATACGACATAGTATTTTTTTTATTTTTGTTGTTGTTACTATTAAAAATATAAACTCTATTTAATCACACTCTCTAAGCATTTATTAACAGAAAAAAATGAATGTCATGTAGAGAGGTGTATGTTCATATGTTTTTCCTATTTAAAGGATCTTTGGATCCATAAATTATAAATAGAGCAAATCTATTCAAGCTCTGCAATTTCAACAATTGGTATCAGAGTTGATGGTCCCAATATTCATTTCAAGATAGGAAACCCCATCATGACTGATTTGAATCTATCACAATATTGATTTAAAACTAAACACCCGCACAATAGAATAATAATGATTTTTGGTACAAGAAAAATTTGCACATAGGAGTCTTTATATTGCAAATCTTATACAAGTACAAATATATATATTTAAAGGATGAGACAATGATCAAGAAAATTTGATTAAGGGAAGAGCTTTATATTCACAATCTATAAGTATGAATGATCGTTGGTCTATGTCATTCAAGACTACCTTCATATTCAAGATACGTCCTTCGGTTCTTTAAAGGTCAGACATGGATTGGCCTTTATCATAATGCCTTAGGTATCTCAACACACATCTTTAGCCTCTTAATACTTTGGTCTATTTTAAAATTTTACAAGCATAAGATAGTCTTAAAATCATCTGTTTATGGTGGAGTTTGACATCGTAAATGACAAAGAACTGAATGACACTAATAGCTATTCGCATAATAGTCACAATGGTATTACATTGTTAGTTAAATAAAGCAATAGTTAGATATAAATAAATAAATTTTAGTAATAAATTAGTTTTGGGAAGTTAGGAAGTTATTTCTTATAGGAAGTTTGTACGGGAATAATTGTGGCTTTAAAACCAAATGTACTGCATTGTAACAATCATTCAAATGCAATATATTATTTTATGTTCTGATATTGCTGTACGATGATGGTGTAGCAATCTGCATTTTTCCCTACGATATTTCAATATGGTATCAGAGCAGTTGCTGGTCATGGAGAAGGAGTGCTCAATTGAAGATTGTTAGAGTTCATAAAATTGCAATTGTTGGTGGAGAATAGCGTAGTAAATGGCTGTGGGTGGAAGAAGTGGTTGACAGAGACATTTCTTCCTTACACAATCAAGAAATTTAGCAAAGGTAATGGAAGATTTAGAGAGCAGTTGGTAGAAGGGAATCAGTCACGTGTCATTTCAATCCTATGAGTTTAGTGGTAGCACAAGACTCATGAAAGAAGCTAGATCAGACGCCACTAGAATAGGCTTTATGTGCAATGATTAGATATCTTGTATGCTCAGCAAAGGTCATGTGTGAAGGAAGGCATCATGTAATATATTTTTTTGGTGTAAAAATCGAAGAACTATGGAAGTTTGAGGATGTGGTTTGACCGTATGAAAGAATGAAACAACATCTTGTGGAATATAAGTATTGCAGCATACAAAAGATATAAGAATATTTCTCTATATGCAGTCTCTAGGCATCCAGTAGCATTTTAGGTTGTTGATTTGAACGGTGCAACAGTAAGTTTGATTTCAAGCATTGCATTACCTATTTCTCACTATATGTGCTATAAACATTAGTGTTTATAACTAGCATAGTTGGTTCATTATAAAAGAGGAGTTATAAGGTTCTTGGTTCAAAACTCACAATGATGTGAAAGTATTATTTTTGTTATGAATTATTTGGAGTTCTATAATTTTATTTATTAGAGATAAAGGAAAATAAGGGTGAGTTTTTGGAGGTACAATCATTCTCAGATATTATTTTTCTTTGGAGTAATAAGGTAAAAATTGATGAAGGTTTAATAGTGTTTTGGAGGTAAAAGGTTAACTAATGTATGGGTCTATTATTGATCAAAATCAACATCATTATTTTTAACATTTGACCATGGCCACACATTATGTTTGTGTCCTCGATGCCATCCTTGCTATCCTTGATAGAAATTTGAGAGACTTGCATGCTTGTGATATTGAAGAGTCTAATACAAATGGATAGAGTGTAAGCACATCATATTGGAGAAAGGTGGCATCAGAGGATGGAGGATTTTCCACCATCTCAAGTTAAGTTCTCTCTTTGAGATGATGCTTTGCATGAGAAGCATTTTTAGTTTTGGTTGTTTTGCTTTCTTTGTTGATGCTGACGGATTTGAAGAATGTATGTTTTGTGAAGATTTTGTTTTGGAGATAGGTTTGGGATTTGGTGTTGAGCTCAATATGGATTGTTGTCCAGCAAGCTTCAAAGAGTATATGATCTTGAATTATACCCTTTTGTAGTCACTAGACAATGGCAGAGATCTATCATATCTCTTAGGGTTCATTGTCGAATAATTCAAGACTCTGTGATTTGAGATCTTGGGACTAAAGAGCTCAAGAACACATCTCAAAGCTATGCCTTTTCGAGGGTAGATGAGATAGCATGATGGAGCCCCGCTTGGTTCAGGATTTGTTTTTTGGGAGAAGATCTTCTATAAAATATCTATTCATATTATGTAATTAGTTTTTTTTAGTATGTTAGCATTCAGGGGGGTCCCTTGGTACTATTGCAGAAATAATGTAATAAGGGGGGAATGTTGGCATAATAATCACAATGCTATTACATTGTTAGTTAAATAAAGAAATAGTTAGATATAAATAAATAAATGTTAGTAATAAATTAGTTTTGGGAAGTTAGGAAGTTATTTCTCATAGGAAGTTTGTATGGGAATAATTGTGGCTTTAAAAGCAAATGTACTGCATTGTAACAATCATTCAAATACAATATATTATTTTATGTTCTGATATTGCTGTGTGATGATGGTGTAACAATCTGCATTTTGCCATACCATATTTCAATAATAGCAATCACATGGCTGTGGATCTAAAATCTCTTATCAACTAATATGTGATGCTTGCATGCATGCAGGAGTGGGAGAGCTTTTGGAAGACTTATTTAAGAAGACTTTTATCATTTTAGGAATGCATGTTCAATGCATGATAAACTATATTTTTAGCATAGTTGTTTTTAAAGTATACAGTGATCATGCATGTTCAACTTTTTTTTAGACTATTAGTTTATTTTTGTTGTTGGTCTATTTTGGGGGCTACAAAGTCTTTAAAGTGGACTATCATGTGTTTTCTAACAAGCCAAGAATTTGAAGATGCATGTACTAATGAGGTTTGCGTGCAAGCAATGCAAGAAAAGATAGATTCCATTCATAGGAATGATACTTGGGAGCTTCCACATGACAAGAAAAATATTGGTACTAAGTGGGTCTACAATACCAAGTACAATAGTGATGGAAGTATTAAAAGACACAAGGCATGATTAGTTGAAAAGGTTTCACACAAAAGAATGGTATAGATTATGAACAGATATTTGTACCATTAGCAAGACAAGAGACCATTAGAATGATGGTTTCACTAGAAACTCAAAAGAAATGGAGCATACAACACATGGATGTCAAGAGTGCCTTCTTGAATGGGTACATAGAAGAAGAAGTTTATACATACAACAACCACAAGGTTTTGAAGTGCAAGGAAAAGAACACAAAGTCTATAAGTTGAAGAAGGTTTTATATGGTCTCAAGCAAGCACCTAGAGCATGGTATGCTAGGATTGATAGATATTTCTAGAAAAATAGCTTCAAGAGAAGCAAGAGTGAACCTACTCTTTACTGCAATAAAAAGGATAATGATATTCTTATTATAAGTTTGTATGTTGATGATTTTTTGTATATGGGTAGAAGTCCTAAAATGAAGGATGAGCCTACATTGTTTTTTTGTGATAACATGAGTGCAATTAAGTTTGCCAAGAATCCTATCCATCCTAGTAGGACAAAGTATTTTGATTTGAAATATTATTTAATTAGAGATTTGGTGTAGGAGAAAGAATTTGAATTATGGTATATAATCACTCAAGAACAACATTTAGATATCTTCACGAAAGCAATTCCAAAGGTCTAATTTTTGAAACTCTGAGATCATCTTGTGAGTTTGATCCACATCAAAGGGGGAGTATGTTGACAAGTGATGCTTGCATGCATCTCAGAGTGTGAGAGTTTTTTAATACTCATTTAAGAGGACTTTTATCTTTTTAGGAATGCATGTTCAATGCATAATAAACTATATCTTTAGCACAACTATTTTTAGAGTTTACAATGATCATGCATGTTCACCTTATTTTTAGACTATTAGTTTATTTTTGTCGCTGGTCTATTTTGAGGGCTGCAAAGTCTTTAAAAAGGTTTGCCTTGTGTTTTTGTATTAAGCCAAAAAAAACTCCAATGTCAATGTGTTGGTTGCTCAATTTGAGGAAAGGTGAAAGAACATAGGAAAAATACTGTAAAATATTGTATTTCTGAAAAGCAATATGTTGATTAATTGATTTTGCTCTTTGTTGTAAGTAATGTTAGTTTTGGCTGAATAATATGTGTTGTGAATAAAAACTTGTTTATTATTGCAAGTAAATTTAAGAATTGGCTTCAAAGATTAGTGGGTTTCAAAATCTTCATCATATTTGTAGAGTCTAAATCTGTAGGGTACTGGATTGGAAACCAGTTGTTAGAGCTGGATCTAAAAAGTGGATAGAACATACAAGCTTGGATTGAATATGATAATCTTGGAAATGAGCTCAAAGTAATGGTAGAACTTTGTGAGTATTACGATTCAAGGTTCTAAAAAGAGTGTCATTGCCATCCATATTTGGAATTCATCCTATCAGTGAGATTTTTTATAATAAATGGAAGGATAAATATTCTGAGGGATATTTGCTCAAGATAGAAGAAATAATTAGATATAGAGGAAAGAGGGGCATGTAAATCTACCAAAATCAATCACCATTTGGCATTACTTAAGTGGTTCTTTTGTATGGTTAAAATTTAATTCTATAAGGAAATCATTTGTTCCAATGGGAAAGACTTGTAAAAGAGTGCAGAAAGAAAATAAAAAATTCAATGTGTGAAAAAGATATTTTGGAAGAAGAATTGGTGAAAGTTAAAAAGAAAAGTGAAGATTTGGAAGAAAAGTTGAAGTGGTTTGATAAACAATCTAAAATTCTCAGAGAGGAAAATAGTTTTCAAAAGGATGAAATGTCAAAATTGAAAGCACAAAATAATCCATTAGATCAATTACTTGCAACATACCTAAAGGAAAACATGTGTGTAAGGTCTAAGCATACATTATGTAATGTCTCATTTGATACAAATGATTTGTTGTATTCATTTGATGAATCATTTGATATATGTGATATAGGTAAATCTTCTATTGATAAAGGGTGTGAGGTTGGAGATAACAATATTTTTGAATCTACAAATCTTGCTAGTTGTGATGATAATAACAAAGAATGTTTTCCAAAGAATGTTGGTTTTAATATTATAAAAGGAATGGGTTATGATGGAAAAGGTTTGGGAAAGTATGGGGAAAGAATTAGAGAACCCATTGAACCAAGTGTGATGCTAACAAATGAAGGCAATGTTGGTATAATAGTTATAGTACAATGGTATTACATTGTTAACATTCTACGTAACTACTGGTGGTTATGTTAGTTGGGTGGTGGTTATGTTAGTGGGGCTATAATTATTTTTTCTATTATATCGACCAAATATAACACAATATATATCTATGTTTGTATGAGCATTTATCATTGAATCAATAAATAAAATATACTCTCCATTATTTGGTATCAGAGCCTTGTGTAATGTGAGGAAGGCATCAGTCTGCTGCATCCATTTGATGGGAGAACTTAGTGTGGAGAATGTTTTGATGGCATTGGAGCATGCCATGGTCTTGGCATCATTTGATCCGCTAGAAGTTTGTCCATAATCTCCTCTAGCATGTAGTCTCCATAGAAGCATGTGGAAGCCTTAAAACAATCTGTGCATTTGTAGCAAGTCCATATAGGAGTAGATCCATTAACTATCAAGTGAATGAGCCAACCACAAAGGTACTTGTGTGTTTAAAGGTGTTTGAAGGAGAGCATTCTAGTTTTCTATTTTCAGGAGAATAAAAGGCATATATAGAAGTTGTGTGATCTGGGAAGAGATTTGTTTGTCAATAGTCACCAGAAAATGAAGTGAAAGCCAAGCATCGAACATATCCACATGCTCTTATTTTGTGAGTCATTGATATTCACTACAGTTTGAATTTAACGCAAGCTAGATAAAAAATTACTATTGATCTTAAATCTAGCTAGGGTTTGAATAGACCAGTTTTGATTTCCATTCATCTGTCACATTTTGGAAGTGACAAGGCATCAAAGCAGTCTCGAGAAAATACATAGAAAGAGCTAAAGCATAGAAATGACTTGATAGTGGCCTACATGGTATTGGAATTTGAAGATGACTCTGTTGATCACGACTTCATCTCTTCTTTCATCTGTGCATAGAAATACGACGTTGGTCATTATTTGAATGATTTGGAAGTTGTATTTTAAGTCAGGGTTAATTTGTTTATAAATAGTTTACAATGGGTGATGGTGATGTTGAAGTATCTTGGTTCTTGGAAGGGCCATTTTATGGGTTGGTAAGTAAACTAAAGGTTACTTCTAAAAGTAGTTTAAAATAATTTTTTTTTTCAATGAATTATTAGTAATAGGAAGACATGATGGTGTAAAAGAAATAATTCAAAAGAGAGAAAGTACGCCAACTTTGGGTTCCTAATTTTATTTCAATTATTTTGTGAAATACAAGATATATATTTTTATGTGAAGACCTATGAAAGGGACATTCCAAAGTGTATATGTATTGGAGTGATAAGGTTATTGTGCTTTTGGAGTTATAAGGATTTATTTTTGTAAAAACCACATTTTTTTGTTGAGTCCAACACTCTGAAATGAAGATTTTATCATGTCACTCTATGCTTGTATTCTTGACAAAGATTTCAAATGCACATGTTCATGCTATGGAAGAGTCTAATACAAATGGAGGCAGATAGCATCAGAGGATGGAGGGTTTTCCATCATCTCAAGTTAGCTTCTCGCTTTGAGATGATGCTTTGTATGAGAAGCGTTTTTGGTTTTGGTTGTTTTTCTTTGCTTTGGTATTGCTAACAGATTTGAAGAATGTATGTTTTGTGAAGATTTTGTTTTGGAGATAGGTTTGGGATTTGGTGTTGAGCTCAATATGGATTGTTGTCTAGTGAGCTTCAAAGAGTATATGATCAAGAATTATACCCTTTTGCGGTCACTAGACAATGGCAGAGATCTATTGTATCTCTTAGGGTTCATTGTCAAATAATTCAAGACTCTGTGATTTGAGAGTTTGGGACTAAAGAGCTCAAGAACACAACTTGAAGCTATGCCTTTCCGAGGGTAGACGAGACAGCATGATGGAGCCCCACTTGGTTTAAGATTTGTTCTTTGAGAGAAGATCTTCTATAAAATATGTATTCATATTATGTAATCAGCTTTGTTGAGTATGTTAGCATTCAGGGGGGGTCCCTTGGTACTATTACAGGAACAATGTAATAAGGGGGGAATGTTAGCATAATAGTTATAGTACAATGGTATTACATTGTTAACTTTGTATGTAACTACTAGTGGTTATGTTAGTTGGGTGGTGGTTACATTAGTTGGGCTATAACTATTATTTCTATTATATCAACCAAATATAACACAGTATATATCTATGTTTGTATGAGCATTTATCATTGAATCAATAAATAAAATATACTCTCCATTAGGCCTTAGATATGTTAGAGGTAAAGAAAACATAAATGATGTTACAAGTAATCTAGTTACAAACAACATAGTTCAAGAAATACAATGTTCCCAATGTTCTCATTGTAATAGGCAAGGACAGTAAAAAACATGTTGGGATCTTCATCCTTGTACTATTTGTGGATTGAAGAATCATTTTGAAAAATTGTGTTGGAACAGAAAGTGGAAGAAACAATCTATGAAAGATTGACTAAAGAAGAATTATGGATAGATTGGTGTAGATCCAATTGGTGAAGGGTCAAAAATATGTTCAAAATGTTGTACAAGAATAAATATTCACATTAAGAGAAAAATAACAACCAAACAAGGTTCCATCAAAGAAGTAGTGAATAATGAAGAAATCTACTTGAAGTTTTGCAGATCAAACATCAGTTGGCAGACATATTCACAAAGAATTTAGAAAATGAGAAATTTGAACATTTAAGATAGAATTTGGGATGCTAAACCAACTAGTGGTAGAAATTAAGGGGGAATGTTGGAATAAACTATTTATTCTCCAACCGACCATCAACTAATTGTCACTGTAACTAAACAAAGAGCCTAAACACATTGGATTGTTTGGAGGCTTGAACTGTCTGGAAAGGATCACATTTGATAATCCTATAAAGTTGTAAAAATTTGAATTGACTATCCAGATTTTTGGTATGAGGGAGCTTGCAATATTAAACATTCATGATTGGCCTACAACCTTGAAGAGCTGTGAATATTTGAAAAGCCACTATCAACAATAAGGGCCAAAGTATTTCCACTTGAATTCTATCCATGTTGTATGTGTAGATAAGTGAGATTTGTAGTTGGGGAGCTTATAAAGTACACCAAAATTAGTAATAAAACAGAATGCCAACCATAAAATGCATTTGAGGCTCATTCAATAAAGTTGTAGTATTGATCACAAAGATCACTGCAGAAAGATTTTGATCACAAAGATCATTGCAAAAGATTTTGACCGCAAAAATCATTGCAAAAGATTTTGATTGCAAAAATCATTGAAGAAAGATTTTGATTGCAAAGATCATTGCAAAAAAAAAATTTATCGTAAAGATCATTGCAAAAAGGTCTTGATCACAAAGATCATTGCAAAAAGTTTTTTATCGCAAAAGGTTTTGATCACAAAGATCTATGGACAATGACATCAATAGACAAAAATGTTTTTTTGCTTGTAAGACTTTACCTCATTTATCAATAGAATTACGAAAAGACATTCTATTTGAGAAGAAGAAAAGAAAGTTTTACATTATTACAATCATCCCGGTCACTTTTAAGAGCCAGTGCTTCAAAAAGAAAAAAGACATGAACAAGGGTAATCGAGAGAAAATTAGTATCTAAGGGATATATGAAAGGAGGACAAAATCCTCTAAAAACTTAGTTTCAATTGTTGCTTTGAGAAATCAATTGTTGTATGAAAAACTTGATCATATTAACCTCAAAGCAGTTGTTGTATCAACATGTGAAGCACTATGGGTTAGACAACTTCTTGAGAGTCTTCGACACCCACAACTTGATATAACAATTATGTTTTGTGATAATCAAAGCATGTTGAAGATATCTAAGAATCCAGTGTTCCATGCTCTCACAAAGCATATTGAAGTACACCATCACTTCATTTGTGAGAATGTTCTCAATAAGGAAATTGAACTACTCTATACACCAACTAATGAGTAGCTTGCAAAACCTTTGAGCAAGGATAGGTTTGGATGCTTTTAAGAAGGAATTAGTGTTAAATGTTCTTCATTTGTACATGGGTAGCTAATAAACCTATTTATTATAGGTGGCCCCCATCATCTAGTTAGGGTATGTGATAAATAAAGTTTATGGAGAGTGTTAAAAATATAAACTCTATTTAATCAGTCTCTAAGCATCTATTAACAGAAAGACATATTTGTTGTGTAGAGACGTGTCCATATGTTTTGCCTATTTAAAGGATCTTTAGATCCATAAATTGTAAATAGAGCAAATCTATTCAAGCTCTCCAATTTCAACAATTACATGTCTTGACAGTTTTTCCCTTAACTTGTTTCTTATTATAGTGTCATCTCATGATGGTGGATGTAATGTTGCTTGACTAAAAAGCTTTAGAATTTTTATTTTTCAATTTAAGGATAGTGATGATCATTCTGTGGTCTGCATCTTGGTCTTTGTTTGAATTGTCTCAATTGTTAAAATCAGGTTCTACCAGCCCTGAGGGAGCAGCATGTTGAATTTATGTTGAGAGAACTAGTGAAAAGATGGGAAAATCACAAAATTATGGTTCGGTGGCTTTCTCATTTTTTTGACTACTTGGACCGCTACTACACTGCAATGCACTCCCTGCCAACTCTAAATGAAGTTGGTTTAAGATGCTTCCGTGATCTGGTAAGTATAAGATGATATCCAACATTGAGCTCTTCCTCTTCATACTGTCACTCCCTGTTATGTATCTTAAAGTTTTTTTTTCTTTAGAGACCATATATAAGGAAGTAGGATTGATATATGTCTAGCTTAGATATGCCAAATAACAATGTAACATAAACAATTTTTGGAATAATGTTTTGCTTTTCGCAGGTTTGCCAAAAAATTAGGAATAACGTAAAGGATGCGGTGATAACTCCGGTATGTTAGTGGAAATATTGATAAATTATCAGAAGTTCTTTAGTTTTTTGACATTGTCTTTTTTGATGAACGAACTATGTTCTAATTCACTAATGTTATCTTAGATTGATAAAGAACGTGAAGGAGAACAAATTGATCGGACTTTGTTGAAAAATGTTCTGGGAATCTTCGAAGAGATTGGGATGGGTAGCATAGATTTCTATCAAGAAGATTTTGAAGTAGCCATGTTGGAAGACACTGCTTCTTACTATTCTCGAAAGGCTGCCTCATGGATTCTAGAGTATTCTTTTTTATTAGATTATTTGCGCAAGGTTGGCACTGAAAGGGGAGCTACAATTGGAAACATGATTTGACAATGTCGATTTTAATTTTGAAAATGGACTTCATCTAGAAGCTGATGTGTATTTTATTGTACTACAGGCTGACGAATGTTTAAAGAAAGAAAAAGAGAGAGTTGCACATTATCTACGTTCCAGCACTGAACAGCAATTGTTACAAGTAACTTTCTATTAAACACTCGTTATGTCAACCAGAATCTGTGGATTCAACTAACCATGAAAAAGTTGTCAATTAATAGTTATTTCCATTAGCTATAAGGCATGCACAATGACCTGCTTGTTTTAAATATTTAAGTTGTAAAAAAGTTACCATTATTTGTGATCTTTTCCACAGACAGTACAGAATGAACTACTATCTCAGTATGAGAGTCAGCTTTTGGAGAAGGAACATTCAGCTTGCCATGCATTGCTAACAGATGACAAGGTATGCTTTTGGTCTACAAATCTTAATATTGCTGCATACATGGGAGTACGGACCATATTTTTGAGTACATTTCATCGTCTTCTACTATTTTTTACTTTTGGTACAGCTGGATGATCTTTCAAGGACATATCAGCTATATTATATTTCTAGGAACTCCAAAGGTGTGGAAACTGTGGCTCAGATTTTCAAGCAGGTATACATTTTGATTGGAAATCTGCTAAAACGTCCAGTTTCAAATTCTCCAGATTTTTTTTATAGATGATGAGTAAATTTCTGTGTGGTTTGGTTTTCTACTACGCTTTTCTGTTGCAGCACGTGAGAAAATCATTAGTTAAGCTTGAAGAAGAAGCAGCCACCAATATAAAGGTAATTTTGCAATTGTAGCTAGTTCGATCTATTTTCTCATTAGTCTATGGTCAGCATGGTTGGTGCACAGGAGCAGGTACAATCTTATATGCATCTCTTTTACTGCGTTAACTTTCCATACATGGCATTTAAGATACGACCTTGTGAATTTTGCATATGTCAAACAATGCACAATGGGATTAGCTTTCACATATACAAGATACGAATGCAATTTCATTCCTCAACTTATCCTGTAGAATATTAACTTTTCGTTGTGTTGATTTTCAGGCATTCGTTGGGAAAGTTATTGACTTGCATAACAAGTACTTGCAATATGTCAAAGAATGTTTTTTAAACCATTCCCTTTCCAAAAAGGTCGGGGAAAGTATAATTTTCTTATTGTCCTTTTGCTTGTCCATGTTGGCTGAGTTAAGCTTATAGATATTATGCAGAATGTTTAAGCACCTTTCTTATGAATTTTTAACTCCATTTACAGGTGCTGAAGGAAGAATTTGAGGTGTTTTGTAACAAGAAAGTTGCAGGAAGCACAACTGCCGAATTGCTTGCCACATTTTGCGACAACATTTTGAAAAAAGGTGGCAGTGAAAAATTGAGCGATGAAGATATTGAAGATACACTTGGAAAGGTTTGTGTTGTATTTCAGTCTAACATGCTTCGATGTTGGCTCTTGTCCAGTGATTTTGTATACACTAATTTATTCTCTCATATTATGCTTCGATGTTGGCTCTTTTCCAGTGATTTTGTATACACTAACTTATTGTCTAATATTATTTCAGGTTGTGGAGTTCCTCGCATACATCAGTGATAAAGACTTATTTGCAGAATTTTACAGGTAAATTTCCTCAGACATGCTACAAGTTCGTTAACATTTCTTTCATCAATTATGTCCAGAAAAGATAATGTAATTTGTTTCTTTCTTAGCTCTATGTACCATGCAATTGGTTTTCCTCTTACATAGCTTTCTTAAACTTCATGGGAGAAACAGTGGCAGGTCCACTGAAATCATAAATTAAAACAACAGCATACTACATGATGTTAAGCCTGGGGCTAGTGCATTTTACAAAGAATATTTCCATGCTCTTTGCACTATTGAAATTAATATTCTTATAGCAAGATTATATCCAACCGACAATATTGGAATTGGTTTTCTTCTTAAATATCTTTCTTAAACTGCATGAGAGGAATGATGGTATGTGCATTGAAATCGTAAATTAAATTAACTGCATACCATGCGATGTTAAAAGTGAGGTCCAATGCATTTTATGAAGAATCTTTCTACGCTCTTTTCATTGTTGAAGTTAGTAATTCTATAGCTGTTAGAAAATTAAGGTTTACATGCAATAAGTCAGTTGTTATGTTAGTTGGTGGGAAATTATTCCTCTAGGTAGGTTGTACACAAGACAATAATGGCTTTATAAAACCAATATATTGAATGTAATATCATACGGTTGAACATAGTGAAATTCCAACTTATTTTTGTTATCATTCACAGTGTAAATCTTTAATATTGCTTTTCTATTTTGTTTCTCTACCAAATTTAATAATAGCAAGCTTACAATCGACACACAATATTGGAATTGTGCAAAAGTACCTCTGACAGAAATGAAAGACCATGGTGTTCAATTAAATGGTAGCAAATTACTCTCGTTATATTTCTTACCAACTTCGCTAGCAATGATGAATGTCAAGATGCAAAAAAATAATGTTTCTCTAATTTCTGTATCACTATATTTCTATCCAACTTCAACACAAATCAACATCTAGCTTGATGAGCTCACATAATAGCATGTGGAAGTGCCACTCATGCTTTTATGCATGCAAATCTTTCTTCAGAAAGGATTTGTTTTTTGCATGTATTTTTTCATGGTTATTTAAGTTAGTTGAGTTTGAATGTGAAGGCATGATGTAATAACCACCTTGGTTACTACCGATTTTTTTAACACCAAGTACTAGCTTAATCACCCAAGCATCTACTATTTGATTTTAGAAGTGCTAACTTTGTAGACTTACCAACCGTAGTCATGGCAACAACTCTATGCCACAACTCATAAACTCACACTAGAGTATGGTAATCTCACAAGGTCAAGGTCATCTCTTGAACCAAACTTAATCCTCAAGGGTTCATTTGCAATGGCCTTGCCTACATATCCCCTCATGGGAATCAAAGGCATCGTAGTTCGTATATCAATAGTAGAGAGGTTACATCCTCTCCCTTGATATCAGATCTCTAGTCTCACTTTTAAATCATATTTTTTAAGTAAATCATATAATCCCAATTAAATTCATAAGCAATGTATGATAGCAAATGCAATCCAATCATAGGTTAGTTCAATGCCCACATCAAGGTATGAAAACACACATAACCACATAGTGACTAGCTCGTATAAACTTCACTTGATAAAACATAGTGATTGGCTAAAGGATACATTACATGTACACAATGTGACTATCTATCACATGGGTCACACATACATACTCTGACTAGATCAAGGGTATAACCCATCTACACAATGTGAATAACTCATGCATGTGTCACACTTATACTGAGTGACTAGATCATGCTTACCACATATAAATAGAGTGAATAACTCATGCATGCATCACATACAACCAAACTAACTAGCTCATGCATACAACACCTATACACATTGTGATTAGTTCCCAGCTCATGCATACATCACATATACACAGTGTGCTTAGTTCCCACCTATATCACATACACAATATGAATAGCTATGGAAGGCATCATATATACACAATGTGACTAATTCACATATACCAAATGTGATTATCTCATGCAAGCAATGTTTATACACAAGGTAACTAGATCATATGCACATCATCGGTACACATAGTGACTAGGTAGTAAAATCAAAGGTTGTGACCATATTGCAAGCATATCCCCTGCCCATATGTCCTCAAATAGATCCCATCCAGAAATAGGAAAGTTGGTATATCTAATGGCACACCATGAGTTCCATGATTTTTCCCTGACGTATAGTCAACTATGATGATAAGAAAGTATCCCATACTACTTGCAGTTATCATTGGCAAAGGCTCAAGTGTGACAATACACAATACATAAGGTCCTTAACACAGATGCACATAGGGATTGACTCACACATACATAGTGACTAACTGGTAATAGAAAGTGGATGTAACCTATTACATGCACCTTCCCATTACCTGGTTCACTCACACATAAGCTCCCATCCTTTTCCTGGTTCATAACTAGTTGTGATGACAAGCAAATATCTCATACTACTTGTTGTCATCACTGGCTGAGGAGTAGGTGTAACAACATACATCACATGTGGCCATTAATAAAATTTTCATAGCCTGTTGAACCATTGAGTCGATGGATCTTGACATCTATCACCTCCATGCCACTGGAGAAAGTCAGTCCAACCTGGTATGGGGTAGCTCCTAGCATCTATTACCTGCATGGTATTGGTGAAAGCTAGCTAAGCCATACATACCATAGGGTAGCTCCTGTCATTCATCACCTCCATGGTACTAGTGATAGCTGACTAACCCTAAGATACGGCAGATAACACCTAGTATCTGTCACCTCCACAGTACTAGTGACAACTAGCTAAACCGCACCTACATCATAACATGTATGGCTCCTAGTATCTATCACCTTTGTGCTATTGGTGACAATTGACTCATCCAAGATATAACAAATAGAACTTGGCATCTGTCACCTACATGGTACTGGTGATAGCTAGATATCCACACATGTATCAGACTCGGTCCCAACATGTGGGTCATCTTATAGCCAAGGGAAATTCAATCAAAATGTTACAAGGATTTACCAACACTTATTAGGTTGACTTGGTTACATGCCACATAGAGTTCCATAAACCATTACACAGGGTTTTTAGGTCTAGGGGTCTAAACTACAAGTCAACACTCAATAAACATATTGGACCCACATGAGCTAGATTCTATTTGGTCACATATGCATAAACATATACAAACACAAAGTACTATCAAGGGACATTCCACACATTCAGTTGTCACTTAGAAACATAGTATGCATCATATAAAAGTCAAACCCATAATGGAAATATTAAACAATATTCTATTTCTGAGTGCATTACATTTACATATTATCAATCACAAATCTCATCATACAATTATCTACCAACTAGGTGTTAAGGTAGAACCCCCTACATAGTTGGTAATTATGACCATTAATAGCCTATAGTGTTCAATACACAAGACTAATTATTTTAATCTAGACATTACGAAAGTCACATTCAAACAAATCTTGTTAGAGATAAACCATGAAGATGACAATTCTAAAATCTCATCCAAGATTGGGTAGATTTAGAGAACCTAACCCAACAACCTTAGAGTATAGGAGCTTAGAGCTGATAGAGTGCCTTTTTCTAACTGGGGCATATATAATGAGACTTACTAATTGGAAGGTGGGTTCATATCTCCATCATGTAGTTTCAGCCTCAAACTAAAACATATCAAAGAGGGAAGGTTGATCAAGTTTGGGAACACTCCATTCCTCTTAGACATTCACTAAACCGCTCCCCTATGAACTTGTGGTCCAAGGGCATCCTTCGCCCAAGAATTGCCTTCATAACTACTTCCAAACAAGATTGAAGTCACATGTAGTTCTCCTCACATAATATCTCGAGGGTTTTATACATAGGTTCCTACTCTCAATGTTTCATTTCCACTAAAGTAACTTTCCTCCTAGAAGTGAAATAGGAGGAATACTAAAGGAGGATGGATAACCATAAAAGGGTTTAAGACCAAATAGTGTAATACATCACTAATTATCAATACTCATTCCAAAACAAAACCACAGTTCACATGGTTTTATTAATTCTATAGCATACTCCAACAAGGTTCCTCTTAATGGTTCCCATCAATTAATAAGGCTTAACCATAGGTAGAGAAACCCAACTAAGTTCACAATATAGTAAGACTATACAAAAGAGCTTCTACCCAAGGACACTGAGATCTCCAGTTAGACCTCTCCACCATTATGATTTGTGATTCTGCCTAGACAAGATAGAATCCTTCTTAAAAGATGCACCTTAGATGATAGCATCACATGAGGACAAAGTGCCCAAGCCAAATCCACACTTAGAATTTAAGTATAGTAGTATATCCAATATAAATGAATCCACTCGCAACATAGCACAAGGCAGCAATAACAATTGTTAGAATATCATCACAAAGCAATGATTATGCAAGGCCCTATATGGCTCCACATGATGTCCTACCATAATATGATTCAATGATATCAATATCATAACCATAACACGTTATTGTATCCTTGATTCTTCTTGATTGGAAGCATTGAACATGCATCTTCAAGGCCACAAGAAAACTATAAGGAGATTGAAAAACTTACACCAATAATTTAAACTTGCTTTAAACATGGTCAATACTCGATTCATACTCTAAATGGTTGGCAACACTATATCCATGGAACCAACATATAAAGGACATACATCGAATAATAATATTCTTAATATTTTAATTTCATTTGTCTTATGACACAACCCTACATTCTTATGATAGTCTATATCATGGTCAAGATAGTATTCACACTTGCCATTTATATTAAATATGACCTTAATGGTCATCAATAAGCTATTAGGAGATGCTATACAATATGATCACAATTATTTTATCTCTTAACTCAATCTCAATAATACCATCAAATTTAAAGGATATATTGTCATTCACTTAGTGTACAACCATACAACAGTCCAATACAAGTATAGTACTCTTTTCTTGGTTCCCATGATATTTCCAATATCAAGGTTCTCATACTTAAGAACGTCATGTAGTCAATTCATGCCTCTAACCCCTAAACCATAAACTGAATAAAAAAAGATATCAACTTCCAACATTAAAATGTGTTCAATACAATGTGGTTCTAATGCCACTAAATGAAGTCATCATCACCATATGAAATTGTACAAAAATAATCAATATAAATAACAGTTCCTATTATCAAACCTAATCCCAAAAAAATAACCATCCTTTCAGTCCATCTTTCTTAGTTTGTCCCAAATTATATTGTTCAATTATTTCAAAGCTAGAATCAAGGATATGGAGGAGTATAAACAATACCCAGAGCCCACTAATCAATGATTTAGGTGGTCAACTTGATAAGAATCCAATAGCAATATCACCATTATGATCTCTATAAATTCTCAATGGTAACAACCATAAATGGTTTAGAATAAGATAATAGTCTAAAACGTAATGAATCATGAGTCATATCTTTTCCTAGCCACATTATAACCTTATGCATGCCAGAACCTAATACATGGTCACTATTTCCACAATCAAAGTGAATAGAAAAAACAATAGAAAAGATCACTCTAGTGAGAAAGGCAAGCATTTGCCTAATGACTGTAGACTGTTTGGAAGCTCCCTAACCCAAAGTAGTTAACATTATACTTGGAAGCCTTTAAA
Source organism: Cunninghamia lanceolata (assembly GCA_027924645.1). Classification (NCBI taxonomy): domain Eukaryota; kingdom Viridiplantae; phylum Streptophyta; class Pinopsida; order Cupressales; family Cupressaceae; genus Cunninghamia; species Cunninghamia lanceolata. The sequence continues at coordinate 12,674,557 of BSBN01000112.1, read as the reverse complement.
ATAAATATTTCCTAAATATAAACCAAAGGTCTTTAAATCCTCAGAGCAAGAGGGAGGAGAATTGAACTACTACAATGCTACGTTTGTATTTTATTTCATACCCACCTCATTCTCGTCTGAGATTGTGCCATTAGTGTGGTTCAAAGGATAAGATTTACCATTGAACATAATAAAGATTAGACACAGATTTGATAAAGAAGTGCAACAATCAATAGTAGATATCTATACTCTAGGTGCATATAGGCAACTTGTGTACAACCATATACAAATATATATAGCATTTGTGCACCCATGAGTTTACATATGTCTAAAGGAGAGCCTTACTACTCCCAAATATTTATTGATAGTAGTAGATAGTTGGGTAATGTCTCCAGAAAGAAAACAGAGACATGTGGGCTCTGTTGACAACTCAAATCAAGGCTTGACAACCTACATTGCCAACCTAATAAAATAACAAAGAAATCTTTCTCAAGGTGAAGAAAATTGAAACTCAACTCCTTGATGAGGTTGACATTACTAGAATGTGAAGATATGTGAGTCCAGTGATTTGGCATTACAAAAAATATTGGGTGGGATATAAGAACAGTCAACTGTATATCTACCAGGAAAATTATGGCTATGATTAATTCCTTACTCCCATATCCACCTTTTTTTAACTACAACCATATTCCTTACTCCCATATTCCTTATTCATGCTTCCTATTCCACTTAGCTATAACAAGAAGAAATGAAGGAGAACTACTAGTGGAATAGAATAGGTGAAAGGTAACTGAAACTTGTTGTTTCTGGGCATTTAGATTCATCCAGGTGACTAGAGAATGGCTTTCAAAACATCTGCATACTACCAAACAAACCCAACTAAGTCTTGCTTCTCTCATGCCTCCCTTCTACTCTTCTCCATGCCCTAGCATCTTCTATAATCCTCTGCAACTATTAAAATTCCTTTATCTTTATCAACTAGTAATCTTCCTCTCAACCAATGAACAAATTCAAACCCATGAACTTGTAGCCGCCATAAAACGGCTCTCGTCTTTCATAATGAGAGTATAATTAGAACATAGATATCTATTATGATAAAAGTGACTTTCAACTGCTTAGAGAGAGCTCTTGTGATTCAAGAGGTGGTGTGAGAATTTATGGATGCCCATACCTACATTTTCTCTTCCACCAAACCTACGTCAATCACTATTTAATGGTTAAGGGCTGCCTAAGCTTCACTGCACATGGACACAATATCGTCCCTCTTCTATCCAACTACCTCTTTTAATTCCTTGTCTCCTCACCTACCTTTTTATGTATAACACATTCAAATCACTCTTCAATGTGGTGGTTGGTGGCTTGATCAATGCCTCTTCATTATCTTTTTGGTTATTATTTTTGTTTGTCATCCATGAGGAATACTCCTTCTGCTAGGGATATGACACATGAGAAAAAGTTTTTGTAACAATGAATTTTCTTCTAAGAATAAAATTGAGAGATCTTTGTTTGTGGTTTAATCTTGGTACTTTTCTAGGTTTTCCACGTAAATCTATGTTGTCTATTTTGTGTGAATTATTTCTGTTTGATTGCTTATTTCAATTTTGCATTGCTTATTTTTCTAACAGTTGGTATCAAAGCATGCAGTTTTGTGCAGAAATTATTTTGTGAGTTTTTTATCTTTGTGAAAAAGCAATGACATGAGGCATGGTTACCAGATTTGAGGTTAAAGAATTTGATGGTTTCAATTTTACTTTGTCGAAACTAAAGGTTAAAGCCTTATTACTGAAGGATGGATGCACCTTGGCTCTCAAGGGGACAATGTCAAAACCTACAACCATGAAGAAAGAGGAATGGGATGAAAAGGATAAAATGGCTAGAGCTACAATTTAGATATATCTAGCTGATTTAGTTTTATTTAATGTTGCAAAAGAGAAAATGTCATATGACTTGTGGACTAAGCTCAAAAAGCTATATGAGACTGGAAGTCATTAGCAAATAAAATTATGTTACAGTGGTAGTTGTATACTTTGAGGATGCACTATAGTTTTTCAATCACAAATCATATAAATAATTTCAACACACTAATTAGACTGTTGGCTTTAGTGAAGGTGAAAATTGAAGAAGAGCATGAAGTGGCTATACTATTGTGCTCTCTTCCTGAAACTTGGGATCAACTAGTTATGGCGATTAGTAACTCAACACCAAAGGGGAAACTTATCTTTGAAGATGTGCTAACTATAGTAATGTCTAAAGATTCAAGGTGGATCTTAACATCTCAAGGGACTTCTTCCATTGATGCCCTCATAGAAAGGAGGAGAACTCCAGAAAGAGACAAAGTTGAGTGTGGACAAGCTACGTTCAAATCCAAGGCCTGTGGAAAAGAGAGAAATGTTGGAACTATGGAAAAATAGGGCATGTCAAAAAGGATTGTAGGCTACCAAAATCAAACAAAGAAAATCCTAGCTCGTAGCCATCAGAGGCAAATGCAACAAAAGTTGAAGAACCATGGAAGATTGAGAGGTTTTGTCTGCTAATCTAAGAGGTTCATTTCATCATGTTTGGATCATTTATTCTACTGCCTCTTTTCACATGACTCCTCACAATGACTAGTTTTATACTTAACAGTCATGTGATGTCCAAGGATGGTTTATAGAGGAAATGACAACATGTGTGAAGCTATTGGTGAAGGAGAGGTCAAAATTAAGATATTTGATGGGATAGTAAGGACTCTTCAGCATGTTAGACATATGCCAAGATTAAATAAAAAGATCTTGTCACTTGGAGTATTCGATGAGTAAGGTTATTGATTCAGTGCTGAAAATAGTTGTCTCAAGGTAACAAACAGAATGTTGGTGATGCGAAAGGGAGAAAAGGTTTCTAATCTCTATAGAGTAGTTGGGGAAACTTGTAGTGGAGAGGCTTTGATGGTATCAGATGTAGAAATGGATTCATTATCTACTTGGCATCAATGGCTAGGCCACATGAATAAGTGTGGTCTCAGGTATTGTGAGATAGAAATCTTCTCCCAAGTTCTAAATCCAGAGATTTGAATTTTTGTGAGCAGTGTTTGTTTGGAAAGTAGAATAGGTTCAGTTTTTCTAGTTGCACTACCAAAAGTAAAGAAGTTCTAGATTGAATTCATTTACATACTTGGCAAGCACATGTTACATCAATTGGAGGTTCGTCAAATTTTGTTTCATTTATAGATGATTTTTCTTATAAGGTGTGGATTTATATCTAATGTGTTTTTCTTATTTTAAGAAGTTTAAAGTTCTGGTAGAGGATCACAAAAGAAAGACAACAAAGTGTCTTAGAATAGATAACAGAGGAGAATTATGTTCAAGTGAGTGTAATCCATTTTGTAGTAAGCATGGCATTGCAAGGTAGTTGACGGTTCCTAGAACACCACAACAAAATGGTGTTGCTAAAAGGATGAACCATATGATTATGGTGAGAGCTAGATGTATACTGAGCATTTCTAGATTAGTGCAGAAATTTTGGGGTGAGATTATTTCTACAATATGTTTTTTGATTAATAGATCACCCACTACAACTCTAGATCATAAAATTCTTAAGGAAGTATAGACAGGTAAACCTGTTGATTATTCTTTTTTCATGTTTTTGGTTCTGATGCTTATGTTGATATTCGCAAAGAGGATAGGAATAAGCTAAATGTGAAGTCAATAAAATGTATTTTTCTTGGCTATGCAAAAGGTACAAAGGGGTACAGGTTGTGGGATACTACTACCTACATGATTATTATTACATGTGATGTTTATTTTAATGAAAATTTAGTGCAAAGAAGTAAAGAAAAGAAAAGTACAGAAATCATTCTAGTAGAGGTGGAAAAGTATGATGCTAATATAGAGGTGCTAGATGAAAATTGGCCACCTTCATCTATTCATGAAAATCAACAAGATAATAAACAGAATCAGTTATATGATGAGATTGAATAGCAACCAAATGAGCTACAGGCTAACACATTACTCCTTCTAAAGAGATCCGCTAGAGTGATCAAACCACTAGCAAGGTACTCTCTTAATTGTAATTTAGCTTATGCTTTACTTACTGATGTTGGTGAGCCTAGCTCATATCAAGGGGCTTGTGAAGATGAAGATACAAAAAAATGGAGAGAATCCATGGATTAGGAGATGCGAGCTCTACATAAAAATAAAATGTGGGAGCTTGTGTAATTGCCTAAGGGGCAAACAACTATTGGCAACAAGTGGTTCTTCAAACTGAAAAGAGATATAAATGATAATGTGGAGTGATATAAAGCTCGGTTGATGGACAAGGGGTATGCATAAAAATCTCATATTGATTTTGATGTAATCATTTCACTTGTGGTAGGGTTAAGTATAGTTAGAGTTGTTTTGGCCTTGTTGCTAGTCTTGATTTGGAGTTACATTAGTTAGATGTTAAAATAACTTTCTTGCATGGTGATCTTTCTAAGGAAATTTATATACCGCAACCAGAAGGTTTTGAGGAAAAAGATAAGGAGAATCTAGTATGTAGGTTGAATAATTTATTGTATGGTTTAAAATAGGCACCAAGGTGTTGGTACAAGAAATTTGATTCCTCCATAATGAGTTCGGGTTTTAGTAGATGTGATGCTGATCATTGTGCCTACTTTAAAATGTATGAAGATGGTTGTTTCATTATTTTATTTGTATGTAGATGATATGTTGGCAGTAGGTCCCAACATGCATAGAATCATTGGGTTAAAATCTCAGCTTGCTAGGGAGTTTGAAGTGAAGGACTTAGGAAATGCAAATCAGATTCTTGGAATGAGGATACATAGAGACAAAAAGAATAGGAATATTTGGTTTCCATAGAAGACTTATGTAGTGAAGATTTTGTAGTGCTTCAATCTGTAGAATGCACAACCAGGTAGTACTCTATTTCTTGCTCATATTAAATTGTCTTCAAAATAGTGCCCTAGTGTAGAAGCAAAGAAGACACAGATGCATTGTGTATTGTACTCATCAACAGTTGGTAGTCTTATGTTCACCATGGTGTGCACTAGATCAGACATTATACAAGGAGTGGGAGTAGACAATCATTTCATGGTGAATCTAGTTTGTGATCATTGGATAGTTGTGAAGTGGATATTTACATATTTCAGGGGCACTTCTGATGCTGCTATTTGTTATAGTGCGAGTAGTCTTCAGGTTAATGGGTATGTGGATGTGCATATTTTGGTGGAGATAGAGATAAAAGAAAATCTACTAAAGGTTATGTTTTCTCCTTCTCAGGAGGTGCTTTAAGTTGGGTCTCAAAGATGCAGACAATGGTGGATTTGTCTACTACTGAAGCTAAATATATGGCAGTGACACAGGCTAGCAAGGAGGCAAGCTGGCTTAATAGATTTTTAGGTATATTGCAAGTAAAGTAGGATAACATGGTGTTGCATTGTGACAAGCCAGAGTGCTTTAAACTTAGCAGGGAACTCAACTTATCATTCTAGAATAAAACATATTGATGTACAATATCACTTTGTAAATGAGGTGGTGGAAGGAGGACATGCCTGTTTGGCCAAGATACACACTAATATAAATCCAACAGATATTTTTACGAAGCCTATTAGTAGAGAAAAGTTCATATGGCATAGAACTTCTCTTGGCTTCCACATCATTTGATGATAGGCAGTAGTGGCATTGATCTTTTAATAGGAAGATATATTCACAAGGTAGAAACTTGACTTCAAGTGGGAGACTGTTGGTATGTGAGCTTGGTTTATTATTGTGAGAACAAAGATTGTAGAAAGATTATCAAACATGAGATTACAAGTGAGAATGAACAATTTGTATTAACAAATAATAGGTATAAATAGTAGAGGTTGCATACCCAACTCTCCATGAAACAAGGATAGGTGGCAATATTCAAAGCAAGAGAATAGCGTAACTACCCTAGGAAATAGAGGTGATGTGTCAAGTCTATTGACACCTATTACAAATGACTCACCAAGTTGAAAATGTTAATCAGCATGTGCTATAAGTCGCCTAACTATGATTGAGTTAGTGTGAACTCATGGAGTTATTCACCAACACCCCCCTTACGCATAGTTTAGGTGAGTTTATGAATGATGAGTCCGAGCAGTGCACCATTTTAGGTACTCATTTACAAATGTATCTCTCAGAAAACAGAGAAATAAAGCAAACCCTATGGGAAAAACTTTCCTCCAAAAGAGGGAAAACAAAGAGAAAACAAAGTGGAGGCTTAGATGACCTCCCCAAAAGATTCCCCCCATAGGAGAGAAAATGATAGAAGGTCTATGAGACCCCCCCAAATACATGTCCTGCTACAGTGATGTTGGATAGTCGACAAAGGATGCAGATGTAGATCTAAGAATGCTGAACAATGTTCCTTCCCTGGGGAAGAAATTAAACCACCTGAAGATACAGGATATCTTCCCATGTGAGAAGATGTATGTATGATCTTGAATCATGTTGAAGCTTATCCAAGGATAATGGTGTCCATGCTGATGCCTTCAAAGAGTGCTCAAGTGTGCCCATGTCGATGCTAAAGGATGCCATAATCAAATTAGGTAAATGTACAACAGATGAGAATGATGACAATCCAAAACCATGTGTAGGATGATGTAGAGCAAGAATATCGAAAGTGGACAATGTTGATGCAGCTTCATCAAAACTGTCATCAAAGAGAACACTAATGTCCTTAAAGTGTGCTTCCATGTTAGCAATGTGAGACTTTACAAATAGACAAGAGATGTCAAGTAGAAATGTGTCCCAATCAACAATACTAGGAAGAGTGATTTCCTATTGTGAAGAAGCATCGGAAGCTTTTGAAGAAGCGACTCTGGAATCTATTGAAGCAACAGTAGGATTGAAGACTTCTTCTATGTCACTGGAATATTTTGTTTCTGTGTCATGATTAGGGACGTGAGTTGTGATCAAAGTAGGATCATGTGGGAATGGTGAAACATTTGAGTCTCCATATGTCTCCAAAATGTTTATCCATAATGCATGTGGACAATCAATATCCATGATGGCATACAAAGCAGCTTCTGGAATATGTAAACTAATTAGTCCACAAATATGATCACGATGATTAAACCACTTAACCTTCTGAGATTGTTTACCAAGTTCAAGGACAAGTCCATACAAATGGGATATGAGATTATTGAACCTGAGGTGTTTTAGAATGCCTTCACACTAGGACTTATAGTTTCCCTTGTTTAGGTTGATTACAAAAGAGTGAGTTTCATAGGCCATGATTAGAACAAGTTAATTTGACTAGACAATAGAAATCAACACAATTAAAGAACCCAGATTAGTTAGATCCCTAATTGAACTTTGTGAAGTTACACTTTATAAGTTGAGTGCATGATTTTGCTTAATTCCCCCCTTAATGTGGGAATTGATAAAGTTAGTGCATAGTGAAAAATGATGACACAATGCTATCCCCCTTTGATTATGTGTTTTTCCCCCTGAATTGCACAATTAATGGAATGAGTGCTTATCATCTCCCTACAAAAGTGTGATAGGGCACTTTATAATGATATTGTGATATCAACTTTGTTGGATAGAGGATGAGAAAAGTACCACCTTTGCAAAAGGAATGACTCAATTTCGAGTCAATTTGCAAAAGTTATGGCCCTTTGAAAATTTTGCATATGCAAAAAAATAAAATACACCTCCAGAAAATAATTTTCCAATGTGTTTAGAGAAAAAATTGCATACAAAGAGTGAAGGAAAAAAAGCTTGTGTGTGAGGGAGAAATTTAAGGCCCCTATGGTAGAGCGCGACCAAGATCTTACTTGCCCATGTGACCAAGGGCTTGGCTCTTAAAATTTTGCCCCTCCATTCTTGGCTTTTTGTCTTTGATGATGTCACCACCCCGAGTTTCTTACATCAGCATTTGACTACAAAATACAAATGAATAGTGCCAATATGTATGGCATTAACTTTGACAACCATCACAAATAAAAAGCTTTTTCACAAAGCTTTTCCCTCCTATTTGGTCACCGTCAGGTGGGGCCCTCAAGGGCATTTGAATGCCTTTGGGTGCGGTCAATGGTGACCCTTGGGTTCGTTGGGCTATTGGTGGTCCAAGGTTGAGTGCTTCAAGCACTGGCCGCAGCAATACAGGTGGTGCAGTGGTGTTGACCACCATGTGTGGTGCTTGGACACCCACGTATTTGTTGATGAGGAGTCCTTTTAGGATTGTGGTGTCTCTAGCCTATGTGGCCTATTTGACTCCTTCCTTGGCTATGGAATGAGCTAAGGGTTCCTGTGGTAGCGCTTGTCGACCTCGTGGCCTCTGTGTATGCTCTCCATCATCAACTTTTTGGTCACTGCAAGTGATTTCCACTGTCGGCCCTTTGGTCATTGCAAATGTAGTGTAGATTTGGCCTTTTGTATCCACTCAGGATTATCTCTTCTTCAGATTTTGGAGCCTCTCTCGATGCTTGTAGAAAATAGCCTATATGGCCATTTCGGATGTCGACTGTGAGCTTTCAAACAAATTTGGCCAATACGGCCCATGTGGTGCTTGCAAGCGAGGATCCACACTAGCCTATGTGGGTGTTTGAAGACAATAAGAGTAAACAAAAATGTTAAATAGAAAACAACTGAAATGAAGCAAAAATACAGAGATGCAAACCTAATTCGCACAATGAGTAAACAAGATTTGATGCTAACCACTGTGCTCTGATACCATGTGTGAACCAAGATCATGGAAAACTATGAAACACGAGATTACAAGTGAGAACGAACAATTTGTATTAACAAATACTAGGTATAAATAGTAGAGGTTGCATACCCAACTCTCTACAAAACAAGAATAGGTGGCAATATTCAAAGCAAGACAATAGTATAACTAACCTAGGAAGTAGAGGCAATCTATCAAATCTATTGACACCTATTACAAACGACTCACCAAGTTGAAAATGTCAATTGGCATTTGCTATAAGTCGCCTAACTATTATTGAGTTAGTGTTAACTCATGGAGTTATACACCAACAATTATATTCTAGTAGTGACGAGTAGTCAACAATGAGTACCATGGCAGTGCCTTGGCATATCCAACGAGTGGGGCCGAAGGCCAAGGAAATATGCAACAGAAGGTTGAATGGAAAGGGGTGGCAGGGGGCTTCATAGCCCCCCTATTGGCCTTGCTGAATTGTTTTTTGGCCATATGAGACATGTTCACCATGTAGAATTGCATACGGAAGTGTCACTCATGCTTTTATGCATGGAAATCTTTCTTCAAAAAGGATTTGTTTTTGCATGTATTTTTTCCTGGTTATTTAAGTTAGTTGAACTTGAATGCAAAGGCATGAGAATTTTTTTTTGTAACAATGAATTTTCTTCTGAGAATAAAATTAAGAGATCTTTGCCAGTGGATTTTTCCTTGTACATTACCAAGCTTTCCACATAAATCTATATTGTCTATTTTGTGTGAATTATTGTTATCTCACTACTTATTTCAATTTCACACTACTTATTTTTCAAACAGTAAGAATCCTTATAATAGTGGCAACGGGCAACCTCTTTAAACAATGAAGAGTAATCATTCATGGCAAAGGTTTGAAGTCCCATATAATATTTTGTTTATTTTTTCAGTTGTTAGTGCAAACCTACCTTTCAACCTGTTTGCCTGTCCTATATATAGCTGCAAACAAAACATTCAGATGACCTATGTGCAAGTTGATGGCAATTATGGTTTTAGCTAAAATAGTTGGTAGTATGACCATTGTTGAAACTGGTTTTAAGATTCCGTCAATGTATCTGCCACAATTTTGTGATTAATGTAAACATGTCAAGGGCCGTTTGTCTGTAATATTTTTTGATGGACATCTGGATATGGCGTCCTCTTTACTTTCTGTATAAACTCTCCTTTTAATACTATGGGTGACTCACCTTTCTCTGTTAAAAAAAAAAAAAAAAAAGTAAACATGTCAAAGGTTTGTGAGATAAAATCAGAGCTGCTATAAGTGCTTGTTTTTGTTGCATAGTAATGTGATTAATGTAAACATGTCAGAGGTTTGTGACATAAAATCAGAGCTGCAATAAGTTCTTTCTTTTGTTCCATAGTAACCTAACCATTTGAAGTGTGACAATTTTGTAAAATTGTACATTAAATTGTGCAAACATACTGTGTTTTTCAAGCATTTGATGACTTGAGAATGCTCTGCTCTTCATAGTTGAGTTGCACCTACAACATCCATGGTGACCACATCATTGATGGTTTGAATGAGATCTACGTCTTAGTAGAGAGTTTATGGAAGATTCAAGCACTAGAACCTTCATGAAGATTTCCTAGGAACTCATCAACAGGATCTTGCACATGTTGCTCCTGTTGACTAATTCGTTTATAGGATTTACTCTCCAATAGATGGAATTAGCAATACCAGTTTATGACTTGAGAAGGACTAATTTAATTGGGCAATTGATGATGTATTGCAGTCAAATGTTTTTAATGTGAGGTTGTTGGGAACAATCCAATGTGCTTTTGATATCATGTTGAACGACAAGTGTTATTGTACAGACCATGGTATGCCATATTAGACGCCTTTAAATTTAAAGTCTTGATGTGTGTCGGGATCTTTTATTTGTTGACATTGCAGGAAGAAGTTTGCACGTAGACTTCTGTTTGATAAAAGTGCAAATGATGATCATGAAAGAAGCATATTGTCAAAATTGAAGCAACAGTTTGGTGGCCATTTTACTTCTAAAATGGAGGGCATGGTATGCTACATCTGCCTAAACAAGAAAATTCCACTGCATGTTTCTTATCAAGTAAATTCTTTTTACTGGACGCAGTGTCAAAATCTATGTGCTTGTACGTAGGTTAAAGACTTAACATTATCAAAGGAGAACCGAGGGCATTTTGAGGATTATCTTAATGAAAATCCTCATGCACATCCTGGAATAGACTCGACTGTGACAGTTTTGACAAACGGGTTTTGGCCAAATTACAGATCATCGGATCTCAATCTGCCTACTGAAATGGTATGCCTCTTTTTATACAACATAGCTCTTAAACGTACCTATTTCAGCAGCTTGGCTTATTGACTTTTGCAACTGCAATACAGGTAAAATGCGTAGAGATGTTTAAGGAGTTCTATCAGATAAAGACAAAGCATAGAAAGCTTACATGGATATATTCTCTGGGTACTTGTAATATTAATGGGAAGTTTGACCCTAAGCCTATGGAACTTGTTGTTACTACTTACCAGGTAATTGCCTCTTTGGTTGTTTACTGTCAGTTGGCTTCTTTGATTCAATTATGATTTATTTTGATGGTTAATTTAACATAAAATTGCATTATAGGTCATTTCCTACTAGAGTTAATATTGTAAATTCCTGATTTCAGTATCTTATTAAGAATTAGCTGGATAGGATAAGTTAAGCAAGGTTAATGTCATGGTTAATCTTTTTGACCCTACATTGATTCTTTCCATAGTTCTACGAATACACTGATTTCAACTTACACTTTCATTGTTTAAAGGAAAATTGTAATTGGTGGGTTATAGAATGGCTCTAACATCAATCTGAAAAGTGAACAAATCATGTTTATCAGTATCACTTTCCTTGATATTTGTAGAATTCATTTTTTTTTTTATTGTTAAGTAATTTACTATGTGATCATGATATACAGGCATCAGCACTGTTGCTTTTCAATGCCTCAGAAAGGCTGAGTTTTTCAGAAATTAAGACTCAGTTGAATTTGACCGATGAGGATATTGTCAGATTGCTACATTCTCTTTCATGTGCAAAACATAAAATTCTCAATAAAGAGCCAAACACAAAAACTGTGGCACAAACAGATTACTTCGAATTCAATTCAAAGTTCACTGATAAGATGAGGAGAATTAAGGTTTGAACTCTAATACAACAATTGTATACCACTTTCTTTGTTTGTTTTAACAACAAATGATTGTGTGTGGAAATTCACATGGTCAATGGTTTCTACATGATTGCAGATTCCACTACCACCATCGGATGAGAAAAAAAAAGTGATCGAGGAGGTGGATAAAGATAGACGTTATGCAATTGATGCGTCAATTGTAAGAATCATGAAGAGTAGAAAAGTTTTAGCTTATGAGAAGCTTGTTATGGAGTGCCTTGAGCAACTTGAAGGAATGTTCAAGGTGAATTCTTGACTGGATGCTGAATATATTGCTACATTAATGTAGCAGAATGAACTAATTTGCTTATGAATAATGCTGTTAGTTTACTAAATTTAACCATTTTTTTTCTTGCAGCCTGATTTTAAGGCAATAAAAAAGCGAATTGAAGACCTCATCACACGGGAATACATGGAAAGGGACAAAGATAATCCCAAAGCTTTCAGATATCTGGCCTGAAACTATTTAAATGGGTGTTTAAATATCTTTCATGGGGCAGTCCATTTATTGACTTGCTGCAGGGTTGTAAGTTCTTGAGAATTCATGATTGGAGGATATCCTTGAGAATTCATTATTTTGTTCAGTGTTGTATAACCTGCTGTTTTCGTACTTAAAAATATGTCATAACTATAATTTGTATCTGTTAGAACCTCTGTTGAAACAATGGATGCTTCAATGCCCACAATTCGCATAGTTGATTTTCTTCAACTAACCTGATTGGATATGGGCTAGCAAAGTTTTATATTATGATTACAACTTCTGGCAATCTTTGAATTTTATCTGTAATATGTTGGATTTTATTTTAAAAAATGAAATTGTTTATATTAGTAGTCTATTCACTGTGGCTACTCTTCCAATTGGTTAGGTTATATGTCAACATTTTAGTCTAGCATTTATGAGTTTTTGTGGTAATAAAATTTGATATCGAGTCCTTTTAGTGTTTGCAACATCATCATGTCTGCACACAAGGGAGAGTTGTTATTACGCCTAGACCAATATGGGTTTTAAATTCGAAGACGTTCTTGTTGGGTTCGGTGAAGGCCAAATTAACAAGTTTTATTGTTGGGTTCAGCGAAGCCTAAATTGGCAAGTTTCTCGCACATATTCAAAAAGGATGCCTTTTGCAACTGACTTCTTTTGGCATGTATTCGCAAAATTAGAAGTTGCCCTTTTTGATGGATTTTTCCATTTATTGGAGATGAGACTGATTTATAAATAGTTGCTACTGCTTCAATATGTATTGGATTCAGAATTAATGAAAGAGATAATCCCTGAAAGTGGATGTAGCTATTATTTAGCGAACCACTGTAAATATTGAGTTCTTCTATTTCTTTTAAATCTCTTAAATCTTTTAATTTCTGTTCTTATTTTCTAGAATTTTCTTTTCATTTGCTTCTACAATTTTCATCAACAATTGGTATCAGAGCCTGGTGGAGGAACTTGGTGAAGAAGCTTGAGGCATGGAAGAATTTTCAGAGCTATGGATGAAGCAGATGTTCATTCTGTGGTCTGCATCTTGGTCTTTGTTTGAATTGTCTCAATTGTTAAACTCAGGTTCTACCAGCCCTTAGGGAGAAGCATGTTGAATTTACGTTGAGAGAACTGGTGAAAAGATGGGAAAATCACAAAATTATGGTTCGGTGGCTTTCTCGTTTTTTTGACTACTTGGACCGCTACTACATTGCAATGCACTCCCTGCCAACTCTAAATGAAGTTGGTTTAACATGCTTCCGTGATCTAGTAGGTATAAGATGATATCCAACATTGAGCTCTTCTTCTTCATACTGTCACTCCCTGTTCTGTATCTTAAAGTTGTTTTTCACTTAGAGACCATATATAAGGAAGTAGGATTGATATATGTGTAGCTTAAATATGCCAAATAACAATGTAACATAAACAATTTTTGGAATAATGTTTTGCTTTTCGCAGGTTTGCCAAAAAAAATAGGAATAATGTAAAGGATGTGGTGATAACTTTGGTATGTTAGTGGAAATATTGATAAATTATATGAAGTTCTTTAGATTTTTTACATTGTCTTGTCTGATGAACAAACTAAGTTCTAATTTACTAATGTTATCTTAGATTGATAGAGAACGTGAAGGAGAACAAATTGATCAGGCTTTATTGCAAAATGTTCTAGGCATCTTTAAAGAGATTGGGATGGGTAGCATGGATTTCTATCAAGAAGATTTTGAAGTAGCCATGTTGGAAGACACTGCTTCTTACTATTCTCGAAAGGCTGCCTCATGGATTCTAGAGTATTCTTTTTTATTAGATTATTTGCGCAAGGTCGGCACTGAAAGGGGAGCTACAATTGGAAACATGATTTGACAAAGTCAATTTTAATTTTGAAAATGGACTTCATCTAGAAGCTGATGTGTATTTTATTGTACTACAGGCTGACGAATGTTTAAAGAAAGAAAAAGAGAGAGTTGCACATTATCTACTTTCCAGCACTGAACAGCAATTGATACAAGTAACTTTCTATTAAACAATCGTTATGTCAATCAGAATCTGTGGATTCAACTAACCATGAAAAAGTTGTCAATTAATAGTTATTTCCATTAGCTATAAGGCATGCACAATGACTTGCTTGTTTTGTTTAAGTTGTAAAAAAGTTACCATTATTTGTGATCTTTTCCACAGACAGTACAAAATGAACTACTATTTCAGTATGAGAGTCAGCTTTTGGAGAAGGAACATTCAACTTGCCATGCATTGCTAAGAGATGACAAGGTATGATTTTGGTCTACAAATCTTAATATTGCTGCATACATGGGAGTCGGGACCATACTTTTGAGTATATTTCATAATCTTCTACTATTATTAACTTTTGGTACAGCTGGATGATCTTTCAAGGACGTATCAGCTATATTATATTTGTAGGAACCCCAAAGGTGTGGAAACTGTGGCTCAGATTTTCAAGCAGGTATACATTTTGATTGGAAATCTGCTAAAACGTCTAGTTTCAAATTCTCAAGATTTTTTTATAGATGATGAGTAAATTTCTGTGTGGTTTGGTTTTCTACTACTCTTTTCTGTTGCAGCATGTGAGAACATTATTAGTTAAGCATGAAGAAGAAGCAGCGACCAATATAAAGGTAATTTTGCAATTGTAGCTAGTTCGATCTATTTTCTCATTAGTCTATGATCAGCATGGTTGGTGCACAGGAGCAGGTACAATCTTATATGCATCTCTTTTACTGCGTTAACTTTCCATACATGGCATTTAAGATACGACCTTGTGAATTTTGCATATGTCAAACAATGCACAATGGGATTAACTTTCACATATACAAGATACGAATGCAATTTCATTCCTCAACTTATCCTGTAGAATATTAACTTGTTGTATTGATTTTCAGGCATTCGTTGGGAAAGTTATTGACTTGCATAACAAGTACTTGCAATATGTCAAAGAACGTTTTTTAAACCATTCCCTGTTCAAAAAGGTGGGGGAAAATATAATTTTCTTATTGTCCTTTTGCTTGTCCATGTTGGCTGACTTAAGCTTATAGATATTATGCAGAATGTTTAAACATCTTTCTTATGAATTTTTAACTCCATTTACAGGTGCTGAAGGGAGAATTTGAGGTGTTTTGTAACAAGGAAGTTGCAGGAAGCACAACTGCCGAATTGCTTGCCACATTTTGCGACAACATTTTGGAAACAGGTGGCAGTGAAAAAGCGAGCAATGAAGATATTGAAGATATACTTGAAAAGGTTTGTGTTGCATTTCAGTCTAACATGCTTCGATGTTGGCTCCTGTCCAGTGATTTTGTATACACTAATTTATTCTCTCATATTTTGCTTCGATGTTGGCTCTTGTCCAGTGATTTTGTATACACCAACTTATTGTCTAATATTATTTCAGGTTGTGGAGTTCCTCGCATACATCAGTGATAAAGACTTATTTGCAGAATTTTACAGGGAAATTTCCTCAGACATGCTACAAGCTCGTTAACATTTCTTTCATCAATTATCTCGAGAAAAGATAATGTAATTTGTTTCTTTCTTAGCTCTATGTACCATGCAATTGGTTTCCTTCTTACATATCTTTCTTAAACTGCATGGGAGAAACAGTGGCAGGTCCACTGAAATTATAAATTAAAACAACAGCATACTACATGATGTTAAGCGTGGGTACAGTGCATTTTATGAAGAATATTTCCATGCTCTTTGCGCTATTGAAATTAATATTCTTATAGCAAGATTATATTCAACCCACAGTATTGGAATTGGTTTTCTTCTTAAATATCTTTCTTAAACTGCATGAGAGGAATGATGGTATGTGCATTGAAATCGTAAATTAAATTAACTGCATACTATGTGATGTTAAAAGTGAGGTCCAATGCATTTTATTAAGAATATTTCTATGCTCTTTGCATTGTTGAAATTAGTAATTCTATAGTTGTTAGAAAATTAAGGTTTACATGCAATAAGTCAGTTGTTAGGTTAGTTGGTGGGAAATTATTCCCCTAAGTAGTTTGTACATAAGGAAATAATGGCTTTATAAAATAAATATATTGAATGTAATATCATACGGTTGAACATAATGAAATTCCAACTTATTTTTGTTATCATTCACATTGTAAATCTTTAATATTGCTTTTCTATTTTGTTGCTCTACCAAATTTAATAATAGCAAGCTTACAATCGACACACAATATTGGAATTGTACAAAAGTGCCTCTGACAGAAATGAATGACCATGGTGTTCAATTAAATGGTAGCAAATTACTCTCGTTATATTTCTTACCAACTTTGCTAGCAATGATGAATGTCACGATGAAAAAAATAATCTTTCTCTAATTTTGGTATTACTATCTTTCTATCCAACTTCAACACAAATCAACATCTAGCTTGATGAGCTCACATAATAGCATGTCGAAAGTGCCACTCCTACTTTTATGCATGGAAATCTTTCTTCAGAAAAGATTTGTTTTTTGCATGTATTTTTTCATGGTTATTTAAGTTAGTTGAGCTTGAATGTGAAGGCATGATGTAATAACCACCTTGGTTACTATTGAAATATGGTGAGCACAAACACAAATAGTTACACCATTATTGCATAGCAATATTAAAACATAAAATTATATATTATTGTTTTCGGAAATGCAGTACATTGGCTTTTTAAAGCCTTGATATTCCCCTATATAACTTCTTACGGGAAAGTAACTTCCCAAAACCTAACCAACTAATTATTTACTTATATTTATTTAACAATATAATACTAGTATTATGCCAACATTCCCCCCCTTATTACATTGTTCCTACAATAGTACCAATGGACCCCCCCTGAATTCTAAAAAACTCAACAAAGCTGATTACATAATATGAATACATATTTATAGAAGATCTTCCCCAAAGAACAAATCTTGAACCAAGCGAGGCTCCATCATGCTGTCTCGTCTACCCTCGGAAAGGCATAGCTTCGAGCTGTGTTCTTGAGCTCTTTAGTCCCAAGCTCTTAAATCACAGAGTCTTGAATTATTCGACAATGGCCCCTAAGAGATACGACAGATCTCTACCATGTTGTCTAGTGACCGCGAAAGGGTATAATTCAAGATCATATACTCTTTGAAGCTCGTTAGACAACAATCCATAGTGAGCTCAACACCAAACCCCAAACCTGTTTCCAAAACAAAATCTTCATAAAACATACATTCATCAAATCTGTCAGCTCCGTCAGCATCAGTAAAGAAAAAACAAAACAACCAAAACCAAAAATGCTTCTCATGCAAAGCATCATCTCAAAGCGAGAAGCTAACTTGAGATGATGGTAAATCCTCCATCCTCCGATGCCGCCAATCTCCAATTTGATATCCTTAAACTCTATCCATTTGCTTTAGACTCTTCAATAGCACAAGCATGTAAGTCTCTCAAATTTCTATCAATGATAGCATGGATGGCATCGGAACCAAAAACATAATGTGTGTCCATTTTCAAATGTGAAAACCTTATCTTACCACAAAAATTAAATTTACCTCCAAATTAATCTTTTTAAATACTTCCCCTTATTTCTCCCAATCCCTCAAAAGTAAATATTTTAAATACCTTTTCCTTAATACTTATGTCTTCCTTTTAAAAACTTTTCTCCAAAATAAATTGTAAATTTCTTCCTTAAATTTTTTTTTTAACTTTCTTCAAACAAAATTGTTTTACTCTAGTTTCTTCAAAATAGCTTCTATGCTTAGGCATCAATTTGTGGCCTCTATCCAATAAAAAAAAACACCTACTCCATATCGTTATCCAAAATTTTATTTTCTCACATAAAATGTTTGACCAAAAAAAATAACAATGTAAGATATGCCTTCTCTGAAAACCCTTACATAGTGCAGCAAACAAACCTTCTACACAGATTTTAGAATTTCTTGTCTATCTGCAACCACCAAGTTTATTCCAGCACTCATAGTCTCCACAACAACTAAAATGAAGGGCAAGAAACTCTTTCTATGGATCAAACACACAATTATCCTCCAATAATAGCGCTAGCAACCATTCTCATGTGCTCAAATAAATTTTCCATGAAGAGATTTCCTTGTTGTATTCGGTGTACACCTGGTTTTCCATCTTTGAGTGCAACTTTAATATCAAATAGCTTGCATCTCCTCACAGCAAACAATTTCCATATCAATTACTTCTAAAAGATTACTTAATGCAGATTGAATGTAAAGGATGCAATTTCGGCACATCAATGTTTTAAAAAATTTACACCATCGTCTCCTCACAGTAAAGAAAAACCATGAAAACCCTAAGTATAAAACAACAATACTCTCTCAACATCAGAAAATTCATTTGGACAACAACAAATTTGTTTGGACAGTGAGACTAAGAATGATATATGCCTCCATTTGAAATCTTAGATGCCTTTGATGTAGATTTTAACTTCCACTGGCTCTCCTCCAAACAAGCTTTCAACCTTCCATTTTAGAATGCACAGGCTCAGCAAAATACTTGCTCTGATACCATATTGAAATATGGTGAGCACAAACACAGATAGTTACACCATTATTGCACAGCAATATTAAAACATAAAATTATATATTATTGTCTTCAGATCATTTTACAATGCAGTACATTGGCTTTTTAAAGCCTTGATATTCCTGTATATAACTTCTTACGGGAAAGTAACTTCCCAATACCTAACCAACTAATTATTTACTTATATTTATTTAACAATGTTATACTAGTATTATGCCAACAGTTACTACCGATTTTTTTTTACACCAAGTATTAGCTTAGTCACCCAAGCATCTTCTATTTGATTTTAGAAGTGCTAACTTTGTAGACTTACCAACCATAGTCATGGCAACAACTCTATGCCACAACTCATATACTCACACTAGAGTATGGTAATCTCACAAGGTCAAGGTCATCCCTTGACCTAGACCTAATCCTCAAGGGTTCATTTGCAATGGCCTTGCCTACATATCCTCTCATGGGAATCAGAGGCACCGTAGTTTGTATATCAATAGTAGAGAGGCTACATCCTCTCCCTTGATATGAGATCTCTAGTCTCACTTTTAAATCATATCTTTTAAGTAAATCATATGATCCCAATCAAATTCATAAGCAATAGTATGATAGCAAATGTAATCCAATCATAGGTTAGTTCAATGCCCACATCAAGGTATGAAAGCACACATAACCACATAGTGACTAGCTCATATAAACGTCACTTGATCAAACATAGTGATTGGCTAAAGCATACATTACATGTACACAATGTGACTATCTATCACATGGGTCACACATACACAGTGTGACTAGATAAAGGGTATAACCCATCTACACAATGTGAAGAACTCACGCATGTGTCATATTTACACTGAGTGACTAGATCATGCATACCACATATACATAGAGTGAATAACTCATGCATGTGTCACATATAACCAAAGTGACTAGCTCATGGATACAACACCTATACACATTGTGATTAGTTCCCAGCTCATGCATACATCACATATACACACTATGATTAGTTCCCACCTATATCGCATACACAATATGAATAGCTAGGGAAGGCATCATATATACACAATAGGACTAATTCACATATACCAAATGTGATTAGCTCATGAAAGCAACATTTATACTCAAGGTGACTAGATCATATGCACATCATGGGTACACATAGTGACCAAGTAGCAAAATGAAAGCTTCTGACCATATTGCAAGCATATCCCCCATTGCCTCATTCACTAGCCCATATGTCCTCAAATAGATTCCAACCAGAAATAGGAAAGTTGTAGTATCTAATGGTACACCATGTGTTCCATTATTTTTCCCTGACTTATAGTCAACTATGATGACAAGAAAGGATCCCATACTACTTGTGGTTATCATTGACAAGGGCTTAATTGTGATAATACACAACACATAAGGTCCTTAACATAGATGCACATAGGGATTAACTCACACATACATAGTGACCAACTGGTAATAGAAAGTGGATGTAACCTATTACATGCACCTTTCCATTACTTGGTTCACTCACACATAAGATCCCATCCTTTTCTTGGTTCACAACCAGCAGTGATGATAGTAAGTATCCCATAGTACTTGTTGTCATCACCGGCTAAGGAGTAGGTGTAACAACATACATCACATGTGGCCATTAATAAAATTTTCATAGCTTGTTGTACCATCGAGTTGGTGAATCTTGATATTTGTCACCTCCATGCCACTGGAGAAAGTTGGTCCAACCTAGTATGGGGTAGCTCTTGGCATCTATCACCTACACTGTATTGGTGAAAGCTAGCTAAGCTGTACATACTAGAGGGTAGCTCCTAGAATCCGTCACCTTCGTGGTACTAGTGATAGCTGAATAACCCTAAGATATGACAAATAGCACCTAGTATATGTCACCTCCACAGTATTGGTGACAATTGGCTAAACTGCACCTACATCATAACCTAGATGGCTCCTAGTATTCGTCACCTCTGTGCTATTGGTGACAATTGGCTCATCCAAGATATAACAGATAGAACTTGGCATCCGTCACTTGCATGGTACTGGTGACAATTGGCTATTTGCACCTATATCAGACTTGGTTGCAACATGTGGGTCATCTTATATCCAAGGGAAACACAATCAAAATGTTACAAGGATTCACCAACACTTATTAGGTTTACTTGGTTACATGCCACATAGAGTTCCATAAACCATTACACAGGATCTTTTTAGGTCTAGGGGTCTAAATTACAAGTCAACACTCAATAAACATATTGGACCCACATGAGCTAGATTCTATCTGGTCACATATGCATAAACATATACAAACATAAAGTAATATCAAGGGACATTCTACACATTCAGTTTTCACTTGGAAACATAGCATTCATCATACAAAAGTCAAACAAATAATGGAAATATTAAACAATATTCTATTTTTGAGTGCATCACATTTACATATTATCAATCACAAAGCTCAGGATGCAATTATCCACCAACTAGGTGTTACGGTAGAACCCCCTACATAGTTGGTAATTATGACCATTAATAGCCTATAGTGTTCAATACACACAACTCTAATTATTTTAATCTAGACATTACCAAAGTCACCTTCATACAAATCTATTTAGAGATAAACCATGAAGATGACAATTCTAAAAGCTCATCCAAGATTGGGTAGATTTAGAGAACCTAACCCAACAACCTCAGAGTATAGGAGCTTAGTGCTGATAGAGTGCCTTTTTCTGACTGAGGCCTATATAATGAGACTTACTAATTGGAAGGTCAGTTCATATCTCCATCATGTAGTTTTAGCCTCAAACTAAAACATATCAAAAGGGAAGGTTGATCTAGTTTAGGAACACTCCATTCCTCTAAGTCATTCCCTAAACCCCTCCCCTATGAACTTGAGGTCCAGGGGCATCCTTCACCCAAGAACTGCCTGCATAACTGCTTCCAAATGGGATTGAAGTCACATGCAGTTCTCCTCACACAATATCTCAAGGGTTTTATACATAGGTTCCTACTCTCAAGGTTTCATTTCCACTAAAGTAACTTTCCTCTTAGAAGTGAAATAGAAGGAATACTAAAGGAGGATGGATAACCATAAAAGGATTTAACACCAAATAGTGTAATACATCACTAATTATCAATATTCATTCCAAAACAAAACCATAGTTCATAGAGTCTTATTAATTACTATAGCATACTCCAACAAGGTTCCTCTTAATGGTTTCCATCAATTAATATAAGGCTTAACCATAGGCAGAGAAACCCAACTAAGTTCACAATATAGTAAGACTATACAATAGAGATTCTACCCAAGGACATTGAGATCTCCAGTTAGACCTCTCCACCATTATTATTTGTAATTCTGCCTAGACAAGCTAGAACCCTTCTTAAAAGATGCACCTTAGATGATAGCACAACATAAATGAATCCACTCACAACATAGCACAAGGCAGCAATACCAATTGCTAGAATATCATCACAAAGCAATGATTATGCAAGGCCCTATATGGCTCCACATGATGTCCTACCATAGTATGGTTCAATGATATCAATATCATAATCATATCACGTTATGGTGTCCTTGATTCTTCTTGATTGGAAGCATTGAACATGCATCTTCAAGGCCACATGAAAACTATAAGGAGCTTGAAAAACTTACACCAATAATTTAAACTTGCTTTAAACATGGTCAATACTCAATTCATACTCTAAATGGTTGGCAACACTATATCCATGGAACCAACATATAAAGATATACACCGAATAATAATATTCTTAATATTTTAATTTCATTTATCTTATGTCACAACCCCACATTCTTATGATAGTCTAGATCATGGTCAAGATAGTATTCATACTTGCCATTTATATTAAATATGACCTTAATGGTCATCAATAAGCTATTAGGAGATGCTATACAATATTATCACAATTATTTTATCTCTTAACTCAATCTCAATAATACCAAAAAATTTAAAGGATAAATTGTCTTTCATTTACTGTGCAACCATACAACAGTGCAATACAAGTATAATACTCTTTTCTTGGTTCCCATGATATTTCCAATATCAAGGTTCTCATACTTAAGAACATCGTGTAGTCAATTAATGCCTCTAACCCCCAAACCATAAACTGAATACAAAAAGATATCAACTTCCAATGTTCAAATGTGTTCAATATAGTGTGGTTCTAATGCCACTAAATGAAGTCATCATCACCATATGAAATTGTACAAAAGTAATCAATATAAATAATAGTTCCTATTATCAAACCTAATCCCAAAAAATTAACCATCCTTTCAGTCCATCTTTCTTAGTTTGTCCCAAATTATATTTTTCAATTATTTCAAAGCTAGAATCAAGTATATGGAGGAGTATAAACAATAGCCAGAGCCCACCGATCAATGATTTAGGTGGTCAACTTGATAAGCATCTGATAGCAATATCACCATTATGGTCTCTATAAATGCTCAAGGGTAACAGCCTTAAATGGTTTAGAATAAGATAATAGTCTAAAACGTAATGAATCATGATTCGTATCTTTGCCTAGCCACATTATAACCTTATGCATGCCAGAGCCTAATACATGGTTACTATTTCCACAATCAAAGTGAATAGTAAAAACAATAGAAAAGATCACTCTCATGAGTAAGGTAAGCATTTGCCTAATGACTGCAGACTGTTTGGAAGCTCACTAACCCAAAGTAGTTGACATCGTACTTGGCAGCCTTTAAAATAAATATTTCTTAAATAGAATCCAAAGGTCTTTAAATCCTCAGAGCAAGATGGATGAGAATTGAACTACTACAATGCTATGTTTTTATTTTATTTCATACCCATCTCATTCTCCTCTGAGATTGTGCCATTATGTGGTTTAAAGGACAAGATTTAACATTGAACATAATAAAGAGTACATACAGATTTGATAAAGAAGTGCAACAATCAATAGTAGATATCTACACTCTAGGTGCATATAGGCAACTTGTGTACAACCATATACAAATATATATAGCATTTGTGCACCCACGATTTTACATATGTCTAAAGGAGAGCCTTACTACTCCCAAATTTTTATTGATATTGTTCCTAGTAATAGACAGTTGGGTAATGTCTCCATAAAGCAAACAGAGACATGTGGGCTTTGTTGACAACTCAAATCAAGGCTTGACAACCTGTATTGCCGACCTAATAAAATAACAAAGAAATCTTTCTCAAGGTGAAGAACATTTAAACTCAACTCCTTGATGAGGTTGACATTACTAGAATGTGAAGATATGTGAGTGAAGATATGTGAGTCCAGTGAATTGGCATTACAACAAATATTTGGTGGGATATAAGAATAGTCAACTGTATATCTACCAGGAAAATTATGGCTATAATTAATTCCTTACTCCCATATCCACCTTTTTTTTACTACAACTATATTTCTTACTCCCATATTCCTTATTCATGCTTCCTATTCCACTGAGCTATAACAAGAAGAAATAAAGGAGAACTACTAGTGGAATAGAATAGGTGAAAGGTAACTGAAACTTGTTGTTTCTGGGCGTTTAGATTCATCCAGGCGACTGGAGAATGGCTGCCACAACTTCTGGATACTGCCAAATGACCCAACTAAGTCTTCCTTCTCTCACGCCTCCCTTCTACTCTTCTCCATGCCCTAGCGTCTTCCATAAACCTCTGCAGTTATTAAAATTACTTTATCTTTATCAACTAATAATCTTCCTCTCAACCAATGAACAAATTCAGACCCACGAACTTGTAGCCGCCATAAAACGGCTCTCGTATCTCATAATGAGAGTATCATTAGAACATAGATATCTATTATGATAAAAGCGACTTTCAACTGCTTAGAAAATGCTCTTGTGATTCAAGAGGTGGTGTGAGAATTTATGGATGCCCATACTTACATTTTCTCTTCCATTAAACCTATGTCAATCACCATGTAATGGTTAAGGGCTGCCTAAGCTTCGCTGCACATGGACACCATATCGTCCCTCTTCTGTCTAACTAGCTCTTTTAATTCCTTGTCTCCTCCGCTACCTTTTTATGTATAACACATTCAAATCACTCTTCAATGTGGTGGTTGGTGGATTGACCAATGCCTCTTCATTATCTTTTTGGTTATTATTTTTCTTTTTCTTCCATGTGGAATACTCCTTCTAGAAAAAGTTTTTGTAACAACGAATTCTCTTCTCAGAATAAAATTGAGAGATCTTTCTCTGTGATTTAATCTTGGTACTTTTATAGGTTTTCCACGTAAATCTATGTTGTCTTTTTTGTGTGAATTATTGCTATTTGATTGCTTATTTTTCTAACAGTTCGTATTAGAGCACGCAGTTTTGTGCAGAAAATATTTTGTGAGTTTTTTTATCTCTGTGAAAAAGCAATGACATGAGGCATGGTTACTAGATTTGAGGTTAAAAAATTTGATGGTTTCAATTTTGCTTTGTGGAAACTAAAGGTTCAAGCCTTATTGCTGAAGGATGGATGTGCCTTGGCTCTTAAGGGGACAATGTCAAAACCTACAACCATGGAGAAAGAGGAATGGTATGAAAAGGATAACATGGCTAGAGCTATAATTTAGTTATCTCTGGCTCATTTAGTTCTATTTAATGTTGCAGAAGAGAAAATGGCATATGACTTGTGGACTAAGCTCAAAAAGCTATATGAGACCAAGTCATTAGCAAAAAAATTTATTTTATGGCGGTAGTTGTATACTTTGACGATGCATTATAGTTCTTCAGTCACAAATCATATAAATAATTTCAGCACACTAATTAGCAAGTTGGCTTTAGTGAAGGTGAAAATTGAAGAAGAGGATAAATCGGCTATACTATTGTGCTCTTTTTTCCCGAAACTTGGGATCAACTAGTTATGGTGGTTAGTAACTCAACACCAAAGGGGAAACTTATCTTTGAAGATGTGCTAGCCATAGTAATGTCTAAAGATTCAAGGTGGATCTTGACATCTCAAGGGACTTCTTCCATTGATCCCCTTGTTGCAAGAAGTAGAACTCCATAAAGAGACAAAGTTGAGTGTGGACAAGCTACGTTGAAATACAAGGCTTGTGGAAAAGAGTCAAATGTTTGGACTATGAAAAAATAGGGCATGTCAAAAAGGATTGTAGGCTACCGAAATCAAACAAAAAAAATCCTAGCTCGTAGCCATTGGAGGCAAATGCAACAAAAGTTGAAGAACCATTGGAAGATGGAGAGGTTTTGTCTTCTAATCTAAGAGGTTTATTTCATCATGTTTAGATCATTGATTCTAGTGCCTCTTTTCACATGACTCCTCACAAGGACTAGTTTTGTACTTACCAGTCATGTGATGTCTAGGTATGGTTTACAGGGGAAATGATAACATGTGTGAAGCTATTGATGAAGGAGAGGTCAAAATCAAGATATTTGATGGAATAGTAGGGACTCTTTAGTATGTTAGACATATACCAAGATTAAATAAAAATATCTTGTCACTTGAAGTATTTTATGAGAAAGGTTACCGATTCAGTGGTGAAAATAGCTGTCTCAAGGTAACAAACAGAGTGTTGGTGGTGCAAAAGGGATAAAAGGTTTGCAATCTCTATAGACTAGTTGGGGAAACTTGTAGTGGAGAGGATTTGATTGTATCAGATGTAGAAATGGATTCATTATCTACTTGGCATCAAAGGCTAGGCCACATGAATGAGTGTGGTCTTAGGTATTGTGAGATAGAAATCTTCTCCCAAGTTCTAAATCCATAGATTTGAATTTTTTTGAGCATTGTTTGTTTGGAAAATATAATAGGTTGAGTTTTTCTAGTTGCACTACTAGAAGTAAAGAAGTTCTAGATTTAATTCATTTACATACTTGGCAAGCACATGTTACATCAATTGGAGGTTTGTCAAATTTTGTTTCATTTATAGATGATTATTCTCATAAAGTGTTGATTTATCTGTTGAAGAAAAAAGTTGATGCATTTTTCTTATTTTAAGAAGTTTAAAGTTCTGGTAGAGGATCACAAAAGAAAGACAATAAACTGTCTTAAAATAGATAACAGAGGGGAATTCTATTCAAGTGAGTGTAATTAGTTTTGTAGTGATCATGGCATTGCAAGGCAGTTGACGGTTCCTAGAACACCACAACAAAATGGTGTTTCCAAAAGGATGAACCATATGATTATGGTGAGAGCTAGATGTATGCTGAGCACTGCTAGATTGGAGCAGAAATGTTGGGGTGAGCTTGTTTCTACAACATGTTTTTTGATTAATAGATCACCCACTACAACTCTAGATCCTAAAATTCTTAAAGAAGTATAGACAAGTAAACCTGTTGATTATTCTTTTTTCATATTTTTGGTTCTGATGCTTATGTTGATATTCCTAAAGTGGATAGGAATAAGCTAGATGTGAAGTTAGTGAAATGTATTTTTCTTGACTATACAGAGGGCAAAAGGGGTATAGGTTGTGGGATACTACTACCTACAAGATTATTATTAGTTGAGATGTTTATTTTAATGAAAATTTAGTTTAAAAATGTAAAGAAAAGAAAAGTACAAAAATCGTTCCATTAGAGGTGGAAAAGTATGATTCTAATATAGAGGTGCTAGATGAAAATTGGCCACCTTCACCTATTCATGAAAATCAACAAGATAATAATTAGAATTAGTTATATGATGAGATTGAATAGCAACCAAATGAGCTATAGGGTAACACATTACTCCTTCTAAAGAGATCCACTAGAGTGATCAAACCACTAGAAAGGTACTCTCTTAATTGTAATTTAGCTTATGCTTTACTTACTGATGTTGGTGAGCCTAGCTCATATCAAGGGGCTTGTGAAGATGAAGATGCAAACAAATGGAGAGAATCCATGGATTAGGAGATGAGAGCTCTACATAAAAATAAAATATGGGAGCTTGTGCAATTGCATGAGGTGCAAATAGCTATTAGCAACAAGTGGGTCTTCAAACTAAAAAGTGATATAAATGATAATGTGGAGCGATATAAAGTTTAGTTGATGGCCAAGGGGTATGCATAAAAATCTCGTATTGATTTTGATGTAATATTTTCACTTGTGGTGTGGTTAAGTATAGTTAGAGTTGTTTTGGCTAGTGTTGCTAGTCTTGATTTGGAGTTACATTAGTTAGATGTTCAAACAACTTTCTTGCATGGTGATGTTTCTGAGGAAATTTATATGCAGGAACAAGAAGGTTTTGAGGAAAAAGATAAGGCGAATATGGTATGTAGGTTGAACAAATTATTGTATGGTTTGAAATAGGTGCCAAGGTGTTGGTACAAGCGATTTGATTCCTCCATGATGAGTTTTGGTTTTAGTACATGTGATGTTGATCATTGTGCCTACTTTAAAATGTATGAAGATGGTTGTTTCATTATTTTATTTGTATGTAGATGATATGTTGGCAGTAGGTCCCAACATGCATAGAATCATTGGGTTTAAAGCTTAGCTTTCTAGGGAGTTTGAACTTAGGAAATGTAAATCAAACTCTTGGAATGAGGATACATAGAGATAGAATGAATAGGAATATTTGGTTGTCATGGAAGACTTATGTAGTGAAGATTTTGTAGTCCTTTAATATGCAGAATGCACAACCAAGTAGTACTCCATTTCTTGCCCATATTGAATAATCTTAAAAATAGTGCCCTAGTGTAGAAGTAGAGAAGATGCAGATGCCTTGTGTATCTTACTTATCAACAGTTGGTAGCCTTATGTTCACCATGGTGTGCACTAGATTAGACATTGCACAAGCAATGGAATGGTCAATTGTTTCATGGCGAATCTAGGTTGTGATCATTGGACAGTTATGAAGTGATTTTTTAGGTATTTCAGGGGCACTTCTGATGTTGCTATTTGTTATAGTGGGAGTAGTCTTTAGGTTAATGGGTATGTGGATGTGTGGATTTTGGTGGAGATAGAGATAAAAGAAAATCTACTAAAGGTTATATTTTCTCCTTCTCAGGAGGTACTTTAAGTTGGGTCTCAAAGATGCAGACAATGGTGGATTTGTCTACTACTAAAGCTAAATATATGGCAGTGATATAGGCTAGCAAGGAGGCAAGCTGGGTTAATAGACTTTTGGGTAAATTGCAATTAAAGTAGGATAATGGTGTTGCATTGTGACAAGCCAGATTGCCTTAAACTTAGTACAGAACTTAGTTTATCATTCTATAATGAAACATATTGATGTACAATATCACTTTGTACATGAGGTGGTGGAAGGAGGACATGCTTGTTTGGCCAAGATACACATTAATATAAATCTAGCAGATATTTTGATGTAGCCTATTAGTAGAGAAAAGTTCATGTGGTGCAGAACTTCTCTTGGCTTGCACATCATTTGATGATAGGCAGTAGTGGCATTGGTCTTTTAATAGGAGGAGATATTCACAAGGTAGAAACTTGACTTCAAGTGGGAGATTGTTGGTATGTGAACTCAGTTTATTATTGTGAGAATCAAGATTGTGGAAAGACTATCAAACACTAGATTACAAGTGAGAATGAACAATTTGTATTAACAAATAATAGGTATAAATAGTAGAGGTTGCATACCCAACTCTCCATGAAATAAGGATAGGTGGTGATATTCAAAGCAAAAGAATAGCATAACTACCCTAGGAAATAGAGGTGATGTGTCATGTCTATTGACACCTATTACAAATGACTCACCAAGTTGAAAATGTTAATTGGCATGTGCTATAAGTCACCTAACTATAATTGAGTAAGTGTTAACTCATGGAGTTATACACCAACACCCCCCCTTAAGCATAGCTTAGGTGAGTTTATGAATGATGAGTCCCAGCAGTGTGCCATTTTAGGTACTCATTTACAAATGTATCTCTCAGAAAATGGAGAAAGAAAGAAAACCCTATGGGAAAAACTTTCCTCCAAAAGAGGAAAAACAAAGAGAAAACAAAGCGAAGTCTTAGATGACCTCCCTAGAAGATTCCCTCCATAGGAGAGAAAATGATAGAAGGTCTTTGAGACCCCCCCACAATACATGTCCTGCTACAGTGATGTTGGATAGTCGAGAAAGGATGCAGATGTAGATCCAAGAATGCCGAACAATGTTCCTTCCCTTGGGAAGAAATGAAACCACCTGAAGATGCAGAATATCTTCCCATGCAAGAAGATGTATGTATGATCTTGAATCATGTTTAAGCTGATCCAAGGATGATGGTGCCCATGCTGATGCATTTGAAGAGTGCTCAGGTGTCCCCATGCTGATGTCGAAGGATGCCATAATCAAATCAGGTGTGTGTACAATAGATGAGAACGATGACGATCCAGAACCATGTGTAGGATGATGTAGAGCATGAATATCTAAAGTGGACAATGTGTATGCAGCTTCATCGAAACTATCATCAAAGAGAACACTGATGTCCTTAAAGTGTGCTTCCATGTCAGCAATGCGAGACTCTACAAATAGACAAGAGATGTCAAGTAGAAATGTGTCCCAATAAGAAATACTAGGAAGACTGATTTCCTGTTGTGAAGAAGCACTAGAAGCTTTTGAAGAAGTGACTCTTGAATCTGTTGAAGCAACAGTAGGAGTGATGACTTTTTCTATCACTAAAATATTCTATTTCTATATCATGATTAGGGATGTGAGTTGTGATCAAAGTAGGATCATGTGGGAATGGTGAAACATTTGAGTGTCCATATGTCTCCAAAATTTTGATCCATAATAAATGTGGATAGTCAATATCCATGATGGTATACAAAGAAGCTTCTGGAATATGTAAACTAATTAGTCCACAAATATAATCATGATGATTAAACCACTTAGGCTTCTGAGATTGTTTACCAAGTTCAAGGACAAGTCCATACAAATGGGATATGAGATTATTGAACCTAAGGTGTTTCAGGATGCCTTAACACCAGGACTTATAGTTTCCCCTGTTTAGGTTGATTACAGAAGATTGAGTTTCATAGCCCATGATTAGAAGAAGTTAATTTGAGAAGACAATAGAAATCAACACAATAAGGCAACCCAGATTAGTTAGATCCCTAATTGACCTTTGTGAAGTGGCACTTTATAAGTTGAGTGCATGATTTTGCTTAATTCCCCCCTTAATGTGGCACTTGATAAAGTTAGTGCATAGTGAAAAATGATGACATAATGATATCCCCCTTTGATTATGTGTTCTTCCCCCTGAATTGCGTAATTAATGGAATGAGTACTTATCATCTACCTACAAAAGCATGATTGGGCAGTTTATAATTATAGTGTGATATCAATTTTGTTGGATAGAGGATGAGAAAAGAACCACCTTTGCAAAAGGAATGACTCAATTTTGATTCAATTTGTAAAAGTTATGGCCTTTTGAAAATTTTGCATATGTAAAAAAAAAAAAACACCTCCAGAAAATAATTTTCCAATGTGTTCGGAGAAAAAATTGCATACAAAGAGTGAAGAAAAAAAAAACTTGTGTGTGAGGGAGAAATTTAAGCCCACTATGGTAGAGTATGACCAAGAGCTTATTTGCCCATGTGACCAAGAGCTTGACTCTTAAAATTTTGCACCCCTCCCCACCACCCCACCCCCCCCCCCATTGGCTTTTTGCCTTTGATGATGTCCCCCCCTAAGTTTCTTACATCAACATTTGAATACAAAATACAAATGAATAGTGCCAATACCTATGGCATTAACTTTGACAACCATCACAAATAAAAAAAAAATTCACAAAGCTTTTCCCTCCTATTTGGTCACCATCGGGTGGGGCCCTCAAGGGCGTTTGAATGCCTTTGGGTGCAGTCAATGGTGACCCTTGGGTGTGTTGGGCCCTTGGCTGTCCAAGGTTGAGCCCTTCAAGCACTAGCCGTAGCAATGCAGGTGGTGCGGTGGTGTTGACCACCATGTGTGGTGCTTGGACACCCACGTATTTGTTGATGAGGAGTCCTTTGAGGACTATGGTTTCTCTAGCCTATGTGTCATCTTTGACTCCTTCATTGGCTGTGGAATGAGCTGAGGGTGGTGGTCCTATTGTGGCCCTCATCAGCTTTCGTGGCCTCTGTGTATGATCTCCACCGTCGGCCTTTTGGTCACTGCAAGTGATTTACACTGTCAACCCTTTGGTCATTGCAAATGCAGTGTAGATTCAATCTTTTGTGGCCACTCAGGATTATCTCCACTTCAACTTTGGGAGCCTCTCTCAATGCTTTTAAAAAATAGCCTATATGGCAACTCCAGATGTCGTTTATGAGCTTTCAAACAAATTTGGCCAATACAGCTTGTGTGGCGCTTGCAAGCAAGGATCCACACTACCCTATGTGGGTGTTTGAAGACAATACGAGTACATAGAAATGTTAAATAGAAAAGATCTAAAATGAAGAAAAAACACAAAGATGCAAGCCTGATTCGCACAACGAGCAAACAAGATTTGATGCTGACCACAGTGGTCTGATACCATGTGAGAACCAAGATCATGGAAAGATTATCAAACACGAGATTACAAGTGAGAACGAACAATTTGTATTAACAAATAACAGGTATAAATAGTAGAGATTGCATACCCAACTCTCTACAAAAAAATGATAGGTGGTGATATTCAAAGCAAGAGAATAGTGTAACTACCCTAGGAAATAGAGGCAATGTGTCAAGTCTATTGACACCTATTACAAATGACTCACGAAGTTGAAAATGTCAATTGGCATGTTCTATAAGTCACCTAACTATGATTGAGTTAGAGTTAACTCATGGAGTTATACACCAACAATTATATTCTAGTAGTGACGAGTAGTCAACAATGAGTACCACAGCAATGCCTTGGCATATCTGTTGGATGGGGCCAAAGGCCAAGGAAATATGCAACCAAAGGTTGAATGGAAATTGGTGGCAGGGGGCTTCTTAGTCCACCTATTGGCCTTGCTGAATTTATTTTTGGCTATATGACACATGTTCACCATGTAGAATTGTATGCGGAAGTGTCACTTGCACTTTTATGCATGGAAATCTTTCTTCAAAAAAGATTTGTTTTTGCATGTATTTTTTGCTGGTTATTTAAGTTAGTCAAGCTTGAATGCAAAGGCATGAGAATTTTTATTTGTAACAATGAATTTTCTTCTAAGAATAAAATTAAGAGATCTTTGCCCGTGGTTTTTTCCTGGTACATTACCAGGTTTTCCACATAAATCTGTATTGCCTATTTTGTGTAAATTATTGTTATTTCATTGCTTATTTCAATTCTGCACTGCTTATTTTTCAAACAATAAGAATCCTTATCATAGTGGCAACGGGCAACCTCTTTAAACAATGAAGAGTAATCAGTCATGGCAAAGGTTTGAAGTCCCATATAATATTTTGTTTATTTTTTTAGTTGTTAGTGCAAACCTACCTTTCAACCTGCTTGCCTATCCTATATATAGCTGCAAACAAAACATTCAGATGACCTATGTGCAAGTTGATGGCAATTATGGTTTTAGCTAAAATAGTTGGTAGTATGACCATTGTTGAAACTGGTTTTAAGATTCCGTCAGTGTATCTGCCACAATTTTGTGATTAATGTAAACATGTAAAGGGCCATTTGTCTATAATATTGTTTAATGGACATCTGGATATGGCATCCTCTTTACTTTCTATATAAACTCTCCTTTCAATACTATGGGTGGCTCACCTTCTTCTGTTAAAAAAAAAATTTGAACATGTCAAAGGTTTGTGAGATAAAATCAGAGCTGCAATAAGTGCTTGCTTTTGTTGCATAGTAATGTGATTAATGTAAACATGTCAGAGGTTTGTGAGATAAAATCAGAGCTGCAATAAGTTTTTTCTTTTGTTCCATAGTAACCTAACCATTTGAAGTGTGACAAGTTTTTAAAATTGTCAATTAAATTGTGCAAACATACTATGTTTTTTAAGCATTTGATGACTTGAGAATGCTCTGCTCCTCATAGCTGAGTTGCACCTACAACATCCATGGTGACCACATCATTGATGGTTTGAATGAGATCTACATCTTAGTAGAGAGTTTATGGAAGATTCAAGCACTAGAACCTTTATAAAAATTTCCTAGGAACTCATCAAGAGGATCTTGCACATGTTGCTTGTGTTGACTAATTTGTGTATAGGATTTACTCTCCAGTAGATGGAATTAGCAATACAAGTTTATAACTTGAGAAGGACTAATTTAATTGGGCAATTGATGACGTATTGCAGTCAAATATTTTTAATGTGAGGTTGTTAGGAACAATCCAATGTGCTTTTGATATCATGTTGAACTACAAATGTTATTGTACAGACCATGGTATACCATATTAGATGCCTTTAAGTTTAAAGTCTTGATGTGTGTTGGAATCTTTTATTTGTTGACATTGCCGGAAGAAGCTTACACGTAGACTTCTGTTTGCTAAAAGTGCACACAATGAGCGTGAAAGAAGCATATTGACAAAATTGAAGCAATAGTTTGGTGACCATTTTACTTCTAAAATGGAGGGCATGGAATGCTACATCTGCCTAAACAAGAAAATTCCATTGCATGTTTCTTATCAATAAAATTCTTTTTACTGGATGCAGTGTCAAAATCTATGTGCTTTTATGTAGGTTAAAGACTGAACATTAGCAAAGGAGAACTGAGGGCATTTTGAGGATTATCTTAATGAAAATCCTCATGCACATCCTGGAATATGTTAGTGGTTAATTCCAACTCCAGTCTTCTCTCCGTTAATGATAGCAGTTTGGATTGGTTAAACTTCTGCGTGATCTATAGATAACTAACTGAGGAATGCATGTTTGATGTTAAGTTAATTAAATCATTGATTCACAGTTTATCTTTCATGTCAATTAATTTGTGCAATCATGTAATTTGCATCTCTACCAATATTCCTAGTTTTCACTGTTAGGAATAGTTAAGATTGTCTAGAGAATGATAAGATGTTTCTAGAAGTTTTCCATAAAGCTGTTTTAGAAAAGAACATTCCAGGTTATCTAGAAGGGTAGAAACTTCTAGCTATTCTAGAAAAGAACATTCTAGTATTTTAGAGACATCTAGAATGTTAGAAGCTTCTAGGTTTCAAAGCTTCTGTAGCTATATATATGAGATGCTGTACACAGCATTTTGGATGTAATGCAAGTTAGATGAATATATATTTCTGAGTTATTCAACTCTGTTTGCCCTGTGTCTTCTCTGTTTTGCTGTTGCTATTCTGTTTTCATTATCTTGGGACTATTTTTTACATGGTATCAGAGCTAGGTTTAGCTAGATTTTTTCTAGATTCAGCTGTAGGGCATATAGATTATTGGAAGTGATATTTGTTTACAGGGCTGCGTTATTGCTGGAGTGATATTTGTTTCTCAACAAATGAAATGTTGCCAATATTCGATGGAAGTGGTTTTGCAGATTGGAAGATTGCAGTCAAGGATGCTCTGAGAGAAAAGGCTCTATGGAGGATAGTGAATAAAGAAATTGGAGAACCTCAAAGTGAAAAAGAAAATGAGCTATGGAAATGCAAGTTGGAACAAGCTAGAGGTATTATTGGTAAAGCTTTAAGCCCCAATCTCAATAGAAGATTTGTTGATATTGATAATCTAATAGAGTTGTGGGAGAGTTTGGAAAAAGATTGTAAAGATGCAGATATTGCTAGCATGTTTAGTATAGAAGAAAAATTGGTGAATTTAGCTCCTTCTGATTTTGAAAAAATGATTGATTATTTCAATGAAGTTACTTTTTTAAATGCCCAGTTGAAGAAAATAGGTGCTGAATATGCAAAAAAAAGATTTTCAGTTGATTGCAATGGTTGAAAGTAAGTTTCCCCAGCCATACAAGGTATTTAAGGAATCAAGGAAAATGTTTCTCCAACTAACTCACAATGCCCCCCAGCAAACTTTTGATCAATTTTGTAAGTCTGTACTAGATGAAGAGGTTCAGCTTATTAAAGAAGGGCATATTAAGAAGAATCATGCATATGCAGCCAAGAGTAAATTTTTTAGATATGATGGAAAGAAGAATTGGAAAGGAAATTATAAATTTTGAAATGACGGTTCTAACCATTTTTCTAGAAATGATTTTATAGAAAAGCAAGTTGGAAGGAAATCGATTATTTGCAGGTATTGTGGAGGTGAAAATCACATGGAGAAATTTTGTTTGAAGAAGAGGGACAATGAAAGGCAGCAATACAAGCCCAAGCAAGAAAGGTTCAAGGATGGCAAGAAGGATAGGCATAGCTTCGTAGCCATCTCTCTAAAAAGGCAAGAGAAATTAAATAAGGAGGTAATTGCTAGACCTGAAAGTAGTGTTAAGGGGGGATACTTTGCTTCAGATTCTAATAAAGAATGGATTTTAGATTTAGGGGCATCATATCACATGACTGGGGATAGATCTTTGTTTATTGATTTTTATGAAGGGAAGAATTCAGATCAAGAAATTACTATTGGCAATAAAATAAGACTTCCAGTTTTAGGAACAGGCACTGTTAATGTAACGAATGGGTCTTTGAAAAATGTTTTACTGGTTGAAGGATTAGGGGTAAATCTTATTTCAGTATATAAAATTGTTCAAGCTAGATATGAGTTTGTTGTCATCGCTGATCAAGTTATTGTTAGAGATAGAAAAGACCCAAGCAATATAATTGCTATTGGTAGAGTTGATCATAAAGAGAGTCTATTTAAATTTGTGGGGTTTGTTGATGATGAATACACACTCTCTCATGCTTTTATTGCTCAGGACGATTATTTGTCAAAACTTTGGCATGCTAGATTTGGACAAATAAATTATAGAAAATTACAAGATATGGTTAGAATGGATATGGTTAGTGGATTGACAAAAATTTTAGCATTTGAAGGTGTGTGTGAAGGATGTGTGTTAGGAAAATATCATCGAGATCCTTTTGATTCAGGGAAAACATGGAGAGCTAATCATCTGTTGCAGCTCATTCATAGTGATCTATGTGAACCAAGGTATCCTTCACTTTCAGGTGCTAGGTACCTTCTAACTTTTATTGATGATTACAACAGGAGAGTACGGGTTTATTTTCTTGAAAGGAAAAATAAAGTATTCAAAGTTTTTCAAAAGTTTAAGGCATTAGTTTAAAATCAAAGTGGAAAAAGAATTAAGTGTTTAAGGACAGATAATGGGGGTGAATATTGCAATTATGCATTTGAGTCATTTTGTGAAAATTATGGTATTAAGGTGCAAAGAACAATTCCTTATACTCCTCAACAAAATGGGGTGGCTAAATGAATGAATAGAACTCTTTTAGAAATGGCTCGTTGTATGTTGTATTTTAAAAGTTTGCATAATCAATTTTGGGGTTTGGCTATTTCTTGTGCTGCATATATTGTGAATAGAATTCCCACTAAAGCCCTCCCAAATATCACCCCTGAAGAAGCTTGGAGTGATAGAAAGCCCCACATTGGGTATTTTAAAGTATTTGGGTGCATTGCTTGGACACACGTTCCTGATGAAAAGAGGAAAAAATTAGAACCAAAGAGTCATAAGTGTTTGTTTGTGGGTTATAGTGAAGAATCAAAGGCTTACAGGTTATATGATTTGACAACAAGAAAGGTCTTTGTTAGTAGAGATGTAAAATTTGATGAGCTTTCACAACTTACAGCCACTTCCTCTCACTCTACAACAGCAAATGTTTCTAATTTTTCATATATTTCAGATATTTCATAAAGAAATGAAGCCAATATTGATGAGGATGAGGTGAGCAATACTAATGACGATAATACTATTGAAAATGAAACTACTAATGCTTGTACTCAACCATTTTCTGTAGGTAGTGATGATGAAGAAGGTGACATTTTAGCTAGACAAAAGACAAGGAGTGTTGAAGAAATATATAGACACGGCTCAAAGATCCAAGGAAGGAATGGTAGTGCTCTCATGGCCAAAGTCTTACAAGTAAATGACCCAATCTCATATGAGCAAGCTAGAGGAAAGAAAGAATGGGAGAAAGCCATGAAAGAGGAATATGATGCATTGATAGAGAATAACACTTGGGAACTTGTACCCCGCCCCCAAGGTAAGAATGTTATTGGTTGCAAATGGGTTTATAAAACAAAATTTAAATCAGATGGTGCTATAGAAAAATTCAAGGCTAGATTGGTTGCTAAGGGGTTCAATCAAAAAGAGGGTGTTGATTATGAAGAAACATTTGCTCCTGTCATTAAAATGAACATAGTTAGAATTATTCTTTCTTTGGCTGCAAGTCTTGGGTTGCATATTCATCAAATGGATGTCAAAAATGCTTTCTTAAATGGAGATTTATATGAAGAAATATATATGGATCAACCACCAGGTTTTGTGGATCAGCAACATCTTAATCTTGTTTGCAAATTAAAGAAGTCACTTTATGGTCTTAAACAAGTGCCACGAGCATGGAATGAGAAGATTGACAAGTATTTTCAGCTTCATGGATTTAAGAGATGTAAGTCAGATCCCAATCTTTATGTGAAGAAAGTTTAAGATGATATTCTTCTTGTTGCACTTTATGTAGATGATTTACCCACTGCTAGACTGAATATTGGGTTAATCAATGATTTAAAATCAGATCTTAAGAGGACATTTCATATGAGTGATTTGGGTGAACTAAACTATTTTCTTGGCTTAAAAGTTTGTCGATTACATGATGGATTGTTTATCTCACAATCAAAATATGCTTTGGACCTTTTAGAAAAGTTTAACATGCTTGAATGCAAGCCAGCATCTACTCCATTTCAATCTAGAGTCAAGCTTACTAAAGAATGTACTTCCAAGAGTGTAGATGCCACTTTATATAGATAGCTTGTTAGTAGCTTGGTTTATCTAACTCATACTAGACCAGATATTTGTTTTGCAGTCAATCTTGTATCTAAATTTATGCAGGCACCTAAACAAAGTCATTGGCTGGCTGCTAAGAGAATTTTACGATACATCCATGGAACCATATACTTTGGAATCTACTATGGCTATAAGTCTTCAATTTCTTTGGTTGGATTTACTGATTCAGATTGGAGTGATGATATAGATGATCAAAAATCTACTGGTGGTTATGTTTTCAATCTTGGATCAGGTCCTATTACATGGAGTAGCAAGAAACAAATAACTACATCATTATCTTCATGTGAAGCAGAATATAGAGTAGCAAAAGAAGTAGGCAAGGAAGCAGTTTGGATTCAAAATCTTCTATTTGAGATTGGTTTCCTACAAAGTTCAGCCAACACTATGTATTGTGACAATCAAAGTACCATACATGTTGCCAACAATCCAATTTTTTATGCTAAAACAAAACATATTGAGATTGATGTTCACTACATTCGGGATCTTGTTCAAGCATCCATTATCAGTCTTCAATTTTGTCTGAGTGAAGAACAAGTAGCTGATATATTCACTAAGAGTATGACTGAAGCCAAATTCTTAAAATTAAGAGGCATGATTGGTATGTTAGAGGTGAACATTAAGGGGGGATAGTAGTATAATGTTCCCCTCTCCTTTGTATTTCCCTCTCCTTTGTATTCTCTTTGTATTATTCTAGTCAATCTTAAGGGGGGATGTTAGGAATAGTTAAGATTGTCTAGAGAATGATAAGATGTTTCTAGAAGTTTTCCATAAAGTTGTTTTAGAAAAGAACATTCTAGGTTATCTAGAAGGGTAGAAACTTCCAACTGTTCTAGAAAAGAACATTCTAGGATTTTATAGACATCTAGAATGTCAGAAGCTTCTAGGTTTCAAAGCTTCTGTAGCTATATATATGAGATGTTGTACACAGCATTTTGGATGTAATGCAAGTTAGATGAATATATATTTCTGAGTTATTCAACTCTGTTTGCCCTGTGTCTTCTCTGTTTTGCTGTTGCTATTCTGTTTTCATTATCTTGGGACTATTTTTTACATTCACAGGTTTAGCTAAAATTTCACAGAATTCACTTCAAAGTTCACTGATAAGATGAGGAGAATTAATGTTTGAACTCTAATACAACAATTGTATACCACTTTCTTTGTTTGTTTTAACAACAAATGATTGTGTGTGGAAATTCACATGGTCAATGGTTTCTACATGATTGCAAATTCCACTACCACCAGTGGATGAGAAAAAAAGTGATCGAGGACATGGATAAAGATAGACATTATGCAATTGATGCGTCAATTGTAAGAATCATGAAGAGTAGAGAAGTTTTAGCTTATGAGCAGCTTGTTATAGAGTGCCTTGAGCAACTTGGAGGAATGTTCAAGGTGAATTCTTGACTGGATGCTGAATATATTGCTACATTAATGTAGCAGAATGAACTAATTTGCTTATGAATAATGCTGTTAGTTTACTAAATTTAACCATTTTTTTTCTTGCAGCCTAATTTTAAGGCAATAAAAAAGAGAATTGAAGACCTGATCACACAGGAATACCTGGAAAGCAACAAAGATAATCCCAACACTTTCAGATATCTGGCCCGAAACTATTTAAATGGATGTTTAAATATCTTTCATGCGGCAGTCCATTTATTGACTTCCTGCAGGGTTGTAAGTTCTTGAGAATTCATGATTGGAGGATATCCTTGAGAATTCATTATTTTGTACAGTGTTGTATAACCTTCTATTTTTGTAATTAAAAATGTGTCATAACTATCATTTGTATCTATTAGAACCTCTGTTGAAATAATGGATGCTTCAATGCCCACAATTTGCGTAGTTGATTTTCTTCAACTAACTTGATTGGATATGGGCTAGCAAACTTTTATATTATGATTACAACTTTTGGGAATGTTTGAATTTGATCTGTAATATGTTGGATTTTATTTAAAAAAATGAAATTGTTTATATTAGTAGTCTATTCACTATGGCTACTCTTCCAATTGGTTGGGTTATATGTCAACATTTTAGTCTAGCATTTATGAGTTTTTGTGGTAATAAAGTTTGATATCGAGTCCTTTTAGTGTTTGCAACATCATCATGTCTACACACAAGGGAGAGTTGTTATTACTCTTGGACCATTATGGGTTCTAAATCCGAAGAGGTTCTTGTATTTTCAAAAACAAAGTTAATTGTGGGTTATGATGTGTATAAATATTCAGTCTATTATGTTAAAATGGTGAGCATACACAAAAATATTTGACTAAACCATTAATACACAATAAGATCTCCCTGAAAAATATATTATATTGATGTCTTATGTTCACATTACAAATTAATACATTGGCTTTATAAAGCCATTATTCCCCAATGAACAAACTACTAATGGGAATACCTTCCCACCAACCAACCAACCTAAAAACTAATTACTATCTTAAGTCACTGGGGTGACTTTATTACATGTAAAACTTAATTTTTCAACTACCCCTCTTAAGGTTAACATTACAAAAAAGAAAAATAATAGAAACATTGCATCAACATCAACCCAAACTACTCATGTCTAGGCAAATGTCTTGATTATCCAACTTTACCTATTAATCGAGACATACTCAATTATTCATAGGAAAATCACCAACCAACTGTGAATCGAGATTAACTCATTTATCCACAATAACTCTCCTCCATTTGTGGATCAAGACTAACTCCATTATCCACAAATACAAATCTGCAAAACTATGGATCGAGACACACTCAACTATCCATAGATACAACTTCCAAGTTTGTGGATTTAGTTATCCACAAACCAACAACAACTCACTAATTTTATGGATTCAACTATCCACAAACCAACAAATCACTGTCATGCCCCCCCTTGCTCCTAAATGGACTAGAGATGAAACCAGGCTTCTCATGCAAGGTATCATCTTTGAGCGAGAAGCTAGATCGAGATGGCAATGGACCTCCTGCCTCCGGTGCCTCCTACTTCCAATGTGATCATGTTACACTTTAACTAAAAAATTTACCATTCAAACCTCCAAAATCCCTCTCAGGTGTAACATGGATGGCCTCGAGAGCACAAGCAATGTTTGATATATTTCAAAGTGTTTGAATCAGCCAATAATACATCCTTGCAATACTTTAAAAAAAAAATAGAAAAGGGGAGTGAGCACCTGTAAATTAAGAAAGTTAAAAAATTTACAAGAGTCATGGCCAAAGCCTAGTCTAGAGAAAGAAAACATAACAGAGAAACCACTACCGGTCTAAGTCATCACAAAAACTAACAACAAAGTAAACACAAAGCTGAAAGAAAAGTCACCCGATCGAGTACCACTGAAACTACCTCCACATAGGAAGATCAAAAGCAAAACCCCATGGCAAGACAAAAGACTTCACCCACAGAGGCCACCAAAGCAAACATGAAGAAAACAAAACTAGCCAACCACCCACCCATGCTAGACCACCAAGGACATGACCCGTCACCACCACAGACCGCCAAGAGCACATCCCACCACCCCCGCCTCACGCCACTGCCGGAGCTGCAGGAAGAACATGCTCAACCAGTTCCACAACTGCAGAAGACTGAATATCTACGTCAAGTTCCTCCAAGGCATACCTAGGTATTCCTGGAGCGAGATCAAGTGCATGAATTCGTAGGAATTGAATGGCCGTAAACACATCCTTAATCCTTTCCATTTTTTTCTTGGTAAGTAGGAAACAATGAGATCTCAGTGTAACATCAATATCTCCACTGCTCAGGGATAGGATACTGGCTTGTAAGGCCCTGTATATTGCTTGTTGCGGGGGAGAGGTGCGTAAAGCTGCCAAGTTGAAAAGGCCATCGATAAGAGCATCCCCCTAGTCCATTTGGTAGGTAGAGACTGCCACTTCCCATCTATCCACAGTGTAAATGTTTTTGAAAAACAACCCAGCTGCAAGAGCATGAACGAATTCTCCATCCATAACCAGATCCATTATGTTGGAAAGTAGCTATGACACCACATCTGATAAATTGAGCATGCGTCCCTCATACCCTCTTATCCATGCATGGCCTACTATGTTTTGAACAACAATCTGGGTGAGGGTGCAATCCTTATCAAGCAAAGTCATCAAATCTAACGACTTTACCTACCCTCTTATCTATGGTTCCCACTCAAGAGCTGTAAAAAACATTCTTTGATTAAGACATGTATCTGCCATGTAAGCTGTCCTTGAGGGGTAGAGAGGGCAAGGATGGGATAGGCATTGAGAAAAGAGGGCGAAAGAGGGAGATGTAGAGCTACGTAGGCTTTCTCCAGATAACACAGAACACAATTCCTTTGTCTACCCCAATAGCACCAAATGTAGGAGGTATTATAAACACAATGCCATTATGTCAGAATTAAGAAAGCTAAGGACATCTATGACATCACAAGATTGATGGGCACAGTTGATAGGATATACGGTACGTTGCCATGAGAAACCTGCCATAGAGTTTTTGCAGCGTGTCCAATACTTGGCCACCTCGTCAAATAAAGGCTAGCCGTTATGCCTCCAAAAAAATTTCATTTACTCAGGGTAGTTATAGCTAGTCACCTCCTTTTAATGAGGCATGATCTACGGTGAGATACGCCATCCCCACCTGCCCTCATTAAAACTGAAAGAGCCAAAACTGACTCGATTCACCTTCCCTCATGAACACTTGCGATCCTCTTCTACGAACTTTGTCATAAATTTGAATAAGAAGAAATAACCCTCATTTAATATGACAGACTTCATGTCAGGGGGTAATGCTAGATCAAGCGGACTCAACCTAACTTGAGACCTACCAACCATTCCAACACTTGTGCTAGGAAAAGTAACCATAAATGTGCCGTCTAAATAGCGCATCTTAGCGGGATAGCTTTTTTTGAAGAATTCCATCCTGACAGAATCTGTCCAGCTGACTATCAAGCTGATCTACTACCCGCCACCACTTCCATCTCAGTTGTCAGTAGGCTAGCCAAAGAATTTGAATTGATTTGATCACCAAGTGAAAACATCACATATGCACTATCAAGATCAATGGCTATGTTTGCTAACATATCCGCCACCTTATTACCTTCTCTAAATGTGTGAGAAATGAGGAAATTATCTAAGCTACTAAGAAGAGTGTTAGCCTGCTAGAGAATCCTTGCAATACTTTTAACTCAAAATTAAAACATCTCTACTCTTATAAACTTTGCACTTCCAATGTAAATGTGCCTTAGTCATTTTCTTCTCAAATCCTTTCAATTTGGAACAAGTGACTTTACAACTGCTTTCAAACCAATTCAACTAATTGCTCTTTACATCATATTGATTCACTTTTCTCACATTTTTATGCCCAAAACAAGATAAGTACAATTTTAGCAGAATTTCTGCATTAATTAAATCTTACCATGGTTATTTTCTTCCAAAATAAATACCACCAAGTACTCACCTCATCTTCTTGTTGCAAACTATCAAGTTCGACCATGCACCTACAACTTTTTTTTTCAACAATCTCTTTGATACACTTAAAAGAAATACATGTCAATATTTATTGTCTACCCAAATCAATAGTGGCAAGCTTTCTCCAAATGGTGGGAAATAGTGGTTGACCTTCTCCGTGCCTTCAAACTTCTATACATTGCAATATTATTCCATGAGGCCCTGTCTCATTCTTTCATATGGTCAAAAACTTAACGAGCTTCCACCAAACTTTTGTGTTGTCTTCCAAAATGCCTATCTTATGAACTAGTGAGCATTCTACAACAAGAACCTCAAAAAAATTGTCCTTCCACAAACACGGTAGGGAAGAAAATGTACCCTTCTCCATGCACAACAAGTGTACTTAAACTTTCATTTGATGCATTCCAGGAGGTAAATGAACAAACAAATGGGAACAAAGAATGTCTTGCCTCACGTCTCTTTCAATCCTAATTTCTAGGTGATATTGGATCCTTTCCTTGGCATGCAACATTCAAAACTCTCCTCTAATCACAACAACCTGCAATGATCATATGTTAGGCGCTTCATCATAATAGCCTGCAATGACTTTCATATGCCTTCCACCATAGCCACAACTTCACATGGGATAGGATACAATGACTTCACATGGGACAACATACAACAATGTTCTGATACCATTGTTAAAATGGTGAGAATACACAGAAATAGTTGACTAAACCATTAATGCACAGTAAGATCTCACTAAAAAATATCTTATATTGATGTCTTCTATTCACATTACAATTCAATATATTGGCTTTATAAATCCATTATTCTCTCGTGAAAAAACTACTTATGGGAATAACTTCCCACCAACCAACCAACTAACCAAAAAACTAATTACTAACTTAAGTCACTAAGCTGACTATATTACAT
The DNA here is from genome assembly GCA_027924645.1 of Cunninghamia lanceolata. Classification (NCBI taxonomy): domain Eukaryota; kingdom Viridiplantae; phylum Streptophyta; class Pinopsida; order Cupressales; family Cupressaceae; genus Cunninghamia; species Cunninghamia lanceolata. The sequence continues at coordinate 12,629,614 of BSBN01000112.1, read as the reverse complement.
GTAAATCTTAATTTTGCAATATATTAGTCATCATTGTTTGGATGTAAAGTCCAACTATTCATTTCATCTCTCTTGTTTTGTCCCTTCATCTTCCTTAAAGAATATTGCATAAATTTGGGGAAAAACTTTATCTATGCTACCGTGATTAATAAAAGAAAAATACCCCTTTCTCATGGATGTAGCTATTTATTGGTGAACTACACAAATCTGTTGTGTCTATGTATTTTCTAGTATCTATGTTTATTCGTTGCTAGTGATATATTTTTTGTACATATGGTTGTCACTAATGTAGTTGTGTGGTTGTCATTGATGTCAACACTGATGAGCATTGCACATATGTTACCTGAGTTTGTCATTGATGTAGTTGTGTTGTTGTCTTTGATGTCAAGACTATATTTGGTTACTGATGTTCATGGCTGGTTTCTGATGTTCATGGTTGTCCATATCATCCCTTGATTAATGTCAAGTAAAGTTGTATTGAGCATGCTTGTGGTCAGTAGAGATGATTTCATGATGATATATTAAGATAGGAATTAGAATCATTAATATGAATGATGATATATTAAGATGAGAATTAGAAGCTATTCTAGGGTTGAGAAGATGGAAGTATGTTGTATGATCCTTCCTATTGTTCCTAAGGAAGTATGTGATGCTATAAGAAGGTTCTGGTCTCCAGAAGTTGGTGATGGTTTTTGCTGCAAGAAGCTACCTAGAAGACTGCCTAGTAAAATGGTCCACATTCCTCCGCATTTGAAAATATGGTCATGCTATTTAGAAGTTAAGTTTAGTTTTTTGTAAAGATACTAAATCCAAAGTTTTAGATCATTTGGTCCTCTGCGGTGAAAGTTACTTGTGACAGAGTTCTGGTCTGTGTTCTGACAGAATGAGGTGATGATGAAGGATTGTTGGAATGATCTGCATTCCTCTGTAGTGATAGATATGGTTGTACAATCTTAAGGATATGTTTAGAGTAGTGCATGAGTGCATTCATATGAGTATCTAGTGTTTTGGAGGTCCACAAGTTCAGTTTTCAAATGACATAAGTGATATAGATTATTCCAAATGCCTAATTGTTTTTAGGATATATGTTTGAGTACTTGCTTCAATGGAAGAGTATACAGATCAGTCATATGTGTTTGTGTGGACATTCTACATGTCTCATAATGTTTTAGGTTTGATGCACATGCAAATCTTTCAAGTTTCCAGTACCGCACAAGGTTTTCAAGTCAGCTTATGGAGAGTTGTTGCTGTTGAGGCCGACTAAGGAAAGTTGATGATGTGTGCCACAAAGTTGTTCTTGTGCAGAGTTCAAGAAGTGTTTGGAGATGTTGTGTAGATCTTGCCGGCTCATCTAGAAGAATAAAAAGTAATGTTTAATCATTCATGAGTACCGCCAAGATTTTGAAGACCGATGTGCTACAAGCTTCATGTTTTCATGCTCAAGGGCTCGACGTCAATGTTTATGCTTAAATATATACACATTGATTTCATGTAACTAGGATGTCATTTAGTTTAACTCATTCCTCATTCTTGGTTATAATCCCCACCCCTCTCCCTAGAGATAACTACCTACCTCTCCCTCTCCTTGGTGTGTGATGTTTCAAGAGCTTATTATTTAAATTAAATATTCTAAATTTTTTTCTTGTATTTATGAGTTTTGTGTGTACCTGGGCTCAACATATAGAAACTGAAGTTGACCCAAATTTATATACTAGAGCAAATGAGGCTGAAGAACACATAGTTGATGTTAGCTCGGAGGAGGCCCAAGCGCAAACAATGGATGTTGGAGAGGGGTTAGGATCGCTTCCTTCGACCATGGATGAGCATATGAATATAGCTAAAGAGGTGAAGAGAAAATTTTCTTATAGAAATTTAGATCATTTACTTGAAATGGATATGGAGAATTTGAAAGTTTGTGCTGAACAACCTAGACATACTACTAAGAGGTTAATGAATAAAAATACAAAGGAAATAATTGCTTATTTCAATAATCTTGATACACTTGAGCAAACCCAATTGTTATCAATTGTACTTCTTAGTAATGAGCTAAATGAGCCATTACAATTGTTGGTTGTAGATTCATCATTGAAAAAGGGGAAAGGTTCACACCTAGAAAAAGATATTGTTGAAAATGTTAAAAAAGGTTTGGCTTCCATTGGGAAACAATCTCGATCTGCGGATAAGTCCATTTCAAGAAGAGTGGTGTTGACATCTATTTTAAGTGAAAAAACTTAAAAAAAAAGATAATTGTCTTCAATTTCAACCGAGATTGGTTTCAGTAAAAAGACATTAACATAATATGTGAAAAGGAGAAAAATATTGGATGATAGTACCTTGGAAGGCAATTGGGCAATTATGTGTAGAGCTCCTCGATCTGACAAGATTCAAGATGTTGTTAGGAACTTGATCTCAACGTTTTGGAATGATAATACTCGTGCTTCATCAAATAGTAGAGATGTTATCAAACACACAACTAGGCCCAATAGTCATGATTTACATACAAAACATTGGTTAGACATAACACAACATGAGATGTATGTGATGTTTTGTAATTCAAATCCTCACATAAAGATTGGGTAAACAATGTTTGAAAGGTTAAGGCCATATTATGTGAAGACAAACAAGGTTTTTGAAACTCTCTTTGTCGTTATCATATTGAATTTGATCTCTACTATCAGGTGTTTCAAAAGATTAGAGAAGGCAATGATGGTTTTGTAAATGCACCTCTTAAATGGGCAAGTCAGTTCATAGCATCTATCTTATGTGATAAATCAGATGATGATAATGCAACTGGTCAAATAAACTGCATAAAAGGTCTTTGTGAAACATGTGGAAATTTGGCTAAAATGCCTTTGAGAAACAAAGATATCGACCCAATGAAGTTGGTAAATTGCACGAGTTACAAGTACATAAAGTTTCAAACAAAAAATGGGAAAGAATCCACAAGGTTAGATTATGTAGAAGAGGAGATACCTATTGGAATATTTATGAAAAATTTATGTGAATTGATACAACCATACATACATCATGCTTTTTTTGCTAAGTGGCAAGCACAATAGTTTCAAACATTAAGAGATACTTTCCCACCTGGAATAGTTTTATCAGTAGTTGACTTTGCAGAAAAATACTCTTTTGTACATCAAAAAGAGATTCAATCATGCAATATTACTTTTCAGAGAAGATCACTATTACGGTGCATGTGTTTTATCAGCATGGACAATTGGATTTGGATGGTGTTGATAGTACATTTGAAGCATGAGTCATTAAAAAAGAATATCACTTTTATATTAGTGATGATAAAGAGCATGAGACACATTTTTTATAACATTGCTTTAAGAAGTTTTTTGAGTATTTGGCAAGTAGGTGTGTAAAAATTGAAAAACCTCTTGTATGTTTAGATGGATGTGAATGACAATTTAAATCATCGAGGCCATTTTATGCACTATGTAGATATCATCAAAATGACAATATACCACATGTTTGGAGTTTCCTTGAGAGTGGGCATGGAAAGGGTGAACATGATGGCGTAGGAGCTTGCATCAAACATGCTCTAAGAAAGCATTAAATGAATAATGTGGGAGATCATATAAAAGATGTGCATGATGTTGTAGAATGGTGTAAGATACACTTTGCATCAAATGAGGTTGGCACATCTTCAGGAACAAACTGATACATTCAACAAAGTGTTTTGGGAGATATCAGATATGTATTGTTTGAAATTTTAATACTTTATATATATTCATATATCGTGCATACATGAGTTTGTTTATCTTAGTTTGAATTTAATTATTTCTATTATATTTATAATGTACAATATAATAAATTTGTAGGTATGGATAGAAGATCAATGCATGGATGCAAGAGGGTAGAGAAAACAAGATCTTTGCATTGTGTCATGAGTGTAGATAGCCAGACATGGAGGTTGCACACTAGGGATTACTCTTGTTTTTGTTATGAGTGCATGTTAGGAGATTGTGAGAATTATAAGAACCAACAACGTGGATATGTCAGTGAATGGAAAAACATGCCACTAGTTGTTACCAACACATACAACAAAGATGAGGATGAAAGATTCGAAGAAATTCCTTTGATTTCAATTGATTATAACCATATTTTAGGATTGATTAAAAATGTATGTGTACATATATATAATTTATATAAAGTATCTCTAAATTTTAAATTACAAATTTTCCATGTAAATTTGGTGCAAGAGATGTTTTTGCAGTCATAGCAAAGGCTAGAAATATAGAAGACGTTAGTTATTATTTATTGTGTTGCATAGAACAGAGGCAAAACCTAATAAAGTTGGAAAAAGTGATGGAATGTTGTTTCCCACAGGTTTAACTTTATAATATATTTAAATTTTGAATTTGTTATGTACATGTCAAGTACTTTGAGTGATTTAAACATTCAATTTATATTTTTCATACTTTATGTTATGTCTTACCTCAATGAAAATGCTATACATGAACTATGTCTAGGTTACATTTACCTTGAAAATGTTGTCTTACCATGGAATATTGTTTCCCATAGGTTTAGTTGTAGTGCAAGGGACATATCTCAAACAAGTCAAGATTGTTCAACATTATCAACCTTAGAAAAAGATATATTAGTATAGCCACCTAGTAATTGCTACCGCCCTATCTCTTCATTCAGTTCCACATGCACATGGATGTCGTAAGTGGAGACTAGATAGTGATGATCATCAAAGAACATTAGATGTGATTGAAGATCGAGCTAAACCACTTGATGTGGTATAAAAAATATGGATGAAGAACTTATAGTTTATTTTGAAGACTTAAATTCACTATCTAGATAGATATGTTCATGTATTAATTGTTTAAAATTTATGAAAGTTAAATTAATAGTTCTTTCGTTGAACAAATTTTAACTTCAACATGTGGTTCTTAACAAATTATGTTGTTGAAGATGAGAAGAGTAGAACGGCTATGATATGAAATAAGCAATGGAGACTAAACTACAATGCAACTATAATAGAGATGGGTGATTGATAATGGAGACATGGTGATGATAATGGATTTGTAATGCAAATGCAATGAAGGTGATTTTGCCAAAGGCACATTGGTATGATTCCTATAGAGTAAGATTACGAATGCTTGAGTTTATATGAAATGGGTATGAAGACCTTTCTTATATAGGCTGAGGGAAGACCAAATCCAAGTGTCAATAGATCCATGACTAGAGAAATTACTTGTAATGTGTACAATTGACAAATCTTGAGGGAATGTGTTCCAATTAGAAGAGGACAAGTGTCCACGCCTTCTTCATGAGTTATGGGAGATAACAAAATAGATTGAAGAGTTAACTGAAATGAGTGATCAGTTAACTGGGTTGATTGGGGAGTCAACATAATAGATTGACCAGTGAACTCAATTGACTAATTAGTTAACAGATTTGATTGATGAGTTAACTAATTTGACTGGAGGAGAAATAGGACATGTGGGTGAGGCAATATTAGCTAATTAAATATTAAAATATTTGATTAAATGTACAACGTGGTGAGGTAATTAAATATTAAAATATTTAATTACATGTGCAACATGGTGAGGTGGAAAGGTGAAGTGGAAAGGTGATGTGGAATTATGGAATTAGGACTTTGAGATAGAGGAAATTGGGATTAATTCAATAATTTAGAATTATTTAATTGTGTGAGACATTAGAAGAATTAGGGGATTTTAATTAAATTAATTGATTTTATTTAATTATTGGAGGGATGTGAATCATTTAAATAAATTAGAATATTTATTTAATTAATAGAGGAATGAGAATTAAAATAAATATTAAAATATTTATTTAATTCGACTTAGCCATTTTTAGGTGTATACATTTTGTCCCTCTTTGATGCAATGTGTTTTATCATATTGTTTCAAAGAATTAAAAAAAATTTGCGATTGATACATGCCCCAGTTTTCCCCCGGTATAGGTTTATGATGATAGGATGCCACCTTGGTAGATTGGACAGGAAGAATGTGATGACAGGATGATGGATGATCTCGTGCTGAGATAGGCTAAATGATAGGTTAGGGTGAAGAAAATGGAGGACCTAGAAGAAATATTATGTGAAAATAATTCCCCAGCATGGACAAGGTCAAGCACCTATCATTAGGGTTCCATGTGTTATATATAGGAGTTTGGGTTTATAGTTCACTCATTTGTACACTTGCCTTTGAGAGAGATCCTAGTGGAGAGTAGATCCATTTGAGCACAAAGCAGTTGGTGAAGATGCAACAGTTTCCTCTTGAGCTTCATTGATTTGAGTGGATCTGATGGTTCAACCGTCCAGTAGATTATGGGCCTCCGATAAGTACTACTTCATTTCTAGGCTAGGGTCATTAAAGCTAGCAATAAATGTAAGCCAAAGATTTAGGTTTTGTATGCACCAAATGGTAGAACTACACATATGATGCGCGATACCATGCATATGACACAATTCTGCGCATATGATGCCAGAATCGATGTATCTACAATTTTTTCACATTTGAAGCTTATTCTTGCGCAAATAAAACCTTGCTGCGCATGCAGTTGGGGACACTACACATATAATTTTTTACTGCGTATTTGATATGTTGCTGTGCAAACAAGTTTATGATGCACATCTAAGGAATAATCCTATGCATTCAAAATAAAGTGATGTATATAAGATGCTTCTATGCATATGAGTTTATTCTACGCATCTGATATGTAGAATTGCGCAAATGATTTTGGTTTATAAAAAACACTTAGAAATTTGATGAAGTTGACTGTACGATTGATGTTGGTCAACTGATAGGTCATCTCTAATATTGATAGAATCTCTGGAGAGATGATAGGATTTCTTTCCTATTGAAATAACTAAGTTTTTTATGTTGAATAGATAGACTTGCAGTTTAGTCTCTTTTGATTGACAAATGCGTGCTTTCTTGTTTGTAGGAGGAGTTAGATGATTTGCTCATGTTGAGAGAGCATTTTCTAGTTACACAGATGTTGAGGCCTTATTTGACAGAGATTAATCTACTTGTTATTGGATCAGCTAGATTGTCATTTGTACTCTTCATGCTTGAGATTAGGGCCAATCTTAACATGCTGACTGCTCTGGTTGAGAGATTTCACAGTGAGGACGAGACATTTCACCTTCCCACTAGGGAGATTATAGTGACTCTAGAGGATGTTCACAGGATTCTACACACACCTATTGATGGAGAGATTGTTGAGTATGAGCCGCAGACTGGGGTAGGATTGGATGAGTGCCGACGGGTTTTGAATGACGATGAGATCAAGGGCACTGAGATTAGTTGGTCTGACATGCTGGCATATTATGAGCCACTTCCTTCAGTTGTGGCAGGTTTGATCAGATGTATTATGTGCCCCAACAGATGGTCATGTGGATTTGTAGTTGGATGGGGTCAGGTACTAGAGTGGATTACGATGGAGGGGACCAGATATGCCTTGGGTGTTTGTATCCTTGCTCATCTATATCATGATTTGCACCAGTTTGTGTATGATGGCTCTTCCAGCTTGGCTTGTAGGGTTTCACTATTAAAGATGTGGCATGGACTCATATATTCATCACTCATCCTATTGGAATTGGAAATTGGGGTAGGCATTAGCCTTATTCTTACATGTTTCAGGATAGCCTTTCCTAGCCCAAGATGGGAAAGTTAGAGTATTGGAGACATGCCTTTGACAATGTAGATAGAGTCGAGTGGCAATTATACCTGGACTGTGAGGTATGGGACGATGATGCATCAGAGCTTCTATTTTGTTTTTAGATGAGATGGATTATAGGGAGGACACCCTATATTTTGAAGAGACATTATATCACATGTGTATTGGTTCTTTGGCAGAATCCAGGGGATGCCCTAGGGTAATGCCATATTTGCCTGTATGCACACGGAGAGGATATGATGGGGGCATAGCCCATCTTATGAGACAACTCATGATGAGTTTCTACATATTCCATATTAGCCTTGGCTGATGATGAGGGCAGTGGCAGATGTCGACATGACATAAGACTACTTTGACTAGTTTGTGGCACATCCCTTTCCATGCTACTCCAGCCTAGGAGAGCGATCCCTAATTTTGGATGATCTGGAGGAGGACGACGAGGGGCCATGGAGGTGACCTAGGAGATGCTGAGGATGAGGAGGCAGAGGTGGCTGAGGTGGGGATGACAGCGGTGAAGGAGGAGGAGGAGGAGGTCATGATGGCGGTGGCGATGGTGGTGATGGTCATGATAGTGGACATGATGGCTGTGATGGGGATGGGAGGAGGGTTCACCAACAGATTGATCCTACTCAGCACACTCAACTAGATTTATAGGCACAAGTTCAGTCTCTAGTGTAGCCAATGGATAGGGGCTAGATGATGGGCTGATAGCAGGGTTACAAGCCCAGCTGGCTCAGGCATAGTCTATGCTAGGATAGTAGTAGGGATAGATAGGATAGATGTAGGGCTAGATTACATAGTTGTAGAGTGACCTAAAAACCACCTAACTGGAGAGAGACACATCTATTCAGAGGTATGGGAGGGTAGAGGCACTCTTAGAGAAAGTTCAACAGACTGCAGGATAGGGTCCCACTGGCTAAGAAGGTTGTAGAGATGGTTAGGGCAGGTCAAGAGATCCTCTACTGGCGGTCCCTTTATGAGTCGATTGTACCACCAGAGCGTAGGGTAGGAAGTTACCACCCCAGTTACCATAACTGATCACAGAGGGCACTTACAGAGAGTGGCATGGTGATGGGACCTACAGGGCTACCTCCCAAACCATCAAGAGGAGGTGAAGCAGGGACTAGGACACTAGGGATAGGGATAGTAGGTGGAGGAGGAGGAGGAGGTATCCTACCGCCACAACTAACACCATCAGGGGGGAACTATTCTTAGCTACTCTGTGACATGTATCATTTTTTAGTACCTTCATTTGGACATGTATACACCACTTCGGTTTGGACACTTCGAGATGTATTGTTATTTTGACATCATTATATACTTGGACATTTTTATTCTTTATGATATTATGATTCAACTGACTATGATTATGATCTACTGTGATCAACATGATGTACATTATGATGTTATGATATGCTATGCTTATAGATGACCTATGTGGTTTATGACTATGATGCATATGTTTACATTTATGCGATGGACATGATGATCTATATGATGACTTTACATTATTATGGTTGTATCTATCTAACATGTTTGTTAGATTCTATGATGCACTTTATTTTTATGTGACATGATGTTTCTATGAGCTATATGATGGATATGATGACATATATGCATGTTTATGACCCTATATGTTCACATTCTATGATGATCTAATGTAGAAATTGTGATAACTGAGATGTGTACTTATGTCAATAAACCTATAGTTATAACCACAACCTTTTATAGTGTGAAGATGAAAAGTTCAAGAATAGTAAACTTGTCTTTATTTTGAAGAGAATCATGTGCAAAGCCGTGGGTTTTGTGCATACTATGCTTCCAAATAAACTCAGATCCCATACAGTCATGGCAGCACCATATACAAGAAATAATATAGAAACAAATAAATTAGAGATAAAAAGAAGCCAGAGATCAATATTCATCAGAAAATATAGTCAAACTATGGCCTAAAAGGTCTGACGATGCCTTGAAAATACAGAGCAATGTCCAAATCTAAGACAAAATTGCTTACCCTTTTGTTTTCTGCATAAATCTTTCAGAAAAATCAACTTGAAACAGTAGGTGTAGAGTCAGAAAATTGAGGGTCATTCCAATATAAACTCTAACTCCATGGCGGTGTGCAGAGCTTCATCAAAAGGTTGAAAAGGTGCAAAGTGAGCCTGAGGAATTAGGGCTGTGTGTTTTGTGTTAGGGTTTCCCACAAAGACCTAAATTCAATGGGCATTTTTATCACACTAAGTTATTTTTCATTGCCCAAACTAATGGTGTCATGGTATTGTGGTCCACTTTTCAAATGTCAAACCATCATAACCTAGGATATTATGAGCCTTAGGTCTTTTACATATTCAGCGGGTAAGGCTTTGTGCTTCGAGACCTCGAAAGTTGGTTTGACACATTTAAATAATGTATAAATATTAGTATACCTTAGCATTATTTACAAGACCCCTTGCACATACATGCCTAGGCATTGTACCTCAAAAGGTTCATTAGATCACCATTGAAAGTGGACTAGAAAGATAGATCATATGCCTCTAAGAGATATTTTTGCAGCTCTAATAGAAGATGAGCCACATAGCCTTTATTTTTGCAAAAAACTATAATATGCCTTAGAATATTTTTATGATTTTTTATAGAAAAATCAATTGATATATAATGCATATGGTTGGCAAAATGCCACATATGATATATCTATTTCTACAAAAGTCAAATTGAGATGGGTAGGAGAATAAAACTACAAAATCTTTGTAAAGCATTATTTTAAAGAAATGCTTTATAAATTGCTTTAAATAATTGCTATTTTAAATACAGATAAAGATAGTAAATGGATAAATTCTTTCTTGATTTCCTTTGGGTAAAATTGGGTAGAAGAAGATAAATTTTAGCTTTTATTGAGCCAATAAAACATGTTTTAAAGTAGATTTTGGTGGGACCACCTAAGAGGACACCTTGGCAGCTTTTATTTTTCAGTTTGGTGGCAGTTTGAAGGCTTTAATTTTGGCTTTTGAGGAGCATGAAATTTGATTTCTATATCTAGTTTTAGGAGCTTTTTTGGAGAGATCTCTAGGCAAGGCATTTATAGGAGAAAAAGTTAGTTTTTTCTCAGTCAGTTCATACCATTTTCTTCTCTCTTGAGCATAGGCAGAAAGTTGTATATAGGCGGTTGACTTAGTTTGGTTTTGCATTGTACTCCTTCCAGTTTAATACAACAAATTTTTCTATTCCATCTATTTATCTTTTTGCAATTTTTATTTGATGTCTCATTGTGGCAGTTTCATGTCCTTTATTATGTCTCTTACTGTAAAATTTGCTTTTGGTCCTGGTTGTAATTTGTGTTCAATTTGAACCTTATTACAAATTATTTTGGCATCAAATCTCAGAGGTGGGGTTGTGAAAGTTTAAGTGTGAAGAGTTGTTTGTGAGTGAAGATATTCATTTAGATTAAATCTTAGAGTTAGTTTTGCATTTTAGTTATTCTCTCTCCCTTTTCCCCTGCAAGTAAATTAGATTAGAAAATCATAAGGAGAACCATATCACTCTAGAGATTCACTCTCAACATAGATCACCCACAATTTGAGAGTGTTTTCATGTGTCAACAGATAGCTAAGTCTTCTATAATCTTAGCATAGGGTGCGCATCTGATTGATAACAATGTGATGGAAGTAATGAGAGAACTCTTTGGCAATAGGAGATTGCTCAATGAGATGAATACTACATTCATCACTTTTATTCCTAAGAACTTAGAGGAAACTCCTTTTCTAATTTTAGGCCTATTAACCTATGTAACTCTATATAAAATATTCTTGAAAGTTCTTTCTTCCAAACTCTAGGTTATTCTCTCAAAGATCATCTCTTCCCAACAAAGTGGCTTTGTCCCAAGAAGGCAGATTCTAGACTCCATCATCATGGTTCATGAGAATATTCATTCATTAATGGAGAACAAGAAAGAAGGGTTTTTCCTCAAGTTGGACCTCATGAAGGATTATGACAGAGTGAACTGGAGATTCTTATTAAACATTTTATCTAGATTTAGTTTCAACTAAAAATTCTTAGATCTAGTTTCTCAAATGATTGCCTCACCCAAGTTTTTGATGTTGGTTAATGGTACCCCTTCTGGTTATTTCAATTCTTCCCATGGGATTAGATAGGGAGATCCGATTTCTCCCTTCCTATTCATTATAATGGTTGAGGTGTTGGGCCTCAACATATCCAAAGCGGTCTCTTCAGGAACCCTTCAGGGAGTTAGTCCTTCTTTGACTAGTCATCCTTGCTCTCATTAGCAGTTTGTCAATGATACTATCATCATGGGAGAGGCTTCAGCTATTGAAGCTAGAATTTTCAAACAAATTTTGTCTAGATATGAGAGTATGCTTTTCTTTATGAATACCACCAAACAGAGACAAGTCAAAATTGCTAAAATTCTTAACTGCAAAGTGGAACTTTTCCCTCCACTTACCTTGGCTTACCTCTATATGAAAAATGATTCCAAAAGCCTTTTAGTCAGGGCTGGTAGATCACTTCCATGCTAAATTAGAGCTAGAAGGGAGCTCTTTTAAGTCAAGTGGAAAAGATTCAATTATTAAAAGCTACTCTGTAGGAACATGTCAGTGTATGCTATGAGCCTATTCAAAATGCTAGGGAAATATATGGAGAATATTGAGCAGATACAAAGGAAATTCTTATGGACTAGCATAGAAGAGAAGAATAAAATATCATTGGTGGCTTGGGACCTCGTCTGTAAGCCTAGGATGTAGGGGGTATCAGAATAAGGAAAATTAAAGAGTTCAACAAAGCATTAATGGCTAAGATGGCCTAGAGATTGATAAGAGAAAGGAATGAATGGATCGATATAGTGAACAATAAATACCTCACTGGGTTCCATAACCTCCGAAAAGTTTTAGATGTTGATAAGGAGATACTTCCAGGTGGCTCCAACATTTGGAAAAACATTGTTGACAAGAGAAGCTTAATTATAGAGGGCATTAAGTTGAAGGTTGGAAACGGAAATTCTATTCAACTCTAGGAGGACCTTTCATATGGGGACACAAAGTTATCTAATCTAGAATGGACTAGACCTGTAAGAGAGATTTACATTAAAATTATGGGTCAGCAGGTGGTGGACTACATGAAGCACGACTGGTGGAAGAATCTCTCCAAGATGAATCATATTCTTAAAGACTTTCAAGTTTTCCTGTCCCAGTTCCACTTGCCATGTTGGCATATGGAGGATGAGTTCATTTGAAATTCTTCCCCCTCAGAGAACTTCTTAGTAGCATCTAGGTTTGAGATGTTGCTTCATGTTCATACCGTCATACCTTTTTGGGCCAACCTTTGGATTCCGAATCTCATTCGGAAAATTAATATCTTTTTCTATCTTTTGGCTCAAAATAAGATTTTAACCATTGATAACTTGTGGAAATGTTGTTTTTCCATTCCTAATAGGTGTGCTTATGTTTAAATCAATTGGAGTCAGCAGTCCACCTGCTGACCGGATGCGACTTCTTGAGAGAAATATGAAGAATCTCTCTTTGGAATTTGGATTGGGTTTTTTCAAATTCCTTATAGGAATTGGTCGCTCAGTGGTAAGCTCCCTCCTAGAATTGTGAGAACTATTAAGGAAAATTCCTAGAAAATTATGAGAGCTATTAAGGAAAACTTCAGTCAAGGTATGGTGGACAAAAATCAAAATGGGCTAAAGGATCATACTTCAAATTATGACAAGTAGGTGTCTTCTAATTGGTGCTTAATGGCTGATATATTTGTCATGTTTAAGAAGATTAAGAAGGCTAGAGATTAGGTCAAATGGATGACCCCACCTTTGGGGTGGGTCAAGATCAACTTTGATAGGGTGGCCAAAGGGAATTCTGGACCTCCTGGAAGTGGGGGAGTGTTAAGAGATGATAAAGGTAGAGCTTTATTTCAGTTATGATGCTTCCATTGGGCATCTTGTCAAATCACTATGCCAAAATTGTGATGGTGTACCATAGCATCAAGATAGCTTACGAGAAAGGTTATAACAAGGTTTGGATTGAAGGGGACTCACTCCACATCATAAACTGCCTAAAGGAAATCCAAGCCCCAAGTTGGACCATCCAAATTTTGATTAAGGATTCTATTCATTTGATAAATTCTTTTCAAAACTCTTTAATTTTTGATATATTTCAGGAAGGTAATGTGTTGGCTGACGTAGTGGCTAATGAGGGAATTATCTCCCATAATATCAAACATTGGGAAAATATTTTTGATATTCCAAGTAAGGTGAAATCCATTGTGACCAATGAAGGAAATTATGACAACATCAGCATCATCTCTGAGAGTTAATCTGATGATAACTCTGCATCAGTTTGCATGCTTTTTGGGTAGGCCAAAGACCCTTCTAGTTAAAATTGGGAAAGAGCCTTTTCTTTTACAGAAGTTGGAGTTTTTAGAAAGAGAACCAAAGCACAACTAAATGGGAGTTGATAGGAATAGAATTGAGCCTTGCTTCTATGATGGGATCCGCAGGCAGCCCCATCTGTGGAAAGTCATGCTAGACATGGGGCTTGTCCCCCTTATGGAAAAATTGCACAGGTCAGACCCAATGTCTATGAATGTGTTTGAAAAAGGGTGGTGAGGAAGAAAAGTTAAAGCCTATGGGATTGAGACTATAAGACTTTATAGCTGGTATTACACGCCTATCTATGGATGGGAGGAAATTCTTTAGGGACCATAAAGTGGGAGAGGAAACATTGAAAGCCTTCTTCAAAGGCAACGAGACGAACCTAGTGGTCAAGTTCAACTTAGGAGGATATGAGAGGAAATCCATCAAACCTGTATGGGTGAAGTGACAGAGGTTATCATGCACTACATTACCCTTGAAGGTAGGTTTACTATCATTTATAATTATCATTTCATACTCCTGAATCACTTTAGACATAAAATGGTAGTTTCTTTTCCTTTTTAACTTTTATCCTTTATGGAAATTCCCATAAAAGAAAACTAGAGAAACCCTAGGTTACCTATTATGCATGAAGTCTTAATTCTTCTCATCATGGAGCACATAGAAACCATGGTACCTAGTGCAGATATAAAGGGAAGTTCTATGAAGAAGGGAAAGAATCCCATTGTGGACTACTCTGTTTCCACAGATGGTGAAACTAAAGAAGATGAAGAGGACCCAAATTGGGTAGAGGAAGAGGTTTCTATGGAGGTTCTTTCCACTCCACATTCCTCTGAGGAAGAGGAGGGAGAAAAATCAAAAAAGAGAAAGAGGACCTGTGAAAAGAGAGCCTTGATCAAATAGAGCACAAAAGAGGAGGACTACTAGTCCATGGGCTTGGCCTTTGTGGATGTTGAAGACGAAGGGTACATAGAGGAGAAGGTGGATAAAAAGAAGAAAGATAAGAAGAAGAAAGGTAAGTAGACCTAGGAGGAAATTTAGGCCCTTGAGGAAAAGAACACTAGTGAAAAAGGAAAAATAGTTTGAAAGTTGAAGCTAAAAATTGGATGGATGAGAATCCCAAAGATGAACAAGTCAAGGGCATGGTGATGGAAGATCTAGGGATCAGCATTCCTTTTCCTCAAATCCCAAACCCTTGTAGTAAGCTTCCCTAGAACTTTTCTTTCATTCTCTCTTCAACTACAAATAGGGATGAGCTTTTTGAAGCTCTAGGCATGGTGAGGGAAGTGGTTGATAGCCAACACAGGTTAATGAAATGGGTTTTCATAGAGATAAACAAAAATAACATTTGGCACACATGTATTCAACAAAGGATGGGGAGGGGTGTTGAAATTGATGACATGATGGATGAGGAAATTCAAATGTCATGGGAAGCCATCCCAATGGTTAATCAATTAGAAAAGGACTTTGTGTCTCACAACCAAGAAGATGGCACTCACTTGAACAATGTGGAAGGAAAATTGAAATATATTAAGAACAATCTAGAAAGGATGTTGGAGATCAGCAAGTGCACCATACAAAACAAAGCAGAAGGAATAAGAATCCTCATAGAAAAGCTAAAGGAGCTAAAGGAAGAACACATGAATGGGATGGGGGAAGATAAGGACACTGAGGGTAAGCTATAGAAAACTAGGAACAAAGGTAAACATGGTAGAAGTGATAATCAAGGGGTCCCAAGCCCCAGGACCTAAGCAAGCTTGAAAAGTAATCATACGAAGAGGAGAAGGATGAAGTTTTGGGCTTTGCCAAACTTCATGAAGAATTTTACAAATAGGAGTTGGCTGCTATTGAAACTCTTAAAAATATTATGGGCTCTAGGAGGATGGGTGTATGGTGGGCTACTATATGTTTGCTAATAGTATCTTTTAGAGCTTTAATATCTAGACATATTTTGTTTCTTTAGGTGTTTTTGTCTTTTACCTACTATCCTTCCATGTTTTATCTTTGGGGTAGCATCTAGTTATAGGGTTTTGAGGCCCCTTCAAAGCCCACTTTACCCCTCTAATCAAAAACTAAAATTTTAGACATAAGTACAAATAAATTACTATGTAAAACCAAAACACAGTAAAAACATATTTAAAAAAATTGAAGTAAAATAAAATAATTTTCAAGTAAATTAAAATTTATAAAATAAAATAGTTAAAATAAAATAACTCTAACATAAATTAAAATTTATGTGTATGTATTAAATAATATAATTCTAAAGTAAAATAAAATAACTTTTAAGTTATTAAAAATAGTTTTTGAATATAAAGTAACCAATGTAAATAAAATAAAATAATTCTTTAATACTTCTAAGTAAAATAAAATAATTCAAAATAATTCAATATTGATATCTCACATTTTTTTATAGATGTATTTAAGATATTTAAATATTAATATTTTGATATATAAATGACCCTAAATTAAGAGTTTTTGTTAACACGCTCAGGCCATTACACTTCAGCTATTGTCAATGCCTCTCCACAAAATTAATGCCTAGAATTAATTAATTAGGGCAGTGAAATCTAAGTGTTTATAGTCACTAAGAGCACAACATATTTGCAAAAATAACTAGAGACAACAATCATTGCAATAAAGAACAATGACCATTATGTAAATTATTTTTATTGTTTTAAACTCAAAATACATTTTACCTCATCTTATGAGGTATGATGAAATTTTATCATAAAAATTAAATCAAAAAATCTTACACAACTAATTCACTTACAATAAAGGTATCATGAAATTTGATTCTAAAATTAAATCAAAAAATCTTACACAACTAATTCATTTACAATAAACTATGAAAATCTTATCTTTAATAAAATATTTATTACTTATCTTCCATAAATTATTTATTTACCCTAACTATTTCTTTCTAAAAGTTGTAAAATTCATTTTATTTTCTATTCTAATATCAATCTATAAATCTTGGTACAACACCTTAGTTTTTTAATAATAAGAAAAAATCTTTCTTTGGATAAAAAAAATTAATGATTTTCACCCTTAATGAACCTATTTAAAAAAATAAAAATAAAAATTATTTTCTTTATTATATATAGACTGACAATTGACAAATAAAAATATAGTAACTTTGAAAGGACAAAATAACACCATTGTTATTGTTACAGTCTCCAAACATATTTATTATGATTACATGAACAATGGAATGTGGCATTGGATCGAATAATAATCCTTTCACGTAACTATAGGCTCCAACCTACCAGAGACTTCAATCTCCAAATCAAACTGAGCATCAACCCAACAATGAAGGTCCCACTTCATCTTCTAAGAACCAAACCAGCAAGAGGCTCCAACCTCTATTAACAAGCTCCAACCTATTGGAGGCTTCAACCTCCACAAAAACTAAGCTCCAACCCAGAAAACTAAAATAGAATCCATTTTCAACACAATTAACACATACTGTGCAAACTGAGGATCATCAGTAGTTCATGCCCTTCACACACTTCAAATTCACATAATTATTCACACTTGTTTGCTTTATGTTCATGTGTATTTCACAAATCTAGACAATCACATATGTGTTTGGATTCTTCACTTCAGATGCTCGCATACATAGATACACACACACAAAATGCAAGACAATCATCTTTCATTTATATTGGTTTGTAGAAAATAGTCTACATGTCAACAATACTACATCAAATAACATTCTCCAAGGTCAGCAATTATATTTTGAATTACAACGTATATAGGGGTGTCCCATCCCAAAATTCCACTTTAAACCTAGGCCCAATTCACACATACTTAGGTAGACCCAAAAATAGGTCTGGACCAAAAACTAAAAAACCCACACATTGCAGCAATGACCCCAATATTTAAATTTTTTATCTTCAATGTTGTTAACCTATTTCACCAAGGCAGCCTCAAACTGTATATTTAAGTCTTCAATTTAAATATACTAATTCTTCTCATCATTATCTCCATGAGCTCTTTTCCAGTGCCTTTATCGATAAAAATAGGTGAACCATGAACCACCTTCAATTAGCCTCTATTAGCAAACATACCTTTCTGTGAACTTTAAACTATTCTCCTTTCTCTATTGGAAAAATCCCATTCTCGTAAACCTTGGACTCTCTTCTCCAAAAGATTACTTTCATGAGCTTGCCTTCACAAGTCTTTGTCAGCTGATCGGTGAATCGATGAACTTCAAAACCTGTGAATTAGCCAACTCTTTCTTTCTTAAGTTCACAAACTTATTATTTTGCTGCCTTATCTTCATGCTTTACTTTGTTGGCAAATTAGTAAATCGGTGAACTAATTAACTTACAAACCAATCAAATTTTCCATTGTTAATTTCTTAAACTTAAAAATTTCCCTCCTTATCTTCACTCTATCCTTTGTTGGTGAATCAACAAATGGGCGAAGTTTGAAACTTACAAACCAAACCTTTGTTGAAACTTTAAATTTTCTTCTTCATGCCTTCATCATCCAACTTTATTGTCAGCAAACTTTTTGTCAAAGAAACTTGAGTTCACAAACTAAGCATTTTACCTTGACTAAAGGTAGAAATCATTCATGCCTTAGAATGTTCTTGTCAAATTTTCATTAGGCAACTAGATGTCAAGAAACCAAGTTGTCGATGAACCTCTGAGTTTGTGAACCAAACAATTTGCTGACTAAAGGAAGAAAACATGCCTTAGAAACTTTTATTTTCCTCTTACAACCATTTTCCCTTCGACAACAACTTCTCCTTGACATCAGTAACAATATGCACCTTTGACATCAATGACAACACTTCCAACAATCTCCCCCTTTGTTATTGTTGGCAACACAAACATAAACTTCTTCTTATGTAATGCCCCCATTACTCTATCTCTACCCCTTTGACATCAATGGTAAAGGGTGGTAACTAATGTCTTTCCTTACTACAAATAGAACTGTCAAGATAAGCTCCCCCTAATTGTAAGCTTCTCCTCACCAATCATACCAAGCTTTGATCATCTACACTATCTCCTTTCTACTTGCTCCCCCTGAGAGGTAGTCACTATCAAAACAAGGATGAAGGATATGCCTTGTGATGCTCCCCCTAGACAAATGCTTCATCAATAATATTTTATTGAATTGATGAGAGTGATAACACTCCCATCTTCTGCCTTAAATACTTAAATGTCTCTTCAGGAAGGGGTTTTGTAAAAATATTTGCAATCTAATCCTTTGTATCCACATACCATTTCTCTCAAGAAATGATAGCTAATGGATATATGCTTGGTTCTAGAATGAATCACTAGATTCTTTGATATATTAATGGCAATTGTATTATCACACAAAAGAGGAATGGGCTCATCCTATATCACTTTGATATCCTTTAGTGTCTACTTCATGCACAAAACCTGAGTACAAGTTTTTATGGCTATGTATTCTACTTTTGTCATTGAGAAAGAAATTGAATCTTGCTTCTTTCTTAACCACGAAACTAGTCTATCACCTAGAAAGAAAGATCCACTACTTGTGCTCCTCCTATCATCACTATTGCCAGGCCAATTTGCATTTGTATATGGAGTTTTAGAAAATTCCTTTCCCTTCTCATACCACAATCCATAGTCCAAAGTGCTCATCAAGTATCAAAAAATCCTTTTAACAGCCTTTACTTGAGTTTCTTTTGGATCAACTTGAAACCTAGCCACCATACAAAGTACTTGCATAATATTTGGCCTTGATGTTGTCAAGTATAATAAGCTTCCAATCATGGACCTATAAAGAGTCTAATCAACTTAAGGTGACTCATCATCCTTGCTACGATGACAACCTATTACCATAGGTGTACTTACTGGCTTGTAGTCATCCATACCAAACTTTATCAACATCGCCTTGACATAGTTTGTGAAATGAAGATGTCCTTGTCTAATTGAACAATTTTAAGTCCAAGAAAGAATGAAAGTTCACCTATCATAGACATCTCAATCTCCTTTTTCATCTCTTCTTCAAACATCTTGGAGATATCATCATTGCTGCCAAAGATAATATCATCAACATATACAGCTACTATAAACAAGTTCTCACCTTCTACCTTAATGTAGACATTACTATCCACAATACCTTTCATGAAGCCTTTATGGTGTAAGTACTTGTCCAACCTTTCCTACCATGCCCTAGGTTCTTTCCTGAGACCATATAAAGTCTTTCTAATTTTGCATACCAAATTTTGATATTTTGATAACTCAAATCGTTCAGGTTGTTCAATGTAAACTTCTTCTAGATCACCATTCAAGGAAGCATGTTTGACATCCATTTTATACACCTTGAAATCTTTGTGAAACATGAATGCAAGGAACATATTGATCACTTCCAATCTTTCCACTGGAGCAAACGTCTCTTGAAAATAAATGCCTTACGCTTGCGAATAACCCTTACAGACCAACCTTGCTTTGTTTCTAACCACTTCTCCATCTTAATTCAACTTATTTCTAAATACACACTTGGTGCCAATCACATTCTTATCCTTTGGCCTTGGAACAAGTTCCCATGTCTTATTTTTATCAATCTAATATATCTCTTCTTACATTGCTTGAACCAAACTCTCATCCTTGCTAGCTTTAGAAAAATCCTTTGGTTCTATCTTGGACAGCAGTGAGAAGTTTACTTGTTCTCTGATTTTTCTTCTAGTCATAACTTCTTCATTCTTTTTTCCAATGGTATAATTTTCTAAGTGATTCTTCTAAACATACTTTGTAGGTATCTTGGTAGTCTCCTTGGACATTTCTTCTTCTACAACTTCATCTTCTTCTATGTAGGGCAAATCATCTAAACAACAGTCTTCTTAATCATGTGCGGATGGATGTAACTCTTTATCAACCCTAACATTTGCACTCTCAACTATTTTTTTAGTCTCTTATTGTAGCATCTGTAAGCCTTGTTTCTTGTTGAGTAGCTAAGAAAGATTCCTTCATCAGACCTTGAGTCAAATGTACCAAAATTATCTTCATCTCTTCTAATATAGCATTTTCTTCCAAAAATTTTGAAATACTTGACAGATGTAGGTTTTCCTTTCCATAGCTCATACGGTGTCTTAGTGATGTTCACTCTTAGCTATCCTCTATTGAGAATATAGATAGAAGTATGCATTACTTATTTCCAATATACATCAAGCATCTTGGCTTCTTTCAATATTGTTCTTGCCATCTCTTGGACTATTATGTTCTTCCTTTGGACTACTCCATTTTGCTAAGGAGTTCTTGTAGTAGAGTGTTGTCTCCTTATTCCATGTTCTTCACAATATTCCTCAAATTCATTTGATGTAAACTCACCACCTCTATCTAATCAAGTAAAAACTTGATTCTAGCATTCATTTCATTTTCAACCATATACTTGAAGATTGTAAATCTATGAAAATCCCTTGATTTATCTTTAAAAATGTAACCCATGTCATTCTAGAGTAATCATCAATGAGCAACATGATATATCTTTCACCTTGAAGACTTATTGTTTTGGTAGGACCACATAAGTCTATATGAATTAACTCCAATGGCTCAATAGAATTGTATTTCTTTCTCTTGAAATTGGTCCTTGTTTGTTTCCCAATTTGATATTCCTTACAAAAGGAGCTAGTAGGCTTTGCCAATCTTTGGCATGTCTCTAACTGAAAGTTGAGAGTTGATCTTCTCAAGGTTGTCAATGTTGGTGTGCCCCATCCTTTTATGGCATAACCAACTCTCATTTGCCTATCCTAGATGGCAACTCCTTCTTTTGACTTCATTCAGATTATACAAACTATTTTCTGTCTTGCTTACTTCTGCCACTAGTTTACCAGTGCTTGCTCTTCTGATTTCACATCCTTGTTCATTGAAAATGAGATTATATCCTTTGTTGTACATCTGACTTACACCAAGAAGATTGTGCTTGAGACCTTCAACACATAGAACATCTTCTATCGTATGCTTTCTGTCAAAACTTACTGTTCCTTTGCCACATATTTTTGTAGAGATGTTATCTCCACACTTAAATGATCCACCATTCCATTTATTAAGACTAATAAACTTGCTCTTATCTCCTGTCATGTGACTTGAGCAACCGTTGTCTATAACCCACAGATTTGCTTGTCCTTATGTATGAAATATAGATTGGACAATCATTGAGTTTCCACCTTCATGATTGTTCTTCTTGATTTTCCATTCCTTCTTCTGATCTGTCTTCTAAATTTCAAGAATGTCTATCTTTTCATCTTAGTTGTCAAGATCATTCATTTGAGGTTTTGCCTTTTCCAAACTACTTCTACAAAACCTCAAGCTATGTGCCTAAAATTGTTGCAAATATGACATATTATATTGAAATCAAACAAAGGGGCAAAAGAATTTCTACTTACATAATTGCTTCTCCTCATTGTCAATCTGCACTCAATGGCTTTGTGACCATATTGATTGCAGCTGAAACAATAACTAGAGAAGGCATAATTGAACTTTTTCATGAATGTCTATCTTCCAAGTGTTGATCTTCTAAATTTTATTCTTTGAGACATGATATGGATGAAATCAACTTATTCAATTTTCTTACTTTCGTCATTGGGATTTATTCATTCTGCATTGTCTTCTCTAAGTTAGTCTTCGTTGTAGAAGTGAAAGATTGTGTGACTTGTTCATCATAGATTTATGAATAGAGGTCTTTGAATGTTTATTATATCATCTAGAATTTTAGAGCTCTTTCCATACTTTATATTCTTACTCAACAGAGCATAAACTTTTCAACTTCCTTTCTTAGCAAAACAATTTATTCTTCAAGTTTTAAACATTCATCCAATTTGTCTTTGAAGTGTTCACCATGTCTGCAATTCTTTTTCCCTCTTCAATTTGAATCTTCAAGCTAACAATCGTTTCCTCTGATTCTTTGATCTTGGCCTTTTGTTCTTCATTATCTTTCCTTGCTGATTCCAAATCTTCAAGTGTAGAGATTAGTTCACCTTAAAAATCAACTTCACATTCTTCTTCATCAATAGCAACACTGATTGAGTTGTCCAAGATTTCTATAGCCATGAATAGGGTTTCTTCTCTTTCATCTTCTAATGGACAGTTGTTAGCTTCTTCTACTAAAATACAGTCATCCTTATAGTAAAGTATTTTCTTATTCTATTGAATTTAGATATTTTGAAACCCTTGTTGATGTCTTCATTATTTCTAAGAGGAGATTTAGATGTATAATGCCCAATTTCACCACAGTTGAAACACTTGAAAGGCAGCTTACCTTTATACTTACCTAAACCATTTTTTAACTTTCTTACAATGTTTGTCTCTTCTTCCTTAGATACACTACTTGGATTAGATACTTCTTCATTCTTTGTTTCTTTGAATGCAACTTCCCTTTTAGATGTATCTTTGCTTGCATTTCTCATCTCATAGGTAGTGACGGTACCAAATATTTTATCCACTATAAATTTATCTAGATTTGTCACTTCTTCAATGTCAGATACTTTTGAAGATTCATACCTTTAAGGGACTAATCTCAATAATTTCTTAATAACCATTGAATCTTCTACCTCTTCACCTTGAGGCCTCTGATTGCATTCACAACATTATCTATTAAGAGTAGATAGTTAGCTATTTTCTCTTCTTTCATTTTCATATTTACAAAATTAACCTTGAAGGTCTTCAATTTTGCTTTCTTTACCTTATCATATCCTTCATAGAGACTTTTAAGTTTACCCATATGCCCTTAGCCGTCTTGCACTATATTACTTTGATAAACTCTATGTTAGTTAGACCACATAGAATAACATTCTTAGCTTTATCATTGTTCTCACAAGCCTTCTTCTCAGTCGGATATGTGAGAGGATTTGTAAGAATGTTATAAACATCAAATACAAATCTCCAAACATCATACCCTAGATAAGTAAGATAGGCTTCCATCCTTTTACTCTAGAAGGTGTAGTTAGTTCCATCAAATAGAAGTACTCTATTAGAATCGGATCCTTCCTGACTAGCCATGTGTTCTTATCCAAGATCTACCTTTAGCTATTAAGTTGTACCAAGGAACATAGCTCTGATACCAATAATTAGAACACACTAATATACTGAGAGGGGGGGTGAACTAGTAAATGCCACCTTTAAATCAATTCTAATGCATTAATCAGATTATGAAAGGAACTATGCAAACATAAACACATTCACACATCCACACAATAGACCATACCACGATATTTTACATGGAAACCCAAGAGTGGAAAAACCATGACGAGAAGAGTTGCTTGGGTCTACTTCCCAAATCCAAGCTCACAAAAGGAAACAGTGAAATTATAGTACTTTTGTAGGCTCCAACCCACAAGAATTTTGTAGAAAACCAAGATCATGGAGTAGACAAACAAGCACATGAGATTGCAAGGAATTGACCCAATTGTATTACCAGATGAGGCTAGTATAAATAGGCAATTGTGAGTACCTGAATCTCCAAGAAAAGAGGATATGACTCCTCTACATGGACATGTGGTGAGTAACCTCCCACAAACATAGTGCAAGGTGTCAATCCAAGTTGACACCTCTCAAAAATGACCAACTACTTTCACATATTCAAAGTAACATGTGCTACAAACACCTAAGTATGATTAATACAAATGTGTATATGCCTAGGATTAAAGGTATACACCAACACCCCCCTTAAGCATAACTTAGTTGAGTTTATGAAAAAATGGGTCCCGGCTATAATCCTAGTCAAGTACCCATGTACAACGCAAAAGAAAAATGAGTCCCAGCCATGAAGCTTGATAAGGTACTCAAGTACAATGTAAATTCTAAAAAATGGAGAAAGATAGAAAACCCAGTGGGAATAAATTATCCTCCAAAAGAGAGAAGAAAGAAAGTCATAGAAAGCCCCCCCAAAAGATTTCCCCCATAGGAAAGAAAATGATAGAAGGTCTATGAGACCCCCCATAATATATGTCCTACTATAGTGATGATGAATAATCGATAAATGATGCAAATGTATATCCAAGAATGCCGAACAATGTTCCTTCCCTTGGGAAGAAATGAAATAATCTGAAGATGTAGGATATCTTCCCATGCGAGAAGATGTATGTATGATCTTAAATCATGCTAAAGCTGATCCAAGGATGGTGGTGCCCATGTTGATGCCTTCAAAGAGTGTTCAGGTGTCCCCATGTTGATTCTGAAGGATGCCATAATTAAATCAAGTACATCTATAGTAGGTGAGGATGATGACAATCCAGACCCATGTGTAGGATAATGTAGAGCAAGAATATTTGAAGTGGAAAATGGAGATGCCACTTCATCAAAACTTTCATCAAAGAGAATATTTATGTCCTCAATGTGTGCTTCCATGTTAGCATTGCGAGACTCTACAAATTGACAAGTGATGTCAAGTAGAAATCTATCCCAATCAACAATGTTAGGAACACTGATATCTTGTTGTAAAGAAGTATTGGAATCTTTTTTAAAGAAGCAACTCTAGAATCTAATGAAGTAATAGTAGGAGTGATGACTTCTTCTATGTCACTGGAACATTTTTTCTGTATCATGATTCAAGATGTGAGTTGTGATAAAAGCAGGATCATGTGGGAATGGAGAAACATTCAAGTCTCCATATATCTCCCAATTTTTGATCCATAATGCATGTGGATAGTCAATATCCATGTTGGCATATAAAACGATATCTGGTATATGTAAACTGATCAATCCAACAATGTGATCATGATGATTAAAGCACTTAGCCTTCTGAGATTGTTTACCAGGTTCATGGACAAAGTCCATATAGATGAGGTATGAGATTATGGATACTGAGATGTTTTATGATGCCTTCACACCAAGACTTATAGTCTCCCTTGTTTAGGTTGATTACAGAAGAGTGAGTTTCATATCCCATGATTAGAACAAGTTAATTCCTCTAGATAATATAAATCAACACATTAGGCAACCCAGATTAGTTAGATCCCTAATTGAACTTTATATAAAGTGGCACTTTATGAGTTGAGTGTGTGATTTTGCTTAATTTACCCCCTTAAAGTGAACATGTTATAAAGTATTTTCTTGTGATAAATGATCACACAAGACTATCCCCCTTGATTACGTATTTTCCCCACAAATTTGGCTATAATTTTAGTGTGATTTTATGCTAGTTGGATTGACGATGAAAAAATATGCACTTTTGGAAAAAGAATCACTAGATTCTAAGTTGATTTGCAAAAGTTATTGAAGTTGCAAGATTTATGCAATTACAAAAAAAAACCTTCTATGAGCAAAAAAAATTCTCAGATTTTAGAAAATTAATTTGCATGCAAAATTTTGTGAGAGAAAAAATAAGAAAGAGTAGGAAAAATAAGCCCCCTTGGGCTGTGCACGACTAGGGGATAAAACCCCATGTGACCAAGGGCTTAAGTTTTCAAATGGTGCCCCCTCCCCTACTTACATCACCCCCTAGTTTCTTATGTTAGCATTTTTTGACATTTTGCACCATGAATAGTGCTTCTCTATGCAAGATGAAACTTGATAGTCGTCGTACCAAGTAGAGGCCTTCAAGGTCATTGGAAGAGGCACTTTGAAGATGCTGTTGTGAGTGTCATATGAAGGGTGTGAGGTTCAGCATGTGAGGGCATAATTAAGGTGCCTAAGTCACCAATTGAAGCCTTCAACACAGCCTTGAGTGGTCATTTTGAGGTATAGGTTACAATGCTAAAGACCAATGTGAGTGTCGTGTGGAGGCACATGTCACGGTACCTAATACTAGGTCATGACTAGCGTAAAGGTGCCAGAGGTAATCATGGCTCACTAAAATGGAATGCCAAGACCTCTGTGGAATCCATGAGACCTTTGTGCTTAGCTCAGATGTCCACGCTAGTTCGTTCGGAGCCAGCTTTTATAAGCCAAAGAAATGATGAGGCCATGGGTTAGCTTTTGTACAGACCCCAGTGCCAAACAGGGGTAGAGCCTCTTTCCATGGATGCTGAGACTTCTATTCTTAACAAACAAAAAGAATGCACAGTTAAAAAAAAACAATCCAAAAAATAAATGATGCCTCATATATTTTTCTTCAGCATGAATGGGGGCGATTTGCATAGCAAGCAAAGTTGGCTCGAAGCTATTCCATAAAGCTTTGATACCATGTACAAAACTAAGATCCTAGAGTATACAAACAAACACATGAGATTGCAATGAATCAGCCCAATTGTATCACTAAATGAGGCAAGTATAAATAGGCAATTGTGGGTACTTGAATCTCAATGCAAATAGGATAGGACTCCTCTACATGGAGATGTGGTGAGTAACCTCCCACAAACATAGTGTGAGGTGTCAATGCAAGTCGACACCTCTCAAAAATGACCAGCTAATTTGACACATTCAAAGTAACATGTGCTACAAATGCCTAAGTATGATTAATACAAATATGTATACATCTAGGATTAAAGGTATACACCAACAAATTTTAACCTAAGAAGGACAACAATCCTTTTACATAAATAAAGGCTCCAACCTACCAAAGACTTCAATCTCCAAATTAAACTGAGCATCAACCAAGCAATGAAGCTCCCACTTCGCCTTCTGAGGACCAACCTAGAAAGAGGCTCCAACATCTATTAACAAGCTCCTTAACCTATTGGAGGCTTCAACCACCACACAAACTCAACTCCAACCCAAGAAACTAAAACTAAATCAATTCTCAACACAATCAACACATACTGTGTGAACACAGGATCATTAGCAGTTCATGCCCTTCACACACTTCAAATTTGCATAATTGTTCAAACTTGTTCACTTTCTATTCATTTGTATTTCACAAATCTAGACAATCACATATGTATTTAGATTCTTCACTTCAAATTCTCGTGTACATAGATAACACACACACACAAAATGCACAACAATCATCTTTCATTCATATCAGTCTATAGAAAATAGTCTTCAGGACAACAATACTACATCAAATAAACATTCTCTAAGGTCGGCAATTATATTTTGAATTCTAATGTATATAGGGGTGGCCCATCCTAAAATTCCTCTTCTGGGCCCAATTCACACATACTTAGGTTGACCCAAAAAATAGGTTTGGACAAAAAACTAAAAAAAGCACACATTATAACAATGGCCCCAATATTTAAATTTTTTATTTTCAATGCTGTTAACCTATTTCACCAAGTCAGCGTCAAACTATATATTTAAATCTTTGATTTAAATATACTAAGTCTTCTCATCGTTGTCTCCATGAGATTTTCTTCAGCACCATTATCGGTAAAATAGGTGAGCCATGACAACCTTCAAACAAACTCTGTCAGCAAAAATACCTTTCTGCGCCCTTTAAACTCTTCTCCTTTCTCTATCAGAAAAATCCCACTCTCACAAACCTTGGACTCTTTTTGCCAAAAGACGACTTTCATGCGCTCTCCTTCACAAGTTTTTATTAGCTAGTCAACGATTCAACAAATTTCAAAACCTGTGAACTAACTAATTATTTCTTCCTTAATTTCATGAAATTAATATTTTACTGCCTTATCTTCATGCTTTTCTTTGTTGAAGAGTTAGCAAATTGGTTAACTAAGCAACTTACGAACCAATCAACTTTTCTTTTGTTAACTTCTTAAACTTGAAAATTTCTTGCCTTATCTTCATGCTCTCCTTTGTCAATGAATCGACAAATTGGTGAACTTTGAAACTTACGAACCAAACCTTTTTTGAAACTTTATCTTTTCTTCTTCATGCTTTGATCATCCAACTTTCCTATCAACGAACTTGCTATCGGATAAACTTGAGTTCACAAACCATGCATTTTACTGGTTGAAAGCAGAAATCATTCGTGGCTTAGAGTTTTCTTGTCAACTTTTCATCGGCCAACTAGATGTCAAGTAACCAAGCTGTTGGCAAACCTACAAGTTTGTCAACCAAACAATTTTCTAGCTAAAGGTAGAAAATATGCCTTAGAAACTTTTATTTTCCTCTTACAACCATTTTCCCTTTGACAATAACTTCTCTTTGACATCAATGACAACACTTGCAACATGATAGAATAGAATCTTGTGTGGATTTTAATAGCCACTAGAGGTGGCTTCGGTACCAACTCCATCATAAATCTTTTCCTTCTTGCAATCAAATTCCCTATTACTTCCTTGGCAAGAAGTGAGTCAAACTAAAATCAACTTAAAACAATTATTACTTCTTTCAACTCGAGTGTGGAGAGAAGGATGACAGATTCAATTCAATATTTCACCATGTGATTAGGGAGCTAAAAAATGTAGGAAATGTCCATGTTAATCTCCATAATTGCCAACACATCAGCTTCCTTATTGACCTCACAATAGGCATATATGATAGAGCATGCAGGGAAACTTTCAAGTAAAGGCAACAAAGATTAAGAATTTTATTTATCTTCTAATTCAGTGAAAAATGTTGTTAGAAATGAAGGTAAACAAGTATCAATGAAAAAATGATTATGACTATAACTATGCAGAACAAAATAGAGATAGTATGAAATCACCACAAATAAATAATGAAACAGAAGATCAAACACATAGCACAATATTTACGTTGAGAAAACCTTTTTGGGAAAACAAATCCACACAAGAAGAGATTCAACAATCTATATTAACTTCAATAAAGTTTACAATACAACACTATCAATCTCCTCTTCTCTCTTTAATCCAACATCACCTATTTTTCTGTCTCAACTCTCTACAACAACACAACTGTAATACAATATCCTCATAGAGGGGTTGTCTTCTAGGGTAAGAAAACATAACATAACCTCTGCCGTAAGGATCTATGACCTAATGATGAACAATCCACCATCAGATCTATGACCTAATGTTGAACAGTCTAGATGTACTTAAGATATCTATTCTAGATGTTTTTAAGATATCTATGCTAGTAGATAATACATTTAAAATAATTATATGATTAAATATGCATAAATTAATCTTTTCAAAATTTAGAAAAATAAACTACATATTACTTATTTGAAGATTCTATAGGCAATAGTACATATTATTTATTTAAAGATTCTATAGGGAATAAAAAAAATAGTAAGTAGAATTTTATAACATACTGAACATACATTTAAAAAAAATGAAATAAAATAAAATAATTTGAAAGTAAATTAAAATTTATAAATTAAAATAGTTGAAATAAAATAACTCTAAAATAAATTAAACTTTATGTGTATGTAGTAAATAAAATAATTCTAAACTAAAATAAAAAAAACTCAAAATAATTCAATATTGATATCTCACATTTTTTTTCTATAGATAGATGTATTTAAGATATTTAAATATTAATATTTTGATGTATAAATGACTGTAAGTTTAGAGTTTTTGTTAACACGCGGGGGCCATTACATTTCACCTATTGCCATTATAGAATGTCTCTCCACTAAATTAATGCCTAGAATTAATTAATTAGGGTGCCCAAATCTAAGTGTTTACAATCACTAAAAGCACAACATATTGCAAAAATCACTAGCATACAACAACAAAAATAACGAGAGACAACCATTGTTGTAATCTATAACAACCACAAACAGTGACCATTATGTAAATTGTTTTTATTGTTTCAAACTCAAAATACGTTTTTCATCAAATTTGATCTTAAAAATAAAATAAAAAAATCTTACAACTAATTCATTCATAAACTATTTATTACTTATCTTCCATAAATTATTTATTTACCCTAAAAAGTTGTAAAAGTTATTTTATTTTCTTTTTAAATATCAATCTATAAATCTTGGTATGACACCTTATAAGAAATTTTTTTTCTTACCAATAGCAAAATAATAATAATTATCACCCTTAATGAAACTTTTTTTTTTGTTTAAAATAGAAAAAGGTGTAGTGGCACCCATAGATTAAAGATATTAAAAGTATTACAGATAAAAAGGCCATAGCCAAGTCCCAGGAATCAAATGAAACAACAAACAAAAGAAGCCCTTAACAGAGTTGATAGAGCAAAATTTTAACAAAATAAATGTCCCCCTTATACATGGGGATGCTTTTACCACCGAACAAGAGAAAGAGAAGGAAGAAAACTACCCTGCACCACAGCTGTTAACAGAGATAAAATAGGCAGCACCACCGAGAGACCACCAGAGAAGGGAGAAACTGGACGCAACCAAAAGACATGCATCCTCAATAGGTTGTTCCTATTCTACGAGCTAGAGATGTCATGTTATAACATAGCCCTTATTTAATAAAAGCAATTAAAACTTGTCACCTTACTTTAAGAAATATAAAAATGGAGGATTCACAATCCCCAACTATCCACCCAAACGGTTGAAAAAACACATATAAGTCTCAGATCACTGAATCTTCAAAAGATCTAATTACTCCTCTTCCACGGACTTGTCAGAGGCTGGAGATAAAGAGTTATGCCACAATTAAATAAAAGGACGGATCATGTTAGAGGATCATTGCCGGGCCAAGCCAATTTCAAACTGGGCAAAAAACTGTCACATCTTCCATCTCAATTGACTAGGGATTTGACAAGATGAATGATTGGTATCCCAACTTGTGACCACCATCTTGTTGTCATAGCGGATGTTTGAAATCCGGTCGTTCTTCTTGTGGTCAAGCTATAAATCATCTCAGACATGAAAGCCAATTTGTCTACCATTGAAGGTAAAGTGGGAGTTGAGAAAAATTTAAATAAGCCAGAGGGACAGTAGCTGACTACACCAGAATCAAATCAAATGAATGCCTGACACTTCTTCCATCTCATGT
This sequence comes from Cunninghamia lanceolata, assembly GCA_027924645.1. NCBI lineage: Eukaryota > Viridiplantae > Streptophyta > Pinopsida > Cupressales > Cupressaceae > Cunninghamia > Cunninghamia lanceolata. Next base: position 12,597,872 of record BSBN01000112.1, on the reverse strand, counting down.
GCAATAAGATTTGATAGATTTAGTTGGTCTTTATCTCTAGGTAGATATAAAATAGATGCATTCTCTTATGCAACGGCTAGGTTAGCTAGCAGGTTCACCACCTTATTGCCTTCCCTTAGTGTGTGAGAAATGAGATAATTATCCAATTTGTTTAGGAGGGTGACGACCTATTGAAGAATGTAATTAAGTTTCCAGTTGTCCAGTCCTCTTCCTTTGATAGCATTGATGACTATCAGAGAGTCGTCCTCAATCCATACACTTTTAATTTCTTTTTTCAGCTACCAGTAGTAAACCATGAACTAGTGCCCATGTCTCCACCTCATTATTGGTTCATCTAGGAAGTCTGGTCAATTTGGCTGCAATGAGAGAGTCATCCTCTTTTCTAATAACACATCCTATGTCTGAAGGACTTGGATTGCCTCGACATGCTCCATCAATGTTTAGCTTGAAGAAAGGGGGGAGGGTGGAATCCAGCTGAGATGATCTCTTTTTGAAATAGTCTTAACTACCCCTGAAAGGCCGCCTAGTCCTAACTTAGTCACTAACAGCCAAAATGAAATAGTTGTCGCATCCCATTTGAACCACACTAAATTCCTGGTGTTAGTGTTTCTATGAAAAGAAATTAACTGATCTGAGATTGCCACTTCTAATATGCCGCAGACCTGACTCACAGAATTTGCTTCCTTTCTAAAAATGCAGATGTTCCTTTCCCACCATAAATGCCAAATAACCATCAATGGGCCAATATCCCACGGACAGGCTGAGTGAGAGTTAACAATTGGGCGAGCCAAGTCATAAACATTTGGAGAAAATATTTGGATAAAGGACTAGACCAATTTAGCTTTCTAAAGAGCCAGAGCCAACATTCTCTACTGAAGGGACACAATAGAAGAAGATGATCTATGGACTCTTCCACGCCTCCACATAACACACATGGAAATTTTGGACCTAGCCCTAGCCTTATGATTTGATCACCTGTCAAGATTTTATTGTGAAGTGCATGCCACACAAAGGCTCTTGCTTTAGGAAGCAAAGCATTTCCCCAACATAGGTTTGAAGGCCATTATGTAGAAGCTTTTTGTATAAAAACTTTGTACCCCTCTCTAGCTATATAAATGCCCAATTTAGAACCCATCCAGGCCACTTCATCACCAACATTGGAGACAATTACCAGTTTCTTCCTTAGAATTTGGTTAAGTAACACTTTCTGACTCCTTGGAAAATTACAATCCCGAGTGCTCTTCCATGCTACTGAAACTAAAGTCCCATCCCTAGTCACAAGCTAGTAGTCTTTGACTTTGGTACCCCAGCACGATTGGAGAAAGACTCTAGCATCAGTAAGACCCCTCCTAGCAGCCAATGTCAGCCCACCTCCCCAAGAATCAAACCAGAAATCAGCCTTTTCTCCATTGTGAATTATCCAGGTCAAATTGGGTTGAAGTATGTCTCTATTTTTGATGATGAAATTCCAAATTGTTGAACCTTTGCAAGGGTTTTTAATTGTGAAGATTCTCTCATTATCAAAGGAGTCTAGATATTTTGCTTTCATGAGTCTAACCCATATAGCATTAGGTTTCGCGTACATATTCCATGCCAATTTGGTACCCAAGGTTTGATTTTGTATATCTATATTAAGGATTCCAACCCCTCCTTCATCTTTAGGTTTGTACACCTTGTCCCATGCTAAGAGATGGATTTTCTTCTCTTGAAGGATGCCTTGCCATAAGAACTTCCTGCATACCCCATCAATCTTTGAAGTAATGCCTTTTGGGATGTGGAAGACTGACATCATATAAACAGGCACCGCAGATAGGACTGCTTTTATCATTACAATTCGGCCTGCTAGTGACAAACTACGTCCTTTCCAACTAGATAGTTTTGTATTCATATTTTTGAGAACTTTATTCCATAAGTTGTTTTTGTACCTACCATTAAAGAGAGGAAGACCTAGATATCTTTTGGGAAAAGACAGACTAACAAGATTGAGGATGCCATAAATTTCATTCTGAAGCTGAAGAGGCACATTTTGAAAAAAAACCATCGACTTGTTAAAATTGACAAATTATCCCGAGATTCGGCAACACAACTTGATTATTTTCATCATGATTCTAGCCTCTTGAGTCGAGGCTTGACCAAAGAGTATTGTGTCATCTACAAAAAGAGCGTGGGTGAAGGGTTCTTGAATCTCGTTGATTTTAATGCCGTTCCATTCTGACCTTCTCTTAGCTTCCTTTATTGCCCATGTGAGAGCTTCTGTCATAAGAATGAAAAGGTAGGGGGATAAAGGGTCCCCTTGCCTCAGCCCTCGCGTGGGTACGAAAGTTTCATATTCCTTTCCATTAATAAGAACTGAGACCTGCAATCCTGAGAAACATGAAAAAATCCATTTTACCACTTCTCTGGAAAACCCTAATTGCCGTAGAATAACAAGAAGGAAGCTCCATTCAACTCTATCATAGGCCTTGGACATATCTAATTTAACCACCATGGCATCCTTTTTGTCTTTTTCAACATAGTGAATTATTTCATGCATTACAATAAAAATAAAAATAAAAATTATCATCTTTACCTAGGACAAAACCACCCTGCTCAAAATAAAAAAAAAATTATCGTCTTTAATACATATAGACCAACAATTCACAAATAAAAATAGTAACTTTCAAAAGACAGAATAACTCTATTGTTATTTTTGTTTCAGTTTCCAATCATATGTATTATGATTACATTATTTATTATTTATTTATCCTAACTAACGTGGCGCCAGATCTTCCATAAATTATTTATTTACCCTAACTAAATTTTAGAGGGGAGGAGAATGGCTTAAATTGTAGTTAAAGGTAACGAAGCTTTGTCTCCTCATTCATTTCGACCATTTTTTATCATGATGGAATTCAAACCCTGGACCTCCTGAATTACGCTTGGCTCTCTCAGGTTTTGGGAGGGCTGAAAATAGCTGGTTTTTCATTAAATAGATATGGAATAGGATTTCAATTTGTTGTGACAATTGATTTGTTTTGCTAGTGTTTTCGTCAACTATATAAATCTACTATTTTTGGCTTGTGTTTTTGTCAACTGACTAATTCTAGCGATGGTTTTCTATTTGGATTTCTCTATAGTTTTAATGATGCATTTGTCTTTCTCATTTAGGTTGTGTATGATATTGGTGTTGATGATTGTTTCGAGACAGTCATAACAATTAGTTAAAATTCACATAAAATGAACCAAAACTGACTTGAAAGATATGAAGGAATCAGTTAAGATTCCCTTAATCCCAAGTTTAATATGGTCAAGTCTTGACCTGTTGGGCAAATTCAGTTGGTCGATGTGAAGCTGTAACGTTCAAGGGGCCTTACGTAGTTTAGGGTTTCTTTGATGATTAAATGGGCTCAAACTATGCAAAAGGTCATAAATATCAGCATATTGTTTATTCCTCTCTTACATAAAAGTGTTACTGTGTTTACAATGCTCTAAATGATTTAAATTATAGAAAGCTTTCTTCTCTTTAATATTATGAAAACTGTCTATTTTCAACTTTAGTTATGTATGCTTTTCCAAATATGAGACAAATTTCCTTTAACTTTCTGCATTTTAAGCTAAGTATTTTCAGATGGGTTGGGAAAAGTTAGAGAGATCTAATCTAAACTTCATTCAAATCTACTAAGGATCTAATCGTTCTGTTATGCACTATATAAGTATTGCAGCAAATTGATCAAATCCACAGACAAAACCTTAAATGTAAGTTCTGAGCATTTACACAAACATACACTTAAGATTGCAAGCTCTAAGAGAAAATGTTTCAAACACAATGAAGAGCCAGAAACCATTCAGAAGATAGATGCAGAATTCCAGATTCAATTGTATTAGAAATAGACAGTCATATAAGATTTACAATGTCTAAATGACTCTTAGCTTCATTGATCAAATTACAAAAAACTTACAAGCTTTACAGATACAACAAGGAGGTAGGATGTTCCACACACTCCTTGTTGTAGACACAGGCAACCTCCTTCGTCTACTTCTAAACTAAAGGGTCCCTCTACTCTAAAATCCTAAAACTAGTTACAAGTGCTGGTTATCCTCTAAAAATCCCTGTGCCACCTTATTACAGTGTACCAAGGCACAATATATAGACTTCCACTGTCCTCAATACAGCTCAAAAAACCCTAGTTAAGCACTGGTTTAAACCTCTAGTTATAGCAATAAATGGTGGGAAACAAATCGCTCAAAATATCTCTAAGCATACATCAAATCTGGGCAAAATATGCCCTTCGGGAAACCCTAGCAGCTCAATAATAACTTCCGTTGCCTACTGCAATAATCTCTTCACCTGCATTTTGTCTTCATCAATGAAGACCCTTGACTTCCTCGCCCTTCATCCTTATCTTCTTCTGCTCCTGAGATCAGATCTCCTTTCTGTGATGCCACCATCATTAAGTTTCAACTCCCTCTTCAACTACAAACCTGCAAATAGACACAAAAATGGATTAGACATATATCAAGTTGCTTCATCCATTTATTACCTGGTCAGAAGGTTAGGTGCGCATAACCGCAGCAAATTTTGGTGCCCTTAACCTTCCCTTTTACAGTTGGTCAACCTCTACATATACCCCTTTTATTCATATCCTTTGCTTTGATCTGTACTCCCTGTATGCCTTGATCAGCATAACTCTCCAGATCGGGCAGGCTCAAAAATTTCCCGCCGATCTCACCATTCTGGCCTACGTCTTCCCTATCGGTGTGCATTTCCTCTTTATCGGCATGAACCTCCTCCATTGGAGCAAGTCCAAAATTTCCTATCGATCTTACTCTTATGTCGATATTAGGCCCTGAAATAGTGAAAATCACGTCCAAAATGCATATACAATGTTGAACTGGTCAGGTCAACCATTGTTGACCAAAATATGAAATTGGGCTCCAAAATCAACCTCAAAATTCCTATCACTTTGTTTTCCCACCCATTTCCTTGTTTAAATCCTTGTATATCGCGATATACAAGTCAGACGTGACACCTCCGTTAAATCAGATTTCAATCTTCCTTTAGTTACGTGACTTGCATGTATGCAATTCATATAGGTTTGTATATCGCAACATACAAACGCCAAAATATACAAGCATCTAACTCTAATTTATAACTTTTCAAATCTGCCAAATGTATACTTTGATGTATGTTTACTTTGTATACCTCGCAGTCATCGAACATACAAACCCCAAATATACATAGATCTATTGCAAATTCACCCTCCTTTTAAGTCTGCGGCTTGCATAATGTCTTTGTATATCCTAAATATGCAAGGATTTAACTATGTCCAATAATTTTTTGGGTCCGCCGCATGTACATAACCCTTGTATCTTCCAATATACATTTGGGTTTGATACAAGCATTAAATCAGTTTTGATTTTCTCTTTGATTCCGCTTTGTATAAGCGCAATGTATATCGGCTTGTATATAAAAATATACAAGTGAAAAATATACATTGAATTAACTCTACTTCATGAAATTTTAGGCTCCGGGCAATGTATCTCCACTTTGTATGTTTCAAAATGTATGTACATCGAAACATACATACAAGTCGAAACATACAAAGACTTAATTCAAATTTATAAATGCTTCGGGTCGGCCCGATGTACAAAACACTTGTATCTCGCCAATATGCAAGCCAAAAACATACAAGGACCTAAGCTGTTTTAATAGACTTTTGAGGTCTAGTACTTGTACATTACGAGCCTTGTATCTTTTAACTTGTATGTTTCGCCTGTATGTAAAAACATACAAGCGCCAAATATACAACCATTTAACTCTTCTTCACGATGCTTTCAGGTCTGCCTTGTATATATACATAACATATTAGGAAATGCATATAAAAAAGAACATACAAACAACTTTGTATGTAAACCTGATATACAAGACCCATTTCGCGACTTTGTATTTGAGCGACATTCAAGAGACTTTGTATATGCATGACATGATATACAAACTATTTTGTATGTGCAAAATACAACGGCCTAACATACAAAATCAAATACATATGCAACCCGATTGCAAAAGGCAAATGCAACTAACTACAAAAACAAAACCTTTTGCATATACAAACGACCCTGTATATGCAAAGTGATATACAAACATGAATGTACATTTTACCAAAATGATCATAACTTGCAAAATATGGCAAATTTTTAGATGGTTCAAGAAGCAACCCTAGTTCAGTTTTCACAATGAATCCAACCATATCATGCCCTAGTACTGAAAATGTAATTTTTTTCTCTATTTCTATCAAAGTTTGCAATTTTCACTCTCCTTTTCCCTTTACCACCAAACAAAACAACACACACAAAAGCAAAAGCAACAACCACAGCAAGGGTCCCCATTTTGCTAAGGAGTAAAATGGGGTGTGTTGTGAACATCACAACAACTAGCAAGCAAACAAATCAATTAAATTCAAAGTTTTCAAGAAGACTAAATGAAATAAATCCATAATTTCCAACTATCTTTCCTACAAATTATTATTCAATTTGAGACCTAAGGTATTCAATAAGGGTGTATGAATTTTTATTTTCAATTTAAGTGTGTGCAAGTGATTAATTATCCTCATCTTGAAGATTGGTTGAACAAACCAGTGATTGACATTAGCCTACATAGTTGGGGATGTTCCCTCATAGCTGACCGGATATAGCCTTGCTGTCAGCGAGCGTCTATAGCCCCAGCAAGGTTATCGTTACAATTCTCCTAAGTACATCCCTAGTAGAGTTACTTAGATGGCTTAATCTAGATTTTTAGTATAATCTGCTTTATTTATTTATTTCATATTTCATATTTTATTGATTTTGATGTAAATTTCACAAGATATAGCAATTTATAGCTTTATGATGCAAGGAGTGAGCACTTGCTGAAATTAAGCTGAGAATTGTAATGGTAGCAAGGGTGACCTCAGATTTTTCACTTAATATCTACACTGGTAGGTTCAACAAACCCAAGGATTTTAGGTGTGTCATCGTGAGAAACCTTCCTCGAATTCTCAATCACTTTTATTGAATGCTAAATTTTAGAAGCTAAACAACTCTCTACATTCATGACAGTCACAAAAAGTTATGCATAAATTGCAAATGATTAACTTGAATATTCTGAATTTTATACTATTTTCAATAGTTTTTAGTTAGCTCCTTAATACTCTAAAGTAAAACAAAGATCCCTGCTGAGGAGACAACAACAAACCAAACAACAAACTGTACAAGGAAAACAAAAACAAAGCAAAAGAAGATTGTACAAGCAGCAAAAATAGAAAAACAAAACAATAAAATAGAAAGAAACCAAAACAAAAAAATTGAACAAACAACCAACCTACAATAACAAACAACGAAAAGAAAACAACAAAAAAAAGAAAACTGTACACTACTTACACTATATTACAAAAAGGATCGCCCTTTACCTCAAGCCTGGAAGTAGCGTTTCAAATGTTGGCCATTAACTGGTAATGGCACATCTTCCCCTGTCAAGGTCTTAAGTCTAAATGTGTTGTCTCCTATTATTTCTGAGACTTGCAATGGGCCTAACCATAGTTTATCAAATTTTTCATGGCTTCCTTTCTTTTCATGTGCTTTGTCCCAGCATAGCACTAAGTCTGATATCCTAAATATCTTGACTCTTGCCCTCTTATCAAACCACCTCTTTACTACTGCTTGGTGTTTGGCAAATTTTTCGATCGCTTGACCTCTTTTCTCATCTAGTTGTATTATTTGTACTATTCTGGCTTCTCTATGATTATCAAAGCCTAAATACTCATTGGCAAACTTCTAGATTGGTATTCTCAGATTTACTGGAAGTATGGGATCAGTCCCATAGACTAAATGATAAGGTGTACTGCCTAAAGTAGTTTTGAACTTGGTCCTATCTACCCACAGCGCATATTTTAACAAGGTATTCCACTCTCTAGGACTCTTTGCAATTAGCTTCTTGATTATATCTACTAAAATTTTGTTTGTAGACTCAGCTAATCCATTACCTTGAGGGTAATAATTTGAAAAAAATTTAAAACAATCCCATATTCAAATGCCCATTTGGAAAACTTTAAAGAAGAAAAGGCAGGGTTGTTATCACATACTAACAAATAGGGAGTTCCAAAACTGGTGATGATGTTTTCTTCAAGAAACTTGATAACTACCTCAGTTGTGGAAAATTTGTAATATGTGGCCTCAGTCCACCTCGTACAGTAGTCTGTCACTATCAGTATGAACTTGTGTCCTGTAGAAGATGGAGGATTGATGACTCCAATGAAATCCAGGCCCCACTATGCAAATGGTCTTGATTTAGTCATAGGTTGTAGTGGATTGGCTTGATTTCTTCCCTTATCTGCTGCAATCTGATAGGTGTGGCAACTCTTGATGTGACTCTCTGTATCTTTGAATATCATGGGTCAGTAATAGCCTGCCCTCAATATTTTGTGTGTTGTAGCTAGATGGGAACCATGTCTAGTTCCGTACTTGTCATGCAGTTCTGTTAACACTTTATCCACCTCAGCTCTGTTTAGACATCTCAAATAAATTCCCTCACGGTTCTTCCTGAATAGAAGACCTCCTTGCACCATATTTTTGTGCTTTAATCTTCGAAGCTCTCCTCTGAGAAGATTTCATCCTATTTGGGTACCTTCCAGATATTAGAAAAGTGTTTAAGTCACTATACCAGTCTGGTACGCCCTGGGAATTCAGTACATACTGCTGTTTTATCAAATTTGGGTCTATGTTTGCTATTGTTTGCACCAACACCTGCCCTCTGACCTGCTTCATGGGAATGATTTCCATGTCAAGCTCTTGCAGCGTGGTGATCCATTTGGCTCTCTTTTCTCTAGGTTCATTCTGCATCAGCAGCATCTTCACTGCTGCATCTGGCATATGGCTTTGATCTGGCTGCGTAAAATATAATGCCTAAACTTCTTCATGGCTTTCATTAATGTGAATGCTTGTCTCTTGGTGTCCAGATATCTCAGTTGTGCGTCATTCAGCGGCGCGCTCATAAATGCAATGGGCCTTTCTTCATCATCTACACCCTTCTGAGTTAGGGTAGCCGCGACTGAATGGGAGGATGCAAAGGAATATATGTAAAATGTCTTTGTGCAGTTTGGACTCGCCAATACAGGGGCATCAGAAATGGATCTCTTAATATCCTTGAATGCAGCCCTAGCCACAGGCGTCCACCCCATCTATGCATCCTTCTTTAACATGGCATTTAACAGCTGCACAATTTTTGCAAAACCCATGATAAACTTCTGAACAAAGTTAATTTTACCAAAAAATGATTTCAACTCTTTCCTACTGTTTGGTATTTGCAAATTTTTTATTAATTCTATTCTATTTGGGTCAATCGATATCCCATCTTCAGAAATGACATGTCCTAGTAATTTACCTTCAGTTATCCCAAATGAACATTTCTTAGGGTTGAGAGAAATTCCATACCTCTCACATTGCTTAAGTATTTTTTTGAGATCTTCAGCTTGAGTGGATGCATCCTTGGAATACACAGTTAGATCGTCCATATACACCACAATGTACTTACCTGATAATCCACGGAACGCAATGTCCATGGCTCTCTGAAAAGTGGCACCTGCATTGATCAAACCAAAAGGCATTCTCCTATATGCATAATTACCCCATTTACAAGTGAAGGTGGTTTTTAATCTGTCATCTCTATCTATTAAAACCTAGTTATAGCCCGAGAAACCATCTAAAAAAGACATCATCTTTGCCTCGTTGACTGCTTGTAGCACTTCGTCTATTGGAGGCAGAGGATAATTATATTTTTCGGATGCTTTATTCAAATTTCTAAAATCTACGCATAACCTGATGTCTCCATTTTTCTTCCTTACTGATACTAAGTTAGCTACCCAGACTGAATGTCTGACTAGGAAAATTATTCCAGCAAACAGTAATTTTTTAACTTCCTCGAAGATTAAAGGCTCCAAAATGGCATTCACAGGCCTTTGTTTCGGCTTGAATGGTTTAACCTCTGGTCTCAAAGGTATTACATGAGTTATGATGGGCATATCATATGTTTTCAAATCTTCATACATCCATGCTATTACGTGCTTATAATCTTTCAGGGTATCTATAATTTCTTTTCTAATTTTCTCAGAGAAAGCCTTCTCGATCAGCACATTTTGTGGATTTTACTCTATCTCTAAATTGTGTAAATCACACTTACCCCCTCCTATTTTAGGCAAGTCTTTCTATCTTATTACTCCACCAAAGTCAAAAATATGTTCTAATTCAATTACCCCTTTGGGTAAGAAGTTGCTCTTTAAGTTGATTATATCTTCTTTGTCCCATGTTATCTCAGGCCTTTCTTGCTCATTAATGATTTGAGCCTCAAATACCTCATTACAAGTCAGAAAATCAATAATTTGCTGATCCCCTCCAAATACCTGAAAGTGTGTAACATTGTCTGGGATACTAGGAACATTAATTAATTCAACAACAAATCATCTTAGACCTAACAGTGTCAAGGGTTCTAATGTGCTAGCAGCAATTGCTAGTGCATCTGGCCTATGGTTTAGCTCTCTAGGGATGTGCTCTATGTTGAAAGAATCAAATGAATCTATTAAACCCCATACTCTATGTTTGTAACAAATCATTTTCTTGTAATTGCAAGCATACAGTTTCTTTACTTGTCTGACTACTAGTTTAGAGTCTGAAAATACCTTGATCATTTTCACTTTCTTCTTGATGGCCATGACAAGTCCCAAAATTAAGGCTTCATATTCAACAATATTGTTAGTACAGGAAAACTGTAGTCTATATGCTGCTAGATATGATTTACCCTGAGGATCTATGAGTTCAATACCTACACCCACGTCCTATTTTGATTTGGACCTGTCACATTTTAGTGTCCACATGCCATCCTTACTTTTCTAACCTTTTACCTTGGCATGCTTTGTCTCTTCTATCACTTATGAGGTGCTGGTATGTTTGTTCATGGGTATTTCTGTTTGGTCAACTTGCATATGTGTATTTTTATCTTGCAAATCAGAAAGACAACTACCCTTGTCCTTTATTCTCTCTTCTAAGTTTGAAATTAGAGCATCTACATTACTCTGAAAGTGCCTCTGTGGTTAATCAGGATTCACATTTTCCTCTTGCAATTCTACCCTCTTTGTGCATTTTTTGTATTCATATTCAATGATGTCTTTGCACATTCCACAACTCTCCTTAGAATGTGGGCTATCATGGACCCTACATCTGTTCTTATACAATTTACATTGGACTGGCAAATTTTGTTTAATGCATTCTTCCACCTCTTGTCTAATGGCATGGCCAAATTTGTCCATTGCACTATTTTCTTCATCCAAAGAATTTCCATTAGACTGAATGAATAATGCTGTCTCCTTGCTTACACGTTTTTCCCTAATGTTTAACATCATGATCTCTTCAATTTGTACCCCATTGTTAGTAATCCTATAAACACCAGGTTCAACAACACCATACAATATTTTATTTGTTCGATTATACTCTGTTATCATGTGTTTCATCCTGGGTTCTGCCTCTATTCTAATCTGGTTTGGGACACCTCTCCAAGGTAGCCACATATGTGAAAAATTAGTGGCCATATATCCGTTTAATGTCTTGGACCAATCCCTACTCAGCAACATTCCATAATTCACGGGTATATCTACTAGTTGAATGTCAATGAATTGGCTTACCCTAGGGTCTGAAGCTAATTGCATTTGAATGTTCATGAGTTCTCCTATCACACTAACCTCAGTTTTATCTAACTGTGTGACAACCTTGGCAAAATTGGTGGGAGTCATCCCAAGAGTTTTACATATCCCTAAGGGCATTACGTTAGCTGAGGCACCAGAGTCTACCATGCAATTGTGTATGTTCTTTCCACACAATCTAACAGTTAACAAGAAAGGAGGAGCATCCTTCTTATCAGCATACATTACTACATTTGTATTGGAAGGGTGTTTAACTTTCTTACTTTTCTCTTTAGGCGGTGAATCTCTATTACGACCAACTATATCAGCAGCAACCTCATCCATCATGGATGCATCTAGAGATTTTATAAAAGCATTTTTGATCCCTGGAGTTTTCAACAATTCATTCAGAGGTATACTAACCTTTATTTTCTTTATTTCCTCTGACAAGTAACTCATTAATCTTGTTGTTTCTACTATTTTAGTCTTACTTGTTTGGGCCTTTTGTACTGTTGTTCCACTATTTGTATGATTATTAGCTTTAAGTATAGCGGGATTGTTGCTAGCATTTTGATCTAGTGGTGTATTGAAGTTGTTAGGAGGAATGGAAGTGGTGAAAGGTCCTCCTAGCCTAGTATTGTTCCTTAAATTGTAGGTGTGGTTTTTATTTGTCTGTTGAAAAGCCTGCACCTCTTCTATTTCAGTCAATACTTCATTTTCTGTTTCAAAAGGAAACTGAAAAGCATTTAACACAAAGGCTGATTCAGGATAAAGATTTTCACAAAAGTATGGTTCATCCTCTAACAATTCATCTTCTTTCTCTTCTATAGTTGAAAAGGTAAAGGTTTCTAAAACTAAAGTTGTATCATACCCAGAGGGTACTACCTCATTACCTTTGGGAATGAGAAATTTAGAAGTAGGAGGCTGCACATCTATATTAAATACGCTGGCTGCTAGATGGAACTGTGGACAATCAAGCTCAGCATGGGCATTGGTATTGTGAAATCTGCACCAATTTTTTAATGATGTATTGGCCATTTGGATGCCAGCCGCTTGTTTTGCATCATGATTATCTATATTCTCAAAAGGAGAAGCTAGGGTACTGTTATTTGGTCTGGTGTTCCATGTTTTGGGTGGCCTATGCTGGTTCTAATTTCTATTATTGTTACCCTAGGCCCTATTGTCTATCACTGGCCCTTTATTTTGCATTAGTTGCCCTTGGTTATGACCTTGATGTTGATTATAGTTTTGGCTCTGATTTGAACATTGGCCTTGGCTATTATTTTGGTTATGGCTCTGATTATAGTTCTGATTGTAATGCTGATTTTGATTTGAATTATAGTTCTGATTTTGGCGTTGGTTATAATTCTGATTTTGATTATATCCATGGTTACCTCTTCCATAGAGGTTCTCATTTCTTAGTTGTGTCACTTTGGTGGTTAATCTTTTCAAATGTGCAGTGATCTCTTTGATTTCTTCCCTTTCCTCTTGTGCCTTTGCCACAGTTGTATCTCTAGGAGGTCAGAAGAAAGGCTGACCATTATTTTGACTATTATTAGCAGTGTTAACTGTGTAAGGAGTTATGGCTTGGATTGGGGTAGGACTATACATAGGTGTGTAAGACGGAACCAGATTTAATAATGGAGTGTGATGTATAGGAGCTCCATGCCAAGGTTGTGCCTAATTCTGCATCCCAAAATTTCCTCCATTAACAAATGGGCTACAAGTTGTATGCCTCATCTCTTGATTTACTGAGGCTGCCTCTTTATAGGCTTTGGATATTGAATCTATGTCAGGTTTTCTTTTGACAAACATGGCAGTTAAAGGATCCAAGGCAGCATAGTACATGGCTAACAAGGTATCATCATCTACGGTGTAAGGGGCTACTAACCTAGAGTATGCCTTTTGAAATCTGTCATTGAAAGTATCAATTAGCTCTCCCTCACCTCATTTTATGGTAGCTAATTTATGATACAAGATGCAAGGATTGATGGGTCCTCTAAATCTAGACAGAAATGCTTCTTCCATTAGTGACAAAGAAGAAATATAACCATTGGGTAAGTTTACATACCAGTTAGAGGCTTGTTCATTGAAAGTGTAGGGAAATAGTCTACATACCACGTCCTCGCGCTCTAACCTAGCCCTAAAGCATGCCTCCTTGAATATTCTAATGTGGTCTTCTGGATCTTGGTGCAACTGGTATTTGGAACATATCTTTTCTAGATTTTTGGGCATCTCATTATAATCATTGAAGTGTATAGTAGACTGGACATTGAAATAAGCCATTGCAGGTATTTGCACTTGACTTGGACCTGTGGGAATACCTAGATTTCCTAGGGGATTAGGATCTTTAGGAGGACTAGGACCTCTAGGAGTACCTGAACCAAGATTTAAAGATCTGAATGAAGAAATGTCAGGACTCACAATGTTATGGATATTATAAGGTGATCCAGGGGGTGTGTTAGAAGAGCCTGCTAGATGTGTTATTTTAGGGTTCCAAATCAGAGGACTCTTCTTTAGTCTTATATCAGGTAATTGCACAAATATATCCCCTGAACTGGATCTAGATATGGTCACTCTATTACTATTATTAGCCAGTTTTTCTTGAAGCAAACCCTAACTCAAGTCGGGCCCTCCTTCTAGCACCAGAGAAACTATTGATGATTGTTTTGAGACAGTCATAACAATTAGTTAAAACTCACATAAAATGAACCAAAACTGACTTGAAAGATATGAAGGAATCGGTTAAGATTCACTTAATCCCAAGTTTAATATGGTCAGGTCTTGACCTATTGGGCAAATTCAGTTGGTCGATGTGAAGCTGTAATGTTCAAGGGGCCTTACGTAGTTTAGGGTTTCTTTGATGGTTAACTAGGCTCAAACTATGCAAAAGGTCATAAATATTAGCATATTGTTCATTCCTCTCTTGCATAAAAGTGTTACTGTGTTTACAAAGCTCTAAATGATTTAAATTATAGCAAGCTTTCTTCTCTTTAATATTATGAAAACTGTCTATTTTCAACTTTAGTTATGTATGCTTTTCCAAATATGAGACAAATTTCATTTAAATTTCTGTGTTTTAAGCTAAGTATTTTTAGATGGGTTGGGAAAAGTTAGAAAGATCTAATCTAAACTTCATTCAAATCTACTAAGGATCTAATCATTCTATTATGCACTGTATAAGTATTGTAGTAAATTAATTAAATCCACAGACAAAACCTTAAATGTAAGTTCTGAGCATTTTCACAAACATACACTTAAGATTGCAAGCTCTAAGAGAAAATGTTTCAAACACAATGAAGAGCCAGAAAACACTCAAAAGATAGATGCAGAATTCCAGATTCAATTGTATTAGAAACAAACAATCATATAAGATTTACAATGTCTGAATGACTCTTAGCTTCATTGATCAAATTATAGAAAACTTACAAGCTTTACAGATACAGTAAGGAAGCAGGATGTTCCACACGCTCCTTGTTGCAAACATAGGCGACCTCCTTCTTCTACTTCTAAACTAAAGGGTCCCTCTACTCTAAAATGCTAAAACTAGTTACAAGTGCTGGTTATCCTCTAAAAATCCCTGTGCCACCTTATTACAGTGTACCAAGGCACAATATATAGACTTCCACTGTCCTCAATACAGCTTAAAAAACCCTAGTTAAGCATTGGTTCAAACCTCTGGTTACAACAATAAATGGTGGGAAACAAATCCCTCAAAATATCTCTGAGCATACATCAAATCTGGGTGAAATATGCCCTTTGGGAACCCTAACAGCTCAATAATAATTTCCGTTGCCTGCTGCAATAATGTCTTCACCTGCATTTTGTCTTCATCAATGAAGACCCTTGACTTCCTCACCCTTCATCCTTATCTTCCTCTGCTCCTGAGATCGGATCTCCTTTCTGTGATGCCACCATCATTAAGTTTCAGCTCCCTCTTCAATTGCAAACCTGTAAATAGGCACAAAAATGGATTAGACATATATCAAGTTGCTTCGTCCATTTATTACCTAGTCAGAATGTTAGGTGGGCATAACTACAGTAAATTTTGGCACCCTTAACCTTCCCTTTTATAGTCGATCAACCTCTGCATATACCCCTTTTATTTGTATCCTCTCCCTGTATGCCTTGATCGGCATAACTCTCCAGATCGGGCGGGCTCAAAAATTTCTCGCCGATCTCACCGTTCTGGCCAACGTCTTCCCTATCGGTGTGCATTTCCTCTTTATCAGCGTGAACCTCCTCCATCGGAGTGAGTCCAAAATTTCCTATCGATCTTACTCTTACGCTGATATCGGGCCCTGAAATAGTGAAAATCGCATCCAAAATGCATATACAACATTGAACTAGTCGGGTCAACCATTGTTGACCAAAATATGCAATCGAGCTCCAAAATCAACCTCAAAATTCCTATCGCTTTGTTTTCCCACCCAATTCCTTGTTTAAATCCTTGTATATTATGATATACAAGTCGGACATGATGCCTCCATTAAATCAGATTTCAATCTTCCTTTAGTTACGTGACTTGCATGTATGCAATGCATATTGGTTTGTATATCACAACATACAAATGCCAAAATTTACAAGCATCTAACTCTAATTTATAACTTTTCAAATCCGCCAAATGTATACTTCGATGTATGTTTACTCTGTATACCTCGTAGTCATCGAACATACAAACCCCAAATATACATAGATCTAACTCAAATTCACCCTCCTTTTAAGTCCGCAACTTGCATAATGTCTTTGTATATCCTCAATATATAAAGCACAAAATATGCAAGGATTTAACTATGTCCAATAATTTTTTGGGTCCACTGCATGTACATAACCCTTGTATCTTCCAATATACATTTGGGTTTTATACAAGCATTAAATCAGTTTTGATTTTCTCTTTGATTCCGTTTTGTATAAGCGCAATGTATATCGGCTTGTATATAAGAATATACAAGCACAAAATATACATTGAATTAACTCTGCTTCATGAAATTTTAGGCTCTGGGCAATGTATCTCCACTTTGTATGTTTCAGAATGTATGTACATCGAAACATACATACAAGTCGAAACATACAAAGACTTAATTCAAATTTATAAATGCTTCGGGTCCGCCTAATTTGCAAAACACTTGTATCTCGCCAATATGCAAGCTAAAAACATACAAGGACCTAAGCTATTTTAATAGACTTTTCAGGTCTAGCGCTTGTACATTACGAGACTTGTATCTTTTAACTTGTATGTTTTGCCTGTATGTAAAAACATACGAGCGCCAAATATACAACCATTTAACTCTTCTTCACGATGCTTTCGGATCCCCCCTGTATGTATACATAACATATTAGTAAATGCATATAAAAAAGAACATACAAACAACTTTGTATGTAAACTTGATATACAAGACCCATTTCACAACTTTGTATGTGAGAGCAACATACAAGAGACTTTGTATATGCATGACGCGATATACAAACTATTTTGTATGTGCAACATACAACGACCTAACATACAAAATCAAAGGCATATGCAACCCGATTGCAAAAGGCAAATGCGACTAATACAAAAACAAAACCCTTTGCATATACAAATGACCCTGTATATGCAAAGCGATATAGAAACCTGAATGTACATTTTACCAAAATGATCATAACTCGCAAAATATGGTGAATTTTAAGATGGTTCAAAAAGCAACCCTCGCTCATTTTTCACAAGGAATCCAACCATATCATGCCCTGGTACTGAAATGTAATTTTTTCTCTATTTCTATCAAAGTTTGCAATTTTCACTCTCCTTTTCCCTTTACCACCAAACAAAACAACACACACAAAAGCAAAAGCAACAGCCACAGCAGGGGTCCCCATTTTGCTAAGGAGTAAAATGGGGTGTGTTGTGAACATCACAACAATTGGGTGCAATAATGAGGAAAACCATAGAGCTTGAACAGGGGTGGGGGTTCATGAAGAAAGGAATCAAGAAGTTCATTAACATCCTGGAAGGGCTTCCTGAGTGTAAAGAAATGAAGACCAATGGACACATTACTTTCCTGCCAATTCTTTGTCTATTCATATTCCTCTTGTGATGTATAATGAAGCATTATATATGCTAGACTTGTCATTGTAAAACTTAATTCTTATAGCAATAATAATTCCTCTGCTCAGTGTGGATGTAGCCAAGTTTGGTGAACCACGATAAATCTGGTGTCTCATTTCTTTTTTCTTTCTAATTAAATTTGTGGGTTGTTCATTACTCTCTTTCTATAATCGAGTTTTACTTTCAATCTTAACAATTGGTATCAGAGCCAGGCTCAGGGTAAGAACCCAAGCACACAAGAGGTGTGGCTTAAGGGGGGGTGTTGGTGTTGGAAATAAGCCACACCCGAACTAACGATGGACTGGTCCAAGAGGGGCCAGTAGCTCAGTGGTAGAGTACTCTAGCAGCGAATGGAAGGTTACACAGAATGAATCTAGATGATTCAAATTTGCAAGAGGAGGTTTCTCACTTAAGGAGGTCTACCCAGGAGAGGAGACGTCCTTCTAAATTTTTTGATTATGAGTTATTGTATTCAGAGGAGGCAGAGCCTGAACTTTTGATTTCTGATTAACCTGAACCAACTACCTATAAATAGGCTTGCAAGGCAGTTGACTCTTCAAAATGGCAAGAGGCAATGCAAGATGAAATGAGTTCATTGTATGCTAATAACACTTGGGATTTAGTGCCACTTCTGCCTAATCGAAGACCCTTGAAGAATCGCTGGGTATACAAGTTGAAAGAGGAAGATTGGGGCAACAAGCACTATCATGCTAGACTAGTTGTCAAAGGGTATGATCAATAGAATGGCATAGATTTTAATGAGATTTTCTCACCAATTGTGAGAATGACCACAATATGGGCAGTTTTGGGTTTGGTTGCAGTTTGGGATCTTGAACTTGATCAGTTGGATGTCAAGATAGTGTTTTTACATGGTGACGTTGATGAAGAAATGTACATGGAGCAGCTGGAAGGATTTAAAAAATAGGGACTGGAACATCTTTATTATAGATTGAAGCGCAGCTTGTATGGGCTCAAGCAAGCCCTACACCAATGGTATCTCAAGTTTGATCACTTTATGACTGAACAAAACTTCTTGAGATGTGAATCAGATCCTTATGTCTATTATAAGTGACTTCCTAATGGTGAGTTTGTCATTCTCTTGCTCTATGTTGATGACATGTTGGTAGTTGGCACAAGTATGAAGATTATTTCTGAATTGAAGTCACAATTAGCTAAGAGATTTGCTATGAAAGACTTAGGCCCACCCTGTCATGCCCACATTTCCCATGCGGTCACAACATGTATCACACATGTCATGTCCACATGTGTCATGTGGTCATGACATGAAATATAAAAAAAATTTCCCACGCTTCCCTAGAAACCACCTCGCACGTGTAAACGTGCTTGGTGGCATACGCGTAAGGCGAAAACAATACAGTTGTCGGCAGGGTACTAAGTACATGTGCACACACCCAGACGCAAGAAGGCCATCAAGGGGGTCTTCACGGTGGTGTTAGCATCACTACAAGGTTTGAACTTTCAAAGCTCCTAAACCCTAAATTCTGGAAGATTCAGGCAGCATAACGCCTCACGGGCGTGAGTGGGATTTAATACATAGACACTACTCTTAATACGTGGTTCCCTGATAGGGTTAACAAACTTCCTAAAACTCCCTAATTATAATGAATTTACACTTGATCTCATTTATGGATCATTTTTCAACAAAGCTTGATCATCCATTCTCTTTCCCATTTTCTAAAATTTAATATTAATTTCTCCTCCTTTGGACTTACCATTTTCAACAAAGCTCGTTCATTTGCCCTCTCTTTCGTTTCTCTAAAATTTAATTTTGATTGTATTTCTATCATGTTCACTTTACCGTTTCTCTAAAATTTAATTTTGATTGTATTTCTATCACGATCACTGCATCCCTTACATTATTCCTAATTTCTTGATAGACCAGATCACTTTAACAGGGTTTACTAATTTCGCTTGACTCAGTCTCCTAGGTTTCCACTCAAGGTTTCATCTCATCGTATGAATTAATTTTGATAATTAACTTGTTCCTAATCTGAATTAAGGGTACATCAAACTTACTTAGTTCTCTTAGCCCAGTTCAGAAATGCCACGCATTTTCTCCTCTTTATTTTCCAAGGTTAGCTTTTCTTTCTCTTTCTTTTTTTTTTCCTCAATTGGACGTTTTCTAAATCTACAGTTGAGTTTGAAATGGCCACACATGGATTGCTTGTGATGGCTTGTTTGCGTTTATATTCACAGTGTCTTCTATAAATGAAAGGATTATATTTTTCTCTTCATTTTCCTGATATTTAATTTGTGATGATTGTAGGAACTTCCGAAATACTTTACCTTAAAAATATATATAAACATAATATTCTTTTTATTTTAAAAATATATTTTTCCTTATTGTTGTTAAAAATTCCCTAATGTAAATTTCCTTCCTTCTTTAAAAAAATATGGCCTCTCTTTTAAGTTTATAACAAGTTATTAATATATATATATATATATATATATATATATATATATATATATATATATATATATATATATATATATATATATATATATATATATATATATCTTATAGTAATTAATTATAATAGGTTTTTTTCTTTTTACAAAAACCCCCAAACTATATGTTCATTTCATATCTTATTTTGGGGCTCATGGAATAACCCTAACATATTTTGTTTTGCTTATGGAATTGAGCATGTTTTGGATGTAAGGGCGACGGCGGCCATGGAGGGGGATTCGGCCAGAGGGACCTACAGATCGCAGAGGGGCCGCGAAGGTGGAGATGGCCATGGAGTTTGTGGGCACAGAGGAGGGGGCCACGGCTGAGGAAGGCGTGGTGGGGATGTGGTGGTTCGCGAGGGTGTGGGGTGTGGTGGTTGCGGGGAGAGGCAAGGGGGGAGGAAAGGTTCCGCGGGCGGAGGGATAGTGGAGGGGGATTCGGTGCGGCGTGCACAGAGGTCCACAGGGGCTCGCGGTGGGGATAGCCCGCGGGGGCTTTGGGCATACTGGGGTGTGGGGTGTGGGTGGGGCTCCGCCCCTCCCCACACCCTTTACATTAATTCTGCGGTTGGGGTTCAAACCCCCACCATTATATGTATTTTTTCTTTCTTCATTTATGACTATGTTTTACCATAGAGAACTGCAAAAATATTATTTATTTTCCATTCGATTTCTGTATAAAATAATTTAAAATTTATTTATATAAAGTATATATATATATATATATATATATATTACCCAATTACCTAGCTCAAATGTAATCACAGTTTCATCAATTAATCATCTAACTAAAAAGGAACAATACAGAATAATATATATATATATATACTTAATGAATATTGTCAAGTAATTTGTTAAAATTGAATAATAAATTAGTTTGTATAATGAATTTTCTCACAAATTTTATTTTTCAATGCAACCCAAAATAAATATTATATATATCTAATATTATACAAGGATAACCAACTGTAATTATCTCTTAATTAAAGCTAAATTTCAAGTCACTAATTTCAATTGAAAGTAACAGCATATCATTTTAAAATAGAACAGAAATGATTGTATTTATTCACAACAAAATCAAATGTATTATTATAACAAATCTTCATTTCCTTTCAAATGACAAAACTACAACTTCACATAATTTATTAGAATTAATATTTTCACAAATCATCTAAAGAGGTAAGTATTACAAACTTGTTTATAGCTACAACTAGTTTCACAACTTTTCAAGTAGGAGAAGAAGGAAATAGACAATTCTAATATCCTTTTAAAAATAAATTTTCTTTTCCTTTTCTCATTTCAAAATGGTAAAACTTAATGAACAATAAAATTACAACTATCAACACAATAAAGAGGATTTCTTCACAACTCCAAAAATACCAATTTATACAACAATAGGGAGATAATTTTCTTCTCTTGGAAATCAACAAGGAAGAAGCTATAAAAAGACCAAGCTCTCCTTAAGACTTAAGGAAAATAAAATATTTTCCGAGTTCCAATAATCTTCTCCAAGCTTCACAATAAGCTCCAAGAAAACCTGCATATCACACAAGGGAAGAAACACCACACAAGCTACTCTCCTCCCTACTGTAGACCCGCAAGAGGGTCACCCCCAAGCTAGGGAGATCATCCACACACCTAGGGTATTCCAAAAATCCACTTCACAACAAGGTAAAAAAAAATGACACACCAAAATACACATACACCCATGGATATTTACACAACACAAAACTCAACCACGGTGAGTTTAAAGAGGGGTAGGAGAGTGGACACACTCAACTCTAGAGTGTCACCCTTGAACTTAATTTCAACACAATATTTCTCATGGGCTCAAGCCAAACTTGTTAACAAAAACAAATTCCAAGGAGTTCATATTTTGGCTCTCAAGCCATATAACACAATTTCTCAAAGTCAAACAAATGCCCTCAAGGCTTTCAACATCCCAAAACAAGGTATGCACCCGAGGAGGATCACTCCTCCCCTACCCCACACTTGATGAGCATTTCTCCCAAGTGGAAGAAGCTCTGTCAACATCCCAATAAATTTTCCCCACAATAACAAAATTTACAACCCAAGCAAAATAAACATTTTCACACATCCTTCATGCAACAATTAGAATACAAAAGAAATGCCATGAAATCCAACCTTAAAAAGCCCTTTAATGGATGAAGTTGATGTAGAACTCCACTAAAATCTCCTTCAACCTAAGCCACAAAACTCCCTCTCACTTTCCTCTCCCAAAAGCAATTTTCAATAAACAAAAATCCTTCAAATTCAACAACCCCTCTCCCTATCCCAAGTGGGATTAAAATAACCCCAATTCCATGAGTTTAGAGGAAATGGGGAGGTGACACTTGTCACCTCCTCACTCTTCCCCAAACTAGTATTGTGTTCCAAGGGATGAGTGTTGGCTTATGTCACTCACCCATCCCTAAAGTCTTCCTTATCCCTTACCCCATGTCATCTTTCTTACGCATGGGGGAAATAAAAGGAGTTAAAGGAGGAAAAAGGGTGACACATATCTCCCCTTCCTTCCTTCTTATGAATGACCACACAACTCCATGGGGACTCTCACCAATTGTGAGGGTGACTTGAATTCAAGTCCTTCATAATTGGTGGGTCTTAGAGTCATCTCTTACCTTGGGAATTGAAAAGGGAGTTGCTTGAGTGTCGGTACCACCCATCCTATCCCTCCCATACCTCCAAATTCGTCACTTAACTTCAGTGTGAAGTTAAGGTGACCATACAGAGGTTACCCAAGGGTTACCCAAGTCAAAAGGGAGCCTAGACCCATGGGGTATAACCCAGTGTCAACTTTAACCTAGTTAGGACACCCAGGGTCATGTTAAGACACAAGAAAAGGGTCTCAAAAATTTAAATTTTAAAAAAATGAAATTCAAATACAATTCTTACAACACAAATCATAATTCAATTTTTCAAAAGTGTAGACCTAACCCATTCAACCTCATGAAAGACAATATTACAACATTAAATCAAACACAGAGTTGATCTCGGTTCCTAGTAGAACCAGATCCGCTTCACAAGGGATCACAACATAAGGTGCAGAATGATCTCCAGTATCTGTGGTTTTTTAGCCAAAACCTGCGCACTCAATTACAAGGTCAATTTCACATATAAATATCATAGCCGAAGCAACTTAAAACATGAATTCCTAAAACATAACATAGTTCTCATAAACATAATGAAATCACATAACAATTTCCTTTCTAACATCACCCAATTAGTTTTCCTATAATGTAAATATTATCGGACATCACCCAATTAGTTTTCCTATAACATAAACATCTATCTAACATCACCCAATTTGTTTTCTCTTAAAGAAAACATCTAACTAACATCACCTAATTAGTTTTCCTTTAACATAATAAGGTTTAGTAGTTTGAAAA
Source organism: Cunninghamia lanceolata (assembly GCA_027924645.1). Lineage (NCBI taxonomy): Eukaryota > Viridiplantae > Streptophyta > Pinopsida > Cupressales > Cupressaceae > Cunninghamia > Cunninghamia lanceolata. The sequence goes on along the minus strand of BSBN01000112.1, from coordinate 12,574,227 downwards.
TCTGGGATCAACAGTCCCACAAATATAAAAGTATCAGCAACAGTAAGCTAAATAGTCACATGTATGGAAATAAAAAAGTGTAGGCCTCATATCCTCCCCCCTAGGATCGTACTTCCTCCTGGAAGTAATCAAAGAGGTGAGGATACAGAGTCTTCAGCCTTGCTGCATCCTCACATGTCATAATGACCTCATCATACATGTCCCACTGGACCCTAACCTAGTGCAGCTCTCGACCTCGAAGGCCCAGTGTCCAATGAGCAATATGCAAATTGGCTCCAATGCCAGCTGTCCGTCTGCCTCTACCTGAAGAGTACTCCAATCCAATACATGAGATAAGTTAGAGATATAACAACGTAAAACTAAAACATGAAAGACATCGTGGATACGCGATAGGCTAGGTGGGAAGGCTAGACAATAGGCTACAGGTCCTATCTGCTCCAAAATCTTGAAAGGTCCTACAAACTGAGGTACGAGCTTAGAGACCTTTCCATAATGGATTGGACTCTTGTGTGGTCGCACTCTCAAAAATACCCTGTCTCCCGTTGAGAAACTCCGATCAATTCTCTTAGCATCAGCGTACTTCTTCTGTCTAGCCTGTGCCTCCTGAAGTCTCTGTCTAATTAGTGCAATCTGCTGCTCCATATCCTGAACTAGCTCTGGACCAATGGCGACCTTGTCCTCTATTCAATCCCAACTCAATGGTGTCTTGCACGGTCTGCCGTATAAAGCCTGGAAAGGAGGCATATCCAACAAGCTGTGATGCCCATTATTGTAGGCGAACTCAACCAGATGCAGATACTCCTCCCATCTAGACTGATGGTCCATAACATACATATGAAGTTTATCTTCTAACACCTGATTAACTTTCTCTGTCTATCCGTCGGTCTCCAGATGGTAAGCTGAACTGAAGTTGAGTTGTGTGCCCAACGCCTAATGTAAGGCTCTCCAAAACACTGAAGTGAATATGGAGTCTTTGTCAAAAATGATGCGACGAGGTACTCCATAAAGTCTAACAATCTGATCTAAGAACACTCTCGCCATTGATGGTGCATTGTACGTCATGCGTACAGGTGAGAAATGCACCACCTTGGTCAACTGTCACCATGATGGCATTATGGCGACGTGATGACATAGGTAGATCAATGATAAAATCCATGGAAATGGTGTCCCATTTCCATTCAGGTATCTCGTGAGGGTACAACAGTCCTGTTGGATGCTGATGCTCGGCCTTGACCCTCTGACACTCAAGGCAATGAGAAACATATTCTAAAATGTCGTGTCTCATCCCAACCCCATGATATAATTGTCACAAATCAGCATGCATCTTCTTCACACCTGGATGTGCTGCATAAGGTGCAGTATGAGCCTCTGAAAGAATCACTGTACGTAGGTCACCTACACGGGGTTCATAGATGCACTGCCGATGTCTAAGAAAACCATCAGACTCAAGGGAATATCCTGTGAATTTTCCCTTAAGGGCCCTCTGATTCTGAATTTCTTGCTGCACTTCAAGAAACCACTCGTCCTCTGGCAGATGTTGTAAGATACGATCTCTTAAATCCACCCTCAATGTCAAGGTTAGGACCTCATGGTGCCTCCGACTCAAAGTGTCCGTGACCACGTTCTCCTTCCCTTTGATGTAGTGGACATCAAAGTCGTACTCGCATAAGAACTCCATCCAACGCCGCTGGCGGGCATTCAGATTTGGCTGTGTAAAAATGTACTGTAAGCTGTGGTGATCCGAATGGAGCTCAAAATGTCGACCTAAGAGGAAATGTCTCCAGTGGACAAGAGCATGAATAACTGTTGTGAGCTCTAAATCGTGAGTAGGGTAGTTTAGCTCAGGTGTCTTAAGCTTACGCGATTTGTATGCAATCGCTCTACCACCCTACATAAGCACGACTCCCAAACCCTCTAATGATGCATCTGTACAAACAACAAAATTCTCTATAGGATCTGGAACCACTAAAATGGGAGCACTGGTAAGACGCTCCTTGAGGATCCCAAAGGCCCTCTCACATTGCTCAGTCCAAGTGAAACTTTTCCCTTTCCGCTGAAGGGAAGTAATGGGATGTGCTATCTTGGAAAAGCCCTCGACAAATCTACGATAATAACCAACTAATCGCATAAAGCTCCTGACTTCAGTCACATTGGTGGGTGTTGGCCAGTCCTGAATCGTTCTGATCTTTGATGGATCTACGGAGATGCCATCGCCTGATAAGATGTGCCCCAAATACTGTACCTCTGTCCTGAAGAAGGCACATTTCACTAGTTTGCCATAAAGCTACTGCTCTCGTAAGCGCTGCAAAACTTAACGCAAATGATCCACATGTTCCTCCTCAGTTCGTGAATAAATCAAAATATTGTCAAGAAATATGATCACGAAGCAATCCAAGTAAGTATAGAACACCCTGTTCATGAGACTCATGAATACTGTAGGGGCATTCGTCAAACTGAAGGGTACCACGGTAAACTCATAATGGCCATATTTGGTTCAAAAAGCAGTCTTATGAATGTCTACCTCTGTGATGCGCAATTGGTGATACCTAGATTTTTGATCAATTTTTGAGAACATTTTGGCTCCCTCCATCTGATCAAAGAGGTCATCAATCCTAGGAAGAGGATAACAGTTCTTCACTATCACCTTGTTAACTGCCTATAATCCATGCATAGTCCAAGAGACCCATCCTTCTTCTTCACGAAGATGACTGGTGCGCCCCAGCATGATACGCTAGGTCATATGTGCCCCTTCTCAAGTAACTCCTCTAACTATAGTTTAAGTTCTATAAGCTCATGTGTAGTCATCCTGTAGGGTGCACGAGACATGACCTCTGCACCCAGCACTAAGTTGATATGGAAATTAACCTCTCTGCGTGGAGGCATACCTGGTAACTCTAGAAAAAATATGTTGGCAAAGTCTCTTAGGATAGGGTGATCATCTAAGGTAGCATCAGGCTCATTCTCTCATCTATCACTGACCGTAATAGCAAACATCTAACAACCTTTCCACATATAGCACTTAAGCTGCTAAGCAGATAGCATACGAACAGCCGTGGGCTTCTGAATGCCCACTATCTCGACCGATGTGCCATGATCGTCTAAGCAACTAATCATCCTCTGGCTACAATCTAGTTTAGCTCTATGAGTTGCAAGCCAGTCCATACCCAGAACTACATCATAGGATCTTAATGGCATAACCCTAAGGTCACATACTGTAGTGAAGGAACCTAAGGAGATCTTGCAATCTCTAAGCACGGTATCTATTGACATCCTGGCCGCAGAGGCCAACTCAACCTCCCACCTAATGTTCTACCTAGAAGCCACCAGCCTGCAATGTTCCACTAATGATGTAGACAGAAAAGAATCGGTAGCTCCAGAGTCAAAAAGAATAGAGATAGGGAAATCCCCAATCTTACTTGCTGTCTTAATGATTGAAGCCTGGAAATCAGTTTGGCGGTTGTCAACCGCTGCAAACATGCAGTGGGATCTGCTCACATCACCTACAGTCTACTCAGATCCTCCTGTACAGGGTTGTCCCCCTGCTGTAAATCCCTGTGGACACTCTCTAGCCAAATGCCCTGCCCAACCACATACATAGCACGGGCCCCTAGCCTGTAACTATACTGATTGAGTCCTGCCCGACTGCTGCTGTCCAATCCATCTAGTGGACCCCTGTGAACCTCTATTTGACTACTGAGACCTTGCAGGTCCCACAGAAGATCCTTGCTGTCTCTGGTCTCTACGCTGGCCCTGCTGCTGCCAACCATGATTCTGTCCTCCCTGACCCCTCTGCTGGGATCTAGATCTCTACTGATGCTGCTGCTGCTATGGAGGCCTAGGAGGTAATGATGAAGAATTATATCCTCCTCTCTGTGGTGTGTTTTGAGGCCTACAAAAGTTCTGTTGTTGTTGGGGATTACGATCCTGATACTACAGGTGTGAATTCTGCCCTCGTCCCTAAATTTCCTCTACAATAAGAGTCTTTTCAACAGCCTCGCTCATGGTCTAGGGATCTGCCATACGTACTGGTCCTGCTATCCCGTGATTCAGGCCCCTGATGAATTTGTGTACCAAGAGTTTCTCGTCATGGAGGTACTCCACATAACGAGAATGCTCGATGAACTAGCTCTCATATTGAGCAACAGTGAGTCCTCTCTACTGTAAATCATGGAACTCATCAATCCTGCGCTGTCTGTAATGCTTTGACAAATATCGCACATTAAAGAGCTCTATGAAGATATCCCAAGTGAGTGTATCTAAGGATAGTTGGCACTTGCACGCCTCAGTGCGCCACTAGGTAGCTGCTACATCTCTTAGGAGATGTACTGCCACTCATGCTTTCGTGTTGCTCCCGTAAGGTCACAACATGAAACACCTATCTAGACTAATCAGCTAAGCCTCGGCCACAACTCCCTCTGTAGCTCCTGCAAAAGTAGGTGGGTTGAGCCTAAGCAGATCTCTAATGGGATCTCCTCTGTCTCTGAGCCCTATAACTGGCTCATCTAATCCATACTCATATGGTCCATGGTATACCTGTTCTACCCTCATGGTCTCATCTCGTCTCGAGAGTCTCAGAGGACTCCTACTCCGTGCATGATAGGCTAACCCTACCTCATCGGTTGTGGTCTCAGGGATCTCTACGAAAGGCTCTGTGCTTGGCACCTCTCACGGATCGATGCAGGGCTCCAAATATGGGTCAGCACATGACTCAGCATGTGGCTTCTTACATGGCTCCTTTCGCGGATCAATGTGAGGCTCATCATGTGGCTCAGTAATAGCTGTCAGTAATCTCTTTAACATAGCCTGTAAGGTCTATAATATCTGTGGACCTATATCTAGCACTGGTTGTACCTGTGGTTCTAGTGGTGCCTATGGTACTGGTGGGTCTGCTATAACTACGGGTGCCCATCCCTCTGCTGAGGTATCGCCGTGCACCTCGATGGACACTGTGTTGCATGATCACGCTCGTCGAACATGTTGGGGAGGCATCCTACAAAATAAGGTAGACACTAATTAATCAAACTTGTGGAATAATAATGTGCCCAAATATACCAAGTGTTTAAACTTGGGTTCTTATACCAAATGTCATGCCTGTTGGTGATTGTTTTGATGCAATCATAACAATAAGTTAAAATTCACATATAATGAACTGAAACTATACTTGAAAGATAAGAAGGAATCATTTAAGATTCAATTAATCCCAAGTCTACAGTGGTACAGTTGGTCAAGTTCGGTTAGTCAATTTGAAGCTGTAATGTTCAAGGGGCCTTACGTAGTTTAGGGTTGTTTGTGGTTTACTGGACTAAACTTATGTAAAAGGTCATAGATATCAACAAGTATTTTGTTCATTTACATACAAGTGTTACTGAGCTGCAAATTTTAGATGGTTTTCTTGAATTATTGCAGCTTTCTCCTTTATATATTTATGAAAACTGTCTACCTTTAACTTTGTTATGCATGCTTCTTCAAAATTTGAGACAACTTCCTTTAGATTTCTACGTTTTCAGCTAAATATTTCAGATGGGTTGGGAAAAGTTTAGAAAGATCTAATCTACACCTCATTTATTCTACCGAAGGATCTAATTGTTCTGTTATGCACTATGTAAATACTACAGTAATTTGATCAAATCCACAGTAAAAACCTTAAATGCAAGTTCTGAGCATTTTCACAAACATACATTTAAAATTGCAAGCTCTCAAAGAAAAATATTTCAAAACACAAAGAAGAGCAGGAGAACACTCAGAAGATAGATGCAGAACTCCAGATTCTATTGTATTAGAAACAAATAGTCATACATGATTTACAATGTAGGAATGACTCTTAGTTTCATTGATCAAACTACAGAGAACTTACAAGCTTTACAGATACAGTAAGGAAGCCAGACATTCCACGCACACCTTACTGTAGACAACAGGTGACCTCTTCCAAACTAAACTATGCCCAGAAAGAGTCTACAATTCTAGCAAAATACTAAAATCCCTGTGTAAAGTATTACAGTGTAGAGAGGCACAATATATAGACCTTTTGATTGTCCTCACTATAGCAAAAAAACCTAACTAAACCCCTGGTTCAAACCCCTGGTTATAGCAATAAATACAGGTGAACCAGTCCCTCAAAATATCTCTGAGCAGTGTCAAATCTGGGCAAAATATTGCCCCTTCTGAGAAGCTCTGGCAGCTCAGCAATAACTTATGTTTGTCTACTGCAGTAATGTTCTCAGCTGCTTCTTGGTCCTTCATTGGGTGGCCTTGACTTCTTCGCACTTCATCTTTACTTCTGGTTCCTGAGATCATATTTTCTTCCTCCATGATGTCACTGTGATCAAGTTCCAGCTGCTTCCTCAACTGGAAGCCTGCAAGACAAGACAAGCAATAAGTATCAAATTTACCAAATGAACAGCAGGAAACTAAAATATCTGTTTAAATCAAGGTGACTATGCAAAAAAATGGGTATCGGGTCTAAAAAACTCTCAAAACGCGTTCAAAATGTACAGAGACTGCTCAAAAATCATCGGGTCAACTATCGCTGACCAAAAAGATGCCACAGGCGCCAAAAAATTACTTTAAAATTCCTATCACCTTCCATTTCCCGCCCATCGGCATGAGAATCGCCATCGGCGCGTCCAAAAAAACTTGGGCCGATCATCGTTATTTGGCCGATGGCCTTACTCGTTTTATTTCCTCCTGATGACTATTCATTTTCTTCCCATCTTTCCATATCAGCATGAGAATCGCCTATCAGCGAACTCCAAATTTCCTCTGCCAATCACTTTTGTTACACCGATGCCTCTATATCGGTGAGATCATGCCGAGGACTTGGTATCGGCTTACCTTTATACCCCCATCGGGGTGATAATGCCCATCGGCAAAGGTCATAAAACTTACTCCGACTACTGCTGTCTGGCTGAAATGGTCCCAAAACCAAAGTCCTCCCTCAACGCTATCGGTGTGAGTGCACACTTCGGCATGAGATAAAGAACATACGCTAATCCACATTACTCGGCCGATGGGCGTTATCACGTTCCATTGGCGTGACTCCCGTCCATCGGCGAGCCCGAAATTTTCTTCACCGATCGCGTTGGTTATGCCGATACCTTATATCGGCGAGAGTGTTGCTGATGTCATTACCCTTCCTTTGCTTTTATTTGTTGTATATTTGATATACATGCCTGGGGGGGTCATACAACGATTTAATCGAATTCCAATTGCCTTTGAGTTCTGCCATGCATATTCCGCTATGTATATCGCGACATACAAACGCGAAATATACAAACACTTAATCCAAATTAATAACCTTTTTGATTCCGGTGCTTGTATATTTCCATTGTATCTCGCACTTGTATGTGAACAGTGCATTGTATGTTAACAGTGCCATGCATATTCCGCTTGTATATTCCGCTTGTATATGAAAACATACAAGCGCCGAATATACAACGAATTAACCTGTTTTGATAAGTCCGTCAGGTCCACCAATGTATATGTGCATTGTATATTCCGCTTGTATGTGAAAACATACAAGCGCCGAATATACAACGATTTTTCATGTTTTAATAATCTTTTCGGGTCCGGCATTCTATATGTGCATTGTATCTCCCAAAATATACAAGCAAAAAGAAAATACAACTGGTCTTGTATATGAACCCGAATGCAAAAGTGACCAAGTATAAAAAAGACTTTGCACATACAGAGGACTTTGTCTATGCCAAGCGATAGACAAACCTGAATGTACATTTTACTAAAAAGATCATAACTTGCAAAATATGGCAAATTTTAAGATGGTTCAAAAAGCAACCCTAGCTCATTTTTCACAAGGAATCCAACCATATCATGAAATGGTACTGAAAATACATTTTTTTTATATTTTTTAACAAAGTTTATAAATTTGACTCTCTTTTCCCTTTACCACCAAGCAAAACAACACAAGTAGAAGCAAAAAGAGAAGCCACAACAGGGGTCCTCATTTTGCTAAGGAGAAAAATGGGGTGTGTTGTGAACATCACAACAACTAGCCACCAAACAAAACAATTAAATTCAAAGTGTTCAAGAAAACTAGATGAAATGAATTCATAACTTCCAACTATCCCTCCTGCAAATTACTATTCAGCTTGAGACTTAAAGTATTCAATAAGGGTACATGAATTTTCATTTTCAGTTTAATTGTGTGCACATGATTAATTATCCTCATCTTGAAGATCGGTTGAACAAACCAGTGACTGACATTAGCCTACGTAGGTGAGGATATTCTCTCATAGCTGACCGGATAAAGCCTTGCTACCAGTGAGCGTCCATAGCCCTGGCAAGGTTATCGTTACAATTCTCCTAACTAGAGCCCCACTGCCAGCGAGCGTCTATAGCCCTGGTAGAGTTACTTAGATGGCTTAATCTGGATTTTCAGTATAATCCGCTTTATTTTTTTTTCTTTTATTTTTTATTTTTAATTTTGAAATATTTCACAAGATATAGAAATTTGTAACTTCATGATGCAAGGAGTGGACACTTGCTGAAATTAAGTTGAGAATTGTAATTGGAAGAGGCACTTTGAAGGTGCCGTTGTGAGGGTCATATGAAGGGTGTGAGGTTCAACATGTGAGGGCATAATTAAGGTACTTGAGTCACTAGTTGAAGCCTACAACATAGCCTTGAGTGGTCATTTGGAGGTGCAGGTTATGATGCTAAAGAACAATGTGAGCGTTGTGTGGAGGCACAGGTCATGGTGCCAAATACTAGGTCCCAACCAGCATAAAGGTGCCAGAGGTTATCATGGATCACTGAAATGGAATGTCAAGCCCTCGGTGGAAGCTGTGAGACCTCTATGCTCAGCTCAGATGTCCATGCTAGTTTGTTGGGAGCCAACTTTTGTAAGCTAAGGAAATGATGAGGCCATGGGTCAGCTTTTGTGTAGACCCCAGTGCTAAACAATACAAACAATAAACAATGCCTCATAGATTTTTCTTTGGCATGAATGGGGGTGATTTGTACAGCGAGGAAAGTTAGCTCAAAGCTATTCCATAAAGCTTTGATACCATGTAGAAAACTAAGATAATGGAGTAGACAAACAAACACACGAGATTGCAATGAATTGACCCAATTGTATCACCAAATGAGGCTAGTATAAATAGGCAATTGTGGGTAGCTAAATCTCAATGAAAAGAGGATAGGACTCCTCTACATGGAGATGCCCACAAACATAGCGTGAGGTGTCGATGCAAGTTGACACCTCTCAAAAATGACCAACTATTTTGACATATTCAAAGTAACATGTTCTACAAATGCCTAAGTAAGATTAATGCAAATGTGTATACGCCTAGGATTAAAGGTATACGCAACAAATTTTAACCTAAGAAGGACAACAATCCTTTTACATAAATAAAGGCTCCAACCTACCAGAGACTTCAATCTCTAAATTAAACTACGCATCAACCAAGCAATGAAGCTCCCACTTCACCTTCTGAGCACCAACCCAGAAAGAGGCTCCAACCTCTATTAACAAGCTCCTTGATCTATTGGAGGCTTCAACCCCCACACAAACTCAGCTCCAACCCAAGAAACTAAAACTAAATCAATCTTCAATTCAATCAACACACTGTGCGAATATAAGATTATCATCAGTTCATGCCCTTCACACACTTCAAATTTGCATAATTGTTAAAACTTGATTGCTTTATGTTCATGTGTATTTCACAAATCCAGAAAATCACATATGTATTTGGATTCTTCACTTCAAATTCTCGTGTACACAAATACAGACACACAAAATGCACAACAATCATCTTTCATTTATATCAATATGTAGAAAATAGTCTTTAGGACAGCAATACTACATCAAATAAACATTCTCCAAGGTTAGAAATTATATTTTGAATTCTAATGTATACAGGGGAGGCCCATCTTGAAATTCCTCTTTAAATCTGGGCCTAATTCACACATACTTAGGTTGACCCAAAAAATAGGTTTGGACCAAAAACTGAAAAAAAACACACATTACAACAATGGCCCCAATATTTAAATTTGTTATTTTCAATGCTGTTAACCTATTTCACCATGTCAGCCTCAAACTGTATATTTAAATCTTTGAGTTAAATATACTAAGTCTTCTCATCGTTGTCTTCACGAGATTTCTTCAGCACCATTATTGGCAAAATAGGTGAGCCATGACAACCTTCAAACAACCTCTATCAGAAAAAATACCTTTCTGCGAACTTTAAACTCTTCTCCTTTTTCTATCAAAAAAATTCCACGCTCACAAACCTTGGACTCTCTTCTCCAAAAGATGACTTTCATGAACTTTCCTTCACGAGTCTTTGTCAGCTAGTGAATGAATCAACAAACTTCAAAACCTATGAACTAACCAATTATTTCTTCCTTAAGTTCATGAAATTAATATTTTACTGCCTTATCTTCATGCTTTCCTTTGTTGAAGAGTTAGCAAATCAGTTAACTAAGCAACTTACAAACCAATCAACTTTTCCTTTGTTAAGTTCTTAAACTTGAAAATTTGTCGCCTTATCTTCATGCTCTCCTTTTTCAACAAATCGACAAATTGGTGAACTTTGAAACTTAGAAACCAAACCTTTTCTGAAACTTTATCTTTGCTTCTTCATGCTTTGATCATCCAACTTTCCTATCAGTGAACCTATTGCCGAAGAATCTTGAGTTCGTAAACCAAGCATTTTACCAGTCGAAAGCATAAATCATTCATGCCTTAGAGTTTTCTTGTCAACTTTTCATCGGCCAACTAGATGTCAGGTAACCAAGTTGTTGGCAAATCTGCGAGTTTGCAAACCAAACAATTTTCCAACTAAAGGTAGAAAGCATTCCTTAGAAATTTTTATTTTCCTCTTACAACCATTTTCCCTTCAAAAACAACTTCTCTTTGACATCAATGACAACACTTGCAACATGATAGAATAGAATATGGTGTGGTTTTTAATAGCCACTAGAGTTGGCTTCGGTACCAACTCCATCATAAATCTTTGCCTTCTTGCAATAAAATTCCCTATTACTTCCTTGCCGAGAAGCGAGTCAAACTAAAACCAACTTAAAATAATTATTACTTCTTTCAAATCGAGTGTGGAGTGAAGGAAGACACATTCAATGCAATGTTTCACCATGTGATTAGGGAGCTATGAAAAATGTAGGCAATGTCCATGTTAATCTCCACAATTGCCAACACATCAGCCTCCTTATTGACCTCTCAATAGGCATGGCCGATAGAGCATGCAAGGAAACTTTTAAGTAAAGGTCAACAAAGATTAAGAATTTTATTTATCTTGTAATTCTGTGAAAAATGTTGTTAGAAATGAAGGTAAACAACTATTAATGAAAAAATGATTATGACTATAACTATGCAGAATGAAAATGGAGATAGTATGAAATCACCACAAATAAATAATGAAACATCAGATCAAGCACATAACACAATATTTATGTGGAGAAAACCTTTTTGGGAAAAAAATTGACACAAGAAGAGATATAACAATCTGTATTAACTTCAATAAAGTTTACAATACAACACTATCAATCTCCCCTTCTCTCTTCAATCCAACATCACCTATTTTTCAGTCTCAACTCTCTACAACAACACAACTGTAACACAATATCCTCATAAAGGGGTTGTCTTCTAGGGTAAGAAAAACATAACATAACCTCTGTGACCTAATGTTGAACAGTCCACTACCAGATCTGAGACCTAATGATGAACAATTTAGATGTACTTAAGATATCTATGCTAGTAAATAATATTTTTAAAATAATTATATGATTAAATATGCATAAATTAATCTTTTGAAAATTTAGAAAAATAAAGTACATATTACTTATTTGAAGATTCTATAGGCAATAGTACATATTATTTATTTAAAGATTACATAGGGAATAAATAAAATAGTAAGTAGAATTTTATAACATAGTGAACATATATTTAAAAAAATTGAAGTAAAATAAAATAATTTGGAAGTAAATTAAAATTTATAAATTAAAATAGTTGAAATAAAATAAATCTAAAATAAATTAAAATTTATGTGTATGTAGTAAATATAATAATTCTAAAGTAAAATAAAATAACTCAAAATAATTCAATATTGATATCTCACAAATTTTTTTTATAGATAGATGTATTTAAGATATTTAAATATTAATATTTTGATGTTTAAATGACTGTAAGTTAAGAGTTTTTGTTAACACATGGGGACCATTACATTTCACCTACTACTATTGTAGAATGCCTCTCGACTAAATTAATGCCTAGAATTAATTAATTAGGGTGCCCAAATCTAAGCATTTACAATCACTAAAAGCACAACATATTGCAAAAATCACTAGCATACATCAACAAAAATAACTAGAGACAACCATTGTTGTAATCTATAACAACCACAAACAATGACCATTATGTAAATTGTTTTTATTGTTTCAAACTCAAAATACATTTTTCATCAAATTTGATCTTAAAAATTAAATCAAAAAATCTTACACAGCTAATTCATTCATAAAATATTTATTACTTATCTTCCATAAATTATTTATTTACCCTAAAATGTTGTAAAAGTCATTTTATTTTCTTTATTTATTACTTATCTATTATGATTACGTTATTTATTATTTATTTACCCTAATTATTTATTTACCCTAACTAACGCGGCGCCGGATCTTCCATAAATTTTTTATTTACCCTAACTAAATTTTAGAGGGGAGGAGAACAGCTTAAATTGCAGTTAAAGGTACCGAAGGTTTGTCTCCTCATTCATTTCGACCATTTTCCATCGTGACGGAATTCAAACCCTGGACCTCCTCAAATACGCTTGGCTATCGCAGGTTTTGGGAGGGCCGAAAATAGCTGGTTTTTCGTTAAATAGATATGGAATAGGATTTGAATTTGTTGTGACAATTGATTTGTTTTGCTAGTGTTTTCGTTAACTGAATAAATCTAGTTTTTCTGGCTTGTGTTTTTGTCAACTGTGTAATTCTAGCGGTGGTTTGCTATTTGGGTTTCTCTATAGTTTTAATGATGCTTTTGTCTTTCTCATTCAGGTTGTGTATGATATTGGGAGCAATAATGAGGAAAACCATAGAGCTTGAACAGGGGTGGGGGTTCATTAAGAAAGGAATCAAGAAGTTCATTAACATCCTGGAAGGGCTTCCTGAGCAGCAATTCAATTCCGAAGATTATGCAGAGCTTTATACGTATCCATTACGATTTGTTTTTGATAGTTTGTGGGTCACTAATGACCGTGGAAACATTATGTCTACAATACATAGCTATTGCTATACTTAACTGGATATACAGAACTGTTTATAACATGTGTACACAGGAGTCTCCACACAATTATTCGCAGCAACTCTATAACAGATACAGGGAATCTTTTGAAGGGTATATCGCTACGATGGTCAGTTATTTTCTAGAGCTCTGATGTTTTGTTTTTTACTAGCCTGTGATCTATGTTCCATCACTTTTTAAGGTAGTAATTGTGCTAGTTTTGTGGGTTTGTGTAGTTATACCTGTAGGGAAAATGATCATCTATTAGACCGGATTATAACAGTGATTTAATATAAATTGTGATTAGTCTGCTTTGTGGGCGCACTTTGAATATGATTAGTTTGAGATGCGGGCCTTGAACATCCTTAGTAAATTCCTTTTGATTAATCTCCTTTTATGTCCAAAATATCAATTATTTCACAACATGAAACGAATATTAATGGCTGCTAATATTCTAAAAAGTCTTCTTTGTTAACTCCAACTAAAACCATTTATTTCCACGTATAGCTAAAGAAGTGGGAAAATGTACCTCGTAGTTTTGTTTTCTTTCGAGTTACAATATTTATTCTTACACTTCAGAGTTTAATGTCTGCTTTGGAGATGCCTACTAAAGCTATTCATCTCCTCAAATGGATGAAGAAGTGCGGGGAGTACGCGTTTTAAATTTTATTCTAACATTTTTGCGGTTGATTTTCCCAAAGTTTTTGCTCACCTCATTCCAGTTGATGCAATACATTAATCTTAACAAACATATTTTCACAGACACTGGATGCTTTAACTTTAGGAGTTGAGAAGTCTTGGAAGGTGCACCTCTTACATTAAATTTCTAGCATGCATCATATGTTACAGCTATCAAATCTCCTATGCAGATTAAAATATTTTCTAAATACTACTTATATCTGAATTGTGTGAGATCTTGGGCAGCACGTTATTACAGATCTTGTCTAGCTGAAATGCAGGTGCACACACTTGATGTAACTGTTGGCATAAAGAAAATGGCCAAGAACTTCCAAAATGCTGTATTTTTGTGAAGGTGTAGCAAAAGTCCACATGTTGGAAGGTTTTATTGTTTGTTTGACATTGAAGGTAATATAGACAGCACTTACACTATACTGCTAGGATTATTAACGGCAAGAATAAATACTGAACTGAATATTAAAAGAAATTTATTTATTGTTCAACAGATGAGCAATCACCATAAGCATAAACAAAGCACACTGTATTAATAATTCTCAAAATATGAATTTGATGTTCATTACACATTCATAGTTAAAACAGCGAACAAAATACTGTATGTATGAAGTTAATGTATAAATAGGCCCAAACTATATGACATAACAGCAATAATCAACAATGAATAATAGAACAAGAACATAACAGAAATAAACAGAGAAGAACAAGGCAAAAACAGAGTTAGATAACTCAGAAAATTATATTTATCTAGATTGCATTACATTCCATCCAAATGCTATGTCCAGCAGTTCTCTACAATCACATATATATAGTTATAGAGTCTTTGAAGCCTGGAAGCTTCTAACTTTCTAGATAACTCTAAAAACCCTGCAATATTATTTTCTAGAACAACTGGTAGCTTCTTCCTTTCTAGATAATTCGGAAACCTGGAATGTTCTTTTCTAGAACAACTTTATGGAAAACTCTAGATATATTTTATCTTTTCCTAGACAATCTTAATTATCCTTAACACCCCTCCTTAAGATTGGCTAGAATAATACAAAGATAATACAAAGGAGAGGGGAACATTATACTACTATCCCCCCTTAATGTTCACCTTCTATCATACCAAGAATTTCTCTTAATTTTAGGAATCTGGCTTCAGCCATACTCTTAATGAATATATCAGCTATTTGTTCTTCACTTGGACAAAACTAAAGATTGACAATGGATGCTTGAACAAGATCCTAAATGTAGTGAACATCAATCTCAATATGCTTTGTTTTATCATGGAAAATTGGATTGTTGGCAACCTGTATGGTACTTTGACTGTCACAATACATAGTGTTAACAGAACTTTGTAGAAAACTAAGCTCAAATAGAAGATGCCGAATCAAAATTGCTTCCTTGCCTACTTCTTTTGTTGCTCTATATTCTACTTCACATGAAGATAATGATGTAGTTGTTTGTTTTTTGCTACTCCATGTAATAGGGGCTGATCTAAGATGGAAAACATAACCACCAATAAATTTCCTATCATCTATATCATCACCCCAATTTGAGTCAATAAATCCAACCAAAGAAATTGAAGACTTATAGCCATAGTACATACCAAAGTGTATGGTTCCACAGATGTATTGTAAAATACTCTTAGCAACCAACCAATGACTTTCTTTAGGTGCTTGCATAAATCTAGGTACTAGATTGACTGTAAAACAAATATCTAGTCTAGTATGAGTTAGATAAACCAAGCTACCAACAAGCTATCTATATAAAGTGGCATCTACACTCTTGTAAGTACTTTCTTTAGTAAGCTTGACTCTAGATTGAAATGGGGTAGATGTTGGCTTGCATTCAAGATGTTAAATTTTTCTAAAAGGTCCAAAGCATATTTTGATTGTGTGATGAACAATCCATCATATAATCTACAAACTCGTAATCCAAGAAAATAGTTTAGTTCACCCAAATCACTCATATGAATGCCCTTTTAAGATCTAATTTTAAATCATTGATTAGCTCAATATTCAGTCCAACAATGAGTAAATCATCTACATAAATTGCAACGAGAAGAATATCATCTTGAACTTTCTTCACATAAAGATTTGGATCTGACTTACATCTTTTAAATTTATGAAGCTGAAAATACCTGTCAATCTTCTCATTCCATTCTTGTGGCACTTGTTTAAGACCATTACATGACCTCTTTAATCTACAAACAAGATGTAATGTACCCATTTTCAGATTCTCTTGCAGATCAATCAGAGCGGGCTTTCTAGGTTGGTGACAGCATAATCAAAAGAATATTTCGATGTCACCAGGGTGTTCAGGTGATCCAGTGGAGATGTTTGACACTTTCTGGAGGGATTTTGGATAACTTGTCCGTACTTACTATTTATAGTAAGTGCTTGCATGTCGTTAATCTTTCTGGGTTTTTCTAGCTGTGTTCTCTTTGGTCCCTGGTGGTCACTACTATTTTTAGTAAGTGACAGTTTGGCGCTGTTTGGGTGACTTGGCAGTCAGCTGTCGACTCTCATAGACATTGCACTGAGCTCAGAGTTATCAAATGGATTGTGGATCCAGTTGGCACCCTCTGATTTGGCTCAGTTTGCTTATGCCTGTTACTATTTTTAGCAAGTTTAGGATTGGCACCGGAACGAAATTTTGAGAGTGGGGTTGGATTCGTTTTGTCAAGACCTTTCCAACAAGCTATAGATCACTAGTTTCTGACATCATCTTGGCCTCCATTTTAAAGTCCGTAAATTAAACATTATTATTTAGTCTTGGACCTTGGTGCCTAGGCTCAACAACTTAATGTTGTTTTAAAAGAGGGGACTTTATGGGTGATGTTGAGGAAAGAATTAAAGAGAATTATAATATTTTAAAATATATTTTCCCTCTCATGTTTTATCCCATATGCAAGAGGATTTTAGACATTCTCAATTGAAAAAGTATAAAAGAAGGGAAAGAGCTCTCATTTGGATATGCTTGGATATTAATTTTTCTCTCTTGTTGAGATATTCCCATGAGGGTTTTGGAGCTTGGCTCCCTGGTTTGGTATTGTCTTGCTGAGATGAAAACCTTTGCAAGATAGGATTTGATCTTTGGCTTTGTGGACGAAACCCCACTTGGTCAATTTCTTGGAGGCTTCATCCAGAGGTCTCATTTGTGCATTCATGGAAAGTATTTTTGGTGGAGTTTGAGCTGATATAAAGAATCTTGGAGTTTTGAAGTGCAGGTTAGAAGACTAATTTATTGAGCAGGTTTGAAGTGTTTTGGAGCATTTTGTGATTGGTATTACTTATCACTGCTAGGCCGTACCATCCTAGTATTGGTTGTACCTATTGCAGCAGTCATTTGGGGCTAATTTGTGGTCATTTCTCACTGATTTTAGAGTGACTGAAGTAGTATTATTCCTGCAGACCAAATAGCAACAATAAGCCAACATTTCTAATTAATTTTGGTTGAGTTTGGGGCTGCAACTCCTTTCAGCAAGGCCGTACCATATGGTACCAGTCGTGGGCTGCATTTGGGACTTATTTACTCATCAAAATGGATGCCTAGGATTATGTTTTGAGCTACCACTCTTCGTGTAAGAAGATTGTTGCATTTTTAGAAGTTGTGAGCATATTTCTATGTCATGTATGGTTGGCCCTCCATCAACATATGTATGAAGTTGCAAACAAACATATGGGTATGTACTTATAATTCATAGTTTGCTATAATACAATCTGGGTCTTCATCAGTTTGCTCATATCTAGTTTAGATTTTCTGGGTTTATGTTATATGCTCTTTATTCCATGTATTCCATGCAAATATCAAACATGCAATTTATCCAATGAAACCCTAAACTCAGAACAATCAGAAAAATAAAATTTTGGCATCAAAATATATACACAACAAGGGTGTATACTACAATGGTATCAGAGCTAAAAATCTTGCCATCCTGTGTGGTTGGGTTCAGACATGCAAATAAGAATATGAGATGTAGATGAAAATATGAAAATTGCAGCTTAGCTTTGTATGTGAGTGATCAGCACTTGCATGAGTGTTCAAGTTGGGCAGTTGATAGGTTTTGAACAGGGAATGTGAGATCATGGCATCTCTCGTGAAGGGTGGTCTTTATGAAAGACTTTTTGATGTAGGTTTGAAGCTTAAATCATTGCACTGGTCAGATAAAATCTTCTCAGCACTATGGACGAAGCTGAGGATTGTTTATCGAAAGTCCCTCAGTCATCTTCTCATATAATACAGTTGGCTTATGTCCGTTTAAAGACTTTGTTGTGTGAACTGGAACTGCTGAAACATCCATATAAGGATGTAAGGTTGGCGGTTATCACATGCATCAGTGAAGTAATAAGAATTTCAGCTCCTGAAACACCCTATAAAGATGACTTAACGAAGGAGATTTTATAGCTGATTATTGAAAGTTTTCATGGTTTAGGTGATACTAGAAGCTTATCTTTCAAAAAGATTGCTAATATGTTAGTAATGATGGCTCGGAACGGGTCATGGATCTTTTTGATTGATCTCAAGTGTAATGATTTACTTCTTGAAATGTTCCATTGTTTCTTTGACAAAATCAGAAAATATCATGCGGATGATGTTAAAACAGCAATGCTAACTATCTTGTCTATGATTTTAGATGAAGATGTTGATATCTCCAAGTTGTTATTATCTAACTTGCTAAGTATTTAGAGAAAAGAACAACATGCTTCACCTGTAGCACATTGGTTGAGTAGAAAATTGAGAAAATTAAAGATCTCTTGACAAAAGAAGAATGTATTGCTTGTGGTTTACAGGATACAAGAATGAGCAAGAACCAAATGAGAAGACAAGGCCTATGCTTCTCTTGCAAAAAAATTCGGGAGCCTAACCACCAATGCACAGATAAAAGGGGACTCACAAATTGATGTTGGTTTGGCAAATGAAGTTACTTTCAGCACTCAAGAGGTTGTTATCAGCCTTGAAAAAAATTGTAGAAGATACTTCTAACATTGGCACACAAAATATGAGTGTCAAACACGAAGAAAACCAGGAGGATACCAGCCATAATAGTTCTAATTTTTGTGATAGCAGTTTGATCTCTTTGCATCAGCATGAGGATACTGCTATTACACATGATGATGATGGTTGTGTGGAGTCACCCAATGCAGACACTCCCGTTTTGGGTGATATTGATGCAATAGGTGTTGTGGATTCATGCCACAACGAGTTTGATTTGGTATATCAGACCTTGGAAGATGGGAGTAGAACTGAGGAGTTGCCTTATAGAGATGATTCCGAGGATTGTTTGACGGATATGCATGCATCTACTTTGATAGAGGAGGTGAGCATTGATATTGGCGATTCAGCAGCCTCTAGCATGTCAGTTGAGCCATCCCAGGAGATTCATAATAGCAGTACACTTGTCGATGGTGTGTGTGAAATTGATAGCACACATGAGGATGCTTACCAATCAGTGAGTGATGATGATTCAAACTCTTTCCATAGTGTAGAATACAAATCAGAAAATTTGTATGGAGACAAATTGTCAGAGGGGTCTACTCATTTGGCAGGGCAATTGAAGGTGAGTGAAGGCATGGTTGCTTCAGCCTTAGAACACTTTGATGTTGCACAGCAGTTGATGACACACTGTTGTTGGACTCTAGGTATATATGAGCACCTTGATAGTGGACTTTCCCTTGCTGAGTTTCAAGCACTTAGAGATGTAGTTGGGATCATGAAGAATAATTACCTACAGTTGTTATCTGATAGAGATCATCTTCTCAGGATCGACGGTATTTATCATGATGCTCTAAGGGGAAAGGAAGAGGAGATTGATGAGCTCACATATGAGCTCGAGGTCACCACAGACTCTTTGAAGAGTACTCAATCAGCCCTTCAAGAGTCAAAGCTACTGATAGATGAGCTTACCATGGAGTTGAGCTTGGCACAGTCTTTACCATCTATAGATACAGTTCAGGTTTCTATGGCAACAGTGGGTGAGGAGCATATATCCATGGATTATGGTTGTGAGAAGATTGAGGATGTGGTTACATCCATTGTAGATACAGGTGCAGTTGATATAGATGGGATAGATGCTTTAGTTGAGAGTATCAGGGAACCAGATGTTGCATCAGGGGTCTTTGAGGGTAGTCCCATTTCAGGTGATGCAGAGCAGATGATTGATAGCTCTTGTGAAGAGTTGATGGATTTCCCCGAGAGTTGTGTGACCAATCACCACACTACATCTTTTTCACAGGAGACATGTAGGGCATCTTTCAGTGGGGAGATCGATTCTCATGTGGATTTGTTTCCCTCTCTTGGAGGCAAATCAGAGATGGCATCCTATGCAGTTGATAGTGATCAATGGCTTACTAGACCACAGGGTTGGAGAGACCAGCTGAAGGTTATAGGAGAGAAGGTTGATTCAACCTTATCTTGTTTAGATTGCACTCATAAAAATGTTGAGAACCTTCTTTGGACAGCAGAGTTAGAGGAGAGATGGTATGGGGTCTCAACTGGTACTCACATTCATGATTTGCAATTCATCAAGAGTGCTTTGGAGAAGGTAAAATCAGAATATCTCCAATTATTTCATGATAGGGAGCATGGTATTGGGTACGCAGAGAGGATTGCTAGAGTATCCACCCAATTAGCTATTTAGGATCAGAGACATGAGCCATCTTCTGATTCGTGTGATGTGAGTGATGAGGAGTGTGCTCCTCGTGACTATGATAGTCAACCATTGACATAGGCTAGTGCTTTTTATCATGACTACATAGTGAGGAGTGCTCATCATTTCTCTTTTAGCCCACACACAGATGATTTGATGATGCGTAAGTATGGATTGGCTCAGGATTTATACCATCCATTGTGGGATGAAGGGTTTCCATCTACAAGAGATGGAACTAGAGGTTTCAGATGGCTGACTCAGATACATTCAAAGGATCACTTGCAGGGTCAGAGATCGGAGTTCCATCATGGTGATATGCATCAGACAAAGTTTGCAACTTCTTGGTCTCCTAAATTTCCATTGGAGACATGGCTTTTGAGAGGTTGCAGTGTCAGTAATCATGATGGCATGTTTAGTCTTTACAGCGGTGATGGAGGAGAGTTTATTCATTCCCTCGTTCTGAGAGGAGCAGTTTCATATCTTCTAGCACCAATGTTGTGTAGTCAGTACATCCATAGGAGTTTTGTAGAGGATAGAGGGGAATGTTGTGGTTTAGACACTTCAAGGGTTAATTTCCTCTTCATAATTGATGGATGTGAGGTTCTAATGTGTTGGGATCTAGGTGGTGATAGGTTTGGCATGATAGTTCAGTTGGATTCCGAGGTGTTGCTTCACCACTCTTTGCATGGTGAAGGTTTTATCAAAGTAGTGCAGCGTCGACATGGTGGTTCTATGCTGAGAATAACTTGGGACCCTGGGATCATTTTTAGTTTTAATTGGGTTCAGTCTGTTGCTTGGAGATTGTATTGGCATTGCTTAAGGACAAGCAATCTTTGGGAAGGGCAGACTATAATGTCCCCATTTTTAGATTCTCTTGCAGATCAGTCAGAGCGGGCTTTCTGGGTTGGTGACAACATAATTAGAGGAATATTTTGATGTCACCAGGGTGTTCAGGTGATCCAGTGGAGATGTTTGACACTTTCTGGAGGGATTTCGGACAACTTGTCCATACGTACTATTTATAGTAAGTGCTTGCATGTCGTTAATCTTTCTAGGTTTTTCTGGGTTTGTTCTCTTTGGTCCCTGGTGGTCACTACTATTTTTAGTAAGTGGTGGTTTGGCGCTGTTTGGGTGACTTGGCAGTCAGCTATCGGCTCTCATAGACATTGCACTGAGCTCAGAATTATCAAATGGTTTGTGGATCCAGTTGGCACCCTCTGAGTTGGCTCAGTTTGCTTATGGTCGTTACTATTTTTAGTAAGTTCGGGATTGGCACTAGAACAAAATTTTGAGAGTGGGGTTGGATTCATTTTGTCAAGACCTTTCCAACAAGCTATAGATCACTAGTTTCTGACATCATCTTGGCCTCCATTTTAAAGTCCATAAATTAAACATTATTATTTAGTCTTGGACCTTGGTGCCTAGGCTCAACAACTTAATGTTGTTTTAAAAGAGGGGACTTTCTGGGTGATGTTGAAGAAAGAATTAAAGAGAATTATAATATTTTAAAATGTATTTTCCCTCTCATGTTTTATCCCATATGCAAGAGGATTTTAGACATTCCCAATTGAAAAAGTATAAAAGAAGGGAAAGAGCTCTCATTTGGATATGCTTGGATATTGATTTTTCTCTCTTGTTGAGATATTCTCGTGAGAGTTTTGGAGGTTGGCTCCTTGGTTTGGTATTGTTTTGCTGAGACGAAAACCTCTGCAAGATAGGATTTGATCTTTGGCTTTGTGGACGAAACCCCACTTGGTCAATTTCTTGGAGGCTTCATCCAGAGGTCTCATTTGTGCATTCATGGAAGGTATTTTTGGTGGAGTTTGAGCTGATATAAAGAATCTTGGAGTTTTGAAGTGCAAGTTAGAAGACTGATTTATTGAGCAGGTTTGAAGTGTTTTGGAGCATTTTGTGATTGGTATTACTTATCACTGCTGGGCCGTACCATCCTAGTACTGGCTGTACCTATTGCAGCAGTCATTTGGGGCTGATTTGTGGTCATTTCTCACTGATTTTGGAGTGACTGAAGTAGTATTATTCCTGCAGACCGAACAGCAGCAATAAGGCAGTGTTTCTGATTAATTTTGGTTGAGTTTGGGGATGCCACTCCTTTCAGCAAGGCCGTACCATATGGTACCAGTCGTGGGCTGCATTTGGGACTTATTTACTCATCAAAATGGATGCCTAGGATTATGTTTTGAGCTGCCACTCTTCGTGTAAGAAGATTGTTGCATTTTTAGAAGTTGTGAGCATATTTCTATGTCATGTATGGCTGGCCCTCCGTCAGCATATGTATGAAGTTACAAACAAACATATGGGTATGTACTTATAATTCATAGTTTGCTATAATACAATCTGGGTCTTCATCAGTTTGCTCATATCTAGTTTAGATTTTCTGGGTTTATGTTATATGCTCTTTATTCCATGTATTCCATGCAAATATCAAACATGCAATATATCCAATGAAACCCTAAACTCAGAACAATCAGAAAAACAAAAATTTGGCATCAAAATATATACACAACAGGGGTGTATACTACACAAGATTAGGATGTTGCTGATCTACAAAACCAAGTGGTTAATCAATATATATTTCTTCATATAAATCTCAATTTAAGAAAGCATTTTTAACATCCATTTGATGGATATGCCACCCAAGACTTGCAGCCAAAGAAAGAATAATTCTCACTGTATTCATTTTAATGATAGGAGAAAATGTTTCTTCATAATCAACACCCTCTTTTTCATTGAACCCCTTAGCAACCAATTTAGTCTTGAATTTTTCTATAGTACCATCTAATTTAAATTTTGTTTTGTAAACCCATTTGCAACTAATAACATTCTTACCTTTGGTGCGAGGCACAAGTTCCCAAGTTTTATTCTCTAACAATGCATCATATTCCTCTTTCATGGCTTGCTCCTATTGTTTCTTCCCTCTAGGTTGCTCATATTAGATTGGGTCATTTACTTGTAATACTTTGGTCATGAGAGCACTACCATTCCTTCCTTGGATTTTTAAGCCTTGCCTATATATTTCTTCAACACTCCTTGTCTTTTGTCTAGCTGAAAAGTCATCTTCTTCATCATCACTACCTGTAGAAAATGGCTTATTACAAGCATTAATTGTTTCATTTTCAATACTATTAGTAGGGCACACCTCATCCTCATCAATGTAGTCTCCATTTCTTTCTAAAATGTCAGAAAAATACAGCATTTTGGAAGTTATTTGGTGTAACTATTGCTAAAACCATTCTAATATTATCAAGTCTAGCAACTAGAGAAAATGTTTCATTATAATCAATTCCATGTTGTTGTGTAAAACCTTTTTCTGCTAACCTTGCCTTGTGCTTTTTAATTTTACCTTCTACATTAAATTTAGTCTTATAAACACATTTGAATCCTATGCAATTAGCTTGCATGTTTGATTTCTCTTAATAGAATCCATCTCTTCATTCGTAGATTTTATCCAATGTTGCTCCTCAGTTGCTTCTTCAAAATACATAGGATCATGTCAGAAAAAAGAAAAATTTGAACACAAATCTATGTTTTCTTCTCCTTAATCATAAACCTTTTTCAAAATTCTCATTTTCTTACCTTTATACTTTGACCTTAGTTAGACAAGTGTAGGATTTCATTCATCACTTACTTGTCAATTGAAGTAGAATGACTTGATGATTCACCTTGTACAAAATTCCTTGGTATTCTTGTTGGAGTGCTTATTGCTTCTTGAGATTTAGATTGATCACCATGCATATTTTGTTCTTCAAGTTCTTCTTCATTTTGGGGTATTTGTGCTCCAATTGTAATTGTTATATCAATGCTTCCATCCCATGCTTCTTCTTCCTTAAATTCTACATCTCTGCTAATAATCACCTTTTTTGTAATGCAATTATACAATTTACAATAATTTGATTCTTTGCTATACCCAATAAAAATGCATTTATCACATCTATCTCAACTTTTTTTCTCATTTTTGAAGGAACAATAGAATATACAATACAACCTAAAATTCTGAAATGATACAGTATGTTTCTTACCACTCCAAGCTTTGTGTGGAATTCGGTCCTTGACACTCTTTGTTGGGCTTCTATTTAGAATATATATACTACACATGCTACTGCTTCTGCCCAATATTCATTTGGCATATGTGTGGCCTTCAACGTGCTTCTAGCTATCTCTATGATTGTTCTATTCTTTCTTTCTAGTACATCATTCTATTGTGGTGTATACCTTGTAGTAAATTGCCTTTTAATGCCATTATATGATCAAGAATTATACCCTTTTGCGGTCACTAGACAATGGCAAAGATCTATTGTATCTCTTAGGGTTCATTGTCAAATAATTCAAGACTCTGTGATTTGAGAGTTTGGGACTAAAGAGCTCAAGAACACAACTTGAAGCTATGCCTTTCTGAGGGTAGACGAGACAACATGATGGAGCCCCACTTGGTTTAAGATTTGTTCTTTGAGAGAAGATCTTCTATAAAATATGTATTCATATTATGTAATCATCTTTGTTGAGTATGTTAGCATTCAGGGGGGGTCCCTTGGTACTATTATAGGAACAATGTAATAAGGGGGGAATGTTAGCATAATAGTTATAGTACAATGGTATTACATTGTTAACTTTGTATGTAACTACTAGTGGTTATGTTAGTTGGGTGGTGGTTACATTAGTTGGGCTATAACTATTATTTCTATTATATCAACCAAATATAACACAGTATATATCTATGTTTGTATGAGCATTTATCATTGAATCAATAAATAAAATATACTCTCCATTAGACCTTAGATATGTTAGAGGTAAAGAAAACATAAATGATGTTACAAGTAATCTAGTTACAAACAACATAGTTCAAGAAATACAATGTTCCCAATATTCTCATTGTAATAGGCAAGGACAGTAAAAAACATGTTGGGATCTTCATCCTTGTACTATTTGTGGATTGAAGAATCATTTTGAAAAATTGTGTTGGAACAGAAAGTGGAAGAAACAATCTATGAAAGATTGACTAAAGAAGAATTATGGATAGATTGGTGTAGATCCAATTGGTGAAGGGTCAAAAATATGTTCAAAATGTTGTACAAGAATAAATATTCACATTAAGAGAAAAATAACAACCAAACAAGGTTCCATCAAAGAAGTAGTGAATAATGAAGAAATCTACTTGAAGTTTTGCAGATCAAACATCAGTTGGCAGACATATTCACAAAGAATTTAGAAAATGAGAAATTTGAACATTTAAGATAGAATTTGGGATGCTAAACCAACTAGTGGTAGAAATTAAGGGGGAATGTTGGAATAAACTATTTATTCTCCAACCGACCATCAACTAATTGTCACTGTAACTAAACAAAGAGCCTAAACACATTGGATTGTTTGGAGGCTTGAACTGTCTGGAAAGGATCACATTTGATAATCCTATAAAGTTGTAAAAATTTGAATTGACTATCCAGATTTTTGGTATGAGGGAGCTTGCAATATTAAACATTCATGATTAGCCTACAACCTTGAAGAGCTGTGAATATTTGAAAAGCCACTATCAACAATAAGGGCCAAAGTATTTCCACTTGAATTCTATCCATGTTGTATGTGTAGATAAGTGAGATTTGTAGTTGGGGAGCTTATAAAGTACACCAAAATTAGTAATAAAACAGAATGCCAACCATAAAATGCATTTGAGGCTCATTCAATAAAGTTGTAGTATTGATCACAAAGATCACTGTAGAAAGATTTTGATCACAAAGATCATTGCAAAAGATTTTGACGGCAAAAATCATTGCAAAAGATTTTGATTGCAAAAATCATTGAAGAAAGATTTTGATTGCAAAGATCATTGCAAAAAAAAAATTTATCGTAAAGATCATTGCAAAAAGGTCTTGATCACAACGATCATTGCAAAAAGTTTTTTATCGCAAAAGGTTTTGATCACAAAGATCTATGGACAATGACATCAATAGACAAAAATATTTTTTTACTTGTAAGACTTTACCTCATTTATCAATAGAATTTCGAAAAGACATTCTATTTGAGAAGAAGAAAAGAAAGTTTTACATTATTACAATCATCCTGGTCACTTTTAAGAGCCAGTGCTTCAAAAAGAAAAAAGACATGAACAAGGGTAATCGAGAGAAAATTAGTATCTAATGGATATATGAAAGGAGGACAAAATCCTCTAAAACCTTAGTTTCAATTGTTGCTTTGAGAAATCAATTGTAGCATGAAAAACTTGATCATATTAACCTCAAAGCAGTTGTTGTATCAACATGTGAAGCACTATGGGTTAGACAACTTCTTGAGAGTCTTCGACACCCACAACTTGATATAACAATTATGTTTTGTGATAATCAAAGCATGTTGAAGATATCTAAGAATCCAGTGTTCCATGCTCTCACAAAGCATATTGAAGTACACCATCACTTCATTTGTGAGAATGTTCTCAATAAGGAAATTGAACTACTCTATACACCAACTAATGAGTAGCTTGCAAAACCTTTGAGCAAGGATAGGTTTGGATGCTTTTAAGAAGGAATTAGTGTTAAATGTTCTTAATTTGTACATGGGTAGCTAATAAACCTATTTATTATAGGTGGCCCCCATCATCTAGTTAGGGTATGTGATAAATAAAGTTTATGGAGAGTGTTAAAAATATAAACTCTATTTAATCAGTCTCTAAGCATCTATTAACAGAAAGACATAGTTGTTGTGTAGAGACGTGTCCATATGTTTTGCCTATTTAAAGGTTCTTTAGATCCATAAATTGTAAATAGAGCAAATCTATTCAAGCTCTCCAATTTCAACAATTACATGTCTTGACAATTTTTCCCTTAACTTGTTTCTTATTATAGTGTCATCTCATGATGGTGGATGTAATGTTGCTTGACTAAAAAGCTTTAGAATTTTTATTTTTCAATTTAAGGATAGTGATGATCATTCTGTGGTCTGCATCTTGGTCTTTGTTTGAATTGTCTCAATTGTTACAATCAGGTTCTACCAGCCCTGAGGGAGCAGCATGTTGAATTTATGTTGAGAGAACTGGTGAAAAGATGGGAAAATCACAAAATTATGGTTCGGTGGCTTTCTCATTTTTTTGACTACTTGGACCGCTACTACACTGCAATGCACTCCCTGCCAACTCTAAATGAAGTTGGTTTAAGATGCTTCCGTGATCTGGTAAGTATAAGATGATATCCAACGTTGAGCTCTTCCTCTTCATACTGTCACTCCCTGTTATGTATCTTAAAGTTTTTTTTCTTTAGAGACCATATATAAGGAAGTAGGATTGATATATGTCTAGCTTAGATATGCCAAATAACAATGTAACATAAACAATTTTTGGAATAATGTTTTGCTTTTCGCAGGTTTGCCAAAAAATTAGGAATAACGTAAAGGATGCGGTGATAACTCTGGTATGTTAGTGGAAATATTGATAAATTATCAGAAGTTCTTTAGTTTTTTGACATTGTCTTTTTTGATGAACGAACTATGTTCTAATTCACTAATGTTATCTTAGATTGATAAAGAACGTGAAGGAGAACAAATTGATCGGACTTTGTTGAAAAATGTTCTGGGCATCTTCGAAGAGATTGGGATGGGTAGCATAGATTTCTATCAAGAAGATTTTGAAGTAGCCATGTTGGAAGACACTGCTTCTTACTATTCTCGAAAGGCTGCCTCATGGATTCTAGAGTATTCTTTTTTATTAGATTATTTGCGCAAGGTTGGCACTGAAAGGGGAGCTACAATTGGAAACATGATTTGACAATGTCGATTTTAATTTTGAAAATGGACTTCATCTAGAAGCTGATGTGTATTTTATTGTACTACAGGCTGACGAATGTTTAAAGAAAGAAAAAGAGAGAGTTGCACATTATCTACGTTCCAGCACTGAACAGCAATTGCTACAAGTAACTTTCTATTAAACACTCGTTATGTCAATCAGAATCTGTGGATTCAACTAACCATGAAAAAGTTGTCAATTAATAGTTATTTCCATTAGCTATAAGGCATGCACAATGACCTGCTTGTTTTAAATATTTAAGTTGTAAAAAAGTTACCATTATTTGTGATCTTTTCCACAGACAGTACAGAATGAACTACTATCTCAGTATGAGAGTCAGCTTTTGGAGAAGGAACATTCAGCTTGCCATGCATTGCTAACAGATGACAAGGTATGCTTTTGGTCTACAAATCTTAATATTGCTGCATACATGGGAGTACGGAACATATTTTTGAGTACATTTCATCGTCTTCTACTATTTTTTACTTTTGGTACAGCTGGATGATCTTTCAAGGACATATCAGCTATATTATATTTCTAGGAACTCCAAAGGTGTGGAAACTGTGGCTCAGATTTTCAAGCAGGTATACATTTTGATTGGAAATCTGCTAAAACGTCCAGTTTCAAATTCTCAAGATTTTTTTTATAGATGATGAGTAAATTTCTGTGTGGTTTGGTTTTCTACTACGCTTTTCTGTTGCAGAACGTGAGAAAATCATTAGTTAAGCTTGAAGAAGAAGCAGCCACCAATATAAAGGTAATTTTGCAATTGTAGCTAGTTCGATCTATTTTCTCATTAGTCTATGATCAGCATGGTTGGTGCACAGGAGCAGGTACAATCTTATATGCATCTCTTTTACTGCGTTAACTTTCCATACATGGCATTTCAGATACGACCTTGTGAATTTTGCATATGTCAAACAATGCACAATGGGATTAGCTTTCACATATACAAGATACGAATGCAATTTCATTCCTCAACTTATCCTGTAGAATATTAACTTGTCGTTGTGTTGATTTTCAGGCATTCGTTGGGAAAGTTATTGACTTGCATAACAAGTACTTGCAATATGTCAAAGAATGTTTTTTAAACCATTCCCTTTCCAAAAAGGTCGGGGAAAGTATAATTTTCTTATTGTCCTTTTGCTTGTCCATGTTGGCTGAGTTAAGCTTATAGATATTATGCAGAATGTTTAAGCACCTTTCTTATGAATTTTTAACTCCATTTACAGGTGCTGAAGGAAGAATTTGAGGTGTTTTGTAACAAGAAAGTTGCAGGAAGCACAACTGCCGAATTGCTTGCCACATTTTGCGACAACATTTTGAAAAAAGGTGGCAGTGAAAAATTGAGCGATGAAGATATTGAAGATACACTTGGAAAGGTTTGTGTTGTATTTCAGTCTAACATGGTTCGATGTTGGCTCTTGTCCAGTGATTTTGTATACACTAATTTATTCTCTCATATTATGCTTCGATGTTGGCTCTTTTCCAGTGATTTTGTATACACTAACTTATTGTCTAATATTATTTCAGGTTGTGGAGTTCCTCGCATACATCAGTGATAAAGACTTATTTGCAGAATTTTACAGGTAAATTTCCTCAGACATGCTACAAGTTCGTTAACATTTCTTTCATCAATTATGTCCAGAAAAGATAATGTAATTTGTTTCTTTCTTAGCTCTATGTACCATGCAATTGGTTTTCTTCTTACATAGCTTTCTTAAACTGCATGGGAGAAACAGTGGCAGGTCCACTGAAATCATAAATTAAAACAACAGCATACTACATGATGTTAAGCCTGGCGCTAGTGCATTTTACAAAGAATATTTCCATGCTCTTTGCACTATTGAAATTAATATTCTTATAGCAAGATTATATCCAACCGACAATATTGGAATTGGTTTTCTTGTTAAATATCTTTCTTAAACTGCATGAGAGGAATGATGGTATGTGCATTGAAATCGTAAATTAAATTAACTGCATACCATGCGATGTTAAAAGTGAGGTCCAATGCATTTTATGAAGAATCTTTCTACGCTCTTTTCATTGTTGAAGTTAGTAATTCTATAGCTGTTAGAAAATTAAGGTTTACATGCAATAAGTCAGTTGTTATGTTAGTTGGTGGGAAATTATTCCCCTAGGTAGGTTGTACACAAGACAATAATGGCTTTATAAAACCAATATATTGAATGTAATATCATACGGTTGAACATAGTGAAATTCCAACTTATTTTTGTTATCATTCACAGTGTAAATCTTTAATATTGCTTTTCTATTTTGTTTCTCTACCAAATTTAATAATAGCAAGCTTACAATCGACACACAATATTGGAATTGTGCAAAAGTACCTCTGACAGAAATGAAAGACCATGGTGTTCAATAAATGGTAGCAAATTACTCTCGTTATATTTCTTACCAACTTCGCTAGCAATGATGAATGTCAGGATGCAAAAAAATAATGTTTCTCTAATTTCTGTATCACTATATTTCTATCCAACTTCAACACAAATCAACATCTAGCTTGATGAGCTCACATAATAGCATGTGGAAGTGCCACTCATGCTTTTATGCATGCAAATCTTTCTTCAGAAAGGATTTGTTTTTTGCATGTATTTTTTCATGGTTATTTAAGTTAGTTGAGTTTGAATGTGAAGGCATGATGTAATAACCACCTTGGTTACTATCGATTTTTTTAACACCAAGTACTAGCTTAATCACCCAAGCATCTACTATTTGATTTTAGAAGTGCTAACTTTGTAGACTTACCAACCGTAGTCATGGCAACAACTCTATGCCACAACTCATAAACTCACACTAGAGTATGGTAATCTCACAAGGTCAAGGTCATCTCTTGAACCAAACTTAATCCTCAAGGGTTCATTTGCAATGGCCTTGCCTACATATCCCCTCATGGGAATCAAAGGCATCGTAGTTTGTATATCAATAGTAGAGAGGTTACATCCTCTCCCTTGATATGAGATCTCTAGTCTCACTTTTAAATCATATTTTTTAAGTAAATCATATAATCCCAATTAAATTCATAAGCAATGTATGATAGCAAATGCAATCTAATCATAGGTTAGTTCAATGCCCACATCAAGGTATGAAAACACACATAACCACATAGTGACTAGCTTGTATAAACGTCACTTGATAAAACATAGTGATTGGCTAAAGGATACATTACATGTACACAATGTGACTATCTATCACATGGGTCACACATACATACTCTGACTAGATCAAGGGTATAACCCATCTACACAATGTGAATAACTCATGCATGTGTCACACTTATACTGAGTGACTAGATCATGCTTACCACATATAAATAGAGTGAATAACTCATGCATGCATCACATACAACCAAACTAACTAGCTCATGCATACAACACCTATACACATTGTGATTAGTTCCCAGCTCATGCATACATCACATATACACAGTGTGCTTAGTTCCCACCTATATCACATACACAATATGAATAGCTATGGAAGGCATCATATATACACAATGTGACTAATTCACATATACCAAATGTGATTATCTCATGCAAGCAACGTTTATACACAAGGTAACTAGATCATATGCACATCATCGGTACACATAGTGACTAGGTAGTAAAATCAAAGGTTGTGACCATATTGCAAGCATATCCCCCGTTGCCTGATTCACTAGCCCATATGTCCTCAAATAGATCCCATCCAGAAATAGGAAAGTTGGTGTATCTAATGGAACACCATGAGTTCCATGATTTTTCCCTGATGTATAGTCAACTATGATGATAAGAAAGTATCCCATACTACTTGCAATTATCATTGGCAAAGGCTCAAGTGTGACAATACACAATACATAAGGTCCTTAACACAAATGCACATAGGGATTGACTCACACATACATAGTGACTAACTGGTAATAGAAAGTGGATGTAACCTATTACATGCACCTTCCCATTACCTGGTTCACTCACACATAAGCTCCCATCCTTTTCCTAGTTCATAACTAGTTGTGATGATAAGCAAATATCTCATACTACTTGTTATCATCACTGGCTGAGGAGTAGGTGTAACAACATACATCACATGTGGCCATTAATAAAATTTTCATAGCCTGTTGAACCATTGAGTCAATGGATCTTGACATCTATCACCTCCATGCCACTGGAGAAAGTCAGTCCAACCTGGTATGGGGTAGCTCCTAGCATCTATTACCTGCATGGTATTGGTGAAAGCTAGCTAAGCCATACATACCATAGGGTAGCTCCTGTCATTCATCACCTCCATGGTACTAGTGATAGCCGACTAACCCTAAGATACGGCAGATAACACCTAGTATCTGTCACCTCCACAGTACTGGTGACAACTAGCTAAACCGCACCTACATCATAACATGTATGGCTCCTAGTATCTATCACCTTTGTGCTATTGGTGACAATTGACTCATCCAAGATATAACAAATAGAACTTGGCATTTGTCACCTGCATGGTACTGGTGATAGCTAGATATCCACACATGTATCAGACTCGGTCCCAACATGTGGGTCATCTTATAGCCAAGGGAAATTCAATCAAAATGTTTCAAGGATTTACCAACACTTATTAGGTTGACTTGGTTACATGCCACATAGAGTTCCATAAACCATTACACAGGGTCTTTTTAGGTCTAGGGGTCTAAACTACAAGTCAACACTCAATAAACATATTGGACCCACATGAGCTAGATTCTATTTGGTCACATATGCATAAACATATACAAACACAAAGTACTATCAAGGGACATTCCACACATTCAGTTGTCACTTAGAAACATAGTATGCATCATATAAAAGTCAAACCCATAATGGAAATATTAAACAATATTCTATTTCTGAGTGCATCACATTTACATATTATCAATCACAAATCTCATCATACAATTATCTACCAACTAGGTGTTAAGGTAGAACCCCCTACATAGTTGGTAATTATGACCATTAATAGCCTATAGTGTTCAATACACAAGACTAATTATTTTAATCTAGACATTACGAAAGTCACATTCAAACAAATCTTGTTAGAGATAAACCATGAAGATGACAATTCTAAAATCTCATCCAAGATTGGGTAGATTTAGAGAACCTAACCCAACAACCTCAGAGTATAGGAGCTTAGAGCTAATAGAGTGCCTTTTTCTAACTGGGGCATATATAATGAGACTTACTAATTGGAAGGTGGGTTCATATCTCCATCATGTAGTTTCAGCCTCAAACTGAAACATATCAAAGAGGGAAGGTTGATCAAGTTTGGGAACACTCCATTCCTCTTAGACATTCCCTAAACCGCTTCCCTACGAACTTGTGGTCCAAGGGCATCCTTCGCCCAAGAATTGCCTTCATAACTGCTTCCAAACAAGATTGAAGTCACATGTAGTTCTCCTCACATAATATCTCAAGGGTTTTATACATAGGTTCCTACTCTCAAGGTTTCATTTCCACTAAAGTAACTTTCCTCCTAGAAGTGAAATAGGAGGAATACTAAAGGAGGATGGATAACCATAAAAGGGTTTAAGACCAAATAGTGTAATACATCACTAATTATCAATACTCATTCCAAAACAAAACCACAGTTCACATGGTTTTATTAATTACTATAGCATACTCCAACAAGGTTCCTCTTAATGGTTCCCATCAATTAATAAGGCTTAACCATAGGTAGAGAAACCCAACTAAGTTCACAATATAGTAAGACTATACAAAAGAGCTTCTACCCAAGGACACTGAGATCTCCAATTAGACCTCTCCACCATTATGATTTGTGATTCTGCCTAGACAAGATAGAATCCTTCTTAAAAGATGCACCTTAGATGATAGCATCACATGAGGACAAAGTGCCCAAGCCAAATCCACACTTAGAATTTAAGTATAGTAGTATATCCAATATAAATGAATCCACTCGCAACATAGCACAAGGCAGCAATAACAATTGTTAGAATATCATCACAAAGCAATGATTATGCAAGGCCCTATATGGCTCCACATGATGTCCTACCATAATATGATTCAATGATATCAATATCATAACCATAACACGTTATTGTATCCTTGATTCTTCTTGATTGGAAGCATTGAACATGCATCTTCAAGGCCACAAGAAAACTATAAGGAGATTGAAAAACTTACACCAATAATTTAAACTTGCTTTAAACATGGTCAATACTCGATTCATACTCTAAATGGTTGGCAACACTATATCCATGGAACCAACATATAAAGGACATACATCGAATAATAATATTCTTAATATTTTAATTTCATTTGTCTTATGACACAACCCTACATTCTTATGATAGTCTATATCATGGTCAAGATAGTATTCACACTTGCCATTTATATTAAATATGACCTTAATGGTCATCAATAAGCTATTAGGAGATGCTATACAATATGATCACAATTATTTTATCTCTTAACTCAATCTCAATAATACCATCAAATTTAAATTATATATTGTCATTCAATTAGTGTGCAACCATACAACAGTCCAATACAAGTATAGTACTCTTTTCTTGGTTCCCATGATATTTCCAATATCAAGGTTCTCATACTTAAGAACGTCATGTAGTCAATTCATGCCTCTAACCCCTAAACCATAAACTGAATAAAAAAAGATATCAACTTCCAACATTAAAATGTGTTCAATACAATGTGGTTCTAATGCCACTAAATGAAGTCATCATCACCATATGAAATTGTACAAAAATAATCAATATAAATAACAGATCCTATTATCAAACCTAATCCCAAAAAAATAACCATCCTTTCAGTCCATCTTTCTTAGTTTGTCCCAAATTATATTGTTCAATTATTTCAAAGCTAGAATCAAGGATATGGAGGAGTATAATGGTAACAACCTTAAATGGTTTAGAATAAGATAATAGTCTAAAACGTAATGAATCATGATTCATATCTTTTCCTAGCCACATTATAACCTTATGCATACTAGAACCTAATACATGGTCACTATTTCCACAATCAAAGTGAATAGAAAAAACAATAGAAAAGATCACTCTAGTGAGAAAGGTAAGCATTTGCCTAATGACTGTAGACTGTTTGGAAGCTCCCTAACCCAAAGTAGTTAACATTATACTTGGAAGCCTTTAAAATAAATATTTCCTAAATATAAACCAAAGGTCTTTAAATCCTCAGAGCAAGAGGGAGGAGAATTGAACTACTACAATGCTACGTTTGTATTTTATTTCATACCCACCTCATTCTCGTCTGAGATTGTGCCATTAGTGTGGTTCAAAGGATAAGATTTACCATTGAACATAATAAAGATTAGACACAGATTTGATAAAGAAGTGCAACAATCAATAGTAGATATCTATACTCTAGGTGCATATAGGCAACTTGTGTACAACCATATACAAATATATATAGCAATTCTGCACCCATGAGTTTACATATGTCTAAAGGAGAGCCTTACTACCAAATATTTATTGATAGTAGTAGATAGTTGGGTAATGTCTCCAGAAAGAAAACAGAGACATGTGGGCTCTGTTGACAACTCAAATCAAGGCTTGACAACCTACATTGCCAACCTAATAAAATAACAAAGAAATCTTTCTCAAGGTGAAGAAAATTGAAACTCAACTCCTTGATGAGGTTGACATTACTAGAATGTGAAGATATGTGAGTCCAGTGATTTGGCATTACAAAAAATATTGGGTGGGATATAAGAACAGTCAACTGTATATCTACCAGGAAAATTATGGCTATGATTAATTCCTTACTCCCATATCCACCTTTTTTTAACTACAACCATATTCCTTACTCCCATATTCCTTATTCATGCTTCCTATTCCACTTAGCTATAACAAGAAGAAATGAAGGAGAACTACTAGTGGAATAGAATAGGTGAAAGGTAACTGAAACTTGTTGTTTCTAGGCATTTAGATTCATCCAGGTGACTAGAGAATGGCTTTCAAAACATCTGCATACTACCAAACGAACCCAACTAAGTCTTGCTTCTCTCATGCCTCCCTTCTACTCTTCTCCATGCCCTAGCGTCTTCCATAATCCTCTGCAACTATTAAAATTCCTTTATCTTTATCAACAAGTAATCTTCCTCTCAACCAATGAACAAATTCAAACCCATGAACTTGTAGCCGCCATAAAACGGCTCTCGTCTTTCATAATGAGAGTATAATTAGAACATAGATATCTATTATGTTAAAAGTGACTTTCAACTGCTTAGAGAGAGCTCTTGTGATTCAAGAGGTGGTGTGAGAATTTATGGATGCCCATACCTACATTTTCTCTTCCACCAAACCTACGTCAATCACTATTTAATGGTTAAGGGCTGCCTAAGCTTCGCTGCACATGGACACAATATCGTCCCTCTTCTATCCAACTACCTCTTTTAATTCCTTGTCTCCTCACCTACCTTTTTATGTATAACACATTCAAATCACTCTTCAATGTGGTGGTTGGTGGCTTGATCAATGCCTCTTCATTATCTTTTTGGTTATTATTTTTGTTTATCATCCATGAGGAATACTCCTTCTGCTAGGGATATGACACATGAGAAAAAGTTTTTGTAACAATGAATTTTCTTCTAAGAATAAAATTGAGAGATCTTTGTTTGTGGTTTAATCTTGGTACTTTTCTAGGTTTTCCACATAAATCTATGTTGTCTATTTTGTGTGAATTATTTTTGTTTGATTGCTTATTTCAATTTTGCATTGCTTATTTTTCTAACAGTTGGTATCAAAGCATGCAGTTTTGTGCAGAAATTATTTTGTGAGTTTTTTATCTTTGTGAAAAAGCAATGACATGAGGCATGGTTACCAGATTTGAGGTTAAAGAATTTGATGGTTTCAATTTTACTTTGTCGAAACTAAAGGTTAAAGCCTTATTACTGAAGGATGGATGCACCTTGGCTCTCAAGGGGACAATGTCAAAACCTACAACCATGAAGAAAGAGGAATGGGATGAAAAGGATAAAATGGCTAGAGCTACAATTTAGATATATCTGGCTGATTTAGTTTTATTTAATGTTGCAAAAGAGAAAGTGTCATATGACTTGTGGACTAAGCTCAAAAAGCTATATGAGACTGGAAGTCATTAGCAAATAAAATTATGTTACAGTGGTAGTTGTATACTTTAAGGATGCACTATAGTTTTTCAATCACAAATCATATAAATAATTTCAACACACTAATTAGACAGTTGGCTTTAGTGAAGGTGAAAATTGAAGAAGAGCATGAAGTGGCTATACTATTGTGCTCTCTTCCTGAAACTTGGGATCAACTAGTTATGGCGATTAGTAACTCAACACCAAAGGGGAAACTTATCTTTGAAGATGTGCTAACTGTAGTAATGTCTAAAGATTCAAGGTGGATCTTAACATCTCAAGGGACTTCTTCCATTGATGCCCTCATAGAAAGGAGGAGAACTCCAGAAAGAGACAAAGTTGAGTGTGGACAAGCTACGTTCGAATCCAAGGCCTGTGGAAAAGAGAGAAATGTTGGAACTATGGAAAAATAGGGCATGTCAAAAAGGATTGTAGGCTACCAAAATCAAACAAAGAAAATCCTAGCTCGTAGCCATCAGAGGCAAATGCAACAAAAGTTGAAGAACCATGGAAGATTGAGAGGTTTTGTCTACTAATCTAAGAGGTTCATTTCATCATGTTTGGATCATTTATTCTACTGCCTCTTTTCACATGACTCCTCACAATGACTAGTTTATACTTAACAGTCATGTGATGTCCAAGGATGGTTTATAGAGGAAATGACAACATGTGTGAAGCTATTGGTGAAGGAGAGGTCAAAATTAAGATATTTGATGGGATAGTAAGGAATCTTCAGCATGTTAGACATATGCCAAGATTAAATAAAAATATCTTGTCACTTGGAGTATTCGATGAGTAAGGTTATTGATTCAGTGCTGAAAATAGTTGTCTCAAGGTAACAAACAGAATGTTGGTGATGCGAAAGGGAGAAAAGGTTTCTAATCTCTATAGAGTAGTTGGGGAAACTTGTAGTGGAGAGGCTTTGATGGTATCAGATGTAGAAATGGATTCATTATCTACTTGGCATCAATGGCTAGGCCACATGAATAAGTGTGGTCTCAGGTATTGTGAGATAGAAATCTTCTCCCAAGTTCTAAATCCAGAGATTTGAATTTTTGTGAGCATTGTTTGTTTGGAAAGTAGAATAGGTTCAGTTTTTCTAGTTGCACTACCAAAAGTAAAGAAGTTCTAGATTGAATTCATTTACATACTTGGCAAGCACATGTTACATCAATTGGAGGTTCGTCAAATTTTGTTTCATTTATAGATGATTTTTCTCATAAGGTGTGGATTTATATCTAATGTGTTTTTCTTATTTTAAGAAGTTTAAAGTTCTGGTAGAGGATCACAAAAGAAAGACAACAAAGTGTCTTAGAATAGATAATAGAGGAGAATTATGTTCAAGTGAGTGTAATCCATTTTGTAGTAAGCATGGCATTGCAAGGTAGTTGACGGTTCCTAGAACACCACAACAAAATGGTGTTGCTAAAAGGATGAACCATATGATTATGGTGAGAGCTAGATGTATACTGAGCATTTCTAGATTAGTGTAGAAATTTTGGGGTGAGATTATTTCTACAATATGTTTTTTGATTAATAGATCACCCACTACAACTCTAGATCATAAAATTCTTAAGGAAGTATAGACAGGTAAACCTGTTGATTATTCTTTTTTCATGTTTTTGGTTCTGATGCTTATGTTGATATTCACAAAGAGGATAGGAATAAGCTAAATGTGAAGTCAGTAAAATATATTTTTCTTGGCTATGCAAAAGGTACAAAGGGGTACAGGTTGTGGGATACTACTACCTACATGATTATTATTACATGTGATGTTTATTTTAATGAAAATTTAGTGCAAAGAAGTAAAGAAAAGAAAAGTACAGAAATCATTCTAGTAGAGGTGGAAAAGTATGATGCTAATATAGAGGTGCTAGATAAAAATTGGCCACCTTCATCTATTCATGAAAATCAACAAGATAATAAACAGAATCAGTTATATGATGAGATTGAATAGCAACCAAATGAGCTACAGGCTAACACATTACTCCTTCTAAAGAGATCCGCTAGAGTGATCAAACCACTAGCAAGGTACTCTCTTAATTGTAATTTAGCTTATGCTTTACTTATTGATGTTGATGAGCCTAGCTCATATCAAGGGGCTTGTGAAGATGAAGATACAAAAAAATGGAGAGAAGCCATGGATTAGGAGATGCGAGCTCTACATAAAAATAAAATGTGGGAGCTTGTGTAATTGCCTAAGGGGCAAACAACTATTGGCAACAAGTGGTTCTTCAAACTGAAAAGAGATATAAATGATAATGTGGAGTGATATAAAGCTCGGTTGATGGACAAGGGGTATGCATAAAAATCTCATATTGATTTTGATGTAATCATTTCACTTGTGGTACGGTTAAGTATAGTTAGAGTTGTTTTGGCCTTGTTGCTAGTCTTGATTTGGAGTTACATTAGTTAGATGTAAAAATAACTTTCTTGCATGGTGATCTTTCTAAGGAAATTTATATACTGCAACCAGAAGGTTTTGAGGAAAAAGATAAGGAGAATCTAGTATGTAGGTTGAATAATTTATTGTATGGTTTAAAATAGGCGCCAAGGTGTTGGTACAAGAAATTTGATTCCTCCATAATGAGTTCGGGTTTTAGTAGATGTGATGTTGATCATTGTGCCTACTTTAAAATGTATGAAGATGGTTGTTTCATTATTTTATTTGTATGTAGATGATATGTTGGCAGTAGGTCCCAACATGCATAGAATCATTGGGTTAAAATCTCAGCTTGCTAGGGAGTTTGAAGTGAAGGACTTAGGAAATGCAAATCAGATTCTTGGAATGAGGATACATAGAGACAAAAAGAATAGGAATATTTGGTTGCCATAGAAGACTTATGTAGTGAAGATTTTGTAGTGCTTCTATCTATAGAATGCACAACCAGGTAGTACTCTATTTCTTGCTCATATTAAATTGTCTTCAAAATAGTGCCCTAGTGTAGAAGCAAAGAAGACATAGATGCATTGTGTATTGTACTCATCAACAGTTGGTAGTCTTATGTTCACCATGGTGTGCACTAGATCAGACATTATACAAGGAGTGGGAGTAGACAATCATTTCATGGTGAATCTAGTTTGTGATCATTGGATAGTTGTGAAGTAGATATTTACATATTTCAGGGGCACTTCTGATGCTGCTATTTGTTATAGTGGGAGTAGTCTTCAGGTTAATGGGTATGTGGATATGCATATTTTGGTGGAGATAGAGATAAAAGAAAATCTACTAAAGGTTATGTTTTCTCCTTCTCAGGAGGTGCTTTAAGTTGGGTCTCAAAGATGCAGACAATGGTGGATTTGTCTACTACTGAAGCTAAATATATGGCAGTGACACAGGCTAGCAAGGAGGCAAGCTGGCTTAATAGATTTTTGGGTATATTGCAAGTAAAGTAGGATAACATGGTGTTGCATTGTGACAAGCCAGAGTGCTTTAAACTTAGCAGGGAACTCAGCTTATCATTCTAGAATAAAACATATTGATGTACAATATCACTTTGTAAATGAGGTGGTGGACGGAGGACATGCCTGTTTGGCCAAGATACACACTAATATAAATCCAACAGATATTTTTACGAAGCCTATTAGTAGAGAAAAGTTCATATGGCATAGAACTTCTCTTGGCTTCCACATCATTTGATGATAGGCAGTAGTGGCATTGATCTTTTAATAGGAAGATATATTCACAAGGTAGAAACTTGACTTCAAGTGGGAGATTGTTGGTATGTGAACTTGGTTTATTATTGTGAGAACAAAGATTGTAGAAAGATTATCAAACATGAGATTACAAGTGAGAATGAACAATTTGTATTAACAAATAATAGGTATAAATAGTAGAGGTTGCATACCCAACTCTCCATGAAACAAGGATAGGTGGGAATATTCAAAGCAAGAGAATAGCGTAACTACCCTTGGAAATAGAGGTGATGTGTCAAGTCTATTGACACCTATTACAAATAACTCACCAAGTTGAAAATGTTAATCAGCATGTGCTATAAGTCGCCTAACTATGATTGAGTTAGTGTGAACTCATGGAGTTATTCACCAACACCCCCCTTACGCATAGTTTAGTTGAGTTTATGAATGATGAGTCCGAGCAGTGCACCATTTTAGGTACTCATTTACAAATGTATCTCTCAGAAAACAGAGAAATAAAGCAAACCCTATGGGAAAAACTTTCCTCCAAAAGAGGGAAAACAAAGAGAAAACAAAGTGGAGGCTTAGATGACCTCCCCAAAAGATTCCCCCCATAGGAGAGAAAATGATAGAAGGTCTATGAGACCCCCCCAAATACATGTCCTGCTACAGTGATGT
Organism: Cunninghamia lanceolata; assembly: GCA_027924645.1. Lineage (NCBI taxonomy): Eukaryota > Viridiplantae > Streptophyta > Pinopsida > Cupressales > Cupressaceae > Cunninghamia > Cunninghamia lanceolata. The sequence goes on along the minus strand of BSBN01000112.1, from coordinate 12,532,434 downwards.
TGGATAGTCGACAAAGGATGCAGATGTAGATCTAAGAATGCTGAACAATGTTCCTTCCCTGGGGAAGAAATTAAACCACCTGAAGATACAAGATATCTTCCCATGCGAGAAGATGTATGTATGATCTTGAATCATGTTGAAGCTTATCCAAGGATAATGGTGTCCATGCTGATGCCTTCAAAGAGTGCTCAAGTGTGCCCATGTCGATGCTAAAGGATGCCATAATCAAATTAGGTAAATGTACAACAGATGAGAATGATGACAATCCAAAACCATGTGTAGGATGATGTAGAGCAAGAATATCGAAAGTGGACAATGTTGATGCAGCTTCATCAAAACTGTCATCAAAGAGAACACTAATGTCCTTAAAGTGTGCTTCCATGTTAGCAATGTGAGACTTTACAAATAGACAAGAGATGTCAAGTAGAAATGTGTCCCAATCAACAATACTAGGAAGAGTGATTTCCTATTGTGAAGAAGCATCAGAAGCTTTTGAAGAAGCGACTCTGGAATCTATTGAAGCAACAGTAGGATTGAAGACTTCTTCTATGTCACTGGAATATTTTGTTTCTGTGTCATGATTAGGGATGTGAGTTGTGATCAAAGTAGGATCATGTGGGAATGGTGAAACATTTGAGTCTCCATATGTCTCCAAAATGTTTATCCATAATGCATGTGGACAATCAATATCCATGATGGCATACAAAGCAGCTTCTGGAATATGTAAACTGATTAGTCCACAAATATGATCACGATGATTAAACCACTTAACCTTCTGAGATTGTTTACCAAGTTCAAGGACAAGTCCATACAAATGGGATATGAGATTATTGAACCTGAAGTGTTTTAGAATGCCTTCACACTAGGACTTATAGTTTCCCTTGTTTAGGTTGATTACAAAAGAGTGAGTTTCATAGGCCATGATTAGAACAAGTTAATTTGACTAGACAATAGAAATCAACACATATAAAGAACCCAGATTAGTTAGATCCCTAATTGAACTTTGTGAAGTTGCACTTTATAAGTTGAGTGCATGATTTTGCTTAATTCCCCCCTTAATGTGGGAATTGATAAAGTTAGTGCATAGTGAAAAATGATGACACAATGCTATCCCCCTTTGATTATGTGTTTTTCCCCCTAAATTGCACAATTAATGGAATGAGTGCTTATCATCTCCCTACAAAAGTGTGATAGGGCAATTTATAATGATATTGTGATATCAACTTTGTTGGATAGAGGACGAGAAAAGTACCACCTTTGCAAAAGGAATGACTCAATTTCGAGTCAATTTGCAAAAGTTATGGCCCTTTGAAAATTTTGCATATGCAAAAAAAAAGAGAAAAAATTGCATACAAAGAGTGAAGGAAAAAAAGCTTGTGTGTGAGGGAGAAATTTAAGGCCCCTATGGTAGAGCGCGACCAAGATCTTACTTGCCCATGTGACCAATGGCTTGGCTCTTAGAATTTTGCCCCTCCATTCTTGGCTTTTTGTCTTTGATGATGTCACCACCCTGAATTTCTTACATCAGCATTTGACTACAAAATACAAATGAATAGTGCCAATACGTATGGCATTAACTTTGACAACCATCACAAATAAAAAGCTTTTTCACAAAGCTTTTCCCTCCTATTTGGTCACCGTCGGGTGGGGCCCTCAAGGGCATTTGAATGCCTTTGGGTGCGGTCAATGGTGACCCTTGGGTTCGTTGGGCTATTGGTGGTCCAAGGTTGAGTGCTTCAAGCGCTGGCTGCAGCAATACAGGTGGTGCAGTGGTGGTGACCACCACGTGTGGTGCTTGGACACCCACGTATTTGTTGATGAGGAGTCCTTTTAGGATTGTGGTGTCTCTAGCCTGTGTGGCCTATTTGACTCCTTTGTTGGCTATGGAATGAGCTAAAGGTTCCTGTGGTAGCACTTGTCGACCTCGTGGCCTCTATGTATGCTCTCCATCATCAACTTTTTGGCCACTGCAAGTGATTTCCACTGTCGGCCCTTTGGTCATTGCGAATGTAGTGTAGATTTGGCCTTTTGTATCCACTCAGGATTATCTCTTCTTTAGATTTTGGAGCCTCTCTCGATGCTTGTAGAAAATAGCCTATATGGCCATTTCGGATGTCGACTGTGAGCTTTCAAACAAATTTGGCCAATACGACCCATGTGGTGCTTGCAAGCGAGGATCCACACTAGCCTATGTGGGTGTTTGAAGACAATAAGAGTAAACAAAAATGTTAAATAGAAAACAACTGAAACGAAGCAAAAATACAGAGATGCAAACCTAATTCGCACAATGAGTAAACAAGATTTGATGCTAACCACTGTGCTCTGATACCATGTAAGAACCAAGATCATGGAAAACTATCAAACACGAGATTACAAGTGAGAACGAACAATTTGTATTAACAAATACTAGGTATAAATAGTAGAGGTTGCATACCCAACTCTCTACAAAACAAGAATAGGTGGCAATATTCAAAGCAAGACAATAGTATAACTAACCTAGGAAGTAGAGGCAATCTATCAAATCTATTGACACCTATTACAAACGACTCACCAGGTTGAAAATGTCAATTGGCATTTGCTATAAGTTGCCTAACTATTATTGAGTTAGTGTTAACTCATGGAGTTATACACCAACAATTATATTCTAGTAGTGACGAGTAGTCAACAATGAGTACCATGGCAGTGCCTTGACATATCCAACGAGTGGGGCCGAAGGCCAAGGAAATATGCAACAGAAGGTTGAATGGAAAGGGGTGGCAGGGGGCTTCATAGCCCCCCTATTGGCCTTGCTGAATTGTTTTTTGGCCATATGAGACATGTTCACCATGTAGAATTGCATACGGAAGTGTCACTCATGCTTTTATGCATGGAAATCTTTCTTCAAAAAGGATTTGTTTTTGCATGTATTTTTTCCTGGTTATTTAAGTTAGTTGAGCTTGAATGCAAAGGCATGAGAATTTTTTTTTGTAACAATGAATTTTCTTCTGAGAATAAAATTAAGAGATCTTTGCCCGTGGATTTTTCCTTGTACATTACCAAGTTTTCCACATAAATCTATATTGTCTATTTTGTGTGAATTATTGTTATCTCACTACTTATTTCAATTTCACACTACTTATTTTTCAAACAGTAAGAATCCTTATAATAGTGGCAATGGGCAACCTCTTTAAACAATGAAGAGTAATCATTCATGGCAAAGGTTTGAAGTCCCATATAATATTTTGTTTATTTTTTCAGTTGTTAGTGCAAACCTACCTTTCAACCTGTTTGCCTGTCCTATATATAGCTGCAAACAAAACATTCAGATGACCTATGTGCAAGTTGATGGCAATTATGGTTTTAGCTAAAATAGTTGGTAGTATGACCATTGTTGAAACTGGTTTTAAGATTCCGTCAATGTATCTGCCACAATTTTGTGATTAATGTAAACATGTCAAGGGCCGTTTGTCTGTAATATTTTTTGATGGACATCTGGATATGGAGTCCTCTTTACTTTCTGTATAAACTCTCCTTTTAATACTATGGGTGAGTCACCTTTCTCTGTTAAAAATAAATAAATAAATAAACATGTCAAAGGTTTGTGAGATAAAATCAGAGCTGCTATAAGTGCTTGTTTTTGTTGCATAGTAATGTGATTAATGTAAACATGTCAGAGGTTTGTGACATAAAATCAGAGCTGCAATAAGTTCTTTCTCTTGTTCCATAGTAACCTAACCATTTGAAGTGTGACAATTTTGTAAAATTGTACATTAAATTGTGCAAACATACTGTGTTTTTCAAGCATTTGATGACTTGAGAATGCTCTGCTCCTCATAGTTGAGTTGCACCTACAACATCCATGGTGACCACATCATTGATGGTTTGAATGAGATCTACGTCTTAGTAGAGAGTTTATGGAAGATTCAAGCACTAGAACCTTCATGAAGATTTCCTAGGAACTCATCAACAGGATCTTGCACATGTTGCTCCTGTTGACTAATTCGTTTATAGGATTTACTCTCCAATAGATGGAATTAGCAATACCAGTTTATGACTTGAGAAGGACTAATTTAATTGGGCAATTGATGATGTATTGCAGTCAAATGTTTTTAATGTGAGGTTGTTGGGAACAATCCAATGTGCTTTTGATATCATGTTGAACGACAAGTGTTATTGTACAGACCATGGTATGCCATATTAGACGCCTTTAAATTTAAAGTCTTGATGTGTGTCGGGATCTTTTATTTGTTGACATTGCAGGAAGAAGTTTGCACGTAGACTTCTGTTTGATAAAAGTGCAAATGATGATCATGAAAGAAGCATATTGACAAAATTGAAGCAACAGTTTGGTGGCCATTTTACTTCTAAAATGGAGGGCATGGTATGCTACATCTGCCTAAACAAGAAAATTCCACTGCATGTTTCTTATCAAGTAAATTCTTTTTACTGGACGCAGTGTCAAAATCTATGTGCTTGTACGTAGGTTAAAGACTTAACATTATCAAAGGAGAACCGAGGGCATTTTGAGGATTATCTTAATGAAAATCCTCATGCACATCCTGGAATAGACTCGACTGTGACAGTTTTGACAAACGGGTTTTGGCCAAATTACAGATCATCGGATCTCAATCTGCCTACTGAAATGGTATGCCTCTTTTTATACAACATAGCTCTTAAACGTACCTATTTCAGCAGCTTGGCTTATTGACTTTTGCAACTGCAATACAGGTAAAATGCGTAGAGGTGTTTAAGGAGTTCTATCAGATAAAGACAAAGCATAGAAAGCTTACATGGATATATTCTCTGGGTACTTGTAATATTAATGGGAAGTTTGACCCTAAGCCTATGGAACTTGTTGTTACTACTTACCAGGTAATTGCCTCTTTGGTTGTTTACTGTCAGTTGGCTTCTTTGATTCAATTATGATTTATTTTGATGGTTAATTTAACATAAAATTGCATTATAGGTCATTTCCTACTAGAGTTAATATTGTAAATTCCTGATTTCAGTATCTTATTAAGAATTAGCTGGATAGGATAAGTTAAGCAAGGTTAATGTCATGGTTAATCTTTTTGACCCTACATTGATTCTTTCCATAGTTCTACGAATACACTGATTTCAACTTACACTTTCTTTGTTTAAAGGAAAATTGTAATTGGTGGGTTATAGAATGGCTCTAACATCAATCTGAAAAGTGAACAAATCATGCTTATCAGTATCACTTTCCTTGATATTTGTAGAATTCATTTTTTTTTTTATTGTTAAGTAATTTACTATGTGATCATGATATACAGGCATCAGCACTGTTGCTTTTCAATGCCTCAGAAAGGCTGAGTTTTTCAGAAATTAAGACTCAGTTGAATTTGACCGATGAGGATATTGTCAGATTGCTACATTCTCTTTCATGTGCAAAACATAAAATTCTCAATAAAGAGCCAAACACAAAAACTGTGGCACAAACAGATTACTTCGAATTCAATTCAAAGTTCACTGATAAGATGAGGAGAATTAAGGTTTGAACTCTAATACAACAATTGTATACCACTTTCTTTGTTTGTTTTAACAACAAATGATTGTGTGTGGAAATTCACATGGTCAATGGTTTCTACATGATTGCAGATTCCACTACCACCATTGGATGAGAAAAAAAAAGTGATCGAGGAGGTGGATAAAGATAGACGTTATGCAATTGATGCGTCAATTGTAAGAATCATGAAGAGTAGAAAAGTTTTAGCTTATGAGCAGCTTGTTATGGAGTGCCTTGAGCAATGTGAAGGAATGTTCAAGGTGAATTCTTGACTGGATGCTGAATATATTGCTACATTAATGTAGCAGAATGAACTAATTTGCTTATGAATAATGCTGTTAGTTTACTAAATTTAACCATTTTTTTTCTTGCAGCCTGATTTTAAGGCAATAAAAAAGCGAATTGAAGACCTGATCACACGGGAATACATGGAAAGGGACAAAGATAATCCCAAAACTTTCAGATATCTGGCCTGAAACTATTTAAATGGGTGTTTAAATATCTTTCATGGGGCAGTCCATTTATTGACTTTCTGCAGGGTTGTAAGTTCTTGAGAATTCATGATTGGAGGATATCCTTGAGAATTCATTATTTTGTTCAGTGTTGTATAACCTGCTGTTTTCGTACTTAAAAATATGTCATAACTATAATTTGTATCTGTTAGAACCTCTGTTGAAACAATGGATGCTTCAATGCCCACAATTCGCATAGTTGATTTTCTTCAACTAACCTGATTGGATATGGGCTAGCAAAGTTTTATATTATGATTACAACTTCTGGCAATCTTTGAATTTTATCTGTAATATGTTGGATTTTATTTTAAAAAATGAAATTGTTTATATTAGTAGTCTATTCACTGTGGTTACTCTTCCAATTGGTTAGGTTATATGTCAACATTTTAGTCTAGCATTTATGAGTTTTTGTGGTAATAAAATTTGATATCGAGTCCTTTTAGTGTTTGCAACATCATCATGTCTGCACACAAGGGAGATTTGTTATTACGCCTAGACCAATATGGGTTCTAAATTCGAAGACGTTCTTGTTGGGTTCGGTGAAGGCCAAATTAACAAGTTTTATTGTTGGGTTCAGCGAAGCCTAAATTGGCAAGTTTCTCACACATATTCAAAAAGGATGCCTTTTGCAACTGACTTCTTTTGGCATGTATTCGCAAAATTAGAAGTTGCCCTTTTTGATGGATTTTTCCATTTATTGGAGATGAGACTGATTTATAAATAGTTGCTACTGCTTCAATATGTATTGGATTCAGAATTAATAAAAGAGATAATCCCTGAAAGTGGATGTAGCTATTATTTAGCGAACCACTGTAAATCTTGAGTTCTTCTATTTCTTTTAAATCTCTTAAATCTTTTAATTTCTGTTCTTATTTTCTAGAATTTTCTTTTCATTTGCTTCTACAATTTTCATCAACAATTGGTATCAGAGCCTGGTGGAGGAACTTGGTGAAGAAGCTTGAGGCATGGAAGAATTTTCAGAGCTATGGATGAAGCGGATGTTCATTCTGTGGTCTGCATCTTGATCTTTATTTGAATTGTCTCAATTGTTAAACTCAGGTTCTACCAGCCCTGAGGGAGAAGCATGTTGAATTTACGTTGAGAGAACTGGTGAAAAGATGGGAAAATCACAAAATTATGGTTCGGTGGCTTTCTCATTTTTTTGACTACTTGGACCGCTACTACATTGCAATGCACTCCCTGCCAACTCTAAATGAAGTTGGTTTAACATGCTTCCATGATCTAGTAGGTATAAGATGATATCCAACATTGAGCTCTTCTTCTTCATACTGTCACTCCCTGTTCTGTATCTTAAAGTTGTTTTTCACTTAGAGACCATATATAAGGAAGTAGGATTGATATATGTGTAGCTTAAATATGCCAAATAACAATGTAACATAAACAATTTTTGGTATAATGTTTTGCTTTTCGCAGGTTTGCCAAAAAAAAAAGGAATAATGTAAAGGATGTGGTGATAACTTTGATATGTTAGTGGAAATATTGATAAATTATATGAAGTTCTTTAGTTTTTTTACATTGTCTTTTCTGATGAACAAACTAAGTTCTAATTTACTAATGTTATCTTAGATTGATAGAGAACGTGAAGGAGAACAAATTGATCAGGCTTTATTGTAAAATGTTCTAGGCATCTTTAAAGAGATTGGGATGGGTAGCATGGATTTCTATCAAGAAGATTTTGAAGTAGCCATGTTGGAAGACACTGCTTCTTACTATTCTCGAAAGGCTGCCTCATGGATTCTAGAGTATTCTTTTTTATTAGATTATTTGCGCAAGGTCGGCACTGAAAGGGGAGCTACAATTGGAAACATGATTTGACAAAGTCAATTTTAATTTTGAAAATGGACTTCATCTAGAAGCTGATGTGTATTTTATTGTACTACAGGCTGACGAATGTTTAAAGAAAGAAAAAGAGAGAGTTGCACATTATCTACTTTCCAGCACTGAACAGCAATTGCTACAAGTAACTTTCTATTAAACAATCGTTATGTCAATCAGAATCTGTGGATTCAACTAACCATGAAAAAGTTGTCAATTAATAGTTATTTCCATTAGCTATAAGGCATGCACAATGACTTGCTTGTTTTGTTTAAGTTGTAAAAAAGTTACCATTATTTGTGATCTTTTCCACAGACAGTACAAAATGAACTACTATTTCAGTATGAGAGTCAGCTTTTGGAGAAGGAACATTCAACTTGCCATGCATTGCTAAGAGATGACAAGGTATGATTTTGATCTACAAATCTTAATATTGCTGCATACATGGGAGTCGGGACCATACTTTTGAGTATATTTCATAATCTTCTACTATTATTAACTTTTGGTACAGCTGGATGATCTTTCAAGGACGTATCAGCTATATTATATTTGTAGGAACCCCAAAGGTGTGGAAACTGTGGCTCAGATTTTCAAGCAGGTATACATTTTGATTGGAAATCTGCTAAAACGTCTAGTTTCAAATTCTCAAGATTTTTTTATAGATGATGAGTAAATTTCTGTGTGGTTTGGTTTTCTACTACTCTTTTCTGTTGCAGCATGTAAGAACATTATTAGTTAAGCATGAAGAAGAAGCAGCGACCAATATAAAGGTAATTTTGCAATTGTAGCTAGTTCGATCTATTTTCTCATTAGTCTATGATCAGCATGGTTGGTGCACAGGAGCACGTACAATCTTATATGCATCTCTTTTACTGCGTTAACTTTCCATACATGGCATTTAAGATACGACCTTGTGAATTTTGCATATGTCAAACAATACACAATGGGAATAACTTTCACATATACAAGATACGAATGCAATTTCATTCCTCAACTTATCCTGTAGAATATTAACATGTTGTGTTGATTTTCAGGCATTCGTTGGGAAAGTTATTGACTTGCATAACAAGTACTTGCAATATGTCAAAGAACGTTTTTTAAACCATTCCCTGTTCAAAAAGATGGGGGAAAATATAAATTTCTTATTGTCCTTTTGCTTGTCCATGTTGGCTGAGTTAAGCTTATAGATATTATGCAGAATGTTTAAACATCTTTCTTATGAATTTTTAACTCCATTTACAGGTGCTGAAGGAAGAATTTGAGGTGTTTTGTAACAAGGAAGTTGCAGGAAGCACAACTGCCGAATTGCTTGCCACATTTTGCGACAACATTTTGGAAACAGGTGGCAGTGAAAAAGCGAGCAATGAAGATATTGAAGATATACTTGAAAAGGTTTGTGTTGCATTTCAGTCTAACATGCTTCGATGTTGGCTCCTGTCCAGTGATTTTGTATACACTAATTTATTCTCTCATATTATGCTTCGATGTTGGCTCTTGTCCAGTGATTTTGTATACACCAACTTATTGTCTAATATTATTTCAGGTTGTGGAGTTCCTCGCATACATCAGTGATAAAGACTTATTTGCAGAATTTTACAGGGAAATTTCCTCAGACATGCTACAAGCTCGTTAACATTTCTTTCATCAATTATCTCGAGAAAAGATAATGTAATTTGTTTCTTTCTTAGCTCTATGTACCATGCAATTGGTTTTCTTCTTACATATCTTTCTTAAACTGCATGGGAGAAACAGTGGCAGGTCCACTGAAATTATAAATTAAAACAACAGCATACTACATGATGTTAAGCGTGGGTACAGTGCATTTTATGAAGAATATTTCCATGCTCTTTGCGCTATTGAAATTAATATTCTTATAGCAAGATTATATTCAACCCACAGTATTGGAATTGGTTTTCTTCTTAAATATCTTTCTTAAACTGCATGAGAGGAATGATGGTATGTGCATTGAAATCGTAAATTAAATTAACTGCATACTATGTGATGTTAAAAGTGAGGTCCAATGCATTTTATTAAGAATATTTCTATGCTCTTTGCATTGTTGAAATTAGTAATTCTATAGCTGTTAAAAAATTAAGGTTTACATGCAATAAGTCAGTTGTTAGGTTAGTTGGTGGGAAATTATTCCCCTAAGTAGTTTGTACATAAGGAAATAATGGCTTTATAAAACAAATATATTGAATGTAATATCATACGGTTGAACATAATGAAATTCCAACTTATTTTTGTTATCATTCACATTGTAAATCTTAAATATTGCTTTTCTATTTTGTTGCTCTACCAAATTTAATAATAGCAAGTTTACAATCGACACACAATATTGGAATTGTACAAAAGTGCCTCTGACAGAAATGAATGACCATGGTGTTCAATTAAATGGTAGCAAATTACTCTCGTTATATTTCTTACCAACTTTGCTAGCAATGATGAATGTCACGATGCAAAAAAATAATCTTTCTCTAATTTTGGTATTACTATCTTTCTATCCAACTTCAACACAAATCAACATCTAGCTTGATGAGCTCACATAATAGCATGTCGAAAGTGCCACTCCTACTTTTATGCATGGAAATCTTTCTTCAGAAAGGATTTGTTTTTTGCATGTATTTTTTCATGGTTATTTAAGTTAGTTGAGCTTGAATGTGAAGGCATGATGTAATAACCACCTTGGTTACTATTGAAATATGGTGAGCACAAACACAAATAGTTACACCATTATTGCACAGCAATATTAAAACATAAAATTATATATTATTGTTTTCGGATCATTTTACAATGCAGTACATTGGCTTTTTAAAGCCTTGATATTCCCCTATATAACTTCTTACGGGAAAGTAACTTCCCAAAACCTAACCAACTAATTATTTACTTATATTTATTTAACAATGTAATACTAGTATTATGCCAACATTCCCCCCCTTATTACATTGTTCCTGCAATAGTACCAATGGACCCCCCCTGAATTCTAAAAAACTCAACAAAGCTGATTACATAATATGAATACATATTTATAGAAGATCTTCCCCAAAGAACAAATCTTGAACCAAGCGAGGCTCCATCATGCTGTCTCGTCTACCCTCGGAAAGGCATAGCTTCGAGCTGTGTTCTTGAGCTCTTTAGTCCCAAGCTCTTAAATCACAGAGTCTTGAATTATTTGACAATGGCCCCTAAGAGATATGACAGATCTCTACCATGTTGTCTAGTGACCGCGAAAGGGTATAATTCAAGATCATATACTCTTTGAAGCTTGTTAGACAACAATCCATAGTGAGCTCAACACCAAACCCCAAACCTGTTTCCAAAACAAAATCTTCATAAAACATACATTCTTCAAATCTGTCAGCTCCGTCAGCATCAATAAAGAAAAAACAAAACAACCAAAACCAAAAATGCTTCTCATGCAAAGCATCATCTCAAAGCGAGAAGCTCACTTGAGATGATGGTAAATCCTCCATCCTTCGATGCCGCCAACCTCCAATTTGATATCCTTAAACTCTATCCATTTGCTTTAGACTCTTCAATAGCACAAGCATGTAAGTCTCTCAAATTTCTATTAATGATAGCATGGATGGCATCGGAACCACAAACATAATGTGTGGCCATTTTCAAATGTTAAAACCTTATCTTACCACAAAAATTAAATTTACCTCCAAATTAATCTTTTTAAATACTTCCCCTTATTTCTCCCAATCCCTCAAAAGTAAATATTTTAAATACCTTTTCCTTAATACTTATGTCTTCCTTTTAAAAACTTTTCTCCAAAATAAATTGTAAATTTCTTCCTTAAATTTTTTTTTTAACTTTCTTCAAACAAAATTGTTTTACTCTAGTTTCTTCAAAATAGCTTCTGTGCTTAGGCATCAATTTGTGGCCTCTATCCAATAAAAAAAAACACCTACTCCATATCGTTATCCAAAATTTTATTTTCTCACATAAAATGTTTGACCAAAAAAAATAACAATGTAAGATATGCCTTCTCTGAAAACTCTTACATAGTGCAGCAAACAAACCTTCTACACAGATTTTAGAATTTCTTGTCTATCTGCAACCACCAAGTTTATTCCAGCACTCATAGTCTCCACAGCAACTAAAATGAAGGGCAAGAAACTCTTTCTATGGATCAAACACACAATTATCCTCCAATAATAGCGCTAGCAACCATTCTCATGTGCTCAAATAAATTTTCCATGAAGAGATTTCCTTGTTGTATTCGGTGTACACCTGGTTTTCCATCTTTGAGTGCAACTTTAATATCAAATAGCTTGCATCTCCTCACAGCAAACAATTTCCATATCAATTACTTCTAAAAGATTACTTAATGCAGATTGAATGTAAAGGATGCAATTTCGGCACATCAATGTTTTAAAAACTTTACACCATCGTCTCCTCACAGTAAAGAAAAACCATGAAAACCCTAAGTATAAAACAACAATACTCTCTCAACATCAGCAAATTCATTTGGACAACAACAAATTTGTTTGGACAGTGAGACTGAGAATGATATATGCCTCCATTTGAAATCTTAGATGCCTTTGATGTAGATTTTAACTTCCATTGGCTCTCCTCCAAACAAGCTTACAACCTTCCATTTTAGAATGTACAGGCTCAGCCAAATACTTGCTCTGATACCATATTGAAATATGGTGAGCACAAACACAGATAGTTACACCATTATTGCACAGCAATATTAAAACATAAAATTATATATTATTGTCTTCAGATCATTTTACAATGCAGTACATTGGCTTTTTAAAGCCTTGATATTCCTGTATATAACTTCTTACGGGAAAGTAACTTCTCAATACCTAACCAACTAATTATTTACTTATATTTATTTAACAATGTAATACTAGTATTATGCCAATAGTTACTACCGATTTTTTTTTACACCAAGTATTAGCTTAGTCACCCAAGCATCTTCTATTTGATTTTAGAAGTGCTAACTTTGTAGACTTACCAACCATAGTCATGGCAACAACTCTATGCCACAACTCATATACTCACACTAGAGTATGGTAATCTCACAAGGTCAAGGTCATCCCTTGACCTAGACCTAATCCTCAAGGGTTCATTTGCAATGGCCTTGCCTACATATCCTCTCATGGGAATCAGAGGCACCGTAGTTTGTATATCAATAGTAGAGGGGCTACATCCTCTCCCTTGATATGAGATCTCTAGTCTCACTTTTAAATCATATCTTTTAAGTAAATCATATGATCCCAATCAAATTCATAAGCAATAGTATGATAGCAAATGTAATCCAATCATAGGTTCGTTCAATGCCCACATCAAGGTATGAAAGCACACATAACCACATAGTGACTAGCTCATATAAACGTCACTTGATCAAACATAGTGATTGGCTAAAGCATACATTACATGTACACAATGTGACTATCTATCACATGGGTCACACATACACAGTGTGACTAGATAAAGGGTATAACCCATCTACACAATGTGAAGAACTCACGCATGTGTCATATTTACACTGAGTGACTAGATCATGCATACCACATATACATAGAGTGAATAACTCATGCATGTGTCACATATAACCAAAGTGACTAGCTCATGGATACAACACCTATACACATTGTGATTAGTTCCCAGCTCATGCATACATCACATATACACACTATGATTAGTTCCCACCTATATCGCATACACAATATGAATAGCTAGGGAAAGCATCATATATACACAATAGGACTAATTCACATATACCAAATGTGATTAGCTCATGAAAGCAACATTTATACTCAAGGTGACTAGATCATATGCACATCATGGGTACACATAGTGACAAAGTAGCAAAATGAAAGCTTCTAACCATATTGCAAGCATATCCCCCATTGCCTCATTCACTAGCCCATATGTCATCAAATAGATTCCAACCAGAAATAGGAAAGTTGCAGTATCTAATGGTACACCATGTGTTCCATTATTTTTCCCTGACTTATAATCAACTATGATGACAAGAAAGGATCCCATACTACTTGTGGTTATCATTGACAAGGGCTCAATTGTGATAATACACAACACATAAGGTCCTTAACATAGATGCACATAGGGATTAACTCACACATACATAGTGACCAACTGGTAATAGAAATTGGATGTAACCTATTACATGCACCTTTCCATTACTTGGTTCACTCACACATAAGATCCCATCCTTTTCTTGGTTCACAACCAGCTGTGATGATAGTAAGTATCCCATAGTACTTGTTGTCATCACCGGCTAAGGAGTAGGTGTAACAACATACATCACATGTGGCCATTAATAAAATTTTCATAGCTTGTTGTACCATCGAGTCGGTGAATCTTGATATTTGTCACCTCCATGCCACTGGAGAAAGTTGGTCCAACCTAGTATAGGGTAGCTCTTGGCATCTATCACCTACACTGTATTGGTGAAAGCTAGCTAAGCTGTACATACTAGAGGGTAGCTCCTAGAATCTGTCACCTTCGTGGTACTAGTGATAGCTGAATAACCCTAAGATATGACAAATAGCACCTAGTATATGTCACCTCCACAGTATTGGTGACAATTGGCTAAACTGCACCTACATCATAACCTAGATGGCTCCTAGTATTCGTCACCTCTGTGCTATTGGTGACAATTGGCTCATCCAAGATATAACAGATAGAACTTGGCATCCGTCACCTGCATGGTACTGGTGACAATTGGCTATTTGCACCTATATCAGACTTGGTTGCAACATGTGGGTCATCTTATATCCAAGGGAAACACAATCAAAATGTTACAAGGATTCACCAACACTTATTAGGTTTACTTGGTTACATGCCACATAGAGTTCCATAAACCATTACACAGGATCTTTTTAGGTCTAGGGGTCTAAATTACAAGTCAACACTCAATAAACATATTGGACCCACATGAGCTAGATTCTATCTGGTCACATATGCATAAACATATACAAACATAAAGTAATATCAAGGGACATTCTACACATTTAGTTTTCACTTGGAAACATAGCATTCATCATACAAAAGTCAAACGAATAATGGAAATATTAAACAATATTCTATTTTTGAGTGCATCACATTTACATATTATCAATCACAAAGCTCAGGATGCAATTATCCACCAACTAGGTGTTACGGTAGAACCCCCTACATAGTTGGTAATTATGGCCATTAATAGCCTATAGTGTTCAATACACATGACTCTAATTATTTTAATCTAGACATTACCAAAGTCACCTTCATACAAATCTATTTAGAGATAAACCATGAAGATGACAATTCTAAAAGCTCATCCAAGATTGGGTAGATTTAGAGAACCTAACCGAACAACCTCAGAGTATAGGAGCTTAGTGCTGATAGAGTGCCTTTTTCTGACTGAGGCCTATATAATGAGACTTACTAATTGGAAGGTCAGTTCATATCTCCATCATGTAGTTTTAGCCTCAAACTAAAACATATCAAAAGGGAAGGTTGATCTAGTTTAGGAACACTCCATTCCTCTAAGTCATTCCCTAAACCCCTCCCCTATGAACTTGAGGTCCACGGGCATCCTTCACCCAAGAACTGCCTGCATAACCGCTTCCAAATGGGATTGAAGTCACATGTAGTTCTCCTCACACAATATCTCAAGGGTTTTATACATAGGTTCCTACTCTCAAGGTTTCATTTCCACTAAAGTAACTTTCCTCTTAGAAGTGAAATAGAAGGAATACTAAAGGATGATGGATAACCATAAAAGGATTTAACACCAAATGATTATGCAAGGCCCTATATGGCTCCACATGATGTCCTACCATAGTACGGTTCAATGATATCAATATCATAATCATATCACGTTATGGTGTCCTTGATTCTTCTTGATTGGAAGCATTGAACATGCATCTTCAAGGCCACATGAAAACTATAAGGAGCTTGAAAAACTTACACCAATAATTTAAACTTGCTTTAAACATGGTCAATACTCAATTCATACTCTAAATGGTTGGCAACACTATATCCATGGAACTAACATATAAAGATATACACCGAATAATAATATTCTTAATATTTTAATTTCATTTATCTTATGTCACAACCCCACATTCTTATGATAGTCTAGATCATGGTCAAGATAGTATTCATACTTGCCATTTATATTAAATATGACCTTAATGGTCATCAATAAGCTATTAGGAGATGCTATACAATATTATCACAATTATTTTATCTCTTAACTCAATCTCAATAATATCAACAAATTTAAAGGATAAATTGTCTTTCATTTATTGTGCAACCATACAACAGTGCAATACAAGTATAATACTCTTTTCTTGGTTCCCATGATATTTCCAATATCAAGGTTCTCATACTTAAGAACATCGTGTAGTCAATTAATGCCTCTAACCCCCAAACCATAAACTGAATACAAAAAGATATCAACTTCCAATGTTGAAATGTGTTCAATATAGTGTGGTTCTAATGCCACTAAATGAAGTCATCATCACCATATGAAATTGTACAAAAGTAATCAATATAAATAATAGTTCCTATTATCAAACCTAATCCCAAAAAATTAACCATCCTTTCAGTCCATCTTTCTTAGTTTGTCCCAAATTATATTTTTCAATTATTTCAAAGCTAGAATCAAGTATATGGAGGAGTATAAACAATAGCCAGAACCCACCGATCAATGATTTAGGTGGTCAACTTGATAAGCATCTGATAGCAATATCACCATTATGGTCTCTATAAATGCTCAAGGGTAACAACCTTAAATGGTTTAGAATAAGATAATAGTCTAAAACGTAATGAATCATGATTCATATCTTTGCCTAGCCACATTATAACCTTATGCATGCCAGAGCCTAATACATGGTTACTATTTCCACAATCAAAGTGAATAGTAAAAACAATAGAAAAGATCACTCTCATGAGTAAGGTAAGCATTTGCCTAATGACTGCAGACTGTTTGGAAGCTCACTAACCCAAAGTAGTTGACATCGTACTTGGCAGCCTTTAAAATAAATATTTCTTAAATAGAATCCAAAGGTCTTTAAATCCTCAGAGCAAGATGGAGGAGAATTGAACTACTACAATGCTATGTTTTTATTTTATTTCATACCCATCTCATTCTCCTCTGAGATTGTGCCATTATGTGGTTTAAAGGACAAGATTTAACATTAAACATAATAAAGAGTACATACAGATTTGATAAAGAAGTGCAACAATCAATAGTAGATATCTACACTCTAGGTGCATATAGGCAACTTGTGTACAACCATATACAAATATATATAGCATTTGTGCACCCACGATTTTACATATGTCTAAAGGAGAGCCTTACTACTCCCAAATTTTTATTGATATTGTTCCTAGTAATAGACAGTTGGGTAATGTCTCCATAAAGCAAACAGAGACATGTGGGCTTTGTTGACAACTCAAATCAAGGCTTGACAACCTGTATTGCCGGCCTAATAAAATAACAAAGAAATCTTTCTCAAGGTGAAGAACATTTAAACTCAACTCCTTGATGAGGTTGACATTACTAGAATGTGAAGATATGTGAGTGAAGATATGTGAGTCCAGTGAATTGGCATTACAACAAATATTTGGTGGGATATAAGAATAGTCAACTGTATATCTACGAGGAAAATTATGGCTATAATTAATTCCTTACTCCCATATCCACCTTTTTTTTACTACAACTATATTTCTTACTCCCATATTCCTTATTCATGCTTCCTATTCCACTGAGCTATAACAAGAAGAAATAAAGGAGAACTACTAGTGGAATAGAATAGGTGAAAGGTAACTGAAACTTGTTGTTTCTGGGCGTTTAGATTCATCCAGGCGACTGGAGAATGGCTGCCACAACTTCTGGATACTGCCAAACGACCCAACTAAGTCTTCCTTCTCTCACGCCTCCCTTCTACTCTTCTCCATGCCCTAGCGTCTTCCATAAACCTCTGCAGTTATTAAAATTACTTTATCTTTATCAACTAATAATCTTCCTCTCAACCAATGAACAAATTCAGACCCACGAACTTGTAGCCACCATAAAACGGCTCTCGTATCTCATAATGAGAGTATCATTAGAACATAGATATCTATTATGATAAAAGTGACTTTCAACTGCTTAGAAAATGCTCTTGTGATTCAAGAGGTGGTGTGAGAATTTATGGATGCCCATACTTACATTTTCTCTTCCACCAAACCTATGTCAATCACCATGTAATGGTTAAGGGCTGCCTAAGCTTCGCTGCACATGGACACCATATCGTCCCTCTTCTGTCTAACTAGCTCTTTTAATTCCTTGTCTCCTCCCCTACCTTTTTATGTATAACACATTCAAATCACTCTTCAATGTGGTGGTTGGTGGATTGACCAATGCCTCTTCATTATCTTTTTGGTTATTATTTTTCTTTTTCTTCCATGTGGAATACTCCTTCCAGAAAAAGTTTTTGTAACAACGAATTCTCTTCTCAGAATAAAATTGAGAGATCTTTCTCTGTGATTTAATCTTGGTACTTTTATAGGTTTTCCACGTAAATCTATGTTGTCTTTTTTGTGTGAATTATTGCTATTTGATTGCTTATTTTTCTAACAGTTCGTATTAGAGCACGCAGTTTTGTGCAGAAAATATTTTGTGAGTTTTTTTATCTCTGTGAAAAAGCAATGACATGAGGCATGGTTACTAGATTTGAGGTTAAAAAATTTGATGGTTTCAATTTTGCTTTGTGGAAACTAAAGGTTCAAGCCTTATTGCTGAAGGATGGATGTGCCTTGGCTCTCAAGGGGACAATGTCAAAACCTACAACCATGGAGAAAGAGGAATGGTATGAAAAGGATAACATGGCTAGAGCTATAATTTAGTTATCGCTGGCTCATTTAGTTCTATTTAATGTTGCAGAAGAGAAAATGGCATATGACTTATGGACTAAGCTCAAAAAGCTATATGAGACCAAGTCATTAGCAAAAAAAATTATTTTATGGCGGTAGTTGTATACTTTGAGGATGCATTATAGTTCTTCAGTCACAAATCATATAAATAATTTCAGCACACTAATTAGCAAGTTGGCTTTAGTGAAGGTGAAAATTGAAGAAGACGATAAAGCGGCTATACTATTGTGCTCTTTTTTCCCGAAACTTGGGATCAACTAGTTATGGTGGTTAGTAACTCAACACCAAAGGGGAAACTTATCTTTGAAGATGTGCTAGCCATAGTAATGTCTAAAGATTCAAGGTGGATCTTGACATCTCAAGGGACTTCTTCCATTGATCCCCTTGTTGCAAGAAGTAGAACTCCATAAAGAGACAAAGTTGAGTGTGGACAAACTACGTTGAAATACAAGGCTTGTGGAAAAGAGTCAAATGTTTGGACTATGAAAAAATAGGGCATGTCAAAAAGGATTGTAGGCTACTGAAATCAAACAAAAAAAATCCTAGCTCGTAGCCATTGGAGGCAAATGCAACAAAAGTTGAAGAACCATTGGAAGATGGAGAGGTTTTGTCTTCTAATCTAAGAGGTTTATTTCATCATGTTTAGATCATTGATTCTAGTGCCTCTTTTCACATGACTCCTCACAAGGACTAGTTTTGTACTTACCAGTCATGTGATGTCTAGGTATGGTTTACAGGGGAAATGATAACATGTGTGAAGCTATTGATGAAGGAGAGGTCAAAATCAAGATATTTGATGGGATAGTAGGGACTCTTTAGTATGTTAGACATATACCAAGATTAAATAAAAATATCTTGTCACTTGAAGTATTTTATGAGAAAGGTTACCGATTCAGTGGTGAAAATAGCTGTCTCAAGGTAACAAACAGAGTGTTGGTGGTGCGAAAGGGAGAAAAGGTTTGCAATCTCTATAGACTAGTTGGGGAAACTTGTAGTGGAGAGGATTTGATTGTATCAGATGTAGAAATGGATTCATTATCTACTTGGCATCAAAGGCTAGGCCACATGAATGAGTGTGGTCTTAGGTATTGTGAGATAGAAATCTTCTCCCAAGTTCTAAATCCATAGATTTGAATTTTTTTTAGCATTGTTTGTTTGGAAAATATAATAGGTTGAGTTTTTCTAGTTGCACTACTAGAAGTAAAGAAGTTCTAGATTTAATTCATTTACATACTTGGCAAGCACATGTTACATCAATTGGAGGTTTGTCAAATTTTGTTTCATTTATAGATGATTATTCTCATAAAGTGTTGATTTATCTGTTGAAGAAAAAAGTTGATGCATTTTTCTTATTTTAAGAAGTTTAAAGTTCTGGTAGAGGATCACAAAAGAAAGACAATAAACTGTCTTAAAATAGATAACAGAGGGGAATTCTATTCAAGTGAGTGTAATTAGTTTTGTAGTGATCATGGCATTGCAAGGCAGTTGACGGTTCCTAGAACACCACAACAAAATGGTGTTTCCAAAAGGATGAACCATATGATTATGGTGAGAGCTAGATGTATGCTGAGCACTGCTAGATTGGAGCAGAAATGTTGGGGTGAGCTTGTTTCTACAACATGTTTTTTGATTAATAGATCACCCACTACAACTCTAGATCCTAAAATTCTTAAAGAAGTATAGACAAGTAAACCTGTTGATTATTCTTTTTTCATATTTTTGGTTCTGATGCTTATGTTGATATTCCTAAAGAGGATAGGAATAAGCTAGATGTGAAGTCAGTGAAATGTATTTTTCTTGACTATACAGAAGGCAAAAGGGGTATAGGTTGTGGGATACTACTACCTACAAGATTATTATTAGTTGAGATGTTTATTTTAATGAAAATTTAGTTTAAAAATGTAAAGAAAAGAAAAGTACAAAAATCGTTCCATTAGAGGTGGAAAAGTATGATTCTAATATAGAGGTGCTAGATGAAAATTGGCCACCTTCACCTATTCATGAAAATCAACAAGATAATAATTAGAATTAGTTATATGATGAGATTGAATAGCAACCAAATGAGGTACAGGGTAACACATTACTCCTTCTAAAGAGATCCACTAGAGTGATCAAACCACTAGAAAGGTACTCTCTTAATTGTAATTTAGCTTATGCTTTACTTACTGATGTTGGTGAGCCTAGCTCATATCAAGGGGCTTGTGAAGATGAAGATACAAACAAATGGAGAGAATCCATGGATTAGGAGATGAGAGCTCTACATAAAAATAAAATATGGGAGCTTGTGCAATTGCATGAGGTGCAAATAGCTATTAGCAACAAGTGGGTCTTCAAACTAAAAAGTGATATAAATGATAATGTGGAGCGATATAAAGTTTAGTTGATGGCCAAGGGGTATGCATAAAAATCTCGTATTGATTTTGATGTAATATTTTCACTTGTGGTGTGGTTAAGTATAGTTAGAGTTGTTTTGGCTAGTGTTGCTAGTCTTGATTTGGAGTTACATTAGTTAGATGTCCAAACAACTTTCTTGCATGGTGATGTTTCTGAGGAAATTTATATGCAGGAACCAGAAGGTTTTGAGGAAAAAGATAAGGCGAATATAGTATGTAGGTTGAACAAATTATTGTATGGTTTGAAATAGGTGCCAAGGTGTTGGTACAAGCGATTTGATTCCTCCATGAGGAGTTTTGGTTTTAGTACATGTGATGTTGATCATTGTGCCTACTTTAAAATGTATGAAGATGGTTGTTTCATTATTTTATTTGTATGTAGATTATATGTTGGCAGTAGGTCCCAACATGCATAGAATCATTGGGTTTAAAGCTTAGCTTTCTAGGGAGTTTGAACTTAGGAAATGTAAATCAAACTCTTGGAATGAGGATACATAGAGATAGAATGAATAGGAATATTTGGTTGTCATGGAAGACTTATGTAGTGAAGATTTTGTAGTCCTTTAATATGCAGAATGCACAACCAAGTAGTACTCCATTTCTTGCCCATATTAAATAATCTTCAAAATAGTGCCCTAGTGTAGAAGCGGAGAAGATGCAGATGCCTTGTGTATCTTACTTATCAGCAGTTGGTAGCCTTATGTTCACCATGGTGTGCACTAGATTAGACATTGCACAAGCAATGGAATGGTCAATCGTTTCATGGCGAATCTAGGTTGTGATCATTGGATAGTTATGAAGTGATTTTTTAGGTATTTCAGGGGCACTTCTAATGTTGCTATTTGTTATAGTGGGAGTAGTCTTTAGGTTAATGGGTATGTGGATGTGTGGATTTTGGTGGAGATAGAGATAAAAGAAAATCTACTAAAGGTTATATTTTCTCCTTCTCAGGAGGTACTTTAAGTTGGGTCTCAAAGATGCAGACAATGGTGGATTTGTCTACTACTAAAGCTAAATATATTGCAGTGATATAGGCTAGCAAGGAGGCAAGCTGGCTTAATAGACTTTTGGGTAAATTGCAATTAAAGTAGGATAATGGTGTTGCATTGTGACAAGCCAGATTGCCTTAAACTTAGTACAGAACTTAGTTTATCATTCTATAATGAAACATATTGATGTACAATATCACTTTGTACATGAGGTGGTGGAAGGAGGACATGCTTGTTTGGCCAAGATACACATTAATATAAATCTAGCAGATATTTTGACGTAGCCTATTAGTAGAGAAAAGTTCATGTGGTGCAGAACTTCTCTTGGCTTGCACATCATTTGATGATAGGCAGTAGTGGCATTGGTCTTTTAATAGGAGGAGATATTCACAAGGTAGAAACTTGACTTCAAGTGGGAGATTGTTGGTATGTGAACTCAGTTTATTATTGTGAGAATCAAGATTGTGGAAAGACTATCAAACACTAGATTACAAGTGAGAATGAACAATTTGTATTAACAAATAATAGGTATAAATAGTAGAGGTTGCATACCCAACTCTCCATGAAATAAGGATAGGTGGCGATATTCAAAGCAAAAGAATAGCATAACTACCCTAGGAAATAGAGGCGATGTGTCATGTCTATTGACAGCTATTACAAATGACTCACCAAGTTGAAAATGTTAATTGGCATGTGCTATAAGTCACCTAACTATAATTGAGTAAGTGTTAACTCATGGAGTTATACACCAACACCCCCCCTTAAGCATAGCTTAGGTGAGTTTATGAATGATGAGTCCCAGCAGTGTGCCATTTTAGGTACTCATTTACAAATGTATCTCTCAGAAAATGGAGAAAGAAAGAAAACCCTATGGGAAAAACTTTCCTCCAAAAGAGGAAAAACAAAGAGAAAACAAAGCGAAGTCTTAGATGACCTCCCCAGAAGATTCCCCCCATAGGAGAGAAAATGATAGAAGGTCTTTGAGACCCCCCCACAATACATGTCCTGCTACAGTGATGTTGGATAGTCAAGAAAGGATGCAGATGTAGATCCAAGAATGCCGAACAATGTTCCTTCCCTTGGGAAGAAATGAAACCACCTGAAGATGCAGAATATCTTCCCATGCAAGAAGATGTATGTATGATCTTGAATCATGTTTAAGCTGATCCAAGGATGATGGTGCCCATGCTGATGCATTTGAAGAGTGCTCAGGTGTCCCCATGCTGATGTCGAAGGATGCCATAATCAAATTAGGTGCATGTACAATAGATGAGAATGATGACGATCCAGAACCATGTGTAGGATGATGTAGAGCATGAATATCTAAAGTGGACAATGTGTATGCAGCTTCATCGAAACTATCATCAAAGAGAACACTGATGTCCTTAAAGTGTGCTTCCATGTCGGCAATGCAAGACTCTACAAATAGACAAGAGATGTCAAGTAGAAATGTGTCCCAATAAGAAATACTAGGAAGACTGATTTCCTATTGTGAAGAAGCACTAGAAGCTTTTGAAGAAGTGACTCTTGAATCTGTTGAAGCAATAGTAGGAGTGATGACTTTTTCTATCACTAAAATATTCTATTTCTGTATCATGATTAGGGATGTGAGTTGTGATCAAAGTAGGATCATGTGGGAATGGTGAAACATTTGAGTGTCCATATGTCTCCAAAATTTTGATCCATAATAAATGTGGATAGTCAATATCCATGATGGCATACAAAGAAGCTTCTGGAATATGTAAACTAATTAGTCCACAAATATAATCATGATGATTAAACCACTTAGGCTTCTGAGATTGTTTACCAAGTTCAAGGACAAGTCCATACAAATGGGATATGAGATTATTGAACTTAAGGTGTTTCAGGATGCCTTAACACCAGGACTTATAGTTTCCCCTGTTTAGGTTGATTACAGAAGATTGAGTTTCATAGCCCATGATTAGAAGAAGTTAATTTGAGTAGACAATAGAAATCAACACAATAAGGCAACCCAGATTAGTTAGATCCCTAATTGACCTTTGTGAAGTGGCACTTTATAAGTTGAGTGCATGATTTTGCTTAATTCCCCCCTTAATGTGGCACTTGATAAAGTTAGTGCATAGTGAAAAATGATGACATAATGATATCCCCCTTTGATTATGTGTTCTTCCCCTTGAATTGCGTAATTAATGGAATGAGTACTTATCATCTACCTACAAAAGCATGATTGGGCACTTTATAATTATAGTGTGATATCAATTTTGTTGGATAGAGGATGAGAAAAGAACCACCTTTGCAAAAGGAATGACTCAATTTTGAGTCAATTTGTAAAAGTTATGGCCTTTTGAAAATTTTGCATATGTAAAAAAAAAAAACACCTCCAGAAAATAATTTTCCAATGTGTTCGGAGAAAAAATTGCATACAAAGAGTGAAGAAAAAAAAAACTTGTGTGTGAGGGAGAAATTTAAGCCCACTATGGTAGAGTACGACCAAGAGCTTATTTGCCCATGTGACCAAGAGCTTGACTCTTAAAATTTTGCACCCCTCCCCACCCCCCCCCCCCCCCCCCCCCCGTTGGCTTTTTGCCTTTGATGATGTCCCCCCCTAAGTTTCTTACATCAACATTTGAATACAAAATACAAATGAATAGTGCCAATACCTATGGCATTAACTTTGACAACCATCACAAATAAAAAAAAAATTCACAAAGCTTCTCCCTCCTATTTGGTCACCATCGGGTGGGGCCGTCAAGGGCATTTGAATGCCTTTGGGTGCGGTCAATGGTGACCCTTGGGTGTGTTGGGCCCTTGGCTGTCCAAGGTTGAGCCCTTCAAGCACTAGCCCCAGCAATGCAAGTGGTGCAGTGGTGTTGACCACCATGTGTGGTGCTTGGACACCCACGTATTTGTTGATGAGGAGTCCTTTGAGGACTATGGTTTCTCTGGCCTATGTGTCATCTTTGACTCCTTCATTGGCTGTGGAATGAGCTGAGGGTGGTGGTCCTATTGTGGCCCTCATCAGCTTTTGTGGCCTCTGTGTATGATCTCCACCGTCGGCCTTTTGGTCACTGCAAGTGATTTACACTATCAACCCTTTGGTCACTGCAAATGCAGTGTAGATTCAATCTTTTGTGGCCGCTCAGGATTATCTCCACTTCAACTTTGGGAGCCTCTCTCAATGCTTTTAAAAAATAGCCTATATGGCAACTCCAGATGTCGTTTATGAGCTTTCAAACAAATTTGGCCAATACAGCTTGTGTGGCGCTTGCAAGCAAGGATCCACACTACCCTATGTGGGTGTTTGAAGACAATACGAGTACACAGAAATGTTAAATAGAAAAGATCTAAAATGAAGAAAAAACACAAAGATGCAAACCTGATTCGCACAATGAGCAAACAAGATTTGATGCTGACCACAGTGGTCTGATACCATGTGAGAACCAAGATCATGGAAAGATTATCAAACATGAGATTACAAGTGAGAACGAACAATTTGTATTAACAAATAACAGGTATAAATAGTAGAGATTGCATACCCAACTCTCTACAAAACAATGATAGGTGGTGATATTCAAAGCAAGAGAATAGTGTAACTACCCTAGGAAATAGAGGCAATGTGTCAAGTCTATTGACACCTATTACAAATGACTCACCAAGTTGAAATGTCAATTGGCATGTTCTATAAGTCGCCTAACTATGATTGAGTTAGAGTTAACTCATGGAGTTATACACCAACAATTATATTCTAGTAGTGACGAGTAGTCAACAATGAGTACCACAGCAATGCCTTGGCATATCTGTTGGATGGGGCCGAAGGCCAAGGAAATATGCAACCAAAGGTTGAATGGAAATTGGTGGCAGGGGGCTTCTTAGTCCACCTATTGGCCTTGCTGAATTTTTTTTTGGCTATATGACACATGTTCACCATGTAGAATTGTATGCGGAAGTGTCACTTGCACTTTTATGCATGGAAATCTTTCTTCAAAAAGGATT
The DNA here is from genome assembly GCA_027924645.1 of Cunninghamia lanceolata. NCBI lineage: Eukaryota > Viridiplantae > Streptophyta > Pinopsida > Cupressales > Cupressaceae > Cunninghamia > Cunninghamia lanceolata. The sequence continues at coordinate 12,506,333 of BSBN01000112.1, read as the reverse complement.
TGTTTTTGCATGTATTTTTTGCTGGTTATTTAAGTTAGTCAAGCTTGAATGCAAAGGCATGAGAATTTTTATTTGTAACAATGAATTTTCTTCTAAGAATAAAATTAAGAGATCTTTGCCCATGGTTTTTTCCTGGTACATTACTAGGTTTTCCACATAAATCTGTATTTCCTATTTTGTGTAAATTATTGTTATTTCATTGCTTATTTCAATTCTGCACTGCTTATTTTTCAAACAGTAAGAATCCTTATCATAGTGGCAACGGGCAACCTCTTTAAACAATGAAGAGTAATCAGTCATGGCAAAGGTTTGAAGTCCCATATAATATTTTGTTTATTTTTTCAGTTGTTAGTGCAAACCTACCTTTCAACCTGCTTGCCTATCCTATATATAGCTGCAAACAAAACATTCAGATGACCTATGTGCAAGTTGATGGCAATTATGGTTTTAGCTAAAATAGTTGGTAGTATGACCATTGTTGAAACTGGTTTTAAGATTCCGTCAGTGTATCTGCCACAATTTTGTGATTAATGTAAACATGTAAAGGGCCATTTGTCTGTAATATTGTTTAATGGACATCTGGATATGGTATCCTCTTTACTTTCTATATAAACTCTCCTTTCAATACTATGGGTGGCTCACCTTCTTCTATTAAAAAAAAAATTTGAACATGTCAAAGGTTTGTGAGATAAAATCAGAGCTGCAATAAGTACTTGCTTTTGTTGCATAGTAATGTGATTAATGTAAACATGTCAGAGGTTTGTGAGATAAAATCAGAGCTGCAATAAGTTTTTTCTTTTGTTCCATAGTAACCTAACCATTTGAAGTGTGACAAGTTTTTAAAATTGTCAATTAAATTGTGCAAACATACTATGTTTTTTAAGCATTTGATGACTTGAGAATGCTCTGCTCCTCATAGCTGAGTTGCACCTACAACATCCATGGTGACCACATCATTTATGGTTTGAATGAGATCTACATCTTAGTAGAGAGTTTATGGAAGATTCAAGCACTAGAACCTTTATAAAAATTTCCTAGGAACTCATCAAGAGGATCTTGCACATGTTGCTTGTGTTGACTAATTCGTGTATAGGATTTACTCTCCAGTAGATGGAATTAGCAATACAAGTTTATGACTTGAGAAGGACTAATTTAATTGGGCAATTGATGACGTATTGCAGTCAAATATTTTTAATGTGAGGTTGTTAGGAACAATCCAATGTGCTTTTGATATCATGTTGAACTACAAATGTTATTGTACAGACCATGGTATACCATATTAGACGCCTTTAAATTTAAAGTCTTGATGTGTGTTGGAATCTTTTATTTGTTGACATTGCCGGAAGAAGCTTACACGTAGACTTCTGTTTGATAAAAGTGCACACAATGAGCGTGAAAGAAGCATATTGACAAAATTGAAGCAATAGTTTGGTGGCCATTTTACTTCTAAAATGGAGGGCATGGTATGCTACATCTGCCTAAACAAGAAAATTCCACTGCATGTTTCTTATCAATAAAATTCTTTTTACTGGACGCAGTGTCAAAATCTATGTGCTTTTATGTAGGTTAAAGACTGAACATTAGCAAAGGAGAACTGAAGGCATTTTGAGGATTATCTTAATGAAAATCCTCATGCACATCCTGGAATATGTTAGTGGTTAATTCCAACTCCAGTCTTCTCTCCATTAATGATAGCAGTTTGGATTGGTTAAACTTCTGCGTGATCTATAGATAACTAACTGAGGAATGCATGTTTGATGTTAAGTTAATTAAATCATTGATTCACAGTTTATCTTTCATGTCAATTAATTTGTGCAATCATGTAATTTGCATCTCTACCAATATTCCTAGTTTTCACTGTTAGGAATAGTTAAGATTGTCTAGAGAATGATAAGATGTTTCTAGAAGTTTTCCATAAAGCTGTTTTAGAAAAGAACATTCCAGGTTATCTAGAAGGGTAGAAACTTGCAGCTATTCTAGAAAAGAACATTCTAGTATTTTAGAGACATCTAGAATGTCAGAAGCTTCTAGGTTTCAAAGCTTCTGTAGCTATATATATGAGATGCTGTACACAGCATTTTGGATGTAATGCAAGTTAGATGAATATATATTTCTGAGTTATTCAACTCTGTTTGCCCTGTGTCTTCTCTATTTTGCTATTGCTATTCTATTTTCATTATCTTGGGACTGTTTTTTACATGGTATCAGAGCTAGGTTTAGCTAGATTTTTTCTAGATTCAGCTGCAGGGCATATAGATTATTGGAAGTGATATTTGTTTACAGGGCTGCATTATTGCTGGAGTGATATTTGTTTCTCAACAAATGAAGTGTTGCCAATATTCGATGGAAGTGGTTTTGTAGATTGGAAGATTGCAGTCAAGGATGCTCTGAGAGAAAAGGCTCTATGGAGGATAGTGAATAAAGAAATTGGAGAACCTCAAAGTGAAAAAGAAAATGAGCTATGGAAATGCAAGTTGGAACAAGCTAGAGGTATTATTGGTAAAGCTTTAAGCCCCAATCTCAATAGAAGATTTGTTGATATTGATAATCTAATAGAGTTGTGGGAGAGTTTGGAAAAAGATTGTAAAGATGCAGATATTGCTAGCATGTTTAGTATAGAAGAAAAATTGGTGAATTTAGCTCCTTCTAATTTTGAAAAAATGACTGATTATTTCAATGAAGTTACTTTTTTAAATGCCTAGTTGAAGAAAATAGGTGCTGAATATGCAAAAAAAGATTTTCAGTTGATTGCAATGGTTGAAAGTAAGTTTCCCTAGCCATACAAGGTATTTAAGGAATCAAGGAAAATGTTTCTCCAACTAACTCACAATGCCCCCCAGCAAACTTTTGATCAATTTTGTAAGTCTGTACTAGATGAAGAGGTTCAGCTTATTAAAGAAGGGCATATTAAGAAGAATCATGCATATGCAGCAAAGAGTAAATTTTCTAGATATGATGGAAAGAAGAATTGGAAAGGAAATTATAAATTTTGAAATGGCAGTTCTAACCATTTTTCTAGAAATGATTTTGCAGAAAAGCAAGTTGGAAGGAAATCGATTATTTGCAGGTATTGTGGAGGTGAAAATCACATGGAGAAATTTTGTTTGAAGAAGAGGGACAATGAAAGGCAGCAATACAAGCCCAACCAAGAAAGGTTCAAGGATGGCAAGAAGGATAGGCATAGCTTCGTAGCCATCTCTCTAAAAAGGCAAGAGAAATTAAATAAGGAGGTAATTGCTAGACCTGAAAGTAGTGTTAAGGGGGGATACTTTGCTTCAGATTCTAATAAAGAATGGATTTTAGATTCAGGGGCATCGTATCACATGACTGGGGATAGATCTTTGTTTATTGATTTTTATGAAGGGAAGAATTCAGATCAAGAAATTACTATTGGCAATAAAATAAGACTTCCAGTTTTAGGAACAGGCACTGTTAATGTAACGAATGGGTCTTTGAAAAATGTTTTGCTGGTTGAAGGATTAGGGGTAAATCTTATTTCAGTATATAAAATTGTTCAAGCTAGATATGAGTTTGTTGTCATCGCTGATCAAGTTATTGTTAGAGATAGAAAAGACCCAAGTAATATAATTGCTATTGGTAGAGTTGATCATAAAGAGAGTCTATTTAAATTTGTGGGGTTTGTTGATGATGAATACACACTCTCTCATGCTTTTATTGCTCAGGATGATTATATGTCAAAACTTTGGCATGCTAGACTTGGACAAATAAATTATAGAAAATTACAAGATATGGTTAGAATGGATATGGTTAGTGGATTGACAAAAATTTTAGCATTTGAAGGTGTGTGTGAAGGATGTGTGTTAGGAAAACATCATCGAGATCCTTTTGATTCAGGGAAAACATGGAGAGCTAATCATCTGTTGCAGCTCATTCATAGTGATCTATGTGAACCAAGGTATCCTTCACTTTCAGGTGCCAGGTACCTTCTAACTTTTATTGATGATTACAGCAGGAGAGTACGGGTTTATTTTCTTGAAAGGAAAAATAAAGTATTCGAAGTTTTTCAAAAGTTTAAGGCATTAGTTTAAAATCAAAGTGGAAAAAGAATTAAGTGTTTAAGGACAGATAATGGGGGTGAATATTGCAATTATGCATTTGAGTCATTTTGTGAAAATTATGGTATTAAGGTGCAAAGAACAATTCCTTATACTCCTCAACAAAATGGGGTGGCTAAATGAATGAATAGAACTCTTTTAGAAATGGCTCGTTGTATGTTGTATTTTAGAAGTTTGCATAATCAATTTTGGGGTTTGGTTGTTTCTTGTGCTGCATATATTGTGAATAGAATTCCCACTAAAGCCCTCCCAAATATCACCCCTGAAGAAGCTTGGAGTGGTAGAAAGCCCCACATTGGGTATTTTAAAGTATTTGGGTGCATTGCTTGGACACACATTCCTGATGAAAAGAGGAAAAAATTAGAACCAAAGAGTCATAAGTGTCTGTTTGTGGGTTATAGTGAAGAATCAAAGGCTTACAGGTTATATGATTTGACAACAAGAAAGGTCTTTGTTAGTAGAGATGTAAAATTTGATGAGCTTTCACAACTTACAGCCACTTCCTCTCACTCTACAACAGCAAATGTTTCTGATTTTTCAGATATTTCAGATATTTCAGAAAGAAATGAAGCCAATATTGATGAGGATGAGGTGAGCAATACTGATGACGATAATACTATTGAAAATGAAACTACTAATGCTTGTACTCAACCATTTTCTGTAGGTAGTGATGATGAAGAAGGTGACATTTTAGCTAGACAAAAGACAAGGAGTGTTGAAGAAATATATAGACACGGCTCAAAGATCCAAGGAAGGAATGGTAGTGCTCTCATGGCCAAAGTCTTACAAGTAAATGACCCAATCTCATATGAGCAAGCTAGAGGAAAGAAAGAATGGGAGAAAGCCATGAAAGAGGAATATGATGCATTGATAGAGAATAACACTTGGGAACTTGTACCCCACCCCCAAGGTAAGAATGTTATTGGTTGCAAATGGGTTTATAAAACAAAATTTAAATCAGATGGTGCTATAGAAAAATTCAAGGCTAGATTGGTTGCTAAGGGGTTCAATCAAAAAGAGGGTGTTGATTATGAAGAAACATTTGCTCCTGTCATTAAAATGAACATAGTTAGAATTATTCTTTCTTTGGCTGCAGGTCTTGGGTTGCATATTCATCAAATGGATGTCAAAAATGCTTTCTTAAATGGAGATTTATATGAAGAAATATATATGGATCAACCACTAGGTTTTGTGGATCAGCAACATCCTAATCTTGTTTGCAGATTAAAGAAGTCACTTTATGGTCTTAAACAAGTGCCACGAGCATGGAATGAGAAGATTGACAAGTATTTTCAGCTTCATGGATTTAAGAGATGTAAGTCAGATCCCAATCTTTATGTGAAGAAAGTTTAAGATGATATTCTTCTTGTTGCAGTTTATGTAGATGATTTACCCATTGCTAGACTGAATATTGGGTTAATCAATGATTTAAAATCAGATCTTAAGAGAACATTTCATATGAGTGATTTGGGTGAACTAAACTATTTTCTTGGCTTAAAAGTTTGTCGATTACATGATGGATTGTTTATCTCACAATCAAAATATGCTTTGGACCTTTTAGAAAAGTTTAACATGCTTGAATGCAAGCCAACATCTACTCCATTTCAATCCAGAGTCAAGCTTACTAAAGAATGTACTTCCAAGAGTGTAGATGCCACTTTATATAGATAGCTTGTTAGTAGCTTGGTTTATCTAACTCATACTAGACCAGATATTTGTTTTGCAGTCAATCTTGTATCTAAATTTATGCAGGCACCTAAACAAAGTCATTGGCTGGCTGCTAAGAGAATTTTACGATACATCCATGGAACCATATACTTTGGAATCTACTATGGCTATAAGTCTTCAATTTCTTTGGTTGGATTTATTGATTCAGATTGGAGTGGTGATATAGATGATCAAAAATCTACTGGTGGTTATGTTTTCAATCTTGGATCAGGTCCTATTACATGGAGTAGCAAGAAACAAACAACTACATCATTATCTTCATGTGAAGCAGAATATAGAGTAGTAAAAGAAGTAGGCAAGGAAGCAGTTTGGATTCAAAATCTTCTATTTGAGATTGGTTTCCTACAAAGTTCAGCCAACACTATGTATTGTGACAATCAAAGTACCATACAGGTTGCCAACAATCCAATTTTTTATGCTAAAACAAAACATATTGAGATTGATGTTCACTACATTCAGGATCTTGTTCAAGCATCCATTATCAGTCTTCAATTTTGTCTGAGTGAAGAACAAGTAGCTGATATATTCACTAAGAGTATGACTGAAGCCAAATTCTTAAAATTAAGAGGCATGATTGGTATGTTAGAGGTGAACATTAAGGGGGGATAGTAGTATAATGTTCCCCTCTCCTTTGTATTTCCCTCTCCTTTGTATTCTCTTTGTATTATTCTAGTCAATCTTAAGGGGGGATGTTAAGAATAGTTAAGATTGTCTAGAGAATGATAAGATGTTTCTAGAAGTTTTCCATAAAGTTGTTTTAGAAAAGAACATTCCAGGTTATCTAGAAGGGTAGAAACTTCCAGCTATTCTAGAAAAGAACATTCTAGGATTTTATAGACATCTAGAATGTCAGAAGCTTCTAGGTTTCAAAGCTTTTGTAGCTATATATATGAGATGTTGTACACAGCATTTTGGATGTAATGCAAGTTAGATGAATATATATTTCTGAGTTATTCAACTCTGTTTGCCCTGTGTCTTCTCTGTTTTGCTGTTGCTGTTCTGTTTTCATTATCTTGGGACTATTTTTTACATTCACAGGTTTAGCTAAAATTTCATAGAATTCACTTCAAAGTTCACTGATAAGATGAGGAGAATTAATGTTTGAACTCTAATACAACAATTGTATACCACTTTCTTTGTTTGTTTTAACAACAAATGATTGTGTGTGGAAATTCACATGGTCAATGGTTTCTACATGATTGCAGATTCCACTACCACCAGTGGATGAGAAAAAAAGTGATCAAGGACGTGGATAAAGATAGACATTATGCAATTGATGCGTCAATTGTAAGAATCATGAAGAGTAGAGAAGTTTTAGCTTATGAGCAGCTTGTTATAGAGTGCCTTGAGCAACTTGGAGGAATGTTCAAGGTGAATTCTTGACTGGATGCTGAATATATTGCTACATTAATGTAGCAGAATGAACTAATTTGCTTATGAATAATGCTGTTAGTTTACTAAATTTAACCATTTTTTTTTCTTGCAGCCTAATTTTAAGGCAATAAAAAAGAGAATTGAAGACCTGATCACACAGGAATACCTGGAAAGCAACAAAGATAATCCCAACACTTTCAGATATCTGGCCCGAAACTATTTAAATGGATGTTTAAATATCTTTCATGGGGCAGTCCATTTATTGACTTCCTGCAGGGTTGTAAGTTCTTGAGAATTCATGATTGGAGGATATCCTTGAGAATTCATTATTTTGTACAGTGTTGTATAACGTTCTATTTTCGTAATTAAAAATGTGTCATAACTATCATTTGTATCTATTAGAACCTCTGTTGAAATAATGGATGCTTCAATGCCCACAATTCACGTAGTTGATTTTCTTCAACTAACTTGATTGGATATGGGCTAGCAAACTTTTATATTATGATTACAACTTTTGGGAATGTTTGAATTTGATCTGTAATATGTTGTATTTTATTTAAAAAAATGAAATTGTTTATATTAGTAGTCTATTCACTGTGGCTACTCTTCCAATTGGTTGGGTTATATGTCAACATTTTAGTCTAGCATTTATGAGTTTTTGTGGTAATAAAGTTTGATATCGAGTCCTTTTAGTGTTTGCAACATCATCATGTCTACACACAAGGGAGAGTTGTTATTACGCTTGGACCATTATGGGTTCTAAATCTGAAGAGGTTCTTGTATTTTCAAAAACAAAGTTAATTTTGGGTTATGATTTGTATAAATATTCAGTCTATTATGTTAAAATGGTGAGCATACACAAAAATATTTGACTAAACCATTAACAAATAGTAAGATCTCCCTGAAAAATATATTATATTGATGTCTTATGTTCACATTACAAATTAATACATTGGCTTTATAAAGCCATTATTCCCTAATGAACAAACTACTAATGGGAATACCTTCCCACCAACCAACCAACCTAAAAACTAATTACTATCTTAAGTCACTGGGGTGACTTTATTACATGTAAAACTTAATTTTTCAACTACCCCTCTTAAGGTTAACATTACAAAAAAGAAAAATAATAGAAACATTGCATCAACATCAACCCAAACTACTCATGTCTAGGCAAATGTCTTGATTATCCAACTTTACCTATTAATCAAGACATACTCAATTATTCATAGGAAAATCACCAACCAACTGTGAATCGAGATTAACTCAGTTATCCACAATAACTCTCCTCCATTTGTGGATCAAGACTAACTCCATTATCCACAAATACAAATCTACAAAACTATGGATCGAGACACACTCAACTATCCATAGATACAACTTCCAAGTTTGTGGATTCAGTTATCCACAAACCAACAACAACTCACTAATTTTATGGATTCAACTATCCACAAACCAACAAATCACTGTCATGCCCCCCCTTCCTCCTAAACGGACTAGAGATGAAACCAGGCTTCTCATGCAAGGTATCATCTCTGAGCGAGAAGCTAGCTCGAGATGGCAATGGACCTCCTGCCTCCGGTGCCTCCTACTTCCAATGTGATCATGTTACACTTTAACTAAAAAATTTACCATTCAAACCTCCAAAATCCCTCTCAGGTGTAACATGGATGGCCTCGAGAGCACAAGCAATGTTTGATATATTTCAAAGTATTTGAATCAGCCAATAATACATCCTTGCAATACTTTAAAAAAAAAAATAGAAAAGGGGAGTGAGCACCTGTAAATTAAGAAAGTTAAAAAATTTACAAGAGTCATGGCCAAAGCCTAGTCTAGAGAAAGAAAACATAACAGAGAAACCACTACCGGTCTAAGTCATCACAAAAACTAACAACAAAGTAAACACAAAGCTGAAAGAAAAGTCACCCGATCGAGTACCACTGAAACTACCTCCACATAGGAAGATCAAAAGCAAAACCCCATGGCAAGACAAAAGACTTCACCCATAGAGGCCACCAAAGCAAACACGAAGAAAACAAAACTAGCCAACCACCCACCCATGCCAGACCACCAAGGACATGACCCGTCACCACCACAGACCGCCAAGAGCACATCCCACCACCGCCGCCTCATGCCGCTGCCGGAGCTGCAGGAAGAACATGCTCAACCAGTTCCACAACTGCAGAAGACTGAATATCTACGTCAAGTTCCTCCAAGGCATACCTAGGTATTCCTGGAGCGAGATCAAGTGCATGAATTCGTAGGAATCGAATGGCCGTAAACACATCCTTAATCCTTTCCATTTTTTTCTTGGTAAGTAGGAAACAATGAGATCTCAGTGCAACATCAATATCTCCACTACTCAGGGATAGGATACTGGCTTGTAAGGCCCTGTATATTGCTTGTTGCGGGGGAGAGGTGCGTAAAGCTGCCAAGTTGAAAAGGCCATCGATAAGAGCATCCCCCTAGTCCATTCGGTAGGTAGAGACTGCCGCTTCCCATCTATCCACAGTGAAATGTTTTTGAAAAACAACCCAGCTGCAAGAGCATGAACGAATTCTCCATCCATAACCAGATCCATTATGTTGGAAAGTAGCTATGACACCACATCTGAGAAATTGAGCATGCGTCCCTCATACCCTCTTATCCATGCATGGCCAACTATGTTTTGAACAACAATCTGGGTGAGGGTGCAATCCTTATCAAGCAAAGTCATCAAATCTAACGACTTTACCTACCCTCTTATCTTTGGTTCCCACTCAAGAGCTGTAAAAAACATTCTTTGATTAAGACATGTATCTACCATGTAAGCTGTCCTTGAGGGGTAGAGAGGGCAAGGATGGGATAGGCACTGAGAAAAGAGGGCGAAAGAGGGAGATGTAGAGCTACGTAGGCTTTCTCCAAATAACACAGAACACAATTCCTTTGTCTACCCCAATAGCACCAAATGTAGGAGGTATTATAAACACAATGCCATTATGTCAGAATTAAGAAAGCTAAGGACATCTATGACATCACAAGATCGACGGGCGCAGTTGACAGGATATGCGGTACGTTGCCATGAGAAACCTGCCATAGAGTTTTTGCAGCGTGTCCAATACTTGGCCACCTCGTCAAATAAAGGCTAGCCGTTATGCCTCCAAAAAAAATTCATTTACTTAGGGTAGTTATAGCTAGTCACCTCCTTTTAATGAGGCATGATCTACGGTGAGATACGCCATCCCCACCTGCCCTCATTAAAACTAAAAGAGCCAAAACTGACTCGATTCACCTTCCCTCATGAACACTTGCGATCCTCTTCTATGGACTTTGTCATAAATTTGAATAAGAAGAAATAACCCTCATTTAATATGACGGACTTCATGTCAGGGGGTAATGCTAGATCAAGCGGACTCAACCTAACTTGAGACCTACCAACCATTCCAACACTTGTGCCAGGAAAAGTAACCATAAATGTGCCGTCTAAATAGCACATCTTAGCGGGATAGCTTTTTTTGAAGAATTCCATCCTGATAGAATCTGTCTAGCTGACTATCAAGCTGATCTACTACCTGCCACCACTTCCATCTCAGTTGTCAGTAGGCTAGCCAAAGAATTTGAATTGATTTGATCACCAAGTGAAAACATCACATATGCACTATCAAGATCAATGGCTATGTTTGCTAACATATCCGCCACCTTATTACCTTCTCTAAATGTGTGAGAAATGAGGAAATTATCTAAGCTACTAAGAAGAGTGTCAGCCTGCTGGAGAATCCTTGCAATACTTTTAACTCAAAATTAAAACATCTCTACTCTTATAAACTTTGCACTTCCAATGTAAATGTGCCTTAGTCATTTTCTTCTCAAATCCTTTCAATTTGGAACAACTGACTTTACAACTGCTTTCAAACCAATTCAACTAATTGCTCTTTACATCATATTGATTCACTTTTCTCACATTTTTATGCCCAAAACAAGATAAGTACAATTTTAGCAGAATTTCTGCATTAATTAAATCTTACCACGGTTATTTTCTTCCAAAATAAATACCACCAAGTACTCACCTCATCTTCTTGTTGCAAACTATCAAGTTCGACCATGCACCTACAACTTTTTTTTTCAACAATCTCTTTGATACACTTAAAAGAAATACATGCCAATATTTATTGTCTACCCAAATCAATAGTGGCAAGCTTTCTCCAAATGGTGGGAAATAGTGGTTGACCTTCTCCGTGCCTTCAAACTTCTATACATTGCAATATTATTCCATGAGGCACTGTCTCATTCTTTCATATGGTCAAAAACTTAACGAGCTTCCACCAAACTTTTGTGTTGTCTTCCAAAATGCCTATCTTATGCACAAAGGAATGTTGCTGTATAATATAGACCATTCAATGGAAATAGTCCCCCATCAGTAGGTGCTTTCAACATGGACCATGATCGATGTGCTTTGAACTAGTGAGCATTCTACAACAAGAACCTCAAAAAAATTGTCCTTCCACAAACATGGTAGGGAAGAAAATGTACCCTTCTCCTTCCACAAACAAATGGGAACAAAGAATGTCTTGCCTCACATCTCTTTCAATCCTAATTTCTAGGTGATATTGGATCCTTTCCTTGGCATGCAACATTCAAAACTCTCCTCTAATCACAACAACCTGCAATGATCATATGTTAGGCGCTTCATCATAATAGCCTGCAATGACTTTCATATGCCTTCCACCATAGCCACAACTTCACATGGGATAGGATACAATGACTTCACATAGGACAACATACAACAATGTTCTGATACCATTGTTAAAATGGTGAGAATACACAGAAATATTTGACTAAACCATTAATGCACAGTAAGATCTCACTAAAAAATATCTTATATTGATGTCTTCTATTCACATTACAATTCAATATATTGGCTTTATAAATCCATTATTCTCTCGTGAAAAAACTACTTATGGGAATAACTTCCCACCAACCAACCAACTAACCTAAAAACTAATTACTAACTTAAGTCACTAAGCTGACTATATTACATGTAAATCTTAATTTTGCAATATATTAGTCATCATTGTTTGGATGTAAAGTCCAACTATTCATTTCATCTCTCTTGTTTTGTCCCTTCATCTTCTTTAAAGAATATTGCATAAATTTGGGGAAAAACTTTATCTATGCTACCGTGGTTAATAAAAGAAAAATACCCCTTTCTCATGGATGTAGCTGTTTATTGGTGAACTACACAAATCTGTTGTGTCTATGTATTTTCTAGTATCTATGTTTATTCGTTGCTAGTGATATATTTGTTGTACATATGGTTGTCACTAATGTAGTTGTGTGGTTGTCATTGATGTCAACACTGATGAGCATTGCACATATGTTACCTGAGTTTGTCATTGATGTAGTTGTGTTGTTGTCTTTGATGTCAAGACTATATTTGGTTACTGATGTTCATGGCTGGTTTCTGATGTTCATGGTTGTCCATATCATCCCTTGATTAATGTTAAGTAAAGTTGTATTGAGCATGCTTGTGGTCAGCAGAGATGATTTCATGATGATATATTAAGATAGGAATTAGAATCATTAATATGAATGATGATATATTAAGATGAGAATTAGAAGCTATGCTAGGGTTGAGAAGATGGAAGTATGTTGTATGATCCTTCCTATTGTTCCTAAGGAAGTATGTGATGCTATAAGAAGGTTCTGGTCTCCAGAAGTTGGTGATAGTTTTTGCTGCAAGAAGCTACCTAGAAGACTGCCTGGTAAAATGGTCCACATTCCTCCACATTTGAAAATATGGTCATGCTATTCAAAAGTTAAGTTTAGTTTTTTGTAAAGATACTAAATCCAAAGTTTTAGATCATTTGGTCCTCTGCGGTGAAAGTTACTTGTGACAGAGTTCTAGTCTGTGTTCTGACAAAATGATGTGATGATGAAGGATTGTTGGAATGATCTGCATTCCTCTGCAGTGATAGATATGGTTGTACGGTCTTAAGGATATGTTTAGAGTAGTGCATGAGTGCATTCATATGAGTATCTAGTGTTTTGGAGGTCCACAAGTTCAATTTTCAAATGACATAAGTGATATAGATTGTTCCAAATGCCTAATTGTTTTTAGGATATATGTTTGAGTACTTGCTTCAATGGAAGAGTATACAAATCAGTCATATGTGTTTGTGTGGACATTCTACATGTCTCATAATGTTTTAGGTTTGATGCACATGCAAATCTTTCAAGTTTCCAGTACCGCACAAGGTTTTCAAGTCAGCTTATGGAGAGTTGTTGCTGTTGAGGCCGACTAAGGAAAGTTGATGATGTGTGCCACAAAGTTGTTGTTGTGCAGAGTTCAAGAAGTGTTTGGAGATGTTGTGTAGATCTTGCCGGCTCATCTAGAAGAATAAAAAGTAATGTTTAATCATTCATGAGTACCGCCAAGATTTTGAAGACCGATGTGCTACAAGCTTCATGTTTTCTTGCTCAAGGGCTCGACGTCAATGTTTATGCTTAAATATATACACATTGATTTCATGTAACTAGGATGTCATTTAGTTTAACTCATTCCTCATTCTTGGTTATAATCCCCACCCCTCTCCCTAGAGATAACTACCTACCTCTCCCTCTCCTTGGTGTGTGATGTTTCAAGAGCTTATTATTTAAATTAAATATTCTAAATTTTTTTCTTGTATTTATGAGTTTTGTGTGTACCTGGGCTCAACATATAGAAACTGAAGTCGACCCAAATTTAGATACTAGAGCAACTGAGGCTGAAGAACACATAGTTGATGTTAGCTCGGAGGAGGCCCAAGCGCAAACAATGGATGTTGGAGAGGGGTTAGGATCGCTTCCTTCGACCATGGATAAGCATATGAATATAGCTAAAGAGGTGAAGAGAAAATTTTCTTATAGAAATTTAGATCATTTACTTGAAATGGATATGGAGAATTTGAAAGTTTGTGCTAAACAACCTAGACATACTACTAAGAGGTTAATGAATAAAAATACAAAGGAAATAATTACTTATTTCAATAATCTTGATACACTTGAGCAAACCCAATTGTTATCAATTGTACTTCTTAGTAATGAGCTAAATGAGCCATTACAATTGTTGGGTGTAGATTCATCATTGAAAAAGGGGAAAGGTTCACACCTAGAAAAAGATATTGTTGAAAATGTTAAAAAAGGTTTGGCTTCCATTGGGAAACAATCTCGATCTGCGGATAAGTCCATTTCAAGAAGAGTGGTGTTGACATCTATTTTAAGTGAAAAAACTTAAAAAAAAAGATAATTGTCTTCAATTTCAACCGAGATTGGTTTTAGTAAAAAGACATTAACATAATATGTGAAAATGAGAAAAATATTGGATGATAGTACCTTGGAAGGCAATTGGGCAATTATGTGTAGAGCTCCTTGATCTGACAAGATTCAAGATGTTGTTAGGAACTTGATCTCAACGTTTTGGAATGATAATACTCATGCTTCATCAAATAGTAGAGATGTTATCAAACACACAACTAGGCCCAATAGTCATGATTTACATATAAAACATTGGTTAGACATAACACAACATGAGATGTATGTGATGTTTTGTAATTCAAATCCTCACATAAAGATTGGGTAAACAATATTTGAAAGGTTAAGGCCATATTATGTGAAGACAAACAAGGTTTTTGAAACTTGTTGTTGTCATTATCATATTGAATTTGATCTCTACTATCAGGTGTTTCAAAAGATTAGAGAAGGCAATGATGGTTTTGTAAATGCACCTCTTAAATGGGCAAGTCAGTTCATAGCATCTATCTTATGTGATAAATCAGATGATGATAATGCAACTGGTCAAATAAACTGCATAAAAGGTCTTTGTGAAACATGTGGAAATTTGGCTAAAATGCCTTTGAGAAACAAAGATAGCGACCCAATGAAGTTGGTAAATTGCACAAGTTACAAGTACATAAAGTTTCACACAAAAAATGGGAAAGAATCCACAAGGTTAGATTATGTAGAAGAGGAGATACCTATTGGAATATTTATGAAAAATTTATGTGAATTGATACAACCATACATACATCATGCTTTTTTTGCTAAGTGGCAAGCACAATAGTTTCAAACATTAAGAGATACTTTCCCACCTGGAATAGTTTTATCAGTAGTTGACTTTGCAGTAAAATACTCTTTTGTACATCAAAAAGAGATTCAATCATGCAATATTACTTTTCAGAGAAGATCACTATTACGGTGCATGTGTTTTATCAGCATGGACAATTGGATTTGGATGGTGTTGATAGTACATTTGAAGCATGAGTCATTAAAAAAGAATATCGCTTTTATATTAGTGATGATAAAGAGCATGAGACACATTTTTTAGAACATTGCTTTAAGAAGTTTTTTGAGTATTTGGCAAGTAGGTGTGTAAAAATTGAAAAACCTCTTGTATGTTTAGATGGATGTGAATGACAATTTAAATCATCGAGGCCATTTTATGCACTATGTAGATATCATCAAAATGACAATATACCACATGTTTGGAGTTTCCTTGAGAGTGGCCATGGAAAGGGTGAACATGATGGCGCGGGAGCTTGCATCAAACATGCTCTAAGAAAGCATCAAATGAATAATGTGGGAGATCATATAAAAGATGTGCATGATGTTGTAGAATGGTGTAAGATACACTTTGCATCAAATGAGGTTGGCACATCTTCAGGAACAAACTGATACATTCAACAAAGTGTTTTGGGAGATATCAGATATGTATTGTTTGAAATTTTAATACTTTATATATATTCATATATCGTGCATACATGAGTTTGTTTATCTTAGTTTGAATTTAATTATTTCTATTATATTTATAATGTACAATATAATAAATTTGTAGGTATGGATAGAAGATCAATGCATGGATGCAAGAGGGTAGAGAAAACAAGATCTTTGCATTGTGTCATGAGTGTAGATAGCCAGACATGGAGGTTGCACACTAGGGATTACTCTTGTTTTTGTTATGAGTGCATGTTAGGAGATTGTGAGAATTGTAAGAACCAACAACATGGATATGTCAGTGAATGGAAAAACATGCCACTAGTTGTTACCAACACATACAACAAAGATGAGGATGAAAGATTTGAAGAAATTCCTTTGATTTCAATTGATTATAACCATATTTTAGGATTGATTAAAAATGTATGTGTACATATATATAATTTATATAAAGTATCTCTAAATTTTAAATTACAAATTTTCCATGTAAATTTGGTGCAAGAGATGTTTTTGCAGTCATAGCAAAGGCTAGAAATATAGAAGACGTTAGTTATTATTTATTGTGTTGCATAGAACAGAGGCAAAACCTAATAAAGTTGGAAAAAGTGATGGAATGTTGTTTCCCACAGGTTTAACTTTATAATATATTTAAATTTTGAATTTGTTATGTACATGTCAAGTACTTTGAATGATTTAAACATTTAATTTATATTTTTCATACTTTATGTTATGTCTTACCTCAATGAAAATGCTATACATGAACTATGTCTAGGTTACATTTACCTTGAAAATGTTGTCTTACCATGGAATATTGTTTCCCATAGGTTTAGTTGTAGTGCAAGGGACATATCTCAAACAAGTCAAGATTGTTCAACATTATCAACCTTAGAAAAAGATATATCATTATAGCCACCTAGTAATTGCTACCGCCCTATCTCTTCATTCAGTTCCACATGCACATGGATGTCGTAAGTGGAGACTAGATAGTGATGATCATCAAAGAACATTAGATGTGATTGAAGATCGAGCTAAACCACTTGATGTGGTATAAAAAATATGGATGAAGAACTTATAGTTTATTTTGAAGACTTAAATTCACTATCTAGATAGATATGTTCATGTATTAATTGTTTAAAATTTATGAAAGTTAAATTAATAGTTCTTTCGTTGAACAAATTTTAACTTCAACATGTGGTTCTTAACAAATTATGTTGTTGAAGATGAGAAGAGTAGAACGGCTATGATATGAAATAAGCAATGGAGACTAAACTACAATGCAACTATAATAGAGATGGGTGATTGATAATGGAGACATGGTGATGATAATGGATTTGTAATGCAAATGCAATGAAGGTGATTTTGCCAAAGGCACATTGGTATGATTCCTATAGAGTAAGATTATGAATGCTTGAGTTTATATGAAATGGGTATGAAGACCTTTCTTATATAGGCTGAGGGAAGACCAAATCCAAGTGTCAATAGATCCATGACTGGAGAAATTACTTGTAATGTGTAAAGTTGAGAAATCTTGAGGGAATTTGTTCCAATTAGAAGAGGACAAGTGTCTAAGCCTTCTTCATGAGTTATGGGAGATAACAAAATAGATTGAAGAGTTAACTGAAATGAGTGATCAGTTAACTGGGTTGATTGGGGAGTCAACATAATAGATTGACCAGTGAACTCAATTGACTAATTAGTTAATAGATTTGATTGATGAGTTAACTAATTTGACTGGAGGAGAAATAGGACATGTGGGTGAGGCAATATTAGCTAATTAAATATTAAAATATTTGATTAAATGTACAATGTGGTGAGGTAATTAAATATTAAAATATTTAATTACATGTGCAACATGGTGAGGTGGAAAGGTGAAGTGGAAAGGTGATGTGGAATTATGGAATTAGGACTTTAAGATAGAGGAAATTGGGATTAATTCAATAATTTAGAATTATTTAATTGTGTGAGACATTAGAAGAATTAGGGGATTTTAATTAAATTAATTGATTTTATTTAATTATTGGAGGGATGTGAATCATTTAAATAAATTAGAATATTTATTTAATTAATAGAGGAATGAGAATTAAAATAAATATTAAAATATTTATTTAATTCGACTTAGCCATTTTTAGGTGTATACATTTTGTCCTTCTTTGATGCAATGTGTTTTATCATATTGTTTCAAAGAATTAAAAAAAAATTGCGATTGATACATGCCCCAGTTTGCCCCCGGTATAGGTTTATGATGATAGGATGCCACCTTGGTAGATTGGACAAGAAGAATGTGACGGCAGGATGATGGATGATCTCATGCTGAGATAGGCTAAATGATAGGTTAGGGTGAAGAAAATGGAGGACCTATAAGAAATATTATGTGAAAATAATTCTCCAGCATGGACAAGGTCAAGCACCTATCATTAGGGTTCCATGTGTTATATATAGGAGTTTGGGTTCATAGTTCACTCATTTGTACACTTGCCTTTGAGAGAGATCCTAGTGGAGAGTAGATCCATTTGAGCACAAAGCAGTTGGTGAAGATGCAACAGTTTCCTCTTGAGCTTCATTGATTTGAGTGGATCTGATGGTTCAACCGTCCAGTAGATTATGGGCCTCCGATAAGTACTACTTCATTTCTAGGCTAGGGTCATTAAAGCTAGCAATAAATGTAAGCCAAAGATTTAGGTTTTGTATGCACCAAATGGTAGAACTACATATGATGCGCGATACCATGCATATGACACGATTCTGCGCATATGATGCCAGAATCGATGTATCTACAATTTTTTCACATTTGAAGCTTATTCTTGTGCAACTAAAACCTTGCTGCGCATGCAGTTGGGGACACTACACATACAATTTTTTACTGCGCATTTGATATGTTGCTGTGCAAACAAGTTTATGATGCACATCTAAGGAATAGTCCTATGCATTCAAAATAAAGTGATGTATATAAGATGCTTCTATGCATATGAGTTTATTCTATGCATCTGATAGGTAGAATTGCGCAAATGATTTTGGTTTATAAAAAACACTTAGAAATTTGATGAAGTTCACTGTACGATTGATGTTGGTCAACTGATAGGTCATCTCTAAGATTGATAGAATCTTCGGAGAGATGATAGGATTTCTTTCCTATTGAAATAACTAAGTTTTTTATGTTGGATAGATAGACTTGCAGTTTAGTCTCTTTTGATTGACAAATGCGTGCTTTCTTGTTTGTAGGAGGAGTTAGATGATTTGCTCATGTTGAGAGAGCATTTTCTAGTTACACAGATGTTGAGGCCTTATTTGACAGAGACTAATCTACTTGTTATTGGATCAGCTAGATTGTCCTTTGTACTCTTCATGCTTGAGATTAGGGCCAATCTTAACATGCTGACTGCTCTGGTTGAGAGATTTCACAGTGAGGACGAGATATTTCACCTTCCCACTAGGGAGATAATAGTGACTCTAGAGGATGTTCACAGGATTCTACACATACCTATTGATGGAGAGATCGTTGAGTATGAGCTGCAGACTGGGGTAGGATTGGATGAGTGCCGATGGGTTTTGAATGACGATGAGATCAATGGCACTGAGATTAGTTGGTCTGACATGCTGGCATATTATGAGCCACTTCCTTCAGTTGTGGCAGGTTTGATCAAATGTATTATGTGCCCCAACAGATGGTCATGTGGATTTGTAGTTGGATGGGGTCAGGTACTAGAGTGGATTACGATGGAGGGGACCAGATATGCCTTGGGTGTTTGTATCCTTGCTCATCTATATCATGATTTGCACCAGTTTGTGTATGATGGCTCTTCTAGCTTGGCTTGTAGGGTTTCACTATTAAAGATGTGGCATGGACTCATATATTCATCACTCATCCTATTGGAATTGGCAATTGGGGTAGGCATTAGCCTTATTCTTACATGTTTCAGGATAGCCTTTCCTAGCCCAAGATGGGAAAGTTAGAGTATTGGAGACATGCCTTCGATAATGTAGATAGAGTCGAGTGGCGATTATACCTGGACTGTGAGGTATGGGACGATGATGCATCATAGCTTCTATTTTGTTTTTAGATGAGATGGATTATAGGGAGGACACCCTATATTTTGGAGAGACATTATATCACATGTGTATCGGTTGTTTGGCAGAATCCAGGGGATGCCCTAGGGTAATGCCATATTTGCCTATATGCACAAGGAGAGGATATGATGGGGGCATAGCCCATCTTATGAGACAACTCATGATGAGTTTCTACATATTCCATATTAGCCTTGGCTGATGATGAGGGCAGTGGCAGATGTCGACATGACATAAGACTACTTTGACTAGTTTGTGGCACATCCTTTTCCATGCTACTCCAGCCTAGGAGAGCGATCCCTAATTTTGGATGATCTGGAGGAGGATGACGAGGGGCCATGGAGGTGACCTAGGAGATGCTGAGGATGAGGAGGCAGAGGTGGCTGAGGTGGGGATGACAGCGGTGAAGGAGGAGGAGGAGGAGGAGGTCATGATGGCGGTGGCGATGGTGGTGATGGTCATGATAGTGGACATGATGGCTATGATGGGGATGGGAGGAGGGTTCACCAACAGATTGATCCTACTCAGCACACTCAACTAGATTTATAGGCACAGGTTCAGTCTCTAGTGCAGCCAATGGATAGGGGCTAGATGATGGGGTGATAGCAAGGTTACGAGTCCAGCTGGCTCAAGCATAGTCTATGCTAGGATAGTAGTAGGGACAGATAGGATAGATGTAGGGCTAGATTACATAGTTGTAGAGTGACCTACAAACCACCTAACTGGAGAGAGACACATCTATTCAGAGGTATGGGAGGGCAGAGGCACTCTTAGAGAAAGTTTAACAGACTGCAGGATAGGGTCCCACTGGCTAAGAAGGTTGTAGAGATGGTTAGGGCAGGTCAAGAGATCCTCTACTGGTAGTCCCTTTATGAGTTGATTGTACCACCAGAGCGTAGGGTAGGAAGTCACCACCCCAGTTACCATAACTAATCACAGAGGGCACTTACAGAGAGTGGCATGGTGATGGGACCTACAGGGCTACCTCCCAAACCATCAAGAGGAGGTGAAGCAGGGACTAGGACACTAGGGATAGGGATAGTAGGTGGAGGAGGAGGAGGAGGTATCCTACCGCCACAACTGACACCATCAGGGGGGAACTATTCTTAGCTACTCCGTGACATGTATCATTTTTTAGTACCTTCATTTGGACATGTATACACCACTTCGGTTTGGACACTTTGAGATGTATTGTTATTTTGACATCATTATATACTTGGACATTTTTATTCTTTATGATATTATGATTCAACTGACTATGATTATGATCTACTGTGATCAACATGATGTACATTATGATGTTATGATATGCTATGCTTATAGATGACCTATGTGGTTTATGACTATGATGCATATGTTTACATTTATGCGATGGACATGATGATCTATATGATGACTTTACATTATTATGGTTGTATCTAGCTAACATGTTTGTTAGATTCTATGATGCACTTTATTTTTATGTGACATGATGTTTCTATGAGCTATATGATGGATATGATGACATATATGCATGTTTATGACCCTATATGTTCACATTCTATGATGATCTAATGTAGAAATTGTGATAACTGAGATGTGTACTTATGTCAATAAACCTATAGTTATAACCACAACCTTTTATAGTGTGAAGATGAAAAGTTCAAGAATAGTAAACTTGTCTTTATTTTGAAGAGAATCATGTGCAAAGCCGTGGGTTTTGTCCATACTATGCTTCCAAATAAACTCAAATCCCATACAGTCATGGCAGCACCATATACAAGAAATAATATAGAAACAAATAAATTAGAGATAAAAAGAAGCCAGAGATCAATATTCATCAGAAAATATAGTCAAACTATGGCCTAAAAGGTCTGATGATGCCTTGAAAATATAGAGCAATGTCCAGATCTAAGACAAAATTGCTTACCCTTTTGTTTTCTGCATAAATCTTTCAGAAAAATCAACTTGAAACAGTAGGTGTAGAGTCAGAAAATTGAGGGTCATTCCAATATAAACTCTAACTCCATGGCGGTTTGCAGAGCTTCATCAAAAGGTTGAAAAGGTGCAAAGTGAGCCTGAGGAATTAGGGCTATGTGTTTTGTGTTAGGGTTTCCCACAAAGACCTAAATTCAATGGGCATTTTTATCACACTGAGTTATTTTTCATTGCCCAAACTAATGGTGTCATGGTATTGTGGTCCACTTTTCAAATGTCAAACCATCATAACCTAGGATATTATGAGCCTTAGGTATTTTACATATTCAGCGGGTAAGGCTTTGTGCTTCGAGACCTCGAAAGTTGGTTTGACACATTTAAATAATGTATAAATATTAGTATACCTTAGCATTATTTACAAGACCCCTTGCACATACATGCCTAGGCATTGTACCTCAAAAGGTTAATTAGATCACCATTGAAAGTGGACTAGAATAGATAGATCATATGCCTCTAAGAGATATTTTTGCAGCTCTAATAGAAGATGAGCCACATAGCCTTTATTTTTGCAAAAAACTATAATATGCCTTAGAATATTTTTATGATTTTTTATAGAAAAATCAATTGATATATAATGCATATGGTTGGCAAAATGCCACATATGATATATCTATTTCTACAAAAGTCAAATTGAGATGGGTAGGAGAATAAAACTACAAAATCTTTGTAAAGCATTATTTTAAAGCAATGCTTTATAAATTGCTTTAAATAATTGCTATTTTAAATACAGATAAAGATAGTAAATGGATAAATTCTTTCTTGATTTCCTTTGGGTAAAATTGGGTAGAAGAAGATAAATTTTAGCTTTTATTGAGCCAATAAAACATGTTTTAAAGTAGATTTTGGTGGGACCACCTAAGAGGACACCTTGGCAGCTTTTATTTTTCAGTTTGGTGGCAGTTTGAAGGCTTTAGTTTTGGCTTTTGAGGAGCATGAAATTTGATTTCTATATCTAGTTTTAGGAGCTTTTTTGGAGAGATCTCTGGGCAAGGCATTTATAGGAGAAAAAGTTAGTTTTTTCTCAGTCAGTTCATACCATTTTCTTCTCTCTTGAGCATAGGCAGAAAGTTGTATATAGGCGGTTGACTCAGTTTGGTTTTGCATTGTACTCCTTCCAGTTTAATACAACAAATTTTTCTATTCCATCTATTTATCTTTTTGCAATTTTTATTTGATGTCTCATTGTGGCAGTTTCATGTCCTTTATTATGTCTCTTACTGTAAAATTTGCTTTTGGTCCTAGTTGTAATTTGTGTTCAATTTGAACCTTATTACAAATTATTTTGGCATCAAATCTCAAAGGTGGGGTTGTGAAAGTTTAAGTGTGAAGAGTTGTTTGTGAGTGAAGATATTCATTTAGATTAAATCTTAGAGTTAGTTTTGCATTTTAGTTATTCTCTCTCCCTTTTCCCCTGCAAGTAAATTAGATTAGAAAATCATAAGGAGAACCATCTCACTCTAGAGATTCACTCTCAACATAGATCACCCACAATTTGAGAGTGTTTCCATGTGTCAACAGATAGCTAAGTCTTCTATAATCTTAGCATAGGGTGCGTATCTGATTGATAACAATGTGATGGAAGTAATGAGAGAACTCTTTGGCAATAGGAGATTGCTCAATGAGATGAATACTACATTCATCACTTTTATTCCTAAGAACTTAGAGGAAACTCCTTTTCTAATTTTAGGCCTATTAACCTATGTAACTCTATATAAAATATTCTTGAAAGTTCTTTCTTCCAAACTCTAGGTTATTCTCTCAAAGATCATCTCTTCCCAACAAAGTGGCTTTGTCCCAAGAAGGCAGATTCTAGACTCCATCATCATGGTTCATGAGAATATTCATTCATTAATGGAGAACAAGAAAGAAGGGTTTTTCCTCAAGTTGGACCTCATGAAGGATTATGACAGAGTGAACTGGAGATTCTTATTAAACATTTTATCCAGATTTAGTTTCAACTAAAAATTCTTAGATCGAGTTTCTCAAATGATTGCCTCACCCAAGTTTTTGATGTTGGTTAATGGTACCCGTTCTGGTTATTTCAATTCTTCCCATGGGATTAGATAGGGAGATCCAATTTCTCCCTTCCTATTCATTATAATGGTTGAGGTGTTGGGCCTCAACATATCCAAAGCGGTCTCTTCAGGAACCCTTCAGGGAGTTAGTCCTTCTTTGACTAGTCATCCTTGCTCTCATTAGTAGTTTGTCAATGATACTATCATCATGGGAGAGGCTTCGGCTACTGAAGCTAGAATTTTCAAACAAATTTTGTCTAGATATGAGAGTATGCTTTTCTTTATGAATACCACCAAACAGAGACAAGTCAAAATTGCTAAAATTCTTAACTGCAAAGTGGAACTTTTCCCTCCACTTACCTTGGCTTACCTCTATATGAAAAATGATTCCAAAAGCCTTTTAGTCAGGGCTGGTAGATCACTTCCATGCTAAATTAGAGCTAGAAGGGAGCTCTTTTAAGTCAAGTGGAAAAGATTCAATTATTAAAAGCTACTCTGTAGGAACATGTCAGTGTATGCTATGAGCCTATTCAAAATGCTAGGGAAATATATGGAGAATATTGAGCAGATACAAAGGAAATTCTTATGGACTAGCATAGAAGAGAAGAATAAAATATCATTGGTGGCTTGGGACCTCGTCTGTAAGCCTAGGATGTAGGGGGTATCAGAATAAGGAAAATTAAAGAGTTCAACAAAGCATTAATGGCTAAGATGGCCTAGAGATTGATAAGAGAAAGGAATGAATGGATCGATATAGTGAACAATAAATACCTCACTGGGTTCCATAACCTCCGAAAAGTTTTAGATGTTGATAAGGAGATACTTCCAGGTGGCTCCAACATTTGGAAAAACATTGTTGACAAGAGAAGCTTAATTATAGAGGGCATTAAGTTGAAGGTTGGAAACGGAAATTCTATTCAACTCTAGGAGGACCTTTCATATGGGGACACAAAGTTATCTAATCTGGAATGGACTAGACCTGTAAGAGAGATTTACATTAAAATTATGGGTCAGCAGGTGGTGGACTACATGAAGCACGACTGGTGGAAGAATCTCTCCAAGATGAATCATATTCTTAAAGACTTACAAGTTTTGCTGTCCCAGTTCCACTTGCCATGTTGGCATATGGAGGATGAGTTCATTTGAAATTCTTCCCCCTCAGAGAACTTCTTAGTAGCATCTAGGTTTGAGATGTTGCTTCATGTTCATACCGCCATACCTTTTTGGGCCAACCTTTGGATTCCGGATCTCATTCTGAAAATTAATATCTTTTTCTAGCTTTTGGCTCAAAATAAGATTTTAACCATTGATAACTTGTGGAAATGTTGTTTTTCCATTCCTAATAGGTGTGCTTATGTTTAAATCAATTGGAGTCAGCAGTCCACCTGCTGACTGGATGCGACTTCTTGAGAGAAATATGAAGAATCTCTCTTTGGAATTTGGATTGGGTTTTTTCAAATTCCTTATAGGAATTGGTCGCTCAGTGGTAAGCTCCCTCCTAGAATTGTGAGAACTATTAAGGAAAATTCCTAGAAAATAATGAGAGCTATTAAGGAAAACTTCAGTCAAGGTATGGTGGACAAAAATCAAAATGTGCTAAAGGATCATACTTCAAATTATGACAAGTAGGTGTCTTCTAATTGGTGCTTAATGGCTGATATATTTGTCATGTTTAAGAAGATTAAGAAGGCTAGAGATTAGGTCAAATGGATGACCCCACCTTTGGGGTGGGTCAAGATCAACTTTGATAGGGTGGCCAAAGGGAATCCTGGAGCTCCTGGAAGTGGGGGAGTGTTAAGAGATGATAAAGGTAGAGCTTTATTTCAGTTATGATGCTTCCATTGGGCATCTTGTCAAATCACTATGCCAAAATTGTGATGGTGTACCATAGCATCAAGATAGCTTATGAGAAAGGTTATAACAAGGTTTGGATTGAAGGGGACTCACTCCACATCATAAACTGCCTAAAGGAAATCCAAGCCCCAAGTTGGACCATCCAAATTTTGATTAAGGATTCTATTCATTTGATAAATTCTTTTCAAAACTCTTTAATTTTTGATATATTTCAGGAAGGTAATGTGTTGGCTGACGTAGTGGCTAATGAGGGAATTATCTCCCATAATATCAAACATTGGGAAAATATTTTTGATATTCCAAGTAAGGTGAAATCCATTGTGACCAATGAAGGAAATTATGACAACATCAGCATCATCTCTGAGAGTTAATCTGATGATAACTCTGCATCAGTTTGCATGCTTTTTGGGTAGGCCAAAGACCCTTCTAGTTAAAATTGGGAAAGAGCCTTTTCTTTTACAGAAGTTGGAGTTTTTAGAAAGAGAACCAAAGCACAACTAAATGGGAGTTGATAGGAACAGAATTGAGCCTTGCTCCTATGATGGGATCCGCAGGCAGCCCCATCTGTGGAAAATCATGCTAGACATGGGGCTTGTCCCCCTTATGGAAAAATTGCACAGGTCAGACCCAATGGCTATGAATGTGTTTGAAAAAGGGTGGTGAGGAAGAAAAGTTAAAGCCTATGGGATTGAGACTGAGATAATATAAGACTTCATAGCTGGTATTACACGCCTATGTATGGATGGGAGGAAATTCTTTAGGGACCATAAAGTGGGAGAGGAAACATTGAAAGCCTTCTTCAAAGGCAACGAGACGAACCTAGTGGTCAAGTTCAACTTAGGAGGATATGAGAGGAAATCCATCAAACCTGTATGGGGTGAAGTGACAGAGGTTATCAGGTACTACATTACCCTTGAAGGTAGGTTTACTATCATTTATAATTATCATTTCATACTCTTGAATCACTTTAGACATAAAATGGTAGTTTCTTTTCCTTTTTAACTTTTATCCTTTATGGAAATTCCCATAAAAGAAAACTAGAGAAACCCTAGGTTACCTATTATGCATGAAGTCTTAATTCTTCTCATCATGGAGCACATAGAAACCATGGTACCTAGTGCAGATATAAAGGGAAGTTCTATGAAGAAGGGAAAGAATCCCATTGTGGACTACTCTGTTTCCACAGATGGTGAAACTAAGGAAGATGAAGAGGACCCAAATTGGGTAGAGGAAGAGGTTTCTATGGAGGTTCTTTCCACTCCACATTCCTCTGAGGAAGAGGAGGGAGAAAGATCAAAAAATAGAAAGAGGACCTGTGAAAAGAAAGCCCTGATCAAATAGAGCACAAAAGAGGAGGACTACTAGTCCATGGGCTTGGCCTTTGTGGATGTTGAAGACGAAGGGTACATAGAGGAGAAGGTGGATAAAAAGAAGAAAGATAAGAAGAAGAAAGGTAAGTAGACCTAGGAGGAAATTTAGGCCCCTGAGGAGAAGAACACTAGTGAAAAAGGAAAAATAGTTTGAAAGTTGAAGCTAAAAATGGGGATGGATGAGAATCCCAAAGATGAACAAGTCAAGGGCATGGTGATGGAAGATCTAGGGATCGGCATTCCTTTTCCTCAAATCCCAAACCCTTGTAGTAAGCTTCCCTAGAACTTTTCTTTCATTCTCTCTTCAACTACAAATAGGGATGAGCTTTTTGAAGCTCTAGGCATGGTGAGGGAAGTGGTTGATAGCCAACATAGGTTAATGAAATGGGTTTTCATAGAGATAAACAAAAATAACATTTGGCACACATGTATTCTACAAAGGATGGGGAGGGGTGTTGAAATTGATGACATGATGGATGAGGAAATTCAAATGTCATGGGAAGCCATCCCAATGGTTAATCAATTAGAAAAGGACTTTGTGTCTCACAACCAAGAAGATGGCACTCACCTGAACAATGTGAAAGGAAAATTGAAATATATTAAGAACAATCTAGAAAGGATGTTGGAGATCAGCAAGTTCACCATACAAAACAAAGCAGAAGGAATAAGAATCCTCATAGAAAAGCTAAAGGAGCTAAAGGAAGAACACATGAATGGGATGGGGGAAGATAAGGACACCGAGGGTAAGCTATAGAAAACTAGGAACAAAGGTAAACAGGGTAGAAGTGATAATCAAGGGAGCCCAAGCCCCAGGACCTAAGCAAGCTTGAAAAGTAATCTTTCGAAGAGGAGAAGGATGAAGTTTTGGGCTTTGCCAAACTTCATGAAGAATTTTACAAATAGGAGTTGGCTGCTATTGAAACTCTTAAAAATATGATGGGCTCTAGGAGGATGGGTGTATGGTGGGCTACTATATGTTTGCTAATAGTATCTTTTAGAGCTTTAATATCTAGGCATATTTTGTTTCTTTAGGTGTTTTTGTCTTTTACCTACTATCCTTCCATGTTTTATCTTTGGGGTAGCATCTAGTTATAGGGTTTTGAGGCCCCTTCAAAGCCCACTTTACCCCTCTAATCAAAAACTAAAATTTTAGACATAAGTACAAATAAAATACTATGTAAAACCAAAACACAGTAAAAATATATTTAAAAAAATTGAAGTAAAATAAAATAATTTTCAAGTAAATTAAAATTTATAAAATAAAATAGTTAAAATAAAATAACTCTAACATAAATTAAAATTTATGTGTATGTATTAAATAATATAATTCTAAAGTAAAATAAAATAACTTTTAAGTTATTAAAAATAGTTTTTGAATATAAAGTAACCAATGTAAATAAAATAAAATAATTCAAAATAATTCAATATTGATATCTCACATTTTTTTATAGATGTATTTAAGATATTTAAATATTAATATTTTGATATATAAATGACCCTAAGTTAAGAGTTTTTGTTAACACGCTCAGGCCATTACACTTCAGCTATTGTCAATGCCTCTCCACAAAATTAATGCCTAGAATTAATTAATTAGGGCGGTGAAATCTAAGT
Organism: Cunninghamia lanceolata; assembly: GCA_027924645.1. Lineage (NCBI taxonomy): Eukaryota > Viridiplantae > Streptophyta > Pinopsida > Cupressales > Cupressaceae > Cunninghamia > Cunninghamia lanceolata. The sequence continues at coordinate 12,477,539 of BSBN01000112.1, read as the reverse complement.
TTTTACAGTCACTAAGATCACAACATATTTGCAAAAATAACTAGAGATAACAATCATTGTAATAAAAAACAATGACCATTATGTAAATTATTTTTATTGTTTTAAACTCAAAATACATTTTACCTCATCTTATGAGGTATGATGAAATTTTATCATAAAAATTAAATCAAAAAATCTTACACAACTAATTCACTTACAATAAAGGTATCATGAAATTTGATTCTAAAATTAAATAAAAAAATATTACACAACTAATTCATTTACAATAAACTGAAAATAAGGTATCTTTGTGGTTGAGAAGGGAATGGCGTTCGCGTGCTCTGCAAGCCGAGCTAGGGCGACCGTGCCCTAGCTCGTTCTCTGTGTGTTGCTCGCTTCTGCGTTGGGGGGGTTTTTTGAAGCTTTCGGGGTGGTGGTGGTGGGTTTTTTCTTTTTTGAGGCCTTCTTGCTGCCGTTTGGGTGGCTTGTGGGTGGAAGGGTTTTGATCCTTCCCTTGGGGTTTTGTCTTTTTCGATTTCTTGCATACGTGTCCTGGGGGTTTGCATGCCTGCTGGGGTTCTTGTTTTTTGCTATGCAGGGTGGGGAAACATCTGGGGCTAGCCCCAAATTGGATTTCCGATCAGCAGTTGGTTCGAAGCCTCCGGTGCATGGAGTGAATGTTTTTGATAATACGCTGTTTTCTTCAGCGATGGAGATGAATGATCTAGGATCGGTTAGTGGTTCCTGAATAACAAAGATTAATGGGTGTTTGGAAAGATGCAAAGAGCGACCGAAGTTGATTATCCCGATGGAAATTCTTGCAGATGATATTGAATACTATTCAAGGCACTCTTTTTATTGCAAGTTCATGGGTTTGAGAGTCTCGCTGCAATTTTTGGAATCTTGGGCTCAGTGGACTTGGATGCCAGAGGGGGAGATGGAGATTAGGCTCCTTGCGAACAACTTTTTTATGGTCTCTTTTGATTGCATGGCAGATCGGAATAAAGTCTTCGAGGGCGGCCCCTATTTTTATAACCAGGTGGGTTTGTTTATAAAGCCATGGCATGCTGGCTTCAACCCGACTGAGGCACTACCAAGTCGAATCCCAGTTTGGGTTCGGTTGCCGTGGTTTCCAGTGGAGTGTTGGCGGGATGACGTGTTGCATTTGGTGGCTTCAATGCTCGGTAAACCTGTTGGGTCTTCACAACAGACACAGTATAAAAAGGTAATGACTTTTGCTCGTATCTGTGTAGAAATTGATTTAAGCAAGCCACTACCAGATTCTATTGAAGTGAGTGTTGGATCATATACTTAGGTGCAACAGCTAGATTACGAAACCCTACCTTTTCGGTGTCGTCTTTGTCATGAATATGGTCACTTGCAGCGTAGGTGCCCTAGGGCTAAGCCTATGGTGCCCCAACCTTCTCAGCCTTCTCATAATCCACCTAGGGCTGATAATGGTAAGGAGCCTATTCTGGGTGATGGTAATGGAGATGATGGCTATGTCCCTATCAAGGCTCGCAATAGGAATCGGGGCCAGAAGCGGACCTTGAGGGAGAGGCAGGTTGGTGAAACTTTTAATAGGTTTGAGGTGCTGGATGATCTTAGCCAGGGGGAAGTGAATCCGGGGTTGTTGAACTTGGATCAGGGAACTTTGGGTACAGGACAGGATGGGCCACCATTGGAGGCCATGCAGGTTGTGCAAGAGATTGGGGTGGGGGAGATGGATACGGATCAACAATTGATTGTCCAGACTAAACAAGAATCTTCTATTGGAGCTTCGAAGAGTGGTGGAGGTGGTTCCCCATTGCCCCTGAAAGGAAGCAAGAATGTGGGGAAGAGCTCGTTGGCCTCCCCTCTTTTGGGTATTCAGCAAATTGAACTGAAGAAAGGGACTAGTGACAGGACTTCCAAGTTGGGAAGGAAGAAGGATATGGAGAAGATTAAATTAACTGGGGAAACTTTGGTGGAGTCAGGGTCAGTCAAGACTCTGGATTCACATTTTTCATGCCCCCAGAAATGATTGTTCTCTCATGGAATGTAAGGGGCTTGAACAGTGGCCCTCGACAAAAAGCTGTTCGTGATTTGGTTAGGAATCATTCTCCGGATGTTCTTTTTCTTCAGGAGACTAAATTATCTGTAGATAATATGTTGGCCATGGCTCCTAAGCTGTGGAAATATGGTGAATGCCAGTGTATGGGGGCTCTTGGTGCTTCTGGAGGGGTGGCTTGTTTTTGGAACCCTCGGAAGATTTTCCCTCTCTGGTGGATGTCCTCTAGATCCTCTATATCCCTAGTCGCCTCTTGGTATGAGACTGGTGAGTGTATTCTCCTCTCTAATTTGTATGCTCCTGTTGAGTTTCTGGGTAAACAACTTCTTTGGTCCCATCTTCGTTTTGTTCGAAGCTTAGCTCCTTACCATCCGTGGGTTATGGCTGGTGATTTTAATGCTATTGTGGAGTTGTCTGAGAAAAGAGGTGGTATTCCTAGGTTGGAGCCTTCTGCTCTATTATTCAGAGATAGCATTTCTGAATTAAATCTTATTGATGTTCTGCCAAGTAATGGTTGCTTCACTTGGAATAATAGGAGAATTGGTGAGAGTTGTGTCGCTGAGAGGCTTGATCGATTCTTGGTTTCCTGTTATTGGGTTGGAGACTTATGGTCCACTCGATCTGAAATTCTTGATTGGAGAGGCTCTGATCATTGGCCTATTAAGCTTAGCATTATCTCTGCTCGGAGGCCTCGTTCTCCCTCATTCAAGTTCCAGATTATGTGGTTACGGGATCCTACTCTTCATGAACTTGTGGCTGAGTGGTGGCGGATTGGTAGACCAACTTTTGGTACGGCAATGTACACATTCTCCAAGCTTCTTCAGTTTGTCAAATATCAGCTTAAAAGGTGGAATCGGTGATGTTTTGGTAATATCTTTCATGCTAAGGTTGCTGCCCAGGAGGAGTTGAATAATATTACGCAGTTGATTCGTGAGAATGGGGCCTCTGAGGATCTTCTAAGGGAGGAGGCTAAGACTTTGAAAGTGGTTGAGGAATTTGAATTGCGGGAAGAAATCTATTGGAAGCAAAAGGCCCGGGTTGAATGGTTATAGGAAGGTGATAAAAACACCGCCTTCTTCTTCAATTCTGTGAAGGACAGGAGGTATGGTAATTCCATTCCTTTTTTGGTGAATGATAGGGGTGAACGTCTTGCCTCGTTTCAGGAAATCTCTGCTGAGGCATCTCAATATTTTGCTACTTTATTTAGGGAGGATTCTCGAGGGGGCTCTCTTGAGGAAGCACAAGTTCTTTCTTGTATTCCTCAGTTGGTCTCCAGGGAGGCAAATGAGTATCTGATGAAATATATCTCTCTTGTTGAGCTAGAGGGGATTGTGTTTCAGATGAAGAAGGGTAAAGCTCCTGGTCCCGATGGTTTCCCAATTGAATTTTTTCAGGAATTTTGGGATATCATAAAGTTGGATCTTCTGGTGGTTGTCCTTGAATCCCAGAGGAATAAGCAGATGCTTCGTGCTCTAAATTCCACCTTCCTTGCTCTCATACCCAAGTGTGAAGGGGCTGATAGGTTATCTCAGTTCCGGCCTATCTCTCTTTGCAATGTGGCTTACAAAATCATTTCTAAGTTATTGGCTGAGCGATTGAAGAAGTGGCTTAAAGTGCTGATTTCAGAGGAACAGAGTGGATTTGTGGCAGGTCGACAGATTCTTGACGGGGTTGTCATTGCTACGGAGACCATCCACTCCATGGACAACTCCCATGAGAAGGCTATGTTCATTAAGCTAGATATGGCTAAGGCTTATGACAGGGTTAGATGGTCTTTTTTGCAGAAGATCCTTGTTTCTTTTGGCTTTGGTGAAGAGTGGATCCAATGGGTCATGAGTTGTGTCACGTCTGTTTCCTTCTCAGTTTTGATAAATGGAGATCATTCTGAACTTTTTTGTGCCTCACGGGGCTTGCGCCAATGGGATCCTCTTTCTCCGTATCTTTTTCTGCTTCTTGTGGAAGGCCTTGGACGTTTGTTGAAAAGAAGGGTGGAGCTTGGTACCATTCAGGGTTGGCGATGGGGTGGAGACTTGCCTCCACAATCTCATTTACAGTTTGTTGATGATACTGCCTTGATGGGGATGGCTACTGTTAGGGAAGCTACTAACTTGAGGTAGGTGTTGGACATATATCTTGTTGCTTCAGGACAAATGATTAATGAGGAGAAGTCATCCATATTCTTCTTCAATACACCGACCCCCATTCAGAGAAGAATTGCTAATATCTTGAGGTTTCAGATAGGGGTTCTCCCTTTGACTTATCTGGGTTTCCCAATTTCTGTTCGCCCTCTTCCCAAGGGTTCTTGGCAGAATATTATTGATAAGCTCCGTACAAAAGTTAATCATTGGACCCACAGATGGTTGTCTTTTGCGGGGCGGGTTCAGCTTCTCAAGTCGGTGGTGCAGGCTCTCCCTACCTACCGATGTATGCTTCAGGTGGCTCCTATGGGTTTTCTGAGGGAGTTGGATTCTCTTGCAAGGCAGTTCTTATGGGCGAGAAGTTTGTCATCCTCCAAGTGGAGCCTGGTCAGGTGGGATGTTGTGTGTAGCCCAAAGCAATTTGGTGGTCTTGGTCTTCGACAATCTGCGTTATCTGGACTGGCTGTGGCTGCTAAGCTATTTTGGAGATGGTGTGTGGAACTGGATCAGCCATGGGCCAAGATATTATCTCATAAGTATTTCCCGGGGATTCCACGGTAGGATCTCCCTCGTTACCCTCTTGAGGGGAAAGGTTCAGTGATTTGGAATACTCTTCAAAAGGGTGCTAAGCTTATCAAGGAAGGTTTATTTTGGATTTGTAGACGGGGAACTGAAGCTCTCTTCTGGTCAGATTCTTGGGATGGATTCCCTCCACTTACTTCTTAGTTCCCCAACCTTCTTCCTTTGTGCCAAAGATTTCTCGAGGTTGGATGGGCTAGGGTGAGTGACTTCAAGTCTGTTGCTTCTTTTGGTCAGTTGGAGGTAGCTCATTGGAAGGATCCTGCAGTGTGGCCAGATTTGGGACTTGTGGAAGATAGTGCTGAGCTTCACAAGATTCTTCATAGTAGGAGTTGTAGTTCTCTTCTGGAAGAGGATATTCTTGCTTGGACCCATAATCCTAAGGGGGTTTACTCTGTTGCTTCTGGTTATCAGGTGTTATTGGCTCAGAAGCTAACTGGGGTAGAGGTTCATTGGTGGAAAAGGGTGTGGAATAAACTCTCGTGGCCTAAATGCAATTGCTTTGTTTGGACTTTGGCTTGGAATAGGTGTTTGACCTGGGATAACATTCATAAATGGGGATTTCAAGGACCTTTAATTTGTGTTTTGTGTGGGGGAGCAGAAGAGGATTCTTCGCATTTGTTCTTCCGGTGCCCCTTTGTTGTGCAGCTTTGGCATTGGTGGTGGGAGGTTTGGAAGCTTCCTTGTATTCATGCGTGCTCTTTGGTTGAATTCTGGGATAGCATGGGAAGACCTCCTTCTATGGCTTCCTTTTTGCAGGAAGTTTGGTTCGTGGGTCCTACCTTTCTGCTTTGGCAGATTTGGCTGGAGCGGAACCGCCGAATTTTTCATGATCAGAAGTTGGTGGATCGGCAAGTTTGGCTGCATATGCTAGGAATGGTGCAGGAGTCAGTTTCAGCTAATTGTGATTTGGTTTTCCCCTTGGAGAGAGGTGATGATGAGTTGATGGCCAGACTGGGTCTTCAAGAAATTCATTCTTCTTTTTTCAGTTCCAGGAACTGTAGGCATGGAAAAAAGAGGGTTCAACGGGTTGGAAGGTGGTTACTTCCTCCCAATGGATTTTTAAAGATCAATACTGACGGTTCTTCTAGGGGCAATCCTGGGCCTGCTGGAATTGGTGGAGTTGGTAGGGACTCAGCTGGGTCGGTGATTTTTCTGTTCTCTATACATGAGGGGGTGAAAACTGTTAACTTCATGGAGGGTCTGGCAATTCTGCATGCTATTGAGAGGGCCCTTGCTTTGGGCTGGAGAAAAGTTATATGTGAAGCTGATTCACAGATTTTGATTAATCTCTTGAATGAGCGAAAGATATCTGATATTAATTGGCAGTTGGCTTCGGTGGTTCAGCAGATTCTTCAGGTTAGTTCTCGGTTGGAGGAGGCATCCTTTGTTCACATCCCAAGGGAGTGGAATCGAGTTGCCGACTGCTTGGCCAAATGGGCCTCTGAGCATGATAGTGGCTGGAAAGTTGAGGATTGGGATCAGGTTAATCCTGAGCTGCATCTGGATTTAGACCGGTTCTTGGAGGAGGATAGGAGGATACATGAGGATAGTTGATGTTGTTTATGCTGTGGGGTTTTTGCCTTGTTTTCTGGGGCTGGGTCCCCTTGTTATTATTGTAATGCTCTTTTCTGATTTCTAATAAATTTTTTACCCCTTTGTTTTTTAAAAAAAAAAAAAATTCATTTACAATAAACTATGAAAATCTTATCTTTAATAAAATATTTATTACTTATCTTCCATAAATTATTTATTTACCCTAACTATTTCTTTCTAAAAGTTGTAAAATTCATTTTATTTTCTATTCTAATATCAATCTATAAATCTTGGTACAACACCTTAGTTTTTTAATAATAAGAAAAAATCTTTCTTTCGATAAAAAAAATTAATGATTTTCACCCTTAATGAACCTATTTAAAAAAGTAAAAATAAAAATTATTGTCTTTATTATATATAGACTGACAATTGACAAATAAAAATATAGTAACTTTGAAAGGACAAAATAACACCATTGTTATTGTTACAGTCTCCAAACATATTTATTATGATTACATGAACAATGGAATGTGGCATTGGATCGAATAATAATCCTTTCACGTAACTATAGGCTCCAACCTACCAGAGACTTCAATCTCCAAATCAAACTGAGCATCAACCCAACAATGAAGGTCCCACTTCATCTTCTAAGAACCAAACCAGCAAGAGGCTCCAACCTCTATTAACAAGCTCCAACCAATTGGAGGCTTCAACCTCCACAAAAACTAAGCTCCAACCCAGAAAACTAAAATAGAATCCATTTTCAACACAATTAACACATACTATGCAAACTGAGGATCATCAGTAGTTCATGCCCTTCACACACTTCAAATTCACATAATTATTCACACTTGTTTGCTTTATGTTCATGTGTATTTCACAAATCTAGACAATCACATATGTGTTTGGATTCTTCACTTTAGATGCTCGCATACATAGATACACACACACAAAATGCAAGACAATCATCTTTCATTTATATTGGTTTGTAGAAAATAGTCTACATGTCAACAATACTACATCAAATAACATTCTCCAAGGTCAGCAATTATATTTTGAATTACAACGTATATAGGGGTGTCCCATCCCAAAATTCCACTTTAAACCTAGGCCCAATTCACACATACTTAGGTAGACCCAAAAATAGGTCTGGACCAAAAACTAAAAAACCCACACATTGCAGTAATGACCCCAATATTTAAATTTTTTGTCTTCAATGTTGTTAACCTATTTCACCAAGGCAGCCTCAAACTGTATATTTAAGTCTTCAATTTAAATATACTAATTCTTCTCATCATTATCTCCATGAGCTCTTTTCCAGTGCCTTTATCGATAAAAATAGGTGAACCATGAACCACCTTCAATTAGCCTCTATTAGCAAACATACCTTTCTGTGAACTTTAAACTATTCTCCTTTCTCTATTGGAAAAATCCCATTCTCGCAAACCTTGGACTCTCTTCTCCAAAAGATTACTTTCATGAGCTTGCCTTCACAAGTCTTTGTCAGCTGATCGGTGAATCGATGAACTTCAAAACCTGTGAATTAGCCAACTCTTTCTTTTCTTAAGTTCACAAACTTATTATTTTGCTGCCTTATCTTCATGCTTTACTTTGTTGGCAAATTGGTAAATCGGTGAACTAATTAACTTACAAACCAATCAAATTTTCCATTGTTAATTTCTTAAACTTAAAAATTTCCCCTCCTTATCTTTACTCTCTCCTTTGTTGGTGAATCAGCAAATGAGCGAAGTTTGAAACTTACAAACCAAACCTTTGTTGAAACTTTAAATTTTCTTCTTCATGCCTTCATCATCCAACTTTATTGTCAGCAAACTTTTTGTCAAAGAAACTTGAGTTCACAAACTAAGCATTTTACCTTGACTAAAGGTAGAAATCATTCATGCCTTAGAATGTTCTTGTCAAATTTTCATTAGGCAACTAGATGTCAAGAAACCAAGTTGTCGATGAACCTCTGAGTTTGTGAACCAAACAATTTGCTGACTAAAGGAAGAAAACATGCCTTAGAAACTTTTATTTTCCTCTTACAACCATTTTCCCTTCGACAACAACTTCTCCTTGACATCAGTAACAATATGCACCTTTGACATCAATGACAACACTTCCAACAATCTCCCCCTTTGTCATTGTTGGCAACACAAACATAAACTTCTTCTTATGTAATGCCCCCATTACTCTATCTCTACCCCTTTGACATCAATGGTAAAGGGTGGTAACTAATGTCTTTCCTTACTACCAATAGAACTGTCAAGATAAGCTCCCCCTAATTGTAATCTTCTCCTCACCAATCATACCAAGCTTTGATCATCTACACTATCTCCTTTCTACTTGCTCCCCCTGAGAGGTAGTCACTATCAAAACAAGGATGAAGAATATGTCTTGTGATGCTCCCCCTAGACAAATGCTTCATCAATAATATTTTATTGAATTGATGAGAGTGATAACACTCCCATCTTCTGCCTTAAATACTCAAATGTCTCTTTAGGAAGGGGTTTTGTAAAAATATTTGCAATCTAATCCTTTGTAGCCACATACCATTTCTCTCAAGAAATGATAGCTAATGGATATATGCTTGGTTCTAGAATGAATCACTAGATTCTTTGATATATTAATGGCAATTGTATTATCACACAAAAGAGGAATGGGCTCATCCTATATCACTTTGATATCCTTTAGTGTCTACTTCATCCACAAAACCTGAGTACAAGTTTTTATGGCTATGTATTCTACTTTTGTCATTGAGAAAGAAATTGAATCTTGCTTCTTTCTTAACCACGAAACTAGTCTATCACCTAGAAAGAAAGATCCACTACTTGTGCTCCTCCTATCATCACTATTGCCAAGCCAATTTGCATTTGTATATGGAGTTTTAGAAAATTCCTTTCCCTTCTCATACCACAATCCATAGTCCAAAGTGCTCATCAAGTATCAAAAAATCCTTTTAACAGCCTTTACTTGAGTTTCTTTTGGATCAGCTTGAAACCTAGCCACCATACAAAGTACTTGCATAATATTTGGCCTTGATGTTGTCAAGTATAATAAGCTTCCAATCATGGACCTATAAAGAGTCTAATCAACTTGAGGTGACTCATCATCCTTGCTACGATGACAACCTATTACCATAGGTGTACTTACTGGCTTGTAGTCATCCATACCAAACTTTATCAACATCGCCTTGACATAGTTTGTGAAATGAAGATGTCCTTGTCTAATTGAACAATTTCAAGTCCAAGAAAGAATGAAAGTTCACCTATCATAGACATCTCAATCTCCTTTTTCATCTCTTCTTTAAACATCTTGGAGATATCATCATTGCTGCCAAAGATAATATCATCAACATATACAGCTACTATAAACAAGTTCTCACCTTCTACCTTAATGTAGAGATTACTATCCACAATACCTTTCATGAAGCCTTTATGGTGTAAGTACTTGTCCAACCTTTCCTACCATGCCCTAGGTGCTTTCCTGAGACCATATAAAGTCTTTCTAATTTTGCATATTAAATTTTGATATTTTGATAACTCAAATCATTCAGGTTGTTCAATGTAAACTTCTTCTAGATCACCATTCAAGGAAGCATGTTTGACATCCATTTTATACACCTTGAAATCTTTGTGAAACATGAATGCAAGGAACATATTGATCACTTCCAATCTTTCCACTAGAGCAAACGTCTCTTGAAAATAAATGCCTTACGCTTGCGAATAACCCTTACAGACCAACCTTGCTTTGTTTCTAACCACTTCTCCATCTTAATTCAACTTATTTCTAAATACACACTTGGTGCCAATCACATTCTTATCCTTTGGCCTTGGAACAAGTTCCCATGTCTTATTTTTATCAATCTAATATATCTCTTCTTGCATTGCTTGAACCAAACTCTCATCCTTGCTAGCTTTAGAAAAATCCTTTGGTTCTATCTTGGACAGCAGTGAGAAGTTTACTTGTTCTCTAATTTTTCTTCTAGTCATAACTTCTTCATTCTTTTTTCCAATGGTATAATTTTCTAAGTGATTCTTCTGAACATACTTTGTAGGTATCTTGGTAGTCTCCTTGGACATTTCTTCTTCTACAACTTCATCTTCTTCTGTGTAGGACAAATCATCTAAACAACAGTCTTCTTAATCATGTGCGGATGGATGTAACTCTTTATCAACCCTAACATTTGCACTCTCAACTATTTTTTTAGTCTCTTATTGTAGCATCTGTAAGCCTTGTTTCTTGTTGAGTAGCTAAGAAAGATTCCTTCATCAGACCTTGAGTCAAATGTACCAAAATTATCTTCATCTCTTCTAATATAGCATTTTCTTCCAAAAATTTTGAAATACTTGACAGATGTAGGTTTTCCTTTCCATAGCTCATACGGTGTCTTAGTGATGTTCACTCTTAGCTATCCTCTATTGAGAATATATATAGAAGTATGCATTACTTATTTCCAATATACATCAGGCATCTTGGCTTCTTTCAATATTGTTCTTTCCATCTCTTGGACTATTATGTTCTTCCTTTTGACTACTCCATTTTGCTAAGGAGTTCTTGCAGTAGAGTGTTGTCTCCTTATTCCATGTTCTTCACAATATTCCTCAAATTCATTTGATGTAAACTCACCACCTCTATCTAATCAAGTAAAAACTTGATTCTAGCATTCATTTCATTTTCAACCATATACTTGAAGATTGTAAATCTATGAAAATCCCTTGATTTATCTTTAAAAATGTAACCCATGTCATTCTAGAGTAATCATCAATGAGCAACATGATATATCTTTCACCTTGAAGACTTATTGTTTTGGTAGGACCACATAAGTCTATATGAATTAACTCTAATGGCTCAATAGAATTGTATTTCTTTCTCTTGAAATTGGTCCTTGTTTGATTCCCAATTTGATATTCCTTACAAAAGGAGCTAGTAGGTTTTGCCAATCTTTGGCATGTCTCTAACTGAAAGTTGAGAGTTGATCTTCTCAAGGTTGTCAATGTTGATGTGCCCCATCCTTTTATGGCATAACCAACTCTCATTTGCCTATCCTAGATGGCAACTCCTTCTTTTGACTTCATTCAGATTATACAAACTATTTTCTGTCTTGCTTACTTCTGCCACTAGTTTACCAGTGCTTGCTCTTCTGATTTCATGTCCTTGTTCATTGAAAATGAGATTATATCCTTTGTTGTACATCTGACTTACACCAAGAAGATTGTGCTTGATACCTTCAACACATAGAACATCTTCTATCCTATGCTTTCTATCAAAAATTACTGTTCCTTTGCCACATATTTTTGTAGAGATGTTATCTCCACACTTAAATGATCCACCATTCCATTTATTAAGACTAATAAACTTGCTCTTATCTCCTGTCATGTGACTTGAGCAACCATTGTCTATAACCCACAGATTTGCTTGTCCTTATGTATGAAATATAGATTGGACAATCATTGAGTTTCCACCTTCATGATTGTTCTTCTTGATTTTCCATTCCTTCTTCTGATCTGTCTTCTAAATTTCAAGAATGTCTATCTTTTCATCTTAGTTGTCAAGATCATTCATTTGAGGTTTTGACTTTGCCAAACTACTTCTACAAAACCTCAAGCTATGTGCCTAAAGTTGTTGCAAATATGACATATTATATTGAAATCAAACAAAGGGGCAAAAGAATTTCTACTTACATAATTGCTTCTCCTCATTGTCAATCTGCACTCAATGGCTTTGTGACCATATTGATTATAGCTGAAACAATAACTAGAGAAGGCATAATTGAACTTTTTCATGAATGTCTATCTTCCAACCGTTGATCTTCTAAATTTTATTCTTTGAGACATGATATGGATGAAATCAACTTATTCAATTTTCTTACTTTTGTCATTGGGATTTATTCATTCTGCATTGTCTTCTCTAAGTTAGTCTTCCTTGTATAAGTGAAAGATTGTGTGACTTGTTCATCATAGATTTATGAATAGAGGTCTTTGAATGTTTATTATATCATCTAGAATTTTAGAGCTCTTTCCAAACTTTATATTCTTACTCAACAAAGCATAAAACTTTTCAACTTCCTTTCTTAGCAAAACATTTTATTCTTCAAGTTTTAAACATTCATCCAATTTGTCTTTGAAGTGTTCACCATGTCTGCAATTCTTTTTCCCTCTTCAATTTGAATCTTCAAGCTAACAATCGTTTCCTCTGATTCTTTGATCTTGGCCTTTTGTTCTTCATTATCTTTCCTTGCTGATTCTAAATCTTCAAGTGTAGAGATTAGTTCACCTTAAAAATCAACTTCACATTCTTCTTCATCAATAGCAACACTGATTGAGTTGTCCAAGATCTCTATAGCCATGAATAGGGTTTCTTCTCTTTCATCTTCTAATGGACAGTTGTTAGCTTCTTCTACTAAAATACAGTCATCCTTATAGTAAAGTATTTTCTTATTCTATTGAATTTAGATATTTTGAAACCCTTGTTGATGTCTTCATTATTTCTAAGAGGAGATTTAGATGTATAATGCCCAATTTCACCACAGTTGAAACACTTGAAAGGCAGCTTACCTTTATACTTACCTAAACCATTTTTTAACTTTCTTACAATGTTTGTCTCTTCTTCCTTAGATACACTACTTGGATTAGATACTTCTTCATTCTTTGTTTCTTTGAATGCAACTTCCCTTTTAGATGTATCTTTGCTTGCATTTCTCATCTCATAGGTAGTGACGGTACCAAATATTTTATCCACTATAAATTTATCTAGATTTGTCACTTCTTCAATGTCAGATACTTTTGAAGATTCATACCTTTAAGGTACTAATCTCAATAATTTCTTAATAACCATTGAATCTTCTACCTCTTCACCTTGAGGCCTCTGATTGCATTCACAACATTATCTATTAAGAGTAGATAGTTAGCTATTTTATCTTCTTTCATTTTCATATTTACAAAATTAACCTTGAAGGTCTTCAATTTTGCTTTCTTTACCTTATCATATCCTTCATAGAGACTTTTAAGTTTACCCATATGCCCTTAGCCGTCTTGCACTATATTACTTTGATAAACTCTATGTTAGTTAGACCACATAGAATAACATTCTTAGCTTTATCATTGTTCTCACAAGCCTTCTTCTCAGTCAGATATGTGAGAGGATTTGTAAGAATGTTATAAACATCAAATACAAATCTCCAAACATCATACCCTAGATAAGTAAGATAGGCTTCCATCCTTTTACTCTAGAAGGTGTAGTTAGTTCCATCAAATAGAAGTACTCTATTAGAATCGGATCCTTCTTGACTAGCCATGTGTTCTTATCCAAGATCTACCTTTAGCTATTAAGTTGTACCAAGGAACATAGCTCTGATACCAATAATTAGAACACACTAATATACTGAGAGGGGGGGTGAACTAGTAAATGCCACCTTTAAATCAATTCTAATGCATTAATCAGATTATGAAAGGAACTATGCAAACATAAACACATTCACACATCCACACAATAGACCATACCACCATATTTTACATGGAAACCCAAGAGTGGAAAAACCATGGCGAGAAGAGTTGCTTGGGTCTACTTCCCAAATCCAAGCTCACAAAAAGGAAACAGTGAAATTATAGTACTTTTGTAGGCTCCAACCCACAAGAATTTTGTAGAAAACCAAGATCGTGGAGTAGACAAACAAGCACATGAGATTGCAAGGAATTGACCCAATTGTATTACCAGATGAGGCTAGTATAAATAGGCAATTGTGAGTACCTGAATCTCCAAGAAAAGAGGATATGACTCCTCTACATGGACATGTGGTGAGTAACCTCCCACAAACATAGTGCAAGGTGTCAATCCAAGTTGACACCTCTCAAAAATGACCAACTACTTTCACATATTCAAAGTAACATGTGCTACAAACACCTAAGTATGATTAATACAAATGTGTATATGCCTAGGATTAAAGGTATACACCAACACCCCCCTTAAGCATAACTTAGTTGAGTTTATGAAAAAATGGGTCCCGGCTATAATCCTAGTCAAGTACCCATGTACAACGCAAAAGAAAAATGAGTCCCAGCCATGAAGCTTGATAAGGTACTCAATTACAATGTAAATTCTAAAAAATGGAGAAAGATAGAAAACCCAGTGGGAATAAATTATCCTCCAAAAGAGAAGAAAGAAAGGCATAGAAAGCCCCCCCAAAAGATTTCCCCCATAGGAGAGAAAATGACAGAAGGTCTATGAGACCCCCCATAATATATGTCCTACTATAGTGATGATGAATAATCGATAAATGATGCAAATGTATATCCAAGAATGCCGAACAATGTTCCTTCCCTTGGGAAGAAATGAAATAATCTAAAGATGCAGGATATCTTACCATGCGAGAAGATGTATGTATGATCTTAAATCATGCTAAAGCTGATCCAAGGATGGTGGTGCCCATGTTGATGCCTTCAAAGAGTGTTCAGGTTTCCCCATGTTGATTCTGAAGGATGCCATAATTAAATCAGGTACATCCGTAGTAGGTGAGGATGATGACAATCCAGACCCATGTGTAGGATAATGTAGAGCAGGAATATTTGAAGTGGAAAATGGAGATGCCACTTCATCAAAACTTTCATCAAAGAGAATATTTATGTCCTCAATGTGTGCTTCCATGTTAGCATTGCGAGACTCTACAAATTGACAAGTGATGTCAAGTAGAAATCTATCCCAATCAACAATGTTAGGAACACTGATATCTTGTTGTAAAGAAGTATTGGAATCTTTTTTAAAGAAGCAACTCTAGAATCTAATGAAGTAATAGTAGGAGTGATGACTTCTTCTATGTCACTAGAACATTTTTTCTGTATCATGATTCAAGATGTGAGTTGTGATAAAAGCAGGATCATGTGGGAATGGAGAAACATTCAAGTCTCCATATATCTCCCAATTTTTGATCCATAATGCATGTGGACAGTCAATATCCATGTTGGCATATAAAACGATATCTGGTATATGTAAACTGATCAATCCAACAATGTGATCATGATGAATAAAGCACTTAGCCTTTTGAGATTGTTTACCAGGTTCATGGACAAAGTCCATACAGATGAGGTATGAGATTATGGATACTGAGATGTTTTATGATGCCTTCACACCAAGACTTATAGTCTCCCTTGTTTAGGTTGATTATAGAAGAGTGAGTTTCATATCCCATGATTAGAACAAGTTAATTCCTCTAGATAATAGAAATCAACACATTAGGCAACCCAGATTAGTTAGATCCCTAATTGAACTTTATATAAAGTGGCACTTTATGAGTTGAGTGTGTGATTTTGCTTAATTTACCCCCTTAAAGTGAACATGTTATAAAGTATTTTCTTGTGATAAATGATCACAAAAGACTATCCCCCTTGATTACATATTTTCCCCACAAATTTGGCTATAATTTTAGTGTGATTTAATGCTAGTTGGATCGACGATGAAAAAATATGCACTTTTGGAAAAAGAATCACTCGATTCTAAGTTGATTTGCAAAAGTTATTGAAGTTGCAAGATTTATGCAATTACAAAAAAAAACCTTCTATGAGCAAAAAAAATTCTCAGATTTTAGAAGATTAATTTGCATGCAAAATTTTGTGAGAGAAAAAATAAGAAAGAGTAGGAAAAATAAGCCCCCTTGGGCTGTGCACAACTAGGGGATAAAACCCCATGTGACCAAGGGCTTAAGTTTTCAAATGGTGCCCCCTCCCCCACTTACATCACCCCCTAGTTTCTTATGTTAGCATTTTTTGACATTTTGCACCATGAATAGTGCTTCTCTGTGCAAGATGAAACTTGATAGTCGTCGTACCAAGTAGAGGCCTTCAAGGTCATTGGAAGAGGCACTTTGAAGATGCTATTGTGAGGGTCATATGAAGGGTGTGAGGTTCAGCATGTGAGGGCATAATTAAGGTGCCTAAGTCACCAATTGAAGCCTTCAACACAGCCTTGAGTGGTCATTTTGAGGTATAGGTTACAATGCTAAAGACCAATGTGAGTGTCGTGTGGAGGCACATGTCACGGTACCTAATACTAGGTCATGACTAGCGTAAAGGTGCCAGAGGTAATCATGGCTCACTAAAATGGAATGCCAAGACCTTTGTGGAATCCATGAGACCTTTGTGCTCAGCTCAGATGTCCATGCTAGTTCGCTCGGAGCTAGCTTTTATAAGCCAAAGAAATGATGAGGCCATGGGTCAGCTTTTGTACAGACCCCAGTGCCAAACAGGGGTAGAGCCTCTTTCCATGGATGCTGAGACTTCTATTCATAACAAACAAAAAGAATGCACAGTTAAAAAAAAACAATCCAAAAAATAAATGATGCCTCATTTATTTTGCTTCAGCATGAATGGGGGCGATTTGCATAGCAAGCAAAGTTGGCTCAAAGCTATTCCATAAAGCTTTGATACCATGTACAAAACTAAGATCCTAGAGTATACAAACAAACACATGAGATTGCAATGAATCGGCCCAATTGTATCACTAAATGAGGCAAGTATAAATAGGCAATTGTGGGTACCTGAATCTCAATGCAAATAGGATAGGACTCCTCTACATGGAGATGTGGTGAGTAACCTCCCACAAACATAGTGTGAGGTGTCAATGCAAGTCGACACCTCTCAAAAATGACCAACTAATTTGACACATTCAAAGTAACATGTGCTACAAATGCCTAAGTATGATTAATACAAATATGTATACATCTAGGATTAAAGGTAGACACCAACAAATTTTAACCTAAGAAGGACAACAATCCTTTTACATAAATAAAGGCTCCAACCTACCAAAGACTTCAATCTCCAAATTAAACTGAGCATCAACCAAGCAATGAAGCTCCCACTTCACCTTCTGAGGACCAACCCAGAAAGAGGCTCCAACATCTATTAACAAGCTCCTTAACCTATTGGAGGCTTCAACCGCCACACAAACTCAACTCCAACCCAAGAAACTAAAACTAAATCAATTCTCAACACAATCAACACATACTGTGTGAACACAGGATCATTAGCAGTTCATGCCCTTCACACACTTCAAATTTGCATAATTGTTCAAACTTGTTCACTTTCTGTTCATTTGTATTTCACAAATCTAGACAATCACATATGTATTTAGATTCTTCACTTCAAATTCTCGCGTACATAGATACACACACACACACAAAATGCACAACAATCATCTTTCATTCATATCAGTCTATAGAAAATAGTCTTCAGGACAACAATACTACATCAAATAAACATTCTCCAAGGTCGGCAATTATATTTTGAATTCTAATGTATATAGGGGTGGCCCATCCTAAAATTCCTCTTCTGGGCCCAATTCACACATACTTAGGTTGACCCAAAAAATAGGTTTGGACAAAAAACTAAAAAAAGCACACATTATAACAATGGCCCCAATATTTAAATTTTTTATTTTCAATGTTGTTAACCTATTTCACCAAGTCAGCCTCAAACTATATATTTAAATCTTTGATTTAAATATACTAAGTCTTCTCATCGTTGTCTCCATGAGATTTTCTTCAGCACCATTATCGGTAAAATAGGTGAGCCATGACAACCTTCAAACAAACTCTATCAGCAAAAATACCTTTCTGCACCCTTTAAACTCTTCTCCTTTCTCTATCAGAAAAATCCCACTCTCACAAACCTTGGACTCTTTTTGCCAAAAGACAACTTTCATGAGCTCTCCTTCACAAGTTTTTATTAGCTAGTCAACAATTCAACAAATTTCAAAACCTGTGAACTAACTAATTATTTCTTCCTTAAGTTCATGAAATTAATATTTTACTGCCTTATCTTCATGCTTTTCTTTGTTGAAGAGTTAGCAAATTGGTTAACTAAGCAACTTACGAACCAATCAACTTTTCTTTTGTTAACTTCTTAAACTTGAAAATTTCTTGCCTTATCTTCATGCTCTCCTTTGTCAATGAATCAACAAATTGGTGAACTTTGAAACTTACGAACCAAACCTTTTTTGAAACTTTATCTTTTCTTCTTCATGCTTTGATCATCCAACTTTCCTATCAACAAACTTGCTATCGGATAAACTTGAGTTCACAAACCATGCATTTTACTGGTTGAAAGCAGAAATCATTCCTGGCTTAGAGTTTTCTTGTAAACTTTTCATCGGCCAACTAGATGTCAAGTAACCAAGCTGTTGGCAAACCTACAAGTTTGTGAACCAAACAATTTTCTAGCTAAAGGTAGAAAATATGCCTTAGAAACTTTTATTTTCCTCTTACAACCATTTTCCCTTTGACAATAACTTCTCTTTGACATCAATGACAACACTTGCAACATGATAGAATAGAATCTTGTGTGGCTTTTAATAGCCACTAGAGGTGGCTTCGGTACCAACTCCATCATAAATGTTCTTTCCTTCTTGCAATCAAATTCCCTATTACTTCCTTGGCAAGAAGTGAGTCAAACTAAAATCAACTTAAAACAATTATTACTTCTTTCAACTTGAGTGTGGAGAGAAGGATGACAGATTCAATTCAATATTTCACCATGTGATTAGGGAGCTAAAAAATGTAGGAAATGTCCATGTTAATCTCCACAATTGCCAACACATCAGCTTCCTTATTGACCTCACAATAGGCATAGATGATAGAGCATGCAGGGAAACTTTCAAGTAAAGGCAACAAAGATTAAGAATTTTATTTATCTTCTAATTCAGTGAAAAATGTTGTTAGAAATGAAGGTAAACAAGTATCAATGAAAAAATGATTATGACTATAACTATGTAGAACAAAATAGAGATAGTATGAAATAACCACAAATAAATAATGAAACAGAAGATCAAACACATAGCACAATATTTACGTTGAGAAAACCTTTTTGGGAAAACAAATCCACACAAGAAGAGATTCAACAATCTATATTAACTTCAATAAAGTTTACAATACAACACTATCAATCTCCTCTTCTCTCTTCAATCCAACATCACCTATTTTTCTGTCTCAACTCTCTACAACAACACAACTGTAATACAATATCCTCATAGAGGGGTTGTCTTCTAGGGTAAGAAAACATAACATAACCTCTACCGTAAGGATCTATGACCTAATGATGAACAATCCACCATCAGATCTATGACCTAATGTTGAACAGTCTAGATGTACTTAAGATATCTATTCTAGATGTTTTTAAGATATCTATGCTAGTAGATAATACTTTTAAAATAATTATATGATTAAATATGCATAAATTAATCTTTTCAAAATTTAGAAAAATAAACTACATATTACTTATTTGAAGATTCTATAGGCAATAGTACATATTATTTATTTAAAGATTCTATAGGGAATAAAAAAAATAGTAAGTAGAATTTTATAACATACTGAACATATATTTAAAAAAAATGAAATAAAATAAAATAATTTGGAAGTAAATTAAAATTTATAAATTAAAATAGTTGAAATAAAATAACTCTAAAATAAATTAAACTTTATGTGTATGTAGTAAATAAAATAATTCTAAACTAAAATAAAAAAACTCAAAATAATTCAATATTGATATCTCACATTTTTTTTCTATAGATAGATGTATTTAAGATATTTAAATATTAATATTTTGATGTATAAATGACTGTAAGTTCAGAGTTTTTGTTAACACGCGGGGCCCATTACATTTCACCTACTGCCATTATAGAATGTCTCTCCACTAAATTAATGCCTAGAATTAATTAATTAGGGTGCCCAAATCTAAGTGTTTACAATCACTAAAAGTACAACATATTGCAAAAATCACTAGCATACAACAACAAAAATAACGAGAGACAACCATTGTTGTAATCTATAACAACCACAAACAGTGACCATTATGTAAATTGTTTTTATTGTTTCAAACTCAAAATACGTTTTTCATCAAATTTGATCTTAAAAATAAAATAAAAAAATCTTACAACTAATTCATTCATAAACTATTTATTACTTATCTTCCATAAATTATTTATTTACCCTAAAATGTTGTAAAAGTTATTTTATTTTCTTTTCAAATATCAATCTATAAATCTTGGTATGAAACCTTATAAGAAAATTTTTTTCTTACCAATAGCAAAATAATAATAATTATCACCCTTAATGAAACTTTTTTTTTTTGTTTAAAATAGAAAAAGGTGTAGTGGCACCCATAGATTAAAGATATTAAAAGTATACAGATAAAAAGGCCATAGCCAAGTCCCAGGAATCAAATGAAACAACAAACAAAAGAAGCCCTTAACAGAGTTGATAAAGAAAAATTTTAACAAAATAAATCTCCCCCTTATACATGGGGATGCTTTTACCACCGAACAAGAGAAAGAGAAGGAAGAAAACTACCCTGCACCACAGCCGTTAACAGAGATAAAATAGGCAGCACCACTGAGAGACCACCAGAGAAGGGAGAAACTGGACGCAACCAAAAGACATGCATCCTCAATAGGTTGTTCCTATTCTACGAGCTAGAGATGTCATGTTATAACATAGCCCTTATTTAATAAAAGCAATTAAAACTTGTCACCTTACTTTAAGAAATATAAAAATGGAGGACTCACAATCCCCAACTATCCACCCAAACGGTTGAAAAAACACATATAAGTCTCAGATCACTGAATCTTCAAAAGATCTAATTACTCCTCTTCCACGGACTTGTCAGAGGCTGGAGATAAAGAGTTATGCCACAATTAAATAAAAGGATGGATCATGTTAGAGGATCATTGCCGGGCCAAGCCAATTTCAAACCGGGCAAAAAACTATCACATCTTCCATCTCAATCGACTAGGGATTTGACAAGATGAATGATTGGTATCCCAACTTGTGACCACCATCTTGTTGCCATAGTGGATGTTTGAAATCCGGTCGTTCTTCTTGTGGTCAAGCTATAAATCATCTCAGACATGAAAGCTAATTTGTCTACCATTTAAGGTAAAGTGGGAGTTGAGAAAAATTTAAATAAGCCAGAGGGATAGTAGCGGACTACACCAGAATCAAATCAAATGAATGCCTGACACTTCTTCCATCTCATGTGCAATAAGATTTGATAGATTTAGTTGGTCTTTATCTCTAGGTACATATAAAATAGATGCATTCTCTTATGCAACGGCTAGGTTAGCTAGCAGGTTCACCACCTTATTGCCTTCCCTTAGTGTGTGAGAAATGAGATAATTATCCAATTTGTTCAGGAGGGTGACGACCTATTGAAGAATGTAATTAAGTTTCCAGTTGTCCAGTCCTCTTCCTTTGATAGCATTGATGACTATCAGAGAGTCGTCCTCAATCCATACACTTTTAATTTCTTTTTTCAGCTACCAGTAGTAAACCATGAACTAGTGCCCATGTCTCCGCCTCATTATTGGTTCATCTAGGAAGTCTGGTCAATTTGGCTGCAATGAGAGAGTCATCCTCTTTTCTAATAACACATCCTATGTTTGAAGGACTTGGATTGCCTCGACATGCTCCATCAAAGTTTAGCTTGAAGAAAGGGGGGAGGGTGGAATCCAGCTGAGATGATCTCTTTTTGAAATAGTCTTAAGTGCCCCTGAAAGGCCGCCTAGTCCTAACTTAGTCACTAACAGCCAAAATGAAATAGTCGTCGCATCCCATTTGAACCACACTAAATTCCTGGTGTTAGTGTTTCTATGAAAAGAAATTAACTGATCTGAGATTGCCACTTCTAATATGCCGCAGACCTGACTCACAGAATTTGCTTCCTTTCTAAAAATGCAGATGTTCCTTTCCCACCATAAATGCCAAATAACCATCAATGGGCCAATATCCCACAAACAGGCTGAGTGAGAGTTAACAATTGGGTGAGCCAAGTCATAAACATTTGGAGCAAATATTTGGATAAAGGACTAGACCAATTTAGCTTTCTAAAGAGTCGGAGCCAACATTCTCTACTGAAGGGACACAATAGAAGAAGATGATCTATGGACTCTTCCACGCCTCCACATAACACACATGGAAATTTTGTATTCATATTTTTGAGAAACTACGTCCTTTCCATTAGGACTGCTTTTATCATTACAATTCGGCCTGCTAGTGACAAACTACATCCTTTCCAACTAGATAGTTTTGTATTCATATTTTTGAGAACTTTATTCCATAAGTTGTTTTTGTACCTACCATTAAAGAGAGGAAGACCTAGATATCTTTTGGGAAAAGACTGACTAACAAGATTGAGGATGCCATAAATTTCATTCTGAAGCTGAAGAGGCACATTTTGAAAAAAACCATCGACTTGTTAAAATTGACAAATTATCCCGAGATTCGGCAACACAACTTGATTATTTTCATCATGATTCTGGCTTCTTGAGTCAAGGCTTGACCAAAGAGTATTGTGTCATCTACAAAAAGAGCATGGGTGAAGGGTTCTTGAATCTCGTTGATTTTAATGCCTTTCCATTCCGACCTTCTCTTAGCTTCCTTTATTGCCCATGTGAGATCTTCTATCATAAGAATGAAAAGGTAAGGGGATAAAGGGTCCCCTTGCCTCAGCCCTCGTGTGGGTATGAAAGTTTCATATTCCTTTCCATTAATAAGAACTGAGACCTGCAATCCTGAGAAACATGAAAAAATCCATTTTACCACTTCTCTGGAAAACCCTAATTGCCATAGAATAACAAGAAGGAAGCTCCATTCAACTCTATCATAGGCCTTGGACATATCTAATTTAACCACCATGGCATCCTTTTTGTCTTTGTCGACATAGTGAATTATTTCATGCATTACAATAAAAATAAAAATAAAAATTATCATCTTTACCTAGGACAAAACCACCCTGCTCAAAATAAATAAAAAAATTATCGTCTTTAATACATATAGACCAACAATTCACAAATAAAAATAGTAACTTTCAAAAGACAGAATAACTCTATTGTTATTATTGTTTCAGTTTCCAATCATATGTATTATGATTACGTTATTTATTATTTATTTATCCTAACTAACGCGGCGCCAGATCTTCCATAAATTATTTATTTACCCTAACTAAATTTTAGAGGGGAGGAGAATGGCTTAAATTGTAGTTAAAGGTAACGAAGCTTTGTCTCCTCATTCATTTCGACCATTTTTTATCATGATGGAATTCAAACCATGCACCTCCTGAATTACGCTTGGCTCTCTCAGGTTTTGGGAGGGCTGAAAATAGCTGGTTTTTCATTAAATAGATATGGAATAGGATTTCAATTTGTTGTGACAATTGATTTGTTTTGCTAGTGTTTTCGTCAACTATATAAATCTACTATTTTTGGCTTGTGTTTTTGTCAACTGACTAATTCTAGCGATGGTTTTCTATTTGGGTTTCTCTATAGTTTTAATGATGCATTTGTCTTTCTCATTTAGGTTGTGTATGATATTGGTGTTGATGATTGTTTCGAGACAGTCATAGCAATTAGTTAAAATTCACATAAAATGAACCAAAACTGACTTGAAAGATATGAAGGAATCAGTTAAGATTCCCTTAATCCCATGTTTAATATGGTCAAGTCTTGACCTGTTGGGCAAATTCAGTTGGTTGATGTGAAGTTGTAACGTTCAAGGGGCCTTACGTAGTTTAGGGTTTCTTTGATGGTTAAATGGGCTCAAACTATGCAAAAGGTCATAAATATCAGCATATTGTTCATTCCTCTCTTGCATAAAAGTGTTACTGTGTTTATAATGCTCTAAATGATTTAAATTATAGAAAGCTTTCTTCTCTTTAATATTATGAAAACTATCTATTTTCAACTTTAGTTATGTATGCTTTTCCAAATATGAGACAAATTTCCTTAAACTTTCTGCATTTTAAGCTAAGTATTTTCAGATGGGTTGGGAAAAGTTAGAGAGATCTAATCTAAACTTCATTCAAATCTACTAAGGATCTAATCGTTCTGTTATGCACTGTATAAGTATTACAGCAAATTGATCAAATCCACAGACAAAACCTTAAATGTAAGTTCTGACCATTTACACAAACATACACTTAAGATTGCAAGCTCTAAGAGAAAATGTTTCAAACACAATGAAGAGCCAGAAAACATTCAGAAGATAGATGTAGAATTCCAGATTCAATTGTATTAGAAATAGACAGTCATATAAGATTTACAATGTCTAAATGACTCTTAGCTTCATTGATCAAATTACAAAAAACTTACAAGCTTTACAGATACAGCAAGGAGGTAGGATGTTCCACATGCTCCTTGTTGCAGACACAGGCGACCTCCTTCTTCTACTTCTAAACTAAAGGGTCCCTCTACTCTAAAATCCTAAAACTAGTTACAAGTGCTGGTTATCCTCTAAAAATCCCTGTGCCATCTTATTACAGTGTACCAAGGCACAATATATAGACTTCCACTGTCCTCAATACAGCTCAAAAAACCCTAGTTAAGCACTGGTTCAAACCTCTAGTTATAGCAATAAATGGTGGGAAACAAATCGCTCAAAATATCTCTAAGCATACATCAAATCTGGGCAAAATATGCCCTTCGGGAAACCCTAGCAGCTCAATAATAACTTCCGTTGCCTACTGCAATAATCTCTTCACCTGCATTTTGTCTTCATCAATGAAGACCCTTGACTTCCTCGCCCTTCATCCTTATCTTCTTCTGCTCCTGAGATCGGATCTCCTTTCTATGATGCCACTGTCATTAAGTTTCAACTCCCTCTTCAACTACAAACCTGCAAATAGACACAAAAATGGATTAGACATATATCAAGTTGCTTCATCCATTTATTACCTAGTCAGAAGGTTAGGTGCGCATAACCGCAACAAATTTTGGTGCCCTTAACCTTCCCTTTTACAGTTGGTCAACCTCTACATATACCCCTTTTATTCATATCCTTTTCTTTGATCTGTACTCCCTGTATGCCTTGATCAGCATAACTCTCCAGATCGGGCAGGCTCAAAAATTTCCCGCCGATCTCACCATTCTGGCCTACGTTTTCCCTATCGGTGTGCATTTCCTCTTTATCGGCATGAACCTCCTCCATTGGAGCAAGTCCAAAATTTCCTATCGATCTTACTCTTATGTCGATATTGGGCCCTGAAATAGTGAAAATCGCGTCCAAAATGCATATACAATGTTGAACTGGTCGGGTCAACCATTGTTGACCAAAATATGAAATTGGGCTCCAAAATCAACCTCAAAATTCCTATCACTTTGTTTTCCCGCCCATTTCCTTGTTTAAATCCTTGTATATCGCAATATACAAGTCAGATGTGACACCTCCGTTAAATCGGATTTCAATCTTCCTTTAGTTACGTGACTTGCATGTATGCAATTCATATAGGTTTGTATATCGCAACATACAAACGCCAAAATATACAAGCATCTAACTCTAATTTATAACTTTTCAAATCTGCCAAATGTATACTTCGATGTATGTTTACTTTGTATACCTCGCAGTCATCGAACATACAAACCCCAAATATACATAGATCTAATGCAAATTCACCCTCCTTTTAAGTCTGCGGCTTGCATAATGTCTTTGTATATCCTCAATATACAAAGCACAAAATATGCAAGGATTTAACTATGTCCAATAATCTTTTGGGTCCGCCGCATGTACATAACCCTTGTATCTTCCAATATACATTTGGGTTTGATACAAGCATTAAATCAGTTTTGATTTTCTCTTTGATTCTGCTTTGTATAAGCGCAATGTATATTGGCTTGTATATAAGAATATACAAGTGAAAAATATACATTGAATTAACTCTACTTCATGAAATTTTAGGCTCTGGGCAATGTATCTCCACTTTGTATGTTTCAAAATGTATGTACATCGAAACATACATACAAGTCGAAACATACAAAGACTTAATTCAAATTTATAAATGCTTCGAGTCAGCCTGATGTACAAAACACTTGTATCTCGCCAATATGCAAGCCAAAAACATACAAGGACCTAAGCTGTTTTAATAGACTTTTCAGGTCTGGTACTTGTACATTACGAGCCTTGTATCTTTTAACTTGTATGTTTCCCCTGTATGTAAAAACATACAAGCGCCAAATATACAACCATTTAACTCTTCTTCACGATGCTTTCGGGTCTGCCTTGTATATATACATAACATATTAGGAAATGCATATAAAAAAGAACATACAAACAACTTTGTATGTAAACCTGATATACAAGACCCATTTCGCGACTTTGTATGTGAGCGACATACAAGAGACTTTGTATATGCATGACGTGATATACAAACTATTTTGTATGTGCAAAATACAACGGCCTAACATACAAAATCAAATACATATGCAACCTAATTGCAAAAGGCAAATGCAACTAAGTACAAAAACAAAACCTTTTGCATATACAAACGACCCTGTATATGCAAAGCGATATACAAACATGAATGTACATTTTACCAAAATGATCATAACTTGCAAAATATGGCAAATTTTTAGATGGTTCAAGAAGCAAACCTAGTTCAGTTTTCACAATGAATCCAACCATATCATGCCCTAGTACTGAAAATGTAATTTTTTTCTCTATTTCTATCAAAGTTTGCAATTTTCACTCTCCTTTTCCCTTTACCACCAAACAAAACAACACACACAAAAGCAAAAGCAACAGCCACAGCAAGGGTCCCCATTTTGCTAAGGAGTAAAATGGGGTGTGTTGTGAACATCACAACAACTAGCAAGCAAACAAAACAATTAAATTCAAAGTTTTCAAGAAGACTAAATGAAATAAATCCATAATTTCCAACTATCTTTCCTACAAATTATTATTCAATTTGAGACCTAAGGTATTCAATAAGGGTGTATGAATTTTTATTTTCAGTTTAAGTGTGTGCAAGTGATTAATTATCCTCATCTTGAAGATTGGTTGAACAAACCAGTGATTGACATTAGCCTACATAGTTGGGGATGTTCCCTCATAGCCGACCGGATACAGCCTTGCTGTCAGCGAGCATCTATAGCCCCAGCAAGGTTATCGTTACAATTCTCCTAAGTACATCCCTAGTAGAGTTACTTAGATGGCTTAATCTAGATTTTTAGTATAATCTGCTTTATTTATTTATTTCATATTTTATATTTTATTGATTTTGATGTAAATTTCACAAGATATAGCAATTTATAGCTTTATGATACAAGGAGTGAGCACTTGCTGAAATTAAGCTGAGAATTGTAATGGTAGCAAGGGTGACCTCAGATTTTTCACTTAATATCTACACTGGTAGGTTCAACAAACCCAAGGATTTTAGGTGTGTCATCGTGAGAAACCTTCCTCGAATTCTTAATCACTTTTATTGAATGCTAAATTTTAGAAGCTAAACAACTCTCTACATTCATGACAGTCACAAAAAGTTATGCATAAATTGCAAATGATTAACTTGAATATTCTAAATTTTATACTATTTTCAATAGTTTTTAGTTAGCTCCTTAATACTCTAAAGTAAAACAAAGATCCCTGCTGAGGAGACAACAACAAACCAAACAACAAACTGTACAAGGAAAACAAAAACAAAGCAAAAGAAGACTGTACAAGCAGCAAAAATAGAAAAACAAAACAATAAAATAGAAAGAAACCAAAACAAAAAAATTGAACAAACAACCAACCTACAATAACAAACAACGAAAAGAAAACAACAAAAAAAAGAAAACTGTACACTACTTACACTATATTACAAAAAGGATCGCCCTTTACCTCAAGCCTGGAAGTAGCGTTTCAAATGTTGGCCATTAACTGGTAATGGCACATCTTCCCCTGTCAAGTTCTTAAGTCTAAATGTGTTGTCTCCTATTATTTCTGAGACTTGCAATGGGCCTAACCATAGTTTATCAAATTTTTCATGGCTTCCTTTCTTTTCATGTGCTTTGTCCCAGCATAGCACTAAGTCTGATATCCTAAATATCTTGACTCTTGCCCTCTTATCAAACCACCTCTTTACTACTGCTTGGTGTTTGGCAAATTTTTCGATGGCTTGACCTCTTTTCTCATCTAGTTGTATTATTTGTACTATTCTGGCTTCTCTATGATTATCAAAGCCTAAATACTCATTGGCAAACTTCTAGATTGGTATTCTCAGATTTACTGGAAGTATGGGATCAGTCCCATAGACTAAATGATAAGGTGTACTGCCTAAAGTAGTTTTAAACTTGGTCCTATCTACCCACAGCGCATATTTTAACAAGGTATTCCACTCTCTAGGACTCTTTGCAATTAGCTTCTTGATTATATCTACTAAAATTTTGTTTGTAGACTCAGCTAATCCATTACCTTGAGGGTAATAATTTGAAAAAAATTTAAAACAATCCCATATTCAAATGCCCATTTGGAAAACTTTAAAGAAGAAAAGGTAGGGCTGTTATCACATACTAACAAATAGGGAGTTCCAAAACTGGTGATGATGTTTTCTTCAAGAAACTTGATAACTACCTCAGTTGTGGAAAATTTGCAATATGTGGCCTCAGTCCACCTCGTACAGTAGTCTGTCACCGTCAGTATGAACTTGTGTCCTGTAGAAGATGGAGGATTGATGACTCCAATGAAATCCAAGCCCCACTATGCAAATGGTCTTGATTTAGTCATAGGTTATAGTGGATTGGCTTGATTTCTTCCCTTATCTACTGCAATCTGATAGGTGTGGCAACTCTTGATGTGACTCTCTATATCTTTGAACATCATGGGTCAGTAATAGCCTGCCCTCAATATTTTGTGTGTTGTAGCTAGATGGGAACCATGTCCAGTTCCGTACTTGTCATGCAGTTCTGTTAACACTTTATCCACCTCAGCTCTGTTTAGACATCTCAAATAAATTCCCTCATGGTTCTTCCTGAATAGAAGACCTCCTTGCACCATATATTTTTGTGCTTTAATCTTTGAAGCTCTCCTCTGAGAAGATTTCATCCTATTTGGGTACCTTCTAGATATTAGAAAAGTGTTTAAGTCACTATACCAGTCTGGTACGCCCTGGGAATTCAGTACATACTACTGTTTTATCAAATTTGGGTCTATGTTTGCTATTGTTTGCACCAACACCTGCCCTCTGACCTGCTTCATGGGAATGATTTCCATGTCAAACTCTTGCAGCATGGTGATCCATTTGGCTCTCTTTTCTCTAGGTTCGTTCTGCATTAGCAGCATCTTCACTGTTGCATCTGGCACTATGGCTTTGATCTGGCTGCGTAAAATATAATGCCTAAACTTCTTCATTGCTTTCATTAATGTGAATGCTTGTCTCTTGGTGTCCAGATATCTCAGTTGTGCGTCATTCAGCGGCGCGCTCATAAATGCAATGGGCCTTTCTTCATCATCTACACCCTTCTAAGTTAGGGTAGCCGCGACTGAATGGGAGGATGCAAAGGAATATATGTAAAATGGCTTTGTGCAGTTTGGACTTGCCAATACAGGGGCATCAGAAATGGATCGCTTAATATCCTTGAATGCAGCCCTAGCCACAGGCGTCCACCCCATCTATGCATCCTTCTTTAACATGGCATTTAACAGCTGCACAATTTCTGCAAAACCCATGATAAACTTCTGAACAAAGTTAATTTTACCAAAAAATGATTTCAACTCTTTCCTACTGTTTGGTATTTGCAAATTTTTTATTGATTCTATTCTATCTGGGTCAATCGATATCCCATCTTCAGAAATGACATGTCCTAGTAATTTACCTTCAGTTATCCCAAATGAACATTTCTTAGGGTTGAGAGAAATTCCGTACCTCTCACATCGCTTAAGTATTTTTTTGAGATCTTCAGCTTGAGTGGATGCATCCTTGGAATACACAATTAGATCGTCCATATACACCACAATGCACTTACCTGATAATCCATGGAACGTAATGTCCATGGCTCTCTGAAAAGTGGCACCTGCATTGATCAAACCAAAAGGCATTCTCCTATATGCATAATTACCCCATTTACAAGTGAAGGTGGTTTTTAATCTGTCATCTCTATCTATTAAAACCTGGTTATAGCCTGAGAAACCGTCTAAAAAAGACATCATCTTTGCCTCGTTGACTGCTTGCAGCACTTCGTCTATTGGAGGCAGAGGATAATTATATTTTTCGGATGCTTTATTCAAATTTCTAAAATCTACGCATAACTTGATGTCTCCATTTTTCTTCCTTACTGATACTAAGTTAGGTACCCAGACTGAATGTCTGACTGGGAAAATTATTCCAGCAAACAGTAATTTTTTAACTTCCTTAAAGATTAAAGGCTCCAAAATGGCATTCACAGGCCTTTGTTTCGGCTTGAATGGTTTAACCTCTGGTCTCAAAGGTATTACATGAGTTATGATGGGCATATCATATGTTTTCAAATCTTCATACATCCATGCTATTACGTGCTTATAATCTTTCAGGGTATCTATAATTTCTTTTCTAATTTTCTCAGAGAAAGCCTTCTCGATCGGCACATTTTGTGGATTTTACTCTGTCTCTAAATTGTGTAAATCACACTTACCCCCTCCTATTTTAGGCAAGTCTTTCTATCTTATTACTCCACCAAAGTAAAAAATATGTTCTAATTCAATTACCCCTTTGGGTAAGAAGTTGCTCTTTAAGTTGATTATATCTTCTTTGTCCCATGTTATCTTAGGCCTTTCTTGCTCATTAATGATTTGAGCCTCAAATACCTCATTACAAGTCAGAAAATCAATAATTTGCTGATCCCCTCCAAATACCTGAAAGTGTGTAACATTGTCTGGGATACTGGGAACATTAATTAATTCAACAACAAATCATCTTAGACCTAACAGTGTCAAGGGTTCTAATGTGCTAGCAGCAATTGC
Organism: Cunninghamia lanceolata; assembly: GCA_027924645.1. Classification (NCBI taxonomy): domain Eukaryota; kingdom Viridiplantae; phylum Streptophyta; class Pinopsida; order Cupressales; family Cupressaceae; genus Cunninghamia; species Cunninghamia lanceolata. The sequence continues at coordinate 12,446,533 of BSBN01000112.1, read as the reverse complement.
TAGTGCATCTGGCCTATGGTTTAGCTCTCTAGGGATGTGCTCTATGTTGAAAGAATCAAATGAATCTATTAAACCCCATACTCTATGTCTGTAACAAATCATTTTCTTGTAATTGCAAGCATACAGTTTCTTTACTTGTCTGACTACTAGTTCAGAGTCTGAAAATACCTTGATCATTTTCACTTTCTTCTTGATGGCCATGACAAGTCCCAAAATTAAGGCTTCATATTCAACAATATTGTTAGTACAGGAAAACTATAGTCTATATGCTGCTAGATATGATTTACCCTGAGGATCTATGAGTTCAATACCTACACCCACGTCCTGTTTTGATTTGGACCCATCACATTTTAGTGTCCACATGCCATCCTTACTTTTCTGACCTTTTACCTTGGCATGCTTTGTCTCTTCTATCACTTATGAGGTGCTGGTATGTTTGTTCATGGGTATTTCTGTTTGGTCAACTTGCATATGTGTATTTTTATCTTGCAAATCAGAAAGACAACTACCCTTGTCCTTTATTCTCTCTTCTAAGTTTGAAATTAGAGCATCTACATTACTCTGAAAGTGCCTCTGTGGTTGATCAGGATTCACATTTTCCTCTTGCAATTCTACCCTCTTTGTGCATTTTTTGTATTCATATTCAATGATGTCTTTGCACATTCCACAACTCTCCTTAGAATGTGGCCTATCATGGACCCTACATCTGTTCTTATACAATTTACATTGGACTGGTAGATTTTGTTTAATGCATTCTTCCACCTCTTGTCTAATGGCATGGCCAAATTTGTCCATTGCACTGTTTTCTTCATCCAAAGAATTTCCATTAGACTCAATGAATAATGCTGTCTCCTTGCTTACACGTTTTTCCCTAATTTTTAACATCATGATCTCTTCAATTTGTACCCCATTGTTAGTAATCCTATAAACACCAGGTTCAACAACAGCATACAATATTTCATTTGTTTGATTATACTCTGTTATCATGTGTTTCATCCGGGGTTCTGCCTCTATTCTAATCTGGTTTGGGACACCTCTCCAAGGTAGCCACATATGTGAAAAATTAGTGGCCATATATCTGTTTAATGTCTTGGACCAATCCCTACTCAGCAACATTCCATAATTCACGGGTATATCTACTAGTTGAATGTCAATGAATTGGCTTACCCTAGGGTCTGAAGCTAATTGCATTTGAATGTTCATGAGTTCTCCTATCACACTAACCTCAGTTTTATCTAACTGTGTGACAACCTTGGCAGAATTGGTGGGAGTCATTAGCTGAGGCACCAGAGTCTACCATGCAATTGTGTATGTTCTTTCCACACAATCTAACAGTTAACAAGAAAGGAGGAGCATCCTTCTTATCAGCATACATTACTACACTTGTATTGGAAGGGTGTTTAACTTTCTTACTTTTCTCTTTAGGCGGTGAATCTCTATTACAACCAACTATATCAGCAGCAACCTCATCCATCATGGATGCATCTAGAGATTTTATAAAAGCATTTCTGATCCCTTGAGTTTTCAACAATTCATTCAGAGGTATACTGACCTTTATTTTCTTTATTTCCTCTGACAAGTAACTCATTAATCTTGTTGTTTCTACTATTTTAGTCTTACTTGTTTGGGCCTTTTGTACTGTTGTTCCACTATTTGTATGATTATTAGCTTTAAGTATAGTGGGATTGTTGCTAGCATTTTGATCTAGGGGTGTATTGAAGTTGTTAGGAGGAATGGAAGTGGTGAAAGGTCCTCCTGGCCTAGTATTGTTCCTTAAATTGTAGGCGTGGTTTTTATTTGTCTGTTGAAAAGCCTGCACCTCTTCTATTTCAGTCAATACTTCATTTTCTATTTCAAAAGGAAACTGAAAAGCATTTAACACAAAGGCTGATTCAGGATAAAGATTTTCACAAAAGTATGGTTCATCCTCTAACAATTCATCTTCTTTCTCTTCTGTAGTTGAAAAGGTAAAGGTTTCTAAAACTAAAGTTGTATCATACCCTGAGGGTACTACCTCATTACCTTTGGGAATGAGAAATTTAGAAGTAGGAGGCTGCACGTCTATATTAAATACGCTGGCTACTAGATGGAACTGTGGACAATCAAGCTCAGCATGGGCATTGGTATTGTGAAATTTGCACCAATTTTTTAATGATGTATTGGCCATTTGGATGCCAGCCGCTTGTTTTGCATCATGATTATCTATATTCTCAAAAGGAGAAGCTAGGGTACTGTTATTTGGTCTAGTGTTCCATGTTTTGGGTGGCCTATGCTGGTTCTAATTTCTTTTATTGTTACCCTAGGCCCTATTGTCTATCACTGGCCCTCTATTTTGCATTAGTTGCCCTTGGTTATGACCTTGATTCTGATTATAGTTTTGGCTCTGATTTGAACATTGGCCTTGGCTATTATTTTGGTTATGGCTCTGATTATAGTTCTGATTGTAATGCTGATTTTGATTTGAATTATAGTTCTGATTTTGGCGTTGGTTATAATTCTGATTTTGATTATATCCATGGTTACCTCTTCCATAGAGGTTCTCATTTCTTAGTTGTGTCACTTTGGTGGTTAATCTTTTCAAATGTGCAGTGATCTCTTTGATTTCTTCCCTTTCCTCTTGTGCCTTTGCCACAGTTGTATCTCTAGGAGGTCAGAAGAAAGGCTGACCATTATTTTGACTATTATTAGTAGTGTTAACTGTGTAAGGAGTTATGGCTTGGATTGGGGTAGGACTATACATAGGTGTGTAAGACGGAACCGGATTTAATAAAGGAGTGTGATGTATAGGAGCTCCATTCCAAGGTTGTGTCTAATTCTGCATCCCAAAATTTCCTCCATTAACAAATGGGCTACAAGTTGTATGCCTCATCTCTTGATTTACTAAGGCTGCCTCTTTATAGGCTTTGGATATTGAATCTATGTCAGGTTTTCTTTTGACAAACATGGCAGTTAAAGGATCCAAGGCAGCATAGTACATGGCTAACAAGGTATCATCATCTACGGTGTAAGGGGCTACTAACCTAGAGTATGCCTTTTGAAATCTATCATTGAAATTATCAATTAGCTCTCCCTCACCTCATTTTATGGTAGCTAATTTATGATACAAGATGCAAGGATTGATGGGTCCTCTAAATCTAGACAGAAATGCTTCTTCCATTAGTGACAAAGAAGAAATATAACCATTGGGTAAGTTTACATACCAGTTAGAGGCTTGTTCATTGAAAGTGTAGGGAAACAGTCTACATACCACGTCCTCGTGCTCTAACCTGGCCCTAAAGCATGCCTCCTTGAATATTCTAATGTGGTCTTCTGGATCTTGGTGCAACTGGTATTTGGGACATATCTTTTCTAGATTTTTGGGCATCTCATTATAATCATTGAAGTGTATAGTAGACTGGACATTGAAATAAGCCATTGCAGGTATCTGTGCTTGACTTGGACCTGTGGGAATACCTAGATTTCCTAGGGGATTAGGATCTTTAGGAGGACTAGGACCTCTAGGAGTACCTGAACCAAGATTTAAAGATCTGAATGAAGAAATGTCAGGACTCACAATGTTATGGATATTATAAGGTGATCCAGGGGGTGTGTTAGAAGAGCCTCCTAGATGTGTTATTTTAGGGTTCCAAATCAGAGGACTCTTCTTTAGTCTTATATCAGGTAATTGCACAAATATATCCCCTGAACTGGATCTAGATCTGGTCACTCTATTACTATTATTAGCCAGTTTTTCTTGAAACAAACCCTAACTCAAGTTAGGCCCTCCTTTTAGCACCAAAGAAACTATTGATGATTGTTTTGAGATAGTCATAACAATTAGTTAAAACTCACATAAAATGAACCAAAATTGACTTGAAAGATATGAAGGAATCGGTTAAGATTCACTTAATCCCAAGTTTAATATGGTCAGGTCTTGACCTGTTGGGCAAATTCAGTTGGTCGATGTGAAGCTGTAATGTTCAAGGGGCCTTACGTAGTTTAGGGTTTCTTTGATGGTTAACTAGGCTCAAACTATGCAAAAGGTCATAAATATTAGCATATTGTTCATTCCTCTCTTGCATAAAAGTGTTACTATGTTTACAAAGCTCTAAATGATTTAAATTATAGCAAGCTTTCTTCTCTTTAATATTATGAAAACTGTCTATTTTCAACTTTAGTTATGTATGCTTTTCCAAATATGAGACAAATTTCATTTAAATTTCTGTGTTTTAAGCTAAGTATTTTCAGATGGGTTGGGAAAAGTTAGAAAGATCTAATCTAAACTTCATTCAAATCTACTAAGGATCTAATCATTCTATTATGCACTGTATAAGTATTGTAGTAAATTAATTAAATCCACAGACAAAACCTTAAATGTAAGTTCTGAGCATTTTTACAAACATACACTTAAGATTGCAAGCTCTAAGAGAAAATGTTTCAAACACAGTGAAGAGCCAGAAAACACTCAAAAGATAGATGCAGAATTCCAGATTCAATTGTATTAGAAACAAACAATCATATAAGATTTACAATGTCTGAATGACTCTTAGCTTCATTGATCAAATTATAGAAAACTTACAAGCTTTACAAATACAGCAAGGAAGCAGGATGTTCCACACGCTCCTTGTTGCAAACATAGGTGACCTCCTTCTTCTACTTCTAAACTAAAGGGTCCCTCTACTCTAAAATGCTAAAACTAGTTACAAGTGCTGGTTATCCTCTAAAAATCCCTGTGCCACCTTATTACAGTGTACCAAGGCACAATATATAGACTTCCACTGTCCTCAATACAGCTCAAAAAGCCCTAGTTAAGCATTGGTTCAAACCTCTAGTTACAACAATAAATGGTGGGAAACAAATCCCCCAAAATATCTCTGAGCATACATCAAATCTGGGTGAAATATGCCCTTCGGGAAACCCTAACAGCTCAATAATAATTTCCGTTGCCTGCTGCAATAATGTCTTCACCTGCATTTTGTCTTCATCAATGAAGACCCTTGACTTCCTCACCCTTCATCCTTATCTTCCTCTGCTCCTGATATCGGATCTCCTTTCTGTGATGCCACCATCATTAAGTTTCAGCTCCCTCTTCAATTGCAAACCTGCAAATAGGCACAAAAATGGATTAGACATATATCAAGTTGCTTCGTCCATTTATTACCTAGTCAGAATGTTAGGTGGGCATAACTACAGTAAATTTTGGCACCCTTAACCTTCCCTTTTATAGTCGATCAACCTCTGCATATACCCCTTTTATTTGTATCCTCTCCCTGTATGCCTTGATCGGCATAACTCTCCAGATCGGGCGGGCTCAAAAATTTCTCGCCGATCTCACCATTCTGGCCAACGTCTTCCCTATCGCTGTGCATTTCCTCTTTATCGGCGTGAACCTCCTCCATCGGAGTGAGTCAAAAATTTCCTATCGATCTTACTCTTACGCCGATATCAGGCCCTGAAATAGTGAAAATCGCATCCAAAATGCATATACAGCGTTGAACTAGTCAGGTCAACCATTGTTGACCAAAATATGCAATCGAGCTCTAAAATCAACCTCAAAATTCCTATCGCTTTGTTTTCCCACCCATTTCCTTGTTTAAATCCTTGTATATTATGATATACAAGTCAGACATGATGCCTCCATTAAATCAGATTTCAATCTTACTTTAGTTACGTGACTTGCATGTATGCAATGCATATTGGTTTGTATATCGCAACATACAAATGCCAAAATTTACAAGCATCTAACTCTAATTTATAACTTTTCAAATCCGCCAAATGTATACTTCGATGTATGTTTACTTTGTATACCTCGTAGTCATCGAACATACAAACCCCAAATATACATAGATCTAACTCAAATTCACCCTCCTTTTAAGTCCGCAGCTTGCATAATGTCTTTGTATATCCTCAATATATAAAGCACAAAATATGCAAGGATTTAACTATGTCCAATAATTTTTTGGGTCCACTGCATGTACATAACCCTTGTATCTTCCAATATACATTTGGGTTTTATACAAGCATTAAATCAGTTTTGATTTTCTCTTTGATTTCGTTTTGTATAAGCGCAATGTATATCGGCTTGTATATAAGAATATACAAGCGCAAAATATACATTGAATTAACTCTGCTTCATGAAATTTTAGGCTCTGGGCAATGTATCTCCACTTTGTATGTTTCAGAATGTATGTACATCGAAACATACATACAAGTTGAAACATACAAAGACTTAATTCAAATTTATAAATGCTTCGGGTCCGCCTGATGTGCAAAACACTTGTATCTCGCCAATATGCAAGCCGAAAACATACAAGGACCTAAGCTGTTTTAATAGACTTTTCAGGTCTAGCGCTTGTACATTACGAGCCTTGTATCTTTTAACTTGTATGTTTCGCCTGTATGTAAAAACATACAAGCGCCAAATATACAACCATTTAACTCTTCTTCACGATGCTTTCGGATCCCCCCTGTATGTATACATAACATATTAGTAAATGCATATAAAAAAGAACATACAAACAACTTTGTATGTAAGCTTTATATACAAGACCCATTTCGCAACTTTGTATGTGAGAGCAACATACAAGAGACTTTGTATATGCATGACGCGATATACAAACTATTTTGTATGTGCAACATACAACGACCTAACATACAAAATCAAAGGCATATGCAACCCGATTGCAAAAGGCAAATGTGACTAATACAAAAACAAAACCCTTTGCATATACAAATGACCCTGTATATGCAAAGCGATATACAAACCTGAATGTACATTTTACCAAAATGATAATAACTCACAAAATATGGTGAATTTTAAGATGGTTCAAAAAGCAACCCTCGCTCATTTTTCACAAGGAATCCAACCATATCATGCCCTGGTACTGAAATGTAATTTTTTCTCTATTTCTATCAAAGTTTGCAATTTTCACTCTCCTTTTCCCTTTACCACCAAACAAAACAACACACACAAAAGCAAAAGCAACAGCCACAGCAGGGGTCCCCATTTTGCTAAGGAGTAAAATGGGGTGTGTTGTGAACATCACAACAATTGGGTGCAATAATGAGGAAAACCATAGAGCTTTAATAGGGGTGGGGGTTCATGAAGAAAGGAATCAAGAAGTTCATTAACATCCTGGAAGGGCTTCCTGAGTGTAAAGAAATGAAGACCAATGGACACATTACTTTCCTGCCAATTTTTTGTCTATTCATATTCCTCTTGTGATGTATAATGAAGCATTATATACGCTAGACTTGTCATTGTAAAACTTAATTCTTATAGCAATAATAATTCCTCTGCTCAGTGTGGATGTAGCCAAGTTTGGTGAACCACGATAAATCTGGTGTCTCATTTCTTTTTTCTTTCTAATTAAATTTGTGGGCTATTCATTACTCTCTTTCTGTAATCGAGTTTTACTTTCAATCTTAACAATTGGTATCAGAGCCAGGCTCAGGGTAAGAACCCCAAGCACACAAGAGGTGTGGCTTAAGGGGGGGTGTTGGTGTTGGAAATAAGCCACACCTGAACTAACAATGGACTAGTCCAAGAGGGGCCAGTAGCTCAGTGGTAGAGTACTCTAGCAGTGAATGGAAGGTTACACAGAATGAATCTAGATGATTCAAATTTGCAAGAGGAGGTTTCTCACTTAAGGAGGTCTACCCAGGAGAGGAGACGTCCTTCTAAATTTTTTGATTATGAGTTATTGTATTCAGAGGAGGCAGAGCCTGTACTTTTGATTTCTGATTAACCTGAACCAACTACCTCTAAATAGGCTTGCAAGGCAGTTGACTCTTCAAAATGGCAAGAGGCAATGCAAGATGAAATGAGTTCATTGTATGCTAATAACACTTGGGATTTAGTGCCACTTCTGCCTAATCGAAGAGCCTTGAAGAATCGCTGGGTATACAAGTTGAAAGAGGAAGATTGGGGCAACAAGCACTATCATGCTAGACTAGTTGTCAAAGGGTATGATCAATAGAATGGCATAGATTTTAATGAGATTTTCTCACCAATTGTGAGAATGACCACAATCTGGGCAGTTTTGGGTTTGGTTGCAGTTTGGGATCTTGAACTTGATCAGTTGGATGTCAAGATAGTGTTTTTACATGGTGACGTTGATGAAGAAATGTACATGGAGCAGCTGGAAGGATTTAAAAAATAGGGACTGGAACATCTTTATTACAGATTGAAGCGCAGCTTGTATGGGCTCAAGCAAGCCCTGAACCAATAGTATCTCAAGTTTGATCACTTTATGACTGAACAAAACTTCTTGAGATGTGAATCAGATCCTTATGTCTATTATAAGTGACTTCCTAATGGTGAGTTTGTCATTCTCTTGCTCTATGTTGATGACATGTTGGTAGTTGGCACAAGTATGAAGATTATTTCTGAATTGAAGTCACAATTAGCTAAGAGATTTGCTATGAAAGACTTAGGCCCACCTTGTCATGCCCACATTTCCCATGCGGTCACAACATATATCACACATGTCATGTCCACATGTGTCATGTGGTCATGACATGAAATATAAAAAAAATTTCCCACGCTTCCCTAGAAACCACCTCGCACGTGTAAGCGTGCTTGGTGGCATACGCGTAAGGCGAAAATAATACAGTTGTCAGTGGGGTACTAAGTACATGTGCACACACCCAGACGCAAGAAGGCCATCAAGGGGGTCTTTGCGGTGGTGTTAGCATCACTACAAGGTTTGAACTTTCAAAGCTCCTAAACCCTAAATTTTGGAAGATTCAGGTAGCATAACGCCTCACGGGCGTGAGTGGGATTTAATACACAAACACTACTCTTAATACGTGGTTCCCTGATAGGGTTAATAAACTTCCTAAAACTCTCTAATTATAATGAATTTACACTTGATCTCATTTATGGATCATTTTTCAACAAAGCCTGATCATCCATTCTCTTTCCCATTTTCTAAAATTTAATATTAATTTCTCTTCCTTTGGACTTACCATTTTCAACAAAGCTCGTTCATTTGCCCTCTCTTTCGTTTCTCTGAAATTTAATTTTGATTGTATTTCTATCATGTTCACTTTACCGTTTCTCTAAAATTTAATTTTGATTGTATTTCTATCACGATCACTGCATCCCTTACATTATTCCTAATTTCTTGCTAGACCAGATCACTTTAACAGGGTTTACTAATTTCGCTTGACTCAGTCTCCTAGGTTTCCACTCAAGGTTTCATCTCATCGTATGAATTAATTTTGATAATTAACTTATTCCTAATCCGAATTAAGGGTACGTCAAACTTACTTAGTTCTCTTAGCCCAGTTCGGAAATGCCACACATTTTCTCCTCTTTGTTTTCCAAGGTTAGCTTTTCTTTCTCTTTCTTTTTTTTTTCCTCAATTGGACGTTTTCTAAATCTACAGTTGAGTTTAAAATGGCCACACATGGATTGCCTGTGATGGCTTGTTTGCGTTTATATTCACAGTGTCTTCTATAAATGAAAGGATTATATTTTTCTCTTCATTTTCCTGATATTTAATTTGTGATGATTGTAGGAACTTCCGAAATACTTTACCTTAAAAATATATATAAACATAATATTCTTTTTATTTTAAAAATATATTTTTCCTTATTGTTGTTAAAAATTCCCTAATATAAATTTCCTTCCTTCTTTAAAAAAATATGGCCTCTCTTTTAAGTTTATAACAAGTTATTAATATATATATATATATATATATATATATCTTATAGTAATTAATTATAATAGGTTTTTTTTTCTTTTTACAAAAACCCCCAAACTATATGTTCATTTCATATCTTATTTTGGGGCTCATGGAATAACCCTAACATATTTTGTTTTGCTTATGGAATTGAGCATGTTTTGGATGTAAGGGCGATGGCGGCCATGGAGGGGGATTCGGCCAGAGGGACCTGCGGATCGCAGAGGGGCCACGAAGGTGGAGATGGCCATGGAGTTTGTGGGCACAGAGGAGGGGGCCGTGGCTGAGGAAGGAGTGGTGGGGATGTGGTGGTTCGCGAGGGTGTGGGGTGTGGTGGCTGCGGGGAGAGGCAAGGGGGGAGGAAAGGTTCCGCGGGCGGAGGTATAGCAGAGGGCATAGTTGAGGGGGATTCGGTGCGGTGTGCACAGAGGTCCACAGGGGCTCGCGGTGGGGATAGCCCGCGGGGGCTTTGGGCATACTGGGGTGTGGGTGGGGCTCTGCCCCTCCCCACACCCTTTACATTAATTCTGCGGTGGGGGTTCAAACCCCCACCATTATATGTATTTTTTCTTTGTTCATTTATGACTATGTTTTACCATAGAGAACTGAAAAAATATTATTTATTTCCCATTCGATTTCTGTATAAAACAATTTAAAATTTATTTATATATATATATATTACCCAATTACCTAGCTCAAATGTAATCACAGTTTCATCAATTAATCATCTAACTAAAAAGGAACAATACAGAATAATATATATATATATATATACTTAATGAATATTATCAAGTAATTTGTTAAAATTGAATAATAAATTAGTTTGTATAATAAATTTTCTCACAAATTTTATTTTTCAATGCAACCCAAAATAAATATTATATATATCTAATATTATACAAGGATAACCAACTGTAATTATCTCTTAATTAAAGCTAAATTTCAAGTCACTAATTTTAATTGAAAGTAACAGCATATCATTTTAAAATGGAACAGAAATGATTGTATTTATTCACAACAAAATCAAATGTATTATTATAACAAATCTTCATTTCCTTTCAAATGACAAAACTACAACTCCACATAATTTATTAGAATTAATATTTTCACAAATCATCTAAAGAGGTAAGTATTACAAACTTGTTTACAGCTACAACTAGTTTCACAACTTTTCAAGTAGGAGAAGAAGGAAATAGACAATTCTAATATCCTTTTAAAAATAAATTTTCTTTTCCTTTTCTCATTTCAAAATGGTAAAACTTAATGAACAATAAAATTACAACTATCAACACAATAAAGAGGATTTCCTCACAACTCCAAAAATACCAAGTTATACAACAATAGGGAGATAATTTTCTTTTCTTGGAAATCAACAAGGAAGAAGCTATAAAAAGACCAAGCTCTCCTTAAGACTTAAGGAAAATAAAATATTTTCTGAGTTCCAATAATCTTCTCCAAGCTTCACAATAAGCTCCAAGAAAACCTGCATATCACACAAGGGAAGAAACACCACACAAGCTACTCTCCTCCCTACTGTAGACCCGCAAGAGGGTCACCCCCAAGCTAGAGAGATCATCCACACACCTAGGGTATTCCAAAAATCCACTTCACAACAAGGTAAAAAAAATGACACACCAAAATACACATACACCCACGGATATTTACACAACACAAAACTCAACCACGGTGAGTTTAAAGAGGGGTAGGAGAGTGGACACACTCAACTCTAGAGTGTCACCCTTGAACTTAATTTCAACACAATTTTTCTCATGGGCTCAAGCCAAACTTGTTAACAAAAACAAATTCCAAGGAGTTCATATTTTGGCTCTCAAGCCATATAACACAATTTCTCAAAGTCAAACAAATGCCCTCAAGGCTTTCAACATCCCAAAACAAGGTATGCACCCAAGGAGGATCACTCCTCCCCTACCCTACACTTGATGAGCATTTCTCCCAAGTGGAAGAAGCTCTGTCAACATCCCAATAAATTTTCCCCACAGTAACAAAATTTACAACCCAAGCAAAATAAACATTTTCACACATCCTTCATGCAACAATTAGAATACAAAAGAAATGCCATGAAATCCAACCTTAAAAAGCCCTTTAATGGATGAAGTTGATGTAGAACTCCACTAAAATCTCCTCCAACCTAAGCCACAAAACTCCCTCTCACTTTCCTCTCCCAAAAGCAATTTTCAATAAATAAAAATCCTCCAAATTCAACAACCCCTCTCCCTATCCCAAGTGGGATTAAAATAACCCCAATTCCATGAGTTTAGAGGAAATGGGGAGGTGACACTTGTCACCTCCTCACTCTTCCCCAAACTAGTATTGTGTTCCAAGGGATGAGTGTTGGCTTATGTCACTCACCCATCCCTAAAGTCTTCCTTATCCCTTACCCCATGTCATCTTTCTTACGCATGGGAGAAATAAAAGGAGTTAAAGGAGGAAAAAGGGTGACACATGTCTCCCCTTCCTTCCTTCTTATGAATGACCACACAACTCCATGGGGACTCTCACCAATTGTGAGGGTGACTTGAATTCAAGTCCTCCATAATTGGTGGGTCTTGGAGTCATCTCTTACCTTGGGAATTGAAAAGGGACTTGCTTGAGTGTCGGTACCACCCATCCTATCCCTCCCATACCTCCAAATTCGTCACTTAACTTCAGTGTGAAGTTAAGGTGACCATACAGAGGTTACCCAAGGGTTACCCCAGTCAAAAGGGAGCCTAGACCCATGGGGTATAACCCAGTGTCAACTTTAACCTAGTTAGGACACCCAGGGTCAAGTTAAGACACAAGAAAAGGGTCTCAAAAATTTAAATTTTAAAAAAATGAAATTCAAATACAATTCTTACAACACAAATCATAATTCAATTTTTTAAAAGTGTAGACCTAACCCATTCAACCTCATGAAAGACAATATTACAACATTAAATCAAACATAGAGTTGATCTCGGTTCCTAGTAGAACCAGATCCGCTTCACAAGGGATCACAACATAAGGTGCAGAATGATCTCCAGTATCTGTGGTTTTTTACCCAAAACCTGTGCACTCAATTACAAGGTCAATTTCACATATAAATATCATAGCCGAAGCAACTTAAAACATGAATTCCTAAAACATAACATAGTTCTCATAAACATAATGAAATCACATAACAATTTCCTTTCTAACATCACCCAATTAGTTTTCCTATAATGTAAATATTATCGGCCATCACCCAATTAGTTTTCCTATAACATAAACATCTATCTAACATCACCCAATTTGTTTTCTCTTAAAGAAAACATCTAACTAACATCACCCAATTAGTTTTCCTTTAACATAATAAGGTTTAGTAGTTTGAAAATCTGGGATCAACAGTCCCACAAATATAAAAGTATTAGCAACAGTAAGCTAAATAGTCACATGTACGGAAATAAAAAAGTGTAGGCCTCATAGCCTGGAAAGGAGGCATATCCAACGAGCTGTGATGCCCATTATTGTAGGCGAACTCAACCAGATGCAGATACTCCTCCCATCTAGACTGATGGTCCATAACATACATACGAAGTTTATCTTCTAACACCTGATTAACTTTCTCTGTCTGTCCATCGGTCTCCAGATGGTAAGCTGAACTAAACCTGAGTTGTGTGCCCAACGCCTGATGTAAGGCTCTCCAAAACACTGAAGTGAATATGGAGTCTTTGTCAAAAATGATGTGACGAGGTACTCCATAAAGTCTAACAATCTGATCTAAGAACACTCTCACCATTGATGGTGCATTGTACGTCATGCGTACAGGTGAGAAATGCACCACCTTGGTCAACTGTCACCATGATGGCATCATGGCAATGTGATGACATAGGTAGATCAATGATAAAATCCATGGAAATGGTGTCCCATTTCCATTCAGGTATCTCGTGAGGGTACAACAGTCCTGTTGGATGCTGATGCTCGGCCTTGACCCTCTGACACTCAAGGCAACAAGAAACATATTCTACAATGTCGTGTCTCATCCCAACCCAATGATATAATTGTCGCAAATCAGCATGCATCTTCTTCACACCTGGATGTGCTGCATAAGGTGCAGTATGAGCCTCTGAAAGAATCATTGTATGTAGGTCACCTACACGGGGTTCATAGATGCACTGCCGATGTCTAAGAAAACCATCAGACTCAAGGGAATATCCTGTGAATTTTCCCTTAAGGGCCCTCCGATTCTAAATTTCTTGCTACACTTCAAGAAACCACTCATCCTCTGGCAGATGTAAGATACGATCTCTTAAATCCACCCTCAATGTCAAGGTTAGGACCTCATGGTGCCTCCGACTCAAAGTGTCCGCGACCACGTTCTCCTTCCCTTTGATGTAGTGGACATCAAAGTCGTACTCGCATAAGAACTCCATCCAATGCCGCTGGCGGGTGTTCAGATTTGGCTGTGTAAAAATGTACTGTAAGCTGTGGTGATCTGAATGGAGCTCAAAATGTCGACCTAAAAGGAAATGTCTCTAGTGGACAAGAGCATGAATAACTGTTGTGAGCTCTAAATCGTGAGTAGGGTAGTTTAGCTCATGTGTCTTAAGCTTACGCGATTTGTATGCAATCGTTCTACCACCCTGCATAAGCATGGCTCCCAAACCCTCTAATGATGCATCTATACAAACAACAAAATTCTCTATAGGATCTGGAACCGCTAAAATGGGAGCACTGGTAAGACGCTCCTTGAGGATCCCAAAGGCCCTCTCACATTGCTCAGTCCAAGTGAAACTTTTCCCTTTCTGCTGAAGGGAAGTGATGGGATGTGCTATCTTGGAAAAGCCCTCGACAAATCTACGATAATAACCAGCTAATCGCATAAAGCTCCTGACTTCAGTCACGCTGGTGGGTGTTGGCCAGTCCTGAATCGTTCTGATCTTTGATGGATCTACGGAGATGCCATCGCCTGATAAGATGTGCCCCAAATACTGTACCTCTATCCTGAAGAAGGCACACTTCACCAGTTTGTCATAAAGCTACTGCTCTCGTAAGCGCTGCAAAACTTAACGCAAATGATCCACATGTTCCTCCTCAGTTCGTGAATAAATCAAAATATTGTCAAGAAATATGATCATGAAGCAATCCAAGTAAGTATAGAACACCCCGTTCATGAGACTCATGAATATTGTAGGGGCATTCGTCAAACTGAAGGGTACCATGGTAAACTCATAATGGCCATATTTGGTTCGAAAAGCAGTCTTATAAATGTCTACCTCTGTGATGCGCAATTGGTGATACCTAGATTTTTGATCAATTTTTGAGAACATTTTGGCTCCCTGCATCTGATCAAAGAGGTCATCAATCCTAGGAAGAGGATAACGGTTCTTCACTGTCACCTTGTTGACTGCCTATAATCCATGCATAGTCGAAGAGACCCATCCTTCTTCTTCACGAAGATGACTGGTGTGCCCCAGCATGATACGCTAGGTCGGATGTGCCCCTTCTCAAGTAACTCCTCTAACTATAGTTTAAGTTCTGTAAGCTCATGTGTAGTCATCCTGTAGGGTGCACGAGACACGAGCTCTGCACCCAGCACTAAGTTGATATGGAAATTAACGTCTCTGCGTGGAGGCATACCTGGTAACTCCAGCAAAAATATGTTGGCAAAGTCTCTTAGGATAGTGTGATCATCTAAGGTAGCATCAGGCTCATTCTCTCATCTATCACTGACCGTAATAGCAAACATCTAACAACCTTTCCACATACAGCACTTAAGTTGCTAAGCAGATAGCATACGAACAGCCGTGGGCTTCTGAATGCCCACTATCTCGACCGATGTGCCATGATCGTCTAAGCAACTAATCATCCTCTGGCTACAATCTAGTTTAGCTCTATGAGTTGCAAGCCAGTCCATACCCAGAACTACATCATAGGATCTTAATGGCATAACCCTAAGGTCACATACTGTAGTGAAGGAACCTAAGGAGATCTCACAATCTCTAAGCACGATATCTATTGACATCCTCGCCGCAGAGGCCAACTCAACCTCCCACCTAATGTTCTGCCTAGAAGCCACTAGCCTGCAATGTTCCACTAATGATGTAGACAGAAAAGAATCGGTAGCTCCAGAGTCAAAAAGAATAGAGATAGGGAAATCCCCAATCTTACTTGCTGTCTTAATGATTGAAGCCTGGAAATCAGCTTGGCGGTTGTCAACCGCTGCAAACATGCGGTGGGATCTGCTCACGTCACCTACAGTCTACTCAGATCCTCCTGTACAGGGTTGTCCCCCTGATGTAAATCCCTGTGGACACTCTCTAGCCAAATGCCCTACCCAACCACATACATAGCACGGGCCCCTAGCCTGTAACTATACTGACTGAGTCCTGCCTGACTGCTGCTGTCCAATCCATCCAGTGGACGCCTGTGAACCTCTATTTGACTACTGAGACCTTGCAGGTCCCACAGAAGATCCTTGCTGTCTCTGGTCTCTACGCTGGCCCTGCTGCTGCCAACCATGATTCTGTCCTCCCTGACCCCTCTGCTGGGATCTAGATCTCTACTGATGCTGCTGCTATTGTGGAGGCCTAGGAGGTAATGATGAAGAATTATATCCTCCTCTCTGTGGTGTGTTTTGAGGCCTACAAAAGTTCTGTTGTTGTTGGGGATACGATCCTGATACTACAGGCGTGAATTCTGCCCTCGTCCTTGAATTTCCTCTACAATAAGAGTCTTTTCAACAGTCTCGCTCATGGTTTAGGGATCTGCCATACGTACTAGTCCTGCTATCCCGTGATTCAGGCCCCTGATGAATTTGTGTACCAAGAGTTTCTCGTCATGGAGGTACTCCACATAACGAGAAAGCTCGATGAACTAGCTCTCATATTGAGCAACAGTGAGTCCTCTCTGCAGTAAATCATGGAACTCATCAATCCTGCACTGTCTGTAATGCTTTGACAAATATCGCGCATTAAAGAGCTCTATGAAGATATCCCAAGTGAGTGTATCTAAGGATAGTCGGCGCTTGCACGCCTCAGTGCGCCACTAGGTAGCTGCTACATCTCTCAGGAGATGTACTGCCACTCATGCTTTCGTGTTGGTCCTGTAAGGTCGCAACATGAAACACCTATCTAGACTAATCAGCTAAGCCTCGGCCCCAACTCCCTCTATAGCTCCTGTGAAAGTAGGTGGGTTGAGCCTAAGCAGATCTCTAATGGGATCTCCTCTGTCTCTGAGCCCTATAACTAGCTCATCTAATCCATACTCATATGGTCCATGGTATACCTGTTCTACCCTCATGATCTCATCTCGTCTAGAGAGTCTTAGAGGACTCCTACTCCGTGCACGATAGGCTAACCCTACCTCATCGGTTGTGGTCTCAGGGATCTCTACGAAAGGCTCTGTGCTTGGCACCTCTCACGGATCGATGCAGGGCTCCAAATATGGGTCAGCACATGACTCAGCATGTGGCTTCTTACATGGCTCCTTTCGCGGATCAATGTGAGGCTCATCACGTGGCTCAGTAATAGCTGTCAGTAATCTCTCTAACATAGCCTGTAAGGTCTATAATATCTGTGGACCTATATCTAGCACTGGTTGTATCTATGGTTCTAGTGGTGCTTATGGTACTGGTGGGTCTGCTATAACTACGGGTGCCCATCCCTCTGCTGAGGTATCGTCATGCACCTCGATGGACACTGTGTTGCATGATCGCGCTCGTCGAACATGTTGGGGAGGCATCCTACAAAATAAGGTAGACACTAATTAATCAAAGTTGTGGAATAATAATGTGCCCAAATATACCGAGTGTTTAAACTTGGGTTCTGATACCAAATGTCATGCCTGTTGGTGATTGTTTTGATGCAATCATAACAATAAGTTAAAATTCACATATAATGAACTGAAACTATACTTGAAAGATAAGAAGGAATCATTTAAGATTCAATTAATCCCAAGTCTACAGTGGTACAGTTGGTCAAGTTCAGTTGGTCAATGTGAAGCTGTAATGTTCAAGGGGCCTTACGTAGTTTAGGGTTATTTGTGGTTTACTGGACTAAACTTATGCAAAAGGTCATAGATATCAACAAGTATTTTGTTCATTTGCATACAAGTGTTACTGAGCTACAAATTTTAGATGGTTTTCTTGAATTATTGCAGCTTTCTCCTTTATATATTTATGAAAACTGTCTACCTTTAACTTTGTTATGCATGCTTCTTCAAATTTGAGACAACTTCCTTTAGATTTCTACGTTTTCAGCTAAATATTTCAGATGGGTTGGGAAAAGTTTAGAAAGATCTAATCTACACCTCATTTATTCTACCAAAGGATCTAATTGTTCTATTATGCACTATGTAAATACTACAGTAATTTGATCAAATCCACAGTAAAAACCTTAAATGCAAGTTCTGAGCATTTTCACAAACATACATTTAAAATTGCAAGCTCTCAAAGAAAAATATTTTAAAACACAAAGAAGAGTAGGAGAACACTTAGAAGATAGATGCAAAACTCCAGATTCTATTGTATTAGAAACAAATAGTCATACATGATTTACAATGTAGGAATGACTCTTAGTTTCATTGATCAAACTACAGAGAACTTACAAGCTTTACAGATATAGTAAGGAAGCCAGACATTTCACACACACCTTACTGTAGACAACAGGCGACCTCCTCCAAACTAAACTATGCCCAGAAAGACTCTACAATTTTGGCAAAATACTAAAATCCCTGTGTAAAGTATTACAGTGTAGAGAGGCACAATATATAGACGTTTTGATTGTCCTCACTATAGCAAAAAAACCTAACTAAACCCCTGGTTCAAACCCCTGGTTATAGCAATAAATACAGGTGAACCAGTCCCTCAAAATATCTCTGAGCAGTGTCAAATCTGGGCAAAATATTGCCCCTTCTGAGAAGCTCTGGCAGCTCAGCAATAACTTATGTTTGTCTACTGCAATAATGTTCTCAGCTACTTCTTGGTCCTTCATTGGGTGGCCTTGACTTCTTCGCACTTCATCTTTACTTCTGGTTCCTGAGATCAGATTTTCTTCCTCCATGATGTAACTGTGATCAAGTTCCAGCTGCTTCCTCAACTGCAAGCCTACAAGACAAGACAAGCAATAAGTATCAAATTTACCAAATGAACAGCAGGAAACTAAAATATCTGTTTAAATCAAGGTGACTGTGCAAAAAAATGGGTATCGGGTCTAAAAAACTCTCAAAACGCATTCAAAATGTACAGAGACTGCTCAAAAATCATCGGGTCAACTATCGCTGACCGAAAAGATGCCACGAGCGCCAAAAAATTGCTTTGAAATTCCTATCACCTTCCATTTCCCGCCCATCGGCATGAGAATCGCCGTCGGTGCGTCCAAAAAAACTTGGGCCGATCATCGTTATTTGGCTGATGGCCTTACTCATTTTATTTACTCCTGATGACTATTCGTTTTCTTCCCATCTTTCCATATCGGCATGAGAATCGCCTATCGGCGAACTCCAAATTTCCCTTGCCGATCACTTTCGTTACACCGATGCCTCTATATCGGTGAGATCATGCCGAGGACTTGGTATCGGCTTACCTTTATACCCCCATCGGGGTGATAATGCCCATCGGCAAAGGTCCTAAACCTTACTCCGACTACTGCTGTCTGGCTAAAATGGTCCCAAAACCAAAGTCCTCCCTCAACGCTATTGGTGTGAGTGCACACTTCGGCATGAGATAAAGAACATACGCTGATCCACATTACTCAGCCGATGGGCGTTATCACGTTCCATTGGCGTGACTCCCATCCATCGACGAGCCTGAAATTTTCTTCATCGATCGCATTGGTTATGCCGATACCTTATATCGGTGAGAGTGTTGCTGATGTCATTACCCTTCCTTTGCTTTTATTTGTTGTATATTTGATATACATGCCGGGGGGGGGGGGTGATACAATGATTTAATCGAATTCCAATTGCCTTTGAGTTCTGCCATGCATATTCCGCTATGTATATCGTGACATACAAACGTGAAATATACAAGCACTTAATCCAAATTAATAACCTTTTCGATTCCGGTGCTTGTATATTTCCATTGTATCTCGCACTTGTATGTGAACAGTGCATTGTATGTTAATAGTGCCATGCATATTCCGCTTGTATATTCCGCTTGTATATGAAAACATACAAGTGCCGAATATACAACGAATTAACCTGTTTTGATAAGTCCGTCAGGTCCGCCAATGTATATGTGCATTGTATATTCTACTTGTATGTGAAAACATACAAGCGCCGAATATACAACGATTTTTCATGTTTTAATAATCCTTTGGGGTCCGGCATTGTATATGTGCATTGTATCTCCCAAAATATACAAGCAAAAAGAAAATACAACCGGTCTTGTATATGAACCCAAATGCAAAAGCGACCAAGTATAAAAAAGACTTTGCACATACAAAGGACTTTGTATGTGCCAAGCGATAGACAAACCTGAATGTACATTTTACTAAAAAGATCATAACTTGCAAAATATGGCAAATTTTAAGATGGTTCAAAAAGCAACCCTAGCTCATTTTTCACAAGGAATCCAACCATATCATGCAATGGTACTGAAAATGCATTTTTTTATATTTTTTAACAAAGTTTGTAAATTTGACTCTCTTTTCCCTTTACCACCAAGCAAAACAACACAAGTAGAAGCAAAAAGAGAAGCCACAGCATGGGTCCTCATTTTGCTAAGGAGCAAAATGGGGCATGTTGTGAACATCACAACAACTAGCAACCAAACAAAACAATTAAATTCAAAGTGTTCAAGAAAACTAGATGAAATGAATTCATAACTTCCAACTATCCCTCCTGCAAATTACTATTCAGCTTGAGACTTAAAGTATTTAATAAGGGTACATGAATTTTCATTTTCAGTTTAATTGTGTGCACGTGATTAATTATCCTCATCTTGAAGATCGGTTGAACAAACCAGTGACTGACATTAGCCTACGTAGGTGAGGATATTCTCTCATAGCTGACCGGATAGAGCCTTGCTGCCAGTGAGTGTCCATAGCCCTGGCAAGGTTATCGTTGCAATTCTCCTAAGTAGAGCCCCACTGCCAGCGAGCGTCTATAGCCCTGGTAGAGTTACTTAGATGGCTTAATCTAGATTTTCAGTATAATCTGCTTTATTTTTTTTTCTTTTATTTTTTATTTTTAATTTTGAAAGATTTCATAAGATATAGCAATTTGTAACTTCATGATGCAAGGAGTGGACACTTGCTGAAATTAAGTTGAGAATTGTAATGGTAGCAAGGGTAACCTCAAATTTTTCACCTAATATCTACACTAGTAAGTTCAACAAACCCAAGGATTTTAGGTGTGTCATCATGAGAAACTTGCTTCGAATTCTCAATCACATTTATTGAATACAAAACTTCAGAAGATAAACAAATCTCTACATTCATGACAGTAACAAGTTATGTGTAGATTGCAAATGATTAACTTAAATATCCTAAATTTTATACTGTTTTGAATGGTTGCTAGTTTTGCTCCCTAATACTCTAAAGTAAAATAAAGATCCCTGCTAAGGAGACAACAAACAAACCAAACAAACAGGCTGTACAAAAAGCAAAAAAAATAGAAAAACTATACAAACAGCTAACCTAAAAAAGAAAACAGCAAAAGAAGAACTGTACATTACTCACAGCACTTTACATTAAAATGGACTGCCCTTTACCTCAGGCCTGGAAGTAGTGTTTCAAATGCTGGCCATTAACTGGTAATGGCACATCTTCTCCAGTCAAGGTCTTAAGTCTGAATGTGTTATCTCCTATTATTTCTGAGACTTGTAATGGACCCAGCCATAATTTATCAAATTTTCCATGGCTTCCTTTCTTTTCATGTGCTTTGTCCCAGCACAACACTAAGTCTGATATCCTAAATGTTTTGACTCTTGCCCTTTTATCAAACCATCTCTTAACAACCACTTGGTGTTTGGCAAACTTCTCGATGGCTTGACTTCTTTTCTCCTCTAGTTGTAACATTTGCACTATTCTGGCTTCCCTATGGTTATCGAAGCCTAGATACTCATTGACAAACTTCCAGGTTGGTATTCTCAGATTTAATGGAAGTATGGGATTAGTCCCATAAACTAAATGATAAGGTGTACTACCTAAAGCTGTTTTAAACTTGGTCCTGTCTACCCATAATGCATATCTTAACAGGGTATTCCACTCTCTAGGACTCTTTGCAATTAACCTCTTGATTATGTCTAATAAAATTTTGTTCGTTGATTCAACCAGTCCATTACCTTGAGGGTAATAATTCAAAGAAAACCTTAAAATAATCCCGTATTCAAATGCCCATTTAGAAAACTTTAAAGAAGAGAAGGCAGGGACATTATCACATACCAACGAATAGGGAGTTCCAAACCTGGTGATGATGTTTTCTTCAAGGAACTTGATAACTACCTCAGTTGTGGAAAATTTGTAGCAGGTGGCCTCAGTCCACTTGTACAATAGTCTGTTACCGTCAGTATAAATTTGTGTCCTACAGAAGATGGGGGATTGATGACTCCAATAAAATCCAAGCCCCACTATGCAAATGGTCTGGATTCAATCACAGGTTGTAGTGGATTGGCCTGATTTCTCCCTTTATCCACTGCGGTCTGACAGGTGTGGCAACTTTTGATGTGACTCTTAGTGTCTTTGAACATCGTGGGCGAGTAATAGCCCGCCCTCAGTATTTTGTGTGTTGTAGCTAGATGGGAACCATGGCCGGTTCCGTACTTGTCATGTAGTTCTATCAACACTTTATCAACTTTAGCTTTGTTTATGCATCTCAGATAAATTCCATCATGGTTCTTCCTAAATAGAAGACCTCCTTGCATCATATAATTTTGTGCCTTAATATTCAAAGCTCTCCTCTGAGAAGCTTTCATCCTGTTTGGGTACCTCCCAGCTATCAAGAAGGTGTTTAAATCATCATACCAGCCTGATGTGCTCTGGGAATTCAATACATATTGCTATTTTATCAAATCTGGATCCATATTTGCTATTGTCTGCACCAACGCCTGCCCTCTGACTAGCTTCATGGGAATAATTTCCATGTCGAATTCTTGCAGCGTGGTGATCCACTTGGCTCTTTTTTCTCCAGGCTCATTCTGCATCAACAACATTTGTACTGATGTGTCTGGCACTATGGCTTTGACCTGGCTGCGCAGAATGTAGTGTCTAAATTTTTTCACAGCCTTTACTAATGCGAATGCCTACCTCTCGGTGTCTAGATACCTCAGCTGTGCATCCTTCAGAGGCGCGCTTATAAATGCTATGGGCCTCTCTTCATTGTTTTCACCTTTCTGTGTCAAGGCAGCCGTGACTGAATGAGAAGATGCAAAGGAGTAGATGTAAAATGGGCCTATGTAGTCTGGACTTGCCAATACAGGGGCATTAGAAATTGCCCCCTTGATATCTTCAAATGCAGCTCTAGCCACTGGCATCCATTCCATCTGTGCATCCTTCTTCAACATGGCATTTAATGGCTGCACGATCTCTGTAAAACCTATAATAAACTTCCGAACAAAGACAATTTTGCCAAAAAATGATTTCAACTCTTTCCTACTGTATGGTATTTGCAATTTTTTTATGGATTCTATTCTATCCTGATCAATTGAAATTCCACCTTCAGAAATGACATGGCCTAATAATTTACCTTCAGTTACACCAAATATACATTTCTTGGGATTAAGAGAAATCCCATACCTTTCACATCGCTTGAGTATTTTCCTGAGATCTTCAGCGTGAGTTGATGCGTCCTTGGAATACATAGTCAAATCATCCATATACACAACAATGTACTTGCCTGATAATCCACGAAATGCAATGTCCATGGCTCTCTGAAAAGTAGCACCTGCATTGATCAGACCAAACAGCATTCTTCTATACACATAATTTCCCCATTTACAAGTGAAGGTGGTTTTTAGCCTATCTTCTCTATCAATTAAGACCTGGTTATAACCTGAAAAACCATCTAAAAAAAGACATCATCTTCACACCATTTACTGTTTGCAGTACTTCGTCTATTGGGGGCAAAGGATAATTATCCTTTTCAGATGCCTTGTTTAAATTTCTAAAGTCTACGCATAACCTGATGTCTCCATTTTTCTTCCTCACTGGTACTAAGTTAGCTACCCAGACAGAATGTCTGACTGGAAAAATTATTCCAGCAGACAGTAATTTTTTAACTTCTTCAGAGATTAAAGGCTCTAGAATGGCATTCACAGGCCTCTGTTTCTGCCTAAATGGTTTGACTTCTTTTCTTAAAGGTATTACGTGAGTTATGATGGACTCATCAAATGTTTTCAAGTCTTCATAAGTCCATGCTATGACATGTTTATATTCTTTTAGAACATCCAAAACCTCTTTTCTAATTTTCTCAGAGCAAGCTTTTCCAATTAGTACATTTTGTGGATTTAGCTCAGTCCCTAAGTTATGTAAATCACACTTGCCCCCTTCTATTTTGGGCAAGTCCTTCTGTCTCATTACTCCATCGAAGTCAAATATATGTTCTAATTCAATTACTCCTTTTGGTAAGAAGTTGCTCTTTAAGTTGATTATATCCTCTTCGTCCCATGTTACTTCAGGCCTTTCTTGTTCATCAATGATTTGAGCCTCAAATGCCTCATTACAAGTCAGAAAATCAATAATTTGTTGATCCCCCTCAAATACCGAAAAGTGTGTAACATTGTCTGGTATACTGGGCATGTTAACTAGCTCAACAGCAAATCATCTCAATCCTGACAGTGTCAATGGTTCTAATGTACTAGCAGCAACTGCTAGTGCATCTGGCTTGTGATTCAACTCTCTAGGGATGTGCTCTATGTTAAAAGCATCAAACGAATCTATTAAACCCCATACTCTATGTCTGTAACTAATCATTTTCTTGTAATTGCAGGCATATAGTTTCCTCACTTGTCTGACTACTAATTCAGAGTCTGAAAATACTCTGATGGCTTTCACCCTTTTCTTGATGGCCATGACAAGTCCTAAAATTAGGGCCTCATATTCAGCAATATTGTTAGTATAGGGAAATTGTAATCTATATGCTGCCAGATGTGATTTACCTTGAGGATCTATGAGTTCAATACCTGCACCTGCGCCTTGTTTTGATTTGGACCCATCACATTTTAACGTCCACATGCCATCTTTACTTTTCTGTCCCTTTACCTTAGCATACTTTGTCTTTTTTATTGCATGTTGGGTGTTTTCTTGTTTATTCATGGGTTTTTCTGTTTGGTTAACTTGCATATGTCTGTTTTTAGTTTGCAACTTAGAAAGACAACTACCCTTGTCTTTTATTTCTTTTCCTAAATCCGAAATCAAGGCATCTATATTATCCTGAACATATTTCTGTATTGGATCAGGATTCTCATTTTCCTCTTGTAACTCTGCCTTTCCTATGCATTTTTTGTATTCATATTCAATGATGTCTTTGCATATTTCACAACTCTCCTCAAAATGTTGCCTATCATGGACTCTACACCTATTTTTATATAACTTACATTGGACCGGGAGATTGTGCTTAACGCACTCTTCTACCTCTTGTCTAATGGCATGACCAAATTTGTCTATTGCATTGTTTTCTTCATCTGAAAAATTTCTGTCAGACTCAATGAATAATGCTGTCCTATTGCTGACACATTTTTTTCTAATGTTTAACATCATGATCTCTTCAATCTGCACCCCATTGTTGGTAATTCTATAGATACCCAGTTCAACAACAACATATAATATTTCATTAGTTCGATTATACTTTGTTATCATATGTTTCATTCTGGGCTCTGCCTCTATTCTGATCTGGTTTGGGATGCCTCTCCAAGGTAACCACATATGTGAAAAGTCAGTGGCCATATATCTGTTTAATGTCTTGGACCAATCCCTACTCAGCAACATTCCATAATTTACGGGTATATCCACTACTTGAATGTCAATGATTTGGCTTACCCTAGGGTCTGAAGCTAATTGCATTTGAATGTTCATGAGTTCTCCTATCACACTAACCTCAGTCTTATCTAATTGTGCGACAACCTTAGCAAATTTGGTGGGGGTCAGCCTGAGAGATTTACATATTCCTAAGGGCATTACATTGGCCGAGGCACCAGAATCTACCATGCAATTGTGTATATTCTTCCCACACAATCTAATAGTTAACAAGAAAGGGGGAGTATCCCTCTTATCCACATGTATTACTACATTTGTATTGGAAGGCTGCCCAACTTTCTTACTCTTCTCTTTAGGTGGTGAATCACTATTAGGAATAGTTATATCAGTAGACACCTCGTTTGTCATGGATGTATCCAGAGATTTTATAAAAGCATTTCTGATCCCTGGGGTCTTCAATAATTCATTTAGAGGTATACTGACCTTAATTTTCTTTATTTCCTCTGACAAGTAACTCATTAATCTTGTTGTCTCTATTGCTTCAGTTTTACTTGTTTGATCCTTTTGTACTGTTTTTCCATTATATGTGTGTTGATTAGCTTTAAGTATGGCAGGATTGTTGCTAGCATTCTGATCTGGGGGTGTATTGATGTTATTCGGAGAAATGGAAGTGGTAAAAGGTCCTCCTAGCCTAGGGTTGTTCCTCAAATTGTAGGTGTGTTTTCTATTTGTCTGTTGAGAGGCTTGCACCTCTTCTGTTTCAGTTAATATCTCATTTTCAAATTCAAAGGGAAATTGAAAAGCATTTAACACAAAGGCTGATTCAGGATAAAGATTTTCACAATAGTATGGTTCATCTTCTAGAAATTCATCCTCTTTCTCTTCTGCAGTTGCAAGGTAAACGTTTCTAAGACTAATGCCGTATCATATCCTGAGGGTACTACCTCATTGCCCTTAGGAATGAGAAATTCAGAGGTAGGAGGCTACACATCTATGTTAAAAATGCTGGCTGCTAAGTGGAATTGTGGACAGTTGTGCTCAGCATGGGCATTGGTATTGTGAAATCTGCACCAATTTTTGGGTGCTGTACTGGCCATTTGTATGCTAGCTATTTGTTTTGCATCATGATTATCTATATTCTCAAAAGGAGAAGCTAGAGTACTATTGTTGGGCCCAGTGTTCCATGTCTTGGGTGGCCTAGGTTGATTCTGATTTCTGTTATTATTGCCCCAGGTCCTATTATCTATCGCTGGCCCTCTATTTTGCATTGGTTGCCCCTGGCTAGGGCTTTGATGCTGATTATAGTTTTGGTTCTGATTGTTCTGCTGATTTTGATTGAAACTATAGTTCTGATTTTGGCCTTGGTTGTGATTTTGATGTTGGTTGTAGTTTTGGTTGCTTCTTCCATAGAGGTTCTCATTTCTTAGTTGTGTCACTTCGGTTGTTAACCTTTTCAAATGTGCAGTGATCTCTTTGATTTCTTCCCTATCCTCTTGTGCTTTTTCCACAGTTGTATCCCTAGGAGGTTGGAAGAAAGGCTGACCACTGTTTTGACTATTACTGGAAGTACTAACCGTGTAAGGAGTTATAGCTTGGATTGGGGTAGGACTATACACAGGTATGTAAGAAGGAATCAGATTTAATAGTGGAGTGTGCTGCATAGAGGTTCCATTCTATGGTTGTGTCTGATTCTGCACCCCAAAATTTCCTCCATTAACAAATGGACTATAAGTTGTATGCCTCATCTCTTGGTTTACTGAGGCTGCCTCTTTATAGGCTTTGGATATTGAATCTATGTCAGGTTTTCTTTTGACAAACATGGCAGTTAAAGGATCCAAGGAAGCATAGTACATAGCCAACAAGGGATCATTTTCTATGGTATAAGGGGCTACCAGCCTAGAATAGGCCTTTTGAAACCTGTCATTGAAATTATCAATCTGCTCTCCCTCACCTTGTTTTATAGCAGCTAATTTATGATACAAAGCGTAAGAGTCAATGGGTCCCCTAAATCTTGACAGAAATGCTTCTTCCATAAGTGGCCAGGAAGAAATGTAATCGTTGGGTAAGTTTACATACCAGCTAGAGGCTTGTTCATTAAAGGTGTAGGGAAACAATCTACACACCACATCCTCGTGCTCTAACCTAGCTCTAAAACATGCTTCCTTGAATATTCTAATATGATCTTTTGGGTCCTGATGCAACTGGTATTTGGGACATATCTTTTCCAAATTTTTGGGCATCTCATGATAATCGTTGAAGAATATGGGAGAATTGACATCGAAATAAGCCATTGCAGGTGTTTGAGCTTGACCTGAACTTGTAGGAATACCTGGATTGATTGGTGGATTAGGATTTGCAAGAGGATTAAGACCTCCAGGAGTGCCTGAACCAAGATTTAAAGATCTGAACAGGGATCTGTCAGGACTCACAATACTATGGATGTTAAAAGGTGACCCAGGAGGTGTTCCAGATGAACTTCCTGCTTGCGATATTTTTGGATTCCAAATTAAAGTGTTTTTACTTTGCCTTATATCAGGTAGTTGCACAAATATATCTCCTGAACTGGATCTAGACCTGGTCACTCTATCACTGTTATTAGCCAGTTTGAAATAAACCCTAACTCAGGAAGGCCCTCCTTCTAGCGCCAGAAAAACTGTTGGTGATTGTTTTGATGCAATCATAACAATAAGTTAAAATTCACATATAATGAACTGAAACTATACTTGAAAGATAAGAAGGAATCTTTTAAGATTCAATTAATCCCAAGTCTACAGTGGTACAGTTGGTCAAGTTCAGTTGGTCAAGTTCAGTTGGTCAATGTGAAACTGTAATGTTCAAGGGGCCTTACGTAGTTTAGGGTTTTTTGTGGTTTACTGGACTAAACTTATGCAAAAGGTCATAGATATCAACAAGTATTTTGTTCATTTGCATACAAGTGTTACTGAGCTGCAAATTTTAGATGGTTTTCTTGAATTATTGCAGCTTTCTCCTTTATATATTTACAAAAACTGTCTACCTTTAACTCTGTTATGCATGCTTCTTCAAATTTGAGACAACTTCCTTTAGATTTCTACGTTTTCAGCTAAATATTTCAAATGGGTTGGGAAAAGTTTAGAAAGATCTAATATACACCTCATTTATTCTACCGAAGGATCTAATTGTTCTATTATGCACTATGTAAATACTACAGTAATTTGATCAAATCCACAGTAAAAACCTTAAATGCAAGTTCTGAGCATTTTCACAAACATACATTTAAAATTGCAAGCTCTCAAAGAAAAATATTTCAAAACACAAAGAAGAGCAGGAGAACACTCAGAAGATAGATGCAGAACTCCAGATTCTATTGTATTAGAAACAAATAGTCATACATGATTTATAATGTAGGAATGACTTAGTTTCATTGATCAAACTACAGAGAACTTACAAGCTTTACAGATACAGTAAGGAAGCCAGACATTCCATGCACACCTTACTGCAGATAATAGGCGACCTTCTCCAAACTAAACTATGCCCAGAAAGACTCTACAATTTTGGCAAAATACTAAAATCCCTGTGCAAAGTATTACAGTGCAGAGAGGCACAATATATAGACCTTTTGATTGTCCTCACTATAGAAAAAAAACCTAACTAAACCCCTGGTTCAAACCCTTGGTTGCAGCAATAAATACAGGTGAACCAGTCCCTCAAAATATCTCTGAGCAGTGTCAAATCTAGGCAAAATATTACCCCTTCTGAGAAGCTCTGGCAGCTCAGCAATAACTTCTGTTTGTCTACTGCAGTAATGTTCTCAGCTACTTCTTGGTCCTTCATTGGGTGGCCTTGACTTCTTCGTACTTCATCTTTACTTCTGGCTCCTGAGATCAGATTTTCTTCCTCCATGATGTCACTGTGATCAAGTTCCAGCTACTTCCTCAACTGCAAGCCTGCAAGACAAGACAAGAATAAGTATCAAATTTACCAAATGAATAGCAGGAAACTAAAATATCTATTTAAATCAAGGTGACTATGCAAAAAAATGGGAATCAGGTCCAAAAAACTCTCAAAACGCGTTTAAAATGTACACAGACTGCTCAAAAATCATCGGGTCAACTATCGCTGACCGAAAAGATGCCACGAGCGCCAAAAAATTGCTATAAAATTTCTATCGCCTTCCATTTCCCGCCCATTGGCATGAGAATCACCATCGGCGCGTCCAAAAAAACTTGGGCCGATCATCGTTATTTGGCCGATGGCCTTACTCATTTTATTTCCTCCTGATGACTATTCGTTTTCTTCCCATCTTTCCATATCGGCATGAGAATCGCCTATTAGCGAACTCCAAATTTCCCCTGCTGATCACTTTTGTTAGACCGATGCCTCTATATCAGTGAGATCATGCCGACGACTTGGTATCGGCTTACCTTTATACCCCCATCGGGGTGATAATGCCCATCGGCAAAGGTCCTAAACCTTACTCCGACTACTGCTATCTAGCCAAAATGGTCCCAAAACCAAAGCCCTCCCTCAATGCTATCGGCGTGAGTGCACACTTCGGCATGAGATAAAGAACATACGTCGATCCACATTACTCGGCCGATGGGCATTATCACGTTCCATCGGCGTGACTCCCATCCATCGGCGAGCCCGAAATTTCCTTCACCGATCGCGTTGGTTATGCCGATACCTTATATCGGCGAGAGTGTTGCCGATGTCATTACCCTTCCTTTGCTTTTATTTGTTGTATATTTTATATACATGCCGAGGGGGGTGATACAACAATTTAATTGAATTCCAATTGCCTTTGAGTTCCGCCATGCATATTCCGCTATGTATATCGCGACATACAAACGCGAAATATACAAGCACTTAATCCAAATTAATAACCTTTTCGATTCCGGCGCTTGTATATTTCCATTGTATCTCGCACTTGTATGTGAATAGTGCATTGTATGTTAACAGTGCCATGCATATTCCGCTTGTATATTCCGCTTGTATATGAAAACATACAAGCGCCGAATATACAACGAATTAACCTGTTTTGATAAGTCCGTCGGGTCCGCCAATGTATATGTGCATTGTATATTCCACTTGTATGTGAAAACATACAAGCGCCGAATATACAATGATTTTTCATGTTTTAATAATCCTTTCGGGTCCGGCATTGTATATGTGCATTGTATATTCCGCTTGTATGTGAAAACATACAAGCACCGAATATACAATGATTTTTCATGTTTTAATAATCCTTTCGGGTCCGGCATTGTATATGTGCATTGTATCTCCCAAAATATACAAGCAAAAAGAAAATACAACCGGTCTTGTATATGAACCCGAATGCAAAAGTGACCAAGTATAAAAAAGACTTTGCACATACAAAGGACTTTGTATATGCCAAGCGATAGACAAACCTGAATGTACATTTTACTAAAAAGATCATAACTTGCAAAATATGGCGAATTTTAAGATGGTTTGAAAAGCAACCCTAGCTCATTTTTCACAAGGAATCCAACCATATCATGCAATGGAACTGAAAATGCATTTTTTCATATTTTTTTAACAAAGTTTGCAAATTTGACTCTCTTTTCCCTTTACCACCAAGCCAAACAACACAAGGAGAAGCAAAAAGAGAAGCCATAGCAGGGATCCTCATTTTACTAAGGAGAAAAATGGGGCGTGTTGTGAACATCACAACAATGGCCACATTTCCCATGCAGTCATAACACGCATCACACGTGTCATGTCCACATGTGTCATGTGGTCATGACACGAAATATCAAAAAAAATTTCCACGCTTCCCTAGAAACCCCCTCGCATGTGTAAGCGTGCTCAGTGGCGTACGCTTAAGGCAAAAACAATACAGTTGTTGGTGGGGTACTAAGTACATGTGCGCACACCCAGATGCAAGAAGGCCATCAAGGGGGTCTTCACGGCATGGTTAGTGTCGCTACAAGGTTTGAACTTTCAAAGCTCCTAAACCCTAAATTTAGAAAATTCTGGCAGCATAACGCCTCATGGGCATGAGTGGGATTTCATACACAAACACTACTCTTAATACGTGATTCCCTGATAGGGTTAACAACCTTCCTACGACTTCCTAATTATAATGAATTTACACTTGATCTTATTTATGGATCATTTTTCAACAAAGCTCGATCATCCATTCTCTTTCCTGTTTTCTGAAATTTAATATTAATTTCTCCTCCTTCAGACTTAGCATTTTCAACAAAGCCCGTTCATTTTCCCTCTCTTTTGTTTCTCTCAAATTTAATCTTGATTGTATTTCTATCACGTTCACTTTACCGTTTCTCTGAAATTTAATTTTGATTGTATTTCTATCACAATCACTGCATCCCTTACATTATTCCTAATTTCTTGGTAGACCAGATCACTTTAACAGGGTTTACTAATTTCGCTTGACTCAGTCTCCTTGGTTTCCACTCAAGGTTTCATCTCATTGTATGAATTAATTTTGATAATTAACTTGTTCCTAATCCGAATTAACGGTATGTCAAACTTACTTAGTTCTCTTAGCCCAGTTCGGAAATGCCACACATTTTCTCCTCTTTGTTTTCCAAGGTTAGCTTTTCTTTCTCTTTCTCTTTTTTTTTTTCCTCAATTGGACATTTTCTAAATCTACAGTTGAGTTTAAAATGGCCACACATGGAATGCCTGTGATGGCTTGTTTGCATTTATATTCACAGTGTCTTCTATAAATGAAAGGATCATATTTTTCTCTTCATTTTCCTGATATTTAATTTGTGATAATTGTAGGAACTTCCGAAATACTTTTTCTTAAAAATATATATAAACATAATATTCTTTTTAATTTAAAAATATATTTTTCCTTATTGTTGTTAAAAATTCCCTAATATAAATTTCCTTCCTTCTTTAAAAAAATATGTCCTCTCTTTTAAGTTTATAACAAGTTATTAATATATATATTAATATCTTATAGTAATTAATTATAATAGGTTTTTTTTTTCTTTTTATAAAAACCCCCAAACTATATGTTCATTTCATATCTTATTTTGGGGCTCATGGAATAACCCTAACATATTTTGTTTTGCTTATGGAATTGTGCAAGGTTTGGATGTAAGGGTGGTGGTGGCCATGGAGGGGGATTCAGCTAGAGGGACCTACGGATCGCAGAGGGGCCACGAAGGTGGATATGGTCATGGAGTTTGTGGGCACAGAGGAGGGGGCCATGACTAAGGAAGGAGTGGTGGGGATGTGGTGGTTCGCGGGGGTGTGGGGTGTGGTGGCCATGAGGAGCGGCAAGGGTAGAGGAAAGGTTCCGCGGGCAAAGGGATAGTAGAGGGCACAGCGGAGGGGGATTCAGCGCTGTGTGCATAGAGGTCCGCAGGGGCTCGCAATGGGGATAGCCTGCGGAGGTGTTGGGTATATGGGGGTGTGGGGTGTGGGGAGGGGCGGAGCCCCACCCACATCCCACTTCGTGGGGTGTGGGTGGGGCTCTGCCCCTCCCCACACCCTTACATTAATTTTGTGGTGGGGGTTCAAACCCCCACCATTGTATGTATTTTTTCTTTCTTCATTTATGACTGTGTTTTACCATAGAGAACTGCAAAAATATTATTTATTTCCCATTTGATTTCTGTATAAAACAATTTAAAATTTATTTATATAAAGTATATATATATATATATTACCCAATTACCCAGCTCAAATGTAATCACAGTTTCATCAATTAATCATCTAACTAAAAAGGAATAATACAGAATAATATATATATATATATACACACTTAATGAATATTGTCAAGTAATTTGTTAAAATCAAATAATAAATCAGTTTGTATAATAAATTTTCTCACAAATTTTATTTTCCAATGCAACCGAAAATAAATATTATATATATCTAATATTATACAAGGATAACCAACTATAATTATCTCTTAATTAAAGCTAAATTTCAAGTCACTAATTTCAATTGAAAGTAATAGCATATCATTTTAAAATGGAACAGAAATGATTGTATTTATTCACAACAAAATCAAATGTATTATTATAAAAAATCTTCATTTCCTTTCAAATGACAAAACTACAACTCCACATAATTTATTAGAATTAATATTTTCACAAATCATCTAAAGAGGTAAATATTACAAACTTGTTTACAGCTACAACTAGTTTCACAACTTTTCAAGTAGGAGAAGACGGAAATAGACAATTCTAATATCCTTTTAAAAACAAATTTTATTTTCCTTTTCTCATTTCAAAATGGTAAAACTTAATGAACAATAGAATTACAACTATCAACACAATAAAGGAGGATTTCCTCACAACTCTAAAAATACCAATTTATACAACAATAAGGAGATAATTTTTTGCTCTTGGAAATCAACAAGGAAGAAGCTATAAAAAGACCAAGCTCTCCTTAAGACTTAAGAAAAATAAAATATTTTCTAAGTTCAAATAATCTTCTCCAAGCTTCACAATAAGCTCCAAGAAAACTCTCATATCACACAAGAGAAGAAACACCATACAAGCTGCTGTCCTCCCTACTGTAGACCCGCAAGAGGGTCACCCCCGAGCTAGGGAGATCATCCACACACCTAGGGTATTCCAAAAATCCACTTTCACAACAAGGTAAAAAAAAACAACACACCAAAA
Source organism: Cunninghamia lanceolata (assembly GCA_027924645.1). Lineage (NCBI taxonomy): Eukaryota > Viridiplantae > Streptophyta > Pinopsida > Cupressales > Cupressaceae > Cunninghamia > Cunninghamia lanceolata. The sequence goes on along the minus strand of BSBN01000112.1, from coordinate 12,412,381 downwards.
CAAACATACACCCATGGATATTTACACAACACAAAACTCAACTACGGTGAGTTTAAAGAGGGGTAGGAGAGTGGACACATTCAACTCTAGAGTGTCACCCTTCAACTTAATTTCAACACAATTTTTCTCATGGCCTCAAGCCAAACTTGTTAACAAAAATAAATTCCAAGGAGTTCATATTTTGGCTCTCAAGCCATATAACACAATTTCTCAAAGTCAAACAAATGTCCTCAAGGCTTTCAACATCCCAAAACAAGGTATGCACCCAAGGAGGATCACTCGTCCCCTACCCCACACTTGATGAGCATTTCTCCCAAGTGGAAGAAGCTCTGTCAACATCCCAATAAAATTTTTCCACAGTAACAAAATTTACAACACAAGCAAAATAAACATTTTCACACATCCTTCATGCAATAATTAGAATACAAAAGAAAGGCCATGAAATCCAACCTTAAAAATCCCTTTAATGGATGAAGTTGATGTAGAGCTCCACTAAAATCTCCTCCAACCTAAGCCACAAAACTCCCTCTCACTTTCCTCTCCCAAAAGCAATTTTCAATAAACAAAAATACTCCAAATTCAACAACCCATCTCCCTATCCCAAGTGGGATTAAAATAACCCTAATTCCATGAGTTTAGAGGAAATGGGGAGGTGACACTTGTCACCTCCTCACTTTTCCCTAAACTACTATTGTGTCCCAAGGGATGAGTGTTGCCTTATGTCACTCACCCATCCCTAAAGTCTTCCTTATCCCTTACCACATGTCATCTCTCTTATGCATGGGAGAAATAAAATGAGTTAAAGGAGGAAAAAGGGTGAGACGTCTCCCCTTCCTTCCTTCTTATGAATGACCACACAACTCCATGGGGACTCTCACCAATTGTGAGGGTGACTTGAAGTCAAGTCCTCCATAATTGGTGGGTCTTGGAGTCATCTCTTACCTTGGGAATTGAAAAGGGATGGGCTTGAGTGTTGGTACCACCAATCCTATCCATCCCATACCTCCAAATTCGTCACTTAACTTCAGTGTGAAGTTAAGGTGACCATACGGAGGTTACCCAAGGGTTACCTAGGTCAAAAGGGACCCTAAACCCATGGGGTATAACCCAGGGTCAACTTTAACCTAGTTAGGATACCCAGGGTCAAGTTAAGACACAAGAAAAGGGTCTCAAAAACTTAAATTTTAAAAAAATGAAATTCAAATACAATTCTTACAACACAAATCATAATTCAATTTTACAAAAGGGTAGACCTAACCCTTTCAACCTCATGAAAGACAACATTACAACATTAAATCAAACATAGAGTTGATCTCGGTTCCTAGTGGAACCAGATCCGCTTCACAAGGGATCACAACATAAGGTGCAGAATGATCTCCAATATCTGTAGTTTGTTAGCCAAAACCTGCGCACTCAATTACAAGGTCAATTTCACATATAAATATCATAGCCGAACCAACTTAAAACATGAATTCTTAAAACATAACACAGTTCTCATAAACATAATGAAATCACATAACAATTTTCTTTCTAACATTACCCAATTAGTTTTCTTGTAATGTAAACATTAATCCGACATCATCCAATTAGTTTTCCTATAACATAAACATCTATCGAACATCACCCAATTTGTTTTCTCTTAAAGCAAACATCTAACTAACATCACCCAATTATTTTTCCTTTAACATAATAAGGTTTAATAGTTTGAAAATCTGGGATCAACAATCCCTCAAATATAAAAGTATCAGCAACAGTAAGCTAAATAGTCACATGTATGGAAATGAAAAAGTGTAGGCCTCACATAGCCAAGAAGATTCTTGGAATGACCATCACTAGGGATAGACAAAAGAAGGAGATCATGTTGTCACAAAAGGCATACATTGACAAGGTTGTAGACAGATTTGGTATGGCTAATACAAAGGTTGTTTCTACTCCTCTTGCTGCCCATTTTTGTTTATCTTCTGATTTGTGTCCAAAAACACAAGAGGATAAAGAGTTTATGCAAGGTGTTCCTTATACATCAGTTGTTGGTAGCATTATGTATGCTATGATCTCCACTTGTCCCAATATTGCTCATGCAGTGGGAGTTGTGAGCAGGTTCATGAGCAATCTCAGTAAGCCTCATTGGGAAGTCGTCAAATGGATATTAAGGTATCTTAAAGGTACTTCTAATTATGCTTTGTGTTTTGGTGGCAATAAGGTACAGCTACAAGGTTTCACTGATTCTGATCTTGCCAGAGATTTAGATAAACAGAGATCTACTATTGGCTATGTTTTCATGTTTGCTGGAGCTGCCATTAGTTGGGTCTCAAGGCTACAACATTCTATTGCTCTTTCTTCTACCAAAGCTGAGTATATGGCTCTTTCCAAAGGTGCTAGGGAGATGATTTGGTTAGAAAAGTTGTTTGGTGATTTGAAATGTCAACAAAGTGACTATGTTATGTTTTGTGATAGTCGCAGTGCCATTTTTATGGCTCATAATCATTCATCTCAGTGTCGTTCTAAACATATTGACATACATGCTCATTTCATTCATCATGTGGTTGAAGAGGGCAAGTTACAAGTTGCAAAAATTGACACAAAGGTCAATCCGGCAGACATTTTCACCAAGGTTGTTCCCAAAGAGAAGTTCGAATGTGCCAGGACTTCTCTTGGTCTTGTTAAGAAGAAGTGATCAAAAGTTTAGAGTAGGGGAATGATTGGTGAGTTGCAGCATCCATTGACCTTCAAGTGGGAGATTGTAAGGAAATGCAGACCAACGGACACATTACTTTCCTGCCAATTCTTTGTCTATTCATATTCCTCTTGTGATGTATAATGAAGCATTATATATGCTAGACTTCTCATTGTAAAACTCAATTCTTACAGCAATAATAATTCCTCTGCTCAGTGTGGATGTAGCCAAGTTTGGTGAACCGTGATAAATTTGGTGTCTCATTTCTTTTTGCTTTCTAATTAAATTTTTGCACTGTTCATTACTCTCTTTGTGTAATTGAGTTGTACTTTCAGTCTTAACACTGAGCAGCAATTCAATTCCGAGGAGTATGTAGAGCTTTATACGTATTCTTTATGATTTGTTTATGATTATTTGTAGGTCACTAATGATGGTGGAAACATTATGTCTATCATACAAAGCTATTACTATTCTTAACTGGATATATAGAATTGTTTATAACATGCGTACACAGGAGTCTCCACACAATTATTTGCAGCAACTCTATAATAGATACAAGGAATCTTTTGAAGGTTATATCACTACGATGGTCAGTTATTTTATAGAGCTCTGATGTTTTGTTTTTTACTAGCCTGTGATCTATGTTCCATCACTTTTTAAGGTAGTAATTGTGCTAGTTTTGTGGGTTTGTGTAGTTATACCTGGAGGGAAAATGATCATCTATTAGACCAGATTTGAATAGTGATTTAATATACATTGTGATTAGTCTACTTTGTGGGCGCACTTCGAATATGATTAGTTTGAGATGCGGGCCTTCAACATCCCTAGTAAATTCCTTTTGATTAATCTCCTTTTATGTCCAAAATATCAATTATTTCTCAACATGAAATGAATATTAATGACTGATAATATTCTAAAAAGTCTTCTTTGTTAACTCCAACTAAAGCCATTTATCTCCACGTATAGCTAAAGAAGTGGGAAAATGTACCTCTTAATTTTGTTTTCTTACATTTTAGAGTTACAATATTTATTTATTTATTTTTAACAGAAAAGGTGTAGGAAACACCCATAGATTAAGAAAGCTTAAAAATATTACAAAAGATTATGGTTGAAGCTAAGTCTAGTATTAGAAAAAACAACAGTAAGAGCTTAGCAGTCCTTATCCAAAGATAATTAACTGAAAAACTAGAAAAATAGAGAAAAAGTCACCCGTGCGAATACTAATAATGGTCCACAGACCACGCAGCAAAAAGTACCACCCCCAAACCAAAAAACACCCCATACCACCAACAAGACTATCACTAACACACCAACACCACCAGCCACCCACCCAGGATGCCAAAAATTCAAGCTGACGTCACTTCATCACGCCGCTGACGGAGCTACTGGGAGATTTTGTTCATCTAGCTCCATGGATGTAGATGACTGAACACCTTCATCAAGATCCTCTAGAGCATACCGAGGCATACCTAGAGCTAGGTTGGAGGCATGTATCCTTAGGAAATGGATGGTCGTGAACACATCCTTGATCCTCTCATCTTTTTTCTTGGTAAACATAAAACAGTGAGACCGCAGCGCTTCATCAATATCACCACTACTCAAGGATTTGATACTGGCCTGCAAAGCCCTATAGATATCTTTCTGTAGGGGAGAGATACGCATAGCCACAGGATTGAAAAGCCCACCTATTAGTGCATCTCCTTGATCCATTCTGTATGAAGACACCACCACTTCCCACCTCTCAACAGTGTAAATGTTTTTGAAGAACAGTCTTGCCGCTAAGGCATGCACGTACTCACCATCTATTACCAGGTCCATAATGTTTGAAAGTAGCTATGAAACCACATATGAATAGTTGAGCACATGCCCCTCATAGCGTCTGATCCAAGCATGGCCAACTATGTTTCTAATCAGAAACTGGATGAGGGTGCAATCCCAATTGAGTAGAGTCATCAAGTCTGTCACCTTAACTCTCCCTCTAATCTTTAGTTCCCAGTCGAGAGCTAGGAAGAACAGTCTTTGATTGAGATGTATATCAGCCATGGGATTATCCTTCTCAAGAGAAAGGAATAGAAATAGGAGAGCCGTAGGACAGAAATGTCTACGAAAGAAGATATAGAACAAGGTAAGAGAGCCTCTGATAAACAAAAAAAATAACCTTTAAACAAGCCAACAAAACCATGAGTAGAAGAAATAACATCCCAATGTCATCAATACAATGAAAGTTGGTAAAGGACTTCAAAGACGTCATAACAATAGATAGCACTAGTGACAAGATGTGGAGTACACTGCCAAAGGAAGACTGCCAGTTAGATCCTACAATGTGTCCTTTGTTGAGACACCTGGATAGGGGTGATGAAGCCGTTGCACCACCAAAGGAAACTCTAATTACCAGGGAAGTTAAGGCTTATCACTTCCCTTTAATAAGACATGAAAAGAGGATAGATTCGCAATCCCCACCTACCCACATTAACATCTGAATCAGCTTAAACAATCTCGATTCATTTGCCCACTTAAGATCTGACAATCCATTTCCACTGACTTGTCAGAAGCCAAACAAAATGAATTAACCCGCATTTAAGAAGGTGCACCTCATTCAAACCAAAACAACTAAGCGCTAAGACATGCCAAATTTAAGCCAGCCTATTCCTGTCACCTACTTCTTCCCTTGTGCCAATAGGAGGATGCCAACTAAGAAGTTGAATTAGAGGGAATATCTTTGAAAGAGCCAAGCTGGCAATGTTAGGACATCTAAAAATCAAGCGGAGGTACTGTCCACCTCATCTTTCATCTCAGATGATAGAATATTTGACAAAGTGTTCGAGTGGATTTGGTTTCTAGGTGGAAAATGCATAGATGCGCTCTTGCTCTCAACTGCTATATTTGCTAAAAAATCCACCACCTTATTGCCTTCCCTTAGTGTATGGGAGATGAGATAATTGTCTAACCTGTTCATTAGGGTGCCAGCCTACTGGAGAATATAGTTAAGTTTCCAATTATCTAAACCTCTTCCTTTGATGGTGTTGATCACTATTAGGGAGTCACCCTCGATCCACACATTCTTTATTCCTTTTTCAATCAATAGATGTAAACCATGAACTAACACCCATGCTTCCGCCTCATTGTTAGTTCCTATGGGTAGCTTAGTCGATTTGGCTGTAATCATGGCACCATATTCATTTCTAATAATACACCCTGTTCTCGATGAACCTGGATTTCCTCGGCATGCACCATCAAAATTTAACTTGAAGAAAGGGGGGAGGGTGGAATCCATTTTACCTGATCTCTTTTTGAGTTGGTCTTGGAAGCCCCTATAAGACTATCTAAACCTAATTTACTGACTGCCGACTAGGAGGAGATGGTTGCCGCATCCCACTTGGACTATACTAACTTGCAAGTGTTCGTTCTTATGATATGTACCACTAGCTGATCAAAAATTGCCGCTTCTAGCTTGTCACACACCTGGGACATAGATCTTGCTTCCTTCCTAAAAATACGAAGATTTCTTTCCCACCATAAGTGCTAGATGATCATCGAGGGGCCTATATCCCCTAAACAGGCTAAAGATGAATTTGAAAATGAATGAGGCCAATTCCTAAACATTAGGAACAAGGATTTAGATATAGGGCTGGACCAATTTATCTTTCTAAAGAACCAGAGCCAGCATTCTCTACTAAAGGGGCATAATAGCAGAATATGATTTATAGATTCATCCTCACTTGCACATAGCACATAGGGAAAATTGGAACCAAGACCTAGCCTTTTGATTCAGTGTCATGTTAGAATTTTGTTGTGAAGCGCATACTAAGCAAATGCTCCTGCTTTAGGAAGTAATGCATTTCCCCAACACAGATTTGAGGGCCACTCTAAAGTAGCTTTTTCCATGCAGATTCTATATCCTTCTCTCACTGAATAGAGACCCAATTTTGTAGCCATCCAGACCACCTCGTCTTCCATGCTAGAGACAATAACCAACTTCTTACTCAGAAGACAACTAAGCAGTGCTTTTTGATTCCTTCGAAAGGCGCAGTCCTGAAAACTCTTCCAGGCTACTAAAAATGAAACCCCAACCTTTGTCATTGTCCAGTAATCTTTAACTTTAAGCCCCCAACTTGCTTGAAGGAAGATTCGTGCATCTCGTAACTCTTTTCTTGCTGGCAAAGATGGGCCCCCACCCCAAGAATCGTGCCAGAAATCTGCTTTTTCACCATTATGGATTATCCATGTTAGATTGGGCTGGAGGATGTCTCTACATCTTGTTAGGAAATTCCAAATTGCTGATCCTTTGGGAGGGTTTTGCACAATGAAAATTCTCTCATCATCAAAGGAGTCAAGATATTTAGCCTTCATTAATCTTACCCATATGGAATTAGGTCTCGCATACATGTTCCACGCCAATTTGGCCCCAAATGCTTGATTTTGAATGTCAATTTTAATAATTCTAGTCCCTCTTACCTCTTTAGGCTTACACACTCTATCCCAGGCCAATAGATGAATTTTCTTTTCTTTAAGAGAGCCTTGCCATAGAAATTTATTGCAAGTCCCGTCAATTTTAGCAATAATGCCTTTTGGAATATGAAAAACTGACATCATGTAGACTGGCACAGCAGACATAACTACTTTTATCATCACTATTTGACTTGCCAATGACAAACTACAACCTTTCCAGTTAGACAACTTTGCATTCATATTTCTAAGGACTTTGCTCCATAGATTATTTCTATATCTTCCATTAAACAAAGGGAGACCAAGGTAACGTTCTAGTAATGCTTGAATCTCTAGATTAAGGATGCTGCGGATCTTATTTTAGAGATGAAGTGGCACATTTTGAAATAAGACCATAGACTTATTAAAATTTACCAGTTGTCCCGATGCACGGCAATAGGATTTAATTATATTCATCATGGATCTAGCTTCTTGAATCAAGACCTATCCAAATAGAATTGTGTCATCTGCAAAGAGTGCATGAGTGAAAGATTCTTGGATCCATTTGAGCTTGATGCCTTTCCATTCAAACCTTCTCTTCGCTTCCTTTATTGCCCATGTGAGTACTGTTGATGACTGTTTTGATGCAATCATAACAATAAGTTAAAATTCACATGACATGAACTAAAACTATACTTGAAAGATGAGAAGGAATCATTTGGTGATTCGACTAATCCCAAGTCTACAATGGTTCGGTTGGTCAAGTTCAGTTGGTCAATGTGAAGCTGTAATGTTCAAGGGGCCTTACATAGTTTAGGTTTATTTTGTGGTTTACTGGACTAAGAATATGCAAAGAGGTCATGAGATTTCAACAATGTATTCTGTTCATTTGCATACAAGTGATACTGGGCTGCAAGTTTTAGAGGGTTTTCTTGGATTTTGCAGCTTTCTTCTTTATGTACTTATGAAAACTGTCTATTTAGACTCTGTTATGCATGCTTCTTCAGATTTGAGACAATTTCCTTTGGATTTCTACGTTTTCAGCTAGATATTTCAGATGGGTTGGGAAAAGTTAGAGAGATCTAATCTACACTTCATCTAATCTACAGAAGGATCTAAGTGTTTCTGTTATCCACTATGTAAATACCACAGTAATTTGATCAAATCCACAGTAAAAACCCTAAATGTAAGTTCTGAGCATTTTCACAAACATACATTTAAAATTGCAAGCTCTCAAAGAAGATATTTCAAAATACAAAGAAGGGCAGGAGAACACTCAGAAGATAGATGCAGAACTCCAGATTCTATTGTATTAGAAACGAATAGCCATACATGATTTACAATGTAAGAATGACTCTTAGTTTCATTGATCATACTACAGAGAACTTACAAGCTTTACAGATACAGTAAGACAGCCAGACATTCCACGCACATCTTACTGCAGACAAACAGGCGACCTCCTTCTTCTACTTCTAAACTATGCTAACTTGCTGTGTTTTCCTAAAATCTCTGTTGTGTAGCCCCTGTTGTAAAGTATTACAGTGTAGAGAGGCACAATATAAAGACATTTTGATTGTCCTCACTACAGCAAAAACCTAACAGAATCCCTGGTTCAAACCCCTAGTTACAGCAATAAATGCAGGTGAACCAGTTCTCAAAAATATCTCAGAGCAGTGGTCAAATCTGGGCGAAATATTGCCCCTTCTGAGAAGTTCCAGCAGCTGGGTAATAACTTCTGTTTGTCTTTTGTGATAATACCTTCAGCTGCGACCTTCTTCTTTACTTGAATGGCCTTGACCCTTTGCATTTCATCTCTATCTTCTTGCTCCTGAGATCTGATCTTCTGCCTCCATGAGGTCACTGCATTGACTTTCCAGCTGCTTCCTCAACTGCAAGCCTGCAAGACAAGACAAGCAATAAGTTTCACATTTATCACAAAAATAGCATGAAAATAGAATAAGCGTTTAAATACAGGTGACTGCGCAAGATTGAGGAGATCGGATCCAGAAAACTCCAAAAAACGCGTCCAAAATGCGCCCAAGTTGCTCAAAATTGATTAGGTCAACCACCGCTGACTGAAAATGCCAGAGGCGCCAAAAAAAAACACTTTAAAACTCCACCGCTTCATTTCCCGCCCATTGGCATGATCATCCCTGTCGGTGCGTCGAAAAACAGGTTAGTCGATATACCTCATCATCATGATTTTCTGGAAATATGATGGTCTCGCTTCTGAAGGTCCAGATGAGGTCGTCATGATATTCGGGTTCTGCATACTGGAGAAAAGAACAACATCATCATCATCTTCATGTTGAAGAAGAATAGGAGGATGCGAATATAATCATGCTGCCGAGGAAAGGAAGATGATGGTGACGTCATCATGATATTCGGGCTCCATTGAAATGCTAAGGATGATGTCATCATCATGTTCGTTTAAGATCAGGGGGATATTTGTGATATCGGGTCACCTAAGGAGCATGATCAGGATGATGAAGTGAATATGACCCTTTCGCGGCCAAGGTAACCCTCTCAAGAAAAAATCAGCATGATGAAGATCATCATCATATTTGCCTTTGTCGAACTTGGAATAAGACGTCATCATCATGTTTGGGCAAACGGATCGTGCTTGAAAAAAAAAATATCCTGTTTGAAGGAAAAAAGATGATGATGATGATCAGGAGGATATTTGTTTTTTTCGTTATTCAGATCGGGATGACGTCATCATGATATTTGGAGCCTTCGTTGAACTTGAACATGACGTCATCATGATATTTCGCCAACCGGATCATGTTTGGGAAAAAATCCTGCCGAAGGGAAAATGTGATGATGATGATCATCAGGATAAAAATATGATGATGATGATGATCAGGATGTTCTCAAAAGGTTGCATTTTCGGCAGGAGGACTTTGCGAAATATCAGGCGAACAAACAAGATCATGATGATCTTGACAATATAACAGGATAAAAATATGATGATGACGTCATCATCATATTTCATTTTCGGAGCACAAGGATAAGTTAAGGTCATCATGATATTTGCGCCAGGGTGATATTACAAAATATGATGATGCGGTTAAGAAACGTAATATCGGCTTCTTCTTAATAGATAGGGTGATATTACAAAATATGATGATGTGGTTGAGAAACGTAATATCGGCTTCTTCTTAATAGATAGGGTGATCATCATGATATTTGGCTAACCGGAGATCAGGAGGATATGAAGATGATGATCCTCTCTCTCGAATTATCATGATGATGACTCCAGCACTTGGCGAAATTCAGCAAATGATCCTCGTGAAAGATCAGGGTGATATGAAGTCGTCATCATCATATTTCAAACTTCAGCAAATATCATGATGATGACCTAGCGATAGGTTTATAGCATGTGCATGCAAATATGCCGATGATGAATTTGTTAAGTCAGGGTGATCTTAGACCATCAGCAGGATATTTTAAGATCAGGCGATGCAAGGATATCATGATGATGCTCACGATACAAAAGACCATTTCGACGGGGAACTTACCTTGACTGAAAGTTGATGTCATCATGATATTTCGAACCTCAGGATATTATCGGGGGGGGGGGGGGTGCGTTTAAAATATGATGATGATGATGCTCTTCAGCAAAACCGAGTTTATAATATGACCTTCCTAAAAGAATCATGATGCTGCATAATGCGCACAAGGCCTTTTGACGGGTAAAAAGCACTACCACCTAAGATTGACGTCCGGATGTTGCGACTGCATGATTTTTAGCGGGTGATAGACCAAGATCATGATGATCCTGTCAACATGACTTAGGATATAAAAAATATGATGATCCTCCTGCGAATATCAGGTTTGACCAAGACTTTGACCGTGCATAAATTTCACATATGGACAAATTTTCGAGTGAAGTAAAAGGCAAACCTGCATGGAATTTTGAGCTCTTTCAAAATATGAGGTCATAGAAACAAAATATGAACCTTGACAAACTGACCTCATGATGATGACCCACCTCATGCAATATCATGATGATGATGCACCTGACCTTCATTTTTACCAGACCGCCAGAAAGCAGAAAAAACACAAGCAGAAGCAAAAAGCAAGACATCAGCAGGGGTCCTCGTTTTGCTGAGGAGCAAAATGGGGCGTGTTGTGAACATCACAACAACTAGCAACCAAAACAAAACAATTAAATTCAGAGTGTTCAAGGAAACTAGATGAAATGAACTCATAACTTCCAACTATCTTTCCTGCAAATTGCTACTCAGCTTGAGACTCAAAGTATTCAATAAAGATGCATGAATTTTCATTTTCAGTTTAGTTGTGTGCATGTGATTAATTATCCTCATCTTGAAGATTGGTTGAACAAACCAGTGACTGACATTAGCCTACGTAGGTGAGGATATTCCCTCATAGCCAACCGGATAGAGCCTTGCTGCCAGCGAGCGTCTATAGCCCCGGCAAGGTTATCGTTACAATTCTCCTAAGTAGAGCCCCACTGCCAGCGAGCGTCCATAGCCCCGGTAGAGTTACTTAGATGGCTTAATCTAGATTTTCAGTATAATCCGTTTTATTCATTTATTTATTTACTTTTTTTGTTTTCTAATTTTGAAAGATTTCACAGGGTAGAGCAATTTGTAACTTCATGATGATGCAAGGAGTGGACACTTGCTGAAATTAAGCTGAGAATTGTAATGGTAGCAAGGGTGACCTCTGATTTTTCACCTAATATCTACACTGGTAGGTTCAACAAACCCAAGGATTTTAGGTGTGTCATCGTGAGAAACCTGCTTCGAATTCTCAATCACATTTATTGAATACGAAACTTCAGAAGATGAACAACTCTCTACATTCATGACAGTGACAGGTTATGTATAAATTACAAATGGTTAACCTGAATATCCTAAATTATATACTGTTTTGAATGGTTGCTAGTTCTGCTCCTTAATACTCTACAGTAAAATAAAGATCCCTGCTGAGGAGACAACAAACAGACCAAACAAACAGGCTGTACAAACAACAAAACAACAGAAAAAACTGTACAAACAGACAGAAACAAAAAGCAAAAACAAGCAGAGGACAGGCCTACACAAACAGCCAACCCAAAAGGAAACAGCAAAAGCAGAACTGTACATTATCTACAGCATTTTACATTAAGAAAGAAAGGACTGCCTCATCCTGACCTTCAAGCCTGGAAGTAGTGTTTCAAATGCTGGCCATTAACTGGTAATGGCACATCTTCTCCAGTCAAGGTCTTAAGTCTAAAGGTGTTATCTCCTATTATTTCTGAGATTTGTAATGGACCCAGCCATAATTTATCGAATTTTCCATGGCTTCCTTTCTTTTCATGTGCTTTGTCCCAGCACAACACTAAGTCTGATATCCTAAATGTTTTGACTCTTGCCCTTTTGTCAAACCACCTCTTAACAACTGCTTGGTGTTTGGCAAACTTCTCGAGGGCTTGACCTCTTTTCTCCTCTAGTTGCAACATTTGCACTATTCTGGCTTCCCTATGGTTATCAAAGCCCAGATATTCATTGGTAAACTTCCAGGTTGGTATTCTCAGATTGACCGGAAGTATGTGATCAGTCCCATAAACTAAGTGATAAGGTGTGCTACCTAAAGCTGTTTTGAACTTGGTCCTGTCTACCCATAATGCATATCTTAATAGGGTATTCCACTCTCTAGGACTTTTGGCAATTAACCTCTTGATGATGTCTAATAAGATTTTGTTTGTTGATTCAGCCAGTCCATTACCTTGAGGGTAATAATTCGAAGAAAACCTTAGAATGATCCCATATTCAAATGCCCATTTAGAAAATTTTAAAGAAGAGAAAGCAGGGCCGTTATCACATACCAATGAATAGGGTGTTCCAAACCTGGTGATGATGTTTTCTTCAAGGAACTTGATAACTACCTCAGTTGTGGAAAACTTGCAGCAGGTGGCCTCAGTCCACCTTGTACAATAGTCCGTCACCGTCAATATAAACTTGTGTCCTGCAGAAGATGGGGGATTGATGACTCTGATAAAATCCAAGCCCCACTGTGCAAACGGTCTAGACTCGATCACAGGCTGCAGTGGATTGGCCAGATTTCTTCCTTTGTCTGCTGCAGTCTGACAGGTGTGGCAACCTCTGATATGACGCTTAGTATCTTTGAACATAGTGGGCCAGTAATAGCCCGCTCTCAATATTTTGTGTGCTGTAGCTAAATGGGAACCATGGCCGGTTCCGTACTTATCATGTAGTTCTGCCAACACTTTATCAGCTTCAGTTCTGTTTATGCATCTCAAATAAATTCCATCATGGTTCTTCCTGAATAGAAGACCTCCTTGGACCATATAATGCTGTGCCTTAATCTTCAAAGCTCTCCTCTGAGAAGCCTTCATCTTGCCTGGATACTTTCCAGCTATCAGGAAGGTGCTTAAATCATCGTACCAGCCTGATGCGTCTTGGGAATCCAATACATACTGCTGTTTTATCAGATTTGGATCCATGTTTGCTATTGTCTGCACCAGCGCCTGCCCTCTGACCAGCTTTGCAGGAATGATCTCCATGTCAAATTCTTGCAGCGTGGTGATCCATTTGGCTCTTTTTTCTCCAGGCTCGTTCTGCATCAGCAGCATCTTTACTGCTGCGTCTGGTACTATGGCTTTAATCTGGCTGCGCAGGATGTAGTGTCTAAATTTTTTCACAGCCTTCACCAATGCAAATGCCTGTCTTTCGATATCTAGATATCTCAGCTGTGCATCCTTCAGAGGCACACTCATAAATGCTATGGGCCTCTCGTCATTATTTTCACCTTTCTGTGTCAAGGCAGCAGCGACAGAATGAGAAGATGCAAAGGAGTAGATGTAAAACGGGCATGTGTAGTCTGGACTTGCCAATACAGGGGCATTAGAAATTGCCTCCTTTATATCTTCAAATGCGGCTTTGGCTGCTGGCGTCCATTCCATCTGTGCATCTTTCTTTAACATGGCATTCAACGGCTGCACAATCTCTGCAAAACCTATTATAAACTTCCGAACAAAGTTAATTTTACCAAAAAATGATTTCAATTCTTTCCTACTGTTTGGTATTTGCAAATTTTTTATAGATTCTATTCTATCCGGATCAATTGAAATTCCATTTTCAGAAATGACATGGCCTAATAATTTACCTTCAATTACGCCAAATATACATTTCTTAGGATTAAGGGAAATCCCATACCTTTCACATCGCTGGAGTACTTTTCTGAGGTCCTCAGCGTGGGTGGATGCATCCTTGGAATACACAGTTAAATCATCCATATATATAACAATACATTTACCTGATAATCCACGAAAAGCAACGTCCATGGCCCTCTAAAAAGTGGCACCTGCATTAATCAGACCAAAAGGCATTCTTCTATACGCATAATTTCCCCATTTGCAAGTGAAGGTGGTTTTTAGTCTATCCTCCCTGTCAATTAAGACCTGGTTATAACCTGAAAAACCATCTAAAAAGGACATCATCTTTGCGCCATTTACTGCTTGCAGTACTTCATCTATTGGGGGCAAAGGATAATTATCCTTTTCAGAAGCCTTGTTTAAATTTCTAAAGTCTACGCACAGCCGAATGTCTCCGTTTTTCTTCCTTACTGGCACTAAGTTAGCTACCCAGATAGAATGTCTGACTGGAAAAATTATTCCAGCGGACAGTAGTTTTTTAACTTCCTCAAAGATTAAAGGCTCTAGAATGGCGTTTACAGGTCTCTGTTTCTGCCTAAATGGTTTGACTTCTTTTCTTAAAGGTATGACGTGAGTTATGATGGACTCATCAAATGTTTTCAAGTCTTCATAAGTCCATGCTATGACATGTTTATATTTTTTCAGAACATCCAGAACCTCTTTTCTGATTTTCTCAGAGCAAGCCTTCCCAATTAGTACATTTTGCGGATTTAGCTTAGTCCCTAAGTTATGTAAATCACACTTACCCCCTTCCGTTTTGGGTAAGTCCTTCTGTCTTATTATTCCGTCGAAGTCAACGATGTGTTCTAATTCAATTACTCCTTTTGGCAAGAAGTTGCTCTTTAAGTTGATCATATCTTCTTCGTCCCATGTTACTTCAGGCCTTTCTTGTTCATCAATAACTTGGGCCTCAAATGCCTCATTACAAGTCAGAAAATCAATAATTTGCTGATCCTCTCCAAATACCTGAAAGTGTGTAACGTTGTCTGGTATACTGGGCACGTTAATTAGCTCAACAGCAAATCGTCTTAATCCTGACAGAGTCAATGGTTCTAATGTACTAGCAGCAACTGCTAACGCATCTGGCCTGTGGTTCAGCTCTCTAGGAATATGCTCTATGTTAACAGCATCAAATGAATCCATTAAACCCCAAACTCTATGTCTGTAACTGATCATCTTCTTATAATTGCAGGCATATAGTTTCCTCACTTGTCTGACTACTAATTCAGAGTCTGAAAACACTCTGATGGTTTTTACCCCTTTCTTGATGGCCATGACAAGTCCTAAAATTAGGGCCTCATATTCAGCAATATTGTTAGTGCAGGAAAATTGTAATCTATATGCTGCCAAATGAGATTTACCTTGAGGATTTATGAGTTCAACACTTGCACCTGCGCCCTGTTTTGATTTGGACCCATCACATTTTAACGTCCACATGCCATCCTTACTTTTTTGATCTTTTACCTTGGCACATTTTGTCCCTTTTATTGCCTGTGGGGTGTTGTCTTGTTGATTCATGGGTTTTTCCGTTTGGTTATCTTGCATATGTGTGTTTGTAGTTTGCAACTCAGAAAGATAACTACCCTCATCCTCTATTTCTTTCCCTAAATCTGGGGTCAGGGCATCTATATTATCCTGAACATATCTCTATGCTGGATCAGGATTCTCATTTTTCTCTTGTGACTCTACCCTCCCTATGCACTTTTTGTATTCATACTCAATGATGTCTTTGCATATTTCACAATTCTCCTCAGAATGTTGTCTATCATGGACTCTACACCTATTTTTATATAACTTACATTGGACTGGGAGATTGTGTGTAACACACTCTTCTACCTCTTGTCTAATGGCATGACCAAATTTGTCTATGGCATTGTTTTCCTCATCTGAAGAATTTCCGTCAGACTCAATGAATAGTGCCGTTCTATTGCTGACACACTTCTTTCTAATGTTTAACATCATAATCTCTTCAATCTGCATCCCATTGTTGGTAATTCTGTAGACACCTGGCTCAACAGCAGCATATAAGATTTCATTAGTTCGATTATACTCTGTTATCATATGTCTCATTCTGGGCTCTGCCTCTATTCTGATCTGGTTTGGGATGCCTCTCCATGGTAACCACATGTGTGAAAAGTCAGTAGCCATATATCCGTTTAATGTCTTGGACCAATCCCTACTCAGCAACATTCCATAATTTACGGGTATATCCACTACTTGGATGTCAATGATTTGGCTCACCCTAGGGTCTGAAGCTAACTGCACCTGTATGTTCATGAGTTCTCCTATCACACTAACCTCGGTCTTATCTAATTGTGTGACGACCTTGGCAGATTTGGTGGGAGTCAGCCCGAGAGTTTTACATATTCCTAAGGGCATTACGTTGGTTGAAGCACCAGAATCTACCATGCAATTGTGTATATTCTTCCCACACAACCTAACAGTTAACAAGAAAGGTCGAGTATCCCTCTTATCCGCATGTATTACTACATTTGTGTTGGAAGGCTGCTCAACTTTCTTACCTTTCTCCTTAGGTGGTGAATCACTACTAGGAACAGTTATATCAGCAGACACCATGTTCGTTATGGATGTGTCCAGGGATTTTAAAAAAGCATTTCTGATCCCTGGGGTCTTCAATAATTCATTTAGAGGTATGCTGACCTTCATTTTCTTTATTTCCTCTGATAAGTAATTCACTAATCTTGTTGTCTCTGCTGCTTCTGTCTTACCTGTTTGATCCTTTTGCACTGCTGTTCCGTTATTTGTGTGCTGACTAGCTTTAAGTATGGCAGGATTGTTGCTAGCATTCTGATCTGGGGGTGTATTAATGTTATTCGGAGGAGTGGAAGTGGTGAAAGGTCCTCCCGGCCTAGGGTTGTTCCTCAAATTGTAGGTGTGGCTTTTATTTGTCTGTTGAAAGGCCTGCACCTCCTCTGTTTCATTTAATATCTCGTTTTCAGATTCAAAAGGAAACTGAAAAGCATTTAACACAAAGGCTGATTCGGGATAAAGACTTTCACAACAGTATGGTTCATCCTCTAGCAATTCATCCCCCTTCTCTTCTGCAGTTGCAAAGGTAAACGTTTCTAAGACTAATGCTGTGTCATATTCTGAGGGTACTACCTCATTACCCTTAGGAATGAGAAATTCAGAGGTAGGAGGCTGCACATCTACGTTGAAAATACTAGCTGCCAAGTGGAACTGTGGACAGTCATGCTCAGCATGGGCATTAGTATTATGAAATCTGCACCAATTTTTGGGTGCTGTATTGGCCATTTGTATGTTAGTTATTTGTTTTGCACCATGATTATCTGTATTCTCAAAAGGAGAAGCCAGAGTACCGTTGTTGGGCCCAGTGTTCCATGTCTTGGGTGGCCTAGGTTGATTCTGGTTCTTGTTATTATTGCCCCAGGTCCTATTATCTATCACTGGCCCCCTATTTTGCATTGGTTGCCCCTGACTGGGGCCTTGATGCTGATTGTAGTTTTGGTTCTGATTGTACTGCTGATTTTGATTGAGACCATAATTCTGATTTTGGCCTTGGTTGTGACCTTGAGGTGGATTGTAGTTTTGGTTGCTTCTTCCATAGAGATTCTCATTTCTTAGCTGTGTCACTTCGGTTGTTAATCTTTTCAAATGTGCAGTAATCTCTTTGATGTCTTCCCTATCATCTTGTGCTTTTGCCACAGTTACATCCCTAGGAAGTTGGAAGAAAGGCTGACCATTATTTTGACTATTATTGGAAGTACTAGCCGTGTAAGGAGTTATAGCCTGGATTGGAGTAGGATTATACACAGGTGTGTAAGAAGGAACCGGATTTATTAGTGGAGCATGCTGCACAGGGACTCCATTCCATGGGTGTGCCTGATTCTGTACCCCAAAATTTCCTCCAAATGGACTGTAGGTTGTATGTCTCATTTCTTGGTTCACTGAGGCTGCCTCTTTATAGGCTTTGGATACTGAATCTATGTCAGGTTTCCTTTTGACAAACATGGCAGTTAAAGGATCCAAAGCAGCATAGTACATAGCCAACAAGGGAGCATCATCTATGGTATAAGGAGCTGCTAGCCTAGAATAGGCCTTTTGAAATCTGTCATTGAAATTATCAATTAGCTCTCCCTCACCTCGTTTTATAGCAGCCAACTTATGATACAAAGCACAAGGGTCAATGGGTCCTCTAAATCTTGACAGAAATGCTTCTTCCATAAGTGCCCAGGAAGAAATGTAACCATTGGGTAAGTTTACGTACCAGCTAGAGGCCTGCTCATTAAAGGTGTAAGGAAACAACCTACACACAACATCCTCGTGCTCTAACATAGCCCTAAAACATGCTTCCTTAAATATTCTAATATGATCTTCTGGGTCTTGATGCAACTGGTATTTGGGACATATTTTTTCTGGATTTTTTGGCATGTCATGATAATCATTGAAGAATATGGGAGAATTGACATCGAAATAAGCCATTGCAGGTGTTTGAGCTTGACTTGAACTTGCAGAAATACCTGGATTGATTGGTGGATTAGGATTTAGAGGAGGATTAAGACCTCCAGGAGTGCCTGAACCAAGATTTAAAGATCTGAACAGTGATCTGTCAGGACTTACAATACTACGGATGTTAAAAGGTGACCCAGGGGGTGTTCCAGATGAACTTCCTGCTTGCGATATCTTTGGATTCCAAATCAAAGGGCTTTTACTTCGCCTTGTATCAGGTAGTTGCACAAATATATCTCCTGAACTGGACCTAGACCTAGTCACTCTGTTACTATCGTTAGCCAGTTTGAAATGAAACCTAACTCAGGCAGGCCCTCCTTCTAGTGCCAGAAAACTGTTGATGACTGTTTTGATGCAATCATAACAATAAGTTAAAATTCACATGACATGAACTAAAACTATACTTGAAAGATGAGAAGGAATCATTTGGTGATTCAACTAATCCCAAGTCTACAATGGTTCGGTTGGTCAAGTTCAGTTGGTCAATGTGAAGCTGTAATGTTCAAGGGGCCTTACGTAGTTTAGGTTTATTTTGTGGTTTACTGGACTAAGAATATGCAAAGAGGTCATGAGATTTCAACAATGTATTCTGTTCATTTGCATACAAGTGATACTGGGCTGCAAGTTTTAGAGGGTTTTCTTGGATTTTGTAGCTTTCTTCTTTATGTACTTATGAAAACTGTCTATTTAGACTCTGTTATGCATGCTTCTTTAGATTTGAGACAATTTCCTTTGGATTTCTACGTTTTCAGCTAGATATTTCAGATGGGTTGGGAAAAGTTAGAGAGATCTAATCTACACTTCATCTAATCTACAGAAGGATCTAAGTGTTTCTGTTATCCACTATGTAAATACCACAGTAATTTGATCAAATCCACAGTAAAAACCCTAAATGTAAGTTCTGAGCATTTTCACAAACATACATTTAAAATTGCAAGCTCTCAAAGAAGATATTTCAAAATACAAAGAAGGGCAGGAGAACACTCAGAAGATAGATGCAGAACTCCAGATTCTATTGTATTAGAAACGAATAGCCATACATGATTTACAATGTAAGAATGACTCTTAGTTTCATTGATCATACTACAGAGAACTTACAAGCTTTACAGATACAGTAAGACAGCCAGACATTCCACGCACATCTTACTGCAGACAAACAGGCGACCTCCTTCTTCTACTTCTAAACTATGCTAACTTGCTGTGTTTTCCTAAAATCTCTGTTGTGTAGCCCCTGTTGTAAAGTATTACAGTGTAGAGAGGCACAATATAAAGACATTTTGATTGTCCTCACTACAGCAAAAACCTAACAGAATCCCTGGTTCAAATCCCTAGTTACAGCAATAAATGCAGGTGAACCAGTTCTCAAAAATATCTCAGAGCAGTGGTCAAATCTGGGCGAAATATTGCCCCTTCTGAGAAGTTCCAGTAGCTGGGTAATAACTTCTGTTTGTCTTTTGTGATAATACCTTCAGCTGCGACCTTCTTCTTTACTTGAATGGCCTTGACCCTTTGCATTTCATCTCTATCTTCTTGCTCCTGAGATCTGATCTTCTGCCTCCATGAGGTCACTGCATTGACTTTCCAGCTGCTTCCTCAACTGCAAGCCTGCAAGACAAGACAAGCAATAAGTTTCACATTTATCACAAAAACAGCATGAAAATAGAATAAGCGTTTAAATACAGGTGACTGCGCAAGATTGAGGAGATCGGATCCAGAAAACTCCAAAAAACGCGTCCAAAATGCGCCCAAGCTGCTCAAAATTGATTAGGTCAACCACCGCTGACTGAAAAATGCCAGAGGCGCCAAAAAAAAACACTTTAAAACTCCACCGCTTCATTTCCCGCCCATTGGCATGATCATCCCTGTCGGTGCGTCGAAAAACAGGTTAGTCGATATACCTCATCATCATGATTTTCTGGAAATATGATGGTCTCGCTTCTGAAGGTCCAGATGAGGTCGTCATGATATTCGGGTTCTGCATACTGGAGAAAAGAACAACATCATCATCATCTTCATGTTGAAGAGGAATAGGAGGATGTGAATATAATCATGCTGCCGAGGAAAGGAAGATGATGGTGACGTCATCATGATATTCGGGCTCCATTGAAATGCTAAGGATGACGTCATCATCATGTTCGTTTAAGATCAGGGGGATATTTGTGATATCAGGTCACCTAAGGAGCATGATCAGGATGATGAAGTGAATATGACCCTTTCGCGGCCAAGGTAACCCTCTCAAGAAAAAATCAGCATGATGAAGATCATCATCATATTTGCCTTTGTCGAACTTGGAATAAGACGTCATCATCATGTTTGGGCAAACAGATCGTGCTTGAAAAAAAAATATCCTGTTTGAAGGAAAAAAGATGATGATGATGATCAGGAGGATATTTTTTTTTTTCGTTATTCAGATCGGGATGACGTCATCATGATATTTGGAGCCTTCGTTAAACTTGAACATGACGTCATCATGATATTTCGCCAACCGGATCATGTTTGGGAAAAAATCCTGCCGAAGGGAAAATGTGATGATGATGATCATCAGGATAAAAATATGATGATGATGATGATCAGGATGTTCTCAAAAGGTTGCATTTTCGGCAGGAGGACTTTGCAAAATATCAGGCGAACAAACAAGATCATGATGGTCTTGACAATATAACAGGATAAAAATATGATGATGACGTCATCATCATATTTCGTTTTCGGAGCACAAGGATAAGTTAAGGTCATCATGATATTTGTGCCAGGGTGATATTACAAAATATGATGATGCGGTTGAGAAACGTAATATCGGCTTCTTCTTAATAGATAGGGTGATATTACAAAATATGATGATGCGGTTGAGAAACGTAATATCGGCTTCTTCTTAATAGATAGGGTGATCATCATGATATTTGGCTAACCGGAGATCAGGAGGATATGAAGATGATGATCCTCTCTCTCGAATTATCATGATGATGACTCCAGCACTTGGCGAAATTCAGCAAATGATCCTCGTGAAAGATCAGGGTGATATGAAGTCGTCATCATCATATTTCGAACTTCAGCAAATATCATGATGATGACCTAGCGATAGGTTTATAGCATGTGCATGCAAATATGCCGATGATGAATTTGTTAAGTCAGGGTGATCTTAGACCATCAGCAGGATATTTTAAGATCAGGCGATGCAAGGATATCATGATGATGCTCGCGATACAAAAGACCATTTCGACGGGGAACTTACCTTGACTGAAAGTTGATGTCATCATGATATTTCGAACCTCAGGATATTATCGGGGGGGGGGGGGGGGGGTGCGTTTAAAATATGATGATGATGATGCTCTTCAGCAAAACCGAGTTTATAATATGACCTTCCTAAAAGAATCATGATGCTGCATAATGCGCACAAGGCCTTTTAACGGGTAAAAAGCACTACCACCTAAGATTGATGTCCGGATGTTGCGACTGCATGATTTTTAGCGGGTGATAGACCAAGATCATGATGATCCTGTCAACATGACTTAGGATATAAAAAATATGATGATCCTCCTGCGAATATCAGGTTTGACCAAGACTTTGACCGTGCATAACTTTCACATATGGACGAATTTTCGAGTGAAGTAAAAGGCAAACCTGCATGGAATTTCGAGCTCTTTCAAAATATGAGGTCACAGAAACAAAATATGAACCTTGACAAACTGACCTCATGATGATGACCCACCTCATGCAATATCATGATGATGATGCACCTGACCTTCATTTTTACCAGACCACCAGAAAGCAGAAAAAACACAAGCAGAAGCAAAAAGCAAGACATCAGCAGGGGTCCTCGTTTTGCTGAGGAGCAAAATGGGGCGTGTTGTGAACATCACAACAAGTACCTCTGTCATGAGGATGAAGAGATAAGGGGATAGAGGATCCCCTTGTCTAAAGCCTCGTGAAGGTTCGAAGGGCCCGGATTCCCTACTGTTTATTAGAACTAAAGCTCAGAAACTTGAAATACAAGACATAATCCATTTGACCACTTCTTTGGAGAACCCTATTTGTAGTAGGATATCTAGAAGAAAGCTCCACTCTACTCTGTCATATGCCTTGGACATACCTAGTTTAACCACCATAGCTGTCTTTTTTTCTTTATCCACAGAGTGTAGGATTTCATGTCTACACTTCAGAGTTTAATGTCTGTTTTGGAGATGCCTACTAAAGCTATTCATCTCCACAAATGGATGAAGAAGTGTGGGGAGTACTCGTTTTAAATTTTATTCTAACATTTTTGCTGTTGATTTTCCCAAATTTTTTGCTCACCTCATTCCAGTTGATGCAATACATTGATCTTAACAAACATATTTTCACAGACACTGGTTCCTTTAACTCTAGGAGTTGAAAAGTCTTGGAAAGTGCACCTCTTACACTAAATTTCTAGCATGCATCATATGTTACAGCTATCAAATCTCCTATGCAGATTAAAATATTTTCTAAATACTAATTATATCTTAATTGTGTGAGATCTTGGGTAGCACATTATTACAAATCTTGTCTAGCTGAAATGCAGGTGCACACACTTGATGGAACTGTTGGCATAAAGATAATGGCCAAGAAGTTCTAAAATGCTGTATTTTTGTGAAGGTGTAGCAAAAGTCCACATGTTGGAAGGTTTTATTGTTTGTTTGACATTGAAGCTAATATAAACATCACTTACACTATACTGCTAGGATTATTAATGGCAAGTAAATACTAAACTGAATATTAAATGAAATTTATATGCTGCTCAACAGATGAGTAATCAACATAAGCATAAACAAAGCACACTGTATTAATAATTCTGAAAATCTGAATTTGATGTTCATTACACACTCATAGTTAAAACAGCAAACAAAATATTGTATGTATGAAGTTAATGTAAAAATAGGCCCAAACTATATGACATAATAGCAATAATCAAAAAGGAATAACAGAGCAAGAACAAAACAGAAATAAACAGAGAAGAACAAGGCAAAAATAGAGTTAAATATCTCAGAAAATTATATTTATCTAGATTGCATTACATTCCATCCAAATGCTATGTCCAGCAGCTTTCGACAATCACATATATATAGTTATAGAGTCTTTTAATCCTGGAAGCTTCTAACTTTCTAGATAACTCTAAAAACCCTGAAATATTATTTTCTAGAACAACTGGTAGCTTCTTCCTTTCTAAATAATTCGGAAACCTAGAATGTCCTTTTCTAGAACAACTCTATGGAAAACTCTAGATATATTTTGTCTTTTCCTAGATATTATTAATTATCCTTAACATCCCCCCTTAAGATTGGCTAGAATAATACAAAGAGAATACAAAGGAGAGGGGAACATTATACTACTATCCCCTCTTAATGTTCACCTTCTATCATACCAAGCATTCCTCTTAATTTTAAGAATTTGGCTTTAGTCATACTCTTAGTGAATATATCAGCTATTTGTTCTTCACTTGGACAAAATTGAAGATTGGCAATGGATGCTTAAACAAGATCCTGAATGTAGTGAACATCAATCTCAATATGCTTCATTTTAGCATAGAAAATTGGATTGTTGGCAACCTGTATAGTACTTTGATTGTCACAATACACAGTGTTAGAAAAACTTTGTAGAAAACCAAGCTCAAATAGAAGATGTTGAATCAAAACTACTTCCTTGCCTGCTTCATTTGCTACTCTATATTCTACTTCACATGAAGATAATGATGTAGTTGTTTGTTTTTTGCTACTCCATGTAATAGGGCTTGATCCAACATGGAAAACATAACCGCCAGTAGATTTCCTATCATCTATATCATCACCCCAATCTGAGTCGGTAAATCCAACCAAAGAAATTGAAGACTTATAGCCATAGTACATACCAAAGTGTATGGTTCCACGGATGTATTGTAAAATGCTCTTAGCAGCCAACCAATGACTTTCTTTATGTTCCTACATAAATCTAGATACTAGATTGACTGCAAAACAAATATCTAGTCTAGTATGAGTTAGATAAACCAAGCTACTTGGTGATGAAATTTTCACACCATCTCAAAATTCTGTTAAGTGGTAGTTTGTTTCAAAATAGTTTCAACCAGAGGCATGAGTGGCTATTGAATCAAGCGTAAACATTTATAAAATGATGGTGCTGCCATGGATCTATTGGGTGAGAAGAACCCTAATCTAGGTGCTTTAATCACTGGAGACACAACATCGATGCGGCGGAAGAAATAATCTTTCAGATGTATGCATTAAAGCAATTAGGCAAATATTGAATTATTTTTAACCTCACCAAGATGTTCTCATTATGGTTCTAATATGGGTCCAATTACAACCTTTCTTGGTGATAAGAGACCCTAATTGATAAGTCTTGCACTGCTAAGATGGAGGTTGCAATCTACCAGAGGAAGGTGCATCATGATGGCATAGTATCAACGTAATTTAAATCAGTAGGAAGCCTTATCAAGGATAAGTGTAATCATTTGTAGATGGTGGCTCCCAATATTGAAGGCAGCTATTTAAGATAGGCATTGCAAATATGGCGCAGTCTGAGTTAAATGATGTTCAGCCTCTAATGAAGATATCAGGCACATTTTCTTAGAAAGACAAACCTATTGCAAATATGGTGTGCAGTCAAGGGTAAATCAGACTTGCCTCTAATATGTCATGGCATTTGATGAGCATAACAGCCTACACAAAGGAAACTAGACAATACAAGGTGTTGATGCTTAAAATTACGCTGATTCTAACACCAACATGGGAAGTTTCAGGAATATGGGACTTGCAACCTGAAACAACCTCTAGATTTTAAAGAAGCTGGCTCTTCTCTAACTTAAAATTGGTTTGGGGAAAAGGGTAGAAATTAACACAAATAAAGATACAGTTAAAGCAAATCTATCTATGGCAATGCACCTGAGCAGTAAGTATCTCTCTAAATTCGAGCATAATGAAACTATCTTTAAGATTTAGTCACATTAAAGAGCAGATACTGCATGATCAATATGAAAAGATAAAATGAATAGCATCAAAGGCTCATAACTAGACAATTTTGCAATGACACAGAAAATATCAATGAGGCACAGAACTTAGTCTTCTCATTAATTTTTCAGCAACATAAAAGGCACAGATACATGCACAGTTACATTAACCTTCTGAATCAAGAATAATAGAACAAAGGCAAATGATATTACTGGTCATAGAAAAAAGGTCTCCAAACTTCTCGTAAATCTCTGATAACAATCTATATGAAGAAATCTCTATATGAATGAATTTGCGATCTGGATCCTTCTATATGAATGAATTACTGTCACATATTTATAGCATAGGATCGGCTCAAGATTGCCTGCACAATCAAAATTCTAATGGTCTAACCAAACTGGAACTTAACTGGAAGTGTCTGACAGAAAATATCCTTCAGATCTGCAAATAGTTACAATAACTATAAATTGATTGGCTGTCATGATACATGTGGCACTCCTCTTCTTGCTAAAAAAGGACACTTGGTAGTATCCGCAGCATTTAGACACTGATACGTGACGCCTTCCGTGACTTCATACTCTTTCATGTCTTTGTATTAGATAGGGCCCTACCTGTGACATCTGTCACAATCTGCAGCAACTACTACTTGAAACTTATAAAAATGGGACCCACCTTTCTCTTACCGCTCAGTAGCTTTAAACAGGGATAGACGGCGCCTTCCGCATCAACTTAGCTTCTGTACATGGCACTTTCTGCGGTCTTGAAATTCTTTTAGAAACTTATGCAGAGAGTGACACTTGTCAGTGTCCGCTTCACTTAAGAAACACTTAGAAACTTAATAGCAACAGCTTATCTTCGGGCCAACCTTAAATATGTGGCACTTTTCGCACCAACTTGGCTTCACACCAGGGCCCACCACTATTCTTTGCTATGCATCAAAGGATACAAAACATATACGCAGAGATTGACACTTGTCACATTCCATGCTACCTTAGAATACACCTGGCCTCCTCTACTAGCACTTAGAAACTTAGTAACTATGTCTCCGCAGGTCGACAAGTGGCGACGTCTGCTTCATTTGAAACAATAAAATTGTGGCCCACCTCCATTCTTTGTAAACTACGAAACATAAGAAACAACCCACAGGGGCTGACACATGGCGGCTTCCACGGTTATCACAAGGGACACATGGCACTTTCCGTACACATGTTAGAAACTCTTAAAAGAAACTTGAAACTTAAGCGGAAACAGACACCTGGCATGTTCCATGGCTAGTTGCTTTAGATACTGTTTGAAAAACCCTTTGCCACGCGGTGCGATCCACTTCAAAGCTATACCATAGAAACAGAAGTGCGGTTTGAAATTGAGGCCTGACACTTGTCACATTCCATGCTACTCTGAGGAACTAGCAAAAGAAACCCTTGCAGTTGCGGAAACTTACAGGGAGACTCGCAGAGGCAAAACTGAAACTTGCTGGGACACATGCTGATGCGCTGCAACAGGAAACAAAATGTAGAGTTTTTAACTCTACAGTTCCTGGTGACCCCAACTTTTGAGCCTACTCAAAAAGAATCCAAAAACTTGGGAAAAAGAATATATATAAAATACAACAAGAATCAAAGATTCTACAAAGCTGTCTGATAAACAAACCATTCGAAATCAAAAAGTCCCTGTTTATTCTGCAGATCCTGAAAGGCTAAATCAAGGTTAATGATATCCTTGTGTGAAAACCTTTGCAAAACATGAACCACAGCCTTCAATTGGAACTCAAGCTGAGCCATTGGGATCAAGATAGCTTCCACCTCTTGCAGTGATGAAGAATCTATTAAACTCTAGAAAACTGACTGATCATTCTGCCTGGTTAACAATAAAGGTTTGATTTCATCAATCATTAACATAGTGTTGCTATCAGGAAAAGGGGAGGGAAGGCCCAATTGTACTAGATCTTCTATATGCTTTTTCATATCTTTGACTCCCTCCTTGACAACATCCAGGAGCTCTTGGCAATTAATTGCAGCTGAATTGCAACTGAGGACTTCATTCACCCTTTTTGCAGCAATCATTCTGTCACTGATCCCTGCTGCTGACAATGTTTCATCAGTTGTATCATATAGTTTCTTTAGCAACTGTTGAGAATCAGAAACTCTCAAAGAAACCATGGACAGAGTGGCCTAAACTAAAGTCTCTACCTTTTCACACAATTGTTGTGCATTTAATAGGAAAGTTAAAGAAGGTCTAAGCTGGATAATCTCTTCAGAGATTCTTTTCCATACTGACACATATAGCTCCCTAACTAGGTTCAAAACTCTTGCATTCTTGGGCCTATTGGCCAACTCAAGTGTCAACTGTTTTGTTGTTTGTTGCTCAGCTTGGAGTTGGGCCTGAATTGCAGCAGCATTGTTTTGCTCATTCAACAACTACTGCTGAAACTATGTGGCTTGTTGCAATTTATCCTGAAATTTCCTCTCTAGTGCCGCCTTTTCTTGCCTCAGGACAGTTACTACAGTTTTTTCTTGTGTTATCTCTACTTTTAAAGAAACATTTTGGGCCTGTGTAGCCTCATGAATCTGACAAGAAACAGTATTTTGCAACTATTTATTGAGATCCTCTATTTCATCTTTTCTGGATTTAAGCTCTGCAGCAAGGTTGCTACAATTTGCCTTTTCTTGAGCTAAATCAGCTTCTACCTTCTGCAACTTCCTTGAAACTTTCAAATAATCAGTTGCCAGAACAGAAGTAGTTTCATTCAACAACTCAACCCTATCATATGGCCTAAAAAGCGACATGTCCATGGCCACTACATTCATTGTAAAATCATGTGGTTACATCTGCTCATTTGGTTTAACCACAGTAGGTGACAAATGTGTCACAGTTAGTTGCTGTTGAATTAGGTCAAAGAGTGACCTCATGTGTGGCACAGCCAAAGCTTTATTATCTTTCTTTCTTTTCTTATCCATCCTAGCCTCCCTGGCCTTTTTAGCAATATCAGCTTGAGCTTGAAAGGTAGGGGAGAAGCAATATAACCTCCAGCAAAAGGATATCCTTGTGGTAAGCCATAGGGAATAGCCAAATGTTGGCTAGGAGGAATCTGGGGAGGGACTTTCTTTGGAATAGAGGGAGAAAAAGGGGGCACGGATGTGGCCTGTGATGACATGGCCTAAAGATTGACAAGTGGGGCTATTTGAGATATTGGCATAGCAGAGGTGGTAGGGGATAATAATGTTTGGCTAGTTGAGATTGCCACCCCTATGGTAGAAGGAAAAGACTAAGAAGAAAAAGGAGAAGAAATAGTTACTTGAGGATCTACAGAAGTGGCTTGTGGTTGCAGTTGTGAGGGCTCTGCCTCTTCATCTAAATCTGGCTGTAGGTTTAGCTTTCTATGCTTCCTTGGCCTTTCCTTTGTTTGCTTTTCTAACTTCTGCTCTACCACATTGACCACTACTGATGGTGGTAATGATACAAAACTGGAAGCCCCAGTCACTAAAACTGATGGAGTCCCTCTAGGTGGTGATGATACCACACTCTTTTGTTTCTCTAAGGCACTGAGAGATTGGGGCCAAGTAGATATAGGGACTATAGATGAGGCTTGTCCTGTTGCTTGCCCTGCATGAGTTGACTCAGTCTCCTCTTCAGACTCCTCACCCTTCTTGTGGATCCTGCTTGTATCAGAGCTAGAGCCTAGGGACGGATGCCATTCATCCCAGATTGCTTCCCATCTCTCATCAGTATCAATTTTGCCAAAATTGTGAGTCAACTCAAAAATTTCCTGCCTATATTTCTAATAGGCCTCTATTTTCGTTGGTTTCGATTCCTCTTTTAACAAAGCCTTCTTCAATCCAAAACCCATTCGAACCTTTGGGTCATAGGCCCTTTGCTTAACATAAAAGGTCTCCCATGGCCTGGGACCCTCAAAAGGCAAATTCGTCAATTCTACATATAGATCAGGGGTATCCTCTTTAGGGTTTCTTCTATCTTCCCAAAAGGTATGACCCTCATGCACAATTTTAGCACCGACCTTATTGTCCTTAACCCATAAAGTTATGAAACTGCTTGGGTCATATTTCCAATTATCTTCTATAAGAAAGAAGCCCAGGATAGCTAGTTTCCTTAGCAACAAGTACTCAACATCCTTGACTTCCAGGGCCATGTTTTTCCTTACCCATGGGATATCATACATTTTCTTTTTCTTCTTCTTAGTGCCATAGTCATTGTCAACCACAGACACTTGATGGGTGACCTCTAGAAAAGCTAACCTAGGAGTCAAAATGTTAGGTAGCAGCATTGGCTCTCCATTAAAACCATGGACCCTAATGATGGTGTGATGGGACCCAAAGAAATAGTCACAAGGAATAGGGCAATTTGCCATGAGGCCTTTGATGCTTGGTGTTAACTTATTTTCTACAGGCTTGGGGCTTAGGTGGCAAAAAGAAGGGGCAACAAAGAGTTCCCAAAAATCATACGGGTCTGATGTCTCAGATAAGACATGTGTCCATGTAGACACAGGTATGGTCCTATTATGACCAAAACTTGGGTCATACATATTTAGTTGCATATACTGTGAAAAAAAACTAGGGTTTTGATATAGCATAAGGTGAAACAGATAAGCAGAATACCTGAAAACCCTGTTAGACCTAAAATGGATGAGCTGATCAACCTTTGAATAAGTAATTTGCTTTGAGAAATCAAGCTGATACTCTTGAGACTTGTCCACGGTCTTTAATCTGAACAAAATAGCAATTTGCCAGTCATAGATAGTAATGTCCTCTTTCATCCCAAAGATGAATGCCATCATAGACAATGCTTCCTGTCTAGCTTGAGTAAATTGTCCCCTTCCTGTAGGTAATATGGGCATCGATGTGTTCTCCTCCTCTAACAGCAACTCTGAATTGAGAAACCTCAGCTGATTATTGACATTTGCCCAAGTTTTCCGCATTTTGGCAATGGTAGGGAATGTGGCCGTTTTGTCATGATATAGGGCCAACATGTCTCTAATAGCTTTAGGTGTTATTTGCACCATAAAGGGACCCTTTTGTATGGTGCTCGAGGGCACATGAATCAGTTTTGCACACATATCTACTAGGTCGGGGCATGAATGTATGCTTGGGACAACAAATTGTGCCAATTGTGAGGTCCAAATCCTCATACCAAATGCTTCTGATTGCCCAACCTTCACCTTTTGGTGACATGTCTGGAGTGCCCCTTCACAGAGAGCTTTGGTAGGTTTTTGAAGAATCGGGTCACAGATACCATCTGTGAAATTCCTTACTTTTGCTGGGTCTACTACATATCCAACCTCAGGGACCCTCGTCCTTGGATAGGTTCTCAAGGGTTGTGCAGGCACTAAAGCGTATGATTTTTTACTTAGAAGCTTGTCGATGGGCTCGTAAATTCCAAGCCCCTATTGAGAAGATTGTGCTTTCGACATATCTATGTCTGTATTGAGAAGTTAGTGAGTTTGAAGTAACAAGGATAAAAGCTTTGCAACATAAAAGAGCACTTCTCCAAGCAAGGTTCGTTAGGAATTGGAATTATAGGCAATAGGGATTCTTCAGCAGATGCAGGAGTAAAAAGAGAGGCAGGGTTCAAGGTTTAATCTCTAAATATTGGGGCATTGAAGACACATTAAGTAGAGTAAATGGCATTAAAGCCAAAAAACTGTTAGTGTATCTTATGAAATCTATATGTGACAGAATATCAGACACGTCATAAAAGTGGCTATGTAAAGTGGTACTTTTAAAAATTTTGGGGATTGGAGAGAAACTTGGCAAATGCGGGAGTTCCAAAAAGAGAAGTGACTTGAATTGCTGCCACGTGTTCACATAACACTTATTAAAAGAAAAAGCAGGAAAAGAAAGCAGGAAAACAGAGAAACAAAAAGGAAGCTAACTAACTATAGTACACAGGAGACACTGCTTAATTGAAATGTTTTAGGTAGATCTCATTCACAGGAATCCCTTTGGGTTCGCCCTCCATTGTTTCAAGCTCAAATGAATTTTGCTGCTTATAGGAATGAATCTTGTAGGGGCTAGTCCATAATGACTCGAATTTGCTATGTCGACCCGGCTTAGTAGATCTCTCGTCCCACTTCAAAACAATTGAGCCTACTCCAAAATAGGGATTTGAAGTCTTCTTGTCAAAATAATCTTTGATTATTTTCTGGTGTTTCATCAGTGCTTCATGTGCTTTTTCTTTTTTTTCTTCTACCTCCAATAATTCGGCAAGTCTGACTTGCATGGGACCATTTTCTTCAATCTCAATCTATTTTAACAACTGCAGAGCAGGAATCTCTAGGCTTAGTGGCATTATAGCTGGCTTACCATAGACTAATTCATATGGGGACATCTTTGTCACTTGCTTAGGTGTAATTCTATCAGCCCACAATGCCGTATTGAGCAATTTGTGCCACTCTCTTTGGTAATTGTTTCCAATCCTCTTAATGAGTCTAATCAGGTTTTTGTTAGTAGATTCTGGGAGACCATTACCCTGAGGGTAATAATTTGAAGAGGTTTTCAAATAAATTCCATACCTTATTGCAAACTCTGATATCTTTGTTCCCAGAAATTCCTTAGCATTATCTAATATGATGGTACGAAGAGGGCCAAAATGAGCAGTAATGCTTTCCAGAAAGTCTAGTATTACATTTTCTGTTGCTTCCTTGAGTGGCACTGCCTCACTTCATCTAGTAAAGTAATTAGTGGCTGTAAGGATCCATTTGTGTCCCATACTTGACACTAGATTGATCATACCAATGAAATCAAGACCCCATTGGGCAAAAGGTTCATCTATAATTATAGGGCTTAGGGGCATTGCTGCATTTCTTCTTTTTCCTTTGTAGAACTGATAAGACTGACACTCTTTAACCAACTGGTAATAGTCTGTGAATAAAGTGGGCTAGAAGTATCCTTCTTGAGTTATTTTTATTGCAGTAGTCCTTGCTGAAAAGTGTCCCCCCGAGGTTCCATGATGCAGCTCATGTAGTATTCTTTGGGCTTCATCTTTCTCTATGCATCTTAAAAGTATGCCATCAGTATTTCTTCTGAAAAGAACATGGTCAATTAATACAAAGTAGGACCCTTGCTATCTATAATACCTTCTCTTATCATGAGAGAGCCCTATTGGGAAAGTCCCATGTTTCATAAATTGAATCCTATTTGTGACCCAAGAATTCTGATCAATCTCTTGAATTTTCAATACATTCTCATTTTCTGCTTCTGTAGTCACCATTCTTTCCATGTCTTGGGCCATGTATTGGCACAATCCTTTGCCTCTGACTATCTTAGTTGGTCTGACCTCCACATCATATTCAAGAATCTTTGTTATCCAGTTTGCTCTTTTCTCAGTGATCTCTCCTTCCATGATGTATTCTCTAACACTCGGATGAGCTACTAGTATCAGAATCTTGTTTCCTATGACCATGTGTCTGAATTTTTTAAGGGCTTTTACCATAGCATATGCCTGTTTCTCTACAAAATTATATCTAGCTTCATATTCCCTGAGTGTTCTAGAGAAAAAGGCTATTGGGTGTTCTCCCTCTTGCTCGTTATCTCTCTGAGTCAAAACAGCAGCAACACTAAACTCACCACCATACACATACATTATAAAAGACTTAGAAAAGTCTGGGTTTCTCACTACTGGGGCTATAGAAATGGCTTTCTTAATTTCCTCAAAAGCCTGTCTCCCTTCTACAGTCCATTTGAACACTAGGTCTTTCTTCAGTAGAAGTGTTATTGGTCTTATTAGGCCTGCAAAGTCTGATATGAAATGACTGACAAAATTTATCTTTCCCAAGAAGGACTGGACTGCTTTCTTATTTACAGGCAGAGACAATTTTATTATAGTAGTGACTCTTTCTGGATCAATAGAGACTCCATCTTTTGACACTATATGTCTGAGTAGTTTGCCTTGAGGTACTGCAAATATGCACTTCTTGGGATTCAAGGATATTCTGAACTCTTGACACTTCTTAAAACCAGATTCTAGATGATCAAAATGATCAATAGTATTCTTGGAAAAAATAGTGAGATCATCAAGATAAATCAGAATGATTTTATTTATGAGTTCCCCAAATGCTACATCCATTGCTCTTTGAAAAGTGGCTCTAGCATTTGACAGGCCAAATGGCATCTTGGCATATGCAAATGTTCCCCATTTTGTAGTAAATGCAGTCTTGTGTTGGTCTTCATCAGCCAACCAAATCTGATTGTATCCAGAGAAACCATCTAGCAAGGAAAATCTCTCTAATCCAGCCACAGTCTGTAAAATTTGTTCCATAGAGGGCAGGGGATAATGATCCTTTAAGGATGCTCTATTTAGATCCCTAAAATCTACACAGTCTTATGTCACCATTCTTTTTCCTGACTGGCACTAGATTAGATACCCACGTTGAGTGTTTGATTCGAAAAATTATTTTAGATTCCAAGAGTTTCTGCAACTCATCCACCATTAGAGGTTCAATCCTTGGATTCACTGGCTTTTTCTTCTGTCTGATTGGCTTAGATCCTTCAGTTAGTTCTATGGTGTGCTGAATGATGTCTCTGTTATAGCCATGAAGGTCTTCATAGGTCCAGGCTATTACTCTATCATATCTTTCACACAAGTCAACTAGTCTTTCCCTTTCCTGTTGGGTTGTGGAATTTCCAGTATTTAGTTTTCTCCCTTCACTCACTTGTATTTCAGAATAATCTGCTTTATTTGCTTGAAACCTCTTTTTCTCTAGGCTTACATCTTCTAGATCAAATAGGTTTTCTAAAGTAATCAGTCCTTTGGGAAGCTTATTGGACTTTAATTGAATAATTTGGTCTCCATATGCTTCTTCAATTTTGGGTTGCAATTGATTAGCAAACTCCCCTAACTATTGCAAAAATGAGAGTACCTGAAAATCATTTTCAAAGACTTGCCAATGTTCATCATTGTCTGGGATAGTTGGCCTTACTATAATTTTGACTGACTCATTGTTGACTAATAGATCATTTGTTGGGTCAAACTATGAG
The DNA here is from genome assembly GCA_027924645.1 of Cunninghamia lanceolata. Lineage (NCBI taxonomy): Eukaryota > Viridiplantae > Streptophyta > Pinopsida > Cupressales > Cupressaceae > Cunninghamia > Cunninghamia lanceolata. Next base: position 12,377,656 of record BSBN01000112.1, on the reverse strand, counting down.
CCAATCTGTGCCATCCTATCAGCTTCAGAATTTTGGGTTCTAGGAACTACTTTAATATTGAAAGCTTCAAAATCATCTATTAAGTCCCAAATTCTGTGTCTATAGGATCTCATCCTTACATTTTTGGCTACTGCTTTTTCCCTGATTTGTTTCACCACTAGTTCTGAATCTCCTTTGACTATCAGATTCTTTACTCCTTTTTCTTGGCTAACATGAGCCCATGCACTAAGGATTCATACTCAGCATCATTATTAGTACAGGCAAATTGGAAATAGATAGCTCTTAAAATTTTCTCACCATTTGGAGCAGCAAGACAAATTCCTACTCCAGCACCATTCTTACTTCTAACACCATCAAAATTTAGGGTCCAGATTTCTAAGTCCTTTTCAGATTCTTGAGTCTGTGGTGTTTCTTTCCTTAAAACATTTGGGATTTTATGGTCTTCATCAAATATGAGATAAATGCCCAGACCAATAGAGTCATAGTTTCCATATGGGTCACTTTGCATCATAGTTAATAACTGGTTATTTTCCTCCTCTTGGTCATGTTCAGTCCAGTCACCTATCTCCTCAACAAAGACTCTTTCTTCTTTATTCATCATAGCATGAGCTGCCTCCAATTTTGGGGTTGGTTCATTTGTGATGTGATCCTTAGATAATGACTCAGATAGTATTTTCATTTTTGTCCCATATTTGGTTCTTTGGATGAGGTGAGACCAATCAAGTGACATATAACCTCCTATCTTGGCTGTAAAATCTCTGGATAGACATAAACCAAAAACAAGAGGAATATCTATGACTACCACATCCTGATTCACAATTATATTAGGGCAAGTATACAATTGCAATGGGAGTTGTTTAAATTTTCCTATTGTTTGCACCGATTTCCCATCCAACTACATAACTCCTCTAGTAAGTGGCTCATACTTTATCTTTAAAGCATCTGCTATTTGTTTAGGCATTACTATAGTACTGGCCCCAGAGTCTATCATTGCATTATGTAACAGTTTCTTCCCAACTATCAAAGTCAAATAGAAGGGCTCTAGTTTGGATTTGCCTACCTCTGGTGTATTGTTCAAAAGGGCTGTTGTCTATAGAGGAACAATGTCTTTGAGCTTTTCTTTATCATCAGATCCTCCTTTGGCACCAGTATGTTTAGGCACTGCTTCACCCTGCAGAGCTTCTTGCAACAGTGTGTTTTGCTCAGGAATAGCTAACATGTCCTAGATTGACACATGTGCTGGGGTCCTCTTCAGCTGATCCACCACATTCACAGGTCCTAGTGTTTGGGTTCTTGGATAATAAGGGTACCTTGCTTTTTCCTGAACTTGTCTAGAAACACTGGCTAAGGTATTTCTTATCTAGAAACTATGTTTTGATGACCTTGAAATGGAGGGATGCCCATAATTTCATTATTTGTGACTTCAGGCTGTTCCATCATCCTTCTCTTGGCTCTGGTGTAGTAATTTGATTGTACTAATGGCTTCTTGGAAGTAGGTGCTTCATTCAAGAATACTGACTCTTCATCTTGAATCCATGAAAACAAAGCATGCTCAGGTGCTATTTCTTCTTCTTACTGTAAGGACATTCCTTGCATCTAAGCCACCAGGACTAAATTTTGCATACCAGGAGAGTGGTAGGGTTGAGTGTCAGAAGTATTTGCAAATTGTCCATCTACTCTTCTTTGCTCTGCTATCTTTTGTTGTAGATTACCCCTGGGGTAGTCTCTGGGCATATGAGCATTATTACAAGGGAAACACCAGGCATTGGTGCCATCTGCATAATTATTCTGCCCTAGGATAATCTCCCTATTTGGATTAGGAGGAACAGTTTGCAAGGGTGTAGGAACTATAACTAATTGGTTTGATGGCTGAGGGTTAGTCTGCCTTTGAGGACCTTGATACTGATTGGGCTGAAAGGGAGGTCTATTCCCTTGGTAACCTTGATATTGGGGTTTAGGATAAGGATTTTGTTATCTTTTTAGGTTAATTATCTCATTAGAAAATGTCCTTAAGATGTTCTTGACATCATCCATCTTAGATGACTGGACAGGGATAGTTGCTTTAGCAGGTTGTTGGGGAAATGTATACATAGACACAGGTGGGGTTATGGGATTAGGGGCTTCTTGAGGCAAAGGTAAGGTAATCTCTGGAAACATGGGCATGGGAGGCCTTGGGGGCAACTTTCCAGCATCTATTAAATTATTTTCAGCTCTGACTGCATAGTCATAGGCTTCTGGTTGTGTCTGACCTCCAAGTGACTGAATCATTACTGATATATCTGAATTTAGGGATTTAAGATAAAACACTATAGCCATACCTGGTAATGGTCTTACTGTAGTAGGAATTCTTTCCCAAGTCTTTTGAAATCTTGAATTGAAATTAGTCATTGCTTCTTGTGGTGCCCTTTTGATAGTAATCAATTATTGCAACAAAGAAGATTTATCACCCTTTTCTTTAAATCTTGCAAAGAAAGCATCTCCAAGCTAATCCCATGTAGATATTATATTTGGGGTCAAAGATCTGTACCAGTCTAGAGCCTTCCCCTTAAAAGAAGCTGCTAAAAATCTTATAGCCATATTCTGCTGAGTGATCACATGTATTGCACAGACATCAGACACATCCTGCAGATGCTCTTCAGGTGTTTTGAAATCTTCCCCACTGAATTTGGGCAAAGCCTTCAGGGCATTTGCTGGAATAGGATCCCAAGTGGCTAGTGGTACTGGGAGAATCAAAGCACTGCCAGTGTTCCAATTCACATAATTCCTTGGGGCTATAGGTGCTCCCATGTTTGCTCTTGGTGTTGTTGTAAACTGATTGACCCTTCTTCTTGAATTAGTTACCAGTGGTGGTAAAAGAATACCTGGGTTCACAGTAGATTGAGCTCTTGTTACAGGTCCACAACTCTAACTTCTTGTAGCTCTCTGGTTCATACAGTCTTGACAGAAACTTCAAGAATGGTCCCACCGAGCGTGCCAAAAACTGTTGATGCTTAAAATTGTGTTGATTCTAACACCAACATGGGAAGTTTTAGGAATATGGAACTTGCAACCTGAAACAATCTCTAGATTTTAAAGAAGCTGGCTCTTCTCTAACTTAAAATTGGTTTGGGGAAAAGGGTAGAAATTAACACAAATAAAGATACAGTTAAAGAAAATCTATCTATGGCGATGCGCCTGAGCAGTATCTCTCTAAATTTGAGCACAATGAAACTATCTTTAAGATTCAGTCACATTAAAGAGTAGATACTGCACAATCAATATGAACAGATAAAATGAATAGCATCAAAGGCTCATAACTAGACAATTTTGCAATGACATAGAAAATATCAACAAGGCAAAGAACTCAGTCTTCTCATTAATTTTTTAGCAACATAAAAGGCACAAATACATGCACAGTTACATTAACCTTCTGAATCAAGAATAATAGAACAAAGGCAAATGATACTACTGGTCACAGCAAAAAGGTCTCCAAACTTCTCGTAAATCTTTGATAACAATCTATATGAAGAAATCTCTATATGAATGAATCTGCAATCTTGATCCTTCTATATGAATGAATTACTGTCACATATTTATAGCATAGGATTGGCTCAAGATTGCCTGCACGATCAAAATTCCAATGGTCTAATCGAACTGGAACTTAACTGGAAGTGTCTGACAAAAAATATCTTTCAGATCCGCAAACAGTTACAATAACTGTAAATTCATTGGCTGTCACGATACATGTGGCGCTCCTCTTCTTGCTAGAAAAAGACACTTGGTGGCATTTGCAGCATTTAGAAACTAATAAGTGGTACCTTCCACAACTTCATACTCTTTTGTGTCTTTGTATTAGATAGGGCCCTGCCTATGACATCTGTCACAATCTGCAGCAACTACTACTTGAAACTTATAAAAATGGGACCCACCTTTCTCTTACTGCTTAGTAGCTTTAAACAGGGATAGATGACGCCTTCCGCATCAACTTAGCTTCTGTACATGGTGCTTTCCGTGCTCTTGAAATTATTTTAGAAACTTAAACAAAGATTGACACTTGTCAGTATCCGCTTCACTTAAGAAACACTTAGAAACTTAGTAGCAACAGCTTATCTTTGGGCCAACCTTAAATACGTGGCACTTTCCGCACCAACTTGGCTTCACACCAAGGCCCACCACTATTCGTTTCTATGCATCAAAGGATACAAAACATATACGCGAAGATTGACACTTGTCACATTCAACGCTACCTTAGAATACACGTGGCCTCCTCCACTAGCACTTAGAAACTTAGTAACTATGTCTCCATAGGTCGACAAGTGGTGACGTCCACTTCATTTGAAACAATAAAATTATGGTCCACCTCCATTCTTTGTAAACTACGAAACATAAGAAACAACCCATGGGGGCTGACACATGGTGGCTTCCATGGTTATCACAAGGGACACATGGCGCTTTCTGCACACACGTTAGAAACTCTTAAAAGAAACTTGAAACTTAAGAGAAAACAGACACCTGGCACGTTCTGTGGCTAGTTACTTTAGACACTGTTTGAAAAACTCTTTGCCACGTGGTGCGATCTGCTTCAAAGCTATAACATAGAAACAGAAGTGCAGTTTGAAATTGAGGCACGACACTTGTCACATTCCGCGCTACTCTGAGGAACTGGCAAAAGAAACCCTTGTAGTTGTGGAAACTTACAGGGACACTCATAGAGGCAAAACTGAAACTCACTGGGACACATGCTGGTGCCCTATAACAGGAAACAAAATGTAGAGTTTTTAACTCTACACAAGGTTCAACCACTATCAAATGAAGAGCACGGCCTCTCCAGCATCATGCTACCAAAGACATAAGGCAAGTTGGCACTGTCACTTGAAATGAAGGCTCAGGCATTTCGAATTCAATGGTGGTATTAAGAAAAGATAAGAGTGCTGCATTCTAAGGAAGCCGGTTCAGTTGAAATGAAGGCTCAGTCAAACAAACATGGCGCAGCCTCTTAACAAAAGACATAGCTTCAACTTCCATTCTAATAAAGCTTAGTCATATAAGGATAAATGCAAGCTTCAACTTGTGAAGTGTGGGCTATCAAGTGAAGAAATGTGCCGCAATTGGATTATAAAGTGTTCAAGCTTGAATCAAATGATCAGCTCCACAAAAGGGAAGGGCATTGCTTTCTTGGGCGCTGCCAATCTCAAAGTTTAAAATACTGCCATAAACTAGGGTGCAAGCCATAAGCATGTGGATGCAGATGTAAGTAAATGGAGACATTCAATAGGGCCACGCAGCATCAGATGGGATGCTAATTTCTATTCGAGACAAAGCCACCAAACAAGGGGATTTGCCATTTTGTGGAGGCAACCATGTAAAAGATGTCACATTCAGCAGATCCAAGACACAACATAATCAAATGTAGGTGCCAGAAAGGTGATGTTGAGTCTTGGGATGACTCCAATGCAACAACACATAACATATTAATAAGGCACGATCCATATTCAGAAGCACCACCTTTATGAAAATCTAATCATATTCAAATAACAATGGTGTTCCTGTATATAAAGGAGGTATCATTTTTGATGACACAGGCATCGTAGGATTCAAGTTTCAATCTAATGGCAGAGGCACAGTTTGAAAGAAGGCCTTGGAAGCTACCAAATGGAGGCACCTGAGGAGTTGAGAGGCAGCTAAAGAATGAAGTGGAAGCCACCATGTGGGAGCAGCGCTAAAGAGAGCCAAAAGCAAACTGCGGAGAAGGCCACATGGTTGAGCCAGAGCATAGGAGAAATAAGTGTTTTGTTTCATTATATTAAATTGAATAAATTGTGTAATGACCTCATGTTCGTAGTTAGTGAGAATGTTAAGGCAGCAAGAAATATCTTCATTTATTAGGTAAATGCTTTTATGGTTTTTGGGGAGTTGGGTCTTGGCAGGAGAAAGTCATCAACGTGTTTGAAAGGAGATGGGATTGAAAGATTTCAAGGAGAGATTTTGGTACCTTTCAACAAGGAGATTTGAATGTCTTGACAGAAGGCTGTAGGCATTCTATACTGGGCAGAGTTAAATGCCTTTGGAAGTGTCTTTGGAGATGAGGAAGTTTTATTGCATGTCATCCAATGGCCTTGGCTATTTTCAACAAATCCATTTTAAGCGCATATCTTGCTATCGTTGCAGTCAAGGAGACCACATTCTTTGAGGCATTTTGGAAATAGTTTCGTGCCATGTCTCGCTTCCCCATTTTGTACCCTTGTCTACCATGGCATTTGCAACCACAACATCTGATAAAAATTACCCTTCCATTATGCTTTGTTGGATGTCCATACCCTGTTCCATAGTTCCCATCTTGGCACGATAGTGAGGATGCTAGCTAAGGTTGTTGAATCTATCTTTATAGCCAGTAGTTGCATTGTGAAAATGTTTCTTAAGCCTTTTAAACAGATCTAGCTTACACATATCCTACAATCATTGCATCCATGAGAGTGCATCTCTTTGAGAAGACCAAGATTGTAGAGGCCAAGAAGGTTGTTCACATCCCAGACGAGCTAGATGATGTGGTAGATGACAAAGAAGATGAAGAATGGAAAGAATGGGGAAAACCCAAATAAAAAATCCAACCATTTGACCCACCTCTAGATTTCACTAGCATGGATCCTTCTCGGATCTAGGCAGAGATGTTGAAGAGACATTCTAGCCCCTCTATCAATTTTATCAAGCTTTGCCTTGATGTGCGTCGCACAAGGGAAGAAGTGTCTAGGATAACCATGAAGTGGAGTCAACACTTGAGGATGAGATCTATTGAAGCAAAGTTTATGGCTGTCGATTTCAACATTGTTATGTTTACAATGGAGCAGGTGCAAGACACTGAGGAGTGAATATCAGATCCTTCCGTGCCCTTCTATACAAATGGAACTTTCCAGGCTATTCAAGGACATCAAAATTATATGAAACATGGACACCCAGATACCGATTAGCTACATTGGAAATGGAGACCTGATAGTTGTGAGCTTCCACGATTTAATGCAACTGTATTCTTTCATCTTGGGCGTAGGAAATTAAAAAAAGAGTGAATCGCTTGAAAAAGAAGGGGACTCTATTTTGGAGGAAGAAAACCACATGTGGGGGTGGCCACTGTTGGGAGTATTAAGTCCTAGCTGAGGGCACATAGAGGGGATGAAGTCACTATGTTTGGGGGAGTGCAACAAGGAGAGGTAGGTCCATCAGTTATTTGTTATTCTACTACAAGAAAAACTAATATCTATTTTCTGCAATTCCTTCACCACAGAAAATTGAAAACCCCATGCTATCGTTTCTTTAAAAGATATGCCAAAATTTAATTCGATGCAAGATATTTACATTGCCTATGTCCTTGAAATTATTGTTAAAATGTAGAACTACTTCCTTATTCTTTAGATATGAGGGTTTTCAAAGAATGATCATGTGTTTTCTGAGTTCCATTTTATAGAGAATATAATGAGATAACCATACAAAAAAACTAGGACATCACGATAGAGATTGAAGAGATCTAGTCTCATGGAACCCTTTTGTTATACAATGACTTCTTAGATGAGATTTTTGTTAAAACTCTTGTTAAGAGAATCGTACGGCATTCTGTTTGCTCATTATGGTCAGTGTCTGTTAAAACACTAGCCTTGTGGAAACCATCATTTTGAGTTAAAGAATGTTATGACACTAAAATACCTTAGATACATCGATATGTGGTTGTGCATTGAAAAATGGGTCACATAATTTCTAATTATAAAATCTGCCACGCAACACAAGGATCAAAGAAAACTACTATAGGAGAAAATGACTAAGTTTTCCATTTTGTAAGCCTTTTTAATATTTTTATTTTTCTATGTTAAATATGGTTGACAATATGTAATTTTAGGCTATGGGTAGCCTTGCAATACCGTTTTTGTACTTTTTCTTATGTCAGTGCACTCCTTCATGAATTGAGACCAAATTGGGGTCACTAGAGTTATTACAAAACTATCCTTACTGACAAAGGGGTATTTTGAATAAAATTACACTATCATCGAAATCTTTTGTCTTGTAGATCACCTTGTTCGTCCTTGGTTGATTCGCACATTTAAATAGGGGTTTTAACTCGATGGGTTTAATTGATGATTATCTTGGATCATAAGTGTTATCGTATTGTTTTGATTTGGTTATGTATACCTCATTGATTAAATGAGATGAGCTTAGGTCTAGGATATTAAGTCCTCTTGCATGGTCTTGAGCACTTATAAAGGCTAAGGATGCATACGAGAAGGCCGATCCATCTGTGGGATGTTGAGTTATCCATATGTGGGGTCTTGATTCGGGCATGTTTGAGTCTCCTCATTGGTATGAGTAGTGTACTTATTTTCGTGTGGTGCCACACCTTCGAGCACACATGATGACACCCCATCCGATCTACACTCTAGTGTCTAGTGCCTTGGTAGTCATGAGTAGTACCCAACATCCTATTTGATAAGCATCTCTATGTTGTGACATTGGCTTTATGTATTGTGTGTCGTGTTTGCACCGTGACTGATGTGAGTGTTGGCCATCTTGTATATGCTTGCTTGGTTACTTCTGTTTGGGCCTTGTGACTATCTCCAAGCATGGTGGGGTGGTCTCTTATGAGTCCACATGGTTGGGAGGCATTGCCACCACAATAGGGGACCAGTGAATAGGTTATTGGTGCACCAGATTGAAGATGTTATAATATCCCACCCCATGAACCCCAAAGGGTAAGGGCCAAAAGAGAACAAGATATTTTTTTAATAACAAGTGATAACATACATAGATATGGTTGCTGATTCGATAGATCGACAACATTCATGGCCAAGTATGGCCAAATGCACAACCCCAAAGGAGAAGAATAATTCACTCTCTAGTGAAACATTGTAAAAACTACATTCATTTAAAATGCCAATTTAAATATTTCTACGTCCCACTCCAAATATAAACATGAATCTATAAACATCATAGTACAAGTGGATCTGATACCCACACCGAAATCTATAAGCCAAATAGGACACATCTCATTTCTTCTCGTTAAATTGCATGATTACATCTTCTCTCTTAAGAGAGTACAATTACATAAAAGAATATACATATACAATGATAGAGTCATGAATATGGAATACAAGTAAAATAAAATAGTCTTGACTATGATACAATGACGGAATAGGTATAACAACAGGTAGGGTAACAGAGAGTGAGAACATCCCCAATCTGGTGCTCCAAAATCTATTCACCAGTCCCCAATGGTGGTGGCAATGCCTCCCAACCATGTCAACTCATACAAGGCCACCCCACCATGCTCGGAGGTAGTCACAAGGCGTAAACAAAAGTAACTAGGTAAGGAAAATAATGGCCAACACTCACATCAGTCATGGAGCAGACTCAACACACAAGGCCTAGTGCAAACACGGTAAATAGCCCCACAAGCACAGTGATCCAAGGGGACTCTAACCACTCCTCAGATGCTCTCAGGGTATCATACCAGAGACTAGGCAATAAGCAATCAAGGACATATCAAGCTGAGTAAGGTACACATCCAAAAGTATCAAGAGGAGTCTATTCATGCAAATCAGCGACAGGATGCAATAACAAACTACACAACCTTTACCAGAAGCTCCCAACCAGCAAGGACAGCAAATCCGGTACAAAATAGCAGAACAGAGTGCCTCAAGTGATGTTAAATTTCATGGATAGCATGCAGATTTGGAAAACAATAACAAGGCACTCAAGCTGTATGGCAAAGTGCCAATTGATTTCCATTCAAAGAATACAAGGATAGTAGCTCAGAGATAGACTGAATTTGTTTAAAGATTTCAAACATCTTTCCATTAGCATAAACAAAGCCCACAAACTAATTTACATAGTGCCAACATAGGAAAGGCTTTGGCAGCCATGCATGCATAGACAAAGCATGGACATTGCCACAATCTATTTGTCCAAATACTAAATTTTAATTCACAAATAAAACTCACTTCTAAGAAAATTGTTTTTCTTAATGAGACTCTTATCTTATTTGGAAAACTAGGAACAAACTATATCTTACAATTGGAACCTCTTTCGAAAGATTTCTAAAGGGCCATAACAACAAACATATTTCTTACCATTGCTCTTTGTTATCTTCTCTTGCTTTAGGAGCACCCTTTTATAAGCACAAAGGTGTTATGATGCATCAAGCTCTTACACAACATGCACATGGGGATATACGACCCTCAAGGTTAAAACTACATTATTTTTTACCACAAACCAACAAATAAAAGGTATAAAAGCACCCTTGACCTATTTATTAAACTAACCCAAGTATATTTCTTGTTTCATGGAATGTAATTGTTGCAGATTACACACACAAACATGATAAGACTTTAAAAGCTTACTAATCGCATAAACAATACCCTCATCTATTGGCAAGGAATAGAGGTCAGCGTGGGCTACTCAGGCAGCTACACATGCATAAAATAGGCATGAGAAATGCCTCAAACTGATTGTCAATATGCTTGTATGAAACATGGTCTCAACGAAGCAAGGATTGCAAGTCACAAATAGAAATCGATCTGTTTAAAAGTTGTAAAATACTAACAAGCAAATGTACTAGGCAAGTGTAGACCTAAACTCCACTACCTTTATTGCACCCTCCCTATCTGTGCCATATGAGAGCATAGAGGAGACACACGCTGTATTCGCTAGAATGCCTCAAAGAAATGTTTCTCAAGGATTGCAATGATCGTAGAATTCACACAAAATGAATTTGTTAAAAGGTGTTAGGAACTTTTAAGCAAGAGCAATTGGTGGCAGTAAATCCAGATGCCACAACCTTAGCTAGCATCCTCATTGCTCATGTCAAAATGGGGACGATGGAACAGGGTATGGACGGCCAACAAAGCATAACGAAAAGGGAATTTTTTTATCAGAAGTTGAATGAAAATCTCAACAAAGAAGTCAATGTAAGGGAAAAAGGTTGTATGGGACTCAGATCTCTTCATTTCATATCATGATGTCTCAGTTTGTGTGTATGGCTGCCATCAATATTCTCTATAAGATCGAACCCTCATAATCTTATAGCTATAAATCATAAATCACCTGATCTCTCTTTGAAAACCCTTTGTCTAAAGAGTTAATAAAATAATTCTGCATGATATAATGAAACTAAGGAAAGAGGCGATGGAAAGATCTTGCATTGAAATGAATAAATTAAGGTAGTAATGGGGTTTCATTATTTTCTATGCTTAATGAAATTGCAACAAATGAATTTTAGTTTTTTTTGTGTTGGAGAAACAAAGAACAGATCCAAATACCTTTCAAAAGAAGAACATTTCCTCCATGATCTTTCTATTTGCGCTCCCCTTCAGCACACCTCAAATATTGCTTGGTGATTTGCTTTCAACTATTTTCCATTTCCTTATCTAGCGTGAGACAACTTTCAGGCCCAAAAGCTAACTTAAAATAGCCTATCATTTAAAATACTCCATTTCTCATCATATGTTTCTTTTATTCCCCCTTTCCTCTAAATTATGGTAATGTCTATATGTGAGAGATAAATTGTATACAATGAAAAGTGGGTACCGGAAATGGTCTGCAAGAGCTACTGTGTAAAACCCGGTGTTGCCGCTGCCCAAACGTGCCAGATCCGTCCCATTTCACAAGGGTAAAATCCTCTCTACAGTCCATAAAAAATCTTCCTTACTACAAAATACCTGCTATTGCACTTCACATCAAAGATTTGACAAATGGAAATAGTGTTCATGGTATCATGATAGACTAGCTACCCTTTGACACGCTACCTCCCATCGATATTTCTTTTTGACTTTCAAATCATTTTTTTTACCAACAACTAATTGCCCTCCACTTGTAGATATTTTTTGCAGAATTTAACAATCCCCATATAGAATGATAGAGTCATGAATATGGAATACAAGTACAATAAAATAGTCTTGACTATGATACAATGACAGAATAGGTACAACAATAGGTAGGATAAAAGAGAGTGAGAACATCCCCAATCCAGTGCTCCAAAATCTATTCACCAGTCCCCAATGGTGGTGGCAATGCCTCCCAACCATGTCAACTCTTACAAGGCCACCCCATCATTCTCGGAGGTAGTCACAAGGCGTAAACAAAAGTAACTAGGTAAGGAAAACAATGGCACTCACATCAGTCACAGAGCAGACTCAACACACAAGGCCTAGTGCAAACATGGCAAATAGCCCCACAAGCATAGTGATCTGAGGGGACTCTAACCACTCCTCAGATGCTCTCAGGGTATCGTACCAGAGACTAGGCAATAAGCAATCAAGAACATATCAAGCTGAGTAAGGTACACATCCAAAAGTATCAAGAGGAGTCTACTCATGTAAATCAGCAACAGGATGCAATAACAAACTACACAAACTTTACCGGAAGCTCTCATCCAGCAAGGATAACAAATCTGACACAAAACAGCAAAATAGAGTGCCTCAAGCGATGTTAAATTTCATGGATAGCATGCAGATTTGGAAAACAATAACAAGGCACTCAAGATGTATGGTAAAGTGCCAATCGATTTCCATTCAAAGAATACAAGGATAGTAGCTCAGACATAGACTGAATTTGTTTAAAGACTTCAAACATCTTTCCATTAGCATAAACAAGGCCCACAAACTAATTGACATAGTGCCAACATAGGAAAGGCTTTGGTAGCCATGCATGCATAGACAAAGCATGGACATCGCCACAATCTATTTGTCCAGATACTAAATTCTAATTTACAAATAAAACTCACTTCTAAGAAAATTGTTTTTCTTAATGAGACTCTTATCTTATTTGGAAAACTAGGAACAAACTATACCTTACAATTGGAACCCCTTTGGAAATATTTCTAAAGGGCCATAACAACAAACATATTTCTTACCATTGCTCTTTGTTATCTTCTCTTGCTTTAGGAGCACCTTTTTATAATGCACAAAGGTGTTATGATGCATCAAGCTCTTACACAACATGCACATCAAGATATACGACCCTCAAGATTAAAACTGCATTATTTCTTACCACAAACCAATAAATAGAAGGTATAAAAGCACCCTTGACCTATTTATTAAATGAACCCAAGTATAATTCTTGTTTCATGGAATGTAATTGTTGCAAATTACACACACAAACATGATAAGACTTTAAAAGCTTACTAATAGCATAAACAATACCCTCATCTATTGGCAAGGAATAGAGGTCAGCATGGGCTACTCAGGCAGCCACACATGCATAAATAGGCATGAGAAATGCCTTAAACTAATTGTCAATATGCTTGTATGAAACATGGTCTCAAGGAAGCAAGGATTGTAAGTCACAAATAGAAATCGATCTGTTTAAAAGTTTTAAAATACTAACAAGCAAATGTAATAGGCAAGTGTAGACCTAAACTCCACTACCTTTATTGCATCCTCCCTACTTGTGCCATACGAGAGCATAGAGGAGACACACACTCTATTCGCCAGAATGCCTCAAAGAAATGTTTCTCAAGGACTGCAATGATCACAGAATTCACACAAAATGGATTTGTTAAAATGTGTTAGGAACTTTTAAGCAAGAGCAATTTGTGGCAGTAAATCCAGATGCCACAACCTTAGCTAGCATCCTCATTGCTCATGTCAAAATGGGGACGATGGAACAGGGTATGGACGACCAACAAAGAATAATGAAATGGGAATTTTTTTCTCAGAAGTTGAATGAAAATCTCAACAGAGAAGTCAACGTAAGGAAAAAAGGTTGTAAGGGACACAGATCTATTCATTTCATATCATGATGTCTCAGTGTGTGTGTATGGCTGCCATCAATATTCTCTATAAGATCGAACCCTCATAATCTTATAGCTATAAATCATAAATCGCTTGATCTCTCTTTGAAAACCCTTTGTCTAAAGAGTTAATAAAATAATTATGCATGATATAATGAAACTAAGGAAAGAGGCGATGGAAAGATCTTGCATTGAAATGAATAAATTAAGGCAGTAATGGGGTTTCATTATTTTCTATGCTTAATGAAATCGCAATAAATGAATTTTAGTTTTTTTTGTGCTGGAGAAACAAAGAACAGATCCAAATACCTTTCAGAAGAAGAACATTTCCTCCATGATCTTTCTATTTGTGCTCCCCTTTAGTACACCTCAAAGATTGCTTGATGATTTGCTTTCAACCATTTTCCATTTCCTTATCCAGCATGAGACAACTTTTAGGCCCAAAAGCTAATGTAAAATAGCCTATCATCTAAAATACTCCATTGCTCATCATATGTTTCTTTTATTCCCCCTCTCCTCCAAATCGTGGTAATGTCTATATGCGAGAGATAAATTGTATACAATGAAAAGTGGGTACCATAAATGGTCTGCAAGAGCTACTGTGTAAAGCCCGGTGTTGCCGCTTCCCAAACGTGCTAGATCCAACCCATTTCATAGGGGTAAAATCCTCTCTACAGTCCATAAAAAATCTTCCTTACTGCAAAATGCCTGCTATTGCACTTCACATCAAAGATTTGACAAATGGAAATAGTGTTCATGGTATCATGATAGACTAGCTCCCCTTTGACATGCTACCTCCCATCGATATTTCTTTTTGACTTTCAAATCATTTTTTTTACCAACAACTAATTGCCCTCCACTTGTAGATATTTTTTGTAGAATTTAACAATCCCATCTACTCAAAAAGATATTTTTCTTCCTCATTAAATATTCCTAGCCACCTCCTTTGCCACGACTCCCTCAATGTTCTCTAATCTTTTTTTTGTTTTTAAAAGCCTCCTAACAAAAGCATTGACTCTCCTATTAGCATCCTCTTTGCAACTCCATCAAACTGCAAACACTGAGGGTCATTACAGATGTTCTCACTCTTCATTACCCTATCCATTATTGTACCATTTCAGTCATTGTATCACACTCAGGACTATGTTCTTGTACTTGTATATCTTAGTCATGGCTATGCCATTGCACTATATATTCTTTATGTAATGGTACTCTCTTAAGAGAGAAGATGTAATCATGTAATATAATGAGAAGAAATGAGATGTTCTTATTTGGCTTATAGATTTCGATGTGGGTATTAGATCCACTTGTACTAGGATGATTATGGATTCATGTTTATATGTGAAAATGGGTATTAGGAATATTTGAATTTGGTGTTTAAAATGAATGTAGATTTACCATTGTTTGCAAGGAGGGTCATTTAGTCCTCTCCTTTGGGTTGTACATTCGGCCATACTTGGCTATGAATGTTGTCGACATACTGAGTTGGAAACCATATCATGTGTATGTTATCCTTTAATGTCAAAATAAAATATTCTTGCCCTCTTTTGGCCCTTACTCTTCAGGGTTGTGGGGTGGGATGTTACAAATTGTGTCACGTGAAGTCATTGAGGGGTCTTTTATTTAAAAGTCTCATTTAAAATATGGTGGTGGGCCCGGATACATAAAGATAAAGCTTTATTTTTTTTATGAGTTTCACTTTTAAAAGCCACAGTTAATAATGAAGTGAAGTTTCATTAAAGTGAAATTTGACTTCTTACGGGAAACAACAAAAGTGAAAACCCTAAATGAATGTGTAGCCCTAATTTGTAGAGCAACTTTTATTTTTCACTGGCAAGAAGAAGAGAAGTGGCAGTGGGAGAAGACCTTCTTTCTCACATAGAGGCATATTGTTTCAGTCATAGAGACCATTATAGCCACAATCCATTTTCATTTGCATTTGTTGTTATTTGCCAGATTGGTGCTGAATTTTGTGGACAGTTAGAGATTTTCTAAGCCGTTGGGATATTTTTTGAGTTATAAATGCAAATTTATGACATAGAAGTTTCACATTTAGATAGAGAGAGTTCTTCACAGTTCCACACACTGGGTAAAGTTTTAGAGCAGCAGACAGAGATTTTTCCTTCTTGCCTTAGTAATTATTTCTTTTATGAGAATGTAATAGTTATTTTGTGCAAAAAAATTTAGCCTCTGTAACTAATATCATTCAAATAAATGAGAATATTGTCCTGGGCATATCAGGGTATTTCTTGATCTTGTTTCTTTAAGTTTTCTATTTTCTTTGCCTCTGTTAAGCATGTTTCTTAAACTATGTAATCAACCATGCATTTTGCTCTTTGAATCCAGTTAAATCTTTCAAGCTATAACACTGTGCAACTAAGTTTTAAATCTGCTGGATCACCTTAGATTTAGCCATTTATTTCTACAATCTAGTTTTCTTTCTAACCTTTTCCCAAACCCCCACTGAAAGAATGGAAGAGCCACCTTCCCTAAAATTTGGAGGTCACTCTGAGAAGCATTTCTGTAATGAAACAACTTGCACAATATCTGAATATAATAGTTAATATGCTGAAAATACTTGATAATAATATGCCACTTCAAGGGGGCAACCTCCTAATCCACTTTGAGGGGGATACCTCCAATATTCTTCAATGAGAACACAATACACAATCTGATATGAAATGAGACTCACTACCCCTATATATACCTATTTATGCCTAGGATATCACCCAGGCCGACTTAGATAGCCCTATAGAAGCCTTAGGCTGACCTAAACAACTAAATAACAATATAATAATGATAATATGACTTAATTAAGAGTTAAGATAGCCACAAGCCGACTATTCATAACCATATACACTATAAAAGTAAGGGCATAACATGCCCCCCACCTTTACAAAAGCGTTGTCCTTAATGCTGATCAATTGTGGTAGTTTCTTCATAAAATCTTCATCATCCCATGTGGCAACTTCAACTAGGAGATATTTCCTTGATGTCCTTAGCTTGTTCATGTGTGTCTGGAAAATTAACTTCAGCTCCAAGATGTGTCTTCCCTTTGCATCTAGCTCTTGATGGTGATGAATGTGTTCTTCCTTTACTTGAACCTTTTGATGTGCCATAGAGGAAGAGGTGAGGAATAGTACATGGTACCCTTGCATTGGTTGAATAGCTTGATCAGGAACTTCTTCTTCTTTCACTTCTTCTTCATCATCTTTTTCTTCTTCTTCTTCTTCTTCTTCTTCTTCTTCTGTCTCTTCTTCTGCTTCATCATCATCATCATCATCATCATCTTCTTCTTCTTCTTCTTCTTCTTCTTCTTCTTCTTCCACTTCTTCAACTTCTTCTGTTTCTTCTTCCACTGCTTTTGCCACTTCTTCTGCTTCTTCTGCTTCTTCTTTCGCTTCTTCCGCTGCGTCTTCCACTTCTTCTTCTGCTTCTTCTGCTTCTTTTGCTTCTTTCGCTTCTTCTGCTTCTTCCACTTCTTCTTCCACTTCTTCCTCTTCTTCTGCTTCTTCTGCTGCTTCTTCCGCTTCTTCTTCTGCTTCTTCTGCTTCTTCCGTTTCTTCTTTCGCTTCTTCCTCTTCTTTCGCTTCTTCTTCCACTTCTTCTTCTTCTTCTTCTTCTTCTTCTTCTTCTTCTTCTTCTTCTTTGAGTTCTTCTTTTTCTTCTTCTTCTGGTTCTTCTTCTTTTTCTTCTTCTTTTGGTTCTTCTTCTTCTTTGTCTGCTGCTACTGCTTCTTCTTCTAGTTCTTCTTCTTCTTTGTCTGCTGCTACTGCTTCTTCTTCTTCTTCTTTGTTGCTTGAGACCTTCTTTCTTGGTTCCTTCATTAAGGCACTTAACATCCTTCGTATATATGATGTATCTTCTCTTAGGTCACACATATCCCACTTGAACTTACTTATTTCCTCATCCTTATCAGAGGATTTCCCCAGTGTGACAGCATTCTTTTTGCCTCTTGTTGCAGGGCTCGTCATGATGGAAACCAATATTTTTGAAATAAATCACACAAATGAAATGTAAATTCTCCAAAATTTTTACTGTAACTTACTAAGGCCAAGATACCACTTACCCAGAAAAAAAGCCAAAAAATTAGCAATTTTGCTACCTTGAGAGCGAATTTGTTGGAAACCCTAATTTTGCAATAACTCGCTTATTTTTGCTCCAATTCCTCTGAAATCTAGACTGTATCTTCTTTAATATTGTCTTCAAAAACCCTTTAAAAATCTTTAAAAAATTTGCTAAAATCTGAAAGTTATGCTCTTCCCAAAATCGCCTCCAATGATGAGAAAAAATTTTGCCTCTACGGTGCCAAGATCATGCTCTGATACCACTTGTAATGAAACAACTTGCACAATATCTAAATATAATAGTAAATTTGCTAAAAATACTTGATAATAATATGCCACTTCAAGGGGGCAACCTCCTAATCCACTTCGAGGGGGATACCTCTAATATTCTTCAATGAGAACACAATACACAATCTGATATGAAATGAGACTCACTACCCCTATATATACCTATTTATGCCTAGGATATCACCCAGGCCGACTTAGATATCCCTATAGAAGTCTTAGGCTGACCTAAACAAATAAATAACAATATAATAATGATAATATGACTTAATTAAGAGTTAAGATAGCCACAAGCCGACTATTCATAACGATATACACTATAAAAGTAAGGGCATAACAATTTCCACATTATAGAGTATCCCACGTTGTTTCTGGATTAGACCCACAAATTAATGCATCAAAACTACCAACAAGTTGTCTATGTAAAGTGGCATCTACACTCTTGGAAGTACTTTCTTATTAAGCTTGACTCCAGATTGAAATGGGGTAGATGTTGGCTTGCATTCAAGCATGTTAAATTTTTCTAAAAGGTCCAAAGCATATTTTGATTGTGTCATGAACAATCCATCATGTAATCTACAAACTTGTAATCCAAGAAAATAGTTTAGTTCACCAAAATCACTCATATGAACTCCCTTTTAAGACCTGATTTTAAATCATTGATTAGCCCAATATTCGGTCTAGCAATCAGTAAATCATCTACATAAATTGCAACAAGAAGAATATCATCTTGAACTTTCTTCACATAAAGATTTAGTTCTGACTTACATCTTTTAAATCCATGAAGCTGAAAATACCTATCAATCTTTTCATTCCATGCTCGTGGCGCTTGTTTAAGACCATAAAGTGACCTCTTTAATCTACAAACAAGATTAGGATGTTGCTGATCTACAAAACTAGGTGGTTGATCCATATATATTTCTTCATATAAATCTCCATTTAAGAAAACATTTTTAACATCCATTTGATGGATATAACAGCCAAGACTTGCAGCCAAAGAAAGAATAATTCTAACTGTATTCATTTTAGTGATAGGAGAAAATGTTTCTTCATAATCAACACCCTCTTTTTGATTGAACCCCTTAGCAACCAACCTAGCCTTGAATTTTTCTATAATACCATCTGATTTAAATTTTGTTTTTTAAACCCATTTGCAACCAATAACATTCTTACCTTTGGTGCGGGGCACAAGTTCCCATGTTTTATTCTCTAACAATGCATCATATTCCTCTTTCATGGCTTGCTCCTATTGTTTCTTCCCTCTAGCTTGCTCATATGATATTGGGTCATTTACTTGTAATACTTTGGTCATGAGAGCACTACCATTCACTCCTTGGATTTTTGAGCCTTGCCTATATATTTCTTCAACACCCCTTGTCTTTTGTCTAGCTGAAAAATCATCTTGTTCATCATCACTACCTGCAAAAAATGGTTTATTACAAGCATTAGTTGTTTCATTTCCAATACTATTAGTGGGGTACACCTTATCCTCATCAATGTAGTCTCCATTTCTTTCTAAAATGTCAGAAAAATGAGAAGCATTTGTTGTAGAGTTAGAGGAAGTGGTTGGAAGTTGTGAATGATTATCAAACTTTACATCTCTACTAACAAACACTTTTTTTGTTATCAAATCATATAACTTGTAATCCTTTGATTCTTCACTATAACTCATAAACAAACACTTATGACTCTTTGGTTCTAACTTTTCCCTCTTTTTATCAGGAATGTGTGCCCAAGAAATGCACCCAAATAATTTAAAATACCCAATATGGGTCTTTCTACCACTCCATACTTCTTCAAGGGTGATATTTGTGAGGGCTTTGGAAGAGATTCTATTCACAATATATGCAGCACAAGAAATAGGTAAACCCCAAAATTTATTATGTAATCTTTTAAAATGCAACATATAGTGAGCCATTTCTAAAAGAGTTCTATACAATTGTTCACCCACCCCATTTTGTTGAGGATTATAAGGAACTATTCTTTGCACCTTAATACCATAATTTTCACAAAATGACTCAAATACATAATTGCAATATTCACCCCCATTATCCATTCTTAAGCATTTAATTCTTTTTCCACTTTGATTTTCAACTAATGCCTTCAAATTTTGAAAAACTTCAAATACTTCATTTTTTCCTTTCAAGAAAATAAACCCATACTCTCCTACTATAATCGTCAATAAAAGTGAGAAGGTACTTGACACTTGAAAGTGAAGGATAGTCTGGCTCACATAAATCACTATGAATGAGTTGTAGCAGATGATTAGCTCTCCATGCTTTACCCAAATCAAAAGGATCTCGATGATGTAAACTCACCACCTCTATCTAATCAAGTAAACACTTGATTCTAGCATTCATTTCATTTTCAACCATAGACTTGAAGATCTTAAATCTATTAAAATCCCTTGATTTATCTTTAAAAATGTAACCCATGTCATTCTACAGTAATCATCAATGAGAAACATTAAATACCTTTCACCTTGAAGACTTATTGTTTTGGTAGGACCATATAAGTCTATATGAATCAACTCCAATGGCTCAGTAGAATCGTATTCCTTGGTCTTGAAATTGGTCCTTGTTTGTTTCCCAATTTGATATTCCTTACAAAAGGAGCTAGTAGGCTTTGCCAATATTTGGCAACATTCTCTAACTGAAAGTTTAGAGTTGATATTCTCAAGGTTGTCAATGTTGATGTGCCCCATCCT
Organism: Cunninghamia lanceolata; assembly: GCA_027924645.1. Taxonomy (NCBI): domain Eukaryota; kingdom Viridiplantae; phylum Streptophyta; class Pinopsida; order Cupressales; family Cupressaceae; genus Cunninghamia; species Cunninghamia lanceolata. The sequence goes on along the minus strand of BSBN01000112.1, from coordinate 12,356,853 downwards.
TTTATGGCATAACCAACTCTTATTTACCTATCCTAGATGGTAACTCCTTCTTTTGACTTCACTGAGATTATACAAACTATTTTCTGTCCAGTTTGCTTCTGTCACTAGTTTGCCAGTGCTTGCTCTTTTGATTTCACATCCTTATTGATTGAAAATGAGATTATATCCTTTGTTGTACATCTAAATTACACCAAGAAGATTGTGCTTGAGACCTTCAGCATATAGAACATCTTCTATCCTATTCTTTCTATCAATGATTATTATGCCTTTGCCACATATTTTTGTAGAGATGTTATCTCCACACTTAAATAATCCACCATTCCATTTATAAAGACTAATAAACTTGCTCTTGTCTCCTGTCATGTGACTTGAGCAACCATTGTCTATAACCCACAGATTTACTTGTCCTTATGTATCAAATATAGCTTAGACAATCATTGAGTTTTCACCTTCATGATTGTTCTTCTTGATTCTCCATTCCTTCTTCTAATCTATCTTCTAATTTTCAAGAATGTCTATCTTTTTGTCTTAGTTGTCAAGATCAATCATTTAAGATTTTGACTTTGCCAAACTACTTCTGCAAAACCCAAATCTATGTGCCTAAAATTGTTACAAATATGATGTATTATATTGAAACCAAACAAAGGGGCAAAAGAATTTCTACTTACATAATTGCTTATCCTCATTCTCGATCTGCACTCAATGGCTTTGTGATCATATTGATTGTAGCTGAAATAATAACTAGAGAAGGCATAATTGAACTTTTTCATGAATGTCTGTCTTCTAGGCATTGACCTCCTAAATTTTCTTCTTTGAGACATGACATGGATGAAATCAACTTATTCAATTTTCTTACTTTCTTTAGTGGGATTTCTTCATTCTACATTGTTTTCTCTGAGTTAGTCTTCTTTGTAGAAACGAAAGATTGTGTGACTTCTTCATCATAGATTTATGAACAAAGGTCTTTGAATGTTTATTATATCATCTAGAATTTCAAATCTCTTTGCAAACTTTATATTCTTACTCAATAGAGCATGAAACTTTTCAACTTCCTTTCTTAGCAAAACAATTTATTCTTTAAGTTTTAAACATTCATCCGATTTGTCTTTGAAGGTAGTGTTCACCATGTCTGCAATTCTTTTTCCTTCTTCAATTTGAATCTTCAAGCTAACAATCATTTCCTCTATTCTTTGAGCTTGGCCTTTTGTTCTTCATTATCTTTCCTTGCTGATTCCAAATCTTCAAGTGTAGAGATTAGTTCACTTTAAAAATCAACTTCACATTCTTCTTCATCAATAGCAACACTGATTGAGTTGTCCAAGACTTTTATAACCATGAATAGGGTTTCTTCTCTTTCATCTTCTAATGGGCAGTTGTCAGCTTCTTCTATTGAAATATAGTCATCCTTATAGTAAAGTCTTTTCTTATTCTTATTGAAGTTAGATCTTTTGAAACCCTTATTGATGTCTTCATTCTTTCTAAGAGGACATTTAGATGCATAATGCCCAATTTCACCACAGTTGAAACACTTGAAAGGCAGCTTACCTTTATACTTATCTAAACCATTTTTTAACTTTCTTACAAAGTTGTCTCTTCTTCCTCAGATACACTACTTGGATTAGATACTTCTTCCTTGTTTGTTTCTTTGAATGCAACTTCCATTTTAGATCTATCTCTGCTTGCATTTCTCATCTCATAGGTAGTGAGGGTACCAAATAATGCATCCACTGTAAATTTATCTAGATTTGTCACTTCTTCAATGTCAGATACTTTTGAAGATTCATACCTTTAAGTGACTGGTCTCAATACTTTCTTAACAACCATTGAATTTGCTACCTCTTAACCAAGGCCTCTAATTGCATTCACAACATTATCTATTCAGAGTAGATAGTCAGCTATGTTCTCTTCTTTCATTTTCATATTTTCAAAATTAACCTTGAAGGTCTTCAATTTTTCTTTCTTTACCTTATCATATCCTCCTTGGAGACTTTTGAGTTTACCCCATATTCCCTTAGCCATTTTGCATTATATTACTTTGACAAACTCTGTGTTAGTTAGACCACATAGAATATCATTCTTAGCTTTATCATTGTTCTCACAAGCCTTCTTCTCAATCGGATCTATGAGAGGATTTGTACGAATGATATAAATATTGAACACAAATGTCCAAACATCATACCCTAGAGAAGTAAGATAGGCTTCCATCCTTATACTCTAGAACGTGTAGTTATTTCCATCAAATAGAGGTACTCTGTTAGAGGTAGATCCTTTTTGACCAGCCATGTGTTCTTATCCAAGATCTACCTTTAGCTATTAGGCTACACCAAGGAACATAGCTCTGATACCAATAATTAGAACACACTAATATACTGAGAGGGGGGTGAATCAGTATATGCCACATTTAAATCAATTCCAATGCATTAATGAGATTATGAGAGGAACTATGCAAACATAAACACATTTACACATCCACACAAGAGACCATACCACCATATTTTACATGGAAACCCAACAGTGGAAAAACCATGGTGAGAAGAGTTGCTTGGGTCTACTTCCCAAATCCAAGCTCACAAAAAGGAAACAATAAAATTATAGTACTTTTGTAGGCTCCAACCCACAAGAATTTTGTAGAAAACCAAGATCGCGGAGTAGACAAACAAGCACATGAGATTGCAAGGAATTGACCCAATTGTATTACCAGATGAGGCAAGTATAAATAGGCATTTGTTGGTATCTGAATCTCCATGAAAAGAGGATATGACTTTGATACATGGAGATGTGGCAAGTAACCTCCCATAAACATAGCGTGAGGTGTCGATGCAAGTCGACATCTCTCAAAAATGACCAACTACTTTAACATATTCAAAGTAACATGTGCTACAAACACCTAAGTATGATTAATACAAATGTGTATATGCCTAGGATTAAAGGTATACACCAACACGGGCCCCCTTAAGCATAGCTTAGTTGAGTTTATGAAAAATGGGTCCTGGCTATAATCCTAGTCAGGTACCCATGTACAACACAAAAGAAAAAAGAGTCCTAGCCATGAAGATTGATAAGGTACTCAAGTACAATGTAAACTCTCAAAAATGAAGAAAGATAGAAAACCTAGTTGGAAAAAACTATCCTCCAGAAGAGAGAAGAAATAAAGGCATAGAAAGCCCCCCCAAAAGATTCCCCCCATAGGAGAGAAAATTATAGAAGGTCTATGAGACCCTCCATAATACATGTCCTACTGTAGTGATGATGAATAGTCGATAAATGATGCAAATGTAGATCCAAGAATGTTGAACAATGTTTCTTCCCTTGGGAAGAAATGAAACAATCTAAAGACAAGATATCTTCCCATGTGAGAATATGTATGTATGATCTTGAATCATGTTGAAGTTGATCCAAGGATGGTGGTACCCATCTCGATGCCTTCGAAGAGTGCTTAGGTATCCCCATGTTGATTCTGAAGGATGCCATAATTAAATCAGGTGCATCCGCAATAGGTGAGGATGATGACAACCTAAAACCATGTGTAGGACAATGTAGAGCATGAATATCTGAAGTGGAAAATGGACATGCAGCTTCATCAAAACTGTATCCAAAAGAGAAGACTGATGTCCTCAATGTGTGCTTCCATGTTAGCAATGTGAGAGACTATAAATAGACAAGTGATGTCAAGTAGAAATCTATCCCAATAAGCAATGTTAGGAAGACTGATATCCTGTTGCAAAGAAGCATTGGAAGATTTTTTGAAGAAGTGACTTTGGAATCTAATGAAGCAATAGTAGGAGTGATGACTTCTTCTATGTCACTGGAACATTTTTTTTGTATCATGATTCAGGATGTGAGTTGTGATCAAAGTAGGATCATGTGGGAATGGAGAAACATTCAAGTCTCCATATATCTCCCAAAATTTTGATCCATAATGCATGTGGACAGTCAATACCCAAGCTGGCATATAAAGCGGCATCTGGTATGTAAATTGATCAATCCAACAGTGTGATCATGATGATTAAACCACTTGACCTTCTGAGATTGTTTACCAGGTTCAGGGACAAGTCCATATAGATGAGGTATGAGATTATGGATTTTAAGATGTTTTAGGATGCCTTCACACTAGGAGTTATAGTTTCGCTTGTTTAGGTTGATTATAGAAGAGTGAGTTTCATATCCCATGATTAGAACAAGTTAACTCCTCTAGACAATAGAAATCAACATTTTAGGCAACCCATATTAGTTAGATCCGTAATTGAACTTTATGTAAAGTGGCACTTTATAAGTTGAGTGTGTGATTTTTCTTAATTTACCCCCTTAAAGTGAACATGCTATAAAGTATTTCCTTGTGAAAAATGATCACACAAGACTATCCCCCTTGATTATGTATTTTCCCCACAAATTTGGCACTATATAGGAGTGCTTTAGGTCACCCAAAAAGAGCATAAACAAGCACTTTATGATTTTAGTGTGATTCTATGCTAGTTGGATCAGCGACAAAAAAACATGTACTTTTGCAAAACAAATCACTTGATTCTGAGTTGATTTGTAAAAGTTATTGAAGTTACAAGATTTATGAAATTACAAAAAAAAAACCTTCTATGAGCAAAAAAAAATTCTTAGATTTTAGAAAATTAATTTGCATGCAAACTTTTGTTAGAGGAAAAATGAGAAAGAGGAGGAAAAATAAGCCCCCTTGGGTTGTGCATGACTAGGGGACAAAACCCCATTTGACCAAGGGCTTAAGTTTTCAAATGGTTACCCCTCCCCTACTAACATTTTGCACCATGAATAGTCCTTCTCTATGCAAGATGAAAATTGGTGGTCATCATTCCAAGTAGGGGCCTTCAAGGTCATTGGAAGAGGTGCTTTGAAGGTGCCATTGTGAGGGTCATATTAAGGGTGTGAGGTTCAACATGTGAGGGTGTAATTAAGGTGCCTGAGTCGCTGGTTGAAGCCTTCAACATAGCCCTGAGTGGTTGTTTGGAGGTGTAGGTTACGACGCTAAAGACCAATGTGAGTGTCGTGTGGAGGCACAGGTCATGGTGCCAAATACTAGGTCATGACCAACGTAAAGGTGCTAGACGTAATCATGGCTCACCAAAATGGAATGCTAAGCTCTCGGTGGAAGCCGTGATACCTTTGTGCTCAACTCAGATGTCCATGCTAGTGTACTGAGAGCCAGTTTTGTAAGTCAAGGAAATGATGAGGCCGTGGGTCAGCTTTTGTGTAGACCCCAGTGCCAAACAGGGGTAGAGCCTCTTTCCACGGATGCCAAGACTTCTATTCATAACAAATAAAAAGAATGCACAGTCAAAAACAAACAATCCAAACAATAAGCAATGCCTCATATATTTTTCTTTGGCATGAATGGGGGTGATTTGCATAGTGAGGAAAGTTGGCTCGAAGCTATTCCATAAACCTTTGATACCATGTAGAAAACTAAGATCATGGAGTAGACAAACAAACACACGAGATTGCAATGAATTGACCCAATTGTATCACCAAATGAGGCAAGTATAAATAGGCAATTGTGGGTACCTAAATCTCAATGAAAAGAGGATAGGACTCCTCTACATGGAGGTGTGGTGAGTAACCTCCCACAAACATAGTGTGTGGTGTCGATGCAAGTTGACACCTCTCAAAAATGACCAACTACTTTGACATATTTAAAGTAACATGTTCTACAAATGCCTAAGTATAATTAATACAAATGTGTATACGCCTAGGATTAAAGGTATATGCCAACAAATTTTAACCTAAGAAGGACAACAATCCTTTTACATAAATAAAGGCTCCAACCTACCAGAGATTTCAATCTCCAAATTAAATTGAGCATCAACCGAGCAATGAATCTCCCACTTCACCTTTTGAGCACCAACCTAGAAAGAGGCTCCAACCTCTATTAACAAGCTCCTTGACCTATTGGAGGCTTTAACCCCCACACAAACTCAGCTCCAACCCAAGAAACTAAAATTGAATCAATTTTCAACACAATCAACACACACTGTACGAACACAGGATCATCATCAGTTCGTGCCCTTCGCACACTTCAAATTTGCATAATTGTTAAAACTTGTTCACTTTATGTTCATGTGTATTTCACAAATCCAGACAATTGCATATGTATTTAGATTCTTCACTTCAAATTCTTGCGTACATAAATACACACACACAAAATGCACAACAATCATCTTTCATTTATATCAATCTGTAGAAAATAGTCTTTAGGACAGCAATACTACATCAAATAAACATTCTCGAAGGTTGGAAATTATATTTTGAATTCTAATGTATACAGGGGAGGCCCATCCTAAAATTCCTCTTTAAATCTGGGCCTAATTTACACATACTTAGGTTGACCCAAAAAATAGATTTGGACCAAAAACTGAAAAAAGCACACATTACAACAATGGCCCCAATATTTAAATTTTTGATTTTCAATGTTGTTAATCTATTTCACCAAGTTAGCCTCAAACTGTATATTTAAATCTTTGATTTAAATATACTAAGTCTTCTCATCGTTGTCTCTGTGAGATTTTCTTTAGCACCATTATTGGCAAAATAGGCGAGCCATGACAACCTTCAAACAACCTTTGTCAGCAAAAATACCTTTCTGCAAACTTTAAACTTTTCTCCTTTCTCTATTGAAAAAATTGCACTCTCACAAACCTTGGACTCTCTTCTCCAAAAGATGACTTTCATGAGCTTTCCTTCACAAGTCTTTGTCAGCTGGTCAGTGAATCAACGAACTTCAAAACCTGTGAACTAACCAATTATTTCTTCCTTAAGTTCATGAAATTAATATTTTACCGCCTTATCTTCATGCTTTCCTTTGTCAAAGAGTTAGCAAATCAATTAAGTAAGCAACTTACAAACCAATCAACTTTTCCTTTATTAAGTTCTTAGACTTGAAAATTTGTCGCCTTATCTTCACGCTCTCCTTTGTTAATGAATTGACAAATTGGTGAACTTTGAAACTTACGAACCAAACCTTTTCTGAAACTTTATCTTTTCTTCTTCATGCTTTGATCATCCAACTTTCCTATTAGTGAACTTGCTACCGAAGAAACTTGAGTTCGCAAACCAAGCATTTTACTAGTCGAAAGCAGAAATCATTTATGCCTTAGAGTTTTATTGTCAACTTTTCATTGTCCAACTAGATGTCAGGTAACCAAGCTGTTGGCTAACCTGTGAGTTTGTGAACCAAACAATTTTCTAGCTAAAGGTAGAAAACATTCCTTAGAAACTTTTATTTTCCTCTTACAACCATTTTCCCTTCAAAAATAACTTCTCTTTGACATCAATAACAACCCTTGCAACATGATAGAATAGAATATGGTGTGGTTTTTAATAGCCACTAGAGGTGGCTTCGGTACCAACTCCATCATAAATCTTTGCCTTCTTGCAATAAAATTCCCTATTACTTCCTTGGCAAGAAGCGAGTCAAACTAGAACCAACTTAAAACAATTATTACTTCTTTCAACTCAAGTGTGGAAAGAAGGAAGACACATTCAATGCAATATTTCACCATGTGATTAGGGGGCTATAAAAAATGTAGGCAATGTCCATGTTAAGCTCCACAATTGCCAACACATCAACCTCCTTATTGACCTCTCAATAGGCATGGCCGATAGAGCATGCAAGGAAACTTTCAAGTAAAGGCCAACAAAGATTAAGAATTTTATTTATCTTCTAATTAGGTGAAAAATGTTGTTAGAAATGAAGGTAAACAACTATCATTGAAAAAATGATTATGACTATAACTATGTAGAACGAAAATGGAGATAGTATGAAATCACCACAAATAAATAATGAAACAGAAGATCAAACACATAATGCAATATTTACGTGGAGAAAACCTTTTTGGCAAAAAAAATCCACACAAGAAGAGATACAAAAATCTATATTAACTTCAATAAAGTTTACAATACAACACTATCAATCTCCTCTTCTCTCTTCAATCTAGCATCACCTATTTTTCAGTCTCAACTCTCTACAACAACATAACTATAATATAATATCCCCATAAAGGGGTTGTCAAGAAAAACATAACATAACCTCTGTTACCTAATGATGAATAGTCCACCGTCAGATCTGTGACCTAATGATAAACAATCTAGATGTAGTAGGCATTAGTTTTCCACAGTCCATGATAATATGTGAGTGCTTCTGGATTAGACTGTGTCTAATGATTCAAAAATAGACACAGTCTAATCCAGAAGCACTCACATATAATCTAGATGTATTTAAGATGTCTATGCTAGTAGATAATACTTTTAAAATAATTATATGATTAAATATGCATAAATTAATCTTTTCAAAATTTAGAAAAATAAAGTACATATTACTTATTTGAAGATTCTATAGGCAATAGTACATATTATTTATTTAAAGATTCTATAGGGAATAAATAAAATAGTAAGTAGAATTTTATAACATAGTGAACATATATTTAAAAAAATTGAAGTAAAGTAAAATAATTTGGAAGTAAATTAAAATAGTTGAAATAAAATAACTCTAAAATAAATTAAAATTTATGTGTATGTAGTAAATAAAATAATTTTAAAGTAAAATAAAATAAGTCAAAATAATTCAATATTGAAATCTCACAATTTTTTTTATAGATAGATGTATTTAAGATATTTAAATATTAATATTTTGATGTATAAATGACTGTAAGTTAAAAGTTTTTGTTAACACGCGGGGGCCATTACATTTAACCTACTACCATTGTAGAATGCCTCTCCACTAAATTAATGCCTAGAATTAATTAATTAGGGTACCCAAATCTAAGCATTTACACTCACTAAAAGCACAACATATTACAAAAGTCACTAGCATACAACAACAAAAATAACTAGAGACAACCATTGTTGTAATCTATAACAACCACAAACAATGACCATTATGTAAATTGTTTTTATTATTTCAAACTCAAAATACATTTTCCATCAAATTTGATCTTAAAAATTAAATCAAAAAATCTTACACAACTAATTCATTCATAAAATATTTATTACTTATCTTGCATAAATTATTTATTTACCCTAATATGGGTCCAATTACAACCTTTCTTGGTGATAAGAGACCCTAATTGATAAGTCTTGCACTGCTAAGACGGAGGTTGCAATCTACCAGAGGAAGGTGCATCATGATGGCATAGTATCAACGTAATTTAAATCGGTAGGAAGCCTTATCAAGGATAAGTGTAATCATTTGTAGATGGCGGCTCCCAATATTGAAGGCAACTATTTAAGATAGGCATTGCAAATATGGCGCAGTCTGAGTTAAATGATGTTCAGCCTCTAATGAAGATATCAGGCACATTTTCTTAGAAAGACAAACCTATTGCAAATATGATGTGCATTCAAGGGTAAATCAGACTTGCCTCTAATACGTCATGGCATTTGATGAGCATAACAGCCTACACAAAGGAAAATAGACAATACAAGGTGTTGATGCTTAAAATTATGCTGATTCTAACACCAACATGGGAAGTTTCAGGAATATGGGACTTGCAACCTGAAACAACCTCTAGATTTTAAAGAAGCTGGTTCTTCTCTAACTTAAAATTGGTTTGGGGAAAAGGGTAGAAATTAACACAAATAAAGATACAGTTAAAGCAAATCTATCTATGGCGATGCACCTGAGCAGTAAGTATCTCTCTAAATTTGAGCATAATGAAACTATCTTTAAGATTTAGTCACATTAAAGAGCAGATACTGCATGATCAATATGAAAAGATAAAATGAATAGCATCAAAGGCTCATAACTAGACAATTTTGCAATGACACAGAAAATATCAATGAGGCACAGAACTTAGTCTTCTCATTAATTTTTCAGCAACATAAAAGGCACAGAAACATGCACAGTTACATTAACCTTCTGAATCAAGAATAACAGAACAAAGGCAAATGATATTACTGGTCATAGAAAAAAGGTCTCCAAACTTCTCCTAAATCTCTGATAACAATCTATATGAAGAAATCTCCATATGAATGAATTTGCGATCTGGATCCTTCTATATGAATGAATTACTGTCACATATTTATAGCATAGGATCGGCTCAAGATTGCCCGCACAATCAAAATTCCAATGGTCTAACCAAACTGGAACTTAATTGGAAGTGTCTGACAGAAAATATCCTTCAGATCTGCAAATAGTTACAATAACTATAAATTGATTGGCTGTCATGATACATGTGGCACTCCTCTTCTTGCTAAAAAAGGACACTTGGCAGTATCCGCAGCATTCAGACACTGATACGTGGCGCCTTCCGTGACTTCATACTCTTTCATGTCTTTGTATTAGATAGGGCCCTACCTATGACATCTATCACAATCTGCAGCAACTACTACTTGAAACTTATAAAAATGGGACCCATCTTTCTCTTACCGCTCAGTAGCTTTAAACAGGGACAGACGGCGCCTTCCGCATCAACTTAGCTTCTGTACATGGCACTTTCTGCGGTCTTGAAATTCTTTTAGAAACTTACACAGAGAGTGACACTTGTCAGTGTCCGCTTCACTTAAGAAACACTTAGAAACTTAGTAGCAACAGCTTATCTTTAGGCCAACCTTAAATATGTGGCACTTTCCACACTAACTTGGCTTCACACCAGGGCCCACCACTATTCTTTGCTATGCATCAAAGGATACAAAACATATACGCAGAGATTGACACTTGTCACATTCCATGCTACCTTAGAATACACCTGGCCTCCTCTACTAACACTTAGAAACTTAGTAACTATGTCTCCGCAGGTTGACAAGTGGCGACGTCTGCTTCATTTGAAACAATAAAATTGTGGCCCACCTCCATTCTTTGTAAACTACGAAACATAAGAAACAACCCACGGGGGCTGACACATGGCGGCTTCCGCGGTTATCACAAGGGACACATGGCACTTTCCGTACACATGTTAGAAGCTCTTAAAAGAAACTTGAAACTTAAGCGGAAACAGACACCTGGCATGTTCCATGGCTAGTTGCTTTAGACACTATTTGAAAAACCCTTTGCCACGTGGTGCGATCCACTTCAAAGCTATACCATAGAAACAGAAGTGCGGTTTGAAATTGAGGCATGACACTTGTCACATTCCGTGCTAAAATGAGGAACTAGCAAAAGAAACCCTTGCAGTTGCAGAAACTTACAGGGAGACTTGCAGAGGCAAAACTAAAACTTGCTGGGACATATGCTGATGCGCTGCAACAGGAAACAAAATGTAGAGTTTTTAACTCTATAGTTCTTGGCGACCCCAACTTTTGAGCCTATTCAAAAAGAATCCAAAAACTTGGGAAAAAGAATGTATATAAAATACAACAAGAATCAAAGATTCTACAAAGCTGTCTGATAAACAAACCATTCGAAATGAAAAAGTCCCTGTTTATTCTACAGATCCTGAAAGGCTAAATCAAGGTTAATGATATCCTTGTGTGAAAACCTTTGCAAAACATGAACCACAGCCTTCAATTGGAACTCGAGCTGAGCCATTGGGATCAAGATAGCTTCCACCTCTTGCAGTGATGAAGAATCTGTTAAACTCTAGAAAACTGACTAATCATTCTGCCTGGTTAACAATAAAGGTTTGATTTCATCAATCATTAACACAGTGTTGCTATCAGGAAAAGGAGAGGGAAGGCCCAATTGTACTAGATCTTCTATATGCTTTTTCATATCTTTGACTCCCTCCTTGACAACATCCAGGAGCTCTTGGCAATTAATTGCAGCTGAATTGCAACTGAGGACTTCATTCACCCTTTTTGCAGCAATCATTCTGTCACTGATCCCTGCTGCTGACAATGTTTCATCAGTTGTATCATATAGTTTCTTTAGCAACTGTTGAGAATCAGAAACTCTTAAAGAAACCATGGACAGAGTGGCCTAAACTAAAGTCTCTACCTTTTCACACAATTGTTGTGCATTTAATAGGAAAGTTAAAGAAGGTCTAAGCTGGATAATCTCTTCAGAGATTCTTTTCCATACTGACACATATAGCTCCCTAACTAGGTTCAAAACTCTTGCATTCTTGGGCCTATCGGCCAACTCAAGTGTCAACTATTTTGTTGTTTGTTGCTCAGCTTGGAGTTGGGCCTGAATTGCAGCAGCATTGTTTTGCTCATTCAACAACTGCTGCTGAAACTATGTGGCTTGTTGCAATTTATCCTAAAATTTCCTCTCTAGTGCCGCCTTTTCTTGCCTCAGGACAGTTACTATAGTTTTTTCTTGTGCTATCTCTACTTTTAAAGAAACATTTTGGGCCTGTGTAGCCTGATGAATCTGACAAGAAATAGTATTTTGCAACTGTTTATTAAGATCCTCTATTTCATCTTTTCTGGGTTTAAGCTCTGCAGCAAGGTTGCTACAATTTGCCTTTTCTTGAGCTAAATCAGCTTCTACCTTCTGCAACTTCCTTGAAACTTTCAAATAATCAGTTGCCACAACAGAAGTAGTTTCACTCAACAACTCAACCCTATCATATGGCCTGAAAAGTGACATGTCCATGGCCACTACATTCATTGTAAAATCATGTGGTTACATCTGCTCATTTGGTTTAACCATAGTAGGTGACAAATGTGTCACAGTTAGTTGCTATTGAATTAGGTCAAAGAGTGACCTCATGTGTGGCACAGCCAAAGCTTTATTATCTTTCTTTCTTTTCTTATCCATCCTAGCCTCCCTGGCCTTTTTAGCAATATCAGCTTGAGCTTGAAAGGTAGGGGAGAAGCAATATAACCTCCAGCAAAAGGATATCCTTGTGGTAAGCCATAGGGAATAGCCAAATGTTGGCTAGGAGGAATCTGGGGAGGGACTTTCTTTGGAATAGAGGGAGAAAAAGGGGGCACGGATGTGGCCTGTGATGACATAGCCTAAAGATTGACAAGTGGGGCTATTTGAGATATTGGCATAGCAGAGGTGGTAGGGGATAATAATGTTTGGCCAGTTGAGATTGCCACCCCTATGGTAGAAGGAAAAGACTAAGAAGAAAAAGGAGAAGAAATAGTTACTTGAGGATCTGCAGAAGTGGCTTGTGGTTGCAGTTGTGAGGGCTCTGCCTCTTCATCTAAATCTGGCTGTAGGTTTAGCTTTCTATGCTTCCTTGGCCTTTCCTTTGTTTACTTTTCTGACTCCTGCTCTACCACATTGACCACTACTGATGGTGGTAATGATACCAAACTAGAAGCCCCAGTCACTAAAACTGATGGAGTCCCTCTAGGTGGTGATGATACCACACTCTTTTGTTTCTCTAAGGCACTAAGAGATTGGGGCCAGGTAGATATAGGGACTATAGATGAGGCTTGTCCTGTTGCTTGCCCTGCATGAGTTGACTCAGTCTCCTCTTCAGACTCCTCACCCTTCTTGTGGATCCTGCTTGTATCAGAGCTAGAGCCTAGGGACAGATGCCATTCATCCCAGATTGCTTCCCATCTCTCATCAGTATCAATTTTGCCAAAATTGTGAGTCAACTCAAAAATTTCCTGCCTGTATTTCTAATAGGCCTCTATTTTCGTTGGTTTCGATTCCTCTTTTAACAAAGCCTTCTTCAATCCAAAACCCATTCGAACCTTTGGGTCATAGGCCCTTTGCTTAACATAAAAGGTCTCCCATGGCCTGGGACCCTCAAAAGGCAAATTCGTCAATTCTACATATAGATCAGGGGTATCCTCTTTAGGGTTTCTTCTGTCTTCCCAAAAGGTATGACCCTCATGCATAATTTTAGCACCGACCTTGTTGTCCTTAACCCATAAAATTATGAAACTGCTTGGGTCATATTTCCAATTATCTTCAATAAGAAAGAAGCCCAGGACAGCTAGTTTCCTTAGCAACAAGTGCTCAGCATCCTTGACTTCCAGGGCCATGTTTTTCCTTACCCATGGGATATCATACATTTTCTTTTTCTTCTTCTTAGTGCCATAGTCATTGTCAACCACAGACACTTGATGGGTGACCTCTAGAAAAGCTAACCTAGGAGTCAAAATGTTAGGTAGCAGCATTGGCTCTCCATTAAAACCATGGACCCTAATGATGGTGTGATGGGACCCAAAGAAATAGTCACAAGGAATAGGGCAATTTGCCATGAGGCCTTTGATGCTTGGTGTTAACTTATTTTCTACAGGATTGGGGCTTAGGTGGCAAAAAGAAGGGGCAACAAAAAGTTCCCAAAAATCATATGGGTCTGATGTCTCAGATAAGACATGTGTCCATGTAGACACAGGTATGGTCCTATTATGACCAAAACTTGGGTCATACATATTTAGTTGCATATACTGTGAAAAAAAACTAGGGTTTTGATATAGCATAAGGTGAAACAGATAAGCAGAATACCTGAAAACCCTGTTAGACCTAAAATGGATGAGCTAATCAACCTTTGAATAAGCAATTTGCTTTGAGAAATCAAGCTGATGCTCTTGAGACTTGTCCACGGTCTTTAATCTGAACAAAATAGCAATTTGCCAGTCATAGACAGTAATGTCCTCTTTCATCCCGAAGATGAATGCCATCATAGACAATGCTTCCTGGCTAGCTTGAGTAAATTGTCCCCTTCTTGTAGGTAATATGGGCATTGATGTGTTCTCGTCCTCTAACAGCAACTCTGAATTGAGAAACCTAAGCTGATTATTGACATTTGCCCAAGTTTTCCGCATTTTGGCAATGGTAGGGAATGTGGCCGTTTTGTCATGATATAGGGCCAACATGTCTCTAATAGCTTTAGGTGTTATTTGCACCATAAAGGGACCCTTTTGTATGGTGCTCGAGGGCACATGAATCAGTTCTGTGCACATATCTACTAGGTCGGGGCATGAATGTACGCTTGGGACAACAAATTGTGCCAATTGTGAGGTCCAAATCCTCATACCAAATGCTTCTGATTGCCCAACCTTCACCTTTTGGTGACATCTCTGGAGTGCCCCTTCACAGAGAGCTTTGGTAGGTTTTTGAAGAATCAGGTCACAGATACCATCTGTGAAATCCCTTACTTTTGCTGGGTCTACTGCATATCCAACCTCGGGGACCCTCATCCTTGGATAGGTTCTCAAGGGTTGTGCAGGCACTAAAGCGTATGATTTTCTACTTAGAAGCTTGTCGATGGGCTCGTAAATTCTAAGCCCCTATTGAGAAGATTGTGCTTTCGACATATCTATGTCTATATTGAGAAGTTAGTGAGTTTGAAGTAACAAGGATAAAAGCTTTGCAACATAAAAGAGCACTTCTCCAAGCAAGGTTTGTTAGGAATTGGAATTGTAGGCAACAGGGATTCTTCAGCAGATGCAGGAGTAAAAAGAGAGGCAGGGTTCAAGGTTTAATCTCTAAATATTGGGGCATTGAAGACACATTAAGTAGAGTAAATGGCATTAAAGCCAAAAAACTGTTAGTGTATCTTATGAAATCTATATGTGACAGAGTATCAGACACGTCATAAAAAGTGGCTACGTAAAGTGGTACTTTTAAAAATTTTGGGGATTGGAGAGAAACTTGGCAAATGCGGGAGTTCCAAAAAGAGAAGTGACTTGAATTGCTGCCACGTGTTCACAGAACACTTATTAAAAGAAAAAGTAGGAAAAGAAAGCAGGAAAATAGAGAAACAAAAAGGAAACTAACTAACTATAGTACACAGGAGACACTGCTTAATTGAAATGTTTTAGGTAGATCCCATTCATAGGAATCCCTTTGGGTTCGCCCTCCATTGTTTCAAGCTCAAATGAATTTTGCTGCTTACAGGAATGAATCTTGTAGGGGCTAGTCCATAATGACTCGAATTTGCTGTGTCGACCCGGCTTAGTAGATCTCTCGTCCCACTTCAAAACAATTGAGCCTACTCCAAAATAGGGATTTGAAGTCTTCTTGTCAAAATAATCTTTGATTATTTTCTGGTGTTTCATCAATGCTTCATGTGCTTTTTCTTTTTTTTCTTCTACCTCCAATAATTCGGCAAGTCTGACTTGCATGGACCATTTTCTTCAATCTCAATCTATTTTAACAACTGCAGAGCAGGAATCTCTAGGCTTAGTGGCATTATAGCTGGCTTACCATAGACTAATTCATATGGGGACATCTTTGTCACTTGCTTAGGTGTAATTCTATCAGCCCACAATGCCGTATTGAGCAATTTGTGCCACTCTCTTTGGTAATTGTTTCCAATCCTCTTAATGAGTCTAATCAGGTTTTTGTTAGTAGATTCTGGGAGACCATTACCCTGAGGGTAATAATTTGAAGAGGTTTTCAAATAAATTCCATACCTTATTGCAAACTCTGATATCTTTGTTCCCAAAAATTCCTTAGCATTATCTGATATGATGGTACGAAGAGGGCCAAAATGAGCAGTAATGCTTTCCAGAAAGTCTAGTATTACATTTTCTATTGCTTCCTTGAGTGGCGCTGCCTCACTTCATCTAGTAAAGTAATCAGTGCCTGTAAGGATCCATTTATGTCCCATACTTGACACTAGATTGATCATACCAATGAAATCAAGACCCCATTGGGCAAAAGGTTCATCTATAATTATAGGGCTTAGGGGCATTGCTGCATTTCTTCTTTTTCCTATGTAGAACTGACAAGACTGACACTCTTTAACCAACTGGTAATAGTCTTTGAATAAAGTGGGCTAGAAGTATCCTTCTTGAGTTATTTTTATTGTAGTAGTCCTTGCTGAAAAGTGTCCCCCCGAGGTTCCATGATGCAACTCATGTAGTATTCTTTGGGCTTCATCTTTCTCTATGCATCTTAAAAGTATGCCATCAGTATTTCTTCTGAAAAGAACATGGTCAATTAATACAAAGTAGGACCCTTGCTGTCTATAATACCTTCTCTTATCATGAGAGAGCCCTATTGGGAAAGTCCCATGTTTCATAAATTGAATCCTATTTGTGACCCAAGAATTCTGATCAATCTCCTGAATTTTCAATACATTCTCATTTTCTGCTTCTGTAGTCACCATTCTTTCCATGTCTTGGGCCATGTATTGGCACAATCCTTTGCCTCTGACTATCTTAGTTGGTCTGACCTCCACATCATATTCAAGAATCTTTGTTATCCAGTTTGCTCTTTTCTCAGTGATCTCTCCTTCCATGATGTATTCTCTAACACTCGGATGAGCTACTAGTATCAGAATCTTATTTCATATGACCATGTGTGTGAATTTTTTAAGGGCTTTTACCATAGCATATGCCTGTTTCTCTACAAAATTATATCTAGCTTCATATTCCCTGAGTGTTCTAGAGAAAAAGGCTATTGGGTGTTCTCCCTCTTGCTCGTTATCTTTCTGAGTCAAAACAGCAGCAACACTAAACTCACCACCATACACATACATTATAAAAGACTTAGAAAAGTCTGGGTTTCTCAGTACTGGGGCTATAGAAATGGCTTTCTTAATTTCCTCAAAAGCCTTTCTCCCTTCTACAGTCCATTTGAACACTAGGTCTTTCTTCAGTAGAAGTGTTATTGGTCTTATTAGGCCTGCAAAGTTTGATATGAAACGACTGACAAAATTTATCTTTCCCAAGAAGGACTGGACTGCTTTCTTATTTACAGGCAGAGACAATTTTATTATAGTAGTGACTCTTTCTGGATCAATAGAGACTCCATCTTTTGACACTATATGTCTGAGTAGTTTGCCTTGAGGTACTGCAAATATGCACTTCTTGGGATTCAAGGATATTCTGAACTCTTGACACTTCTTAAAACCAGATTCTAGATGATCAAAATGATCAATAGTATTCTTGGAAAAAATAGTGAGATCATCAAGATAAATCAGAATGATTTTATTTATGAGTTCCCCAAATGCTACATCCATTGCTCTTTGAAAAGTGGCTCTAGCATTTGACAGGCCAAATGGCATCTTGGCATATGCAAATGTTCCCCATTTTGTAGTAAATGCAGTCTTGTGTTGGTCTTCATCAGCCAACCAAATCTGATTGTATCCAGAGAAACCATCTAGCAAGGAAAATCTCTCTGATCCAGCCACAGTCTGTAAAATTTGTTCCATAGAGGGTAGGGGATAATGATCCTTTAAGGATGCTCTATTTAGATCCCTAAAATCTACACAGTCTTATGTCACCATTCTTTTTCCTGACTGGCACTAGATTGGATACCCACGTTGAGTGTTTGATTCAAAAAATTATTTTAGATTCTAAGAGTTTCTACAACTCATCCACCATTAGAGGTTCAATCCTTGGATTCACTGGCTTTTTCTTCTGTCTGATTGGCTTAGATCCTTCAGTTAGTTCTATGGTGTGCTGAATGATGTCTCTGTTATAGCCATGAAGGTCTTCATAGGTCCAGGCTATTACTCTATCATATCTTTCACACAAGTCAACTAGTCTTTCCCTTTCCTGTTGGGTTGTGGAATTTCCAATCTTTAGTTTTCTCCCTTCACTCACTTGTATTTCAGAATAATCTGCTTTATTTGCTTGAAACCTCTTTTTCTCTAGGCTTACATCTTCTGGATCAAATAGGTTTTCTAAAGTAATCAGTCCTTTGGGAAGCTTATTGGACTTTAATTGAATAATTTGGTCTCCATATGCTTCTTCAATTTTGGGTTGCAATTGATTAGCAAACTCCCCTGACTATTGCAAAAATGAGAGTACCTGAAAATCATTTTCAAAGACTTGCCAATGTTCATCATTGTCTGGGATAGTTGGCCTTACTATAATTTTGACTGACTCATTGTTGACTAATAGATCAGTTGTTGGGTCAAACTATGAGCCAATCTGTGCCATCCTATCAGCTTCAGAATTTTGGGTTCTAGGAACTACTTTAATATTGAAAGCTTCAAAATCATCTATTAAGTCCCAAATTTTGTGTCTATAGGATCTCATCCTTACATTTTTGGCTACTGCTTTTTCCCTGATTTGTTTCACCACTAGTTCTGAATCTCCTTTGACTATCAGATTCTTTACTCCTTTTTCTTGGCTAACATGAGCCCATGCACTAAGGATTCATACTCAGCATCATTATTAGTACAGGCAAATTGGAAATAGATAGCTCTTAAAATTTTCTCACCATTTGGAGCAGCAAGACAAATTCCTACTCTAGCACCATTCTTACTTCTAACCCCATCAAAATTTAGGGTCTAGATTTCTAAGTCCTTTTCAGATTCTTGAGTCTGTGGTGTTTCTTCCCTTAAAACATTTGGGATTTTATGGTCTTCATCAAATATGAGATAAATGCCCAGACCAATAGAGTCATAGTTTCCATATGGGTCACTTTGCATCATAGTTAATAACTGGTTATTTTCCTCCTCTTGGTCATGTTCAGTCCAGTCACCTATCTCCTCAACAAAGACTCTTTCTTCTTTATTCATCATAGCATGAGCTGCCTCCAATTTTGGGGTTGGTTCATTTGTGATGTGATCCTTAGATAATGACTCAGATAGTATTTTCATTTTTGTCCCATATTTGGTTCTTTGGATGAGGTGAAACCAATCAAGTGACATATAACCTCCTATCTTGGCTGTAAAATCTCTGGATAGACATAAACCAAAAACAAGAGGAATATCTATGACTACCACATCTTGATTCACAATTATATTAGGGCAAGTATACAATTGCAATGGGAGTTGTTTAATTTTTCCTATTATTTGCGCTGATTTCCCATCCAACTGCATAACTCCTCTAGTAAGTGGCTCATACTTTATCTTTAAAGCATCTGCTATTTGTTTAGGCATTACTATAGTACTAGCCGCAGAGTCTATCATTGCATTATGTAACAGTTTCTTCCCAACTATCAAAGTCAAATAGAAGGGCTCTAGTTTGGATTTGCCTACCTCTGGTGTATTGTTCAAAAGGGTTGTTGTCTATAGAGGAACAATGTCTTTGAGCTTTTCTTTATCATTAGATCCTTCTTTGGCACCAGTATGTTTAGGCACTGCTTCACCCTGCAGAGCTTCTTGTAACAGTGTCTTTTGCTCAGGAATAGCTAACATGTCCTAGATTGACACATGTGCTGGGGTCCTCTTTAGCTGATCCACCACATTCACAGGTCCCAGTGTTTGGGTTCTTGGATAATAAGAGTACCTTGCTTTTTCCTGAACTTGTCTAGAGACACTAGCTAAGGTATTTCTTATCTAGCAACTATGTTTTGATGACCTTGAAATGGAGGGATGCCCATAATTTCATTATTTGTGACTTCAGGCTGTTCCATCATCGTTCTCTTGGCTCTGGTGTAGTAATTTGATTGTACTAATGGCTTCTTGGAAGTAGGTGCTTCATTCAAGAATACTGACTCTTCATCTTGAATCCATGAAAACAAAGCATGCTCAGGTGCTATTTCTTCTTCTTGCTGTAAGGACATTCCTTGCATCTAAGCCACCAGGACTAAATTTTGCATACCAGGAGAGTGGTAGGGTTGAGTGTCAGAAGTATTTGCAAATTGTCCATCTACTCTTCTTTGCTCTACTATATTTTGTTGTAGATTACCCCTGGGGTAGTCTCTAGGCATATAAGCATTATTACAAGGGAAACACCAGGCATTGGTGCCATCTGCATAATTATTCTGCCCTGGGATAATCTCCCTATTTGGATTAGGAGGAACAGTTTGCAAGGGTGTAGGAACTATAACTAATTGGTTTGATGGCTGAGGGTTAGTCTGCCTTTGAGGACCTTGATACTGATTGGACTGAAAGGGAGGTCTATTCCCTTGGTAACCTTGATATTGGGGTTTAGGATAAGGATTTTGTTGTCTTTTTAGGTTAATTATCTCATTAGAAAATGTCCTTAAGATGTTCTTGACATCATCCATCTTAGATGACTGGACAGGGATAGTTGCTTTAGCAGGTTGTTGGGGAAATGTATACATAGACACAGGTGGGGTTATGGGATTAGGGGCTTCTTGAGGCAAAGGTAAGGTAATCTCTGGAAACATGGGCATGGGAGGCCTTGGGGGCAACTTTTCAACATCTATTAAATTATTTTCAGCTCTGACTGCATAGTCATAGGCTTCTGGTAGTGTCTGACCTCCAAGTGACTGAATCATTACTGATATATCTGAATTTAGGGATTTAAGATAAAACACTATAGCCATACCTGGTAATGATCTTGCTATAGTAGGAATTCTTTCCCAAGTCTTTTGAAATCTTGAATTGAAATTAGTCATTGCTTCTTGTGGTGCCCTTTTGATAGTAATCAATTGTTGCAACAAAGAAGATTTATCACCCTTTTCTTTAAATCTTGCAAAGAAAGCATCTCCAAGCTAATCCCATGTAGATATTGTATTTGGGGTCAAAGATCTGTACCAGTCCAAAGCCTTCCCCTTAAAAGAAGCTGCTAAAAATCTTATAGCCATATTCTGCTGAGTGATCACATGTATTGCACAGACATCAGACACATCCTGCAGATGCTCTTCAGGTGTTTTGAAATCTTCCCCACTGAATTTGGGCAAAGCCTTCGGGGCATTTGCTGGAATAGGATCCCAAGTGGCTAGTGGTACTGGGAGAATCAGAGCACTGCCAGTGTTCCAATTCACATAATTCCTTGGGGCTATAGGTGCTCCCATGTTTGCTCTTGGTGTTGTTGTAAACTGATTGACCCTTCTTCTTGAATTAGTTACCAGTGGTGGTAAAAGAATACCTGAGTTCACAGCAGATTGAGCTCTTGTTATAGGTCCACAACTCTAACTTCTTGTAGCTCTCTGGTTCATACAGTCTTGACAGAAACTTCAAGAATGGTCCCACCGAGCGTGCCAAAAACTGTTGATGCTTAAAATTGTGCTGATTCTAACACCAACATGGGAAGTTTTAGGAATATGGAACTTGCAACCTGAAACAATCTCTAGATTTTAAAGAAGCTGGCTCTTCTCTAACTTAAAATTGGTTTGGGGAAAAGGGTAGAAATTAACACAAATAAAGATACAGTTAAAGAAAATCTATCTATGGCGATGCGCCTGAGCAGTATCTCTCTAAATTTGAGCACAGTGAAACTATCTTTAAGATTCAGTCACATTAAAGAGCAGATACTACATGATCAATATGAACAGATAAAATGAATAGTATCAAAGGCTCATAACTAGACAATTTTGCAATGACACAGAAAATATCAACAAGGCAAAGAACTCAGTCTTCTCATTAATTTTTTAGCAACATAAAAGGCACAAATACATGCACAGTTACATTAACCTTCTGAATCAAGAATAATAGAACAAAGGCAAATGATACTACTGGTCACAGCAAAAAGGTCTCCAAACTTCTCGTAAATCTTTGATAACAATCTATATGAAGAAATCTCTATATGAATGAATCTGCAATCTGGATCCTTCTATATGAATGAATTACTGTCACATATTTATAGCATAGGATTGGCTCAAGATTGCCTGCACGATCAAAATTCCAATGGTCTAATCGAACTGGAACTTAACTAGAAGTGTCTAACAAAAAATATCCTTCAGATCCGCAAACAATTACAATAACTGTAAATTCATTGGCTGTCACGATACATGTGGCGCTCCTCTTCTTGCTAGAAAAAGACACTTGGTGGCATTCGCAGCATTTAGAAACTAATACGTGGTACCTTCCGCAACTTCATACTCTTTTGTGTCTTTGCATTAGATAGGGCCCTGCCTGTGACATCTGTCACAATCTGCAGCAACTACTACTTGAAACTTATAAAAATGGGACCCACCTTTCTCTTACCGCTTAGTAGCTTTAAACAGGGACAGATGGCGCCTTCCGCATCAACTTAGCTTTTGTACGTGGTACTTTCCGCGCTCTTGAAATTATTTTAGGAACTTACACAAAGATTGACACTTGTCAGTGTCCGCTTCACTTAAGAAACACTTAGAAACTTAGTAGCAACAGCTTATCTTCGGGCCAACCTTAAATACGTGGCACTTTCCGCACCAACTTGGCTTCACACCAAGGCCCACCACTATTCTTTGCTATGCATCAAAGGATACAAAACATATACGTGAAGATTGACACTTGTCACATTCAACGCTACCTTAGAATACACGTGGCAACCTCCACTAGCACTTAGAAACTTAGTAACTATGTCTCTGTAGGTCGACAAGTGGTGACGTCCACTTCATTTGAAACAATAAAATTATGGCCCACCTCCATTCTTTGTAAACTACGAAACATAAGAAACAACCCATGGGGGCTGACACATGTTGGCTTCCATGGTTATCACAAGGGACACATGGCGCTTTCTGCACACACGTTAGAAACTCTTAAAAGAAACTTGAAACTTAAGAGAAAACAGACACCTGGCACGTTCCGTGGCTAGTTACTTTAGACACTGTTTGAAAAACCCTTTGCCACGTGGTGCGATCTGCTTCAAAGCTATAACATAGAAATAGAAGTGCAGTTTGAAATTGAGGCACGAAACTTGTCACATTCTGCGCTACTCTGAGGAACTAGCAAAAAAAACCCTTGTAGTTGTGGAAACTTATAGGGACACTCGTAGAGGCAAAACTGAAACTCACTGGGACACATGCTGATGCCCTGCAACAGGAAACAAAATGTGGAGTTTTTAACTCTACACAAGGTTCAACCACTATCAAATGAAGAGCACGGCCTCTCCAGCATCATGCTACCAAAGACATAAGGCAAGTTGGCACTATCACTTGAAATGAAGGCTTAGGCATTTCGAATTCAATGGTGGTATTAAGAAAAGATAAGAGTGCTGCATTCTAAGGAAGCCGGTTCAGTTGAAATGAAGGCTCAGTCAAACAAACATGGCGCAGCCTCTTAACAAAAGACATAGCCTCAACTTCCATTCTAATAAAGCTCAATCATATAAGGATAAATGCAAGCTTCAACTTGTGAAGTGTGGGCTATCAAGTGAAGAAATGTGCCGCAATTGGATTATAAAGTGTTCAAGCTTGAATCAAATGATCAGCTCCACAAAAGGGAAGGGCATTGCTTTCTTGGGCGCTGCCAACCTCAAAGTTTAAAATACTGCCATAAACTAGGGTGCAAGTCCTAAGCATGTGGATGCAGATGTAAGTAAATGGAGACATTCAATAGGGCCACGCAGCATCAGATGGGATGCTAATTTCTATTCGAGACAAAGCCACCAAACAAGGGGATTTGCCATTTTGTGGAGGCAACCATGTAAAAGATGTCACATTCAGCAGATCCAAGACACAACATAATCAAATGTAGGTGCCAGAAAGGTGATGTTGAGTCTTGGGATGACTCCAATGCAACAACACACAACATATTAATAAGGCACGATCCATATTCAGAAGCACCACCTTTATGAAAATCCAATCATATTCAAATAACAATGGTGTTCCTGTATATAAAGGAGGTATCATTTTTGAGGACACAGGCATCGTAGGATTCAAGTTTCAATCTAATGGCAGAGGCACAGTTTGAAAGAAGGCCTTGGAAGCTACCAAATGGAGGCACCTGAGGAGTTGAGAGGCAGCTAAAGAATGAAGTGGAAGCCACCATGTGGGAGCAGCGCTAAAGAGAGCCAAAAGCAAACTACGGAGAAGGCCACATGGTTGAGCTAGAGCACAGGAGAAATAAGTGTTTTGTTTCATTTTATTAAATTGCATAAATTGTGTAATGACCTCATGTTCGTAGTTAGTGAGAATGTTAAGGCAGCAAGAAATATCTTCATTTATTAGGTAAATGCATTTATGGTTTTTGGAGAGTTGGGTCTTGGCTGGAGAAAGTCATCAACGTGTTTGAAAGGAAATGGGATCGAAAGATTTCAAGGAGAGATTTTGGTACCTTTCGACAAGGAGATTTGAATGTCTTGACAGAAGGCTGTAGGCATTCTATACTGGGCAAAGTTAAATGCCTTTGGAAGTGTCTTTGGAGATGAGGAAGTTTTATTGCATGTCATCCAATGGCCTTGGCTATTTTCAACAAATCCATTTTAAGCGCATATCTTGCTATCGTTGCAGTCAAGGAGACCACATTCTTTGAGGCATTTTGGAAATAGTTTCGTGCCATGTCTCGCTTCCCCATTTTGCACCCTTGTCTACCATGGCATTTGCAACCACAACATCTGATAAAAATTACCCTTCCATTATGCTTTGTTGGATGTCCATACCCTGTTCCATAGTTCCCATCTTGGCACGATAGTGAGGATGCTGGCTAAGGTTGTTGAATCTAGCTTTATAGCCAGTAGTTGCATTGTGTAAATGTTTCTTAAGCCTTTTAAATAGATCTAGCTTACACATATCCTGCAATCATTGCATCCATGAGAGTGCATCTCTTTGAGAAGACCAAGATTGTAGAGGCCAAGAAGGTTGTTCACATCCCAGACGAGCTAGATGATGTGGTAGATGACAAAGAAGATGAAGAATCGAAAGAATGGGGAAAACCCAAATAAAAAATCCAACCATTTGACCCACCTCTAGATTTCACTAGCATGGATCCTTCTCGGATCTAGGCCGAGATGTTGAAGAGACATTCTGGCCCCTCTATCAATTTTATCAAGCTTTGCCTTGATGTGCGTCGCACAAGGGAAGAAGTGTCTAGGATAACCATGAAGTGGAGTCAACACTTGAGGATGAGATCTATTGAAGCAAAGTTTATGGCTGTCGATTTCAACATTGTTATGTTTACAATGGAGCAGGTGCAAGACACTGAGGAGTGAATATCAGATCCTTTAGTGCCCTTCTATACAAATGGAACTTTCCAGGCTATTCAAGAACATCAAAATTATATGAAACATGGACACCCAGATACCGATTGGCTACATTGGAAATGGAGACCTGATAGTTGTGAGCTTCCACGATTTAATGCAACTGTATTCTTTCATCTTGGGCGTAGGAAATTAAATAAAGAGTGAATCACTTGAAAAAGAAGGGGACTCTATTTTGGAGGAAGAAAACCACATGTGGGAGTGGCCACTGTTGGGAGTATTAAGTCCTAGCCGAGGGCACATAGAGGGAATGAAGTCACTATGTTTGGGGGAGTGCAACAAGGAGAGGTAGGTCCATCGGTTATTTGTTATTCTAGTACAAGAAAAACTAATATCTATTTTCTGCAATTCCTTCACCACAGAAAATTGAAAACCCCATGCTATCGTTTCTTTAAAAGATATGCCAAAATGCAATTCGATGCAAGATATTTACATTGCCTATGTCCTTGAAATTATTGTTAAAATGTAGAACTACTTCCTTATTCTTTAGATATGAGGGTTTTCAAAGAATGATCATGTGTTTTCTGAGTTCCATTTTATAGAGAATATAATGAGATAACCATACAAAAAAACTAGGACATCACGATAGAGATTGAAGAGATCTAGTCTCATGGAACCCTTTTGTTATACAATGACTTCTTAGATGAGATTTTTGTTAAAACTCTTGTTAAGAGAATCGTACGGCATTCTGTTTGCTCATTATGGTCAATGTCTGTTAAAACACTAGCCTTGTGGAAACCATCATTTTGAGTTAAAGAATTTTATGACACTAAAATACCTTAGATACATCGATATGTGGTTGTGCATTGAAAAATGGGTCACATAATTTCTAATTATAAAATCTGCCACGCAACACAAGGATCAAAGAAAACTACTATAGGAGAAAATGACTAAGTTTTCCATTTTGTAAGCCTTTTTAATATTTTTATTTTTCTATGTTAAATATGGTTGACAATATGTAATTTTAGGCTATGGGTAGCCTTGCAATACCGTTTTTGTACTTTTTCTTACGTCAGTGCACTCCTTCATGAATCGAGACCAAATTGGGGTCACTAGAGTTATTACAAAACTATCCTTACTGACAAAGGGATATTTTGAATAAAATTACACTATCATCGAAATCTTTTGTCTTGTAGATCACCTTGTTCGTCCTTGGTTGATTCGCACATTTAAATAGGGGTTTTAACTCGATGGGTTTAATTGATGATTATCTTGGATCATAAGTGTTATTGTATTGTTTTGATTTGGTTATGTATACCTCATTGATTAAATGAGATGAGCTTAGGTCTAGGATATTAAGTCCTCTTGCATGGTCTTGAGCACTTATAAAGGCTAAGGATGCATACGAGAAGGCCGATCCATCTGTGGGATGTTGAGTTATCCATATGTGGGGTCTTGATTCAGGCATGTTTGAGTCTCCTCATTGGTATGAGTAGTGTACTTGTTTTCGTGTGGTGCCACACCTTCAAGCACACATGATGACACCCCATCCGATCTACACTCTAGTGTCTAGTGCCTTGGTAGTCATGAGTAGTACCCAACATCCTATTTGATAAGCATCTCTATGTTGTGACATTGGCTTTATGTATTGTGTGTCGTGTCTGCACCGTGACTGATGTGAGTGTTGGCCATCTTGTATATGCTTGCTTGGTTACTTCTGTTTGGGCCTTGTGACTATCTCCAAGCATGGTGGGGTGGTCTCTTATGAGTCCACATGGTTGGGAGGCATTGCCACCACAATAGGGGACCAGTGAATAGGTTATTGGTGCACCAGATTGAAGATGTTGTAATATCCCACCCCACGAACCCCAAAGGGTAAGGGCCAAAAGAGAACAAGATATTTTTTTAATAACAAGTGATAACATACATAGATATGGTTGCTGATTCGATAGATCGACAACATTCATGGCCAAGTATGGCCAAATGCACAACCCCAAAGGAGAAGAATAATTCACTCTCCAGTGAAACATTGTAAAAACTACATTCATTTAAAATGCCAATTTAAATATTTCTATGTCCCACTCCAAATATAAACATGAATCTATAAACATCATAGTACAAGTGGATCTGATACCCACACCGAAATCTATAAGCCAAATAGGACACATCTCATTTCTTCTCGTTAAATTGCATGATTACATCTTCTCTCTTAAGAGAGTACAATTACATAAAAGAATATACATATACAATGATAGAGTCATGAATATGGAATACAAGTAAAATAAAATAGTCTTGACTATGATACAATGACGAAATAGGTACAACAACAGGTAGGGTAACAGAGAGTGAGAACATCCCCAATCTGGTGCTCCAAAATATATTCACCAGTTCCCAATGGTGGTGGCAATGCTTCCCAACCATGTCAACTCATACAAGGCCACCCCACCATGCTCGGAGGTAGTCACAAGGCCTAAACAAAAGTAACTAGGTAAGGAAAATAATGGCCAACACTCACATCAGTCACGGAGCAGACTCAACACACAAGGCCTAGTGCAAACACGGTAAATAGCCCCACAAGCATAGTGATCCAAGGGGACTCTAACCACTCCTCAGATGCTCTCAGGGTATCATACCAGAGACTAGGCAATAAGCAATCAAGGACATATCAAGCTAAGTAAGGTACACATCCAAAAGTATCAAGAGGAGTCTATTCATGCAAATCAGTGACAGGATGCAATAACAAACTACACAACCTTTACCAGAAGCTCCCAACCAGCAAGGACAGCAAATCCGGTACAAAATAGCAGAACAGAGTGCCTCAAGTGATGTTAAATTTCATGGATAGCATGCAGATTTGGAAAACAATAACAAGGCACTCAAGCTATATGGCGAAGTGCCAATTGATTTCCATTCAAAGAATACAAGGATAGTAGCTCAGAGATAGACTGAATTTGTTTAAAGACTTCAAACATCTTTCCATTAGCATAAACAAAGCCCACAAACTAATTGACATAGTGCCAACATAGGAAAGGCTTTGGCAACCATGCATGCATAGACAAAGCATGGACATCGCCACAATCTATTTGTCCAAATACTAAATTTTAATTCACAAATAAAACTCACTTCTAAGAAAATTGTTTTTCTTAATGAGACTCTTATCTTATTTGGAAAACTAGGAACAAACTATACCTTACAATTGGAACCCCTTTCGAAAGATTTCTAAAGGGCCATAACAACAAACATATTTCTTACCATTGCTCTTTGTTATCTTCTCTTGCTTTAGGAGCACCCTTTTATAAGCACAAAGGTGTTATGATGCATCAAGCTCTTACACAACATGCACATCGGGAGATACGACCCTCAAGGTTAAAACTACATTATTTTTTACCACAAACCAACAAATAAAAGGTATAAAAGCACCCTTGACCTATTTATTAAACTAACCCAAGTATATTTCTTGTTTCATGGAATGTAATTGTTGCAGATTACACACACAAACATGATAAGACTTTAAAAGCTTACTAATCGCATAAACAATACCCTCATCTATTGGAAAGGAATAGAGGTCAACGTGGGCTACTCAAGCAGCTACACATGCATAAAATAGGCATGAGAAATGCCTCAAACTGATTGTCAATATGCTTGTATGAAACATGGTCTTAACGAAGCAAGGATTGGAAGTCACAAATAGAAATTGATCTGTTTAAAAGTTGTAAAATACTAACAAGCAAATGTAATAGGCAAGTGTAGACCTAAACTCCACTACCTTTATTGCATCCTCCCTACCTGTGCCATATGAGAGCATAGAGGAGACACATGTTGTATTCGCCAGAATGCCTCAAAGAAATGTTTCTCAAGGATTGCAATGATCGTAGAATTCACACAAAATGAATTTGTTAAAAGGTGTTAGGAACTTTTAAGCAAGAGCAATTGGTGGCAGTAAATCCAGATGCCACAACCTTAGCTAGCATCCTCATTGCTCATGTCAAAATGGGGACGATGGAACAGGGTATGGACGGCCAACAAAGCATAACGAAAAGGGAATTTTTTTATCAGAAGTTGAATGAAAATCTTAATAGAGAAGTCAATGTAAGGGAAAAAGGTTGTATGGGACTTAGATCTCTTCATTTCATATCATGATGTCTCAGTTTGTGTGTATGGCTGCCATCAATATTCTCTATAAGATCGAACCCTCATAATCTTATAGCTATAAATCATAAATCACCTGATCTCTCTTTGAAAACCCTTTGTCTAAAGAGTTAATAAAATAATTCTGCATGATATAATGAAACTAAGGAAAGAGGCGATGGAAAGATCTTGCATTGAAATGAATAAATTAAGGTAGTAATGGGGTTTCATTATTTTCTATGCTTAATGAAATCGCAACAAATGAATTTTAGTTTTTTTTGTGTTGGAGAAACAAAGAATAGATCCAAATACCTTTCAAAAGAAGAACATTTCCTCCATGATCTTTCTATTTGCACTCCCCTTCAGCACACCTCAAATATTGCTTGGTGATTTGCTTTCAACTATTTTCCATTCCTTATCTAGCGTGAGACAACTTTCAGGCCCAAAAGCTAACTTAAAATAGCCTATCATTTAAAATACTCCATTTCTCATCATATGTTTCTTTTATTCCCCCTTTCCTCTAAATTATGGTAATGTCTATATGCGAGAGATAAATTGTATACAATGAAAAGTGGGTACCGGAAATGGTCTGCAAGAGCTACTGTGTAAAGCCCGGTGTTGCTGCTGCCTAAACGTGCCAGATCCGTCCCATTTCACAAGGGTAAAATCCTCTCTACAGTCCATAAAAAATCTTCCTTACTACAAAATGCCTGCTATTGCACTTCACATCAAAGATTTGACAAATGGAAATAGTGTTCATGGTATCATGATAGACTAGCTACCCTTTGACACGCTACCTCCCATCGATATCTCTTTTTGACTTTCAAATCATTTTTTTTACCAACAACTAATTGCCCTCCACTTGTAGATATTTTTTGCAGAATTTAATAATCCCCATATAGAATGATAGAGTCATGAATATTGAATACAAGTACATTAAAATAGTCTTGACTATGATACAATGACAGAATAGGTACAACAATAGCTAGGATAATAGAGAGTGAGAACATCCCCAATCCGGTGCTCCAAAATCTATTCACCAGTCCCCAATGGTGGTGGCAATGCCTTTGAACCATGTCAACTCTTACAAGGCCACCCCACCATTCTCGGAGGTAGTCACAAGGCCTAAACAAAAGTAACTAGGTAAGGAAAACAATGGCCAACACTCACATCAGTCACAGAGCAGACTCAACACACAAGGCCTAGTGCAAACATGGTAAATAGCCCCACAAGCACAGTGATCCGAGGGGACTCTAACCACTCCTCAGATGCTCTCAGGGTATCGTACCTGAGACTAGGCAATAAGCAATCAAGAACATATCAAGCTGAGTAAGGTACACATCCAAAAGTATCAAGAGGAGTCTACTCATGTAAATCAGCAACAGGATGCAATAACAAACTACACAAACTTTACCGGAAGCTCTCATCCAGCAAGGATAACAAATCTGACACAAAACAGCAAAATAGAGTGCCTCAAGCGATGTTAAATTTCATGGATAGCATGCAGATTTGGAAAACAATAACAAGGCACTCAAGATGTATGGCAAAGTGCCAATCGATTTCCATTCAAAGAATACAAGGATAGTAGCTCAGACATAGACTGAATTTGTTTAAAGACTTCAAACATCTTTCCATTAGCATAAACAAGGCCCACAAACTAATTAACATAGTGCCAACATAGGAAAGGCTTTGGTAGCCATGCATGCATAGACAAAGCATGGACATCGCCACAATCTATTTGTCCAGATACTAAATTCTAATTCACAAATAAAACTCACTTCTAAGAAAATTGTTTTTCTTAATGAGACTCTTATCTTATTTGGAAAACTAGGAACAAACTATACCTTACAATTGGAACCCCTTTCGAAATATTTCTAAAGGGCCATAACAACAAACATATTTCTTACCATTGCTCTTTGTTATCTTCTCTTGCTTTAGGAGCACCTTTTTATAATGCACAAAGGTGTTATGATGCATCAAGCTCTTACACAACATGCACATCAAGATATACGACCCTCAAGATTAAAACCGCATTATTTCTTACCACAAACCAATAAATAGAAGGTATAAAAGCACCCTTGACCTATTTATTAAATGAACCCAAGTATATTTCTTGTTTCATGGAATGTAATTGTTGCAGATTACACACACAAACATGATAAGACTTTAAAAGCTTACTAATAGCATAAACAATACCCTCATCTATTGGCAAGGAATAGAGGTCAGCGTGGGCTACTCAGGCAGCCACACATGCATAAATAGGCATGAGAAATTCCTTAAACTAATTGTCAATATGCTTGTATGAAACATGGTCTCAAGGAAGCAAGGATTGCAAGTCACAAATAGAAATCGATCTGTTTAAAAGTTTTAAAATACTAACAAGCAAATGTAATAGGCAAGTGTAGACCTAAACTCCACTACCTTTATTGCATCCTCCCTACTTGTGCCATACGAGAGCATAGAGGAGACACACACTCTGTTTGCCAGAATGCCTCAAAGAAATGTTTCTCAAGGACTGCAATGATCGCAGAATTCACACAAAATGGATTTGTTAAAATGTGTTAGGAACTTTTAAGCAAGAGCAATTTGTGGCAGTAAATCCAGATGCCACAACCTTAGCTAGCATCCTCATTGCTCATGTCAAAATGGGGACGATGGAATAGGGTATGGATGACCAACAAAGCATAATGAAATGGGAATTTTTTTCTTAGAAATTGAATGAAAATCTCAACAGAGAAGTCAATGTAAGGAAAAAAGGTTGTACAGGACACAGATCTATTCATTTCATATCATGATGTCTCAGTGTGTGTGTATGGCTGCCATCAATATTCTCTATAAGATCAAACCCTCATAATCTTATAGCTATAAATCATAAATCGCTTGATCTCTCTTTGAAAACCCTTTGTCTAAAGAGTTAATAAAATAATTATGCATGATATAATGAAACTAAGGAAAGAGGCGATGGAAAGATCTTGCATTGAAATGAATAAATTAAGGCAGTAATGGGGTTTCATTATTTTCTATGCTTAATGAAATCGCAATAAATGAATTTTAGTTTTTTTTGTGCTGGAGAAACAAAGAACAGATCCAAATACCTTTCAAAAGAAGAAAATTTCCTCCATGATCTTTCTGTTTGTGCTCCCCTTCAGTACACCTCAAAGATTGCTTGATGATTTGCTTTCAACCATTTTCCATTTCCTTATCTAGCATGAGACAACTTTCAGGCCCAAAAGCTAATGTAAAATAGCCTATCATCTAAAATACTCCATTGCTCATCATATGTTTCTTTTATTCCCCCTCTCCTCCAAATCATGGTAATGTCTATATGCGAGAGATAAATTGTATACAATGAAAAGTGGGTACCATAAATAGTCTGCAAGAGCTACTGTGTAAAGCCCGGTGTTGCCGCTGCCCAAACGTGCTAGATCCAACCCATTTCATAGGGGTAAAATCCTCTCTACAGTCCATAAAAAATCTTCCTTACTGCAAAGTGCCTGCTATTGCACTTCACATCAAAGATTTGACAAATGGAAATAGTGTTCATGGTAACATGATAGACTAGCTCCCCTTTGACATGCTACCTCCCATCGATATTTCTTTTTGACTTTCAAATCATTTTTTTTACCAACAACTAATTGCCCTCCACTTGTAGATATTTTTTGTAGAATTTAACAATCCCATCTACTCAAAAAGATATTTTTCTTCCTCATTAAATATTCCTAGCCACCTCCTTTGCCACGACTCCCTCAATGTTCTCTAATCTTTTTTTTTGTTTTTAAAAGCCTCCTAACAAAAGCATTGACTCTCCTATTAGCATCCTCTTTGCAGCTCCATCAAACTGCAAACACTGAGGGTCATTACAGATGTTCTCACTCTTCATTACCCTATCCATTGTTGTACCATTTCAGTCATTGTATCACACTCAGGACTATGTTCTTGTACTTGTATATCTTAGTCATGGCTATGCCATTGCACTATATATTCTTTATGTAATGGTACTCTCTTAAGAGAGAAGATGTAATCATGTAATATAACGAGAAGAAATGAGATGTTCTTATTTGGCTTATAGATTTTGATGTGGGTATTAGATCCACTTGTACTAGGATGATTATGAATTCATGTTTATATGTGAAAATGGGTATTAGGAATATTTGAATTTGGTGTTTAAAATGAATGTAGATTTACCATTATTTGCAAGGAGGGTCATTTAGTCCTCTCCTTTGGGTTGTACATTCGGCCATAGTTGGCTATGAATGTTGTCGACATACTGAGTTGGAAACCATATCATGTGTATGTTATCCTTTAATGTCAAAAAAAAATATTCTTGCCCTCTTTTGGCCCTTACTCTTCGGGGTTGTGGGGTGGGATGTTACAAATTGTGTCACGTGAAGTCATTGAGGGGTCTTTTATTTAAAAGTCTCATTTAAAATATGGTGGTGGGCCTGGATACATAAAGATAAAGCTTTATTTTTTTATGAGTTTCACTTTTAAAAGCCACAGTTAATAATGAAGTGAAGTTTCATTAAAGTGAAATTTGACTTCTTACGGGAAACAACAAAAGTGAAAACCCTAAATGAATGTGTAGCCCTAATTTGTAGAGCAACTTTTATTTTTCACTTGCAAGAAGAAGAGAAGTGGCAGTGGGAGAAGACCTTCTTTCTCACATAGAGGCATATTGTTTCAGTCATAGAGACCATTATAGCCACAATCCATTTTCATTTGCATTTGTTGTTATTTGCCAGATTGGTGCTGAATTTTGTGGACAGTTAGAGATTTTCTAAGCCGTTGGGATATTTTTTGAGTTATAAATGCAAATTTATGACATAGAAGTTTCACATTTAGATAGAGAGAGTTCTTCACAGTTCCACACACTAGGCAAAGTTTTAGAGCAGCAGACAGAGATTTTTCCTTCTTGCCTTAGTAATTATTTCTTTTATGAGAATGTAATAGTTATTTTGTGCAAAAAATTTTAGCCTCTTTAACTAATATCATTCAAATAAATGAGAATATTGTCCTGGGCATATCAGGGTATTTCTCAATCTTGTTTCTTTAAGTTTTCTATTTTCTTTGCCTCTGTTAAGCATGTTTCTTAAACTATGTAATCAACCATGCATTTTGCTCTTTGAATCCAGTTAAATCTTTCAAGCTATAACACTGTGCAACTAAGTTTTAAATCTGCTGGATCACCTTAGATTTAGCCATTTATTTCTACAATCTAGTTTTCTTTCTAACCTTTTCCCAAACCCCCACTGAAAGAATGGAAGAGCCACCTTCCCTAAAATTTGGAGGTCACTCTGAGAAGCATTTCTGTAATGAAACAACTTGCACAATATCTGAATATAATAGTTAATATGCTGAAAATACTTGATAATAATATGCCACTTCAAGGGGGCAACCTCCTAATCCACTTTGAGGGGGATACCTCCAATATTCTTCAATGAGAACACAATACACAATCTGATATGAAATGAGACTCACTACCCCTATATATACCTATTTATGCCTAGGATATCACCCAGGTCGACTTAGATAGCCCTATAGAAGCCTTAGGCTGACCTAAACAACTAAATAACAATATAATAATGATAATATGACTTAATTAAGAGTTAAGATAGCCACAAGCTGACTATTCATAACCATATACACTATAAAAGTAAGGGCATAACATGCCCCCCACCTTTACAAAAGCGTTGTCCTCAATGCTGATCAATTGTGGTAGTTTCTTCATAAAATCTTCATCATCCCATGTGGCAACTTCAACTAGAAGATATTTCCTTGATGTCCTCAGCTTGTTCATGTGTGTCTGGAAAATTAACTTCAGCTCCAAGATGTGTCTTCCCTTTGCATCTAGCTCTTGATGGTGATGAATGTGTTCTTCCTTTACTTGAACCTTTTTATGTGCCATAGAGGAAGAGGTGAGGAATAGTACATGGTACCCTTGCATTGGTTGAATAGCTTGATCAGGAACTTCTTCTTCTTTCACTTCTTCTTCATCATCTTTTTCTTTTTGTTTTGTTTCTTTATCTTCTTCTTCTTCTGTCTCTTCTTCTGCTTCTTCATCATCATCATCATCTTCTTCTTCTTCTTCTTCTTCTTCTTCTTCTTCTTCTTCTTCTTCTTCAGCTTCTTCTGTTTCTTCTTCCACTGCTTTTGCCACTTCTTCTACTTCTTCTGCTTCTTCTTTCGCTTCTTCCGTTGCGTCTTCCACTTCTTCTTCTGCTTCTTCTGCTTCTTTTGCTTCTTCCACTTCTTCTGCTTCTTCCACTTCTTCTTCCACTTCTTCCTCTTCTTCCGCTTCTTCCGCTGCTTCTTCTGCTTCTTCTTCTGCTTCTTCTGCTTCTTCCGTTTCTTCTTCCGCTTCTTCCTCTTCTTTTGCTTCTTCTTCTTCTTCTTCTTCTTCTTCTTCTTCTTCTTCTTCTTCTTCGGGTTCTTCTTTTTCTTCTTCCTCTGGTTCTTCTTCTTTTTCTTCTTCTTCTGGTTCTTCTTCTTTGTCTGCTGCTACTGCTTCTTCTTCTTCTTCTTTGTTGCTTGAGACCTTCTTTCTTGGTTCCTTCATTAAGGCACTTAACATGCTTCGTATATATGATATATCTTCTCTTAGGTCACACATATCCCTCTTGAACTTACTTATTTCCTCATCCTTATCAGAGGATTTCCCCAGTGTGATAGTATTCTTTTTGCCTCTTGTTGCAGGGCTCGTCATGATGGAAACCAATATTTTTGAAATAAATCACACAAACGAAATGTAAATTCTCCAAAAATTTTACTGTAACTTACTAAGGCCAAGATACCACTTACCCAGAAAAAAAGCCAAAAAATTAGCAATTTTGCTGCCTTGAGAGCGAATTTGTTGGAAACCCTAATTTTGCAATAACTCGCTTATTTTTGCTCCAATTCCTCTGAAATCTGGACTGTATCTTCTTTAATATTGTCTTCAAAAACTCTTTAAACATCTTTAAAAAATTCACTAAAATATGAAAGTTATGCTCTTCCCAAAATCGCCTCCAATGATGAGAAAAAATTTTGCCTCTACGGTGCCAAGATCATGCTCTGATACCACTTGTAATGAAACAACTTGCACAATAATTGAATATAATAGTAAATTTGCTGAAAATACTTGATAATAATATGCCACTTCGAGGGGGCAACCTCCTAATCCACTTCGAGGGGGATACCTCCAATATTCTTCAATGAGATCACAATACACAATCTGATATGAAATGAGACTCACTACCCCTATATATACCTATTTATGCCTAGGATATCACCCAGGCCGACTTAGATATCCCTATAGAAGCCATAGGCTGACCTAAACAAATAAATAACAATATAATAATGATAATATGACTTAATTAAGAGTTAAGATAGCCACAAGCCGACTATTCATAACCATATACACTATAAAAGTAAGGGCATAACAATTTCCACATTATAGAGTATCCCATGTTGTTTCTGGATTAGACCCACAAATTAATGCATCAAAACTACCAACAAGTTGTCTATGTAAAGTGGCATCTACACTCTTGGAAATACTTTCTTATTAAGCTTGACTCCAGATTGAAATGGGGTAGATGTTGGCTTGCATTCAAGCATGTTAAATTTTTCTAAAAGGTCCAAAGCATATTTTGATTGTGTCATGAACAATCCATCATGTAATCTACAAACTTGTAATCCAAGAAAATAGTTTAGTTCACCAAAATCACTCATATGAACTCCCTTTTAAGACCTGATTTTAAATCATTGATTAGCCCAATATTCGGTCTAGCAATCAGTAAATCATCTACATAAATTGCAACAAGAAGAATATCATCTTGAACTTTCTTCACATAAAGATTTAGTTCTGACTTACATCTTTTAAATCCATGAAGCTGAAAATACCTATCAATCTTTTCATTCCATGCTCGTGGCGCTTGTTTAAGACCATAAAGTGACCTCTTTAATCTACAAACAAAATTAGGATGTTGCTGATCTACAAAACTAGGTGGTTGATCCATATATATTTCTTCATATAAATCTCCATTTAAGAAAACATTTTTAACATCCATTTGATGGATATAACAGCCAAGACTTGCAGCCAAAGAAAGAATAATTCTAATTGTATTCATTTTAATGATAGGAGAAAATGTTTCTTCATAATCAACACCCTCTTTTTGATTGAACCCCTTAGCAACCAACCTAGCCTTGAATTTTTCTATAATACCATCTGATTTAAATTTTGTTTTTTAAA
The DNA here is from genome assembly GCA_027924645.1 of Cunninghamia lanceolata. NCBI lineage: Eukaryota > Viridiplantae > Streptophyta > Pinopsida > Cupressales > Cupressaceae > Cunninghamia > Cunninghamia lanceolata. Next base: position 12,318,971 of record BSBN01000112.1, on the reverse strand, counting down.
CCCATTTGCAACCAATAACATTCTTACCTTTGGTGTGGGGCACAAGTTCCCATGTTTTATTCTCTAACAATGCATCATATTCCTCTTTCATGGCTTGCTCCTATTGTTTCTTCCCTCTAGCTTGCTCATATGATATTGGATCATTTACTTGTAATACTTTGGTCATGAGAGCACTACCATTCATTCCTTGGATTTTTGAGCCTTGCCTATATAATTCTTCAACACCCCTTGTCTTTTGTCTAGCTGAAAAATCATCTTGTTCATCATCACTACCTGCAAAAAATGGTTTATTACAAGCATTAGTTGTTTCATTTCCAATACTATTAGTGGGGTACACCTTATCCTCATCAATGTAGTCTCCATTTCTTTCTAAAATGTCAGAAAAATGAGAAGCACTTGTTGTAGAGTTAGAGGAAGTGGTTGGAAGTTGTGAATGATCATCAAACTTTACATCTCTACTAACAAACACTTTTTTTGTTATCAAATCATATAACCTGTAATCCTTTGATTCTTCACTATAACTCATAAACAAACACTTATGACTCTTTGGTTCTAACTTTTCCCTCTTTTTATCAAGAATGTGTGCCCAAGAAATGCACCCAAATAATTTAAAATACCCAATATGGGTCTTTCTACCACTCCATACTTCTTCAAGGGTGATATTTGTGAGGGCTTTGGAAGAGATTCTATTCACAATATATGCAGCACAAGAAATAGGTAAACCCCAAAATTTATTATGTAATCTTTTAAAATGCAACATATAGCGAGCCATTTCTAAAAGAGTTCTATACAATTGTTCACCCACCCCATTTTGTTGAGGAGTATAAGGAACTATTCTTTGCACCTTAATACCATAATTTTCACAAAATGACTCAAATACATAATTGCAATATTCACCCCCATTATCCATTCTTAAGCATTTAATTCTTTTTCCACTTTGATTTTCAACTAATGCCTTCAAATTTTGAAAAACTTCAAATAATTCATTTTTTCCTTTCAAGAAAGTAAACCCATACTCTCCTACTATAATCATCAATAAAAGTGAGAAGGTACTTGACACTTGAAAGTGAAGGATAGTCTGGCTCACATAAATCACTATGAATGATTTGTAGCAGATGATTAGCTCTCCATGCTTTACCCAAATCAAAAGGATCTCGATGATGTAAACTCACCACCTCTATCTAATCAAGTAAACACTTGATTCTAGCATTCATTTCATTTTCAACCATAGACTTGAAGATCTTAAATCTATTAAAATCCCTTGATTTATCTTTAAAAATGTAACCCATGTCATTCTACAGTAATCATCAATGAGAAACATTAAATACCTTTCACCTTGAAGACTTATTGTTTTGGTAGGACCATATAAGTCTATATTAATCAACTCCAATGGCTCAGTAGAATTGTATTCCTTGGTCTTGAAATTGGTCCTTGTTTGTTTCCCAATTTGATATTCCTTACAAAAGGAGCTAGTAGGCTTTGCCAATCTTTGGCAACATTCTCTAACTGAAAGTTTAGAGTTGATATTTTCAAGGTTGTCAATGTTGATGTGCCCCATCCTTTTATGGCATAACCAACTCTCATTTACCTATCCTAGATGGTAACTCCTTTTGACTTCACTGAGATTATACAAACTATTTTCTGTCCAGCTTGCTTCTATCACTAGTTTGCCAGTGCTTGCTCTTTTGATTTCACATCCTTGTTGATTGAAAATGAGATTATATCCTTTGTTGTACATCTAAATTACACCAAGAAGATTGTGCTTGAGACCTTCAGCATATAGAACATCTTCTATCCTATTCTTTCTATCAATGATTATTATGCCTTTGCCACATATTTTTGTAGAGATGTTATCTCCACACTTAAATAATCCACCATTCCATTTATAAAGACTAATAAACTTGCTCTTTTCTCCTGTCATGTGACTTGAGCAACCGTTGTCTATAACCCACAGATTTACTTGTCCTTATGTATCAAATATAGCTTAGACAATCATTGAGTTTTCACCTTCATGATTGTTCTTCTTGATTCTCCATTCCTTCTTCTAATCTATCTTCTAATTTTCAAGAATGTCTATCTTTTTGTCTTAGTTGTCAAGATCAATCATTTAAGATTTTGACTTTGCCAAACTACTTCTGCAAAACCCAAATCTATGTGCCTAAAATTGTTACAAATATGATGTATTATATTGAAACCAAACAAAGGGGCAAAAGAATTTCTACTTACATAATTGCTTATCCTCATTCTCGATCTGCACTCAATGGCTTTGTGACCATATTGATTGTAGCTGAAATAATAACTAGAGAAGGCATAATTGAACTTTTTCATGAATGTCTGTCTTCTAGGCATTGACCTCCTAAATTTTCTTCTTTGAGACATGACATGGATGAAATCAACTTATTCAATTTTCTTACTTTCTTTAGTGGGATTTCTTCATTCTACATTGTTTTCTCTGAGTTAGTCTTCTTTGTAGAAATGAAAGATTGTGTGACTTCTTCATCATAGATTTATGAACAAAGGTCTCTGAATGTTTATTATATCATCTAGAATTTCAAATCTCTTTGCAAACTTTATATTCTTACTCAATAGAGCATGAAACTTTTCAACTTCCTTTCTTAGCAAAACAATTTATTCTTTAAGTTTTAAACATTCATCCGATTTGTCTTTGAAGGTAGTGTTCACCATGTCTGCAATTCTTTTTCCTTCTTCAATTTGAATCTTCAAGCTAACAATCATTTCCTCTATTCTTTGAGCTTGGCCTTTTGTTCTTCATTATCTTTCCTTGCTGATTCCAAATCTTCAAGTGTAGAGATTAGTTCACTTTAAAAATCAACTTCACATTCTTCTTCATCAATAGCAACACTGATTGAGTTGTCCAAGACTTTTATAACCATGAATAGGGTTTCTTCTCTTTCATCTTCTAATGGGCAGTTGTCAGCTTCTTCTATTGAAATATAGTCATCCTTATAGTAAAGTCTTTTCTTATTCTTATTGAAGTTAGATCTTTTGAAACCCTTATTGATGTCTTCATTCTTTCTAAGAGGACATTTAGATGCATAATGCCCAATTTCACCACAGTTGAAACACTTGAAAGGCAGCTTACCATTATACTTATCTAAACCATTTTTTAACTTTCTTACAAAGTTGTCTCTTCTTCCTCAGATACACTACTTGGATTAGATACTTCTTCCTTGTTTGTTTCTTTGAATGCAACTTCCATTTTAGATCTATCTCTGCTTGCATTTCTCATCTCATAGGCAGTGAGGGTACCAAATAATTGATCCACTTTAAATTTATCTAGATTTGTCACTTCTTCAATGTCAGATACTTTTGAAGATTCATACCTTTAAGGGACTGCTCTCAATACTTTCTTAACAACCATTGAATTTGCTACCTCTTAACCAAGGCCTCTAATTGCATTCACAACATTATCTATTCAGAGTAGATAGTCAGCTATGTTCTCTTCTTTCATTTTCATATTTTCAAAATTAACCTTGAAGGTCTTCAATTTTGCTTTCTTTACCTTATCATATCCTTCTTGGAGACTTTTGAGTTTACACCATATGCCCTTAGCCATTTTGCATTATATTACTTTGACAAACTCTGTGTTAGTTAGACCACATAGAATATCATTCTTAGCTTTATCATTGTTCTCACAAGCCTTCTTCTCAATCGGATCTATGAGAGGATTTGTACGAATGATATAAATATTGAACACAAATGTCCAAACATCATACCCTAGAGAAGTAAGATAGGCTTCCATCCTTATACTCTAGAACGTGTAGTTATTTCCATCAAATAGAGGTACTCTGTTAGAGGTAGATCCTTTTTGACCAGCCATGTGTTCTTATCCAAGATCTACCTTTAGCTATTAGGCTACACCAAGGAACATAGCTCTGATACCAATAATTAGAACACACTAATATACTGAGAGGGGGGTGAATCAGTATATGCCACATTTAAATCAATTCTAATGCATTAATGAGATTATGAAAGGAACTATGCAAACATAAACACATTTACACATCCACACAAGAGACCATACCACCATATTTTACATGGAAACCCAACAGTGGAAAAACCATGGTGAGAAGAGTTTCTTGGGTCTACTTCCCAAATCCAAGCTCACAAAAAGGAAACAATAAAATTATAGTACTTTTGTAGGCTCCAACCCACAAGAATTTTGTAGAAAACCAAGATCGCGGAGTAGACAAACAAGCACATGAGATTGCAAGGAATTGACCCAATTGTATTACCAGATGAGGCAAGTATAAATAGGCAATTGTTGGTATCTGAATCTCCATGAAAAGAGGATATGACTTTGATACATGGAGATGTGGCAAGTAACCTCCCATAAACATAGCGTGAGGTGTCGATGCAAGTCGACATCTCTCAAAAATGACCAACTACTTTAACATATTCAAAGTAACATGTGCTACAAATACCTAAGTATGATTAATACAAATGTGTATATGCCTAGGATTAAAGGTATACACCAACACGGGCCCCCTTAAGCATAGCTTAGTTGAGTTTATGAAAAATGGGTCTTGGCTATAATCCTAGTCAGGTACCCATGTACAACACAAAAGAAAAAAGAGTCCCAACCATGAAGATTGATAAGGTACTCAAGTACAATGTAAACTCTCAAAAATGAAGAAAGATAGAAAACCTAGTTGGAAAAAACTATCCTCCAAAAGAGAGAAGAAATAAAGGCATAGAAAGCCCCCCCCAAAAGATTCCCCCCATAGGAGAGAAAATTATAGAAGGTCTATGAGACCCTCCATAATACATGTCCTACTGTAGTGATGATGAATAGTCGATAAATGATGCAAATGTAGATCCAAGAATGTCGAACAATGTTTCTTCCCTTGGGAAGAAATGAAACAATCTAAAGACAAGATATCTTCCCATGTGAGAATATGTATGTATGATCTTGAATCATGTTGAAGTTGATCCAAGGATGGTGGTACCCATCTCAATGCCTTCGAAGAGTGCTTAGGTATCCCCATGTTGATTCTGAAGGATGCCATAATTAAATCAGGTGCATCCGCAATAGGTGAGGATGATGACAACCTAAAACCATGTGTAGGACAATGTAGAGCATGAATATCTGAAGTGGTGTTCTTCTGGTGGCTGGGGGTGGATGGGAGGTTGGTGGCCTGTGTTTCCGCTCAGCTGATGTCTGTGTGGGGGTGGTTTCGGCTTTGTTTCTCGGTGCTGCTCATTTTGGCCTTGCACGGGGCAGTTTTTGGTTTTGTTCTCTCTTGGTGGGTGGCAGCTTTTTTCGATGGTCGTGGGGTAGGGCTTCTGTCTCCTCCTTTTTTCTCTTTGCTCGGGGGTGGCGGTTAGTGTTTCTCTCTGGTTTAAGTTTTCCCCGTGTAAGGGGGACTGTTCTTATGTTTTATTTTTGTTTTATCAGGCCTGCTAAGGGCCTTCTTTGCTACTTTATCTGTCCTTTTGGACTTGGCTAAGGCCTCATATTCTGTAATACTTTTAATCTCATTAATCTATGGGTGTTTACACACCTTTTTTTGTTTATATATATATATATGATTAGTTTGAGATGCGGGCCTTCAACATCCTTAGTAAATTCCTTTTGATTAATCTCCTTTTATGTCTAAAATATCAATTATTTCTCAACATGAAACGAATATTAATGGCTGCTAATATTCTAAAAAGTCTTCTTTGTTAACTCCAACTAAAGCCATTTATCTCAACGTATAGCTAAAGAAGTGGAAAAATGTACCTCTTAATTTTGTTTTCTTACATTTTAGAGTTACAATATTTATTCTTACACTTCAGAGTTTAATGTCTACTTTGGAGATGCCTACTAAAGCTATTAATCTCCACAAATGGATGAAGAAGTGTGGGGAGTACGCATTTTAAATTTTATTCAAACATTTTTGCCATTGATTTTTCCAAAGTTTTTGCTCACCTCATTCCAGTTGATGCAATACATTAATCTTAACAAACATATTCTCACAGACACTGGATGCTTTAACTTTAGGAGTTGAGAAGTCTTGGAAAGTGCACCTCTTACACTAAATTTCTAGCATGCATCATATGTTACAGCTATCAAATCTCCTATGCGGATTAAAATATTTTCTAAATACTACTTATATCTGAATTGTTTGAGATCTTGGGTAGCACGTTATTACAGATCTTGTCTAGCTGAAATGCAGGTGCACACACTTGATGTAACTTTTGGCATAAAGATAATGGCCAAGAACTTCCAAAATGCTGTATTTTTGTGAAGGTGTAGCAAAAGTCCACATGTTGGAAGGTTTTATTGTTTGTTTGACATTGAAGGTAATATAAACAGCACTTACACTATAGTGCTAGGATTAGTAACAACAAGAATAAATACTGAACTAAATATTAAATGAAATTTATATACTGCTCAACAAATGAGCAATCACCATAAGCATAAACAAAGCACACTATATTAATAATTTTCAAAATCTGAATTTGATGTTCATTACACACTCATAATTAAAACAGCGAACAAAATATTGTATGTATGAAGTTAATGTAAAAATAGGCCCAAACTATATGACATAACAGCAATAATCAACAAGGAATAATAGAGCAAGAACATAACAGAAATAAACATAGAAGAACAAGGCAAAAACAGAGTTAGATAACTAGGAAAATTATATTTATCTAAATTGCATTACATTCCATCCAAGTGCTATGTCCAGCAACTCTCTACAATCACATATATATAGTTACAGAGTCTTTGAAGCTTGGAAGCTTCTAACTTTCTAGATAACTCTAAAAACCCTGGAATATTATTTTCTAGAACAACTATTAGCTTCCTCTTTTCTAGATAATTCAGAAACCTAGAATGTTCTTTTCTAGAACAATTTTATGGAAAACTTTAGATATATTTTGTCTTTTCCTAGACAATCTTAATTATCCTTAATATCCCCCCTTAAGATTGGCTAGAATAATACAAAGAGAATACAAAGAAGAGGGGAACATTATACTACTATCCCCCCTTAATGTTCACCTTCTATCATACCAAGCATTCCTCTTAATTTTAAAAATTTGGCTTCAGTCATACTCTTAGTGAATATATCAGCTATTTGTTCTTCACTTGGACAAAATTGAAGATTGACAATGGATGTTTGAATAAGATCCTGAATGTAGTGAACATCAATCTCAATATGCTTTGTTTTAGCATGGAAAATTGGATTGTTGGCAACCTGTATGGTACTTTTATTGTCACAATACATAGTGTTAGCAGAACTTTGTAGAAAATCAAGCTCAAATAGAAGATGCTGAATCAAAACCGCTTCCTTGCCTACTTCTTTTGCTACTCTATATTCTACTTCACATGAAAATAATGATGGAGTTATTTGTTTTTTACTACTCCATGTAATAGGGCCTAATCCAAGATGGAAAACATAACCACCAGTAGATTTTCTATCATCTATATCATCACCCCAATCTGAGTCGGTAAATCCAACCAAAGAAATTGAAGACTTATAGCCGTAGTACATACCAAAGTGTATGGTTCCATGGATGTATCGTAAAATGCTCTGAACAGCCAACCAATGACTTTCTTTAAGTTCCTACATAAATCTAGATACTAGATTGACTTCAAAATAAATATCTAGTCTAGTACGAGTTAGATAAACTGAGCTACTAACAAGCTATCTATATAAAGTGGCATCTACACTCTTGGAAGTAATTTCTTTAGTAAGCTTGACTCCAGATTGAAATAGGGTAGATGTTGGCTTGCATTCAAGCATGTTAAATTTTTCTAAAAGGTCCAAAGCATATTTTGATTGTGTCATGAACAATCCATCATGTAATCTACAAATTTGTAATCCAAGAAAATAGTTTAGTTCACCCAAATCACTCATATGAATGCCCTTTTAAAATCTGATTTTAAATCATTGATTAGCCCAATATTCAGTCCAACAATGAGTAAATCATCTACATAAATTGCAACAAGAAGAATATCATCTTGAACTTTCTTCACATAAAGATTTGGATATGACTTACATCTTTTAAATTCATGAAGCTGAAAATACCTATCAATTTTCTCATTCCATGCTCGTGACGCTTGTTTAAGACCATAAAGTGACCTCTTTAATCTACAAATAAGAAAGCATTTTTAACATCCATTTGATGGATATGCCAGCCAAGACTTGCAGCCAAAGAAAGAATAATTCTAACTATATTCATTTCAATGATAGGAGCAAATGTTTCTTCATAATCAGCACCCTCTTTTTGATTGAACCCCTTAGCAACCAATCTAGCCTTGAATTTTTCTATAGCACCATCTAATTTAAATTTTGTTTTGTAAACTCATTTGCAACCAATAACATTCTTACCTTTGGTGCGGGACACAAGTTCCCAAGTTTTATTCTCTAACAATGCATTATATTCATCTTTCATGGCTTGCTCTTATTGTTTTTTCCCTCTAGCTTGCTCATATGAGATTGGGTCATTTACTTGTAATACTTTAGTCATGAGAGCACTACCATTCCTTCCTTAGATTTTTGAGCCTTGCCTATATATTTCTTCAACACTCCTTGTCTTTTGTCTAACTGAAAAGTCATCTTCTTCATCATCACTACCTGTAGAAAATGGCTTATTACAAGCATTAGTTGTTTCATTTTTAATACTATTAGTAGGGTACACCTCATCGTCATCAATGTAGTCTCCATTTCTTTCTAAAATGTCAGAAAAATGAGAAGCATTTGTTGTAGAGTGAGAGGAAGTGGTTGTAAGTTGTGAATGCTCATCAAACTTTACATCTCTACTAACAAACACCTTTTTTGTTATCAAATCATATAACCTGTAAGCCTTTGATTCTTCACTATAACCAATAAACAAACACTTATGACTCTTTGGTTCTAACTTTTCCCTCTTTTCATCAGGAATGTGTGCCTAAGAAATACACCTAAATACTTTAAAATACCCAATATGGGTCTTTCTACCACTCCATACTTCTTTAAGGGTGATATTTGTGAGGGCTTTGGAAGGGATTCTAGTCACAATATATCCAGCACAAGAAATAGACAAACCCCAAAATTTATTATGCAAACTTTTAAAATGCAATATACAATGAGCCATTTCTAAAAGAGTTCTATACATTCGTTCAGCCACCCCATTTTGTTGAAAAGTATAGGGAATTGTTCTTTGCACCTTAATACCATAATTTTCACAAAATGACTTGAATGCATAATTGCAATATTCACCCCCATTATATGTCCTTAAGCATTTAATTCTTTTTCCACTTTGATTTTCAACTAATGCCTTAAAATTTTGTAAAACTTCGAATACTTCATTTTTCCTTTCAAGAAAATAAACCCATACTCTCCTACTGTAATCATCCATAAAAGGGAGAAGGTACCTGCGCCTGAAAGTGAAGGATAGTCTGGCTCACATAAATCACTATGAATGAGTTGTAGTGGATGATTAGCTCTCCATGCTTTACCTGAATCAAAAGGATCTCGATGATGTTTCCCTAACATACATCCTTCACAAACACCTTCAGAAGCTGAAATTTTTGTTAATCCTCTAACCATATCCATTCTAACCATGTCTTGTAATTTTCTATAATTTATATGTCCAAGTCTAGCATGCCAAAGTTTTGACATATAATCAGTCTGAGCAATAAAAGCATGAGAGAGTGTGTATTCATCATCAACAAATCCCACAAATTTAAATAGACTTTCTTCATGATCAACTCTACCAATAGCAATTATATTGCTTGGGTCTTTTTTATCTCTAACAATAACTTGATCAACAGTGACAACAAACTCATATCTATCTTGAGAAATTTTATATACTGAAATAAGATTCACCTCTTATCCTTCAACTAGTAAAATATTTTTCAAAGACCCATTTGTTACATTAATAGTCCCTATTCCTAAAACTAGAAGTTTCATCTTATTGCCAATAGTAATTTCTTAATCTAAATTTTTCCCTTCATAAAAATCAACAAACAAAGATCTATCTGCAGTCATGTGAGATGATGCCCCTAAATCTAAAATCCATTCTTTATTAGAATATGAAGCAAAGTAACCCCCCTTAACACTAGATTTACTTTCAGGTCTAACAATTACCTCCTCATTTCATTTCTCTTTCTTTTTTTGGGAGATGGCTACGAAGCTATGTCTATCCTTCTTGCCATCCTTGAACCTTTCTTGTTTGTGCTTGTATTGCTGCCTTTCATTGTCCCTATTCTTCAAACAAAATTTCTCCATGTGATTCTCACCTCCGCAATACCTGTAAATAATGGGTTTTCTTCCAACTTGCTTTTCTACGCCATCATTTCTAGAAAAATGGTTAGAACCATCATTATTTTTAAATTTATAATTTCCTTTCTAATTCTTCTTTCCATCATATCTAGAAAATTTACTCTTAGCTGCATATGCATGATTCTTCTTAATATATCCTTCTTTAATAAGCTAAACTTCTTCATCTAAAACAGACTTACAAAATTGATCAAAAGTTTGTTGGGGGTATTGGGATTCCTTGATTCCTTAAATACCTTGTATGGATGGGGAAGCTTACTTTCAACCATTGCAATCAACTGAAAATCTTTTTTTGCATAGTCAGCACCTATTTCTTCATCTGGGCATTTAAAAAGGTAACTTCATTGAAATAATTAGTCATTTTTTTTAAATTAGATGGATCTAAGTTCACCAATTTTTCTTCTATACTAAACATGCTAGCAATATCAACATCTTTATAATCTTTTTCAAAATTCTCCCACAGCTCTATTGGATTATCAATATCAACAAATCTTCTATTGAGATCGAAGCTTAAAGTTTTACCAATAATACCTCTAGCTTGCTCCAACTTGCATTTCCAGAACTCCTTTTCTTTTTCATTTTGGGGTTCTCCAATTTTCTTATTCGCTATCCTCCATAGAGCCTTTTCTTTCAAATCCTTCTTGACTACAATATTCCAATCCGCAAAACCACTTCCATCAAATATTGGCAAAACTTCATCTATAGAGTCCATGTTAGCCAAAAAAAATTAGTCTTCAAACAAATATTACTCCAGCAATATAACAGTGCTGCAAACAAATATCACTCAAACAATATATCAACCCTACAAACAAATCACTCCAACAATATATTTCTAATTGAACCTGGCTCTAATACCATGTAAAAATAGGCCCAAACTATATGACATAACATCAATAATCAACAAGGAATAATAGAACAAGAACATAACATAAATAAACAAAGAAGAACAAGGCAAAAATAGAGTTAGATAAATTAGAAAATTATATTTATCTAGTTTGCATTACATTCCATCCAAATGCTATGTCTAGCAACTCTCTACAATCACATATATATATAGTTACAGTGTCTTTGAAGCCTGGAAGCTTCCAACTTTTTAGATAACTCTAAAAACGATGGAACGTTCTTTCCTAGAATAGCTGGTAGCTTCTTCCTTTCTAGATAATTTGAAAACCTAGAATGTTCTTTTCTAGAACAACTTTATGGAAAACTCTAGATATATTTTATCTTTTCCTAGACAATATTAATTATCCTTAACAGTTAAAAGAACTTCTAAATCTAAATATAAAACTCTTAACTATATTATGTATAAATGCAAATGTGCATTATTAAAACTAAAAAAATAGTCCTAAAATAAAAACTAAAACATGTGGTGGCGCTGATTCATGCACTACGGTAAAAGCAGTTTTAAAAATAAAAACAATCTAATTAAAACTAAAAAACTATCTTCATGCAGATGTCGTCAAAGCCAAAAATCTCATGCAACTGTTGTTTGTTGTGCATGCACACTCCTTCAATCTCCCCTTGGATGATCAACAGGGATGATGCCCAATCGATCTCTCAAATTGACAAAAGTAGCCACGGAAGAGCTTTACTAAAGGTATCAGCATTTTGTTTTGTTGTAGGACAAAACTACAATTCAACTTATCCGTCTTGTACTAAATCATGGATAAAATGATGTCAGATCTCTATGTGTTTTGATCAAGCATGAAACACTGGATTTTTGGTCATTGCAATGGTGGTACTATTATCACAAAAGAGAGTAGTTGGATGTTCTTGTATGAAGTGTAGATCCTCCAATATTTGTCTAATCCAAATTTCTTGACAACCTGCTACTACAGCAACAATATATTCTGTTTTTGCTAAAGAAAGAGCCATGGTTGCATGCTTCATACTACTCCAAGATATAACTCTAGAACCAAATGAGAAAACATAACCAGGTGTTGATTTTCTATCATCCACTAAACTAGCCCAATCAAAATCTATGTAACAAACTAATTCAAAGTTTTCATTATAAGAATAATGGATGCCAACATTGTGAGTTCCACTCACATGCCTTAATATTCTCTTTGCAGCGTGCCAATGAAACTCATGTGGATCCTGCATGAATCAAGAGATGAAGCTCATAGCATACATAATATCAGGTCTAGTTGTAGTGAGGTACATGAGGCTCCCAACCAAACTTCTGTATAAAGTGGCATCTACTTTGGAACTTGCATCGTCCTTGGTTAATTTTTCACCAAGGGATAAAGGAGTTGCAACTGATGTGCATGAAACCATTCTAAACTTTTTAAATAAAGGAGCAACATACTTGGTTTGAGAAATAAAGATACCTTTTGGTTGTTGTTGCACTTCCACACCAAGAAAATAATGCATGAGTCCCAAATCTGACATTTCCAATTTCTATTTCATTGCTAATTGAAATTCCTCCAAAATACTTTTGTTGTTACCTTTATAAATAAGATCATCAGCATAAAGGAAAATAATAAGAATAAGAATATTATCACCAACATGTTTGACATACAAGGTTAGCTTTGAGGTGCTTCTGTTGAATCCCTTCTTCATGAAATAACTATCAATCCTTGCATACCAAGCACGAGGGGCTTTCTCCAACCCATAAAAAGCTTTCTTCAACTTGTAAACCAACTATTCTTTGCCTTAAAGTTCATAGCACATAGGTTGTTCAACATAGACTTCCTCATCTATATAACCATTAGGGAAAGTTGATTTTACATCCATTTGATATACAGACAACTTATTTTGTGCAGCAATTGCAAATATAATTTGTAACTGGAGCGAAGGTTTTTGAATAATCTACTCCAGGTGTTTTTACAAATCCCTTGGCAATTAATCTTGCCTTGTGTCATTGAACAGAACCATGTCAGCATGATATTTTACCTTATAAATTCATTTGACACCAATCACATGTTTATTTCTTGGAAGTTGCACTAATTCCCATGTATTATTTTCATCTATTACTTTCATCTCTTCATTCATAGCATCAATCCATGCTTTCTCTTTTACTGCTTCTTCATACACAGAGGGTTCAACTTAAATTTGACTAAGCAAACAAAAATTAACAAATGAATTTATATTTGTAGTCCTCTGATAAATTTTATTTAAACTTTGTACCTTTTTTGAAGAGCTTGGAATTGATGTTGGATTAGAACTATCACCTAAATTTGAGCTATTAATAGAACTTGGTGAACTTGAGCTTGGAGAACTCAAACTTGAGCTACTATTGGATTTTGAACTTCTATTTGAGCTTGTGGGGGAGAGGAGGAACACTGTCATCTTCTATGTTCATAATTACAGGTGTTTATTATTGTACACCCTTTTTCCACTAGCATACTCACCCTTCATCAAAAACCATATCCTGACTCACAATCCATTACTTTGTGTCAGGATTATAAAATCTATAACCTTTAGTCGCATCATAATATCCCACAAAGATATAAAGTTTGGATTTTACATCCAACTTCTTCCACTTTTGAACTAGAATATGAACATATGCTATATAGTCAAATACATAGAGATGAGCCACAAAAGTCTTGTGACCACTCCAAACTTCCTTTGGAGTGATGTTTTGAACTACTTTGTGGGGATTTGATTCAAGATGTATACTATTTTTGCCACTACTTCTCCCCAATAACAATTAAGTTGGTTTTTTTGCCTTCAACATACTTCATGCCATTTCCATAATGGTATGGTTCTTTGTTTCTGCAATACCATTTTGTTGGGCCATATAAGTTGTAGTAAGCTATCTCTTGATGCCATAATTGTTAAAAAAATTAGAAAACTATTTTGAAGTGAATTCTACCCATCTATCTATTTTGAGTATTTTGAGATAATACCAACTTTTGTTCCCAACCATAGCCATAAATTTCTTGGAACATTCAAAGGCTTCATATTTCTTCTTAAGAAAATAGATCCATGTGTGGTGAGAAAAATCATCAATAAAAGTAAAAAAATTAAGATTCTTACGCAAAGATGACTCTTGCATATCACCACAAATTTTATCATGCACAAGCTCAAGAGGAGCTTTTGACCTCCATGATTTGTTCACCAGAAAGCAATGCGAGAGGAAATAACATATTCTCTATCATAGGAGCCTTTGCTACAAGATGATAATTAGCTGATTTGTCAAATATTTTGCAGTAGTTATCTTCAAACACAACTTTGTATTTTTTTCTACAAGCTGCTCAATACTTAAAAGATTATGTTGTAACTTTAGAACATGCAAAGTATCATGAATATAGGTAGTTCTCCTTTCTTAGTTTTTACCACAACGGTACCTTTTCCTATCACATCAACCTCTTTACCATCACCAAATTTTACTTGACTACTCATAGATTCATCGAATTTGACAAAGAGATCATATTTACCTGTCATATGATTTGATGAGCCACTATCTAGGAACCACACATCTTTTTTATGCTCCTTTACCAAGTCACTTGTGAAGAAAGTGGAGTATTTTGCATCTTCAAAGGACTCTTCATTATAGTTGGCTCTTGACTTATTCAAGTCAGATTTCTTCTTTCTACACTCAAATTCATATTGTCCATATCGTTCACAATATCTACACTAGATGCTTCTTCAATCAATAGAACTTCTTCCTCTTCCTCTTCCTCTTCCTCTTCTTCTACCACATTCTCTACTATTAGAAGGTTCCCTTTGAGACTTATTTGATGGAGAAAATGAGTTGTATATTATTCTTCAACTCTTACTATAGACTAGAAAGCTTGTACCAAACTCTTCGTAGAACATTGCATACATTCCTCATGAGACTGTAAAGAACCAAGCAACTTTGCTACTTTGAAACTGATTAGATCTTTGCTTTCTTCAATGGCTATCACCACTGGATCAAATTTTGGAAGAAGAGATCTCAAGGTCTTCTTTACAATTTATTGTTATATTACTGCTTCTTCTTGAGTCTTAAGATGATTCACAACACCTTAAGTCCTAATAATAAAATCTTGAATGGACTCAACTTATTTAATCCTTAAATTTTCAAAATCTCTTCTAAAGGTTTGGAGTCTTACTAATCTCACTTTGTTAGATCCTTGGTATACAATTTACAATGCCTGCCATGCATCCTTTGATTTTGTTATACCAGCTATATGGGGGAAGATTGAAATATCTAATGCAGATTGAATGGTGAAGAGAGATCAATTGTCCTTCTTTCTATCTTCTCTTAACTGAGTTTATTGTTTTGTTATCTGTTGGGTCTCAAAAATGCAGGTTGTGGATTCTAAGGGGATGTATGGTCAAATCTACAACATTTTTGAGCCAATGACTAGAGTTTGACTTTAACGATCAACTTCTCCCTGCGCTTTAGGTCCTGCTACAACCTAGGCGGTTGAACCCTTGATTATCAAAGCAGGTTGTATGATTAAATCAATGTTGGTTTGCTACTAGTTTATCCGATTACAATGGAATACTTGTAAATCAGATGAGATATTGTAAACTATTTCTAAAGAAAGAAATTGATTTAATCTAAATTCTAATAGAAATAAATAACAATTAACATGAAATGAATCTAAACTATAGCGATAAAATAGAGTAAAGATTTTAAACATAAAATGAATCAATAGTTAGACTGGTGCTTTGTCCATTTGGGCAATGGAGTCAGGATGTCAGAAACAAATAACTTGTATCAGGTAATAACTCAATCTGATTGGCACATATAACTATTGACAACTTGTACAAACGTGCAAGAAAGCAATTATTAATTCATTCTTAATAATCTAAAGGACATAATTGTATTAAATGCAAAATATTAAAAGGATTTTAATCTTTCCGGAAAGAACAAATTTAACTTTGCAAAATAATAAATTAGATCAACTCTGGAGACAAATTAATAACCCTAATCAATTAACCGTACTTAGTAAAACATTCAACATTCTAAGATTACTATAATTGATGAGAAAGGATTTTAATTCTCTCTGAGAAACCAATCAAATCAGCTATACTGAATTAGCAAATGTAATCAGACAATTTGAACATATCCTTAACACATACAAATTGAATAATAAAAAAATGAATGATATGAAGATAATTAAATTGATTGAATTAAAAATAACAAATAGATGATACCATCACAATGTATTTTGAATTCGAATCCTCAACTGCTGCCTCAGAATGTATCATGCACCATAGCCTTTCTCAGAATGAAATTGCATAGAAGGATCAAATTTGCATCAGATTGAATCAAATCTAACCTAGTCTAATCCTAAAATGTTTCAATTGTATTTGAGTCTAATCTAATTCTAACCTAATTCTAACTCTATTTAGGGTCCTGGGATCTCTATTTAAAGAGATGCAACAAGCCTCAGACCCGTTACATTCATTTTGTGACGGTTAATAACTGGTTGAACTAACCATAAGAAACGACATTATTACATAAATTAAATAAATTGGTTTGAAACATCTAATGATCATCTTAGGCTGAAAATTAATCTTCACTAGCCGCTTCATTCAATCGCCAGTTGAGAACTACTTCAAAGTAATCAAAATCCTGCATAGAAAACAAATTATTCATCAGCTAAACAATATATAAACATATAACGTACATTGAGGTGAACCTTAGACCTATGGCGTTATTTCTGTTGTATATTTGCTTACTGCCATGTATTTAGGGTTTTATCTCTGTGACAATATTCCATGTTATATTAATTAATTCACTTTGTATACCAAAATATTTAATAATAATTCTGTATGATATCCCTTTTTAGGGCTCCAATAATTTCAAAAAAGACTTTGGTATGACTATTCAATTCACTCTGGGCAAAATAAAATATTTAATTGGCTACTTTTACCAAATTAAATAATTAAATTAATCTTCATCATCTTTGATAATAAAATATTTAATCTCATGTCTTAGCATAATAATGTATTTCCAATAGTTTAATCCTCATCTCATTTCCCAATCATATTTCTTATGTTTTTACTATTATTTGACAAAATAATTATTTCCCCCATTTTACAAATTCAGTGAAAATACTTTACTCCAAAATACTTTACTCCAAATATTCCTCAGGCTTGATTTGCAATTATTTATTTGACATCTTTACATGTATTTTAACTCTTTGTTTGATAATAATTCCATTCGGGTGAAAATAATTGTCAATTCCCCATGAAAATATTTTACCAGATTTCATAAAATCTTCACCTTTTGGTTAATTTTGTAAAAACACCATATCCTTATTTACAAAATCTTTTCCGGGATAATAACTAATCTCATCACACTTTTGGTAAAAATATTTCTTGTTTTGCAAAATTTATTTCTTCTCAAGATAATTTTTAACGTGATGACTTTAATATATTTACCCAGATTGTTTTATATTCCTTAATCTACTTGTAAATTTGATAAATACCTTGTTATCTCTCACAAGCCCAAAAGATGTAGCTTGATACCGTAGTGCTTCCCCACCAGCCATTGCATCTAGTTGTTCTTCATTCATATTCTCTATATGTTGGACATTTGCCATTTGATAGATTAGTTCCTCCAAGAGTACACGCTCCGTACCCTCTCCCCTCTTTAATTGATTTACTAGATACTGAAAAAGGCCTCTTATCTCTATTGATGGATGCTTATTGCACAAATGACCCCAAAATGATGCCAGTGACTGCAGCCAGTCAAATAAATTAAGGCCATCTTCTTTCAGCTTTTCACGCCCTCCTTGTGCCAGGCGTTCAATTACAACATACTCTAGTACATCATATTCAAGTTGAGTCAAATATTTGAAGGCATCCACAACCGAAGCAATCATATCCTTATAAGCTTCAATTTGATGCACTATTATGCAAAGGACCATCATAGCATTAGTGTGAGTTATTTTTTGCCACCATACGACCAAGTTGCTTTAAATTATCCTTTGCAAGACGTTTTAGGATCCTCCTGGTATCTAACTTAGCAGTTAAGTGTGCTGCTAAAACAACTGGAATGCACTCATCGTCTTTTTCCCATTCACCATATAAATGATAGCGCGCCTCATATGGAAGAAGGCTCATTACTTCCCATATCTCTTGCCCTACAGCAGGGTTTGCAGGTATTAGCTGTAAAGATGGAAGCAGGCATGTTCCAAGTGCCTCCTCAATATTTAACCGAACCTCCTTTAGCCAAAGAGGAGGATCTTTTCGTTCACCATCCCCTAATTCCTGCATGCTTGAACTCCCAGAGGAGGTAACAAGAGCCAGAGTAGATGAATAGTAGCCTCTTAGTACCCTGCATACCTTTTGTAAAAGAAGAGCATCCTGATGAAGATATGGACCGACATCAGCAAGCATCTAGAAAAGTTCCTTAGGTAATTACATCAAAGAAGATGATTGACCAGTAGATTTAAATGTTCCCTCTACATTTGCAGCACTATCAGTAGAACGAGAAGAGCTTGGTTTTGCTGAATGTGATTGCCTCAAAAGTAAATAGGTTGAAGAAATTGCCTTCTCACAAATGCTGATTTCTTTGAGCCACCTCTAAAGTTTCACAAGTGAATCATCATTTTTCTGTGATCTCCGGTCACACAATGCTTTATCCAATTTACTGTAGAAGTATGTATTGAAGAAGCGATAGTTGTTCCTCTATGTCAGTGTTAGTGATTCAGGTCTTTGAAGATACCTTTCATCCGTCTTTCAGACATCCTATCAATGTGCAATTGCTTTGGTTGCTTGTCATCTTCTTCATCCAAATTTATTAATTTAGTGACCTCCTTCTTGGTCCAACCTTCTTTAGTGAGTGACAAAGATTCCCTTTTCGTTTCATCAGACTATCTGCAAGCATTTTCTTCTTTATTGCTTTAAAATCCGGCTTGAAACTATGTTTTAGTAGACCAACACACTCGATTTGTAGCTCCTGATAAGATAATACTTTATGACTCTTCATGATGTGAACTATTGTGGCATCTATTACATAATGTCTGAGTTTACCCACATCTTTAATGATTTTCTTCTTGTCATCACTCTGGGGAAGTGGAATCTTTATTCTTCCACTTTTAATTTTGTCTGCAAATCTTGAATTGACCTCAAAATAGTTAGTAGGTGATATTTTTTCTGTGTTTGGCTCCTGGAGAAGAACTCTGTGCTTTCCACATGCAAGTGAATGTAACACTCTATTTGCATCTTCATCTTCCAAATTCAGTTGAGATTTGACGTCATCAAAACTAAGTTTTTCAAATTCATTGAACAACATTAATAGAGCGGCCTGGTAAGTCGATATTTTCAGCTCTATAGTATTGTCATTAAACCCGCCTTCCACATTGCAGGCCCCAAGAGAATACATCCATGTAAGTTTGCGATCCTTGGTTTCCTTAGAATAGAATTCTTTGAATATATCTATACATTTGACCATCTCAATAGGAAGATTGATATTAGGGTTATTGTAGGTTGGCCAATATCCATTAGTAAGGACATTAACTCTCAAATCTAATCCAACATGAATGTTTTTGCTGTTAAGATAAGCCACAAATTTATTTTGGTTATCCCTTGATAGAGATAAGTTCGTAACCATGCCCTCCATCTTTGATGTAAATTGTGAACCATTTTGCTGCTTCAATTTCGTCAACATCCTCCGTTCATTACAATCATTTGTATTTTTATCAAACAACAATCTACGACCAAATTTTTTTTTATACAACTATGCAAATAAATCTTTATCTAAAACGTATGAAAGAATTTTCACCACCTTTTCAAGTGTAAGAACAATATCCTCATCACTTAATTTCTTGCTGCCCTTCTTTAGTACATTATGAGAAAATGCAAAGAGCAATTCTACAGTCCTGCTTCCTACAACTCTTTTGTTGCAGAATATCACAAAAGCCTCATTTAGAGCCTTTTGAAAAAGCAAATGGTTCTGAAAACACTCCAAAACATAATGATGGTACTTGTCATTCATTTTAGAAACCTCCCACACGAATTCTTGTCCTAGAGTTCCACTGGTATCCTTGCTCCCTTCAATATTAGTCACTGCATCTTCTGCCTGTTTAACAAGTGCCGTTCCTTCTGCAAGTACATGCTGTTCAAAAGTATTTGCGATTGGATCCAAGCCTTTGTCTACTTTATCTAACAGTTTAAACATCTTTGAAAGATAATCTTGCTTGTCATCTCTTAGCAAGGTGCAGAGACTTCTGAGAACTTGGCTTTGATAATGAGCTAGTAATTCATTTCGTACTTTATCTAATAAGTACTGCTCACTGCTGGCATGCAAATAATGGGAAACTCTATCCTTCTCAAGTTGCAAACATTCTTCAACCTTCAAAAAAATACTCTGGACAAAATATCTCTACAATCCATGATGCGGCCTTTCGAGAATAGTATGCCCCAGAATTCTCCAACATTGCTGCTTGAAAATCATCAACATAGCAATCCATTTTACCCATTCCAAACTCCACAAGCATGGCCAGAACATTTTTCAATAAATATCGGTCAATTTGCTCCCCATCATGCTCTTTTTCAATTAGAGCAATCATTGCCTTCCTCGCATCAATCTTTAATTCACCATAGACCAAATCAACAAATTTCTCAAGTCCAACATATTCAATTGTAGGAAGGGAATGCTTTGAAGTGTAGAAATGATCCACATACTTAAAAAAAGGGGGACAGACATCGGGCAATCACCTTGTGATTTTCCCAACACCCCACAAGTTGTTTCAACATGAACTCACCGTGCTTCTGCCTTAAATCAGGTAAAACCATTGAATTTATGTACTCATTTAACGATTATGTGTATCTATCATAGAGTTCAGCACAATTAGGTTTTCCTCTATGCACAAATCGTAGATGGTGTCACAAATATTTATATACTGATTCTCATCTATGGACTGTTCTATAAGTCCATGTTGTATGTTTATAAATTTTATTATACATTGTTGTATAACATTCCATTCTTCATCTATGCCCATAGTTAAGTGATTGGCTATTGTTATTTGGCTATTTAGTCAACTGCAGCAAAATTTCACTTCTACATTTGCAAAGATGATTCTTATATCTATTCTCTTTGCTGGATTGAACTTAGCTTCTCTCTTATGCAACCCCTAATTGTCTCAAAAATTTTGCATTTAGTCAGGCAAACTGATTTTGAAGTATATACAAGGTAAGCATCTTTTGAAAAAAATGACTAGAAATATCTAGTTCCAACATAGGCTCCGTTTGGGGATGTATGCCCCTTGTGGGCATAGCAAGATCCCATATTTCTGGAGGAGCAGACCAGTGCCTTATCCATTGGACGACAGAGTCTACTTTTGCCCCTAAACTGATATGGTCAAAAGACCATATCAGAAAAGAAAATCCATGTCTTTCCTCTGTCAAACACCTTGTTTTGATCATGTTGTAATGAAACCAATTTGAACATATCATTTAAGTTTGCATGATTGGTCATATCCATATTTAACTGATTAGTGATGCTGGTAAATTCTTCATCATTATGCATTTGAAAACCATCTATAACCTTACACTTGTATGACGGGCTAGACACAATCTCTGTGTGATATTTTATGTAACTGTATTTGCTATCATCTTCCAAATGATGGTTCTCTATCTGAACTGAGAAGCAAAAGAAATCAATTTGCATCTGATATTTATCTTCTTGACTCTTGGCACCATCTAATGAAGAAGCATCACTATTATTTTCATCATCACAAGTAACTTTCCCATATGATTGTGATCTTGAGACTCCATTATTGCAAGATTCAATGGAAGCATTTATCTCTAGACAATCACTGCTATTGAATTCACAATCATCAATTGTTTCTATCTCATCTAAATGTGATCCTGATACTATATTTCCACACCAATCATATGGTCTACTATCACGCAAAGTATCCTCACTATCAAAGCATATGTATGTTGGACATGGTATTCGAGTATTATCTTTGTGTGCATATTTTTGATATTCTATAGTGAGTAATTCTAAAATTTGCTTACTATTAAGTGAGCATATTTCTTCGTCCGCCACATTGGGGATACTTTCTTCATCTTTTTCATCATTACCATAACACCCAAAATCAGATGTACAAATTTCATCAGCATGGTCACAAGATGATGTATCATTTTGACCATCTGAAAGTACTTCATCCTCTTCTTCCCCACACTGTTGGTTCATATATTGCGGTGGATGGGCTGGGATAAAATTCATCTCATATAAAGACTGATAGTAAGCATCGCAATGTGGCACATATTGCTGGTATTGTGGGGTATAGTGTTGTCCTAGTGGTGGATAGTATTGAGGAATGTTACTTGCATTTATAAGCTGGGGCTCTTGTGGTGGCTTATTATGCTAGATAGGGTTATGGTATGGATCATGAGGTACTCTTAGAGTATATGGAGCGTATGTGTTCTGAGAGGGTGCATGTGAATTGACATCACCACTCTGTTTATGTGGAGGGATAGGTTTTGGTGGTTCCAGTACCTGGAGACCCAACTGTGCCAGCTATCTATCCAATCCTACTATTTGTCTATCTAGTTCTTTGCTTTTTTGTATCATCTGTGATCTCCCAAGCAGTTGTTCTAGCCATTCTAAATGCTCTTTAATCTCCTGATGAGTTATGTTATCATAGTCAACAACAAGGCGGTCAATAAACCCTCCTAATTTTCTTCCATCCATGGTTGGATAATATTAAAATCTTTTCAGACCTGCCATCTACTTTTCATAAGTAGGAAAATGATTTACTTTTTCTGTTCATGTTTGTAAAAATAAGATTTGTTTAGAATCTGTGACTAGAATGGAGTCGCCACCTACTTCTTTCAAGTAGGAAAATTAAAATTGTTTCCTTCCCAGCGGAGTCTTTTAATTAAAACTTTGAATTTGACTCTATAACAAATGACTTTAGATTTTTAGGCAAACTGTCCCCAGTGGAGTCACCAATTTGTTGGGTCTCAAAAATGCAGGTTGTGGATTCTAAGGGGATGCCAAGCCCTATGGTCAAATCTACAATGTTTTTGAGTCAATGACTGGAGTTTGACCTTAACGATCAACTTCTCCCTGCACTTTAGGTCCTGCTACAACCTAGGCGGGTGAACCCTTGATTATCAAAGCAGGTTGTATGATTAAATCAATGTTGGTTTGCTACTAGTTTATCCGATTACAATGGCATACTTGTAAATCAGATGAGATATTGTAAACTATTTCTAAAGAAAGCAAGTGATTTAATCTAAATTCTAACAGAAATAAATAACAATTAACATGAAATGAATCTAAACTATAGTGATAAAATAGAGTAAAGATTTTAAACATAAAATCAATAGTTAGACTGGTGCTTTGTCCATTTGGGCAACGGAGTCAGGATGTCAGAAACAAATAAATTGTCTCAGGTAATAACTCGATTTGAATGACACATATAACTGTTTGCAACTTGTACAAATGTGCAAGAAAGCAATTATTAATTTATTCTTAATAATCCAAATAAAATAATTGTATTAAATGCAAAATATTAAAAGGATTTTAATCTTTCCAGAAAGAAGCAATTTAACTTTACAAAATAATAAATTAGATCAACTCTGGAGACAAATTAATAACCCTAATCAATTAAAAGTACTTAGTAATCCATTCAACATTCTAAGATTATTATAATTGATGAGAAAGAATTTTAATTCTCTCTAAGAAACCAATCAAATCAACTATACTGAATTAGCAAATGTAATCAGACAATTTGAACATATCCTTAACACATTCAAATTGAATAATCAAAAAATGAATGACATGGAGATAATTAAATTGATTGAATTAAAAACAACAAACAGATGATATCATCACAATGTATTTCAAATTCAAATCCTCAACTGCTGCCTCAGAGCCTTTCTCAGAATGAAATTGCATAGAAGGATCAAATTTGCATAGATTGAATCAAATCTAACCTAATCTAATCCTAAAATGTTTCAATTGTCTTTGACTCTAATCTAATTCTAACCTAATTCTAACTCTATTTAGGGTCCTGGGATCTCTACTTAAAGAGATGCAACAAGCCTCAGACCCGTTACATTCATTTTGTGACAGTTAATAACTGGTTGAACTAACCATAAGAAACGACATTATTACATAAATTAAATAAATTGATTTGAAACATCTAATGATCATCTCAGGCTGAAATTTAATCTTCCCAAGCCGCTTCATTCAACTTCCAGTTGAGAACTACTTCAAAGTAATCAAAATCCTGCATAGAAAACAAATTATTCATTAGATAAACAATATATAAACATATAACTTACATTGAGGTGAACCTTAGGACCTATGGCATTATTTCCACTGTATATTTGCTTACTGCCATGTATTTAGGGTTTTATCTCCGTGACAATATTCCATGTTATATTAATTAATTGTCACTTTG
This sequence comes from Cunninghamia lanceolata, assembly GCA_027924645.1. NCBI lineage: Eukaryota > Viridiplantae > Streptophyta > Pinopsida > Cupressales > Cupressaceae > Cunninghamia > Cunninghamia lanceolata. The sequence continues at coordinate 12,294,382 of BSBN01000112.1, read as the reverse complement.
TATACCAAAATATTTAATAATAATTCTGTAAGATATCCCTTTTTAGGGCTCCAATAATTTCAAAAAAGACTTTGGTATGACTATTCAATTCACTCTGGGAAAAATAAAATATTTAATTGGTTACTTTTGCCAAATTAAATAATTAAATTAATCTTCGTCATCTTTGATAATAAAATATTTAATCTCATGTCTTAGAATAATTAAGTATTTCCAATAGTTTAATCCTCATCTCATTTCCCAATCATATTTCTTATGTTTTTACTATTATTTGACAAAATAATTATTTCCCCCATTTTACGAATTCAGTGAAAATTCTTTACTCCAAATATTCCTCAGGCTTGATTTGCAATTATTTATTTGACATCTTTACATGTATTTTAACTCTTTGTTTGATAATAATTCCATTTGGGTGAAAATAATTGTCAATTCCCCATGAAAATATTTTACCAGATTTCATAAAATCTTCACCTTTTGGTTAATTTTGTAAAAACACCATATCCTTATTTACAAAATCTTTTCCTGGATAATAACTAATCTTTTGGTTAATTTGTAACGTGGTGTCTTTAATATATTTCCCCAGAGTGTTTTATATTTCTTAATCTACTTGTAGATTTGATAAATGCCTTGTTATCTCTCACAAGCCCAAAAGATGTAGCTTGATAACATAGTGCTTCCCCACCAGCGATTGCATCTAGTTGTTCTTCATTCATATTCTCTATATGTTGGACATTTGCCATTTGATAGATCAGTTCCTGCAAGAGTACACACTCCGTACCCTCTCCCCTCTTTAATTGATTTACTAGATACTGAAAAAGGCCTCTTAGCTCCATTGATGGATGCTTCTTGCACAAATGACCCCAAAATGATGCCAGTGACTGCAGCCAGTCAAATAAATTAAGGCCATCTTCTTTCAGCTTTTCACGCCCTCCTTATGCCAGGCGTTCAATTACAACATACTCTAGTACATCATATTCAGGTTGAGTCAAATACTTGAAGGCATCCACAACCGAAGCAATCATATCCTTATAAGCTTCAATCTGATGCACTATTATGCGAAGGACCGTCATAGGATTAGCGTGAGTTATTTTTTGCCACCATACGACCAAGTTGCTTTAAATTATCCTTTGCAAGACGTTTTAGGATCCTCCTGGTATCTAACTTAGTAGTTAAGCGGGCTGCTAAAACAACTGGAATGCGCTCATCATCTTTTTCCCATTCACCATATAAATGATAGTGCACTTCATATGGAAGAAGGCTCATTACTTCACATATCTCTTGCCCTACAACAGGCTTTGCAGTTATTAGCTGTAAAGATGGAAGCAGGCATGTTCCAAGTGCCTCCTCAATATTTAATCGAGCGTCCTTTAGCCGAAGACGAGGATCTTTTCGATCACCATCCCCTAATTCTTGCATGCTTGAACTCCCAGAGGAGGTAAAAAGAGCCAGAGTAGATGAATAGTAGCCTCTTAGTACCCTGCATACCTTTTGTAAAAGAAGAGCATCCTGATGAAGATATGGACCGACATCAGCAAGCATCTGGAAAAGTTCCCTAGGTAATTCAATCAAAGAAGATGATTGACCAGTAGATTTAAATGTTCCCTCTGCATTTGCCGCACTATCAGTAGAAGGAGAAGAGCTTGGTTTTGCTGAATGTGATTGCCTCAAAAGCACATAGGTTGAAGAAATTGCCTTCTCAAAAATGCTGACTTCTTTGAGCCACCTCCGAAGTTTCACAAGTGAATCATCATTTTTCTATGATCTCCGGTCAAACAATGCTTTATCCAATTTACTGTAGAAGTATGTATTGAAGAAGCGATAGTTGTTCCTCTGTGTCAGTGTTAGTGATTCAGGTCTTTGAAGATACCTTTCATCCGTCTTTCAGACATCCTATCAATGTGCAATTGCTTTGGTTGCTTGTCATCTTCTTCATCTGAATTTATTAATTTAGCGACCTCCTTCTTGGTCCAACCTTATTTAGTGAGTGACAAAGATTCCCTTTCCGTTTCATCAGACTGTCTGCAAGCATTTTCTTCTTTATTGCTTTAAAATCCGGCTTGAAGCTATGTTTTAGTTGACCAACACACTCAATCTGTAGCTGCTGATAAGATAATACTTTATGACTCTTCATGATGTGAACTATTGCGGCATCTATTACATAATGATTTTCTTCTTGTCATCACTCTGGGGAAGTGGAATCTTTATTCTTCTACTTTTAATTTTGTCTGCAAATCTTGAATTGACCTCAAAATAGTCAGTAGGTGATATTTTTTGTGTGTTTGGCTCCTGGAGAAGAACTCTATGCTTTCCACATGCAAGTGAATGTAACATTCTATTTGCATCTTCATCTTCCAAATTCAGTTGAGATTTGACGTCATCAAAACTAAGTTTTTCAAATTCATTGAACAACATTAATAGAGCGGCTTGGTAAGTTGATATTTTCAGCTCTATAGTATTGTCATTAAACCTGCCTTCCACATTGCAGGCCCCAAGAGAATACATCCATGTAAGTTTGCGATCCTGTTGGATAACTGATGTGGCACAGCCACATGTGCAGTTTCCATTTTAGAATTTCTATTTTCTTAGTTAGTTTCAGTTAGTTGCTTTTAAGAATTTGCCAACTTTTGTGTTCCATGTAAATCATGCTATCTTTGGTTTATTATTTCTGTTTTTCTATATAGTTTCCCTTCTTGCAAATATATATACAATGTAATAAAGAGTTGTAGCTCTCTGGTTTTTATCAACAGCAATAAAAGTTTATTCTCTGTGTCTGCATCTATCATTTTATGGTTATTTGTTTGTCTACTATCATATTTGTTTGTTTAAAAATCTTCATTTGGTATCAGAGCAGGTTAATTTGTTAAAAAATTTATCATGTCAAATTCTAACTCTTTGCCAATCCTAGAATTTAATGGATCTAATTATGATTATTGGTGCATCAAGATGACAACTTTTTTGATAGGAAAAGATTTATGGGAAATTGTAGAAACAGGATATGAAGAGCCAGCTGATTGGAATGCTCTTGCAGCCAATGATAGAACAACTAAGAAGGAAGCTAAGAAGAAGAATGCACAAGCTTTATTTCACAATCATATTGCTCTTGATAAGAGCCTATTTCCAAGAATTGCAGGTGCACAGACAGCTAAAGATGCCTGGAAGACTCTAAAAGAAGCTTACCAAGGTAGTGATCAAGTTAAAGTTGTGAAGTTGCAGACATTAAAAAGAGAATTTGAGAGTTTGAAGATGCAAGAAAGTGAAAATGTGAGTGATTATTGTGTAAGAGTAAAAGATGTAGTTAATAAGATGGCTACTCTTGGAGAAACTATGGACAATGAAGTTGTGATCAAAAAGGTGTTGAGGTCTCTAACACCATGGTGGAACAATGTTGCCATCATCATTGAAGAAAGCAAGGATTTGACTGCTCTTCAGTTTGATCAGCTTGTTGGATCTCTCATGTCTCATGAAGAAAGATTGAGAGATTCATCTGGAGAAAGTAATGAGAAGGCTTTTGCTTCCAAAGTACAAATTACAAAGAATGAAAATGCTAGCACAAGCACAAAAAATAATCAAGGCCAAGGTAGAGGTCAAAATCAGAATTCTTCAAGAGGAAACAGAGGACAAAGAGGTGGTCCAAGAGGAAGAGGCAGAAATAGATTTGATAAAAGAAATGTTCAATGTTATCATTGTAATAGGTATGGTCACTTTGAAAGGGAATGCAAATTAAAAGAAGGTAATAACAATAGAAGTGCTAATTTTGCTAACGAGAATGATGAGGCTTCTCCTGGTAATTTATTCTTATCATATGACAAAGCTAAAAATAGTTCTAAAGAAGTCTGGTATTTAGATTCAGGTTGTTCTAACCACATGTCAGGAAATGATAAGATTTTTTCTACAATGGATAAAAGTTTCAAATCTAAAATTAAGCTTGGTGATGACAAGTCCTTGGAGGTTGCAGCTAAAGGAGCTATGGAGGTGAATACAAAAGAAGGTAAGAAATGTGTGACTGATATTTATTACACTCCACAATTAAAACATAATTTATTGAGTGTTAGGCAGTTGTGTGAGAAGAATTATAAGGTAGTATTTGAAAATCAGCAATGTACAATTTATGATAAAAATCAAGGCAATAGGGTGGTTATAGTAGTGCCTATGTCAAAGAATAGGATGTTCCCATTGAAGTTTGGTGAACATAGCAGCCATCTTGCCAATATGGCATATGAGGATAAGGGTTGGCTATGGCATCTCAGATATGGCCATTTGAATTTTCATAGTTTGATGTTTCTCACTTCAAAAGCTTTGGTTTATGGTTTGCCTAAGATTCAGGAACACAAGGAAGTTTGTGAAGGTTGTGCTAAAGGAAAACATGCAAGAGAGTCATTTCCAAAAGGCAATGCATGGAGGGCCCATTACCCACTTCAATTGGTTCACTCAGATATTTGTGGTCCTATGCAGACAAAGAGTTTGGGTAAGTCATCATATTTCATTACTTTTATTGATGATTACTCACGTAAGTGTTGGGTTTATTTTTTGAAGGCCAAGGATGAAGCCTTTGATACATTCAAAAGGTTCAAAGCCTTTGTGGAAAATGAAAAGGGTTGTAAGATCAAATGCTTAAGGACAGATCGTGGAGGAGAATTTTGCTCAAGAGATTTTAGGAATTATTGTGATATGAATGGCATCAAAAGGCAACTCACCACTGCTTACACACCTCAACAAAACGGGGTAGCTGAAAGGAAAAATCGTACAGTGGTGGAAATGGCAAGGAGTATGCTACATACCAAAGGATTAGACAATTCTTTTTGGGGTGATGCAGTTGCTACAGCAGTGTACATTCTCAATCAGAGTCCTACTAGAGCACTTAACATGATGACTCCTTATGAATCCTGGTATGAAAAAAAGCCTAATGTTAATCATTTTAGAGTTTTTGGTTGTTTAGCCTATGTTCATGTGGCTGATCAAAAGAGACAAAAATTAGATCCCAAAAGTGAGTCATGCATTTCTGTTGGATATAGTGAGCAACGTAAGGCTTATAGGTTTTATAACCCTTGCACTAATAGTATTCTTGTTTCAAGAGATGTGATTTTTGATGAAAGGGGAGTTTATGGTCATCAAAAAGACCATGTTGAGAAGTCTAAATCTGTTTTGAGTGGTGGTATTATTGCTGATATTGATCATGAGCAGCCAGCTAATACTTCAATTCCAAGTGCTATACATCCACCAAATAGCCCCTCATCTACTTCTTCCGTTTCAAGTACAAGTCCAAATTCAAGTCCAAGTCCTACAAGGAAGGTAAGAAGCTTAAGTGATATCTATCAAAGAAGTACAATCCAAGCACATGAAGAGAATCCTATAGGTGAAACAATAAATTTTGCTTTATTCTCACAATCTATTTTTGAACCATCATGTTATGAAGATGCATGTGTTAATGAAGTTTGGGTGGAAGCAATGCAAGAAGAGATGGATGCTATTCATAGGAATGGTACTTGGGAGCTTACAGAGCTTCCTCATGACAAGAAAAAGATTGGAACTAAATGGGTCTACAAGACTAAGTACCATAGTGATGGGAGTGTTGAAAGACACAAAGCAAGATTAGTTGCTAAAGGCTTCACACAGAGGTATGGCATTGATTATGAAGAAACATTTGCACCAGTAGCATGACAAGAGACTATTAGAATGTTGATTTCCCTTGCAGCCCAAAAGAAATGGAGCATTCATCACATGGATGTGAAAAGTGCCTTCCTGAATGGGTACTTAGATGAGAAAATTTATGTGGAACAGCCACAAGGTTTTGAGGTGCAAGGAAAAGAACATCATGTCTACAAGCTGAAGAAGGCCTTGTATGGCCTCAAGCAAGCACCAAGAGCTTGGTATGCTAGGATTGATGGGTATTTTCAGAAAAATGGCTTCAAGAGATGTAAGAGTGAGCCTACCCTCTACTACAAACAAGAAGGTAATGATATTCTTATTGTGAGTTTATATGTTGATGATTTGTTGTATATGGGCAGTAGTTCTAAGATGAAGGATGAATTCAAGCATGCTATGATGAATGAGTTTGAAATGAAAGATTTAGGCCTTATGCAATATTTTCTAGGCATGGAGGTTTATCAAAGTAAGGATGGAATTTTCCTTTGTCAAACAAAATATGCCAATGATATGTTGAAGAAGTTTGATATGGTTGATTGTAAATCAGCCTACACTCCAATTTCTCATGGAGTTGTGTTGTGTAAAGAGGATGGTGCTAAAAGAGTTGATGGGACAGCTTATAGAAGTGTGGTTGGCAGTCTAATGTTTCTAACCCACACAAGGCCTGATATTGCTTATGCAGTTTCTCTTGTTTCAAGGTACATGACAGAACCTTCTGAATTACATATGAAGGTTGCTAAAAGAATTTTGAGGTATGTGAAAGGAACTCTTGCTTTTGGCATTCATTACTATAGTTCTAAAGGATTTAATCTAGTTGGTTTTAGTGATTCTGATTGGGGAGGTAGTGTGGATGACCAAAAGTCTACCTCTGGGAATTGTTTTACTTTTGGTTCTGGTTTGGTTTCTTGGAGTTCAAAGAAACAAAGTATAGTTTCTCTTTCTTCCACAGAGGCAGAATATGTTGCAATCACCTCTGCAGGTACTCAAGCATTATGGCTCAGAAAAATTCTTGAAGAGATTGGAGAAAAACAAGTTTAGCCTACAGTTCTCTTTTGTGATAATATGAGCACAATCAAATTGGCAAAAAATCCCGTGCATCATAGTAGAACTAAACACTTTGATCTGAAATATCATTTTATCAGAGATTTGGTGCAAAAGAAAGAAGTAGAACTCAGGTATATCAAGACTACAGAACAACTTGCAGACATTTTCACTAAGGCAGTTGCAAAGGTTCAGTTTTTGATGCTTCGAGATCATATTGTGACTCCTCTCCGCATCAAGGGGGAGTATGTTGGATAACTGATGTGGCACAGCCACATGTGCAGTTTCCATTTTAGAATTTCTATTTTGTTAGCTAGTTTCAGTTAGTTGCTTTTAAGAATTTGCCAACTTTTGTGTTCCATGTAAATCATGCTATCTTTGGTTTATTATTTTTGTTTTTCTATATAGTTTCCCTTCTTGCAAATATATATACAATGTAATAAAGAGTTGTAGCTCTCTGGTTTTTATCAACAGCAATAAAAGTTTATTCTCTGTGTCTGCATCTATCATTTTATGGTTATTTGTTTGTCTACTATCATATTTGTTTGTTTAAAAATCTTCAGATCCTTGGTTCCCTTAGAATAGAATTCTTTGAATATATCTATACATTTGACCCTCTCAATAGGAAGATTGATATTAGGGTTATTGTAGGTTGGCCAATATCCATTAGTAAGGACATTAACACTCAAATCTAATCCAACATGAATGTTTTTGCTGTTAAGATAAGCCACAAATTTATTTTGGTTATCCCTCGATAGAGATAAGTCCGTAACCATGCCCTCCATCTTTTTTTTTTTTTTTTTTTTTTTTTTAACAGAAAAAGGTGACGGAGCACCATATATTGAAAATGGTTTTTACAAGAGATAACAGTCATAAGACTAAAATAAACTAAGAAATACAAAACTTGGCCCTATCAAGACCAAATAAAACATAGAGAGGAAAGTGAGCGCAGCAAACCAAACAAGAGACTGCCTTCAGACACACCAGCACAGCCGGCTGCATTACGCCGTTGGCAGAGTAGCTGGCAAATTCCTTTCATCCAGGTCCACCGAGGTTGCGTCCTCATCACCCTCCGCCAACTCTGGCAATGCATACAAGGGCATCCCTAGCGCCAGATCAGAAGCATGGATTCTTAGGAATCGAATGGCTGTGAAAACATCCTTAATGCGCTCAGACCATTTTTTGGAGAAAGAAAAGCTAAAGGCCCGAAACGCATCATCTATCTCTGCGCTGCACAAGGACTTTAAACTAGACTACAAAGCCCTGTAAATCGCCTACTGCGGGGGGGAATTACGCAGGGCTATGAGGTTGAAAAGCCCACCAATGAGGGCGTCACCATTCTCCATTTTATAATGAGACACAGCCGCCTCCCATCTTTCCACTGTGTAGATGTTCTTGAAAAACAAACCTGCCACTAGGGAGTGGACATAACCCCCATCCATAACAAGGTCCATAATATTAGAAAGGAGCTGCGAGACAATATCTGAAAAAATCAAAACCCGGCCCTCAAAACCTTTGATCCACACATGACCCACAATGTTCCAGACTGCAAACTATATAAGAGTGCAGTCGAAGTCGATCAAGGTCATGAGGTCGATAGCCTTCACACGCCCTCGTATCTCCGGTTCCCAGTCGAGAGAGGGAAAGAACAGCTGCTGATTCAACTGTGTGTCCGCCATCACCGAACACCAGTAGCCAAATGCTCAAGGAAAGCCAGAATAAGAAAAATCCAAAACAAAAGAAACTGAGTGCTAGCGGAAGAAAAACAAGGCGCTCTTAACATCAGCACATAACGCAGAAAACGTACTCAGCTAAAAAAAACCAGGTGGCAAAAGCAGCGTGTCCTATACAGGAAGGAGCGTGCAAAACGAATATGCCGTTGCGCCATCAAAGTATAAACAAGACCCGGACAGATCTGGCACGGCTAGAACTATTAATGAACAAATGAAGAAAGGGGATACACAATCTTTCACTTGCAGACAGGACGTTTGACACAGCCCGATCTGTCTTGAAGCAGCCATACCTTTTTTTGAAAAAGAAAGGAAACCGCCTGCACAGTGCCAGAGGTCCGTCCAAAAAAGTAAATGCTGAAATAAATGAGGCCACTTCCTTGCGCAAGTCGAGCCATCCCAGACAGCCCGATCGTACCCGAGCTCAGAGATGTATTTAGCCAAGGAAAGGTACGAGGCTTACTCAGCTTCCATGTCATCCGACAGGAGAGATGTTAAACGGATGATGTAAATTGTGACCCAATTTGCTGCTTCAATTTCGTCAACATGCTCCGTTCATTACAATCATTTGTATTTTTATCAAACAATAATCTACGACCAAGTTTTTTTTTATACAACTCTGCAAATAAATCTTTATCTAAAACGTATGAAAGAATTTTCACCACCTTTTCAAGTGTAAGATCAATATCCTCATCACTTAATTTCTTGCTGCCCTTCTTTAGTACATTATGAGAAAATGCAAAGAGCAATTCTACAGTCGTGCTTCCTGCAACTCTTTTGTTGTAGAATATCACAAATGCCTCATTTAGAGCCTTTTGAAAAAGCAAATGGTTCTGAAAGCACTCCAAAACATAATGCTGGTACTTGTCATGCATTTTAGAAACCTCCCACATGAATTCATGTCTTGGAGTTCCACTGGTATCCTTGCTCCCTTCAATATTAGTCACTGCATCTTCTGCCTGTTTAACAAGTGCCATTCCTTCTGCAAGTACATGTTGTTCAAAAGTATTTGCGATTGGATCCAAGCCTTTGTCTACTTTATCTAACAGTTTAAACATCTTTGAAAGATCATCTTGCTTGTCATCTCTTAGCAAGGTGCAGAGACTTCCGAGAACTTGGCTTTGATAATGAGCTAGTAATTCATTTCGTACTTTATCTAATAAGTACTGCTCACTGCTGGCATGCAAATAATGGGAAACTCTATCCTTCTCAAGTTGCAAACATTCTTCAACCTTCAAAAAATACTCTGGACAAGATATCTCTATAATCCATGATGCGGCCTTTCGAGAATAGTATGCCCCAGAATTCTCCAACATTGCTGCTTGAAAATCATCGACATAGCAATCCATTTTACCCATTCCAAACTCCACAAACATGGCCAGAACATTTTTCAATAAAGATCGGTCAATTTGCTCCCCATCACTCTCTTTTTCAATCAGAGCAATCACTGCATTCCTCGCATCAATCTTTAATTCACCATAGACCAAATCAACAAATTTCTCAAGTCCAACATCTTCGATTGTAGGAAGGGAATGATTTGAAGTGTAGAAACGATCCACATACTTAAAAAAAGGGGGACAGACATCGGGCAATCACCTTGTGATTTTCCCAACACCCCACAAGTTGTTTCAACATGAACTCACCATGCTTCTGCCTTAAATCAGGTAAAATCAGTGAATTTATGTACTTATTTAACGATTATGTGTATCTATCATAGAGTTCAGCACAATTAGAGTTTTCCTCTATGGACAAATCGTAGATGGTGTCATAAATATTTATATACTGATTCTCATCTATGGACTGTTCTATAAGTCCATGTTGTATGGTTATAAATTTTATTATACACTGTTGTATAACATTCCATTCTTCATCTATGCCCATAGTTAAGTGATTGGCTATTGTTATTTGGCTATTTAGTCAACTGTAGCAAAATTTCACTTCTACGTTTGCAAAGATGATTCTTATATCTATTCTCTTTGCTGGATTGAACTTAGCTTCTCTCTTATGAAACCCTTAACTGTCTCAAAAATTTTGCATTTAGTCGGGTAAACTGATTTTGAAGTATATACAAGGTAAGCATCTTTTGAAAAAATTGACTGGAAATATCCAGTTCCAACATTATCAAAACATTTAAAGCATTATGATCTATAGGTTCAGTGTATCCTACTTCTACTAATTCCCAGAGATCTTGGGATAATAGTAGGGTCTTCATTTTGATAATCTATTATTCATAATTGTCTCTCATAAACAACAAAAGTTGTAAAGGGAAGCTACTGGCATTAGCCATTGGAGATAACTCATACACTGAAACTTGTCCCCTGTAAAATATGTTTTTTGCAACCTACTCTAATACCAATTAAAGGTAATATAAACAACAGTTACACTATACTGTTAGGATTATTAGTGGAAAGAATAAATACTGAGCTGAATATTAAATGAAATTTATATACTGAATAATAGATGAGTGATCACCATAAGCATAAACAAAGGACACTGTATTAATAATTCTCAAAATATGAATATTAATAATTCTCAAAATATGAATCTGTTGTTCATTACACACTCACAGTTAAAACAACAAACATAATATTGGATGTATAGAGTTTTTCAGCAGACTATTTGAAGTTAAAAAGTAGTTTTTAATCTAAAAATAAAACTCTTAACTATATTGCGTATACTTGCAACCATGCATTATCAAAACTAAATAAAATAGTCCTAAAATAAAAATAAAAACATGCAGTGGCACTATTCATTCACTGCGGTAAAAGTAGTTTTAAAAATATGCATGCAGTCAAAGCCAAGAATCTCTTGCAATTGTTATTTGTTGAGCATGTACACTCCTTCAAACATGGTCATGTCGGCAAATGAAAGTTGCATCTGTCATGTAACTGTACACCTTCCTTGCACATAATTTTTATTGTTGGTATTTACTGCATAGCATTTCCTGGAGTTTTATGATTACACTTCTATACATATAAGATGCATTATCATAAGTTGGACGTCGTTTCACATCCTTGCTCCAATAACTGCTTGCTATGCTAGTCATTCATCTACAGCTCTGTGTCATTGTATAATACTCTAATGTATACTATACCTAAGCAATACTAATATCTTAACATTTTATGAGCTAATTTATACTCTATATTCTGCATGCTCATTTCGTGAATATTGTTTGTTGTCTACTTAAATTTTTAGTGGTTGTACATAGTAATCACTATTTGTTGTGTTTGTTCAATCTGCATATTAACACAAACCATTATTTCCCTGTACCCTTCCTCTTACATGGTGGTTTATGTAGTTGTGGGATTCGTGTTGCGTGCATATCTCCCTCACTTGTGGGATTAAAATCCTTACGGTAAAGAAATCAACATACAAAGGTTTATTATACCATTTGTCGTGCTTAGTCAAAGGATTACAACGTGTAACAAAGTTTCCCTATACAAGTTATTCTGCGACTATGTTACCATCAACGAGAAATGCAACAGAAGCAACAACATGATGGAAAACAAGGTTTGATGAGGTTGTACATATGAAATGGTTTTCTATATGCATTCATATGTTTCACAATTTTCTAACTTTTAACAATTATATATATTAAATATAGTATGAACACATAAAAGGATAAATTATTGTTGAGTGCAAAAACTCTACACCAAAAGGAATGAGACATGGTTAAGGAAAAAAATCAACACCATAAGGGATGACACCAAATTTGAGCCCAAATGAATTTGACATAATGTATACCCCTCAATCCTTGATCCTTAAGCTAAAGAAGGGGTGAGTGTTAGTGATTTTATTACATCTCTTTGTGGACATGCAATATCAAACCCAAAGAAAATACACAAGAGTAAATAGAAACCTTTGTAACAACATTATGCTTTGTAGTCTGAGTGTGTACTTTGTTGGATAGAGACAGAAAACTAAAACAGGCGCACAATAGAGAATTGCTACAACAGAAAATAATCATCTATTGTTTTTCCTCATTGCATCAAATGATTACATATCACCTCAAGATATAGAGGTTCTAAAATTATGATGAATCTTTTAGAATTTATCATGCAAATTACAAATCTCTAACTCTAATAATAACTGACATGCGAAACTATTTTATTTTCCTTCTAGAAACAAAGCTGCTACTATTTTTATGTTGGAAGAAATTATTATTTTATTCCAACATCCCCCCTTAATTTCTACCACTAACTACTTCAGCATTCACAATCCCTAAATTCTATCTTAGATGCTCAAAATTCTCCTTTGCTAATGCCTTAGTAAATATATCTGGTAATTGTTCTTCAAATCTGCAAAACTACAATTCAATTTTTCCATTGTTCAGTAACTCTCTGATGAAATGATATCTTGTATCAATGTGCTTGCTCCTCTTATGAAAAACATGATTTTTTGACAATGCAATTATTGATTTGTTGTCACAAAAAAAAAAGTGTTATCTCTTCCAGTGTTTGTAATATTTCTATCAATACTCTCCTCATCCAAATTGCTTGACATGTTGCTGATGTGGCTACTACATACTCTCCTTTAGCTGATGAAAGTGTCACTATGGGTTGTTTCTTTGATGCCCATGAGACCACACCTGTTCCAAAATAAAAAAAGCATATCCAGAAGCAATCTTCCTATCATTAATACTACCTACAAAATCATTGTCAGTATAACCAATTAAACCAAATTCATTAGTTGTGGAATATAAAATTCCATATCATGTTGTTCTTGCGACATATCTCAATATGATTTTTCCAACTTGCCAATGTGATTCTTTGGGTGACTCCACGAATCTTGAGATTAGGCTAACCCCATACATTATATCTAGTCTTGCTACTGTAATTTACATAAAACTTCCAATTAATCTTTTGAATGATGTAGAATCAACATTAGGTCCTTTATCTACTTTGCTAATTTTAGTCCCTGTAACAACTAGTGTAGGTGTTGAATTACAATTCAACAGCTTAAACCTCCTTAACACATCCTTTGTATATTTAGTTTGACAAATGAAAATTTCCCTATCTGATTGAACATTCATTAATCCCAAGTATGTCATCTCAAATTCTTTCTTCATTTTTTATTTAAATGTGTCTATAGACAAATTTCCAGTGAAAATCAAATCATCAACATATAAACACACAATCAAGATCTAACCTTCTTTGTTGATTTTTGTGTACAATGTTGGCTTAATACTACTTCTACTAAATCCATTGTTTGTCATGTATGAATTAATCCTACTATACCATGCTCTTGGTGCTTGTTTGAGACCACAAAGAGCCTTCTTCAATCTATAGGCTTTGTCTTCATGTCTATCCACTTTATAACCTAGTGGTTGTTTCACATATACTTCTTCTAGAAAACTATTCAAGAAAGCTGATTTGACATCCATTTGAAAAACTTTCCAATTATTTTGTGCATCTATTGCTAAAACCATTCTAATATTATCAAGTCTAGCACCTGGAGAAAATGTTTCATTATAATCAATTCCATGTTGTTGTGCAAAACCTTTTTCTACTAACCTTGCCTTGTGCTTTTCAATTTTACCTTCTGCATTAAATTTAGTCTTATAAACCCATTTGACTCCTATGAAATTAGCTCACATGTTTGATTTCTCTCAATAGAATCCATCTCTTCATCCATAGATTTTATCCAATGTTCCTCTTTAGTTGCTTCTTCAAAATAAATAATATCATGAGAGAAAAAAGAAAAATTTGAACACAAATCTAAATTTTATTCTCCTTAATCATAAACCTTTTTCAAACTTCTCATTTTCTTACCTTTATACTTTGACCTTAGTTAGACAAGTGTAGGATTCCATTCATCATTTACTTGTCAATTGGAAGTAGAATGACTTGATGATTCACCTTGTACAAAATTCCTTGGTATTCTTGTTGGAGTGCTTATTGCTTCTTGAGGATTTGATTGATCACCATGCATATTTTTTTCTTCAAGTTCTTCTTCATTTTGGGGTATTGGTGCTCCAATTGTAATTGTTATATCAATGCTTCCATCCCATGCTTCTTCTTCCTTAAATTCTACATCTCTACTAATAATCACTTTTTATGTAATGGGATTATACAATTTATAAGATTTTGATTCTTTACTATACCCAATAAAAATGCTTTTCTTACCTCTATCATCAAGTTTTTTTTCTCATTTTTGAAGGCACAATAGAATATTCAATACAACCTAAAATTTTGAAATGATACACTATGTTTCTTACCACTCCAAGCTTCATGTTGAATTCGGTCCTTGTCACTCTTTGTTGGGCTTCTATTTAGAATATATACTACACATGCTACTTCTTCTGCCCAATATTCATTTGGCATATGTGTGGCCTTCAACATACTTATAGCTATCTCCATGATTGTTCTATTCTTTCATTCTACTACATCATTATGTTGTGGTGTGTACCTTGTAGTAAATTACCTTTTAATGCCATGATATCTGAAAAATCTAGAAATTCATTAGACATATCTTCAACTCCTCTATTCTGATCTAAGTTCCTTGATATAATGGCCACTTTTATTTTCAACCATAGCTTTGAATTCTTTGAATTTTCTAGAGGTTTCAGATTTCTCCTTGAGAAAATATATCCATGTCTTCCTGCTAAAATCATCAATGAATGTTAGAAAATAAGTACTATCTCCAAATGATGGAGTTTGCATTGGTCTACATAAATAACTATGAACTAGCTCCAATAATGCCCTTGCTCTATATGAGACTCCTATTGGAAAACTTCTCTATAATGTTTTACTAGAATACAACTCTCACGTGAACTAACTGGCTGCTCTATTGGTGGCAATCCTTCACCATATGTTTCTTCTGTAATAAACTCAAACCTCCAAAATGTAAATGTCCATACCTCAAATGCCATAGCCATGATTGATCTAGATACATAGTTTTGAAATTGACTTCATCTTCTCCTTGGATACACTGAATTCGAACGGGGCACATCTAATTCTTGGTCATCTCCACTCTTGCAATCAACCTGTCATTTGGAAATCTATTTAGTTTACTGCAAACATCATCCTTACAAGATACCATGTAACCTTTATGTACTAATTGTCTAACACTCATAAGATTATGTTTTAATCTAGGTACAAAATAAACATCAAGAATAAATCTTCTTTCACCATTTATGTCAAAATATTTATTAATTCTTTACCCATTATAGCCACTTTATTATCATTTCCCAATTTCACTTCTGACTTTACTGAATCATCAAGACTAGCAAAAAAATATTTATTCCATGTCATATGGTTATTGTATCCACTATCTAAAAATAAAATATCCTAGCACTTTCTTGAACAGCATGACATGTGATGAATAAACTTCCAGAATTAGATTCATTTGTGTAATTAACATTCTATTTGTCCACATCTCCTTGTTTCTTTCTACATTCAATTGCATAATGTCCATATTTAATAACACTAAATGTTAGATTTATCAAACCTCTATGAATGTTTCTAGAATTGATTAATTCCACGTCCTATATTGTTGTAGTTTTGGTTATTAATTTCACCTTGATCTAGGTTGCTCCTTCCACCTCTACCTCTACCTCTTCCTCTAAAGTTTTACCTTCCTCTTCCTCTTCCTCTTCCTCTGCTAGTTGATACCTAAGACTTGAAAGCATTCTCAAAAGAAGTATTGTTATTTCTAGTCATTCTAGATTCATGTGTTAACAAAGATCCCATTAATTCACCTACTGATAATTATGCCATATCCTTGGATTCCTCAATTGCTACAACTATTGCAGCAAATTTACTAGGTAATCTCCTAAGAATTTTTCTATAATAGATTCTAATCTATTATTTGTTCTCCATTAGATCTAATTTGATTCACAATATTCATGACTTGACTTATAAACTGATCTACTGATTCTGAATCATTCATTTACAAAATTTCAAAATTTTACCTAAGAGATTGTAGTTTAGCTACTTTCACCTTTGTATTTCCTTGATAGGTTATCTCCAAAATTTCTCATGACCTCTTAGATGTAGTTACTATTGCAACCATAGGAAAGTTGGGATCATCCATTGCTTGTTGAATTATAAATAAATATTTTGCATCTTTTTCTTATTTTCTCTAAGTTCATTCTATTGTTCTCTAGCCAAAACTAAATAAGTTGCATGATCTTAGGGTTCTACAAATCCATTTCCAACTATGTCCCAAATTTCTTGTGAACAAAATAGTGTTTTCATCTTAATTGCCCACATATCATAATTCTTACTAGTGAAATGGGGATCTGGGGCTGCAAGAGATTGCTTCTTGATGCCATGATATAGTCAACTATAGTGATACAATGTCTTCACTCCTCTTTAAGTCTTTCAACAAAAGACTGCACCTTAGTATAATTTTTATTAAAATTTTCAATAAAGATAGAAAAATAAAATAGGCACACAATAAAGCGCTGCTACAATAGAAAATAATTTTCTATTTTTTTTCCTCATTGTATCAAATGATTACATATCACCTCAAGATATAGAGGTTCTAAAGTTACAATGAATCTTCTACAATTTATCATGTAAATTACAAAACTCTAACTCTAATAATACCTAACATGCAAAACTATTTTATTCTCCTTCTAGAAACTAAACTGCTACTCTATTTTTATTTTGGGAGAAGTTATTATTTTATTCCAACACATTGCAAAGTGATGATGCCAAGCAAAAACAAGAATACACAATTAGAGGGCCACACAACAGTAGGTAATGGCCATAAAATGGAGATGTTTCGGTTGCACGGGATTTTGGAAGACTTATTTAAGAAGACTTTTATGATTTTAGGAATGCAAGTTAATGCATGATAAACTATTTTTTAGTATTGTTGTTTTCAAAGTTTGCGGTGATCATGCATGTTCAGCTTATTTTTAGACTATTAGTTTATTTTTGTTGTTGGTTTATTTTGGGGGCTACAAAGTCTTTAAAGAGGACTGCCATGTGTTTTCTAACAAGCCAAGAATTTGAAGATGCATGTACTAATGAAGTTTGCATGCAAGCAATGCAAGAAAAGATAGATTCCATTCATAGGAATGATACTTGGGAGCTTACAAAGCTTCCACATGACAAGAAAAATATTGGTACTAAGTGGGTCTACAATACCAAGTACAATAGTGATGGAAGTATTAAAAGACACAAGGCATGATTAGTTGAAAATGGTTTCACACAGAAGTATGTTATAGATTATGAAGAGACATTTGTACCACTATCAAGACAAGAGACCATTAGAATGATGTTTTCACTAGAAACTCAAAAGATATGGAGCATACAACACATGGATGTCAAGAGTGCCTTCTTCAATGGGTACTGGTGAGAATATTTTTATACCACAGTGAAATTTTTTGTTATAAGGATCGGCCTATTTTTCAGGGCATGACAGTTATCAGATATAGGCAGATTAAATAGAAATGCTGAAAGCATGACCATTTCTAAGGGTATAGCTAGTGTGTAATAAGGATCAGCCTTCACATAGATAGGGCTTTCCAAATGAAATAAATGCTCAGTGGCCATTGGATCAAATGCAAATCTAATGGTGTAGATACAAAACAATGAAAGTTGTAGAAGGAGCGACGTGGAGCAGCCCGAGCACAGGAGAATAATAAAGTGTTTTGTTTCATTTTAAAATTGCATCATTTCTCATGGAAAATCTTTTAAGAGTCTTGTATTAATAAAGTTTCTTATTAGATACATTTGGTGGGGCCCTCTTTCCTATGTAAATCTTAAATGCTTTCTTTTTAACAAGTCACTTATTTCAAAAGACACAGCAAAATAATAAAGTAAGACTTTATTATTCTTATTGTGTTCTTCCGTGGGAATTAAAAAGTGAAACCCTAAAATAAGTTACAGCAATATTTTATTTCACGATAAGCTATAGGAAGCGGTGGCGGCAAGTGATTTTCTTCATGCCACAGAGATATTTTTCAATGCCAGATACAGCCACAGAAAGCCACAGTCAATTTCAAATAACATATTTGTGTCAAATTTTATGCCAGATTTTGCAGAGTTTCAGTTGCAAAGATTGTCGGAGGCCATTGAGATTTTGTTGAGTCTTTCCAGCTATAAATGGGCAGATCTGAGACACAGTTTGAGAGATACATACACATACAGAGTTCTAAATTTTTCAGATCAGATTTTGGAGCAGCAAACATAGATTTTCATTCTTTTGCCTTAACAATTTTTCTTTTAGGAGGATTGTAATAGTTTATTTTGTGCAGCAACCTTTGCCTCTATAACCTGTTATCATTCAAATAAAGAGATAATGTTTTGTGCATATTGGAGTTAGTCTTTGTTTCTTGTTTCTGATATCTCTATTTATTTTGCCTCTGTTGAATCTATTTCTTAAACTAGGTCTTAATCATGCATTGATGCTCTTTGAAAATTCTAGTTAATCATTCAAAGTTAAACACTGTGCAACTAATTGTTTCAAATCTAGCAGATCGCCCTAGATTAGGCATTTGTTTTCTACAAATATGGTTTTCTTTCTAACTTTTTTCCAAACCCTACTGAAAGAACAAAAGAGCCAGCTTCCTTAAAACATGGAGGTCACTCTGAGAAGCATTCCCACATTTCAGAGTTTCCCAAATAGCTGCTAGATTAAACCCACAGATTTATGCATCAATAGTTTTTGGTACACCCTGTGGGACCCGATTCAAAGACTTGAGTCTTTATTTTCTAAGAATCTTTGCCCTGTATTTTGTAGTTTTGATGGAAACTCACAGAAATATCTACTAATAGGAGCATGAATCTTCCATCTGGCAACTCTACTGAGGTGTCTTTCTCAGATCTTTGCTCTTGCAGATCATGGCAGCTCCTAGTATCTATGTGCATCTGAATATTCAAAGAGATCTGCCCTTTGTGACTTGGGATTCAAGTCCTCTGGTTCTTCAGCAACATGGTCAAGTTCCTGACACAGCTTGGAAGGCACTGCCTCACTTTCTAGGAGATGGCTCTATTTGCCTTGTAGATCACATTCAAGATGTTGCTAGTTTATGCTCTATTCATAATGTCACAACTAAGAATCATGCTCTCTTGTTGCTTGCATCTTCCCTCAAAGGCAAAGTAAAAGAATGGTACAGAACTTTGCAGCCGAGTTTGATCACTAGATGCGATCAGCTTGCTGGGCTCATCTACAATCAGTTTAGAGATAGGACGGATGTCAACACTCTCACTCAGAGTCTCATCACCATCAAGAGGCATCCTACAGAGCCCATACATGATTTCAATTCAAGATTTGATAAGGCATGAAAAAAATTTCCTATAGACATGAGGCCCCCTCCAGTCTTTACTTTCTTGTATTATTTAAAGGCTTCAGACCCTGAGATCTCTATCATGATATAAACCCTAGGAGGTGAAACTCTTCCTCAATCGTATGATCTTGCCATTAAGGTTGAAAGTACCCTCATATTGTCTGGTAAACTACCTCCCCTACCCTTAAAACCATTGATATCTCATGTAAATAACTTATCTTAGATTCTTTCTTGTAACCAGATGCATACAAATTTTAGTCCACCCACCCTCCTTGCTGATTTTCCAAATCATGAGGAGATGAGTGATGTGAAAGAACTAATTAAAACACTCTCCCATGAGATCAATGAGTTAAAAGTTCAAAACCTATACCATGCTGATCTATGTTTAATACCTCAAGATTCTTATGAACAGCAGTATGAATATAACCAGAGAATGCCTAATTGTCTTAAAAATTATCCTCTACAAGCCCCCATAGCTGCAAATCAACCTGTAGAAGTCACAGACCAGGTCCTCTATCAATTTGACATCCAAGAAGAATCAAAATTCAAGAATCAAATTACAAGCACGAAAGTGGCTCATGTGTGTCTTTCTGATCTTGAGCATCAAGAATATGTGGCAACATGTGATTCAAAAATTTAGTCATATTTTGCAAAGCCTTCAGAAGATGCTGATAAGGTGACATTTCTAGAAGCTAAAAAGTATTTCAAGAAGGGTTTTGAAGCTGAAAAGTATTGGGTCCAGACTGGCACTACATATGTATCTCATTTTGAGGAAGAGGTTGCAAATGATATTATACGAGAGTCTACAAAGAATGAATGTCTTTATTTCAGTCATGAAGCTTCACATTTTAAGGTAGAAGCTAAGGAGATACATGAGGAATATTTGGAGCATGATGAGGATTTATTCTTGATCTTACAACAAGGATACCAACTTCTTGATGCAGAAGAGCCTACAATTCATCAAGTGAATGGTTCATTCACAAAGCTTGTTGAGGGTGATCGTGGAGAAAGTCCTGAAACAAAAGATGATGAAAGATCTAATTTGTTTTCAATTCTTGAAGAGTGATATTATCTTCTTCTCGATGAAGATCTTCAAATGCAAAAGAGGATCCATGGTGATATGGTCTGCACAGATTTCTATAAAATTCAAGAATCCCATATTGGGTCCCATTCTACACCTTTCTTCTTACAAGAGGGAGTTCCAATCAGATTCAAGACTATACTTGGCAGCTCTGTCTCCTGCATATCTATTTTCAAAACTATCTTGAGTCATAATCTTGTTGAAGAGTCAGCAAAAGAAGTCACCAATGGATTCTTGTTGGCAGAAGTTTTCAAAAACAAATAGAGGAAAGAGTTTCAGTGCTTTATTTTCCCTTCCCACCCTCCTCTAAAGAAAGAGCATCATGCGAATCAATCTAACTGGTGTTTTGATGCCAACCAGGATGAGCCTCTAGAATGTAGAAAAGTAAAAAGGTACAAAAATTGTTATATTTCTTCATACAGTTTGTCTGGTTCATTTTTAGTTTGATGAGGATTCAGTGGAGAAGGATATTTAGATCTGGTAGTTATTTTACCACTCCCGTGAATGGGCATGTTCCTGTATGTTTAATATGTCAGTAAGTTAGAACCAGAAGTTAAAATAAGCTACAATAGTAACAATAGTTTTCAATTTCAGTTGGTTTTCTTTCAATAAGTTGCTGCTATAAGGAGGGAAGTCAGTTCTGTGTAATTTTAGAAATTTGTTTCATCTAATCTCAGTTGCAGAATGTCAGTATAGCTAGTTGTCACCAATTTGTTTCAGTGGTCTATTAGTTGTAGAGTGTGTTTTTAGCTAGCAGTGTTTCAGATTCAGACTCGCTAGGCTTTCTGGGTAGTTCAGTATCAGATTGCTTGCATAAGCAGTGGTTACAATTTTTTTTTGTTGTATGGGTTTTCAATTTCAGCATGATAGACTCTATTGCCCAATGATTAAGGCACTGATATGCAAAACCATAAATTTTGGGTTCAGAGTGAGCAAGCTCACTTTCCCAGCCAGTCGCCAAAATTGGTGAGAATATTTTCACACCATAGTAAAATTTTTTGTTATAAGGATCGGCCTATTTTTCAAGGCATGACAGTTATCAAATATAGGCAGATTAAATAGAAATGATGAAAGCACGGTCATTTCTAAGGGTGCAGCTAGTGTGTAATAAGGATTAGCCTTCACAGAGATAGGGCTTTCCAAATGAAATAAATGCTCAGTGGCCATCAGATCAAATGCAAATCTAATGGTGCAAATACAAAACAATGAAAGTTGTGGAAGGAGCCACGTGGAGTAGCCCAAGCACAGGAGAATAATAAAGTGTTTTGTTTCATTTTAAAATTGCATCATTTCTCATGGGAAATCTTTTAAGAGTCTTGCATTAATAAAGTTTCTTATTAGATACATTTGGTGGGGCCCTCTTTCCTATGTAAAGCTTAAATGCTTTCTTTTTGATAAGTCACTTATTTCAAAAGACACAACAAAATAATAAAGTAAGACTATATTATTCTTATTTTGTTCTTCCGCGGGAATTAAAAAGTGAAACCCTAAAATAAGTTACAATAATATTTTATTTCATGGGAAGCTATAGGAAGCGGTGGCAGCAAGTGATTTTCTTCATGCCACAAAGATATTTTTCAGTGCCAGATACAACCACAGAAAGCCACAGTCAGCTTCAAATAATAGATTTGTGCTGGATTTTATGCCAAATTTTGAGGAGTTTCAATTGCAAAGATTGCCAGAGGCCATTGAGATTTTGTTGAGTCTTTTAGGCTATAAATGGGCAGATCTGAGACACAGTTTGAGAGATACATACACATATAGAGTTCTACATTTTTTAGATCAGATTTTGGCGTAGCAGACATATATTTTCTTTCTTTTGCCTTATCAGTTTTTCTTTTAGGAGGATTGTAATATTTTATTCTGTGCAGCAACCTTTGCCTCTATAACCTGTTACCATTCAAATAAAGAGATAATGTTATGTGCATATTGGAGTTAGTCTTTGTTTCTTGTTTCTGATATCTCTGTTTATTTTGCCTCTGTTTAATCTATTTCTTAAACTGGGTC
Organism: Cunninghamia lanceolata; assembly: GCA_027924645.1. Taxonomy (NCBI): domain Eukaryota; kingdom Viridiplantae; phylum Streptophyta; class Pinopsida; order Cupressales; family Cupressaceae; genus Cunninghamia; species Cunninghamia lanceolata. Next base: position 12,271,641 of record BSBN01000112.1, on the reverse strand, counting down.
TTAATCATGCATTGATGCTCTTTGAAAATTCCAGTTAATCATTCAAAGTTAAACACTGTGCAACTAATTGTTTCAAATCCGGCGGATCACCATAGATTAGGCATTTGTTTTCTACAAATATGGTTTTGTTTCTAACTTTTTCCCAAACCCCACTAAAAGAACAGAAGAGCTAACTTCCTTAAACCCTGGAGGTCACTCTGAGAAGCATTCCCACATTTTAGAGTTTCCCATGTTGCTGCTAGATTAAACCCACAGATTTATGAATCAACAAGTACATAGAAGAAAAATTTTATACATACAACAACCACAAGGTTTTGAAGTGCAAGGCAAAGAACACAAAGTCTACAAGTTGAAGAAGGTTTTATATGGCCTCAAGCAAGCACCTAGAGCATGGTATGCTAGGATTGATAGATATTTCCAGTAGAATGGCTTCAAGAGAAGCAAGAGTGAGCCTACTCTTTACTACAATAAAAAGGGTAATGATATTCTTATTGTAAGTTTGTATGTTGATGGTTTTTTGTATATGGGTAGAATTCTTAAAATGAAGGATGAGCCTACACTGATTTTTTGTGATAACATGAGTGCAATTAAGTTGGCCAAGAGTCCTATCCATCCTAGTAGGACAAAGTATTTTGATTTGAAATATTATTTAATTAGAGATTTGGTTCAGGAGAAAGAATTTGAATTGTGGTATATAATCACTCAAGAACAACATTCAGATATCTTCATGAAAGCAGTTCCAAAGGTCTAATTTTTGAAACTCTGAGATCATCTTGTGAGTTTGATCCACATCAAGGGGGAGTATGTTGATAAGTGATGCTTGCATGCATGCCGGAGTGTGAGAGTTTTTTAAGACTCATTTAAGAGGACTTTTATCTTTTTAGGAATGCATGTTCAATGCATAATAAACTATATCTTTAGCACAACTATTTTTAGAGTTTACAATGATCATGCATGTTCACCTTATTTTTAGACTATTAGTTTATTATTGTCGCTGGTCTATTTTGGGGGCTGCAAAGTTTTTAAAAAGGTTTGTCTTGTTTTTTTATAACAAGCCAAAAAAAACTTCAATGTTAATGTGTTGGTTGCTCAATTTGAGCAAAGGTGAAAGAACATAGGAAAAATACTGTAAAACACTATAATTCTGAAAAGCAATATGTTGATTAATTTGTCTTTCTCTTTGTTGTAAGTAATGTTAGTTTTGGCTAAATAATATGTGTTGTGAATAAAAAGTTGTTTATTACTGCAAGTAAATTTAAGAATTGGCTTCAAAGATTAGTGGGTTTCAAAATCTTCATCATCTTTGTAGAGTCTAAATCTACAGGTTACTGGATTGGAAACCAGATGTTAGAACTAGATCTAAAAAGTGGATAGAACATACAAGCTTGGATTGACTATGATAATCTTGGAAATGAGCTCAAAGTAATGGTAGACCTTTGTGAGTGTTACCATTCAAGGTTCTAAAAAGAGTGCCATTGCCATCCATATTCAGAATTGATCCTATCAGTGAGACTTTTCATAATAAATGAAAGGATAAATAATATGAGGGATATTTTCTCAAGATTCAAGAAATAATTGTATATAGAGGAAATAGGGGCGTGCAAAGCTACCAAAATCAATCACCATTAGGCATTACTTAAGTGGTTCTTTTATGTGGTTAAAATTTAATTCTATAAGGAAATCATTTGTTCCAATGGGAAAGATTTGTAAAAGAGTGCAAAAAGAAAATAAAAAATTCAATGTGTGAAAAGGATATTTTGGAAGAAGAATTGGTGAAAGTTAAAAAGAAAAGTGAAGAATTGAAAGAAAAGTTGAAGTGGTTTGATAAACAATCTAAAATCCTCGGAAAGGAAAATAGTTTTCAAAAAGATGAAATATCAAAACTGAAAGAACACAATAATCTATCAGATCAATTACTTGGAGCATACCTAAAGGAAAACATGTGTGTAAGGTCTAAGCATACATTATGTAATGTCTCATTTGATACAAATGATTTGTTGTATTTATTTGATGATTCATTTGATATATGTGATATAGCTAAATCTTCTATTGATAAAGGGTGTGAGGTTGGAGGTAACAATGTTTTTGAATCTACAAATCTTGCTAGTTGTGATGATAATAACAAATAATTTTTTGGAAAGAATGTTGGTTTTAATATTATGAAAGGAATGGTTTATGATGGAAAAGGTTTGGGAAAGTATGGGGAAAGAATTAGAGAACCCATTGAACCAAGTGTGATGCTAACAAATAATAGTTATAATATAATGGTATTGCATTGTTAACATTGTACGTAACTACTGGTGGTTATGTTAGTTGGGTGGTGGTTACGTTAGTTGGGCTATAACTATTATTTCTGTTATATCAACCAAATATAACACAATATATATCTGTGTTTGTATGAGCATTTATCATTGAATCAATAAAAAAAAATACTCTCCATTATTTGGTATCAAAGCCTTGTGCAATGTGAGGAAGGCATCAGTTTGCTGCATCCATTTGATGGGAGAACTGAGTGTGGATAATGTTTTGATAGTGTTGGAGCATTCCATGGTATTGGAGTCAGTTAATCCGCTAGAAGTTTGTCCATAATCTCCTCCAGCATGTAGTCTCCATAGAAGCATGCATAAGCCTAAAAACAATCTGTGCATTTGCAGCAAGTCCATATAGGAGTAGATCCATTAACTATCAAGTGAATGTGCCAACCACAAAGGTGCTTGTGTGTTTAAAGGTGTTTGAAGGAGAGCATTCTGGTTTTCTATTTTTGGGAGAATAAAAGGCATATATAGAAGTTGTGATCTGTGAAGAGATCTATTTGTCAATAGTCACCAGAAAATGAAGTGAAAGCCAAGCATTGAACATGTCCACATGCTCTTATTTTGTGAGTCATTGATATTCACTACAGTTTGAATTTAACGCAAGTTAGATAAAACATTACTATTGATCTTAAATCTGGCTAGGGTTTGAATAGACCAGTATTGATTTCCATTCATTTGTCACATTTTGGAAGTGATTAGGCATCAAAGAAGTCTCAAGAAAATACATAGAAAGAGTTGAAGCGTTGAGATGACTCGATAGTGGCTTACGTGGTATTGGAAATTGAAGATGACTCTGTTGATCGCGACTTCATCTCTTCTTCCATCTGTGCATAGAAATACGATGTTGGTCATTATTTGAATGATTTAAAAGTTGTATTTTAAGTCAGGGTTAATTTTTTTATGAAGAGTTTACAACGGGTGATGGTGATGTTGAAGTATCTTGGTGCTTGGAAGGGCCATTGTATGGGTTGGTAAGTAAAGTAAAGGTTACTTCTAAAATTAGTTTAAAATAAAATTTGTTTTCAATGAATTATTAGTGATAGGAAGACACGATGGTGTAAAAGAAATAATTCAAAAAGAGAGAAAGTGTGCCAACTTTGGGTTCCTAATTTTATTTCAATTGCTTTGTGAAATACAAGATATATATTTTTATGTGAAGACCTATGAAAGGGACATTCCAAAGTGTATATGTATTGGAGTGATAAGGTTATTGTTCTTTTAGAGTTATAAGGATTTATTTTGTAAAAGCCACCTTTTTTGTTGAGTCCAACACTCTGAAATGAAGAGTTTATCATGTCACCCTATGCTTGTATTCTTGACAAAGATTTCTAATGCACATGGTCATGCTATTGAAGAGTCTAATGCAAATGGATAGAGTGTAACCACATCATATTGGAGGCAGCGGCATCGGAGGATGGAGGATTTTCCATCATCTCAAGTTAGCTTCTTGCTTTGAGATGATGCTTTGCATGAGAAGTGTTTTTGGTTTTGGTTGTTTTGCTTTTCTTTGGTAATGCTGACGGATTTGAAGAATGTATGTTTTGTGAAGATTTTGTTTTGGAGACAGGTTTGGGATTTGGTGTTGAGATCAATATGGATTGTTGTCCAGCGAGCTTCAACGAGTATATGATCGAGAATTATACCCTTTCACGGTCACTAGACAATGGCAGAGATCTGTCATATCTCTTAGGGTTCATTGTCGAATAATTCAAGACTCTGGGATATGAGAGTTTGGGACTAAAGAGCTCAAGAACATAGCTCAAAACTATGCCTTTCTAAGGGTAGACGAGATAGCATGATGGCTTGGTTCAGGATTTGTTCTTTGGGAGAAGATCTTCTATAAAATATGTATTCATATTATGTAATCAGCTTTGTTGAGTATGTTAGCATTCATGGGGGGTCCCTTGGTACTATTGCAGGAACAATGTAATAAGGGGCGAATGTTGTCATAATAGTTATAGTACAATGGTATTACATTGTTAACATTGTACGTAACTATTGGTGGTTATGTTAGCTGGGCTATAACTGTTATTTCTATTATATCAACCAAATATAACACAGTATATATCTGTGTTTTTATGAGCATTTATCATTGAATCAATAAATAAAATATACACTCCATTAGGCCTTAGATATGTTAGAGGTAAAGAAAACATAAATGATGTTACAAGTAATCTAGTTACAAACAACATAGTTCAAGAAATGTAATGTTTCCAATGTTCTCATTGTAATAGGCAAGGACATTAAAAAACATGTTGGGATCTTCATCCTTGTACTATTTGTGGATTGAAGAATCATTTTGAAAAATTGTGTTAGAACAGAAAGTGGAAGAAACAATCTATGAAAGATTGTCTATAGATAAATTATGGATAGATTGGTGTAGATCCAATTGGTGAAAGGTCACAAATATGTTCAAAATGTTGTACAAGAATAAATATTCACATATAGAGAAAAAGAACAACCAAACAAGGTTCCATCAGAGAACTAGTGAATAATGAAGAAATCTACTTGAAGTTTTGTCGATCAGACATCAGTTGGCAGACATATTCACAAAGAATTTAGAAAATGAGAAATTTGAACATTTAAGATAGAATTTGGGATGCTAAACCAACTAGTGGTAGAAATTAAGGGGGAATGTTGGAATAAACTATTTATTCTCCCACTGACAATCAACTAATTATCACTGTAATTAAACAAAGAGGCTAAACACTTTAGATTGTTTGGAGGCTTGAACTTTCTGGAAAGGATCACATTTGATAATCCTATAAAGTTGTAGGAATTTGAATTGACTATCTAGATTTTTGGTACGAGGGAGCTTGCAATATTAACATTCATGATTAGCCTACAACCTTGAATAGCTATGAATATTTGAAAATCCACTATCAACAATAAGGGCCAAAGTATTTCCACTTGAATTCTATCCATGTTGTATGTGTAGATGAGTGAGATTTGTAGTTGGAGAGCTTATAAAGTACACCAAAATTAGTAATAAAAGATAATGCCAACCATAAAATGCATTTGGGGCTCATTCAATAAAGTTGTAGTATTGATCACAAAGATCACTGCAGAAAGATTTTGATCACAAAGATCATTGCAAAAGATTTTGATCGCAAAAATCATTGCAAAAGATTTTGATTGCAAAAATCATTAAAGAAAGATTTTGATTGCAAAAAGAAATTTTATCGCAATGATCATTGCAAAAAGGTCTTGATCACAAAGATCATTGCAAAAGGTTTTTTATCGCAAAAGGTTTTGATCACTAAGATCTATGGACAATGGCATCAATAGATAAAAATCATTTTTTGCTTGTAAGACTTTACCTGATTTATCAATATAATTACGAAAAGTCATCCTATTTGAGAAGAAGAAAAGAAAGTTTTACATTATTACAATCATCCTGGTCACTTATGAGAGCCAATGCTTCAAAAAGAAAAAAGATATGAACAAGGGTAATCAAGAGAAAATTAGTATCTAATGGATATATGAAAGGAGGACAAAATCTTCTAAAAATTTAGTTTCAAGTGTTGCTTTGAGAAATCAATTGTTGCATGAAAATCTTGATCATATTAACCTCAAAGCAGTTGTTGTAGCAACATGTGAAGCACTATGGGTTAGACAACTTCTTGAGAGTCTTCGACACCCACAACCTGATACAACAATTATGTTTTGTGATAATCAAAGCATGTTGAAGATATCTAAGAATTCAGTGCTCCATGCTCTCACAAAGTATATTGAAGTACACCATCACTTCATTTGTGAGCATGTTCTCAATAAGGAAATTAAACTACTCTTTACACCAACTAATGAGTAGCTTGCAAAATCTTTGAGCAAGGATAGGTTTGGATGCTTTCAAGAAGGAATTAGTGTTAAATGTTCTTCATTTGTACATGGGTAGCTAATAAACCTATTTATTACAGGTGCCCCCCATCATCTAGTTAGGCTATGTGATAAATAAAGTTTATGGAGAGTGTTAAAAATATAAACTCTATTTAATCACTCTCTAAACTTTTATTAACAGAAAGACATAGCTGTTGTGTAGAGACGTGTCCATATGTTTTGCATATTTAAAGGATCTTTGGATCCATAAATTGTAAATAGAGCAAATCTATCAAAGCTCTCTAATTTCAATAGTTACATATGTCTTGACGGTCTTTCCCTTAACTTGTTTCTTATTATAGTGTCATCTCATGATGGTGGATGTAATGTTGCTTGACTGAAAAGCTTTGGAATTTTTATTTTAAATTTAAGGACAGTGATGATCATTATGTGGTCTGCATCTTGGTCTTTGTTTGAATTGTCTCAATTGTTAAACTTAGGTTCTACCAGCCCTAAGGGAGCAGCATGTTGAATTTGTGTTGAGAGAACTGGTGAAAAGATGGGAAAATCACAAAATTATGGTTCGATGTCTTTCTCATTTTTTTGACTACTTGGACTGCTACCACATTGCAATGCACTCCCTGCCAACTCTAAATAAAGTTGGTTTAACATGCTTCCATGATCTGGTAAGTATAAGATGATATCCAAGATTGAGCTCTTCCTCTTCATACTGTCACTCCCTGTTTTGTATCTTAAAATTGTTTTTCTCTTAGAGACCATATATAAGGAAGTAGGATTGATATATGTGTAGCTTAGATATGCCAAATAACAATGTAACATAAACAATTTTTGGAATAATGTTTCGCTTTTCGCAGGTTTGCCAAAAAATTAGGAATAATGTAAAGGATGCGGTGATAACTCTGGTATGTTAGTGGAAATATTGATAAATTACCAGAAGTTCTTTAGTTTTTTGACATTATCTTTTCTAATGAACGAACTAAGTTCTAATTCACTAATGTTATCTTAGATTGATAGAAAACGTGAAGGAGAACAAATTGATCGGGCTTTGTTGAAAAATGTTCTGGACATCTTTGAAGAGATTGGGATGGGTAGCATAGATTTCTATCAAGAAGATTTTGAAGTAGCCATGTTGGAAGACACTGCTTCTTACTATTCTCGAAAGGCTTCCTCATGGATTCTAGAGTATTCTTTTTTATTAGATTATTTGTGCAAGGTCGGCACTGAAAGGGGAGCTACAATTGGAAACATGATTTGACAATGTCGATTTTAATTTTGAAAATGGACTTCATCTAGAAGATGATGTGTATTTTATTGTATTACAGGCTGGCAAATGTTTAAAGAAAGAAAAAGAGAGAGTTGAACATTATCTACGTTCCAGCACTGAACAGCAATTGCTACAAGTAACTTTCTATTAAACACTCGTTATGTCAATCAGAATATGTGGATTCAACTAACCATGAAAAAGTTGTCAATTAATAGTTATTTCCATTAGCTATAAGGCATGCACAATGACCTGCTTGTTTTAAATATTTAGGTTGTAAAAAAGTTACCATTATTTGTGATCTTTTCCACAGACAATACAAAATGAACTACTATCTCAGTATGAAAGTCAGCTTTTGGAGAAGGAACATTCAGCTTGCCATGCATTGCTAAGAGATGACAAGGTATGATTTTGGTCTACGAATCTTAATATTGCTGCATACATGGGAGTCGGGACCATACTTTTGAGTATATTTCATAATCTTCTACTATTTTTTACTTTTGGTACAGCTGGATGATCTTTCAAGGACGTATCTGCTAAAACGTCCAGTTTCAAATTCTCAAGATTTTTTTATAGATGATGAGTAAATTTATGTGGTTTGGTTTTCTACTACGCTTTTCTGTTGCAGCACGTGAGAACATCATTAGTTAAGCTTGAAGAAGAAGCAGCCACCAATATAAAGGTAATTTTACAATTGTAACTTTCCATACATGGCATTTAAGATACGACCTTGTGAATTTTGCATAAGTCAAACAATGCACAATGGGATTAGCTTTCACATATACAAGATACGAATGCAAATTCATTCCTCAACTTATCCTGTAGAATATTAACTTGTCGTTGTGTTGATTTTTAGGCATTCGTTTGGAAAGTTATTGACTTACATAACAAGTACTTGCAATATGTCAAAGAATGTTTTTTAAACCATTCCCTTTCCAAAAAGGTTGGGGAAAGTATAATTTTCTTATTGACCTTTTGCTTGTCCATGTTGGCTGAGTTAAGCTGACAGATATTATGCAGAATGTTTAAGCACCTTTCTTATGAATTTTTAACTCCATTTACAGGTGCTGAAGGAAGAATTTGAGGTGTTTTGTAACAAGAAAGTTGCAGGAAGCACAACTGCCGAATTGCTTGCCACATTTTGTGACATTATTTTGAAAAAAGGTGGCAGTGAAAAATTGAGCGGTGAAGATATTGAAGATACACTTGAAAAGGTTTGTGTTGCATTTCAGTCTAACATGCTTCGATGTTGGCTCTTTTCCAGTGATTTTGTATACACTAATTTATTCTCTCATATTATGCTTCGATGTTGGCTCTTGTACAGTGATTTTGTATACACTAACTTATTGTCTAATATTATTTCCAACTTATTAAATATTTACGAAGAATATTTCCATGTTCTTTGCATTATTGAAATTAATATTCTTATAGCAAGATTATATTCAACCCACAATATTGGAATTGGTTTTCTTCTTAAATATCTTTCTTAACCTTCCAGGCCCCGGTTCCAGCCTCAGCGATCTCATCTCAGCATTTCAAGCCCGAGGAATGAATGCCACTGATATGGTTACACTTTCTGGTAACCATAATTCATGTTTTAGGGAGAGTATTGGAAAGAAAGAATAAGTTAGTACAGAGGACTGCAAAAGAAAGAAGTTAAACAGGATGTATAGATCAGCGATTTTATCTCATAAAGTGGCGTGGAGGCCAGGAGAGTTACAGGGACAAGGAAAGGAAACCCGCTCCATTCTAAGGAAAAATGGACATCACGTCCAACAGCCTTCCCGGAAAAAAGTCTGGTTTCAAGAGGCTCAGCAACACTTTGGAGATAGAGGCAAAGATGCGTATAAGGAGCACAAAATAGGTATCAGAGAACCATTGAAACCACAGAATGTTGCCTTCCGAGATTTCCAAACAAAGAAAGAGCTTAATATTGTCAGAAACAAAAGGTATGGGGAAAGGATAAGTGATCTGCCAAGACCTTTGTGGCATAAGGATTTTTCGAAAGATAACCGAGTCAAATATCAGCGTTTCAAGGGGCGACGGTCAGAGGAAGGGCTCGAACTAAAGCAAAAAAAGGTATGGGTACCTATCTATAAGAGAGTCACAAGACGGAATGAGTTTGAGGAGGTTTCCTTAGTTCAGGTGGAAACAAAGATCAGAAATATTTCAGCTACACTATCTGATTCTGCCCTCATTGCAAAAGTCTTGACCCCCCATTTTTCAGTTCAAGATCTAAGAGACTGGCTTCAAACAAACTGGACAAGAAAAGAATCCTTTTGTGAGATGGGTAACGGTTTCTTCTGCGTAACCTTCTCAAATAAGGAGGAAAGGGATAAAATCCTATCCAAGAAGATCTGGAAGTTTAACCAAACTGTGATCTGCTGTCAAGAATGGAGACCTAATTTCCATGTGGGAAAAGAACAAATCCCTTTTTTTCCCCTTGGGGTGCAGCTCCCCTAACTTCCTTTAGAATATAGGGATGTGGAAATTTTGAAATGTTTGGGAAACTCCATTGGAGTGTGTCAGGAAGTAGACATCCCAGAAGAGAACTTCGCTTCCTCGACGGTCAGGATACGGATCCTAACAGATGCTAAAGAGTTACTTCCCAAGAGACTCAAACTGAAATCCAGATATGGGTTTTGGCTACAAGAAATCACGATGCAAGATGGAGCAGACGTAGATGACCTCGAAAGGGTAAAGAAGTTTTTGGCGATGGGGACCACCTTGGATATTCATGCAAATCAAGCACTTCAGAGTGGGCCCATAAGGCCAGCCTTGGCGGAGGAAACGGTACCTGAGGATTTTATTAGCATCTGCAGACAAAAGGAAGGAGCTGAGCCCCAGATTGAGAAGGATATGGTATCTCAGTTAGTACAAGATAACACTGGGGGCTTACAGGCAGTTTTGGAAGAACCAGTGAACAACACATGGGTGACTAATGGTGAGGCCGCTGACGGGCCTGGTGAAAGATCTCACCACCTACAACAAGAAGAGGATGGGTATGCAGAGGAGAATACCCAACATAGAGATCCAGGCTAGGAGCTTGAGACAGAGCGAGAAGTAGATGGGGTCCAATGTCTCTCGCATCTAAGAGAGGAAGAGGATTGGTTGAACTGGGAAGAGGACACCCCTATGAAAGATCTGAATCAAACAAATAAAAAAGGCCCTGAGTCTAATGCGGAGGTGTGTGTAGAGAGAGATAAGGGGAATAACGAATTTTCTATGGATTTACTACAAGATAATGAGACTTTAAAAGCTCTATTGGACCAGGTGGTTATGAAGGTGGCAAATAATGTTATTGAGGAGATAGCGGATGAAGTCCTTCAGGAAGAACTAGAAGCGGAGGAAAATAAGTCTTTAGGCCTTAATAGGACAAAAATGAAAAGTCCCCTGACCAAGTTGTCTCCCCCTTCCACTAGGAAAAGTTCCAGGCAAAAAAAAATTAAAAAAGTGTAGAGACTACACAAGTATGCAGACTTCTCAGGCTCATAATAGTTCAAGCAAAAGGAGAGTTGAATACTCTCCTAGAAAGACATGAAGTTATTATCGTGGAATGTTAGGGGCCTCAACACCCCTAACAAAAGAAACCTCATCAAGTTTCAAATTGATGAGGACAATACAGATATTATAATGCTACAGGAAACAAAAATGTCAGCAGATCAGTGGGAACAGATGATTAGAAACTGGAAAGGATGGTCGTTTGAGACTGTGGCTGCTAGAGGTTTCTCTGGTGGGATCGCTGTAGGGTGGAAGAAGCATGTTCAACCTTTGGAGGTGATAGAAAAGAATGATAACTTCCTCATAGGTAAGTTTCCCTCTCCTATTCATGGCTCAGAGTTTTGGATTATTAATGTTTACACTCCTAATGATCCACTTTAGAAAAGATTTGTATGGGGAAGTCTATCAGTGTGGTTAGGGTTGTTCAAATGGAATAGTTGTATTTTAGGGGGAGATTTTAACTCCATAATTGATGAGTCCAAAAAATCAGGGGGCATTATTCACCCGAATGGATCACAGAAAGATTTTAAGGACTTTGTCAACAAAAATAATCTAATAGACTGTGTCCCTAAATTTGGCAAATTTACCTGGACGAACAGAAGGAAAGGATTCTCAAACATAGTGGAGCGTCTAGACAGATTCCTTTTGACTCCAAAATGTTTTAATCTGCCAGTCAAATTCGAGTCAGAGATTAGACCTTTAGTGGGTTCAAATCATTTTTCGATTAGTCTTATATTTGGAAATAACCATTTCCCTAACAAAAAAAAGTTCAGATTTCAATCAATGTGGTTCAGAGATATGACTCTTATAGACAAAATTAAGGGATGGTGGGAACTTAGTCCTTTTGTAGAAGGATCCCGTATGTTCCAGCTAGTCAGCAAACTAAAGTTTTTAAGACATAAGCTCATGGAATGGAATAAGAATCAGTTTCATAACATTTTCTTAGAAAAAGCAAGAGTGCAAGGAGAGTTGAGATCACTGGAGGAATTTATCATAAAGGATGGCATGAACCTTTCCGCTTTTCAAAGAGAGAAGAAACTCAAAGGGGAACTGGAAGAGATCCTGAAAAGAGAAGAAATATATTGGAGGCAAAGATCCAAAGAATTATGGCTCAAAGAGGGAGACAGAAACACATCCTTCTTCCATCTAGCAGCTAAGGTGAGGGAGGGCACAAACTACATTAAATCAATTTAGTTGGATTCCGGACAGACTTGCAAAGAGCCAAGTGAAATCCTCTCTACTGCTCAAGTCTTTTTTGGAAACCTATTAACTAGCACAAATCCGCAAGAGGATAGTGCTCAGAGTATATGTAATCATATCCCTAGATTAGTAAAAGAAGAGCAAAATAGGTCCATTTTGAGAGAATTTTCTCTAGAGGAAGTTAAGGCAGCTATTTTCTCTTTGGCGGGGGAGAAAGCTACAGGCGCAGATGGCTAGATAGGTGTCTTCTTCCAGAAATGCTAGGATACAGTAGGTAGAGACATTCTCCTGGCTGTGGAAGAGTCGAGGAAAAATAGGAATGTGCTCAAGGAGATGAAGAACACCTGCATTATGCTCATTCCAAAATCTACCTCTCCCCAAAATTTTGAAGATTTTAGGCCGATCTCATTGTGTAATTTCATCTATAAAGTTGTATCGAAGGCTTTGGCATTGCAGTTATCGTCCTTTTTGCCGGAGGTGATTTCACTTGAGCAGGGGGGCTTCGTTCCAGGGAAAGAGACTCAAGAGGGTGCCATTTTAACTCATGAGATCCTTCACTCAGTCACTCAAGATAAAAGGCTAGCTATGGTAGTCAAATTAGACATGTCCAAGGCTTATGATAGAGTTGAATGGAGCTTTCTGGGAAAGATTTTGGATAGATTAGGGTTCTCAAGAGGAGTGATTAAGTGGATTCATTCCTGTATCTCAGGATTTCACATCTCAGTCCTTGTAAATGGAAAGGAATCAGGCTCCTTTGAACCCTCAAGAGGATTGAGGCAAGGGGATCCCCTATCCTCGTATCTTTTCATCCTCATGACAAAGGCCCTTACTTGGTCAATAAAGGCAGCAAAGGGTAATTTAGATTGGAAAGGAATTAAGATCAATGGAGTTCAAGAATCCTTCACCCATGCGCTCTTCGCAGATGATACAATTCTCTATGGTGACGCCTCTACTCAAGAAGCCAAATCTATGATGCGTACATTTTTCTCTTATTGTAGTGCTTCGGGCCAGATGGTTAACTTTAAGAAGTCCATGGTTTTCTTTCAAAATGTACCACTTCCTCTCTAGGTTGAGATCAGTAATATCCTTAACCTCAATATTTAGTCTTTACCAGGTAACTATCTAGGCCTACCTCTTTTCAATGGCAGATACAAAAATGACCTATGGAGCAAGGTGATCAAAAACTTGAATACAAAGCTGTCCAATTAGAGAGGATGCAGGCTATCTCTGGCTGGGTGAATTGTTTTGATAAAGGTTGTGCTTGCAGTTGTGCCAGTTTATATGATGTCAATCTTTCATATTCCAAAAGGAATAGCTGCTAAAATTGAGGGTGTATGCAGGAGATTTCTGTGGCAAGGATCTTTTCAAGAAAAGAAAATTCATCTAATGGCCTGGGACAAAGTCTGTAAGCCTAAAGAGGCAGGAGGAGCGGGAATTCTAAACATTGAGCTTCAAAACCAAGCTCTGGGTGCTAAGCTTGTGTGGAACATGTATGCAAAACCCAACTCTCTTTGGGTGAAACTTATGAAGGCAAAATATCTTGATTCTTTGGATAATGAAAGATTTTTCATAGTGCAAGACCCCCCCAAAGGGTCAACAATATGGAATTTTCTAATGAAATGTAGAGATATCATTCAGTCGAGTCTGACATGGGTAATTCACAATGGGGAAAAGGTCAATTTCTAGCATGATTCATGGGGTGGGGGGCCGGCTTTGGTGGACATGTATGAGCTGATAGAAGCTAGACTATATCTTCAAAATAACTGGGACTCAAGAGTTAAAGACTATTGGGTAGTGGCGAGAGGGGGGACATCAATAGTCTGGAAGAATTTTTGAGATTGTGAGTTTCCGACGAATCAAAAAGTGCTTCTCAGTTCTTTACTCAAACAAAAGTTGGTTATTGTCTCTTCTAAGAATGATGAATTGGTTTGGTCTGCATCGAAGTCAGGGCTTTATATAGCTAAAGAAGGGTACAAATTTTGCATGCAGAAAATCTCCGCAGAGTGGCCATCAAAATTGTGTTGGGGAATTGTATTACTCCCTAAAGTAGGAGCCTTTGTGTGGTGCGCGCTTCACAGCAAAATTCTTACAGGTGACAGAATTAAAAGGTTGGTTCTAGGCCCAAATTTTCCCTGTGTGCTCTATGGAGGAGAGGATGAAACTCCAGATCACCTTCTATTGCATTGTCCCATTAGTAGAGAATGCTAGTTATGGTTTTTTAGAAAATTAAATTGGACAAGCCTGCTGTCTGAATCTTTATTGCAAATGTTCAGGAATTGGCCTCGAGTCCTTGCTAATTCATATTTAGGTTGCTTATGGGATATAGGCCCCTCGATCATCATCTGGCATATATGATGGGAGAGAAATATCCAGATTTTTAAGAAGGAAGGAAACTTGATCCCTAAGATATGTGATAAATTAGAAGGGGTGATTTCAGACTTGGCCATGACTTTTCTCAGATGTTCTCACTTGGATAATGCAACATGGACAAAGTGGGACATGGAAGTTATCATACATTGGCCACTAATTGGTAATATACTCCCAGGCAGTATTGCAGCCTCTTCCAAGGTTCCCTTAAAAAGAGAGCAGGTTAAATGGATCCCACCCTCTCCCTCTTTTGTCAAATTAAACTTTGACGGTGCTTGCAAAGAAAATCTGGGTCTATCTAGCACAAGATACGTCATCAGGAATGATTTTGGATTGGTGCTAGCAGCCAAGTCAACTAAATTACCTCCAGGCACCAACAATGAAGTAGAAGCCTGGGCGTTAGTACATGGGCTTCAACTAGTAGTGGAAAAATAATTTAAAAAGGTTTGGATTGAGGGTGATTCTCTACTTGTTATAAATGCTATCAAATGAAGAGGGATAGACAACTGGAAGCTCAATTACATCTTACAGTAGGACTTTTCTCTTTTAGACAGGTTAGATAACTATATTATCTCCCATACTCTCAGAGAAGGTAATAAGGTGGCGGACTTGTTGGCAAACATAGCCATGGATATTGGAAGCCCACATGTGGTGTTTACAAACGATGATCATTTTCCAAGTTCTCTGGCCAATATTGTGTTAAAGGAGATGGATGAGGTGGCGATCAATAGGGTGGATTGATGGGTACCCGGTTGGGGTACGTCAAGTTGTTTTTGTTTTAAAAAAAGAGATCTATCACCACTGGCATGCTCGTTAGATGGAGATCTAACAGTCAGTTTAATTAATGCAGATGTAATAAGGGTAGATAGATTGTTTTTTATACAGAGCCTGGATTAAGCTAGGTACACTTTCTAACAAGTAATTCTCCTTTTCAACTAAGGTTTTTTTCAGTTGTTTTTATCCTCTGACATAGTACGAAGTTGATGACCATCAAAGTTAATGTAAGAAGATGTTTTGAGTCACGTCAGGCCCTTTCAGATCTTTGGAGGACAGGTGAAGATGGCATTTTTGGTTTGGCTCCATTCCGCATTAAGTGGAGGTGACTAGTATTACTCCCCCGGAGTAAATGATCCCTTTGAAGGCATCATGATTCACATTTAATAGATGGAGCGGCCTTGTCAGTAATAAGCAGGAAAACTCGTCTGGCGGTGTTATGGTAACGTAATCTTGCCTCACACGCCCATTGATACACTAAAGTAATGTACTCCCTCTTTGGTCATAATGGCCCCCTTACTTGAATTTAGGACTTGTAAGTTCCCATCGGGATGGACAAAGTATGTTGAGTATAGTCTATTTCAAGCATAGGCTATTTTGATTCACATTATCTCCTTCTTCTTGTTGCAAGGCGGTCATATATTTTCTTGTCTTTCCGTGCCTAAATCACTACTATCATGGTAGATATATGCCTCAATCAACGAATGTTCTTCCCAGCTTTGGAGTGGGAACCAGAAATAAGAGGACGGGTAAAGGCATTGGACCTGATGACCTTGCTTGACAAGGATTGCACGCTCACCCAGATCGTTGTCCGTAATATTTTGGGACATGCTTGGATAAGAGGATACAAGGGGAGGGTGCTTAATTTCTCAGATGTTGTCTCACAGCTCCTTTCCAACATCATGGATTTGGTGATGGATGGCAAATTTGTTCATTCCTTGGCAGCTGGACTGTTCTTTAAAAACATCTACACTGTGGATAGATTTGAAACGGCGTTATCTGCTTATCATATGGAGAATGGGGACGCTCTCATTGGTGACCTGTTTAATTTAGCAGCACTGCGTTCTTCCGCCCGCAACAAAACATCTACGGGGCATTACAAATAAGCATCCTATCACTGAGTAATGGAGACATAGAAGCCACATTGAGATCTCATTGCTTTTTGCTAACAAAGACAAAATTGGAAAGAATTATGGATGTCTTTACTGCTATTCAGTTCCTTCGAATTCATGCAGCTGATCTCGCCCCAAGCATGCCTAGATATGCTTTTGTTGAGCCGGAAGAAGCAAACCAGGAGGCTGTGGCAGTGGAGGTGGATATGCCTAGCCTCCCCGAAGCTCCAGCTGCTGCGTGATGCGAGGACGGTGGGGAATGGTGGTCTTGGCCCCAGGATGGCTACAGATGGCTTAAGGCAGTCTGGTGTAGGGGTAGGTGTTTTGGTTCATGTTTTTGGTTTCTATTTTGCCAGTGCCTGCAAGTGTCTTTGTTTATGGTTCCCTTGTTATTTTCATTGACCTCCCTGCCTGGAGGTAGGTTTAGCGGATGGCTTTTGGATGGTTATAATGTTCTTGTTTCTTTTTTGTTCTCATGGACATGTATGGATCTGTAGTGGGATTCTGTTTCAATTCCGTTATCGTTGTTTCCTGACAGGCGTTAAGCCTTTTTCTCTGTAATACGTTTATTTTATATATTTATGGGTGCCCTCTCCCCTTTTCTGTTTTTTAAAAAAAATATATCTTTCATAAACTACATGAGAGGAATGATGGTATGTGCATTGAAATCATAAATTAAATTAACTGCATACTATGCGATGTTAAAAGTGAGGTCCAATGCATTTTATGAAGAATATTTCTATGTTCTTTGCATTGTTGAAATTAGTAATTCTATAGCTGTTAGAAAATTAAGGTTTACATGCAATAAGTCAGCTGTTAGGTTAGTTGGTGGGAAATTATTCCCCTAGGTAGTTTGTACACAAGAGAATAATGTCTTTATAAAACCAATATATTGAATGTAATATCATACGGTTGAACATAATGAAATTCCAACTTATTTTTGTTATCATTCACAATGTAAATCTTTAATATTTCTTTTCTATTTTGTTTCTCTACCAAATTTAATAATAGAAAGCTTACAATCGACACGCAATATTGGAATTGTGCAAAAGTGCCTCTGACAGAAATGAATGACCATGGTGTTCAATTAAATGGTAGCAAATTACTCTCATTATATTTCTTACCAACTTCACTAGCAATGATGAATGTCAGGATGCAAAAAAAAATCTTTCTCTAATTTCTATATCACTATCTTTCTATCCAACTTCAACACAAATCAACATCTAGCTTGATGAGCTCATGCAATAGAATGTGGAAGTGTCACTCGTGCTTTTATGCATGGAAATCATTCTTCAGAAAGGATTTGTTTTTTGCCTGTATTTTTTCATGGTTATTTAAGTTAGTTGAGCTTGAATGTGAAGGCATGATGTAATAACCACCTTGGTTACTACCGATTTTTTTTACACCAAGTACTAGCTTAATCACCCAAGCATCTTCTATTTGATTTTAGAAGTGTTAACTTCATAGACTTACCAACCATAGTCAAGGCAACAACTCTATGCCACAACTCATATACTCACACTAGATTATGGTAATCTCACAAGGTCAAGGTCATCCCTTGACCTAAACCTAATCCTCAAGGGTTCATTTGCAATGGCCTTGCCTATGTATCCCCTTATGGGAATCAGAGGCACCATAGTTCATATATCAATAGTAGAGAGGCTACATCCTCTCCCTTGATATGAGATCTCTAGTCTCACTTTTAAATCATATATTTTAAGTAAATCATATGATCCCAATTAAATTCATAAGCAATAGTATGATAGCAAATGCAATCCAATCATAGGTTAGTTCAATAACCACATCAAGGTATGAAAACACACATAACCACATAGTGACTAGCTCATATAAACGTCACTTGATAAAACATAGTGATTGGCTAAAGCATACATTACATGTACACAATGTGACTATCTATCACATGGGTCACACATACATAGTGTGACTAGATCAAGGGTATAACCCATCTACACAATGTGAAAAACTCACGCATGTGTCACATTTACACCGAGTGACTAGATAATGCATACCACATATACATAGAGTGAATAACTCATGCATGTGTCACATACAACCAAAGTGACTAGCTCATGCATACAACACCTATACACATTGTTATTAGTTCCTTGCTCATGCATACATCACATATACACAGTCTGATTAGTTCCCACCTATATCACATACACAATATGAATAGCTAGGGAAGGCATCATATATACACAATGTGACTAATTCACATATACCAAATGTGATTAGCTCATGAAAGCAACATTTATACTCAAGGTGACTAGATCATATGCACATCATGGGTACACATAGTGACTAGGTAGAAAAATGAAAGGTTGTGATCATATTGCAAGCATATCCCCCGTTGCCTAATTCACTAGCCCATATGTCCTCAAATAGATCACAACTAGAAATAGGAAAGTTGGTGTATCTAATGGCACACCATGGGTTCCATCATTTTTCCCTGACTTATAGTCAACTATGATGACAAGAAAGCATCACATACTACTTGCGGTTATCATTGGCAAGGGCTCAAGTGTGACAGTACACAACACATAAGGTCCTTAACATAGCTGCACATAGGGATTGACTCACACAAACATAGTGACTAACTGGTAATAGAAAGTGGATGTAACCTATTACATGCACCTTCCCATTACCTAGTTTACTCACACAGAAGCTCCCATCCTTTTCCTGGTTCACAACCAGCTATGATGACAAGCAAGTATCCCATACTACTTGTCATCATCGGCTAAGGAGTAGGTGTATCAACATACATCACATGTGGCCATTAATAAAATTTTCACATCCTGTTGAACCATCGAGTTGGTGGATCTTGACATCTATCACCTCCATGCCACTGGAGAAAGTCGGTCCAACCCGATATGGGGTAGCTCCTGGCATCTATCACCTGTATGGTATTGGTGAAAGCCAGCTAAGCTATACATACTAGATACTGGTATGGGGTAGCTCCTCGTATCCATCACCTCCATGGTATTGGTGATAGATGACTAACCCTAAGATATGACAGATAGCACCTAGTACTTGTCACCTCCACAGTACTAGTGACAACTGGCTAAACTACACATACATCATAACCTGGATGGCTCCTAGTATCTATCACCTTTGTTCTATTGGTGACAACTGACTCATCCAAGATATATAACAGATAGAACTTGGCATTCATCACCTGCATGATACTGGTGACAGCTGGCTATCCGCACCTGTATCAGACTCAGTTCCAACATGTGGGTCATCTTATAGCCAAGGGAAACACAATCAAAATGTTACAAGGATTCACCAACATTTATTAGATTGACTTGGTTACATGCCACATAAAGTTCCATAAACCATTACATAGGATATTTTTAGGTCTAGGGGTCTAAATTACAAGTCAACACTCAATAAACATATTGGACCCACATGAGCTAGATTCTATTTGGTCACATATGTATAAACATTTACAAACACAAAGTAATATCAAGGGACATTCCACACATTCAGTTGTCACTTGGAAACATAGTATGCATCATACAAAAGTCAAACCCATAATGGAAATATTAAACAATATTCTATTTCTAAGTGCATCACATTTACATATTATCAATCACAAAGCTCAGCATACAATTATCTACCAACTAGGTGTTACTGTAGAACCCACTACATAGTTAGTAATTATGACCATTAATAGCCTATAGTGTTCAATACACAAGACTCTAATTATTTTAATCTAGACATTACTAAAGTCACCTTTGTACAAATCTCGTTACAGATAAACCATGAAGATGACAATTCTAAAAGCTCATAAAAGATTGAGTAGATTTAGAGAACCTAACCCAACAACCTCAAAGTATAGGAGATTAGTGCTAATAGAGTATCTTTTTCTGACTGAGGCGTATATAATGAGACTTGCTAATTGGAAGGTGGGTTCATATCTCCATCATGTAGTTTCAGCCTCAAACTAAAACAAATCAAAGATAGAAGGTTGATCAAGTTTAGGAACACTCCATTCCTCTAAGTCATTCCATAAACCCCTCCCCTATGAACTTAAGGTCCAGGGGCATCCTTCACCCAAGAACTGCCTGCATAACTACTTCCAAATGGGATTGAAGTCACATGTAGTTCTCCTCACATAATATCTCAAGGGTTTTATACATAGGTTCCTACTCTCAAGGTTTCATTTCCACTAAAGTAACTTTCCTCCTAGAAGTGAAATAGAAGGAATACTAAAGAAGGATGGATAACCATAAAAGGGTTTAAGACCAAATAGTGTAATATGCCACTAATTATCAATACTCATTCCAAAACAAAACCACAGTTCACAAAGTTTTATTAATTACTATAGTGTACTCCAACAAGGTTCCTCTTAATGGTTCCCATCAATTAATAAGGCTTAACCATAGGCAAAGAAACCCAACTAAATTCACAATATAGCAAGACTATACAATAGAGATTCTACCCAAGGATACTGAGATCTCCAATTGGACCTCTCCACCATTATGATTTGCAATTCTACCTAGACAAGCTAGAACCCTTCTTAAAATATGCACCTTAGATGATGCATCATATGAGGACAAAGTGTCCAAGCCAAATACACACTTAGAATTTAAGTAAAGTAGTATATACAATATAAATGAATCCACTCACAACATAGCACAAGGCAGTAATAACAGTTGTTAGAATATCATCACAAAGCAATGATTATGCAAGGCACTATATGGCTCCACATGATGTCCTACCATAATACGATTCAATGATATCAATATCATAATCATAACACATTATGGTGTCCTTGATTCTTCTTGATTGAAAGAATTGAACATGCATCTTCAAGGCCACAGAAAAACTATAAGTAGCTTGAAAAACTTACACCAATAATTTAAAATTGCTTTAAACATGGTCAATACTCGATTCATACTCTAAATTGTTGGCAACACTATATCCATGGAACCAACATATAAAGATATACATTGAATAATAATATTCTTCATATTTTAATTTCATTTGTCTTATTGCACAACCCCGCATTCTTATGATAGTCTATATCATGGTCAAGATAGTATTCACACTTGCCATTTATATTAAATATGACCTTAATGGTCATCAATAAGCTATTAGGAGATGCTATACAATATGATCACAATTATTTTATCTCTTAACTGAATCTCAATAATACTATCAAATTTAAAGGATAGATTATCTTTCACTTAGTGTGCAACCATACAATAGTCCAATACAAGTATAGTACTCTTTTCTTGGTTCCCATGATATTTCCAATATCAAGGTTCTCATACTTAAGAACATCATGTAGTCAATTAATGCCTCTAACCCCCCAACTATAAACTAAATACAAAAGGATATCAACTTCCAACCTTAAAATGTGCTCAATACAGTGTGGTTCTAATGCCACTAAATGAAGTCATCATCACCATATGAAATTGTACAAAAGTAATCAATATAAATAATAGTTCCTATTATCAAACCTAATCCCAAAAAATTAACCATCCTTTCAATCCATCTTTCTTAGTTTGTCCCAAATTATATTGTTCAATTATTTCAAACCTAGAATCAAGGATATGGAGGAGTATAAACAATACCCAGAGCCCACCAATCAATGATTTAGGTGGTCAACTTGATAAGCATCTGATAGCAATATCACCATTATGATCTCTATAAATGCTCAAGGGTAACAACCTTAAATGGTTTAGAATAAGATAATAGTCTAAAACGTAATGAATCATGATTCATATCTTTGCCTAGCCACATTATAACCTTATGCATGCTAGAGCCTAATACATGGTCACTATTTCCACAATCAAAGGGAATAGTAAAAACAATAAAAAAGATCACTCTAGTGAGAAAGGTAAGCATTTGCCTAATGACTACAGACTCTTTGGAAGCTCCCTAACCCAAAGTAGTTGACATCATACTTAGCAGCCTTTAAAATAAATATTTCTTAAATATAATCCAAAGGTCTTTAAATCCTCAGAGCAAGAGGGAGGAGAATTGAACTACTACAATGCTATGTTTGTATTTTATTTCATACCCATCTCATTCTCCTCTGAGATTGTGCCATTAGTGTGGTTCAAAGGATAAGATTTAACATTGAACATAATAAAGATTACACACAAATTTGATAAATAAGTGCAACAATAAATAGTAGAAATAGTAGATATCTACACTCTAGGTGCATATAGGCAACTTGTGTACAACCATATACAAATATATATAGCATTTGTGCACCCACGAGTTTACATATGTCTAAAGGAGAGCCTTACTACTCCCAAATTTTTATTGATATTGTTCCTAGTAGTAGACAGTTGGGTAATGTCTCCAGAAAGCAAGCAGAAACATGTGGGCTCTGTTAACATGTGGGCTCTGTTGTCAACTCAAATCAAGGCTTGACAACCTACATTGCCAGCCTAATAAAATAACAAAGAAATCTTTCTCAAGGTGAAGAACATTGAAACTCAACTCCTTGATGAGGTTGACATTACTAGAATGTGAAGATATGTGAGTCCAGTGAATTGGCATTACAACAAATATTGGGTGGGATATAAGAACAGTCAACCGTATATCTACCAGGAAAATTATTGCTATGATTAATTCCTTACTCCCATGTCCACATTTTTTTAACTACAACTATATTCCTTACTCCCATATTCCTTATTCATGCTTCCTATTCCACTCAGTTATAACAAGAAGAAATGAAGGAGAACTACTAGTGGAATAGAATAGGTGAAAGGTAACTGGAACTTGTTGTTTCTGGGCGTTTAGATTCATCCAGGTGATTGGAGAATAGCCGCCACAATTCTGCATACTGCCAAACGACCCCAACTAAGTCTTCCCTCTGTCACGCCTCCCTTCTACTCTTCTCCATGCACTAGCGTCTTCCATAATCCTCTACAACTATTAAAATTCCTTTATCTTTATCAACTAATAATCTTCCTCTCAACCAATGAACAAATTCAGACCCATGAACTTGTAGCCGCCATAAAACGGCTCTCGTCTCTCATAATGAGAGTATCATTAGAACATGGATATCTATTATGATAAAAGCGATTTTCAACCGCTTAGAGAGAGCTCAAGTGATTTAAGAGGTGGTGTGAGAATTTATGGATGCCCATACCTACATTTTATCTTCCACCAAACCTACGTCAATCATCATTTAATGATTAAGGGCTGCCTAAGCTTCGCTGCACATGGACACCATATCATCCCTCTTCTGTCCAACTACCTCTTTTAAGTCCTTGTCTCCTCCCCTACCTTTTTATGTATAACACATTCAAATCACTCTTCAATGTGGTGGATGGTGGCTTGACCAATGCCTCTTCGTTATCTTCTTGGTTATTTTTTTTTTTCATCCAAGTGGAATACTTCTTCCACTGGGGATATGACACATGAGAAAAAGTTTTTGTAACAATAAATTTTCTTCTTAGAATAAAATTGAGAGATCTTTGTCTGTGGTTTAATCTTGGCACTTTTCTAGGTTTTCCACATAAATCTATGTTGTCTATTTTATGTGAATTATTCCTATTTGATTGCTTATTTCAATTCTGCATTGCTTATTTTTCTAACAGTTGGTATCAGAGCATGCAATTTTATGCAAAAATTATTTTGTGAGTTTTTTATCTCTGTGAAAAAGCAATGACATGAGGCATGGTTACCGGATTTGAGGTTCAAACATTTGATGGTTTCAATTTTGCTTTGTGGAAACTAAAGGTTCAAGCCTTATTGCAAAAGGATGGATGTGCCTCGGCTCTCAAGGGGATGATGTCAAAACCTACAACCATGAAGAAAGAGGAATGGGATGAAAAGGATAAAATGGCTAGAGCTGCAATTTAGTTATCTCTAGCTGATTTAGTTTTATTTAATGTTGCAGAAGAGAAAACGGCATATGACTTGTGGACTAAGCTCAAAAAGCTATATGAGACCAAGTCATTAGCAAATAAAATTATGTTATGACGGTAGTTGTATACTTTGAGGATGCATTATAGTTCATAAGTCACAAATCATATAAATAATTTCAACACACTAATTAATTAGCAAGTTGGCTTCAGTGAAGGTGAAAATTGAAGAAGAGGATAAAGTGGCTATACTATTGTGCTCTTTTCCCAAACCATGGGATCAACTAGTTATGGCGGTTAGTAACTCAACACCAAAGGGGAAACTTATCTTTGAAGATGTGCTAGCTGTAGTAATGTCTGAAGATTCAAGGTGGATCTTGACATCTCAAGGGACTTCTTCCATTGATACCCTTGTTGCAAGGAGTAGAACTCCAGAAAGAGAGAAAGTTGAGTGTGGACAAGCTACGTTGAAATCTAAGGCCTATGGAAAAGAGTCAAATGTTGGAACTATGGAACAATAGGGCATGTCAAAAAGGATTGCAGGCTACCAAAATCAAACAAAGAAAATCCTAGCTCATAGCCATCAGAGGCAAATGCAACAAAAGTTGAAGAACCATTGGAAGATTGAGAGGTTTTGTCTGTTAATCTAAGAGGTTCATTTCATCATGTTTGGATCATTTATTCTAGTGCCTCTTTTCACATGACTCCTCACAAGGACTAGTTTTCTACTTACCAGTCATGTGATGTCCAGGTATGGTTTACAGGGGAAATGACAACATGTGCGAAGATATTGGTGAAGGAGAGGTTAAAATCAAGATATTTGATGGGATAGTAAGGACTCTTCAGTATGTTATACATATACCAAGATTAAATAAAAATATCTTGCCACTTGGAGTATTCTATGAGCAAGGTTATTGATTTAGTGGTGAAAATAGTTGTCTCAAGGTAACAAATGGAGCATTGGTGGTGTGAAAGGGAGAAAAGGTTTGTAATCTCTACAAACTAGTTGAGGAAACTTGTAGTGGAGAGGCTTTGATGGTATCAGATGTAGAAATGGATTCATTATCTACTTGGCATCAATGGTTAGGCCACGTGAATGAGCTTGGTCTCAAGTATTGTGAGATAGAAATCTTCCCCCAAGTTCTAAATCCAGAGATTTAAATTTTTGTGAGCATTGTTTGTTTGGAAAATAGAATAGGTTGAGTTTTTCTAGTTGCACTACTAGAATTAAGGAAGTTATATATTTAATTCATTTACATACTTGGCAAGCACATATTACATCAATTGGAGGTTCGTCAAATTTTGTTTCATTTATAGATGATTATTCTCATAAGGTGTAGATTTATCTGTTGAAGAAGAAATCTGAAGTATTTTTCTTATTTTAAGAAGTTTAAAGTTCTGGTAGAGGATCACAAAAGAAAGACAAGAAAGTGTCTTAGAATAGATAACATAGGGGAATTATGTTCAAGTGAGTGTAATTAGTTTTCTAGTGAGCATGGCATTGCAAGGTAGTTGATGGTTCCTAGAACACCACAATAAAATGGTGTTGCTAAAAGGATGAACTGTATGATTATGGTGAGAGCTAGATGTATACTAAGCACTGCTAGATTGGAGCAGAAATTTTGGGATGAGGTTGTTTCTACAACATGTTTTTGATTAATAGATCACCCACTACAACTCGAGATCATAAAATTCTTAAAGAAGTATAGATAGGTAAACCTATTGATTATTCTTTTTTCATGTTTTTGGTTCTGATGCTTATGTTGATATTCCCAAAGAGGATAGGAATAAGCTAGACATGAAGTCAGTGAAATGTATTTTTCTTGGCTATGCAAAAGGTATCAAGGGGTACAAGTTGTGGGATACTACTACCTACAAGATTATTATTAGATGATATGTTTATTTTAATGAAAATTTAGTGCAAAGAAGTAAGGAAAAGGAAAGTACAAAAATTGTTCTAGTAGAGGTGGAAAAGTATGATACTAATATAGAGGTGCTAGATGAAAATTGGCTACCTTCACCTATTCATGAAAATCAACAAGATAATAATCAAAATCAGTTATATGATGAGATTGAATAGCAACCAAATGAGCTACATGCTAACACATTACTCCTTCTAAAGAGATCCACTAGAGTGATCAAACCACTAGTAAGGTACTCTATTAATTGTAATTTAGCTTATGCTTTACTTACTGATGTTGGTGAGCCTAGCTCATATCAGGGGTCTTGTGAAGATGAAGATGCAAACAAATGGAGAGAAGACATGGATTAGGAGATGAGAGATCTAGATAAAAATAAAATGTGGAAGCTTGTGCAATTGCCTAAGGGGCAAACAACTATTGGCAACAAGTGGGTCTTCAAACTAAAAAGGGATATAAATGATAATGTGGAGTGATGTAAAGCTCAGTTGATAGCCAAGGAGTATGTTTAAAAATATCATATTGATTTTGATGTAATCTTTTCACTTGTGGTGTGGTTAAGTATAGTTAGAGTTGTTTTGGCTCTTGTTGCTAGTCTTGATTTGGAGTTACATTAGTTAGATGTTAAAACAACTTTCTTGCATAGTGATCTTTTTGAGGAAATTTATATGTAGCAACGAGAAGGTTTTGAGGAAAAAGATAAGGAGAATCTAGTATGCAGGTTGAACAAACTATTGTATGGTTTGAAATAGGCGCCAAGGTGTTGGTACAAGTGATTTGATTCCTCCATGATGAGTTTGGGATTTAGTAGATGTGATGTTGATCACTGTACCTACTTTAAAATGTATGAAGATGGTTGTTTCATTATTTTATTTGTATGTAGATGATATGTTGGCATTAGGTCCCAACATGCATAGAATCATTGGATTAAAAGCTCATCTTGCTAGGGAGTTTGAAGTGAAGGACTTAGCAAATGCAAATCATATTCTTGGAATGAGGATACATCGAGACAAAAAGAATAGGAATATTTGGTTGTCATAGAAGACTTATGTAGTGAAGATTTGGTTATGCTTCAATATACAGAATGCATAACTAGGTAGTACTCCATTTCTTGCTCATATTAAATTGTCTTCAGAATAGTGCCCTAGCGTTGATGAGTGCCAAGTTGCACTCATGAAATACTTCTTTTTGCCTCTCTTTTTCCCCTTTCTGGGTTCATCTTTGCTAGTGTCTGCACCCAAGTAAGCTAGCAAGATCATTCTATTTTATGATTAATTGAGATAGATTACTTAAGATTAGAATTTCTAATTGAGTGGCTAATGTGCATGTAATTGATGGAAAAATGCAGAAACTTCTCTCTTTTTGAATCAATAGGTGTAGATGCAAGGAACAACAATTTTGTGCATATCCGGAGATAGTCTTCAATGATCTCCAGAGACAATACCAAAGAACCATGACACTTGAAGTTTTGAAGAAATGAGGAATGCCTCTCCAGAGGTCTGCGAGAGTCTGGAGTATCTCTGGAGCTACAAACATATCTCTGGAGCTGCAGACAGGAATAGTTATCTCCGGTGCCTCCTAAGAGCAGGGCATAATTCCAGCATAGCTGCCGACTAGGGACTCTCAGCAGTAATCTTAATACCCCTCACATCACTCAAATCATCACCTGAGTGGTGAAGGTTCAACTTTAGTTAAACTGCTGGAGTTTTATCTTTTCAAAGTTTTTGCATGAGTTATGGATGGAACTGATCCAATATCCTTATTTTCAGGGCCTCGATGCCCAAGTGTATTAAGACTCAAACTTATACTTCTGAGTGGACTTCTGTTCCACTCAAGTCTACTTTATCACATGATTATTTTTTCATAGTTAGACAGTTAAGTACAATAAAGAGATGGTGTGATCTCATAGAAAGACTGGTAGATAAGTTCAGTGATATATCATCACTCATTTTTTATATATACACTCAGACACAGTAGAAGAGATAGATAATGATTGAATTATTCTGATTTTCAGAGATCTTAGTTCTGTGTTAGCAATATTTTCATGAATGCAGAGTGAATGAATTGGATTGAATCTAGTTGTGATCATCTTTTGTGCTAATTTCCTACTGTAGCCTTTAGCCCCAAGGGTGTGGAGCAAGGGCCCCACTCTCACCACTAAGGCAGGAGGCTAGTACCACTGTTTTATTGCTTCAGCTTTTTATGAAAATCTTTACTGCTTTTAATAGATAAATGCAAGTTACTATTTTTCTTTGCTTTAAGTAAATTTTCCTGTTTTATTCTATTTCCAGCATCCATTAAATTTATTCAACAAATAGATAGATTAATCTCTTTTCAAAATTGTAGAAACTGTTAGGATTAGCTATAAATTGGTAACTATAGAATCCCTAGTTGCAGACAACCATGGACATAGCCCTAGTTTTTGACATCTGAAAATAGATTAAATGATGAGGTACAATGACATCTTGTCATTTTTTGGCGCCGTTGCCAGGGATAATCTTGTGTTAATTAGGGAAACTGAGTAAAAATAATTTTTAGGATAAATCTTTATGGTTAGAGCTAGAGATCTAAAAGGAAGATATATTAAGCATACACCCCAACAACACACCATAGGGGAAAGCAGTGGGGTGGTACAAAATCTTGTTGAGGAAAGAAACCTAGAGCCTAATTTTGAACCTGCACCTCAAAACAACAATCCCTTAGATCCTCCAAATATTCCACTTGCCAATTATATCTAGGAATTACAACAAAAATTTCAAGCAGATCCTTTGTTAGAACATAATTTCCTAGAACCTCGGGGAGAAGAACCACTACTAAACATGGAAAATGATAATCATGGGGAAGAGGAAAATCGGGCTCTAAGAACCTTCTCTTACCCTATTATTTTGGCTGCTGGAGATAATGCTCCTATGAAGAATATCTCACCAGCAAACCTGTCAAATTTTAGAGGACTTTCTTCTGAGGATCCAGATCAATTCTTGTTTGAATTCAAAGTAGTCTGCCAAACTTATGATTATGGATCAGATAACCAGAAACTCAAACTGTTTCCTTCAACCCTGAAAGATTCTGTGATGAGATGGTTTATGGGTTTACCCCAGAATTCTATCTTTTCTTGGGATCAAATGGAAACAGAGTTTTTAGAAAAATACCAAGATTACTGCAGATCCAGTAATAAAAATGAAGAATTATTTAAAATAAGGTAGGGGGAGGAAGAATCCTTAGAGGACTATGTGGATAGGTTTAATTTTGCCTTGAGAAGGTATGGCAATCTAGTGGATCACTCCTTGGCCAGAACCCTATTTATAAAAGGATTGGATAAAGAATCAAAACAGGCACTGGACCTAATGGGAAAAGGGAACATTAACAAAATGGAAATACCTAATATAGAGGAACTTTGCAGGAACTATTCCAGAACCCAAAATGGAGTGAGGTCATCCAAAACTTTTAAAGGGAAGAATGAAATAGGACAGTTGATGGAGGAGATTACAAATCTAAAAATAGACATTCTGGTCCAATTAAATACCACATTGGATGGGATTCAAGCAAAAACTAGAACAACTGATCAAAACAGAGCAACTAAACTACTCTCCATCTATTGTCCTAGGTGTAGAAACAAACATCTGTTGAGAGAATGCCATTTGGACAAATTAGAGATTTGTCAGATCTGTGATAGGGAACATCCTACTAGTCAGTGTAGTCAACTTCCAGCCTTGAAAAGATTGAGTAAAAAGAATATTGTAATAGAAGAGGAGTTGAACTATATGGGACAAAAACAAACTGGAAATTTCCCTTATAATCAGTATCCAAACCAGCCTTCTTAGAGGGATTATTCTAATTGGGGAAATAATGAGTGGAATCCAACTTGGCATGGCCCTAAAAATAATCGTCTTTGGGGACAGCAGGATTGGCCAATTTAGCAATGGCAAAGCCAAAACTGGCAAAACCAAAATTGGCAAAATCAACATTGGGGAAATCAACAGTGGCCACCATAGTTTGGATCACAAAACATGCAACTACAATGGGGTTCTCAACAGGGATATAATCAACAACACTAGGGACAACCTAGACATTTCCAACCTCAATAGAAGGCTTTACTAACTCTACCCTCCAAAACACAAGGTCAAACACAGAATGAACTAGTTAGCCAACCACCTTTACCAGCTCAGCCTTTACCAAACCCACAGAATAAATAGGGAGTAGTTGTCTACATGATAGAGCAAGAAAATCTGGCTGGAATTAATGCTATGTATTCAAATAATCTCCAACTGCGTTCTGGGAAAGCATTCCCAAGACCATCTCCTCCAACTATAGTTGAAGTAACCAATGATGAGGAACTTGAAAATCCATCCAATCAACCCCCAAAGGAGATTACTAACGAAAAAGTGCTAGAAAAATCATCCATGGACAACTCTGGAGTTACTCCTAAAAGACCAACTCTAGAGAATAGTCCTAAACACAATTCTGACAAGAGCTCTGGAGATGCTCTGAAGATAGAAAAACTAGCACCATACCTAGAATGGCTTAAATAGAATGCTCCCCAGAGAAAGATCCTACAAAAACAAATTCAAACCAACCTAGAATCATAACTTTTACAAGAAATCAAGCAGCTAAACATTGAAATTCCTCTTCTCCAGGCAATCAGAGATGTACCGGAACTAAATCAATTCATCAAACAGTATTGTATCAAAACGCAGGGCAGAAAGAAAAACTTCCCCTCCACAATACAGGTGGAAGGAAAAGTAGTGGACCTATTGATGGGAGAAATTCTCCTCCCAAAATATGGAGACCCTGGAAATCTTGTCATAACTATTTTCATCTCAGGGGTAGAAATTTCAAATGTTCTGGTTGATTTAGGAGCAGCAATTAATGTGATGACAGTTCATACAATGGACAAGTTAGCTCTATCAGGTATCCAATCCACAACTACAATTCTTCAACTTGCTGACCAGTCAGTAGCTGTTCCAAAAGGAGTAATCACTGATGTACCAGTTGTGATAGATTCATAGAAATTCCCAGTGGACTTCTTAATACTAGAACCTGAAACCAGAGAAATGCTTATCCGCTAATTTTAGGAAGACCGTGGCTGGCTACTGTAGCAGCATCTATTGATTGTCGAACTGGAGATATGGTCATTTCTAATGGGATAGATATAAAGAAAATATCTCTGTATCCTCCATCTAAACCATTAGTACGTTACATAGGAAGAGTACGAGTGGATGAACCAAAGAACAATGACAACAGTGCCTCAGTAGCTATGGTAACCATCAAGGAACATCTGGGAGAATTAGAAGAAGTATACTACGATACAACAGAAGACTTTACTCACATCCTAATTAATAAGGATGTGATGGAATTCACCCAAAATTCTCATAGAGAACTTCTTACCTCTTCTCATTGTACCCTTGCCAACATCATTCCTTGTGGGGAAACCTTTCATAGGGACTTAGCTACTTTCCACATGTTGCTTCCACATTCTTGTCCTCTCAAAACCATGAATCCAGTGTATGGATTAACTACATCTATGGATCAAATCACAAAATAAGTCATGATTCTACTAGGGAAAACACTTAATATCAATACCCAGTTAACAACAAATCAGGAAGAAAAACTTATTCAACTTCTGGTCTCCCATTCAACATCTTTTGCCTAGGAGTACCAAGATATCAAAGGCATAGCTCCTGAGATTTGTACCCATCATATATACATTGAGGATATTAAACCTGTCAGGGAACCACAAAGAAGATTGAATCCTACTTTAAAGGACATTGTCAAAACTGAAATAGAAAAATTACTTCAAGCAGGGTTCATATATCCAATCTCAGATAGTCAATGGGTCTCACCCCTTGTCATTGTGCCTAAAAAGAATGGGAAATGGAGGGTGTGTATTAATTATAGAGAACTCAACAAGGCCACAAAAAAGGACTACTTTCCCTTACCATTCATTGACCAAGTTCTGGACAATCTTACAGGGAGAAAGTATTTTTCTTTTCTCGATGGATTCAGTGGGTATAATCAAATTCAAGTGGCACCTGAGGACCAAGACAAAACCACCTTAACATGCTCTTGGGGAACCTTTGCTTACAAAATTCTTCCCTTTGGGCTATGCAATGCCCCAGCTACATTTTAGAGACTTGTTTTAGCTATTTTTGTTGAACTAGCTAATGAATGCATGGACGTCTATATGGATGAGTTTACTGTGTATGGGGATAATTTTGAGGAAGCTCTCACAAACCTTAAGAAAGTACTAAAATGCTATGAGAAAAATCAATTATCCCTTAGCCATGAAAAGTGCTTCATGATGGTGGAGGAAGGAATTGTCTTGGGACACCATATTTCAGAGAAATGGATCAAAGGGGATCAAAACAAGATAGAGGTAATCACACAGTTGCCTTCACCCAAAAATCAGATAGATGTTAGAAGTTTTCTGGGTCATGCAGGCTACTATAGGAGGTTCATAGAAAATTTCAGCAGAATAGCTGCCCCCCTGTTTACCCTGCTTAACAAAGACACAGAATTTATGTGGACAGAAGAATGTCAATTAGCATTTGAAACCTTGAAAGAGAAGCTTACTATCACACCAATTTTAAGAGGACCAAATTGGACCTTGCCATTTCACATACAGACCGATGCTTCAAATGAGTCCATTGGGGCAGTTTTAGGACAAAAGGAGGAAGGAGAAAGTATGCATGCCATTTATTACATCAGCAAAAACCTTACCTCTGCAGAAAGAAACTATACAACAATTGAAAAAGAATTCTTGGCAGTCATCTATGCTATAAACAAATTTAGGCATTACATCACTGGATATAAGACATTTGTACACACTGATCATGCAGCCATCAAGTACCTAATGAATAAACTAGTAGTGGATGCAAGGATCATTAGGTGGTTATTGCTATTGCAGGAATTTGATATTACCATAGTTGGTAATCCAAGAAAGTTTAATTTGGTTGCTGACTTTCTGTCAAGATTGCATACAGGAGGAGAGAACCAACAAGTGGAGGACAAGTTCCCAGATGGACATCTTTTTGCTATATCCTCTACTGCACCTTGGTTTGCTGATATAGCTAATCTTTTAGCTACAGGCTTGTATCCATCCCATGTTACTTCAAAACAAAGAAAATGTTTGGTTAAAGAAAGTTTATCTTACAAATGGTTGAATGGTTTACTATTTAAATGTGGTCCCGATTTCATTCTACGCAGGTGTTTAAAAGCTGATGAGATTTTTGATGTGTTGAGAGCATGTCATGATAAACCATCTGGTGGCCATTACTCTTTCCACCGGACAGTCCACAAGATCCTTGGAGCTGGTTACTATTGGCCCTCTCCTCATAAAGATACAAAGAAGTATGTACAGCACTGTGACCAATGCCAAAGGATGGGGCAGCCAACCTTTACCCAGGAGATGTTGCTACATCCTCAAGTCATGATAGAACGGTTTGAGCAGTGGGGTCTAGACTTTGTGGGACCAATTTCACCACCATCATCAGGCAAGGAGTACATTCTAGTATGCACAGACTATGTTACTAAGTGGGCTGAGGTTCAAGCATTACAGTTTGCAAGAGAAGATAAAGTTGTTGATTTCCTCTACAATAAATTTTTCTTAAGATTCAGAGCCCAAAGATCAATAGTTTCAGATAGAGGACCTCAGTTTACTTCACAGGTAATCAAGGCATTCACAGATTTATACCAAGTCAAGCATAGGAAATCTTCACCTTACCATCCTCAAGCAAATGGATAGGTAGAAGTGACTAATAGGGAACTTGAGAATATTCTAACAAGGACAATAGCAATGAATAGAAAAGATTGGGCTAGTAGATTACCTGAAGCAGTTTGGGCTTACAATACCACTTGGAAGTCCACAACAAAGTTCTCACCATATGAATTGGTTTATGGGAAAAAGCCTATATTATCTATAGAATTTGAACTCCTGACACTTAAAACTGTATTGGATGTTGGTCTGCCATTGTCTATAACTTAGCAGAACAGAATTCTTCAGCTCAACGAGTTGGATGAAATTCAGACAGAGGCCATTCAGCAAACACAACTGGGTCAGTACCAGAGGAAGCAATGGCATGACCAACACATCAAGAGGAGGGCATTTCAATAAGGTGATTGGGTTCTTCTTTATAATTCTAAATTCAAGGAATTCAAGGGGAAATTATAGACTCACTGGCTAGGTCCTTATTAAATAAGGGAAGTGTTTGAAAATGGAACTGTATTATTGCAACCTATTGATGGGAGCACAGACATATTTCTGGTAAATGGTCACCGAATTAGGCTCTACAAAAGACCATCTACTAAAGAGGAGTTTCTGAATAATTTGTGTTTTGATACAGGAGATACCTCCTCTGTCACGGTGTAGTATAGTGGTGAGTATTCCCACCTATCACGCGGGTGACCCAGGTTCGATCTCTGGCAACGGTGCCAAAAAATGACAAGATGTCCCTATACCTCATCATTTAATCTATTTTCATATGTCAAAAACCAGGGCTGTGTCCATGACAGTCTACAACTAGGGATTCTATAGTTACCATTTTATAGCTAATCCTAACAGTTTCTACAATTTTGAAAAGAGATTAATCTATCTGTTTGCTGAATAAATTTAATGGATGCTGGAAATAGAATAAAATAGGAAAATTTACTTAAAGCAAAAAAAAATAGTAACTTGCATTTATCTATTAAAAGTAGTAAAGATTTTCATTAAAAGTTGAAGCAATAAAATAGTGGTACTAGCCTCCTGCCTTAGTGGTGAGAGTGGGCCCTTGCTCCACACCCTTGGGGCTAAAGGCTACAGTAGGAAATTAGCACAAAAGATGATCACAACTAGATTCAATCCAATTCATTCACTCTGCATTCCTGAAAACATTGCTAACACAGAACTGAGATCTGTAAAAATCATAATAATTCAATCATTGTCTATCTCTTCTACTGTGTCTGAGGGTATATATAAAAAATGAGTGATGATATATCACTGAACTTATCTACCAGTCTTTCTATGAGATGACACCATCTCTTTATTGTACTTAACTGTCTAACTATGAAAAAATAATCATGCAATAAAAGTAGACTTGAGTGGAATAGAAGTCCACTCAGAAGTCTAAGTTTGAGTCTTAATACACTTGGGCATCGAGGCCCTGAAAATAAGGATATTGGATCAGTTCCATCCGTAACTCATGCAAAAACTTTGAAAAGATAAAACTCTAGCAGTTTAACTAAAGGTTACCCTTCACCACTCAGGTGATGATTTGAGTGAAGTGAGGGGTATTAAGATTACTGCTGAGAGTGCCTGGTCAGCAACTATGCTAGAATTATGCCCTGCTCTCAGGAGGCATCAGAGATAATTGTTCCTGTCTGTAGCTCTGGAGATATGTTTGTAGCTCCGAAGATACTCCAGACTCTCACAAAGCTCCAGAGAGGCATTCCTCATTTCTTCAAAACTTTAGGTGTCATGGTTCTTTGGTATTATCTCTGGAGATCATTGAAGACTATCTCCGGATATGCACAAAATTGTTGTTCCTGGCATCTACACCTGTTGATTTAAAAAGAGAGAAGTTTCTGCATTTTTCCATCAATTCCACGCACATTAGTCACTCAATCAGAAATTCTAATCTTAAGTAATCTATCTCAATTAATCATAAAATAGAATGATCTTGCTATCTTATTTGGGTGCAGACACTAGCAAAGATGATCCCAGAAAGGGGAAAAAGAGAGGCAAAGAGATGTATTTCATGAGTGCAACTTGGCACTCATCATCCTCCCATACCTAAGGTTTGGTAGGTCCTCCTGCTTCTTACATTCTGGATTTATTATGGCGAAGCAACTTGTTTGACAGGCTATAATCCTAGGTATAGGTAGTCCAAGTTGTTCGGTTGATATTACCATTGCCTCTGTACTCATCAACCTGCTTCATCCAGTCCTGCAATTTTTCATCTTCCATCTATTCTACCCAAACAGGGAGTGGTTTAATTATTAGAGGGGGCCTGTACCATCCACCTATCCATTGCTTCTTATGGTTATCCATTAGTTTGGATATCAACTTTGCCTTTCTCATGAATAATCTTAAGTTTGCAGGGGTGACCACCTCTCAGTTTCTGCTCTGGGGTCAAAATATTCCATCTCTTCTTTGCTACAGCAAGTACTGGATTTGCTGAATTGATCATAAAAAGACCAAAATCGATGGAGCATTCCTGCAAACTTTTCAGGTATAATGGCAAAATTCCATTTTTACTATCAGGATGATAGATAAGGGACCTAAATTTGATCCTAAAAGCATCGGGATTGGGACATTCCTTCCTAATGAAAAGATCTATTTTTAAATCCTTCTTGAGATGATCTTCCATCCTTTCATTCCAAATCTGGTGATTCCTCATCAGGGACATAAATGCCTTAATCTAACATTCCCTCACAAAATGATTAAGAATAAAATTTATATCATTAACACAGAACCGATGCAAGTATAATTCACATAGGAAATTCTTGTCCTCATCATTGCTCCTAGTATATGCTGTCATGAATCCTCCTGCTATTTCTGTATCCTCAACCAGGTTAGATAGGACCAAAGAGAATTTCCTTTACAGTACCCTTTCCTATAAGAACATGGAGTACCTGGCACTTGGAGGTCTGCAGAATAGAATTTCAGAAGCAAGAGAGGCCATTGTAATGATTTTGCCTTCCAAAGTTACTATTCTTTCTATTTTGGTAGTGACTACCCTTTGTATTTGTAACATAGGCTTGGAAGCCTCATATTCTCTACACCTCTTCTCCCAATGAAATAGGGCTTTGGGAATGTCAATGGGGATTGGACCCACATAGGCATCAGTTTGGATTTCCTGCTCATTGGTTTCCCTTGGGCCAGACAATTCTTGAATATATTCTTGTTGGTCATCCAATCTGTTATTGGCCCAAGTTAACTATTTATCCTAGCTTTGTACCTTCTCAATCAGTGCTGCCATTATTGTGAGGCTATTGTCTCTGGCCATGGTGAGCTCAGAAACATTCTGTGCTGCTTCTTTCTCTTTTTCTTCCACCAATTTGGCTATCTCACTTTTCTGTGCCTCCAACTCTGCCTCTTTCTCCTAGATGATCTTATCCGTGCTTTGGAGTTCTATTTGGAGATTTCCAATGGTTTGTTTTTCTTCCATTTCCACCTCTACTTTGACCTTCTTGAGGTCAGTAATAATCAAATTCTTTCCCCAAAGCAATCTCTTTAAATTTTCAATTTCTTCCATCAATTGCTGTTCTTTTAGAATTTTGAAATCCTCTTGATCAGAGGGATGAGAGAAAGTTTCTGCTTCTGCTTCTGTGGCTGCTGGCTGATCCTCAAGGTTTCCCATGGTCATCTACCTTGCTCTACCCACTGTATCCATTTGCTCTGTTTCTTCTTCAGACTGCCTGTCCTGAGGATCCTCTTGGGGTTCCTCTACTTTTGCTGGCATCGATGAAGGCCTAGCCTTATCCTCACATGTTCTCAATTCCAGGAGTGCCTCAGCGAGTAGGGTAGTGTCTTTTTCAGCTTGTGAGAGCTGTCTCTTCCTTTTGCTTCTCTAGAGCAAAGGTGGGGCAGGTGCCTCCAGAGCAAGTCTCTCTTCCTCAGAATCTGAGGAAATAGTAAAAGTTTGTATGTTTCCTGTCTCCAAAGCACATGGTGGTGTTGAAACTGAGCTTGACTCCATATGAACAGATGGTGCTGGAGAATTTTCACTTTATTTCCTCTTCCTGACTAGAGGGATCTCATCTAAATTATGAGATGGTTCTTGAGCCCACCAAGTTTCCTCTATTCCCTGACCAGATCTTTCTTCTATTAATTTCTTAGGGCTAGATTCCTCAGTTA
Organism: Cunninghamia lanceolata; assembly: GCA_027924645.1. NCBI lineage: Eukaryota > Viridiplantae > Streptophyta > Pinopsida > Cupressales > Cupressaceae > Cunninghamia > Cunninghamia lanceolata. The sequence goes on along the minus strand of BSBN01000112.1, from coordinate 12,233,669 downwards.
GAGTCATCTTTCTCCTAAGTGATTGAGTCATATATAGGGTTTGTGTAGGAGTAGGTTCTGCAATTTGTTTGTCTTTCCTCTTTCTGTCAGGAACAAGGCCTGCAGATGAAGTGGCCTCTTGTGAGGGTAACTTCCCTTTGTGAATAGCTGTGGAGGAGGTTGAAGGCTCAGTTTCCTCATATTGGTGAGAGGGAGAACTCTCACCTCCTAGTTGTGCCATCTCTAGTTCTCTGACCTAGGAGCTCTGCTCAAGAAAGTTTTGCAATAGTTCTTCCCCATTGGCCTGAGATAGAAAGTTGTGCTTGACTACCAGAAAGATGAGGCCATGATGTTTCATGGGTCCCTTATTCTGCTGATATTTCTCTGCAGTTGCCCTGATAGCAGAATACAGGAAATTGGGGATATTTATGCTATACTTAGGGTGTCTATTTCAATGTCTAAGAAAAATCAGCATTTTCATGATTGGCCCTAAAACTATAGAGAATTGGCCATCACAAGTAAAGTATTTCATTAACTAGGTGGCAACAGATGCCCAAGGATTTGGGAGTGTGAACCTCAGAATTCCTTTGACTTCATTTTTATTCAAATGCAACTAAATAGCAGGTTCACCACGAATAGAGAAATTTCTAATTAAATTAGCGTATAAGGTTTTCAAGTGGTATAACCTCTCACCTTGTTCGGGAAGTCCAAAAATGTGGCTAATAGTTGCTGAGGAGAAATTGATTTGGATTCCTCTCACAGTCATCTGGTTGTCTCTTAAATTCCTGAGGAATTCATCCACAATATCCTCTTGAAACCCTTCGAATTTGTCTAAGAAATCTAACCATCCAACATCCCTTAAAATGTTTGTTGTAGCTACATCCCTAAGAAGACCCGCAGTATTTTCTAGCTCAGACTTCTTCTTGACTCCCATTGCTGAATTGATTTCACCTTCTATGCTTATTCTATACCTCCCCAATCTGCAGTCTATCTTTTCCTCTTATCTCAGTAGGCTCCAAAGTATTGTTCAAATTGCTCTGTTGTTCATTAAATTTTGAAAGTTTGAATGAGGGATGTTATGTCTCTCAATTTAGGCTTATGCAGATGGGTTAGAGGACCAAGGTAGTCATAAATGTAGCAGACTGATAGGGCACTCCGGAGGTAAGGTGGCATTAAGGCATAGATGGTGGCATGCTCAGATGTGAAGAAGGAAATGATGGTGGAAGGACGTGTCATCATGGCGGCACCCAAAATAGAAGGACAAGACAGTTACTAATAATGATTAATTAAAGACATATTTACCTGGATCAGTTTTAATGATGAGGCGATGTACATGAGAGAGATGCTACGTCATTCTGGAGACTGCATGTGTTGTGGCAATTAAGCAGCGGCTTGAGATGATGTCCACCTCCCATTTGTATGTGACTTGCAATCATTGCGCTGAGTGGTTCAAAAATCCACGCCCTTAGGTGATGCCAGCGCCGGCTTGTGAATACTCCTGCAAATGATTATTATTCTAATTTAATTATTCCTTGTGATAAAAGTAGAGAATGAGTCAGGATGACCTCATCATATAATGTGTCTACTTTACCCCATGGAGGGGTGGGTCCCTCTTATTATTGAGACTGATGGCTGGAGGTGCTCCTACTTGAAAAGCGCCAGAGGTGCTTTAGTTTGAGAAGCGCCTGATGTGCATTTGACCAACTCCTAGCAACTGATTGTCTCTGGAGCTTAATTATTTCAACTATCCTGAAGAAGGGAACTGCCATTTTACTAGTTTTCAACTCCCTTGGTCGAGAAGGACAGCCATTTGCTGGTTTTCCATCTTTCTCTATTTTTTTTTAAGAAGGCAGCCATTGTTGGTTTTCAACCTTCCCCCCCCCCCTTTTTCTTTTAATCCAACACCGTGATAGAGGAGGTATCCCCTGTGTCAAAATACAAATTATTCAGAAACTCCTCTTTAGTAGATGGTCTTTTGTAGAGCCTAATTCGATGACCATTTACTAGAAATGTGTCTGTGCTCCCATCAATAGGTTGCAATAATATAGTTCTGTTTTCAAACACTTTCTTTATTTGATAAGGACCCAGCTAGTGAGTCTAAAATTTCCCCCTGAATTCCTTGAATTTAGAATCATAAAGAAGAAAAGCAAAGTTAAGATTATTCATGAGAAAGGTAAAGTTGATATCCAAACTAATGGATAACCATAAGCAGGAATGGATAGGTGGACGGTACAGGCCCCCTCTAATAATTGAACCAGTCCTTGTTTGGGCAGAATAGATGGAAGATGAAAAATTGTAGGACTGGATGAAGCAGGTTGACGAGTACAGAGGCAATGGTAATATCAACCAAACAACTTGGACCACCTATGCCTAGGATTATAGCCTATCAGACAAGCTGCTTCACCAGAATAAATTTAGAATGTGAGAAGCAGGAGGACCTGCCAAACCTTAGGTATGGGGGGGATGATGAGTGCCAAGTTGCACTCATGAAATACATCTTTTTGCCTCTCTTTTTCCCCTTTCTGGGTTCATCTTTGCTAGTGTCTGCACCCAAATGAGCTAGCAAGATCGTTCTATTTTATGATTAATTGAGATAACTTACTTAAGATTAGAATTTCTGATTGAGTGACTAATGTGCATGGAATTGATGGAAAAATGTAGAAACTTCTCTTTTTGAAACAGGTGTAGATGCCAGGAACAACATTTTTGTGCATATCCGGAGATAGTCTTCAATGATCTCTAGAGACAATACCGAAGAACCATGACACCTGAAGTTTTGAAGAAATGAGGAATGCCTCTCCAGAGCTCTATGAGAGTCTGGAGTATCTCCAGAGCTACAAACATATCTCCAGAGCTGCAGACAGGAATAGTTATCTCCGGCGCCTCCTAAGAGCAGGGCATAATTCTAGCATAGCTGCCGACCAGGCACTCTCAGTAGTAATCTTAATACCCCTCACTTCACTCAAATCATCACCTGGGTGGTGAAGGGTCAACTTTAGTTAAACTGCTGGAGTTTTATCTTTTCAAAGTTTTTGCATGAGTTACGGATGGAACTGATCCAATATCCTTATTTTTAGGGCCTCGATGCCCAAGTGTATTAAGACTCAAACTTAGACTTCTAAGTGGACTTCTGTTCCACTCAAGTCTACTTTTATCGCATGATTATTTTTTCATAGTTAGACAGTTAAGTACAATAAAGAATGGTGTCATCTCATAGAAAGACTGGTAGATAAGTTTAGTGATATATCATCACTCATTTTTTATATATACCCTTGGACACAGTAGAAGAGATAGACAATGAATTATTTTGATTTTCAGAGATCTCAGTTCTGTGTTAGCAATATTTTCATGAATGCAGAGTGAATGAAATGGATTGAATCTAGTTGTGATCATCTTTTGTACTGATTTCCTACTGTAGCCTTCAACCCCAAGGGTGTGGAGCAAGGGCCCACTCTCACCACTAAGGTAGGAGGCTAGTACCACTATTTTATTGCTTCAACTTTTTATGAAAATCTTTACTTCTTTTAATAGATAAATGCGAGTTACTATTTTTCTTTGCTTTAAGTAAATTTTCCTATTTTATTTTGTTTCTAGCATCCATTAAATTTATTCAATAAACAGATAGATTAATCTCTTTTGAAAATTGTAGAAACTATTAGGATTAGCTATAAACTGGTAACTATAGAATCCCTAGTTGCAGACAGCCGTTGACACAGCCCTAGTTTTTGACATTTGAAAATAGATTAAATGATGAGGTACAGCAACATCTTGTTAAGCATAGAAGCAAAGAAGACATAGATGTTGGCAAGAGACACTATGTGGCTTCTTTATTGTTGTCATTGATGGCAACAAAGTTTATCCCACATATCCGCAGCACATAATAGGTCTTTACTAAAAATTAGACTCAAGAGTGTTTTGGTCTGATGAGCAAGAACAAAGCATGCAGCAAGATCCAATAGTCAGGTCCAGATCTCTCAGAGGATGTATCTTAGCAAAGTATGGACTTGGGGAAGTCAAGAGGAGTACCATGATTGCCACATTTTAGAGATTGAGCCTCTGGTGATTCTAGAGTGAAAAGATATGAGCACCTAAGTGTTGGGTTCCTGACAGGCAGAGCAGACTGAACAAGAACTAACTGACAGAGCATCAGACCTTAATTTGAATGAGAAATTGATGGTGATCAAGCTTCTTAAGGGATCATTCATGGTTGGCCAACATGATTGATAAATTTTATATCTATATCCTTGATACGCATCACATAGTAAGCATGGATTCAGCTAATAGATCGGTGTGTTGGGAAAATCTTAAGTATTCTAGATGCCGACTAGAAAGATGTTGAGATCCTTGGTGCGGATATATATATCAGATGGATTTCAGTATGAAGGTGTGCATGGTGTGATATAGTGTGTGAAGAAAAGTAGAGAGCAGTGTCGAAGCAGCTATACAAGTCTGGTATGTGACAGAACAATAGCACTAAGTAAAGGAAGAATGAAGTGCAGCAGATCAGTATATCTAGCCTAACTGGAATTGAACCTCAACATATGTGGATGCTTCTGATCAGTTTGAAACACCTGGTTACATTCTATATACCTTGTAGATAGTGAGTCTCTTGTAGGCAGTGAGCCTCTTGTGAGCAGTGTGCTTGGGCAGTGAGCCCTAATTGGCAAGTGCCATTTTGTACTTCTTAATCTTTTAACAGAGAATACAATCTTGGGTTAGTCACCCCCTGGTTTTTCCCTTAACAGGGTTTTCCACATAAAAATCCTTGTGTTATGTGTGTTGATTTCATTTCTGCTCTCATGTTCATTTATGCTTATATGTTTTGATACTACACTATTGTTAAAGAAGAAAAGAAAGTTAAGAAATTTAAGATAACTAATTCACCCCCCTCTTAGTTATCTGCCTTGTTTCCAACAATTGGTATCAGAGCCAAGTTCCTCCAAATAGAGCCTAACAGCTTGAGGAAGATCTGGGAATCTCAATGGATATGTATGGCATGAGGGAACAACTTTAGTCTACCCTAGATGATCTTGAGCAATCTCACTCTGAAGTCAATAACCTGAGGGAAAGACTCAAACAAGTTGATGACTTCATAAATGAACTAAAAGAAAAACTAAGTATCTCTGTGAAAAAGAGAAAGGAACTTCTTCAACAATTAGCAAGTCAAAATGAAGCCAATGATATTAATGAAGATTTGAATGAGAAAACAAGTTATGTGAGAAGCTATCAAAAGAGGTCATTATGGTAAGACATGAAATGGAATAAGGGGTTATGAAATTCACCCAAGAAATTGAAGAGAAAAGAAAATTGGAAGATAATCTAAGACAATCTCTTAAGGAGAAGTCAGAAGACTGCCACAAATGGATAGAATAATTAGGCATCTAGAATCTGATCTTGAAAAAGCTAGAGATAATGAAGAACAACTTGAAAATCAGATAGACACTCTTAAAAGGGATCTTCAAACAGCAAATGAATACAAAGAAAAATTTAAGATAAGCTCTGCTCATCTTGAAGTTCTTCTTGAAAGCAAAAAGAGGGTAGATGATAAGCATGGCTTGGGATATGAGAAAGGTGAAAGCTTCAGATCTGGTCAGAAGAACTCTGGATCAGGAAATCCAAGGTATAGGCCTAGAAGACCTCCGATATGACAACCAAATGCTCAAAGTTATCCATCATTCAATGGATACTACCACAATTGCAATAACTTTGGTCATAAAGCAAATCAGTGCAGAAGAAGAATGAATCATACTAATTCATCTTTCTCTAGATAGTGTTTTAACTACAAAAGGTATGGTCACAAATCTCATGAATGTAGAAATATGCAAAGAAATAATTCATTCAATGGTAGATGCTTTGTATGCAATAGAATGAGACATATGGCTAATCAATACAGATCAAAAGTATATCAATCAAATATGCAAAGAAATATAGCTTGCTACAATTGTGATAGATCTAATCATATTGCCAAATTTTGCAAAAGTAAGAATCAGGATAAAAGGGGTTCGGTGCACTATAATCAAAATCAAGACAAAGGAAAAGGAAAAGTGAATGCAGATGAAGTTCAAAGGGAGATGAACAAGATTTGGGTGAAGAGAAGTACATAAAATGTTAGGGATGGATCCGCACCAGAATCTAGTGCTGATATTCCTTCTGGAAACTAAATAGATGAGCTCTGACTCAGGGGGAGTCACAAAAGAAAAAAATTTCCCCCAGCCAATCAATTGGTGCCTAAATTGGCACATGGAGTTTAGTGGATTCAAGAGTTCTCAAAGAGATATCTAAATAACCCTTGGTAAAAATATAAAAGATCCACAAGAAGGTTGAAGAGGCTAATCATCCAAAATTGATCCGATTTGATAGTCATCCGATAAAAGTAGGATTTTCACAGTTAGATCCGGTATGATTCAAAATTGAAATACCTTGATCTACGGATAAATAGGATGATTCAAGGAAGGAAGATACATTGTAAGTTATCATTCTAAGTGCATCTTAGTGATCTAGAAGGATCTCTCTCAAAAAAAGGAGAACAAGGCAACCAGAATAATTTAAGTTGTGCATTTATTGCAATATGCAATTAGGGTTTGCTCAGAAATAAAAGGGTTTTTTGTTCATCATTTGCACATTTGCATTCGAAAAGAAGAAAGAAAGAGCTCTGAAACAAGATTGCTTCAACCCTCTCAAGGATTAACCGTAGAATTTGATTCAAACAATGATCTTTTCGGCTCTTATCATGAACCCTAGAAGCAGAAAAAGGTATTTTCACTCTTGAATATCTCTCTCTGAATCTTTTGAAAGATGGCTACTTTGAATGTTGTTAAGATCACTAATAGGCTGCGCCCTAAGTTCAAGAAACATCCTTACAAATTGCCAGAAGTTGATCCCCTAGGTGCATTCTCTAGCATTCCGCATGGGGTTCTGCATGTAGAAGATGTTAGGGTATACATTCATGCCAACATTGAGGAATTTGGGAAATCCAAGCTGATGGATATCTATCACAAGGAATTAATAGATGAAACATTTGAAATTAAACCTCAATACAAGGCCATCTAGGATAAGCATTTTGGACATTGCATCCATTTTCCCTATTTTGCAGAAGATGAATGGGTCTGGTATGTTCTGAGCAGAATGCATGACAACTTCATGTGGTTGATGAGGCCATTTAAGATCACAAAAGATGCCATTAGGGCAGTAACCAGATTGCACTCATCCGGTGGGTTGCCTGCTCTCAAATTAGTCAAAAACCAAATTGTAAGTGAGGCTACTGGATCAAAATTTGACAAGAGGGCAATCACAATAGAAGACATCATAGATCTGGCTATCAAATTTGCTTCTATGATAATTGGTTACAAAATCTATCACTCCAACAGGGAGAATTCAATAACCGGAACTACTATATATACTGCATATGAAATGCTAAGGAAAAATGCTGACTATGATCTTTGTGAGCTTCTCCTAAACCAACTGTTAGAGAATTTATAGAAAATAAAGAAGGATAAGAAGAATTCATTTAAGTACAGTGGCTTGATACTATGTCTATTCTTCTACTATATGAATAAGCTACCCGGAACTAGTGGCTGGATATGGCAAAATGATAGACCTGTTACCATACAAATCAGAGATTATATGTATGGGCTTGGTGATGCCAATGCTCAAAGCATAGCTTTCTAGGGATATTTCAAGAATTTCCAAGGTATGATGCATGCTAGAGAAAGAATTCCTTAGACATTAGTTGAAAAATATAAAGATATAGTGTGTTTTATGGTAGACACTGATCAATGCCTAATGGAGGCAGTAGAGCCCAGAATAGTATGGATTATGCCAATGGGCTATGAAGTAGATGATAAAATCTTGGAGCTGCATGTCCAACACTTGCTAAGACAGCCCAAGGACCCTGAGGTAGAAAGGTTTGGAACCTTTCAAGAATTGAGTGTAAAAATTCATGTTGAACTGAGACAGCCTGAGATCAAGAGAAAGGTGAGAAGGGAAATAGAAGAAGTTGCCAAGAGATATGGGATATCAAAGGAGACAGTTGATGCTAACAGAGAGAAAATAGAAAGAGCAGAGAAAGAGAGACAAGAAACAGAAAAAGAAAGTGATCTAGTGCAGGCCCCCTCGCGGACCAGATCCTCCAAGAGCTCTACACCTGCCACCTCTAAGAGCCAAAAATCCTCAAAACAAGAAGCCAAGACATCCGGAAAGGGAGAGAAGAGAACAAAGACAAAGGCCACAAGTTCATACTTAAGTCAAAAGGATGAAGAAGAGACAGAGACAGATGAGGAGCTTAAGAAAATGAAGAAGAAAAAGAAAACTTATGTGGAATCATATGCCAACAAAAACAAAGAAGAAGAAGTAGAAGAATTGTTTGAAAGACCTACACTCTCCATTGATGATGTCATCAAGGCAATTACTGTGGATGGGAATCTGCAACCAATGACAGAATTCTACAATGAGTATAGTGACACAAACAAAAGGATCTTCGAAGAAGCTACAGTTAAGTACTTAAACATATATAATAAAGCATTCATTGAAATCATCTCTCTAATTCCCAAGAGTTTAGAGAAAGTACTTGAACTCAGAAAAGACAATGCCAAGGAAAATGATATGAAGATCCGGGAATAGATAGCTATTCAGCTCTATCCTTCCATCACTCTAAAACAAATGAACATGATCTTCAAGGATTGCAAGGATGAGTTTCGGAGCAAATCCAAAATGAACAAGCTTATGCTCGGAGAGACTGATCAGGTGGCAAAAGAGACTGAAGACATCCTTTGGAATGCATATAAAAGACTCAATCTTCCCATTATAGAGGACATAAGTGATGAACCTTCTGCCATGGATGTCGAAGGATTAAGTGCATCAAAGGAAGATTCTACTGAGAAAATCGTAGAAGAGTCAAAGGAGATAGGTGAGGAGAAGACTAAGGACTTGGATTCCTCTGTTCCGGAAGAGGAAGTCCATGAAGAAGTAAACATCTCTCTTCCGGATCCCCCAACAGACTCCGGGACTGAAGGAGAAGCAAGAAAAGAGGAGAAAGCAAGTCAAGAAGAGGAGAAAGCAAGTCAAGAAGAGGAGAAAAAGGGAAGAGAAGAAGAACAAATAGAGAAGATCTTTGATGACAGCTCAGAGGCTGCAAAAGGAAAGAAGTCTTTGGTAAGAGACACTGCAGAAGCAGTGAAGAATTTCTTGACCAAGGAACTAATGGAGATAGATGAACCAAAACTATTTCATGGACCACTCAATTTTGACTCCCTCTCTATGGTCAAGACAATGAAGGTAGCATCTTTTGCTCAAGCCAAAGAAAAAAAAAAGCTTCTGAAGTCTCACATGGAAGACTATGAGCTGATAGAGATTGCATCTAATGTGTTGGACAAGATCATGCCATCCTTCCACAAGGATCTTTCGGCCTCTTCATCCGGTAACTTGAAATATTTTGTTAATTCTATTAGCACACATTTTGACTCTTTGGAGAAATCAGCAGAAGAGAAAGTCTAGAAAGAGTTTTTGGGAAAGAGATTCTCTGAAATACAAGGACTTATAGAAAATGATAGGAGAAATCTAGATATTGGGATAAAGAGCCTAGAAAATGCTCTTAAAGATGGCAGAGATTTATACAAATTTTATCTATCTTGGTCCATAGTGACAGTAGACATTGCCAATAAGGTGAAAGAACAAGAGAGTAAACTGTCAAGTTTATCTCAAAATTTTGATCCTCTCACCTCATCCATAATGAACCAAGAGTGTCAGACTATTGCCACTATTAATGAAATAAAGAGGCTTGAAAAGGAGAAGAAGAATAGAATAAACAGGCTAAGTGAACTAAGAGGGATAATTATCCCTAAGTTAGAGGCAATGCATGAGGCCCTAACTAATGCTCAAACCACAGCCCAGACCAGTGATCCGATAGACTTAAAAAGGGAAGAAGCTTTTGTATTTTTGCTAAGTGGTCACATCTCCATTTTGTACAGGATGAAGTAGAGTTGGGCAACAAAATTTGTCCAGTTGAAAACCACTTTTGCGGACATACTTAAGTATATGTAAGTATAACTTGTATATATACTTATGTGGCTATGTATAGGTTACTTTTTGCAAATTTTGGTGTACATATTTCACCCTTTGCCATTGATGTCAAAGGGGGAGTGAGGAGCAGTGAAAAATATGGAATCTAGTTAAGGGGGAGCTCCGGTAAAAAGTGTACATAAGATAGAGCATCAGCCAAGGGGGACTGTGCTATGACACTTAGTTATTTTTCACTAAGTGTTGCCATCAATGCCAAAGGGGGAGATTGTTGGCAAGAGACACTGTGTGGCTTCTTTCTTGTTGTCATTGATGGCAACAAAGTTTATCCCACACATCCGCAGCACATAATAGGTCTTTACCGGAAGTCAGAGTCAAGAGTGTTTTGGTTCGGTGAGCAAGAATAGAGCATGCAGCAAGGTCCAACAGTCAGGTCCAGATCTCTCAGAGGATGTATCTCAGAAAAGTACGGACTTGGGGAAGTCAAGAGGAGTACCATGACTACCACATTCTAGAGATTGAACCTCCAATGATGAAAGAGTGAAAAGATATGAGCACCTAAGTGTTGGGTTCCTGACAGGCAAAGCAGACTGAGCAAGAACTAACTGACAGAGCATTAGACCTCAATCTAGATGAGAAATTGATGGCAATCAAGCTTCTTAAGGGATCATTCATGGTTGGTTGACATGATTGATGACTTTTATATCTATATCCTTGATACGCATCACATAGTAAGCATGGATTCAACTGATAGATCAGTGTGTTGGGAAAATCTTAAGTATTCTAGATGCCAACTAGAAAGATGTTGAGATCCTTGGTGTGGATATATATACTAGATGGATTTCAGTATGAAGGTGTGTGTGGTGTGATATAGTGTACGAAGAAAAGAAGAGAGCAGTGTGGAAGCAGCTATACAAGTCTGGTATGAGACAGAACAACAACACTAAGCAAAGGAAGAATGAAGTGCAGCAGATCAGTATATCGAACCTAACTGGAACTGAACCTCAGCATATGTGGATGCCTCTGATCCATTCAAAACATCTAGTTACATTCTATATACCTTGTAGACAGTGAGTCTCTTGTAGGCAGTGAGCCTCTTGTGAGCAGTGAGCCCTAATTGGCAAGTGCCATTTTGTACTTCTTATTATTTTAATAGAGAATACAATCTTAGGTTAGTCACCCCATTGTTTTTCCCTTAACAGGGTTTTCCATGTAAAAATCCTTGTGTTATGTGTGTTGATTTCATTTTTTCTCTCATGTTCATTTATGCTTATATGTTTTGATACTGCACTATTGTTAAAGAAGAAAAGAAAGTTAAGAAATTTAAGATAACTGATTCACCCCCCCTCTCAGTTATCTACCTTGTTTCCAACAATAGATGCCTTGTGTATCGTACTCATCAACAATTGGTAGTTTATGTTCACCATGGTGTGTACTAGATTAGACATTGCACAAGCAGTGGGAGTAGTCAATCATTTCATGGCGAATCTAGGTTGTGATCATTGGACGGTTGTGAAGTGGATTTTTAGGTATTTCAGGGACACTTCTGATGCTGCTATTTGTTATAGTGGGAGTAGTCTTCAGGTTAATGGGTGTGTGGATGCGTAGATTTTGGTGGAGATGGAGATAAAAGAAAATCTACTAAAGGTTATGTTTTCTCCTTCTCAAGAGGTGCTTTATGTTAGTTCTCAAAGATGTAGACAATGGTGAATTTGTCTACTACTGAAGCTATATATATGGCAATGACACAAGCTAGCAAGGAGGCAAGCTGGCTTCACAAACTTTTGGGTAAATTGCATGTAGGATAAAATGGTGTTGCATTGTGACAAGCCAGAGTTCTTTAAACTTAGCACAAAACTTACCTTATCATTCTAGAACAAAACATATTGATGTACAATATCACTTTGTACATGAGGTGGTGGAAGGAGGACATGCCTATTTGGCCAAGATACACACTAATATAAATCCAGCAGATATTTTGACGAAGCCTATTAGTAGAGAAAAGTTCACATGGTGCAGAACTTCTCTTGGCTTGCACATCAGTTGATGATAGGTGGTAGTGGCATTGGTCTTTTAATAGGAGGAGATATTCGCAAGGTAGAAACTTGACTTCAAGTGGGAGATTGTTGTTATGTGAACTCGGTTTATTATTGTGAGAACCAAGATCATGGAAAGACCATCAAACATGAGATTACAAGTGAATGAACAATTTGTAATTACAAATAATAGGAATAAATAGTAGAGGTTGCATACCCAACTCTCCATGAAACAAGGATAGGTGGGGATATTCAAAGCAAGAGGATAGCGTAACTACCCTATGAAATAGAGGCGATGTGTCAAGTCTATTGACACCTATTATAAATATCTCACCAAGTTGAAAATGTTAATTGGCATGTGCTATAAGTCACCTAACTATGATTGAGTTAGTGTTAAATCATGGAGTTATACACCAAAACCCCCCTTAAGCATAGCTTAGGTGAGTTTATGAATGATGAGTCCCAACAGTGTGCCATTTTAGGTACTCATTTACAAATGTATCTCTTAGAAAACGGAGAAAGAAATGAAACCCTGTGGGAAAAACTTTCCTCCAAAAGAGGGAAAACAAAGAGAAAACAAAGTGAAGGCCTAGATGACCTCCCTAGAAGATTTCCCCCATAGGAGAGAAAATGATAGAAGGTCTACGAGACCCCCCCATAATACATGTTATGCTATAGTGATGTTGAATAGTCGACAAAGGATGTAGAAATAGATCCAAGAACGCCAAACAATGTTCTTTCCCTTGGGAAGAAATGAAACCACCTGAAGATGTAGGATATCTTCCCACGTGAGAAGATGTATGTATGATATTAAATCTTGTTGAAGTTGATCCAAGGAAGATGGTGCCCATGCTGATGCCTTCAAAGAGTGCTCAAGTGTCCCCATGTCGATGCCGAAGGATGCCATAACCAAATTAGGTGCATGTGCAATAGATGAGAATGATGACAATCCAAAACCATGTGTAGGATGATGTAGAGCATGAATATCAGAAGTGGACAATGTTGATGTAGCTTCATCAAAACTGTCATCGAAGAGAACACTAATGTCCTTAAAGTGTGCTTCCATGTTAGCAATGTGAGACTCTACAAATAGACAAGAGATGTCAAGTAGAAATGTGTCCCAATCAGCAATACTAGGAAGATTGATTTCCTATTGTGAAGAAGCACCGGAAGCTTTTGAAAAAGTGACTCTGGAATCTGTTGAAACAACAATATGAGTGATGACTTCTTCTATGTCACTGGAACATTCTATTTCTGTTTCATGATTAGGGATGTGAGTTGTGATCAAAGTAGGATCATGTGGGAATGGTGAAACATTAGTCTCCATATGTCTCCAAAATTTTGATCCATAATGCATGTGGATATTCAATATCCAGATGGCATACAAAGCAGCTTCTGGAATATGTAAACTAATTAGTCCACAAATATGATCACAATGATTCAACCACTTGTTGGTGATTGTTTTGATGCAATCATAACAATTAGTTAAAATTCACATAAAATGAACAAAAACTGACTTGAAAGATATGAAGGAATCGGTTAAGATTCACTTAATCCCAAGTTTAATATGGTCAGGTCTTGACCTGTTGGGCAAATTCAGTTGGTTGATGTGAAGCTGTAATGATCAAGGGGCCTTACGTAGTTTAGGGTTTCTTTTTGGTTTACTGGCCTAAAAATATGCAAAGAGATCATGAAATATGGGTGTGTTTGCTCATTCTTTGCATAAAAATGTTACTGTGCTGCAAAGCTTTTAATGGTTTTCTTGAATTATTGCAGCCTTCTCCTCTTTAGTATTTATGAAAACTGTCTACTTTCAACTCTGTTATGCATACTCCTTCAAATTTGGGACAATTTCCTTTAAATTTTTGCGTTTTCAGCTAAGTATTTCAGATGGGTTGGGAAAAGTTAGAAAGATCTAATCTAAAACCTCATTTAAATCTACCGAAGGATCTAATTATTCTATTATGCACTATATAAATCATACAGTAACTTGATCAAATCCACAGACAAAAAACCTTAAATGTAAGTTCTGAGCATTTTCACAAACCTACACTTAAAATTACAAGCTCTAAGAGAAAATGTTTCAAAACACAATGAAGAGCAAGAAAACACTCAGAAGATAGATGCAGAATTCTAGATTCAATTGTATTAGAAACAGACAGTCATATATGATTTACAATGTTGGAATGACTCTTAGTTTCATTGATCAAACTACAGAAAACTTACAAGCTTTACAGATACAGTAAGGAAGCCAGATGTTCCACGCATTCCTTATTGCAGACACAGGTGACCTTCTTCTATTTCTAAACTCAAAGGTCCCTCTATTCTAAATGCTAAAAAAACTCTGCTGCTACCAATTTCTAAGTAGCCCCTATGTAAAGTTTTACAATGTAGAGAGGCACAATATAAAGACTCTGATTGCCCTCACTACATCTCAAAACCCTAGTTAAACAATAGTTCAAACCTCTGGTTACAGTAATAAATGCTGGAGAACAAGTCTCCCAAAATATCTCTGAGTATACACCTAATCTGGGTGAAATATGCCATTTTGGAAACCCCAGCAACTCAATATTAACTTCTGTGGTCTACTGCAGTAATGTCCTCAGCTACATTTTGTCTTCATTAATGAATGGCCTTTGACTTCCTCGCCCTTCATCCTTATCTTCCTCTGCTCCTAAAATCTGATTTCCTCCTCCACGATGTCATTGTCATTAAGTTTCAGCTCCTTCTTAACTGTAAACCTACAAAAATAGATAAGCAATAAGTATCATTTTACTTAATAAACAACAAGAAATCGAAACACCTATTAAATTCAGTCACGACTGTGTGAATGCATCAATCGGGCCCTGAATCCATGAAAATCACATCTAAAATGCATACACAGTGTTAGAAAATGGTCCGGTCAACCATCGTTGACCAAAAAAATGCCATTGGGCTCTAAAAAAAATGCCCTTAAAATTTCATCACTTTGCTCTTTACCGCCCATCGGCGTGATATCCCTCATCGGCATGATATCCTTCATCAGCATGATATCCTTCATTGGCGAGTCAAAAAATTAATTGACCGATCACCATTGTTTGTTCTTCCATTAGTGAAAGCCTAAAGTGTTTGTTTCGATCGTTATTCGTTATGCCAATCACCTTATATCAGCGTGACTCCTCTCTATCAGTGAAGGCTTAACACTTCGCTCCAATCACTGTTGTTTGGCCGATATGGCCCCTTTCAATATTTGGTTAAGTCATTCTCATCCATCAACGTGACTTAAGATATTGGTAAAGCAATTTAGAACTTCACCGATCGCCATTCTCTAGTCGATGCCCTTTGTTTCCTTCTATCGGTGTAACCATAACCCTCGGTAAGACATTTTCAAATACTGCCGATATCCAATGTTACACCGATAGGCATTGTTCATCGGGGAGACACAACCTTCGGCGAGACAAAAACAAACATTGCCGATGGTAAAAGTTAGGCTAATTACTACCTCTTGCATCCCTGGATATTCAAGTTGGAAATATACAACGATTCAATTTGTCCTAACTCCTCCTTTTGTGTTTGCATATTGTATACTTTGTTGTATGTTTTAATGTAGGTATGAAATATACATTATGCCAAATATCAAATGTATTGACATTGTATAATAACCCCCTGGGTCTGCCATTTTATAAGTGCACCTGTGCATTTTTCCTGCCAAACAGACAATCGTGAGATACAAAGTGGGTCCAAAACATCAATTAATTATAACCTGAAACCACTTCAAATCCATCCTAGATGTATATTTCAAAATTCTAACCAGATGCCTTCAAGGAGAAGGACCTACAACTGACTTTGTATCATGCAAAACCTATTCTACAAACCTGAATGTCCATTTGACCTTAAATAATCATAACTTGTAAAATATGGCAAATTTTAAGATGGTTCAAAAAGCAACCCTAGCTCATTTTTCACAAGGAATCCAACCATATCATGCCCTGATACTGAAATGTATTTTTTCTCTCTTTTCCCTTTACCACCAAATAGAACAACAAACCAAAAGTGAAAAAAAGCAAAGCAATAGCAGGGGTCCTCATTTTGCTAATGAGTAAAATGGGGCATGTTGTGAACATCACAACAACTAGCAACCAAACAAAACAACTAAATTCAAAGTGTTCAAGAAAAGTAGATGAAATAAATCCATAACTTCCAACTATCTTTCTTGCAAATTATTATTTAGCTCTAGACCTAAGGTATTCAATAAGGGTGCATGAACTTTCATTTTTAGTTTAAGTGTGTGCAAGTGATTAATTATCCTCATCTTGAAGATCGGTTGAACAAACCAGTGACTGACATTAGCCTACGTAGTTGAGGATATTCCCTCATAGCCAACTGGATAGAACTTTGCTTCTAGTGAGCATCTATAGCCCCAGCAAGGTTATTGTTACAATTCTCCTAAGTAGAGCCCCACTGCCAGCAAGCGTCCATAGCCCTGGTAGAATTACTTAGATGGCTTAATTTGGATTTTTAGTATAATCCAATTTATTATATTCTTACTTATTTTTTTTATATTTTATGATTTTGAAAGAGATTTCAAAAGATATTGCAGTTGTAACTTCATGATGCAAGGAGTGAACACTTGCTGAAATTAAGCTGAGAATTGTAATGGTAGCAAGGGTGACCTCAGATTTTTCACCTAATATCTACACTGGTAGGTTCAACAAACCTAAGGATTTTAGGTGTGTCATCGTGAGAAACCTCCCTTGAATTCTCAATCACATTTATTGAATACTAAATTTCAGAAGCTAAATAACTCTCTACATTCATGACAGTCACAATAAGTTATGCATAAATTGCAAATAATTAACCTGAATATTCTAAATTTATACTATTTGAATGGTTGTTAACTTGCTTCTTAATATTCTAAAGTAAAACAAAGATCCCTGCTGAGGAGAAAACAACAAACCAAACAACAGACTGTACAAGAAAGACAAAAAAGAAAAAAGGAAACAAAGCAAAAGGACAACTATACAGTACCTACACTATATTACACAAAAATGGACTGCCCTTTACCTCAAGCCTGAAAGTAGTGTTTCAAATGTTGACCATTAACTGGTAATGGCACATCTTCCCCTGTCAAGGTCTTGAGTCTAAATGTGTTGTCCCCTATTATTTCAGAGGCCTGCGATGGACCTAGCCATAGTTTATCGAATTTTCCATGGCTCCCTTTCTTTTCATGTGCTTTATCCTAGCACAATACTAAGTCTGATATCCTAAATGTTTTGACTCTTACCCTCTTATCAAACCACCTCTTAACAACCGCTTGGTGTTTGGCAAACTTCTCGATGGCTTGATTTCTTTTCTCATCCAATTGTAACATTTGTACTATTCTGGCTTCCTTATGATTATCAAAGCTTAAATACTCATTGGCAAACTTCCAGATTGGTATTCTTAGATTTAGTGGAAGTATGGGACCAGTCCCATAAACTAAATGATAAGGTGTGCTACCTAAGGCTATTTTAAACTTGGTCTTATCTACCCATAATGCATATTTCAACAGTGTATTCCACTCTCTAGGATTCTTTGCAATCAGCTTCTTGATTATATCTAATAAAATCTTGTTCGTAGACTCAGCTAATCCATTACCTTGAGGGTAATAATTTGAAGAAAACTTTAAAACAATCCCATATTCAAATGCCCATTTAGAAAATTTTAAAGAAGAAAAAGCAGGCCGTTGTCACATACCAATGAATAGGGAGTTCCAAACCTGGTGATGATGTTTTCTTCAAGAAACTTGATAACTACCTCAGTTGTGGAGAATTTGCAGCAGGTGGCCTCAGTCCACCTTGTACAGTAGTTCGTCACCGTCAGTATGAACTTGTGTCCTGTAGAAGATGGAGGATTGTTGACTCTAATGAAATCCAGGCCCCATTGTGCAAATGGTCTTGATTCAATCACAGGTTGTAGTGGATTGGCCTGATTCCTTCCCTTATCTGCTATAGTCTAACAGGTGTGGCAACTCTTGATGTGACTCTCTGTATCCTTAAACATCGTAGGCCAATAATAGCCTGCTCTCAATATTTTGTGTGTTGTAGCTAGATGGGAACCATGACTAGTTTCGTACTTATCATGCAGTTCTGTCAACACTTTATCCGCTTCTGCTCTATTTAGACATCTTAAATAAATTCCATCATGGTTCTTCCTTAATAGAAGACCTCCTTGTACCATATATTTTTGTGCTTTAATCTTCAAAGCTCTCCTTTGAGAAGCTTTCATCCTATTTGGGTACTTTCCAGCTATTAGAAAAGCATTTAAATCTCCATACCAGTCTGATGTGTCATGGGAATTCAGCACATACTGTTGTTTTATCAAATTTGGGTCTGTGTTTGCTATTGTTTGTACCAACCTCTACCCTCTAACCAGCTTCATGGGAATGATTTCTATATCAAACTCCTACAGTGTGGTGATCCATTTGGCTCTCTTTTCTCTAGGTTCATTCTGCATCAACAACATCTTTACTGCTGCGTCTAGCACTATGGCTTTGACTTGGCTGCACAGAATATAATGTCTAAACTTTTTTACTGCTCTTATCAATGCGAATGCTTGTCTCTCAGTGTCCAGGTATCGCAGTTGTGCATCTTTCAGTGGTGCACTCATAAATGCAATGGGTTTTTCTTCATTGTCTGCACCTTTCTGTGTCAAAGTGGCTGCTACTGAATGGGAGGATGCAAAGGAGTATATGTAAAATGGCTTGGTGTAGTTTGGGCTCGCCAATACAAGGGCATCAGAAATGGCCTCCTTAATATCTTCAAACGCAGCCCTAGCTACAGGCGTCCACTCCATTTGTGCATCCTTCTTTAACATAGCGTTCAATGGCTGTACAATTTCTACAAAACTCGTGATGAACTTCTAAACAAAGTTAATCTTACCAAAAAATGATTTCATCTCTTTCCTACTATTTGGTATTTGCAATTTTTTTATTGATTCTATTCTATCTGAATTAATTGATATTCCATCTTCAGAAATGACATGGCCTAATAATTTACTTTCAGTTACGTCGAATATACATTTCTTAGGGTTAAGGGAAATTCTGTACCTCTCACATCGCCTAGGTACTTTCCTCAGGTCTTCAGCGTGAGTGGATGCATCCTTGGAATACACAGTTAGATCATCCATATAGATCACAATACATTTACCTGTTAATCCATGGAATGCAATATCCATGGCTCTCTGAAAAGTGGCACCTACATTGATCAGACCAAAAGGCATTCTCCTATATGCATAATTCCCCCATTTACAAGTGAAGGTGGTTTTTAATCTGTCATCTCTGTCAATTAAAACTTGGTTATAGCCCAAGAAACCATCTAAAAAAGACATCATCTTTGCTTCGTTTACTGCTTGCAGCACTTCATCTATTGGAGGCAGAGGATAATTATCCTTTTTAGATGCTTTATTAAGATTTCTAAAGTCTACACATAATCTGATGTCTCCATTTTTCTTCCTTACTGGTACTAGGTTAGCAATCCAAGCTGAATGTCTGACTGGGAAAATTATCCTAGCAGACAATAACTTCTTTACTTCTTCGAATATTAAAGGCTCTAGAATGGTTTTTACAAGCCTTTGTTTTGCCTAAATGGTTTAACTTCTGGTCTTAAAGGTATCACGTGAGTCATAATGGATGCATCGTATGTTTCCAAGTCTTCATATTTCCATGTTATGACGTGCTTTAAATCCTTCAATACATCTGCGATTTCTTCTCTAATCTTCCCAGAGCAAACCCTTCCAATCTGCACATTCTGAGGGTTTTGTTCTATTCCTAAGTTGTATGGTTCACACTTACCCTCCTCAGTTCTGGGTAAGTCTTTCTATTTCACTACTCCATCGAAATCAAAGATTTGTTCTAATTCAATTACCCCTTTGGGTAAGGAGTTGCTCTTCAAGTTGATTATATCCTCCTCATCCCATGTTATTTTAGGCCTTTCCTGTTCATCAATGATTTGGGCCTCAAATACCTCATTACAATTCAGAAAATCAATAATTTGCTGATCCCCTCCAAATACCTGAAAGTGTGTGACATTGTCTGGGATACTGGGAACATTAACTATCTCGACAGCAAATTGCCTCAATCCTGATAGTGTCAAGGGTTCTAATGTGCTAGCAGCAACTGCTAGTGCATCTGGTCTATGATTTAATTCTCTGGGGATATGCTCTATGTTGAAAGCATCAAACAAGTCTATCAAACCCCATACCCTATGTCTATAACAAATCATTTTCTTGTAATTACACGCGTATAGTTTCCTCACTTGTCTGACTACTAGTTCAGAGTCTAAAAATACCCTGATCATTTTCACCCTTTTCTTAACGGCCATGACAAGTCCCAGAATTAAGGCTTCATATTCAACAATATTGTTAGTACATGAAAACTGTAGTCTGTATGTTGCTAGGTATGATTTACCCTGAGGATCTATAAGTTCAATACCCGCACCCGCACCCTATTTTGATTTGGACCCGTCACATTTTAATGTCCACATGCCATCTTCACTTTTCTAACCTTTTACCTTGGCATGCCTTATCTCTTTTATCACTTGTGAGGTGTTGGTCTGTTTATTCATGGGCATTTCTGTTTGGTTAACTTGCATATATGTATTTCTAGCCTGTAAATCAGAAAGACAACTACCCTTGTCTTTTATTCCCTCTCCTAAATTTGAAACCAAAGTGTCTACATCACTCTGAACACATCTTTGTGGTTAATCAGGATTCTCATTTTCTCCCTGTAACCATATCTTTTTCATTAATTTTTTGTATTCATATTCAATGATGTCCTTGCAGATTCTACAACTCTCTTCAAAGTGTGGCCTATCATGAACTCTACATTTGTCCTTATATAGTTTACATTGGATCGGCAGATTTTGTTTAATGCACTCTTCCATTTCTTGTCTAATGGCTTCACTAAATTGGTTTAGTGGATTCCTTTCTTCTTCAGATGAATTTCCATCAGACTCAACGAATAATGTTGTCTCCTTGTTTACATGTTTTTCTATATAGTTTAACATCATGATCTCTTCAATTTGCACCCCATTGTTGGTAATCCTATAAACACCAGGTTCAACAGCAGCATATAGTATTTCATTAGTTCGGCTATACTCTGTTATCATGTGTTTCATCCTGGGTTCTGCGTCTATTCTAATCTAGTTTGGGACACCTCTCCAAGGTAGCCACATATGTGAAAAGTCTGTGGCCATATATCCGTTTAATATTTTGGACCATTCTCTACTTAGTAACATTCCATAATTTAAGGGTATATCCACTATTTGAATGTCAATGAATTGGCTTACCCTAGGGTCTAAAGCTAACTGCATCTGAATGTTCATTAGTTCTCCTATCATGCTAACCTCAGTTTTATCTAATTGTGTGACAACCTTGGCAGATTTGGTGGGGCTCAGCCCTAGAGTTTTACATATTCCTAAGGGCATTACATTGGCTGATGCACCAGAGTCTACCATACAATTGTGGATGTTCTTCCCACACAATCTAACAGTTAACAAGAAAGGAGGAGCATCCTTCTTATCAGCATACATCACTACATTTGTACTGGAAGGCTGCTCAACTCACTTACTTTTCTCTTTAGGTGGTGAATCTTTATTAGGAACAATCATGGTAGCAGGAAGTTCATCTGTTATGGATACATCCAGAGATTTTATAAAAGCATTTCTGATCTCTAGGGTTTTCAATAATTCATTCAAAGGCATACTGACCTTAATCTTCTTTATTTCTTCTGACAAGTAACTCATTAATCTTGTTGTTTCTACTATTTTAGTTTTACTTGTTTGGGTCTTTTGTACTACTATTCCACTGTTTGTATGATGATTAGATTTGAGTATGGCAGGATTGTTGCTGGCATTCTGATCTGGGGTGTATTGAAGTTGTTAGGAGGGACGGAAGTGGTGAAAGGTCCTCCTGACCTAGTGTTGTTTCTTAAATTGTAGGTGTGGTTTTTATTTGTTTGTTGAAAAGCCTGCACCTCTTCCGTTTCAGTCAATACTTCATTTTTGTTTCAAAAGGAAACTGGAAAGCATTTAACCAAAAGGCCGATTCAGGATAAAGATTTTCACAAAAGTATGGTTCATCCTCTAACAATTCATCTTCTCTCTTTTCTGTAGTTGCGAAGGTAAAGGTTTCTAAGACTAAAGTTGTATCATACCCTGAGGGTACTACCTCATTACCCTTAGGAATGAGAAATTCAGAAGTAGGAGGCTGCACTTCTATATTAAATATGCTGGCTGTTAAATGAAACTGTGGACAGTCAAGCTCAGCATGGGCATTGGTATTGTGAAATCTGCACCAATTTCTTGGTGTTGTATTGGCCATTTGGATGCCAGTTGCTTGTTTTGCATCATGATTATTTATGTTTTCAAAAGGAGAAGCTAGGGTACCATTGTTTGGTCCAGTGTTCCATGTCTTGGGTGGCCTAGGCTGATTCTAATTTTTGTTATTGTTACCCTAGGCCCTATTGTCTATCACTGGTCCCCTATTTTGTATTGGCTGCCCTTGGTTATAACTTTGATGCTGATTATAGTTTTGGTTCTGATTTAAAAATTAGCCTTGGTTGTTATTTTGGGTATGACTTTGATTATAGTTCTGATTTTGATGCTGATTTTGATTTGAACCATAGTTTTGATTTTGGCCTTAGTTATAATTCTGATTTTGATTGTATCCCTGGTTACCTCTTCCATAGAGGTTCTCATTTCTTAGTTGTGTTACTTCAGTGGTCAATCTTTTCAAATGTGCAGTGATCTCTTTGATTTCTTCCCTTTCCTCTGGTGCTTTTGTTATAGTTGTGTCTCTAGGAGGTTGGAAGAAAGGCTGATCATTATTCTGACTGTTATTAAAAGCATTACCTATGTAAGGAGCTATAGCTTGGATTGGGGTAGGACTAAACACAGGTGTGTAAGAAGGAACCAGATTTAACAATGGAGTGTGATGCATAGGGACTCCATTCCATGGTTGTGCCTAATTCTGCATCGCAAAATTTCCTCCATTAACAAATGGGCTACAAGTTGTATGCCTCATCTCTTGATTTACTGAGGCTCCCTCTTTATAAGCTTTGGATATTGAATCTATGTCTGGTTTTCTTTTGACAAACATGGTAGTTAAAGGATCTAAGGCTGCATAGTACATAGCCAACAAGGTATCATCATCCACGGTGTAAGGGGCTACTAGCCTAGAGTAGGCCTTTTGAAATCTGTTATTGAAATTATCAATCAACTCTCCCTCTCCTCTTTTTATAGTAGCCAATTTGTGATATAGGATGCAAGGATCAATGGGTCCTCTAAATCTAGACAAAAATGCTTCTTCCATAAGTGACCAAGAAGAAACATAGCCATTAGGTAAGTTTACATACTAGTTAGACGCTTGTTCATTGAAGGTGTAGGGAAACAATCTACACACAACGTCCTCATGTTCTAATCTAGCCCTAAAGCATGCTTCTTTGAATATTCTAACGTGGTCTTCCATGTCTTGGTGTAATTGATATTTGGGACATATCTTCTCCAGATTCTTAGGCATCTCATTATAATCATTAAAGTGTATGGGAGACTAGACATTAAAATAAGCCATTGCAGGTACTTGTGCTTGACCTGAACCTGTAGGAATACCTGGATTCACTGGTAGGATAGGATCTTTAGGAGGACTAGGACCACTAGGAGCACCTGAACCAAGATTTAGAGATTTGAATAGTGATCTGTCAGGACTCACAATGCTACAGATGTTAAAAGGTGACCTAGGAGGTGTTCCAGATGAACTCCCTGCTTGTGATATTTTAGGATTCCAAATCAAAGGGCTCTTACTTTGCCTTGTATCAGGTAGTTGCACAAAAATATCCCCTGAACTGGATCTAGACCTGGTCACTCTATTACTATTACCAGCCAGTTTGAAACAAACCTTAACTCAAGTCAAGGCCTCCTTGTAGTGCCAGGAAAACTGTTGGTGATTGTTTTGATGCAATCATAACAATTAGTTAAAATTCACATAAAATGAACCAAAACTGACTTGAAAGATATGAAGGAATCGGTTAAGATTCACTTAATCCCAAGTTTAATATGGTCAGGTCTTGACCTGTTGGAAAATTTAGTTGGTCAATGTGAAGCTGTAATGTTCAAGAGGCCTTACGTAGTTTAGGGTTTCTTGTTTGTTTACTGGCCTCAAACTATGCAAAGAGATCATGAAATATGGGTGTGTTTGCTCATTCTTTGCATAAAAATGTTACTGTGCTGCAAAGCTTTTAATGGTTTTCTTGAATTATTGCAGCCTTCTCCTCTTTAGTATTTATGAAAACTATCTACTTTCAACTCTGTTATGCATACTCCTTCAAATTTGGGACAATTTCCTTTAAATTTTTGTGTTTTCAGCTAAGTATTTTAGATGGGTTGGGAAAAGTTAGAAAGATCTAATCTAAAACCTCATTTAAATCTACAGAAGGATCTAATTGTTCTGTTATGCACTATATAAATCATACAGTAACTTGATCAAATCTACAGACAAAAAACCTTAAATGTAAGTTTTGAGCATTTTCACAAACCTACACTTAAAATTGCAAGCTCTAAGAGAAAATGTTTCAAAACACAATGAAGAGAAAGAAAACACTCAGAAGATAGATGCAGAATTCTAAATTCAATTGTATTAGAAACAAACAGTCATATATGATTTACAATGTTGGAATGACTCTTAGCTTCATTGATCAAACTACAGAAAACTTACAAGCTTTACAGATACAGTAAGGAAGCCAGATGTTCCACGCATTCCTTATTGCAAACACAGGTGACCTCCTTCTTCTATTTCTAAACTCAAAGGTCCCTCTATTCTAAATGCTAAAAAAAATCTGCTGCTACCAATTTCTAAGTAGCCCTTGTGTAATGTTTTACAATGTAGAGACGCACAATATAAAGACTCTGATTGCCCTCACTACATCTCATGTCATGTCCCTATATTAGTAATTTATAATTGAATCCATTATGTGTTTCATTCAAATTAAAGATATGAATAATATTATAAATGGAGTCTATTTAATATATTTAAATAATATTTATTTAACACAATTAACAAAATATATTATTATTATTATTATATTTATAAATAACACATATAAATAATATAATATAAATCATATATCATTTTATTATAATGATATAATATAAATAAATAATATATTATAAATATAAATACAAATATTATTATTATTATCTTATATTGTAATATAAATATAAATAATATATTATAAATCATATATCATTTATATCAAATGATATAAATGATATAATATAAAGAATATAAAATAAATAATATATCATTTATTATAATGATATAATATAAATAAACATCTTTTAAACTATCGTCTTATGATAAGGGAGTTACGTATGGTTAGAACTAGTTTTATCACAAAAGGGAATTAATATATAGTAATAAAAATTATAAGAGGGTAAGTATGTCTTTTACCATCAAGCATAATAAGAGACGTGCCTCTTGGAACATATCCCTTGAAAGGGAAATAAATAAAGGTTGTGAGATAGAAGGAAAAGATCATCGGCAAGATATCATAAATTAATATATAAAGATATGTACATCAGCAGCAAAAGGGAGAAATGATTCAAGTAAAAATAAATAAATAAATATATATATATAGTAGATAAAGGATGCCATGTACCGATAGAGATCGGCACGATTAAATATTATTAAAATATTATATTTATACTATAATAATAATGATATTATAATAATATATATATTATATAAGAATTAAATGATGTCTATATATATATTTATAATAATAATATTATAATGATAATAAATAAGTAATATATTATAAAGCTATGTTAATAATAATACAACAATAGAATTCAAGTGCTAGCAAATATATATACATGTCTGCTGGGTGTATAGAAGAAAATAATATATTTTTGGATTTCTAAGAGTATATAGATATTCTAAAATGAATTGTGATATTCAGATAAGAAACAAGATACACTTTGAATTAATTACAAAATCATATGGATAATGATATAATAATATTGTAATGACAATAATAACGATCATTATAATAATAGTGATTAATTATTATTATTATATATAAATAATATAAAATATAAATTTTGCATAGTATACACATATATAATATAATATAGAGATTATAATAAATATTATAATAGAATTATATAATTGGAATCTACATGTGTGAAAATAACAATATGAGATTAGTCTTAGAACTGCATATAAGCAAGAAAAGATTATCCATTATGAATGAGATATAAAGGTAGAGGTCTTATGAACTCAAGTAAATATGAGACTAATAGATGTCCTACATAAATGCATGATTCTTGTTTAAATAAGATAATGAGTACAAAAAGGTTATAAGGACATAGTTATGGATATGAAATAGATTTGTAAAGGCATGATTACCTAAAGGGTAGATAATAGTCCTTAAACATTAATCATCTTCACCATAGAGATGGGGTGGAAAACAAGGATCGTAGTTGACCAATTCATGGGATAAATCATAGGCCTTGATTGACAAATCAAGGAAGATAATAAGCCCTCAATCTAGTATTGAAGGGATAGACCTTGGTAAGAGAACCAAGGAATGAAGCCCTCAATCTAGTATTGAAGGGATAGGCCTTGGTTAGAGAACCAAGGAAATAATAGGCCTTGGTTAGAGAACCAAGGAATAAGAGGCCTTGGTTAGAGAACCAAGGAGATAATAGTCCTTGGCTGAAGAACCAAGGACTAATAGGCGTTGGTTGACAAACCAAGGAATAATAGGCCTTCGATTAGAGAATTGAAGGATTAGGCCTTCAATTAGAGAATTGAAGGAATAATGATGGACCCATGAGGATTGGAGTGACATTACATCCTTAAGTATCTTCTCCCATAAGCTGGAAAGAATGATTAATAGGCTTAAGGTTATCTCACCCAAGGCAATTCATGAAGTATAAACAAGAAAAGCATATAGTTGTGAAAGAAATAATATATAGTTAAATATTAAAAGAAAAACATAGAATACTAATGTGCTCTTTACAAGTTAAATTTTGGCTTGCTAGAAGGGGACATTACATCTCAAAACCCTAGTTAAACAATAGTTCAAACCTCTGGTTATAGCAATAAATGCTGGAGAACAAGTCTTCCAAAATATCTCTGAGTATACACCCAATCTGGGTGAAATATGCCATTCTGGAAACCCCAACAGCTCAATATTAACTTCTGTAGTCTGCTACAGTAATGTCCTCAGCTGCATTTTATCTTCATCAATGAATGGCCTTTGACTTCCTCACCCTTCGTCCTTATCTTCCTCTACTCCTGAAATCTGATTTCCTCCTCCACGATGTCATTGTCATTAAGTTTCAGCTCCTCAACTGTAAACCTGTAAAAACAGACAAGCAATAAGTATCATTTTACTTAATAAACAGCAGGAAATCAAAACACCTGTTAAATTCAGTCGCGACTGTGTGAATGCATCAATCGAGCCTTGAATTTGTGAAAATCGCGTCTCAAATGCATACACAGTGTTAAAAAATGGTCCGGTCAACCATTGTTGACCAAAAAAATGCCATCGGGCTCCAAAAAAAGCCCTTAAAATTTCATCGCTTTGCTCTTTACTGCCCATCGGCATGATATCCCTCATTGGTGAGTCCAAAAATTACTTGGCCGATCACCATTGTTTGGCCGATGTTTCCTTTGTTAATCGGCGCGTGCTTCTTTTATCCATCGGTGTAAGTTCTTCCATCGGTGAAAGCCTAAAGTGTTTGTTCCAATAGTTATTCGTTATGCCGATCGCCTTATATCGGCATGACTCCTCTCTATCGACGAAGGCTTAACACTTCGCTCCGATCACTGTTGTTTGGCCAATATGGCCCCTTTCAATATTCGGCTAACTCATTCTCATCCATCGGCGTGACTTAAGATATCGGTAAAGTAATTTAGAACTTCACCGATCACCATTCTCTCGCTGATGCCCTTTATTTCCTTCTATCGGCGTAACCATAACCCTCAGCAAGACATTTTCAAATACTGTCGATATCTGATGTTACACTGATAGGCATTGTTCATCGGGGAGACACAACCTTCGGTGAGACAAAAACAAACATTGCCGATGGTAAAAGTTAGGCCGATTACTACCTCTTGCATCCCCGGATATTCAAGTTGGAAATATACAACGATTCAACTCGTCCTAACTCCTCCTTTTGCGTCTGCATATTGTATACTTTGTTGTATGTTTTAATGTAGGTATGAAATATACGTTATGCCAAATATCAAATGTATTAACATTGTATAATAACCCCCTGGGTCTGCCATTTTTATAAGTGCACCTGTGCATTTTTACTGCCAAACAAACAATCGTGAGATACAAAGTGGGTCCAAAACATTAATTCATTATAACCTGAAACCACTTCAGATCCATCCTAGATGTATATTTCAAAATTCTAACCAGATGCCTTCAAGGAGAAGGACCTACAACTGACTTTGTATCATGCAAAACCTGATCTACAAACCTGAATGTCCATTTGACCTTAAATAATCATAACTTGCAAAATATGGCAAATTTTAAGATGGTTCAAAAAGCAACCCTAGCTCATTTTTCACAAGGAATCCAACCATATCATGCCCCGGTACTGAAATGCATTTTTTCTCTATCTTTAACGAAGTTTGCAATTTTTTCTCTCTTTTCCCTTTACCACCAAATAGAACAACAAACCAAAAGCAAGAAAAAAGCAAAGCAACAGCAGGGGTCCTCATTTTGCTAAGGAGTAAAATGGGGTGTGTTGTGAACATCACAACACCACTTAGCCTTCTGAGATTGTTTACCAAGTTCAAGGACAAGTCCATACAAATGGGATATGAGATTATTGAACCTGAGGTGTTTCAGGATGCCTTCACACCAAGACTTATAGTTTCCCTTGTTTAGGTTGATTACAAAAGAGTGAGTTTCATAGGCCATGATTAGAACAAGTTAATTTGACTAGTCAATAGAAATCAACACAATTAAGCAATCCAGATTAGTTTTATCCCTAATTAAACTTTGTGAAGTGGCACTTTATAAGTTGAGTGCATGATTTTGCTTAATTCCCCCTTAATGTGGCACTTAATAAAGTTAGTGCATAGTGAAAAATGATGACACAATGCTATCCCCCTTTGATTATGTGGTTTTCCCCCTGAATTGTGCAATTAATGGAATAAGTGCTTATCATCTCTCTACAAAAGCATGATCAGGCACTTTATAATGATAGTGTGACATCAACTTTGCTAGATAGAGGATGAGAAAAGAACCACTTTTGCAAAAGGAACAACTCAATTTTGAGTCAATTTGCAAAAGTTATGGCCCTTTGAAAAATTTTCATATGCAAAAAAAAATACACCTCTAGAAAATAATTTTCCAATGCGTTTGGAGAAAAAATTGCATACAAAGAGTGAAGGAAAAAAAACTTGTGTGTGAGGGAGAAATTTAAGCCCCCTATGGTAGAGCGTGACCAAGAGCTTACTTGCCCATGTGACCAAGGGCTTGGCTCTTAAAATTTTGCTCCCCCATTCTTGGCTTTTTGCCTTTGATGATGTCACCCCCCTGAGTTTCTTACATCAACATTTGAATACAAAATACAAATGAATAGTGCCAATACATATGGCATTAACTTTGACAACCATCACAAACAAAAAAAATTTTCACAAATCTTTTCCCTCCTATTTGGTCACCGTTAGGTGGGGCCCTCAAGGGCATTTGAATGCCTTTGTGTGCGGTCAATGATGACCCTTGGGTGCGTTGGGCCGTTGGCAGTCTAGGGTTGAGTACTTCAAGCGCTGGCCACAACAATACAGGTGTTGTGGTGGTGTTGACCACCACATGTGGTGCTTGGACACCCACATATTTGTTGATGAGGAGTCCTTTTAGGACTATGGTGTCTCTGGCTTGTGTGGCCTATTTGACTCCTTCGTTGGCTATGGAATGAGCTGAGGTTCCTATGGCGGCCCTCGTTGGCCTTCATGGCCTCTGTGTATGCTCTCCATCATCAGCCTTTTGGCCACTGCAAGTGATTTCCACTGTCGACCCTTTGGTCAGTACGAATGTAATGTAGATTCAACCTTTTGTGGCCACTTAGGATTATCTTTGCTTCAGCTTTTGGAGCCTCTCTTGATGCTTGTAAAAAATAGCCTATATGGCTACTCCGAATGTCATCTATGAGATTTCAAACAAATTTGGCCAATACGGTCTGTGCGGCACTTGCAAGTGAGGATCCGCACTGGCCTATGTGGGCGTTTGAAGACAATAAGAGTAAACAAAAATGTTAAATAGAAAACAACTAAAATGAAGCAAAAACACAAAGATGCAAACCCAATTCACACAATGAGCAAACAAGATTTGATGCTAACCATAGTGCTCTGATACCATGTGAGAACCAAGATTATGGAAAGACTATCAAACACAAGATTACAAGTGAGAACAAACAATTTGTATTAACAAATAGCAGTTTTAAATAGTGGAGGTTGCATACCCAACTCTCTACAAACAACGATCGGTGGTGATATTCAAAGCAAGAGAATAGTGTAACTACCCTAGGAAATAGAGGCAATGTGTCAAGTCTATTGACACCTATTACAAAGGACTCACCAAGTTGAAAATGTCAATTGGCATGTGCTATAAGTCACCTAACTATGATTGAGTTAGTGTTAACTCATGGAGTTATACACCAATAATTATATTCCAGTAGTGATGAGTAGTCAACAATGAGTACCACGGTAGTACCTTGACATATCCACCGGGTGGGGCTGAAGGCCAAGGAAATAAGCAACCGAAGGTTGAATGGAAAGGGGTGGCAAGGGGCTTCTTAGCCCCCCTATTGGCCTCGCTGAATTTTTTTTTTGCCATATGACACATGTTCACCATGTAGAATTGCATGTGGAAGTGTCACGCTTTTATGCATGGAAATCTTTTTTCAGAAAGGATTTGTTTTTGCATGTATTTTTTCCTGGTTATTTAAGTTAGTTGAGCTTAAATGCAAAGGCATGAGAATTATTTTTTGTAACAATGAATTTTCTTCTGAGAATAAAATTAAGAGATCTTTGCCCGTGGTTTTTTCCTGGTACATAACCAGGTTTTCCACATAAATTTGTATTGTCTATTTTGTGTGAATTATTGTTATTTCACTGCTTATTTCAAATCTGCACTGCTTATTTTTCAAACAGTACGAATCCTTA
This sequence comes from Cunninghamia lanceolata, assembly GCA_027924645.1. Classification (NCBI taxonomy): domain Eukaryota; kingdom Viridiplantae; phylum Streptophyta; class Pinopsida; order Cupressales; family Cupressaceae; genus Cunninghamia; species Cunninghamia lanceolata. Next base: position 12,202,437 of record BSBN01000112.1, on the reverse strand, counting down.
TGATAGTGGCAATGGGAAACCTCTTTAAACAATGAAGAGTAATCATTCATGGCAAAGGTTTGAAGTCCCATTTAATATTTTGTTTATTTTTTCAGTTGTTAGTGCAAACCTACCTTTCAACCTGCTTACCTGTCCTATAATAGCTGCAAACAAAACATTCAGATGACCTATGTGCAAGTTGATGGCAATTACGGTTTTAGCTAAAATAGTTGGTAGTATGACCATTGTTGAAACTAGTTTTAAGATCCCGTCAATGTATCTGCCACAATTTTGTGATTAATGTAAACATGTCAAGGGCTGTTTGTCTGTAATATTTTTTTATGGACATCTGGATATGGCATCCTCTTTACTTTCTGTATAAACTATCCTTTTAATACTATGGGTGACTCCTCACCTTTTTCTGTTAAAAAAAAAATGTAAACATGTCAAAGGTTTGTGAGATAAAATCAGAGCTGCAATAAGTGCTTATTTTTGTTGCATAGTAATGTGATTAATGTAAACATGTCAGAGGTTTGTGAGATAAAATCAGAGCTGCAATAAGTTCTTGCTTTTGTTTCATAGTAACCTAACCATTTGAAGTGTGACAATTTTTTAAAATTGTACATTAAATTGTGCAAACATACTGTGTTTTTCAAGCATTTGATGACTTGAGAATGCTCTGCTCCTCATAGTTGAGTTGCACCTACAACATCCATGGTGACCACATCATTGATGGTTTGAATGAGATCTACGTCTTAGTAGAGAGTTTATGGAAGATTCAAGAACTAGAACCTTCATGAAAATTTCCTAAGAACTCATCAACAGGATCTTGCACATGTTGCTCCTGTTGACTAATTCGTGTATAGGATTTACTCTCCAGTAGATGGAATTAGCAATACCAGTTTATGACTTGAGAAGGACTAATTTAATTGAGCAATTGATGACGTATTGCAGTCAAATGTTTTTAATGTGAGGTTGTTGGGAACAATCCATTGTTCTTTTGATATCATGTTGAACTACAAATGTTATTGTACAGACCATGGTATACCAGATTAGACGCCTTTAAATTTAAAGTCTTGATGTGTGTTGGGATCTTTTATTTGTTTACATTACAGGAAGAAGTTTGCACGTAGACTTTTGTTTGATAAAAGTGCAAACGATGATCAGGAAAGAAGCATATTGACAAAATTGAAGCAACAGTTTGGTGGCCATTTTACTTCTAAAATGGAGGGCATGGTATGCTACATCTGCCTAAACAAGAAAATTCCACTGCATGTTTCTTATCAATAAAATTCTTTTTACTGGACGCAGTGTCAAAATCTATGTGCTTGTATGTAGGTTAAAGACTTAACATTAGCAAAGGAGAACCGAGGGCATTTTGAGGATTATCTTAATGAAAATCCTCATGCACATCCTGGAATAGACTTGACTGTGACAGTTTTGACAAATGGGTTTTGGCCAAGTTACAGATCATCGGATCTTAATCTGCCTTCTGAAATGGTATGCCTCTTTTCATACAACATAGCTCTTAAACGTACCTATTTCAGCGGCTTGGCTTATTGATTTTTCCAACTGCAATACAGGTAAAATGAGTAGAGTTGTTTAAGGAGTTCTATCGGATAAAGACAAAGCATAGAAAGCTTACATGGATATCTTCTCTGGGTACTTGTCATATTAATGGGAAGTTTGACCCTAAGCCTATGGAACTTGTTGTTACTACTTACCAGGTAATTGCCTCTTTGGTTGGTTACTGTCAGTTGGCTTCTTTGATTCAATTATGATTTATTTTGACAGTTAATTTAACATAAAATTGCATTATAGGTCATTTCCTACTAGAGTTAATATTGTAAATTCCTGATTTCAGTATCTTGTTAAGAATTAGCTGGATAGGATAAGTTAAGCAAGGTTAATGTCATGGTTAATCTTTTTGACCCTACATTAATTCTTTCCATAGTTCTACAAATACACTGATTTCAACTTACACTTTCTTTGTTTAAAGGAAAACTGTAATTGGTGGGTTATGGAATGACTCTAACATCAATCTGAAAAGTGAACAAATTATGTTTATCAGTATCACTTTCCTTGATATTTGTAGAATTCATTTTTTTTTATTGTTAAGTAATTTACTATGTGATCATGATATACAGGCATCAGCACTGTTGCTTTTCAATGCATCAGAAAGGCTGAGTTATTCAGAAATTAAGACTCAGTTGAATTTGACTGATGAGGATATTATCAGATTGCTACATTCTCTTTCATGTGCAAAACATAAAATTCTCAATAAAGAGCCAAACACAAAAACTGTGGCACAAACAGATTACTTCGAATTCAATTCAAAGTTCACTGATAAGATGAGGAGAATTAAGGTTTGAACTCTAATACAACAATTGTATACCACTTTCTTTGTTTGTTTTAACAACAAATGATTGTGTGTGGAAATTCACATGGTCAATGGTTTCTACATGATTGCAGATTCCACTACCACCAGTGGATGAGAAAAAAAAAGTGATCAAGGATGTGGATAAAGATGGACGTTATGCAATCGATGCATCAATTGTAAGAATCATGAAGAGTAGAAAAGTTTTAGCTTATGAATAGCTTGTTATGGAGTGCCTTGAGCAACTTGGAGGAATGTTCAAGGTGAATTCTTGACTGGATGCTGAATATATTGCTACATTAATGTAGCAGAATGAACTAATTTGCTTATGAATAATGCTGTTAGTTTACTAAATTTAACCATTTTTTTTCTTGCAGCCTGATTTTAAGGCAATAAAAAAGCGAATTGAAGATCTGATCACACGGGAATTCCTGGAAAGGGACAAAGATAATCCCAAAACTTTCAGATATCTGGCGTGAAACTATTTAAATGGGTGTTTAAATATCTTTCATGGGGCAGTCCATTTATTGACTTCCTGCAGGGTTGTAAGTTCTTGAGAATTCATGATTGCAGGATATCCTTGAGAATTCATTATTTTGTACAGTGTTGTATAACCTGCTGTTTTCATATTTAAAAATGTGTCGTAACTATAATTTGTATCTGTTAGAACCTCTGTTGAAACAATGGACGCTTCAATGCCCACAATTCGCGTAGTTGATTTTCTTCAACTAACCTGATTGGATATGGGCTAGCAAAGTTTTATATTATGATTACAACTTCTGGCAATCTTTGAATTTGATCTGTAATATGTTGGATTTTATTTTTAAAAATGAAATTGTTTATATTAGTAGTCTATTCACTATGGCTACTCTTCCAATTGGTTGGGTTATAACATTTTAGTCTAGCATTTATGAGTTTTTGTGGTAATAAAATTTGATATCGAGTCCTTTTAGTGTTTGCAACATCATCATGTCTGAAGAGGTTCTTGTATTTTCAAAAACAAAGTTAATTGTGGGTTATGATGTGTATAAATATTCAGTCTATTATGTTAAAATGGTGAGCATACATGAAAATATTTGACTAAACCATTAATACACAGTAAGATCTCACTGAAAAATATATTATATTGATGTCTTATGTTCACATTACAATTCAATACATTGGCTTTATAAAGCCATTATTCCCCAGTGAACAAACTACTGATGGGAATACTTTCCCACCAACCCACCTAAAAACTAATTACTATCTTAAGTCACTAGGGTAACTTTATTCTATGTAAAACTTAATTTTTCAACTACCCCTCTTAAGGTTTACATTACAAAAAAGAAAAATAATAGAAACATTGCATCAACATCAACCCAAACTGCTCATGTCTAGGCAAATGTCTTGATTATCCAACTTTACCTATTAATCGAGACATACTCAATTATTCACAAGAAAATCACCAACCAACTGTGAATCGAGATTAACTCAATTATCCACAATAACTCTCCTCCATTTGTGGATCAAGACTAACTCCATTATCCACAAATACAAATCTGAAAAACTATGGGTCGAGACACACTCAACTATCCATAGATACAACTTCCAAGTTTGTGGATTCAGTTATCCACAAACCAACAACAACTCACTAATTTTGTGGATTCAACTATCCACAAACCAACAAATCAATGTCATGCCCCCCCTTGCTCCTAAAGGGACTAGAGATGAAACAAGGATTCTCATGCAAGCTATCATCTCTGAGCGAGAAGCTAGCTCGAGATGACAATGTACCTCCTGCCTCCAATGTGATCATGTTACACTTTAACTACCAGATTTAGCATTCAAACCTCCAAAATCCCTCTCAGGTGTAACATGGATGACCTCGAGAGCACAAGCAATGTTTGATATATTTCAAAGTGTTTGAATTAGCCGATAATACATCCTTGCAATACTTTTAACTCAAAATTAAAACATCTCTACTCTTATAAACTTTGCACTTCCAATGTAAATGTGCCTTAATCATTCTCTTCTCAAACACTTTCAATTTGGAACAAGTGACTTTATAACTGCTTTCAAACCAATTCAACTAATTGTTCTTTACATCATATTGATTCACTTATCTCACATTTTTATGGCCAAAACAAGATAAGTAGAATTTTAGTAGAATTTCTGCATTAATCAAATCTTACCATGGTTATTTTCTTCCAAAATAAATACCACCAAGTACTCACCTCATCTTCTTGTTGCTAACTATCAAGTTCGACCATGCACTAACAACTTTTTTTTTCAACAATCTCTCTGATACACTTAAAAGCAATACATCCCAATATTTATTGTCTAATCAATAGTGTCAAGCTTTCTCCAAATGGTGGGAAATAGTGGTTGACCTTCTCCATGCCTTCAAACTTCTATACATTGCAATATTATTCCATGAGGCACTATCTCATTCTTTCATATGGTCAAAAACTTAATGAGCTTCCACCAAACTTCTGTGTTGTCTTCCAAAATGCCTTTCTTTCACACAAAGGAATGTTGCAAGTATAATATAGACCATTCAATGGAAATAGTCCCCCAACAATAAGTACTTTCAACATGGACCATGATCGATGTGCTTTGAACTAGTGAGCATTCTACAACAAGATTAACCTCAAAAAATTTGTCCTTCCACAAATATGGTAGGGAAGAAAATGTGCCCTTCTCCATGTATAACAAGTGTACTTAAAGTTTCATTTGATGCATTCCAGGAGGTAAATTAACAAGCAAATGCGAACAAAGAATGGCTTGCCTTACGTCTCTTTCGATCCTAATTCCTAGGTGATATTAGATCCTTTCCTTGGCATGCAACATTCAAAACTCTCCTCTAATCACAACAACCTGCAATGATCATATGTTAGGTGCTTCATCACAACTGCCTGCAACGACTTTCATATGCCTTCCACCATAGCCGCAACTTCACATAGGATAGGATACAATGACTTCACATAGGACAACATACAACAATGTTCTGATACCATTGTTAAAATGGTGAGAATACACAGAAATATTTGACTAAACCATTAATGCACAGTAAGATCTCACTGAAAAATATATTATATTGATGTCTTATGTTCACATTACAATTCAATATATTAGATTTATAAATCCATTATTCTCTCGTGAACAAACTACTTACAGGAATAACATCCCACCAACCAACCAACTAACCTAAAAACTAATTACTAACTTAAGTCACTAAGCTGGTTACATTACATGTAAATCTTAATTTTCTAACATATTAGTCATCACTGTTCGGATGTAAAGTCCAACTGTTCATTTCATCTCTCTTGTTTTGTCCCTTCATCTTCTTTGAAGAATATTGCATAAATTTGGGTAAAAACTTTATGTATACTGTCATGATTAATAAAAGAAAAATATCCCTTTCTCGTGGATGTAGCCATTTATTGGTGAACTACACAAATTTGTTGTGTCTATGTATTTTCTAATATCTATATTTATTTGTTGTTAGTGATATATTTGTTGTACATATGGTTGTCACTAATGTAGTTGTGTGGTTGTCATTGATGTCAACACTGATGAGCATTGCACATATGTTACCTAAGTTTGTCATTGATGTAGTTGTGTGGTTGTCTTTGATGTCAATACTATACTGGGATTCTTATAATGATGATATACTTGGTTGTTGATGTTCATGGTTGTCCATATCATCCCTTGATTAATGTCAAGTAAAGTTGTATTGAGCATACTTGTGGTCAACATAGATGATTTCATGATGATATATTAAGATGGGAATTAGAAGCATTAATATGAATGATGATATATTAAGATGAGAATTAGAAGCTATACTGGAGTTGAGAAGATGGAAGCATGTTGTATGATCATTCCTGTTGTTCCTAAGGAAGTATGTGTTGCTATAAGAAGGTTCTAGTCTCCATAAGTTGGTGATGGTTTCTACTACAAGAAGCTACCTGAAAGACTATTTGGTAAAATGGTCCCAAGTTAAGTTCAGTGTTTTGTAAAGATACTAAATCCAAAGTTTCAAATCATTTGCTCCTCTGCGGTGAAAGTTACTTGTGATAGAGTTTGAGTCTGTGTTTTGACAAAATGAGGTGATGATGAAGGATTGTTGGAATGATTCGCATTCCTCTGCATTGATAGATATGGTTGTGTGGTCTTGAGGATACATTTAGAGTAGTGCATGAGTCCATTCATATGAGTATCAAGTGTTTTGGAGGTCCACAAGTTCAATTTTCAAATGACATAAGTGATATAGATTGTTCCAAATGCCTAATTGTTTTCAAGATATATGTTTGAGTACTTGAGTCAATGGAAGAGTATATAGATCAGTCATATGAGTTTGTGTGGAAATTCTACATGTCTCATAATGTTTCAGGTTTGATGCACATGCAAATCTTTCAAGTTTCAAGTACCGCATATGGTTTTCAAGTCAGCTTATGGAGAGTTGTTGCTGAGGCTGACTGAGGAATGTTGATGATGTGTGCCACAAAGTTGTTGTTGTGCGGAGTTCAAGAAGTGTTTGGAGATGTTGTGTAGGTCCTTCCAGCTCATCTAGAAGAATAAAAAGCAATGTTTAATCATTCATGAGTACCACCAAGATTCTGAAGACTGATGTGCTACAAGCTTCATGTTTTCTTGCTCAAGGGCTCGGCATCAATGTTTATGCTTAAATATATATACATTAATTTCATGTAACTAGGATGTCATTTAGTTTAATTCATTCCTCATTCTTTTCTATAATCCCCACCCCTCTACCTAGAGATAACTACCTACCTCTCCCTCTCTCTCTCCACCAGTCTCTCTCTTAGGTTGCCCACTCTCTTTACCTCTACCTCTCCCTCACTCAGGCCTCCCTAGCTATCTCTCTCCCTCTCTAACTCTCCATATCCCTCTCCCTCTCTCCAACCTTCTCTCTCTTCTTCCTTTTATACTATTTTTTTCACCTCTATCTTTAACAAGTGGGTTATGTGTTAGTAAACCTAGGAAGTGTGTCATGCTTCTAATCCAAACATTACCAAAAGGAACCTTTTTCTTGTGGTAGCTTAGATTTTTTCACCATATTTTGTAGTTGAACCTCTAACTTAGCTACTAGATTAATTAGATCTTGTAAGCTAGAATTCCATTTAGAGCCAAAGGTTAGTCCTTCAAATTCTAGTCTCATCCTTCTTTTCATTAGTTAACTCTAGAAAAATTTTATAGGAAAATTTTCTTCTTGTGCTCATCTTGAATGGAGATGATAGTACTTGTTGCACTAACTTGGAGATCTCTATTTATTTTATCTCATTTGATTTTCCTTGAACTCATTGAGCTTAATGAACTTCACTACCTTGAATCCATGGTGGGGTTTCTCTTCGCTTTAATCTCAGGCCTATTTTTCTACATTATGTTGCTACATATATAAGCCCTATCTTTTCTTTACAAGTATTCTTATTCCATTTTGATTATATATTCCAACAAAGGATTGCACTTTGTTAAATCATTGAAGTCTAGAGCTATCTTTCCATATGTATGGTCCATCTTGAGGGCAATCACCCTTATAGGAGATTTCATAAATATCAAATTAGAAAGACATTAACACAATATGTGAAAAGGAGAAAATTATTTGATGATAGTACCTTGGAAGGCAATTGGGCAATTATGTGTAGAGATCCTTGATCTGACAAGATTCAAGATGTTGTTAGGAACTTGATCTCAACCTTTTGGAATGATAATACTCGTGCTTCATCAAATAGTAGAGATGTTATCAAACACATAACTAGGCCCAATAGTCATGATCTACATACAAAACATTGGTTAGACATAGTACACAACATGAGATGTATGTGATGTTTTGTAATTCAAATCCTCATATAAAGATTGGGCAAACAATGTTTGAAAGGTTAAGGCCATATTATGTGAAGACAAACAAGGTTTTTGAAACTTGTTGTTGTCATTATCATATTGAATTTGATCTCTACTATCAAGTGTTTTGAAAGATTAGAGAAGAGAATGATGGTTTTGTAAATGCACCTCCTAAATGGGCAAGTCAGTTCATAGCATCTATCTTATGTGATAAATCAGATGATGATAATGCAACTGATTGAATAAACTACATAAAAGGTCTTTGTAAAACATGTGAAAATTTAGCTAAAATGCCTGATGAAACAAAGATATTAACCTAATAAAGTTGGTAAATTGCAAGAGTTACAAGTACATAAAGTTTCAAACAAAAAATGGGAAAGAATCTACAAGGTTAGATTATGTAGAAGAGGAGATACCTATTGGAACATTTATGAAAAATTTTCATAAATTGATATAACCATACATACATCATGTTTTTTTAACTAAGTGGCAAGCACAATAGTTTCAAACATTAAGAGATACTTTCACACCTGCAATAGTTTTATCAGTAGATGACTTTGCAGAAAACTACTCTTTTACACATCAAAAAGAGATTTAATCATGCAATATTACTTTTCAAAGCAGATCACTATTATGGTGCATGTGTTTTATCAGCTTGCACAATTAGATTTGGATGGTTTTGATAGTACATTTGAAGCATGAGTCATTAAAAAAGAATATCACGTTTATATTAGTGATGATAAAGAGCATGACACACATTTTTTAGAACATTGCTTTATGAAGTTTTTTGAATATTTGGCAAGTAGGTGTGTAAAAATTGAAAAGCATTTTGTATGGTTAGATAGATTTGCATCACAATTCAAATCATCAAGGCCATTTTATGCACTCTATAGATATCATCGAAATCACAATATACCACATGTTTGGAGTTTCCTGAGAGTGGGCATGGAAAGGGTGAACATGATGGCGTAGGAACTTGCATCAAAGATGCTCTAAGAAAGAATCAAATGAATTATGTGGAAGATCTTATAAAATATGTGCATGATGTTGTAGAATGGTGTAAGATACACTTTGCATCAAATGAGGTTGGCACATCTTCAGGAATAAACCGATACATTCCACATAGAGTGTTTTGGGAGATATCAGGTATGTATTGTTTGAAAATTTAATACTTTATATATATTCATATATCATGTGTACATGAGTTTATTTATTTTAGTTTGAATTTAATTATTTCTATTATATTTATAATGTACAATATAATAAATTTGTAGGCATGGATAGAAGATCAATGCATGGATGCAAGAGGGTAGAGAAAGGAAGATCATTGCATTGTGTCATGAGTAAAAGCCAGACATGGAGGTTGCACACTAGGGATTACTCTTGTTTTTGTTATGAATGCATGTTAAGAGATTGTGAGAATTGTAAGAACCAACAACGTGGATAAGTCAGTGAATGGAAAAACATGCCACTAGTTGTTACCAGCACATACAACAAAGATGAGGATGAAAGCTTTGAAGACATTCCTTTGATTTCAATTGATTATAACCATATTTTAAGATTGATTAAAAAAGGTATGTGTACATATATATATAATTTATATAAGGTATCTCTAAATTTTAAATTACAAAATTTCCATGTAAATTTGGTGCAGGAGATGTTTTTGCAGTCATAGCAGAGGCTAGAAATATAGAAGACATTAGTTATTATTTATTGTGTTGCACAGAAGAGAGGAAAAAGTTAATAAATTTAAAAACAAGTGATGGAATGTTGTTTCCCACAGGTTTAACTTTATAATATATTTAAATTTTGAATTTGTTATGTACATGTCAAGTACCTTGAGTGATTTAAACATTCAATTTATATTTTTCATAATTTATGTTATGTCTTATCTCAATGAAACTGCAATACATGAACTCTGTCTAGGTTACATTTACCTTGAAAATGTTATGTCTTACCATGGAATGTTGTTTCTCACAGGTTCAGTTGTAGTGCAAGGGACATATCTCAAACAAGTCAAGATTGTTCAACATGGGATTCACTTTATTGATTATCAACCTTAGAACAAGGTATATCAGTATATCCACCTAGTAATTGCTATCGCCCTATCTCTTCATTCAATTCCACATGCACGTGGATGTCGTAAGTGGAGACTAGATAGTGATGATCATCAAAGAATATTAGATGTGATTGAAGAGCGAGCTAAACCACTTGATGTGGTATGAAAAATATGGATGAAGAACTTATAGTTCATTTTGAAGATCTAAATTCACTATCTAGATAGATATGTTCATGTATTAATTGTTTTAAAATTTATGAAAGTTAAATTAATAGTTCTTTCGTTGAACAAATTTTAATTTCAACATGTGGTCTTAACAAATGATCTATATATATATATATATATATATATATATATATATATATATATATATATATATATATATATATATATATATATATATATATATATATATATATATATATATATATATATATATATATTTAGTCTACTTTTATTTATGACTAGTTTTTGTTGAAAGGAAATCTTTCCAGTCATTGAACTCCATACACTATCTTTCAGATTAAGAAATTGCTTGTTATAGTTTGAAATTTCCAAATATAAACAAGAATATGCACTAACACTCCCTAACGTTCAAATCTTATATGAACTAAACTATCCAAAATCTTCTCACAATTAGATCTATAAACACATAAATCTTTGAAAATAATAGATCTATCTATAGCTAGAACTCACATCTAGATACATCCTAAATTATCATATTTTAAACTTTAACACACTTTCTCTTTAGCAGTGTGCTTTCTCTTTAACATTTAATGCTACACACTTTTCCACATAATGGATATCTAATTTTTGAAAAATCAAGGAATATAAAGCACTTTAACTTGAGTGTACACATGAAATATATTGAACTCCTACTCTTTTCATTCCTATACAATAACACATTTTATGTACATGACTAATGGCTATATAATTTTCTTAAATCCACAGGTTGATGTAAGGATGTAATGAAAGAAGCAAGAAAATCATTTTATTAGACAATTTGATATAGATCAGATAGTGACTATACAGAATTTGAGAACACTTACAATACAAATTATGAACTTGTGATCAACTAGAATATATTTTTAATCTTTGTAAACATATTGAAAACATGATTTTGAAACAAATATTATAGATAGGATAAAAAATAGAATAATTACCTACATCATGGGGTTTCAAGTAATGGTGATGCCCTAGATTCTTATTCACTTGCATGTGATATGATAATTTTTGAATGCTTTGATTTAATGCTATATGCTCTTTGTTATCAGAAAATGTGAACAATAGTATTAAACAACTAATCATCCAACAAGTTAACAAAGAATATACCTTCATAGACCGAATTACCTCTATGCTTCCATTGTTCGCCTATCTCCTCTTGATCTTGATGGTAATGGAGCTCTCATAAGTGTGCACTTCCTTGTTGTTGAAGATGAAAAGAGTAGAACAACTGTGATATGGAATAAGCAATGGAGACTAAACTACAATGCAACTATAATGGAGATGGGTGATTGATAATAAAGACATGGTGATGATAATGGATTTGTAATGCAAATGCAATGAAGGTGATTATGCCAAAGGTACACTGATATGATTCTTGCAGAGTAAGATTATGAATGCTTGAGTGTATATGAAATGGGTATGAAGACCTTGGTTATATAGGCTGAGGGAAGACCAAATCCAAGTGTCAATAGATCCATGACTGGAGGAATTACCTGTGAGGTGTACAGTTGAGAAAGCTTGAGGGACTATGTGCCAATCAAAAGAGGACAAGTGTCCAAGCCTTCTTCATGAGTTATGGGAGATAACAAAATAGATTGAAGAGTTAACTGAGATGAGTGATCATTTAACTGGGTTGATTGGGGAGTCAACAAAATAGATTGACTAGTGAACTCAATTGACTAATTAGTTAATAGATTTGATTGATGAGTTAACTAATTTGACTGCAAGAGAAATAGGACATGTGGGTGAGGCAATATTAGCTAATTAAATATTAAAATATTTAGTTACATGTGCAACATGGTGAGGTGGAAAGGTGAGATGGAAAGGTGAAGTGGAAAGGCGATGTGGATTTATGGAATTAGGACTTTGGGATAGAGGAAATTAGGATTAATTAAATAATTTAGAATTATTTGATTATGTGAGACATTAGAAGAATTAGGGGATATTAATTAAATAAATTGATTTTATTTAATTATTGTAGGGATGTGAATCATTTAAATAAATTAGAATATTTATTTAATCGATAGAGGAATGAGAGTTAAAATAAATATTAAAATATTTATTTAATTCAACTTAGCCATTTTTAGGTGTATACATTTTGCCCCTCTTTGATGCAATGTGTTTTATCACATTATTTCAAAGAATAAAAAAAATGTGATTGATACATGCCCCAGTTTGCCCCTGGTATAGGTTTACGATGATAGGATGCCCCCTCGGGAGATTAGACGAGAAGAATGTGACGACAGGATGAGGGATGATCTCATGATGAGATAAGCTAAATGATAGGTTATGGTGAAGAAAATGGAGGACCTAGAAGAAATATTATGTGAAAATCATGCCCCAGCATGGACAAGGTCAAGCACCTCTCATTAGGGTTCCATTTGCTATATATAGGAGTTTGGGTTCACAATTCACTCATTTGTACACTTGCCTTTGAGAGAGATCCTAGTGGAGAGTAGAGCCATTTAAGCACAGAGCAGTTGGCAAAGATGTAGCAGTTTCCTCTTGAGCTTCATCGATTCGAGCAGATCCAATGGTTCAACCATCTAGTAGACTATGGGTCACCGGTAAGTACTACTTTGTTTCTAGGCTAGGGTCATTAAAGCTAGCAATAAATGTAGGCCAAAGATTTAGGTTTTGTATGCGTCAAAAGGTAGAACTGCACATACGATGTGCGATACCATGCATATGACGTGATTCTATGCATATGATGCTGGAATCAGCATATATGCACATTTTTTCACATTTGAACCTTATTCTTGTGCAACTGAAATCCTGTTGTGCATGCAGTTGGGGACGTTGCGCATACAATTTTTTACTGCGCATTTGATATGTTGATGCGCAAACAAGTTTATGATGTGCATCTAATGAATAGTCCTGTCTATTCAAAATAAAGTGGCGCATATAAGATGCCTCTACACATATGAGTTTATTCTACGCATCTGAGGTAAAACTGCACATCTGATAGGCAGAATTGTGCAAATAATTTTGGTTTATCAAAAACAATTAGAAGTTTGATGAAGTTGACTGTGCGATTGATGCTGGTCAACTGATAGGTCATCTATGAGATTGATAGAATGTCTAGAGAGATGATAGGATTGCTTTCCTTTTGAAATAACTAAGTTTTTGATGTTGGATAGATAAACTTGCAGTTTAGTCACTTTTGATTGACTAATGCATGTTTGCTTGTTTGCAGGAGGAGTTAGATGATGTGCTCATGCTGAGAGAGCATTTTTTAGTTACATAGATTTTGAGGCCTTATCTGACATAGACTGATCTACTTGTTATTGGATTAGTTGGATTGTCATTTGTGGTTTTCATGCTTGAGATTAGGGCCAATCTTGACATGCTAACTGCTCTGGTTGAGAGATTTCATAGTGAGGATGGGACCTTTCACCTTCCCAATGGGGAGATTACAGTGACTCTAGAGGATGTTCACAGGATTCTGCATATACCTATTGATGGAGATCTTGGTGAGTATGAGTCGTAGACTGGGGCAGGATTGGATGAGTGCCAATGGGTTTTTGATGACGATGAGATCGAGGGAACTGAGATTAGTTGGTCTGACATACTGGCATATTATGAGCCACTTCCTTCAATTGTGGCAGGGTTGATCAGAGGTATTGTGTGCCCTGATAGATGGTCACATGGATTTGTAGTTGGATGGGGTCAGGTACTAGAGCGAATTATGACATAGGGGACTAGATATGCCTGGGGTGTTTGTATCCTTGCTCACCTATATCATGATTTACACCAGTTTGTGTATGATGGCTCTTCAAGCTTGGCTTGTGGGGTTTCACTGTTACAGATATGGGCATGGACTCATAAAGTTATCACTCATCCTATTGGCATTAGCACTTGGGGTAGGGATCAGCTTTACTCTTACATGTTTCAGGATAGCCTTTCCCAGCCCAAGCTGGGAAAGTTAGAATACTGGAGACACGCATTTGACAATGTAGAAAGAGTCAAGTGGCGATCATACCTAGACTGTGAGGTATGGGACGATGATGCATCTGAGCTTCCATTTTGTTTTCAGACGAGATGGCTTATAGGGAGGACACCCTATATTTTGGAGAGACACATTGTATCACATGTGTATAGGCAGTTTGGTAGAATCCAGGGGATGCCCCAGGGTTTTCCCGTACGTACAAGGAGAGTGTTTGTATGTGTTGACTAATCATGCATGTACTATACACTAGTTATGTATCCTCACCAGGGTTTGGGGCCAAGACGGGCCTTGAGAAGGGGTTCAGGAGTGGCAGCCCCTGAGAAGTGGGGGTTTAGAGTCAGTTGTTAATTTTTGTTAACCGACAAAAGAAAAATGACATTGCAAAACCCTAATTCCAGAAGCTTCCAAAAAGCTTGTTATAAGTGGCTGGGATATATGTTACAGCGATATATTTGTGAGATTGTAATATGTTTTGCACTAGATAGTAAAATCATTGGATAGCTGAGTTTCTGTGGATGTAGCCCATATTGGGTGAACCACGTTAAATTTTTATGTTGATCTCTTTTGTGTTATTCCTCATTGTTATATTTAGGTTATTTAATCTGCATATAAGTGTTAGTGTTTATTGCTTTGATATACTTGAACCCTAATAGAGAGGACACGATGGGGGCCTAGCCCATCTTATGAGACAACTTGTGATGAGTTTCTACATATTCCATATCAGCCTTGGCCGATGATGAGGGTAGTGGCAAACGCTGACACAACACAGGACTACTTTGACTGGTTTGCGGCACATCCCTTTCCACGCTACTTCGTCCCAAGAGAGCGAGCCCCAATTCTAGATGATTGGGAGGATGACAAAGAGGGGCCACAGAGGTGACCTAGGAGACGCCGAGGACAAGGAGGCAAAGGTGGCCGAGGTGGGGATGACAGTGGTGGCGAAGGAGGAGGAGGAGGTCATGATGGTGATGGCAGCGGCGGCGGTGGTGGTGGTTATGATAGTGGACATAATGGCAGTGATGGGGATGGTGACAGAGATGGAGATGGGAGGAGCATTCGCTAGTGGATTAATCCTATCCAACATGTGCAGCTAGCTTTACAGGTATAGGTTTAGCCTCTAGTGCAGCCACAGGGATAGGGGCTAGATGATGGGGTGATAGTAGGGTTACGATCCTAGCTAGCTTAGACACAGTCTATGTTGGGATAGTAGTAGTGATGGATAGGACAGATGTAGGACCAAATTACATAGTTGCAGAGTGACCTATAGACCATCCGAATAGAGAGAGACACAACTATTCAGAGGTACGAGAGGGCAGAGGCACTCTTAGAGAAGGTTCAGCAGACTGCAGGATAGGGTCCCACTAGCCAGATGGTTATAGAGATGGTTAGGGTAGTTCAGGAGATCCTCTACTGGTGCTCCCTTTATGAGCAGGCTATAACACCGGAGTGTAGGGCAGGCAGTTACTACTCAAGTTACCATAGTAGATCATAGAGGGCACTTACAGAGAGCGACAAGGTGATG
Source organism: Cunninghamia lanceolata (assembly GCA_027924645.1). Lineage (NCBI taxonomy): Eukaryota > Viridiplantae > Streptophyta > Pinopsida > Cupressales > Cupressaceae > Cunninghamia > Cunninghamia lanceolata. The sequence goes on along the minus strand of BSBN01000112.1, from coordinate 12,186,488 downwards.
GGACCTACGGGGCTACCTCCCAGACCATCAGGAGGAGGTGTAGTAGGGACTGGGACACCAGTGACAAGGACAGCAGGTGGAGGAGGAGGAGGAGGTATCCTGCCACCACAACTAGCACCATCAGGGGGGAGCCATTCTTAGCTGCTCCATGACATGTATCAGTTTTTAGTACCTTCATTTGGACATGTATGCACCACTTCAGTTTGGATACTTCAAGATGTATTGTTATTTTGACATCATTATATACTTGGACACTTTTATTCTTTATGATATTATGATTCAACTAACTATGATTATGATCTATTGTGATGGACATGACGTACATTATGATGTTATGATATACTATGCTTATAGATGACCTATGTGGTTTATGACTCTGATGCATATATTTATGTTTATGAGATGGACATGCTGATCTATATGATGACTTTACATGATTATGGTTGTATGTGTCTAACATGTTTGTTAGATTCTATGATGCACTTTATGTTTATATGACATGATGTTTCTATGAGCTATATGATGGATATGATGACCTATATGCATGTTTATTCACATTCTACGATGATCTAATGCAGACACTATGATAACTAAGATGTGTACTTATGTCGTTTGCCATTGTTTTATTTATGGATGATGATCTAATATGCAAATTTGATGATAGCTATGTTTTTGTGAGATTTTTGGTTAATGCAATGTTATGGTGACTCGTGCATCTAAATGACAACATTATATGCAAAATATGATCTAAATGTTTATTACCATTAATGCATTGTATGTGATGATACTATATGATGACACACCTATTCATGACATGCAAATGAATTGTTTTTGTTGTTCCAAGTATACTCAATCTTAATAATAATACACCTAAGAAGAATGGACTTTAATAACTGGGATAAATGGATCATTTGACACTTGGTATTTGGTCAAGGATGCAATGCTTATAATGAAATGATATACAACTTGATATGTATGGACGTTTGGATTGTCATCTTCGTATATGCAAGTATTTGAAGTACTTTGTTTCATCATTGAGCTTTTAAAATGTTGTAAGAAAATACAAGCTCATCTAGGTATAATTAAACCATGATGACTTGAGTATCTCTTACATGGATTTTGATTTAGCAAGTTAATACAAGCATCTAGTCAAAATTGAATCTAGATGAACTGAGTATGCCTTGTATGTGTCAACAGACAAGGACTGCCCTGTTTCATGTTTAGACTTAGAACATCCTCAATGATCTTTTGTCGATCATGTCATTAGATAAAGTCATCACATTACTAAAGATTGATCCACAAACAACAAACAAATAAAATAATTATGCCCCCATCATAAAGCCTCTAGTTTTTGACATCCTTGAGTAGCATAGAAAGACATAATAAGAAAAATCAAGACTCTGTAATTTAAACCTTTTTAATAAACACAAATTTTCTTGCCATAGTTATGTTTTCTTGCAACAAAAATAGATACAATCATCGTGGTCGTTGAGGCTCATTGTGTCTTGTTGATAGGTCTAGTTCCTGTGTCAAGCATTTTGTTGAAAAAGTGTGTTTGTAATGTTATATGTTGTCTGGTGATAGTATCATGATCCTTATTGTTATCCTCTGAGGTGTGTGACATTCAAGAATCCAATTCTCTAACTAGGTCAAGGAGTTTACCCCAATCAAGTAAAGGATTGATTTATTGTGGATGAACTAACAATAGACATGAAGAAATGAGCCCTATGGGACTAACCTAGTGCCTCGGGGGCTCATTGATAGATGGCCTTGCCTACGTGATGACGCAGAGGCAACATAGTTTGGGGTGTGGACTTTGTAGACCTAGGACCTAGGCGATGGAAAATGGCGTGGATTCAGATAGACCAAAAGATGGGAAAGGAGCCTCGGGGGCACATCAAGGATGGCCTTGCCTATGTGATAACTCAGAGGCGACATAGTTCGACAATGGTTTAATGGATTGGTGTAGGATGGATGATAAGATGGACGCAAGTTTGGATTGGCCGTCTGGTGGAAGAAGGTGATAAAGATGAGTGAACAACAAGCCATGGTAGGTATCTCGATGTGATTGGGTAGATGCATTTAGGAGGGGTGGATGAGGAACAAGGTCCGAAAAGATGGAGGATGTGGTTTATCATAAGTAGCACCTATTTACCAAGTTTTCACCACTTGCTTTTATTTCCACGAAAGATAAAATACACATGATGCCTATTTGCCAAGTTTTCATCATGGTATCTATCCAAGGTACCTATTTACCAAGTTTTCACCAGAGGATGATTTTTTTTCTTTTCATTTTTTGTTTTTTTTTTCTATTTTGACTCCTTTGCATTGGGGTTTAGGTGTAGATTTTGTGGAGATACATGTTGTTGATGGGATCATCGAATAGTTCACCTTTTGATGTACCCAATTGATAAGCATTTGATCCATAGGCAACAATGATGACATAAGGACCCAGCCAGTTGGATTCAAACTTACCTTTCTTTTCTCTATCTTGCTGATTCTTGGGATTCTCTCTGAGGACTAGGTCACCAACTTGAAATACCCGAGGTTTGACTCTTTGATTGTAAATCCTAGACATCCTTTGTTGATAAGTCTTGAGATGGTTAAAGGCATGTTGTCTTCTTTCTTCAAGCAGCTCTAACTCTTGAAGTCTGGAAACTCTGTGCTCTTCATTAAATATGAGGTCTTTTAATGATACTCGCAAGGATGGGATCTCAACTTCAATGGGCAAGATGGCTTCAGAGCCATAGACTAGGGAGTATGGCATTGCACCTACGGGTGTGCAGATACTTGTGCGGTAGGCCCACAATGTGGGATTCAATTAGATGTGCCAATCACAGTCAGCATCATTGACAGTCTTTTTCAGGATTTTTAAGATGGTTTTATTTGATGCCTCTGCCTGGCTGTTTCCTTAGGGTAATATGGGGTGGAAAAGCAGTGTTGGATGTAGAATTTTCCACATAGCTCTTTGACATCTTGATTTTTAAATGGTCTTTCATTATTAGTGATAATGGATACAGGGATGTCATAGCGGCAAATGATGTAATTTAGAATGAAAGAGATGATTTGTTTACATGTGACATTGGTGAGTGGTACGACTTCAATCCACTTTGTAAAGTACTCAGTGGCGGTGATTATGAATTTATGACCGCTAGAGGATGGAAGGTGTATCTTTCCCACTAAGTCGAGTCCCCATTGATAGAAAGGCCAAGGAGTCATTAAAGGTAGTAGCTCCTATGTTGGTGCATGTATTAGGTTCCTGTGGATTTGGCATTTCTTGCACCTCTTTACAAAATGATAGGAGTCCTTTTCCATAGTTGGCCAATAGTATCCCATACGTATGAGTTTCTTAGCCAGTGTAGGACCACTAGAGTGGCTCCCGTATATACCGTCGTGAACTTCATTTAGGGCCGTTTGATATTCCTCACTGTTCAAGACACCTTTGGACAGTACCATCGAGTCCTCATCGATACAAGGTATTGGTGATTATGGTAAAATGGGAGGCTTGACAGATGAAGGTTCTCTTTTGGTTACTTGATAGATCGGGAGGTAGGGTGTTCTCTTTCAAATAAGTATACACTTTGTCATATAAGGGAGAATTAGATCCTTTGATATGGCAAATGATGTGGGATTCGGGGGTGTCATATTCAGGATGGGACACTGGCTCTACCAAGAACTCATAACGTGATTGGTTATCAAGAATATCGAGGAGAGATGCAATCGTTGCCATGGTGTCTATTTCTTTTCTCTCTAACCTTGGTATCTGCTCAAAAGAGATCACAACAAAATATTCTTTGAAGTCATCTACCACACTTTTGTATGGTATTAACTTCTCATCCTTTGTTTGATAGTCATCGTTCACTTGGTTGATGACAAGTTGCGAGTCGCCATACACATGAAGTCCTGTGATTTTCCATTCTACTACCAGCTCGATACGAATGACTAAGGATCCGTACTCTGCCACATTGTTAGTGCATGGAAAGAGTAGTCTGTATGACTTGGGAATGATGTCTCCATTAAGTGTGATTAACAAGATACCTGCCCCGAACCCATGCTGAGTATATAAGCCATCAAAACTTAGAGTTTCCAGGTTGTTGTGATGTGAAAAATAGACTCATCTGTAAACTCAAATCTCAATGGGTTATCATCTGTTAAAGGTGCATTTGCCAGCTAATTTGCAATCACTTGCCTCTTTATGGCTTGCCTATCTACATACTCGATGTTGAATTCATTGAGTATCATGACCCATTTTGATATTCAACTTGTTAGGGTAGCTTTGTTGAGCAAGTATTTCAATGGATAGATCTTAGCTACTAGCTTGATGGAATGTGATAGCATGTAATGTCTCCATTTTTGTGAAGCAAAGACCATAGCGAGACATGCTCTTTCAATTGGTGTATATTATATCTCATAACCTACCAGTGTTCGTCTAATTAGTAGATTACTTATTCTTTTCCTTCAAGGTTCAGTTGTGCTAGTAGAGCTCCCAGAGCTATTAGTGTGGCTGAAATGTAGAGTAGAAATGGCTTGCCCTGAATTGGTGGCATTAAGACAAGTGGATTCATCAAATACTCCTTTAGATGTTGAAATGCTTTCTTGCACATGTCATCCCATTTGAAAGGAATGTTTTTTGTGTAGGAGATGCATAAATGGGTTACACTTGTCTACCAGTTGAGACATGAACCTTTTGATGGACTACAACTTTCCTTGTAGAGACCGCAATTGACTTAGATTCTTAGGTGGTGGTATTTCCATGATTGCTTTTACCTTGTCCAAGTCCACCTCTATTCCATTAGCTGATACAATATATCTGAGTTTTTTGGATGTGACTCTAAAAACACACTTTTTGGGATTTAACCGTACATTAAATTGCTCTAGTCTTGTGAAGATCTTGTCCAAGACTTGTAGATGCCCTTCTCTGGTTTTTGAGTTGGCTAGAACGCCATCTATGTAATCTTCCATGATGGTATGCATCATGTCATGAAAGATTGTTGTCATTGCCCACTGATATGTTGCCCCCACATTCTTTAGCCCGAATGGCATGATGCACCAACAATAGGTAACCTAATGATATGTGAATGATGTTTTATGATGATCCTCTAGTGCTATCTTGATTTGGTTATATCCAGAGAATCCATCCATTAAAGACAACATGGTGTGCCCTTCTATGAGGTCTACAATGATGTCGATGTTAGGCAAAGGGAAGTCATCTTTGGGGCAAGTTGTTCAAATCCCTGAAATCATTACATAGTCAAACTCTTCCATCCGGTTTGGTGATAGGCACTATATTTGAAATCCATTCTGGATAGTTGATTGGTCTGATAAACCTGACATCTAGCAGCTTCTTGAGTTCTTCTTTTACCATGAGTGCGATATGCGGGTGCATCTTCTTGAGTTTTTGTTTAACTGGCTTAGCTCCTGGAGCTAGCGATAAGTGATGCATTATAAGGTTTGGATCTAGACCCAGCATATCCATGTATGACCAAGCAAAGTTGATTTGTTTCTTTTTGAAGAATTTGGTGAATTTGGGCTTCTGTTGTGTAGTCAAAGATTGTGCCATATGGATCATCTTTGGATTTTCACCTATGCTGATGTTGATCTGTTTTGCAGGTTCCATCAAGATTGAGGATCTCTCCTGATGTGTTAGATTGGGGAGAGGATCAAGCCTTTCATTCTTTGGCACCTCAGAGAGGTTTTCACCATTGGATACGTCTTTTGTATTTTTAATTTTCATGATCTAACACTACTGTAGAGTGGTTTTCACCATTAGATCTATCTTTCATTTTTACATTTGTGAGACTAAAAGGCTTGGCACTCTCTCCAAAATAAGCTCTGTCATTGAGTTCTATGGAATAGCCATCTTTGTGATCCCCTGTGGGTATATGGTCTCTAAGTTCTAGACAATCAATGATGGCCATCATTCTGAAAGATATCTAGCTCAGGGGTAGTGTCTTACAAGTCCCAATCTATGAGTTCTAGATGCAATAGTGGAAAGAGGTCATCAGATTGGTCTTGTTCGTGGGTAGTGATGGTCAAGATGGAGGAGTTAATGTGGTTATTGTAAGCATTAACAATGCCTATGATGGTACTCTCCACAAGTTGATCTGTCAAGTGTGGTATCATTATTTCTTCAGGAATCTCACTATTGTTATTATGTGGATCGAACTCTAGAGGTCTAGACCGTGAACCTTGTCTCTCATGAGTTGTAAGGGTAGGGTCATACTCATGGACCATATCAACATCTTTTTCATCATAAGATAATTTAGAGAGACTATCCCATTCATACTCATTGGAGTCTGTCTCACTCCATCCTTGTAGTTGATGAATCTGCTCTACTAGGTTAGTAGTAAATGTTTCTGGTTGTTTTCATTTATGCTTGTCTTTTCCCTTGGTCTTTATTTTACCAGTGTAACCTATCCCTGTAGTGTCTTGGGCTGTTAGTGAAGGAGGTTGAATGGGTTAAATGATACCTTCTTTCCTCAATCTTATGGGGCCATGACCTTCATATCCCATTCTTTGTAGTATTGAGAATCCTTGACCATACTATTTGATTTGCAATGTGGATTGATGGTATTGTGATTTGGATAGACTATCTTCATCCTTATATTACCATTGTAGGATGTCTTTCTGATCGCTCTCATCATTGAGCCTTCCCCATTTTACAAATAGACCTTTAGGAGTTTCTAATATCTTGGGTTTGCTCATGGATGACTTTCCATAGGATCTGGGGGATATAGGTAGTTGTGCTAAGAAAAAGGATTGTGCAATTGTATATTCACCAACACCCATGTCTTTGAGCTTGAGGTTTATTTCAGGTGCCTTAGATGTGGAAGGGAGTGAAGTTGGGTCAACATGGGATGAGGATGAAGTAGAGGCACTGTTAGTGGGAATTACAACATCAGGTTTAGATTGTATGGAGTTACAATATTGAAATGGATTGGGATCGCCTTTGATGGTGATCTCTTGGCCATCATGGGGGAATTTGATACATTGGTGATAAGTGGATGGCACCGCCTTCATTGCATGTATCCAAGGTCTTCCAAGGAGAATATTATATGCAAGCTCCATGTCAAGGACTTGACACACCACATCCTTTACTACAAGTCCCACTCTGATAGGCAAAACAACGGTTCCCTTTGAAGTTTTGTGGGTTTGATAAGTTGAAAATTGGTTGCTTAGGCATCACATTTTTAGCATCAACCACCCCATCATTGACGATGTTCTTATTTTTGGTTTAAAATTGTGGCTTATCCATGTTGACATTTGCTTTAGGTGTGTCCTTATAAAGTTTTATTTGCCCCTTAGCTATCAAAGCTTTCTCAATGAGTAAACCCATCTCAATGACCTTACTAAAAGAAGTAGGACATTGGATTGATATTTGGTAGCTTAGATCAGCATTGAGGTTGTGTACAAACATTTCAAGCATTTGTTTTTCTGGCATATGATATGGACATTTGGTCACTAGTTGTCTCCATCCTTGTAAGAAAGAGGCAAAGGATTCTTCACCTTTTTGTTTAGTGTTACAAAGATTTAACATTGAGATTTCATGCTCAATGTTATACGAGAAGTGAATGGTCCAAACTTATCAACTAATTTGTTGAAGGTTCAGATGTCGGGAGGTAGGTGAGAGAACCATTCCATAGCTTGTCCTCCCAAGCTCCTTGGGAATAGTTGCATGAGATAGGTTTCATTGTGGGTGACTTCGAGACATGTTGCACTAAATTCTCTGATATGGTCCCTCAGATCACCTTTTCCTTGATATTTGTCAAAATTTGGTACCTCAAATTTTGAGGGGAAAGCTATCATGATCAAGGTCTTGTCAAAAAGATATGGTGAAATATCCTCTAGAGAGTATTGTTTTTTTGATGCTCTAGTTTGAATGTCTGCAAGCTGTTGTTGTAAGGCTTGGATTTGTGTTGTTAATATATCCAAGGGATTGATTGTATCCTTAGCCTTGTCCATTTTGGGAACCTCTTGTGTGATCTTGGGAGTTTCCATGTCATTCGTAGAGGTGGTGTCTTATAAGGTGGAGGTGTCAAAATCTAACGAAAGTTTGGCACCTTGTTGTGCTAGCATAAGGAAATACTTTTGAGGGTCCATGTTTAGGACTCTGTCCATCATATTTTAAAATTTTGAGTCTTGTAGAGCACCAAGTACATCCTCATATGGGATTTCTTCCTCTCCATCACTATGAGATGGAGATGGTATGTCTTTGTTCAAAAGATCCATATCTTGCTTTTCTTTGGATTTTGATCTAGTTGCAACCATAAAAACCATTTGGTTGGGGGTGAATGTTGGATGAAAATGCTTGTGAATGGAAGTTTTTGGTGTGGTTGAGATGACAAGATATTTCCTAAGGTTTAAATTTTGATCTACTGTTTGATCAAACAAATGCGCTCTTGAGGTAAAAGATAGTTAAAGTAGGGAGAGTTGATCACTGCTGTTGATATGGACTACTTTTTATCAAGATTACACTAGTGTAGTTCCAGGATGAAGGATAGTATATCTTGTTATGAAACCAACTAGAATTTTGTTTTGAGTTTTGGAATATTTCAATGACACCTTAGTAGGGAACTTGGTTTATTTTGTTTGATGTTTTTACTATGGATGATATGGCAAATGGAATTTTTTTTGGAAAAAGGATGCGAAACGGATTTGTATGGTTTTCCTAAGATCATAAACAAGGTGTATGCAATAATGGGTATCTAGAACTAGTTTAAAATTTTCTCAAAAGTGTATGGAATAGCTCTCTCTTTTGCATGCATAGCTTCAGATGCGTAGAAAAAATGGTCAAATGCTTAGGTCTCGTTCAAATGCACTGATTTTTGAATGTACAGCACTATGGTTCGCATGTACCACTCTATGTGTCAAATGCACAGAAGTATTGTATGCGTAGCAAAATGTATCAAATGCGTAGCAAAATGGGTCAATTGCGCAACAGGATTAAATGCACAGTAGAACTTGTCATATGCACGAAAGAATGGTTCAAATGCATAGAACTGCAGGTAGTGTTGTCTTTTTGTTTCAATTTTCTCAATCTTGGCTTGTTTGCACAATGTTTCTTAAAGCAAGTCTGGTATTTTCGCTGATGATTTGTATCAATTAGTTGCAAGAAAACACGTCAAATAAGAAGATTCCATGTTGTTTTTACAAATTTTTGACCAAAAGCAAGCACAATCCTAAGGTTGGCTAGGACAATATTTCATGAGTTCTAACTTGGTTTTTACACCAGCCACTTGCATAAAGGCAGACGGCTAGTAACTTGGTAGCATTGGCTCCCCTCCACGACACTCACTTCTCATGCATACCAAGTTACAGTTCCTTTGAAGAGTTGAAGTTTTTTGTCTCTACACTAAATGAGTGTATGATGTTGGATGGCTCTAGAGGTTCCTCCTCCTGTGTCACCAAATATGGGATTTTGGCTTACTATAAGAAAAACATTTTAGTCAAGGCATCCATTCAGGTGGTTACATGTGTGGCCATTCACTCCAATAAGGAGGCTTCCCAGCCTACAAAGGTTACGCTCCATAGGGATTTGGGGGAACATTGGTCGGTGTAACACAACAACACGTGTTTCTTGCAACTTTCATCACAAACACAATTTATTTATAGTGACTTGGAGGTGGCTTGGCTTTAGCCCATTATCACTTAAGGTCATCCCACTTGGAAGGAAGGAATTCCAAGGGTAGGCCTCTCTAAAGGTTAAACATGCAAAATGATAAGTTTGGCATTTTGGTCACCCAGAAGAGGGGAGAGTATAGTCCTAATATCATTTTGAAAACATGGAGAACACTGGTTCTTTATCTTCCTAGTTAAAAGAAAAATAACTAAATGTGTTAACTCTACCAAGCACAGAGATTTGTAACAAGATAGCAATAACTTGGAAAAGATTGTTTATTTTAACCTTCTAACAAATCTAGGTGTAGATTGTTTCTTTAATAAATAAACAAGTGTTACTTTCCCCTATTAAGCTATGTGATAGATTGTAGTGCAAAATAGTAAAAACATAAAGAAATTGTTCATTTTTAACCCCTAGGTTGGGACTAGATGCAAGTTGTGATGCAATAAAATGATTTACTTTCCTCCTAGTTATGTCTATGTGATGATTTGCATGAACATATTAAGTTACTCTCTCCTAATTAGTTCTAGGTGGCTTAATAATGCAGCGAAAATGGCTAAGTCTAGCTTCTAACACCTACAAATGAGAGTTAGTATGGAAGATTTGATAAAAACATTACAAATCTCTCTAAAAAATCATATGTGCAGATCTGTAGGTCATATACGCAATACTACGATTCATATGTGAAAATTTACAAAAGTGCAGCAATAATAATTAAATGTGTAGGACTGTGCTTTGGATGCGCAAAAAGATCAGAAGCACAACAAAACTTGTCAAATGCATAACAGGATGTGTTAGATGCGCAGAAAGATTGAATGCAGTGTAGAAGGTGTTGAATACGCAAAACTGGAAGTTGTATGCACAAAAATGACTTGTCATGATAGAACCTTCACAAAACACTCAAATTGAAGTTAAAAATGGGGCAAGGCCCCATGGTGGGCACCAGAAATGTTATTAGAAAATGTGAACAATAGTATTAAACAACTAATCATCTAATAACTCAATGGAAATTGATGTAAATACAAATAAACAAAGAATGTACCTTCAAAGACCGAATTACCTCTATGCTTCCATTGTTTGCCTATCTCCTCTTGATCTTGATGGTAATGGAGCTTTCAGAAGTGTGCACTTCCCTACTGTTGAAGATGACAAGAGTAGAACAGCTGTGATATGGAATAAGCAATGGAGACTAAACTACAATGCAACTATAATGGAGATGGGTGATTGATAATGAAGACATGGTGATGATAATGGATTTGTAATGCAAATGCAATGAAGGTGATTTTGCCAAAGGCACACTAGTATGATTCTTGTAGAGTAAGATTATGAATGCTTGAGTGTATATGAAATGGGTATGAAGACCTTGCTTATATAGGCTGAGGGAAGACCAAATCTAAGTGTCAATAGATCCATGACTAGAGGAATTACCTGTGAGGTGTACGATTGAGAAGGCTTGAGGGAATGTGTGCCAATCAGAAGAGGACAAGTGTCCAAGCCTTCTTCATGAGTTATAGGAGATAACAAAATAGATTGAAGAGTTAACTGAGATGATTGATTAGTTAACTGGGTTGATTGGGGAGTCAACATAATAGATTGACCAGTGAATTCAATTGATTAATTAGTTAACAGAGTTGATTGATGAGTTAACTAATTTGACTGGAGGAGAAATAGGACATGTGGGTGATGGAATATTAGCTAATTAAATATTAAAAAATTTAATTACATGTGCAACATGGTGAGGTGGAAAGGTGAGATGGAAAGGTGATGTGGATTTATGGAATGAGGACTTTGGGATAGAGGAAATTGGGATTAATTAATTAATTTAGAATTATTTAATTATGTGAGAGATTAGAAGAATTAGGGGATTTTAATTAAATAAATTGATTTTATTTAATTATTGGAGGGATTTGAATCATTTAAATAAATTAGAATAGTTATTTAATTGATAGAGGAATGAGAATTAAAATAAATATTAAAATATTTATTTAATTCGAGTTAGCCATTTTTAGGTGTATACACTCTTTGAACATGAGCTCTCTAAGTGTTAGGGGCTAAATGTGTTCAAATAAACTAGAGTTAAAGTCCTTAAATATAATTACTTGAGGTGAAAAAAGAAACATTTCATGCATTGATTTGATGCCTAATGGTTAGTTGGGAGGGTTAGGTTGGCCCTAAATTTGAATTTTAAATTTTAAATATCAAGGTTCATTTTTGTCACACAACTAATTTGGGGACCACTTGCACAAATTGTAGATCCAAACTTGGGTAGGGAAATGGGTAAAATTAGGGATCTCAAGAGTAGTCCCTAAGATTCATTACAAATGGAATCAAGTAAGTGTTAGGTTATGTGCTAAATTTTAGCATAAATAAGATCGTGCTTGTACACTTTTCATTATCTAAGTCCAATATCTAATTTAAAGTAAGCTAAAAATAAAGTAGAAAAGTACAAGGTATATAATTTCCACCACAACAAATTAAAGTTTAAATATTTTATACCACATCATATGATAATTTTTTAAGGATTAGAATGGAATGTAGTTGGACTTGTAGGAAGCTCTCCCTGGAACAAGAGTATCATGTCTATATATACAAATCTTACAAGTATATCAAACATGTATTTAGCAAAGAGGTTATAATGTGAAGAAACCTTAAGGTAAATATGTTCTATTTTACAACTTGATTATTAATATTGTGATATAATATGATAAAAAAATGACGACTTAAACTTAAAGTGGCAGTATATATAGAAAAGAGGTTATAATGTGAAGAAACCTTGAGGTAAATATGTTCTATTTTACAACTTGAATATTAATATTGTGATATAATATGATTAAAAAAATTGATGACTTAAACTTAAAGTGGCAGTCAAATTCAAATTATATATGTGTGTGTGTGTGTGGTCAAAAAGTGTATTGACTTCATACTCTAGTCTAAAAAGGTAACAAAATGCCTACTTACATGTAGTGTGTTTTTACCCATGGACAAGTTTAACATATTTTAAAAAATCATGCGGGCTTATTCTTGATGGACACCAAACATATATATATATATATATCAAATCAAACATATATATGTCCATAAATGTATTGAATCAAACATGTAATCAATTCCATAAATGTATCATCATTTAACATAAATCATATTCACAAAAGTATCATCAAACATGCAAATGTCTACAAACATGTCCATAAATATATATATTGATGGAGCCTTGCTAGTCATAGGTTCAAACAACTTCTCAACAAATTCGAACAACCAGAGATTCAAAATTTAGTGACAAGAAAAATTAATAACATTTATCTAAAATGATGGGAAGAATTCATGTGTAGACTATATCGATAGAGAAATCACCAAAACAGAGTGTAGAAACTCAAATCCTACATATTCTATTTCATGAACAACACATTACAAAGATCTATCTATTGGCCTACAGAAATCGACCTTTACAAACTACATGAACTTGTTTTTTCTCCTAAAACTCTACTCTAACTAATGCCTTCTTGTCATTTATCTTCACCTCCTCTCTTCTCTCTTCCGTTCTCTCTCTCTTTTCAACTATTAGTCTCCATTCCCTTAGTTACCATCGATTCATCTTCTAGATTCTTCCAAGGGCGTCGATTCCACCTCCAAGCATTCTGCAATCATCGGCCATATTCTTCTAGACTGCGGTCGTATCAATTTCCTCTGAGTTTCTGCACATCTTCCCAACCCATCGTTGCATGCTCAAATTCTTTTCTGTCATGTGTTATATTTCATAAAACTGCTGGCAAAAATCATTAACTCCATCGAGGGTCACCATATTCCCTCCATTCGATCATTCCCAGTGACTATTTGAATTCTTAACTGGGTAAAAGCACAAAGTTGTGTCACACTTTTAGCTGACTTATCAGCACAAGTGAATTTAAGTATTTCTAACTAAAAATCAATTTTGGTCAAACATATGATCTTGTAAGATTCATTCTAGCTCAGTTAGATATGTCCACAACTTTTCCAACTAAAATTGTTGGCTAAATGCATATGTAGCACTACTATGAGGCCAATTTACCAAAAAAATAAAATTATTTGAAAAACTTGATATTTCAACAACTTCTAGTCATGTAAATAACATTTTTTTTAAAATATAAAAATACCCTTTTGTAGATCTATAAGTTTAGTTTTCAAATATATATATATATATATATATATATATATATATATATATATATTAATAATTTAATTACTATTTATATTTTCCTTTCTATTTTTACTAAAAGTAGGTTATCAGCACAAAACATTAGGTCGATTACCATGACAATGAAAAATAGTAAAACTTATTAAAAAAATTTGAAAAAAATATGATGCACTAGATAAAAGAATCTATATCAAGATGGTATAATTTTTTTTCTATTTTAGATAAATAGTTAATATGAAAGTTGACATCGAATCGAAACAACTACATTTTGATACACGCACATTTTATTATTTATTTAAAAATATATATTTATCAAAATTAGAAAAAAAATATATCCATGCACTAAAGTTTTAAGTTATAAATACACACAAAAAAATTGAAGAAAAATAAATAAAATTTACTATATAAAGATTAACATCTCATGTAACTTCATTTTTCAGCATTTTATCAGCAACTAAATTATAGTGTCAATTTATTAAAAACTATATTCAAATAATTTTTTATTTTTTTAAAAAAATACAAACATCAAATATACTAAAAATAAATATTTTATTAGTTTACATCATTTCAAAATTCAAAAACATATATGTCACTTTTTAGTGATTCAAGTTTAAAAGTTGGATCAGCGTTGGTCGTTTCCTTTATAAAAGTCTGACACAACTTTGTGCTTTTACCCAACTACCAAAAACTATCAGCAGTTTTAAACCCCTTTATCAATTGGACCTTGGCGCTCTGGTGACAAGAGCTTTTAGAGCTTTATCAGATTATAGATTTACAAAGATAGGAGTTTACAAGATGACGACAGAAGGCAAAAAGCCACCTACAAAAACTAACAAAAGAAAAAAAATAGCAAAAAGAAGAAAAACTAAAACTGACGAGCAAGATACCCGAGTGGAAAGAAATCATGAGCTCCTACTCATGAGGTCTGCAACTAAACGACCCTGCTTGATGATCTCCTCCTTAGTGAGCCATGAAGCATCTTCAACCGGATGATTGCTCCATTTAATGAGATACTTGTAGTACTCATGCTTACGGGTCTTCTTCAACAATTGTTTATCTAGAATGCATTCAATCTGTGGTGGAGCAGCGACTATCCCAAATTGTTCTTCATGAGATGAATTAGATGCTTTAGCTTCATTTGCCTCTTTATCCCCTTTGTATGGATATAGATTTGCTAAATTAAAAATGGAAGATATATTCAACTCTGCAAGCAGTGATATCTCATATGCATTGGCAAAAAAATTCTGAATGATTTGGCAAGGACCAATCTTTTCCATTTGAAGTTTGTTGTATGTTCCTATAGGAAATCTCTCCTTTCGAAGATGTGCCAATACAAGGTCTCCAACCTGAAACTGCAACTCTCTTTTCTTCTGATTAGCATGCCTTTTGTACTATAGATTGATGTCCTCAATGTTATGCTTCACCTTCTCTTGAATATCATGAATGACTTGAGCAAATTCTTCCCCATCTGCACTCCTCTTCTCCATTCCAACAAGATCACAAAGTTCAAATACACCTCTTGGATGCATACCATACACTACATAGAAAGGACTGAAACCTGTGCTTTTATTTGGGGAATCATTATATGAAAATTCAGCTTGTGCTAACATGAGATCCCAACTTCCAGGTGAACTACCAACAAGACATCTTAACAAATTGCCAAGGCTTCTATTAATAACCTCAGTCTGGCCATCTATTTGTGAATGATAAGCAGAACTAAAATTCAGATTTGTGCCTAATTTCCTCTATAGAGTCCTCCAAAAATGACCCACAAACTTGGTATCCCTATCAGAAATTATGCTTCTTGGAATACCATGCAGCCTTACAACTTGTTTAAAGAATAAGTTGGCAATGTTAGTGGCATCACTAGTCTTTTTACATGGTATAAAATGCATTATTTTCAAAATCTATCTACTACAACAAAGATTGAATCATTATCCCTTTGTGTACGAGCCAAGCCCAAAACAAAATCTATACTCACTGAATCCAAAGGTCTAGTTGGAACTGGTAATGATTGATAAAGCCTTGCATTTTGACATCTTCCCTTAGCATGTTGACAAATTCTGCACCTTTCCACATATCTTTTAACATTTGCCTTCATCTTTGGCCAATAATAATGAATGCTCAATTGTAGAAAAGTTGTATCTTGTCCAAAGTGACTAGCAAGACTACCACTATGTTTTTCCTTCAACTAATTATCTCTCATGGAGCCTCTAGGGATACACAACTTGTTTTCCGTAAACACCAAACCTTATCGAATCATGTAATCTATCCATGGCTCTCTATTCTGACAAATAGGATCGTTGGAAGTTGCAAATGCTTCTCCAAAATTTGCATCTTCTACATACAACTCCTTCAAACTTTCAAACCCCACATTGTTAGTTTGTATTTCACTCAACAATAAACTCTTCCTACTTAAAGCATCAACAACTCTATTCATTTGACCATTCTTATGTTTCAAAACAAAGTTAAAACTCTGAATATACTAACCCATTTACCATGCCTTTGATTCAATTTGTGTTGGCTGTTAATAAACTGTAAAGCATGATTATCTATATACACAATGAACTCCTTAGGTAATAGATAATGTCTCCATTTCTTGAGGGATTGAACCAAAGCATAAAACTCTAAATCATAAGAAGAGTACTTTCTTTTTGCCTCATTTAATTTCTCACTAAATAATGCAACTAGTTTTCCCTCTTGACTTAAGACTGCCCCAATAGCCAAACCACTAGCATCACACACTACTTGAAACACTTTATCAAAATCAGGCAAAGCAAGGGCTGTTCACTTACCTTCTTTTTGAGAAATATGAAATTTTCTTCAGCCTGCTTGGTCCAAACAAATGGTCTTTTATTCCCCTTAATACTCTCTAATATAGGTGCTACTACATGATTGAAATTTCTTATAAATTTTCTATAAAAATTGGAAAGACCATGAAAACTCCTTACCTCCATGACACTTCTTGGTGATGGCCAATCAAGTATGGCCTGAACCTTCTCCTTATCCATCTTTAGCCCTTCTTTTGACACCACAAAGCCCAAGTAAACCAACTCGGTCTGTATAAACACACTTCTTCAAATTAACCTGCAACGTTTCTTCATGTAACATCCTCATAACCTGCCTCAAATGTTCTATATGCTCCTCTTTGGACCTGTTAAACACCAAAATGTCATCTAAATATACAACCACAAATTTACCAATAAATGGTTTCAAAACCTCATTCATTAACCACATAAAAATACTAGGAGCATTAGACAACCCAAAAGGCATAATTGGCCACTCATACAACCCATCACTAGTTTTAAAGGATGTTTTCCATTCATCCCACGGTCTGATTCTTATTTTGTGATAACCACTTTTCAAATCTATCTTAGAAAAATAAATGGAACCACTCAAGCAACCCATTAAATCTTCAGTTCTAGGTATGGGAAACCTATATCTTATTGTGATTTTATTTATTGCGCTTGAATCATTACACATACTCCATTCCCCTCCTTTCTTTGGAACCAACACTATAGGAACAACACAAGGGATTAGACTTTCCCTTATCAATCCCTTCTTCAAAAAGTCCTCCACTTGCTTCCTTATCTCTTCATTTTCCATAGGTGTTAACTTATATGCAGCCTTATTGGGAAGGCTAGCACTCGGAATCAAATCCATGTGATAGCTAATGCTTCTAATAGGAGGCAATTCATTAGGCAAATCATTTACAACAATGTCCATATTCTTGTTACCAATTTTCCATCTACAACTCAAATTGGTAGAGCTAAAATATTTGTTTCATTTTAAGATGAAAGGTTCTTAACATTTTCTGCTATGTTGGCTTTTGCATAGTTTAAAGAGCTTGGAAAAGAATGGGTTTAGTTTATGATAGAAGAGAGACCATTCAATTTATAATTTTATGTTTTTTAGAAGATTCATCAGTGATAGGAGTTATTTCTGTGAATAAGGAAGACAAATGAAGTTAGAAATACTAACCAACTGCATAAATACACCAAGTTATACCTTCAAATGTGATCCCTCTCCTTTGATAGGGTGGAAGGAGTTGCACCCAAACTCCTTAGATTTTACCCATGGTGGATGAAATGTGGATTGTTCAATGCTTGCTCAACACAATGTAGATGAGGGATTTGGATTTAGATGGAGATTTGAGATGGGGATGAGGAATGATTTTGGCATTATGATGGTATGATGAAGAGATTTGGGAGAAATTTGGGCATGGTAAGGATCCAAGAAGAAGTTGTTATGAATGGCTTAGAGAAGGGTCTCATTTATAGATTTTTGGAAAATGGATTGAAGGTGAGGATTAAAAGATGAGATCAAGGGCTAGAAATGCTTGAGAGTTAGGGTTAGGATTGGATTCATAGCCTTGTGACAAGTGTCACAAGAGGAGTGGATGAGAAAGATCAAGGGTTGAGATTTGGTCAATGGTTTGGGAGGGCTTTCATTATTTGTGAATTTTAAATTCACATTGGGAAGAGGTGTGGAGGATAGAAATGAATTAAAAATTCATTTTTGGGAAGAGTGGATATGACAAGTGAATTAAAAATTCAACTCATGGGGGAGTGTGAATTGAAAATTCACTTTTATGTGGAGATGTGAAGGTTGAAAGACACATGTACACTTACATGTCTAAGAGGGTGATAAATGAGGTGTAAGAAAGATTTGACCCTTTGAATAAAAAATTGATTTTTATTCAAAGGTGTGTGGGAGGATGGGCTAAGCAAGGTTAATTAAGTGTTAAGCTTAATTAATCTAGGTCTAGGGGATAGGTAGGCTAAGGTAGCTAATTAAATAATTTATATTTAATTAACTAGGATAGGGATAGGTTGATTAATAGGCTAGATTAATTAGATAAGAATGATTTATCTAATTAACAAGGATTAGGGAGATGGACAAATTAACTAAATAAATATTGAGAATATTTATTTAATCAATGAGGATATAGTTATAAGGTATAGTGATAAATTAAATGAATTAATTGATCACCAAGGATGGGTAAATGGTCAAGGTAGATGATGAGAGATAAATTAATTAAATAAAATGAATTTATTTAATTAATAGAAGGGATAATTGATGGTGTAGAAATATGGAAAATTGGTTTTGTGAAGCAATTCAATTTTAGGTGTCTACATTTGCCCCTCTTTGAATGGTGTTGTGGCTAAGTAACACTATTTTAAAGAAGTTAAAACATAGAGTTGGATTGGATAAAAAATATTTTGGCTTAGAAGAAGAGGGTAAGGTTTAGGAATGATTGTTAAGGGGGATGCCCCCTCGAGAGGACATGCGGGTTACAAGAACACAGGTGTGCTCTCGAAATGGATGAAACAAATTGGTTGAATTGGTTGGAGGATAAGGAGTGAGATGAAAGAATGATGATGTTGGGAGATTGATTGGTGAATGATCATTGCGCTGAAAAGGATTTAGAGAAATCCTAGTTTTGATATAGCAAACTGGATATGTTCACCAAGGTATAGAAGACCAGGGTGATGATGTTTATCCAACATTTGCATGGACTAGACACACAAACAAGAGGGTAATCCCATGCATGCCCAAGATAGTACAGCCTTGTCTAGATGAGGGAAGGGGACTCATAGCATAAGCCCTAAATACAAAAAAGGTATGATGGACCTTAGATGCACAAGGAGATCAATATGCTAGAACCGACCCTACGATTCACAAGATATGAATACTAGCTTGGAGTAATGAGACTAACCCATAAGCACAACATACAAAAGCAATACTATGCCTCATTCTAGATGTTTTTGCCACATACCATGCTATAGTGAGATCAAGGTAGCTTTGATGTGATCTTCGAATAGGACAAAAGATAAAAATCAAAAACCAAAAGACCAACAAACCAAACAAATAACCATTGTATCTCTTGCCAAGATGGATGATGATAGGATAGATTCTGCCTATTGTAGGAACGATATATCCTAAGGCAGGAATTGGTTGATGATTAGATCATGCTTAGTTGATGTTGTAATATTGGCTCAAGATATGATGGTGACAAGTTGTGGTTGATGATTTTTGTTAAGGGATGATGCTTTCATAGGTAATGCGATGCTTGGGCTATTGCGTTTGGATCTAGTGTAAGCTCAATGGGTAGGGACCATCCAAGTGGGTTGGATGGGTGCATCCTATGTACCTGAGTACTGGAAACTTCCTTCGTATTCCAGACTACCTACATACCCTATATCCACGGGATCAAGGCACATTAAGATGTAGGTGGTGATGATTTGTAGTTCTAATTTGTGATGATGATGTGGGATGATTGAGGATAGATGTGGTGATGATGAGATGTTGATTTTGGGATGGATATTTTTGGGATTTTATGGATTTTTTTATTTTTTTGGATTTTTGTGATTTTGGGAAGGGAATGATTTATTATGATGGTTGCATTGGATTGCATTTGGATAGCCTTTGCGCTAGATACCAATGACAAGGGAACACCAAGTTTAGAGGTGGAGGTGATGGGGTTGGGTTGGGGGATTGGCGATGAAAGGATAATGGATAGGAGATTTTGATAAATGGATAGGTAAATGAGGATAAGGGGTAGGATGGGGGATAAAGGATCTAGTAGGGATACATGATAAGTAGATGGAGGGATTGTCAGTGGAAGTTGATAGAGAGGAGATTCATGATAGATGGATTGGAAGATAGAGATAGGGATGCAAGATAGATGGATGAGAGATGGGGATAAGGATTTACTCCAAGGGCTATGTTGCAAGGAATCATATGCCCCAATGCTTAGGATTTTGCATGATGGGTTCATGTTTGAATGGATGGACTTTGTAGTGGATGGATAAAGGATATGCTTGGAAAGAGAGTATGCCGAGAGGTGTCCAAAGCAAGTTGTTGATATTTTGCCCCTTGTCTTTATCAAGATCTAAGGAGGAGGATATAGTGGATAGAATAGATGGGGAATGCTAGGATAAATAGGGGATGGTGGATATGAATATGATAGGATAAAGATAGATGATGGATAGGATATACAAAGGATGTGGATGAAAGGTATGATTTTACCCCCAAGTGTAGGGATACAAAAGTGGATGGAGAAGGGGTTACGCATGATGTCCACAAGGGGTTTTCATCATGGTACTTGCCCAAGGCGCCACGAGGAGTGGTTTTCACCATTGGATGGATTTTTTCTCTTTACTATTTTCTTGATTTTTTTGATTTTTTGCTTTTTTTCTTTTTTGATGGAATGGGGACTCTAGCATCTGTTTCCATAGCAAGGAGAAGATGGTCCCATGTTGGATAGGATTATGGATAATGATTGCATGGATGTCGGTGGATAGTGGGTTATGATGTGGATTATGTGGATTATGATGTGGATTATGCGAAAGCATGGACCATAGGAATGTGATGGGGAAGATATGTAGGATAGTGAATGAAAGATGGAGAGATGGGGGTATGTGGGAATGTCAAGTGGTGGAGGGCAACCAAGAACAACAGTTACACACACCGTTTTGGATTTTGAAGCCTATGTTTTGGATGGGGGGTGGGTAGTAATGGGGATCGGGATAGGGGATTTTTAGATGGTCGATTTGGGGTTTTAGGGACCCAAATGGACTTAGAAATTATGGGATTTTTAGGTGGGGAGTAGGATGTTTGGGATTTTGTGGTAGATTGGGAGGTGAATGTCTCATTAGAGTTTGGTGCTTTAGGGACCCACACCATTTTTGCTTTTTCTTTTTCTTGTGATGGTGTGGGCTTTGATAGCCTTTTGGATTTTTGATTTTGCTTGGAAGGGATAACATCTTTAGGCTTTTGTGCTTTATGAGTCAATGCATTCAAATTTTTGAATCCCATGGATTTGGGGGAAGCTTCATGTTTGAAAGATGTGTGCTTTTGTTGGTCTTGATTGGGAAATTTAGGGGGTTTATGGGTGGAGGGGTAAAAAGTGGATTTATGGATAAATGAATGAGGGGATTTGAGGATAGGGATGTTTGGGAGGATGGGAGGATAAGAGGATTTGTGGATAGGGATGTTTGGAGTTGGTAGGATAGGAGGTAAAGTGGATTTAATAGGAATATTTGGAGTTGGAATTAGTGGAGGTAAATTTGATGGAGTAAAACGGATGGTCACATGCTTTTCCAAATGATATGACGATGGAAGAGGGATGGTGACATATGCTTTGGGGGTGCGATGAGATGCACTGTGTTTGGGATTGGATGAATGGATTTTGGAAGGTGCATGGGTGGTACCAACATGTTAGATTGTTTTTCTTGGGGTGTATAGCCAAGGCCATGCGAGGATGGATGGAATGTGGTGTGGATGGGCTCTAAGATGCCTTGTTCATGAAGGCCTAAGCCTTTTCCTTGATAGTTCATATGTTGGAGCATGCAACATGCAATGGGATGTTTGGTACTTTGGAAACAAGATGCGAGTCCATTATTTGTTGGAGAAGGATAGGTGGTGGATGGAAGTTGTTCACCTCCTACAAGGGGTTCACCATGGATGAAGGTGCTTTTTCCAAGTGGATAAGGGGATGGATTTGGAATTAAATTGGTAGATGGAGGTAAAGGATTAATGGGGGATGGTAAAGGGGTGATAGAGGTTGATGTGGGATCAATAAGGTGATCAATAGATGGGAGGTTATTAGGGATGGGATTAGATAGGATGGTTAGTTTTTAATTAAGATAAGGGGTTGATGTTTCAACATGCTTTGGATTAGATGGATCGTGTGTTTGGGTAGAAGTGGAAGTGACTTGGATGGTGAGGGTAGGTGCTTGGATGGATGTGATAGGTGCTTGAATTATGGTGGGTGTTGGATTATATGAGGGTGTTTGATTCCTTTCTAATAGCCAATGGATGGCATCCTTCATGAGTGTATGGATTGAAGAACAATATAAAGGATGGATAGTAAGTGTAGATCGTGTAGGATTATGATTGGGATTGGATAGGTGGGTGATGGGATTAGGTAGTGATGGTTCTTGGGTGGGTTCAAGGATAGGTGTTGGAGTAGGTGGTGGTGTTGGAGGGGTGGAGGATTTGGGGGATTCCATTGCTTTTCTTGGTGATGTTCTGTGGAGGAAATCCCACAAGGATTCTTTGGATGTCGTGGACTTAGGATTTAGAAGATTTGATGGTGGATTAGATGGTGTATGGATGATAGGGGTTGGTGGATTGGGAGATACATAAGATGATGGTTTAAGGTTGATAAGATTGGGGGGATATTGTGATGGGGGATTTGCATGGGGGAATGTTGTTGATGTAAGCTTTGGATTTTGGATATAGGGTGTGCTAGATTGGTATTCCCTTGATCAAAGTTAGCATGACAAAGGTTGGGGGATGGATAATTTGGAGGTATTGATTGGTTGGATAGGTATGATGGTATGGCTGTATAAGGGGATGAAGGTTGGTATGATGTTAGCGGGGATGAAAGATAGGGTGTTTGTTGGTATGATGGAGGTTGGTATGAGGTTGATGGTGTAGATATGTAAGATGTAGGTTGGTATGATGAAGGTTGATATGATGTGGATGGGGATGAAATGTAGGGTATTTGTTGGGTAGGGGCTTGGGATTCTCCAATGATGAGGTGTGCTAAGGGTATATCCCTAATGTCATTTTTACATTTTTCCTTAGCATTAGGATCCATGTTCTCATAGATTTTTCTAAGTCTTTGTAATTGTTGCATTGCTACATAAGGATCCATTTTGTTTAGGAGGTATGGGATGATGGATGATTGCGATGTTAGGGATCAAATTTCAAGACCTTAGGGTGATTCAATTTGCTTCAAAGGATGGATGATTCTCTATACTTAAGGTGGACTAATGACACTTAAGTAATAGAATTGATTTGGTTGATTTGATTGGATGATCAATTAAGGTCTTGATTTTTGATTAGGTTGATTTGGATTTGGAGTTTAATAGTGATGTTGGGGGACTTGGATGTGGATTGGGATCGATGTTGATTTTGGATTGGATTTGGAATATGGTTTGGAAGATTATGGATTGATGTTGGTTGGATTTTGGATTTGATTTGGATGAGATGGGATTAGAATGATGTTGATGAATTGGATTAAGGATGATGAGGGTGATTAGGATAAGATTGGATTGAATGATATGGATGATGATGTGGATAAGATAGGTGGTTAGGATGATTAGGATAGATGGGTGATTGGATTAAGATGAATTGGATAAGAATGATTAGGATGATGAAGATAGATTATGACTAGAGAGGAAGTGGATTAGAATTTGATCAAGCTTAAATAAAGGGATTAGATAAGCTCAACTTATGGGGTTTGATAAATGGGTGGATGGTTTAGTGGTGTTGGGAGGAAAACCCAGCCCAACGTGAGGGGGGGTGCAGGGGGCCGGACGCAACCCCCTGCTAACAGGGGTTCGAGGGTGTAGCCCCTGACTGGAATTTTTTTTTAAATGGGCTTATAAAATTGATTTTTTTGATGGGAAAATTTGATTTTTGGACATGGATGAAGAAGGCACTAAAACAGATGGAAATGGTGCTGAAACAGAGAGGAATGGCACTAAAGGATGTGAATGGTTGGATTGATGGATGAATTTGATTTTTCTTGGCAAGTAGACAAACAATCAAGAAAAAAAACATAATGGCCAAAGGTTTTGTTTGTGAAAGATTTATCAAGCATGCACAACCTAAGGTGAAGCAAGGACAATACTTGTTGAACAAGTAGAGGGATTTTGGCTTCTAGAACAATGGTTCATAGTGGGGGTACATCCGGGCGATCGGCACCTTACAAGCATCCGATAAACCACTTAAGGTTTTGACTGGCTCTACTAGGTGTTTCATATACACAAGGTACTACTCCCTTTCAAGCTAGCATCGAATGGTAAGTGCTCATAGCAATTCGGACTTGGCTTTGGCCTTATCCTTTTTTGTATAGCAAACCGGATGAAAGTACCGCTTGGGGTCACCAATGAGTTCTCTGAATGGATGTGTCTCAAGGGCAGGCCCACATCCTAAAAACAAAAATAGAATAGAACCATTTCTCTTCACCCAAGATCCTTTTGAAGGTATGGGGAGAGGATACTTTGATTCTACCCTATGGGATAACACAAACGTGCAAGTGCATAAGACACGGCAAACAAAAGCTAATCTTTGTTTTAAGCCCAAATCAAAATGTGCCGTTGTTTGTTGCAAGCAATGATTAATTTTAGTTGCACCAAAATCAAATGTTCTTTACACTAAGGCACACGAAGATTCTTTTTAGGTGTAGAAAGATAAAGTGTTTGATTGTAGATTGTTTGCAAGCAAGATTGATTTTATGCACCAAATTTAAGTGTTTTCTAAACTAAGCACACAAAGGTTCTTTTTAAGTGCACCAAGATAAAGTGTTCTCTATGTTAAGAAATCCCTACAAAAGATGTTAGTAGCTCTGAGATGGTGGTTTTGGATGATCTAAAATATCCTGCAGAAAAGAGACCCAACCCTGCACAGATACCTAAGCTAGTACAGAAAAATAGCACCAAAACAGAGGCAAGATAGCACTAATATAGAAAATAGTGCCAATCCGGATGCAAGATAGCACCAATATAAAATATAGCACCACTACAGAGGCAAGATAACGCCAATACAATAAATAGTGCTACAACAGAGGATGGTGCCACAATGCAAAATGATGCTACATAAAAATATGGTGCCACAGAAACAGATGGCGCTAATACATAAGATAGCGTTGATAAAGAAGATAGTGCCAAAAAGGAAGATAGTGCCAGAGGACAGAAAGATAGTGCCACTTTACACCGAAGTTTGGTTTGGTCGATTTGTCTCAGATGAAGGCACCGCTCTAGGTGTTGATAGCGCCAATATGGCACAGAGTTGGTCAATGGATGGATTTTAGGAGAATTTTACCATAGTTTCTCCTTGTTTTCTGCGTAAAACCTATAAAACCTGAGAGATAAAATGCTAGAAAAGCTAGAAAACAAGGAAATGAGTGTTAGATTTGAGTCAAAGATGAGGGGATTGCCATGCTAAAAATAGTACTACAACAGACAGAGAATTGTGCCAAAATGCAAGTAAAATGGCGCCACTGTGCAGAGAGATGGTGCTAATCTGCAGAAAACACATCTTTCACAAAAAAAACTCACAAGATAGTTAGATTGGGACCTTGTGAGTCCCACCAGGTGTGCCAATGTGAACAAGGAAGACAAACAAAGTTAGAAATACTAACCAAATGCATAAATACACCAAGTTACACCTTCAAATGTGATCCCTCTCATTTGATAGAGTGGAAGGAGTTGCACCCAAACTCCTTAGATTTTACCCATGGTGGATGAAATGTGGATTGCTCAATGCTTGCTCAACACAATGTAGATGAGGGATTTGGATTTAGATGGAGATTTGAGTTGGGGATGAGGAATGATTTTGGCATTATGATGGTATGATGAAGAGATTTGGGAGAAATTTGGGCATGGTAAGGATCCAAGAAGAAGTTGTTATGAATGGCTTAGAGAAGGGTCTCATTTATAGATTTTTGGAAAATGGATTGAAGGTGAGGATTAAAAGATGAGATCAAGGGCTAGAAATGCTTGAGAGTTAGGGTTAGGATTGGATTCATAGCCTTGTGAGAAGTGTCACAAGAGGAGTGGATGACAGAGATCAAGGGTTGAGATTTGGTCAATGGTTTTGGAGGGCTCTCATTATTTGTGAATTTTAAATTCACATTGGGAAGAGGTGTGGAGGATAGAAATGAATTAAAAATTTATTTTTGGGAAGAGTGGATATGACAAGTGAATTAAAAATTCAACTCATGGGGGAGTGTGAATTAAGAATTCACTTTTATGTGGAGATGTGAAGGTTGAAGGACACATGTACACTTACATGTGTAAGAGGGTGATAAATAAGGTGTAAGGAAGATTTGACGCTTTGAATAAAAAATTGATTCTTATTCAAAGGTGTGTGGGAGGATGGGCTAAGCAAGGTTAATTAAGTGTTAAGCTTAATTAATCTAGGTCTAGGGGATAGGTAGGCTAGGGTAGCTAATTAAATAATTGATATTTAATTAACTAGGATAGGGATAGGTTGATTAATAGGCTAGATTAATTAAATAAGCATGATTTATCTAATTAACAAGGATTAGGGAGATGGAAAAATTAACTAAATAAATATTGAGAATATTTATTTAATCAATGAGGATATAGTTATAAGGTATAGTGATAAATTAAATGAGTTAATTGATCACCAAGGATGGGTAAATGGTCAAGGTAGATGATGAGGGATAAATTAATTAAATAAAATGGATTTATTTAATTAAAAGAAGAGATAACTGATGGTGTAGAAATATGGAAAAATGGTTTTGTGAAGCAAGTCAATTTTAGGTGTCTACATTTGCCCCTCTTTGAAATGGTGTTGTGACTAAGTAACACTATTTCAAAGAAGTTAAAACATAGAGTTGGATTAGATAAAAAAGATTTTGACTTAGAAGAAGAGGGTAAGGTTTAGGGATGATTGGTAAGGGGGATGCCCCCTTGAGAGGACATGCGGGTTACAAGAACACAGGTGTGCTCTTGAAATGGATGAAACAGATTGGTTGAAATGGTTGGAGGATAAGGGGTGAGATGAAAGAATGATGATGTTGGATGATCATTGTACTGAAAATGATTTAGAGCAATCCTAGTTTTGATATAGCAAAGTGGATATGTTCAACAAGGTATAGAAGACCAGGGTGATGATGTTTATCCAACATTTGCATGGACTAGACACACAAACAAGAGGGTAATCCCATGCATGCCCAAGATAGTACAAACTTGTCTGGATGAGGGAAGGGGACTCATAGCATAAGCCCTTAATACACAAAAGGTTTGATGGACCTTGGATGCACAAGGAGATCAATATTCTAGAACTGACCCTACGATTCACAAGATATGAATACTAGCTTGGAGTAATGAGACTAACCCATAAGCACAACATACAAAAGCAAGACTATGCCTCATTCTAGATTTTTTTGCCACATACCATGATATAGTGAGATCAAGGTAGCTTTGATGTGATCTTCGAATAGGACAAAAGATAAAAATCAAAAACTAAAAGACCAACGAACCAAACAAATAACCATTCATATTACAAATGAGATATACCAGATTGAATAGGCATTACATTAAATGAAAGTAAGAGAGATCAAATGTCCCACACAAGTTGTGGGAGTAGTTGAACCAATACATCAGAAAGAATATACTATGCATCTGAAAAGAAAGTAAAGAAATGAAGCAGACAGGACAAAGCATATGTATCATTGCCTATTGGAGAATCTTGAATTGATCTTCATTGTAGCTAACTCCTTGCTCCTTAACTTTAAATGAACCTGTAGTGATTGATAGAGAGATGTTAGAGCTCCAAATATGATTCATCCTATGTACTTCATCAAATAGAGACATAATACATTGTTTATGATGTATTGAATCAGATATCAAATCATCCATATGCAAGAGAGCCTAAAAAAATGAAACATCATTGAGCTTCACTATTTTCAAAAATTGACATGTTTGTTTCCTGTACAGGTATAGGTGAAATCATGTTGCTGATCTGAAGACACCATAGCATGTGGTGTAAAATGGGCTCCCACAAGGGTTGAGCCCAGCACGCTGCCCCTAAATCTCAAGAGGGGATTGATAGTAATGCTCAAATAGAACAATATTCAGCTACAGGAGGTGCAACAAGAATGGCATGTATGTTAACATCATAGAATGCTTTTGGAGAAGCAGAGAAAGATAAAGACATATCTCGTTGTTTTGAAAAATGAAACATCAAATAATAAAGTATATTTGAAATAGTATATGGAGTTCTTGGCCTCAATGATGAAAAAAAAATTATCACAGTGTAAGTTTTGCATTATTCCTTCATGGAATAAGTTCAAAATTGAGCTCTCTTCATACAGGACTAAGAAAATGCAACTTAGAGATACCATATACATTGAGTTCTTAAGCCACGACCAAGAATGCAGTTTTCTTCACAAAACATCAAAACCCTTATTGATTTGTATAGAGAGATCACAAATACAAGAGAAGATAGAGGGTTTGAGCCCATGAGGGTTTGATAGACACTCAAAAATGTGAAGAATATCAAACACATAATTAAAAAACATAGTCGTAGTAGAGTCAAAATGTAAGAAATGAGATTCAAACTGTGAGGTAGAGCTGCGAGCCTATAATGGAGAGAGAGTTTCTTCACAATAGGTTAAACCCACCTAGGGGTTTTGAGTGAGAATCTTATGTACTGAAGAAATAGAAAGATTTTGAGCCTATCTAAACATAGAAAATGCTTAGAAATATAAGCTTGGTCGTGACCTTTCATGAAGAAAACACATAGAAATGTATATGAATGATGCTCAGGATTAAACAAATATTTTCTTGCTACAAAAATAGGAACAATATCTCTATTATTTTCTACAAAATGGAACAAAGAAATGAGCTTTAAAAGGTGAGGAACTTGCCCAGAAAAACTAATTGTAAAGACTACATATAGCTTGTTTTTGAAAGCTCAAACCAGAAAGTTCCTGGCAACCTCGTATGCAGACAGAGATACAAAGACAAACACATTAAAGAGTGTTCTTGGACGCGTCTTAAAAGCCAAAAACTTGTATTCATAATGGAAAATGGGACTCATTTTTGTGCCAGTAAAGCTTACCTTGCATTTTTTGTGAAAGATCTTCAAAGTGATCAAGAACGATAGAGAAATGGTGAGAAATCTTCAAGATTCAAAATCAGTATGTCAAACCCTAACTCTCCATGGTGGTGGCTTAGCAAAGCCATTTAATCAAAAGTCGAAATGCCAAATGAGTCCAAAATGATAGGGTTCAAATGTTTTGTTTTAGGGTTCCATTATGCCCTAATTCAATTGTGATATTTTTATCACATTGAATTAAAAAATATTGCGTCAACTAATACCCACAGGGGGTATCATTTGTCCCCTTTGCATGTTTCATTATTTAGGCTTTGTGCCTTAGGTCCCTTTGCCACATATGCCTAATATTCCTTAGGATTATTTGCAAACCTATTGGAGGATAGGCCCTACGCCTTGTATTTTTTTATTAAAAAATTCAATAGTGACTTCACATTTTTTATGATTTTTATAGAAAATCAAATGCTTTGTAAAGTATCATATCAAGCCAAATCGGTAAAATTAAACTGCAAACATTGTATTTAGCATTATTTAAAGCAATATTTTATAAAATGCTTTTAAATGATTTCTATTTAAATGTAGTTAAAGCAAGTAGATATAAGGAGATTCTTCTTTTTTTTATATGCTTTCTTCTGGGCGAAATTGAGAAGATATGGGCAAAAAAGAGGCTTTTATTGATCAAGTAAAGCCTGATTTTTAGGAGATTTTGGTGGTGTTGGTGCCTGAATTCACTGTCGGTTATTTTAGCAATTTTCATGCAGGCACCTTCCCTAAATATCCAAAAAGTTCTAAGTGTTGGGCCTCCTCATCATATTTTCTTCGATGGTGGTCAGCATCATCATGCTTTCTGTCAACCAGTTTTTCATCAGGATCATCATGTTTCAATATCGGGTGATGTTTGGATATCATCCCGATCCTGCTGATGAGCTACAGTGTGCCCTAATTTTCTTGCGGGGGGTGATTTTTCAAATATCTGGTGATTTTCCAATTATCACCCTGCCCTTATATGATGATGATGTCACCCCGATCTTCTGAAGGGGTCATTTTCTAAGTTGTTCAACCTGACCTGTTTTTCTTAAGGAGGGGGTCATCATCATCATCATCATATTTCTGGTTATCGTCGTGTTGCTTACGAGGGTCATCATATTTTCTGCCTACATGATCTTTCACTGGGGTGATATTTTAACATCGGGTGATCTTGGTTAAGATCATCCTGATGATGTTGCTGCAAAGTCCTAAGTATGACCCGATCTTCATTGGGGTCATCATATTTGGACATCGGGTGATCTTAGTTAAGATCATCCTGATGTTGTTTTATCACTTCATGTTCATTATTTTATCACCCTGATGATGTTGATGTCATTCTTATGTCAGGGTGATATCTATTTTTCTACCTGTCTGCATCATGATATTTCCGAAGGGAGATATTCGCCTGTCGGCTTCATGCATTGTCCAATGGGGGTGATCATTTCAAATATCAGTCACATATTCATATATCACCCCGATCTTATAGTGGAGCTACAGTGCAGCATGATTTTTGTGCATCAGGATGATATTTCCAAATATCTGGTTATCTTCCGAATATCATCCTGATGTCGATATGATGGTGACATCATCAAGGTCCGGGGGGGTCATATTTCTAACACTGATCATCTTGTGGAGATCCCCTGATATTTGCAAATATGACGATGATGTCATCCGGATATGAGGAGGTGCGTGATAGGCAGATATGTTGATGACGTCAGCAGGATATGACGGTGACGTCATCAGGATGTTCATCGGCTAGACATTTGGTATCGGCTAAGCAGGAGGATCTTCCTCTGATGGATCAGGTTGTGCCGATGAAGGCGATTATCATGCAGGTTATATTGCGATATGATGTTGACGTCAGGGTGATATTTCAAGCAACAGGATATCATGCTGTTGGAGGATGATGATGAAGGCTTATACTAGTGTCGTCCAAAAACACTGACATCATATATGCTCGCGACCTAGTATATAAGGTGATGATGAGGTTGTTGCAGGGTACATGTGGGATATTTCAACCTTGCATATTTTCAAATATCATGATGATGTATCTTGGCGGGAAATGGTTGCGACGCACAGTATTCTACATTTCCCAAGGCCGCGGGTTGGTGTGCCATTAATGGCGATTGTTGCAGAGGTATGGGTGATGGTGTGGACAGATCTAGTACCTAATTGAAGATCTGGATCCCTAGGCAGCGGTGCAAGGCTCGAGATTTCTTCCTGTCTCCTCTCCCACCTGCTGCATTGAATGTTTGAGCGCCAATCTAATGATACGTTGTATCTGGTGAATTTTGAGTAAGCCATGTAATTAATGCTGAGTACGCTTCCCTCTGGCTATTTTTTAAGTAGGAAGAGTTACTCATTTGAGGTTGTTGAAAGTTGAACATTTTGTCTCTGTAACACAATACAGTTCGTTTTGGTTGCCCTGTACAGCTAAACCTGTGAGTTTATGTATCTCTTGTTGTACATTTTGGCATGAATCCACTGATTTCATGGTTAATTTTATATGAGAAATGCTATGTTAGCATGTGTTTTTGTTAATTCTATCTCCAGTATTGCATGTATCTTTCTTCTGAGTCTGGATGTTTAAGCAATATTTGAGACTCTAGAACATAGAATTCCTATGTTGAATGTTTGATCTCTTAACTTCTGCTCAAGGGGTAGATTAAACTGTTTTCAGATTGAACATTGGGAAGGGTATACTGCAGTAGGGATGCCATAAGTAGAGATAACTTAACACTCTATATTGGGAGATATCTGTAAGGCAGGTATCACATATGTCCCCCTAAAATCTAGTTTTAGCTGTTCATGCTGATCATTCACAAGTGTATGTCTACTGACTCCAGGCCCTGGATAGGCACCAATCTTGCTTTGTGTTTGTGTTACAACCATGTCCAGCTTTGCATCCAAACTTAAAATCCAAATCAAAATCTAAAACAACCATTAGGACATTAGAATTAGTTTTAGGATCCTCAGTCCTCTATCTACAACTGCAAATAGGCCCAAAGCTAGCCCCTTTGCTCTTATCTTTCAGTTTTGGTCTACTTACAGGAGGACTTATCTGCTTTCTGTCAGCATCCTAGCCTTTGTATGTATATCCTCATGGATGTTGAGTAGGGAATACCCCTTAGGTTTTGCAGAGCCTGAAGAAGAAGAGGAGATAAAATATAGAGTCTATCTCCTACACTATTGGCCCCTGGCCCAGAGATCTTGTTGATCATTGATGGCTACCTTGTAGGGAAATCTGGGAATAAGCATCCAATCTGGGAAAACACCAATAGAAATTGGTGACTCTACTGGGGAATTTGTGATAGAACCCTGATTTACAAAAGAAAACAGTTCCTAGTAATAGGTGGCGACTCCGAAGTAATCTCCCAACTGGTCAAAGTAAAATTTATATGCAGGGGAGAAGATCCCAACAAAATCCTTTATTTGAAGAATTACTAGTAACAAGAAGAATGATGTACAGAAGAAAGGGAGCTGTCTCAGTCAGTCGTGAGGGTTCCCCCAGACAAAATGATGATATGCAAGATAACCCTAGGCCATCAGGACAACATGTGCCTTACTTTTCAAACGCAGAAGCTGATATTCAAGGTGCATATGAGAGGCATTAGGGTGGTAGTATGAGAATGAGGTCAGAGGTGTTCCAAGAACGCCCATTTCTAGAACCTAGTGAAAGGTTTGAAGAGGCAGAGTCTCTGAGGGATGATGAAGATGAAGATCAGAATGTGGTAAAACCATCCTCCTCTAGGCCTGGCGAGGAAGAACTAGCTGATGAAATTAGGAGCTTAAGGGCCGAGTTCGAATATCAGCAGGCATTAACAATCAGAGATGACCTGAGGCGGAAAGTGCAAGCTTTAAGGACTACCCAAAATAATTCAATTCCTACCCTTGAGAATGCAAATGTGCAGAGACATCAGCAAAGAAATGAAGTGCAACATCAGCATAATGATGAGAGACAAAATGTGAATGATGCTAGGATACCACTAAACAATGTAAGAAACCAAAATGTAAATAGAAATATCAATGTTAATCAGTTAAACAGACAGCCCATGCAGTTAGATAGATTCAAGAAGCTGGTATTTGATGGTATTCCTTGGTATCCTAACCCCATTGACAAGCATCTGAGGTTGCAGGTGCCTAAATTTTTAGGAATCAACACTGTGTCAGGAGAGGATCATCTAAAATCTTTTCAAAATGTCATGGATAACTTTGAGGTTGAACATGAGGATGTTTTTATGAAGTCATTCATGCAATCTTTAGTAGATGAGGCAAGGGAATGGTATAAGAATCTGCCTGATCGGAGTATTTCATCATGGGATGATTTTAAAAGGATGTTCAAGGAGCAATATGGTGACAAAACTGACCCTAGCTTTTTTGTAAATGAGTTTACCAGTATCACCAAAGGGTCAAATGAGCAGGTTGTAGATTTTAATGCAAGATTTACTAAAGTGTTAAACAAATTGCCACATCATATGAGGCCAAATGAACCAATGTGCATAATATTGTATATCAATGCCTTTGATGCAAAAACTGCATATGGATTAAGAGATAAAAGTCCTGCTACTCTCAGGGATGCTTTCAGAATTGCAGTAAATATTGAGAACAACAGGAAAGCATCAGGCAAGACAAACAGAAGGGATGATATAAAAATTTGGCAGAATCCAAACAAGCCTCAAAACACTCAAGGTAATACATCCGCCCCTGAAGATAAGATAGACAAATTGGCAAATGTTGTTAAGGACCTAAGTTATAGACTAGCTAGAAGTGAAAAAGGGATAGGTTCTGATAGGCAAGTCTATCAAAGGCAGGAAAAGAGGCCATCATTGCATGATATGCCTTATAATACCAATTGGCGTAATGGTAGGCCTATATTCCCACCTAATAATACAAATCAGAGGACTCAACATGTCAAAGAAACTCCTGATCCTCTAAAGAAAGCTGTAAATATTGTTGATGATACTCCATGGTGTATAATTTGTCAGATGCCACATTCACAGTCATAGTGTATGATTGCTCAGTCCTTGTGTGATAATACTACATCTTGTAATGAATGCAATGAGCCACATTATGCGCAAGATGATGATGTAAATATGATGACCATAAGCAATGGATACACTCTTTATGATGCAAATGCAGATGATGAAACTCAGGGCTGCCAACAGTTCCCATATGATGAAGGTAATGAAGATAACTATGTGTATGCTCAGAGCTCACACAATTTTCTGAATAACTTACAACGACCTTCTGATGAGGAAATTAGGGCCTTCACAGCTGTAGCAGTTGCTCAAGTCAAGAGCAACTACAATCTCAAAGGTAAAAATCAAGCAGGCAGCCCACATCAGCCAGAAGATATTTCTGCAGGTCAGCTAGTGCATGGTCATAAAGGAATTGAACCACAAAAAAGACAGTGGGGTAATAATAAATAGAATTATAGACATAGAACAGGTCATGAATCTCAAGGACTAGAAAATAGAATCCCTCAGGCTGAAGATCAAAGTAAAAGTTCCCAAGATAAGAATGATGATCAGGGAACTATGAAAGTAAAAGCTAAATCAGCTCAGGATAAAAACAAGATTGTGGAGCAAGCTACAACTGTTATACAAAATTATGCTCCATTTGATATAGCTCAGGTCCTCTCTCAGGTAAAAGTCTCTGTTCCACTTATGGAACTAATGAAGGTTGAAGAAATCAAGAGTAGGACAATATCCCTAATTTCAGGGGTACCTTTTCAAGCTAAACAAAATGTTCAGACCCAGGGTGAGAAACATGTCATGTGTAATGAAGAAGATGAGGCTCCTGAAGTCTATTTGGGAGTGACTATGACAAAGTGTCCTTCACAAGTGGAACCATTTTATGTATCCCTGGTTATAAATGGAAAAATAATCAGAAATTGTATGCTTGACTCTGGAGCATCTACAAATGTCATGCCTTTGGCCATCATGCAACAAGCTGGATTGAAAATTGACAAGGCATGTGGAAAATGTTATGCTATGGATGCCAGAGAGGTACCAGTTATTGGAATCATGAAGGATGTAGATTTCAAACTGACAGCATTTCCTGAAAAGAGATATAAAATGAATGTAACAGTGGTTGACATCAAGCCACAGTATGGTATGTTGCTGTCAAGAAGATGGGCAGCACTAATTGGTGGAAGTATGCAGCTGGACCTGTCATATGCCATAATTCCAATGAATGGCAGGGATGTTAAGCTAATCAGAGAACAAAGATCATTAGAGACAGTGGAAGACCAAGAAGCAGAGGAACATATATGCATTGTAAACACTGACTGTGATAACTTCAAGGTTGTCTCAGATGATGGAGAGGATAAAGAGAAAGATGT
The DNA here is from genome assembly GCA_027924645.1 of Cunninghamia lanceolata. Lineage (NCBI taxonomy): Eukaryota > Viridiplantae > Streptophyta > Pinopsida > Cupressales > Cupressaceae > Cunninghamia > Cunninghamia lanceolata. The sequence goes on along the minus strand of BSBN01000112.1, from coordinate 12,150,722 downwards.
CTGCATTGAAGAACTGGATCAGCAAGGTTTATGGACCATGTTTTTTGATGGAGCTTGTGCAAAAGAAGGCTCTGGAGCTGGAGTTGTTTTCCTGTCCCTAACTGGTAAGCTCCTCAAATTATCTTTCTTGCTAAGGTTTGTTTGCACAAACAACATTGCAGAATATGAGGCTTTACTCTTAGGCCTAAATATTGCTCTCAAACATGGAATCAAAATGCTAAGAGTATTTGGGGATTCTGAGCTAATTGTATCCCAAATTAGAGATAGGTATGCTTCAAAAAACAAAAGATTGAAACAATACAAGCATGCTATTTGGGATACCATTGAACTATTTGATGCATTTTCAATAGGCTGGGTAGAGAGATCAAAGAATGTTATGGCTGATTTCTTAGCTAATGTTGCAATAAGGCTAGATGACATCACTCTGTCAAATGTTACAAATGTAGAAGTTAAAATCAGGCCTGCAGTACCAGAAAATATATGCAGTTGGCAAGTGTTTAATGATGATAGGGACTTGTTAAAATTTTTGCACTGCATAGATGAATATGAGAATCAGGAAATTGATTTCCAAGATTTTGTAGAGACTATAGATGGAAAAGAAACTCTTATGGGGAAAGAGATAATTCAGTTGAAGACTAACAAAATCCCTAGAGGGTTAGTAGCTTTGGAAAGAGCTTTTGACAGTAGAGGCAAATTGGTCATAAGGACATCTCCCACAAATAAGGAAGATTTAGAAGAGATAAATTTGGGAACATCTCAGGCCCCTCAAAAGGTATACATTGGTAAACAGCTCAAACCACACATTAGGAGTATGCTGATTGCATTACTGAGAAGGTATAAACATGTTTTTGCTTGGTCATATGAGGACCTAAAAGCCTATAGGGAAGATTTATTCCAGCATGAGATCCCATTGAAGCCTGGAGCTAAACCATTTAGACAGAGGCAAAGACCTATTAATCCTACCTTAGCTCCAAAGATGCAAGAAGAACTCAAAAGGCTGAGGGAGGCTGGAATAATTGTGCCAATCAAACACTCAACTTGGGTGTCTAACCTTGTCCCAGTCAGAAAAAAGAACGGTGATATTAGGCTTTGTGCTGACTTTAGAAACTTGAATGTATCCTCTTTAAAGGATAACTATCCACTGCCTAATATGGAAGCTATGTTGCAGAGAGTGACTGGTTGTGAACTCTTATCCATGATGGATGGATTTTCAGGTTATAATCAGGTGAAGGTAAAGGAATCAGAACAGTATAAGACTGCCTTCACCACTCCATGGGGAACTTATGTGTATGTTAGAATGCCCTTCGGACTAACAAATGCAGGTGCTACATTTCAAAGAGCAATGGATGTTGCTTTTGCAGGGTTGATTGATTCAATCCTGGTTGTATATCAGGATGACTTGACTGCTTACTCAAAGAAAGAGGAGCAACATTGTATGCACTTGGAGCAGATTTTCATAAGAGCACTGGAATATGGTATTTCTTTAAATCCAAAGAAGTGTGCTTTTGGGGTAGTTGAAGGAAAACTCCTAGGGCACATTGTTTCCAAGGATGGAGTCAGGATAGATCCAAAGAGAGTGGCTGCTATTGACAGAATTCAAATGCCAAAAACTATGAAAGGAGTTCAGTCCTTCTTTGGACAGATAAATTTTGTTAGGAGATTTGTTCCCAACTTTGCAGAAACTACAAGGAACATTTCTAAGATGATGAAGAAGGATGCAACTGTCAACTGGGAAAGTGAAGCAATAGAATCATTTCAGAGTATCAAAGAGGCAATCAAGATGGCCCCTATTCTTAAATCTGTTGATTTTTCTAGGCCATTCCAAGTATTTTCATTTGCTTCCTTTCACACTGTTGCTGCATGTTTGCTACAGAAAAATGAAGATGGTTTTGAACAGCCCATAGCTTTCTTTAGTATGTCCCTGTAGGCTTCTGAGTTGAAGTATGATATTACGGAAAAACAGGCATATGCACTAGTCAGAGCCATCAAAAGTTTCAGACCATACTTGGTAGGATCACATATAATTGCATATGTACCCCATGCAGCAGTCAAAGACATATTCACTCAGTAGGAGGTGACTGGAAGAAGGTGCAGATGGATAAACAAACTGCAAGAGTTCAACATAGACATACAAGTTACCAAGTTGGTAAGGGGACAAGGATTAGCCAAGATGATGGCTCAGTCAAACTTGGAAGCATGCCAAGTTAATGCAGTCCAAAATGAGAGTGTAGATGTATCAGGATCTGAATGGTACAAGGATATTGTCTACTACTTGCAAAATCTGAATTGTCCTTCCCATTTCAGTGACAGTCAAAAAGGGACTTTAAAGTTACATGCAATCAGGTATGTTATTGTTCAAGGTGAGCTATACTGGAAAAACCATGATGGTGTGCTGCTGAGATGTGTGGATGAGGATATGGCTAACAATGTTTTGATTGATATGCATAAGGGATTGTGTGGTGGACATTATACTGCTCAAACAACAGCTCATAAGATTCTCAGAGCAGGATATTGGTGGCCCACTCTCTTTTCAGATGCACAAAGGTTAGTAAGGAAGTGTGACCCTTGCCAAAGATTCTTAGGAAAATTGAGATATGATGGTGCTTTACCCCTCAGAACTATAACTGTGGATGCTCCATTTCAGCAATGGGGAATTGATTTCATAGGGGAAATTGTAGACAAGTCAAGTGGGGGACACAGTTGGATTTTGGTGGCAACTGATTACTTTACCAAATGGATTGAGGCCATTCCAACTAAGAGAGCTACAAGTAAGGTGGTGATGGATTTCATACTAGAAAATGTTATCATCAGGTTTGGAGTACCATTCAAGATAGTCACTGATAATGCTATGTGCTTCAGATCAGGTGAATTTGTTAGTTTTTGCAACAGGTATGGGATAAATCTATCATATGCATCACCATACCACCCACAAGGAAATGGTCAAGCAGAATCAAGCAATAAAAGCATCATGAAAATTATCAAGAGGATACTAGACAAGAACAAGAGAGCTTGGGACTTAAAATTAAAATTGGCAATATGGGCTGACAGGGTGATAGTGAAAAGGGCTATTGGAATGTCACCCTTTGAGCTAGTATATGGTGCATCAGCCAGATTGCCCATAAACAATCTCCTGCCAGTTTACAAATTCATCCAAGAAAATGATGAGGAGATTGAAGACTCCATGACAGAAAGAGTGAATCAGCTGGTTGCATTGGATGAGAACAGAAGGAAAGCCCACCAAATCAATCTCAAGAGACAACAAGATGTGAAATATCAGTTTGACAGGAGAACTACAAAAAGGAAGTTTCAGGTCAATGATCTGGTACTTATATGGAATGCAAAAAATCAGGACAAGGGTAGGCATTGTAAGTTTGAACCTTTATGGATGGGCCCATATCAGATTTGCAGCACTCATTGGGAGGACTCTTATTTCCTCCAACCCCTAGATGGTGAAGTTCTGGAATTGCCTGTGCATGGCCAATTCCTTAAGTTCTATTTTGCATAGATGACTTGTCTCTGTGCACATGTGTAAAATTATGTATATAGTGTAAATGCCTTGTACAGTTCGTGCTTTTTAGTTTTTTGTCTGGTCTTCCCGGAGATCTGGTTCTCGCTGCAGTCTTGCACCTGCACGTCCCCAATCAGAGCCACTGTTGGTGCCTGAATTCACTGTCAGTTATTTTAGCAATTTTCATACAGGCACCTTCCCTAAATATCCAAAAAGTTCTAAGTGTTGGGCCTCCTCATCATATTTTCTTCGATGGTGGTCAGCATCATCATGCTTTCTGTCAACCAGTTTTTCATCAGGATCATCATGTTTCAATATCGGCTGATGTTTGGATATCATCCCGATCCTGCTGATGAGCTACAGTGTGCCCTGATTTTCTTGCGGGGGGTGATTTTTCAAATATCTGGTGATTTTCCAATTATCACCCTGCCCTTATATGATGATGATGTCACCCCGATCTTCTGAAGGGGTCATTTTCTAAGTTGTTCAACCCAACCTATTTTTCTTAAGGAGGGGGTCATCATCATCATCATCATATTTCCGGTTATCGCCGTGTTGCTTACGAGGGTCATCATATTTTTTGCCTGCATGATCTTTTGCCGGGGTGATATTTTAACATCAGGTAATCTTGGTTAAGATCATCCTAATGATGTTGCTGCAAAGTCCTAAGTATGACCCGATCTTCATTGGGGTCATCATATTTGGACATCAGGTGATCTTAGTTAAGATCATCCTGATGTTGTTTTATCACTTCATGTTCGTTGTTTTATCACCCTAATGATGCTGACGTCATTCTTATGTCAGGGTGATATCCGTTTTTCTACCTGTCTGCATCATGATATTTCCAAAGGGAGATATTCACCTACCGGCTTCATGCATTGTCCAATGGGGGTGATCATTTCAAATATCAGTCACATATTCATATATCACCCTGATCTTATAGTGGAGCTACAGTGCAACATGATTTTTGTGCATCAGGATGATATTTCCAAATATCTGGTTATCTTCTGAATATCATCCTGATGTCGATATGATGGTGACATCATCAAGGTCTGGGGGGGTCATATTTCTAACACTGATCATCTTGTGGAGATCCCCTGATATTTGCAAATATGACGATGACATCATCCGGATATGAGGAGGTGCACGATAGGCAGATATGCTAATGACGTCAACAGGATATGACGGTGACGTCATCAGGATGTTCATCGGCCAGACATTTGGTATCGACTAAGCAGGAGGATCTTCCTCCGATGGATCAGGTTGTGCCGATGAAGGGATTATCATGCAGGTTATATTGCAATATGATGCTGACGTCAGGGTGATATTTCAAGCAATACGATATCATGCTATTGGAGGATGATGATGAAGGCTTATACTAGTGTCATCAGGAGCAAAAACACCGACATCATATATGCTCGCGACCTAGTATATAAGGTGATGATGAGGTTGCTGCAGGGTACATGTGGGATATTTCAACCCTACATATTTTCAAATATCATGATGATGTATCTTGGTGGGAAACGGTTGCGACGCACAGTATTCTACATTTCCCAAGGCTACGGGTTGGTGCGCCATTAATGGCGATTGTTGCAGAGGTATGGGCGATGGTGTGGATGGATCTAGTACCCGATTGAAGATCTGGATCCCTAGGCGGTGGTGCAAGGCTCAAGATTTCTTCTTGTCTCCTCTCCCACCTGCTGCATTGAATGTTTGAGCACCAATCTGATGATACGTTGTATCTGGCAAATTTTGAGTAAGCCATGTAATTAATGCTGAGTACGCTTCCCTCTAGCTATTTTTTAAGCAGGAAGAGTTACTCATTTGAGGTTGTTGAAAGTTGAACATTTTGGCTCTGTAACACAATACAATTTATTTTGGTTGCCCTATACAGCTAAACCTGTGAGTTTATGTATCTCTTGTTGTACGTTTTGGCATGAATCCACTGATTTCATGGTTAATTTTATATGAGAAATGCTATGTTAGCATGTGTTTTTGTTAATTCTGTCTCCAGTATTGCATGTATCTTTCTTCTGAGTCTGGATGTTTAAGCAATATTTGAGACTCTAGAACATAGAATTCCTGTGTTGAATGTCTGATCTCTTAACTTCTGCTCTCAAGGGGTAGATTAAACTGTTTTCAGATTGAACATTGGTAAGGGTATACTGCAGTAGGGATGCCAGAAGTAGAGATAACTTAACACTCTGTATTGGGAGATATCTGTAAGGCAGGTATCACATATGTCCCCCTGAAATCCAGTTTTAGCTGTTCATGCTGATCATTCACAAGTGTATGTCTACTGACTCCAGGCCCTGGATAGGCACCAATCTTGCTTTGTGTTTGTGTTACAACCATGTCCAGCTTTGCATCCAAACTTAAAATCCAAATCAAAATCTAAAACAACCATTAGGACATTAGAATTAGTTTTAGGATCCTCAGTCCTCTGTCTACAACTATAAATAGGCCCAAAGCTAGCCCCTTTGCTCTTATCTTTCAGTTTTGGTCTACTTACAGGAGGACTTATCTGCTTTCTGTCAGCATCCTAGCCTTTGTATGTATATCCTCATGGATGTTGAGTAGGGAATATCCCCCTAGGTTTTGCAGAGCCTGAAGAAGAAGAGGAGATAAAATATAGAGTCTATCTCCTACACTGTTGGCCCCTGGCCCAGAGATCCTGTTGATCATTGATGGCTACCTTGTAGGGAAATCTGGGAATAAGCATCTAGTCTGGGAAAACACCAATAGGTGGGACCACTTGGGATAGAATTTTTGTATCTTTTCTACTCAGTTTGGAGGTAGTTTAGTCACTATTTTGGAGGCTTTTATGTGGAGCTCAAAAATGGATCAAACTTGCTATTTTAGGAAGATTTCTCATCTTTTTTCTTGGGAGATTTTTTGGAGTTATGATGCAAAGCCCAACAACACAAGACCACTAAGGGGTCACAACCAACTACACAAGAGGAAGAGGATACAAGGGATGTTAGGGAAAACAACTCCCTTTAGATCCTAGTGGACCAAACTACAACACTTGACATCAAACAGGACATGACCGTCCTCTCATTGTCCATGGCTTCAACACTACACAACAACCCCATTTTTAGGTTCATATACATGGATGTTTTCCAAATTTTCTAGGGGCCCTAGACCTTCTATGCTTGACTATTCCAATCTTAAAAAACTATCCAAATGCTTAGGGGATACCTCCTTGTACCACTTCCTTCACAAACTAACTCACTTCCTTATAGCCCTTGAAAAGGGACTATCAGACAATAACTTGAGACTCACACCTCCTAACCAAACTATCATGGGCTTTTGGATACCCATTATCTTTCTCTTCAACATAGTAAACATGCAAGGTAGGTTGTTTTGTAACATACACCTCAAAATTAGACTGTCTTTGTTGTCCAAGAGGGCAATTAGCCCTGTTTTACAAAGGAAGTACACAAAATATCAAGCCCACAACCAAAAACCCACTTTGGTGAGCTTGTACACATTCCATCTTGACCAATTTCATGGGTTTTAGGATTTTCAAGTATGGGTTTCTTATCTAACCAATAACTACTTATGTCAATTACCAAATGCATGAAGAAATTAGGCCTTCATGGCTTCAAACCCCACTTCACACTTATCCCCTAATCCTGCACACCAAACCTAGTTGAAAACATGCCAACACAATCTCATCTCATCCATTTTTTTCTATGGTACAGAGGTGGAAGGCTGCCAATCCATCATTTTTCATAAAAACCCTTAAAAACCCTCTAAACCCTAGGTTTAAGACCTCTACTTAGAAAATTAGCTATAAAAACCCTCAAACTCAATGAGAACTCCTCCTATTAGGTGCAAATGAAAGGTATTTCCACTCGTCAACAAATTATATACACTAGAGCCTTTGACTATACAGTATGGTCAAGTACTGGCCAAATGAACAATAAGAAAATAGTATAAAAACATGGAATAGGGCAGTCTACAACAAACGTTTGTTAAATGCTTCTAACTTTCATCACAACTCCCCAACCTGGTTCAAAAAAAAGGTAAGACCATCCATTTCAATATTTTGTGCATGAGGATTTTTTAATAGTACTGTACATTTTCAAAAAAAATGAAAGAAAACAATAGAAATATAGAAAACATAGATATGGGGACAACAAACTATAATTTTCTTCATTTCCCTCTCTTGAACTTCATCAAATCACAATGCCTTCTCATAAGAGAGGTCTCCTCCTTACCTTTACCAGAAATTTCCTTTATTACATCCTTCCCAATCATGGGAAAAGGCTAAAAAATAGCCTAAACTGACTGATTTTTTCATAGAAAGTTGATATACTAATATTAGACTATCCTAGTTAGATGACTACAGACTCCACTAAGGAAAACTAACTATTCTCAAAATCCAATACATTTTTATGCCTCAAATGGATTTATTACATTTATCTAAGACTTTATTTAGTCTCTAACAACTAGAATTTTCAAATAAATGACATAATAATGTCCTAGGTGCACTGCTCCAAGTTATAAGTAGGAGAAAAACTTAGTTTTTTCTCAGTTCATAATATTGTTTCTTCCTCTCTTGTTAATGTTGGCAAGAGATACTGTGTGGCTTCATGAGTATTATCATTGATGGCAACAAAGTCTATCCCACACATCCCCAGCACATAGTATGTCTATACTAGAAGACAAATTGAAGATTGTTTTGGTCCGATGAGCAAGAATAGAGCATGCAACAAGGTCTGACAATCAGGTCCAGATCTCTCAGATGGTGTAACTTAGCAAGTTAAGGACTTGGACAAGTCAAGAGGAGTATCATAACTACTACATTCTAGAGATTGAGCCTCTAGTGAGAAAACATGGAAAAGATATGAGCATCTGAGTGTTGAGTTCCAGGCAGGCAGAGCAGACTAAGGAAGAACTAACTAGCAGAGTATCAGACTTCAATCCAGATGAGTAATTGATGTTGATCAAGCTATTTGAGGGATCATACATGGTTGGCCGACATAATTGATGACTTCAATATCTATGATTTTGATAGGCATCACATATCAAGCATGGATTCAGCCGACAGATCAATAAATTTTAGATATCTTATGTATTCCGGTTGCTGACTAGAAAGTTGTTGAAATCTTTGGTGCAGATATATATATCCAATGGATTCTAGTATGAAGAGGTGTGTGTGATGAAATAGTGTACAAAGAAGGCAGAGATAAGTGTGGAAGTAGCAATACAAGTCCGGTATGTGACAGAGTAGTAGCACTAGAGAAGAGAAAGAATGAAGTGCATTAAACTAGTATATTAAGCCTAACTAGAACTGAACCTCAGCATATGTGGATGCCTCTCATTAGTTCAAACACCTAGTTACATTCTATAAACTTTGTAGACAGTGAGTCTCTCGTAGGCAGTGTGCCTCTTGTGAGAAGTGTGCTCAGGCAGTGAGCCCTAATTGGCAAGTGCCATTTTATACTTCTTATTCTTTTAACAGAGAATACAATCTTGGGTTAGTCACCCCGTGGTTTTTCCCTTAACAGGGTTTTCCATGTAAAAATCCTTGTGTTATGTGTGTTGATTTTATTTCTTCTCTCATGATTATGTATGGTTATATGTTTTGATGCCGCACTAATTGATAAAGGAGAAAAGAAAGTTAAGATATTTAAGATAACTAATTCACCCCCCTCTCAGTTATCTTCCTTGTTTCCAACAATTGGTATCAGAGCTAAGTTCCTCTAAATAGAGTCTAATAGCTTGAGGAAGATCTGGAAATATCAATGGATGTGTATGGTATGAAGGAACAACTTCAGTCTGCCATAGATGATCTTGAACAATCTCACTCTGAAGTCAATAACTTGAGAGAAAGACTCAAACAAGCTGATGATTTCATAAATGAGCTAAAAGAAAAACTGAATATCTCTATGAAAAAGAGAAAGGAACTACTTCAAAAATTAGCAAGTCAGAGTGAAGCCAATGATACTAATGAAGATCTGAATGAGAAAAAAAAGCTATGTGAGAAGCTATCAAAAGAGGTCATTATGGTAAGGCATGAGATGGAATCAGGGGTTATGAGATTCACCCAAGAAATTGAAGTGAAAAGGAAAATTGAAGATAATCTAAAACAATCTCTCAAGGAGAAGACAGAGGACTGCCACAAAATGGATAGAATAATCAGGCATCTTGAATCTAATCTTGAAGAAGCTAGAGATAATGAAGAACAACTTGAGAATCAGATAGACACTCTTAAACAAGATCTTCAAACAATAAATGAATACAAAGAGAAATTCAAGATAAGCTCAGCTCAACTTGAAGTTCTTTTTGAAAGCCAAAAGAGGGTAGATGACAAGTGTGGCTTGGGATATGAGAAAGGAGAGAGCTCCGGATCCGGTCAGAAGAACTCTGGATCAGGAAATCAAAGAAACATGCCTAGAAGGCCTCCGGTAAGGCAGCCAAATGCTCAAAGATATCCATCCTTCAATGGATACTACTACAATTGCAACAACTTCAGTCATAAAGTAACTCAGTGCAGAAGGAGAATGAATCAGACTAATCCATCCTTCTCCGGACAATGTTTCAACTACAAAAAGTATGGTCACAAATCTTATGAATGCAGAAATATGCAAATAAATAATTCATTCAATGGTAGATGCTTTGTATGAAATAGAATGGGACATATGGCTAATCAATACAAACCAGGAGGATATCAGTCAAATATGCAAAGAAATATTGTTTGTTACAATTGCAATAGATCCGGTCATATTGCCAAATTTTGCAGAAATAAAAATCAGGATAAAAGGGGTCTAGTGCATCATAATCAAAATCAAGACAAGGGAAAAGGCAAAGTGAATGTGGATGAAGTTCAAAGGGAGATGAGTAAGATCTGGGTGAAGAAGAGTACAGAAAATGATGGGGATGGATCCACACCAGGATCTAGTGCTGATATTCCTTCCAAAAACTGAATAGATGAGCTCTGGCTTAGGGGGAGTCATGAAGAAAAATAAATTCCCCTAGCCAGTCAATTGGTGCCTAAATTTGGCACATGAAATGTTGCAGATAAAAGGGTTCTTAGAAAATTATCTATATAACCCTCGGTGAAAATATGAATGATCCACATAGAGTTTTTGCAAGAGTTTAATCATCCAAGATTGATCCGGTTTGACAGCCATCTAGTAAAAGTAGGATTTTCATAAACATATCTGGTGTGATTCAAAGCTGAGATATCTTGATCTATGGACTCATGGCATGATTGGAGGAATGAAGATACATTGTCAATTTTCACTAAAAATGATTCTAAGTGCATCTCAGTGATTTGAAAAGATCTCTCTTAGAACAAGACAACCGAATGACTTAAGTTATACATTTATTGCAAAAGGAAATTAGGGTTTGCACAGAAATAAAAGGGTTCTTTTACTCATCTTTTGCACATTTGCATTCGAGAAGAAGAAAAGAAGAGCTTTGCATCAAGTTTTTACAACTTTCTCAAAGATCAACCGTAGAATCCAATTCAACAAGCGATTTGTTCTAGCTCTTTTTCCTGAACCCTAAAGTGTAAAAAGGTACTTCCATTTTGAATATCTCTATCTAAATCTTGTGCAAAAATGGCTACTCCAATGGTTGTTAAGATCTCTGATAGGCCGCACCCAAAATTCAAGAAACACCCCTATAAATCCCTAGAAGTTGATCCATTATGCGCATTTTCTAGCATTGTGCATGGGGTACTGCATGTAGAAAATGTTAGGGTTTATATCCATGCAAATATTGAGGAATTTGGAGAATCTAAGTTGATGGACATCTATCATAAACAATTGATAGATGAAAGTTTTGAACTCAAACCCCAATACAAGGCCCTTCGGGATAAGCACTTTGGACATTGCATCCACTTTCCCTATTTTGCAGAAGATGAATGGGTTTAGTATGTTCTTAGAAGGATACATGACAATTTCATGTGGTTAATGAAGCCCTTCAAGATAACAAAGGATGATATTAGGGCAGTAACTAGACTACACTCTTCCGGTGGATTACCTACACTCAAATTTGTTAAGAACCAGACAGTAAGTGAATCTACCAGATCTAAGTTTGACAAAAGAGCAATGACAATTGATGACATCACAGATCGGGATGTCAAGTTTGCTTCAATGATAATTGGATATAAGATCTATTATTCCAGTAGGGAGAATTCTGTGTCTGGAACTACAATATATACAACATATCAGATGTTAAGAGAAAATGATGATTATGATCTATGTGATCTTCTTCTAAACCAACTGTTAGAAAACTTGCAAAAGATCAAGAAGGATAAGAGAAAATGATGATTATGATCTATGTGATCTTCTTCTAAACCAACTGTTAGAAAACTTGCAAAAGATCAAGAAGGATAAGAAGAACTCATTCAAGTATGGTTGTTTGATACAATGTCTGCTCTTTTACTATATGAATGATCTACCTGGATCAAGTGGTTGGGTATGGCAAAATGACAGACTGGTTGCCAAAAAAATCAAAGACTATATGTATGGGCTTGGTGATGCCAAGGCTCAAAGCACAGCACTCTAGGGATACTTTAAGAACTTTCAAAGTATGATGCAAGCTAGAGAAAGAATTCCCCAATCCATAGTTGAAAAATACAAGGATACAGTGTGTTTTATGGTAGACACTGATCAATGCCTAATGGAGGTAGTTGAGCCTAGAACAGTTTGGATTATGCCAATGGGATATGAGGTTGATGAGAAAATCTTGGAGCTGCATATCCAACACTTGCTAAGTCAGCCTAAGGACCCTGAGGCAAAAAGGTTTGGAACCTTTGAAGAATTAAGTGTAAAGATTCATGTTGAACTGAGACAACTGGAAATAAAAAAGGAAAGTTAGAAGGGAAGTAGAGGAAATTGCCAAAAGATATGGCATATCAAAAGAGGCAGTTGATGCAAACAGAGAGAAAATAGAAAGAGCTGAGAAAGAGAAATAAGAAGTAGAAAAAGGAAGTGTTTTGGTACAAGCCTCCTCTTGGACTAGATCCTCCAAGATCTCTGTACCTGCCACCTCTAAGAGCTCAAAAGTCTCAAAACCGGAAGCTAAGACATCTAAAAAGGGAGAAAAGATAACGAAAACAAAGGCCACAAGGTCTTACATAAGCCAAAAGGATGATGAAGAAACAGAGTCTAATGAGGAAGTTAAGAAAATGAAGAAGAAGAAGAAAACATCTGGGGAATCCTCTACTGGAAAAAACAAAGAAGAAGACATAGAAGAATTTGTTGAAAAGCCCACTCTTTCTATTGATGATATCATCAAGGCAGTCACAGTGGATGGGAACCTATAACCAGTCATAGAATTTTATGATGGATATAGTGATACTGACAAGAGGATCTTGGAAGATACTATAGTCAGGTACCTGAATATTTATAATAAAGCATTCATGGAAATCATTTCTTTAATTCCCAAAAGTCTAGAGAAGGTACTTGAACTTAGAAAAGAGAATGCCAAGGAAAAGGACTTAGAGATCTGACAATAGATTTCTATTCAGCTCTATCCTTCCATTACTCCAAACCAAATGAACATGATCTTTAAGGATTGCAAGGATGAATTCTGGAGCAAAGCAAGAATGAACAAACTAATGCTTGGAGAGACTGATCAGGTAGCAAGAGAAACTGAAGAAATCCTCTGAAATGCCTTCAAAAGATTCAATCATCCTATTATAGAAGAAATAGATGAAGAACCTTCTACCATGGATGTCGAAGGATTAAGTGCATCAAAAGAAGAATCTACTGAGAAAAATGTAGAAGGGTCAAAAGAGATGGATGAGGAGAAGGCTAAGGACCTAGATTTCTCTGTTCTGGAAGAGGAAGTTCATGAAGAAGTTAGCATCTCTCCTCTGGATGCCACTATAAATTTAGGAACTGAAGGGGAAGGAAGAAAAGAGGAGAAAGTGAGTCAAGAAGAGGAGATAAAGGGAAGAGAAGAAGAACAAATAGAGAAGATCTCTGATGACAACTCTGAGATTCTAAAGGAAAAGAAGACTCAGTCTCTGGCAAGAGACACTGTAGAGGCAGTGAAGAATTTCTTGAATAAAGAGATGATGGAGATAGATGAACCAAAACTATTCCAAGGACCACTAAATTTTGATTCCCTCTCTCCGGTCCAGACAATGAAAATAGCATCTTTTTCCCAAGCTAAAGCAAAAGAAAAGCTTCTAAAATCTCACATGGAAGACTGTGAGCTAATAGAGATTGCATCTGCAATGCTGGAGAAGATCATACCATCCTTCCAAAAGGATCCTTCGGCCTCTCCATCCAGTAACCTAAAATCTCTGGTAAACTCTTTTAGGACTCATTTTGATTCTTTAGAGAAATCGGCAGAAGAAAAGGTTCAGAAAGAATTTTTGGGAAAGAGATTCACTAAAGTATAGGGACTCATTACTAATGATAGGAGGACCTTAGATATTGGGGTAAAGAGCCTAGAAAATGCTCTTAAAGATGGTGGAGAAATGTACAAATTTTGTCTATCCTGGTCTAAAGTGACAGAGGATATTGAAAAGAAGGTGAAAGAACAAGAAGGTAAACTATCAAGTTTATCTCAGAATTTTGATCCCCTCACCACATCCATAATGAATCAAGAATACCAGGATATTGCGATTATAAATGAAATAAAGAGGCTTGAAAAGGAGAAGAAGAATATAATAAGTAGGATGAGTGAACTTAGAGGGATAATTATCCCTAAGTTAGAGGCAATGCATGAAGCCTTAACTGATGCTCAGACCACAACCTAGACTAGTGATCCGGTAGACTTAAGAAGGGTAGAATCTTATGCATTTTTGTTGAGTGGTCACATCTCCATTTTGGACAAGATGAAGCAGAGTGGGGCAACAAAATTTGTACATTTAAAGACCACTTTTGCAGATATCCTTAAGTATATCTAAGTATAACATGTATATATACTTATGTGGCTATGTATAGGTTTATTTTTTGCAAATTTTGGTGTGCAGATTCTGCCCTTTTCCATTGATGTCAAAGGGGGAGTGAGGAGTAGTGAAAAATGTGGAATCCAGCTAAGGGGGAGCTCCGGTAAAATAATACAATAGACAGAGCATCAGCCAAGGGGGAGTTTGTTGTGATACTTAGTCATTTTTCACTAAGTGTTTCCATCAATGTCAAAGGGGGAGATTGTTGGCAAGAGACACTGTGTGGCTTCATGAGTATTGTCATTGATGGCAAAAAAGTCTATCCCACACATCAACAACACATAGTATGTCTATACCGGAAGACAGATTGAACATTGTTTTGGTCCAGTGAGCAAGAACAGAGCATGCAGTAAGGTCTGACAATCAGGTCCGGATCTATCAGATGGTGTAACTCAGCAAGTTGTGGACTTGGACAAGTCAAGAGGAGTATCATAACTACTACATTCCAGAGATTGAGCCTCCGGTGAGAAAACATGGAAAATATATGAGCATCTGAGTGTTGGGTTCCAAACAGGTAGAGCAGACTAAGGAAGAACTAACAGGTAGAGTATCAGACTTCAATCTGGATGAGTAATTAATGTTGATCAAGCTATTTGAGGGATCATACATGGTTGACTGACATTATTAATGACTTCAATGTCTATTATTTTGATACGCATCACATATCAAGCATGGATTCAGCCAACAGATTAGTAAGCTGTAGATATCTTTAGTATTTTGGTTGTCAACTAGAAAGTTGTTGAAATCTTTGGTGCAGATATATATATCCAATGGATACCAGTATGAAGAGGTATGTGTGATCAAATAGTGTGTGAAGAAAGGTAGAGATAAGTGTGGAAGTAGCAATACAAGTCGGGTATGTGACAGAGCAGTAGCACTAGAGTAGAGGAAGAATGAAGTGCATTAAATCAATATATTAAGCCTAATCGAAACTAAACCTCAGCATATGCGGATGCCTCTCATTAGTTCAAACACCCGGTTACCTTCTATAAACATTGTAGACAGTGAGCCTCTTGTAGGCAGTGTGCCTCTTGTGAGCAGTGTGCTCAGGCAGTGAGCCCTAATTGGCAAGTGACATTTTGTACTTCTTATTCTTTTAACAGAGAATATAATCTTGGGTTAGTCACCCTGTGGTTTTTCCCTTAATAGGGTTTTCCAAGTAAAAATCCTTGTGTTATGTGTATTGATTTTATTTCTGCTCTCATGATTATGTATGGTTATATGTTTTGATGCTGCACTAATTGATAAAGGAGAAAAGAAAGTTAAGATATTTAAGATAACTGATTCACCCCCCTCTCAGTTATCTGCCTTGTTTCCAATAGTTCATTTGTAGAGAGCTTTGTAAACATTTTTGTACTCAATTTCTACTCCTTTCAGATTAATAAAATTAGCATCGTTCTCCTCTTTCATGTTTTCTACTTCATTTTTGCAATCAATGTTTTGATATTCAATTGTGATTAATTTTTTGAATCCTTTTCCTATGTCTCATTGTTGCAAGATTGAGTGTGGGAGTTTCATGTAATGTAGGTTGCATGTTATGTTTAGCCTAGTTAGTGGGTTGGAGTTGTGATAAAATTTATGTTTGTCCTTCATGCAAACCACTAGCTTTCAAGCTTTCATCCAAATTACTTAGGTATTGCATTTTTTTAGTGAAATTGTGAGGATAAAAGGTTTTGTGAGGCTGATTGTGAGTCAAGTTAGTGAATAGATAAAATTTTGGTAAAATATCCTTAGATTTTAGAATTTTATTTTTAGTTATCTTCTTAACCCTTTCCTCAGGAAGTCATTTAGATTAGATGAAGTTACCAAGAGAACCAACTCACTCTGGAGGTTCACTCCAAGTTTTAGGCAACCCACAAGCCTAGGAGTGTTCCCATGTGTCAACAGGTAGCTAAGTTGGTAGCTTAGCATTTGGTTGCATACTTTGTTGATAATAATTATCATTTAAAATGTCTTGTATTTCAATAGGCAAATCCTCCAACTTTGTAGAAGTCATTACACATCTAGGTTTAGGAACCAAAGCATAATCAATTTCTTCATTCTTCAAATCATTCAAAAACTCTTTACCACTTACCATCACTACCTTACCACTGATGTTGTTGTTGTCCTCTCATTTCTCCTTTATGGGCAGAAAAGTATGCTTCTCTCCATCCTTCTCAATGGTATAAGTATTCTCCTTTCCATCATGCACTGACTTTATGTCAAATTTCCACGTACTTCCAAGGAAAACATGCCACGCATCCATAAGCATTATATCACACAAAACACAATCTTTATAACTGCCAATCTAAAAATTGACATAGGCCTACTCACTAACCAATATTTGATGGCCTTTTTGTAACTAAGTCACTTTATATGGAGTAGGGTATTTGATTCTTTTAAGATTCAAATTTTCTACCATCTCAGTTGCAACAATATTATTAATGCTACCACTATCTATAATGAGCTTACAACATTTACCTTATGACTTACACTTGGTTTTGAACAATGCTCTCCTTTGAATTGGCTCTTGACTCTCTTTTTGTGGCTTCAACAACACCCTCTTAAGCATCAAAGACTCACCGGATTCTGTTCCTTCCTTGTGGTGTACTAGTGATCCCACACTCTCTTGATCAAAATGAACAACTTGATTGCTTCTCTCAAATTTTGAATGTCCTCCTTGTGATGATTTAGAGAATTCCCAACTCTTGTGCCCATATTGTTGCACCTGAAACATTTTCCTACAAATCCTCTTCCTGTACCTTGTGAACCACCTCTTCCATACAATCTTCCTCCTCTATTTTGATAACCACCTCTATCATTGTTGGATTTCCCACTGGAACTTCCAACCTCTTCACCTTGATGATGATGTTGTCCCCTACTTGTTTGTTATCCCCTTCCTGTAAAACCTCTTCCTCTCTTCTTTTCTTGCTGACTTTACTTCCTTTGTAGCTTCTCCTCTACCTTTAAGGCAAGTTTGTTAGCCTCTTCTAGCCTCCTTAGGGACAAGAGACTTATTTCATCTTGAAAACTATACTTGAGACCATTCAAATATTGGGCTTTCTTCTTCACATCTTCTTCAGCATGCCTAGACTGGATTACTAACTTGTAGAATTTCTCTGTATAGTCTTTCACAGACATATCTTTCTGCTTCAAATTCTATAATCTCTCAAAGAGATTTTCTTGATAATCACTGGGAGGAAATTTGGCCTTCAACTTGGCCACCATTTGATCCTAAGAGTCGATATTTTCCTTATTTCTCTTTCTCCTCTCCATTTGGACAATGTCCCACCACATGGCCGCATGGCCCTTTAATCTAGTGTAGGTAAACTTCACTCTTCTCTCCTCTGCTATACCCTCATATTCAAAATATTTATCCAATTCATTGATCCAATCGATCAAGTCTTCACCATTCAAGCTTCCGGCATAAGTTGGTACCTCTATCTTAGGTTTAGAACCCAAACTCATGACTAACTTCAACAGTCTTTCACCAAATTCTTCTTCTTGATCTACCTATTCTATGTTGTTCTCTTCTCTTTGTTGTTCTTCTTCCACATCACTTACATCCTCAATATCTGGGTTTCCTCTCCTTTGTGCCCTCTCAAGAGCTTCCATCCTTACAACCAAATTCTACAACTCAGGGTCACCATGGTCTCTTTAGCCTCTGCCTCAGACTCTTCCTCTGTCTAATCTTCTTGGAGGCATATTAACCACTAATCAATACCCAATCACAACCTTAGGCTTTGATACCAATCTAATGGATCCTTGCTAGTCACAGGTTCAAAGAACTTCTCAGCAAATTCAATCAACCAGAGATTCAGAAATTAGTGACAGGAAAAATTAATAATGTTTATCTAAAATGATAGGAAGAATTCATGTACAGACTATATCGACAAAGAAATCACCAAAATAGAGTGTAGAAACCCAAATCCTGCATATTCTATTTCATGAACAACACATTACAAAGATCTATCTATCGGCCTACAGAAATCGGCCTTTATAAACTGCATGAACTTGTTTTTCTCCTAAATCTCTACTCTAGCTGCTACCTTCCTGTTGTTTCACTTCACCTCCTCTCTTCTCTCTTCCATTCTCCTCTCTCTCTTATCGACTATTGGTCTCCATTCCCTTAGCTATCATTGATTCATCTTCTAGATTCTTCCAAGGGCATCGATTCCACCTCCAAGCATTCTGCAACCGTCTGCCATATTCTTCTGGACTACAGTTGCATCAATTTCCTCTGAGTTTCTGCACATCTTCCCAACCCATCGTTACATGATCAGATTCTTTTCTGTCATGTGTCATCTAGCATAAAACTGCTCACAAAAATCATTAACTCCATCGAGGGCTGCCATATGCCCTGCATTTGATCATTCCCAGTGACCATTCAAATTCTTAACTGCCAGAAACCATCGATAGTTTTAAACCCCTTTATCAATTAGATCCTGGTGCTCTAGCGACAGGAGCTTTTAGAGATTTATCATATTATAGCTTTACAAACATAGGAGTTTACAAGATGATGACAGAAGGCAAAAAGCCACCTACAAAAACTAACAAAACAACAAAACAACAAAAAGAAGAGAAACTAAAACTGAAGGGAAAGATGCCCCTTCATCATATATCATCAAACACATGTGCAAATGTAGATAGGAATGTCCACAAACATGTAGATAGAAATGTCTAAAAACATGTAGAAATGTCCACAAACATGTAGATAGAAATGTCTGAAAACATGTAGATCTAGAGAAATGCCTAAAAACATGTAGATAGAAATGTCTAAAAACATGTAGAAATATCCACAAACATGTAGAAATCTCACAAACATGTAGATAGAAATGTCTGAAAACAAATATCTAGAGAAATGTTTAGAGAAATTGTTACCAATTTTTCACCAACAACTCAAATTGGTAGAGCTAGTTCATTAAGTTCATTTTAATATGAAAAGTTTAACATTTGTCTACTATGATAGTTTGCATAGTTTGGAGTGCTTGAAAATGAAAGGTTTAGTTTTATCATGTTTTTGTTATGCCAAAAGAGAGACAACCAGTGTATCATTTAATGCTTTGTAGAGGATTCCTTAGTGATAGGAGTTATTTCATTTCACATTACAATGTTCATTCATTTTACAAATGAGATACACCAAATTGAATAAGAATTGCATTAAATGAAAGCAAGAGAGATCAAATGTCCCACACAAGTCACGGGAGTAGCTAAACCAATACATCAGAAAGAATATACTATGCATCTGAAAAGAAGTAAAGAAATGAAGCAGACAGGATAAAGCATATCTATCATTGCCTATTCATTGAAGCCTTGAGTTGATCTTCATTGCAGCTAGCTCCTCCTTGCTCTCAATCTTTGAATGAGCCTGCAGTGATTGAGAAAGTTATGTTAGAGCTCCAGATATGATTTTTCCTGTGTGCTTCATCAAATAGAGACATAATACATTGTTTATGATGTATTGAGTTGGATAATCAAATCACCCATATACAAGAGAGATTGAAAAGATAAAACATCATTGAGCTTCACTGTTTTGTAAAACTAACATGTTTGTTTCCTGTGTAGGTATAGGTGAAATCATGTTGTTGATCATTTCTGAAGACATTTCAACATGTCGTATGAAATGGGCTCCCACAAGGGTTGAGCCTAGCATGATGCCCCTTAATTTCAAGAGGGAGTTGAAATAGGAATTCATTTTCTTAATGAAAATAGAAACATTTCAACTGAAGGAGTAATTCATTAAGTGTTTACAAAAGCCTCAAACATTGATCATTCATAGCAACCAAGTCAAGAGTACAAGAAAATAGCCTTGTGAATTGGAAAATACAAATGAACAATGGAAAGCAAATGCCAAGTATGTTGAGTTGTTCATATATCTAGTTCTTCTTTACATGTCATAATGGAAGCATCAGATAAATGTAGAAATATCAAATAGATAGCAGACAAGGTGCAGCCATGACTATGAGACAACAATGAGATAGGATAGTTATAAATATCATTTATAATGACAAAGTATAAGAGAAAGTCTCTTTACTATATAGACATCATGCAAAGATATTCTGATGCCATCAAGTGAAATATAGCGCATGGATGTATATGACTTACAACAATATAAACTATGGGCAACATAGTCATCATGGATACAGTCATCTTGGCAATTAATGCCCATTTTTCAAAGGAAGCTAGGTGTGTGAAAAATGCTTCCTACATTAATCTAATGAGGGGAGGAGAGTGAAAATTTAAATTTATCCTAACTATTATAGTAACATTAAACCATTAACATGAGATATTACAGCAAACAAATAATAGAGAAGGTGAGATAGAAGAAGAGAGACACAAGATATACATGGGGAAAACCCTTATCGGGTGAAAAACCCCACACTCCAAAACCTGCTTAATGTATTATCAAAACAAAGAATGTTTACAACACACTTGCAATGCAATCTCTTAGGAGTCTTTGACACTCGTATCTAGAGACAAACTAGCATCATAACAGTACTTGTCAAACCTGTAATACACCTCCTTCTCCAAGCACCTGTTTATATAGATTATACAAGGAAAAATTGGTCCTATCTTGGAATGGGCATCCAACTTGGCCTCATGGCCCAAAACCCACGCCTAAGGACACTTGGTCAACATTGTAGAATGTGCCTGACACTTGTCCACAACTCCCATCCCAAAGAGGTCACCTATTTCTAAAATGGCTATGACAAATGCTCTTACGATTCTTACGACTATCATACAATCTGTCATAGCAGTTACAACTTACAGCTGTAAAAGAATCTGTCATACACATGCTATAAATAGTATATTCTCTTACAACATGTCATAGTCCACCTTGGGGCACCCAAATATGCCTTTTTCAAAGATGCTTAATGACACATGTCTTTACCTATTTTACAAGCTTTTATTTCTAACTCTTACATGTCATAACTTTGTCATAGAAATCCTTCATAACCGTTTCGGTCAAACATTCCCTTACACAACATCCAAGATGTCAAAACATGGAAAAATACGCCTACCACAAAGTGGGATGCCTATCTCCTCATGTGAGGATAAAATTACAAGTTGTCATCTTCCATGTAGGATGACACATCACCGTGCTACATCCCACAATATGACAATATGGAATTTTCAATTAATTTACAACATAGGGAATGAATTAATAAATACAATCATAAATAATGCAAGGAATTATCAAGGTTGAGACACTTTAATTCCCAACAATTTTATCATTATGAACAACATTTAGAACCACCTCAAGAGCATGACAGCCAAAGATACATTATGAAGCAGCAGTTGGACAGCAATAGAACAACTGTCTTGTATCTGAGAAAGATCATAAGAAGAGGGCAGCTCATGCCACATCAAGCATACTCCTGAATCATGAAATGATACAATACATTTGAAACCAAAGAGGCTAGTGTACTTATAATGTTTAAATGCTAAGGAGAAATCATATGTTATAGGAGGTGCAGCTATAGGAACAAATATATTTGGTGCCAAGCCCCAGTCATAAGGATATAGGTTTTTTTAAAGAAAATGTATAGTTGTATGAGCATAGAACATCAAGTAAAAAGTGCACTGTATCATGGCGAAAAAAAATGAAATCTCAGTGCTCATGTACATCTACAGGAGATACTAAACAAGAATAGTATATATTTCAGCTCATTTAATTTCATCACAAAGTGCAGAGTTATAGTTTGTATGTGAGTTCATATGGAGTGTCAGTGATATTTATATCCTTTGTTTAGGGGAAATACAAAGGAGTGACCTGAGTTTCAACTCATTCAAGAGCTTTCAAGCTGCATCAAGCATATAAAAGAAACCCAGTTTGTGCCATCATAAGTCACAGCCTGAGAGAGTCTTTTTCTCATAGCAGGTTAAACCCACATGGGGTTTTTGTACAAGAATATTAAATGTAGAATAATAGAAAGAAATCAAGTTCATTCTACACAAAATCAAGAAGGAAATACAAATATTGAAATATATTACAAGTTCTCATGGCTGCGGCCTGAGATTTTTTTTTCTTCTCATACATCAAAACCTATATGAGTTTTTCTGAATAAGAATCAAATACATAAGAAGGTAGAGGGTTTGAGTTCATGAGAGTTTGGTAAATACTCAGTTCACAGTGCTATAAAAGTTCTTTCCTTTTAAGCAGAGAATGAAGGTTAAAAAAAACATTAAAACCCTAAGCTTTCATAGTAGCCTTTGTATTCAATAAAACCTTGTCTTTTAGCAGACCCAGAATGACATATGGTTGCAGCCTATAGAAGGTTTCATAATTTCTTTGCATAATATAAAGTATAATGACTGCATTCATTATAAATCTTTAACGAAAATTCCTTTTTTTTGCAATTTCCTAAGCTCGTATCGAGCCTCATATCAATGGAGAAATCAAAGAAATGATACAATATTTGAAAGGTAGAGAGCTTACCTTGTTTCTAAGTAAAGATATATACATGAGGCCATAGATTTTTTCCCTTAGAATGTCTCAAATGAGCTCAAACTAGTTAGCCATGGTGGCCCCAAAACACGAGAAAGAAATAGCAGTGAAAGCACAAAGGAAAATACATTAGAAGCTTTGTTATGGCCATGGCTAGAAAGCCAAAAACCTATGTTGAAGAGAAAATTTTGGTTCAAGATTGAAGTAGAGAGTCTTACCTTTCATCTTCTGTAAGGAATCTTCAAGAAAATTGCATTGAAATAGTGGAAATTGAGGGTTTTGACCTCCAAACCCTAGCTCTCATGGTGTTAGAGGCAGAACTCATTCCATCAAAAAAGACAAAGTGAAAATGGGCCCAAAAAGTTAGGGCATTCAAGTGTTTTGTCTTGGGGTTTCATAATGCCCTAGTTCGATGGTGATATTTTATCACATTGAATTAATTTTCAAAGTCTTTGCTAATACCCTAGGGGGTATTATGTCCCCTTTGCACATATTGATGCCTAGGCTTTATGCCTTAAGATCTTGAGGTCCCTTTTGCCATATTCGAAGGTAAGTCCACAATAATGACAACATTTCCTTAGAAGATCTTTGCAAACCTATTGGAGGATAGGCCCTATGCCTTGTATTTTTTATCAAGAAAATTCAATGGTGCCTTCACATTTTTTATGATTTTTATAGAAAATCAAATGCTTTGTAAAGTATCATATCAAGCCAAATCGGTAAAATTAAATTGCAAATATTGTAAAGCATTATTTAAATCAATGTTTTATAAATTGCTTTTAAATAATTGCTATTTTAATGAAGTTAAAGCAAGTAGATATAAGGAGATTTTTTTTTTATGGATTTGCTTTCTTCTGGGTGAAATTGAGAAGATATGGGCAAAAGGAGGCTTTTATTGATCAGGTAACACTTGATTTTTAGGTGTTTTTAGTGGGACCATTTTGGAGAGTTTTATCAACTTTTACACTCAATTTAGACCATTTTTGGCTGCTTTTTTGGAGGCTTTTTAGTGGAGCTCGAATAATGGATCAAACTTGCTATTTTAGGAAGATTTCTTAGCTTTTTCCTTGGGAGATTTTTTGGAGGCATATATTGGGAGAAAAACTTAGTTTTTCTCAGTTCATAATATTGTTTCTTCCTCTCTTGTTCACCTACAGAGAGTTTTATAAACACCTTTTGTACTCAGATTCTCAGTTTGATATACTCCTTTCAGTTCAATAGAAACAACAGAGCATTCCTATCTCAATTCTTGTCTCATTTTGTAGTAATAGTTAGATGTTATCATTGTGATTCTATCTTTTCAATCCTTTTTATGTCCTATTATTGCAAGTGTGGATGCAGAAAGTTCATCTAATGCAGGTTGCATGTTGTGTTTGATTTCAAACCTTCATGCAAATCAATTTTGTGTTGTATACACATGCGAGATTATGAAAGTTATTGTCTTGAAAAAGTTTTTTGTGAGTGAGATCATTGGAATAAGTTAAAATTCTGGTAAAATATCATTAGGTTTTAAGATTTCATTTTAGCTTCTTTTCAACCCTTTCCTCAGAAAGTCATTTTGATTAGGTGAAGTAACCAAGAGAACCAGCTCACTCTGAAGGTTCACTCCAAGTTTTAGGTAACCCACAGGCCTAGGAGTGTTCCCATGTGTCAACAAGTAGCTAAGTTGATAGCTTAGCATTTGGGTGCATACTTTGTTGATAACAGTTTTTGGTACGCCCGGTGGGACTCTGAAATTTTCTTTCGGAGAAGTTTTTCAAGTTTTAAAGCTAATGTTCTGGTATATGCAGTAGTGTTTCCAGCCTTTGGAGGCTTCAAGATATACTTGGCAACTCCATTTCTTAAGTTTTGCATGTAGATCTAGTGCAACCATCTTATGAAAAGAATACAAACCAGATCTAGTCCTGCTTTGTTTGATTATTTTCAATTATCTCCACCAAGGAGGGGTAGGACAGCAAGTAGAATTTTTGATTCATCAAGGAGGTCAAGATCTATACCTCTAAGACTCAATTCTCCAAATCCATTATAGAGAAGTAGGAGTCATGTGCTAGTAGTACAAATACCAATGATTCCTAGAAATTTTGCATTTGCACCTTTTAATGGGGACAACCCAATAAATATTTCTCAGCATGATGACATTCTAGATGTAGCCCTCAAAAGTCTATTGGAGAGGACCATACCACTCCTATTGAGCATATCCAAGAGGTGGCAATGTTGTGCTCAGTGCATAATATCACCTAGGAAAATGTAGCACTAAGGCATTTGACTGCATCACTGAAAGGGAAAGCTTTGCAGTGGTTTAGAGGACTCACAACAGGCTCAATCATGTCATGGCATGATCTGGGAGATGGTTTGCATCAATATTTTTAGGATAAGTCTGATCATTTGTTGTTATTGGAGCGGCTGAGTACCATTAAAAGAGCTCCTCATGAGCACATGGCAGATTTTAACTACCGTTTCCAATGGACTTGGGATAGGATTCTCGCAACAGTAAAGCCTACCCCACAACATGCATTTTTATTCTTCCTTAAGGCTTTAAATAGTGAAATCTCTATAATGATTTCTCTATGGGAGGGTTTACTCTTCCTAATGCTTTTTAGATAGCTATTAGAGCATAAAACTGCCTTATTCAAGCAAGAAAAATAGCCCCAAGGCCTCCTTGGCCCATTTTTCCTAAAATCTAGCCACCTGTACCCATGGTTGTACCTCCTTTAGTTGTTGTCCTGCCAGTTCCAGCAATAGGATGTCAAGCTGCAACTCAAGAAACCATTGTTCTAGCCCAATCCCAAGACTTTCAAGAGATCAAGAACATACTAAAAACCTTTGGGAATGAATTAGTGAGTATTAAAAAGCAAGTTGACCAAGAGCATAAGCCCTATCAAGTCCCGTATCAGCAAAATAGGCCACCTTTTCAAGTTGATTCTCAAGGCCAACGGAGAAATTTCAATCCTAGACCTTTTCAGTCCTATAATCCTAATGTTGCCTACTCTTCAAAAGAACTTGTGCTTGCTCAAAACAATATGGCACAAGAATGTGACTGGTGCTATCCATCTCACTAGTCTCATAACCAAGCTGCGGAATTAGGCCCTTATAATGCATAACAACTATAATGGTTCGGAAGGTGTCTTAAATGAGATTTTAGTTCAACAAGATAACTCTGATGTGGCTTTAATGAATTGGTAAGGCACAGAATTTTTTGGTGTAAGTTATCCCCAAGGCCAAAATCAATTAAATGTACTAGTTTTAGCCAACACAAGATCAAAGAAGAGGGTTGTTGATTTAGATCAGTAAGCTGGAAATGTACAACACAGCCTGCTAAAGATAAATCTCAAGTTGTCCCTGCAGAACAACAAAAGATGTAGATTCTACAAAGAGGTCAAGCTGTACTTGGGAAGGATTAGCCTAAGGTGCAATTATAGCCTTTACAAAGGCAAAATGATGTTGTTGCTATTAAAGGACAGCAAAAGGTGAGTCTTGTTTCATTCAATGTTGTAGAACACCTTAAGAAGGCTACAATTAACCTGTCAGTAATGGATGCATTGCATATTCTTGGTCAAAAGAATATGCTACAAGATGCTTTGGCTAAGCTTTATGTTTCTAATGGTATTAAAAAAAAAGCCAAAGTTGTACTTGCCAACAGCCCAGAAATTAATAATGAAAAGCATCAAACTCAAGAGGTAAGGCCTCCTCCTTTTTATCCAAGTTTAATCATTGGGGATAAGCTTTTTCATAATTGCATGATAGATTCTGGGGAAAGCAGTTTTGTAATGCCCAAGAGTCTAGCTAATAAACTAGGACTAGTTTATGAGCCTCTTTTGAAGGGAGTAGTTCAGCTAGATGGATCTGCTGTTAAGACTGCTAAGGTGATTAAAAATTTACCTCTTACCTTGCATACCTGTCCTAATTTTGTAATCCATTGAGATATTCATGTTATCTACCTACCACCTCATTTTTTCATTTGCCTTTCTAGGAAGTTTACTGCCAGGTTGGGTGCATTTTTATCTTGTGATGGGTCCCATCTATTTTTCAAAACAAGGTATGGTACGGAAGTAACCATAAAATCTAAGCCTCTAGCCAAGGATCATATCAAACCATATGTCCCTAGCCCTATAAATGCTAACCTCTACATCACCCATGAGTAGGAGAATCAATCCATGACCCTAGACCCCAACACACCTATTGACGATGTAAATCTAGATGAGTGGGCAGCTAAGGATCATGAAGATGACCTTTTCTGTCACGCTGATGAGGTAGGATTAGGCATTTATATGATTCATGAGCTCGATGCAGTGATTCCAAATCTGGTCAAGGATCAAAGTCAGCCTGAACAACAAGTGAATTAGTTTTGGAAGATGTATTTTGATGGTTTGAGAAGTAAAATGGGTGCAGGTGGAGGAGCCATGCTGGTTTGACCTGATGGAGATAAGTACTATTTAGCATTAAGGTTTGCCTTTAGCTGTATAAATAATATAGTTGAATATGAGGCACTTATCCACGGTCTAGAATGGGCCAGAGAGAAAGGTATCAAGTGCTTACAAGTTTATGGTAAAACTGAGTTAATTGTAAATCAAGTTAGAAACTTAAATGTTACCAAAAATGATTTTCTCAAGAAGTATAAGCATCAGGTTTGGAATCTAATAAAGGATTTTGATGCCTTAAATCTGCTTTCTATCCCTAGAAATCAAAATAAACATGCATATAAGCTTGCTGCCATAGGATATCAGTTTGACATTCTGATTGATATTCTGTTGGGTCTAATCTAACAACAACATGCAAAACTTCAGAGATGTGGCATTGACCCCTAAAGCAACCTCCAAATTTTAAGGAAGTTGGCTCTTTCATTTTTCAATGGGTTTGGGAAAAAGGGCAGAAACAAGATTATAGATACAATATCAAACTACCCTTCTAAGGCGATGCGCCGGATTTAACATTTACCCAATTGCACATTGTCAAACCCTATATGATTTAACTGAAAAAACTGAAGAGCAGGTGCATGATCAATTACCCAACTTGATAAGCAGATCTAACAGAGCCAAAGAAACAGAGAAAGAAACAAGAACAAAGATACATCAGATTTGCACAGAACATCACTCCTTTTCATTATTTGAATAATAACAAATTACAAAGGCAAGACTATTGCACAAAATAAAATGCTATATTCTCATTTGAAGCTTCTACTAAGGAAAAAAAATATATCTCTATTGCTACAAAATCTCTGATCTGTGAAGAATTGTATGGAACTCCCTGGAACTAACCCGGATCCATCTATATATAACCCAGAAAAATGAAGAAAAATATCTTTGCAACTGTCTTTGAAAATCTTTGTAACTGGAACCCACAAAATCTACCCCAAAATCTAGCTGTGATTCTGGCAACTGTAACTCTCCATGGCTGGAAAAATATGCCTCCATCCTTACCTGCAACGTGAAAAACTTACTCCCGCTCTTTTCTTTGTTTCCTATAGCTTGCCATAGAAGTTTCATGAAAAATAAAGCATGGCTTTATTCATTTTCAGGTTGCATTACTTTATTTCTCATGGAGTGGCATAGAGTAAAATATGAGTCACTATTATAAAAGTCTTCATTTAATAAAGCTTTCAGTTTCATTTTCTTTGTGGACCCACCATGTTTCCACTTTTATTTAAAACTGAATAATCTCCTCATGGACTTTAGAAGATAATGAGACTCTTATTAATATTAAAAGAACTCAACTTATTTGGAAGGGGGCCTGCCACATTTAATAGAGACTCTTATTAATAAAATAATATGGCATAGCTCCCGTGACTTTTTGATGAGTTTTATTAAAAAATAAAACAAATGTATTTATCTATCACCCATAGCTTCCACGTGGAAGAAGGGCGGGAGTTTGAGAAGAAATTTTCCTTGTAGCTTTCTAAATGGATGCTAGTGTGCCAAGTGGCTTCCTCTGGTGCCTTGCTTCTAACTATTACCTGAGCCGTTGGATTTGTTTCTGCATTGGATGGTGGCTGTCTGCTTGCTTCATTTGGAACCCTAACTCTGCCTTCCTCTATGAATGGCTTGCACTATTATAACAGCTACATTTTTTATTGAAACCATGTCTTCATTTATTCACGAGCTGAGACTTGAACCTTAAACTTATGAATTAAGCGTCATTACTTCTGATATCTATGAGCTGGACATGATTTGAAAACTATGGCTCTGCACATGGATCAAGCCTCTTCATTTTATTCTTCAAAATCCTATGGCTGGCCGCTCCTTTGTCCTTTCTTATTTTGGAGGCCTAGCTTTGAATCTTTAAAATGCTGTGAGTTGTAAAATGGCTTGGCATGCTTGTTGGAGGCCATGGCTTCCTTGCTTCTAACTATCACCTCCATTTGAATGGTGGCGTCTAGTACATTATAGGCTGTTGTTTTAGTTTCAGACGGCTGAGCCTTTGTTTTTAAACATGATTCCTCAGCTTTATACTTGCTAGGCCAAAATGATAGGCCGCACCTCATTGTTCCTAGCTAAGACCTCCTTATCACTATGCATTGAACCTCATGACTGGTGTGTTACTTGGAATGGACTGCAACTTGAATGAAAAGTTCTGGTGAGCCTTTATTTAGAATGGCGATAGCATCATATTAGCTGTGGTGAAACTTTTAGCAGCACCTCCTCCTTTATAGTTGCCCATGCTGCTTATATGGCTACACTTGAATCCACTGGTTTTTGATGTGTCTTCATTGTTTATGAGATATTGGGTAGCAAAAGACTGCACCATCTTCTTTAATTAGCTGCTCCTCATCTCTGCAATTCCCTTTCAAATCAGCCCACCAAAGAGAGATTATGGAAGCTTGGCAGAAATTGGACTCTTCTTCAACTTTTCCCTTTTGTGCTACATTATGTCTGGAATTTGGTGCTTAGAAGCTTTAGATACAAGCACATTTAGAACAATTTACAACTTATTTCTCATGCGAAAGCCTCTATGGCTTGTGCTTTAATTGGCGGGCTCCCTCCCTGATAAATGGCTGCACTCTGCTTTGAATTATAAAGACATTGTTAAAAGCTAAGAAATTCTTTGCCAATCTTCAATATTTGAATCTTTACTTGGAGCACCATTCTCTATATGCTAATCCTGCGGTGTTGAATAGGTTGAGATTATATTGCGCTTTTGACTAGAGCCTATGGTTATTTTGATGAGGCTTATTGTAGCACCATGATTTTGGTTGGGTGCCACTGCTATAATGGCTATGCACTTATCTAATATGGTGGCATTCCCTTGTGAACTTATCTTATTATGCCTTTGCGCCATGATACTTAATGGAATGTCTATATACATCATGTCTTCCTTTGTATATCAGGCCTGGTAAACTCTGGCTAAGTCTCGTTAGAATCTCCTTGTGTCTCCATTTAGAATGGCCACCATAATTGATGCATGCATATATTTAGAAGCTGTGTCTAATTTATAGACTGAGATTTGAGCTAAGAATGTTGAAGGCCACACTAACTTTCATATAGCTGTGTCATCTTCATTTGGTGCTACTTCTTGATTATGGCTGTCTATTAATTTCAACAGGCCATGTCCATCAATTTTGGGAATGCCTTCAATCTCTAAGACCAACCTTTATTTTCTATGGTAGAGACTTTTTAAAAGGGCCAAACCTTGGTCATAGGCTATGACTCTGTCCTTGTATTAGCTGAGGTTTAAATGGTTGCATACCTCAAATGGCTCATCCTCTTCATCAAATGTTGTGCGATCATAGTTGATGGCCAAGTTGTCTATTTAGACTAAGTATTTGTATATATATGAACCTACACTCTGTGAGGCCGTACTCTGCCTTTTAATATGGACTTGGTATCTGAGATTTGACTAATGTCTTTCTTTATAGGCTGCACTTGGTAAAGACACCAAAGCATCAGATAAATTGAATTGCAAATCTGTTACAATTGCAAAAGCCACTCCCATAGAAACAATTGTCAAAAATAATGTCTTCTATAGAGAAACTTTGTTCTTGAAAAGAATAAACTATGAGTGTACAACAACAATCTTAGCCATCTGATAAAAACCCACAGTTTTGTACTTTAAACTAAGTGAAAGCCACGAAAAGAACCAGAATCATATTAGTTGACACATATTGAAATGTTTCATTATGGTGTGCAGAAAATGCACAATAGTTCTTGGTGATTGGCTGGGGGAGTGGGCCTATTCACTGAGAACTTCACAATCTCTGGTTTTGCAAAATTAGTGCCTTATCCATTAGGCATATAGAGTCAATTATTTTGAAACTGAAAAGCCATAAAAATTGGAAACAAATTTGCAATTAAAACCTTTGCAACCAACCGATGCACAACGGATCACTGAAGATGTATGAATCTGAAGTTGAGTTGCTAACCCAAAATAAAATTTATAACTAGAACCACAACTGACCATAACTAATGACTGAAGACTTTGAAACTGATACAGAGCTAAACCATAGAAATTGACCCTCATCCTCATAGCAACAGAGACTTATTGAAAACAAAACAACTGAAACTGAAAACTAATACTACTGTTGTAGCTTATTCTGAATCACTGAATCTAAATTACTGACATATGGGACACATAGGAATATGTCCATTAATCAAGACAACAAAGTAACTGCCATGTCTAATAATGCTTCTCCAGTTGACCCATATTGCACTGATAATTGACAAGATGAAATACATAAAAAAGTATACCAAGATTTTGTACCTTTTCGCATCTCTGCACTCCAGAGGCTCATCCTTTGTACAAAAATACCAGTCAAGCTTATCAACATGTTTCTCTTGCTTTAGTGGAGGGTGGGAAGGGAAAATAAAGCATTGGAGCTCGTTCCTCCGTTTGCATTTGCAAGCTTCTATTGTCAAGACTCCATTAGTGATTTATGCCCTCTTATAGGTTCATGACTCAAGATAGCATCAAAATCAGGTATGTAGGTGACTGAGCTACCAATTATGACCTTAAACCTGATTGGGATTCCTTCGTACAAGAATAAGGGTGAATAATGTAACTCAATGTGTGGCTTGGTATGTGACTCTTCACTTTTACAGATATCTCTTTAGACCTCATCATCTTGAATCTTTCTTTTCATATGTGGGTCTTCATCAAGAAGAAGAGAATAACCATTTTCAATAATAGAAAATAGATCATCACTTACATCTACCTCTATTTCAAAATTTTCTCCATGATCACCTTCAACAAGCTTTTCAAATGAACCATGCACATACTGAATTGTAGGATCTTCTGCATCTAGAATATGATATCCCTGCTTGAAAATTGAGAATAAATCCTCATCTTACTGCCCCTGATGCATATCTGTGCTATCTTCTTCAAAATGTGAAAACTCATGACTAAAATAAAGACACTCATTCTTTGTAGACTTTGTAATTTCCTTTGCAATGTCTTCCTCAAGATGAGGTGGAGATTGTGCATCAGGCTCTGCCCAGTACTTTTTAGCTTCAAAACCCCTCATGAAGTACTTTTCAGCTTCTAGAAGTTGCAATTTATAGACATCCTTTGAATTTGATTTATTAGTTATCTAAGTTTTTGAGTCACTCTTTTCCATGGATACATGATACTCAGGATCATAAGAACACACTGAATAAATAGGAATCACCTTCTTGCTTGCATCTTGAACCTTGAGACTTGAATTTTCTTTGATATCAAAATGGCAAAGAACCTGATATATGCCTTCTACGGACTGGTTTGTAGCTACAGAGGTTTGTAATGTATAATTATAAAGATAAGGAGGTCTCTTTTGTGCCTGAGGGAGGGTTTCTTCTACAAACTGACCACATTGGTATTGTTGTTCATAAAGATCTTGAGGCATGACATTTGGATCAGCTTGATATAAGGTTTGATCTTTTAGTTCATTAATCTCACCGGAGTTTTTATAATTTATTTTACTACACTCATCTCCTCATGATTTGACAAATCAACAGGAAGGGTGGGTGGACTAAAATCTATATGCATTTGGCTACAAGAAAGAGTCTGAGATGAGATATTTGCATGAGGCATTAATGGTTTTAGGGGTAGAGGAAGCAATTTACCAGCCTCTATGATGTTGTTTTCAGCTCTAATGGCAAGATCATATGATTGGGGCAAAGTATTACCTTCTAGGGCTTGTATCATGATAGATATTTCAGGGTCTAGAGCTTTTAAATAATAATTAAATGCAAAGACTAGAGGAGGCCTCATGTCAATTGAGAATTTTTTCCATACCTTGTCAAATCTTGAATTGAAATCATGTATGGGCTTCATCAGATGCCTCTTGATGGTGATAAGATTCTGGGTGAGAGTGTTAACATTTATCCTCTCTTTGAACTAATTGTAGATGAATCCACCAAGTTGATCCCATCCAGTGATTGAACTGGGATGCAAACTTATGTACTGTTCTTTTGCTTTTCCTTTGAGGGAAGATATTAGCAATGAAAGAGCATGGTTCTCAGATGTGATGCAGTGGATGGTGCATAAATTTTCCACATCTTGAATGTGATCTATAGGAGAAACTGATCCATCTCCAAGAAAGTGAGGCAATGCCTTCCATGCTGTGTTAGGAACTTGATCCTGCTGTTGCAGAACAAGGGGACTTGAATCCCAAGTCACAAAGGCAGATCCCTTGCTTGAATATTCAGATGCACATAGATACTTGGGGCTACCATGGTCTGTAGAACAAAGATTTGAGAAAGATACACAAGTAGAGTCACCAGATAGAAAATTCATGCTCCAATGAGAAGATATTTCTGTGATTTTCCACCAAAACCACAAAATACAGGGCAAAGATTCAATGAAAATAAAGACCCATGTCTTTGAATCCATTCCCACTGGGCGTGCCAAATACTGTTGATGTATAAATTTGTGGGTCTAATCTAACAATAACATGGGAAACTTCAGAGATGTGGGATTGACCCCTGAAGCAACCTCCAAATTTTAAGGAAGCTGGCTCTTATGTTTTTCAATGGGTTTGGGAAAAAGAACAGAAACACGATTACAGATACAATATAAAACTACCCTCCTAAGGCGATGCACTGGGTTTAACATTTACCCAATTGCATAGTGTCAAACCCTATATGATTTAACTAAAAAAATTGAAGAGCAGATGCATGATCAATTACCCAGCTTGATAAGCAGATCTAATGGAGGCAAAGAAACAGAGAAAGAAACAAGAACAAAGATACATTAGATTTGCACAGAACCTCACTCCTTTTCATTATTTGAATGATAACAAATCATAGAGACAAGACTGCTGCACAAAATAAAATGCTATATTCTCATTTGAAGCTTCTGTTAAGGCAAAAAAACATATCTCTACTACTACAAAATCTCTGATCTATGAAGAAAAATGAAGAAAAATATCTTTGCAACTGTCTCCGAAAATCTCTATAACTGGAACCCACAAAATCTGCCCCAAAATTTGGCTATGATTTCGCAACTAAACTGGCAACTATAACTCTCCATGGCTGGAAAAATATGCCTCCATCCTTACTTGCAGCGTGCAAAACTTACTCTAGCTCTTTTTTTGTTTCCTATATCTTGCCATAGAAGTTTCATGAAAAATAAAGCATGGCTTTATTCATTTTAGGGTTGCATTACTTTATTTCTCATGGAGTGGCATAGAGTCAACTATGATTCACTATTTCAAAAGTCTTCATTTAATAAAGCTTTCTTTTTCATTTTCTTCAAGGACCCACCATGTCTCCACTTTTATTTAAAATTGAATAATCTCCCCATGGCCTTTAGAAGATAATGAGACTCTTATTAATATTAAAAGAACTCAACTTATTTGGAAGGGGGCCCACCACATTTAATAGAGACTCTTATTAATAAAATAATATGGCATAGCTCCCGTGACTTTTTGATGAGTTTTATTAAAAAATAAAACAAATGTATTTATCTATCACCCACAGCTTCCACGTGGAAGAAGGTTGGGAGTTTGAGAAGAAATTTTCCTTACATCTTTCCAAATGCACGCAGGTGTGCCAAGTGGCTTCCTCTAGCGCCTTGCTTCTAACTATTACCCAAGCCATTGGATTTATTTCTGCATCATATGGTGGCTATGTGTTTTCTTCATTTGGAACCCTAACTCTGCCTTCCTCTGTGAATGGCTTGCACTATTATAATAGCTACATTTTCTATTGAAACCATGTCTTCATTTATTCATGAGCTAAGACTTAAACCTTCAACTTATGAGGTGAGCGTCATTACTTCTGATAGCTATGACCTAGGCATGATTTGAAAACTATGGCTCTGTACATGGATTGAGCCTCTTCATTTTATGCTTCGAAATCATATGGCAGGTAGCCCCTTTGTCCTTTCTTATTTTGGAGGCCTAGCTTTGAATCTTTAAAATGTTGAGTTCTAAAATGGCTTGGCATGCTCGTTGGAGGCCGCAACTTCCTTGCTTCTAACTATCACCTCCATTTGAATGGTGGCATCTAGTACATTATACAACTATTGTTTTAGTTTTAGACAATCAAAACTTTGTTTTTAAACATGATTCCTCAGCTTTATACTTGTTGGACCAAAATGACAAGCCACACCTCATTGTTCCTAGCTGAGACCTCCTTATCACTGTGCATTGAACCTCATGACTGGTGCATTACTTGGAATGGGTTGCAACTTGAATGAAAAGGTCTGGCAAGCCTTTATTTAGAATGGTGATGACATCATATTAGTTGTGCCGAAACTTTCAGCAGCACCTCCTCCTTTATAGTTGTACGTGCTTCTTATATGGTTGCACTTGAATCCATTGGTTGTTGATATGTCTTCATTTTTTATGAGATACTAGGTAGCAGAGGACTGTACCATCCTCTTTAATTAGCCATTCCTCATCTCTATGATTCCCTTTCAAATTAGCCCACCAAAGAGAGCCACTAGAAGCTTGGCAGAAATTGGACTCTTCTTCAACTTTTCCCTTTTGTGCTACATTATGTCTGGAATCTGGTGCTTAGAAGCTTTAGATACAAGCATGTTTAGAACAATTTATAACTTATTTCTCATGCAAAAACATTTATGGCTTGTGCTTTAATTGGCGGGCTTCCTCCCTAATAAATGGTTGCACTCTGCTTTGAATTATGAAGATGTTGCTAAAAGCTGAGAACTTCTTTTCCAATCTTTAATATTTAAATCTTTACTTGGAGTGTCATTCCCTATATGCTAAGCCTGTGATGTTGAAAAGGCTGAGATTATATTGCGCTTTTGACTATAGCCTGTGGTTATTTTGATGAGGCTTATTGTAGCACCATGATTTTGGTTGGGTGCCGCCGCTATAATGGCTATGCACTTATCTAATATGGTGGCATTCCCTTGTGAATTTATCTTACTGTGCCTTTGCACAATCATACTTGATGGAATGTCTATATACATCATGCCTTCCTTTGTATATTGGGCCTGGTAAACTATGGCTAAGTCTCATTAGAATTTCCTTGTGTTTCCATTTAGAATGGCCACCATCATTGATGCATGCTTATATTTAGAAGCTATGTCTAATTTATAGACTGAGATTTGAGCTAAGAATGTTGAATGCTGCACTAACTTTCATATATCTGCGCCATCTTCATTTGGTGCTACTTCTTGATTATGGCTGTGATTTTTTTTCAAAAGGCCATGTCCATCAATTTTGGTAATTCCTTCAATCTCTAAGACCAACCTTTATTTTCTATGGTAGAGAGTTTTTAAAAGGACCAAACCTTGGTCATAGGCTGTGACTCGGTCCTTGTATTGGCTGAGGTTTAAATGGTTGCATGCCTCAAATGGCTCACCCTCTTCATCAAATGTTATGCCATCATACTTGATGGTGAGGTTGTCTCTTTAGACTAAGTATTTGTATATCTATGAACCTACACTTTGTGAGGCCATGCTCTACCTTTTACAACAGGCTTGGTATCTTAGATTTGACTAATGTCTTTCTTTATAGGCTGCA
Organism: Cunninghamia lanceolata; assembly: GCA_027924645.1. NCBI lineage: Eukaryota > Viridiplantae > Streptophyta > Pinopsida > Cupressales > Cupressaceae > Cunninghamia > Cunninghamia lanceolata. The sequence goes on along the minus strand of BSBN01000112.1, from coordinate 12,113,959 downwards.
CTTGGTAAAGACACCAAAGCATCAGATAAATTGAATTGCAAATCTGCTACAATTGCAAAAGCCACTCCCATAGATACAACTATCAAAACCTATTGGGAATTAAGGTGTCTCAACCTTGGTAATTCCTTGCATTATTTTGATTGTATTTATTTATTCATTTCCTATGATGTAAATTAATTGTAAATTCCATATTGTCATTTTGTGGGATGTGGCACGGTGATGTGTCATTCTACATGGAAGATGATAACTTGTAAGTTTGTCCTCACATGAGGAGATAGGTATCCCACTTTGTGCTAGGAATATTTTGCCATTTGTCAGCATCTTGGATGTTGTGTAAGGGAATATTGACCATAACGGTCATGACAAATTCCTATGATGAAGTTATGACATGTAAGAGTCAACAATAGGAGAGCATCTTTGGGGAAGGCATCTTTGGGAACCCCAAGGTGGGTTATGACATGTTGTAAGAGAATATGCTATTTATAGCATGTGTATGATAGATTCTCTTATAGTTGTAAGTCATTATGCTATGACAGATTCTATGATGGTCGTAAGAGTCGTAGAAGCATCTGTCATTACCCATTTTGGGAGTATGTGACCTCTTTGGGATGGGGTGACCTAACAAGTGTTGGGAACATTCTACAAGGTTGGACAAGTGTCCATAGGTGTGGGTTTTGGGCCATGAGGCCATGTTGGATGCCCATTCCAAGATAAAGACAAATTTGCCTTGTAAACTCTATATAAATAGGTGTTTGGAGGAGATGTACTGCAGGTTTTACAGGTACTATTATGCTGCCAGATCATCTCCAGATACGAGTGTCAAAGACTCCTGCAAGAGCATTGGCTCTGATTTGTATTGTAACCTTCTTTATTTATGTAATACAGTTGAGCAATGTTTTGGAGTGTGGGATTTTTCACCCATAAGGGTTTTCCCCACGTATATCTTGTGTCTCGTTTCTTCTGTCATTCTTTCTTCTTTATGTGTTTGCTGCAATATCTCATGTTAATGGTTTAATGTTGCTATAATAGTTAGGATAAATTTGAATTTGCACTCTCCTCCCCTCATTAGATTAGTGTAGGAAGCGATTTCTGCACACCTAGCTTCCTTTTAGTTGGTATCAGAGCCTAGCCAGTTTTTGGTTCTAGCTGCTGGGTAGGGGTTTTTTGAGCTAATCTTAGGTTGAGTGGGAGTCTTGTGCAGAGTATTATGTATCTTATTGTAGAAAAGAGATGGAAACCACATCTGGAAGGTTTGAGGTTGAGAAATTTATTGGCACTAATTTCAAGTTGTGGAAACTCAAGATGGAGGACCTACTTGTTGATCGTGACCTATGGGAAACTGTATCCAGTATGAAACCTACAACAATGTCACAAGAGGATTGGAACCTCAAAGATTGGAAGGCTAAGGGTCTCATAAGACTTTGTTTAGCTGACTCTGTTCTGTTGAACATCCATGAGGAGAAGACAATGAAGGATCTTTGGAAGAAGTTGGGTGATGTTTATCAAGCCAAGTCCTTGGAAAACAAACTCTTTCTGAAAAAGAAGTTATTTTCTGTGACAATGGAAGATAGAGGATTTGTTGTGGATCACATGAATGCTTTCAACATTATCATTGCATAGTTGTGATCTGTGGGTGTGAAAATGGAGGAGGAGGATCGTTGCATGACCCTACTTTGTTCTTTGCCATATTTGTGGGATCACCTTGTCATGGCTATTAGAAGCACCACTACCACCTTCAAGATGGAAGATGTGGTGTCCTCGCTATTATCTAAAGAAATGCAGAGGAATACATCTGAATCAGCCAAAGAGGCTCTTACGGTTCATGGAAGACCCAAGGAGAAAGGGAAGAAGAAAGACAAGAAAGCTAAGAAGGGCAAATCTAAATCTTGTGGGAGATCCAAATCTCCTAGAAAATCCAACGCTTTCTATTGGAACTATGGCAAGTCTGGGCATTTCTGAAAGGAATGGAAAGAGGAGAAGAAAAATAAGAAAAAACCTCCTGATTCAGATTGCGATAAAGATGATGGTGATGCCTTCATCACAGCCCTGGCCACCCATGCATCTGATGATGTGTGGTTGATTGATTCTGGTGCATCATTCCACATGACCTCGCATCGAGACTGGTTTACTAAGTATGAAGAGATCGATGGTGGAAGGGTGTACCTTGGTGATGACTCTCATCTGAAGATTGTTGGTCGTGGAAGAGTCTCAATCTGATTCCCTGATGGATGAGTGAAGGGGATCACTGGAGTTATACACATTCTAGGTCTTGCACGGAACCTACTTTCTATAAGTATGTTGAATGATGCAGGTGTGTAGGTTGTCTTTTCAAAGGATGGATGTAAGATGACAAGAGGATCTATGGTGCTTGTGAAGGGTACTCAAAGGGGTACTCTGTTTCAGCTGGAGGCATGCACTTCACAGTGTAATATTTCTTTTGACTCAAGGAAATGAGCCGTTGTCACTTCATCCCCACCATTTGAACATGCAGTAAAGAAATCTATTGTAACTAGTTCTGATGGTAGTGCACATGCCATGGAAGCCAAGCTTCTTGCTAAAAATACTATGTTATGGCATTTGAGATATGGCCACATTGGTGAGAAGGGTCTGCGTACCCTAAAAAATAAAAACCTCATTGAGGGGTTAAATGATTGTAATCTTGAGTTCACCTTTTGTGAACATTGCATTTATAGAAAACAAAACTGTGTTTAATTTTACTCTACTCCTCACAAGTCTTCTAGTGTATTGGATCAAATTCATTCGGATGTGTTTGGTCCTATGAATGTTCCTTTGATTTCAAAATCTATACATTTTATATCTTTCATAGATGATTACAGTAGGACATGGGTTTATTTTATCAGAAGCAAGACTAAAGTCTTTAGTCAGTTTAAGGAGTTTAAAGTCTTTGCTGAAAATTAGACTTGTAAAAAGATTAAGTGTTTGAGAACTGACAATGGTGGTGAGTTTTGATCGGTAGAGTTCGATAAGTTCTACAAAGAGCAAGGGATTGAAAGGCATAATACAACTCCATATACCCTACAACAAAATGGAGTTGTAGAGAGGATGAACAGGACACTGATGGAGAAGGCTAGGAGTATGCTTAGTGGAGCAAGCCTCAAACAAAAGTTTTGGGTTGAAGCTGTTGCCACTGCTTGCTATCTGGTAAATAGATCTACATCAGCTGTTGTTGGCAAAACACCTATGGAGGTGTGGTCTGGTAAGAAGCCTTCAGTAAGGCATCTTCGTGTTTTTGGTTATCAGGCATATGCACATGTGCCTAGGGAGAAATGGTCTAAGTTTTAGAATAAGGTTGTTAAATTTATTTTCATTGGCTATGGTGTCGGTGTGAAAGGATACAAGCTTTGGGATCCCGTGACTGAAAAAGTGTTGTATAGCAGAAGTGTTATCTTTAGAGAGATAACACTTTCTTTCATTATTCTACAGCCAGAATAGTTAGAAAAGAAAGAAGATGTGGTTTAGTTTCCTTCTACCCCTGAGAAGACTGAACTGACAGACCCTGTGAGGCCTGATGATGAGGAGAGCTCTAGCAGCTCTAGAAGCGAAGAAGAAGAAGCAGAACCTCAACCTCAACTTTAGCCATTGAGGAGGTCCACATGAACAAGAAATCAACCTGATAGGTTTTTTTATTCATTACTTGATTCTAGTTGTGCTTTTGCTTTACTTTCTAACACTGATGAGCCTAGAACTTTGAAAGAGGCTATGGGCATGAAAGATGCAGGTTCTTGGAAGGAGGCCATTGAGGATGAGATGACTTCTTTGGAAAAGAACAAAACATGGGACTTGGTGCCTTTGCCTAATGGATGGAAACTCATTGGTTGCAAATGGGTGTTCAAGAAGAAATTCAGTGTAGATGGTAGTGTTGAAAAGTACAAGGCTAGATTGGTTGCAAAGGGGTACTCACAAGTGGAGGGAATTGATTATGGTGAAATTTTCTCTCCCATTGCAAAATTGACATCCATTAGATTTCTGTTATCTCTTGTAGCTACTTATGATTTAGAGATAGAACAAATGGATGTGAAGATAGCTTTACTTCATGGTGATTTGGAGGAAGAAATCTACATGTCACAGCTAGAGCATTACATAGAGAAAGGTAAAGAAAATTTGGTTTGCAAGCTTAAGAAGTCTTTGTATGGTTTGAAGAAGTCCCCTAGGATTTGATACTTGAAGTTTGATTCCTTTGTGTTGTCAATTGGTTATCTGAGATCAAAATTGGATCACTGTGTGTATTATAAGTTTGATGGTGATCATATTCTCATTGTTGCATTATATGTTGATGATATGTTGCTCATTGGGAAACGTAAGAATATGATTTCTAATTTTAAGTGTCAGTTGGCAGCATAGTTTGAAATGAAGGACTTAGGGGCAGCCAGGTACATTCTTGGAATGGAAATTAGAAGATCCAGAACTAACAGAAAACTTTGGTTAAGCTAGAGTAAGTATGTGAAGACCATGTTGGACAGGTTCGGCATGGCAGATTGTAGACTAGTGAGTGTTCTTGTTTCATTGGGAACAAAGTTATCTATAGTGATTGTCCAAAATCTCCTAGTGAGGTGGAGGACATGAGTAGAGTACCTTATCCTAGTTGATGCAGAGGAAAACCAGTTGCAGCATAAAAATAGTTTGAAGAATCCTTTTGAAGCCCACAAAATAGCCACTTGAGAGTATATCAGCAAGACCTTTGAATTGTCTCACTGAAACATACAATCTCTTGCCTATCGGTAAGAAGAAGCCTATCGGCAACCCCCAAACATGTTATGCCGACGCCTTTGGTCACACCGCTGAACCTTCACTAAACAACCTTCATCGGCCAGACTAATGTCTTCGGCCTGACCCTAAGATCTTTCACTGATGCACCCCTCTCGCCAATGACCTCTCTCTATCGGCGAGACCACTTACTGTCGGTGCCACCTTTCTCTCTTTTGCCGATGATGTAACTTAGGCCGATACACCTTCACTCTTCCCTCCTTCAGCTAGACTATTGAACCATTCACTTGAACCATTTCCTTGAACCTTTACATTGAACCCTCGCCTTGAACCTTCCCCCATCGGCAAGACACCCATTGTCGGTGCAACTTCTTTTCTTTCGGCCGACACAATTCTCATGCCGATGAACCTTTTCAATGAACCGTTGAACCGGTTGAATCCGGTGGTTCAATACCAAGGTTCAATTTGGAGGTTCAACCTTCTCCTTCGGGGAGACTTCTGTCTGTCGGCGAGCTCTTTAATTCTCTAGCCGACGCTATCGGTTACGCCGATAGACTTACCATCGGCAAAACATTGACTATCGGCGACACCTCTACTCCCTCTACCGATGGCATAACTCACTCCGATGGCTTCCAACATACAAACTTTGACCTTGAACCTGTGAACCATTGAACCGAATGGACTGGTTCAATGCGCTGGTTCAACGGCGAGGTTCAATGCCGAACACTTGCCTCTATCACCATCTACAGTCAGACTCTCACTCAAATGCAGAATACACAAAATGACCTCACATGCAATTGCACTATGCACACACACTGTTTGTCATATACACTTGCTGTATACACACATAAAACATACTATTCCTCCTCTGTAAACATTCGTAAGCGAACAACTCACAGACGCAACTTATTTCTACAGAAATGAAACCAAACTTAAGAACACAGGACACTGAACATAAAATGAATTAACAAATTGGGGGGGGCCATTCCACTGATTTTAGAGAAATCCTCCAGTGGAATGACCCCAAACGAGGCCCACTGCAATTAGACCAGAAAACACAAAATCTTTCTATTCCTTCTATTTCAGAATGTACATATAGTTTCTTTTCACTCTGTCTGTCCTCTGCTATCTAACAAACTCGAACTGCCTATTTAAAGACACTTAACAGGACTGTTACAATACGTGGTGAATCAAACACTGACCACCGTTTACAAAACAAACCGTTCGGTTACATTACATTTTTAACCCTTTTTAACACGTATTTCATATGGCTCAAAGGCCTTTACAAACAGACATAACATTTCTTGAAATGTGAGAAACTTTTAGATTTACGAGGTGCCCCTGCACAGGAACTTTTAGATTTTCAAGGGTGCTCCTGTACCATACTCCCGAACTTGAAAAATTTCCATGTCCCATGGAAATGCTCAGTGAAAAGCCTGCAATATCTTTTGGCTTTCTCGATGTCTTCAATGCTAACTAGATGCCTCTGCTGCTTCCTCTTCATCCTCAACTGTGCCTTCTATCAATGGCTACCTCCGAAATGCAACAACTAAAATCCACTCCTTCATGCTACACCAACACCTCTGTCCCTCACCTGGGAGTCCTCTTGCACCTCTCTCCCCAGGACTTTTGGCGACACCAACTGGACCTCCTTCTCAGGCCCTTGAACCATCTCCTATGGCTCCATGACAGATCTCTCATCTGCCCACTGTAGCGAGTGAATCTGCACCTGCAACCGGAAGTCAGCAAAATTCCTTTCTAGCACTCTTTCTTTTAGCTTCTTGCTTCTCGCTTCTTCTTCTTTCTTCTTCTGCCTATTCAGTGACAGAATACCCACAACTTTTTCTGCCTATTCGGTGACAGAATCAATACACAAATAGCCCAGTTCTTTCGCTGAGCTCTGATACCAATCTGATGCAGAGGAAAACTAGTTGCAGCATAAAAATAGTTTGAAGAATCCTTTTGAAGCCCACAAAATAGCCACTTGAGAGTATATCGGCAAGACCTTTGAATTGTCTCACCGAAACATACAATCTCTTGCCTATTGGCAAGAAGAAGCCTATCGGCAACCCCCAAACATGTTATGCCGACACCTTTGGTCACGCCACTGAACCTTCACTAAATAGCCTTCATCGGCCAGACTAATGTCTTCGGCCTGACCCTAAGATCTTTCACCGATGCACCCCTCTCTCGCCGATGACCTCTCTCTATCGGCGAGACCACTTACTATCGGTGCCACCTTTCTCTCTTTTGCTGATGATGTAACTCAGGCCGATACACCTTCACTCTTCCCTCCTTCGGCTAGACTGTTGAACCATTCGCTTGAACCATTTCCTTGAACCTTTACATTGAACCCTCACCTTGAACCTTCCCCCATCGGCAAGACACCCATTGTCGGTGCAACTTCTTTTCCGTTGGCCAACACAATTCTCATGCCGATGAACCTTTTCAATGAACCGTTGAACCGGTTCAATCCGGTGGTTCAATACCAAGGTTCAATCTGGAGGTTCAACCTTCTCCTTCGGGGAGACTTATGTCTGTTGGCGAGCTCTTTAATTCTCCAGCCGACGCTATCGGTTACGCCGATAGACTTACCATCGGCAAAACACTGACTATCGACGACACCTCTACTCTCTCCGCCGATGGCATAACTCACTCCAATGGCTTCCAACATACAAACTTTGACCTTGAACCCATGAACCATTGAACCGAATGGACTGGTTCAATGCGCTGGTTCAACGGCAAGGTTCAATGCCGAACACTTGCCTCTATCACCATCTACAGTCAGACTCTCACTCAAATGCAGAATACACAAAATGACCTCACATGTAATTGTGCTATGCACACACACTGTTTGTCATATACACTTGTTGTATACACACATAAAACATAGTATTCCTCCTCTGTAAACATTCGTAACCGAACAACTCACAGACGCAACTTATTTCTACAGAAATGAAACCAAACTTAAGAACACAGGACACTGAACATAAAATGAATTAACAAATCGGGGGGGGGGGGGGCATTCCACTGATTTCAGAGAAATCCTCCAGTGGAATGACCCCAAATGAGGCCCACTGCAATTAGACCAGAAAACACAAAATCTTTCTATTCCTTCTATTTCAGAATGTACATACAGCTTCTTTTCACTCTGTCTATCCTCTACTGTCTAACAAACTCGAACTGCCTATTTAAAGACACTTAACAGGACAGTTACAATATGTGGTGAATCAAACACCGACCACCGTTTACAAAACAAACCATTCAGTTACATTATATTTTTAACCCTTTGTAACACGTATTTCATATGGCTCGAAGGCCTTTACAAACAGACATAACATTTCTTGAAATGTGAGGAACTTTTAGATTTACGAGGTGCCCCTGCACAGGAACTTTTAGATTTTCGAGGGTGCTCCTGCACCACTAGTATTGTTGGCAGTTTGATGTATGCTATGGTTTGCACAAGGCCAGACATTGCCCAAGTAGTGGGAGTCCTTAGTCAGTTTATGGCTAATCCTGGATGAGTACATTGGGATGCAATTAAGTGAGTATTCAGATACTTGAGGGGTACTTCCAAGTATTCCATTTTCTATCATGGAAGTGCTACAGGACCTCCGCATTCAGTTTGTATTCATGGATTTGTAGATTTTGATTAGGTAGGAGACATTGATAGTAGGAGATCCATCAATGCATATGTGTTCACAATGTTTGGTGGTGCAATTAGTTGGAAGATTAAGCGAGAACCTGTGGTTTCTTTGTCCACTACAAAAGCTAAGTATATGGCTGCAACTCATGCTTGTAAGGAAGCCATTTGGCTTAAGAGATTGTGTTTAGATATTGGTGTTGATGCAGGTCAAATTATGATCAATTGTGATAGGTAGAGTGTAATTTGCCTTATGAAGAATCCAAATTTCCATGCCAAAACAAAGCATATTGATGTATAGTTTCACTTCGTGCGAGACATGGTAGAGGATGGGAAGGTAAATTTGGAGAAGGTAGATACTTTGAAGAATGTTGCAGATGCATTGACGAAGCTAGTGGGCACATAGAAGTTCAGATGGCGTTCAGAGTCTATGGGCCTCTCGGCCTATAGCAGTTAAATCATGTTATTCTATTGGCTCTTACAAGGTGTTCGACAAGTGGGAGAATGTTAGGAATTAAGGTGTCTCAACCTTGGTAATTCCTTGCATTATTTTGATTGTATTTATTTATTCATTGCCTATGATGTAAATTAACTATAAATTCCATATTGTCATTTTGTGGGATGTGGCACGGTGATGTGTCATCCTACATGGAAGAAGACAACTTGTAATTTTGTCCTCGTATGAGGAGATAAGAGTCCCACTTTGTGGTAGGAATATTTTTTCATGTGTTGGCACCTTGGATGTTGTGTAAGGTAATATTGACCGTAACGGTCATGACAGATTCCTATGATGAAGTTATGACATGTAAGAGTTAGAAATAGGAGATTCTATGACAGGTGAAGACATGTGTCGAAGAGCATCTTTGGGGAAGGCATCTTTGGGAACCCCAAGGTGGGTTATGACATGTTGTAAGAGAATATGCTATTTATAGCATGTGTATGATAGATTCTCTTATAGTTGTAAGTCATTATGCTATGACAGATTCTATGATGGTCGTAAGAGTCGTAGAAGCATCTGTCATTACCCATTTTGGGAGTATGTGACCTCTTTGGGATGGGGTGACCTAACAAGTGTTGGGAACATTCTACAAGGTTGGACAAGTGTCCATAGGTGTGGGTTTTGGGCCATGAGGCCATGTTGGATGCCCATTCCAAGATAAAGACAAATTTGCCTTGTAAACTCTATATAAATAGGTGTTTGGAGGAGATGTACTGCAAGTTTTACAGGTACTATTATGCTACCAAATCATCTCTAGATACAAGTGTCAAAGACTCTTGCAAGAGCATTGGCTCTGATTTGTATTGTAACCTTCTTTGTTTACGTAATACAGTTGAGCAGTGTTTTGGAGTGTGGGGTTTTTCACCCGTAAGGGTTTTCCCCACGTATATCTTGTGTCTCTCTTCTTCTGTCATTCTTTCTTCCTTAGGTGTTTGCTGCAATATCTCATGTTAATGGTTTAATGTTGCTGTAATAGTTAGGATAAATTTGAATTTGCACTCTCCTCCCCTCATTAGATTAGTGTAGGAAGTGATTTCTGCACAACTAGCTTCCTTTCAAAACTAATATTTTCTACAAAGAAACTTTCTTCCTGAAAAGAATAAACTCTGAGAGTACAATAATAATCTTAGCCATCTAATAAAAACCCACACTTTTTTACTTTAAACTGAGTGAAAGCCATGAAAATAACTAGAATCAGTTTAGTTGACACATTGAAATGTTTCAAAATGGTGTGCAGAAAATGCACAACATATTCATAGTATAGAGGTACAACAGTACATAAAAGTAGCTGTAAGACCATCTGTACTAGATAATAATGTAAGTTGGCAAGATTTTTATAGTAATGAGTAGATTATAAGTTTTCTGATTGCAGAAGCTAAGTTTGCAGTCAAGAACCAGCAAAAGTGGCAGCAACAATATGATAATCAGATGGTGTAGTTGAAGTCTAACAAGCTACCCAAGGGATTGGTGACATTGGAATCTATGTTTAATTTGGATGACCAAGTCAAAAAGGACAAGTGTAGCATGACTATTAAACAAGAACATTATGAAGCAATCGAGATATTCAAAGGTAATCTTCTCAAGCTCGGAAAGGTATGCATTGAAGTACAACAATAATCTTTCATTCAGTTATGTCAAGATTTTAGTCATGTTTTTTCTTGGGAATATAAAGATTTAAGATGATTTGATCTTGGTTTAGCCCAACATGTGATTGAGTTAGATCCCAATACCAAGCCTATTAGGTAGAAGCAAAGGCCTCTTAACCCAAAACTTGAGCATCTGATGAAAGCTGAGTTGAATAAGTTAATTGAAAGTAGTATAATATTTCCTATTAAGCATACATCTTGGGTTTCTAACCTTGTTCCGGTTAGAAAGAAGAACGGAGAGATTCGGCTTTGTGTTGATTTTCATGATCTAAATAAAGCCTCTTTAAAGGACCACTATCCTCTCCCTTCAATGGAGCAAATTTTGCAAACTATTTCTGGTTCTGACAGATTTTCTTTGTTGAATGGATATTCAAGCTATAACCAGATTTTAGTGAAGGAAGAGGACCAATATAAAATTGCATTTACAACCAAGTGGGGTACCATGGCATACAGAAAAGTGCCCTTTAGTTTGTCCAATGCGGGGGCAACATTTCAAAGGGCAATGGACATGGCCTTTCATGGCCTCATGAATAAGATGCTAATGAACATGTTATCAATCAGATAAGCACCCTATGCTAAGTTATTCAACTTAACTATTTGTTGACACATGGGAACACTCCTAGGTCTATGGGTTGCCTAAACTTGGAGTCAACCTCCAGAGTGAGTTGGTTCTCCTAATGATTTTCCTAATCTAAACAAATTGCAAAGGGAAAAGGTGAGAGAAGGAACTGAAATAAAAACTAACTTAAGCCTAAATAGAAAAATAGCTTCTAAATTTAACTTAACTCGATACTTTCACTCACAAACAACTCCTTAAACATGAACTCTCACAACTTCACTTAGATCATACAATTCTAAAGTAATTTGCATGAATGCTCAGATTTGAATTCAACATGCAACCAGGATCATATGAGATTTTTTGTACAACACTTTCACAATAATGAGATATGACAAAGGATAAATTATTCATTATCACAATGAGACATCAATTCAATACTGTAATTACGAGGCAAAAGAAGTGAAATAGAAGGGTTTTGTTGTATTAGACTGGAAGGAGTACATGAAAAACTGATAAAACTGAGTCAAAAATAAGTCTACAAACTCTCTGCCTATGCTCAAGAGAGAAGAAACAATAATATCTAACTAACTAGAAAGAGCTAGCTTTCTCCAATATATGCTTGCCAAGAGATCTCCAAAAAGATCCTAAAAATAGTTATGCAAATCCATTTTCGAGCTCCTCACAAAAGCTGACAAAAAACCCTCTGAAATGCCTCCAAACTAAAAATAGAAGCTACTAAAAACACTTGTCAAATAGCCCCCACCAAAATCTCCTTTAAAACATGCTTTATTTGCTTAAAAAAACTCAAATTTGTCCTTATCTACTCCATCTCGCCCAAAGAAAATCAAATTTGGAAAAGCAAGATTCATTTGCTTTATTTCACTTTAACTACTTAAAATAACAAATATTTACAAGCAATTTATAGAAACATTGCTTTAAATATTGTTTTAGAATGACTTGCAGTTTTAATTTTCTCAATTTGGCCTATTCTCTAAAGTAAATAAAACTATACAAGGCTCCTATGAATAATTTTGGCAAAATAATAAAATAAAAGCCTAAGTGGATTTATCTCCATCCTGCAAGGCATGAGGCATCTCTCATTTGTTTTGATCTTGACTTGTCATAAAAAAGAGGGTCAAGGGGACCATAAGGCACATTGCCTAGGTGAATGACTTACCCTAATACCCCTGCGGGTATTAGTGAAGGCATGAAAAATGAAACTGATGTGACAAAAATCCTACATCGAATTTAGGGCAAGAGAAAACCCTAATCACAAAACACTTTCACCCTATCTTCTCAAGCTCATTTTCACTTCTCAATTTTTAGAAAATACTCTCTGCTATGGCCTCCAAAACCATGCTAGGGTTTTGAAGTTTCTTCACTATTCTCTACATACTTCTATGATTTCCTGATGCACTTATGTCTGTATCTTTGACAAGGAATTGAAGGTGAGCTATTTTGTGTTGATTCTGAGCTATTTTTTTACTTTTCTTCATTGGTTTTTTGCTATTTTGGCCGTGGCCACAGTTATCTTTGATCATTTTATGATCTTTTTCTCTTTGCCACTATTTCTCCCTTGTATGGGCCACCATGGAAGCACAATTTTGAGCTTGTTTGCAAGAAACAGAAGGAAAAAGTTTAACCAATTTTGAGCTTGTTTGGCAAGAGACACTGCTCTGATGAATGATTGAATGTTGTCATTGATGGAAACAAAGAAAGGAGATTCCATCGACATGGCAAAGAGACTTTACTCTGGAAGGAGAAATGGCTAAGTATGAACAGTATACATTACATAGTGTAAATGATAATGTTTGTGTCAGTACGCCTCCGCCATTGAAGATAATTATATGCAGTTCAAGTATGTTATTCATAGATACTTGGTGATCATCTGTTTCAGTGTTCAAATCTTGACTTCCTCTAGAAGTCATATTGCAAAATATCTAAGTCCAAGTGAATAAAGTTAAGTCAGGAACAATGTACCGTACCAAAGTAAAAAGGGGTCCACATTCCTCTGTTGTTGCATATTTTGTCCTGTGGTTTTGAAGGTATAATAAGAAGTCTAGAATGAATGTCGGTTATAAATCTTTGAGTCTCATATGGTCCAAAGTGAAAGTTATGATGTGACAGATGAATTGGTCAAGCGTGTTCTTAAGAGACAAGCCGACAGACATGTTAGATCTTTATGGGGAGAAGATATATTGTTTGAACAATCAATCTAAGTGGTTGAATGATTGGTGCCAACCTATATGAAGACTATTAAATGATTTTTTGGGTCCACATTGCAAATTGTGCACAAGCTCAAGCTAACAAGATATAACATTTGTATACATGGTTCATGTTTGGCTTGCCGACCTAATTATGAGATAAACCTTGTAGCAGATATATATACTTGATCAATTTCGATGTTGAAGTAGTGATAGATGGTGTGATGTGTATGAACTAAATGTGTGTGCAATCCAAAGTAGAGTTGTGACCAGAAAAAGTCAGTAAGGGCAGAAAAAATAGAGCTTATGTAAAGCAAAGAAGAAAAAGCAAAGTAGACATTTGAATCTATACACTGAGCTAATAATGGAACTACACCTCAGCATTCTATAGACACATTTGTAGCAATCATCCTTGGTACTGAGCCAATCCTTCTTCTATCTTCTTTTCTTTAGTAGTGACCCTATTGCAATGAGCACTTCTTGGATAGTGAGTCCCATGGCAGTGAGCCCTAAGGTAGTAAGCCTTCATGTAATTCAGTATTGTTATCATAATATATTGTGAGCTAACACTCACCATGGTTTTTCCCTTTTTGGGTTTTCCACGTAAAATCTGGGTGTCTGTGTTATGAATTTGTGGTTTCTCTTCTCATGTTTTCTTTACTTTCATGTTATTGAATTTGGTAATTGGATAAGTGAATGTGTAAATGAAAAGGTTTTGAGAATACTAATTCACCCCTCCTCTCAATATTCTCTACACTCAATAATTGGTATCAAAGCAAGGTTCCTTGGAATAAGCCTAACAGCTTAAGGAAGATCTGGGAGAGTTCACTCATGGCAACTAGAAGATTTGGAAATTTCTCATATGAGAACAATGTTGAACTAGAAGCAACTCTTATTGATCTTGAAAAATCTGAAGTAGAAATCAAGGATCTGAAGGATAATATTCAAGAAGCTGATGACTGCATTTTAAAGCTAAAAGAACAAGTCAAGAAGTTTAAAGAAAAATACAAAGATGTTGGTGAGCAATTGATATCAGCAAATGAAATCCTAGATGATTTGAAAGTAGAAGTTGTAGAAAGAGATAAAGCAGAAGAAGATCTAAAAATGTTGGTAAAAAGCAAATTAGAAGAATGTGATAAACTTGAAAAAGAAGTTGTAAGCCTAAAATCAGATTTGGAGAAAGATAAGATCTATGAAGAAAAGTTTAAGATAAGCTCTACAAAGATTGAGGAGTTGATTGCAAGTTAGAAGAGTTCAAATAACAAGGAAGTCTTGGGATTCGAGAAAGGAGAAAGTTCAAAATCAGGTCAAGCAAACAATGTGTTGAAGCAAAATAAAGGCAACCAGTTCAGGAATCAAAGAAGAAGACCTAAAAAACCTCCGGTCAGGCAACCAAATACTCAAAGGTACACATCTTTCAATGGTCATTGTTTTAATTGCAATAAGTTTGACCATAAGGTTACTCAGTGTAGGAGTAGAGTAAATCAGAATGTTCGATCATTCTCTAGTCAATGTTTCAATTGCAAGAAAATTGGTTATAGATCAAATGAATGCAAAAGTCTAGTAAGCAATGGTTGTTACAATACTAGGAATACTCAATCATTCAATGGAAAGTGTTTTGCATGCAATAGATTTGGACATATGGCTAATCAATGCAAATCAAATCAAATCAATAGAAGAAATCAAGGACAAAGGAATGTGGTATGCTACAATTGCAATAAGTTTGGACATGTTGAAAGATTCTACAAAAGCAAGAATGAGAAGAGAGACTATCCTACAAAGAAGAGGAAAATGGAATAGAGAGAAGATAAAGGCAAGAACAAGATTGATCGAGTCAAAATCAAGAAGGAAATGAGCAAGGTCTGGATTAACAAAGATGTTAATAATATCAGGGATGGATCCACACCAGTTTCTGCTACAGATACTTCCTCGGGGAAGTAGATGGTGAGCTCTAGCTCAGGAGGGGCTGCAATGAAAATCTTAATCCCCTAGCTAGATTGTCAGTGCTGGGATCCAGCATGAAGATATGTTGAAAAGATGCATATGATAGATCCTTTGACAAAAATTCTGGTGAAAAAGGTTCAAATGCAGAGCATTGCGGGGGAATCCTAATAGGCTACATTCTACAGAGATGTGTTTGATATCTTTTTAATAGGAGCATTTATGGTGATTAGGTCAAGACAGATAAAGAAATAAAAATAGGCTCATTCGATGGAAAATTCATTTGGCATTCAAACTTTCAAGTGTCTAAGGTGATATGAAGTAAAATTCCAAGAGACTTAGTGATTTCCAAAGAAAATCAAGACAAGACCAAAGAAAACCCTAATTCAATGAAAAGAGGTGTTTTTCAGATTCGAAACCCTACTATGAATTTATTTGAATCTTTGTAAAATATGGAAACTCCACATGTGATTGATATAACTGAAAGAGCACAACAAAAATTTAAGAAGCATCCATTCAAATCAATAGAGGTTGATCCAAATGGTGCATTTTTAGAAATTCTGTTTGGTATTATGCATATGGAAGATGTTAGGGCTTATATACATGTTCCCCTAGAAGAACATGGAGGTAGTCAATTCAAAGATCTATATCTAAAACATCTGAGTGACAATATGAAGGAAGAATTCAAGGTATTGGAAGAGAAGAAACTTATTCAGTATATAGATTTCCCAATTTTCGTGGAAGATGAATGGGTCTAATATGTCTTAAGATGAATTCATGATGAGTTTATATGGCTCAATTCCACATTCAAGATCACCAAAGATGCCATAAGGGTAGTCATAGGACTAAACTCTACCGGTACAGTGCCCATATTGAAGACTGTGAAGAATGATACAATGATGAAAGCCACCATAGCCAAATTTGACAAAAGAACATTGACAATTAATGACATTGAAGATCATGCAGTTAGGTTTTCTTCCATGGTGATCGGTTACAAGGTCTACTTCACAAACTAGGAGAAATCTGTCTCTAACATTGCTATATATACTACCTATCAAATGGTTAAGGAAAATGTAGAGTATGACCTATGTGAACTGCTCCATCAATAGTTAATGGAGAACCTGAAGAAGACAAAGGAAACTAAATATCCCTTCAAGTTTGGTACGTTGATTTTGTGCTTATTTTTCTACTTTATGCAAGAGTTACAGGCATGAAGAATCTATTTTGGACTGGAGATAAACCTATTGCAGTATAGATTAGAAACCAATTGAGTAGTATAGGAAACATTGATGTACAAAAACAACCCTATGGGGCTATTTCAAAAATTACCAAAAGTTAATGCAATCCAGGGAAAGGATCCCTAGATCAGTTGCTGCTAAATATAAGGACACCATATGCTTCATTGTGACAAAAGATGAATTCTTGATGGAGGCCATTGAGCCTAGAACAGTATGGGTTATGCTAATGGGCTATGAAGTAGATGGAGAAATACTGGAAAATTATGCCCAACATATGCTAAGCAAACCAAGAGATCCCAAAGAAGAAAGATTTGGGACTTATGCGGAGTTATCAACAAAAATCCATGTTGAAGTAAGGAAATCAAAAATCTCAAAGAAGGCCCAGAAAATGGCAGAAGAATATGCACAAAGAAAAGGTTTCACCAAAGAATAAATATCAGCTACAAGAGATAGAACTAAGGCAGTAAAAGAAGCTAAAGAAAAGGACGAGCAAGAAAAGGAAGCAAATAAAGATCTGGAAGTTCAAAAGACACAACAAGAGGCACTTGCTGCACCAAAAAGAAGAACAAGATGTATTGGTTCCTCTAGAACAACATCTAAATCCTTTGGCATTCCTTCCACAACAACTGCAGAAGAGCAAATAGGCAAGGGGAAGAAGACCAAAGGTCAGAGAGTGTATGTCAGTGTTGATCCAATCGATGATGAGGAAACTGAGACTGATGAAGAAGTGAAAAAGATGAAGGTACATAGTGTACCTCCCTTCAGTTCTCAGCAAAGCAAACCCTCTGATACCACAAAAGGGAAGACATCCGGCAAGAGTAAAGAAAGAAAGAAAGCTAATACTATAGTACCTACAGAAGACTAGGCTACAATGAGCTTAGAGGAAGTTTTAGGGGATATTACAATTGATGGCAATCTAACACCCATTTCCAAATTCTATGATGATTGTAATGATGCAGACAAAAGGATTATTGAGAATGTTGTAAAATATTTGGATATATATAACTGTTGATAACTGAGAGGGGGTGAATCAGTTATCCTAATTATTTCTGCTTTCTGAACTTTCTTATTAATTAATGTAGCATTAATTCAAATAAACAAAATATAACCATGAAATAGAAATACACATGACACAATATTTTTGACGTGGAAACCTTGTTAAGGGAGAAAACCATGGGGTGATTAACCCAAGATTGTATTCTTTGTTAAAAGAATGGAAATACAAAATGGTACTTGCCAATTAGGGCTCACTGCTCGAGCACATTGCTCACAAGAGGCACACTGCCTACAAGAGACACACTATCTACAATTTATAAAGAGTGTAATACAATACTTAAACTGATAAGGAGCATCTACATATGCTGGAGTTCAGTTCCGGTTAGGCTTAGTACACTGATCTGCTGCACTTCATCTTTCCTCTTCTTTTCTGCTGCTCTTCTTTCACATACCGAACCTTCCTTTCTATTTTTACTCTGCTCTACTACTTTTCTTCGCACATCACCAAAAACCATGACACATCTCACAACTAAATCCATCTTGTATATATATCTGCACAAGTGATTTCATCACCTTTCTAGTCGGCATCCAGAATAGTCAATCTTTTCCACAAACTCTGATCTATCAGCTGAATCCTTGCTTACCAAGTAATGTGGATCAAGGATATACTTGTAGAAGTCATCAATCATGTCGGCCAATCATAAATTATGCCTTAATAACCTTTACCATCATCAGTAACACATCTCGAATAATGTCTGATGTTCTGCCAGTCAGTTCTTCCTCTGTCCACACTGCCAATCAGGAACCTGATACTCAAGTATTCATATCTTTTTCTTCATCTACCACCAGAGGCTAAATCCTTGGAATCTATCACTCAAGGTAGTCCTCTTGACTTCCCCAAATCTGCACTTCACCAAGATACTTCCTCTAAGAGATCCAGACCTGACTGTCGGACCTCGCCACATGCTCTGTTCTTGCTTACCAGACCACAACATTCTTCACTTTGACTTCTGGTATAGACACACCATGTCCTGCAGATGTGTGGGATGAACCTTGTTACCATCAATGACAACAATCATGAATCCATATAGTGTCTCTTGCCAACAATCTGCCCCTTTGGCATTGATGGCAACACTTAGAGAAAAATGACTAAGTGTTTACACTATGCTCTGCCTTGGCTGATGCTCTATTTTAATATACATTTTTCAGAGCTCCCCCTTAGTTGGATTCCTCATTTTTCATTGCTCTTCACTCCCCCTTTGACATCAATGGCAAAGGGTGGGGTCTGCACACCAAAAAGAGTTCTCAAAAACACTTCTATACTTAGCCCCATAATATTTATACATGCTATACTTTACATAAACTGAAGGATATCTGCAAAAGATGTCTTCAACTGGACAAATTATGTTGCCCAACTCTGCTTCATTTTGTCCAAAATTGCGATGTGACTACTCAATAGGAATGCATAAGCTTCTACCTTTTTCAGATCTGTCGGATCATTTGTTCTGGCTATAGTTTGAGCTTCACTTAAGGCCTCATGCATGGCCTCCAACTTAGGGATAATTATTCCTCTAAGTTCTTCAACTTGTTGATTCTATTTTTCTTCTCTTCTTCAAGCTTTTTAATTTCATTCAAAACTGCAATTGTCTGACATTCTTGATTTATTATGGATGTGGTAAGTGGATCAAAATTTTGAGAAAGTTTAGTTAGTTTGTCCTCCTATTCTTTCACTCTCTTCTCAATCTCCACTATTGCTTTAGACTAGGATATACAAAATTTGTATACATCTCCTCTATCCTTGAGAGCAATTTCCAAGCTCTTTATCCCAATACCCATTACTCTCCTATCATTTTCTATTAGCCCTTGCAACTCAGAGAATCTCTTGTCCAAAAACTCTTTTCTGACCTTCTCCTCAGCTGATTTCTCTAGAGAATTGAAATGTGTATTAATACTATTAAGCAGAGATTTGAGATTACCAGATGAGGAGGCTGAGGGATCCTTTTGAAAAGATGGCATGATCTTTTCTAACACTCCAGATGTAGCTGCTATAAGCTCACAGTCTTCCATGTGAGACTTCAGGAGTTTTTCTTTGGCCTTTGCATTAACAAATGAAGCTATCTCCATTGTTTGTACCGGAGAAAGAGAGTCAAAATTAAATGGCCCTTGCAGAAGTTTCGGTTCATCAATTTCCATTGTCTCTTTGTCAAAGAACTTTTTGACAGTTTCTACAGTGTCTCTTGCCAGAGATAGATTCTTCTTCTCTTCTGTTGTCTCAGAACTGTCTCTTGGAGCTTCTTCTCCTTCTACAACCTTGGTACTATCATCTTCTTTTTCCTTCACCTCTGCTTCTTTCTCCTGTATTCTCTCTTCTCCTTTGAATCCGGAGTCAGCAGGGGAAACCAGAGGAGTGATGTTTGTTTGTTCATGGGCCACCTCTTCCAGAGCAGAGGATTCTAAGCCCTTATCTTCACTAGTGTCCATTAGTTCTTTTGTCATTTCCTCAGTGGATTCCTTTTCAACACCTGTGGCTAAAGGATCAATGCCCAAGTCCTCTATAATAGGAAGATTGAATCTTTTAAAGACATTCCTAAGGATCTCTTCTATTTCCTTGGCTATCTTGTCAGTCTCACCAAGCATAAGCCGATTCATTTTGGCTTTGCTCCGAAATTCATCCTTGCAATCCTTGAAGATCATGTTCATTTGCTTTGAATCGATTAAAGGATATAGCTGAATGGCTATCTGTTCCCGGATCTCAAGATCTTTTGCCATGGCAATATTCTTTCTTATTTCTAATTCTTTTTCTAGGCTTTTGGGAATAAGAGATATAATTTCAATAAAAGCCTTGTTATATATGTTTAGATACTTAACTGTTGCTTCCTGCAAGATTTTTTGGTCTACTTCATTGTAATCATCATAGAATTCAGCCATTGGCTGAAGGTTTCCATCCACAGTGACTGATTTGATGACATCATCTAAAGACAGAGTGGGCTTTTCTACAAATTCTTCTACCTTTTCTTCTTCACCTTGACTAGTAGAGGGTTCATCGGATGTTTTCTTCTTCTCCTTCTTCATTTTCTTTATCTCCTCATCTGATTCAGTTTCTTCATCATCCTTCTGACTGACATAAGACCTTGTGGCCTTTGTTTTAGTTCTTTTCTCTCCTCTGCCAGATGATTTTGCTTCCGATTTTGATGTCCTTGACCTTTTAATAGTGGTAGGTATAGATCTCTTTGATGATCTTGTCTAGGTGGAAGATTCTACCAGAGCACTTTCCTTACTTCCCTTTTCTGCCTCTTTCTTCTTTTCCTCAGGCCTTTCCATCTTTTCCCTGTTGGCATTAAGTGCCTCCTTTGAGATGCCTAAGCCTTTGGCAATTTCTTCAACTTCTTTTCTCACTTTCCTCTTTATTTTCAGTTGTCTGAGTTCCACATGAACTTGTACACTTAGCTCTTCAAAGGTTCCAAACCTTTCTGCCTTTGGGTCCTTTGGCTAACTTAGCATGTGTTGAACATGCAGCTCCATAATTTGTTTATCAACTTCATACCCCATAGGCATGGTCCATACAATTCTTGGTTCTACTGCCTCCATTAGGCATTGATCAATCTCTACCATAAAGCATACTGTGTCTTTCTATTTCTCAACAAGAGACTGGGGAATTCTCTCCCTTGCTTGCATCATGTTCTGAAAATTCTTGAAATGTCCCCAGAGAGCTGTATTCTGTGCCTTGGCATCACCAATCCCATGTATATAATCTCTGATCTGAATGGCTACTTGCCTATCATTCTACCATACCCAGCCACTGGATTTGGGAAGCTCATTCATGTAATAAAAGAAAAGACAGAGTATCAAATCACCGTATTTGAAGGTGTTCTTCTTATCCTTCTTTATCTTCTATAGAGTCTCCAATAGTTGGTTCAGAAGGAGCTCACAAAGATCATAGTCTACATTCTTCCTCAACATTTCATAAACAGTATATATAGCAGTTCTGGAAACAGAATTCTCCCTGCTGGAGTGATATATCTTAAATCCAATTATCATTGATGCAAATTTGATATCCAGATCTATGATATCCTCAATAGTCATAGCTCTTTTATCAAACTTTGATCTGGTAGCCTCACTAACAATTTGGTTCTTGATAGATTTGAGTGTAGGCATTTCACCGATTGAGTGTAATCCGGTTACAGCCCTAATGGCATCCTTAGTGATCTTAAACGGCCTGTTCAACAACATGAAGTTGTCATGTATTCTAATCAAGATATACCGGACCCATTCATCTTCTAGAAAATAGGGGAAATGAATGCACTGTGCAAAATGCTTATCCCAGATGGCTTTATACTAAGGTTTGATCTCAAAAGAATCATCTACTAACTGCTTGTGATAGATATCCATTAATTTGGACTCTCCAAATTCTTCAATGTTTGCGTGAATGTAAACCCTAATATCTTCTGTATGCAGGACACCATGCAGAACACTAGAAAAAGCTCCTAGAGGATCTACTTCCAAGGATTTGTAGGGATGTTTCTTGAATTTAGGGCGAAGCGTATCAGTGATCTTCACAATATTCAAAGTAGACATCTTTTAAAAAGATTTGCAGAGAAGAATGAAAAATACCTTTTGCGTCTTCAGTTTCACAGAGTTAGTTGGATCAATTTCTGGATGAGTTGACTTCTACAAATGATCTTGGATGAGCTTGAGGAATTTTGTTCTAGAGCCTCTCTTTTCATTTCTTCTTGAATGCAGAATGAACAAATGCTTAATGAGAAAACTCTTATATTGCTCCGCAAACCCTAATGTTAGGTTGCAATAAATGCTCAACCTAAGTCATTCTGGTTTGCCTTATTCGGATGACTTGAAGAACTAGATCAATGTTGATCTTAAACATCTTGCAGATCTTCCAAATCTTAACCATAGTTTATTTGGATATTTCTCTTATGAACCCTTTAATCTGTAACTCTTCTTGTGCCAGTTCCGACACCAATTGACTGGCTAGGGGAACAAGGTTTTCTTTGTGTTTCCCCCTGAGCCAGAGCTCACTTCTTAATTTCTGGAAGGAATATCAGCACCAAAGTTTGGTGCAGACCCATCCCCTACATTCTCTATACTTTTCTTCACCCAAATCTTGTTCATCTCACTTTGAACTTCATCTGCATTCACTTTTTGTTTTCCCTTAGCTTGATTTTGATTATGATGTACCAGACCTCTTTTGTCCTGATTCTTGCTTCTACAAAATTTTGCAATATGACCAAATCTATTGCAAATTTGGCAAACAATGTTTCTTTGCATATTTGATTGATATCCTCTTGATCTGTATTGATTATCCATATGACCTATTCTATTGCATGCAAAGCATCTACCATTGAATGATTTGTTCATTTGCATATTTCTGCATTCATGAGATTTGTGACCATACCTTTTGCAGTTGAAACACTGTCCAAAGAAGGATGTATTAGTCTGATTCATTCTCTTTCTGCACTGATTAGCTTTATGACCAAAGTTATTGTAGTTGTGGCAGTATCTATTGAAGGATAGATATTTTTGAGCATTAGGCTGCCTTATCGGAGGTCTTCTATGCCTATTCCTTGGATTTTCTGATCCAACATTCTTTTGACTGGATCTCGAGCTTTCTCCTTTCTCATATCCCAAACCACACTTGTCATCTACCCTCTTTTGACTTTCAAGAACTTCAAGTTGAGCAGAACTTATCTTGAATTTTTCTTTATATTCATTTGATGTTTGAAGATCCCTTTTAAGAGAGACAATTTGATCCTCAAGTTTTTCTTGATTATCTTTAGCATCTTCAAGATCAGATTCAAGGTGTCTGATTATTCTATCCATCTTGTGGCAATCTTCTGATTTCTCCTTGAGAGATTGTCTTAGACATCTTTAGTTTTTCTTTTATGTTCAATTTCTTGGGAAAACTTCATAACTCCTGATTCCATCTCATGTCTTATCATAATGATCTCTTTTGATAACTTTTCACACAACTTGGTTTTCTCCTTCAGATCTTCATTTGTATCATTGGCTTCACCTTGACTTGCAAGTTGCTGAAGGTGCTCTTTTCTCTTTTTCATAGAGAGATATAATTTCCCTTTTAGTTCATTTATGAAATCATCAGCCTATTTGAGTCTTTCCTTCAATTCATTGACTTCAGAGTTTGACTGTTCGAGATCATCAAGGGCAGTTTTGAGTTGCTCCCTTATACCATATACATCCATTTGAATTCCCAGATCTTCCTCAAGTTGTTAGGCTCTGTTAGGAGGAACTTAGCTTTGATACCAATTATTGATAGCTGAGGGAGGGGGTGAATCAGTTATCCTAATTATTTTTGCTTTCTGAACTTTCTTATTAATTAATGCAACATTAATTCAAATAAGCAAAACATAACCATGAAATGGAAATACACATGACACAATATTTTTGACATGGAAACCCTATTAAGGGAGAAAACCACGGGGTGATTAACTCAAGACTGTATTCTTTGTTAGAAGAATGGAAATACAAAATGGCACTTGCCAATTAGGGCTCACTGCCTGAGCACACTGCTCACAAGAGGCACACTGCCTACAAGAGACACACTGTCTACAATTCATAAAGAGTGTAATACAATACTTGAACTGATAAGGAGCATCTACATATGTTGGAGTTCAGTTCCAATTAGGCTTAGTACACTGATCTACTGCACTTCATCTTTCCTCTTCTTTTTTGCTGCTCTTCTTTTAGATACCGGACCTTCCTTTCTATTTTTACTCTGCTCTACTGCTTTTCTTCGCACATCACCAAAAACCATGACACATCTCACAACTAAATCCATCTTGTATATATATCTGCACAAGTGATTTCATCACCTTTCTAGTCGGCATCCGAAATAGTCAATCTTTTGCACAAACTCTGATCTGTCAGCTGAATCCTTGCTTACCAAGTAATGCGGATCAAGGATATACTTGTAGAAGTCATCAATCATGTCAGCCAATCATAACTTATGCCTTAATAACCTTTACTATCATCAGTAACACATCTGAAATAATGTATGATGTTCTGCCAGTCAGTTCTTCCTCTGTCCACACTGCCAATCAGGAACCTGATACTCAAGTATTCATATCTTTTTCTTCATCTATCACCGGAGGCTAAATCCTTGGAATCTATCACTCAAGGTAGTCCTCTTGACTTCCCCAAATCTGCACTTCACCAAGATACTTCCTCTGAGAGATCTGGACCTAACTCTCGGACCTCGCCACATGCTGTATTCTTGCTTACCGGACCACAACATTCTTCACTCTGACTTCCGGTATAGACACACCATGTCCTATGGATGTGTGGGATGAACTTTGTTGCCATCAATGACAACAATCATGAATCCATATAGTGTCTCTTGCCAACAATAACAAAGTCCTCATTGAGATAATTACTGATCTCCCAGACAGTTTGGGAAGAATAATGTTTTCAAGAAAGGAAGTTGCTATGGCTAAGGATGTTGAACTTAGAGAGCATACACTAATAAAATTATGTCCATTGATTACCCTGAAGACAAAACAAAAATCTCCAAAGCACTTAGCAAGGAGTTCAGAACAAAGAAGAGGATGAACACTCTCATGTCAGATGACATTGAGAAAGTAGTGAAGGAGACTGAGTAAATCACTTTGAGAGTGTTGAAGGAATTTCACTTCCAACAATATATGACAATGAAGAAATAAGTGTTGAAGATGACACATCTATTTGGGATGTGAACATGGACCAAGGATCAAACAAAGAGCCTAAGGAGAAAGAAGGCCAAGTTCTTGCTACTAATATAGCTATAGAGGACAAAATTGAGATAAATCTTCCTCCAGAACAACAAATTGATGATCAAACATTCAAAGAGAATGAGGAACATAACAAAGTAGATGAACAACAAGATGAGGTAAACCCTACTTCGGAGAAAAAAGATGATGAAAATAAAGGTATGGATTCAGATTCTCCAAAAACAAACCAAGAAGAAGTCTCTAATATAGGAAGAGACACTATGGACTCTGTTAATGAATTCTTGGACAGAGAAAAACAAATATTGGATGAGCCTGAGTTTTTGCAGGGACCAATAAATATGGACTCAATGTCTCCAGTATAGAAATTTAAATTGGTATCAATTGTGCAAGCAAAGGCACAAGAAGAAATTTTGAAGTCACACATACAGGACAATGAACTGATTGGTGAGGCATCCAACTTTTTGGAGAAGTTGATGCCATCATATCAAAAGGACACTTCAATGTCTTCAGTAAATCAACTCAAGGGTCTCATAAACTCTATAAGTATTCATTTTGAATCTTTTGAAAAGTCTATTGAAACAAAAGTGAAGAAAAAGTTTGATGAGAAAAGATTAGTTGAGTTGAAGTCCATATTAGCAAATAACAAAACTCTGTTGGACATTGGAATAAAAATATATAGAGTGCCATCAAAGAAGCTTGTGACCTATAAAAATTTTGTGTATCATGGCCGGAAGACACAGAGAAGTTAGGAGAAAAGATTAAGGATCTAGAATTGCAATTGACAAATATCTCTAAGTCATTTGACCCAGGAGTTGAGTCAATAAGTTGCAAAGAGATGCAAGTTATCAAAATTCACAATGATTTAAGTGATTTAATGATTAAGAGGGACCAAATGACAAATAGAATGTGTCAATCGAGAGGATTGATAAGTCCCCAAATAGATTCAATGAATAATCTTGTAGAAGAAGCCTTGAAAGCAAAAGCATTAATTGATACACCTTTAGGCATGCAAAAGATAGACAAATTAGTTTTTCTGGTAAAGGGTCATAGTCAAACTTTGGAAAGAGCTAAGAAATGGTGGGATGAAGAGATTATACAATTAAAGATTGTGTATAGGGATATTCTTTCACCTACAACTAATTAAGTTAAAGATTGTAGGTGTACATATGCAGTAGAGTATGACAGTTTTTGTAGTCTTGACATAATTTTAACTCTTGTACATACACCTTTTCCATTGATGTCAAAGGGGGAGAAGAAGACCAGTAAAAATGGACAAACACCTGAGGGGGAGTGAAAGAATAGAGTGTATATAGAAAGGGAGAGTAGATACACATTTTTCACTAAGTGTTACCAACAATGCCAAAGGGGGTTATTGTTGGCAAGAGACACTGCTCTGATGAATGATTGAATGTTGTCATTGATGGAAACAAAGAAATGATATTCCACCAGCATGGAAAATAGACTTTACTCTAGAAGGATAAATGGATAAGTATGAGAAGTATACATTACATAGTGTAAATGACAGTGTTTGTGTCAGTACACCTTCGTAGTTGAAGATAATTATATGTGGTTCAAGTATGTTATTCATAGATACTTGGTGATCATCTATTTTAGTGTTCAAATCTTGACTTCCTTTAGAAGTCATATTGCAAAATATCTAAGTCCAGGTGAACATAGTTAAGTCAGGAACAATGTATAGTACCAAAGTAAAAGGGGGTCCGCATTCCTCCATTGTTGCATATTTTGTTCTACGATTTTGAAGGTATAATAAGAAGTCTAGAATGAATGTTGGTTATGAATCTTTGAGTCTCATTGGTCCGAAGTGAGAGTTATGATGTGACAGATGAATTGGTCAAGCATGTTCTTAAGAGACAAGCCGACAAAGATGTTAGATCTTTATGCAGAGAAGATATATTGTTTGAAGAATCAATCTAAGTGGTTGAATGATAGGTGTCAACCTATATGAAGACTATTAAATGATTATTTGGGTCCGCATTGCAGATTGTTCACAAGATCAAGCTAACAAGATATAACATTTGTATACATGGTTCATGTTTGGCTTGCTGACCTAATTATGAGATAAACCTTGTAGTGGATATATATACTCGATGGATTTTAGTGTTGAAGCAGTGATAGATGGTGTGATGTGTATGAACTAAATGTGTGTGTGATCCAAGGTAGAGTTGTGACTAGAAAAAGTCAGTAAGGGAAGAAAAAGTAGAGCTTGTGTAAAGTAGAGTAGAAAAACTAGAGTAGATATTATGAAGACATTTGACTCTGTATACTAAGATGATAATGGAACTGCAACTCAACATTTTGTAGATACATTTTTAGCAGTCATCCTTGGTAGTGAGCCAATTCTTCTTCTATCTTCTTTTCTATTTTTGGCAGTGAGCCTATTGCAGTGAGCACTTCTTGGATAGTGAGTCCTCGGACAATGAGCCCTAAGGAAGTGAGCCTTCATGTAATTCGGCATTGTTATCATAATATATTGTGAGATAACACTCACCGTGGTTTTTCCCTTTTTGGGTTTTCCACATAAAATCTTGGTGTCTATGTGTTATGAATTTATGGCTGCTCTTCTCATGTTTGCTTTACTTTCATGTTATTGAATTTGGTAATTGGATAAGTGAATGTGTAAATGAAAAGGTTTTGAGAATACTGATTCACCCCCCCTCTTAGTATTCTCTACACTCAACAAGATACTCTCAAGGAGGATAGCTCGACCTCAATGGGAAGAATAGCTTTGGAACTAAAAATAAGGGAATATGGAGTGGTTCCAATGGGGGTTAAGGATGTTGGTTTGGTAAGCCCATAAGGTTGGATTAAGTTGAATATGTTAGTCACATCCAACATCATTGATGGTCTTCTTTAGGATCTTGATGATGGTTTTGTTAGATGCCTCAACTTGACCATTACCTTGGGGTAATATGGAGTGACTAAATGATGGTGGATATGGAATTTCTCACACAGTTCACGAACATCCTAATTTTAAATGGATGACCATTATCTATAATGATGGATTGGGGAACACCATACTAGCATATGATGTAATTAAGGATAAACTTAGATAATTGCTTGCCAGTAATGTATGTCATGGGAATGGCTTCAATCCATTTTGTAAAGTATTCAGTTGCAGTGATGATGAACTTATTGCCATTGGCGGAAATATGTTGAATCTTTCCTATAAGGTTGAGTCCCCATTGAGAAAAAGGCCATGGTGATGTGATTGGATGTAGTTCATGAGCTGGTGCATGTACAAGGTCTCCATGTATCTGACATTGTCGACATTTCTTAAAAAATTAAATGCATCACATTCCATAGTAGACCAATAGTACCCAGTTCGCATGATCTTCTTTGCCAAGGTAGGACCACTAGAGTGAGCTCTACATAGACCATCATGTACTTTATGTAAAGCCATTTGTGCTTCGTCAGAATCAAGACATCTAAGAAGGGTACTATCTAGGCTTCGATGGTAGAGGGTATCACCGATGATGAGATATTTGTTATCCTATTTTTCCCCCCTAGCCAAATAGTCTAAAATTCATGAGATCCTACTGTTTCCCCTTCAGAGGATGCAAGGATAAACATTAAAAAATGGCTAAGTCTTAGAAAATTTAGAGTTTTCCTTGGTTTTTTTGTCTTGTCGAGATGTCGAAGTTTGGGCTTCACCCCTTCACTATTGTCAAGCCCATAGTCCCAAACTCTGCACCTTCCCCCTTGCAATATATTTTAAGTGTTAGCCTAAGCTCTAATCCTTTTCTTTGTAAATCTGGCTAAGTGTTTTGTTGTCAGAACTCAAAGTTTTTCTCTTTCGCCTTCCCTCTTCGAAGGTTAAATGCTAAAACTTTGAAGCCCATCGATGGCTATATGGTGGCATTCTGCCATTCCACAGTGCTCTTTTGGTGGGCCCCTCACTTATTCATAGAACTGCAAAATGTTGCCATGTGCCAGTAATGTCAGAGTGACAGGTGTGAGCTAGAAGGCCCAAGCTCTAACCTCCACTAAGGTTTTCAAAATTTTGCTAAGTCCAAATTCTTGTAGGGCTTGGACTTCTTCTCTTCTCCTTTCTCTACAAAGGCAAAGGTAGAAAGGCCCAAACTCTAAACTTCACCAATTTTTAGTGTTCAAGGTTTTCTAAGGTGGATGTTGGGATTTCTCTATTTCTTTCTTCCAAGGGATGTAAGTGGAAGCAGCAAAGGTCAGAAGCCCAACCCTGATGCCTTCTTATCAAATACATAGGCAAGGTCTGGGCTTCTCTTCTTTCTCTTCCAATTTCAGCAAGCGATAAGGTGGAAGGCTCAAGCTCTAAAGTTTGATATGTTAGAGCTTAACCTTTTTTGCCTTCTAGGGCCATTTTCACCATGCAAAATGTGATGGGACTACTCAGTGATCCTCTTGGTCACCATTAATAAATATTTAGAGCATGATTTCATATGGAAAATGGATTTCTCGTCTCCCCATGCCACTGTTCTTCATCTGCATTGAATTTATTGTATGCATGGCATGGGAAAACCTCATGTTTTAGCAGATTTCCTAGGTAGAGCCATGTGGGCAAGCTCCAAGGACATTGAAGTAAAGTTATTGTAGTATGGGCAATGGTTCTTTCTTGTTGACCACTCTTCTTTCTTCCATGACTACTATAATGGGATTTGAAAAGCTATTGTTACATCATAAAATGTCTCCCTAGGACTTTTTCCCTCCTATGTTTAGCTCCTGGGTCCTTTAGAAAGAATTTTAGTCATCTTGCATATTCATGTTAACTCCTGATGAGAAAACCCTAAAATGTTATGACAAATAGGACCTAGGGGATGTTATTAAGATAAGTCCTAACCAAAATAGGGAGGGAGGACTTGGGCACCTGCACCCTAGTCCTACCCTATTTTAGGCAGTACCTAAATTCCATTGTCAGTTATGTGATCATTAATTAGGTCCCATGCCGACATCTCAAGTTTGAATTATGAAATTCTTAGCGGGAATATGTTTAGTTGCATATATAAGCATGTTTAGGGATTCATTTGTAAACTAGAGAAGATGATTATGAACTTTTGGCATACTTATGATTTTAGGGCATTCAAGATATTCATTGTTGCAGAGCAGACTTGTCTTGCTATTGTCTTTGTTATGCAGATTTGGCTTCATCCTATCATGATGTGAAAGATTTTCATCTACATGTGAGCTACACGTCTGAGGTGACATTTATTTGTGTTTTCAATCATTTATCATTTGGATTTTTCCTCTATCCTACAGGGAT
Source organism: Cunninghamia lanceolata (assembly GCA_027924645.1). Taxonomy (NCBI): domain Eukaryota; kingdom Viridiplantae; phylum Streptophyta; class Pinopsida; order Cupressales; family Cupressaceae; genus Cunninghamia; species Cunninghamia lanceolata. Next base: position 12,083,515 of record BSBN01000112.1, on the reverse strand, counting down.
ATACACTCTTTATCTGACAATGGTGTTGGGAAGACTTGAATGTCTCTCCGGGCCTCGACCGAGGCAAGCCTCTAAACACCACAACCCCCAACCCCTTTTTCTATGATTGCAGGTTACAGGTTTCAGAAGTGAAAGAAGTGGAGTTGTAGGGAAGTAGAGAAAAGTGTCAAAAGTACAAAGGAAACTAGAAAAACTAGACTTGGACTAGGGTGCTTGCTCATTAGTCCTCTAGATCCCAAAATCGTAAAATCCCCAGAACAGTAGGATTGACTTGCAAAAATCTTTAGAGATCTCGACAGAAACTAGTCAGGACTAATTCACCCGTTCATTAGTCCCCAACTTTTCTATATATGGAATCTTGAAATTTGGTATGTATTTAATTGTCATTTGATATCTTTGTGTGTGAGCATTTGTCAATATTCATCCGTTTGTTTATGATTTTAGGAAATTAGGGTTTTAAGCATAATTAGACTTTAATTGATTAATTGATTAGAAAATTCCAAGTTTCCTCTTTGTTCTAAGGGACACTAAATCTATAGAAGAGCCCTCTTGCAAGAGATTATGGCTTCACTCGATTTATGTCCTTGAATGTTGGTATGAAAGGAGGATTTACCCTTAAAATTGAAACCACTCTTTTTCCACTAAACATTTTGGTGAACTCATATTTTTAATGAATTTTGCACCTTTTTGAGTGTTATACTTTAGTTTTTTATTCATTTCATTCATTATTTTCTTATTGCATTTGAAAAATCACAAAAAATGAAATATTTGAAAATTTTGAAAAAATTGGCATTTTAGGCTTGCATTTTCAAATAATTTGAATTAATTTACATGTAATTTCATTTAATTTCTATTATTTTCATCAGATATTATTTAAATTGTAGAAATTAATCATTTATTATTCATTTGCATTGTATTTTCATGCTTAATTTGTTAAAAATTGCTTGAAATTGTGCATTTTTCATAAAAACCTAGTTTTGCATTAGCTAGGGTTTGTAGTTAAAATCTTGTTTTAGATTTTACTACTATTTTAAACACTCATTTAGGACTATTTTTAACTGTAGTGTTTCATCAAAGTGTCTTTCTTACAAAATTTCATGTCTAGGGTTTGAAAACCTTGCATTTTCACTAGATTTGGCCTTATCGTCTCTCTAGAATTGCATTAAAGATGTGTTGTGAAGGATATTGATGCATTATTGGATTAATATTAGGGTTATTATTGGCTTCCCCTCATCAATTTCCTTTCAACACCTCTTCTTTTACTTATTTGCATTGAAAAAAGTGGAAAAATCAAGCATTTTAGGTCATATTTACACATAGTTTTGCACTTACTTTCTTGCATTCATATCAAAAATATTTTAAATCTGATCTTGCATATATTTGAAAACATAAATTTGGCATCATTTGATATCCTTTCTTTAAGTTTGGCATTATCTCAACTACACGTTGTGTATTTCAACACCTAGGGTGTACTACTAGCTCTTATTGATGTTTCTGGATATTTTATTATGGCACCTTCATGTCATTTCTCTTTGGCATATTTGTATGCATTTATCAAAGATCTTAATTTCCATAGATTCTTAACCCTCATGAGTGAACATCCCACAATATTATATAGTTTAACTAAGTTCATCTCCATGAGTAGCAATGAAAAAGATAATTGTAATAGCACTTCTCCTATGCATCTAGTCTATACTACATATGATGATGACATAAACTTTCCCTTTGATCACTCTTTCAAAAATGATTCCTCCTATGAAGATATAATAGCACAAGAGGATTAAATCATTGACACATTCCTTAAAACCACCCTACCCTCTTTGGAAAATGAAACATTAGTGGATAAAAAGCTCCCTCTCAAGAAGGATTCTCCATGGGTAGAAAATGACTATTCAACTAATGATCACATGATGCATGAGGTCTCTAAGGATAATCTATTAGATCTTCCACCTTTGATTGAATGTTCAAGTACCTTGGATATCTCTAAGAAAGTGAAGGCTATGGGTAACTCTACTTTTGTTACAAATTCAAATGATGCCAAACTCTTTAACAACATTGTACCTTCCTTTTGTTCAAATGCTCTCATTGACCAAGATGAAGTATAAGTGGATGAGAAAAGGTCTTTCAAATTAAATCCTTTATGGATTTGTTGAACATAATCGAAAGGACAAAAATGTTAATTCAATCTTCACTAATAGACTTTGTAGCAATATTCCTAAGATGGTTGTGTGGGGGGCACCTAGTGCACCTTGTTGCTTAAAACCAGTGATTACAGTTCAAGGTGATTAAAAGTCACCTTGACCCCCGGATTACATTCTAAACTATGCAAGACAAATCACTCAAAGAAGTCAAGGTGTTCAAAATGTGATTGCTCACACATATAACACCCGTAATAACAAAGTAAGCAAACACCTCATGTGTCTATCTCTCTTCCATGTTCTCAACCTATACTCCCTTCGCTATCTCGTCTTACTCATAAAAGTGGTCAAGAATTTGATCTTGTCGAGCATCTTTGTTCTACTCTGGCTAAGATCTCTCTTTGGGATTTAATACAAACATCTCCTACATACCATGGAATGCTCCAAGAAGCTTTACAAAAAGTGATTGTACCACCCAAGTTGTTAAGCCAAATGATGTAGCAGCTCTATTAGATTGTATGCATGCAACAAAAATGGATATTCTCTTTCAACCACATGAATTACCATCAGCTGAATCTCAAAACCAATATGATCCTCTTATTATCTTTGTCTCCGTAAATAAAAAGTTGATAAAGCATGTTATGATTGATAATGGATCGGCTCTAAATGTTTGTGGTATTGATTTATCACATAGAATTAAGGTTGATACTTCTTTGATTAAACCAGATAGAATTAGTATTTGTGGCTTTAATAATGTTGGGAGACAATCCATAGGTACAATAACTTTACCTATAAAGGTTGGACCCGTGACATTGTCTACCCTTTTTCATGTCATGCCCGGTTCGCTTTCATATAATATGATTCTAGGTAGACCGTAGATTCATGCCATGGGGGAAATTCTGTCTACCCTTCATAGATCAAAGAAGTTTATTTATCAAAACAAACTCCACACTATAGATGCCAATCTTGAACTAGATAGTTGTTTACATATTGAAACACAAAAACAAGTTAATAATCATAAAAGTCTAAACAACTTATGAGTAGTTTCATCAACACCTCTTGCCATAGATAATGTTGTGCAAGACTCTACACCATCGAATGCACTTTTTGGTGACAATTGGGGTTCATTAGATTTTAATCCTTGCGGTATAGGGGAATATAAACTTAATAACTCTGACACATCAAAAGTCACAACAATCTCGTCTAAGCAATCTTTTGAAACACCTGAGAAACCTAAAGTCTCCTTGGTAGAAAATAAAGACAATACCCTTACATATACTACAAATTATGATACCTACAAGGCTTCACCATCTTCTAAATAAATGACATCCCTCTATGGTCATGGATTTAAAATCCTTTATAACAACTACGACTATGTAGGTAATGGATGTGGTGTAAATCAAAAAGGAATCAGAGTACCTTTACAAGTTGCTAAAATTAATTATAGATGTAGTATTGGATACTACTCTTTGAAGCCCACTAAAACCTCTCGTCATCCTAAACTTAATGTTAATACAATCTCAACAAGACCAAAACAACATGAGAGATATCCTGGGCTGATAAACAAGAATTGTCCACCAAGAGCTATCCCTATGAATTAGGTAAATATTTCTCCCTCTTTAATCCACACTCGTTGTAGAAAATATTATAGTTGCTCTCAAGGGTGGCCTTCTCCTAGATATGTATGTTCTTAACATTGGGTTGTATCATATAAGTATTTCTAACCCTTTCTCTCTCATATTATGCTCCCCCTTATATGTTGTGTTGTTTAGGCCTCCTAAGATGACCCTTGGTTCTCTTGTAAGGCCAAGGATACTGGGAGACCACCTCTATCATGACCATTCTTCTATTTGTATCATCATTCTTCTATATTGTTTCCTCTCCTCTATTTTCATTATTGTGTGTTGTGTTCTAGGGGCATAGCATTGCGGTTGGTGACCTGGGGGCACCTTCCTATGTGACTAACCTAGGGTACTTGTTTCTCCTCTCTTGATTTATTATTTATCTTCCTCTAGTGGTTATATCTAGCTGGCGGATGATGAAAAAAAAATAATATTGATACAGACCACGTGTCCCTTCAGCGGGTAAGCAAAAATGGACCTAGTCCATATATGATGATGGGGTTGATATATATTATCTGACACTTGGCTAGTAGAATCACTCTATGTGATATTTTGATGTTGCTTTATCATACTAACAAACCATAACAATACATCTATTTCATGCACTTTGTTTATCTTTGAATCTCACCTTAGTTACTCTTGGTTTTGAGATTTTTGTGGTATAGCCCCACAATTATACTCAGTGTCCAAATTCATAGTATAACCTTAGATCTCTATGTGAATGATTACATGCACTATTGTTTATAATTATTATGTGGTTTATAACACCTTTTCTTGCAAGAAATTGTGTGTTTGTGAGAACATTTGGTGATTGTAAAGTACATGTCACCTCTAGGGGCATAGACTTTGTGAGAGCTCATGTTCCCTTGTGTGTTTCCTTCCTACCTTAATGTGCTTGATATCAATACATGATATCAACTGCCTTAAGGTGGGGGCATATATAAGGTAAGTTGTCTAATAATTTTGATATTGAGGAAATGTGTTTGTAAGCCCTTTGCAGAGGCAGTATATCGTGCATATCCTTTTATTTTAATCCCTCTATGGAGGTGGGGATGGTCTATCTCTTGAGCTAATGCACATCCCTTTTTATTCTATAATTCCTCCAAACAGGTGGGGTTGGTGCATTCTCCCATAAGCATGTCCTTGGTGGTTGTTGTGTTGAAGCCCAACTATCAGGTGTGCTTGTAATGTGCCTAAGATGGTGGTGAACCTAGCAATAGGCTCCTTCCATTTCTTGTTTGTCATGCTTTCTTTGTGTCTGTTTGTTCTCAAGTGTAGTCTAAAGACGTGTGGCAATGAGTCCCTCCTACACTCTAATATTTGTATTGTGTTTCTGTTGTCCCATATGCAGTCTAAAGACATGCGATGATGAGTCCCTCCTACATTTTGGGTGGTGTGTTGCATGTTTACTTTCCATGTACTTGCATTTGCATTCATATATGAGAAAATGAAAAAAAAATCATTGCATTCACTATATTCATTGTGTTTTGCATGTCTTTAATGTTGTCTTGTCCGTGTTTTGCATGACTATTACTATCTTCTCCATGTTTTGCGTGCTTGTTACTATCTTCATTGTGTTTGGCATGTCTGTGGCGTGTTTTCTCTAATGTCTACCTAAGACTGGGGGCTAGGAATAGTTCTCAATATTCATGTATGCATTAGCTCTAAGTGCCTAGCATGTTTGCTGTGTTTGTTGATCGTAATTAATGCATGTATGGGCCTCATGTTCATGCGTACATTAAAGTGGGGGCTAAATTTTATGTCGGAAAAATGTCTCCCTAGGACTTTTTCCATCCTATGTTTAGCTCCTAGGTCCTTTAGAAAGCATTTTAATCATTTTGTATATTCATGTTAACTCTCTGTAGACACCCGAAATTGACGTAATTATTATTAGTATCAAAATATTGCATTAGCTATCATGTGCATTTGTCTAACACACTTGAGCAATTTCTCTATTTTCTCAAAATCACTTATTTCTTCTATTAATTAAATAAATTTATATTTATTTAATTAATTCATTATCTATTTCTTCTAATCTATAATTAAATAATATTTAATTATTTAATTATCTATTTCTATCTATTTTAATTAAATAAATCTTATTTATTTAATTAAAATTCCCTTCATAAGCCCACTTTCCAATTAATTAAATAAATTTTATTTATTTAATTAATTTCTCTTACCATTTATCTTCACAAGCCGACATGTGTGCCTCTTTTATTTAAAAACATGTGTGGTAGTACATCTTTTATTTAATATTATTCACATGTAGTACTTTTTATGTACACGGTCACACATAAGCCTTATCTTCCCTCCACTTGTCATCTACACATTCACCTCTGATTATCATTTAATCTTAACCATTCACATAGCCACCAAATCTCTACCGTTGATTGATTTTGGTTGAATTCTATATAAACACCCTCTCATTTCATACTACATCAATCCATCATTTTCATAGAGCATCTACATTATCATCTTGAGTGTATTGAGCACTTTAGAATCCATCTAGCATATTATCATTATCATCCATCTATCATGGCAAATTTTATCTTCATAATTGTTCATTGTTGAGAAGCAATCCACATCATAAACAAGGAATCATACAATCAAGGTGATTTTGTTCTTGAATTGCATGCTTTTGATTTCACTTGGATTCGATTCTTTGATGGTGGTAGGATTAGGTTTTCAATTATATACTTGATCTTATTAACTTGATTTTTACTTGTCACATTTTGGCACGCCCGGTGGGACTCACATGCTTGATTAACTTTGTTGTTTGAAGTTATTTTTTGTGAAGATCAGATTTTTCAAGCACTTACCGCAAGTTTTAGTCACTTCTAAGTGAAAACCAATCACTTTCAAAACATACACATTGCTTTTAAGCTGAAATATGCCGCTTTCAGCATTTTTTGAATCATTTTTAAGTCAACAGTGGTCGCTTCTAGTCTTTTTCGCGTCACTTCTAAGAAAACAGTGGCTGTGTCTGTCATAATTTACGTCACTTTTAAGCTGAAACCAATCACTTCTGGCTGTCTGGATCACTTCCTGTAGATTAGGGTTTGTTGTTTACATCTAACTTTTTTGCAAGGATTTTTATGTATTTAGCATATTTGGGTCACTTATGAGCCCTAACAATTCACACCTTGATTTTTTGCATCACTTTTGAGTCTTAGCAGCTCACATCGGGGTCAGTCTATGTCACTTCTGATTAGTAACATTTCACCTTTAGCCAAATACATATCATTTTTTATCAACAGTTGATCACCTCTGGTAACTATACTCCTTTTAGTTTTATCATTTACAGTTCAATTTTCTTAGCTACTAATCAGTTATTTGTGCAGCATCTTATCGATTGTCCAAGAAAAGGAGGTTGTAAAACTACTAACACATCTGTTGCAACTTTGATTGATCCAAGACATCACATTTTATCACTAATTTAGGAACATTTGGGCTTGGTGCTTAAAAAGAATCATTGTTTGCTCTATGCTTGATTTATCTTTTTGGATTGCTTATTGTACATATTTGTAACCCAAATTTAATAGCAAAAATATCCTCTCCCCTTGCCTATCAAATGGTTCTTGGGTGTATGAGAACTTGTTATTATCTTTAGAGGGCCTGCCTTCCCAGTGTGAGAAGGGGTAAGACCTAAGAGGTAATGGGCTAAAGCCAAGTCCTTCCGAATCGCTATATAAGAAAAAATTTTATGTCGAAAGAAACAAACAATGGGTGTTGTTGTGTTATACCGACAACCAACCTCCCCCAAAATCCTCCAAGGAGTAACCCTTGAAGACTCGGAGACTCCATAATGGAGAGTAGCGCTACCGCATGTATAGCCACCCGAACAGATGCCCTTACTAGAAACCTTGTGTAGTAGCCAAAAACCCTCTATTTATTGATGCAAAAGGTGGGACCTTTGAATCTAGCCTAATTCTCGTGGTTCTTAATAGAGATAGCAGGGACAATCCTAAGGTTTGGTGGGGGGACAAGCCTTGGGAAACCCAGATCTTGGTATGCGTGAGAAGTGAGTGTCATGGAGGGGAGCTAGTGCTACCAAGATCCTAAAGCTATCCGCTTTGAATAGGCACGGCAAGGGGACTCAATAAATACAGTCCTTTCCTAGCCTAGGTTGTACAAGCTTGTGTGTGTTGTGAGTGTGATTGACTGAAATCACTATTTTCTTGTCAAAAAAACATCATTCAAACATATTCCTTGTCAGACACAATTCACTTTTAAACCTTAACTTCTCACTGTCAGACATCCAAATCACTTTTAAACAACAGTTATTCACTTTTTGCAAAAACTGGATCACTTTTAACCCATAGCTACTGCTTCTGGCAAAATTGAGTTGCTTTTAAACAATAGTAAATTGCTTTTGACCTGTAACTGATCGCCTCTAGTAAATCTAGTCACCTTTGGTCAACACTACAATTTGTCATCTGAAACAAAACTAGAATGCTTTTGAGCTATTATCTGTTGCTTTTGGCCTCATCTGAGCCACTTCTGAGCTATTACCAGTCGCCTTTGGTCAAATATCAACAATTAGTATCCATCCAGCCCAATCAATAGCACTTTCAAACATTCTTAGCTTTGTCATCAGCTTTTAGACAGTTTTCTAAACATCCATAGTCACTTGAGCATTGTCTTCTATCTTGAGCATATCAATCCATTGGACATTTTTGAGCTTTCATCCTTTTGAGACCCTAAAATAGCAACCAACCAGCAAAACTAGCAAACAAACATTATCGTTTTGGCATTACTTAGCCCTAGCAAAACCAACAAACAACACCAACAACCAACTTTTCCCTTGATTGTGTGAGCTATCCTCTAGGGAAGTTTATCAACCAACAACCAAGCAACCTAACAACAACAACCCTGTTGATAACTGAGAGGGGAGGTGAATCAGTTATCCTAATTATTTCTGCTTCCTGAACTTTCTTAATGATCAATGCAACATTAATTCAAATAAGCAAACATAACCATGAAATGAAATACACATGACACAATATTTTTGACATGAAAACCTTGTTAAGGAAAAAAACCACGGGGTGATTAACCCAAGATTGTATTCTCTGTTAGAAGAATGGAAATACAAAATGGCACTTGCCAATTAGGGCTCACTGCCCGAGCACACTACTCACAAGAGGCACACTGCCTACAAGAAACACACTATCTACAATTTATAAAGAGTGTAATACAATACTTGAACTGATAAGGAGCATCAACATATGCTAGAGTTTAGTTCCGGTTAGGCTCTGTATACTGATCTACTGCACTTCATCTTTCCTCTTCTTTTGTGCTACTCTCCTTTCACATACTGGACCTTCCTTTCTACTTTTATTCTGCTTTGCTGCTTTTCTTCACACATCACCAAAAACCATGACACTTCTCACAACTAAATCCATCTTGTATATATATCCACACAAGTGATTTCATCACCTTTCTAGTCGGCAATTAGAATAGTCAATCTTTTCACAAACTCTGACCTGTCGGCTGAATCCTTGCTTACCAAGTAATGCGTAACAAGCATATACTTGTAGAAGTCATCAATCATGTTGGCCAATCATAACTTATGCCTTAATAACCTTTACCATCATCAGTAACACATCCAGAATAATGTCTGATGTTCTGCCAGTCAATTCTTCCTCTATCCACACTGCCAATCAGGAACCCGATACTCAAGTATTCATATCTTTTTCTTCATCTATCACCGAAGGCTAAATCCTTGGAATCTATCACTCAAGGTAGTGCTCTTGACTTTTCCAAATCCACACTTCACCAAGATACTTCCTCTGAGAGATCTGGACTTGACTATGAGACCTCACCACATGCTCTGTTCTTGCTTACCAAACCACAACATTCTTCACTCTGACTTCCGGTAGAGACACACCATGTCCTGTGGATGTGTGGGATGAACTTTGTTGCCATAAATGACAACTATCATGAATCCATATAGTGTCTCTTGCCAACAATCTCCCCCTTTGGCATTGATGGCAACACTTATCGAAAAATGACTAAGTGTTTACACTATGCTCCCCCTTGGCTGGTGCTCTATTTTTATATACATTTTTTAGAGCTCCCCCTTAGTTGGATTCCTCATTTTTCACTACTCTTCACTCCCCCTTTGACATCAATGGTAAAGGGTAGGGTCCGCACACAAAAATTTTCAAAATCTTGTCTGTATAAGTATATACATATGGAATACTTACATATACTGAAGTATGTCTGCAAAAGTTGTTTTCAATTGAATGAATTCTGTAGCCCAACTTTGCTTCATTCTGTCCAAAATTGATATATGACCGCTCAACAGGAATACAAACGCATCAGCCCTTTTTAGATCTATCAGATCATTGGTCTGGGCTGTGATCTGGGCTTCTTTTATGGCCTCATGCATGGCCTCTAACTTAGGGACAATTATCCCTCTAAGCTCACTCAACCTACTGATCCTGTTTTTCTTCTCTTTTTCAAGCTTCTTAATTTCATTCAAAACTACAACCGTTTGACATTCTTGATTTATTATGGATGTAGTAAGTGGATCAAAATTTTGAGAAAGTTTTGTCAGTTTATCCTCCTGTTCTTTCATTTTCTTCTCAATCTCCACTGTTGTTTTAGACCAGGATATACAAAATTTGTATACATCACCTCCATCCTTGAGGGCATTTTCCAAACTTTTTATCCCAATACCCATAACTCTTCTGTCATTTGATATTAACCCTTGCAACTCTAAGAATCTCTTATCCAAAAATTCTTTCTAGACCTTTTCCTCAACTGATTTCTCTAAAGACTCAAAATGAGTGCTGACTAAACCGACAAGAGCTTTAAGATTACCTAATGAGGAGACTAAGTGATCCTTCTAAAAAGATAGCATAATCTTTTCTAGCACTCCGGAAGCAACTTCTATCAACTCACAGTCTTCCATGTGAGACTTCAGGAGTTTTTCTTTAGCTTTTGTATTAGCAAATGAAGCTATCTTCATTGTCTATACTAGAGAAAGAGAATCAAAATTAAATGGTCCTTGTTGAAGCTCTAGTTCATCAATCTCCATTGTCTCTTTGTTCAAGAATTCTTGGATAGTTTTTGCAGTGTCTCTTGCTAGAGACAAATTTTTCTTCTCTTCTGTATTCTTAGAACTGTCACTCAGAGATTTCTCTCCTTCTACAATCTTATCTCTAGCAGTTGTGGTCTTCTCTGTTGAAGTCTTCTCTCCTTTTGCAACCTTGGAACTGTCATCTTCTTTTTCCTTCACTTCTTTTCCTTTATCCTCTATTCCTTCTTCTCCTTTGGATCCGGAGACTATAGGGGAAACCAGAGGAGAAATGTTAGTCTATTCAAGGGCCACCTCTTCTATCATTTTCTCAGTAGATTCTTCTGCAACACTTGTAGTCGAGGGATCAGTACCCAAGTCCTCTATAATTGGAATGTTGAATCTTTTGAATGCATTTCAGAGGATCTCTTCTATTTCTTTTGCAACTTTGTCAGTCTCTCCGAGCATAAGTTCATTCATCCTTGCTTTGCTCCTGAACTCATCCTTACAATCTTTGAATACCATATTCATTGTCTTGGGATCAATTGAAGGATATAGCTGAATTGCTATCTGTTCCCAGATTTCTAGGTCTTTGGCTTGGGCATTGTTCTTTCTTATTTCTAGTTCCTTCTCCAAGCTTTTGGGGATCAGAGATATAATTTCAATAAATGCTTTGTTGTAGATATTTAGGTACCTGACTGTGGCATCTTGCAATATCTTTTGATCTACTTCACCATAATCATCATAAAACTCAATCATAGGCTAAAGATTTCCATCCACTGTGACTGATTTGATTAAGTCATTAATGTGAAGAGTGGGTTTTTCAACATATTCCTTTGTCTTTTCTTCTTCCTCTTGTCTGGTAGAGGGTTCGCCGGATGTTTTCTTCTGTTTCTTTACTTTCCTGATTTCTTCATCAGATTCAGTCTCCTCTTCATCCCTTTGACAAGCATAAGCCCTTGTGGCTTTTGTCTTTGTTCTTTTCTCTCCTTTGCCGGATAATTTTGCTTCCGATTTTGATGGCCTTGAGCTTTTGGTAGTGGTAGGTGCAGATCTCTTTGATGATCTGGTCCAGGTGGAGGATTTTACCAGAACACTTTCCTCACTTTTCTTTTCTACCTTTTTCTTCTCTTCCTCAGCCCTTTCCACCTTTTCCCTATTGGCATCAAGTGCCTCCTTTGATATGCCAAAGCCTTTTGCAACATTTTCAACTTCTTTTCTTACTTTCCTCTTGATCTCTAGTTGTCTGAGTTCCACATGAATCTTTACACTCAGCTCCTCAAAGGTTCCAAACCTTTCTGCCTTTAGATCCTTTGGCTGACTTAGCATGTGTTGAACATGTAGCTCCACAATTTGTTCATCAACTTCATACCCCATAGGCATGATCCATATAGTTCTTGGTTCTACTACCTCCATTAGGCACTGATCAGTCTCTACCATAAAGCATACTGTGTCTTTGTATTTCTCAACAAGAGACTGGGGAATTCTTTCTCTTGCTTGCATCATGTTCTGAAAATTCTTGAAATATCCCCACAGGGCTGTATTTCTTGCTTTAGCATCCCCAAGCCCATGCAAATAGTCTTTGATTTGGATGGCAACTAGTCTGTCATTCTGTCATACCTAGCCATTGGATCCGGGAAGCTCATTCATGTCATAAAAGAATAGGCAGAGTATTAAGCCACCATACTTGAAGGATTTCTTCTTATCCTTCTTAATCTTTTGCAGATTTTCCAAAAGTTGATTTAGAAGAAGATCACACAGATCATAGTCAGCATTTTCTTTTAGCATTTGATAGGCTATGTAAATTACAGTTCTTGGTACTAAATTTTCCCTACTGGAGTGATAAATCTTGTAACCAATTATCATGGATGCAAATTTGACATCTGGTTCAGTGATGTCTTCAATTGTCATAGCTCTCTTATCAAATTTGGATCTGGTTGAATCACTTACTATCTAATTCTTGACAAATTTGAGAACAGGTATTCCACTGGATGAGTGCAGACCGGTTACTACCCTAATTGCATCTTTGGTGATCTTAAATGGTTTATTCAACCATAAGAAATTGTCATGCACTCTACTCAACACATACCGAACCCATTCATCTTCTTCAAAACAGGGGAAATGAATGCACTGAGCAAAATGCTTGTCCCAGATGGCTTTATATTGAGGTTTAATCTCAAAAGAATCATCTATTAACTATTTGTGATAGATATCCGCTAACTTTGATTCGCCAAATTCTTCAATATTCACGTGTATGTAAACCTTAATGTCCTCTGTATGCAACACACCATGTGGAACACTAGAAAATGCTCCTAGGGGATTACTTCCAAAGATTTGTATGGATGTTTCTTGAATTTGGGGTGAGGCCTATCAAAGATTTTTATAATATTTGGAGTACTCATCATTCAAGGATTTATAGAGAGATATTTGATAACGGAGAATACCTTTTTGTACCTTTCAGTTTCATGGAGTTAGCCAGATCAATTTCTAGATGAATTGACTTCTACAAAGGATCTTTGATGAGATTGAGGAATTTTGTTGCAGAGCATCACTTTCTATTTCTTCTTGAATGTAGAATGAACAAATGCTTAATGAGAAGACCCTTATATTGCTCTGCAAACCCTAATGTTAGGTTGCAATAAATGCTCGACCTAAGTTATTCTGGTTTGCCTTATTCTGATGACTTGAAGAACTGGATCAATCCTGATCTTTTAAACATCTTGCAGATCTTCCAAATCTTAACCATAGTTTATTTGGATGTTTCCCTTATGAACCCTTTAATCAGCAACTCTTCTTGTGCCAGTTCCGGTACCAATTTAGCTAGCTAGGGGAACAAGGTTTTCTTTGTGTCTCCCCCTGAGCCAGAGCTCACCTTTTTAATTCCCGGAAGGAATATCAGCACCAGAGTCTGGTGCGGATCCATCCCCTTCATTCTCTGTACTTTTCTTCACCTAAATCTTGTTCATCTCCCTTTGAACTTCATCCGCATTCACTTTTTGTTTTCCCTTATCTTGATTCTGATTATGATGTACTGGACCTCTTTTGTCCTGATTCTTGCTTCTATAGAATTTTACAATATGACTAGATCTATTACAAATTTGGCAAACAACATTCCTTTGCATATTTGATTGATATCCTTTTGATCTGCATTGATTAGCCATATGACCTATTCTATTGCATGCAAAGCATCTACCATTGAATGACTTGTTTATTTGCATGTTTCTGCATTCATGAGATTTGTGACCATATCTTTTGCAGTTGAAACACTGTCCGGAGAAGGATGAATTAGTCTGATTCATTCTCTTTCTACAATGATTAGCTTTATGACCAAAGTTATTGCAGTTGTGGCAGTATCCATTGAAGGATGGATATCTTTGAGCATTAGGTTGCCTTACCGGAGGTCTTCTAGGCCTGTTCCTTGGATTATCTGATCCAAAATTCTTTTGACCAGATTCAGAGCTTTCTCCTTTCTCATATCCCAAACCACACTTGTCATCTACCCTCTTTTGATTTTCAAGAAGAACTTCAAGTTGAGCAGAACTTATCTTGAATTTTTCTTTATATTCATTTTCTATTTGAAGATCCCTTTTAAGAGAGACAATTTGATCCTCAAGTTTTTCTTCATTATCTTTAGCATCTTCAAGATCAGATTCAAGGTGTCTGATTATTCTATCCATCTTGTGGTGGTCTTTTGATTTCTCCTTGAGAGATTGTCTTAGATCATCTTTAGTCTTTCTTTTCTCTTCAATTTCTTGGGTAAACTTCATAACTCCTGATTCCATCTCATGGCTTACCATGATGATCTCTTTTGACAACTTTTCACAAAACTTGGTTTTCTCCTTCAGATCTCCACTTGTATCATTGGCTTCACTTTGATTTGCCAATTGTTGAAGGTGCTCTTTTCTCTTTTTCATAGAGAGACTCAGTTTCCCTTTTAGTTCATTTATGAAATCATCAGCCTGTTTAAGTCTTTCCTTCAATTCATTGACTTCAGAATTTGATTACTCAAGATCATCTAGGGCGGACTTAAGTTGCTCCCTCATACCATACACATCCATTTGAATTCCTAGATCTTCCTTAAGCTGTTAGGCTCTATTGGGAGGAACTTGGCTTTGATACTAATTGTTGATAACTGAGAGGGGGGGTGAATCAGTTATCCTAATTATTTCTACTTTCTGAACTTTCTTAATGATCAATGCAACATTAATTCAAATAAGCAAACATAACCATGAAATAGAAATACACATGACACAATATTTTTGATGTGGAAACTCTATTAAGGGAAAAAACCACGGGGTGATTAACCCAAGATTGTATTCTCTGTTAGAAGAATGGAAATACAAAATGGCACTTGCCAATTAGGGCTCACTGCCCGAGCACACTGCTCACAAGAGGCACACTGCCTACAAGAGACACACTATCTACAATTTATAAAGAGTGTAATACAATACTTGAACTGATAAGGAGCATCAACATATGCTAGACTTCAGTTCCAGTTAGGCTCTGTATACTAATTTGCTGCACTTCATCTTTCCTCTTCTTTTGTGCTGCTCTCCTTTCACATACTGGACCTTCCTTTCTGCTTTTATTCGGCTCTACTGCTTTTCTTCACAGATCACCAAAAACCATGACACTTCTCACAACTAAATCCATCTTGTATATATATATCTGCACAAGTGATTTCATCACCTTTCTAGTCAGCAACCAGAATAGTCAATCTTTTCACAAACTCTGAACTGTCGGCTGAATCCTTGCTTACCAAGTAATGCGAATCAAGCATATACTTGTAGAAGTCATCAATCATGTCAGCCAATCATAACTTATGCCTTAATAACCTTTACCATCATCAGTAACACATCCAAAATAATGTCTGATGTTCTACCAGTCAGTTCTTCCTCTGTCCACACTGCCAATCAAGAACCCGATACTCAAGTATTCATATCTTTTTCTTCATCTATCACCGGAGGATAAATCCTTGGAATCTATCACTCAAGGTAGTCCTCTTGACTTTCCCAAATCTGCATTTCACCAAGATACTTCCTCTGAGAGATCCGGACCTGATTGTCAGACCTCGCCACATGCTCTATTCTTGCTTACCGTACCACAACATTCTTCACTCTGACTTCCGGTAGAGACACACCATGTCATGCGGATGTGTGGGATGAACTTTGTTGCCATCAATGACAACTATCATGAATCCATATAGTGTCTCTTGCCAACAACCAGCTTTTCCCTTGATTGTGTGAGCTATCCTCTAGGGAAGTTTATCAACCAACAACCAAGCAACCTAACAACAACAACCCAAAAAAAAATAACCAAGCAACTCAACAACAACAACCAAGCAACCAGAAAACTAGCAAAAACAAACCAACACCAAACAATCAGCAAACCATCACCTTTTGGGTCTCAATCTTGACAAGCTAAAGTCCAATTCAAAACATCAATCATCATGCCTCAAACTAGGAGACAATATAGAGATGAAATGGAAGCAAAATTGCGAGCTGATATGGAAACCAAAATGTAACAATCCTGATCAATGTCCCTTAGAGATGCCACTCAATTCACAACTTCGCATGCCTTCTTACATGTTTGTGCCTAAAGGATACACCACTGGACCGTCATCTTCACAACAAGTGCAACCTCAAACATTTTCAGAGACCTATGAAGAGCAATCCCAAGATGACTTATTAGAATTTCAAGACACACACATATGAGATCAAGTTGAGAAGCTTGTTTTATCTTATCCTAATTGCTACTTCTTGCAATTAGCACATATGGGAGCCAAATTACCAAGTGACTTTAACATATCCGCTATTTGAGAACATGATCCAAACACTCCTGTTGTTGTTGCAAAGGGACCATCCACTATAGCCACACCATCTCATACCATGTCCATGCTACAAAATCCACCTTCCAACCCATCTCTTTCATTGCCTATTTCTACCCCATCAAACACACCACGCTCAGAGTACACTCTAGAACCTGTGATTACTCCAACTGAGGTACTTCCTTTCCTTTCACAAAATCTGAGCGTTCCACCTTTTCATGTTCCACAACATATGCCTTCTCCTACCATGACCGTATCTTGACCTCAAGTAATACAAGCTGTCCATGTTGCACAAGTGTAAATTCCCCAAACATCACAAGCTATCCCAATATTCCAAACTCTACATGTTTCACAAGCTATCCAAATACCACATACCATACAAGTCTTGCAGCCATTGCAATCCACTACTCCTATTGCATCACATGTGGACACCACATCTCACACTCATATTCCTATCACTGCTAATATGGTCTCCACAATTTCCACAAATCCATCCAACACACCATATAACCCCAATGTTAGTCTCAGTGACATGAGTGACCCACCTATTGTATCACAAGGTAATCCTAGTACCATTGTCTCTTATGTTGATCAACTTACATCACTTTCGCCACCCTTATATAATCCTTCACAAACCATCAATCTATCTTATGCAACCCAAGGATTACCCATCGTCACCCAACACATGACATATACTAATCCTCATGTTGTCCAAAATACAAACCCAAATGTCCATCCTTCTTTTGCATCCACCAATCCTTCCATCACTTACCATATCACAAATCTAACTCTGAATTCACAACCATTGACCAACATCATTCCATCCTCTACTTCCCATGTGATGCAAACCCTTAGCGCTAATCCATCACAATATACCCAACCACCACTTGTGTCTCAAGGACAGCAATCCTTAAACACATATGTGTCACATACTAATCCTTTGACATATAATGTGAGCATGCAACCTCAACAAATAGTCATACCATCATACATTCCACAACAGCAACCATAATATACACCATATTATATTTCACCTTCGAACCATCAAGCTCCTTTGCAACAGCAGCACCTTTCTCAAGTGGATGTTGAACAAATGATTAACAAGGTGGTAGGACAAAGCAAGAAGACATTTTCCTTAGGTGACATATGCGCTTATCCATTTAACAAGTCACTTCATATGACACCTTTTCCGCCACACTTTGAAATTCCACAATTTGACAAATACAAAGGGAAAGGAAATCCGGATGACCATCTTAGAGCATTTTATGTTGCATGTCTTGATGTTGCTCAAGATGATACATATCTCTTGAGACTATTTCCCCAAAGCTTAGTGGGACAAGCTCTTGAATGGTTCTCTCACTTAACTCTAGGAATTAAGACTTTTACAAAACTAGCAGACAAATTTTGACCACATTTCACTTTTAACATTGAACATGAAGTGAACATGAATGACCTTGTTAACAACAAACAACACAATGGTGAATCTTTCTCCTCATTCACTCAATGATGGTGTAATATGGCTAGAAAACTATCATGGGAAATACCTGAGAAACAACAACTTGATATCTTTGTCCAAAATCTTCATCTCGAGATTTCATTCCAACTACAATTACAAAGTGCTAGCACCTTTAACGAACTTGTTTCCAAAGGAACCATCATTGAATGTACTTTAATTGCTAAGGGCACTATCAAGATTTTTAGAGATAGCAAAGACAATCCTCAAAATTCCAATGATAAATCCCGCTTTTGGAACAAGAACAAGAATGTCATTAATGACGGTATTATGGATGCAAAGAACATATAAATAGTGAAATCTCGTATTAACATCCAAGCCGCATCTACAACAAGACAACCTTTTCAATGAAATCAACCACGAACAAATCCAACACCTCGATGAAAATTTACTCCTTTAGCAGAACCTATGGAGGTAATCTTTCGAAAACTTGTCCAAGTGGGAGATATCACATTACTGGATGCACCACACAATGGTGAACTAGTCTTCAAAGATCCTTGGTATAAAAAGAACAAGTATTATGAATACCATAGAGTCAAGGGACATAAAACAAATGGTTGTATGCATTTAAATCATGTCATTCAAGATTGCATCGATCAAGGTCTAATTAAAATCACACCTCCAACATCACAACCTATGCATCAACCAACATTGAACTATGATCTAGATGCCTTCAAGAATCCACTTCCATCACATGACAAACCAAGTAACCCTCATACTAGGAATACTATCCATTACAATTATGAGTCATCCACGATTGGCCGCATTGACCAAGCCTGCATTTCTACCATTACTATCCAAGGCAAAGCACCCGATTGTGCTGTAACTACTAGAAGAGGTCGTGTTACCATTCAAGGAGCACCTGTCAATCCTCCTCGACCTTCCTCTAGTTATAACATCCTTGATCACCCTAGAAAAACACCGGCACATATTTCCATCCTCAAATTGCTTCATATATCCCCCGCCCATAAAGCTATCCTTGATAAAGCATTGCAAGAATCCTCGGTGCCTAATAATATCGATACTACACAATTCCAATCTATGGTAGCCAGCATTGCAACCCCTTTCCCTCTAACTTTCTTTGATAAAGATCTTTGACCATCCATCAACCCATCACATAACGAAGCCCTCCACATAGAAGTATTTGTAAATCAATGCCATATCAAATGAATCTTAGTGGATGGTGGAGCTGGTCTTAATATATGTTCCTTAAAACTAATAAAATAATTGGGATATTTTGAGAAAGATGTTGACACTTCCAAGGTCATTACTATCAAGGCATATGATGATGTCGAGAGAGATACTGAAGGAATTATTCATTTGCCTATTCAAGTTGGTCCGGTCACTACTGACACCCATTGTCAAGTCCTTGATATTGAGCTTCCTTATAACATCATCCTTGGTCATCCATGCCCTCAAAGTAGTTCCTTCTACATACCATCAATGTCACAAATTTCCACATAACAGTGTTGAAGTTACTATCCATGTCAATCCTAATCCATTTGAGTTTTGTCATTCTTTTCAAGCTAAATATCAAAGTCCTAACCACATTCGTATCACCACCAAAGCATATCCATCTTCATCCTATGTAGACCCATCCATCCTACTCAAGCCATCATCTAGCAAAGCCACTCCAAATCTCTGTATCAAGTACACTGAACATGGTTTGGGTGAGTACACATTGCAAGAATCTTGTTGTGTTGGAACTCTTCCCTTGTCTCCCAAATCTCATAGCAAACCTTCTACATTGAAGTTATCTTCATCCACAGTCGTTTAAAAGCTCCACCAACAGTATTCATTAAAGGTGGATTCCTTGATGATGAAGACATTGATGACATTAACTCCTAGATATTCTATGATGAGAATGACCAAGTACAACTTGAAGTGGAGAGATATAACACAGGTTCTACATCATTAAGAACATGGGCTACAAAGGACATGGTGGATTGGGATCACAAGAACAAGGACCTATTGAACCCATTGTTGTGTCTAAGAAGTTTAATAAACAAGGCCTTGGCTTTCATCTGGAGGTACTGCCTTCCAAAGACATTAAGTGCATTTCTGATGTGGAAGCTGAACCTTCTTCAGTAGGAGAGACTTCTAATTCGGATACCATCGACGACTCCTCCCTCCATATCACCAAACTTTTTCAAGAAACCTCCATCTTCATGATCTCTATGACTTCCTATAGCCAAAATTGTTTGTCTGTTACCCTTTCACTTGTATATCCTGACCTTGTCGATTGGGACCAACAGGGGGCACCTATATTGGACACATTTGAAAATGATGAAGCTATCGCTAAATTCATGGGCTTATGACAAGGCATTCCATTAGGTGATCACAAAGCAGGCTTCATGATGGATCTCCCTAAACTAGCATATTTTGGCGGAAGCATCAAATCCTTCAGTCACAAAAGTGAAATAAATAGAATAAAAAAAGATAGGTCACTAGGTGAAAACTCAAAGGCACCTCTTGACCATGAAAAAGTAAAAATAAAGGATGTATCCGAGGGTGAAAACTTCCCTGAGGCACCCGAGGATGGGGGATTTGATCTTCCTGTCACCACTGATTATCATGAAAGATCAATAGTGCTAGTTGAAAAATCTCAAGACATGATCTTGGGCACAGAGCAGAATCTGAAGATCACTTTTTTGGCAGCATCGCTATCAGAGCAGGAAAGAAAAAATTTCATAGCATTCTTCATCAAAAGAGCTATCAATTCTGCATGGACTTATGCGACATGCCGAGTCTAGATCCATCACTTGTGGTACATCATTTAGCGGTATCTCCTAATGTAAAACCTATCAAACAAAAACTGTGCAAAATGCACCCACAAATATCTCTTTTGGTTAAGGCAGAGATTTAGAAGCTGTTAGAAGCAAAGTTCATAAGGCCTATTGATTATCTAGAATGGGTTTCAAACTTGGTACTTGTAGCAAAACCCGATGGACGAGTTCGCTGTTGCACAGATTTAAGAGATCTTAATAAAGCATGAGATGACTTTCCACTACCAAGCATAGACAACATTGTAGATCTCACAACTGGACATGAAATGATATCCTTGATGGATGGATTCTCAAGATATAACCAAATCAGAATAGTAGAGGAAGACCAAGACAAAACATCATTCGTTTGTCCATGGGGTACATATTGCTGGGTTGTAATGCCTTTTAGTTTCAAGAATGTTGGAGCTACTTATCAACGAGCCATGAAAGTTATTTTCCATGACCTTTTTCACACTATCATGGAAGATTATGTTAAGGATATTCTAGGAAAATCTAACACAAGAGAAGAACATTTACATGTACTAGCACAAATCTTTGATCGATCAGAGATGTATCAAGTCAGGCTAAACCCAAAGAAATGTGTATTTGGTGTAACATCTGGTAAATTCTTGGGATACATTGTGTCTCAACAAGGAATAGAAGTGGACCCTGACAAAGTAAAAGCTATCATGGAAATGCCTCCACCATCAAATCTGAAGCAACTTCGTAGTCTACAAGGAAGGTTACAATCCATTCACAGGTTTATCTCACAACTGGTAGACAAGTGTCATCCTTTTCAACATCTCCTTCACAAAGGTGAACCTTTTAAGTGGGATGAAAAATGTTAATAGGCCTTTGATAAAATAAAAGAATATCTGGCAACACCTCCTGTGTTAGTACCTCCTATATTGGATCAACCATTATTACTCTACATATCTTCAACAACAACAACATTGGGTGCCCTCCTAGCTCAGCATGATGATTCGGGAAAAGAACAAGCCATTTACTATATCAGCAAAACTCTTGTGGTATATGAACTTAACTATTCACCTATGGAAAAAGCATGTTTATCATTGGTGTTTGCTTCTCAAAAGTTGTGACATTATATGTTGAACCAAACAACAAATCTCATATCTAACGTTGATCCACTCAAATATCTTCTCTCCAAAGCAATCCTTATGGGAAGATTAGCAAAATGGGTTATGATCTTAAGTGAATTTGACATACAATATGTGGATCATAAGGCCATAAAAGGACAAGTCATCACTAATCAGTTAGCCATAGCACCTATCACAAATATTCATCCAATACATCCAGAGTTCCCTGATGAAGAATTGTTCAATCTAACTTCACCAACATTGTGGCAACTATACTTTGATGGATCTTACACACAACATCGATCAAGAGAAGGGATATTGTTTGTTACCCCTCAAGGAGATTATATCCTAAAGTCATACAGAATTACATTTCCATGTACCAACAACATAGCAGAATATGAAGCTTTAATCACAGGATTATACATGGTAGTATAATGGGCTATCAAATAGTTACAAGTTTTTGGTGATTCCCAATTAGTCATCAAACAGGTCTTAGATGAGTATCAAACAAAAGATGAGAAGCTTCTTCCATACAAGGTAATGGTTGACAATTTCAAGAAGTACTTTGACAATATCACCATTGAACATATCCCAAGGATACAAAACAAAGCAGCAAATGCCATGGCTATGATTGGATCTCTTCTAGACATGTCGTCTAATACACATAAGTGTGAATTTCGGGTTAAACAACTCCTGATTCCAGCATTTGAAGTACCATAGTCTGAGCTTATATGTGAGATTGTTGGTCCCAATTCACCTTGGTATGAGGATATATATGAGTATCTCTGCAATCAAACCTTTCCATTTCAACTATCTAACACCCACTGAAAAACCTTTATCCGTGTTGACCCTGTTCCTATATTTTAAAATTTAAACTTTTTGTGCTTGGGGATGCAAGTTAGTTTTGAAAGTTTTAATTATCTCCTACAAAGTTTTAAAAGCCTTTTAAATTTCCAATGAAGGCTTAATAAGAAGATGGTTAAATGAAGTAGTTACTATAACTACTTAGATAACTAAATCTGCACACAGATGGAACTGCTCAAGAAGTTTTAGAAGCTTTCTAGTAGATGCACTCAATCACACCCTTGATTTGATGAGGAAGCATAGATGCAACATGTGAACTCTTTTCCATCATGTCCTGAAGAAAATGTGGCCTCATGGGACGCAACAGGTGCATGATATGAACAAAATCGATTTGCTAAAGAGGTGTTAGGAACTCTCCATCGAAGACAAAATGTTGAAGCATATATAAAATGCCTGAATGGTTTAATAGAGTGCCTCAACAAAGATATCATCTCATGAAATGTAATGAGCATAGGGTATAAATCTCCATCGAAGAGTAATTGAAAAAATATTTTCTTCAAATGTTACAGTTGCAAGTGCCCTTGTAGATATGTGTGCAAAATTTGGAAGCATAGACAATGCACAGTCTTTCAAAACTTTCAACCAAAAGCAAGTGTCTGGTGTAAATCCAAATTCCATAACCCTTGCAAACCTCCTCCCTATCTGCGTGAAATTGAGAGCATTGAGCATGGTATAGACGTCCATCACAGCATAATGGAAGTGGGATTTTGTCAGCATAGACAATGCACTTAAACTGCTTTACAGAATCCCTCAAAGAAATGTGGTCTCACGGCTCGCTACGGTCGCAGACATACATGTAAAATGTGGAAGTGGAGAGAAAAAACACAAGCTATTTGATAGAAAGCCATAAATATATTTATTAGCTGGTAGGCTTTTATATCTTAACATTATAGTGCTCCAAATTGTTTCACGCCATAAAAAATTCATGCCTAAAAATTTTCTAAACTCTCTGGTTGTTCCTATTGGCCTATTCGTTGAAACTCCTATGAGTACAAGTGCTAGTATACTTCAAAATGCTCTTGTAGACAAGCATGCAAAATGTAGAGGCATACACAAGGCACATGAACTATTTGACAAAATGCCTTAAACAAATGTGTTGTCATAAACTGCACTGCAATATACATACAAAATGAATTTGTTGAAAAGACTTTAAAATCTTTTAAAGCAAATGCAACTGGCTGTTATAAAACCTGACTGCAACCTCTGTGAGCCTCCTCTCGGCCTGTGAACTAATGGAAACTTTAGAACAGGATATAGACATCCTTTAAAGTATAATTGAGATTGATTTTATGTCAAATGTTGCAGTTGCAAATGTGGTGGTTGACATGAATGCACAATATCGATGCATAAGCCAAGATGTGGTAGTTACAAGCACCTCAGCTAATCTATGGAAGTATGCAAACTTTTCATAATACCCCTCAAATAAATGTGGTCTCATGAAGTTTACAACTGATGACAGCGTCTTCACAACTCAAAAAGGCAATGGATTTAGCTGAAAGTAGATTTTTGTCAAAATTGAAATGTTGTTAGATATGTATGCAAAATGTGTAAACATAGAAGTAGCATGTAAACATATGACAACAAGCCTCAAAGAGATTTGGTTGCATGGACTACAATAATTACAGGGTATGCATTAAATGAGTTCATGAAAAAGGCTTTAGAAACTTTCAGGGAAATACAATTGGCTAAAATCCAAATTTTCAAATGTTAAAATGGGAGTGCTAAAATTAGTAATGGGTGGAGATCTTTGTCAGATATTATAGTTCGATCTGCCCTGACAGACATGAATGCAAAATGTCAAACCATAGACAATACAGATGAACTGTTTGATGACGTACTCCAAAGAAACATGGCATTATAGATGACAAAGATTGCAGGATATGTACAAAATGGGTTTGTTGAAGGCAAACTTGGTATGATTGCGGGTAGATATGCTTACAAAATGTAAAAACATAGACAAGGAATGAGAATTGTTTGACAAAATACCTTAAAGAGATGAAATTTCATGCACCATGGAATTGATTTATGAGTTCACAAATCCCTTATTTGTTTATGGAGAAACTTTTACTCTCATATATCATGGCCAAATGGATGTTTCTTGTCCTTGTTGTATTGCACGTCCTGCATACATGGGAATCTCTACCCTATAGGTGAACTTATAGTTGTGGGTTCAAATTCTTTGGGTTTACTTCACTCTTACACCTAGATAAGGTGATCCTAGTATTTACATAATTGCCAACATGGTTTGAAAGAATTTTCCAGATAAATCATTTTCTTGGCTATACATATGTTTAATGACATGAGGTGCAACAGATCAGGTTAGTCAAGGCACAAAGATGCTATTGGTGTTGTGAGTATCAGCCTTGCATAGTCAAAGAGATCATTCTTGTCTATCTCTTGCACTTATAGAAGTGATGAATTATGCTCATTTGAACAAGGTACATTTGGTGTTGTCAAGGGAACTATGTCTTGAGTCACTATTATTGTTGTTTCAATGGAGTTCGACATGGTAACGCTTACATTGGGATGTATTACTTTAAAGGAGAAGAGTTTGGCAAAGAAGTGTTTGTGCTTCTAACAAAGTCAATAGAAAATGACTATCATCATACATATCAAGACTCCCAAGAACATGTGGATGGAGGGTTTTATTTAGATTTACCTACCACTTGTTGTCATCATCTCCCATGTTCAACATCATCAGGAAATAATACCTGAGACACAACATTGCCATTGAGCTTGAGGAACGGCCTCAATATGTAGGTTTTGGTTATTTTAGGGGAAAACAGAAGGTCAAAGAATGCTTTTAAGAATCCCCAAGCACAATCTCTAGCAAAAAGGAATCAGTCCATATTTTATATGTGTGAATAGAGGAGTCTACAATTCAGGTATATGGAGGATTTATCAACATTCAATGAAGAGATGACCACAGAAATGGAGAAAATAGAGATGGAAAGTTTAAATTAGCAAAGTTCATCACTTGAAAGTTGCAAGTTTCATGTTAACTTTTTGTAAAAGTGACTTATGTCACATGTTGTAACTGAAAGTTAGAAAATGAGCTTAGTTTCTACTTATTTCTTAAGTGCTAAAATTGGGTAGTTACTCTAAGTAACTATCTTTCTGAAAAGAAAGTTAGTTATTCCAAGTTGGCACACTTAGAGAGTTAGTTATACCAAGTAGTTACAAAAAGTGGTTAAGGTAGTTACCTTAAGTGGTTACTAACCTCACCTATAAATACAACATTGTAATTCAATCAAGGGGAGACTTTTTGTAGGGGGGGAAACTTGGAGAACTACTCAGAGATTATGTGAAGACTTTTTGGCTTGACACTATGTATAGAAGAGTTTTTGGAATTGTATAATTTCAAGGAGATAATGAAGAATGCTTTTGGTTCGTAGGTTCTAAATGTATTCATATGTTATCATTGCTTATTTCTCGTATGTTAAATCAGTAATCCTTCTATGTGATTGTGCAAACCATTGGTATTTTATGTGATTGATGTAATGAATAATGTTCATATCTTTGTATCTTGGTTTGAACATGTTGGGATGGCAAATCTTTTCATATGTTGAGGTTTTTTATCTTTATTTCATTATCATTGCACATCAAAACACATTTTTTGTTAAAATCCCCTTTGTAATTGTGATTCGTTGTGGAATCTCAATTGGTTTTTGTATGTCTACTGTTGGGGTTTTTGTTAGTCATCTTTTCCTAGTTTTGTGTTTTCTCCTTTCTTTACTTTCAGGTTAAAAGTACACGAAAATACCAAAAACTCAATCATACAAGGGAGCTGCCCCTCTCAAACCTAGAGGAAGATCGTTGCTCTATCGCAATCTCACCAACTATTGGGATAATTTAGTCACTGTTGTAAGGGCAACGAGTCAACTTCAAAGGTTATTTCACGGTGACAAATCTGTTTACCAACATATTTTTGGTGACTCTACTCGGGAAAGATCGAAGTGTTGGTGCCTTTGTTCTTTAAAAAAAAATTCAAGTATCCCCCCCAAAAAGAAGTTGGCGACTCTATCTGAAAGAAGAATCCTTGAATATGGTTTGGTATTGAAGAACCCATATGCATAACTTGCAGTTTCTTGAATTATATAGTGATAGTGATGATGAAGATTATCCTTTTTCTACTTCCTCTGCTCAACAAAATCAAGTTCTTGATGACCCAAAGCAAGTGGATTTTTTGAAGAGTTTCTATGGTGGCATGCAACTTACTACTAATCAGGTTCATACTTCTTTGCTTCAAACATTGCAGAAGATTGAAGAAAAAGATGGGAAAGAGACTCATTTTCTTGCTCGTGATCAAAACTCCCTATCCAGAGATATTCATGCACCAAAAGATAAAAGAAATTATGCTGAGATATATCATCCACATGATGAGGACAGAAATGAAGAGGCACAAGTTTTTCCTACAAATGAACTTGTATTGAGGGAAGTGTCTAAAAGAGACTCATTGGGACACACATGTCCACTTAAGGAAGACCAAGAAGAAGTGATGGAGATAGAAGAAGAAGATTGTATGGAAACATGCAATGATGAAGAAGCAATCTGTCTAGATGATTACATTTTCTTAGTTTCTTTGAAGAATGTCACTCCTCTTGTGACAACTTGCTTTGGTTCAACAACTATATCTTCCAAGGAAGGTTCCCATGACATGGTTAATGTTCAAGGGAATGCAAAAGAAATTTTGGACCAGAGTGTAAACAAAGAAGATGAAGATGAGTTGCAAAGTGTTTTTCTAACATGCATGCAACCTGAACAAGAGGAGGATGATGATGAAATAATACCGCAAGATCATCTCAAGACTCTTGAAGATGATTTTCTTTGTAAAGAAGATTTCATTCCTTCTCCTTTATCTTCTGTTGAAGAAGAATCCTCAACTACTAGAACCAAAGGTACTACTCAAGATGAAGCATTGAGTACTCCCACTCTAACTATGCAAGAAGATCATAATGATACTAGGATTGATGAAGACCTACACGTTTTAACTTTTCCTTCACTACTTCCAAGAGAGGAAAATATTATTTCTTCTTCACCGATGATACAAGAAGACTTTCAGGAAGATAAAGTGCATAATGCAGACTCATCACTTTCTCTTCCTCATGTGCAACCCTTTGATAAAGAAGATTCTGAGTTAGTAATGCTAAAGAAGGAGGAATTTTCCTTTGTAGAAGATGATTCAATGATAAAGGAGGACATTACTCATAAGAAGAATCAGTCGCAGAGTATTGAGTTTTCTTCATTTCTTACTTCACACGAAGGATGTCCGATCCGTGATTCAATTTTCTTTTATTCAAGCTATCAAAATGATCTTCAGATAGAGAAGGTTGATATGCTTGACATGATGCCAGAAGACATGATCAACATTGCATGAGTCAATATCAATGTGATTCAAAAGGACTCAAATATTTATGATGAGAAATGGTTGTTCAGTGCACTATTCAAAGAGTCCTTATATGTCTCACATTTCATTTTTGTCATCATCCTAAAATGTCTACTGAGTCAGCAAGTGCCTTATCCATGCACATCTCTTTTTCATATAGGTGTCTATTTTTCTCAACTTGTTAATGGCTTCACATGATCATCCTGAAGCAGTTTTGAGGTAGAAGTCACCTACCATGTACATAGGTTAATTAGGAGTTTCTATTGTGTTCGTCTTGTTTTAGTTTCTATTGGTTTTCATTGTTTGCCTTGTCTCTGAGTGTCTTTGTTGCTTATCCTTTTGTCTCGTTGGAGTCTCCTTGTTTCCCCTTGTACATCATGTTATCTCCTGACTCTATTTGTCCAATGGATAAGGCACTGGTCATTTCCAGAGATTCTAGGTTCATCCTACATCCGCAAGGTCCTTGTCCCTAGTTAGAGCCAGTTGTTGACCCTATTCCTACATTTTAAAATTTAAACTTTTTGTGCTTGAGGATGCAAGTTAGTTTTGAAAGTTTTAATTATCACCTACAAAGTTTTAAAAGCCTTTTAAATTTCTGATGAAGGCTTAATAAGATGGTTAAACGAAGTAGTT
Source organism: Cunninghamia lanceolata (assembly GCA_027924645.1). Taxonomy (NCBI): domain Eukaryota; kingdom Viridiplantae; phylum Streptophyta; class Pinopsida; order Cupressales; family Cupressaceae; genus Cunninghamia; species Cunninghamia lanceolata. The sequence continues at coordinate 12,054,646 of BSBN01000112.1, read as the reverse complement.
ACTATAACTACTTAGATAACTAAATCTGTACACGGATGGAACTGCTCAAGAAGTTTTAGAAGCTTTCTAGTAGATGCACTCAATCACTCCCTCAATTTGATGAGGAAGCATAGATGCAGTATGTGAACTCTTTGCCAGCATGTCTCAAAGAAAATGTAGCCTCATGGGATGCAATAGGTGCATGATATGAACAGAATCAATTTGTTAAAGAGGTGTTAGGAACTCTCCATCGAAGACAAAATGTTGAAGCATATATAAAATGCCTAAATGGTTTAACAAAGTGCCTCAACAGAAATATCATCTCATGAAAGGTAACAAGTGTAGGGTATAAATCTCCATCAAAGAATAATTGAAAGAAGATTTTCTTCAAATGTTGTAGTTGCAAGTGCCCTTGTAGATATGTGTGCGAAATTTGGAAGCATAGACAATGCACGGTCTTTCAAAACTTTCAAGCAAAAGCAAGTGTCTGGTGTAAAATCCAAATTCCACAACCCTTGCAAACCTCCTCCCTATCTACGCCAAATTGAAAGCATTGAGAATGGTATAGACGTCCATCATAGCATAATGGAAGTGGGATTTTGTCAGCATAGACAATGCACTTAAACTACTTTACAAAATTCCTCAAAGAATTATGGTCTCATGGCTCGCTATGGTCGCAGACATACATGCATAATGTGGAAGTGGAGAGAAAACACATAAGCTGTTTGACAGAAAGCCACAAAGATATTTATTAGTTGACAGGCTTTTATATCTTAACATTATAGTGCTCCAAATTGTCTCACGCAATAAAAAAATTCATGCCTGAAAATTTTCTAAACTCTCTCGTTGTTCCTATTGGCCTATTCGTTGAAACTCCTATGAGTGCAAGTGCTAGTATGCTTCAAAATGCTCTGGTAGACATGCATGCAAAATGTAGAGGCATACATAGGGCACGTGAACTGTTTGACAAAATACCTCAAACAAATGTGTTGTCATAAACTACGCTGCAATATACATACAAAATGAATTTGTTGAAAAGACTTTAAAATCTTTTAAAGAAAATGCAACTGGCTATTATAAAACCAAACCGCAACCTCTATGAGCCTCCTCTCGGCCTGTGAACTAATGGAAACTTCAGAACAAGATATAGGCGTCCTTTAAAGTATAATTGAGATTGATTTTCTATCAAATGTTGTAGTTGCAAATGCATTGGTTGACATGAATGCACAATATCAACGCATAAGCCAAGATGTGGCAGTTACAAGCACCTCGGTTGATCTATGGAAGTATGCAAACTTTTCATAATACCCCTCAAATAAATGTGGTCTCATGAAGTGCACAACTGATGCTAGTGTCTTAACAACTCAGAAAGATAATGGATTTAGCTGAAAGTAGATTTTTGTCAAAATTTGAAATGCTGTTAGATATGTATGCGAAATGCGTAAACATAGATGTAGCACATGAATATATGACAACAAGCCTCAAAGAGATTTGGTTGCATGGACTATAATAATTACAGGGTATGCATTAAATGAGTTCGTGAAAAAGGCTTCAGAAACTTTCAGGGAAATGTAATTGGCTAAAATCCAAATTTTCAAATGTTAAAATGGGAGCGCTAAAATTAGTAATGGGTGGAGATCTTTGTCAGATATTATAGTTCGATCTGCCCTAATAGACATGAATGCAAAATGTCAAACCATAGACAATACAGATGAACTGTTTGATGACATACTCCAAAGAAACATGACATTATAGATGGCAAAGATTGCAGGATATACACAAAATGGGTTTGTTGAAGGTGAACTTGGTACAATGGAGGGTAGATATGCATACAAAATGTAAAAACATAGATAAGGAATGAGAATTGTTTGACAAAATACCTTAAAGAGATGAAATTTCATGCACCATGGAATTGAGTTATGAGTTCACAAATCCCTTATTTGTTTATGGAGATACTTTCACTCTCATATATCATGGCCAAATGGATGTTTCTTGTCCTTGTTGTATTGCACGTCCTACATACATGGGAATCTCTACACTATATGTGAACTTATAGTTGTGGGTTCAAATGCTTTGGGTTTACTTCACTCTTACACCTAGATAAGGTGATCCTAGTATTTACATAATTGCCAACATGGTTTGAAAGAATTTTCTAGATAAATCATTTTCTTGGCTATACATATGTTTAATGACATGAGGTGTAACAGATCAGGTTAGTCAGGGCACAAAGATGCTATTGGTGTTGTGAGTACCAGCCTTGCATAGTCAAAGAGATCATTCTTGTATATCTCTTGCACTTATAGAAGTGATGAATTATGCTCATTTGAACAAGGTACATTCGGTGTTGTCAAGGGAACTATATACTGAGTTACTATTATTGTTGTTTCAATGGAGTTCGGCATGGTAACACTTACATTGGGATGTATTACTTTAAAGGAGAAGAGTTTGGCAAAGAAGTGTTTGTGCTTCTGACAAAGTCAATAGAAAATGACTATCATCATACATATCAAGACTCCCAAGAACATGTGGATGGAGGGTTTTATTTAGATTCACCGACTACTTGTCATAATCTCCCATGTTCAACATCATCAAGAAAGAATAGTTGAGACACAATATTGCCATTGAGCTTGAGGAACAACCTCAATATGCAGGTTTTGGTTATTTTAGGGGCAAAGAGAAGGCTAAAGAATTCTTTTAATACTCCCCAAGCACAATCTCTAGCAAAAAGGAATTAGTCCATATTTTATATGTGTAAATAGAAGAGTCTACGATTCAGGTATACAGAGGATTTATCAACATTCAATGAAGAGGTGACCACCAAAATGGAGAAAATAGAGATGGAAAGTTTAACTTAGCAAAGTTCATCACTCGAAAGCTACAAATTTCATGTTAACTTTTTGTAAAAGTGATTTATGTCACATGTTGTAACTGAAAGTTAGAAAATGACCTTAGTTTCTAGTTATTGCTTAAGTGCCAAAATTGGGTAGTTACTCTAAGTAACTATCTTTCTGAAAAGAAAGTTAGTTATTCCAAGTTGGTGCACTTAGAGAGTTAGTTATACCTAGTAGTTACAAAAATTGGTTAAGGTAGTTACCTTAAGTGGTTACTAACCTCACCTATAAATACAACATTGTAATTCAATCAAGGGGAGACTTTTTGCAGGGGGAAAACTTGGAGAACTACTCAGAGTTTATGTGAAGACTTTTTGGCTTGACACTATGTATAGAAGAGTTTTTGGAATTGTATAATTTCAAGGAGATAATGAAGAATGCTTTTGGTTCATAGGTTCTAAATGTATTCATATGTTATCATTGTTGATTTCTCGTATGTTAAATCAGTAATCCTTCTATGTGATTGTGTAAACCATTAGTATTTTATGTGATTGATGTAATGAATAATGTTCATATCTTGGTATCTTGGTTTTGTTGATGGTGGTTTTAGCATGCAACAATGCATATGTGATTGTTGGTTTCATACCTCTCTTGAAAAGTATCCTACCCTAGGTAAGACTACTCCAAGGATAATACATCTAGGTCTTAGCTTGCTTGGAATCTCTCAGTTGGTATGTTCTAGCTGTGCCTACAAGGGGTCTCACATGCAATCTGTAGATTTTCAAGTTTGGGGCAGAAAACACACATAAACCCTTTATGTTTTTTAGCTGATAAAACAATGTAAAATGTTGCTGAAATTCCTAATCTAATGACTAACAATGGTTTTAAAGAAAATGCAAAAGGTTAGGGTTTTAGAAGAATCCTAAGTGGCATTCATAATGCACAGGTTACCTTTAGTAGACAAATACTCTAAAACTTTTAACCAATTTCCTGAGTTACCAAACTGAAAGAGGTGTTACAGTACTCCATAAAATGATGCTATCTTCAATGGAAGTCAATAGATTTTCAGATTATATTCATTTGTTAAATACCCAATAAACTGCACAACTTAACTTGTGAAATGCAATTAAACTTTAGTACAAACAATCAGCCCAGACTAACTTTACACAGCTATTTACCATCAACAAATAACTAAAAGTATGGACTTAGAGTATTCATCAGATACTTCAGCAAACCATAAACATTATAAAAACACAACTAACTATGGGAGAGCATGAAGTGAACCATGAAAACTAAAATGAGCCAATACAAGACACAAATTCTCAGAATTACTACAAAAACTTGCTTTACATTACTTCAAATGGCATAGAGTCAACAATTCGATATCAAAATCTCTCTTACAAATAAAGGAAATAGCAGCCCTTTATATTGAAAAGTAGCATACTGAGTTTTCAAATGGATGGTGGAGATTAATTCGACACCGACGGTCTAGATTACATCGATAAATACAATTGTAACCACTCACATCAATTCTCGGATTACATTTTGTCTTCTATGAAAAAGATGAAAAATAACCTTCAGATACATTGAATCTAGTTAATTTGACTAGCCAACTCAATATATTAGTAGAAAAGAAAATTTTAGAAGCATAGAAAAGACAAAATAGAGTCACATGTTGCCTGGAATATAGTGATTTACAATTATGACAGGATTACATCCTTAAAATAGTCAAAAGAATATTAGAATTCTTCTTCTAAATCAATTTTGTGTTTGCTAGCTAGCTTGTTACGGTAAGTCAACCACGTGTCAAGTGCAAGATTAATCTCTGACGGATCTAGATCCTTCAAATGATTGAACTGGTAGTCAAACATCTCTAGCTCCCGACTGAATTTACTATATATTTTCTCTATCTCTGCACCTTCCTTTTGAAACACCTTGACTTCGGCCCTAAGGTCGCTTACCTTGTCTAATCTGTCCTCCATACTGATCTTGGCATCTTCAAAAATCACCTTACGCAACTTATCTTTACACTTTTCGATACCAAATGAGGCATAGTCATCATAGGAGGATTTTACGCAATCCTTTAAAGAATCATTGATATCATATATAATTGATCTTAGCTCCTAATAGGCTGGCTTATATGCTTCTTTTATATTTTCAAAAGTTTCTTTTCTCAAAAGCAGCTGTTGATACCACTCAACGGCCTTTGGCAGCTGATTCCCAGTCAAAATATTCTCTACGACTAGAGTCTAGGCATGCAATTCCTGGATGCTCTTTATCTGAGGATACATATGCGAATAATATTCATCGAAGGAATCACATTCCTCGAGAAAATATTTCCATTTCTTATGAAACTCTACCAACTTCTTATGCACTTGAGAGGAGGTGTTAATAGTTTCACATCCCATCTCAAAAACTTTTGATAGCCAATTTTCCATACCTTGGGATTTGGATCTTACCTCACCCAATCTGGCCATTTCATCAGTAGATAGGAAAGTGGGTATCGTCCTTATATCTCCTCCTGCATCTACTGGCTTAACTAAAAACTGAAGGCATGCACAAAGTTCTTCATTCTGCTGCTTCAAATCCTTCTTGGAAATTTCATCCTTGTCTAATTGCTTCAAAATTGATGTGACTGATTCCTTGAAATCATCCACTCTATGTGCATGAGTGGTGGGTCCCAAATCAACCATAGATATCACATAATCCTCCACCTTGACATGTTCTTTTGCTGTATTAGCTGGAGGGACTACTATTTCTACAATTCTTGATCCTAACTCATCTTTATAGAATTTGGACTATATTTTGGCCTTCTTTTGTTTCTTGGGCTTCTGAGCCTATGATAAAATTGTACTCAAATCTAGCTGCATTATTTCCACCTGTGGCTCAGGATATGCTATTCTACTTTGTAGCCATTTAGGTACAGAAGATTTATTCAATTCAGTGGCTCCATCACCATCAATTACAACTAGCTCTTTGGGTGATTTCTGCTCTTGCTCTGGTTCTTCATTCTTTTCTGTGCTTATCTCTTCTTCTTTTTCTTCTTCTTGGGCCAAGTTTTCCAAACTTACCATTATACTTTCTTGAGCTGACTTGAAAACTTCCTCTATTTTACCTTTATCTGGAGGACTATCAAATACATCAATGACTTCAACATTGATCAAAGGTTCATGGGAGTCTTTATCACTTACTTCAGCCAACACTTCTTTCTCCTCCTCAAGTGTTGTTTTAGGCTCATGCAATCCCAACTCTGCGCATACTTTCTCAATCCTAGGCAGCAGTGGTATGGCAAAAGAATCTGCAGGCATTTGTGAGATAAGAAGAACAGAAGATATGGCTAGGGGAGGCACATTGACTTGCGTCAAATTAGCTAAAACTGTCGATAAGGAAGAAGAGATGACAAGAGGTGAAGGAAAGGGTAATGAAGGTAAATAGAGAGGGGGTGAAAGGATGGTGGAAATGGGAGGTAAGGGTAATTGAGTGGAAGAAGTAGAAGATGTAGGTGTAGTGATAGAGGGGCATGAAGTGGCGACAATGGAGGAGATAGGGCTGCTAGAGGTATTGGAAGAAATTGCCAATGAGCAAAAAGTAGCTGCAATGGTAGAGGTAAGAGAGGTGGCAAGGGATGTTTCTTGAGTTATGGGATCTGAGGTCATGGGTGAAGTGGATGCAACAGCGGAAGAAGTGATAGAAGAAGAAGTGGTAGTAGAAGTAGCAGGGGTTGTGATAGCAGTGCTTATGCTTTGGGTAGCGAGAGATAGTGAAGTTGGAGGACTAGAATCTTTCTTGGTTGTATCATCCTCCTTACTTACCTCTTTTACTTTTGCTTTCTTTTCCTTGGAGCCTTCTCCAGGGCCACTTGGCATGTCTCTTTTCTTGGAGGCCCTTGTCTTGGTAGAGGGAGGTTGATCTTTCTTTAGAGGAGGCTTTGTAGATGGCTTCTTAATCTTCTTCACTTTCTCAGCCAAAGATGTATGCTCTTCACTATATGCTTTCTACCTCTTAGCTTACTCTACCTCATATGTGACATTGATTAGCTCATCTTCTTCTTCCCCGTAGTCCTTATCTGATTCTAGTGTTGTATAAGTGAGTTGTACTCCCTATCCTTCTAGAGAAGCCACCTGACCTCTTACCCAGGCTTTGCTCAATCTGATAGGTTCTCTCATAATAGTATCCAAGGAGCTTTCTTCTGCATTTTCCCAATTTGGTAATGGAATAGGCTTATGGTATTGAGCCTCCCACGGACCTCTGACCATAACATTTTCATCATCTTGCAGCTGGTCTGGTACTACCATAATGTGGAACTTCTTAATAAAATCCAGAGGCAACCTTGAATGTACCCTCTTCATAATCTCGTAATCATCTAGGCAATTGGCCCAAAAATCTTCAATGTGTATCTTGTGAAATAACTTCTTACTCATGGATCTTTCCATTATCTTATTTGGATCAAAATGATCCCTTGTATTGTAGTAGTGTAACTTGTGGAGTTGAAGCTCTTTATCAGAATGCTCTATAGATGCCAAAGAAGGGCATGTATAGTTCCCCTTGCCGAACTTGATAGAAAACTGAACATTGGTTCTATGCAAGTGTTTGAGCTTCTTGGCACAGGGTATTAACTGTCTAGATAGCTCCAGAAGTGTTGTCTTGTCATCGGGATACCTGGGAAGTCTGTAAGCCATCCCAGTGAAGCCTTACACTCTTAAATATGTGAATTTCTCAAATTGGATGTACCATCTACCATACTTAGTTATTTCATTCATTGCCTTAGTGGAAATCCTCAAGGCTGTGTTACCTTGCAGCATTCTAGTTATATACGTTGTGAAAGCATCATTTACCCTTTTGAAATGTATCAAATATTGAGATGAGGTCAGCTGTGGGTAGCATTCATATACCTTTTATCTAGGTTTGCTCATCATTCCCAACTTCTCCAATCTTGGACAACCCAACATAGTGATTTCTTCTTGCCAATGCATAAACAATATAAGATGTCCATCTGAAGTACCTTTTATCCTTGAAATTGCTAAGGGCCTCATGAATGTTGTCACTAAGGATTTGGGCCCAGTAGAACTTAGTCCCTTTCAATATCTCAATGATGATAACAAACATCCACTCCTTAAAAGTAGAGGTTGTAGGTAATCCATATATCCTGCTCAAGAAAGTTACTAAATCTCCAATTTCATCATGCAAATCACTCTTGTATAGTATTTAGGGAAATTTGATGAAAGTAGACCTTCTATTTTTGGCCCAATTGTCATTCATGTACTTTCTGCATCCTTCTACATCTTTGTTATAAGTCTCCTCTGATCCTTGTTTGTCTGGCATAGTCATAACCTTGTGCCAAGGAATATCAAAGGTCTCAGCTAGAGAGGGTGGGCTTAAATCAGCCAAGATATCCCCATTGGTTGTTTGGATTGTTTTTGTCATGACATCATACCTATCTACACAAGTTGCCATCAATTTTGCACATTACACTGAGGTAGGGAACGCAGCAGCTTGTGATATACCACTGTCCCTAAGTATTATGGCCCTAGGAGTTGGGTTCGGACTGAAGATCCTCAATCTGAAGTCATCTAGGTCTATGTGACCTAGGTCTGTATCTCCTACATCACTCCACCGAGAGTGAATCTTGGTCTCTGGAGGGATTCCCTTGAATTTGTACTTCATAGCTTGGGCTTGGGCAGTCATTTAGTCTGTAGGACTAGACCTTATAAGTTTGATACCTTGATAAATCTTTCATACACCCCTAAGTTTAAGATGAACCTTAATGAATCTACTAGTACTACTAATGTACCCTTTTAAAGAATCTCAAATCTAACAGTTATCACCATTACACTTATAACAATCATCATTAATACATGCAAAGAAACATTTAATGTTGGAAGAAATCTTATGAAAATCATCATTAACTATGCATTACAACATAAACTCTATCATTTTTGGCACTTTCCCTTTGAAAATTCTTTGAAACACAATCATTTTGCATGATTTGCACTATTTTAGGGTCATCTGACTTGTAGGTAGAAAAGTGCTAAAATTAGGGTCTACCAACCTCAGCGGGAGAAACAGGCTTATCCGACTCAAGGTTTTACTACTATTCATGTTTTTTAACGTTTGTATGGATTTTGGTTTCTACCGACTTGCTCGGCTTTTGAAGGTCACCGACCTTCTATCGATTGTTCAATCAGTCAGTTGTGATTTAGCGCAAGTCCCTTTGAGATCATTTGTATCACATTTGCATGAGATTTGGCTTGGTCTGATTTGCGCGAGTTTTGAAGTTGACCAACCAAGTCAGTGGGAGAGCATTAAAGCACAGGGTCGGAAGGGATCATTTCTAGTGGAAGGCCAATGTCTTGTTTTCAGTGGGACTTTGGGATGTCACCAATTTTGTGGAGATATTCAAGCTGTCTGACCATGTCAGAACCGGGGTCATTTAGCACAAGATTGGTGTAAGGGATTTTTGGTGCAAAAGTAGTTTTCAAGGCTTACGGGGTTTTGAGGTCCCGCCAACCTAATTGGTGAGACATGACATGGGCATGTAGGTTAGAGATCAATGTTTCTAGCGCAAAATAGATTTAAAATGCAGCACATGTTTTAAAGGTCACTAACTGACTGAAGAATTGACAAGTTTACAGGTCAGTCGGACCTAATTTCTGCACTTAATTGAATGTGTCCACAACAATATTCATTTAAGTTTTTGTTCTTCCTTGCTTATGGCAATCTCTTTATGTTTCCACAAAGGCATCTTAATGGGGTTTCAAAGGAAAACAAATAGTTCATGCACAAACCCTAGCTAGAAACCCTAAGGATGCTTGCTTAGAAAACCATCTAATCAAACCCCAATTGTATACAGCAAAAGCTCGAAAGACTAGGTTTGAAAACCTACATGGTTAATGTAGAAGATGCATTTGGATTATGCAAGCATGGAGTGGTCACGGATTGAACTCAAACAAATGGCAGTAGAAGGTGTTCAAAATCATAAATGGAGCTCTGGAAATCCCAACCAAATGCAAAAGATAGTTAAAACAAAGGATTTTACCTCTTTTATTCCCCAACCAAATCACCATTAATGCACAGCGTATGATTGTCAAATTATGGTTTTGGCACGGTTTCTCCTTTGCTCGGACTTGGCGAGGAAATAGGATGCGTCAGACTTGGTCGATGAGGGCTCCTTTCAGCACTGTGACATGTAGGTTCAACTTGTGTAGTTTGCGGGCTTTTAAGGCCTTCTGACTTGTGGGTATTTTGGCCTCATTCGACTTAGTCGGTGATCAAACAATATAGCGCAAGTCAGAGATGGTTGATTTTAGCATAGAAGTCCGTCAGGAGGAAAATTAATGCTAAAGTCAGTGATAAAGGATTTTAGCGCTAGGTTGGTTGGAAGGCAATTTAGCGCAATGGTCAGACAGAGAGCAATTTAGTGCAAAGGTTGGTTGGAAGGTAAATTAGCGCAAAAGGGCAATTCAAGGCCATCAAAAGGGATATAAAAATCCAACCTAGCAGATTCTTAAAGTGATTTCTTAATATCATCATTCAATCAAGGTCAAAATGTACTTTGACCACTTAACCACTTGGGATATGAAAAGATCTAATTGACATCCTAAGCCAAATCAAAACAGGGGTTCCCTATTTTGGAATGGGGCATGTCTACGAGGCACAACAAATGGCGACTCTGTTGGGAAATGCTCCTGAGCATTCCAACAATAAATGTTTAGTTCAAATCGAGAATCTCTGTGTTCCCCACATATTAAATGAAAAAGAAAGGTACCTTATCAAAGAATCCAAGATCACTAACTAGTGCAACCATCCACATCCTAAAAACTTGAGTGTGTGCAATTGTATTCATTCTCATCCTTTGGCAACTAAGTTCATCCAAGATCTCCTGGGACAAGTTAGGAAGCTGAGATCATTCTACCACCAAGAAATGCTCAAATTTTGGAATGTGACGAGCTTTGAGAAGAATAAATGATAGATAATGTTTTCTAGTATGATGGCATTTGATGGTAATCATTTCTAGACAGTACCTTATGTGAGAATTTTTAATTGGTAGTCTCTTTTATTTGCACTGTAATGGGTCTGGTGTTGAAAAAACACCTTTTATTTTTACCCAATATAGGCTAGCAACACTTAGTGTCACTTGTCCTCTTGCTTGATTGATAGTGCATGTAGTAGAAGAAGAAGTCAACCCTTATACTTGACACAAGATCACTTAGACTCACCTAGATACCTTAGGATCATTTAAAGCATGAGAGATATATGGTTAGAAAATACTTCAAGTGCACCAACTAATGACTCATTTCCAGTGAACGGACACCATACTCCCTAACATAACAATGGAACCCATAGAAAAAATAAGCGGAAACCTTAGCTTCTTGAAGGAAAACTCACGACTATTCACCCATCAAAGAAGCACTTGCAGGTCCACACAACTGTCACCATATCAAAAACAAAGACCCCGTGAAAAAGCAAGTGCAGCAAGCAAAACCAAAAGGATGACTAATCTAAACAAAGCACCTAACAACTAAGGAAAGCAAGGGAAAGAAAGAAAAACTAAACTAAAGGAAACCTAAACTAACCAAAGCAAACAAACCCCTAACTACGTACACTAAAATGAGGCATGACTGCCTCTTAGGCCTGGAAGTAGTGCTTTAGGAACTGGCCATTGATAGGTAATGGCAGCTTCTCACCAGTAAGGCTCTTGAGTCGATACATGTTGTCTCCAAGGATCTCATAGATCTGATAGGGTCCCAACCAAAGTTTATCAAACTTACCATGTTCTCCTTTCTTCTCATGAGATTTATCCCAAAATAGGACCAAATCAGAAATGCGGAAGGCTTTGACCTTGGCTCTTTTGTCGAACCATAATTTTATGACTCCCTGATGTTTAGCAAAGTTTTATATAGCAGCACCGTGTTTCTCTTCAAGGTGCAATAATTCGGCTAATCTAGAGGACAACTGATCATCAGTTTCAAGGTGGTCTTGCATGAATTGTAGTACGAGGATCCTCAAGTGGATGGGAAAGATGGGTTCAATCCCATAGACTAGGTGATAAGGCAATGTGCTCAGGGCTGCTTTGTGTCAGATTCTATAAGCCCATAAGGCGAACTTAAGCTAGGTATGCTAGTCTCTGGGGCTTTTGTCTAATAGTTTTTTATAACCTCGAGCCAATTTTTATTTGTTGATTCAGCTACCCCATTCCCTTGTGGCTAATAATTAGATGAGAACTTGAGAGTAATCCCATAATCAAATGCCCAATTAGAAAAATGTAATGATGAAAAGGCAGGGCCATTATCACATACCAAAGCAAACCGACAACTGAATCTAGTGATAATATGCTTTTCAACAAATTTAATAACTACCTCTATGGTGCATTGCTTACAAGCTATTGCTATTGCTTCATACCAGTGGGTGCATTAATCAGTAGCAGTCAGAATATACCTGTGGCCTATAGAGGAAGGCAGATTGATCATACTGATAAAGTTGAGGTCCCACTGAGCAAATGGTCATACCTCCACTACTGGTTACAAGGGCATGACTACATGTCACTCTCTGTGTGCAACGATCTGGCATAAATGATAGGTTCTTACATGTGAATATGCATCTTTGAACAGAGTTGGCCAATAATATCTGGCATGAAGAACCTGATTAGCTGTTGAGTGGGCTGATCCATGACCTATTCTGAATCTCTCATGAAAACTAGTTAATACTAGATTAACTTTTGACTTATCTAAACACCTTAGATAGATGCCTTCATGATTCTTCTTGTAAAGGACTAATCCTTTTATCATGTAACTACTGCTCTTTAGTCTGAGTGCTCTCCTTTAAACTGAATTCAACTGTGGTGGACAGTGTTGATTGAGTAAGTAAAATATGATGTCTCCATACCACTCATCTTTTGAAACGTCTTCTAACAGGTACTGCTGGGAGACTAGGCCTAGTCCCACTTCAACCATTATTCTAGTGATAGCCTGACCTCTTACCAATTTCATAGGTTGAATATCTATGTCAAACTCTTGCAGTATGGTGACCCATTTCCCTCTTCTTTCTCCTAATTTGCTTTGCATCAGTAAGGCTTTGACTGCTGTATCTAGGACTATGGCAATTACTTGACTTCTTAAGATGTAATGGCAGAATTCCTTGACTACCTTTACCAGAGCGTATGATTGTTTTTCCACATTTGGATACCTTAGTTCTATGTCTTTTAATGGAGTACTCATGAAATCAATGGGCCTTTCATTGTCAACTAAAATTTTATGTGTCAACATTGCAGTACAAGTATGCTCGGAAGCAAACAAATATATTTGAAATGGCAAAGTGTAATCGGGACTCACCAAGATAGGTGAATTGGCTATAGCTTGATTAATTTTCTATGAAGGCAGCCTTGGCTTTGGGAATCCAATCCATTTTGGCGTCCTTCATCATGGCGTTGAGAGGTCGAACAATCTTAGCAAATCTCATGATGAATTTACGTACAAAGTTGATCTTATCGAAATATGACTTAAGTTCCTTCTTGCTGGCTAGAGGAGGTACTTTGAGTATTGCTTGGATCTAGTCTAGGTCGATAGATATTCCTTGCTCAAATATTACATGTCCCAACAACTTCCCCTCAGTTACTCCAAAGATGCACTTCTTGGGATTGAGTGATATACCATAATCCTTGCATCGCTGCAACACCTTCCTCAAGTTTGTTACATGATCCTCTCACCTTTTTGAGAATACTGTGAGGTCGTCCATGTAGATGATAATACATTTTCCAACCAATCCTTTAAAAGCAACATCCATCGCATGCTGAAAAGTTGCACTAGCGTTGATTAAACCAAATGGCATGCGGCGATATGCATAGATACCCCATTTGCAAGTGAAGGACGTCTTCAATCTGTCTTCATATTCTACCATCACCTGGTTATAACCAAAATACCCATCCAAGAATGATATCATCTAGGACCCATTAACAATCTGTAACACTTCGTCCAAAGAAGGTAGTGGGTAATTATCCTTTTCAGATGCTCTGTTTAAGTTACGAAAGTCAACACAAAGCTTGGTTTCTCTATTTTTCTTTTGAACTGGAACTAAATTTGCTACCCATGTGGAATGTATAACTCGGAATATTATCCTTGCTGATAGCAGCTTCTGAACTTCTTTGAAAATCAATGGTTCTAGTAGAGCATTCACTAGTCGTTACCTTTGTCTGAATGGCTTTGCTCCTGGCTTCAACGGGATGGTGTACGTGATGATCGAGGTATCGTATGTCTTTAGATCTTCATAGCTCCATGCTATAACCTCATGGTAATCTCTTAATGCATGTATGATTCATGTCTTTTCTTCTTTGGTACTAGCTTTCCCAATGAACACATTCTTAACATTTTCTTCTATTCCCAAGTTAAATGGGTTGCACTTTCTCCCTGAAGATTCTCCTTCTTTCCTTTACGTTCCTAAATTGTCTACATCAAACAATCTCTCCAATTCCACCATTCCCCATGGAATCATATTTGTTTTTAGGTTTAATACCCCTTCCAAATCCATTTCAGTAGGCTCCATTTATTCTTCATCTATTATCTAAGCAGTGAAAACATCAGATGAAGTAAGGAAATTAATTATGTGCTAGTCATCTTCAAAAACTTGGAAATTAGTAACATTATCAGATACAGATGGGGTAGTGACAAATTCAATGGAAAACTTCTTTAATCCTATCATGGATGTTGGCTCTAATGTACTTGCTATCTGAGCTAGAGCATTTGCAACATGATTCTGTCTCCTTGGGATCAATTAGATGTTAAAACCATCAAAGCATTCTATCAAATCCCAGACCCTATTCCTGTACCTATTCAGCCTCCTATCATTACATGAGTACTATTTTCTTACTTGTTTCACCACTAATTCAGAATCACCAAACACCTGGATAATTCTGACCTTCTTCTGCAGTGCAAGCAACAACCCTTGCACCAAGGCTTCGTACTCAGTTACGTTATTTGTGCATGGAAACTGTAGTCTTTCTGATGCCAAATACGAGCTCCCAATGGGGCTGATTAATTCAACCCCTACACCAGACCTTGTCTACATCTTGAGCCATCAAATCTTAAGGTCCATATGCAAAAATCTCTACTGCTATCATTCTGTTTTACTGATTTCTTCTTATCAAGCGGAGGCTCTAATTCTTCCTTCTTTTCAACAGCTGATACCTTCTTTAGAATTATGGGGACCTTTAGTTGTATTTGTACTTGTTTCATTGCCTCTTGACACAACTGGCAAGTAAATTCAGAATATGATATATCATGTATGCGGTAACAGTTGGGTAGTAATAACTCCTCCATTTGAACCTATTTTCTAATAGCGGTTTGATCTTCTGTAAATTTGGCCACGAAGTCACGGAACCCTTCAAATATCCCTGGTTCATCCTCTTCGGAGGAATCTCCTAAATTTGATTGAACATATGCTTCTGTACTTTCCAATTTTTCTGTAAGGGGTTTAAGGGGTCTTAAGCAACTCAGCATAAGGACTTCTTCTGACTGATTAATGTGTTGAAGATAAACTCCCAAATCAACTTCTGAGAACAAAATCTCATTGGGTTGATTGTACTCTGTAATCATGTGCTTCATCTTGGGTTCTCTTTCGATACATATCTGATTGGCCAACCCTTTCCATGGCAGCCACATATGAGAAAATTCAGTTGCCATATAACCGTTCAAAGTCCTAGACCAGTCTCTACTCAAAAGCATGCCATATTGATCTGGAATGTCCACCACTTGAATATCTATATACTGTTGCACCCTAGGATCAAAAGCCAGCTGCATGTGTATCCTGTTTAATTCACCTACTACATTCAATTCAGTCTTATCTTTCTGGAAGACTTGGCTAGAGTAAGCCCAAGTGCTTTATAGACTGATAATGGCATTACATTCGTGGAAGCACCAAAATCTACTAAACAGTTATGAAGGTTCTTATTGAATATCTTGAGTGTTAAGAGAAAAGGAGGGCTTTCACTCTTGTCTTTATACAGTGTTATCTTTTGTTCCACATTAGTCACATGTATTCTTTGTTTCCCTTTATCAATGCTATCCTTGGTGACATTCTCCTTTGGTACATAATCGATTTTAGTTCCAGCACCCATATCTTGAAAGAAAGATGTCCTAACCTCAGGTATTTTAAGTAGCTCATATACAGAAAGACTAACCTTCATTTTCTTGAGTTCCTCGGCTACATACTGCCCCATTTTCACTATGTCAGATTGTTGAGAATTTTTTGCAATAGTAGCACCTTGATATACTGGTTGATGGGTGAGTTTTGGGGGTTCATGGTTATTAGAAGCTTTTGGATCTGGTGGGATCTGATAGCTATTTAGAGGGATGCAGGTGGTGAACGGGCCTTTAGGCTTGCTACTTCTTAGGTTGTAAGGAGTCTTATTATACTGCTGATATACATTGACTTCTTCAGACTCTTCTTCCTCAGGTTGATTATCATCTTGGAATGGAAATGTATAACTATCAAGAACTAGACCAGCGTCGTACCTCTAAGAAGGAACAATTTCATACCCTGGCGGTGGAGTCTCCTGAGTTCCAGTATTTTGAATCTCCATTTGGAAGATACTAGATGCAATCTAAAATTTTGGGCAGTCTAGTTTGGAGTGAGCATTTGTGTTATGCAGTCTGCACCAAGTGGATAAAGTTGCTTCAGCTAACATCACACAACCCAGGGGCCTGGTATTATTGTTATGATTTTCCAAGGGCAATGGCATTCCTCCATTGTTCGGTCTAGTGTTCTAGGATCGGTTTAGCCTCTATTGAAAGTTCTAATTTTGATACTAATTCTGATTTTGATTCTAGGAGTACTGCTGATTCTAAAAATGTTGTTGATTATGTCCCGTCTGCTGTAGATAAGAATTTTGGTTCTTGAGGAGGGTAACCTTGGTAGTTAGCTTCTTCATTTGCTCAACCAGTTCTTTGATGTCATCTCTATCCTCTTTGGCTTTGGCTGTTTCTGAAGATTGTAGGAAAGGCATTTGTGCTGGAGGCATTTTAGCTACTGGATTGCTTGGGTGGATCACTAAAGCTTGTGTTTTAGCTAGGTTTGGAATCAGATTCATCACAAGAGTATGAGTGGCCAACGCGTGATTTATCATGGGTATTTGATTTGGCATGGCAATAGATCCCATATGGTTCAATGGACTAGAGGTTGTTTGTCCTAGTTGGGTACTCACAGTGACAGTAGCAGAATATGCTTGAGCTAAAGTAGCAGGGATTGGGTCAGCTCTCCTTCCAAACATGGAGGTAAGTTTATCTAGGGCAGCATAGTAAATGGGTAGGGCAGCGGCCTGTTCTATAGCATAAGGAGCTTGCAAGCGACTGAAGGCTTTCTGAAATCTATTGTTAAAGGAACTTATCAACTCTCCTTCACCTCGATGGATTTCAACAAAAGATCGATAAAGATTAGCTAGGGTGGTAAGCATACGAAACTTATCCAGAAATGCGATCTTCAGGTTTAGCCATGAATTTATGGATGCTATAGAGATGTTAGCGAACCAATAATAAGCTTCATCCTACAAAGAATAAGGGAACAACTTGCATATCACATCCTCATACTATACTTGCAACATGAACATGTTAGCTTCAAAGATTTTAATGTGCTCATCTGTAGTCCTATCTGGATCCTTTACTCTAAACTTTGAATAGAACTTATCTGGATTCTTTGGCATATCATGGTAATTGTTGAACAGAAAAGGAGACTGGTTATTTCCTGCAAAGAAGGCCATGTTGGGAGGATTAAAGGGAGCTACATCTATGTTCCTTAGGGCTGATTGAGCTCTTGGGGCTCTTGGTATCCCCTGATCTCTTCTTCTTTGTCTAAATTCTATTAGGGACAGTAAATCTTCTCTAGCTGAGTTGGATCTAGTGTGTCTCTATCTAGTCCCTAGACTTTCTAATTTTTAAACAAAAGAAAATAGTCTGCCATCCTTCTAGCACCAATTTTGTTGATGGTGGTTTTAGCACACAATAACGCAAGTGTGATTGCCGGTTTCACACCTCTCTTGAAAAGTATCCTACCCTAGGTAAGACTACTCTATGGATAATACAGCTAGGTCTTAGATTTCTTGGAATCTCTCAGTTGGTATGTTCTAGCTGTGCCTACAAGGGGTCTCACATGCAATCTATAGATTTACAAGTTTGGGGCAGTAAACACACATAAACCCTTTATGGTTTTCAGCTGATAAAACAATGTAAAATGCTGTTGAAATTTCTAATCTAATGACTAACAATGGTTTTAAAGAAAATGCAAAAGGTTACAGTTTTAGAAGAATCCTAAGTGACATTCATAATGCACAGGTTACCTTTAGTAGACAAATACTCTAAAACTTTTAACTAGTTTCCTAAGTTACCATACTAAAATAGGTGTTACAATACTGCAGAAAACGGTGCTATCTTCAATGGAAGTCAATAGATTTTTAGATTACATTCATTTGTTAAATACCCAATAAACAACGTAACTTAACTTGTGAAATACAATTAAACTTTAGCACAAATAATCAGCCCAGACTAACTTTACACATCTATTTACCATCAGCAAATAACTAAAAGTATGGACTTAGAGTATTCATTGGATACTTCATCAAACCACAAACATTATAAAAGCACAACTAACTAACTATGGGAGAGCAAGAAGTGAACCATGAAAACCAAAATGAGCCAATACAAGACACAAATTATTAGAATTATTGCAGAAACTTGCTTTACATTACTTCAAATGGCATAGGAGTCAACAATTCAACATCAAAATCTCTCTTACAAACAAAGGAAATGGCAGCCCTTTATATAGAAAAGTAGCATACCGAGTTTTCAAATGGACGGTGGAGATTAACTCGACACCGACAGTCCAGATTACATCGATAAATACAATTGTAACAGGTCACATCAATTCTCGGATTACATCTCGTCTTCTATGAAAAAGATGAAAAATAGCCCCTAGATACATTGAATCTAGTTAATTTGACTAGCCAACTCAATATATTAGTAGAAAAGAACATTTTTGAAGCATAGAAAAGATAAAATAGAGTCACACGCTACCCCGAATACAGTGATTTACAATTATGATGGGATTACATCCTTAAAATAGTCAAAATATTATCAGGATTCTTCTTCTAAATCAATTTTGTCTTCACCAGCTAGCTTGTTATGATAAGTCAGCCACGCGTCAAGTGCAGGATTAATCTCTGATAGATCTAGATCTTTCTAATGATTGATCCAATAGTCAAACACCTCTAGCTTCTGACTGAATTTACTGTATATTTTCTCTATCTCTGCACCTGCCTTTTGAAATGCCTTGAATTCAGCCCTGAGGTCACTTACCTTGTCTAACCGATCCTCCATACTAAGCTTGGCATCTTCAAAAATCACCTTATGTAACTTATCTTTACACTTTTCGATATCAAATGGGGCATAGTCATCATAGGAGGATTTTAGGCAATCCTTTAAAGAATCATTGATATCATATATGATTGATCTTAACTCCTCATCGGCTAGCTTATATGCTTCTTTTATATTTTCAAAAGTTTCTTTTCTCAAAAGTAGCTATTGAGACCACTCAAAGGCCTTTGGCAGCTGATTGCTAGTCAAAATATTCTGTACGACCAGAGTCTGGGCATGCAATTCCTAGATGCTCTTTATCTGAGGATACATATGCAAATAATATTCATTGAAGGAATCACATTCCTCGTGCAAATCTTTCCATTTCTTATGCAACTCTACCAGCTTCTTATGCGCTTGAGTGGAGGCGTTAATAGTTTCACATCCCATCTCAAAAACTTTTGATAGCCAATTTTCTATACCTTGGGATTTGGATCTTACCTCGTCCAATCTAGCCATTTCATCAGTAGGCAGGAAAGTGGGTATCATCCTTATATCTCCTCCTATATCTACTGGCTTAACTAAAAATTGAAGGCATGTGCAAAGTTCTTCATTATGCTACTTCAAATCCTTCTTGGACATTTCATCCTTGTCTAATTGCTTCAAAATTGATGTGACTAATTCCTTGAAATCACCCACTCTTTGTGCATGAGTGGTGGGTCCCAAATCAATCGTAGATATCACATAATCCTCTGCCCTGACATGTTCTTTTACTGTATCAGCTAGAGGGACTGCTATTTCTACAATTCTTGATCCTGACTCATCTTTATAGAATCTGGACTATATTTTGACCTTCTTTTGTTTCTTGGGCTTCTGAGCCTGTGATAAAATTGTACTCAAATCTAGCTGCATTATTTCCACCTGTAGCTCAGGATTGTTGGCAAAAGACACTGTGTGGCTTCATGAGTGTTGTCATTGATGGCAACAAAATCCATCCCACACATCCGCAGGACATGGTGTGTCTATACCGGAAGTTAGATTGAAGAGTATTTTGGTCCGGTGACCAAGAACAAAGCATGCAACAAGGTTCGACAATTAGGTCTGGATCTCTCAGAGGAAGTATCTCAGTAAAGTATGGACTTAGGAAAGTCGAGAGGAGTACCTTGACTAATAGATTCCAGGGATTGAGCCTTCGGTGATGAAAGAGTGAAGAGATATGAGCACCTAAGTATTGGGTTCCTGTTTGGTAGAGTAGACAGAGGAAGAACTGACCGGCAGAGCATTAGACCTTAATCTGAATGAGATATAGATGGTGATCAAGGTTATTAAGGTATCATTCATGATTCGCTGACATGATTGATGACTTCTATAGCTATCTTTTTGATATGCATCACTTAGTAAGCATGTATTCAACTGACAGACTAGAGTTTGGAAATATCTTGAGTTTTTCAGATGCCGACAAGAAAGATGATTGAAATCATTGATGCGGATATATATACTAGATTGTTTTCAGTATGAAGGTGTGTGTGGTGTGTTGTATGTGTGAGGAAGAGTAGAGAATAGTGTGGAAATAAAGATAGAGGTCCAGTATGTGACAGAACAGTAGCACTAAGGCAAAGGAAGAATGAAGTGCAGTAGATCAGTATATTGAGCTTAACCGGAACTGAACCTAAGCATATGTGGATGCTTCTCATTAGTTCAAGTATCTAGTTTGCTTCTATAAACTATTGTAGGTAGTGAGCCTCTTGTGAGCAGTGTGCTTGGGTAGTGAGCCCTAATTGGCAAGTGCCATTTTGCACTACCTTGTTCTTTTAACAGAGAATACAATCTTGGGTTAATCACCCTGTGGTTTTTTCCCTTAACAGGGTTTTCCACATCAAAAATATTGTGTCATGTGTGTTGAATTTATTTCTGCTTCCATTGTTATGTATGCTGATATGATTTGATATTGCTCTAATTGTTAAAGAAGAAAAGAAACCAAATTATTAAGATAACTGATTCACCCCCCCTCTCAGTTATCAACAAGGATATGCTATTCTACTTTGTAGCCATTCAAGTGCAGAAGATTTATTCAATTTAGTGGCTCCGTCACCATCAATTACAGCGAGCTCTTTGGGTGATTTCTACTCTTGCTTTGGCTCTTCATTCTTTTATGTGCTTATCTCTTTTTCTTTTTCTTCTTCTTGGGCCAAGTTTTCCAGACTTACCATTATACTTTCTTGAGCTGACTTAAAAACTTCCTTCATCTGACCTTTATCTAGAGGACTATCAAATACGTCAATGACTTCAACATTGACCAAAGGTTCATGGGAGTCTTTATCACTTACTTCAGCCAACACTTCTTTCTCCTCCTCAAGTGTTGTTTCAAGCTCATGCAATCCCAACTCTGCGTATACTTTCTCAATCCTAGGCAGCAGTGGTATGACCAAAGAATCTATAGGTATTTGTGAGATAGGAGCAACAGAAGATATGGCTAGGGGAGGCACATTAACTTGCATCAGATTAGCTAAAACTGTCGATAAGGAAGAAGAGATGACAAGAGGTGAAGGAAAGGGTAGTGAAGGTAGAGGGAGAGGAGGTGAAAGGATGGTGGTAATGGGAGGTAAGGTTAATTGAGTGGAAGAAGTAGAACATGTAAGTGTAGTAATAAAGGGGTATGAAGTGGCAACAATGGAGGAGATAGGGCTGCTAGAGGTATTGGAAGAAATTGCCAATGAGCAAGAAGTACCTACAATGGTAGAGGTAAGAGAGGTGGCAAGGGATGTTTCTTGAGTTATGGGAGCTGAGGTCATGGGTGAAGTGGATGCAGCAGTGGAAGAAGTGATAGAAGAAGTGGTAGTAGAAGCGGCAGGGGTTGTGACAGTAGTGCTTATGCTTTGGGTAGTGGGAGACAGGGAAGTTGGAGGACTAGAATCTTTCTTGTTTGTATCATCCTTCTTACCTCTTTTACTTTTGCTTTCTTTGCCTTAGAACCTTCTCCAAAGCCACTTGGCATGTCTCTTTTCTTGGAGGCCCTTGTCCTGGTAGAGGGAGGTTGATCTTTCTTTAGAGGAGGCCTTGCAGATGGCTTCTTAATCTTCTCCGCTTTCTCAGCCAAAGATGTATGCTCTTCACTATCTGATTTCTGCTTCTCAGCTAGCTTTGCCTCATAAGTGACATTGATTGGCTCATCTTCTTCTTCCCCAGAGTCCTTATCTGATTCTAGTGTTGTATAAGTGAGTTGCATTCCCTATCCTTCTAGAGCAGCCACCTGACCTCTTACCCATGCTTTGCTCAATCTGATAGGTTCTCTCATAATAGTATCCAAGGAGTTTTCTTCTCAATTTGCCCAATTTGGTAATGGAATACGCTGATGGTATTGAGCCTCCCACAAACCTCTAACCATAACATTTTCATCATCTTCCAGTTGGTTTGGTACTGCCATAATGTGAAACTTCTTAATAAAATTTAGAGGCAAACTTGAATGTGCCCTCATCATAATCTCATAATCATCTAGGTAATTGGCCCATAAATCTTCAATGTGTATCATGTGAAATAGCTTCTTACTCACAAATCTTTCCATCACCTTATTTGGATCAAAATGATCCCTTGCATTGTAGTAGTGTAAGTTGAGGAGTTGAAGCTCTTTATCAGAATGCTCTGTAGATGCCAAAGAAGGCATGCATAGTTCCCCTTTCTGAACCTAATAGGAAACTAAACATTGGTTCTGTGCAAGTGTTTGAACTTCTTGGCACAGGGTATTAACTATCTAAATAGCTCCAAAAGCACTATCTTGTCATCCGGGATACCTGGGAAGTCTGTAAGCCATCCCAGTGAAGCCTTGCACTCTTAAATATGTGAATTTGTTAAACTAGATGTACCATCTACCATACTTAGTTATTTCATTCATTGTCTTAGTGGAAATCCTCAAGGCTATGTTATCTTACAGTATTTTGGTTATATACATTGTGAAAGCATCATTTACCCTTTTGAAATGTATCAAAGATTGAGATGAAGTCAGCTGTGGGTAGCATTCATATACCTTTATCTGGGTTTGCTCATCATTCTTGACTTCTCCAATATTAGACAAACCAACATAGTGATTTCTTCTTGCCAATGTATAAACAATATAAGATGTCCATCTGAAGTACCTTTTATCCTCGAAATTGCTAAAGGCCTCATGAATGTTGTCACCGAGGATTTGGGCCCAGTGGAACTTAGTCCCTTTCAATATCTCAATGATGATAACAAACATCCACTCCTCAAAAGTGGAGGATGTAGGTAATCCATATATCATGTTCAAGAAAGTTACTAAATCTCCAATTTCATCATAGAAATCACTCTTGTATAGTATTCAGGAAAATTTGATGAGAGAAGACCTTATGTTTTTAGCACCATTGTCATTCATGTACTTTTTGCATCCTTCTACATCTTTGTTATAAGTATCCTCTTATCCTTGTTTGTCTGACATAGTCATAACCTTGTGCCAAGGAATATCAAAGGTCTCAGCTAGAGAGGGTGGGCTTAAATCAGCCAAGATATCCCCATTGGTTGTTTGGATTGTTCTTGTCATGACATCATACCTATTTGCACAAGTTGCTATCAATTCTGCACATTGTACTAAGGTGGGGAAGGCAGTAACTTTGTATATACCACTGTCCCTGAGTATTCTAGCCCTAGGAGTTAGGTTCAGACTGAAGATCCTCAATCTGAAGTCATCTAGGTCTATGTGACCTAGGTCTGTATCTCCTACATCAATCCACCTAGAGTGAATCTTGGTCTCTGGAGGGATTCCCTTGAATTCGTACTTCATAGCTTGGGCTCAGGCACTCATTTAGTCTGTAGGACTGGACCTTATAGGTTTGATACCTTGAGAAATCTTTCATACACCCCTAAGTTTAAGATGAACCTTAATGAATCTGCTAGTACTACTGATATACCCTTTTTAAAGAATCTCAAATCTAACAGTTATCATCATTGTACTTATAACAATCATCATTAATACATGCAAAGAAACATTTAATGTTGGAAGAAATCTTATGAAAATCATCATTATCTATGCATTACAACATTAACTCTATCTTTTTTGGCACTTTCCCTTTGAAAATTCTTTGAAACACAGTCATTTTACATGATTTCCGCTATTTTTAAGGTCATCTAACTTGCAAGCAGAAAAGCGCTAAAATTAGAGTCTGCTGACCTCAGCGGGAGAAACAGGCCTGTCTGACTCAAGGTTTTACTACTATTCATGTTTTTTAATGTTTGTACAGATTTTGGTTGCTACCAACTTGCGCAGCTTCTAAAGGTCACTGACCTTCTATTGGTTGTTCAGTCAATTGGTTGTGATTTAGTGCAAGTCCCTTTGAGATCGTTTGTATCAAATTTGGGCAGGATTCAACTTGGTCCAATTTGCACGAGTTTTGAAGTTGACCGACTAAGTTGATGGGAGAGCGCTAAAGCGCATGGTCGGAAGGAATCATTTCTAGTGCAAGGCCGATGTCTTATTTTTAGTAGGACTTTGGGATGTCACCGATTTTACGGAGATATTTGGGGTGTCCGACCATGTCAGAACCGGGGTCATTTAGCACAAGATCGGCGCAAGGGATTTTCTATGCAAAAGTAGTTTTCAAGGCTTGCGGGGTTTTGAGGTCCCACAAACCTAATCAGTGAGATGCGACATGGTCATGTAGGTCAGAGATCAACATTTTTAGCGCAAAATGGATTTAAAATGCAGCACAGGTTTTAAAGGTCACCAACTGAAGAATTAACAAGTTTGCAAGTCAGTCGGACCTAATTTCTATGCTTAAAATTGAATGTGTCCACATCAATGTTCATTTAAGTTTTTATTCTTCCTCGCTTATGGAAATCTCTTTACATTTCCACAAGGGCATCTTAACAGGGTTTCAAAGGAAAACAAGTAATTCATGCACAAACCCTAGCTAGAAACCCTAAGGACGCTTGCTTAGAAAACCATCTAATCAAACCCCAATTGTATATAGCAAAAGCTCAAAAGACTAGGTTTGAAACCCTACCTAGTTAATGTAGAAGATACGTCCGGATTATACAAGCAAGGAGTGGTCATGGATCAAACTCAGACAAACGGTAGCAGAAGGCATTCAAAATTGTAAACGGAGCTCTAGAAATCCCAACCAAATGCAAAAGATAGTTAAAATGGAGGATTTTACCTCTTTTATTCCCTAACCAAATCACCATTAATGCACAGCGTACAATTGTCAGATTAGGGTTTTGGCACGGTTTCTCCTTTGCTCAGACTTGGCGGGGAAATAAGATGCATCAGACTTGGTCAGTGAGGGCTCTTTTTAGCACTGTGATAGGTAGGTTCAACTTGTGTAGTTTGTGGGCTTTTAAGGCCCTTCTGACTTGCAGGTATTTTGGCCTCATCTAACTTAGTCAGTGATCGAATGATATAGTGCAAGTCGGAGATGGTTGATTTTAGCACAAAAGTCCATTGAGAGGAAAATTAACACTGAAGTTGGTGACAAAGGATTTGAGCGCCAGGTCAGTTAGAAGGAAATTTAGCGCAATGGTCGGACAGATAGCAATTTAGCGCAAAGGTCAATTGGAAGGTAAATTAGCACAAAAGGGCAATTCAAGGCCAACAAATGGGATATAAAAATCTAACCTAGCAAATTCTTGAAGTGATTTCTTAATATAATTGTTCAATCAAGGTCAAAATGTACTTTGACCACTTAACCACTTGGGAGATGAAAAGATCTAATTGACATCTTAAGCCAAATCAAAAGAGGGGGTCCCCATTTCATAATGGGGCGTGTGTGTGAGGTACAACAGGTTTGAACATGTTGGGATGGCATATCTTTTTGTATGTTGAGGTTTGTTATCTTTCTTTCATTATCATTGCACATCAAAACATATTTTGTGTTAAAACCCCCTTTGTAATTGTGATTAGTTGTGGAATCTCAATTGGTTTTTGTATGTCTACTATTGGGGTTTTTATTAGTCATCTTTTCCTAGTTTTGTGTTTTCTCCTTTATGTATTTTCAGGTTAAAAGTACATGAAAATACCAAAAACTCAATCATACGAGGGAGCTGCCCCTCTCAAACACAGAGGAAGATCATTGCTCTGTCATGATCTCTCCAACTGTTGGGACAATTTAGTCACCACTATAAGGGCAACGAGTCAATTTCAAAGGTTTATTTCATGGTGACAAATCTATTTACCAACAATCCGTCGAGTCTCTCACTACACTATCCTAGGAGACACCTTATATCATCGTAGTCTTGATGGTATCCTTCTTAGATGTCTTGATTCTAAGGAAGCAAAGGTTGCCTTACGTGAAATACATGAAGGTGTCTGTGGATCACATTCCGCTAGCCCTGGTCTTGTTAAGAAACTTCTATGAGCTAGATGCTATTAGCCAACTATGGAGAAAGATGCACAACAATTTGCAAAGAGATGTCTACAATGTCAGAAAAATGGGGATCTAATACATGTACCAGCACATGAACTTTAGCCTATCACTACTCCTTGGTCATTCTGGCAATGGGGACTTGATCTCATATGTAAAATCTATCATACTTCATCAAATGGTCATAAGTTCATTATCACCACCATTGAGTATTTCACAAAGTGGGTGGAAGCAATACCAATGACTTACATTACTGGCAAGCAAATATCCAAGTTTATCTTTTATTATATCATCTGTCGTTATGGGGTTTCTCAAGCCATTGTCACTGATAATGGTCATCCTTTCAACAACCAAGAGGTTAGAGATCTTTGCAACAAGTTCTATATCCAACATAGATTCTCTACACCTTACTATCCTCAAAGTAATGGCCAAGCTGAGGCTTCTAACAAAACAATCATCAAGATCCTTAAAAACATAGTTAATGAAGTTGGTGTGATTGGCATCTACAAATTAATCCTACATTATGGGCTTATAGAACAAGTATCAGAACTCCCACTGGTGCTACACCTTATGCTCTTGTGTATGGCAGTGAAGCTATCTTACCTATTGAGGTTGAGATTCCCTCACTGCGAGTATCCCTACAGCATACTATTTCAGATGAAGAATATAGAGTATCTAGACTCCATGATCTTGAGATATTAGATGAATGGCGTCTTACAAAACTCAATCATCTTCAAGTTTATCAAAATCGGCTATGCCGCAGCTACAACAAGAAGATCAAAGAATGAAGATTTCAAGTTGGAGATCTTGTCCTTAAATAAAATCAAAGGAATCAACAACACCGTGAGAAACAAGGCAAGTTTGAACCTAATTGGATTGGTCATTTTGTCATCACATCAGTCTATGGATCAGGTGCATACACTCTCTCCACACTTGAAGGTAGTCCCTTGGATGAACTAGTCAACAAAATTCATCTCAAGAAGTTCTACCCATGAGTCTCAGCATATCCAAAAAAAAAAAACATCCAATAGTGAAAACCACTTTGTGGCACTTTGGATGACAAAAAATATAGTACAAGAGAAATAATTTGTCCTCTGGTGAAAACCTGGTAAACAAGCACCTTGGATACGTACCATAGTGAAAACCTGGCAAACAGGCACTATGTGTAGAGAGCAGCCTCCATCATTTACTTAGTTTTTTTTATCATAGCTTTCCATAACATCCATCTACTATCTTTCCTCCATAATCCATATCATAATCCACTATTGTCCCTATCTAAACATCACAAACCATTATCCCTTATCCGTCCATAATAAAAGCCTTTCCGCTCTTACCTCTGCCATGCTAGCTTTCATAGTTTGGACTTTGTTGGGGTTAAGATATCATTTGGCACCTTAGCACACTATCCGCATGACCACATTCATCACAGTGTCTTCGTAACAACCTTCATCCCACAATAGGGGCACTTTTTGAGCCTTATTTGGAAGTGGATACCTATAGCTCTAGCTCATAACATTTCAACCAAAACATAGAAAACATCCAAAACCAAAACCAAAGCACAACAATCACCTAAAACCAAAACAATCAAAAAACATCAAAAATAGCTAAAAAAAAATCCAAAAAAATAAAAACATCCCAAAAATCCAAGAAATAAATTTGATTCTTTGACATCAACCATCAACACAATAAGTAAGAACTACATCTCATCTCTATCATTCACAGCCTTGATCCCGTGGATACAGGGTATGTAGGCAATCTGAGACGCAAAGGAAACACTCTAATATAGGCATAGACAATAGCCCCTCTCTCCTCATCCATCTTTCATCTTTCTTCTAATCATCCTCCAATCTTTCATCTCCTTTCTTCTATCTTTCATCACTTACATCATCAATAAACCTAGAACTACATATTCATCATGTCTCATCATCATCGTAACGTGCTTTGATCCTGTGGATACATGGTATGTAGGCAGTCTGGAATACGAAGGAAGTATCCAGTACACAAGCACAGACGATCCACCCCATCTTCATCGTCTTTCATCTCCTATCTTCTTCTCTTTGACTAGCTCAAGTAAGAAGTAGACTATGTGTATTAGTGAAAGCTCAAGCACTTTAACAAATTATGGATAAGCCAGAAGCTATTTGTCTACATGCCTTGAGCCAACATTTGCTATAGCATTTTATCAACATCTTTAGCCTTCAATAGGATGCAACTTTCCTCTCAACAAGGCTCCAGCTTAAGCCATCTAAGAACACTTAAACTTGGCAAGAGAATGTGACGACGATATCTTTTGTCTTATCTTTTGATTTGTCTTTTGTCCATTTTCTATGCCTAATCAAGACTTCCTTGATCTATCTACATCTTGGTATGTTGCGATGAAGTAAGGAATGGGGCATGGTCATATTGCTTTCATATGCCATGTCTGTGGGATGATCTTATACTTTACCTATGTGTATTGGTATCTTGTACGTGTTGGGATTAGCATCTTGCATATCAATATCTTTTGCATCTGAGAAGCTAAATAGTCTCTTATGCATTTGACACTATTCTATGTTAAGACTAGCTCCATACATATAACCAACAAGGTATCCATATGTGTAGTGGAGATAAGCTCAAACCTTTGCTTGTAGCGTCAAAGTCCATCTCAGAATATTAGCTTCTATTCATATCTTATGTATGTTGGTTCAACATCTTGACCTCATGCATTTAGACAAGATTGTAGTACGCTAGTTATGCATTGGATATCCCAACACCTTGGTCCTTTATTCTTTGGTGCATAACATCCATATGCTATATCAAACATAAGGATTGCATTTCCTTACTTCTGAGCAATTACTTTAAAATCTACCATATCATTTATCCATTTCATCATAATCCTATATAGTTCTCAACCAAGATCAATCATCCCACCCAACCTAGTCTTCCTTCGTGTAAACCTTGTTTCTAACCTTTACATCTTATCACAAGCCAACCCAGCCCTTCTTGGTTAGCCCGGCTTACCTCTCGAGGGGCAATCACCTACCAATTACACTGGGGCATAACCTTGTTTATCAAGCAAACCATCCTATCTTATTTGACACAACTCTCTAACGAACATTGTATCAAAGAGGGGCAAAATGTAGACACCCAAAATTGACCTAATTATCATTAGTATCAAAATATTACATTAGCTATCATGTGCATTTGTCTAACACACTTGAGCAATTTCTCTATTTTCTCAAAATCACTTATTTCTTCTATTAATTAAATAAATTTATATTTATTTAATTAATTCATTATCTATTTCTTCTAATCTTTAATTATTTAATTATCTATTTCTATCTATTTTAATTAAATAAATCTTATTTATTTAATTAAAATTCCCTTCATAAGCCCACTTTCCAATTCATTAAATAAATTTTATTTATTTAATTAATTTCTCTTATCATTTATCTTCATAAGCTGACATGTGTGCCTCTTTTATTTAAAAACATGTGTGGTACTACATCTTTTATTTAATATCTTTCACATGTAGTACTTTTTATGTACACGGTCACACATAAGCCTTATTTTCCCTCCACTTGTCATCTACACATTCACCTATGATTATCATTTAATCTTAACCATTCACATAGCCACCAAATCTCTACCGTTGATTGATTTTGGTTGAGGTCTATATAAACACCCTCTCAGTCCATACTACATCAATCCATCATTTTGATAGAGCGTCTACATTATCATCTTGAGCATATTGAGCACTTTAGCATCCATCTAGCATATTATCACTATCATCCATCTATCATGGCAGCTTTTATCTTCATAATTATTCATTGTTGAGAAGAAATCCACATCATAAACAAGGAATCATACAATCAAGGTGATTTTGTTCTTGAATTGCATGCTTTTGATTTCACTTGAATTCAATTATTTGATGGTGGTAGGATTAGGTTTTTAATTATACACTTGATCTTATTAACCTGATTTTTACCTATCACACTCTTGATGAGAAAATCCTAATGTTTTATGACAAATAGGACCTAGGGGGTGTTATTAAGATAAGTCCTGACCTAAATAGGGAGGGAGGAGTTGGGTGCATGCACCCTACTCTTGCCCTATTTTAAGCAGGACCTAAATTCAAGTGTCGATTATGTGACCATTAATTCAGTCCCATGCCAACATCTCAAGTTTGAATTATAAAATTCGTAGTAGGAATGTGTTTAGTTGCATATATAAGCATGTTTCAGGATTCATTTGTAAACTAGAGAAGATGATTATGAACTTTTGGCACACTTATGATTTTAGAGAATTCAATATATTCATTGTTGCAGAGCATACTTGTCTTGTTATTGTGTTTGTTATGTGGATTTGGCTTCATCTTCTCATGATGTGAAAGATTTATATCTACATGAGAGCTACACCTTTGAGGTGACATTTATTTGTGTTTTCAATCATTTATCATTTAGTTTTTTCCTCTATCCCGTAGGGATACACAGTCTTTATCTAACAACTGTGGATAGAAGACTTGAATGTCTCTTTGAGTCTTGACCTAGGCAAGCCTTTAAACACCACAACCCCCAACCCCTTTTTCTGTGATTGCAGGTTATAGGTCGCGAAAGAAGAAGTGGAGTTGCATGGAAGTAGAGAAGAGTGTCAAAAGTGTAGAGGAAAGTGGAAAAATAGGACTTGGACTAGGGCACCTGCTCATTAGTCCTTCGGATCCCAAAATAGTAAAATCCTTGAAATAGCAGAATTGAGTTGCAGATAATCTTTAGAGATCTTGACAAAAATTGGTACACTGGACTAATTCACCCACTCATTAGTCCCTGACTTTTTGAGATACTAAATCTCAAAATCTGGTATGTATTTAATTGTCATTTGATATCTCTGTGTGTGTGCATTTGTCAAGATTCATCTATTTGTTTATGATTTTATGAAATTAGGGTTTTAAGCATAATTAGACTTTAATTGATTAATTGATTAGGAAATTCCAAGTTTCCTCTTCATTCTAAGGGACACTAAATTTGTAGTAGAGCCCTCTTGCAAGAGATTGTGGCTTCACTCAATTTATGTCCTTGAATGTTGGTGTGAAAGGAGGATTTACCCTTGAAATTGAAACCCCTCGTTTTCCACTAAACAACTATGTATGCATGTAAAACAGATGTATTTCTATTGGTTGGTTGGCCGCTGGGTCTTTATTCAGACTAGAACACTTCATGCTTGATCTTGACTTCATGATATTTCCTAGAGCTACATGAATTTGATCGACTGTGTCCTCTTCTAGGCCTCTATGTCTTTTTTTTAGTTCAATTATGAAGGGGAAGCTATCATTTTGTGTTTCCCTGGTCTGTACATAGCTTTCCTATCTTTGTAATGGCTATTTAGCCTATATGATTAATATAAGTAACTAATTCTACCTCTCTCATTTTCTTTTACATTGTGTCTATTTGAATGTTGCTCATTTATTCTATGGATAAAATGGTC
Organism: Cunninghamia lanceolata; assembly: GCA_027924645.1. Lineage (NCBI taxonomy): Eukaryota > Viridiplantae > Streptophyta > Pinopsida > Cupressales > Cupressaceae > Cunninghamia > Cunninghamia lanceolata. Next base: position 12,022,678 of record BSBN01000112.1, on the reverse strand, counting down.
CCTCTATAAGTTTCAACATTTTGTTTTGGCCTCTGTTTGAGATTGTATAAGTCTATGTTAGTCTATTCAGCATTTGAAATCATTACTATGTTATGTTGGCTCCAACTAAACATCCTAAATCTTGGTGCATCACCATTTCCTTTTCTACATTCTCTCTCTGCCCTTTCCCTAGTTATCACTAGTGTAGGTTTAGTCTATTTCTCTAATCCTTAAGCTTATAAATAGGAAACAACCTTCTCTAGAGGTGTGATCTCATCTGCAAGGTCCCACACCTTGGGATCATTCCCATTGTGTCATTAAAATGCTTGGAGGTCTTCAAGCAGGATGAAATTCTAAGTGATAATAGTTTCTAGCATGCCCGATGGGACTAGTTTGATGAACTTTATCATCAACTAAAGAATTTGGTGTGTTCTTTAGTGCATTTTTCCATTCAGGGTGGTCTTCAAATACCATGGCAACTCTGCTGAACAAATCCACTGGTGCAGCTAGCTCAAACACTTAGAAATTCATCAAGGATTAGGAGTTCAGTTGTTTTCTTGATCTTTTCCAACTTTTAGAAGCATCTTTAATCACCTGGTGACTCTTTCTTTGTATGTATCCAGTTTCTCTTTGGTTGCAAACCTATTTTTCTCTAATTCTGACATTTTTATGATTATCTAGCATTTAGATTCTATAAAATGTCAAATTTTCATGGAAACTATGGTTATTCCCCTCTGTCCAACCAAAATGTAGGCTATTGGCCCCAATACTAGCAAAATCAGGCCTAAAATACCTCTGATTTCATGTCATACAACATTGTAACAATAAGTTATCAGCATCCTCATTATGTTTACCTCCATCCCACCCCTGCTCAGTCCTCTTATTAGCACAATAATGCTATTATCAGCCCTAGAAGGACTACCTTGCCCTACTAGAGATTAAGGAACATTTTGATGATCTTAATAGACAAGTAGGGTATAATCAGTCACAAGAGGCCATTGATTTTAACATAAAAAATGAAGGTGATGTGATGACTATACTCTTAGGTTTCTAAAAGGAGTGGGATGAGGTGAAAAGAATGATGAAATACAATCAGTAGCAAGATGAGCTTGTTCATCAAGCTTTCCTTCACCAATAGAAAATGGAAATGGAAGAAAGGGCTTACCAGCAATGCCTAGCTTTAGAAATTACTGCTGAGGAGGATCTATTGAGGCAATTGCTAGCCCAAAAGGAAAATTCAAAAACCCAATCTGCCCCCTCCATTCCAAGTTTCAAGAAACCCCTACCTTCTACACAGGTTGAGCCTTCGAAACCACTTTCAAGATTTAACATTCCAAGTTTCAGAGGTTCATAGCCTTCATAGAGGCTAGTTCCTATAAAAATTCAACCTATCACTCATCGGGAATAATCCTCTCAGGAAGCCCTTCCAGCCCCCATTCCATGTCAGTCCTCTTGTCCTGGCACTAGCCCCAAAGTGGAGGATAAACCATTTTTTGGTAGGATGCTTGGTTTTATGAGCAACAAAAAGAAATATTTGAGGTTGTTGTGAAGTAGCCAACTATTAGTGAACCCCCGTGCACTACTGAAACAAAAAACTCAAACCTGCTGCTAGAAGAAATCAAACCAAATATAGAGCAGTAGTGTGCTGAGCATGATATTAATGCTAATTCAAGTGCAAGGTTGAGCCCTTTAGACTTTGGCTCATTTGAAGAGTTCTCACATGCTTTGGATAGGGAGAATGAAGGAAAAATATAGAGAAAGCATGGTGAAGAAGTCTTATTGTAGAGGTAGCTCAAGAAGAATAGTGTGAAGTTGCAACCAAAGGATAGGAGCAAGATGGAGGAGATTGCTCCAATTGCTCCAAAAGTGGATGATGCCACTCTATTTGATGAACTACCGAGTTACATTCAAGATGAACAAGGCATGCAAATGCCTATAGTGACTACAGTCATAGAGCAACATAGGGGTAGTGAGGCTAATGGCTTTTTGTTGGCATGTGAGGACAATCATGATAGTGAGGTTCAAGCTCATGTATAGGAACAAACAGGTTGCACTATCCCTAAAAGTGAAAAGGTTGAAGATGCAGACCTGTTTGAGGACATTCCATATTTTATTGAAGATAATGATATAGAGATTGAGCATGGGCAAGAAAAAATTAAAGATTTGTTCTTTATTATCAAATAGGGATATCATCTCCTTGGTGGAGAATATTTCACCATTGAGCATGTGCAAGGATCATTTTTTTAGCCTAATTTAGGAAATCATGAGCATCATGATCACAAGGTGGAGGTAGTCATTCCTCCAATTGATATACAAGGGACAAATTATTTAGACCAACAGTAAAATGATGAAGAATCAGAGCATAGGTATGAGATCAACTCTGTTGATTTGCATGTCATTTCAAAGGGATACCCTATTAGGCATCTAGCCCAGCTAGAGACAGATCATGAAGAGTCACCTCTTGTCATGCGCATTCTCGAGCATGAAGTTGAGCATCAAAATATGTGGGATCATCCCATTTATCCACTTTTAGGTAGTTGCATCAACAATCAGTTCAACTGGGTAAGTGAGTTTGTCCTCATTCTTGGGGAAGTGTTTTGTCAATTTGTTATATGATTATCCCTCCCCCACCTCCTGTTAACTTCCCACAAGCATGTAAAGATTTTTAAATTGTTGAGAAACGATAGTTATTTTGAAGAACCAGTTAATGGATTTGTTTAAGGTCAATTCTAGTTGGTTAGTTTAGGTTTAGGTAGTTTCATTTCTATTTTAGGCTTCCCTTCCTCTAAGTGCTTTTGCACAAGCAACATTCTCATTAGGGGGATGCATGAGTTATTTGTTTTGCCTTGTGTTGTTTTCCTGGAGGTAGTGTTTAGTTTGTGTTGGTCTAGCCAACCGTTATTCTTATTAATGTGCCCTTTGACTTTGTGCCTAATGGATTGATAAGGCCTCTAGATCCTAGTGTTTAGGCAAGCAAACATCCCTGCATAGTCACCAAAATGTTATCCTATTTTGCCCCTCTAGCCAAATAGTTTAAAATTCATGAGATCCTTGTGTTTCCCCTTTGTGGAGAATGCAAGGAAAAACATCAAAAAATAGCTAAGTCCCACAAAATTCAAAGTTTTCCTTGGTTTTTCTACCTTGTCAAGATGTAGGAGTTCAGGCTTCACCCCTTCACTATTGTCAAGCCCAAATTCCTGAACTCCATCCCTTCCCCCTTGAAAAATGTTCTAGGTGTTATACAACCAAACTTCAGAGTTCTGCTCATTTGCATTCTTCTATGGAGGCTAGAAGGCCCAAAGCCCGAGCTCCGATCCTTTTCTTTGTAAATCTAGCTAAGTGTTTTGATGTCAGACTTCAAAGTTTTGCTCTTCTACCTTCCCTCTTGGAAGGCTGAAGGCTGAAACTCCAAATCCCACCGATGGCTATGTGGTGGCATTCCGCCATTCCACTGTGCTTTTTTGTGGGCCCCTCATCTATTCGTGGAATTGCGGAATGCTACCATGTGGAAATAATGTCAGAGCAATAGGTGTATGTCGGAAGGCCCGAGCTCTAACCTCCACCAAGGTTTTCAAAATATTGCTAAGTCCAAATTCTCATGGGGCTCAAACTTCTTCTCTTCTCCTTTCTTTGCGAAGGTGAAGGTCGGAAGGCCCGAACTCTGAACTCCGCTGATTTTTAGTGTTCAAGGTTTTACAAGGAAGACATCAGGATTTCTTTATTACTTTCTTCTAAGGGATGTAAGGCAAAGTAACGAAGGTCCCAAGCCTGACCCCGATGCCTTCTTATTAAATACATAGGTGGGGTCAGAGCTTCTCTCCTTCTTCTTCCAGTTTTGGCAAGTGATAAGGAAGAAGGCCTGAGCTTTGAAGTCTGATATGTCAAAGATGAACATTTTTTGCCTTCAAGGGCCATTTTCACCATGCAAAAATGTGATGAGACTACTCAGCGACCCTCCTAGTCACCATTAATGGATCTTCAGAGCCTGATTTCTTATGGGAAATGGATTTCTCATCTCACCATGCCATTGTTCCTCATCTGCATTAAATTTCTTGTACCCATGGCATGGGCGAACCTCCCATTTCAGTGAACTTCCTAGGAAAAGCCATGTGGGTGCACTCCAAGGACATTGAAGTGAAGTTATTGTAGTATGGGTGATGGTTCTTTCTTGTTGACCACTCTTCTTTCTTCCATGACTGCTACAGTGCGATTTGAAAAGCTATATATGCATGTAAAACATATGTATTTATGTTGGTTGGTTGGTTGCTAGGTCTTTATTCAGACTGGAATGCTTCATGCTTGATCTTGACCTCATGATATTTCCTAGAGCTACATGAATCTAATCAACTGTGTCCTCTTCTAGGCCTCTCTATCTTTGTTTTAGTTCAACTATGAAGGGGAAGCTATCGTTTTGTTTCTCCCTTATCTGTATTTAGTTTTCCTATCTTTGTAATGGCTATTTAGCCTCTATGATTAATATAAGCAACTGATTATGCCTCTCTCATTTTCTTTTACATTGTGTCTATTTAAATGTTTCTCATTTGTTCTATGGATAAAAATGATCACTCTATAAGTTTCAACATTCTATTTTGGCCTCTGTTGGAGATTATGTGAGTCTGTGTTAATCTATTTAGCCTTTAAAATCATTACTATGTTATGTCAGCTCCAACTAAACATCCTAAATCTTGGTGCATCACCATTTCCTTTTTTGTATTCTCTCTCCCCTTTCCTTGGTGATTATTAGTGTAGGTTTAGTCTATTTTTCTAAGCCTTAAGCTTAGAAAGAGGAACTAGCCTTCTCTAAAGGTCTGATCTCATCTGCAAGGTTCCACACCTTGAGATCATTCCCATTGTGTCAATAAAATGCTTGGAGGTCTCCAAGCAAGGTGCAATTTGAAGTGATAACAATATCTAGAGGCTTGATGGATAAACATTTTTCATTGGTTGGTAGACAAGTTAGGGGGTATAATTTGGTCATGCAGGTAGTTGTAAATATCTCTATACCAAGGGGAGTCAGGATCAACAATTTTACACACAAGCTCATATTAGAGAATATCAAATGCAGGGATCAAAAGTTGCTCCACCAAGAATTCATACTGAGATACATTGCTGGGTATATCCAAGAGAGATCCTATGGTGGCCATTACATCAGCCACTTTATTCTAAATCCAAGGAATTTGACTGAAGATGATGACATCAAAATACAACTTGAAACTATCCACCATTTGCTTGTACAGTGTGAGATTTTCATCCATTGTATCATAATCATCATTGACTTGATGGATTACCAATTGTGAATCACTATAGACTTGAAGATTTTTTATTTTCCATTTAATAGCCATGTGAAGTCTTGTGAGTAGTGCTTCAAATTCAACTATGTTGTTGTTACAAGGGAATGTTATTCTAAATGATTTAGGTATTGTGTCTCCTTGAGGTGTGACAAAGAGGATTCCAGCCCCTAAACCATGATTTGTACAAGATCCATCAAAATAAAGCTTCGATGTATTTGAATTTTCTACTGTGAAAATTGATTCATCAAGGAAATTAGAAACCAATGGATGATCTGCCATTATAGGAGCATCTATGAGTTGGTCATCTATCACTTGTCCTTTCATTACTTTTCAATCAACATATTCTATATCAAATTCACTGAGAATCATGACCCATTTTGCTAGTTGACCTGTTAGAGCTGCTTTGTTGAGTAAATACTTCAATGGATCTATCTTGTTTACAAGCTTTGTCTAATGATTTGGCATGTAGTGTCAAAGTTTCTGAGTGGCAAAGACCACAATGAGGCATGCTTGTTCAATGGAATTGTACTTAAGCTCATACCCCACAAGTGTTCAGCTGATGTAATATATATCTCTTTCCTTTCCTTCATCATTTTGTACCAAGAGGGCTCCCAATGCTAATGAAGTTGTTGAAATATACAATATTAGAGGTTTCCCATCAATAGGTGGCATGAGAACTAGAGGAGACAATAGATACTCCTTGATTTGTTGAAAAGCTTCCTGACAATGATCAAACTATATGAATGGGACTCCTTTGTGAAGCCAATGCTGAAATGGGTGACACTTATTGGCTAACTATGCTATGAATCTGCAAATTGATTGTAGCTTTCCTTGGAGACTACATAACTACTTGAGATTTGCTGGTGGAGGCATATCCATAATAGCTTTCACTTTTGTAGGATCAACTTCAATGCCTCTGCAAGAGATGATGTAGCCCAACAGTTTACTGAAAGTTACCCTGAAAACACACTTCTTTGGATTTAATCTGACCTTGTATTCTTCCAGCCTTGTGAAAACCTTGTCTAATATGTCTAGATGACTATCTCTTGTAATGGATTTAGTTAACAAGTCATCAACATAATCCTCCATGAGTGTATGAATTTAGTCATCAAAAATTGTGGTCATAGCCCTTTGATATGTTGCTCCAGCATTTTTAAGGGCATGACATTCCAACAATAGTTACCCAAGGGGAAAGTGAAAGTTGTCTTATGTTGATCTTTAGGTGCAATTCTAATCTGGTTATATCCTAAGAAGTCATCCATGAGTGATAGCATTTCATATCCTGTCATCAAGTCTACTATGATATTAATGTTAGGCAATGGGAAATCACCCTTTGGACAAGCTTTGTTTAAATCTCTGATTTCTTTACAAATTTTGATTCCTCCATTTTGTTTGGTTATAGGTACATGATTGGAAATCCATTTTGCATATTCTATGGGTCAAATGAAACCAAAATTCAACAACTTCTTCAATTTTGTACCAAGAGTACAATTTGGGGGTACCTCTTCCTTAATTTTTGAATAACCAATTTTGTATTAGGAAACAATGGCAAATGATACAATACTAACTTAGGATCTAGCCCAGGCATATCAACGTATGACCACACAAATTTTATTCGTCTCATGGAAAAGAAGGTTGTAAACTCTAGTTTTCGGTCTCTATCAAGGATGTTGCAAAGTGAACAATCTCGGGGCTCTCGTCGGTGCTGATATTTACTTCACTATTTTTTCTACTAGCAATGGTGATCTCTCTTGAGTTGTAGGGAGCACATCCAACCCTCCATCCTTAGGTGCCTTAGGGAGATTTTCACCCTTCGATACTTCCTTTCCTTTTACTTTTTCACGGTTTAAAGGTGCCTTTAAGTTTTCACCTAGAGACCTATCTTTTTTTGTTTTATTATTTTCACTTTTATGACTAGAGGGTGGTGTGGACTCCCCAAAGTAGGTTGTGTTATCAGGATCTATGATGAATCCAACTTTATGATCCCCACTAGGTACTCCTTCTCAAAGTCCCATAACCTCAATGATTGCTTCATCATTTTCAAATGTGTCTAAGCTCGGAGATCCTTGTTGGTCCCAATCTATCAATTACAGGTGAACTAAGGGTAGATCATCATCAGTGTCATCAGGATTCCAAAAGATATCAATCTAGGAAAAACCCTCAGGTTGTTCAACTTTAGAGAGATTGGTTTTGGGATTTTCCTTAGATGTCTCGACGTCTTCAGAAATGTTAGCATCCTTACCCAATAGTAACTTAGTATGAGGAGCATTCACTTCTAATGGTGCATACCCTAACCCTTTGTTCTTTCATAGTGTGCTTGGTTGTATAGGTTCTATCCTTCCAATCTTATGTGGATCAAGTCCACTGCGTCTATCATAACCTTGTTACTTTACAATTTCAAAACCCTTTCCATATTGTTCAACTAGTAATTGCACGGGTTCAACTACTTCTTTATCCTTATAGATCCATGTAGAAACATCCTAATCTATGTTTTCTTTGCTCAATTCACCCCATTTGGTAAAAATGGTAGGGGAAACACAAATAGTAACTTCAGGTTTGATAGGACATGGTTTTCCATGAGACTTAGGTGACATAGGTAGCTTTCCAATGTAATATGAACTCTCCATGTTATATTCCCCACACTCTGCATCATGAATCTGGGCCCTAGATTTGGAAGGGGGATGAATGTAGTGGAAAATGTGGATAACGTGGAAGGATCAATATAATTCTCTTGAAATCCCCTATTAACAGGCACTTGGTGTTTAGGTGTTCCTTTTAGATGGCTACAATATTGAAAGGGATCGGGATCACTAGCTATTGTGATTTCAGTGCCATTGTAGGGAAATTTAAGGCATTGATGGTATGTGAATGGAATGGCCTTCATGGCATGAATCCATGGATGACCAAGAATAAGGCTATATGGAAGCTCCAAATCCAAGACATGGAATATAGTGTCTAGAGTAGCAGGTCCAACTCTTACCAAAAGTGGAATCACACCCTTGGAAGAATGCTCAGCATCATCATAAGCCTTTATAACAATCTTCTTAGATGCATCTACACAAGCCTCAGAGAATCCCAGTGTTGTGACCAATTTTAAGGTACATATGTTCAAACCTGCTCCACCATCTACCAAAACATGTCTAAACTTATGTTTTTTAATGAATACGTCAAGGTGTAACAGCTCATTATGATTAGGATTTTGTGAAGGAAGGTCATGTTTGTTAAATGTGACGTGATGGGTGGTAGCTAAGTATCCCACCATGGCCTAAAATTGATTGATATTAAGGTATGTAGGGATATATACTTCTTTCAAGGCTTTGTCCAAGATGGCTTTATGTTCAAGGGATATGCGAAGAAACTCAAAGATAGATATATGTGCGGGACCCTTTCATAAATGGGCTAAGAGACTATCTTGAGCTTTTGGTTGGGGATTGGAAGGGGCATTTTGTACGATGAGCTCGGATCTACAGGTGGTAACAACACATTCTAGATAGGCTTTGATGGTAATCGTGGAGACATTGTTGTCAAATACTTAGATATTATTGATGGTGTACTCATAGGCAACATGGTTATAACTAGCTTATTCATTTGTTTTTGTCCCTGAACTAGAGGCTTTTCCTGACCCATGATTTTTTAAAGGATTTTTGAAGATGGTATGATCATTGTTTAAGGACCCTTGTGGACCATTTAGTACTATTTCACCTTTTGATGAGGTCTTGAATTATGTTCTTCAATTTGTAAAAATTTGATGTCTTATGTCCTTTCATTCAATGATAGTCACAAAATTCATTATCATTCCATGAAGCTGGTTTGAAAGATGGGTCATACTATCTTATTTCTGAAAGTTAGATGAGATTTGATTACAATAGTTTCTTTAGTACTGACTCAATAGCTTCTGGTAAAGGGGTATAATTTTATCTTAGAGGATTGTTTCTTGGAGGGCCTTGTCATTGATTGTTTTGAACTGCATTTGTTGTTTGTTGATGTATTGGTAGTGGATTGTTTGGTATAGTTGGTCCTTTGAGAGTAATTGTGGGACTAGCTTTGTTTATCACTTTTGCATCAACTACCCCATCATTCATGACATTCTTGTTTCTAGACCAAAATTTGCTCTTGTCTTGGGAAGTGTTTTGGTTCTTATTGAAAATTTTGATCAATCCCTTTGCAATAAGTGTTTTTTTGAAAGGAAACTAGGTGTGCAGAAATCAATTCCTACACTAATCTAATGAGGAGACATGTGTGCAAATTATTTTTAACCTTTACAATTATAGTGTTATTAACCCAGCAACAGAGATATTGCAGCAATACACATACATACAAAATGTAGACAAAAGAGAGAGAGAGAGACAAGATATAACATGGGGAAAACCCTTTCGGGAGAAAAACCCCACACTCCAAAACCTGCACAATGTATTATCAAAACAAGGAATGTTTACAACACACTTGCAATGCAAGTCTTTATAGGATTCTTCGACACTCATATCTGGAGATATTCTGGCAGCATAATAGTACCTGTCAATCACATAATACATCTCCTCTCCAAGCACCTATTTAAATAGAAGTTACAAGGCAAAAATGGACCTTTCTTGGAATGGGCATCCCACTTGGCCTCATGGCCCAAAACCCATGGCTAGGGATACTTGTCCAACACTGCAACATGGTTCTGACACTTGTCATATCACCCCATCCCAATATGGGTGCCTCATCCCAAGATAGGCAATGACAGATGCTTTTACCCATCTTACGGTTGTCATAGAATCTGTCATAACTGACAGCACTTGCAGTTGTAAGAGAATCTATCATACACTAACTAAAAATAGCATATTCCTCTTACAACATGTCATAACCTACCTTGGGAAAACAAAGATGCCTTCGTCAAAGATGCTCTTTGACACATATCTTCACCTGTGATAGAACCTTCTATTTCTAACTCTTATGTGTTATAGATTCTGTCATAGGAATCTGTCATAACCGTTTCGGTCAATATTCACTTACACACTAGTCAAGATGCTGACACATGGCAGAAAACATCTACCATACAAAGGGGCTGCCTATCTCCACATGGAGTGAGTTGACCATCCTAGTCATCTTACAAGTGGAGTGACAACTCATCGTCCCACTTCACTCTAAATGACAAAATAGGATGTGCAACAAAATTACAACATAGGCTAAATAAATAAATACATTACAATAAATAAATCTAAGGAATTACCAAGGTTGAGACACCTTAATTCCCAATATTCTCCCACTTGTCAAACACCTTGTAAGAGCCAATAGAAATAACAAGATTTAACTGCTATAGGCCAAGAGGGCAATAGACTCCGAACACCATCTAAACTTGTCTATGCCCATTGGTTTAGTCAATGCATTTACAACATTATTCAAAGTGTCTACCTTCTCCAAATTCACCTTCCCATCCTCTACCATGTCTCGTACAAAGTGAAACTGTACATCAATATGCTTTGTTCTGGCATGGAAAGTTGGATTCTTTGCTAGGAAAATCATACTCTGATTGTCACAACAGATAGTATTCTTGTCCTGCATCAACACCAATATCTGAACACAATCTCTTAAGCCAAATAGCTTCCTTGAAAGCATGAGTTTCTACCATATACTCAACTTTTGTATGGACAAAGCGACCACAGGTTGCAGCTTACTCATTCAACTAGTTGCACCACTGAACATAGTAAACACATAAGCACTGGTGGATCTCTTGCTGTCAATGTCACCCACCCAATCAGAATCCACAAATCCACAAATACAAACAGAATGTGGAGGTCCTATAGGATTACCATGATAACATATGGAATACTTGGAAGTACCCCTCAAATATATAAACACTCACTTTACTGCATCCCAAGTACCCGTCCAAGATTAGCCATAAATTGACTAAGGACTCCCACTGCTTGGGCAATGTCTGGTCTTGTACAAACCACAGTATACATCAAACTACCAACAACACTAGCATAAGGTACTCTGCTCATGTCCTCCACCTCAGAAGGAGATTTTGGACAATTGTTAATAGATAACTTTGTCCCCAAAGAAACAGGAACACACAATGGTCTACAATCTGCAATGCTAAACCCATCCAACACGGTCTTCACATACTTACTCTGGCTTAACCAAAGTTTTTTGTTAAAGCTCTGTCTCTTCTAATTTCCATTCCCAGAATGTACCTGGCTTCCCCTAAGTTTTTCATCTCAAACTATGCTGACAACTAAGACTTCAAATCAGAAATCATATTCTTACCATTCCTAATTAACAACATACCATCAACATACAATGCAATAATGAGAATGTGATCATTGTCAAATTTATAATACACACAATGATCTGATTTCAATCACAAAAATCCAATGGACAACACAAAGGCATCAAATTTCATATACCACATCCTAGGAGATTGCTTCAAACCATACAAAGACTTCTTCAGTTTACAAACCAAATTTTCTTTTCCTTTCTCTATGCAATGCTCTTGTTGTGACATGTAAATCTCTTCCTCCAAATCACCATGAAGGAATGTTGTCTTCACATCCATCGGCTCCACCTCTAAACATTAAGCTTCTACAAGAGATAACATGAACCAAATAGATGTTAGCTTTGCAACAAGAGAGAGAATTTCACCATAATCAATTCCCTCCACTCGTGAGTGCCCCTTCGCAACCAATCTGGCCTTGTACTTTTCAACACTACCATCTGCACCAAATTTCTTCTTGAACACCCATTTACATCCAATAGGTTTTCGTCCTTTAGGTAAAGGCATCAAGTACCAAGTTTTATTCTTCTCCAAAGAAGCCATCTCATCTTCCATGGCCTCCTTCCAACAACCTACATCTTTCATGCCCATAGCCTCTGTCATAGTTCTAGGCTCATCAATGTTAGTGAGCAAGTTAAAAGCACAACTAGAATCAAGCAATGAATAACCAAAGCTATTAGGTTGTTTTCTTGTTCATGTAGACCTCCTCAAGGGCTGAGGTTAATGTTATGCTTCTTCTTCTGAGATTTTATAACTGCTAGAGCTCTCCTCATCATCAGGTCTCATAGGGTCTGCCAGTTCAGTCTTCTCAGGGGTAGTGGGAAACTAAACCACATCCTCTTTCTTTTCTTTCTCTTCTAGCTATAGAACAACATAAGAAGGTGTTAGCTCTCTGAAAATAACACTTCTGTTATACAACACTTTTTCAGCCAGAGGATCCCAAAGCTTGTATCCTTTCACACTGACACCATAGCCAATGAAAATACACTTAACAGCCTTGTTCTCCAAATTTGACCTTTTCTCCCTGGGCCCATGTGCATATGCCTCACAACCAAAAACACGAAGATGTCTAACTGAAGGTTTCTTACTAAACCACACCTTCATAGGTGTCTTACCAACAAGAGCTGATGTAGGAGACCTATTTACCAGGTAACAAGCAGTGGCTATAGCTTCAGCCAAAAACTTTTGTTCGAGGCTTGCTCCACTAAGCATACTCCTAGCCTTCTCCATCAGTGTCCTATTCATCCTCTCTACAACTCCATTTTGTTGCAGGGTGTATGGAGTTGTCTTATGTCTTTCAATCCCTTGATCTTTACAGAGCTTATCAAACTCTGCCGAATAAAACTCACCACCATTATCAGTCCTCAAACACTTAATCTTTTTACTACTCTGATTCTCAACAAAAGCTTTAAACTATTTGAATTGACTAAAGACTTCAGACTTGCTTCTGAGAAAATAAATCCATGTCCTTCTACTGTAATCTTCTATGAAAAATATAAAATATATAGATTTGGAAATTGAGGGAACACTAACAGGACCAAACACATCAGAATGAATAAGGTCCAACACACTAGAAGACTTGTGAGAACTAGAGTAAAACTAAACACGGTTTTTCTTTCCATTTATACAATGTTCCCAAAAGTCAAACTCGAGATTACAATCATTTAACCCCTCAACGATGTTTTTATTTTTTAGAGTTTTAAGACCCTTCTCACCAATGTGGCCAAATCTCTTATGCCATAACATTGTCTTTATAGCAGGAAGCTTAACTTCCAAAGCATGAGCACCCTTGGGTACCCAAAATGTACTACCATCAGAATTTGTTACAACAGACTTCTTCACTGCCGGTTCTAATGGTGGGGATGAAGTGATTGCAACTCTTTTCTTTGAGTCAAAAGAACTATTGGACTATGAAGTGCATACCTCCAGTTGAAATACAGTACCTCTCCAAGTACTCTTCACAAGCATCATAGATCCTCTAGTCATCTTGCATCTGTCCTTCAAAAATATAACATGCACCCTTGTATAATTCAACTTACTTATAGAAAGTAGGTTATGTGCCAAGCCTAGGATGTACATGACCCTAGAGATCCCCTTCACTCATCCATATGGGAATCAGATTGAGACTCTTCCACAACCAACAATCTTCAGATGAGAATCGTCACCCAGGTACACTCTTCCACCATCGAACACTTCATACTTTGTGAACCAGATTTAATGCGAGGTCATGTGGAATGATGCACCAGAATCAATCAACCACACATCATCGGATGCATGGGTGGTCAGGGCTATGATGAAGGCATCACCATCATCTTGTGACTTGTCAGAATCTGAGTCTAGGACATTCTTCTTCTTCTTTTTCTTTTCCTCTTTGCATTCCTTTCAGAAATGCCCAATTTTTCCATAGTTCCAACAGAGAGCCTTGGACTTTCCAAGAGATTTGGATCTCCCACGGGATTTGGATCTACCCTTCTCAACTTTCTTGTCCTTCTTTTTCCCTTTCTCCTTGGGTCTTCCACGAACTACAAGAACTCTTTGGCTACTTTAGAGGACTTTCTCCACATCTTCTCAGATAACAACGAAGATACCACTTCATCCATTTTGAAAGTGGATGTGGTACTCCCAATAGCCATAACAAGATGATCCCATGAGTCTGACAAAGAACAAAGCAAGGTCATACAATGATCCTCCTCCTCCATCTTCACACCAACAAAAGTCAACTATGCAACTAACATGTTGAAAGCATTCAAGTGGTCTGTAACAGATCCTCCATCCTCCATCCTCAGAGAATACAACTTCTCTCTCAAAAAAAGCTTGTTGACCAGGGATTTGGCTTGATAAACATCTCCAAGCTTCTTCCAAAGATCTTTCGTGGTCTTCTCCTCATGGACATTTAATAGGATAGAGTCAACTAGACTGAGTCTTATAAGAGCCTTATCCTTCCAATCTTTGAGATCCCAATTAGCTTGTGCCATTGCAATTAGTTTTATACCAGAAATAGTTTCCCATAGGTTTCGATCAACAAGCATGTCTTCCATCTTAAGTTTCCATAACTCAAAATTAGTGTCGTTAAACTTCTCCACCTCTAATCTTCTGGATGTCCCTGCCATCTCCTTCCTGCAACAAGATTACAAAATACTCTACACAGACTCCCACTCAATCTAAGATCAGATCAAAAAACCCCTACCCAACAACTAGGACCAAAGGTGATCAAGCTCTGATACCAATTGAAAGGAAGCTAGGTGTGCGTAAATCACTTCCTACACTAATCTAATGAGGAGAGATGTGTGCAAATTATTTTTAACCTTTACAATTATAGTGTTATTAACCCAACAACAGGGATATTGCAGCAATACACATACACACAAAATGTAGATAGAAGAGAGAGAGAGAGAGACAAGATATTACATGGGGAAAACCCTTTTGGGAGAAAAACCCCACACTCCAAAACCTGCACAATGTATTATCAAAACAAGGAATGTTTACAACATACTTGCAATGCAAGTCTTTACAAGAGTCTTCAAAACTCATATCTGGGGATATTCTTGCAGCATAATAGTACCTGTCAATCACATAATACATCTCCTCTCCAAGCACCTATTTAAATAGAAGTTACAAGGCAAAAATGGACCTTTCTTGGAATGGGCATCCAACTTGGCCTCATGGCCAAAAACTGATGGCTAGGGACACTTGTCCAACACTGCAGCATGGTTCTGACACTTGTTATTTCACCCCATCCCAATATGGGCACCTAATCCCAAGATAGGCAATGACAAATGCTCTTACACATCTTACGGCTGTCATAGAATCTGTCATAACTGACAACACTTATAGTTGTAAGAGAATCTGTCATAACTGACAACACTTATAGTTGTAAGAGAATCTATCATACACTGACTAAAAATAGCATATTCCTCTTACAACATGTCATAACCCACCTTGGGTGCCCAAACATGCCTTCCTCAAAGATGCTCTTTGACACATGTCTTCACTTGTCATAGAACCTTCTATTTCTGACTCTTATGCGTCATAGATTCTGTCATAGGAATCTGTCATAATCAAGATTCACTTACACACTAGTCAATATGCTAACACATGGTAGAAAACCTCTACCACACAAAGGGGATGCCTATCTCCACATGGAGTGAGTTGACCATCCTAGTCATCTTACAAGTGGAGTGACAACTCATCATACCACTTCACACTAAATGACAAAATAGGATGTGCAACAAAATTACAACATAGGCTAAATAAACAAATACATTACAATAAATAAATGCAAGGAATTACCAAGGTTGAGACATCTTAATTCCCAACATTTTTCAATGACTACTCCTTTCTCAACAACATCAACAAAGGTGGTACAATAATGAATTTGAAGTTGGTGCATCAATTTGGCGTTTAGATTTTCAACTAACATATGGACCAATTGGTTCTCAAGTATGTGACATGGGCACTTACTAGCCATGCTTCTCCATCTTTAGAGGAAAGAGAGGAACGATTCTCCAACATCTTGTTTTGTGTGACACAATGTTGCAACTGTCATGTCAGTCTCAATATTATAGGAGAAATGTGCTATGAATTTGTCAACCAATTCATTTCATGTCCTAATTCCAAGAGGTAGATGTACAAACCACTCAAAGTGCTTGTCTAGCGAGACTCTATGGGAACAATCTCATTAGATATGTATGGTCCAATGCGAGTTCAAGGCAAGCAGTGTGAAACTCTCGCACATGTTCTATTAAACTCTCCTTTCCTCTATATTTGTTAAAATTTGGCATGTTATAGTTTTAAGGAAAAGGAGACATATATATACTCTGATCAAAAGGAAATGGGCATAAGTCTTCCATGGAGTAAGTCTTCTTTGTTCCAGATACTTTCCTGTTAGAGATTTTTTGTTGTAATGAGTGCATTTTGTGTGCTAAAACTTCCACGAATGATAGTGTTGTGTCTGCAGCATCCACAAGTGCATTGTGATATTGAGAACTCATGTTTAGAGTGGATGTATTTTGAAATCCCATAATCATAGCAGAAGGGTTGGTGTTGGTGTCGAATTAATTATGCGTTAAAGATGGATTTTTCTTTTGGGTGTTTGGTATGAATGTGGTATTTGGGTTGGTGTTTGGTATGTTTTGGTTGGTATGTTGAGAGTGCAATGAGATGTTTGTATTGAATTGATATTGAAGTGGATTGGAGTTTGTTTGAAAGTTTGGATTGATTTTTTGTTGGATGGGATTTGAGTTGATGTTTTGTTGGGATGGATTAGTGTTTTGATAAGACACATTAATGTTTTGATGAGTCAAGTTGTTGTTTTGATTAGACTGAAAGTTTATGTTTGTGTTTGGTATAGTATTGGTGTTTTGGGATTGTGTCCATGGAATAACTATGTGTATCCTTTGTGGTCTCTTTGCAGCATTTGAATTCATTGTGTTTTGCCCCATATGTATGGTATTGGTTGATGGTGTAGTAGTTTGAGATGATGATGAGGCAAAAGGATTCGTGAAGCCTAGTGGTTGAGATGTGGGATTTGTGTTGTTTGCTCCAAATGGTGGAATGGGAGGTACATTTATGGTCATTATGTTATGTGTAGTTTGTCCCAATGGTAAGCTAGTGTGCTCTTGTCATAAATTAGTTTGACTTGATGAAGATGTTGTATGACTTTGGTTTTGTGTCACATTATTTGGAGATGACCCTAGAAGCATGTTGATGTCAACACCAGGAGTTTGGTTCCATTTTGAAGAATTTTGCATAAGATATGTTTGTGGGTCTATAGCTATCATTTCATCTAGAATGTGAAATAGTCTAGGATCTTGGGTAGCCTCATCAATTTCTTGTTGGGTCATGCCTTGTTCTACCTCATGTAAGGTGAGATTTTCAAAGGATTTACAACGTTAAATTCAGATTTGGGTGGTTCATTTGAGGATAATCCAAACTTAATGGTACTAGCGAAATTATTGTGGGGTAATTTGAGAAGTCCACTTCCTTTCATTTCCTTTGTGATGTTGTTTGGACCATAAAGACTTATTGATGCAGAGGCATCCACACTAAAACCTTAACATATAGCATGGATGTCCACAACCCTTCATCATCATCATATTTTTGTTAACACTGTCAGCATCATCATATTTCCCCTGCCGACTGATATCCTCCTGCAGACAAGCCTTCGCCCTTTCACATGTCAGCAGCATCATCATATCCGACTATCAGCAGCATCATCATATTCGGTAGGCGCAAACATCCTCCTGATGTTCACTGTTCACCTTACCGACAACCTCTATCTTCAGCATCATGATGTTCAACATCATGTTCATCAGCAGGATATAGAACATCCGGTTCCTCCCATATATCCTGATGATGATACTCAACTTCACGCACCTCTCCTTCGATGCTTACGTCACCCCGATATCCTGATGACGATTATCCTGATGACGATGACGTCATATGCAACTCCTTCAATATCCTGTTGTCGGCCAAACTTAACATTATCGGCCTGCGATGGTTTTATCAACCTGATCTTCTACCTTATGCCGATACGCTCCTCCTCGGCAACACCTGATGATGATCACCCCGACGTTCATTCACTTCATGCAATCGATAGCATCATGCTCATCTCCATCTACCCGGATGACGATGCCCGAAGTGACTGCAGGATATACACCGTAATATCCTAATGATGCCGTTTTGATGAACTTCCAACCTTAGCGGATTTTTACCGTTTCGATCCGCCGAACCTCCTGGGATGACCTGATCTACTTCCTGGACAACTTTCCAGACTCGAACAACCAACACGACCTAGCACATACCCATGCTAGGGTTCTCAACACCTCTTGACGACGATCCTGCACACCTGCATGCGAACAAACAGAAAAGGGAAACTGCAACCTAACCTACTGTACATAGCCATTCCACCGATTCGACGAATCAACCGGTGGAATGGATCAGCGAATCCATGAAACCACCAAAACAACAAATCGATCACACAATGGAATTCAACAGAGGATGAACACAAATAGGATCTTTATTGATTTCAAAGATGCAATACAATATACTGTCTCACTCTCCTCTCCTCTACAATGCAATGTCTGATCTCTGATCGATGATATCCAATACTACCCGATCCTACTACATAAATAGGAATCCTCTCGAGTACTACCACTCGATTCCAAGCGGCTGGGAAATCTCTCTAGGCGGCTGGGAGATCCAGCCGGACCTACAGCATAACAGCTATCCTAACAACATAGCTAAAAATAGCAAAGTATGGTCAACATGACCTTATTACATGCATTGGTCTTATACGACCTTCTTGAAAACATTAACAAGATTCAAAACAAACTAACTGCCTCATGGAGGCCAGCTGTCAGGTAGGTGCTCCTGCACCATACTCCTCAACAGAAAAGAACTCATGTCCCATCAGTTTAGATGTGGAAGTCCTCCACCTTTACACTTTTCCTTTGCAATATTCTGACCTGTTCCAGCTTTATCCTCTGCTGGCTCTTGGCTGCTCCAAGACTTCTGAACTGTAACTTGCTGTCTTGCAAGTAAATCCTCATGCCTGTCAATATAGGCCCTTCTCTCACATACCCTGTGTTTGTCAGGTTGTCTGACCAGAACCTCTGTCTGAACTGCCTCTTGAACTGCTGTAATGTTCAACTCTGTCTTTCTTTCAACCTTTATAGGACAAACAATAGTCCCAACTATGACAACATCCTTGTCATTCCTCTCAACTGGTTGCTGTTTGCAAACCTGTTTCTGAACCTGCTGCTGACCTCTGTCAGTCAAAACTGAAACTTTCTTCAACCTGTTGTCCTTAACAATTTCTTTCCCCGCAGTGTCCTCAACTACCTTTATGCCTGCTCCTATAGGCTTCTGCACAAATTCCTTCTTTCCCATTAAAATGACTTGGGCTGCCTTCTGTACTGCAGCATTTGCCTGCAATGGCATCAACTTAATAGTCTTCCCATCTTTCTTGATGGTGTAGGTATTAGCATACCCATCATACAGTACCCTCCTATCAAACTGCCATGGTCTACCCAATAGTAGGTGACAACATTCCATGGGCAAAATGTCACACAAAACTCTATCATGATATGCTCCAATCTGAAAATCAACATATGCCTATTCATAGACAAAAAGTGATTGACTATCACTCACCCAAGATGCCTTGTAAGGGTGTTGGTGTGGAATCCTTTCCAAATGCAGTTTATCCACCATTTCCTGAGATACCATGTTGTCTGTTGAACTAGTATCAATGACAACCTTACATACTTTACCTTTGCTCTTGCATGTGGTTTTGAAAAGAGCTCTTCTTTGCATCATATCCTTTGATGCCTGCAAACTAATTCTCCTCAGCATCAATGCTTCTCCCTCCTCAGGATATCCATAATTGTCAGGGTCTCTATCTCCTTGATAAGTGTTTGAACTTTGCACACTTTGCTCTACTTTCTCTTCTTGCACAAGTTGTACTCTCTTGTCATTCATTCTATCATCTCTGGATGATGAACCTTTGCTTTCTGGACATTTGAAAAATGGATGACCAAACTCACCACAGGTGTAACACTTTCCTGAAAATGTAGTAGAACCTCTACCACTTCCAAATCTGCCTCTATTACCTTTCCATCCACCTCTAGAATTAGACTGTCCCTGTCCTTTACCAGTGTCTTCTTGACCCTCATTGGTTTGCCTTGTTGTAGGGGCTAATCCTCTTCCCCTCATATTGCTTCCTCTTCCTCTCATGGACTTATCTTGTCTCCTATTCATCTTTTCTTCAATCCTGATTGCCATTTGGTAACAATCCTCCACACTCTTAGGGTTAGCTAAAACTAACTCATCCTGTATGTTCAATCTCAAACCAGCCAAGTACCTAGCCACCTTTTCTACCTCATTCTCATGATGACCAGATCTCATACTCAACTTATAAAACTCCTCAGTATATGCCTTCACATCCATTTCCTTCTGCCTTAAAAATTGTAGCTTCTTAAACATCTGAATCTCATAATCCTTAGGCAAGAATTTACCTTTTATCCTTGCTACCATCTTATCCCATGAAGTGATCTTTGACTTCCCTTGTTTCCTTCTCTCGGATTGTACATAATCCCACCATACCAAAGCATGACCTCCTAACTTGGTCTTTGCAATCTTTACCTTCTGATCCTCAGCAACATCTTCACATTCAAAGTGATTATCAAGTGTAGCAATCCAATCCAGTAACTCATCTTCATTCAAACTTCCATTATACTTGGAAACATCAACCTTTACCTTAGGTTTATCACTCTGCACTGCCTTTAATAGTTTTGCAAATTTCTGGTCTTCAGCATCCAGTTCTTCAGCTACCTCTTCATACTCTTCAACAGCATCTTCATCTTCTTCAGACTCACTATCTTCCACTTCCCTCTTTTTGTTCTTCTCCAGGGCTACAAGCCTGGCTTGAAGTGCTTCAGCAAGCTCCTTCATCTTCCTCATCTCTCTGGCATGTTTTTCCTTCATCTCCTGCAATTCCCTTGCAGTACTACTACCTTTCGGAGGCATTTTGTCAACCTCTCACTCCTCTACCTCTGTCCTTTTAGTGACAGAATTAACACACAACAGCTTAGACCTTTTGCTGAGCTCTGATACCACTATGATGCAGAGGCATCCACACTAAAACCTTAACATATAGCATGGATGTCTGCAACCCTTCATCATCATCATATTTTTGTTAACATTGTCAGCATCATCATATTTCCCCTGCCGACCGATATCCTCCTGCAGACAAGCCTTCGCCCTTTCGCATGTCAGCAGCATCATCATATCTGACTATCGGCAGCATCATCATATTCAGCAGGCGCAAACATCCTCCTGACGTTCACTATTTACCTTACCGACAACCTCTATCTTCAGCATCATGATGTTCAACATCATGTTCATCAGCAGGATATAGAACATCCGGTTCCTCCCATATATCCTGATGATGATACTCAACTTCACGCACCTCTCCTTCGATGCTTACGTCACCCCGATATCCTGATGACGATTATCCTGATGACGATGATGTCATATGCAACTCCTTCAATATCCTGCTGTCGGCCAAACTTAACATTATCAGCTCGTGATGGTTTTATCAACCTGATCTTCTACCTTATGCCGATACGCTCCTCCTCGGCAACACCTGATGATGATCACCCCGACATTCATTCACTTCATGCAATCGATAGCATCATGCTCATCTCCATCTACCCGGATGATGATGCCTGAAGTGACTGCAGGATATACACCGTAATATCCTGATGATACCGTTTTGATGAACTTCCAACCTTAGCGGATTTTCACCGTTCCAATCCGCCGAACCTCTTGGGATGACCCGATCTACTTCCTGGACAACTTTCCAGACTCAAACAACCAACACAACCTAGCACATACCCATGCTAGGGTTCTCAACACCTCTTGATGACGATCCTGCACACCTGCATGCGAACAAACAGAAAAGGGAAACTACAACCTAACCTACTGTACATAGCCATTCCACCGATTCGACGAATCAACCGGTGGAATGGATCAGCGAATCCATGAAACCACCAAAACAGCAAATCGATCACACAATGGAATTCAACAGAGGATGAACACAAACAGGATCTTTATTGATTTCAAAGATGCAATACAATATACTGTCTCACTCTCCTCTCCTCTACAATGCAATGTCTGATCTCTGATCGATGATATCCAATACTACCTGATCCTACTACATAAATAGGAATCCTCTCGAGTACTACCACTCGATTCCAAGCGGCTGGGAAATCTCTCCAGGCGGCTGGGAGATCCAACCGGACCTACAACATAATAGCTGTCCTAACAACATAGCTAAAAATAGCAAAGTATGGTCAACATGACCTTATTACATGCATTGGTCTTATACGACCTTCTTGAAAACATTAACAAGATTCAAAACAAACTAACTGCCTCATGGAGGCCAGCTGTCAGGTAGGTGCTCCTGCACCACTTATAGGTTTTGGGATGACAATGCAAACTAGAGATGAAAATGCAAGATGGGTTTGTAACTAAGCTATGTTTTGGGATTTTTTTAAATATATAGGGATGCCAATTGACAATGCAACTATGACCAAGGTATGGGATGCAAAGTGACAATGAAGCTATGACTATGACAATGTTTGAAGTTTTTGGATATGCAACTTGAGAATTTGAAAAGGATGCTAAGGCAAACTATGATGGACCAAGGTAACTAATCAAAATATCAAGACCTCCAAAGGACAAATGCTAAGGTAATGATGATTAGATAAAGTGAACCTAAACTAGACACATGAGTCTGAGGTTCAACTTGTTGATGATTGTATGAAGTGAACTCAAACTAGACACATGAGTTTAAGGCCTAACTTGTTGATGATTGTTCATGGATAATGACAAGGTCTAGACAATCCAAGTATGTGACAATGGTGTGATCAAGTATGACAAGATTCCTAATTTCAAGTTTCAAAGCTGACTATGACTATGAATTACCTAGGATGACAAAGACTAACTAGACAATGTAAGGTAAACTAAGAAAATGCAATGGATGAGCTAGATAAATTGAACAAGTTTCAGAGCTAAATATATGGTCACTATCTAAATTAGATCAGAAATGTGGATACTCAGGAACTTCCCCAAAAAATTTGACTCTGGCAAATGTGTCGCTAGAGGCTACAGTTGCAGTGTTATAAGCTACAGATGCATTGTATGATTTGACAATTGTGGCTCAGGATGCTACAATTGTGGTTTGTGGTTTAATAGATATAGTTCTAGATGTGACAATTGTGTTCTAGGAATTGACAATTGTGTTTCAAGATGTGACAGATGCAGTGCACTATTTTCTGTAACCTAAAATCAAGGGTTTCTAGGTGATTTTTTGTTTTGAGCAGTTTGTTTAGGTGATCAAAAACATAGAAAACACTTAAAATATAGATCTTTGGTTGTTTTGACTCTTTGACTCTTGGGAAAAGAGGTATTTTGCAAGTTTTCTTCCACAAAATGTGCTAGGCCTTGGTGTTGGAAACAATGCAGATAATTGAGAGAGGGGGTGAATCAGTTATCTTATAACTTTTCTATTTTTCTTATATTTTCTTAACTTATTATCAAAGCAAGGCAATCATAAGAGCTGAAAAAGAAATTAACACATAACACAAGGATTTTTATGTGGAAACCCTGTTAAGGGAAAAAACATGGGAGGACTAACCCAAGATTGTATGCTCTATTAAAAGAATAAAGAGTACAATTTGGCACTTACCAATTAGGGCTCACTGTCTGAGCACACTGCTCACAAAAGGCCAACTGCCTACAAGAGACTTATAGTCTACAAATGCTTACAGATGATACCAAGGTGTTTGAACTAAAGAATAGCATCTATGCATGCAGGTTTTCAGTTTTGGTTAGGTATAGTATACTGATTTGGCACATTTCATTCTTCCTCTACTCAATATTACTTTCCTGTCACATTCCAGGCTTGAATTACTGCCTTCGCTCTTGTCTCTACTTTTCTTCACACTTAACCATACATACTATCACTTTTACCCACTTACAATCTTGAATCCATTAGGTATATATATCCGCAACAAGGATTTCCAACAACTTCTTAGTTAGGAACAAGAACACCTGAGATATTTGCAAGCTATTGGTCTGTCGGCTAAATCCATGCTTGATTAGTGATGCACATAACAAAAATTAGACATAGAAGTCATTAATCATGTTGACCAACAATGTATAATATCATAGATTTCTTGATCAGCACCTTTTACACATCCAAATTGAAGTCTGATACTCTGTCGGTCAGTTCTTTTGTCTGCTCTACCTGACTAGAACCCAACACTCAGATGCTCATATATTTTTCTTGCTTTATCACTAGAGGCTAAATCTCTAGAATATGATAGTCATGATACCCTCTTGACTTGTTCAAATCTACAACTTATTGAGTTACACCATTTGAGAGATCCAGACCTGATTGTCAGACCTTGTTATATGCTCTGTTCTTGTTCACCGGACAAAAACAATCTTCAATCTGACTTCCAATATAGGCATATTATGTACAACGGATATGTGAGATAGACTTTGTTTCCATCACTAACAACACTTATGAAGCCACACAATGTCTCTTGCCAACAATCTCCCCCTTTGGCATTGATGGCAATACTTGGTGAAAAATGGCTAAGTGTCACAGTAACTCCCTCTTAGCTAGTGCTTTAACTCTTGCATTGTTTTACTGGAGATCCCCCTTTGCTAGATTCCACATTTTTCACTACTCTTCACTCCCCCTTTGACATCAATGGAAAAGGGTGGAATCTGCATACCAAAATTTTGCAAAAATTATTCTATACATGGCCGCATAAGTATATACAAATCATATGTTATACTTACATATACTTAAGTATATCCACAAAGGTTGTCTTCAACTAGATGATTTATGTGGCCCAACTCCTCTTCATTCTATCCAAAATAGAGATGTGTCCACTTAACAAAAATGCATATGCTTCTGTCCTCTTTAAGTCTGTTGGATCATTGGTCTGAATTGTATTGTGCCTTTGTCAAGGCATCATGCATTGCCTCTAACTTAGGGATGATTATCCCTCTGAGCTCACCCATTCTATCCATTATGTTCTTTTTCTCCTTAACTAGTTCTTTAATTTCATTTATTATAGCAATAGCTTGACATTCATGATTCACTAGAGAGGCAGTAAGGGGATCAAAATTCTAAGATAAACTTGACAGTTTTCCTTCTTGTTCTTTCACTTTCTTCTCAATGTCCTCTATCACTTTGGGCCAAGTTAAACAAAATTTGTATATGTACCCACCATCTTTAAGAGCATTTTCAATGCTCTTTATGCCAATGCCTAAGGTTCTTCTATCATTAGTAATTATCCCTTGTACTTCACTAAACCTCTTTCCCAAGAACTCCTTCAGGACCTTAGTTTCTGCATATTTCTCTAAGGATTCAAAATGAGAATTAACAGAATTGACTAAGTTTTTCAGATTACCGGATGGAGAGGCATAAGGATCCTTTTAATAGGTTAGCATAATCTTATCTAGCATCCCAGATGCAATCTCCAACAGCTCACAATCCTCCATGTGAGATTTTAGAAGTTTCTCTTTTGCTTTGGCTTGAGCAAAAGATGCCACCTTCATTATCTAAACCAGAGATAGAGAGTCAAAGTTTAGTGGCCCTTGAATTAACTTAGGTTCATCTAACTCCATTATTTCTTTATACAGGAAATTTTGTACTGTCTCTGTAGTGTCTCTTGTAGACTCTACTTCCTTCCTTTTGGGGACATCTGGACTGACTTGCTTATTGATCTTTGTTTCTTCTACTTGTCCTTCCTTTTCTGGAGCAGAGGAGTCTAGTGCCTTAGATGGCTCTTCATCATTTTTCTTTAATCCTTCAACATCCTTGTCAGATAATGTTTCTTCTTTCTGCCCTTCCTCTTCCAAAATAGAGGAATCTAATGCCTTAAATTATTCTTCATCATTTTTCTTTAATCCTTCAACATCCATGTTAGAAGGCTCTTCATTTGTTTCCTCTATAATGGGAAGATTGAATCTCTTCAAGGCATTCTAGAGGATTTCTTTTGTTTCATTAGCTATTTGTTTAGTCTCACCAAGCATGAGTTTGTTCATTGCGGATTTGCTTCAGAAATCATCTTTACACTCATTGAAAATTATGTCCATTTGTTTTGGAGTGATAGAGGGGCATAGCTGTATCATTATTTGCTCCCGAATCTCCAAGTCTTTAGCCTTTGCATTCACTTTTCTTTGTTCCAATACTTCTTCTAGGCTTTTTGGAATTAATGAAATTATTTCAATGAATGCTTTGTTATAGATATTCAAATACCTTATAGTAGCTTCCTCTAGAATTCTCTTGTCAGGATCATTATATTCATCATAGAACTTTGTCACCAGCTGCAGGTTCCCATCCATAGTAACTACCTTGATGATGTCATCAATGGAAAGAGTGGGCTTTTCAATAAATTCCTTTGCCTTCTCTTCCTCATTTCTGCTAGCAGAGAACTTCCCTGATGTTCTCTTCTTCTTCATTTTCCTAATTTCCTCATCTGATTCTGTTTCTTCTGTTGGAATCGTTTGTCGTTCCACCAAAAGCTCGAGCTATCAATGCTTGCTACAAATGCTAGACTTAACCTAGATCCACGGGAGGCTCACTGCCATGTCACGAATCCTAAGGTCAGCGTTGAATGCCTCACTGACAAGGGGGCAGCTCACTGCCAACAATCCCCCCCTCAACGCAACCTAAGGGGTTCGAACCTGTGACACATGGCTCTGATACCAATTGTATGAGTCAAGGACAACACTGAGAGGGGGGTGAATTAGTGTTGTATGAATTTTAACTTTTTGCAAACTTTATCTTACAAGACAAATAGAAAGGGGGACATTAATGATTTGTTGAGTTTATATGCACAAGACTTATAATAACAGATGTAAACAAAACATGATCAAACCATTAATTTGCACACATAGAAGAAGTCAATGAGAAGCATGACACAACCTTTTTACCAAGTGGAAAACCCTCAGGGGTAGAAAAACCACTCATGAAGTGCCTCACTGGCTTAACTTTAAAAACTTCTTACAAAGCCTCACTGGCTAAATATTATGTCTCACTGACAATTGAGAAGTCTCACTGACCTACAAGCCTCACTGGCATACTGTGTGCCTCACTGGCAACAATGTTTAGAAGCACCAGCTTCAAGGAGCACCAACCCCTAAAATAGAACAAACTGAAAACAAGAATTCAGAGGATTTCTCTGTTTCAATACAAAACATTACTTCTCTCTCATGTGTCTGTTAAATGGCCATTCTTTTCATCAACCCAAATCATATACAAACTCAGATATTTAAAATCAATCCTGTATCTTGATCCACTCAACAACACTGCATCATTTTTTTCTGTTTCATCTCTATCATTCAAGACACACCATCAATGCACCTGAAAAACAATTTTATACAAGTTGAATGTCCTTCCACCTACAAAGAAAAATCTTTTCATATTCCTCCATGCCTAATCAATTCTTCAATAATCTCTTCAAATTCTTCTTCAAACTTTGCATGATCCTTCATATTCCTTTTGAAGAAAATACATTTCCAATTCCATCATAAAATATTCTTTAACCTGCAAGAATAAAAAAACATATGCAAATATATTTTCTTCTCTACATCATTGATATTCTTCAAAAATATCATTCATCTTCTCCAAACTGTAAAGACACCACTTCCTCAATCTGCAAGTAAAAACTTCACAAAGAAATACTTCAAATCAAAAAAAATCTTTCATTGGATCCATACAAAACTCTTGAGCTTCCAATTTCTTTCCAAAAAAAATCTTCAACTCCTGATTCAATTCATATTCTTCTTCCAAAAAAAATCATTCACCTTCATCTTCAAACTGTCATGTGTCAAATATCTTCAAAAAAATAAAAGACTTCCATCTCTCTGCAATTTTCTTCTTTCATAAAAAAATATCTTCATTTCCCACTTAAAAAAAAACTTCTTCATGAATATAGGAAAATAGTCTTTAAAAAAAATCTTCTCAAAAAATATATCTTCTTTCCAAAAGAAACTTTCTTTTTTTTAAAACCTTTAAACTACATGAAGAAGAGGCCCACTTGCATTTTAAATATAGAAAAATCTTCATTAAAAAACTCTTTTAAATACTAAAAAATCTGTCCTTAAAAAGAAATTCCATAAACTCCCTCTTTATTACTTTCTTGCCACGTGAGAGAGTTTTTTTTAAATTAGGAAAACTCTTTTCTTTTTTTTAACTTTTTAACTCCTCAAAATCTGCCCCCTTTTAAGAATATCTGAAATTAGTCTTTAAAAACAAAGACTAAATAAAATAAATTTGCCCATATAAAATCCACTTTTATTTGGTGGGCCATAAAATTAGGAGATAAACATAAAGTTTTAAATTCAAAAGAAAAGTCATAAATATGACTTACACTTAGGGAAATAGTTTATGATTTTAGGAGATAGAAAATTAGATTTTTAGAAATTTTCAAATCCTAATATCAAATATCATGCTTTCCCATATTTATGATAGAGAACAGATATTAGATGTTCTAATGAAGACCAAAATCATTATGAGCGACTCTGACACATATTTCTTTGCAAGATCAAATTATATCACATGCCTTTGACATCAATGGACCATCTAATGATTCTTTTGTATTTCTCTTTTGCTCTTAAGAAACATCACCATTTTTGAGATTGTAACTTCTTGAACCTCTTATCTTGAACAAGACTATTGAGAAGGCATCTTGAAGTCATAAGATTGTGAACCCATCATCACCTGATGATTACCATCACTAATGGCTTTGAACCTATCAACTTGAACCCATGAATGCATGTGAACATCTCCATCATGATCAACCACACTTTTAATGCCTTGATGACCCCAAAATGATATGTGCATTGGACCCATGTGGACAACCTAACTTGATCAACCCATGTTAGCAAAATAATAAACTCCATCACCTCTTCCATATGAAGATCATTATGAACACCTGAAACGTGACATCTTGTCATATGAAGATCAAACACCTTTTTGACATCAATGACAATCAATCACCATCAATCTCCCCCTTTGTCATTGATGGCAAAACTTCATGAGACATTTTCTCTTTCTCCCCCTTTTTGACATCTGATGACAAAGACTATTATCTCCCCTTGAGAAAATAACTCCACTAAAAGATGTTAAAGCTTGATCATAACATTTACAAACATATTGCATTATGAGGGCTTTGAAGACATAAACTCCTGTTATCTTGTTACATCTGAAGCATAATCAACATAACTCAACTTAACTCAGCACTGATCCACTTCCTGAACTAGTTCTGAAGAAACATATCAACCTGAAGTATACCATCCAATTACTAACATCCAACCTTCCATGCTAAGAAAAATCGTGGCACCATCAAACACCTTTTGACATCACAATTTACTTTATGAACATTTAGAAAATAAAACATAAACACACCAGTACTCTTTGATGAACAATTTTGCAGGCAAAAATCATGAAGACTCCTCATCAACAGCTCTCAACACAAGATGTTAAGAAGATCATTTTATAAGACCTTTACTTGCCTCTGATTTGATGAAATACAAGACTCATCAACAATGTCAGAAGAAACTCTAGATTGTTATAGCTTGAAGCACATACCTGATACCACTTCAAAAACTGGAGTCACACAAATTGAACAAACCTTTCTGAACCATATTAAAGAGGAATATCATCAATGGAACATGTGAAATTATCACATCAGAAAATTCCTTAGTAGCTCTAGTTTATCACTATCTTCAAATCACCTGAAAGCTCCAAGATACATGACATAAAACATAACTCAACAAAGTAATAGATATAATCATCAAACTGATTTCCTGATATGAACTATCATCCTACAACCATATTCTTACACCTTTTCATGACAAAGAATGAAGAACATCTGAATAAATGAAGACTATCCTCCTGTTCTGCACAAGACACTTTTCACATCATAATATCAATTTTGATACAAAACCACATCTGAAACATATTGTATTATACAAGAACTACTGCCTCTTGACTTTGTCATTCAAACTAGCTCATCAAAAAACAAACAAACTGTAACAACAAATTATTCCTGCAACAACACTTTGCACAAATCAAAAGCAGAGAAAATTGCTATGAATTGAATTTTCATTTTCAGCCACCTTAGCCAACACATGCTAACTTCTGATAAGAGCTTCTTGAGAGCATCTTAAGCTCTTTGCCATGACAACCAAGATCACACTGAACTGTAACACAATTTTTGTAAGTATCAACTTGATATGAACAATATACAAATAGATCAAGTGACAACATCATCAAACTCTTTGTGCAAAGAACTTTTGAACTCCTTATATGCATTATGAACCACTAAACATGTCACTAATCATGAACACCTAACATACAATCATGCTATGTTATGCAACAGATGAAATGACTTGTGCAAGATGCACAAGCTTAGATTTTGACTTCTCTTTACTTTCTTTCTGCTTCCAAATTTTCACAGGTGCTTTCTTCCTCCAAACCTTTTCTGCCTCTTTGCATTTCCAACCTATCAAATCAGGTGATACTTTTCTGCAACTAAATGCTTTGTGACCAGGAGAATTGCAATTAAAACAAATTATTCTGTAATCATAATCAAATGATTGAGTATTTATATTATGCTTCCAAGCAGTATCATACCTTCTATTCATTTTGCAGTTTCTTTGAATGTGACTAGCATTATTGCACTAGTAACATACAAGGTTAGTATTCCTTCTGCAGTCAACTGCTTTATGCCCAAAATGATTACAAGTATAACAGTAACCATTAAATGAATAGTTATACCTGTACATGTAAGCTTGTCTTATAGATGCAGGTTTTCTGAAATTTCTTCTTTGATTGTGCACAAATTCATCTCTTATTTTCTGTTCAGCTTCACTCTTCCTTTTTCCTTCTATGGCAACATGACTTAAATCAATTTTCCTTCTAGGAGTCTCTCTAGCTTTGGAACATTCCCCTTCTTCAATACTCTTTTCAAACAGCAGATTCTTGTGCAACTTAGAGGAAGCCTTTTCTAACTCCTTTCTTAAATAGACTATTTCTGATTCTAGTTTTAGATTCTCAATCCTTATAACTTCAAGGTCAAATATTGAGACATCAGCTATCCTCTTAGCTTCTTCAATTTATGTCTTTAATCTAGCAATTAGTTTGTCTGAATCATCAATATATGTCTTTAAACTTATAATTTGACATCTAGCCTCTTCAAGATCTGTAGATACAATTTCAAGTTTTGAAAGTACATTGTCTTTAGATTCTCTTTCTTATTGCAGCTGCGATTTTAGTTTATGATTTTCCTTCTTATAATTCTTGAGTTCACTTAGAGCATAAATGAGCTCTCCTTCCAAATCAATCTCACAATCTTGTTCATCATAATCCTGATCATGATCTTCTTCTAAATCTGATTGGGTCTCAACTTCTTCATGTGATTGCCTTTCATTGCCACTTTCTTCACACACCAGAGTGTCCTCTTCTTTATCATTATCTTGATAAATTCTTTTTAGTTCTTTCTAGATATCCTGAGCTGTTTCACATTGCACAACCTTACAAGAGATATCATTAGATAAACCAAATAAAATAATCTTCTTGGCTATATGATTGCTTTTAAGAGCCTCTTTGTTATTTGCAGAATTACCATTCTCAACTAACATTAAAACATCATATCCTAAAGAGGATAAATATACTTGCATTCTAACATACCAAACTGAAAAATTTGAACCATCAAACTGAGGAACATCTGAAACTTTTTCTTCTAAAATAATATCTGATTCAACTGACCGAACATCTTTATCAACTGACTTAATATCAACATCTGGTATGGATAATGTCTTTTGTGTCTTTTGACCAGAAAGAATCTTAACATTTCTCATGTTCTTATTTCTCCTACACTTACCCATTGAACTCCACACACAGGACCTACCCAAGTTGATTAAGCTACAAAAGGGAACTTGGCTCTGATACCAATTGTTGGAATCGTTTGCCATTGCACCAAAAGCTCGAGCTATCAATGCTCACTACAAATGCCAGACTTAAGTATGTACAAATCATATGTTATACTTACATATACTTAAGTATATCCGCAAAGGTTGTCTTCAACTGGATGATTTATGTGGCCCAACTCCTCTTCATTCTATCCAAAATAGAGATGTGTCCACTTAACAAAAATGCATATGCTTCTGTCCTCTTAAGTCTATTAGATCACTGGTCCGGATTGTATTGTGCCTCTGTCAAGGCATCATGCATTGCCTCTAACTTAGGGATGATTATCCCTCTGAGCTCACCCATTCTATCCATTATGTTCTTTTTCTCCTTAACTAGTTCTTTAATTTCATTTATTATAGCAATAGCTTGACATTCATGATTCACTAGAGAGGCAGTAAGGGGATCAAAATTCTAAGATAAACTTGACAGTTTTCCTTCTTGTTCTTTCACTTTCTTCTCAATGTCCTCTATCACTTTGGGCCAAGTTAAACAAAATTTGTATATGTCCCCACCATCTTTAAGAGCATTTTCAATGCTCTTTATGCCAATGCCTAAGGTTCTTCTATCATTAGTAATTATCCCTTGTACTTGACTGAACCTCTTTCCCAAGAACTCCTTCTGGACCTTAGTTTCTGCATATTTCTCTAAGGAGTCAAAATGAGAGTTAACAGAATTGACTAAGTTTTTTATATTACCGGATGGAGAGGCATAAGGATCCTTTTGATAGGTTAGCATAATCTTATCTAGCATCCCAGATGCAATCTCCAACAGCTCACAATCCTCCATGTGAGATTTTAGAAGTTTCTCTTTTGCTTTGGCTTGAGCAAAAGATGCCACCTTCATTATCTAAACCAGAGATAGAGAGTCAAAGTTTAGTGGCCCTTGAATTAACTCAGGTTCATCCAGCTCCATTATTTCTTTATACAGGAAATTTTGTACTGTTTCTGTAGTGTCTCTTGTAGACTCTACTTCCTTCCTTTTGGGGACATCTGGACTAACTTGCTTATTGATCTTTGTTTCTTCTACTTGTCCTTCCTTTTCTGGAGCAGAGGAGTCTAGTGCCTTAGATGGCTCTTCATCATTTTTCTTTAATCCTTCAACATCCTTGTTAGATAATGTTTCTTCTTTCTGCCCTTCCTCTTCCAAAATAGAGGAATCTAATGCCTTAAATGATTCTTCATCATTTTTCTTTAATCCTTCAACATCCATGTTAGAAGGCTCTTCATCTGTTTCCTCTATAATGGGAAGATTGAATCTCTTCAAGGCATTCTGGAGGATTTCTTTTGTTTCATTAGCTATTTGTTTAGTCTCACAAAGCATGAGTTTGTTCATTCCGGATTTGCTTCAGAAATCATCTTTACACTCATTGAAAATCATGTCCATTTGTTTTGGAGTGATAGAGGGGCATAGCTGTATCATTATTTGCTCTCGGATCTCCAAGTCTTTAGCCTTTGCATTCACTTTTCTTTATTCCAATACTTCTTCTAGGCTTTTTGGAATTAATGAAATTATTTCAATGAATGCTTTGTTATAGATATTCAAATACCTTATAGTAGCTTCCTCTAGAATTCTCTTGTCAGTATCGTTATATTCATCATAGAACTTTGTCACTGGCTACAGGTTCCCATCCACAGTAACTACCTTGATGATGTCATCAATGGAAAGAGTGGGCTTTTCAATAAATTCCTTTGCCTTCTCTTCCTCATTTCTGCTAGCAAAGAACTTCCCTGATGTTCTCTTCTTCTTCATTTTCCTAATTTCCTCATATGATTATGTTTCTTCATCATCCTTATGGCTTGTATATGTCCTTGTGGCTTTGGTCTTCATCCTCTTTCTCCTTTTCTAGATGACTTGACTTCCGGTTTGGTAGACTTTAAGCTTTTAGAGGTGATAGGAGCAGAGCTCTTGGAGGATCTAGTCCGAGAGGAGGTTTGCACAAGAACACTTTCTTTCTTTGCTTCTTGTCTTTCTTTCTCTACCTTCTCCATTTTCTCTCTATTAGCATCTACAGCCTCCTTTGATATGCCAAATCTTTTGACAATTTTTTCAACTTCCTTTCTTACTTTTCTCTTCATCTCTAGTTGTCTTAACTCAACATCGATTTTTATGCTTAGCTCTTCAAAGGTGCCAAACCTTTCTGCTTCAGTGTCCTTAGGCTGGCTTAGTAGGTGTTGAATATGCAGCTCCATGATTTTTCCATCGACCTCATAAACCATAGGCATTATCCATACAGTTCTTGGCTCAATTGCCTCCATTAGTCATTGATTAGTGTCAACCATGAAGCAGACTGTATCTTTGTATTTGTCAACTATTATTTGTGGTATTCTTTCTCTAGCATGCATCATGCTTTGGAAATTCTTAAAGTAACCCTAGAGGGCTATGTTTTGGGCTTGAGCATCACCAAGTCCATACATGTAATCTCTTATCTGAATTGTAACGGGTTTATCATTTTGCCAGACCCAACCATTTGATCCAGGCAGCTCATTCATATAATACAAAAATAGACATAGTATTAGACTACCATATTTAAAGGAGTTTTTCTTATCCTTTTTGATCTTCTGCAAGTTCTCCATCAGCTGATTCAGTAGAAGCTCACACAGATCATAATCAATATCTTCCCTTAACATCTGATATGCAGCATAGATTGTTGTACCAGACATAGAATTCTCCCTACTCGAGTGGTAGATTTTGTAGCCAATTATCATTGAAGAAAACTTGAGATCTAGATCCATGATGTCATCTATAGTCATTGCTCTTTTATCAAATTTTTATCCGGTGACTTCAGTTACCATTTGATTCTTCATAGATTTAAGTGTGGGTATCCCACCAAATGAATATAGTCTGGTCACTGCCCTAATGACATCTTTAGTTATCTTGAATGGCCTCATTAACCACATAAAATTGTCATGCATCCTACTTAGAACATACTAGACCCAATTGTCTTTTGTAAAACATGGAAAATGTATGCAATGTCCGAAGTGTTTGTCCCGGATGGTCTTGAATTCAGGTTTGAGTTCAAAATTCTCATCTATTAGCTGGTTGTGATAAATGTCGATCAACTTTGAGCCTCCAAAATCTTCAATGTTTGCATGGATATAAACCCTAACATCTTTTACATGCAAGACTCCATGAGGAATACTAGAAAATGCACCCAAGGGATCAACTTCTAGATATTTGTAAGGGTGTTTCTTGAATTTTGGTCTCGGCCTATCAGAAATATTGACAACCACTGGAGTAGCCATTTTTGCAAGAAATCCGAAGAGAGTTTTTAGAAGGGAAGTACCTTTTCACTCTTTTGGGTTTGAAGCAGAGGTCAGAGTGATTCTCTGGATGAATTCAATCTTCAGTTGAACTTGAGTGAACTATAGGATCTCCTTCTTAGAGCTTTTCCTTTCTTCTTCATGAGTGTAAGTGTGTAGATAATGAGTGAAAGAACCCTTTTATCTTTTTGTAAACCCTAGTTCCTTTTGTAATAAATGCACAAGTTTTTAAGTCATCCAGTTACCCTACTTCTCAAATGAGATTTTCTTAGATTGTCTTGTGGATCTTCAAATCATTGTCTATGAGGATTAACAACACATCTTCACCTTTTTCAAACATGTCATAGTTCCGTAGATTAAAACATTTCAATTCTAGATCATACCTGATCTGTCTGTGAAATTCTACTTTACCAAATTGCTGCTGATATAGGATCTCCTCATAACTTGCTCAAATATACATATGGATTTGTCAAATTTAGACTAGATGACCTTCAAGTGAGTCTCCTCAAACCCTTTAAACTGTAACCTCTTATTTTGACTTAAAGTGCCAAATTTAGGCACTCACTGGCTAGCTGGGGGAAAGGGATCTTCTCTGTAGCTCCCCCTGAGCCAGAGCTTACTTTTTAGTTTTAGGAAGGAATATCAACACCAGATTTTAGTGTGGATCCATCCCCAATATTCATTGTACTCCTTTTTACCCAAATCTTGCTCATCTTATTTTGAACTTCATCCGCATTTACTTTACCTTTGCCTTTATCTTGTTTTTTATCATGTTCCATCGAACCTTTTCTATCCCAATTTCTGCTTTTGCAGAATTTGGTGAAATGACTAGATCTATTGCAATTGTAACACACAAAATTTCTTTGCTTATTTGAATGATATCCTCTTGATCTGCACTTATTAGCCATATGTCCAATTCTGTTGCATACAAAGCATTTACCATTGAAAGAATTGTTCATTTGCATATTTTTGTATTCATGAGATTTGTGACCATACCTTTTGCAACTAAAACATTGACCAGAGAAGGATGGATTGATTTGATTTATTCTACTTTTGTATTGGATTGTTCTATGACCAAACTTGTTATAATTGAAGCAATATCCATTGAAGGATGGATATCTTTGAGTGTTTGGTTGTCTTACTAGAGATCTTCTAGGCCTATTTCTTTGATTTCCTGATCCAAAGTTCTTCTAACCGGATCCAAAGCTTTCACCTTTCTCATATCCCAAGCCACACTTATCATCTATCCTCTTTTGACTTTCTAGGAGAACTTCAAGTTGGGCTGAGCTTATCTTGATTTTTTCTTTGTATTCATTTGCAGTTTGAAGATCTTGTTTAAGAGTGTCTATCTAATTCTCAAGTTGTTCTTCATTGTCTCTAGCTTCTTCAAGATCAAATTCAAGATGCCTGATTATTCTGTCCATTTTGTGGCTGTCCTCTGTTTTCTCCTTGAGGGATTGTTTTAGATTATCTTCAATCTTTCTCTTTTCTTCAATTTTTTGAGTGAATCTCATAACCCTTGATTCCATTTCATGCCTTACCATAATGACTTCTTTTGATAGCTTCTCACATAGCTTATTTTTCTCATTTAGATCTTCATCAGTATCATTGACTTCACTCTGATTGGCTAATTTCTGGAGTAGTTCCTTTCTCTTTTTCACAGAAATACTAAGTTTTTCTTTTAGCTCATTTATGAAATCATCAACTTGTTTGAGTCTTTCTCTCAAATTATTAACTTCAAAGCGAGATTGTTCAAGATCATCTAGGGCAGACTAAAGTTGTTCCTTCATACCATATGCATCCATTGAGATTCCCAGATCTTCCTTGAGTTGTTAGGCTTTGTTCAGAGGAACTTAGCTTTAATACCAATTGTTGGAAACAATGCAGATAACTGAGAGGGGGGTGAATCAGTTAACTTATAACTTTTCTATTTTTCTTTTCTTTTCTTTACTTATTATCAAAGCAAGGCAATCATAAGAGCTGAAAAAGAAATTAACACATAACACAAGGATTTTTACGTGGAAACCCTATTAAGGAAAAAACCATGGGGTGACTAACCCAAGATTGTATTAACTGTTAAAAGAATAAAGAGTACAAATTTGGCACTTGCCAATTAGGGTTCACTGCCCGAGTACACTGCTCAAAAAAGGCCCACTGCCTGCAAGAGACTTACAGTCTACAAATTCTTACAGATGATACCACGGTGTTTGAACTGAAGAACAACATCTATGCATGCAAGATTTTAGTTCTGGTTAGGTACAGTATACTGATCTGGTACATTTCATTCTTCCTCTACTCAATATTACTTTCCTGTCACATTCTGGGCTTAAATTACTATCTTCGCTCTTGTCTCTGCTTTTCTTCATACTTAACCATACATACTATCACTTTTACCCACTTACAAGATTAAATACATTAGGTATATATATCCATAACAAGGATTTCCAACAACTTCTTAGTCGGCAACAAGAACACCTGAGATATTTGCAAGCTATTGGTCTGTCGGCTGAATCCATACTTGATTAGTGATGTGAATCAAAAACTTAGACATAGAAGTCATTAATCATGTCATCCAACAATATATAATATCACAGATTGCTTGATCAGTACCTTTTACACATCCGGATTGAAGTCTGATACTCTACCGGTCAATTCTTCCGTTGTCTTCTCTGCCTGACTGGAACCCAACACTCAGATTCTCATATCTTTTTCTTGCTTTATCACCGGAGGCTAAATCTCTGGAATATGATAGTCATGATACCCCTCTTGACTTGTTCAAATCTACAACTTACTAAGTTACACCATTTGAGAGATCTGGACCTGATTGTTGGACCTTGTTACATACTTTGTTCTTGTTCACCAGACCAAAACAATCTTCAATCTAACTTCTGGTATAGGCATATTATGTACTACGGATGTGTGGGATAGACTTTGTTGCCATCAATGACAACACTTATGAATCCACACAGTGTCTCTTGCCAACACTTGGTTCACAAACAATTAAAACAAGTACAACCTAGCTAGTAGTAAAGGGTCGGCTACTATAGTGGGCTTACCACACCTTTCAATGTTTTTAGATATGAGAAAATGGAATGGGTAACTAGAGTATACTAAGGTCCTAGACCACCTTGACACCTCTCACCTTGAAAGGATGAGTCCAAACAAGGAACCATGTCACCTCAACCAAGAACCATATGTGGTAAGTAACTTCAAGGTACCATCTGCATTCCTTGCACCACCATAGTAAATGGCCAAAAGGTCTTAGACTTCTAAAATAATGGTTCGTAGTGAAGAAACTCCTAAGAACACCATGGCATAGTAACAATGGGAGACCAAAATCTCTAACCCGCATTTGGAATCACCCGAGACCGCAAAGGCCCACCCCTATAGCACAAGTGGATTGAGCCCACATTTTAGTTTTTACCTCTTTATATAGCCCTTTGGAGATACGTACTTGTGGTCAAACCCTGGGGTGAACTCCCAAGTAGGCCACCTACTAAAATACAAAAGGGAAAGCTTGTGTATTTCTCTTTCTCATCACCATGGAATTTTACATAGCGCAAGGGGAGAGGATACTCAAGAAAACATTGTACTGTTATTTCTCATCACCCAAGAATGCATTGCAAGGGGGTACTTAATACAACATAGTGCTACTATTTCTCATCACCTAGGAATCACATATAGTGCAAGGGGAGATGATACTTAAGTCAACACAGTGTGCTATTTCTAACACCCAGGACTCGTATACAAGGGGACATAATACTTTAGACAAACATGCTTTTAGTAAACTAACTCACATGCATGCAAGTAAACAAGACATAGAAGAAACTTGTTCTTTTTAAGAACTAAATCCAAATGTTTCTAAATTAAAAATTGCAAACACACAATGGATCCCTGCAAGAAATTGGATTATTAGTTTGATTCAAATGGTCTTCTCCCAACGATCACCACACAGCTAGAAATTAGATATCAATAACAGAAAAATCTTTGCCCTAGTGAATGCAAAAAGCAAAAAATGATGAAAATCATAGATTTATAGCCCCCTTTTGCTTGACAGTCAAATGCGGTGCGGAATGAATCAAATGCGATACAAGATCTAGCAACTACATCGCAGGACCTTACGAATGTGTCTCAGGATCTAGTAGATGCATCTCAGGATTTAATGAATGTGCCACAGGATCTGTCAATTGCAGTGCAAAATATCACGGATGCATTGCATTGTAACCTAAATCTTAGAATACATCAAATCTGATAAAAAGAAGTCTATAAATAAACCCTAATGATGCAAATCCACTGTTAGGATGTAAAAAAAATAGATAAAACATTGTAAGATGATCAGAAAATCAATTAGATCCCTGTAAGCAAGATTAAACAACAATTATTGAAAACCTAAAACTTTTTAAATAACAGTCAAATGTAGTACCACATGAAATAGATGTGGCTCTCTTCTCGACAGATGTAGTGGCCTGTACAACAGATATGTCACATGAAGATTTGCATGTGGTGCAAGTTTCAATGAATGCAGTGCATGATCTCATGATTATGGTATAGAATATAACAGATGCGTCACACTGTATGTAAAACCCTAAATTCATAAGATTTGCATAAAATTTGGTCAGTTCACATTAGGTTCACCAGATATAGATCAGGGAAAATCAGGGTAAATGCATGAATCATCAATAGCAACCACAAAACTATCTAAATTCAAGCTATAAAGACCCCAATCTAAGAATGAAGCACAAGATTACAATAGAAATCAAATGATAAAAAGCCATAATATCTAAATTCCTATGCCAAAGTTGATTCTCCTCCATTGTTCTTCTCAATTTTTCTTTGTTTGCTCTCAGATTGGTAGCATGCAAGATATATGATAAGCTCAATGTGAATGTATGATAACAAGATCTCAAGATGATAGCAAAATATTGAAGATTATGATTGTGGTTAACCTTGAAAGAGAGATGAAGGCTTGCTTTTATAGAGGACTTGGATTTGAATGGAGGGTGAGGATTGAAAGGTCGATTGTGTGATGTGGATGGATAAGATTAAGAGATCATTTAATTTTGGATCCCTTCATTTAATAAAAGGTAGTAGTATTACAACTTTTTAAATGAAGGTGGTAGTGTGACAATAGTGTGACAAATGATTTAATAAAAGAAGGACATGTGTGAAGATAAGGATAAAGGTGAGGGCTAATTTGAATAAATATTTTATTTATTTAAATTGGATAATGGAGAAAATGGAAAATTATTAAATAATTGGAAACCATTATTTAATAATGTATAGAGGAAATGGAAAATGACTAATTAAATAGTTAAAAAATAATTATTTAATTATAGAGGAAAAGAGGACTCATGGAAATGAATAATTAAATAGATAAAACTTTATTTAATTATATATTAGAAAATAGAAAAAGTGAATTAATTAAATTATTCAAAATTATTTAATTAATAGAAGAATATGACATTAGAAGATATTTAGTGTAAAAATGTTACTCACAGACTCAGGACATTTTTAAGTGTCTACAGTTTGAACTCTAATACAACAATTATATACCACTTTGTTTATCTGTTTTAACAACAATAATGTGTGTGGAGGTTCACGTGGTCAATTGTATCTACATAATTGCAGATTCCATACCACTGGTGGATGAGAAAAGAAGTGATCACAGATGTGGATAAAGATAGACATTATGCAATTGATGTGTCAATTGCAAAAATCATGAAGAGTAGAAAATTTTTAGCCCATGGGAAGCTTGTTATGGAGTGCATTGAACAACTTGGACAAATGTTTCAAGTAAATTATCAATTGGATGTTGAGTATATTACAACATTAACATAGTAGAATGAAGTAGTTTTCCTGTAAAATAATGATGTTAGTTTACTAAATTTAACATTTTTCTCATGTAGCTTGATTTTTGTTGGAAATAATCTAGAGTGCCACCTACTTGTCAGAGATCTTCTCAGGATCTCATTCCTATCACCACTAACCAAAATAGTACATGTCATTTTGTTGGCCTATCAAAATAGTTAATACTGGTTAGTTTCCATTTAATGTAGTACGTGTGATTGAATTTGAGAGGCAGATTTTTTGAGGATAGAGAAAAGTCAAAAAGAAAGAATGAGAATAGAGAACAGTTAGAAGGGATTGTATGTAGCAACATAATAGTAGAGAGAAGGAAGAAGTTGTAGCAGAAACCAAAAGATTATTGCATCTAGAAGAGAGAATAGCTCTAGATAGCGGGCAGCTCTAGACAACTCCAAACAAGAGTAACAAATTAACTCCAGATAGAGTGGTGTAGGAGCATCTTGCTAGATTTAAGCCTCCATGAGGCAAATTTTGGTTTTGATCTAGTTTTGGTATTTTAATGATGTAATAAGGTCATGAATTGACCATTGGTAATGTATTAGAGGCCTTTGATTAGGTTCTAGTGGGATTTGGAGTTATTTTGTAAAGGATTGTAAAAATTGCAAAATTGTCAATGTTGTAAAAAGTACAAAAAGAGCAAACAAAAGAGGAATATGAAGGGTAATAGGGAGTTTAAAAGGTAGTTTCTCACATTGGAGGAGTTTCATTTCATTATTGTTGTAATAAAGATCTATTTAAGACCACTCTTATGTATTTAGAGGTCATTTGGTAGTGGAGCTTTAAGTTTCCTCAAGTTTAGTACTTTCTAAGTTGAGTAGTGTTAGTGGTTTGGCTATTTTTAGCCTCTTCTTTTTGCATGTAAATGAGAGTAAAGTGATGGAACAAAAAATATGGATGTAAAGACATTATTTATGCCTTGACATTTCGTGCAAGAGGGAGATGAAGTTTAGAGAAGAAAATTGAGGAGAGACCCAGATGTTGGGGAAGGAGTCTAGAGGTGGAGAAAATTATTTGTTTCAGGTGTTGGATGTGTAATTCTCAGAAGCTCACAAGATTCTTTATTTTGTAATGCATTTTCAGATTTGAATAAAAAATTGTGTGCAGATTTCTCTTCATATCTTTGTTGTAATATTTTATTTTCAGCCTTCTTGCATAGGCTTGTTGAAGTGTTGTGTTGCAGATTTGAATGGATTAGTATCTCATTGTTGCATCAATTGGTAAATTAGTAGCCCTCTCTGCATCAATTGGTATCAGAGCTCAGAAGGTCTGGGAGAGAGAGTTTGGTTTTGTGTTTGTGGGTTTTTGTTTGTGCAGGTTGAAGAGACAACCTGGTTGCCAAAAGACTAGGTAGAGAAAAAAAGAAGAGACCTAGGTGAGGCAAAGATAAAGAGAAGCAAGGAGAAACTTGCTTGAAGAGGAGATGGGTTTGTTTAGAAGGTACTTTTAGGCTAGGGGTTCACAAAATAAGAAGCAAGAAGAAAAAGAGAGGAAGAGGAAAGATGAAAAGATGAGGCAAATAGAGGTTGAGAAAGAGATAAGAGAACTAAGGCAAGCTGCAGAAGAGATGAAAAAGGATATGGAAAGAATAGTTCAGTAGTTGCAAAGTTGGCACTTATCAGTGAAGAAGAAGACAAGCATGGATAGTAGTAAATGAGGTAGAGGTAAAGTTTGAATCTACTATTCAAGTTGAGCAAGGTAAGTTACAAGTTGAGATGCATGATATTCCAGTTGTGTTTGAAGATGAACAAACCTCTTTGTTTGATGATGAACCAATAGAAGGGCATATTGATGTTGAGATTAATGATATGATTGTTACTGGTAATCAAGCAGTTGATGAAATTGTTGTTGATGAACTAGTAGGAAGGGATGATAATGTAGGGGTTAATGATAAGGTTGATATTGAGAATCAAGTTGTTACTGATAATGAATTTGTTGATAAGGAATGGCAGGTCATGATGACTCCATCAAATGTGGTTATGGACAGATGAGGCAAAGATTTCATGAATGGTATTGATGCTAATCAAGTTATTTTTGTGAATGAATTTATTATTGTATTTATTCTA
This sequence comes from Cunninghamia lanceolata, assembly GCA_027924645.1. Classification (NCBI taxonomy): domain Eukaryota; kingdom Viridiplantae; phylum Streptophyta; class Pinopsida; order Cupressales; family Cupressaceae; genus Cunninghamia; species Cunninghamia lanceolata. The sequence goes on along the minus strand of BSBN01000112.1, from coordinate 11,979,401 downwards.
GTGCAGGTACCTAGAAAGGTAGATTGGAAGAGGCAGCTATTTCCTTTTGACAGGCCCAAGTACTTAAGCAAGAGAATGGGCAACCCAAGAGTGAAAATGAAGCGGACATTCCTTTGTTTCAAAAAGGTTGGAATGCAAAAAATGCAAGACATCAGTCAGAGACTATCAAACATATTTTTTCATGATGATATCCCTTATTCAAGTGGACTTGAATTTTGTTTTCTCTGAGAGTATGGTGCAGGAGCACCTTGCTAGCTTTAAGCCTCCATGAGGCAACTTTTGGTTTTGATCTAGTTTTGGTGTTTTAATGATGTAATAAGGTAATGAATTGACCATTGGTAATGTATTAGAGGTCTCTGATTAGGTTCTAGTGGGATTTGGAGTTATTTTGTAAAGGATTGCAAAAATTGCAAAATTGTCAATATTGCAAAAAGTACAAAAAGGGCAAACAAAAGAGGAATATGAAGGGTCATAGGGAGTTTAAAAGGTAGTTACTCACATTGGAGGAGTTTTATTTCATTATTTTTGTAATAAAGGTCTGTGTAAGACCACTCTTATGTATTTAGAGGTCATTTGGTAGTGGAGCTTAAGTTTGCTCAAGTTTAGTACTTTCTAAGTTGAGCAGTGTTAGTGGTTTGGCTATTTCTAGCCTCTTCTCTTTGGATGTAAAAGAAAGTAGAGTGATGGAACAAAAAATATGGATGTAAAGATATTATTTATGCCTTGACATTTCATGCAAGAGGGAGATGAAGTTTAGAGAGGAAAAATGAATAAAAAAGTTCTAGTTTTTCTATATTTTTACTTTTTTTTGCTATTACCAAGGCTGGTATGGCCCTGTACAAACTCCAAATGGCATGAAATTAGATTTTTTGGAAAGGTATCTGAGTCTTCTTTCTTTTTTAATTGGTTGTATCAAATTTTGTTATGTTTTGTGAAAGTTATGATGAATTTAGTGATTGACACTTCTAGTTTTTTTCACTATAATAGTCATCTTGTTTGGAATGGTACAGATTGTACGGATCAAGTACAGGTTTGAAACCAATGGAAAAAGATGAATATATGAGTCTTGTTTCATATTATTTTGGTTTGGCCAATGTTCATTAAGAATTGAATGAGTTATGCCATTTTTGGTGAAGGCAGGTCTGTGATCTACTAGGGTTTCCATCTCTGTAACAGTCCATTTTTTAAGCATACTTTCAAAAGTAACCTCTACCTATTTTGAGATATGTTAAATAAGGGTCAAATAGATATTTGAATCAGGTTTTCCTTTTTGGAGATCAGTTTGGGTTTGAAAGTTATGGATGAAAAACCTCATTTGTTGTTCCACTTCAAATCTAGTCAAGAGTAGGAAAAATCAAGATTTGACCTCTATGTTCCAAAACAACCCCACCTGCACATGACCTATGTTGTGTAAGAGGATAATGGGTACCCAAATCAGTTTTTAATCATGGGTTTGGGTTGTATTTTGAAAATTACGTCAAAAAAACTCTATTTTCTGCTCTCATCAAAGCATAGTGGAAGTTTGTGAGAAAAGTCTTTTGTTTGAAGTGTGTTTGTTTTGGTTGGAAACTCCATCCTCTCTGCATCATAGAGTGGGAGAATAGTCATGTCCAAAAAGCTCCAAAGAGGGCAATATTTGTAGGGATATAAGAAACAAAGTTGTAGCTCGGGTGTTTGTATTATAATTTCTATATTTCATTTGTGTCATCTCTCTCTCTTGTTTGTTTGTCTTCTTCTTTCCTTCAGTGAAAGGTATCAGATTGAAATGCTTCCAACGCCTGGTATCAGAGCTAGAGTTTTATCTTTATGGGTATTGAGAGGAAAAAAACTAAAGTTATTTAGGTATTAATAGTCTCCCCTGATTTATAAATATGGCTAGAGGTGACAACAAGAGTTGGCACCAGCCACCGAGTTTTTATGGGAACAATTATGATGTCTAGGTGAAGAAGATGAAGACTATTTTAATTGCAAATTCATATTTGTGGGATTTAGTGGTCAATGGGTTCACATATGTGACTGACCCAAATGCCTTTGCAACCTTAACAAATGGTCAGAAGAACTAGTTGATGGAATCTAGGAGTGATGCAAAAGTCCTCAGTTTGATTGAGGTAGCCTTGATAGAGGCTATTTTTCTCAAAATAGTAGTAGCTAGTTATGCAAAGGAGGCCTGGCAAATTCTTGAAAACAATTTCAAAGGTACTAACAAGGTGAAGCTAGTAAATCTACAACTCCTTGTAAGAGATTTTGAGACCTTGCAGATGAAGCATGGAGAGTCCATCTCGAACTTCCATACAAGGGTCTCCACCTTGATAAATTAGTTGAGGGTTAATGGAGAAACAATGGAAGAGAAAAGGATTATTGAGAAAATCCTTAGGATTATACCCTTGAAGTTTGACCCTATTGTCATTGTGATAGAAGAGACCAAGAACCTCTCAAAGATGATAGTGAATAAGTTGATGGGTTCTCTTCAAACCCATGAGCAACAGTTGAATAGATCTGCTCCTTCCCTAGAGCAAGCCTTCAGATCTAAGAGTAATGGAAGAGGTAGGGGAAGAGGCATGGGAAGAGGAAGAAACAATAGAGGAAAATGCCAAAGAGGTAGAGGAAGAAGTAACTTTGGAAGAGGAGGCTCAAACAACCAAGAAGATGGACCAAGCACCTCACAACAGGAGTCCCACAACAAGAAGGGTAGCAATTCCAATTTCAAAGGTATGATAAATCAAATGTGCAGTGTTCCTACTATCATAAATATGGTCATTATGCATGTGAATGCATGAAGAAATAGTGTTACCAAGTGACTTAGAATGCTCACGTAGAAAATGAGGACAATGCTGAAAATGAAAAATAGTCAAAAGTATTCATTGTATGCAACCTTGCTAAGCAGAGCAATGCTGAAGTATGCTACTTGGATAGTGCATGTAGCAACCACATGAGTGGTAATTCAAATTTGTTTGCCTCCATTGACAAGAATGTCAAGTTTGGGATCATGATGGGGAACAATGAAAAATTTCCTATCATGGGAAGAGGCATTATCATTGTCTTAATCAAGAAAGGTGAGAGAAGGTAGATCCAAGATGTCTATTATATCCAAGGCATAAAATAGAACCTATTGAGCATTGGATAGATGGTCCAAAATGGTTATAGAATCCTGATGGAGAAAGGAGAATGCATCCTCTATGACATGGATGGTAGCAAGAAATTCATTATAGTAGTGTAGATGACAAGAAATGGAATGTTTCCTCTTAGGTTTCAATCTCTGATGCCATCTGAAGCTACACCCTCCAAGAACCAGATGGCTCTGAAGACCTCTGGAATCAATTAAATGGTGTCTATAGAAGTGGCTCAGTAGTCATCCTTTAGGACAGTCATCAAAGATCCATCCAAGATTTGGCATCTAAGGTATGGGCACTTAAGTTTTTCTGGTTTGAATCTATTGTCTAAGAAAGGCATGGTTAGAGGGCTACAGACTATTTTTGAGCCTGATAGGAAATGTGAAGCTTGCATTTTAGGAAAGCAACACAGGTGGCCCTTTCAATTAGGCATTCTAGGAGAGCAATAGCACCATTAGATCTGGTGCATTTAGATTTTTGTGGTCCCATGAAGATCCACACCCTAATTGGAAATACATATTTCATGACCTTCATTAATGACTGAAGTAGAAAGACTTGGGATTATTTTGTGAAGAATAAATCTGAAGTATTTGAAAAGTTTAAAGAGTTTAAGTTCAATGTCCTTAGAACGAATAGAGGAGAGAGTATATCTCTAAGGAATTTATGAATTTCTACAAGTATGAAGACATTGTGAAATATTTCACCACAAGGTACACTCCACAACAAAATGTTGTTGAGAGGAAAAATAGAACCATCATAAAGATGGCAAGGTGATCCCACAATATCGGGTTACATTTTTTAGCCAAAGTTGACATTGAAATGAACATTTTGAAAAATAGAACCATAACAAAGATGACAACAAGCATGCTAAAGGCTAAGGAACTTGTAAATGATTATTGAGGTGAGGCAGTAGCAACATTAGTATACCTACTAAATAGAAGTCCCACAAAGGTTGTAAGGGACAAAATTCCACAAGTGTGGATAAATGACAAATGGCATGTGGAACACCTAAGAATCTTTGGTTGTGTAGCATATGCATTAGCGTCAAAAGAAAAGAGGCAAAAATTTGACCACAAAGTAGAAAAGTGCATCTTCATTGAGTACTGCAAAGAATCCAAAGGCTACAAGTTGTATAATCCCATCACAAAGGAGGTAGTGATCAGAAGGTATGTAGAGCTCATTGAGAATGAATCGTGGGATGGCACGGTCAACACCACCATGGGTATCTCAGCAACGATACACATAGATGATGAAGAATGTGGAAATGAAGGAGAAACTTCTAGTAGTGAAGTAGAACCAGCCTTAGAGTACTCTAGAACCAACTCTAGGGATCTCCAAGGCCATCCCCAAAATAGTTCAGAATCAACCTCTGGAGCCAACTCCAAATCTCTCCGGAGTCAGTCAATTCAAGACTGCAGCAATAGAATCAGCTCCAAAACACTCCAGAGTCAAATAATAGTAACTCCAGAAGTGATTGAAATCCTACACTCGCTTCTCTACTGTTGAGAAAGACAAGAAGCATGAGGGATATTTATGAAAATACAAGGTATGATGATTTTGATGAAAGTATGGACTTTGCTTTGTTCTCTCATGGTGATCCAATAGATTTTGAAGAGATTCTAAAAGAAGAAAAATGGTGTAAGGCCATGGATGAGGAGTTGGATGCAATAGAAAGGAATGAAACATGGGAGTTAATCACTTTACCCAAGGGTAAACAAGTTATTGGAGCTCAATGGGTCTACAAGACCAAGAGTACTGCTGAAGGAAAGATAGAAATGCATAAAGAAAGAATGGTTGTTAAGGGTAGAAATAATAGCTTGGACATGAAGTTAGCCTTCCTAAATGGAGTATTGAAAGAGGAGGTGTACTATTGCAAATATGTGCATATGATTTGTTGTCATTGATGTCAACATATCTCTTTGTCAAAGACAGTGAAGACAATGTAGTTTGGTAAAGTAGATTGCTCAACATTTCCAGTAAGATGAAGATCATAGTCTGCAAACTAAAGGGTTGTGTAGAGGATTATCTGAAGTTTCTCCAGTCAAGATTTGAGAGGTCCGCATGGAGGATTGGTGAAGTTATGGCCATCTGAGTAGAACTAGATTTTGCAATTGATCAGAAGTAACAGAGTGACAGGAATTTGGTCCGGATTGCTCTGCATTGGAATATTATGGTCTGTAGTTCTAGAGGTATGTTTAGGACATTGGTGTGTATCCACAACTCAAGTGGTTCATGGTTTGGAGATCTGCAAGCAATCTTTCTAGTGTGAAAGTCATGACAGTTAGTGGTCTTAAGTTCCTGGATGAAGATGCAAGTGTTTCTGGTGATTTGAGGTGATACGGTTGTTCTTGTTGATTTTATTGTGCTTATGGTGGTCTTTGGATCATATGCCTATTGTGTTTATGGTTTGCATTGAGGATTGAGCTCATGGTTGAAGATTTCTACTTGGTTGCTATTGTTCTTTCCAGTCTTGGCTGACAAGATGCTTGGTGCGTGTTACGGATGATCTAAGAAGAGTTCTATGGAGTGTGGCGTGTTGTTCGAGGAAGATTTGAGTCCCAACTATGTTTGGCCAATAGTGTAATGGTTCACATGTAAGATTTTAAGTCTTGTGAGTGTAATTTCTTGTAATTACTATCTTGAAGAATGTTCTAGATAGATGATTGTAAGGCTAACTTTGATGTTCACTCCAAAGTCAATGTTATGTATAAATAAGTGTTATGAAGTTGTGGAAATGTGGCAATGGGAGCGAAGATGCAGAGGTAGTGAAGAAGTGTTTGGGGGTAGAGTAGAGGTGTTGTGAGCTTCAATGGAACTAAACCTTGCATGAAGAAGATGTTGTTTCTCAATTCAACCATTTAGTGTTAACCTTATCAATGTTCTTGTAGGCAGTAAGCCTCCTTTGAGTAGTGAGCTCTGGGTAGTGTGCCCGAAGGCAAGTGACTTCCCATTTTTCTATTCTTGTAATAGAGAATAAATCTTGCAGGTTAACCCCCACCGTGGTTTTTCCCTTAACTGGGTTTCCATGTAAAAATCCTAGTGTTATGTGTGTTGATTATATTTCTGCTCATGTGTTGTTGATTCATGCTTTCATGGTTATATCATTAATCAGTTAATAAGTGGTAAAGAAGATTAAATGCAGCATAAGATAAAAGTTTTGTGACAATTGATTCACCCCCCTCTCAGTTGTCCACCCTAATTTCAACAATTGGTATCAAAGTCGGTTCCTCTAAAAGAAGCTTTACTACTTGAGGAGATCCAGGATGTCAACATACAAGAAGAACAGTTTGAGATTTGATGAAACAAATTACTCTCTTTGGAAGAATCACATGGAGTGCCATTTGCAATGCATGGGTGATCCTTATTGGTTGATGACTAAGAATGAGTATATTCCTCTGAAGAATGGTCCTACAAATCCAGATGAAATCAAATATGTTGAAAACAACATTTGGGCTAAAGAAGCATTATTGAGTGCCCTGACTGATACATAAATGACAAATGTCTTGGAATTGCAAACTACTCATGAAATATGGAAGAAGTTGGAAACTTTATATAAAGGTGATGCATATGTCAAATGTGCTAAGTTGCAGTGCCTGAAGGGTAGATACACAAGTTTGAGGATGAGTGAAGATGAAAACATCACTTCCTACATGCAGAAGGTGAATGAACTTGTATGCAATATCAGGTGTGCTGGTGAAAAACTGGAAGAATCAGAGATTGTTGGCAAGGTGCTCAGATCCTTACCTGCTTCATACAATCACAAAGTTGCTACTATTGAGGAGATCAGGACGGTGACATATGTTACAAGGGATCAGTTGGTTGGTAAGCTTTCAACATTTGAAATGAGTGAGTTTGGTGATTCTCTTCTTAAATCAGAATTTGCTTTTAAGGCTAGTGCTTTCAGGAAGCAAAGATTTGATCCAGGTGAAAGCTCTTATAGAAGACTAACCAGATATGAGAAGGCAAGGAAGGAACTTGAAGAAGATGAATCAGAGCTTGAACAACTTGAAGCCCTTATTGCCAAAATATTACCAAGAGGATCTGGTAAGTATGAAGGAAAGATGTCTTTCAAATGTTTTGCTTGCAATAAGATTGGTCATTTTTCTTCAAGATGTCTGGAGAGAGTTTCACAGCCAAACCCTAATAGACCTAGGGTTTAGAAGAAATGCTACTATGTCCAAGAAGCTAATGATGGAGTCACAAATGAAGAATCTGATATGGAAAGTACCTCTAGAAATGAATGGGTGTTCATTGCTATCAAAGAAGAAGATCTGGTGCCTACTGAATCTGCTAGCTGTGTGAATGTGGAAAGTGCCTTGGCTGCTCAGGTTGAAGAAAAGGATGAATGGGTGATTGATAGCAGATGTTCTCATCATATTATAGGTGATAAAAGTAAGTTTATAAGTATGGAAAGATATGAAGGTGGAATTGTGAAGTTTGGAGACAATTCAGTTGGTAGAATATGTGGCAGAGGATCCATCTCTCTTGATGGTAAGCATAACACTAATGATGTTTTGTATGTAGAAGGGTTGAAGCACAATCTTCTCAGTGTTGGATAGTTGGTTGACAAAGGCTATGATCTTTGATTCAAGGATGGAAAATACAGAATTTTGGAAAGCTCTGGAACTGAAATTGCATCTAGTACACAGACTAGAGGTAATATCTTTCATTTAAGTGGTACTAGTCAGAGTTATTTGATTGCTCAGATTTATCAGAGTTGGTTATGTCATAGGAGAATATGTCATGTAAACTTTGATAATATTGTCAAGATAAGCACTACTTAGGCTGTGAGAGATCTTCCAATGCTTGTGAAACCTGCTAATAGCATGTGTAAGGAATGTCAATTGGGAAAATAGAGAAGAACTACATTCAAAAGTAAAGAACAAATTTCAAGTGGATTGTTGGAACTTGTTCACACTGATTTATGTGGTCCTACTAGAGTTAGGAGTTTTTAAGGAGATGGATAATTTATGTTGTTGATTGATGATTACTCCTGGATGATGTGGGTCACTTTCTTGAGAGAGAAATTAGAGGCTCTTGACAGATTCAAGGTGTTCAAGGCTAGGGTGGAGAATGAGATTAGTGTGAAGATAAAGTGTCTGAGATCTGACAGAGGTGGAGAGTTTACTCCAGTGAATTTAATGCATTTTGTGAAAAGCATGGAATAAGAAGACAAATATCTACTCCTAGGACTCCTTAGCAAAATGGAGTTATGGAAAGGAAGAACTAGACTATTCAAGAGGCTGCTAGAACCATGATGATGGAAGAAAATGTTCCACATGTCTATTGGAGAGAGGCTGTGAGTACTAATGTCTACACTCTTAACCGAGTGTAGATCAAAGGTAATACTGGTAAGACACCTTATGAATTGTGGTTTGGTCATACTCCTACTATGAAATACTTCAAAAATTTTGGTAGTAAATGTTATATCAAGATGAAGATCTAGGCAAGTTTGATGCAATATGTGATGAAGGAATATTTCTGGGTTACTCTAACCAAAGCAAGGCATATCGGTACTTTAACAAGAGATTGAAAAGGATTGTTGAAAGTGCTAATGCCAAGGTTGATGAAAGCAAGGAGAGGCCTACCAAATCTTGTGGATATGAATCAGATGATCAAAATGAAAGTCCAAATGAAGGTAAGATTCAAATTGCTCCAGAGAATCCAGTGACTCAAGAAGCTAGTGCAGACATTGAGGAACATGTTCAAGATTCAAAAGTTCAAGAAAATCCCAAAACACCCAGGTATGTAAGGTTGAATCATTATAAAGATCAGATTATAGGAGATAGAAATAAAGGTGTTAAAACTAGAAGAAAAATTGCTGAAGAACAAGAAGAGTATTGTTTGATTTCAAAGATTAAACCAAATCAGTGAATGAAGCTTGTAATGATGAAAGTTGGGTAAAAGCAATGGAAGAAGAATTAATGCAAATTGAAAAGAATCATACTTGGGATCTTGTTCTTAGACCTGAAAACAAAAATGTAATTGGAACTAAATGGGTCTTCCTAAATAAATTGAATGAAAATGGTGAACTTGTGAGAAACAAAGCAAGATTGGTGAGAAAAGGATATTCTCAGGTAGAGGGAATTGATTTTGAAGAAATTTTTTCTCCGGTGGCAATAATCGAAGTAATAAGATTATTTCTTGCCTTTGTTGCTTACAAATATTTCAAAGTTTATCAAATGGATGGCAAGTCAGCATTGCTAAATGGAGAGTTGGAAGAAGAAGTCTACATTGAGCAACCGAAAGGTTTCCAGTTGTCTGATCAAGGAGATAAGGTCTATAGATTGAGGAAAGCATTATATGGACTTAAACAAGCCCCAAGATCTTGGTATACAAGATTAGATAAGTATCTGCTATAGTTAGGTTTTAGCAAAGGCACAGCTGATAGTAATCTTTGTATCAAAATTAATCATGAACACATCTTGATTATTGAGGCATTTGTTGATGATATCATCTTTGGTGGAAATGAGAGCAAGTTTAAAAAATTTGTTGATCAGATGCAAAGTGAATTTGATATGTCCATGTTTGGTGAAATGAATTTCTCCTTAAGTCTGCAAATCATTCAGTCAGATAAGGGCATCTTCATATCTCAGTCTAAGTATGTAAAAGAGTTGTTGAAAAAGTTTGGAATGGAGAATTCAAAACCAGTGAGTACTCCTATGATAACCAGATGCAAGTTGAGTAAAGATGATGATCCCCCCAAGGCAGATCAGAAAAGGTATAGATCAATGATTGGAGGACTGTTTTATTTGACTCATACCAGACCTGATATTATGAATGCAGTTGGCCTTGTTGTTAGATTTCAAGTTGATCCTAGAGAATCTCATGTTGTGGTAGTCAAAAGAATTTTCAAATATCTGAAGGGGAGAACTGATTATGGCTTATGGTATCCTAAGGATGATGATTTCACTCTTCATGCATATATAGATGCTGATTGGGCAAGAGATGTGGATGACATGAAGAGTACTAGTGGTGGTGCATTTTTCTTGGGAAAGAGATTGGTTTCTTGGTTGAGAAAAAAGTAGGAGGCAATATCTCTATCTACTACAAAGGCAGAGTATATAGCAGAAGCAAGTAATTGTACTCAAGTTTTGTGGATGAAGCAAATGTTGAAGGATATTAGAGTTATGTTTGAAGAGATTGTTACAATCTTCTGTGATAATTCAAGTGCAATAAACATCTCTAAGAATCTGGTGTTGCATTCAAAGACAAAACACACATCCATCAAGTTTCACTTTTTGAGAGAGAAGGTAAATGAGAATGAAGTCAGATTGGAGTTTGTTTCTTCAAAGGCTCAGATTATGGACATCTTCACTAAGCCTCTACTTAAGGATACTTTTGAGTATCTCAGAGTGAAGCTAGGGGTTATTACCCCTCCTATTCAGAAGTAAGGTGGACTAGTGTGCATCAGTCCAGTGGAACTCATAGTCATATCTTGTGATCCAAATTGGTGTTAAGGAGATGCTACTCAAGGGGAGTAGTCAGTATGTTAATTCTGGAGTTCAATTTGGTTTTATCTAAGAAACAAAAAGGGGGAGAGATGAGTGCAAATATGTGCCCTTTGCCATTGATGTCAAAGGGGGAGAGAAGTCGTGTGAAAAACTTGGAAGTAAGTAGTTGTTGGTGAAAGGGGGAGCTGTGAAGAGAGTGGTTGCATGTGTGATAAGAGAAAGGGGGAGAATTCCTTGTCTTGATGGTTGAATCAATTTTTCACATCATATGTTGCCATCAATGATAAATGGGGTGATTGTTGCAAATATGTCAATATGATGTGTTGTCATTGATGTCAACATATTTCTTTGTCAAAGACAGTGAAGACAGTATAGTTTAGTAAACTAGATTACTCAACATTTCTAGTAAGACAAAGATCAAAGTCTGCGGACTAAAGGGTTGTGTAGAGGATTGTCTGAAGTTGCTCTAATCAAGATTTGAGAGGTCTACATGGAGGATTGGTGAAGTTATGGCCATCTGAGTAGAACTAGGTTTTGCAATTGATCAGAAGTAACAAAGTGACATGAATTTGGTCCATATTGCTCCGCATTGGAATATTATGGTCTGCAGTTATAGAGGTATGTTTAGGATGTTGGTGTGTATCCTCAACTCAAGTGGTTCATGGTTTGGAGGTCCACAAGCAATCTTTCTAGTGTGACACTCATGACAGTTAGTGTTCTTAAGTTCCCAGATGAAGATGCAAGTGTTTCTAGTGATTTGAGGTGATGCGGTTGTTCTTGTTGATTTCATTGTGCTTGTGGTGGTCTCTGGATCATGTTCCTATTGTGTTGGTGGTCTACATTGAGGATTGAGCTCGTGGTTGAAGATTTCTCCTAGGTTACTGCTGTTCTTTCCAATCTTAGCTGATCGGATGCTTGGTGCATGTTGCAGATGACCTAAGAAGAATTCTATGGAGCGTGGCATGTTGTTCAAGGAAGATTTGAGTCCTATCCATGTTTGGCCGACAGTGTAATGGTTTGTATGTAGCATTTTAAGTCTTGTGAGTGTAATTGCTTGTAATGCCTATCTTGGAGAATGTGTTGATAACTGAGGGGGGGGTGAATCAGTTATCCTTAATTCACTTTCAATTCAAACACTTAAATCCACTTTGTCAATCAATAGCATATCAATTAATCATTCATGGAAGCATAAGACATAAACACCAGAGCAGATACACATCAACACATGAAACACCAAGATTTTGACATGGAAAACCTGGTTAAGGGAAAAACCATGGGGTGATTAACCCAAGGATTATTCTCTGTTAGAAGAATAAGAAAAATGAATGGCATATGCCAATTAGGGCTCACTGCCCAAGCACACTGCTCACAAGGAGGCACACTACCTACAAGAGACACACTGTCTACAAAGATAACAAGTATTACAAACTTGAACTGGAGATTGACATCTTTACCATGTCTGAATCAGTTCCATTTAAGCCCAAAAACTCCTGCTCTGCCTTTCGCACTTCTCTTCGCTATATCACTCTCATCACTGCAAGACACCCACCAAAATGAATTCAGAAACCCTTATTTATACAAGGCATCAACTTAGGAACAATCATCTAAGTCAGCAAACACCTACAAGATCATTCGCAAGACATGTAATACATTCAGTCGGCCTGTCTCAGGAAGAACACCAACAATCGGTGGTCTTTACATCAAAACCAAACTCTAACTTTAATGCGGACCATCAATAAGAATTGTACATGATCCAAGGATCACCAAAACCTTTCCTGAGTCATCAAGAACATCCACACTTTATCAGCTTACTAGAATTCTTCTCTTCTTCATCTGGAACTTCAAGAACACAGTCTGTTGCCATTGTCATAATGCAAAAGGTTCTTCTACACCTCCAAACAATGGACAAATCAATTTGTCACTTCACACTGACTTCTTCAACACTCCTTCCAATCCATAGAATGGGATAATGTAATTCTAGATCTCACCAGACCAATCTGTGACACTCTGTCACCACTAAACACCTACCAGAACCGGTTCTACACAAGAAGCCATAACTTCTTCAGATCTTCATGCAGACCTCTAAAATCTTAACTAAAACATCTCAAGACTCATATCTACAAACCCTTTAATCTACATCCTTTGATCCTCAACCTATTGAGTACTTTTGCCTTCTTATCATCACTGTTCTTCACTGTTCTGGATGGAGACTAATTTTCTCAATATCCTCAGCACACAACTCATCCAATCCTTCTTATCAATGCAATATGAGTATGTTGACATCAATGACAACACTAGTTAACCTCATACTTGCAACAATCTCCCCCTTTGTCATTGATGGCAACATATGATGTGAAAAACCATCAAGACAAGAACTTCTCCTCTCTGTCACAGCTCCCCCTATCAGCAACAACTCTTCACATGTCTTCTCTTCCTTTACTGCTCCCCCTTTGATCATCAATCACTTGTTTTTCACATGTCTTCTCTCCCCCTTTGATATCAATGGCAAAGGGCTCATACTTGCAATTCTAACACATCAGAATCATACCAGTTGCTCCCCCTTAGTAGCAGCTCCCCATCATCAATCTAGATCACAAGATATGACTGTGATATCCACCGGACTGATACACATCAGTGCATCCTAGTTTATCACCGAAGGGGCCATGACCCCTAACTTCTCCCTGAGATGCTCAAAAGATTCCTTGGGAAGAGGTTTAGTAAAAATATCTGCAAGCTGATCCTTGGAGGGCACATACTCCAATCTGACTTCACCCTTGTTCACTTGTTCTCTCAAAAAGTGAAATTTGATAGATATATGCTTGGTCTTAGAATGCAATACCAGATTCTTAGAAATATTTATTGCACTTGAATTATCACAGAAAATTATGATAGGCTCCTCATATTCTACTTGAATATCTCTTAGCATTTGCTTCATCCACAAAAGTTGAGTGCAACTACCTGCTGCTGCAATGTATTTTGCTTCTGTTGTAGACAAGGATATTGCTTCTTGTTTCTTGCTTAGCCAAGAAACCAACCTTTTTCCCAAAAAGAATGCTCCTTCACTTGTACTCTTCCTATCATCCACATCTTCTACCCAATCTGCATCTGTATATGTATGAAGAGAAAAGTCATGATCTCTGGGATACCATAGGCCATACTCAACTGTTCCTTTCAAGTACCTAAAAATTCTTTTGATTGCCATGACATGAGATTCTCTAGGATCAGCCTGGAATCTCGCCACAAGACCAACAGCCTGCATTATATCTGGTCTAGTCTTAGTGAGATACAGTAATCCACCAATCATTGATCTATACCTTCTCTGATCTATCTTAGGAGAGTCATCATCTTTGCTCAATTTACATCCGGTAGCCATGGGAGTGCTCATTGGCTTTGAATCTTCCATTCCAAATTTCTTCAATAGTTCTTTCACATATTTGGTCTGAGAGATAAAGATTCCTTTCTCTGTCTGAGTAATTTGTAGACCCAAGAAGAAATTCATTTCACCAAGCATTGACATTTCAAACTCACTTTTCATTTGGTTTGCAAAGGTTTTACACATACTGTCTCTTCCTCCAAAGATGATATCATCAACAAATACTTCAACAATCAAGATATTTTCATGATCAATTTGGAAATATAGGTTACTATCAGCAGTACCTTTGTTGAAACCAATCTTCAAGAGATGTTTATCCAGCCTCTCATACCATGCTCTTGGGGCTTGCTTTAAACCATACAGTGCCTTGTTTAATTTGCAGACCATATCACCATGCTCAAATAACTGAAATCCATCCAGTTGTTCAATGTACACCTCTTCTTCTAGATCACCATTCAGGAAAGCAGATTTGACATCCATCTGATACACTTTGAAATCTTTGAAGGCAGAAAATGCAAGAAATAGTCTGACTGCTTCAATTCTTGCCACCAGAGCAAAGGTTTCCTCAAAATCAATCCCTTCTATTTGAGAGTAGCCTTTGCAGACTAATCTAGCCTTATTTCTGATTACTTCACCAACTTCATTTAGTTTGTTCCGGAAGACCCATTTGGTTCCAATCACATTTTTGTTTCTAGGTCTAGAAACAAGATCCCAAGTGTGATTTTTCTCAATTTGCATTAATTCTTCTTCTATTGCTTTTGTCCAATATTCATCATTGCATGCTTCATTTATTGTCTTAAGTTCAATCTTTGAAATCAAACAACATTCATCTAAATTTTGAGCAATATTTCTTCTAGTTTGCACACCTTTGCTTTTGTCACCTATGATCTAATCTTCAGAGTGGTTCAGTCTTACATACCTTGGAACTTTAGGAGTTTCTTGCACTTCTGCTTCTTGATCATTCTCATTCAGACCTGTCTCTTCTTCCTGATTTACCAGATCAGTCTGATTCTGTCTTTCAGGAGAGGATGGAGCACCTTGAACTAGCACATCATTCTAATCATCTTCATCATACTCATAAAATCTTGAGGGCTTCTCAATACCTTCATCAACCTTCACATTTGTACTTTCTATCATCTTTCTCAGTCTCTTATTGTAACACCGATATGCTTTGCTTTGAGCGGAGTAACCCAAGAAAATTCTTTCATCACTTCTAGCATCAAACTTTCCTAGATCTTCATCTCTTTTAATGTAACACTTGCTACCAAATACTCTAAAATATCTCACAGTAGGAGTGATGCCAAACCAAAGTTCATAAGGAGGCTTATCGGTATTGTTTCTGATTTGAACTCGATTGAGAGTGTAGACTACAGTGCTGACAGCTTCTTTCCAAAACATCTGGGGAACATTTTCTTCCATCATCATTGTCCTGGATGCTTCCTGGATGGTCTAGTTCTTTCTTTCAACTACTCCATTCTGCTGTGGAGTCCTAGGAGTAGACAATTGTCTCTTTATACCATGCTTCTCACAAAAGTCTATGAATTCACTGGATGTGAATTCACTTCCTCTATCAGACCTTAGACATTTCAGTTTCAATCTGGTTTGATTCTCTACCATAGCCTTGAAGATTTTGAACTTCTCAAAAGCTTCTAATTTCTCTTTCAGAAAGGTAACCCACATCATCTGAGAATGATCATCAATTAGTAACATGAAATATCTATCACCTCGCATACTCTTGATTCTTTTCAGACCACATAGATCAGTATGAACTAACTCGAATAATCCGGTAGAGGACTGATCCTTGCTCTTGAATGAAACTCTGCTCTGTTTACCTAGTTGACATTATTTGCACATACTATTTGTAGGTTTTACCAACTTAGGAAGATCTCTTATAGCCTGAGTATTGCTTATCTTGATGATATTATCAAAATTTACATGACACATTCTTCTATGCCATAACCAACTCTAATCAACTTGAACAAACAGACAACTTTTATTAGTACCAACTAGATGGAAGATATTACCTTTTGTTTGAGTACCGGATGCAATCTCAGTTTCGGAGCTTTCAAAGATCCTGCATCTTCCATTCTTGAACCGGAGATCATAGCCTTTGTCTACCAACTGACCAACACTGAGAAGATTGTGCTTCAATCCTTCAACATATAGTACATTACCGGTTTTGTTCTTCCCATCAAAAGAGATAGTTCCCCTACCTCTGATTCTACCAGTAGAATTGTCACCAAACTTTACCATTCCTCCTTCATACCTTTCCAAATCTAAGAACTTGTTTTTGTCACCTGTCATATGGTGAGAGCATCCACTGTCAATAACCCAATCATCCTTTTCTTCAACTTGGGCAGCCAAAGCTCTCTCTACAACCTTATGATTGGTAGATATTGGATCTTCTTCCTTGATGGCAATAAACACCCATTCATTTCTAGATTTGTCTCCTATCTCTGATTCATCATCTATTACTCCTTCATTATTAGCTTCTTCATGAACATAATAACAATTCTTTTGGAACCTTTGTCTATTAGAATTTGATCTTGTGGATCTTTCCGGACATCTTGAGGCAAAGTGACCAATCTTATTGCAGTTGAAGCACTTAAAGGGTAATTTTCCTTCATACTTACCAGATCCCCTTGGCGGTCTTTTTGCAATGAGGGCTTCAAGTTGAGTTGTTTCTGCTTCTTCCTCTCCCATGTCTTTTCTTGCTTGATCATACCATGACAACCTCCTTGAAGTGTTTTCTCCCGGATCAAATCTTTGTTTGCCTTTCACATAGGCACTGGCTTTGAATGTAGATTTAGTCTTGGGGGGATCATCTCCAAACTTGATCATTTCAAATGTAGCTAGTTTGCCAGCCAATTGGTCTCTTGTGATAGTTGTATGGGCTCTGAATTCATCAATGGCAACAACCTTCATTTAGCAGGAAGGGATCTGAGAATTTTACAAACAATCTCATTTTCATCCAAAACTCCACCAGCATTCCTAATTCCACATACCAGCTCATTTACTCTTGGCATAAAGGTAGTGATATTTTCATCATCTCTCATCTTCAATCTTTCAAATTTTCCTTTGAGACTCTGCAACCTTGCACTCTTAACAAACTCATCTCCTTCATGCAGAAGTTCCAGTTTAATCTAGATCTCATAGGCAGTTGGTAGGTCAATAACATTTGAGAGCTCTGAGTCCGTTAATGCGCTTAGAAGACCTTCTTTGGTCCGCAGATTGTTTTCAGCATTTGTGATTTCATTTAGAGTTGTCAGACCACCCTGTGGAGGTACATATGGTTTTGTGACCATGGACAAGTATGCTTTTCCCATACACTCCAAGTGGCATTTCATGCGGCCTTTCCAAAGACTAAGGTTGGTTCCGTCAAACTTCGGACTGTCCTTCTTATATGACAACATCCTGGATCTCCTCAAGCGGTTAAGCTCTTTTTAGAGGAACTTGGCTCTGATACCAATTGTTGATAATTGAGAGGGGGGTGAATCAGTTATCCTTAATTCGCTTTCAATTCAAACACTTAAATCCACTTTGTCAATCAATAGCATAGCAATTAATCATTCATGAAAGAATAAGACATAAACACTAGAGCAGATACACATCAACACATGAAACACCAAGATTTTGACGTGGAAAACCCGGTTAAGGGAAAAACCACGGGGTGATTAACCCAAGGATTATTCTCTGTTAGAGGAATAAGAAAAATGAATGGCACATGCCAATTAGGGCTCACTGCCTAAGCACACTGCTCACAAGGAGGCACACTACCTACAAGAGACACACTGTGTACAAAGATAACAAGTATTACAAACTTGAACTGGAGATTGACATCTTTACCATGTCCGGATCAGTTCCATTTAAGCCCAAAAACTCTTGCTCTGCCTTTCGCACTTCTCTTTGCTATATCACTCTCATCACTGCAAGACACCCACCAAAATGAATTCACAAACCCTTATTTATACAAGGCATCAACTTAGGAAAAATCATCTAAGTCGGCAAACACCTACAAGATCATTTACAAGAGGTGTAATACATTCGGTCAGCCTGTCTCAGGAAGAACACCAACAATCGGTGGTCTTTACATCAAAACCAAACTCTAACTTTAATGCGGACCATCAATAAGAATTGGACACAATCCAAGGATCACCAAAACCTTTCCTAAGTCATCAAGAACATCCGCACTTTATTAGCTTACTATAATTCTTCTCTTCTTCATCTGAAACTTCAAGAACACAACTTGTCGCCACTGTCATAATGCAAAAGGTTCTTCCAGACCTCCAAACAATGCACAAATCAAGTTGTCACTTCACACTGACTTCTTCAACACTCCTTCTAATCTACAGAATGGGATAATGTAATTCCGGATCTCACTGGACCAATCTGTGACACTCTGTCACCACTGAACACCTGCCGGAACCGGTTCTACACAAGCAGCCATAACTTCTTCAGATCTTCATGCGGACCTCTAAAATCTTAACTGAAACATCTCAAGACTCATATATACAAACCCTTTAATCCGTATCCTTTGATCCTCAACCTATTGAGTACTTTTGCCTTCTTCTCATCACTGTTCTTCACTGTTCTGGATGGAGACTAATTTTCTTAATATCCTTAGCACGCAGCTCATCCAATCCTTCTTATCAATGCAATATGAGTATGTTGACATCAATGACAACACTGGTTAACCTCATACTTGCAACAGAATGTTCCAGATAGATGATTGTAAGGCCAACTTTGATGTTCATTCCAAAGTCAATGGCATGTATAAATAAGTGTTATGAAGTCGTGGAAATGTGGCAATGGGAGCGAAGATGTGGAGGTAGAAGTGTTTCAGGGTAGAGCAGAGGTGTTGTGAGATTCAATGGAACTGAACCTTACATGAAGAAGATGTTGTTTCTTAGTTCAACCATTTAGTGTTAACCTTGTGAATGTTCTTGTAGGCAGTGAGCCTCCTTTGAGCAGTGAGCTCTAGGTAGTATGCCTAAAGGCAAGTGCCTTCCCATTTTTCTATTCTTTTAACAAAGAATAAATCTTGTGGGTTAACCCCGACCGTGGTTTTTCCCTTAACCAGGTTTCTACATAAAAAGCTTGGTGTTATGTGTGTTGATTATGTTTCTGCTCATGTGTTGTTGATTCATGTTTTCATGGTTATATCATTAATCTGTTAATAAGTGGTAAAGAAGAATAAATGTAGCATAAGATAAAAGTTTTGTGACAACTGATTCACCCCCCCTCTCAGTTGTCTACCCTAATTTTATCATGTATGTGGAGTAGCCACCTGTCTATGAAGTCCTTGGGAATGAAGACAAAGTGCATAGGCTTCGAAAAGCTTTCTACAGACTTAAGAAAGCACCTCGGGCATGGTACAATAGAATAGACACATACTTATTGAGCAATGGATTTAGCAAAAGAAGCAATGAATGTACACTCTACATTAAAGTGGCTTATGGTAAGATCTTAGTTGTTGTTTTGTATGTAGATGATTTGATTTTCATAGGGAATAGTGACCTCTTCAATTGTTGATTTCAAACAGGTAATGAAGAAAGAGTATGTGATGACAGAGCTAGGCCTGCTAAGATATTTCATAGGAATTGAGGTCCAACAAACTGAGCATGACATATTTACTTCACAAACTAACTATGCCAAATAGATTTTGAAGAGATTTAAAATGCAAAATAGAAAGCATACACCAACACCAACAGCTACAGGTGTAAAACTAAGCAAGGAGGATAGCAGCAATGAAGTGAACCCAACCCTATACAAAAGCATGGTTGGAAGTCTAATGTATTTGACAACTGCAAGGTCTGATTTAATGTACGTGGTAAGCATGATATCTATGTTCATAGATAAACCTAAGGATACACACTGGAGTAGGAAAGAGGATCTTGAGATATGTCAATGGCACCAAAAGCTATGGTATTTTGTACACTGCATCTAGTGAGTTTTAGTTGCTTGGTTACATAGATAGTAATTGGGAAGGAAGTGTAGATGACATAAAGAACACATCTAGACATGTGTTTCACATGGGTTTAGGACCCATTTCATGGGCATCAAAGAAGTAGACCATAGTTTCTCTCTCCATAATAGAAGTTGAATATATAGAAGAAAATGCAACACCATATCAGGCTATTTGGCTTAGAAGAATTCTTGCAGATTTGAATGAATAGAAAGAAGATGGGCAAAGCAAACACATTCAAATTCATTATCATTTCATAAGGTATCTAGTAGATGTAGGATAGATTGAACTACAATTTTGTAGGTCTGAGCAACAACTCGCTAATATATTCATTAAGGTACTGTCTAAGGAGAGCTTTGAATGCCTAAGAGAAAGCTTGGGCATTGTGGATAGCTCCAAATTTTAGTTCTTGAAAGATAGCTTTAGATAATAGGCTTAGAAATTAGCCCTAAACAACAACTTAAGAAACAAGCTCTAGACAGCTCCAGAGATACAGAATGAAACTCCAAATTAAGGGGGAGTGTTGGAA
Organism: Cunninghamia lanceolata; assembly: GCA_027924645.1. Taxonomy (NCBI): domain Eukaryota; kingdom Viridiplantae; phylum Streptophyta; class Pinopsida; order Cupressales; family Cupressaceae; genus Cunninghamia; species Cunninghamia lanceolata. Next base: position 11,958,970 of record BSBN01000112.1, on the reverse strand, counting down.
ATTGTTAGAAATGAAAGCACAACTACTAAACTAAAATATGATTCAAATGAATATTTAATGATCTTTAATAGAGTATTAGAGATGGAGATTGCATCATAGAAAATAAACCAACAATACATAAATATACTAGAAATAGAATGACGCACATAACACAAGTGTTTAACATGGAAAAAACCCTTGCGGGTAAAAAACTCCACCAAGAAAAGAGGCCAAGTTGTATTATCTTAACAAAAGGAGATTACAAATACATTCACTTCCTCTGTCCTTCAACCTTCACTCTAGCAGAACCTAGGTACCTATAAACTATTGTGCAACTCATCTACTATGCCATGGTTTATATAAAATTTTTAATCCTCAAGATAGGCGTCCACCTTGGAATATCCACCCATGCAATAATAAATGTTGTCATACATGCATCCTACACTTGGCAAAAGATGATCATGCAAACTTGGGTGCCTAGGGCATAAAATAGCAACTTACAACATCTTATGATGCATCATAACCATTATAGATACCACTAAAAAATAATCTTCCCAAGATAGGTACTTGGGGCTAAACATAGCAACTTACAACACATTAATAACTGTCATATGCATCATAGTGTCATAGAATCTTATGACAACTTGCAGCTATCATAGATTCTTTACATGCACCCACCAAACATTATGACATGCATCATATAAGCTTAAAATAGTTGATTCTCCACATGTGCGCCCCACCTTGACCAATTACCATTCACCATAGTAAATGACATCTCGTAACTACCACCTGTAACTCTGGAACTTACTAGTGTAGTAACTCCATAATTATCATGGACAGTAAATAATTTTTACCACTACTGGTGAAACTAGTACATCCTTATGGGTAATTACAAATAATAAATGGAATAATACAATAATGGGATTTACAAGGTTAATGGCACCTTATCCCAACATTCTCCCACTTGACATTATACATTGTAAATCAACCCATAAGAAATCAATATGAAAAATAATCAGGCACTAGAAACAAGGCCCATGGCCTCTTTGCACCACATGAACTTCTCTATGCTCACAAGATTGATCAATGAATCTGCAACATTCTCTTGAGTGTCTATCTTCTTCATCTCAATCTGTCCATTCACAACCAACTCTCAAACAAAGTGATATTGAACATCAACATACTTAGTCTGAGAATGATACATAGGATTCTTGGCCAAACAGATAGCACTTTGGCTATCACAACCAATCTGAATGATCCTACAATCAAAATCAATACATGTAAACAATCTCCTCAACAAAATTGCCTCCTTAGAGACATGAGTAGCAACCATATACTCCATTTCTGTGGTGGACAAAGCAACTGTGGGCTACCTCTTACTCATCCAACTCATTGGTCCTTCAAACAAAGTAAACACAACCACTAGTGGACCTTCGACTATCCAAGTCGCCTACCTAATCTGAATCAACAAAACCCTGTATGTCCAAAGATTTATTAGCACTATCAGTACCAGAGTAAACCAAAAAATAATCAGGAGTACATGCAAGATATTTAAGAACCCTCTTCGCATAATTCAAATGTTGTCTACTAGGGTTAGACATAAATCTACTTGAAACTCCCACTGCTTGGGCAATATTTGGCCTAGTGCAAACTATTGCATACATCAAACTCCCCACAACACTAGCATATGGTACATTAGAAATATCCTCAAGATCATCCTCAGTCTTTGGACACATATCTAATGAAATCTTAGTACCAATGGGTAAAGGAACTCTAACTGGGTTACAGTCCTGCATACTAAATCTCTACAAAATGGTATTCACATACTTACTTTGTGACAACCAAAGCTTTATGTTACCTCTATCCCTTTTAATCTCCATTCCCAGAATATACCTGGTAGCTCCAAGATCCTTCATATCAAATGCACCTAAAAGTTGGTCTTTAAGCTCACTGATCATACCCTTAGTATTACTAAAAAATAACATGTCATCAACATACAATGCAATAACCAGTATAGAATCATCAATGCAATCAATGTAAACATAGTGATCCTCCTTGCTTCTAATAAAACTCAATTTCAACACAAATGAATCAAACTTTTTATATCACATTCCTGGGGATGGTTTCAAACCATAGAGAGGTCTCTTTAACCTACAAACCCAATGTTCTTTTCCTTTTACCTCAAAACCTGTAGGCTATTGCATATAAATTTCTTTCTAAAGATCTCCATGCAAGAATACAATCTTAATATTCATCTGCTCAATCTCCCAATCAAAGGATGCAACAATGGATAAAAGAAATCTAATATAAGTCAATTTAGGAATAGGAGAGAAAATCTCACCAAAATCAACTCCCTCTCTTTGGGAGTAGCCCTTGGCTACCAGTCTAGGCTTGTACTTCTCTAATGAACCATCTGCTCCAAACTTCTTCTTGAAGACCCACTTACAACCTATGTCCTTTCTTCCTTTGGGCAAATGAACAAGATCCCAGGTGTTACAAGAGTCTAAAGCCATCATCTCCTCCTGCATGGCTAACTACCAAGACTAACTATCATCTGAATGAATATCTTCCCTGAAGGATCTAAGTTCATCGTTAGTACTCAATAAAGCAAATACACAATGGAAATCTAGTGGGATATACTTATCAACTAGATTCCTTTGTCTTGTGGATCTCCTCAAGGGTGGAGTAAGAGTCTCAACTTGTTCTTCTCCATGATCATATGTACCAACTTCTTATGTAACAATAGATTCATCTTCATTAGAACTACTCAAATCTTCTTCTTCTTCACCCCCCAATCCATCATTCTATTCTTCCTGAGGTGTAGCTTGCTACTCTAAATCAAAGTACACTCTCTTTACCTTTTCTTCTTTTTCTTTTGACTGCTTAGGTTTAGAAATAGCTCTAAGTTCCTTGAAAATAACATCTCTAGAATAGATAATCTTATGGGTTAGTGGATTCCAAAGCTTATAACCTTTGACATTATCACCATATCCAATGAATGTACACTTTTCAACTTTTGGATCTAGCTTATATCACTTTTCCTTAGGCACATGAACAAAAGCCTTGTTGATGTTTAAATTTGCAAATAATCACCAATCATGGGAAACTTTAGGAATGTGGACTCGATTCTTGAAATAACCTCTAGATTTTAAAGAAGTTGGTTCTTCTCTATGGGATTTGATGTAAAGGGAAGAAGAAACAAGATTATAAAGAACTCTTAAACTACAGCTAAGGTGATGCACCAAAATTGTATAGAGAACTAGATTAACAACACAATAATTAACTTGTAAAATTTCTTGATAAAACTAAAGAGCATAGAGCATGATTAACAATAACATAATATATGTATCTGATTCATCAAAGGCTTAACACAGAAAGTAAAGACAAGACTCAGAAAAACACCATAATATGCACAGAACACCACTCTCTCTTCATTGATGGGCAGGAGAACAAAGTACATAAAGAAAAATGTACAGATTACAATATTCAATCCCTCTTGAGAGGCACCTATTAAGACAAAAGATATGCTTTTGATCTGGTAGCTAAAATACTCTCTGATATCTCAAATTCTTCTATATCTTCTTCCCCACTAGACTTACTATTTATATCACAAAACAAAGCTCAAAGCTCCCCCATGGCCATTGAGATCTTAACCGCCTTGCAATCTGCAACTCCAGTTAACTGTTGTGATCTTCTATCAGACCCCCATGCCATAATCTTCTCAGGATCTTAAGTCTCAGTTCACTCACACCATTACAACTGATTCTGTGAGTCTCAAAATTCTCCTTCCTTTTTGCTAAGTCAAAAGTTGTAGCTTCAACCAATGGCACAACAGAAATAGCCACTCAAAATGAGGAGTCTAACCACCTATGCGATTGGGACAAATGGCACCTTTCGCAGCTCTCAACAAAGGCTCAAAAAGGGGTATGTGGCAGTTTCTTCATGTCTATCAAGAGTCCTAGGTCCCAAACTGACACATGGTAGACTCTCGCAACGTTTTCACTTAACAAAAGAGGCTCCACCTTCAAATGCTATATGAACACATGGCAATCTCCACAACCTTCACTCTAGGACACATGGTAGCAGAGTGCTCCTTCCACAAAAGTTTATCAAAATGACTTCTTAAATGAGTGTGGTACCGACACTTGGCACCTTTTGCAAAGATCTAGAAACTTGCAAAAGGAACCCAAAACAAAAATGCACACACTGACAAGTGGCGGCTTCCACTTCCTCCTGAGGTTCTTATCAAATTACACATGGTGGGGACACCTGTCGCACTCCATGGCCTCTTGAAAAATACTTTACCAAAATGACTATCAATCCTTTTTACTCTTTAGGCTCAGTGATCCCTTCATTATGCCACATGGAGCCTTCGCGCTCATAGAGACAATTTTTCTTTTGTGAGTTCCTTAAAAGAGTGTCGTTGTGCCACTTGTCACATTCCTCAGCTCTGAGACTCTTTACTTGTTTTGATTATCCCTGACATGCCTCAAAACATTAAGCTTAGCCAATTCTTACTTATATTTATGAATATAAAATGTAGATATTTTAGCTCTACAGTTCTTGGCAACTCATAGGGAATTTGTGCCTGCATAGAGAGAACCCAAAATCTTTTGTAAAAAGAAACAAAACTAAAAAATTCATCTCTAGTTGGGACCTTCAAAGTTTCTGTAAGGAAGCATGGTAATCATACCATTCTGCATCTATCAGACATTTTATTTTCTAGAGGGCTTGGAAAGCTAGATCTAATTCAATTATTTCCTTATGAGAAAAAGTTTACAGCCTCTATACCATAGCATGCAATTGAAATTCCAACTAAGCCATTGGAAGAAAAACTGATTCTACCTTAGCAACTATGGATGAATCACTCAGAGTCTAAAAAACCATTTGGTCATTTTGTTTAATCAGTAGCAGAGCCCTTATCCGATAATCCATCAAGACCATACTACTATTTAAGAATGGTGAGGGGAGTCCTAACTAGACCAGGTTCTCAATGTTGCAAGTATGTACCTAACTGGTGTTGTCATTGATGTCAACATATCTATGTTGTCATTGGTGTCAACTATGCTCTTGTTTTGATGCTTGCTTGTAATGAGTTAAGTACTGAAGATACTAAGTATTCCTGATACAGTAGAACAATCTAGTAGATTGATCCACATTTCTTGTAGAATGAATATATTTATCTGTGGATTAGAAGTTACTTAGATACATGTCTGAAGATGCTATGTTCCAACTTTGAGCCTTCGATATGAAGATTTGAGTGAGTTATGTTCACCAAAGTGAAAACTGCTTTTTTCTGTATATTTGGTGGTGATAGAGAATGTATTTTGCTCTGCATTCCTCCACATTGAAGTATTATGATCTGTTGTTCATGAATTAAGTCTGAAATGATGATAAGTAGCTTCAACTTCAATGGTTCATGATTTTATAGTCCACGAGTTATCTTTTCTCTATGATAGTAGCTGACAGTGTTGTTTATGTGCTCCGGTTTGAAGAATCTTCTTGACAGAGTGGTTAGAGATTGTGCAGTTGTTCCTGATAATTACAATGTGCTTGTGGATGTCTCCTGATCATGTTTCTACCTTTGGATTGGTCTGTAAAGAGAAATTTGGATCATGGATGAAGATTGTTCTTAAAAGACTTAATGTTAATACCAGTCTCAGCTGACTTGGTTGTTTTCATAACTTGCAGAGATACATTGAAGATTGTGGAAGCATGTTGTGACATGGAAGATTGAATTTGAGCCCCACTAAGGTATAACATGATTTGCATACATCTTTACCTTAGCAAATTTTGTTTAGGTCCAAACCTATTTCCATGTATGTTTGTAATGATGACTTGGAGATTGTTCCAATGGTTGATGAATGTAATGCTGACCTTGATGTACATTCCAAGGTTGATGAATTGTATAAATGCATGTAATGTACTTGCAAAAAAGAGGTCTGTGTGTGAAAATGATAAGATAATGTACTTGCAAAAAAGAGTAGAGTAGAGGAGTTATAATGTGCTTCAATGGAACAAAACCCAGGCATGGAGTAGATGCTATCAAATTAGTTCACCAATCCTTGGCAGTGAGCCAACCTTTGACAGTGAGCCATCCCTTGGCGGTGAGATGATCTTGGCAGTGAGCCTCAACATTTGCAGTGAGCCCTAAGGCAGTGAACCTCTATTTTTTGATATTTTTATAACTTATTTATTTTTTTGGGCTAACACCCACCATGGTTTTTTCCTTTTAGGGTTTTCCACATGAAAAACCAAGTGTCTCATGTGTTGATGATGATGTTGTGTTGATTTTCTTATTTCATGTTTTCATGATTAAATTTGAATAACAGTGAACAAGTGTTTGATGTATTAATGTTCATAAGTGGTCAAAGTTTTGAAGACAACTGAATCACCCCCCCCTCAGTTGTTTGGTGCGTTTCAACAATTTGTATCAGATCCAAGTTCCTCAGAAGTAAGCCTAACAACTTGAGGTTGATCGAGGATGTCTTATAAGAAAGAAGCTCCTCAGTTTGATGGGATGAATTATGCTTTATGGAAGGTATGAATGAAAATCTATCTCCTTTGTCTTGGTTATAGAATATGGAAAGCAATAGAGATGAAGTATACCTTGCCTCAGAATGGTTTAACAACTAAAGATGAATTAAAAAATATGAGTTAAATATAAAAGCTAGAGATGTGTTGTTAAGTGCCTTTTCGGACACTGAGTTGATAAAGGTCATGGATATGGAAATTGCTAATAAAGTCTAGGAAAAGCTAAAAAATCTATATGAAGGAGATGAGTCTGTTAAAAGTGCCAAATTACAGGGTTTGAAAGCAAAATATGAGGGTTTAAAGATGAGCAAAAATGAAAACATAACAACCTACATTAAAAAAGTTGATGAAATTTTCAATGGAATAAAAGGTATGGGAGGAACTATTGAAGAGAAGGAGGTTGTGATAAAAATTATTAGGTCATTACTTAAATCCTACAATCACAAGGTAGCTACAATTGAGAAGTAAGACTGTGAAATATATCACCAAGGGTTAGCTGCTAGGAAAGCTTACAACTTTTGAGATGAGAGAGCTTGGTGATGCTCTACCAAAGACTGAGACTACTTTCAAAGCTAGTACTTCAGAGAATATCTCTAGAGCTCAAAAGTACAAGGTGGAACCTAATGATGAGCTTGATGAAATTGAAGAAAACTTTGTTGACAGACTGCAAAGAGGTTCTGGTAAGTTCAAAGGCAAATTACCTTTCAAATGTTTTTCATGTGGTAAGGTTGGTCACTATGCTTCTAGATGTCCTGAAAGAATTGAAAAGAATAGAAAAATATTTGAGAATAGACCTAGGGTTCTAAAGAAATGCTGCTATTTTAGAGATCTTGATGATGAAGGTGTGACAAATGATGAATCTAATGATTCTAGTACTAGTGCAAATGAGTGTTTGTTTATTTCAATTAAAGAACATGTGTCTACTAATCCTGCTGACTATGTGAAGGAAGAAAAACTAGTGGAAGAAAGTGCTTTGGTTGTTCAAGTTGAGAAAGATAAGGATCAATGAATTATGGATAGTGGATGCTCACATCACATGACCGGTGACAAAAGTAAGTTTGTGAGTTTGGAAAAGTATGATGGAGGATTGGTTAGGTTTGGAGATAATGCAGTTGGTAAGATTTGTGGAAAAGGATCTATTTATTTTGATAGAAAGCACAATACTGATAATATCCTATATGTGAAGGGTTTGAAGCATAATCTTTTGAGTGTTGGTTAGATGTGTGACAAAGGTTATGATCTAAGATTCAAAGACAATGGGTGCAAGATCATGGAAAGCTCTAGAATAGTGATTGCTACTAGTAAGAAGACCAGAGGTAACATTTATCAATTAAGAGGAACTAATGATTATTGTTTATTGTCTTAGACAGATGAGAGTTGGTTGTGGCATAAAAGGATGTGTCATATCAATTTTGACAATTTGGTGAAAATAAGTTATGCACAGGCTGTAAGAGATTTGCCTAAACTTGTGAAGCCAACCAACACCATTTGCAAGGAGTGTCAATTTGGGAAATAAACAAAAATAAGTTTCAAAAGTAAAGAACAATTCTCTGTTGGATTGCTAGAGCTAGTACATATAGATTTGTGTGGTCCCACAAGAACAAGAAGTCTACAAGGTGACATGTATTTTATGTTGCTTATTGATGAATATTCTAGAATGACTTGGGTCACTTTTCTAAAAGAAAATTTTGAATCCCTAGACAAGTTCAAAGTTTTTAAGGAAATGGTTGAGAATGAGTTAGATTTGAGAATCAAATGCTTAAGGCCTAATAGAGGAGGTGAGTTCACTTCAAATGATTTCAATATTTTCTATAAAGAACAAGGGATAAAGAGATAGTTGTCTGCACCTAGAACTCCTCAGCAGAATGGAGTTGTTGAAAGACAAAACAGGACAGTTCAAGAGGCTACTAGGACTATGCTAAAGGAAGCTGACCTACCAAAAGTATATTGGAGAGAAGCCATACATACTTCTATGTACATCCTAAATAGAATTCAAGTCAAAGGTAATAGTTCTAAAACTCCTTTTGAATTATGGTATGGAAGAGTTCCTATAGTGAAGTATTTCAAATTTTATAGTAGCAAATGTTATATCAAAAGAGATGAAGAACTAGGCAAGTTTGATGCTAGATGTGATGAAGGAATTTTTACTAGTTATTCCACCAAGAATAAGACCTATCGGTGCTACAATAAGAGACTAAAAAAGATTGTTGAGAGTGCTAATGTGAAGGTGGATGAAGGCAAGGAAAGATTATCATATCTGAGTTGCTATGATTCAGATGAACCTGTGACTACAGTAAATGAAGAAAAAGTTGAAGAAGAAGACAGTCAAGATGAAGAAGAGGCTCCGGAAAATGTTGTTAAGACTCCCAAGTATTTAAGGATTAATCATTCTGAAGATCCAATTATAGGTGACAAAAACAAAGATGTAGTGACAAGGAAAAGAGTTGCAGAAGAACAAGTGAATTACTGTTTGCTTTCAAAGGTTGAACCAAAAACTATGAATGAAGCTTGCAATGATGAAAATTGGGTAAAACCCATGGAAGAAGAACTGATGCAGATTGAGAAGAATCAAACTTGGGAATTGATTACTAGACATGCTAATAAGAATGTCATATTTGGAACTAAATGGGTTTTTAGGAACAAGCTGAATGAAAATGGAGAAGTAAGAAACAAAGCAAGGCTTGTGTGCAAAGGATATTCTCAAATTGAAGGAATAGATTTTGAAGAGACTTTTGCTCCAGTGGCTAGGATTGAAGCAATCATAATATTTCTAGCATTTGCAACTCACAAAGATTTTAAAGTGTATCAGATGGATGTGAAGTTTGTATTCTTGAATGGTGAATTGGAAGAGGGAGTTTACCTTGAGAAACTGGAAGGATTTTAGTTATCAAACCAAGGTGATATGGTGTGTAGATTGAAAAAGGAATTGTATGGACTAAAGCAAGCCCCCAAAGCATGGTATGCAAGGTTAGACAAGTATCTACTATAATTAGAGTTCAATAAAGGTACTGTTGATAGCAATCTCTATTTCAAAATCAATGATAATCAAATCTTGATTGATGAAGTCTTTGTTGATGACATTATCTTTGGAGGAAATGAAGGTATGTACATGAAGTTTGCAGGAGAAATGTAAAATGAATTTGAGATGTCTATGTTTGGTGAAATAAATTTTTTTCCAGGTCTGCAAATTACTCAATCAGATAAAGGAATCTTCATTTCTCAGTCCAAGTATGTGAAAGAGTTATTCAAGAAATTTGGGATGGAGGACTCTAAACCAATATGTACTCCCATGGTGACTAGCTACAAATTAAGCAAAACTAATGAATCACCTAAGACTAGTCAGAAAAGGCATAGATCTATGATTGGAGGATTACTTTATCTAACTCAAATTAGACCTGATATAATGCATGTAGTATGTCTTGTGGAAAGATTTCAAGAAGATCCTAGAGAATCACATGTGATGGCAGTCAAAAGAATCTTGAGGTATTTGAAAGGCACATTAGATCGTGGATTATTGTTTCCAAAGGACAATGATTTCACTCTCAGTGCTTATACAGATGCAGATTGGGCCGGAGATGTTGATGACAGAAAGATTACAAGTGGAGGTGCTTTCTTCTTGGGAAATAGATTGGTTTCATGGCCGAGCAAGAAGCAAGATTTAATCTCCTTGTCTACTGTAGAAGTGATGCAAGAGCATCCAGTGGTGTAATTCCAATCTTGCATCACCCAAAAAGAAGATAATTCAAAATCATTGTAGTTGTTTTCATTTCTTTCCATAATTAGTGTTTTTGGTTCCATAATATCCAGAATAATGATGTAGGACTTTCAGTTTTTCCAAAACTGCTAAAAATAGCAACCTGCCTGTTTTGGAAAGTGTACCTGCTATTTTTAGAAAGTTTGCATTTGGGCACGGATTGAAGCAAAAACTTACAGAAAGTTACATAACAGAAATATAAGACCTTTGGCAAAGGAATCAAGCAAAGATCATTTGTGAGCTGAAAGATATTAAAGTTTTTGTTTTCCAAAAAGCCCCTAAAAATTTTTGAAACGAGATATGAGGCACTAAAACATCCCATAACATCCCAAAACATTGATAGAAATCTATTTACAGATTTCTGACATGATAGTTCACATCACAAGCTTTCTGATGCTTAAAACGGTTCATCAATCAAACACCCGGATCAAAAGTTATGCTTCCCAGAAGTTGACCTACTTTTGGAGGGAGTTGCAAATTTTGAATTTTAGCTGGAGGCCGCCAAAAAGTGTTATTTATGACTATTTTGGGAACCCTGGGCAGTAGCAGAGTTAAGGGGGCCAGTTTAGAGTCAAGAATAGGGGGAAAATAGAAACCCTAGCTGATTTGGGGTTACAGAAGGCTAAAAATTCTAGCGTCTTGAGGTTAGAAATGTTGTAATGTGTTGAAGCTAGTAGGGGATTCATCCTCTAATTGTAATTAAGCTTCTGTAATGTAATGAGTTACCTAGATCAATAAAGAATAGTCTATTTTCTATGTTCTATTTTTGTTGTTGTGTGTTTTATGATTTACTCCCTTCATCAAGTGGTATCAGAGCCAAGTTTTCCTGAGTGTGTAGACAGATCGCCGACCATGAGGCAGTTTGCACCAAGACCTGAGCTTGTGGGTTTTCTGCAGAGATTAAGATGCCTCCATGAAGAAATCATGTTGGGAGAAATGCTTTGATGGAAGAGGGTTTTAGAGCCCTGCAAAGGAAAATTGATGCATTGCAGGAGGAGGTGCGAAGAGGGTTTGATCCGAGAACAAGAGAAGAAAGCGAAGATGAAGCTGAAAAGGAGCTATCTAAGGAAGAACAAGAAGTTGCAAGAGATATTGCAAAAGTTAGGTTGTTGAGGGCCATTTCTAAGATCAAAAATAGGCCCAAGATTGAATTTTCTACATAATCTAGAGATTTGAATCTGGAACAACTTATTGATTAGATCAATGACATGGAGGAGTATTTCAAGTATGAAGATGTGGAGGACCCAGATCGGGTCAAGTTTGCAAAAACAAAGTTGAAGGGCCACACCAATATTTGGTGGAAGGATGTCCAATTAGAGAGGAACAAAAGAGGAAAAGGAAAGATCACCAGATGGGATCAGATGGTGGAGAAACTAAAGAAGTAGTTCATTCCTGTGGACTATGAGATGGAGTTGCTAAAGAAGCTGCAAGGATTGAAGCAAGGTAATAAGTCTATTAAGGAGTATACAGAATAGTTTTATAAGATTACTATCAGAACCAGTCATGCAGAGGCCAATAAGGAGAAGTAGCCTGTTACATTAATGGGTTGAGGCCAAGTATCAAAGAAGAGCTGAGCCTGGTCAGAATGACCACCATAGAAGATGCGTATGAATTTTCCCTGAAGGTGGAAGAGAAGCTGAACAAAAGATTTGATAGCAAGCAAAGGGGAAGAGGTCAAGGTGGAAGGACTGGTGGAAGACCCTATGGAGGCCGTAATGAAGATCAAAAGAAAAGTGAAGAAGTAGGCACCCGTCAAAACCAAAGAGGGGATAATACCTATCGCCCTTGTGACCAGAACAATGGTGAGCAAAAAGGAAGAAGAAGAGGCAGACCTGGGCAAGGACCTGGAAGAGGAGGTTTTAGAGGAACTTGTTTCCAATGTGGAGAAGAAGGGCATTGAGCATATGAGTGTCTGCAACATCAAGGAAGGACAAATAGAAGACCTAAGGTAACACATGAGTTGAATATGTAGATGAAGATGCACATTCTGAGCATTTTGAAGATGCTGAAAGAGGAGAAACCCTAGTTATCAGTAGAACCTTGCTGAATGAGGAGAAAGAACCTAATCAGAGGAAGAGTTTATTCTGCACAAGGTGCAAATGTGAAGGTAAGTGTTGTGATATTATTATTGATAGTGGAAGCACTGATAATCTTGTTTTAGAGGAGATGGTTGACAAGTTGAAGTTGACAAGAAGAAAGCATCTGCATCCATATCGGATTGCATGGTTGCAGAAGGACCATAGAGCTTTGGTCAATGAGTAGTGTTTAGTGAAGTTCAAGATTGGTGACTACCATGATGAGGTGCTGTGTGATATCATATCGATGGATGCATGTCATATGCTGTTGGGGAGGCCATGGCAGTATGATAGGAGTGCTATCCATGATGGCCATGTAAACACATATTCCCTAACAAAGGATGGAGTTCATCATAAGTTGAAGCCCTTGAAGGAGGTGGAAGAAAAGGTATGTAGTACTGCCAGAATTTGTTTGGTAGATGATAGGAAATTTTTGGAAGGTATGAAGCATGAGCATCATTGCTTTGCATTGATTCCTAAGATCAGTCAAGAGAAATGTGAAGATGTACTAGCAGAAGTCTTAGATATGTTGGAAGAATTTTAGGACATTATCTCTGATAATGTACTAGAAGGTTTACCACTAGTAAGGAAGATAAGTCATCAAATAGATTTGGTACCAGGAGCTAGTTTGCTAAACAAGGCAGCCCATAGAATAACTCCAGTAGAGAGTGAAGAGTTGAATAGACAAGTTCAAGAGTTTTTGAGGAAGGGATTGATAAGAGAAAGCCTAAGTTCATGTGCAGTACCTATAGTACTAGCACCAAAGAAAGATGGAGAGTGGAGAATGTGTATAGACTCTTGAGCCATCAATAAGATCACGATCAAGTACAGATTTCCATTGCCTAGAATGGATGACATAATGGACTATTTGAGTGGAGCCAAGTACTTCATGAAGATTGACCTGAAGAGTGGGTATCACCAGATTCATATCAGAGAAGGAGACAAGTGGAAGATAGCCTTCAAAACCAAAGAAGGTTTGTATGAGTGGTTAGTCATGCCATTTGGGCTAACCAATGCACCAAGCACATTCATGTAGCTTATGAACAAGGTACTGAAAGAATTTCTGGGAAGTTTTGTTATTGTTTATTTGGATGATATTTTGATTTTCAGTAAGACTTGGGATGAGCATTTGATGCATATTAGAAGAGTTCTAGAGAAGCTGAGGGAGGAGAAGTTGCTGATTAATATGAAGAAATGTAGTTTTGTAAAGAAGGAGTTGGTATACCTGGGATTTGTTGTCTCAGAGGAAGATCTTAAGATGGACCCAGAAAAAGCAAGGGCTATCATTGAATGGCCTACGCCAAGGAGTGCACCGGAGGTAAGATCTTTTCATGGTTTGGCAAGTTTTTACAGAAAGTTTATCAGGAATTTTAGTAGCATTTGTGCACCCTTAACTGAGACAATGAGAGGGGATAGAAAAGAGTTTAGATGGACTAAAGGACCAGACAAGAGCTTTGACACATTGAAGCAGAAAGTCGTAGAACAACCTATTTTGGCACTTCCAGATTTCAATAAGGTATTTTAGGTAGATTGTGATGCTAGTGGTAGTGGTATAGGAGTTGTTTTGAGCCAAGAAGGTAAACCCATTGCCTATTTTAGTGAGAAGCTTAATGATGCTAAGAAAAAGTATTATGTTTATGATCAAGAATTTTATGCAATAGTTCAGGCTTTGAAGAAATGGAGACATTATTTGTTGACAAAGGAGTTTGTTCTATATACTGATCATTAGGCTTTACAATATCTCAATAGTCAAGGAAAGTAAAATCAAAGGTAGTTAAAATGGGTGGAGTTTTTGTAGAGCTATAATTTTATTTTGAAGCACAAGAGTGGGAAGTCCAACAGAGTTGTAGATGCCTTGAGCAGAAGGCAAAATTTGTTGATAGAAATGAAGATAGAGGTTGTTGGGTTCAATGAGCTCAAAAGTTTGTATCCTGAAGATCCAGATTTTGTAGAGGCCTGGAAGGCTTGTTTGGAACCTATTACTTTAAACAAGACAAAATGGTTGGATTTCATAATCCAAGATGGCATGTTGTTTAGAGGAAGCCAGTTGTGCATTCTGAGGAGTTCCATGAGAGAGAACCTGATTAAGGAGAAGCATAGTGGAGGATTGGCTGGACACTTTGGTCGAGATAAGACCATTTCTATTGTTGGTGAAAATTATTATTGGCCATAGTTGCAGTAGGATGTGAGGAAGTTTGTGCAGAGTTGCAGAGTATGTCAGATGGCAAAAGGAACAAGTCAGAATACAGGATTGTATCAACCATCACCTATACCACAGAAGCCATGGAATGATATTAGTATGGATTTTGTTCTTGGTTTACCAAGGACACAGAGAGGACATGATTCCATTTTTGTGGTGGTGGACAGATTCTCAAAGATGGCACATTTTATTCCTTGCAAGAAGACTAATGATGCTATTCATATTGCAGAGTTATTTTTCAGGAAGGTGGTGAGATTACACGGTCTACCAAAGAGCATAGTTTCAAATCGAGATACCAAGTTTGTTGGTTAGTTCTGGAGAACATTATGGAAGAAGTGAAGACAGATTTGAAGTTTAGTTCTGTACACCATCCACAGACTGATGGACAAACTGAAGTGGTGAATAGGAGTTTGGGTAACTTGCTATGATGCTTAGTAGGAGATAAGCCCAAGGGATGGGATTTGATTTTACCACAGGTTGAATTTGCTTACAACAATTATGTCAATAGGAGTACTAGTAAATCACCATTCCAGATTGTATATGGGAATAGTCCAAGAAATGCTTCAGAGTTAAGGAACCTGGACAAAGGAGAAAAGATAAGTGCCGAGGCTAAAGACTTTGCAGAACACATGAAGAATTTGCATGAAGAGGTGAAAAAGCACATTAATAAGATGAATATTCAGTACAAGGCTAAGGCAGATTAGAAGAGGAGATATAAGGAATTCCAGGTAGGAGATGAAGTCATGATTCACTTGAGAAAAGAAAGGTTCCCAATTGGAACATTTAATGAGATGAAAATGAAGAAATTTGGACCATGCAAAATTTTGAAGAAATATGATTTAGGAAATGCATATGAGGTAGAGCTATCGAGTGGGATCAACATTTCCCTTATTTTCAACATTGCTGATTTATCAGAATATCATGAAGGTGGAATAGAGAACGGACCAATAGAAGAATAGTGGAGTATTCTAGCATCTACTTCAATGGAGGAGATAGAAGAGATCTTGGATAGCCGTGTGGGAAGAAGTACTCAGAACAAGCAATATGAAGAATATCTAGTAAAATGGAAAGGAAGGCATGTTGAAGATTCTTCTTGGTTGTCTAAGGTAGAGGTTGACCGTCTAGGTTTTCCTCACACAAACATCTGAGACGTGACAGGGTCACTTCTCAAATTACCCTAGGTGTCTGATGCAGGAGCATCCAGTGGTGTAAGGGCAATCTTGCATCACCCAAAAAGAAGATAATTCAAAATCATTTTAGTTGTTTTCATTTATTTCCATAATTAGTGTTTTTAGTTCCATAATATCCAGAATAATGATGTAGGACTTTCAGTTTTTCCAAAACTGCTAAAAATAGCAACCTGCCTATTTTGGAAAGTGTACCTGCTATTTTTAGAAAGTTTGCATTTGGGTACGGATTGAAGCAAAAACTTACAGAAAGTTACAGAACGGAAATATAAGACCTTTGGCGAAGGAATCAGGCAAAGATCATTTGTGATCTGAAAGATATTAGAGTTTTTGTTTTCTGAAAAGCCCCTGAAAATTTCTAAAATGAGATATGAGGCACTAAAACATCCCATAATGTCTCGAAGCATGATAGTTCACATCGCGAGGTTTCCATCGCTTAAAATGGTTTGTCAATCGGACACCCGGATCAAAAGTTATGCTTCCCAGAAGTTGACCTACTTTTGGAGGGAGTTGCAAATTTCAAATTTTAGTTGGAGGCCACCAAAAAGTCTATTTATGACTATTTTAGGAACCCTAGGCAGCAACAGAGTTAAGGGGGCCAGTGTAGAGTCAAGAATAGAGGGAAAAATAGAAACCCTAGCTAATTTGGGGTTACAGAAGGCTAAAGATTCTAGCATCTTAAGGTTGGGAATGTTGTAATGTGTTGCAACCAGTAGGGGATTCATCCTCTGATTGTAATTAAGCTTCTGTAATGTAATGAGTTGCCTAGATCAATAAAGAAATAGTCTATTTTCTGTGTTCTATTTCTATTGTTGTGTGTTTTATGATTTACCCCCTTCATCAAGAAGTAGAGTATATTACAGTAGCATGTTGTTGCACTCAAGTATTGTGGATGAAGCAGACTTTGAAGGATATAAGAGTTGTGTATGAAGATCCAATTGCAATCTTTTGTGATAATACAAGTGTCATAAATATTTCAAATAATCTAGCGATGCACTCAAGAACAAAACATATATCAATAAGGTATCACTTTTTAAGAGAGACGGTCACAGAAAATGAAGTAAAGATGAGATATGTGTCCACAAAGGATCAGATCGTAGATATTTTCACTAAGCCTTTGCCTAAGGATACCTTTGAGTATCTCAGAGAAAAGTTAGGGGTTATTACCCCTCTTGCTCTGAACTAAGATGAATAAGAATACATCAGTCTAGTGGTGTCCAAAGCCTCATTCTTTGATTTGGATTGATGTTTTGGGAGCTACCTCTCAGGAGAAGTAGCAAGTGTTCCTGATATGTGTTCCTAACAAAGAGCAATAAATGTTACAATATTCATGAAAGAGCAATTTGATTAGAACAGTTGAGTGCAAGTATGTGCCCTTTTCCATTGATGTCAAAGGGGGAGAGAAATGATATGAAAAAATTAGGGGGAGAAAGAGTGCAAATGTGTAAAAAGAAAGGGGGATTATCTTATCTTGATGGTCATTATAGTTTTTCACATAATATGTTTCCATCAATGACAAAGGGGGAGATTGTTGCAAGTATGTGCCTAACTGGTGTTGTCATTGATGTCAACATATCTGTGTTGTCATTGGTGTCAACTATGCTCTTGTTTTGATGCTTTCTTGTAATGAGTTAAGTACTAAAGATAATAAGTATTCCTGATATAGTAGAACAGTCCATTAGATTGCTCTACATTTCTTGTAGAATGAATTTCTCTATCTGTGGATTGGAAGTTACTTAGATACATGTCTAAACATGCTATGTTCCAAGTTTGAGCCTTTGGTATGAAGATTTGAGTGAGTTATGTTCACTAGAGTGAAAACTACTTTTTTTGTATATTCATGAAAGAACAATTTGATTAGAGAAGCTAAGTGCAAGTATGTGTCCTTTTCCATTTATGTCAAAGGGGGAGAGAAATCATGCAAAAAACTTAGGGGGAGAAAGAGTGCAAATATGTAAAAAGAAAGGGGGAGTATCTTGTCTTTGTGGTCATTATAGTTTTTCACATCATATGTTGCCATTAATGACAAAGGGGAAGATTGTTGCAAGTATGTGCCTAACCAGTGTTGTCATTGATGTCAACATATCTGTGTTGTCATTGGTGTCAACTATGCTCTTGTTTTGATGCTTGCTTGTAATGAGTTAAGTATTGAAGATAATAAGTATTCCTAATATAGTAGAACAGTCCAGTAGATTGCTCTACATTTCTTGTAGAATGAATATCTTTATCTGTGGATTGGAAGTTACTTAGGTACATGTCTAAACATGCTATGTTCTAAGTTTGAGCCTCCGGTATGAAGATTTGAGTGAGTTATGTTCACCAGAGTGAAAACTTTTTTTTTGTATATTCATGAAAGAGCAATTTGATTAGAGCAGTTGAGTGCAAGTATGTGCCCTTTGCCATTGATGTCAAAGGGGGAGAGAAATCATGCAAAAAACCCAGGGGGAGAAAGAGTGCAAATGTGTAAAAAGAAAGGGGGTGTATCTTGTCTTGATGGTAATTATAGTTTTTCACATCATATGTTGCCATCAATGACAAAGGGGGAGAATGTTGTATGTGCCTAACTGGTGTTGTCATTGATGTCAACATATTTGTGTTGTCATTGGTGTCAACTATGCTCTTATTTTGATGCTTGTTTGTAATGAGTTAAGTACTAAAGATAATAAGTATTCCTGATACAATAGAACAGTCCAGTAGATTGCTCTACATTTCTTGTAGAGTGAATATGTTTATCTGTGGATTGGAAGTTACTTAGATACATGTCTAAACATGCTATGTTCCAAGTTTGAGCCTCTGGTATGAAGATTTGAGTGAGCTATGTTCACCAGAGTGAAAACTACTTTTTCTGTATATTTGGTGGTGACAAAGAGAATGTATTTTGCTCTGCATTTCTCCACATTGAAGTATTATAATTTGTGGTTCATGAGATAAGTTTGAAATGATGATAAGTACCTTTAACATCAACGGTTCATGATTTTGTGGTCCACAAGCTATCTTTTCTCTATGACAGTAGCTGATAGTGTTGTTTAGTGCTCTGGTTTGAAGAATCTTCTTGATATAGTGGTTAGAGATTGTGCGGTTGTTCCTAGTGATTACAATGTGCTTGTGGATGTCTGTTGATCATGTTCCAACCTTTGGATTGGTCTGCAAAGAGAAATTTAGAACGTGGATGAAGATTGTTCTTAAAAGACTTAATGTTAACACCAGTCTCGACTGACTTAGTTGTTTCCATTACTTGCAGAGATACATTGAAGATTGTGCAAGCATGTCATGACGTGGAAGATTGCATTTGAGCCCCAACTAAGGCATAACATGATCCACATACATTTTTACCTTAGCAAATTTTATTTAGGTCTAGACCTATTTCTATGTATGTTTGTAATGCTGACCTTGGAGATTGATCCAATGGTTGATGAATGTAATGCCGACCTTGATGTACATTCCAAGGTTGATGAATTGTATAAATGCATGTAATGTACTTGTGAAAAAGAGGTCCGCATGTGAAAATGATAAGATAAGTGCGAAGGTGTAGAAAGAGCAAAGTCGAGGAGTTATATTGTGCTACAATTGAATAGAACCCAGGCATGGAGTAGATGCTATCAAATCAATTCACCAATCCTTGGCAGTGAGCTGATCTTGGCAGTGAGCCTCAACATTTGCAGTGAGCATATTGGGTTGTGACCCCTAAGGTAGTGAGCCTCTATTTTTTAGTATTGTTATAATTTATTTATTTTTGTGGGCTAACAGCCACCGTGGTTTTTCCCTTTTAGGGTTTTCAATGTAAAAAATATGGTGTCTCATGTGTTGATGATGTTGTTGTGTTGAGTTTCATATTTCATGCTTTCATGATTAATTCTGAATAAAAATGAACAAGTGTTTGATATGTTAATGTTCATAAGTGGTCAAAGTTTTGAAGAAAACTCATTCACCCCCTTCTCAGTTATCTGGTACATTTCAACACTCAATGTGTCCCTTCATTCCTTTGACCCTTTCCTTTAACAGATTCAATAAGGTATTGCATTTAGTTGCGGCTTTGTGACAACTCAAAATTTTATTCACTTTCTCTATTGTTGTCATTCTATCACTTATCCTTACCACCTACAAAATCTTGTCAGAGGCATCATAAAACTTTTGAAGTAAAAGCTGGGAATCTGAAACCTTTACAGATACTAAGAATAAAATTTCTTCAATAGAAGACTCCACTTTTTCACACAGTTGCTATGTATTTAAAAGGAACCTAAGTGCTGGCTTCAACTGAGACACATCATTACAAATCCTCTGCCAGGAAGAAATGTAAAGTTCCCTTACCATTGCTAACACCCCAACATTTTGAGACTATTGGGTGAGCTCCAGATTCAATTGCTTGACTTTTTCTTGTTCATCCAAATATTGGGTCTGTAACACGTTGCTTTGGTCTTTCTCAGTTTTGATATTGTGTTGCAACTGGGTGACCTCTTGGGTCTTATCATTATACTTTTTCTCCAAGAGGACCTTTTGTTGTTCCAGGACACCCATTGAAGTTTTGACTTGTCCTAACTCAGACTGTAGTCCAGTTACCTTTAACTGTGAAGCCTGAAAAACCTCCATAGACACTTCAACCTTAATATCCTTGTTCAGTCTCGATCAATCTCCAAGTCCTTGGATTTGATTTATACAAAGAGTTGGCTCATTGTAGCCTTGGTTTGAGTCAATTCTATCTCTACTTTCTACAACTTCTAAGAGACTTTGAGATAATTTGTGGTTACTACAACTAAAGTTTCATTCATCAATTCTACTTTATCTTGTGGCCTAAATTGAGTCAAGTCCATTTCCATAGCGTTCATGGTGTAGTCCTCTAGCTTCATTTGTTCAAGAGGCTTCACTACATTGGGATTCATGTGGGTTATAGTTAAAGAATGTTGGAGGGGATTGAAAAGGGATCTCATCTGAGGAACAGCAGGGGCTCTGCCCTCTTTCACTCTTTTATTTTCTCTTCTTGACTCCCTTGATTTCTTAGCAGCCTCTAATTGGCTTTGAAAAGTAGAAGAGGAAGCAATTAGACCACCTACAAAAAGGAAGCCTTGTGGTAGACCATAGGGAATGGTCATCATTTGTTGACTTGGGTCTTGTGGTAGTATAGCCCTCCTAGGCACTGACAGGGAAAAGACTAGTAAGCTCAAAGTTTGGGTAATAGCAAAATATGTGGCATTAGGAAGAGGTGAGAAAGATTGTAAAGGTACAGCTGAGGTGGTCGGAGACATGGAAGCATTGGAAATTTAGGTAGCCAACCCTAAGGTAGAAGAAGAATGAGAAAAAGAAGAAGGTAAAGAAAGACTCACCTGTGGGGCCACCATAGTTTATGAAATATGTGTTTGTGAAACCTCTACAACTTCTTCCTCTTCCTCCTCTTTTCCTAAAACCAATTTACTCTTTCTCTTAAGGAGTCTACCTGCTGGATCTTCCTTTGTTTCCTCTATTAACACCTGATGTGGTGAGACCAATGATTCTGTAACTCCAATCTCTTGTGGAATTGCCATCCTGAGGTCCCCAGATGCCAAAGCTAATTGGCCCTCATGAGATGGTTGTGAAACTTTTTATTGCTTGATAGTGCTAAGTAATTTTGGCTAAATGGTTAACTTTGGGTTTGACTCTAGTGCCTCCTCATCTCATTTTTGATGCCCCAAGATATTACTTGTATCTAGGCTAGAGACTGGGGTCATGTGTGCTTCGTCCCATAAATTTTCTCATTTCTCATCTAAAGCAACCTATTCAAAACTCCTCTCCAGCTCAGTGATCTCAGGCCTATACCTCCAGTATACAACAATCTTGTTATTATTCCATTCTCTTTTCACCAGAGCCTGTCTCAAACCGTGAGTCATTTTCTTCTTTGGATCGTAATCTTTGACTAGAGTGTAGAATGTTTCCCATGACTTAGGTGGTTCACTAGGTATATCACTTATCTCAACATAAACCTCAAGAGTATCTATTTGTGGTAACCTCCTTTTCTCAAAGAACAGACAACTTTCATGAGATAAAGTAGCATAAACTTTGTTACTAATGAGCCAGAAAGCCAAGAATCCATCAAGGTCGTACTTCCATGGGTCTTGAACTATGGCTAATCCATAATTTGCTAATTTCTTGTGTAAAAGATGTTCTGATTCTCTCCTCATTACTGTGATACTCCCCTTATTCCAAGGAACATCATAAAAAGTCTTTTTCTTCTTTTTTGATCTGAACTCATTATCAATTATGGATAATTGGTGGGCCAATTCTAGGGCTAAGACTCTAGCTGTTAGAATCTTTGGGAGCATAAAAGACTCTACCCCAAAACCATGGACCCTGATCATAGTGAAATGTGCCCCATAAAAGTAATCACAAGGGACTCGTGAGTTTGTTATGAGTCCCTTAACCCTATCAGTCATTCTGTCATTAACCTTGTCTGGGTCTAATTGCTCAATGAGGGGAGCCACAAAACACTCAGTAAACTCATAAGGATCAGAGGTTTCAGACAATATGTGGGTCCATGCAGACATGGGAATTACTTTCTAAGGGTCCACCTCTAAATCATACAGATTCAAGTGCATATACTATAGGAATAGCTAGTAGTTCTAATATAAAATCAAATAGAAAAGGTATGAGGAATAATTGAAAGTCCGTCTAGTCTTGAAATTGGCCAATTGGTGGCACAACGTGTAAGCAATGTGCTCTGTGAAATCAAATTTATACTCTTTTGTCCATGTCACCTTCTTGGGGCAGAAAATAGCCCCTAACTACCAATCATATACATTAGGGTCTTCATCCTGACCAAAGATGAAGGCCAGCATCCACTAGTAGAATTTGGCAAATAAATGACTACATCACAAACTTTTAGTCATTCTACTATTTTTTTGCAACATAGCTATGAATGACTAAATAAATGACTAATTTGATCGTCAAGTAAGAAAACACAACTAAATAATTAGTCACACAAATAAAAATGACTAAATAATTATAGTCACACAAATAAAAATTAGACAATATGATATTAAAGTGGGTAATTAAAAAAAATTGAATAGAAAATAAAAGAAAATATGGGTGCCAAAATTTTGCTTAGTCAAAAAAAGACTTTAAGAAAATCCCACCAACGTGAACAAAATACCTATCATTCTTCAATCTTTGTGCCACCATGGGGGTTTGGAGAGTTACTGCTTCTAGAGGATTTTCCTGTTGTTTTCATCGTCTTACTGGCTCATTTCTTGTCCAAAGGTAAGTTTCTTCCATTATGCATACTTTTGTGTCTTTTATACAAGGAAAATAGTGAAAAAGCCACCTTTTAATTGTTGTTTCTATGAAAAACTGATGGTAAAAACTCAATATCTTTCCTTCCTTTGATGAAGAACACGAACAATATATTCTGGAAAGAACACTGAAGGTTTCCTGTGTATTAAGTGAATAATAGCAGTTACTCCCCTTTTTTTCTATGGTTTCTATGCATTAAGTGAAGGAGAACCTGTTCTTTTCTCATCGTGTCAAATAAAGTCTCATGTTGTTTAAATGACCCCTGCTAGACAAGGAAAAGGAAAATGGACGAAAGAAAATAACTCAGGCGAGCATATCAAATTGCAAGATTTGAGGTGAGGGAGTGCGAGTAGAAAACAAAAGAATCTCCTTTTGAGAAATTGATCCAAGGTCATGGAGGAAATCAGTTTTTTTAAAAGGTATTTGCATTAGTTATTTGTTTTCTACCACAAAACCTAAAATTTGTTTCTTGCAATATCATTAACCACAGAAAAACTAAAACTCCATTACTACCTTTTTAAAAACTATGCCAAATTTTATTTCAATGCAAAATATTTAAATTGTCTCTTTCCTTAAATTTTTTTTAACATGCAGAAATATTCCATTAATGCTTTAGATAAAAGGGTTTTCAAAGATAGACCATGCAGTTTTTTATTTATAATTTTTAGGTAAAATGAGGGTTTGAAATCTTATAGAGAATATAACGAGGGCAACCATACAAAAAAAATAGGATGCAATGATAGAGATTGAAGAGATGTAAGTCCCATGGAACCCTTTTGTTATACGATGATTTGTCTGAAGAGATTTTCATTGCAACTCTTCTTAAAAAAATTTAGTGGCCTTTTGTTTTGGTCATTTACTACTAAATCACCAGCCTTGTGAAAATCATCTGTCTTTGAATTTAAGAATGTTATGGCACTAAAATACCTTTTAGATACATGGAGCTGTGTTGTCTATGCATTAAAATTTGGTCACATAATTTCTAATTAAGAAAATTTGCCACACAACACAAGGATCTAAGGAAACTACTGGAGGAGGGAAAATTAAGATCTCGATTTTGTAAGTCTTTTTTAATTTTTTGTTAGGTTAAATATGGCAGATGATATGCAAATTTTAGGTTGTGAGAAGACTTGCAATGCCATCTGCTATGCTTTTTCTTATAATATCCATTGTTCCCTTGTGAAGTGTGACCAAATTGGGGCCACTGGAGTTATTACACAACTGACCTAACTGACAAAGGGCTATTTTTAATAAAATTACACTGTGATCAAAAGCTTTTGTCATGTAGATCACATGTTTGTATTTAATATTTAAAAACATTATGTGTTTCTACTAAGTTACATGTGGTGTCCTTGGGACATATCCCTTGCCCTCTATGGCTGTCCCAAATACTTTGGAGATGGAGATGGGACACTCCCCATGTCCCCCATTTTTGCTGAAATTGTTCTCATCTCTTGGGGACATTTTAGTATATTTTGGTATCCCCTGGATATTTCCTATTATAGGGGGGAACTTGAGTGATGACTAGACATCCCCTAGGTGTCAAGGTACATTTATTTTCATGACCATTGCTAACATAAGAATCAAATATTCATTTTTACAATTTCAAATTTATATTTCAGTGTTTCAGTCAATTTTGGAATTCAATTTGCAATGGTTGATATTGAATGTTGAATTTTGAATGTACAATGTCATAGATTTCATTGTTATTGGAATTTCAAATCTTTTAATGATGATGAACATGATATTATCACAATCCATGAGATAGAGTAACAAATTTTCCAAAAAAAAAACTGTATACATTTAATTTTCATGAGGTTTTTGCCATCTCATAAATGCATGAAGCTTGGAGAAACATGGCTTGCATGGTCCTTATTTATTTGGATTTTACTTGATTGTGTATGAGGCTAGTATCAAGAGGAAGCAAATTGAGATAAACACCATTCTTTAGAATATTTGGATGAATGGCTTGCAACATTTTGTTCCTGTCAGCACCATCTTGAAATTTATTGTCAAAAACCTCCCTAGACCATTCTTAGAAAATCATTTTTTGTGCTATCCAACATAAATGATAACCTAGACGTAACCTTCATTGTCTCACCAATTTGTGAAATTTTGAAGATGAAATGGAAACTAAGTGCTTTCAAATTAGAATGGATAGTGTGTTTTTGTAAAGTCTAAATTTCAGAGCAATTCAATAGGCTAAAAGTCTTAAACTGAAATATTGGAGTAATATGAAAACCTATCCTCCATCTAATGTTCCATTATCAAGAATCAATGGAATTGCTTTGTTGTTAATCCATTTTCTTAGCTCCTGTCTATGAGGCTGATTATTTTACCTTCCATATTTTGATCCTTATGCTATTCAGTAGATGACGCTATCAGACCTTAGTGACTATGCTTCATTATGCAGACTTGATTTTATCACTGATTATGATAGGACATTGATTGACATATGTGATTCGATTTGATCATAGTGATGCTATCTTTGTGATTTGACATGCAAGTTATATAATTGATGATGTTTTGTGATGAGATTCCAGTTGTTTATGTGATATGGATTAATTGACATGTGATTTGGATAATGCAGTTTAATTTTGATTTATGTATTGATGTTTATTACTGTATTTGATTGTGTGAATTTTAATTCTAGTTACTTCGACTATCACTTTTCATGACAGAACTGACACTTGATCCAGATGTGCAGGTGTTACATTCCCTAGCCACGGGAAATCAGAGGTAGAATTCACACTATGTTATCCCCTGTAAAGCCGATCCATTCCCAAGAGGGATAAGGATCATGTTTGAATTTGAATGATGAATTATAGTGCTTGATTTAATTTTATTTATTTCAGCCTTAGTACCCTTTTTATTTAAAATTAATTAATAATAAGTGTTGTACAATTTTATTTGATTTATGCCACTTGGTATTTATATTTTTTTTTGGCCATTTAAATGTTGATTTTTAACCCCTTCATGAACCTTAGGGTCCCAAAAGTTACCCTAGGTGGTCAACCATGAGTCTAGGGTCAACTTGGACTATCTAACCCTAGTTTTGACTCACCTTAGGTCACCCTAAACCATGGTTGAGTAAAAGTGACGAATTTAGAAAAGAGGGAAGTTGGGGGATGGGCCTTACCTTGGGAAGGACTCTTCTCCCATCCCTAAGTTTGGGAATCATTCCCAAGGAAGACTTGGGAGGTCTCCAAGAGTCCTCCCAAACTCCCAAGTGAGTGGGAGCACCACTCAAGACCCTTGTCTTCTTGAGGTGTGAGTGGGAATCCAACTCACCATTTATCCCCCTCCCACTTGTGTGGAAGCATAAGTGGATGAGGTGGAGATGGAGGTGGAGTGAGAGGAGGACACTTGTAATCCTCTTACCCTCTCACTCTTACAAGTGGCTTTTGAGGAGGGAAGAGATGGTGACAAATGTCACCTTCTCATTCCCTCAAGGCCAAGTAGATGGCGTATAATAGCTCCTCTTGTAGAGGAGTGGGGGTTCTCTCCTTCTTTTGGTTCTTCTTTTCTAGCTCTTTTCCTTGCAATTTTATGGTTCTTTCAATTTTTAGTTTTCTCTCTATTTTTGGAGAAGTTAGGAGAAGGTTGAAAATTTTTGGAAGAGAGGAAGGCTTGGGAAGGCTTGGAGCTCTTCACCAATTCTACTTCCATTGTCAAGGCCTTGAAGGTAGACCTCTTAACTTGCTTCTTACCTTGCTTATATGATGTTCGATGTTTAGATTTTGGTTGTGTGTTGTTTGCATTGTGATGTTGGGATGGGTGTTATGGTGAGAGCACCTCCAATGGAGGTAATGCTCAACTTGTATGGGTAGGGGAAAGGAACATCCTTGGGGGCTCTCCCACAGTTGTATTTCTGCCTTGAGGGCTTTTATTTGTGGAGAAGAATGTTGAATGACAAGAGTGGCATGGAGATTTTATGTGATATTTGTGGAGGTTGGTGTTATGGAGATTTTTGGCTTGAGACCATGGGTTGTGATTTATTGGATGGTAAGAGTGCCATGGAGTACTTTTGATTTGGAGGATGGTGTGTTTTGGAGATTTGGGCTTGAGGCCTTGTGTTGAGATTTTTATCATTTGGGAGCCCTTTTAAGTTGAGGGGTCTATTCCCTACCCTCACCAAGCTCATTTTTTATGAGTGAAGTTATGTGTAAAACCTATGGGGATGTTCTGTTTTGTGTTATTGTGATTATTTTTGTTGTGGAATGAAATCCTGTGTGAAATCCCTACATCCCTAGCTCGAGGGTGACCCACTTGCGGGTCTATGGTAGGGAGGAGAGCTTTCCTTTCGTAGTGGCTGGTCTTTTTGTTGCCTTGTTGTTGTGTTTAGCTGCAGGTTATTAAGTGAAGAGATGAGATGTGTAGGAGCTCATGTTGGTGTTCAAAGGGTCTCCTTGAGTTGGCTGCTGGAGCCGTGGTCATTATGGCCTCATTGTATTCATCCTGACTAGTTTGTAGACTTATGAAGTTGGCTGTCCAAAGAAATTGTGAAATGCAAACAATGTTTTCAATCTATTTAAATACTGTTTATTTATCCTATGATTGTGTGTAAAGATTTGAGAATTTACATGAGAAATAAATTTATATGTTCTGTTATTATTGTTTTCAAAGACAAGAAGTATGCATGTGCTATAAGCACGTTGTTTGGGTCTTATTTTAGACGAAAGAATAGGAAAGTGCAATGTCTGTTTGGTAAATAATCTTTCAAAAAAAATTATGCAATGAGCTACAATGTTGCTGTTTAAGTTCTGTTGTGAATAAAAATATAGAAAGAAATGCCTTCTTTACCCCATTTAAATTTTTCCTTCAAAAAAAGAAATTTAAATATTTGTGTGAGTTGTTAAGTGTTTGGTAATGTAAACAGAAATGAGAAGATATAATTAGTTCTGTAATTACATAGAGAGTTATAGTTATAGTTGCTAAATTAGAAAAGAAAGGAGTTGAAATGAATCCATAGGAAATGGTTGTTTCTACATTACTTGGGCATCAAAGGAATATAACACATTCTATATATTATACTTATAACCAAAAAAAAAATGCTATGGAAATACATATATTTCTGCACTTCTACGAGCATAAGTATGCATATTGGTTGTTATATCCTTCAACAAAGATAATATATTGCTGTTCTGTTTGACTTTCCTTCTTTTTCACTGTGTTAAAAGAAAATATACTGTGATATTGTTTCTGTATTTTACTAAATATATATATGACAAAATAAAAAGGGGTTTATGAGATATAGGTCCTTCTGCTATTGTCTTATGTGTATATACACTGTTATATATATGTAAAAATATATATATTCTAAGTGTATATTTATATTTTCGTGTACACAACAAATATGGAAGAATTAAAATACTGTGTAAATTGCTGGTTTAAAATATAAAAATAAAAAAATAAAAAAATAAAAAAAATTGTATACACCCTAGATATATACATATATATGTGCATATAAATATAAATAATCTATATATGTTTATGTATGTATATACATATATATGTATGATACACATTATATATATATATATATATATTGTGTGGATTTAGGTTTAGATTTATTTTAAAAAAATATATATTAAAAAAACAAAAAAAATAATGACAAAAAAAAATTAGGGGGACTGTGGACGCTGCCACAGCCCGCATCCCTTAGTGACAGAGGGGTGTGGTGGAGGCAGAGCCTCCACCCACACCCGCGGGTGTGGGTGGGGGCTCCGCCTCCCCCACACCCCACCCTCACCATATACCTACCCCCTTCTCCCTGCGGGCTCCACCTCCTCCCTCTGCGGACAGTGCCACCTACGCCCTGCCGTTAACCCCGCCGCCTGTCGTGGCCATCAATCTCTGCCCCCGCCACTTCCTTCACCCTCCACTCACCTCTCCTAGCACTTCCACCACTACACCACTCCACCCTCTCCCTTATTCCTCCACCTCTGCCCTCTCATTTCCGCCGCCCACTGCAACATCCCACATCACTGCCGTCGCCACCGCCGCTCTCTCTCTCTCTCTCTCCCCTCTCTTTGACCCCTGCCCCTACAAAAAAAAAATACAATGAGATTCAGATTTCCTACACAAAAAATAAATAAATAAATAAATGAATTTCTCCCTTGTGCTCACCTCCTTGAGTGCTTCAATGGCTGCCCCTAAACCCTAACCTTCTCACAAAAACAAGAGAAGACAAAAGAAAAAACAAAAGAATGATTAGGGCATGAGAAAGAGAAAGGATAAGATGAGATTAGGGCACAAGGAGAGGATATTAGAATAAAAGAAAATTAGGGCACTACTTATTTAAATTCATTCTTTATTTAAGACTTCCCTTTTCATTAATCTATTTAATTTATCCCTTGGGAAATTTTCCTTGCTTGTTACATTGAATTATAAATTTTGAAAGGGTTATTTTTTTTGCATGTTGAATTATTGACTTGTCTACTTACATTCCTTGGGAGGGATTTATTTATACATTATGGGATGAATTTTTCCCTTGTTTTAAATTCACTATGAGGGGAATTATGAGTTTATTTTATTTTACCTTAACTGGATTTTAATTAAATATTTCTTTGTTTTTTTTTATAATGTTATTTATTTTTATCAAAATTATTCTATTTCACAGGATGAGTTGTTTTAACTCTCCTATCTATCTATTTAAGGTCTGAAATTATATTTAATAACGGGCTCCAATTTTATTGTGGACCTAATTAACATTTTTGTTGTTGTTGTAATTAGTTCATTTTATTTATTTATTTATTTAACTCTTTTATTGTATTTTTTTTATTATTCATTTTTATTTTATTTATTTATCTTATTCTTATTCTTATTGAAATACCTTCGGGATGTTTTATTTTAAAATTTAATTTTTTTGTTTATCATAAACGCGTTATGCTGCTGAAATTTCCCTAGGTTCTAGGGTTTGGAACTTAGCTTATTTTATTAATTCTCCAGCCATATTTCCACTTAATTGTGCGCCATCATGTCGACATAAATAATCACTTTTCGAACTGAGTTAGATTAGGGTTCGATGTTGGTCATTCATTTCACCTAGATAACTTAGGGAACAGATTGGAACCAATCTAACCCTAGAAGCGACACACTTCATGTCTCATACCCCTAGACAGCCTACACCATCAGGGTTTTAGAGACATGTCTACGCCCTTGCGTATTGCCACCGAGCACACATATACATGCGAGGAGGTTCTTAGGGATGGAAAGAAAAAAATTTCGTGGCCCGTGTCGTGACCACATGGTGAATGTGGTCATGACATGGGCATTTTGCACGTCATATCCGCGCAGGAGATGCAGGCGTAGCATTTGGTATCAGAGCCAAGGTTTTTAAAACACTGGGCTTGTTTTAGGCACATTATTGTTTCCGCAACTTTACTGATTTGGTGGTTACCTCGTTTTGTAGGATGCCTCCCAGACGAGTTCGGTGAATACAGTCCCACCACACTCCACCCCCCGTGGTGCACACTGACTCTTTAGCTGAGGAACAGGAGCAGCCACTCCTCCAGCCACAGCTAGTTCCACCACCACAGCCAATTCCACTGCCACAGCCAGTTCCATAGGCACAGACAGTTCCACAGGCACAACCAGTTCCTCAGGTACTGCAGACACCACCAGCCCCACCAGATATGGGACCCCAGATATTCCAGGCCTTACAGGCAATCTTAGATAGGCTTCCACCGACTGTAGTAGAGCCACGTGTAGAGCCCCACGTAGAGCCGCAAGACGGACCACGCGTGGAGCCCTACGTCAAGCTGCCAAAGACAGAGGAGGTTGGTTTAGCTGATAGGACCCGTAGTAGGAGCACCATACGTCATGCTAGGCATGATGAGGAAGTGTGAGTAGAGCACTTTGGTCAGAAGCCTTATGATTATCACGTAGATGAGCCTATAAGGGGCACAGAGATAGAGGAGATCCCATTATAGACATATTGAGGTTGAACCCTCCTACATTCATTAGGACCATAGAGGGAACTGAGGTAGAAGCTTGGCTTATCAGTTTAGACAGGTGCTTCACGTTGCGTCCCTACGAGGGCAACATGAAGGCCTGTGTGGTAGTACACTTGTTACGTGATGTGGCAGCCACCTGGTGGCGCACTGAGGAGTGCAAGCGCCACCTTTCCTTAGACACCCTATTATGGGAGACCTTTATTGAGTGCTTCAATGCGTGATACCTATTAGACCATTATAGACAGCGTCGTATAGATGAGTTTCATGACCTACAGCAGAGGGGACTCATAGTGGCACAGTATGAGAGTAGGTTTACAGAGTTATCCTGGTGCATAAGTTTATTACAGAATTGAACCACAGTATAGCAGGGCCTGTTTGGATGGCAGATCCCCAGACTTTGAGTGATGCTGTCGAGAAGGCATATATTGCTGAGGAGATTTAGGGATGAGGGTAGAGTTCACGCCCTCAGTTTCAAGATTGTGGATAGCAGCAGAATCAGCAGTCACCGCAGGCCACCTCCGCCACCTAGGGGAGGAGGATTTAGTTCTGCACCCTTACCTTCTAGGCCCCCACAGTAGTAGCAGCGACAGCAGCCATGAGCTGTAGGACCTGCACAGACACAATAGTCTTTTGGAGGATCACAAAGTTCCATGGGCCGACCTATGTAGCAGCAGCCATCGAGTAGGACACAGACGGTACACATTCAGGCTTGAGGACCATGCTATGTTTGTGGTGGAGCAGGACATCTAGCCAGAGAGTCTCCATAGGGCTTTATAGCAGGGGGACAGCTTCGTGCCAGAGGATCTGAGTTGACAGTTAGAGATGTGGGTAGATCCCACCACATGCTGGCAGCGGTTGACAACCACGAGGCCAACTTTCAGACCCCCATCCTTGAGACTACAAGCAGAGGTAAATAGGCAATTAGCTTGGGAGCCAATTCACATTTTGGTTCATTGAACGCTGGACCCTCGAGGTCGAGAGCTGGACCTGGTTAGGGTTCAGTGAGATCATTAAGACGAGGTCACGACAACTTGGGAGTATGCATCTAGTTTGAGGGCACTCTATCCTCACTTGTTTGACGACTTCCAAGAGGAAGTTTAGTCTTAGCGGGGGAGGATGTGAGGCCAATTATTTTACCTTCCAAATTTTGATCATTATGCTATTCAACAAATGACACTATCAGACCTTAGTGACTATGCTTCATTATGCAGACTTGATTTTATCACTGATTATGATAGGACATTGATTGACATATGTGATTCAATTTGATCATAGTGATGCTATCTTTGTGATTTGACATGCGAGTTATATAATTGATGATGTTTTGTGATGAGATTCTAGTTGTTTATGTGATATGGATTAATTGACATGTGATTTGGATAATGCAGTTTAATTTGGATTTATGTATTGATGTTTATTGTTGCATTCGATTGTGTGAATTTTAATTCCAGTTGCTTTGGCTATCACTTTTCATGATAGAACTGACACTTGATCGAGATGTGCAGGTGTTACATTCCCTAGCCACGGGAAATCAGAGGTAGAATTCACACTATGTTATCCCCTGTAAAGCTGATCCATTCCCAAGAGGGATAAGGATCACATTTGAATTTGAATGATGAATTATAGTGCTTGATTTAATTTTATTTATTTCATCCTTAGTACCCTTTTTATTTAAAATTGATTAATAATAAGTGTTGTACAATTTCATTTGATTTATGCCACTTCGTATTTATATTTTTTTGGCCATTTAAATGTGAATTTTTAACCCCTTCATGAACCTAGGGTCCCAAAAGTTACCCTAGGTGGTCAACCATGAGTCTAGGGTCAACTTGGACTATCTAACCCTAGTTTTGACTCACCTTAAGTCACCCTAAACCATGGTTGAGTAAAAGTGACGAATTTAGAAAAGAGGGAAGTTGGGGGATGGGCCTTGCCTTGGGAAGGACTCTTCTCCCATCCCTAAGTTTGGGAATCATTCCCAAGGAAGACTTGGGATGTCTCCAAGAGTCGTCCCAAACTCCCAAGTGAGTGGGAGCACCACTCAAGACCCTTGTCTTCTTGAGGTGTGAGTGGGAATCCAACTCACCATTTGTCCCCCTCCCACTCACCATTTGTCCTCCTCTCACTCCACCTCCATCTCCCCCTCCCACTTGTGTGGAAGCACAAGTGGATGAGGAGGAGATGGAGGTGGAGTGAGAGGAGGACACTTGTCATCCTCTTACCTTCTCACTCTTACAAGTGGCTTTGGAGGAGGGAGGAGATGTTGACAAATGTCACCTTCTCATTCCCTCAAGGCCAAGTAAATGGCCTATAATAGCTCCTCTTGTAGAGGAGTGGGGGTTCTCTCCTTCTTTTGGTTCTTCTTTTCTAGCTCTTTTCCTTGCAATTTTATGGTTCTTGCAATTTTTAGTTTTCTCTCTATTTTTGGAGGAGTTAGGAGAAGGTTGAAAAATTTTGGAAGAGAGGAAGGCTTGGGAAGGCTTGGAGCTCTTCACCAATTCTACTTCCATTGTCAGGGCCTTGAAGGTAGGCCTCTTAACTTGCTTCTTACCTTGCTTATATGATGTTCGATGTTTTAGATTTTGGTTGTGTGTTGTTTGCATTGTGATGTTGGGATGGGTGTTATGGTGAGAGCACCTCCAATGTAGGTAATGCTCAACTTGTATGGGTAGGGAAAAGGAACATCCTTGGGGGCTCTCCCGTAGTTGTATTTGTGCCTTGAGGGCTTTTATTTGTGGAGGAGAATTTTGAATGGCAAGAGTGCCATGGAGATTTTATGTGATATTTGTGGAGGTTGGTGTTATGGAGATTTTTGGCTTAAGGCCATGGGTTGTGATTTATTGGATGGTAAGAGTGCCATGGAGTACTTGTGATTTGGAGGATAGTGTGTTTTAGAGATTTGGGCTTGAGGCCTTGTGTTGAGATTTTTATCATTTGGGAGCCCTTTTAAGTTGAGGGGTCTATTCCCTACCCTCACCAAGCTCATTTTTTATGAGTTAAGTTATGTGTAAA
Source organism: Cunninghamia lanceolata (assembly GCA_027924645.1). Lineage (NCBI taxonomy): Eukaryota > Viridiplantae > Streptophyta > Pinopsida > Cupressales > Cupressaceae > Cunninghamia > Cunninghamia lanceolata. Next base: position 11,925,014 of record BSBN01000112.1, on the reverse strand, counting down.
ACCTATGGGGACGTTCTATTTTGTGTTATTGTGATTGTTTTTATTGTGGAATGAAACCCTGTCGCATCTGCGCGGGAGATGCAGGCGTGGCATTTGGTATCAGAGCCAAGGTTTTAAAAACACTAGGCTTGTTTTAGGCACATTATTGTTTCCGCAACTTTATGAATTTGGTGGTTACCTCATTTTGTAGGATGCCTCCCAGACGAGTTCGTCGAATACAGTCCCGCCGCACTCCACCCCCCATGGTACACACTGACTCTTCAGCTGAGGAACAGGAGCAGCCACTCCTCTAGCCACAGCCAGTTCCACCGCCACAGCTAATTCCACTACCACAGCCAGTTCCATAGGCACAGACAGTTCCACAGGCACAACTAGTTCCTCAGGTACCGCAGGCACAACTGGCCCCACCAGATACGGGACCCTAGATATCACAGGCCTTATAGGCAATCTTAGATAGGCTTCCACTGACTGTAGTAGAGCCACGTGTAGAGCCCCGCATAGAGCCGCGAGAGGCACCATGCATGGAGCCTTATGTCAAGCTACCAGAGACAGAGGAGGTTGGTTCAGCTAATAGGGCCTGTAGCAGGAGCCCCACACCTCATGCTAGGCATGACGAGGAAGTGCGAGTAGAGAACTTTGGTCACAAGCCTTATGATTATTACGCAAATGAGCCTATAAGGGGGCACAGAGATAGAGGAGATCCCATTAGAGACGTATTGAGGTTGAACCCTCCTACATTTATCGGCACCACAGAGGGAGCTGAGGCAGAATCTTGGCTTATCAGTTTAGACAAGTGCTTCGCATTGCATCCCTACGAGGGCAACACAAAGGCCTGTGTGGTAGTACACTTGTTACGTGATGCGGCAGCCACCTGGTGGCACACTGAGGAGTGCAAGCGCCACCTTTCCTTAGACACCCTATTATGGGAGACCTTTATTGAGTGCTTCAATGTGTGATACCTATCAGACCATTATAGACAGCGTCGTATAGATGAGTTTCATGACCTACAGTAGAGGGGACTCACAGTGGCATAGTATGAGAGTAGGTTTACAGAGTTATCCAGGTATGCGGAGTATCTCCATGACGAGAAAATCTTGGTGCATAAGTTTATTAGAGGACTGAACCACATTATAGTAGGGCCTGTTTGGATGGCAGATCCCTAGAGTTTGAGTGATGCTGCCGAGAAGGCATATATCGCTAAGGAGATTCAGGGACGAGGGTAGAGTTCACGCCCTCAGTTTTAGGATCGTGGACAGTAGTAGAATCAATAGAGTCACTGCAAGCCACCTCTGCCACCTAGGGGAGGAAGATTTAGTTCTGCACTCTTACCTTGTAGGCCCCCATAGTAGCAACAGCGACAGCAGCCATGAGCTACAGGACCTGCACGGACACATCAGTCTTTTGGAGGATCACAGAGTTCCACGGGCTGACCTACGTAGCAGCAGCCATCGAGTAGGACACAGACAGTACACATTCAGGCTCGGGGACCATGCTATGTTTGTGGTGGAGCAGGACATCTAGCTAGAGAGTGTCCATAGGGCTTTATAGCAGGGGGACAGCTTCATACCGGAGGATCCGAGTTGATAGTTAGAGATGTGGGTAGATCCCACCACATGTTGGCAGCGGTTGACAACCGCGAGGCCAACTTTCAGACCCCCATCCTTGAGACTACAAGCAGAGGTAAACGGGCAATTGGCTTGGGAGCCAATTCGCATTTTGGTTCGTCGAATGCTAGACCCTCAAGGTCAAGAGCTGGACCCGGTTAGGGTTCAGTGAGATCATTAAGACGAGGTCACGGCAACTTGGGAGTATGCATCTAGTTTGAGGGCACTCTATCCTCACCTGTTTGACGACTTCCAAGAGGAAGTTTAGTCTTAGGGGGGGAGGATGTGAGGCCAATTATTTTACCTTCCATATTTTGATCGTTATACTATTCTGTAGATGACACTATTAGACCTTAGTGACTATGCTTCATTATGCAGACTTGATTTTATCACTGATTATGATAGGACATTGATTGACATATGTGATTTGATTTGATCATAGTGATGCTATCTTTGTGATTTGACATGCGAGTTATATAATTGATGATGTTTTGTGATGAGATTCTAGTTGTTTATGTGGTATGGACTAATTGACATTTGATTTGGATAATGCAGTTTAATTTAGATTTATGTATTGATGTTTATTGTTGTATTCGATTGTGTGAATTCTAATTCTAGTTGCTTCGACTATCACTTTTCATGATAGAACTGACACTTGATCGAGATGTGCAGGTGTTACATTCCCTAGCCATGGGAAATCAGATGTAGAATTCACACTATGTTATCCCCTGTAAAGCTGATCCATTCCCAAGAGGGATAAGGATCACGTTTGAATTTGAATGATGAATTATAGTGCTTGATTTAATTTTATTTATTTCATCCTTAGTACCCTTTTTATTTAAAATTGATTAATAATAAGTGTTGTACAATTTCATTTGATTTATCCCACTTGGTGTTTATATTTTTTTTTGGCCATTTAAATGTGGATTTTTAACACCTTCATGAACCCTAGGGTCCCAAAAGTTACCCTAGGTGGTCAACCATGAGTCTAGGGTCAACTTGGACTATCTAACCCTAGTTTTGACTCACCTTAGGTCACCCTAAACCATGGTTGAGTAAAAGTGACGAATTTAGAAAAAAGGGAAGTTGGGGGATGGGCCTTGCCTTGGGAAGGACTCTTCTCCCATCCCTGAGTTTGGGAATCATTCCCAAGGAAGACTTGGGATGTCTCCAAGAGTCCTCCCAAACTCCCAAGTGAGTGAGAGCACCACTCAAGACCCTTGTCTTCTTGAGGTCTGAGTGGGAACCCAACTCACCATTTGTCCCCCTCCCACTTGTGTGAAAGCACAAGTGGATGAGGTGGAGATGGAGGTGGAGTGAGAGGAGGACACTTGTCATCCTCTTACATTCTCACTCTTACAAGTGGCTTTGGAGGAGGGAGGAGATGGTGACAAATGTCACCTTCTCATTCCCTCAAGTCCAAGTAGATTGCCTATAATAGCTCCTCTTGTAGAGGAGTGGGGGTTCTCTTCTTCTTTTGGTTCTTCTTTTCTAGCTCTTTTACTTGCAATTTTATGGTTCTTGCAATTTTTAGTTTTCTCTCTATTTTTGGAGGAGTTAGGAGAAGGTTGAAAAATTTTGGAAGAGAGGAAGGCTTGGGAAGGCTTGGAGCTCTTCACCAATTCTACTTCCATTGTCAGGGCCTTGAAGGTAGGCCTCTTAACTTGCTTTTTACCTTGCTTATATGATGTTCGATGTTTTAGATTTTGGTTGTGTGTTGTTTGCATTGTGATGTTGGGATGGGTGTTATGGTGAGAGCACCTCCAATGGAGGTAATGCTCAACTTGTATGAGTAGGGGAAAGGAACATCCTTGGGGGCTCTCCCACAGTTGTATTTGTGCCTTGAGGGCTTTTATTTGTGGAGGAGAATGTTGAATGGCAAGAGTGCCATGGAGATTTTATGTGATATTTGTCGAGGTTGGTGTTATGGAGATTTTTGGCTTAAGGCCATGGGTTGTGATTTATTGGATGGTAACAGTGCCATGGAGTACTTGTGATTTGGAGGATGGTGTGTTTTGGAGATTTGGGCTTGAGGCCTTGTGTTGAGACTTTTATCATTTGGGAGCCCTTTTAAGTTGAGGGGTCTATTCCCTACCCTCACCAAGCTCATTTTTTATGAGTTAAGTTATGTGTAAAACCTATGGAGATGTTCTATTTTGTGTTATTGTGATTGTTTTTATTGTGGAATGAAACCCTGTGTGAAATCCCTACCTCCCTAGCTCGGGGGTGACCCACTTGCGGGTCTATGGTAGGGAGGAGAGCTTTCCTTTCGTAGTGGTTGGACTTTTTGTTGCCTTGTTGTTGTGTTTAGCTGCAGGTTATTAATTGAAGAGATGAGATGTGTAGGAGCTCATGTTGGTGTTCAAATAGTCTCCTTGAGTTGGTTATTGGAGCCGTGGTAATTATGGCCTTATTGTATTCATCCTGAGTAGTTTGTAGACTTATGAAGTTGGCTGTCCAAAGAAATTGTGAAATGCAAACAATGTTTTCAATCTATTTAAATATTGTTTATTTATCCTATGATTGTGTGTAAAGATTCTAGAATTTACATGAGAAATAAATTTATATGTTCTATTATTATTGTTTTCAAAGACAAGAAGTATGCATGTGCTATAAGCACATTGTTTGGGTCTTATTTTAGACGAAAGAATAGGAAAGTGCAATGTCTGTTTGGTCAATAATCTTTCAACAAAAATTATGCAATGAGCTGCAATGTTGTTGTTTAAGTTCTGCTATGAATAAAAATATAGAAAGAAATGCCTTCTCTACCCCATTTGAATTTTTCCTTCAAAAAAAGAAATTTAAATATTTGTGTGAGCTGTTAAATGTTTGGTAATGTAAACAGGAATGAGAAGATATAATTAGTTCTATAATTACATAGAGAGTTATAGTTATAGTTGCTAAATTAGAAAAGAAAGGAGTTGAAATGAATCCATAGAAAATGGTTGTTTCTGCATTACTCGGGCATTAGAGGAATATAACACATTCTGTATATTATACTTATAACCAAAAAAAAATGCTATGGAAATACATATATTTCTGCACTTCTACGAGCATAAGTATGCATATTGGTTGTTATATGCTTCAACAAAGATAATATATTGCTGTTTTGTTTGAGTTTCCTTCTTTTCACTATGTTAAAAGAAAATATACTGTGATATTGTTTCTGTATTTTACTGAATATATATATGACAAAATAAAAAGGGGGTTATGAGATATAGGTCCTTCTGCTATTTTATGTGTATATACACTGTTATATATATGTAAAAATATATATATTCTAAGTGTATATTTATATTTTTGTCTACACAACAAATATGGAAGAATTAAAATACTGTGTAAATTGCTGGTTTAAAATATAAAAATAAAAAAATTGTATACACCCTAGATATATACATATATATGTGCATATAAATATAAATAATATATATATGTTCATGTATGTATATACGTATATATGTATATACGTATATATGTATGATACACATTATATATATACTGTTTAGATTTAGGTTTAGATTTATTTTTAAAAAATATATATTAAAAAAAAAAAAATGACAAAAAAAAACCTAGGGGGACTGTGGATGCTGCCACAGCCCCCATCCCTTAGTGACAGAGGGGTGTGGGGGAGGCGGAGCCTCCATCCACACCCGTGGGCGTGGGTGGGGGCTCTGCCTCCCCCACACCCCATCCTCACCATATACCTACCCCCCTCTCCCCGTGGGCTCCTCCTCCTCCCTCCGCAGACAATGCTGCCTACCCCCTGTCGTTAACCCCACCGCCTATCGTGGCCATCAAGCTCCGCCCCCGCCACTTCCTTCGCCCTCCACTCACCTCTCCTAGCACTTCCACCACTCCACCACTCCACCCTCTCCCTTCTTCCTCCACCTTCGCCCTCTCATTTCTGTCGCCCACTGCAACATCCCACATCACCACCACCGCCGCTGCCGCTCTCTCTCTCTCTCCCCTCTTTTTCACCCCTGCCCCTACAAAAAAAAAATACAGTGAGATTCGGATTTCCTACACAAAAAATAAATAAATGAATTTCTCCCTTGTGCTCACCTCCTTGAGTGCTTCAATGGCTGCCTCTAAACCCTAACCTTCTCACAAAAACAATAGAAGACAAAAGAAAAAACAAAAGAATGATTAGGGCATGAGAAAGAGAAAGGATAAGATGAGATTAGGGCACAAGGAGAGGATAGTAGAATAAAAGAAAATTAGGGCACTACTTATTTAAATTCATTCTTTATTTAAGACTTCCCTTTTCATTAATCTATTTTCTATTTATCCCTTGGGAAATTTTCCTTGCTTGTTACATTGAATTATAAATTTTGAAAGGGTTATTTTTTTTGCATGTTGAATTATTGACTTGTCTACTTACATTCCTTGGGAGGGATTTATTTATACTTTATGGGATGAATTCTTCCCTTGTTTTAAATTCTCTATGAGGGGAAATATGAGTTTATTTTATTTTACCTTAACTAGACTTTAATTAAATATTTCTTTGTTTTTTTTTTTATAATGTTATTTATTTTTATCAAAATTATTCTATTTCATAGGACGAGTTGTTTTAACTCTCCTATCTATCTATTTAAGGTCTGAAATTATATTTAATAATGGGCTCCAATTTTATTATGGACCTAATTAACATTTTTTTTTTTGTAATTAGTTCATTTTTTTTTTAATTTAATTTACTCTTTTATTGTATTTTTTTATTATTCATTTTTATTTTATTTATTTATCTTATTCTTATTCTTATTGAAATACCTTCGAGATGTTTTATTTTAAAATTTAATTTTTGCGTTTATCATAAACATGTTATGCTGCCAAAATTTCCCTAGGTTCTAGGGTTTGGAATTTACCTTATTTTATTAATTCTGCAGCCGTCTAACCACTTAATCGTGCGCCATCATGTTGAAATAAATAATCACTTTTCGAGCTAAGTTAGATTAGGGTTCGATGTCAGCAATTCATTTCACCTAGATAACTTAGGGTACAGATTGGAACCGATCTAACCCTAGAAGCGATACACTTTGTGTTACATACCCCTAGACGGCCTACACCATCACGGTTTCAGAGACATGTCTACGCCCTTGCGTATTGCCACCGAGCATGCATACGTGTGCGAGGAGGTTCTCAGGGATAGAAAGAAAAAAATTTCATGGCCCGTGTTGTGAGCACATCTTGAATGTGGTCGTGACACGGGCGTTTTGCGCGTCGTGTCCACGCGGGAGATGTGGGCGTGGCATTTGGTATCAGAACCAAGGTTTTTAAAACACTGGGCTTGTTTTAGGCACATTATTGTTTCCGCAACTTTACTGATTTGGTGGTTACCCCATTTTGTAGGATGCCTCCCAGACAAGTTCGGCGAATATAGTCCCACCGCACTCCACCCCTTGTGGTGCACACTGACTCTTCAACTGAGAAACAGGAGTAGCCACTCCTCCAGCCACAACCAGTTCCACTGCCACAGCCAGTTCCACAGGCACAGATAGTTCCACAGGCACAGACAGTTCCACAGGCACAACCAGTTCCTCAGGTACCGCAGGCACCACCGGCCCCACTAGATATGGGACCCTAGATATTACAGGCCTTACAGGTAATCTTAGATAGGCTTCCACCGACTGTAGTAGAGCCACGTGGAGAGCCCCGCATAGAGCCGCAAGAGGCACCACGCGTGGAGCCTTATGTCGAGCTGCCAGAGACAGAGGAGGTTGGTTCGGCCAATAGGGCCCGTAGCAGGAGCCCCACACATCATGCTAGGCATGATGAGGAAGTGCAAGTAGAGCACTTTGGTCACAGGACTTATGATTATCATGCAGATGAGCCTATAAGGGGGCACAGAGATAGAGGAGATCCCATTAGAGACATATTAAGGTTGAACCCTCCTACATTCATCGGGACCACAAAGGGAGCTGAGGCAGAAGCTTGGCTTATTAGTTTAGATAGGTGCTTTGCGTTGCGTCCCTACGAGGGCAACACGAAGGCCCATGTGGCAGTACACTTGTTACATGATGCGGTAGCCACCTGGTGGCGCACTGAGGAGTGCAAGTGCCACCTTTCCTTAGACACCCTATTATGGGAGACCTTTATTGAGCGCTTCAATGCGTGATACCTATCAGACCATTACAGACAGCGTCATATATACGAGTTTCATGACCTATAGCAGAGGGGACTCACAGTGGCACAGTATGAGAGTAGGTTTACAGAGTTATCCAGGTATGCAGAGTATCTCCATGATGAGAAACTCTTGGTGCATAAGTTTATCAGAGGACTGAACCACAGTATAGTAGGGCCTATTTAGATGGCAGATCCCCAGACTTTGAGTGATGCCACCAAGAAGGCATATATCGCTGAGGAGATTCAGGGATGAGGGCAGAGTTCACACCCTCAGTTTCAAGATCATGGACAGCAGCAGAATCAGTAGAGTCACCGCAGGCCACCTCCGCCACCTACGGGAGGAGGATTTAGTTCTACACCCTTACCTTCTAGGCCCCCACAGCAACAACAGTGACAGCAGCCACGAGCTGCAGGACCTGCATGGACACAGCAGTCTTTTGGAGGATCACAGAGTTCCACGGGCTGACCTACGCAGCAGCAGCCATCGAGCAGGACACAGACGGTACACATTCAGGCTCGGGGACCATGCTATGTTTGTGGTGGAGCGGGACATCTAGCCAGAGAGTGTCCACAGGGCTTTATAGCAGGGGGACAACTTCGTGTCAGAGGATCCGAGTTGACAGTTAGAGATGTGGGTAGATCCCACCACATGCTGGCAGCGGTTGACAACCGCAAGGCTAACTTTCAGACCTCTATCCTTGAGACTACAAGCAGAGGTAAATGGGCAATTGGCATGGGAGCCAATTCGCATTTTGGTTCGTTAGACGCTAGACCTTCAAGGTTGATAGCTGGACCCAGTTAGGGTTCAGTGAGATCCTTAAGACGAGGTCACAGTGACTTGGGAGTATGCATCTAGTTTGAGGGCACTCTATCCTCACCTGTTTGATGACTTCCAGGAGGACATTTAGTCTTAGGGGGGGAGGATGTGAGGCTAATTATTTTACCTTCCATATTTTGATCATTATGCTATTCAGTAGATGACACTATCAGACCTTAGTGACTATGCTTCATTATGCAGACTTGATTTTATCACTGATTATGATAGGACATTGATTGACATATGTGATTCGATTTGATCATAGTGATGCTATCTTTGTGATTTGACATGCGAGTTATATAATTGATGATGTTTTGTGATGAGATTCTAGTTGTTTATGTGATATGGATTAATTGACATGTGATTTGGATAATGCAGTTTAAATTAGATTTATGTATTGATGTTTATTGTTGTATTCAATTTTGTGAATTTTAATTCCAGTTGCTTCGGCTATCACTTTTCATGATAGAACTGACACTTGATCGAGATGTGCAGGTGTTACATTCCCTAGCCACGAGAAATCAGAGGTAGAATTCACACTATGTTATCCCCTGTAAAGCTGATCCATTCCCAAGAGGGATAAGGATCACGTTTGAATTTGAATGATGAATTATAGTGCTTGATTTAATTTTATTTATTTCATCCTTAGTACCCTTTTTATTTAAAATTGATTAATAATAAGTGTTGTACAATTTTATTTGATTTATGCCACTTGGTATTTATATTTTTTTTTGGCCATTTAAATGTTGATTTTTAACACCTTCATGAACCTTAGGGTCCCAAAAGTTACCCTAGGTGGTCAACCATGAGTCTAGGGTCAATTTGGACTATCTAACCCCAGTTTTGACTCACCTTAGGTGACCCTAAACCATGGTTGAGTAAAAGTGACGAATTTAGAAAAGAGGGAAGTTAGGGGATGGGGCTTGCCTTGGGAAGGACTCTTCTCCCATCCCTGAGTTTGGGAATCATTCCCAAGGAAGACTTGGGAGGTCTCCAAGAGTCCTCCCAAACTCCCAAGTGAGTGAGAGAACCACTCAAGACCCTTGTCTTCTTGAGGTCTGAGTCGGAATCCAACTCACCATTTGTCCCCCTCCCACTTGTGTGGAAGCACAAGTGGATGAGGTGGAGATGGAGGTGGAGTGAGAGGAGGACACTTGTCATCCTCTTACCTTCTCACTCTTACAAGTGGCTTTGGAGGAGGGAGGAGATGGTGACAAATGTCACCTTCTCATTCCCTCAAGGCCAAGTAGATGGCCTATAATAGCTCTTCTTGTAGAGGAGTGGGGGTTCTCTCCTTCTTTAGGTTCTTCTTTTCTAGCTCTTTTCCTTGCAATTTTATGGTTCTTGCAATTTTTAGTTTTCTCTCTATTTTTGGAGGAGTTAGGAGAAGGTTGAAAAATTTTGGAAGAGAGGAAGGCTTGGGAGGGCTTGGAGCTCTTCACCAATTCTACTTCCATTGTCAAGGCCTTGAAGGTAGGCCTCTTAACTTGCTTCTTACCTTGCTTATATGATGTTCGATGTTTTAGATTTTGGTTATGTGTTGTTTGCATTGTGATGTTGGGATGGGTGTTATGGTGAGAGCACCTCCAATGGAGGTAATGCTCAACTTGTATGGGTAGGGGAAAGGAACATCTTTGGGGGCTCTCCCACAGTTGTATTTGTGCCTTGAGGGCTTTTATTTGTTGAGGAGAATGTTGAATGGCAAGAGTGCCATGGAGATTTTATGTGCTATTTGTGGAGGTTGGTGTTATGGAGATTTTTGGCTTAAGGCCATGGGTTGTGATTTATTGGATGGTAAGAGTGCCATGGAGTACTTGTGATTTGGAGGATGGTGTGTTTTGGAGATTTGGGCTTGAGGCCTTGTGTTGAGATTTTTATCATTTGGGAGCCCTTTTAAGTTGAGGGGTCTATTCCCTACCCTCACCAAGCTCATTTTTTATGAGTTATGTTATGTGTAAAACCTATGGAGATGTTCTATTTTGTGTTATTGTGATTGTTTTTGTTGTGGAATGAAACCCTGTGTGAAATCCCTACCTCCCTAGCTCAAGATTGACCCACTTGCGGGTCTATAGTAGGGACGAGAGCTTTCCTTTCATAGTGGCTGGTCTTCTTTTTGCCTTGTTGTTGTGTTTAGCTGCAGGTTATTAAGTGAAGAGATGAGATGTGTAGGAGCTCATTTTGGTGTTCAAATAGTCTCCTTGAGTTGGTTGTTGGAGCCGTGGTCATTATGGCCTTGTTGTATTCATCCTGAGTAGTTTGTAGACTTATGAAGTTAGCTGTCCAAAGAAATTGTGAAATGCAAACAATGTTTTCAATCTATTTAAATACTATTTATTTATCCTATGATTGTGTGTAAAGATTCAAGAATTTACATGAGAAATAAATTTATATGTTCTATTATTATTGTTTTCAAAGACAAGAAGTATGCATGTGCTATAAGCACGTTGTTTGGGTCTTATTTTAGATGAAAAAATAGGAAAGTGCAATGTCTATTTGGTCAATAATCTTTTAGAAAAAATTATGCAATGAGCTACAATGTTGTTGTTTAAGTTCTGTTGTGAATAAAAATATAGAAAGAAATGCCTTCTCTACCCCATTTGAATTTTTCCTTCAAAAAAAGAAATTTAAATATTTGTGTGAGTTGTTAAATGTTTCGTAATGTAAACAAGAATGAGAAGATATAATTAGTTCTGTAATTACATAGAGAGTTATAGTTATAGTTGCTAAATTAGAAAAGAAAGGAGTTGAAATGAATCCATAGGAAATGGTTGTTTCTGCATTACTCGGGCATCAGAGGAATATAACACATTCTGTATATTATACTTATAACCAAAAAAAAAAATGCTATGGAAATACATATATTTCTGCACTTCTACAAGCATAAGTATGCATATTGGTTGTTATATCCTTCAACAAAGATAATATATTGCTGTTCTATTTGACTTTGCTTCTTTTTCACTGTGTTAAAAGAAAATATACTGTGATATTGTTTCTGTATTTTACTGAATATATATATGACAAAATAAAAAGGGGGTTATGAGATATAGGTCCTTCTACTATTGTCTTATGTGTATATACACTGTTATATATATGTAAAAATATATATATTCTAAGTGTATATTTATATTTTTGTCTACACAACAAATATGGAAGAATTAAAATTCTGTGTAAATATCTGGTTTAAAATATAAAAATAAAAAAAATAAAAAATAAATAAAATTGTATACACCCTAGATATATACATATATGTGCATATAAATATAAATAATATATATATGTTTATGTATGTATATATGTATATATGTATGATACACATTATATATATACTGTGTGGGTTTAGGTTTAGATTTATTTTAAAAATATATATATTAAAAAAATAATAATAATAATGACAAAAAAAACTTAGGGGGACCGTGGACGCTGCCACAGCCCCCATCCCATAGTGACAGAGGGGTGTGGGGGAGGCGAAGGCTCTACCCAAACCCACGGGTGTGGGTGGGGGCTCCACCTCCCCCACACCCCACCCTCACCATATACCTACCCGCCCTCTCCCCACGGGCTCCTCCTCCCTCCGCGGACAGTACTGCCTACCCCCTGTCGTTAACCCTGCCGCCTGTTGCAGCCATCAAGCTCCGCCCCCGCGACTTCCTTCGCCCTCCACTCGCCTCTCCCAGCACTTCCACCACTCTACCCTCTCCCTTATTCCTCGACCTCTGCCCTCTCATTTCCACTGCCCACTGCAACATCCCACATCACCACCACTGCCACCGCCGCTCTCTCTCTCTCTCCCCCCTCTCTTTGACCCCTGCCCCTACAAAAAAAAACATAGTGAGATTCGGATTTCCTACACAAAAATAAATAAATAAATGAATGAATTTCTCCCTTGTGCTTACCTCCTTGAGTGCTTCAATGGCTGCCCCTAAACCCTAACCTGCTCACAAAAATAAGAGAAGACAAAAGAAAAAATAAAAGAATGATTAGGGCATGAGAAAGAGAAAGGATAAGATGAGATTAGGGAAAGAGGAGAGGATATTAGAATAAAAGAAAATTAGGGCACTACTTGTTTAAATTCATTCTTTATTTAAGACTTCCCTTTTCATTAATCTATTTTCAATTTATCGCTTGGGAAATTTTCCTATCTTGTTACATTGAATTATAAATTTTGAAAGGGTTATTTTTTTTGGATGTTGAATTATTGACTTGTCTACTTACATTCCTTGGGAGGGATTTATTTATACTTTATGGGATGAATTCTTCCCTTGCTTTAAATTCACTATGAGGGGAAATATGAGTTTATTTTATTTTACCTTAACTAGACTTTAATTAAATATTTCTTTGTTTTTTTTTATAATGTTATTTATTTTTATGAAAATTATTCTATTTGATAGGACAAGTTGTTTTAACTCTCCTGTCTATCTATTTAAGGTCAGAAATTATATTTAATAACAGGCTCCAATTTTATTGTGGACCTAATTAACATTTTTTTTGTTGTTGTAATTAGTTCATTTTATTTATTTATTTAATTTACTCTTTTATTGTATTTTTTTTATTATTTATTTTATTTATTTATCTTATTCTTATTCTTATTGAAATACCTTTAGGATGTTTTATTTTAAAATTTAATTTTTGCGTTTATCGTAAATGCGTTATGCTGCCGAAATTTCCCTAGGTTCTAGGGTTTGGAATTTACCTTATTTTATTAATTCTCCAGCCATCTTTCCACTTAATTGTACACCATCATGTCGACATATATAATCACTTTTCGAGTTGAGTTAGATTAGGGTTCGATGTCGGTGATTCATTTCACCTAGATAACTCAGGGTACAGATTGGAACCGATCTAACCCTAGAAGCAACACACTTCGTGTCGCATACCCCTAGACGGCCTACACCATCACAGTTTCAGAGACATGTCTACGCCCTTGCGTATTTCCACTAAGCACGCATACGCGTGCAAGGAGGTTCTTAGGGATAGAAAGAAAAAAAATTTTACGGCCCGTGTCGTGACCACATGGCGAATGTGGCCATGACACGGGCGTTTTGCGCGTCACGTCCGCGCGGGAATGCGGGCGTGACACTGTCAAAGTATGTGTATTGGCCATCCTAGAATTTTACACCTTTGAATTTGTCTAAGATAAACTGGGAAAAACTCTTGGTTACATTATTCATAAAATGAAGCCAACTAGACAGTTCTCAGGGTTTTTAATTTATTCCTTCACTCTCTTCTACCATGGTGTGAATAGAGGTCCAAAATACTAACTTTTTGTGTGTAGGAAAACTATTATAAAAGGTAAAAGTTGTTTTCACGGCTTTAGCAATCCATGTAGAGAGTTTTCTCAGCTTCTGTAAAGGAGATATATGTAAATATGTGAAGTTTTTTGGCATGCTATCTATTTTGGTTCCAATTTTAGTTATGATCAACCATTTAGTATATATATTGTTGATGAGGGGAGGTAAAGTGTTCAGGGAATGTTTATAAAATGCATTGAGTTAGTCAGTGTATATTTAGTCAGTTCTTGTTTCTATTGTGCAGGTGGCAAGGTGTACCAAGATAATAAACCCAAATATCGAGGATGCAAAATGTGTTATCAATGTTAAACAAATTTCCAAGGTGACTTATATTTTTTTTTACTTCCACATTATACTACTTCTATTGTTGTAGATGCATCAAATGGTTTATATCAAACAATCCAAATAGACTAAATTCAAAATAGTACTGCTAGGTGCTCCTTCAAAAAACTTCTAGCTTCATGGAATAGTATTTTAGAGATTCTTCATGCAAACTTCAACGTTGCTATGAATAGAGCCAACATTGCCATCAAATTTGGACATATTTATATTTAATATATGCATGATTGGTCCTTAAAAATGTAGTTTGTAGTTGGATTGGGTGATAAGGTCTCACCAATAGATATTGAAGAAGGCATGTGAGTTGGGTCAGTATTGAATTCTTAGAAAATTTATCCTTTTGTATTCTGTGATAGGTGTTTAATCATTTTTTATTTAAGAGATATGCTAATATGTGTTACATGCAAATTGATACACATAACGAATCAAGTATGATAATTGTCCACTTTTGATTTTCTTGTATGACTCTACTATTCAAGTGATACGACATCTGTAGAAATGCCTTTGGAAACTATATGAAGCATATGGTGAAGCATATTTGTAGGTAAAAATGAGACGGATGTTAGCTCTAGTAGTGTTGCTTCTTCATCTAAGTGGGCATTACCTGATGGAGAAGGAAGTAAGTCCACCATAACACTTTCATCTCTTTAGTTTTCAGGAGATAAATAATGACTCAGATATTTGTTGTGTGCAAATTACTTTGGTTTTACATTTTACTTGCTACAATTCATATAAGAGGTCACTACAATGTTATGCTAGATTTAGCTATCTTTTAATTGTTATTATTCACTAAAATTCCATACAATTATTGCAATGTTAGAACTAGCCATGTGTACAATTTTGTGACATAGTAGCTATGTCTATATTCGATATTATGCTACAATTTTATTTTCACTAGTTGTATTTGTGCTAGAGGCATTTATTCTTTTTTCTAAAACAAGTTATACTTGTATCAATGCTAGCTATGCATGGGTAGAGATTGAAGTTGGGACACACAATAGGTGTACATGTCACTTGCCAACGATAATAAAATATTGAAATAAATCTCCAGTGAATCCACTGCTAAAGTATCCACATAACTAGCTCAGAAGTCACCATATGCTTTACACTCCAAAATAAAGTGCTTCCTGTTTCACATAGAAGTTGATGTGACTTAGTACTCAGTTGGGCCAAGAGAAATCTAACAAACAAAGTAAGTACACTTTGATAGGTCCCATAGATCAATTTGGTGTAGATGATAATGCAAGTCATCTCATCTCAACTCATCTGGTTTTATGTTAAAATTGGCTATATTTGTGCTAGAAATGTGTAAAGTTATGTTAAAACTTGCTATATCTATTCTATAGATGTCTACTAAACCTTAGGTAGGGCAACAATGTTTCCATGCAACACTTGTTATATGGTGCATGTTACTGTATGTAGACATTGTTGATTTATCCAAGGTATGTTAAGAGAAATTTGCATTGGTTTTTTCCTTGAGATGTTTATGTGAATGTGTCAAATTTTCTCTCCATTTAATTGTTGTTTGAAGTGAGGATAATTGATCTATACTTTGTGCATGTATTTTGGTTTAGATTATCTATGATGTTATTTTAATGAAATTTGAACTCTTAATATTTAATGGCAATTGTAATTCACTAGGGTGTATTCTTAGGGATCAAAAAGATAGACTTCTAAATTTCTTTTTTTATGAAATGATAAAGGATACTAGGTGGCATTTGCCTTGCCATTTTAGCTATTGAAATATACCTCATTTGAATATATTTGAAGACATGGCATGTGAGGATTCAAGGATACTCTTTCATTTCTTTTAAATTGTCCTAGTAATATATATTCAATGTAATTTCCACTGGTGTTGAATATTTTATAATTTTTATCTCCATCACATGTTGGTTACTAAAATATCTTCATGTTGTCTCTTATGTTGAAACAAAATACAGGCTTATGGGATTTATAAGCCACATTGGCACTTCTACTCAATGCGGACACTATGTAGCTCACATATTTAAAGAGGGAAGGTGGATCATTTTCAATGACTGTAAAGTGGTTGTTTCCACTAACCCTCCCAAGGATATGGGATATCTCTACTTCTTTGATCGAACCAATTGAACATTGGAACAGCTGAGGTTGAGAATGATTTTTACAGCTAACAATTGATGTTACTTTGGTGAATTTTGAGGGATTACCTTTACTAAGGATTTGAGAGCAGTCACTTCAGAGCCTATACATGGTGGGTGAAAAATTGTTTGGATTCTTTGTGACAACCATATGTCTGACATTGGAGGCCACTTTTGTGATGCTGAATTAGCAATCCAAGTCTTGAAAGCCTTCTTGAAAATTTTAGATAATTGATTAGAAAAAAAAATTGTCAGTAAGCCACATTTCCTTGTTAATTTCACAATTTTTTTTTCCAAATGAGGAGATATACTATGCAGCCAAATTATCAGATTAAAAAACTATATATATGCTTAATAGATCTTTTTCTTTTGTAGTAGAGATCAATATATATTGTAACAACTCAGTTTTATTGTTAGGAGTGACAAGTTACTTTTGTGGAAGGTATATGGAAGTATTAAATTCCATAAATTAAAGTCCTAAAGTCCTACTTTTCCTCTAGCATAGGATAGTCAAAAATAGAGTTTACTTTCATTTTTCCTTAGTTCTTTTCACTTTTGGAAAAGCATTGTAAGTTGAAACAAGCTTCTTTCTATCTTTTGGTGCATTGTAACTCAAAAAATTAGTTTCTTGCTCATTATTTGAGCTATGTATTGTAATCATGAAGGTTTTTTTGGCAAAGAGAAAGCATTGTAACTTATTTTCAGATCTATATGTTGTTTGTAAGCATTTTTTATCAATAAAACAAGTTATTTTTACCTTGTCAAAGTTGTTTAATTGTGCAAGATTCAAAATGGTTGATGTGATCTTGTGGTGCTGCTTCTTCCCCTTGATTAAAATGACTAAATATACTACTAATTGACGTTAATTAATAATTAAATTGACTAAATATACTACCAACTGACATAAATCAGTGAATAAATATGACTAAATATATGACCACTTGATGAAAAAATAATGATTAAAATGACTAAATATACTACTAATGGACGGAAATCAATTAATACAAATAACTAAATATAATACCAATGGACGGAAATTAGTGAATAAAAATGACTAAATATACTGCCAATTGATGGTAATTAATGATTACAATGACTAAATAAATGACTACCATGACTAAATAAATGACTGGTTAACAACAATCAATGACTAAATTGATGACTAAATATACTACCAAATCAATCAATAAAAACAACCAATAAATGGCTAAAAATGGTTTAGTCATCAATTCAGTCACATTATAAATGGCTAAAAATGGTTTAGTCATCAATTCAGTCACATTATAAATGACTGGCAATAAACTACTAATGGTCACGAGACCATGTTTAGTCATTTATAAGCAGTTTTTAGTAGTTTTTTTAATCATATATTGTTGTTTCTCTACTAGTGATCGAGCATGCATCTTGTATGTCTAAAGTTAGCAAATGATGAGCAAGGGGAAGTGATGACATCTTGGTATTGTCTTCATCAAGATGAAGCTCTTGATTCAAGAAACTTTCCTTGGTTTCTACCTAATGCTAAACATTTTGCATTTTAGGTATGTCATAAAAACTACCATTTGGGTCATATGATAACCCCAGCATATCGTGGATAGCCTATGCATGGATGTGAACCTGGAAATTTTTGTTTTGAATAGTCCTAGTAGAAGCATCAAAGTTAGTTGTACACAAATGAATTAACTCCAGATAAGAATGAACAAACAGAACCATGAACTAGGCCAAACCAGAGCTCCAAATCATCATACCAAAAGATTAAATTTTACCCTGTTTCGCTTGGATGATAAGTCTTGCATGTGCCCCTTCTCTTAGGGTCTTTGGATTTTGGAAATTCTGGGATCAAATATGCCATCTACATAGTCTAGAACCTGAGAAGAATCTGCAACTTTACTTTTGTCAAAAACTCTAGTTTTTATAAGGTTAACCCTAGGTTGCACCTTGGTTACGGCGTATGGCCTGCTCTTCTGCCATTTATCAAGCAATTCAAAAAGCCCCTTTTTTCTTGTCACCTTTTGAACATTACCCTCCCTCTACCATTTCTACAATTTCTTACTTAGGCCACACTTTTATTCAAGAATTCAAAAAGGCAAGACTCTTGTACGAAATTTTGTCATGATAATACGGCAATGAGTAGAGATCTCCTTTTAAAACACTCGGCTCTAATAGAAGGAATTAATGTGATCATATTAATGAGGCTGTCATTTCATATTAATGACTCTAAAAGCACATGCCCAAATGGCACTTAACTAGATCCTTTAAATCTAGAACAAATCTTGTAGTGACCTATCATTAATATTTCATTTTTTTATAATCATTGGCCATCATCCTAGATTTTTGATTCTTTATCAACAGTATTGACAAAAAAAAGACACTTAGAAGATCCTTGGAGTTTTAGCTGCGGACACATGTTCAAAGAACACTTATTGAAAAGAGAGGAAAAACATTTAAAAGAAAACATAATAGAAGGGAAAATATGCTAACTATAATACAGGAGCCAGGATCAGTTTCTATGTGAAGTGTTCAAGGAAGATCTCATTAACATGAATCTCTAACGGTTCTCCTTCCATAGTCTCCAATTCATATGCATTGTGTTGCTTATAGGTAGTAATCTTAAATGGGCTTGTCCATAGTGAAACAAACTTTCTATGACGTCCTGGCTTTGAGGCTCTTTCATCCCATTTTAAGACCCAACAACCAACCTCAAACCCTGGTTCGGAAGCATTTGATCAAACCAGGTTTTAACAGTCTACTAACGGTTCATCAAGAACTTGAGTGCCAACTCCCTTTTCTCTTGAAGTTCCAATAATTTTGCCTCACTTCCATTGGACCATTTTCTTTTATTTCAATCTGTTTAATCAGCTACAAAGCTGGAATCTCTATTGACAGGGGCATTACCACACTTTCCCCAGACACTAATACATAAGGAGAAACCTTAATCACCTACTTTGGTGTGATTTTGTCAACCCATAAGGCTGCCTTCAAATGCTTATGCCACTCTTTCTGATGGTTTGTTCCCATTCTTTTAATGAGTATGATCAAATTCTTATTTATTGACTCAGCTAAGGCATTCCCTTGTGGACAATAATTTGATGAAGTCTTTAAATAAATGCCATTCCTTAAAGAAAACTTAGATATCCTTGACCCTAAAAATGCCTTAGCATTATTAGATATAATAGTGTGAGGGGGACCAAACCTGGTAGTTATCTCTTCAAGAAAATCTAGAATAAACTTCTCAGTGGCTTCTTTCAATGGGACAGCTTCACTCCATCTAGTGAAATAATCAGTGGCAGTGAGGATCCATTTGTCCTGAATTCGAACCTGGATTAGTCATCCCTATAAAATCCAGACCCCATTGGGCAACAGGCTCTTCTATCACTATGAGACTTAAAGGTAAGGTTGCATTCCTTCTTTTGCCGATGTAAAATTGGCGTGTCTGGCAATCCTTGACCATTTTATGACAATCAAAAAACATTGAGGGCCAATAGTATCCTACCTGGGTAATCTTAATGGCAGTAGTTTTTGAAGAAAAATGTCCTCCTGATGTCCCATGATACAATTCATGCAACATTCTATGAGCCTCATCCTTTTCCACACACCTGAGTAAGATTCCATCAAAATTCCTTTGGAAAATGGCATGGTCAATCAAGATAAAATTGGATCCTTGATGTCTATAGTAGCTTCTCTTTTTAGGGGAGAGCAGACTAGGGAGTCAACCAATCTCCATGAAATGTGTCCTATCACTAACCCAAGAGCCTAGATCTCTCTCTTGCACTTTTAGTACTATCTCCTCCTTATTTTCAGATGATGTTTCTAAGTCTTGAGCAATATATTGGCAAAGGCCTCTTCCTCTTATCAATTTAGTGGGATTTACCTCTACATCATACTCCAGAATCTTGGTTATCCAACTGGCTCTCTTTTCAGTAATCTCTCCTTCCATAATGTACTCTCTAACACTTGAATGGGCTACTAATATCAAAATCTTATTTCCTATTACTAAGTGTTTGAAATTTTTCAACCCTTTGACTATGGCATATGCTTTCTTTTCAACAAAATTGTACCTGGATTCATAATCCCGTAGAGTCCTAGAAAAGAAGGCAATCAGATCTTCTCCTTCCTGCACTTGATCTTTTTGAGTTAAGACGTCTTCTATATTGTATTCTCCCCCATAGACATACATTATGAAGTCTTTGGAAAAATCTAGATTACGTAGCACTGGGACAGTAGAGATTGCTTTCTTGATATTTTCAAAAGCCCGTCTGCCTTCAACTATTCTTTTAAAACTTAGATCCTTCTTGAACATCAGAGTGATGGGTCTAATTAATCCTACAAAATCAGATATGAACTTGTTTTGTAGTGTTTTCTTTTGTTAAAAGGGGAAAATGTGGTTTTAATGGTTTATGCAAAATCCTCCTTTCACTACAAACATTCCAAGGGCTTATAAACTGAGTTGAATCTCCACTAAGTGAGAGAAATCACCTATTAGGTTGAGTTGCCGCTTGGGAAGCTATGGATTCTTCTATGTGTCAAACAATGTCTCTATCTAAGGCTCAAATGTACTTACAAACCCTAAATATGCAAATCGGTAAGCAAATCATCAAATTAGAACAAATCCTTTCAAACTAAGGTAAAGGACAGAGATATTTAACTCACTATTTTTCAAAGTTCAAAAGGTGGAAAAGTCGAGGAAACAGGGACTAGCACCCAAGTCCAAGGTACATGTTTCTTTGTGGGATCTTGATCTCCTTCTGACATTGATCTGCTCTACAACCTCCATTTCTAGGAATTCAATTGTGGAGGACACATGGACTAGTACCCTAGTCCAGGAAAAGCTCCAGTGTCCTGCTTCTTTCCATATCTTGAATCCTTGATGCCTGCTACTCCTTCCTACAACTCCACTCCACGGGACTCAACACCTGTAACCTGCAATCACAAGGAGTGTGGGAGGTGGTTGTGGTGTTTAGAGGCTTGCCTTGGTCAAGCCCCGAAGAGACATTCAAGTCTTCCAAACACCGTTGTTAGTTGAGAGTGCATATCCTGGTGGGATAGAGGCAAAAATCCAAATGATAAATGATTGAAAACATAATAGATATCACCTTGTAGTGAAGATCTCATCGAAGGAAGATACTCTTCATGCCATGAGGAGATGGATGTCAAATCTTCAAACACAAACACAATAACAATGCTCTACTCTACAACACAATGAATATTTTGAATCCTATATGATCACAAGTATACATCAAATTCACCTAGTCTCCATATAATGTCCATCTAGTTTGAAAATGAAACCTAATCATGCTTATATATGCAACTACAAAGATTCTCACTAAGACTTTTGTAATTCAAACTTTAGATGTCAACATAGGACCCAAATAAAAGTCACTAAACTGATATTTGAAATTAGGGCACACCCAAAATAGGGCTGGACTAGGGCACTAGCACCCAAGTCCACCCTACCATTTTTGCTCAGGATTCATCAAAGTGCAACACCCTAGGTCCTATTTGTCACAAGACCCAAGTTTTTTCTCATTGGGAGTCATAAATAACATGCAAGATGCTCTAAATGCAAATTAAGGACCCAGGAGCTAAACCTTAAGAGGGAAAAGCCCGCAAGGGGACATTTTCCAACATAACATTTAGCCCGCACTTTAATGTATGTATAAATGCAAGGCCAATACATGCATTAAAGTATGGTCAACAAACATAGTAAGCATGCCAAGCATGGAGAATATATGCCAAACAAATTAAATATAGTAACATGCAAGCAAAACATGGAGAAGACAGTTACAGTGATGCAAAACATAGAGAAGACAGCATTGAAGACACAAAAAACATAGTGAATATAGTGAGTGCAATGATTATTTTCTTTTTCTTTTTCTCATATATGAAATGCAGAATGGAAGTACAAGGAAAGTAAACACACAACCCATAGTGTAGGAGGGACTCATCACCACCAGTCTTTAGGATGCACATGGGGCAATAGACATGCAATATAAATCTCAAAGTGCAGGAGGGACTCGTCACCACCACTCTTTAAATTGCACTTGAGAACAAACACGCCATACAAAACAAGCATGCCGTACAAATCCCAAAGCATAGGAGGGACTCATTACCACTGGTCTTTAGACTATGCTTGGGAACAAACACACCATACACACACACATAGAAGACACAGAGAAAACACGGCAAACAATCGATAGAGTGTACCTATTTCTAGGTTCATCACCATCTCAGGCACATTATACACACACAAATGATTGGCCTTCACCACAACAATCATCGAAGATGCACTTAAGGGTTAGGATAGTCTCATATCCACTCCCCGCCTGCTCAAAGGACTTTTGAAAATGATAGGATTGTGCACTCTCCTCGAGAAATACACCGTCCCCGCCTCACATGGAGGGCTTAAGAGAAAAATGATATGCATGATATCTCACCTCCACAGATGGATTAAGTGATTGTAATAGATTCAAAAACACACATTTCTAGCATCCACAATAGACAACTTACCTTATATATGCCCCACCTTAAGGTGGTTGATGTCATGTACTGTTATCAATCACATTAAGGTAGGAAGAAAACACACAAGGGAACATGAGCTCTTGCAAAGTCCATGCCCCTTGAAGGTGACATGTACTTTACGATCACCAAATGTTCCCAAAAACACATTCCTACAAGAAAAGTTTTAGTGTCCATATAATCATGATAATCAATAGTACATATGATCAATCACATAAAGAACCAAGGAATGCAAGATTCAAGATAGACAAAGTACATGGAGCAACAGTATTGTTATGTTTTGTAAGTGTGATAAGACAGAATCAAGATCACATAGAGTGATTCTACTAGCCAAGTATCAGATAATATATAACAACCCCATCGTCATGTATGGACTAGGTCCATTTTTTTATTACTCACTAAAGGGGCACTAGGTCCGCATCAGTATAATATGTTTTTTGTCATCTGTCTACTAGATAGAAACACCATAGGAAGGGAAACAATAAATCAAGAGAGGAGAAACAAGTGCCTTAGGGACACTCATGTAGGAGGGTGCCCCTAAGTCACCAACTGCAACACTATGTCCATAAGACACAACACACAACAATGAAAATAGAGGAGAAGAGTGTCAAGGGTCATCCTAGGAGGCCTAAACAACACATAACACATCACAGGGGAAACACATCATGGAGGTAAAGGGTTAGAAATAATTACCTATAGGGATACCCAAACTAAGGGTTGTCATCAAGAAAATCATCCTCTTCCCAATCTCAGATGCTAGAGGAAAGAGGTGTGTACGGTACCATAGCCCAACTTTTGTTCTTATCTTCGAATTCTTCAGTGATGAGGTTTTCTATGTTTGTTTCAATGTTAGGTTGAATGTTTTCTTGTTGAGCGGCAAATCGTTGGGCAAAAGCTTTTCTTCTCCTCCTCCTTTCTTTTTCTTGTCTATTCCTTCTTGTCTTACTACTTATTTCTTCAAAGGCATCATCATGCTTTTCCATAGGGTTTTGCACATTAGAGGAGGAAGCACCATGTTCAAATTTCGTTGGTCTTTGTGGAATGCTTTGTTGTCAATGAAAACCTCCCGATCCTTGTAAGGATGTTGAAGGAGGAACCTCAGCGTAGATACCATCTCTCCATGGACAAGGTGAGTTATGAAACTTCTCCTTATCCACATCTATCACTCCCATTATCTTATCATATCCATAGTATTCTTGTGTTAATTTTCCTTATGCTCTAAGGGGATCCTCAAACACTTGTTCATCCCTCATTGTTTGTAAAGAAGGCCCAGCCACTCTAGCTAGTTGTTTTGCTTTGTATTTTCTATAATTTAGGAAGGATTAGTCTCTTCGTGGATCAGGTTCTATTTCAGGTTGCGGCCAAAAGTAATGAAGGGTGAAATTCTTGCTCTTAGCCGAAGGTTGGTATGTGTTATGATGGATAGTATGGATCTCTCCATGCAAAGGGAATTTTAGACATTTGTGAATATTTGAAGGGACAACATTCATAGCCTTAAGCCATGGGTGTCCTAGTTTTACATGAAAGAGGTTGGATAAGGGAATAACATCAAATAATTGATCCACGACTTTGTCATAAACTGAGACTAACAGTTTTACCAATCCAAATGTTTTCATCAAAGATCCAATATGCGTTTTAATTCTCAAATCTGATGGGTCATAATAGTTTTGTGCCTGTAACATCAGAAAATGTCCCCCTTGGGGGCTTTTCCCTCATAAGGTTTAGCTCCCAAGTCTTTTATCTGCATTTAGTACATCTTGCATCATATTTTAACATCTCGATGAAATGAACCTTGGGTTTCATAACAAATGGGATCTAGGGGGATCCCTTGAACCTAACCCTGACCAAAATAGGGGGGAGGACTTGGGCGCCCGCGCCCTAGTCCTGCACCCTATTTTGGGTCAGTCCCAATTTTTGGGTGTTGGCTTGTGACTGTTATTTGGTCCTATGCCGGCACGGTAAGTTTAAATTATGAAATTCTTGGAGGGAGTATTTGTAGTTGCATATAAAAGCATGTTTAGGCATTCATTTGTAAACTAGATGATTACTAGCAAGATATTGTGTTCTAAAGGTGATTCAAGGCTTTCATTGTGTAGCAAGAGCAGATTTGTGTTGTCTATGTGTTTGTATTTGTATATTTGAGCAATCATCTCCTCATGGAATGAAGAGCTTCTTCCTTCCATGAGATCTTCACTACAAGGTGACATCATTTGTGTTTTTAAGCATTTATCATTTGGTTTATGCCTCTGCCTCACAAGGGTATGCACTCTCTATCTGACAACAGTGTTTGGAAGACTTCAATGTCTCTTTGGGGCTTGACTGAGGCAAACCTATAAACACCACAACCCCCTCCCAAAGTTTTCATGATTGCAGGTTACAGGTTGAAGCTATAGACAAAGTGAAGTTGCAGGAGGGTACAACAGAGTGTCAGATTTGTATTGTTGATGCATAAATCTGTGGGTGTAATCCAGTAGCAACATGGGAAACTCTGAGATGTGGGAATGCTCCTCAAAGTGACCTCTAGATTTTTAGGAAGCTGGCTCTTCCATTCTTTCAGTGGGGTTTGAGAAAAAGGTCAGAAAGAAAACCAAGATTGTAGAAAACAAATACCTAATCTATGGCGATCCGCCGGATTTGAAACTATTATTTGCACAGTGTCTAAACTTTGAAGGATTTAACTGGATTCAAAGAGCAAAATATGCATGATTAAAACTAGTTTGAGAAACATATTAAATAAAGGTAGAGAAACAAATAAATTAGAGACAAGAATAGAGTAAACTCATAAATGCACAGGACACTGTCTCATATTTCAATGAAAGAATAAATTTACAAAGGCACAATTGTTGCATAGAATAAACTATTACAATCATCATGAAAAGACATTGCAAAGGCAAGAAGAAAACTCTGTATGCCACTCCAACTCTCAGATCTGATAAAATTGTAGAACTCTTAACATATCTAAAGAAGAACTCTTCCAATGTGTCTCAAATCTGCCCATTTATAGCCTGAAAAACTCAACAAATTCTCAACAGCCTCTGAAAATCCACAACTGAATCTGCAAAATCCGACACCAAATTCGGCACAAATCTAACTGCAACTAAAGTGGCCACCGAAAACCTTAACTGAACTGCTATTTCTATTTTTCCTCCATGGCTGGAAAAAATATCTCTGTACGAGAAAGAAAACTCCCGCCGCTATTTTCCTGTAGCTTGCCATAAAAATAAAAATGGCTGCTCACATTTAGGGTTTCACTTTTTAACTCCCGTGAGTTAAAAGTTTTTATTTCATAAAACATTATTTTACAAGCAGGGACCCACCATTTAAAATGAGGCAATATAAAATATTCTCTTTAAAACCTACCTCTCCCGTAATATGAGAAACTTATATTTAATAAGTTTTACTTATTAAAAGAAGGGCCACATATTTGTTTCATTAATAAAAAAATTTCTTGTAAAACCCCGTAACTTTGCTTAGTGATACAAAATGAAACATCAAATTATTCCTGTGTGCGGACTGCTCCACGTGGTGGCTTCTATGTCAATTTGAGTTTCTATAGCTTTTACTCCGGTGCCTGCACGTGTCTCACTCCGGTGCATCTTGAGCTACTTTTACATTGCCGCGAGTGCCGACATCTGGTGCTCTCTGCTTTACTCTGAGTTACTTCTTCATTGTTGCGTTCAATGGTTACTTAGTGTTGTTGTGTCTTTATGTATTTTCCTCCTTCCTTCATTCTATGACTGCCACTTAGTGCCTCTATGTAATACTTCCCAAGACCGTGCACCTTTAGATTTAGTGAGTCCTCATAATAACAGAAACAAGAAAAGAACCAAAGAGCCACAAAACTGACACATATTTGAAAGTCTCAAAATGGTGAGAAAATTTGATCACCAGTTCTTGGCGACTAACTGGGAAAGTGAGCCTACTCACTCCGAAACCCAAAAATTTCTGATTTCATAGACAAGTACCTGATCATGGGCATAAAGTCACATTCTCTGAAATTGAAACATTTATAACTAAATAGAAAGTGAAAACACATCTAAGCCTGAAGAAGCATGAAGCTGAACTAAAACACTGCTGACCAAGAATATATCCCACCACTAAAACTAACACTAAGCACTAAAACTGACTTCTGAAACACCATTCTGTTTTGCAGCTGAGACTTATTGAAAACAAAACTAACTAAAGTTGAAACTAATGCTACTGCTATAGCTTATTCTAAATATTGAAATCAAATTATTGACAACTGAAACATATAAGAACATGTCCATTCACCGGAATAGAAAAATAGCTGCCATGTCTGATTATTTTGCTCCAATTTATCCACATCAAACTGAAAATAAACCAGATAAACTGTATGAAGAAATACAACAATATTTTGTACCTTTTGATGTCTCTACACTCAGGAGATTCTCCTTTTGCCTCAAAACACCAGTTATGTTGACCTTCTTGTTGTTCTTGTTTCAGTGGAGGGCAGGGATGGAAAATAAAACATTGAAGCTCTTTCCTCTGCTTGCAACTAAGAGATTCTTCCAACTGAAGTTTATCAATGACCTTTCTTACAAGCTCTTCCACAGGTTCATAACTCAAGATGGCATCAAAATGAGGCATACACATAACAACACTGCCCATAATAGTTTTGAATCTAATTGGGATTCCCTCTTGTAAGAAGAAATGTGTAGAATCTAACTCCGTTTGTGGCATCATATGTGGCTCTGCACTGTGGCAAATGTCTCTCTGAATCTCATAATCTGGTAGAGGCAAAACTTCATCAAGAAGAAGACAACAACCATTTGCAAAAATAGAGAACGAATCATTTCTTGAATCTTCCTTTGTTTCAACATTTTCTCCATGATCTGCTACAAGCCTAACAAATGAACCTTGTACTTTCTCAATTGCAAGATCTTCTACATCAAGAATCTAATAACCTTGTTGCAAAAGTGAGAACAAATCCTCATCATGCCCCAAATGTTGCTCATGCATCTCTGTGTCTTCTTCCTACAGGTGTGAAACTTTATTGCTATAATAAAGACTCTCATCTGGTATAATGTCATTTGTAACCTCCTCAAAATAGAATACATATGTAGCATCACCACGGACCCACTACTTTTCAGCTTCAAAGCCCTTCTTAGAGTACTTTTCAGCTTCTAGAAGCCTCACCTCATAAGCATCTTCTGAATCTGATTTAAGATTTGATAGTAACTCTGGATCTCCAAAAGGACACACAGGGGCCACTTTCTTTCTTGTAACTTGATTCTTGATACTTGATTTTTCTTGCATGTCAAAGTGACAGAGAACCTGGTCAATGGCTTCTCTAGGTTGATTTGTAGCTATAGAAGTTTGCAGAGGATAATTTTCAAGACAATTGGGCATTCTCTGGATATATTCATACTATTGTTCATAAGAATCTTGAGGTATTAAACATAGATCAGCATGGTATAGGTTTGGACCTTTTAACTTATTGATCTCATGGGAGAGGGTTTTAATTAGTTCTTTCATAGCACTCATCTCCTCATGATTTGTCAAATCAGCAAGGAGGGTGGGTGGACTAAAATTTGCATGCATCTGGCTATAAGGAAGGCTATGAGACATGCTATTTGCATAAGGCATCAACTACTTTAAGGGTAGGGGAGGCAGTTTACCAGATAATATGAGGCTACTTTCAGCCTTAATGGCAAGATCATATGATTGAGGAAGAGTTTCACCTCCTAAGGATTGTATCATGACAGAGATCTCAGGGTCTAAAGCCTTTAAATAATACAAGAAAGCAAATACTGGAGGGGGCCTCATGTCTATAGAAAATTTTTTCCATACCTTGTCAAATCTTGAATTGAAATCCTGTATGGGCTCCATAGGGTACCTCTTGATTGTAATCAGGTTTTGGGTGATCTGTCCTATCTCTGAATTGATTGTAGATGAGGTCCCCAAGCTGATCGCATCCAGTGATTGAACCAGGCTGCAAGCTTCTGTACCATTCTTTTGCTTTACCTCTAAGGGATGATGCCAGCAACAGGAGAGCATGATTCTCAGTTGTGACATTATGAACAGTGCATAGATTTGCAACATCTTGAATGTGATCTGCACGGCAAACAGAGCCATCTCCAAGAAAGTGAGGCAATGCCTTCCAGGCTGTGTCAAGAACTTGACCCTGCTGTTGGAAAACAAGAGGACTTGAATCCCAAGTCACAAAGGGTAAATCTCTTTGAATATTCAGGTGCACATAGATACCAGGGGCTGCCATGATTTGCAAGAGCAAAGATCTGAGAAAGAAACCTCAGAAGAGTCACCAGATGGATGATTCATGCTCCTATGAGTAGATATTCCTGTGATTTTCCATCAAAACCACAAAATACAGGACAAAGATTCACTAAAAACAAATAGCAAAGTCTTCGAATCTAGTCCCATCGAGCGTGCCAAAAACTATTTATGCATAAATCTGTGGGTGTAATTCAGCAGCAACATGGGAAACTCTGAGACGTGGGAATGCTCCTCAGAGTGACCTCCAGATTTTTAGGAAGCTGGCTCTTCCATTCTTTCAGTGGGGTTTGAGAAAAAGGTCAGAAAGAAAACCAAGATTGTAGAACACAAATACCTAATTTATGGCGATCCACCAGATTTGAAACTATTATTTGCACAATGTCTAAACTTTGAAGGATTTAACTAGATTCAAAGAGCAAAATATGCATGATTAAAACTAGTTTGAGAAACATATTAAACAAAGGTAGAGAAATAGAGAATTTAGAGACAAGAACAGAGTAAACTCATAAATGCACAGGACACTGTCTCATATTTGAATGAAAGAATAAATTTACAAAGGCACAATTGTTGCACAGAATAAACTATTACAATCATCATGAAAAGACATTGCAAAGGCAAGAAGAAAACTCTGTATGCCGCTCTAACTCTCGGATCTAATAAACTTGTAGAACTCTAAACATATCTAAAGAAGAACTCTTCCAATGTGTCTCAAATCTGCCCATTTATAGCCTGAAAAACTCAACAAATTCTCAACGGCCTCTGAAAATCCACAACTGAATCCGTAAAATCCAGCACCAAATCCAGCACAAATCTGACTGCAACTAAAGTAGCCATCAAAAACCTTAATTGAACTGCTGTTTCTATTTTTCCTCCATGGCTGGAAAAAATATCTCTGTGCGAGAAAGAAAACTCCCGCCACTATTTTCCTGTAGCTTGCCATAAAAATAAAAATGGCTGCTCACATTTAGGGTTTCACTTTTTAACTCCCATGAGTTAAAAGTTTTTATTTCATAAAACATTATTTTACAAGCAGGGACCCACCATTTAAAATGAGGCAATATAAAATATTCTCTTTAAAACCTACCTCTCCCGTAATATGAGAAACTTATATTTAATAAGTTTTACTTATTAAAAGGAGGGCCACATATTTGTTTCATTAATAAAAAAACTTTCTTATAAAACCCCGTAACTTTGCATTAGTAAAACAAAATGAAACATCAAATTCTTCCTATGTGCAGACTGCTCCACGTGGTGGCTTCCGCATCAATTTGAGTTTCTACAGCTTTTACTCTGGTGCCTGTACGTGTCTCACTCTGGTGTATCTTGAGTTACTTTTACATTGCTATGGGTGCTGACATATGGTGCTCTCTACTTTACTCTGAGTTACTTCTTCATTGCTGCATTCAATGGTTACTTAGTGTTGCTGTGTCTTTATGTATTTTCCTCCTTCCTTCATTCTATGACTGCCACTCAGTGCCTCTATGTAATACTTCCCAAGACTATGCACCTTTAGATTTAGTGAGTCCTCGTAATAACAAAAACAAGAAAAGAACCAAAGAGCCACAAAACTGACACATATTTGAAAGTCTCAAAATGGTGAGAAAATTTGATCACCACATATATCAGAGAAGAAAATAGCTCCCTGGATTAGGATGCCTGCTCATTAGTCCTTGAAGTTCTATGACGGGAAAACCTTTGGTACAGCAGAAACAAATTGTAGATCCTCACAAAAAGCAAGGAATTGGACTTGAGCACCCTCTCTTTAGTCCCCAACTATTCTTCTTCTAAACCCTAAAAATAGGTACATAGTTATTTATCATTTTACATCTTTCTGCAGCAGCATTTTCTGATATCCGTCCGTTTGCTATCGTATTTCCATAATTAGGGTTTTGATGTATAATTGAGCATAAGAGAAGATAATTGGCAATCAAATAATACAAATCCAAGTTTCCATACATCTCATAGTGACCTATGGTATGATAGTACATTGCAACTCAATCCTAGATCCTTGATTGAAAGGGTGAAAGGAGGATATACACACAAAACTATCAAAACTCAACTATCCAAATTTTACCCTTTACATTTTGGTGAACCCGTGTTATTGGACTTGTTTGCACCTTACTGAGTGTTTTGCTTCAAATTTTCTTTGATTTCATTTATTCATAGTACAATTCATCTTATTGCATTGGAAAACTTACAAATTTTTTGAAAAATTAGAAAAATTGGAAAAAAATTGCATTCTAGGGTTTGCATGTTGTATCAATTAATTTGAATTTCATCAAATTTCTAATTTTTGCATTAGATCTGAGTTAAATTGTAGAAAATTACAAAAATTCAATAGCTTGCATTGCATTTTTATCATAAAATTGCTAGGGTTTTGTTGGAAATTTTACATTTTTCATATAACCTAGTAATTCCAAAAACTAGGGTTTGTAGGCAAATTCTTGTTTTAGATTTTTCTACTGATTTTAGACACTCATTCAAATTTGCATTTGGATGTAGTGTTGCATTTTAGTGTAAATTTGCATTTAGATTTCAAAAATTTATATTTTTACATAGAAAATTTCAACAAAAACTAGCATTTTCGTGGATTTTTCACTAGATTTGCACTTGCATTTCATATGTTATGGCTTGGAAATCATTTTCAGATCTGAGACAATTTAATTTTCACCATACATCATCTTTCAAAACATTCATATAGCATTTTACATCAAGATCTCAAACCTAGAGCTTGAAAAAGATTGATTTTCACTAAATTTGGCCTTATCAACTCTCTAAATTTGCACCATAGGCTTGTTGTGAAGATTATTTTTGCACTAATTGGATTTTATCAGGGTTATTTTTTGCATCCCCTCCTAAAAATCTTCACAACACCTTTTTATTGGGCTCTTGTATTGAAAATTTGGTGAAAATTTGCACATTTTTGCTATATTTGCCCTAGGGTTTGACTTAGATTTGCACTCCAAGTGTGTTGTAAAACATTTTATGGATTGAGGTGACTGATATCATCACTATTATTTTTTGTACCTCCTAAAATTATTTACAACACCCCTTTTGCTAGGTCTTGGAATTGAAATATTGTGAAAATTTGCATATTTTTGCTATATTTTCACTAGGGTTTGATCTTGAGTGGCACTATAAGCATGTTGTAACAGATATTTTGGTATTAATTGGCTGTTATTATTGATATAATTTTCTTTCCATCATCATTTTCCTCATAACACCCTTTTTCATGCTCTTTTGCATTAAGATTTGGTGAAAAAATCATATATTTTAGTGCATTTTCACTTGATTTTGACTTGTCATCATCTTGGATTTGCATCAAGAGTGTGTTCTAAAGGATCTTATTGTTATATTGGACTGATATCATACATATTATTTTCTACCCCTGATCAAAATCCTTACAACACCTTTTCTTTCATATATTTGCATTAAAAAGGTACAAAAAATCATGTATCTTAGGTCATTTTTGCATATAACTTTGCACTTGTCTTTTGCATAAATTTTGAAAAATTCCAAAAATCTGATTTTGCATTGATTTGAGAATATACACATGGTTTTTAATCACAACAACAACAATAGGTTCCCTCCTAGGCCTTACATGAAGAGAAAGGTCCCTGAACCTAAAATTGTGTTTACACATAATGATAGAACAATTAGAGACACTGGAGGACCTCTTTACATCACTGTGAAAATAATGGGAAACCCTATGGATGGAACCCTTATTGATCCTAATTGCATGACTAATGTTTCCATGGAATAGTTCCTCTATTTACATAACTTGATGCAAGGATATTATGACCCTTCAGACATGATGATCAAAACACATAAGGGAACCTTTGTAAATCAATTGGGTAAGATATCATTATTGGTCACTATATTTGAGAAACATGTAGAACAATGGCTTGATGTTGTCCCCATTTCACATTAAATTGGGACACCCTTGGTTAAAGGCTATGAAAGTTGTCCCTTCAACAATTCATAATTGTCTAAAATTTTCTTTTGATGGACATATAATTGTATATGCCTAAAAATGACACGACTCTATCTAAATAAATATTTGAAATATTTATTTCATCTTAATATTCCTCTATCAATAAATAAATAAATCAATTTAGTTATTTGGTTCATATTCCTCCCAAAAATTAAATAAAATCACTTATTTCATTAGTTTCATCAAATCCTTCGAAATCCTCTTATCTACAATTAAATAATTCTTAATTATTGAATTAAATCAAATTGTTCTTCTAAATTTAAATAAATCAATCAAATTTATTTAAATTATCTCAATCTCTAAAAATAAAATATAAATCAAATATTTTATTTATTCTTCTAATTCCTCAAAAATCTTCCAAATCTTCTAAAAATAAATCTTGTTCATCATACACACAAAATTAAATAATTTATTATTTAATTTATCTCAAATCATGCAAAAAGTAAATTACAAGTTGAGTTTATTGACTTAATCAATCTTGTTTTTATCAACAACTCTTAAATTAGAAAAAAATATTCTAATTTATGAAATCAAATCTTATCTTTATCAAGAAAGCAGCTAACTCAAATAAAACAGTTTTTTATGTGACACATGTCAGGTGCAAATTCATCATGAATTCTAGATTTATCTCCTCTGTTGATCTTCTTATTCATTTTGGACCGTTGATCTTCCTTCTATCAAGTCTATAAATACAACCCCTATTCCTCTATTTCTATAATCTAAGCTTTTAGTAAACTTACTCTGCAGGAATCACAGCATGCCTTTGGCACCCAAACCATATCCATAGCTTGCGATCACCATTTTTATTGTATTGAATATCCTCTTCATTACAAGAACTGTCATAGTTGTTTCTCTATTATCATCTTGAAGAAAAAAGCAAGTACGCTTTCTGAGGGCTTCATTCACACAAAAGATCAATTTGAGATTAGGTGACCAATGGAAGCCACGAAGTAATAAGGTTTGCAATGTATTCTTCTTTTTGTTTGAATCTTGATTATTGCAATTTCTATTGAGTTATTGGGTTATTCTTGATTATTGATATTATATCCACATTTTCTCGTAACATTTATGGTGCCCACTGTGGGGCCTTGCCCCAATTTAACCTAAAATTGATTTTTTTTTGCGTTAGGTTCCGTACATAAGAAGTTTTTGCGCATCTATTCACTGGTAACATGCATCTATCCCCTGTAGTGACGCATCTGTTCAATCAGCGCATATACTCACTTAATCAGTGCATTTGCTCTCTGAATCAACACATATATCTGACCTGCACTTGTATTTCCTATTTTAGTGCTTTTATTCTCTATAACTGCGCATATATCTTTGCGCATCTGTTCTTTGTACTAGCACATATATCCTCTGTAACTACACATTTGTTCTGATAAGGCTCTTCAGATATTTCTTGTAATTTTTCTAATGCTAACATCTCTTGCAAGAATATTCTCAAATCTGATTTGTAAGTTAAGGGTTGGTTAGACATTTAGTTGCATTGTTAACTCACATCATAGATCTAATTAGCAAGGAAAGTAATTAGATTGTTCATGCAAATCTTATCTAGATCGAAATAGGAAGGCAATAAATTGAACTTGTTGCACCAACAACTCAAACATAGTCCCAACTAGGAGGATCTAAAATTGAACCATTGCTTTCTATTTGCTTCTTTCAAAGTTAACAAATCTTGTGTGTGCCCAAGTAGAGTAGCTCATTTAGTCTTTTTCTTTTTAACTAGGGGAAAACAACCATTGTTTTTCATGTATTTGGAATGATAATAGGCCTATGCTCTCACCTTTCTTGGGTGACTAGAATGCCAAACCTATCATTTCACATGTATTTCCTTTAGAGAGGCTTTCCCTTGTATATCCTTTTGTCCAAGTGGGAATGACCTTAAGTGGTAATGGGCTAACTCCAAGCTCTTCCAATCCACTATAAATAAATTGTGTTTGAGGCGAAAGCTTCAAGCGACAAGTGTTGATTAGTTATACTGACAACCAACCTCCCCCAAAACCCTCCAAGGTGCAACCCTTGAAGGTTGGGAGTCTCCATAACAAAGAGTAGCACTGTCACACGTATAACCACTCGAATGGTTGCCCTTACTACTTATCCATTATTTTAGAAGCCAAAATCCCCTATAAACCAGTGCTGAAAAGAGCGATTATCATCTTCCTAAGATGACTCACATTCTTACGATTCAATAGTAGAGATAACAAGGAAATCCTAAGGTTTGTGAGCCTTGGGAACCTAAAACTTGGTGTACCAAAGAAGTTTGTGCACTTGTAAGGGGGAGCCCATGTCCCAAGTTCCAAAGTTATCCCTATGAATAGCGTAGCTGGAGAAATCCAAGTGAGAATTTGGTTTATATTGCCCTTGCCATCCTAGGATTTGTACTTGTTCTTGTCAAAAAAGTTAAAATCTAAAAAAAATAAAAAATCATGAAAATATTCTTTGTGTGTGCTTTGTCTTTCTTGCCATAGTTGAAAAATCAAATCAAAGAGACCAACTTTCAGCCAAAGAAAACCAAAAACATTGAAAAATGTACTTTTCCAAGTCAAAAATTGGTCAAAAACAACCAAAACAGATAGAGCCATGCATTTACTTCATCTTGTTGCGCATTTACTCTATCCTACCATGCATTTGCTCCATCCTGTTGCGCATCTACTTCATCCTGCTGTGCATCTATTTTCTTTAAATTTTTAGAATGGTTATGCTATGCATCTACTCCATCTTGTAGCGCATCTGTCACAGTGAGTACTTCCATACAGTTCATCAAAAGAACACCTACCTTTTTGAGCACCCATTTTAGTCTTGCATCAATTTTTAAGGATATGACAAATCAATTAGAAGCACTTACCCAACAAATCCAAGCCATACAACAATAAGTGGCGATCTTACAAATTGGATCTTCCACAAAATGATACTTGCTAGAGGGCATATCTTCTTATCCATTTGATAAAATCTTGGCTAAGATACCTTTCTCTTCTAGTTTTGATGTGCCCAAGTTTGATAAATATAGGGAAAGAAATGATCCCACATGAACCAAATCCCTCCTAACATAGCATGCTAGTACTAGCTATGTCTCACACCAAGATCATACATCCAAAACCTATCTTAATGATACTATTAACAAGGGAAACACCACCTCAAGTTGGAAATCATGTGCCAATCCATCTACTAGTCCTCTTTCACCATCCCCTAGAATGTATACCCAAAAGCATACTAGTTCTACACCAACACTGCCATCAAGTTCCCCAAGCTCTAATACGTCAACTAAAGAGTCCTTAAATGATTTTCTCGAAAGACTTTGCAAAATCTAAAAGCAAAAGAAAAGCTATGGAGAAATCCAAATCCGCTCATCCAATTTCATCCCCATCTAGCACAAACAATCCTCACCATAAGCCTAAGCCATTTACCATTAATCTCCATCTATTGTATTGTCCATTTACCCATGCACTCATGAAGGATGTGATCCAATGGCTATTAACAAGGAATCAAATATGTCCATGTCATAAAACACCTATCCAAGAGCCTATCAAAGAGCCTTCAAACATACCCATTGCTCCAACCGCGTCATGTAATTCATAACCCCTTGAGCTTATTGAAAAACCCTCTATCATGAACCAAAGTTAAGGTCCATCATACCTTCATGTTGTTGACCAAGAGCCTATCCAAGAGTCTTCTACCTCCACTTCAGTTCAAGAAAATAAAGAGTTATGTCAAGAGTACACTTTAGAGCATGTGGAAACATCAACCCTTTATCTAAAGCAAGATCAAAGCACCTCCATCCAACCCATCCGTAAGTTATATCTTTTCTATGATCAATATATTACCTATGAAGAAGATATAAATGAACAAATTGATCCTATACCCATACATGAGAAAGAAACCCAAATCCAACTCATCCATAACCTATATCTTTTCTATGATCAAGATATTATCGTTGACGAAGAACCTATACATGAGCCAATTGATCCCATCCCTATCACACATAATCCTATCTATGATCAAGCTCCTATTTATGATCAAGATCCCATCTACGATAAAGGTCCTATCTATGATCAAGTTGTAACATCAGAAAATGTCCCCTTGGGGGCTTTTCCCTCATAAGATTTAGCTCCTGGGTCTTTAGAGTGCATTTAGGACATTTTAGTTCATATTTTGGCATCCCGATAGAATGAGACCTAGGTTCCATGACAAATAGGACCTAGATGGACCCTTGGAGCTATACCCTACCCAAAATAGGGGGAGGACTTGGGACCCATGCCCTAGTCCTGCCCTATTTTGGGGCAGCCCCAATTTCTAGGTGTCAGTTTATGACCGTTAGGAGGTTCTTTTGCCGACACGGTAAAGTTTGATTTTTAATATCTTGGTGGGAATGCTTGTAGGTGCATATATAAGCATGTGTAGGCATTCATTTGTAAATTAGATGATTACTAGCAAGCTATTGTGTTCTCAAGGTGATTCAAGGCTTTCTATTATGTTGCAAGAGTAGACTTGTGTGTTTTGTGTGTTGATATTTGCATATTTGAGCATCAATCTTCTCATGGCATGAAGAGCATCTTCCTCCATAAGAGCTTCACTATAAGGTGACATATCATTATGTTTTTATCATTGATTCCTTTGGTGTTTGGCCTCTGCCTCACAAGGGCACACCCTCTTTATCTAACAACAGTGTTCGATGACTTAAGTGTCCTCCAGGGCTTGACTGAGGAAAGCCTCTAAACACCACAACCCCCAAACCAAGTCTTGTTATTGTAGGTTATAGGTGTCGCATCTAGAAAAAGTGGAGTTGCAAGAAGTCTTGGCAGACATTAGGGATTCAGGATCTAAAGAGAAGTTAGACATAGGAGCACTTCTAGGACTAGGGTGCTCGCAACAGTGTCCTCCACAGATAGATCTCAGGAAATAGAAGTTACAGGGCTGATCAGTGTTGGAAGGAGATCAAGATTCCCTTAAAAAGTAGGTACCTTGGACTTGGGTACCCACTCTAGTGTCCCTGACTGTTCCACCTCAGAACCCTAAAAATAGGTATTCTGTGATTTGTTATTTTACTCCTGTCTGCAAGAGCTTTTTTTGTTATTCATCAATTTGTTGTCGTATTTGCATAATTAGGGTTTTAATGGTTAATTGGATATAATAGAAGGAAAATTTGATAATTAATTCCCTAATCCAAGTTTCCCTTGATTTGCAAGTGACCTAGGGTATGCTAGTGCTCGCCACTCGATCCTAGATCCTTCAATGTTTAGTGGAAAGGAGGGTTTTAACATCTAAGGAACAAAAGATTAACAAAATCCAATTTTACCCTAAACATTTGGTGAACCCATATTTATGGACTTAAATTGCAACTTTTTGAGTGTTTTTCTTCAGATTTGGTGTGGTTTCATTCATTCATTTGGTCATTTATTTTATTGCATTGAGAAAAATTCAAAAAAATTCAAAAATTGGAAAAATACAAAAAAATTACATTGTTTGGCTTACTAAATTGCATCAATTCTTTCTAAATTTTCCTAATTCATGATTTTTGCATTAGATCTGATATAAACTATAGAAAAATATAAAAAATTAGAAATTTACCTTGCATTTTCATCATTTAATTGCTAGGGTTTTGTGGAAATTTTGACAATTTTATATAACCTAATAATTCCAAAATCTAGGGTTTGTAGGCAAAATCTTGTATCAGATTTTTCTACTGATTTTAGATTCAAATTTGAATTTGACTATAATCTTGCATTTTAGTGTGAATTTTCATTTAGATTTAAAATATTTGCATTTTTACATAGAAAATTTTAACAAAAACTAGCAATTTTGATGCATTTTCATTAAATTTGCATGGACATTTTTCATGTTAAGACTTGAAAATCATTTCTAGATCTGAGATTAAGTCAATTTCATCATAAATAATACTTCAAAACATTCACATAAAATTTTGTTCCAAGATCTCAAACCTAGGGCTTGGAAAACAACAATTTTCACTAAATTTGGCCTTATCGACTCTCAAAACTTGCACCGTAGGAGTGTTGTGAAAGGTATTTTTGCATTATTTTGCTATTATCAGGGTAGTAATTTTCTTCCCCTCACAAAAATCTTCACAACACCCTCTTAACGGGCTCGTGTAGTGAAAATTTGGTGAAAAACTACACATTTTAGCTATTTTTGCCCTAGGGTTTGGCCTAAGTTTGCACTCCAAGCATCTTGTGATCAATTTTATGGATTGAGGTGACTGATATTATTGATATTATTTACTTTACCTCCTAAAATTCCTCACAACACCCCTTTTTCTAGGTCTTGGAGTTGAAAAACCATGAAAAATTGCATATTTTGCTATATTTTCACTAAGGTTTTACCTTAAGTGGCACTACAATCATGTTGTGTTGGGTATTTTGTATCAAGTGGCTATTCTTACTGATATTATTTTCTTTCCATCATCATTTTCCTCACAACACCCTTTGTTATGCTCTTTTGCATTGAGTTTTGGTGAAAAAAGTGCGTAATTTGACATATTTTCACTATATTTTGACTTGGCATTATCTTTGATTTGCATCAAGAGTGTGTTGAGAAGGATACTTTTGTTGTTCTGGACTGATATTAGACATATAACTTGCTTTCCTTGACTGAAATCCTCATAGCATCCTTTGTTTCGTTCATTTGCATTGAAAAAGTACCAAAAATCAAGCACTTTAAGATCACTTTTGCATATAGTTTTGCACTTGACTTTTGCATAAAGTTGAAAAGGCTTTTCAAAATTTGATCTTACATTGAAATGGCACCTTCATGTCATTTTTCAATGGTATCTTTGCATGTATTTGTCAAAAACCTTGATTTTGACCAATTTTTAACCCTCATGAGTGAACATCCTACGATATTAGAAAGCTTAACTGAGTTCTTCTCCATGAGTAGCAAGGAAAAGGCTGATGATGATCCCATAAGTTATTCTACTTCCCCTATAACTAAATACCCAAATGAGAAGACTAGGGATAGCTTTAGTAATTCCACTGCTCTCCCTGGCCAAGATGAAGCATTTGTGAATGAAGAGCTCCCTTTAACAAAGAACATTCCACGGGTAGAAAATAAGCATTCATTTAACAATA
The DNA here is from genome assembly GCA_027924645.1 of Cunninghamia lanceolata. Taxonomy (NCBI): domain Eukaryota; kingdom Viridiplantae; phylum Streptophyta; class Pinopsida; order Cupressales; family Cupressaceae; genus Cunninghamia; species Cunninghamia lanceolata. Next base: position 11,884,885 of record BSBN01000112.1, on the reverse strand, counting down.
ATCACATTCCTACCTCTGTAGATCCTCCCACCAACCTTCTTCCTTTAGTTGATTGTTCACACACCTTGAATTTCACTAAGGAAGAGAAGACCTTTAATGTCCCTCCTTTGTTTGAATATTCAAGCCATTTGGACATCACTAAGAGGATAGAAAATAAATACGATAGTAAGCTTCAACAAGAAAATATTCCACCTAGACAAAGGACCTTTGATCTTGGTGCTTCCTCCTCTACAACATAAAAATCCATAACAAAGCAAAGCCCTATGTTACAAAAATTGAGTCGTAAAATACATCAATGTCAACTTGCAAAAAGAAGGCAAGGCGACGAGCTTACCTTGGATCCCAACAAGAAAACATCAATTCCAACATTCAACCAAACAATAATGATCCTAACAATGAAAAACATAATGAGAAAGATATGAATATGGCTATGGTACCTTATGTCCCACTATCCTCCAACATTAGGGAGTGGGAAGATGACGACGATGATTTGATTATAGACAACTTCTAGCCTGAAAGGGGCCCTATAGGTAAGTATCTCTAATCTTTTATTTCTATCATAATGTGATTCCCTCGTGATGTGTTATAGGTTGTTTAAGCCTCATGGAATGACCTTAGATTCTCCTGTAAGGTTTGGGATACTAGGAGACCACCTCTATTGTAACCTTCTTCTATTTGTATCATCATTCTTCTACATTGCTCTCTCTCTCTCATTTCATTGTTGAGTGTTGTGTCTTATGGACATAGCATTGTGGTTGGTGACTTGGGGGCACCCTCCTACGTGATTCTCCCTAAGACACTTGTTTCCCCTCTCTTATTTATTGTTTCCCTTCCTCTAGTGTTTACATCTAGCAAGCGGATGAGGAAAAGCATTTATACTGATGTGGACCTAGTGTCCCTTTCAAGAGCAATCAAAAAAATGGACTTAGTTCCTAATATGACGATGGGGTTGTATATCTTATCTAATGCTTGGCTAGTGGAAGTACTCATGCTTTCCGTGTAGTGAATTTTATGATGTTTCTATTACATTTACAAACCTTAACAATACTGCTACTCTGTGCACCTTTGTTTGCCTTTGAATCTAGCCTTGGTGGTAATCGATTCGGAGAGCTTCGTGGTATAGCCCCTGGTTATCCTTGAACTCTGAATTTGTTGTATAACCTTGGCTCTTTGTGTGGTTAATCATATGCATTGATGTTGTTGTTTATCATGATGTTGTAGACACTAACATGTTTCTTGCAGGGATGTGTTTGTGGGAACATTTGGTGATCGTAAAGTACATATCACCTCTGGGGGGCATGGGCTTTGTGAAAGTCAGTGTTCCCTTGTGTGTTTTCTTCCTACCTTAACATGCTTGATATCGATAACTAATATCAACCACCTTAAGGTGGGGGCATATAAGGTAAGCTGTCTATTGTAGATGTTAGCAATGTGCTTGTCCTCAGGTGTAGGCTAGTACGATGAGTACTTCCTACATCCTGAGTTTGTTTACAATTAATCTATCTATCTATTGTGTATACCTCCTTTTCACCATAAGGCATCTCCGTGATGCAGGTGGGGTTGTATACTTTTGAGCTCATACCTCCTTTTCACCATAAGGCATCTCCATAATGTGGGTGGGGCGGTATGCCATGCTTCCTTTTCACTGTAAGGCATCTACATGATGCGGGTGGGGTCACATTCTCAAAAGTCCTCTGCAGAGGCGGGGAGTGGTTCTGTGACTAACTCAACCCTTAAGTGTATCTTCGGTGACTATTGTGGTGAAGCCCAATCATCGATGTGTGCCTATAATGTGCCTGAGATGGTGATGAGCCTAGACATAGGGAACACACCATCGCTTGTCTGCCATGTTTTCTCTATGTCTTCAAGTGTGTGTTTTGGCATGCTTGTTCTGTTTAGTGTGTCTGTTGCCCCATATGCAGTATGCATTTTGGGAGGTTTTGCATGTCTTGCATGTGTGTTGCCCCATATATACAAAGACCTGCACGATGAGTGCATCATGTATTATGGGAGGTTTGTTTATTTTCCATTACTTGCATTTGCATTTCATATATATATGAGAAAAAGAAAAGAAAATATGTCATTTCTGTCTTCCATGCATTAATGTGTCTTCTATGCATTGACTATCTACTCCGTGTTCTACATGACTGTAACTCTCTTCTCCATGTTTTGTGTGCCTATTACTGTCTTTTATGCAATTGGTGTGTCTTCTCCATGCTTGGTGTGTTTGCTGTGTTTGTGACCTTACCTTAATTCATGTATTGGCCTTGTGTTTATACATACATTAAAGTGGGGGATAAATGTAACGTCAAAAAATGTCCCTTTGGGGGCTTTTCCCTCATAAGGTTTAGCTCCCGGGTCTTTAGAGTGCATTTAGGATATTTTAGTTCATATTTTGGCATCCCGATGGAATGAGACCTAGGTTCCATTACAAATAGGACCTAGGTGGACTCCTTGAGCTATACCCTGCCGAAAATAGGGGGGAGGACTTAGGCGCCCATGCCCTAGTCCTACCCTATTTTCGGGCAGCCCCAATTTTTAGGGTGTTAGTTTATGACCGTTAGGAGGTTATTCTACCGACACGGTAAAGTTTAATTTTTAATATCTTGGTGGGAATGCTTGTAGGTGCATATATAAGCATGTGTAGACATTTATTTGTAAACTAGATGATTACTAGCAAGCTATTGTGTTCTCAAGGTGATTCAAGGCTTTCTATTGTGTTGCAAGAGTAGACTTGTGTGTTTTGTGTGTTAATATTTACATATTTGAGCATCAATCTTCTCATGGCATGAAGAGCATCTTCCTCCATAAGAGCTTCACTACAAGGTGACATATCATTATGTTTTTATCATTGATTCCTTTGGTTTTTGGCCTCTGCCTCACAAGGGCATGCCATCTTTATCTAACAACAGTATTCGGAGACTTAAGTGTCCTCTAGGGTTTGACTGAGGCAAGCCTCTAAACACCACAACCCCCAAACCAAGTCTTGTGATTGCAAGTTTTAGGTGTCGCATTTGGAAAAAGTAGAGTTGTAGGAAGGCTTGGCAGACATTAGGGATTTGAGATCTGAAGAGAAGTCAAACACAGGAGCACTTCTAGGACTAGGGTGCTCATAATAGTGTCCTCCACAGATAGATGTCATGAAACAGAAGTTACAGGGTTGATCAGTGTTAGAAGGAGACACAGATTCCTCAAAAAATTAGGTACCTTGGACTTGGGCGCCTGCTCCAATGTACCTGACTACTCTGCCTTGAAACCCCCAAAATAGGTATTATGTGATTTGTTATTTTACTCCCATCTGCAAGAGCGTTTTCCATTATTCGTCAATTTGTTGTCGTATTTACATAATTAGGGTTTTAATGGTTAATTGGATATAAGAGAAGGAAAAATTGATAATTAATTTCCTAATCCAAGTTTCCCTTCATTTACAAGTGACCTAGGGTATGATAGTGCTCGCCACTCGACCCTAGATCCTTCAATGTTTAGTGGAAAGGAGGGTTTTAACATCTAAAGAACAAAAGATTAAAAAAATCCAATTTTACCCTAAACACAAATGAACCATGATGATCCTCTTAGTCAACTATATGCATTCCATGGTCAGGAGCTTATTACCCCATCTATCTATAATCCCACAACCATCCATGAGCAAGAAACCTCCATTACTCCTATCCACCTTCCATCTAGCCCTATCTATGATCCAACAACACACACTTTCCTTGATGAGACACTTGCCTCCCAAGTGCACATAGATGATCAAACCAATAACTTGGATCTTAAGGAGCATAATGATAATCAAGATCCTAATGATCCTCCACGATCCATTATCAACTATGTTGCAAATCCGTTATCCTATCCCCTTGGTCTCACCACCTTCATCCATGAATGTTCTTCCTTAGGAGAAAAACAACTGTTGTCTATCATTTCACCTTCCCCATCAAATAAGGAGATCAGTACTAGTGTCCAAAGCACCGATAATCCCATTATCCACCGCATACTCTAAAATATGAACTATCAAGGTAAAGGCTTCGGCCTTCATGAACAAGGTATTTTGGAGCATATCCATGTCGAAATCCCTCCACCCTCTTATGGCCTTGGATACATACCCCAAGGTGAATAATCCAAAGATGTTGGTACTTCCTCCATGCCTTCTACATCCACATTCCATCGCAAACCCTATCATATCCCCAAAACATATGTCGCCATTCCACTTCCCTTATCATATACATCCCAAAAGCATGTGACCATACACCTTCCACCATCCAATCTACCTCCACTACTTCCAACTCCTACCATCCTGCCATGCACATTACCTCCACTCCTTCCAACTCCTACTATCCCTCCATCCACTTTGCTTCCACTTCTCCCAACGCCAAATTCATCCATCTACACATTCCCTCGTATTTCAAATCATGACCGACAAATACACACATTATCTAAGTATGGAGCTTCCACTTAATCCACCAAACCTATGGGATTCAAAAATAAACATTGGGATGCATCCTTTCATAAAGACAAAAATCCTAAGGGTCCTAATACCTTACGAAATCAATCTAAAAAACCAAAGAAAAACCCATCTCAAAAGCTGCATACACCCACACACCTCAAAGCCAAACTAAAAAAGGTGTGGGTCCCCAAGCAACAAGTAATTACCTCTGAAGCTACACAAAAGCTGCATAGACCCAAGCCCATACCTTCACAAGTAAAGTCTAAAAGAAAAAGGGTTTGGGTACCTAAGCAAAAAGCTATCAAGTTAAATGATGCATCCACCTCTCAAGAATCTCAACCACCCACTTTCTCCTCTTCCATCCAAAAATCCCATTCCATCCAAAAGTCTCCAATTCTTCCATCCCACATGACAAGCAAAAATCAGAAAAATACTCAGTCTATGTGGGTCCATAAATACCTATATCACCCATCCACCAACCAAAAATCTCCATTGCTTCCTACCCCACCTTCCCATCATAAGATTTAATGTTTATCATGGTATGTGCAACCGTTGGTCATGGTTCCCTTCCATCCCACAACACCTCCGTATACCTCCATCTCCCCTTCCTTCCATTATTACCCCACATATCCTCCCCATCCTATTCCTATGGTCCATGCTTTTGCATAAGCCTTCCCTCCAACCTTGAATAAGTCTTACATCATCCGCATCATAATCCACTATCACACCTTCCATAATCTACAATCTACCTACTCCATATCCCTTTCATGCAATCCCTTACCAACCTCTATGAGCAAAATAATGCTTGGCATAGTCCATGTGTATCATCCATCTGTTAATGGAACTATCACCTTCCTTGGCACTAGATGCTTGAGTCTTTATTGACCATATCCACCCTTTCCATCCAAAGTACAAAAAAAAAGAAAAAAAAAAGTAAAGAAAAATCCTTTCATCCATTGGTGAAAACCTGGTAAACATGCACCTTGGATAAGTACCATTATGAAACCCTGGCAAACAGGCGTCATGTGTAGGTTGATCTTCCATGTTATTTACCCTTGGGAGTGTATTGTCTCATTGAACCTATCATTTTCCATCCTATATTACCATACCCTCCTATCATCCATATCCTACATATACCTATCATATTGAGTCCATTCATCCCCCATTCCTCTTTTGATCTTGATAGAGATATGGGGGCAAAATGTTGAAACATGCTTTGGGAAAACTCTTAATGTACCTTATCTTTTTCAAAACAATCCAATCCTCTCATCCTCCTTCGTCATAAGCTTTGTCATGTCAAAACCTGAGTAATTCCTATGTGGCATAGTCCTTGGAGATCACATCCTTGTTTCCTTCTACCTACACATCCGTTATCCATTATCATCCATCCATTTACCTATCCATGGTGTTCCCTTGTCATCAGTATCCGACATTTAGGCTATCCAAATTCCCATCCAAAAAATCCCAAAAACAACAAGTCATCTGCAACCCCATCATTGGTACCACTCCCGAACTACATCACCTTTCCCATCCATTCCATACATTCTCACCCATCCTATGGTCCACCCGCATCAACACCATTTCCCATCACCTAGGTCATAGGTCCACACAGTTCACCCTAAACTACATTGCCTCTGCGTCATCACGTAGGCAAAAACATTTATCAATGAGCCCCCGAGGCACTAAGTCAATCCCTTAGGGCCCGTTTCTTCATATCCATTGTCAATTCATCCACAATAATTTGAAACCTCTACTTGACTAGGGGCAAGTCCTCGACCTAGTTATGGAGTTGGATCATACAATGCCACATGTTCTAAGAGGACACCAATAAGGATTGTGATATCTCTCACTAGACAAACAGACAACATTATAAATGCACCTTTTCAACAGAAACTTTGACGCAAGACATCATCCTATCCAAAACAAAACAAACAAGTACCTAAACACTCCTTGTCTATTAAAATGCAAGAAATACTCAGGTCATCTAGATTCAATTTTGACTAGATGCTTGTATCAACTTGCTATATCAAAATCCATGTAAGGGATACTCAGGTCATCTTGGTTTAATTATACCTAGATGCTTGTATTTTCTTACAACATTTTAAAGAGAAAAGCAACAAAAAATGCCCAATGATGAAACAAGCACTTCAAAATACTTGCAATATCAAGATGACAAAGTATCCGCATCCATCCGTCTCAAATTGCATTCCATATATCATCCAACAATAAAGATTATGTTCGCAGTGTCAGAGCTTGTAAAAGCTTGTGATTCCTTCACTCATGTTTCTTTTGTCAGTCAAATTTTTATCTATCATTGTATCTTTCATCCTTGTGAAGTCAATCAAAGCAATGGTCCAAAGCAAAAGTCATTAATCCATACCAATCAAGTTAATCAATCTTGTCAAATTATCCAATCGCAATCAATGGTATTGATCCTAATCTTGTCATAAACCAACTTAATCAATCATAATTATCAATGGGATGTATCTTTCCCATGCCTATTATGTTGATCTAGGGATATATCATTCCCCATCATGACAACACTATCCTTTGTGTTGATCTAGGGATATATCGTTCCCCACAATGACAACACTATCGTCAGTCATTATCGATTAATCATTGGTGTACCGCTGGACATGGGCAATACCTTGTTTGTTCTTGTGTCATTTGTGCATACTTGCTCACTTGCTTCTGTGTGTTGTCATTTTATCTTTCATAGCATGTCATTTCAGCTCTTTCTTCACCTTAACCTATCATTCACCTTCTTCATCATGAGATTTCCGTCTCACACCCTCGAAACTTTCTTCCAGTCCAATCTCCTGAGGGGGCATCCTACCGTCGTTAAACCTATACCAGGGGCAAACTGGGGCATGTATCATTATCAGGAAATCTATTCTTTGAAACAATGTGATGAAACATATTGCATCAAAGAGGGGTAAAATGTATACGCCTAAAAATGACACGACTCTATCTAAATAAATATTTTAAATATTTATTTCATCTTAATATTTCTCTATCAATAAATAAATAAATCAATTTATTTATTTGGTTCATATTCCTCCCAAAAATTAAATAAAATCACTTATTTAATTAGTTTCATCAAATCCTTCGAAATCCTCTTATCTAAAATTAAATAATTCTTAATTATTTAATTAAATCAAATTGTTCTTCCGAATTTAAATAAATCAATCAAATTTATTTAAATTATCTCAATCTCTAAAAATAAAATATAAATCAAATATTTTATTTATTCTTCTAATTCCTCAAAAATCTTCTAAATCTTCTAAAACTAAATCTTGTTCATCATGCACACAAAATTAAATAATTTATTATTTAATTTATCTCAAATCATGCAAAAAGCAAATTACAAGTTGAGTTAATTGACTTAATCAATCTTGTTTTTATCAACAACTCTTAAATTAGAAAAAAGCATTCTAATTTATGAAAACAAATCTTATCTTTATGAAGAAATCAGTTAACTCAAACAAAACAACTTTCTGTGTGACACATGTCAGGTGCACATTCATCATAAATTCTAGATTTATCTCCTCCATTGATCTTATTATTCATTATGGACCATTGATCGTCCTTCTCTCAAGTCTATAAATACAACCCCTATTCCTCCATTTCTATAATCCAAGCTTTTAGTAAACTTACTCTGCAAGAATCACAACACGCCTTTGGCATGTTGGGAATTAAGGTGTCTCAACCTTGGTAATTCCTTGCATTTATTTTGATTGTATTTATTTATTCATTGCCTATGATGTAAATTAATTGTAAATTCCATATTGTCATTTTGTGGGATGTGGCACAGTGATGTGTCATCATACATGGAAGATGCCAACTTGTAATTTTGTCCTCACATGAGGAGATAGACATCCCACTTTGTGGTAGGAATATTTTGCCATGTGTCAGCATCTTGGATATTGTGTAAGAGAATTTTGACCGTAACGGTCATGACAAATTCCTATGACGAAGTTGTGACATGTAAGAGTCAGAAATAGGAGATTCTATGATAGGTGAAGACATGTGTCGAAGAGAATCTTTGAAAAAGGCATCTTTGGGCACCCCAAGGTGGACAATGACATGTTGTAAGAGAATATGCTATTTATAGCCTGTGTATGATAGATTCTCTTATAGCTGTAAGTTGTAACTGCTATGACAGATTCTATGATAGTTGTAAGAGTCGTAAGAGTATCTATCATAGCCCAGGTGACCTCTTTGGGATGGGGGTTGTGGACAAGTGTCAGAATCATCTTACAATGTTCACCAAGTGTCCATAGGTGTGGGTTTTGGGCCATGAGGCCAAGTTGGATGCCCATTCCAAGATAGAGGCAATTTTGCCTTATATTTTCTACATAAATAGGTGCTTGGAGGAGAAGATGTACTACAAGTTTTACAGGTACTTTTTGTTGGATCTAGGGCATACAACTGAGAGGGGGGGGTGAATCAGTTGTATAAAACTTGCTCTTACTTTAAACACTTGATTGTTCTTTGTTAGTTAATAGCATATCAATTAACCATCTATGAAAGCATAATGCATAAACTCAGAGCAGATGAACATCAACACATTGAACACCAAGATTTTGACGTGGAAAACCCGGTTAAGGGAAAAACCACGGGGTGATTAACCCAAGAATTATTCTCTGTTAGAAGAATAAAGAAGAATGAATGGCACATGCCAATTAGGGCTCACTGCCTGAGCACACTGCTCACAAAGAGGCCCACTGCCTACAAGGAGACACACTGTCTACAAAGTGATAAGAATCACAGTCTTGAACTGGAGAATGACATCTCTACCATGTCCGGATCAGTTCCATTTAAGCCCAAAAACCTCTGCTCTGCCTTTCGCACTTCTCTTCGCTATGCCACACTCATCCACACAATCCACACATCGAAATGAACTCACAAACCGTTATTTATACAAGACATCGACTTAGGAACAAACATCTAAGTCGGCAAACAACCATAAGAGTATCCGCAAGATGAATAACACATCCGGTCGGCCACCACAAGAACATTCGCAGGATGAACAACTCATCCGGTCGGCTAAACAGAGCAAGAACTTCATCCGGAAGAATAACTTCAATTCCGGGCTCTACTATCAATGCGGACCAACAACACAACCTCAACATGATCCAAGAACCTTCACAAGCCTGCCTGAATGACCAGGTACATCCGCACTTTCTTTACTTACTGGAATCTCTTCTCTTCCTTATCCGGAACTTCAAGAACACTGTCTGTCGCCACTGTCATAATGCAAGAGGTACTTCTGGACCTCCAAATCATACACAACTTGAGATGGCACATTACAAGGACATCCCAAAGACTCCTTCCAATCCGCAGATTAGGATTATACAGTTTCGGACCTCACCGGACCTTTTTGTGATCCTCTGTCACCTCTGAATACTTGCCGGAACCGGTTCTACACCGACAGCCACAACTCCTTTAGATCTTCATGCGGACCTCTGAAATCTTAACTAAAGCATCTCAAGACTCATATCTACAAACCCTTTAATCCGCATCCTCCGGTTTGCATCCTATATAGTACATTTGCCTTCTTCTCATCACTGTTCTTTACTGTTCCTGACTGAGGCTAATTTTCTCAACATCCTCAGCACACTGCTCATTGAATCCTTCTTGTCAAAGCAATATGAGTATGTTGACATCAATGACAACACTGGTTTACCTCATACTTGCAACAATCTCCCCCTTTGTCATTGATGGCAACATATGATGTGAAAAACCATCAAGACAAGAAACTTCTCCTTTCTGTCATTTCTCCCCCTATCAGCAACATGTCTTCTCCTCATTTACTGCTCCCCTTTTGATCATCAGCTACTTGTTTTTCACATGTCTTCTCTCCCCCTTTGACATCAATGGCAAAGGGCTCATACTTGCAATTCTCATACATCAGAATCATACCAGCTGCTCCCCCTTAGTTGCAACTCCCCATCATCAATCCGGATCACAAGATATGACTGTGATATCCACCAGATTGATGCACATCAGTGCATCCTAGTTCATCACCGGAGGGGCCATGACCCCTAACTTCTCCCAGAGATATTCAAAAGAGTCCTTGGGAAGAGGTTTAGTAAAGATATCTGCAATCTGATCCTTTGAGGGAACATACTCCAATCTAACTTATTCCTTGTTCACTTGTTCTCTCAAAAAGTGAAACTTGATAGATATGTGCTTAGTCTTAGAATGCAATACTGGATTCTTAGAAATATTAATTGCACTTGAATTATCACAGAAAATTGTGATAGGCTCCTCATATTCAACTTTAATGTCTCTTAGCATCTGCTTCATCCATAAGATTTGAGTGCAACTACCTGCTGCTGCAATGTATTCTGCTTCAGTTGTAGACAGAGATATTGCATCTTGTTTCTTGCTTAGCCAAGAAACCAATCTCTTCCCCAAAAATAATGCTCCACCACTAGTGCTCTTCCGGTCATCCACATCTCCTGCCCAATCTGCATCTGTGTAAGCATGAAGAGAGAAATCCGGATCTCTAGGGTACCATAGACCATACTCAACTGTTCCTTTTAGGTACCTAAAAATTCTTTTGATTGCCATAACATGAGATTCTCTAGGATCAGCCTGGAATCTTGCCACAAGACCAACAGCCTGCATTATATCTGGTCTAGTTTGAGTGAGATACAACAATCCACCAATCATTGATCTATACTTTGTCTGATCTGCCTTTGGAGAATCATCATCTTTGCTTAACTTACATCCGGTTGCCATAGGAGTGTTCATTGGCTTTGAGTCTTCCATACCAAATTTCCTTAACAATTCTTTCACATATTTGGTCTGAGAAATGAAGATCCCTTCTTTTGTTTGAGTAATTTGCAGACCCAAGAAGAAATTCATTTCACCAAGCATAGACATTTCAAACTCACTTTTCATCTGATTTGCAAAACTTTTGCACATACTATCTCTTCCTCCAAAAATGATATCATCCACAAACACTTCAACAATCAAAATGTTTTCATGATCAATTTTGAAATATAAGTTACTATCAGCAGTACCTTTGTTGAATCCAATCTGCACAAGATGCTTATCCAACCTTTCATACCATGCTCTTGGGGCTTGCTTCAATCCATACAAAGCTTTCTTCAACTTGCAGACCATATCATCATTATCAGACAATTGAAATCCATCTGGTTGTTCAATGTAAACTTCTTCTTCCAGATCACCATTTAGGAAAGCAGACTTGACATCCATCTGATATACCTTGAAGTCTTTGAAGGCAGCAAATGCAAGAAGTAATCTGACTGCTTCAATTCTTGCCACCGGAGCAAAAGTCTCTTCAAAGTCAATTCCTTCTATTTGAGAGTAGCCTTTGTAGACCAATCTAGCTTTGTTTCTGATTACTTCACCAGCTTCATTTAGTTTGTTCCAGAAGACCCACTTGGTTCCAATTACATTCCTGTCTCTAGGTCTGGGAACAAGATCCCAAGTATGATTTTTCTCAATTTGCATCAATTCATCTTCCATTGCTTTCGTCCAGTTTTCATTATTGCAAGCTTCATTTATTGTTTTAGGTTCAATCTTTGAAATCAGACAACATTCATCCTGATTTTGAGCAACATTCCTTCTAGTTTGTACACCTTTGCTTCTGTCACCTATGATCTAATCTTCAGAGTGGTTCAGTCTTACATACCTTGGAATTTTGGGAGTATCCTGCACTGCTGCTTCTTGATCAGGCTCATTCAAACCTATCTCTTCTTCCTGATTTACCGGATCAGGCTGACTCTGTCTCACCAGAGAGGATTGAGTTCCTTGAACACTGTCTTGGTCATCTTCATCAAACTCATAAAATCTTGAATGCTTCTCAATTCCTTCATCAACTTTCACATTGGTGCTTTCTATCATCTTCCTCAATCTCTTATTGTAACACCGGTATGCTTTGCTTTGAGTGGAGTAACCCAAGAAAATTCCTTCATCACTTCTAGCATCAAACTTTCCTAGATCTTCATCTCTTTTAATATAACACTTGCTACCAAATACTCTGAAATATTTCACAGTAGGAGTGATGCCAAACCAGAGTTCATAGGGGGTCTTACCGGTGTTGTTTCTGATTTGAACTCGATTGAGAGTGTAGACTGTAGTGCTGATAGCTTCTTTCCAAAACATTTGAGGAACATTTGCTTCCAACATCATTGTCCTGGCAGCTTCCTGGATGGTCCGGTTCTTTCTCTCAACTACTCCATTCTGCTGTGGAGTCCTAGGAGCAGACAATTGTCTCCTTATACCCTGCTTCTCACAAAAGTCAATGAACTCACCAGATGTAAATTCACCACCTCTATCAGACCTTAGACACTTTAGTTTCAATCCGGTTTGATTCTCTACCATAGCTTTGAAGATTTTGAACTTCTCAAATGCTTCTGATTTTTCTTTTAGAAAGGTAACCCACATCATCCGGGAATGATCATCAATTAACAACATGAAATATCTATCACCTTGCAGACTCTTGATTCTTGTCAGACCATAGAGATCAGTATGTACTAATTCCAACAATCCGGTAGAAGACTGATCTTGGCTTTTGAAAGAGACTCTGCTTTGTTTACCTAGCTGACATTCTTTGCACAAACTATTTGTAGGTTTCATCAATTTTGGAAGATCTCTTACAGCCTGAGTATTGCTTATCTTGATGATGTTATCAAAATTTACATGACACATTCTTCTATGCCATAACCAACTCTGATCAATTTGAACAAACAAACAACTTTTATTTGAACCAACCAGATGAAAGATATTACCTTTTGTCTGAGTACCGGATGCAATTTCAGTTCCGGAGCTTGTAAAGATTCTGCATTTTCCATTCTTGAACCGGAGATCATAGCCTTTGTCCACTAACTGACCAACACTGAGAAGATTGTGCTTCAATCCTTCAACATATAGTACGTTACCTGTTTTGCTCTTTCCATCAAAGGAAATAGTTCCCTTGCCTCTGATTCTGCCAGCAGAATTGTCACCAAACTTTACCATTCCTCCTTCATACCTTTCCAAATTCAAGAACTTATTCTTGTCACCAGTCATATGATGAGAACATCCACTATCAATAACCCAATCATCCTTTTCTTCCACTTGAGCAGCCAAAGCTTTTTCAACAACTTTGTGATTGATAGATTTAGAGAGTATTGAATCTTCTTCCTTGATGGCAATAAACACCCACTCATTTCTGGATTTGCTTCCTAGTTCTGATTCATCATCTATTACTCCTTCATTGTCATCTTCTTCATGAACATAATAGCAATTCTTTTGAAACCTTTGTCTGTTAGTATTAGACCTTGCAGATCTTTCCGGACATCTTGAAGTAAAATGACCAATCTTATTGCAGTTGAAACACTTAAAGGGTAGTTTTCCTTCATACTTACCGGATCCTCTTGGCAGTCTCTTTGCAATGAGGGCTTCAAGTTGAGCTGTTTTTGCTTCTTCTTCTTCCATGTCTCTTCTTGCTTGATCATACCATGATATTTTCCTTGATGAGTTTTCTCCCAGATCAAATCTCTGTTTGCCTTTCACATAGGCACTGGCTTTGAAAGCAGATTCAGTCTTGGGAGGATCATCTCCAAACTCGGTCATTTCAAATGCAGCTAGTTTGCCAGCCAGTTGTTCTCTTGTGACAGTTGTGTGGGCTCTGAATTCATCAATGGCAGCAACCTTGATTTTGTAGGCAGCAGGAAGGGATCTTAGGATTTTGCAGACAATCTCATTTTCATCTAGAGTTCCACCATCATTTCTAATTCCACATACCAGCTCATTCACTCTTGGCATAAAGGTAGTGATGTTTTCATCATCTCTCATCTTCAATCTTTCAAATTTCCCTTTTAGACTTTGCAACCTTGCACTTTTGACAAACTCATCTCCTTCATACAGAAGTTCCAGTTTAGTCAGGATCTCATATGCAGTTGGTAGGTCAATAACATTTGAGAGATCTGAGTCATTCAATGCGCTTAGTAGGGCTTCCTTGGTCCGCAGATTATTTTCAGCATCTGTAATCTCATTCAGATTTGTTGGACCACCTTGTGGAGGTACATATGGTTTCGAGACCATAGCCAAGTATGCTTTTCCCATACATTCCAAGTGACACTTCATGCGACCTTTCCAGAGAGTGAAGTTGGTTCCATCGAACTTCGGACTATCCTTCTTGTATCACGACATCCTGGATCTCCTCAAGCGATTAAGCTCCTTTCAGAGGAACTTGGCTCTGATACCAATTGTTGGATCTAGGGCATACAACTGAGAGGGGGGGTGAATCAGTTGTATAAAACTCTCTCTTACTTTAAACACTTGATTGTTCTTTGTTAGTTAACAGCATATCAATTAACCATCTATGAAAGCATAATGCATAAACTCAGAGCAGATGAACATCAACACATTGAACACCAAGATTTTGACGTGGAAAACCCAGTTAAGGGAAAAACCACGAGGTGATTAACCCAAGAATTATTCTCTATTAGAAGAATAAAGAAGAATGAATGGCACATGCCAATTAGGGCTCACTGCCCGAGCACACTGCTCACAAAGAGGCCCACTGCCTACAAGGAGACACATTGTCTACAAAGTGATAAGAATCACAGTCTTGAACTGGAGAATGACATCTCTACCATGTCCGGATCAGTTCCATTTAAGCTCAAAAACCTCTGCTCTGCCTTTCGCACTTCTCTTTGCTATGCTACACTCATCCACACAATCCACACATTGAAATGAACTCACAAACCGTTATTTATACAAGACATCGACTTAGGAACAAACATCTAAGTCGGCAAACAACCATAAGAGTATCCGCAAGATGAATAACACATCCGGTCAGCCACCACAAGAACATTCGCAGGATGAACAACTCATCCGGTCGGCTAAACAGAGCAAGAACTTCATCCGGAAGAATAACTTCAATTCTGGGCTCTACTATCAATGCGGACCAACAACACAACCTCAACATGATCCAAGAACCTTCACAAGCCTGCCTGAATGACTAGGTACATCCGCACTTTCTTTACTTACTGGAATCTCTTCTCTTCCTTATCCGGAACTTCAAGAACACTGTCTGTCGCCACTGTCATAATGCAAGAGGTACTTCCGGACCTCCAAATCATACACAACTTGAGATGGCACATCACAAGGACATCCCAAAGACTCCTTCCAATCCGCAGATTAGGATTATACAGTTCCAGACCTCACCGGACCTTTTTGTGATCCTCTGTCACCTCTGAATACTTGCCGGAACCGGTTCTACACCGACAGCCACAACTCCTTCAGATCTTCATGTGGACCTCTAAAATCTTAACTGAAGCATCTCAAGACTCATATCTACAAACCCTTTAATCCGCATCCTCCGGTTCGCACCCTATATAGTACATTTGCCTTCTTCTCATCACTGTTCTTTACTGTTCCTGACTGAGGCTAATTTTCTCAATATCCTCAGCACACTGCTCATTGAATCCTTCTTGTCAAAGCAATATGAGTATGTTGACATCAATGACAACACTAGTTTACCTCATACTTGCAATACTTTTATGCTACCGGATCATCTCCAGATATGAGTGTCGAAGACTCCTACAAGAGCATTAGCTCTAATTTATATTGTAACCTCTTTGTTTACCTAATACAGTTGAGTAGTGTTTTGGAGTGTGGGGTTTTTCACCTGTAAGGATTTTCCCCATGTATATCTTGTGTCTGTCTTCTTCTGTCGCACTTTCTTGTTTATGTGTTTGTTGCAATATCTCATGTTAATGGTTTAATGTTTCTATAATAGTTAGGATAAATTTGAATTTGCACTCTCCTCCCCTCATTAGATTAGTGTACGAAGCGATTTCTGCACACCTAGCTTCCTTTCAGTTGGTATCAAAGCCTGGCCAGTTTTTGGTTCTAGCTACTAGGTAGGGTTTTTTTGAGCTAATATTAGGTTGAGTGGGAGTCTTGTGTAGAGTATTTTGTATCTTATCACAGCAAGGAGATGGTAACCACATCTGAAAGGTTAGATGTTGAGAAATTTAATGGCACTAATTTCAAGTTGTGGAAACTTAAGATGGAGGACCTACTTGTTGATCATGATCTATGGGAAACCATTGATGGCACTAAACCTACAACAATGTCACAAGCTGATTGGGACCTCAAAGATTGGAAGGCTAAGGATCTCATTAGACTCTATTTTGTTGAACATCCATTAGAAGAAGACTGTAAAAACTTTTTGGAAGAAGCTGGTAGATGTTTATCAAGCGAAGTCCTTGGTGAACAAGCTCTTTCTGAAAAATAAGTTGTTTTCTCTGAAGATGGAAGACGCAGGATCTGTTGTGGACCATATGACTACTTTCAACATGATCATTGCATAGTTGACATCCGTGGGTGTGAAGATGGAGGAGGAGGATCGGTGTATGACCCTACTTTGTTCTTTTCCGGATTCATGGGATCACCTTGTCATGGCTATTGGAAGCACCACATCCACATTCACAATGGAAGAAGTGGTATCTTCATTGTTATCTAAAGAGATGCCGAGAAAGTCCTCTAAGGCAGCCAAACAGACTCTTACGGTTTGTGGAAGATCTAAAGAAAAAGGGAAGAAGAAGGACAACAAAAGTGATAAGGGTAGATCCAAATCCCATGGGAGATCCAAATCTCCTGGAAAATCCAAGGCTCTCTATTGGAACTGTGGTAAAATCAGGTATTTTTGAAAGAATTATAGAGAGGAGAAGAAAAAGAAGAAGAAAGCTCCTGATTTAGATTTTGACAAGTCACAAGATGATGGTGATGCCTTCATCGCATCCCTGGCCATCAATGCATCTGATGATGTGTGGTTGATTGATTTTGGTGCATCATTCCACATGACCTTGCATCGAGACTGGTTCACGAAGTATGAAGGGTTCAATGGTGGAAGGGTGTAGCTTGGAGATGACTCTCATCTAAAGATTCTTGGTCATGGAAGAGTCTCAATCTGATTCCCTGATGGACGAGTGAAAGGGATCACTGGAGTTATGCACATTCTAGGCCTTGCACAGAACCTACTTTTTGTAAGTATGTTGAATGATGCAGGTGTGCAAGTTGTCTTTTTGAAGGATAGATGCAAGATGACAAGAGGATCTATGGTACTTGCAAAGGGTACTCAAAGGGGTACTTTGTTTCAGTTGGAGGCATGCACTTCATAGTGCAATAGTTCTTCTAACTCAAAGAAATGAGTTGTTGTCACTTCATCCCCACCATCTGAACATGCAGTGAAGAAATCTGCTATAATCAGTTCTGATGGTAGTGCACATACTTTGGAAGCTAATCTTCCTACTGAAAAGACTATGTTATGGCATTTGAGATATGGCCACATTGGTGAGAAGGGTCTGCATACCCTAAAAAATAAAAAACCTTGTTGAGGAGTTAAATGATTGTAATCTCAAGTTCAACTTTTGCGAACATTGCATTTATGGAAAGCAAAACTATGTTTAGTTTTACTCTAGTTCTCACACGTCTTCTGGTGTATTGGATCTAATTCATTCTTATGTGTTTGGTCTTGTGAATGTTCCTTCAATTTCAAAATCTGTATATTTCGTATCTTTCATAGATGATTATAGTAGAAGGACATGGGTTTATTTTATCAGAAGCAAGACTGAAGTCTTTAGTCAATTTAAAGAGTTTAAAGCCTTTGCTGAAAATTAGACTTGTAAAAAGATTAAGTGTTTGAGAACTAACAATGGTGGTGAGTTTTGTTCAGCAGAGATCGATAAGTTCTACAAAGAGTAAGGGATTGAAAGGCATAAGACAACTCCATATACCCCGCAGCAAAATGGAGTTGCAAAGAGGATGAACAGGACACTGATGGAGAAGGCTAGGAGTATGTTTAGTGGAGCAAGCCTCGAACAAAAGTTTTGGGCTGAAGCTATTGCCACTGCTTGCTATCTGGTAAATAGATCTCCTACATCAGCTCTGGTTAGCAAAACACCTATGGAGGTGTGGTCTGGTAAGAAGCCTTTAGTAAGGAATCTTAGTTCTTTTTGTTGTGAGGCATATGCACATGTGCCTAGGGAGAAATGGTCTAAGTTAGAGAACAAGGTTGTTAAATATATTTTTATTGGCTATGGTGTTGGTGTGAAAGGATACAAGCTTTGGGATACCGTGACTGAGAAAGTGTTGTATAGAAGAAGTGTTATCTTCAAAGAGCTAACACCTTCTTCCGTTGTTCAACAACCAGAACATTCAAAAAAGAAAGAAGATGGGGTTCAGTTTCCTTCTACCCCTGAGAAGACTGAACCGACAGACCTTGTGAGGCCTGATGATGAGGAGAACTCTAGCAACTCTGGAAGCAATGAAAAAGTAGAACCTCAACCTTAGCCATTGAGGAGGTCTACATGAACAAGAAAGCAACCTAATAGGTTTGGTTATTCATTACTTGATTCTAGTTGTGCTTTTGCTTTACTTTCTAACACTGATGAGCTTAGAATTGTGAAAGAGGCTATGTGCATGAAAGATGTAGGTTCCTGGAAGGAGGCCATGGAGGATGAGATGGCTTCTTTGGAAAAGAACAAAACATGGGACTTGGTGCCTTTGTCTGATGGATGAAAACCTGTTAGTTGCAAATGGGTGTTCAAGAAGAAATTTTGTAAAGATGGTAGTGTTGAAAAGTACAAGGCTAGATTGGTTGTGAATGGGTACTCACAAGTGGAAGGAATTGATTATGGTGAAATTTTCTCTCCTGTTACAAAGATGACATCCATTAGATTTATGTTATCTCTTGCAGTTGCTTATGATTTAGAGATAGAACAGATGGATGTGAAGATAACTTTCCTTCATGGTGATTTGGAGGAAGAAATCTACATGTCACAGCCAGCGCATTACATAGAGAAAGGTAAAGAAAATTTGGTTTGCAAGCTTAAGAAGTCTTTGTGTGGCTTGAAGCAGTCTCCTAGGATGTGGTACTTGAAGTTTGATGCCTTTGTGTTTCCAATAGATTATTTGAGATCAAAATCAGATCACTATGTGTATTATAAGTTTGATGGTGACCGTATTCTCATTGTTGCATTATATGTTGATGATATGTTGCTAATTGGGAAGGGTAGGACTATGATTTCTGATTATAAGTCTCAGTTGGCAGCACAGATTGAAATGAAAGATTTAGGGGCAGCTAGGTACATTCTAGGAATGGAAATCAGAAGAGACAGAGCTAACAGAAAACTTTGGTTAAGCCAGAGTAAGTATGTGAAGACCGTGTTGGATAGGTTCAGCATGGCAAATTGTAGACTAGTGAGTGTTCCTATTTCATTGGGAACAAAGTTATCTATTAGTGATTGTCCAAAATCTCTAAGTGAGGTGGAGGACATGAGCAGGGTACCTTATGCTAGTGTTGTTGGCAGTTTGAGGTATGCTATGGTCTAGACAAGACTAGACATTGCCCAAGTAGTGGGAGCCCTTAGTCGGTTTATGGCTAATCCTGGACGGGTACATTGGGATGTAGGTAAGAGAGTGTTCTAATATTTGAGGGGTACTTCTAAGTATTCCATATGTTATCATGGTAATGCTACAGGACCTTCGCATTCCATTTGTATTCATGGATTTGTAGATTATGATTGGGCAAGTGACATTGACAGGAGGAGATCCACTAGTGCATGTGTTCACAATGTTTGATGGTGCAATTAGTTGGATGAGTAAGCAACAACCTGTGGTTGCTTTGTCCACTACAGAAGCTGAGTATATGGCTGCAACTCATGCTTGTAAGGAACCCATTTGGCTTAAGAGATTGTGTTCATATATTGGTGTTGATGCAGGTCAAATTACGATCAGTTATGACAGTTAGAGTGTAGTTTGCCTTGCGAATAATCCAACTTTCCATGCTAGAACAAAGCATATTGATGTATAGTTTCACTACGTACGAGACATGGTAGAGGATGGGAAGGTAAATTTGTAGAAGGCAGATACTTTGAAGAATGTTGCAGATGCATTGGCAAAGCCAGTGGGCACAGAGAAGTTTAGATGGTGTTCGGAGTCTATGGGCCTCTCGGCCTATAGCAGTTAAATCATGTTATTCTATTGGCTCTTATAGGGTGTTTGACAAGTGGGAGAATGTTGGGAATTAAGGTGTCTCAACCTTGGTAATTCCTTGCATTTATTTTGATTGTATTTATTTATTCATTGCCTATGATGTAAATTAATTGTAAATTCCATATTGTCATTTTATGGGATGTGGCACAATGATGTGTCATCCTACATGGAAGATGACAACTTGTAATTTTGTCCTCACATGAGGAGATAGGCGTCCCACTTTGTGGTAGGAATATTTTTCCATGTGTCGGCATCTTGGATGTTGTGTAAGGGAATTTTGACCGTAATGGTCATGATAGATTCCTATGATGAAGTTATGACATGTAAGAGTCAGAAATAGGAGATTCTATGATAGGTGAAGACATGTGTCAAAGAGCATCTTTGAAAAAGGCATCTTTGGGTGCCCCAAGGTGGACTATGACATGTTGAAAGAGAATATGCTAATTATAGCCTGTGTATGACAGATTCTCTTATAGCTGTAAGTTGTAACTGCTATGACAAATTCTATGACGGTCGTAAGAGTCATAAGAGCATCTGTCATAGCCCATTTTGGAAATAGGTGACCTCTTTGGGATGGGGGTTGTGGACAAGTGTCAGAAGCATCTTACAATGTTGACCAAGTGTCCATAGGCATGGGTTTTGGGCCATGAGGCCAAGTTGGACGCCCATTCCAAGATAGAGGCAATTTTGCCTTATATTTACTATATAAACAAGTGCTTAGAGGAGATGTACTACAAGTTTTATAGGTACTGTTATGCTATTGAATCATCTCTAGATACGAGTGTCAAAGACTCCTGCAAGAGCATTGGCTCTGATTTGTATTGCAACCTCTTTGTTTATGTAATATAGTTGAGCAATGTTTTGGAGTGTGGGGTTTTTCACCCGTAAGGGTTTTCCCCATGTATATCTTGTGTCTCTCTTCTTCTGTCATACTTTTTTGTTTATGTGTTTGCTGCAATATCTCATGTTAATGGTTTAATGTTGCTGTAATAGTTAGGATAAATTTGAATTTGCACTCTCCTCCCCTCACTAGATTAGTGTAGGAAGTGATTTCCGCACACCTAGCTTCCTTTCATGGCACCCAAACCATATCCATAGCTTGCGATCACCATTTTTATTGTATTGAAGATCCTATTCATTACAAGAACTATCATAGCCATTTCTCTATTGTCATCTTGAAGAAAAAATCAAGGAAGTGCGCTTTCTGAGGACTTCATTCACACGAAAGATCATTTTGAGATTAGGCGACCAATGGAAGCTGCGAAGTAATAAGGTTTGCAAGGTATTCTTCTTTGTGTTTGAATCTTGATTATTACAATTTCTATTGAGTTATTGGGTTATTCTTGATTATTGATATTATATCCACATTTTCCCATAACAATACTTACTATCCCTCTCAATAAGTAGAAACCTTTGGTTGCAAGAAAACATTGCACATTGGATTACTTTTTGGACAAAACTAAAAAGAAACCGACACCATGAATAGACTTTAACTTCTTGAGCTATAAAAATTACAAAGCAAAACTATTACATCCAATGGTCGGTCCCTCTATGCAAGAAACAACAAAAGACAAGTAACACGCATTTGAAGAGAACCGTAGACTGAAAGGACAAGTTCCCTATGTTGAGGTTCCTCCCCCGCCATCCTTACAAGGATCGGGAGGTAATTGTCAACAAAAAAACATTCCACCTAGACAAATGAGATTTGATCCCGGTGCTTCTTCTTCTAAAATAAAAAAAACCCATGAAAGAATAAAGCCTTATCTTACAAGAGATAAGTGGTAAGAGAAAGAGAAATAGAAAAGCAAGAGAAAGATGAAGAAGAAGACAAGCTTATGCCATAAACCTTGCATCTCAACAAGAAAACATTGATCCAAACATTGAAACAAACAAAGATGATCCTAACAATGAACAACCTTGGGCTATGGTACCTTATGTCCCACTTTCCTCTAAAATTGGGGAGTGTGAGGATGATGATGATTTACTTGATGACGACTAGCCCAAGAGATCCTACCAGGTAAGTATCTCTAACCCTTTATCTCTCTCATGATGTGCTTCCCCCATAATGTGTTGTTTTGTTTAGGCCTCTTGGGATGACCCCTGATTCTCTTGTAAGGTCCAAGATACCAGGAGACTGCCTCTGTTGTGACCTTCTTCTATTTGTATCATCATTCTTCTATATTGTCTCTCTCTAATTTCATTGTTGTGTGTTGTGTCTTATGGACATAGCGTTGCAGTTGGTGACTTAGGGGCACCCTCCTACATGAGTGTCCCTAAGGCACTTGTTTCTCCTCTCTTGATTTATTGTTTCCCTTCCTATAGTGTTTCTATCTAGTGGGTGGATGATGAGAAACATTTATACTGATGCAGACCTAGCATTCCTTTAGTGAGAAATCAAAAATTGGACTTAGTTCCTAATATGATGATGGGGTTGTAAATCTTATCCAACGCTTGGCTAGTAGAAGCACTCGTGCTCTCTGCGTAGTGATTTTGATGGTGTTCTATCTCATTTACAAATCATAATAATATTGTTGCTCCGTACACTTTGTCTATCTTGAATCTTGCATATCTCAGATTTCGTATGCATTATCATGATTATGTAGACACTAACATGTTTCTTGTAGGGATGTGTTTGTGGGAACATTTGGCGATCATAAAAGTACATGTCACCTCCAGGGGGCAAGGGATTTGTGAAAGTCTGTGTTCCCTTGTGTGTTTTCTTCCTACCTTAACGTGCTTGATATCGATGTCTGATATCAACCACCTGAAGGTGGGGGCATATATAAGGTAAGCTATCTGTTGTAGATGTTAGCAATGTGCTTGTCCTTAGGTATAGTTTAAAGATCAGTGAGATGAGTACTTCCTGCACTTTGAGTTTGTTTGCAATCAATCAATCAATCAATCATCTTAAGTCCTCTATGGAGGCAGGGGTGGTGTATCTCTTGCAGAGAGTGCCCATCCTGTCATTTTCAAAAGTCCTCATCAAGAGGCAGGGAGCGGTTCTATGACTAAATCAACCCTTAAGCATGTCTTCAGTGATTGTTGTGGTGAAGTCCAATCATCGCTATGTGCCTGTAATGGGCCTGAGATGTTGTTGAGCCTAGAAATAGGAACACTCCATCGCTTGTCTGTCGTGTTTTCTCCATGTCTTCAAAATGTGTGTTTTTGGCATGCTTTCTTTGTTTGGCATGTTTGTTGCCCCATATGTAGTTTAAAGACCTGCACAATAAGTGCATCCTGCATTATGGGATGTTTGGTGTCTTGTGTGTGTGTGTTGCCCCATATATGCAGTTTAAAGACCTACGCAATGAGTGCATCCTGCATTATGGGAGATGTGTTTACTTTCCTTGTAATTGCATCTGCATTTCATATCTATGAGAAAAAGAAAAGAAAAGAAATCATTCATGTCTTCCATGCATCAACTGTCTTCTATGCATCTGTTGTAATCTCCATGTTTTGCGTGACTGTAACTGTCTTCTCTGTGGTCTGCATGCCTGTCATTGTCTTCAATGTGTCTAGCGTGTCTTCTCTGTGCTTAGCATGTTTGCTGTGTTTGTTGACCATACTTTAATGCATGTATTGGCCTTGTATTTATACATACATTAAAGTGGGGGCTAAATGTAACATCAAAAAAGGTCCCCTTGGGGGCTTTTCTCTCTTTAGGTTTAGCTCCCAGGTGTTTTATCTACATTTAGGACATCTTACATCATATTTTAACATCCCGATGAAATGAACCTTGGGTTTCATGACAAATGGGACCTAGGGGGATCCCTTGAACCTAACCATGACCAAAATAGGGGAGGAGGACTTGGGCGCCCATGCCCTAGTCCTGCCCTATTTTGGGTTAGTAATTTTTGGGTGTCGGCTTGTGACAGTTATTTGGGTCCTATGTCGACACAGTAAGTTTGAATTATGAAATTCTTAGCGGGAGTGTTTGTAGTTGCATATAAAAGCATGTTTAGGCATTCATTTGTTAACTAGATGATTACTAGCAAGATATTGTGTCCTAAAGGTGATTCAAGGCTTTCAAATTGTAGCAAGAGTAGATTTATGTTGTCTATGTGTTTGATATTTGCAGATTTGAGTAATCATCTCTTGATGGCATGAAGAGCTTCTTCCTTCCATGAGATCTTCACTACAAGGTGACATCATTTGTGTTTTTAAGAATTTATCATTTGGTTTCTACCTCTGCCTCCCAAGGACACATACTCTCTATCTGACAACGGTGTTCGGAAGACTTAAATGTCTCTCCAGAGCTTGATTGAGGAAAGCCTCTAAACACCACATCCCCCTCCCAAAGTTTTCATGATTGCAGGTTATAAGTTGAAGCTATAGACAAAGTGAAGTTGCAAGAGGGTACAATAGAGTGTTAGATTCATATATTAGAGAAGAAAATAGCTCCTTGGACTAGGGTGCCCGGTCATTAGTCCTCAAAGTTCTATGACGGAAAAACCTTTGGTACAACACGAACAAATTGCAGATCTTGTTTGCATATCCCAACAAAAAGCAGGGCATTGGACTTGGGCGCCCACTCTTTAGTCCCTAACTGTTCTACTTCAAAACCCTAAAAATAAGTTCAACGTTATTTATCATTTTACATCTTTTTGTAGTAGCATTTTCTGATATTCGTCTGTTTGTTGTTGTATGTGCATAATTAGGGTTTTGATGTATAATTGAGCATAAGAGAAGATAATTGGCAATCAAATCATACAAATCAAAGTTTCCCTACATATCATAGTTACTTAGGGTATGATAGTACATTGCAACTTGACCCTAGGTCCTTGAATGAAAGGGTGAAAGGAGGATATACACACAAAAACTATCAAAACTCAACTATCTAAATTTTACCCTTTACAGTGACAAATCATGTTTAAGAAGGAACTCTTCTGTAACCACATTATTCATATAATTAGGGTCTATGAGTGTCCCATGTATAGGTATTTCCATTGTTCTCACTGTAATGTAAAGAGGCCCTTCAGTATCTACCATTTCTTTGTCATGAGGTGTAAATGTTATTTCAAGTTCAGTGGCTCGTCTTTTCAAATGGGGCCTACGAGGAAGCCTAGCATTATTGTTGTATTGAGAAGCCATGTGTATGTTTTCAAATAAATCTTAAATCATATTTCAAAAGGTTTTCAAAACTTATGCAAGAGCAAATGCAAAATTATGTATGAGAGTGACCTAAAAATGCTTAATTTTTCAACTTTTTTCAATGCAAATCACTAGGAGAGAAGGTGTTGTGAAAATTTTCAAGAGGGACAGAAAATAATGTCTAATAATAGTCCAATGGTTCAGTAATATCTTTCACAACATGCTTTTTATGCAAACCTAGAGTGACGACAAGTCAAAACCTAGTGAAAATGTGCTAAAATATGTAATTTTCAACAATTTTCCATGCAAAGGCCTTGTAAAAGGGGTGTTGTAAGGAAATTGAGTAGGGGCAATAGATAATAACCATAATGATAGCTAATTAATGCAGAAATATCCCTTACAACACACTTATGATGCAAATCTAGAGAGACGATAAGGCCAAAGTCTAGTGAAAATGCAAGGTTTTCAAACCCTAGACATGAAATTTTGCAAGAAGACCACTATGATGCAACACTACTATTGTAAGTATGAGGATAACTGGTGTTGTCATTGATGTCAACATACTCATGTTGCATTAATGAGAAGGATTAGGTAAGCTGTGTGCTGAGGATATTGAGAGAATAAGTCTCAATCAGGAACAGTGAAGAATAGTGATGACAAGAAGGCAAAAGTTCTCAATAGGTTGAGGATTAGAGGATATAGTTTAAAGGGCTTGTAGATATGAGTCTTGAGATGTTTCAGTCAAGATTTTAGAGGTCCACATGAAGATCTGAAGAAGTTATGATCGCTCAAGTAGAACTGGTTCCAACAGATGTTCAGTGGTGACAGAGTGTCACAGATTGGTCCGGTGAGCTCCAAAATTACATTATCTCAGTCTGCGGATTGGAGGGAGTGTTGAAGAAGTCTGTGTGAAGTGACAAGTAGATTTGGTCATGGTTTGGAGGTCCGGAAGCAACTTTTTCATTATAACAGTGATGACAGACTGTGTTCTTGAAGTTTCGGATGAAGAAGAGAAGAATTCCAGTAAGCTGATAAAGTGCGAATGTTCTTGATGACTCAGGAAAGGTTTTGGTGATCTTTGGATCATGTACAATTCTTATTGGTGGTCCACATTGAAGTTAGAGTTTGCATTTGAAGAATAACCACGGATATTGGTGTTCTTCTTGAGACTGGCCGACCGGATATATTACACGTCTTGCGAATGTTCTTATAGGTGTTTGCCGACTTAGATGAGTGTTCCTGAGTCGATGCCTTGTATAAATAAGGGATTGTGAATTCATTTTGAAGTGTGTCTTTGTGCAGATGTGTGTGGCATAGCGAAGAAGAAGAGCGAAAGGCAAAGCAGGAGTTTTTGGGGTTAAATGGAACTGATCCAAGCATGGTAAAGATGTCAATCTCCAGTGCAAGTTTGTGATACTTGTTACTTTGTAAACAGTGTGTCTCTTGTAGGCAGTGTGCCTCTTGTGAGCAATGTGCTTAGGCAGTGAGCCCTAATTGGCATGTGCCATCTATTTTTCTTATTCTTCTAACAGAGAATAATCCTTGGGTTAATCACCCCGTGGTTTTTCCCTTGACCGGACTTTTCATGTCAAAATCTTGGTGTCTCATGTGCTAATGTGTATCTGCTCTGGTGTTTATGCTTTATGCTTTCATGAGTGATTAATTGATATGCTATTAAATAACAAAGAGGATTTAAGTGTTTGAATTAGAAGCAAGTTTTGTACAACTGATTCACCCCCCCTCTCAGTTGTGTGCCCTAAATCTAACAACTACTATTAGAAATCAGTTATAATGAGTGTTTGAAAATGGTAGAAAAATCTGAAATAATATTTTGACTACAAAGCCTAGTTAATGCAAAACTAGGTTTTTATGAAAGATGCACAATTTCAAGCAATTTTTTGTCAAATTAAGCACAAAAATGCAATGCAAATGTATTCTAAATGATGAATTTCTGTAATTTTAAATCCGATCTAATGAAAATGATAGAAATTTAATGAAATTGAATGCAAATTAATTCAAATTATGCTAAAATGCAAGCCTGAAATGCCAATTTTTTCAAAATTTTCAATTTTTTTTTGTAATTTTTTGAATGCAATAAGATGAATGAATGAAAACATATCAAACAACACTCATCAAGGTGCCAAAAAGTCTAAAAACATGGGTTCACCAAAATGTTTTGTAGTGTTTTTTGTTAAAAGGGGGAAAATGTGGTTTTAATGGTTTATGCAAAATCCTCCTTTCACTACAAACATTCCAAGGGCTTATCAACCGAGTTGAATCTCCACTAAGTGAGAGAAATCACCTATTAGGTTGAGTTGTCACTTGGGAAGCTGTGGATTCTTAGATGTGTCAAACAATGTCTCTATCTAAGGCTCAAATGTACTTAAAACCCCTAAATATGCAAATCAATAAGCAAATCATCAAATTACGACAAATCCTTTCAGACTGAGGTAAAGGACAGAGATATTTAACTCACTATTTTTTGAAGTTCAGAAGGTGGAAGAGTCAGAGACATAGGGACTAGCGCCCAAATCCAAGGTACCTGTTTCTTTACGAGATCCTGATCTCATTCTGACATTGATCTGCACTGCAACATTTGTTTCTAGGAATTCAAATGCAGAGGACACAAGGACTAGTGCCCTAGTCCAAGAAAAGCTCTAGTGTCCTGCTTCTTTCTAGATCCTGAATCCTTAATGCCTACTACTGCTTCCTACAACTCCACTCCACAAGACTCGACACCTGTAAACTGCAATCACAAGGAGTGTGGGAGGGGGTAGTGGTGTTTAGAGGCTTTCCTCGGTCAAGCCCCAGAGAGACATTCAAGTCTTCTGAACACCATTGTTATATGAGAGTTCGTATCCTGACGGGATAAAGGAAAAAATCTAAATGATAAATGATTGAAAACACAATAGATATCACCTTGTAGTAAAGATCTCATGGAAGGAAGATGCTCTTCATGCCATGAGAAGATGAATGTCAAATCTGCAAACACAAACACAATAACAATGCTTTTCTCTACAATACAATGAATATTTTGTATGCTATATGATCACAAGTATACATCAAATCCACCTAGTTTCCATCTAATGTCCATCCAGTTTGCAAATGAAACCTAGTCATGCTTATATATACAACTACAAAGATTCTCGCTAAGAATTTAGTAATTCAAACTTTAGATGTCAGCATAGGACCCAAATTATAGTCACTAAAATGACATTTGAAATTAGGGTTGGACAAGGGCACTAGTGCCTAGGTCTACCCTATTTTTTTTGCTCAAGATTCATCAAAGTATAGCCCTCTAGGTCCTATTTGTCACAAGACCCAAGGGTTTTCTTATTGGGAGTCAGAAATAACATGCAAGATGCTCTAAATACAAATTAAGGACCAGGAGCTAAACCTTAAGAGGGAAAAGACCCCAAGGGGACATTTTCTGACATAACAGAACCTATTGACAAATTTGATCTTTCCCAAGAAAGACTGCACTACTTTCTTATTCATAGGTAAGGACAAATCCATTATTTATTTAACTCTATTTGGATCTATAGAGATTCCATCTTTTGAGACTATGTGTCCTAGTAATTTCCATTGAGGTACTCCAAAAACACATTTCATAGGATTCAAAGAAATCCTAAATTCTTAACATCTTTTGGAAATAGCCTCTAAATGATCAAAGTGGTCTTTAGCAGTTTTTTTGAGTACAGTTAGATCATCTAAATAGATTAGTATGATCTTATTTATCAACCCACTGAATTCTATATCCACAACACATTGAAAGGTTGCTTCAGCATTTGAAAGTCCAAAAAGCATCTTAGCATATGTAAAGGTTCCCCACTTAGTGGTGAAAGTAGTCTTCTATTGGTCTTCCCTTGCCAACCATATCTGATTGTAATCTGAAAAACCATCCAATAGAGAAAACATCTCAGCACCAACCACAGTCCACAAGATCTGCTCCATTGAAGGAAGTGGGTAGTGACCTTTTAATGAGGCTTTATTTAGGTCTCTGAAGTCTACACAGAGTCTAATTTCTCCATTTTTCTTCCTCATCGGCACCAAATTGGACACCCATTTGAGTGTTTGATTGGAAAAATTATCTTGGATTCTAATAGCTTCTAGAGTTCCTCCACCATGAGAGACTCGATCTTGGGATTTATTGGTCTCTGTTTCTGACACACAAGTTTTGATCCTTCAGTGAGCTGAATAGTATGCTAGACTATATCTCTATTGTAACCATGAAGATCTTCATAAGTCCATGCAATTACCTTGTCATATTTGTTACACAGAGATATCAGTCTATCTCTTTCTTCCTAATTAGTGACATTGCCTACTTTTAGCTTTCTTCCATTATTCACCTCAATCTCTGAGTAATCATCTTTGCTTGCTACAAACTTCCTCTTGTATAGACTTGCATGATTAGGATCAAAAAGATTCTCTAGAGTTATCAATCCTCTTGGGAGATTATTTGATTTTAACTACATTATTTGTTCACCATATGCCTCTTCAATTTTAGGCTGCAACTGCTCTGTAAATTCCCCAGATTGTTGTAAAAATAAAAGGATCTAAAGGTCACTATTAAAAACTTGCCAATTATCTCCATTATTAGGAATGGTAGGGTGGATGATAACCTTGATTGCCTTTTCATTTAACAATAGATCTTTGGTTGGGTCAAACTAAGATCCAATCTGGGCTATTCGGTCTGCTTCAGTATTCTAAGATCTCGGTATGACTTCTATATTAAAGGCATCAAAATCTTCAATTAGGTTCCATATTCAGTGGTGATATGATCTCATTCTCACATTTTTTGCAACAACTATTTCTCTAATCTATTTTACTACCAATTCTGAATCACCCAAGACTCAAATTTTTTATCCTTTTCTTTTTGGCAAGAATTGGGCCATGTACAAGAGATTCATATTCAGCTTCATTATTGGTGCAAGCAAAATGGAAGCGCAGAGCTCTGAGGACATTTTCTCCTTTTGGTGAAGTAAGCCAAATGCCTACTCCAGCACCATTCTTGCTTCTAGCTCCATCAAAATTTAGAGTCCAAATCTTAGAGTCTTCATCAAGACCCTCCTCTTCCTTTTTGGGTTGATTCATTGCTTTGGGTATTTCTTGGTCTTCATCAAAAATAACATGTCCCCAAGCTAGTAGAGTCATAATTTCCAAAAGGATTGTAGACACCTAAAAATATCTTTTACCATCAAACTGACTCCCGACATCCCTAAATATATCAATTTCCCTTCTATTCAACTAATTAAATTTTTATTTAATTAATTATCCCTTCGTCACCTAATTTTCCATCATTCTATCCCCAACAATTGAATTAATTTCATTAATTCAATAGTCCAAACCTTAGCCAATTGATTTAATAAATATGTAATATTTATTTGGTCAATTTTCCTCTCCTCACTAAATCTAATTAATTAGCTAAATCATGTTTAACTAATTAATTCAGCCTATTAATTAAACTATCCATACCCTAGACAATTAAATAGCTATTATTTAATTGCCTACCCTAGCCTACCTCATCCTAGCCCTAGGATTAATTAAATAAAACCTATGTTTAATTAATCCTAACCTCTCATTTGGGTGGTCAAACCTAGCTTAACACCCTTCCCACATCCTCCAAATAAAAAATTGAAATATATCCACATAAGTCAATTTTTTATTTAAATACATCTCACATCACAATTAATTCCTCTTACAACCCCTTACCACTCTCATACCTCATTTATCTCCACTTATCCCCAAATAAATTTTTAATCCATTTTACATTCCCCATATGAATCTTTAATTCAAAAATATTTTATCTCACCCATACTCATTTAATTCACCCCTTTCCCAAAATGAATAAAAGATTTACTTTTATTCCTAGCCCTCCATTCCTCCAAGATCTAATCAAGGCCCTCCACATTACTTTTATCCTCCACCATTGATCCTCTAAAACAATCTCCACCCTTGGATCAAAATCCCTCCAAAATCTCTATAAATACAACATCTTTCAACCTATTTGGGGATCCAAGTTTTATGTAATGTTATCACGCCAAAATATCTAATGAGCTAGTCTTTTGTGAGTTGCAAATTGAGATAGCATTTCACATTCGAATCAATTAGGATATATCTTGTCTAGGAGTTGTTGGGTGCAAAGTTCCTCTCCCTTTTGATGAGATTAGGTTTTCATGTCTAGGTATAAACTCTTTGTTTCAATTTGTATTTTGTTTATGTTTAACCTTTGATTTGATTTCCTAATCTACATTGGCACGCCCGGTGGGACCCACAAGGTCCATATCTAATCTTTTCTTGTGATTTTTTGTGTTTTAGACATGATTTTGTAGGATCGGCGCTATCTCTGGTGCATTTTGGTGCTATTTACTATTTTAGCGCTATCTGACAAAGCAACTCATCTCTTAACACTCACTCACATGTCCGTTTTACCTATGTTCTTCTTGCTATATTTTTTTGTCTAATTACTCTCTATTTTGGAGAAATATTGGAAGAATAAGGGGAGGTTATGCCAAAATTTTCCTAACGAAACAAATACATGTTTTGGCATTCTTATTTGTCTTTCTTTCCTTTCCATTAGGCTAACGAAGCTAATAAGGTCTTTGTCTTTGCAGTTTAACCTGTTATTCTGGTTAGGAAGACCTCCATTTTGCAGGACGGACAAGTTCAGATGTGTATTGGCGCTATCAGCACCCAACGCAGTGCCATTTTCAAACTTTGACCACACCCTTTGACTATACACATAGTGGCACATTGTTGAAGTATTATTAGCACTATTGTCTGTTGCAGTGCTTTATACATGTCGTATTAGCGCTATTGTATATCTCAGCGCCTTCTCTATACCATTGTATGGCTATATTGTCTACTGGCACCTTCTGTCTTATGTTTTAGCACCATGTTATGAATTAGCACTATCTATATTGTCTATTAGCACCACCTGATAAGGTGTCAAGTTTTTAGGGATGTTTCTGTCAGTGGCGCCATTTGTAGTCCACAGTGACCCCATTAGGTCTCTGTATTAGCACTATTTTCTGAGACTAACTTTTGGGTTCTGTGCAGGGACTGACAACTTGTTTACAGGTCATCACCATCATTTTACGGGCACTAACTAGTTTTTACAGGGTTTCTATCCTTAGTTTAAGACAAACATTTCAATTGGAACTTAAAACAAACCCTTGCATGCTTAGCTTAGACAAACATTTCGATTTGGTGCAATAAAAAATTGATCAAACAACCAACAAAAAAATCTTTGTGTGTGTGTGTACCTTAGTTTAGAACAAACATTTGAAATTGGTGTTCTAAAATTCACAAGTGTGTGCCAACAACTCTATCAAAACATTTCAATTTTGGGCTTTAAAAAGAACCACAAATTGCATCAATGAAATTATTAGATTAAAAAGAATGACAATTTGCATTCTTCACTCATATAATCAAGAAAACCAATCTAATTTGTGTGAAGTGTTTTTGTGGTTTGTTTTTGTAGTGTGAAAAGTGTATGCTCTTCCCTTGCACCATTTGGTGACCTTAGAAATCAAAAGCTTCTCACAACACTTGCATTAATCACCCCCAACATAATCCAAAGAACTAAACAATGAACCATGTTTAGTGTGATGCAAGCACAAAGAATACGTATGCTCTCCCCTCACATCTTTGTATGAACTTGGGGATCAAAAGTATTTTTGTGGTTGTGTTGCTTTTGTTAATCCTTAAAGGGCCTGCCACCCCACTTCGAAAGGTGGGAACGACCCAAGCGGCAACAAGCTAAAGCCAAGCTCTTTCAAGCTACTATATAAAATAAGGTGTTTGGGATGAAAGTCACAAACAACAGGTGTTGTTGTGTTATACTGACAGCCAACCTCCCCCAAAACCCTCCAAGGCATAACCCTTGGAGGCTGGGAGACTCTATAATGGAGAGTAGCATTGCTGCATGTATAACCACCTGAACGAAAGTATTTACTACGAACCTTTGTTTAGCAAGCCAAAAACCCTCTATTTGTTGATGCAGAAGGGAAACCTTTGACGCGGCCCTGATTCATGTGGTTCTTAGCTAAGGTAGCAAGGATAATCCAAAGGTTTGGTGAGGGACAAGCCTTATAGGAAACCTAGATCTTGGTATGCATGAGAAGTGTGTGCAATTGTAAGGAGGATCCGGTGCTACCAAGATCCTGGAGCTACCCACTTTGAATAGGTGCAGCTAGGGGATTTAACAAATACTATCATATTTTCACCTTAGGTTGTGCAAAGTGCTTGTTTAACATAATCACACATCTTTTTCACAAAAAAAAATCTTGGTGATTGTGTGTTAGTGTGCTTAAATTATTTTCAAACAACTTGCCAAGAAACAATGAGAATCATTTGATCAAATTTCAATCAAACAAATCCAAATTTGACATCAAAATCTGTCTTTTTCAGAGCCTCGACCAACACTACACTGTTTTAGTACCATCTCTGTCTGATTTTGGTGCCATTTCACCTGTGGATTGGTGCTATTTGTGGATTAACTTTCTTGAAACTAAGACCAATTTCATTGTGATCTTTAGGACCTCCTTTGCCATAATCCATCTTCACCTTCCAAAAATCTGACAGTACCCCATCTATTTTCT
This sequence comes from Cunninghamia lanceolata, assembly GCA_027924645.1. Classification (NCBI taxonomy): domain Eukaryota; kingdom Viridiplantae; phylum Streptophyta; class Pinopsida; order Cupressales; family Cupressaceae; genus Cunninghamia; species Cunninghamia lanceolata. Next base: position 11,850,718 of record BSBN01000112.1, on the reverse strand, counting down.
CCTCAAAATTTTCTAAATCACACCTTCATTTTGATCTTAGAGAAATCAAACATTATCATTGTTGGACCCTTTTCTATATCAAATCCTCTCATCCATTCATCCTCATTAACCTTTGCATACCTTTTTGGACCAAACAAATATCCTTGTCATAAGAAATCATTCCAAAATCTAAAAACATATCCAAAATCTTTCAAATCAAAACACCCATCGAAAAATCAACCAAAAACTCATCATCCCTTTGAGCCAAAGATAGATCTAGATTTCATTATTCACATCATAGTTTGCTTGAGGGTCATTAGTCTACCCTTCAAGTAAAATAATCATCCTTCTTTGTGTAAGGTCATTATTCTACCCCAAACAAAGATAAACATCCATTTGTGCGGCACAAATCTAGATCTTACCTAAGCTCAATTTGTTGACCATCAAAATCCTTTTTGAAAAACATCATCCCAATCTCTCATATCAAACATCAAAATCAAAACATCAAAATCTCTTCCATCAAATCATCCTCAAGCAAACATCATCCATCACCGACCTTTTGGTCCAAATTTGTGTAAAAAGTCAAATATCTTATCATCCCTAGATTGACACTTTTTGAAGAATCATCTTAGAAGTGAAAAATCTATCCTTTATCACACTACAACCCACCCTTCCCATCTCACTACCACATTCATCTTTGGGTCCAACAATTTAATCCAAATTCTCTAAGGTCTCCATCCCCATTTCACTCCATCTCCAAAACCAAATCCATACACTTGCATGCCCATAACTAGATCACAACACAAGAAAAATCAAGCAATGGCAGAACAATATAAGGGCATAGGAATTCCTAATACCAACAAAAACAACATTCCAATCAACCAAACATACAACCTACCTACAGTCTTTCACATCACCACATATAATTCTAATGAAAATCCATTCCATTTCTTACAACAACTACCACTACCACCACCACCACCACCACAAAATGTCCCTACCATGTCCCAAGATGATCAAGATATCTTAAACTTTACACAAGACGCCGATAGCATGGACCTACTTGACAAAATCCTAAGGTCGGATCCAAATAGATATCTTGATTATCTCCTCAAAATTGGTGCTCAACCACCCCACAACATGACATCATCTTAGCCATCCACCTCTAACGTCACTCCTACCACATCCTCCCAACCATCTACATCAAACACCCAACCTATCATCCCATAAACATCAACTCCCACTATATCTACCGCCAACACAACCTCTAATGTCATCACACCTACAATCTGTCATCACATCCACTACCACAACTACCATAAACCCTTCCATTCCACAAATCACCTTGGGCATACAAGGGAACCTCATGCATGCAAGTACCTCTACAAGTGTGCCTCCACCCAACCCTCAAACCATAGCTTACCTAAGACAATTACTCTCACAACCACCTTACAATACAACAAACCCATCAAACATCAACCCATCTAACATCAATCTGTCCAATGTCACATATCTACAAAACCCCATAGCATCATCAAATCAACATAATCCCAACCCCCAAATACCCCCACACATTCTCCAACAACTCTACGCTCACAAAAAACATCTTACACAACTCAATCAAAACACCACCCCACAATATCAAAACATGACCTCCAAAAACCTTCAACATCAAACCCCACCTAACCTCCAACACCTCATCCATTAGCAAACCTACACACCCCAACCACAATCAACACTAGATCTCACAATTGTGGTACAAGCCTTGATCCAAAAGGTAGATGACATATAGACTGGGGGCAAACACAAATAGTACTCTTTTGAGGACATTTGTCCCTATCCATTTGATCGGAAATTGTACATGCCCCCTTTCCCCAAAAATTTTGAGACTCCTAAATTTGACAAATACAAAGAAAAAGGAGACCCTAGGGATCATCTTAGGGAGTTCGGCATCGCTTGCTTAGAAGTCTCAAATAATGATACCTATCTAATGAGACTATTTCCAAGAAGCCTCGGTGGTCAAGCCGCCGAATGGTTCGCACATCTTCCCCCAGGAATAAGGTCTTTCCCTGAGCTTGCGGAAAAATTTGTAAACCATTTCTCCTATAACTTCAAGCATGAAATATCTATGACTGACCTTTGCAACACAAAACAAAAAAGTGGAGAATCCTTCGCTTCTTTCTTGCAAAGGTGGAGAGGCTTAGCAAACAAACTCCCATGGCCAATTCCTGAAAAACAACTCATCACCATGTTTGTGACCAACCTCAATCAGGAAATAGGGTTCCATTTACAAATCCTTTGTGCATCCACCTTTGAAGAAGTCATTGACAAAGGTACTACCATTAAACGGGCCCTCATCGCCAAGGGCACCATCAAATTGTATGACTACAAATCCAACAACAACAACAACAACAAACTCCATATCAACACCCCCAATACAAACAACAACGCCAACACGCAATCAAATGACAAGCCACACTATTGGGGGAACAACAAGAACACTTTGAATGATAGTTTCATGGATGTGAAAGCTGTCCAACATGTGCAAAATCAACCACCCACCCGAAGGGGCAATTTCGACAAAACAAACCTCAAAGGCAATTCACACCTCTAGGAGAACCAATTGAGGATATCCTTAACAGGTGCCTAAAGAAAGGTTTGATAACCCTTCCACTTGTTAAACCCCAACAAGAGAATGAGCTCAAAGCCGCGTGGTACAATGAAAATGACTATTGCAAATACCACCGCATTGTGGGCCACAAAACCGCTGATTGCATGAAACTAAAGCATTGCATCCAAGATCTCATAGATCAAAATCAAGTCAGCCTTGATCAAAACACCCAACCATCGCCAAACGCTAATCTCAGAGCTTACAAGGATCCACTGCCCAACCATAATAAAGCCTCCTCATCCAATCAAGCATACATCACTCCACCACCCGCATCTTATGACTCTATTGCAGATAGAGCCATCATCTCACTATGTCAATACAGTCACCATTCGGGCACAAGCACCTGATTGCACTGTCACAACACGTCATGGTAGTGTATCCATCCGCACAGCCCCTACCACTGAACAAATTCTTGCATCCACATGAGATTCCCTACCCCCTCGCCCAACTACATGTCCATCACCTACCAATCAGTACAACCTCCTAGAGCATCTAGGAAAAACCCCTGCACAAATATCCATACTTGAGTTGCTCCACACATCACCCCTTCACAAAGACGTCCTTGACAAAGCACTCTTGGAAACTCAAGTTCCCACCAACTTGAATGTGACCCAATTCCAAGCCATGGTAGGACATATCACCACACCTCACCATCTCACATTTTTAAAAAAGGATCTTCCCGCTTCTGAACACTTACACAATGACACCCTACACATCAAAGTCCATATCCACAAGCACATCATCAAAAGAGTCTTAATAGATGGTGGCTCCAGCCTAAACATATGCACTCTTAAACTATTAAAACACTTGGGGTACTCAGATGTGGTTGTAGACACCAATGAGTGCATCGCAATCAAAGGGTATGATGACACTGTAAGACTATCTAAAGGCACTATCAAGCTCCCTATTCAAGTGGAACAGAAAATACTAGAAACAAAATGTCCGGTCCTTGATCTTGACCTCTCCTACAGCATTCTTCTCGGCCGACCATGGATCCATGCCATGTAAGTGGCCGCATCCACATTTCACCAATGCCTCAAGTTCCCTCACAACAGCATGGAGGTAACCATCTATGCCAACCCCCACCCCTTCCAATACTGTAGTTTCTTGGAAGGCCATGACCACACTTTTTGCCCATACAACAAAGCCACCACCAAAGCCAATCCAACAGCTTCCACCTCATACATAGACCCTGCCAACATTGCCACCACGTCATCCCAAACACCACCACCGCATGAGGTCAAGATCAAGCTCAGTGACATGGGATGTGGAGAATACGACCTACATGGTACCTTTTGTGTAGGCACATTACCCAATACTAAAACATTTGGCATCCCAAAGACAGGAGTAGCCAACACAATAGTCATCAAGTGTAAACCATCACTCATCTTTGAAAAGAAACATCTCCTAGATCAGGATGTACTCGAAGATATCTCATCCTGGCTATATAAGGACGAAGAATCTGAGCAGGAAGCTCCCACCATACCAACAAAAATCTATGGTAAAGGGTCCAAAATTGTCAAAAACATGGGTTACAAAGGATAAGGTGGTATCGGCCTTGATGAACAGGGGATCGTGGAACCAGTGCAAGCAACAAGAAATCCCTATACTCAAGGGTTAGGATACGGTCAACAACAACATATCCTCACTACCAGCAAATGTATTTTAGCTGAGGTCGCTACAGTCTCCCTAGAAGTCGACAACATCAACAAAATGGACCTTCAAGACTCCTTTAGTGACTTTGCCGATTTCTTTGACTCATCCATATGCACCATCTACATAGTCACCACCCTAGCCTCATCATCTAATGACTTACCACTTGTCTACCCAGACCTCATAGATTGGGACCAACAAGGACCTCCTATCTTCGACATAGCACCAAATGATGAGGCCATCACTGAAATGATGGGGGTTAGAGATCACTTCCCCCTCAGAGATCACAGAGCAAGATACATCATGGAACTTGATATGCATGCCTATTTTAGGGAGACAACCCCTACTTCCAGTCATAAAAACATCAAAATCAAATAGGAATATGATGGTGAAAACCGCTCTGCGGCAGTGTCAGATCCCAAAAAAGTAAAAACAAAAGATGTATCTTTTGGTGAAAACCTCCATGAGGTACTAGGAGATGGAAGCATGGGCCTTCCCAAGGTAGATAAGGTTTATCCAGATAGATCACCCATCCTAGTAGAGCCAGCCCAAGAGATGAATCTTGGGACAGAAGAAGAGCTGAAAATCACTTTCAGAGCAGAATCTCTCAGCACAATAGAGCAAGAAAACTTCCTAGCATTCTTCAAACGTAGAAATCACAATTTTGCGTGGACCTATGTAGACATGCCAGGGCTTGATCCTACTTTGGTCATTCATCATCTTGTAGTACGCCCATATGCAAAACTCGTCAAGCAGAAGCTTCAAAAAATGAATCCTCAGGTGGCCCTCCTAGTCAAGGCAAAGCTAAAGAAACTACTGGATGTTGAGTTCATTCAGCCAATCGATTATCCTAAATGGGTTTCCAACCTAGTACCAGTAGCCAAACTAGACAGCCAAATCCGCTGCTGCACCAACTTCTGAGATCTCAACAAAGCCTGCCCAAAGGATGATTTCCCATTTCCTAACATTGACATGATAGTGGATCTCACCACAGGACATGAGATGTTATCCCTCATGGACAACTTTTTAGGGTACAACCAAATCTAGATCACAGAAGAGGACCAGCATAAGACAGCCTTCATATGTCCATGGGGGACGTACTGCTGGGTCGTAATGCCATTTGGCCTAAAGAAGGCTGGAGCTACATATCAAAGAGCTATGACCATCATCTTCTATGATCTCTTCCACCACATCATGGAAGACTATGTGGATGACTTGCTAGGGAAATCGAAGACAGGAGAGGAACACCTCGATGTATTGGAAAAAACTTTGACCGACTAGATAATACAATGTCCAATTAAATCCAAAGAAATGTGTCTTCGAGGTCACTTCAAGAAAACTTTTGGGATATATAGTCTCCAGAAGAGGAATCGAGGTAGATCCCGCAAAAGTCAAGGCCATTACTAAAATGCCTCCTCCAAAAACACTCAAGTAGCTAAGAAGTCTACAAGGCAAACTCCAATCTATTCATCGGTTCATTGCTCAATTGGCCGATAAATGTCAACCATTCCAGCATCTACTCAGAAAAGATACAGCTTTTGTCTGGAACACTTAGTGTCTGGCTGCATTCGATCAATTAAAAGAATACCTAGCTAATCCCCTTGTTCTAACTCCACCAAGGCAAGGAGAACCTCTCCTATTATACATCTCATCAACAGAGACAGCTATTGGAGCCTTGTTAGCATAGCACGATGAGCAAGGAAAAGAAAGAGCCATCTATTACATCAGCCACACTCTGATATCTTATGAGCTCAACTATACTCCAATTGAATGAGCATGTCTTGCCCTGGTCTTTACTTCACAAAAACTAAGACACTACATGCTCAATCATAAAACCAAGCTCATCACCAAGATTGATCCACTGAAATATCTGCTAAACAGAGCTGCTCTTACTGGGAGAATGGAAAAATGGGTCATGATTCTCACAAAATTTGATATTGAATACACTGAGAGAAAATCCATCAAAGGACAGGTTATCGCTGATTAGCTAGCTAAAGCACCCATCCCTGCAGAACATCCGACACTGGCAGAATTCCCTAACGAAGCCATCTTGAACATAACACCGGCAATAGAAATATGGAAAATGTACTTCGATGGATCATACACACATAGAGGCTTAGGGGTAGGCATCCTATTTGTTACCCCTCAAGGTGACACCATCCCCAAGTCATTTAAAATCACATTCCCATGTACCAACAATGTGGCAGAATATGAGGCCCTTACCACAGGCCTCTGAATGGCAATCAAATGGAAAATTGAGAAGCTAACAGTGTATGGAGACTCTCAACTAGTCATCTGGTAGGTAAACAATGAGTACAAGACCAAGGACGATAAGCTCCTACCCTATAAAACGATGGTCGATGAATTCAAAGACTACTTTGATGGCATCCACTTCAAGCAAATCCCAAAGTTAAACAACAAAGCTGCAGACGCTATGGCCACCATCGGTTCCTTGGTCGACATGAAGAAAGACAGCAAGAAGTGTGAGTTCATGAAAGAAGAACTCCCCATCCTAGCATATGATGTTCCTCAATCAGAACTAGTGTGCAAAGTCATTGGTCCCCTATCCCCATGGTATCAAGAAACCTACCTATACCTCCATGATAATATCATCCCCCCTAACCTATCCACCTTACAAAAAAAATCTTTCATCCGTCGAGCCTCCCACTTCACCCTTGTAGGAGATACCTTGTACAAAAGGAGTCTTGAGGGCACGCTTTTACGATGTTTAGACTCTAGGGAAGCTGAAGTGGCCTTGTAAGAGGTACACACAGGTATCTATGGGGTACATTCAAGTGGACTTGCTCTTGCTAAAAAGATCCTAAGGACTGGATACTATTGGCCAACCATGGAATGAGATGCCTACCGATTTATCAAAAAATGCTTACCATGTCAACAGCACGGGGATCTCATCCATGCACCAGCACAAGAATTGCAACCCATCACAACGTCATGGCTTTTCTCACAATGGGGACTCAACCTCGTAGGGAAAATAAATCCCCCATCCTCCAATGGCCATAAGTTCATTATCACTACTACCGAATACTTCACTAAGTGGGTGGAAGCAATACCACTCACCTTCACCATTGGCACCCAGATATCCAAATTCATCCTTCATTACATCATCTGTTGCTATGGTATCCCTCATTCCATTGTCACTGATAATGGAAAACCATTCAAGAATCAGGAAGTTCACACTTTGTGCAAAAAAATTGAAATCAAACACCATTTCTCCACACCATATTACCCTCAAGAAAATGGTCAAACAGAGGCTTCAAATAAAACCATCCTCCGCATTCTAAAGAAGATAGTCAATGAAGCTGGCCATGACTGACACCTCCAACTCAACCTTGCCCTATGGGCCTACCACACAAGCATCCGCACCCCCACAGAAGCCACTCCATTTTCCCTAGTATTCAGATCTGAAGTAATTTTACCTATTGAGGTCGAGCTCCCATCCTTAAGAGTATCCCTGCAAAACATAATCACTAATGAGGAATACCAAGTCGCAAGGTTGCATCAACTAGAATTACTAGATGAGAAACACCTGAATGCGTTGAACCACCTGCAAGCCTATCAAAATCACCTTAGGAGAAGCTATAACAAGGGCATCAGAAACCAAAAATTTGAAGTAGGTGACCTTGTCCTTATGGAGAATCAGAAAAACTTGCAAGAGCACCCCAAGAAAGGCAAGTTTAAACCCAATTGGATAGGACCCTATGTCATCACAACTAGCTATGGATCAAGTGCATACCATCTAGAAACACCTGAGGGGTAGCCTTTGGATGAGCCTATGAACATCCTACATTTGAAGAAATTCTACGCATAACCCGTCAAGTACCCCAAAAATGCACGCAAATCAAAAAATCACAAAGCTAGGGTTAGGCCCTATCTGGGGTCCAGCCACCAGTGCCTGACCAAACGATCAGAACCTCTCAGAAATGTATCAAAGTCGTGGGAATTGGGGGTTGCGATCTGCCATCTCTCCTCTACTTCTTCTTCTCACCAAGTCAATGTGTACAAATGGGCACTCTTAGGGCCCACTTCTTCTAATATAGCATGCCATGTCATCCCCCCACCCACTCTTTTTCCCACCCAGGGTGCAGATTCCAACCTTTTTCCTCTGTTTTTCTTCCTTTCATCTTCTTTTCCCATCTTCTATCCAACCTTAACTCCCATCACGTCCTTTCAAGAACTCGCTTGAAAAAATTTATTTTTTTCTGCCGACCTCTCAAGGGGGCATCCCTTACCCATCTTATTCCTTCTCGGCAGCTCAGACATTTTTTTTCTTCGACCTAACACCACTTCTCTCCTAAGTCCTGACACCACGTCAAAGAGGGGCAAATGTAGACACCTAAAAATGTCTTTTACCATCAAACTGACTCCTGACATCCCTAAACATATCAATTTCCCTTCTATTCTACTAATTAAATTTTTATTTAATTAATTATCCCTTCGTCACCTAATTTTCCATCATTCTATTCCCAACAATTGAATTAATTTTATTAATTCAATAGTCCAAACCTTAGCCAATTGATTTAATAAATATGCAATATTTATTTGGTCAATTTTCCTCTCCTCACTAAATCTAATTAATTAGTTAAATCATGTTTAACTAATTAATTCAGCCTATTAATTAAACTATCCTTACCCTAGACAATTAAATAGCTATTATTTAATTGCCTACCCTAGCCTACCTCATCCTAGCCCTAGGATTAATCAAATAAAACCTATGTTTAATTAATCCTAACCTCTTAGTTGGGTGGTCAAACCTAGCTTAACACCCTTCCCCACATTCTCCAAATAAAAAATTGAAATATATCCACATAGGTCAATTTTTTATTTAAATACATCCCACATCACAATTAATTCCTCTTACAACCCCTTACCACTCTCATACCTCATTTATCTCCACTTATCCCCAAATGAATTTTAATTCATTTTACATTCCCCATATGAATCTTTAATTCAAAAATATTCTATCTCACCCATACTCATTTAATTCACCCCTTTCCCAAAATGAATAAAAGATTTACTTTTATTCCTAGCCCTCCATTCCTCCAAGATCTAATCAAGGCCCTCCACATCACTTTTATCCTCCACCATTGATCTTCCAAAACAATCTCCACCCTTGGATCAAAATCCTTCCAAAATATCTATAAATGCAACATCTTTCAACCTATTTTGGGATCCAAGTTTTATGCAATGTTATCATGCCAAAATATCTAATGAGCTAGTCTTTTGTGAGTTGCAAATTGAGATAGCATTTCACATTCGAATCAATTAGGGTATATCTTGTCTAGGAGCTGTTGGGTGCAAAGTTCCTCTCCCTTTTGATGAGATTAGGTTTTCATGTCTAGGTATAAACTCTTTGTTTCAATTTGCATTTTGTTTATGTTTAACCTTTGATTTTATTTCCTAATTTACAAGGATCACTCTGCATTACACATGATAGATGATTATCTTCTTCTTCCTTTCCATCATCTGTAGTCCATTCTCCTATCTCTTCCATAAAATTTCTTTCCTCTCTATTGATCATAGCATGAGATGCTTCAAACTTAGATGTTGCTTCATCAGTAATATGTTCCTTACATAGAGGTTTAGATAATACTTTCATTTTTTAACCATATTTAGTCCTTAGAATTAGATGTGACCAGTCTAAAGACATGTATCCTCTGATTTTAGCTGTGAAATCTCTAGATAAGCATAAACCAAAGATACGAGAAATATCAATGATCACCACATCTTGCAGTACAGGTATATTTGGACAAGTATACAATTGTAAGGGAAGTTATTTAATAATGCCTATGGTCTGGACTGATTTCCCATATAACTACATCACCCCTTTAGCTAATGGCTCATATTGTATCTTTAAAGCATTTGCTATTTGTTTAGGCATAATTGTGGTGCTTGCTCCTTAGTCTATCATAGAATTGTGTAGTAGCTTCTTTCCTACTATTAAGGTCAAATAAAAGGGGTTAGGCTTAATCTTACTTACTTCTTTCTTGACATTTACTAGAGCAGACCCCTATTGTAACTGAGGTGCTCTAGATAGGTCCTTTCGTTTGTCTGTTGTGTTCTCCTTTGTGCCAGTAGTCTTAGGTTCATTTTGACACCCCAGAGCTTCTTGTAGTAGCACCTTTTGTTCAATAGCCAACATATCCTATAAAGATACATTAGCAGGAGCCCTTTTCAAATGTTCCACCACATTCATTGGTCCTAGTGACTACACTTTGGAGAAATAAGGATACCTTGTCCTTTCCACCATTGGATTAGAAATTCCCTGACTCTGGGTCACCATTGAGATATCATGTCTTGATGTGGGAATATAGGAAGCTTGAATTGAAGGTCCCTTTCTTGGTTCAGTCATTTCATTGGGGCTAACCTCTGGTGTTTCTACCATCCTCCTCTTCAGCCTAGTGTAATAATCTAACTAGACTAGAGGTTTCTTGGAAGTTGAGGCTTCATTAATGGACATTGATTCTTCTTCCTCTATCCATGAGAATAGTGCATGTTCTAGAGCAATTTCCCCTTCTTGCTCTATAGACATGCCCTGCATTTGAGCTACTATTGTTGCATTTTAAACATGAGGTGATTGATATGAGAATGATTTAGATGATGAAGTAGCCTGGCTTCCCATTCTTCTTTGTTCTGCTACCTTCTGTTGTAAATTACTCCTAGGGCAATCTTTAGGCATATGTGCATTATTACAGGGAAATCACTATGTGTTTACCTCTTTTACTATATTATTTTGTCTGGGAACCAATTCCCTCCCTGGATTAGCTAGGATGGTTGATAATAGTGTGGGTAGAAGGACAAGTTGATTAGATGGTTGTGAAAAGTTTGGTCTCTGTGAGCCTTGGTACTAATTTGGCTGATATGGAGATCTATTCCTTTGAAATCCCTAATAGGGAGGTTTTTGATATGAAGTTTGCTACCTTTTAAGGTTGATAATTTTATTAGAAAAGGTTCTAAGGATGCTTTTAACATCATCCATTTTAGATGGAGAAGAAGATGATGCCAGAGTTGTGGGTCTTTGTGGTGTAGGAAAAGTATACATGGAAATAGGAACTAATGAAACAATAGGGGCCTCTTCTAGAATAGGAATTGATAATTTAGGGAATATGAGCATGGGGGCTCTTAGGGGTAATTTCCTAGCATCTATTAGACTATTCTCTACCCTAACAGCTAATTCATATGCTACAGGAGGGGTCTTTCCACCTAAGGACTGAATCATAACCAAAATATCAAAATTGAAAGCCTTAAGGTAGAAGACAATTGCCATACCTGCTGGGGGTCTAGCAGCAACTGGGATCCTTTTCCAAGTCTTCTAGAATCTAGTATTGAAATTAGTTATGGCTTCTTGGGGCACCCTTTTTATGGTGATCAGTTGTTGTAAAAGAGATGATCTATCTCCCTTTTCACTAAACCTCTCAAACAGTGCATCTCCCAGTTGATCCCAAGTCACAATAGAGTTTGGAGGTAAAGATTGATACCAATCAAGAGCTCTCCATTTAAAAGAAGCAGCTAGTAGCCTCATAGCCATGTTTTTCTCTGTAATATAATGTACTGTACATACATCATCCATCCTGTAGATGCTCAATTGGGGTCTTGAAATCTTCTTCTAAGAATTTTGGTAATGCTTTTAGGGCATTGGCAGGAATCAGGTCCCATGTATTTGGAGGTGTTGGAAGTATGAGTGGGCTATCATTGTTCCAGTTAACAAAATTTTAAGGTGGAGCTTGGGTACCCATTTGTATCCCTAAAATATTTTGTTAATTAGTTCTTCTTCTTGGACTAGTTACCAATGGTGGTAACAAGAGTCATGGGTTAGCAGCAACTAGGGCTCGAGTAGTTGGTCCACAACTCTAACTCCTTACAAGAGGTTGGCTCATGCAATTCTAATCAATAATTTGTAAAGATTGTCCCACTGGGCGTGCCAAAAACTGTTGATGTTTAAATATGCAAATAATCGCCAATGATGGGAAACTTCAAGAATGTGGGATCGATTCTTGAAATAACCTCCAAATTTTAAAGAATCTAGTTTTCTCTATGGGCTTTGATGTAAAGGGAAGAAAAAATAAGATTATAAAGAACCCTTAAACTACATCTAAGGTGATGTGCCGAAATTGTATAGAGATCTAGATTAACAACAGAATGATTAACTTGTAAAACTTCTTCATAAAGCTAAAGAGTATAGAGCATGATTAACAATAACAGAATATACGTACCTAATTCATCAAAGGCTTAACACAAAAAGTAAAGACAAGACTCAAAAAAACACAATAATATGCATAGAACACCACTTTCTCTTCATTGATGGGTAGGAGAACAAAGTACATAAGGAAAAATGTACAAATTACAATATTCGATCCCTCTTGAGAGGCACCTGCTAAGGCAAAAGATATGCTTATGATCTAGCAACTAAAATACTCTCTGATATCTCAAATTCTTCTATATCTTCTTTCCCGATAGACTTACTATTTATAGCACAAAACAAAGCTCAAAGCTCCCCCATGGCCATTGAGATCATAACCACCTTGCAATTTGTAACTCCAGTTAACTATTGTGATTTTCTGTTAGACCCCCATGCCACAATCTTCTTAGGATCTTGAGTCTTAGTTCACTCACACTGTTACAACTAATTCTATGAGTCCCAAAATTCTCTCACCTTTTCGTTGAGTCAAAAGTTGTAGCTTTGGCCAATGGCACAATAGAAATAGCCACTCAAAATGAGGAGTCTAACCACATATGCTATTGGGGCAGATGGCACCTTTCGCAGCTCTCAACAAAGGCTTAAAAAGGGGTACGTGGCGGCTTCTTCATGTCTATCAAGAGTCCTGGGTCCCACATCGACACATGGCAGACTTTGCAGATTTTTCACTTAACAAAAAAGGTTCCACCTTCAAACATTATATGAACACGCAGTAAGCTCTGTGACCTTCACTCTCGGACACATGGATGCACAATACTCCTTCCACAAAATTTTATCAAAATGACTTCTCAAATGAGCATGGTACCGACACTTGGCACCTTCTGCAGAGATCTAGAAACTTGCAAAAGGAACCCAAAACAAAAATGCGGACACTGACAAGTGCTAGTTTTCGCTTCCTCCTAAGGTACTTATCAAATTACACATGGTGGGGACACCTGTTGCACTCCGCGACCTCTTCAAAAAGGCTTTACCAAAATGACTATCGATCCTTTTTACCCTTTAGGCTCAATGATCCCTTCATTATGCCACATGGAGCCTTCATGCTCATCGGGAGAGTTTTTCTCTTGTGAGTTTCTTAAAAGAGGACCATTGTACCACTTGTCATGTTATGTGGCTCTGAGACTCTTTACTTATTTTTCTTAACCCCGACATGCCTCAAAACATTAAGCTTAGCCGATTCTTACTTATATTTATGAATATAAAATGTAGAGTTTTTAGCTCAAAAACCCTTAAATGTGAAACAGATAGTTTCTTACCTATCCATCCTTCATAAGGTGTCGAATCAAGAGCCTTACAAGGAGATCTATTGATAAAGTAGCAAGCATTACACACAACCTCTACCCAAAAGCATTTATCCAACTGCACATCACTTGGCATACTTCTAGCCCTTTCCATGATTGTCAGTTCATCCTTTATGCAACACCATTCTGTTGTGGTGTATACAGAGTTGTCTTTTGTCTAATAATACTTGCATGCTTGCAAAACTTATCAAATTCCTTAGATCAATATTCTCCTCCATTGTCAAACCTTAATATTTTTATCTTCAAACCTAATTGGTTCTCTACTAAGACTTTGAATTCCTTAAACTTAGTGAAAACTTTAGATTTGTGTTTCATAAAATAAATCCAAGTAAATCTAGACACATCATCAATGAAGGTAACAAAATAACAAGATTTTTTGATAGATTCATTATCCACAGGTCCAAACACATCCGTATGAATAATTTATAACTTCTCTTTTGCTCTATTGCTTCCTAAAGGAAATGATTTTCTATTTTGTTTACCAAACACACAATGCTCACAAAAATCAAAGTGCTCATCAGAATAAGAGAAACTATCCAAAAAATATGTATTCTTAATAATTTTCAAAACATTTTTACTTGTGTGACCCAATCTACGGTGCCACAACATACATGCATTTTTAGTACTGGCCTCAGATACATAGGAGGCATTACAAACTATAGTGGCTTTAAGCTTGAACAAGTTTCCCAATCTCTTCCCCTTCACTACCACCAAGTTCCTTCTCACCAATCTAGAGCCATCTTTGTCAAAAGTCACATGTACTCCCAAATCATTCAGCTTTGAAACATAAATCAAATTTCTAGCTAATCCAGGAACATGATAAACATCAGGGAGGGTTTTAATCCTCCCATCACTAAAACACAGCAGTACCTTGCCTTTCCCAACTATCAGATATGCAGAGTTGTCCCCAAGGTATGCATTACCTCCATCATATTCTTCATATGTGGAGAACCATTCCTTATGCGGGATCATATGAAATGAGCATCCTGAGTCAACCAACTAGTGATTATTAGAAATAACATTACATGCAGAAAGTAAAACATCTTCACCTGCACTCGAAGACTTATCAGAAGCACTCTCCCACTATTTCTTTGGGTTTCTGCACTCCTTCACGTGTCCCCTTTTATCACAATTCCAACACTTCACTTTGTTCTTCTTCCCAAGAGTCTTAGATCGGCCCTTGGACTTATCCTTAGCCCCTTTCTGATCTCCTTTTGGTCCTCCTTTCTTAGACCTTCCCCTAACACTAAGAGCATCCTCTAAACTATCTGAACTCTTCTTCCTTAGATCTTGTGATAGTAAAACTACAACAAGGGCATCCAACTTTAGATTTGTGAGGTTAGCAGTGATAGCCAGTATGATATTCTCCCAAGATTTAGGTAAAGAACAAAGAAGTAAGATATATTTGTCTTCCTCATCAACATCAACATCTACAGATGCAAGCTGACTCAACAACAAATTAAAAGAATTTAAATGCTCTGCAACTGAAACACCCTCTCTCATTTTTATGGAAAACAATTTTCTTTTTAAATAGAGTTTATTTACCATACTCTTGGCTTGATAGATCTCACCCAACCGATTCCACAATTTATGTGTGGTCTCTTCCTTTGTGGCATTCAACAGGACAGAGTCTGAAAGACACAAATAGATGGTTCCTCATGCCTTCTTATCCAGTCTAGCCCACTCATCTAAAGAGATGTCATTAGATTTTTTCTCTTTTTGGACATCTAACCACTCATTTATTTCTTCCAACAAATCCTCCATTTTCATCTTCCACAACTCATACCCATTCCGTTGAACTTCTCAATGTCCAAACAAGAGGTTGATGTACCAACGGTGGATGTAGCCATTATAACAACTCAAGATCTACAAAAAAAACACAACCAAATCTCCCACTGCAGCTATAGCTTCCACACTACCACCCAAGAGTCAAAGTTGGTGAGGCTCTAATACCAAATGTTATAAATAAAAACACAACTACTCAATGAAAATCTGATTCAAATGAATATTTAATGATCTTTAACAGAGTATTAGAGATGGAGATTGCATCACAAAAAATAAATGCACAATACAGAAATATACCAGAAGAAGAATGAAGCACATAACACAAGTGTTTAATGTGGAGAAAACCCTTGTGGGTAAAAAACTCCACCAAGAAAAGAGGCCAAGTTGTATTATCTTCACAAAAGGAGATTACAAATACATTCACTTCCTCTATCCTTCAACCTCCACTCTGGTAGAACCTAGGTACCTGTAAATTGTTGTGCAACTCATCTACTATGCCATGGTTTATATAGAATTTGCAATCCTTGAGATAGGCGTCCACCTTGGAATCTCCACTCATGCAACAATAAATGGCATCATACATGCATCCTACACTTGGAAAAAGATGTCCATGCAAACTTGGATGCCTAGGGCCTAAAATAGCCACTTACAACATCTTATGACATGTCATAACCATCATAGATACCACTAAAAAATAATCTTCCCAAGATAGGTGGCTGGGGCTAAACATAGCAACTTACAATATATTAATAACCATCATATGTGTCATAGTATCATAGAATCTTATGACAACTTGCAGTTGTCATAGATTCTTTACATGCACCCACCGAACATTATGACATGCGTCATACAAGATAAAAATAGTAGATCCTCCACATGGCCATCCCACCTTGACCAATTACTATTTACCATAGTAAATGACATCCCGTAACTACTGTCGGTAACTCCAGAACTTACTGATGCAGTAACTCTATAATTACTGTGGATAGTAAATAATTTTTACCACTACAAGTGAAACTAGTACATCCTTATGGGTAATTACAAATAATAAATTGAATAATACAATAATGGGATTTACAAGGTTAATGGAACCTTATCCCAATAGAAATAATCTAGAGCATCATCTACATGTCAAAGATCTTCTCGGGATCTCATTCCTGCCACCCTTGACCAAAATAGTAAATGCCATTTTGCTAGCCTATCAAAATAGTTAATGCTGGTCATTTTCCATTTAATGTAGTAGGTGTGTTTGAATTTGAGTGGAATTTTTTTTGAGGATAGAGAAAAGAGAAAAATAGATAATGAGAATGAAGAATAGTTAGAATGGATTGTCTGTAGTAATAGAATAACAAAGAGAAAGAAGAAGTTGCAGCAACAACTAGAAGAACATTGTAGAGAAGAGATAATAGCTCCAGACAATAGGCAACTCTAGATAGCTCCAGACAAGAGTAGGGAATCAGCTCCAAATAGAGTGGGACAATAGTCATTTCCAACAAGCTCTAGAGAGGGTAGTATTTATAGGGATAGAAGAAATAGAGTTATAGCTCTGGTGTTTGTATTATTGTATGTAAAATATATTTGCATACTAATAGGAATTTATGTATTTCATTTGTGCCATCTCTCTTGTTTGTTGTCTTCTTCTCTCCTTCATTGAATGGTATCGGATTGAAACACTTCCAATAATTTTAAGGTAATCAAAAAGTGAATTAAAGACCTAATCACATGAGAATACCTGGAAAGGGACAAAGATAATCCTAACACTTTCAGATACCTGGCCTGAAACTATTTAAATGGTACTTTAAACATCTTTCATGCAAAAGTTCATTTATTGACTTACTGTTGGGTTGAAATTATAGTGCTTTAAATCTTGATAAAAAATCTCTTTGGGAATGATTTTAGTTTCTTGAGAATTTGTAATAGGAAAATATCCTTGAATGTCGCTATTTTAACCATAGATTCAATTCATTATTTTGGATAGTGTGGTATAACCTGGTGTTTTCATAATTAAAATTGTGTGATAGCTATAATTTGTATTTGTTGGGCCCTATGTTGAACTTGAAATAATTGATGCCTAAATGCCGACAATGGCATAGTTGAAATTCTCCAACTTACATGATTGGATATGGGATGGCAAATTTTTATATTATGATTACAATTTCTAGTGATTTCTGAATTTGATCTATAGTATGTTGGATTTTATTTCAAAAGATGAAATTGTTTATATTAGTAGTCTATACACTATGGCTACTCTTCCAATTGGTTGTGTTATATGGCAAACATTTTAGTCTAGCATTTATGATTTTTTGTGGTGATACATTTGCTATAAAGTCTTTTTAGTGTTTGCAATGTCATCATGTCTACACACGAGGGAGAGTTGTTATTACATCTAAACCATTATGGTTTCTAAATTTGAAGAGGTTCTTGTATTTTAGGAAACAAAGTTAATGGAAAACAATGATCTCTACAAATATTCAGTCTATTACTCATCATGTACCATCTCCTCTTCTTAAGGGTAAGTATAACGAAAACCCTTAGCCTATTTTCTTAATTTTAATTAATTTTAACTTAATTTTCCCAAAAAGTAACTGAAGAATTTAGCAATGAACAAGAGATGAAATAACAAGCATAGTAATGTTGCAAATAACATAGCAATTAAATGCATGAAGTCTACTACTCAATAAGTTGGAGAAGTCGAGAACATATAGGTGAGGAGAGGAAGTTAGCTAGTTGAGGAAAGGACTCCTCAAAACTAGTGTGAGTGGCTAGTTTAGTGGGCAACTTGATGACCCCTCTCCTAACCACCCAACAACCTTGACACCTCAATGAGACATGTGTCAAGATTGTATAAAGGTACACTTAAGTAGGCTTATGCCTAAGTGTATAAAATATATAAAATACATATACACTAACACCCCCCTTAAGCATAGCTTAGGTGGGCACAAATGAAATGGGTCCTAGCTACAAGGCCTGGTGAGGTACCCATGTATAATGCAAAGATGAAAATGGGTCCCGGCAACTAGGCCTAATGAGGTACCCAAGTACAATGCAATCTCTCATAAATAGAGAAAGGTAGAAACCCCAGTGGGAAAAAACTACTCTCCAAAAGAGAGATAAGAAAGTGAAGAAGGCTAGAAAGCCCCCTCGAAGATGATGTTGTTGCCGATGTAGACTGCACCCCAAGAAGAGCTCGTAGATGAATGAACTTGCTCTCAGTAAATGGTTTGGTGAAAATGTCAGCAACCTACTCTGAAGACTAGAAAAAGACGAAGTCAATGATCTAACCATGAATAAGCTCTCAAACAAAATGCATATGAATCTCTATGTGTTTGGTTTGCTGATGTTGAACCAGATTCTGACATATATGAATAGTGCTTTAGTTGTCACAATAGATGATTGTGGGCTATCAGAGAGAAATACCAAACTCAGTAAGAATGCCCTAAAGCCATTTAGCCTCAGTAGCTGCATTAATAGCTCCCCTGTACTCTGCCTTTGTGGATGATAAAGCAATAGCATTCTTCTTTTTACTAGACCAACTGATAGGACCTAAACCAAGTGAACAACTATAACCTAAAATGGACTTGTGACTCTTAGTATCACCAGTCTAATCTGAATCTATAAAACCAACCAATTCAACCTTTGAACCAACTTTGTAATGAATCCCAAACCCAAGAGTACCCTGAAGGTAGTGAAGGATATTCTTAGTTGCTTTCTAGTGCATCTCATGAGGTTCCTGCATGAATCTCAAAACCATGCCAACTACATATGAAATGTTTGGCCCAGTATGGGTCAAATATATGAGACTTCCAACAAGTTGTCAATATAAAGTAGCATTGACCAATGATGTAGTTCAAGTAGCCTCAAGCTTGACTCCGGATAGAAAGGGAGTTGGAGATGGTTTATAGGTAGTCATGTGAAATCATGCCAATAAATCAAGAGTATACTTAGTTTGTGCAAAAGTGATTCCTAAATCAGACTGAGAAATCTCAATGCCAAGGAAGTAGTGTAATAAACCTAAGTCAATCATGTCAAATATGTCTTGAAGTGATGACTTCACTATTGTAATGGTAGATGAAGTACTCTAGGTGATCAAAAGATCATCAACATAGAGAACCAGTATCAAAATTGAGTCATCCTGCAGCAATAAATACACATTAGGATCAGAATGGCATCTAGTCAAACATGAAGCTAGGAGGTAGGAATCCATCTTGGCATACCAATCCCTAGGGGCTTGTTTGAGGCCATAGGGAGATTTCCTAAGTCTACAAACTAAGAATGAATCCTGAATAAACCATGGTGGTTGTTCCATGTAGATTTCCTCCTCAACATCTTCATGAAGAAATGCACTCTTCAAATCCATCTGATGCACTGCACATCCATGTGTTGTGGCTATAGCAAGTGTGAGTCGAATCGAAGTCATCTTAGCAATGGGTCCAAAGGTCTCTGAATAATCAATGCTTGCAACTTGTGAAAATCCTTTGGCAACCAATCATACTTTATACTTATCAACTAACCCATCTGCTACAAATTTAGTTTGATATATCCATCTGCATCAAACTATCTTCCATCCCTTAGGAAGAGAACGCAAATCCCAAGTGTGATTTTGGATTAAGGAATCACATTTCTCATCCATAGCAATATCCCACTTAGGAATGTTTGATGCCTCTCTAAATGTCTATGGATAAGAAGTAGAGGTAAATAAGGCATGTGCCCCCCCTAAAAATCTGATTGAATCTCTCTATCATCTGAAGAACCCTATACCCATGTATCAGCCCTATGAAGTCATCGTAGAGCTTGAGATGTGGGCGAGTCAGGTGTAAAAATATCAACTTCCATGGCAATCCCAGAATTGGATGAAAATGAATCCTCATCATTGTCATCACTAGAAGAATAATCTCCCTTAGGAAGCTATTGTGAATGATTTGAATCATCAAAAGAATCATCGGATGGAGAAATGTTAAGCATAGCTTCAAGAGGACTTTCTTGAAATGTAATGTTTCTCTCAGTAAACAACTCATGTGCGATCAGGTGGAGTAGGTGATAACCTTTCACACCATCTAGATAACCAACAAATATGCAAGGTTCGGATTGTGGATCTATTGCCTTGCGATGATCTTTCGGTATATGTGCCATGGTAGGAGATCCAAAGACCCTGAAATGATCAACTACTAGTTTCCTTCCTTTCCAAGCTTCAAAGGGAGTGATACCCTTTAAGGATTTATGAGGAATTTTGTTCTAAATAGAACATGCATAGTTGACTACTTCTGCCCAATCCTCTGGTGTTAGGCCTTTAGAGTGAATCATACAATTAGCTATCTCTTTTAAGGATCTATTCTTACATTCAGCAACACCATTTTGTTGGGGAGTATAAGGAATTGTACACTACAAATCTATCCCCTCGGCTATGCAAAACTACTCAAAATGATTGTTGACATACTCACCCCCATTATCATTTTGGAGAACTTTGATGACCTTTCTTGACTGTTTCTTAGTAAAATCTTTGAGGTCTTGAAATAAATTAAAGACTTCAAATTTCTACCTAAGGAATTAGACCCGAGTGAATCTATAAAAATCATCTATAAAGGTGAGAACATACTTAGCCTTTGTAAAAGATGGATGGGGAAAAGCCCCTGAAACATCACTATGTCCAAGTTCCAAGACTTGTGTTGCCCTCCATGATTTGCCTTTGTCAATTTTTTATTCAAGATGCTTCCTAAGGGCACAACCCTCACAAAGACCTTTAGAATTTAATTTAACTCTAGGCAACCCATAACCATATTATGCTGACATAGTTGCTCAAGGTAGCGGTAGTTAAGGTGACCAATGAGTTAGCAATGCTTTGGGAGAAATATCTGGTGCAAAATTAGAGAAGGTATATAATCTAGATTAGTGATTGGTCTTCCCTATAGCTACCAATTTGTTTCTCTACAATCCTCTGATCTCAACTGAATTTGGAGAGAAATGTACTCGCATGCCCTTCCCTAGATGAGTTATTTGATACACTGAAAGGAGATTAGTTGATAGTGAAGGAACACTTAGAACATTTGAAAATGTTCCTCCAAATTTGATAGACCCTCTCCCTTTGACCAAAGCTGGAGTATCATCTCCTAAGGTGATTGTGGACATATTGGATTGCTCTAAGGATGAAAAAACATGTGAAGAGCCCATATGGTGTGAAGCAGTTGAGTCAATTATCCATGATGGAAAAGAGGATGTTGTAGAAACTAAGGCTTTGCCTTTTGATTTCTCTTGTGCCTTAGTATTTTCATGGTTTGATGAAGATGCTTTGATGCAATCAAGTAGCCCTATATTATTTTTTTTGAGAATATGGGGGAGGTTCTCTATTTGTTTCCTCATGCATTGATATTCATCGTGTCTAGCTTTTTACAAAAGGCACACTTAACTTTTTGTGTAGTAGGTTTCCCTTGTTGAGAAAAGTTATCTTTTTTGGAGTTGTCAGATTTAGATTCTTTCTTAGCTTCCTTGTCCTTTTAGTGTTGTTTTTCTTCACTTTTGAATTTTGTTGTTTATCACTTGCAGCAATTAGGGCTTGAGGTTTTGTAGACTTCAATGTGCTCATTTGGATTAACTTGTCTTGCTTTCTTTTTAGGTTGGAAATAAAGTTATCAAGTGTGGTCATTGACCATGAGGCTCCAAGAGCCCATTTGGTAGAGTAGAAAATCGAGACAAAACATTGAGAATTCTGGACCTAATTTGTAAAGTATAGAGAGAATTAATTGATTCTCTTTCTTGTCTATTCCAAAATATTTTAATTGCAACCTTAAGGATTTAAATTTGGTGAAGTAGTCCTCTAGAGTTGAGAAATTCCTAGGATTAATACCTGTGAGTTCATTTTCAACTCATGACTCTTAAGTTCATCAACTTTCCCAAATAACTTGTTGAGGGTATCCCAAACTTCATTGAGTGTTTTCAATGCCTCAACATGGAATAGTAATTCAAGGGACAAGTTTAAATATAAAAATCCATTTAGGCTTGGTAACATTTATTAAAAAACTTTTCTTTGTCCTTAGTTGCATTAGGTTCTTTTTATGTTACCATAGTTACCCTAAACAGACCTTTGTTTTTTAGTACAAGCATTACTTTTAACTTCCAATCTTGATAGTTGAAAGGCGTTAGGGGTGGTATAGTTACATTAGGCTCCATTCATTAGATTTTAGATTGTTACAATTTGTTGTATAAATGTGGAAATTGAGAAAGTAGAAGTGCAGAAGTGAAAACTAGGAACACAACACATATGCACTTCTCAAGGAAGTGTGAAAGAAACACACACAACACCCCCCTTGATTATTTTGTTCCCCCCTAATTCTGGCACTTTATAAAGTTAGTGCTTTAAGGCTAAATCAGTTTGACCATAAAATGGAACTTTATAATTTAGTGCGATATTATGTCAAATGGATTCAAGGCCAAAAGAAAACACATACAAAAAAAACACCTTTTGCAAAAACAATATTTGCAAAAATTATAGATATAAAGGGAAATAAAAAATAAGGGACCAAAAGCCAATGCCAAACCTCATGAGAGAGACTACCTTGCATAGCAAAGAGCCCAAAAAAAATTCCAATGCAATGCAGAGAGCTGAATATCTAAGAACAAGGGTCAATGTTGGTAATACAAATGATTGCAATCCACGTCGAGCATCTTTAGACCCTCTTCATAGCAAGCACGAACATGTGGAGATCAATCCACATTGAGCCCCTTTGCTTCCAAACTTGGTAGTTGTTGAACTTCCAAATGGGGTGAGTCCTTATGTGAGGGCACTAGCAATTTGCTGAGAGAGAGGAGGGCAAGCTCAAACTTCAAGTCTTTCTCAGAATCTACATACTTCTTTGCCTCCGCTACTACCTTGCTGAGGTCCCCATAAAATGTGATATTGTGATTGTTGAGCTAGATTTAGACATGGTTGTCACCCTTGACTACACTACCCAGGTCAAAGTTAGCGCAAATCCAAGGTTTTCAGGCCTATGTAGCTTGCTTTACAGCCTGTTCTCCAAAATAGAGGTGCTTGTTCAAGGAAGGCCAAAACCTTGAAGATACCCTTCCTCTTTTCTCACAAGAGAACAAAGTACTTCAGTTGTCTACCTTTCAAATTGGCCTGCGTCTTCACTAATTCACCTCCATCTCCTACAAACTACACCTTCCACACCCACAAAACAAATGGAGTGTATGAAAAAAAGACATTGAGAGAACAAACAGAAACACAAGTGATTTCAATGCAAAAACAAACTTACAAACTTGATTTCATCTCCTCCTGCTCTGATACCATGAAGAATTTAGCAATAAACAAGAGATGAAATAACAAGCATAGTAATATTGTAAATAACACAATAATGAAATGCATGAAGTCCACCACTCAATAAGTTGGAGAAGTCGAGTACATATAGGTGAGGAGAGGAAGTTAGTTAGTTGAGGAAAGGACTCATCAAAACTAGAGTGAGTGGCTAGTTTAGTGGGCAACTTGATGACCCCTTTCCTAACCACCCAAGAACCTTGACACCTCAATGAGACATGTTTCAAGATTGTATAAAGGTACACCTAAGTAGGCTTATGCCTAATTGTATAAAATATATGAAATATATATACGCTAATAGTAATTTTTTGTTATATTTTAAAAGGCAGCTTATGTTTTATTATTAAAAAGATAGTTTTTAAAAGAGAGACTTAAAAGTGTCATTAAGAATGGAGTCTAAAAGTGGTGGGACTTATTAGACAATTTGAAAAGTTAAGTTCGAGGGAAAAAGAAAAGGATTTAAAATTAATTTATATTCCTTCAAAGACCTATATAAGGAAGGTTTGTGCATAGAAGATATTCTTCCTACCTATTATCATTTTCTTATTTCCTAAGAATGAACAAGAGTTATTCATTTTCCCTATGATGAAATCCCTTTGGCAAGATGGTTTTGAGGACGAAAACCCTCCTAGTCATTTGAGTAATTCTACTTAGGATTACTGTGGTGTTGAACAGTTGTGGAGATTTTTCTATTTTTTTGTGGTGTGAAGCTTTACTAAATTTTGGTGGGCATTTGTGTGTTTTAATTTGGTGGATAAGACTTTATCATTTTATTTTATTTTAGGAAATCTAATTGTTGTTTTTTTGTGGAGTTCATTATTGGCTATACAATTTAGAAACCCTTGGTCATACCATCTATACAATAGCAAGGACATTTCAACAGGTTGTACAAGGTTTAGAGAGCATAGTTAGTAGCAATAAGGGTTTCGCAGCCTTTTAGGAGGCTAATTTTTTTTGTATTTTCCCAATCATACAACCCTAATTGGTAGTTGTACCACCTACAGGAAGCAACCACAACACTTGTATATCAATTTTGTGGAGTCATACTAGTTTGGTACTATAAAATTCACTCTAATTAGCTTTAATAAATTAATATTATTCTAATAAAATAGTGTGGAAAAAGGAAGAATTAAAATGTTCCCATAAATATTACAACTCATGAAAAGTATTTTCATCAATTTATAATCAAATAAGATTCATTACATCGGCTAATTAAATAACTTAATAAAAGGACTAAGCCTTTACAACACCTAGCCATATAGGCTCATACAAAAGAGAAACACACCATACAATGTCTTTGATACCATACCATATCTTCGACATTGAATTAGCAGAGAGAGAGCATCATCAAGGCAATTTACCACCCAGCCACAAGGCTCACGCCTCCCTAGTCTTACTCCTAAATGGAGAATATTGACCCTTCATGAGGGGTCTAGCAAATTGAAGTTGGCATGTGTGAAGGAATTTGGTGTAGCATGATATATCTATCATCTCTACCATGTGTCAAATGCATATTTGATCTAATATCATGATATGGTAGATAGAGAAAATATAATATCAAATAGTAACTACTACTAATTTGATTGGCAAGCTTTGGCCAAAGCATCTTTTAAGCCGCTAATGGGCATATAGGTTACGAATAGAAACCTACCCTTCTCTATAGCTCCACATTCAGCACCCGTCCATGATCTTTCCCTAACTCATCATACAGAAATGTGGGAATAGAAAATGCATTCACAACTTACAACTTCCAATGATGCATACAAGGCAACATACATATGCAATAAGACATATTTCTTCTCAAGGAAGCATTTATTCATACTTAATGACGTGGTCAAGACCAGGGGGTCTTACCAAACTGCCCAGTCATGTAGCTAATACCACATAATAGAAGCACAAATTCATATAACAACAGACAAATATAAAACTACCTCTATTAATAGCAAAAAACATTGATTTTATTACTACACTAGTAATTACAAACTCATTGGCCTTCCCAAGCTTCAGCATAAAGATTTACAATTCATAGCTCAATTGGTTATGTACTTATAGCACAAAATTGCCTCCCAAAGCTCATCCTCATTCTTTTGCTAGAAGTCATTACCTTCAACCATTCATGCAGTCTTCTTGATCTCAAGCCACTCAACATGTTTTACAATAAAAAGATCGCCTTCCACTAGTCAAACCCCATGCTTTATTTTTGTAAAAAATGGATCCTCCCAACCATATCCAAGGAATCCCAATCTACAGCAACAATCTCACATCTATTCCGAGAGGAATCCCCCTCCCTATCAGTAAGAATGATAATCACCTTTTATTCTTCCTAAGTGGAAGTTAAACAATTATTTATTCAGTTATGGAATGGAATAGATAGGTATCCAAATAGCCGCTTGGCATTTCAAATTACCAAATAGATTAATGATAACACTATTTGATTATTAAAATAAACACCTTTGGATAAAATGCCATATTTATGAGTCCATAGATAGTTTATCTCTTCACGAACCATTCAGTCTTCCTCGGTGTTTTTTCAAGTTTGGGAACTTAGACAATCCCCAACACACTAGTATAAGAACATTATCAGCAAAAGTGGCACATCAAGAACTTAATATTCTGCTGACACACACTTTGTCAATGAATTATTTAGTTTTCAAACTTAAATTTTTTTCGATACAATGCCTCAAGTATTCTCATTGGTAAAACTTACCTCTCACGAACTCTTTGTTGGCGTATTGGAAGCTTTTGAAAACTTATCGTCACTCCAAACTTTCCTTCCATCGGCCATATCCGCAATTGATGAACTAAGAAAACATCAAGAATTCCAATCTTTATAGCCTTTATTAGAAAAATGGTTTATCAGAAAACCTAAGGGTTCACAAACCATCAAAGATACTGATATCATACTTAACTAACATTTAGTCTCTGAGTTGGTGTTGTGAAGTAGCATCATTTCAAAGAATGATAAAACATAGCGATTAGTTGGATGAGAATATGGTTTGAACTAAAACAATTGGATTAGGGATGATGATGCAATAGCTACTTGAAGTGAGAGTGATGAGGAGGAATGATGGTAGGGATGATGATGTCCCCTCAAGAGGGAAAGTGGGATTGAAGAGCACAAGTGTTCTCTTAAAATGGATGAAGAGGGGATTCTTAGGATGATGAGAGTGGAATTTAAAGAAAAATGGCTTGGGAAAATAGAAGGGATTGGGTGCATGGGAGTGGAGTGGAGGAAAGGGGTGATGGAGGATAAATAATGGGATATAAATGATGAAGGGATCAAAGGGGGATAGATTGATTCATGAAGAAGGATGGGGGGTGTAAATGGATGGGGTGTAGTTATGCATTATTTTGCATTGTATTAAGCAATATTATTTGATATTACATGAGATGTTATGTACCAAAGTATAAGGAACTAGGGTGACAATGTGTCACATGCGTAGGAGACAAAAGCATGCCCCAACACATCACAAGGCATTTGACAACCTTAGTGGGTATTGTGATGAGGCAACTGATAAGGTCACAAGAAACCCTATGTCATATAGCACAATGATATGGAAGACCATGATACCACTGTGGTAGGTAGGCTACAAGAACCAATACGAATGCAAGATAAAACAATAATGCACACATAAAGTTAAGAAAGCATGCACAAAATAATACAATGAGAGGAACCTCCTACAACAATATAATGAAAAATGCATGAAATAACTAAAATATATAAATAGCAGAAACACAGAAGGAATTTATTGATCACAGGCCACTTCGAGAGGGCAACCTCCTTTGAGCAAGCTCAATACAATAAATTCCTTCTTTGTAACATACTAAGTCTAAGCCTCAATACATACTTATATATTAAGTCTAATCTAAACAACTATTACTTCCCATGAATGTGGGATACAATATACTCATAGGATGACTTACAAAGCATATGTGTACAAAAGTAATATACTAACAAAGTAAAGAGAAGGGTTAAACACAGGTTCCTAACATCCCCTCCCTCTTAGAAAAGATTTTCCCTTAAAGCTTAAGATGTGGAAATTGTTGTTGAATCTGAAGGAGTGGTTCCCATGTAGCATCCTCTGGTTGCATTCCATCCCACTGAATTAATACCTCTGTGATGGATCGAGAGTGAATCTGATGAGTGTGCCTGTCAAGGATTGCCTCTGGCTCCAAAATGATGGATCCTTCGTTATCCAGTTCTGGTAAAATAGTTTGTGCTCTAATGTTGGTGCCAAGAACTTTCTTTCGACAAGAGACATGAAATACTAGATGAATGCGGGAAGAAGGAGGAAGCTCCAATTTATAAGCAGCTGTCCCAATCTTCTGAAGAACCTTATATGGCCCATAGAACTTTGGAGCCAGCTTATGAAGCCCTTTGAGTTTCAAGGATGATTGCTTATATGGCTGTAGATGAACAAAAACCATATCACCAACTTGGAAAGTACACTCAGAACGGTGTTGATTGGCTTGTTGTTTCATTCAGTTTCTTGCCATGTGAAGATTATCCTGCAAGATGCAAAGAATCTAATCCTGAGTTCAGAGAACTGTGTCGACTGCCTAAACTGGTGAACTACTAAGGGTGTATGGAAGGAGCATTGGCTATGGCTGACCATAGACTGCTTCATATGGGGTCATTTTAGATGCAATGTGGTAGGAGGTATTGTACCACCATTCAGTGAGAGGGAGCCACTTTTCCCACTATTGCTATTGTTTTGAGGTGAAGCAACGAAGATAAGTTTCCAAACATTTGTTGATAATTTCAATCTAACCATCTGTTTGTGGGTGATACCCCGAACTCATCTTTAGTTTGGTACCAGTGTGTCAAAATAGTTCTGTCCAGAAATGACTGGTGAAAGTTGCATCACAATCTGAGACAATGGAAGAAGGAATGCCATGAAGACAGAAGATCTGGTCCATGAAAATTTGTGCGACTGAGGAGGCAGTATAGGGATGACTAAGGGCACAAAAATGACTATATTTGGAGAGGTGATCAACCAAAACCAAGTTCATTGTCTTTCCTCCAGATTTAGGAAGTCCTTCAATAAAATCCATAGAAATATCTGTCCAAATCCATGTAGGGACGGGCAACTAGGAAGGAGTGTCGTTTAACCCTTATTGTGTTGGCAAGTATCACATTCAGCCACCATCTATTGAATTGCCCTTTTCATTCCCTTCCAAAAGAAGTTACGCACTGCCCGTTCATAAGTTTTGAGGAACCCAAAGTGCCCTGCTAATGGAGAAGCATGGAGTTCAGAGAAGACAGCCTGCTGAAGATCTGCGCTCTAGGAAAGCACCAGACGACCCTTGTATCTCAGAGAAGCACCATCCCAAGAATAATGCGGTATAGAAGAAGGGTTATTGGCCAACTATTGAATGATTTGAGATAATGAAGAGTCATTGACATAGCCCTACTTGACAGATTCCAACCAATTTGGAACAGACATAGAAATAGTTGAAAGAGAAGCTTGGTCATCAAATGTGTGAGAAAGAGCATCCGCCACAATATTGTCCTTACCCTTCTTGTAAGTGATCTCATAGTCATAACCCATGAGTTTTCTAACCCATTTCTATTGTGCTGGGGAGGAGACCCATTGTTCTAGGAAATATTTCAGACTCTGGTGATTAGTCTTGATGCAGAAATGATTCCCTAGTAGGTATGGCTACCACTTATGTACTGCATGCAAAATAGCCATCATTTCCTTCTCATATGTAGAGAGTACTAAATTCTTTCTAGAAAGGGATTTGCTGGTGAACGCAATGGGATGTTCATCTTGAAGGAGAACAACACCAAGTCCATTGCCGCAAGCATCACTCTCAATAGTGAAGGTATCAGAAAAATCTGGCATAGCTAGAACAGGTGTAGTACACATAGCTTGTTTCAGTTTTTCAAATGCACACTCAGCAGCATGTGTCCATGTAAAAGCACCCTTTTTCAACATAGTTGTTAATGGAGCTGCAATCTTCCCGTAATCCTTGACAAACTTGCAATAGTAGCCAGTTAGTCCCAAAAAACCATGGAGGCTCTTGAGTGTTTGAGGATGCGGCCAATTTTTCATGGCATCTATTTTTGTAGGATCCACTCAAACCCCTTGGGCTAAAACAATATGCTCAAGATACTCCACTTCTTCTTAGTCAAAAACACATTTAGACTACTTTGCATAGAGATGATGATTCGAGACAAGTTGCAGTATGAGATCTAGATGTCAGAGATGCTCAGCCCATGTTTTACTATAGATGAGGATATCATTGAAGAAGACCAGAATGAATTTCCGTAGGTAGGGCCAGAATATTGTATTCATCAATGCCTGGAATGTTGAAGGAGCATTAGTGAGGCCAAAGGGCATGACCAAAAACGCATAGTGGCCATCATGCGTGTGGAAATCTATTTTAGGGATATCATCCTCATGAACCCCAATTTGGTGATACCCAGAATGAAGATCCAACTTGGAGAAAAAATGAGCGCCATGAAGCTCATCAACAATAGGAATCAGAAACTTATCCTTGATTGTGATGTGATTAAGTGCTCAGAAGTCAATGCAGAGGCACCATGACCCATCTTTTTTCTAGACAAGAAGAACTGGTGAAGAAAAGGAACTGGTACTAAGGTGAATAATACCTTGCTTTAGTAAGTCTCGAACGAGCATCTCAATCTATTTTGGTGCAATGGGTAGCAGTAGGGCCTGATGTTGGGAGGAATGCTTCCAAGAAGGAGCTGAATACGATGGTCCTCTGGTCGTGAAGGTGGAAATCCCACTGGTTTAGCAAAGACACATGCATACTTATCTAAAATTCATTGTAGATCCGAAGGAGTAGTGGAGACCACTGATGGTTGCATCTAAATGAAATGGAGCTAAGCGATGACACCATTTGAATTCTACTTAAGAAGCTTTTCTATGCGATGTGAACTTATGATGTTGAGAGACCCTAGTTGTAAGCCCTTCAATGTGTGTTTTTGCCCATTGTCTGAAAACTGCATCCAAAGTTCAGCAAAATCCCATAAGATGGGTCCAAGTGTGCATAACCATTGGACGCCCAAAACCACATCACATCTGCCTAAGGGCAAGGCAAACATGTCAGAGCACAAGTTATAATCTCCAATAGAGATACACACATTGCAACACTTCCCTTTGCAAGGTATGTGCCCCCATTGGCAATCATGACTTCAAAGTTGTGTAGGAGTTCGGACAACACTGAGAGGGGGGGTGAATCAGTGTTGTGTAGATTTTTTGCAACTTATTATAAATTTTGATTTACAAGACTTAGAAAGAGAAAGTCATCAATAAACTATTACACATATATGTACAAGTTTGATAGTGAAAATTATGAGCAGGACCACATAGAGATAAATCTTAACATAGAAGCGTATCATTAACACAAGAATTACTGGAGTGGAAAACCCTCTTTGGGTAGAAAAACACTCATGAAGTGCCTCACTGGCTTAACTTTGAAAACATCTTACAAAGCCTCACTGGCTGAATATTATGTCTCACTAACTATTGAGGTCTCACTGACCTACAAGCCTCACTGGCATACTGTTTAGAAGCACCAGCTTCAAGGAGCACCAACCCCTATTATAGAACAAACTGAAAACACAAATTCAGAGGGTTTTTCTGTTTCAATACATAACATTTATTCTCTCTCATGTGTCTGTCAAATGACCATTCCCAAATCATATACAAACTCAGATATTTCAATCCTGTATCATGATCCACTCTACAACACCAACACTGCTTGATTCTCAACAACACTGCTTGATTTTCAACAACACTTCACAACACTATGTGTTTCATCTCTATCCTTCTTAATTTATCCATCAATGCACCTAAAAAAAAACTTTATACAAGTTGATTATCTTTTCACCTTTCCTCTTCTGTATGAACATTTTCATCTTCTCTCAATGAAGAACCTGCAAACAAAAAACTTTTCACCTTCTCTCTGCAATTTTTCTTATTTCAAAAATCAATCTCTTGTAATAAAAAAATATTATTTCTCTATCCATTTTAGAACCCTTTCATATTATTTGACATCTCAAATTATCCCTTGCAAAAATATGTAAATCTTCTTCAAAAATTTCGAAACCTTTCACTTACTCTGCACAGACAAATCATCTAAAACAATAATTAAGAAAAATCCTTAATTGAAATAAGATTTTTCAATTTTCTCTTGAAAGAGAAAATAAAATCTCTTTCTGATCTCCATGTGCAAGAAGTCAAACCCCTTCATTGAAATCATTTAATCCTACAATGAAAATATATTCTCTATATAAACAAAATCTCTTTATATTCCTACGAAGATGACTCTTCAATCTCTTCAATCTGCATAAATAGCTCTAATTTCTCTGCAACATTATTGACAAGATCATTTCATATTCTCTAACATTTCAATCAGGACCTGTATGAGAAAAATAAAATCTCTTTGAATATTTAGTCTTTTCATTTTTATCTCCTTCTCTACAAATCCTGTATTCAAATTCTTTATCCAATCTGCCTTTCAAAAGAAAATCACCTCAAATTCTTCTCTGTAATTTTTCATAAAAAAATCTTTTCCTTCACAAAAATTTTGTTCATCTTCTCTGCAAAAATGATCCTTCATATTCTTTTCAATAAGATCCTTCATATCCAAAAAAACATTCACCAATTTTTCTTAAAAGAAAATCTCCTCAAAAAAACAAAATCTTGATGTTCATCCCTTTACTTCCAATATCCTCAAAAAAACTCTTCATAAAGATTTTTTCTAAAAAAAATAAAAATCTCCTTATGACAAAAAAGAACCGACCAAAAAATTTAGAAGGAAATTACTAAATTTTAAAAAGAAACTTTTTATCTTTGATTCGGGCTACAAAACTTTCTAAATTCCTCACAAATTTTTAAGGAAGATAAATAGTATACTCCTTAATGTATCGGGCTCCTCTTTTGGTGGTGAAAGTTTTAAATTTAAAAGATATTGAAAGCCCGCCCAAAGACCATAACCAACGCATTCGGTGAAAAGAAGGATGGGGCCGGTGGTCACAATGTGTATCAACCCTTTGGCCGGTCATCATAAGTGAAATGACCTACAATATCAGGTCAATGAATTGTTATAACAAAAAGAGCATTTGGTATGTGACAGGCTTGGAAAGGAATGAAGAACTTAGTTTAGGATAGATAGACAATCAAAGATTTAGATAATAATGACCTCAAGAAAAAATATGGAGAACTAAGATAAGGATATCAATTAGTCCAATTCAAGTGACCTCTACACCTACTGTCCAAATAAATACTTTGTATATATGTCAGTGAAGGTTATAAAACCTTAACCAATATGCCTTTTTATTATGCTTTGAAGAATGCTTTGATGATTTGAAGACTTCAAGTTTGTGACATCATCTTGTCAGGACTTATATCAACCTTTTAACATTAGTGAAGAATCATCTAAATAAGCTTCTGATAAAGAACCACTATGCCAATGAAGCACTCCTTTAGAGTGAGTTGATTTACTGATGTTCTTATTTAACCTTCATGGAGATTTCAACCTATCAACAATGTCATCCTTGTCCTGCTGCCACTATTCATATTACAAACAACTGTCATGAGATGATCACATCAAGAACTACTGAACAAGCAAGTCCTTCACTTTAGTTACACACTGACACACTGAAGATCCATAGAAGACAAAATGAACATGCATCCTAAATAGGATCCTATAACTAATTTCACAGGATCCAAGATGATCCAACAACACTCCATCATATGTAAGTAAAATGATATAAAGATATCATTATGATGCAAAACTCCTGACAGAACCTTGATCTATCAAATGCAAATTGAACCTGATTGAAAAACACATCTGAATTTACCTCAACCATATTAAGTTCATGATGAATGCCTCATTAACCATCTCCTCCTGATGTCCTACAACAACTATGACAACTTTGCAACTTTGCAACATCAACTCAACACACTTTTGACATCAATGACAATCTATCACTATCAAGTTGGAGCAAGGATGGACAAAACAATCAGCCTGTTTGGCGATCCGGCAGTCAATGAAGTTATGAGTGCTACCAAAATCAATGAGTATTGTAAGAGGGAGCTTCTTGAAGTAACCCTTGACCTACATGGTTTGTGGGGTGGTGACTCCTACTAAAGCATGGAGAGAGATCTCTGGGTGGTCTTCCTAAGAAGTAGGGTCAATAGGCGGCTGCTGAGTTTTGACCTGATCATCT
Source organism: Cunninghamia lanceolata (assembly GCA_027924645.1). Lineage (NCBI taxonomy): Eukaryota > Viridiplantae > Streptophyta > Pinopsida > Cupressales > Cupressaceae > Cunninghamia > Cunninghamia lanceolata. The sequence goes on along the minus strand of BSBN01000112.1, from coordinate 11,816,602 downwards.
ACTATATCATGAGCATCTTCATAAACTTCAATTGCAGGTAGAGAATCCACATCCAAGTGATAGAGCTTTTTCTCAACACATCTATGTCCCTGAGTGAATTTCTCATCACAATTATAACAAAGCCCTTTCTCTCTACATGCCCACATCTCTGCTTTAGTCAAATGCTTGATAGGATTTGTTCTAGGAGCTGGCGTGATTGGAGGTCTTTGAGAAACCATATTTCTGAATGGAATGAAATTGGATTTGGATCGCTTTTGAGCTGTGATCTTGTCTTCCGCCAACTTAGCCAACCCTAGGGCTTCCATCATTGTGTTGGGATAGAACATTTTAACCTCAGATTGGATTATATCCTTCATACCACTGACAAAACAACTCCTGAAGAATTCATCAGACATTCCCTCTATGTGATTGGCTAGTTTTTCAAATTCTATCTGATATTCTCTCACAGTGCCTGTTTGGCAAAGTTTAGTGAGTGCTCCTGTGAAGTCATCAAAAGCACTAGGGCCAAATTGTTGCAAAATGAGTTTGCAAAAATTTGTCCATTTTGGCTCTTCATGAGCCTTGATGTACCAAAGGAACCATTGAAGGGCTTCATGCTCCAAATGAAAGGATGCAAGTCGGACTTTGTTGACATCAAAAGTATTATGCAGAGTGAAATATTGTTATTCCCAGTATATCCATCCAGTTGAATCATCACCATTGAAGTGAGGAAAATCAAGCTTCAGCCCACAAAAATTGCTGGAAGAAGAGAACCCAATGTCTGTAGAAGACTCTAGCTACCATCTATTGTTCATGGATGAATGCTGAAGATTGAGGCCGAGAATTTTTTCATCCAGATCTTGGAGTTTGTTCTTGAGGGCTGCAAGTTCATCCTCCATGTTTTTTGCTCTTGTGTGGGTGGCAACCATAACCAAAAGTTTTTTTTTTGGAATGGGTAGAAAAATAAAAACATAAACTTTTTTAGTAAAGGAAAATTTGGCTTTGGGAAAAACTCTGATGGGTAATTGGGGTTTGACTAGGTTTTGGACACTTTCTGAGGGAAAGGGAAGCAAAAACTGGGGATTTCAGAAGTGGGGTGAAAGAATGGGAAAATTTATCCAAGAGGGACAAAGGAGCAGAAATATGAAATGAACACTACGGTAAAATTTGAAGACTATTGGGTGAGAAATGAAGAAGTTATGGAAAACCCTAAAAATAGCTTTCTGGTTTCAATAAGTGGAATTTGGGATAGGGTCCTCAAGGAAGGAAATATGCAGAATGAAAGTGGGGTTCCAATGAATTTTGAGAGGGAACGAAGCTAAAGAAAGGAAGATATGGCGAAAAAATAATTTTTTTTCTAGAAATGATCTACCAATGGCTTTGGACGTATTCAATCAGCAATTTGTCAGCTATCAATAGATATGGGCCCCGAGTAAGTTCGGTTGCCTAAAGGTTCAGGGGAGTCACTCAGCCACCAATGTTGTCTAATGGCTTGCATATTGGGATAGTACCGCTCACTCCACGGCTCAGGTAAAACTAATAACCACTTTGCCACAAACGACAGCTCTTGGTTTACCTCATGGATGGGAACTAGTCAATCAGGTAGGGGCTGTTGCCCTTTTTGCTGGCAGGTCCTCTCAACGGGCTAGCTACTTCAGGGTTCTTGTCGTACTCCTCACAATGAGTTTTAGGGCTATATGCCCAGGTACTTCCCACAATTAAGTGGATAGAGATATTCCCTGATTTGAACCTGCAATTGAAATGAACAATACAGATGTGAAAAAAAAGAACTACTGTAATAATCACAGTGCCTGGAGGCCACTGTGGAAAAAACAAATCAGCAGAAATTCCACCTAGTGAGCCCAAGAAAGTGCTCTGATACCAGATGAGAGGAACCTCCTGCAATAATATAATGAAAAATGCATGAAATAACTGAAATATATAAATAGCAGAAACACGGAAAGAATTTATTGATTGCAGGCCACTTCAAGGGGGTAACCTCCTTTGAGCAAGCTCAATACAATAAATTCATGGATGCCTTCATTGGTCTCAACACGTACTTATATACTAAGTCTAATCTAAACAACTATTACTTCCCATTAACGTGGGATAATACAATACACTCACGGGATGACTTACAAAGCATATGCATCCATAAGTAATATACTAACAAAGTAAATAGAAGGGTTAAACATGGGTTCCTAACATACAAATACAAACACAATGTTACCCCAAGTAAAGTTGAAAAGCTTAAGATTGATGGATTGATGATGAATGATAGTGTTGTTGATGATAAGAACAACACAAGGATTGGCAACGATATATCCTGATGATGATGATGGAAATTTTAACAAGACGTGTAATGAGGCTAGGAATGAAACCAATAGATGTGCATGATTTTGTATAGATTGTTTAGCTTGATATGTGTAGATTAGGATGTCTCTTACAATTGTTATATTGTAGGGAGATTTGGATATTTGAGAGGGATTGCATTGAATTGTGTGCTGGGGTAGTCTTTATCTTGATACAAGTGACAAGGGAAAACTAATTCTATGGGAAAGGGAGTGTAGGGTGATGAACTGATTAGGAGATAGATGGGGGAATGGAGTGGTCAAACTATACTTGTGGATGCTAAAACCATATCTAAGTTGGGTTGGTGATGGGGATAAGGTGGTGGGGATGGATGGATGGATGGATGGAGGGGTTCGGATGTGATCTTCAAGGACTATGTCACATAAGAATAAGACATCCCACTCTAGATGTGTTATTGAGGCATCCAAAGCATGTTTTAACATTTTTTCCCCTATCCTTATTATGATCAAAAGTGAGAAGGGAGGATGGGATGATGGTAGGATAGAGGTATGTGTATAATGGATGGAAGTGATAGGATCGGTGAGACTTGTCCCCAACTGTAATGTGCCTATGGATAGGGGATTATGCATGACACCCACAAGGGGTTTTAATCATGCAATTTGCCCAAGGCACCACATAAATGGTTTTCACCATTGGTCATTTTTTCTCTTTAATTTTTATTTTTTGATTGTTTTGTTTTTTTGACAATTTTGTTTTTGGATTTTGTGATATTTGGATGGGATGGGTGGATGGGGATAGGGATGAAGGAATTAAACTTGAGATTATATTTTAAGGAGGTGGTAATAGCCCATGTTGAATGGTGACTACATATAGACCATGTCGATTGTTGTTGCACTCATGGATGTTGGTAGATGATTAAGTGGTCTTCTCCAAAGTGTAAACAAGGTGCCACCATAGGTTTGATGGTAGAGGATGTTGTGGAGAGAGGAGGGGATAGTAGGTGGGATGCATGATAGGCAGATCATGCGAAAGCATTGATTAAAGGGACATGATGGGGAAGAAAGACACGATAGTGGATATAAGATGGGGGGATGGGTTATGATGGAATTACATGGTCTTAAGGAGAATCGGGACCAACATTTGGACACACCATGTTGGATTTTGCAGCTTGTGATTTTGATAGGGCATTTTAGATGCATGGGATTTGGGATGTATAGGGATGGGGGTATTTTGATTGTGGGATTGGGTGGGGTATTTTTGGATTTATAGATTTAGGGATTCGAGGACCCAAATGGACTTAGGATTTTTGGGATGTTTTGATTGGGTGCGGGATGGAGGATAGGGATTTGGGGATTTAGGGATGAGTGGGTTTTGGGAGTGTAGAATTGGATGTCCCTATTGCTTCATTTTTCTTAGGGACCCACATTGTTTTGATTTTTTATTTTTGATTGGCAGGCCTTTGTGGCCTTTGGGATTTTTTATTTGGCTTGGATTTTGTGTATCAATTTCCTATGGAATGATAATCCTTAAGCTTTTGTGGATGGTTTGTGTTATGTGTGGAGGCATCCAATGTTCTACCAAGGTTGATGGTGTGATCCCTTGGGGAATTATTATATTTGAGTCCCATGAGTTTTGTGATAGCTTCATCATTTTTTATTAAATGAAATGATGTACATGATTGTTGGTCTTAATGGGGATTTTAGCGGATGGGGGATGGTAGGGGATAATTGGGATTGGGGATTTGTAGAGAGGAGGATTAGTGGATTTAGAGATGGATGGCTTAGTGCGACAAGATGGGGGAGGTATAATGGTATGCCTTTTGGTATAATAGGATGGAGGGGGATACAAGAAAATATTTTGGAGTGATGGGAGGCACCTATTTCTGAATTGGAAGAAGCTATCTTAGGATTTATGCAGGTGATACCAACATATTTGGATTATTTTCCTTGAGAGATTTATCTAAGGCCATGTGATCGTGAATGGACTTTGACATGGATGGGCTCCAATATGCCTTGATCATAAAGGCCTAAACCTTTTCCTTGATAATTCATGTGTTGAAGCATACGATGGGAAATGGAATTCTTATTGTTTGGGAAATAAGATGCAAGTACATTATTAGATGGGGAGGATGGGTGGTGGGTATGTGTTGTTCCTCTCCTATGAGAGAACCACCACAGATGAAGGTTTGGAACTGAGAGGATAAGGTGATGATTGTGGGGGATGGGTTTGATATGAATGGGTTGATTTTGAGATGGTAATGGAACAGGAGAGGGATTAGATGGGATGTATGGATCTTAATTAGGATAGGGAGGTATTTTGACATGATTTGGACAAGGCTCTTGACATAGCCATATTTGTTTGGAAGATGTGATGAAGGAGGAGTGTTTAGTTTTGATCAACACTTGGATAGACTCCTCTAATTGGGTAGATGAAGGGATGATGGATGGTTCATGTTTGGGGACATGGGATTATATGGGTGTGATAGGATTTTGGAGAGGTTTGGTAGGTGATAGATGGGTGATGACACCATCAACAATATGCTTAGGTGATTTTTGATTAGTGGGGTGGCATGATTCCTCAACTTTTTTTTTACAGTTTTGGTTGAAGTCCATTACTAGGAGTTCTTGGAGGAAACCCAAAAAGAATGATTTGGATTTGGTGGGAGAACTATATTGTGGCTTAGCTGGTTTGGTTGGTGGATGGTGAGATGGAAATTTTGGCTAGGAGCAATGAACGACATAAGGATTTAGGTAAGAGGTAGAGGCAACGGGGATGTCGTATAAGGATGTGTTATAGGATGTAGTTGGGGGTTGATATATGGATGGGGGATAGATTGGGTTTCCCATGTCAAGGGTACCATAAGGATGGCCATAAGATATATAATTAAGTGTGGTAGGGTAGGTAGTGCTAGATAATTTGTGGTTAAAGGATACTTGCATGTTCATAGGTGGGTGATGGGAGTTTATGGCAAGCTTGTTTGAGATAATGTCATCAAGGTTATCAATTTTTCATTTTTCTTGATACACAAGACTATCATCATCATCGATTTTGAATGGATTCCTAATGTTTGATTTAGAGTTTGACGAATATGGATTTGATGACTTGATGATTTGATTTTCTAAGGTTTGGGACTTAAGATTTTCTTTGATATCAAAATAACCTTAGATTTTGTATTTGGCTTTAATAGGGTATTGATTGATTTGATTAATTGATCAAGGTCAAGGAAGCATGACACTTGACACTTGGATGGATTGGTTGATTTGATTAATCAAGGCCAAGGACACATGGCACTTGATGATTGGATTGATTGATTTTATTAGGCCTAAGGCCCCTTGATGGGTGATTGATTGATGGTTTTGATTAGCCCAAGGGTCTTTTGATGTTTGATTTGATGGATGAGGGAGGTTGGGCTTGTTATTACAAAAAATACCCCAAAATCACTATAGCTGCTTGTGACAGACAAAAGGTGCTTGTGTATGAAAGTGCTTGTTTAAGTACAAGCATGCCCAAGTATTAACTAAGGTGCTTGTTTACACAAAGGCACATGTTTAACCATATAGGATCTTGTTTAGGGACACAGGTACTTGTTTATGAAAATAGGGCCTCAACTTGATGTTAGGGATTTCATTTGATGGGTTCTTATGGATTTGATGGGGATGGATTAGGAATTAGGTCTAGAACCCTTGGATGGTAATGATGATGGATCTAGGATGGATCATGATAGGGTTTAGATGATTTGATTTTGGATTTGGTGAGGGTTGATGGTTCAAGTCCTTAACTAGTTTTAAATTTCAATGGATGAATTTTTATTAAGCATTCTAAGGGATTTCATGTTGATTGGAGATTAGACGAATCTAGATGGATAATGGATAAGAGATGAAGGTTTGATTGGACAGGGTTAGGATTTAGAGAATGACAATTTGGTATTGGGTTTGATTAGGGATTATTAGATTAGGATGATGGGATGGATTGGATGAATGAACTGGATAGATTAAGGATTGATGGATGAAGTTAGGATAATGGATTGGGGGTTGGATTGGGGTTTAGTGATATGTGGAATTTGGATTAAGGATGATTATGAATTAGGGGATCATGAGGGGATGAATGGATTAGGGTACGTAGATTGATTAGGGATTTGGATTAGAATGATTAGAGATGATTTAGGATGAGGGATAAATGGATGAGATGATTAGTGTTAGGATATGGGTGAAATTAGATAAAGTGGTAGATTGGGTCTGATTAATGATAATGATTGAGCTTGATTAGTGATAAGTGGATGGGATGATTAGGATAGTGGATTGGATTAAGATAGGGATGAGATGATTAGGATTAGGTGATGGATGGGGTTTGATTAGGATCAGGAGAATGATGAAATTTGATTAGTGTAGGTGAAATAAATTAAGGATTTGGATTAGATGGGTGATGAAATTAGATTAAGGGAAGTGGATTAATGGGTGCAAAGTTCAATGATGGGATTTGATTAGGGACAATGATGATGATTAGAGAGATGGTTAAGTGGATTGGATGGATGGATTATGATTAGGACCTTGATTGAATTAGGAAATTTGATGTGGATTAGGGTCCTTGATGATGGATTAGGGTCCTTGATGATGGATTAGGGATGGGATGATTAGCTTAAGGATTAAGCTTAAACCTTGGATTAAACAATTGATTGGGATAATGATTCAATGCCTTAAGAAAGGTTAAAGGATGGTATGGATGATTATGTTAGGAAAGGTGTCTCAACCTTGCAACTATAGAAGGTTTCTATTCTTCCTAATTTTGGTCTTTTCGAATACCCTTTATCATGAAGAATGGTTTATAACTTTGAAATTTTCCAAAAGGGGCTAAAAAAGGTAGGGCTTACTATTTTTAGTAACACTACATTTGAGTACAGATGGACCCAAAGTTTCCCAAAAGGTGCGGAACTGCCAAGTAACATCTTGGGTGATTTTTGACTCAAGATCATACCTGAATTGCAAGATATTAAAGTTTATATTTTTTGAAACTCTTGAAAAAGTTTCAAACTCATATTTGAGGCACTTAGAGGTCCTTAAATTTCTTGAAAGTTGTCATAAAGTTCTTGTGAAACAAGTTATAGTGTGATAGATCTTTTCATTATCTTTCTAACACATCAAATGGTTTGTCAATCAGACACTTGAATCAAAAGTTATGGCCTCCGGAAGTTGGGCCTCATGTTTTGGGAAACGTGAAAACGTGTTGGACACTTAAAAGAGATATAAAGGGGAGAGTTACACATGTTGGTGTGTGATTTTCTACATCATAAGGCATATTTGATTAGAGATAATTTGGGTGCTAGTTTTAAGTGGTTTTAGCTCATGGTTTTGTGATTACCATTGACAATTTATTGTATTGTATCTCCTACATATCATGAGCATGAGATGGACGTTGTGTGTAATATTCTTATAGATGTTGAGTTGCCTCTGGATCTCTGGTTGGTTATACTCATGTGAAATCTTTCTCTACAAGTATGTTGTAATCTTCTTGATTCTTGAATAATATATTGGGTAGATTTGGAGTGTGGGAGTTTTCTCTCGAAAGGGTTTCCCCACGTAATTACTGTGTTGTGGTATGACTGTTATTTGTGTTTATTTTTTTGTAACTATTGTAATGATATGAAAATTTTTACATATCCCTCCCCTCAATATTAGTGTAGGCAGTTACATTCTGCTACCTTAGCTTCCTTACAAGTTGTATCAGAGCTTGATTACCTTTGGTTTTAGTTGTGGGTTGTTTAGTTTTTTGAACTAATCCAATTTTGAGTGGGAGATTGTGTAGAATATACTTTGTGATCTTGTTATAGGGATTTTTAGATGGTAAGTACATCAAGGAGAATAGAGGTAGAAAAAAGTTTTGGTAATAATTTTGAGATGTGGAAGTTGAAGATGGAGGATCTATTAATTGGTTGAAATATATGGAATGCTATTGATGAGAATGTTTCAAGGCCCACAAATGTGACTTTGGGTATTGAATATGATGTTATGGACCGTAAATCCAAGGGTATAATCAAATTGTGCCTTACAGACTCAATTTAAATCAATGTCCATGAAGATCTCTGCAAAGAAACTATGAAAGAAACTCGGTGAGATATATCAAGCAAAATCTCTAGTGAACAAGATTTTCTTGAGGAAGAAATTGCATTCCTTTAGAATGGAAGATTCTAGATGAATTGCAAACCACTTGGAAGCATTCAATATGTTGGTGGCTCAATTGGCATCAGTTGGTGTAAAAATTAATGAGGAGAGATGTTAGATACTACTTTGTTCTTTTCCTAATTCAGGGGATTCTCTTATTATGGCGATTGGGAATACTTCTGTTGTCTTGAAACTTGAAGATGTTGTGGGTTCTTTTCTTTCTGAAGAAATGAGGAGGAAGGTATCCATTAGTGCAAAAGAAGCCCTAAGTGTTCATTGAAGACCCAAATAAAAAGGCAAGAAGAGTCAGAAGCATGACAAATCCAAGTCCAAAGGGAGATCCAAATCTCCTAGAAAGTCCAAAGTTATTTGTTGGAATTGCGGTAAGCCTAGACACTTCTGTAAGGAGTGTAAAGAAGAAAAGAAGAAGAAATAGAAGAAATTTGATTCTGATTCTAAGTCCAAGAAGGAAGATGATGATGTGTTTATTACAGCTTTGGCCACTCGTACAAGTAATGATGCATGGTTAATTGACTCAAATGCATCTTTCCATATGACCCCTAATAGAGATTGGTTTTCTGAATATGAAGAATTTGATGGAGGTAAGGTGTACTTGGGTGATGATTCTCATTTAAATATTATTGGTCATGGTAAAGTTAAAATCAAATTTCATGATGGTAGAATAAAAATAATTAATGGTGCGTTGCATATCCTTGGATTAGAATGAAAGTTATTATCTGTGAGAAAACTAATAGATACAAGTGTGTAGGTAATCTTTTATGATTCAAGATGGTCATGGCTTCTGGGTACCTAAGGGTTCTCTTTCTTCTAAGTCAAAATTGCCTACAAAGAAGACTATGCTATGGCCCGCCATAGATTAGGCCACATAGGAGAAAAGGGTCTAAGGATCTTGAAAAATAAAAACCTTGTTGAAGGGTTGACTGATTGTAATCTTGATTTTGATTTCTATGAGCATTGCATTTATGGTAAAAAATTATGTCCAGTTTTACTTGAGTTCTCATAAATCTTGTGGTGTATTAGATCTTATTCATTTTGATGTGTTTGGTCCTGTAGATTTTCCTTCCAATGTGAAATCTACATATTGTGTTTTATTTATTGATGATTATAGGAGAAGGACATGGGTATATTTTCTAAAGAATAAATTTGAAGTTTTTAGTTGATTTAAAGAATTTAAAGCAATGGTTGAGTTGTAAACTACAAAGAAAATAAAATGTTTGAGGATTGACAATGGCAATGAATTTTACTCTAATTATTTTGATAGATTCTATAAATATTGTGGCATTCAGAGACAAACGATAACTCCGTATTCTCTATAGTAGAATGGAGTTACAGAAAGAATGAACATGACACTGATAGAGAAGGCTAAGAGTATGCTTAGTGGTGTTGGTCTAGAATAAAGGTTTTGGGTTGAAGCTATTGATACTGCTTGCTACCTAATTAGCATGTCTCCTACATTAGCTCTTGTTGATAAAATGCCTATGGTGGTGTGGTCAGGGCATAAGCCTTCACTGAGACATCTTAGAGTTTTTTGTTGTGAGGCATATGTACACGTGCCAAAGGAGAAGTGAACAAAGTTGGAGAACAAGGATATGAAATGTATCTTCATCGGGTATAGTTATGGTGTGAAAGGATACAAGCTTTGGGACCCTATTGCACAAAAGGTAATATATAGTAGAAATGCTATTTTTAGAGAAACTAAGCCTTCTTCTGTTACACTGTAGCCAGAAAAAAGTGCACAGAAAAATGTGATTCAACTCTCTTCTATGCCTGAAAAATTTGAATCAAGGTCCCTAGATAGACACAAAGTTAAGGAGAGCTCATCTAGCTCTGAGTCTTCAAAAGTGAAGGAATAACCTCTAACTCAACTTGTTCAAAGGTCTACAAGGCATAGACAACCACCTAAAAGGTATTCACTTGATGTTTAGAGATGTATTTTTTCTTTGAATACTAACATAGATGAACCTAGATCTGTAGAAGAGGCATTAGGTATGAATGATCTAGAGTCTTGGAAGATTTCTATGGAGGAAGAAATGATAGCTTTGAAAAAGAATGATACATGGGACCTAGTTCCATTATCTGAAGGATAAAAACCTATTGCTTGGAAATAGGTGTTCAAGAAAAAGATTGGTTCAAATGGAGGTATTGAGAAGTACAAAGCACAGTTGGTTGTGAAAGATTACTCTCAGGTTGAGGTTGTTGATTATGGTGAGATATTTTCTCCTATTTCAAAAATGATGTTCATTAGATTCTTACTTTCTATTGTTGTTACTTATGATCTAGAGGTTGAGCAAATGAATGTGAAAATGGCTTCCCTTCATGGTGATTTGAAGGAGGATATTTATATGACAGCCAAAGCACTACATGGTGAAAGGTAAAAGTAATTTGGTTTTTAAATTTAAGAAATCTTTGTATGGTTTCAAATAAAGTCCTAGGATGTGGTACCATAAATTTGATACATATGTGTTGAGTTTGGGATTTTAGTGTTCTAAATCTAATCAATGTGTTTATTATAAATCTAATGGTAATTGTTTCATGTTTATTGCATTATATCTTGATGATATGTTATTTATTGGTAAGGGGAAAGGAATGACTTTAGAACTAAAGTCTCAACTTGCAGCTAAATTTAAAATGAAAGATCTTGATGTAGTTAAACACATTCTTAGGATGGAAATAAGAAGAGATAGAGTGAACAAAAAACATTGGCTTGGCTAGAGTATGTCAATTCAGTTTTACAAAGGTTTAACATGTAGGATTCTAGACAATGTTCCTTTTACAATTCAAACAAAGTGTTGGTGTGAACAGGGTTATTACCTAACCAGTTTAGCCTTGGGTGAATAATTCATATTATTTAACTATTTATTAGTTAAATAATATTCACACATCACACATAATTCACATGTTAAGTTGAATTAGTAAGTCTGCTAGATGTTTCTAGTTGTGTCTAGTTGTTGATAGTTATTGATAGTTGGCATCGTATCCTATAGTTGTCACATGTCATAGGAAGATGACACTTGTCACATGACTACAACATCTTGTCTCTCATCTTTTCCTTTATGAGCAAGGCTCTTCATGTACATTGTAACAACAATCTTTTTACAATCGATCTTTTGCATTCATTGATAGAATAGCATTATTCTCTCATTTGATCTCTCTTGTGCTTTCATGAAGTCCTAGATCCTGGGTGGCTCCAATCATAACCAACTCTAACATGGTATCAAAGCTCTAGGAAGAATCACTTTGTGTTAGTCAATTTTTTAGAGATCTTGAGTGTAATTAATGGTGGATCTTGATAGTTGAGTATGCTCTTCTCTTGCATCGAATGATGACATGCAGAATTAGATAGACTTGATGGAAACACAAGATTTGTGAGGGTTTCCTCTTTGTGGCCTTGTATTGCAGATTCATTTTTGAGCATGCTGCTATAAATCTAAGTACACCATTGTGTTCAGGAGGTCTGAGATATTCAAGATCACCTTTTGTTTCATCTAAATCAGATATCGAAGGCCAAATCTATGAGGGTTTGAAGTTGGGAGGTGTATGCAAGATCTAGCAGGTACTTGATCTTTTGGAGTAGTTTGGGTCAAATCTGACCATGCCATCATGCTTAGGAGGTACAAAAGCCCCAAAATCAACTATGAATTCATCAAAATCAGACAAAGTTTCAATGAAAGGCCAAAAAAATTCTCAATTTTGTCGTACAAAATCTTCACAGGGAATATTCTATGGTAGACACTAGTACAGAAACAACAATATATGATTGAAAAACTACTAAAACTGCTTATAAATGACTAAACATGGTCACATGACCATTAGTAGTTTATTTCCAATCATTTATAATGTGAACGAATTGATGACTAAACCATTTTTAGTCATTTATTGGTTGTCTTGATTGATCAATTTGGTAGTATAATTAGTCGTTACTTTAGTCATTGATTTATTCATTTTAATCATTATTTTGCTGTCAACTGGTCATATATTTAGTCATATTTATTCAATGATTTATGTCAATTGGTAGCATATTTGGTCAATTTAATTATTAATTAACATCAATTAGTAGTATATTTAGTCATTTTAATTGACTGATATTTGAGGATTTAAACATAAAACACAAAAATACACATCAATCATCAATTGTACACAATAAGACAGCAATTGAGAAGGCAAAATCATTGAACTTTATTAAAAGAAAGGTGTTCTTATAGTTTGCACAAGTCTAAAATATCTAGCTTGCTTGAAAAATGCTTAGAAATATAGTATTACAATATTTATTTTTAATCACAAGACTGAAAATCTGAGTTACAATGCACAGAAATGACAAGAATGAAGCTTCTCCAAGCTTACAATGCTTTGCCAAAAAGTGAAAAGAACTAACTCAAAATGAAATAAGACATGTCCTTTAGCCTACAAGCCTTTCCAAATCCTTAGTAATCTGTTACAATAGATAAGTGACATGTGTCATAGTTGAAAAGTCAAAAATCCATTAGATACCTAACTGTTGCTTCCTCTTATTTTGCTATTGAAAAGAACTCCTAAATGGCATGGGGAGGGATGAATGTTGATATTTCTTTAACCTCCCTGCTTTGTTGCATCATAAAACTTTCACTTTCATAGAGAACTAGCCAATCCAAAAACATCCCATGAGCTGAATCCATTCGATCCAATCTATCTGATAGATCTCATTCTATACTTAAATGTGTAAATAGTTAGTAATAACAAATTAAAAAACTGAATTGAAATAAGTCAAAAAGTGACTATCACAGTTAATAGAAAAGCACGAAGGCAAACAATTTTTTTTAAACAAGATCGTATATAGTTATTTCAAAAAAAATTAATTGATACCATAACAATAGAAACTAACCTTTCAATAATATGATCTTGGACCACTTCTTGGTCCATAACCACCAACATTTTTGCTTGAATAAATAGGCAGATAAGGTACACCCTCCATTCCACCATCTCTGCTACCTCCAACTGAACCTATGACAAGTGATTGAAGGAATAAATTACAAAATATCATCATATCTATTTATGATGATTTTCTAAGCATCAAAAAATTAAACAAACAAACTACAAAGCACACAAGTACATCTCTTAGTTGTATAGACTAAGATAGTTCAACCACCATTATACCACACATACAACTTTGTTCACAGTATGAAGACATCCTTCTTTAAAATTGAAGCAACTAACTTGTGCAATATAATTTAGTTTCATTATTAAATCTAGTGCTTATAATGGCCCTAAGGAGACTTGACTTTTATCTTTGACTCAAACTTGACAAAGAGATAAAATTCTCTCAATCACTAAGACTTCAAATGAATAAATGTCAAAAACTACAATGGTTAGACATGGCTGTAGATTGTATTTCATTTTTATCTTTACAATTAAAAAAACAATTATCAAAGCTGTAATAAGAATTACTTTAAAGGAAAAACAATGGTTTCACTTATCACTCAACAAACTAACCAGATAGACCTTGTGGTTTCGTTGTTGCTACTAATCTAGGTTTTTAGATATGTGAAAAACACACACAATCAAAGCATATTCAGAGATACAATGACATAAATAAACATTTTTGGCAACATCTTAGGTTGAACATCTATGAAATCTCTCTTCTATAGGTTTTATTTTGGGGTAAAGACATACATAAATAATCAATTTTATAGGACAAACACCTTTTGACATCTTGCGAATAAGACAAATACAAGCTCAAGTTCTTTACAAAAAGATATTGTTTGCCCAACGAAAAATGATTCTCAATTGAAAAGATAGATGCAAGAACAAGACAACATAAACCATATGTATAAGATTTCATTAAAACTAAAATTACTCTTGGAGAATCGTGATACTTCTAGAGCAAGAAAAGACATAAAAAGCTCCATAAACCATCTAAACAAGACTATAAAAAAATTTAACAAGATTAGATTTCAAGTGGAAGAGTAGAAAATTATTTTGAAGAGTAAAGCATACCATTTGAGAATTTTTTTAGTATGTCAAGTATTAAACTTTCCTAATCAATCTGCAAACAAACAAATGGAAAATTTTCATGATACAACATCAAAGATTATTTTCACATAGAACTTGGAGATAGAATCAAATTCAGGTTTACAAGTACAAACAATTACAACTATGAGAGGCACATACATCAGATTTTGTAACTTCATCATAGGAAGCAAGCTCTTTTTTCACACTTGTCATTTGACCATGTATCTTTGCTCTCAAATCTGGTAACATTAATTTTACCGGCTTTGCTAAAATCTAAGTACAAAGTGGATCATCAAAGATTCTTCAATCAGAATCCCATAATGGTTACTATCAAGACAGAGTACCTGTGATATGATCAAAAGTATTCTCAAAAAGAAGCACCAAGTTATTGGCTACCCGATTCAGCTTCTTTTCTAACTGGGGAATACCACACTAGTCAACTAAACCATGGTAAACCTAAAACCCAAAAATGCAAAATCATTTAGCACAGACATAAGTCAATACTATCCATGATCAATAGTTAAACCAATAACAAATAAATATATGAACATAGATACATTATGAAGTGGAATGAGCCTTACAAGATGACCATGAAAATAATTCTTCTCATGTACAAGTGCATCTCTAATGCTTTGATTTGCAATATTATATCATGTTTGTGAACAATAATTGTTCATATATCACGCTTCTACAGTTTTAGCAGTATCATTAGTTGTGTAAAAATTCTGAAGATGACTAAACTAAAAGCATGAGGCAAACATAACTAATCTTTGATATAAAATAAACTAAGCTTAGTTACAAAGTAACTAAGCAATTCACACAGACTGACACATGACAGATATTAATCTTGTACTCAATGCAATAAGAAATACTCATTGTATAATGAAAAATTTGGATAAAATAAAAATGGATAAAACAAATAAAAATGCATTACCTAATCCAAATCTTCAATACCTCAAATAGATAGATGCAAGATTGATTGATCGATTGAGTGATTTGATATGTTGGTTGCTCAATTCCACAACATAACATTAAGATGGAGATTGATAGATGAATGATAATGGATGAATGATGCAAAGGCTCTAAAGATATTTTGATAACATAACGATACTCAAGACTCAATGCATGCAAATGGTTTGGGAGAGGGTTGATTTATAGGAAAGACTTGGTTCAAATATATGGTTGAGATTAAAAGGCTAAATGATTGATGTGGACGGCTAGGATTGATTAATTATTCTCACTCTTCAAGGGAGTTGTAGTCATGTGACAAGTGTACAAAGAAGGATAAGGCTCATATGCGATCGTGTACACAAAAACCTTTATTTAATAAAATTAGGTCTTATTAGTTGTACATGTGAAGGATTTTAAATGAAAGTTGTACTACCACACATGATTCAATTGAGAGGTGGACAAGTGTTGGAATGAGGTGAGAGGTGAGGATTTAACTTAAATATTTTATTTGAATTAGTTGGGATATGTGAGGCAAATTTATTAATTAATTGGGAAGATGATTAGGATAGGATTGAGATATGAATGAGAAATTAATTAAATAAATAAAATTTATTTAATTAATTGGAAAGTGGGATTATGAATGTGAAATTAATTAAATAAATAAAATTTATTTAATTAATTGGCCAAGTGGGATAAGGATGGGATTAAAATGGGATTTTAGGAAAAAATGCTACATGATGTCTTAATAATGATTTTGACTAGATGTTGCAAGACATGGATAAATTTGGGACAAATTTGGGTGTCTACATTTTGCCCCTCTTTGAGATGATGTTCGAGATGATAAGATTTGTGTTGAGTAACATCAATTCAAAGAAGCTAAGGTATGGATAGAGGAAAAGGATGATGATGGAAAAATAGGATGATGAAATGGGATGATGATGCCCCCTCGAGAGGATAGGTGGGTTGGACAAACACGGGTATGCTCTCGAAAGAAATGAATTGGTTAAGAAAGATAAGATAAGGGAATGGATAGAAGAAATGAATGATGCGTTATATTGCAATAAAAGTGAGAAACCATGGTGTTTGATATAGCACTAGCTGTTATGCACCAAGGTATAAGGACCAGGGTGACGATGTGTCTCGTGCCCCTGCATACTACAACATTGTCTAATGTATGAGGAAGTAAACTTAGAACATTGAAGTCCTAGTGCACGAAAGGTATGATTTGACCTTAGATGCAAAGGATAATGCAAAAAGCTATTCCAACATACACAAGATATGAATATTAGTTGGAAATATATCGATTTGATACAAATACAAGATAAAAAGATAACACACACAAGCAAGCAAGAAAGCATGCACTAATGATATAAAAACAAACAAGGTATTGCCCCTGTCAAGTTGTAAACCAATGATTGATTGATTTATTGATGTTGATAGTGTTGTCATTGCGGGGAACGCTATATCCCTAGATCAACACAAGGATGCGGGAACAATATATCCCATTGATGATGATGACGATTGATTGATGTGGTTTATGACATGATTAGGATCAAGACCATTGATGTGATTGGATAATTTGACAAGATTGATTGACTTAATTGGTATGGATTAATGATTGACTTGCATTTGGATTTTATTGCTTGGAATTGTTTTGATAAGGATGATTGAATTGATTCGATGAATTGAATAATTGAATTGGATTTATATGAATGCACGATTGATGAATTTGATGGATTGATTTGATATGAGTTTGATGTTATTGATGGGATGATATGGATTGGATTAATGTGATTTTGATTGATTGATAGATTGGCTTGATTTGATGATTTGATTGGATATTTGATTTACTTGGATGGATTTGATATTTGATAATGACTGATCGTTGATGAATTTGATTTGATTTGATTTGATGATTTTGATTGATGATAGATGATAGTTGATTTGATTGGATTGGTTTTTGATGAAGTGATGGATTTGATTTGAGGGTTGGTTTTATTGCTTGGATTTTTTATGGATATTTGATTTTTTTGTGTTTTTAGAATATTTGAATTTTTTGTGTTTTTGGAATATTTGATTTTTTTTATTGTTGGGATATTTTTTTTTTTATTTTATTTTGAAATATTTGATTTTTTTAGATATTTTTGAAATGTTTTGGAAAATGCCAATGGATTTAGAATTTAGGTAGCCTTTGTGCTTGATATCAATGACAAGGGAAAACCAAGTCTAGATGCAAGGATGGATAAAAGGATGGGTGATAGCAAATGGGATGGAAGGCTCATGATAAATAGGTTGATAAAGGGATAGGCCATAAAAGGGAAAGCTCATGATAGATGGATAGATATAAGAATAGGCTATGGAATGGAAAGCTCATGATAAATGGATACATATAAGAATAGACTATAGTGGATGGATGTATGCCTCATAATGGAGTTAGGATGTGATCTCCAAAGACTATGTCGCATAGGAATAACATGCCCCATTCTAGGTAGTAGATTTAGGATTTTTACATGATAAAGCTTATGACGAAAGGATGACATGATGGATTTTACATGACACGGCTTGTGATAGATGGATAACATGATGCTTTATACATGACAAGGCTTATGATAGGTGGATAATGATAGGATTGTTCGAAAAGAGTGAGGGGTATGTCGAGAAATCCAAAGCATATTTCAACATTTTTCCCCCATATCTTTATCAAGATCAAAAGGGAGAAGGGAGGATGAATAGACTCAATATGATAGGTATGTGGGTGTAATGGATAAGGATGGTAGGATGGTATGGTAAGATAGGATATGATAAAAAGTGATATGATAGGATAGATAGTGTGGATGAGACAAGGTGCCCCCAAGTGTAAGTGACATAGAAGATCAACCTACACATGATGCATGTTTGCCAAGTTTTCATCATGGTACTTATCCAAGGCATCTGTTTACCAGGTTTTCACCATTGGATGAAGGGATTTCTCTTTACTTTTTTTTTTGATTGGATAGCATGACAATTACACATGGCGTCTGTTTCCCAAGTTTTCACCATGGTAATGGATATGAAGGACTCAAGCGTCTAGTGTCATGAAGGGTGATAGTACCCCACTAGAGAAGGATGTCATCACATGGACCATGCCAAGTGTGCTCATAGATGTTGGTAGGGGTTTTCATGAAAGGGAGATGGAGTGGGTAGATAGTGGATTATGATGTGGATTATGGAGGGTTTATGCAAGAGGGTGGATGGATAGGGGATAGTGGATAAAAAGCTAGTGGATTATGATGTAGATTATAGAGGAAAGATGGTGGATTATGATGTGGATTATGTAGGGCTTATGGAAAAGGATGGATGAAAGACTTATGCAAAAGCATGGACCATAAGGAGGTGATGTGGAAGATATGTAGGATAATAGTTGAATGATGGGGTGATGGAGGTATGTGGAAATGTTGTGGAATGGAAGGGAATCATGACCAATGGTTGCACACACCATGATAAACATTGAAGCTTTTGATCAGAAGGTGGTGTAGGAAGCAATGGCAATGTTTGCTTAGTGGATGGGAGATGGAGTGACTCAGGTACCCACATAAACTTAGGATTTTTATCATTTTTACTTTGCTTGTGGGATGAAGGAATTTGAGAGTTTTCAGTGGAATGGGAATTTTGGATAGGAGTGGATGGTTGGGATTTTGGAGAGGTGGAAGAGGATGCCTCATTTGACTTGGTTGCTTTGTGCTTAGGGACCCAAACCATTTTAGTTTTGGGCTTTTCTTTTGAAGGTATGGGTTTTGATTGATTTTTGGATTGCTTTTTGGATGCATTTTGCTTGGATTCTTTGCTTTGGTGTCCTAAGGCATTAGGTCCTTTAGGATTTTTGGTAGGATTTTTGGCTTTATGAAAAGAGGCATCCAAATTTTTATTTTGGAATCCCATGGGTTTGGTGGAAGCGAGGTTGGTGAAATGAGTGGAAGCTTTATGTTTAGACAATATGTGCATTTGTTGGTCATGATTAGGATTGTAAGGGTGCTTATGGATAAATAGATAATTAGGCATTGGTAACAATGGAGGTAAAGTGGATGGAGGGATACTAGGAGTTGGAAGGAGTGGAAGTAAGGTGTATGGTGGAAGGTGTATGGTCACATGCTTTTGGGGTTTGTAGGATAATGGAGGTGGAATGGCAACATATGTTTGGGGTATATGATGTGGTTTGTGATGGAAAGTGGACTTAAAGGAGGGATGGAGGAATTACCAACATCTTTAGATTGTTTACCTTGGGGTGTATATCCAAGGCCATATGAGCTTGGAGGGACCTTGACATGATTTGGCTCCAAAATACTTTGTTCATAAAGGCCTAGGCCTTTACCTTAGTAGTTCATGTTTCGGAGTATGTGATGGACTATAGGACTTGGTGTACTTTGAACATTAGACTTGAGTTCTTTATTGGATGTAGAAGGTGAGGTGGATAAATGTCGTTGTTGTCCTAATGAAGAACACTCATGTATAAGGGTGGTAAGACCTGTTTGGTGTGGAGCCTGATCAGTCTCTAAGTGGGAGATTGTTGGTAGGTGGCGACTGATCAAGAAAGTACTATACACTAGCCATGTATCCTGGCTGGGGTTCGGGGGTGGCAGCCCCCAAGAAGTAGGGGTTCGGGGGCACAACCCCCGAAAAAAAAATTGGACCGACATAAGGCTTGATAAAAGTGGCTAAGGGTTAGGGTTTTTTAGATATATTGTATTGTAGCATTTGCAACGGGATTGAGTTGCAGGGATTGCTGGTTGTAATCAGTTTGATTTACTAGATAATAATATTAGACTCTTTGTTGGTGGATGTATCCCGAGTTTGGGTGAACCACGTTAAAACTTGTCTATCGCTGTTACTATTTATGTGTATTTTCATTCCTCTGTTTAATCTTTATTTGCATTTAATTGATATCTTCTATCGGTTAACCCTAACAAGTGGTATCAGAGTAGGTTGTGTTCGATTATCGTCTGTAGGAAGGTCTCACAGTTGAGTGGGAGTCTCCCGGTTGAGTGGGAGCAATGGTGGACGAGGGTAAATTAAAGGTCGATAAATTCAATGGGCATAACTATCAGTTATGGAAGATGCAGATGGAGGATTACCTCTATCAAAAGGATTTATGGATGCCATTGGAAGGAGTAACCAAGAAACTGGCAACAATGACTGATGAGGATTGGAATCTTCTTGACAGAAAGGCACTGGAAACCATTCGGTTGTGCCTAGCACCATCGGTGGCATTCAATATAACGGAAGCAAAGACAACAGATGGTCTGATAAAAGCTTTGGCTAAATTGTATGAAAAACCCTCATCCTCAAATAAGGTATTTCTTATGAAGCGTTTGTTTAATCTGAAAATGGTTGAAGGTGGATCTATGACAGATCATTTAAATAAATTTAATACGATTGTCAATCAATTGACTTCTGTAAATGTAAAATTTGATGAAGACGTTAGAGCTCTCTTGATATTATGTTCTTTGCCTGAAAGTTAGAATAGTTTGGTAATGGTGGTTAGTAACTCTATTTTTGGTTCAAATACCCTAAAATTTGATGATGTTGTTGGTGTTATTCTGAGTGAGGAAATTAGTAGGAAAAGTTCAAGTGGATACACATCAGGCAGTGTTTTGAATGCAGAAAGTAGGGGCAGATCAAAGGAGAGAGGAAAAGGTTCTGGAGGTCATGGGAAGTCATGAGGAAAATCAAAGGATAAGTGGTCCCAAACCAGAGGACAGAAGGATTGCTAGTACTGTGGGAAACCAGGTCATCTGAAGAAAGATTGTTGGTCTCAAAAGAATAAAGAAGGAGACAAACAAGAAGGAAATAAGGAGGCAAATGTGGTAAGTAATAAATCTGAAGATGATACTTTGATTCTTTCCCTAGATAATGTTGATGATTCATGGGTTTTAGATTCAAGGGCCTCATTTCATGCTACGCCCCATAGAAGTTATTTTCTTGATTATATCCAAGGGGAGTTTGGGCTGATTTATTTGGGAGATAACGAACCCTGTCAGATTGTTGGAAAGGGAAGAATTAAGATTAATTTACAGAATGGGAATCATTGGCTACTACAAGAGGTAAGGCACGTTCCAAGGCTCAGTAGGAATTTAATTTCAGCAGGGCAGCTAGTTGAAAAAGGTTACACTGTTACATTTACTGATAAAAATTAGAAGGTTTCAAAAGGTGCCTTAATAGTAGCAAAAGGTATGAAAGTATGCACCTTATATCTTTGTACAGGTCATACTGTTCCTTCTACTTTAGCTGTTGCAGAGAAAAAATAAACAGGTTAAGGAATAGTTGCTGCAGGTTCTAAGACAACACTGTGGCATAACAGACTTGGGCATATGAGTGAAAAAGGTATGAAGGTACTTCATTCTAAGAAAGTTTTACCAGGTCTGAAATGTATTAATATGGATTTCTGTGAAAGTTGTGTGTATGGAAAACAAAAGAGTCAGTTTTCTCAAGGATGGGAAGCAAAAGAAAAATGAAAAGTTGGAGCTTGTGCATATAGATGTATGGGGACCAGCTCAGGTATCTTCTCTCGGTGGCTCTCGATATTATGTTACATTCATAGATGATGCAACTAGGAAGGTATGGATTTATTTCCTTAGGCAGAAATCTGATGTATTTGAAACATTTAAGAAATAGAGAAGCTTGGTTGAGAATGAGACGGGTAAAAGATTAAAATGTCTCAGATCTGATAATGGCAGTGAGTATTGCAGCAAAGAATTTGAAGATTATTGTTCCTTTAATGGAATCCGTAGGTAGAAAATAGTTCTAGGGACTCCACAAGAAAATGGGGTGGCTGAACACATGAATAGGACAATAATGGAGCGTGCAAGGACCATGAGATTTCATGCTGGGCTCCCTTTAAATATGTGGGTGGAGGCTATCAACACTATTGTATATTTAATTAGCAGAGGTCCTTCAGTTCCTTTGGGCTGTGGTATTACAGTTTAACCATGGACAGGTAAGAAGGTGAGTTATTCTTTTCTCAAAACCTTTGGATGTGAAGTATTTACACATGTAGATTCTGAAAATAGAACCAAGCTAGATGCAAAATCAAAACAGTGTACCTTTGTTGGATATGGCATTGATGAATTTGGTTATAGGCTTTGGGATTTTAAAAATCAAAAAAATGTGAGAAGCAGGGATGTTATATTCAATGAGAAGGTGTTGTACAAAAATCAGTTACAGCAATATGAGAAAAAAGAAAATGATTATGTGGTGCTGGATGATACTCCAAATAGTGATGTTTCAGTGGTTCCTCATGCTCCGCAACAGCAACCAGAAATACCACAAACTCCAGTGAATGTTAGATGGTCAACAAGGCTAAGTAGACCTCCTGAAAGGTTTTCTCTTTCTTTGTATTCTATTTTGTTAATAGATGATGGTGAACAAGAAGGGTATGATGAAGCTATGCATGTGGATAGATAGGTTCAGTGGGAGCTTGCAATGAAAGAAGAAATGGACTTCTTGCTGAAAAATTAGACTTGGGATTATGTAAGTTGTATGCAGTTAAAAAAGATTTACTAAACAAATGGGTTTATAGGCTAAAAGAGGAAGATGGAGGTAAGAAAAGATATAAAGCCAGGTTAGTTGTAAAAGGATTTGCATAGAAAAAGGGCATTGATTTTGATGAGATATTTTCTCTAGTTGTCAAGATGACTTCCATTCGTACTGTTTTAAGTATTGTGACTGCTAAAGATTTGCATTTGGAATAGCTATATGTGAAAACTACCTTTCTCCATGGTGATTTGGAGGAGATATACATGGAATAGCCCCAAGGATTTGAAGTCAAAAGTAAGGAGAAACTAGTGTGCAAATTGAAAAAGAGTTTGTATGACCTGAAATAAGCACCTCGACAATGGTATCTGAAATTTGATAGTTTTATGGCTGAGCAAGGCTATAGTCGATGTAATTTTGACCATTGTGTTTATTTTAAGAGGTTGGATAATGACAACTACATTATTTTATGTTTATATGTTGATGACATGCTTGTAGCTGGGTCTAACATGGATTACATAAGAGAGTTAAAACAGTAGTTAGCATAGTCATTTGATATGAAGGATTTGGGGACAGCAAAACAAATCCTTGGTATGAAAATTTGCATAGATAGGAAGAACAGAAAATTGACTCTATCTCAGGCTGCTTATGTTGAAAAGGTGTTGCAGAGATTTCATATGGAGAATGCAAAAGTTGTCAGCACACCTTTGCCTAGTCATTTGAAATTGACTAAGGAGATGTGTCTAAAGACACAAGAGGAGGAAAAAAAAATGTCCAAGGTACCATATGCTTCAGCTGTAGGAGTCGTTAGTAGGTATATGAGTCATCCCGGATTGAAGCATTGGAATGCAGTAAAATGGATTCTCAGATATTTGAGAGGTACATCCAATAAACACTTATGTTTTGGGGGCTCTAATACTGATTTAGCAGGTTATGTAGACTCAGATTTGGTAGGGGATATTGATACCAGGTGGAGTACTACAGGTTATGTCTTTACTGTAGGTGGGATAGCGGTGAGTTGGATTTCCAAGTTGCAAAAGGTGGTTGCT
This sequence comes from Cunninghamia lanceolata, assembly GCA_027924645.1. Lineage (NCBI taxonomy): Eukaryota > Viridiplantae > Streptophyta > Pinopsida > Cupressales > Cupressaceae > Cunninghamia > Cunninghamia lanceolata. The sequence continues at coordinate 11,792,643 of BSBN01000112.1, read as the reverse complement.
TTATCCACCACAAAGGCAAAATATGTAGCTATAATAGAGGCAAGCAAGGAGATGATATGGCTGCAATCTTTCATGAAAGAATTGGGCAAACAACAAGTTAACAGTTATTTGTTTATGGATAGCTAGAGTGTCATACATCTTGCAAAGAATTTTGCCTTGCATTCAAAGACCAAACACATATAGTTGAGGTATCACTTTATTCGGTCGGTGTTAGATAATGGACAGTTAAGGCTGGAAAAGATACATACAAATGAAAATCTAGCGGATATGTTTACAAAGGCAGTGACAAGGGAGAAGCTGAGCTCCTCTTCAACTTCGGTTGGTCTTCAAGACTGAAACAACAAAAACAGAATAGTAGAGTCTAGGGTACTTATTTCCAGTGGGAGTTGCACGTGCAGTGGTGTTGTCCAAGATCTGTCTCTAAGTGGGAGATTGTTTGGTGTGGAGCCTGATCAGTCTCCAAGTGGGAGATTGTTGGTAGGTGGTGACTGATCAGGAAAGTACTGTACACTAGCCATGTCTCCTCGCCGGGGTTCAGGGGTGGCAACCCCCGAGAAGCAGGGGTTCAGGGGTGCAGCCCCCAGAAATTTTTTTTTGGACCGACATAAAAGAACCCTATTTTGTAACTGACATGAGACTTGATAAAAGTGACTAAGGGTTAGGATTTTTTAGATATATTGTATTGTAGCATTTGCAACGGGATTGAGTTGCAGGGATTGCTGGTTATAATCGGTTTGATTTACTGGATAATAATATTGGACTCTCTATTGGTGAATGTAGCCTGAGTTTAGGTGAACCACGTTAAAACTTGTCTATCACTGTTATTATTTTTGTGTATTTCCATTCCTCTGTTTAATCTTTATTTGCATTTAATTGATATCTTCTACCGGCTAACCCTAACAAGACCAAGTGGATATGATGGTGGACTTGAAGTGGAATCAATGGTGGATGTGGAAGGAGAATCATTAGGAACTTGACTAGCATTGTGTTCACTAAGATCCAAGTTATTTGTTTGATCTTTTATGCTTACTTGGGAGACAAGTGTCTCATCATGACAAGTGGATGTTTGTTCATTATGGATAGGGCTAGATGGCGGATGACTAGGAGCAATGTGGATATCTTGCTCATGGATAGATATATGATTATGGATAGGATCAAGGTGCTCATGCATAGCTGCTTCATATGTATCATCTTGATCATAAAGAAGGTAAATGTTATGGATAGGTTGAATTTGAATAGCTTGCTCATGGATAGGTATAGGGGTATGAATAGGATCAAGATTCTCATGGAAAGGTTCTTCATCATGAACAATATCTTGATCAAGGAAAAAGTATATGTTATGGATGGGTTGAATGGAAGGGCTTCAATCTTGATTAGGATGGGGGCTTGATGTTTCCATATGCATTGGATTATACTCTTGACATACCTCTTGGTTTGCTTAAATGGAATTGGATGACCCTTGGATAGGTTCTTGGTCAATAGCATGAGAACATGATGACTCTTGACTTAGACTTATGGGAGGTCCTTGAATAGGCTTAATGGATTGTGGGTCAAATGAAGGGCTTGGAGGGATAGGCATGTTAATAGTGTTGGGATAAGGTGTCATTAACCTTGTAAATCCCAATATTGTATTTATTCTATTTATTATTTTTAATTTGTAATTACCCATAAGGGATGTACAAGTTTCACCAGCAGTGGTAAAAATTATTTACTATCTACGGTAATTACAGAGTTCCTGCATGGTAAGTCCCAGAGTTACCGGCGGTAGTTACAGGATGTCATTTACTATGGTAAATGGTAATTGGTCAAAGTCAGGTGCACATGTGGAGGAATAATCTATTTTTAGTGTTATGATGCATGTCATAGATGTTGTAAGAGGGTGTAAGAGATTCTATGACAACTGTAAGTTGTCATAAGAATCTATGACACTAATAATAGCTTATGACACATCATAAGATGCTGTAAGTGGCTATTTTTGGCCCCAAGTCGTTCAAGCTTGCATGGGAACATTTTTCCAAGTGTAGGATGCATGTATGATAGCATTTATGACCCCGTAAGAGCCTATTATTGGCTATGGACGCCCAAGGTTGTGTTGTTGACTTTTGACAAGTGTTATGGGCTTGTAAGAAGTCATTTAATGTCTTGAGGTTGTGTAAATTCTATAAAAACCATAGCATAGTAGATGAGGTGAATAATAATAGTTTACAGGTACCCAGGTTCTGCCAGAGTGAAGGTTGGAGGACAAAGGAAGTGAATGTATTTGTAATCTCCTTTTGTGAAGATAATACAACTTGGCCTCTTTTCTTGGTGGAGTTTTTTACCCGAAAGGGTTTTCTCCACGTTAAACACTTGTGTTATGTGCTTCATTCTTCTTATAGTATATTTATGTATTGTGGGTTTATGTTTTGATTACAATCTCCATTGTTAATGCACACTTAAAAGATTGTTGAAATTTATTCGAATCAAATTTCTATTGAAGTAGTGTTGCTTTCATTTCTAACATTTGGTATCAGAGCCTGGCCAACTTTGACTCTTGGGTGGTAGTGTGGAAGTTGTAGCTGCGGTGGGAGATTTGGTTGTGTTTGTTTTGCAGATCTTGTGTTGTTATTATGGCTACATCCACCATTGCATCAACCTCTTGAATGGACATTAAGAAGTTCAACGGAACGGGGTATGAGTTGTGGAAGCTGAAAATAGAAGATTTGTTGGAAGAAAGAAACCAATGGTTAGCTGTCCAAAAAAAGAAGAAACCCGACGATGTCTCTCAAGATGAGTGAAATAGATTGGATAAAAAGGCACGGGGAGCCATCCGGTTATGTCTTTCAAACTCTGTCCTATTGAATGTCACAAAGGAAGAGACTGCATACAAGTTGTGGAAATGGTTGGGTGAGATCTATCAAGCCAAGAGTATGTTAAATAAGCTTTATTTAAAAGAAAATTGTTTTCCATGAAAATGAAAGAGGGTGAGTCAGTTGCAGAGCATTTAAATTCTTTTAATTTATTGGTGAGTCAGCTTGATTCAGTAGATGTTGAGGTTAGTGAGGAAGATAAATGTATCTTACTTCTATGTTCTTTACCTGAGTCTTGGGAGAATGTTATCCTTGCTATCACTGCTAACCTTGTGGATCCAAAGTTGGATGCTCTTGTTTCAGTGCTACTGTCACAGGAATTGAGGAAGAAGAGTTCGAATAGTTCAGGGGATGCTCTCAGTGTCAGGGGAAAGTCTAAAGAAAGGGGACCTAATGGAGATCAGAAAGGGGCTAAGGACAAGTCTAAGGGCTGGTCTAAGACTCCTGGTAAAAAGAACAAAGTTAAGTGTTGGAACTGCGGTAAAAGGGGACATGTGAAGGAGTGCAGAAATCCCAAGAAATGGTGGGAGAGTGCTTTGGATAAGTCCTCGAATGCAGGTGAAGAAGTTTTACTTTTTGCATGTAATCTTGTTTTCTAATGATCACTGGTTGATTGACTCAGGATGCTCATTTCATATGACCCTGCATAAGGAATGGTTCTCCTCATATGAAGAATATGATGGAGGTAATATCTACCTTGGTGACAACTCTACATATCTGATTGTCGGGAAAGGAAAGGTATTAATGTGTTTCAGTGATGGGAGGATTAAAACCCTCTCTGGTGGTTTGCATGTTCCTGGATTAGCTAGAAATCTAATTTCAGTTTTGAAGTTGAATGATTTGAGAATGCATGTGACATTTGACAAGCATGGTTGCAGATTGGTGAGAAGGAACTTGGTGGTAGCGAAAGGGAAGAGATTTGGGAAATTGTTTAAGCTTAAAGCCACTACAGTTTGTAATGCCTCCTATGTATCTGAGGCCACTACTAAAAATACATGTATGTTGTGGCACCATAGATTGGGCCACACAAGTAATAATGTATTAAAAACTATTAAGAATAAAAAATTTGTTGGATGGTAACTCTTATTCTGATAAGCACTTTGATTTCTTTGAGCATTGTGTGTTTGGTAAACAAAATAGAAAATCATTTCCTTCAGGAAGTAATAGAGCAAAAGAGAAGTTAGAAATTATTCATACAGATGTGTTTGGATTTGTGGATAATGAATCTATCAAAAAATCTAGTTATTTTGTAACCTTCATTGATGATGTATCCAGATTTACATAGATTTATTTTATGAAGCATAAATCTGAAGTTTTCACTAAGTTAAAGGAATTCAAAGTCTTAGTAGAGAACCAATCAGGTTTAAAGATAAAAATATTAAGATCTGACAATGGAGGGGAATATTGCTCTAAGGAATTTGATGAATTTTGCAAGCATCAGACAAAAGATAACTCTGTATACACCATAACAGAATGGTGTTGCAGAAAGGATGAACCGAACAATTATGGAAAGGGCCAGAAGTATGCTTAGTGATGCACAGTTGGATAAATGCTTTTGGGCAGAGGCTGTGTGTACTGTTTGCTACTTGATAAACAGATCTCCTTGTAAGGCTCTTGATTAGACACCTTATGAAGCGTGGACAGGTAAGAAACGTTCTATTTCACATTTAAAGATTTTTGGTTGTGAGGCTTTTGTTCATGTGCCTAAGGAAAAGCGATCTAAGTTGGATCTAAAGGTTGAAAAAATGTACATTCATTGGATATGGTGATAATGTAAAATGTTATAAGCTTTGGAATCCACTAACCCGCAAGATTATCTTTTCTAGAGATGTAATTTTCAAGGAACTTAGAGCTATTTCTAAACCTGAGAAACCAAAAGAAAAAGATGAAAAAGTAAAAAAGGTGTACTTTGATTTAGAGCAGCAAGATGCACCTTAGGAAGAATAGATTGATGGATTGGGAGGTGAAGAAGAAGAAGAAGATTCAAGTAGTTCTGATGAAGATGAATCTATTGTGACAGAAGAAGGTGCAGATGATCATGCAGAAGAACAAGTAGAGACTCTTACTCCACCCTTGAGGAGATCCACAAGACAATGGAATTTAGTTGACAGGTATAGCCCACCAGATTTTCGTTGTGTATATGCTTTATTGAGTACTAACGATGAACCTAGATCCTACAGAGAAGCTATTTCTGCAGATGATAGTGAGTCTTGGCAGCTAGCCATGCAGGAGGAGATGATGGCTTTGGACTCTAATAACACCTGGGATCTTGTTCATTTTCCCAAAGAAAGAAAGGCCGTAGGATGTAAGTGGGTCTTCAAGAAGAAGTTTGGAGCAGACGGGTCATTGGAGAAGTACAAGGCTAGACTGGTAGCCAAGGGCTACTCCCAGAGAGAGGGAGTTGATTTTGGTGAGATATTCTCTCCTGTTGCTAAATTGACTTCTATTAGATTTCTCTTATCCATTGCTGCAACTTATGATTGGGAGATTGAACAAATGGATGTTAAGACTACATTCTTGCATGGAGATCTTGAAGAAGAAATTTATATGCAACAGCCTACAAGTTTTGAGGTAAAGGAAAAGAACATTGGGTTTACAGGTCAAAGAGGTCTCTTTATGGTCTGAAACAGTCCCCCAGAATGTGGTATCAAAAGTTTGATTCATTTGTTTTGAAATTGGGTTTTGTTAGAAGCGAGGAGGATCATTGTGTTGATGATTCTATACTGGTTATTGCTTTGTAGGTTGATGACATGTTTTTCAGCAATACTAAGGGTATGGTCAGTGAGCTTAAAGCCCAACTTTTAGGTGCATTTGAGATGAAGGATCTTGGTGCGGCAAGGTATATTTTGGGAATGGAGATTAGGAGGGACAGAGTTAACAGAAAGCTTTGGTTGTCACAAAGTAAGTATGTGAATACTATTTTGCAGAGGTTTAGTTTGCGGGACTATAATCCAGTTAGAGTTCATTTACCCATTGGTACTAAGCTTTCATTAGATATGTGTCCAAAGATTGAGGATGATCTTGAGAATGTGTCTAATGTGCCATATGCTAGTGTTGTAGGGAGTTTGATGTATACAATGGTTTGCACTAGACCAGATATTGCCCAAGCAGTGGGAGTTTTGAGTAAATCTATGTCTAACCCTGGTAGACAACATTAGAACTATGCGAAGAGGGTGTTTAAATATCTTGCAGGTACTTCTGATCATTGTTTGGTTTATTCTAGTACTAATATTGCTGATAAATCTTTGGACATACAGGGTTTTATTGATGTTGATTGGGCAGGTGACTTTGATAGTCGAAGGTCCACTAGTGGCTGTGTTTACTCTGTTTGGAGGTGTAGTGAGTTGGATGAGTAAGAGGCAGGCCACAGTTACTTTGTCCACTATAGAAGCAGAGTATATGGCTGCAACTCATGTCTCTAAGGAGGCAGTTTGGTTGAGTAGACTGTATACAGTTATTGGTTTTGATTGCAAGAACATTTAGATTGGTTGTGATATCCAAAGTGCTATCTGTTTGGCCAAGAATGCCATGTATCATGCTCGGACAAAGCATGTCGATGTTCAATATCACTTTGTTCGAGAGTTGGTTGCAAATGGAGAGATTGAGTTGAAGAAGATAGACACTCAAGAAAATGTTGTAGATTCATTGACCAAGCCTATGAGCACAGAGAAGTTCGTGTGGTGCAGAGAGGTCATGGGCCTTGTTTCTAGTGTCTGATTATTTTTTTTATTTCCTATGGGTTGATTTACAATGTATAATGTCAAGTGGGAGAATGTTGGGATAAGGTGCCATTAACCTTGTAAATCCCAATGTTGTATTTATTCCATTTATTATTTGTAATTTGTAATTACCCATAAGGGATGTACAAGTTTCACCAGTAGTGGTAAAAATTATTTACTGTCTACGGTAATTATAGAGTTACTGCACGGTAAGTCCCGGAGTTACTAACGGTAGTTACAGGATGTCATTTACTATGGTAAATGGTAATTGGTCAAAGTGGGGTGCACATGTGGAGGAATAGTCTATTTTTAGTGTTATGACGCACATCATAGATGTTGTAAGAGGGTGTAAGAGATTCTATGACAACTGTAAGTTGTCATAAGAATCTATGACACTAATAATAGCTTATGACACATCATAAGATGCTGTAAGTGGCTATTTTTGGCCCCAAGTTGTTCAAGCTTGCATGGGAACATTTTTCTAAGTGTAGGATGCATGTATGACAACATTTATGACCCCGTAAGAGCCTATTCTTGGCTATGGACGCCCAAGGTTGTGTTGTTGACTTTTGACAAGTATTATGGGCTTGTAAGAAGTCATTAATGTCTTGAGGTTGTGTAAATTCTATAAAAACCATAGCATAGTAGATGAGGTGAATAATAACAGTTTATAGGTACCCAGGTTCTGCCCTAGTGAAGGTTGGAGGACAGAGGAAGTGAATGTATTTGTAATCTCCTTTTGTGAAGATAATACAACTTAGCCTCTTTTCTTGGTGGAGTTTTTTACCTGAAAGGGTTTTCTCCACATTAAACACTTGTGTTATGTGCTTCATTCTGCTTCTGGTATATTTATGTATTGTGGGTTTATGTTTTTATTACAATCTCCATTGTTAATGCACACTTAAAAGATTGCTGAAATTTATTTGAATCAGATTTCCATTGAAGTAGTGTTGCTTTCATTTCTAACAAATGGAGGGCTCTTGAATAGATGTTTGACATGGGGATATGTTGTTCCTAACTAGTAGCCAATGGATCACATCCTTTGCAAGTGCATGTATGGAAGGACAATATAGTGGATGGACAATAAGGATAGATGGAGTTATAGGTTGAGGATTATGATTAGGTTGAGGGGTAATTGGATTAAATGGATTAGGATTTGGATTGGGATTAATCTTACCACATTTTATGAGGTTTTTGACCAATCTTTTAAATTATACACAAGTGGATATGGCATGGCCCTTGTACCTATGGTATGCACAATATTCATCATCTTTATACCAATTAGGTTTAAAAATAGGTGGAGAATATAAACTTAGTGGGCATATCTCAATCAAGTTTGTTTGGACCAATCTTTCTAAAAGTATCTCCATGGAATATTTTAATGAAGGGTTAGTAGAACATGGGGATGAAGGTGATGAAGGTTGATGGACCAATGGACTAGGAATGGGATCACATGGTGGTGTTGGGATAGGACTAGTTGGCTCATGTGTTGGCATGTGATTGGATGGTGGAGGCCACTCTAAATTGGTATCTCCCTTGTCAAAGGTAATTAAGTCTTGCATAGTATAACTTGGGCTTTGATTTATGTACAAAGGGCCACTTGGACTTGCATATGCTTCTTGTTGCAAAGGTGGACTTAGGTCAATCAATGATGCTTGATGGTCTTGTGAGGACACTTGGTTGCCTTGTGGATGGGTTTGATGATGTGTTAGAATGTTGGAATGAGGAATTGGATAATCTTTGGATGGATGTCGATAGGTTGATGTGGCATAGGTTGATGTGGATGGATTAGGTTGGATGGATGACACATGATTGATATGGAATTTGTTGAGGTTGAGATGGTGTTTGGATTTGTTGTGGTGATATGACTTGTTGCTGTTGGTGGTGAATGTGTTGATGTTGTGGTTGGAATTGTTGAATTGGTTGATGTTGTTGTGGTTGAATGTGTTGATGTGATGGTTGAAATTGTTGAATTGGTTGATGTTGTTGTAGTTGAATGTGTTGATATGATAGTTAAAATTGTTGAATTGGTTGATGGTGTTGTGGTGGAGAGATTGCATAGGGTAATGGTTGGTGTGAAGTTGAGGGTGATGACATGTAAGGTTGAGGTAGCATTGGTTATTGATAGTGAATGGATAGACGATGATGTGCTTGTTGGGTTTGTGATTGATAAGTGGCCATAAGGTTTTGTGCATGTTCTATGAGTTGTCGTAGTTGAAGTGATTGGCTTGCTTGAGATTGAAGTTGTTGAATCATGTCATTGGCCTCTTGAATGATTTGTTGGTCTAGAGGTGATTGGCTTGCTCAAGCTTTGCGAAGTCAGAAAATGAGTTTTTGGGCTAGGTCTTCTAATTTTGGCATGGTGTCACACAAGTGTTTAAGTCTTAAGTCCTTTTTGGCAAGTGCTTGATTATGATTCAATGATGATGTGGATTGTTTGGATGATGATTTGATGATTAGGATGAGGATGACTAGGATGAAATTGATTTGGACGTTTTTAGGATAAAATTGATTTGGGTATGATGTGTAGTATGACTTGTTTATGTGTTTGGTATTTATAGCTTGATCTAGCAATGTTCAAACAAATGATTATGCATATACACACATGAATCACTCACGCAAGACACATAAGCAATTTTAACCTTGAAATTGAAATGTGATGATTATTAAGCAAGCACTTGAAGACACATCAACAAGCCTAATGTCTAGTCAAGTGGGTATGCCCAATTAGGTCTTAGGCTAGATTGCACAAGGTTGACCAAGGAATTGAAAGTGAAATCCTGCCACACAGATGGGAGAAAGGGGTAACCCGCCCTTCACCTTCACTTCCCAAAGGTATAAAGTTCTTTGGGGCTTAGCCAATAGTGACAAGATTTACATCTCCCAATGAGGGTGTCTTTCGATTCAGCCTTGGTTGAGGTCACCCCTTAGAGTGATGTGTCTCCAAGCAGGCCTCCTAAATAGGGTAAACAAAAGCAAACCAAATTAGGTGTTTTTGATCTCCAAGGTCACCTTGCATGCGAGGAGAGAGCATACACACATCCACTTGATTTACACTCACAATTGTTAATTGACCCTTTAAGAAAATGAGATGTGTGGAAGACAATTTAAGCACTTGTTCTTTTTAGACCTAATTTTTGATGTGATGGAAGACACTTCTTCGTTTTATGACCAATGTCAATGATGTGTGATTGCAAACAAGTTCGTTTTAAGCCCAAAGTCCAAATGTGTGATCAAACAAGATTAAGAAATAAAAAATTAGAATGAATGCACCTGATTATTTTGCTTTCCCACTTGTTGTTATGACTAATCCAAGCACTACTCTAGCTCCTTTGATTCACTTTTTTTAAAAAATTCATCGAAAAAGGATCAAAAATGCAAAAGTTATGCTTGTTTGAAGTTTGCAATGAAAGAGTGTTAAGATTGAAAAATAAACCTTGCAAAAAAATCAGCAAATAATGTCATCCCACAGTAAACTAGATATGGACATGAGATCCCTTATGATTTTCTAATCAATATCGAAAAAAAATTTCTCAAATTGGACTCCATATGCAAAAGTTATGTCATAAACTAAGGTTTGAAAAAAATATTTTTTTGACAAAAAAATCCATTTATACCATAGATCTAAAAAATAATGATATAGAAAAATGGATTTAAATATTTCTAACCACCTAGAAAAATAAAATGTAATTTGGTTAGCTAGATTGGAAGATATGATTTTTTTTTCTAAAAGTCGCACATCAAACATTTCTAAAAAAATTAGAATTGCAGGGTCAACTTTAAATCATCATAACTCATTCAATACTAAGCCAAATATTTAATATAACCACATTTCGAAAAGCTCTTGAAGTCCTCTTTCTAATGAATCCAAGATCATCTTTTTCCAAGACCTATGTAAAACAGAAAGCCCTCTGCAACATATCTGGTCCTAAACAAAGAAAATCAGCAATATAAAATATCTTCAACCTACCAATCAAAGTGCATAAACCTGCAAAAACTAATGATTAGATCCAATTGGGCATGTTCATGTCGAGTTCACCAGAATGTTGATGAGTGCCAGGTAGCACCCATGAAATACACATTTTTACCCCTCATTTTCCTTCCTTCCTTCTTATTCCATTGTCCTGATGACTGCACCAAAGTAGATTAACAAGATTGTTCTAATTATGTTTAATGATAGATGAATTACTTAAAATCATGATTTCTGATTGAAGGACTAATGTGCATTGACTTCATGGAAATATGCAGAAATTCTCTCTTTTTGGATCTACAGGTGCAGATGTTCGGGCAAAGACAATTTTTGGTCACCTCCAAAGGTGGTCCTAATAATCTCCGGAGCTGACATAAGGATACTGCACCAATCTCCAATATTTTCCAATATGATTGGAGAGATTTTTGAGATAAAGGGGGTGACTCATCTCCGGAACTGAACTGAAGTCAAGAGCATATCTCTGGAGCTATAGACAGAAGCACACACCTCCAAAGCCTCCTCAACACAAATGCAGATTTCTAGCGCCGCTGCCAGACAACACTTCCAGTGGTAATTGGGTTGCTCCAGATATTACTCAATCAGCACCTGAGTAATTGAATGAAGACCGTGGTTAACTGTTGGAAGTTTTATCTTTCTTTTGATTTTGCATGAGTTCTCAACAAACTAATTAAATACCTATATTTCAGGGCCTCGCTGCCCAGTTGTATTTGAAACTAAGACTTAGATTTAGTGAGACTGTTGTTCCACTAAATCTATTTTAATTGCATGAATGTTTACTCTATAGTTAAATAGTTAGTAGAATAAGATATTGGTACTATCTCATAGATGAACTAGTAGTTAGGGTAAGTGATATCTCATCACTGGATTAGATATAAACTTACAAAGGTAGCAGTAGAATACACAGCGAATAATTTATTATTGTTGTAATCTCATTTTGATATAGACATTTTTTCTGAATACAAAAGATGATGGAATTGGACTGAAAGCGAATTGTGATATTATCTTCTTGTGCTGATTCATTTCTTTGGTCTTCAGCCCTAAGGGTGTGGAGCAAGGGCCCACTCCCACCACCAAGGCAGAAGGCTAGTATTGTTTGTTTATTATTCTATTTCAGATTCTGTTGTTTGATGTTCTATTTCAGATTATGTTTAGAAAGATAGTTACTATTTTCTCATAAATAAATGTATATTTCAATTGTATGGAATAGTATAGATCTACATTAGCAATTCATTGTTTCAGCTTTGTTTTTAATATTCCTAAGATTCATTTGCATAGCAGATAGATCAGTAGCATTAATTTCTTCAATCAGTAGAGATCATTAGAGTTAGTTAGATAAACTAGCAACTGTAGGATTCCTAATTGCAAACAGCCAAGGACACAGCCCTGGATTTGACACATGAAAATATGATTAAATGCCAAGGACCAACGACCCTTGTCAAATGTGTAAGGAAAAATTTGGATAAAATGAAAATGGATAAAACAAATGAAAATGCATTACCTAATCCAAATCTTCAATACCTCAAATAGATAGATGCAAGATTGATTGATCGATTGAGTGATTTGATATGTTGGTTGCTCAATTTGGGTGTCTACACTCATGACCAAGCCACATTGCCTTACAAGCATGTATAAATGATTTACATCTCAATGTTACCTCTTGACTTTGATTAACCACCCCTATATACCCAAGACGAAGTGGAATTACATTTCCAAGAAGGTAATTACAAGCATCAGTTTCCCTATCCATAATATCCAACTGCAACATTGAGAAACATAAAAAAAATTGATATCAGTTACTTGAGCCATTGTACAGAATCAAAACTAGATACAACATTAAGAAAAAAGAAAAAGAGAAAGAAATCTCTGACAATGTCACGCAACCTTTCATAAAAATTCTTACAACTTTCATTTTTGAAGCACATTGCCTTTATGATCACACCTATTGTACGAGATCCTGTTACAAGGAATAAAAGCCCCATATGAGGGCATCACCATGAAGTAAAAAATCAATGCATTTTACTATTATTTGAAGATATTCAAAGTGATAATGCAAACCCCAATCAATCCCCTACTTGGATAATTTAAGAAAAATTCAAACTACACATACCATCAATATCAAAAATTCTTGCAATATGAAGTGCATTAGAATTCACCAAATTAGAATTAGCTGGAGAAACTGCTAGGATAATACATGAAGGATGCTTTATGTATGACAGAATCATTGTTCTAATCTGAGCCTCAATATCTATTGGTTGATCACTAAATGGAACTTTCATTATACCAAGCAAGTCCACCAAATTTATGTTCAGGACATATGGAGAAAAAATCTTTAATCTTATCTGCTTATCTAAGATGCCCTTGTTTGTTCCGGCTTCTCTCTCTGTTTCAATCTGCAGTACCATAGCATTAGGAAATTCTTTAACTATTCTCTAGTAAATAGTTCCAAGAGCATGCTTCTTTAAACATTCACAGTTAATGACAATTATGTCTAACAACATGAATGAAATAAAGGTAATGAATCTGATTGCACTCTTAAAGGCATGTGTAGAAAATTGAAATGTGTAATACTATCCATAAAGCATTTAAAATTAGAAAATATAAAAGAATATCATAAATGAAAAACCCTTGAGACATAGGAATTATATATGCATTGTAAATACCCTTGCATACACCCAAACTGAAAAAAGACACAAATATTAACTTCAGCCACAAACTACATGAACAGGATTGAACAGATCTTGAAAATAGAAATAATGACAATTTACAAATGTCTGTATCTTCCTGGACAAAGAAACTACTCTCTTTTACTGGTCATGCATGATTGTCATTTGAAAGCCTTTTGGCCTTGCAAAGGCTAATAAGAGCAGTTTCCTTCCGTTTACTGCCAAATAATAACACTATCTATTGTAATATAAACGGAATATAACAGTGCATACCAAATAACTGTAGATGAAGATCTATGAAGCTTCCTACACTATTCACTCCATTAGAGCTCTAAACAATAAAAGAAGCCCTAGGGTCTAATCTTCAGATGTTTATGAGATCATAATAAAAGCAAAAAGGAGTGATTCATATTAGATTGCCATTAGAATGAGCTTTGCATCCTAGGTCATGGGGTATCTTGATTCCTCCCAAGAAAAAGGGCAAATTTGAAACCCACATATAACCATCATCTCTTGCATGCAAATTTAATCATTCATAGGATCTTGTAAAAGATTAGTTATTGAAGAATGTTAGCATTGCTGAAAAACAGCAACACCAAGTCAAAGTCGTAAAAAAGGATTTCTATCATTGAATAGAAACAAAAAAACTTACCATTCTGGCGCGATCACCCTTCTCATTCGTGGCCTCATCTTTGAATAACTTTTCATTCTGTATTTACATTACAAAAATGAACATCAATGATAAACCCTAACCCTTATGTTCTTGATCAAAATGGGGAAAGTAGGCAAGAATATTTATGTTCCCAAACCTACCGCCATGAGTATTTACGAAGAGAAAGTGCCACTCTTCCTAAAAAAAATTAGTTTCCAAAGAAAGTTCCACTCCAGCAGCTACTGCTACTACCAACTGCAAGGTAATGTAGTGTTTGCAGGCAACAAAAGTAGAAGCAAAGGGTTGGCTTAATGCTGCGCAAAAGCAAGCAAAATTTGAATCATTTATAGGGGTAAAAAAATAAAAAATTAAAGAGGAAGCGTCCATCTATGGTGAAAAATTCATGGATTACTTGGTGTAATGGTGAAAATTGCATACCCGTACCCCTTTCCCCCTGTTTTGGGGTCACTTTAATTAGAATGTGGTAAATGTAATAATTTGTTTATAAGTGATATATTTGTGTATAAATTAACTAGCACTTGCACCCATATGGGGTTCAAGGAATATGCCAATAGCAACTGACGAGTTTAGAAAATTTTCTAGCGTGAATTTTGTGGCGTGAGACAATTCTGAGCACTATAATGCTCACATATAAGAGCCTATCAGCTAATTACATATTTTTTATCCTTTTATTATTATTAATGTTTAGATATTGATTTAATAATGAGTTTGTGAGGATTTTTTTTGTGATTGAAGGGACAATGGCAACCTTGATAGGACAAAGATTATTCTTTTTGCGTGGCCTCATTTATTCTACTAGATGATGGTAGCAGTGGGTTCAATATATTGGGTAGGACAGGGTTTTCAAGACTGATACAGTGTCATGTTTCCTATAAGATTGATGGCATCCTCTTCTAGGGACATATTAGGGAAGGCTAGAAAGATTCAAAGTTTGAAGGGGAAAAGATCTCATGCTAGTGAAGATGGGAAAGCAACAGAAGTGTAGGGTGTTTGGTGAAAAGATGATAGTGGACTTTATGGCATTCATGGAAAAAGAGATTAAGAACCCTAATTTACAGCACTAAGTGGTCCACATCTAGGAGTTGGCTAAGGACATGGATGGCACTTCTAGTGTAGGTATTAGGTTCATCGTGGCTAATCTTTTATTGAACCCTAGTCATATGCAAGGTCGAAGAAACATGTTTGATGTAGCTTAAACATTAAGTTATGCCTCTATGCTTTTAAATGTTGCAAGTTTCTAATTATTTAGTCATTTTAATTTGTGTGACTAATTATTTAGTCATTTTTATTTGTGTGACTAATTATTTAGTTATGTTTTTTACCCAATGATCAAATTAGTCATTAATTAGTCATTTATAGTTGTGTTGCAAAAAATTAGTAGAATTTAATCATTTTTAGTTGTCGTGACTAAAAGTTTTAATCACGTAGTTATCTATTTGCCAAAATTCTACTAGTGAGATGATTCAATCTCTGGTGCAGTGCTTGCACAGGTAGAATCATCAAATTCTTTGACTGGGAGATAAAAATAAAGTACGTTGGTTAATTCTCTGTGATTTAATTTAAATTTTTTCTATGGATATTTTTTTGCAGGCATCATAGGGTACCCTATACCCCTGGCCTGCAGACACAGGTATTATGGGCCAGTGGTGGGACACCATGTGGCACAGGCCCTCACTCTCCTCCACGCATAGTAGATCTTCCACCCACTGGTCAGCGTCAATCTTTAAACTGTTGGTAATCCACCGGTGGAATTCTAACACAACGGACAAACCGTTCCTGGGGGTTTAATGAACGGTCTTCCCGTGGCCATTAAAAACTTTAGCTCCAGCAAGTTTCAACCCAGTGGCTATCTTTAAACAATGATTGTTTCTTTAATTCCCCAACAGCGCATCCAACGGCCGACTGACGAATTCTACCGGCTAATTGCAGTTCAAAACCGTCAATGGAATTTAAATCCGCCTAACAAAGTCCACCTGGTGGTAACTGAAGATCCAAGAATATTGCCCTACAACCATTGACGAAACCACTTCGGGCATGCGATAAGCAGTTTCCACTTGTAAATAGCAGTTTTCTGCCAATTGTCTAGTGGTTTCGATCTGCTATAGGTGGTTTCAGATAGCAATTTCAACCTTTCAGCCAATGGTTTTGTAATTTTAGAAGTCAGTTTCAAACTTTTGAAACAACGGTTTCTACTCTCGGAAGGCGGTTTTCAACATCAAATCGGTGGTTTTGCGCCCAAAAGGCAGTTTTGACATGAGGCAATTTTTCATTTCTGCAAAGAATATTCCATCATCGAAGGAGCATATTCTATCCTTGACTTGCTGATGTCATCACTACGTCAGCAATGATGTTAGTGCCAGGGGGCCCGCTTGGCCCCTCAAAGCCCTAAAAGGGGGCTTTTTTTCTTTATTTCATAACTTTTCGCCATAGAGGCCAAATTGAGAAAACGAGATATCATTAGAAAGCTGACAAAGAGCACTTCGCAGTGGTGCAGGTTATTTTTTGAAATTCTATTGCATGTGATAGATATAGAAGTTTGAAGACATCTTTTTTTTTGCTTTTAAGCTCACAACTTTCTACCACGATCTTTGATTTTCACGATTCTTGCAACATTGAAAAGGTATTTAGGAGCTCTACAAATCCACCCATGCTCATTTCTTAGATTCAGAACCAGGTTCTTTGGCTTTTGAGTGATAACTTGGGCATTTTGACACTTGAGGAAGTGAAACTTGTTTTGGAGGGATTTGTTTGTTGTGATAAATCAGTTTAAGTATTGTAATCTCCCTTGGATCTTTGTTTTAAGAGATTTTAATTTTTTCCCCCATTTTGGTCCCTTGTGGACAATTGTAAATCGTACTAAGTATAAAGTGTCACAATCATTCTTTTTGGGGGTGATCTCTTTGATTGAGTAAACATGGGGTTGTACTTGTGTTCTTTTTCATACTCTTGTATCATGGATCCAAACAAACTTCCTCTACTCACACCATTTAACTATCATGAGTGGAAAACTAAAATGGAGATTCATTTAAGAAGTTTGAAAATTCATAGAGTAACAATGGATATAGAAATTGAACCAACAACAACTACAAAAAAGAGAAAGTCGTACAATAGATGTGATCAAGCCTATGGAACATTATGCTTGTTTATCTCTCCTGATCTCCTTTTTCATATTGAATTTTGTAAAACACCCAATGAAGTGTGGACTACCTTAGAGAATCTATTTGGTAAATAAGATATTATGAGAGGTTTCAAATTGGAGAATGACTTAATTGATTTGAATCCAACTGATTTTGCAAGCATCCAAGACTTCTTCACAAAACTAAAGTCACTTAGATTGCAGCTCAAAAAATGTGGAATAGTGAAAGAGGACACTCAATTGATTCTTTCAATCCTTGCCAAGCTTGGTCTTGACTATTCAGTCTTTATTTCTACCCTTTATGCTACTATGGATGCTCTTGGGAAAGCTTTCACAATGCCTTCACTTGATGAGTTTGCCCCATCACTCATAAGGGAGCAAGCTAAGTTAGTACACATGGGCACATTGAAGTCACCTAAACCTCAAGCTCTTCTTGCTAATCAAGGTACAAAGGATCAAAAGGCTTCACCTAGCGAAGGAAAGAAACAAAAAAATAAGGATTTCAAGAACAATGAGCAAGCAAAGGAGTCAAACAATTCACCTAAGTCCTCATCCTCTCCTAAAGAGGAATCATCTACGAAGTAGAGACCAAAGTGAGCATATTGTAAGAAACTAGGACATGATGAGCATAAGTGTTATGAGAAGAAAATTGATAAGTTGACTCACATTATTCAAAAGTAGAATATCAAAATGCCATCATCCATGCCACCTAGTTCATCCTCTTCTTCAATACCATCATCATCTACACAATTAGGGACAACAGGCATTTCTAATGGGATAAACAAAGGAAAAGGACAAGCACTCTTTGCTTCTACAAGTCTTCAGTCAGAGAGATGACTTCTTGATTATGGAGCTTCTCATCATATGGCATCTTCACAAGGTATGTTCTCTTCATTTGAGTCATGTACTTTGCCACCTATTTTGATGGGTAACAATACATGCATGCATGCAATTGGAAAAGGAACAATTGATATTTGTGAGGGTACTTTCAACGATGTATTGAGTGTACCTTCCTTGTCAACCAATCTCCTTTCCATCTACCAGATTACTCATTATGGTGCAAGGAAGATAGTTGAGTTCACTCTTGATTCAGTGATCATACGAGACCTAGAGAGTATAGATATCATTGTTGTTAGGATGGTTGATCATGCATCTCGCTTGTATACAATCTCCCATTTTTCTCTTGATGATGTTGTAGATCCTATGATTGATATTCACACTCATGCATCAAGTGTGAATCATGTTTGTGAGAAGTTTGGTCACTTGAACCTTGGTGTTCTTTCAACTACTTTGGTTCATGAGACTAGTGCTGAGATTCTATCTCCTCAACCTCCTCCTTCTTCATAGATTGACATTGACATGGTTTCATCTATTTCAGTTGAGCAGGATACTTCTAGTCTTTTAGACACGGTTTTGTTGGATAGTTTCTTGGCAGGTATATCAAACTTGTTTTGTGAGTCTCATTGCAAATTTGGAGGACACACTTGAGGGGGTATCAGGCTTTCCTCTTTGATGATAGTTATAGCACAAATGTTATCTCATCTACTTTGTCTTTGGAGGTTGTTCTTTATGAATCTACCCAGGATTTTGGATTGGTCACACCTCATTGCATAGTGGCATCATTTGATTCTAACATGTGGACACTTGAGTAGTTTTTAGAGAAACCAATCATGAGACTTCTTCCCTCATCTCTCTTCTTGGAGATAGATTTTCTTCTACATCAGCCTTTGGATTGGCTTCTTCCTAAGGGGAGAAATGGTGTTTGCAGGTACAGGACACTTTCCAGTGTTCATCTTCAGGCATTCACCATCGGCACAGGAGCTACTTCTCTATGGGGGACTTATAGTCTCACTCTTGCTCTCTTATGGGGGGTATTTGACTATATATATGTTATAGAAGTTGTCCTTGGGGGGTCATGTTGAGTCTTACTATCACTTCTTTCACTTTCATTGTTTTATGCATTCTCACTTTTGGAGAGGAGTTTTGTCCCATGATGTTTTCTCCTTTTCTCCACTTGAGATTTGTTGTACATGGGTACCTAACATGGCCTAGTAGACGGGACCCATCCATCATTGCATCTTACTTTAGTCAGCTACTCCCTAAGTTGCACTTAAGGGAGGGTGTTGGTGTGAATAGGGTTATTACCTAACCGGATTACCCTTGTGTGAATAATTCATATTATTTAACTATTTATTAGTTAAATAATATTCACACATCACACATTATTTAACTATTTATTAGTTAAATAATATTCACACATCACACATAATTCATATGTTAAGTTGACTTAGTGAGTCTACTAGATGTTTCTAGTTGTGTCTAGTTGTTGATAGTTGGCATCTTATCCTATAGTTGTCACATGTCATAGGAAGATGACACTTGTCACATGAGTACAACATCTTGTCTCTCATCCTTGTCTTTATAAACAAGACTCTTCATGTACATTGTAACAACAATCTTTGAACAATCTATTTTACATTCATTGATAGAATAGCATTACTCTCTCATTTGATCTCTCTTGTGCTTTCATGAAGTCCTAGATCCTGGGTGGCTCTAGTCATAGCCAACTCTAACACAAAGTTATCTACTTCACAATTTCCAACATCCCTATCAGAGATGGAAGACATGAGTAGAGTTCCTCACCAGAGTATAGTTGGAAGTTTTATATATGCTATGGTCTGTACTAGACTAGACATTGCCCAAGTAATGGGAGTTCCTTCCAAATATATGTAATCTTGGTAGAGTTCATTGGGATGCAGTTAAAAGAGTCTTCAAATATTTGTGAGGTACTTCAGAGTATTCCTTATGTTATCATGGTAATTTGATAAGACACATGCATTCCATTGATATTCATGGTTATGTCCAAATTCAGACTAGGCAGGTGATGTTGATAGTAGATGATTCCCTGGTGCTTATGTGTTTACTTTATTTGGTGGTACAATTAGTTGGATGAGTAAGCAACAATTTGTGGTTTCTTTGTCCACTATTGAAGATGAGTATATGGCAGCTACTCATGCTTCTAAAGAAGCCATTAGACTTAAGACAATTTGTTCAGATGTTGGAATAAAACAAGGTGCAGTGACATTTTATTGTGACAGTTAGAGTGTGATTTGCCTAGCTAAGAACCCAACATTTTATGATAGGACCAAGCACATTGAAGTATAGTATCATTTTGTTAGAGATATGGTCGAGGATGGCAGGGTGAAGCTAGTTAAGGTAGAGACTATGATTAATGTTGCATATTCATTAACTAAGCCTGTGGGCATGGAGAAGTTCAGTTGGTGTTCAAAGTCTATGGGCCTATCGGCCCCTAGAAATTAAATCATGGTGTTGATACTCCCTTTGCTCTTGTAAGGTGTTCAACAAGTGGGAGAATGTTAGGAAAGGTGTCCCAACCTTGCAACTATAGAAGGTTTCTGTTCCTCCCAATTTTGGTCTTTTCGAATACCTTTTATCTTGAAGAACGGTTTAGAACTTTCAAAGTTTCCAAAAGGGGCTAAAAATGGTAGGGCTCACTATTTTTAGTAACTACAGTTGAGCACATGGATGGACTCATAATTTTCCCAAAAGGTGCAGAACTACCAAGTAAACATCTTTGGTGAGTTTTGATTCAAGCTCATACCTAGATTGCAAGATATTAAAGTTTATATTTTTTGAAACTCCTAGAAAATTTTTGAACTCATATTTGAGGCACTTAGAGGTCCCTAAATTCCATGAAAGTTGTCATAACTAGAAAAGCGGGTTATAGTGTGATAGAACTCTTCACGATCTTTCTAACGCATCAAATGGTTCATCAATCAGACACTTGAATCAAAAGTTATGACATCCAGAAGTTGGGCCTCTCATTTTGGGAAATGTGAAAACGTGTTGGACACTTAAAAGAGTTATAAAGGGGAGAGTTACATATGTTGGTGTGTGATTTGACACATCACAAGGAATCTTTGATTGGAGATAATTTGGGTGGCACTTTTGGGTGGTTTTGGCTCATGGTTTTGTAATTACCATTGATGGTTTACTGTATTTTATCTCCTATATATCAAGAGCTTGAGATGGAGGTTTTATTTAAGAGTCTTATAGATGTTGAGTTGCCTCTGGATCTCTGGTTGGTTATACTTCTGTGAAAGCTTGTTTTGCAAGTATATTGTAATCTTCTTGATTCCTAAATAATATATTTGGTAGCTTTGGAGTGTGGGGTTTCTCTCTCGAAAGGGTTTCCCCACATAATTACTATGTTGTGGTATGATTGCTATTTGTGTTTATTTTTTGTAACTGTTGTAAAGATCTCAAAAGTTATGCATATCCCTCCTCTCAAGATTAGTGTAGGGAGTTGTTTCGCTACCTTATCTTCCTTACAGATTAGTGGATAATTAGGATGATTAGGATGAGTTGGATTGGGTAATCAAAATGGCTTGATGGATGCTTGACCATTAGCAATTTGTAAACAATAAATTATTTCATGCAAAACATGTACAAGTTTGCAAAAGATTTTGATTTTAGATTTTGGATTTGGGGGGATAGCATAGGTTTTGATAAATGAAAACATGCCAAGCACATGAGCAACCTAGATTATTCAAGTAGGTGTGTCAATTTCAATGAGCCCACAAATGCACTATCTACCAAGTTGTTGATATCTAGGGAATGTAAGGTCATGTACCACCTATACACCCCTTACTACAGAGGCCAACGCCTTTCCCACAATGAGCTCTATCTCAACAAACTTAGATATGCACCATGAGTAACTTTCTAGGCCTAACTGGTATCTAATGCACTACAAAAAAAAACAACTAAAAGGTCTTAAACTAGGCTAAACAAAGCTTCTTAGGGCATCCCCAATATATGCTTGAGGTATGCAGGACCAGAGTTTATGTGATGAGGGTCATGTCAAGGCATGGTTTGAGAGGGTAACCCACTCTCCACCATCACTTTGCAAGGTATAAAGTTCTTGCAAGCTATCCCAAGCGACAATGTCCTCCAATGGGAGGGTCTTTCGATTCTCTCCCAAATTTGCATACCCTATTGGAACATGTGGGTTCAGGTCATCCCCCAAGGTGATCAAATCCTTTGGCAAGCCTACTAGAGGAAATACTCCTAGGTTCTTTTGATCCCTAAGATCGCCTTTTGATGTGAAGGGAGAGAACACACACACAAGGTTCTTAGGATTAACATAGATCAAGTCAAAAAAATTTATCTCCAAGGTCACCCAAAGGCATGAGGAGAGTGTATACAATTGTGATGATCTCAAACAAAGCATACAAGATTCATTTACCCCTTAGAATATGAAATGTACCTAATGATTTAGTGATAAAAAGATGGATCCTTCGACAAGTGTGGTACAAACACAAGTTAGTAGCTTGATTTTTCTTGTCTTCAACTAATGATACATGCACCAAAATATGTTAGATAACAAGGCACAACAAACAATGATTAGTTGCAGGTGTTAGCAAGCTCAAATCCCAAGAAAATATGATTTATGATCAAACAAAGACAAAGGTGTTAAACATAGCTATAGGCACTCAAATTTCAAGGAAATGCTTGTTTAGACATAAAGGCACTCATCCACATACAAAGGCACTCAAGTATGAAAACATGCATAAAATGTATGATTTTAAGAAAAATCTAACAAAAATAGGGTTAAACATGGATTTTGATGAATTTTGGCTTTAGGACCCCCTGTAAAAGTGCTACCCTACCAAAACTTGAATGTTATTTTTCCAAAAGTGATAAAAATGTGATTTATGATGCCCAGATAGAAAATTGCTTATTTATGTTATGTAGACTCTTGAGTTTTATAGAAATGCCCATCCATGATTAGGGGCAAGAAAATGGTATTTTGGGCTACAAAAAATATGGTTAGAGATCAAAATGAAGGGTTGGGATGACATGTAACATGTTAGGATGATAAAACCTTGTAGAATAACCTGATTAGACCCTAAAAAGGTGATTTCTAAGCCCAAAAATGAAAGAATAAAAATTTGGCAGGTCAGACTCCCATGCCTAGTATAAAGGTGCTTGTTTAGGTCACATAGGTGCTCATGTAGATACAGAGGTGGTCAAGTATGATTTTTAGCCAAAAAAGGTGCTACAAAGGCACCTGAGCAGGTCATAGAGGTACTCAACTAGACCCTGCAAGCTACAAAAGGCTAAGAAACAACAAAAGATGATTAGATAAGGACCAAGGGGTCCCACTGGGCACGCCAAAATGTGTATATAAGAAAATGAACAAAAGAAAAAAGTTAATATGATATTAAAACCTATTTTATTTAGTAACTAATGCAACCTCATGATTGCGATAAAATGCATAATACAAATGAAGTCAAATGATTAACAACATGTGAAAACATTGATCTTTGGATGTGCTCCTTGATGTTGATATGTTGATTGCCCCTCAAACTAGCAGCATAACCTTGCATAACTTGGAAACTTGTAAATGGCTTGGTTGAGGTTGAATTTACATATTTTTGGGATGATGGATGGAGAGCTAGGACTAATTTGGAAGATCAAGGGTGGAGATTGGCTGAAAGGAATGGGTTTTTGAGATGCCACCAAGTGGCATAATTGGATTGGAGGACAAGAGGAGTCCTTGGATTGAGGGGAGATCAAGGGTGGAGAATGGTCTTGGATAAAGTGAATGGAGAGGATCAAAAGAGGACAAAAAAACCCTTTATATAAAGGACTTGCCTATCAATTTGTAAGAGACACATGTGATCATGTACAAAAGCTCATGCTTATGTACTTGTTGGAGGATGTGAGGGGTTTGAATGGGTTAACGATGGGTTAAGATTGTGCAAATGAGAGATTAAGTTGATTAAGTGATTTTAACCAACTTAATCCAAAATGCATAAAATAGGGAATTAAATAAATATGAAAATATTTATTTAATTTTGGATGAAGATAAGGATATTAGATAAATGAATATTTATCTAATGTTGGACTATAGAAGATGGATGATAAATAATTAATTTGATCACTTATGCTAAGAAGAGGTACAGATGAATAGTGATTTAATAATAAAATATTATTTAATTACTATCAGAAGGGGAATTGGATAATTACTTGTCTTAATAGGGATTTATCCAATTAATTATAGAAAAAAGTGGTCTAATGATGTAAATATTAGTTAATCATTATCAGAAGGGGAATTGGATAATTACTTGTCTTAATAGGGATTTATCCAATTAATTTTATAGAAGAAAGTGGTCTAATGATGTCCCGATTATGGCTAGAAGCAGTGAAACGATGAGCAGATGATTTTAGATGTCTACACGTGGTATCTGGATTTTAAACTTTACAGAGACCCTTTCAGTAACTTTAGTTTGGGTTTCTTTAGGGAATATAAGGTTAATCCACAACTACAAACTTACTTCAAAATAGATGGAAAGCTTGACATGCTACAGACATTCTTCTGTCAGATCATGTTTAACCTACATCGCAATAGGCTAAAGTGTTAAAGCAGTTATCGTGAATAAAAAGAACTTGGACAACACAACATGCTCTTTTCCACATTTCTGACAACTAACCAAAAACAAATTCGATTAGTAAAAGTAATCTTAAATGGTTAATTTTTGCTAGCATTAATGATTTGTTGATCCCGATCACACAATTGCACTTGTTGAAGGCTTGTGTGTACTATCTTTTATTTAACAAAGACTCTAAGGGCAAAAGGCTTTAGGAGCTCAAGGGCCAAAAAGAGAACCCAAGCCAACAAAGGCCATCTAATTGGCTACAGATACAATGGCTTTTTCCTTACTAGAGAAGGGTTAATATTTTTTATATTAATTAATATTAAATATTTATTCAAATTAAAAATTGCATCTCGAGTAAATTACTATTCGTTCAATTGATAATCCTATTATTTCGTTAGAAAGGAAAAGAGTAACCATTGACAAATTAGGTGATTTACACCACCAGAGCATCTATGTAATAATGTTTTCCCATGCCCACTCAAACCTCAGCCTTCTCCGGAGGCCCAGACCATTTTCAATGGTATCGTCAGCTAAAAATGGACACTTCCAAGCAACCTGAAAATTTAAAAACCATTCACATTGCTTCCTGAAGTACAAGAACCTCTTCACATTAAAAAACCATAATGATGCAGACATAGTAACAACTCTTCCTCGTGTGCACACATCATGATGCTGCAAACACTAAAATGACTCGATAGCAAATGTATTACCACAAAAGCTCAGGCTCTTCTTAAATGTCATCTACTTCCACGGTCAGCGTTGAGTCAATGCTGACGTGGTAGTGATCCCCGCTCATCTTCTTAACTTCCTCCGTCCATCCCTCCGCCAGTCTTAACCGCAACTTCAGTAACGGCTTAACATCATAGAACGGTTAACTTTCAAATACTTTCAAAATGGTCCCGCGTTCTAATCTAGCTTTTTCTATTTTTCTTCCCGCATTCATATCTAGCTTTTTCTATTTTTCTTAGCCCGCCTTCACAAACAGATTTTTTGATTTGATTTGTTTTTTTCATTTACCGGACAGGATTTTTGGCAACTGAAGGAACAAAGGAGCGAGCAAGCGGAAAATAATCTAGAAACACATCTGCTCTTTTAGTCAGGCTTATATCTTCAACTATAAATTCTTCCAGCTTGCCCAAGAAACTCATTGCCATCATTTTCAAGGAATGAAATGGCCGCACCAAGCCATTCTTCTCTTCCATCTCCTTCTCTAATTTGTTGATGAGTTTTTTCACACTTGCCTGGTGAGAAGAGCTCTGGCTGAGAACATCGTTGCTGACAAGTTTTCTGAGCTTAATCCAATGCTCATTGTAAATTGCCTGGAGTAGATCGGCAGGCGACTAGAAAAATTGGCAGCCTGGTTAACCAATGCCTCCCAGATCGCAGCTTGGCCGGTGATTACTATAAGGGGCGATGAGCCCATCCAGACTATCATGAGAGAACCCTATGATTTGGCCATGTCTGTCAAGGCAGAAAGAAGATTTCCACCCTTGTTCATCAGCTGATGTTGTTGCCCAATAATGGCAGAAAAATTGTTGCTTGAATATTGAATATTGCTAATAGGGTGCTACTCACAAGAATAAAAAAGTTGTTGGTGCTTCTTGATGTTTTACAAATTCTAGCTATGCATTCAAATGTGTATATTTTCATGCTGCCTTATGGTGGAATAACTCCTAGAATAATAGGAGAAGACAAGGTAAAAACAAAACCGAATTATTGTCCAACATGTGGAAACAACTGAGATCCAATTTCTTACCAATAGATTATCAACAAAAATTATTCAAACAATTTAAGAACCTAAAACAAAGGGAGATGTTTGTATTAGAATACTCTCTACTAAGATGTAGATCTCATTCAAACCATCAATGATGAAGGTACCATGGATGTTGTAGGTGCAACTCGATTCTGAGGAGTAGAGTGCATTCTCAAGTCGATCAAATGCTTGAAAGCTCATTATGTTTGCACAATTTAATGTACAATTTCAAAAAATAGTCAGACACTTCAAATGGTTATCCTTCTATGGAACGAAAGCAAGCACTTATTGCAGCTCTGATTTTATCTCACAAACCTGTGACATGTTTACATTAATCACAAAATTGTGGCAGATGCACTGACAGAATCTTAAAACCAGTTTCAACAATGGTCATACTACCAACTATTTTAGCTAAAACCATAACTGCCATCAACTTGCACATAGGCCATCTGAATGTTTTGTTCACAACTATATATAGGGCAGGCAATTGGGTTGAAAGGTAGGTTTGCACCAATCAACTTTAAAAATAAACAATCTCATGCAGTTTAAGAAAGATATTTAAGAAGAAAGCCAATTGTTTGTTGATTATAATCTTGCTATAAGAATACTAAATTTAACACTGCAAAGAGCATGGAAATATTCTTCATAAAATGCACCGGACCCCACACTTAACATCATGTAGTATGCTGTTATTTTAATTTATGATTTCAGTGCACTTGCCACCATTTCTCCCATACAGTTTAAGATAGATATTTAAGAAGAAAACCGACTAAGAAAGAAACAAATTACATTAACTTTTCTCGACATAATTGATGAAAGAAATGTTAACGAACTTGTAGCATTTCTGAGGAAATTTACCTGTAAAATTCTGCAAATAAGTCTTTATCACTGATGTATGCGAGGAACTTCGCAGCCTGAAATAATATGAGACAGTAAATTAGTGTATAAAAAATCACTGGACAAGAGCCAACATTTAAGCATCTCAGACTGAAACGCAAGACAAACCTTTTCAAGTGTATCTTCAATGTCTTCATCGCTCAATTTTTCACTACCACCTTTTTTCAAAATGTTGTCGCACAATGTGGCAAGCAATTCAGCACTTGTGCTTCCTGCAACTTCCTTACAAAACACCTCAAATGCTTTATTCAGTGCCTGTAAATGGAGTTACGAATCCATAAGAAAGGTGCTTAAACATTCTGCATAAAATCTATAAGCTTAACTCAGCCAACTTGAACAAGCAAAAGGACAATAAGCAAATTATACTTACACTGTGGAAATGGTAATGGTACATAAAACATTCCTCGACATATTTCAAGTACTTGTCATGCAATTCAATAACTTTTCTCACCAACGCCTGAAAATCAACCTAGAAGATAAAGACAAGTTAATATTCTACAAAATACATCGAGCAATGAAATTGCGTGCGTATATATCTCAAAGCTAATCCCGTTGTGCAATGTTTGACATATACAAAATTCACAAGACCGTATCTCAGGCTTCACTGCTACAACATTTAAATGCTACAACCTCTTTATTGGTAGCTGCATCTTCTGCATGCTTAACTAATGATGTCCCCTCACCAGTTACATGCTGCATAACAGAAAAGCATAGTAAGGAACCAAACCACACAGAAATTTACTCATCATCTATAGAAAAATCTTGAGAATTTGAAACTGGATGTTTTAGCAGATTTGCAATCAAAATGTATACCTCCTCGAAAATCTGAGCCATACGTTCCAAGCCTTCAGGTATCCTATAAAATAGCCTATACATCCTTGAAAGATCATCCACCTGTACCAAAAGTCAAAAATAGTAGAAGATTATGAAGAATAAAAATATACTCAGAAGCATGGTCTCGACTCCCATGTATGCAGCAATATTAAAATTTGTAGACCAGTATCATACCTTGTCATCTCTTAGCAATGCATGGCAACCCGAATGTTCCTTCTCCAAAAGCTGACTCTTATACTGAGATAGTAGTTCATTTTGTACTTTCTGTGGAAAAGATCACAAATAATGGTAACTTTTTTAGAATTTAAATAATTAAAACAAGCAGGTCATCGTGCATGTTTTACCTAAAGGAAATAACTATTAATTAACAACTTTTTTATGGTTGGTTGAATCCACAGATTCTGATTGACGTAAAAAGTCTTTAATAGAAACTCACTTATAGCAATTTCTATTCACTACTGGGATGTAGATAATGTGCAACTCTCTCTTTTTCTCGCTTTAAACATTCCTCAGCCTGTAGTACAATAAATACACATCAGCTTCTAGATGAAGTCCATTTTCAAAATTAAATTGGCATTGTCAAATCATGTTTCCAATTCTAGCTCCCCTTTCAGTGCTGACCTTGAGCATATAATCTGGGCAAGAATCCTCTAGAATCTAGGAGGCAGCCTTTAGAGAATAGTAAGAAGCAATGTCTTCCAACATGGCTACTTCAAAATCTTTTTCATAGAAATCCATGTCACCTATCCCAATCTCTACAAAGATGTCCAGAACATTTTTCAACAAAGCTCGATCAATTTGTTCTCCTTCACGTTCTCTATCAATTTAAGATAACATTAGTGAATTAGAACTTAGTTTACTCATCAGAAACGACAATGTCAAAAAACTAAAGAACTTCTGATAATTTATCAATATTTGCACCAACGTACCAGAGTTATCACTGCATCTTTTACGTTATTTCTAATTTCTTGCCAGACCTGTGAAAAGGGAAACATTATTCCAAAAATTGTTTATGTTACATTGTTATTTGGCATATCTAAGCTATACACATATACCAATCCTACTTCCTTATGTATGGTTTCTAAGTGGAAAACAACTTTAAGATACAGAATAGGGAGTGACGGTATGAAGAGGAAGAGCTCAATGTTGGATATCATCTTACACATAACAGATCACGTAAGCATGTTAAACCAACTTCTTTTACAGCTAGTAGTGAGCGCCTTGCAATGAAGTAGCGGTCCAAATAGTTAAAAAAAAGAGAAAGCCACCGAACCATTTTTTTGTGATTTTCCCATCGCCTCACCAATTCTCTCAACATAAATTCAACATGCTGCTGCTGCCTCAGGGCTGGTAGAACCTGAGTTTAACAACAATTGAGACAATTCAAATAAAGACCAAGATGCAGTCCGAAGAATGATCATCACTGTCCTTAAATTTAAAATAAAACAGTCAAGCAAGATTACATCCACCATCATGAGATGACACTATAATAAGAAACAAATTAAGGGAAAAACCCGTCAAGACAACGATGGTGATCCAAGGCGGTTTATCTCTGACGATTTTGAGTGCGGTGGATTCAAGTGAGACCGCCAATATTTGTTCTCCTACAGGTGCATTCTCTTCTGCTAGAGAGGAAGAGTACCTTGGCTCTTCATCTGCTGTGGAGAAAGGAAAAAGAATCTCCCTGCATAACTAGAGGGCTACGCTGGGGTTTTTCCCCAGCCCCTTTTATCTCAGGCTAATATGGTCAAGGGGGTTTCTCTGTCTTCAACCCCCATGGTTTCTTCTGCGGCTGGTTCCCCCATTGAGCCAACCTTAAGTCTGGGTGATGCCTCTTACGGCTTGGAATAATTTATGCACAATTTTGAAGGTTCCCGATTTGGGAGATTCTCAGGCTCTAGGCCCAACATAGATGTTGTTTGTGGTTGGGTGCTAAGGAGATGGAGAGTAGCTAGTCATACTCAGGTTGCTGCCATGATTAATGGCTTTTTCTTATTCTCTTTTCAAACCCTAGAGGATGGGGATAGGGTCCTTCTAGGAGGCCCTTGGTTCCTTGGTGAATCTGCTCTTTTTTTTGGAAAAATGGTCTACTGATTTTGATGCTGCCAAGGAAAGCTTCAGCAAAGTCTCTATTTGGGTTAGGCTCCCAAGCCTTCCTTTAGAGTATTGGGATGAAGAGATAGTGCATTGTATTGCCAACTCCTTTGGTCATTTATTGACAGTTGACGAAGTCACAAAATCTATGAAAACGCATGGTTTTTGCCAGATTTTGTGTGTGTTGAGATTAGCAAAGTTCTTCTAGGTGCCATTAAACTGTGTTCCAAGCTTGGAGAATGGGACAAGAGAATTGAGTACAAACCCTCCTCGTTGGTTTGCTTTCATTGCCATAAAGCTGGGCATTTCTCCCATTCG
The DNA here is from genome assembly GCA_027924645.1 of Cunninghamia lanceolata. Classification (NCBI taxonomy): domain Eukaryota; kingdom Viridiplantae; phylum Streptophyta; class Pinopsida; order Cupressales; family Cupressaceae; genus Cunninghamia; species Cunninghamia lanceolata. Next base: position 11,762,253 of record BSBN01000112.1, on the reverse strand, counting down.
TGTCAAGACAGCAAGAAGAAGCTCCACTTTCGAAGAAAAAGTATCATACCATCTCCCAATAATGGGAAAGAGGATTAGAATGTTGATGAAGATTTAGATTTAAAAGAGCGCTCTGTAAAAAAGACTGAAGTGGCTTGTAAGGAGGTGGTCACTAAGGTTGTGGATCCTCTAGGTGATATGCCGGAGTTTCACATTAATGACAAGCGGAAACTTGATTTATTGGAGCTTATGAATTGTTCATTGGTGGACCCTGGATATTCTTCAAAAAGAAAGGTACGCAAAAACCTGATTCACTGGAGCCTAATTGCTCTTTGGTGAACCCTGGTAGGATTGCTCCACATATGGGTCAGGCTTTTGTCCCTATTCAAAGTTCTTTGGAGAGGTTTGAATTCAAACCTCCTTGATTGTGTTTCTTCTTAATTTTCTTGTTCGGAATCTTGAGTTTTTTAGGTCTCGTTATTGTTTTGCAGTTGGGCTGCCATCTTTGTGCTGTTTTCTCAGCTGGTCTTCTCTGGGCTATTTGTTTTGCAGTTGTTGTTATGTTGTTTGTTGGGCTGCTTGTTTAAGTATTCTTTGGACTTCAATGCTTTATCTCTTGTAAAAGGGTCTGGGCTCTTTCAAAATCCCTGCTTACCTTTATCCAAAATAATGAAAATAACAAAAAAATACTATGTCATATAATTCAAAATTGAACCTTGCTTCCCACAATTCTAACATGATCAAGATGACATTGAACTTGCCAGTCTGAATAGATTGAAATTCCTTACTCTAACGTCAGCTAGAGAGAAACAAACACTGTTATACCTCAGTGAGTAAAAGACAATTAGTTCTCGCAGGTTTAAATGCAGAAAGAAACTATAAATCTTAGTCATATTCGAAATGGTGCAAACCAGCTCATCCTGTCTACCCTAATTTCTTCCTTCTTTTGTGCAATAATTAGCAACTGCAATCTTCTTTCTATCAAGCAATTCTTTCTTGGGACCAAAATTCATATACATAATATTTATTGAGTGACCTCTCTATCGTAGAACTTAGTTGTAAGAAATGCAACGAATACGGAATGTTTCATGTTTCTAAGCCCTGCAACCCGTGTGCAACGGGGAACGGGCATGGCGGATGTGAAATCCATTTCCTTGAAAAAATTCCATCAGCAGAGGCCGTGCAACCAAAACATCTCCATTTTGTGGCCATTACCTGTGGCCCATGTATTTGTTTACTCTTGTTTTTGCTTGGCATCATCATTCTGCAGTACACACTCAGACTACAAAGCATAATGTTGTTACAAAGGTTTCTGTTTACTCTTGTGTATTTTCTTTGGGTTTCATATTGCGTGTCTGCACAGAGATGTAATAAAATCACTAACACTCTGTTGCCATATTGCATTGTGTCTCTCACACAGATCTCCCATAAGGATTTTCAGATTTGCCAAAAAAACGACATTGGTACCGTTAGACTCTGTTGAATGAGTTTTACTCTTATCGGGCATATATCACAAACCCTTGGTTCCATGAACAATGATTATTGTAAAACATTTTTCCCTTCTTTCCTCAATATAAGGTCCCCTCATATACTCTTGGTATATCGATGCTTATGGATTTAAGTAAATTACATTTAATTCTATGAAAATGAGGAAATTTAACTATTTTATGAGACCATATTATAAAATATTTTTACGTTTTTGTTGAGAGGATAAACATCCCCTCCTTAGCTTAAGAGACTATATTAGTAGACCCTATCCATCTGCAAGCCCTGAACTATCTATCTGGTCGAGTGCCCCTATCCAATTAATCTAACTAGTTCACATACTACGCGATCAGATCAGATCGTTCCGCATGCATCTCCGAATCGGGCACCGCTGGCAGTTCAGATCAGATCAATCAGATCGTTCCGCATCTCCGAATCGGGCATCTCCGCCCTATAGTTCAGACTATCTCTGCAGCTGCAGTGCAGGTTCGAACCCCCGCCTAGCCTATCAAGAAGGATGAGGGGTATACATTCTGTCAAATTAGTCTTGGGTTCAAATTTGGCGTCATCCTTTATGGTGTGGAGCCTTTGCCTTAACCCAGTCTCATCCCTTTTTGTGTGGAGTTTTTACATGGGACAAGAATTTATCCTTTTATATGTCCATACTATATTTAATATATGTAATTGTTTAAAAGTCAGAAAAATGGGAAACATGTGAATGCATATAGAAACCATTTCATATGTGCAACTTCATCCAACCCTGTTTTCCATTATGTTGCTGCTGTTGGAATTAATGAATAACAAGTCATATGTTGTAGATTTGTCATTGTCATTTAGTTTGCTGTTAAGCAATTTTAGTTTGCTTGAGTTAGGTGTCAAGTTAGATTCCTGTTTTGTAGGGAGTTGTTGAGCTCCTCTCCTATTATAAAATTGTAATTTCTTTGATAAAATAAAATGTACTATTATATTTGTTCCGTTGTTATTTTTCAATATTTTATCCATTAGTTCTGTTGTATTTCTCATTTCTAATAACATAGTTGCAGAATAGCACAGAGATGTAATAAAATCACTAACACTCTGTTGCCATCTTGCATTGTGTCTCTCACACAGATCTCCCATAAGGATTTTTAGATTTGTCAAAAAATCGGCATTGGTACCGTTAAACTCTGTTGAATGAGTTTTACTCTTATCGGGCATATATCACAAACCCTTGGTTCCATGAATAATGATTATTGTCAAACATTTTTCCCTTCTTTCCTCAATATAAGGTCTCCTCATATACTCTTGGTATATCGTTGCTTATGGATTTAAGTAAATTACATTTAATTCTATAAAAATGAGGAAATCTAATTATTTTATGAGACCACATTATAAAATATTTTTACTTTTTATTGAGAGGATAAACATCCTTTCTTTTTTTTTTAAAAAAAAGAAAAAGGTGACGGGGCACCCATAATATTAATTAAGAAGTTTATAAAGTCAAGCCATATCGAAGGATCTCATGAGAACCAAAAAAACTGTGGCTCTAAACTGGCCTAAAAAGGACATTGAAAACTAAAAGAAAAGCAGAGTGCAAGATAGCACAGCTTCTCCACCCATGAGATAAAGGGAGAGAACGTATTGCACCAAAAACCCAAGAGCGCATAACACCAGTCATTTGGACAGATTCACCACCAAACAACCCGTACTGAAAGGGCAATACCACAATCGGCAACCACTGCCACCACAACATCTGCAAAAACAACTCAGAAAACTACCAATCTTAACTGCAGAAAAGGACGATATAAGTGACGTGATAGAAGAGGCGGCTCCCAATAGGGGTAGGTTCCAGCGGTGACTCCTTGCATTCAAATTCCACACACATGGCCATGTCAAAATTAGGTGAGGGATGACTAAGAATTAAAGAAGAGTAAAGGCTCAGAGCTCTGTAGGGGAGCTAAAAATCCCATCAACTGTGCTAGTTAGCTGTTTATGCATCACCTCATGTCTCTTCAAATCTATCTTGTCTCACAGCAAAAACTAGGTATAAGTGAGATGATATAAGAGGCAGCTCCCAAAAGGGGTAGGTTTCTGTGGGAACCCATTGCATTCAATTTCCACACACATGGCCATATCAAAAACAGGTGGAGGATGGCTATGAATTAAAGAAGATTAAAGGCTCCGAGCTTTGAAGGGGAGCTAAAGATCACATCTACTATGCTAGGTAGCCGTTTATGCATTGCCTCTTAACACTTCAAAACTGCCATCTGATAGCGTGACCTTGAATGGCTTCAGAATGTATAGGCTTGTCTAATCACCATAAAAGGGTCCGATAACCCTGCAAACCAAAAAATCTACACTATCGGCGAGACATCACCATCGGTGAGCTTAAAGATCCATCAGCCAATAGGCAGATGCCACCCTGACTCCGACATTTTGTTTTTGACAGACCTTCCCACGACATTGACTCCTATCAGTCTGACATACCCCGTCAGCCACCATGTTAATTATCTCCTCAAACTCATGAGTCTCCCTGATGGAGGACTCTATGTTCCACGCCTATCGGAAAGACTTTGTTTGTCGGCAAGGCCTTAAATCCTTTTACTGATATACCGATGCGCTATGTACCTTCGGTGAGACTTAAACCGTTCTCCACCAATGCGCCTTCTGTCGGTTTGACATCATTGATCGGTGTAACTTCACAAAACTTCCCTGAGAGCTGTTTCACACTGATGGCACTATGGACACAACAGAGTATACATGGACTCCTCCTGATTCTCAGGTCTCGAGGTGCTCCTGCACCACCTCAAACACCTCAAAAAATTGCAGAGAAAGCTTAGATCCACAAACAAAGAAACCAATACCACCCTGGATCATCGCCCCCATATTCCATCCCCACATTCTTAGCTCCTATTGGGGCATGATAAGGGCACTTTTCCCTTAACAATCAGAGGAGAAGCTAGCATTTTTCAGAGGAGAGAAATCCCCCCTCTTTATCATCAAGCCTTCCATATCATATTTCAGAGTGTTCACTAGCTGGCAAGGCAAATCTCGTTGATCTGGAAAGAAGACCTCCGTGTCCGATAATTGATCAATAGCCAAATTTGCTAAGGAGTCAGTCACCCAATTTCCCTCTCTGTAAGTATGTGAAATAAGGTAGTTATCAAAAGTTGCTAAGGAGGAGACAGCCTGCTGCAGGATGTAATTGACCTTTCAATTATCAGAACCCTTGGACTTCAAAGCATTGATAATTATAAGCAAGTCCCCCTTGATCCAGACGTAATACCGTGAACAAGGGCCCAAACTTCAGCCTCATTGTTTGTTCCTTTGTTTATTTTTGATGCCTTCACTGCCACTAGGGAGCCATCCTCCCGCCTGATGACATAGCCTGTCCCAGAGGGGCTTGGGTTGCCTCTACTTGCCCCATCAAAATTTAACTTAAAGGAGTGGCGGGTAGGGGGGATCCATCTGATGAGGTTTATGTCTGAAGGTCTATTCTTTATGAAGCCTTTAACTCTATCTCTGATCAATTTGAGGGAACTCCAATTCCTTGTCACCTCATCATCCCACTTAGACCAACTGTCCATCTTAGTAGATTTCTTAGAAATCTTGGCCTTGGCAACTTCTACAATGGCTTCCTCTAATTTGACACACACTTGTGACTACAAGAAAGAGCCTGCTTCTTAAAAATTCTAAAATTCCTCTCTCTCCATAGATGCCAGACTATTAGTGAGGGTCCAATCTCCTAAACGCATGCAAAGTAGGAGTCTAGAAAAAGAATAGGCCAGCTAGTAAACATGGACAGCAGTGTTTCAGGGAAAGGAGAGAACCAATTCACTTTTTGCATGAACCACATCCAACAATTTCTGCTCAAATTACAATGAAGGAGGAGATGATCCACAGATTCTTCACTCTCACCACAAAGGACACAAGAGAAATTCGCTCCCAGACCCAATCTCCTCAATCTGTCCCCCATTAAAAAATTTCTGTGTAGCGCTAGCCAAGAGAAGGCTCCCACTTTGGGAAGAACCGCATCACTCCAACATAAGATAGATGGCCATCCTGTCTTCCTCTTTTGAAAAATAGCATCATAACCTTCTTTAACTGTATACCTACCAGACTTTGAGCCCATCCAGATAAGTTCATCCACCCGATTAGAGTAAACAACCATTCTCCTAGCAAGGAGTTTTTTCAATAAAATTTTTTGAGCCTGAGGAATGTCACAGTCCTTAGTACTTCGCCATGACAAAAAGGGGGAATTAGATCTCTCTATCCAGCACCACTAATCCTTTACCTTGCATCCCCAATGCTCTTTTAGGTAAGACTTGGCTTCTCTCAACTCGACCCAATCAGAGAGCTTTGGTTGACCACACCACGAGTCCTCCCAAAAGTCAGCCTTTTCTCCATTATGTATAAGCCAGGACAACTTAGGTAAGATGAAATCTCTACTCCTCAAAATGAAGTTCCAGATTGCAGATCCCCTTGGGGGGTTTTTAATAGTAAAGATTCTCTCTTTTTCAGCTGAATCCAAGTATTTATCTCTCATCATTCTAACCCATCTAGCTTTCGATTTTTTGTACATTCCCCATACTAGCTTGGCTCCCAAAGCTTGATTGTGAATATTTAAGTCAAGCACACCAGTTCCTCCCATTTCTTTTGGCTTGCACACTTTATCCCAGGCCATGAGATGTATTTTCTTTCCTTCAGATGAGCCCTACCAAAGAAACTTCTTACAAATTTTCTCAATCTCCATAGACACCCCTTTAGGCATTTGGAGGATGGACATCATGAAAGTTGGAACCGCTGTCAAGAATACTTTAAGAGTAAAGGATTGAGGGATATACATTCTGTCAAATTCGTCTTGGGTTCAAATTTAGCATCATCCTTTATGGTGTGGAGCCTTTACCTTAACCCAGTCTCATCCCTTTTGGTGTGGAGTTTTTACAGGGGACAAGAATTTATCCTTTTATGTCCATACTATATTTAATATATATAATTGTTTAAAAGTCAGAAAAATGGGAAACATATGAATGCATATAGAAACCATTTCATATGTGCAACTTCATCCAACCCTTTTTCCATTATGTTGTTGATGTTGGAATTAATGAATAACAAGTCATATGTTGTAGATTTGTCATTGTCATTGAGTTTGCTGTCAAACAATTTTAGTTTGCTTGAGTTAGGTGTCAAGTTAGATTCCTGTTTTGTAGGGAGTTGCTGAGCTCCTCTCCTATTATAAAATTGTAATCTCTCTGATAAAATAAAATGTACTGCTATTATTTTTCAATATTTTATCCATTACTTCTGTTGCATTTCTCATTTAATAACATAGTCGCAGAATAACTTCTATATAGTCGCAGAATAACTTCTATATAGTCACAGAATAACTTGTACACGACGTAATCTTTTGAATTAAGCACAGTAAATGGGATACTAAACCTTTGTATGTTGATTTCTTTAGCCTAACGATTTTAATTCCACAAGTGAGGGAGATACGAACACAGCACGAATCCCACAACTACAGAAAGCACCGTGTATGAGGAAGGGTAGAGGAAAATAATGGTTTGTGTTGATATGCAGATTGAACAAACACAACAAACAATGATTACTATGTACAGCCACTAAAAAAATTAAGTAGACAACAAACAATATTTAAGAAATGGGCCCTAAGTCAAGATGCAGAGTATAGAGTATAAATTAGCTCATAAAATGTTAAGAGGGATGTGCACTTTCCAAGACTTCTCAACTCCTAAAGTTAAAGCATCCAGTGTCTGTGAAAATATGTTTGTTAAGATTAATGTATTGCAACTGGAATGAGGTGAGCAAAAACTTTGGGAAATCAACCGCGAAAATGTTAGAATACAATTTAAAACACGTACTCACTACACTTCTTCATCCATTTGTGGAGATGAATGGCTTTACTAGGCATCTCCAAAGGAATAAATATTGTAACTCTAAAATGTAAGAAAACAAAATTAAGAGATGCATTTGCCCACTTCTTTAGCTATATGTGGAGATAAACGGCTTTAGTGGAATTAACAAAGGACACTTTTCAGAATATTAGCAGCCATTAATATTCATTTCATGTTGAGAAATAATTGATATTTTTGGACATAAAAGGAGACTAGTCAAAAGGAATTTACTAAGGATGTTCAAGGCCCACATCTCAAACTAATCATACTCAAAGTGTGCCTAGAAAGCAAACTAAGCAGACTAATTACAAAGTATATTAAATCTCTGTTACAATCCGGTCTAATAGATGATTATTTTCCTTCTAGCTATAACTAGTAAAAGCACCAAAGGTGCTACCAAATGGCCGATAGGCACAAATATTTTCTAGCTCTAATTATTTTAATTTTTTAAAAACCCTAACCTTAAGTTTTTTTAAAAAAAAACCTATAACAAATAAATCTATTTAATTTTACCTCACTTAAAGTGACCCATAAAACCAAGAAATTAATTAAGTATTTTATAAGGATTTAAATAAAACTTAAATTAAATATTAAATAATGTAATATATGCCTTCTAATTTAAATAATTACATTTACATTTAAAATAAAATATAAATACTACTCTAATTGAAAGAAATATAGTTTCTATAATATAAGGATATGGTGAACAGGGAAATTTGGGTCAATACCATGATGGATGTAAGCTCTCCATCTTTCTCCTATTAACATATCTAACCATCAACAATTATACATCTTTAACATTCATATCAATGAGCGGGAGCAGCCGAGGCAGGAGCAGGCAAGGTAGGGGATTTTTGCAAGGCTAGAGCAGCTTAGCCCTGCAGGGAGACAATGAAAATGGAGACGAGGATGACGATGGTGGATTTGATGATTGACATCTCACTGTGGATGAAGAAGAGGAGGAATCTTTCCTCGATATCTGGTTGGAGGTGCAACGGTCTGTGGTGTAGAAGGGGCCTTCTGTGGATCCTTCATCTTTTGATTTTTCTAGGCTTTATATGGCGCTAAAGCAAGGTTTCCTTTCTCCATCAATGGCCCCTACAAAGGATGCTACAGTTTCTGCTAGGATAAATGCATCTAGAGAGGTGAGTTTGGAGCCCCCTGATTCCCTGCGGTAGCCTCTTGCCATGTTGATATTGGGTCGAGATCTGGCCATTTGGAAGTTGTCTCCCCTATTTTGCTTGTGAACAGTCAGGAAAAAGTGAATGGCTGTGTTCTTTCATTGGATGTGGTGAGGGTTACTTCTGCATTGGAGGTGGTGAACCCTGGTAGGGTTTTGCCTCCTTGCATGTTACAAGGTTGTCCTGGAGAGGGTCCTCCTAGGACTTTGAGTTCCCTTTCTACACAGGTTTTGCAGGATTCCAATCTAAACCTACAAATCAGCTCGTCAACTAATGCAAATTAGTCTAGAGATCCCTTGGCTCAACCGGTGGTGGGGGATTCCTCTTCTTCTTTGCATGCTTCTGACCTCTATACGAGTGCTTCTCCTAATGTTTTAGATGGTTCTTGCATCCAAAAACACATAGTCGATGCAAGAACACACACAGTTGAATCCAGAAGCTCTTCATAATACTGTCATGGACTATGGAAAACTCATGCTTGCTATTGGTTCTTGCATCATTTTGCAGGTCCCTGATGATGATGTTGACAATGCTATTGCCTACATGGAGAATGCCCTTATTGGGAGATTCTCGGGCTTTCACCCGACTATTGATGTGGTTAGAAAATGGGCTCAAAAAAGATGGTCTCAGTCTGTTAGTTCTCTTAAGCTGGTGTTATTTACATTAGGAATTATGTTAAGTTTATTTGCAAGTAATGTTCAAAATTTGTTATAAGATGTATACTAGCCAAGACTTGAACTTAGCACCTCTCATTAGCACACATGACTGATCTACTTCACTAGTTCTTAATATGTTCATACATTGCCACATCATGCATTGACTCCAAATTCCCATGCGACAAACATGCACTAGCCAAAACTCAAAGCCAAGGTATCCCATTAGCTCAGCTAGACGCTCTACGACAAAAAGATGCTCTAAACCAATGATGTTTCATATGTTTAGTGTTTCTGCAGTGTAGATTGATCATCCATCAAATTCATGTCTTTGCAGTCTTAAGATGGTATTGGAGCATTATTTCCGCAGTTCACAAAAAAGAGAGGAAGAAACCAGTACATGAACATTTTGAATCTTAGGAAGGTAGCTAGCAAATGTTTTAAATGTTCTCCATTTGTATCATATGCGTGTGCCATGACCTCGATTCTAGAATTTAAAAATCATTTTTACCATGTAGGATGTGAAGCACCAAAGTTGCACTGAAAGGGAAAATGTCACAAATGTTTGCAGTTCAATTTCACAATGCAGGCAGACTCCTTGGTTAGAGTTAGCATCCACAAGTGGGCTTTTTCAGACAAGTCATTTTTCTAACCAGTAACACGGTTTGACGTTGAAGTCCCCAAGTTGATGTGTTTAGCATCATTTTTCTCTGCAGTATTGTTAACACCACTTAGAATTAGAGAAAAACAATTTTTTAGTTAGTAGATAAATAGAAAATAATTAGTAGATAAATAGAAAAAATAGACCAAGAGGATATATTATAGTAGATTAAAGGTCAGATAATACACATTTTCAAAGGGAATATAGCTTGTAGTAGAAGATAGTAGACGTTCTTTAACATTTTGTGCAGGCATTTGAATCAAGTGGGAAGTTTGTTGTTTCTCAAACAAGTGCCAAAATGTATTGAGCATCTTTCAAAATTATTAAAAATGTCTCATTTAATTACAATACTTTGTATGTCAAGTTATTATTTCGATTTCCAATTGCGAGAGACGTATGCTACCCCACATTAACATCTAAACTTTTCATGACAGAATGTGACCTTTCCCTAAACTATATGTGACCATGACAGAATGCACATTTTAAATTTGTCTTTATATATGTTTCCAGCAGCAGTCCCTAACAGGAGTGTGTGAAGAAATTTGTTGGCTTTCTGGTGATTGATGTGAAATAGGTTTTGGAAAAGTCTGCACTTCTATGTTTTAGAGTTTAAATATAATTTTTTGTGTTGAGTGTTACTCAGAAAGTCTTAATATAATTTGTTGGCTTTCTAGTGATTAATGTGAGATAGGTTTTGGAAAAGTCTACACTTTGATATTTTAGAGTCTAAATATAATTTTTTGTTGGCTTTGTGGTGATTGATTGGAAAAGTCTACACTTCTATGTTTTAGAGTCTAAATTTCTAAGATCTAGACATCTATATCTATTTTGGTTTACAATATCATGGACTGTGGAAATCTGATGTCTATTGTCTCTAATGTTTATTGTCTATAAATATGTGTCTATCAGGAGGGAAATTAGTAACATGGATTTTCTATCATCCTAATGTTTATTGTCTAATGTTTATTGTCTATAAATATGTATCTATCAGGAGGGGAATTAGTAACATGGATTTTCTATCATCCTAATGTTTATTGTCTATAAATGTGTGTCTCACTCTTTAGTTCATGTGCTTATTCATTTACTACCATGCCATAATTTTTATTTGCAAAAAAAAATTGAATTTCTTATAGTATTTATACCTTGTCTACCAACAACTACATGTAATGACTTTCCATAAAAATAAAAATATAAACTATTTAGTGATAGGCCTATAAATATTTGTGCCTATCCTCCATTTGATAGAACCTTTGGTATATAACCTGAAATCATCAATATTGAACCAAATATGTTTTGGAAGCTTCAAGTAATTACCAAAAAAATTGACCCTACTAACAAAAACTTGTTCTACCAACCAATTTGACCCTACTTCAAATTTTGTTCTCCCAACCATTTTATTTTTTCTTCAGAATCAATCAGAAATCTAACCCATAATAATATAAGCTAAGAAAGAAACCATCTTATTTTTCTTCTATCGAGTCGAAAAAAAATTAGAGCACTCATTTTCCCTGTAAATATATATAAAAAAATAAAAACCAAAAAGAAATTGGAAAAAATAAAAAATAAAAAAATCACTATCGAAAAAGCAGAACTCTTGAGAAGATTGTAGATTTTTATACTGTAGATATATAACTAAAAAATTAAAGAATGTTTTTTGAAATTTTATAAATTTGTGTACCTTAGAAGAGAGGGATGTTATTTTTATTTTTAGAATTTTACTATAATACTTATTAACCCTTCTAATAATATTGTACAATCTTACTACATTTTCATAAAGAAGAATTCAAAAGAAGAAAGAATGTTAATTTGAAATTTCGGTCCTTAAACAAAAGAAAGATTATTTTTATTATTATAATATTTTACAATCTTACTCACCATCAGAAAAAGGAGAGAATGTTCTAAACATTTAGAAATTTGGGTGCTTATAGTATTCTTACTTTTACCATTTTATTATAATATTTGTTAACCCTCATTATAAGATATTATAATCTTACTACTCCCTTAATAATTTTAGTTTATTAATAAATCTTTTTTTCTTTCTAATTCTTAGTGCTCCTTTGGTTTTATTGTTTATGAAAATTTCCTACACAGCGCAATAAGCTCTCACTTATAATTTTTTTTGTTCTTTTTCATTTAATTTTTATCTATCAGTTATAATTTTTTAAATGAATAGATTGAAAAATAATCTTAAACCAATAACCTCCTATACACACTTAAATTTCCACTACCAGGCTAGAAACCCTTCTACTTAGGGTTCTACTTCTAGACTGCTAACCTTGTCACAAAACAGGAGGCCTATAACTTTTGGTACAAACTTTATATAACTAGCACTTGCACCCATAAGAGGTTCAAGGGATACGCCGATAAGAAATTAAAGGTGACATTTTAAGTTCAGTTTATAAATATTAAGAATTAATGTTTTAATATTACAAATTAATTATATAACAATAAATTTATACATGCTTTGACTACAAATTTGTATTTTGATAAGTAATGGCATCTATTTATTCACCCCTCCCAAGACTTGTGTGTCAAGTAAGGTGATCTATTTTTCTCACATCCTTGACAATCCCAAAATATTTTCACAAGGCAATTCCATTGTAGAGGCTATTCATCCATGTTAACATATGCTCAAGAGATTTACTGGAGATTTAATTTATAGAGTTGTAGAGTTCTAGTCATTGTAAATCGCTAGGCTTGAACAATAGCTATGGTCTTATGTTATGGAGATGGCAACTAAAGAAATCCAAATGTACCATTTCACTTTACTTCCCATCGAGACTACAATTTGGATAGCTTAAGGGTCAACCTCTAATTTAAATCAAAAGTGGCTTAGAATCATATCTAGGTATGCTTAATAATATGCATAGGTTTAAGAGATATAAATTAAAATGTTTATGATTTCAATTATATTTAACTACAATGAATAGATTGACCATCCAACATTTTCTTGCCTAATCATTTAGCAATTCTAACACCAGCGACCATGTCTAGATTCTTTATATGTTAAATGAAAGACATGCATTATCTTAAACACTTAAATTCATCCCAAAACTCTATTTGGAACACTTGCCTATTTTTACCAATCTCCTCAAAAGCATGTTATTATCATCATCCACACAATATTTTTGACATCCCAGCTATTCTCCTCCCCTTAAATATGACCAGAGAGTAAGAGTGTTATGCTCCTTGCCCTAAAAACTAGTTTCTTAAAAGTAACTTGTGGTCTCTTCCAGTAGTTGGATACTTAAAATAAACCCTGGCATGTTTTGCTTATTGATTGAAACCATATATAAGTTTTACAGCTCTTTGGCTACAAGGCCACCACCTAAACATTTGTTTGAAGAAAACGAGGTGCACAAATGGAGTAAGCTTCTCCTTCCATTTAAGCTTTAGCATATTAACTAATCCACAAACAAAAAAAGAAAGATCATCCCTCCCTCTAAAAATACCCAACTACCACAATGCTTAGATTCCCCACTCAAACTCTTAAAAGATGGAGTATTAACAATTGCATTCACATAATATTATCAAAGACTCTCTACTTTTAAAGGAATTATTAATTTGACTAGGTTTATTATATATTAGTATTACATGAGTTTTTACTCTCCTAGTTGTAACACAAAAGTGTTAAAAAGTATTTTTCAAAAATTTAAAAAAATAATAATTTAAAATAATAATTAGTATAAAAAATATCAAAGTTGGTCCACTCTCTTCCTAACTTTAATTAACTTATATTTTCCACTTTTATTAACCTAAATAATAATTTTATATGATGCAAGTTACTTACAGACTAATCCTTCAAGATGTTTTCTCGGAAATATTCTACTCTTATTTTCTTCTGAGGGTTTGAAATTAGCTAGTATGCCCCAAACAAGCTATTATTTGCAATTTCAACAGAAAACTCCTAAAGGTCTTTTGAATTTCATTATCATAGGAGGTATCTCAAATGTGCATTGCCCAACATACTTTCTTTCATCTATAGGCATCAAAATCTCCATTTAAATAGTTTTAGGTCATGAATGGTAGTTTGATTGTGTAGCAAATTACCACTTCTCTTTTCCCTTCTATGCTAGAAAAATATAAGATTTTGTTTCAAGAAAAGCCAATATTCCTAGCTGTAATAAATTGTTATGGTAGTTAGTGGAAACTACAGAAAAAGCATCTGGAAACCATTATTCTCTTTTTGACACTAACACTTGGAAGAAGAAGTAAAATGAGCTCAATTTTACTATCACACTCTTTCATTATTAAATTCCACTACAAGGTTTTTAAGCTCAATAATTTGCAATAGAAACTTGTGATGTGAATTACTAGAGCCATAATGTTTTTGTCACTACTGATAAATATCTATGACATCCAAGTCTTAGGGGTCAAAATTCCTTCGAGTGTGTAGAGATACATATATCATCCCATGTTTGTAATAAAACCAATATTACCATATTGATAAGAATTGTAAGCAAAGAAAGGTTCATAAAGCAGTCTATACCCTGAAAATTCCAATCGATAAGCTTTTCTCCTTCGTAACCTTTAGTTGAGACAAATTGATTATTAAATGTCCATTGTTTAGTGCTAGTAAATGGATTCTCTAGTAAACACACATTGTTGAATGTTATTATGCAATTTGCAAATGATTAATATATTGTCTATTTCTGTTCTCTTCTTTTCCATGCCACAAATCTAAACTTCGAAGCCACCATATAGACAAGTCTTTTAAATTAATGAATCATAACTTGAAAAAGTTCTATTCTTTCCCAAAAATAAAAAGAATACCTTAATTTTTTATTTTTTTTCCAACATCCAACTCTATGATATAGGAGAACATTTAAAAAGGCAGTAATGGGTTTAGGTTTTTCTGTGCTTAATAAAATTGCAGCCAACATATTTTAGTTTTTGTGCTAGACAAACAAAGAAATGTTTAAAAAATAAATAAAAAATTCCTCCACGACATTGGATCGATTCCTTGGAAGACGATTCTCTTGTTTTCTGTTTGCGCTCCCCTTCGGTTCACCTCAGATCTTGCAATTTGATATGCTCAACCGTTTTCGCTTTCTTTTTCCTTTGAATTTTTTTTTTTAAATCGCAGGATATCCGGCGGGTACATTTTTAAGACTTCAGACTTTTTCTGACACGATTTTTTTTTCGACAGTGAGATATTTCCGGTAGACAACGACATGATGTTAGACAGTTTTCATCGCTGGCGGGAAAAAAGTACGGCGTAAGGCAATTTTCTGAGCACTCGCTCGGCTAAAAATCTCCCGGCGTGAAGTTTTTTTTACAGCGCGAGACAATTCTGAGCACTATAATGCTCACATATAAAGCCTATCGGCTAATTAAGCTATTTTCAGTAATCAAAGCTCTGACTCAATCCCAGAACCCCCAAAGCACACTGAAGCAATAATATTGGACTGCTAACCTATGTATGACGGACACCTGGGCGTGTGTTTAAACTGTTGATTTACAAACCAAACAAGAAGAGCCGTGTATAAACTAGATGATTTTCAGACCAGTGGACCTGTGACAAAAAATTTGGATTCAATAATGTGAAAAATCTATTACAGTTACTGATTATTAACCTCCTATCTTGTAAGATTATTTGATCAACAAATATTGGAAAATAACACAACTGTAACTTCACAAATACAAACACATAAAAATACCCAACAAGGTGAACACAATATTTTTAGACAATCGTCTCTGGAAAAACCCCATAGGGAAAACCAGTACTACAGATGAGAAATATATTAAATTTCAACAAATCAAGAGATACAAATACTGCTTCCCTCTTACTGGCAAAGCTCCGACAATCTCCTAATCCTCCTACTGATATTCCTCCACTGCTATCCCCAACGCTATCACTGCGCCCTTGCTAACACTGCAAGACTACTTGCTAACACTGCAAGTTTCTCTAAAAACTTCATTATCACAAATGACCCAATGACCCCCTTATATACTACTCTTGTTGAAAATCAACGGCCGAGATTAATACAAATGAACGGCTGAGATTAAGACAACTCAATAACCATTAACAACCTTGGTTATGAGGTGTCACATAAAAGAAGTCAATATTAAATAACAATTGTTTTTATCCTAACAATATTTGTTTGACAAAAACAACTATTTTTCTAAATTCTAGGCCAGGACGAACAGCTGTCCAAACTACCCATAACTAATGCTGCTATATTCAGGTGAGGACAAATAGCTGTCCAAGCTACTAAGATTAACACTCCCTCTTAGCGAGGAAGCTATTCTGCATGACACCCAACATCTCTCTGAAGAAGATGAATTTTGCCTTCCCCAATGCCTTTGTCAGAATGTCTGCTACCTGCTGATCTGTAGGTACAAACTGTAGCTTAACAACCCCACGCTATACACAATCTCTGATGAAGTGATACCTGATGTCTATATGTTTCGACCTATCATGAAACACCAGATTCTCAGTCAACTTGATGCAACTCTGATTGTCACAGTGTATCACCGTAGTCTCAACCGTCTGACCAAACAAAGCGACTAGTAACTTCTGAAGCCATATAGCTTCACATGTTGCCATGCTAGCTGCTATGTACTCTGACTCTGCTGAACTCAGAGCCACAGACTTCTGCTTCCTGCTGAACCAAGATACAACTCCTGATCCAAGACTGAAACAACACCCTAAAGTGCTCCTCTTGTCCGTTGTACTACATGCCCAATCTGCGTCAGTATAGCCCATCAATCTGATTCCTTCACCTCGAGCATATCTAATTCCATACTCGATTGTACCTCGCAAATAACGCAGCACATGCTTTACCGCAGTCCAATGCACTCTCTTAGGCTCAACCATGAATTGACTAAGAGAGTTAACTGCAAAAGCTATATCTGGCCTGGTATTGACCAAATACATGAGAGAACCAATCAACTGCCTATATAAGGTGGGGTCTACATCCTTCTCCCTGGATGTGTCTACCTTCCTCCAATTCATGATCATGGGTGTAGACATGGCTTTGCAATCTTCCATCCTGAACCTTTTCAAGATTTCCATGCAATATTTCCCTTGCCCAAGGAAAATCTCTCCATCTTTCTGCCATACCTCCATGCCTAGAAAGTAGTGCATAAGTCCCAAATCCTTCATCTCGAACTCTGCTGCAAGGTCCCTCTTGCATTCTTCTATGAGCCCCAGTGAACCTGTAAGAAACAAGTCATCCACATATAGGACAAGAATGAGAATCTCACCTCCAACTACCAAGTAGTAGAGATTAGCATCTGCCTCACTCTTCACAAAGCCCATTTCCTGCAAGTATCTATCAATGCGCTCATACCACGCTCTGGGAGCCTACTTGAGTCCGTACAATGCTTTCTTCAATCTACACACGTGGGTCTCTTTGCTGTGTGCTACAAAGCCTTCTGGTTGTTCTATGTATACCTCCTCTTTCAACTCACCATTAAGAAACGTTGTCTTGACATCCATTTGATGGATCTGCCATCCCATCTGTGCTGAAATTGAGATTACAGCTCGTATAGAAGTATACCTAGCAACTGGAGCAAATGTCTCCTCGTAGTCTATTCCCTCTTTCTGAGAGAATCCCTTTTCCACGAACCTTGCCTTGTATTTCTCGATGCTACCATCTGCACCGTGCTTGATCTTATAGATCCAGCGTGATCCAACCACTGCCCTATCTGTTGGTCTAGGCACTACCTCCCACACATCATTCTGCATAATTGAAGTATACTCCTCAACCAATGCTTCTTGCCACACTTGATGTTGTGCAGCCTCCTGATAGCTAGAAGGTTCACTATCTACCAACTTACTAACTAATGCAACATAGTCATCATACCTGGCTGGTGGTTTCCGTTGTCTACAACTCTTCCTAGGAGTCCCCACTAACTCCTGAGTATTCTTCTGTGTCTGTTGAACCTCACAGTTTCTGTTGCCAACTATAGAGGATGAGATATCAACCTCCATATCTTCTTGATGCATCTCTTCTTGCACCTGTTGCTCCATACTTTGAAAACTCTCTCCTCTTGAGTCTATGCTTGTACTAGTAACTGTACTCGGGCTTTGCTGCCCTTGACTCGATTGAGTGATCCTTGGAGCTTCTATTGGCTGCTCACTCTTATCATCTACTGGAAAATCTCTAGACCTTCTGAATGCCTTGTCCTCCATGAACTTGACATCACGTCGAACAATAATCCTCCTGGTCCCCGGAATGAATATCCGATATGCCTTTGAGGTTTCACTATACCTCACAAAGTACCCTCTCTCTGCAGTCTGATCTAACTTGGTACGTGTATCCTTAGGAATGTGACAATATGCCAAACTCCCAAAGATCCTGAAGTGACTGACATCTGGCTTCTTCCCAGCGAATGCTTCCTCTGGTGTCATCTTCCCTAGTACCTTATGTGGAACTCTATTCTGTATGTATACTGTTGTACTGCATGCCTCTGCCCACAGATAACGGGGTATATCCTGGTCATGCAACATAGCTCTTGATGCCTCCGTTATAGACCGATTCTTCCTCTCAGCAACTCCATTCTGTTGTGGATTGTAAGGAATAGTCCACTCTCTCTTGATTCCTTCTCTGGTACAGAACTCCTAGAACTCATTGCTTTTGTACTCGCCTCCATTGGACCGAAGAACTTTTATCTTCCTTCCTGTCGAATTCTCCACAAGAGCTTTGAACTCTTGGAAGCGACTGAAAACCTCATCCTTGGTCTTCAAGAAGTATATCCATGTCTTTCTGGAGAAATCATCAATAAAAGTAACAAAGTACTCATACCCTCTGAGAGACTTCGTCGACATTGGTCCACATACATCTGAATGTACTAGATCAAGAACACCCTTGGATCTGGTGTCACTCCTTGGAAAAGATGCTTTAGCAAACTTCCCCAACACGCATCCCTTACATACATCATCGTGCTCTGTGCTCACCTCAGGAACACCTGTCACTGTCTCATGAAGTAATTTAAGGGCTCCAAGATGGATATGGCCCATCCTTCTATGCCATAGCTCTCCCTGATCTCTAAGATTGCTATTGCTCATGAGTGCCTTAGGAATATCAAACTGCAGCCTATAAAGCCGACTGCTCCTAACTCCAATAGCTATGGGTGATTTCCAATCCTTGTGCTTGATCAACACATGTGCCCCTCTAAAGAGTACATTGTACCCTTTGTCCTGAAGGACAGATATAGAAATTAAATTCATCCCTAAGCCTGGAACATGCAACACATCATGAAGGGGAATCATCTTACCACTCTCCCTCTGAAACTGAACAGTCCCTTTCCCAACTGAGTTGAGTTTGGACATGTTCCCCATAGAGATCTGGATTCTAGTGCTCTCCTCCTTATAACTGGAGAAGTATTCTCTAACTCCTGTCATATGATATGATGCCCCACTATCTATGTACCAAACACTCTGTGAGGTTGAGCTAACCATACATGCTATGAGTGCAAACTCATCTTCCATTCTACTAGAGAGCTCATCTGCACTTGCTGAAGCCGCAACTTGCTTCTTGCCTTTCTTTTCATTCTTCTTCCTTTCTGGGCAATCGCTGACATAGTGGCCAAACTCGTGACAGCCATAGCACTTGATCTTTGAAGAATCTTTCTTCTTCTTTTCACCTTGTGAATTTGATCCTTTACTAGACCCCTTCTTTGCTTTCCCTTTACCCGCTAGGGCAACACTTTCCTGTTCCACCTCACTTTTCTGACTCTTATTGTTGGCTCCATTGACAAGACTTAGTCTAAGCTCCTCCTGAGTGAAGTCACTCCATAGTCGATCCCAACTCGGTAAGGTGTCTCGTCCATTGATGACTTGAACAAAGACATCCCACTGCTTAGTAAACCCATTTAGGGCTATTCGTACTAGCTCATCATCCTTTGGTTTGTCTCCAACAACTGCCAATTCATCCTTGACAAGTCTAAGTCTGGTGAGGTAACTTGTGACGTCTTCTCCCTTATTCATCCGGGTATTCCTCAACTTTTCTCTGAGAATCAGCTTCCGGTTAGTGGTAGCATTCTGGTACAGATTCATAATGGCATCCCACATCGTCTTCGCTATATCTAACTCTGCAATATGCGGAACAATATGATCCTTAACACCGTCAAGAATCAGCTCCTCGCCTTGGCATCTTCCTTCTTATATGATAAGAGCTGTGTTGCATCTGTAGGTACAGGTACAACAGTGGTCACATATTCCTTGATACCATTCTCTTCCAGCAATAAAGAAATTCTGGCTTTCCAGACACCAAAATTTGAGGCTCCATCCAATCTGTCCTAATCTCTTAAACCTGCTGAGGCCATCTTAAAAGAAAATAATAATAATAATTTTAAAGAGGTCAAACTGGGTTTTATAAACCCTCACTTTCTTTCACCTAGGGTAAATCTCTTCTACCCGAACTTAGCTCTGATACCATGTGAAAAATCTATTACAGTTACTGATTATTAACCTCCTATCTTGTAAGATTATTTGATCAACAAATATTGGAAAATAACACAACTGTAACTTCACAAATACAAACACATAAAAATACCCAACAAGGTGAACACAATATTTTCGGACAATCGTCTCTGGAAAAACCTCGTAGGGAAAACCAGTACTACAGATGAGAAATATATTAAACTTCAACAAATCAAGAGATACAAATACTGCTTGCCTCTTACTGGCAGAGCTCTGACAATCTCCTAATCCTCCTGTTGATATTCCTCCACTGCTATCCCCAATGCTATCACTGCGCCCTTGCTAACACTGCAAGACTACTTGCTAACACTGCAAGTTTCTCTAAAAACTTCATTATCACAAATGACCCAATGACCCCCTTATATACTACTCTTGTTGAAAATCAACGGCTGAGATTAATACAAATGAACGGCTGAGATTAAGACAACTCAATAACCATTAACAACCTTGGTTATGAGGTGTCACATAAAAGAAGTCAATATTAAATAACAATTGTTTTTATCCTAACAATATTTGTTTGACAAAAACAACTATTTTTCTAAATTCAAGCCAGGACGAACAGCTGTCCAAACTACCCATAACTAATGCTGCTATATTCAGGTGAGGATAAACAGCTGTCCAAGCTACTAAGATTAACAAATAACAGCGACAAAATTATAACATTTATTTTGCTATAATACCCAAAATGCCAGAATGAGTGTGTATAGACCTAAAAACATTACCATGTATATATAATTGCCAATTTTTAACACACCATCCAAAGAAAGACCAGATTATAAATGAACACAAACAATAACAATCCATGTGTCTATATGCTTACCCAGATGTTTATATGCTTACCCAGCAGGCATGAATATTGACCGGAAAACTTATAATAGGCCATCTTACTGAATTAGCAAGGATAGACAGAATTGGAAAGACTGCTCTCAGTAGAAACATTACAAAAAGAAGTCTTTCCAACTGGCCCATTGCTACTACTTCCCTAAGGTTAGAAGCGTTCAAGACACCTCCTTGTTGTGATTGTAATGGCTCGAGATGCTCTGGACAATAAAAAAACATTTGCTGCTATTTCCCAATTTATAAGCCTCAATGAAACCCTAATCCTAACGAGCAAACCCTAACCCAAAGCATGGAAACTTAACCTTGCGGACAAACTCAGATTTGTTGATGAGTATAATTGTCCACGGTGAGGAATGGAATACATAACCGACCAAAACAAAATTAATTATTGCTAACAAACAATTGCCTCTCATGTCTTGGGACGTTTAGTGTAATCCAAATTGTGTGGACTAGATTTTGCATGGAAAGGTGTAATGATTATATAAAATATATTCTAGTGTTAATTGTAATGATGAAGATTCCTTATTAATTAATATTTATTAGCTGTATTCTTTTTTGGTATTATGAGGATTTTTTGGGATGACTAAAAAAAGGAAGGACTACCAAATAAATTATTTTTTATTAGGACTTCCAATTTTTTTGGCAATTACAAGATGTGTGCACATATACAATGGCCTATCGGCCAAATTAGACAAACCCAGAAAAACTAACACAATTACTATCTAAAAAAGTGATGGTACATAGATCACAGGCTAGTAAAAAAACAAAACATCAGAGCTCTAGAAAACAACTAACCATTGTAGTGATATAGTCTTCAATAGATTCCCTATATCTGTCATAGAGTTGTTGTGAATAATTCTGTGGAGGCTTCTATGTACACATGTTATTGACAGTCTTGTATATCTAGTTAAGAATAGCAATAGCTATGTATTGTAGACATAATGTTTCCACAGTTCATATAAATGATTGAAAATATTTCTAGTAATAATTATGTAAATGTTTTTTTCATCACACAATTTAAGTAATAGCTATTTATTCAATTTCAATAATAAATTAAATAATGTGAAACCTAAAAATTTAAAAAAATTGTGAACACGTATTATAACTTGTTCTATAAATAAAGCCAAGAATAACATCATCTGTGTAATGAAAAATACATAGTAAATTAGGCAAAAATTAAACCAGTAAGAAATATAAATTGAGCACTACAAGCACTAGTGCCCCACAAACTATAAAAAACAAATTGCAAAGGATACGTATAAATCTCCATGTACTCTTTGGACATGAATTGCTACTCAGGAAGCCCTTCTAGGATGTTAATGAGCTTCTTAATTGCTTTCTGCATGATCTCCCACCCCTATTCAAGGTCTATGGTTTCCCTGTCGATCATGTTCATTTTATTGGGAGCTTGGCTCCAATCCTAGATGTTAATTATTGCTCTCAATATCATACACAACCTAAATGAGAAAGACAAAAACATCATTAAAACTATAGAGAAACCCAAATAGCAAATGAACACTAGAATTACACAATTAACAAAAACACTAGCCAAAAACACTAGAATTAGAATTAGAACTATACAATTGACAAAAACACTAGCAAAACTAATCAATTGTCACAACAAATCCAAATCTAATTCCATATGTAGCAGAAACTGGTAAATTTAACGAAAACCAGCTATTTTTGACCTTGAGAGAGTCAGTCGTACTTCAGGAGGTCCAGGGTTTGAATCCCATCACAGTGAAAAATGGTTGAAATGAATGAGGAGACAAAACTTTACATACCTTTAACTGCGATTTAAGTTGTGGCCTCGTCTCCTCCCTTTTAAAAATTAGGTCTTGTTTATTTTAGTTTTGGTTTATAAAGGAGACACGGGGGTTCGATCCGGCGTCGCGTTCCCTTGTTCACGTAATCATAATAACTAGCAATCGCACCTTAGTGTGCAATGGTTACACCAAGAATGGATGCGGAAAGGAGTTCCTTGTTGATAAAAGAAAACATTATTTTGCATGTGGGAAACTTATTTAGTATACATAGTTTGTAAAATTGAGTCTAGGCAAGAGCAATAAGGGGGCGTATTTGTAAGAGTAGTAAAGAGATTTTTTTATTTGTTTGTAATATTAGTATTCTCAAAAAGAGAGTATAGAGAATATTTGCTTTATTTTTCAAGGTCTATTTTGATTTGTTGAATCTTGGTCATCATTTAAACACTGAAACCATGAAATGATGTGTGTTGTTGTTCCAAGATGTAATGGTAAGTAAAGTTTGTTGTGAATAAAAGGAGAAAGCTTCATAGATGAATTAACAAATAGGTATAGAAATGACAGACCTGTTGATGATTACAATATACAGCCTTCTAGCCCTCTATTTAGCGCCAGAAAACTGTTGATGATTGTTTTGATGCAATCATAACAATAAGTTAAAATTCACATATAATGAACTGAAACTATACTTGAAAGATAAGAAGGAATCATTTAAGATTCAACTAATCCCAAGTCTACAATGGTTCGGTTGGTCAAGTTCAGTTGGTCAATGTGAAGCTGTAATGTTCAAGGGGCCTTACGTAGTTTAGGTTTGTTTTGTGGTTTACTGGCCTAAGAATATGCAAAAAGGTCATAGATTTCAACAAGTATTCTGTTCATTTGCATAAAGGTGATACTGTGCTGCAAGTTTCAGAGAGTTTTCTTGGATTTTTTGCAGCTTTCTTTTTATCTGTTTATGAAAACTGTCTACTTATAGCTCTGTTATACATGCTTCTTCAAATTTGAGACAATTTCCTTTGGATTTCTACGTTTTCAGCTAAGTATTTCAGATGGGTTGGGAAAAGTTAGAAAGATCTAATCTATACCTCATTTAATCTACCGAAGGATCTAATTGTTTCTGTTATGCACTATGTAAATACCACAGTAATTTGATCAAATCCACAGTAAAAACCCTAAATGTAAGTTCTGAGCATTTTCACAAACATACATTTAAAATTGCAAGCTCTCAAAGAAGATATTTCAAAACACAAAGAAGAGCAGGAGAACACTCAGAAGATAGATGCAGAACTCCAGATTCTATTGTATTAGAAACGAATAGTCATACATGATTTACAATGTAGGAATGACTCTTAGTTTCATTGATCATACTACAGAGAACTTACAAGCTTTACAGATACAGTAAGGCAGCCAGACATTCCACGCGCACCTTACTGCAGACAAACATGCGACCTCCTTCTTCTACTTCTAAACTATGCTAAGCTAACCTGCTGTGTTTTCCTAAAAATCCCTATTGTAGCCCCTGTTGTAAAGTATTACAGTGTAGAGAGGCACAATATATAGCATTCTGATTGTCCTCACTACAGAAAAAAACCTAACTGAACCCCTGGTTCAAACCTCTGGTTACAGCAATAAATACAGGTGAACCAGTCTTCAAAAATATCTCTGAGCAGTGTCAAATCTAGGCGAAATATTGCCCCTTCTGAGAAGTTCTGGCAGCTGGGCAATAACTTCTGTTTGTCTGTTGTAGTAATACCTCCAGCTGCAACTCTGTCTTTCACTTGAATGGCCTTGACTTTTTGCACTTTATCCTTATCTTCTTGCTCCTGAGATCAGATTTCCTTTCCTTCATGAGGTCACTGTGTTGACTTTCCAGCTGCTTCCTCAACTGCAAGCCTGCAAGACAAGACAAGAAATAAGTTTCACATTTATCATAAAAACAGCAGGAAATTAAAATAAGCATTTAAATCCAAGTGACTGTGCAAAATCGTGGAAATCAGATCCAAAATCCGCTCAAAACGCGTCAAAAATGCGTTCAGACTGCTCAAACTTCATCGGGTCAACCAACGCTGACCGAAAAATGCCAGAGGCACCAAAAAAAACACTTTAAAACTCCACCGCTTCATTTCCCGCCCATCGGCATGACTATCGCTGTCGGCGCGTCAAAAAAATAGGTTAGTCGACATACTTCATCATCATGATATTCCAGAAATATGATGCTCTCCCTTTCGAAGGTCCAGATAATGTCATCATGATGTTTCGCTTCTGCATATTGGGGAAAAGAACAACATCATCATCATCATCATGTTGAAGAAGAATAGGAGGATATGAATATGATCATGTTGCCAAGGAAAGGAAAATGATGGTGACGTCACCATGATATTCGGGCTTCATTGAAATGCTAAGGATGACGTCATCATCATATTCGTTAAGATCAGGGGATAAATGCAATATCGGGTCACCTAAGGAGCATGATCAGGATGATGAATGTAATATGACCCTTTTTGCGGCCAAGGTAACCCTCTCGAAAGATCAGGATGATGATGATCATCATCATAATCTGGGGCTTCTGTCGAACATAGAATAAGACATCATCATCATAATTCGTGAACCAGATCGTGCTTGAAAAAATATCCTGCTGAAGGAAAAATGTGATGATGATGATCATCAGGATATTTGCTTCTTCGTTTATTAGATCGGGATGACGTCATCATGATATTCGGAGCCTTTGTTAAATTTAGAACATGACGTCATCATGATATTTCGCCAACCGGATCATGTTTTGGAAAATATCCTGCCGAAGGGAAAATGTGACGATGATGATCATCAGGATATTTTCAAAAGGTTGTATTTCATCGGCAGGAGGACTTTACGAAATATCGGGTGAACAAACAAGATCATGATGATCTTGATAACAGGACAGGATAAAACAATATGATGATGACCGTCCTCATCGAATTATCATGATGACGTCATCATGATATTTTGTCTTCGAAGCACAAGGATGAGTTGAGGTCATCATGATATTCGCGCTAGGGTGATATTGTTAAAAAATGATCATGCTATTTAAGGAATGAAATATCGCCCTCCTCTGAATAGATAAGGTGATCATCATGATATTGCAAAAAAGGCGATCAGGAGGATATGAAGATGATGATCCCCTTTATCGATTTATGATGATGATGTCTCCATCACTTAGCGAATTTCAGCGAATGACCCTCGTGAAAGATCAGGATGATGATCATGATTATGCAAAAGGAGATCAGGAGGATATGAAGTTGTCATCATCATACTTCGAACTTCAGCAAATATCATGATGATGACCCTGCGATAGGATTATAGCATGCGCATGTAAATATGCCGATGATGAATTTTCTAAGTCAGGGTGATCTGATATTATCAGCATGATGTTTAAATTTTAGGCGATGCAAAGATATCATGATGATGCTCGCGATACAAAGACCACTCGACGGGGAACTTACCTTGACTTAAAGTTGATATCATCATGATATTTGAACCTCAGGATATTATCGGGGGGGGTTCAAATATGATGATGATGCATAATGCGCATAAGGCCATTTGACGGGTAAAGGGCACTACCACCTAAGATTGACATCCGGATATTGCGACTGCATGATTTTTATCGGGTGATAGACCAAGATCATGATGATCCTGTCAACATGACTTAGGATATAAAAATATGATGATCCTCCTGCGAATATCAGGTTTGACCAAAACTTTGACCGTGCATAACTTTCACATATGGAAAAATTTTCAAGTGAAGTAAAAGGCAAACCTGCATGGAATTTCAAGCTCTTTCTAAATATGAGGTCATAGAAACAAAATATGAACTTTGACAAACTAACCTCATGATGATGACCTACCTTATCCAATATCATGATGATGATGCACCTGACCTTCATTTTTACCAAACCGCCAGAAAGCAGAAAAAACACAAGCAGAAGCAAAAAGCAAACATCAGCAGGGGTCCCCATTATGCTAAGGAGCATAATGGGGCGTGTTGTGAACATCACAACAAGACCTTTTTTGGTTTGTTTGTGTCAGTCAACTATTTGCATGTGAAAGTGTTGTTAATTCCAGTCCTTTTCTTGCATATCTTTGGAATGTGAAGCTCAAGTACATATTTGAAGGCTTGCAAGTTTGCACACTCGTCATGTTGCTATGAATGTTAGCCCTTAGTGATCAATGTTGCTGATGTCTATTGTTGTCCTTTCATCATGTAACAACCAACCCCGCGAACCCCGAAGGGTAAGGGCCAAAAGAGGACAAGATAATTCTTTTTGTTTTACATGAAGTGATAACATACACATAAGATGGTTGTCGATTTGATCTGTCGACAACGTTCATGGCCAAGTATTGCCAAATGCACAACCCACAGGAGAGGACTAAATCACTCTCCCGAGAAACATTAATAACTATATTCCTTTTAAACACCAATTCAAATGTTCCTAATCCCATTTCCAAATATAAACATGAATCCATAAACACCATATTACAAGCAAATCTGATACCCACATCAGAATCCGTAAGTCAAATAAGAGGTGACATCACATATCTTCTCATTACTATCATTTACATCATCTTTCGCAAGAGAGTACAAAATTACATAAAGGAATAAACAAGGACAATGGCATAGCCATGAATGATACAATAACAAAATGGGTACATGACTGATAAAGTAATGGGAAGAAAGAGAACATCTCTGAGTTGGTGCTCCAAAACCTGTATACTGGTCCCCAATGGCGGTGGTAACGCCTCCCAACCATGTGGACTCATAAGAGACCACCCCACCGTGCTCAGAGATAGTCACAAGGCCCAAACTAAAACATGGCAATGGTAGGAATAGGAAGACTCATAAACACAATACCCAAAAGTACACCACAAGACATAGAGTTCACGTGAACACATCCAAGTACATGATTCACGAAGGGTGTAAATAGGGCACCTGATAATCATGCCAAGAAAGCACTACTCAGATAGGGAAGGTGAGAAGATAGGGGCAACAAGAAGGAAGTAGCTAACAAATGTACTTAACTCATAGATACAAGCCTTGCACCAAAACATAAATCATGCTTCCTCCAATGGGCCTTCAGGTGAGCCCTCTTGCTCAATGCCGCATTGGGAACTACTTCCGTGCCTACCCTAACGACTATACCCAATACCAAAAGGCTCAACATGTACCAAAAGTGCCAAACAAGCACATGAAGACCTGCACTAGGGGTTATTACAAGCAAATCACCACTATATGGCCACAATAGTGAATGCAAGGTAATTCCAGTAAAAGAACGATCTTACAACAAGGACTAAAGCATCAGTGAAGAGGGCAAAGGATCATCAAAGGGAGAAAATAACAGCTCCAAGATGAGGGTAGGACATTACCTCTCCATCCCCCAGTTCCTAATTTAGCAACACTATCCTAAATGCTCACTTCTATCCAAGGGCATCGAGATAATTATTACTCAAAAGGGCTCATCTCATTAACATATGGGCTAAGTTGATTACTTATCAAGAAGAAATTCTCTTTGTTTACATAGACACAATGTGACCATTATCATGTAGCATAGACCTATTAGGTAAATAGAGAGTCAAACTACATTTTAACAGGACTCTTAGTTGAAAGTTAACATCATTTTGTTTGTGATTATCATGTCCAGAAAATGTTGTCTCACGGATAGCAATGATTACAAGAAACACACAACATGGATCTGTGAAAGAAAAACTTTAGAAACTATCAAGCAAACACTATTGGGAGGTGTAAATCCAGAAAACACAACCTCTGCCTGTGGTTTCTCTGCCTGTGCTAAAATGGAAGCATATATCTAGGGCACGTGAACTATTTGACAAAATGCCTAAACAAAGTGTGGTCTCATAGACTGAAATGATTTCATGATATACACAAAACAGATTTGTTGATAAGGAATTAAAATCTTTCAATCAAATGCAAATGCCAGCTGTAAATCCAAATTCCACAACCTCTGCCCGCGTTCTCCCTTCCTATGCCAAAAAGGTCTCTTTCGAATAGGGGATGGACATCTAACAAAGCCTAATGAAAGGGACATATTTGTCAGTTGTAGTTGTAAGTGCCTTGGCAGACTCGTATACAAGATGTGTATGCATAGACATGGCATACGCACTATTTAACAAAATGCCTCAAAACAACGTCATCTTAGGGAATGCAATGACTGCAGGTTAAGCACAAAGAAGTATTTGTTGAAATGGCTTTAGAAACTTTAAGCAAATATCACTAATGTGTGTAAAGTCAAATCTTTAACCTCTGCCAGCATCCAAACTATCTTTGTCAAGATTGGAGTTATGGAACAGGGTATGGACGTCCAATAGAGCATAACGGAAGGGTAGTTTTTTTTTATCATCTATATTTTAATTGGAAATGCTCTGGTAGACATGTATGCAAACTGTGACGCACAAACAAAGCACGTGACTGTTCACAAAATGACTAAAAGAATACAAACTCATGGGCAGCAATTATCGCAGATATATGCACAAAATGGATCTGTTAAAAAGGCTCTAGAAACTTTTAAGCAAATGCTAAACTGGTAGGCATAAGGTCAAATCCTCAAACCTTTCCCAGCAAGAGTGACCTTTTCTTTGGTGAAACCTCAGTCTAAAAATCAAGAAACGGGGTCAGCTGTGGTGAGTGGGTTGGCTGCCACCATACAGACAAGGAAGCCAAACGTCTATGTTTGCCACTCCATTGCCAATATTGTAACTGATGCCTGCTGCAGGAGGGGATATCGCCGCTGATGAAGGTCTGACAAGAGAATAGCAGAAGTTACACCACTGGAATAAGCTTTACAAGTTGCGAGGATCTATGTACACACCCAACTCCAGGGAGGCCCCTTAATCAAATCCTTTTCCATTTCTGACCTCCCTGGGGCTAACATTGCCTGTGCCGATGCCACAAACTGTATAAATGAATCCTCTGCTTCATCCACATGAACACTAATCGATTTTGCCTCATCGATTTCCATTTCTAATTTCAAGGACGGTCAAGTAAATAACTTCTCAACCCGGGATGGTGCTTGAATGAAAGAAGATGATTTTTTTTTCAACATACAACGGAAGGTACAAATTTAAGGGAAGACAATTGGATATCTCACACATAGCGATTTCCCCCTTAAGAAGCATAGAGTCTCCATATCGTAGATCTTTCTTTCTGCATTAAAAAAAACTCTCACCAGCTTTTCCCCGGGCCGTCCACTATGGCAAGATAAGATTTTAACAGATATCTTACTTTCTATAATATTTCCTTTCATTAACCGACACCCAAGATATTTCTCCCCTCAGTGTCCAGCACACCTTCCATCCATATGCTATGGCCCACAAATATCAGTAAATCTCTTTGGTGCAGTTAGGTATGGTGTGAAGCAGCTGATGTAGCAGGGAGTGGTAGACTAAGCTTTAGGTCCCACTAATCACTTAAATCTCACTGCCAATCAGAGAGGGTTGTTACATCCTACCCCCCTAGAATTAGGCTTACTCCTGGAAGCCTGCAAGGGCTAAGATGTAGCCAAAGCACACACTAGACCATGAAACTTGATAAAAATTAGGTTATCACATGTACAATTATATGCAATCATTCTGAGAACATTGGTAAGGAATAGGCAAGGCACTCATTCCTACAAAATATACATTAGCATAAAACAATTTTCTCCAATCAAAATAAGGAATGATTCCAAGGAAACCACATCAAACAATCAATTGAAATGAAGGAGATAAGTCTCAACCACCGCACTGGCAAACTACACATGACCAGAAGGGGCAATCTGGACATTACCATTAGGTAACCAGATGATAAGATAACAACATGAGAACACTACACTGGTAGGGCACAATGGCTAGGGTAGGGAACAGGGCTTGTGACTATCTCCAGTAACCACCATCGGGGATAATAAGAGTACGCTCAGGCCTGTAAATCCAAACGGAGTCGATACTAAGTACCTGCAACACTCCAAGCACATGTCAAAGCACATGCATATATCATATAATAGCCGAAGCATCAATGGTCATCAGGAAGAGAGTCATGACATTGTAAGCCTCTCAGATATGAGTGTTACGACATCATCCCTTTCATGTCCGTGATTATCTGAAAGTAATGATATCAGTATATAAACATATAAGCATGTAATCCAACATGATAACCAATCGTGTCAACATCATAATAGTATTGGAATCCATCAAGGAAAATCAACAACCATCAATTTGCACATATATACCAGTATAAACCACACAATTTTCTCATAATTTGCAGCAAAATGCACTTTCAAGACATAAAATTTTCAATTCTCTAACTTTTCATATGCAACTATCTATAAAATGGAGCATACATACACACATATACATAATTTCAAACTCTAACTTCATAGCATGCATGATATCTCTTCACATATAATGCAATAGCATGTCACTTTTCAAGGCATAATGATGCAAATTTTGTTCTCTTCTATATTTAATATGCAACTACATACATGACAATTGTACCACCTACATATACATACATACTCATTCACATCGCAAGGCTACATAGGGGTTCACATGGATGTCGTAGTACCATCCATATCCAAAGTAACCATGAGTCTATAACCAATAACCATGTCCAAAATCCATATCCATGTGTCTTGATGGCATTGACCCAATTAGTGAGCCCTTCCATACAAGCCACAATGACATATCTCTTGTTTGTGTAAGGGTTTTAGCCTCCAAGAGATAGTCAAACAATAGGAAAGTAGTGAATTAGAGCTTAGAACAACTCACACATACCCCCATCCTCAAGGGTTTCCCTGCGTCTACTTCCTCGTATACACTCAAACGGGTGGATCTCACCATACCCGATGAGGAATCACATCACAACAAAAGACCAACATTCAAAAACATAAAGTTCAAGGAGTTTAGCCACCAAAATATAAATAAGAAAGAGTAAATCTTAATTTCAACAATAAGGTAAGAAAATGCGCATAGTTTCAATGATAAATTAAATGTAACCACAAGAGTTACATGTCAAAGAAAATCATCTGTGGCTAAACCAATACAAGCAAGATAACCAAAGTACTGGTCCGCACAAACAAAGTAAAAATCACCAATAACCAAAAAGAAGATTCACAATCTTTGAAATATACACATTACACCACCATGTGACTATCGCTAGTCACCACACGAGGAAGGAGGAAAACAAGCGTGACTGTCTCAATAGTCCTTCATGTGGGTGTAGCCTACTCACGCAACCCTCACATGGAAAAGTAATGTGCCGGCCACCCAGGTCACATACCTCATGTGGCGCAACCGCGCATGGTATATGCCAAGCGGAAAAAGCACACAATAGCTATATACTGCATGGCAATGTCCTACTCAGAGGAACATCCCACATAGTGCGTACCCACAGAGAAAGCACGTGCAGAAACACACTGAGCCAGAGTTGCACATGGCTAGATTCCACTTGCATGCCAACCGATCAGAATTGAGGCCCTCTTGAGCGAACCCTCTATTCTATGTGAGAAACCACTCCTCTCAACACAAGTAGGAATACAACATATATATTGTTCCTTCACGCATCTAAGTACGTGGCATCGTGTCCTCGAGCTTAGCTCGCTACCATCAGCAACACGGCATCCTCACCAACACTGTGTCGAAACACC
Organism: Cunninghamia lanceolata; assembly: GCA_027924645.1. NCBI lineage: Eukaryota > Viridiplantae > Streptophyta > Pinopsida > Cupressales > Cupressaceae > Cunninghamia > Cunninghamia lanceolata. The sequence continues at coordinate 11,729,700 of BSBN01000112.1, read as the reverse complement.
AATTGGGGGGGTGGCATCATATCAAAAACAATCACATCAGGGTAAGATCATAGCTGTTATAGGTGCTCATACCACAACTAACATCATAATTTCACTTTACAATTCTATCATCATAACACAATAGTGTATGAACATGTATAGCATCATCACTATCACTTTTACCTCAATGCATAAACATAAGTAACATTTCACCAAAAAGAAAAAAAATTAAATGCTCATAATAATAATGAAATGGGTTTGTTTAAAGAACTCCAATCCATTCCTCATGTTCACAACCATACATATAAGCATAAGTAACCATGGTCGTGTCAATGGCATTCAATTGTTCACTCAAAGCAAGGTATACAACATTCCTATTACCCTACATTAAGTATTTTCAATTTGCAATAAAGTATATGTGTTCACCTATATGATCTCATGAAAACCATAATGCAATTGAGTAGATCCAATTTCATCAACACGGTTTACCAACTAAGCAATTACTGTTCTTATGTAAACTAATTAAGTAAGGAGTTTCTCATAAACATCTAAGCATTTACTTATTGCAATTCTAACATACTAGTTAAATCCATATGCCATTATTCTAACATCTTGTCAACTATTGACAACTAAGAAGATGAGAGAAAGATATGTTTCATCTCAAGTCAAGACATTACATGCCATCATGAAAATTCTACTAAGGGAAAGTTTAAGGCACCATTAGTATTCCAATGACTTCAATATGTTATCAAGGATGATAAATGGTAGCAACTCAAGCACGTTAAGAGGTTATAAGAAAAAGCAGCAATCATCCAACACTTACAAGAGAGCATGGAACAATCAAACTAATTTATCCACATCGACAAATAGCTACATCCTACCATCCTTTACATCTATAGCACAAAACTTATAAGAGTAGTCCAAACAAGAGTATTTAGGCAATCTAAGTTACCTTTAATCCGCAAGCACATAAGGTAGAACATTCCTATCCTCGTCTTATAACATGGGAGTGTGATCACTCTTAACCATGGAAACTCTCAACCAAGGTCAACACTCCAGTCCCAATGAGTAAGGTAAAACCAAGGAGGCTACTTCCTCCACAATTTCTAAAAATCGAGTTGTAACTTAACCCACTAATGCAATGCTAAGGCATGAAAGCAATTAGGACTATAAAAACAATATAACAAGCTCACGCCACACACGTCAAACACAACAAAAGATAGAAGGCTCAAGGACACTAGAGCTCCCAGTGTATGAACATGGGCTCTGATACCAGATGTAACAACTAGCCCCGCGAACCCCAAAGAGTAAGGGCCAAAAGAGAACAAGATATTTTTTTTTGTTTTACATGAAGTGATAACATACACATAAGATGGTTGTCGATTTGATCTATCGACAATGTTCATGGCCAAGTATTGCCAAATGCACAACCCATAGGAGAGGACTAAATCACTCTCCCGAGAAACATTAATAACTATATTCCTTTTAAACACCAATTCAAATGTTCCTAATCCCATTTCCAAATATAAACATGAATCCATAAACACCATATTACAAGCGGATCTGATACCCACATCAGAATCCGTAAGTCAAATAAGAGGTGACATCACATATCTTCTCATTACTATCATTTACATCATCTTTCGCAAGAGAGTACAAAATTACATAAAGGAATAAACAAGGACAATGGCATAGCCATGAATGATACAATAACAAAATGGGTACATGACTGATAAAGTAACGGGAAGAAAGAGAACATCTCCGAGTTGGTGCTCCAAAACCTATATACCAGTCCCCAATGGCGGTGGCAACACCTCCCAACCATGTGGACTCATAAGAGACCACCCCACCGTGCTCGGAGATAGTCACAAGGCCCAAACTAAAACATGGTAGTGGTAGGAATAGGAAGACTCATAAACACAATACCCAAAAGTACACCACAAGACACAGAGTTCATGGGAACACATCCAAGTACATGATTCACGAAGGGTGTAAATAGGGCACCTGATAATCATGCCAAGAAAGCACTACTCAGATAGGGAAGGTGAGAAGATAGGGGCAACAAGAAGGAAGTAGCTAACAAATGTACTTAACTCATAGATACAAGCCTTGCACCAAAACATAAATCATGCTTCCTCCAATGGGCCTTTAAGTGAGCCCTCTTGCTCAATGCCACATTGGGAACTACTTCTGTGCCTACCCTAATGACTATACCCAATACCAAAAGGCTCAACATGTAACAAAAGTACCAAACAAGCACATGAAGACCCACACTAGGGGTTATTACAAGAAAATCACCACTATATGGCCACAATAGTGAATGCAAGGCAATTCCAGTAAAAGAACGATCTTACAACAAGGACTAAAGCATTGGTGAAGAGGGCAAAGGTTCATCAAAGGGAGAAAATAACAGCTCCAAGATGAGGGTAGGACATTACCTCTCCATCCCCCAGTTCCTAATTTAGCAACACTATCCTAAATGCTCACTTCCATCCAAGGGCATCGAGATAATTATTACTCAAAAGGGCTCATCTCATTAACATATGGGCTAAGTTGATTACTTATCAAGAAGAAATTCTCTTTGTTTACATAGACACAATGTGACCATTATCATGTAGCATAGACCTATTAGGTAAATAGAGAGTCAAACTACATTTTAACAGGACTCTTAGTTGAAAGTTAACATCATTCTGTTTGAGATTATCATGTCCAGAAAATGTTGTCTAACGGATAGCAATGATTACAAGAAACACACAACATGGATCTATGAAAGAAAAACTTTAGAAACTATCAAGCAAACACTATTGGGAGGTGTAAATCCAGAAAACACAACCTCTGCCTATGGTTTCTCTACCTGTGCTAAAATGGAAGCATATAGAGGGCATGTGAACTGTTTGACAAAATGCCTAAACAAAGTGTGGTCTCATAGACTGAAATGATTTCATGATATGCACAAAATGGATTTGTTGATAAGGAATTAAAATCTTTCAATCAAATGCAAATGCCAGTTGTAAATCCAAATTCCACAACATCTGCCCGCGTTCTCCCTTCCTATGCCAAAAAGGTCTCTTTCGAACAGGGGATGGACATCTAACAAAGCCTAATGAAAGGGACATATTTGTCAGTTGTAGTTGTAAGTGCCTTGGCAGACTCGTATACAAGATGTGTATGCATAGACATGGCATACGCATTGTTTAGCAAAATGCCTCAAAACAACGTCATCTTAGGGAATGCAATGACTGCAGGTTAAGCACAAAGAAGGATTTGTTGAAATGGCTTTAGAAACTTTAAGCAAATATCACTAATGGGTGTAAAGTCAAATCTCTAACCTCTGCCAGCATCCAAACTGTCTTTGTCAAGATTGGAGTTATGGAACAGGGTATGGACGTCCAACAGAGCATAACGGAAGGGTAGTTTTTTTTTTATCATCTATATTTTAATTGGAAATGCTCTGGTAGACATGTATGCAAACTGTGACACACAAACAAAGCACGTGACTGTTCACAAAATGACTAAAAGAATACAAACTCATGGGCAGCAATTATCGCAGATATATGCACAAAATGGATCTATTAAAAAGGCTCTAGAAACTTTTAAGCAAATGCTAAACTGGCAGGCGTAAGGTCAAATCCTCAAACCTTTCCCAGCAAGAGTGATCTTTTCTTTGGTGAAACCTCGGTCTGAAAATCAAGAAACGGGGTCAGTTGTGGTGAGTGGGTTGGCTGCCACCATACAGACAAGGAAGCCAAACATCCGTGTTTGCCACTCCATTGCCAATATTGTAACTGATGCCTGCTGTAGGAGGGGATATCGCCACTGATGAAGGTCTAACAAGAGAATAGCAGAAGTTACACCACTGGAATAAGCTTTACAAGTTGCGAGGATCTATGTACACACCCAACTCTAGGGAGGCCCCTTACTCAAATCCTTTTCCATTTCCAACTTCCCTGGGGCTAACATTGCCTGTGTCGATGCCACAAACTGTAAAAATGAATCCTCTGCTTCATCCACATGAACACTAATCAATTTTGCCTCATCGATTTCCATTTCTAATTTCAAGGACGGTCAAGTAAATAACTTCTCAACCCGGGATGGTGCTTGAATGAAAGAAGATGATTTTTTTTTCAACCTACAATGGAAGGTACAAATTTAAGGGAAGACAATTGGATATCTCACACATAGCAATTTCCCCGTCGAGAAGCATAGAGTCTCCATATTGTAGATCTTTCTTTCTGCATTAAAAAAAAACTCTCACCAGCTTTTCCCCTGGCCCTCCACTATTGCAAGATAAGATTTTAACAGATATCTTACTTTCTATAATATTTCCTTCCATTAATTAACACCCAAGATATTTCTCCCCTCAGTGTCTAGCATACCTTCCATCCATATGCTATGGCCCACGAATATCAGTAAATCTCTTTGGTGCGGTTAGGTATGGTGTGAAGCAGCTAATGTAGCAGGGAGTGGCAGACTAAGCTTTAGGTCCCACTAATCACTTAAATCTCACTACCAATCAGAGAGGGTTGTTACACATCATCAGTGTATGTCAATGGATTTGGTGATGTACAATGCAAATTCCATTGAAGGTAGTTTTTTAAAATTCTTTCCCAGTGGGTTGTAATAACTTGCTCTAGTGAATCAATATCATTGTCAATGTTTTTGAATGGTTGGTATAACAGTAGTTCACTCCAATAGAATACTTGAAAATATTGATCATTTGCTACTAGGATGGTGGTGAAACGAGGGGAGACTCAAACAATAGGCAGTGATAAGTGTTCTTTCCATTTGGTGGACTTTTGAGTTGTGATAAATGTCCATTTTTGAGCCACTTCAATAAGTGGTATTGTTTCCAATTGTATTGGTCATGTCATGTATGAATCAATGAAGCTTGGAGGCAAGATGTTTCTATTGTTAGAGAAAGCTACACGGCCAACGCATGCCAAGCTCCACTTTTTACGTTGTCAAAGTTCCATAGCCTAAAATAACTAAATACATGTTACGATTAGATATTTAATTTTCAAGAGAAAAATAGTATTGTTTGTATAGAATATGTTTGTACAATTATAGTATGCATAATATTATGAGTTTTTTTAATTTTAGGTTTCGAAGTTTTACTGATTTTATATCTTAGTTAATTTTAATGTTTATTGTATAATAAGTCTGATTTTTAAGAGTAAAATATTATTGTTTGTATAGAATATGTTTGTACAATTATAATATGCATAATATTATGAGTTTTTAAAATTTTAGGTTTTAATGTTTTTTTGATTTTATATGGTAGTTAATTTTAATATTTATTCTACAATAAAATAAATATATTTAAAAATTAATTAATATTTGTTAAGTTTCTTATTAAAAAATTGATACAATTATATTTGTTTTATTTTAAATCTTACTAGGCAATTAAATATATAATGTTATATATTAAAATGTATATAACTATTTTACTATGTAAATTTTTATTTTACTTTGAAAAAGCCACCATTTATTATAAATGATAAGTTGTCATGAGGTGGAAAATTAATGTTTGGGGTCTACAGTTTATTTTAAGGATCCCACTTCCTTGAAAAGGTAAGGAAAACTATACTTGCCAGTTTTCATTTTATCTGATTGAGAACATGATCTTATGGCATGACTTTGGGATTGGTAAATTGGCTTCTGTGGGCAAACCTTCAGTTTAGATGCCAGGATTGAGGGTTATATATTCGTTCAAATTCACAAAAGGCTTCCACCTGGATTCATTTTTATAAGTATAGTACACCTAGAAAAGAATGAATGTGTAGTACTTGATTTTATACTTGAAGATGTCTTCCCAGATTTGAACTTGGAACTTTTCTATGAACTACCCGAGGGTGAAGGTATGATTGAATTGTGTGCTTGGGTGAAATTTAGAAGGACAATTGACAACAAAATTAGGGTTAATATGTGAATGCCAATGATTGTGTTTTAGAAAATGTCTATTCAATTGTCATGGGTGGTAAAGGTAAAATATGGAAATAATTATTCATAGGAAATTTATGCATTTATCCATGTTTTGTACTTGAAACTTGTACTTTGAATCCACAAATTATAGTTCAACATCATACATAAATAAGGATATGGTTTTCCCATAAAACCTTTGGCATACTATACATATATTCAAAGTAAAAGTATGGTGGGCCTTGCTCAAACTCTTTAAGCTTCAACTATAGACAAGTACAAAATAAATAATTTGTTACTAGAATACCATACGGGTCTACAATTGACAACATCCATACCTACAATTAGTCCTATGTTGATTGTGCAAGAAAATTTTTTTGAGAAGAGAGCATACAGTTTTGTTGCTAATGAATGGTTGTTGTCCATCAATCATTTTGTTTCCCAAGCATGTTGAGCCTATCTAGTTGAAATGGCAAGCCTAGGTATAGACCTGACAAGAATTTCCATTCATTAGTACTATCGTCTTGCAACATTACATTTCCCTAGTCAGAAGGAGTTTCATCATCAGTGTCTATCAATAGATCTAGAGATGTACGATGGAAATTCCATGGATGGTAGTTGTTTGAAATTCTTTCCCAATGGGCTATAATATCTTTCTCCAATGAACCAATATTATTGTGAATGTTTTTGAACGGTTGGTATAACAGTAGTTTACTCCAAAAAAATGCTTGAAAATATTAATCATTTGTTGCTCAGATGGTGGTGAAACAAGGGGAGACTCGAATGATAGCTGGTGTAAAGTGTTCTTTCCATTTGTTGGACTTCAAAGATGCTACAAATGTCCCCTTTTTAGCCACTTCAATAAGCGACATTGTTTCCAATTGTATTGGTTGTGCCACATATGAATCAATGAAGCTTGGAGATGGGATGTTGCTACTATTATTAGGTCCTTAAGCAAATGATGGGTTTCCCTAATTGTAGTTCCCAATGGACACATGTCATCTTTTCTTTATCTCTCTTTACCTTTATATCTTTTATCTCTATCTCTCTCTTTTTGTAAAAGGTACCATTTCATGAGGCTCTAATGGATAACATAACCTGATATTTAATGTAGGGTTTTCCATTAGAATGTTTGACCATATCCCCAAGTCTATCACACAACGAAATACTTTTTACCAATGTGTTTATGCAGTTAAGCTTAGTTTTTTAATCCTGTGATGGCCAATGATTTTGTGTTTATGAATTGTCTCTTGAACTGTCATGGGTGGTAAAGGTAAAATTTGAAAATAATTAATCATAGGAAGGTTATGCATGTAGCCATGTTTTCTACTTGAAATTGTAACGTACTTTGAATTGAGAAATTTTAGTTCAACATCATACAAAAGTAAGGATATGGTTTATTCATACACCCTTTGGCATATTACACACATATTCAAAGTAAAAGTATGGTGGGTCTTGCTCAAACTCTTTAAGCTTCCACTATCGACCCACAAGGTGATCTAGAAATCTGAAGCCAACCAATTCTTTAACATGGTGTGGTAAAAAAAAAATTATATCTTTATCTTCTATAAACAAAGCTTTGGAAGACATACTTTCTTTATGATTTATCTTCTGAAATGGTTTCTTGTTATGGATTTCATAGTAAGCATTTTCTAAATCTAAGTGATTTCTTTTATGAAATTTGATTTTCTACACATCCTTTAGGCTTTCATTCAATCTGTTGGTGCCTGATTTCACTGTCAGTTTCTGAGCAATTTTCATGCAGGCACCTTCCCAAAAAATCTAAAAAAGTTCTAAGTGTTGGGCCTCCTCAGCATTTTTCAACTGCAGCATCATATTTTCTTTTGAGGTGGTCAGCATCATCATGATTTTCTGTCGACCAAATTTTTCATTAGGATCATCATGTTTCAATATCGGGTGATGTTTGGATATCATCCCGATCCTGCAGTAGAGCTACAGTGCACCCTGATATTCTTGTGGGGCGTGATAATTCAAACATCTGGTGATCTTCCAAATATCACCCTGCCTTGATATGATGATGATGTCACCTCGATCTTTTGAAGGGGTCATTTTCTAAGTTGTTCAATCCGACCTGATGTTTTTTGAGTTAAAGAGGTCATCATCATCATCCTGTCTACAGTGCATCATGATATTTTGTATGGGGGGTGATATTCTGAAATATCAGGTTATCTTACTAATATCACCCCGGCGCCAATATGGTGATGACGTCATCCGGACATGAGACTTGCGCGGTATGCAGACGGGTGATGCTGACATCATCAGGACATGATGATGACGTCATCAGGATTTTTGAAGGGATCGGCATAACACTCTTCATCGGCATAGGTTTGAGATGTTGTTCCGATGGTGTAAGTCACGCCGACAAAGGTGGAAGGCCGATGTGTTATCGGCAGGAGTTGTTATATCGGCGAAGTAAATTTTTGGGCCGCCGATGTAAGGTTTTGGCCAATGGGGTGTCATCGGCGTGTGTCTGGCCGATGAAGGGGAGTGTAGTGTGGTGATCAGCAAGACAACGGAGGTCGGCAAGAGTTTTTTAGGATGAGCCGATGGTTGAGGTTTGGCCGATGGGCTTTTGGCGACGGCTTGTGCTTCGAGCACGGCAAAAGGTGCTCGACATTTGTTATGCTCGCGGCCATGTTTTTGAACTGCTGAAGGCGTCTCTGCACCATGCATGTGGGATTAATTTCCTTGCATTCTTGAACCTTCAGTAAAGCACGTTTTGGCGGGAAGTTCCTCTTTTGAACAATGTGACGGTTTCCAAGTGAAACGTGGGTGGTTGAGCCATCAATGGGCGATGGTACAAATGGTGAAGCTGTCTGATTATGGATGAGGACTGCCAGATGGCGGCGCAAGGCTTGAGGCCTCCCTTGTTTGCTGCAGCAATAACTTCTGAGCGCCATTCTTTCTGATGGATGAATTTGGCAAGATTTTTGGTCAACCATGTAATTAATTGCTTGTGGTACACTTTCTGGCCGATATAGGCAGACTGTGTTACCATTGTTTAGGTGGTTGAAGGCCTGAGGCATTTTTGTGTAAATAATGAAGAACATGGCATGATCTTGGCTATTTTATCCCATTTTGGAGTTTATGGGTTGCAACATGAGTGTATTTTGCACATATTTTCAGTTTCAGTGTTAATGTTATATAAAAAATGCTTATTGCATGTGTCTATCTGCTTGTCTCCATTTGCTACATGTTATTCTCCTTCTTTTGAATCTGGTTGCATGTCAGCAAGGATATCTGTAAGTAGAGGCAGTTAGATACCCATTCTTGGGTGATGTTTGTAAGGCAAGCATCAGTCCAACCCCCTGAAACTTGAGTGAAAGTTACAAACCATCTGTTGTATACGTCTAGTTGACTCCTTGCCCAATGGATAGGCACCAGTCTACTCCTGGATTAGTAGTTATGAGCCAAAACCCCTTGTCTTACATCCAGGACATTATGTCCACCCATTTCATCACTTCCACATGTTAGTTATAGGATTAGGAGTAGGAAACCCTTGCATGCTCTCATACCCAACCAGACATATATGTCCAAGAATGTTGCCCACCTTGTGATCTATCATTTAGATCTTGGTCCATACATGAGAGTAGTCTTCCTGTTGTTGTCAAGTTAGATCTTTCTATCTTTGAGCTAGTCAAGGTTACATCTTGAGTTATAGGGATACCCCCTTGGTGCGGCAGAACCAGAAGTGAAGGGGAGGAGCTCACGCAACCTCCTGTATTAGTTGGCTAAATCTGCCTATGCATTAGAAGTTGTAAACCCTAATGTTGATTCAGAAGAAAAACCAACACAATCCTTGCAAAAGGAAACCATGGTTAACATGACTAATCAAACTAATAACCCTAGGATTGTAATTGGCAACATCCAAGCTTGAAATCAGTTCCATGCTAATTATCCAAACAAATTTGCTCCATATAATCAAAGCAATGTCCATAATTTTCAATACTTGTTTTTGCTAACCTTTTCAATTTGGAGCAACTTGACTATAAAAAATAACAAAGAAGAAAGAAGAGAGATCAATAGAATAAGATTTTGATGTGTTTTTTCCATATATATATGCCTCTTTATCTCTCTATCTCTCTACATCTCGAAAATTAAAATTAAAATGTTTATGATTTCAATTAGATTGAACTACAATAGATAGATTGACCATCCAACATTCTCCTGCCCAATCAATAACAATGCCAACAACAATGACCATGTTTGGATTCTTTATATGTTGAATGAAAGACATGTATTAGCTTAAACAATTAAATCCATCCCAAAACTCTATTCAGAACACTAACATGTTTTTACCAATCTCCTCAAAAGCATATTATTCTTGTCATCCCCATAATATTTTTTGCATCCTAGATATTCTCCTCCCCTTGAATATGACCAGAGAGTAAGAGTATTCTTCTCCCTGCCCTAAAATCTAGTTTCTTAAAAGTAACTTATGGTCTCTTCTAGCAGCCAAATACTTAAAATAAATCCTGGCATGTTTTTCTTATTGATTGAAACCATATATAAGTTTTATAGCTCTTTGGATCCAAGGCCACCACCTTAACATTTGCTTGACGAAAATCTATGAGTTGCATAGATGGAGTAAGCTTCTCCTTCCATTTAGGTTTTAGCATATTAGCTAACCCATAGACATAAAAGGTAAAATCATCCCTCCCTCTAAAAATACCCAACTGCCACAATGATCTCCAACTCTAAACAAATCTTGAACTAAGATCCCCAGATTCCCCACTCAAACTCTTAAAAGATGGACTATTAACAATTGCATGTTGCTTGTTTAAATTTCAATGTCAACTAAATATTTTTTTTCCTTTTTTAAGTAGTAGTCATATATTATTAGTTTCACATGATATTATTAAAGTCTCTACTTTTAAAGGGATGATTAATTTGACTAGGTTTATTATAGATTATTATTACATGATTTTTTACTCTCCCAAACATTGTAGGAGAAAAGTGTTAAAAAATATTTTTTAAAACTTTCAAACAAATTTAATTTAAAATAATAATTAGAATAAAGAAGATCAAAGTTGGTCCACTCTCTTCCTAACTTTAATTAACTTATATTTTCCACTTTTATTAACTTAAATAATAATTTTATATAGTGCAAGTTACAAACTAATCCTTCAAGATGTTTGCCCTGAAATATTCTACTCTTATTCTTTCATCTAAGAGTTTAAAATTGGCTAGCATGCCCCAAACAAGCTATTATTTACAGTTTCAACAAAAAGCTCCTAAAGCTCTTTTAAATTTCATTATCATAGGAGGTGTCCCAAATGTGCATATAAACTATTATAAATGCACTACATACTGTCTTTCATATGTAGGCATCAAAATCTCCATTTGTATACTTTTTAGGTCATAGTAGTTTGATTGTGTAGAAAATTTCACTTCTCTTCCCTTCTACATTGGAAACATACAAGATTTTGTTTCAAGTTCAAGGCCAATATTCTTAGCTAACTTTAATTAACTTATATTTTCCACTTTTATTAACTTAAATAATTATTTTATATGATGCAAGTTACTTACAGACTAATCCTTCAAGATGTTTGCTCGAAAATATTCTATGCATATTCTTTCATCTGAGGGTTTAAAATTGGATAGCATGCCCAAACAAGCTATTATTTGCAATTTCAACAAAAAACTCCTAAATGTTTTTGGAATGTCATTATCATAGGACATGTCCTAAATGTGCATCTAAACTATTATAAATGCCCTCCATACTCTGTTTCATCAAGAGGCATTAGAATATCCATTTATATACTTTTTAGGTCGCAGTAGTTTGATTGTGTGGCAAATTTCCACTTCTCTTCCCTTCTACACTAGAAACATACAAGATTTTGTTTCAAGAAAGGCCAATATTCTTAGCTGTAATAAATTGTTATGGTAGTTAGTGGAAACTACTCGAAAAGCATCTAAAAACCATTATTCTCTTTTTGACACTAACACTTAGAAGAAGAAGTAAAATGCTCAATTTTATTATCATGCTCTTTCATCTAAGCAATTAAATTCAACTATGTAAGGTTTTTAAGCTCAAGAATTTGCAATAGAAATGGTCGGTAAGTTTTACTCATCTTTTATCAGTTAAACACTTGTTATAGGACCATCTACGAGCATACACTATTTGCAAGTCTTTTATAATAATGAATTCGTTATCAGTTAAACACTCGTTACAGGACTATGTGTGAACATGTACATTATTTATAAGTCTTTTATAAGGGAAAATTAGCTACAATTTGAAATTGGATTGTTATCTTGTGATGTGAATTAATGGAGCCATGTCGTTCTTGTTGGTACTGATGTTTGTGAAGACAATAATTACAAGATTTGTAATTTTAACTTTAAATATCTATGACATCCAGATCTTACGAGAATTTATGTAGAAATTCCTTTGAGTGTTTATAGATATATATCATCCCATGTTTGTTATAAAACCAATATTACTATATTGATAAGAATTCTAAGTGAAGAAAGGTTCATAAAGCAGTCTATACCCCAAAAAATTCCAATTGATTACCTTTTCTCCTCCATGACCTTCAGCTTGAGACAAATTGATTTTACGGGCTGATTTCCCTCCCCCCATATGACAATTGAATTCATTGCAACAATTTTTAAGTTACTATTAAATGCCCATTGTTTAGTTCTAGTAGATGGATTCTCTAGTAAACCCACATTGTTGAATGGTATTATGTAATCTGCAAATGCCCAATCTATTGTCTATTTTTGTTCTCTTTCTTGATGCAAATTTTTTATGCCAAAGTTATATTCTTTCCCAAAAATAAAAAAATAATGTCAAAAAAAGATTTCCTTTATTCAACTCCCAACTCTATGATATAGCAGAACATTTAAAAAGGCAGTTATGGGGTTTCAGTATTTCTGTGCTTAATGAAATTGCAACAAACAGATTTTAGTTTTTGTACTAGAAAAATAAACAATTCTTTTGTTTTTTGTTCGTGCTCCCCTTCAGATCACCTCAAATCTTGTAATTTTATGCTCGCTTGAGTTATTTACTTTCAACCATTTTCCCTTTCCTTTTCCTTCAGAAAAAAAGGAATCCCAGAGTATCCATCGGGGGAAATTTAAATGACATGAGACTTTTTCTGACATGAATTTTTTCTAGCGCAATTTTTTTTATGTCGTGAGACAACATTTTTGGCAATTTTGGCACCGAAGCTCACACTAAAATCTTATCAGCTAATTACCGTCGAGAAAATGAATTACGGAAAAAACATGACAAAAAGAGATGACAGAGAAGGTGACAAAAAATGGGAGAAGGAAAACTGACGAGGGGAGGGCCAAACGAAAACAAAAAAAGGCAATGGTGGAGAAAGACAGCCAAATGATGGAAAAATAAAACACCATTGAATGAAAACTGAAAAAGGCCATGGTGAAATCGGACAACAGAAGATGATTCAATCGTCTTACATGCCTATAACTAAATACCAACCGTCGATCTGCCAAGTCAGGTCTGTCAATGACAAAGGGAATGCCTTTGGCGTAAATATGTTTGGAGACTATGACAACAACAATGGAATTACTTTTCAAAGTTACCATATTTTTATTTGTTAATTGTGGGTCTATATTTAGCAATCACACCTTGGTGTGCAATGGGTATGCTAAAGAGTCGTGGAAGTTCAATTGCTATGTCTTTTAAGTGAATGGTGATTGTCTTGAATCCCTATAATCCATGTCATTTTTTTCTCATGTCGTGAATAAATTTGCATAATCTTAATAGATTTCAAGATCCCTATGGTTTTCTTAGTAGCTACTTCAAATGTGTGAGCTTTCGTGTTTGGTGTCTAGTCTCTATTTGCATGCATCCCCTTTCTAGATTCTTGTTCATGTTGTCCAACTAGGTTCAATTGCATTCCATTAGTCGACTATACACATATTCAAAGTAAAAGTAAGGTGGGTCTTTCTCAAACTCTTTAAGCTTCTATTGTCGACCCACAAGGTGATTTAGAACTCCAAGTCCAACCAATCTTGTGATGGGTTTCATAGTGATCCTTTTCTAAATCTAAGTGTTTTCTTTTATGAAATTTGATATTCTGTGCTTTCTCTAGGATTTCATTTAATCCTTGCAAAAGGAAACTAGGGTTAGCATGACTAATCAAACTAATAACCCTAGGATTGTAATTTTGGGGAATAAGACTGAAAAACAAGTGCAAAATAAAGAATTTGTTACTTGAATACCATACGAGTCTACAATTGGTAACATCCATACCTGTAGCCTTACATAATTCATAATCCGTGGAAATTCATAGAAAATAGAGTAATGCTTCCCCTCTAGTCGATCCCTTATGTTCTTGTTGTTGTTCATCAGATTATTGTAGGGGCTTTCACCTATTATCATATCAAAACCTCCAATTGAATTAATAATTTCATCAAGTCTTTCTTTTGTCAAATTTTGCACATCTTCCACCTCAATCAGTTTACCCTTTTGATGTGTTTTTTCCACCCAACTTTTGAGGATAAGCTTGTTTTCTTTACATTTTTTTGTAGATAGAACATAATTGATAATAGAATAATGAGAAAAGTGCATTTGCAGATAACATAATGTTTATAGAAAAATAGAAACATAAATTAGTAGATTCAAGATTTCATATGTTCAATCTAATCAAATTTGCATTACAATCAATTGGCTTATAAAGCCTTATTTTCCCATGTATAACTGCTTATGGGAATAACTAACTTTTGTTTTATTTATAAACTATAAACTAACTAAATGTAAACCTTAAATTCTAACACCCCCCCTTAAGGTTTACATGTAATAAAATCAACATTCCCCCCTTATTACATTAACTCAAACAAAAGGTGGAACACTGCAAGAGTTGATCACAGCAACCCTTCTAGAAACTTTGATGGATCAAGACTTAATTATCCACCAACTATCCTCACTCACCCAAGAAACACCAAACTGAACTCACCAACAGATCTCCTGACTATCAAACCTCCACAATACTTGTGAATCGAGACACGCTCAACTATTCACAAGCAAATCACCAACATCCACTGTGAATTGAGACTTACTCAACTATTCACAGTACAAACTCCAACCAACTGTAGATCGAGACTAACTTCAAAATCTACAGTAACACAACTTCATTTGTGGATCGAGACCAACTCCAAAATCCACAACCAAGTACTGTCATTCACCATCAAGAACTGCCAAGCTCTATCAAGCACTACCAAGCCCCTCCTCACTCCATGAAGGGGCACAAATGGAAAAGGTGCTTCTCCTACAGTGAATCACCCCTAAGCGAGAAGCTAGCTCAGGATGACAAAAGACCTCCATCCTCTGGTGCCTCCTACCTCCAATTAAACCTATTTGATTCTTAGTAAAGATACTCCTCCTCATTGTCATTTTAAGGTGAGTCTTGATCATGGATTGCAAAATCACATCTTTCTTTCTCATTTTCAAAAGCAATCAAGGCATTATCTATTTTTAACTTGCCACCAATAAGATCTCTAGCACGTTGAATGCAATTCAATAGAATGTGTCCTCTTTGATTACAATAGTAGCATTTGAAAGTTTTATTCTTCTCTATTGAATTTCTCTTCTTCTTTACAAATAAGGCAGTTTCTTCTACACTTTTGTGATTTTTAATGACTCTATGTTCTTCATCAATCAAGGAAGAAATAATGTTTCTAAGCTTGGATTGATTTTATTCAAAGTGAATACAATATTATCAAAACTTGGAGGCATACTATTTAGTAAGATTGCTTTGGCATCATCATTATCAACTATAGCTTTTATACCGACAAGTTGATTAAGAAGGGAATGAAATGTACTAATATGTTGAATAACACTTTCACCCTCTTTCATTTTTAGCCCAAAAAGTTTTTGTTTGAGTGTCATCTTGGCGCTTGAAGTTTGTGAGCCAAATAAGGAATTAAGACTATCCCATATTTCTTTTGAAGTTTTTGAAAACTCAAAATGATGCAAATATGCATCAAACAACCCAAGACCAATCAATGTTGTGGATTTATGGCCTTTTTCTATCCATTTCATTGCTTCATCAACATCTTGTGGTTTTTTAATAATTCCACTCACAATCCCACAAATCTTTTTCTATTAAAACAAGTTATACTTTGACTTGCCATGTATGAAATTCATGACCCTCAAATTTAGGAAGTGCATATGATTTCTCCATTAAAAAAAATATATACCTTATTACTCCAATAGTTTTGTATAATGTATAAAATAATTTCTACAAGTTTCAAACCATAGGCATCTTTACAAAACTTCCTACCTTATTGCTCCTTAAAAAATTTATTGAAAATGACAACAAAAAAACCCTATATCTCCCATTACAAAACACAAACTCTTATATCTCTATTATTGTACAAGACCATTAAACCTTATTCCTCCAAATTAATCTTTTCAAATGTGTATGAACTTGGCTTCCTAAAATATTAGACCTAAATGAATTTACCTTTAAGTATTGTAGCAACACTGAAAAAAATACTTCATAAAAAGGTACCTGAAAAAGGATTCCTTTTGCTTTGGTTTCCTCCACACGACTGATCCTCCCACATTATTGCAAATTGCACTAAAATTTCCACACACATCTGAACAAACTCCATGATTTTAGAGTTGATTCAAAAGCCCATCCTTAGGTTTGGATTAGGCAAGTATCATAGGATATGCACAAACTAGATCATTAAAAAGGCTTTAGAAAGATTCAAGCAATCTTCCCTAAATATAGGAAATGCTATTATAAAACTCCTTGAACACTGACAGATTCAACTAGATACGAGTCAGAGAAGAAATCTGAGGCCCACATAATTTATCCGGTGACATGTAAGATCTTATGATCTAAGGATCTTTTAGATAATGTAAGAGTTCACATTCCTTTTCACACGACATGCTCCAGCATAGTAGAAGTGTTGTTTTGCCTTTTCTTTAAATTCTCATCAAACAGTTGCTTTCCCTACACCATCAGCCATGGCTCTAGCAACATTTCCCATGTTTTCCTCTCACAAGCACAACAATATGAACCTCTGATATCATAATATAATGATAAGAAAAGTACATTTGTAGATTACATAATGTTTATATAGAAATAGAAACATAGAATAGTAGATTCAAGATTTCATATGTTCGATCTGATCAAATTTGCATTACAATCAATTGGCTTATAAAGCCTTCTTTTTCTATATATAACTTCTGTTGAATATAATGAACACTAAGGGGAGGAGGTGAATCAGTGTTCTACAAAACCTTTTATGCACTTGCTCTTTTATCTATTTACCAAATTCAATTATGTGAAAGCAAATTAAACAAATGAACAACAATCACAAAGACATAACACATGAACACCAGGAGTTTTACGTGGAAAACTCAAAGAAGGAAAAACCACGGAGAGTGTTAGCTCTCAAAATATTATTATAGCACAATATTGAATTACAAGAGGCTCACTGCATTAGGGCTCACTGCCCGGAGCTCACTGCTCAACAAAAAAAGGCTCAATGCCAATTAGAAGAAGAATAGAAGAAGGGTGGCTCACTGACAAAAATGAACTGTTGAAATTGAATCTACTTATGCATGGTTACAGTTCCAATTAGGCTCATAAACACTGACGTAGAACTCTTCATTTAATTATGCCCCTATTTCTTTGCTCTGCTCTTACATATGCTCAAGATCTTTCTTCATTTGTTGCTGCCATTCTATCTTCACATATTTCGCATCAACATACATCACATTGCACACCACACCTCAAACACCATAATCCATTCTCTATTTATATCCACAACTAAATCTTTCTCATGATCAGGTCGGCAAGCAAACTGTGAAACATGTATACCAAGTGTTATATCATGTCGGTTTGTTCTTGTGTTAAATCTTCAATGTGGATCCAAACCATTATGTACATGTCTTCACTTGTGTCAGCTCTAATCTTACAACCACTTACATTTATCATCTAGCTCATATTTCTTCTCCGCATAAGGATTTAACCAGCCTGTCAACTTGTTCCTTAATAACATATATGATTGGTTCCTCTGTCACATCACAACTCATGTTGCGGACCAAATGGGACTTCATGAATCATATTCAGCAATCATTATTGATCTCTTTCCATGTCTTCAACTCTGCAGAGCAAGATATTTCTATATATGCCTAAATGCAGACCTTAGAATTGTTGCCCTGTCACACTGTAACACTACCATATTGGAAGCTGGTATTGGAGATCCTATAGAATAGGATCTGTTGCACTTCTAGAGCTACAAACTTGGATTTAGATAGTCATGACACATTTATATGTTGTCTCAGAACCGCAGACCAAAATATGCTAATGCGGAGAAATGCGAACCAATTTACTCTATACTGTTAACTGTTTCTATCTTACTTTTGCTGACCCGGACTTAGTCTTTTCATTAGATGACTTCCAGAAGAAGTCATGACTTGATTATTGGAATGTAACATCAATAGATAACTGTGAACATCATACATGAGTTGCATCTTCATACCTTCACTTGTGGAGGAGCGTTGATCATTTTCCTGTCTCATACTTGAACATTTTCCATACTTAGCCATTTTAGGGCTTCCAAACCAAAATGATTGTACCTTATTGCCAGATTAGGATTGGCTTCCAGAGTACTGTGTCTTTGCCACTGTGATTAATGATCTTTGCCTTGTTGCCATCAATGACAACACTCAAGTCTAATACATATCAGTGTCTCTTGCCAACAACTTCTTACAAGAATAACTAACTTTTGTTTTATTTATAAACTATAAACTAACTAAATGTAAACCTTAAATTCTAACAATTGAGTGGTATACCTAAATGATGCAAAGAAACTTTTGCACCACTAGTAATGAAATGTTGGTTTTACAATGCTTATTCCTCAATTAGGAGTGATGGAAAGTAAAAATTTATTGATCTAAAACTTGTGTAACCTTAATTAAAAATAGATAAATAAGTGAAGGAGACAAAGAAGATAAGATGACATATATACTTGGGAAAACCCTTTTTATTAAGAAACCCACCACCAAAAGTAAATCTTAATATATTCTTTCAAAATAAGCTTACAATAGATTGAAAAACTCCACTAATGTTGTAGCCCATGTGTTAACACTTTAATAGCATGTTGATACTTAGACCTAAACTAAAAGCCTACAAATCCCTACAATACAATCCAAATCTTATAAAAAAACTATGCCAAGGGTTATATTTATAAAAATATTACATCTTATAAACTACTTGTCATTTCAACAAAACCATGGGCTATTTTTGACACCCCTCATGACATAGCTCTCTCTCTCTCTCTCTCTCTCTCTCTCTCTCTCTCTCTCTCTCTCTCTCTCTCTCTCTCTATCTCTATCTCTCTCTCCTATAGGGTCTCACTGCACTTTCAATTAAGATCTGCCTACAAAGATATGAATGCCTTTTGGTCATGGTGTCACAATGGCCCCTCTCTCATATAACAAATGTAAATAAATAGTAAACATATAATATATTTAATATAAATATATGATTTTTTTATGAATACTTCAAAGCAATAAATAGTATAGTATTCACAAAAAAGGGGCAAGGTGGTAAAAAGGCACACTGATGAAATCTCAAAGCCTTAACTGATGAACAAAAGCCTTAAACATAGGCAAACAAAATGACAAAGGACTGAACCCGAAGAAAACTAAACAACAAGTGCAACACCAGATGAGGGAGGGGAATCCTGATCATCAAGTTTCTCCTGAACATCTCTAGGGATGGAATAAATTTAATAATTTACAATATAATAAATATACTTTTCTATTATATTTTGTATATATAAAATAATATAACATAGTAATAAATATATAATATATAATTATATATAATAATAAATATTAAATATATAATATAATAATGTACTTAAATTATTTGACAATGTGACAATGAAGATATATTTGATGTTTCATTAATTTCTTTAGAGATTTTTATACCTTTACAAGTCTCATAGGTAAGGACACTAAATTACAATGACAATAAATTAATTACTAAATTTAATCAAAGTTCACTTTTTAAAAATATCTCCCATCGATGAAAACTAAATGCAATAACCAAATCCAAACATTGTTTTAGAGTGAAAAATAGCTTCTATATGAAAGAGGACTTAAAGGACTCTTTATTGACCAATATATTAAGTGTGGGCGTGTAAAAATAGAATCGCTTATCAATGTCTTGTCATTGTCTATCAGCAGAGGGGTTCTTTCATATTACAAAGATGGTAGCCATGGAGAAATCATTTGTCATTGTCTTCTTTCCATGTCTATGTCTGCTTCCACCTCCACCAGAAATCGTTGATCTGACGATAAAAAAGAATGGACATATTCATTTGGATCGTCTTGCTCGCGTAATGAGCAATGGAGACTATTGATTCACAAACTCAACTCTCACTCTCACATAGGGAACGCCTTCGGCGTAAAAAGAGGATAATTTTTTATTTTGTTTTAAAATAGGTTCTTTAAGGGTGAAAATTATTAAGTTTGCTATCGATAAGAAAGAATTTTTCCAAAAATAAAATGACTTTTACAACTTTTTCAAAGAAATAGTTAGGGCAAATAAATAATTTATGGAATATAGGTAATATCCATTTAGTGGCCATCAATATCTTTAAAAAAGAACTCTACCCACTCTTACATGAAAATGACTACCAACATTTAGTGGAGTCATGTCAAGCGGGTCCACTTTTTATTAAATTTTTCTTTCTCCCTCACTTCTACTTTTTTCTTTCTCCCTCGTCCACGTAAGCTTTGTCTCATTCATTTCGACCATTTTTCATCATGACGGGATTCAAACCCTGGACCTCCTGAAGTACGGTTGGCTCTCTCAGGGTCAAAAATAGTTGGGTTTTCGTTAAATTTACCAGTTTCTACTAGATATGGAATTGGATTTGGATTTGTTGTGACAATTGATTTGTTTTGTTAGTGATTTTGTCAATTGTATAATTCTAGTATTTTTGGCTAGTGTTTTTGTCAACTGTGCAATTCTAGCGGTGGTTTGCTATTTGGGTTTCTCTATAATTTTAATGATGCTTTTGTTTTTCTCATTCATGTTGTGTATGATACTGGGAGCAATAACTAGCACTCATATCATAAGGAGGTGCAATGATTACTCTGATTATAATTTATATAGAATGTCATATAAATTTGAAAGTAGAATAAGGTGGATATAGAAACATAGCATTTTATAAAAGGTCGTAAGTTGTAACAATAAGTAATCTATAACTAAAAGATCAACAGCTGCCTTGGGTTTTCACGCACTTATCAAAGACAGTAATCAATTGATGATGTTCTCCACATACAAATCATTGTATTTGTATACATCTCTTCATACACATTTCAAAAGGGTATTTCACTTAAAATGAACATCAATTAAGAAAAGCTATGTGGTGTGAGAAGGTGCTTGGGATGTGACTTTTTGTCATTTTTCTCTACTACTTAGTCAATTCATAATTGTTGAAAAAGTTCAAAAGTTAAATTAATATATATGATCGGTAATGTAAGGATATTTAGGTTGTCCCACTCCAATAGAGGTCACAAGGAGGACCTCCTCCCCATCCACATTAGATCTTAGGATCCACTTAAGAGCCACACACACTTTCAAATCCACTTAAGAGCTACTGGAAGACCAAGAGTCACCACATAGAACCGCACTAGAAACCACCAATGGTGCCACCACGGAAGTCCAAGAACCACAAATCCACTTAAATGCCACTAGAAGACTAAGAGTCACCACATAGAACTGCACTAGAAACCACCAACGAAACCACCATGGAAGTCCAAGAGCCACATCTTGAAGTTCCAACTATAGATGTTACTTGGGGATTTGAACTTGGATCTCCATCTTGAGAACCTAATGGCCTTGCCATTAAGCCCAACCCCTTTCACAAATGCTAGTAAATATATATATTAAAAGATAATATTAATTTTTTAATATAGTTTACAATTACAAAAATATAATATGCATTAATTTAAAAAATAACTAGCAGTTGCACGGAGTTTTTGCGCAACGTTTTTGTTGATAGGCTATTAGTAATGGTAGTAATAAATTGTGGAATAAAATATAGAAATAAAAATTCAAACTTATATTGCAAGATGAGACAATGACAATGGTGTTTTGTTTTTAGCAATGTATAATAAGTATTTTTAATTTGCATTTAAAATATATGTTTATAGAATTAGGGTTTATCATTAAAAGTATTAGAAAAAGCAAGGATCAACATGCAAGAATAAAACCACAAAGCTATTTTCTACACAATATGCCAAATTAGATTGCCAAAAGATGAATTGGAAGTCAATATGACAAGTACATATAGCCTTGAGCAACCTTGAGTTAATGGGAGTCAATCCCATAACTTAAGGAGATCTCAAGTAGATGTGGCAAGCTAAGTGGAGTGAAAGAGTTCGAAGGACTCTTCATAACTACCACACACCCAGCTGAGGTGTCTTATGCCATGTGCATAAAATGAGGCCAAATGAAATCCAAATGAAGCCAAATGAAATGTGTACACTAATGCCCCCCCTTAAGCACAACTTAGGTGGGTGTAAAAGATGGGTCCCGGCAACAAGGTCTGATGAGGTACCCATGTACAAAAAAACTCTCATAAGTGGAGAAAGGTAGAAAACCCAATGGGAAAAAACTACCCCCCAAAAGAGAAAAAACAAGAAAGTGTACTAGACACTTTACAAAATACCCAAAGGTGATAATCCTGCTGCGAAGAATCTCTGGAAGCCTTCTGTGAAGCAACTCTGAACTCTGATGTAGCAACAGGAGATGATGGCAATGATATCAGGTTCCAAAATCATGAGTCCATGTTCCAAATTTAGAGACTGCAGATGCAAAAAGAGCATGACCCCTAAATGTTTCTGTTGCTGTATCTGGTGTTGATGATGACTCTTGATTAGATTCAAGATCCTTTATATTATGCTTTTCAAGAAGATTTGTCAGATGATTGATCTTCTTCTTCAAACATTTTTGCTCAGTGTGCCCAATTTTATTGCAATATGTACACTTAGCTTTTTCTTTGCCTTGATCTGAAAAGCTTTGAGTGTTTGATTTTGAAGACTCAACTTTCTTATCTTTCTTGATTTCTTTGTCCTTTTTTTTTCCTCCTTTGTTATTTTCTCAATTTCCAGCAACAAGAGCATGTGGTTTGGAATTCTTTATGGCACCCATTTGTATCAATTTATGCTGTTCCCTTGTTAAGTCAACAATGAATTCATCCAAAGTAGGCATTTTCCATAAAGCACCAAAAGCCCTTTTAGCGGTATAAAAAGAAGATACAAAGACAGAATATTTAGGACCTAATTTGGAAAGCATAGAAAGTATGAGTTGATCTTCTTTTTTATCTATCCCACATTCTTTTAACTGCAATTTCAATAATCTGAACTTTGTGAAATAATCTTCTAAGGTATCAAAATCTCTAGGGCTCAAACTGAGGAGCTCATTTTCTAACTCATGACTTTTCAATTCATCAACCTTCCCAAAGAGTTTTTCTAAGGTTTGCCATATCTCATTGGGTGTTTTCAAGGTTTCAACATGGAATAAAAGTTTAGGAGCTAGATTTAGACATAAGAACCCAAAGGCCTGATCACACTTATTGAACCATTTTTCTTTATCTTTGATAGCATTTGGCTCTTTTTCTGTGCCCATAGTCACTCTATATAACCCTTTATCCTTTAGCATAAGTTGAATACCGAGTTTCCAATCATGATAGTTAAAGGGTGTTAGAGGTTTGATAGGACGATTTGGCTTCATGCTTTACTTAGATTGTTTGCAAATTTGTTTTGAGATGTGGAAAGAAATATTGAGGGAGAAATGGAAGTGCACACAAAACACAACTCTAGATACCCCCTGTGAATTTTGGCACTTTATAATGATAGTGCTTTAACCAATGCTAATTAGAACGAAAAATGGCACTTTATAATGATAGTGCAAAATCGTTTCCAATAAATTACTATTGTTTATAGCATCAAGGCTTTAATCACATATGTAACATTAAATGTTACTACTATGATGTTACAATTTCAAAAAAAATTGTTTAAAAAAGACTTCTATTTGCATACAACAAAAAAATGCAACAACCGTTGAAACAAACGGTGAGTCAGCAAAAGGAATTACAATCAAACTTTGTTTTCTACCATTGATGCTGGTGCTCCTCTGGGGAAGCACTCTGACTATCCCACCAAGTGTTGGAAAGACTGAAACAAACAAGTGGTGATGTTGAGGTCGGCCTCCTCAAAACATTGCAAGAAATCCGCAACTGTAATGTGATGAATCTGTGGCCATGGATTGTGCCTTCCAAAGCCGCAACCCTCAGAATGACGTCGACCTGCAGAAATGTCTAGATATTGCACCAAAGCTTCAGCCTTGAATTATCTTTTGTAGAGATTGTACTGATGGAGCCCACAGAGCCCGGAGTGAAATGAGAGAGGAATCAAAATCTTCGATGATTGGAATGAGAGGCGCTGTCTACTGATGGCATCGACCAAGAAAAACATCAAGAAAATAAAACATGCTAGAACAAGATGTCAAACGGCCTGAGCTGAGAGCATAATCGTCCTTCAAAAGTGGCACGCTTGACAAGAGAGCCCAAAGGTCATGAACAAGGGCGAGTAGGTGAAGATTTACGCCTGTGTAAAGGGCGTTGACTGTGAAAAAGGATGTGGCCTTGCTGAGAAGGCATGCGCCTTGTATAAGGGCCGGCCTCCTCCCTCTTCACGGAGATGCCCTCCTCATGATGTTCTCAACTGTAAAGAAACAGCGACGTCCAGTAAATGAATACCTATGAGCAAAACAAATGTGGACGTCTTGGAAGAGAATGGTGGCTAGACATAACTTGAAAATGTCTTTCACCAATAAATAAGATCTCGATCCAGGAATGAACACCCAAATCCCCTCGGGGCTTTGGAAATCGACCAGAACTATGGGCAATGACTTTTGGAATGCTTGACAACAGTTTTGGCACCTGCAATAATCTTCGACCAAACAGAGTTAAACTGGCGGCTGAGTCCACATTGGCATGCTCGGCCTCTAAATACCAGGTGATGAAAAAATGGCCAAAAGCAAAAACAATTCACCCAGAAACAAGAAAAAAATAGCTCAGAAAGGCCGTGAGGCTGCAGATTTGCCCAAATCGACCAATTCAATTCAAAACTGAAAAAAATTTGTCAAGAAATTTTTGCCTAAATTCTAAAAAAAAATTTCTTTTTCAACAAAAAAATCCTATGATCTTTCGACTTGGCTAAGTGCAAGATTTGCTATAACAGGCAGAATTTTGCATGCAATGCTCTGATACCATATTAGAAAAAGCAAGGATCAACATGCAAGAATAAAACCACAAAGCTATTTTCTACACAATATGCCAAATTAGATTGCCAAAAGATGAATTGGAAGTCAATATGACAAGTACATATAGCCTTGAGCAACCTTGAGTTAATGGGAGTCAATCCCATAACTTAAGGAGATCTCAAGTAGATGTGGCAAGCTAAGTGGAGTGAAAGAGTTCGAAGGACTCTTCATAACTACCACACACCCAGCTGAGGTGTCTTATGCCATGTGCATAAAATGAGGCCAAATGAAATCCAAATGAAGCCAAATGAAATCCAAATGAAGCCAAATGAAATGTGTACACTAATAAAAAGAAACACAATGCTTGGTGTTAGTAATCACTTCAAGCATAGAAGGATGCAAAGAATATGAATCATTTAGTTTTTTTTCCTCAAAAAAAACTTTTTTAATATTACGAATTGTTTAACTGCTAACATTACATATTGACCATCTTACAATACTAAATGCTATAGCTAATACAATCTCCTAGAGCTCATCTTAAGTTAAGCAATTGTAATTGCACAAATAATAATAAATAAGAGATTGACAACACAATCACTCAAAAACATACCATATAAGAATAAATACAAGTATATTAGAGACTATTTATTATATATAAAATAAATATAATTAAGCTATAAATACTAAATATTAGTAGTATAATTACAATAGAAATTAACCAAATATCACTATGGTTTCTTAGTACTTATGTGTTTCTTTTGTTTAATATGGTTGACCATGCTTGTTTTCTAGTGTACTTGTCTAGTTGCTTCCATTGGTTTGAGAGTGTCTTAAAATGTAATTGATAGTCTCTAAGTAATTTTAGCATGTAGGAAAAATATTTATGCAAACAATATTGACTCATTTTTATTCTAAATGATGAAATGCATATAATTAGTTAGCATCTCTCTCTCTCTCTCTCTCTCTCTCTCTCTCTCTCTCTCTCTCTCTCCTCCTTTACCTCTTTTTCTCTTACTCTTTCTTTCATTCTCTCTATCTCTATCTCTCTTTTTGTATCTACATTCCTCTATCCTCCTCGTCTTTATCTCACTTCCTCTCTCCCTCCCTCTTTCTATATCTCTCTCTCTAGCCACCTCTATGTATCTCTATCTCACTTTTACATAATTTAAATTATATAAAATATGCTATATAATAACAAATATAACTATATTAGATATTATATATAAAATAAATATGATTAAATTATGAATAAATATTTAATATAAATAAATAATTTTATAATATAATAGTATTTTTAAAATATATTGAATAATTTACATTGTATAAAATATACTATACAATAATAAATGCAATTATATTAGAGACTATATATTATATATAAAATAAATATAATTAAGTTATAAATATTAAATATGTCTACCTCTTTATATTATGTCTCTCTATGTATTCGTCTATCTCTTTGTCTCTCCCCTTCTCTTTTTCTCTACCTCTCTTTTTGTCTTCCTCTCTTTCATTCTCTCTATCTCTCTCCACTTCTCTTTTCCTCTCTTTTTCATTCTCTCTCTATCTCCCTCTCTTTCTCTATCCTCTATGTCTCTCTATCTCATTTTTAAATAATTTACATTATATAAAATATGCTAAATAATAACAAATATAACTATATTAAATATTAAATACTATATAAAAAATGAATATGATTATATTATAAATAAATATTTAAAATAAATAAATGATTTAATAGTATAATATTATTTTTAAAATATATTAAATAATTTAAATTATATAAAATATACTAAACAAGAATAAATACAATAATATTAGAGACTATATATTATATAAAATAAAAATAATTAAGTAATAAATATTAAATATGTTTAGTCTATCCTTCTCAAGATAGAAGACATGTGAGTGACGAAAAAATAAAATAAAGGGATATTTAACATGGAGATGTGCTTTTGCATCTGTCAAATCACCACCTCAATCCTAAAATAATTTCTCACAAAGCTGCACAATCCATGCCCACCATCCATTGGCAAAGACCGAGTACACAAACTTGTAACCTCTAATTTGCCACAATGGTGTGTAGCCAGCAAACGATTTCCCTCCATCCTCAAGGCCAACCAAAAATCTTTTAAGCTCTAACAACTAATTGTAAATAGCTAAGAGCTCCTTGCTCAAAACACCCAGGTCGTCCCAAATCGCCACCTATTTTGGGGCACCCGTCACCTTTGAATTCTCCATAGAAACACAACCGTCATGATGCCATAGGAAATGAGATAATATAAGGAGCACAAGTAACCTAGTTAATAACCTTAGACAAATGCACTTTATCCTCCAACTTTGCCAAGAAATCTACCAAAATGGAAGCCCTTGTCCAAGCCATGCTAGTGTGGCCATATTCGCACATACCCAAAATGCACTTACCTTGTATTTATACTTTAATAACATCTAAAACATCATTAATATAAGTTGTAAGCCACTATTTTTAAACTAGCAGTTGCACATAGTTTACGCGCAACAATTTTGTCATTTTTTACTTACATTTAAATATCAATCTCTAAAAAAGGAGGGACTTTCCTAAAGATTGATAGTTGGTAAAGATCGAGTAGAAGAATAATAATCTAAAAAGAGGTGGCATTGGATAACAAATACATGAGATAAAGAACTTCAAAAGTTTGACAAACAATGTAATTATTTCAATAATTTTGTGCTCCCATTGTATCCTAGGTGTTAGTAGTCTAGAATTGTCACTATGTTAATTTTCTAGGAGAGTTTTCTTGTCAAAAAAATATTTGGAGACTTAAAACTATAGAGCTAATTCAACTTTGAACAGACTAGTTTAATAGCGAGAAAGCTTAAGCAAAAAATAAATGCAAGTATAAATGGGAAGCAGCGGTAGTTGGTACCCAACTGTCGCTACTCTTAAAAAAACAATAAGAAAGCCATGCCTTTATATTCAACTAAAGAAGAATGCCTTCTGTAGAAATGTGTTCATCTGTGAAAATAATATTCACTTGGTTAGGGAATCAAGTAATCTCCACATAATGTGTAAGCAAAGCAGGTGTTTGTGTAATGTCCCCTTCTAGCAAGCCAAAAATTTTGCACCCTTGCAAACAATTTCAACTTACCAAAAGAGAACATTAGTATTCCATTTTTCATTTCCTTTTAATCTTGATGATAATCATAAACATAACCATATACTATTTGCCATTTCATAAATTCATTTTTCCATACATCATGATTCTCCTCGGGTGAGATAATCCTTAGGCCTCTTATTAACCTCACCTTCCACCTTGTGAGAGAAGATTCGTTAGGTAGGTGATGTCATCTCAATCCTATGGGTCCATTAATATTATTCCTTAGTTTGTCAACCAATGCCCATAATTCCTTAGTTCGTCAACTAAGGCCCATTCCTTGATACTTAAATTGAAGGTCCATAGTAATACCCTTGATTCATCAATCAAGGCCCATTCCCATGGAATGATCAATACCCACCATAACTATCTACCCCACCTTCTTAGTGTTAGGTGGTTAATTAGGAAGTCTCGTATCTACCCTTAGGAATTCATGCCTTTATTAATCTTTAGATTTTATCCTAGAGCCTTCTCCCTAGGTTTTACCCTAAGGCCTTAATTAATCTTCATCTAAACATATACATACTTGTTATCTCTCATACGTCATGTATTAACAACTTATGAATTCAAATCATACAAGATACATATTTAAAATATAAATTTCAGACATAAATGTATATATCACATATATCAATTTTTACTTAATAACCTTATTATTTATATCTTTCAAGTTATAAATTGAACAAGTAATTATAAATTCTTACAAATCATAAATTGAATAAGTAAATATAAATACTTACTTACCTGCTTTACCTGGGATTCCTTACCTATGCTGCGGTAATATAGTTTTTATTGTATTGCTGTTATAAAATGCAGATCTAAATATATGTATTTATCCCATACTCTTTTTATATTTTCTCCCCATGATCCTTTTCCTTGGCTACCCTCGTGTTTTCCTTGTGATATTTTCTTGCTGTGTCTTTGATGAATTCAAATGATGTTTCTTCTTTATTACCTTTATTGAATTCACAGTTGTTTATTTATTTCTTTTTATTACTTCATTCTTTCGATGATGATTTCCTTCTATCTCACAACCTTTATTTATTTCCCTTTCAAGGGATATGTTCGAAGAGGTATGTCTCTTATTATTTTTATTACTTTATATTAATTCCCTTTTGTGGTAAAACTAGTTCTAACCATACGTAACTCCCTTATCATAAGAGGATAGGTTAAAAGATGTTTATTATTATTTATTTACCTTATTTGTATTTATATTATATCATTATAATAAATGATATATTATTTATATTTATATTACAATATAAGATAATAATAATAATAATATTTGTATTTATATTATTAGATATATTCATAATATATTATTTATTAATGTGTTGCACTTATAAATATCTTCTTTCGACCTCCCCTTAATCTTTTTAAAGTACATTATTTATATGATATATATAGTATAAATAAATACTTTTGTTATTAAGTACGGGAGCTCTTTTATTTTATTTTATTTCCAAGCATATAATATGGTGGGATAATGTTTGTCTTATTAGACTTTTTTTTTTATATGATTTTATTTTGAATTTAACCTTTTGTTTAACTGTATTACTTTGTCTTATTCTAAATTACTTTACTTTCTAAATTACTTTACTTTCTAACTTTAATAGGTAAGACTCTTCATAATATTTATTTTTATATATAATAATATATCTTATTAATTACTCACATAAATATTATATTAAAATATTTATATTTATAATATATCTAGTTAATTAAAATATAAATATATATATTTCATATATTTTATAATATTTAAATTATATTAAATTAATAATATTATTTATTAAATAATACATATTAATAATATATTTTAAATAAATATATATTATATATTTAGTTTATATAAGGCTAACTTATTATTTAAATAAACAATTCAATTATAAATCATTATAGGGACATGACAACCCTCCCCACTCAAGATTGCTTGTCCTCAAGCAATTATAATTAGGTATCCTAAAGTAATATTTAATAACATTATATTTTATTAGATTTCCTTATATAAAATAAGGTTTCACTCACCAATAATATAAAATAACCTCTAGAAAATGTAACAAATTAATATAGCTAATAAACTATAGTGCTATAAATAATATAGGGGCCTAAAATAATAATTTATAAATTTGGGTTTACCCTTTTAAATTTTCAGTACTAAATTTGCATAAAAGCATTTCTATTTATTTAATTATCAAAAATGTTTTAATGACTACTAATATTATTTTAATGCCATGATTAACCAATAGCATCAAATGAACAATCCAAACCAAATAACCAAATGTCAAACATACCTGACACAACCAAAGTGAAAACAGAGGGGCACTACATCCTCCCCCCTAAAACTTGACTTACTCCTGGAAGTCGCAGCTAAGGTGGAAACATTACAAGTTAGTAACAACATTAAAGTTGATTCATTTCATACAATAATACACACTAAAATATAAACTTATATACTCCATTTCAAAAATAATCTACACAATCAAAGCTTGCAATTTCAAAAGTGGTTTCATAATGCATAAACCACTCCCAATCGTTACAAGTTACCATTGACACCCAACCAGTTTCTTTAGAACAAGGAAAACATTACACCTTTTTATTCCTAACTTGTAAAAATTATCATATCATAAACATATGAAGCATTCTATTTCAAATACACGACCATTGTAATTTCTCTACCAATCTGCTATTAAGCAAACCATAGGTCAGAATGCTACATTTTCACAAAATATCAACATATTCATACACCTAAAACACACCTTTTTCACTAAATCTCATAGCATCTTCAACAAGGTCATGAATTTCTTTCACCTTTTGAAGCATGGAAACATAATTTATCATTTCATAAATCCATTTTCATGATTTACCATATATTCTTCACATACACACAAATTAACATTACCGGGATTCACATCACAAGGCTACACAAGGGTTCATTTGGACACTGGGAAACAACATACTAATCCATGATACATAATCCATGAGCCAAGAGCCAAAATCCATCTCACATAATCTATACCTCACATGTAGTGGCTTGATGGTGTTAGGCCACACACACATGGTGAGACCATCCAAACAAGACCACAATGACCTATCTATTGTTGTATAAGGTAGTTAGCCTCCAAGAGATAGTCATCACACATAGGTGGGTAGTGGGTCCTAGCTGTGTAACAGCCTCACATACCCCCATCCTCAAGATTCCCTGTGTCTGCTTCCTTGTATACACTCATCAAGTACGCCTCATACATCCTTGGAGAGGAATCACAATACGACACATGGCCGACATCGAAAACAATAAGGAAAAACTAGTTTAGCCACCAATGTCATAAAGAAAGATCAAATAAAAATTCAATTTCAACAATAAAGAAAGAAATGCGCATAATTTCAACACTAAATCAAATGTAACCACGATGGCTACATGCAAATAAGATCACAAGGTGTGGCTAAACCATCACAATTAAATATAAACAAAGTGTTAGCCTTCACAATCAATAGAAAATCATCAACAACCATAAAGAAAGTCCACAATCTTCAAAATTGCACTGTACAACACTGCGTGACTAGATACTAGCCACCAAATGAGGAAGAAGGGAACAACGTCAGGCTATAGCAGTAGCCCTCATGTGGTACGGAGTGAGCACGCCATCCACATGGCTCAAGGTGTACTCCTCGGCTACACCCTACATCGCGTCGTCACGCGGCATGGACTAACCAAGTGGTCCGCACACTCTTTGGCTACCCACATGGAACGTGCACCTTGGCCACATCCCGCATCGCATCTTAGTGCGGCATGGTCATACGCCAGCCGGAGAAGGCACGTACTAGCCATATGCCACATGGCAGTGTGTCTGTGGCTTCGCAAAAGTAGGCACGTACAAAACACACCCCGAATAGTGATACCTCGTGGAAAAGGCACACGCATGTACTCACCGTAGCCAGAGGTATACATGGCTAGGACCTACCCATATGCTAACCGACCCAACACTATCGAAAGCAAACATGGGTATCCCTCTACAAGTGTGCGAGGCCCCATTACGCTCATCACACAAGTAGGCTATGACACAATCTCATAGTACACCTTCATGTGGCTATGCATGTGGCATCATGTCCTCAAGCCCAGCTCGCTACCATCAGCAACACGGCATCATCACCAACACTATGTCAGAACATCAATGGGGTGTGGCATCGTACCTATTGCATCATGTCGGAACATGTACAGATACGGAATCTATCTCAACATGGGTAACAAATCTCCCTCCACATGTTAGACCTCAAATATACATGGGGCACATGGTCTCACTTGGGTTATCCATGCAGGTCCTAGACCCTGGCCCCCAAATGATGACTCATGTCATCACATAGTTCCAGTTGGGTTGTCCTTGTAGGTCCTAGACCCCGGCCCCCAACTGACAACTCATGTGGCATATCATACCTTTCATGAAGACAAGGTAAATGATCCTCCAAGAAATACCATCCAGATGCTCAGAAACTGTGGGGATTAGGCTAACACATATGAATCAAGTACCTTGATCCATCATAAGGGAAAGTAGTGAGTACGTTTCCTCAGATTCGGTTAAGCGAGGGACCACTCTGCGTCGTCATAAGCGTACGCTGTACACTCCGCCCAAGGAACTTTGTGGCTACTACTACCCCTTCACAGATTGAGGGACTAGTGAACCAAAAGAAGAGAATCTATGAATCTAACTTTTGGCTACTCTTTTATATATATATTTTCAACCACGCAAGGGTTGGCCCTCAATTGGGTAACAAACATACAAACACATAATGGTATGGTTGATTCCACACCTAAAATACACATATCCCCATGGATGGGTACCCAGTATCACCATCTCAAGGGCACACAAAGCAAGTACGAGGTATTCACAACACTCAATCAATGCACAATTACTAGTTTCACACTTTTACATGGGAAGATTACTTTTATATACACAATTCCATTACTACCAATATGATTCCTATTTGCAAAATCATAACATTACCTATTATCCACTTCCTTATTCCAGTTTCCTTCCAGTCTAGTTTTCTGCATATCACACGATGCTAAATCTCAATCTCATGATCATCTATCCAATACATCAATCTAGATGTATAGATCAAGCATAGTATCCTACTCAGGAGTTTCCTACCACTTGCATAAAAAGTACTACTATAGCTAAACATGAGCGACAACATTAATCAAGAGGTCCTAGTGCTGAAACCTGGCTCTGATACCAAATGTAATGTCCCCTTCTAGCAAGCCAAAATTTTTGCACCCTTGCAAACAATTTCAACTTACCAAAAGAGAACATTAGTATTCCATTTTTCATTTCTTTTTAATCTTGATGATAATCATAAACATAACCATATACTATTTGCCATTTCATAAATTCATTTTTCCATACATCATGATTCTCCTCCGGTGAGATAATCCTTAGGCCTCTTATTAACCTCACCTTCCACCTTGTGAGAGAAGATTCGTTAGGTAGGTGATGTCATCTCAATCCTATGGGTCCATTAATATTATTCCTTAGTTTGTCAACCAATGCCCATAATTCCTTAGTTCGTCAACTAAGGCTCATTCCTTGATACTTAAATCGAAGGTCCATAGTAATACCCTTGATTCGTCAATCAAGGCCCATTCCCATGGAATGATCAATACCCACCATAACTATCTACCCCACCTTCTTAGTGTTAGGTGGTTAATTAGGAAGTCTCGTATCTACCC
Organism: Cunninghamia lanceolata; assembly: GCA_027924645.1. Taxonomy (NCBI): domain Eukaryota; kingdom Viridiplantae; phylum Streptophyta; class Pinopsida; order Cupressales; family Cupressaceae; genus Cunninghamia; species Cunninghamia lanceolata. The sequence goes on along the minus strand of BSBN01000112.1, from coordinate 11,695,645 downwards.
TTAGGAATTCATGCCTTTATTAATCTTTAGATTTTATCCTAAAGCCTTCTCCCTAGGTTTTACCCTAAGGCCTTAATTAATCTTCATCTATACATATACATACTTGTTATCTCTCATACGTCATTTATTAACAACTTATGAATTCAAATCATACAAGATACATATTTAAAATATAAATTTTAGACATAAATGTATATATCATGTATATCAATTTCTACTTAATAACCTTATTATTTATATCCTTCAAGTTATAAATTGAACAATTAATTATAAATTCTTACAAATCATAAATTGAATAAGTAAATATAAATACTTACTTACCTGCTTTACCTGGGATTCCTTACCTATGCTGCGGTAATATAGTCTTTATTGTATTGCTATTATAAAATGCAGATCTAAATATATGTATTTATCCCATACTCTTTTTATATTTTCTCCCCATGATCCTTTTCCTTGGCTGCCCTCGTGTCTTCCTTGTGATATTTTCTTGTTGTGTCTTTGATGAATTCAAATGATGTTTCTTCTTTATTACCTTTATTGAATTCACAGCTGTTTATTTATTTCTTTTTATTACTTCATTCTTTCGATGATGATTTCCTTCTATCTCACAACCTTTATTTATTTCTCTTTCAAGGGATATGTTCGAAGAGGTATGTCTCTTATTAGTTTTATTACTTTATATTAATTCCCTTTTGTGGTAAAACTAGTTCTAACCATACGTAACTCCCTTATCATAAGAGGATAGGTTAAAAGATGCTTATTATTATTTATTTACCTTATTTGTATTTATATTATATCTTATTTATATTTATATTACAATATAAGATAATAATAATAATAATAATAATATTTGTATTTATATTATTAGATATATTTATAATATATTATTTATTAATGTGTTGCACTTATAAATATCTTCCTTCGACCTCCCCTTAATCTTTTTAAAGTACATTATTTATATAATATATATAGTATAAATAAATACTTTTGTTATTAAGTGCGGGAGCTCTTTTATTTTATTTTATTTCCAAGCATATAATATGGTGGGATAATGTTTGTCTTATTAGACTTTTATTTTTATATGATTTTATTTTGAATTTAACCTTTTGTTTAACCGTATTTTGTCTTATTCCAAATTACTTTACTTTCTAAATTACTTTACTTTCTAACTTTAATAGGTAAGACTCTTCATAATATTTATTTTTATATATAATAATATATCTTATTAATTACTCACATAAATATTATATTAAAATATTTATATTTATAATATATGTAGTTAATTAAAATATAAATATATATATTTCATATATCTTATAATATTTAAATTATATTAAATTAATAATATTATTTATTAAATAATACATATTAATAATATATTTTAAATAAATATATATTATATATTTAGTTTATATAAGGCTAACTTATTATTTAAATAAACAAATCAATTATAAATCATTATAGGGACATGACAACCCTCCCCACTCAAGATTGCTTGTCCTCAAGCAATTATAATTAGGTATTGTTGTGATGTTCACAACACGCCCCATTTTGCTCCTTAGCAAAACGAGGACCCCTGCTGATGTTTGCTTTTTGCTTCTGCTTGTGTTTTTCTGCTTCCTGGCGGTTTGGTAAAAATGAAGGTCAGGTGCATCATCATCATGATATTGCAAAAGGTAGGTCATCATCATGAGGTCTGTTTGTCAAAGTTCATATTTTGTTTCTGTGACCTCATATTTTGAAAGAGCTTGAAATTTCATGCAGGTTTGCCTTTTACTTCACTTGAAAATTCGACCGTATGTGAAAGTTATGCACGGTCAAAGTCTTGGTCAAACCTGATATTCGCAGGAGCATCATCATTTTATTTTTTATTCTAAGTCATGTTGACAGGATCATCATGATCTTCGCATTATGCAGCATCATGATGTCTTTTAGGAGGGTCATATTATAAACTCGGTTTTGCTGAAGAGCATCATCATCATCATATTTGAACCCCCCCGATAATATCCTGAGGTTCGAAATATCATGATGACGTTAACTTTAAGTCGAGGTAAGTTCCCCCCGTCGAGCGGCCTTTGTATCGCAAGCATCATCATGATATCCTTGCATCGCCTGATCTTAAAATATCATGCTGATGGTATAGGATCACCCTGACTTAACAAAATCACCTTCGGCATATTTACATGCGCACGTTCAAAACCTATTAGAAGGTCATCATCATGATATTTGCTGGCATTCGAAATATGATGATGACGACGACTTCATATCCTCCTGGTCTCCCTTTCGCAAGGTCGTCATCATGATATTTGCTGAACTTCAAAATATGATGATGACGGCTTCTTGATCATCATCCTGATCTTTCACAGAACATTCTCTGAAATTCGCTAAGTAATGAAGACATCGTCATGATAATTTCGAAGGAGGATCATCATCTTTATATCCTCCTGATATCCGTTTGCCAAAACATCATGATGATCAGCCTATCTATTAAGAAGGGTTCGATATTGCATTTCTTAAACAGCATCATCATATTTTGTAATATCACCCTAGCCGAAATATCATGATGACCAACTTATCCTTGTGCTTCGAAGACAAAGTATCATGATGATGTCATCATGATAAATCGATGAGAAGTAAATGTCCTGATGATCAGCATCATCATATTTTGCAATATCACCCTGGCCCGAATATGATGACGTCATCATCATCATTTTTATCCTGTCCTGTTAACAACATCATCATCATGATCTTGTTTGTGCGCCCGATATTTCGCCAAGTCCTCCTGCCGAAAATGCAACCTTTTTGAAAACATCCTGATCATCATCATCATCATATTTTTATCCTGATCATGCTCATGATCATCATATTTTCCTTTCGGCAGGATTTTTCTCAAACATGATCCGGTTGGCGAAATATCATGATGACGTCATGTTTCAAGTTTAGCAAAGGCTCCGGATATCATGATGACGTCATCCCGATCTTATAACGAAGAGGTAAATATCCTGATCATCATCATCATCATTTTCTTTCTTTCAGCAGGATATTTTCTAAGACCCGATCCGTCTCCCGAATATGATGATGATGTCTTCTTCTGTGTTCGACAAAGCAAATATCCTCCTGATCATCATCATCATCATTTTTCCTTCGAGCAGGATATATTTTCCAGGCACGATCCGGTTCCCGATTATCATGATGATGACGTCCTTTTCCCAGTTCGACATACGCCCCAAATATGATGATGATCTTCATCATGCTGATTTTTATCGAGAGGGTTGCCTTGGCCGCGAAAGGATCATATTCACTTCATCATCCTAATCATGCTCCTTAGGTGACCCGATATCAAATATCCCCCTGATCTTAACCGAATATCATGATGACGTCATCCTTAGCATCTCAATGAAGCCCGAATATCATGATGACGTCACCATCATCTTCCTCTCCTCGACAGCATGATTATATTCGCATCCTCCTATTCTTTTTCAACATGATGATGATGTTGTTGTTCGTTTCTCCATATGCAGAAGTCAAATATCATGATGACGTTCATCTGAACCTTCAGGAGGGAAAGCATCATATTTTCCAGAATATCATGATGATGAGGTATATCGACTAACCTGTTTTTTTTGACGCACCGACTGCGAACATCATGCCGATGGGCGGGAAATGAAGCGGTGGAGTTTTTAAGTGTTTTTTTTTTTTTGGCGCCTCTGACATTTTTTCAGTCAGCGATGGTTGACCCATCAATTTTGAGCAGCTTGGGCGCATTTTTCACGCGTTTTGAGCGGATTTTGGATCTGATTTCCGCGATCTTGCGCAGTCACTTGGATTTAAACGCTTATTCTAGTTTCCTGCTGTTTTTTGTGATAAATGTGAAACTTATTGCTGGTCTTGTCTTGCAGGCTTGCAGTTGAGGAAGCAGCTGGAAAGTCAATGCAGTGACCTCATGGAGGCAGAAGATCAGATCTCAGGAGCAAGAAGATAGAGATGAAATGCAAAAAGTCAAAGCCATTCAAGTGAAGAGGAAGGTCGCAGCTGGAGGTATTTCTGCAAAAGACAAACAGAAGTTATTGCTCAGCTGCTGGAACTTCTCAGAAGGGGCAATATTTCGCCCAGATTTGACCATGGCTCTGAGATATTTTTAAGAACTGGTTCACCTGCATTTATTGCTGTAACTAGAGGTTTGAACCAGGGGGTCAGTTAGGTTTTTTTGCTGTAGTGAGGACAATCAGGATGTTATATATTGTGCCTCTCTACACTGTAATACTTTACAACAGGGATTTTTAGGGCCTACAACAGAGATTTTAGGAACATACAGCAAGATAGCTTAGCATAGTTTAGAGTAGAAGAAGGAGGTCGCCTGTTTGTCTGCAGTAAGGTGCGCGTGGAATGTCTGGCTGCCTTACTGTATCTGTAAAGCTTGTAAGTTCTCTGTAGTATGATCAATGAAACTAAGAGTCATTCTTACATTGTAAATCATGTATGGCTATTCGTTTCTAATGCAATAGAATCTGGAGTTCTGCATCTATCTTCTGAGTGTTCTCCTGCTCTTCTTTGTGTTTTGAAATATCTTCTTTGAGAGCTTGCAATTTTAAATGTATGTTTGTGAAAATGCTCAGGACTTACATTTAAGGTTTTTACTGTGGATTTGATCAGATTACTGTGGTATTTACATAGTGGATAACAGAAACAATTAGATCCTTCTGTAGATTAGATGAAGTGTAGATTAGATCTCTCTAACTTTTCCCAACCCATCTGAAATATTTAGCTAAAAAACGTAGAAATCCAAAGGAAATTGTCTCAAATTTGAAGAAGCATGATAACAGAGTCTAAGTAGACAGTTTTCATAAGTACATGAAGAAGGAAGCTGCAAAAAATCTAAGAAAACCCTCTGAAACTTGCAGCCCAGTATCACTCTTATGCAAAGGAATGAAAAGCATTGACATACCTCATGACCCTTTTGCATATTCTTAGGCCAGTAAACCACAAAACAAACCTAAACTACGTAAGGCCCCTTGAACATTACAGCTTCACATTGACCAACTGAACTTGACCAACCGAACCATTGTAGACTTGGGATTAGTTGAATCACCAAATGATTCCTTCTTGTCTTTCAAGTATAGTTACAGTTCATGTCATGTGAATTTTGACTTATTGTTATGATTGCATCAAAACAGTCATCAACAGTTTTCTGGCACTAGAAGGAGGGCCGCCTGAGTTAGGTTTCATTTCAAACTAGCTAACGACAGTAACAGAGTGACTAGGTCTAGGTCCAGTTCAGGAGATATCTTTGTGCAACTACCTGATACAAGGCGAAGTAAAAGCCCTTTAATCTGGAATCCAAAGATATCGCAAGCAGGAAGTTCATCTGGAACACCTCCTGGGTCACCTTTTAACATCTGTAGTATTATAAGTCCTGATAGATCACTGTTCAGATCTTTAAATCTTGGTTCAGGCACTTCTGGAGGTCTCAATCCTCCTCTAAATCCTAATCCACCAATCAATCCAGGTATTTCTGCAAGTTCAAGTCAAACTCAAATGCCTGCAATGGCTTATTTCGATGTCAATTCTCCCATATTCTTCAATGATTATCATGACATGCCAAAAAATCCAGAAAAGATATGTCCCAAATACCAGTTGCATCAAGACCCAGAAGATCATATTAGAATATTTAAGGAAGCATGTTTTAGGGCTATGTTAGAGCACGAGGATGTTGTGTGTAGGTTGTTTCCTTACACCTTTAATGAGCAGGCCTCTAGCTGGTATGTAAACTTACCCAATAGTTACATTTCTTCCTGGGCACTTATGGAAGAAGCATTTCTGTCAAGATTTAGAGGACCCATTGACCCTTGTGCTTTGTATCATAAGTTGGCTGCTATAAAACGAGGTGAGGGAGAGTTAATTGATAATTTCAATGACAGATTCCAAAAGGCCTATTCTAGGCTAGCAACCCCTTATACCATAGCTGATGCTCCCTTGTTGGCTATGTACTATGCTGCTTTGGATCCTTTAACTGCCATGTTTGTCAAAAGGAAACCTGACATAGATTCAGTATCCAAAGCCTATAAAGAGGCAGCCTCAGTGAACCAAGAAATGAGACATACAGCGTACAGTCCATTTGGAGGAAATTTTGGGGTGCAGAATCAGGCACACCCATGGAATGGAGTCCCTGTGCAGCATTCTCCACTAATAAATCCGGTTCCTTCTTACACACCTGTGTATAATCCTACTCCAATCCAGGCTATAACTCCTTACACGGCTAGTACTTCCAATAACAGTCAAAATAATGGTCAGCCTTTCTTCCAACTTCCTAGGGATGTAACTGTGGCAAAAGCACAAGAGGATAGGGAAGACATCAAAGAAATTACTGCACATCTGAAGAGATTAACAACCGAAGTGACACAGCTAAGAAATGAGAATCTCTATGGCAGAAGCAACCAAAACTACAATCCACCTCAAGGTCACAACCAAGGCCAAAATCAGAATTATAGTCTCAACCAGAACCAGCAGTACAATCAGAACCAAAACTACAATCAGCATCAAGGCCCCAGTCAGGGGCAACCAATGCAAAATAGGGGGCCAGTGATAGATAATAGGACCTGGGGCAATAATAACAAGAACCAGAATCAACCTAGGCCACCCAAGACATGGAACACTGGGCCCAACAACGGTACTCTGGCTTCTCCTTTCGAGAATACGGATAATCATGGTGCAAAACAAATAACTAACATACAAATGGCCAATACAGCACCCAAAAATTGGTGCAGATTTCACAATACTAATGCCCATGCTGAGCATGACTGTCCACAGTTCCACTTGGCAGCTAGTATCTTCAACGTAGATGTACAGCCTCCTACCTCGGAATTTCTCATTCCTAAGGGTAATGAGGTAGTACCCTTAGAATATGACACAGCATTAGTCTTAGAAACGTTTACCTTTGCAACTGCAGAAGAGAGGGAGGATGAATTGCTAGAGGATGAACCATACTATTGTGAAAGTCTTTATCCCGAATCAGCCTTTGTGTTAAATGCTTTTCAGTTTCCTTTTGAATCTGAAAACGAGATATTAAATGAAACAGAGGAGGTGCAGGCCTTTCAACAGACAAATAAAAGCCACACCTACCATTTGAGGAACAACCCTAGGCTGGGAGGACCTTTCACCACTTCCACTCCTCCGAATAACATCAATACACCCCCAGATCAGAATGCTAGCAACAATCCTGCCATACTTAAAGCTAGTCAGCACACAAATAACGGAACAGCAGTGCAAAAGGATCAAACAAGTAAGACAGAAGCAGTAGAGACAACAAGACTAATGAATTACTTGTCAGAGGAAATAAAGAAAATGAAGGTCAGCATACCTCTAAATGAATTATTGAAGACCCCAGGGATCAGAAATGCTTTTTTAAAATCCCTGGATACATCCATAACAAACATGGTGTCTGCTGATATAACTGTTCCTAGTAGTGATTCACCACCTAAGGAGAAAGGTAAGAAAGTTGAGCAGCCTTCCAACACAAATGTAGTAATACATGCGGATAAGAGGGATACTCAACCTTTCTTGTTAACTGTTAGGTTGTGTGGGAAGAATATACACAATTGCATGGTAGATTCTGGTGCTTCAGCCAACGTAATGCCCTTAGGAATATGTAAAACTCTCGGGCTGACTCCCACCAAATCTGCCAAGGTTGTCACACAATTAGATAAGACCGAGGTTAGTGTGATAGGAGAACTCATGAACATACAGGTGCAGTTAGCTTCAGACCCTAGGGTGAGCCAAATCATTGACATCCAAGTAGTGGATATACCCGTAAATTATGGAATGTTGCTGAGTAGGGATTGGTCCAAGACATTAAACGGGTATATGGCTACTGACTTTTCACACATGTGGTTACCATGGAGAGGCATCCCAAACCAGATCAGAATAGGGGCAGAGCCCAGAATGAAACATATGATAACAGAGTATAATCGAACCAATGAAATATTATATGCTGCTGTTGAACCAGGTGTATATAGAGTTACCAACAATGGGATGCAGATTGAAGAGATCATGATGTTAAACATTAGGAAGAAGTATGTCAGCAATAGAACAGCACTATTCATTGAGTCTGACGGAAATTCTTCAGATGAGGAAAACAATGCAATAGGCAAATTTGGTCATGCCATTAGACAAGAGCTAGAAAAGTGCGTTACACACAATCTCCCAGTCCAATGTAAGTTATATAAAAATAGGTGTAGAGTCCATGATAGGCAGCATTCTGAGGAGAATTGTGAAATATGCAAAGACATCATTGAATATGAATACAAGAAGTGCATAGGGAAGGTAGAGTCACAAGAGAAAAATGAGCATCCTGATCTAACACAGAGATATGTTCAGGATAATATAAGTGCCTTGATCCCAGATTTAGGAAAAGAAATAGAAGATGAGGGTAGTTATCTTTCTGAGTTGCAAACTACAAGCACACATATGCAAGATAACCAAGCGGAAAAACCCATGAATCAACAAGACAACACCCCACAGGCAATAAAAGAGACAAAGTATGCCAAGGTAAAAAATCAAAAGAGTAAGGATGGCATGTGGACGTTAAAATGTGATGGGTCCAAATCAAAACAGGGTGCAGGTGCAGGTGTTGAACTCATTAATCCTCAAGGTAAATCTCATTTGGCAGCATATAGATTACAATTTTCCTGCACTAACAATATTGCTGAATATGAGGCCCTAATTTTAGGACTTGTCATGGCCATCAGAAAAGGGGTAAAAGCCATCAGAGTGTTTTCAGACTCTGAATTAATAGTCAGACAAGTGAGGAAACTATATGCCTGCAATTATAAGAAGATGATCAGTTACAGACATAGAGTTTGGGGTTTAATGGATTCATTTGATGCTTTTAACATAGAGCATATTCCTAGAGAGCTGAACCACAGGCCAGATGCATTAGCAGTTGCTGCTAGTACATTAGAACCATTGACACTGTCAGGATTAAGACGATTTGCTGTTGAGCTAGTTAACGTGCCCAGTATACCAGACAACGTTACACACTTTCAGGTATTTGGAGAGGATCAGCAAATTATTGATTTTCTGACTTGTAATGAGGCATTTGAGGCCCAACTTATTGATGAACAAGAAAGGCCTGAAGTAACATGGGACGAAGAAGATATAATCAACTTAAAGAGCAACTTCTTGCCAAAAGGAGTAATTGAATTAGAACACATCTTTGACTTCGACGGAATAATAAGACAGAAAGACTTACCCAAAACAGAAGGGGGTAAGTGTGATTTACATAACTTAGGGACTGAGCTAAATCCACAAAATGTACTAATTGGGAAAGCTTGCTCTGAGAAAATCAGAAAAGAGGTTCTGGATGTTCTGCAAAAATATAAACATGTCATAGCATGGGCTTATGAAGACTTGAAAACATTTGATGAGTCCATCATAACTCACGTCATACCTTTAAGAAAAGAAGTCAAACCATTTAGGCAGAAACAGAGGCCTGTAAACGCCATTCTAGAGCCTTTAATCTTTGAGGAAGTGAAAAAACTACTGTCCGCTGGAATAATTTTTCTAGTCCGACATTCTGTCTGGGTAGCTAACTTAGTGCCAGTAAGGAAGAAAAACGGAGACATCAGGTTGTGCGTAGACTTTAGAAACTTAAACAAGGCATCTGAAAAGGATAATTATCCTTTGCCCCCAATAGATGAAGTACTGCAAGCAGTAAATGGCGCAAGGATGATGTCCTTTTTAGATGGTTTTTCAGGTTATAACCAGGTTTTAATTGACAGAGAGGATAGACTAAAAACCACCTTCACTTGCAAATGGGGAAATTATGCGTATAGAAGAATGCCTTTTGGTCTGATTAATGCAGGTGCCACTTTTCAGAGGGCCATGGACGTTGCTTTTCGTGGATTATCAGGTAAATGCATTGTTGTGTATATGGATGATTTAACTGTGTATTCCAAGGATGCATCCACCCACGCTGAGGACCTCAGAAAAGTACTGCAGCGATGTGAAAGGTATGGGATTTCCCTTAATCCTAAGAAATGTATATTTGGCGTAACTGAAGGTAAATTATTAGGCCATGTCATTTCTGAAAATGGAATTTCAATTGATCCGGATAGAATAGAATCCATAAAAAATTTGCAAATACCAAACAGTAGGAAAGAATTGAAATCATTTTTTGGTAAAATTAACTTTGTTCGGAAGTTTATAACAGGTTTTGCAGAGATTGTGCAGCCGTTGAATGCCATGTTAAAGAAAGATGCACAGATGGAATGGACGCCCGTAGCCAAAGCCGCATTTGAAGATATCAAGGAAGCAATTTCTAATGCCCCTGTATTGGCAAGTCCAGACTACACATGCCCGTTTTACATCTACTCCTTTGCATCTTCTCATTCTGTCGCTGCTGCTCTGACACAGAAAGGTGAAAATAATGACGAGAGGCCCATAGCATTTATGAGTGCGCCTCTGAAGGATGCACAGCTGAGATATCTAGATATCGAAAGACAGGCATTTGCATTGGTGAAGGCTGTGAAAAAATTCAGACACTACATCCTGCGCAGCCAGATTAAAGCCATAGTACCAGACGCAGCAGTAAAGATGCTGCTGATGCAGAACGAGCCTGGAGAAAAAAGAGCCAAATGGATCACCACGTTGCAAGAATTCGACATGGAGATCATTCCCGCAAAGCTGGTCAGAGGGCAGGCGCTGGTGCAGACAATAGCAAACACGGATCCAAATCTGATAAAACAGCAGTATGTATTGAATTCCCAAGACGCATCAGGCTGGTACGATGATTTAAGCACCTTCCTGATAACTGGAAGGTACCCAGGCAAGATGAAGGCTTCTCAGAGGAGAGCCTTGAAGATTAAGGCACAGCATTATATGGTGCAAGGAGGTCTTCTATTCAGGAAGAACCATGATGGAATTTATTTGAGATGCATAAACAGAGCTAAAGCTGATAAAGTGTTGACAGAACTACATGACAAATACGGAACCGGCCATGGTTCTCATTTAGCTACAGCACACAAAATACTGAGAGCGGGCTATTACTGGCCCACTATATTCAAAGATACTAAGGGTCACATCAGAAGCTGCCACACCTGTCAGACTGCAGCAGACAAAGGAAGAAATCTGGCCAATCCACTGCAGCCTGTGATCGAGTCCAGACCATTTGCACAATGGGGCTTGGATTTTATCGGAGTCATCAATCCCCCATCTTCTGCAGGACACAAGTTTATATTGACGGTGACGGACTATTGTACAAGGTGGACTGAGGCCACCTGCTGCAAGTTTTCCACAACTGAGGTAGTTATCAAGTTCCTTGAAGAAAACATCATCACCAGGTTTGGAACGCCCTATTCATTGGTATGTGATAACGGCCCTGCTTTTTCTTCTTTAAAATTTTCTAAATGGGCATTTGAATATGGGATCATTCTAAGGTTTTCTTCAAATTATTACCCCCAAGGTAATGGACTGGCTGAATCAACAAACAAAATCTTATTAGACATCATCAAGAGGTTAATTGCCAAAAGTCCTAGAGAGTGGAATACCCTATTAAGATATGCATTATGGGTAGACAGGACCAAGTTCAAAACAGCTCTAGGTAGCACACCTTACCACCTAGTTTATGGGACTGATCCCATACTTCCGGTCAATCTGAGAATACCAACCTGGAAGTTTGCCAATGAATATCTGGGCTTTGATAACCATAGGGAAGCCAGAATAGTGCAAATGTTGCAACTAGAGGAGAAAAGAGGTCAAGCCCTCGAGAAGTTTGCCAAACACCAAGCAGTTGTTAAGAGGTGGTTTGACAAAAGGGCAAGAGTCAAAACATTTAGGATATCAGACTTAGTGTTGTGCTGGGACAAAGCACATGAAAAGAAGGGAAGCCATGGAAAATTCGATAAATTATGGCTGGGTCCATTACAAGTCTCAGAAATAATAGGAGATAACACCTTTAGACTTAAGACCTTGACTGGGGAAGATGTGCCATTACCAGTTAATGGCCAGCATTTGAAACACTACTTCTAGGCTTGAAGGTCAGGATGAGGCAGTCCTTTCTTTCTTAATGTAAAATGCTGTAGATAATGTACAGTCCTTCTTTTGCTGTTTTCCTTTTGGGTTGGCTGTTTGTGTAGCCTGTCCTCTGCTTGTTTTTGCTTTTTGTTTCTGTCTGTTTGTACAGTTTTGTACAGTTTTGTTGTTGTGCTGTTTGTACAGCCTGTTTGCTTGGTCTGTTTGTTGTCTCCTCAGCAGGGATCTTTATTTTACTGTAGAGTATTAGGGAGCAGAACTAGCAACCATTCAAAACAGTATATAATTTAGGATATTCAGGTTAACCATTTGCAATTTACACATAACTTGTCACTGTCATGAATGTAGAGAGTTGTTCATCTTCTGAAGTTTCGTATTCAATAAATGTGATTGAGAATTCGAAGCAGGTTTCTCACGATGACACACCTAAAATCCTTGGGTTTGTTGAACCTACCAGTGTAGATATTAGGTGAAAAATCAGAGGTCACCCTTGCTACCATTACAATTCTCAGCTTAATTTCAGCAAGTGTCCACTCCTTGCATCATCATGAAGTTACAAATTGCTACATCTTGTGAAATCTTTCCAAAATTAGAAAACAAAAAAATAAATAAATAAATGAATAAAGCGGATTATACTGAAAATCCAGATTAAGCCATCTAAGTAACTCTACCGGGGCTATGGACGCTCGCTGGCAGTGGGGCTCTACTTAGGAGAATTGTAACGATAACCTTGCCGGGGCTATAGACGCTCGCTGGCAGCAAGGCTCTATCCGGTCGGCTATGAGGGAATATCCTCACCTACGTAGGCTAATGTCAGTCACTGGTTTGTTCAACCGATCTTCAAGATGAGGATAATTAATCACATGCACACAACTAAACTGAAAATAGAAATTCATGCATCTTTATTGAACACTTTGAGTCTCAAGCTGAATAGTAATTTGCAGGAAAAGATAGTTGGAAGTTATGAGTTCATTACATCTAGTTTCCTTGAACACTCTGAATTTAATTGTTTTGTTTTGGTTGCTAGTTGTTGTGATGTTCACAACACGCCCCATTTTGCTCCTTAGCAAAACGAGGACCCCTGCTGATGTTTGCTTTTTGCTTCTGCTTGTGTTTTTCTGCTTCCTGGCGGTCTGGTAAAAATGAAGGTCAGGTGCATCATCATCATGATATTGCAAAAGGTAGGTCATCATCATGAGGTCTGTTTGTCAAAGTTCATATTTTGTTTCTGTGACCTCATATTTTGAAAGAGCTTGAAATTTCATGCAGGTTTGCCTTTTACTTCACTTGAAAATTCGACCGTATGTGAAAGTTATGCACGGTCAAAGTCTTGGTCAAACCTGATATTCGCAGGAGCATCATCATTTTATTTTTTATTCTAAGTCATGTTGACAGGATCATCATGATCTTCGCATTATGCAGCATCATGATGTCTTTTAGGAGGGTCATATTATAAACTCGGTTTTGCTGAAGAGCATCATCATCATCATATTTGAACCCCCCCCGATAATATCCTGAGGTTTGAAATATCATGATGACGTTAACTTTAAGTCGAGGTAAGTTCCCCCCGTCGAGCGGCCTTTGTATCGCAAGCATCATCATGATATCCTTGCATCGCCTGATCTTAAAATATCATGCTGATGGTATAGGATCACCCTGACTTAACAAAATCACCTTCGGCATATTTACATGCGCACGTTCAAAACCTATTAGAAGGTCATCATCATGATATTTGCTGGCATTCGAAATATGATGATGACGACGACTTCATATCCTCCTGGTCTCCCTTTCGCAAGGTCGTCATCATGATATTTGCTGAACTTCAAAATATGATGATGACGGCTTCTTAATCATCATCCTGATCTTTCACAGAACATTCTCTGAAATTCGCTAAGTAATGAAGACATCGTCATGATAATTTCGAAGGAGGATCATCATCTTTATATCCTCCTGATATCCGTTTGCCGAAACATCATGATGATCAGCCTATCTATTAAGAAGGGTTCGATATTGCATTTCTTAAACAGCATCATCATATTTTGTAATATCACCCTAGCCGAAATATCATGATGACCAACTTATCCTTGTGCTTCGAAGACAAAGTATCATGATGATGTCATCATGATAAATCGATGAGAAGTAAATGTCCTGATGATCAGCATCATCATATTTTGCAATATCACCCTGGCCCGAATATGATGACGTCATCATCATCATTTTTATCCTGTCCTGTTAACAACATCATCATCATGATCTTGTTTGTGCACCCGATATTTCGCCAAGTCCTCCTGCCGAAAATGCAACCTTTTTGAAAACATCCTGATCATCATCATCATCATATTTTTATCCTGATCATGCTCATGATCATCATATTTTCCTTTCGGCAGGATTTTTCTCAAACATGATCCGGTTGGCGAAATATCATGATGACGTCATGTTTCAAGTTTAGCAAAGGCTCTGGATATCATGATGACGTCATCCCGATCTTATAACGAAGAGGTAAATATCCTGATCATCATCATCATCATTTTCTTTCTTTCAGCAGGATATTTTCTAAGACCCGATCCGTCTCCCGAATATGATGATGATGTCTTCTTCTGTGTTCGACAAAGCAAATATCCTCCTGATCATCATCATCATCATTTTTCCTTCGAGCAGGATATATTTTCCAGGCACGATCCGGTTCCCGATTATCATGATGATGACGTCCTTTTCCCAGTTCGACATACGCCCCAAATATGATGATGATCTTCATCATGCTGATTTTTATCGAGAGGGTTGCCTTGGCCGCGAAAGGATCATATTCACTTCATCATCCTGATCATGCTCCTTAGGTGACCCGATATCAAATATCCCCCTGATCTTAACCGAATATCATGATGACGTCATCCTTAGCATCTCAATGAAGCCCGAATATCATGATGACGTCACCATCATCTTCCTCTCCTCGACAGCATGATTATATTCGCATCCTCCTATTCTTTTTCAACATGATGATGATGTTGTTGTTCGTTTCTCCATATGCAGAAGTCAAATATCATGATGACGTTCATCTGAACCTTCAGGAGGGAAAGCATCATATTTTCCAGAATATCATGATGATGAGGTATATCGACTAACCTGTTTTTTTTGACGCACCGACTGCGAACATCATGCCGATGGGCGGGAAATGAAGCGGTGGAGTTTTTAAGTGTTTTTTTTTTTTGGCGCCTCTGACATTTTTTCAGTCAGCGATGGTTGACCCATCAATTTTGAGCAGCTTGGGCGCATTTTTCACGCGTTTTGAGCGGATTTTGGATCTGATTTCCGCGATCTTGCGCAGTCACTTGGATTTAAACGCTTATTCTAGTTTCCTGCTGTTTTTTGTGATAAATGTGAAACTTATTGCTGGTCTTGTCTTGCAGGCTTGCAGTTGAGGAAGCAGCTGGAAAGTCAATGCAGTGACCTCATGGAGGCAGAAGATCAGATCTCAGGAGCAAGAAGATAGAGATGAAATGCAAAAAGTCAAAGCCATTCAAGTGAAGAGGAAGGTCGCAGCTGGAGGTATTTCTGCAAAAGACAAACAGAAGTTATTGCTCAGCTGCTGGAACTTCTCAGAAGGGGCAATATTTCGCCCAGATTTGACCATGGCTCTGAGATATTTTTAAGAACTGGTTCACCTGCATTTATTGCTGTAACTAGAGGTTTGAACCAGGGGGTCAGTTAGGTTTTTTTGCTGTAGTGAGGACAATCAGGATGTTATATATTGTGCCTCTCTACACTGTAATACTTTACAACAGGGATTTTTAGGGCCTACAACAGAGATTTTAGGAACATACAGCAAGATAGCTTAGCATAGTTTAGAGTAGAAGAAGGAGGTCGCCTGTTTGTCTGCAGTAAGGTGCGCGTGGAATGTCTGGCTGCCTTACTGTATCTGTAAAGCTTGTAAGTTCTCTGTAGTATGATCAATGAAACTAAGAGTCATTCTTACATTGTAAATCATGTATGGCTATTCGTTTCTAATGCAATAGAATCTGGAGTTCTGCATCTATCTTCTGAGTGTTCTCCTGCTCTTCTTTGTGTTTTGAAATATCTTCTTTGAGAGCTTGCAATTTTAAATGTATGTTTGTGAAAATGCTCAGGACTTACATTTAAGGTTTTTACTGTGGATTTGATCAGATTACTGTGGTATTTACATAGTGGATAACAGAAACAATTAGATCCTTCTGTAGATTAGATGAAGTGTAGATTAGATCTCTCTAACTTTTCCCAACCCATCTGAAATATTTAGCTAAAAAACGTAGAAATCCAAAGGAAATTGTCTCAAATTTGAAGAAGCATGATAACAGAGTCTAAGTAGACAGTTTTCATAAGTACATGAAGAAGGAAGCTGCAAAAAATCTAAGAAAACCCTCTGAAACTTGCAGCCCAGTATCACTCTTATGCAAAGGAATGAAAAGCATTGACATACCTCATGACCCTTTTGCATATTCTTAGGCCAGTAAACCACAAAACAAACCTAAACTACGTAAGGCCCCTTGAACATTACAGCTTCACATTGACCAACTGAACTTGACCAACCGAACCATTGTAGACTTGGGATTAGTTGAATCACCAAATGATTCCTTCTTGTCTTTCAAGTATAGTTACAGTTCATGTCATGTGAATTTTGACTTATTGTTATGATTGCATCAACACAGTCATCAACAGGTATCCTAAAGTAATATTTAATAACATTATATTTTATTAGGTTTCCTTATATAAAATAAGGTTTCACTCACCAATAATATAAAATAACCTCTAAAAAATGTAACAAATTAATATCGCTAATAAACTATAGTGTTATAAATAATATAGGGGCCTAAAATAATAATTTATAAATTTGGGTTTACCCTTTTAAATTTTTAGCACTAAATTTGCATAAAGGCATTTCTATTTATTTAATTATCAAAAATATTTTAATGACTACTAATATTATTTTAATGCCATGATTAACCAATAGTGTCAAATGAACAATCCAAACCAAATAACCAAATGTCAAACATACCTGACACAACCAAAGTGAAAACAGAGGGGCACTACAGTTTGAGTTTGTATTTTAAAATCTAAGAAAAATAAAATTTAAAAAACTCTAAAACAAAAAAAATAGAACATTTTGATTGACTACACAACTGAAATAAATTATACACTTCCAATAGCTTTCCATTGGAAAACTTGCATAAAAAGAGGATACCATATAATTGGTAACACCAAGAACATTACATTTCTTAATATGTATTATATTCATTATTTTATATCGTAAACTTAACCAAGTTAATAAATTTAAACATAATCAAAATATTTACATTTAAAAAATTTATCATCAAGGCTTCCTCAATATGGATACATGCAATACATCCTAGCTTAGTTACATCCTAAACACAACCAATACAAAAAAATGTAAAATAATTAAAGAAAACATAAAGGTGAAAATGAATGGGAAAAAACAAAAAGAAATAATGTGCTTGCCCCAAAATGATGCATGTCAAGCTAACAACATATCCCTTTGTGATTTGATATATATCATTGCCTACTAAGAACCTATCCCCTTGATAATTGGAAATAAAGAAAAAACTATGAGCATAACTAAAAAACAAATTCTACTTACATAGTATTTCTGCATATGTTTGGCCCATTGAAAATCCATTTGGAATCAATTATAACTGAATCAACAAATCAAGACCTAGCATCAATGGACACTTTTCTAGGTTTGCTTAATAGGAATCTATGTAATCATTTGGCATCAATTTCACTTCCCTAATTAAAAACTACAAAACATAAAATGTGGTGATGCAAGTTATGAGGAGTTTTAAAATTTTACCTTTTCCAATTGCTCTTAAAGTGGATTATATGTAGGGTGAGTTTGGTGCAACATAAACAGAGTGCTACACGTGTCACCCAAAATTTTTCCAATGGTTGCCTTGTCTGCCAAGCCTTTTTCCTCGTGCATCAAATGCATAGATGCTTTGGACAATATTGTGTTTTTTCTTTTCTCATCAGAGGTTGTTTTTTTAATTTTTTTAAACCACCAAAAGTTCTAATGTCAAAGGTTATATTTAATTTTTGTTGGGGGCGGTGATTTAAGTTGTGGGGACCTTACCCCACCCTTAAAATATTTATTTATTGGAATAATTATTGATGAAGATTGATAAAAAAAACTATCTTAAAGTGATAAGAGCATACATGGTACTTTTGTTTTCAGTTTTGGTCTTAGTCTTATTTTAAGGGTGGTTTCTATTGCAATGATCAATGTACAAGTAGCATGTTTTTTATAAAAAATGATGCATTATCTAGTTTTAACTTAATTTCATTTATATCCATTTTTTGAGGGTGGTTTCTATTGCAATAATCAATGTACAAGTAGCATGTTTTTATAAAAATTGATACATTATCTAGCTTTAACTTAATTTCATTTATATCCGTTTTTAAAGGTGGTTTCTATTGTAATGATCAATGTAGAAGTAGCATGTTTTTATAAAAAATTGATAAATTATCTAGTTTTAACTTAATTTCATTTATATCAATTTTTCAAGGTGGTTTCTATTGCAATGATCAATGAACAAGTACCATGTTTTTATAAAAAAATTGATACATTATTTACTTTTAACTTAATTTCATTTATATCCATTTTGGGAATTAGTTTTTATATTCATTTTATTTATTTGGGTTTTAAAAAAAATTAAATTAAATTGAAATTAAATATAGTTTTAAGTTGATTTTTTCTTAATTAATTGTTATTTGTTGATTCTAGTGAAAAATATGTTATTTGTATATTAGGATGTTGTATAAAAGGACAAGCCCTAATTCACTTTTACACATTTGATCTATCTGAACATCAAATAGTATTATCATTCAAGCATAGAGCATTCATTGCATCATCAATTTACATCAACATTTGCATTTAGCAAGAAATTATTGTATTTTGTATGGTTCCGTATTGCCTTTGATTCTTGGTAAAAAATGGTTAAATTGGATCCTAATGGTTTGGCAAAAGGAATCTAGATTTGTACAAATATTCTCTGAGCATATGCATCTCTAAAGAGTGTTATTTTCAATTGTTTACACACATATCCACATGTTGACCCAGGAGAATGTGTCCCCTAGCAACACAACAACAACACTACCAAGGTATTTTTAAATATCATCAATCTTTAAATATCAAAAATGAGTAAAGTAGGCATATCAACAATACCAAATGAATTCCTCAAGTTTCAAATATAAGGAAGAAATCATAACCCTTTACCCACATGGGATCTAATGTACATCAAAAAAATATTCATTTGATTTATACAAGTGGATCTGTGCCATCAAACTTATGTGTATCCACCTTTAGTAGAAAGTTCTAAGACCTAGAATTAGTGCTAATTGTGTGTTTAGGTCACACAACATCTAGATTGGGTTGACTCATAGATCCACCCTAGGGTAATTGAGTTGGTTGTGAAACTAATAACTTATTGATAGAGTTTGAGAGAATATCCAATTTCTAAGACTAATGTTTATCTAGATCACCTTAATTGCCCATGTCAGACTTGATATTTTGCATATTCTCCTCTAGTAGGCAAACCTTGTCATCCAATGAAGAAAATAGTATGTTTGAAGTCCCATCTAATCTAAAATATGACTTTGTATCATCTTTGATAGGAGTTTTCCCTAGTATATATGAATTATTTCCTGAACCTCTAGTTTGCGGCCTAGTCATGTCGAGGCTTGCAATGTAGAATTTTACCTTTGTCCCAAATTTAACTAACAAATTCTTCAAATTAATTTTCATCATAACTTACTCAAAACAAATCAAAATGTGCTTAATTTTTTTTGTAACTTACTTGATTCTAATCCTCACCTTGGTGAAAAGGTATCTAAGAAACTTAAGGTATTACAATCGTAGGAGCCAATTTGGTAAAAATCCTAATTTTAGAATTTGACTTCTTCAAGAACACTTGACATTAGCTCAAATCTAGAATGTAGTTGCTTCAATGAGCTCTTAATCAACCCTCTATTTTTCAAAAAAAATGTAATAATGAGAGAGATATGTACGTGAAAACATGACCTCCTAGACCGGAAATTTCATCATGTTTCTTACTCTCAAGTGCCAAGGACTATTGAATACAATGAACACTGAGAGGGGGGGTGAATCAGTGTTCTACAAAACTATTTATGCACTTGCTCTTTTATCCATTTACCAAATTCAATTATGTGAAAGCAAATTAAACAAATGAATAGCAACCACAAAGACATAACACATGAACACCAGGATTTTTATGTGGAAAACCCAAGGAGGGAAAAATCATGGAGAGTTTTAGCTCTCAACATATTATTATAGCACAATACCAAATTTCAAGAGGCTCACTGCCTTAGGACTCACTGCCTAGAGCTCACTGCTCAAGAGAAAAGGCTCACTACCAATTAGAAGAAGAAAGAATAAGGGTGGCTCATTGCCAAGGATGAACTGCTATGATTGTATCTACATATGCATGGTTATAGTTCCAATTAAGCTCATAAAAATTAACTCAGAACTCTTCATTTCAGTCTTCCCCTGTTTCTCTACTATACTCTTACATATGCTCAAGATCACTCTTCATTTGCTACGGCCACTCTATCTTCGCATATTTCGCATCCTCATACATCACATCATACTTCTCACACTCAAACACTGAAATCCATCCTTTATTTATATCCACAACTAGATCTTTCTCATGATTAGGTTAGCAAGCAAACTGTGAATTGTGTATACCAAGTGTTATATCCTGTCGGCTTGTTTTTATGTAAAATCTTCAATGTGGATTTAGGTAAATGTGTTCATGTCTTCTTGTATGTCAGCTCTAATCATACCACCACTTAAATTTATCATCCATCTCATATTTCTTCTCCGCATAAGGATTTAACCATCCTGTCGACTTATTCCTTCATAACATATATGATAGGTTCCTCTGTCACATCACAACTTATGTTACGGACCAAATGGGACTTTATGAATCATATCTAGAAATCATTATTAATCTCTCAACATGTCTTCAACTCTGTAGAGCAAGATATTTTTGTATGCCAAAATGCGGACCTTTGAACTGATACATTGTCACACTAGAACACTATCAAACTGGATGCCGGTATTGGAGTGCCTGTAGAATAAGATCTGTTGTACTTTCAGAGATAAAAACTTGGATTTAGATAGTATGACACATCTCTATAGTGCCTCAAAAATGTAGAACAAAATATGCTAATGCGGAGGAATGCGGACCAATTTACTCAGCACTGTTCACTGTCTCTGTCTTACTTCTGCTGACCCGAACTTAGTCTTTTCATCATATGATTTCTAGAGGAAGTCATGAGTTGATTATTGGAATGTAACATCAATAGATAACTGTGAACATCATACCTGATCTGCATCTTCATACCTTCACTTGCAGAGGAGTGCTGATCATTTTTCTGTCTCATACCTGAACACTTCCAATACTTAGCCAATTTAGGGCATCCAGACCAAAATGCTTATACCTTATTGCCAAATTAGGATTGTCTTCTAGAGTAATGTGTCTTTTATATTGTGATGAATGATCTTTGCCTTGTTGCAATCAATGACAACACTCAAGTCTAATACATATCAGTGTATCTTGCCAACAATCTCCCCCTTTGGCATTAATGGCAACACTTAGTGAAAATGCTTGTCTGCTCCCCCTTACTATATATACTATATATATTTTTGCTCCCCCTTAGTTGTTTCTCCCATTTTTCACTGATCTTCTTCTCCCCTTTTGACATCAATGGCAAAGGTGTATGTGTCGGAGTCAAAACCTGTGTCAAAATTGCAAAAATTTCTATAATCTGTTGCTTGGATACATTCTTTGACTTACTTCTTTGTGGGTTGCAAAATGTCACTGAAGATATCCTTGATCTAATCCAACACTTTGTCCCAATCTTTCTTTGTGTTATCTAACATTTGAATTTGGCTATTTATTTGGAGTATTTGATTCTTTGCCATATGTGTATTTGTGGGTATGTCAAATAATCTCTAAATTTTTTAGGCCTCTAAGATTAGTTTTGCCATGCGTTCTATTTTAGGGGTTTTTAGTCTTCTCAATTGACATACTCTATTTTTCATTTCTTCCTTTTTTCTCAATAAATCACTTATATCATTTTGTATGACTGCTATTTGTTTTTCTATGTTTTTGATGGGGTCGGTTAATGGATCATAAGACTTAATGATTTTTGTCAATTGGAGCTCCATGTCTTCGACTTTCTCATCAAATTCCTTAGTGAGTTCAGGCCAAGATAGGCCTAACTTATACACATCACATGCTTCCTTGAAGGCATTCTCTAATTCTTTGGCATTACTGTCTAACAGTGCTTTGTCATTACCTAGTTTGGTTTTTATTTCTACCAACCCTCTATCTTCAAATTCCTTTCTAACTTTAATGTCAGTGGACTTTTCAAATGATTCAAAGTTAGTACTTATATATCTTATTAAGCTCTTGAGTTGATCCAATGATGATATAGATGCATCCTTACTATGTGAAGCCACCAGCTTCTCCAAAATGTTAGATGTTGCATCAATGATCTCTTTGTCTTGTATAAATGTCTTCAACATTTCTTCTTGGGCTTTTTCTTGCATAACCTTTCCAAAATTCAACTTCTGTAATGGAGAAATTGAGTTTAGGTTGATTGGGCCCTTCAGTACTTTTAGAGAGTCTAAGATATGAGAATTTTGTTGTTCATCCAGAAGTTGTCTAGCATAGTGGGTTGAGACAAGGATGGATGGAGTGTCTCTTGCCATTTCCTTCAATCCACTAGATAGAACCTTTTTTTATTTTGTTCTCCTCAGCGTGCTTGTCTTTCTCTACTTCAGTGGTGATAGATGAATCCCTTACTCTTTTCCTGGAGGTTGTAGTGGGCTTTTCTGAGTCAGGCTTTTCAAGTTTTCTTTCTACAGCTTTTGATGTCTTGTTTGTAGGAACACTTATAGTTGATGTTTTGGTTCTTGGCTTCTTTTCTGATTTCTTTGTCTTTTTAGGTTCCATGCTAGACTCAAAAGTTAATTCTCTGAATGTTCCAAACCTCCCTTCTTTGTTGTTATTTGGCTTGCTTAATAATGTATTGGCCAACTCAGTCAACATATCTTCTGTAGTCTCATATCCCAATGCAGGAACCCATGCAATCCTTGGTTTCATAGCTTCCATGAAACATTTGTCTTTATTTACCATGAATACAATGCTCTTCTCCTATTTCTTTATCACACTTTCAGGCATCCAGACCCTACATGTCATCTTCTCTTGAAAGTTTGTAAAGTATTCTTCTAGGACTTCATTCTGCTTAGTTGCATTTCCCAGATTCTTTAAGTGATTTCTTATTTGTGTGGATACCGATGCATCATATACCCAGTCAACTTGTTCCAATCCAGGAATCTCCTTCAGAAAGTAGAAAAGTAGGTAAATAATTAATGTTCCATATTTGAAGGGATAGTTGGTTTCTTTTGTTCTTTTCATGTTTTCCATCAGTTCATCCCAGAGTAGTTCACAAAGGTTGTAATTAGTTTTGTTCTTGATCATATCATAAGCTGTGTAGATGGCTAATGCTGATACAGAGTTCTCACAATTTGAGCAGTATATTTTGTAGCCAATAACCATTGAGGCTAATCTAATAGCTGGATCCTTGATATCATCCACAGTGAGTGCCTTTTGGTCAAATTTAGCTCTAGTTAGCTGCATTACCAGATTATTCTTGTTTTTCTTCAATCCAGGGATCTTTCCAAAGGAACACATAATTGTTATAGCTTTGATTTCTTCTTTGGTTATTTTGTATGGTTCATCAAGCCACATAAACTCATCATGAATTCTACTCAGAACATACTTTACCCATTTCTCATTTGAAACCGTAGGAAAACCCAACCATGCATCTAAATTCTTTTCTCTCAAGACTTTGTACTCATTTTTTAAATCAACATCAACTATAGTCAATTCATCCAAATAGAGTTTACCTAGATTCATGTGGTCATATTCATGTAAATTCGCATGAATGTAGGTTTGAATATCTTTTAAACACAGGACTCTGCTTAGGATGGTTGAAAAAGCTCCAACAATATCATTTTGCAGTGATTTAACAAAAAATTTGTTGAGCTTGGGACGAGGTTTTTTAATTATCTCAAATAATTGAGAAGTAAACATTTTGCCAATTCAAAAACTTAGCAATTAGGGTTTTCAACTAGAAAAATACCTCTTTCATCGAATTAGGGTTTACTTGGATTTGCTTAGAATCACTGAGAATCACTATAGATCCTCTGAGACCGCTTCACCTCTTCCTCAGATGCTGGATAACTTAACTATGATGTGATTATTTCATGAATCAAGACCCTTTTTACTTTGTTTGTCAAACCCTATCCATCATTAATGTCGATTCTCTAAAAGCTGTCTAACTTCTTTTGACAGACACAATAAGTTAGGATTTCTCCACAATTCATCATATTGAACCTATTCCTTCTAGTTTTTCCTTCATGAGATTCTTCAAGAAAAATTCTTCATCATATCTTTGTGCCAGATTCCAGAACATATCATTTGGCTGGGGGATTTAGATTTTCAATGCAGCTCCCCCTGAGCCAGAACTTCCAATTTACTTCCCAGAGGAAGTATCTGCACCAGATGTTGGTGCGGATCCATCCTTGACCTCATTCACATCCTTTTTTATCCATATCATGTTCATCTCCTTCTTGGTTTCCATGAGAACTCCTTCCCAGATCTTCCTCAAGCTGTTAGGCTTTTTCCAAGGAACCTCACTCTGATACCAATTGTTGAATACAGTGAACACTGAGAGGGGGGTGAATCAGTGTTCTACAAAACCATTTATGCACTTACTCTTTTATCCATTTACCAAATTCAATTATGTGAAAGCATATTAAATAAATGAACAACAACCACAAAGACATAACACATGAACACCAGGATTTTTACGTGGAAAATCTAAGGAGGGAAAAACCTTGGAGAGTGTTAGCTCTCAACGTATTATTATAGCACAATACCAAATTACAAGAGGCTCACTGCCTTAGGGCTCACTACTCGGAGCTCATTGCTCAAGAGAAAAGGCTCACTGCCAATTAGAAGAAGAAAGAAGAAGAAGGGTGGCTCATTGCCAAGGATGAACTGTTGTGATTGCATCTACGTATGCATGGTTGCAGTTCCAATTAAGCTCATAAACACTGACTCAGAATTCTTCATTTCATCCTGCCCCTCTTTCTCTACTCTGCTCTTACATATGCTCAAGATCGCTCTTCATTTGTTGCGGTCACTCTATCTTCGTATATTTTTCATCCTCATACATCACATCATACTTCTCACACTCAAACACTGAAATACATCCTTTATTTATATCCGCAACTAGATCGTTCTCATGATCAGGTCGGCAAGCAAACTGTGAAACATGTATACCAAGTGTTATATCCTATCGGCTTGTTTTTATGTAAAATATTCAATGCGGATCTAGGAAAACATATTAATGTCTTCTTGTATGTTGGCTCTAATCATACAACCACTTACATTTATCATCCAGCTCATATTTCTTCTCCGCATAAGGATTTAACCATTCTGTCGACTTGTTCCTTCATAACATATATGATAGGTTCCTCTATCACGTCACCACTTATGCTGCGGACCAAATGGGACTTCATGAATCAGATCCAGCAATGATTATTAATCTCTTAACATGTTCAACTCCATAGAGCAAGATATTTCTGTAAGCCAAAATGCGGACCTTTGAACTGATGTACTGTCACACTGGAACACTGTCAAACTGGATGCCGGTATTAGAGTGCCTATAGAATATGATCTATTGCACTTCTAGAGCTACAAACTTGGATTCAGATAGTCATGACACATCTCTATACTATCTCAGAACTATAGAACAAAATATGCTAATGCAAAGGAATGCAAACCAATTTACTCAGCACTGTTCACTGTCTCTGCCTTACTTCTGTTGACCCGGACTTAGTCTTTTCATCAGATGACTTCCGGAGGAATTCATGACTTGATTATTGGAATGTAACATCAATAGATAACTATGAACATCATACCTAAGTTGTATCTTCATACCTTCACTTGCGGAGGAGTGCTGATCCTTTTTCTGTCTCATACCTGAACACTGCCAATACTTAGCCAATTTAGGGTTTTCGGACCAAAATGCTTGTACCTTATTGCCATATTAGGATTGTCTTCTAGAGTAATGTGTCTTTTCTAATGTGATGAATGATCATTGCCTTTTTTCCATCAATGACAACACTCAAATCTAATACATATTAGTGTCTCTTGCCAACAAAGAACATGCTATAATACCAGTTGTAATGGAATAACTTTCACAAGAGAAGAATGTAATAGGAAATAAGATTCAAATACTTATGATAATAAGCCACTTCAAGGGGGAAACCTCTAAAAGTCTTCAATTATAATAAAACTTGTAATAAGATGCTTAACAACTGCTTGCTACTTTATATATATAGGTATCATTAGGCAGATATAGCACCCTAATCCCAATGAGGCCAACCTAACTTGCAATAATTATACTTAAGGACTCTTAATTAACTCGATTAAGGATTATGTGATTTATATTTAGTTATCACATATCCAAATACATGTTATACACTAATGGCATACCCTGCAAATCATTCAAGCAAACAAGAATCAAAACAAAATTCTACATTACACAAGGTTGTATCCGGTCTTAGAGAACAGAACTACAAAACCACAAACTTAACCTAAACCTAGAAACTTGACCTGACATGAAGTACAAAACTTAATTAGTCGAAATTAACCCTAAGGAATGTGATATGTGCCTAAATAATCCATTATCTCTATCAAAATATAGAGTTTAAACATAGTCAAATATAATATAATATAATGCAATAATAATATAACATAACAATAATACTATAATATAAAAAAAATAAATTAATATAATATAATATAATAATATATTATAATTGTTGTCAGTCAGATATGCACCCTATGCTAAGCTTACGGAAGACTTAGCTATCTGTTGACACATGGAAACACTCTCAGATTGTGGGTGATCTATGTTGAGAGTGAATCTTCAGAGTGAGCTGGCTCTCCTATTATTTTTTTCTAATCTAGTTGATTTGTAGGAGAAAAGGGAGAAGAAGAACTGAAATGAAACTCTAAACTCTAAATTTTAATCTAAATGGAATATTTTTACTCACAAACAACCCTTCAAACTTAAACTTCCACAACCCCACCTATGAGACTTGATCCAAAAAATAATTTATAATAAGGTTCGAATTGAACACAAATTACAATGAGGATCAACATGCAATTTCATAGTAAAGAGACATAACAAAGGACATGATACTACCACAATGAGACATCAGATCAAAAACTGCAAAATAGACCAGTAGATGAAATAGGGAAACTTGTTATATTGAACCAGGAGTAGAATGCAAAAACAACCAACTGAGTCAACTACCTGTATACAAACTCTCTATGTGCTCAAGAGAGAATAAACAAAATGGTATCATCTGACTAAGAAAATACTAACTTTTTCTCCTATAAATGCCTACCAAGAGATCTCTCCAAAAAAAGCTCCTAAAAATAGATATAGAAATCCATTTTTGAGCTTCACAAAAAAGCCAAAAATAAAGCCTTCAAACTGCCACCAAACTGAAAAATAAAAGCTGCCAAGGTGTCCTCTTAGGTGTTCCCACCAAAATCTACTTTCTTAGCCCATAAAAACTCTATTTTTGTGACCATTCTGCCCCAAAAGAAAGTAAATCTAAAAGATATGTTTTGATCTAGATTTATTTTGCTTTAAACTGCATAAAAATAGTTTTGATTTTAAAGCAATTCATAAAATATTGCTTTAAAACAAAACTTTACAATGTTTGCAGTTTTATTTTACACCCCTATTCGATTTGATTTTTGCAAAAAATAATGATACATGGCTTATAATTTCACCAAGTATATGCAATTCATATCAATTGATTTTTCTATAAAAAATCATAAAAATACTTTGAGGCATATTATAGTTTTTTGCAAAGATAAAATAAAGCCTATGAGGCTTATCTTCTATTTGACTTGCAAAATAGACTCTAAGGACATGTGAACTATATGTAAAATTATCAATGGGTTTTAAGGCATGAAATGTATAGAGGGAACCTTAAGGCTCGACCTCACTCTAAGTCTTGGAACTTAGGCGTTACGCAATATACACTTAATACCATGAAGGGTATTAGTTGTGCCTCAAAAAATGAAATGAATGTGATTAAAATCACCATTTGGATTAGGGCTTCAAAGGTAATCTTAGAACAAAACCCATTTGCAACCCTACTTTCTCACATCATTTCTCTTTTCACATTTTTGGGATGGTAGAGCTTTGTCAAAGCGCCGCCATGGGTAGCGTTTGAAGCTAAAACTTGATACTTCTGGGTTGATTTTCATGCGTTCTTGCTGAGGATCATTCAGATTTTGAAGGTAAGGCATTGTATGACTCATATCCTTTGACTCTCATTTGATTTCTAAGCTAAAAAGACTTTCTAAGCCACGGCCTTACCAGTCTGCTGATGCATTTTGCTCTCTGTATGTTGGTTTTGATAACATGTTGTGTCTTAATACCATGGTCACCACGAAACCCTAGGGTTTGAAGCATAAAAACCCTTCCTTTCTACTATTACAAATCTTTTCAATGGAGTTACTTGTAGGGAAATGAAGGTATAGTTTCTCTTTGGTCTAGAATCGTTACTTTTACTTTATTTCTGAGACATTCCTGGGGTTTAGAAAAAGATGGTTGTTCATTTCTTCTGATACTCTTTGCTATATGTGCTCCTTTGCTGTCATCTCTTGTGCTCTAGCTGCCATGAATGATACCTGTTTGAGCTCCATTCAAAAGCAAAAAATGAAACAAAAAGAAGAAGAATCTTCAGTTGTGAATATCTGTTAAGGCGAGTCCTACTTCCTACACTTTACATTGTTTGAATCTCCCATGGAAATTGAAGGCCGCAGCTATAATGATATCAGGGTATCTTAGTACATTTTGACAAACTCATTTTCTTTTGAACCTGAGGCTTGTTTGAGTTTATCAATAGGATTTTGAGCATAAAAAATAATGTATTGAGATATTTTCCTTTTATGGGCTTGTTTCTATGAGGTCGTGGCTGGCATAAACCTATATGGCTCGAAATCCTTATCTCCTCTACATCATTAATTTGTCATTTTAAAAATAAATATGGCTCAACCCATACTGAAGAATGTCCTTCTATATTTGGTTGTGTGTAAAAACCTCATATGGGTCATAATGCTAGTATGCAGAAAATGAACTGAAGTTATAAGGTCATGGCCATAACTGACAATCTTTCATTTTGTACCTATAGCTTGAATTCTCAAATGGGTCTTCTTTTCTTTGGTCGTGACAATCTATACACGAGGTCTTGTACCCAGATATATACATTTTCTGTGTTACCCTTTTGGAGGGACGTGACTATGTACATGTTGCTTGTATTTGGAATAGGGGTTCTATGATATTTCCTGTAGCCTTTTTTAGTTTCTGTACAAAACACAACTTCATTTGCTTCAGTAGTCCACGGCTGTATCTATAATTGTAGCTTCCATTTGACAACTATGGCACTTGGTATTATAAAGGTAGCCACAAAACTTCCTTCTTGGCTGAGACAGCACCTCTTGTAGGCGGCTATGGATGTTGAGACTTCTAATGGGTTTTGAGCATACCACATGTACACTGAATATCACTTGTCATTTTGTATATGCAAAACAATTCCAAATTCATTTGTCTCATATGGAGATGCTCTCTTTTCTATTTTATGACAACAAATGATCATTTATAGTTAAAGTATAAATGTTTCTTTGATGCTCTGTGACTAAAAATGAACCTCTTCGTCGTCATTGGTTGTATCATGATGAAGTGTATCAGATAAAAGACATGTTGTTCCACTTGTCATTTTCCTATCACTCTTTATCTGATATAATTACTATTATTGTAGCATCAAAATGGTAAAAACATATCCAAATAACTACACAGTTACAAATGTAATGTTCCATCTGTTAGATGTACCTCTTTACTTCTCTTGCTCACTTGATATACTGTTGATACACACGAACATTGAAGCTTTACATTGTGACCATGCATGTGTTAACTAGAACATATAATATTCTAAGGCTTTTACTATTATATTATGCACATGGCAGCTCCCCTAATATTTGACTGTCTCATACATAGATCTACAATGTTTATGATAAACAAAGGCAAATATGACCCAATTCCTGTCACTCCTGAGACAGGAACAACAAAATCTTCCTTCATAATGGTAAAAAGGAAATGATAAGAGTTGAGCTCCATCTACACACATAATTCACTTGATAATCATGTTCTGGTCATTGATTTTTTTTTGTTTTGGATGTTATTCTTTACGAGTTTAGGTCACTTTAATACTTGCATTTCATCATGACTTGAACTATAAATATTAGATTGATATTGTACTCCCTCAATTTAATTGATTTGATTGAGCAATATGATGTGGGCTAAAGCAAGAAACTCGGTCCACATATAGGGGAAGTCATGCGGGCAAAAAAAATGCCGCTAGGAACAGGTACCCGTTTTCAAAGAAATGGGTACCCGTTTAGGATAGGGCGCCCGAACCTAAACAGGTACACGTTTAGTAACGGGTACCCATTTAGTAACGCGCACCCAAGCCTAAATGGGTACCTGTTTAGCTTCGGGTACCTATTACTAAACTGGTACCCATTTTCAAAAAATTATATATTTTAAAAAAAGAGCCCTACGGGCTCATTTTCTACCAATCCAACCGACAGTGACAGCAAAAGCTTCAGAATAGGTACATGTTGCTGAAGGCTAAACAAGCACAACACCAGAGATTTTTTTGCCCTCTCACCTCCTCCCGCCACCTCGTCACCACTGAGCTCCTCCAGGTTGGTTCTTTGCTAATTTTTAGCTTGTTTTAGATTTTTTTTTTCTGATTGTAGGATTAAAATGAAAATTAGGGTTTTATTTGTTATTAGGGTTTTACTTGTTATTAGAGTTTTATGATTTTTTTGTGATTGTCTGTTACTGTAAACTTTAAAACTATGTTACTGCAAACCCTAAAACCATGTTACTGTTGATAACTGAGAGGGGGGGTGAATCAGTTATCCTAATTATTTCCCTTTTTGAACTTTCTTATTAATTAATGCAGCATTGAATCAAACATAAAACATTACCATGAATTAAAAAACACATGACAGTATTTTTGACGTGGAAACCCTGTTAAGGGAGAAAACCACGGGGTGATTAACCCAAAAATTATTCTCTGTTAGAAGAATAGGAAATTACAAAATGGCACTTGCCAATTAGGGCTCACTGCCCGAGCACACTGCTCACAAGAGGTCCACTGCCTACAAGAAGACACACTGTCTACAAAGTGATAAGAATCACAGTCTTGAACTGATTGGAAGCATCTGCATATGCTGGAGTTCAGTTCCGGTTAGGCTCAGTACACTGATCTGCTGCACTTCATCTTTCCTCTGTTCTTTATTCTGCTATCCTTTCACATACCGGATCTTTCTTGCTACTTCTACTCTGTTCTGCACTTCTTCGCATATATCTTGATACATTCACACCCTTCACAACTAAATCCATCCCCTATATATATCCGCACAAGTAATTTCATCACCTTTCTAGTCGGCATCCGGAACAGTCTAGTTTCTTACAAACTCTGTTCTGTCGGCTGAATCCTTGCTCACCAAGCAATGCGGATCAAGCATATACTTGTAGATATCACTAATCATGTTGGCCAAACATGATTCATGCCTTCACAACCTTTATCATCAACAGTAACACATCCGGAAAGTAGTCTGATACTATGTCAGTCAGTTCTTCCTCTGTTTTCACTGTCTCTCAGGAATCCGGTACTCAACTATTCATATCTTTTTCCTTGTCCATCACCGGAGGCTAAATCCTTGGAATATACCACTCAAGGTAGTCCTCTTGACTTCCCCAAATCTGCACTACACCAAGATACTTCCTCTGAGAGATCCGAACCAATCTGTCGGACCTTGCCACATGCTCTGTTCTTGTTCACCGGACCACAACAATCTTTATTCTGACTTCCGGTAGGGACACACCATGACTTGCGGATATGTGGGATGACCTTTGTTGCCATCAATGACAACAACCATGAATCCATATAGTGTCTCTTGCCAACAATCTCCCCCTTTGGCATTGATGGCAACACTTAGTGAAAAATGACTAAGTGTTTACACTATGCTCCCCCTTGGCTGATGCTCTATCTTTATATACAATTTCCGGAACTCCCCCTTAGTTGGATTCCTCATTTTTCACTGCTCCTCACTCCCCCTTTGACATCAATGGCAAAGGGTAGGGTCCGCACACCAAAATTTTCAAAAATTTTCTATACATAGCCGCATATTTACATACTCACATATACTGAAGAATGTCTGCAAAGGATGTCTGCAATTGGATCATTTCTGTAGCCCAACTTTGCTTCATTCTATCCAAAATTGAAATGTGACCACTCAACAAAAATGCAAAAGCTTCTGCCCGCTTGAGATCTGTCGAATCATTTGTTTGGGCGGTGGTCTAAGCATCACTGATGGCCTCATGCATAGTTTCCAACTTAGGGATTATAATCCTTCTAAGTTCTCCCATCCGGTTAGTGATATTCTTCCTTTCCTTCTCAAGATTCTTTATTTCATTCAAGACTGCAATAGTCTGACATTCTTGATTTATTATGGAGGAAGAGAGAGGATCAAAACTTTGAGATAAACTTTGTAGCTTGTCCTGTTCCTCTTTTATTTTCTTATCAATTGCTGCTGTTGCCTTTGACCAGGATATACAAAATTTGTAAATGTCACCGCCATCCTTAAGAGCATTTTCTAAGCTCTTTATTCCAATACTCACAATTCTCCTATCTTTAGAGATTAATTCTAATACTTCTGAAAGTCTTTTATCCAAAAATTCCTTCCGGACCTTTTCTTCAACAGATTTTTCTAAAGATTCAAAATGTGTACTAACACTGCTGACTAAGGTTTTGAGATTACCGGAAGAGGAGGCTGTGGGATCCTTTTGAAAGGATGGCATGATCTTTTCTAGCACTCCAGATGCTACCTCCATAAGCTCACAATCTTCCATGTGAGATTTCAGCAGCTTCTCTTTGACTTTCTCATTTGCAAATGAGGCTATTTTCATTGTTTGCACCGGTGACAAAGAGTCAAAATCTAATGGTCCTTTTAGCAGGTCCGGTTCATCAATTTCTATAGTGGCTTTTGTCAGGAATTCTTGAATAGTTTGTGCAGTGTCTCTTGCCGGAGACAGATGTTTCTTCTCTTCTGCAGTTTTGTCCTTTTGAATCTTTTCTCCTTCCTTACTCTTACCACTTTCAGTCATGGTTTTCTCTGTTGGGGTACTGTCAACCTCTTTTTCTTTAGCTGCTGCTTCTTTCTCTTGTAGTTTCTCTTCTTCTTGGGATCCGGAGACTGTAGGGGAAACCGGAGGAGAGATGTTTGTCTGTTTAGGGCCCACTTCTTCCAGAACAGATGATTCCAAATCCGCAGCTGTTTCTGCACCTAAGTCCTCTACAACAGGAAGATTGAACCTTTTGAAGGCCTTCCGGAGGATCTCTTCTGTCTCTTGGGCCACTTTGTCAGTCTCACCAAGCATGAGTTGATTCATCCTGGCTTTACTTCTGAACTCATCTTTGCAGTCTTTGAAGATTATGTTCATTGTCTTGGGATCAATTTGAGGATATAGCTGAATAGCTATCTGCTCCCGGATCTCAAGAATTTTTGCATGAGCATTATTCTTTCTTATTTCTAATTCCTTTTCTAGGCTTTTAGGAATAAGAGATATGATCTCAATGAAAGCCTTATTGTATATGTTCAGATATTTGACTGTGGCTTCCTGCAGAATCTTTTGGTCAGCCTCATTGTAGTCATCATAAAATTCAGTCATTGGTTGAAGGTTTCCATCCACCGTGACCGACTTGATTACACTCTCTAGAGACAGAGTGGGCTTTTCAACAGATACCTCTACCATTTCATCCTTGTCTTGGCCTGTGGAGGGTTTACCGGATCCTTTCTTCTTCTGCTTCTTTATTTCTTTTACTCCCTCATCTGACTCTGTTTCCTCTTCATCCTTTTGGCTTTCATAAGCCCTTGTGGCTTTTGTCTTGGATCTTTTACTGGATGCCTGGACTTCTGGTTTTGAACTTTTGGTTATGGGAGGTGCAGATCTTTTTGATGATCTGGTCCGGGTGGGAGTTTCAACCGGAACACTTTCTTTACTTTTCTCTTCTTCCTCATTCTTCCTCCTCTTTTCCCGGCTGGCATCAAGTGCCTCTTTTGAGATGCCTAGGCCTTGAGCAATATGCTCAACTTCTTTTCTTACCTTCCTCTTTATCTCTGGTTCCCTGAGTTCTACATGTATCTTTACACTCAGTTCCTCAAAGGTTCCAAACCTTTCTGCCTTTGGATCTTTGGGCTGACTTAGCATGTGTTGAACATGCAGCTCCACTATTTGTTCATCCACTTCATACCCCATGGGCATGATCCATACAGTTCTTGGTTCTACTGCCTCCATTAGACACTGATCTGTTTCTACCATGAAGCATACTGTGTCTTTGTACTTTTCAACAAGGGATTGGGGTATTCTTTCTCTTGCATGCATCATGCTTTGGAAGTTCTTGAAGTATCCCCATAGAGCTGTATTTCTTGCTTTAGCATCCCCAAGTCCATGCAAATAGTCTCTGATTTGGATGGCAACTGGTCTGTCATTCTGCCATATCCATCCACTGGATCCGAGAAGCTCATTCATGTAGTAAAAGAAGAGACAAAGGATCAGATTGCCATACTTGAAGGAGTTTTTCTTGTCCTTCTTGATCTTCTACAGATTTTCAAAGAGTTGGTTCACCAGAAGCTCACACAAGTCATAGTCTGCATTCTCCTTTAACATTTGATAAGCTGTGTAGATTGCAGTTCCCGGTACTAAATTTTCCCTACTGGAGTGATAGATTTTGTAACCAATTATCATAGCTACAAATTTGACATCCGGTTCAGTGATGTCATCAACTGTCATAGCTCTCTTGTCAAACTTGGATCCGGTTGCATCACTAACTGTCTGATTTTTGACAGACTTGAGAACAGGTAATCCACCGGATGAGTGCAGACCGGTTACAGCCCTAATTGCATCCTTGGTGATCTTGAAGGGCTTGTTCAACCATAGGAAGTTGTCATGTACTCTACTTAGTACATACCGGACCCATTCATCTTCTTCAAAACAGGGGAAATGAATGCACTGTGCAAAGTGTTTGTCCCGGATGGCTTTGTACTGAGGTTTGATCTCAAAGGAGTCATCTATCAATTGTTTGTGATAGATATCCATCAGTTTTGATTCTCCAAAGTCTTCAAGATTCGCATGGATGTAAACCCTAATATCTTCCGTATGCAATACACCATGAGGAACACTAGAGAAGGCTCCTAGTGGATCTATCTCCAATGATTTGTAAGGATGTTTCTTGAATGTGGGGCGAGGTCTATCAGAGATCTTAACTATATTTGGAGTAGCCATTCTTCAAAGATTTGCAGTGAGATAATGAAAACGGAGAATACCTTATGCGCCTTCGGTTTGCACGGAGTGGTTGGATTGATTTCTTTATGTAATGACTTTGGCAGGAGATCTTTGGTGTGCTTGAAGAATCTTGTTGCAGAGCTCCACTTTTCGCTTCTTCTTGAGTGCAGAATGAGCAAATGATTATTGAGAAATCCCTTATATTACTCCGCAAACCCTAATATCTATTTGCAATAAATGCTTCACCTATATTATTCCGGTTTGTCTTGTCCGGATAGCTTGGAGTATCCCGGATCAGTCCTAATCTATGAACATCATGCGGATCTTTCAATCATGAATAAATCGAGATGACACATTACAAGAACATCCCAAACACTCTGTCCAATCCGCAGAATAAGATAGTGCACTTCCGGATCTCTCCAGACCTTTTTGTAATCCTCTGTCATACCGGAGCATCTCCCGAAACAGGTCTTACTTGATCGATCACAGCTTCTTCATAACTCCATGCGGACCTCTGAAATCTTATCTGGATCATCTCAAGACTTATATCTTTAAACCCTTTACTCCGCATCTTGTGCCACATCCGGCACCACTTGATTGGCTGGGGGAACAGGATTTTCTTTGAGTCTCCCCCTGAGCCAGAGCTCACTTTTTAATTTCCGGAAGAAATATCAGCACCAGAGTCTGGTGCGGATCCAACCTCTACATTCTCTGAACTTTTCTTCACCCAAATCTTGCTCATCTGATTCCTAACTTCATCCGCATTCATTTTTTGTTTACCCTTGTCTTGATTCTGATTATATACTAGACTTCTTTTGTCCTGATTCTTGCTTCTGCAGACTTTAGCATTATGACCGGACCTATTACAGATTTGGCAAATAACATTTCTTTGCATATTTGACTGATATCCTTTTGATCTGCATTGATTAGCCATATGACCTATTCTATTGCATGTAAAGCATCTACCTTTGAATGATTTGTTTACTTGCATATTTCTGCATTCATGGGATTTGTGTCCATACCTTTTGCAGTTGAAGCACTGTCCGGAGAAGGATGAATTAATCTGATTCATTCTCTTTCTGCACTGATTAGCTTTGTGACCAAAGTGGTTGCAGCTGTGGCAGTATCCATTGAAAGATGGATATCTTTGAGCATTGGGCTGTCTTACCGGAGGTCTTCTAGGCCTGTTCCTTAGTTTTTCTGATCCAACATTCTTTTGACTAGATCCGAAGCTTTCTCCTTTCTCATATCCCAAACCATACTTGTCATCTGTCCTCTTTTGACTTCCAAGAACAACTTCAAGTTGAGCAGAACTTATCTTGAATTTCTCTTTATATTCATTTGTTGTTTGAAGGTCTCTTTTGAGAGAGGCAATTTGATTCTCAAGTTTTTCTTCATTATCTTTGGCATCTTCAAGATCAGATTCAAGATGTCTGATAATCCTGTCCATCTGGTGGCATTCTTCTGATTTTTCTTTAAGAGATTGTCTTAGATTGTCTTCAGCCTTTCTTTTTTCTTCAATTTCTTGAGTAAACTTTATAGTTCCTAATTCCATTTCATGTCTTAACATAATGACTTCTTTTGATAACTTTTCACATAACTTGGTTTGCTCAGTCAATTCTTCATTTGTATTGCTTTCATCACTTTGTCTTGCCAATTGTTGGAGCAGCTCCTTTCTCTTTTTCATAGAGAGACTTAATTTGTCTTTTAATTCTCTCATGAATTCATCAGCCTGTTTGAGTCTTTCCTTTAATTCATTGACTTCAGAATTTGACTATTCAAGATCCTCAAGGGCAGTCTTGAGTTGCTCCCTTAAACCATATGCATCCATTTGAACTCCCAGATCTTCCTCAAGCTGTTAGGCTCTATTAAGAGGAACTTAGCTCTGATACCAATTGTTGATAACTGAGAGTGGGGGGGGTGAATCAGTTATCCTAATTATTTCCCTTTTTGAACTTTCTTATTAATTAATGCAGCATTGACTCAAACATAAAACATTACCATGAAATAAGAAACACATGACACAGTATTTTTGACATGGAAACCCTGTTAAGGGAGAAAACCACGGGGTGATTAACCCAAAAATTATTCTCTGTTAGAAGAATAGGAAATTACAAAATGGCACTTGCCAATTAGGGCTCACTGCCCGAGCACACTGCTCACAAGAGGTCCACTGCCTACAAGAAGACACACTGTCTACAAAGTGATAAGAATCACAGTCTTGAACTGATTGGAAGCATCTGCATATGCTGGAGTTCAGTTCCGGTTAGGCTCAGTACACTGATCTGCTGCACTTCATCTTTCCTCTGTTCTTTATTCTGCTATCCTTTCACATACCGGATCTTTCTTGCTCCTTCTGCTCTGTTCTGCACTTCTTCGCATATATCTTGATACATTCACACCCTTCACAACTAAATCCATCCCCTATATATATCCGCACAAGTAATTTCATCACCTTTCTAGTCGGCATCCGGAACAGTCTAGTTTCTTACAAACTCTGTTCTGTCGGCTGAATCCTTGCTCACCAAGCAATGCGGATCAAGCATATACTTGTAGATATCATTAATCATGTCGGCCAAACATGATTCATGCCTTCACAACCTTTATCATCAACAGTAACACATCCGAAAAGTAGTCTGATACTATGTCAGTCAGTTCTTCCTCTGTTTTCACTGTCTCTCAGGAATCTGGTACTCAACTATTCATATCTTTTTCCTTGTCCATCACCGGAGGCTAAATCCTTGGAATATACCACTCAAGGTAGTCCTCTTGACTTCCCCAAATCTACACTGCACCAAGATACTTCCTCTGAGAGATCCGGACCAATCTGTCGGACCTTGCCACATGCTCTGTTCTTGTTCACCGGACCACAACAATCTTTATTCTGACTTCCAGTAGGGACACACCATGACTTGCGGATATGTGGGATGACCTTTGTTGCCATCAATGACAACAACCATGAATCCATATAGTGTCTCTTGCCAACAGTTACTGCAAACCCTAAAAAACTTAAACTTTAAACCCTAAAAAACTTAAACTATAAACCCTAAAAAACTAAATTATAAACCCTAAAACCATGTTGTACTGCAAACCCTAAAAACCTAAAATATAAACCCTAAAAAACCAAATTATAAACCCTGAAACTATGTTGTACTGCAAACTCTAAAACCTAAACTATAAACCCTAAAAAACCAAATTATAAACCCTAAAACAAACAAGACAATGGAAATAGAAATTGACACCAGATTAGGAAAAAGTAAACTATAAATACAAGGGTTTAGATGCACTTGTAGGAGATGGTTACCACTACAAATGGACTCAAAATAAACAATAACTAATAAATTTTTGGGCGTGTTTAGAATAGTTTACTAATAACTTCTCTATCTAGAAATTGGAATCAAGACAAAAAGTAGAAGATGGTGCAAAATAGTAAAATATGTCACAATTTAGCTTAACTTAGAAGCTAGAAGTAGCTTGATTAATAGAGAAATGGGAATCTAATACACTTGGCATGGGCTATCATGCACTTTTAAATTTGGACTATATAAGGTCTCAAAATCTTTCCATTATAATTTTGAGAAAAATGATGATAGGACAAGGTTGTTAGGTAGAGTGATAGGTCTTGGGTGTCACATGGCCCTCTCCTAGTACCTTGGTGTATGACTAGGACCTAGAACCTGCAACCTTGTCCACTATGTGAAAATGATCTAAAAATTTAGACATAGCTTCATCTTGTAATTTTTTTGCATAACTTCCTCTTGGTTTAATTTGTGATATTTTTTCTAATTATTCCATATTTTATCTATAAATACCAATTCTATAGTTTAGAAACCCTCTAAAAAATGGTTAAAGAGGACATTTGAAGTAGGAAGGAGAATATAATATATTTTAGGGAAATGTTGGATTCATTTAAGGAGACATTGGTATGAAAAACTAAAGCTAGGGTTAAACCAAGGTTTGAAGGAGAAAGAGGGAATTTAGGAGATGGAAAAATATGACTCAATGAAAAAAAGTAAAGGGGAATAATATGGATATAGAGATTACTAATATGGGAGAAGAAAAGAAATAATATGAAAGATACTTGATAAAAAATAAAGTAGAAATGAGAATCTAAAATGAAAAATTGAGGAAAGAAAATGGTTTAGAAAGAGGTAAGTCCAGAAGGAATGTGGGTTTGAAAAGGGAAGATAAAATGTATAATAGAGGAAGAATGGAGTTAAAACCAACAAATATAGTAAACACTAACATTCCTACACTTATTCAAGAAAGATGGCTCCAAAATAGCAATCAAGTGGAAACTTCACAATTTTTCTATGTTCAAATGGGGAGAGGGAGGCCTATTTTATATATTTTCATACAAAAATAGAAGTCCAAATAATGTGATAAATGATCAGAGGAAATAATCAATCAATAGTTAAACAAACAAGACAATGGAAATAGAAATTGACACTGAATTAGGAAAAAGTAAACTATAAATACAAGGGTTTACATGCACTTGTAGGAGATGGTTACCACTACAAATGGACTCAAAATAAACATTAACTAATAAATTTTTGGGTGTGTTTAGAATAACTTTTACTAATTTAACTTCTCTATCTATCTAAACCAATTAAGACAAAAAGTAGAAGATGGTGCAAAATAGTAAAATATGTCACAATTGAGCTTAACTTAGAAGCTAGAAGTAGCCTGATTAATAGAGAAATGGGAATCTAATACACTTGGCATGGGCTATCATGCACTTTTAAATTTGGACTATATAAGGTGTCAAAATGTAACTTCCATTATAATTTTGAGAAAAATGATGATAGGACAAGGTTGTTAGGTAGAGTGACACCTTGGTGTATGACTAGGACCTAGAACCTGCAACCTTGTCCACTATGTGAAAATGATCTAAAAATTTAGGCATAGCTTCATCTTGTGATTTTTTGCATAACTTTCTCTTGGTAATTTGTGAGATTTTTTCTAATTATTCCATATTTTATCTATAAATACCAATTCTATAGTTCAGAAAACCTCTAAAAAATGGTTAAAGAGGAATGAAGTAGGAAGGAGAATATAATATTTTAAGGAATGTTGGATTAATTTAAGGAGACATTGGTATGAGGCATCATCATTTGATCATATTATATGATAAACTTGTGCATGTTTAATTTTCAAGTATTACTTTCTCTCTAATTTCATGGATATTTTAAACTAAATCATTTATAGATCTATTGGATTAAGTTTAAATTTATAGATCTATTTGTTTGTAAGTTTTCAATATGTATATATATTTTTGAAATTATACATTTGTAATTTTTTTATATGAATTTACATATTTAGAAATTTGCAGGAGACATCTAATGGATGACCAGAGTCTAGATGATTTTTTAATAGATGACATTCTTTATGAAAACCCCCCACCCCGCGATCCACCTGAAAACCCCCCACCCCCTCCACCTCAAAACCCCCCACCCCTCCATTTGATGAGGCCCAATTGCGGCAAAACATTAATGAAAATATTAATGCAATTGAGGAGAACATTAATTTGATTAATAATCAACCTCACTTGATGCCTCCTCATGTGGTTCGGTTTGCATCTTCGATGCAAACCATTATTGATTCTGTTAGGTCTATCGATGCAGACCTAAATAGATTTCAGCTTTGGCGGGAGGAGAGGAGGCAATTCTATGCGGATGGTCTTTCATATAAAGACATCCATGACCTCCACATTACAAAACAAACATTAGCCCCATTTTTTCGTCACCCAAAAACTAATCAACCTATAGCTGCAACAAAAAAAAAGAATATCAATTAAGTGGTGTACACATGAGGGGATTTCGAGGCATTTTTGGGATCGGTGGTGGATGGTGTTTGATGACCCACCACATGCTAATTGTGAGGTGCCGCTATATTTTTTGAGAAAATTATGGGTGGAGTTTCAATTGGGTCAAAAACCCAATTATTTTGATATGAGAGAATTTCAGGGTGTTGGTCGTGGCATGCCACAACACAGACCAGGGGCACGAGTTGACCCCAATCGACCTGTTCCTCCTGCTCCTATGGTTGCTCCTATTTTGCCTATGATTCCTGCACCTATTCAGCAGCAGGCAATTTTGTCGACATTAGGAGCATTGAGTAGACTCTCAGGCAATCTCACTGAATAAGCTGCCCACATGGTAGCTGAATTCAGTGGTGAAGAGCATCATAGAGGAGTCGATGCATCTTAGCATAGAGCTTCAGGTATGTCAAGGGCACATTTGTGTACAAATTGCAATCAACCGTGTTATGGTCCTGCTCCTACATCCACATCAGATGTAGCTATAGTTGGAGTGGAGTCATACTTGGATCTACTATATTCGGATGATAATCCTACACAGGTACATTGACCACATTTTATTAAATATTTCAAGTGCATAATTTGAACGTAGATCAAAATATATATAAATAATTTAATGAATTAATATATAATTGTGAACTATTTGTTGTACAGATCTCAAGTCACTCTAGGGCCACATTACAATTTGATACATTGAGTTTTGCATCGACAGTTGTAAAGATTGGCACACCTTACGGGGTAAACCAATATATCTTAACCCTAAAACCATATGTATCTAATTCTAGTTTAAATTTTCTTTTGAAACTTATCAATATTATATTTTAAATTAACAAGTGTATAAATAAATAAATAACTATATGTACATGTATGTGAAACACTACTATTGCAGCGAGGCTCAGGTCATGTGGCAGTTCCCATGTCTGACCGACCACATGGCTTAGGTGTTTCTTCTACTGATCCTCCATCATCAACTATTATGCCTGAGTAT
The DNA here is from genome assembly GCA_027924645.1 of Cunninghamia lanceolata. Classification (NCBI taxonomy): domain Eukaryota; kingdom Viridiplantae; phylum Streptophyta; class Pinopsida; order Cupressales; family Cupressaceae; genus Cunninghamia; species Cunninghamia lanceolata. The sequence goes on along the minus strand of BSBN01000112.1, from coordinate 11,653,220 downwards.
TCCCTAGTGTGTGTTTTAAAAAATTGTACTAAGTTTCTTTTTTGAGTTTATATAAATTTATATATGCACCCATATATATGTAAGTACAGGATGATAGGAGTGAGACTATTGGTCAGGTTGCTAGTCAAGGACAAATTCATGAACCATCTACACATTTTGAGGTCCTAAACTTTACTAAATTTTCTATGTACAATTTCTAGGTCTTTATATGCTAAATAATTCTAACTTATTTCAAACTTGCTTTATTTGAAATTCTAGCAATTAGCAGGTCAAACTTTTGGTGAAGAAGATGAAACAATTATACCACCTACACAACAAAATGTGGGACTACATGAGCATGATTGCACGGTAATTTAAATGCACACTTTAAAGCCTACATTTAAATATTTAATTTCATATGTCATTTTTAAAATTTTTAAATCTGATTGCAAGTTCTTTCTGTTGTGTACAGCATGAGGTAGATCCATCTATTTCATGAGGAAGAAAGAGGCCTCTTTCAGATTTGAACTTGAGTGATGATCATCCCTGACATAGAGTTTTATTTCATAGACTGAACTATATGATGTGCACATTATTTTTTATATATGTCATTCCAGGACTTTGACTATATATGTCGAACTTGCTATTACATGTACTTCTAGATATATTTCAATATTTCATGAACTGTGATTTGTATTTATTTATATGCTGATGATGAGTAGATGTTTTAAAGTACACATTTCATGGGTCCTACCTATATTTTATAGTATTTCATGGACTTATCTAGATCTAGATCTACATGTATATATTATTGAGTATATATGCTTGAATGTAGTTTAGTATGCTCTAGATAATATGTTAAAGATTTAATATGTTAAATATGCTTCATGTTGTTCACTTCTAGATTATAAATTATTTAATTGAGACATGTTAGAAGATTTCTCTCTACTACATTTTTTAATTTTTAAGAAGTGATTATGCATTATGGTTCAATAGTTCTTCTTGAAATAGTGAACAATCTATTAACTGCCTCACAAACCTAAATTAAGTTAATTTACATAGTGGAATAGATAGGTAAATGGTGTTACAATTATCTAATACATAAGTTTGGTGTTACAATTATCTAATAGATAAATTTAGGGCACTTTATAACAAGGTAATTTACCTAGGATAAACCTACAAAATCATGATAAAATGATAGGGATGTTAGACTCACTTTGATAGTGTCCTTGAACAAAATCTTCGTTAAAAAAACATTCAAAACATGATTCAAATGAAGCTTTCAATTCTTGTAGAGAAACTAAAAGAAGAAACTATCTAAGGAAATTCATTTGAATCTTATCCACACAATATAAGCTACAAAAATTTTTATCACAATTTGAAATTATTCAAGAAGTAGCATTCAATTCTTGTAGAGAAACTAACTCTTTAAAAGAAGAAACTAGAAGGAAATTCAAATCTTATCCACACAATATAAGCTACAAAACAATTTATCACAATTTGAAATTATTCAAGAAGTAGCATTCAATTCTTGTAGAGAAACTAACTCTTTTAAAGAAGAAACTATCTAAGGAAATTCGTTTGAATCTTATCCACACAATATAAGCTACAAAAAATTTTACCACAATTTGAAATTATTCAAGAAGTAGTATTCAATTCTTGTAGAGAAACTAACTCTTTTAAAGAAGAAACTAGAAGGAAATTGAAATCTTATCCACACAATATAAGCTACAAAAAAATTTATCACAATTTGAAATTATTCAAGAAGTAGCATTCAATTCTTGTAGAGAAACTAACTCTTTTAAAGAAGAAACTATCTAGGGAAATTCATTTGAATCTTATCCACACAATATAAGCTCCAAAAATTTTTATCACAATTTGAAATTATTCAAGAAGTAGTATTCAATTCTTGTAGAGAAACTAACTCTTTTAAAGAAGAAACTAGAAGGAAATGAAATCTTATCCACCAATATAAGGTACAAAAAAATTTATCACAATTTGAAATTATTCAAGAAGTAGCATTCAATTCTTGTAGAGAAACTAACTCTTTTAAAGAAGAAACTATCTAAGGAAATTCATTTGAATCTTATCTCCTCTTGTATTTATACATTCTCTTAAGATCTTCTCTTTTATACCTTATTGGTTGACAATGTTGGTGCATTAATCGGGCTTATAATGATTACTCGTAATGTTTCTAGTGCTAGGGAATTATTAGATTTTTGAGATTCCTTTTGCTATATGTAGATTCTTGTCTTGGTTTGATTGGCCATTCTCTTAGTAGTTCTATTGAGTGGGTATTAGGGATTATCTTCAAGTTCTTAATAACATCTTTGATTGGTCATGAAGGCAAGTGGCTATTAAAGGGATTGTTATGACAATCATATAGGTGTTTGGATGACCACTTATGAATTTCATGAAGGCCACTTGTTGCCATAAATACATGTCTATCTAACTCTAGCAAATGACCATTTAGAATGATATACTTGATCATCAATCACTGTGAAAACCTCTTGACTAACATGATTGTCCTATTTGTTTCATGAGTGTCCTATTTGTTTCATGACTATCCTAAATTTGTTTTATTATTTTCATATGGATTTTTGCAATGGAATTTAGATGATATAACCTCATTATGACTAATTTTTAGATTTGAATGGCTCTTATGAGAACATCTCAATGATTTATGACAGTCTAGATTGGATACATGGCAATAATCTTCATGCATGACAATAATCTTCTATTTACTATGACAATGAGTAACCTCTATGGTAGTCATTTAGTTTGAAATAATGACTATTTAATACCTTACCTATGCATGATAACCCTCATTATTACCTTAGCAGTCGTAAATAAAGTTCTACAACACCAATGACTACACCTAGGCATTCATAGAGGTGATATTAAACCATGTTTCAAATATGTAAACTATCCTAGGACTATTTCCCTTTAACTATCATGACACTACTTTTCAACATTTGTGCATTTAAATAATATTTAAAATAAATGCTAAATCAACACATCTCAAAACATAGCTAAAGTGGGTACAAAAATGATAAGAAAAATACAAACTATATACTTATTGAACCTCTACACTAATAGCATTTGTGGCAATCATAAAATAATATTCAATCCGTGAAAATTAAATGCATAGATCATAAAAAGAGTCTCAAAACAAAAAATAGGTCCATTATTAAACATATGAGTATATCTATACAATTAGCTTATAGGTCCATGTTATTAGTTTGACATGACTACAAAATTGATCTACCATTTACATTATGATGAAATCTTGTAGTGGCAATCATGGAAAAATCTACTTGTAGGATACACCTGCAAGAAATAATGAATGTAAATGAGAATGAAAGAATATGTACCAAAAACACAAAATATTAATGCAATATGTAACTAAATAACACAAAAGAGGATGTAAGACAATGGCTTAAGGGGAGCTAAGAGGATGTCTTAAGGGGATACATAAGAGGATGGCTTTAGGGGATGTATAAGAGGATTAATTGAGAGGGGAGCTAGAAGAGGATGTCTTAAGGGGATACAAAAGAGGATAGCTTACTTGGAGAGATGTACACTAGTCAATTTACAAAGTATAAGATAAAACCTGATGGCTTAAGGGGATGTAAGAGGATGGCTTAAGGGGAGCTAAGAGGATGAATTAAGGGGATGTACAAGTGGGTGTCTTTAGGGAATGGATGATAAATATTTGAGTATATATATATATGTAATTACCTAATTTGCGTTCACTTTTAGTTGAAGACTACAAAATTGACCTCACATACTTGTATGATGAAAACTTCTATTGACAATCATGCAAATTTGACTACTTGACTAGGGTACACCTACAAAAAGTAATGTTCAAATGTACAAGTAAATTAACTATATATTTACATGAGTCGATACAAAATTTAAGACAAGGGGAATAATATAGAAGCTGAAATGAAAATGAAAGAATTTATATACCAAAAAGACAAAACATTGATATATTATGTAGTTCTAGATAACATGTTGAATGTGAAAGCCATAATGTAAGTATATATACAATTACCTAATTTGCGTTCACTTTTAGTTGAAGACTACAAAATTGACCTCACATACTTGTATGGTGAAAACTACTATTGACAATCATGCAAATTTGACTACTTATCTAGGGTACACCTGCAAAAAGTAATGTTCAAATGTACAAGTAAATTAACTATATATTTACATGAGTCGATATAAAATTTAAGACAAGGGGAATAATATAGAAGCTAAAATGAGAATGAAAGAATTTATATACCAAAAAGACAAAACATTGATGCATTATGTAGTTCTAGATAACATGTTGAATGTGAAAGCCATAATGAAAGTATATATACAATTACCTAATTTGTGTTCACTTTTAGTTGAAGACTACAAAATCTCACATACTTGTATGGTGAAAACTTCTATTGACAATCATGCAAATTTGACTACTTGTCTAGGGTACACCTACAAAAAGTAATGTTCAAATGTACAAGTAAATTAACTATATATTTACATGAGTCGATACAAAATTTAAGACAAGGGGAATAATATAGAAGCTGAAATGAGAATGAAAGAATTTATATACCAAAAAGACAAAACATTGATGCATTATGTAGTTCTAAATAACATGTTGAATGTGAAATCTATAATGTAAGTATATATACAATTACCTAATTTGCGTTCACTTTTAGTTGAAGACTACAAAATTGGCCTCACATACTTGTATGGTGAAAACTTCTATTGACAATCATGCAAATTTGACTACTTGTCTAGGGTACACCTGCAAAAAGTAATATTCAAATGTACAAGTAAATTAACTATATATTTACATGAGTCGATACAAAATTTAAGACAAGGGGTATAATATAGAAGCTGAAATGAGAATGAAAGAATTTATATACCAAAAAGATAAAACATTGATGCATTATGTAGTTCTAGATAACATGTTGAATGTGAAAGCCATAATGTAAGTATATATACAATTACCTAATTTGCGTTCACTTTTAGTTGAAGACTACAAAATTGACCTCACATACTTGTATGGTGAAAACTTCTATTGACAATCATGCAAATTTGACTACTTGTCTAGGGTACACCTGCAAAAAGTAATATTCAAATGTACAAGTAAGTTAACTATATATTTACATGAATCGATACAAAATTTAAGACAAGGGGAATAATATAGAAGCTGAAATGAGAATGAAAGAATGTATATACCAAAAAGACAAAACATTGATGCATTATGTAGTTTTAGATAACATGTTGAATGTGAAAGCCATAATGTAAGTATATATATAATTACCTAATTTGCGTTCACTTTTAGTTGAAGACTACGAAATTGACCTCACATACTTGTATGGTGAAAACTTCTATTGACAATCATGCAAATTTGACTACTTGTCTAGGGTACACCTGCAAAAAGTAATGTTCAAATGTACAAGTAAATTAACTATATATTTACATGAGTCAATACAAAATTTAAGACAAGGAGAATAATATAGAAGCTGAAATGAGAATGAAAGAATTTACATACCAAAAAGACAAAACATTGATGCATTATGTAGTTCTAAATAACATGTTGAATGTGAAAGCCATAATGTAAGTATATATACAATTACCTAATTTGCGTTCACTTTTAGTTGAAGACTATAAAATTGACCTCACATACTTGTATGGTGAAAACTTCTATTGATAATCATGTAAATTTGACTACTTGTCTAGGGTACACCTACAAAAAGTAATGTTCAAATGTACAAGTAAATTAACTATATATTTACATGAGTCGATACAAAATTTAAGACAAGGGGAATAATATAGAAGCTGAAATGAGAATGAAAGAATTTATATACCAAAAAGATAAAACATTGATGCATTATGTAGTTCTAGATAACATGTTGAATGTGAAAGCCATAATGTAAGTATATATACAATTACCTAATTTGCGTTCACTTTTAGTTGAAGACTACAAAATTGACCTCACATACTTGTATGGTGAAAACTTCTATTGACAATCATGCAAATTTGACTACTTGTCTAGGGTACACCTGCAAAAAGTAATGTTCAAATGTACAAGTAAATTAACTATATATTTACATGAGTCGATACAAAATTTAAGACAAGGGGAATAATATAGAAGCTGAAATGAGAATGAAAGAATTTATATAACAAAAAGACAAAACATTGATGCATTATGTAGTTCTAGATAACATGTTGAATGTGAAAGCCATAATGTAAGTATATATACAATTACCTAATTTGCATTCACTTTTAGTTGAAGGCTACAAAATTGACCTCACATACTTGTATGGTGAAAACTTCTATTGACAATCATGCAAATTTGACTACTTGTCTAGGGTACACATGCAAAAAATAATGTTCAAATGTACAAGTAAATTAACTATATATTTACGTGAGTCAATACAAAATTTAAGACAAGGGGAATAATATAGAAGCTGAAATGAGAATGAAAGAATTTATATACCAAAAAGATAAAACATTGATGCATTATGTAGTTCTAGATAACATGTTGAATGTGAAAGCCATAATGTAAGTATATATACAATTACCTAATTTGTGTTCACTTTTAGTTAAAGACTGCAAAATTGACCTCACATACTTGTATGGTGAAAACTTCTATTGACAATCATGCAAATTTGACTACTTTTCTAGGGTACACCTGCAAAAAATAATGTTCAAAGGTACAAGTAAATTAACTATATATTTACATGAGTCAATACAAAATTTAAGACAAGGGGAATAATATAGAAGCTGAAATGAGAATGAAAGAATTTGTATACCAAAAAAACAAAACATTGATGCATTATGTAGTTCTAGATAACATGTTGAATGTGAAAGCCATAATGTAAGTATATATACAATTACCTAATTTGCTTTCACTTTTAGTTGAAGACTACAAAATTGACCTCACATACTTGTATGGTGAAAACTTATAGATTGACAATCATGCAAATTTGACTACTTGTCTAGGGTACACCTACAAAAAGTAATAATCAAATGTACAAGTAAATTAGCTATATATTTACATAAGTCAATACAAAATTTAAGACAAGGGGAATAATATAGAAGCTGAAATGAGAATGAAAGAATTTAACTTGGGGATGTAAGAGTATGGTTTACATACCTAGAAATTTATTCCATTGTACCATCTGCATCCTCATTTTTTTGTAATGCATCTATAATTGACTCATGTTCTTCCATCAAAAGTGTTCATAACTGTTTATTAGAAGGTTTGCCTTGATATCTGACTAGTTTTATATTTGTTGCCACAACCAAATGTGAGTAGTGTATGATCTTCTTATGTGTTTCATAATCTTCAAATGCAGGCACACCATTCCTTCTTATTAGATATTTTCGTAGCCAAGTGCCAACAACAACCACAAAACCTGTTGGATACTCCATGTTATCATCATCTACTCTAGGATGTAACAACTTTTGTTTTGTCTCAACACATCGAGCCAACCAATACTCAGTTTCCTCTTCATTACCCTCAGGTGTAATAACAGCATACACATGTCCTACAAAAAAATTATGTAATTCAATAAAGTGTGACATGTATCTAAATCACATAAATTTGTGCATGCATACATATATAATTAATTATATATAGATGTACAAAAAAATGACAATAAAAAAAATGAAAACAAAAGTAGGGTAAGTGCAAATAGATGGGGGCCAAAAAGTGGCCAAATTAATTTCAAAAAAAATTAAGTCATAACGTGAGCGCGTTATAATGTGCTCACATTATGACTTACTATAAATAATAAAAAAAAGTAGTCCAATTTCATTTCTTTCTATTTTCTCCTCTGCTCGTGGCTTCCAAACCCTCAAAAGCGCACTCACATTTTGCAAAACACCAATCAACACAAAAATCTTATCAATTCGTCGCCAAAATGCCACCGCGACGTTGAGCATGCCAAAGGGGTGAGTTATCTTTTTTTTTATTTGAATTTGTTTCTAAATAGGTAGGTTTTTGTTGATTTTTTATGTATATTTCGTTATTTGTCAGGAAATGTTAATGCACCTCCTCCTCCTCCTCAAAATCCACAAAATCCTGAGGAAATACCTGCAGAACAACAACCTCCTCCATTCATTCCTTGACATGCCCCTGGAACACAAGAAAATATAATGGGGCAAATTGAAAACAACAAAAAAGAAATTGAAGATATAATTGCAAGGTTGAAAGATCCTTCCACTTCAACCTTGCATAGGTCCACGCTTGCCGAATCTCTTGAGTCTATGTTATCAAATGTAGATTCAATTAGCAAGCAAATAACTAGTTGGACGGATAAAAAGAGAGAGTTTAGAGATTACTATGCAGACAAATTGTCATACCAAGATGTCAAAAAATTACAAATTACAAAATTAGACTTGTGTTCAATTTTTACAAACCCACAAACAAATCAACCTCCACCCATTACATGCAAGAGGTTCCCTATCCATTGGTGCAACAACCAAGCGATAAGGGACAATTTCGGGTAGAGGTGATGGATGGTTTTTGACCATCCTCCATGCAATAATAATGAGGTCCCGCAATACTTTTTGAGGAAACTCTACTACGAGTTTGTCCTCAATAAAGTGCCAAACTATTTTGATATGCGGGACTTCCAGGGTAGAGGTGGGGGGTCAGCACAAGATAGACCAGGGGCACGTCTTGACCCACAGTGGGTAGTGAGACAAGTAATCAGCAGACCAACCCATGAGCATGTTTCTATCCCTTCCATTGTGAAGGAGAGTGTTGAGGTCGATACACTTCAGTCGATTAGTGCCTTGACCCAGAGCATCATAGAGCATGCCGGTCCTACAACACAGAGTGGGTTGGGAGATAGTGCGAGGAGTAGGGTCCCACCCCATACTTGCTAAGCTTGCGGGTCAACCTGTGGTTATGACCCCATGGACAGTCAGGACGCAGGTGCACAGGCTACATCTGTAGCTGAGCAAATGGTGATGACAGATACCCTCCTGAGTGAGACTTTCGGCCTTGATACTCAGGTAAATATTAGCAAGTTTATTGAATTTAATTTATTAAATTTCATATTTGAAATACAAGATTAACTAATTTAAATTCATGATTTTAATAAAATTTCAGGGTCATAGCGTCGATGCAGTTTTCAGTGGTTCTCCACCTGTATTTTTCACTAGATCATCTACTGTCGAGGTATGTAACTAGTAAACAATTATAAATATTACATGTGAATAGCATCATTATATGAATGGTATTCTAATATCTAATTTTGGATTTGAATAGGTTAATACTGTAGATTTCACGGCAACACCTGCCAACGGTGGTGGACTTCAAAGCTTTACGGAGGTAATAAAATAAATAGTTTAATGAATGAATTGTACTTACTAAATTTTTGTATGTGATTTGTGTGCTTTATTGTGTGTACTTCCATGTTTAGATGAACGTGTGTGTATGTTAGGAGCCATTATTTGCATCACTATTATAGTTTTCGCAATTGAATAATGTTGTTTTATTTCCAGATGATGCAGGCTGCGGAGACACCTCCCCATGTTCATAGGGCAATGGAGCAGGGTCTGGCCTCTGCGATTCATAGTTCCATGGCATTGACAGGGGTATGAGGCAGATTAGTGAATTTTAATTTACATTCATTATTATAGTTGTCTATTTTTGAAAAATCAAAAGATTATTGATTTGAAGTTTAATTTCTATCTAGATGGTTTCTATAGGACATGACATCACCAGGGCCTATTCCTGTTACTGAGGCAAGCGAGGAGACAAATTATATGTTAGCGGTAAGTGATTATTTTGTTAAATGTTTCATTTTTTATAACATGTAATTTCTATATATTAATGTCTATACTTTTTATTGTAATAGGTAAAGATGTAGGAAGACCTAAATAGGAGGAGTAGCCCTCAGGTTCGTAGTAGACCACCCACATGCATGTCTCCATCCCCTAGAAGATCAAAGGCTGCTCGTGATTTATTCTCTTCACCAGCCAGAGGGGAATGACTTTTTATTGTGTTCCTTTGTTGTATGCCTATATGGCATTTGTGGACATATATTTTGTATTGTACATAGTTGACATTGTATGCCTATATGGCATTCTTGTAAGCCTATATGGCTATTTTGTATATATGTTATACTTATATCAACAGATATTGATGTATGCCTATATGGATATTTGGTTAATACAAATCTTTTTTATTGATGGCGTCCATACTTGCATTATAAATCCATGTTTGAATGGATATTTGTAGACGGCTACTTCAAATATTTAAAGTCCGATTGTATTACATAGGATGTTTGTTGATCCAATAAGCTAGCTATTGTTATTCAAGTATCACCTAAACTTCATTTTGGAACTAAAAGATAAAAGTTGTATTTAAAAAAAAATGAATCATCATGTTGAACAGAAAATATTAATATTCTTTATGAGTAGCATAGAATGTCAACTATATGCAATACAAAAAAATGAATCATCATGTTATTCTTTATGTTTGAGATCCTGAAAATGACTAAGTCTGGTAGCCTGATATCCTGAAACACTAGGATGAATATCCAAGTCATTAGGATGATTGCGCCTTGAGAAAAAGTCATTAAGATGAGCGCCTAAAGGAGACTTTCTTAAACATTCAAACATTGAGCAACAAGCATGAAGGGTTAAGGCGCAATTTGCAACTCATAAAGCCTCAAAAGGGCATCCAACTTAGAGAGAGCATTCATTTAAGACAAGGCGCCCTTTGACACCTGTTCCACCATAAAAGTGCGCCTAAGGTGGAAGGAGAACAAGCCTCTGGTAAGTGAAGCGCACCTATTGTCTAAACCACTTCATTATGGCACCCTAGCATGAGGAGGAGTATATAAGTCAATAGGAAATGGCACCTATAATGCAAATGAAGGATAAGTGGCATTTTCAATAAGCATCAATTCACCTTGAGCTTTCAATAAATACATCAAATTGAGCCCCATAAGCCTAGGCACCCTTTGCCTGCAAAAGAACCTTGTATTGACGTCAAGAGTTGGTCATATCGACATATCAGCAGACCTTGGTTAGGCTTCACCGATAGTGGTCTATCTTGCCGATGAGTGTGGTTCGAAGTCAAAGACATCGGTGTATCAGAAGATAATCCCATCTGCGCATCGGAAGAGCAGTTGAGAGATTCACCGATGAAGGGGGTCACACTGATAGTCGAAATCCATTGGTGTATCAGCCCAATGAGATTAGAGTTCACCGATGTTTGGAGTCTCACCGACGGGTGTGGTTCGAAGGTTGTCATTCATGAGATCGGTGTGTCGGCAGAAGAGTTTTTAAGTGTGCTGATGGTATTAAGTCCTACCGATAGGCGAGGGACTTAGAGTCTCGTATCGGAGTGATAAAGACATCAGTGTGAAAGGATATAAAGTCATCGATAGTGGCCTGTTTGACCAATAAAAGTCAATGATGGGATGTTTTTCAGAAGTGAAATCAAACAGAATCATGGTGGCATCAGCCTATCGGCCGATGAAATTTTAAGCTCGCCGATGGTATGTTGTCTCGCCAATAGTGAGTTCAAAGGTTCAAAAGTTGATAATTCTATGCTTCCATTGTTTTTAGACAAGTCAACAATAGAGTGAAATACAGAGTATCTCACCCTCTCTTGAGCAATCTACCTCCTAGGTGCTCAACATTGAGGAAAAACTTCATAAAAATGCCTATCTCTTTCTTGGCAAGTTTTATTATTTTGATGGTTCTAACTCATATCTAGAGAACTTCTCACCAAGGCACCAAAATAAGTTAAACCCAACTAAAGAAAGAAAATGCGCCCAAGATGATTTCAATCAATTGGACTAGGCACCAATTTAGTGTTATTTTGACTCATACACCCTTAAGGCGCTAAAGTATCATTCCTTCAATCAATCTAGTTTCCATGTTCCCATGTGTGATGTTCCAAGTAGGAGATAGCGCCTAGGGTCTTTATCTTATTTTTGAAATTCTAATGATTCCAAACACTTACCAATAGTCTCAAAAGATCCTATTATCCCTTAAGTTCTCAATCCTCTAATTTATCAAGGCACTCAATCCTCTTCGAGGCACTCAAACTCATTCAAGGCGCTATCCTTTACTACTTCCCACTTCAAACAGTCTAGGGTGCTCATAATTACTCCCATCACCAATCTTCCTCCTTAAAGCGCATTTGAGGACTTCTTTATGCTAGGGCGCTAATATGAAAGTAACAACTCAAGGCACTATATGAAAACTTGATCTTGGAAAGGCACCTAAACTCATAATGTGAGTTATTTTATCAAATTTTCAATTTTAAGGTCTTTTGGCAACTCCTCTACCAAGGCACCATTTGATGAGGTGTTTGAAGCTTTATTTTCCCCTTAGGTGCACAAACTTGATGTTCTTGACCCTACAATGCGCCTTGAGTCCCTAAGCTCTTACACTTATCATCTCTTATGCTACTTAGTTTCATCACTCTCATAAAGGCATTTTGAGGAGTATTACTCTTCGAACTCAATCTCTGGAACTAAGGCGCTCAAGGGTGAGTAAACGTCCATTCTTCCAAGGCGCTCATCAAGGTATAAAACAACACACAAAGGCACCAAGATTACTCCGCTCAACCTCAAAGCGCTAGATCATATCTAAATTTACATAAGGGTGCCAAATCAAATTGTCACTCAAGGGCAAGTGCACTCGAAAGGTCATCTATCTTCAAACTCAACTTCCATTCCTCTAGGTGCTTCCTTTGGTAAGTTTGGACGCTCCCTTCATGCTTGCAGTTCAAGTGGCTTCAACTCATTATAGATACTTCCTCATCTAGGTGCAAATCATGATAGTTTCAAACACTTAGCTTTCAAGGCGCCAGAAGATGATTGTAGAGGAGTGAAATTGCGCCTTAGTTCAAATAAGTGTTTACTTCATCATTGATGGATTTAAGTCATTGTATATGCTCATGAAGACTTACCTCACTCAATACTCCCCAAACTTATGGATCTAAACATGCTTTTTCTTAGGCGCTAAACTGGAGTTGTCTAGATGCACAAGTGTGCCTCCCTCAATGAAGTTCATTTTGTTAACTTAGTTCATCCTAGTGACTCAAGGGGTTGTTATATTCTTTAGGTGCAATCTTTCATAGACTAAAACATTCACTCCATGTTAAGGTGCTCAAAGGAGGCTCTGGAGATGGAAAATGGTGCCTTAACTCACTTGTGTAAATTTTGGACTTTTAGGCAATTGCAAGATGTCTTGGAGGGCTCAATTCTTCAAGGCACCCATTTTGTTCACCGCTTGTAGCTCACTTGTTCAAGGCGCATGTTTGGGATTCTCTGGATGATGAAATACGCCTTGACTCCCTAGGCAGTTAGACTCCAACTCTAGGTGCAAGGTAATGATGATTTGAGCTAAAATAAGCATCTAAAAATCCAAGGTATTATTTGAGGCTTCCACTCTAAATTCTACCTAGGCGCTCACCTAGGGTGAAATGATTATCAAAGTGTGCCTTAATTATTCCTTCCTCTATGCGCCCACTATTAGGATCAGGTCATCAAGGAGATCTAAAACTCAAACACCACTGACCTCATCATCCTGACTTAATACACTGCCTCCTTCTGATGATTTTTGGGGCAGCAGAAAACCTTTCACCACGGGCAAATGCCTTAGAGATATAAAAAACTGAGAGAGGTTATTGTAGAGGCACTCTACATGATCACATTGCCTCAGATGGAATGTTTGTAAGTGACACGGTTTTTGAGTAACATCTTGTCAAAGATTGCTGCCTTTTTGCACTTTGGACTCTTCAAAGATATCGTGGGTACAATGTAGCTTGGACTGTTTTGACATGTTTGGGTGAAAAAAAGGACCATGCCTAGCGTAAATGTACCCATCCGGATGCGTTCAAACAATCAGTTTGGTCGCATCAGGAGCAGGACAAAAGTTACACCCCTTTGCAACTTTACACTGCCTCCTTCTAACAATTTTTGGGGCAGTAGAAAACCTTTCACCACGGGCAAATGCCTCAAAGATATAAAAAACTGAGAGAGGTTATTGTAGAGGAACTTTACGTGATCGCGTTGCCTTAGACAAAATGTTTGTAAGTGACACGATTTTCAAGTAACATCTCATCAAAGATTGCTGCCTTTTTGCACTTTGGACTCTTTAGGGATATCGTGGGTATAATGTAGCTCGGACTGTTTCGACATGTTTGGGTGAAAAAAAGGACCATTCCTAGCATAAATGTACCCATCCGAATGCGTTGGAATAGTCAGTTTGGTCACATCAGGAGCAGGATGAAAGTTACACCCCTTTGCAACTTTACACTGCCTCCTTCTGATGATTTTTGGGGCAGCAGAAAACCTTTCACCACGGGCAAATGCCTTAGAGATATAAAAAACTGAGAGAGGTTATTGTAGAGGCACTTTACGTGATCACGTTGCCTTAGACAGAATGTTTGTAAGTGACACGGTTTTCAAGTAACATCTCGTCAAAGATTGCTGCCTTTTTGCACTTTGGACTCTTTAGGGATATCGTGGGTACAATGTAGCTCGGACTGTTTCGACATGTTTGGGTGAAAAATAGGACCATGCCTAGCATAAATGTACCCATTTGGACGCGTTGGAACACTTAGTTTGGTCGCATCAAGAGCAGGATGAAAGTTACACCCCTTTGCAACTTTACACTACCTCCTTCTGACGATTTTTGGGGTAGTAGAAAACCTTTCACCACGGGCAAATGCCTCAGAGATATAAAAAACTAAGAGAGGTTATTGTAGAGGCACTTTACATAATCACGTTGCCTTAGATGGAATGTTTCTAAGTGACACAATTTTTGAGTAACATCTCGTCAAAGATTGCTGCCTTTTTGCACTTTGGACTCTTCAGGGATATCGTCGGTACAATGTAGCTCAGACTGTTTTGACATGTTTGGGTGAAAAATAGGACCATGCCTAGCGTAAATGTACCCATTCAGACGTGTTGGAATAGTCAATTTGGTCACATCATGAGCAGGACACCAAAAATGTAAAAGTTGCTTTGTGCAACTTGACAACATTGACACTTTTTTACAACATGACTCAAAGACTCAAACTGACCCCAAATGACTCAAAGTGACTTAAAATCACCTTGATTTTGGTGCCCAATGTACATTATAGAGGTCGAGGCACTCCTTATCATTCAAACATCTTAGATGAGCGCATAGGAAAGGAAAAAGCTCTAAGTTTCATCATCATGGCTCAAACCTTAGCATGGAGTCTAAGGCACATTTCATGTCTCCTTTCATCTATTTTGGCGCCCTTATGTAGATTTTTCAACTTGATTTGCCACCCTGTATGTGAAGGAAGATCTAAAGGCATGAAAGTGGATGTCGTATTGCAAGAGTTTGGATCATCAAAATTGAAAGAAATAAGTCTATTAAGCTTGGGCGCCCTTGGTCTTCTTTTCATTCATTATGAGTGCCTTGGGAGAATGGTATATAGGTCATCATCATGATTGGGAGCCCTGGATCCAGAGTGTTGGAGAGATCATCAAATGGTGTCTAGAGGAAGTAGGGTGAGTTATGAGTTTGGTAGCATCAGGAGCAGGACACCAAAAATGCATAACATGATGATGTAAAAATGTGTACATATGTGTAAAAATGCAAGAGGAAATAAAAAAGACAAACCTTACAAATTAATGTGCATACTTACAACTCAATGTAACATGACTTTAAAAAATTAATGTGAATACTTACAAATTAATCCAATGAACCATCCGGGTCTGCTCTACTCTTTATTGTGTCAAGTATTGCTTCATGGTCAGACTCACGCACCTTCCACAATATTTTGTTCAAAGGTCTACCCCGATACTTTATCAAATGAACATTGGATGCCATGACAAGGTTCGAGTAATGAAGAATCTTCCGATGCGTGTCAAAGTCCTGAAATAGCCAAATATTAACACTCTTATGTGGGTACCTTCTAAGCCATGTTCCAGTAATAATCACTGAGCCTGTAGGGTATTCGATGTTTTCTCCATCTGTAACAGGGGCCTCCAATTTCTTTTTGGCCTCAACACAATGACATAATTAATAATCTATTCCCTCTTCATTATCTTCATCTGCAATAACTACATATACGTGCCCTACATTGATATGTGTAGCAAATTAGATGAAAATAGTCAACATTACAAAAACACTACAAAGTAAAATGACATTACCTGGTTGAACTAGATGAAATTAGATGCATATACGTGCCCTATATTACCTAGTTGAACTAAATCTGATATGTGGTCAAAGTCAACTGACGATTCCATCTGTGTTAGTTCCAGTGCCGTCGGGGGTCGATACGTGTCAAGTGGGCTAAGATAACTTAACTACCATTCGTCAACCCACTCCTTTGACTCGCACTCATCCTAGACTTGAATTGTACAGGAAGAACAAAAGCATGACATCTTTTGTGTATGGATACTCCATGAACCTGCAATTGAGCTTCTAAAAGAGTGCATCTCATTTGATCCTGTCAGTGTACAACAATCCTCATATGGCGCAATGTTAGTATCATCTATCAACCAAAAAAATCTACGAACTAAAGACTTACCTTCATTACCTGGACCCATGGAAGCATTACACCACTCGACAATCAATTTTGCATCTGTCAACTTTGCATTGTCTTTATACTTTAACTCTTCTCGTGCTATGGCTCTTTTGATACATGCTCCTGCACCATCATGGTCCCCCTTTCCATGCCCGGGCTCACAAAAGTTCCACATATGTTGAATACCTGTAGAATTATGCCTCCTACTCAGCCAATAGAAATTCTGTGAGTTCTTGAATTATGACGCACAGTTATCCGACCATATGATATGCTGACTAAACGATATGCCCCTTCTAGCCAAATCATTGTAGAACACCTGAAAGTAACCTTGCATGAACTCTGTAGAATGCATGTGATCATCACTAATATAGAAAGTATACTCCCTTATGATCTTTCTGTCATCCTCTGTACTATCATTCACATGAATGAATGCAATGTGCATAAATATAGAAACCTATGTGGAGTTGTAATATTGTGATTGCACCTCACGCTGTAGCTGTAGACTGTAATTCTCTACAAAGTCGACGACTGAAACAATGCTACCAACCGGAAATGTGTCGTTGCATAATTTGAATTGCAAGTCCAACCATCGAGCTCTATGGGCATGTCTTGCATACTCATACACTATGCTATCACAAAATATAGGCATAAACTGATACACTGGAATCTTTTCAATAGCTAATTCACACCTCTTTGCTTCTTTACCATCTTTTGTATTGTATCTGTTTTATACTTGCCAAACTCTACTAGTTCGTTTCCAACCGCATGTGTTATTTCCATATGTTCACACATTGGCAAATGTTGCAAGCCACCACAACGATCACATGTGCCATCCAAGCATAATTTCTTGTAGAATATTTGACCTTCCTCTCTTTCACATAAAATTCTTGATATGAAGTCTCTTGAAGATGTTGGTGGGGGACATATGGCACAACCTTGCAAATCATTGTTAGTATGCATATCTAAACATATAGACCTATAAGCATCAAAATGGTTAGAAAATTCAATATGTAATCTACAACAACAAGTAGTGCGTGTGTGATTTATCTTAACATAGAAAGGTTTTAGCAATTCAAAATATCTTTGACAAATATTAATTTGAGGATACTTCTCTAGAAATTTACCATAAAACTATGTTTGAGTCTCATCCAAAAAATACTTTGGATGTGGCTCACGGTTCTGACTACCGATTCTCCTTCTTACCACATCCCTTTGATTCAGAGATACCCTTGTGTAATTCTTCCAAAAGTCTTCAATTAGTGATCTCAATGCTTCAACAATTGGTTTATCTTTTCGTGGTAGTCTTCCCGAGAACGCCCATAATTCATTGGCATTAGTGTCCTCAATTCTTTGGCGTCTTCCAATGGCTCTTGATAAAGTTTTCCTATTAATTCTCAATTCTTGACTTGTCTTTCTAATGAGACGAGCTTTCCTTGTTTGACTACTTACTATAGTCGATGTAATCACACGCCGTGTTGCATTACTATCTTTTGTGCATGAGGTGTTACCCACACTCTCATATGTACTCATTAAATTCTTGACAATAGATTTTTCACTTGAAGCCTCTGATGTTCTCAACCCAAGAATCTTCATGATAGACCTATACTTTATACTTCACATCATTTCAATGAATAGTTGACATCTTGCAGTCTCATTTAACTTTTTAAAGAACAATCTCCAAATCTTATTAGCATATCTTCTACAAGTGCATTTTGGAATCTTACCTTCCATTGGCTGCAAAATATTCTCATCAATATCAATCAAATACTTTGGCTTTCTATGCAAAATTCTAGGTGGTGTCAAGTTAGGTAAATTCATCTCAACATTAGGAATTTCATCAATATTTAAATGAGATGGGTTAGATGGCATACCTTCGATCAAAGATGGAATATATGACATACCTTGAGGTTGAGGTGGGAACAATGGCGTACCTCCTTCATCACATGTGAGTGATGATGTACTTTCAACTTGAGATGCAGTAGATGGTGTCCCTACATGTTGACTTGCGGTAGAGGACGTGTCTCCAACTATGGTATTCAAATCCCTCGTACCACAAAGTTTTTGCATTCATTCTCTTTGTGCCGCCAATACCATATCTCTTTGTGATGGTTGTGGTTCCTCTTCAATTGGTATGTCTTCATTTATCGTGTCCAATTTCCTCTTCTCACGAAGTTCCCTCATAGCCACTGCTTTCTTTGCATTCTTAGCTTCTATCTCTTCCTATGTTGGTTTAATTCTTGATTGTTTCCTCGGTATGACGGAGAATTTGTCTGTAGCATGATAAAGAGACCAATATTAGTTCCTAAGAAATGAATACAAGATAATAGTGGGATTGTATTTATTTTATGTTGTAAGGATTTATTCTTGTATAGTTTGACATCATGGTATGTTAAGGTTTGTTTATTAGACATAATTATTAAAGAGCCCAAGTGTAGAAAATATACATAGCATCATGTGAGATTGTAGGCTGCTTTCTTGATTGGGAATGTGTCTATTTTAAACATGTATGATAAAGCATGATAAAGTAATTCAATCCGAAATAAGGAAAATGTAAAGAACATGCATGTAAAGACTTGACATACCTAAAAAATGAAGATTTGAATGGAGAGAGTACCCAATTATGTTGTGTTTTTATCTTCTTGCATCAAACTCCTCAACAATTTGAGTTTTTCACCACTTGCTTCCTTTTCAATGTTAAATTGAATAACACTCAAATATCATTACTAACAATAATACTATTAACCAATCTATAATGTTAAATTCCTAAAATTGAATCACAATTAACATTGCAACACTACAAAAATTGAAACTTGAATAGATATATATCAAACTTGGTGTGAAAACTATGTTATTTCCTCCTTCTCAAGTTGGCAAAGCAGAAAAGGTGGTGGAAAGATCATGCAAAGGTGGTACAATGTGTCAAATGTGCATGTGAACTTCCCAACAGCATGAAAGCACTTCTTTTTTGTTGGAGCACGCACAGAATCAGTAAGAAAATAGAGCATGTGGGCCTGGATCATGGGGGTAACCACTTTTTTACCATTTTAATAGCAAGACAAAACACGAGTGCGTTCACGTTTTGTCCTACTATAGATTCATCACATCCTTTGCATTGATCACATCTCTTTCCTGCAAGAGCTTGCCAGATGCTCCGCCATATGATAGGCATAACAATGAAGGGGCAAGCTCTCATAATCAAGTTCTTAATAGAAAATGCCGTCAACCCTCAACATCAAACCCTAATCCCTCAACCCTTAACTCTGATCCCTCGACCCTCAACCCTATCCCTAAACCCTCAACCCTCAACGTCAAATCCTAATCCCTCAACCCTTCACTCTAATCCCTCAACCCTAAACCCTATCCCTAAACCCTCAACACTATACCTTAAACCCTAATCCATCAACCCTAACCCTAAACCTTGTCCCTAAACCCTAATCCCTCAACCCTCAACCCTAATCCATCATCCGTCATCCCTCAACTCTAATCCCTCATCCCTAAACCCTAAACACTATCCCTATTCCTAGACCCTCAACAGGCTCGATACTATACCTTAAACCCTAATCCCTCTACCCTTGACACTCTTATTTAACCCTAATCCCTTAACCATTAACCCTATCCCTCAACCTCAACCCTCAACCCTCAACCCTAAACCCTAAATGCTATCCCTATTCCTAAACCCTCAATAGACTCAATACTATACCTTAAACCCTAATCCCTTATCCCTAAACCCTCCAACCCTATCCCTAATCCTTACACCCTCCACACTCTACTTTAACCCTAATCCCTTGAACCTCAACCCTATCCCTAAACCCTTGACCCTCGAACCTCAACCCTCAACCCTCGACGTCAAACCCTAATCCCTCAACCCTTAACTCTGATCCCTCATCTCTCAACCCTAACCCTCAACCCTCAACATCAAATCCTAATCCCTCAACCCTTCACTCTAATCCCTCAACCCTAAACCCTATCCCTAAACCCTCAACACTATACCTTAAACCCTAATCCCTCAGCCCTCAACCCTAAACCTTATCCCTAAACCCTAATCCCTCAACCCTCAACCCTAATCCGTCATCCCTCAACTCTAATCCCTCATCACTAAACCCTAAAGGCTATCCCTATTCCTACACCCTCAACCCTCAACATCAAACCCTAATCCCTCAACCCTTAACTCTGATCCCTTGACCCTCAACCCTATCCCTAAACCCTCAACCCTCAACGTCAAATTCTAATCCCTCAACCCTTCACTCTAATCCCTCAACCCTAAACCCTATCCCTAAACCCTCAACACTATACCTTAAACCCTAATCCCTCAACCCTAACCCTAAACCTTGTCCCTAAACCCTAATCCCTCAAACCTCAACCCTAATCCGTCATCCGTCATCCCTCAACTCTAATCCCTCATCCCTAAACCCTAAATGCTATCCCTATTCCTAGACCCTCAACAGGCTCGATACTATACCTTAAACCCTAATCCCTCTACCCTTGACACTCTTATTTAACCCTAATCCCTTGACCATTAACCCTATCCCTCAACCTCAACCCTCAACCCTCAACCCTCAACCCTCAACTCTCAACATTAAACCCTAATTCATCAACCCTAAACCCTAATCCCTCAAACCTAAACCCTATCCCTAAACCATCAACCCTTAACACTATACCTTAAACCCTAATCCCTATCCCTCAACCCTTAACCCTTAAAACTTAAACCCTATCCCTACACCCTCAACACTTGACACTATATCTTAAGCCTTAAACCCTCATCCCTAAAGCCTCAACCCTCAATCCTTAAACCTTCAACCCTAAACCCTATCCCTAATCCCTCTACCCTCGACACTCTAACCCTAACCTCGACATTTAATCCTAATCTGTCAACCCTAAACCCTAATCCTAAACCCTCAACCCTCAACACTATACCTTAAACCCTAATCCCTCAACCCTCAACCCTAATCCATCATCCCTCAACTCTAATCCCTCATCCATAAACCCTAAATGCTATCCCTATTCCTAAACCCTCAACAGACTCGATACTATACCTTAAACCCTAATCCCTTATCCCTAAACCCTCCAACCCTATCCCTAATCCTTACACCCTCCACACTCTACTTTAACCCTAATCCCTTGAACCTCAACCCTATCCCTAAACCCTTGACCCTCGAACCTCAACCCTCAACCCTCGATGTCAAACCCTAATCCCTCAACCCTTAACTCTGATCCCTCATCTCTCAACCCTAACCCTAAACCCTCAACCCTCAACGTCAAATCCTAATCCCTCAACCCTAAACCCTATCCCTAAACCCTCAACACTATACCTTAAACCCTAATCCCTCAGCCCTTAACCCTAAACATTATCCCTAAACCCTAATCCCTCAACCCTCAACCCTAATCCGTCATCCCTCAACTCTAATCCCTCATCCCTAAACCCTAAATGCTATCCCTATTCCTACACCCTCAACAGACTTGATACTATACCTTAAACCCTAATCCCTTATCCCTAACCCTCCAACCCTATCCCTAATCCTTATACCCTCCACACTGTACTTTAACCCTAATTCCTCGACCCTCAACCCTATCCCTAAACCCTTGACCCTCGAACCTCAACCCTCAACCCTCAACATCAAACCCTAATCCCTCAACCCTTAACTCTGATCCCTCGACCCTCAACCCTATTCCTACAGCCTCAACCCTAAACCCTCAACCCTCAACGTCAAATTCTAATCCCTCAACCCTTCACTCTAATCCCTCAACCCTAAACCCTATCCCTAAACCCTCAACACTATACCTTAAACCCTAATCCCTCAACCCTAACCCTAAACCTTGTCCCTAAACTCTAATCCCTCAACCCTCAACCCTAATCCATCATCTGTCATCCCTCAACTCTAATCCCTCATCCCTAAACCCTAAATGCTATCCCTATTCCTAGACCCTCAATAGGCTCGATACTATACCTTAAACCCTAATCCCTCTACCCTCGACACTCTTATTTAACCCTAATCCCTTGACCATTAACCCTATCCCTCAACCTCAACCCTCAACCCTCAACCCTCAACCCTCAACTCTCAACATTAAACCCTAATTCATCAACCCTAAACCCTAATCCCTCAAACCTAAACCCTATCCCTAAACCATCAACCCTCAACACTATACCTTAAACCCTAATCCCTATCCCTCAACCCTTAACCCTTAAAACTTAAATCCTATCCCTACACCCTCAACACTTGACACTATATCTTAAGCCTTAAACCCTCATCCCTAAAGCCTCAACCCTCAATCCTTAAACCTTCAACCCTAAACCCTATCGCTAATCCCTCTACCCTTGACACTCTAACCCTAACCTCAACATTAAATGTTAATCCCTCAACCCTAAACCCTAATCCTAAACCCTCAACCCTCAACACTATACCTTAAACCCTAATCCCTCAACCCTCAACCCTAAACCTTATCCCTAAACCCTAATCCCTCAACCCTCAACCCTAATCCATCATCCCTTAACTCTAATCCCTCATCCCTAAACCCTAAATGCTATCCCTATTCCTAAACCTTTAACAAACTCGATACTCTACCTTAAACCCTAATCCCTTATCCCTAAACCCTCCAACCCTATCCCTAATCCTTACACCCTCCACACTCTACTTTAACCCTAATCCCTCGACCCTAAACCCTATCCCTAAACCCTTGACCCTTGAACCTCAACCCTCAACCCTCAATGTCAAACCCTAATCCCTCAACCCTTAACTCTGATCCCTCGACCCTCAACCCTATCCCTAAACCCTAAATCCTAAACCCTCAACCCTAATTTGTCATCTCTCAACTCTAATCCCTCATCCCTAAACCCTAAACGTTATCCCTATTCCTAGACCCTCAACGGGCTCGATACTATACCTTAAACGCTAATCCCTTATCTCTAAACCCTCCAACCCTATCCCTTATCCATTAATCCTCATGATTAATAGCCTTGAACGTAAAAAAAATTAAGGGGAACATAACGCGAGCGCGTTATTTCAAACATGACAAACAACAGACTTGCGGTAAAGGAAAAATGCAAAGCAAAACAGAACGCGAGTGCGTTATAACGCGCTCGCATTATGTCTTTCTTTGGGAATCCCAAGCCTTGGGCTTGGGATTTGCTTTGGATTTCCAACCCAAAGGCTTGGAGTGCCTTATGAACAGTCACATATGTGTTTTTCTATATTCTTCAAAATTTCACATAATTTTGTTCGTGCTAACCCTCAGATTTGCACGTGTTTCAAGGTCAAACAAATTGAACACTTGGGTAATGTTAGGCTTTCTCTTAGCTATTTGATGATGTGATTTTTTTCACATTTTAACAATGTTAAGCCTTTCATCTTTAATTTCTTTTGTTTGTGTGTCCGTTTTTAGGCAAAAACCACTATTTAGTCTTTTTTTCATTGTAAATTAACTATTCATTCAAATTTCAAAAAAATTACATATTTAGAAACTAGACTCCATTATACAAATATTAAAAAAATAAAAAAATAATTTTCAATTAGTTTTCAAAATTTATAGGGGTAGCACAGCCAAAATTCTATTTTTTAGGATGTGCCCACTTTGAAAATTAGTAAAAAATCAAATATTCATCAAAAAATTATCAGAAAAATCGGGCATAAACTACATGCTATTAGCTAATTTCTCACCAAAGCGATTTTAAAAATACCAAAAAAAAGTTGACCTTTTGAGGGAGCCACAAAACATGCTATGTTATGTTTTTTTGACAGAAACAACACCAATTTCTGTGGGTCCCTCTTTTGAACCCCTTAATCTATGCCATTTTCAAAACAAAATAGTAGTTTAGAAAGTAGACTCGGTGAACTATGAACATTGTTTTGGTTGCATCTCCAAATTTTAAGTGTAACTATGCTCAATTTCTCATCCAAGGCCAGTATTTCCTAATTTCAAAAAAAAAAGTGGCCACTTAAGACCCCTTTTTGGCCCCCCATCTTTCTGCACTTACCCAGTACCTTCTTGTACAAGGTCTGAAACATGATCATAGTCATCTGATGCAAACATTTGATTATCATCTTCAATTGTTGTTTCAAGTTGATCTTGTGTTTCTGTAGGTGTCAAGGATCTTTGTTTCCATTCTTCAACCCATTCTGTATTTTCACATACTCCCCAATCACTTGTAATACAAAATTGACAAAAACATGCAAGCTCCCTAGTCCATATAGTCCATGTGCTTGCATTTGAACTTTTAAATGAATGCCATTTTGTTGATCTAGTTATTGTCTCACAATCAAGTCGAGTAGGAATATTCTCTTCTTCAACTAACCAAAAGAATCATCGAATTGTAGAGTTCTGACTTGATCCCGTAGATAATTTTTCATTACACCAATCCACAATTGCACGTGCATATCTAAATTTGGTTGTATCCTCAAATTTTAGTTGCTCTCTAGCAAGAGCTCTTTTCACACATGCTCCAGCTCCATCATGTTCTCCTTTACCATGTCCAGCTTCAAAAAAACTCCACATATGTTGGATATTGATTTCTTTGTGAGCCCTACATAGCCAATAAAACATTCTTGCATTTTTGAATTGCCCTATACAATTATCTGACCATATGAAATGTTGTGTCATCTGGATTCCTCTTTCTTTTAAATTTTCATAAAATTTTGTGAAACAATATTGCACAAACTCTGAAGAGTGTAACTGGTTATCACTCAAATAGAAATGATACTCTCTCAAAAATTTTCTATTATCTTTTGTACTATCATCTGCATGTCTGTATACAATATGAACAAATATGGCCACTTGCACTGAATTATAATACTAAGATTGAATTTCCTCTTGTGGAGAAAGAGTATAGTTTTCTGCAAAGTCAACCACTGATAGGATAGTTCCAATTGGAAAGGTGTTTTTACATGAATGGAATTGTCCATCAAGCCACCAAGCATATTGGGAGTGTTTGACATATTTGGATACAATATTATCCTTAAAATCTTTGATGAATGCATGCACACAAATCTTTTCAGTGACTAACTCACAACGTTTTCCAATTTTTCCATCCTTTAAAGAATATTCAACATTCTTGAATCTTTTCACATCCACTAATTGTTGTCCAAATTCATGTGAAATATTTTCATGCATACATTCTCCTAACAATGAAAATTTGTCACATCTATTGCATTGTCCAGAAATACATGCTTTTGAATAAAATAAGTATCCAGTAGATGTTTCACAAAATAAACCTGCTACAAACTCCTTAATTGTTTGAGGTGGCATATTAATACCACATTCCTGCATAATTTCATCAATATGCAAAGTAGAACGTATATATTGAAAAACATCATAATAATAACGAAATTGCACATGAGTTTTACAACAACAAGAGATTCGTTGTTTACTAATTTTCACATACCAAGGTTTACATTTCTCAAAAGATCTTTGGCTTATGGTAATAGTAAATGGTTCTAACACTAAATCATCTAAGAATTTTTTATATAATTCAGTTTGAGTCATGTCTAATAGATGTTTTGGATGAGGATCACGAATTTTAGACCCCACTCGTAATTTTAAAACATCTCTAACATTAGATGATACCCTTGTATTATCATGCCAATATTTTTCAATTAAAGATTTGATTTCACTATTTAATTTCGTGTCATACCTTGGGAGTCTACCACTAAAACTCCAACATTGGTTAATTGGATCTTTTTCAATAGATTCTCTTCTCTTTGCTACTCTTCTCAAAGTTTTAGGATTTATCTTTAGAATTTCACTTGTCTTACTTATCATTCTTTTATTAGAAGATGATTTATTGACTAAAGTAGTTGTTATAGCTCTTCGTGCTACATTGCTATCTTTAGATGGACTCTTTTTACCAATAGAATCAATAGCATTAGCAACACTAGATAAAACTTGTTTCATTGATTCATCTTTTTTTTAGGTTTTACAAAGATGCCTAACTTTTTCATTACTTTTCGCAATTTCTACGTCTTCATCAATTGCATCATAAGTTGACATTGAAATCCAAGACTTTTTCTATAAAAAAAATTTATATAATCTATTTGCATGAGTTCTCATTTGCCTCCAAGAAATCTTACCAGGAAGATTATCTAAGACATTTCTTTCAATCTCAAATAAAACATTTTTATTTTCACTCCTAAAAGGGATATCATTTTCATTCATATCATCAATAGGTGGGTTTGAAGACATACCTAGATTTGTTTCTATAGTCGTGTTTTCCATATCATTGAAAGTTGGCTCCAAAGACACACCTGGATTTGTTTCTATAGTCATGTTTTCTATATCATTGAAAGTTGGCTCCAAAGACACACCTGGATTTGTTTCTATAGTCCTGTTTTCCATATCATTGAAAGCTAGCTCTGAAGACATACCTGGATTTGTTTGTATAGTCGCATTTTTCATATCTTCAAAAGTTGGGTTTGAAGACATACATGCATTTGTTTCTATAGACACATTTTCTTCCAAATTCACCATTTCCACATTTGCATCATCTACATTCATCCCATCATTTATACTCTCTTGAATGTCTTTCTCTTCAATACTCATGGAAATAGATGCTTCAATATTCTTCATCTCTTGAATCCTTGCTCTTCTATCTCTTTGCCTTTTTGCTTCCTTCTCTCTATTTGCTTCAATTTCTTGAGATGTCATTACCCTCCTTTATTTTTTTCTTTGATGTTGATTTGATCCCATGATTACCAAACCCTCTTGATAAAATAACAATTGATACTTAATCCAATTTCATAATTGATGTCCTTATTTGAAGTTTTGAAGTAGAATTAGATGTAGATCCTTTATTCCATAGATTTTGAAGTAAAAGGTAGATGTAAAAACAAAAACCTTCTTTCTTTATTCCTCTTAAAAATAGCTCATGCACTTGATTTCACTTCAGAATTGTTCATATGATTGACTCCTTTCAAAATCTAAATAGAATATGACCTGTCAAGAGATTCCACAAAACACTTGTAAGTAAAAAAATGTAGAAATTGTCGATGTCGCGCCGTACTAATCAGACTTGCAAGTTGCAGGGATACAGTAATAGTACGTTTTTCCCTAATATGGAAAATAACAGGTATAATAGAAACGGGTACTCGTTATAAAAAACATAACGGGTACCTGTTATGTAACGCGTACCTATTTTATAACGGGTACCCATTATTTGAAAGTGGAAATCTCCGCCTGCCTTTTCCCTTCCCTTTGCTTGGGTTTTAGGCTTGGGATAGGCATGGTTGACCGACCTTGAGCCTTGGACCTGCAAGTTTTTTTCTAAGTACAAAACAAGAAAAAACACTGAGTTTACCTATATGGCTGAGGATCTTTTTTTCTGAATTTTTTTACGAAATAAAAACCCATTACAGATGACATTGTCTAGTTTTCAAATATGTAATTTTTTTTGTTATTGGACATGTTCTTCTATTTATTATTTAATTTATAAGCAAACTAGTCCAAAAACTTGAAATGACAGTTGTTTGTATTTTTTTAATAACTTTTAATTTTTAAATTTTTTTTTTTAAATTATATGTCATCAATCTACATATCATTCTTTACACAATGAAAAACAAAATTAATTTTATAATTTTTTTTTTGCTCAAATTATGTTGGCCGTACACGAGGGGTTTTCAAAAGTAGCAATTAGGCCTAATAAAAAATTAATAAAAAAAACATTAATTAGAAAAAAATTATAAAAAAATATCCTCATCAAACTTCACTGTACTACACATCTTTTTCCAAAAGGATTTTAAAAAATAATTTTATTTAGGTCAAATTATGTTGGTCGTATACGTGCATGGTATGGTTAAAAAAAAGTGACTTTTAAATAGTGGTTTTTAGAAATGCCTATTGAAAATCAATTTGTATCATCTGGGTATTAAAAAATATTACATATTTAGAAACTAGACTCCGAGTACTACATTTTATATTTAGTGACTTTTTTAAAGATTCCATCTCTAAGTGCTTCAAATTTTAAGGTCAAATGTGACAAATTCAGAAAATCAGGGAAAACACTTCCACTTTTTGGCCAAAAAGTGGACCCAACTTCTTGCACTGACCCATGTATCTACAATCCATCCCCTCTGAGAAACGGGGCAACACATTGGGCTCAACCCTTATGGGAGCCCATTTTATACCACGTGCTGATAGGTCTTCAAAACAACTACATGACTTATCCTATACCTACACATGAAACAAACAGATTAGATAAAAATAATGAAGTTCAATGATTGCTTCTCTTTCAGTTCCTCTTGCATGTGAATGATGTATTTCTAATCCAGTGCATTATAGACAATGTGTTATGTCTCTTCTGATAGATACATTGAGAAATCATAACCGGAGCTTTTAACAGGTCCTTTCCCCAATTTTTGTAGGTTCTTATCAGAGATCAGGAGCAAGGACAGAAGGCAACCTTGGAGACTGAAGACACTAAAGGCAATGATGGCTACGAACCTTCTCTCTTCTATCCTTAGATGCATAGTATCTTTCCTATATTTGCATTTGTTCATCTATTCCCATGGCTTGTGTGGGACATTTGAAAACAAATAAATATGGTAGTGAAATGAAACAACTTATCTCTTTCTGCAAATGAATGATGATCTGCAATCCTTTTCCTTTTATTGAACAACTATAACTGCAATGTCACTGAACATTCCAACTATGCAAATAACTTATAATAGAAAATGTTAAACCTTCACTCTTAAAAATAAATTTGTTGTACCAGCTCTACCAATTTGAGCTGTAAGTGAAAAATGGTAACAATAATAATATAATATTAATATAATATAATATATAATATATAATATAATAATATACAACTAATTTATTTTATCACGTCTAATCCACATATAATGTAATATACCTAATATATTTGAATTTGAATTTAAATTTCACCTAGTAAATTTTGATTTTACGCATTAGTTTTAGTGAAACTCATAATGATATGATCTTTAAGCCTCAAGACATGACATGGTATCACCTTCTTTGATTTCAGCAATCCTTCTGTCCACTTTTCCCTTGCAAAGCATTAGCACTAGATTTAGTTATTTCTCTGAGCCTTAATCTTAGAAAGAGGAACCAGCGTTCTCTAGAGGTCTGATCTCATCAACAAGGTTCCACACCTTGATATTAGTCCCATTATGTCATTGAAGTGTTTGAACTAGCTTTAAATAAGGTGAAATTTCACATGACAATAGTTAGGAGTATTCATAGCATCTTGTGATGTCTCCATAACTTGTTCCTGATGTGGAGAAGAACCTGCACCATTATAACCAACCTTAGAATTCAACCATGCCAGACTTCTATTTAAGATAGAAAGAGATCTAGCCTTCAGATCAATGATTTCATCCATATCCCAGTTGATCTCAGGAAAGGGTTTAGCATGTTCAACAACGAAAGCAGGATCAACAATATCAACATAGTCATCAACAACATCAGGGATTTTCCAACCAAGTTTATATATTCTCATTTGATCAAATGTCAGCCTAGACCACTCTCTCCTCCTCACTTTGTAGTCATCTACACAATCAGCCCAAAATTCCTCCAAATGAGGTATATGGTTCCTCAACATAAGGGCATATAAGTTGTTTTTAACAAAATCTTTACTATCAAAATAGCTCCTAGATCCATATGTTTGGGAGTGAAAATGATTAAGTATTCTATCTACATTTTTGGTATCTTCAGGCGTGGCACAAGTATAATGAGTCAATTTCAAGGGAAATGGGTACCTTTGCCCTGCCAAATAAGCTTGTTTGCATACTTCCAAAAACACCACATAATCTGAAGCATACCTTTGTAGTTTGAATGGAGGATATTCAAAACCCCCAATTCTAATATATGTGAATTTATCATATTGTATGAAAAAGCTACTGAAGATCATGATTCACTTAGCAGCTTTTGTAGAGATTCTAACATGAGGATTTTCCTAGATTCTTCTAACCATAAGCATTAAAAAGGCATCATTAACTCTTCTATACACCTTATTCCCCTTTGTTTCCCTCAATTGAGGAAAATAATCATACACTTTTGTTTCAGCAGTTAGAGGACCTACTATTTGTAGACCTGGCCATCTGGACTAAGTAGTGACCAATAAATAAATGAGATATGAATACATGTGGAACTTCCCACTATTTTGGAAATTTGTTAATTGCTTATGCAATTGATCACTTATTAGCTGGGACCAATCAACAAATTGCTTCCCGGTACAAATTATTAGAATATACTGGCATATACAATTTCCAAAACTATCACACTCTTGACTTCCTGTAACTCTATGCAACAGAGTAATGACATTAGAAATTTTATCTTGAAAATAGCCACTAACAAGATTTTGGGGTAACCGAGACCCTCCCTTCTTCGGCCTTTTCAGTCAGGTGGTACCTATAATGTCTTTACACTTCTTTTTTCCATCAATATAAAAATTAGTGGCTTTTTCTAGGGTTATTTCTTATAAATGTCATTAGTTGCCAAGCCTAATCTATCAGTGATAGAGTCGACATTTAGTGGTAGAATAGTATGGCTGCTAATAGTTTTAATTTCTCTGGCTTCAGGATGATAGTTATGTATGCATACCATTACCAGGTCCAGGCATTTAACCATTGGAGGGAAACCCCCAGCATGGGCCAATCCACTATCAAAGACTCTCTATGTAATTGTTGGCCTGGGATTAGTGTTCATTCGTAGCCAAAATTTATGAAGATTCACATGCCCAAATTTTGTGTCTTTGACCCCAGATATTCCCAATAATGAAAGAAATATCCAACCCTTTGTATTTATACTTCATCTTGATAGTTCCTAGTATCCAATGTAAAGGAATTGGGGCCTCAAAAAAAGGTGGTGACTTTGAATAGGAATAATGGAAACAAAAACATTTGACAGTTGAATTTAGGGCTTCAAATTCCATGAACAGTCATGGCTAAGATTTGAATTTTTACCCCCCAACTAGCTAGTAACAATCTTTAAACCAGAGAACAGGTGACCGAGCTTACCTAGGTGCCAACACTTTGACAAGGAGATGAAGACATCTAGTTGTGCTTAGCTCCCAGGATTTCTTCTTTAGCTAGATGATAGCAAATGACTTTACGAAAAGGGATGTTGGCTTTATAAGGAAAATAAATAAAGTGAATTCATTTAGTGCCCTTGGCAATTAATGCATCCTTTACACCTACCAACTTACCCAAGCAATATTTTTTTCAATCGGCAAAAGTTTCTTTTGTTGAACCTTCCACTATATGTGATCAGCAAAAAAAACTTTTGATGACACTTTTTCATTTCACTGATATTACCCCATCTTCTCTTTTTCCTTTACTTTCTGCTTATCAACAATATCATCATTCTTTGAACTTGCTTGAGTGTGTGTCTTATAGTTGGAAAAGTTCCACACTTATGAACCACCGCTTTGTCAGCAATTATGTGCATCTAAGAACTTAAGGCTTCTTTATCAGCAAAATGAGACCCTTATGAACCTTCTCAATGTCTGAGCCATACACTTGTCAGCAAGTCAGAAAAACTTGTATTATGTAACAAGCACACCTCTAAGGCATCATATGCATTTAACATTCTCAATCAAGAAACTAGTGATCTGACATTCTCATGAACTCAATAAATAATTGTTGACTCGACGAGTGTAAGTTCACAATCACTTTACATAGTAATACCGGCTTATCAGCAAACCAAGGAACTCATTAACTTCAAAACCAAAACAAAGTTCTAGGATATAAGGAAAAGCTGACAAAAATAAAGAAATTAGAACTTGAGGCGAGTCAGGAAAGTGACCAGTTCAAGGTACTCAACATTTTTTGATAGGAGAAGGGAATGAGTTCACTCGCCGATAGGTTCGCCGACTAAGGCTTTTCTCGACAGACAAGGAAAAACTTGAAGTTCTTAAAATCTCACTTTTGCCAATAGAATAGACTATAACATGGGAAAGACAACAAGTTTAAGAAAGGATAAAATTGCCAACTGAAAGGAAATGGGACTCACATGACATATAAAGGAATGTAAGAAAATACACAAGGCAACAAATTTGGATTTGGGGGAAACACTCATATGGTAAAGCACTCCAACAACAATGGAAGGTCCTAGGTTTGAGTCTGAGCTGGTCCATATGAGTAGCATCTCAACAACCTCCACATAAGTTGGTCAAAGAAAATACCATGCTAGATAAGAACAACCCTTCTAATAATGGTGTCCAATATAAGCTGATTAAAATTTTGGAATATAAGGCAAATGTTCTAGAGATAGGAGAAATCCAATGGAACACACTTTGATATTACATTTCTTAATTTTTGGCTAGGCTTGGTTGATCTACAAGAGCTGATTTAAAAACATGAAATGCATTTTGGAAGATCTTTCATTTGTTCAAGTGCAAAAGATTTTTTCTTTGTGATTTGTGAAACTACAAAAGATTCCTAAATGTTTTTTCAACAGAGGAAGGGGGAGGTTGTGATCATGTGACTAAGCTTCTCTATGTTTGAAACCATGGTGTGTACATAAGAAGATGAACATAAGAAACAAGCTAATATGATATTAACCTATTTCATTCATTAACTAATACAATCTCATGATTGAGCTAAAGAAATGATAATACAGATGAAGACAACATGTGTAAACCTTGATCTTTGGATGTTCTCCTTGATATTGATATGTTGATTTCCCCTCAAACTAGCAACATAAACTTGCATAACTTGGAGACTTGCAAATGACTTGGTTGACGTTGAATTTATAGATTTTTGGGGTGATGGATGGAGGGATAGAATTTATGTAGAAGATCAAGGGTGGAGATTGGTTGAGAGGATTGGTTTGATAACAGTCTGCCAAGTTGCATGATTGGATTGGAGGACAAGAGGAGTCCTTCAAATAAGGGGAGATCAAGGGTGTAGGATGGTCTTGGATAAAGTGAATGGAGAGGATCAAATGAGGACAAAAGGACTCTTTGAATAAAGGACTTGCCCATCCCTTTGTAAGAGACGCATATGATCATGTAAAAAATCCCATGCTTTTGTACATGTTGGAGGATGTGAGAGGTTTGAATGAATTAATGATGGGTTAGGATTGTGCAAGTGAGAGACAAAGTTGATTAAGTGATTTTAATCAATTTAATCAAAAGTTCACAAAATAGAGAATCAAATAAATATGAAAACATTTATTTAATTCTGGATGGGGATAGACATATTAGATAAATGAATATTTATCTAGGTATGGTTGAATATTGATGAATAGTGGTTTGAAAGAAAAATAAAAAAGCAAAGGAAAGTACTAACTAAGTATCAAGAATTTTTTGAAGTAAACATTACCATCCAATGAAGAACCAAAACAAGAAGCATCCACCAAGATTCAACAATGGAGACAAATATTTTGAAGGGCGAAAAGCAAAGAAAAACCTCCAATGTTTTGTAGATGGCAAGAAGCCTAAATTTTACAAATAGAGAGAGAGAGAGAGAGCTTCTCAAGAATGAGCATACATGAATGCGAGAATGAGAGAATTGAGAAAATGAGAAAGAAGTACCTTATAAATAGAGGTGAGAAAGGAGTTACATGTAAATCCCATATGCCACCTATCATATGTGTGTGCAAAGTGTCACAATCCTTATAAGGAGGAGGCTAAAGCCTAAATATTCCTCCAAGAGAAATATGAACGTGACTCATCCTCACACATGTGTGAGGATACTCAAATAAGACAAAATACTTTGTATTATAAATACAAATATTTATAAGATGAAAATAAATAATAACCTTTACCAAACTAAAGATTAAATAACTTTCTAATACCTACCTTAACCTTTACTTAGGGAGATTACATCAAATCCATCAATGGGATGTAAGCCTATATTTTACAATGATGAAGAAATTTTTCTATACAAAGAAGTTTAGTGAGAATATTTGCAACTTGATCTTCACCCTTGCAATACAAAGAGAAATTTGTTTGTCTTCAATTTTCTCTCTAATGAAGTGATGTTGAAGAGAAATATGCTTGGTCGTTAAGGGCATGGTTCAGTGGTTAAGTCGCTCGGTTGTAGTGACGGCCACCAGAGTTCAAACCTCCTCTAGGCCAACGAGCTTGTAGGATTTACGCCTTCGCTGGGCCAATGCGCTTGCGGGTTTGAAGTGTTCCTTCTTAGGGATGAGGTCCCCGTGTTGTGGCCTCACTGATTCATCGCTCCAGGCAAAAGCGTTAGTGTGGATCTGGAGGGTGTGTCGCACCAGCGTCACCAGTCATGTTAAAAAGTTTACCAGGCATATTATCTTTTTTAAAAAAAAGAGAGAAATATGCTTGGTTATTGCATGAAAAACCAAATTCTTTGCTAAGGCAATGGCACTTTGATTATCACAATACAAAGGAGTAGGATCCTTTTGAGGTAGACCAAATTCTTCAAGCAATCTTCTTAACCATAGTGTTTCTTTAGATGCATTAGTGCAACCTTTATATTTAGCTTCGGTAGAGCCAAGAGAAGTGGATTGTTGCTTCTTATTATTCCATGATATTGCATTTGATCCAAAAATGAAATAATAACCACAAGTGGATCTCCCATCATTGGGATCAACTCCTAAATTTGAATCAGTATAACCATATAAAGAAAATTTACTTGATTCGCATCATAAAAAAGACCAACATTAATGGAACCTTTAATATGTCTTAAAATTATTTTTGCAACTTTAAAGTGTGTTTGTTGAAGTTTAGACATAAATCTAGAAACTAAACCAACACTAAAGTAAATATCATGTCTAGTTAGAGTTAAGTAATTTAAACTTCCAACTAGTTGCCTATATAAAGTAGAATTAACAAAAGGAGCTACCATATCAACCATTAATTTTGTTCCTAATTCACAAGGAGTAGAAACACAATTAGCATCATTCATTTTAAATATATCTAAGAGATCTTGAGCATATTTATGTTGAGAAAGGAAAATACCATTAGGTGTTTGCCAAATTTCCATACCCAAAAAATAATGTAATAAGCCTAAATTAGTCATTTGAAATTGATGATTTAATTGAGACTTAGTATCACAAATTAATTTGTTGGAACTAACAATAAGTATCAAATCATCAACATATAAAATAATGATCACAATATCATTTTCACTATGTTTAATATATAGATTAGGATCATTTTGAATTCTAGTAAAACCTTGAGAAGTAAAGAAAACATTAATTTTAGAGTACCTTTCTCTAGGAGATTGTTTTAAGCCATAAATTTATTTCTTTAAGTTGCAAACAAGATGTTCTTTACCTTTTTGAATAAAACCCAAAGGTTGAGACATATAAATTTCTTCATCCAAATCACCATTTAAAAATGTACTTTTAACATCCATTTGATGAATATGCCAATGCATATGAGAAGCTAAAGTTAAAACTAATTTAATAGTTAGCATTTTTGCCACCAGAGAAAAAGTTTCATTATAATCTAATTCTTCTACTTGATTAAAACCTCTAGCATAGCTTTAAATTTGTTAATCTCATTATTGGTATTAAACTTAGTTTTATATAACCATTTACATGAAACACGATTCTTACCATGAGGCACGGGTACAACCTCCCAAGTTTGATTTGCAATCAAAGTATTATTCATATTGTATAGCCTTTTCCCAATGAGATTAATGTTTATCTTGGTCATAACTTTGAGGATCGTTAGTATGCATAATTTTAGACATTAAAGCATAATTTCAATAGTTTGATTTTCTAGCCTTAGATCTATCCATTCTAGTTAAGATGTCATCACTTTCTTGAACAAAAATTTTAGACCATTTAGGCATACATTTAGATGTAGGAGTATCATCACTATAAGAAAAATCATCATGAGAATGTTCATCATGTTCACTATCACTTTGACTCAAAGAAGTATTAGGAGGATTCAAAGAAGTATGCAAAGAAGGAGGATTATCTTCAATAACAAGAACATTGTTTTGAGAAGAGTCATTATTAACAACTTTAGAACAATCATGAAGACCATTTTCAGAAATGCATACATCTATAGCAACTTTAACTTTATTAGTAACAGGATTATAAACTCTATAAGCTTTATATTGTTCATCATACCCAACAAAAGTTTGAGAATAAGATTTAGAATCTAATTTTGTCTTTTTTGTTTAGGTTTATGAACAAAAGTAATTGAGCCAAAGATTCTTAAGTGCTTAAGATTAGGTTTTCTACCGAACCAAGCCTCTTCAGGGGTGATATCCTTTAAGGCTTTGGTTGGAGTTCTATTAATAACATAAGTAGAAAAAAACATAGCTTCAAGCCAAAATTTATAAGACATGTTTTTAGCATGTAACATGCATCTAGCTATTTCAATAATAGTTCTATGCTTCCTTTCTGCTACACCATTTTGTTGAGGTGTATAGGGAATCGATAGCTCATGTTTAATACCAAATGAATTTAAATAACCATTAAAATCGTTATTCACATATTCAATACCATTATCAGTCCAAAGTATTTTAAGTTTAAAACAAGATTTCCTTTCAACAAATTTATGAAAATCAACAAAAGTATCAAGAACTTGATCTTTGTTTTTAAGAAAATAGATCCAAGTTCTTCTTGAATAAACATCAACAAAAGTAAGTGCTTACATTGATCCTTTGATGGATTCATTTTCCCTGGGTCCCAAAAGGTCACTATGGATGAGGTGCAACTTATGATTTGCCCTCCATGTTTGACCTTTAGGAAAGGGCTTCCTATGCATCTTACCACTCATGCATCCTATGCATACAAATTTAGAAGGAACAATACTAGGCAATCCTACAATATTAGAGTTATGCATTAAGGTAATATTGTCAACATTGATATGACCAAGTCTTTCATGCCAAACATTAAAATCAATGGTAGATAATAAAGAGTATTTAGAAGTAGAAAACTCATAGAACTTGAACATATTATCATTGTCTAATATAGCATTAGCAATGGCTTTATCATTTTGATTTGGATCAATCACACAACACATATTTTATAAATTTCTATCTTATAATATTGACAAAGCTTATCTATATAAAGAAAAATTGTTGTCAATTTAGGAACATACAAAACATCATGTAACTTACCATTAGGAACATTCACATCTCCAATTTCTTCTACTTTAAAACTATGATTATTAGAAAGTTGAAGAGGAAAATTAGTGTTGTCAGGTTGCATTGTTTCAAATATCTCTTTATGAGAAGTAACATGTTGAGATGCACTTAAATCAATAATCCATTTAAGAGGTTTTGAAGCATTCAAAGAACAAGTAAACACACGACTAGATTGATTGGCATTATTATTATGAGGCTTATGATTTTGTTGATAATTTTTCCTCATAGGTTGTTTATTATTATTAGCATTTTACTTCTTGTAACAAGTGTTAGGCCGATGACCATCTTTATCAAAAGAGTTACAGCGAGGCCTCTTATAGGAATTATTCTTTCTATTATCATAACTATTGTTGTTATTTCTATTGTTATAACTATTATTATGATGCTGAAATTTAGGATTATAATTTTATTTAGTATGAGGTTTAAAATTTTGTTTGTTGTTTTTAGGCATAAAAACATGCTCACTATTTTTAAGATTTCCAAATTGAATCAATTTAGCTTCTTCTTGCCTTAATAAATTGTGAAAAATATCATAAAAGAGTTGAGTAGCTAAAGTAGGAATAACTAATTGAGCATGAATATTTGTAATAAATTGTTGAAATTGTCTAGGCAAACATTTTTTAAGAACAATATGAGTTAATCTAAGATCTTCAACCTTAACTCATGAATCATTTAATTGACCATTAAGAGCATCAAATTTGAGAGGAAATTCATCCATGGTTTTCAAATCTATATACATATGATCTTTGAGTTGATATTGAAGTTGAATCTTTCTAGATTCATTAGAACTATCATAAGTTTTCTATAGAATTTCCCATGTGGTATAGGCTTTCATGCATGCCCCAATATAAACATAAAGTTCAGGTGACAT
Organism: Cunninghamia lanceolata; assembly: GCA_027924645.1. Classification (NCBI taxonomy): domain Eukaryota; kingdom Viridiplantae; phylum Streptophyta; class Pinopsida; order Cupressales; family Cupressaceae; genus Cunninghamia; species Cunninghamia lanceolata. The sequence goes on along the minus strand of BSBN01000112.1, from coordinate 11,614,795 downwards.
TGAAATGCCTATTAGGCCAATGACTTCGTCATTCTGCTTATTCCATTTTTCTTGCTCATCCTGGCTTGTTGTAGGACTAGGTTCCACTTTAGGATTAGTCTCTATATCTAAGAGATGTTTAAATCTAAAAATAAATCTAATATGTGTTTTCTAGGAATGATAGTTAGAGCAATTCAATTTGATTTCAGGAATCAAAGTAGACATGTTTACAATTTTTTTTTGAAAAAATACCTATTTAGGTAAACAAAATGCAATTATTTTTTTAAAAAGTACATAATTAGGTAAACAAAATAATTTTTTTTAAAAAATTATCTTATTAGGTAAAAAAAATGCAAATAAAACTTGATTGAATTTTTAAACAAAAAGGATTAAAAAACCTTATTTTAGAAAAACTATGATTATTATTAAAAAGAATGTTGTTTTTAAACTTTAATTAAAAGAGATTCAATTTTTTTTACTAAAACACTTAAATTAAAAGATTTAATTTTAAAAAATCATATTAAAACTAATATTACAAAATAAAGTAATATTAAAACTTATATTAAAAACTAAAAAAATTAAAAATTGTTTAAAAAGCCTTAAAGGGCACACTGAAAATGTTTTGTTTTGCAGGGTTGAGTGTAAAGAGGAGAGTGATGGAGGAGGGCTTGAGTGTCAGTAGCACCAAGGGAGCAACAAAGGAGGGTTTGAGCAGCAGAGGATCAACGGAGGGATTAGCAGAGTGGAGCAACGGAGTGCCAGTTGCGGGGGCTAGTGGAGGGCTGACGAAGGTTGGTAGTAGCAAGGATCAGCGAAGGTTGCAGGCTGGTGGAGGCAGCGTAGAGGGGAAGTAGGGCCAAAGGCTCCCCGCGAGCTCCCTAGGGCCTACAGACTCCTAAGGGCTCAGCTACAGGCATAAAAGCCCTAAAAATTTTATTTAAAACTTTAACTTATTAAATTATTTTTTAAAATCTTTGTTGAAATTTCACATTTTTTAAAAACTTTTGATTAATATTGTTTAGGGTGAAAATGTGGAAAGAAGATGGAAGATTTCAAGTTCTACACTTTCACATGCAATAAACATTAGAGAAGCAAAGGACAAGTTTAGGGATAAACTATTGATTTTTAATGTTCCCTTTTCCTGTTAATTATGTTTGTGTGACTGTTTGAATTAGGTTTTACAAGCTAGCATCTTTCTCTAACTATGAAACCCTAATTTGCAAATCAGACTGTAATAACTTAATTTCTGACACATATGCAAATGAAATGATTACAGAAATGCAAAGTAGACAGATTAGAGATAGAGTACCCAGAAATTAAGGAGCAGTTGGACTAGGGCGCTAGTGGCAATAACCTAAAAGTTTCTAGATGTCAGAATTTTCTACAACAGCTACTTCACAATCTCCAGAGGCTTCCGGATCCTAGAAAAAACACCCAGCTAGACTAGGGCACTAGTGGTAGTGTCCTAAAAGTCTCGCAATCCCAAAATCTAAATTTTGTGACAACTGTGTCTGCAATATCCATCTTCCTATCATTCCTTTCCATCAGATCTTGACAAATGCAACCTACACATGCAAAAGGAGGAGAAATATGGTTGTGGCTATATAGGACCTTGCCTCAATCAATCCCCATTTTTGATATTCTTACCTCAACAATAGCCCAAGATAAAGATTTGTAGATGTGTGTGTTCATATAACAAATGTGCATGCATAAACATAAAACCCTAGATGACTCAATCATCAAGGAAAGATCAACAATTTGTTCTACTCAATGAACAAACACAACTTCACCTCAAGGAGATGAAAACAATGAAGACTTGCATGAACAAGAAGGCAAATCAGCAATGTTCGTGGAGGATCTCCAAGCTCGATGTTGGAGGCTTCAACCCTTCTCCCAATCATGCAAAAGGTGTACAAACCCTAGGAAGAACAAGATAGTTTCAAGATCTTGGTTCCTAATCTGCATCCATTGTCTCCATGGTAGCAAATTCAAATAACTATCAAGAGCTTCAACAAATCACTGCTCTTTAATGGCAATTTTGGCAGAGTTTTGGCATAAATATTGCATATAGATTGTGTGTAATAAAATGATTTTCAAAAGTCTTTAAATATCTAACCTTAGGAATTTCAAATTTTGAAATAAGATGTCAACATCGCATGAAAATGAAAATTTGAAAACGGTATCTTGGAATGCACAGCAAGAGCTGACATCCCTCCAAAATTCAAGACCCCAGGAAATAGGGCAGGACAGGGGCACTAGCACCCAAGTCCAAGCCTTGATTTCCTACTCAGGACTACCTCAAGGAGGTTAGGGGATCCCAAATCCAAGTTTACTTTTCACTCTCAGTCTTCAGTTACTCCAAAATATGACATTCTTCTAGTTAAACCTAGGTCAGTCAGGGTTTAGGAAGGTCTATAATAAACTAGGTTGAAAGGTTACCAAAGGAGAGGAGCTAAACCATGAGAAATTGTACCATTCCATACAAGAGGACAATTTTTGACACAACATTTAGCCCCCACTTTAGTAGCCATATGGCACTATGTGCATATACAACTAAAGGAAAGAAAATACATCAATTATAAAAAGGATACCCAAAAGGATACTGTAGAAGATGTTGAGGTGTTGTCGCAAGAAAGGAATAAGCCCCCAAGTCTGTAATTCTGCAAGACCACAAAGTTAGGAACCACAATCTGCAAAGGAACACTTGTCAGAAAATCCAAAATCAAATCAACCTGCAACCACCACCACTAAGTTAGTCCATAAATACTAAGGGGGTTGAGTGATGAGACATGATGAGGGAGGAAATTGAGGGAGATATATGCCCCCACTTGTTTCTTCTTGCTTAGTCTGAAAAGTAGAAACAAGGAGATATCTACGCGCATCTATTTCAAGAAAACTTGATGAGAAATGCATTTTGAGGGTTGCTTAAAGAAACAACGCCCAAGAACAACACATTAGGTAAGGTAGAGAGTGGAACCAGGATTGAAATGCAACAAACGACATGAAAATTTGAGTTTGACAGCTCAAGATAGAGGCTCAAGAGTCAAACTGTTCAATTTTACACTTAGATAGTGATTGGAATTCTCATCCACTTACTATGTGTAAGGGGAGTTGTCACTTTTCTCTATTCATTTTTACTTGTCATTCTGTAGATGAGAGAAGGAGGAGGAAGAGATCAACGATGCTGACCCAACATCCATACCAGCTTTTGTAACTGGAGATGCTTCGAGCCCAAGTGGTAGAGAGACGTTTCAAGGCTGAGGTAGATTCCTAATCCATATTTGTATTGTCATGCATTCTATTTCTTGTAGATTTTGTCAGTTTCCATGCCATTTAGGACATTCTGGACAAGGGTCCCCATCAGGGGTGCCCAAGTCCACTCAGGGTGCCTAGGTCCTCCTCGGGCACCCTAGTCCACCTGGGGTGCCCAAGTCTGACTTGGGCACCTCAGGTCCTCCTGGGGCGCCCAAGTCTAGAAAGGACAAGGACCCTAGGGACAGGGCACTGATTGCTATTGCATACATTAGGTGATGAGATTTAACTTCTCGTTGTTTATATCATGTAGGTTTTTCTGGGGGTGCGAGAGCATATAGGCGGTCACCTGTTGTTGTTGCTTCGAGATCATATTAGCACCATGACCAATGCAAAGAAAGGCCACTTACAGTCAATAGGGCTCTGGTGGGTGTTTGATATGCCCACAATTAGGTTTCACTCTACTATGCCGATGGTATTAATGGAGGTGGAATGCAAATACTTCTACATTCCATCTGCCTACAGGGGACATGACTATCATGCTAGAGGATATCTATCGGATCCTATGCCTGGCTATATGTGGGGCGATAGTGAAGGTCGTAGAGCATCGCTCAGCAAAGTATACACAGGACAGCCATATCTATATTGTCTAGGCCACACAGTTGCTTGGGCAGAGCATGGGCACATTCAGCTTCACTTACTAGAGCAGGTATGTGCTGACATCCCTCTGATTCAGAGGATTATTATTGTTATAGTAGCATTAGTAGTTGCACCAGATGGACAAGGTACTCACCTTCATGGGGGCATTGTTCATACTATTAGGGCGATGAAGGAGCAGGGGATAGTCTACTTGTGGGGGCATAGTATGCTTGCACGCCTCTACCATGAGTTGGGATGGTATGTCCATTATGAGGCCCAGGGCTTGATGTGTTTCACATTACTACAGGTCTAGGCTTTTGAGCATATCAGATGCACATGGCCTACAGGTTTTTCTATAGATCTTGGATTTACCTATCCATAAGTCCATGCTTATCCTCTTATCAGATGTTGGAGACATGGTGACCTACTATACTGGAGAATTGTGTTTGATAGAATACAACCCGATGATATCATCTGGAGACCATATCACAGCTATATAACATGGTCAGGTCAACGGAGATAGTTAGCGAGAATACAGAGGGATTGACTGATGGTTAGTTGCCTTGATCACATTGGTGTTTACTTTGATCAGGTAGCACAATAGTTCAGATGCCGACAGGATGTACCTATGATGCATTCAATCTATGCACGCTCTATGTGCAGTGCAGTTAGGGAAAACAATGTCCGACGACTGACTGTAGCAGATGTAGCAGTTAGTGATGATGATGGTATAGAGTATGCAAAGCTAATATCTAATGCAAATAATGTTGAAGTTACTTGAGCATATCAGATCTGGTGGAAGATAGTGAGACCTACTCTTATCTATCTAAATGGTCACCCCACAGGTGATCCCTAACCTTGAGCTGGTCACGTGAGTGACACGGGGATAGAGGATGACATTAGTGACTTCGTAGGATATTATGATCTAGATGATGATGAAGATGATGATGAGGAGGAGGAGGAGATCATGTCACGGTATGTCTTTAGGGTGAGATCAGGGTGAGATCAGCAGGAGGCAAACAGCGACAAGGAGACCAAGCTGCAATCACAGTCAAGAGGTTGTGGTCCAGCCCCTATGGATGTGAGGAGATCGAGCTAGCATGGGTGAGGGGAGACTAGTAATCATATGCCCCCAGCTATAGAGTTAGCTACAGATATATTCACACCATCAGCTATTTGAGATCCTTCGTGGCAAGATGGGGATCCAGGTAGGATGCTTTTATATACATGCATTTATTTTTGGATTATTTGTATATGATGTCTATATGAGATATTGATATCTATTTTGTTTCCTATTTGCAGTTGGAACAGATGCATGGCGCGACTTGGTGAGTTATGTCATAGCAGAGATAGTTCTAGTCGATGTGGCCGAGTAGTGGGTGTGGACAGGATACTCGCCACAGCCATTTGCAGGGTGACATGCAGAGATCTTTATGCCTTTTGTGAGATACAAGTTATCAGTTGACTCTATTCTAGATCACTCTTTACAGGAGAGAGAGAGAGAGAGGAGTTACTCCATAGAGCCTAGTGTGTGGAGGCAGAGCTCCAAACACTATGAGAGCAAGTAGCAGTTGTACCTGCACCTAAGAGAGATCCTATGGCGAGTGAGATCCTACCTCTTGAGCTACACCAGGCAAGAGATGATAGAGACAAGGCTCAGATAGAGAGAGACCTATACCAACGAATGTATATGGAGCTACAGGGTGAGGCAATGGGGCTCAAAGGTGAGCTCACGGGGTTACAATCACAGAGTGTCTATAGGAGTCATTTGCAATCCATAGCCACACATGGTCAGGCCTCTGCTATGCACACACCATGAGGTATCGAGGGTATAGGTGACCGAGATTCAACTATGTGATATATATGATGTACTACAACATCCCATTTTGATATACAGGATAGTTGACTCGGATGTATTTGTAAATTGATGATGATATATATATAATGCTTTACTATTGTTGTTTTTAATGTTATCTAATCTATCACATATGATTTACGTAAAATGCAAGTAGTGATAAATGTTAAATGCTTATGTGGAAATGTGATTAATACTAATGTGATTCTTAAATAATTCTTTGCAGAATATGGAGTATAAAGCACAATGATTAATGAATTTCACACATAACCCTTATTTAATGCTTAATTCAGTTAATACAAAGGTGATCTCCATTAAAACATATTTAAACAAGATGCAACAATGATTAACCACAAAAGATGCTATGTTAAATGAATTAAGACAAAATAATCATATCTTGTCAAAATTGAAGCTAAACTAACTAATAAGTTTTGCTTTTTACAGTAACATCTAACATATAATCTTAAGTATAAAATTTCTTGAGGTGTACATCATTAATAGGTTCTTTGAGCAACATACCTTGTTGGTCAACTACTCCTGATCTAAAGGCTTCAGTAACGACATACGGTCTGAGCTAATTAGGACTAAGTTTTCCTTTTTCTTCAGGAAGTGCGTTCACATTGTGTTGATTCTCATAAAGTACCAAGTCTCCAATGTCAAATGAATGGTGTACGACACATTCATTGTACGATCGTTGTATACACTTTTGATGTGCCTTAAAATGCTCAAGAGCATTAATACGTTGTTTATCTAGCATCTCAAGTTGTTGTAATCTCTTTTCTATTTCCATGTCATCACTAATAACGTCTCTCAAGGAGACTATCAACAAAGGAATTTTGAGTTCCAAGGGCATTACCGTGTCAACACCATAGACAAGATTATATGGGGTAGTTCCAGTAGCCATACAAATGCTTGTTCTATAAGCCCATAATGCATAGGACAATTGAGTATGACAATCTTTATGATGCTTACATTAAGAGTTTTTCATAGGATTTGTCATGTAACTTTGTTTGAAGCTTCTCTTGGTGATTTGATTGAGGATAATAAGGCATAGAGAAGCGATGTTGGATGTGATACTTTTCTAGAAATTTCTTCACATCCTTGTTTTTGAATGGCATGCCATTACTAGAGACCAAGGAGGAAGGTATACCAAATTGAGAGATTATGTTATCTTGTATAAATTGACGAATTACGTTAGCAATCGTGGACCATAAAGGGACAACTTTGACCCACTTTGTGAAATAATCAGTAGTAGTGATAATAAATGTATCTCCTTAAGAGGAAGGTAGAGAGATTTTACCAATTAGATCCAAGCCCCAAACAAAAAATTGTCAAGGTGACACTTGGGCATGAAGTTCCTGGGTAGATGCTCGGATTAAATGTTGATGTTGTTGACATTGCGGACACTTCTTGACGTAAGCAAAGGAATCTTGTTCCATGCTTTGCCAATAATATCCCATACGTATTATTTTTTGTACCAATGATTTTCCTCCAAAATGTCCTCCACAAGTGCCAGAGTGAGCTTCTTCTAAAGCTATCAAAATCTCTGAATTACTAAGACATCAGAGAAGGACACCATTATAACTTTGTCTATATAAGACATTAGATAGAATAATATATCACGCTGCAAGTTTACATAGGCAAACTCAAGCATTTTAGATGTCGAATTAGGGATGGTTCCATCACATAGATAGTTGAATATATGGGAGAACCATTCATCAAAATTTATATCACAACAGAGATCAAGACTTGCAACTACATGATCTTCTATGACTGGTGTTTTAAGATTATGGATAATAAAGGTAAATTCATTAGGAGAATCATCAGGGGATATAAGGGAAGCTGTGCTTGCCATTGCATATGCATGTCAATTGTCTTTCCTTTGAATAGTATCAATTGAAATGGATGTAAACCAGTTTAAAGACAAACCAAAATCACAATATTGAGATAATTTGTCTTGTTTAGCTTGATATGATCCATTTATTTATTAGTTGTAAATCACCATATATAGTTAGGTTTTTGATGTTCAGAGCCAAAGCGGCACGAAGTCCTACAATAAGAGCTTCGTACTCAGCAATGTTGTTTGTACACATGAGAAGTTTAGACGGTAAGGCATGGGAATCAACTTACCGACAGGGGGTACCAGTATGACACTGGCATTGGAGCCGATTCGACATCTTGATTCGTCAAAATACAATTTTCATTTATCTTCTTTATCAGTAGCTAATAGTTGATCATTAGGGAATGTCTCCTTATTTTGAATAGAAAAAGGAGAGGGTGCCTCAGCTAAATGGTCAGTTAATGCTTGTCTTTTAATCATTTTCTTAGTTATAAATTTGAGGTTGAATTTAGTTAACAACATAACCCATTTAGCAAGACGACAGGAAAGATCTATTTTAGCAGATAGATATTTCATAGGGTCAAATTTTACCATTACATGTATCTCAACATTTAGAAGATAATGCCTAAGATTTTATTTTGTAAAGAAAAGAGCTAAGCATTGTTTCTCAATGACAGTATATCTCACTTCATAATTGAGCAATGTTTGGCTGATGTAATACACAGCACATTCCTTGGCTTTAATATCATGTTGTGCTAATAAGGTTTCAAGAGCATTATTAGATGATGAGGTGTATAGTATAAAAGGTTTATCAGAAATGGCAGGTTGTAAAATAGGAGGTTTAGCAAGGTAACTTTTTAAGTCCTCAAAAGCCTTCTAACATTCCAAATTCCATTGAAATTTTGAATCCTTCTCCAATAGTTGAGTAAAAGAGTGAGTTCTATCCATGAGTTGTGAGACAAATCAGTGAATGGCCTATATCTTCCCCTGTAAACTACAAAGTTGAGATATATTTTTAGATGGTAGCATGTTAACAATCACATCAATCTTTTTCGTATTTACTTCAATACCACAATTCGAAACTATAAAACCCAATAGTTTTCCACTGTCTACACCAAATACACACTTACGAGGATTCAATTGCATGTTGTATTTCTTTATTCGCTCAAAGAACTGTTGAAGAGTCATGGCGTGATCTTGGCAATAAATAGACTTCACCAAGATGTCGTCGACATAGTCTTCTAAGATATTATGCATGTAATCATGAAAGATAAGAGTCATAGCACGTTGGTAAGTTGCTCTAGCATTCTTAAGTCCAAATGGCATGACTACCCAACAAAGTGTACCCCAAGGTGTTATAAAAGTTGTTTTATATTGATCTTGAGGGTTTGTAATGATTTGATTATATCTTGAAAATCCATCCATGAACAAAGTAATTCATGGCTAGCTATTGAGTCAACAATCATATCAATGTTCGGAAGTGGGAAATCATCTTTGAGAGATGCAAGATTTAGGTCTCTAAAATCAGTACACATGCAAATACGACCATCAGGTTTAGCGACAACCACTATATTTGAAATCCAAGGTGAATAGTCAATAGGGCGGACAAAGCCAGCTTGTAAAATCTTTTCTATCTTAGCCTTGACAAGTAATGTGATTTTAGGATTAATCTTACAAATCTTTTGTTTAAACAACTTAATGTCAGGTTTCAATACAATATTATGTGTTACAATCTAAGGATCAATACCAAGCATATCAAAATAGTTCCAAGCAAACAATTCAGAAAATTCATGTAACAATTTTTGTCATATCTTATTTTTCTTCTATACTTAAGAAATCACCTATAGGGATAACATTTTCAGTGTTATCTTTCTCCATGAAAACATCAACAGTCTTTCCATTAAGTAGAGTATTGTGGTCTAGGAGATCGAGTGATTGTGGTAACTCTTCAAATTCTTCTTCAGATTTCAAAGTAGTATTTATCGTGTTGACAGACTTTCCAAAATATGTAGCACTATTCAAACAATAAGGCAATCCACATTTATGATGGTAATAGGGAATATTGTCATGTAAGCACCCAAGAATTCAATTATCTCTTCATCTATTGAAAAGATGTCTAAGGGAATCTCTCCTAGAGGACAATTAGTGTCAATCATCTTAGGGAAGATCAAGTTAAGCATAAATATTGTATTCACATTAAGAGTAGGATGTCTATGGGATTTAGATTCCCTAAAAGGGTTATATCCAATGCCACTTGAGCAATGTCACAAAGTGGATTCTATAGGTACACGAATCCCTTATTGATTAATACCGCAACCATTACCTACATAATCACATTTTTTATAAAGGATCTGAAATCCTCGACCATAGAGAGAAGCCATTTCTTTGGGAGAAGATGGGGCTTCATAAGTCTCATAATATGTATTGTAAGAGTATTATCTATATGTTTTAGCAAAGAGACTTTAGTATTTGAGAAATAAGATGAGATCAATGCAACACTTGATGTCTCAAGAGCGGAGTTGTTAATTTTATATTCACCTATAGAGGGAGATGTAAAATCTAACGAACCCTAATCATCACCAAGAAATGCATTCAATTGTTTTGAATCTTGCATAACATTATCTATAGCAAGAGGGGTTGACAAGTCAACTTTCAGATTGTTTAAGATCTTATGTTGAACAACTTTTTTTTGGGATTCAATTTGTAAACAAAGATCTAGTTCAGAATCAACATGAATAGTATGGAGTTTATCTTTATGAACAAACTTGATTGAATGATGAAGGGTAGAAGGAACTCCCCTAGTGCATGAATCCACAGTCTACCAAGAATCATGTTGTAAGATAAAGAATAGGGCATGACATGAATCAGGGTAGGTAACGATACAAGCCCAACTTATATAGGTAAAGTTATAGTGCCTACAGATTGTCTTCCAACATTATCAAAGCCATGGATACTTATCTTATATGGTTTAATCAAAGATGTATCAACTTTAATCTTATGTAATAAATTGATTCTACAAACATTGAGAGCTGATCCATTATCAATTATAACTCATTTAATCAGTTTCTTGTTTATTGTAATGAATATAATCAAAGGATCATACTGATTTTGAACTTCAAGAGATGGCAACTCGTGTTGTTGAAATAGAATATATGTTTTTTTTGCATGCATACAATCTAGAAGATCTGTTACATCATTAGGTTTTACATTGGTTGGTACAATCACCTTTTGTAAAGCTTCTTAGAGCATTCTATGGTATGTAGGTGAAGTTTGTATAAGTTCCCAAAGAGATATCTTAGTGGGATTAGCACAAAGCTGCTCAACAAGATCATAATCTTGGCCAACCTTATGCGTTAAACGAGGTGCTTGAGGAAACATAGGTTGAGAAGATGGTTAAGATATCAGAATGTTGAATTGTTGTTTACTTTGATTGTTATTCTTAGTATTTTATGTATGGGCAATCACAATATGACTAGGTTGTTGTAAATTATGATATGTTATCTATTTAGCATAGTTATAAATGTAATCAAGATGATGGGAGGAAGGTGAAGGACCTCTAACAATGAGCACCAGTTTAGGAGGAGGTTGAACCGCATCTGAACACAAAGTGACCACTATTTTTAGTTTCATAGGTTCTTCTTAAGTTTTAGGAACATAGATTACATTTACAAATCTTTGAAAGAACGACGGTTTAAGAGTCGTAGTAGAATGTTCAATCGAGATAAATTCCTCAAGGGCTTCATCTAACATATTGAAGTCATCACAACTAAACTGCTCATCATACACATGAAAGTCTTGCAAAAAGTAATCTGACATTATAACATGCTCAAATTAACCCAAGACTTAAATGTAAAATGCTATATCATGAACTTTGTAAAAATGAAATAGAATAACACTATGCAAAACACAAAATTGTAATTTTAAAACTCTTTTAATGAAAGGATTAAAGGAAATCACTCAAGTTTCAATATGTGCACTTTCACAAAAGAGGGTTTGCAATCTAAATATGTTTTAGGATAGCAAACTAATTGAGATTTGAGTTTTACAAGGATGCTAATTCTTTAGAGCACGGGTTCACCAAAATGTTTAGGGTGAAAATGTGGAAACAAGATGGAAGATTTCAAGTTCTACACTTTCACATGCACTAAACATTAGAGAACCAAAGGACAAGTTTAGTGATAAACTATTGATTTCCAATGTTCTCTTTTCTTGTTGATTATGTTTGTGTGACTATTTGAATCGAGTTTTACAAGCTAGCATCTTTCTCTAACTATGAAACCCTAATTTGCAAATTAGATTGTAATAACTTAATTTGTGACACAAATGCAAATGAAATGATTGCATAAATGTAGAGTAGATAGATCAAAGATAGTGTACCTGGAAACTGAAGTGTAGTTGGACTAGGGCGCTAGTGGCAATGTCTTGAAAGTTTTTAGATGTCATAATTTTCTACAACAGCTGCTTCACAATCTCTAGAGGCTTCTGGATCCCATAAAAATCACCCAGCTAGACTAGGGTGCTAGTGGCAGTGTCCCAAAAGTCTCGCAATCCTAAAATCCAAATTCTGTGATGATTGTGTTTGTAATATCTATCTTCTTGTCGCTCCTTTCAACCAGATCTTGACAAATGCAACCAGCACATGCAAAAGGAGGAGATAGATGGTTGTGGCTATATATGAGCTTGCCTCAGTCAAGCCCCATTTTTGGTATTCATATCTCAACAATAGCCCAAGATAAAGATCTACAGACATGTGTGTTCATCTAACAAATGTGCATGCATAAACATAAAACCCTAGATGACTCAATCATCAAGGAAAGATCAACAATTTGTCCTACTCAATGAACAAACACAACTTCACCTCATGGAAATGAAAACAATGAAGACTTGCATGAACAAGAAGGTGAATCAACAATGTCCATGAAGGATCTCCAAGATCAATGTTGGAGGCTTCAACCCTTCTCCCGATCATACAAAAGGTGTACAAACCCTAGGAAGAGCAAGATAGTCTCAAGATCTTGGTTCCTAATCTCCATCCATTATCTCCATGATAGCAAATTCAAATAACTTTCAAGAGATTCAACAAATCATTGGTCTTCAATGGCAATTTTGGCAGAGTTTTGGCATAAAGCTTGCATATAGATTGTGTGTAATAAAATGATTTTCAAATGTCTTTAAATATCTAACCTTAGGAATTTCAAATTTCAATATAAGATGCCGACATCGTGCAAAAATGAAAATTTGAAAATGGAATCTCGTGATGCACGACAAGAGTTGACATCCCTCCAAAATTCAGGTCCTCGAGAAATACGACAGGACAAGGGCGCTAGCACCCAAGTTGATGCAAGAGCATCCAATGGTGTAAGAGCAATCTTGCATCACCCAAAAAGAAGTTGATTCAAAATCATTGTAGTTGTTTTCATTTATTTCCATAATTAGTGTTTCTCATTTCATAATCTCTTGAATAATGATGTAGGACTTCCAGTTTTTCCAAACTGCTAAAAATAGCAAACTGTCAATTTTGGAAAGTTTAACTACCATTTTAGGAAAGTTTGCATTTGGGCATAGATGGAAGTGAAAATTTACAGGAAGCTTCATAACTAAAATATAAGACCTTTGGCGAAGGAATCAAGCAAAGATCATTTGTGAGCTGAAAGATATTAAAGTTTTTGTTTTCTGAAAAACCCCTCAAAATTTTTAAAATGACATATGAGGCACTAAAACATCCTCATAACATCTTGAAAATTTGATAGAAATCCATTTACATATTTCCGATGTGATAGTTCACATCGCGAGATTTCTGACACTTAAAACGATTCGTCAATCGGACACCCGGATCAAAAGTTATGCTTACCGGAAGTTGACCTACTTTTGGAGTGAGTTGCAAATTTTGAAATTTAGCTAGAGGCCGCCAAAAAGTGCTATTTATGACTATTTTTGGTAACCCTGGGAGTAGTACAGATAAGGGGGAAAGTGTAGAGTCAAGAATAGGAGGGAAAACAGAAACCCTAGTTGATTTGGGGTTACAGAAGGCAGAAGATGCCAGAGCCTCGTGATTTATAGTTGTAGTGTGTTACAGACTGTGGAGGATTGATTCCTTTGATTGTAATTGAGCTTCTGTAATGTAATGAGTTGTCCAAATCAATAAAGACATATTCTATTTTCTGTGTGCCATTTTTGTTGTTGTGTGTTTTATGATTTACCCCACCCCCCCTTTCATCACAAGTCCAAGGCCTAATTTCCTTCTCATGATTGCCTCAAGGAGGTTAGGGGATCCCAAATCCAAGTTTACTTTTCACCCTCAGTCTTCAGTTACTCCAAAATATGGCAATCTTCTAGTTAGACCTAGGTCAGTGAGGGTTTAGGAAGGTCTATAATAAACTAGGTTGAAAGGTTGCCAAAGGAGAGGAGCTAGACCATGGAAAATTGTACCATTCCATACAGGAGGACAATTTCTGACATAACAAATATAAATTTTTTAAAATCTTTTAATTTATATAATTTTTTTAAAACTAACCTATGTAGGGCAAAACCCTGAATTTTTTTAATAAAAAAAAAGATTTTAATGAAAACCTAGTTGTATTTTGTAAAAAAAAATTGAATTTATAGCATGCAAGGCTAAAGCCCTAATTTTTTTAAACAGATAGAAATAAATAGATTTATTTTGATTGTGTTTGCAACCAGGGCTTGGGACCCTAATTTTTTTAAACTAAATAGAAATTTGAAGAGATGAGATTTGTCGAGAACAAAATAAAAAATTCAAATATAAAATGAATTTTGTTTACACAAATTTGCAAATAACATGAAATAAAGTGTTAAACCCCTTATTCCTACACAGAAATAAATAGACTTTTCTTCTCTCAAATCTGAAGTCTCTCCAAGGTAAATGCTTCAAAAGAGGATGGCAACTCACAACTCAAATTAGTAAACCTGCTCTGATACCATGAAAGGAAAAATAAAAGAGCAAAGGAAAATATTAACTAAGTATCAAGCATTGTTTGAATTAAACATTACCATCCAATGAAGAACCAAAACAAGAAGCGTGCACCAAGATTCAATAATGGAGACAAAAATTTTGAAGGGGAAAAAGTTAAGAAAAACCCCCAATGTTATGTAGATGGAAAGAAGCCTAAAAGTTACAAACAAAGAGAGAGAGAGAGAGAGCATACACAAATGTGTGAATGAGAGAATTAAGAAAATGAGAAGCACCTCATAAATAGAGGTGAGAGATAAGTTGCATGTAACTCCCATATGCCACCTATCATATGTGTGTACAAAGTGTCACAATCATCATAAGGAGGAGGCTAAAGCCTAAATATTCCTCCAAGAGGAATATGAACGTGAGTCATCCTCACACATGTTTGAGGATACTCAAATAAGACAAAATACTTTGTATTATAAATACAAGTATTTATAAGATGAAAATAAATAATAACCTTTACCAAAATAAAGATTAAATAACTTTCTAACATGATTTACTAATAAAATATTATTTAATCATTGTTGGAAGTGGAATTGGATAATTAATTGTCTAAATAGGGATTTATCCAATTAATTATAGATGAAAGTGGTTTAGCGATGTCCAAATTAGGGCTAGAAGTGGAAAGATGATGATTGGATGATTTTAGGTGTCTACATTCTACCCATCTTTTAGATCGTGTTGTGAAGTATCATCATTTCAAAGAATGATAAACCATAGTGCTTGGTTGGATGAAAATATGGTTTGAAAGAAAATGATTAGATTAGTGATGATGATGCCCCAACCACTTGAAGCGAGAGTGATGAGAAGGATTGATGGTAGGGCTGATGATGCCTCCTCGAGAGGGAAAGTGGGTTCAAAGAATGCATGTGTGCTCTTAAAATGGATGAAGAGAGGATTCTTAGGATGATGAGAGTGGAATCTAAAGAAAAATGGTTTGGGAAAATAGAAGGAAATGGGTGTAGGGGAGTGGAGGAAAGGGGTGATGGAGGACAAATGATGGGATAGAAATGATAAAGGGATCAAGATAGATTGATTTATGGAGAAGGATGGGGGGATGTAAATGGATGGGGTGTAGTTATGCATTATATTGCATTATATTGAGCATCTTATTTTATATTGTATGAGATATTATGTACCAAGGTATAAGGAACTAGGGTGACAATGTGTCTCATATGTAGGAGAAAAAAGGATGCCCTATCACATCACAAGGCATTTGACAACTTTGGTGGGTACTATGATGAGGTAACTTATAAGGTCACAATAAACCCTATGTCATATAGCACCATGATATGGAAGACCATGATACCGCCATGGCAGGTAGGTTGTAAGGACCAATGCGAATGCAAGATAAAATGATAATGCACACATACAAGCAAGCAAGCATGCACAAAACAATTCAAAGACAAACATGATGTCACCCCTATTAAAGTTGAAAAGGTTAAGATTGATGGATTGATGATGAAGGATAGTGTTGTTAACAATAAAAACAACACAAGGATTAGAAATGATATATCCTGATGATGATGATGAAAATTTGAAGACATACAATGAGGCTAGGAACAAGACCAATGGATGTGATTGGATGATTTTAAATAGATTACTTAGCTTGATATGAATAAATTAGGATGTCACTTGTGCTTGTTAGATTGCAGGGAGATTTGGATATTTGGGAGGGATTGCATTGGATTGCATGTTCGGGTAGTCTTTAGCTTGATAATAGTGATCAAGGAAAACTAAGTCTATAGGAAAGGGAGTGTGGGGTGATGAAGTCATTAGGTGATAGATGGGGGAATGGAGTGCTCAAACCATACCTGTGGATGTCAAAACCATGTCTAGGTTGGGTGGGTGATGGGGATGGATGGATGAATGGAGGGGTTTGAATGTGATCTCCAAGGACTATGTCGTATAGGAGTAAGATGCCCCACTCTAGATGCATTATTGAGGCATCTAAAGAATGTTATAAGATTTTCTCCCCTATCCTTATTATGATCAAAACCGAGAAGGGAGGATGGGATGATGATAAGTGTTGTGCCATTTTCAATGCACTCCATATTTTTGTTTCTATATTGGCTTGGGAGGTTGCAAAGATGATAGTTTGGAATGGCCTTTGGAAAATTATAAAGTTAAATGAAAATGAAGCTGCCATATCATAATCGAAGTGATATATTCCAAAATGCAATCAAGTCATCTCCAAATTGATGCAAAGGTTTGTAATCATGTGCAGGAGTCAGGGAATGACACGTAGCTAAGGAGAAGTATACATTAAGCCCTCCAATTTTGGTGCATAATATATAAAATGGGAGTAGAGCATTTTGAGAAAGAATCATTTCTAAAGTCCAGCACCATTCTCAAATTTTAGAACTAGCCATCAAAACATGGCATATCAATGTCTAATCCTCAGCACTAAGAATGCAAAATATGTATGCAACCTTCCATTAAGTGTTGCACCATCATTGGTAGAACACACATCATAAAACTCTAGTCACAGTAGAAGGGCACGACCATGGAAAACTCCAACAGGAGATCAAAACAAGGCGCAACTTGCACAATACATCCACACATCCAAATTTAGGCATAGCTATTGTAAATTCAAATGCAACTAAAATTAGTCTACATTAGTTCAAATTCAGTCATGCAGCCATCATAAGGAACTCCTCACAACATTTTCAAACAATGCCGCAAGTTTTTAAATGCCAGTGTGGCCATGGGGATAAAATAGTGCTAGCTATTGGAAATGTGGTGCTTCCATTTCAAAGAAGGTGCAGTGGATATAACCTTAACACATCATTTCATACTTGGCTCAAGAAAAAAGGATACATTTCACACGTCCAAATGAGGTGCAATGATATAATGGGGTGTGCAACTCCAAAAGGATAGTGGGTAGTTATATCAAAGTATTGCTCATCAAATATGAAGCACCATCAGTTCAAAACATAATTCTTAACACCTCCAATACATTGTGTAGGTCAAAATCCATGGCGCAACACTAAGACATCATGCAGGGCTTCCAAAAATGAAGAACATATTGAGTGAAGTGTCCAACATACTCGAGCCCATTTGATCTCTATCTCAATCCAATGGTTTGCGGGCATTTTAATAGAAATCAATAATTTAGGTTTAATATGTTGCGCTATTGGCTACCTCTAACCAACTCAATGTCCTCTTTGACCAATGGCGCACTAGATGAAAGGTATTAGAAATGTTAGTTTCAAATGTTGCGGCAAAGCTCCACATGGAAGTGAAAGTAAAGAGGGAGGAGTCTATAGTTTTTCTTAAGATTCAAGTGAAACTTAAAGTTTCTCTTTTAAATCTTTTATTAAATCTTTTTAAAAGGTAAGCGAGACATAAGTAAAAGGTGGGGCCCATAGTAAAAAAGCTAAATCTTTATTTATAATGAATCACATGCATTTGTAGACTTATGGGAGATAAAGTAAAAGTTTCATTTAGATAAAATAAACTATAAAGACATGCAGCTATAGGTGATGATAAAATAAAGTGAAAGCTTTTATTTTCACGAGAGAGGAAAGGAAGGATATAGTGAACTTTAGTGATAGAAAACATGCATCAATAAGAGGAGATTTTGTAAGAGAAAAGAGGAATCAGAGGCAATAAACACGGAGTCAACTAGACAAGAGGTCAACATTTAGCAACGGAAAGAGGAAAATTTATGGGGATTTATTTTCCCTTATCATCTGAGTTTTAAAAAATAGAATATAATCACAGGGACAAGGAGGAGAAGATTCATCAACAAAAGGAAGTTTTCTTGTACGCCTTTTATGCCAAAATTTCTCAAAATTAAAGGAATCATGATATATTGTGCCTCAGAGACTTTCATGTCTTCATTTTAATTCACCAATGAAGGGAAAATGGTCATTCTATGTCATGTTTCCTGTTAAAATGTTTCTTGTTTTTCTTATCTTAGATATATGGCCTTCATTTGTAAATATGAGATTATCAAACCTAATGCAACTAAATGATTATGTGATTCTCACTTCTCATCATCGTATTTGTGTTTATCTTGTCTCCTAATTTTGAATCATGTGCACAATAGATTTCTATGCAAGTTGGAAATTCTTGCAATTGGTGTATCACCATATTAGATAGAATTTATTTTGAAGTTCTCATTACCCTTTTCTCTAAAAATCTAAAACAAGTTTATTGAAAATCCTATGAAGAATCAGCTTCTAAAACTGTAGAGGTCATATCGCAAGCTACATCCCACAGTTGCGAGGTTTCCCATGTTGGTGCAGGTTTGGATGTGGGTGCAAAATTTAGGTGCAAACTCTATCATCAATATTTTTTGGCAAGCCCAATGGTACATGAATCAAAGACTTCAGTCCATGTTTCATTGATCTTTGTTCTACATTTTGTGATTTTGGTGGAAAATCACAAACATATTTGCTCGCTGGAGCATGAATCTTCCATCTAGTGACTCTGTTGGTGATTTTTTCTCAAATCATTACTATTGTAGATCATGGAAGCCCATAATATTTATGTGCATCTCAATATTTTAGTGAGAAACTTACCATTTGTGAATTGGGATTCAAGTTGTCCTTTACATCAGTAACAAGGTCAAGTTCCTGAAGTGGCATTGAAAGCATTACCCCACTTTCATGGAGATGGATTTGTTTACCCTATAGATCATATTCAAGGTATTACAAATTTGTGCAATATACACCATATTATAGCTAAAAATGTGGCTCTTTTGTTATCCTCTCTTAGAGGCAAAGCACAAGAATGGTATAGAATTTTACAACCTAGTTCAATCTCAAGATGGAATCAACTTGGGGAGCTCCTTTTCAATCAATTCTAGGAGAAGGCAAATATTAGTTCTCTCAGTCAAAATGTCATCATGTTCAAGAGGTATCCTATAGAGTGCATGCATGATTTCAATACAAGATTTGATAAGATATGGAAAAAAAATTCCGTAGATGTGAGACCTCTAGATTTTACATTTCTATATTATTTGAAGGCTTTATATCCTAAAATTTCAATTATGATACAAGCCTTAGGAGGTGAGACTTTGCCTCAATCCTATGATCTCACCATTAGATCTGAAATGAACCTCATAGAAGTTGGTAAATTATCTCCTTTACCTTCAAAATGATTGATTCCTCATGTAAGTATCTCATCCCAAGATCTCACATGTAGCCAAAAGGAGATTTGTCGTATTCCACCAACCCTCCCTTCTAAATTAATAAATCATAAGGAGATTATTGAAATGAAAGAGCTTGCAGAATCTTTCTCCCATGAGCTTAATGAGCTAAGAGATCAAAGCATGTGTCAGGTTCATCCAAGCTTTATGCCTCAAAGATCTCATGAACAACTATATGAATGCAACCAATTTGTAGAATATATTCTTCCTCATGCACAAAAAATACATAGTTATTTTGAAAATTGTGCTTTTTCAAGATTTTGTAGTTTCAAAGCCAAAATTTTAGCCTATCTAACTAACAAATCAAGTTTTTTGTCACTTTGATATCAAAGGAGAATCAAAATGCATGTATCAAGGGTCATCATCAAAGGAAAGAAGTTGTTCCTATTTATCCACAATTTTCAACTGATTCTGAGTATCATGCACATATGACAAATTTTGATTCAAAGATGCAGTCAAATGAAGAAGAAGATGAGGAATATTTTGATGATGATGATGATGGCTTGGTTCCATTTGAAGCTGAAAAGTACTTGTAAAAGAGTTTTGAAGCTGAAAAGTACTAGGGAAAGAATGATGCAAAACCTTTAACTCATCTAGAAGAAGAAGTTGTGAAGGAAATTTTAATAGAAGCTACAAAGAATGATTGCAATTATCTATTTGATGACTTTTCACATCTTGCAGGAGATAGTGTTGAGAGGATTAAGCATGATGATTTATTCTCAATTGTCCAATAGGGATATCAGCTTCTTTTTGAAGGAGATTCCACCATTGATAAAATGTATGACTTATTTCCAAAGCCTATTTTTGATGATCATGAAGAAAGCTTAAGTGAGGTATGTGCAAGTTTTGAAGAAGAGTTTGATCTATTTTGTATTTTTAAGGATGGGTGTTCTCTCCTTCTTGAGGAGGATCCTCTAATGCATTTGAAATCCCATTAGCATGATTCATCAAGGGATATTTGTAGTAGTGAAGGGTTACATATGGAATACAATCACACTCCATTCTTCATTCACGAAGAAATTTTGATCAAGTTTAGGACAGTTGTAGGCAGCTCAGTCGCCTTCAAACCTAATTTTGGTGCTATCTTGGGTCACATTCATGTAGGGGAACATGCAAAAGAAGTCACTAATGAGGTCAGGTTAATAGATACCTATGAATGTAAGCAAGAATATGAACTCCAATATAAGGTATTCCCTTCCCACCCTCCACTGAATGAAGAGCAGTATGTAGAACAACATGAATAGTATTACAAAGAAAAAGAGGAGTCTCTGAAATGTAGAGAAGCCAAGAGATACAAGTTTGTGCTATAGTGCTTCATGCAATTTGTTTGGTCTCTTGTTAGTTCAAAATGGAGTAGAACTATCAGACATGACAGATATTTTTCCATTCCTATAAATGGGCACATTCCTGTCATTTTCACTCATATGTAGTTTAGTTTCAGTGCTTAAGGATTAAGTTGTAGCAGTAACATTATATTTTAGTTTTCAGTTTGTCTTTTCAATAAAGCATAGTGGTAGTAGAGGTTTGAAAATGTGGTGAGAAGTCATCAGTTTATAGATAAGTTGTAGAATGATTCATGGTTGCGCAGTGTTTCAGTTTCAGCTTCAGTGGATATGCTTGGCAATTCGTATTAGTTTGGTTGTGTACACGTTTTGATTGCAGATATTATAGATTCAGTGGAAATATTCATACCAACTTCTTTCATTTGATATCCATGATATCAATATTTATGCTCCATATGCTTAGTTTGTTTGAATGCTTCAACTCTATGCCCAATGGAGTGAAGGTAGTAAATTTGGGTTCGGAGTGTGTAGGCACACTCTCCCAGCAAGTTGCCAAGAATGATGTGTCGTTTTCAATGCACTCCATTATTATTTTTTTGCATTGGTTTGGGAGGTTGCAGAGATGATAGTTTGGAATGGCCTCTAGAAAGTTATGAAGTTAAATAAAAAGGAAGCTGCCATATCATATTAAAACGATATATATCCAAAATGCAATCGGTTCATCTCAAAATCAATACAGAGGTTTACAATCATGTGTCGGAGTCAGGGAATAACACATAGCAAAGGATAAGTTTACATTAAGCCCTCCAATCTTGGTGCATAATATTTAAAATGGGAGTAGAGCATTTTGAGCAAGAATCATGTCTAAAGTCCAGTACCATTCTCAAAATTTAGAATTAGCCATCAAAACATGGTGTATCAATATCTAATCCTTAACACTAAGCATGCAAAATATGTATGCAACCTTCCATTAAGCATTACACCATCATTGGTAGAACACACATCATCAAACACCAGTCACAGTAGAAGGGAATGACCATGGTAAACTCCAACAAGAGATCACAATACATCCACACCTCCAAATTTAGGCATAGTTGTAAATTTAGATGCAACTAAAATTAGTTTGCATCAATTCAAATTTAGTCATGCAGCCATCATAAGGAAATCCTCACGCCATTTTCAAAAAATGCCCCAAGTTTTTAAATTCCAGCATGGCCATGGGGATAAAATAGTGCTAGCTATTGGAAATGTGGCACTGCCATTTCAAAGAAGGTGCACTAGATATAACCTTAACGTATCATATCATACCTAGCTCAAGCAAAAAGGATACATTGTACAGGTCCAAATGAGTGCAATTCTATAATGGGGTGTGGAACTCCAAAAGGATTGTGCATAGTTATATCAAAGTATTTCTCATCAAATATGAAGCACCATTAGTTCAAAACACATCGCTTAACACCTCCAATACATTGCATAGGTCAAAATCCATGGCACAACACTAAAACATCATGCAGAGCTTCCAAAAATGAAGCACATATTGAGTGAAGCATCTATCATACTTGAGACCATCTGATATCTATATCCATCCAACGGTTGGCAGGTATTTTAATATAAATCAATAATGTAGGTTTAATATGTTGTGTTATATTCTACCTCTAACCAACTCAGCATCCTCTTTGACCAATGGTGCACCATATGAAAGGAATCAAAAATGTCATTTTCAGATGTTGCAGCAGAGCTCTATGTGGAAGTGAAAAAAAAGAGGGAGGAGTCTATAGTTTTTCTTAAGGTTCATGTGAAACTTAAATTTTCTCTTTTAAATCTTTTATTAAAGCTTTTTAAAAGATAAGTGAGATGTAAGTAAAAGGTGGGGCCCATAGTAAATAAAGATAAATCTTTATTTATAGTGAATCACATGCATTTGTAGACTTATGGTCCAGATAAAGTAAAAGTTTCATTTAGATAAAAGAAACTATAAAGACATGCAGCTACATGTGACAATAAAATAAAGTGAAAGCTTTTATTTTCATGGGAGAGGAAAGAAAGGCTACAACAAACTTTAGTGATAGAAAACATGCAGCAATAAGAGGAGATTTTGCATGAGAAAAGAGGAATCAAAGGCAACAAACATGGAGTCAACTAGACAAAAAGGTCAACATATAGCAACAAAAAGAGGCAGGTTTGGGGGGATTCCTTTACCCTTATCATTTGTGTTTTAAAAAATAGAATATAATCACAGGGATAGGGAGGAGAAGATTCATCAACAACAGGAAGTTTTCTTATAGGCTTTTGTGTCAAATTTTTTCATAATTAAACAAATCCTAATAGATTGTTCCTGAGAGCCTTTCATGTCTTCATTTTAATTCACTGATGAAGGGAAAATGGTCATTTTGTGTCATGTTTCCTATTAAAATATTTCTTGTTTTCTTATCTCAGATATATGGCCTTCATTTGTAAACTTAAGATTATCAAACCTAATGCAACTCAATGATTATGTGATTCTCACTTCTCATCATTGTATTTGTGTTTATCTTGTCTCCTGATTTTGAATCCTATGCATAATAATGTTCTATGCAAGTTGGAAAGTTTTGCAATTGGCGTAACACCATATTAGATAGAATTTATTTTCAACTTCTCTTTACCATTGTCTCTAAAAATATGAAATGATTTTATTGAAAATCCTATGAAGGGTTGGCTTCTAAAATCCAAGAGGTCATCTCACAAGCCACGTCCCATGTTTGCGAGGTTTCCCATGTTGGTGCAGGTTTGCATGTGGGCGTAGCATTTAGGTGCAAACTTTATCATCAACAATTTTTGGTACGCCTGATGGTACACAAATCAGAGACTTCAATCTATGTTTCATTGATCTTTGTTCTACATTTTGTGATTTTGGTAGAAAATCACAAAAATATTTTCTCAGAGGAGCATGAATCTTCCATCTGGTGACTCTGTTGGTTATTTTATCTCATATCTTCACTACTGTAGATCATGGCAGCCCATAATATTTATCTACATCTCAATATTCCAGCAAGAAACTTAAATTTTTGAATTGGGATTCAAGTGGTCCTCTACATTAGTAACAAGGTCAAGTTCATGAAGCAACATTGAAAGCATTACCCCATTTTCATGGAGATGGATTTGTTTTCCCTACAGATCATAGTCAAGATATTTCAAATTTGTGCAATATACACCATATCACAGTTGAAAATGTGGCTCTTCTATTACTTGCATCCTCTCTCATAGGCAAAGCACAAGAATGGTATAGAAATTTGCAACCTGTTTCAATCGCAAGATGGGATCAACTTGGGTATCTCCTTTTCAATCAATTTTAGTTAATAGCATGACTATTATCAAAAGTGTCAGCTAACTCTGTAAAATGGGACTCACTAAACAATTTTGATATGTCTGCCAAGTAGACATCCCAATCAACTACATGAATAACACATATGTGTCGATCCTGTTGTCCTAAATCATGAGAAACCAAAGATGATGGAACACTCAAAGCTAAAGAAGTAGGAAATGAAGGAGAGAGAATATTAGTAGGTGTGGGAACCATTGAGGAGGATAGAACTCCAAGGTGCAAGTAACCAAACTGAGTATCCTTCTGAATGTTGAAGGTATTAGTGTCATCTATACTCAAACCATCATCAAAGTTGATAAAACCAAAGCAATAAAAGGAATACAGTCTAGAACTAGGATCAGCATTTCTTGCAGTAATGATGTCTCTACTCTATTGTTATGTTAGAAAATGTTCCCTTGGGGGCTTTTCCCTCTTAAGATTTAGCTCTTGAGTCCTTAGAATGCATTTAGAGCATCTTGCATGTTTATTTTGAATCCCGATGAGAAAACCCTGAAGTCTTATGAAAAATAGGACCTATGGGGTGCTATTTTGATGATCCCTAAACAAAAATGGGATGGTAGACTTGGGCACTAGCACCCTAGTCCTGCCCTATTTTGGGTCTGCCCTAAATTTTAATGTCAGTTTTATGACCGTTATTTGGGTCTTATGCTAACATCTCAAGTTTGAATTACGAAATTCTTAGCGGAAATTTTTGTAGTTGCATATAAGCATGTTTAGTGTTTCATTTGTAAACTAGAAGATGATTACGTTCTTTAGGCATATTTGTGATTTCAAGATCTTCATTGTTACATAGCAAAGCATTGTTATTGTGTTTGTGATTGCAAATTTTGACTTCGTCTTCTCATGTGATTGAAGAGCCTTCATTTATGTAAGATCTACACTTCAAGGTAACATCTATTGTGTTTTCAATCATTTATCATTTAGATTTTTGCCTCTATCCCATAGGGATATGTACTCTTATCTAACAACAGTGTTCGAAAGAATTGAACGTCTCTCCAGGGCTTGACCGAGGCAAGCCTCTAAATGCCACAACCCCCTCCCGCACTCCTTTGTGATTGTAGGTTATAGGTACTAAGTTTCATGGAGTGGAGTTGCAAAAGGAGGTTGCAGACAACAAGGATTCAGGATCTGAAAGAAAGAGGACAGTGTTCAACATTTCAAGACACGTGCGCTAGTGGCAGTGTCCTCCAGAATTACAGATGCAGAAATAAACTGGACAGTGGTGATCAACATCTGAAGAGCTTCTGATACCCCGAAGAGCTTCTGATACCCCAAATATCATCCAACACTGGACTTAGGTGCTACTGGCAGTGTCATCCACCTTTTCTGAGATAGAAACAAAAGATATAGTGAAGATTAGTGTCAGGAGGAGATCTAAATTTTGTGCAGAAAATAGTACCTTGGAGAGGGGCGCTAATGGAGATGTCCTCGACTGTTCTGTATTCTGAACTTCAAAAAGTAGTGAGTTAATAATATATGTTGTTCACCTTAGTCTAAAAGGATTTGTCGTAATTCATCAATTTGCTTATTATTTTTCTTATTTAGGGTTTTAAAAGTACTTAAGAATTAAATTGAGATATTGTTTGATAACATCTAAGCTTCCACAGCATTCCAGGTGGCAACCCAACTTGTTAGGTGAATTCTCTTGCTTAGTAGAGATTCAACTCAATTGATATGCCCTTGAATGTTTGTAGGGAAGGGAGGATCTAAACCAAATCAACCACATTTGAAATCCCCCCTTTTTCCTCCTAAACATCTGCAAATCTCTAATAATCACTAAAGTGGATGTGAAGTCAACTATTTTCCCTGTGCCACTGTGTGTAATCTGGTAAATGGAAAGGAGATTGGTGGACAAAGAGGGAACATAAAGTACATCATTAAATGTCCCTTCACCAATATCAATAGATCCTTTTCCATAAGCAATCATATATGTGGTATTCCCCATAAGAATTGGAGGGAATGAACATGGATCATAGGTAGCAAATAACTCCTTTGAGGCAACCATATAGTGTGATGCCCCTGAATCAAGAATCCATTTATGTGATGTAGGATTTGTTGAAGCAAGAAGTGCCATAACCTTGTTCTTTCCTTTATCTCAATTTGTGGATGATGATGCAAAAGAAGAACCACTTGCCTTGAGTTTGGATAATTCAAGCTAAGTTTGTTGAAGAAGTTTCTTTAACTCATCTTTTTCTTTTTGAAAGTATTTGCTTTATGCATGCCGAAGTTTCTGATAGTAAGCACATGTGGGCCTTTCCTTACAACTTTTCCCTTTTGAGGAGGGTGATGAAACAAATGGTGATTCAGATTTTGTGCCTTTAGCTTGACCCTTAGTTTGTTTCTCTTGACTTAGTTGGTGATTCAGTTGCAATAAGAGCTTGTGGCTTTGAAGTCTTTATTGTACCCATTTGAAATAGTTTGTCTTGCTCCTTTGTAAGAGAAATGGTAAAATTTGAAAATGAAGGCATAGTGAAGTGTGTACCAAGAGCATCCTTTGTTGCATGAAAAGTTGAAACAAACACTACATACATAAGACGTAACTTTGCCAAGATGGTTAGAACCAACTATTCATCTTGTTTTTCAATTCCACATTATTTGAGTTGAAACCTTAGCAAATGCAACTTAGTGAAGAAATCTTGAATTGTGTTAAAGTCTTATGGATTAAGACTTATTAGTTCATTTTCCAATTGATGTCCTCTCATTACATCATGTTTGCCAAACAAAGATTCTAATGTTTTCCATACAGTATTAGGTGTTGTGGCTGAAGAAATGTGAAAGAGAAGGTCAGAAGAAAGAGACATACACAATGTACCATAGGCTTCATCATTTCAATTAAACCATTTATGTTTTTCTATAGTAGTTGTTGGTTCAGGTTCCAAACCCATAGTGACCCGATGCAATCCTAGTTTCTTGAGTTTTATCTCCATTGATTGCTTCCATTCATAATAGTTAAATGGAGTTAGGATTAGGTCCATTTTGTGAAAATGAGAACAATACACAAGACAACCCCTTGATTTGTTCTGATCCCCCTTGTTTTGACACTTTATATTTTGAGTGCAAGAGCAAAATGTGTAGGGTCATTTTGGCACTTTATATGAGTTCGATTGAACCCACTTGAATTTACAAAGTAAATTTGGTGCTTTAAAAGTCACCAATTTGTAATTTTATTTTACAATATGCACTTTTAATTAAATGCTATAAAATAATATTTTCCAAATTGAAAATAATCCCCCACAATAAATGCCAAATTGCATTCAACAAATTGCAATTTTAAGACCCCCTTTTTACATGTAAACAATAAATTTGAATGTTTCAACAAATGTCAAAATTTACAACTATGATAACATTAATCACAAACCAAATGCTCACTGTTAAAGGATCCTGAGTCAATGAGCATGAGACGCCGAGGGGATTAAAGCTTTGATGTGACATGGAAGTTTGACCAAGCAAATGATGTCAACTAAAGAACAAAATAACGTTGAGAAGACAAAGGGAAGGTCAGTGGCAATGGAGGTGGGTCAGCCACCTGATGCAAACCAACGACCTGTTCAATCGGAGTCCTTCTTGTCTGATATTGAGGAGAAACAATCTGGTGAGAGACCGTTGAAAATAGTAGATGAGTCCAAAATGGACTGTATAACCTAATTTGGAGGGTGACATTGGCTGTTGTGAGGCTGATTTGAGCGCCAGAATCAATAGGAGGACAAGAGACTAGAGGTAGATAGAAGAGAAGGCCAATCAAGATGCTTGTAACTAAGCAGCAACTAACTTAACTCAAGAATCTTCAAAAAATATCAACCAAATTTTTGGACAGATGTGGGCGAAGGAATAGAGTTGAGCCCAAAATACTATAAATGTTGAAGGGAAGTTGAGAGACTAATGCAGGGGCCAATCAACCAAACAATAGGTTCGTCAAGCTTTGAAGAAAGCTTGGAAAGCCCAAGAAAAATGATTTAGGTGTAGGAAACACCAAAAAATGGGCCCCTAGACACATGACTTGGATCCAAGGCTGAACTGGCCAACCAAACAAGGATGCACCAAATTTGATGAGGATCCTTGGAGGTTGAGATTGCCAACAGAGCTGAGATAGCTCGCAGAGAGGACCAAATCGAGCCTGTGAAACTTCTAAACCATTGACCAAATGGTGACTGTCGAAAACTATGACCTGGGAGTCTTAAAATAGCAACAGTAAAAAAATTGATACCATGACCTCCAATCATAATATATAACTACAATAAAACACAGTAATGGTGAAAGCAAGAGAAACCCTCAACTGTAATGAAATATTGACAATGCTACATGTTGAAATTGCTTATAATTGAGAAGGATTTTGTTTGCATTGCTTTGATACCAAGTAGATGTTAGCCAAGATCTACAAATAAGAATCAAAATAAACTTCCACAAAGCATGAGCACAAAAAATCCAAATATGATAATCGAGAGATAATGAAAAAGTACAAGGAGCCTTGCATATGTAGGCAAGGAGAAGGAGGTGAGAAGAAAAGAACCAACTATGACTAACTCTCAATGTGATAAACACATGTGTGCACATGTGGAGGGTGATGGACAAATGTCTCCAACCTCTAATGAGGTGAAATATCAAAATGACTAACCTAATGTGTGCACATGTGTGGTGAGACAAAAAAGTGACTAACCTCAAAAGTGAACTTAACCTTTAATGTCAAGGTTAAGTTATACTTAGCCACTAAGTGTGCCTTAAGCCTAGGTGTGGGTTAGGATAAACCGAACTCTCTAACATATTTAATCACTCTCAAAAGGGTAATTGGATAATTACTTGGATTAATAGTGATTATCCAATTAATGATAGAATAAAGTGGTCTAATGATGTCCTGATTGTTAGAGTGTAGGGTTTATCCTAACCCACACCTAGGCTTAAGCTACACTTAGTGGCTAGGTCTAACTTAACCTTGACATTAAAGGTTAAGTTCACTTTTAAGGTTAGTCACTTTTTTGTCATGCTCACATGAGGGTAGTCATTTTGACACTTCACCTCATTAGAGGTTGGAGATATTTTCTCCTCACCTTATGGGAGGTTGGAGACATTTGTCCATCACCCTCGACTTGTGCATACATGTGTTCTATTGGAAACTTGTGTATTATGTCTGAAGATCTTTCCATTAATGGAAACAAGCAAAGGAACAATATTGGAATAGTGGGTTGGTCCGGAGAAGAAGACTTGGCCATTTTAGCTAAGTATTAGTAGTATACAGGAGATAGCGATAGAGCAACTGTATAATGGATGGCATTGGCCCGCAGTAGAAGATCATATCATACGGATCAAGTATGTTGTTCACAACTCTTAGATGATCAATTGTCCAAGATTTCAATTTTTGATGAGTACCCGAAAGTCCATCTTCAAGAAGTTTAAGTCCGGCAGTGCAGTGAGCAAAGGAAATCATGACAAAACACTTAACTAAATTGGTCTGTATTCCTCCAATGTGGCATATCATGTTATGCGGTTTTGAGGTGTTGTAAACACATTTATGAAGTAACTATATCTAGAGTTATAAGTCCTGAGTCCCACCAAAGAGCCAGTTATAAATGCCTAAGTATTGCTACTTGATACGGTGTAGTTTGACTGTGACAGGGTATGTGTTCCAGTGGTCTGCAGTCTACAGCAAAAGAATATTATACTCTACGGTTCTAGAGTTGTGATCTATGACATGTAAAGAGTCTTTCATATGGATTTGAGCAAGTCTTGTGGTCCGTAGTAGAAGATGTTGTCTGACAGTTGAACTGAACCAATGAACAGTCTGTGGTTAACGCCGACATGACAGTATGATGTGTGTGTGTTAAGTTCTAGTGTTTGGAACTTAATCCTAAGTGGTAAAATAGTTGAGGCCGACACATGTGATGGTGTTTCAAATATTGTTTGGGTCTGCTACAAATTTTGGAGAATGAATTTGGCCGACAGAGTACATAATACATGACTACATGGTACAACTTATCTGGCCAACCTAGTATGAAGTCTTTGTTTGTTGCGGATATATATATGGGATTGAATTTAGTGTTTGATGTTTGAATTATGGATGTGAATATGTGGAATATGTAAAAGTACAGAACATGCGATAAGAGCAAAAGAAGAGAGATCTTGTCTACTGTAAAAGCAGAGTAGTGAAGCAGAGCAGTCAAGATGAAGAGTTTTGAGACAGTATTTTGAGCATACATTGGAGCTACATTCATGCATGTGTAGATGCAATCTAAGCAATTCATTTTGGTAGTAAGCCATCTGCTTTCTTCTTTCTTTCTCTAGGCAGTGAGCTTTCATGCAATGAGTACTTCTTTGGGCATTGAGCATTTATTGTAATTCAATATTGTTCCTACATAATATATTGTGAGCTAACACTCATTATGGTTTTTCCTAGTTTTGGGTTTTCCACGTAAAAATCTTGGTGTTCATGTGTGATGGTTTGTGGTTGTTTTTTTTGTGTTTAATTTGCTTTATTATTGCATGCGGTAAATGGATTACTAGTTTAATAAACAAGAAGTTCAATATTGTACTGATTCACCCCCCCTTCTCAGTACTTTGGGTGTTCAACAATTGGTTTCAGAGCCTGGTTCCTTAGAAGAAGTCTAACAGCATGAGGAAGATCTTGGAGACTGAAATATGGTAGGTAAAAAACATCATACTCCTAAAGAAATTGATGCAATTGAGACTGAAGAAGAATGTACACTCGTCAATGAAGAATAACTCAAACTTGCACTAGCTGATTTGAAAAGGATGAAATAGAAAATAGGGATCTAATAGATAATGTCAAGGAAGCAGATGAGTGTATAAAGAAATTGAGGGAGCAAGTCAAGAAGTTCAAGGAAAAATATAAGAAGGTTAGTGAACAATTGATATCTGCATAAGACAACTTGAATAATCTGAAAGTGGAAGTTGTAAAAAGAACAAAAGTAGAAGAAGACCTAAATCAGTTGGTGAAAAGCAAAACTAAAGATTGCACAAAGCTTGAACAAGAAGTTGTGGATCTGAAAGCTTATCTGAAACATGCTTGGAGTCAAGAAGAAAAATTCAAAGTAAGTGTTGCCCAAATACTTGCCAGTCAGAAAAGTCCTAATGATAAAGAAGGCTTGGGATTTGAGAAAGGTGAAAGTTCCAAAACCAGTCAAGAAAGGGATGCTGGGATCAAGAAGAACAAAGGAAAACAATTTCAGAATCAAAGGAACAGACCTAGAAGACCACTGGTCAAGGAACCAAATGCTCAAAGGTACCCTTCTTTCAATGGTTATTGTAATGCATGCAATAAATTTGGTCATAAGACTACTCAGTGTAGGAAAAAAGTAAATCAAAATGTTCCATCATTCTCTGGTCAATGTTCTACCTGTAACAAAGTAGGTCATAAAGATAATGAATGTAGAATTCAGATAAGGAACAGTTATAACAATGGAAGGAATACTCAATCTTTTAATGGGAATTGCTTTGCATGCAATAGATTTGATCACAAGGCTAACCAATGTAGATCAAGGATGAATGAAAGGAACAATGGATAAAGAAATATTCGATGCTTCAACTGCAACAAGCCTGGACATTTTGCAAGGTTCTTCAGAAGCAAGAACATAAAGAGGAATAATTAGATAGAGAAGAGAAAACCAGTACAAAAGGTAGAGTTGGCAGAGTTCAAGAAGGAGATGAATCAAATGTGGGTCAAGAAGGGAGTGCAAGAAGACAAGGGTGAGTCCACACCAAACTCTAGTGCAGGTACTTCATCTAGGAACTAAATTGAGATCTCTAGCTCATGGGGAGCTTAATACAAAATCCTACTCCCCCAGCTAGAATTGTGGTGCTGATATACAGCACAAATATATAAGCTATAAGACTGAATGATAGATCTTATGAAGAATATTTCGGCAGAAAAGAATCCAATGTGGTGAATTGCGGAGCAATCTTGGTCGATTGTGAGTAGTAGAGAAAGGGTTTGATAGCTTTTTGAATGAAGCATTTATTGTAATGAAAAGAGAATATAAGAGATCCATTTAAAGGAAAAATCACTCTACATTCATACTTTGGTGCAGGGCACCTAAGCCTTCATGCAAAAAGTTAGTCAAGTGCTAGTATTTGATGTTGTTAAATAATTTTGTTTGTAATAAGGTTTCTAAAGACCATGTTTTAGGTGTTTGTGTGTTGAATTTGAGTCCTAGGAGTGAATTAGGGTCTTTTTGTTAAAAAGTGTCAAATGTTGTCTTTATTGTAAAATGCAAAATCAAGGAATATGAAGGGTCATAGGTTGTTAGTGTTGGGAATTAAAGTGTCTCAACCTTAGTAATTCTTTGCATTTGTAATGTTTGTATTTATTATTTAATTGCCTATGTTGTAAATAATTTGAAATTCCACTTTGTCATATTGTGGGATGTGGCATGATGATGTGTCAATCCTACATGGATTATGATAACTTGTAATTTTGTCCTCACATGAGGAGATAGGCATCCCACTTAGTGGTAGGAATATTCTGCCATGTGTCAGCATCTTCTATGTTGTGTAAGGAATGTTTGACTGAAACGGTTATGACGGATTCCTTTGATGAATCTATGACATGTAAGAGTCGAGAATAGAAGTTTGTAAGACAGGAGATGACATGTGTCATGAAGCATCTTTGAATGAGGCATATTTGGGAGCCCCAAGGTGGAATATGATGTTTTGTAAGAGAATATTCTATTTATAGCATGTGTATGATAGATTCTCTTACAGCTGTAAGTTGTAACCGCTATGACAGATTCTATGACAGTCGTAAGTGTCGTAAGAGCATCTGTCATAGCCCATTTTGGAAATAGGCAACCTCTTTGGGATGGGAACTGTGGACAAGTGTCAAACACATTCTACAATGTTGACCAGGTGTCCCTAGGCATGAGTTTTGGTCCAAGATGCCATGTTGGACGCCCATTCCAAGAAAGGTCCAATATTGCCTTGTATTTGCTATATATACAGGTGCTTGGAGATGGAGTTTGTATCATAGGTTTACAGGTACTGTTATGCTACCGGATTGACTCCAAACACGAGTGTCGAAGACCATTGAATATTGCATTGCAAGTGTATTGTAAACATTCTTTCAGATTTGTTAATACATTGTGCAGGTTTCTGAGTGTGGGGATTTTCACCCGATAAGGGTTTTCCCCACCGTAAATCTTTGTCTCTCTTCTTCTGTCTACTTTCTGGTTCTTGTGTTTAGCTGTAATATCTCATGTTAATGGTTTAACATTGTTGTAATAGTTAGGATAAATCTGAATTTGCATAGCCTCTCCCCTCAATAGATTAGTGTAGGAAGCATTTCCGCACACCTAGCTTCCTTTCAGTTAGGAAGGCATTTGAATAGTTAGAAACTCAAAAGCTAGTTAGAAATGATTGTGTTGGGTTTTAAACAAGTTGAACAAGCCTTAGGAAGCCAGAGCCAAGGTTGGTGATGGGTTATTTGGAGAAAATTCAATACAAAACTCTATTTTTCTACTTTTTCCTTTATTTTTTTCACTACTACAGTGGATTGTATGGCCCTATACAGCTTGCACATGGTCTGAAATTCATTAGAACTGATGTGGGAATGAATCTTCTATCATTTGCAATTGGTTTCATTTGTTTTCATTAAGTTTTGAGGAAGTTAGAGCTAATTTCCTGAAAGGTGCTTGAAACCCTCATTTAGGGTGTGTTTTGACAATAATTCATGAAGTTCTATCCATTCCACCAATGAACCAGCCTTAAACTTGGTGGAATGGGAGTAGATATGTTAGATTTTGTATTCTTGATGTTTACAGGAGCAAGGGAGGAAGATTGGAGAAGATTTGTTGATACTAGAGGCTTGAAACCTCATGGTTTTGGCATAGTAGTTGCATAGGTGTTAGGGTTTGATTAAAATTCATTGGGCAAGTGTGGAATTTGATTTGGTGAACTTAGGCAGACCCTATAAGGTGTATTTAGAGTGTTGGTGAATAGGATTAATTCCTAGAGTAGATAGAACCAACAATCCCCTAGTTGAGCAAGCCTAATTAGGCCTTTTATCAAGCAGAACAGTTAGTTTTAGAGCCTTACATTACAAAACAACCATACCTAGGTCTTAGATATGTTGAAGAACTTCTAAAAGGGTATCCAAAACAATCTTTAGATTGTGGGTTTGAGTTCTTCCTTGCAAGTTATGTCAAAAAAAGCCCATTTGTTGTCCAAATTGGCCTAATGCTGAACGGTACAATCAAGTTTTGAGTCTTGCATTACAAAACACTCATAATTGTAAATTTGATATGTTTGCAAATGTCAAAAAGGGTATCCAAATATATAATTAGTTTCTGGGTATGGGATTTGGTTTAAAAATTATGTAGGAAAAGCCTAGTTTCAAGTGCTACAAGGAGAATAGTGAGATTGTGAGAGAAATCCACTAAGTTAGGGTTCTAAATTTGAAAAGCTTATTTTGTTGAGTTGGTTTTGAGTTTTTTTGTATTCACCCACCCTTCTCTACATCAAATTGGTATCAGAGCATAGGTCTAATCTGAAGAAGAGAAAAATTAAGTTGAAAGAAGAATAAAAATGCCTCCAAAAGGGAATGCCATTGCTAGAGAATTGATTGAGTTGAAGGAGAAACAAGCTAGAGATGAGAAAGAGATGAAAGAGTTAAGGGAGAGGCTTTTTGTCATAGAAACAAGTCATAAGAGAGGTATGGTCACCGATGATGTGAGTGACCATGAAGAGGAAGGGGAAAAGGAAAGTTCCCAAGGATCCGAGGAAGAGATGGATCTTGATGACTTGAGGATGGCAAAGCTCCTAAAAACAATCAAGGGCAATGAGCACAAGATCAAAATGGATCTACCTATGTATGGAGAAAAGATGGATAGTGCTGAGCTCCTAGACTGGATAGGAGCATTGGATAACTATTTTGACTATGAAGATGTGCCAGAAGATAAAAATGTGAAGTTGGCCAAGACAAAATTGAAGGGCCACGCTTTTCTTTGGTGGGATTATGTACAAAGTGAAAGGAGAAAGAAAGGAAAGTCCAAAATCACATCTTGGGATAAGATGGTGGCTAAACTCAAAGGTAAGTTCCTACCTGCTGATTACACTATTTAATTGTTTAAGAGGCTTCAAAATCTCAAGCAAAAGGAGATGGATGTGCAAACTTATATAGAGGCATTCTATAAGTTGAACATAAGGCAGGTCATATGGAAGAGGATGAAGAAACAGTGGCAAGATACATAAATAGGTTAAGATTTAACCTCCAAGATGAGTTAAGTTTAACAAACCCAATGACGGTTGAGGAATGCTTTCAATTGGCAATTAAGGCTGAAGACAAACTAAAGAGAAGGCAAGACAAACAAAATAAGGGCAGAGGCAGAAATTCAAGAGGAAGAGGGTCATTTTCTGAGATAAGGCAGTCATATGAGAGCAAAGAGGATACAAGTAAAGTCCAAGACCAAGTTGTAGATTTAAGAGGTAGATTTAGAGGTGGTAGATCAGGCTTTACAGGCAAATTTGGAGGTCAAGAAAGAGGATCTAGTGGGTTCATAGGAAGGTGTTATCAATGCAACAAGTTTGGACATCAAGCATGGTAATGTAATGAAGGATAGGCTTCTACTGCACATGGAGGAGAAAGAATGACTCAATTGGTGCAAGAGGACAATAAGAGTGTAAACTCTCCATCACAGCATGTTGCTCCAGAGGTTTGTGAATCACTAATGGTAAGAAGAACTCTCATCAGAGCAGCAATAGACAAGGAGCCACCACAAAGAAGGACACTCTTCAAGACAACTTGTAAGTGCATGGGTAAGGTATGTAAAGTTGTAATTGATTCAGGAAGTACATATAATATGGTTTCAATTGAGATGGTTGAAAAACTTAAGTTGCCTAGGATACCACATGCTACTCCTTACAAAGTCTCTTGGTTGAATGAGGGTCAATATGTTTTGGTAAATGAACAAAGTTGGGTGGAGTTCAATATAGGAGGATACAAAGACAAAATTTTATGTGACATATTACCGATGGATGTGAGCCATTTGCTGCTACAGAGGCCTTGGCAATTTGATAGGCATGCTATGTATGATGGAAGGAGAAATACTTATGAGATAGAAAAGGATGGAGTCTTCTATACCTTGACACCATTGAAAGATGGGGATAAAGGACAAACTAAGGGAGCTAATGTGATGATGGTAGGTAGGAAGGAGTTCATAAAGGTAGAAGAAGAGAAGCACATAAATCTTGTAGCCACTCCTAAATCTGAAAACATTATGACAGCAGAAATAAAGAATGACTTGGTTGTTGAGATCCAAGATTGGTGTAAAAAGTATGTTGCCATGATGGTTGGAGAAGTGTTTCATTCATTTCTTTCACAAGGGTATGTTGTTCATTCTTTCACACCAAAGGTTAATAAACTTGAGCAAGCAGCAGACATATGGGTACAACAATAGGTGGAAGAGGTGAGCAGTAAGGGTGAAGAGGTCAAGGACAAGTTGCAAAGGGATGTAGACAAGTTCAAGCACACACCTAAAGTAAAGAAGAAGATAGTTTATTTAAGGGATGGATGTTGTTTGATATTAGGTAAAGAGGCAGGTTCAACAACATTTTCAAGTGAAGAACAGATCAAAAATCATCCATCAAGTGAGGAACATCATTCTCAAGTAAAGAACATGTTAAAGACAAGGGGTAGTGCATATTTCAAGTATTTAGTCCATTGGAAGGGTGTACCACAAGAGGATATCACTCAGAGATCAAAGAAGGGAAAGATTACACATGAATTTACTGCTGCAACATTGTCCTCAAGGGGACTTGAGTGCATTTTGCCCGAGGAGTATGGTGCAGGGCACCTAAGCCTTCATGCAAAAAGTTGGTCAAGTGCTAGTATTTTATGTTGTTAAATAATTTTGTTTGTAATAAGGTCTCTAAAGACCATGTTTTAGGTGTTTGTGTGTCGAATTTGAGTCCTAGGAGTAAATTAGGGTCTTTTTGTTAAAAAGTGTCAAATGTTGTCTTTATTGCAAAATGCAAAATCAAGGAATATGAAGGGTCATAGGTTGTTAGGAAGGCATTTGAATAGTTAGAAACTCAAAAGCTAGTTAGAAACAATTGTGTTGGGTTTTAAACAAGTTTAATAAGCCTTGGGAAGTCAGAGCAAAGGTTGGTGATGGGTTATTTGGAGAAAATTCAATACAAAACTATGTTTTTCTGCTTTTTCCTTTGTTTTTTTCACTGCTACAGTGGATTGTATGTCCCTGTACGACCTACACATGGTCTAAAATTTATTGGAACTAATGTGGGAATGAATCTTCTATCATTTTCAATTAGTTTCATCTATTTTCATTAAGTTTTGAGGAAGTTAGAGCCAATTTACTGAAAGGTGCTTGAAACCCTCATTTAGGGTGTGTTTTGATAGCAATTCATGAAGTTCTATCCATTCCATTGATGAACCAGCCTTAAACTTGGTGGAATGGGAGTAGATATGTTATATTTTGTATTCTTGATGTTTGCAGGAGTAGGGAAGGAAGATTGGAGAAGATTTGTTGATACCATAGGCTTGAAACCTCATGGTTTTGGCATAGTAGTTGCATAGTGTTAGGGTTTGATTAAAATTCATTGGGAAAGTGTGGAATTTGATTTGGTGAAATTAGGTAGACCCTATAAAGTGTGTTTAGAGTGTTGGTGAACAGGATTGAGGCCTGGAGTAGATAGAACCAATAATCCCTTAGTTGAGCAAGCCTAATTAGGCCCTTTATCAAGTAGAACAGTCAATTTTAGAGCCTTGCATTACAAAACAACCATACCAAGGTCTTAGATATGTTGAAGAACTTCCAAAAGGGTATTGAAAACAATATTTAGATTATGGGTTTGAGGTCTGCACTACAAGTTATGTCAAAAAAGGCCCATTTGTTGTCTTAATTGGCCTAATATTGAACGGTACAGTCAAGTTTTGAGTCTTGTGTTACAAAACACTCATACCTAAAAATTTGATATGTTTGCAAATGTCAAAAAGGGTATCTGAATCTACAATTAGTTTCTGGCTATGAGATCTGGTTTGAAAATTATGTGGGAAAAGCCTAGTTTCAAGTGCTACAAGGAGAATAGTGAGATTGTGAGAGAAACCCACTAAGTTACGGTTCTAAATTTGAAAATCTTGTTTTGTTGAGTTGGTTTTGAGTTGGTTTGTATTCACCCACCCTACTCTGCATCATACTTCCAAGCAACTAAAGAGACCTAAGAAGCAAGCCAAGGCAAATTCAAGCATCTGACGAAGAAACCCTAACGGAGGCAAAAGGTATTTATCATTATTTCTCTCAAAATTCTCTGTGTTGAATCTCAAAAATGTATACTCCTCAAGTACTTGAAATAATTGAGAGGCCTCACCCCAAGTTCAAGAAGTACACCTTTAAATCCTTAGAGACTAATCCGGATGGGGCATTGTCCGAGATTCCACATGGCATTATGCATACGAAGGATGTTAGGGCTTACATTCACACAAACCTAGATGAATATGATCGTGAAAAATTAGGGAACATTTATCTAAAAGAACTAACTGATAAAAAATTTGAGTTGAAAGAAGAGTATAATGCCCTAGTTGAGAAGAAATTGGACACCTAGTTGGATTTTCCTATAATAACCGAGGATGCCTAGGTTAGATATATCTTGAGTAGAATTCATGATGAATTCTTTTGGCTTGATGAACCCTATATGATAACAAAGGGTGCCATTAAAGAAATCACTGGCATGTGTTCCACCGGGAAAGTTCTGGAACTAAAGGCTATGAAGAACAACATAGTAATGCAGTTGACAGGGGCAAATTTTGATAAAAGAGCATTAACTGTAAATGACATTGTGGATCCAAGTGCGAGATTTGCATCAAAAGTCATTGGTTACAAGATTAATTTCTCCAACAGGGAGAACTTTGTTTTTGTAATAGCTATATACACAGCACATGATATGGTAAAAAAACAACACTAACTATGATCTGTGTGAATTACTTCGGCAACAACTTATGGAGAATTTGAAAAAGACAAGATTCAAAATATCCTTTCAAATATGGAACCTTGATTATCTGTTTATTCTTCTATTTTCTAATGGAATTACCTGGTATAGGAAATATTGGTTGGCATGAACAATCACCTATTGTAGCACAAATTAGAAACCATCTACAGAGTTTGGGAAATGCAGATAAATAGAATTCAGACTTATGGGGATATTTCAAGAATTTTCAAAATAAAATGTAGGAAAGGGCCCGGATCCCTAAAAAGGTAGTAAAGAAGTATGAAAAAAATATTGTATTCACGGTAGATAAGGATAAGTGTTATATGGAGGCTGTTAAACTAAGAACTATATGGGTCCTAGCCATGGTATATGAAGTTTCAGAGGAAGTTTTGAGTGGATTAGTTGATTTAATGTTGAGCAAGCCTAAAGACCCTAAGGAGGGTAGATTTGGAACATTTGAAGAATTGTCTCTCAAAGTGTTTATGGAACATAAGCAACCAGAAATCAAGAAGAACGCAAAGAAAAAGGAAGAGGCTTCAAAGGCTACAGTTGTTCTGGTAGAAAAGACATCAAGTGCTCTGGAAGGACAAACCTCAAAAACTCTAAAGAAGAAAGAGGAGAAATCTGAGAAAGAAAATCCTAGACCTAGCTCCAAAAGAAGTATAAGAGCCTCATCCTCTACATCAACCACCATTGAGGTTGAAAAAGAAAAGACAGAGCCTGAAGAGAAAATGCCAAAGGAGAACCCAGAGGAAAAGAAGAAAAGAAAGAAAGCTAAGGCCACAAAAAGAGTGTATGTGAGCCTTAGTGAGGGAGAAGAAGAAGAGGAAATAGAAATAGATGAGGAGGTCAAAGAAAACAGGGCAAAAACAAATGAAGCTAATACTGAAAAGACCTCTAGAAAAGCTAAGGGGAAGAAGAAGAATAAAAAGGAGAATACTGAGAATAGAGAAGAAGAAGCAAGTATATCCTTGGAGGCCATGGTCAATGCATTTGCTCAACATGGTACCCTAAAACCCATTGTTGACATGTATGATGAGAGATTAGATGCAGATAAGGTAATCATTGAAACTACAGCTTTAAGGTGCTTAGACATGTTCTACAAAACTTTGATTGAAGTAATAGATCAGCTACCAGACAGTTTGGCCAGTATAATGTCAGCAAGGAAAGAAGTCTGAGCTATGGCCAAAGATGTTGAGATCAAAGAATATATCTTGTTAAAACTTTGTCTAGACATCACCCCTGAGGAAAGAACCAAATCCACTAAGGAGCTCAGTGAGGAATTTAGAACCATGAAGAGAATAAATGCTTTGATGTTTGGTGAGACTGAGAAATTAGTCAAGGAAACAAAGGAAATAACACTTAGGGTGTTAAATGAGCTACAAATCTCAACTATTATTGATACTGATAAAGAGGATGAAGACATTGGTGTAGATAATACAGTTCTAGAAACAAATATGGAACAAAACTTGGAGCAAAGCACAGTTACTCCTCTAGTAGACACATGAAATGAAGAAGAAAGGATATAGAGCAAGTTGAAGAGATGAAAGAAATTGGGGAAGAAAAAAGGTCTGAAGAAACAAAGTCAGCTTCAGAAGAGTAGAGAGAAGAAATAGATGAACAAATGGTAGACAATCCTGCTCTGGAACTAGAAAGAAATGAACAAGAGCACATTCAAGAGCCTCCTCTGGAGGGACAAGATGCTGAGGCATCTCAAGTTGGAGAAAATAGAGACACTGTTGACTCTTTGAGAGAGTTTTTGGAGAAGCAGAAGGAAGCTCAAATTTTGACTGCACCTGAGCTTTTGCAAGGACCTATCAACCTTGCTGCAATGTCCCCTCTGCAGAAGCTAAGACTTGGAACAATCTTTCAAGCTACTGCATAAGAAGAAATGTTAAAATCCCATTTGCAAGACAGTGAGTTACTTGGTGAAGCTATAAATATCTTTGAGAAGATCATGCCCAAAGTTCAAAGAGATAGAACACTCTCTCCTACAGCACAAATGAAAAGGCTTATGGAGTCTATGAATTCCCATTTTGAATCTTTTGATGAAGCTGTTGATAAAAAGGTAAGAGCTGAAATAGATGATAAGAGATTGGTTGAGCTAAAAAATAAATCTTATCAAGACAAAATTTTGTTAGATAAAAGTGTAGAGTTTGCACAATTAGCCCTAAAAGAACCAAGTGAACTGTATAAATTGTGTCTTACATGGCCGGACAAGACTAAGGAGATAAAGGATAAAATAGATAGATGGGAAGCCCAAATAATGAGGATATCTAAAACTTATGACCTAACAAAAGATGCCATTGGCAATCAAAGGGCACAAGTTGAAACCATTCATTCTAACATACATACGTTGCAGACTCAAAAGGATATCATAAAGCATAGAATGGGATAGCTCTAAGAGGTAGCAAGTTTCAAAATTGCATCCTTAACCAAGTTAATAGCAGCTGCAGACAAAATAAGACAAAGCACTGAAGTCCCTGACACAGTCAAGAAAGCAGAAGACTTGTTGTCCCAAATTAATGGGCACATACTAATGTTGGGTGATGCTAAGACTAGTTGGGATGAAGAAATTGTACTGCTGAAAAATATTTATAAAGATGTTCTCCTGGAAGAACAACAGCAGTAAGCATTTTTTATATCACTTGTATATATGCGGCAAAGTAGAAGAACAGTTTTGAATTTTTGGCAACTTGTACATATCTCTATATCATACACCTTTGTCATTGATGTCAAAGGGGGAGAAGAAATGAAGCATGTGAAAAACAATTTTGAAAAACAATAAAAGAAGCATGAAGACAGGGGGAGCAGTGTATAAAGAGATAGGGGGAGTTGTAACAGTTTTTCACATCAAATGTTGCCATCAATACCAAAGGGGGAGATTGTTGGCAATTTGTGTATGATCTCTGAATATGTTTTCATTGATGGCAACAACCAAAGGAACAAGATTGGAATAGTGGGTTAGTTCGAACAAGAAGACTTAGCCATTTTGGCTAAGTGTTAGCAGTATATAGGAGACAGCGACATAGCAGCAGTATAATGGATGGCATTAGTCTGTAGTAGAAGATCATATCATGCGGATTACGTATGTTGTTCATAGCCCTTAGATGATCAATTGTCCAAGATTTCAGTTTTTGATAAGTACTGGAAGTCCATCTTCAAGAACTCTAAGTCCGGCAGTGCAGTGAGTAGAGGAAATCACGATAGAACACTTAACTGAATTGGTTCACATTCCTCTATTGTGGCATATCTTGTTATGCGGTTTTGAGGTGTTGTAAATGCATGTATGAAGTACCTATATCTAGAGTTACAAGTTCTAAGTCCCACCAGAGAGTCAGTTATGAATGCCTAAGTATCACTACTTGATATGGTGCAATTTGACTGTGACAAGGTATGTGTTCCAGTGGTCTGCATTCTATCGCAAAAGAATATTTTTCTCTGCGGTTTTGGAGGTGTGATCAATGACATGTAAAGAGTCTCTGATATGGATTTGAGTAAGTCTTGTGGTCCACAATGGAAGATGTTGTCTGACAATTGAACTGAACTAGTGAACAATCTGTGCTTAAGGCCGACATGACAGTATGATGTGTGTGCGGTAAGTTTCGGTGTTTGGAACTTAATCCTAAGTGGTAAAATAGTTGAGGCCAACATGTGTGATGGTGTTTCAAATATTGTTTGGGTTCGCTATAGATTTTGGGGAATGAATTTGGCCGACAGAGTACATAATGCATGACTACATGGTACAACTTATCTGGCTGACCTAGTATGAAGTCTTTGTTTGTTACAGATATATATATATATATATGGGATTGAATTCGGTGTTTGATGTGTGAATTATAGATGTGAATATGTGGAATATGTAAAAGTGCAGAACAAGCGACAAGAGCAGAAGAAGAGAGATCTTGTCTAATGTAAAAGCAGAGAAGTGAAATAGAGTAGTCAAGATGAAGAGTTTTGAGACAAATTTTGAGCATACATTGGAGCTACATTCATGCACATGCAGATGCAATTTGAGCAATTCATTTTCACAGAGAGCCATCTCCTTTCTTTTTTCTTTCTCTAGGCAGTGAGCCTTCTTGTAGTGAGCACCTCTGTGGGTAGTGAGCCTTTATTGTAATTCGGTATTGTTCCTACATAATATATTGTGAGATAACACTCACTGTAGTTTTTCCCAGTTTTAGGTTTTCCACATAAAAATCTTGGTGTTCTTGTGTGATGGTTTGTGGTTGTTTCTTCTATGTTTAATTTTCTTTATTATTGCGTGTGGTAAATGGATTACTAGTTTAATAAACAAGAAGTTCAATACTGTACTGATTCACCCCCCCCCAAGTACTTTGGGTGTTCAACAATGTTCATCTCATAGAGGGTTAGTCATAGTTGGTTCTCTCCTCATCTCCTTCTCCTTGCCTATATATGCAAGGCTCTTTGTACATTTTCATCAAATCTTGATGTAATCTCTTGAGTATACATTTTAGATTTTATGTGCTTATACTTTTTGGAAGTTTATCTTTGTTCTTGCTTGCTAATATTAGCTAATTCTGACATGGTATCAAAGCCATGCAAGTGAAACGCTTCTCGTTTTGAGCAAATTCAAGCACCTAGCTTCTTCATGAGTCCATTTTTGGTATTTTTGTTTTGCAATTTTTAGATTCATATGCTAAAATCAATTATGTACAACCCTTTGCCAGTCTACCCATTTCAGGTAATCTTGGTTTTTGCAAGTTTCTTGTGTGGCCTATTTGGCCTCTCTATAGGATTGTTTGCAAGTATTGCTGGTTCATCTAGTTTTGTGTTGTGGGAAAGCATTTCTTTGTGTGCAAAATGTGGATCAGAGGCTCACGGCCTCTACTTGTTGGTGCCTCCACTAGAGACTAGTGGCATGTCCTTTCATCTACCTCTGTTTAAAGTTTAAACAGTAGCCTGTTTGCAATATAGAGTGACCTCTTTGAGAGTTCAAGCAGCCTCTTTGGAGTTTTGTGGCGCCAAGCAAGAGTATTGGAAGGTGCACTTTTTTGCCTTGTGGTCTTCATTAAGGCCACAACCTATTCCTCCTCCTGGATCGACATTTCCACAGTACTCTATGCTTCATTTTTTGTCACATACCAGCCACTGTTTTGAAGAAGAAAGGTGGCTATTCAAGGTGGAGATCACATAAGGTTGATGTTGTTATACGTTGCAACCATTGACTACTTCATTTCAACTTA
This sequence comes from Cunninghamia lanceolata, assembly GCA_027924645.1. Classification (NCBI taxonomy): domain Eukaryota; kingdom Viridiplantae; phylum Streptophyta; class Pinopsida; order Cupressales; family Cupressaceae; genus Cunninghamia; species Cunninghamia lanceolata. The sequence continues at coordinate 11,570,299 of BSBN01000112.1, read as the reverse complement.
GATCTACCAACTCCCACTCTACCCACTTCAAACTGCTATCTTTAAACGGTTATCTTCAAATGGTTTTTGACCATGTCTTTGGCCTCTTCAATCAGCTATACAGGCCCATCTTCAACATCCAAATCAGCCCATTTCCCCCTCACAATCAAAGGGTGAGGCCTAGGTTGGCATGAGGCCAATTCCCCCTCACAATCAAACCCTTTCTATTCTTTATTTCACCTCGATTCCAATGAGTGGTTGGAAGACTATATTCACCTCACAGATAGGCATTATTTTACTTTTTTAGTGCTAATTATTAAATTAGGCCTTTTTTGCGGGAAATTGATTATTTAATAACTTTTGATCGGTAGCTTGAAATTGAGCACCATTTTTTTCAAAAGTAAATGGTTTCTCATTATCCACGCATTGGTAAAATTTATTTTGTAAAATGCACTAAGTTATAAAGTGTCAAAATTTTAGGGGGGCCCTTCAACAGTTTGGGGAGGGCTTTCTGCATTTGATATTTGCTCATTATTAGACCATGTCTAAATATTGCATAGTTAAGTGTACTTATTGTGGGAGCACTCAACATGGGAATTCACTATGTCCTCATTTCTCTTACGTTGTTTTTTCAATGTTCTGTAAGACTGCAAAATCACCCCCTGATGCTTCATTCAAGATGACTTCTAGTGATTCCTTGCATCAGAATATCATCATCATTGTTCCAAATCCACCACATTGGGATACATATCTACCAGACATTGCATCATTGTTTGTAGAATCCTGCATTACAGATTTGGATAACACCATTGAGGACATTTGTCTTCTATTCGATGTTAGCTTCAATGAAGTTGCATCACCATCATCTTCAGATATACTTATTCATGCCTTGCCTATTTCAGCTTATATAGTGACAGATTCTATAGATACTTATGATTCTACATATCAGACTCTGCCATCATCTAGTTTGACACCTTTTGCAAAAGTATTAGATTCACATCGGTTCAACTTTCACCATACATCTATGGTCCATGTTCCTGAATCTTCATCACACGATAGCATTGGCTTGAAGATCATTGAGCGTCCTTTGAAGACATCATGGACATCATCATTGTCTTTGGATCATCTATGAACATTCAGCATTATTCATGTATGTTCCTATCTAGAATGGGAAGATTCTATGCACACTTTTGTGGTACTCTTTTTTCCTAAGGGGAGAAACATTGTTCAGAGATCGTGGATCATCTTCAGCATCTAGTGTCACACATCTAGTAGCACTACAGGAGGTATTTTGAGGGGAGGTTGCATGGTGTCTTTTCTCTTATCAGTTTTGGGAGGAAGCATTTCCTCACATGGAGTTCATCACTTCATAGTTTCTGGGGGGTCACATGACCTTTATCTTCTCTCTCCTATGGGGGGAATATTTCATGTACTTATGTGTTAGAAGTAGTCCTTGGGGGGTTCTAAGTCCTTGATCTATCACTCTTCTTGTTCACTTGTACATTTATTTCTTGCAACTTTTCTCTTTTGGAGAGTTTTGTTCCCACTAGGTTTTCTCCTTTTCTCTGCCTTTTGAGAAAGTTGTTTGTACACATGGGTACCTAACATGGCCTGGTATCTAGGACCCATCATCATCTTTGTATCGCTACTCCCTAAGTATCACTTAAGGGGGGTGTTAGAGTGTAGGGTTTATCCTAACCCACGCCTAGGCTTAAGTCACACTTAGTAGCTAGGTCTAACTTAACCTTTACATTAATAGTTAAGTCCAATTTTGAGGTTAGTTACTTTTTTCTCTCACCACATGTGCTCACATGAGGTTAGTCGTTTTGACAATTCACCTCATTAGAGGTTGGAGATATTCCCTCCTCACCTTATGGGAGGTTGGAGACATTTGTCCATCACCCTCAACTTGTGCACACATGTGTTCATCTCATAGAGGGTTAGTCATAGTTGGTTCTCTCCTTCTCACCTCCTTCTCCTTGCCTATATATGCAAGGCTCTTTGTACATTTTCATCAACTCTTGATGTAATCTCTTGATTATACATTTTGGCTTTTATGTGCTTATGTTTTGTGGAAGTTCATCTTTGTTCTCGCTTACTGATCTTGGCTAATTCTAACACTAATTAGGACTAGAAGTGGTGAAATGATGAGTAGATGATTTTAGGTGTCTACACATGGTATCTAGATTTTAAACCTTATAGAGACCTTTTTCAGTAATTTTAGTTTAGGTTTCTTAAGGGAATATAAGGGTTAAGTTGATTCGAGTTTGAAGTGTTTGTCTTCAATTAAGAAGGACCTCTTCCTTAGGTAGGTTTCTTGATTTATGCAAGCTCAATAAAAGTATGAATGTAATTCTCTTTTGATAATTAATTTAAAGTAAGAGAGGCCCTCTTACCTGAATTTACATATTAAAAAATAATAATAAGAAAATATAAAATATAAAAGTCATGGCAGAAATTATATTCCCAAAGAAAAGAAGTTATCAATTTAAATTTACGAAGAAGCACACTCTAATGCAAAGGTTTAAACATTAATTTAGTTAAATTCAAAACATTAATTAAGTTCAAAAATATTTTACTAGCCATGAAAAGCCATGAACATAAAATGATTGTAGTGGAAAATGTTGGAATTTCTAATCTGGAGTAGGCATTTATTGCACCTACCCCATCAGAGATCTCTAGAGATCTCCTTCTTGCCACCCCTGACCAAAACATTTATTGCCATTTGTTGGCCCTTTAGTTTCCATTGAATGCAATAGGTAAGTTTGAATTTTGAGAGGCAAATTTTTTGGGTGAAGAAAAAGACAAAAGGAAGGAATGTGCAAATAGTTAGAGCAGAAGAAGAGTTTTACAAGTAGTTGTAGCACAGCAGTGCAGAGTAGAGATCAAAGAAGATTTGTTGCAACAACAATAGGGAATAATATTACAGTGAGAGAGCGCAGAGAATAGAGCTCCAGGCAGCTCCCAACATGCACAGAAAATAGTTAGCAGAATGAGCAGTGGACAGCTCCAAACAGAAAGGAACAACTGTGATGTGTAGAAAGCTCCAAAGTGAGCAATATTGGTAGAGGCAAGAAGAAATAGAGTTGTAGCTCTATAGTTGTATTTGTTTGATGTAAAATAGTTTTTTTATTGATTAATAGTAATCTTTCTTTGTGTATTTTGTTTTGTGTCCCTTCTCTCTCTTCTGTTTGTTTATTCTTCCTCCCATCAGAGAGGTATCAGAGTGTAGTGCTTCCAACAAGTGGTATCATAGCTAGGTTTGGCAAAGCTAGACTTTTAGCTTTCTGGGTATTGAGGAAAAGCCCTAAGTTTTTCTGGGTATTATCAATCTCCCCTGGTTTAGAAAAATGGTTGGAGGTGACAACAAGAGTTGGCAGTAGCCACCCATGTTTGATGAAAAGAACTATGATGTTTGGGGGAAGAAGATGAAGACCATCTTGGTTTCAAATGATTTGTGGGATCTTGTGGTCAGTGGGTTCATAGATGTGATTGGCCCAAATGCCTTTGCAACCCTAACAAGTGCCCAGAAGAACCAGCTAAAGGAAACAAGGAGAAATGATGCAAAAGCCCTCAGTCTGATTGAGGTAGCCTTGACAGAGGCTATTTTCCCTAGAATAGCAGCAGCTAACTATGCAAAGGAGGCCTAGAAGATTTTGGAAAACAGTTATAAAGGATCTGACAAGGTGAAGTTGGAGAAACTCCAACTGCTCTGAAGAGATTTTGAAACCTTGTAGATGAAGGATGGAAAGTCTATTTCAGACTTCCATACAAGGGTTTCCACTTTGATAAAACAGTTGAGGATAAATGGGGAAATAATAGAAGAGCAAAGGATTATTGACAAAATCCTTAGGAGTCTGCTTTCTAAGTTTGACCCTATTATCATAGCTATAGAAGAGGCCAAGGACTTCTCAAAGATGACAGTGGATGAGTTGATGGGTTCCCTTCAAACCCATAAGCAACGACTAAATAGATTCACTCCTTCCCTAGAGCAAGCCTTCAAGGCACAGAGCAATATGAGAGGCAAGGGAAGAGGAAGAAACAATAGAGGTAAAGGTAGAGGAAGAAGCAACTCTAGAAGAGGAGGCTCAAAAAGTCAAGAAGATGGACCAAGCACCTCACAGCAGGACTCCTACAACAAGACAGGCAGTAACTCTAACTAGAGGTATGATAAATCTAATGTGAAGTGTTACTACTGTCACAAGTTTGGTCATTTTTCAAATGAATGTAGGAAGAAACAACATGACCAAGGGAGTAAAGATGCTCATGTAGCAAATGACGATAAGGCTAAAAATGAAAAATAGTCTAAGGTCTTTATTGTATGCAACATTGTTGAGCAGAGCAGTGCTAAAGTCTGGTATTTGGATAGAAGATGTAGCAACTACATGAGTGGTAATGCAAAATTATTTGCCTCCATTGACAAGAATGTCAAGTTTGAGATCGTGATGGGGAATAGTCAAAAGGTTCTTGTCATGGGAAGAGGCATCATCACAGTCCTAAAGCAAGGTGAGAAAAGGCAGATCGAGGATGTCTATTATGCCCTAGGCATAAAACATAACCTATTGAGCATCGGACAAATGGTGCAAAATGGTAAGAGAATCCTGATGGAGAAAGGGGAGTGCATCATCTATGACAAGGACGGTAGCAAGGTCATTGCAACAATGCAATTGACAAAAAACAAAATGTTCCCTCTCAGGTTATAGTCTCTAACGTTATCCGAAGTTGCACACCATGTGGCTCTAGATGGCTCCAAAGTCAACCAGATGGCGTCTACAGCAATGGCTCAGCAGTCATCCTTCAAGATAGTCATCCAAGACACATCCAAGCTTTGGCATTTAAGGTATGGGCACTCAAGTTTTTTGGTTTGAGTCTTTTGTCCAAAAAAGGCATGGTTAGAGGCTTCCAAAATTCTTGAGCCTGATAGGAAATGTGAAACCTGTATCCTAGGAAAGTAACATAGGTAGCCCTTTCAATCAGGGCATTCTAGAAGAGCAAGACCACCATTGGAGCTGGTGCATTCATATTTGTGTGGTCCCATGAAGACCCACACCCTAGGTGGAAATGTTTATTTTATGACCTTCATTGATGATTACAGTAGAAAGACATGGGTTTATTTCTTGAAAAATAAATCTGAAGCATTTAAGAAGTTCAAAGAGTTTAAGGCCTTGGCTGAGAAGTAAAGCGGTCGTTATATAAAGGTCTTCAGAATGGACAGAGGAGGAGAGTCCATCTCCAAAGAATTTATAAGTTTCTGCAAGTATGTAAGGCATTCATAAACAATTCACAAGGTACACTCCACAGCAAAATGAAGTTGCTGAGAGGAAAAACAAAACCATCACAGAGATGGCAACAAGCATGCTAAAGGTTAAGAGACTGCTTAATTATTATTGAGGTGAGGCAATAGCAATAGCAATATACCTGCTAAATAGAAGTCCCACAAAGGCTATAAGGGACAGAATTCCACAAGAAGCGTGGACAAAAGATAAATATAGTGTGGAGCACCTATGAATTTTTGGGTGCGTGGCACATGCATTTGTGCCTAAAGAAAAAAGACAGAAGTTTGATGATAAAGGAGAAAATTGCATCTTCATTGGGTACAATGAAGAATCCAAAGGCTACAAGCTGTACAACCCTATTACCAAGAAAGTTATAATTGGCAGGGATGTTGAATTCATTAAGAATGAATCATGGGATGGCACAGTTGACACCACCACAGGTATCTCAGCAATAATACCAATAGATGATGAAGGTGGAAATGAAGCAAGAACTTCTAGCAGTGAAGCAAAACCGGCCCTAGAGCACTCTGGATTCAACTCTGGAGTTGTCTGGAGCCATCTCCAAAGCATTTTAGAATCAGTTAGTTCAAGACTGCAACAGCAGAGCCAGCTCCAGAACACTCCAGAGTCAAGCAGCAGTAACTCTAGAAGCAGTTCAAATCCTATGCTCACTTCTCTAATGCCAAGAAAGACAAGAAGCGTGAGGCAGATTTATGAAAATACAAGGTATGATGAATTAGATAAAAGTCTAGACTTTGCTTTGTTCTCTCATGGTGATCCAATATATTTTGAAGAAGCTGTCAAAGAATAAAAATGGTGTAAAGCCATGGTTGAAGAGTTGGATGCAATAGAAAGGAATGAGACATGGGAGTTAAAAACCTTACCCAAGGGTAAATAGTGTATATGCCTAAAAATGACACGACTCGGTCTAAATAAATATTCTTAATATTTATTTCATTCTAATTCTTCTATCAATAAATAAATAAATAAATTTATTTATTCGATTCATATTCCTCTAAATTAATTAAATATCAAAATATTTAATTACCTCTTCTAAAGTAAAAATTAAATAAAATCCTTTATTTAATTTAAATTCTTCCAAACAATTAAATAATTCTTAATTATTTAATTAAGTCAATTCTTCTTCCAAATTTAAATAAATCAATCAAATTTATTTAAATCCTCTCAATCTCCAAAAATAAAATACAATCAAATATTTTATTTATTCTTCCAAATCATGCACAAACAATTAAATAAATTTATTTATTTGATTTACTTTCTTATCTTCTAATTCTTCAAATATCTTTCAAATCTTCTAAAATAAGTCTTCTTCTTCATGCACACAAAATTAAATAATTTATTATTTAATTTCTCTCAAATCATGCAAAAGAAAATCTCAAGTCGAGTTAACTGACTCAATCAACCTTGTTTTTATCAATATCTCTTAAATTAGAAAAAAGCTTTCTAATTTATGAAAAGCATGTCTTATCTTTAGAAAAGAAAGTAATTAACTCAAATAAAACAACTTTTGTGTGACACTTGTCTTCTTCTTATTCGTGCACGTTCCTCAAGTCTTCTATACTATTGATCTTCTCATTCTTTCTATACCGTTGATCTTCTCATTCTTTCTATACCGTTGATCTTCTCTCTCCCAAGTCTATAAATTGAACTCAATTCTTCCATTTCATTCATCCAAGCTTTAAGTATCGTTACTCTGTAGGAATTACAGCGTGCCTTTGGCACCAATTCCTTCATTGCTTGTGATCACACTCATTACTACCATACTACTATCATTGTTGTGAAGCTCATCTTCATGGCAAAACTATCATAACCATTCTCCATTGACAAACTTGGAATCATAGTAAGGAAGTGCACTCTCTGAGGGCCTTATTCATACATGCAAGATCAATTGAGATAGGCAACCAATGGAAGCTATGAAACTTTGAGGTTTGCAAAGGTTTTTGAAATTCTTTTGTTTGATTGATCTCTTTATTTCTGTATTTCGTTAAATTTCAGGTATTTTGATATTGATATATTGATTATTCATTTAGATCCAATTTTCCCTTAACATTTTTGGCGCCCACCGTGGGGCCTAGCCCCAAATTTAACCCAAAAACTAAGTTTTTGTGTTTTAGAAAGCCGTACACAGGAAGAAATTGCGTATTTGACACATCCTAACACACATCTACTATCTGTTTCGATGCATACATTATTTCGGCACATATAGACTCTGTTCTGATGTATTTATCCTTTGATACGATGCATCTACTGTCTGTTACAGTGCATACATTATTTCGGTGCATACAGACTCTGTTCTGGCACATCTATCCTCCGATACGGCGCATCTATTAGTTCAGTGCATTTACACTTTTTTCCTGTGCTTTTGACCTCTGTCTTAGTGCATATGTACTGTGGCACTTCTGATCTCTATTTCTATGCATTTAGTCTCTAAAGCTACTCATTTGATCTGGGTAGTGATTTTTAGGGTTTCCTTAAAGTTTTTGCTAACGCTGACGTCTTTTGCAGGAACACTCTTGATCTGTTTTGCAGGCTAGGTACTGGTTTAGAATCATATAGTTGCACTTGTTAACTCACACTTCAATTTCTAACAGGAAAGTAAATGGATGCTCATGCAAATCTCACATAGTCTTAACTAGGAAGGCAGTAATTGAATCATTGTTATCTTGCATACCATTGAATCATTGCTATATTCCTATCTTGGTAAAACTGGACCATTGCTATCTTGTTATCACTTCAAAGTTAACAACTCATTGCTATCTGGGATAAAATTGAACACATCATTGCTATCTTGGTAAAACTGGACCATTGCTATCTTGTTATCACTTCAAAGTTAACAACTCATTGCTATCTAGGCTAAAATTGAACACATCATTGCTATCTTGGTAAAACTGGACCATTGCTATCTTGTTATCACTTCAAAGTTAACAAATTTCTGTGCTTGCCCAAGTAGATAGCTCATCTAGTTTTTCTCATTTTAACTAGGGGAAAAGAACCACTGTATTCTATGTTTTGGGAATGATACCAGGCATATGCTCTCCCCTATCTTGGGTGACCAAAATGCCAGAAATATCATTTTCGCATGCATTTTTCCTTTAGAGGGGCCTGCTCTTGGATACCGTTCATCCAAGTAGGAACGACCCTAAGTGGTAACAGGCTAGACACCAAGCCCTACCAAGCCACTATAAATAAATTGTGTTTGGAGCAAAATCTTCAAACAATGAGTGCAGTTGTGTTATACCAACAGCCAACCTCCCCCAAAACCCTCCAAGGCGCAATCCTTGCAGGCTGGGAGACTCCATAACGGAGAGTAGTGTTGCCACATGTATAACCACTCGAATGGTTGCCTTTATTACTCATCCTTTGTTCTTAGTGGCCAAAAAACCCTATAATCTGGTGTAGGGAAGGGCGATTATCACCTCTCAAAGATGCTTCACTAGAGATAGTGAGAATTCGGTTTTATACTGTCTTTTGAAACCTAGGTTTGTACTTGCTTTCTTTTAGTCCAAAAAGAGTCAAAAAAATCACCAAAAAAATAAAAAACCATAAAAACATTCTTTGTGTCTTCTTGCCATAATTTTAGAAAATCAGATCAAAAAGACCTTGCAACCAAAGAAACCAAAAAAATTAGAAAATTGCCAAAAACTTGCAAAAATCACTGAAAAACCAGAGCAGCGCATTCGTCCTCTTTTGCTGCGCATTTGTGCCAACCTGCGGCACATCTGTACTGACTTCCAATGCTTCTACAACCTGTTATGGTGAATTTGATATTTACCAGTGTTGCGCTTATACACTGATTTTCTGTGCATTTACTAGTTTGTGCAGCGCATCTGTTCCGACACATGCATGACAGTGAGCACTTCCACAGTCTTTGAGAGGAAAATTTTATCATTTTTGGATACCCATTTTAGCCTAGTTCCAAGTTCTGAGATCATATTTTACCTTGTAGTCACTTTTCCATCCGTTTCGAGTCAAAATCTCTCTTTTGTTGGTCATCTCATTTACCCTCTATCAGGTCCTCCTAGTCCAAAGTCAAAGTATCCCATATCAAATCAGCATAGGCCCCTTTTTTGGATCATTTTGGATTCAAGTAACCCTAGTAAGTCACAGAACTTTGTTAGAGGTCTTGGTGCATGACTAGTCCCTACACAGTAAGACAGGTATTGAGTACCTTACTAGTGGCTATCGTCTTGCATCGGCCGTCTTACTTGGAATCATTGATCGAAAGAGTCCCTTGTCCAAATCTTGTCATAAGTATCATATTCTCAGCAGTCTCCATCGGCATCTTGCCAAAATCTCTAGTTTCATCCCACCACATCCCACGTCGCCTTGCATGGTTCTTACTAGATCTCAATACCAAAAGCAACTTGAAATGGCCAAAACATCTGACCGTATTGTCACCCCTCATGATAGTGATGAGGAATTCTCTCACAAAGATTATCAAGGACACCTCCAAGATAGGAAATTCCAACGCTTGCTAGAGAAAGTGCTCCATGAAGACCGTCACAAGTATTTTTATCATCTTGTGAGTTTTGGAATTAAGCTCCCCACTGACTTTGATCGAAGCAAACTCAAAGAGACCTTAGAGGATAATCATGAACACCACAATGGTGAAGACAAAGGAAAGAAATTCATAGACCCAAACACACGTATGGAAGAAATGAGGAAACAAATCAAGGTTCTAACGCAACAAATGATGAATCTCAAGACGGGTACAAACACTAAAAACCACTCCTTGGAGGATATTGCACCATACCCCTTTGATAAAAGTTTGAACATGATACCATTCCCCTTTCAATTCGAAGTTCCTAAGTTTGACAAGTACAAAGGGAAAGGAGATCCTAGAGATCACATTAGGGAATTCAACGTAGCATACATGGAAGTAGCTCACAATGAGACTTTCTTAATTAGACTATTCCCTAGATCTCTAGGTATTCAAGCCATGGAGTGGTTCTCACGGCTTCCACCAGGCATCAAAACTTTTGATGAGTTAGTCAACAAATTCATCACGCCCTTCTCATACAATATTGAACACGAAGTCTCCATGCTTGACCTATGCAACACCAAGCAAAAGAGTGGCAAATCATTTGCCTCCTTACAAAGATGGATACAACTAGCAAGCAAATGCTCATATGATGTACCAGAAAAGCAATTAATGGAGATGTTTGTCCACAACCTCAACTCTGATCTAAGCTATCAAATACAAATCAAGAAAGCTATCAAATTGAAATGGGATTGTTCATTGAGAAAGCTATGATTGCCAAGGGGCAAATCAAGTTATACAAGGACACACCTACCTCCAACTACACGATTGACAAATCAAAGTTTTGGACTAAGAATAAAAATATCATCAACGATGGAGTAGTTGACGCTAAGGTGATGGCTCCCAAACAACAACCAATATTCACTCTCAAAGGAGAGACAAGCAATGCCACACCCAACAAAACATTCTCTCGGGAGCCAAGACCATGGTTCAACTCAAATCCAAGGCAAAAGTTCACACCGCTGGGTGAGTCCCAAGATTCCGCATTAAGGAAGCTATTGGCCAACAATGAAATCTCTCTACCGCCAACAAGCAATTACGAACCTCAAATAAAACCTCACTATTGGAAATACACCGACTATTGTGAGTATCATAGAGGAAGAGAACATACAACCAACAATTGTATACATCTCAAACATGTTATTCAAGACGTACTTGATCAAAATCAAGGAGGTGCTCAACAACATACTTATAATGAGATGCATGTGGCTTACAAAGATCCACTTCTCAATCACAACAAGCCATATAATAACAACAACAACAACAGCAACTACAACAACCGCAATAGGAAAAATTAGAATAATGGAAATAATAATGCTAATTATGCAAGTGTGCCATTTGATTATACCATCAATTGCATAACATAGCACATACCACAAATCAATGTGGTCACGCCCACCAACCAACAATCAGAGCCCAACAAAACTAATTGTAGTAGCATCACCCGCAGTGGTAAGGTCACATTGAATACCATTCCTCCAAGGTCACCATCTTCTCAGTCCAACTTCCATTAGTATAGCGTCATAGACCAACTACGGAAGACCCCTACCCACATTTCTATCTTAGATTTGTTGTGTCTATCTCCTTCCCACAAGGAGATTCTCAATAAAGCCTTAGTGGAAACTACTGTACCCACTAACTTGGCCCAAGAGAAGTTTCAAGCCATGGTAGGTAATCTGACCTCCTCAAATACCATATCGTTTACCGAATAAGATGACCTCTGATTGTCTCAACCCCATAACACCCCTTTGCACATTGTCACCTTCATCCATAAGCACCACATCAAGAGGGTTCTCATTGATGGGGGAGCCGATTTAAATATTTGCACGTTGAAGCTAGTCCTTACATTGGGGTTCTTTGAAAATGCAGTTGATCCAAGAAAGAAGATAACTATCAAAGCCTATTGTAATCTATGAAGTCAAAATGAAAGCCACAATACAAATCAAATGCAAAACACAAATGATATACCTTCACATGACCCACAAATCCAAGAGGGTGGAAGGAGTTGCACCCAAACTCCTTAGATTTTACCCAAGTTGATGTAGAATGTGGATTTCTCAATGCTTGCTCAACACAATGTAGATGAAGGATTTGGACTTAGATGGAGATTGAGATGGAATGGCTAGGGTGATTTTGGCATTATGATGTTGGGATGAGAGGATTTGAGAGAGATTTTGGCAGAGTTTGGATGCAAGAAGAAGTCCCTCCCAATGGCTTAGAGAAGGGTCTTATTTATAGATTTTTGGAAAAGAGGATGGAGGGTGAGGATCAAGAGTTGAGATTAAGGGCTAGGAATGATTAAGAGTTAGGGTTTGGATTGAAGCCATAGCCTTGTGACAAGTGTCACAAGGGGAGTGGATGAGAGAGATCAAGGGTTGAAGCTTGGTCAATGGGATTGGAGGGCTCTCATTATTTGTGAATTTTAAATTCGCATGGGGAAAGGTGTGGAGGACAAAAATGAATTAAAGATTCATTTTTGGGAAGAGTGGATATGACAAATGAATTAAAAATTCACCTCATGGGGGAGTGTGAATTAAAAATTTACTTTTATGTGGAGATGTGAAGATTGAAGGACAATGTACACTTACATGTGTAAGAGAGTGATAAATGAGGTGTAAGGAGGATTTGACCCTTTGAATAAAAGATTGATTTTTATTCAAAGGTGTGTGGGAGGATGGGCTAAGCAAGGTTAATTAAGTGTTTAGCTTAATTAACTTAGGTCTAGGGGATAGGTAGGCTAGGGTAGATTGATTAAATAATTGCTATTTAATCAACTAGGCTAGGGATAGGTTGATTAATAGGGCATATTAATCAGATAAGCATGATTTATCTAATTAACAAGGATTAGGGAAATGGACAAAATTAACTAAATAAATATTAAGAATACTTATTTAATCAATGAGGATATAGTCATAAGGCATAGTGATAAATTAAATGAATTAATTGATCACAAGGGATAGACAGACAGTTAGGGATAAATTAATTAAACAAAATAAATTTATTTAATTAATAGGAGGGATAAATTAGTGTAGAGGTACGGGAAATTGGTTTGCAGAGAAAGTCAATTTTAGGTGTCTACATTTGCCCCTCTTTGAGATGGTGTTGCGGCTAAGTAACATCATTTCAAAGAAGTTAAAATATAGAGTTAGATTGGATAGAAAAAAGATTTTGGCTTAGAAGAATACTGTAAGGTTTTGGAGATAATTGGTAAGGGTGATGGCCCCTCGAGAGGATAGGTGGGTTGCAGGAACACGGTTGTGCTCTCGAAATGGATGGAACAGATTGGTAGAAGTGGTTGGAAGATAAGGGGTGAGATGAAAGAATGATGATCATGGGAGATTGGTTGGTAGATGATCATTGTGCTGAAAAATGATTTAGAGCAATCCTAGGTTTGATATAGCAAAGTGGATATGTTCACCAAGGTATAGAAGACCAGGGTGATGATGTGTATCCAACATTTGCATGGACTAGACATGCAAACAAAGGGATGATCCCATGCATGCCCAAGATAGTACAACCTTGTCTAGACGAGGGAAGGGGACTCATAGCATAAGTCCTTAGTACACAAAAGGTATGATGAACCTTAGATGCATAAGGAGATCAATATGCTAGAACCGACCCTATGATCAACAAGATATGAATACTAGCTTGGAGTAATGAAACCAACCCACAAGCACAGCATACAAAAGCAAGACTATGCCCCATTCTAGATGTTTTCACCACATACCATGATATAGTGAGATTAAGGTAGCTTTGATGTGATCTTCGAATAAGACAAAAGATGAAAATAAAAAACGAAAAGACCAACGAACCAAACAAGTAACCATTGTATCTCTTTCCAAGATGGATGATGATTTGATAGATTCTGCCTATTGTAGGAATGATATATATTAATGCAGAAATTGATGGATGATTGGATCATGCTTTGTTGATGTTGTAAGATTGGCTCAAGATATGATGGTGACAAGTTGTGGTTGATGCTGATTCGATAGTTGGTGATTTTGATTAAGGGATGATGCTTTGATAGGTGACGTGATGCTTTGATCTAGTGTAAGCTCAACGGGTTGGATGGGTGCATCTTATGTACCTGAGCACTGGAAACTTCCTACGTATTCCAGACTGCCTACATACCCTGTATCCACGGGATCAAGGCACATTAAGATGTAGGTGGTTATGATATGTAGTTCTGATTTGTGATGATGATGTGGGGTGATTGAGTATAGATGTGATGATGTTGGATGATTTGGGTGATTTTAAGGATGTTGGAAGATGATGGGATGTTGATGGAATGATGTTGATTTTGTGATGGATATATTATTTGGGATTTTATGGATTTTTTTTTTGGATTTTTGTGATTTTGGAAAGGGAATGATTTATTATGATGGTTGCATTGGATTTCATTTAGATAGCCTTTGTGCTAGATACCAATGACAAGGGAACACCAAGTCTAGAGGTGAAGGTGATGGGGTTGGATAGAGGGATTGGCAATGAAAGATGATGGATAGTTGATTCATAATAGATGAATGGACAAGTGATAGGGATGTATGTTAGATAGATGGAAGATAGGGATGAGGGATAGGTATGCATGATATATGGATGGGGGGTTTTAGGATTTTCTCCAAGGGCTAGGTTGCAAGGAATTATATGCCCCAATGCTTAGAATTTTGCATGATGGGTTCATGTTTGAATGGATGGACTTTGCAGTAGATGGATGGAGGATATGCTTGAATAGGGAGTATGTCGAAAGATGTCCAAAGCATGTTGTTGATATTTTGCCCCTTGTCTTTATCAAGATCTAAGGTGGGAGATGGTAAAATCAAGATATAATGGATAGGATGGATGGGGAATGATAGGATAAATAGGGGGTAGTGGATAGAAATATGATAGGATAAGGATAAGACAGTGGATAAGATGTACAAAGGATATTATGGATGTGGATGAAGGATATGGTTTTGCCCCCAAGTGTAGGGATACAAAATGAATGGAGAAGGGATTACGCATGACGCCCACAAGGGGTTTTCATCATGGTACTTGCCCAAGGTGCCACGAGGAGTGGTTTTCACCATTGGACAAATTTTTTTCTCTTTACTATTTTCTTGATTTTTTTATTTTTTTTCTTTTTTGATGGAATGGGGACTCTAGCGTCTGTTTCCATAGCAAGGAGAAGATGGTCCCATGTTGGATAGCAATATGGATTATGATTGCATGGATTGTTGGTAGATAGGAAAAGATGGAATGGATGGTGGATAATGGATTATGATGTGAATTATGTGGATTATGATGTGGATTATGCAAAAGCATGGACCATAGGAATGTGATGGGGAAGATATGTAGGATAGTGAATGAAAGATGGAGAAATGGGGGTATGTGGGAATGTCAAGTGGTGGAGAGGAACCAAGACCAATGGCTGCACACACCGTGATGTATTTGGAAGTTTGTATTTTGGATGTGGAGTTGGGAGTAATGGGGATCGGGATAGGGGATTTTTGAATGGTTGATTTGGGGTTTTAGGGACCCAAATAGAATTAGGTTTTATGGGATTTTTAGATGGGGAGTCGGATGTTTGGGATTTTGGAGTGGATTGGGAGGTGGATGCCTCATTTGTTTTGATTGATCTTTGCTTACGGACCCACACCATTTTTGTTTTTTGTTTTTCTTTTGATGGTGTGGGCTTTGATAGCCTTTTGGATTTTTCGTATTGATTGGAAGGGATAACATCTTTAGGCTTTTGTGCTTTATGAGTTGGGGCATTCAAATTATTACTTTTGAATCCCATGGATTTGATGGAAGCTTCATGTTTGGATGATGTGTGCTTTTGTTGGTCTTGATTGGGGATTTTAGGGGATTTATGGGTGGGGGGGTTAAAAGTGGATTTATGGATAAATGGATGAGGGGATTTGAGGATAGGGATGTTTGGGAGGATGAGATGATAAGAGGATTTGTGGATAGGGATGTTGGGAGTTGGTAGGATAGGAGGTAAAGTGGATTTAATGGGGATATTTGGAGTTGGAAGTAGTGGAGATAAATTTGATGGAGGAAAATGGATGGTCACATGCTTTTGCAAATGATAGGATGATGGAGGAGGGATGGCGACATATGTTTTGGGAGTGCGATGAGATGCACCATGTTTGGGATTGGATGAATGGGTTTTGGAAGGTACGTGGGTGGTACCAACATGTTTAGATTATTTTTCTTGGGGTGTATAGCCAAGGCCATGCGAGGATGGATGGAATGTGGCGTGGATGGGCTCCAAGATGCCTTGTTCGTGAAGGCCTAAGCCTTTGCCTTGATAGTTCATATGTTGGAGTATGCGACATGCAATGGGATGTTTGGTGCTTTGGAAACAAGACGCGAGTCCATAATTTGTTGGAGAAAGATAGGTGGTGGATGGAAGTTGTTCACCTCCTACAAGAGAGTCACCATGGATGAAAGTGCTTGTGTCAAGTGAATAGGAGGATGGATTTGGGATGGGATTGGTAGATGGAGGTGAAGGATTCATGGGGGATGGTAAAGGGGTGGTAGAAGAAGGGGTGGGATCAATAAGTTGACCAATAGATGGGAGGGGATCGAGGATGGGATTAGATGGGATGGTGGGATCTTGATTAGGAGAAGGCGTTGATGTTTCAACATGCTTTGGATTTGATTCTTGACATAGCTCATGTGCTTGGATAGAAGTGGGAGTGACTTGGATAGATGTGGTAGGTGCTTGGATCGATGTGATAGGTTCTTGACTTATGGGTTCTTGAACATGGATACATGATGGTTCTTGGTTATGATAGGAGATTGTTCAAGAGGTTTGGTGGGTGTTGGATTGCATGAGGGTGTTTGATTCCTTACCAACAGCCAATGGATGGCATCTTTCATGAGTGTATGGGTTGAAGAACAATATAATGGATGGATAGTAAGGGTGGTTGGTGTGGGATTAGGATTGGGATTGGATAGGTGGGTGATGGGATTAGGTAGTGATGGTTCATGGATGGGTTCAAGGATAGGTGTTGGACTAGATGGTGGTGTTGGAGGGGTGGTGGATTTGAGGGATTCCTTTTCTTTGCTTGGTGATGTTCTTTGGAGGAAATCCCACAAGGATTCTTTGGATGTCGTAGTGTTAGGATTTGGAAGATTTGATGGTGGATTAGATGGTGGATGGGTGATAGGGATTGGTGGATTGGGAGATACATAGGGTGATGGATTAAGGTTGATAAGGTTGGAGGAACATTGTGTTGGGGGGGTTGGGATTGATGGATTGTAAGGTAGGTAGGGTGATGGATTAAGGTTGATAGGATGGGGATTAGAGGATGGGGGATTTGTATGGGGAAATGGTTGTTGATATAATGTTTGGATTTCGGAGATAAGGTGTGCTAGATTGGTGTTCCCTTGATCAAAGTTAGCATGACAAAGGTTGGGGGATGGATAAGGTGGAGGTATTGATTGGTTGGATAGGTATGATGGCATGGATGTGTAAGGGGATGAAGATTGATATGTGGGTAAAGGTTGATATGACGAAGGTTGATAGGAGGTTGATGGTGTGGGTATATAGGATGAAGGTAGGTATGATGAAGGTTGAAAGAATGAAGATTGATATGATGTGGATGGAGATGATATGTAGGGTGTTGAAGGTTCATATGATGAAGATGGGGTAGGGTTTTGGGATTCTCCAATGATGAGGTGTGCTAAGGGTATATCTTTGATATCATTTTTGCATTTTTCCTTAGCACTAGGATCCATGTTCTCATAGATTTTTCTAAGTCTTTGTAATTGTTGCATTGCTTCATAAGGATCCATTTTGTGGGAGATATATGAGATGAAATGGAGGATAATGGATGATTGTGATGTTGGGAACCAAATTTCAATACCTTAGGATGATTTGATTTTCTTCAAAGGATGGATGATTCTCTATACTTAAGGTGGACTTATGACACTTAAGTAATAGAGTTGATTTGGGTTGATTTGATTGGATGATCAATTAAGGTCTTGATTTTTTATTGGGTTTGATTTGGATTTTGGAGTTTGATAGTGATGTTGGGTGACTTGGATGTTGATTGGGATTGATGTAATGACTAGGATGATGACTCAGATGATGTTGATGGGATGAGGATGAATGATGAAGATGTGACTAGAATGTGCTTAGGGATGATTGTGATTGAGGTTGATTTGACAAGAATGGAGATAATGATGATGTGTGATGATTAGAATGATGTTGTTTGGATAATGATTTAGGTAGAATGATGATGATTTGATGATGTAGAGTGACAAGGATATGATTAGGATTTATTTAGGATGACTTGGATGTGATTAGGAATGAAGTGGCTAAAAATGAGTGATTAGGATGAATGTGATTGGATTTGAATGTGTTGGATGACTTGTCTTTATGTGTTTGGTGTTTATCTTGATTTGGCAATGTTTACTCAAATGATCACACATGTACAATCATGAATCACTCACACAAGACACATAAGCAATTTTTTGGATTTTGAAAATGAAATGTAATGATGATTAAACAAGCACATGTGGAAGACACATCAACATGCCCTAATGTCTAGTTTGAAATAGGGTATGGCCAATTAAGTTTGTAGGCAATGTTTACACGAGGTTGACTAAGGAATTGAAAGTGAAATCCTACCACACAGCCGGGAGAAAGGGGTAACCCACCTTCCACCTTCACTTCCCAAAGGTATAAAGTTCTTTGGGGCTTAGCCAAGAGTGACAAGATTCCAACTCTCAATGAGGGTGTCTTTCAATTCAGCCTCGAATGAGGTCGTCCCTAGGGGTGATGAAATCCCCTATCAGGCCTCCTAGGAAAGGGTAAACAAAAGCAAATCAAGTGAGGTGTTTTTGATCTCTAAGATCACCTTGCGGTGCGAGGAGAGAGCATACACACACACACACACTTGATTCACACTCGCACGTGGTTAATTGCCCTTAGAAATTGAAATGTGAAGAAGATACGTCAAGCAAAGGTTCTTTTTAGCCCAATTTCAAGATGTGATTGAAGACAATGGTTCATTTTAAGCCCAATTTTCAATGATGTGTGATCAAGTAATGTTTGTTTTAGAAGCCCAAATCAAAATGTGTATGCAAACAATGATTCGTTTTATGTCCCAAATTGAAGTGTGTTTGCAAACAATATTATGATGAAATAAGATATAGAATGAGTGCACCTAATTATTTTGCTATCCAAATTGCTATATTTTCTGATCCTGATGTTGTTCCATCCTTGAAAGATCACCTACAAGTCACAAAATTGAAAACGAAGCAAGTAGACTAGCATAGGAGATTGTTATGCGAAAATTGAGAATCTGATAAAATATGATGGAAAATGAACTAATATAGAAAAAATTACTACATAAGAAGATTCTAGATGAAATTCTATGCAATTTGAAAAAAAAAATTGTTGAAAAAGGATCAAATTTGCAAAAGATATGAGCATTTGAAGTTTTGAAGCATCTTTGACTTTGACTATGAAAAAAACTGATAAAATGGTATAGTCACCTAATAAAATCACCATTGTTGTGAAGTGCTCTAAATCCTCTTTCCAATGCCACCAATTTTATGTGATTTCGTTACCGTATGCAAAAGTTGTGAAAATTTGAAAAAAATAGCCTCATTCGGCCTATAGGAGGTACAAGGGGCTAACTGACTGTTACACTAACCGCTAGTGGTTTAGACAGTCCGGTCACATGTAGTGGTCTGTGCTATGAAGGTTAGGGCTTGGTGTTAGTGGTTTGAGTGGGGCCCCTGGTCATTAATATGACCAGGGCCCAAGGGAAGACAAAAGTCCAATAGCTACGAGAGCCCTACGGGCTCGGTCAAGGATATGACAATAGGCTTTTGAAAAAGCCTTGACCAAAATATGATTTAAGTGTGTATTGATTACTGTGCTAAGTGCCTTATGTTCAAAAATTACCAAGCGGTTTTAAAGATTTCATAGACCCCTTTCAATACCTGTGACCGCAAGCTACTGTAAACCGTGACCTAGTCTAAGGCATTAGCAAACCTCGAAGGTAGGAATGTAAACACAAATGGTTTGATGCCAAGTGATGGAAATGTTGGCGGTTAAGGCAAAGACTAGGGTGTAAGGGTAGCAGAGGTGGTTTTATGCAAGCGGCAGGCTGAAACTAGCAGCCACGGGAGGAGTCAACACCACTTAGTGCGACGGACAGCGGTGTCTTATGGAATAAGAAGTGGTGATGTGTATGAGGGCAGTAATGTTGATGAAGGCTGTGACAGGGTACAAGATCGTGGATGGTGGTCAGTTTTGAGTGTGGTGACTGGTCTAAGGCAACGGTTCAACTGGGCAGTGGTCAAGGGCAAGGGTTTCGACGAGCGGTGATGTGGTGGCGACTGTAGGAAAGAGGTGGCGCAGAGATTTTGTGGGGCACCGATAGGAGTGTTAGGGGGGTCGTGACGGGCTAGGGTTTTTAGCAGAGGAAGGCAGAGATGCCGGCTGTGAGCGGGGAAAGGTGGTCGTAGAATGGGCAGGGGAATGACCTACACAACGGCGGAGGAGGTTTCTAGTGAGTGGCGGACAGGGTTTTTGTGGTTTGGACAGCTTAAACCAACAAACAAAGATTGACCTACAACACCATAAGAAACAATATACTCTGCAAACCATTCACAATGAAAACTAGAGATTTAGATAGAGACTCTACACAGGAATGGTATGGATAGTCCGTACGATATGGACTGTACCCCTAAAAAATTTTCAAAAATTTTTAAAAATTTCTGTCACGCAATATAGGCAAATTTATAGTCAAAAAACACAGAAACAGCGTCCTAATCACAATGGTGCAGTCCATTTTTGCCCAGGATGCAACCTGCAACAAATCGCCCCCAAAACTTACAAAACTTGCCAAAACGAGGGTTAGAAAATGAAGATTTTAACAACAAAACCTACAAAAACTGACAAGTAGATCCAAGACCGGGCGTGCCAATGTAATCTATGAAGTCAAAATGAAAGCCACAATACAAATCAAATGCAAAACACAAATGATATACCTTCACATGACCCACAAATCCAAGAGGGTGGAAGGAGATGCACCCAAGCTCCTTAGATTTTACCCAAGTTGATGTAGAATGTGGATTGCTCAATGCTTGCTCAACACAATGTAGATGAAGGATTTGGACTTAGATGAAGATTGAGATGGAATGGCTAGGGTGATTTTGGCATTATGATGTTTGGATGAGAGGATTTGAGAGAGATTTTGGCAAAGTTTGGATGCAAGAAGAAGTCCCTCCCAATGGCTTAGAGAAGGGTCTTATTTATAGATTTTTGGAAAAGAGGATGGAGGGTGAGGATCAAGAGTTGAGATCAAGGGCTAGGAATGACTGAGAGTTAGGGTTTGGATTGAAGCCATAGCCTTGTGACAAGTGTCACAAGGGGAGTGGATGAGAGAGATCAAGGGTTGAAGCTTGGTCAATGGGATTGGAGGGCTCTCATTATTTGTGAATTTTAAATTCACATGGGGAAAGGTGTGGAGGACAAAAATGAATTAAATATTCATTTTTGTGAAGAGTGGATATGACAAGTGAATTAAAAATTCACCTCATGAGGGAGTGTGAATTAAAAATTCACTTTTATGTGGAGATGTGAAGATTGAAGGACAATGTACACTTACATGTGTAAGAGAGTGATAAATGAGGTGTAAGGAGGATTTGACCCTTTGAATAAAAGATTGATTTTTATTCAAAGGTGTGTGGGAGGATGGGCTAAGCAAGGTTAATTAAGTGTTTATCTTAATTAACTTAGGTCTAGGGGATAGGTAGGCTAGGGTAGATTAATTAAATAATTGTTATTTAATCAACTAGGCTAGGGATAGGTTGATTAATAGGGCATATTAATCAGATAAGCATGATTTATCTAATTAACAAGAATTAGGGAAATGGACAAAATTAACTAAATAAATATTGAGAATACTTATTTAATCAATGAGGATATAGTCATAAGGTATAGTGATAAATTAAATGAATTAATTGATCACAAGGGATAGACAGATGGTTAGGGATAAATTAATTAAACAAAATGAATTTATTTAATTAATAGGAGGGATAAATTAGTGTAGAGGTATGGGAAATTAGTTTGCAGAGCAAGTCAATTTTAGGTGTCTACACCTATGATGAAGAAGAGAGAACTACCAAAGGAATAGTGGTATTACCCATACAAGTGGGACCCGTGATAAAAGACGTGTGCCAAGTCCTAGATAGGGAGCTAGCCTATAATATTCTTCTAGGTAGACCATGGATTCATGCCATGAAATCTGTGCCTTCTACCTATCACCAATGCATAAAATTCCCTCATAACGGAAAGCAAGTCACCATCCAAGGTGACCCTGACCCCTTTCAGCATTGCAACTCTGTCCTTTCAAAACCTGATTGCATTATACCCAACAATAGAGCATCTACATCCCCTACCCCACAGCATGATTCTACCTCTAAAGCTTCCTCATCCAAGCCCAAAGAGTAGAAAATTACCATCAAAGAAATAGGAGTTGGGGAATACTCCATCGAACACAGCCTCAATCTAGCCAAAATGCCTTTATCTCCTAGATCCTTTGGGTGACCCAAGCATTTTCCAAAGCCATCTTCTCCTCCCATAGGTCCCTTTGTAAAATGGGGGACCCTATCAGATGAAACAGAGGAAAGAGATATCTTACAATGGCTCTACACTGAAGAAGGAGAGAGCACACAATAGGAACCATCTAAGCTCCCAATGGAAATCTATGGGCGAGGTGAATCTATCCTGCACAGAATGGGTTACGAAAGACAAGGCCCCATCAGCCTAAGAAAAGAAGGAATCATAGAACCCATTCAACCTTCTTCATCCTCATTGGCTAGAACTACAAAAGGTCTAGGATATAAAGATAAGGGCAAAGCTAAAGCAAATGCTTGTCTTGTAGAAATGATCCATACCCTTCAAGAGGACAGTGACACAGATTCGAATGAATATGAGTGGGATAAGCTGACGGAGCATTCCTACAATGACAAAGATCTTGATACCATTCAAACTTATAGCCCCTGCCATGAGGGACAAACGCTACCGAATAGGCCATTAGAGTGTGATTTGCCTATCCCTGAGAATACAACTTTCAAGGAATGTTAGAGTTCTATCGCAATAAATAATTTGGAGGAAAGTACCATCCCAAACACTCTCCCTACCAATCCTACCATATCCATTCAAACTATCGATGAATCAGATCTATCCTCCGACTCCCTCCCCCTTGTACATCCTGAGCTTATTGACTAGGATCCAAGGAACCCCGCAACTAGATATGTTCCAAAATGATGATGCCTATATTGACTATATGGAACTTAGGGACCACCTACCTAAAGGAGATCATAAAGCTGGCTTCGCCATTGAACTTAATACGATGGCTTATTTCAAAGAGGGTGCCAAGCTTTCCAATCACAAAAACATCAAAATAAAAACTAGATCTGACAGTGAAAACCGCTCCGCGGCAGTGTCAGATCCTAAAATAGTAAAAAGAAAGGACGCATCCAATGGTGAAAACCCAACTGTGGTACTTGACGATGGAAGGCTTGACACTCTCCCCAACGACATGCACCAGGAGAAGTCTCAGGTTGTTGTGGAACCCACAGAGCCTGTTAACATTGGAATAGAGGAATGGCCTAAGATCATTCACTTTGCTAAGTCTCTAACCCCACCAGAAAAGACTAAGTTTGTACCATTCTTCAAGAGAAAGCAAGTCAATTTTGCTTGGTCATATGCAAATATGCTAGGACTGGACCCAGATTTGATTCTACATCATCTTCCATTAGATCCAAGAGTGAAACCAATGAAATAGAAGCTTAGAAAGATGCATCCACACATTGCACTGCTTGTAAAAGAAGAACTCAAGAAACTACTGGATGTAGGATTCATCAGAGCTATAGACTATCCAGAATGGGTCTCCAACATAGTACCAGTGTTCAAACCTGATGACCGAGTCAGACTATGCAATGATTTTAGAGATCTAAACAAATCTTGCCGTAAGGATGATTTTCCGTTGCCAAATATAGATATCATAGTCGACTTAACAGCGAGGCATACCATGTTATCTCTCATGGATGGCTTCTCGATATACAATCAGATCAGGATAGCACCAGAAGACCAGCATAAGACAGCTTTTACTTGTCCATGGGTCACTTTCTGCTGGAATGTCATGCAATTTGGGCTAAAGAATGCAAGAGCCACATATCAACGTGCTATGACCACTATATTCCATGATATGATGCATGTCACCATGGAAGACTATGTAGATGATATGCTCGCAAAGTCACTCACAAGAGAATCACACCTGGATGTGTTAGAGAAATTCTTTCAGAGACTAGAGCAATTCAAAGTCAGATTGAACCCAAATAAATGTGTGTTTGGAGTCACCTCAGGCAAGCTCCTAGGTTTTATTGTATCAGAAAATGGAATAGAGGTGGACCCCACAAAAGTCAAGGCTATTATGGACATGCCACCACCCAAGAATCTTACTCAACTAAGATCTCTATAGGGCAAGCTACAAGCAATCTGTAGGTTTATATCACAACTAGCAGACAAGCGTCAACCCTTCAGTCATCTCCTACATAAGAACATTCCATTCAGATGGGATGAGAAATGTGAAGAGGCATTCAACAAACTGAAAGAGTATCTTATGAATCCACCTATTCTCATGCCTCCTATCCAAGAAAAGCCATTGTTATTATACATATCTGCCACACCAACAGCTCTTGGGGCCCTTCTAGCACAAGATTATGAAAATAAAGAAAGAGTTGTCTACTACATCAGTCGCACATTGGTGGGCTATGAGTTGCAATACTCTCAGATAGAAAGATCATGTCTTGCGGTAGTTTTTGCTTCCCAAAAACTTTGACATTATATGCTAGCACATCCAGTCAATCTTATTGCAAAAATAGATCCACTGAAGTACCTACTAAGCAAAGCAGCTCTAACAGGTCACCTAGCCAAATGGGTAATGCTCCTAAGTGAATATGACATTGAGTATGTAGACAGAAAGGCTATCAAGGGGCAAGTCATCGCTGATCAGTTAGTAGATGCACCACTACAGGACACCACACCAATGAAATTTGAGTTTCCAGATGAATCCTTATTTAATGTGTCAACACATTCTTGGAAACTTTACTTTGATGGGTCCTACACAAACCATGGATCGGGGACAGGAATCTTGTTTGTAACTCCTCATGGCGACACCATACCGAAGTCTTACCATCTGTTATTTCCATGCACCAACAACATAGCAAAATATGAAGCCCTGGTCATTAGCCTCAAGATGGCAACTGAGTGGAAAATCAAAGAGCTACATGTCTATGGTGATTCTCAACTAGTGATCAATCAAGTAAATGATGATTACCAAACCAAAGACGAGAAGCTTGTCCCATACAAATGGATGGTCAAGGACTTTAAGGAATACTTTTTTATCATCTCTTTTGAGCAGATACCTTGCATTGAAAACAAAGTAGCAAATGTCATGGCAACCATTGCCTCTCTTCTCGAAATCCTAGAGAATGAGTCACGATACAAGTTCTTAGTGGAATCAATTCAGCAACCAGCTTATGATCTTCCTAAAACCCATTCCATATGCCTATTAGTTGGATCTGATTCACCTTGGTACGGTAAGATTTACACTTACCTCAAGGACAACACCCTCCCACCTGACTTATCTTCAAACCAACAACGAACCTTTATATGCCAAACCTCTCGGTATACCATTATTATCGACACCCTATACCGACGTGGTCTAGATAGTACTTTACTCTGTTGTTTAGAACGAGAAGAATCCCAAACCGCCTTACAAGACGTACACGAAGGGATCTGCGGAACACACTTTAGCGGTCCTTCCTTAGCTAAGAAACTCATGCGTTTGGGTTATTATTGGCCGAACATGGAAATAGATTCATATCTATTTGTGTTGAAGTGCTAGCAGTGCCAGATACATGGGAACCTAATACATGCACCAGCTCAAGAGTTGAGACCTTTAATGACACCTTGGTCCTTTTGTCAATGGGGACTTGACCTTGTGGGTAAAATCCACCCACCCTCATCCAACGGCCACAAATTCATAATAATCGCCACCGAGTACTTTACCAAGTGGATTGAAGTCGTCCCCCTCACCACCGTCACAGGTAAACAAATCTTCTCATTCATCCTTAATTACCTCATCTGAAGATACGGAATTCCCTCATCCATTATCACGAATAATGGAAGACCCTTCAAAAACTAGGATGTCCAAGAACTCTTTGACTGATTCAAAATCCAGCACCATTTCTCCACACCTTATTACCCCCAAGGCAATGGCCAAGAAGAATCATCCAATAAGACCATCTTGAAACTCCTCAAGAAGATAGTCGACGATGTTGGTCGTGATTGGCACATTCAACTCAATCCTACTCTGTAGGCCTACAGAACCAGTATACGCACTCCCACGGGTGCTACCCCTTACGCCCTTGGCTATGGCTTAGAAGCTATCCTCCCCATTGAGGTCGAGTTATCATCTCTTAGGGTGTCATTAAAAGGTCTCATAACAGATGAAGAATACAGAGTTTCCAAATTGCAAGAACTAGAGTTGCTAGAGAAAAGGAGACAGAAAGCCTTTGATCATCTTAAGGTATATCAACAAATGATGTCATGAAGCTACAACCATAGAGTCCATCCAAGAGTATTCAAGGTTGGAGGTCTAGTACTTAAGGAGAACCCCCGCAATCAATAGGATCGGGAAAAGAAAGGTAAGTTCAAACCCAACTGGCTTGGGCCTTACATGATCGTAGTTGCTTATGGATTAGGGGCATATCATTTAGCAACATCAAAGGGTGAGTTATTTGATGACCCAATCAACAGCATGCATCTTCACCAGTTCTATACCTAAGAGAACCCCAATGTAAGGGGGGCATAAAATTTTAAAAAAAAAATACAAAAAATACAAAAAAATCAAAAAATAAGAAAAATACAAAAAAAATTGTCCTTTGGTGGAAACCTGGCAAGCAGGTGCCTGGGATAGGTATCATGGTGAAAACCTGGCAAACAGGCATCATGCATACTTTCTAGCTTTCGTGCAAATAAAAACAAGTGGTGAAAACCTGGTAAACAGGCGTTCCTTGTGATAAACCGCTTCCTCCATCTTTGGGAAACCAATCACCTTGTGTCCATTCTTCCTTCACTCGTGTCCCATTCGATCCATATCTGTTCCATAATAAAAACCTAACGATAACCTATAATGGCTTGATACTCTATCTCTTTGTTGCCTTGTCAACGAAGGTTTTATCCCATATCCTATCCATAGTGTCAGCCTGGTATAGTGTCTCTCGTTAGTATTCACATGGTCCAGGTCCATGAACTATGTCGCCTCTGCATCGTCATGGAGGCAAGGCCATTTTCAATGCGCCCCAAGGCTTCCCCGTCCATCCCATATCTAGTCTACTCTCTAGTCCATCCATGGTCCAAGTCCATGAACTACGTTGCCTCTGCATTGTCACGTAGGCAAGGCCATTTTCAATGTGCCCCCGAAGCTCCACTGTCCCATCCATCACATGTCTAGTCCTTCTATCTATCTGAGTCCACACCACTTTCCGTCGCCTTGGTCTTAGGTCCATTAGGGTTTACCCCGAACTATGTTACCTCTGCGTCGTCACATAGGCAAGGCCATTTAGCAATGAGCCCCCGAGGCATTAGGTCAGTCCCTTAGGGTCTGTCTCACCAATAAGGATTGTGGAACCTTTCACCAGACACAAGAGCGCGCAAGCAAATCCCGCTCTTTGGCAGAAATTTTGATGCAAGCACATTAACCTATCCAGAGCAAAGCAAGCAAACATGAACCTAAAGCACTATAAATGATTCTATCTAAATTATGGAAAGAAAAACACATCTAAATGCAAGAATGTTTTGTGTTTGTGATCATGGTTAAGCTACTGAGTCTTGATTTCTGCTATCATGTCTTTCTATGCTACTCGAGGATGCCAAAAGCTAGAGATGCTATGATAGGGGCATGATTCTTTTCTTTGTTTGTTGTTTGTGAATTAAACTTTAGTAATGTGATGCCTTGTCTAATGACATGATCGAAAAAAGATCATCGAGGACATCAAAGGTCTAACATGAACGGGGGCAATCCTTGACTGTTGATACCCAAGGAGTACTTAGGTCATCTCGGTTCAATTATACCTCGATGCTTGTATTAACTTGCTAAAGCAAAATCCATGTAAGCAATACTCAGATCATCTCGGTTCAATTATACCTAGATGCTTGTATTAACTTACAACATTTGGAAAAATTACCCAAAAAAAAATTGCCCAATGATGAAATAAGCACTTCAAAATACTTGCACTATCAAGACGTCAAAAGCAAAACATCCATTATACATCCATACATCCGTATCCCATGCAATAAAAGATCCAAACAATATAGAGTAGCAATACAAAATGAAGCTTGGTGAGTCTTTTCTATCAAGTCATTCTTTCAATCAATCTTCTATCTATCATTATGTCATCTCTGTGTCGATATCTAGAGTACATTTAGACATCACAAAAACATAGCATACAGTTGCATATCATATCACATGAGATAGTCATTTACATGATTAAATCAGTTGCATACATAATAAGTGCATCAGGTCATCCATATACATTTTTACAATCATCACATAGTGTCAACAGAAAAAAATTAAAAACATAGATAAGTGCATCACATAAACTGCATAATCATATAGGTACCATTTGCATTTGCACATTAGAGGCATATCAAGTAAACACATCTAAAGTCTGCATTAGGCCACATAACATCGCATAACATCATATACAAGCCTACATTAGATAAACATCATATAGACATAGTCAAAACATGCATCACATGAGTACCATCATACAAATAGAAATGCATCCATAACATAGAATGAGCAAACTACATATAGAGAGTATCAAATAGCTGCATCATCATATAAATATCATAAAACGTGTCCAAGTGTACAATATCAAAAGGTCCATCTCTGAGTCAATGTCATATACAATGAATACATCTCAAAGACAGTGAAACATGTCTCAAAATACAAAAGTGGTACATATACATATCCGGCTATCTGAGCCATCAAAATGTGTACATAGGAGCCAAAATCTGCACAAGCGTCTACTAGCCCTGCTGCTGTGAACCGCTGCTCCCAGCAGTGTCTCCTGAGTCCCCTCCTCTGCTGGCCCTAGACTACTATGGGCCCATCACAGAGGCTCCCAACCTCGATCCACCTGCTCTCTGGGAGGCCATAGACTGACTCCTGTAGCTCGCAGCCCTCTGACTAACTAGCACAGCACCATGGTATAAACCCCGATAGTATTGTATCTAAGCCTGCGCTCTGGCAAGCTCACCCTGCACCTGTGCTAACTGCCCCTATACCTGTGCCAACTGTGCATGTGCCTATGCTAGTTGTGTCTGTGCCTATGCTAGTTATGCCTGTGCTTGGTGCACCTGTCCAACTAGAAAGCTGCTAGTAGCATCTGTCCCAAGGGTTGCCACTATTGTATCCCGCTCTACTCGGATAACTCGTATCCATGCCTCTGCCATATCTCGCTCTCTAGTGAGCCCTGAGATAACCTCTGCATCTGTCTCCCGCCGAGCCTCGGCCATCCTAAGCTATGCCCACAGCTGTCGAACCTGCCCTCTCAGCATAGCAATAGCTCTCTCCTGGACATCTGACTGTGCTGGACCCTGAGAGGCCTGTGCCTGTCCCTGCCCCTGTGGCTGAGATACCTGCTACTGCGCCACCTGCTAAGGTGGCGATATCTGTGCCTATTGTGCAACCTATGGTTGCACTACCTGTTGAGCGCGGGAAGGTCCCTCCCCAGCTCTACTCCTCTACCTAGGTTTGTCTCCATCTCCACCACCTCCCCCTCTATCATCTCCTCCATCTTCTCGTCCTCCTCTCCTCCTCCTCCGGCCAACCTGGCCCTCATCCTCTGAATTTGCCTTGTCTATGCGAGGAACCAACTCTCCAGGCCCTGAGTACCTCAGAAAAATGTGAGCAGCAAACCACTCCTCGTAGTCCAGTTTCATCCATGCATCTGCGATCTCTCTCCTCATTAACCAGGCAGCATAAGGAATCTGCCGAAACTCTGCCACTGGCCCCCATCTAAATCTCTCAGCATGAGTCTGTGCAAATAGAGCCTACCCCTGTGGCATGCCCTGTCTCCTCCCAAACTGCCTTCAAACCCGACTGACAATCTGTCTCTCTAGGATGATCCACGTCTGGCCTATCAGCCATAGAGTCTGATAATAGTATGGCAGCTCGTCTGCCTCATCCTCCCAAGGCTCGCAGTCTAGATATGGTCACCAGATGACCACATCTACCCCATCCAATGCATGCCTCCAATACTCGAGCTTCCCTAGTCTATGCTGGGAAATCACTCCGGCGTAGTCATAGCTGTAAGGCTCTCCTCTCTGTCTCTGAAAAACACATGTCAGCCTAGTGATGGCAATGTGCTCCCATAGCCAAAACTGCAATAGTGAGACACCTGTTGATAAACTAGCACCCATGTGGTATACCACATGATGCATGTCGTGGCATAGGTGTGCCAGAACGCAAACACCCCAAGCATAACGGGTGCCCTTTGTGACCATCCTCTCCATGATCCGTCCCCATCTAATCAGGAACCCATGTGATCTCCTATCGGGACATACAACGCCTCCAATCAATCTTGCAACTATCCTAGGGAAATAGTCATAGTAGTCATGAATGTCCTGCCAAGAGATAACATGTCCTACCAACTCAAGGTTGTCAAATACCCACCTGCACTCTGCAAGTCCTACATCCCGCTATGGATCATACTCCACGAGCTCTCCCTGAATAGGCAAGTGGAGTATCACGTATACATCCTCCAAGGTCACCATCATCTCTCCAGCCGGGAAGTGAAAGGTCCCATCCTCACTGTGAAAGATCTCCACTGCTGCAGTCAATAAGTTGCGGTTCGCTCGAACCTCGGGCATAAAGAACACGTAGTCTAATCCCATTGCGCCAAGCTCCACTCGATCCATCTCGGTCAACATATGTCGTTGCAACATCGGCATGGGAAGCTGCTCCCTCGACATCAGTGTATCTCGAATGTCCTCCTGCAAGCACGCAAAGCAAGGCGTCAACCTAAAGCTGCAAGTACCATACTCAACATATCTATAGAAACATATCAACTAACTTAACATATCGAATTGATCAAAACAGCACACTACATCTCTTGACTAGATTCCTAAAATCCAAAGATAGCTTATCAATTGACGTGTCAAACAGGATGTCAATCGAGTCAATTTTGTTAAGTAAACTGACTATCTATATCATATGCGCCATAACATAAGGTACATGTGCCATTTCTTATCAAATGTGCCACTTCTGACACATGTGCCGCAACATTTCATGCATGTGCCACCCTATACCGTAAATGCGCCGCCCAGTTGCATGAGCCAACCTATACCGTAAAAGCGCCGCCAAATTATGCATGCGCCGACCATACTCATGCATGTGTAGCTTTCATGCATGCGCCGTTCTATATCCTATATGTGCCACAGAATGATAGATGCGTAGTTTCTCATGTCATATGCACCAAACTACGATCTGGCGCATTTGTCTAGCCTAAATTTGCCTAGCATTTATTACACTAAAAATTGACCCTAGGAAAAAAAATTTGAGATACATACCGGGGCCCCTACCTCTGCTGGCCAGTTGAATCGTCAGACTCACTCAAAGCGGTGCTCCTCACACGGAACATCCATCCTAGTATTGACTGCTCTATGCTCTATGCTCTCCTAAGCTCTTAAAAGCAAATCAAACAAAGCCAAGTGTGCATATAATTTGTCTTGTGGACCCAGCTCCTATATATAGCATGCAAACCCTAAATTGGCTATGTGGTGACTATGACTAATTCTCGCACCTGTTTTTTCCCGTTTTCTTCCCGTTTCTCAAAAATACATCATATTTTCTTCAATCTTAACCAAGTTTTTCCTTCGTCTTCGTGAGATTGCCCGTCTCATGCCTTCCGCCTTCTTCCCGTCTAATCTTCTGAGGGGGCATCCTATTGTCATAACCTGTATCAGGGGCAAACTAGGGCATGTATCATTATCGAAAATTTATTCTTTGAAACAACACCGTAAACTGCATTGCATCAAAAAGGGGCAAAAGTATACACCTAAAAATGACACGACTCGGTATAAATAAATATTCTTAATATTTATTTCATTCTAATTCTTCTATCAATAAATAAATTTATTTATTTGATTCATATTCCTCTAAATTAATTAAATATCAAAATATTTAATTACCTCTTCTAAAATCAAAATTAAATAAAATCTTTTATTTAATTTAAATTCTTCCAAACAATTAAATAATTCTTAATTATTTAATTAAGTCAATTCTTCTTCCAAATTTGCCAATGACGGCGTGGTTCGGTGGTTAAGTCGCTCGGTTGTAGTGGCGGCCACCAGAGTTCAAACCCCTGCTGGGCCAACGAGCTCGCAAGGTTTTACGCCTTCGCTGGGCCAACGAGCTCGCGGGTTTGAAGTGTTCTTTCTAGGGGATGAGGTCCCCCATGTTGTGGCATCACCGGTTCATTGCTCCGGGCAAAAGCATCCGTGTGGAACCGGAGGGCGTGTCGCACCAACGTCGCCGGTCACGTTAAAAAGTTTACCATGCGCATTTTAAAAAAAAAAAAAAATTCTTCTTCCAAATTTAAATAAATCAATCAAATTTATTTAAATCCTCTCAATCTCCAAAAATAAAATACAATCAAATATTTTATTTATTCTTCCAAATCATGCACAAACAATTAAATATTTATTTAATTTACTTTCTTATCTTCTAATTCTTCAAATATCTTCCAAATTTTCTAAAAATAAGTCTTTTTCTTCGTGCACATAAAAGAAAATCTCAAGTTGAGTTAACTGACTCAATCAACCTTATTTTTATCAATATCTTTTAAATTAAAAAAAAGCTTTCTAATTTATGAAAAGCATGTCTTATCTTTAGAAAAGAAAGTAGTTAACTCAAATAAAACAGCTTTTGTGTGACACTTGTATTCTTATTCGTGCACGTTCCTCAAGTCTTCTATACCGTTGATCATCTCATTCTTTCTATACCATTGATCTTCTCTCTCCTAAGTATATAAATTAAACCCAATTCTTCCATTTCATTCATCCAAACTTTAAATATCGTTACTCTGCATTGCTTGTGATCACACTCGATACTACCATACTACTATCATTGTTGTGAAGCTCATCTTCATGGCGAAACTATCATAGCCGTTCTCCATTGGCAATCTTAGAAACATAGCAAGGAAGTGCACTCTCTGAGGGCCTTATTCATACATGCAAGATCGATTGCAATAGGCAACCAACGGAAGCTATGAAGCTTTGAGGTTTGCAAAGGTTTTTGAAGTTCTTTTGTTTGATTGATCTCTTTGTTTCTGTATTTCATTGAGTTTTGGGTATTTTGATATTGATATATTGATTATTCATTTAGATCCAATTTTCCCTTAACAAATAGGTTATTGGAGTTAAGTGGGTCTATAAGACCAAGAGTACTACTAAAAAAAATTGAAAGGCATAAAGCAAGGCTGGTTGTCAAGGGATATAAATAGAAATCTAGAAGACACTATGATGAGACCTATGCACCAATTGCAAAGCTAGAAACCATGCAGACAGTCATAGCAATTGCAGCCTAGCACAAGTGGAAGGTATATCAAATGGACGTGAAGTAAGCCTTCCTAAATGGAGTATTGAAAGAGGTGTATGTAAAGCAGCCACATGGCTATGAAGTCTCAGGGCATGAAGACAAGGTATACAGGCTCCAGAAAGCTCTCTACGAGCTGAAGCAAGCACCTCGGACATGGTACAGTATGATAGATTCATATATGCTAATTAATGGCTTTAGCAAAGTAGCATTAAGCCCACACTCTATATCAAAGCAACCAATGGTTAGATTTTAATTGTTGTTTTGTATGTAAATGATTTAATTTTTACTGGGAATAGTGACCTATTCATTGCTGATGAAGAAAGAGTTTGAGATGACAGACCTAGGCCTGCTAAGATATTTCTTAGGCATTGAAGTCCAACAAACTGAGCATGGCATATTTATTTCACAAACTAACTATGCCAAATAGATTTTGAAGAGATTTAAGATGCAAAACAAGCCTGTACTAACACCAATAGCTATAGGTCTAAAACTGAGTAAGGAGGACAGATGTAGTGAAGTGAACCCAACCCTCTACAAGAGCATGATTGGAAATCTAATGTATTTGACTGCTACAAGGCCTGATTTAATGTCGTGGTAAGCCTGATATCTAGGTTCATGGAGAAACCTAAAGACACACACTAACAAGCAGGAAAGAGGATCCTGGGGTATGTCAATGGCACACAATGCTATGGCATTCTGTACACCGCATCCAATGAGTTTGAGTTGGTCGGTTACATAAACAGTGATTGGACAGGAAGTGTAGATGATAGCAAGAGCACATCTGGATATGTGTTCCACATGGGTTCAGGACCTATTTCATGGGTATCAAAGAAGCAACCCATTGTCTCTCTCTCCACAACAGAAGTTGAGTACATAGCAACAAATGCAGTAGCATGTCAGGCTATTTGGTTGAGAAGAATCCTTGCAGATTTGAATGAACAGCAAGAAGACTGTACAACCATATTTTGTGACAATGTTTCCTCCATAGCCTTGACAAAGAATCTAGTCTTTCACGGACGAAGCAAACACATTGAGATCCGTTATTATTTCATAAGGGATTTAATGGAGTATAGAGAGATTGAACTACAGTTTTGTAGGTCCGAGCAGCAGCTCATTGACATATTCACTAAGGCACTGTCTAAAGAGAGCTTTGAGCGCCTAAGAGAAAGCTTGGGCATTGTGGACAACTCCAAATTTCAGTTATGGAAAAAAACTCCAGACATCTCCAGAGATACATAATGAAAAAAGTATGTGGCTCCAGATTAAGGGGGGGTGTTGGAATTTCTAATCTGGAGCGGGCATTTATTACACCTACCCCGTCAGAGATCTCTAGAGATCTCCTTCATGCCGCCCTTGACCAAAACATTTATTGTCATTTGCTAGTCTGTCAATTTTCATTCAATGTTGGTCAATTTCCATTGAATGCAATAGGTAAGTTTGAATTTTAGGCGATAGAATTTTTGGGTGAAGAAAAAGACGAGGAAGGAATGTGCAGATAGTTAGAGAAGAAGATGAATAAGAGTTTTGCAAGCAATAGCAACACAACAGTGTAGAGCAGAGAGCAAAGAAAATTTGTTGCAGCAGCAACAGAGAAGAATATTGTAGTGAGAGAGTGTAGAGAATAGAGCTCCAAGCAATTCCTGACATGCATAGAAAACAGTTAGCAAAATGAGCAGTGGACAACTCCAAACAAAAAGGGACAATTGTGATGTAAAATAGTTTTTTTATTGATTAATATAAATCTCTATTTGTGTATTTTGTTTTGTGTCCTCTCTCTCTTCTATTTGTTTATTCTTCCTCCCATCAGAATGGTCTCAGAGCGTAACGCTTCCAACAAAAAAATCAATTCCCAAAAAGACAAAGGGAATTATAAATGCAATGTAGAGTAAACTACAAATTTGAAGCATCGTAGGTAAATTCAACTGTTGCTTGACAAAATGCAAAATATTATAAATGCAAGTAATGAGAAAACTATAAAACTGAAGCCTAATGTGTTTATTCTAGTGAAAGATTCACATCCTGCATTCAAAATTTGGCCAACCCACAATTATTGCAAACTTACTTAAAAATAAATGGAAAGCTTCACATGCCACGTACATTCTTCTGTGAGATCATGTTTAACCTTAGAACAAGCTAAAGTGTTCAAGCAATTATCATTAATAAAAATAACTTTAGACAACCCAACATGCTCTTAAACACATTTCCAATAACTAATCAAAAACAAATTTGAATAGTAAAGGTTATCTTAAACAGTTAAACTTTCGCCAGCATTAGTGATTTGTTCATCCCATCACACAATTGCACTTGTCGAAGGCTTGTGTGTACCATCTTTTATTTAACAAATGCTCTAAAGGCAAAAAGGTTTTACAAGGGCCAAAAGAGAACCAGGCCAAAAAAGCCCATCTAATTGGCTGCAGATACAATGGCTTTTGCCTTGCTAGAGAAGGGTTAATATTTTTTATTTTAATTACTATTAAATATTTATTCAAATTATAAATTGGATCTCTCGAGTAACTTACTATTCGTTCAATTGATAATCCTATTATTTTGTCAGGAAGGAGAAGAGTAACTATTGACAAACTAGGTGATTTACACCACCAGCACATCTATGTAATGTTTTCCAATGCCCACTAAAACCTCAGCCTTCTGCTGAGGCCCAGACCATTTTCAATGGTATCTTCAGCTAAAAATGGACACTCCCAAACAAGCTGAAAATTTAAAAACCATTCACATTGCTTCCTAAACTACAAGAACCTCTTCACATTAAAAAAACCATAATGGTGCAGACATAATAACAACTCTACCTCGTGTGCACACATCATGATATGCTGCAAACACTAAAAAGACTCGATAGCAAATGTATTACCACAAAAGCTCATAAATGCTAGACTAAAATGTTTTAACATATTGGAAGAGTAGCCACAGTGAATAGACTACTAATATGAACAATTTCATCTTTTGAAATAAAATCCAACATATTACAGATCAAATTCAAAAATTGCCAGAAGTTGTAATCATAATATAAGACTTTGCCAGCCCATATCCAACAATGTTAGTTGAAGAAAATCAACTACGTGATTTGTGGGATTTAAAGCATCCATTGTTTCAACTGAGTTTCCAACATATACAAATTATAGTTATTACACATTTTTTAGTACGAAAATACCAGGTTATAGCACACTCTCCAAAGTAATGAATTTACTCTGTGATATCCTGCAATCATGGATTCTCAAGAAATTACAACCAAGCAGGAAGTCAATAAATGGACTGCCGCATGAAAGATGTTTAAACACCCATTTTAATAGTTTCAGGCCAGATATCTGAAAGTGTTAGGATTATCTTTGTCCCTTTCCAGGTATTCCCGCGTGATCAGGTCTTCAATTCGCTTTTTGATAGCCGTAAATTCGGGCTGCAAGAAAAAACTTGTTAAATTTAGTAAACTAACAGCATTATTTCATAAGCAAACTAGTTCATTCTGCTACATTAATGTAGCAATATATTCAGCATCCAGTCGACAATTCACCTTGAACATTGGTTCAAGTTGCTCCACACACGCCGTAACAAGCTGTTGGTGAGCTAAAACTTTTCTACTCTTCATGACTCTTACAATTGACGCATCAATTGCATATCGTCTATCTTTATCCACATCCTTGATCAATTTTTTTTTCTCATCCACTGGTGGTAGTGGAATCTGCAATCAGGTAGAAACCATTTACCATGTGATTCTCCACACGTATTATTTGTTGTTAAAACAAACAAAGTGGTATA
The DNA here is from genome assembly GCA_027924645.1 of Cunninghamia lanceolata. Taxonomy (NCBI): domain Eukaryota; kingdom Viridiplantae; phylum Streptophyta; class Pinopsida; order Cupressales; family Cupressaceae; genus Cunninghamia; species Cunninghamia lanceolata. The sequence goes on along the minus strand of BSBN01000112.1, from coordinate 11,533,028 downwards.
CAATTGTTGTATTAGAGTTCAAACCTTAATTCTCTTCATCTTATCAGTGAACTTTGAATTGAATTCGAAGTAATCTGTTTGTGCCACAGTTTTTGTTTTTGGCTCTTTATTGAGAATTTTATGTTTTGCGCATGAAAGAGAATGTAGCAATCTGACAATATCATCATCAGTCAAATTCAATTGAGTCTTAACTTCTGAATAACTTAGCCTTTCTGATGCATTGAAAAGCAACAGTGCAGATGCCTGTATATCACCACACGGGAAGATAGTAAATTACTTTAACAATAAGAAAAAAAATGAATTCAACAAATATCAAGGAAAGTGATAATGATATACATGATTTGTTCACTTTTCAGATTTATGTTAGAGCCATTCTATAACCCACCAATTACAGTTTTCCTTTAGCCAAAGAAACTGTATGTTGAAATTAGTGCATTCGTAGAACTATGGAATGAATCCATGTAGGGTCAAAATGATTAACCATGACATTAACCTTGCTTTAACTTATCCTATCCAGCGAATTCTTAAATTTACAATATTAACTCTAGTAGGAAATGACCTATAATGCAATTTTATGTTAAATTAAACATCATAATAAATCATAATTGAATCAAAGAATCCAACTGCCAGTAACCAACCAACGAGGCAATTACCTGGTAAGTAGTAACAACAAGTTCCATAGGCTTAGGGTCAAACTTCCCATTAATATTACAAGTACCCAGAGAATATATCCATGTAAGCTTTCTATGCTTTGTCTTTGTCTGATAGAACTCCTTAAACATCTCTACGCATTTTACCTGTATTGCAGTAGCAAAAGTCAATAAGCTAAGCTGCTGAAATAGGTACGTTTAAGAGGAATGCTGTATAAAAAAGGGCATACCATTTCAGCAGGCAGATTAAGATCAAATGATTTGTAACTTGGCCAAAACCCAGTTGTCAAAACTGTCACAGTCAAGTCCATTCCAAGATGAGCATGAGGTTTTTCAGTAAGATAATCCTCAAAATGCCCTTGGTTCTCCTTTGCTAATGTTAAATCTGTAACCTACATAAAAGCACATAGATTTTGACACTGCGTCCAGTAAAATGAAGTTTATTGATAAGTAACATGCAGTGGAATTTTCTTGTTTAGGCAGATGTGGCATACCATGCCTTCCATTTTAGAAGTAAACTGGCTACCACATTGTTGCTTCAATTTTGTCAATATGCTTCTTTCATGATCATTGTTTGCACTTTTATCAAAGAGAAGTCTACGTGCAAGCTTCTTCCTGCATTGTCAACAAATAAAAGTAAGTATCCCAACACATAACAAGACTTGAAGTTTAAGGACATTTCTAGTTCAACATGAAGTTTAAGGACATTTCTAGTTGGAGTATCCCATGGTCTGTACCATAACATTTCTAGTTCAAAATGATGTCAAAAGCAGATTGGATGGTTCCCCACAAGCTCACATTAAAATCATTGACTGCAATATGTCATCAATTGCCCAATTAAACTGGTATTGCTAGCTCCATCTACATAGAGAGTAAATCATATACAGAAATTCGTCAACAGGAGCTACATGTGCAAGATCCTGCTGATGAGTTCCTAGGGAATTTTCATGAAGGTTCTAGACTTCTAGTGCTTGAATCTTCCATAAACTCTCTACTAAGATGTAGATCTCATTCAAACCATCAATGATGAAGGCACCATGGATGTTGTAGGTGCAGCTCGACTATGAGGAGTAGAGCATTCTCAAGTCGATCAAATGTTTGAAAAGCTCATTATGTTTGCACAATTTAATGTATAATTTCAAAAAATAGTCAGACACTTCAAATGGTTATGCTACTATGGAACGAAAGCAAGCACTTATTGCAGCTCTGATTTTATCTCACAAACCTGTGACATGTTTGCATTAATCACAAAATTGTGGCAGATGCCCTGACAGAATCTTAAAACCAGTTTCAACAATGGTCATACTACCAACTATTTTAGCTAAAACCATAACTGCCATCAACTTGCACATAGGCCATCTGAATGTTTTGTTCACAACTATGTATAGGACAGGCAATTGGGTTGAAAGGTAGGTTCGCACCAATCAATTGAAAAAATAAACAATCTCATGCAGTTTAAGAAAGATATTTAAGAAGAAAGTCAATTGTGTGTTGATTATAATCTTGCTATAAGAATAGTAATTTCAACACTGCAAAGAGCATGGAAATATTCTTCATAAAATGCACTAGACCCCACACTTAACATCATGTAGTATGCTGTTATTTTAATTTATGATTTCAGTGCACTTGCCACCTTTTCTCCCATACAGTTTAAGATAGATATTTAAGAAGAAAACCGACTAAGAAAGAAACAAATTACATTAACTTTTCTCGACATAATTGTTGTAAGAAATGTTAACAAACTTGTAGCATTTCTGAGGAAATTTACCTGTAAAATTCTGCAAATAAGTCTTTATCACTGATGTATGCGAGGAACTTCGCAGCCTGAAATAATATGAGACAGTAAATTAGTGTATAAAAAACCAATGGACAAGAGCCAACATTTAAGATCTCAGACTGAAATGCAAGACAAACCTTTTCGAGTGTATCTTCAATGTCTTCATCGCTCAATTTTTCACTACCACCTTTTTTCAAAATGTTGTCGCACAATGTGGCAAGCAATTCAGCACTTGTGCTTCCTGCAACTTCCTTACAAAACACCTCAAATGCTTTATTCAGTGCCTGTAAATGGAGTTACGAATCCATAAGAAAGGTGCTTAAACATTCTGCATAAAATCTATAAGCTTAACTGAGCCAACTTGAACAAGCAAAAGGACAATAAGCAAATTATACTTACACTGTACATTGTCATATTATTCATAAAACAGTCATTGACATATTTCAAGTACTTGTCATGCAATTCAATAGCTTTTCTCACGAACGCCTGAAAATCAACCTAGAAGATAAAGACAAGTTAATATTCTACAAAATACATCGAGCAATGAACTTGCGTGCGTATATATGTCAAAGCTAATCCCGTTGTGCAATGTTTGACATAGACAAAATTCACAAGACCGTATCCTAGTCTTGGCATATTTCTGCCTGGAGTTCAATGCAAAGTGGAACGAATGTCAGCTAGCACCTAAATAATAAAAAATTAAAATCTACTTTCAAATAAAACTTCAGAAATTCCCCTGTAATTACACTCTTTTTGATTAATATAATTCTGAGGTACCCCCTCTTTTCGTAAAAAAAATTAAAAAATAAAAATAAAACTTCAGAAATTAATCTGATCATAGACTAATGAGAAAATAGATCAAACTAGCTACAATTGCAAAATTACCTTTTTATTGGTAGCTGCATCTTCTAAATGCTTAACTAATGGTGTCCCCTCACCAGTTACATGCTGCATAACAGAAAAGCATAGTAAGGAACCAAACCACACAGAAACTTACTAATCATCTATAGAAAAATCTTGAGAATTTGAAACTGGATGTTTTAGCAGATTTGCAATCAAAATGTATACCTCCTTGAAAATCTGAGCCAGACGTTCCAAGCCTTTAGGTATCCTATAAAATAGCCTATACATCCTTGAAAGATCATCCACCTGTACCAAAAGTCAGAAGTAGTAGAAGATTATGAACAATAAAAATATACTCAGAATATTAAAATTTGTAGACCAAAATTATACCTTGTCATCTCTTAGCAATGCATAGCAACCCGAATGTAGTTCACTCTCATACTGAGATAGTAGTTTATTTTGTACTTTCTGTGGAAAAGATCACAAATAATGGTAACTTTTTTAGAATTCAAATACTTAAAACAAGCAGGTGATCGTGCATGTTTTACCTAAAGGAAATAACTATTAATTAACAACTTTTTTATGGTTGGTTGAATCCACAGATTCTGATTGACGTAACAAGTATTTAATAGAAACTCACTTCTAGCAATTTCTGTTCACTACTGGAATGTAGATAATGTGCAACTCTCTCTTTTTCTCGCTTTAAACATTCCTCGGCCTGTAGTACAATAAAATACACATCAGCTTCTAGATGAAGTCCATTTTCAAAATTAAATTGGCATTGTCAAATCATGTTTCCAATTCTAGCTCCCCTTTCAGTGCTGACCTTGAGCATATAACCTGGGCAAGAATCCTCTGGAATCCAGTAGGCAGCCTTTCGAGAATAGTAAGAAGCAGTGTCTTCCAACATGTCTACTTCAAAATCTTTTTCATAGAAATCCATGCTACCCATCCCAATCTCTACAAAGATGCCCAGAATATTTTTCAACAAAGCTTGATCAATTTGTTCTCCTTCACGTTCTCTATCAATCTAAGATAACACTAGTGAATTAGAACTTATTTTATTCATCAGAAACGACAATGTCAAAAAACTAAAAAAGTTCTGATAATTTATCGATATTTGCACTAACATACCAGAGTTATAACTGCATCCTTCACGTTATTCCTAATTTCTTAGTAGACCTGCGAAAAGGGAGACATTATTCCAAAAATTGTTGATGTTATTTGGCATATCTAAGCTACACATATATCAATCCTACTTATATATGGTCTTTAAGTGAAAAACAACTTTGAGATATAGAACAGGGAGTGACAGTATGAAGAGGAACAGCTCAATGTTGGATGTCATCTTATACTTACCAGATCACGGAAGCATGTTAAACCAACTTCATTTAGAGGTGGCAGGGAGCGCCTTGCAATGAAGTAGCGGTCCAAATAGTTAAAAAAACGAGAAAGCCACCGAACCATTATTTTGTGATTTTCCCATCACTTCACCAGTTCTCGCAACATAAATTCATCATGCTTCTCCCTCAGGGCTGGTAGAACCTGAGTTTAACAATTGAGACAATTCAAACAAAGACCAAGATGCAGTCCAAAGAATGATCATCACTGTCCTTAAATTTAAAATAAAAAATTCCTAAGCTTTTCAGTCAAGCAAGATTACATCCACCATCATGAGATGACACTATAATAAGAAACAAATTAAGGGAAAAAAACTTAACACATATGTAACAACAATGAAAATAATAAAAAAATACTATGTCATATAATTCAAAATTGGACCCTGCTTCAGACAATTCTTGCATGATCAAGATGACATCGAACTTGCCAGTGTGAATAGATTGAAATTCCTTACTCTAACGTCAGATAGAGAGAAACAAACACTGTTATACCTCACTGAGTAAAAGACAATTAGTTCTCCCAGGTTTCAATGCAGAAAGAAACTATAAATCTCAAGTCATATTCGAAATAGTGCAAACCAACTCATCCTGTCTGCCATGTGAAATTGCAGTCGAACCTGCAAAACAGATTGTAGATCTGGCTAGAAAGAAAAGCGAAACTTGCAGAAAAAAACAGAGTAAAAACAGAGCATAAGAATCGGTCTGAACTCTGTATATCCTGAATTGAAAAAAGGGTTAACAAAAATTACTAAAACAAAACAACCGCAGAAATGGACATGCGGTGAAAACAGAGTAAAACTGCGAACCGCTTCAGTTAACTCATTGCATGAAGGAATTCACCGAAACTAACTGTGCTTGCTGAGTTTGCAATTAGTTAGCTTATTGTCAAGAGGAAAATTGACCCTAACACCCCCCCTTAAGTCTAACTAAGGAGACAAAAAAGAGGAAAGGAAAGAGGAAAGAGAAAACCCTGTGGGAACAAAACCCCCCCCTTAAATCTTACTAAGGAAACAAAAGCCAATATAGCCAACAAAGATGGGTCCTAGCATCAAGGCCATTTTAGGTACCCATGTACATATAAAATTCACCCACAAATATAGAGAGAATATAAGAAAAAACGATATGAATCCCCCCATAATGAAAGAGCTCCTGTGCCAATGATGAATCCCTGAAGATAGAATATGATCCACTGCCTACAAATAACATTTCTCCCCTTAGGAAGAAAAGGATCCACTGGTGATTGGAGAAGCCAATCCAAAAAGATGGGTGATATTGGAATCCAAATCCAGAGGATGTGTGCCTCTGAAAACTGTTCACATGTCCACATGTCGGAAAGCGATGATGGCGATCCAAGATCTTGTGAAGACTGATATAGAGCAAGCTGCAACGGCGATGAAGATGATGGGACAACAACGTTGATGTGGCTATCAACAAAGAGGAGAGATAACTCCTCAAATGTGTCCTCCAAATCTGAAATGTGAGTCTCCATAAACAAGTTTGAAACTCCTATCAAGAGATCATCCTAGAAAGTTGAATCAGGGAGATTGTAGCTCCAAGAAGCCATTGGAAGCTTTCGAAGAAGCAACACAGAGAGCAACAGATACAAGGACAAAAGAGTGTTCCTCAAGAGAAGACATATCTCCTCAATAGTTTCATCTAGATCTGAAATGAGGGATTCTACAAACAAAAAAGAAATGTCTAATAGAAATTGGTCCCAATGAACTGAATCCAAAAGACATAAATGATCCCGTTGCAATGAATCACTGGAGGCTCTCGAAGAAGCATCTCTGGAATCTAGATCAGCAACAGGCGGTGTTGATGGGGAATCACTGAACTGATCATCCATACAAGATGTGTCCACATTAGATAAGGCATTATAAGTCTCAATAGCATCAATAGCCTGGTTTTCCAGGGAAACATCACTTTCAGATGAAGATTCAATGTCTCCATACAACTGTTTGATGATGATCCAAGCAATAGAAGGGCACTCAGTGTGCTCTATGTGATGTAGAGTATCCTCAGAAATAGTAAGACATATTAGTCCATAGACTTTGTCATTATTATTAAACCATGCATTCTTTTCATCATAGTCACTTGGCTCAGGATCGAGTCCAAGACAAAAAATTCTCTGAAACTAGCCTAACAACAAAATGATGAAAATGGTGTTTAAGAGACATGATTAACCCCCTAAATGGAACTTTATCTCAATTCATGATTACAAAGTGCATGTATAATCCCAAAAAAATGAATGCAAAAAGCATAAATAGAAACTTATCCCTTTCATGCAGTGACATGCCAGCACATGAAAAAGAATTGTTTATACTCCCTTTATGTCCATGAACAGAGGAATTGCAAGTAACAGCCAGGGGTTGAAGTGCTGGATGAAAATGACTGTTGCAGCCAATGTGCATGAGCAGAGTTGCCTATCACAGACCAAATGAAAGGGCCAAACAATCCGTGAGCGCCATCGAGCGGGAGGGCCTTGCCCATATGATTTCCGACCTCCACACAGAGGCTTTGCAAGCTGGTTTGCAGCTGCACGGCGCTTCTGTTGTCACTCTTACTTAAGCGATGTAGGCAACGCCAACCTTCTTCCCCACTTGCAGCGCCAACTCTATCAAAATGCTAGAGTGGTGTCATTCTGATGATAGCAGATCTGTAGAGGATTGGAATAACAACTACAGCACCACGTGGGGTTCCAGGCACTTCCTATCGCTGTATTTAGCGCTGCAAACATGAGGACTAGTCCAATCACAACGGCCACATTCCAGACGTCTCCCAGCAACAACCAACGCCTCTCTGCTGCGTCAAAAAGGCCTGAAAATATCTCCGACCTGCTCTGATACCATGTGAAATTGCAGTTGAACCTGCAAAACAGATTGTCGATCTGGCTAGAAAGAAAAGAGAAACTTGCCATAATTTCTTCCTTCTTTTGTGCAATAATTAGCAACTGCAATCTTCTTTCTATCAAGCAATTCTTTCTTGGGACCAAAATTCATATACATAATATTTATTGAGTGACCTCTCTATCGTAGAACTTAGTTGTAAGAAATGCAACGAATAGGGACTGTTTCATGTTTCTAAGCCCTGTAACTGCTGTTGTGTGGCCCCTGTAATTGTTTACTCTTGTTTTTGCTTGGTATCATCACTCTGCAATACACACTCAGACTACAAAGCATAATGTTGTTACAAAGGTTTCTGTTTACTCTTGTGTATTTTCTTTGGGTTTCATATTGCGTGTCTGCATAGAGATGTAATCAAATCTCTTAACACTCTGTTGCCATATTGCATTGTGTCTCTCACACAGATCTCCCATAAGGATTTTCAGATTTGCCAAAAAACGCCATTAGTACCGTTAGACTCTGTTGATTGAGTTTTACTCTTATCGGACATATATCACAAACCCTTGGCTCCGTGAATAATGATTATTGTAAAACATTTTTCCCTTCTTTCCTCAAAATAAGGTCCCCTCATATACTCTTGGTATATCGGTGCTTATGGATTTAAGTAAATTACACATTTTTATGAGGAAATTTAACTATTTTATGAGACCACATTATAAAATATTTTTACCTTTTTGTTGAGAGGATAAACATCTCTTCCTTCAACTTAAGAGTCAAGGATTGAGGAGTATACATTCTGTCAAATTCGTCTGGGTTTAAATTTGGCGTATTCTTTATGGTGTCAAGCGTTTGCCTTAACCCAGTCTCATCCCTTTTGGTGTGGAGTTTTTACACTGGAGAAGAATTTATCTTTTTATATGTCCATACTATATTTAATATATATAATTGTTAAAAGTCAGAAAAATGTGAAACATATAAATGCATATAGAAAACCATTTCATATGTGCAACCTCACCCAACCCTGTTTTCCATCATGTTGCTGCTATTGGAATTAATGAATAACTAGTCATATTTTGTAGATTTGTCATTGTCATTTAGTTTGCTGTCAAGCAATTCTACTTTGCTTGAGTTAGGTGTCAAGTTAGATTCTTGTTTTGTAGGGAGTTGTTGAGCTCCTCTCCTATTATAAAATTGTTAATCTCTTTGATAAAATAAAATGTGCTATTATATTTGTTCTGCTATTATTTTTCAATATTCTATCGATTGCTTGTGTTGCATTTCTCATTTCTAATAACATAGTTGCAGAATAACTTGTTTAGAGAAGCTTTGTTAGATTAACTTAAGCACAGTAAATGGGATACTAAACCTTTGTATGTTGATTTCTTTAGCGTAACGATTTTAATTCCACAAGTGAGGGAGATACGAACACAGCACGAATCCCACAACTACAGAAACCACCGTGTATGAGGAAGGGTACAGGAAAATAATGGTTTGTGTTGATATGCAGATTGAACAAACACAACAAACAATGATTCCGTAAGTCAAGATGCAGGGTATAGAGTATAAATTAGCTCATAAAATGTTAAGAGGGAGGTGTACTTTCCAAGACTTCTCAACTCCTAAAGTTCAAGTATCCAGGGTCTGTGAAAATATGTTTGTTAAGATTAATGTATTGCAACTGGAATGAGGTGAGCAAAAACTTTGGGAAATCAACCGCAAAAATGTTAGAATAAAATTTAAAACGCGTACTCACCACACTACTTCATCCATTTGTGGAGATGATTGGCTTTAGTAGGCATCTCCAAAGGAGACTTTAAACTCTCAAGTGTAAGAATAAATATTGTAACTCTAAAATGTAAGAAAACAAAATTAAGAGGTGCATTTACCCACTTCTTTAGTTATATGTGGAGATAAATGGCTTTAGTAGAATTAACAAAGGAGACTTTTCAGAATATTAGCAGCCATTAATATTCGTTCCATGTTGAGAAATAATTGATATTTTTGAACATAAAAGGAGACTAATCAAAAGGAATTTACTAAGAATGTTCAAGGCCCACATCTCAAACTAATCATACTCACAGTGTGCCTACAAAGCAGACTAATCACAAAGTATATTAAATCACTGTTACAATCCGGTCTAATAGATGATTATTTTCCCTCCAGCTATAACTACACAAACCCACAAAACTGACACAATTACTACCTAAAAAAGTGATGGTACATAGATCACAGGCTAGTAAAAAAACAAAACATCAGAGCTCTAGAAAACAACTAACCATTGTAGTGATATAGTCTTCAAAAGATTCCCTGTATCTGTCATAGAGTTGCTGTGAATAATCCTGTGGAGGCTTCTGTGTACACATGTTATAAACAGTCCTGTATCCAGTTAAGAATAGCAATAGCTATGTATTGTAGACATAATATTTCCACAGTCCATATAAATGATTGAAAATGTTTCTGTTTTTTTCATCAATAATAAAATTGTGTACACAACTTCAATAATAACTATTTCCTCAATTTCAGTAATAAATTAAATATGTGAAACCTAAAAATTTAAAAAAATTGTTCTATAAATAAAGCCAGGAATAGCATCATCTGTATAATAAAAAATTCATAATAAATTAGGCAACAATTATACCATTAAGAAAAATAAATTGAGCACTACAAGCATCAGTGACCCACAAACTATCAAAAACAAATCGCAAAGGATACTCATTAAGCATTATGTACTCCTCGGAATTGAATTGCTGCTCAGGAAGCCCTTCCAGGATGTTAATGAGCTTATTGATTCCTTTCTGCATGAGCTCCCACCCCTGTTCAAGGTCTATGTGTTTCCTGTAGGCCATGGTCGTTTTCTTGGGCTTCAATCCTGGACATTAATTATTGCTCCCAATATCATACACAACCTGAATGAGAAAGGAAAAAACATCATTAAAACTATAAAGAAACCCAAATAGCAAACGACCACTAGAATTACACAGTCCACAAAAAACACTAGCCAAAAACACTAGAATTATACAGTTGACGAAAACACTAGCAAAACAAATCAATTGTCACAACAAATCCAAATCCAATTCCATATCTAACAGAAACTGATAAAATTAACGAAACACCAGCTATTTTCGACCCTCAGATAGCCAGCCGTACTTGAGGAGGCCAGGGTTTGAAGATGAAAAATGGTCGAAATGAATGAGGAGAACATACCTTCAACTGCAATTTTAGCCGTGACCCCGTCTCCTCCCCTCTGTAATTTACTACTTGTTTGTTTTAGTTTTCGTTCCTGCGGGAGACGCAGGAGTACGATCTTACACGGAAATGACCGCTAACATATGTTATTAAATGTTTCTTAGAAGGCATGAGTTTTCCAAGAAGTGTTTTTGGATTTGACTCTCTATGTTTCTAACGTTTCTTTGAATCAATTTTTCTTTCTCCCTCACCTCTACTGTTTTTAAAATTCTTTTCTCTATTTTGTTGTTTTCTATTGTCCTTCCTATTTTCACGTGGGATGTCAAATTCAAGTGTGTTTGGAAGCACTCTGTGATAAAAAAGAGGACAATGTTAAAAATAATTACGCAATTAAATCTAGAAGTATTATTATTTTTTTGGTTGATGATTAGTTAAAGGTATGTAAGCTTTGTCTCCTCATCCATTTCAACCATTTTTCATTGTGAGGGGATTCAAACCCTGGACCTCCTGAAGTACGGCTGGCTCTCTCAGGGTCGAAAATAGTTGGTTTTTCGTTAAATTTACCAATTTCTGCTAGATATGGAATTGGATTTGGATTTGTTGTGACAATTGATTTGTTTTGCTAGTGTTTTTGTCAACTATATAATTCTAGTGTTTTTAGCTAGTGTTTTTGTCTACTGTTGTGTATGATATTGGGAGCAATAACTAGCACTCCCATCAAAAGGAGGTGCAATGATTACTCCGATTGTAATTTATATAGAATGTCATATAAATTTGAAAGTAGTATAAAGTGAATATAGAAACATAGCATTTTATAAGAGGTCCTAAGTTGTAACAATAAGTAATCTATAACTAGAAGATCAAGAGTTGCCAGGTTTTCACGCACTTATCAAAGACCATAATCAATTGATGATGTTCTCCACCTACGAATCATTGCATTTGTATACATCTCTTCATACGCGTTTCAAAAGGGTGTTTCACTTCAAACGAACATCGATTATTGTCAGCTTAAGAAAAGCTATGTGGTGTGAGAAGGTGCTTGGGATGTGACTTTTTGTCATTTTTGTCTACCACTTAGTCAATTCATAATTGTTGAAAAAGTTCAAAAGTTAAATTAACTTTCAATATTTTCTAAACCAAGTCAAGTCTTAACACTCATAACGAAATCAAAATTCTTATAAAAAAATAAAAGATAAATGCATGTAAATTGATGCTAATTTAGGAAAATATTGGAAAGAGATGAGGAAAATATTGGAAAGAGATGAATTATCTTTTAAGCAGACATATTATGACGCATCTCTGCTATCAGAGCGGGTCCGGATAAATATTACTTTGTAGTTTGTTGCGAATTTAATGCTTTTGTGTGGAAGGCATTCCAGTGAGCTTCAAAGTGCATTCCGTACGACGTGGAGTGCATATACAGACCCCAAACAATATGATTGATTGAAAATTTGAGCCAATTTATGCAACTAGAAGATAAATATGTACCTTTTCTATCTTTAAATTTTTTTTTTGTATACACACCAATATGTTATATTTTATAAATTAATATAAAAATCTATCATTTAAAAAAATAAAAATATTTTGACCCCAACTTCTTGGAAAACAAGAGGCACTCACAATTTATAAATGCTAGTATATATATATGATCAATAATGTAGCTGGCCCACTCCAGCGAAGGTCATAAGGGGGACCTCCTCCCCATCCACATTAGACCTTAGGATCCACTTAAGAGCCACACACACTTTCAAATCCACTTAAGAGCTACTAGAAGACCAAGAGTCACCACATAGAACAACACTATAAACCACCTACGGAGCCACCACGGAAGTCCAAGAACCACGAATCCACTTAAGAGCCATTGGAAGACCAAGAGTCACCACATAGAACCACACTAGAAACCACCACGGAAGTCCAAGAGCCACATCTTGAAGTTCCAACTATAGATGTTACTTGGGGATTTGAAATTGGATCTCCATGAGAACCTTATGGCCTTGCCATTAAGCCCAACCCCTTTCACAAATGCTAGTGAATATATATATTAAAAGATAATATTAATTTTTTAATATAGTTTACAATCACATAAAAAAGATAATATGCATTAATTTAGAAAGTAATTAAAATTTTAACTTTAATTTTATTTCAAAAGCTTTGTTATTATATCATATTAATAATTATATGGTAAGATAATTTATTTAAAGCATAAGTATTTTTAAACATTAATAATATATACTTATTGTTTTGAGTTTTCACCATTGTTTTATCTATTAACAAATATTTTAAAATAATTATATGTTAAATAAATTTTTTTAATTATGATTACTATAATATTATTGAAATTTATCTTTTTGAAGGAAGAGTCCTTAAACATTGACATGTAAAATCAAAAACATTATTGCTTGAATTTTCTTTTTTAAACGCAGATTATATTTAGAAAATAGAAAATAGTGCCTCAAAGATTTTTAAAAAATATCTTATTAAGTGCATCTCACATGCCTCCATTTTAGATTTACAAAGTTTCTATATGACTTGCATGAGGGAATTATTTCCTAAGACTATTTGAAGTTGCTTTAGAACATAGGGTTTATGATAATGGTAGAAATGATGGTAACTTGTACTACATAGGTGAAGAGAAATAAAACACATATCAATATATATATATAGAGAGAGAGAGAGAGAAATGATGGTAACTTGTACTACATAGGTGAAGAGAAATAAAACACATTTCGATATATATATATAGCTATGTTGCACACTTTGCACCTTCGTTCCTCTTTTGCTCTCTCTAGTGAGAAGGCAATTGAGGACTCTGGCTCTGTTCCCGTGGATGGTAGCTCCACTGGCGATGTTGAGGTGGGTGTTGGCAATGTTTTCTCCTATCTAGGCATCAGAGAGGACAAAATCCTTGTGGAGGCCTTGCGTTGTGGCAGTAGAGCCTCTCAGTTCCCCTGCTCACGGCCTTCCCGTTAGGGCGAGTCTTCCTCTTCTCATCCAGGAAAAGGGTGCTCCCCTTACCTTTTGCTTACTACTCCCGGTGCTAACGCTGCGAATGGCAGTGATAATTGGGTGCATTCCCTGATCTATTTATCCCCTTTTGGGCATGTCCCTAAGATTAGTGTCGACGGGCCTATTCATCACTGGGAGGAGTTCCTCCAAGACCATGCACTCATATGCAGATTTGTTAAAATCTGGCCAAAGCTATATGATTTGCATGATTGGATTTCTTCCCATTGGAAAGACTATCTGGAAGATGAAATTAGTATCTTCCCCTATGCTAGGGGATTCTTCATCTTGGAGTTTGAATCAGAAGAGGATAATGATAGGGTGTTAAAAAAGGGTCTGTGGGTATTTCAGGGTGATTTCTTATGTATGAAAGCTTGGTATCCTTCATTTGATCCTCGAATAAAGACTTTTACTTCCGCCTGTCTTTGGGTCTATTTACCATACCTTCCGATCCAGTTTTGGGAGTTGTATTTTTTGCAAACCATAGGCAATGGTCTGGGAAAATACTTATGCGCCTCGGAGGAGACAATCAACTATGCAAGTACCACCTGTGCTTGGATTTGTGTGTAGATGGATCTCTCCTCAGGCCTCCTAGCTAAGATCTCATTGAAAGTAGGCAAGAGATGTTGGAGGCAACCAGTAGACTATGAAAAGGTGGCTTTCAGGTGTAGACCCCGTTACTCAACTGCGCAGTTCACTCCTCAATGCCCAAAATTAAAAAGTTCTATGATTGGAAACTAGACTTCTCGATCCACTCCCACATGGTGGATTGGTGTTGAATACCATCATTACATGATTCCTTCCCAACCAGCCATGCACTTGTTTGAGTCCCCTCCATTGGAAAAAATCTTTAACCCCCCTACTAACTCTCTTCAAAGTCGAGAATCCAATAACACCACTCCGTCAAATATTACTATGGCCTCCTTGGGAAGAGAAGGCTTCATGCATACAGATTACCTAGTTGCTTCTTCTAATGCTCTTGTTCAGGAAGTTCTTGATGCCTCAGCTGACATCCAAACATATTTGGTAAAAACATAAGACACGAGGTGAACACCACCCTTTGAAGAAGTGAATCAAATCTCTATGGATTTATCCCAGGCTGCTCAAGGTTGGACTGTGGTTAAGAGGAAAAAATATTCAACTGGCAAACTCTAAATGTTGCTCAGGTCTATTTTGAAAAAGAATAATAGCAGATAAAAAGCATTCATTTTGGCTTTGAGGTCGTCTAGAACACAACATTTTAGGGATTTTAGATGGTGTGACTGTGTTGTTCTTTGTTGCACCCCTTGTGGCAAGGTGATGATTAAAGCTCTAATTCAAATTACCCAACTAACTAACTTTGTTTATTTAAGTAGTAGTTTGAAACTATATATATGAATTCAGATATTTTATGTGAGATGATTAAAGCTCTAATTCAAATTACCCAACTAACTAGCTTTGTTTATTTAAGTAGTAGTTTGAAACATAAATTTAATTTTTGTTTTACACAAAATTATATTTTGTATTTTGGATCCACTCACAAATCACAATTAAAAAAACAAATTCAATACTTTTTTTGATTAATATTATATAACATATAAAATATATTATATTCATATATTTATAAGTATAATATAATATAAAATGGTATATTTAGACTAAACATATTTAATATTTCTTATTTAATTATTTTTATTTTATATATAATAGATAGTCTCTAATATAATTGTATTTATTTTTGTTTAGTATACTTTATATAATGTAAATTACTTAATATATTATAAAATCATTTATTTATATTAAATATTTAATTATAATTTAATTATCATATTTATTTTATATATAATATATAATATTTAATATAGTTATATTTGTTATTGTTAAGCATATTTTATATAATGCAAATTATTTAGAAATGAGATAGAGAGACATAGAGGAGGATAGAGAGAAGGAGATAGAGAGAATGAAAGAGAGAGGAAGAGAGATAGAGAGGTAGAGGAAGAGAGAAGGGGAGAGACAGAGAGATAAAGGGATACACAAAGAGAGGAAAAGAGAAGTGGAGAGAGATAGAGAGAATGAAAGAGAGAGAAAGACAAAAAAAGAGGTAGAGGAAGAGAGAAGGGGAGAGACAAAGAGATAGACGAATACATATAGAGACATAATATAAAGAGATAGATGAATAGAGAGAGAGAGAGACATATTTAATATTTATAACTTAATTATATTTATTTTATATATAATATATAGTATCTAA
Source organism: Cunninghamia lanceolata (assembly GCA_027924645.1). Taxonomy (NCBI): domain Eukaryota; kingdom Viridiplantae; phylum Streptophyta; class Pinopsida; order Cupressales; family Cupressaceae; genus Cunninghamia; species Cunninghamia lanceolata. The sequence goes on along the minus strand of BSBN01000112.1, from coordinate 11,517,093 downwards.
TATAATTGTATTTATTATTGTATAGTATATTTTATATAATATAAATTATTTAATATATTTTAAAAATACTATTATATTATAAAATCATTTATTTATATTAAATATTTATTTATAATTTAATCATATATATATAATATCGAATATAGTTATATTTGTTATTATATAGCATATTTTATATAATGTAAATTATGTAAAAGTGAGATAGAGAGATGTAGAGGCTAGAGAAAGGGAGATATAGAAAGAGGGAGGGAGAGAGGAAGTGAGATAAAGACATGGAGGAGGATAGAGGAAGAGAGATATAGAAAGAGAGACAGAGATAGAAAGAATGAAAGAGAGAGGAAGAAAGAGAGGTAAAGGAAGAGAGAAGGGGAGAGACAGAGAGATAAAGGGATACATAGAGAGAGAGGAATAGAGAAGTGGAGAGAGATAGAGAGAATGGAAGAGAGAAGAAGAGAGAAAGAGAGGTAGAGGAAGAGAGAAGGGGATAGACATAGAGATAGACAAATACAGAGAGAGAGAGAGGAGAGAGAGAGGGGAAGGAAATTGTAGAGAAGAATAGAGAAAGAGATTAGTCATGCTAATTAATTGAATGCATTTCAATATTTAAAATAAAAATGAATCAATATTGTTTGCATAAATATTTTTCCTACATGCTAAAATTACTTAGAGGCTATCAATTATTTTAAGACACTCTCAAAACAATGGAGGCAACTAGACAAATACACTTGAAAACAAGCATGGTCAACCATATAATACAATGTGGTCTCCACCTTCCTGACACTTTTCAAAATGGCACTATTTAGAGAAGAATAATGATTTCACATAGTACAATTAAAGTTTCAATAATTCTTTCCACACTTTGACAAACATGGGGCTAAGAATTTACTCCAAAACATATGAATCCAAAGGAAATGTACAAATGCCCTCCTCTTAAAGTTATAGGTACAAAAGAATAATAGCAACAAAAAATTAAACAAAAGAAACACATAAATACTAAGAAGCCATACTGAAAAACCAACAATTATGAATTTGTGTTGTAATGATATAATATTATATTATAAAATCGTTTATTTATATTAAATATTTATTTATAATATAATCATATCTAATCCCCCGTTAATGGGGATTGGGGTGCTGAGACCCGGCAAAAGAGAAAGGAGATGAAGTGGACTCCACCTACGAGGGGATGGGCGAAGATGAATTTTGATGGTGCCTCCAAGGGGAACCCGAGTGCTTCTGGCATAGGTTGCTTGGTGCCGGATCACAATGGTGACATTCTAGGAAAGGCGGCAAAAAAGCGTCTAGATGGATCTAACAATGAAGCTGGAATACAGGCTCTCATCTTGGGCCTAAATTTATGTTGCGTCCTCAAGGTCAAGAAGGTGGAAATAGAAGAGGACTCCCTAGTGGTGATTAATGCCTTGAGAAAAAGGGGTTTATCTAATTGGAAGTTAAATGGCCTCTTATTGGAGGCACTAAGTATTTTGGAGGGCTTTGAAAGTGTGGTATACAACCACATGTTAAGGGAAGGAAATAAAGAGGCCGATGAGTTGGCCAACACAACAATCATCTCGGAGCATGCTCTATTGTGGGAGTTAAGGTGTAATGAATTTACCATCACTTACGACTGACAACCAGTCTTATCACATCATTAGAATGATTGAAGTGAAGCGTGTGGCGAGGGTTTTATGGCGGATGGTTGGGCTTTGGCGCTAGACAACTCAGTTGTTGGATTTGTGAGAATTGATAGTTGGCGCTCATTTAGAATGGACACCCCAATCAGGAGCTTACATGCAAGAAACGATAGATGTTATTCTTGGGGTGTATTATAGAGAAGAGGCTGAGATAATTTTTAAGCCCATGAGTGGCATCGTGCTCTTTGCTATAGAATGGGTGTTGGGAGAGAGGTTCATGGTGGCATAGCATAGTTATAGGGTCAATTCCAACTTGGCGTCGATGTTTCTCGCTATTCTTTTGGATGCAAACAAAGATAAGGTAGCCATTGCAACACTCGTGGAAGCCTTTGTAGAGAAAGACTTATGTTGTGGCTAGAAAGAGGTGATGAGCATGGCCAAGCAAGGAATGGGCATTCCCTAGGTGGACGAATCCCACACAATCAATGTGGCTGGAGACGCCATGACCTGGCTACCATTCGTGGAGGAGGCTGGAATAGAGCATATTGCAGGGAGGAGGAAGCGAGCTGCGAGAGGGCTTTCATTCCTAAAAAAGCTCGTTGGGCTCATGGCAGAGGATGCCTGGATGATGGAGGTGCTAGAATCTTATTATGTTGAGGATGTCAATGCGTAGAAGGGTCTGTTAGTGGTTTTTTGCCGTATGTATCAGGATGCTTAGTTATGTTATTTCCTGTTGTTAGTGTTGACCTATTTTCCTCTGCCTAGAGTCCAATAGTTCATCTTGAAAATCTTGTTGGAATTCCTTGGAATATAGCCCTACAGGACCTAAATCCTTCAAATCCTAGTGTTTTACCTTGTGAAAATCCCTAAATTTTTATTTGGAGGATCCTTGCGAAAAACCCAGAAACCTTTAGTCTTCAATGTCTTCCTTCACAGAGATTTCCATTTTCATACTTAGTTGTTTTCTAGTATGGATATCTATTGTCTGGATATCCGGATATTTCGTAATACCTAGACCTTAGCTAATATCCAGATGTTTTCTTAACATCTAGATCTTAACTAACATCCAGACCTTAGTCAGGATCCGGACGTTAGCTAATATCCAAATGTTTTCTTAACATCCAGATCTTAACTAAGATCCTGATTTTTCCTGAATATCTGAACCTTAGTCGATATATGGATCCTAGTCGATATCCAGATCTTAGTTAATATCTAGACATTATCTTAATATCTGGACCTTAACTAAGATCCTGATAGTCCCTGAATGTTTGGACCTTAGTCGATATCCGGACCTTTCCCAATATCTGGATATCTCCTAATGAACATATCCTTAAGGAGAATGTCCTGATGACGTCATCCAGAGCCTTTCCAAAGAAGCACCTTATGACGATGACATCATCAGGACATTCCGGCATGGATATTTGGAAAATCTTAATATCCTGGCCCTCTCAATATGCAGTGACATCATCAAGATATAGACGTTAGTTTCACGATATGGACATAAAGAAGCATCCAGATATTTGGCTAATATTCATATATCAAGTTAACATCCAGACATCAGGTATCCATGCAGATGACGACCTCTCCATGTTGCTAAGGTAAATTTGACAGGTGCATCCAGATATCAGGATATTGAAACTATTGTGTTTCGTCAGGTTATATCATTCGAATACTTGTGAATGTGAATACTCAAATGGATATTCATGGATATCCATATGCCCATTGACTGCAACTTTGACCGTGAATATCTCTTCCATTCTAAGGAATTTTTACATGATCTAAGAGGCAAAATTGCATAAAATTTCATCCTCTTTCATTTGGCAGGCTTTTCGAGGAAAATCCACACTTTGAAATTATGATCCAAAATTCAAGATCTAGATATGGATATGCATATCTAGATATCAGGATAAGTTGCTGACTAAAGATGAATGTGTAGACTCAGCTGAGAAGACATATTAAAGGCCGACTTGAAGTGTTGTAAAATCTTTCAGAAGGCAAATATTTTGCATTAATTGTTGTAGGTGTATGATTCAATAGTTTGTATTAATGGCATAAATATCTTCCAGCTGCTTGATGGATTCATATATTTTCTACATTGAATCCTTGCAGGTATACGTCCCTTCTGGTGAGGAAATATCTTTGACAGGCCCATGGGTGCATTCATTATAGTAGGTAATGGCACTCCATTGTAAATGCTATAAAAAGCATGAAATGTAAGGTATTCAGGTTGGCTTTTGGTCTAAAAACCATATCTCTTGCAATTGTAATCATGCCTCTATGAGAATAGATATCAAATTTTACCTTCTCATGAATTATTCTTTGCTCTGTGTATTTTTCTGTTTGATCTCCATCTGTGAATGCATCTTTCCTCTTGGATTTAATTTAGTTTCCCTTACCTCTACAAGTAGTTCATGATTTGTGTATGATCGTCTGTTGAATATTGTTATTCAATGCATACATGGTTGTTTTGAGGGCCTTCTCATATTCAAACATAGTGTATCACCTCCTTTTAATTTTAGTTTTACTCATTCTTCCTCTTTTCATAAATAGGTGGATAGATTAGGTTTAGTCTTAGGATCACTGAATCTCTTATTCAGCAAAGGAACCAACCTCTCTCTAGAGATTTGGCCTCCTTCCCACACCCAGATGTCATCTTAATGTTTCACTAGATTGTTGAAGCCCTAAAAGCCTTCAACATTGGGTGTAGATCTATGTGACAACAGTTTCTAGCACGCCTGGTGGGACCCTAAGCATAAGCAATCAAGGAATCAAGCTAAGAATCTGGTGTTCTTCTCAATATTATGTATCTCAGCAGACACTTCATGCACCTGGTGACTCTACAAGCATCTGGTTCTGATCAACGCCATCTTTTATGCCTATGCAAACTAGGGCATCTTCAAGAGGTAACTTTCAATTCGTTGAACTATCTGTTGTTGCTTCAAGGAGAATATCTAGGTTATCTAGATCTCCTGTGAGAAACAACAATCTTACTTTACCTCATTCAAGGACTCAATCCACACCCCCTGTTAGGTTTCAATATAATAGAAGAAGCTTGCATATTCCTAAACTAAATTTGAAAATCCCTAGGATGGCAAGGAATTTACCTTTTATGACCTTTAATGGAGGCAATCCTTTAGACTTGGCTGCATACAATGACATACCAGTTGTAGCCCTGAAAAGTGTTTCACCCTTCATGGGTGATGGTTCTATAACCCCTACTGATCACATCAAAGACATGTCCAATGTATGCTCATTCCATCATATACAACATGAAGATGTTGCAGTCTAGCTCACGGTCTCATCTTTTAAAGGGAGAGCTCTTCAATGGTTTAGAAGCTTGATGCCTACTTTAATACATACCTAGGACGAGATGGGAGAGGCCCTCTACAAACAATTTGGAGAGAGGTCCCAGACAATGTTTCATTACTTGAGCAATTGACAACTATCAAAAGAGCTCCAAGTGAGATGCTAGCTGACTTTAACTTCAGATTCTAGAGGACATAGAAGAGAATTCTAGCTACCCTCATGCCATCTCCATAGGGTGCTTTCTAGTATTTTTTAAGAGCTTTGAATTCTAACATTGTAGTGATGATGAAATCAATGGGTTCTGAAACCCTACCCGCTGGCTATGAGACAGCTCTGAAAGCTGAAAATTGCCTAACACAGGCTAGAAAAATTGCTCTCAGACCTCTTGTTCCCCTTTTTCCAAAGTTGCCTTCATCATCCCAGCAGCCCATTATTGCTCATGTCCCGAAGCCTAAAGCTTCAACATCCTCTCTTTCTCAAGAAGAGAGTGACCTTAAAACCCTAATGTCTAATTTGACCAACAAGGTGAATAGTATAGTTATCCAAACTGCTCCCAAACCCCATCAAAATTCTAAGCAGGGGTAGTCATCTAACCAAAATTGGAACCAAGGATACAATCCCAATAGAAATCAAAACTAGAATCAGGGTTACCAGCAGAATAGATACCAAAATCCTAACCTTGCACAACCTTTACAAATGGTCCGACCCATCCAACAAATACCAACTATGAATCTAGTTAGGGCTTTAGTCCCTACTTAGAATAATCTAGCCCAAGAGGCAGATTGGTGCTACCCCTACAACCAACTTCATAATTAGTCCTCTTGTGCTTTTGGAGCACAAGAGAGAGCTTTAATGGTGCAGAATTTTCATACTCAATAGGCATCATTATCGGAGGTAGCCAATAACAATCCTAAAGTACCAAATGAGGCTACTTCTAATGCCAACATGATGTTGTGGACTTTGGAGGATTTTTGTGCTATCAATCAGCCTATGGACAGTGTTGTTATGCCCATTGTAGACAACATCAGGTCAAAAAAGAGGCAGTTGGAGGTTAGCCCTATGCCTACTGTGTTGCAAAAAGATCCTACTTAAAGACAAAAGTGGCTAGTACCACAATTCTGATTCAGAGCAGCAAAGCTACTACTGCAAAAGACATTCCATTAGGCTTAAAAGTTCTTGAACAAGCTACAGATCAAACAAAGAAGGGAACATGGATTCCCTCCATGCATAAGGAAAATGATGTTCCATTAAATATTGTGGAACAAATGAAGAAAACAATTATAAATGTCTCCATATGGGAAGTAATGTCAATCCCTTCCTAAAGGGATCTGTTACAAGAAACCTTGAGGCACTTCCCATCAGCTGAATTAGCAACATCAGACTCATCACCAAAATAGAAAGAGAAGACTCCTATCAGTCTTATGCAACCGAGTGAAGGACAAGTATAGTCAAGAAACCATCTTCTTACTACTTGTCTTTGATCATTAGCAAGTTTTTAGTGCACAACTATATGATCGATTCAGGGGCTAGCATTTCAGTCATGCCCAAGAAGATAGTAGATGCATTAGGCATCAAGTATACCCTTGTTTCATTAAGAGTATTATAGTTAGATGGCACCTCTGTGAACACTATAAGAGTGATCAAGGGACTGGACTTGACTCTGCATGCATGTCCAAACCTGACTTTCAAACAAGACATTTCAGTCATTGGTCTTCCCCCTTCTTTGGCATCTATCTGTCAAGGGATTTCATAGCTAAGGTAGGTGGCTACCTTTCTTCTGATTGGTCTCATATGTTATTGAGGACCAAGTATGGCACAAGGTTCGCCATCAAGGCTGAACCAATTTCAAATTATCATGTGGAGAACTATGAACACAGCCTAGTAAACCCACATGTTCTAACTCAGGGTGAGGAAGTGCATGATCTAGGGCCTATTGAGGTAGAGCCTTCATCTCTTCCTATCCCTGACCTGTTTCTTGATGAGTGGACAAGGGATCATGAAAATTTTGATCCTTATGACGCCACTGAGGTGACTAACTTGGGCAACTACATGATCCATGAAGGGGATTCTTTAGTCCCTTATGTACTTAAGTTAGAGGAGGACTCCATTGGCCCATGGAAGATGTTTTTTGATGGTGCACAGAGCAGAAATGGAGCTGGTGCATTTGTTTTGCTAGTCTCTCCAACTAGTAAGAAGTTGCATTTTTCTCATAAGTTGCATTTTTCTTGCACAAATAATGTAGCAGAGTATGAGGCATTGGTCCATGGCCTGTTGATTGTTGAGAAGGAAAATATTAAGCATCTGGAGATCTTTGGTGATACTGAATTGGTGCTCAAACAAGTCAGAGAGAGACGTGCAACAAAAAACCAGCTTCTAAGAGCTTATAGACGTAGAGTTTGGGACCTATTTGAGAGTTTTGATTTTCTCAACCTGTAGGTAATCCCAAGAAAACTAAATGCTGATGTTGATCAATTGGTGACGGTGGGGGCTCAATTTTCTCCACCTACAAACTTGTTTCAAGGTCCTGATCAGCATGTGAGGATTGTTGTCAGACCATCTATTCCTAATAATGATATCCATTGGCAGGTATTTAACAACAACGAGCAGATTGTGAGCTTCATTCATAATGAAGTAGAGTTTTCTTCCATAGCACATCCTAGGTTGTAGGAATGCTATGGTGATCAGATCATCCATCTCAAATAAAACAAGTTGCCCAGAGGTCTAGTCACCCTTGAGGCCATCTTTAACCGTGATGATGAGTTCAGGGGTGAAATGAATAACATGACCTTCAAAAAGGATAATTACCAGAAGGTAACCATCACCCAGGACAAGGAGTTACTACTGGGAAAAGTGTGTGGTGATGTAGAGGAGCAGGAGTTCATAAAGCTTGCCCAAAAGTACGGTGACGTCCTCACATGGACATATGAGGATCTTAAAGGATTCAATCTAGCTATGGCTCAGCATGCCATTGATCTGGATCCTAATTGCAAGCCAGTTCGCCAAAAGCAGTGGCCCGTAAATCTAAATATTGAGGTGCTCATGAGAAAAGAGCTTGCTAGGATCATACAGGTGAGGATTATCTTCCCTATCAAATATTCTACTTGGGTTGCTAATATAGTACCTGTGAGAAAGAAAAACTGAGAGATTAGGCTCTGTGTAGACTTCAGAGACCTGAATCGTGCTTCTCTGAAAGATTATTACCCTCTGCCCTCTATGGATCAAATTTTACAGACAGTTGCAAGGGCAGAGAGGTTTTCATTATTAGATGGCTTCTCTGGCTATAATCATATCTTTGTCAGAGAGGAGGATAGATTTAAGATAGCATTTACAACCAAATGGGGAACCATGGAGTATGCAAAAATGCTATTTGGTCTGTCAAATGTAGGTGCCACGTTTCAAAGGGCAATGGACATTGCCTTTAAAGGATTTATATATAGGTTCATCCTAATTGATTTGGATGACATCATAGTCTTCTCCAAAAAGGGAGAGAATCATATGGTGCATCTAGATAAAGTGTTCTAGAGATGCAGAGAGTTTGGGGTGTCTCTGAACCCCAGGAAATATATTTTTGTTGTTGCCTAGGGTAAGCTTTTTGGGCCACATAATATCTAAGGATGGGATATCCATAGACCCTAAAAGGACATATGCTCTCCTTTCTTTCCCCTACCTGCTCACAAAAAAGCTTTGCAGTCTTTTCTAGGGCAGATTAACTTTGTTAGGAAGTTCATTCCTAATTGTGTTGGCTTGGTGAAGACTTTAACTCTTATGCTCAAGAAGGATGTTGTGTTCAGATGGACAAAGGAAGGGAAGGATGGTTTTGAGAAGATCAAGGAAGAGATTGCTCAGGCACCTACCCTCATGAACCCAAATTATGAGAAGGATTTTGTCCTTTATGCATATGGAGGAGAGAACAACATTGTTGATGTCCTAATGCAACTGAATGAACAAGGAATGGAGCAGCCCCTGGCCTTCTTCAATCAGACTTTGAAGGAATATGAGGTTAGATATAGCCTCATGGATAAACAGGTATTTACCATTGTTAGATCTTTAAAGAAAATCAGATATATGCTGGCAAATAACCATATTAAAGTTTTAGTTTCTCATCCCAGTGTGAGATTACATAATAGGGATTGAAATTAGTGAAAAGAGAGCCAGATGGGTCACCAAGATCCTGGAGTATGATGTGATCATTAAAGCCACTAAACTGATTAGATGTAGAGGATTGTGTGAACAGCTAGCTCAGACACAAGTAGATGAAGTGAATTCATCCTACCATTTGAATGAGGAAGAACCTATAGCTGAGCCATCAGTTGTGAGTTCTTGGACAACAAATATGGCTAGGTTCCTATCCACTGGTAAGTATCCCTATGGACTGGACAGAACCAAAAGAAGACATTTTAGGCTGCAGTCTATCCCTTATGCTTTGATAGATGGTGTTCTCTTCAAGAGAAATATAGATGGAGTCTTATTGAGGTGTATAGAAGGAGATCAGGTTGATAGACTCCTTGGTGAGTTTCATGCTAGCCCAGCTGGTGGCCATTTCTCTGCTAGAGCTACAACAATGAAAATAATGAGGGCAGGTTACTTTTGGCCCACACTATTCAATGATGCCCATTTATGGGTAAGAAAATGCAAAGAGTGTGCTCTCTTTGCTGGAAAGAAAAGATTGGAAGCACTTCCACTCTGCCCTATTCAGGTTGATCACCCCTTTTCACAGTGGGGATTAGATATCATTGGCATGATAAACCCCTCTTCCAGTGATGGTCACAAGTGGGTTTTGACTGCAACAGATTACTTCACCAGGTGGGTTGAAGCAGTCCCACTCAAGGAAGCCACTGAGTCATCTATCATGGATTTCTTGGAAGAAATCATGACAAGGTTTCGTGCTCCTCACACCATAATTTATGATAATGCAAAAGCATTCACTAGTTTTAGGATTGTTGATTCGGCTCTTAAATATAATGTGTTCTTAAAGACTTCATCCAATTATTACTTTCAAGGTAATGGGCTGGCTAAATCCACCAATAAGAACCTGATCAGGATTCTGAAGAGGACCATGGAGACAAACCAGAGGCAATAGCACAATAAGATCAAATTAGCTCTTTAGGATGATAGGATCACATACAAGAGGGCCATTGGGAACTCTCTTTTTGTTTTGGTGTATGGAAGAGACGCTAGATTGCCTATTGTAAAGGGTAAAATTTGGATAATTGGTTTTTTGATAGTTTTGTGTATATCCTCCTTTCACCCTAATACATTCAAGGACTTTGGGTCGAGTGGCCATGCACTATCATACCCTTGGTCACTTAGAAATGCAGGGAAGATTGGATTTATATGATGTGATTGTCAATTATGCTTACTTATGCTCAACTTTACATCAAAACCCTAATTATGCAATTATAGAAGTAAACAAATGAATTACTCAAAATGCTGCTACAAGAAGATGTAAAATGACAGATAAATGCACACTTGTTTTCAAAGTTTGGGAAGTGGAATAGTCAGGGACTAAGGAGCGGGCGCCCAAGTCCAATGCCTAGGTTTTTGTCAGGATCTGGAAACTTGATCTATAACCTATTACTGCTGCATCAGACATTTTCCCGTCACAGAATCCAGAGGACTAGGTAGCAGGCACCCAAGTCTAGGGTGTTATTTTTAACTCTAATCTGTAATTCTGACACTCTGCAACACTCCTCTGCAACTCCACTTTTCCTACTTCTTCAACCTATAACCTGCAATCATGAAAAAATGGGGAGGGGGTTGTGGTGTTTAGAGGCTTGCCTCAGTCAAGCCCCAGAGAGACATTCAAGTCTTTCAAACACCATTGTCAGATAGAGAGTGCATGCCATTGAGAGGCAGAGGCAAAAACCAAATGATAAATGCTCAAAAACACAAATGATGTCACCTTGTAGTGAAGATCTCATGGAAGGAAGAATCATTTCATACCATGAGGAGATGATTGCTCAAATCTACAAATACAAACACATAGACAACACAAATATGCTCTTGCTACACAATAAATGCCTTGAATCACCTTCACATAAACTTGAGAATCCAAATTTCTAGCTAGTAATCATCTAGTTTACAAATGAATGCCTAAACATGCTTATATATGCAACTACAAACACTCCCACCAAGAATTTTGTAAATCAAACTTACCGTGTCGGCATAGGACCCAAATAATGGTCACAAGTCGACACTCAAAATTTGGGGCTGACCTAAAATAGGGTAGGACTAGGGCACAGGCACCCAAGTCCTCCCTCCCTATTTTGGTTAGGGTTAGGTTCAAGGGATCCCCCTAGGTCCCATTTGTCATGAAACTTAGGGCTCATTTCATCAGGATGTCAAAATATGATGCAAGATATCCTAAATGCAGCTAAAAGACTTGGGAGCTAAACCTTATGAGGGAAAAGCCCCCAAGGGGACATTTTTTGATGTTACATTTAGCCCCCACTTTAATGTATGTATAAACACGAGGCTAATACATGCATTAAAGTATGGTCAACAAACACAGCAAACACGCCAAGCATAGAGAAGACACGCCAGACACATTGAAGACAATAACAGGCACGCAAAACATGGAGAAGACAGTTACAGTCATGTAGAACATAGACAAAACAATAGATGCATAGAAGACATGAATGATTTCTTTTCTTTTCTTTTTCTCATATATATGAAATGCAGATACAAGTACAAGGAAAGTAAACACACCTCCCATAATGTAGGAAGCACTCATCACACTGGTCTTTAAACTGCATAAATGGGGCAACACACACACAAGACACGCCAAACCTCCCTACATCGTGTTGGTCTTTAGACTACATATGGGGCAACAAACACGCCAAACAAAGCAAGCACGCCAAACACACACACATTGAAGACATGGAGAAAACACAAAAGACAAGCGATGGAGTATTCCTATTTCTAGGCTCATCACCATCTCAGGCACATTACAGGCACACACGAACGATTGGGCTTCACCACAATAATCTCTGAAGACATGCTTAAGGGTTGAGTTAGTCATAGAACCACCCCTCACCTCCTAATGAGGACTTTTTGAAAATGACAGGATGCGCACTCTCTGCAAGAGATACACCACCCCTGCCTCCGCAGAGGGCTTAAGATGATTTATTGATTGATTGATTGCAAAGAAACTCAGAGTGCAGGAGGGACTCATCACCACCAGTCTTTAAACTGCACTTAAGGACAAGCACATTGCTAACATCTACAAAAAATATCTTACCTTATATATGCCCCCACCTTAAGGTGGTTGATATCACACATCAATATCAAGAATGTTAAGGTAGGAAGAAAACACACAAGGGAACACAGACTTTCGCAAAGCCCATGCCCCCTGGAGTTGACATGTACTTTATGATTGCCAAATGTTCCCACAAACACATCCCTGCAAGAAACATGTTAGTGTCTACATAATCATGATAAATAACAACATCAATGCATATGATTAATCACACAAAGAGCCAAGGTTATACCATGAATTCAGAGATCAAGGATAACTGTGGGGCCATATCACCAAAATCTCTAAAGTGAGTACCACCAAGGCGAGATTCAAAGACAAACAAAGTGCACGGAGCAGTAGTATTGTTAAGGTTTGTAAGTGAGATAAAAACATCATCAAAATCACTATGTAGAAAGCATGGAGTGCTTCTACTAGCCAAGAATCGGATAAGATATACAACCCCATCGTCATATTAGGAACTAAGTCCAATTTTTGATTTCTCACTAAAGGGACGCTAGGTTCGCATCAGTATAAATGTTTTTCATCATTCGCCCGCTAGATAGAAACACTAGAGGAAGGTAAAAAATAAATAAGAGAGGAGAAACAAGTGTCTTAGGGATAGTCATGTAGGAGGGTGCCCCCAAGTCACCAACTACAATGCTATGTCTGTAAGACACAACACAACAATAAAAATAGAGAGAGGCAATATAAAAGAATGATGATACAAATAGAAGAAGGTCACAATAGAGGTGGTCTCTTGGTATCTCAGACCTTACAAGAGAATCAGGGGTCATCCCAGGAGACCTAAACAACACATAACACATCACGGGGGAAACACATCACGAGAGAGATAAAGGGTTAGAGATACTTACCTGTAGGGACCGTCAGCCTAGCGGTTGTAGCAGATCTTGATCTTTATCTTAATGGTTAAGGTTTTATCACTTCTTCTCTCTTCCATAGGTTCATGAGTTTGTGAGGGTAACCATGTAGGAAAGGTGTCCCTTAATGATGGTTGAGAGGGGATGTTGCCATTTTCTGTGTCAACTATAGGAGTTCTTGAAATTCCATTTGAATGAGATTATTGAGGAACTCGAAAAATGCCCATTTCATTCCCTATATAGGGTGTTGGAATACCTTGAGTTTGAGGAATAATTTGTTCTTCCATATCATGTAGTATTTCATTATTTTCCAAGGTATGTGAAGGTTCAAGTAAAGATGCTTGATCCGTTTCTTTGTTTAACATGTAATTGAGAAGTTCTTGAACATCAGGTGGTAAATTTTCCTTAGATTGAAGCAAATGGTCACAAAGAGAATCTGCATCATCCAAAGCTTTATCCTGGTTAGGGAGAGCAGGAAGGGATGGCAAAGTAGTATAGATAAATGTATCAATGATGTCTTCTTCTTGTGCCAAGATATCCTTGCTAAGTGGGGTTATGTTGGGACAAGTCTCTTTGTTCAATAAATCACCCATTGCTATATCATTCTCATAGGTCTCAGAAAGGATTTGTATTATGTCATCATGAAACAAAGGGAGAGAGGGAACAATGTTCTCACCACTACTTTCCCCATGATCATTTTCAGCAATGAACTTAATGAGATTTTCCAAGATTGAAGGGAAAACATCCATAATAGAAAGAAAGCTTTCAAAATAGGCTATTGTTCGAAGGATATCACAGGTAGTGCTCACGTTCATGTCAATGTCATATGTTATTTGATGCAAGACTTGAGGATGTTTATTAGTGAATTTGAAAAAAAATTCATAATTCCTAATGTACTCAAATAAATCTTCCAAAGATGAGTCCTTAGGAGAATCCATGAATGCAAAGCTATGTGTAAAAAATGACCTAAAATGCTTGATTTTTTATATTTTTGAATGCAAATATATGAAAGAAAAGGTGTTGTGAGGATTTTGATTAGGGGAAGAAAATAATATGTCTAATATTAGTCCAATACAACAGTAATATCTGTCACAACACACTCTTGGTGCAAATCTAGAATGATGACTAGTCCAAACCTAGTGAAAATACACGAAAATATGCAATTTTTTTCACCAAATCTCAATGCAAAAGAGCATGAAAAAGGGTGTTGTGAGGAAAATGATGATGGGAATAAAATTATATCATTAATAAAAGCCACCTAATGCCAAAAAATATGTCATAATACGCTTATAGTGCCACTCAAGATCAAAGCCTAGTGAAAATATAGCAAAAATATGGGATTTTTCACAATTTTTCAACTCCAAGACCTAGCAAAAGGGGTGTTGTAAAGAATTTTAGGGGGTGCATCAAATAATATCAGTGATATTAGTCACCTACAATCATAAAATCTTTTACAACACACTTGGAGTGCAATCTAGGTCAAACCCTAGGGCAAATATAGCAAAAATATGTAATTTTTCACCAAATTTTCAATACAAGAGCCCAATAACAAGGTGTTGTGAAGATTTTTAGGAGGGGAAGAAGATAATAACCATGATACTAGCCAATTAGTGCAAAAAATATTCTTCACAACACGCCAATGGTGCAAATTTTGAGAGTCGATAAGGCCAAATCTAGTGAAAATCAAGGTTTTTCAAGCCCTAGGTTTGAGATCTTAATGCAAAATGCTATATGAATGTCTTACAATCTAATTTATGATAAAAATTATTTCCACTCAGATCTAAAAATGATTTTTAAACCTACCATGAAAAATGCAAGTGCAAACCTAATAAAAAATCAATGAAAATGCTAGTTTTTGTTGAAATTTTCTATGTAAAAATGTAAATTTTGAGATCTAATTCAAATTTACTGTAGACACTAAAAATTGTCTAGGTCTTGTTTACACATGACCTTGTATGTCTTTGTCCTAGGTCCTAGTTACACAACACCTTGTCGACATGAGCTCGTATATGTCCCCTAGGTCTTAGTGCATCCTATTTCATCTAATCTCATCCCACTTAATCCCATTTATCCCCAGGTCCTAGTTCATCCCATCTTAATCACATTTGTCCAACTTAATCATCTTCCTGATTAATTAAATAAACCTACTTTATTTAATTAATCCCACTTGATCACATTCTAATTAACTAAATAAGTCCCATTTGTTTAGTTAATAATCCCCCTTCACATGTCTCACATAATTCAAATTAAAATTTTGAATAAACCCCTCACCTCTCATCACATTGCGACACATGTCACATGTCTCCATCATCCACTTAATAGGCCTTCACATGTCAATCTAATTCAAATATTTTAAATTAGATTCCCCTTTATTCCCCATCGCACACTTGTCATGTGACTACAATCCCTCTTTGAGTGGGAAACCCTAATCCAACCCTAATCGATCTTGACCGTCCATATCCTCCAACATAACTCTCAATCACAACCGTCCATTCGAATTTGCCTTTTTCTATAAAGGTAGCCTTTCTTGAGCCATTTGTAGGATCGAATCTTCTTCTAGCATCCTTACTCTGCTGAATTTTCTTCTCAATCTCTCTATTTTGCATCTATCATCATCCATCCATTCATCTACCAATCCCTATCCTATCATTATGTTGCTGAATCAAACAATCAACATATCAATCTTTGGGTAAAGATAGAGTGCTTTGGGTGTGGCATTCTCAACCCTATCAATGGATTATGAGTCGATATGAGGTTTGCATTTGTTATCATTTCCTTCATGTCGATTTTCCATGATTTCATTTACACTAGCATGCAACACTACAGCCAAATTCAAATTTGAATGAGTCTCTAAGATCAGTAGAAAAATCTGAAACAAGATTTTACCTACAAACCCTAGTTTTTGGAATTACTAGGTTATATGTAAAATTCAAAATTTCTAACAAAACCCTAGCAATTTTATGATGAAAATGCAATGCAAGCTATTGAATTTTTGTGATTTTCTACAATTTATCTTAGATCTAATGCAAAAAATCATAAATTTGATGAAATTCAAATTAATTAATGCAACATAGAAACCATATGAAAATGCAATCTAGGGTTTGCAATTTCAAAATTTCCAAATTTTTCATTTTTTTTGCAATTTTTCCAATGCAATAAGATGAATGATGATATGAATGAATAAAATCAATGCAAATATAAAGCAAAACAATTAGGAAGGTGCAAACAAGTCCAACAACATGGGTTCACCAAAATGTAAAGGGTAAAATTTGGATAGTTAGTTTTTGATAGTTTTGTGTATATCCTCCTTTCACCTTTTACATTTAAGGACTTTGGGTCGAGTGGCCATGCACTATCATACCCTTGGTCACTTAGAAATGTAGGGAAGATTGGATTTATATGATGTGATTGTCAATTATGCTTACTTATGCTCAACTTTACATCAAAACCCTAATTATGCAATTATGCAAGTAAACGGACAAATTACTCAAAATGCTGCTACCTGAAGATGTAAAATGATAGATAAATGCGCACCTGTTTTCAAAATTCAGGAAGTGGAACAGTCGGGGACTAAGGAGCAGACACCCAAGTCCAATGCCTAGGTTTTTTTAAGGATCTGGAAAATTGATCTATAACATGCTCCTGGTGCATCAAAGATTTTCCCATCACGGAATCTAGAGGACTAGGTAGCAGGCGCCCAAGTTCAGGGTGCTATTTTTAACTCTGATCTGCAATTCTGACTCTCTGCAACACTCCTCTGCAACTCCACTTTTCCCACTTCTTCAACCTATAACCTGCAATCACAAAAAAATGGGGAGGGGGTTGTGGTGTTTAGAGGCTTACCTCAGTCAAGCCCTGGAGAGACATTCAAGTCTTCCGAACACTGTTGTCAAATAGAGAGTGTGTACCCTTGAGAGCCAGAGGCAAACACCAAATGATAAATGCTCAAAAACACAAATGATGTCACCTTGTAGTGAAGATCTCATGGAAGGAAGAATCCCTTCATGCCATGAGGAGATGATTGCTCAAATCTGCAAATACAAACACATAGACAACACAAATTTGCTCTTGCTACATAATAAATGCCTTGAATCACCTTCACATAAACTTAAGAATCCAAATTGCTAGCTAGTAATCATCTAGTTTACAAATGAATGCCTAAACATGCTTATATATGCAACTACCAACACTCCTGCTAAGAATTTCATAAATCAAACTTACCGTGTTGACATAGGACCCAAATAACGGTCACAAGCCGACACTCAAAATTTGGGACTGACCCAAAATAGGGTAGGACCAGGGCACAGGTGTCCAAGTCCTTCCTCCTTATTTTGGTTAGGGTTAGGTTCAAGGGATCCCCCTAGGTCCCATTTGTCATGAAACTTAGGGCTCATTTCATCAGGATGTCAAAATATGATGCAAGATGTCCTAAATGCAGCTAAAAGACCCGGGAGCTAAACCTTATGAGGGAAAAGCCCCCAAGGGAACATTTTCTGACGTTACACCTATATCTTTAGAGCTTCCTGCATTAGATTTGGCTCATCAATTGGAGTTGGAAGGAGAGGATGCAATGTCTTTCAGAATGGTTGAATTGACTAAACTATAAGAACAAAGACAATCAGTCATGAATACATTGGAAGAGCATCAAGGGTAGACCAAGAGGTATTTTGATAAGAAGGCCAAGGTCCAGACCTTCAGAGAAGGTGCTCTTGTTCTAAAATGGGACATTGACCGAGCCAAACTAGGAGGCCACACTAAGTTTGATGCATTGTGGAGTGGACCTTATATCATCATTAGCTGCAAGCAAGTAAATGCCTTCATTCTTTCAAGGCTGGATGGTGAAGTTCTACCGATCTCAGTGAATGGGATCCATCTCAAACCTTACCATTAAGGTTGGTTCGAGGTTTTGTACATATTGTTTTAGTTTATTTTTAGTTTTTAGGTTTCCCTTTCCCTAAGTGCTTTTGCATAGGCTGCATTGTCATTAGGAGAATGTAGGCCTTCTTTTTGTGTTTTGGAGGCAGGTTCAGTTGTCAAGTGACCTTCTAAAAATCTATTTTTAGACTCCATTCCCAATGGATGCTTAAGGCCACTGATCTATTTGTTTAGTAGGCAGACATCCCTGACAGGTCGCCAAAATGTTGACCTATTTTCCTCTGCCCAGAGTCCAATAGTTCATCTTGAAAATATTGTTGGAATTCCTTGGAATATAGCCCTACAGGCCCTAAATCCTTCAAATCCCAGTGTTCTACCTTGCAAAAATCCCTAAATTTTCATTTGGAGGATCCTTGCAAAAAACCCAGAAACCTTTAGTCTTCAATGTCTTCCTTTGCAGAGATTTCCATCTTCATACTTAGTTGTTTTCGAGTATGGATATCTGTTGTCTAGATATCTAGATATTTCCTAATATCCAAACCTTAGCTAATATCTAGATTTTTTCTTAACATATGGATCTTAACTAACATCCAGACCTTAGTCAGGATTCAGACCTTAGCTAATATCCGAATGTTTTCTTAACATCTAGATCTTAACTAAGATCCTGATTTTTCCCAAATATCTAGACCTTAGCTGATATTTAGATCCTGGTCGATATCCGGATCTTAGTTAATATCTGAACATTATCTTAATATTCGGACCTTAACTAAGATCCTGATATTTCCTGAATGTTCAGACCTTAGTCAATATCTGGACCTTTCCCAACATCCGGATATCTCTTGATGTCTAGATCCTTAAGACGAATGTCCCGATGACATCATTTGGATCCTTTCCAAAGAAGCACCTTATGATGATGCCATCATCAGGACATTTCGGCATGGATATTTGGCAAGTCTTAATATCCCGACCCTCCCAATATACAACGATGTCATTAGGATATAGATGTTAGTTTCACGATATGGACATAAAGAAGCATCCAGATATTTAGCTAATATCTGAATATCAAGTTAACATCTAGAGAGCAGGTATCCATGCAGATGATGGCCTCTCCATGCTGCTATGGTAAATTTGATGGGTGCATCCAGATATCAGGATATTACAACTATTGTGTTCGATCAGGTTATATCATCCGGATACTTGTGAATGTGAAGACCCGAATGGATATTCATGGATATCCATATGCTCGTTGACCACGACTTTGACCGTGAATATCTCTTCCATCCTAAGGAATTTCTACATGATCTAAGAGGCAAAATTGCATAGAATTTCATCCTCTTTCATTTGGCAGGCTTTTCGAGGAAAATCCATACTTTGAAATTATGATCTAGAATTCAAGATCTGAATATGGATATGCATATCTAGATATCAGGATAAGTTGCCGACTGAAGAGGAATGTGCAGACTCGGCTGACAAGACATATCAAAGGCCAACTTGAAGTTTTGTAAAAACTTTTGAAAGGTAGATATTTTACATTAATTGTTGCAGGTGTATGATTCAGTAGTTTGTATTAATGGCACAAATATCTTCTAAATGCTCGATGGATTCAGATATTTTCTACATTGAATCCTTGCAGGTAGACATCCCTTCTGGTGAGGAAATATCTCTGATAGGCCCATGGGTGCATTCATTATAGTAGGTAATGGCGCTCCATTGTAAATGCTATAAAAAGAATGAAATGTAAGGTATTCAGGTTGGCTTTTGGTCTAAAAACTGTATCTCTTACAATTGTAATCACATGCCTCTGTGATAATAGACATCAGATTTTACCTTCTAATGAATTATTCTTTGCTCTTTGTATTTTCTGTTTGATCTCCATCTGTGAATGCATCTTTCCTCTTGGATTTTATTTAGTTTCTCTTACCTCTGCAAGTAGTTCATGATTTGTGTATGATCGTCTATTAAATATGGTTATTATGTGCATGCATGGTTGTTTTGAGGGCCTTCCCATATTCAAACTTGGTGTATCACCTCCTTTTAATTTTAGTTTTACTCTTTCTTCCTCTTTTCATAAATGAGTGGATAGATTAGGTTTAGTCTTAGGATCGTTGAATCTCTTATTCAGCAAAGGAACCAGCCTCTCTCTGGAGATTTGGCCTCCTTGCAAGGTCCCACACCTAGAGGTCATCTCAATGTTTCACTAGATTGTTGGAGCCCTAAAAGCCTTCAACACTGGGTGCAGATCTATGTGACAACAATTAGTTTCTGGATTAGGCTAGTAGACAGGGTAGTTTGTAGGGATTTTGTTTGTCCCTTGCTATATGCAATATGGGGTTTTTAATGTATTGTTCAAACTCTGTTAAATATTTTGTTAAGTTTTAATATAATGGGAGCAGGCCCCAAGCCTGCAATTTACCAAGCAAATATATATAATCATATCTATTTTATATATAATATAGTTATATTTGTTATTATTTAGCATGTTTTATATAATGTAAATTATTTAGAAATGAGATAGAGAGACATAAAGGAGGATAGAGAAAGAGAGGGAGATAGAGAGAGAATGAAAGAGAGAGGAAGAGACAAAGAGAGGTAGAGGAAGAGAGAAGGGGAGAGATGGAGAGATAAAGGGATACACAAAGAGAGGAAAAGACGAGTGTAGAGAGATAGATATAATGAAAGAGAGAGGAAGACAAAAAGAGAGGTAGAGGAAGAGAGAAGGGGGGATACAAAGAGAGACGAATAGAGAGAGATATTTAATATTTATAAATTAATTATATTTATTTTATATATAATATATAGTCTCTAATATAATTATATTTATTATTTTATAGTATATTTTATATAATGTAAATTATTTAATATATTTTAAAAATATTATTATTGTTAGAGCCAGGATCAGCTACAAGCATTCATCTACGGGAGAGTTATGTAAAAAGCCAAGAGAATATTGATGCAAAATATTGGAGAAATGCATTGAATAACCCATGAAAAATACATGCAAAGGAGTGAGTATTTATAGGCAAGGTGAGTGGGGTGAGGTGTCAATATTGACCAATAGGAAATGTAACTCCAGCATCTCCAAAAATAGGGGGAGGTGGAGTAACTTCCATGAATGGATTGACACCACACACACATGCACCCGCTAACATAAAAGGCCTATTAAATAGCTCACATTATTAAACTACCTAAGCAAGCTTAAAAAGATGTGTAGGAAAAACCTTATAATAAGGAATAAAAAATCTACACTAACACCCCCCCTTAAGTGCATCTTAGGAGGATGTGAAGATGGGTCCCGGCAAATAAAGCCATGTTAGGTACTCATATACAATGATTGTTTTTGCTGTAGAGAATTACTGGAAGCATTCAAAGAAGCAACCCTGAATTACTAGAAGCTCATGAAGAAGCAACTCTTAATTACTAGAAGCTCATGATGAAGCATCACTGAACTCTGATGAAGCAACAGAGGATAGAAGATGACCTGCTGCACAGAATCACTGGAAGCCAATGATGATGCAACACTAAACTCTGATGTAGCAACAGGTGATAGAAGGATTAAAAATGATCTACTACACATGACTGTTGAAGAAGAACTATGTTGTACTAGAAAACCCCACTGAAGATCAGGATCAAAGAGGTTGGTAACATAAGGTACCAATGATCTCAAAAATACTGAACAAACTATGAAGGTTGCCTCTAGGGCAAAACCAAGGAAGCATAAGCACAAGTACAAACAATTTGATATCCCCACTATGCTACAGAAAGTGTAAGAGAGACCAAAAATAGATTATTGCTGATAAATGAAGCCTATCAAAGCAAATAGAACCTTTCCAAGAGGTAGCATCTCCAGGATATCCAACAGAAGCCATAAAATTGACAAACTAAATAAAAGATACCTGGGGTAGAATCTAAAAAAAGTACATAGGTGGCTGTGAAGATCTCTTTGATACCTTTCCAACGCCTTTTTGTTTTCAAAAAATGGAGATTTTGGGCGCAAGAATGGAGCTAGGAAGCCAAAAAAGATGCCTTGACTTAAAACAAAAAAAATACGTGTTAAACAGAAAAATCAGAAAAAACTAATCATACCATTAGAAAGTATATAGAACCAACTTTCCAGCAATATTTTGTTTACAAAAAATTGACTTCGTTTGTCCAAGTTATGACAGTTTTCGTGAAACTGCTCCATTAGGGCATGAGAGAAGGGCAAAATGGGGGATTGCTTTTAACAATTGGATAAAAGGCCGAACCATGTGGGAGCACCCTTCGGACCGCTGGATAAAAGGAAGCGGAAGTACCCTTTGGACCACTAGATAAAATGATGCACCCGGAGGAAGCACCCTTTGGACCATTGGATAAAAGGAAGCACCCAGCAGAAGCACCCTTCGAACCACTGGATGAAATGATGCACCATGTGGAAGCACCCTTCAAACCACAGGATAAAATGACGCACCCTGCGGAAGTACCATTTGGACCACTAGATAAAAAGACGTGAAAGCACCCTTTGGACCACTAGATAAAATGATGCACCCTACGGAAGCACCCTTCGAACCGTTGGATAAAAGGATGCACCCACAAAAAAATCACAGCAAATTTTTGGTCTCCGATTTCAGCGATTTGACAGGCGTTTCTACGGTTTTCAACCCTTTTGAGCACAATGGCGGGGTTAGTTTTTCTCCAGGAGGCACAGATTAAATTCTAATAGCTAAAACCTTCACAGATTCGAGAAGAAACTTGCAAGCCTGGAGCTCTGATACCATGTTAGAGCCAGGATCAGCCGCAAGCATTCATCTACGAGAGAGTTATGAAAAAAGCCAAGAGAATATTGATGCAAAATATTGGAGAAATGCATTGAATAACCCATGAAAAATACATGCAAAGGAGTGAGTATTTATAGGCAAGGTGAGTGGGGTGAGGTGTCAATATTGACCAATGGGAAATGTAACTCCAACATCTCCAAAAATAGGGGGAGGTGGAGTAACTTCCATGAATGGATTAACGCCACACACACATGCACCCACTAACATAAAAGGCCTATTAAATAGCTCACATTATTAAACTACCTAAGCAAGCTTAAAAAGATGTGTAGGAAAAACCTTATAATAAGGAATAAAAAACCTACACTAACAATTATATTATAAAATCGTTTATTTATATTAAATATTTATTTATAATTTAATCATATTTTTTTTATTATATAGCATATTTTATATAATGTGAATTATGTAAAAGTGAGATAGAGAGACATAAAGGAGGCTAGAGAAAGAGAGGAAGTGAGGAAGTGAGATAAAGACATGGAGGAGGATAGAGGAAGAGAGATATAGAAAGAGAGATGTAGAGATAGAGAGAATGAGAGAGAGAGGGGGGGGAGAGACAAAGAGATAAAGGGATACATAGAGAGAGAGAGAGAAGTGGAGAGAGATAGAGAAAATGAAAGAGAGAGAGGAAGAGAGAAGGGGATAGACAGAGAGATAGACGAATACACACACACAGGTATAGAGAAAGAGATTAGTCATGCTAACTAATTGGATGCATTTCATCATTTAGAATAACAATGAGTCAATAATTTGTTTGCATAAATATTTTTCCTACACACTAAAATTACATAGAGTCTATCAATTACATTTTAAGACACTCTCAAAACAATGGAGGGACAAATACACAAGAAAACAAGCATGGTCAATCATATAATGCAATGTAGTCTCCACCTTTCTGACACTTTTCAAAATGGCACTATTTAGAGAAGAATATTGATTTCAAGTTATACAATTAAAGTTTCAATAATGCTTTCCACTCTTTGACAGACAGGGGCTAAGAATCTACTCCAAAACATATGAATCCAAAGGAAATGTACAAATGCCCCCCTCTTAAAGATATAGGTACAAAAGAATAATAGTAACAAAAAATTAAACAAAAGAAATGCATAAATACTAAGAAGCCATAATGAAAAACCCACAATTATGCTAAAATTTGGTTAAGTTGTGTTGTAATTGATACTGCTAATATTTAGTATTTATAACTTGATTATATTTATTTTATATATAATATATAGTCTCTAATATAATTGTATTTATTATTTTATAGTATTTTATATAATGTAAATTATCTAATATATTTTAAAATACTATTATATTATAAAATCGTTTATTTATAATTTAATCATATATATTTTTTATATAATATCTAATATTGTTATATTTATTTTTTTATATCATATTTTATATAATGTAAATTATGTAAAAGTGAGATAGAGAGACATAGAGGAGGCTAGAGAAAGAGAGATATAGAATGAGGGAGGGAGAGAGGAAGTGAGATAAAGACATAGAGGAGAGATATAGAGAGACAGAGATAGAGAGAATGAAAGAGAGGAAGAAAGAAAGAGAGGTAAAGGAAGAGAAGGGGAGAGATAGAGAGATATAGGGATACATGGAAAGAGAGGAATAGAGAAGTGGAGAGAGATAGAGAGAATGAAAGAGAGAGGAAGAGAGAAAGAGAGGTAGAGGAAGAGAGTGTTGAAATGCACAAGACAACTGAGAGGGGGGGTGAATCAGTTGTCTCAAAACTTTAACCAATTATCAACACATCAAATGTTCAATCACTGTTATTAGGATTTAACCATGAAAGCATGAAACATGAAGTTCAACATAATAACACATGAGACATGTGAGACACCATATTTTTACATGGAAAACCCTATAAGGGAAAAACTGTAGTGGGTGTTAGCCCACATAAATATATATGTTATAACAATACCGAAAAACAGAGGCTCACTACCCAATATGCTCACTGCAAATGTTGAGGCTCACTACCAAGATCGGCTCACTGCCAAGGGGTGGCGAACTAATTTGATAGCATCTACTCCATGCTTGGGTTCAATTCCATTAAAGCACAGTATAAATCCTCTACTCTGATCTTCTTACACCTTTTTACTTATCTTCACATTTTCACACAAGGACATCTTTTTTTGCAACTTCATTACATGTTTTTATACAATTCATCAACCTTGGAATGTACATCAAGGTTGGCATTACATTCATCAACCATTGGAACAATCTCTAAGGTCAGCATTACAAACATACATAGAAATAGGTCCGGACCTAAACAAAATTAGCTAAGGAAAAGATGTATGTGAATCATGTTATTCCTTAGCTGGGACTCAAATGCAATCTTCCACGCCACAACATGCTTCCACAATCTTCAATGCATCTCCGCAAGTAGTGAAAACAACCAGGTCGGCCAAGACTAGTGTTAACACTAAGTCTTCTAAGAATAGTATTCATCCATGATCCAAATTTCTCTTTGCAGACCAATCCAAAGGTAGGAACATAATTAGGAGACATCCACAAGCACATTGTAATCACCAAGAACATCCGGACAACCTCTAATCACTTTGTCAAGAAGATTCTTCAATCCAGAGCACTTGAACATAACTGTTACCCACTATCATAAAGAAAAGATCACTTTTGGACCACCAAATCATGAACCATTGGAGTTGAAGGCACTTATCATCATTAAAAACTTGATTCCAGAACCACATATTGAAATACTTAAATGCGGAGAAATGCAGAGCATAATACATTCTCCTTGTCACTAGTGAATACTCAAAAAAATGGCTTTTACTCTGGTGAACATAACTCACTCAAATCTTCATACTCGAGGCTCAAACTTGGAACATAGAATCTTCACACATGCCTCTAAATAACTTCCAATCCGCAGATAAAGATATTCATTCTACAAGAAATGCGGAGCAATCTATTAGACTGTTTTGTTATAAACAAAGATACTCTTCTATACACTGTTTCCACCGGAGGAGCAAATTTTCTCAAAAGCACTTAGAAACTCAAGATCAGGATCACTTACTCATTATGTCCAAGACTTATATAAGACAATGCAAAGAATCTAACTCATTACAAGCAAGCATCAAAACAAGAGCACAGTTGACACTAATGACAACACAGATATGTTGACATCAATGACAACACCGGTTAGGAACATACTTGCAACAATCTCCCCCTTTGTCATTGATGGAAACATATGATGTGAAAAACTATAAGACTATCAATACAAGATACTCCCCCTTTATTTTTACACATCTGCACTCTTTCTCCCCCTGATTTTCTCACATGATTTTTCTCCCCCTTTGACATCTGCACTCTACTGCTCTGATCAGACTAAAATTGTTCTTTCATCAACACTGTAACACTTACTGCTCTTAATCAAGAACTCATGTCAGTAACATCTAGCTACTCCCCCTAAGAGGTAGCTCTCAAAACATCAATCCAAATCAACAAATGAGGCTTTGGGAACCACTGGACTGATGCATTCTTATGCATCTTAGTTCAGAGAAGGAGGGGTAATAACCCCTAACTTTTATCTGAAATACTCAAAGGTATCCTTAGGCAGAGGCTTAGTGAAATTATCTACAATTTGTTCCTTTGTGGACACATATTCCATCTTTACTTCATTCTCTGTCACCTTTTCTCTCAAAAAGTGATACCTTATTGATATATGCTTTGTTCTTGAGTGCATCACTGGATTCTTTGAAATGTTTATAACACTTGTATTGTCACAAAAGATTGCAATTGGATCTTCATACACAACTCTTATGTCCTTCAAAGTCTGCTTCATCCATAACACTTGAGTGTAACAACATGTTGCTGCAATACACTGTGCTTCTACAGTAGACAAGGAAATTGAATATTGCTTCTTGCTCAAACATGAAACCAATCTATTACCCAAGAAGAAAGCACCTCCACTTGTACTTTTTATGTCATCAACATCTTCAACCCAATCTACATCTGTATAAGCACTGAGAGTGAAATCATTATCATTTGGATGTACCATAAGCCATGATTTGATGTGCCTTCCAAATACCTCAAGATTCTCTTGACTACCTTCACATGTGACTCTCTAGGATCTTCTTGAAATCTTGCCACAAGACATACTACATGCATTATATCAGGTCTAGTTTGAGTTAGATAAAGTAATCCTCTAATCATAGATTTGTACCTTTTCTGATCAGTCTTAGGTGATTCATCACTTTTGCTTAACTTGTAGCCAGTCACCATGGGAGTACATATTGATTTGGAGTTCTCCATGCCAAACTTCTTCAAAAACTCTTTCACATACTTAGACTGAGAAATGAAGTTTCCTTTATTTGATTGAGTAATTTGTAGACCTAAAAAGAAATTCATTTCACCAAACATAGACATCTCAAATTCATTTTGCATTTCTTCTACAAACTTCATGCACATACCTTCATTTCCTCCAAAGATAATGTCATCAAAAGAGACTTCAACAATCAGGATTTGATTATCATTGATTTTGAAATAGAGATTGCTATCAGCAGTGCCTTTACTGAACCCTAATTGCAACAAATACTTGTCTAACCTTGCATACCAGGCTCTGGGGGCTTGCTTCAGTCCATACAAGGCCTTCTACAATCTATACACCACGTTATCTTGGTTTGATAACTGAAATCCTTCTGGTTGTTCAATGTAGACCTCTTCTTCCAACTCACCATTTAAGAATGCAGACTTAACATCCATCTGATACACTTTGAAATCTTTGAATGCTACAAATGCCAAAAATATTCTTATTGCTTCAATCCTTGCCACATGAGAAAAGATCTCCTCAAAATCTATCCCTTCAACATGAGAATATCCTTTGCATACCAATCTTACCTTGTTCCTTATTACTTCTCCATTCTCATTCATCTTATTTCTGAAAACCCATTTGGTGCCAATCACATTCTTGTCAGCAGGTCTAGGAACTAGTTCCCAAGTTTGATTTTTCTCTATCTGCATCAATTCTTCTTCCATAGCCTTTACCCAATTTTCATCCTTGCAAGCTTCACTAACATTTTTAGGTTCAACTTTTGAAAGCAAACAATAATTTACTTGTTCTTCTACAGCTCTTTTCCTTGTCAGTGTCCCTTTGTTTTTGTCACATATAATCTGATCTTCAAAATGATTAATCCTTACATACCTGGGGGCCTTAACAACACTTTTTGGAGCCTCTTCTTCATCTTGACTGTCTTCTTGTTCAACTTTTTCTTCATTCACTATAGCAGCAGGTTCATCTGATTCATATCCCTTCAATTATGATATTCTTTCCTTTTCTTCATCAACCTTCACATTAGCACTCTCAACAATCTTTTTCAGTCTCTTATTGTAGCACCGGTAGGCCTTGCTCTTGGTAGAGTAACCAAGAAAAATTCCTTCATCACATCTAGCATCAAACTTGCCTAGATCTTCTTCTCTTCTGATATAGCATTTGCTTCCAAAAACTTTGAAATATTTTACTGTAGGGACTTTTCCATACCATAATTCATAAGGAGTTTTAGAGCTATTACCTTTGACTTGAACTCTATTTAGGATGTACACCGTAGTATGTATGGCTTCTCTCCAGTACACTTTCGGTAGATCAACTTCCTTTAACATAGTCCTGGCAGCTTCTTGAACTGTCATGTTCTTTCTTTCAACAACTCCATTCTATTGAGGAGTCCTAGGTGTAGACAACTGTCTCTTTATCCCTTGTTCTTCACAGAAAATATTAAATTGATTTGATGTGAACTCACATCCTCTATCAGACCTTAAGCATTTGATCATTAACTCTAACTCATTCTCAACCATTGCCTTGAAAGCTTTGAACTTGTCTAGGGCTTCAAATTTTTCTTTTAGAAAAGTGACCCAAGTCATTCTAGAATAATCATCAATAAGCAACATAAAATACATGTCACCTTGCGGACTTCTTGTTCTTGTGGGACCACACAAATCTGTATGTACTAGCTCCAGCAATCTAGCAGAGAATTATTTTTTGCTTTTAAAACTTGTTCTTGTTTGTTTCCCAAATTAACACTCCTTGTAAATGGTGTTGGCAAGCTTCACACATTTAGGCAAATCTCTTACAGCCTTTGCATAACTTATCTTCACCAAATTGTCAAAATTGATATGACACATCCTTCTATGCCATAGCCAGATCTCATCAGTCTGAACTAACAAATAGTAATCATTAGTTCCTTTCAAATGATAGACATTACCTCTGGTCTTCTTACCAGCATCAATCATTGTTCCAGATCTCTCCATGATCTTGCATCCATTGTCCTTGAATCTCATATCATAACCTTTGTTACACATCTGACCAACACTCAAAAGATTGTGCTTTAAACCCTTCACATACACAACACCATCAGTATTGTGCTTTCCATCAAAAGAAATAGATCCTCTTCCACAAATCTTACTAGCTGTATTATCTCCAAACCTAACCAGTCCTCCATCATACTTTTCCAAACTTACAAACTTACTTTTATCACCAGTCATGTGATGTGAGCATCCACTGTCAATAACCCATTCATCCTTATATTTCTCAACCTGAACAGCCAAAGCACTTTCTTCCACTAGTTTTTCTTCCTTCACACAGCTAGCAGGATTAGTAGACACAGGTTCTTCCCTAATTGCAATAAATAAGCATTCATTTGCACTAGTACTAGCATCATCAAATTCATCATCTGTCACAAGTTCATCATCAAGATCTCTAACATCTAGTAGCATTTCTTTGGAACCATATGTCTATTCTCAAATCTTTTTCTATTCCTTTCAAGTCTCTCAGGACACCTAGAAGCATAGTGACCAACCTTACCACATGTAAAACATTTGAAAGGTAATTTGCCTTTGAACTTACCAGAACTTCTTTGCAGTCTGTCAACAAAGTTTGCTTCAATTTCATCAAGCTCATCATCAAGTTCCACCTTGTACTTCTCAGCTCTGGAGATCTTCTCTAAAGTGTTGGTTTTGAAAGCAGTCTCAATCTTTAGCAGAGCATCACCAAACTCTCTCATTTCAAAAGTTGTAAGCTTTCCAAGAAACTGATCCTTAGTGACATCTTTCACAATCATTACTTCTTCAATTGCAGCTACCTTGTGACTGTAGGACTTAGGTAATGACCTATGAATTTTTATCACAACTTCCTTCTCATCAATAGTTCCTCCCATACCTTTTATTCCATTAACAATTTCATCAATCTTTTGCATGTAGGCTATTATGCTTTCATCTTCGCTCATCTTTAAACCCTCATATTTCACTTTCAGGCCCTGCAATTTGGCTCTTTTTATAAATTCATCTCCTTCATATAGATTTTTCAGCTTTTCCCAGACTTCATAGCAGAATCTAGATCCATGACCTTTACCAACTCAGTGTCAGACAAGGCACTTAACAGAGCATCTCTAGCTTTTATACTCAACTCATATTCTTTGATTTCATCTTTAGTTGTTAAACCATTCTGAGGCATGGTATACTTTATCTCTGTCACTTTCCACACTATATAACCAAGACAAAGGAAATGGATTTTCATTCGTACCTTCCATAAAGCATAATTCGTCTCATTAAACTATGGAGCTTCCTTCTTATAAGACATCCTGGATCAACCTCAAGTTGTTAGGCTTACTTCTGAGGAACCTCGCTCTGATACCAATTATTGAAATGCACAAGACAACTGAGAGGGGGGGCTGAATCAGTTGACTCAAAACTTTAACTACTTATCAACACATCAAATGTCCAATCACTGTTATTAAGATTTAACCATGAAAGTATGAAACGTGAAGCTCAACACAATAACACATTCAACACATGAGACACCAGATTTTTACCTGGAAAACCCTATAAGGGAAAAACCACAGTGGGTGTTAGCCCCATAGAAATATATATGTTATAACAATACCGAAAAATAGAGGCTCGTTGCCTTAGGGCTCACTACCCAATATGCTCACTGCAAATGTTGAGGCTCACTACCAAGATCAACTCATTGCCAAGGGGTGCAAACTAATTTGATAGCATCTACTCCATGCCTGGGTTTAGTTCCATTGAAGCACAGTATAACTCCTCTACTCTGCTCTTCTTACACCTTTTTACTTATCTTCATATTTTCACATAAGGACATCTTTTTCGCAACTTCATTACATGTTTTTATACAATTCATCAACCTTGGAATGTACATCAAGGTCGGCATTACATTCATCAACCATTGGAACAATCTCCAAGCTCGCATTACAAACATACATAGAAATAGGTCTAGACCTAAACAAAATTAGCTAAGGAAAAGATGTGTGCGAATCATGTTATGTCTTAGCTAGGACTCAAATGGAATCTTCCACGCCACAACATGATTCCACAATCTTCAATGCATCTCCGCAAGTAGTGAAAATAACCAGGTCGGCCAAGATTGTGTTAACATTAATTCTTCTAAGAATAGTCTTCATCCATGATCCAAATTTCTCTTTGCGGACCAATCCAAAGGTAGGAACACAATCAGGAGACATCCACAAGCACATTGTAATCACCAAGAACATCTGCACAACCTCTAATCACTTTGTCAAGAAGATTCTTCAATCCAGATCACTTGAACATAACTGTTATCCACTTTCATAAAGAAAAGATCGCTTGAGGACCACCAAATCATGAACCATTGGAGTTGAAGGCACTTATCATCATTACAAACTTGAATCCAAAACCATAGACTGAAATACTTAAATGCGGAGCATAATACATTCTCTTATCACGAGTGAATACTCAGAAAAAGTGGCTTTTACTCTGGTGAACATAACTCACTCAAATCTTCATACCGGAGGCTCAAACTTGGAACATAGCATCTTCGCACATGTCTCTAAATAAATTCCAATCCGCAGACAAAGATATTCATTCTACATGAAATGCAGAGCAATCTACTGGACTGTTATGTTGTAAACAAAGATACTCTTCTATACATTGTTTCCACCGGAGGAGCAAACTTTCTCAAAAGCACTTGGAAACTCAATATCAGGATCACTTACTCATTATCTCCAACACTTATATAAGCCAATGCAAAGCATCTAACTCATTACAATCAAGCATCAAAACAAGAGCACAGTTGACACCAATGACAACACAGATATGTTGACATCAATGACAACGTCAGTTAGGACATACTTGCAACAGAGAGAAGGGGATAGACAGAGAGATAGACAAATACACATAGAGAGAGAAAGAGAGGAAGGAGATTGTAGAGAGGAATAGAGAAAGAGATTAGTCATGCTAACTAATTGGATTCATTTCATCATTTAAAATAAAAAATGATTCAATATTGTTTGCATAATTTTTTTTCCTACATGCTAAAATTACTTAGAGGCTATCAATTCTATTTTAAGACACTCTCAAAACAATGGAGCAACTAGACAAATACAATAGAAAACAAGCATGGTCAACCATATAATTCAATGTGGTCTCCACCTTCCTAACACTTTTCAAAATAACACTACTTAGAGAAGAATAATGATTTCACCATACAATTAAAGTTTCAATAGTGCTTTCCACTCTTTGACAAACATGGAGCTAAAAAACTACTCCAAAACATATGAATCCAAAGGAGATGTACAAATTCCCTCCTCTTAAAGTTATCGGTACAAAAGAATAATAGTAACAAAAAATTAAACAAAGGAAACACATAAATACTAAGAAGCCATAGTGAAAAACCAACAATTATGCTCAAATTTGGTTAATTTTGTGTTGTAATTGATACTGCTAACTCGTATCAATCTACTTTATGCTAAAAGGAAATTTGAAACATACCATCTCATACAACTTGGAATTACTCACAAAATTTACTAAGAAAGTAAACGAACATGTTTAAACATGAATGATTTTTTTTCATTTGTATATTCTCAAGAAATAAATGCATATCTTTTTTGAATATTTTTCAACCTTGAAATTACAATATATTCAAAGATAAAATCATAGTGAAATCATTTCACTTTACAATTACATATAATTTTTACTTGGCAATATGAATAAGTCTACATAAGTTTGGACATCATAAGTCAATTATGAAGTATACTACATCTAAAATCTGATATTTGTCTCACAAGTCTCGGTGAGTCTTCTATTGCAGAGGGAGAGCATCATCCAAGTGATTTACCTCCAACCATAGACCGGTGGTCCCCCCGCACACCTTCCTTCTTGGAAGTGGCCCTACACTTCATGAAGAGTATAGAAATGAGTCCTAGTGGTGTGTCCTACGTAACACAATCGACCATACAACATTAGATAATCTTCTAGCTAAGTATGATCATTCTGACAGGTCACACCATCTAGACACTGTGAACTGACTAATGCATGTAGAGACAAATGCATCACTTTGGCCAAAGTTTCCTATATAAATAGACATTTGCAATAACTGTAGTCATGTGTTCACACACCTCTTAGTCGACTTGGAAACTATCTCATCCTACAGTTTGATTTTCTTCACTAGTATCTCTAGACATAAATTGTCTTGACTAAACTCAAATCCTAGTCAATCTGACTTAGAATTAATCCTTAATCTAGGATATACATGCAATATGTAGGTTTAGGTAATTTTAACCTTTCAGAGAGTCTCTCATTGCATACTTGCAAACACCAGGGTCTATGACTTCCTGTCATTCTACTCAATGACTCAAAGATTAAGCACTCTTATGTTATATGTCAAGTTTTGAGTCTATCAAGAAATCATTTAAATTTATCAAAGTGCTTCTTAGACTCTTTCTAATTTATGTACTGTCTTGATCTATGGTTTCTCGACCATTTAATGTCAACCATAATATACAATAGACTAAATCAATGTCATAATCGACTTGAGATTTTTAAGTTTTCTAAACCCTTTTGGGTTGATTCTAGGGTTTATCTTCTCTATCCCAAACTCATTGCCTATCAAATACTCTTGTTTTCCCAAAAGTAAATTTTATAATAATATAACATGGAAACAAAAACCTCTAGTCTTCGCTTGACCACTTGGGCATTGTTAGAATTCACACTTCTGATATAATGTAAAACATACCTCACGAGGTGTATCCTCTTCATATACTATCATTATCATAACTAATCTTTTGATTAAGTCAATCTTTCAACCTAGATAGGTTTGAGTCTACAATAACAATATGATATTTTCAACCTCTTGGTCTTCTTAAGTCCATCGAATCTCATCAAAGGATAGGTTAAGAACTAATGTTTAACATCCTATGATTATCATGATAATGTTTATCATTATTGTTGAATGCATAAGTGATATTATATCACTATACTAAGATGTTCTTAATGATATCAATATCATTTATATATAATCTAAAATAAATGAATATCAATCCCAAAATCTTTTGATTTCAAACAATAAAACTTATACAATTAACTCATTGTAAAACTTAAATCTATCTCTATCTTAAACTTTCTACAATCTCACTCCTCACAGCTCCTAGGTTATAAAAGAGTTCTCATGAAGTTCAGACTCAACACTTTATAAATATAACTTTGACTAGTTTAACACTGTGACTTTAATAGAATAAGTCCACATTACCTTGTTTACAAAAGGTGAAATCAAATATTAGTTTTTCTCTACATTTATATGTTAACTTTCTATTTGAATGATTGGTGTTTTAACAACTAACAAAAAAACTATGTTTGCTTGAGTACACAAGGTTGAAAGACAAGTTACAACATGCTGAAGGTCCCTGAATGATCAATGTTATTCATAAATTTTTTCATAATTCCTATATATGTCGAAGCAACTTTTTTATATCATAAACTTTCTATAAATCGATATATTACAAAATGATGGCCAAAGCAAGTTATCTTATATAATAACCTAGTTGTAAACTAAACATTCTAATGTTTTCCCTCTACGGTTTTAAACTGATATTCACCGACATAATCATAAAATTGTCCTCTACTATGACATGTGTACTGAGTGCGGTTTCATCAAAATAGGTTTAATGCAATTTTATATTGAAAGAGTTGTT
Organism: Cunninghamia lanceolata; assembly: GCA_027924645.1. Classification (NCBI taxonomy): domain Eukaryota; kingdom Viridiplantae; phylum Streptophyta; class Pinopsida; order Cupressales; family Cupressaceae; genus Cunninghamia; species Cunninghamia lanceolata. Next base: position 11,482,371 of record BSBN01000112.1, on the reverse strand, counting down.
TACAGGAGATAGCCTTACCTTTAAGCGTTAGCAATTATCAAAATTTGAGCTAGTTTCTCCCTTTCTCCTATTGCTACCTGAGTTGTCTTAAGCTTTACATTGTGTTCTCTTTCTTCTCCACAGATGCTTAATAATCACAAAGCTCTCTCTCTCTCTCTCTCTCTCTCTCTCTCTCTCTCTCTCTCTCTCTCTCTCTCTCTCTCTCTCTCTCTCTCTCTCTCTCTCTCTCTCTCTCTCTCTCTCTCTCTCTCTCTCTCTCTCTCTCTCTCTCTCTCTCTCTCTCTCTCTCTCTCTCTCTCTCTCTCTCTCTCTCTCTCTCTCTCTCTCTCTCTCTCTCTCTCTCTCTCTCTCTCTCTCTCTCTCTCTCTCTCTCTCTCTCTCTCTCTCTCTCTCTCTCTCTCTCTCTCTCTCTCTCTCTCTCTCTCTCTCTCTCTCTCTCTCTCTCTCTCTCTCTACGATGATCTCAAAGCTCTCCCTATATTCATAGTCATTTGTTTCTCTAAGCACTCGGCGTCACTCCTATCCAAATTACCCTCTCGGTGTCCTTTCCCACAATGATATCACCTTTTAAAAAGGCTTAACTCTCCACATAACCCCCAGACATCCTCCCCTCATCTTCGTCTATTCTCATGTTATGTTCGCATGTAGAAGTAGTGGAGTAACTGGTCTTTAAAGACCAATCTTAAGCTCCTCCTTACCTCCATAACCGACGTGGAGAAAGGAGTTGAGTTCCCATGTAATAACAGGAAGTGGTTTGCATTAATTGCTATTATACCACGTTACCTTATGAGGCTCTTCAACAACATACTATAAGTTTAAACTTATAGATAATATTAAATAGATATAAAAAACATAATATAGGTATATACAATGTATACTTACGTTGTTTCTAACACTCAACAAGATATGAGAATGGGGTCGAGGTATTGTCCCCTCTCAAATTTGCTTAAAAGTTGAAATAAATAAAATAACATAATAGAATTCCAAACGGGAGTTATTGTTATGAAATAGTTTAACTACTATCGACCATTCCTAGTCGACTATCATATACTAGATCCTGACTTGGTTTTCGACAAAACCTAATCTTAATGAAACTAGTTGACAAATCGACAATTGTCGATTCAAAACCAAACTCAAACCAATTTATCAAACATAACTTATCAAACTTGACAAAGCTTCATAAAGATATAAAAGGCTGATCCCACAATAGTGGGTTACAATTACATTGAGGAAGGAAAATTGCCCAAGCATGGAAAAAAAAATTTGGACGGGTTCGCTCAAATGGGGGTGTTCACTAGAACCCAAAAATGGGTTCGCTTGAACACCCTCGTTCAAGTGAACCCCATGTCATTGGAGCGTTCGCTCAAACCCATGACTGTCCTATTTTGTATAATAAAAAATAATGGGTTCGAACGAACCCCCGTTTGTTCGAACCCACTTGTTAAAGTTATTTTTAAAAAGCATTTTTAACTGTCATTTTTGATAGTTTCACTGCCAAACCCTAGGAGGACCCCAAGAGTGCAACCGCTGAACCCCAGTGACCAACCAAACCCCAAGAGACGCCCACATCACCCTCTAGCCATCCAGGTATGCATTTTGCCTTGTTTTTCACATGACAATTGCATTTTCTTGAAATTTTCTAAATCCTTTTCAACAAATTCATTTTGTTAATATCCTGCAATCAGGGCATACCCTGAGAACACATTTCTTTCTATCAAATAGTTCATGTGCCTTGTCTATGCTTCCACATTTTGTATACATGTCTACCAGAGCATTTCCAACTGTAATATTTGACAATAATCCCCTTCCATTATGCTTTAATGGATGTCCATACCCTGTTCCAAAGCTCCCATTTGGGGAAAGGCTAGGAGTACGTTGGAAAATGAAAATTGATCGGATTGAAAACCTATTTGTTGCATATGGTGAAACACTGTGACTGCCTCATGAGGACACCCATGATAACTGCCTCCTTGTGACAAAATTCCTCTATCCTTTATGCTTTGATGGATGTCCATACCTTGTTCCAAAGCTCCCATTTGCCACAGGCTGGGAGGATGCTGACAAAGGTTGTAAAGTCTAGATTTTCGCTTGCCAATTGCATTTTCTTGAAAGTTTCTAAAGCCTTTTCAACAAATCTATTTTGTGAATACCCTACAATTGAGGCATTTCATGAGAACACATTTCTTTGAGGTATTATGTCAAACAGTTCATGTGCCTTGTCTATGCTCCTACATTTTGGATACATGTCTACCAGGGAAGTTACTCATTTTGCATACTCATACCACATGCTACAACCATTGTATAATAGTGCAAACTTAAATGGAAACTAAGATAATGCTCTACTAACTTGTAAATGAAGCAACATAAGCAAGAACATTCACAACAAACACCATGATACAATTATTTGACTTGGAGAAAGTTTATTTAGGAAGAAAACTTCAACGATGATTACACTAGAAAGTGTAGTTTTACAAGTAACAGTCCCTCTTGGACTAGGTTAGATGCTAGAATCAATTTTGGATCATATCTAAACCTTGTAATTTTCCTTTGGAACTACTGTGTGAAAGTGTCAAAAAGTGACACAATATATCAACTAGTAATCTCCATTATCAACCTAGCTAACACAACCTTTATCTCTTCTCCTTCCAGGGTATCACCCCTAAAAAATCAAATGAGTAAAATTGCCTCTCCAATGCTTCCTTCTACAATTTCTCATGAGGATAATTTATAACTCTATCATGATTCCCTATGTTTGAAGATAGAAGGACAAATGCCAAAAAGGAGAAAGAGAATATCTGTTAGTTTAAAATCTAGCTCTCTAGTCATTGCTTGCCCTTTGTGATAGTCAAATTACCCTTATATGCCCTACTTTCCCTTTTATTAGTCATAACTTCACTGAGGTGGGTGCTAGTTCATTGGGGAGGATGCATTATTCACCACTTTGCTAGTTATTTTACCCGAGACCTTCTAGAGGCCATAACTTTTGCATCCAAACTCAAAATTAGGTATCATTTTTGTTTCTAAACTTACACTATTTGTTAGGGATATTTAAATATTAAATAAAAACATGCTTTCCATTCCATCTTCCCATTATTTTACTCCCACAACATGACTAAATTTATGGGCCCCTAAATGAGTTGAATCAATCTTGGAAGTCGTCTTATCTGCCAATGAAGATTGCAAGATATCCCATATATACCATCCTTGTACCATCTTAGTTGTTGAGTAAATTATCTACTTGTTTATGTAATACTAAATGTTAGCTATGTATGTCTAGTATCTAGTTGTCGATAAGAAATACCATTTGCTTGTTTTTCATATAGTTAGTAGTTGTGTTTATGCTTATTTTGAATGCTTTATGGATGCTACTTATTTGGATCCCTTTATTTTGTGTTTTCATGTTTTCAAGTTGCACACTTATCACAAGGGAACATGTATCAAAATAGTGTTTAGTTGCATACGTGTATCCTTTTATGGGTGTGAATATTTATGTTCATATTGATGCACAAAACATTTCATTTAATACTTGGGAAGCTATATAAAAGGACTAAACCTAATTTATTTAGAAAATCTAGCAAACACATGGAATGAACACTTTCTAACACACATCACATAACCTAAAAAGAGTCAGATCTAGTGATATCAACATTGCATATTGCATGAATTCTTGTTATCTTTAATCTTGTTCAAAATTATTGATTCAACATCTTTATTAGGGTTTTCAACATAGAGGAGGAATTATTCTTGTCATGTATAAACTCCCAAGCACACAAATCAAGTTTAATACAAATACAAAATTAGAAACTTGAGCTGAGTTGAAAGCGAGTGTCTAAAAATTAGTAAAGATTAGATATGTGGATTTGGTTGAGATCTTCACTTGTAGGATCATTTTCATAGTCATGTCCAAATGACCCTAATAGAAAAATAGAAGTTTAACCGATTTTGATGCCTTTATTTAGCAAGCCTTGAAATTTTAAAATATTGACAAATCACCTTGGGCCATAGGCATAGTCATATTCTACGTTGAGCTAAGAGCTAAGTACTTGCACATGTATTATTTAAATTTTTGAGCATCAATTTCAACATGCTTATCATTCACAACTCTTATTCCTAGGATATTTGTGTATCAATACTTATTTAATTGATTTATCTTAGGGTTTCATGTAAAGGTGTAGTTTATTTCTTTGTAGAAATCAAGAAACTTAACATTTATATTTAAAACAATTAAGATGTCTAAATAATTATTATTTTGTAACTTTGTTATGAATGAACGAGAAGGCTTGAGTAGATTCATTAAAATAGTGTCCATCTTATTATATAGGAGAAAAGTGTATTTTATATCCTTTTTTCTACTCATTTTACACTCACTTTAGGTTTTATCCTAAGATATATGTTATCTTGGTATTTATTTTGATATAAGCTAGAAAAAATATAGAAAATCTATCAACCTTTAGTCTTTTTATACCTAATGGTCTAAACCCATTTTTATTCATACACATTCCCTCACCTTGGATTGAATTGCAAGTGTGATTTTGTCTAGTGCAATGTTGTTCTATAGATAGAATTGTACTTGTAATCACATCCTCCAAATTCAAACATGCTTTTCACTTATGCCATGGTGACTAGGTTTCACTAAATTTGAACCTTTCACTTATGTGCCAAAATATTTAAATTTAGCACCTTGATTTGATATCCAAAGACAAGCCCTAAGATGCTAAACAATTTAGTGATCCTAGATTATTTTATATATATTTAAATGTATCTTACAAGTTTCTACAATTTGGTGAAATTTGTGCATGAAGTGAATTACATTAGATAAATATTAATACTTCAAATTAATTTACTAGTTTCACTTGTTTAGATGTTTCTAGAAGTTAAACATTATTTATTGCACACACATGCATGTACAAGAACTAGATGGATAGAGAAATACATTCTAGATCACTTGTATTTATAGTTACATTTTAAATAATTTAAATTGAATGTGTACATCCAGTATTTCTAGATTCTCTATAGATATTAAAGCAAGAACCTCATTGCTCCTTCAGGTACATCACATGGCAAATGCACCAATTCCACCTTTGGAACTATTTGCATGAACTAATAGTGACATTGAGAGATTGAGAGTTTCCATAAATGATGGTACCAACACGGGATCATATAAGGACACTTGTAAGTCCATATTGAAAATCCTAGAAAAAATTTGAGATAAAATTTGAGACACAAGTGCATATTCCCCTAATGCTATAGCTACTATTCTTTCCCACATGCGGGAAGAAGTTTGTGGTGATGTTCCCCTTTCTCATATTCAGAGTGTGGTGACCAAAGAAACCATTAAATCCTAATGTTTTCTATTCTATCAGGATAAGCCTAAGGTGAAGGCATACCAGGTTACCAAATGTGTGGATGGTGCTATGGCCAGTTTGATCTACCCTCAGTTTCTTTCTATCTTTGGTCGTTATCCAAATAATGACCAAATTCCCTTATATTTTACACAGTAGTTGTATGCTAAGGTTCATTTAGGCCTCAAAGTCAACTAATGTGACCTTCTAGGATATTTTGGTCAGGGGCATGGTAGGCTTGCCAATAGGGACACTTATCCTCGAGCAAATCAGGCAGCCCCAACGTATAGGGCATTGGTTGGTGAGAGATCTCCTACTATCTCCTTAGCCCTAGCCCCCTTAGTAGATTATGCTGGCATTGCTTCCTAAAGGGAAGCAATTGACAGTGTCGGTGATATTGCAGTTGCTGCCACTACGATAGCTAGTGATCGTGTGGGTCAATATTTGACGTCATGACATCCACGATCCAGAGCTTCATTTACAGCACAGTGCAGTAGCACTGATTGTAATCCTTATGTTATGGCAAGCATCCCTACACCCACACAGTTGAACGTTCTTACAAGAGAGATGGCACAGAGTACTTTTCATTGTTTGGCTGAGGACCTCTTGGAGGGCATATGCCTTTATCGCATTAGAGCTTGGGATCTCTATAGACCAGGTCAGAGATCATCTGGGTACATTTATTCATTCACATTCAGGATCCCATCATTCTCATCACCCTGCCAAACCCAACACCAATGCACATCAAGATCCACCTACGGATCACTTGGTTGCTACATAGGCTATTGATCCTTCATATGACCTAGAGAGGATGCAGTCTATAGGTTTGTGGAGATGTTGATGCGTTCAGATTCATCATCGATGCCATCTCAGCTAGTTAGTCCCCTTCACTCATCATTACTGTGACATGAGAGGGCTCAGACAGATACATTAGATCATGACATGGCTCAGACAACTCATTTGGATGATTTAGTGGAGGCGACCATTGCAGAGGGCTCAGATCTTGTGCCACCTGATATGCAGGTACATGTGTATCCATATGTATGTGTGCATGTGCATGTTCAATTCAATTTTTTTTAAATTATTTAGATTTTAGTTTTAACTAAATGATATATATAAGTATATATATATACGTCGGCGTGATTCAGTTGATGATACTGTTGTCAGTGGACATGTGAGTTTTAAATTTGTATACATGTATATATCTATAGATATTTATAATATACATACATTCTTAAATAGTTCTATATATAATGTGTTTAACACATTGTACATGTATACAATTTTATCTCTAGGGCTCAGCACATCCATCAAAGTAGGATTCTCATTTAGAGGGTTGCTCGACTAGGAGTCGACATGACGATTAGGCAGCCACCTAGAGGTCCATTTTCATGGACATTTCTAGATATTTACATATATATAGACATTTGCATTTATGAGTTTTTGATGTTATGGTACATTTGATGTTGCATCCAAACACTTCCAGTTATATGTTTGATATATTGACATGTGCATTTACACTAAGACTTGATTACATACATTTGATGATTTATGTTTGATATATTGACATTTGCACATTTACACCAGGACTTGATTACATACATTTGATTATTTATGTTTGATATATTGACATGTGCATTTACACCAGGACTTGATTACATACATTTGATGATTTATGTTTGATAATATTGACATGTGCATTTACACCAGGACTTGATTACATACATTTGCTTATGATATACATATATGTATATGTGTTTGAGCTTAAATATTCATCTATGTACATGTTTTCTTATGTTTATGTTTATGTGAGCATCTACATACATACATATATACATGTTTGTGTTTATGTTATATCTATTTAGAGAACTCATGAGTAAATGATTTATATACATGTTAAATATGTTAAATGTATGTAATTAAATACATTATGGGTATATGTTATGTTAAACATGTTAAAAATGTACATGTTAAATGTTATGGGTACATATGTTATGTGATATATATACACATGTACATGATTCCAATTCCAAATCAAGTAATCACCCAAGCAAGAAGGTTGAAGAGAATTTTCAAGCAAAGAGAATGAATAAGTAACAATAAACTATTTTCTTACTTTCTAACTTTTCCAAAAATCCCTAAAGATTTTTTGCCTCTTTCTTTCATTTTCCACTAACAAGTTATTTCACAAGTATTACTAACATTTACAAATAGCTGTAATTAAAGTAATTCTTTTCCCAATAAATTAACACACACAATTTAATCAATTTGGGTAAGGAATGAAGCCCAAATAATCTTTCAATTCATAATGAGATAAAATATCACAATGTTAAATGCATTCGGCCATTCCAAGATAACAATTAAATATTTAACTTTCACATCTAAGCATATAGGTAAATCACAAAAAATCCTCATTAAGAAAATGTATAAACTAAATAAATACAAATGCAAACTAGGAGATATAATAAACACATGTAATGAGAACACACACATTACTAGTTTATTTATAATACATGGATCTAGATAATTTCATAGGTATCAACAAAATACATGGATTTGGATCTTCATAATTCATAGGTATCAACAAAATTTACATCTCATAAATTGAATCAAGTGAGATGAGGAAGATACACACAACATATTTGCCCAAACCAAATTGTCTTCATTTAACCACCATTGGGACTAAACCGGTGCCTATGCACTCAATAAAATATAAGGCATACTTGATCCATACAAGATAGCCAGAGTACAATATAAACACCCAATTTGATATAATATAAAGGAAATAGCATCAATAAACTACATCAACTAATAATCATTCCAAGCCACATAATCCAGAACCACAATGTAGAAATTGATAATCATAAAAAAATATGATGTTGAACTAGATCCAATACAAAACACCATCATTAAAATATATCAATGACAACACAAAGCACCATCGATAGGTACAATATCAAAATAAGGTATATACATGTAATTGTATAAGGCACATATGCTTGAGGCATGATAGCATATGTGAGAAGAAAAGGGATATGTAGTGTTCCATGAAATTTCCTTTTGCCAAGTAGAGATAAAGGTAAGATTGAACCAACAACAAAAGATCATTTAAATGGTCTAAAGCTAGTGGAAAAGCATAAGGTAGTTCCCCCTCAAAAGCTATGAAATGTTTTCTTAGATTCTCAAGAGTAAAAAAATATTCTAAATCAAGATATAGAACAGTTCTAGAAGATAATATTCATAGATTGGTTATAAAGGGTCTTATTTGTAGATTCTTAACATGTAATTTTTTTATAGAAAATATGTAAGTTACTATGCCAAGAAGCACTAGAGGACCTTTGAGGAATAAGAGATTTGATCATATGCCCTAATCAATTTTTTATTCACTTTTATAAATAAGGTTGATCATTTAGAAAATATACTCAAGGGGTTCTTAATTCTATGTGAATCCTGACATGTTCATGAAGTTTTAGTTAGAATTCAAACCTACAAAGTTCAAATGCATTCCAAAGTCCCAATTACATGGATTTGATTGTATGCCCTTCTGCATGAACTATATAGTTGAAGTATATGTTCAACATGGTTGGTGAATTCCATGACCTGACAACAATATTTTCTATCTAGATAATCCTAAAGTCACAAGGAAATTATATGTAACATTGTGATCATCAAAACATGGGATATGGTTAAAAATTATATGGATATCTACAAGTGCAATGTGAATTCATATCTCCTATTAAGTATTTCTAGGTTTAAAGTGGACTATGTACACACTAATTAAATAGCACATGTATCATCCTTAAAAGTAGACCACATTAAATAGTACTTCATCCTTTAAAAAAGTGTCACACTAAATATAAAAGTACTTTGAATTAAATAGTACTTCTAAGTTTGGATCCTAAGAACATCTAAAAATTAACTTAAATAGTACTTCTAAGTTTGGATCCTAAGAACATCTAGAAATTAACTTACACCAATGTGTAACTTCAATCACTAATTTGTGTGGACAACCAAATTTAAAATAATCGTCATTGACATTTATAAGTAACTAAGACAATGGAGTTCAAACACTACTATATAAGTTCTCACTCAAACAACTGGTTCAGCCTGCTCTTCAATAACATGTAATATTTTTTGATGATCATCACTATCTAGTCTCTATTTTTTTCGTCCACGTGCATGTGGAACTGCATGAAGATGTAGGGCTGTAGAAATTACTAGGTGAATATACTGATATACCTTGTTCTCATGTTGATAGTCAATAAAATGAATCCTATGTTGAACAATTTTGACTTGTTTGAGATATGTCCCTTGCACTACAACTAAACGTGCCTGGTAAACAACATGAACCTAAGGTAAGACATGTGCACATAACATTTTCACTCAACCCGTATAATAATATAATGTAAAGTAATGTACACGTACATGTATATATAAATTTAAATGTCCACCTATGGGAAACAACATTTCATTGCTTGTTTTAGGTCATGGTAGCTTCTTCCTCTCTTATGTGCAATGTATTAAATAATAACTAACACCTTTTATGTTTCCAGGCTCTACTATGACTGCAAAAACATCTCCTACACCAAATTTACATGGTTCAATATTTGTAAAAAAATTAGAACTGTCTAGACTAAAGATCAATAAATTTAACTCATCTAGTACTAAACTTTAAATAACTACATTGTAAATTTACATTAAATTTATCAAGTACACATATGTACATACCTTTTCTAATCAATCCTGAAATATGGTCATAATCAATTAAATTAAAGGAATGTCTTCAAAGATTTCATCCTCATCTTCGTCGTATGTGTCAGAAATGACTAATGGCACCACATTCCATTCACTAACATATCCACGTTGTTGGTTGTTGCATGCCTCAAAGTTTTCCAAAATGCACTCATCACAGAAATAAGAGTAATCCCTCGTGTACAATTTCCATCCAGGGTGATGATCTGTACTCATGACACAATGCAAAGATCATGTTTTGTCTACCCTCTTGCATCCATGCTTCGATCTTCTATCCACACCTAGATACATAAAATTTATAAAAATCACATATATATTTAATAGAAATTCATTTAAAATAATTGAAAACTAAATTTAAAATAAACTTATGTTCAAACATGTATATGTGTGTGTGTGTATATATATATATATATAATTTAAAGTTTGAAATTTAAATCAATTATGTAATTTATATATACATACCTAATATCTCCCAAAACACTCGATGTGGGATGTATCGGTTTGTTCCTGAAGATGTGTTGACCTCATTTGATGCAAAGTGTTTCTTACACCATTCATCAACATCATGTGCATTATCTATACAATCTCTTGAATAACTCATTTGATGCTTTCTTAGAGCACATTTGATGCAAGCTCCTACACCATCATGTTCAACCTTTCCATGCCCACTCTCAAAGAAACTCCAAACATGTCGTATTTTGTAATTTTGATGATATCTACATAGTGCATAAAATGGTTGCGATGATTTGAATTGTGCCACACATCCATCTAACCATACAAAATGCTTTTCAATTTTTACACGCCTGCTTGCCAAATTGTCTAAAAATTCTGTAAAGAAATGTTGTAGAAAAAGTTTATCATGCTCTTTATCATCACTAATATAAAAGTGATATTCTTTCTTAATGACTCATTCATCATATGTACTGTCAACACCATCAAAATCCAATTGTGCATGTCGATAACACACATGCACCATAATAGTGATCTGCTTTGAAAAGTAATAATCTGATTGAATCTCTTTTTGATGTACAAAAGAGTAATTTTTTGCAAAGTAGACTACTGATAGAACTATTCCATGTGGGAAAGTATCTCTTAATGTTTGAAACTGTTGTGCTTTCCACCTAGCAAAAAAGACATGTTGTATGTACGGTTGTATCAATTTTCAAAAAATTTCCATAAATGTTCCAATAGGTATCTCCCCTTCTACATAGTTTAACCTTGTGGATTCTTTCCCAAAATTTGCTTAAAACTTTACGTACTTGTAACTCTTGCAATTTACTGTCTTTGTTGGGTTGGTATCTTCATTTCTCAAAGGCAATTTAGCCAAATTTCTACATGTTTCACAAAGTCCTTTATGTAGTTTATTTGACCAATTGCATTATCACATAAGATGGATTCTATAAACAGACTTACCCGTTTAAGAGGTGCATTTTGAAACCCATCCCTTTCTTCTCTCATCTTTCGAAACACCTGATAGTAGAGATCAAATTCAATATGATAACGACAACAACAAACTTCAAAAACCTTGTTTATCTTCACATAATATGGCTTTAACCTTTCAAACATTGTTTGCCCAATTTTTATATGAGGATTCAAATTACAAAAGTTCACATACATCTCATGTTGTGTTATGTCTATCCAATGTTTTGTATGATGTTCATAATCATTAAGCCCAATCCTGTGTCTGATAACATCTCTACTATTTGATGATGGATGAGTATGATCATTCCAAAAATTTGGGACCAAGTTCCTAACATCATCTTCAATCCTGTCAAAATGGGGAGCTCTACACATAATTGCCCAATTGCCTTTTGAACTATCATCCAAAACCTTTCTCCTTTTCATATATTTTGTTATTTTCTTTCTACTAAAACCAATTTCAGTCGAAAGTGAAGAGATTTTTCTTTTTCTCAAGATATATTTTTATTTAAAATAGATATCAACATCACTCTTCTTGAAATGGCCTTATCCATTGATTGAGATCCTTTCCCAACAGAATCTAAACCTTTTTTAACATTTTCAACAATATCTTTTCCTAGGCCGTATGAATCTTTCCTCTTATTCAATGTTGAATCTACACCCAACAATTGTAATGGCTCTTTCAACTCATTACGAAGAAGTAAAAGTGATAACAGTTGGGTTTTTTCAAGTGTACCAAGATGATTGAAATGAGCATTGATTATTTCCTGTACAGATTTATTCATTGACCTCTTACTATTATTTATAGGTTGTTTGGCATAACATTTCAATTTCTCCATATCCATTTCAAGTAAATGATCTAAATTTCTATAACTTAAAATTTTTGTCTTCACCTCTTTAGCTAGATTCATATGCTCATCCATACTAATAGAAGGAAGCAATCATGACCCCTCTCCAACATGCATTGTTTGAACTTGGGCCTCCTCCCTATCTTCAACTATGTTCTTCAGCCTAGTTTGCTCCAATATCTAAATTTGGCTCGACTCCTGCTTGAGAACTTTCTGCTTATTGAGCCCGTTCTACACACAAAATACTTAAGTCAAGAGAGAAATAAAGAGCTTTAAAAAAAACTTAAGTTGAGAGAGAGATATAAACCTATCTAGAGAAGGATAAAGAGAGAAAGAAAGAGCTTTAAAAAGACTTAAGTAGAGAGAGAGAGAGCGCTTTAAAAAGATCTACTTAAGAGAGAGAGGAGCTTATGATTAATACAAGTATGATTTACTTAATGGGCAAACCTATGAAGGACCCTAATACACATTCAATTAAAACAAATATAAATTAAAGTTGTTTGAAAATGATGTCCAACAAATTCACCTAGTATTTATGTTCAAAACTAGAAATAACATCCTACTACATGCTAAAAACTCATAAATTAAATAGGAAAGAAAATATGCATACCTTGTTTCTTTTCTATGATATCTTGTCAAATTTATTTCGCAACTGTTGTTCTCTTTCTTTTGAATACTTTTGTTGAGTCTTATTTTGTCTTTCTTTTTTGTCTCCCATTTCCTTCTTCAAGTTTTCTTCTCTCAAAGCCTCTACCAAAAGTTTTCTTCTCCAAAATCTTCCTTGATGAATAAAAATGTGAATTAATCTTGCAATGTTATATGAAAAAATGAAAAAAATAAGTTCATATTTATATGCATATGACATTATAAAAAGAAATAATAATAACTTGGTCGGCACATAGTTCGAACAAACGTCGGCGGTTAAAAATAATTTTAACCATCGAGGTTCATTCGAACCCGCTCGGATTGATTTTTTTAATATTATTTTTATGGGGTTCGAATGAATGGGGGTTCATTTGAACCCCCTTTCATTCGAATGGGTCTCTAGGGGTTCACTCGAACACCCATTCACTCAAACCCCCTTATTTTACCCTTGCCCCCCTCCAGCTACAATTTTATGTAGATTTTTAGGTTTCGAGGCTCAGGTTGAGGATCAAAATGGAATCAACTTGACAAACCCAGCTACAGGATTATAGTCCTCGAAATGAGATCTCCATCAAGTATAATTTTAATATATTTTGGGTTTATTATACATTATTTTTAGTTTAATTAAACATAGGTTTTTCACCGAAAATCAAGCTCTGTATTTTGCACATGTGGAAAAATAGTATATTACCAAAAAAATTCTAAAAAATATCTATCCTCTTGGTATTCATGTCCTTGATCCAACAAAAAAAAATTGAATTTCGATACATACAAAAAAAGTTATGCGCTTTATAGTACACTTATGTCTAAATTGTAATTGGTTTGACTTCAAAACTTAATTAAAAAAAATTCAATAAAACATTATGAAACCAAATACATGCTCTAGATATCGTAGTTGCAAATCTAAATTTGAAAAGATTAGAATTTTATCCTTCATAGAAAAAAAGTTATGTGCTTTATAGTACACATCACTCTTTAAAAATGGTGTTTACTGTTAAAAACTAATTATCGAAGGAGATGGAAAAAGAAATGCAATTTGATTCCAAAAAAATTTATAAATATATATTTAGAATCTACAGACAAAATGTCACAAATCACTAGTTTGCATCATCTTCAAATTCCTCACGGTTTAGCAGCTATAGGTACAATCTGAAAGTGAGGTTTTTTTTTTAAATGTTCATTTCAATGTCAAGTTTGGCCAAAAAGTGTAACCCACTATTGTGGGATCACTTTATTTTTAAGCATGAGACTTAGATGGAAGACAATCTATTCTTGTCCATACTTCTATTCTCTTCTCTCCGATGATGCTCTCCCTCTCTTTCTCAGAGGGTGTAAAACCTATTTCCTGGTTACAACTTACAAATCACCAAACTGAGACTAGTGCATCGTTAGTCAATTCATAAACCTTGTGAATAAATAATCATAACATTTTATAATCACATGTCTAAATTCTAATCATATAAACATAAACTCATGATATCATTGATTTATCCTAACATTTTCACATAAAGTCAAATTATTAAATCATGCATAATCAACTAATAATTATGTGCAAGTAAAAAGTAAAACATAGTCAAATTTTGGGGTGTGACATATCTCCCTACATACAATTCATCGTCCTCGATGATCCAATATATCCAAAACAATAATATGATAAAGTTTTTGTTTCAACTTTCAAAAGCATAAAACAAATGAGGAAATCTCTGATAAAAAACATGATAATCTTCCCATGTGGCACTATCCTCTGCATACTGGCCCCACTGGACCTTGCATTGAGTAACCTCTCCATTACACAAGCGGAGCTTGCAAACTTTGAGCACCTTGAGAGGCCCGATCATGACCACTCTTGGGTCCTATACTTGTAAAGCATTCCAATCAAGAATATGATTATCACCTGTTATATACTTTTTTAAATATGAAATATGAAAAACATTATGCATCCTGGCAAGAGCTTGTGGTAGAGAGATTCTATAGGCAACCAGATTGATCACTTCAATAAATTTGAATGGTCCTACCTACATATTAAGGAGCCAGTTTGGAAGACTTTCCAAACTTTATGGAACTCTTCTAAGGTTTAACTCTCAAAAGAACTTTTTCTCGAACTGAGAATTACTGTTATAAAATAGTTTAACTACTATCGATCATTCCTAGTCAACGGTCATATACTATCCTGACTTAGTTTTTGACAAAACCTAAGCTTAATGAAACTAGTTGACAAATCGATGATTGTCAAGTCAAAACAAAACTCAAACCAATTGATCAAACATAACTTATCAAACTTGATAAAGGTACACAAAACTATAAAATCACGAGACTTAGATGGCAAACCATCTGTTCTTATCCATACGTCTATTCTCTTCTATATGATGATGCTCTCCCTCTCTAAATGTCAGAGGGTGGAAAACTTGTTTCCTAGTTATAACTTGTAATCACTAAATTAGGATTAGTGCATCGTTAGTCAATTCATAAACCTTATGAATAAATAATCATGACATTTTATAATCACATGTCTAAATTCTAATCATATTTAAACTGTTATGGAGTAAAAAGTGGACACGTGCCTTTTTATCTCCTAGTTAGCTCCTAGGTCCTCGTGATTACATTATACATCATAAATATTCATCCCAATGCAAAATCCCCAGAAACCCATGTCAATTGGGAACTAGGGGCCCATTTTATGCCTTACCCCAGACCAAAAAGGCACCTAGGGACTTAGGCACCTGATTGGCCGGGGCCAATTTCAAAGCATGTTGGCATAGGACCTTTAAATGGGTCTCTCCTTGTCGGCTCTTTCAATTTAATTTACGAATATTAGTAGGAAAGCATATATAAGTGTGTTTTTGAATTCATTTTAAGTTAAGATGGATATAGTGAACTTATGATCTTGGAGCAAAGACCATTCAAAGCATTCATTATGTTGCAGATTTGTGTTTGTATTGTGTGTGTTGTTGTAGATTTGGAATCATCATCCATCTCCTTATGAGTTGAAGAATCTTCATTCTCCTAAGGGATTCACCTCCGAGGTGATATCATTGTTATTTGAATCATTCTATCATCATTTGTTTATGTTTAGCCTCTACCCTGCTAGGGCACATACTCTCTCTAACAACGGTGTTGGGAAGCTTGAATTCTATCTCAGGATTTGATTGAGGAAAATCCCTAAACACCACAACCCCTAAACCCCTTTTCTTCTTGTGTGCAGGTTATAGGTGCAAAATATGAAGAAGTGAAGGTACAAGAAGGTTGTGTAAGGGAAAGGGTTTCAAGATCTGAAAGCAGTTTGTGAATATTTCACTGCGGAAGACTTGGGCACCCACCTCGAAGTCCTCCTGCTCAAACAGGTACTGAATCCATCATCAGGACACTTTTTACGACTATTCTCCAGTTCTAATTTTCTGAAGATTCAGACTTTCTGGACTTGGGCACCCACCCCGTGGTCCTCTGACTTTCCAGCTTCTAGGGCATAGGTTCTGGTATCTCTATGATCATCTTTGTACATTTGCTTTATGGGTTTCAGTCATCTTCTGTCTGTTACAAATTGATTATCTTATAACTAGGGTTTTACACATACTTGACCTAGGGTTTGATAAAAAGGTTTGGTTAAATCTTATCTTTCCATAGCAAACAAGAGCACAAGATTTGTAGTTGAGTCCACCTTTCTTTGGTTGTGATTTTAGCTTGGTCTTGTCCTTGAATGTTATTGTGGAAGAGGATTTGAATTGGTATGCATGCTTACCTCCATCAATCATCTTTTCCCCTTTAACATAAACATAAACTCATGAAATCATTGATTTGTCTTGACATTTTCACTTACCATCAAATCATTAATTCATGCATAATCAATTACTAATTACGTGCAAGTAAAAAGTAAAACATAGTAAAAATTTGGGGTGTGACAAAATTGCACCAAACAAAGAAATATTTGAGAAAAGTGATATTCATTGGACAATAGTGGCATTTTCAGTCCCCTCTTTTCAAGTGGTAATGTAAACTTTGCTTTGATAGATGCAAAAGTAAATCTCCACATTAAATATCCCTTTATTTTATGTTTTTATCACTCAACATAGAAACTACATAATCCACTTAGAAGCCACATATGTTACTTGGGGGATTTGAACTTGGATCTCCATCGTGAGAAACTTATGGCTTTTGCCATTCAAGCACAACCCCGTTCACTATAATATAATCATATTTATTATATATATATAATATTTAATATTTAATATAGTTATATTTGTTATTATTTAGCATATTTTATATAATGTAAATTATTTAGAAATGAGGTAGAGACATAGAGGAGGATAGAGAAAGAGAGGGAGATAGAGAGAGAATGAAAGAGAGAGGAAGACAGAAAGAGAGGTAGAGGAAGAGAGAAGGGGAGAAATAGAGAGATAAAGGGATACACAAAGAGAGAGGAAAAGAAAAGTGAAGAGAGATAGAGAGAATGATAGAGAGAGTAAGACAGAAAGAGAGGTAGAGGAAGAGAGAAGCGCAGAGATAAAGAGATAGATGAATACAGAGAGATACATATTTAATATTTATAACTTAATTGTATTTATTTTATATATAATATATAGTCTCTAATATAATTGTATTTATTATTGTATAGTATATTTTATATAATGTAAATTATTTAATATATTTAAAAATACTATTATATTATAAAATTGTTATTTATATTAAATATTTATTTATAATTTAATCATATTTATTTTATATATAATGTATAATATCTAATATAGTTATATTTGTTATTATATAACATATTTTATACACTGTAAATTATGTAAAAGTGAGATAGAGACATAGAGGAGGCTAGAGAAAGAAAGATATAGAAAGAGGGAGAGAGGAAGTGAGATAAATACATGGAGGAGGATAGAGGAAGAGAGATATAGAAAGAGAGATAGAGATATAGAGAATGAAAGATAGAGGAAGAGAGAAAGAGAGGTAAAGGAAGAGAGAAGGGGAGAGACAGAGAGATAAATGGATACATAGAGAGAGAGAGAGGAATAGAGAAGTGGAGAGAGATAGAGAGAATAAAAGAGAAAGGAAGAGAGAAAGAGAGAAGGGGATAGACAAAGAGATAGATGAATATAGAGTGAGAGAGAGAGAGATTATTCATGCTAACTTATTGGATGCATTTCATCATTTAGAATAAAAATGAGTCAATATTGTTTTCATAAATGTTTTTCCTACATGCTAAAATTACTTAGAGGCTATCAATTACATTTTAAGATACTCTCAAAACAATGGAGGCAACTAGACAAATACACTAGAAAACAAGCATGGTCAACCATATAATGCAATGTGGTCTCCACCTTCCTGACACTTTTCAAAATGACACTATTTAGAGAAGAATAATGATTTCACTATATAATTAAAGTTTCAATAATGCTTTCCACTCTTTTACAAACATGGTGCTAAGAATCTACTCCAAAATATATGAATCCAAAGGACGTGTACAAATGCTCTCTTCTTAAAGTTATAGGTTCAAAAGAATAATAGTAACAAAAAATTAAACAAAAGAAACACATAAATACTAAGAAATCATAGTGAAAAACCAATAATTATGTTGAAATTTGATTAACTTGTGTCATAATCAATACTGCTAATATTTAGTATTTATAAATTAATTATATTTATTTTATATATAATATATAGTCTCTAATATAATTGTATTTATTCTTCTATAGTATATTTTTGAGTGATTGTGTTGTCGATCTCTTATTTATTATTATTTATGTAATTACAATTGCTTGGTTTAAGATATGCTCTACGAGATTGTATTAGCTATAACATTTAGTATTGTAAGATGGTCAATATGTAATGTTTTTGATTAAGATAAGTAGCAAACCAGGGTATTGATCCCTTTACACAAAGGCTCCTAGGGCAAATAAAACAGGCCACCAACAGGCTAGAAATAGAACAAACAACAAAAAACTATAGACAAATAAAAAGAACAAAATAAGGGATCTAAACCACACCAGATATCAAGGGTGTAAATCTAACTCCCTTAACCCTCGGTCATGAATCAACAACTGATTTAGGGAGTCCTTTCTTCTTTTGCTGAACCACCATCCAGGAAAACTTTGAGTCTAAATCCTCGAAGCGAGGCGAGAGGATGTGGCCCTCAATAGATGCCACAACTAGAGAAAACTCACACGCTAAACTAGAAGCTAGCAGCACAATAGGCATAGTAGGTACTACTAAAGAATTCAAAGGTCTAACCAAAGCGGCCTGAGAAGTTGAGGGTTGAATAGGAGTTGAAGGAACACCCGAAGCCAACAAAGACCTGAAAGTATCAGAAACAATAGCCACCTGAGTTGCCACAAGCTCCATAGGGGGAGTAGGAACTTGATAGGTAAATAATAATGGGGAGGAACAACCTCTTGGGAGGAACCACCCTCCTAGGAAGGCTCACTCACTAAGTGGGAATCCAACGGGGAAGTGTTGATAGTCAAATGATCAGTGCGTGCATTCTTCCACCAAGTTGCCACACCCTTGCAGTGAGAGTGAGGGCAGTCGGAGACCAAAAATATCTTCTGCACCTAAAAGGAAGACCCTCATAGTCTAACTATTGCTTCCATGGCCTTTCCCCTACCATCAAAACTACATCTCCATGGAGGGGATTGGAGATGTCAATATCCACTAATATGCGAGCAACTGTAGTATGCCCTATATCTGATGCCGTAGAGTCTACCTTCAAGAAGTGACCAATAGTGTTGCCGATAGCCTCATAACAAGAATCCTCCCAAAACTAAAGAGGGAGATTCAGGAGATGAACCCATATTAATCTAATATTAATTAGCTCATTGAGTGGATTGAAGGAATGAGTCTAGAGTTTGATGGAGAGTGATTGTTCGCCCCACAACCAAACACCACCATCCAACACTAAGTCCCATTCCTTAGAGGAGGCAAAAGTCGCAAAGAAGAAACCCCTTGCACTAGGAAAAAGCTCGATCTGAACACCCACAAGGGGTTTCCATGACTCCTTGACCTAGTTATGCAGATCAGGAAGAGAGGGCCACAAACTATTGAATTGGCAAATCACTATGCGCTTAAGATAAAACTCCTCATTTTCTAAGACTTCTAGGCCACACACCACCACAGGAGATGAACGGGCATAAGGCAATGGCCTAACCCTAGCCTGAGAAGGGCGTGCTTGAGCTCTTGAGCTATTAACAACATCAATAAAAGATTTCTAAGGGTGGCTAGGGGTGTTGGGCCCATCGCCACTAACCTTTTGAGTCAGATGGTTACCTCCTGAAGACGACACATAATGCATTTTCTCCTTATTCACAGGCATAGAGGGACAAGCACCTATCGAAACCCCAACAACCCGAGGAGAAGGTAGACCCCTAAAAGACTCCCATTCAATAGAAGCGTTAGCATTCCCTACAACATCATTTAATCCAGCTGAGCCTTCCCTGGGAAAGAATGCATGTTGATCCAGAGAGATTTGTTCCTTCAACACACGCAAACAAACCCCCACACCAGCAAGTAGATCCTACTTGGTCACACCTGAACGTTCCTTCTCAACACATAATGTTATTCTCAGCGAACCCTTTTCCTATCGGTCAATATGTAATGTTAGCAGTTAAGCGATTGGTAATATTAAAAATGTTTTTTTGGGGAAAAAAATTGATTGATCCATATTCTTTTCATCCTTAAATGCTTGATGTGGTTACTAACACCAAGCATTGTGTTTTTTTACTGATATAATCTACATACTTTGTCACACCACCATGGAGAAATCACTACAACTTCAAATGGCTTTTACTGCATTAAAATATGAAAATATATCTACCGTATGTAATCATCTACAACATCATGCTAATGTTTTATCCTTCAATACACATGCATTGGATACTACCCTAAATACTATATTAATACAAGAGAACGCCTATGTTAGTGATGAAAACCCAAATTCTATAAACCTTGTATTACTCCTATTTATACAAGGAACATTTATTGTAAATACTATATATTTTAAATGTAAATTAAAAATGCTTATTATACATTGCAAAAAAGAAAACACCATTGTCATTGTCTCATCTTGCAATATAAGTATGAGTTTTTATTTCTATATTTTATTCCACAATTTATTGCTTCCATTACTAATAGCCTATTAGTAAATCCATTGCGTGAAAACTCCATACAATTGCTAGTTTATTTTAGTTTTGGTTTGTGCAGGAGACACAGGGGTTTGATCCAGCATTGTGTTCCCTTGTTCACGTAAACATAATAAATATGTTTGGACACTGTGACAATAATAATGGAATTTTTTTGTCTTTTCAAAGTTACCATATTTGTATTTGTCAATTGTGGGTCTATATATAATAAAGTCAATAATTTTTTATTTTGTATTAAAATAGGTTCTTTAAGGGTGAAAATTATCAATTTTGCTATCGGTAAGAAATAATTTTTCATATTATAAAAAAATATTAAGGTGTCCAACCAACATTTATAGATTGATATTTGAAAAGAAAATAACATGACTTTGACAACTTTTTCAAAGAAATAGTTAGGGTTCTATACACCTAAAAATGGCTGGTATGTTAATCAATGATTGAGATTATGATATGAAGCCCTGGATGATGATTATGCAATGAGGATAATGAGATTACAATGTAAATGAGGTGAGCCAAAGGCATGCTTGATAGCTATGGTGGAATTTCTACAGCATAAGATTACTAAAGCTCTTGTGTTGGAAAATGGAGGTGAGAAACTTGCTTTTATAGGCTAAGGATGAGCCAATTCCAAGTGTCATAAGATCCACGGTGGAGGAATGAGCCATGTGATGTGTACGGTAGAGATTTGATTGGTCAGGATGAGAGATAAAAGTGGAAGATGTTCCTACTATGTTTATAAGGTAGAGGAATATGTGGAACCATAAGCCACATGTCATGATGCTCACAAATTCCAGTGAAATAAAAGTGGAAGACTATAAGAAGAACATGGAGGAAGGACTCTTTGGTTGTTGGAATGTGAGAGAGAAAATAGGATTTGGAAGACAAGTGTTTGTAATGATAATATCAAAATATGCATAATATTAAAATAGGATTTGGTATCATAATAATGAGATTATCATTTTTGCACATCTGTGAAGAAATTAACAGTCATGCGCATATAAAACTTCTTTTTGCACATCTGATACTTCTTTCTGTGCATGTGCCTTTATGTGCATTTAAAACTTCTTTATGTGCATCTGATACTTCTTTCCACGCATTTTCCTTTCTGCGCATTTGCCTTTTTGCGCATTTAAAACTTCTTTCTGCGTATATGAAATTTGTCAATTTTTAGTATGTCCTTTTGATAATTTTGATGCTAACTCTTGTTGCAGGTATCATTGATCGTTAAAGAAATGTATTCAAACTACTGACAATGGGTTTTGCAGGTTTTAGGGCTTGGTTTAAGCATCATTTTACAACTTGCATACAATCTTCACTTAGTTTCTAATTAGGAGGAGTAATCATATCATTTTGCATACAACTTGCATTACAAACCATCACCTAGTTTAAAATAGGAAGGAGTAAGTTTATCTTGCATACAATCTTCACATAGCCTAAAATAGGAAGGTAAATGGACAATCTTGCATTCTACTTTGCATACAAATCTTCACTTAGTTTCTAATTAGGAGTAATATGATTTTGCATACAAATCATCACATAGTTTAATTAGAAGGCAAAATTTGACTATCTTTTCTTTTTATGCTATCATGCAAAAATGTCACTTTGTGTTGGTAGATTAGTCACATCTAGCTTAATCTAGACAGTCAATAAACAGGTGTTTGTTGTGTTTACAAAAGTGATAGGCATATGCTCTCCCCTTGTAACATCTTGGGTGATCAAAAAGCCAAACTCACTTCCCCTTTTCTTGTTTACCCTTAGAAAGGCCTACTCTTGGATTGCAATTCATCCAAGAGGGACGACCTTAAGCAGAGCTTTCCTTTGACCCACTTTATAAATGGGATAAGGCGAAAGCCAAGTTCTAACCAATGTCATCCTTGCCTTTTGGTGCCAAACTGAAAACAGGTGTACTAGCACTTTGTGGAAATGATTTCCACATTGTGTGAAGTATTTGATACTCTTAGTAGGATTGGTCAAAGCTTTTAGTAGCTTGACGCATGCTCACAAGGCGTTGGTCCGTCAAAGCTATTAAGAACCATTGTTTTAGAGACCAAAATCCTTTTACTTGTTGACGCAGGAGGTTGAACCTCTGAAGCCGCCCAACGTTTTCACTAATCATGTGTAGAGACAAAAAATTCACTCTTTATGGGGAATGAAACTTGGTATGCCCGAGAAGTGTGCCGTGTAAGGGGGAGCCAGTTCTACCAAGTTTCTAGTCGTCTGCCTTGATTTAAGTGGTTGGAGAAATCCAAGTTGGGATTAAATAAGTAGTATCTTTTCTCACCTAAGATTATACATGTTTTCAAAATTTGTGATAAACATTAAATGCCACAAACAAATATCAAACTGTACTGTCTGTTGTGTTTCCTTGCCCAAGACCAGAGAAAATCATCACAAGAAAAACATTAGGTTATCTTGAAAAACATTCCAAAAACCATCAAACTTGAACAAAAACCAGTCATTGAGTAGAACTGTGCATTTGAGACTTTCTACCGCGCATTTGATAAATATTGTTGCGCATATGCTTATGATGCGCATTTAGCACATCTTGTTGCACATTTGAACATTATTAATGCACATTCATCTTTTTTCACATATAAACAACAACACTGTGCATACAGAGCAGCGCATACAATAAACAGTCCCGCGCATTTGAAACCTATTTCTGCGCATATAAACCTGCGCATGCAAAACAGTGAGCCTTTCCCAAGATTTTGACAGAATAAGCAAATCAGATTTGGATACCCATTTCTACCTAGAATCTATTGGTGAAGTCATTTTAACCATAAAAATTCATCCCATACCTGTTTTCAAACATTTCACTCACCATATCATACTTAGCCATCCCAAAAATCAAACAAAATCAAATTTTCCCAAAGGTGTCATTGAGATCTTCATTTTCAAAACAAAACAAATTGGTTAGTTTCCCTATCCAGATCAATCATCCTTAATCTAGAGACTACACTAAAAATCTTGACAAGGTTTGTCTATAACAATAGTGATTCCTATCATCTCTATTTGACCCACCTTGGATCAACACTTTGATTGCTACTCATCATAGCTCAAGACCAATGTTTAAACAAAAGATCAAAACAAACCTTTAGAAAACCTTATTACCATCAACTCATTCAATTCCAATCCTATCATCCCTCCATCACCATCTAATAGAATGCCTATACCAAAGCCTATTAGTCTTACACCACACCACCATCAAACACTCCAAGTTCTAATCCATCAACCAATGAATCCTTGAATGATTTTCTCCAAAGACTCTTTGCAAAATCTAAAAGCAAAAGAAAAACTATGAAGAAATCCAAGTCCACTCATCCAATTTCATCCCTATCGAGTACAAGCAATCCTAGCCTTAATCATAAGCCTACGCCATTTACCATTATTTTCCATCTGTTATATTGTCCATCCACCCATATACTTATGAAGGATGTGATCCAATGTCTATTAGCAAGGAGTAAACCACCCTCATGCCATCAAATCCCCATCCTTGAAACTATCCAAGAACCTTCAAATGTCATGCCTATTTCTCCAATCCCATCATGTAGTTCACAATCCATTGAACCTATTGAAGAATTTCCCACCATGAGTCTAAGTCAAGATATATTATACTCTCATGTTGTTGAGCATCTAAAGCCTCTCAAGCCTATCCAAGAGTATCTGATTTCCACTTCCATTGAAGAAAATCAAGAGCTATGTCAAGAGTATTATCTAGAGCATGTGGAAACATCAACCCTTTATCTAAATCAAGTTCAAAGCACCTCCATCCAACCCATCCATAACCTATATCTTTTGTACAATCAAGATATTATCTTTGATGAAGAACCTATGCATGAGCAAATTGATCCCATCCATATCACACTTAATCCTCGATATGATCAAGATATTATCTATGATCAAGTTACTATCCATGAGCAAGTAAGCCAAGTTCATCCTATCCAAGCTCACTATCACATTATCCATGATAATCCTCTCTATGACCAAGAGCCTATCCATGAGAAAATTGATCCCATTCATGACCAAGCTTCCATCTATGATCAAGATCCCCTCTATGATCAAGAAGACCATGATGATCCACTTAGTCAACTCTATTCATTCCATGGTCAAGAGCTTATCACCTCATCCATCCATCTTCCAACTAGTCCAATCCATGATCGACAAACTTCCACTTGTCACGATGAGACATGTGCCTCCCAAGAACACCTAAACATAGAAGATCAAATAGATACCATGGATCTTAGCAAGCACAATGATAATCAAGCTCCTAATGATCCTTCTTCATCTACTATCAACTCCATTTGCAAATCCACCATCATATCCACTTGGTTTATCCACTTTCATTCATGAGTGTTCTTCCTTAGGAACACAACAACCTTTATCCACTTTCTCTTCTCTGTCCAATAATCAACTCAAGTCTAGTGTCCAAACTACACCTAGTACCATAGTCCATCGCATGCTCCAAAAAATGAACTGTCAAGGTAAAGGCTTAGGCCTTCATAAACAAGGTATTTTGGAGCTCGTCCATGTCAATGTCCCTCCTCGCTCATATGGCCTTGGATACACATCCCAAGGTGAAAAATCTAAAGATGTTGGCACTTCCTCCATGCCTTCAAATACCATGCATCTTATCATATACCCAAGACATATGTTGCCATTCCACCTCCATCATCCTACAAATGTCAAAAGCATGTGACCATACACCTTCCACCATCCACTTTACCTCCACTCCTTCCAACTCCTACTATCCCTCCATCCACTTTGCTTCCACTTCTACGAATGCCTAATTATCCACTTATCCATAAATTCCCTAAAAATCCTAATCATGGCTTACATATGCATGCATTGTCTAAACATGAAGCTTCCACTCATTCCACCAACCCCAAGGGATATAAAAATAAAAATGTGGATACCTCCTTCTATAAAGAAAAATATCCTAAAAATCCTCATGCTTTAAAGCACAAATACAAAGAGACAAAGCAAAGTACATCCAAAAATCTATCCAAGTCCATACCTTCAAAAGAAAAGGCCAAAACTAAAGTAGTTTGGGTTCCTAAGCAAAAATCAAGCAAGTCAACTAGAGCATCCACATCTCAAAAATCCCAACCATCCCCTTCCATCCAAAATTCCCATTCCATTCAAAAATTCCAAAAATCCCACAAGCAGAACAAAAATCATAAAAATACTAAGTCTATGTGGGTACCTAAGTTACTACATCACCCATCTCCTAAGCAAACATCCCCATTGCTTCCTACACCTCCTCTAAATCAAAATATTCAATGTTTATCACGGTGTGTGCAACTGTTGGTCATGATTCCTTTCCATACCTCCATCTCCCCATCTTTCACCCATTATCCTACATACTTCACCCATCACCTTCCTATGGTCCATGCTTTTGCATAAGTCTTTCATCCATCCTTGCATAAGTCCTCCATAATCCATATCATAATCCACTATCTTCCCTACATAATCCACATCATAATCCACTATCATTCTTTCCATAATCCACCATCTACCTACTTCATCTCACTCTCATGAAATCCCATACCAACATCTATGAGAATAATGAGACTTGACATGGTCCATGTGATAACATCCATCCCTAGTATGACTACATCCACCTTTCATGAAACTAGACACTTGAGTCCCTCTCGTCCATTATCTACCTATCCCATCCAAATATCCCATAAAAAAATAATAATAAAAAAATTAAATAAAAATCCCTTCATCCAATGGTGAAAACCACCCAGGTGGTGCTTTGGATAAGTACCATGATGAAAACCTGGCAAGCAAGCATCATGTGTAGGTTGATCTTCTATGTCACTTACCCTTGGGAGCACATTATCTCATTGACCCTATCATTTTCCATCCTATCTTACCATACCATCCTATCATCCTTATCCTACATATACCTATCATATTGTTATCCTTTCATCCTCTCTTCCTCCTTTTGATCTTGATAAAGATCGGAGGCACAATGTTGAAAAATGTTTTTGATATATCTTGACTTGCCTCATCCCTTTCAAACCAATCCTATCATCCTCCTTCGTCATAATCTTTGTCATGTCAAATCCCAAGCTTTACACCTAGAATAGGGTAAGCTATTCCTATGTGACATAGTCTTTGGAGATCACATCCACCCTATCTTACGCATACATCCATTCCATCCCTTATCATCCATCCTTTTATCCATCCAATCCCACCTACTTCCTTGCACCAAGACTTAGGGCCCGTCACATCGAGTTTCCCATCAGTTCATCCATATGTTTCATCCATAATAAGTAGAGCCTTTACTTGATTGGGGGGAAAATCCTCTACCTAGTTATAGAATTGGATTCTTGAATGTCACAAATCTCAGAGGATAACAATCAGGATCACTATACTATCTCCAGACAACATGCAACACTACAAACAAACCTTTTCAACAAAAACTTGACACAAGACATTAACCTATATCAGACAACAATGTGCCTAAGCTATCAGGATGGTTATATCTATTATCATGGCAAGAAAACACATCTATGGCAAGAAGATTTGATGGTTTTTATAAGTTTAAGTCTTAGGTCTTCATTTTCATTATCATGTTTCCTATGCTACTCAAGGATGTCTAAGAATAGAGGAGCTATGATGGGGCATGATTATTTTCATTTGTTTTTTGTTTGTGGATTAATATTTAGTACTGTGACAACTTGTCTAATGACATGATCAACAAAAAGATCATCGAGGACGTTATGAGTCTAAGCGTGAAAGAGTGCAATCCTTATCTGTTGATACATGCAAGCAATACTCAGGTCATCTAGGTTCAATTATACATAGATGCTTGTATTAACTTGCTAAATCAAAATCCATGTAAGAGATACTCAGGTCATCATGGTTTAATTATACCTAGATGCTTGTATTTTCTTACAACATTTTAAAAGCTCAATGATGAACAAAGTACTTCAAATATTTGTATACAAGATGACAAAATCTCATTTGTGCATATTAGGTTTGCATTTCATTTCATTTATAAGCATTCTATAATTTACGTTTTTCCAAGTGGCTTAAGATAAAAGTCCTTTCTTTCATTTCATCAAATCAATTCAATCAAATCAAGAAATGATCCAAATGCAAGTCATCCTTAATCCATACCAATTGAGTAAATCAATCTTGTCAAATTATCCAATCGCAATCAATGGTCTTGATCCTAATCTTGTCGTAAACCAAATCAATCAATCAATTAATCATCATCATCAGTGGTATATGTCTTTCCTGCATCTTTGTGTTGATCTAGGGATATATTGTTCCCCGCAATGACAACACTATCATCAATCATTATCAATTAATCATTGGTTTACTACTTGACAGGGGCAATACCTTGTTTGTTTTTTGCATCATTTGTGCTTACTTGCTTGTGTGTGTTATCATTTTATCTTGCATAACATATCATTCATCTCTTTCATTCATCCCTTATCTTGCATCCTCCATTTTCTTAGCCATCCTTTATCGTTTCATTTCATTTCAAGAGCATACCCGTGTTCTTCCAACCCGTCTATTCTCTCGAGGGGCCATACTACCATTATCAAACCTATACCAGGGGCAAACTGGAGCATGTATCATAATCAGGAAATTTTAATTCTTTGAAACGATGTGATAAAACACATTGTCTCAAAGAGGGGCAAAATGTATACACCTAAAAATGAGTCAAATTGAATTAAATAAATATTTTAATGTTTATTTTATTCTTATTCTTCTATCAATAAATAAATATACTAATTTATTTATTTGGTTCACATTCATCATATTCTTCTAATAATTAAATATTCATAATTCCTCTAATGTCATGTCTAATTAAATAATCCTAAATTATTAAATCATTTCTTCTAAGCCAAAGTCTTATGACTAAATTCCACATCACTCATCCATGTCAACTTCCATGTCATTTAGACACCTCACCGTGTTGCTCCAATAATTAAATATTCTTAATATTTAATTAAGTAATTATCCTCTCAACACGTGCCCTATTTCTTCTCCACATGTGTCCTATTATTTCTCAATCATCTCCATGGTCAAAGACACTTGTCTTCCAAATCCTATTTTCTCTCTCACATTCCAACAACCAAAGAGTCCTTCCTCCATGTTCTTCTCATAGTCTTCCACTTTTATCTCACTAGTCTTTGTGAGCATCATGACATGTGGCTTATGGTTCCACATATTCCTCTACCTTGTAAATGTAGTAGGAACATCTTCCACCTTTATCTCTCTCATCCCACCAATCAAATCTCTACCATACACATCACATGACTCATTCCTCCACCGTGGATCTTGTGACACTTGGATTGGACCTCTCCTTAGCCTATAAAAGCAAAGCTCCTCACATTCATTTTACATCACAAGAGCTTTTAGTAATTATATGTTGCATAAATTCCATCAAGCAATCAAGCATGCCTTTGGCCCCCCATTTGCATACCATTATCATTATCACGATTGTTGTATTAGAATCATTATCATGGCTTATATTAATCATATCCTCATTATCATTAGCTTTGCATTGTAGTTTTGCTCACTTTGCATATTCATCCACAAAATCCATTCCTCTCTTTGTCATCTTGGAAAGCAAGGAAGTACTTTTCTAAGAGCAATATCATCATCAACAAGATCATTGAGAAGATAGGAAACAATGGAACACACAAGATAAATTAGTTTGCAAAGGTATGATTCATGTTTTCTGCATTTTTCTTAGTTTCATTGATGTATTGAATTTGAGTAGGAATTCTAGAGTATTTGTGGTATCTTAGTAGGTTCTTACATTAGTTTCAAATTCTCAATCACAAGGGTAAATAAATAATTTATGGAAGATAAGTAATAAATATTTAATTAAAGATGAGATTTTCATAGTTTATTGTAAATGAATTAGTATGTTTCTCCTAATAATTGTGTAAGATTTTTTGAATTAATTTTTAGGATCAAATTTCACGATCTCTCATAAGATGAGGCAAAACATATTTTGAGTTTGATTGGAGAGTTAAGTCTTTACCATAAAAACAATTTACATAATGGTCATTGTTTGTCCTCTTAGTGTATGGTATTCAAAAAAAATAGAGAGAAAATAAATAAGAGAATGGTATAACTGTAAAAACTTAGATTTCGCCACGCTAATTCCACTACTTTCTACCATTAATCCTCCACATTAATTCATTCTAGTTAATTTGCTCTAACATCGTTCCATATCAATTAATTAATTCTATGCATTAATCCGTCAAGAGGCGTTCTGCGTGAGCGTGTTAACAAAAACTCTTACCTTTTACCTTAAATTTCACAGTCATTTACACATCAAAATATTAATATTTAAATATCTTAAATACATCTATCTAAAAAATATAGGATATCAATCTTAAATTATTTTGAGTTATTTTATTTTATTTAGAACTATTTAAGAATTATTTTATTTTATTTTATTTGTTTTTTTACTTTATTTTCAAAAACTATTTTTATTTATTTAAGAATTATTTTATTTCACTTTAGAATTATTTTATTTACTACATACACATAAATTTTGATTTATTTTAGAGTTATTTTATTTAACTATTTTATTTTATAAATTTTAATTTACTTCAAAATAATTTTATTTTACTTTGATTTTTAAAATATATGTTCACTATGTTTTGGTTTTACTTATTTTATTTGCACTTAAGTCTAAAATTTTAGTTACTAACACATAATTTTAATTTACTTCAAAGTTATTTAATTTTACTTGAATTTTTTAAAATATATCTTGGCTATGTTTTGGTTTTACTTATTATTTTATTTCTACTTAAATCTAAAATTTTATTTACTATTTTATTTAATGCCTATATCTTTAAATAAACAAGGACCGCACAGTAGGAGTAGCAGGAGTCCCTGCCAAATGCTGACAGCACAAAACATGGCAAAAGTGCATGCATGTAAAGGGTGCAGGGCTTGGTTTTTCATGTTTCAATTGCATCTACTGACACAAAGAATTTACATGTGTCAATTGCATCTACTGACACATATCCCCTCCTCTATGTGCTTGTCATACTATTCGTACTGCTTATTTTGTTGATGATAAAGAATTTTCAGTGCTTTGGAGATATACGGATGTTATAATTTTTGTTTAGAGATTGCACCAGTTCACAAACCCATTGTCTCAAAATGGGAAGAATTATGTATCGAATCAATGTTGAAACGCCATATACTATACTAAGAATTTTATATATGATATACACATGGGAGAATGATTACATTTGGTATGTGCCATACAAGGTCAATAATAGTGTCATAATTGTTTTCTCCTTCCCTCTTAAAACCATTAGTTTAGTAGTGAGCATGGAAACCCCCATGACCTCTACTATAGAAAGTTAATGAAAAAGGATAACCATAATGTTTACATCCTAAAGAACCAATGTACAACAAAGATGTAGCATTGCTACCATTGAGTTGTGGGCATACCATCACTGAAATCCATGGATATGGATTCCCATGGTTGGAAAAATACTAGCAGATGCAACCTAAGCCTCCAATTGGATGGCTTAGACTATTTGCAAATAGAGTGCTGATAGATGTGATATGTAACTTGTTGAAGACACTGCATTCATTTAATTTTCAACCATGGACTTGAAAATCTTAAACCTACTAAAAGCTTATGATTTTTCTTTTAAGAAGGTAACCCATGTCATCCTAGAGAAATCATCAATGAGCAACATGAAATACCTCTCACCTTGTAGACTCTTTATCTTGTAGGTTTGCACAAGTCAATATGAACTAGTTCCAATGGCCTTGTAGAAGAATACTTCTTGGACTTGAATCTTATCCATGTCTGCTTCCCAATTTGACATTCTCTACACAAGGTACTTGCAGGCTTGATGATCTTTGGCATGTCTCTTACTGCTTGCATGGAGTTGATCTTCACAAGATTATCAAAGTTGATGTGCCTTATCCTTTTGTGCCACAACCAACATTCATTTGTCTATCTAAGAAGACAAGTCCTTCCATTAATGCCTTTTAGGTTATACAAGTTGTTCTCTGTCCTAGCACCTTCTGCCACCAATTTACCAGATTTTGCTCTTTTGATTTCACACCCTTGATCATGAAATATGAGATTGTATCCTTTGCTACACATTTGACTTGCAATGAGAAGATTATGTTTGAGACTTTCTACATAAAGAACATCTTTTGTCCTAGATTTTCCATCAATACTTATGGTACCTTTTCCAATAATCTTTGCAGATGAATTGTCTCCAAACTTGACTAATCCACCATTCCACTTAACAAGATTGATGAATTTGCTTTTGTCACATGTCATGTGGCTTGTGCATCCACTATCTATCACCCAGAGATTTGTTTTCCCTTGAGCATGAAATGTTGTTTGGACAATCATTGAATTTTCAACTTCATTGTTTGTCTCTTATCTTTTAGAAGAATCACTCTCCTTATCTTGCTCACCAACATCTATTAACTGATATTCTGATTTGGCTAATCCACTCCTGCAATATCTTGCTATATGTCCAAAATTGTTGCAAATTTGACATACCACATTTGTAAGGATACTTGAACCCAATTTATTAATTATGATATTTTATTGAGAAAAATTAATTAACTGCTTTGTTTCAAAATAATTATTTAGATGATTTAATATTGTTTTCAAAAGAAAATCATTCATTGCCATTTTATGCTTTTATATTTACATATTTTATAAATAATTCTTTTATTCTATGCCACTTACAAGAAATGACAATTATGTGATTCAAGAGAGAATCTTAGTAATTAAATTATGTTTTAAAATTATTCTAATCTATTTTTAGTTTATAAGAAAATGGGTGTCCAGATTGGCATAGGAAGAGTCATGTTGTTTGGTTTTAAAAGATCAAGAAATATATGAGGTGAAAAAAGGAAAGATACATTCAAAAAAAAAAAAATATTGATATGGCAGGGAATAAAATCGATGGCTCTAGTTTTTTAGAAGAAAAGATTTGGGGAAAATGGATGTGAGCTAGGAAATTTTGTTGAAGATTGGATAACAGTATAATTCTGGGTATGCACTAAGCTATGGAATTGATTTTTTGTTTGAAATAAATTTCTCTTAGATGCAAGCTTTATGTTATTTTGTGAATTCTCTTCTGCATATTCTGTTCATTTTTTAAAAATTCCTTAGGGATAACTTTCTGGAAACCAATCTCCAATCATATATCAGGATGTTAATTCAACCAGTTAGAAGATTCTAAACCCTAGTCTGTTGCGTCTGCAATAACTTTATTTTTATGAACTGGGTTTCTCTGAAATTTTATATAAGGTACGCCGCCCAGTTATTGAAATCATATCCAAAAATCAGCCTTACCCAATTTGTCGTTATGGAGATATGTAATATTTAGTGACCGTCTGTTTCTTACCCATTTCGTATCTGTTAAAATAGTTTGTTGCGTCACCAATAACTCTATATTTTCAAACTAGGTTTATATGAAATTTTTATATAAGGTGCGCCACTTAGTTATGTAAATCATATCCAAAAATTAGCATTACCCAGTTTGTCAATTTGGAGATGTGTATCAATTAGTGACGACCATTTCTATGCCCTATTTGTTGTTGTTATTAAATCTGCAAATCCTTGACTCTTTCCCTCTAAAACCTAACATATCCCTGATGCTTGAATTCTTCTCAAGACAATAGTTGATCATATTTTTTTTCTCCTAAAATTCTATATTATAGGTCTTTTGATATGATTGTCATTTTGATAATTGAATGAAAGTATATTAATTGGTTGAGTAATATTTAAGTAAATGATTAGTTAGGAAGAATATGCTTTCTTAGAGTAACGAATCTCTTTTCTTATATTCTTTCTCAGTTAAAATTAGAAATATGGTTAGAAAATGATTTACGATCTTAGATCTTAGATCTTGGTGAAAAATCATGTTTCAGTCATTATAGAATTGGGATAACCTAAATGAATGATTTCTATGTTATGTTAAGAATATATGTGTTGGCTTTAAATGGAATAAGAACCCATTATTAAACAATATACTTGTGTTGTTTCAATAGAATTAGGTGAGCTACTTTGATGACATTCATTGGAAATAGAAGAAGTTTGAATCCTTTCCTTAGTTGTGTGAGATTGGCTGAGTGATGACTGATGTTTATGACTAGTTAAAGACTTGTCTTTTGAATTGGTGAATTACCATGAAAGATCATTGTAGATGGCTTCATAAATGATGTATGAGTGTACTCATGATGAGTGAATACTTTTTGAGAAGAAATATGTTTTTCACATGTTGCAGCCTTCTTGCGATCTCACATGCATCTTTGGAAGTTGAGTAAAAAATATTGTCTATTTTTTGCATTGTGTATGATGTGTTGAGATAGAGAATGGTTGGAATGTTTTTGTTATTGTTATAACTTCCTTATTTTACCCTTGTAGGGATTACTCACAAATATAAATATTGTGTGTACTCTTTAGAACTTGAAAGATACTCTAGAAAATATTATGTGATGAATTAGATTCCTTATGAGTTATTGTATCGAAGTCAACCTTATGGTTGCAAGACTAGTTGCTTCGAACTACGAAGTCTCTGCAGTATGCGTACATAGGCAAGGCCATCATGAGCCCCCGAGACATTAGGTCTGGCCCTTAGGGCTAGTAGACTCGTCATCTTGTGCAATGATATCTAATATGTTCATTTATTGACTTTGCGGTACTAATGTTTACATTTAGTTGTGTAGATCCAAGACTGTTACTTGTGTAGGGTACTGGTGCTAAGAAAGTATTTTCCCACTTTGTGAATGGATGATTATATGGAATTTATTGTAATTGTGTATAATTGTATAAGAAATGTTTGTATCTTAAATTTCCATTTACAATGAATGATTAAAACTTATGTTTAATATGTATTTTATTTAGAATAAGTGAATTTCCTCCTGTCATCGTATTTCATTCATTATTTCTTACTAAATTAATTTATTGATATTATTTATTGATATTTTCATGGGTAGGCATTACAACATTGACATCCACTAGTGAAGCAAGAGAATTCCTACTTACAATATTTCTTCTATTCATTTCGAACATGCAATCCATAGCCTTATGACCAAATTTATTGCAGATAAAACAGTAGCCAAAGAAAGCATGATTGAACTTGTTCATGGAGAAATGTCTTGCATGAAAAGATCTTCCTTGGGACATGATGAGATTTGCTCCTTCAGGGTCATCCGAACCTCCAAACTTTTCTTTTTCCAATTTCCTTTTGAGTGATAGAATTTATTTCTCAATTCTTGTGCATTCTTTTGTTTTGGCTTCAATTAGGGCTCTTTGTTCTTTGATCTCTTCCCTTGCACAATCCAATCCTTTAAGAGCAGAAATAAGTTCTTCAAAATCAACTTCACTTTCTTCATTTATAGTCTTGATTGAACCATCAAAGATCACCATAGCCATCAGAGAGAGAGAGAATAATAGAGAGAGGGGTAAGGAGGGAGGGAGAGAGAATAATAGAGAGAGGAGTAAAGAGGGAGGGAGACCTAGAGTGGTCACAGAGAGAGGTGAGTGAGAGAGAGAAGAGAGCAAAGGATCGATAGAGTGTGAGGGAGAGAGAGAGAGAGAGGTGAGATGATTTTATTTCACAATAACGCAAGCGCGTTATAACATGCTTGTGTTATTGTTTGATTTGGTAATTTCCAAGCCTTTGGATTAGATTTGCCTTGGGATTCCAACCCAAAGGCTTGGATTGAGTTTTGAATGTCCAAAGACGTGTTTTTGTAGATTGTAAAAAAATTACATAATCTGGAGCATGCTCCCCATCAGGTTTGCACTTTTTTCAATGATAATTTGAAAAAATACCATGATAATGTTAAGCTCTCTCTTAGCTTTCTAACCATATAATTTTTTTCAAGTTTTGAGTATGTTAAGGTTTTCATCTTTAATTTCTTTTGTTAGTGTATCTGTTTTTTTGTCAAAAACCAGTGTGTGGTATTTTTGACTTTTTTTTAACCATTCATCGAAATTTCAAATAAATTACATTTTAAAAAACTAGACTCCATTCTACACGTATTAAAAAAATGGATTTTCGATTAGTTTTCAAAAAAATTAGGGGGGGTGCACGCTTAATTTTCTATTTTTCAGGATGTGTCCACTTTGAAAATTAGTAAAAAATTAATTATTCATGAAAAAATTATCAAAAAAATCAGGGATAAACTACATAATGTTATCTAATTTCTCACCGAAGCAATTTTTGAAATACTAAAAAAAGTTAACATTTTAGGGGGGCCACACCAAACACTATGTTTTTTATTTTGAAAAAAATAGGACCAATTTGTGTGGCCCCCCTTTTTAAACCCCTTAATCTCAACCATTTATGAAAAAAAAGTAGTTTAGAAACTAGATTCGGAGCACTACGACTCTTGTTTTTGTTGCATCTTCAAATATTGAGTGTAAATATCTTCAATTTCTCATCCAACATTAGTCTTTCTTGATTTCAAAAATAAAGTGGCCTCTTAAGACCCCCTTTGGTCCCCCATCTTTGTGCACTTACCCATATATTGCTAATACAAGTCTGGAATCCTCCTTTTTTCACAAAATCACATTACAATCTTCTATTTTTCACCAAAATATCAAAGTACAATGCTATATTTTCTCTAAAAGATTGGACCGAGTTACAATACCGAGTATTTTCAACTAGCAAGAACTAAAGAAAACCTATCTTAGGAATCTATATTATTCATCCCAACATGGGAGTGACAACAAACAAGAAACTAGGAAAAGAAATAAGTGTCCTTGCTTGGTCAAACCTCTACTGGGTGCCCTAGAAGAAGACTTCTACATGTTGTCAACTCTTGAAAGTTTGTTGCTCCTTGAAATGTTGGAGAAAATGAAGTTGAGGAAGTGATGGTTGACCTATTCTAGTCTTGTATTTTGTCCTTGAAGCTCCTATATACCTAGAAAGTGTTCCAACTGCTCCTAGATGCTTGCAAGATGGTCAAACTACTTGTAGTGCTAACATAGCTCCTTCAACTGCTCAAACCTCCTCGTGAATGCTTCTTGGATAGGTGTGCTAGGTGTCTGAAAGAAGTCAAATGCCATAGGAGGGCATGGGAGGATGATTCAGTCCTTTTAGGACTTTCAAAATTATCTTCAACTGCTTAATAATCTCTTCAAAACATCCCTTAATCTATTTACTACCCATGTAGGATCTTTGTCAAGTCTAAATCTGCTTGTAGATGCCTTTAGATTGAGTTTTGTAGCTTCAAAATGTTTAGAAACTTCATTTTTTATCTCTGTCCCTTTGGTTGAGACACCCACTATGTATTTCAACCTTTACATTTTGTGTAAATCTCTCAGGTCTGAACCTATTTAGTATTTCTCACAAGCATGTTGGTGACCTCTGATGCCTATCAACCTTCTCCAATATATTTTACTGTCCTTGTAGGGTTTTGATGGATCTATTAACTATCTCTTTTGTTGTTATCTCAGTCATATTGTAACTCTGAATCTTCTCTCCCTTCACTCGTGACAACATCTCTAACTTCTTGTACAAATTTCTACATTCCTTTATCAGGTTTCTAGATAGTGTTTGTAGAACCTCTACTCATTTGATAGTCACATTCTTCTGACTACTAATTGTCTTTATATTTCCTTGCATGGCTCTTGCACACTGCCTCTCTAGATCTTGACTATTAGGTCAAAGCACGAAGATGAGTATAGATTTCATGGAAGCCTTCCATGCAAGGAAAATGCTGATTGGAACAAGTACCCATTTTGAAAATAATGGGTGCCCGTTTAGGAACGAGAGCTCGAGCCTAAACGGGTGCCCGTTACGAAACAGGCTCTTGTTTAGGATCAGGCACCCGTTATGAAACAGGCACTCGTAAAAGGAATGGGTACTTATTTAAAAATGGGTACCCATTTTTGAAAAGTATATATATTTTTTAAAAAACACACCTCTAGCTTCATTTTAACAGCCACAAACCATGAAATAGTAGGAGAGAATATGCCAAAAAATGAGTACCTGTGTTGCCTGACCCCATCACCCGCCTCCAAAAACTCCCCGCCTTAGCTAGACCGGCTATCAACTGTGCCAAGTTGGTGGTCTATCCTTTTCTATTATTTTTCATTATTATTATTTTTTTGTTATTTTTTATTGTTATTTCATTTGAAACCCTAGTTGCAGTTTAGATAGAAATTTAGCTATTTTTTACAATCTTAAACTATAAATGTCAAACCCTAAACCAAAAACACTAAGCCCTAATTCATAAATCGTAAACCCTAAACCATAAACACTAAACCCTTAACCATAAACAATAAACCCTAAACCCTAAACAGTAAACAATAAACCCTAAACCATAAATAGTAAACCATAAACCATAAACACTAAACTCTAAACCCTAAACTGTAAATAGTAAACCCTAAAACTAAATGCTGAATTATTTCATTCATTTTAGTGTTGTAATATTCATTCATTAGATACTAGGCCTTTGAAACTGCTCCTTAATTATTTCCCATATCACAATGTTATTATTGACTATGATAATATTCGAGCCTAGTAGTACCACCATAATGTGGCTTCATCTATGAGCTAGTAAATGGTAAGGTAATCTTTCTCATTTCTAGTCCTCTTTCACTTTAATTGTTCTTTTTAGTTCCTTTTCCATTCTATTGCAATCCTCTTGGTTTGGCTATATATGTACTCTTCTTCCATTTTGGGGCTTTGTAATTCAACCATTATATGTTTTCCTTCTTCCTTTGCCATCTATTTAATTGACTAGTTAAGGAGTAAGGTTGATCTCAATAAAATCAAGGATATTATAGAGTGGCCTATTCTAAAACCCTTAAGAACTTGAGAGGCTTCGTAGGACTTGAATATGATAGTATATAATATTTGTAAAGAGATATGGCCACATGACAGTCCCTCCATGAACTAGGGGTTCATAGAACTTCTAGGGTTTCTTTTATATAAGCTTAACAATAAACCTTTAGCAATGATATTTTAAAATCATTTGAAATTGTCTATATAGACCTCAAGAACTACTTATACACTATAGGCATGTTCTTAATCTTCATGGCTTTCAATGTTCCTGATAAGTCACATAGTCCTAAAACCATTTGTAAAACTCTTTTCATGAAGCTAAAAACCTACAAATTAGACACAACAGTCCTAATGTCTTTTTCTAGACCTAACCTAAATGACTTAAACCTAAACCTAAAACCTAGAACTCACTTTCAAACCTAAATAAGAATTAAGAGTGGTGATGAAGGGTTTCCAACAAAACAAGGCTAGGGATGACAACTTAAGGCTTAACAAAGGGGTAAAGGGGACAACAACAATGGAAAACATAAAATAAAGTTGAGTACATAGGATGGGTTCAAAAATTGAATAAAATAAAACAATTGGGAAGGATAAACAAGGATTAGGAACAAAATTGGAAATGGTAACATGGGTAGGGAATGACAAAGGCTAGGCTTTTTGCAAAAAAGGTCAAGATGATATGTAAAGCACACACATTGGAAAAGGGATAAAATGGAAACACAAGTTTACTAAGGAGTGGCCTATTCTAAAACCTATAAGAACTTAAGAGGATTCTTAGCACTTGAATTTAGGATACTATATAATATTTGTAAAGAGTTATGGCCACATGATAGTCCCTCCATGAACTAGGGTTTCATAGAACTTCTAGGGTTTCTTTTATACAGGCTTAACAATAAACCTTTAGCAATGATATTTCAAAATTATTTGAAATTGTCTATATAGACCTTAAACTATTTATACACTATAGGCATGTTCTTCTAGTCTTTGTGGCTTTCAATGGTCCTGATGAGTCTCATAGTCTTAATTTAACCATTTGTAGAACTCTTTTCATGAAGCTAAAAACTTACAAATTAGACACGACAGTCCTAATATCTTTTTGTAGACCTAACCTAAATGACTTATTAAACCTAAACCTAAAACCTAGAAGTCACTTTCAAACCTAAATAAGAATTGAAAGTGGTGATGAAGGGTTTCCAACAAAACAAGGCTATAGATGACAACTTGAGGCTTAACAAAGGAGTAAAGGGGACAACAACAATGGAAAACATAAAATAATGTTGAGTACATAGTGTTGGAATAAGGTGCCATTAACCTTGTAAATTCCAATATTGTATTTTATTCCATTTATTATTTGTTATTTGTAATTACCCATAAGGGAATGAGGTAGTCTCATTGACAGTTGTAATTTCGAAGTTACCGACGGTAGTTACGGAGTGACTTTTACTATTGGCAAATGTAAAAACTCATGTAAATGAGGATAGCTTGCTCCCTTGAGGAATATACTATTTTTGGCATGTATGACAACTGTCATAATGTTTGGTGAGTGAATCTATGACAGCTGCAAGTTGTCAAAAGATTCTGAGATTCTATGATGCATGACGGATATGTTAGTTGTATATTTGCTATATTTAGCCCAAGATTCCTATCTTGGAAAGATACTC
This sequence comes from Cunninghamia lanceolata, assembly GCA_027924645.1. NCBI lineage: Eukaryota > Viridiplantae > Streptophyta > Pinopsida > Cupressales > Cupressaceae > Cunninghamia > Cunninghamia lanceolata. The sequence continues at coordinate 11,441,786 of BSBN01000112.1, read as the reverse complement.
TTTTATTGGAATCTATGATGGTTATGATGTATCATAAGATGTTGTAAGAGGCCAGATTTAGTCTTGGGAGCCCAACCTTTGCATGGTTATTTTTGGACAAGTGTAAGATGCTTGTAAGATGGTAATTAATGTTTACAAGTTGGAGAATCTTAGGAGAGAGAAGGTGAACACCTAAGATGAGTTAGAAAATGTTTCTATAAGTATTTTCCATGTATTAGTTGCTGCAATACAAATTTTAGGTACTCGGGTGCTGCCGGAACGCTGTCAGATTGAAGACTGGTGGAGAGAGTTGAAGTGTTGTTGTATTGTAAATCATTTTCAGACTACTACAAACATTGGTCCTCTTTCCTATGTGGAATTTTTTACCTGAAAGGGTTTTCTACACATTAAACATTGTGTTTTGTGTTCATATTTCTGATTTTGCATTTTTGTGAAGCATAGTTTTGTTTCTGTGTTACAATCTCCATTAATAACACACAGTTAAATATTGCAGAAATTTATATTGAATCAAATTTCCATTGAAGTAGTGTTGCTTTCATTTCTAACATTTGGTATCAGAGCTTGGCCAGCTTTGACTCTTGGGTGGTAGTGTGGAAGTTGTAGTTGCAGTGGAAGATTTGGTTATGTTTGTTTTGCAGATCTTATGTTGTTATTATGGCTGCATCCACCGTTGCATCAACCTCTCGATTGGACATTGAGAAGTTCAACGGAATGGGGTATGAGTTGTGGAAGCTGAAAATGGAAGATTTGTTGGAAGAAAGAAACCAATGGTTGTCTGTCCAAAAAGAGAAGAAACCCGACGATGTCTCTCAAGATGAGTGGGATAGATTGGATAAGAAGGCACAGGGAACCATCTGGTTGTGTCTTTCAAACTCTGTCTTGTTGAATGTCGCAAAGGAAGAGACTGCATACAAGTTGTGGAAATAGTTGGGTGAGATCTATCAAGCCAAAAGTATGGTAAATAAACTTTATTTAAAAAAAAATTATTTTCCATGAAAATGCGAGAAGGTGAATTAGTCGCAGAGCATTTAAATTCTTTTACTTTGTTAGTGAGTCAGCTTGATTCAGTAGATGTTGAGGTTAGTGAGGAAGATAAATGTATCTTACTTCTTTGTTCTTTACTTGAGTCTTGGGAGAATGTTATTCTTGCTATCACTGCTAACCTTGCGGATCCGAAGTTGGATGGTCTTGTTTTAGTGCTACTGTCACAGGAATTAAGGAAGAAGAGTTCAGATAGTTCAGGGGATGTTCTCAGTGTTAAGGGAAGGTCTAAGGAAAGAGGACCTAATGGAGATCAGAAAGGGGCTAAGGACAAGTCCAAGGGCCATTCTAAGACTCCTGGTAAAAAGAACAGAGTTAAGTGTTGGAACTGCGGTAAAAGGGGACATGTGAAGTAGTGCAGAAACCCCAAGAAATAGTGGGAGAGTGCTTTGGATAAGTCCTCGAATGCAGGTGAAGAAGTTTTACTTTCTGCATGTAATCTTGTTTCTAATGATCACTAGTTGGTTGACTCAGGATGCTCATTTCATATGACCCTGCATAAGGAATGGTTCTCCTCATATGAAAAATATGATGGAGGTAATATCTACCTTGGTGACAACTCTACATATCTGATTGTCAGGAAAGGAAAGGTATTGTTGTGTTTCAGTGATGGAGGATTAAAACCCTCCCTGGTGTTTTGCATGTTCTTGGATTAGCTAGAAATTTGATTTCAGTTTTGAAGTTGAATGATTTGGGAATGCATGTGACATTTGACAAGCATGGTTGCAGATTAGTGAGAGGGAACTTGGTGGTAGCGAAGGGGAAGAGATTCAGAAGCCTGTTCAAGCTTGAAGCCACTACAGTTAATAATGCCTCCTATGTATCTGAGGCTTCTTAAAACACTTGTATGTTGTGGCACCGTAGATTGGGCCACACAAGCAACAATGTATTAAAAACTATTAAGAATAAAAATTTGTTGGATGGTTTCTCCTATTCTAATGAGCACTTTGATTTCTATGAGCATTGTGTGTTTGGTAAACAAAACAAAAAGTCATTTCCTTCAGGAAGTAATGGAGCAAAAGAGAAGCTAGAAATTATTCATACGGATGTGTTTGAACTTGTGGATAATGAATCTATCAGAAAATCTCGTTATTTTGTAACCTTCATTGATGATGTATCCAGATTTACATGGATTTATTTTATGAAGCATAAATCTGAAGTTTTCACTAAGTTTAAGGAATTCAAAGTCTTAGTAGAGAATCAATCAGGTTTAAAGATAAAAAAATATTAAGATCTGACAATGGAGGGGAATATTGTTCTAAGGAATTTGATGAGTTTTGCAAGCATGCAGGTATAATCAGACAAAAGACAACTCCGTATACACCACAACAGAATGGTGTTGCAGAAAGGCTGAACCGAACAATTATGGAAAGGGCCAAAAGTATGCTTAGTTATGCACAGTTGGATAAATGCTTTTGGGCAGAGGCTATGTATATTGCTTGCTACTTGATAAATAGATCTCCTTGTAAGGCTCTTGATTCAACACCTTATGAAGTGTGGACAGGTAAGAAACCTTCTATTTCACATTTAAGGGTTTTTGGTTGTGAGGCTTTTGTTCATGTGCCTAAGGAAAAGCGATCTAAGTTGGATCCAAAGGCTAAAAAGTGTACATTCATTGGATATGGTGATAATGTGAAAGGTTATAAGCTTTGGAATCCACTAACCCACAAGATTATCTTTTCTAGAGATGTTATTTTCAGGGAACTTAGAGCTATTTCTGAACCTGAGCAGCCAAAAGAGAAAGAAGAAAAGGTAAAGAAGGTGCACTTTGATTTAGAGCAGCAAAATGCACCTCAGGAAGAAACAAAATGATGGATTGGGGGGTGAAGAAGAAGAAGAAGATTCAAGAAGTTTTGATGAAGATGAATATGTTGTTACAGAAGAAGTTGATGCAGATGATCATGCAGAAGAACGAGTAGAGTCTCTTACTCCACTTTTGAGGAGATCCACAAGACAACGGAATCCAGTTGATAGGTATAGCCCACCAGATTTCTATTGTGTATATGCTTTATTGAGTACTAACGATGAACCTAGATCCTACAGGGAAGCTATTTTTGAATATGATAGTGAGTTTTGGCAGCTAGCCATGCAGGAGGAGATGATGGCTTTAAACTCTTGTAATACCTGGGATCTTGTTCGTTTGGCCAAAGGAAGAAAGGCCATAGGATGTAAGCGGGTTTTCAAGAACAAGTTTGGAGCAGACGAGTCATTGGAGAAGTATAAGGCTAGACTGGTAGCCAAGGGCTACTCCCAGAGAGAGGGAGTTGATTTTGGTGAGATATTCTCTCCTGTTGCTAAATTGACTTCTATTAGATTTCTCTTATCCATTGTTGCAACTTATGATTGGGAGATTGAGCAAATGGATGTTAAGACTACATTCTTAAATGGAGATCTTGAAGAAGAAATTTATATGAAACAACCTATAGGTTTCGAGGAAAAAGGAAAAGAACATTGGGTTTGCAGGTTAAAGAGGTCTCTTTATGGTCTGAAACAATCCCCCAAAATGTGGTATCAAAAGTTTGATTCATTTGTTTTGAAATTGGGTTTTGTTAGAAGCGAGGAGAATCATTGTGTTTACATTCATTGTGTTGATGATTCTATACTAGTTATTGCTTTGTGTGTTGATGACATGTTGTTTTTTAGCAATATTAAGGGTATGGTCAGTGAGCTTAAAGCCCAACTTTCAGGTGCATTTGAGATGAAGGATCTTGGTGCTACAAGGTATATTCTGTGAATGGAGATAAGGAGGGATAGAGTTAACAGAAAGCTTTGGTTGTCACAAAGTAAGTATGTGAATACTATTGTGCAGAGGTTTAGTTTGTAGGATTGTAACCTAGTTAGAGTTCCTTTACCCATTGGTACTAAGCTTTCATTAGATATGTGTCCAAAGACTGAGGATGATCTTGAGGATATGTCTAATGTGCCATATGCTAGTGCTATAGGGAGTTTGATGTATGCAATGGTTTGCACTAGACCAGAAATTGCCCAAGCAGTGGGAGTTTTGAGCAGATTTATGTCTAACCCTGGTAAACAACATTGGAACTATGCGAAGAAGATGTTTAAATATCTTGCAAGTACTCTTGATCATTGTTTGGTTTATTCTGGTACTGATAGTGCTGATAAATCTTTGGACATATAGGGTTTTGTTGATGCAGATTGGGCAGGTGACTTGGATAGTCGAAGGTCCACTAGTGGCTATGTGTTTACTTTGTTTAGAGGTGCAGTGAGTTGGATGAGTAAGAGGCAGCCCACAGTTGCTTTGTCCACCATAGAAGCAGAGTATATGGCTGCTACTCATGTCTCTAAGGAGGCAGTTTGGTTGAGGAGACTGTGTACAGGTATTGGTTTTGATTGCAAGATCACTCAAATTGGTTGTGATAGCCAGAGTGCTATCTGTTTGGCCAAGAATCCCATGTATCGTGCTCAGACTAAGCATGTTGATGTTCAGTATCACTTTGTTCAAGAATTGGTTGCAAATGGAGAGATTGAGCTAAAGAAGATAGACACTCAAGAGAATGTTGCAGATTCATTGACCAAACCTGTGAGCACATAAAAGTTCATGTGGTGCAGAGAGGCCATGGACCTTGTTTCTAGTGCCTGATTATTTTTCATTTATTTTTCTATGGGTTGATTTACAATGTATAATGTCAAGTGGGAGAATGTTGGAATAAGGTGCCATTAACCTTGTAAATTCCAATATTGTATTTTATTCCATTTATTATTTGTTATTTGTAATTACCCATAACAGAATGAGGTAGTCTCATTGACAGTTGTAATTTTGGAGTTACCAGCGGTACAGAGTGACTTTTACTATTGGCAAATGTAAAAACTCATGGTAAATGAGGATAGGCTTGCTCCCTTGAGGAATATACTATTTTTGGCATGTATGACAACTGTCATAATGTTTGGTGAGTGAATCTATGACAGCTGCAAGGTGTCAAAAGATTTTGAGATTCTATGACCCATATGACGGATATGTTAGTTGTATATTTGCTATATTTAGCCCAAGCTTCCTATCTTGGGAAGATACTCTTTTGTTAGAATCTGTGATGGTTATGATGCATCATAAGATGTTGTAAGAGGCCAGATTTAGTCTTGGGAGCCCAACCTTTGCATGGCTATTGTTGGACAAGTGTAAGATGCTTGTAAGATGGTAATTAATGTTTATAGGTTGGAGAATCTTAGGAGAGAGAAGGTGAATGCCTAAGATGAGTTAGAAAATGTTTCTATAAGTATTTTCCATGTATTATTTGCTGCAATATAGATTTTAGGTACTCGAGTGCTGCCGGAATGCTGTCAAATTGAAGACTGGTGGAGAGAGTTGAAGTGTTGTTGTATTGTAAATCATTTTCAAATTAATACAAACATTGGGCCTCTTCTTGTGTGGAGTTTTTTACCTAAAAGGGTTTTCTCCACTTTAAACATTGTGTTATGTGTTCATATATCTGATTTTGCATTTCTATGAAGCATAGTTTTGTTTCTATGATACAATCTCCATTATTAACACACAGTTAAAGATTGCAAAAATTTATATTAAATTAGATTTCCATTGAAGTAGTGTTGCTTTCATTTCTAACACATAGGATGACTTCAAATATTCAATAAAATAAAACACTTAGGAAGGATAAACATGGATTACGAACAAAATTGTGTTTGCTCTACAACATATAATGAATGCCTTAGATCACTTCTACACAAGCTTATGAATCAAAATTGCCATCTAGTTTACAAATGAATGCCTAAACATGCTTATATATGCAACTAAAAACATTCATGCCAAGAATTTTGTAATTGAAACTTACCGTGTCAGCATAGGACCTAAATAATGGTCACAAACCGACACTTAAAAATTGGGCCTGACCTAAAATAGGGCAGGACTAGGGCGTGGGCGCCCAAGTCCACCCCCTATTTCAGGCAGGACTTGTCATAAGTGCATCCCCTGAGTCCGAATTGCCATGGAACTTCACGGTTTTTTTCATCAGGAAGTCAAATTAACATGAAAAATGCTCTTAATGCATAAACAGGACTTGGGAGCTAAGCCTTAAGAGGGAAAAGCCCTCAAGGGGACATTTTTTGACGTAACACATATATATATATGTACATTATTATGTAAAATTAAATGTTTTAATGTATTGTTTAAACCATGCAAATTTATATATTTCCAAGTTTTCAATTTATACATGTATTTAAACACATGTTGTACATGAAATTTAATATATATATTTTTTCAATTCCTAATTTAATTTTAATTATGTTTATGTAATTGCAGCTCTACTTCTAGACCCAATTTGTACACATGGTCGATCCCCCCAGGACCCCCCACCCCAACCCCCACCACCACCACCACCACCACCACAACCTAATGAGGCTTGCTTGCAAGCAACGATTGATGAGAATATACAAACATTGCAAGAAAAAAATCAATTTTGGCAAAACCAAATCCAAGCTCCGCCACACATTTCACGGTTTGCATCTATGATGCAAACTATTATTGATTCGGTGAGAGCTATTCACACTGATCTAACACATTCCACTCATGGTGGGAAGAGAGGAGGTAGTTTTATGAGGATGGTATCTCCTATAAAGAGATCAATGATCTACATATTACAAAAAATACGATTGCCCCATTTTCATTAATCCCTCCACAGGCCAACAAATAGCACAAAATAAAAAGAGAATTTCAATAAGATGGTGCAGACATCAGCAGATAGTTGATAACTTTTGGGAGTGGTGGTGGATGGTCTTTGACCATCCACCACATGATAATTATGAGGTTCCCTTTTATTTTTTGAAAAAATTACGGGCTGAGTTTGTGATGGGCTTAAAGCCCAATTATTTTGATATGAGATCATTTCAGGGTGTGGGTGGTGGAATGCCACAACATAGACCAGGGGCACATGTTGATCCAAATCGATGTTTTCCCCTATACCTATTATCCCTTATCCGCTCTCTATTTCTATGCCCTTTCACTAGCGCACAGTCATCTCGGCACTCGAAGCGTTATCATCACTCTCAGGAAATTTGACTGACCAAGCTACCCACTTGGTAGATGAAGTCAATCCTGGAGAGCTCGTAGAGCCTGGAGGAGATGATGTTGGTCCTAGCACCTCACATCCATTAACACCATTGCGGTCCACACCACATTTTTGTTAGAATTGTAATCATCCATGTTTTGGTCCTACATTTGCTTCGAAGGAGTCCTTTTTGGCTACATTATTTGCTCCTATGGACTTAGTATGTATGCCACATTTAATAAAATTAAATTTAATACAAATTAATATAGATCCAATTATCAATTATCAATCTATTTAATAAATTTTAAATATATTATATGTTGATTGGTACAGATGACTCCATTAGCTACTACCACTACATCATGGTTGGACCATTTAGTGTCAACGATTGTAGAGATGGGTAGACCTTATACGGTCGAGGTATAAAAATTAGTCTATAGATATTATTTAATTGAATATATCTATTTTAATAATTATAGAATAATATGAAAATGTGATGAACCTTTTTTTTTTAATTTAAAGCAGATGGGAGGTCCTGGCACTTTTGTGTCAAACCAACCAAGCCATCCAGGACCACCACCATCATCTATGCAACCTGCTTCATATTCCCTGGTTTGTAGCTTAAAATTGTACATTTTTAGTTTAAATTTGAATTTCTAGTATAATTTCATGATTTTAAATTCTTCTTTCAAGTTGAATTTATATATACATGTACATATATATGTAGGATGAGATTAGTATAGGTGTAGGATCAATTAATCCTACCATTGATGAGCTTGCAGAGATGCACGAGTCATCTGCCATATACCAGGTCCTATAGTTAAATCCTATGTCATTTCAAAGTCTTTTATATCATTCAACCTTGCATTTTGTATTTATACTTTAGCCTAATTCATGTTTTATTGAAATATAGGAATTGGCAACACAGACCTTTACTCTGCCAGAATTAGTATCTGTTGCACACAAGCATGACAGGAGAGATGATGAGCCTGTTGTGGTATGCTTAGACATTTTCAAATATAGATTTAAAATCTAATTTGATGGTTTGCTTTTAAATATTTGATTTAAATAATTTGCATGTAGTTTTGACATTAAAATTGATTTGAAGCTTCTTTTTTCTTGTACACAACATGAACCGCCCTCTGAGTCACATGGAACCAAAAGGCATCTTGAAATGGATGATGATAAAACTTAGGGCACGAAATGTAATTTGTTATATCTATTCCATACTTAGACTACACGCATGTGTATTAGAGTGTTTATTTCATGTGGATTTTATGACTATTTCAGTATTGACTGGACATAGACTGTGACTATTTCACTATTTTTACATGGGTTGTTATTATGTCAGTATTTATCTCATAGACTATTTCATCTATTTCATAGACTATTTTACTATTTATTGAATGTCCACTATATGCATCTATATTCAAACTTTTATTTCATATCTTATATTTAATACTTCAAATTATCATGTGTTTAATTGTAAAATTGCAAACTACTAATTCCAATTAGATAAGAGGAACATTTATACAATAAGTCACAAAAATTTACAAGTCCTGATTCTAATTGCTAGTCAAAATTGTAATTGATATAGTCTTTATACTCAATATTATCATGTGTTTAATTGTAATTGTGATTGCTAGTCAAATTTGTAATTGATTCTAATTGCTAGTCAAAATTGTGTGATCGTAATTGATAGTCTTAATACTTAAAATTATCACGTGTTTAATTGTAATTGTGATTGCTAGTCAAAATTGTAATTGATTGTAATTGCTTGTCAAATTTGTAATTGCTAGTCCTAGTAATTCTAATTTCCATATTGGAGTTAAAAGTTTCCTATAATTTAACATTAGAGGGAGAATACAAATTCTAGATTATAAAGGATAGGTATGTTAGATTCAGGACAGACAACTGAGAGGGGGGGTGAATCAATTGTCCAAGACTTTCTTCCAATTAAACACTTAAGTCCAATTTGTAATTCAGTAGCATAATAATAAATCAATCATGAAACATAATGCATTAGATCAAGAGCAGAAACACATCAACACATTAGACACCAAGATTTTGACGTGGAAAGCGCAGTTAAGGGAAAAACCACGGGGTGATTAACCCAAGATGTATTCTTTGTTAGAAGAATAGAAAGAACAAAATGGCACATGCCAATTAGGGCTCACTGCCCGAGCACACTGCTCACAAGAGGCCCACTACCTACAGGAGACACACTGTCTACAAAATAATAAGTATCACATACTTGAACTGGAGAATAGCATCTTCACCATGCTTGAGTCAGTTCCATTTAACCTCAATACTTCTGCTCTGCTTTTTGCTCTCCTCTTTGCTACCACACACTCATCTCCACAAGACACACTATGGAATGACTTGACAATTCCTTATTTATACAAGACATCGACTTGGGAATGATCATCTAAGTCGGCAAACTTTACAAAGCAAATATATAAATACAACATGACTAATTACAAAAGACTTCACACGGATCAACACACTGTCGGCCACATAGATCTGAGACTTCAATCTTCTTCTAGGAACACGCCAATCTTCACATTACATCTTCAAGATCATCCGCAGGATGTGTAACTTATCCGGTCGGCCAGACTTAAGAAGAACACCATCATCCGGAAGTAATTCTTCAATTGCTAGCTCAATCTTCAATGCACACCACCAACACGAATTGGACACAATCCAAAGACCTCCACAAGCTTTCCTGAATCACCAAGAACATCCACACTACATCTGCTCACTTAAATCCTTATCTCCTTCATCCAGAACCTCAAGACCACAGTCTGTCATCACTGTCACAATGGAATAGATGCTTGCGGACCTCCAAACCACGAACCAACTGAGTTTTCACTTCACATGGATTTCCTAAACACTTCACCAAATCCACAGAATAGGATATTGCATTTCTGGATCTCACCGGACCTGTCTGTGTCACTCTATCACCTTTGAACACCTGCCGGAATCAGTTTTACTTGAGCAGCCACAACTTCTTCAGATCTTCATACGGACCTCTGAAATCTTTACTGGATCACCTTAAGACATATATCTACAAACCCTTTGAAGCTCATCCTTTGATCTTCATCTTAGCTAGGATCACTAGCTCACTGTTCTTTTCTGTTCCTGATTAGGACTAATTTTCTCAATATCCTCAGCAAACAACTCATCCAATCCTTATCATTAATGCAACAAGAGTATGTTGACATCAATGACAACATCGGTTAAGCCCATACTTGCAACAATCTCCCCCTTTGACATTGATGGCAACATATGATGTGAAAAACTATTTTGATCATCAAGACAAGAACTTCTCCTTACTGTCACACCTTCTCTTATCAACAACATCCATTCACATGTCTTCTCTCCCCCTTTGACATCAATGGAAAAGAGTACATACTTGCAACTCCAACACTTCAAAATCATACCAGCTGCTCCCCTTGAGTAGCAGCTCCCCATCATCAATTCGGACCAAAAGATATGACTGTGATATCCACCGGACTGATGCATATTAGTGCACCTTAGTTCATCACTGGAGGGGTAATAACCCCTAACTTCTCCCTGAGATACTCAAAAGAGTCCTTAGGCAGAGGTTTGGTAAAGATATCTGCAATTTGATCCTTCGAAGGCACAAACTCCAATCTAACTTAATTCTTGTTCACTTGCTCTCTCAAAAAGTGAAACTTGATGGATATATGTTTGGTCTTTGAATGCAACACTGGATTCTTAGATATATTTATTGCACCTGAATTATCACAGAAGATTGTGATAGGCTCCTCATACTCTACTCTCATGTCTCTCAACATTTGCTTCATCCACAAAACTTGAGTGCAGCTACCTGCTGCTGCAATATATTCTGCTTCTGTAATGGACAGAGATATTGCCTCTTGTTTCTTGCTCAGCCAAGAAACCAATCTCTTTCCCAAAAAGAATGCTCCACCACTGGTACTCTTCCGGTCATCCACATCTCTTGCCCAATCCGCATCTGTATATGCATGAAGAGAGAAGTTATGATCTCTAGGATACCACAAACCATACTCAAATGTCCCTTTTAGATACCTAAAAATCCTCTTGATTGCCATGACATGAGATTCTCTAGGATCAACTTGGAATCTAGCAACAAGACCAACAACATTCATAATATTAGGTTTAGTTTGAGTGAGATACAACAATCCTCCAATCATTGACCTGTACTTTTTCTGATCAGTCTTAGGAGAGTCATCATCTTTGCTCAATTTACATCCGGTTGTCATGGGAGCACTCATTGGTTTTGACTCTTCCATCCCAAATTTCTTCAACAATTCTTTCACATATTTGGTCTGAGAAATGAAGATTCCTTTCTTAGTTTGAATGATTTGCAGACCCAAGAAGAAGTTCATTTCCCTAAGCATGGACATCTCAAATTCACTTTTCATTTGATTTGCAAAGGTTTTGCACATACTATCTCTTCCTCCAAAAATGATATCATCAACAATCAAGATATTTTCATGATCAATTTTGAAGTATGAATTACTTTCAACAATACCTTTGTTAAAACCAATCTTCAAAAGATGTTTATCCAATCTTTCATACCAAGCTCTTGGGGCTTGCTTGAGTCTATACAGTGCTTTCTTCAACTTGCAGACCATATCACCATGATCAAACAATTGAAATCCATCCGGTTGCTCAATGTATACTTCTTCCAAGTCACCATTCAGCAAGGCAGAATTGACATCCATCTGATACACTTTGAAATCCTTGAAGGCAGCAAAGGCAAGAAATAATCTAACTGCCTCAATTCTTGCCACTGGAGCAAAAGTTTCTTCAAAATCAACTCCTTCTATTTGAGAGTAACCCTTGCAGACCAATCTAGCTTTATTTTTTATTACTTCACCAACTTCATTCAGTTTATTTCGAAAGGCCCCTTTGGTTCCAATCACATTCTTGTTTTTAGGTCTGGGAACAAGATCCCATGTGTGATTCTTCTCAATTTGTATTAGTTCTTCCTCCATTGCCTTAGTCCAGTTTTCATCATTGCAAGCTTCATTTACTGTCCTAGGTTCAACTTTTGAAATCAGACAATACTCTTCTAAATCTTGAGCAATCCTTCTTGTTTGTACACCTTTGCTTTTATCACCTATAATCTGATCTTCAGAGTGATTCAGTTTTACATACCTGGGAACTTTGGGAGTTTCTTGCACTTCTAATTCTTGAATAGGTTCATTCAAACTTATCTCTTCTTCCTGATTTATCGGATCAGTTTGAATCTGAATTTTAGAGGGAGCCTAGACTTCTTGAACAAAATCATCATTTTGATCATCTTCATCATATTCATAAAACCTTGAGGGTTTTTCAATTCCTTCATCAACCTTCACATTTGTACTTTCCACAATCTTCCTTAATCTCTTGTTATAACACCGGTATGCTTTGCTTTGAGTAGAATAACCCAAGAATATTCCTTCATCACTTCTAGCATCAAATTTTCCTAGATATTCATCTCTTTTAATGTAACATTTGCTACCAAAGATTCTAAAATACCTCACAGTAGGAGTTATGCCATACCAAAGTTCATAGGGAGTCTTACCGGTATTGCTTCTGATTTGTACTCGATTGAGAGTATAGACTGCAGTGCTAACAACTTCTCTCCAATAGATCTAAGGAACATTTGCTTCCATCATCATGGTCCTAGATGCTTCTTAGATGGTCCGGTTCTTTCTCTCCACTACTCCATTCTGTTGTGGAGTCCTAGGAGCAGACAATTGTCTCTTTATTCCATGTTTCTCATAGAATTCTATGAACTCACTAGATGTGAATTCTCCACCTCTATCAAACCTCAAACATTTTAATTTTAATCTGGTTTCATTCTCTACCATAGGCTTGAATATTTTGAATTTCTCAAGAGCTTCTGATTTCTCTTTCAGAAAAGTAACCCACATCATCCAGGAATGGTCATCAATTAATAACATGAAGTATCTATCACCTTGCACACTCCTTATTCTTGCCGGGCCACATAGATCAGTATGAACTAATTCTAATAATCCGATAGAAGATTGTTCTTTGCTTTTGAATGAGACTCTGCTTTGTTTCCCCAACTGACATTCTTTGCACAAACTATTTGTGGGTTTTACCAGTTTTGGAAGATCTCTTACAGCCTGAGTGTTGCTTATCTTGATGATATTATCAAAATTCACATGACACATCCTCCTATGCCATAGCCAACTCTGATCAATTTGTACAAATAGACAACTTTTACCAGTACCAGCTAGATGGAAGATATTACCTTTTGTTTGAGTGTCGGATGCAATCTTTGTTTCAAAACTCTCAAAAATCTTGCATTTTCTATTCTTGAATCAGAGATCATAGCCTTTGTCCACCAACTGTCCAACACTGAGAAGGTTGTGCTTCAATCCTTCAACATACTGTACATTACCGGTTTTGTTCTTTCCATCAAAAGAAATAGTTCCTCTACCTCTGATTCTACCAGCAGAATTATCACCAAACTTTACCACTCCTCCTTCATACCTTTCCAAATCTATGAACTTATTTTTGTCACCTATCATATGGTGAGAGCATCCACTATCAATGACCCAATCATCCTTTTATTCAACTTGGGCAGCCAGAGCTCTTTCTACAACTTTATGATTGACAGATTCAAAGGACATTGGATCTTCTTCCTTGATGGCAATAAACACCCAATCACTTCTGGATTTGTTTCCTGTCTCTGATTCATCATCTGTTACTCCATTATCATCCTCTTCATGAACATAGTAACAATTCTTTTGGAACCTTGATCTATTAGGGTTTGGCGTTGAAAATCTTTCCGGACACTTTGAGGCAAAATGACCAATCTTATTGTAGTTAAAACACTTAAAAGGCAATTTCCCTTCATACTTACCGGATCCTCTTGGCAGTCTTTTTGTAATAAAGGCTTCAAGTTGAGCAGTTTCTGCTTCTTCTTCTTCTAGGTCTTTTCTTGCTTTTTCATACCATGATAGTTTCCTTGAAGAGTTCTCTCCCAGATCAAACCTTTGTTTACCTTTTATAGAGGCACTGGCTTTGAATGCAGATTCAGTCTTGGGAGGGGCATCTCCAAACTCGGTCAATTCAAATGCAACCAATTTACCAACCAATTGATCTCTTGTGACACTTGAATGGGTTCTGAATTCTTCAATGGCAGCAACCTTGTATTTATAAGAAGCAGAAAGGGATCTGAGAACTTTTCCAATAATCTCATCTTCATCTAAGACTCCACCAGCACATCTAATACCACAAACAAGCTCATTTACTCTTGGCATAAAAGTAGTAATATTTTCATGTTCTCTCATCTTCAGATTTTCAAAATTTCCTTTCAGACTTTATAGCCTTGTACATTTAACATACTTGTCTCCTTCATGCAGAAGTTCCAGTTTTTCCCAAATCTCAAAAGGCATTTCTAGGTCAACAACATTTGTTAGCTCTTAATTAGACAAGGCACTAAGAAGATCTTCTTTAGTCCGCAAATTGTTTTTAGCATTTGTGATTTCATTTGTGGTTTTCAGGCCATTCTGTGGAGGAGTATACTTCGTTGAAGCCATGGTCCAGTATTGCATTTCCATACATTGTAAGTGACATTGCATGCGACTTTTCCAAAGATTAAAATTGGTTCCATCAAACTTCGGACTATCCTTCTTGTAGGATGACATCCTAGATCTCTTTAAGCGGTTAAGCTCTTTTTAGAGGAACTTAGCTCTGATAGCAATTGTTAGATTCATGATAGACAACTGAGAGGGGGGGCGTGAATCAGTTGTCCAAAACTTTATTTCAATTAAACACTTAAGTCCAATTTGTAATTCAGTAGCATAACAATAAATCAATCATGAAACATAATGCATTAGATCAAGAGCAGAAACACATTAACACATAAGACACCAAGATTTTGACATGGAAAACTCGGTTAAGGGAAAAACCATGGGGTGATTAACCCAAGATGTATTCTCTATTAGAAGAATAGAAAGAACAAAATGGCACATGCCAATTAGGGCTCACTGCCCGAGCACACTGCTCACAAGAGGCCCACTGCCTACAAGAGACACACTGTCTACAAAATAATAAGTATCACATACTTGAACTGGAGAATAACATCTTCACCATGCTTGAGTCAGTTCCATTTAACCTCAATACTTCTGCTCTGCTTTTTGCTCTCCTCTTTGCTACCACACACTCATCTCCACAAGACACACTATGGAATGACTTGACAATTCCTTATTTATACAAGACATCGACTTAGGAATGATCATCTAAGTCGGCAAACTTTACATAGCAAATATATAAATACAACATGACTACTTACAAAAGACTTCACGCGGATCAACACACTGTCAGCCACACAGATCTGAGATTTCAATCTTCTTCTAGGAACACGGCAATCTTCACATTACATCTTCAAGATCATATGCAGGATGTGTAACTTATCCGGTCGGCCAGACTTAAGAAGAACACCATCATCCGGAAGTAATTCTTCAATGCGCACCACCAACACGAACTGGACACGATCCAAAGACCTCCACAAGCTTTCCTGAATCATCAAGAACATCCACACTACATCTTCTCACTTAAATCCTTATCTCCTTCATCCAGAACCTTAAGAACACAGTCTGTCATCACTATCACAATGGAATAGATGCTTGCGGACCTCCAGACCACGAACCAACTGAGTTGTCACTTCACATGGATTTCCTAAACACTCCACCAAATCCGCAGAATAGGATATTGCATTTCTAGATCTCACCAGACCTGTCTGTGTCACTCTATCACCTCTGAACACCTGCCGGAATCAGTTTTACTTGAGCAGCCACAACTTCTTCAGATCTTCATATGGACCTCTGAAATATTTACTGGATCACCTTAAGACATATATCTACAAACCCTTTGAAGCGTATCCTTTGATCTTCATCTTAGCTAGGATCTTTAGCTCACTGTCTTCATTGTTCTTCTCTGTTCCTAATTAGGACTAATTTTCTTAATATCCTCAGCACACAACTCGTCCAATCCTTATCATTAATGCAACAGGAGTATGTTGACATCAATGACAACACCGGTTAAGCCCATACTTGCAACAATCTCCCCCTTTGTCATTGATGGCAACATATGATGTGAAAAACTTTTTTGATCATCAAAACAAGAACTTCTCCTTACTGTCACACCTCTTATCAACAACATCCATTCACATGTCTTCTCTTCCTTTTCTGCTCCCCCTTTGATCAGCAACCATTTGTTTTTCACATGTCTTCTCTGCCCCTTTGACATCAATGGCAAAGGGTACATACTTGCAACTCCAACACTTCATAATTATACTAGCTGCTCCCCTTCAGTAGCACCTCCCCATCATCAATCCAGACCACAAGATGTGACTGTGATATCCACCGGACTGATGCATATTAGTGCACCTTAGTTCATCACCGAAGGGGTAATAACCCCTAACTTCTCCTTGAGATAGTCAAAAGAGTCCTTAGGTAGAGGTTTGGTAAAGATATCTGTAATTTGATCCTTCGAAGGCACAAACTCCAATCTGACTTCATTCTTGTTCACTTGCTCTCTCTGTTGACCTATTTTTCCTCTAGCAGGAGTCAAAATAATTCAAGTAGGATCAGTCAGTATTCATATCCCCATGAGGCCATATTTTTTATCCTGAGGTCTTAACCCAATTTCAAAATCTGAAGCTTGCCTGAAGAGGCTTACCATGTGAAAGAGCTTGAAAAGATAGGCAAGTTTGCTTAAAACATCACCCTAAAATTTGCTAAAAGGAGGAAGTTATGTGGGGTCATCATCTGGTCAAGCCCTGATGTTCTAATATTGGGTCATATTTCTAAAATCGGGTGATATTATGAACATCGGGTGATATTCTGAATATCACCCGATCTTCCGAATATCATCCTTCCTTCCAAATATCACCCTGATGTGACGATGATGTCACCATCATCACCCTATCTTCCAACTATCCCCCCATCCGATAGCATGACGATGACATCATGGTAATTGCAGCGATAAACCAAGTCATATGCCGCTAACGTCATCCAGATCCATTCCGGGGGAAGATCATCTTTCTTGCGAAGGTCATCATATTTATGCCAACCCGACCTTTCGCATCAGGATGATATTTTAACATCGGGTGATCTTAGTTGAAGATCATCCTGATGTTGGTGCTACTAAGTTTTTTAAGTATGACCCGATCTTCTGAGGGGTCATCACATTTGAATATCGGGTGATCTTTGAAGATCATCCTAATGTTATTTTTCACTTCATGTTCGCTGAATTGCGCAACATGCTGCTGACGTCATTCCTATGTCAGGGCAATATCCGCTTGTTTCACAGCTTCATGCATATTCCTGCATGGGTGATATTTCTAAATATCAGTCATATTCCAAGATCACCCTGATCTTACGATGAAGCTATAGTGCAACCTGATATTTTGCGGGGGGTGATATTTCTGAATATCATCCTGCCCCAATATCATGATGATGTCGTCAGGGTCCGAAGGAGCTCATCTTTTCTTAACATCAGTTAGCATTCGAGGATCATCTTGATTTTCCAACATGCTGCTGACGTCATCAGGATGTTGGCAGATATTTCACATCAGGCTGATTTTCGAATATCAGGGTGATATTTTTGAATATCAGGTACCTTACAAATATCGTTCTTGCTTCTGAATATCCCCCTACTCTAATGTGCTGATGACATCACTGGGATATGAAGAGGTATGTTGTGTGAACATGATCAGGAGGATCTTTCTTCCCTGACATCCTGCTGACGTCATCATGATTTTCAAACATCGGGGTGATACTTTATATCATGTTACTTCTGGCAGGAGGATATTTCGCATCAGGAGGATATTTCATATCAGGGTGACATTCTATATCGGGCTAACATGCAAATGACTCGCCGATATAAGGAGTCTTGCCGACGAAACATGATGAGAAGGAGGATGATGATGAGGTTCATGATGATGCCATCGAGAGCAAAATCATCGACATTATATATGCTCATGGCTTGGCTTATAAAGTGATGAAGGCATCGCCGTGGGGTGCATGTGGGATAATCAGTTCCCGCAGAAATTTGAAAATATTAGGATGATGACCTTTTGGCAGGAATTCTTTAGGAGGGTTCCCACTTACATTTTTGATCCGGATCTTCATGTCGGTCGGGTGGACTTTTTCAGTAGCTACTTTCTTGAGTTGGTGAAGATATTTTTTGCATTTATTGCTACATAGGAGGGCACAGCTCGCATTGATGGCCCAAAATATCCCGCCACCGCTTCATGTCTCGTCTTTCCTCTGCCACTTCTAAGAATCAGATTGATCACGCAGCTGCTTGCATTGAAGACTCAAAAATATCTTCCATCTGCCCCAGTTCCAGATTTTGACGCCATTACTCCTGTCAGCTAGATGTCCTTTCAAAGATTTTTTCTAACCGACCTCAGCTCCCTGAGCGAATTGGGTAACCAACTTAGGTTAGTTTTGAAATGCTATATAAGCTGAGGCTTATGATGTAAGAAGGATTGGAAAACTTTTTGGAGCATCTCGTTCTCCCTGTTTCCAAACAGAACTTTTCACGCTGTAACCTTGCCTTTCATTAGATATATGCAAGCTATCATGCCTTTTGCTGATTTTTCTATCTCTGTGTGAATCTACATATGGTTGTATGTGAATATCTCTTGTTCCTCTCAATCATCTTACTTCTTACCTCTGTTAGAATCATCTATTCTGTGTATATTTGCTTGCTGTATCTGGTTATGTTGTGCATGCTTCAGTTTTGCAAAGGTTCTTTAAGTCTGTCTGGTGTATCACCCTTATTTTCAAGCTTTTATTTCATTTCTATTGCAAGCTTTCTCTATCCCTTTTCCCCCCAAAATTCAATAGTTCTAGGTGATAACTAGACAAGGAAGCCGGCCTTCTCTGGAGGACTGATCTCACTTAGCAAGGTCCCACACTTAGAGATCGGTCCCATGTTACTCCAGTTTGCAGAGGTTTCACAGCTGTATGCATGGGTGCAAGACTGGGTGATAACAATTCTGGCACGCCCGGTGGGACCAGTATAATGAACTTATCATCAAAATACTAAGAGATTTGGTGTTTCTCCCAGTATCATTAGCCTTTGGAGGCAGTACAAACAACACTATGGCGACTCTAATGGCAAATCAGCTAGTTATAGCATTCCAATTTTTTTTCCAAGCAGCTAATGAGGTTGATGCTACTTGTTAGTTTTACTATCATTTGACAGTTTTCTTAGCACCTGGTGACTCTTTTGGTATCTTAACTCCCATCCTATTGTTTCAAGACCCTGTGATCCATATTCATTCATAACTTGTTACCTAGACTTTCCTATGTTAATGATTTACCCTTGCAATGTCTAGTTATCAACACCACAACGGTTATCCACCTCCATTCCATGAAAATTCAGGCTATTGGCCCCCATATCAGCAATACCAGGCCCCTAATGCCTCTGAATTTGCTCCAAACAACCCCTCTCCTCATTGCAGTCAGTAATACCAACAAGAGCATTTTCAAACCACTCTGGTCCATCCTTGTTTGTAGCCTGCTCATTCTTACAGCCAGCCTTGTGAAACCCATTCTACTCTAAATCAACCGTGCAACCTCCCTAGTCAGCCCCAAAATGATGCTGATTTGGGTAGCCTGGAGAGTTTGTTACTCGATTACCAAACGCAAATGTTAGAAATAGATAAAGAGGCACAATATAACATGCAGCAAGAGGAGTTTTCCTATCAGGCTTATTTGCATCAACAGGAGATAGAAAATAGAAGAGTGCATGAAGAGAAATCTTTGAACATGCAACCTGCAGCTAAGAGAAACACAAGAGCTAGAGTATTCAGATCAGTGAGATACAAGAGCTAGAGTATTCAGATCAGCGAGAAGAGGAATGCAGCCATGATGACATTATATCAGCCTTCTTGGGCTCTTTGAAGGAAGAAGGAGAAGGCCATGAGGTCCCATGTCAGCTGTTTCACACACAAGAGCATCATGAGAGTCAAATGGAGGACACCATCATACCAATTGAGGAGCTGGGGTTTTCAGAACAACAAGACAAGAAGAAATCAGAGCAGAGATATGAGATCAACTCTGTTGATTTGCATGTCATTTCAAGGGGATGCCCAATTAGGCATCTAGCCCAACTGGAGACACATCAAGAGAAGTTGCCACTTGTCATGCTTACCTCTAAGCATGAAGTTGAGTATCAAAATGAGTGGGATCAGCCCACTTATCCACCACATATCAGCAACATCAGTAATCAGTTCAGGTGGATAGGTGAGTTTATCTCCTTTTTGGGGGAGCTCTTTTATCAATTTGTCATATGCCCATCCCTTCCTCATCCCTTTTTAACTGCCCACATGCATGATGAACATTGCAAATTGTTAAGGAAGGGCAGTTACTTTCAAGAACCAGTTAATGGCTTTGTTTAAAGTCATGTCTGATTGGTTAGTTTAGGATTAGAGTAGGTTTCATTTCTGTTTTAGTTTTCCCTTTCCCTAAGTGCTTCTGCACAGGCTGCATTGTCATTAGGAGAATGTAGACCTTTTCCCCTTTTTGTGTTTTGGATGCAGTTTCCAGTTTCCCAGCATGTTTCAGACTTGACTCCATGCCCAATGGATGCTAAAGGCCACTGATCTCATGTTTAGCAGGCAAACACCCCATAGAGGTCGCCAAATTGTTGACCTATTTTTCCTCTAGCAGGAGTCAAAATAATTCAAGCAGGATCAGTCAGTATTCATATCCCCATGAGGCCATATTTATGATCCTGAGGTCTTAACCCAATTTCAAAATCTGAATCTTGCCTGAAGAGGCTTACCATGTGAAAGAGCTTGAAAAGATAGGCAAGTTTGCTTAAAACATCACCCTGAAATTCGCTAAAAGGAGGAAGTTATGTGGGGTCATCATCTGGTCAAGCCCTGATGTTCTAATATCGGGTCATATTTCTAAAATCAGGTGATATTTTGAACATCGGGTGATATTCCGAATATCACCCGATCTTCCGAATATCATCCTTCCTTCCAAATATCACCCTGATGTGACGATAACGTCACCATCATCACCCTATCTTCCAACTATCCCCCCCATCTGATAGCATGACGATGACATCATGGTAATTACAGCGATAAACTAAGTCATATGCCGCTGACATCATCCAGATCCATTCCAGGGGAAGATCATCTTTCTTACGAAGGTCATCATATTTATGCCAACCCGACCTTTCACATCAGAATGATATTTTAACATCAGGTGATCTTAGTTGAAGATCATCTTGATGTTGGTGCTACTAAGTTTTCTAAGTATGACCCGATCTTCTGAGGAGTCATCACATTTGAATATCAGATGATCTTTGAAGATCATCCTGATGTTATTTTTCACTTCATGTTCGCTGGATCGCCCAACATGCTGCTGACGTCATTTCTATGTCAGGGTGATATCCGCTTGTTTCACAGCTTCATGCATATTCTTGCTGAGGGTGATATTTCAAAATATCAGTCATATTCCAAGATCACCCTAATCTTACGATGAAGCTACAGTGCAACCTGATATTTTGCAGGGGGTGATATTTCTAAATATCATCCTGCCCCAATATCATGATGATGTCATCAGGGTCCGAAGGAGCTCATCTTTTCTTAACATCAGTTAGCATGCGAGGATCATCCTAATTTTCCAACATGCTGCTGACGTCATCAGGATGTTGGCAGATATTTCACATCAGGCTGATTTTTGAATGTCAGGGTGATATTTCTGAATATCAGGTACCTTACAAATATCGTTCTTGCTTCCAAATATCCCCCTACTCTAATGTGCTGATGATGTCACTAGGATATGAAGAGGTATGTTGTGTGAACATGATCAGGAGGATCTTTCTTCCCTGACATCCTGTTGACATCATCCTGATTTTCAAATATTGGGGTGATACTTTATATCATGTTACTTCTGGCAGGAGGATATTTCGCATCAGGAGGATATTTCATATCGGGGTGACATTCTATATCAGGCTAACTTGCAGATGACTCACCGATATAAGGAGTCTTGCCGACAGAACATGATGAGGAGGATGATGATGAGGTTCATGATGATGTCGTCGGGAGCAAAATCACCGACATTATATATGCTCACGGTTTGGCTTATAAAGTGATGGAGGCGTCGCCGTGGGGTGCATGTGGGATAATCAGTTCCCGTAGAAATTTGAAAATATTAGGATGATGACCTTTTGGCGGGAATTCTTCAGGAGGGTTCCCACTTACATTTTTGATCTGGATCTTCATGTCGGTCGGGTGGACTTTTTCAACAGCGACTTTCTTGAGTTGGTGAAGATATTTTTTGCATTTATTGCTGCATAGGAGAGCACGGCTCGCATTGATGGCCCAAAATATCCCGCCACTGCTTCATGTCTAGTCTTTCCTCTACCGCTTCTGAGGATCATATCGATGATGCAGCTGCTTGCATTGAAGACTCAGAAATATCTTCCATCTGCCCCAGTTCCAGATTTTGACGCCATTACTCCTATCAGCTGGATGTCCTTTCAAAGATTTTTTGTAACCGACCTCAGCTCCCTAAGCGAATTGGGTAACCGACTTAGGTTAGTTTTGAAATGCTATATAAGCGAGGCTTATGATGTAAGAAGGGTTGGAAAACTTTTTGGAGCATCTCGTTCTCCCTGTTTCCAAACAAAACTTTTCACGCTGTAACCTTGCCTTTCATTAGATATATGCAAGCTATCATGCCTTTTGCTAATTTTTCTATCTCTGTGTGAATCTACATATGGTTGTCTGTGAATATCTCTTGTTCCTCTCAATCATCTTGCTTCTTACCTCTGTTAGAATCATCTATTCTGTGTATATTTGCTTGCTGTATCTGGTTGTGCTGTGCATGCTTCAGTTTTGCAAAGGTTCTTTAAGTCTATCTAGTGTATCACCCTTGTTTTCAAGCTTTTATTTCATTTCTATTGCAAGCTTTCTCTCTCCCTTTTCCCCCCAAAATTTTGTAGTTTTAGGTGATAACTAGACAAGGAAGACGACCTTCTCCGGAGGTCTGATCTCACTTAGCAAGGTCCCACACTTAGAGATCAATCCCATGTTACTCCAGTTTGCAGAGGCTTCACAGCTGTATGCATGGGTGCAAGACTGGGTGATAACAATTCTGGCACGCCCGGTGGGACCGGTATGATGAACTTATCATCAAAATACTAAGAGATTTGGTGTTTCTCCCAATATCATCAGCCTTTGGAGGTAGTACAACCAACACCATGGCGACTCTAATGGCGAATCAGCTGGTTACAGCAGTCTAATTTTTTTTCCAAGCAGCTAATGAGGTTGGTGCTACTTGTTAGTTTTACTATCATTTGACAGTTTTCTTAGCACCTGGTGACTCTTTTGGTATCCTAACTCCCATCCTATTGTTTCAAGACCCTGTGATCCATATTCATTCCTAACTTGTTACCTAGACTTGCCTATGTTCATGATTTACCCTTGCAATGTCTAGTTATCAACACCACAACGGTTATCCACCTCCATTCCATGAAAATTCAGGCTATTGGCCCCCATATCAGCAATACTAGGCCCCCAATGCCTCTGAATTCGCTCCAAACAACCCCTCTCCTCATTGCAGTCAGCAATACCAGCAAGAGCATTTTCAAACCACTCTAGTCCATCCTTGTTTGCAGCCTGCTCATTCTTATAGCCAGCCTTGTGAAACCCATTCTACTCTAAATCAAATGTGCAACCTCCCTAGTCAGCCAGAAAATGATGCTGATTTGGGTAGCCTGGAGAGTTTGTTACTTGATTACCAAAGGCAAATGTTAGAAATAGATAGAGAGGCACAATATAACATGTAGCAAGAGGAGTTGTCCTATCAGGCTTATTTGCATCAGCAGGAGATAGAAAATAGAAGAGTGCATGAAGAGAAATCCTTGAACATGCAACCTACAACTAAGGAGAAACACATGAAACAGTTGCTTGCTCAAGAACAAGAGCTCAAAGTAAAAAAATTCTCTCCTATTTCTAGCTTCAAGCAGGTCCATCCTTCAAACCAAAGTGAATCTGTGAAACTGGCTCAAACTTCTCTACCATGGCAGCCTTCTTGGGCCCACCATCCTGGTTATAAAATGCCAAATCTTGTGAAGGCTGATCCTCTGATGCCAGTTCAAAATCAAGAGGAGGAAAAGGTTGTAGAATCCAGGCCTGTCATAATCCCAAGTTTCAGGCATCCCTCTATCTTGAAGATGCCAAGTTGGAAAGGGCCATCTTTTTCACCTTGTGAGGACCCTCCATAAAATATACAAATAGAAATATGCTCTAGCATCCAGCTAGCAGAAGAAGAGCAGAGGAGGTTTTTGTTGGCTCCATATCAAATGTTGGAAACTCAGTCAGCCCCCACTTTTCCAAACCCATTCTGTGAAGAAGAGAGTTCCAAGGTCATAATACCAAGCTTCAAGCAAGGAGAGCCTCCTAAATGTCCTAAATTGGATATTCCAAGTTTTAGAGGGTCTCATCCATTGCAACAAGAGCAACCTAGACTCCACAAGTTTCCAGGCTTCAACGCCTATATCCCTTCACAAGACTCTATTCCTGTGCAAACTCAAATTATCATTCCCCAAGAACAAATTTGTCCAGAAACCTCTCCCCTCCAAGAAATTCAAAAAGATGAGCTAAAAGAGGAGGTGGAAGAAGATAAAACTAATGAGGAGCAGTTTGTTCCTACACTCACAAAGATAGAATTGTTTGAACCTATTGCACTTGTGAGTATTGATGAGGTCACTCCAAAAGTGGATGATGCTGCCCTACTTCATGAGCTACCTGATTATGTTGAAGATGAAGAGAATGAGCAGCTGATTGTAGATATGCAGCAACAAGAAAATATTGAAAAGTTGCAGATTGAGGCTGAGCATGATAGTGAGGTTCCAAACCATAAAGAAGACCAATCATGTTGCTCTATGCTAGATACTGTAGCGACTGATGATGTTGATATGCTTGAGGAGCTTCCATGCTTTATTGAAAATAGTGAGAAGACTGAACCTGGGCAAGAGCAAATTTCAGATTTGTTCTTTATTATCCAGCAAGGGTATCAACTTCTTGGTGGGGAGGTTTTCTCTTTTGAGCATGTGCATGGCTCATTTTCTGAGCCTAAATTAGAAAATCATGAGCATCTTGTTCATGAGGTGGAGACAGCCATATCTCTAATTGAGATACAAGAGCTAGAGTATTCAGATCAGCGAGAAGAGGAATGCAGCCATGATGACATTATATCAGCCTTCTTGGGCTCTTTGAAGGAAGAAGGAGAAGGCCATGAGGTCCCATGTCAGCTGTTTCACACACAAGAGCATCATGAGAGTCAAATGGAGGACACCATCATACCAATTGAGGAGTTGGGGTTTTCAGAACAACAAGACAAGAAGAAATCAGAGCAGAGATATGAGATCAACTCTGTTGATTTGCATGTCATTTCAAGGGGATGCCCACTTAGGCATCTAGCCCAACTGGAGACACATCAAGAGAAGTCGCCACTTGTCATGCTTACCTCTAAGCATGAAGTTGAGCATCAAAATGAGTGGGATCAGCCCACTTATCCACCACATATCAGCAACATCAGTAATCAGTTCAGGTGGATAGGTGAGTTTATCTCCTTTTTGGGGGAGGTCTTTTATCAATTTGTCATATGCCCATCCCTTCCTCATCCCTTTTTAACTGCCCACATGCATGATGAACATTGCAAATTGTTAAGGAAGGGCAGTTACTTTCAAGAACTAGTTAATGGCTTTGTTTAAAGTCATGTTTGATTGGTTAGTTTAGGATTAGAGTAGGTTTCATTTCTATTTTAGTTTTCCCTTTCCCTAAGTGCTTCTGCACAGGCTGCATTGTCATTAGGAGAATGCAGACCTTTTCCCCTTTTTGTGTTTTGGAGGTAGTTTCCAGTTTCCCAGCATGTTTCAGACTTGACTCCATGCCCAATGGATGCTTAAGGCCACTGATCTCATGTTTAGCAGGCAAACACCCCATAGAGGTCGCCAAATTGTTGACCTATTTTTCCTCTAGCAGGAGTCAAAATAATTCAAGCAGGATCAGTCAGTATTCATATCCCCATGAGGCCATATTTATGAATCTGAGGTCTTAACCCAATTTCAAAATCTGAAGCTTGCCTGAAGAGGCTTACCGTGTGAAAGAGCTTGAAAAGATAGGTAAATTTGCTTAAAACATCACCCTGAAATTCGTTAAAAGGAGGAAGTTATGTGGGGTCATCATCTGGTCAAGCCCTTATGTTCTAATATCGGGTCATATTTCTAAAATCGGGTGATATTCCGGATATCACCTGATCTTCCGAATATCATCCTTCCTTCCAAATATCACCCTGATGTGACGATGACATCACCATCATCACCCTATCTTCCAACTATCCCCCCATCCGATAGCATGACGATGACATCATGGTAATTGCAGCGATAAACCAAGTCATATGCCGCTGACATCATCCAGATCCATTCTAGGGGAAGATCATCTTTCTTGCGAAGGTCATCTTATTTATGCCAACCTGACCTTTCGCATCAGGATGATATTTTAACATCGGGTGATCTTAGTTGAAGATCATCCTGATGTTGATGCTACTAAGTTTTCTAAGTATGACCCGATCTTCTGAGGGGTCATCACATTTGAATATCGGGTGATCTTTGAAGATCATCCTGATGTTATTTTTCACTTCATGTTCGCTGGATCACCCAACATGCTGCTGACGTCATTCCTATGTCAGGGCGATATCCGCTTATTTCACAGCTTCATGCATATTCCTGCCGGGGGTGACATTTCTAAATATCAGTCATATTCCAAGATCACCCCGATCTTGCGATGAAGCTACAGTGCAACCTGATATTTTGCGGGGGGTGATATTTCTGAATATCATCCTGCCCCAATATCATGATGATGTCATCAGGGTCTGAAGGAGCTCATCTTTTCTTAACATCAGTTAGCATTCGAGGATCATCCTGATTTTCCAACATGCTGCTGACGTCATCAGGATGTTGGCAGATATTTCAAATCAGGCTAATTTTTGAATATCAGGGTGATATTTCTGAATATCAGGTACCTTACAAATATCGTTCTTGCTTCCGAATATCCCCCTACTCTAATGTGCTGATGACGTCACCGGGATATGAAGAGGTATGTTGTGTGAACATGATCAGGAGGATCTTTCTTCCCCGACATCCTGCTGGCGTCATCCTGATTTTCAAACATCAGGGTGATAATTATATCATGTTACTTCTGGCAGGAGGATATTTCGCATCAGGAGGATATTTCGCATTAAGAGGATATTTCATATCAGGGTGACATTCTATATTGGGCTAACATGCAGATGACTCGCTGATATAAGGAGTCTTGCCGACGAAACATGATGAGAAGGAGGATGATGATGAGGCTCATGATGATGTCATCGGGAGCAGAATTACCGACATTATATATGCTCACGGCTTGGCTTATAAAGTGATGGAGGCGTCGCCGTGTGGTGCATGTGGGATAATCAGTTCCTACAGAAATTTGAAAATATCAGGATGATGACCTTTTGGCGGGAATTCTTTAGGAGGGTTCCCACTTACCTTTTTGATCCGGATCTTCATGTCGGTCGGGTGGACTTTTTCAGCAGTGACTTTCTTGAGTTGGTGAAGATATTTTTTGCATTTATTGCTGCATAGGAGGGCACAACTCACATTGATGGCCCAAAATATCCCACCACCGCTTCATGTCCAGTCTTTCCTCCACCGCTTCTAAGGATCAGATCGATGACGCAGCTGCTTGCATTGAAGACTTAGAAATATCTTCCATCTGCCCCAATTCCAGATTTTGATGCCATTACTCCTGTCAACTGGATGTCCTTTCAAAGATTTTTTGTAACCGACCTCAGCTCCCTGAGCAAATTGGGTAACCGACTTAGGTTAGTTTTGAAATGCTATATAAGCGATGTAAGAAGGGTTGGAAAACTTTTTGGAGCATCTCGTTCTCCCTGTTTCCAAACAGAACTTTTCATGCTGTAACCTTGCCTTTCATTACATATATGCAAGCTATCATGTCTTTTGCTAATTTTTCTATCTCTGTGTGAATCTGCATATGGTTGTCTGTGAATATCTCTTATTCCTCTTAATCATCTTGCTTCTTACCTCTATTAGAATCATCTATTCTGTGTGTATTTGCTTGCTGTATCTGGTTGTGCTGTGTATGCTTCAGTTTTGCAAAGGTTCTTTAAGTCTGTCTGGTGTATCACCCTTTTTTTCAAGATTTTATTTCATTTCTATTGCAAGCTTTCTCTCTCCCTTTTCCCCCCAAAATTTAGTAGTTTTAGGTGATAACTAGACAAGGAAGCCGGCCTTCTCGGGAGGTCTGATCTCACTTAGCAAGGTCCCACACTTAGAGATCAGTCCCATGTTACTCCAGTTTGCAGAGGCTTCACAGCTGTATGCATGGGTGTAAGACTGGGTGATAACACTCTCAAAAAGTGAAACTTGATGGATATATGTTTGGTCTTTGAATGCAACACTGGATTCTTAGATATATTTATTGCACCTGAATTATCACAGAAGATTGTGATAGGCTCCTCATACTCTACTCTCATGTCTCTCAACATTTGCTTCATCCACAAAACTTGAGTGCAACTACCTGCTGCTGCAATATATTCTGCTTCTGTAGTGGACAGCGATATTGCCTCTTGTTTCTTGCTCAGCCAAGAAACCAATCTCTTTCTCAAAAAGAATGCTCCACCATTGGTACTCTTTCGGTCATCCACATTTCCTGCCCAATCCGCATCTGTATATGCATGAAGAAAGAAGTTATGATCTCTAGGATACCACAAACCATACTCAACTGTCCCTTTTAGACACCTAAAAATCCTCTTGATTGCCATGACATGAGATTCTCTAGGATCAGCTTGGAATCTAGCAACAAGACCAACAACATTCATAATATCAGGTCTAGTTTGAGTGAGATACAACAATCCTCCAATCATTGACCTGTACTTTTTCTGATCAGTCTTAGGAGAGTCATCATCTTTGCTCAATTTACATCCGGTTGTCATGGGAGTACTCATTGGTTTTGACTCTTCCATCCTGAATTTCTTCAACAATTCTTTCACATATTTGGTCTGAGAAATGAAGATTCCTTTCTTAGTTTGAATGATTTGCAGACCCAAGAAGATGTTCATTTCCCCAAGCATGGACATCTCAAATTCACTTTTCATTTGATTTGCAAAGGTTTTGCACATACTATCTCTTCCTCCAAAAATGATATCATCAACAAATACTTCAACAATCAAAATATTTTCATGATCAATTTTGAAGTATAAATTACTGTCAGCAGTACCTTTGTTAAAACCAATCTTCAAAAGATGTTTATCGAATCTTTCATACCAAGCTCTTGGGGCTTGCTTGAGTCCATACAGTGCTTTCTTCAACTTGCAGACCATATCACCATGATTAGACAATTGAAATCCATTCGGTTGCTCAATGTATACTTCTTCTTCCAAGTCACCATTCAAGAAGGCAGACTTGACATCCATCTGATACACTTTAAAATCCTTGAAGGCAGCAAAGGCAAGAAATAATCTAACTGCCTCAATTCTTGCCACCGAAGCAAAAGTTTCTTCAAAATCAACTCCTTCTATTTGAGAGTACCCCTTGCAGACCAATCGGCTTTATTTCTAATTACTTCACCAACTTCATTCAATTTATTCCGGAAGACCCATTTGGTTCCAATCACATTCTTGTTTTTAGGTCTGGGAACAAGATCCCATGTGTGATTCTTCTCAATTTGTATTAGTTCTTCCTCCATTGCCTTAGTCCAGTTTTCATCATTACAAGCTTCATTCACTGTTCTAGGTTCAACTTTTGAAATCAGACAATACTCTTCCGAATCTTGAGCAATCCTTCTTCTTGTTTGTACACCTTTGCTTTTATCACCTATAATCTGATCTTCAGAGTGATTCAGTTTTACATACCTGGGAACTTTGGGAGTTTCTTGCACTTCTGATTCTTGAACAGGTTCATTCAAACTTATCTCTTCTTCCTGATTTACCAGATCAGTTTGAATCTAAATTTCAGAGGGAGCCTAGACTTCTTGAATAAAAACATCATTTTGATCATCTTCATCGTATTCATAAAACCTTGAGGGTTTTTCAATTCCTTCATCAACCTTCACATTTGTACTTTCCACAATCTTCCTTAATCTCTTGTTATAACACCGGTATGCTTTGCTTTGAGTAGAATAACCCAAGAATATTCCTTCATCACTTCTAGCATCAAATTTTCTGAGATCTTCATCTCTTTTAATGTAACATTTGATACCAAAGACTCTGAAATACCTCACAATAGGAGTGATGCCATACCAAAGTTCATAAGGAGTCTTACCAGTATTGCTTCTGATTTATACTCGATTGAGAGTATAGACTACAATGCTGACAACTTCTCTCCAATAGATCTGAGGAACATTTGCTTCCATCATCATGGTCCTAGATGCTTCTTGGATGGTCCGGTTCTTTCTCTCCACTACTCCATTCTGTTGTGGAGTCCTAGGAGCAGACAACTGTCTCTTTATTCCATGTTTCTCACAGAATTCTATGAACTCACCGGATGTGAATTCTCCACCCCTATCAGAGCTCAGACATTTTAATCTTAATTTGGTTTCATTCTCTATCATAGCCTTGAATATTTTGAATTTCTCAAGAGCTTATGATTTCTCTTTCAGAAAAGTAATCCACATCATCTAGGAATGGTCATCAATTAATAACATGAAGTATCTATCACCTTGCACACTCCTTATTCTTGTTGGGCCACATAGATTAGTATGAACTAAGTCCAATAATTCGGTACAAGATTGTTCCTTGCTTTTGAATGAGACTCTGTTTTGTTTCCCCAACTGACATTCTTTGCACAAACTATTTGTGGGTTTTACCAGTTTTGGAAGATCTCTTACAGCCTGAGTGTTGCTTATCTTGATGATATTATCAAAATTCACATGACACATCCTCCTATGCCATAGCCAACTCTGATCAATTTGCACAAATAGACAACTTTTACCAGTACCAGCTAGATGGAAGATATTACCTTTTGTTTGAGTGCCGGATGCAATCTCTGTTCCAGAACTTTCAAAAATCTTGCATTTTCCATTCTTGAATTGGAGATCATAGCCATTGTCCACCAACTGTCCAACACTGAGAAGGTTGTGCTTCAATCCTTCAACATACAGTACATTATCAGTTTTGTTCTTTCCATCAAAAGAAATAGTTCCTCTACCTCTGATTCTACCAGCAGAATTATCACCAAACTTTACCACTCCTCCTTCATACCTTTCCTAATCTATGAACTTATTTTTGTCACCTGTCATATGGTGAGAGCATCCACTGTCAATGACCCAATCATCCTTTTCTTCAACTTGGGCAGCCAGAGCTCTTTCTACAACTTTATGATTGACAGATTCAGAGGACATTGGATCTTCTTCTTTGATGGCAATAAACACCCAATCACTTCCGGATTTGTTTCCTGTCTTTGATTCATCATCTGTTACTCCTTCATTGTTATCCTCTTCATGAACATAGTAACAATTCTTTTGGAACCTTGATCTATTAGGATTTGGCCTTGAAAATCTTTCCGGACACTTTGAGGCAAAATGACCAATCTTATTGCAGTTAAAACACTTAAAAGGCAATTTCCCTTCATACTTACCGGATCCTCTTGGCAGTCTTTTTGCAATAAGGGCTTCAAGTTGAGCAATTTCTGCTTCTTCTTCTTCCAGGTCTTTTCTTGCTTTTTCATACCATGATAGTTTCTTTGAAGAGTTCTCTCCCGGTTCAAACCTTTGTTTACCTTTTACAGAGGCACTAGCTTTGAATGCAAATTCAGTCTTGGGAGGGGCATCTCCAAACTTGGTCAATTCAAATGTAGCCAATTTACCAACCAATTGATCTCTTGTGACACTTGAATGGGCTCTGAATTCTTCAATGGCAGTAACCTTGTATTTATAAGAAGCAGGAAGGGATCTGAGAACTTTGCCAACAATCTCATCTTCATCCAAGACTCCACCAGCACATCTAATACCACAAACAAGCTCATTTACTCTTGGCATAAAAGTAGTAATATTTTCATCTTCTCTTATCTTCAGATTTTTAAAGTTTCCTTTCAGACTCTGCAGCCTTGCACATTTAACATACTTGTCTCCTTCATGCAGAAGTTCTAGTTTTTCCCAAATCTCAAAAGGCATTTCTAGGTCAACAACATTTGTTAGCTTTGAATCAGACAAGGCACTTAGAAGAGCTTCTTTAGTCTGTAGATTGTTTTTAGCATCTATGATTTCATTTGCAGTTTTTGGGCCATTCTGTGGAGGAGTATACTTCGTTGAAGCCATGGTTCAGTACTGCATTCCTATACATTGTAAGTGACATTGCATGCGACTTTTCCAAAGATTAAAATTGGTTCCATCAAACTTCAGACTATCCTTCTTGTAGGATGACATCTTGGATCTCCTCAAGCGGTTAAGCTCATTTTAGAGGAACTTAGCTCTGATACCAATTGTTAGATTCAGGACAGACAACTGAGAGGGGGGTGTTAATCAGTTGTCCAAAACTTTCTACCAATTAAACGCTTAAGTCCAATTTGTAATTCAGTAGCATAATAATAAATCAATCATGAAACATAATGCATTAGATCAAGAGCAGAAACACATCAACACATAAGACACCAAGATTTTGACGTGGAAAACCCGGTTAAGGGAAAAACCACGGGGTGATTAACCCAAAATGTATTCTCTGTTAGAAGAATAGAAAGAACAAAATGGCATATGCCAATTAGGGCTCGCTACCCGAGCACACTGCTCACAAGAGGCCCACTGCCTACAAGAGACACACTGTCTACAAAATAATAAGTATCACATACTTGAATTGGAGAATAGCATCTGCACCATGCTTGAGTCAGTTCCATTTAACCTCAATACTTCTGCTCTGCTTTTCGCTCTCCTCTTTGCTACTGCACACTCATCTCCACAAGACACACTATGGAATGACTTGACAATTCCTTATTTATACAAGACATCGACTTAGGAATGATCATCTTGTTAGATCTAGGGCACACAACTGAGAGGGGGGGTGAATCAGTTGTACAAAAATTACTTCTAATTCAAACACTTAAATCCTCTTTGTTATTTAATAGCATATCAATTAATCACTCATGAAAGCATAAAGAATAAACACCAGAGTAGATATATATCAACACATGAGACACCAAGATTTTGACGTGGAAAACCCGGTCAAGGGAAAAACCACGGGGTGATTAACCCAAGGATTATTCTCTGTTAGAAGAATAAGAAAAATAGATGGCACATGCCAATTAGGGCTCACTGCCCGAGCACACTACTCACAAGAGGTACACTGCCTACAAGAGACACACTGTCTACAAAGTAACAAGTATTACAAACTTGAATTGGAGATTGACATCTTTACCATACCTGGATCAGTTCCATGTAAGCCCAAAAACTCCTGCTCTGTCTTTCGCACTTCTCTTCGCTATACTACTCTCATCACCGCGAGACACACTTCAAAATGAATTCACAATCACTTATTTATACAAGGCATCGGCTTAGGAACAATCATCTAAGTTCGCAAACATCTATAAGATCATTCGCAAGACGTGTAATACATCTGGTCGACCAGTCTCAAGAAAAACACCAATATCCGTGGTTATTCTTCAAGTGCAAACTCTAACTTCAATGCGGACTACCAATGAGAATTATACACAATCCAAAGATCACCAAAACCTTTCCTGAGTCATCAAGAACATCCGCACTTTATCAGCTTACTGAAATTTTTCTGTTCTTCATCTGAAACTTCAAGAACACAGTCTATCATCACTGTCATAATGTAAAAGGTGCTTTCAGACCTCCAAACCATGAACAAATCTAGTTGTCACTTCACACGAACTTCTTCAACACTCTCTCCAATCCGCAGAATGAGATAATGCAATTCCAGAGCTCACCGGACCAATTTGTGACATTCTGTCACCACTGAACACCTGCCAGAACCGGTTCTACTAGAGCGATCATAACTTCTTCAGATCTTCATGCGGACCTCTGAAATCTTGACTAGAATATCTCAAGACTCATATCTACAAACCCTTTAAACCGCATCCTCTGATCCTCACCCTATCTTGGACTTTTACCTTGATTTCATCACTGTTCCTGATTGAGACTTATTCTCTCAATATCCTCAACACACAGCTCATCCAATCCTTCTGATTAATGCAATATGATTATGTTGACATCAATGACAACACTAGTTAACCTCATACTTGCAACAATCTCCCCCTTTGTCATTTATGGCAACATATGATGTGAAAAACCATCAAGACAAGAACTTCTCCTTTCTGTCATAGCTCCCCTTATCAGCAACAACTCTTCACATGTCTTCTCTTTCTTTACTGCTCCCCCTTTGATCATCAACCACTTGTTTTTCACATGTCTTCTCTCCCCCTTTGACATCAATGGCAAAGGGCTTATACTTGCAACTCTAACACATCAAAATCATGCCAGCTGCTCCCCCTAAGTAGCAGCTCCCCATCATCAATCCAGATCACAAGATATGACTGTGATATCCACCAGACTGATGCACATCAGTGCATCCTAGTTCATCATCGGAGGGGCAATGACCCCTAACTTCTCCCTGAGATACTCAAAAGATTCCTTGGGAAGAGGTTTAGTAAAAATATCTGCAAGCTGATCCATGGAGGGCACATACTACAATCTAACTTCACCCTTGTTCACTTGTTCTCTCAGAAAGTGAAATTTGATAGATATATGTTTGGTCTTAGAATGCAATATCAGATTCTTAGAAATATTTATTGCACTTGAATTATCACAGAAAATTGTGATAGGCTCCTTATATTCTATTTGAATATCTCTTAGCATTTGCTTCATCCACAAAAGTTGAGTGCAACTACCTGCTGCTATAATGTATTCTGCTTCTGTTGTAGATAGGGATATTGCCTCTTGTTTCTTCCTTAGCTAAGAAACCAACCTTTTTCCAAAAAAGAATGCTCCTCCACTTGTACTCTTCCTATCATCCACATCTCCTGCCCAATCTGCATCTGTATATGCATGAAGAGAAAAGCCATGATCTCTGGGATAACATAGGCCATACTCAATTGTTCCTTTTAAGTACCTAAAAATTCTTTTGATTGCCATGACATGAGATTCTCTGGGATCAGCCTAGAATCTCGCCACAAGACCAACAACCTGCATTATATCTGGTCTAGTTTGAGTGAGATACAATAATCCTCCAATCATTGATTTGTACTTGGTCTGATCTATCTTAGGAGAGTCATCATCTTTGCTCAACTTACATCCGGTAGCCATAGGAGTGTTCATTGGCTTAGAATCTTCCATTCCAAATTTCTTCAATAGTTCTTTCACATATTTGGTCTGAGAGATAAAGATTCCTTTCTTTGTCTGAGTAATTTGCAGACCCAAGAAGAAATTTATTTCACCGAGCATTGACATTTCAAACTCACTTTTCATTTGATTTGCAAAGGTTTTACACATACTGTCTCTTCCTCCAAAGATGATATCATCAACAAATACTTCAACAATCAAGATGTTTTCATGATCAATTTTGAAATATAGGTTACTATCAGCAATACCTTTGTTGAAACCAATCTTCAAAAGACGTTTGTCCAGCCTCTCATACCATGCTCTTGGGGCTTGCTTTAGACCATATAGTGCCTTTTTTAATTTGCAGACCATATCACCATGCTCAAATAACTGAAATCCAACCGGTTGTTCAATGTACACTTCTTCTAAGTCACCATTCAGGAAAGCAGATTTGACATCCATCTGATACACTTTGAAATCTTTGAAGGCAGCAAATGCAAAAAATAGTCTGACTGCTTCAATTCTTGCCACCGGAGCAAAGGCTTCCTCAAAATCAATCCCTTCTATTTGAAAGTAGCCTTTGCAGACTAATCTGGCTTTATTTCTGATTACTTCACCAACTTCATTTAGTTTGTTCCAGAAGACCCATTTGGTTCCAATCACATTCTTGTTTCTAGGTCTAGAAACAAGATCCCAAGTGTGATTTTTCTCAATTTGCATTAACTCTTCTTCCATTGCTTTGGTCCAATTTTCGTCATTACAGGCTTCATTTATTGTCTTAGGTTCAATCTTTGAAATTAAACAACATTCATCTGAATTTTGAGCAACATTCCTTCTAGTTTGCACACCTTTGCTTTTGTCACCTATGATCTGATCTTCAGAGTGGTTCAATCTTACATACCTTGGAATTTTGGGAGTTTCTTGCCCTTCTGCTTCTTGATCAGGCTCATTCAGACCTATCTCTTCTTCCTGATTTACCGGATCAGTCTGAATCTGACTTTCAGGAGAGGACTGAGTTCTTGAACCAGAACACCATTCTGATCATCTTCATCATACTCATAAAATCTTGAGGGCTTCTCAATACCTTCATCAACCTTCACATTTGTACTTTCCATCATCTTTCTCAGTCTCTTATTGTAACATCGGTATGCTTTGCTTTGAGTAGAGTAACCCAAGAATATTTCTTCATCACTTCTAGCATCAAACTTTCCTAGATCTTCATCTCTTTTAATGTAACATTTGCTACCAAATAGTCTGAAATATCTCATAGTAGGAGTGATGCCAAACCAAAGTTCATAAGGAGTCTTACCGATATTGCTTCTGATTTGAACTTGATTGAGAGTATAGACTGCAATGCTCACAGCTTCTCTCCAAAACATCTGGGGAACATTTGCTTCCATCATCATTGTCCTGGATGCTTCCTGGATTGTCTGGTTCTTTCTCTCTACTACTCCATTTTGCTGTGGAGTCCTAGGAGCAGATAACTATCTCTTTATACCATGCTTCTCACAAAAGTCTATGAATTCACCAGATGTGAATTCACCACCTCTATTAGACCTCAGACATTTAAGTTTTAATCTGGTTTGATTCTCTACCATGGCTTTGAAGATTTTAAACTTCTCAAATGCTTCTGATTTCTCTTTCAGAAAGGTAACCCACATCATCCGGGAATGGTCATCAATCAGTAACATGAAGTATCTATCACCTTGCATACTCTTGATTCTTGTCGGACCACATAGATCAGTATGAACTAATTCTAATAATTCGATAGAGGACTGGTCCTTGCTTTTGAATGAGACTCTGCTCTGTTTACCCAGCTGGCATTCTTTGCACAAACTGTTTGGAGGTTTTACCAAATTTGGAAGATCTCTTACAGCCTGAGTATTGCTTATCTTGATGATATTATCAAAATTTACATGACACATCCTTCTATGCCATAACCAACTCTGATCAATTTGAACAAACAGACAACTTTTACCAGCACCAACCAAGTGGAAGATATTACCTTTAGTTTGAGTACTGGATGCAATCTCTGTTTCGGATCTTTCAAAGATTTTGTATTTTCCATCCTTGAATCAGAGATCATAGCCTTTGTCCACCAACTGTCCAACACTGAGAAGATTGTGCTTCAAACCTTCAACATACAGCACATTACCAGTTTTGTTTCTTCCATTAAAAGAAATAGTTCCTCTTCTTCTGATTCTACCAGCAGAATTATCACCAAACTTTACCACTCCTCCTTCATACCTGTCCAAATCTAAGAACTTGTTCTTGTCACCTGTCATATGGTGAGAACATCCACTGTCAATAACCCAATCATTCTTGTCTTCAACTTGACCAGCCAAGCTCTTTCTTCGACCTTATGATTGATAGATTCAGAGGATATTGGATCTTCTTCCTTGATGGCAATAAACACCCATTCATTTCCGGATTTGTCTCCTATCTCTGATTCATCATCGGATCCTCTTGGCAATCTTTTTGCAATGAGGGCTTCAAGTTGAGTTGTTTCTGCTTCTTCCTCTTCCATGTCTCTTCTTGCTTGATCATACCATGATAGCTTCCTTGAAGAGTTTTCTCCCGGATCAAATTTTTGTTTACCTTTCACAGAGGCACTGGCTTTGAATGCAGATTCAGTCTTGGGGGGATCATCTCCAAACTTGGTCATTTCAAATGCAGCCAGTTTGCCAGCCAATTAGTCTCTTGTGACAGTTGTATGGGCTCTAAATTCATCAATGGCAGCAACCTTGATTTTGTAGGCAGCAGAAAGGGATCTGAGAATTTTGCCAACAATCTCATTTTCATCCAAAACTCCACCAGCATTCCTAATTCCACACACCAGCTCATTTACTCTTGGCATAAAGGTAGTAATATTTTCATCATCTCTCATCTTCAATCTTTCAAATTTTCCTTTGAGACTCTACAACCTTGCACTCTTAACATACTCATCTCCTTCATGCAAAAGTTCTAGTTTAATCCAAATCTCATAGGCAGTTGGTAGGTCAATAACATTTGAGAGCTCTGAGTCAGTTAATGCGCTTAGAAGAGCCTCTTTGGTCCGCAAATTGTTTTCAGCATCTGTGATTTCATTTAGAGTTGTCGGACCACCTTGTGGAGGTACATATGCTTTTGTGACCATGGACAAGTATGCTTTTCCCATACACTCCAAGTGACATTTCATGCGACCTTTCCAAAGAGAGAAGTTGGTTCCATCAAATTTCAGACTATCCTTCTTGTATGACGACATCCTAGATCTCCTCAAGCGGTTAAGCTCCTTTTAGAGGAACTTGGCTCTGATACCAATTGTTAGATCTAGGGCACACAATTGAGAGGGGGGGTGAATCAGTTGTACAAAACTTGCTTCTAATTCAAACACTTAAATCCTCTTTGTTATTTAATAGC
Organism: Cunninghamia lanceolata; assembly: GCA_027924645.1. Classification (NCBI taxonomy): domain Eukaryota; kingdom Viridiplantae; phylum Streptophyta; class Pinopsida; order Cupressales; family Cupressaceae; genus Cunninghamia; species Cunninghamia lanceolata. Next base: position 11,402,930 of record BSBN01000112.1, on the reverse strand, counting down.
ATATCAATTAACCACACATGAAAGTATAAAGAATAAACATCAGAGCAGATATACATCAACACATGAGACACCAAGATTTTGACGTGGAAAACCCGGTCAAGGGAAGAACCATGGGGTGATTAACCCAAGGATTATTCTCTATTAGAAGAATAAGAAAAATAGATGGCACATGCCAATTAGGGCTCACTGCCCGAGCACACTGCTCACAAGAGGCACACTGCCTACAAGAGACACACTGCCTACAAGAGACACACTGTCTACAAAGTAACAAGTATTACAAACTTGAACTGGAGATTGACATCTTTACCATGCCTGGATCAGTTCCATGTAAGCCCAAAAACTCCTGCTCTGCCTTTCGCACTTCTCTTTGCTATACCACTGTCATCACCATGAGACACACTTCAAAATGAATTCACAATCCCTTATTTATACAAGGCATCGACTTAGGAACAATCATCTAAGTCAGCAAACATCTATAAAATCATTCACAAGATGTGTAATACATCCAGTCGACCAGTCTCAAGAAGAACACCAATATCCGTGGTTATTCTTCAAGTGCAAACTCTAACTTCAATGCAGACTGCCAATAAGAATTGTACACGATCCAAAGATCACCAAAACCTTTCTTGAGTCATCAAGAACATCTGCACTTTATCAGCTTACTAGAATTCTTCTGTTCTTCATCCGGAACTTCAAGAACATAGTCTGTCATCACTGTCATAATGTAAAAGGTGCTTCCGGACCTCCAAACCATGAACAAATCTAGTTGTCACTTCACACGAACTTCTTCAACACTCTCTCCAATCCGCAGAATGAGATAATGCAATTACGGAGCTCACCGGACCAATCTATGACAATCTATCACCACTGAACACCTACCAAAACCAGTTCTACTAGAGTGATCATAACTTCTTTAGATCTTCATGCAGACCTCTGAAATCTTGACTAGAACATCTCAAGACTCATATCTACAAACCCTTTAAACCACATCCTCTGATCCTCACCTTATCTTGGACTTTTACCTTAATGTCATCACTGTTCTTCACTGTTCCTGATTGAGACTTATTCTCTCAATATCCTCAGCACATAGCTCATCCAATCCTTCTGATTAATGCAATATGAGTATGTTGACATCAATGACAACACTGGTTAACCTCATACTTCCAACACATCTAAGTCGGCAAACTTTATAGAGCAAATATATAAATACAACATGACTAATTACAAAAGACTTCACGCGGATCAACACACTATCGGCCACACAGATCTAAGACTTCAATCTTCTTTTAGGAGCACGCTAATCTTCACATTACATCTTCAAGATCATCCGCAGGATGTGTAACTTATCCAGTTGACCAGACTTAAGAAGAACACCATCATCCGGAAGTAATTCTTCAATTGCTAGCTCAATCTTTAATGCGCACCACCAACACGAACTGGACACGATCCAAAGACCTCCACAAGCTTTCCTGAATCACCAAGAACATCCACACTGTTAGTAATAATTTATGTTTGGGGTTTCAAGTGAGGCCTCTTCCCTAAAAATCCAAAAAAGTTCTAATATTTTGGCCTCTGCAGATGTGAAAATGCAAGAAATCAGTTAAGGTGCAAGTCAAAATATGCAGTGGCGGGTCGAGAAATCGCTGTCGGCCCCTGAAAATTGATAAAAAATGGGTCAAATGCATAAAAAATGCATATCAGGTCACTGCTTATCGGGCTACAGTTTATGGGTCTTAAATGTTTCTGTGAGTGGCTGCGGGGCTTTCATGTATCAACCGCCGCGGGCTTTGCCAAGTGTCAAGTCCCGGTTTATTGCCGCGCTCTTGCTTTTGAATGTAACTCTAACACGGAGTGTGCCACGTAGCAGAAGCTGTGTCTTTTTTGTTTCTAAGTTACTTGCTGCGGAGGGCGCCACGTGTCAGTAGCGGAAGCGGCCCCTTAATGTTTCAATTCAAGCGCGGATGGTGCCACGTGTCAGAGTTCCGCCAAAGTTTCATTGAAGTTTCTTTTAAGTTTCAAGAGTGCCGCGGAAGGCACCACGTGGAGGGACCCGAAAGACTCTAAAAGTTTCACGTCTTCGCCAAAGGCTCCACACGACCCTTTATGTTTCTTAAAGACTACGCAGAAAGCGCCACGTGTCGATCTCCATGAAGTTTCTAAAAAGTTTCTAAGTTGGGGCGGAAGGTGCCACGTGCCCCTGGTTGTGACTGCGGAAGCCGACATGTGTCGGCCTCCGCATTGTTTCTATTTGTTTCAATGTTCAGCGAAAGTGAAGGTGGGTCCCAGTGAAGAGTCCTTGCTGCAGTGGATGATGCCAAGTGGCGGCCTCCATCTGAGTTTCGCGGGACCCTTTCAAAGTTTCTAAGTTGCTGCGGAAGCTGACAAGTGTCAGCTTCCGCGTAAGTTTCTTTTTTGTTTCTTGCATTGCAAGTTTTAGCAGGGTGGGCCCCGGTTTTAATGTGTCTCATGTTTCAAATGCTGCGGGTTGTGACAGTTGTCACTCGCAAGGGCCACTCAGGTAACATAACACAGTTTTAATAAATGTTGCGGAGCCCGACACATGTTTGTCTCTGCATAAGTTTCAAAGAATGGGTCTTAGTGTTTCAAGGGAGACCGTGGAGGTTGCCACCTGTCCCAATAGCCGATGCTGCGGAAGCCACCACGTGTCCTCTTTTTGAGAAGCAAATGAAGAAGCAGAAAAGTCAGCGATAGAAACTTTAAGTGCCTACGTGGCATGATATCATTGGCTGGCGACTTTTCAGCATTTTTTGGGGTCATAGATCTTTGCGATGGGTTTTAGATCGACGGCCACATTTTGAACCTGTAGTGGGGGTTTATTCCCGAGTATCTGCGACCGTTTTTGGCAGGAAAACTCTGAGGTTCGCTGTTGTTGCGTGTTCAGAGGCTGCGGGTTGGTGCGCCTTTAATGGTGATTGTTGCAGAGGCATGGGTCGTGTTGATAGCTCAACCACCCGAATTGATGAGGAATGTCCCTGAGCGGCGGCGCATCTCCCGAGTTCACCTGTTCCCTCCTCCTTGTCCCTCTGCTGCATTAACTATTTTGAGCGCCATTTTTCTGATGCACTGTATCTGGCAAATTTTTTGATGTACCTTGTAATTAATTTGCTGAGTACACAGTTTTACTATCAAAGGCAGACTATGTCACTCATTTAAAGGTTGTTGAAGGCCTGGGGCATTTTTGTGTAAATAATGAAGAACAGGGCATGAACTTGGTTGTTCCATCCCATTTTGGAGTTTATGTGTTGCAGCATGCATGTATTTTGCACATATTTTCAGTTTCAATGTTGATTTATATGAAAAATACTTATTGCATGTGTCTATCTGCTTGTCTCCATTTGTTGCATGTCATCCTTCTTTTGAATTTGGTTGCTAAGGGTTTCATAGATTCTAGGGTATAGATATCTATACTGCATGCTTGATCTGTAACTTCCATTCAAGGAATGGATTAAACTGTTTTAGGTCAATGTATGGAGAAGGTTGTATGTCTGCAGGGATATCTGTAAGTAGAGGCAGTTAGATACCCTTTCTTGGGTGATGTTTGTAAGGCAAGCATCGAGTCCAACCCCCTGAAACTTGAGTGAAAGTTGCAAACCATCTGCTTTATACGTCTAGTTGACTTCTTGCCCAATGGATAGGCACCGGTCTGTTTCTGGGTCAGTAGTTATGAGCCAAAACCCCTTGTCTTGCATCCAGGACATTATGTCCACCCATCTCATCACTTCCACCTGTTAGTTGTAGGAGTAGGATTAGGAAACCCCTGCATACTCTCATACCCAACCAGACACATATGTCCAAGAATGTTGCTAACCTTGTGATCTATCATGCAGATCTTGGTCCATACATGAGAGTATTCTACCTGTTGTTGTCAAGTTAGATCTTTCTATCTTTGAGCTAGTCAAGGTTACATCTTTAGTTATAGGGATACCCCCTTGGTGGTGCGGCATAACCAGAAGTGAAGGGGAGGCAGCTCACACAACCTCCTGTATTAGTTGGCTGAATCTGCCCGTGCATTAGAAGTGGCAAACCCTAATGCTGATTTAGAAGAAAAAACCAACACACACCACATCTTCTCACTTAAATCCTTATCTCCTTCATCCAGAACCTCAAGAACACAGTCTGTCATCACTGTCACAATGGAATAGATGCTTGCGGACCTCCAGACCACAAACCAACTGAGTTGTCACTTCACATGGATTTCCTAAACACTCCACCAAATCCACAGAATAGGATATTGCATTTTTGGATCTCACCGGACCTGTCTGTGTCACTTTGTCACCTCTGAACACTTGCCGGAATCAGTTTTACTTGAGCGGCTGCAACTTCTTCAGATCTTCATGCGGACCTCTAAAATCTTTATTGGATCACTTTAAGACATATATCTACAAATCCTTTGAAGCGCATCCTTTGATCTTCATATTAGCTAGGATCTTTAGCTCACTGTCTTCACTGTTCTTCTTTGTTCCTGATTAGGACTAATTTTCTCAATATCCTCAGCACACAACTCATCCAATCCTTATCATTAATGCAACATGAGTATGTTGACATCAATGAAAACACCAGTTAAGCCCATACTTGCAACAAGGTCAACAATCCAAAATAGCATACATATATAAAAAGCACAATATATTTAAAAATTTAAAAATTTCAATGATCCACATACTAATTAAAATTATTGTAATTGAAAAGGTATATATTCAATATACAATATTCTTCAACCTATATGAATATCAATCAATTGATGACCCTACTAAATAGTAACAAGAAATATAAATTCTCACAAGAACAAATAATCTACACAAAATTTACCTATAAACATGTTATAAAAGAGATAATTTATTATGTGTTGAACCATAACATATTAGGTAAAATAGGTAATAAGATGAAGTAATATATTGGAAATAATATATAATTGGAATTATTGAAATACATTTATAGTTTGTACATTCATCTCATAACGAAAAGTTCATAATTATTTATATAATGGCCATGTTTTACATAATTCAAGTGCAAATGTAGTGAACAATTTATATAGTAATTGAATTTTGAGGCGAGAAGGTGTATTCACCCTTAACCTCCAAGTTAGAATAGGAAAGTGATGCACTTTTCTAGGATTCTAATCTTCATTTACTCATCACTCATGGGGTCATGAGATTATCTAGCTTCACTTTTGTTATTAAATAGGGAGTTGTAATATTGGTGTCACCCAATATGCTATGCTAAATCCCTCTCAATCTAATTTGCATATATATGATAGGATGAGTCAGGTTTGTAGCTTATTAGGAAGTGATCTAGGATAATCAGGAATATTAATATGAAGGTAGAAATGCTACCCTTTCCTACTACTCAAGTTAATGTTAATCAACTTCCTTCTTCTTCTTCTTCTTCTTCTAGATCAAAGGGTTAAGGAAAAGCTTCCATCAATATTCCAACTTCTTCTAAAAATATGCATGAATTCTATCTATCTTAGGTGAATCAAGTAGAAATTCTAGTTCAAAGAAACATAGCACATTTGTTTGGAGAAGATTAAAAACTAAGAAAATAACTTGAAAACAACTCCAAAATTGAAAAAATTTATTCCAAAGTCAAGTCTCCAACCCTCAAGTATAATTTTTTTGTTGACTATTTAAATAGGATATATATATCAAGAAAGGTTTATTTACAATCACAACAATTTGGAATAATTCTAAGTCAAAATATATAGTCAACATTATAATTACATGAGTCCTATTTCAAGGTTTTGGACTCCTAGATTATAGTAAATTGTAAAATATAAAATTTCTTTGATTTCAAGGGATGCCATATCTCACTTGCATAGAATGTACAAATGATGACAATTATGTCATCTAGTTGTAGGATCTACCTATAACAGAGATGATAAATTAATTAAGACTATAAATAAAGAAATTAAAACTATAAATACAACTATAAGTTAGGTGAGAAAATTATATAAAATAAAATTGCAAAATTATGGTAGAAATTCCATACATTGAAGTCATATGTAGCATAGGAAATCCAATATGAATGTCAAATGTTGAATGCACCGACTTAGTGATAATCATTCCAACTAGTTGTAGAAGACCTGAAATACATTAAACTAAACCAAATCCAACAGTTACTATTAAAGTAAATTAAACTTACCTAATTTTTGAAACTTAGGTAGGGGATGGATTAAGGGGAGTTAAGAGGATGGCTTAAGAGGAGATGCAATCAATTAGTATTTTGCTAATGGTGCATGCTAGTAAATTAGTTACCTATAAATATACTTAATCCAAAACTCACATTCTAAGAACTACCTAATTAAACTAAATCGTACTTACCTAACTTATGGAACATAGCTAGGGGATGGCTTAAGGGGAGTTAAGAGGATGACTTAAGGGGAGTTAAGAGGATGTCTTAAGGGGAGATGGAATCAACTCTAGTATTTTGGTAAGGGTGTGCTAACTTATATCAATTAACTATATTGAAGTTATTAAACTAAATCCTAGGTTTACCTAACTTATGGAACATAGCTAGGGGATGGCTAAAGGGGAGTTAAGAGGATGGCTTAACGGGAGTTGATAGGATGTATTAAGGGGAGATGGAATCAACTCTAGTATTTTGGTAAGGGTGTGCTAACTTATATCAATTAACTATATTTAAGTTATTAAACTAAATCCTAAGTTTACCTGACTTATGGAACATAGCTAGGGGATGGCTTAGGGGAGTTAAGAGGATGAATTAAGGGGAGTTAAGAGGATGTCTTAAGGGGAGATGGAATAAACTCTAGTATTTTGGCAAGTGTGTGCTAACTTATATCAATTAACTATATTGAAGAACTATTAAACTAAATCCTAAGTTTACCTAACTTATGGAACATTGCTAGGGGATGGCTTAAGGGGAGTTAAGAGGATGCTTAAGGGGAGATGCAATCAATTAACTATCAATCATATTAATCCTAAACTCACATCGTAGACCAAATTCTAAAGCTATTAAACTAAATTGTAATTACTTAATTTATGAAACTTAGCTAGGGGATGGCGTAAGGGGAGTTAAGATGATGGCTTAAGAGGACATGAAATCACTTAATAATTTGGTTAGATCATGAAAGTAAATTAATTAGTGCTATCAAGTAAATATTTATACAACTATACATTAGTCAAAAAACAAAGATTAAATATGTATACAACTATACAACTGTACATACCTGTTAACCATTTAAAAAAATTACTCCATTATACCATCTGCATCCTCTCTTTTTTGTAAAGCATCTATGATTGCCTCATGCTCTTCTATAGAAAGTGTCCATAAATATTTTGTGATAGGTCTCCCTTTATATCTCACTAATTGTATATTTGTTGCCACAACCAGATGTGAGTAGTGCAAAATTTTCTCATGTCTTTCATAAACTTCAAATGTAGGTATAACATTCCTCCTTATCAGATATTTACATAGCCAAGTGCCAACAACAACCACATAACCTATTGGATACTCAAAGTTATCATCATTTACTCTAGGCTCTAACAACTTGTATTTTGCCTCAACACACCGAGCCAACCAATACTCTATTTCCTCTTCATTACCCTCAGGTGCAACAACAACATACACACGTCCTGCAATAAAACTTTCAAATTCAATGTCACAAAAATATACATGCATGTTTACAATTAAATATAGATTACAAAAAAAGGTATTGAAACTAAATATTGAATTAATGTACCTTCTTGTACAAGGTCTGAAATACGATCATAGTCATCTGATGTTTGAAAATGATTATCCTCTTCAAATGTTATCTCATTTTGATCATATGTTTGTAGAGGTGTTAGGGATCTTTGTCGCCATCCTTCAACCCAATTTGTATTTTCACATGCTTCCCACTCACCTCCGATACAAAATTGACAAAAACATGCGAGCTCCCTAGTTCATATAGTCCATGTGCCTGCATTTGAACTCTTAAATGAATTCCATTTTGTTGATCCACTAATTGTATCACAATCATATCGAGGAGGAATGTTTTCTTCTTCAACTAACCAAAAAAATCATTGAACTTTAGAGTTTTCACTTGATCTTGTAATGAAATTTGCATTACACCAATCCATAATTGCACGTGCATATTTAAACTTTGTTGTATCATGAAATTTTAGTTTTCTCCCTAGCAAGAGGCCTTTTCACACATGCTCTAGCTCCATCATATTCTCCTTTACCATGTCCAGCTTCAAAGAAACTCCAAATATATTGGATATTGTTTTCTTTATGGGCCCTACTTAACCAATAAACATTCAAGCATTTTTGAATTGTCCTGTACAATTGTTGGACCATATGAGATGTTGTGTCATCTGAGTTTGTCTTTCTTTTAAGTTGTCATTAAATATTTTGAAACAATAGTATACAAACTTTGATGAATGTAACCGGTTATCACTCACATAGAAATGGTACTCCCTCAAAATTTTTCTGTCATCTTCTATACTTTCAACTGCATGTCTGTATATAATATGAACAAATATGGCCACCTATATTGAGTTATAATATTGTGATTGAATCTCCTCTTTTGGAGCAAGGGTATAGTTTTATGCAAAGTCAACCACTGAAACTATAGTTCCAATTGGATATGTGTTCTTACATCTACGAAATTGTTCATCAAGCTCTACTGAGCATATTGAGAGTGTTTCACATATTTATACACAATCTTATTCTTGAACTCTATGACAAATGCATGTACACTACTTTATTCTATGACTAACTCACAATGCTTTCCAATTTTTCCATCCTTTAATGGATATTGAATATTGTTGAACTTATTCACATCCACTAATTGTTGTCCAAAATCATGCGAACTACTTTCATGCATGCATTCTCCTAATAATGAAAGGTTACCATATCTATTGTGTTGTCCAGAAACACATGGTTTTGAAAAAAAGAATTGCCCATCAGTTGTTTCACAAAGTAAACTTGTTATAAACTCCTTAATTGTTGTAGGTGGCATATTAATACCATATTCCTGCATAATTTGGTTAGTATGCAAAGTACAACGTATATATCAAAAAATGTCATAATAATAATGAAATTGCACATGAGTTTTGCAACAATAAGAGATTCTTTGCTTATTAATCTTGACATACCAAGGTTTACATTTATCAAATGATCTTTAAATTATGCTAAAATTTTCTATAACTGAATCATCTATAAATTTTCTATATAATTTTGTTTGAGTCATGTCTAAAAGATGTTTTGGATGAGGATCACGATTTTTGACCTCACCCTTAATTTCAAAACATCTAAATTGCACATGAGTTTTGCAACAACAAGAGATTCGTTGCTTATTAATCTTGATATACCAAAGTTTACATTTCTCAAATGATCTTTGATTTATGCTAAAATTTTCTATAGCTAAATCATCTAGAAATTTTCTATATAACTCTATTTGAGTTATGTCTAAAAGATGTTTTGGATGAGGATCACGATTTTTTGACCCCACCCTTAATTTCAAAACATCTCTAGCATTTGATGAAACCCTTTATTATCATGTCAAATTGTTTCAATCAAAAACCTAATTTCATTATTTAATTTCATGTTAGACCTTGGGAGTCTACCACTAAAAGTCCAACATTGGTTAATTGGATCATATTCACTACTTACTCTTCTCTTTGCTTCTATTCTTAAAGTTATAGCATGCACATTTAAATATCCACTTGTCTTACTTATCATTCTTTTGCTCACAACTAATTTATTAACTAAAGTAGTTGTTATTGCTCGACGTGTTGCATTCTTATCCTTAGATTGACTAGTTTTTCCAATAGAACCAATAGCATTAGCAACACTAGACATAACTTGTTCCATTGATTCATCCACCTTTTTGGGTTTTACAAATATGCTTAATATTTTCATTACTTTTCTCATTTTTGACATTCTCATCAATTGTAATACAAGTTGGCATTGAAATCCAAGAGTTTTTCTATTTATATAAAAAAATTGTTTGTACAATCTATTTGCATGGGTTCGAATTTGTCTCCAAGATATCTTACCACGAAGATCCTTCAAAACATTACTTTCAATTTAGAAAAAAATATTTTTATTTTCACTCATACAAGGGTTTTCATTTTCATTTTTTATTGTCTTGTTTGTAATAGAAGAATTTATCTCAACAATGTTATATCTAGCTTGCTTTAAATCATTAATCTCATTATCATTCAAGAGATTTGAAGACATACCTGGATTCGTTCTTATATTTGCATTTTCCATATTCTTGACCTCTTCCCCATTTGCATATTCTACATTCATTTCATCCATATTGGTCTCTTCAATGTTCTCCTCTTCAATAGTCATCGAACTAGATGCTACATCATTCTTCATTTTTTTAATCCTCTCTCTCCTATGTCTGTCTTTTTGCCTCTTTATCTTGATGTGCTTCAATTTCTTCAAGTTTCATAACCTTCCTCTTCTTTTTTTGTTGAAGTTTATTTGATCCCATGATTACCAAAATGTGTTGATAAAATCAACAAATAATATTGTATTATACTTAGAGTTATACCTTCTTAAAATTTATGAAATAGAAGTAGATGTAGATTCTTTGTTCAATATGACATTTGCTTGATATTTGTTTGATCTCTCCAAAAAAATGAATCCCTATAAAAATTGGATCTTCTACTTCATTCCATTTGAAAATGCTCCTTATGATTGAATCCCTGTAAAAATTACATAAAATATGTCTTGTTGAGAGCTCGAATTGACACCTGCATATAAAAAAATCATAGAATTCATCATTTTTGGCCATACTGGTAAAAAGGAATGTTGTAGAGTATCTATTGTACTATGAATTTATGAAAAAAAAAGGCTAAATAAGCACCCTGGTGCCTGTTTAGAAACGAGTACCCGCTATTTTTAAAACGGGTACCTGTTTGTAACGAGCACCTGTTTATAAACGGATACCCATTTCTAATAATTTCAAATTTTAAATCCACCAATTTGTATTGGTTTCAAGCTTGGTAAAGGCTTGGAAACCCAAGCCTTAGCCTTGGAAACCCAAGCCTTTGCCTTGGACCTAGAACTAGGAGACCATGAAAACAATAAGAGAAAAAACTAGTTTCACCATTGTGGCTGACGACTTTTTTTTTCAGAATATTTTAACAAAATTGAAACCCATTGTAGATCTAAAATTCTAGTTTTCAAATATGTAATTTTTTATACTATTGGACATAATTTTCTATTTATTAATTATTTTGTAAACAAACAGACTCATAAACTTGAAATAACATATGTTACTATTTTTTTAATAATTTTTTATTTTGAAAGTTTCTTGAAAAAAAAAACTATGTCTGACCAATTTAGATATCATTCTCTACATGATGAATTTTTTTTTAGTGAATTGATTAGTTAGCTCAAATTATGTTGTCCGTACATGAGGGGTTTTAAAAAGCACTAATTAGGGTCATTAAAAAATTAATAAAAAAATATTTATCAAAAAATTAAAAAAAAATCCTGACCAAAATTCAACATCCTGAGCATCTTTTCACACAAGGAATTAGAAAAATACCTTCATTTAGGTCAAATTATGCTGGTCGTACACATGCATGCTTTGACAAAAAACATGGGACTTTTAAAAAGCCACTTTTGTACATCTAATAAAAAAACCAACTTTCATCATCTGGGTATTAGAAAAAAATTACATATTTGAAAACTAGAAACAAAATCTTACATTTCTTTGTGAACGGGGTTGTGGTTGAATGTCATAGGCCAAATGGTTCTCACAATAGAGATCCAAGTTCGAATCCCCCAAGTAACATGTGGTTTCTATGTGGCCTTTCAAGTTGATTAAGTTGGATAAGTGGATATGTTGATGGGGAGGAGGTCCCCCTTGTGACCTCCAACGCTTACGAAACAAAAAAAAAACTTACATTTCTTATTTTTACATCATATTAATATTTTATGTGCAAATGCTTCAAATTGTGACTCCAATTATGACAAAATTTGAAAAACAAGAAAAACACTTCCACTTTTTGGCAAAAAAGTGAACTCATCTTCTTGCACTTACCCTACTCATGCCTTCTCACTGTCTAGTCTTTTATGCAGGCCACTTCAGTCAAAAGGCCCATTTTACTGTCATTGTTTTCATGCATCTTTGTGTTATGTGATGGACTGATTCTATTAGAGATATTGAGCTTTTAAAACCTCTAACAGAGTTCTTTCATTGTTCACAGTGAGCTTTTAAATGCTTCCTCAACATGGAATTTCATCCTTAAATCCTCTGACTGCCTTTGTTTATCAATGTTGAAGCACATTGTCCTCAAACTCTACTTTGGCTCTTTTCTCTTTATCACTATATTGGATCTCTATCTACTAAAATAACTCTGCTTATTGAGACAGTTTCTATTCATTAGGTATACAATATTCTCTTTACCATGTATACTCAACCTACATACACTGTCTCTGACATTATCTGATTTTCACTATCTCATGATGCCTTGTCTTTGGTTATTACTATCCTTGACCTTTGGCATTTTATATCTTTCAACATACAAGGTTCCATCATTTCTTCACAGTCCATTATTTGACTGTCTCTATTCAAGGTCTACATCTCTGCTCCTTGTATCATGCCTCAAATACTTGAATGAACTTGTAACCCTAATGGCAGTCCCCTATGCTCATACAGACTTCTGCATACCTATAGTAGGCTTTTCAACCTTAGACTGTCATGATAAACATGAACCCTAGACTGTCATCCTCATGAAAGAAAACTCAATCTACAAGAGGAAACAAGTCCATTGTTATCTTACATAGGTGAGGATGAATATCCTACAAGATCAAATGCCATGAGATCTTAAATGGTCAAATTGACCCTTTTGTGTATGCCATCCTCTGTTTAGATATAACAGTGTGTTGATGATGATGTTGTAATCTTTGTCTTCACACCTTCTCGCTATCTTGGAACCTGGACCTCTATCTTCACAACTTCTCACTATATACATAATGTATCTTCCTTGTTGCTACAAATGATGGCTTTTATGAAGATCCTATAGACCCTATTTACTTTGTGGCCTACTCATGTTCACTATCATTCCTCTGCATCTCTGCATGTGTTTACTGAGGGTTTATATGAGTTTGAAAACCTTTGAAGAGGATTCATAGCCCACAAACTGCCCTTAAGACCTTTGGATGCTCCTATCACTATCTTATACATAGTATACACTATTGTTAGAGGCTCCAAATCATTATTCAACATGTTTATTTCTTCATACTTGCCATCACAAAATCATGCATTCTTCCTTCTAAGTTACATCTCTCTCGTGGCCTCCAAAGATCCCATCATTGATAAATCATCTTCATGCATCTGAGCACCTACAAAAGAATGTGAAACCCTAAAGAAAGAGATACAAGACAAGATTTCAAATAACCCTGACCTGGTCAAGACTTACCTAACCCTCAAACCATGACCTAAAACCTAGTTTGGGTTTGAAAAGTTCATTTGGCAAGATTAAGGTTATAAAACATAAAGAAACTTCTAGTTTGACCTTTTTGACCTCTAAAGCATGCATATTCACGTGAAAAAGAGTCCTTTTTTATGTTTGAATACCCTATAACATGAGTTTTCTTTTCTTCTTTTTATATTATATTGAAAATGGGTTTAAACAAAGGTTCAAGGACCTTTAGACCAATGAAAAGATTCAAATAAGGGTAAACTACCTCATGGACCTATCACCTTGCAAACAACCTAACTGAACTTGACTACTCTAAAACATGACCAAAGACCTTAAACACTACTAAAGCACCTAAAATGAAATTTTGGGTCAAAGAGACACAAAAATATTAACAATTCTTTTGGGGGATTAGCCCACGATGCTTGCTAAATTCACCCAAATTGAGCATGCTTTTAGAGTGGAGATTTTGTTCAATATTTGGAAATATAGAAATTTAGCTCTCTTTTCAAGACTTTCTATTGATATTCATTTTTTTGTTTATATTAAATTTATGATTTACCTTAATGTTTTCATGTAGATACAAGTGCAAGCTAAAAAGTTGCTCATTTACAGGTGCTTCTTGTCCATTGGGGTAGTGCACCTTGTATGGTTGCTAAAGTTTTGCCAACCTCTCCCTCATATAGGGTTCACTCTCCTCCTCAAAGGGCATTGGCATGGATGTGCTCGTAGTGTGCATAGACATGATTCTCATGGTTCCCATGGTTCTCTGCCACCTCAATGCAGAGCTCAAGGTCATATTGCTCATGGTTGGTCTTTGCAAACTCACATGCCTACTACTACTTCATAACCTTGTGAGAGGGGTGCTTCTAGTTTGTCGGATAGTGACAAAATTCTTTGTTTGGATTTGACCATTTCTCCCACTAGGAATGAAACTCAGCCATCAAATAGAGAGTAGGATAAGGAAGAAGGCACCATTATGGGTTGGGAGCCAATTTTTGATTCCAAGGACTTTCTTGATGGTTGGGACAAACCCGATGACCGTAATTCACCTCCATCTCTTATTGGATTTATAACTCCTACTACTTAGTGATTTAGCCACTTATTCTTATTTTTCATATTTTCATTTTAAACTTTGTGTTACCTAAACTTTAGGGTGTGAGGCCCTTCCACTTTTTTTAATGAATATAACATAATAAACTCCTTTATACAAGTAATATATAAAACACTTATTCATAAAAAAAACAATATACATTAATTTTATTATTCCATATTCCTTAAATACTCTTTTATTTACAAAAGATAATTAATTATTATTATTATTTTTCATTTCTTTATTCCTAATTAAAAAAGCCAAATAGCTCCACGACCCCTGTTAGAAAATAGATGCACTCTTAAAAAATCCACTTTGTCTATGTTAGTGCTTTTAAAAACAGGTAATGAATTACTGGTAGGGCTGTTGTACTGGGTCCTCGACGGTGAGATTCAGAATGGCTTCTTTAGCAACAAAATCAACATTGGGTTGTTTTTACTTAAGCAATATTAACCAGGTGAGTGACCTCGGTAACTCGATATAGGGCATAATTCGTTATCTGCATGTAAGCACCCACACTTGTTTTCACATACCAAGAATTCTGTTTTGGGTTTTAATGCTCATAAATAAGGGCATAGCATCATAGTTTTGTCATTGCTTATCATCAATGTTCGAGACTGCTTATAAAACATTTATAGCTCAAATATTGTATTTTATCTCGGGTAACATATTGTTAGCCTGCAACTGAGTTTTTTAATTTTGTTTCCTATATCTGCATTTTAGTCTGATGACCAAACCCAGCAGTAAATCCAAATTGAGATTGTTGAATTGCAAAGTTGAACCCTGGGCATACTATCACTTTGGGGATTCTCAGCCTAGAAGCAGCAAGCAGCTTTTAGTATGGAAGATTGTCTCTGCAAAATCCACATGTTCAGATATTAGTAAATTTTATCCTTTTTGCTTGGTTAGTTTTGAGAGGTAATGGACAGTCTTTAACATGATGTAGGATAAGCTTGAATCACATTATAAAGATATGTCAATACGAGTCTTTTCTACACAACCTCATCACATGTTTTATAGAGTTAATGGGCTTCATTTTGCAATGGGAGGATTTGAACCTAGGGTATGCTCTTAACAGTGTAAGCTGCAACCCCTTCGACATGATTTACACTGTATTTGTTAAGGTTTTTTGGTTGAGATTTGGTGAAAGCAGTTCACGGGATGGAACAGCCACATGAAGGCTCATTTTCTGCTAAATTTGGATAAGATTGTTTGATGTTACAGTACTTCTAGTTATGACAAGCATAGTAGCATTCCATATGGCATTGACACGGCATATTGAATTAAAAATGTTAAAATACTCATAAAAATATGGAGGAACAAATTGCTTTGTTTTTCATGCCAAATACAGTGTGGAGAGAGAAAAAAAAAATTCAAACATAAGATATGAATAAAGGTTCAATGTTGCCAGTTACTCTCAAATTTTTGATATGTATCAAATTCTCAATCAAGTATGGTGTACCCATTACAACATAAGCCTTAGACTCTAGAGTACAAAAAAACACTGCATTTCTATCCAGCACAGCCCAAAAGATGTTTTACCATAGTTCCACGGAGTTTCAGAATGGGCGGATGGGTTTTGGGGACAAGGGGACCAAGGACCTTGATTTGGAGATGATGACTGGCGTGGGTCTAGGAGTGGTGCTCCTTGTGGGGGTCTGGGGGCAGCACCCCTTGCAGGGTTGAGAGGCAGTGTCCCTAGTGCATTCGCTATCATGGTACAGGGTGAGGTTGAGGGGTGAAGCCCCCACCACCAAGCCCAAATTAAGGCCTTTGAGACCACACAAACCTTCATGGTGCATGCCATTTTCATAGTTTTATCACTTTGTTTTCTCCACACTAAGTCCTTAGTATTTCAGTATTTCTAACCAAATCTTCATTCTTCTATGTAACCCGGGGACGCGTCCCCGGCCTAAAAATGGCTGTCCCCATCCTGGAAACGTCTCGGGGACTCTAGGACGGGTTGGAAACATCCCTGCCCCATCCCCAATTGGAAAAAAGTTTCAGAAACGTCCCGGGACACCTAGACGTCCCCGGGACGTTCAAGGGACGTGTAGCCGTCCCCCGACCGTCCCCCCAGGCACAGCTCTTTTAATTTTTTTTTAAAAAGAAAAGTTTTTATAGTCCTTCAAACAGCAGGTTTTTACCTTTTTGAGCATTGGAAGACAGCATTTTTGATGCACCTAGGGTTTCAACAATTTCAGGTTGGGGTTGTAACAAAAGGGGCAGTTTTCTGTCTCAAACAGCAGGGTTTCCAATCATTCATAACAGCTGCAAGACGTTTTGAGACTATTCACAAACTTTTAATGATCATCATTTGTTTGTAATAGCACCTAGGGTTTCAAGGACTTTGTATTTTGATTGTGAAGGACAAAGAGCAGGTTTACCTTCTTAAAACAGCAGTTTCCAGCCACAAAACAACAGTGGCTTTTATCCTTGCAAACAGCAGATTTCACTTCTTCATAAACAGTAGCTTTTCATCCTCCCAAACACAAGAGATTTCAGTGTGAACAGTGGTAATTTGCAGCCAAAAACAGCGGAGATAACAGGTGTCCAATTCCCTCTTTTGTACTTTCTAAGTTGTATTTTGTGTACTCTTAATGAAGGTGACTGTCAACATAGCCTTGAACATTCAAAACAGCAGTTTTTAAGGACAAAACAGTCGGGAGTTCATTGTGAAAAATTCATATTTCAGTCATAAGAGTGCTGTTTTGGTCCAAGGAAAATAGGTGTTGATCGTATAAAGCAAGGACAGCGAGTAGTCAAAGTGTACAAACAAGAGAAAGGCTCTTTTCAAAATAGAAAACAAGATGCAGTACATTTCCAACCCATAAAGGCACCTTCCGAACTTGTGTTTGAATACGCTCAGGTCAAGGACACCAACTTGGAACACATGAATGTCCAATAATTGGATCTGGGAGAACTCATTCAGAAGGGTAACAAAGTAACAAAACGATTGTGAGAATACCTGAGAGCTGACTATTATATATATATGCACATTGATAATGAGAGCAATTGAATTTTGTTCATTTGTTATATTTTAAGATTCTATAATGTATATGATGAATTCCTTATCAATGTTATCATATGAATATTTGAAATTTCCTATTTTTTAAAAATTTTCTTATTTTTTGAACAGCCATCCCCTGCTGTCCCTTAAAAATGGCCTTCTTGCCGTCCTTGTCACCGAAACATGTCCCACCGTCCTCTGCCGTCCCCGTCTCGTAAACTTGGGGTAACATAGTCATTCTTCAGAGAACTAACAGTGAAGTTGAAGAATTTGACCTGTCTAAATGATGAGGGATATGCAATTTTTATATTTTTTTTGGAGTGTTTAGGGTGTGGGTGGGGCCCATTAGACTATATTAGGATTAGGGTTAGTGGCCCAAATTTCAAAAAATGCTTGTTTAAAAAAAAATCTTTTTTTGAAGTGCCAGATGTGGGGGATGATTGCAAGTTTTAGGGATGTAGCTAAAACTGCCAAAATACCATGGTTTACTCAGCAAACCACAGTTTTTTGGTGTTCTTTTCAATAAATTGTGGGGTTTTGATTGAAAGATCCGGTCAATGGAAAAAAGGGCTGGTGGGTTCAAACTGGCACATACCACATGGCAAGTCATGGTTAACTGCTGTTTTTGTTTCTTTTTTACCTCTATGATGATAAGTGACGTCGTTTGTAATAAAATTAGGATAGATTTTGTTGTCAAATTTTAAACCCATAGTTTGCTTGATATTTTTCCACAACATGGATAATTCCATTGATAGAAAACTCTTGTTAACTACTTTCTAGGGAATCAACTTGAGCTCACTTTTCAGAAGTACGTCCAAAACTATGGCCATTCAAATGAAACTGTTCAAAAAATAAGGGTGAATTGGTCTTGGGGGACTTAACGGTTTCTTTGGGTGTAGATTTCAGCCATTTAAAGCAATTTACAAAGTAGAGATTGTAATGTTACAGAATTGTATATTTTGATGGTTTGGGGGTCTAGATCAAAGATTGATCTGTGTCAATGCCATTTCATTCACATAAATTTGTGTATGCTAGGATTTTTCTTTCTATTATATTGTTGTAATATGATTGTTAAAATAATAAAATGTTACTAGAATGTTGTTATGGTCTCGTACTTCATCTATTGCTTGAATATTGTGATGCGTGATGTGTGATGCATGTGTATATGCTTGTAAGGAATACACTACTAATGGGGATATTAATTATTGCATAGTTTCAGGGCAATGGCCAAGGAATTTGTAAGAAGTTTGAGGTAGTGAGGATGGTTTGTGATATGATTTGATACTGCAAGGGAGGTTCTTTGTAGACTCATGTTGGACTTTATGCGCATTCCAATTTGCACTCCTGCGATATGACTTTGATAAGATTAGCACACGGATATGCCTGTACAAGGCATTATAATATACCAAAGGACTAAAGCACGGGTTTCTTGCACTGTAGGCAGAAAGCAAGTAATAAGATGGATAAGCAAGGATGGGATGGAAAAGATGAAAAATGACTCAGATGTAAATAGGGCTAGGATAAGAATACATGACCAACTAGGGGGAAAGGCCAATGGTTATTGAAGAGAAATCTTGAGAGCCCTGGTTTTATATCTGAGAATTGGGGGGACAAAAAGATAGATATATCAAGGATACGGAGTCTCGCAAAGTCCACATCTTTAGTGGGAGATTTCAATTGTGTTATTGATCCAAAATTCAAATAGAAATATCTGATTGGAATTCAAAGTCAAGCAAACAAAACTGAATTCAAGTGAGACAATAAATAACTTGCTTTTTAATGTTTTGGCAATAAAGTGGATCCTAAGGCAATGATAACCTACAGAAAATTGTTAGTGATGTAATTTTTCAAGCTTTACTGTCTAGCAAGCAATAATGGGTATGATAAAGATGCTTCGGCTGCAGAGCAGATGGTTGGAATTGCAACAAACTATTATATCTGCAGTATAATCAAAGATGATATGAACAATTTTTAATAGATGCCTCGAGACAACTAGCATAAAGATTCAGCGAAGAGCCCACTTATTAAGCTAATTAAAAATGACTAGTGTTAAAAAGTTCAAAGCCAAAATTAGTGAAAATGATTCTAAAATTAGTGACAGTAAAATGATCAACCTGAAATTCAGAACAAGTAGAGCCAAGTTGCTGATAACAAGTAATGGTAGACTAAAAGAAAAGCTGGTTGATAAAAGTTAAGGTGAACCTGCTACAAAATGGATCAGAAATTAGCAATGAGCAGAGCTGGATATAATCCAGCCGGATTGCTCACTAGCTGGACAAAAGGACAGTAGCAAGTAAGAACTGGATCAAGATATAGGTTGATCCAGACTGCTTACAACTGATTGAAGAAATGATCAGAAAGCAAGATAAATAAATAACCAAATTAAACAAATTAAAAAATAAGCAATATCACCAGTGGGATTAAGGTGCATCTGGTAATCAAAGGAAAATGGATCTGTGTAAGACTCTTTAAGTTGATGGTGTCCTCAACTCGTGATTTGGTCTCCTAGCAAAGATTGGAGCAACTGAAAGCAAGTGTGGCAAGCATGGTTGGATTGTAATGATAACTGTGGCAATGATTGTAAACAATGATAGCCGCAGTGATGAATGTTAACAGAGTGGCAGCCATGACTCTGATGTGTAACTGACTAGATAGAATGCTCAGGAATCAAGATAGTCAACTGCTAGAATAAATCACCAAAAAGCATTGAAGGAATGGAAAACTATAAGAACTTCCTTTGTGGCACTTTGCAGTTATTATGGAAAGGAAACACAAGAGGCAGGTACCGAGCAGGCCAATGGACAAGACTGTACGTGCGCAATCTTGTTCTGCTATTGTTGGACAACACCGTTAGTTCTCAGAACCATAGTTCTGAAACTCTTAGAGTATTCACAAAACTTGTCCTATTTACTTGCCACTGGTTCTGTGCGAGTCGGAATGCAAAACGAGTTAATCGCCCATTTACTCACTGCTGGTTGTGTGAGTCAAACTTGCAGACTTGCTGTGAGTACCCAGTGAGTTAGCAGTCGGATGTGGCAAGGATGCAAGACAGGGAAAAAATGCTGAAATTTGGCCTTTAAAAACCCATCTGACCCTCCTGTTTTCCTCACATAGCATTTGCACTCTCTTTTGAGCAGTTGAACGCAATTGAAGAAGCAAATTTCTGCAATTTTCCAAGTTCTTGGTAATTTTTTTCTTATTATTTTCCTAAGCATTTCCAGAAATTGTTTTCATTCCTAAATGCTTCATTTGCATGTTTAAGCATGTTTCTACTGCATTCAAACCAGTATTTGTGTTGTTTAACGCAGTTTTTATTTTTTATTTTTTAACAAAAATATTGTTTTTTAATTAGTGTAGGGTTTATCATTTTATGGTATTAAAAAACACTGGGCACAACAATACAAACACCTTGGTCAACAATGTCAACATGCTCAGCAATACAAACACATTGTGCAACAATGTCAACATTGTGTGAGGTGTTTGTTTTAAGAGTCCCCAATGGACTCAAGAGGCCAAGATCACCTGCAAAACCTGATATTGCCTTCTACAAGAGAAAAAAAACACAAGAGGATAATTTGCTCAATATGGGTGCAATTAATGAATTGGAATAATAAATTACATATAAGATTTTGCTTTTATATTTGCAAGATAGAAAAACCTAAGTGACTTAAAAAAACCCTAAGTAAACTTAATAAAGTGTAATTAAATATTTAATTACACCAACACCACCCCTTAAGTGCAACTTAGGGAGAATGAGAAACATACAAATGATGCAAAAGATGGGTCCCGACTATAAGGCCATGTATAAACAAAGAACCTCTCATAAACGGAGAAAAGGAGAAAAACCCAGTGGGAAAAAACCCCTCTCCAAAAGAGAGAAAACATGCAAACAAATATGTACAAGTGATGGAAGAAGGACTTAACACAAAGACCCCCCAAGGACTACATCCATCACGAATATACACGCAATTGCCCCCCCATAGGAGGGAAAGAAAGAGACTATGAAATCCTCTAACACTGTAGAATCTCCTGTACTAAAAGAAAATCCCTGAACATGAATGCTGAAGATGATCCACTTGTGGCAAATGACATTTCTTCCCTTAGAAAGAAACAACTCCAATAGTGAATGTTGAAGAACCTGTGAAGTAGGAAATCTCATGATGAATGCCTTTGCAAATTGTATAGATGTCCACATGTCACAATCAGAAGATGCCACAATTAAATTCAGGCTCTCCATGCCTAATCAATGAGTGTGACAACTCAAGACAAAATGGAAACTCATAATCAATAATCTCCAAAGACAAAATAGAATTGATAACAATAGTGCCATGATCGCCATCAAAGAGGAAATGCACATCCTCAAGAGGGTCCTCAAGATCTGCAATGTGAGACTTGTTTACTGCAATATGGTGTGTTTCACAGAATATGAAGTAAACAGAAATAAAGTAGTAGTATAGTGCATCATACGAACACAACAGAATTACTCAGAATAGACCATTGTATTCATCATTGATTCACAGGAAACATTACAATGTTCATGACAGCAACATACATATTTCATTATGACTCCAATGTTTGCATATCAACTATTGTCAAATCACCGATATCCAACTACAATGCATTGATGACTTAAATACTTATGGCCAAGGTTGGTTGTGATGCCAACCGTTGGTATTGACTCCAAACTACCCGACCCGTCGGTTAGTGCCGACAACTAATTACATCATTTGTTTACTTAAACTATTTTGCTGTCTACATCTATCCCCCTCTCAAAATTGGTCGTCTTCCAAACGACATTCACATCAAAATGACAAAATTATGAGAAAACTCATAAACATCTACTGAGAGTGGGGAGGTTGGGAAGATGTCCCTAGGTGTACTGACGAGGTTGGGGTGGTTGATCGTTGTTGTGCTTGTAGCGTCCTTGCTTCTTCGGTCCTTTGTCGTAGCTGGTGTTGGGCTACTAGCTCCCGCTCTCTTGCTGCCTTCACCATGTGACCGACTTCCATGACTTGTGCTTTGGCCTTCATCACTTCAGCCTCCTTTGCCTCGAAGCTGTACTCCCATGTCCTTCATCTTGGCCTCCATCTCCATCAACTTGGCCTCTAGGTCTGATGCCTTGGCCTTCTTTGTTTCAGTGGCCTCTGTCTGCTGTGCTAACTATTGGTGGGATCTTTGAATGTGCTCAGCTAGTTCTTTCTTCTTTGTCTGTAGGGCTGCCTCACTCTCCTCCTTTTTCTCCAACATCACCTCTTTTTTCTTCATTTCATAGAATATTTGCTTATATGCCTTCTCTATGGTGAACAGGGATTCTATGACCTCTGCGTCCCTTCCTCCTACCACTGGCCGTGAGCCTCTCCATCGGTCATGCATCTCTTGAGTATCAATCTCTGGCCATCCCCTCACTATGAATTGTCGAGCGAACTCCTCCTCACAGCCCTACTATACAAAGTTCCTGATTCTCCTTGCCTCTTGGACCACTACCTGTGATCGTCCCAATCTCAGTTGTTTGGAGATCTCAGCTATCTCCCCCATGTAATCTGCCACGTTTTCCAAGTCCTCCATGTACCTCTGAATGGTACCTATTGGATCTGATGGGTCGGGTCTGGAAAGTGTGAGGGTCAATCCCTCTGGAAATCCCTCCTCTTCTGGTGACGTGGTTACTGGAGAGCTCGTAATGTGCATGGAAGGCCCCCCTACCTCCTGTGTAGCTGGTACTGGCTGTGGTAGAATGCCCTGCTGAGTGATCTGGCCGGTAACGCTGAGCTGTTCTACGCTCTCTGTCCCCCTTGCTGTGTTGCCCTCCTCCTGACCTTCTGTCACCATGTGTAGTGGGCTCAGCAAGGGTACCTCAGGCATGTCTATTGTTAGGCCAATGTCACTTAACCAGCTATCTATCTTGTCCTGACCTCCTGCCGATGCTGATGGTAACTCTACCTGTGGTGGGACCAATCCCCCTACTGTGGAGGGTTCCATTGGTGAAGTCGTCACCAAAGGTGTGGCTAGTGATGGTGTGACTCCTGCTGACAATCTTATCCTAACTGGCAGTGTGGCTGCGCCCTGTGCCTCTGTACTCTGTGAGGGTGATGGTAATGTAAATGATGCTGATTTGAGTTTTGGAAGTACCAAAACTCCTTTAAGCTGCCCCCCTTTTTCTGCTACTGTATTTTCCTCAATATCCCTCCTAGTGGCCTCTCTCACCACACTCCGTGTCATTCTTGGTGCAGGTATTTCATCTATAGATGAATCGCTTTCTACTAATGGTGACTG
Organism: Cunninghamia lanceolata; assembly: GCA_027924645.1. NCBI lineage: Eukaryota > Viridiplantae > Streptophyta > Pinopsida > Cupressales > Cupressaceae > Cunninghamia > Cunninghamia lanceolata. The sequence goes on along the minus strand of BSBN01000112.1, from coordinate 11,379,151 downwards.
TCCCCTGTCTTCCTCTTCTTCCTCCTCTTCCTTTTCTTCTTCTTCACTTTCGGTGGATGTTTCCCTGTGCTTCCTTTTCCTTTTTGGCCGTCGTGATGGCTCTTCCCCATGAGCTGTATCGAGGCCCTTCCAGTAGAAGGCTGTAGGCCATCCCGGCTCTATCTGTGATGTTGGTTGTAATCCACCCCATTTGTCTGCTGGAACCTGGGTATGGACAACATCGAGAAAGAGGGCAATGGCGTGCTGCGTCATATAAAATACCTTGTGCCGCTGGGATAAAAATTCCCTGATCCTCTCTGTTAAATACCTCGCCCAGTTGTAGACCTTGCTAGCACTTAGTCCAATCATATAATCGACCATCCACAGGGCGATGTTCGATGCCCTACTGGAACCCGTCAGCCTGCACTTCATGACATCCATGATACATTTCCATTCTTCATTTGCAAATAAATTCTTCCTCAAACCCCAATTACCTGAATTCCAGATCGTGTCTTTCTCTTTGGCTGAGAGGTCACTTCGGCATACTCTCTGGATTAGGGTTTCTTTGTGCTGCTGGGACATCCAGCTGGGTTTCACCATGCTTGAGCTGACGGCTGGAACCCCCATCACTCTGGCGAAATTTTGTGGCCAGAATGATACAGTGACTGAATGGCCCCGATACTCAACAATGGACTTGTTCGAGTGCTCGCAGAAGTTGTCGACCATGGCTTTCAAATATGGTTTGAACTCCCTGGCATTGAAGTAGGGCATCAGTATGGTTTTGTCGACCTGGGCATGCTTCAATGCTATTTTCAGCACATTGTTTTCGGGAGCATTTCTCCACCATTGTTTGCACTCATTTCCCGTCAGGCTTTCCCAGGCGATGGCCTTCATTCCCGTATCCGCACTTGGTTTCTTCTTTTCTTCCGATGCAATCTTCGGCCTATAGGCTGCAATCTTTTTGCCCTTGTCTATTCTCCAACTTCTCTGACAATTCGATGCTGAGTATTTGAATGCTGAGAAAAACCTCATTACCTTGCTATTTTATTCGACTGCCAATGCGTTCAACTCTTTTTCCCTTCGATTGTTTCCTAGTACGGCCTTCCTAAAACCGTACGATAGCCTTGATGAGGTTGTACGGCCTGCTCACTGGAACTGTACGGCGGCTTTGCTGAGGTCGTACGACCTGCTATCTCATGTCTCCCTCTTTTCGTACAGATGACGTTACCTTTTCTTCGTGCTTCAGCAGCTCCTTGAAGTCGTACGACCCTGGTGTACGGTTTCCACAGTGTCTTCTTGTATGGCCTCAGCACAACACTCTTTTGTTGTTTTGAAAAAATGATCTTGCACGTCTGCTTTTAAAGGCGGGTCGGGATGGTGTGTCTCGCCGTACGGCGTACGACCTTTTTTTTTTAAAAATTATTTATATATATATATTTTTCCTGTTCTACTCAATTTTTTCCTTACCTCTTCGCTGCTGCGTCGTCCTGATGGCCTCCTCGATTTTGTCTTCCGCGACCTCAATTTCTGTCATGTGGCAGAATATACATTGTATATACCCCTTCTGCCGGAGGCAATTGTTGGAGCAGCATTGATTGACTTCTTCCAGTTCCCATATCCGATCTACTACGGTATTTTCATCTTGCATGATCCTCAAGTTCCACCCCATCGGTTCCTGGGTCCACTGGAATGTTCTTCCGTCGTCGTTCATCCTGATGCTCTTGGTCCTGAACTTCGCTTTCCAACTACGGCTTCTTGGAATCTGGACATATGGAGTTCCCTGGTTCTTCAACCTTAGTTGTAGGACCTCACTCTCATAGGGTGACCTTTCAATTATGAACATGGTCTCTGCTACGTACCTTCTCACTGGAGTTTTTATTTCTCTTGGTAATAGAAATTCAAACTTATCTCTTACCTGATTGCATTCGGCTATCCACCGGTTCCACGCCTGTTCCTCCTCATTCTGAGTGTCATCATCGCCATTTTCAATAATGTCGCTATCGATTATCCCTTCTCGAATGCCAGTTTGCATCGTTCTTGGTCCAAAAAACCCGGTTACAGGTTCATATGGTGCACTTCGGAAACATATTCCAGTGGTCCCCTTTGTTGTCTCTTCCAGCATTGCGTATCCCAACATATTGATTTCTATTGTTTCTTCCCTTTTCTGCTTATATTTCTTCAGTTTTGACCTGTTCACTGTGTCACTGATTTGGGTTCTGTTGTGACCAAATCACACATCGCCCCATTGCAAATGGGGACCCCCCTTTTTTTTGAATTCCAGTGCTTTGCATGAAGTTTTGATGATGTCTTAGAGCTATTGCATGATGAAGTCAGTGGTGTTCGAGTATTAGGGCCCCCTTGATGACCTGATCCTGATGTTTGAGATCCTGAAAATGACTAAGTCTAATAGCCTGAAATCCTGAAAATCCTGAAAAATTGACTAAGTCTGAAATCTGGTGAATCCTCCAAATTCTATATTTTGCATGTTAAATCCGGTGGATTCGAGACCTATCTCAAACATTCTGAAAGGTATATTGAAAAATATTTAAAGTATAAGAAATTATACTTAAATATATTTTTCAATATACCTTTACCCTCAAGGACCCTGAAAAAATGACTAAATACTGAGAGGATTCAAATTTTTGATCTAGTGCGACAAAAGACAAAGTTGGCGCAAAATCTTGGCGCAAAATCTTGATAAATTGCGCCGCTTTCAAGAACATCTCAAGTTGATGATCTCTTGCGCTTGAACCAATGTGCCCAAGGATAGAAGATGATTTTGAAATTTTGATCTAATGTGCTAATCCTAGAAGATTTTGAATACCTCAACCAATGCGCCAAAGAGGGGTTTGAGGTCAAGTTTTATAGTACATTTCTAGGAGAAATCAAATGTCTTAACCAATGCACCCTTCTAAGGAGAAGATAAGGTAAGTGTTTGAAAGACATTCTAGAGGATTTGAAATGCCTATCTAATGCGAAAATCAAGAGGAATTCACCTTCTTGATCCAATGCGCCACCTTTGGATGATGGCGAAATGTAAATTTTGTGAAGAAAATCAAGAGGATTTTGAAATCCTTATCCAATGCGACCCATCTAGTGTGCTAATTTTAGAGGATCTCAAAAGTATGATCCAATGCGCCACATGTATGGGAGGCTTGTTAGCTGTTTGAATGTCAATTCCTAGAGGAATTCAAGATCCTTAACCGCTGCGCCCTATCCCTTGCATCATGATTAGTGTGCCACATCTACAATCCCAGATTTGAGGAGAAATCAGAACCTTTATCCACTGCACCAGTACTAAGAAGAGGATGACTTAACTCTAGTTTTAAAGCATATATTTTAGAGGATTCAGAAAGCTCAACCAATGCGCCAGCTATAGATGGAGCTTGATTGGAATTTCAAGAGGATTTTAAACCTTTGAACTGATGCGCTAGGAGTAAAAGCCAGATTTGGGGGGATCCGCCAAGACTAATTTGGAAGGGCAATGTGGTGAAATAGGAGTTCAAAACTATCTAAGGCACCAACCTTTGACATCATCATGAAATCATTTAAGAGGATCTTAAAGCCTTTATCCAAAGCGCTGGAGTTTGAAAGTATTATTTGCTGCGCCATTGCTAAAAGGGAAATCTCAGGGATTAAAAAGCAGAACTAATGCACTAGTTCTAGGAGAAGACAAAATTCCTATCTGCTGCACTCCATGTTATGTTTAAGTCGGGTTCTTTGAAGTATCATTATTTTTGTCATCTCCTATTGTTTTCAAAAGTGATAAAGGTTGTTGAATGCTTAAATGTATTTGGAAGATTTGTATGCATTATGAAATCAGTTGTTAAAAGGATTGATATTATTTTTTCCCTTGTGTTGCAGGAATGTGAATGATGCTAAGGAGTCATCAAAAGAGCTAAGAGTTAGAACCACCTTCATGCTAGGAGTGGAGTCAAGAAGCAGCTATACGGAGAAAACATTATAAGCTGCTCCAAGAAATCAAGTTCAAAGATATCCTCTTGGATCGCATGGCAAGTATCAATTGGCTTCTTCATCCATCATAGCTTCAAGGCATCATCAAGTTGCTCTAAAGGACATCATCTTCATCAAGACTTCCAAAGGCATCCAATCTACTTCAAGTTCTTTCAACCTTCAAGGAAGAGTCATCATGTGGCTGCTCTAAAGGACTCTCTTCAAGATCATCTTCCAGGAAGCATCCTTCCAAGAAATCTACATCACTTCAAGTATCAGCTGGTTTCTTCATCAATCTACTGGAACTCTTCATCAAGTGGCATCATGTTCAAAGACAAGGCATTCACTCATCCAAATTTCAAGTAAAGTTCTCCCAATCTTCAAAGATTCATCAAGTTTCAAGTATCCTTGAGAGGTCATCTACTCCACATTCAAAGAAGGTGTTGATATCTACACTCCAAAGGGTCACTTCGAAGATCATCGTGCAAGATCACTTCATCAACTTCTACATCAAGCGAAGACATTCATTCAACTTCAAGTATCGTGCAAGATCACTTCATCAACTTCTACATCAAGCGAAGACATTCATTCAACTTCAAGTTCCATTCAACCTTCAAGTCTTTGAGAAGAGTCTTCGACTCCGATTCATGAAGCAAGCTTCATCATCTACTCTTACATGAAGGAAGTATACATCATCATCATCTACTCTATTACTCACTCTTCAAGAAGGAGCATCATCAAAGAAGATCATCGTATCAACTTACCTACAAGAAGAAGAAAGAATCATGAAGTTAATCAAGTGAAGCAACAAGTATCATACATCCAGTTTACAATTCAAAAAACAAGGCAAGATCTACAAGATGTATTCCTAAACATACAAGTTCAAGCAATCGCATTGAATACATCACTATAAGATGATACAATTTTCAAAGTATGCTGAAGTGGCATCTATGTGGCGAGTACACATCATTTTAAATGCATTTAATGTATCATTTACTAAAAGAAGCCAAGAGGACCCCTATGTGGAAGATATTTTAAATGATTTCGCTTTACCTTATCACATTGGAAAACGTGCCTTCATTGCCTCTCTTTTGTGCTAAAAATAACAAATTGTTGTAACTACCTCTGAGGTGGCACGATCTAGACCCTTGGCTATCGAATCAATCTTAGCCATTCATTGTAACCTGGGCTTCTATATAAAGGCCTTGTTGCCTCATTTGTAATTGAGTAGGGAGTTCAGTTGATAGTTTTTTAGGAGTAGAATAGAAGAGACTCTTGAAATTGTCTAAGAGGACTTGGAGATTGTTGTAAATATTTTCAAAATTAATGCAAAGAACATTGGAGTTCACTTGGTGTTTAAGTGTTATCTTGTAGAATGACATGATTTCCTGTATCTTAATGAAGTGGAGAGATGTTTCAAAGTAGATTAAAAGTAGATTAGAAGCTCTTTGATGTAATGTATATATGTATTGGATATTTGATCAACTCCTAGCTCATGCTTTTAACATTCATCGCTGATAAAGTGTTGTGTAAAGCTAGTCTGAGCCTTATCATTTGCATAAGTTCGATTATGAATACTTGTTTGAGCTGTGTTGTTCAATGGGTGCTTATATAAGTCATCATGATTTAAAAACCATTCGCGTAACCTTAGGAGATTGCACCAACTCCATGTAGTTGTAGGCATCCTTGGCAAAGTGGAGTTAGGTTAATTCAGAAGTTTGTCTATTCAATACATCATAGTTGCTTCATTGACCTTAGATTAGATTCCTTAAACTTTTATTTTTTGTCTTTTTTTTATCATTGATATGTCATCTACATTGAAGGAGGAATAAGCTAAATGAAATATGAAGAAGTCTGCGTAAGTCCCTTTGTGATTATCAGCAAGATCACATGTAATCATTGAGTTAACCCATCATGAATCATAAATAAGGAACCTTGGAGTTACTTCACTGGATCACATAGTTCAGCCTTTGAAGAGCTTTATTCAAGAGAGAGTGGGATACTCTAGTGTTTTACTCTATTGTTGACTTGTCTAAAAACAATCATCAACAAGTTCCATCAAGGTTGTCTAGCCTTATAGCCCCGTTGTCCAGTACTTCCCGTACCCTGAACGGTCCCAACCAACGAACTTTGAACTTACCAGGTTTAATTTCGTTACGACCGTTATATTTGAGGACTAACTGCCCCGGCCGGAATTCCATTCTCCGTAGGTGTTTGTTGTGCCAATACTTCCGGTGTTTCTGCATAATTTCTGTTGACCATTGAGCCAAAATTCTTTTCTCGTCCAATTTATTCAACTGGAATAGTCTTTCTTCTAGACTCTCCGTATCTCCTAGTCTGTTTTCTACTGCGATTCTCAGACTTGGAACCAGGTATTCTGTTGGTACTACTGCTTCTTGCCCATACATCAATTGGAAGGGAGTGTGTCCAGTCGTTACCTTATAAATGGTTCGGTAAGCCCATAACACTGTTGGTAACCTCTCTTCCTAGTCCGATCCTTCGATACTGCATGACTTGTGGATTACCGAAACGAGCACCTTGTTTGTTGACTCTGCCTGCCCATTTGCCCTTGGATAGTACGGACTTGATAGGGTGTGCAAGATTTTGAACTCCGTAGTCATAAGTCGGATGACGTGGTTGACGGAATGTCCCCCACGGTCACTCGTCAATTGAATTGGAATTCCATACCTCGTTACGATTTGCTCGTATATGAATTTTGCCGTACTTAGTGCAGTGTTATCCTCCAATGCCTTCGCTTTGGCCCACTTCGTCAAATATTCCATAGCCACTATTATGTACCGACATCGGTGTAGATGGCTGACCTTCAGTGGTCCTACAAAATCCAACCCCCATCTCTCGAAAAGCTCTTGAGGTTGTGATGGCCATAGTGGCATATAATCCCTCTTTAGCGGTTTCCCTACCCTCTGACAAGTGTCATTGAATTACCCACTCTCGGGCATCTGTGTGTAACGTCGGCCACCATAGGCTGGTGAGTAGAACTTTTCGTGCCGTGGCGTCGGGACCCATATGTCTCCCTGCCAGTCCCTCATGGGCTTCTGCCAATACACCCCTTATCTCTTCTTCCATCACACACCTTCGGAGAATTTGATCGGGCCCCATTTTGTAGAGCAGCCCGTTTATCAGTTGAAATGTCTTACTCTTCAGTGCAATCTTCCGTCGTTCACTTGTAGACATTTTTGGCAGAAACATTGAAGTGGACAAGTACTCACCAATGTTCTCGTACCATGGCGACAGGGCAGCTGTTTGGAATAGGTGGGCATCCGAGAAGTCTTCATTGACCCCTTCTCATGGTTCTCCTGATTTGATCCTTGAGAGTTGGTCGGCAATTACATGGCTTTTTCCTGGCCGTACAATAATGGTGAAAGTAAATTCTTGCAGAAGTAACAACCATCTATTGATTCTGCCTTGAATAATCGGTTTGTTGACCAAGTACATTAGAGCTTGATGATCCACATAAAAAGTGAATGGTGTTGCCAAGAGATAATGCCTGAATTTTTGTACGGAGTAGACCATTCCCAAAGCCTCCCTTTCTGTAGTATTATAATTTCGTTCCGCCTTGGAGAGCAACCGACTGGCAAAGTATACTGGATGATCCAGACCATGGGATCCTACCTGTGCAAGAGTGGCACCAATTGCAAAGTTTGATGCGTCCACGTGCACATGGAATTCCTTGTCCCAGTTTGGATAGGCTAGAATAGGTGCACTGATGAGTCTTGTCTTTAGTTCTTCAAATGCTTTCTGTTGTTCATCCAACCATACAAATTGTACCCCTTTCCTTGTCAACATGTCCAATGGGTGCGATACCTGAGCAAAATTTTTGATAAATCTTCGGTAGTAACCGACATGGCCGAGGAAAGACTTTACTCTGATGACATCTCCTGGAGCTTCCATTTCTACAATTCCCGAATCTTGTCCGGGTCTGCTTTTAGTCCTGCTTGGCATACAATACGGCCAAGAAGTTTCCCTTGTGACACCATGAATCGACACTTCTTTGGGTTTAAGGCCAATCGTGCGGCCCTGCAACGCTCCATGCACTCGGTGAGGGCTTTGAGGTGTGTCTGCTGGTCGCTGTAAATTGACCAGTCATCGAGGAATGCCTTGAAGTTTCCCATCGACATTTTGTCAAATATGTGTAGGATAATCCTCTAAAAGGTGGTTGGTGCATTGCACAGACCGAACGGCATCCGGTTGTATGCATATACCCCGTTTTCAATCACAAATGTTGTCTTCAGTTTATCTTCCTCGGCGATGCTGATCTGGTTATACCCCGAAAATCCGTCCATAAAGGAATATATTTCGTGACCGGCCACTTCTTCCAAAATGAAGTCTGTGAATGGGATGGGGAAGGGATCTTTGATTGTTACTGCATTGAGACATCTAAAATCCACGCAAATCTTGAGTTGTCCCCCTTCCTTCTTAAGTGATATTACAATCGGTGACACCCACTCACTCGTTTCTACCTCAAAGATTATTCCTGCCTCAAGCATTTTTTCAATTTCCTCCTGCACTTTTGCCGCGCAGTTCTTATTCATGCAATATGGCCTTTTCCGTACTGGGCATGCTCCTGGTATGAGTGGAATTCTGTGGACGCACAGTTCTGGTGGTATCCCCTTAAGGTCCTTGTAGGTCCAGGGAAACACATCTTTGTACTCTAGAAAGATTCTGAACGCTGCTGCCTTGAGTACTGGATTCCAGTCGTCGCTGGCCAGAATTATCTTCGGGTTGCTTTCCTCGCCGAGATTAACTCTCTTCGTTACTGGCTCTTCGTACATAATCTTCTTTTCCGGTTCAAATTGATGTGCCGGCGTGCTGTCTACTTCTGCATTCCCTTCCTTATATTCCCCATATGCCGTTGGGAACATGTGGGCCACTTCCTTCCCCTGATCACTTGTCCGTTCCAATGTTTCACCATCGTCTTTTTGTTCACTCGTCATTCCCGAGCTTTCACCGATTTCTTTTATTGAAATCATGTTGCATTCTGGCGGAAAAAACTCATAGTCTTCCATCTGCCAATGGAATAGCCCGCTAAATGAATTTGTCTCGTCTTCTGAGCATTCCTGTAATTTCAGCACCCCTTCATCATCGGGCTCCATCGGTCCTTTCCCACCTTCTGTCGAATCCCCTCCATCCGAGTCAAAATCTGACGCCAACTCTTCACTGACAGTGTGTCCTCAAATCAATGATGAATTTCTTACGTCTATTTTCTATGGACAGAGTGTTTTTTTTCAGTTGTGGTTGGCCTTGGCGGCTATTAGCCATCCGCGGTCGAGTAATGCATCGTACGATGCATTCTGTGCTGTTATGACTACAAAATTTAACAAAAATTGCTGGGTACCGATTCTTACTTTTTGCGCCATTAGCACTCCCAGTGCCTTGATCCCGTGCTGGTCGGCTCCCACTAACTGGAAGTTTTGTGGCCATAGAGTAGGCTTCCCGAGGCTCTTCCAGGTTTCTTCTGGTAGTACATTTACTCCGGATCCACCGTTGACTATAGTATTTGTCAAATTTCGTCTAAGGATTTCCATATGTACTACGGCCGGTTTCTTTCCAATATCAATCACCAGCAACCTCGGGTCGAGTACTTGTTCTCTCGTTGGCGGTGGTTCTACTATAACATCTTCTGTTGTGTGGGCTTGGCCTTCGTGCGAGTTGTCTTCCATTACCTTGGATATTGCTACTTTTAACTGAGGCAAGCTTTGGAGGAGGTCTGCCAATTTAATTGGTACGGTAGCTTGCAGTAATTGGCTTGTTATGTTCTTGTCCAATTTCGATCGTATTGCCTTTTTGTCTGAGATCCTCCGTTCAGTTTTCATAGCAGCTTCCACTTCCTTTCATGCCTCACGGAGTCTTTCTTTTTCCGTACGGGGATCTGAATAAGTGGCCTTTTTCCATTGTGCTCGGGTGATAGCAAGGATTTCTTCATCATTTTCCTTGAGATTGATAAGGTTCACCCCTTTCTGCTTCGGACAGTTTTTTTCTTCGTGATCTCCAGGCCCACATCACTTGCATAATGCATTTATTGTGTTCTGATTGTTGTTCGGGCATTCTCTTGCAAAGTGTCCCCACTCGTTGCACTGCCGACACTGTATCATAGGTCGCCCTTTGCTGTCGTATTGCAATCTGTTTCTGGGGCTGTTATTGTTAAACCTTCTGTTATTCCGGTATCCTCCGGGGGATGCATTCGGACTATTTTGAGGCTTCGGGGGTGTGGTCGGCGGAGTTGATGATTCTCCCTGTGTGAACAACACTTGTGTACTTCTTGCTTTCAGGTTAAATGGACATTCTTTGATTGAATGTCCCATTACCTGACAGATGTCACAAAATTTCTTGGGCAGTTTGCTTTTACGTGACCTTCCCCGTTGCACTCGGTGCACCATAATTCCCGGCCTTCTTTACTCGTCTCTTTATCAGTTTTCAGTTCTTTCATCATGCGGACCATGTCTCTTCTTAGTGCCTGAATGGTTTTTGACTTGCCTTCGCTGCTGTCATCCCCCGTACTGTCATCGTCTTCGGTTCTTCTCTTACTTCGGGAGGATGTTTTGTTCTCACTTTCTATATCCTCGCCCGATTGTACGCTTCGGCGTACGATGATGAGGGTACAACTTTCATCTTTTTCCTCAACGACGAGACTAACCCTTCGATGAACCATCTCTTTTTCAGTCCATCGGCTAGCTGAGTTTCCAGTTTCCTGAGTAATTCTTTAAGCCTTCTATTATATGCCCTTATATTTTCATTCTTTCCTTGTTTGGTATTGTAGATTTCCGCTACAATCTCATTGTCATCTCTTAGGAGTTTAAACTCATTTTCAAAGGCTTTTCTTAGGTCATCCCATGAGGTTTTCTGTGCTGCCCCTAGGTCTGTATACCAGTCAATGGCGATACCTCTTAGCGTCGCTGAGAACGTTTTTACCCAGTAGTTTTCGTCTTCTTGTCCATTTGCAACCCATATGGTTTCACAAGTTTTGCAGTGCCGAATAGGATCCTCTGACCTGTTCCCCATGAATTTCGGCAACTTCTGCCTTTCACTCGCCGGTGGGGTCACCATCTTTTTCCCAGGGCACCCTCTGTGTCTTTGACCCGACTGGACTGGTTCTACCGTGTCGTTCCGGTGTCCTCCCGACACTGTCGGCCACGTACGGTTCCCTCCCACGTCTGTTCCCGGCGTCCTCTACACTTCGAGTTACCTTTGGTTCCTTCTGGTTCTCCTTCTGTGCAGGGGTCTTGGGCTCAGGTCCTCTGTTCCTTGGCCTTTCGTCTGAAATGGACAATTCCACAATACGACGTATACTGTCCTCTAGTTCTTCTGTTAGTTTCCTCTCATTTTCTTTTTCTCTATTCGTTATTGGTGTTCTAAGATCTTGTTCATCAACCCCATCAACTCCTTGGTTTACTTCTTCATGCCGTTCATTTTCTTTTTCAAAAATCTGTTTTAATCTTTTTCTGCGTTCTTGTTCTTTTAGTCGTAATGATCTTCTCACTATTTCTTCTGGTGTTGCTTGCCCCATTGGTACTTTATTCTTGTCCTTATTAAGCTGTATGGGCATTAATTATGCTTACCCTTTCTCAGTTGTACGGTGTACGACGGCGATCAGCGTCACGTTCCTCCTCTTGTTTCAGACATTCTTCATACCTTCTGAGAATTTGTTGCCTTCGCACTTCCCTCTCTCTTTCTTCTCGAAGATCTTGGAATGCTATCAGGTTCCTTGCCAGAAGTCGAGGAATGCGGTTCAAAAGGTTATCCACTTCGCTATTGACACGCAGGTTTTCTGAAATAACCTCCTCTGGAACCTTTCTGCAGATAGATTCGTCTCGCACGTATTGTCCGACTGATAACAACCACAGTTTGACCAATTCCTGAGTTACTTCATCTTCTCGGCCTCTGGGTTCATTCTCTTCTCTGTCACTTCCCTCGCGTTCCTCCTGAATTTCTTGTACTATCTCTTCTACGTGCTTTCTGTCTTGTACTTCCTCGTCGGTGTCAATTGGTTGCCCCATTACGCTGCGATTTCCTGACATTAGTTACACCCGACGGCTTGTTCCTAACGATGTCACTTACCCGATGTTCTCTGACGACTTAACTTGTCATCGACTTTGTCACCCTCGACCTGTTTCCGAACTGGCAACGGCGCCAAATGTTTACTGCAATATGGTGTGTTTCACAAAATATGAAGTAAACAGAAATAAAGTAGTAGTATAGTGCATCATACGAACACAACAGAATTACTCAGAATAGACCATTGTATTCATCATTGATTCACAGGAAACATTACAATGTTCATGACAGCAACATACATATTTCATTATGACTCCAATGTTTGCATATCAACTATTGTCAAATCACCGATATCCGACTACAATGCATTGATGATTTAAATACTTATGGCCAAGGTTGGTTGTGATGCCAACCGTTGGTACCGACTCCAAACTACCCGAACCGTCGGTTGGTGCCGACAACTAATTACATCATTTGTTTACTTAAACTATTTTGTTGTCTACAAGACTTAGTAAATAACTCATAAATACTTGTTAGATAATCATCCCACACAACATAATCAAAAGAACTCATCTATACTGATGCCTTGGGCACTAATCTTATGCCCTAAATACAAAATCTCAGTCATCCCGAACTCACATTTGGATGCCTTGGCAAAAAGTGAATGTTGCTCAAGTATACCCAACACCTCATCTATATGCCTCAAATGATCCTTCCAAGTCTTGCTCTAGATCAATATGTCATCAAAGAAAACCAATACAAATCTCCTCAAGGCTTACTAAATACCTGGTTCATGCAAGATTGAAACGTGGCTGGAGCATTTGTTAGTCCAAATGACATAACTAGAAACTCATAATGCCCAAAATGACACCTATAAGTTGTCTTGTGCACATCGTCCTCTCTCATCCTTATCTGATGGTACTTGGATCTCAAATCAATCTTGGAGAAATATACTGCACCATGAAGCTCATCTATCAACTCATCAATCCTAGGATTTGGATAGCAGTTTTTGATTGTATTCTTATTGAGTGCCTGTTGTGACCAAATCACGACATCACCCATTAGAAATAGGGACCCCCCCCTTTTTTTTAGTTTTTAAGTAGATTAGGTCCTTTGAGTCTTGTAAATTAGTGCTGTGCATTTCAAGGGTTTGCCGGATTTTGCATAGTATTGGAGATTTTCAGTAGTTGTGCTTCATTGATCCATCATCGACATTTGGTCAGAGACCCTCGAGGTTGAGTGTTATTCATATTATATTTTGAAGACCTCATCAAAGACAATATTCGCATTGGTATGGTAAGGCGAGGAATTTATTTGTGTTATCTACTGCGCCATTCCTTCAATGAATTTGTACAACCTCCAAACCGACGCGGCAAAGCGGAAATACCAAGAGAAGAAGATCTTAAATCTCTTAGCTATCTCACCACATCCTAAAGGATTCGTCATACTTGAAAGCATAAAGAGGATTCGCTACCCTTGAACTAATGCGCCGCAAAAAAGGAGATGCCGTTGACTAATGCTAATCTTTTAGAGGATCTTAGACTCCTCAACCAACGCGACAAGCAATTCAAGAGGATTTCAAAATCTTTATCCGGCCCGCCAATAAGGGAAACGACAAAATACAAGTATGGATTGTGAATTTTCGGTGATCAAAAAGATTTCGATAGGGTGAACCGTTGTGCCAAGAAGAGATTTAGGAAAGAAGATCTCGAAAGCATGAACTAGTGCGCCGCCACCCTAGAGGAATTCAAGCATCCAATCAAATACGCTAGGTTAGAGGATTTGTGCACTAATATTAAAAGGATGTGGGGGTTTATCAAGGATAATCCAAAGTGTCTATTCAATACGTCGCCTTATGAAGGTAGTAAAATCAAGTGATTTCAGAGGAAACTCAACACATGAACTAGCGCGCCTCAATCTAAAGGATCTCTAAACATACATTTATCATGCCAATCCTTAAGGAATTCGAAATGCTGAACCAATGCGCCATATGTGAAAGATAGGATCGGTTTAAAAGTTTAGAAGAGGCTCATCAGGAAATGAAGAAGATCTTAAACATCCAAACCGGCGTGCTCAAACTAGAAGAATCTAAATACCTTAACCATCACGCCTTCTAGAGGATCTTTTACTCCTCATCTAACGCGCTGCCTTCATGAGGACCTCTTACTCTTTAACCATCGCGCTGGGAGGGAAATGATATGAAGGTGATTTTAAATACTTTAATTATCTGCCACATTCTAGGGGAAATCGAATGCATGAACCGGCGAGCTAAAGGAAAGATGAAGAATGTGCCAAAAGAAGCGATAACAAGGGGAAATTAATAGTCTCAACCACTGCGCATAATCTAGATGGATGGAGATATTTTTAACCGCCGCGCCAAGCACAAGGAAGTCAAAACAAGATGCTCGCAAACACTTGAACCATCGCGCCAGCCCACGAGGGAGGAAGAGAGTTCGATCAAAGCAAACTTTAAGAAGATGTTGAGATGCCAAAAGAGGTTTAGTCTCAAGAGGATTTCAACATAACTATCCAATGCGAATTTCCAGGGGGGATCAGGACGTGAGTAAAATTGAGTTTTGAAAGGAAAGCTAGAGGAAATCACATTATCAATCCAATGCGCTAAGGGGGAAGGATAAATTGTAGGCGTTGGAAGTGTAACTTTCTCATGTTTTAGAGGATCTCTAATCCTTGATCTATCGCGACGCCCTTAGAGGAATTCATTTACATTCACCAATGTGCCAACAGCCCTAGAGATTCCAAATAATTGATCCAAAGCACCCAGGCAGAAATAGTTAAGTTTCAAGGAGGGTTTAACATATCCATCCAACGCGCCACATATAAAATGGACTTGATAAGTGTTGGACATTTATTTAAAAGATCTCCAACGCCTATCTAAAGCGCCCATCCTAGTTGGTCATTGAAACTATAACTAATGCGCTCAAAGAGGAAATTAAGACATTTAATAAAAAGGCAAAGTTTTACATCGAAATTTGAGCCACATTGAATAAGATCAAACAAAATTAAATGATTTTACTTCATTTAATGAAGTCGGCCTAGGTAGTTAGGCAAGTTTTTTAGAACAAATTTTGTATTTATACCTGCTGTTGCTGTCATTTTTATCATTGTTAAGGAGCAGAATTGTTTTTAAAGAGCAGATTTGTCTTTAAGGAGCAGAAATCAGGTGTTTTTCAAGGTGCAGATTTAATTTTATTTGGAATTTGATCAAATTTCTGAAGATACTTATTCAATTCAGCTTATCAAGTAAGTCTGATCTGAATATTTCTCATCTAATTTCTTCTTTTATTTTCATTGGAAGTTGTCTAAGTCTTGGTAAAGATTAAGAGGATAAGTGGATTTTGATAGATTCCTTGAAGTCTAAATGATAACATTTTTACGAAACTTCACATTATAAGGATAAAATCAGAATTTCAGAGTATTGAGGAGGATGAGGTAGAGTCTAGATTGTTTATTTTTGAGATTGCTTATTCGTGTCTAGTTTGCAGGATCATGGCAATGACTTCAAAGGAGAGACAAGCAAGGATCCGGATGGACGCAAAGGGTAAAATTCTAGAATCAAAACTTGTTTCAAGATGGACAAATGTAGGAGACATGAATATGGGCAACAGCAACTTAGAAGACATCAAGTCAGTTCTTGAAGAACCCAATGGAAGTAGTCTTGCTAGAGCCATCATGAGGAGTGGAGCTATTGAAGCCGCTTGTTTTCCGCCAGCCTTACCTTGTTCGGAGATGATCATTGAATGTGTCAAGAAGTATGACGTAGATACAAGACAAATTATAGCCAAAGATGAAACAATATTAGCTTATTTGCAAAAAGAGGCAGTTGGAGAGACTTTCAACATTCCAACTAGGAATAGGATGATCAGCATTTCTATACAACAAGGTCAGCATGAATACAATGTTGATTCAAAAACAAAGTTGCAGGAAATAAGGAGAGAATGGATGGCCAATCCATCTATGAAGTTCAATATGAATAATCCTCCACAGTTTCATAAGTCAGATTTTCATCCTGAAATTGGATATTTGATTATGTTTCTCAATAGAATGACAGGAATGCCACAATCTGCTACCTTTCAGCCTTGGATGTACTCTTTCATCAAGTTGGTTTTCAAAGGAAAGATGATTGATTGGGCTGGGCTCATCAGTCAAAGCATATATGAACAATTTATCAATTTTTCCAAGACTAAGTCATTTTATATGAGTTCCTATGTGGTGTACCTTCTCGCAAGAAATAAAGTCTACTTAGGCTTGACCAAAAGAGAAGTCGGAATTGGGCCTAATAAGTACTTATCGCATCAATGTTACCCTCAGTTACACTTCAAGAATATCAATCAGTATACAAGGTTCAATGATGCATTTGCTATGTTCATACTAAAGAAATTAAGAGGAGAGTTTCATAAGAGATTGTCAAATGCAGCTAGAGAATTCATTGCCGCATATGGACATTGGTATACTCAGCATGAAAGGTACACTTACATAAGGATCCAAGGCTTTACATCTTATCCATATAGGTTACCAAGATATCCAACTAACAGGATGGTGATGTTGGAAGTTACAAGACAACTCCTGGAAATCATCAGGCTCCAAAAGTTGAAAAGGAAAGTCGGGATTCAGTTTCCACTTCTTCTTGGACAAAATCTGGAGTGTCCATCATTGGTAGCAGCTGAGTATTCTGAGATAGAACTTCAGGCATATCATTTACAAACTCATGGCACCAAGAGGCTTAACTTTGATCCTTTTCAAGTTTGCTGGAAATATAACAGAGAATACAAGCATGTCATACAGTTAGAAGACCATTGGGCCAGTGCGAAAGATGAAGATGATTTTCGAACACTCCGAAGTTCAAGACTCACATGGGATTTGGTTAGAGCTTCCAAAGTATTCAGGATTCCGGATCAGTGTACAGAAGATGATACTATGTTGATAGATGAATTTGATAAGATAAAGGATTTACCTTATATAGTTGATTGGTCAAAAAGGGATGTATCTGAAGAAGAATTGATGGAGCCAGTCCTGGCCATGACACAAGCATGTATAAATCAACTACTACAAGAGATGAATGATGAAGGCCGAGTTCTTACTTACAACAAGATGGATGAAGGAGAACTACGACAGCATAGTATACATAGTGGACCACAACACAGTGGAAATGATCAAGGTAATAAACCAGCTAGAAAAAGGAAAAGACCTAGTCAAGATCAAGGAGAATCAAGCCAGAGACCTCAGAAGAAGAATACCCAATCTACTTCATCTCGTCTGCAAGAAGGTACTTCAGATGTTCAGAATCCAATACAAGAGATTGAAGTTATAGAAGAAGTTGCCTTGATTCCATCCGAGGAGACTCGTTCAAGTCCAACTGTTATAATAGAGGAAGATGATGTTGTTAATCAAGATGAGGAAGGTCAAGTGGAATCTGATGAAGTAGCCCGCGTGCAATATAATCAAGTACAAAGACAACAAGATCTTTCTGCTTTTCCGCCTTGGTTAAGGCAAAGGATTGAGGAAAGTACAATTGTAGAAACATATCAGCCTGCTCCAGTCGAGGAATTGCTTGTAAATGCACAGAAGAATAATCAGAAGAAAGCAACTATCTTTTCAAAAATCACTCAAGATCCCTCTGGAAATAGAGAGGTACATGTAGCTGTTCCTAGAGTTGAAAAGGATCTAGAAGATATGGCACCTGAAGACTACAATGTGACTAGGCATGGGTCCAATAATAGAACAGATAGAGGAGGAACTTCAAGAGTCAGTGAATAGTGTAAGGATCATGTTAAAGCAAGAAAGAGAAGCTAAACTAAAGGTTGAACAGGATTTCAATACTTTGAAGCACTACATTCAGCAAGTCATGCAGCCTATCCAACAGAAGGAAGCCACTCCAATTCCTTCGCCCATTCTTCCACAAGAAACAGTGTCTCAAGTTGAAAATATGAGAACTTCATCTCAGGTAATGAAAGGATGGATTGAAAAGACAGAAGAGAAAGCATATACTCACCTTGAAGAAATTGTGCAAGTTTATGACAGAGTCATTAATCTCAGGGATCGAGTGCAAGCTTTGTTAAAAATATGTGCTGAGTTCAAACCTATCAAGGAGCAATACATGCCACAGCTCAAGAGCTTAATGGAAGCTCCATTAGAGGATCTAATTCATGATAAGGTGATTGATCAGGATACTCCACATGACTTCATCACTTGGTATTTTTTCTTTCACAACAAGGGGCAATTGGTCGATAAAATTGAGATCGGTATGTCTAGAATAAGAAGTGTTCTTCTAAGGATAGAAAATCATATATACACTGCATTAACAACAATATGTAATCCTTATGGGGATGTTACTATTGAAAATATGAAGCAACAAGTTAAGGCATTCTACTTTCAGGATGATGGGATTCATGAAGGTCAGCTAGATAGCATATTCACACTTGCATTTCATCTTGGAGCAAATAAGTCCTGGATAAATGACTGGGAGAAGACACTTGGCGTCTATGAGTCAGATGTGGCAGTGGCAGAAGGATCCATTAATGCGGCGACAAGTGTACCAATGGAAGATGTTGCTCAAGTTGTGTCTAGGTTCATTGCATTTCATAGTACTACTATATGAAAAGTACATGATGTGGCTTCCTTATCTTCTTGGGAAGCATGCTTTTGTTCTTTTTTTTGTAGCCTCCTTCATTTAATATTCATAACCTCCTTCATTTAATAAAGTTAGCCTCTTTCATTTAATAAAGTAAGAGTTTGTTACAACTACTTGTGATGTGGCTTGATTTGGTCCATTGGCTTGGCCGACCGATCTTGACCCTTCATTCATTTAAGGTCTATAAAAGGGCTTTTGTTGCTCTCATTTGTACGATTGAAAAACTCTGGAATTGTTGCAAGAGCCCTCTGAAATAATATAAGACTCATTGCTTTGGTGACTCTATATATGTTTCGAAGTGTTGCATGGTTTGGATTTTCAAGCAAGTATTAAGTTAGATTAAGTTTTCTTTAAGTTTATGTTAGTTGGTGGAAGGTTTCTTTATTGTTTCGTGGTGAAATCTATAAGTTCACACCATTTGTAGTTTGTGGCTTGCAAATTGCAGTGTATGGTTAGTTTGAACAACATTCGAACTTCAATTTGATCTTTATGTTTGTTGAATCTTTCATGAGCATAACTGATTTAAACATCTTGTAAAACCCTAGAAGATTGCATCAATCTTGTGTAGTTGTCTGTCTTGGCGAAGCAAGATCTGGTTTGATTTCACCTAAGCAGTAACAATCCTTGCATCCAGGATTAGATTAGTATCACTAAACCTTATATCTTTTGTTTTTTTTTATCCATCTAGTTAGAATTAGGATCAAGAATATTATTGCCGAATCATACATCATAAGTTGTAGCACTTGGATATTCTAGTGTTTGCCTTCCTAATCATTGAATTAACAGTTTGTTCGAACAATTGTGTAAGTCCTTTTGTGTTTACCAGCAAAATCATACTTAGTCACTGAGCTATCTCTTACAAAATCATCAGAAAGGAACCTTGGAGTTATCTTGTTTGATCACTTCGTTCAGCATTCGAGAGGCTTTGCTCAAGAGGGAGTCAGATACTTTGTATTTCACTCTAATTGTTGACTTGTCCAAAAACAAACATCAACAGTGCCCTATAGTCGATGCACATCCTCATAGTACCATCCTCCATCACTAACACCATAGAGGAAGCAAAATGGCTAGAGCTCAGTCGTATGTGTCCCATATCCAATAACTCTTTAATCACCTTCTCGATTTCTTCCTTGTTCCTCCTTGGATGGTGATATGGTGTAGTGATCAACTTAAATCCCTCCTATAGCTCAATGACATGCTGAAATCCCCTATCTAGAGGTAGTCTTGGAGGAATGTCACTGAATACTATGCTATGCTTGTCCATAATAGGCTGATCATCTATATGAGTAGTCTTTTCACCCGTGGGTGAAAATCCATCGATAACCAAACATTGAGTCGCCCAATCAACCTATCCTCTGCGAAAGGCTCTCTCCATCCTCTTGGCTGAAACAACCCTTGGTGGTCTGTTAGACAAGCCCTGAAGAACCACCTCCTTACCTTATGATTTGAATTTAATCTCCATAGTCTGATAGTTTTGGGAATACTCACCAAGTGAATACAACCACTGCACACCCAAAACTACATCTGTCTCACCTATGCCAACCACATAGAAATCATCGCAAACTCTGTCTCCCCAAGGTGATGTCAAGCTGCCGAATCCTTTGTGTACATGGGATAGTGAATCCATTGACCACAATCACATTAAACCCCTCAAAGTTCTCTGTCTTCAACTTCATCCTAGTCACGAAACCCTCGTCAATGAAATTATAGGTAGCTTCACTATCAATCAAAACTGTCACCTTATGACCTTGCAATACTCCACGAACTCGAAAAGGGTGATACCTAGGTGCTCCTGAAAGAGTGGCAAGTGTGCCCCTTGAAGAACCTTCTGCCACTTCATGTTCCTCTGCCTCCTCTGCAACCTCGACCTTGGGTTCTTTTATTTTTGAATCATCATCACTTCTATGAAATGCACTTGTCCCTTGCCCAAACACCTATGCCTAGGCACCCATGACTTTCTGCAGGAGAAACATAGTTTATTCCTTCGGAGTTCGTTCTTTGCCTCTTCATTCCTATTGGGTCTTGGACGTAATGCCTTGGGTGGAGGGAATTTATTTTGGAAGGGTTTCTTTTGCTGCACTATTGGGGATGGCTTGTGGTCGAACTTGACTTTAGCCACTGAATCCTCCAAACTCAAAGCTCTCCTAATGGCTTCCTGCAAAGATCTTGGCTCAAATGCTCTCACCAACCCCTTGAGTGAATCACTTATACCTTCCACACTATAATGAGTCTCCTCTCCGTCACATCTGGAATCATCATTGAAAGCCTCTAAAACTCTGCTACATAGTGCTTAACCAATCTCTCCTGTCTCAATTGTGCTAACTCTCTGAAGTAAGTCTTTGGATCCTTCCTGTCAAACCTCTCTATCAATCTCTGACTGAACTCCTCCAAAGTGGTAATGGAACCATGCCCTTGTGTCACCATGTCATGGTACCACCATTCATGGGTCACACCCTTCAAATGCAAGGTAGCGAACTTAATGGTTTCTTCAAACATGGGATTCAATGAGAAATATGTATCCAACTTCTGCAACCATGCTTTAGCTGAACAACTGTTTGATCCATCATATGTGGGTATAGTGATCTTTCCCAAACGCTTTTGTATGTCTCGATGGGGCTGCTCTTCATACCTTCTCCTATGCCCATTTCTTGTTTTCATCTCATAATATTCACTGAAAGACATGTCATGATGGATGGTTGGGTTTAGGGCATTATATTCAGCATGATACTTTGCCATTTCATCCTTCTGTCATGGTGGTATGAGTTGCTCTTCCTCAAAGGGATCTGCCTCTTCTCTCTATAAAAATTTGGCTCTGAATGTCTTTGTGGGTGGGTTAATTGAAACCTTGTCATTGGCTGAGTTACTTCCTTATGCAAAAGGTTGGTTGGACCTACCAACACTCCATTGTTGATTCATCCCCCTTAGGATTCGAGCTATCTCTGCCATATAGTCTCTCATATAGGATTGAAATTCTCTGTTTTCCCTGATAACCGCTTGCATATTTTATTTACTTCTGTCTCCCATGGTTGCCTCTTTCTTCTCTCTTCGTTGGTACCTGATTTTGCTATCACTCAAGTGCATGAATTTGCATTACAACAGTACCACAGACTGGCAAGAAAGGTGGCTTTAAAACCACTGACATCCCTAATAGTATTATATGATTGAATCCACTCCACAGTATGGTTAACCAGTAATTTAGTTTGACAATTCTGAGTTGAACAATTCACTGAACATGGAACTAACAACTTGTCACAGTGCAAAAGAAATCATGTATTTATACAGATATAAGAATTCCCAAAGGAGATATAGTTTATTCAAATTTGTTTACAACTCCTATGTATTCTGTGTAACACAGACTTACAAAATATGTCCGCCAATTTGTCTTAGCCTCTGCGAATGTATGATAGCCTTGAAAATGTCAGACACAGTCCGGGTAGAGTTGTGAATCTTTCTAACTCAATTTGCCCTTCCCGATTGCGAGTTTGGATGAGTCGGTTAACACTTGGATAGTGACCTCACCATGTGTTTAACGCCCCACGGGTATCCAAACCAAGTGGTGACTCCCAATTGCCTGAGGCCTGTGTGTGTCGCTCTACTGGAGTCAGACACCTAGCGCTTGTTGTGACCTAATCACACATCGCCCCATTGCAAATGGGGACCCTCATTTTTAGCAATTTGAGCTTGTCAGGTCTTTTAGGAGGTGTCATTAGATCAACTCTCCTCCACAAATTGGACAATGTTTCTCTTGGACAGCATGAAATGTATCAAGTGATTCAATCAGGGAACAAAGTGAAGGCAAAGCATGTCCTGGATTCTTGAAATTAACTAAGTCTGATATCCTGAAGTCTGATGTTC
This sequence comes from Cunninghamia lanceolata, assembly GCA_027924645.1. Classification (NCBI taxonomy): domain Eukaryota; kingdom Viridiplantae; phylum Streptophyta; class Pinopsida; order Cupressales; family Cupressaceae; genus Cunninghamia; species Cunninghamia lanceolata. Next base: position 11,356,701 of record BSBN01000112.1, on the reverse strand, counting down.
TGAGATCTTGAAAATTGATTAAGTTTGAAATCTGGTGGATCCTCAAAAATCTAGAATCTGCATGTTAAATCCCATGGATCTGAGACCTATCTCAAACATCCTGGAAGTATATTTCAAAATATTTAAAGTATAGAGCATATACTTAAATATATTTTTAAATATACTTCCACCTAGGACATGTCGAAATCAGGGGAAAAAGTTGAAGTCTTGGACCTTGAGCGGAAATTTCTCATGAGTTGTGATGTCTCGATATTAAGGCATTGTTTAAATTAAAGATTTAACCCACCGCGATAAATGACGGTGAAGTTGCTTCCGTAAAATATGGTGTTTAGTCCATGGCGTATATATAATTAATATATAATATTCAATAAATGATATTAAATAATATTATTATATAGATATTTTAATATCAAATAATAACATTACTATATATATATATATTTTAATTAAAATATAATATATATTTTAATTAAAATATAATATATATTTGTAGATATATTATATAAAATAAATATAAATATTTTTATATAATATATTTATTTAAAATAAGATATTATAATAAAGGTATCCTATTATGATATTATATTAATAGATATATTTATTATAACAAGCGCTGCTTAAGACAAAAGTGCTCGTCTTATTCATTGTTATGAAATAATGTGATTATCATTAGGCAGCGATTCTTAGAAGTTCATTGTTTCTCCACGTAGGCATAGGAAACAATTAATAGGCAGAAAATTAATTCAAAGGAAGTTAATGATACTAAAGGCTGCGATCACTTCATTAGCAACAATTATGTAAGGGACGTCACTTTTAAAAAGAGATGTATCCCTTCATGGATACATAAATATATAAAAAGGAAATCAGGGAATAGGCAAGGAATATTTACGGGAAAAAAAAGAGACATAAGAAGGAATTAAAGTATATTTTTCTGAGTTTGGAATATTTATATATTCTGAAATAAAATACATATTTCTGATTATAGAGAGGAAGTAATATACAGATTTGCCATGGATATATAATAGAAGTATCAAATGAAGGAAAATAACAATATATATATATATATATATATATATATTCTGATTTAAGAAGAAGATAAATAGGAATAAGAAGCAACAAGGAATATAATTCAGATTTGAGCAGACATATGGCAGATTACAGGCAGATTTATAGGCAGATGGAAGGTAGATAAAAGTCAACACTAAAAGAAGACAATCCTTAGATCTCCAAGGTTACAAAGGCAAGGAGTATTATGGTATGATGTAACTAACCCTATATTTCTTATGATAAATACCATATGATAAATAATGACAAATGCGTATAATTGAATGGTTATCATTAGTGTCATAAGCATTGTGAAACTTGCTATGAAATATAGATTATCTTCACAACGTATTTGATATGATTGTTTGCAACTATGAAGTTTGATTAGTTTAGAATGCATTAATGTGGATTCTTGTATGAATGTTATGATGAGGGAATTAAGGGCCTACAAGGAGGGGAAACGGCGTTGGGATCATCTTCTAAGTACCCCACCCCATGGTGGATGGCTGAGGCCTCCCACATGTGGGGCAAGGGGGCATAGGAGGCCGCTCTTGGGCTTAGAAGGAGTGATTTTCGGGACACCCTGCTGTAGTTGCACCCCCAACCTCCCATCATGGTGATCAATTGAATCATAAGAGGAAACATGATTGTTTTGGTAAGGGGAACGGTGATAGGACGCCTCACTAGGCACACCACCCCATATGGATGGCAAGAGGCCACATGGGGCCAAAAGGGGTGAAGCACCCGCTCTTGGGCCTAGGGTAGAGGGTTCTTTGGGCACCCTATCAAACCATTTTGTTCTAGGAATTAGAAACCCTAACCCTAAACTTGTGGGATTTGAATTTTTAAGGTAAAATTAGTATTGTTCCAATAGGGGACATTACAAGTGGTATCAGAGCATCTTTCCTGCCATCCTGTGAATGATTGTTGACTTACATGCATGACTATGTATTCAAGTGTATACTCTATGGTTTGTAATTGTAATTGAGTGTATACTCTATGATTTGCATTTGTATTCGAGTGTATACTCTATGGCTTGTAATTGTATTCGAGTGTATACTCTATGATTTGCATTTGTATTCGAGTGTATGCTCTATGATTTGTGATTTGCATTTGTATTCGAGTGTATACTCTATGATTTGTAATTGTATTCAAGTGTACACTTCATGACGAGGTATTCGAGTGTATACTCTATGACCTTGTATTTGTATACTCTGTCACTTGGTATTCAGGTGTATACTTCATGACGATGTATTCAAGTGTATACTCTATGACCTTGTATTTGTATACTTTGTGACTTTGTATTCAAGTGTATACTTGATGACGATGTATTCGAGTGTATACTCTATGACCTTGTATTTGTATACTTTGTGACTTTGTATTCAAGTGTATACTTCATGACGATGTATTCGAGTGTATACTCTATGACTTTGTATTTGTATACTCTGTGACTTTGTATTCAAGTGTATACTTCATGATTGTGTATTCGAGTATTTGTATACTCTGTGACTTTGTATTCAAGTGTATACTTCATGACTGTGTATTCGAGTATTTGTATACTCTGTGACTTTGTATTTGTATTCAAGTGTAAAATCCATGACTTATATGTATTCAAGTGTATACCTTGTGAATTATGTATTCAAATGTATTCATGTATATAACTTGTATTCAAGTGTGTTCAAGTGTATACCTTGTGGCTAATGTGTATTCAAGTGTATACATTGTGGCTTATGTGTATTCGAGTGTATTCAGGTGTATACTGTTGTGATGTAATCACACATCGCCCCATTGCAAATGGGGACCCCCTTTTTTTTCTTGCTTTCTGTCCTTGTTTTGCTTTAGGTTTAGTTTTCCTCTGAGCTTGTAGGATTTTGATAGTGTTGTGTATCCAAGTCTCAACAGTTTCTTGCCAAGAGGTCTATATGCCTTCATCCTGATGCATGTCACTGAGACCCTGAAAATGACTAAGTCTAATATCCTGAAAATCCTGAAAAAATGACTAAGTCTGAAATCTGGTGGATCCTCAGAAATCTAGAATCTGCATACTAAATCCTATGGATCCAGGACCTATCTCAAACATCCTGGAAGTATATTGATAAATATTTAAAGTATAAGAAACTCAATATCTGATTTATACTTAAACATATTTTCAATATACTTCCATTCGGGAAATCCAAAATTTGACTAAGGCAAGAAATCCAAGGGTACGATCCAAACCCGCCCAGACTGGGCGGCCTCACAAGGTCCTCTTGGACAGTGTCTTCACCATCAGGAGAGCTTGTCCAGACAACACCTTCAAACCCGCCCAGGGAAAGTTAGAATGTTTTCACGAGTTTTTGCTGACTGAAGGAAGTTGGGAAGTGATGACGGAGTCTAAAACTAAGATTTTGATGAAAATTCCATGCTTCACCTCCAAACCCGCCCAGACTGGGCGGCCTTGGCATAAGGTCATGGACTCAGCCTCCTGCACATGCATTTGTCCAAACAGAACCATCAAATCCGCCCTAGGAGAAAATGGTTAAGTTTAGAAGGTTTTCAAGCACAAGGCACTGAGAAATGATGAATTTCAAGCAAGGTTTGCAAGTTGGAGGGAAGTTAAGTAGTTTACAAGCAACATTCCATGCATCATCTCCAAACCAAGCATTACTTAAACTCCTCACAACAAGGATGAAATAATTGGAAAGAATGATAAAAAATCACTAAGCCTGATGTCCTGATGTCCTGAAATCCTGAAAATTGGCTAAGTCTGAATCTGGTGGATCCTCCAAAATCTAGAATTTGCATGTTAAATCCTATGGATCCTAGACCCATCTCAAACATCCTGGAAGTATATTGATAAATATTTAAAGTATAAGAAATTCAATATCTGACTTATACTTAAACATATTTTCAATATACTTCCATTCAGGACATTTCCAATATGGCGACAAGACTTGCATTCCAAGCACACCTTCTAAACCCGCCCTACCTGGGCGGCCTTGGCATGGGGTCTTGGATTCAAGGTTGTGATCACGCACTTTCTCCAGACTAAGTCTCCAAATCCGCCCTAGGAGAGAGGTTGCAAGTTTTTAAGAGCTTTTGAAGGTAAATTCCATGCATCACTTCTCAACCCGCCCATGCTGGGAGGCCTCATGAGGGAGTGATGGACAATGTCTCCTGCCACACCAATCTCTCCACACACTGCTCTCAAAACCGCCCTGCAAGGAAAATGTCTAAGTGTTGAAGTTTTTGCATGCACAAAGCACTAGAAGGTGGTGAAATTCTAAGAGAAACATGAAAGTTTCAAAGGATTAAATGAGTTTCAAGATGAAATTCACATCACACTCCTCAAGCCGCCCTGCCTGGGTGGCCTCAAGAGGCCTTTGTGGATGATGTTGCCTAACACATGAAACACTCCAGACAGTACTTCCAAACCCGCCCTAGGAGAGATTGTGCAAATTTTCAAGTGTTTCGACACAAAACATAAAAGATGATGAAGTTTGAATGGAAAACATGAAGGTTTGAAGGCATTGAGTGAGTTTTTGAGGAAAAATCCAAGGGTCACCTCTAAACCCGCCCTACCTGGGCGGCCTCAAGAGGTCCTTGTGGACTGTATCACCTGACACAATGCACTCTCCAGACAACACCTCCAGAACCGCCTAGGTATGTAGATAATACAATTTACAAGTAAAATCAATGGAAATGATGAAGATGAACACCTGGGAGATGAGATGACCAGGTTGAGATGAGTGAAAAGTTTCTAAGTGCTAAAATCCAAGCCTACCCTTGAAACCCGCCCTTCCTAGGCGGCTTTAGACCCTCCATTAGGACAATCTCATGTCTTCACATGACATCCTCCATGCACTAACCTCAAATCCGCCCAAGAGAAATGACATGAAAATTTGCAAGGAAGGCAATGGATAACACTGAGTTTTGAACAAACACATGCAAGTTTGGAACATACATGAAGGATAATAAGTAAAAATCCAAGCCTCACTTCCAAATCCGCCCTACTTGGGCGGCCTAAACATGAGAGCTTGGATTCTCTTGATCTTCACATGAACTGCTCCAAACATCACTTTCAAACTCCACTCATCTAATATACAAATCTCATGCAAGGAGTTTAAGCCATCAAGAAAGCAAGTGAAGATGTCTTGAAATTGTCAAAACCGAGTTAGAAAGTGCCTAAGTGATAAAATCCACTCGCCACCTCCTAGCCCGCCCTTCCTGGGCGGCCTTGACCTCTATGCTTGGACAACTTCACCTCTTGCACAACACACTCTCCAAACATCAACCTTAAATCCGCTCAAGCAAAAAACTTATCAAATTTGCAATGCTTTGAGTTGAAAAACAATGAGATCATGAAGATTTAATGAAAGTTCGTAAGTTTGAATGTATTTCAAGGCATTTGAGAGGTTTTTGATGCATTTCATGAAGAATCCAAGGGTCATGTCCAAACCCGCCCTACCTGGGCGGCCTCAGGAGGGGGTCTTGGACTTTTTCTCCTGCCACATGAAACTCTCCACATGCTGCCTCCAGGACCGCTCAGGAGTTTAGATGGCATGATTTACAAGTCTACTTGATGAAAGATGAAGAATATGGCTTTCAAAAGGTGAGATTATCAAGATTGACATGAAGGAAATGTTTGAAGTATGAAAATCCAAGGGTCATGTCCAAACCCGCCCTACCTGGGCGGCTTTGGCATGTAGACATGGACAATGTCTTCATCACCTCATGGATTCCTCCAGACAATGCCTCCAATCCCGCCCTTCTTAGGCGGATTTCACCAATGCAAAAGGACATCATCACCTAACATCTCCAAGTTTGCCTTCTCACTTCATAAACATCTCAAAATGGCTAAGTCTTAGGCAAGTTCAAGAGAAGGGACTTCATGAGGAGAGGAATGGTCATTAAATGTTGAAAATCCACACTACATCTCCAAACCCGCCCATGCTAGGCGGCCTTGAGCTCTATGTCTGGATAACTTCATCTCCTTCCACATGACATCCTCCAGACAACACTCCTAAAGCCGCTTAGGGGTGAAAACCATAAATTTGCAAGTATAAATCAATGTAATAATGAAGATGAACATGTCAAAGGTGAAATGAGCAAGTGTAAAGTTGTTTTAAGTTGAAAAATCCAAAGGTCATCCTCTAGGCGGCTTTAGGCTCCTCACATGGACAATGTTACCTTCCACATGAATTTGTCCACACACACCCTCCAAACCCGCCCATGCTAGGCGGTCTTGAGCACTTTACCTGGACAATGTTATGTCATTCACAAGACACTGTCTGGATGACACCCCTAAACCCGCCCAGCCTGGGCAGATTTCACACCTTGACATGGAATTCACATCAAATAATCCATACTGTCCCTCTAAACCCACCTAGGCACTTAGGCATGGATTTCATGCGAAAGGATATGTTTTGAAATGTCATTTTTTAATCCCACATGCATAAGTTGAATGTATTTTGTTATTGAAAATCCTTCATATCAAGTCTTAATTTGATGTGTTTCTTCTTGTAGGTGATGGAGGATCCAAGGAGGTGAATAGCGAGAGCTCATACATGAGAAGTTTGGAAGGTGGAGGAAAGTTGCTCAAGTTTGTCATCATCACCACATGGAGGAGAGCTCCTGCATCAAGTTCATCTTACTTTGAAGACTTCGTAGACATCAACGCCACGCATGAGGAGTCATCATCCAGAGTTGTCTACTTCATGTACACCCATCATATGCAAGTCTACTACAAGAAGAACTCTCATCAGGCACTAGTCTACTCCATGAGCCCATGCAACTGTCCAGAGGCATGATCCTGCACAAGCACAACAACATCACAAGATGAGAGATGAGCATGATCATCAAAGCGATCCATGAGTTACATCAAGACAACAAGAAGAAAATATTCTAAGTAAAGTGAACATGAAGTGAATCACACTAGTTCATTCAAAGATGTTGAGGTGGCACGTACACATCATCAAGCCAATCGCATTCTACCATGTAAGAGGGCCCACCATAGAGATGCTCCAAAGATGCTTATAACATTGGGAAACGTGCCTTCATTGCCTCTTTCATGTTCTAAAAATAGCAAATTTTGTAACAAACTGTCTTGTTGTCTCGATCTTGGCCGTTGATTGTCAAATCAATCCTGGCCCTTCATGTAATTTATGGAGTCTATAAAAGGCTCATTCTTCTCATTTGTAAGGGGAAGGGGATATGGACAATACATAGGAGATTAGAGATTAGAAGTAGAGATCAAGTAGGAGTAGAGTAGAGAGGGAGCTCTTCAAAGTCATGAAGAGAGACATGAGATTGTTGTAATGACACACTTCAAAAGTAATACAAGCTCATTGTTGTTCTTTTGCATGGTGATCTTGTGGCTTTGAAATGTTAGCAAGGTTTCAAGTTCTTGAATATGACGGAGATGTGTTTCCAAGTAGTTTAGATGATAAAGTAGATAGAGTTCATTGATGTAATGGATATATGCAATGATATTTGATGAATTCTCGTTGGTTCATACTTTTGATGGCTTGTCGATGGTAAGTCATCATGTAAAGTTAGCCTGAACCGCATCTTGCAAATAGTTCGATTGTTGATACTCTTTTGAGTCGCGCCAGCTGTGGGTACTTTGGAGTGTGTCAACGATATGAAAATCCTTGGTTTATCCCTTGGAGATTGCACCTATTTCATGTAGTTGTTGCTCGTCATGGCGAAGTGAAATTTGGTTTTTTAAGGGAAATTTGTCTATCATAGCATCGTTCATCATGTCATTGTCTTTAGATTAGCCTTCTTAACTCTTGCCTTTTGCCTTTTCTTTTCATAGTTGATCAGAAGAAGTTCCATTTCACAAGGAAAGAGTAACTTATTTGAATGGAGAGATGACAATTCTACGTAAGTCCCTTTGTGACACAGCAAATCACATCACACCACCAAGGCTATTCGTTGCAAATCACGTACAAGGAACCTTGGAGCGTTCTTGTTTGATCACTTAGTTTAGCATTCGAGACGCTTTGTTCAAGAGAGGATACAACACTTGGTGTTTTATTCTAATGTTGTTGTTGTCAAGAAAACATCATCAACATATACCTTGTGGCTTATGTGTATACGTGTACATTCATGCGACTTATGTATTTAAGTGTATACTTTACAACTTACATGTATGCTTTGTGACTTGATGTACTCATACGTTATTCGCATATATGCTTCATGCTTCTTGTATATACGCTATTTATACTTTATGTATCACATGTATTGATGTGTTACTTCGTGTATCTTGAACAAGATGTGTTCTTATAATTATTTTATGCTTAAAACTATGAGAATGTTAAAGATGTTGTCTTTCCAGTAGCTCAGGCTACTTGGTTGCGTGCTTGAGCTACTCGGTTGCATGCTTGAGCTACCTAGCTGCGTGCTTAAGCTACTTGCCTACTTGCTTGAGCTGGTTGCCTACGTGCTTGAGCTGCTTGCCTACTTGCTTGAGCTGGTTGCTTGCGTGCTTAAGCTACTTGCTTGTCTACTTGAGCTACTTGTCTACTTGCTTGAGCTGGTTGCTTGCATGCTTGAGCTATTTGCCTACTTGCTTGAGCTGGTTGCTTGTGTGCTTGAGCTACTTGGTTGTCTACTTCAATTTTATTATGTAATTAAATGGCAATGCATGTAACCTACAAATTGGTGTAATCACTTCTATATTTAACATCCTGAGGAGATCACTCACCACCATTCGACCTTGAGGTGAAAAAGGGAAGAGCATTTCATCTAAGAAAGATATCCAAAACATCATTAAAGAATTCAATTGAGATTTAGGACCACTAAGGTATCATATCAACCTAGGAGGGTCAATCTCTTAAAATCCAAAACAACAAATTTGAGGGGACATAGTAAAGACAACTAGGAACCCACAAATGGGGAGAAAGATCTTAAAAGAAAAGTGGAAATTTATAACAGGATATATTCATCGAACTTAAACGAGATCAAATGTACTCACTCATTGAAACAAAGATGAAACAATCCGACCCATATCATATGATCTACCTTGTAACCTATAACATTGATATAGTGAACTTTGTCTTATTTTTCTACATGTAACATCTAGGGTAGATCATTTCATCCGAGAATCTTCTTCTTTTAAGAGTAATCCTTCATTCATAATTAAAGATCAAGGATATCAATATTAGGTTGATACACGACAAATTATACCAAAAATGTTGCATAAAGATCATTCTCATTTACCAAAATTGGTATTGTCTAAATAAACAAATACTTTCCCCAAAATATGAGAAAACAAATTTAGTACCAAACATAGAGACATGTAAAGAGGAGGATAAAATCCCAATGGAATTGAAAAATAGGATTGAATTGAATATTAGGGTAAACCCCAGGAGGTAAGTCCTATTACTTGCTAAGGATGACTAACTATTGTACATCCTTCATTTAGTAATTTGTACATATAGGTATAACAAATATTTGGCTAAGATAAGTGATTCAAAACCCTATAAACTCCTCATAAGAAATCCGCTTATCGCGAACCTTGTTTGAATACTTACACAAATTTTCTCTCTATAATCAGTTATTACTCAAAACATTCGTTATTATTATTATTATTTTTTTTCCTATCATCATTAGATTTGAACATGACTCTTCTTTGGGGTCAATAACTTATTAAAGGGTAAAACCACAAAATGACAAGTACAAGATTGAATTTTGGGATCAAAGATCGAGATGTCTTTTAGGTCCCCCTCTTTAGGGACAAGAGAAAACTTATCATTAGTTACCAATGCTTGTTGTTCAGAGATGTTGGAAAATACTAACACATGAACCAAAAAGAATATTCGTCATCAACCGTATGATTTTAAAAGAACAATACCAACATCAATTCTTCGAGGAGATCGATGGTTTTAGAGGTATCGTAGTTATAATTGCTTGAGGACAAGCAATTTTGGGCAGGGTGGATTGTGATGTCTCGATATTAAGGCATTGTTTAAATTAAAGATTTAACCCACCGCGATAAATGACTGTGAAGTTGCTTCCGTAAAATATGGTGTTTAGTCCATGGCGTATATATAATTAATATATAATATTCAATAAATGATATTAAATAATATTATTATATAGATATTTTAATATCAAATAATAACATTACTATATATATATTTTAATTAAAATATAATATATATTTGTAGATATATTATATAAAATAAATATAAATATTTTTATATAATATATTTATTTAAAATAAGATATTACAATAAAGGTATCCTATTATGATATTATATTAATAGATATATTTATTATAACAAGTGCTGCTTAAGACAAAAGTGGCAGTGCTTGTTTTATTCATTGTTATGAAATAATGTGATTATCATTAGGCAGCGATTCTTAGAAGTTCATTGTTTCTCCACGTAGGCATAGGAAACAATTAATAGGCAGAAAACTAATTCAAAGGAAGTTAATGATACTAAAGGCTGCGATCACTTCATTAGCAACAATTATGTAAGGGATGTCACTTTTAAAAAGAGATGTATCCCTTCATGGATACATAAATATATAAAAAGGAAATCAGGGAATAGGCAAGGAATATTTACAGGAAAAAAAAGAGACATAAGAAAGAATTAAAGTATATTTTTCTGAGTTTGGAATATGTATATATTCTGAAATAAAATACATATTTCTGATTATAGAGAGGAAGATATATACAGATCTGCCATGGATATATAATAGAAGTATCAAATGAAGGAAAATAACAATATATATATATATATATATATATATATATATATATATTCTGATTTAAGAAGAAGATAAATAGGAATAAGAAGCAACAAGGAATATAATTCAGATTTGAGCAGACGTATGGCAGATTACAGGCAGATTTATAGGCAGATGGAAGGTAAATAAAAGTCAACACTAAAAGAAGACAATCCTTAGATCTCCAAGGATACAAAGGCAAAGAGTATTATAGTATGATGTATCTAACTCTATGTTTCTTATGATAAATACCATATGATAAATAATGACAAATGCATATAATTGAATGGTTATCATTAGTGTCATAAGCATTGTGAAACTTGCTATGAAATATAGATTATATATATTCACAACGCATTTGATATGATTGTTTGCAACTATGAAGGTTGATTAGTTTAGTATGCATTAATGTGGATTCTTGTATGAATGTTATGATGAGGGAATTAAGGGCCTACAAGGAGGGGAAACAGTGTTGGGATCATCTTCTAAGTACCCCACCCCATGGTGGATGGCTGAGGCCTGCCACATGTGGGCCAAGGGGGCATAGGAGGCCACTCTTGGGCTTAGAAGGAGTGATTTCCGGGACACCCTGCTGTAGTTGCACCCCCAACCTCCCATCATGGCGATCAATTGAATCATAAGAGGAAACAAAATGGTTCTGGTAAGGGGAACGGTGATAGGAGGCCTCACTAGGCACACCACCCCATATGGATGGCAAGAGGCCACATGGGGCCAAAAGGGGTGAAGCACCCGCTCTTGGGCCTAGGGTAGAGGGTTTCTTGGGCACCCTATCAAACCATTTTGTTCCAGGAATTAGAAACCCTAACCCTAAACTTGTGGGATTTGAATTTTTAGGGTAAAATTAGTATTGTTCCAATAGGGGACATTACATGAGCTTTCAGTATGCGCCAGGAAAATGAGGAAATTTCTCTTTAAAGAGAAATTTGCGCCCAGGGAAAAAGGGATGAGACTTTGTCAATTCGAGCAACGGAGGAGTTAAACTTGAGAATTTGACTAAGTGCTGACAAATAGGGAAATTTCTCTTTAAAGAGAAATATGCGCCCAAGGTGAGAACTTCAAAATTTGACTAAGTATATGAAATGCAAAACAGGGAAATTTCTTTTTAAAGAGAAATTTGCGCTCCAGGAGGAAGGAAGAATGAATCATGGCAAAATGCGAAATCGTGCAAGTAATGAAGTGAAATGAGCCAAAGAGGAAAATGTTAAAAGGAGAAAAATTTCTAAGTGTTTCAATGAAAAAATGAGGAAATTTCTCTTTAGAGGGAAATTTGCGCCCTGTCAAAATGAGGAAATTTCCCATCAAAGGGAAATATGCGCTCTAGGCTATCAAGGAATTTTGACAAAGGAAAAGTCATGTTTGTTGTGAAGATCATTTTACATTGGATAACCTACTGGGAATTGTTGAAAAAAACTTAGAAAATTTTGCCAAATTTGCAAAGTTGAAAGAAGGAAATTTCTCTTCAAAGAGAAATTGGCGCCCTAATGAAGGTCTCTTTTTGGAGTCAAATTAATCCAATGTTACTTAGTCAAATTCGTGAAAATGTATCAGGGAAAAATGAGAAATTGTTTGAAAAAGTTGAAAAGAAGTGAGAAATTTTCCAAAATTGACTAAGTGTCTAAACGAAAAATGAGAAAATTTCCCATCAAAGAGAAATTTGCGCTCTTGCAAAAGGAGGAAATTTCTCACTAAAGAGAAATTCGCACCCAAGAGAAAGGCATTTGATTTGTGCTAAAATGGTTCAAATGTCATGAGTTTGAAGGAAAAATCCAACATCATCCGCCAATAGAAGAAAGACTAAATGAAATTAAACAAAAAATTGACTAAGTGCTCGAATTAAAAAACAGGGAAATTTCCCACTAAAGGGAAATATGCACCCTTGCTAGGGCGCGAATTTCCTAGCAAAAAGAAGTTTCCACCTTTTGAAAATTTTCATAAAATGTCAAGTTCACTTTGCAAGTTGGATAGGTCGGCCAAGCAAAGATATATGAAAATTGTGTTTAAAATCATGATTGATTTATCCCACATCCGTGAGGAGGGCGAAAATAGTCTTTGGATTCCCTTTATATCAAATGTTACATTATGATACTAACTTAAGGTGTTTTCACTTGCAGGTTGATGTATGTTAAAGGAGCGGCAAGTGTTGAAGGAGAGCGACACCAACTTGGAACAAATCTACATGGATGAAGGCCAAGAGGAAGGATCAAAGCATTCCGAGGCAAGCATGAAGAGGAGCATCCAGAAGATTGAAGTATCATCAAGTTCATTCACCTTACATCCAAAGAAGGCGACGTCACCAGAATGGAGAAAGAATATTGCACTTCGTTGAAACATCATCAAGTTCGCCATCATCTTACTTCCAGAGGAGAATTTCATCACTGGAAAGATAAAGTTCATCATCATCTTGCAAGTTCGATCATCCGAAAATGAAGATCACTCCACCTTGCATGTCCAAGAATCCAGCATCACAAGAGGAATATCCATCCAGAAGTTTATTTCCAGGGATTGATTTTCAAGCTCCAGAATTATCCATTCCATGCACCAGATAGTGAGGACATTCATCATGCAATCCACTTCAAGAATGCACGTACATGACATTTTCTTGCATCATCCAGCGTTGAAGCCTGCACAGGAGACAAGAACGTCACAAGATGAGAATGAACATGTACATCAAGTAAAGTCATGAATTACATAAATTTCACTAAGGCATTAAAGACAACAAAAGGAAATTCTCAAATTTGCAAGTTCAAAAGATGCAAAGTTCCAGAGTTGATAATCCAAAATCAAAAGATTACTTCAAAAAGTGCATAATTTGGGAAAGTATTCCAAGCAATGTGAAAGTGATGAAAATCAAAGTAGTTCGCTAAACGCTGAAGTGGCATGCACTCATCAGGCCAATCACATTTCGCCACATCATTCGTCCAAGTTCAATGTATTTACAACAGATAAGAAGCCAAAGAGGATGCCCATGTGGAAGATTCTCAAAGATTCCATTTCAAGCTTATCATCTTGGAAAGCGTGCCTTCATTGCCTCTGTCATGTTCTAAAAATAGCAAGTTGTTATAACTAACTGCTGATGTGGCATAATCTTGGCCATTGATTCCAAAATCAATTTGGGCCCTTCATTGTAATTCTTGAGCACTATATAAAGCTCACTTCTCTCATTTGTAAGAGGAGGATCATTAGAAAGTAGAGTAGGAGTAGAGTAGAGGAAGCTCTTCTAAGTTGTTGGAGAGAACTCATGAGATTGTTGTAATCACTTCCAAGATTAATGCATTTCTCATTGAAGTTTGGTGACAATTGTGTTGTTTTGGAATGTCGCACGGTTTCTTATTTCTTGAAGATGATGGAGATGTGTTTCCAAGTAGAATAGAAGTAGATTAGAAGTTCATTGATGTAATGTTTATATGTGGAGATATTTGATGAATTCCTTTTTGGTTCATACTTTTCATAATTTGTCGATGAAAAGTCATTTTTCAAAGTTACCCTGAACCACGTTTGCTTTAGTTTAATTGTGAATACTTGTTCAAGCTGCACCAGCTGTGGGTGTTTGGATGAATGTTTACAATATGAAAATCCTTGGATTACCTTAGAAGATTGCACCGGCTTCGTGTAATTGTTGGTTCTCACGGTGAAGCGAAGCTAGGTTTTCAAGGAATTTGTCTATCTTTGCATATTTCATTATTTCATTGTCCTTAGAGTAGATTTCTCTTAACCCTCTCTCTTTTGCATTTTCTTTTAAGTTTGACTGAATAAGTTCCATTCATTCACATCTAAAGAGTAAGGAATTTCATCCATGTTCGTGAAGGAGGAATTTAGCGTAAGTCCCTTTGTGATTATCAGCAAGATCACATCCATTCACTGAGTCTATCCACGTACAAGTCAAGACTTGACATCAAAAGAACCTTGGAGCATTCTTGTTTGATCATATAATTCAGCATTCAAGAGGCTTTGATCAAGAGAGGATAGGATACTTGGTATTTTATTCTATTGTTGTGTTGTCACAAAAACATCATCAACATTTTTGGCGCTAGGAGGGCAGAACAAAGATATTTCTTCATTCAAAGACATTGCTCCATTCATTGCACGCCCTTCTCCTCCTATCGCTCAACATTTTTGGCGCTAGAAGGAGGGCCCTCGACAACGAATTACTCCATTTTCCGGGCATGAACAACAACTTACTCCATTCATTCCAAGTTGAAAGAAGATATTGATCATTCTCTTATGGGTGGTTTGTAAAGACAAAGACATAAGGGCATTTTACAGGCTCTCAAATGATCTTACTCCATTCATTCTCTTTACTGACATGTAAGAAATTTTAGAAAGGACTGTGAAAGGAAGATCTGTTTTGTGGGTCGCTAATAAGGTGAATTTCAGCTCTCATTTTTAGATGGTTTACCGTTCTTCTTAATATTTTCAGGATGTTTCTGCAAGGCTTAATCAGTTTCATTTGTCATTGTACCCATGGAATCCACTTTGGACAGCATCAGCATTTCCAACATTGGGATCATTCAATATTCAAGGTTCCAAGTCTTGTGAAAGAGTGATCCAGCTCCTAAACATCCATCATGATCCATGTTTATAGAGTTTAAGCCACACTGATTTGCCAATTGCTGGTCTACCTCCACCATCTTCATGCTTCTGCCCTTTATGATCCAATACAATCTTCTTCGTGATAATTTATTAGCCTGTCATTGTGGTCACTTGGAGTTAGTATATCATGGCGTACTCAGTCATCCTATGCCACAACTTTCCTGTAGGCTTTTTATTCACATACACATCTTCAGTTTAATAATATGCAGACATGTTCATGAAAAGCATTACTACAAAATGTGATGGTATTCGATTTAAGCAATGGCAACTTTATCAAGCCATTTGCTTGTAGCAATACTAATTTTAGTGAACATGAAACATTGGGTAGCCAAAATGTTTTCTTAAATCTATGGATTGCTATTCATCATTCAGTTTACTTGCATACAACAATGCTTTTACCCTTCTTTCATTCCATACTTTTTGTTTTGACCTTCAGTGGCAAGTAAAAAGGAACATTACTATACAAAATGGAGCTAACAAGGCAAGAAATCTAATTAGATCTGTTTCAAATACATCTTCCTTTATTGATTCCTTTCAGTTAAGAATGCTGTACGGTTGGTTGAATAATTTGTGTCAATGCGTTTCACTTGGTTGACATGTTACACATAAGTTTCTTCAGGAAAATTGCTTAAAAAATATTCCAATATTCTCAGCTAACATTTGTAGATGAGATATAGACATTGGTTTCTTAAAATGAAAGTTTGATGACTGTTTCTTTGCTTCCTTGTGAAGTTCTGCAGCAAGAGAACCAGTATCAGCTGAGAAAGCTGTTGAACTTTACCAGCAGACAAGCAAATATGATGGCATGCAGAGGTTTCTCTTAATTCCTTTTACCTTTTAGTTACCCATCTAGGTTGTCTGTATCAATATTTTATGTTGTCAGCTTATGCTCTAAGAATAAATGAAGAATTAAGAACTCTCAGATGTTTTTTCCTTAACCAGTCCTTCCTAGAAGTTCGCTGCTTAAAAATCAAAAGTTGATATGATTTGATGGCCTATATCTGACCTATAGAAAATATTGGCTCCTTCAGTTCATGTTGGTTTAACCCACAAGCAAATGGAGTGTACTTTTGTGGTACGACGAGGCAATACAAGAGAACATAAGAAGCATATGAAGAATGTACTAAGCTTTCCAATGAAGCAAGCGCTTGGATTTGGCAATGGACCTAACAAACTTTTTAGACCTTCACTTAAATTCAATACCTTATTGCAGTTTAATGGGTCTACTCTTGGCACTATTTCTTCTTTGCTGGCTTACAGCATAGTTATTTCAGAAGTATTAAATAGTTTCCAGCTGGTATCTTCAGGAGTTCATATATTGGTTGGATATTGGGTTGGACCAGAATTTGAAGATGGGTGGGGCTATGTTGAAGGTGCTGTTGTTCGTGTTTGTTATCAGTGATGCCTCGTGAGGCTGTGGATATGAATTGATGTACGAAGTCAATGTTAGAGCTTAGTTATGTATTACTGAGGTCTAATGAAAGAATGTCACAATGATAAGAAGTGATGTTTTTGTTTTGCAATCTTATGTTTAAAAGACATGAAACTACCTAATAGATGTTAGTCAATATCTGTATTGGAAGCAATAGCTAATTCCCAACCAGAAGCATACAAGACTCTAAATGGTTTAATATTTAGGGCAACTGCTTCTAGTTGGCATTCAGGACATTCTTTCTCGTTCTGTCAGTTTAAGCATCATTGAATTATTTTTTCTTCTTGGATTATATATCATTCATTCATAATATACATTCTGGATCAGAAAATTCAGATGCTTCTTTGCTTACTTCTAATATGACACTAGTAAAAGAGGACTATACAAGTTAAAGTGTTTACACACATGGTTACTGTTTGCAGCCAAATATAGATTTTGCAAAATGATTTGAAACTATTTCAAAACCCTAAAATCTATACTCAGAGCAACAGAAAAGATTATGATAAAACTATGAAAACCAAACAAATATTGATGTTACCGAAATATTAAAATGTGGTTGCTCACGATTTTTGCATAACTCCACTGTAGATGGTGTCGGGGGCCGGGTAAATGAGAATGAATTTGATTTTTATAAAGTTTGATAGAAATTGGTTTGGGTAGTTAAACAGATTTTTGATTCGGTGAATGGTAAAAGGAAGTTAGGGTTATGGTAGGCATTTTTACGGGTTTTAGATTAAAATAATAAATTAAGTTTATTTAATTTATTATTTTTGGGAGGTTATTAGCTCATAGGTAAATAATAAATTAATTTTAATTTATTATTTACGGGATATGTTAAAATGAAGGATTTAATGGGATATTTAGGGATTATTAGGGATAATTATGGATTTTAGAAATAATGAAAGGTTCGGTCAATTTTGGATGTCTACAGTTACTAATAAAATATTATCATTGACAAAACATGTTATGGGTGGTTTGTGACATGTATAGTGGGAAGTATGTGCGGTAAAAAAAATAATCTGTTTGATGACATAAGTTGTTGCAGGAATACAAGATATAATTTTTCAGCTGAACTTATTGCATTGAAATTAGAGTTCAAACCTTGACATTATTTGTTTGCAGTTGGAACTGTCGTTCTCCGTGTTTTGGTCTGTCATGTAGGAAAACTGTTGCAGGATAACCTTGTAAAATTTCACAAAGAATGCAAATCTTATCAAGTTGCATAACATGTTATGGGTGGTTTGTGACATGTATAGTCGGAAGTATGTGGTAAAAAAATTCTGTTTGATGACATAAGTTGTTGCAGGAATACAAGATATAATTTTTCAGCTGAACTTATTGCATTGAAATTAGAGTTCAAACCTTTACATTATTTGTTTGCAGTTTGAACTGCTTTTCTCCGTGTTTTGGTCTGTCATGTAGGAAAACTGTTGCAGGATAACCTTGTAAAATTTCACAAAGAATGCAGATCTTATCAAGTTGTTAGTAAGCTTCTTTGCAACAGAGCTTTAGCGTGAACTGTGAAGATACATTGGGGTTGAACAATGTTTGATTTTGTTGCATGATCCACAAAGTCCTTAGGTCCCATGTTAGTAAAGATGGGCAACAAGTGAGCATTAGCAAGCAACAATAAAGGAAATATTATTGGGAGAGGTCTAGTATGCAAAAAATTTAAAAAATACGAGGGAATAAAAGTTCATTTCCTTGCAAACCAGTAATCAATATGATGTTCATTTGAGTATTGTTATATACACATTGCCTTCGTTGCTTGTATTTTTGTTCTTGGCTCTTACCATTTGTTACTAATTTTCTGTATGAGTTCATCCTCCTGGGCTATAACAGTTCAGAGTCATATTCATATCACAATTATTACCAAAAGGACCAAAAAGGATCAACATGTCTGGTAAACCAAATGCTTAACATCAGGATAAACTCATAAGAGCACATAAAATACATCACCACTGTCTTCAACCTCTGCAAGATCTGCATATCATATAATACTGTATGCACAGCCCAACTGTCAAATGAAACTACTGCTTCACTGTGAACCATCCTATCCAAAAAGGAGCAATTCTGCTATAGAGAAGATCATTGTGGTAATTCCTTTCCTCTTCAATAAGAAGCAAATGGATTCCATCCTGCTCATACCTATCATACTGTAGATAAGTATTACAACGAATCATTGCATGAGAAGAAAGTAACATAACCTGCAAAACTCATAACTTCTCACTACATACCAAAAAACTGCAATTCTTCAAACTGACAGGTACCAAAAGGAGTAAACTCTGAGCATGAAGGTTAAATCATAACATCATATCTAAACCTAGTATGATGGTATATATGAAAGCCAACAATCAGAAGGATCAAGGAACAACTGTTACTTTAAGTTACTACTTTCACTATACTTGTCAATTGCACCAAGAGCACCAATGGGGGGATCAATATCTGAGATGATTTCAATATCTTTGACAACCTCAAGATCAGCCTCAGGTGGTAGGGTAGGTTCTTTCATCCCCATATCCTCAAGCAACTTATCAAAGGTAAAGTTTTTGTTATATCTTTCCTGAAACCTCATGCACTCTTTTACCAACTTGTCATCCATAGTTCTTGCATCATGTGGCTAGAAGCTGGCCGTTATAATCTTTGATCTTTTTAGGACAGTTTGGCCACCATCAATCAGTTTTAGGAACTTCACCTTAGAGATCTCTAAGGTCATCTGCACCTGCGAAGCAACATGATGGAAAGTGAGTCTTCTACAAGACTCAGTAAGCACTCTTCTCCTCCCTTGAAAGCAATATTCATTTTTGAGTTTCCATAGGGTCCACAAGACTTCAGTAGACACAATTAACCAAAAGTTATTATCAGCTTTGTCAAGACCCATAACATAACCAAATATAATCTCCTGCCAAGTAAAGATATTCTTTGGATCCCAACCTTTAAGCCCATAGAGAAATAAAGACCAAATAAATTTTGCAAACTCACACTCAAAAAAGAGATGCTTAGTAGACTCAACTTGAGAGCAAAAACTACACACAAATTTGTTAGGATCAGACTTAAAACAAACATTACTGACAACCAACCTATTGAGCAAGAGCAACCACCTAAAACATGTTTCTTTAGGATCTAACAAATTGGACCAACATCTAAGGAATATTTTAGATCATTGAACAGGGCTCAGATTAACAGACCAACAATTGTTAGCATAATTGATAGGTTCCAAGGAGTTAGTAATGAGACTATGGATCTTCTTTGAACCACTTTTACAAATCATAGAACCATCATTCCATTTCAAGTCAATATAGATTTTAGAGTTGAATTTAGGAGTCACAGTGCATTGAAGCTTCTAGAGAGATTTCTGCAGAACATTATAGGTTTTCTTTTGGGTCTCTGGAAGGTTAAAAGCCAATTTCTAGACCCTCCATTCTATCAAATTACCACTCTACTATGTCATTGAAACAACTAATTCCTTTGTTGTCCCAAGTCTTAGCAGAACAACCTTGCAATAAAGCAAGTGGCTTATTCTTCCAATGAAGATTCCACCAAATTGACTGAAAATTGAAAACATCTTTACCATTATTGCTCCAAGCATTACAATTTCCAATAAAAGAAAGGTCTAACCAATTCCCATGCCTTCCAAATACTTCTGAAGACACTAGATCCAAAGGCTAAGACAACAAATCTGCTGAAAAGAATATCATGTGGATGCATATACTTCCATTCTTTTGCCCTTTTGGGAACTGCCAATTGAATATTGTTTCTAACAAGGATCTTCCAAGGCTCATCACCCTCAAAGGATTTCAAAATCCACTTAGTGGCACGAACAATTCCTTGTACCTTAAGATCTTTTAAGCCTAGACCCCCAAGATCTTTCCCAAGACAACACCAACCCCATTTGACAACAGACCTCTTTTTATGATCTTTGCCATTTGACCATAAGAAGTTCCTGATTTGTCTCTGCACCTCTTCAATATGGCTGCTATTAAAAAACCAAACAGAAGAAAAGTAGATAGTGTAGGAAGACAAAATTTTCTGACAAATTTGCACCCTACCTGCCAAGGATAGGAATTGGTAATTCCACTTTCCCAGCTTCTTATCAACCTTCTCTTTCACCCATTTCCACATAGGGGGCAATGGAGAAAGAAATCCCCAAATACCTGATTTGCTTGCTAGGCTCTCCCCACTAAAAACCCACCTCTAGAAACCAATCAGGGGGAGAATTTAACCAATTGAGAAGTATGGATTTTTGAATAGAAATTTTTGAACCAAAAGCCAGACAAAAGATATCCAGTTTACTCAACATGTTCCTAAAATTATTTTCTTCCATATTTACAAAAGTTGTAGTATCATCAGCAAATTGGGTGTTAATCAGTTCATCTCCATTAGGCAAGGAAAGTCCTTGTACCCTGCCACCACCAAAAGAGGCCCTCAATAAATAATGCATAGCATCAACAACAATTACAAATAGGGCAGGTGCCAAAAGGCGTCCTTGCCTAATGAATCTCTGAAGTATGAAAGGATCAGAGAAGGAGCCATTAATATCAATCACTGTAACATCTTGAAATAATACCTTAACCATGTCAAAAAACTCTTGAGGAAAGCCAAATGCATCTAACATCATTGTTATGAAGGACCATTCAACCCTATCATAAGCTTTTTCAAAGTCCAGAAGGAGCATGCCAATATTTTGGTTAGTGTGATTTGCCCAGTGCATTGCTTCCCAGCTGGTTAACAAATTCTCTAGAATAAATCTTCCTTTGACAAAACCAGTTTGGGACTTATTGACAAATTTAGGCAACATTTTTTTTAATCTGAGAGCCAATACTTTGGCCAAAATTTTGTATGACACATTGAGAAGGGTAATTGGCCTCCAATTTTTGATTAAGCCTTTGTCACCCTCCTTTGGGAGGAGTTTGATAACTCCTTTGTTAATCTGGCTGCCCAAAGAACCCTTCCTCAAAGCCTCATCATATACTAACCATAAGTCATCCACAATCCAACTGATATTCTTTTTGTAAAATTCTGCAAGCAGGCCATCAACTCCTGGAGACTTATTATTTTTGAAGGTCTTAATTGCATTGAAGATTTCATCTTTGCAAATCACACTACTTAGACTGTTGGCATCCTCCTCAGAGATCTTCACAGGTATAAGATCCATGCAAACCTTTTGGGCCTTGATGCATTGCAGGTTACTGTCATTTGCAGAAAACAAATTTTGATAGAAATTTCTATACTCTTCTTTAACTTTACTAGAGTCTTCTATCCTTTCATTGCCAATCCAAATGTGACTGATCTCTTCTTTACTAATTTTACTCTTAACAAAGTTAAAGAAGAATTTTGAACCTTTATCACCCTCCTTAAGCCAATTCAGTTTGGCTCTTACTTTTAACCCCTGAATCTTCTTATTTTGGATACATTTGATGGAATGTTTTGTGGAGGCTAAAATCTCCACCAAATTATCATCATTTGGGTCATTTTGCAGTCTTCCTTCAATAGAATGAAGCTCTTCTTGTAATTTCTCCTTAGCCTTTCTCTGATCAAGCACAAATTTCTTACCAATGGTCTGAAAAAGGTTTTTCCATCTATTGGTGTTTCTTTCCCAGATTTCAATCTGAGACAAACCCCTCAACATAGACCTGTTAATGTTTTTGAGTGTAAAGGATCCATCCAAGTAGTCTTGGTATCTCAACAGGCTAGTGTTGAGCATAAAAAGATCTCTTTCTCACATTGTCCTTCAAAGCTTGTTTATTTAATGTCATTACAACTTCAATTGGGTAATGGTCTGACATAAACTCAGTGTAGATTGTTACACAATTTCCATTTTCTTTTGGCTCAAAGATGAAATAATCTTCATTTACATAAAACCCATCCAACCTGCAATAAATTCTTTTGCCACTTTTTTTGGTAATTACACTAGGTAAACCATATATCTCTGCTGTCCTTTTTGCCATTTTCCATGGGATCAAATAGTCTCAGATTCTTTATCATTTTTGACTAGAAATACTGTTCATTACCCCTCCAATTCCAATCTAATCCTCCAAGCTTATCTTCTCCTTGCTCAATCATGTTAAAGTCACCAGCCAAAATCCATGGAATCTTAGGAAGGGACCCAAACCACTTCTAGAGTTCAATCCCTTCTCTATAGGCATTTGCTGCATAAACATCACAAACCCCAAAATTTTCATTATCTTTCTCAATAATAACCCACACGGCTCTATTACAATTGGAACAACCATAGCCAACAACCCATTTGGACCACAAATTGTTCATAAGAATTGCTATACCCCCTTTACCTTTCTCATAATTGCTAACATACTATATAGCATCATTCCAAATGATTTTCAGACTGATTTCCAACTGGAAGTCTTTGGCTTTCACTTCCTGAATACAGAGAAAGTCTAACCCATTTCTTTTCTTAATAAATTCTTTGACAACATATTTCCTATCAGGGGATTCAAGTCCCCTATTCCAACTAAGAATTTTTAGCTTCATCAATTTTGGGAGGGGTCACAATAGGCTTCTGATTTTTATACAACCTATCAAAGCATTTAGACATTCTTTCTTCTTTGCATTTTTTCTTACCCTTTTGAGGGATATCCTCTCTAATAAGTAGTTTTCTTGGCCTTTTCCTCTGGTCTTCTATCTTTTCAAACATCTTGTCAATCTCTATTGCTAGTTCATCCTCACTACATGTGTGAGGGCCGCCATCTACAATCATCTCCCCCACCTCATTACTACTCTTATTCAACAAATTTTTGTCTTCTTCCATTGGCTCTAGTGTCTCAGCACAAGGTAGTTCACCTTCAACAGGTACATACTCCCCAACAATTTTATTTGCCTCAATTTGCTCTCTGATTTTATCTAGCACAATTTCTTAGTCTTTTCTTGCCTTGAAGACAGACTCCATCAAGAGAAATGATCTTGTCATTGCTTAAGCCTACATTGTCTTCCCTAAGATGTTTCAAGTTTTCAATTTTCTTTTGCATTTCAATCAGGTTAGTGGCCATTTCTTCCACTACCACAGACCCATTTTGAACCACCTCTTGTACAACAGACATATTTAAATTTTGACTATCAATGCAATTGGGTACTGTATTTATTGTCTCACCAGTTCCTTGAGAATCTCTCTTTTTAATGCCTTGATCAACTCCCAAGTTAGCAGAGTTTTTAAAGATTTTAGGGCAATCCTTCTTTAGGTGTCCATCTCTTTTACACAAAAAAAACAAGCATTTAACCCTCCTAACAATTCAACATCACAAAATAAAGAGTTGCCCCCCCTGAAAAATCTCATTTTTTTCGGGCACAACTATTCCAGGGCAAAGTGAAATTAGAACCCTAGCATCCAAGTGTGCTAGAGAAGCTCTTGTTTCCTCCACTTGCAAGATATTACCAATAGGCTGTAAAATCTGGGAGATAAAGGTCCAGTTCTGAGGCGGTAAGTTATTAATAGTTACCCATCTTGGAACAGTGGCAACTAAAACCTCCTCATTATTTGATTCTGGTGCCCATGCAACCGCTTTGAACATAGAACTTCCCACGTTCCAAAATTTTCTATTTAAAACCCTACAAAAAGATACATAAATACCCATTTTTTCCCATACACTATTGATCCAGTCATCAAAGAATTTCCTAGAAGGAATAACATCAAGATTCATTGCAGCTAAGAAGACAACAATACTTTAAAGCCTTTTTTCTTCTTTATCAAGAGCTACGTCCATTTCTGAATTAGGTTCTACTCTAAGAATGTTTCGGGTGGGGGGGGAATGCTTACCTTCTTCTCCTCCGGCTTGTTCACCTCCGGCTCCTCCTCCATCTCCATTCTCCCTCACCTCAAACCTTGCAGCGGCCGATGCAACTGTTTTTTCTTGCCCTAGAATTTCCTGTCTTTCTGTTCTCTATGCCTCCACCTTTCTCCACCCTATTTTCACTTTGGTCTATGCTATTACTTCATTCCATAGTCTCATTAACCCCCAGAACCATCAGTTAATACCCGATGGGAACAAGCAACGCTATATAACCAATTCAAAATTTAAAAAAACAAAAGACAACAAAAACCACACAAAATCAAAATCAAACCACACAAAACACCCAAAGAGCCACAAAACAAAACAAATGCAACAAAGAGGACCAAGAGGGTTCAGCAAGCAAGGAGAGAGCAAACCAGGGCAGAAAGTGGAAGAAGACTTTTCGTCTCCCACCAAACCATAGAGCTCTCTCCCCCAGAAATATCAAAATTTGCCTTTCCTCATGTCAATTATTTTATGTCAGTGTGTGTTTGAAACAAGTGCATTTGTCTCATGGTGGAAAATTAAGCACTCCTTTGCAGATCACAACAATGTTAAGAACAAAGGATAAACCCTTGAGTTTTTAGATTATTCACTAAGAGAGATGTTGCTAAGATCTTTCTCTACATAAATACATGAATTAGAGATCATTTGCCTCCAAGTTTTTGGAAGAAACGTAGATAAAGTTGTCAATTTTATTACCAATTTTTAATAGGTTATATTGATTTGTTAAATAATTTCACTCAAACAAGAGAAACATGGTACTCTATTCTAGCTGGTTAAAACCCATATCCCAAGCTTTTCTAAACAAACCCGAACTACCCACGAACCAAGGGTCTCTTTTGAGAATCCATGCCTGGTTTTCTTATAAGAAAAGATAGCAACAAAGAAGCCACTAGGCACAGAGAGAATATTAGTGCTACTTATTACTAGCTTAGATCTATTAGAAACCCAAGGTCAGATCATTTTATATGAACCACTAGTTAACAAATTTGCAAATTAGTCCACTGAATTAAGAATTCGAAGTTTTCAATACAATACTAACAAATTGTTAACATCTAATCGGGGTACCCACAGCAGCCAAACAACTATTCTGCAACAGAGGTAATTAGTTCTTATATTTCAAAACGAATGGGTTCACATATGCTTGGAAATTGGAGAATGGGGAAACATTAGGAAATAGAACCATTGCCAAACATCCTCATTGAAATGAGCTCATGTGCCATTACTTTGATCAACATCAAGTATACAATAATTCCTACTTCATGATGATACAATTTAAGACTGATTCAACCATTATGTATACATATAACAATTTTTTTACAATATGCATTTTCATGATATATCATTTTGTATTTACGTTGTCTTGACTACAATCCAAGGTTTGAGAAGTCTCAGGTTGAATCCGTGATGTAGTAGTAAAATACCTACCTTAATGATGCACAGGTCACTAATTCTTTTTCCCTGTGAGTCCCCAATTTGCCCGTTCACTCCCTGCCTGCCACCTTGACAAGAATTCAAACACAATGCAGATTATGGGTCTACTCTGGGTACCATATCTTCTATGCTGGCTTGCAGAATAGTTATTTCAGTAATTTTGTATAGCATGCACCTGGTATCTGCGGGTTCATATATTGGTTGGATTTTGCGTTGGACCAGATTTTGAAGATGGGTGGGGCTATGTGCATGTTCATTATCAGTGATCCCTTGTATATATAAAATTATAAATCAATGTATATGGTGGATATGAATCAATGTATATAGTTGACATTAGAGCATAGTTATGTATTGCTGAGTTCTAATGACACACCATAATCTGAAAAAGGGATCATTGCTACGATTAAGATGGTTGGTTGTTTCTCCATTTAGCCCAGAAAAGACCAATTCAGGAGTTCCTTCACAAGAGAGTTGCGTTTTGTTGGTTTTGGAGCATTATGAACTTGTGGGTGGTGTTTTTGAAGACTTGGGATGATTCAAAGCATCTTGGGGAAGAAGACAAACTTGCATGCAGGTGATAGAATTAGGTGGTTTTTCAATTTTGACGAGTTCACCGCTTGTTACAGGCAAGGAACAAGCCAAATGTAGTGGCAAATTTTCATTTGCCTCAGCTAATTCGTTAACCGCTGTGCCAAACTTGTGTTTGCCAAGGGTTTGCCTTGGCGAATTCGTCAATTGCCGCGCTGAACGCATGTTTGCCCTGTGGTAAAACCGACGAACTCACCACAGGTCAGATAACAATGGGAATGTGAATGGTTTTGACCATTCATTACAACTTTTGGGCATTGGTTTTGTACTCTTGGAGGACAGGAAGAAGGCTATATCAACATGTTTGAACATGGAACAAAGGTTGGCACTCATGTTTACCTCTTGGAGCAAGTGTTTTGCAAGCCATTATCATGTTTGAGTAGGATTTTGGAACTGGGTCGTGCTTTGTAGGTTGCAGCAGCTATTAGAACTTATCATGTTTGAGCAGGATTTTGGAACTGGGTCATGCTTTGTAGGTTGCAGCAGCTATTAGAACTTGTTGTAGAGTTTGGTTGGTCATATTCAGACTTCAATACATTGTGCTTAGCTGTCGCATAGTGGAGATGAGGAGTTTATGCTCTTCTTGCTGGAGTATTTTGTGTTTTAGTTATTGTCTCTCTCTTTACTACTCTTGTTGCATGTTTTCTATGCTTTGTGATGTTGTTTGAATGCAAATTAATGATTGTTATGTGATTAAGTAGCTGTTAGCAGTTAGCACTATTTTCATACTTGAAGAGGTGTTTTGGGTAGTCTTATGTTAAGAATCTGTTGTTGGTGGGCTGTTTGGGAGTTCTCACTCAGTTTACGGATCAGAACATCATTGAAGATAACAAGCGATATTTATGTTTTTGCAATTTTATCTTTTAAAGACTTCAAAATACCGAACATATGTCTAGTCAAAATGTCTATTGGAAACAATAACCAGTTTTCAACCACAAGCATACAAGACTATGGTTTAATTTTAAAGGTTATTACTTCTAATTGGCATTCAGGATATACTTTCTCTGTTGTCTGTTTTAGCACCAATGGATTGTATTTCTTTCTTTGGATTATTTATCATTCATTCACAATAAGCATCGTGGTTGCAAAGATTGAGATGATTCCACCATGTCACTAGTAAAAGAGGACTTTGCCAAATGTAGCTTAAATGTTTACACACAGTTACTGGTAAAAAGTGACTGTTAATGGAACAATTTATGGGTGGTAAAAAGTGACATGTAAAGTTCAAATAGGATGAACTAATTACGCCTTTTGGAGCATAAGGATGGAGACTTATTTGGATGCTCTAAGTTTTGACATTTGGCATAATTAGTCTCCATCCTAATGCTCCAAAAGGCATAATTAGTTCCATCAAATAGTATATGCACAAACATTACTTGTTTGATGACATAAGTTGTTGCAGGATTACAAGATTCAACTTCTTAGTTGAATTGATTGCATTGAAATAGAAATCACACCTTGAAATTCTATGTTGTAGTTTTAACATGTTTTTTTCCTTCTTCTTCTGCTAAGTAGGTTTCAGAAAGAATTGCACATCTAATCAAGTTGTTAGCTAACTCTTTTGAAACATAGCTTTAACAATGAAGATACATTTGGCTTGAACAATTTTTGATCTTGTTGCGTGATCACTTGAGATCCTATAAAGTTGTTACATCCCATATTATTAAAGATTAGCTATGGGTGAGCATTTGTAAGCAACAATCATGGAAATATTGTTAGGAGAATTTTTTTTTCAAACATTTATATGCAGAAATTCACAACTTGCATGGAATTAAAAAGTTAATTTTCTCTCAAAACAATAATCAATATGAAGTTCATTTGAAATACAGAGGAATTAACCTTGAGCCAACAATAATAAGTGTTGTTATTGTACATTTCTTTGGTTGTTTGTATTCTTGTTCCAGAATACTGTTTGTTACTAATTTTCTATATTCATGCAATGTTTTTCCATTTTTGTCGTGTTCTTGTGCCCCATAGACTACATCTAGTTTATTGCTATGTTTTAGGAGTTTTTGGGATGGGGATTGTAAGATGCATTTCCAGGATGGTAGGGGATGGTAAGTCTTTTTTTAAGGGGATGACAAGGGACAACAACTAAAAAATAGGGAAAATTTTAATTATTCATATATAAGACATTCATCATATACATTATAGAACCATATTATAGAATATTAAAGTGGAATTGAGAATTCACATGAGAGTTGACACAAATTAACAAAATTTCATTGCTTTCATTGTCAGTGTACATATATATTATATAACAATTACAATATAATGGCCAAATGCTACAAGTTAGTGCTACAAAACGACAAAAAACATAAGAATTTCTATTGCACCTAATCTTCATTTGCTAATATTACATCAAAATCTGAGTAAGATTTTGAATAACTCCCATCATGAGGGACTACCTTATCCAACTAGTCTCTCTTATGTCTCCTCTTCATCAATATTTGTGTCATCTTCAAGATCAACATCCCAATGTGTGATAGGAGTCTAATGAGACTTAAAGTTTTTCGATTCTAAAGTTGCAAGGCACTATGCATGGACACCAACTTCCCTAGTTATCGAGAGGTAAGCCTATTCCTCTTGATAGATTGGATGAAATTGTATGTCGACCACTTTTTCTTAGCAGAAGAGGATTTGACAACCTGTGAAAGGAGGTGAGTGATGAGCATCCTCAACTCCATGGCATCCTTGACATGCCATGCCCACCATATGATAGAGTAATTTTGAGTTAATGTAGCCTTATTGGTCCTAGCCTTTGGTTTGCTAAATGTGGGTTCACGAAGATTGACAAAGGCAAACCACTGTTGTTGAAGTAAAGCTACCTCTTTAATGCTATACATCTTTCTAAGTGCCTTCATCAACCCTTCTTTCACTTTTTCATCTTTAGAAGAAGACACTCTCCTAGGCATTTTAGTGCATAATATTTGGGATTTACAACATAGGTTGCCATATGAAGTAGGTTGCTCATAGTGTTCCACCGTTGCATTCCAATGGGCCAAATATGTTCTTCATATAGTCTCAAATCATGGTTTTTGCTATGAATTGCTTGTTTTATTCAGTCAAGCATGCTATCAAATGTCTCATAAATTTCACTAAGACTAGGCGAGTGTATATCAACATACCTAATCACTTCCACATTAAGTGACATGAAAGATCAAATGTGTTTACAAATAAAATATTAAAAAAAGAATAAGACTCAATTTTGATATAAAATTAAAATATATAAATTTTAGTAATTAAGTAATTTACCTCAAAGTGGACCACCAATCATCATCAAGGATTTTTTGCTTCACACTCTTCCCTTTAGCTATCCCAATCTCTTCCCACCTACCCCACTTAGCATTAACCATCATTAATTGCAAAGGCATCTTAATCTTAAGCATCTGATCTAGCAAGATGAACTAACTGATATAACTAGTCTCCATAGGGTTAAGGAATTCCCTATTCAAAAAAGACTTGAAGAGAGTTAGTGAGGTGTGATGGTTATAAATGGACATCTATGTCTCTAGTTGCAACATAATCTATCTTCCCAATGTCTTTCAATGCATTGTTCAATGTGTGCACATAGGGTCCAAAAATTTGTTTGTAAGCATCTTTTACCATCATGCTAGCTAGTCTACAAACATATGTTGAGTCAGTGACAACTTGTATAACATTTGAGGCCCCAACCTCCTTTATGGCCTCTTTCAAAATATGAAATTGGAAGCTTGCATACTTGTGCTTCCTTGAACAATCAACAACTCTAAGAGAATAAGAGCTAGTTGTAGATGTAACTATGATAATGATGGATCATTGATGTCTAATATCATTACACTCATCCATTATAATCGAGCAACTTGTCCTTAGTCAAGTTTGCCTCATGTCTTCCATCGGTAAACTCATATCAGAATACTCTTTACTAAGAATGGTGGTACGTGTAATGTTAAAAATTGCATTCCTTGCAATTATCAAATTATGTTTTACACTCAGTTTGGCATCCATCTCTTTAGCATGTTTTAGGGTACACCGAATCAATAACCTTAGCCTTTCTCCCTTACCAATTGCCAAGTTTTTATTTTTCTATATTCTATTTCTCATAACCTTTTGGCACTATTTTTGACATTTATGCCTAGACAATAGTGTGGGTGCACAAACATTTACACAACTATGATTTCATCCTATTTGTTCAAAAATTAAAAATATGTCTTCATCTGCCTTTTTGACCATTGAAGTCTGTTGTAATGCTTTTCTTGTCAACTAATGGCTCTATATCCAAGAATATGAACATTTCTCTCTTCTCCTAACTTCTTTGGAGCCCATGTTGAAAATGGGAAGCACATGCAAAAATTTGGAACTCTCTCTTTCGCTGTAACTTTTCTTTTAGCTTGGATATCACATTGATCTTCTATCTTTGCACATGTGTGTTGACATATCCATTCCTTTTATCATTTGCAAGTTAGTTCTTTCATTGTTTTTGGGATATGTGATAATCTATGTTGCAGTGCATTTGTTAATATATTTTAATGTTATAGTTTAGTATTTTATTGTTTTGTATTCTTTATTTCTTTGTGGCTATGAGGAAACATTCTTTGCTTGCCTCATCCTTCATGAAGATCCTTTCAACCACAAGCCTCTTCCTTATCTCCTCAAGGTAATGGTGTTTTATCTCTATTTCATCGTGGGTTTATTGTACTTGCAACCTTTTATATTTCTCCTTATAGATTTAGTTTTCTTGGTAGTGCTTGGTGATTCATCTTCTCAACTTTTCTATTTCCCTATATATCAGGATAGTGATAGGTATACTTAGTGCTATTTTCATGTTTTATTTATTAAGTGTTGCTTTTAGTTTTACATACATGTAAGGTAAGAGAACATTCTCAAATCCAATCTACTTTATATTTAATTGCTTGTGAAAATTGGAACTCCAAAATAGGGGTTTGACCATTTTGACAAGCTTTTTAGCAATCACCCTTTTCTCTTTGTTCCAACTAGAGGTACTCTTGGTAGTTTCTTTATAATGAGGTTGTTTTATCATACACTTCATGAAATGCATATTTTTCTTGGTACACATTTGTTGCATTCATGTTAAAGTTATGTTAGTTGTCATTCAAGTAATGTTGTAAATCCTTCTCTTAGGAACTCATTTTAATAGGAAATCTCTTTAGCTTAGCATATGGCGTGTTTAGTATTGTTAATGGATTACTAAGTAGAATCTGTATGATCTAGGTGAAATAACATCTAATGGTCTAAGTCTTACAAAACAAGGCCTAGTGAATTAGACTACTCAATTAATGTTGCATGTTGAATAGTTTATTGTTTTCTTGCTTGATACTTGACTGTGTGCATGTGAATAGACATCAATCTACATGTTTTCTAACCACACACTTCACTCTAAAAATGAAAGTCACATTGAGAATAACTTATTTTAAGTGTTCTTCCACACTACATAAATTGGTATAAAAGGTTGTGTTTTGCTCTACGTCTTTCACCTTTTGCTTGTAAGCTTGTAGACTTGTCTTTCTACACTTAAAGATCTCGAGGTCATTATCTTGTTAATAGCTAATACAATATAGACTAGTGACAATCAAATTAGGTTTATATTTGTGTCTAAAGGGCTTAGCTTATTTAGCATATAGTTTTAGAAGAATTGATGATGATTGACTAACCTTTGTTGCTACTTATTCTCCTAAATAGTTTTTAGATTGAATGTTATTTATGGGATCTTACAAGGGAAAACTCCCAGAGCCTAGTAGATCTCGAAGAAGGAGAGTTAAGCTTTCTCTCATAGTTGGCCTTGCTTTTAATCTTTTCAATTATAGAAGCTTGCATTTGATTGCCCCAAACCTAACACCTTCTAAGGTTATTTTGAGCTTCTTAGAAAGGATTAAGAATACCAAGAAGGAAAAAATCCCCAACACTACCCACTTGCAAGCTTCTTGTACATTTATGGCATTCATCTCTTACAAAAGAGAACTTAGTTTAGGATCAAATGTTTCATAGTATAGGGACAAACATACTATTTCATTAGCCTGTACATGCTCTAGAATCTCCCTTACAACCTTCAAAAATCTACTATTCAATGCACAAATATAATCACCATTTCTTATTTGAATATTAGAAAGCTCTTAGATTATCACATTGGGATCAACTTCATCACTAAACTGGTCAATAAAAGTTGATTCAAATTCTTCTCAAGATGAATTAAATAGACTAGACAAATTCCTAAACCACTCATTTGCATCACCCATTAATGACCAAACATATAATATCAACCATACATCTTCATCTTCCTACTTATAATTAATTATTCACCAAATAAATAAAAGTATGGAGATGCATCTTACATGATGCTAAATCATTTCCATGAAACTGGGGCAATCGGTTTCATATTTCACTTGGTATGGGACTAAGAAAATTATGTATTTTAGTAAAATCCAACCTAAATTATATAAACTAGTGACAAAGGGAAGCCTTTGAGGTTGGTACTTTTCCTAATGAGTGTTACCTCTGGGAGGAGGTATTAGGTTATTTTGAAGGTGAGGTTTTTGATAAACCATTTCAAGCTGATAAAATATTTGGTTAGCGGCATATGGTGTTAGACTTAGGGCATACAACTAAGAGGGGGGGGGGTGAATCAGTTGTACGAAACTTTCTCTTTTTAAACACTTGAATCTTCTTTAGTGATTAGCATAATATTAATCATGAACCATAATGCATTCAAATCAAAAGCAGAAACATATCAACACATATGACACCAAGATTTTGATGTGAAAAGCCCGGCTAAGGAAAAAACCACGGGGTGATTAACCCACGAATGTATTCTCTGTTAGAAGAATAGAAAGAACAAAATGGCACATGCCAATTAGGGCTCATTACCTGAGCACACTGCTCACAAGAGGCTCACTGCCTACAAGAGACACACTGTCTACAAAGGAATAAGTATCACCTTTATGAACTGGAGAATAGCATCTCAGCATGCTTGAAACAGTTCCATTTAAGCCCAATACTTCTGCTCTGCCTTTTGCACTTCTCTTCGCTACCACACACTCATCAGCACAAGACACACTTCAAAATGAATTTACAAACCCTTATTTATACAAGGCATCAACTTAGGAACAATCATCTAAGTCAACAAACATCTACAAGAACATCTGCAAGACGTGTAATACATCCGGTCAGCCAGTCTCAAGAAGAACACCAATATCTGTGGTTATTCTTCAAATGCAAACTCTAACTTCAATGCGGACCACCAACATTAACTGGACATGATCCAACAATCATCATAACCTTCCTTGAATCACCAAGAACATCCACACTTCATCATCCTACTGGAATTCTTCTCTCCTTCATCCAGAGCTTCAAGAACATAGTCTGTCATCACTGTCACAAATGAATAGGCTCTTCCGGACCTTCAAACCATGAACCAATCTATTTGATACTTCATAGGGACATCCTCAACACTCCCTCAGTTCCGCAGAACGGGATAATGCATTACCGGACCTCACCGGACCTATCTGTGTCACTCTGTCACCTCTGGACACCTACCAGAGCCGGTTCTACTTGAACGACCATAACTTCTTCAGATCTTCATGCGGACCTCTGAAAACTTGATTGGAGCATCTCAAGACTTATATCTACAAACCCTTTAAACCACATCCTCTGATCCTCAACCTATCTTTGACTTTTACCTTGTTGTCATCACTGTTCTTCACTGTTCCTGATTGAGACTAATTTTCTCAATATCCTCAACACACAGCTCATCTAATCCTTCTCATTAATGCAATATGAGTATGTTGACGTCAATGACAACACCGGTTAGGCCCATACTTGCAACAATCTCCCCCTTTGTCATTGATGGCAACATATGATGTGGAAAACCATCAAGATAAGAACTTTTCCTTACTGTCACAACTCCCTCTGTCAATAGCAACCATTCACATGTCTTCTCTCCCTTTATTGCTCCCCCTTTGATCAGCAACCACTTGTTTTTCACATGTCTTCTCTCCCCCTTTGACATCAATGGCAAAGGGCTCATACTTGCAATTTCACCACCTCAGACTCATACCTGCTGCCCCTGAGTAGCAGCTCCCCAACATCAATCCGGATCACAAGATGTGACTGTGATACTCACCGGACTGATGCACATCAGTGCTCCTTAGTTCATCACCGGAGGGGCAATAACCCCTAACTTCTCCCTGAGATACTCAAAAGCGTCCTTAGGTAGAGGTTTAGTAAAGATATCTGCAATTTGATCCTTGGAGGGCACATACTCCAATCTGAGTTCATTCTTGTTCAGTTGCTCTCTCAGAAAGTGAAACTTGATAGATATATGCTTAGTCTTAGAATGCAACACTGGATTCTTAGAAATACTTATTGCACTTGAATTATCACAGAAAATTATGATAGGCTCCTCATATTCTACTTGAATATCTCTTAGCCTCTGCTTCATCCACAGAACTTGAGTGCAACTACCTGCTGCTGCAATGTATTCTGCTTCAGTTGTAGACATGGATATTGCCTCTTGTTTCTTGCTTAGCCAAGAAACCAATCTTTTTCCCTAAAAGAATGCTCCTCCACTTGTGCTCTTCCTATCATCCACATCTCCTGCCCAATCTGTATTTGTATATGCATGAAGAGAAAAATTATGATCTCTAGGATACCATAGACCATACTCAACTATTCCTTTTAAGTACCTAAAAATTCTTTTGATTGCCATGACATGAGATTCTCTGGGGTCAACCTGGAATCTCGCCACAAGACCAACAACCTGCATTATATCTGGTCTAGTTTGAGTGAGATACAATAATCCTCCAATCATTGATCTGTACTTTGTCTGATCTGTCTTAGGAGAGTCATCATTTTTGCTCAACTTACATCTAGTTTCCATGGGAGTGTTCATTGGCTTTGAATCTTCTATTCCAAATTTCCTCAATAGTTTTTTCACATATTTGGTCTGAGAAATAAAGATTCCTTTCTTTGTTTGCGTAATTTGTAGACCCAAGAAGAAATTCATTTCACTGAGCATTGACATTTCAAACTCACTTTTCATTTGATTTGCAAAGGTTTTACACATACTGTCTCTTCCTCCAAAGATGATATCATCAACAAATACTTCAACAATCAAGATGTTTTCATGATCAATTTTGAAATATAGGTTACTATCAGCAGTACCTTTGTTGAAACCAATCTTCAAAAGATGTTTGTCCAGTCTTTCATACCACGCTCTTGGTGCTTGCTTTAGACCATACAGTGCCTTCTTTAATTTGCAAACCATATCACCACGCTCAAATAACTGAAATCCATCTGGTTGTTCAATGTACACTTCTTCTTCTAAGTCACCATTTAGGAAAGAAGATTTGACATCCATATGATACACCTTGAAACCCTTGAAGGCAGCAAATGCAAGAAATAGTCTGACTGCTTCAATTCTTGCCACCGGAGCAAAGGTTTCTTCAAAATCAATTCCTTCTATTTGAGAGTAGCCTTTGCAGACCAATCTGGCTTTATTTCTGATTACTTCACCAACTTCATTTAGTTTGTTCCAGAAGACCCATTTGGTTCCAATCACATTCTTGTTTCTAGGTCTGGGAACAAGATTCCAAGTGTGATTTTTCTCAATTTGCATCAACTCTTCCTCCATTGCTTTGGTCTAATTTTCATCATTGCAGGCTTCATTTATTGTCTTAGGTTCAATCTTTGAAATTAGACAATATTCATCTGAATTTTGAGTAATTTTCCTTCTAGTTTGCACACCTTTGCTTTTGTCACCTATGATCTAATCTTCAGAGTGGTTTAGTCTTACATACCTTGGAACTTTGGGAGTTTCTTGCACTTTTGCTTCTTGATCAGGCTCATTCAGACCTATCTCTTCTTCCTGATTTACCGGATCAATCTGAATCTGACTTTTAGGAGAGGATTGAGCTCCTTGAACCAGAACACCATTCTGATCATCTTCATCATACTCATAAAACCTTAAGGGTTTCTCTATTCCCTCATCAACCTTCACATTTGTACTTTCTATCATCTTTCTTAGTCTCTTGTTATAACACCGGTATGCTTTGCTTTGAGTAGAGTAACCCAAGAATATTCCTTCATCACTTCTAGCATCAAACTTGCCTAAATCTTCATCTCTTTTGATGTAACACTTGCTACCAAAGACTCTGAAATATCTTACAGTAGGAGTAATGCCAAACCAGAGTTCATAAGGGGTCTTATCGGTATTGCTTCTGATTTGAACTCGATTAAGAGTATAGACTGTAGTGTTGACAATTTCTCTCCAATAGATTTGAGGAACATTTTCTTCCATCATCATAGTCCTAGATGCTTCTTGGATGGTCTAGTTCTTTCTCTCCACTACTCCATTCTGCTGTGGAGTCCTCGGAGCAGACAACTGTCTCTTAATTCCATGTTTCTCACAGAATTCTATGAACTCACCGGATGTGAATTCTCTACCTCTATCAGACCTCAGACATTTCAACTTTATTTCTGTTTCATTCTCTACCATAGCCTTGAATATTTTGAATTTCTCAAGAGCTTCTGATTTCTCCTTTAGAAAGGTTACCCACATCATCTGGGAATAGTCATCTATTAGCAGCATGAAGTATCTATCACCTTGAATACTTCTGGTTCTTGTCGGACCACAAAGATCAGTGTGAACTAAGTCCAATAGTCTGGTGGAAGATAGTTCCTTGCTTTTGAA
Source organism: Cunninghamia lanceolata (assembly GCA_027924645.1). Classification (NCBI taxonomy): domain Eukaryota; kingdom Viridiplantae; phylum Streptophyta; class Pinopsida; order Cupressales; family Cupressaceae; genus Cunninghamia; species Cunninghamia lanceolata. The sequence goes on along the minus strand of BSBN01000112.1, from coordinate 11,319,404 downwards.
TGTGACTCTGCTCAGCTTACCCAACTGACATTCCTTACACAAGCTGTTAGTAGGTTTCACCAATTTTAGAAGATCTCTTACAGCCTGAGTATTGCTTATCTTGATGATATTATCAAAATTCACATGACACATCCTTCTATGCCATAACCAACTCTGATCAACTTGAACAAATAAGCATCTTTTACCAATACCAACCAAGTGAAAGATATTACCTTTAGTTTGAGCACCGGATGCAATCTCTGTTCTGGACCTTTCAAAGGTTTTGCATTTTCTATCCTTGAATCAGAGATCATAGCCTTTGTCCACCAACTGTCCAACACTGAGAAGATTGTGCTTCAAACCTTCAACATACAGTACATTACCAGTTTTGTTTCTTCCATCAAAAGAAATAGTTCCTCTTCCTCTAATTCTACCAACAGAATTATCACTAAACTTCACCACTCCTCCTTCATACCTTTCCAAGTCTATGAACTTATTTTTGTCACCTATCATGTGGTGAGAGCAACCACTGTCAATAACCCAATCATTCTTTTCTTCAACTTGGGCAGCCAGAGCTCTTTCTACAACTTTATGATTGGTAGATACAGAGGATATTAGTTCTTCTTCCTTGATGGCAATAAACATCCATTCACTTCCGGATCTGTTCCCTGTCTCTGATTCATCATCTGTTACTCCTTCATTATCATCTTCTTCATGAACATAGTAACAATTCTTTTGGAACCTTGATCTGTTAGGATTTGGTTTTGAAAATCTTTCCAGACATCTTGAGGCAAAATGACCAATCTTATTGCAGTTAAAACATTTAAAAGGTAATTTTCCTTCATACTTACCGGATCCTCTTGGCATTCTCTTTGCAATGAGGGCTTCAAGTTGAGCAGTTTCTACTTCTTCTTCCAGGTCTTTTCTTGCTTTTCCATACAATGACAAATTCCTTGATGAGTTCTCTCCTGAATCAAATCCTTGTTTACCTTTCACAGAGGCACTGACTTTGAATGCAGATTCAGTTTTGGGGGGATCATCTCCAAATTCGGTCATTTCAAAAGCAGCCAGTTTGCCAGCCAATTGGTCTCTTATGACAGTTGCATGGGATCTGAATTCATCAATGGCAGCAACCTTGATTTTGTAAGAGGTAGGAAGGGATCTGAGAATCTTACCAACAATCTCATTTTCATCCAAGACTCCACCAGAGTTTCTAATTCCACAAACCAGCTCATTCACTCTAGGCATAAAAGTGGTGATATTTTCATCATCTCCCATCTTCAGTTTTTCAAATTTCCCTTTTAGACTCTGTAACCTTGCACATTTAACATACTCATCTCCTTCATGCAGAAGTTCCAGTTTAATCCAGATCTCATAGGCAGTTGGTAGGTCAATAACATTTGAGAGCTCTGAATCAGTTAATGCACTTAGAAGAGCCTCTTTGGTCCGCAGATTGTTTTCAGTATCTGTGATTTCATTTAGGGTTGTCGGACCACCCTGTGGAGGTACATACGCTTTTGAGACCATGGACCAGTACGTCTTTCCCATACACTGCAAGTGACATTTCATGTGACCTTTCCAAAGAGAAAAGTTGGTTCCATCAAACTTCAGACTATCCTTCTTGTATGACGACATCCTGGATCTCCTCAAGCGGTTAAGCTCCTTTTAGAGGAACTTAGCTCTAATACCAATTGTTAGACTTAGGGCATACAACTGAGAGGGGGGTGAATTAGTTGTGCAAAACTTTCTCTTTTTAAACACTTGATTCTTCTTTAGTGATTAGCATAATATTAATCATGAACCATAATGCATTCAAATCAAAAGTAGAAACATATCAACACATATGACACCAAGATTTTGACGTGGAAAGCCCGGTTAAGGGAAAAACCACGGGGTGATTAACCCACGAATGTATTCTCTGTTAGAAGAATAGAAAGAACAAAATGGCACATGCCAATTAGGGCTCACTGCCCGAGCACACTGCTCACAAGAGGCTCACTGCCTACAAGAGACACACTGTCTACAAAGGAATAAGTATCACCTTTATGAACTGGAGAATAGCATCTTTAGCATGCTTGAAACAGTTCCATTTAAGCCCAATACTTCTGCTCTGCCTTTCACACTTCTCTTCGCTACCACACACTCATCACCACAAGACACACTTCAAAATGAATTTACAAACCCTTATTTATACAAGGCATCGACTTAGGAACAATCATCTAAGTCGGTAAACATCTACAAGAACATCCGCAAGATGTGTAATACATCCGGTCGGCCAGTCTCAAGAAGAACACCAATATCCGTGGTTATTCTTCAAATGTAAACTCTAACTTCAATGCGGACCACCAACATTAACTGGACATGATCCAACAATCATCATAACCTTCCTTGAATCACCAAGAACATCTGTACTTCATCATCCTACTGGAATTCTTCTCTCCTTCATCCGGAGCTTCAAGAACACAGTCTGTCATCACTGTCACAAATGAATAGGCTCTTTCAGACCTTCAAACCATGAACCAATCTATTTGATACTTCATAGGGATGTCCTAAACACTCCCTCAGATCCGTAGAATGGGATAATGCATTACCGGACCTCACCGGACCTATCTGTGTCACTCTGTCATCTCTGGACACCTGCCGGAGCCGATTCTACTTGAATGACCATAACTTCTTCAGATCTTCATGCGGACCTCTAAAAACTTGACTAGAGCATCTCAAGACTTATATCTACAAACTCTTGAAACCACATCCTCTGATCCTCAACCTATCTTTGACTTTTACCTTGTTGTCATCACTGTTCTTCACTGTTCCTGATTGAGACTAATTTTCTCAATATCCTCAACACACAGCTCATCTAATCCTTCTCATTAATGCAATATGAGTATGTTGACATCAATGACAACACTGGTTAGGCCCATACTTGCAACATATGGTTGAGCCTTTTGGTTTTGTAAGTGAGCATATTGAGCTTTCAATTGAACTGTTGCGAGTATGTGCCTAATCGGTGTTGTCATTGATGTCAACATACATATGTTGTCATTGGTGTCAACTGTGCTCCTATCTTTTTGTTTGCCTGTAATGAGTAATATGCTCTATATTTACTTATGTAAGTAATCTTGATGTTGAGGATATTGAGAAAATTAGCTTCTCCAGTAGAAATAGTGAGTTGCAGTGGAACAATGTATTGCATACAGAAGAACAATCTAGAAGAATGCTCTGCATTTTCTATAGAATGAATATCTTTGTCTGCGGATTGGAAGTTATTTAGAAGTCCATCTGAAGATGCCTTGTTCCAATTTTGAGCCTCCGATATGAAGAACTGAGTGAGTTATGTTCACCAGAGTGAAAACAACTTTTTTCTGTATGTTTGGCAAAGACAGGGAGAAAGTGTTATGCTCCGCATTCCTCCGCATTGAAGTATTTTGATATGTGATTCTAGAGATAAGTCTGAGATAATGTTAAGTGCCTTCAACTCCAATGGTTCGTGATTTGGCAGTCTGCAAGCTATCCTTTTCTTATGACAGTAGCTGACAGTGTTGTTCTTGTGCTCCGATTTGAAGAATCTTCTTGATAGAATGGTTAGAGATCGTGCGGTTGTTCCTGGTGATTACAATGTGCTTGTGGATGTCTCTTGATCATGTTCCTACCTTTGGATTGGTCTGCAAAAAGAAGTGTGGATCATGAAAGAAGATTGTTCTTAGAAAACCTAGTGTTAACTCTAGTCTTGGCCGACTTGGTTGATTTCACTATTTGTGGAGATGCATTGAAGATTGTAGAAGCATGTTGTGGCATAGAGGATTGCATTTGAGTCCCAACTAAGGCGTGGCATGTTCATCATACTTCTCTACATCTTTTCTTAGCCAAATTTTGTAATAGGTCTAGACCTATTTCTATGTATGTTTTGTAATGCCGACCTTGGAGAATGTTCCAATGATTGATGAATGTAATGCCGACCTTGATGTACATTCCAAGGTTGATGAATTGTATAAACGCATGTAATAGAGTTGCAAAAATGAGTGTGTAAAAAGATGAAGAGATAAGTGTGAAGGTGTGAAAGAGCAGAGAAGAGAAGTTGTATTGTGCTTCAATGGAACTAAATCCTGGCATGGAGTAGATGCTACTTAATCATTTCACCCTTTGGTAGTGAGGCACCATTTGGCAGTGAGCCATTATTTGTAGTGAGCAATTTGGGCAGTGAGCCCTGTAGGTAGTGAGTCTCTATTTTTTGGTATTGTTATAACTTATATATTTATGTGGGCTAACACCCACCATGGTTTTTCCCTCTTAGGATTTTCCACGTAAAAATCTAGTGTCAACTATGTTGAATGTGTGTTTGTGATTAAGTTTATGGTTTCATGCTCTCATGGTTAAATTTGATTATAAGTAATTAAGTTATTGATGGTTTGACATTCATATGAAGCTAAGTTTTTGTAACAACTGATTCACCCCCCTTCTTAGTTGTCTAGTGTATTCCAACAATTGGTATCAGAGAAAGGTTCCTCAGTGGTAAGCTTAACAGCTTGAGGTAGATCCAGGATGTCTTACAAGAAGGAGGCTCCGCAGTTTGATGGGACGAATTATGAAACTTGGAAGATTCACATGAAAAGCCATCTGCTTTGCATTGGTTATAAAGTATGGCAAGCGACACAGATTGAATATACCATGCCGGAGAATGGTCTGACAACTAAAGATGAAGTCAAAGAATATGAGGTAAATATAAAAGCTAAAGATGCTCTGTTGAGTGCATTGACTGATTCTAATTTAATAAAGGTCATGGATTATGCATATGCTAAAGAAGTATGGGATAAGCTGAGTAATCTATATGAAGGAGACGATTCTATAAAGAGTGCCAAATTGCAGGGACTAAAAGCCAAATATGAAGGACTTAAAATGGGAGAAGATGAAAACATAACATCCTTCATGCAAAAGATTGATGAACTTGTTACTGGAATCAAAGGTATGTGAGGAACTATTGATGAAATTGAAGTTGTGATGAAAATTCTTAGGTCATTACCTAAATCCTATGCACACAAGGTGGCTGCAATTGAAGAAATAATGACTGTGAAAAAGATTAATAAGGATCAGTTGCTTGGTAAGATTATTGCTTTTGAAATGAGAGAGTTTGGTGATGCTCTGCCAAAAGTAGAATTTGCTTTCAAAGCTAGTACTTCAAAAAAGATCTTCAGAGCTGAAAAATACAAGGTAGACCTGATGATGAGATTGATGAAATTGAAGCTAACTTTGTTGACAGACTGCAAAGAGGTTCTGGTATGTTCAAAGGAAAATTACCCAAGTCAAATGTTTCTCATGTGGTAAAGTAGGTCATTATGCTTCCAGATGTCTTGAAAGAATTGAAAGGAATATAAAAAGATTTGAGAATAGGCCTAGAGTTCCAAAGAAATGCTACTATGTTAGAGATTTTGATGATGAATGTGTGACTGATGATGAATCTGATGATGCTAGTACTAGTGCAAATGATTGCCTATTTATTGCTATTAAAGAACCTGTGTCTACTAATTCTGCTAGTTGTGTGAAGGAAAAAAAACTAGTGGAAGAAAGTGCTTTGGCTATTCAGGTTGAGAAAGATAAGGATGAATGGATTATTGATAGTGGATGTTCACATCACATGACTGGTGACAAAAGTATGTTTGTAAGTTTGGAAAAATATGATGGAGGATTGGTTAGGTTTGCAGACAATGTAGCTGGTAGATTTGTGGAAAATGATCTATTTCTTTTGATGGAAAGCATAACACTGACAATGTTCTCTATGTGAAGGGCTTAAAGCATAATCTTTTGACTGTTGGTTAGATGTGTGACAAAGGTTATGATCTGAGATTCAAAGACAATGGATGCAAGATAATGGGAAGCTTTGAAACTGTGATTGCTACTGGTAAGAAGACCCAAGGTAACCTCTATCAATTAAGAGGAACTAATGATTACTGTTTATTAGCCGAAGCATATGAAAGTTGGTTGTGGCATAGAAGGTTGTGTCATATAAATTTTGTTAATCTGGTAAAGATACTTTCAGGATAGACTGTAAGAGATCTACCAAAACTTGTGAAACCCTCCAATACTATTTGTAAGGAATGTCAGTTAGGGAAGCAAATAAGAACAAGTTTCAAGAGGAAAGAGCAATTCTCTACTGGTTTGTTGGATCTAGTTCATACATATCTATGTGGTCCTACAAGGATAAGAAGTCTGCAAGGTGACAGGTACTTCATGTTATTTATTAATGATTATTCTAGAATGACTTGGGTTACTTTTGTAAGAGACAAATCGGAAGCCCTAGAGAAGTTCAAATCCTTCAAAGCAATGGTTGAAAATGAAATAGAACTAAAAATTAAATGCTTGAGGTCTGATAGAGGAGGTGAGTTCACATCAAATGAATTCAACATTTTCTATGAAATGCAAGGAATAAAAAGACAGTTGTTTGCAACTAGAACTACTTAGCAAAATGGAGTTGTGGAAAGGAAGAACATGACAGTTCAAGAAGCTGCCAGAACAATGATGAAGGAAGGAGGCTTGTCGGAAGTCTTCTGGAAAGAAGCTATACATGCTGCTGTCTACATTCAAAAAAAAGTTCAAGTGAAAGGTAATGGCACTAAAACCCCCTATGAGTTGTGGTATGGAAGAATTCCAACAGTAAGATACTTCAAAGTCTTTGGAAGCAAATGCTATATTAGAAGAGATGAAGACCTAGGGAAATTTGATGCAAGATGTGATGAAGGAATCTTCCTTGGATACTCTACTAAGAGTAAGGCCTACCGGTGCTACAACAAAAGGCCGAAGAAGATTGTGGAGAGTGCAAATGTAAAAGTGGATGAAGGCAAAGGAAAAACATTAGTTCAGAGTGACTTTGAGTCAAATGAACCTATTGATATAAATCACGAAGAAAAAGTTGAACAAGAAGACAATCAAAGTGAAGAACAAAAGGCTCCAGAAATTGCTAAAACTCCTAGGTATGTAAGAATCAATCACTCTAAAGATCAAATTATTGGAGACAAAGAGAAAGGAGCGCTAACAAGGAAAAGAGCTGTAGAAGAACAAGTGAATTACTGTCTACTCTCTATAGTTGAACCAAAAACTGTGAATGAAGCCTGTAATGATGAAAACTGGTTAAAGCAATGGAAGAAGAACTAATGCAGATAGAGAAGAATGAAACTTGGGAATTAGTTCCTAGACCCACTGTCAAAAATATCATTGGAACCAAATAGGTCTTTAGAAATAAGCTTCAAATGAAAATGGAGAAGTTGTAAGGAATAAAGCAAGGTTTGTATACAAAGGACATTCTCAAATTGAAGGGATAGATTTTGAAGAGACTTTTTCTCCAGTAGCTTGGATTGAAGCAATTAGATTGTTTTTGGCATTTGTAGCTCACAAAGATTTCAAAGTGTATCAGATGGATGTGAAGTCTACATTCCTGAATGGGGAGTTAGAAGAGGAAGTCTACATTGAGCAACCAAAAGGATTCCAACTATCAAATCAGGGTGATATGGTATGCAGGTTGAAGAAAGCATTATATGGACTCAAGCAAGCTCACAGGGCATGGTATGCAAGGTTGGATAAGTACTTATTGCAATTAGGATTTAGTAAAGGCACTGTTGACAGTAATCCTTATTTTAAGATTAATGGTGATCAAATTTTGATTGTTTAAGTCTTTGTTGATGATATCATCTTTGGTGGAAATGAAGGTATGTGTATGAAAGTTGTTGGTGAAATGCAGAAAGAGTTTGAGATGTCTATGTTTGGTGAGATGGATTTCTTTCTAGGTCTACAAATCAATCAATCAGATAAAGGAATCTTCATATCTTAGTTTAAGTATGTAGAAGAGTTGTTAAAGAAGTTTGGGATGGAAGACTCTGAACCGGTATGTACTCCCATGGTGACTGGATCCAAATTGAACAAGATTGATGAATCACCCAAAACTGATAAGAAAAAGTATAGATCCATGATTGGAGGATTATTTTATCTAACTCAAACTAGACCTGATATTATGCATGCAGTTTGTCTTGTTGCAAGATTTCAAGCTGATCCAAGAGAATCACATGTGATGGCAGTAAAGAGAATCCTGAGGTATTTAAAAGGCACTTCAGATCATGACTTATGATATCCAAAGGATAATTATTTTACTCTTAGTGCTTATACAAAAGCTAATTGGGAAGGATATGTTGATGACATAAAAAGTACAAGTGGAGGTGCTTTCTTCTTGGGAAATAGATTGGTTTCATGGCTGAGCAAGAAACAAGATTCAATCTCATTGTCAACTGCAGAAGCAGAATATATTGCAGCAACATGTTGTACTCAAGTGTAATGGATGAAGAAGACTTTGAAGGATATAAGAGTTGTTTATAAAGATCCAATTGCAATCTGGTGTGACAATACAAGTGCCATAAATATTTCTAAGAATCTTGTGATGCACTCAAGAACAAAGCATATATATCTATAAGGTATCACTTTTTTAGGGAAAAGGTGACAGAGAATGAAGTTAAGTTGGAATATGTGCCCACAAAGGATCAAATTGCAGAAATAGATTTACTAAGCCTATGCCTAAGGATACTTTTGAGTATCTTAGGAAAAATTAGGGGTTATTACCCCTCCAGCTCTAAACTAAGATGCAAAGGAATGCATCAATCTAGTAGTGCCCAAATATTTATTCTTTGATCTGGATTGATGTTCTAAGAGCTACCTCTTAGGGGGAGTAGCTGAATGATGACAAAAGAGTTGGTTGTAGAAGTTCAAAATTGATCTAAGCAACAGAGTGCAAGTATGTACCCTTTGCCATTGATGTCAAAGGGGGAGAGAAATCATGTGAAAAACTTAGAAAAGAAAAGAATGCAGATGTGTAAAGAAAAAGGGGGAGAATTGTGTCTTGATGGTCTTTACAATTTTTCACATCTTATGTTGCCATCAATGACAAAGGGGGAGATTGTTGCAAGTATGTGCCTAATCGGTGTTGTCATTGATGTCAACATACTTGTGTTGTCATTGGTGTCAAATGTGCTCCTATCTTGTTGTTTGCCTATAATGAGTAAGATGCTCTGTATTTACTTATGTAAGTAATCTTGATGTTGAGGATATTGAGAAAATTAGCTTCTTCGGTAGAAACAGTAAGTTACAGTGGAAACAATGTATTGCATACAGAAGAACTGTCCAGAAGAATGCTCCACATTTTTTGTAGAATGAATATCTTTGTCTACAGATTGGAAGTTATTTAGAAGTCCATCTGAAGATGCCTTGTTCTGAGTTTGAGCCTCCGATATGAAGAATTGAGTGAGTTATGTTCACTAGAGTGAAAACAACTTTTTCTGTATGTTTGACAAAGATAGGGAGAAAGTGTTATGCTCTGCATTCCTCTGCATTGAAGTATTTTGATATGTGATTCTAGAGATAAGTCTAAGATAATGTTAAGTGCCTTCAACTCCAATGGTTTGTGATTTGGCGGTCTACAAGCTATCCTTTTCTTATGACAGTATCTGACAGTGTTGTTCTTGTGTTCCAGTTTGAAGAATCTTCTTGACAAAATGGTTAGAGATCGTGTGGTTGTTCCTGGTGATTACAATGTGCTTGTGGATGTCTCTTGATCATGTTCCTACCTTTAGATTGGTTTGCAAAGAGAAGTGTGGATCGTGAAAGAAGAATGTTCGTAGAAAATCTAGTGTTAACTCCAGTCTTGGCTGACTTGGTTGATTTCACTATTTGTGGAGATGCATTGAAGATTGTAGAAGCATGTTGTGGTGTGGAGGATTGTGTTTGAGTCCCAACTAAGGCATGGCATGTTCATCATACTTCTCTACATATTTCCTTAGCCAAATTTTGTAATAGGTCTAGACCTATTTCTGTGTATGTTTTATAATGTCGACCTTGGAGAATGTTCCAATGGTTGATGAATGTAATGCCGACCTTGATGTACATTCCAAGGTTGATGAATTGTATAAAAGCATGTAATAGAGTTTCAAAAATGAGTGTGTAAAAAGATGAAGGGATAAGTGCGAAGGTGTGAAAGAGCAGAGAAGAGAAGTTGTATTGTGCTTCAATGGAACTGAATCATGGCATGGAGTAGATGCTACTTAATCAGTTCACCCCTTGGCAGTACGCCACCCTTTGGCAGTGAGCCACCCTTTGGCAGTGAGCCGTTCTTTGTAGTGAGCAATTTGGGCAGTGAGCTCTGTAAGCACTGAGCCTTTATTTTTCGGTATTGTTATAACTTATATATTTCTGTGGGCTAACACCCACTGTGGTTTTTCCCTCTTAGGGTTTTACACATAAAAATCTAGTGTCTAATGTGTTGAATGTGTGTTTGTGATTAAGTTTATGGTTTCATGCTCTCATGGTTAAATCTGATTATAAGCAATTAAGTTGTTGATGGTTTGATGTTCATATGAAGCTAAGTTTTTGTGACAAATGATTCACCCCCCCTCTCAGTTGTCTGGTGTATTCCAACATGAACAAAATTTTGTTTAATCTTCTTGATATTTGTTGATCCCAATTTTGGTTAGGACAATTTTTTTGGCTTATAACCCAATTTTGTCCAAAGGAGCCTAAGTTTTAACAAGAGTGCACAATGTGGTGCGAATTTTGAAGAATCTAAGGGTACAGAACCAATGGAGGATTTGCCAAGTGGCATGAGACAAGGGGAGCCTTCTTACACTTGGTGCAAAAGACTCGGACAATGGTCGACAAAATTATCGTGTATGAGTTAAGCAAAAAGTGGACAAAGGTGGTGCAAATCTAGTAAAGAACCCATAAGATCATTACCAATGTTTGGAAGAGGTTGCTGTGATATAGGGGGTATGAGGTAAATAAAGCATGGAGTGCAACTATAGGGAATTGTGAGCAGATTTCTAGGTGCCCACGACAATGAAAAACTTGGGGAAGTTAAGAGGATGGTTATTAGTTGTAATTAGTGAAGGGCAATGTCCCACTCCTATATATACCCCTCTTATGCATAATTTGAGTCGTCGAGCTTTCCTTAGACACCATCATGACACATCAAAATCCAAAGTGGAATGATCCACTCTCATGCAGTCAAGTGTAAAGCCTTGAGTGATATACCAATGCATAAGTATGACTTATTAAAAGAGTGTGCCCCTTGAAAGTATGACCTCATGCACCTTGATATGCTATGAGCTTGCATGCTTGTACTACTACTTGGAGAGGAAAGCACCTCACGTGCGCAACATTTTGTTTTTGTTTCTAGGACTCATGCAATTTAATGCCATGATGGTGAAGGATGATGTTCCACCTTTCACTGGAAAGTATTAAACATTGGCTAGAATGGCTTGAAGATGAGTTCACACATAAGTATGCAAGTAGCAATGACTACACACTACATAAATGGGTGGAATAACATTTATATGATGATATATGAAATATTTTTCAGTGAGCTACCTACACATTTACATGCATGGTTGGTATCCTGTGTTTCAAAATGAGGTATAAACTTGGGTCTAAAATACCATTGGACAAGCGAGCATGTCAAATGACTCATGGCATTAGATACTAGCTAGACCCATGCAGTTGACATTTGGTCGATGGAGCGATACACAACTATACCTTGGAATACACCACACCACGTCTTGACATATTCTTGCCTCGAGGAAGTGGAGTTTTAGTTCCTTCAAGAGTTGTACAAATATCATACCAAGCACCTTCCAGTTGAAATTAAGAAAATCTTAGTAGATATAGGTATTGAGACTCTTCCTATGGATAGCTAAACACCCACACACCTGAGTTGTGTAGAAGGTTAGAGACAGATGGAAGGTGATTGGTGAAGAAAAAGGTATAGCATGGATGAGATTGGTGATTGCGAGTCATGGTGTCACAAGTATAAAGAGGCTTAGCTAAAGGTTTTGGCCAAGAGAGACCCCAAGAAAAAGGTAGAGTTGCATTGTAGACATGCTAAGATGCCCCTACGAGAAAGGGAATGGAATGACGATGAATTTTATCAAGAGAAAAGTTACCTAGAAGAGACTTACTTACACACCCCTACAACCGATCTAGAAGATGTGGTTTCCAATAGCTTTGCGGGTCACTAGTCTCCACATGATATGCATGCTCATGCACCTGGGTACATTGACACAGATGAGATTATTGAGATAGAAGAAGTTGATAGTGAAGATATTATAGCACCTGATAGAGAAACTATTGACATAGTATTTGTTTTGGAGATGACTACTCCATATATATTTTTAAAACCATCTATACCAAGTACACAAGCACTTGAGATGATAGGTAGTGGACCAATCACCCAACCTCCTATTGGTGTGCTAGTTAGGGGTACTAATGGTGTATCTTTGACCTAGTCGACGCCTACCTCACATGTCATAGGGAAAACCTTTGCAACAACTACAAGAACCACCCCTACTAGAACATTGCCTCTCATGACTCGAAGTGTGGTGAAACCAACCTCTGGTGCAAGAAAAACTTCAAGTACAATTGGGCTTGCACTTGCTAACCCTACCCCACACTACTTCTACAAGATGTCGTTACATCTCTTAGAATACCATGGGGTGGAAAATATGACTGAGCATGTTAAAAAATGTGAATTGATCTAATGTGCAAAAGGGGTTTTTTCTTTAGAAAGAAAGGTTTAAAGTTTGTTTACCACTACTCTCATGGACCGTGCCCATACCTAGTATAGAAAGTACAATCTACAACATGCGATTGTGGATTATGACCAATGGAAGGAGGATTTTCTACAAGAGTTTGATATCCCATAATTCAAGCAATAGAGTATCTCTACTAGATAAAGGACATTAAACAAGAGCTAACTAAAAGTGTGCATGTTTATGATGCCCAGTTCAAAACCTTGATATCCAAGTTATCTTACAAGATTCATCTTACCAAGCATGCTCAATGGTTCATCAGGGGTTTGTTGTTACTTTTCTAATGCAACCTCTCACACAAGACCTTCATAGACCCATGAGAAGCGTTGGAGGAAAAACTTCATGTTGAAGGAGTTGGGAGTGTTGACATCAGAATCAACCCTTTTATGGAAGCTCAACTTGTGGCGATGACTGCACAGTTAGAGAAACTCACTGCTAACAATGTCCTTGGTAAACACAGTGGTATTTGGTGCATAGAATAGGAGGTTGAAGGGAACACTAAGACAAACTACCTACAAAGGAATGTATGAAACTTGCTCAAAGCCTGTGAAATATGGAAGGAGGATCATGATGTGTAGGATTATCCATTATTGTAGTGTGCCACTCATATAAAGATATCTTGCTATTACAAGATTTGTGATGCACACACCCACAACACTACGAACTATAAGGTCATCAACTAGATCCAAAAAGCCAACACATTAGGGATTCACCATGTAGTAGTGGGAAACATCTAGGAAGGCCAAAGTGGAAGTGTGTTCCTAGGTCAAGGGCAAGGAGGATGTGATAGTGGTAGATTCCCACCTTGCACCTATTACAAGTGTAGTTCCCTAGATCTTTATCAACAAGATTGCTTTTCCTTTCTCACTTGTGCGTACTACTGAGAACACAAGGTTGAAGAGTGCTTTGACCTTTATGTTTCTATGACAAAAGAAAAAAATGAGAAGAGTGCAAGCATGATTTGAATTGACCATGTACCACACACTAAGTGGAGGATAAATCCTACCACACCCTTTCTTAGCTATGGACCAAGATTTAACATCACTATGTGAAGCTCTATAGCTTGCGTGCATATCACATGGAATCTCATGGATACCATATGACATGAGGAACCACCACTTGCTAAGGGTTACCCTAATGGTTGCCAACAAAAGGAAATCCTACATGAAACTATGGGTCTTATTCGAGATCTGCAAGGTGAAATTGAATTCTTGGAGGAGGAGGTGTGGGAATCTCATCAAGTTCAACACATTCTAGCAATAGACAATGGTGAAAAGGATGAGATTTAGGAGATATGTCGACTCTTTTGTGTAGAAGGAACACTCTTGTTACTTGGGAAGTGGCTTGAATCACAACATGTCAAGTAATCGACCATAGATAAAAAGTTGGGTCATACACGAGATTTAGAAGTTAAATCTACCTAGAGTGCAGAATATGATCAAGAGGTATTAGTTGACACAACCATTGATGGGTGGCTCATCAAAGACATCTTGGTGGATATTGGCATTGAAGTTGATATCTTGATGGTGGATGCTTGGAACAAGATGGGGTGCCCGACACTTCAACCTTCCCCTCATGGTCTATTCATGGCTAATAAGATGCACATCCTACCTATTGGCATTTTGAAGGAAGCCACCATAAGCATAATGGGAGTTCATTTCAAGGGGGACTTTGGGGACTTTGAGGTCATAGAGCTGGCCAAAGTAGACAACTTCCCAACCTTGTTGGGTAGACCATGGTGCTACATCAATAATGGTGATCTACAGTTCAAAAATCACTATATTAGTTTTTGAGAATAGTCATCAGAGAGTGGTCATTCCTTTGGATAGAGACCATGGAACACCCTATGTTGAATCTTTCACCAATGACGAGGAGATCAACAATATCTATAACTTCACTACTCAAGGAATGGAATAGTTGGACCTTGCTTCAAACGATATCTTGCAATTGGATGATGCCCACTTCTTATTTGACACCATTAGTGCTACTTGTGACAATTGGTTGCATGGATATTATGAGCTAATCAAAAGGATTGTGGAACCATTCAAGTAAACCAATGCTTGGTACCCTAGGGCTGAAGACTTCCATGGATGAAGTATGTGAGATGTGTTAGAAAAATAAGCACCACCAACCCACCAAAATACCAAGGGGACATAAATATTTGAGCTTTCTTATAAGAAATGGAGATGCATTTCCCTTAGGAGGATGCATGCATGGGCGCTTTGGATTACTCCCTTAAAGGGACTGTTGCACAATGGTGGGAGACTCATAGACCTATGCTCATGCTTAGATACAAGTATAAGATGTCATGTGCATGAGGTTCGAAAGGAGAAATCAAACATGATTACTACCAAGCTACAGTGGCGTCACCACACCTAAGGAGCATATTCAGAGTTGTGAAGCAACTTGAATAGTTGGACCATTGGTGATTCCCCTATCTTTATGGATGCATGCCTTGTACTCTTCACTGTAGGTTTGGGTGTGTGTATGGTATTTAAATTATGAATTGTGGTGGGAAATGACCAATTAGGACTTTAAGTCTACTTTTGTTCAAACAATTTTCTTCTCTTCTCCCTCAATAGGACTACATCAATCTCTTCAGTGCATTAGGCGTGCAATCATGGGAGATGATCCAAAGATGGAAGAGCATGTTCACCAGATGCATACAAAAGGACAAGTATGTCTTTATCTAAGACCTTTAATGAGTGCATATCCATTTGCTTTCTTCCCATCTATTTGCAACTCCTTATCCACCTCAGCAACCAAAAATCCATATCAATTTCTTCTTCACAAAATTCAAAAAAATCAAAAGTTACCTCTTCACTCTTCGCTATTGCGGCATCACTCTTAGCTACTCCATTCATCTCCATCAAGTGCTCACTCAAATTGAACAATTCTTCTATCCTCTCACTTTCTTCTTCAAGCAAATTATGCTCCTCATTAACAATCAAATCTACAACATCATCATGGAAATGGAAATCTTCCATGTATCTACCCTTTTCTTCTTCTATATCTCCTATTGTATTCATCATTTTAAACAAATTCAACTCAATTTTTTTAAATTTTACCTCATTTCTTTTTCCTGTTCCAATTTCTTTGCCTGCATTTTCCACTGCACCATTTATCTCTTCATGTTCTTGTATCCAATCTCCTTCTAGTATCTTGTCTATTTTCTTCATCTCCTCTTTCCATAGATCATTCTCCTCTTTGCCCACTTTCTTGTCAAATCTAGGGCCTTCTAACTTTGTCATTTCTGCTTCTACATCTGCTACAACTTCCTGCTCTTCAGTTGCAAGTTTGTCACCTTCTTCTTCTACCTCATTATCCTCCAAAGGATATATTGTTTTTGTTGCTACGTCAATTCCATATTCTTCATCCATGTCTTTTAAAAGACCTACCTTTGTTGCAAACTCTAATGCCTCCACTCTTCTTATTTATTCATGACTTGTCTCTTCATCACCTCACTGTCCCACATATCCCATTTCTTCCCATGGGTCCTTCATCATTGCAATTTCATATTTTGCCTCTTCATAAAGGCATGCTCTAGCTGAACATTCTTTCCTCTTCCATTTTTTTCTCTCCTTATTTCTTCTCTTTTCTAATTTTCTTTCCTTTTGGAATGTATGGGTTGTTCCCATATGCTCTTCTTTCAATGCTCCTTCTACCAAAGGGCTGCAACTCTTCTTCTCATCTTTTTCAAACTTGGTTGCAATCTCCCCTCTTCCCTCTCGATCCTTTTGCTCAAGGATCTCTTCTTTTTATTTTTATTTATCTGCTGCCACTTTCATTTTCTCAATCACTTCTGTATGCAATTCTTCATCTTCCTTATCCTTTTATTTCATGCCTTTTTCATGACATGTCTTCACTGCAAACTCATCCCTCTTGGCTTTGTCATGCTGCATAGCTTCCAATTGGTCACACCTCTCAAATAACTTGTCAATCTTCTCGATATTTTAAGTCATCTCTCTAAGGAATCCCTTCCTCCTATATTGTCTCCATCCATTCCATATGAATGGCTTCCACACATGTATCTTCATCTTACTCACTGATGCAACCTTCTACATCCACTTTCACTACCCTGTAACTTGCAAGGATACCTCTTCCGTAGTCACTAGCTCTTACTGCTCACGACTTCTCTCTCATACTTGCAACAACCCACATGAGCTCTTCTCTACCGCTACCTCTAACCACACATCTTGGTGTATCATCTACACTCTTATGACCTTCAGGCTCTTATACCACTTGGTACAAGAGGGGATCCCACCCTCTCTACAAAATCATAAAACTTCCACACAAACACACACACAAAATCACAATATCAAATACACATTGACATGGGCAATACTTTGCCCCAAAACAATACAGGATTATAGAAAAATAATTTGTTTTTTATTAATTCAAATCAACACCCTATGAATCTATGACCAAAATTACAAAGTATGGCCTTTGGATGACCTTTCTCAGCTCACACATATTTGCATACTTCAACCTTCAATTTGAGTCTTCACTCCCACTCTCTCCAATCTGCACCTCCTTAGTTTGGTGACTTCTATTCCATCAATTTCTAATCTGTATCAATCATTCTCCTCTGTTTGTTTTAATAAGCAACAAGTGGTTCAATCTAGTTTTCAAAACCTGTGAATGAAAATTTCCTTACTTCTCTTTCACACCCTCTTCTCCTCTATTTTGGACAGCTTCTTTTCCTTTTACTGGGCATTCTCTATCTTGTTTGAAGTCATATCTCTCTTTTACGTACTGTTGATGGTGGTTTTAGCACACATCAACGCAGGTGAAATATAGGGTATCTCACCTCTCTCGAAAAAGGTATCCTATCCTAGATAGGACTACCCCAAGGTTTATACAACTAGGTCTTAGCTTGCAGGAATAACTTAGTTGGTATGTCTAGCTATGCCAACAAGGGGTCTTAGATGAAATGATAGGGTTTATAAAAGATAACAGTAATGCAAGTGCATAAACCCTATGATACTTTCAACAGATTTGACATTTGATTGTTGCTTAAACCCTAATTTAACAATTGTTGTAAAAGAAAACGCAAAAGGAAAGGGAAGAGAGAGAAGGGATAAGAGATCCTATAGACAATTGCAGAAATGATCAACACACAGATAGACAGATTCCTAATAATAAACAAATCTCTGCTTAACCAGGTAGCCCACAATGCTATAGAGACTGTGCAATCTTCTAAAGAAATGTAATGATTTTCAAATTGTGGAGGGTTCATTCAACACTCAATTCCTGGCGTAGCTCAATGAAATCACACAATTGAACATATCTCATATGAAAATATGCCTAGACTAACCATGTACAATGACATACAATCAACAAGCCATTAATGGTATGGACATGAAATCCATCAAATATCTGAATCATTAACCACAAATGCAACTGAATGTTAACTAATTTTAGATTGACATGAACCATGAAATCCAAAATGAAGCAACAAAGAAACACAAATTCCTAGCAACATGCAAAACTTGCTTTGTATTGACTAAATTTTGGTAGAGTCTTAGCAATTCACTGTCAAATCTTACTTACAATGAGATGAAAATGATGTCTCTTTTATTGACAAGGCAGCCTACCAAGTTTTTCAATGGACGGTGGAGATTAAATCAACACCAATGGATTAGATTACATGACATTTAATTTTGGATGGTGGGTAGTTACAATCCCGGATTTGCTTTTATCTTGTAGGAAAAAGATGAAATTATAGCTTTTTAGCTCATGAGAACAAGATGAAATAACAACTTTTTGAGTTGTTTAATGGGACAAATCACTTTTCCAATGTGTTGACAAGTCAAGAAGAGTATGTGGCATGTTTTTGATAAAGAAATATCCAACTAGATGCTTTCTGGACCAACATTACATGATTGGAAGACTGGGACAACTGTGAACAAGTCACAAACATTGAATTGGAAGTGCAAGAACAACAGTGATGTAGGTCTAATATTTAGTGTCTTCAAGCTCCTATAGCTTATCTTCATTGTCTTGGACATCATACTGATTTCCTCTTGTAGGTGTAGTGGCAATTTGGTTGATGAAATGAAGATTCTGCATATTCGGGTCAGCATTGCACCTATGTGTGTTCATCCTGCCAAGACAGCTCCAACAAGCTCCTTTGTTCTCTTAGACCTGCATTTCACATAGACAAGCATCAATTTCATCTTAAACAATCATTTTCCATCAAAATTCATCAAAATATGTCCATTTGCAGCCATGGATCAGTCTAGGACAACTCATTGTCAATGTCACCTTCTTATGCTCATCTCCACAAATCCAGTGATTTTCACATGATTTTCTAAGTTTTTCATCATTTTCAAGTACCCATTTGGCCAATATAAAGATCTGGGATGTTTTTGTGGCCATTAGGATCCATTTAGAAGCTTTTATTTCACATTTTTATATCCTTTTCTGCAAAAAGCGAGATTTTTGGGGGTACTACATTCAGGTGTAGTGGCATTAATTGATGCAAAACACGCTTAAAATCCACACAAACATGCTAAAACACTCATCATGATGTAATAGGTGGATGTGCAATTCAAATTCACTAAGAAAATCCAGTTTGTACCTTCAAAAAATGAGTTTTTGGCCCAGATTGGCAAAAAGCACCGATTTTAGGTCCTACTGCACTTAGCGCTAATTTTAGGTACTACTGTACAAGTGCAGTAGATGCTCTTTATAGCGCAAGGCAGTGCAAGTTATTTTTAGCGCTAGCGCTGATTCAAGTGTCTATTGACCCGACACGAATTTTGGGGTCTATCGACTTAAGGCAGTGAAGGTGATTTTTAGCGCAAGGTGGTGAGGAAGGTTTCTAGCGCTAGTGCTGATTTGAGGTCCCATTGACCTAACACTGATTTTAGGTCCTACCGACCAAATGCAGTAGAAGTGATTTTTAGCACAAGTCGGTAGAAGCCCATTTTAGTGCTAAGTGTGCAAAGGAAGGTCCAACGTTGATATGTAGTGCTACTAGATTTTAGCACAAAGTACAGTAGGAGGTATTTTTAGCGCCAATTTTTTGAATTGCCCAGGGTAAAGTATATTTAAAAATATATTTAAGTCAACTTATACTTTAAATATTTTTAAATATACTGTCAGGGTGTTTGAGATAGGTTCCAGATCCATAGGATTTAATATGCATATTCTAGAATTTTGAGGATCCACCAGATTTTGAACAGACAGCCATTTTTCAGGGTTTTCAGGGTATCAGACTTAACCAAATCAGGGTGCTAGGGCTATACATCAAGATGAAAGTATATGGACCCCTTAGTGAAACCTTGTGGAATTTGACATGATTTTGCAACTCTAAGACCTGGAAACTAGGAATTTCAACATGACACATCCTACAAAAGCAGTTTCAAGAACAATATCCAGTGACATAGGATTTTAGCACAAAATGTAGTAACACTTAGTTTTAGTGCAGATCTCCTCTGTGCGTTCCTGGAACTGCTTGTGAAGCCAAACCTGATTGACAGGTTTCTTTCTCTTTTCCTCTGGTTCAATCCTGGAAAAGGAGGTAGAATGATGGATCCTGGGTAACTGGTACAAGCCTTTGAATGTTAAGAAATCTTGATCTACAATGAAAGGCTGCCATTCACTTAGTGTGTTGCTTCCAATTACTCCATCATAATCCTCAACTTCATAATGAACAAACAATGTTTGTTGAGGTTTGTCTTCAAATCCTAACTGGATGGGAGCAACACAGAATAATCTACTGAAAGATTTTTCATTATTTCCGAAGGTAATATCTGTTTTACCTTCTCTCCATGCATCCTCTGGGAATGCATTCTTCCTAGCAATATTTAGATCTGCACCAGTATCAATCAGAAATGATAAAGGATAGGCCTGAATACCTGGAAACTTTATAAGCAGCACTGCTCCGGGGCAGTGTGTAGTGGCTTTGGAGGCGCGAAGATACGCCTTCTTCTCTTGCATGCCACCATACTTTCCTTTACTGCTTTGGCCTTTGTAGACTGGTGGATCATCTTGAACTGGAATGACTTCCCTGATGGGACTTCCTTCAAATGCTTCCGATGCAAGATATTGCATTGGATCTTCAGTCTGTTCTTGCTTTACTTGAAGCGGAGTCTGAACCTCTCGGATTTGATATCCTTTCTCAGAGCACATAAGTATTTCTTCTGAGATGGTTGGCTTAGCTTGAGGAAGTGGAACAGCAGAAGCTTGATTGAATCTATTGATGAACTGCTGTAATTCCCGCTGGGAGTCTTCAATATTGCTTTCTTCAATATCCTCAGTCATGAGGATCTCAACTTCTTCTTGTGCTTGTTTCAGCACTTTATCAAGAAATTCAAGACGATGGCGTCGCCATAGTCTTCGAGCCATACTGCCAGGACTGGGAGCTTCAAGGATCCCTTTCTGTTCAATTGGTGTCGTGGCAGTGATTACTGACTTCTTGAGCACAAACCCACTCAAGACAGCTCCAAATCAATTATGAAAGACATCAAATGACTTCAAACATGTGAAATACTCAAATTTGAAGCAAATCCCACATTCTAAGCACAAATCCACCTTCTCATTGTCATAAAGAGGAAAGATGAGACTCCAAGCCAAAGCAAGAAAGGGGGTCCCCATTTGACAAAATGGGGTGTGTGTGCAAGGCACAACACGTACCATTAACATCTCCCAATTCATTTCTTTTTATTCACTGATATTGTCCAATCCCTCATACCTTCTTTGTGACCTTGCTATTTCTCTCTATTCACTTCATTTTTATTCATCAGAAAATAACTCTTGTTTTTTTCATCATCTCTGTTACCGAACCCTCCTCATATCAATATATTTTGTTTTATCTTCTATTCCTGAATCCTTCACAAGGAACTGCGTTTCCCAATCCCTTTTGATAGTGAATTTTTTATTTCTTGCAATGATTTTCTATTTGTTATGGGCCGCCACACACTCTTCTATGCTTTTCCCAAGTTTTTTTATATCTATCTTTTTCCACTGATAAGGATGAAAAATGGCATCAAATGCCCCCCACTTCGTAACATCTGAGGCGATGCTCCAAGAACCAATGGATAAGTTAGAATTCAAAGTAATTTCCTTGCCATTCCATGTGAATGGAATGTGAGGCGACTTGCAACATAAGATAAGTTCAAACAATATGAACCGTTTGGACCCTTCCCAGTCCACGGTCTCTCAAGGTAGTCATTTCTACTTTGTATATTATAAAATCAGCAGTAACTTTAGGTCTTCCCACCTACACGTTGAAATTGAGGGCTTCACAAATTTTTTTGAAGTATTTCACAGAAGTTCAAAGTAAAGTTTGATTGCATTCATTCAAATAATAATAGACCTTTACTCCCACATATGGGAGTGCCAATACCATACCAAACATTTAGTAATAAAAAATAATTATGCCTATATGTGTCTGAGTTCTTTCCAGATCTACACCATTCACTTCTTTTCAATCTTCCCCAACAGTTACATCAACCTCTATAGGTTTGGTTTATTATCTATGAATGGAGATACATCAACAAATCAAATAATCTTCAGAACAATATTGTGTTTGGATGAAACAACTTGATTCATAGTTGAGGGAGTATCAACCTCCATACCCTATTCTTCTTCCTTGGAACTCTACTCAACATTGGAGTAACTCACTTACATAGCTGCGACAGATTAGCCATGAAGAGGAAAATTGACTTTTGATGTAACTTTTTGTCAGGAGCTTAGATTCTTCTAAAAACTTGTAGAGATGTGCATATCAACATCACTTAGCTTCCTGCCAAGTCACTTGACCTCAAACCTCATGGCTTTTGAAAATTTAAAACTTTGCCAAATTACCAACATAAGTCATGAAATAGTTAATTATCCAAAACTGTTAAGTGTATGACTATGAAAACTTTGTCATCAAATCTAGGAGGGAATCAAAAAGCTTTCTGTAAGAGGGTTTTACAAGAAACCTCACTAATTTGCCAGAACAATTGTTTCGATGAAAACTGCCTGTTGTGCACTGAAGCCAAAGTATAACAAAACTGAAACTTACAAATTTTGACATGCCACCCATTCCAATATCCATGAGATGCCAAATGAAAATGAAAACACACCAAAATTGAAATCAAAACCTCAAATTTATTTTTGGTTTATGTTGATCACCAGTCCGCTCGAATGCTCCTACATCAAGAACTTGGACAAATGTGTCTAATGATAGGTGACATGAGATCAAGCCTTACACTCTAATACTAATGATTTTATTCATGCAAAATAAAGGAAAACTTCACATGTAATAAAAATTATGGATCTAAACCAGTTGAGGTAGATATACTTCCAATAAATTTTTTGAGATGCAAAATCATCTTATAATGTGGCCAAGGTGAAGTAAATAGATGATAAAGGTGTGAACAGTATTCTCTTATATTCATCAAAGGTGTAAAATATATAATTTTAGAGAATTTGGTAGGAGAAGGCTTTTGAAATTAGATAAGGAAAAGCATCCATATGATTTACCAAGGAAACATTGGAGTACAATCATATTAGGTTT
Source organism: Cunninghamia lanceolata (assembly GCA_027924645.1). Classification (NCBI taxonomy): domain Eukaryota; kingdom Viridiplantae; phylum Streptophyta; class Pinopsida; order Cupressales; family Cupressaceae; genus Cunninghamia; species Cunninghamia lanceolata. The sequence goes on along the minus strand of BSBN01000112.1, from coordinate 11,296,304 downwards.
TCTTGTTAGAATGAGCTAACCACTAGGAAGGATAGTTTACAAAATACATATTGAGTTGTATTTATATAATTGGTTGTCAACTAAGCCTTCCATAATATGCTAACAAATGTCATTGGAATCTAGTGCACTTCCCATGTAGCCAAGGTTGCACTAGATGTCAGATCTACATGGTGCTAATTAGTTGGCATGACCATGTCAAGTAGCCATGGCCACATGTTAGATGTGTATGGATCCTAACTAATCACATTCATGTATATGCATGTGCACCCATGTGCAGATCACACATAATGCAGAGAGATAATTTAGTAGGAGCTTGATAATGTTCATCCTAAAGCTACTGTGCATACTCTTAAAATTGTGTTACATGATTTAAGGGTGCATACATGACTATCTTGTGTTGAGTTGTGTGGAGGTAATTAATTAATGCTTGTGCAAATGTGTGCAAATCCATTCTACAAGAATTCTTTATTTGTAATGCATCTTGACCTACAATGTGTGTGCACAAGGGAATATTGTGACATGAGATGTATTAATGTTGCATTAATGCATAGGAGCATTGAGTTGTGTAGAATTACACTTATATTAGTTTAGTTGTGTTGATCATGCACACATACCAAAATATAAAAGGTGTACAAGTTGGATTTTAATGGCATAAAACTCATTTCATTGGGTATGGATAAAAAATAAAGCATATAGGTTGAATGCTTTAGTAAGAAAGAAATAGTGATAAGTAGAGGTGATATTTAAAAAACAAGAATAATACATCAAGGAAAAGGAAACAAAAGAAAATTAAATTTTGAGGATGACAAAAAAATCATCCATCAACACTTCCGTTAGACTCAAATTTTGAGAAAATGATATAAATGTCACAAGCATAAGTGAACTATATGCCTTGATGAATTAAATGATGGAAAATAAAGATCCACAAACTATTAAACAATATCAAGAAAAAGAATAGTGGGATGTGGTAATGAATAGTGGAATAGAAACAAATGAAAGAAATGACACATGGGATTTGGTCATTACCTCTTGGTAATGAAGTTTTTAGTGTTGGAGTAGCCAGGATCAACTTTCAAGATCAAATATCTCCACAAATGAATATGCAAGATAAGAATTCAAATAATATCATAAAAATGAATCAACAACATAAAGGTTACAAAGTATAATAGGCTCCTTCTATATATGTAGGACAAGGATGAGGAGAGAAGATAGGGGTGAAAGACTGACTACCCCTCCGAAAGTGTGACACATGTGGGCACACTTGAGACAAGTGTGAGGACAAATGTAGTACACTCATGAGGTGAGACTGAAAAAGGAAAATTTTGTAAGTGAGCTTAAGATGTAGTGTACAAATAGTACTTGTTATGTCGCAAAATGTCCCCCTAGGACTTTTACCTCCTAAGTTTAGCTCCCAGGTCCTTTAGATTTAATCATGCATGTTCAAAATGAATCCAGAAGCAAAATCCCACGAAACCCATGTCAAATGGGACTCAGGGGACACTCTTGAGCTTAATATAGTCCCAAAATAGGACCTTGGACAAGGGCACCTATGCCCTAGTCCATACCTATTTTGTTGGGACCCAAATTTTAAATGTCCGCAAAGTGATCGTTAAAAGGTTTCCCTTTGTCAGCCTATTCAATTTGAATTACAAATGTTTAGCGGGAATGCATATATAAACATGTTTAGGACTTCATTTTACACCTAGATGGATAATGTAAACTTATGATCTTGTGCTAAGGATATTCAAGGCTTTCATTGTGTTGCAGAGTAGTATTGTGTTGTGTTTGTACTTGTGTGTTGTAGATTTGTCCTCATCAATCCATCTCCTCATGGTGTGAGAGATCTTCATCTCCTCGTGAGAGCTTCACCTCCAAGGTGACATCTATTTTGTGTTTCAATCAATATATCATATCATTTTCTTTTGCCTCCATCCACCGAGGACACACACTCTGTCTAACAATAGTGTTGGAAGGCTTGAATGCCATTCTGGGGCTTGACTGAGGCAAGCTCCTAAACACCACAACCCCTAACCCCTCTCTTCTGATTGCAGGTTACAGGTGTCAGATCCTGCGAAGAGGAGTTGTAAGAGGTTAGTGCAGAGTAGGAAGATTCTAGATATGAAGAAAACGACAAAAAAAATCCCTAGTTGGACAAGGGTACCCACTCTTTTGTCCTCCAGTTTTGTAGTGTCGGGAATCTTTGAGCAGGTTACAGTCTGAAGCAGATTTTACTCTGAAGCCCTCAAAAAAAGCACTACATTAGACAAGAGCACCTTCTCTTTTGTCCCCAAAGTTTTTGCCTTCTGATATCCAAAATCTAGTATGCCTCTAATCTGCATTTAGTGTCTTCTTGTGTGAGCATTTATCGAGTTTCGTTCGTTTGTTTACAATTTTGCATAATTAGGGTTTTAGGCCTAATCAAATTAAGGTTTAACAAATTCCAAATTTCCTTGTCATTCCAAGTGACCAAATCTGCAGTCGAGTCCTCTTGCAAAAGTTGTGATTCAACTCAGTTTAATGTCCTTGAATGTATGTAGTGAAAGGAGGATCTAATTAACTATCAACCTCATCAAAAAACCCTCTTTTTATACATAATAGTACCAACTAGGTAGGATAATAACTAGTTAGGTAAAATAACTATTCACACTAACATCCCCCTTAATTGATACTTAGGGAGAAAGATGAACACTAAAAAATGGGTCCTAGCAATAAGGCTTGATGAAGTACCCAAGTACAATAAAGTCTCTCAAAAATGGATAAAAAGTTAAAAACTTATGGGGAAAATCCTCTTCAAAAGAGAATGAGAAGGACAAATAACCTCTTCAAAATATGTCCCTAAAGATTAGGAACATGAAGAACTCTTGAAGCATGTAGAAGTTGTAAACTTTGTCAAAAAATAATTAGTTTATACTAGAATCAAAGAACCCTCCAATGAATTTAGATCAAGATAAGAGAGGCATAAAAAATTGCATGAGTGATCCCATGACAATATTCAACCATACATGCACAGATGCCATCAAAGCAACAATATGTGAATTTAAAAATAAAGATGGTGTACTATGATCAAAGAGGCCCAAAATACTACATGGATGATCCCAATGATACTACTATATGTGCATGTACATGTACGAGTGACCTCAACTACATTACTATGTGTACATATGATTCTCTACAAATGTACCAGAGTCTCATGAATATTGATAAACTAAAATGAGAGAGGTGTTTTCATTTCTTTACAAAAATCAAGGAAGCATTAGCATAACCATGTGATACCCACATAGTGTTGACAAGGGAGAGGTATTGGTAGATCCACTAAAATGTGGCACAAAGGTGTGCAAAGGGATGTGGATGCAAAATCAGGTCCAATATGATGCATGAGCAACTAGCTACCAAACAAGGGTGTGCAACAAACAAGGTACACATGCAGGAGGATTATGAAGTTTGTGTTTTTAAAAAAAGGTGTACAAAAGAACCCCCATGGCACTTTATAGGTAGTGCAAGTAGAAAATGACACAATATGATGTGCAAGAATCCAAAAGGAGAAAACATTAGTTTTGAAACTTTATTTTAGTGCTTTTATAAATAAACGTGTGGATATAGAGTTCTTACAAGTGTCCAAAAAGGACGATTGGTTTAAATAGTTTATTTCATGATGTGTGAAAGTGACCATGAGAAGACATGCCTTACAACCCTTAAGAAATATCAAAAACTAATAGATAAAGCCCCCCCCGAAAAAAAAAAAAAATTAATAAAAAAAATCATGTTGTAAAAGATGCCCCCAAGAAAAAAATACAAGGTTTTGAGTACAATTGTGCAAGTTGGAAGCCCAAATCGACTATTTATAACATAGTGATTATATATATATATATATATATATATTTAAAAATAGGTGTTTCGAGGAAAAAATATATGTACCATTGGATTCCTTACACTTTTCTAATAAATTTGAAATATTTTTCCTAAGTTTGATATTGTGGGAAAAATATGTGCCCTATAGAATAAAAAAAGAAAATATAGTGCTTGGAAAGAGCTTTCCAATGCCTGTAAAAAGTCAAAAAACTGACATTATATGCAAATTTTGTGGCTTTAAAAAAAACCCTTCAAGGGATAAAAAATGAACACACAACATTGTTTGGGTTGCACAGTGGTGACACTGCTTGTATGGATGAGTGGAAACAATGAAATTTGGTAGTGCTCTAAGTTTCACCACTCGTTGGATGATGGATTGAAGGCAATGGTGGTTTGGAGGGCTTGTGGTGGAAGACTCTAACAGAGGTAGCTTGACCTTGGCATTGATTATGGAGTTTAGTGGAGGACTTGGTGGTAGACACTGTGTTGCCCGTAGGGTTAAGCCCCTTAGTTGGGCATGCCTAGGGGCTAGGGATCTAATAGAACTAGGGGATATAAGAAGATAAACCTTGTATAATGCTAACAATGACTGGTATGGGACCCTAAGTAGGCATGTTGCACCCTATGCATACCCCCAAACATAAACTATGCCCAAAAACATTTTTTACCAAATAAAAAAACTATGAAGAACACCATGCCAAATCTAAAGGGATAATCCCCAAAATATGTTGTAGGTGCAACAGCTATGGCTGATGGTGGTATGGTGGTATGACAACCATACAAATCTATGGATTTTTGTAGGGTTGTCAATAGAGACCCTAAAAAAACCTTTGTACAACACCATGAACAAACCCTATCAAGTTTACTATCGATCCATATGGTTTTGGGCCTTTTGGACACAAGGGTGAGGTTAGTTTTCCTCGAGGATGCACCATATGAAATTAGTCAATGAAAACCCCCTAAACAAGAGAAGGGGCTTGGAAATTCAAGAGAATTTAGGAAGGGATTTGCAAGATGGTTCTGATACCATGTTGGAGCAAGCAAAATCAACTTGCAAGATCAAACACTTCCACAAATAAATATTCAAGATAAGAATACAAATACTAGATCATACAAATGAATTAACAACATGAAGGCTATAAAGTATGATAGGCTCCTTGTATATAGGATGAGAAGGAGGAGAGAAGGTAGGATTGAAAGACTAACTACCCCTTCAAAAGTGTGACACATGTGGGCACACTTGAGACAAGTGTGAGGACACATGTAGTGCACTCATGAGGTGAGACAAGGGAAAATTCTCTAAGTGAGCTTAACATGTAGTGTGAGTAGGACCAACTAGGTAGGATAATAACTAGTTAGGTAAAAATGTTTTTCACACTAATAGTTGGTACAAGGTGGGTGTACAAAAATAAGTACAAATTTGATGGAAGCATTGATAAGCATAATGATAGATTGGTAGATCCAAAGGGTAAAATCAACAAGAAAGTATTTATTACACTGAAACTTGCACCTATAACATGGATGGATATCATAAGACCAGTATTAGCTTTAGTAGTTCAACAAGGTAAGATATTTTATCAAATGGATGTCAAGAGCACTTTTTGGAATGGTTATATTGATGAAGAGGTTTATGTGACAAAACCTAAAGGATTTGAATACCTTATAGAAAGAACACCATGTTTATAAATTGAAGAAGGCCTTATATGTTTTTAAGTAGACACAAAGAGTATGGTATTCTAAAATTGACTTCATAGGTCTATAGCATAAAGGTTTTGTAAAAAAATAGTTAGATATCAATCTTTACATCAAGAACTTAGGTGGTGATATTCTTATCTTAGTTCTCTATATGGATGATCTTATCTACATTAGGAATAATTCAACTTTATTTGTAGAGTTTAGGCAAGCTATAAAATTAAAAATTTGAGATGATAGATTTGGAATAGATACACTATTTTCTTGGTATAAAAATATGAAAAAATTAAGATGGAATATTAATTTCTTAGAAAAAGTATGCTTTAGATATCATGTAAATATTTTAGATGAAGGGTTGCAAACTAGTTGTAAAACCTATTGATGTTGGACTCAAATTGTCAAAACCTATTGATAGCTTGACCTACTTGAGTACTACCCAACTTAGTATCACATATGCAGTGAACTTAATATCTAGATTCATGTTAGAACCTAAGGAGAAACATTGGTGTGTAGCTAAGAGGACTCTTAGGTATATCAAAAGGACATTGAGTTATGGTCTCCAATTTCAACATTTATAGGATATTAGATTAATTGGATATATAGATTTAGATTAGATATGCACAAATAATCAAAAGTCTAGTTCTAGTTATAATTTTAGTTTTGGTTCTATAGTGTTTTCTTGGAAGTCCAAGAAACAACCTACTATTTCACTTTCTATAGTAGAGATAGAGTTCAAAGTTTCCACATTCACAAGTATCTAGATAATATGGTTGAGAAGATTGATAGAGGATATGTATTAGATATAGAATGGACCTACCATATTGTATTGTGATAACTAGAGTACTATATAGATGCCAAATAATATAGTGTTTCATAGTAGAATTAATAATATTGAAATTTAGCATCACTATGTATTAGGGAGTTGGCTCAATAAGGACTAGTTGAGATTGTATACTACCCTACAAAGGATTAGATAAAAAATATATTCACAAAATTACATTAGAGAGTTTTTGTAACTTTAAGATTTGCTTCAAGTTCTTCATAATTGATGTAGGAGCATCCCAAGTTGCAGAGCAATCTTGCATCAACCAAAAACATTTGCATTCTTTCTTTTCTTTCATTTTTAGTTCAGTTCAGGTAGTTGTAGTTTCAATATAAATTGTACCACATTTTACCACATCCTCATATTAGAGCTTGAAGAGTAGGAATTAACATCTACATGTCATCATCTACATCATATTCAAATTTTAGATCATTTGGATTTGTCTGCTAAAAGTTATCGCTATTAGAATATCATCATCTTTCATAGAATAGAGCATTTTGATAGTTAGTTGGAAGGAGAAGATTGTGGAGCACTTTTGTGACTTGCGGAGCCAAATGAAACATCATACATGGCACATAAGGATCAAATAGACCTTCCTTGAGTTCCACACCAAGTTTCATGCATTTGTAGAGCAATACCAGATGTTGTAGGCCGACCTACTTGTTTCTACATGTTACATCCTTCATTGGAGTTTGTAACCTATTTTGGCTGATGCAGATGATTTCATAAGCTTGAAGATGATGTATATAGATATGTTAGATGCATTAGGAAGTCAGCTAGCAATTATGATAGTTTAGAGTAGATATTTTGTTTCGAAAAGGCACTTCAATGCCATATCGTGCATACTTGTTGTAGCCCAGAGAGTAGGCTTGTGAGCCCTTTGAATGTAGCCTGCATGTTGCTGATATATGAGCATTATAATTCTTTGATATTCTGAATATATGAATCTTTCTTTGCATTCTATAATTGAGTTGTTTTCATTGTGTTTACTCTAGCTGGACGGTTTGGATAGTTCATTCTTTGGACCCTCCGACCATGACTACACCAAGTGGTATCAAAGCAAAGTTTTGAATCCTTTGGGAAGTGAAGGCATTTTGTAAGATCTTGTGGTGAACAGATCACCAACCTAAGGTAGTCTACTTGTGTTTGTCAACAGAGCACCAATTGTGAGGTAGTTGCTACCTTGTAGTCAGTTTGCCGAATTGAGGTAGTTGCATTGGATCCTAAGAAGAGATGCTGCCAAAGAGGATGCTTGCTATGGCCAATGTTGCTAGAAGAATGGATGAAATGATAGAGATGATAAGAACAATGAAAGTTAGATTGGATGCTGTAGAAGAAGATAGAAGAAGATGACTAAATCCTAGACATGATGATGAAGAATTTCAATCCACTGACCAAAATGAAGAAGCCCTAGAAGAAGAAGAATCAGATCAAGAGAAGATGTTAAAAGCAATTTCAAAGATTGGAAAGCAACCTAGAGTAGATGTATCAAACTATACTGGAAATTTGAATTCGGAGGAATTGATTGACTGGATAAATGACTTGGAAGAATACTTTGAATATGAAGAAATTGAAGATCTGGAGAGAGTAAGATTTGCAAAAACTAAGTTGAAAGGACATGCTACTATTTTGTGGAAAGAAGTTCAATTGGATAGAAATATGAGAGGAAAATAAAAGATCATAAAATGGGATAGGATGATGACAAAGTTGAAGAATCAGTTCATACCTGCTAACTATGAGTTGGAATTGTTGAAAAGATTGCAAAACCTAAGGCAAAAGGAGAAATCTATGAAGGAGTATATCGAAGAATTTCATAAGATGATCATAAGGACTGGACATAGTGAAGCAAGAAAGGAGAAAGTGGCAAGATACATAAATGGATTGAGAATGAACATTAAAGAAGAACTAAGTTTGGTAAGGATGACAACAATAGAAGAAGCATATCAGTTTGCATTGAAAGTTGAAGACAAGTTGAATAAAAAGCACGAGCAAAGGCAGAGAGGTAGGGGAGGTAAATTTCAAAGAGGTAGAACATATTCTGGAGGAGAAAGATCATATGCAGAGCAAAAAAAAGAAAATAGTCCATACAAGAAGGAAGACAGAGATAACAATTCATACCAGAGAGATGACATAAATTTCTACCGTAATAACAGAGGGAATCATAATTCCTACCGTAATGAAGGATATAGGAGAAATGAAAGAGGGTTTGACAAGAGATCATTTTGAGGAACCTATTTTAAGTGTGGAGGTGAAGGACACAGAGCATTTGAATGTCATTAGGGAAGTACAAGCAAGAAGATAGAGAATAATGCAAGAGTAACTTATGTGGAGGAAGAACCTATTGGATCACCTAGTATAGTTGGAAAACTAGAGAAAGGAGAATCATTAGTCATGAGGAGAGCATTATTTCAAGAAGAGACAACCGAGGAACCACTGTAGAGGAAACGTTTATTCCGGACCAGATGCAAATTAGGAGGTAAATGTTGTAAAGTGATCATTGATAGTGGAAGTACTGATAATTTAGTTTTAAAGGAGATGGTGACTAAGCTAAACCTGGAGAGATTGAAACACCCTAATCCCTACAAGATAGCATGGATTCAAGATGAACACAAGGTACTTGTGAGTGAACAATGTTTGGTAAAATTTCATATAGGATCTTATAATGATGAAGTACTGTGTGATATTATGTTGATGGATGTATGTCATATATTGTTGGGTAGACCATGCCGGTATGATAGAAAAGATATACATGATGGGAGAAAGAATACTTATATTATAACATCAAATGGAAAGAAACATATCTTAATACCTTTGGAAGATGAGCCTAAAAGTGAAGTATGTGGAAATGCTAGAATCTGTTTGGTTGATGGAAGGAAATTTATGGATGGATTGAGACATGAGAATATGTGTTTTGCTTTGATTACTAAGAAGTGTGGAACCCTAAGTATAGAGAATATTATTAGAAAGAAATCAAAACCACCGCCAGAGGAGATAAGTGAATTGTTGATAGAGTATGAAGATATCATATTAGATAATGTACCTGAAGGATTACTACCAATCTAGAGTATTAGTCATCATATGGACCTTATACATAGAGCTAGTTTTCCTAACAAAGCAACACACTAGATGACACCAGAAGAGAATGCGGAGCTGAATAGATAGATATAGGAATTGTTGAGGAAATGATTGATCAGAGAAAGTTTAAGCCCATGTGCGGTACTTGCAGTGCTAGCACAAAATAAAGATGGAGAATGGAGGATGTGTAGAAACTCTAGAGCAATCAATACGATCAGAGTTAAGTATAGATTTCCATTGCCAAGGATGTCATGGACTGTTTGAGTGGAGCAAAGTATTTCACAAAGATAGACTTGAAGAGTGGATACCATCAAATCAGGATCATAGAAGGAGATGAGTGGAAGCCTGCATTCAAGAAAAATGAGGGACTGTATGAATGTAAGACAACAGAACATTTGTGGCACATTAGACAAATATTATAGAGGTTGAGAGAAGAGAAGTTGCTAATAAACATCAAGAAATGTAGTTTCATGAGGGAAGAATTGGTATATTTGTGATTTGTGATTTTTGCGGAAGGATTAAAGATGGACCCTGATAAGGTTAGAGCAATTGTTGAATGACCAACACCAGAGAGTATTGGAGAGGTAAGATTATTTCATGGATTAGCAAGTTTCTACTAGAAGTTCATTAGAAATTTTAGTTCAGTATGCACACCAATGATAGAGACAATGAGGGGTGATAGAAAGGATTTTAAGTGGACATCAGGAGCACATAAAAGTTTTGAGTTATTGAAGCAAAAAGTGATAGAACAACCAGTGTTAACATTACTGGATTTCAACAAAGTATTTCAAGTGCATTGTGATGCCAATGGAAATGCAATAGGAGTAGTGTTAAGTCAAGAAGGTAGACCAGTAGCATATTTAAGTGAGAAGTTGAATGATGCCAAGAGAAGATATTTAGTTTATGATAAGGAGTTCTATGAAATAATTCAAGCTTTGAAGAAGTGGAGACATTACTTGTTGCCTAAGGAATTTGTGTTGTACACTGATAATTAAGCTTTACAATATCTAAATAGTCAAGATAAGTTGAATTAGATACATATGAGATGGGTAGAGTTCATGTAGAGTTACACATTTGTATTGAAGCATAGGAGTGGGAAGTCAAATAAAGTTGTAGATGCATTGAGCAGAATAAGGAATTTGTTAACAGAGATGAGAGTATAAGTATTTGGTTTTGAAGCACTAAAGCACATGTATGAAGAGGATATTGATTTTGTAGAACCATGGAAAGCATGTAAGGAACCTATTGTGATAGATAGAAGTAAGTGGTTGGACTATTTCATTCAGGAGGATATGTTGTTCAAAGGAAATCAGTTGTGTATACCTAGGAGTTCAATGAGAGATAATTTGATCAAGGAGAAACATAGTGGTGGATTGGCAGGACATTTTGGAATTGATAAGATAGTAGCTTTGGTAAGTGAACATTACTTTTGGTCTCATATATATAAGGATGTAATGAAGTTTGTTCAGATTTGTAGAATTTGTCAAGTTGCAAAGGGGAGTAGTCAGAATACTGGTTTATACAAATCTTTGACAATACTAGAGAGACCTTGAGAAGATATAAGCATGGATTTCATAATAGGTTAGCCAAAAACATAGAGGGGACATGATTCTATATTTGTAGTAGTTGACAGATTTTCAAAGATGTCACATTTCATACCTTGTAAGAAGACAAATGATGCAGTGCATGTTGCTGACCTATTTTTCAAGGAGATTGTGAGATTGCATGGATTACCTAAGAGTATAGTTTTAGACAGATAGACAAGATTCATTAGATACTTTTGGAGGACATTGTGGAAGAAGATGAAGACAAACCTAATGTTCAGTTTAACATTTCACTCACAGATAGATGGACAAACATAAGTGGTAAATAGGAGTTTGGGTAACTGGTTGAGATGTTTAGTAGGAGACAAGGTAGGAAATTGGAATCTAATTCTACCGCAAATAGAGTTTGCATACAATAATTCAATGAATAGGAGTATAGGGAAGACACCATTTGAAATTGTGACCAGAGTAAAACCTAGAGGAGTTGTAGAATTGAGGGACATCAGTATGGAGAACAAGAGAAGTGCAGAAGAAGAAGAATTTGTAGGATACATGGAGACTCTACATAAGCACGTCAGAAAGCATTTGGAGGATATGAATAGTAAGTATAAGGAGCAATCAGATGAGAAGAGGAGACACAAAGAATTTTTAGTTGGAGATGAAGTAATGGTATATCTGAGAAAGGAGAGATTCCAGTGGGAACATACTATTAGGGTTTAGGCAGATTAGAGCAATAAACATTAACAATTATATGCAGATTAAATAACCCAAATATAACAATGAAGAATAACACAAAAGAGATCAAAACAAAAATTTAACGTGGTTCACCCAAAATGGGCTACATCCATAGAAACTTAGCCATCATGATTTTATTAACCAGTGCAAAATAAATTACAATCTCGTGAATTCCATACCGCAACATACATCCCAACCGCTTATAACTTGAGCTTTTTGGAAGTTTCTAGAATTAGGGTTTTACAAAGTCATTTTTCATTTGTCGGTTAATAAAAATTAACAACCGACTTTGAACATGCAAAAATGGGGGATTTTTTTGGGGGGCTGCACCCTTGAACCCCCGCTCGGGGCCTGGCTTGGCCTTGAAACCTGACAAGGATACGTTACGAGTGTACAATATTTGCATGATCAGTCGCCACATACCAACAATCTCCCACTTGGAGACTGATCAGGCTCCACACATACAATCTCCCACTTGGAGACTGATCCTGGACGACATCGCTGCACTTGCAGCTCCCACTAGATTACAGGCCTGGATGGTTTCTTATGTCCACCATTATTAGTCATGAAGGCCAACAGAAACTGATGAGGAAATCAGTTTCTCCCATGTAACTGCCTTTGTGAATATATCTACAGCATTCTCACTTGTGTGAATTTTCTCTAGCTTCAACTGTCCATCCTCCAAAACTGACCGGATGAAGTGATATCTGAGCTGTATATGCTTAGTTTTTGAATGCAGAGCTGAATTCTTAGCAAGATGAATGACACTCTGGCTATCAGTGTACAAAGGGCTATTTTCTTGTCATTGCCCAAATTCCTCCAAAAAATGTTTTAACCAAATCATCTCCTTGCTAGCTTCCGTAGCAACAACATACTCAGCTTCAGTGGTTGAAAGTGCAACAACCTTTTACAGCCTTAAAATCTAACTGACTGTAGTAAAAACATACCCTGTAGTACTCCTCCAGCTATCAATATCACCCGTCAGATTAGAGTCAACATATCCTTTTAGAGCAGAATTTGTTCCTCCAAAACATAGTTTCTTTGAAGTAGTACCTCTCAAATATCAGAGAATCCATTTTACCACATTCCAATGTTCCATTCCTAGATTGCTCATATACCTACTCACAACTCCCACTGCATGTGCAATATTTGGCCTTGTGCATACCATTGCATACATCAAGCTACCAATTGCTGATGCATATGGTATCTTAGACATTTTGACTTCCTCCTCTTGTGTCTTTGGACACATCTTCTTAGTCAACTTAAAATGACTAGGCAAAGGTGTACTAACTACTTTTGCATTCTGCATGTTAAACCTTTTCAACACCTTCTCTACGTACTCACTTTGAGACAAAAATAATTTTATGTTTGTCCTATCCCTTGTTATCCTCATACCAAGGATTTGTTTTACTGCAGCCAAATCCTTCATAGCAAATGAATTTGCTAATTTATGCTTAAGTTCATTAATATGCTGCATGTTAGACCTGGTAACAAGCATGTCATCAACATAAAGCAATAGAATAATATATCTACCATTACCCAATTTCTTAAAATAAACACAATAATCAGAATGACATCTTTTGTAACCTTGTTCAGCCATAAAACCATCAAATTTCAAATACCATTGCTGAGATGCTTGCTTCAGGCCATACAAACTCTTATTTAACCTGCACACAAATTCCTCTTTACCCTTGACCTCATATCCCTATGGTTACTGCATGTATATTTCCTCTTCCAAATTTCCATGGAGAAATATTGTTTTCACATCTAGCTATTCAAGATGCAAGTCTTCCACAACCACAAGACTTAGAATAGTTTTAGTAGAAGTCATCTTTACAACTGGAGAAAATATTTCATCAAAATCTATACCTTTTTTCTATGCAAAACCTTTTACCATGAGTCTGGTATTATATCTTTTCTTGCCTCCATCTTCTTCCTTCAACCTGTAAAGCCATTTATTTGGCAACGTTCTTTTATCTGCAGGCAATTAGACTAAGTCCCCAATCTGATTTTGGAGTAAGGAATCCATTTTCTCTTTCATGCCTAGCTCTCACTGCTTTTTGGTATCTACCTATATTGCTTCTTCATAACATTTAGGTTCACTAGAATTAGTTAATAATATAGAATATAATGATGAGAAAATCTTTCTGGAGGTTTAGTTATCCTTGTAGAACGTCTAACACTTGCAGGAGTCTGTGGGATAACTTGTTGCTGAGCATCAGGTACCACTAGCATTTTATTTTCTGGAGTCTCATCCAACACCACATTCCTTTTTGGCCTGTTCATGCTTCTTTTCCTGCAACTGATCCTTATACATAACCTTCTCATTGAATATAACATCTTTGCTCCTAATGATTTTATGATTTTCATAATCCCATAACCGATAACCAAATTCATCTACTCCATATCCAATGAAGGTACATTTTTTAGACTTAGCTTCAAGCTTGGTTCTATTTTCAATATCAACATGGAAAAAAGCTTCACAACCTTCTAGCTTCAGATTTTTCAAGATCAATAAGAGCTGCTTCTAGTTCAACATTGTTCTCATATGAGAAATTTCCAAATCTTCTAGCTGCCATGAGTGTATTATCCCAGATCTTCCTCAAGCTATTAGGCTTCTTCCAAGGAACTTAGCTCTGATAACAATTGTTGATTATAAGGAATACTGAGAGGGGGGCTGAATCAATATTCCACAAAACCACATTTTCAACACTTCAAATTAATCCAATTACCAAACTTCATAACATGAAAGTAGAATAGACATGTGAACATCAACCATAAAGACATAACACATAGACACCAAGATTTTTACGTGGAAAACCCAAAAAAGGGAAAAACCACGGTGAGTGTTAGCTCATAATATATTATAATAGAATACTGGATTACATAAGGCTCACTACCCAAAGAAATGCTCACTATAGGTGGACTCACTATCCACAGAAAAAGATAGATAGAGGATGGAGGAAAGTTGGCTCACTGCCAGGAGAAGATTGCTTCAAGTGCATCTACAGAATGCTGAATTGCAGTTCCATTAGTATCTTAGTATACAGACTCAAATGTCTTCATAAGGTCTACCTTGCTTTTCTTCTCTGCTACATATACTCTATTTTGTCCCCTTTTTATCCTTTTCTACTATGTAAACTACCTTAGATTATGCACATATTGAATTCACACATGTTCCATGCACTCCCATGGCACCAACACTGAAATCCATCGAATATATATATATATATATATATATCTACAATAAGATTTAACTCAAATGTAGGTCGGCATGCAAAACATGAAACATGCATACAATTGTTGTACCTAGTCAGCTTGATCTTGTGTACAAACAACAATGCGGACCCAAAAAAGTATTCATATATCTTCATATAGGTCAGCACCAATCATTCAACCACTTAGATTAATTATTCAAACAATATATCTTGTCCGCATATGGATCTAACAAGCTTGTCAGCTTGTCCCTTAAGAACACACTTGACCAATTCGACTGTCACATCATAACTTCTACTGCAGACCACATGAGACTCTAAAAATCATATCCAACATTCATCATTGACCTTTTAGTATACCTTTAGAATCGTAGGACATCATAGACCTTTATAGCAAAATGTGGATCTTGGAATTGTCACTCTGTCATAGTGGAAAATTGTCAGACTGGAAGCTGATACTGGAGAACTTGTAGAAAATGATTTGTTGAGCTTCAAAAGCTATAGCTCTAGATTTAGATAGTCATGGTATGTATATTTGCTACCTCAGAACTGCAAGACAAAATATGCCATAGCGGAGGAATGCAAACCCTTTTTCTCTGGTACTGTGCATTGTTTCTGACTTAACTCTGTTCACCTGGACTTAGCTATTTCACCATATGACTTCCAGAGGAAGTCAGGACTTGAACACTGGAACATATCATCATCAAATAGCTATGATTAACATATCTAAACCATATGTAATGATCTTCATTTGCGGAGGCATACTGCCCATACTTAGTCATTTTAGGCTTCCGAACCAAAATCCTTTTATGCCTTGTCAAACCAAGTTGATCTACTGAAGTAAGGTCTCTTTGTCTTGTTGGTAGAATACCTTTGCCTTGTTTCCATCAATGACAACATTCAGTCATTTATCATACCAGTGTCTCTTACCAACATTTTTAACAGATAACAGACAACGAAACTTACCAGCTTCCCTTGCAATTTAGAAACCTTGCAAAAGAACTTTTTTGATTGCTTATGCCACTTGCCTCCCCCTTTTGACAAACATTCCTCCAAAAAAATGATTCTCTCACAGACATGTATGTGGAGTTTGCCACCCAAGGAAAATTTTGATAGATCCCATATCCAGATTGGGAATTATTTGCAAGACACTTATGCCCAATTGGGAAGTACAACCAGGTGTGTGGATCTACTTAGCAGAGATCCTTAGAGAGGTGTCACCTTATCGAATGTATTTCTTTTTTGGGATGCCCTAAAAGGATCTCACATCCAATCTTAAATCTAAAATTTCTAAATCAAATATCCTTCCCATAATGTCTCACTCTCTGCTAGAGAAGTATGCATAAATAGGAAGTGGTGACAAGGCAGTGTGATGTTTGGGAGAGAGCCTTGAACATGTGTCACCAAATCGAATCAATATTTTCAAGGTATCCCTAGTAGGTTTTGCTCTAAAGCTTTAATAATATTTTCAACCAAAATAATAGTTAGTTGTAAAGTCAAATTACACAATCAGTGCCATCAGCCTCAAAACTGGTGAAATAAATAAATAAATAAATACATACATAAATAAATAAATAAATAAATAAATAAATAAATAAATAAACAACAAACCAAATTTACTTTATATTAAATATAACATGCCAAATGTCCTTTTAAAAGGCTAGTTTAAATTTCATGATGGGATATATGACACATCCTGTTCTGGGACATAAACTCGAGTCAAACGGAATGCATGCTACTATTTCTAAAAAAAATAATATTAATAATAATAAATATATATTTCTTCATGCTTCTTCTTTACTCACAATCTCTCTCTCTACAATGAAATATAAACTCTCATTTAAGAATATTATGAATTAGCAAGTCAAACTTATTGTAGGGTTATATATATATATATATATATATATAAAGATGCTATAATGCCCATAAAATTTTAAGAATATAAGACCATTACAACCAATAGGAAATTGATCTCATACCACACTCAAGATGTCATCACAAGTATCAAATATAACCCTCTTAATCATTTATAAATTATTTAGTTAGAAGGATTTGGTCACAAAGAACATAATTAACCCCATTATTTTAAATGAGCATATACACAAGATAGGACGGGCCTTATGCAGACTGGAAGGAGATTCATCATGGATTTCTTAGGCTGAGGTAGACCGCCTTGGTTTTCCTCTAGTCCCAGCAAAGTTAGGGACTCACTCTTTCAACAACCTCAGGTGTCTAATGCAGGAGCATCCCAGGTTGCAGAGCAATCTTGCATCAACCAAAAACATTTTCATTCTTTCTTTTCTTTCATTTTCAGTTCAGTTCAGGTAGTTGTAGTTTCAACATTTTGTACCGCATTTTACCGCATCCTCATAGAAGAGCTCGCGGAGCAGGACTTAACATCTACATCATATTCAAATTTCAAATCATTTGGATTTGTCTACTAAAAGTTACTGCTATCAGAAGATCACTAGCTTTTATAGAACAAAGAATTCTGATAGTTAGTTGGAAGAAGGGAAACATCATACATGAAACATAAGGATCAAAGAGTCCTTCCTTGAGGTCTGCACCAAGTTTCATGCATTTGTAGAGCAATACCAGATGTTGTAGGTAGACCTACTTGTTTATACATGTTACATCCTTCATTGGGGTTTGTAACTTCTTTTGGCTAACGCAGAGGATTTAATAAGCTTGAAGACGATGTATATAGATATCTTAGATGCATTAGGAAGTCAGTTAGCAATTATGATAGTTTATATTAAATATTTTGTTTTGAAAAGGCACTTCAATGCCATGCATTGTATATCTGTTGTAGCTCAGAAAAAAGGCCTGTCAGCCCTTTGACTATAGCTTGCATGTTGCCAGCATATGAGCATTGTAATTCTTTGATATTCTAAATATATGAATCTTCCATTGCATTCTACAATTGAGTTGTTTCTATTGTGTTTACTCTAGCTGCATGGTTTGGACAATTCATTCTGTGGACCCTCCGATCGTGACTGCACCAATAATGGTCATTATGGGGGACAATGAAAGAATAATGCTAATTGATTGTGCATGCTTCTCTTTTGTTAAGTTTAGTTAGTAAGTATATAGTCATGTTAGATTAAATTCTAGCTAGTCAATATATTGCATGTAATTTTCATTTAGTTTACCATTGTGTAATTTTCTATTTAATAGAAGTTGGGGCTTTGCATATTTTTTTTGCATATAATATACAAATCATTGTTGCTTGTTATTTGCATTGTTGCTCTATTCCTTCACTATCTAAACTATTGTATACATGCATTAACACATAAATAAATAAGTTGATATATATTGGAGAGGATCGAAAGCAATTGAATCCACTTTTAATTAAAAATGCTCATTAAAAATTGTGAAATGGTGGGGAGGATCAAAAGCAATTTAGGAAAGACTTTTGTATATATGGAGGACTCTTCAAAATCATGCACAGTTAATAGCCATCATGTTGAGTTTCAAAATTTTTGAGTTGTTGTTTTGCCAACTTTTTCTATCGACCAATTGAATCCACCTCGTTGGACAATTTGACCCTGGTTGCTTGCATTTGGACCGTGGGATGTTTTACAATGTACCAACTGTTTAAGGTTTACCTTTTAAATCTTTGTTTGTAAGGTGATAATTCTCATCTTGCAAGTTCTACAATAATGAGATTAAAAGTGAACCATAAAGTTGGAGAGTAAGTTTTACATAAATAGTGGGCTAGTTCATTTAAATAATTTGCACTAGGGGATGGATTCTCCTTAAATATAAATAATTTAATTAATTTTACACCTCATCTATAATAAAAGGTAGTAAATATTTATTCTATTTTTATTAGCCAAAATTAATCCTATACATGATAATAAGATTAAAAGTGACAAGATTTAGAGTAAACAAAAAGCTAACATGTGACGTAAAAACATATGACAAACATGAGCTTAAATTTGATGGTTGTATGTATTTATGCTTTTTCAATGTAAAATAGAATTATAATTTTATTTTGATAAATACTTCCTATTTAACTTTTCATTAATAAAAGATAATGGTACAATATTCACAAAAAGGATGGGTGGTAGAGAGGCACACCCACAAAGTCTAAGCGGGACCAAGTCTGAAATAGAGATGAAATAGTAAAAGGCCAAATTTGAACATATCAACTAAGCAGGTATGGTAACACTGGTAGAAAGAGGACCTTTATCATCAGACTTGCCTGAGATATCACAAGGGACATAATTATCAATCTGCTCCCAACCAATAAAAATTCCCTTCTCATTACAAATATCATTTGAAGGTGACTGAACATGAAGAAATGTATAAAATGAAAGGGAAGAATCTTATTAGATCATCTAAAATTCTATAAGATTTTAGTTTTATATATAACCCTTGAAAGGATTTCAATTAGAAAAATTTGCTTGACGAGTGGGGTCGACTGGAAAATTTAAGTCTTACATATAATAATGAGATCAAGAGTGAATGTTTGAAAGTGTTTTTTAGCAGGCCTAAGATAAACATGCAATATACCTAACTACATGATGAAAATGACTTTAAACAACTCGCACAACATACAATAATTATGAGATTAAAAGAGAAAGATTATCAACAAAACTACATAACATTTAATAAAATGCCTATAAGTTGGAGCTTCAATAGAAGTTTTACTAATTGTAATGTTCCCTTTTGGGATTGCCCTAAGTCTTGCCCTGAAATCACAAATTTAACATAGTTAGGGTTGTAACTTACCAATTGAATGCTTGAAGCAAGATAAACCTGATTTAGGTCCTGCAGTCATGTTAGTTATTAATAGTTCAATAAACATATAATCCAATGATGTTACAGATAGGATTCCAATCCTTATTATAATATTCAGCATGCACATATGGGATTCTGTAATGTCCCCTTGCTGGATCAATCTCTATTCTATTCAAATTCTCAAAACCAAATGGAACAAGCATATAAGGGACAGTTAGGGATACATCTCTTTACTTAGGAATAAGATGAACTAATTTTGTTCTGGAAGCCTGCAATGTAACATACACCCCTCTGTATGTTTGTCTGACTGATTTTTTTTGTGTTTTTTGATGTTTTGCTATTTAGGGTTTTATTGCATGTTTTTGCATGTGTGTTTTTTGCAACATTAGAATAGAAAATGCAACATATATAGAAAACCCAGAAAAACTAGAAGAGATATCAACAAACTAACAAAGACCCAGATGATATTTAGCCAAAATATGAATTATAGTGACATACCCATATCAGGATTTACAACTTCATCTAGATGCTGTAGCTGGACTAGCAATAATGCCACTGTAAATTGTTCACAACTCCAAGAAATGAAATGATAAAGCAATACAAGTACAAAGGACTGATCTACAGTCACTAGATGCCGAAGATAGGACAAATAGAAGCCATTAAATTGTTGATTTTCACTTCTTGAAACCCCACGTTCCAACTGCAGGTGTACGACCTCCTTGGGATGAAGTTGCAGCTCCAAAAACTAATGAAATCTCCTCTAAAACCTTCGAGTATGGACTGATATTGTTTGCCCTACTTGATTACTACCCAACTCAATATCACATCTGTAGTGAACTTGGTATCTAGATTCATGTTAGAACCTAAGGAGAAACATTGGAGTGTAGCTAAGAGGACTCTCAGGTATATCAAAGGGACATTGAGTTATGGTCTCCAATTTCAACATTTATAGGATAGTAGAGTAACTGGATATATAGATTTAGATTAGATATGTTCCACAAATGATCAAAAGTCTAGTTCTATTTATAATTTTAGTTTTGGTTCTATATTATTTTTTCGAAGTCCAAGAAACAACCTACTATATCACTTTCTATAGTAGAGATAGAGTTCAAAGTTGTCACATTCACAACTTTCTAGATAGTATGGTTGAGAAGATTGTTTGAGTATATGTATTAGATATATAATGGACCTACCATATTGTATTGTGATAACTAGAGTACTATATAGATGCCAAAGAATGTAGTGTTTCATAGTAGGACTAAGAATATTGAGATTTAGCATCACTACATTGAGAGTTGGTTCAACAAGGACTAGTTGAGATTGTATACTACACTACAAAGGATTAGATAAAAATATATTCATAAAATTACATTAGAGAGTTTTAGATACTTCAAGATTTGCTTAAGTTGTTCATAATGCTAATTGATTGTGCATGTTGCCTCATTGATTGTGCATGTTGCTCTTTTGTTAAGTTTAGTTAGTAAGTATATAGTCAATAGATTAAATTCTATCTAGTCAATGTATTGCATGTAATTTTCATTTAGTTTACCATTGTGTAATTTTCTATTTAATAGAAAAATTCTCCTCCCATAATGCATATATTTTGTTGCATATAATCTACAAATCATTATTGTTTGTTATTTGCATTGTTGCTCTATTCCTTCACTATCTAAACTATTACATACATGCATTAGCACATAAATAAATAAGTAGATATATAAGAAAAGACAAATATCATTTATTCTAACTTTTACTTAAGAACTATTTTAATTTGAACATTATTTACTATATCTTTTACTATTAATCATATAAACCATATATTAGTTTTCACAAAAATAAATAAAAATAAATTATTCACTTGAAATTTTATTTGAAGAATTATTTTATCCATTTTGATAGCTATTTAATATCCTACATAATCATGGACATATAAATAGGTAATTAAGATAAAAAGTTATTTTAATTTCTTAATAATTATTTTATTTATTTAAGACATTGACACATAAAGAGATAAGTTAAACATAGAGCTATATTATTTTATTTAAGATCTATTTTTTACTACATATACATGAACACATAATTCAACTTTTATTTAATAACTATTTTATTTTAAATATTATTTATTTTAACTTTGAGTTGAGTAACTATTTTATTTTAAATATTATTTATTTTAACTTTTAGTTGAGTAACTATTTTATTTTTCAATAATATAAACTATTTCTAATATTATACAAGATTCTAGAAGTATATATTATAATCTTTTTGCTAACTTTATAACTATCAACTTCTTCTTGTAACAAATGATAAACATATACAAATTTAAAAATGTACAAATTAATAATAACAAAATTATTTTAATATTTTTATCTTCCTATTAAAAAGTTATCATAGATATCTTAGATATATTACTAAAGATGAATATCAATTTGAGGCATTTATTTATTCAAAGATTTTTTTTTTTAAAAGTACCATGTCTTATTCAAGTAATTTGAATTTATATTATTAATTACATCATTTACTAATTGGAGTACTAATAATAGCTACATTATTTATTATTACTATATCAAATAACCCACATACTAACCACTATATGACACTTGTTGGATTGATGTTTTAGTAATTATGTTTGAAGTTATATCAATTATCACCATTATCTTTTCAATCTGCTTTTACAGCATTGTGCCTCCTAGATTTTAAAAAAAATTAAGTATCCCAACGGTCTTTGAGTTCTCCTTTGATAAGTTTTAGGATATCAACAATACCTGGATAATGCTGCAATACTGGTAAATAATGGTCAAGGGCAACATAAGCCTTCCCAAGAAGACTAAGAAGAGAATCTACTTCATCTCCTAACAAATCAACCTCTTCTTCAGCTTTTTGAAGGTTACGACATTTCCACTCAAGCTGCTGTTTATAGTAGTTGTCGTCTCTAAGTGCAAATTTAGCTTTCCCTTGCAACTTTTTCATATGTTGATCAGTTTGTTCCAACCTTAACATATTTTCTTCATTCTTCTTCACAGCCATTCCTTCTGGTCGTGAAGCAGGATCCATGTTTTTCCTAAGAAACTCAGTGAGCTGCCTTCCATACTGCTTATGAGCCGTTTCTGTTTGCATTTCGATGCTCTTGGGGGCATTCTTGACTCTATGTACTTCTTGCTGCAAAAGATATATCTGTTTCTTCCCCTCTTCTTTGTCCTTCATAGCTGATTGTAGGCATAATTCCCTGTGTCTCCGAGTTTCTTGTAGAGAAATGGCTGTTTCATTGTGTTCTTTGAATTTTCTTGCAGCCGAGTGCCAAGCATTCTCTTTCTCTCCAATGGTGGCTTCAAATTGCTTAATAATTTTCTCCACTGTGTTTTTACCTTTGTTTCCTTGTCCTGACTCTCTCAATGCCATTTTCAATTTGTTTTCTTCTTCTTCTATAGCTTCCTTCATGGAATTAACTTGTTTTTTAAGGTGTTCCTTTGCCCTTCTTGCTGAATCTGGACTAATCATATTTTCCTTGTCTTGGACAAATCTGTCCAGTGCAATTTTCTCTATCCTTACTTGTTCCAACTCCCTCAACGCCTCTTTCAATGTGTGATCCTTTTCTTCTATAAGTTCTTCCAGGGATAATACTTTCTTCTTCATCTCCTCCCTCTCCCTTCTCATGCTATCTTCTTTGGCCTGAATGATGGCTTCAAGACAATCCTTTTGCATCTTAAGCTTGTCACAATTATTCACTGCCAAATCCAAGGAATTTTTCTTCTTTTGAATTTCCGATTTCGCCAAATCTATACCATTTTCCTTCTCTTTGATAATTTTTTCCAACAAGCCAATTTTATTTTCAAGTTTTTTCATTTCTCCAAAAGCCATATCCAGAGCATGGTCTTTCTCATGCATCACCTTTCCAAGTGAAAGCTTTTGGTTAATGTTCTCATTCCTTTCATTCAGCAAGAACCTTATAGCATTTTCTTTAATTTTCATTGCTTCACTAAACAAAGTGCTAACTATGGCTACATGATACAGGCTCCTTATACCGATTTCTTCCCTTTCATATTCCAAGTCCTCTATTCTATTCAATAATTGAGATTCTCTTAGAGAGTGTTCTGAGAGTTTATCAGACAAAGCTTTCAATTGGGCTTCCTTTTCTTCAACCTTGTCAACTAAATGTTTCCTATCATCTTTCTCTCTGAGCAGGTCCTTTCTGAGCCTGTCAATCTCTCGTTCTTTATTCCCTACAACATGTTCTGTGTGCCCTTTTAGTTCAGACAGTACTTGGCGGAAATGTGATATCAATTTCTCTCTGGGCACACTTTTTAATGGCGGGTCAGGATCATCTCCAACCTCAACTGCAGCAGGCATAGATAGATCTAATTCCCTTGTACTCATAATTCTACCGTCGAATTTTGTTTTATTAATCTGAGATTGAACTCCTTTCATTCTTTCTTGTAGTCTAAACAGTTCCGAGCTTTCAGAATTTGGTGCTGCGTCCAAGGCTACACTGTCTTTGCCACAAGAAGCCACTTCATCATCTTTGTTTTCAAACTTCGAATTTATTCTTGAAATCACTTGCAGAGCTTCGTTTAGTTTACTCTTATAAACTTCTGTTATAAAAATGCTCTCAATTCCTCGTTGGCATTAGGGTTCTGCCAGTTTCTCCTCAGCCTGCCCTAATTTTATTTCTTGTTCTCTCAACCTCTCAGTCAGATTATCATTTATAGCCTGCAGCCTTGTTATTCTTGACAAATCATCTATTCTTTCTTCGCCTTGTTATTGAGATGGTTTTCAGTATCTGCACGATCATTTAATATTAACAACTCTACATATATAATTCTTTGATTTTCGATTTCTTATCTCATTCGTTTTTCTTTCCCGCCGGACGACGTTCTGGGATATATACGTGCATAAATTATTTCGAATCAAATGTGTGATATAAGTTGCAAGTAATTGTTCTGGGCATTTTTCAACTGATGGGGAGTATTAAAATGCTCATAAAAAATTCTGAAATGGTGGGGAGGATCGAAAGCAATTGAGTAGGAAAGACTTTCGTATATATGGAGGGCTCTTCAAAATCGTGCACAGTATATAGCCATCACGTTGTGTTTCAAAATTTTCGAGCTGCTGTTTTGCCAACTTTTTTATCGACCAGTTGAATCCACCTCCTTCGACGATTTGACCGTGGTCGCTTGCACTGTTTAAGGTTTACCTTTTAAGTCTCTGATTGTAAGATGAGAGCTCATCTTGTAAGTTCTACAATAGTAAGATTAAAAGTGAACCATAAAGTTGGTTAATAAGTTTTACGTAAATAGTGGGTTAGTTCATTTAAATAATTTGCACTAGGGGATGTATTCTCCTTAAATATAATTAATTTAATTAATTTTACACCTCATCTATAATAAAAGGTAGTAAATATTTATTCTATTTTTATTAGCCAAAATTAATCCTATATATGATAATAAGATTAAAAGTGACAAGATTTACGAGTAAACAAAAAGTTAACATGTGATGTAAAAACATATGACAAACATGAGCTTAAATTTGACGGTTGTTTTTATTTATGCTTTTTTCACATAAAATAGAATTATAATTTTGATAAATACTTCCTATTTAACTTTTCATTAATAAAAGATAATAGTACAATATTCACAAAAATGATGGGTGATAGAGAGACATATCCACAAAGTCTAAGCGGGACCAAGTCCAAAACAGAGATGAAATAGTAAAAGGCCAAGTTTGAACATATCAACTAAGCAGCCATAGTAACACCCGTAGAAGGAGGATCTTTATCATCAGACTTGCTTGAGATATCACAAGGGACATAATCATCAATCCGCTCCCAACCAGTAAGAACTCTCTTCTCTTTAAAAATATTATTTGAAGGCGACTGGACACGAATTGGAGAAATATATAAAATGAAAGGGAAGAATTTAATTAGATCGTCTAAAATTCTATAGGATTTTAGTTTTATATATAAACCTTGAAAAGATTTCAATTAGAAAAATTTGCTTGACGAGCGCCCATTGTAAACAGCTGACACGTTGTCGTGTCGACTGTTTACAAATTTTTTGACTCTGTTTTCTATTGACTTATACCATCAACTTCTTCACTATACTTCTTTCGACCTATTTAATGACCTTGCTTGTCGATCAATTTGTCAAAACCATTTCCGTCGACACAATTTTGACCAGCCGACCATTTTACAACACACCCGATGGTTAAACTTTACCTGTGACGAGTGGGTCGACCGACAAATTTAAGGCTTACATATAATAATGAGATCAAGAGTGAATGTTCAAAAGTGATTTTTAGTAGGCCTATGATAAACATACAATATATCTAAGTACATGATGAAAATGACTTTAAACAACTCACAACATACAATAATTATAAGATTAAAAGCGAAAGATTATCAACAAAACTACGTAACATCTAATAAAATGCCTATAAGTTGGAACTTCAATAGAAGTTTTACTAACTCTTTTATAGACAGTAGTAATCACTTGCTAGTTTTATTTTCATTAAAAATGAAATCACATTTTATAAAGAATTTTTTAAAAAAAAAAAAATTATTTTAGAGTTTTTGAGTTTCCAAATATATTAGGACTTCTTGGCTATGAACAAGGGAGATGGGAAAGCCCTAGGAGGAGTGGAATTGTAGAAGCTAGCAATATGTCCAAACTGATGACAAAAAAATTAAAAGGGAATGTTTTTGTAATCCACCTTCTAAATAAAATTCCCAAAACTTGTTGAGACAATAGAACTTGTTTAGGAAGAGACAAATCTAGACCTTACTACATTTTAGCTATGCAAAAACTATATAAGTTCTTGAGCTCAATTCCAATCAATCTCTATGACCTTATCTAAACACTCTCTGATCATCATCATACAAGCTTCAACCTAGAACTCCAAAGGAAGCCCATAAAGATGTGCCTAAAGAGGCTTAGTCTATAATAATCTATATTTTCTAATAAAGTATGCCTTAGCATTTGAAGGGAGACCTTAAATAGATTTCCATACGTAATGTTTGCTTGAAAATAAGCTTTGACTATTAAATTTAGATCGTGCATAAAATAATGAGATAAAAAGAGATTGATAAAGCTTTTTAACAAGCCTCACATTAATTGGTAGTACACCTAACATAAACAATTGTAAACAACTAACACAAAATAGAATAATGAGATCAAAAGTGAAATATTATCAACAAATCAAACTTTTTAGGAAGAGGCAAATATAGATCTCATAGGATTTTAGACATGCAAAAACCAAATGAAAACTTGATCTTGATTAAAAATTAGTCTCCAACAAAAATTAGTCTCCAAATATCACCTTGCATAAACATTCTTTGATCTTCATCAAACAAGATTCACCTCAGAATGTTAAGGAAGCCCATAAAGACAAACCCAAAGAGACTTAGTCTATAATAATATAGTTGTGTGAAGGATCATGATGGGCCAAACAATACCCCTAATGGTAATGAAAATGCTCAAAATAAATTTAAGTAACTTCATGTTAAAAAATGAATGAGATATCTACATAATATGAAAATAACGTAGTAGTAAAATTTCCAGAAATGTAGGTTATGGGATACTATTTTTATTTTAAAAAAAATTAAAATTAATTTTTTGAATATTTGATATTCCAATGAGGCACTACTAAAGTTTCCAACCAACCTAAGTATTAGAAAAGAAAAATATTTTTCCTTCTAAATTTGGACTTAAGTAAAGGACAAATGTGTGGATGTGACACATTTTAAATTTTTTTCAATAAATAAATAATTATTTATGAATTTTTTACATCAACTTTTCTAAAATATTAAAAAAAATTCTGGCCAAAGTAACTTAGTCAAAAATATATGAAATTCAAAACTTAAAAAAAAAAAATATAGCCAATAAAGCCTAGAATGTGACACATCTTTTGGATTTAAAAAAGGACAAATAGTTTGAAAGTTATGAATGTTTTTCTATATGTATATCAATTAGGAAATCAAACATAGTGTATGTAAAAAAATAATAATAATTACCTATTAAAATTATAATGAGGCATATATTATATTTTTAGGATATTGATAGTTTCCTCTACAAACCTTTTGTTTTAAATTAAATTTAGTTACAAAAAATCTGTCAACTTCAAGGATGTTTAGTCATGGAAAATTTTAGGATTAACACAAAATGAGTGATTTTGCAAGTTTCTTTAGAAAGTTTTAGGACCCCCACTTGCCTAGATATCATGCAATACCAAAGCATTTTTTGAGGGAATCCATAATTGAGCTATAAATATTAACATTTTCTCCATCCAAATCTAAGTATATCTAAATGTTAGTACTTTTTCATCTAGCAAGATTTTTTTGACATTGCCACTATTTGACCTATCATGATGTTCACTCACTCATATATTTTCTAATAAGGTACACCTTAGCATTTGAAAGGAAACCTTGAATGTATTTCCATACAAAAAATAGCTGGCAAGTAGGGTTGACCAACAAATTTAGGCCCCTCATACAATAGTGAGATCAAAAGTGAATAATAAAGATGTTAGAAAGCCTCACATAGATATGTAGTACATCTAACACACACAAATTAGATAAGTTACAGAAATGATCTTCAAAAGTGAAATATTATTAACAAATTTTGCATAACATTTTATTAAAAACCTATATGTTGAAATCCTTCGTAACTCACCCACATGTACATAAAAGTTTTTTAACATTAGCCTTTGATCAATGACTTATATTGATCAACAAATAATCAATGGTTGGGGGAAATGTAAGGATAACAAAGATGTGTGCAAATAGGTATTGTCATTCCATTGTGGTGAAATAGGAATAGGAATATATGCCACCAATAATAGCATCAATGAGTAGACTAACCCATGTTGATTTGTCTTCATCCAAGTAGATTGAGTGGGTCCACCAAACATGCCACCTTAGACCATGTGGAAATCCATCATTCATTATTATAGGAGTAGACCCCTTAGAAATTTTTAATTGGTCCTTTGACTGACAGAAGTACTCTTACAATGTTAGATGTCTACCACATTTGTTATGTACCTAGGGATATCATATTATATGTATATAGGTGGATGGAGACGTTGACATGTGACACACATCCCTTAAGTTAGTTATATTGGATCATGTGGCTATCTTGTGTAATGGTGGCCAAGGTGGATTCTATGACCAATGTGTGCCCACTAAACATTACCTCCAATAATGGAAATCCTAACTCTTTATATACATAGTAGTACCTAATCAAATGGAAACCTATCGAATGCTACAATGTGACTACAACTTAGAAAATCCTTAAAAAGTGCAAAAAAATCAACAATCCCCAAAAAATAAAAAAATTCCTAGAAAATATGCAATAAATGAGAAGCTAGTTTGAAATCAAAGAAACAATCAACCCCAAGTGTTGAAAAATGCTAACTTTTACCTCTAATCCTACGACTAGAAGCTTTGGCAGGGTCTCTTGGGTGACCTTCCTAGCCTCTCAAGTGACCTAGGATAAGCTAGCAGGGTCACCCAAGTGACTTGCCTTAGAAAAAGGGACCTAGGTGATGTCCAAGTGAACCACAATTGGCCTAGAAACCTAGAAATTAAACAAAAATGGAAAAATAGAAGCATGAAAATGATAGAAACCTTAAACCTAGTTCAATGGGACAAATGATTTCAAATTTAATAGATAATTTATGTTGGGAATTAAGGTGTCTCAAACTTTGCAAATTCCTAGAATTATTTATTTAATTGTATATTTATTTATTGCCTACTATTGTATTTACTTGCACATTCAGTTTGGTCACTTAGTTGAGGTGGCACGGTGACATGTCATCTTACTTAGAATGTGACTTGGATGGTCAAGTCAAACCTACATGGATTTGGGCATCCCATTTGAGGTAGCACTATTATACCATGTGTCAGCATCTTGTGGTATGTGGAAGAGGATATACCATATGATAGAATCAATGATGCGTAAGAGCCATGTTTGGAGATTCCTATGACAAGTGGTGACAAGTGTCGGTAAGTATCTTTGCATGAGGGATAGACATCTTTGGGTGCCCAAGTTGGGCTATGACATGTTGTAAGAGGAATATGCTATATTTAGCATTGTATGAAGGATTCTCTTACAACATTTAAGGTTGTTATGTTGGGAAAATCTATGACAGTTGTAAGATGCGTAAGAGCATCTGTCATAGTCTATTTTTAGCCTTGGAGCGCTCCATGTTGGGGAAGTCAAATCTGCCATGTATGACAGATGTAAGGGATGTATTTGCAGAAAGGACAAGTGTCCTTTGATGTGGGATAATGGCCATGTGACCAAGGTGGACGCCTATCTCAAGATACTTCCAGAATATGCCTTGTAATATCTATATATTGCATAGTTTGGAGTTGTAGTTGCATAGTGTTTTTACAAGTACCGTTATGCTATCAGAATAACTCCAGATTTGACATTTGAAGACTCTTGGAGAACTTGCATTGCAAGTGTACTGTAAATTGTAATTGTTTCAGATAATACATTGTGCAGGTTTTAGAGTGTGGGGTTTTTCACCTGAAAAGGTTTTCCCCACGATACATCTTGTGTCTACTTCTCTCTGTTTGCATTCCTATTTGCTGTTGTAATATCTCTGATATAAGTTTAATATTGCTGTAATTGTAAGGGTTAAAACAAATTTGCATACCTCTCCCCTCATTAGATTAGTTTAGGAAGTGATTTCCGCACACATAGCTTCCTTTCAGTTGGTATCAGAGCCTGGCTAGTTTTGGTCCTAGCTGTTGGGTAGGGGTTTTTTGTACTGATCTAAGATTGAGTGGGAGTCTATGTAGAGTATTTTGTAATCTTGTTGTAGGAAGGAGATGGCAGGCACATTCAGAAGAATAGAGGTGGAAAAGTTTAATGGCAGCAATTTCGAGTTGTGGAAACTCAAAATGGAAGACATGCTCATTGATAGTGACCTATGGGAAGC
The DNA here is from genome assembly GCA_027924645.1 of Cunninghamia lanceolata. NCBI lineage: Eukaryota > Viridiplantae > Streptophyta > Pinopsida > Cupressales > Cupressaceae > Cunninghamia > Cunninghamia lanceolata. The sequence continues at coordinate 11,265,690 of BSBN01000112.1, read as the reverse complement.
AATTTCTAGTGTAAAACTAGCAGCAATGTTGCAAGATGATTGGGATCTCAAAGATCGTAAAGCCAACCTGGTCTTGTGAGACTTTGTTTGGCTAATTCCATCTTGTTAAATGTTCATGAAGAGAAAACTGCGAAGGAGCTGTGGAAGAAACTTGGTGATGTTTAGACATCAAATTTCCACAGTCCATGATAATGTGTTAGAATGTTTTCAAGATATAATTCTTTGAGAATTTTTTCCTTCAACGTTTCAGATCACACTCTGTGATCCATCATCAGGAAGTAGAAAGCAAGAGAAGAGAAGAAATGGATCACAGAGTGTGATTCAAAATGTTGAAGGAAAAAAATTCTAACACAGTTATATCCTGAAAACATTCTAACACATTGGTGATGTTTATCAAGCTAAATCCCTGGTAAACAAGTTATTCCTATGGAAGAAGCTATATTCTTTGAGGATGTAAGATGGAGGATCTGTTGCTGATCACATGAATGCTTTTAATATGTTAGTTGCACAATTGACATCCGTTGGTGTGAAGATGGAGGAGGAGGATCAGTGTATGACCCTACTTTGTTCTTTACCAAATTCATGGGATCATCTTGTTATGGCCATCATGAGTACCACATCCACTTTTAAAATGGATGAAGTGGTGTCTTCGTTGTTATCTGAAGAGATGCAGAGAAAGTCATCCGAGTCGGCTAAAGAAGTTCTTACGGTTCGTGGAAGGCCTAAGGAGAAAGGGAAAAAGAAAGACAAGAAAGCTGAGAAGGGTAGATCCAAATCTCATGGGAGATCCAAATCTCCTAGAAAGTCCAAGGTACTGTGGGAAAACTAGGCATTTCTGAAAGGAATGCAAAGAGGAGAAGAAGAAGAAGAAGAAGAATGTCCCAGATTCAGATTCTAACAAGTCACAAGATGATGGTGATGCCTTCATTGCAGCCTTGGCCACCCATGCATCTAATGATGTGTGCCTGATTGATTTTGGTGCCTCTTTCCACATGACCTCGCATCGAGAATGGTTTACAAAGTATAAAGAGTTCGATGGTGGAAGAGTGTACCTGGGTGACGATTCTCATCTGAAAATAGATGGCCATGGAAGAGTCACAATTTGATTCCTTGATGGATGAGTGAAGGAGATCTCTGGGGTTATGCACATCCCAGGCTTGGCATGAAACCTACTTTTTGTAAGTAAATTGAATGATGCAGGTGTGCAAGTTATCTTCTTGAAAGAAGGATTGAAGATGACTAAAGGAGTTATGGTGCTTGTGAAGGGTACTCAAAGAGGTATTTTGTTTCAGTTGGAGGCATGCATTTCACAATGCAATAGTTCTTCTGACTCAAAGAAAAGAACTGCAGTCACTTCATCTCCACTATTGGAACCAACAACTAAAAGATTTGTTGTATCAAATTCTGATGGTACTACATTTTAGGTACCTAAGGGTACTCATGCTTTAGAAGTTAAGCTTCCTACTGAGAAGACAATGTTATGACATAAGAGACTTGGCCACATTAGTGAGAAGGGTCTTAGAACCCTAAAAAATAAAACCCTCGTTGAGGGGTTAGATGATTGTAATCTCTATTTCAACTTTTGTGAACATTGTATATATGGAAAGCAAAACCGTGTTCAGTTTTACTCGAGTTCTCATAAATCTTTTGGTGTATTGGATCTTATTCATTCGGATGTGTTTGGTCCAATTAATGTTCCTTCGATCTCTAAATCTGTATATTTTGTATCTTTCATAGATGATTACAGTAAAAGGACATGGATTTATTTTCTCATAAGCATATTTGAAGCTCTAGTTTGTTCAACGAGTTTAAATCTTTTGTTGAGAATCAAACTAGTAAAAAGATTAAGTGTTTGAGAACTGACAACGGTGGTGAGTTTTGTTCCACATAATTCGATAAGTTCTACAAAGAATATGGGATTGAAAGACATAAGACAACTCCATACACCCTGCAACAAAATAGAGTTGTAGAGAGGATGAACATGACACTGATGGAGAAGGCTAGGAGTATGCTTAGTGGAGCTGGCCTCGAACAAAAGTTTTGGGTTGAAGCTGTTGCCACTACTTTCAACCTAGTAAATAGGTCTCCTACATCAGCTCTTGTTGGTAAGACACCCATGGAGGTATGGTCTGGTAAGAAGCCTTCAATAAGACATCTTCCTATTTTTGGTTGTGAGGCATATGCTCATGTGCCTAGGGAGAAGAGGTCAAAATTGGAAAACAAGGCTGTTAAGTGTATCTTCATTGGCTATGGTGTCGGTGTGAAAGGATACAAGCTTTGGGATCCTGTGGCTAAAAAAGTATTGTATAGCAGAAGTGTTATTTTCAGAGAGCTAACACCTTCTTCCACTGTTGTATAGCCATAAGAGAAAGAAAAGAAAGAGGATGTGGTTTAGTTTCCCACTACCCCTGAGAAGACTGAACCTACAGACCCTATGAGACTTGATGATGAGGAGAGCTCTAGCAGCTCTGAAAGCTCATGAGAAGAAGTAAAACCTCAACCTTAGCGTTTGAGGAGGTTCACACGAAATAAGAAGCAAATTGAGAGGTTTGGTTATACATTGCTTGATTCTAGTTGTGCTTTTGCTTTTATTACTAATGCCGATGAGCCTAGAACTATGACAGAGGCTATGGACATGAAAGATGCAGGTTCTTGGAAGGAGGCCATGGATGATGAGATGACTTCTTTGGAAAAGAATAAAACTTGGGACTTGGTGCCTTTGCCTGATGGACATAAACCTGTTGGATGCAAATGGGTTTTCAAGAAGAAATTTGATGTAGATGGCAATGTTGAGAAGTATAAGGCCAGATTGGTTGTGAAGGGGTACTCACAAGTGGAGGGAATTGATTATGGTGAATTTTCTCTCTTTGCAAAGCTGGCATCTATTCAGTTCCTGTTATCTCTTGCAGCAGCATATGATTTAGAAGTGGAGCAGATGGATGTGAAGACAAGATTCCTTCATGGTGACTTGGAGGAAGAGATTTATATATCATAGCCAGAGCATTACATAGAAAAAGGTAAAGAAAATTTGGTTTACTTAAATAAGTCTTTGTATGGATTGAAACAATCTCCTAGGATGTGGTACTTGAAGTTTGATGCCTTTGTGTTGTCTATTAGATTTATGAGATCAAAATCAAATCATTGTGTGTATTACAAGTTTGACAATGATCGTATTCTCATTATTGCACTATATGTTGATTATATGTTGCTAATTGGGAATGGTAAGAATATGATTTTTGATTTGAAGTCTCAGTTGTTAGCACAATTTGAGATGAAAAACTTAGGGGCAGCCAGGTACATTCTGGGAATGGAAATTAGAAGAGACAAAGCAAATAGAAAACTTTGGTTAAGCCAGAGTACAAGTATGTGAAGACTATGTTTGATAGATTCAACATGGCAGATTGTAGACTATTGTCTATTCCTATTTCTTTAGGGACAAAGTTATCTGTTAATGATTGTCCAAAGTCTCCTTCTGAGATGGAGGATATGAGCAGAGTACCTTATGCTAGTGCTGTTGGTAGTTTGATGTATGCTATGGTCTGTACAAGACCAGACATTGCCAAAGCAGTGGGAGTCCTTTGTCGGTTTATGGCTAATCCTGGATGGGTACACTGGGATGTAGCAAAGAGAGTGTTCAGATATTTGCAAGGTACTTCTAAGTATTCCTATGTTATCATGGCCATCATATAGGAGCTCTACATTCTGTATGTATTCATGGATTTGTGAATTTTGATTGGGTAGGTGACATTGACAGCAGGAGATCCACCGGTGCTTATGTGTTTACTATGTTTGGTGGTGCAATTAGTTGGATGAGTAAGCGACAAACTGTGGTTTCTTTGTCCATGATAGAAGCTAAGTATATGGTAGCAACTCATCCTTGTAAGAAATCCATCTGGCTTAAGAGGTTGTGTTCAAATATTGGTGTTGATGCAGGACATATTACTATCTGTTGTGATAGTCAGAGTGCGATATGCTTAGAAAAGAATCTGACTTTTTATGCCAGAACAAAGCATATTGATGTACAGTTTCATTTTGTGCAAGAAATGGTAGATGATGAGAAGGTGATATTAGAGAAAGTAGACACTTTGAAGAATGTTGCAGATGCATTTATGAAACCAGTGGGCACAGAGAAGTTCAGATGGTGCTTAGAGTCTATGGGCCTCTTGGCCCCTAGCAGTTAAATATTGTCATTTCTTTTGGCTCTTGCAAGGTGTTCGACAAGTGGGATAATGTTGGGAATTAAGGTGTCTCAACCTTTGCAAATTCTTAGAATTATTTATTTAATTGTATATTTATGTATTGCCTAATATTGTATTTACTTGCACATTCAGTTTGGTCACTTAGTTGAGGTGGCAGGGTAACATGTCATCTTACTTGGAATGTGACTTGGATGGTCAAGTCAAACCTACGTGGATTTGGACATCCCATTGAGGTGGCACTATTATGCCATGTGTCGACATCTTGTGGTATGTGGAAGAGGATATTCCATATGACAAAATCTATGATGCGTAAGAGCCAAGTTTGGAGATTCCTATGACAGGTGGTGACAAGTGTCGGTGAGTATCTTTGCATGAGGGAAATGCATCTTTGGGTGCCCAAGTTGGGCTATGACAGGTTGCAAGAAGAATATGCTATATTTAGCATTGTATGAAGGATTCTCTTACAACATTTAAGGTTGTTATGTTAGGGAAATCTATGACAGCTATAAGATGTGTAAGATCATCTATCATAGTCTATTTTTAGCCTTGGAGCGCTCCATGTTGGGAAAGTCAAATCTGCCATGTATGATAGATGTAAGGGATGTATTTGCAGCAAGGACAAGTGTCCTTTGATGCGGGATAATGGCCATGTGGCCAAGGTGGATGCCTATCCCAAGATGCTTCCAGAATATGAATATGCCTTGTAATCTCTATATATTACATAGTTTGGAGTAGTAGTTGCATAGTATTTTTACAGGTACTGTTATGTTGCTAGAATAACTCCAGATTTGACATTTGAAGACTCTTAGAAGAACTTACATTGCAAGTATATTGTAAACTATGATTGTTTCAGCTGATACATTGTGTAGGTTTTAGAGTGTATGGTTTTTCACCTGAAAAGGTTTTCCCCACGATACATCTTGTGTCTACTTCTCTCTGTCTACATTCTTGTATTGTGTTTTCTGCTGTAATATCTCTGATATAAGTTTAATAGTGCTACAATTGTAAGGGTTAAAACTAATTTGCATACCTCTCCCCTCATTAGATTAGTTTAGGAAGCGATTTCCACACACATAGCTTCCTTTCAATTTAAAGAGAAGTCAACAAAAGAAAACCTGGGTTTTAGAGAAATTTTTTTCTCCTTTCCCATACCTAAGGGTCAATGGGAAGCTAAGCTACAACCATAGTCTTGATCTTCTCATGATAAGCTTTCTATCAACTTCTCTTGTGCCAAGTTTTGCTTCTATTTCATCAGTTTCTATCATTTTACCTCTATTTTCTCCTTTCTCCTTTAAGATTAATTTACATTTGTGAGTGTTTTTGAGTAGCTTAGTTTCTTTTATGGATTTGTTTTGTCCTTGTTTTGTGTGTGCCTATCAACATGAGTACATGTCATGCAACAAAGGCTAGATGACATAGGTAAGCTCAAACTCTCACATCAAAGGTACATTTTCTTATCTTTTCATGTACTTATTTTAACTAATCATATGTTGGACTTAGATTTGAATCAATTTTATTTTGTAGGTCCAAATGTTGAAAATGACAACAGGTAAGGCCATGCTTCATGTAGACCACCATCTCTAAGGTGGATAATATGTAAGTACTAAAATCATGTTAAGCCTACATGGAAGTCTAATGATGATGTGATAGTCCTAATTCATGACCCTCAAAGGCATGATTATACTTCCCCTAGCAGTTTCATGTCTTGATGACTTAGCCTCTTGTCTTTTTGTCCTCTTTATTTAACCTCCTATATAACTTTCCCTGCCTCATGTTTTTCCTAGCTAACCATCTTGTTTCATCTTTGTAGGGTAACTCCTTTGACCTTTTGGGTCACTCCAACGATCATCCCTATTAAAATGGGTAGCTGTACTTCCAAAAGGGGGAAAACCTATCATTTTTTAATGTGCAAAATAACTCTTTGTTTTAGTTTTTCTTATTTATTTTCATCCTATTTTAGCTCACATTTTTCTATGTCATCTCATCCTTTTCTCACTTTCTTTCCTTTGTGAACTCATGATCAAATATTTTCTCTTCTAAATTGTTACCATTTTCTCTTTGAGTTCACTTTAGTTTTCATTTATTCTTCTTCTAGTTTTCTTCTATCTCTTCATATATTCATGGAATTGTTTCTATTTATTTTTGAGTTAACTACTTTTGATCTTATATATTCTTCCATTCTCTCTCATTTATACCTATAAATACCCTTTCATTATTCTCATTTCATATGCTCAAATCTTGCAATCAGTCCCATATGCAAGCTTCTTAAAAAACTTCAAGCTTCTTTATAGGCCTTGAGCCTTTTGCTTTCAAGTTCTACTTTAGATCTATCTCATAGAAGCTATAGTTCATCTAAGCTTCTCAAACAAGCCTTGAGCATTTTGATTTTTAAAGCCTTACAAGCCCTTATGCTTTATTTCTACTTTCGAATATTCTCAAATCCCTCATCATTTTCTCATCATCAAGTGAAGGACCTAATTGTTGCATAGAAGGTTATTGAATAACTAGACCTTTGAGAACTTTTACCTAACACCAGTACCATCATTATAGTCTTTTTTTATTAATTTTTAGAATACAATTAGTAATTACGAAACACCATTTCCCTTGAGGATGTAAAATGTTTCTTTTATTTCTTCTTGATTTTTAATTGCTTTTCCAAGTTCTAGGTTAAAACATCTTTGAATTTTTTAGATTAAATTGCAAGTTTTCTTTATTAGATTAAGTCATATTAAAATATTTTGAAAATCACAAAAATATAGAAGACTACATTTAGGAAAAGACATATAGCTACATACATATTTTTTCTTAGTAATTAAATCATCAAAAATTGGAAAAATAACCAAAAGTGCATGTATTCATATAGCTATAAGTACATTTAGAGACTTCATTTTTAACATTGAAAATACACAACTTTCAACCCCTTTGTTTTACCACATGGCAAACATTTCAAAACAAGCCCTTGGTTTCATTCCAAGGAATAAAACAATCAAAATAATAGTGTAAAATTTCAAACATTCAGACATACAAACCTTTTCAACTAAGGACCCCAAGTGCCCTGGCATGAGAGAAGACTGTATTAAAGAAGTCTTAGAGGAAATTAGAGAAAACCTCTTGGAACAAGTAAACCTAATTGAAGAAGATATTAAAGAGTAAATTGAAATCTTAGATCAAATTAGATAAGAAAAGGTTTAAACTTATGTCAATAGAATCTTTCAAATCCAAGACCAATTCTTTAATATATTCCATCAAGAAGTTGGACACAACTTATGAATCATAAGAGAGGAAGATAATGCAAACCTTAAATTCAAGAATTAGCCTCTCAACTGTGTGTGAGTTAAACAAAATTACAAAAAAACACCCATATGATGAGATTGATGATAACAACTTAATGAAAATGATCACCAAAATAATAACACAAATGCTTGACAAATAGGCTTGATTTACCTAACCACAATTGATGAAGTCTTGCTCTTGAGAGAACATGACAATCCCACAGTGTCATTGCCACTCAATTGGCTCTTGTGATAAGAGTAGGAGTGACTGGAAGGTTTCCTTTACAAGTATTCCAATCCCATGTGTTGTGTTAGAGTCTAACACATTCATGTTGTGTTTGAGTCACATTTTGAACACAACACATCTTACAAAGGTCAAAGCAATCAATGAGTGTGTTGAATTAAAAATGTACATGAAGTGCAAAGACTCATGGGATTAGCCAGGTATCATAGATGATTGGTGGAGAACTTCTCTAGGATAGCTAATCCAATAACTTCCTTCCAAAGTAAGGGGAAGATATTTGTTTGGTCATCATAGTGTGAAAAGGCTAATTTATGAAATTCAAATAGTTTCTTTCTACTACTCTTATCTTGGTCATACCTAATCCAAATGGAAATTTTGATCTTTGGACCAATGCATCTCTTGATGGTTTTAGTGGAGTATTTATGGAATATGGAAAGGTAGTAGCCTTTGAATCCTAAAAGTTGAAGGATAGTGAAAAATTATGCAACACACGATCTAGAATTGGTTGTAGTTATGCATGCATAAAAATTGTAGAATAATTTATTTCTTGTAAGCCATTCAAGTTGAATATTAATCACCATAGCCTTAAGTTTATATTTACTCAAGATTAACTCGAAGGAACCACAAGATAGATGGTTAGAGTTGATTAGTGATTATGACTTGGACATTACTTATGTCAAAGGGAAAGCGAATTAGGAAGTAGATGTCTTGAGTAGATGATCTTATTTATCATCTATCTCATGCATTAGGGTCACTCTTGAAGGGTCAATTTTGGAATAACACCTAGTTGATGAATACTATTTTAAGGTAAGATTTAAACATTTCTAGAATACTATTGATAAGAGTTTCATATACTACTCCCAAGATATTGATGGTTTGATTAGGTTTTAGGGTAGAATTTTTGTACTTTCTTTAGTAGGTTTGAGAAATTATATAATGAGCAAAGTTTATATATTACCTTACTATGCTCGTGCTAGAAACAAGATGATGGTTCATAAACTTAAGAGGTTATATTTTTAGTTGGGAATAAAGAAATATGTGGTATTTTTCATTTCATGTTGGCTATAGTGTCAAAAGAATGAAAGTTAAACATTATCACCCTCATGGATAGCTAAATATCCTCTCAAAATTTCAAATAAAAAATGGGTTGTAATCTCAATAGATTTATTTCAAGTTTATCATTGCCTAAAAATTAACATGATACCATTTTAGTAGCAATAAAGAGGGAATCTTAAGGATGATGCTCTTATGTTAGCATCAAGATTCATAAAGGAAATTGTGAGACTTTATGAGGTTCCTAAAGTCATTATTTATAACAAAGATAAGTTATTTACTTCCAAAATTTGGAAAACCTTATTTTTATCTTTGGGAACAAAGTTGAATTTTAGTTCTTCTTACCATTCTTCTCTGAAAATAGCTCCATTTGATACTTTATATGGAAAAAAATGGTGAGCACCCATTGGCTAGGGGGGATTGGATAATCAAGTTGTGAATAGACTTGATGTACCATGTGAGTATGATACTCAAATGGTTGTGATTTGGATGTGGTTAAAAGAGGAATTTAATAGACATAAATCTTATGCATATTTTGAAAGATCACCTAGAGAATTTTCTATTGTAGAAAAAATGTTCTTGAGAGTTCATCCCCAAAATAGTTCTATTAGGTTTGGTAAATTGTCCAAACTAGCTCCTAGGTTTGATGGAACTTTTGAAAATTTGGAAAAGATTAGTGTTGCATCTTATTGGTTGACTTTGCCTCCTCTCTTGAGAATTCATGATGTGTTTCATGTAACTTTACTTAGAAAGTATACATGGCTAATTCTTCTGATGTTCTCGATTGGACTAATCTTCATGTGGAAGATGTTGCAAGTATGTGCCTAATCGGTGTTGTCATTGATGCCAACATATCTATGTTGTCATTGGTGCCAACTGTGGTCTTGTCTTGATGATTGATTGTAATGAGTTAGATGTCTATGTAAGTGTTGGAAAGCCTAATATTGAGGATATTGAGAAAATTTGCTCCTCTGGTAGAAACAATATGTTGCAGAATATCTTTGTATACAGAAGGACAGTCCAACTGATTGCTTCACATTTCCTGTAGAATGAATATCTTTGTCTATGGATTGGAAGTTATTTATAGGCCTATCTAAAGATGCTATGTCCCAAGTTTGAGCCTCTGGTATGAAGATTTGAATGAGCTATGTTCACCAGAGTGAAAACTACTTTTATGTATGTTTGGTGGTGATAGGGAGAAAGTGTTATGCTCCACATTCCTCTGTATTCCTCTGCATTGAAGTATTTTAGTCCGCGGTTCTAGAGTTAGGTCTAAGATGATGTTATGTGCCTTCAACTTCAAAGGTTCATGATTTGGTGGTCCACAAGCAATCTTTTCCTCATGTTAGTAGTTGGTAGTGTTGTTTATGTGCTCAGGTTTGAAGAATCATCTTAATAGAATGGTTAGAAGTTGTGCGGATGTTCCTAATGATTTCAATGTGCTTGTGGATGTCTCCTGATCATGTACCTACCCTTGGATTGGTTCACAAAGAGAAATTTGGATCATGAATGAAGAATGTTTTTAGAAGACCTAGTGTTCTCACTAGTCTTGGCTGACCTGGTTGATTTCATTATTTGCGGAGATGATTTGAAGATTGTAGAAGCGTGTCATGGCGTGAAGGATTGAAACTGAGACCTAGATAAGGTGTGGCATGATCAACATACATCTTTACATATTTCCCTTAGCTAATTTTTTTATTAGGTCCAAACCTATTTCTATGTATGTTTTGTAATGCTGACCTTGGAGATTGTTCCAATGGTTGATGAATGTATTGCCGACCTTGATGTACATTCCAAGGTCAATGACATGTATAAAGACTTGTAATGTAATTACAAAAAAGGTGTGAGAGTGCAGAAATGAAGAGATAAGAGTGAAGGTGTAAAAGAGAAGAGCAGAGAAGCTATATTGTGCTTCAATGGAACTTAACCTAGGCATGGAGTAGATGCTACCAAATCAGTTCACCATCTTTTAGTAGTGAGCCACCCCTTGGCGACGAGTCGTTCTTTGCAATGAACAATTTGGGCAGTGAGCCCCATAGGTAGTGAGCCTCTATTTTTTAGTATTGTTATAACTCATATATTTCTGTGGGCTAACACCCACTGTGGTTTTTCCCTTATAAGGTTTTCCACATAAAATCCAGTGTCTCTTGTGTTGAATGTGTGATTGTGATTAAGTTTATGGTTTCATGCTCTCATGATTAAATCTAATTATCAGTAATTGAGTAGTTAATGGTTTGATATGTATATGAGGTTAAATTTTTGTGACAACTGATTCAACCCCCCTCTCAGTTGTCCTGTGTATTTCAACAATTGGTATCAGAGAAGGTTCCTCAAAAGAAATCCTAACAGCTTGAGGAAGATCCAGGATGTCTTTTAAAAAGGAAGCTCCACAGTTTGATGGGACAAAATATGCTCTTTGGAAGGTATGAATGAAAAGCCATCTCCTTTTTCTTGGTTATAAAGTGTGGAAAGCTGCAGAGTCAAAATATACCATGCCTCAAAATGGTTTGACAACTGAAGATGAAATCAAAGACTATGAGTTGAATATAAAAGCTAGAGATGCCCTGTTGAGTGCTTTGAATGATATTGAGGTGATAAAAGTCATGGATCTTGAATCTACAAATGAAGTTTGGGAAAAGTTAAAAAAACTATATGGAGATGATTTTGTGAAAGAAGCTAAGCTATAGGACTTGAATGCAAAAAATGAGGGTTTGAAGATGAATGAAGATGAAAACATAATAGATTTTATGCAAAGGGTTGATGAACTTGTCAATGGAATAAAAGGAATGGGAGGAACCATTGGTGACAAGGAACTTGTGATGAAAATTCTTAGATCACTACCGAAATCCTATAGTCACAAGGTAGCTACAAATGAAGAATTAATGACAGTGAAAACTATTGACAGAGATCAATTACTTGGAAAGCTTACAGCCTTTGAGATGAGAGAGTTTGGTGATGCTCTGCCAAAAGTTGAAACTACTTTCAAAACCAATTCTTCAAAAAAGATCTCCAGAGCTGAGAAATATAAGGTGGAACCTGAGGATGACTTTGATGAAATTGAATCTAACTTTGTTGACATAATGCAAAGAGGCTCCGATAAGTTCAAAGGCAAATTACCTTTCAAATGCTTTTCATGTGGTAAAGTAGGTCATTATGCTTCTAGATGTCTTGAAAGAATTGAAAGGAATAGAAAAAGATTTGAGAATAGGCCTAGAGCTCCAAAGAAATACTACTATGTTAGAGATTTTGATGATGAAGGTGTGACTGATGATGCTAGTACTAGTGCAAATGAATGATTGTTTGTTTCTATTAAAGAAGAACACATGTCTACTAATTCTGCTAGTTGTATGAAGGAAAAAAACTAGTGGAAAGAAGTGCTTTGGCTGTTCAGTTTGAGAAAGATAATGGATTATTGATAGTGGATGCTCACATCACATGATCGGCACTGACAAAAGTAAGTTTGTGAGTTTGGAAAAAATTGATGGAGGACTGGTTAGATTTGGAGACAATGCAATTGGTAAGATTTATGGAAAGGGATCTATTTCATTTGATGGAAAGCATAATACTGACAATGTCCTATATGTGAAGGGTTTGAAGCATAATGTTTTGAGTGTTGGTCAGATGTGTGACAAAGGTTATGATCTGAGATTCAAAGACAATGGGCGTAAGATCATGGAAAGCTTTGGAACTATGATTGCTATCGGTAAGAAGACTAGAGGTAACATCTATCAATTAAGAGGAACTAATGATTACTATTTATTAGCCCAAGCAGATGAGAGTTGGTTGTGGCATAGAAGGTTGTGTCATATAAACTTTGATAATTTGATAAAGATAAGTTTAGGTCAGACTATGAGAGATTTACCAAAACTTGTGAAACCCACCAATACCATTTGTAAGGAATGTCAATTGGGGAAGCAGACAAGAACAAGTTTCAAGAGTAAAGAGCCATTTTCTACCCGTTTGCTGGATCTAGTACATACAAATCTATGTGGTCCTATAAAGATAAGAAGTCTACAAAGTAACACATGCTTCATGTTGCTTATTGATGATTATTCTAGAATGACTTGGGTTACTTTTCTAAGAGACAAATTTGAAGCCCTATATAAGATCAAATCCTTCAAGGAAATGGTTGAAAATGAAATAGAGCTGAAAATCAAATGCTTGAGGTCTGATAGAGGAGGTGAGTTCACATCAAATAAATTCAACATTTTCTGTGAAGAGAAGGAATAAAGAGACAGTTGTCTGGACCTAGGACTCCTTAGTAGAATGGAGTTGTGGAAAGGAAGAACATGATAGTTCAAGAGGCTGCTAGAACAATGATGAAGGAAGGAGGCCTACTAGAAGTTTTCTGGAAAGAAGATATACATACTACTGTCTACATTCAAAACAAAGTTCAAGTGAAAGGAAATGGTATGAAAACTCCCTATGAATTGTGGTATAGAAGAACTCCTATAATAAAATAATTCAAAGTCTTTGGAAGCAAATGCTATATCAGAAGAGATGAAGATCTAGGGAAATTTGATGCAATATATGATGAAGAAACCTTCCTTGGATACTCTACCAAGAGTAAGGCCTACTGATGCAGGAACTTCCAGAGATCATAACTTTTGACTCGGATGTGGGTTTTCTACAAGATTTTACGGGTGGATGTGTTATTTATTTAATTATATATTTATTTATTGCCTAATATTGTATTTACTTGCACATTCAGTTTGGTCACTTAGTTGAGGTGGCATGGTAACATGTCATCTTACTTGGAATGTGACTTGGATGGTCAATTCAAACCTACGTGGATTTGGACGTCCCATTTGAGGTGGCACTATTATGCTAGGTGTTGACATCTTGTGGTAAGTGGAAGAGGATATTCCATATGACAAAATCTATGATGCGTAAGAGCCAAGTTTGGAGATTCCTATGACAGATGGTGACAAGTGTCGGTGAGTATCTTTGCATGAGGGAAATGCATCTTTGGGTGCCCAAGTTGGGCTATGACATGTTACAAGAAGAATATGCTATATTTAGCATTGTATGATGGATTCTCTTACAACATTTAAGGTTGTTATGTTAGGAAAATCTATGACAGCTATAAGATGTGTAAGATCATCTATCATAGTCTATTTTTAGCCTTGGAGCGCTCCATGTTGGGAAAGTCAAATCTGCCATGTATGACAGATGTAAGGGATGTATTTGCAGCAAGGACAAGTGTCCTTTGATGTGGGATAATGGCCATGTGGCCAAGGTGGATACCTATCCCAAGATGCTTCCAGAATATGAATATGTCTTGTAATCTCTATATATTACATAGTTTGGAGTTGTAGTTGCATAGTATTTTTACAAGTACTATTATGTTGCTAGAATAACTCCAGATTCGACATTTGAAGACTCTTAGAAGAACTTACATTGCAAGTATATTGTAAACTGTGATTGTTTTAGATAATACATTGTGCAGGTTTTAGAGTGTATGTTTTTTCACCTTAAAAGATTTTCCCCACGATACATCTTGTGTCTACTTCTCTCTGTCTACATTCTTGTATTGTGTTTTCTGCTGTAATATCTCTGATATAAGTTTAATATTGCTGCAATTGTAAGGGTTAAAACTAATTTGCATACCTCTCCCCTCATTAGATTAGTTTAGGAAGCAATTTCCACACACATAGCTTCCTTTCAATTTAAAGAGAAGTCAACAAAAGCAAACCTAGGTTTTAGAAAATTTTTTTTCTCCTTTCCCATACCTAAGGGTCAATGGGAAGCTAAGCTACAACCATAGTCTTGATCTTCTCACGATAAGCTTTCTATCAACTTCTCTTGAGCCAAGTTTTGCTTCTATTTCATCAGTTTCTATCATTTTACCTCTATTTTCTCCTTTCTCCTTTTAGATTAGTTTGCATTTGTGAGTGTTTTTAAGTAGCTTAGTTTCTTTTATGGATTTGTTTTGTCCTTGTTTTGTGTGTGCCTATCAACATGAGTACATGTCATGCAACAAAGGCTAGATGACATAGGTAAGCTCAAACTCTCACATCAAAGGTACATTCTCTTATCTTTTCATGTACTTATTTTAACTAATCATATGTTGGACTTAGATTTGAATCGATTTTATTTTGTAGGTCCAAATGTTGAAAATGACAACAGGTAAGGCCATGCTTCATGTAGACCACCATCTCTAAGGTGGATAATATGTAAGTACTAAAATCATGTTAAGCCTACATGGCAGTCTAATGATGATGTGATGGTCCTAATTCATGATCCTCAAAGGCATGATTATACTTCCCCTAGTAGTTTCATGTCTTGATGACTTAGCCTCTTGTCTTTTTGTCCTCTTTATTTAACCTCCTATATAACTTTCACTACCTCATGTTTTTCCTAGCTAACCATCTTGTTTCATCTTTGTAGGGTCACTCCTTTGAACTTTTGGGTCACTCCAATGATCATCCCTATTAAAATGGGTAGCCCTACTTCCAAAAGGGGAAAAACCTGTCATTTTTTAATGTGTAAAATAACTCTTTGTTTTAGTTTTTCTTATTTATTTTCATCCTATTTTAGCTCACACTTTTCTATGTCATCTCATCCTTTTCTCACTTTCTTTCCTTTGTGAACTCATGATCAAATATTTTCTCTTCTAAATTGTTACCATTTTCTCTTTGAGTTCACTTTAGTTTTCATTTACTTTTCTTCTAGTTTTCTTCTATCTCTTCATATATTCATGGAATTGTTTCTATTTATTTTTTAGTTAACTACTTTTGATCTTATATATTCTTCCATTCTCTCTCATTTATACCTATAAATACCCTTTCATTATTCTCATTTCATATGCTTAAATCTTGCAATCAGTCTCATATGCAAGCTTCTTAAAAAACTTCAAGCTTCTTTAAGCTTCTTTATAGGCCTTGAGCCTTTTGCTTTCAAGTTCTACTTTAGATCTATCTCATAGAATCTATAGTTCATCTAAGCTTCTCAAACAAGCCTTGAGCATTTTGATTTTTAAAGCCTTACAAGCCCTTATGCTTTATTTCTACTTTCGAATATTCTCAAATCCCTCATCATTTTCTCATCATCAAGTGAAGGACCTAATTGTTGCATAGAAGGTTATTGAATAACTAGACCTTTGAGAACTTTTACCTAATGCCAGTATCATCATTGTAGGATTTTTTTATTAATTTTTAGAATAGAATTAGTAAGTATGAAACACCATTTCCCTTGAGGATGTAAAATGTTTCTTTGATTTCTTCTTGATTTTTAATTGCTTTTCCAAGTTCTAGGTTAAAACATCTTTGAATTTTTTAGATTAAATTGCAAGTTTTCTTTATTAGATTAAGTCATATTAAAATATTTTGAAAAACACAAAAATATAGAAGACTACATTTAGGAAAAGACATATAGCTACATACATATTCTTTTCTTAGTAATTAAATCAGCAAAAATTGGAAAAATAACCAAAAGTGCATGTATTCATATAGCTATAAGTACATTTAGAGACTTCATTTTTAACATTGAAAATACACAACTTTCAACCCCTTTGTTTTACCACATGGCATTCAACTTTAAACATTTCAAAACAAGCCCTTGGTTTCATCCCAAGGCACAAAACAATCAAAATAATAGTGTAAAATTTCAAACATTTAGAGATCCAAACCTTCTCCACTAAGCACCCCAAGTGCCCTGGAATGAGAGAAGACTGTATTAAACAAGTCTCAGAGGAAATTAGAGAAAACCTCTTGGAACAAGTAAACCTAATTGAAGAAGATATTAAAGAGTAAATTGAAATCTTAGATCAAATTAGATAAGAAAAGGTTTAAACTTATGTCAACAGAATCTTTCAAATCCAAGACCAAATCTTTAATATATTCCATCAAGAAGTTGCACACAAATTATGAATCATAAGAGAGGAAGATAATGTAGACCTTAACTTCAAGAATTAGCCTCTCAACTGTGTGTGAGTTAAACACAATTACAAAAAAAACACCCATATGATGAGATTGATGATAACAACTTAATGAAAATGATCACCAAAATAATAACACAAATGCTTGACAAATAGGCTTGATTTACCTAACCACAATCCATGTAGTCTTGATCTTGAGAGAACATGACAACCCCACAGTGTCATTTCCACTCAATTGGCTCTTGCGATAAGAGTAGGAGTGACTGGAAGGTTTCCTTTACAAGTATTCCAATCCCATGTGTTATGTTAGAGTCTAACACATTCATGTTGTGTTTGAGTCACATTTGTAACAAAACATATGTTACAAAGGTCAAAGCAATCAATGACTGGCTTGAATTAAAAATGTGCATGAAGTGCAAAGACTCATGGGATTAGCCAGGTATCATAGATGATTGATGGAGAACTTCTCTAGGATAGCTAATCCAATAACTTCCTTCCAAAGTAAGGGGAAGATATTTGTTTGGTCATCATAGTGTGAAAAGGCTAATTTATGAACTTCAAATAGTTTCTTACTACTACTCTTATCTTGGTCATACCTAATCCAAATGGAAATTTTGATCTTTGGACCAATGCATCTCTTGATGGTTTTAGTGGAGTATTTATGGAATATGGAAAGGTAGTAGCCTTTGAATCCTAAAAGTTGAAGGATAATGAGAAAAATTATGCAACACACGATCTAGAATTGGTTGTAGTTATGGATGCATAAAAATTGTAGAATAATTTATTGCTTGGTAAGCCATTCAAGATGAATAGAAGTTTTTTATGTTCCAGTCTTCAAATCTTTGGCTCTCAAATGATGCAGCACACAACATACACTCAATACAATTTTGCCATTAATCATGTGAGAGCCAAAGATATGAAGACTGGAACATAAAAAAATTCTATTCATCAACTCTGCTACTACAATGAGAGAAAACTCTCTTATATCCAAGAAAAACAAAAAAATCAAAAAATTACCTTTTTTGGCAGATTTCGACAATTGTCAGATTTTGCCATTTTAGGTAATTTTACAATCATATCTTGAAAATCCTGTTTTTTCCCAAAAGCTTCCTAAAACTAAGGTAGGATGAAATGCCAACTAATATTCTAAATTTGAAACATGAGTTTCAATTTATTACAAAAGCAACTTTTTAAAAATCTAGAAAAAAACACTAAATTGCTATTTTGAGGGCCAAGATGAAAGTTTCAAGCCCCGAAAAAGTGCCAAGATGGGGTCCAACCCACTACGGTAACCACTTTCCACCTCATGCCACATCCACCCATAAAATCTCATAGAAAACTCACATCCGAGTCAAAAGTTATGATCTCTGGAAGTTCCTGCATCACCTACCAGTGCTACAACAAAAGGCTGGAAAAGATTGTTGAGAGTGCAAATGTGAAAGTGGATGAAGACAAAGGAAGAACATCAGATTAGTGTGGCTATGAATTAGATGAACCTGCTGCTATAACATATGAAGAAAAGGTTGAACAAGAAGATAGTCAAGATGAAGAAGAAAAGGCTCTGGAAAGTGCTGCTAAGACCCCTAGGTATGTGAGATTGAATCACTTTGAAGAACAAATTATTGGATACAAAAACAAAGGAGTACTGACAAGGAAAAGAGTTGTAGAAGAACAAGTGAATTACTGTTTGCTCTCTACAGTTGAACCAAAAACTATGAATGAAGCCTGCAATGATTAAAATTGGGTAAAGGCAATAAAGGAAGAACTAATGTAGATAGAAAAGAATGAAACTTGGGAAATAATTCCTAGATCTGCTGACAAAAATGTTATTGGAACCAAATGGGTTTTTAGGAATAAGCTAGATTAAAATGGAGAAGTTGTAAGGAATGAAACAATGCTTGTGTGCAAAGGATATTCTCAAATTGAAGGAATAGATTTTGAAGAGACTTTTGCTCCAATAGCTCAGATTGAAGCAATTAGAATGTTTCTAGCATTTGTAGCTCACAAAGATTTTAAAGTGTATCAGATGGATGTGAAGTCTACATTTCTGAATGGTGAGTTGGAAGAGGAAGTCTACATTGAGCAACCGGAAGGATTCCAAATATCAGATCAAGGTGATATGGTATATGCAGGTTGAAGAAAGCCTTGTATGGACTAAAACAAGCTCCCAGAGCCTGGTATGCATGGTTAGACAAATATTTGTTACAATTAGGGTTTAGTAAAGGCACTGCTAACAACAATCTATATTTCAAAATCAATGATAATCAGATCCTGATTGTTGTAGCCTTTGTTGATGATATTATCTTTGGACGAAATGAAGGTATGCGCATGAAGTTTGTAGGTGAAATGCAAAATGAGTTTGATATGTCCATGTTTGGTGAAATGAATTTATTTCTAGGTCTGCAAATTAATCAATCAGATAAAGGAATCTTCATATTTCAGTCTAAGTATGTGAAAGAGTTGTTGAAGAAGTTTGGGATGGAAGACTCTAAACCAGTACGTACTCCCATGCTGATTGGCTGCAAGTTGAGCAAAACTGATGAATCACCCAAGACTGATCATAAAAAGTACAGATCCATGATTGGAGGTTTACTTTATTTAACTCAAACCAAACCTGATATTATGCATGCAGTTTGACTTGTTGCAAGATTTCAAGTAGATCCAAGAAAATCACATGTGATGGTAGTAAAGAGAATCTTTAAGAGGTATTTAAAAGGCACACCAGATCATCACTTATGGTATCCAAATGATAATGATTTCACTCTTAGTGCTTATACAAATGTTGATTGGGCCAGAGATGTTGATGATAGGAAGAGTACAAGTGGAGGCACTTTATTTTTGGGTAATAGATTAGTTTCATGGTTGAGCAAGAAACAAGACTTAATCTCTTTATCAACTACATAAGCAGAATATATTGCACCATCATGTTGTTGTACTCAAGTGTTATGGATGAAGCAGACTTTGAGGGACATAAGAGTTGTATATGAAGATTCAGTTGCAATCTTCTATGACAATACAAGTGCTATAAATATTTCAAAGAATCTAGTGATGCACTCAAGAACAAAGCATATGTCTATAAGGTATCACTTTATAAGAGAAAAGGTGACTGGTGCAGGGCACCATAGGTCTTAATAGAAAATTGCAAAGTGTTTTGGTGTTTTGTGTTTAAGTTATGTTGATCATGTGTAATAAGGTCTTTTAAGATCACTTGTTATGATTTTGAGTCATTAGGTTATCAAATTGTACAAAGTTGCAAAAATGTTGCATAAGCAATTTTTGGCATTTTTTGTCTTAGATGGAAGTTGAAAGGTCAAGTTGGGTTTTTTTTGTGGGAAATGGTTGGAAAGGCTTAATAATGTCTTTAAAATCCTATTTGAACATTGGGACAAGTGGTGGAGGATGTAAATTTGAATTTGAAAGAATAGAATACTTTGTCTTATGTTTTTTGAAGCATAATTATGCTGCTACAGAACTTTGTACTGCCTTGTACGACATGTAGGTGATCAAATTTTTATTGGAATTGATGGAGGTCTGAGATCTTGTCATTTTTCATCTTATTTCATCTATTTCATCAAGTATTAAGTGAGTTTGAAGCAATTTTCTATAAATAGTCAGGAAAACCCTAGTTGTGAGGGTTTAATTGAAGAAACGAGTTTTTTTTGAAATACTCCATACCTTCAGTGGATAAAAATGGAATATTTAGAACCTATTTAATGTGAGGGAAGCTTTGAAGAGGAGTTTTATGATCTGGGTTTTGAATTTCTTATAGTTGCTTTGGAAAACAGGGCTAATTTGACTTATTTGCAACGTAATAGTGAATTTTAGAGGGATTTGTTTCAAAGTAACCATATCCAAAAATTTGATATGTTTAAGAGATCCATAAAGGGTATCTGAAATGGTGATTTTTTTCTAGGTTTGAGGCCTTATCTAAAAGTTATGCTAAAAAAACCTAGTTTGTTGTTCTAATTATGCCTTTATCAAAATGGGATAGCCAATTTTAAGGCCCTATATTGCAAAACAACCACCCCTAATTTTCACACATTTTGAATAGATTCTAAATGGGTACTAAAAACAGGTTTCATATTTTGGATATGGGGTCTGGTCTGAAAGTTAGGGCATAAAATCCTTGTTTGTTGTACTACTAGAGGAAGATGAAGAGTTGGTGATAGAATCCACCAAATTAGGTTTCAAAAATTGAAAGGTTGGTTCATTAGTGATTGTGTTTGATATCCTCCATTGGATCTACATCATATTGGTATCAAATCATAGGTCGGTTTGATTTGAAGGAGAGAAGTGTTGAAAAGTGGTCAAGATGCCTCCAAAAAGCAATCATATAGCTAGAGAAATGCAAGAGATGAAAGAGAAGACTGAAAGGGAGATTAGAAGGTTGAAGGAACTGCAAGATAGGTTGGTAGCAAGGCTAAAGGTTGTGGAAACTAGTTAGAGAAGAGGTGTGGTCATAAGTGATTGGAGTGACAGTGAAGAGGAAGGGGAAAAGGAGAATCCCCTTGAAGAAGAAGAGGAATTGGATCCTGATGAGCAGAAGTTTGCCAAGCTATTGAGAGCAGTCAAGGAAGACAAAAACAAGGTGAAGATTGATTTACCTATGTATGGAGGTAACTTGGATGATGAAGAGCTATTGGATTGGATTGCAACACTTGATAACTACTTTGAATGTGAAGATGTTCCAGAGGAGCAAAGAGTGAAGATAGCAAAGACAAAATTGAATGGTCATGCACTATTGTGGTGGGATTATGAAGAATCTTAAAGGAGGAAGAAAGGTAAGTTAAAGATTGTTTCTTGGGATAGAATGGTGGCTAAGCTTAAGGGTAAGTTTCTTCCAAATGATTATGCAGTTCAATTGCACAAGAAACTTCAAGGTTTGAAGCAAAGAGATATGGATGTCAAAACTTATACTAATGAGTTTTATAAGTTGAGTATAAGAGTACGTCATATGGAGGATGATGTGGAGAAGGTGGCTAGATACCTTAGTGGAATGAGATTTAATATTCAAGATGAGTTAACTATGGCAAATCCAAGAACGATTGAGGAATGCTATCAAATGGCAATAAGGGTTGAAGAAAAGATCAAGAGAAGGCAAGACAAGTCAAATAGGGGTAGAGGCAGCAATATCAGAGGTAGAGGATCATTTTCCAACTCAAGGAAGTCATATGAGGGTCAAGAAGATGCAAGAACAAGTTGCTGATCAGAGAGGTGGATTTAGAGGTGGTAGGTCAGGCTTTAGAGGTAGATTTGGAGGTCAAGGAAGAGGTTCACAAGGATTCACAGGAAGGTGCTATCAACATAATAAGTTTGGACATCAAGCATGGTAGTGCAATGAAGGTCAAGCCTCTAGTTCACATGTTGGAGAAAGAAGACCTCAATTGGTGCAAGAGGAAGATAATAAGAGTGTCAACTCTCCATTTCAGACTGCTACTCCAGAAATTGGAGAAACTCTAATAATGAGGAGAACATTGCTTAAAGTCCCTGTGATGAAAGAGCCACCACAAAGAAGGACACTCTTCAAAACAACTTGTAAGTGCATGGGTAAGGCATGTAAAGTTGTGATTGATTAAAGAAGCACGGATAACATGGTGTCTAATGAGATGGTTGAGAAACTTAAATTGCCTAGGATACCACATGATACTCCTTATAAAGTTTCTTGGCTGAATGAGGGTCAATTTGTTTTAGTTAATGAGCAAGATTGGGTGGAGTTCAATATAGGAGGGTATAAGGATAGAATTCTATGTGATGTGTTGCCTATGGATGTGTGCCATTTGTTGCTAGGGAGGCCTTGGTAATTTGATAGGCATGCCCTGTATGATGGTAGAACAAATACCTATGAGATAAACAAAGATGGAATCTCTTTTATTTTGACACCTTTGATAGAAGATGATAAAGGGCAAACTAAGAAAGATAGTGTGATGATGGTTGGTAGGAAAGAGTTTGTAAAGGTAGAGGAAAAGGAGGATAGGAACCTTGCAGCCAATTCAAAACTTGACAGTAGTATGACAACAGACATGAAGAGTGATCAGATTTTGGAGGGAAATGATATTGAGTTGGTGTCAAAATCAGATTTGTTGAAGGTCAAGGATGAATTGATTTTGGGGATGCAAGATTTATTTGAGAAGCATGTTGATGTGATGGATAGAGTGTTTTATTCATTGTTTTCAATAGAGAATAGTGATCATTCAGTTTATGTCAAAGCAAAGGTTAGTGACCTAATAAAACAATAGATATAAGGGCAGAGCATCAGATGAAAGAGGTGAGAAATAGAGGTGAAGAGCTCAAGGGTACACTACAAGGGGAAAAGAGAAAGTTGAGGCATACCATGGAAGTGAACAAGAAGGAAGTGCTTTGCAAGGATGAAGGAGATAAGGTGGCAGGTCAAGATACAGGTTTACCAACATTCTCAAGGGCAACACTAGTCAAAGATCATATGTCAAAAAAGTCTTTAAAGTTGCAACATATCTTAGGTAACAAGGAGCTCATAAAGGCAAGAAACAATGCCTATTTCAAGTACTTTGCTCATTGGAGGGGTGTACCACCTGGAGATTCCACTTGTAGATCAGAAGATGACATGAAGAAACTTGAATCCATTATTGCAGCACTATCCTCAAGGGGACTTGAGTCAAATTTTGCTCGGGGAGTATGGTGCAGGGCACCATAGCTCTTAATGGAAAATTGCAAAGTGTTTTGGTGTTTTGTGTTTAAGTTATGTTGATCATGTGTAATAAGGTCTTTTAAGACCACTTGTTATGATTTTGAGTCATTAGGTTGTCAAATTGTGTGAAACTTGCAAAAATGTTGCATAAGCAATTTTTGGCATTTTGTGTCTTAGATGGAAGTTAAAAGATCAAGTTGGGGTTTTTTAGTGGGAAATAGTTGGAAAGGCTTGATAATGTCTTTAAAATCCTATGTGAACATTGGGACAAGTGGTGGAGGAAATTTGAATTTGAAAGAATATAATACTATGTCTTCTGCGTTTTGAAGCATAATTATGCTGCTATACAACTTTGTACAGCCTTGTACGACCTGTAGGTGATCAAATTTTATTTGGAATCGATGGAAGTCTGAGTTCTTGTCATTTTGCATCTTATTTCTTTTATTTTCATCAAGTATTAAGTGAGTTTGAAGCAATTTTCTGTAAACAGTCAGGAAAACCCTAGTTGTGAGGGTTTAATTGAAGAAACGAGTTTTTTTGAAATAATCCATAACTTTAGTGGATAAAAATGGCATATTAAGAACCTATGTAATGTGAGGGAATCTTTTAAGAGGAGTTTTGTGATCTGGGTTTTGAATTTCTTATAGTTGCTTTGGAAAATAGGGCTAATTTGACCTATTTGTAGCGTAACAGTGAATTTTAGAGGGATTTGTTTCAAAGTAACCATATCTAAAAATTTGATATGTTGAAGAGATCCATAAAGGGTATCTAAAATGGTGATTTTTTTCTAGGTTTGAGGCCTTATCTAAAATTTATGCTCGAAAAACCTAGTTTGTTGTCCTAATTAGGCCTTTATCAAAATGAGACAGTCAATTTTAAGGCCCTATGTTGCAAAAAAACCACCCCTTATTTCCAAATATGTTGAATAAATTCCAAATGGGTACTCAAAATAGGTTTCAGAGTTTGGATATGGGGTTTGGTTTGAAAGTTATGGCAGAAAAACCTTGTTTGCTGTACTACTAGAGGAAGATGAAGAGTTGGTGATAGAATCCACCAAATTAGGTTTCAAAAATTGAAATGTTAGTTCACTAGTGATTGTGTTTGATATCCTCCATTGGTTCTGCATCAGTGACAAAGAATGAAGTAAAATTGGAATATGTGTCTACAAAGGATCAGATTGCAGATATCTTCACCAAGCCTCGACCTAACGATACTTTTGAGTATCTCAAAGAAAAGTTAGGGGTCATTACCCCTCTTGCCCTAGATTAAGATGCATGGGAATGCATCAATCTAGTGGTTCTCAAAGTCTCATTCTTTGATCTAGATTGATATTTTAAGAGCTACCTCTCAGGGGGAGTAGCTAGATGAGTTCCTGATAAAGAAAGATCAGTTGGATTAGAACAACAGAATGCAAGTATGTGCCCTTTGCCATTGATGTCAAAGGGGGAGAGAAATCATATGAAAAACTCAGGGGATAAAGAATGTAGATGTGTAAAGAGAAAGGGGGAGAATCTTGTCTTGATGGTCTTTTCAAATTTTCACATCATATGTTGCCATCAATGACAAAGAGGGAGATTGTTGAAAGTATGTGCCTAAACGGTGTTGTCATTGGTGCCAACTGTTCTCTTGTCTTCATGATTACTTGTAATGAGTTAGATGTGTATGTAAAGCTTGATATTGAGAATATTGAAAAAAATTGCTTCTCTGGTAGAAATAGTATGTTGCAAAATATCTTTGTATACAGAAGAACAATCTGGCTGATTGCTCCATATTTCCTATAGAATGAATATCTTTATCTACGGATTGGAATTTATTTATAGGCCTATCTGAAGATGCTATGTTCCAAGTTTGAGCCTCCGATATGAAGATTTGAATGAGCTATGTTCACCAGAGTGAAAACTGCTTTTCTGTATGTTTGGTGGTGATAGGGAGAAAGTGTTATGTTCTGCATTCCTCCGCATTGAAGTATTTTGGTCTATGGTTCTAGAGTTAAGTCTAAGATGATATTATGTGCCTTCAACTTCAAAGGTTCATGATTTGGTGATCCGCAAGTGATCTTTTCCTCATGTTAGTAGTTGGCAGTGTTGTTTATGTGCTCCGGTTTGAAGAATCTTCTTAACATAATGGTTAGAAGTTATGCGGATGTTCCTGATGATTTCAATGTGCTTGTGGATGTCTCTTGATCGTGTACCTACCCTTGGATTGCTTCGTAAAGAGAAAGTTGGATTGTGAATGAAGAATGTTTTTAGAAGACCTAGTGTTCTCACCAGTCTTGGCCAGCCTGGTTGATTTCAATATTTGCGGAGATGATTTGAAGATTGTAGAAACATGTCATGGTGTGAAGGATTGCATTTGAGTCCCAGCTAAGGCGTGGCATGATCAAAATACATCTTTACATATTTTCCTTAGCTAATTTTTGTATTAGGTCCAGACCTATTTCTATGTATGTTTTGTAATACCGACCTTGGAGATTGTTCCAATAGTTGATGAATGTATTACTGACCTTGATGTACATTCCAAGGTCAATGACTTGTATAAAGACTTGTAATGTAATTGCGAAAAAGGTGTGAGAGTGCAGAAATGAAGAGATAATAGCAAAGGTGTAAAAGAGCAAGGTATAATGTGCTTCAATGGAACTGAACCCAGGCATGGAGTAGATGCTACCAAATCAGTTCACCATCTTTTGGCAGTGAGCCACCCCTTGGCAGTGAGCCGTTCTTTGTAGTGAGTAATTTGGGTAGTGAGCCTCTATTTTTTGATATTGTTATAACTCATATATTTCGATGGGCTAACACCCACCGTGGTTTTTCCCTTATAGGGTTTTCCACGTAAAAATTTGATGTCTCTTGTGTTGAATGTGTGATTGTGATTAAGTTTATGGTTTCACACTGTCATGATTAAATCTGATTATTAGTAATTGAGTAGTTAATGGTTTGATATGTATACGAGGTTAAATTTTTTTGATAACTGATTCACCCCCCATCTCAGTTGTCTTGTATATTTCAATAGAAAATGAGGGAATAATTGAGTTGAAACTAGTAGAAATACTAGATCAAAATAGTGTTAAGTTTCATAACAAAGAAATTAAATAGGTTTTAGTGTAGTGAGATCAAATGGGTTAGAATAATGATACTTGGGAAGATGAGTTTATCCTTTGTATATACTTTCTTTCTTTATTTAATAGCATTGGGATGGAACTTATTTAAGGTGGCAAGGATTTAATATCCCTCTTTCTAGACTTCCATTTTTAGATTATTGTGCTACCATTGTGATAGAAATTTTGTTTTCTAATGTACCTAAACATTTGGATTGTTATAATAACTTTAACTATTCTCTTGATTGAGATGCGATTGATGGCTATTTGATTATAATGTATTTGGAAACATTTTATCAAAGTTAAAATGTGAAAATGTTGTATGGATATATGTTGACAAGATTACTATGATGTACATGCAACTTTATTTCATTATTTAATTTATGTTTTATTTTTTCTAAAGATAGTATTATTAATGTCTCATGGTGTTTATAGGTATAGGAGGAAGAGATTGGTGGAGGATCAGATAAGGTTTAAAGGAAGCATTTCATGATAACAATGAAACTTGATCTATTATTGGTATTTTGATGGTTATGATACATGTGGTATTTGGAACGAGTCTGTAGACACCTAAAAATGTCTCAACCACCAAACTGATTCCCGACACCCCTAAACTTACCAATTCCCTTTCCAACTAATTAATTAAATTTTTATTTAATTAATCACCCCGTTCATTTTCTAAATCCACACCATTTTATCCCAAAATTGAATTAATTTTATTAATTCAATAGTCCAAACCTTAGCCAAATGATTTAATAAATATGCAAAATTTATTAAATCAAATCCCCATTTCCCCTAAATCCAATTAATTAGTTAAAACCATCTTAACTAATTAATCTAGCCTACTAATTAGCCTATCCCTACCCTAGACAATTAAATAGCTATTATTTAATTGCCTACTCTAGCCTATCCCATCCTAGCCTTAGGATTAATTAATTAAATCACTAATTAATTAATCTTATCCCCCCTCTAATCCTTCTACTAATTTATTCCAGCCACATTAATTAGGTTAATCACCCTAATTAAGAAAGTCAAATCCTCATTAGCACTTCTCTCCACATTCCTCAAATTTAAAATTCAAATAAATCACACATCACATTTACTCCTCTTACACATCCCCTATTTGCTTTTTACAATGTAGATTAGAGAAATGCAATAAGGTAAAAAGCAAAACCAAATGTAAACAAGAACACAAGATTATACCTCATGCAAAACCTAATCCCATCAAGGGAAAGAGGAGCCCTTGCACCCAAGAGAAGCTCCCAAGACCAAGATTGTCCCTAGGCTATTGATTCAAATGTGAAATGCCTTCTCAAATGTGCAACTCACTATAAGCTTAAATGTGATTTTGGCATGGTAACTTTGCATGAAAATGGATGATGAAAATGACTTGTGAGAGGTTGTATTTATAGACTTTTGGAGAGGATTTTGATCCAAGGGTGGAGATTGATTGGAGAGATCAATGGTGGAGGATGAAAGTGAGGTGGAGGGCCTAGATTTGATCTTGGAAGATGGAGAGCTAGGAATAAAAGTAAATCTTTTATTCATTTTTGGGAAAGGGGTGAATAAATGAGGTTGGGTGAGATGGATTATTTGTGAATTAAAAATTCACATGGGGAAGGGTAAAATGAATTAAAAATTATTTGGAGAAGAGTGGATATGACATGTGTAAGGGATGTGTAAGAGGAGTAAATGTGATGTGTGATTTATTTGAATTTTAAATTTGAGGAATGTGGAGAGAAGTGCTAATGAGGATTTGACTTTCTTAATTAGGGTGATTAACCTAATTAATGTGGCTAGAATAAATTAGTAGAAGGATTAGAGGGGGGATAAGATTAATTAATTAGTGATTTAATTAATTAATCCTAAGGCTAGGATGGGATAGGCTAGAGTAGGCAATTAAATAATAGCTATTTAATTGTCTAGGGTAGGGATAGGCTAATTAGTAGGCTAGATTAATTAGTTAAGATGGTTTTAACTAATTAATTGGATATAGGGGAAATGGGGATTTGATTTAATAAATTTTGCATATTTATTAAATCATTTGGCTAAGGTTTGGACTATTGAATTAATAAAATTAATTCAATTTTTGGATAAAATGGTGTGGATTTAGAAAATGAATGGGGTGATTAATTAAATAAAAATTTAATTAATTAGTTGGAAAGGGAATTGGTAAGTTTAGGGGTGTCAGGAATCAGTTTGGTGGTTGAGACATTTTTAGGTGTCTACAGAGTCATTCCAAATTATTTAATAGTGTTGTTGTTATGGGAAGCATATATATACATATATATAACATCTATAGTCATTATCATATGGAAGACTTCTTTTGATCAAATTTATGATCCTTGATCGTATTGTGTGATGCAATTGATTTCATTGATTATAGTAGTTGCATTTACAAAACAATTAAAGGTGATAATTCACCTGTACTTTGTATTATAGTTTTTAAAAAATATACAAATTATCAATGATGTATACCATGAGAGCATTGCAGCCCAAGAGGGGCCTCAAAAATTACAATGACGAGGATGTATGTCCACAAGCAAAGAGATGAATAACTAAAAACAAATAAAACCTTTTGAAAACAATGTTTAGAGGCCCCTAATTGGGGTTAGAGTCATAATTTTTTGTAGGTGGAGGGGAAGTAGCAAATGGCATTAGAGGGAATGTAGCTGGTGGGTGTGGGGTAACATCAGGAGAATGAAGCCTTAGAAATCTGATGGCCTCATAAATGACCTTAGCTTTGGCATATGGCATAGGAGGTAGTTGGAACCTATGAGCTTTTAGGGTGGTGTTGATAGCATTGGAGTAGGTGAAATGAAATCCATTTAGATCACATGGTAGATGTAGGCTACCAAAAGTGAAAAGTGGAGCATTTCTATGCTAAATAGTCCCTTGATAGCATAGTCCCTTGATGGGAGCCCCTCAAGAAAACATATCATACTCCTTCAAAGCCTCCTCCATTTTGTCTCGTGTAATCAAGTACTCATGCACATAGCTATAGCACAATATCTCTGTGAAGTCTACATTCTGAACCAAATCCATAATGTTAGATAGAAAGATAGATGCCACTTTAGAAAAAATTAGTTGCCTAGGGAAAGCATGAAGCAAAGGTTCACCAATGATGGTTTTGATGGAAAATTTGACCATTGGGTAAATAATATCAAAGACATGGATGAGCTTAGTAGAGTCATAAGGCTCGTGCTCAGTTGGTTCCTATTTCAGAATTGATAGGAAGATAATGGTGTTTTTGATAGGAGCTGACATGGTTACATGTAGCAGGGAGTGGGAAGAGAAAGAAAGGAGTGGAAGGAATGAGAGAAAAGGGGATAAATAGGAAGGTGAGATGACAGAGAAGAGAGTAAATGAAGAAGTGAGTTCCTACTAGCACAAGATGCACATCAAGAGGGGTGGATATGGTAGTAAATGAAATAATCTAGGATCAAAGATGAGGAGATGATCCACTATCTATATAAGGGCATGAATAGTAGTTGCAAATTATCATAAGTGAATAATTTGATTATTTGTATAATTTTGCAACAATTTTAATCAACAAAATTGAAAAAAATCACAATTTAACTAACCTTGTTGCAAGGAATAAGGTGACAAATCTAAAGGAATATTATTTTAATCCTAACTTTTAACTATAGTTGAATGGAAATATAATTTAAGTGTTAAAATTTAAAAGTGTGTATTGTTGGAGTGGTGGCCAATATGGTAGGGTCGAGAATGGAGTTGCATAGAATTTCTTCTTTTGAATATTGAACTATAGTAAATTATTTTTTATTACCAAAGTGAGAAGGATAGGATAGAGACATTTAGTAACTTGAATTGGCTCTCTATGAAGAATTTATGATATGAGCTTCAAAGATGTAAAATTGGGAAAAGTACTGGTAGTCATGGTATTCATTTTGGTATTTTATTTTCTTATTTTTGGTTTTGACATTGTGGGGATCAATTGTGGAAAATCTAGGAGGAAATAATGGGTTTTGTTAGTAAGCTTGTGAATTTTCTAGTTAAGAAGAGTTGAGGGAGTTGGGAGAGCACATAGTCAATTAATATTTTTTGCCTTTAGTATCTTGTAGTCGATGTTGGAAACTGGGTGTGGATTTCATTTCTAGGTACTACTATGTGGTCGAAGCTATTGGTGGAGCCGCATTAGCATACCAAGTTTAAAAGTGGTGTCATCTTATTCACTACATATATCTACAATTCTCAAGCTAAGCAAAAAGTAATGTATTAGAGTTTTAGGTAGATGTAAATAACTGTATGTTGTGATTGTATTGTTTTTGGTTGAATAATTTTTTTTTGATGGCATGAGTTGTTTACATAGTGCATAAACATTTAGTATTGAAAAGGAGCTTGATTGAGTATAAATTTTCAATCCATAGTTTAGGATGTAGCCTATAACATGGTTCATTAGAACCTTATCTAGAAGATAAAATAGTTGGGATAATATTATGTATGTGATTCTTTCTTAGGTTTGTAAGAATATTAACTATTCTAGGTTGAGAGATAAATATATGAAATGGTTTCTAGCTTTGGGTTTTTAATGATAGTCATGTTAGCATAACTATTGTATAATCAATAGTGGTTGAATATACAACTATTATACTTTATGATATGGTTACAAATGACAACCATTAAATTATTCCAACTTCTATGCAAGTTCCACAATAACTTAAAAACTATAATATTTTACCATGGTTATAGTTGGTGTTATAAGTTTAAATGATAAAATCATAACTTTGATAGTTTTGTATATACATATATAGTGCTCAATAATCATTCAAGACTAGAATATTATGTTATGGTTAAACTTGGGAATATATTTTCAATGACAATAATATCTATGAGAATGTTATAGTGACATGACAATCTTCTTAAAATCATAATAGTTATAAGTTGTAAATTTGGATTTAACCATGATCTACAAATAATATTGAATTTTGGTTATTTGTATTTACTATCTAAATCAATCATAGTTACATTTTTTATACTATTGTTAAATAATCTATACTCAAGAATTAGAATATTTGATTTGAGAATGAATAAAGGATATGTATTTTAGGTAACCCAAAATACATATCTATTATATAGTGTGACTCGAATGATTATTGGTTGTTTTGGGTAGATAAAAACTATTACATGGTCTTGGATATATATATATTTGATTTGAGAATGAATAAAGGATATGTATTTTAGGTAACCCAAAATACATATCTATTATACAGTGTGACTCGAATGATTATTGGTTGTTTTGGGTAGATAAAAACCATTACATAGTCTTGGATATATATATATATATATATATATATATATATATATATATATATATATATATATATATATATATATATATATATATATATGAAAGGGTCAACCTTGCAATTATAGTGTTTTGGTTATAAAAACATAAAAAATTAATTTTTAGGCTACATGGTTGGCTTTTGGCCAAAATAAAATTTTCAAGTGGTTTGCACTACCATCGGAGGTGCTTGGTGCATAGATCTCTTTGAGCTCTTCAATTTTTTTTAAAAAAGGGCTCAATTGGCCTCCCAAATCAAAATTTATGGCCTCTATAAGTTGGGCCTCCTATATTAGAAAATGTAAAAACATGTTGGACACATAAAAGAGCTATAAGGAGGAATTACATGTGTTGATGCATGTTTTGGCACATCATAAGGAATCTTTGATTGAAGTGGCATTAGAGGGAATCATAGTCTAATCAAATAGTTCTACATCAATCTTTTGAAGTGGGTGACCTCATATTATATGAAAACCAACATAATGTGAATCCTCCTTCAGGTACAAAAGGAAAATTCATCTCGAATCGGTTGGGTCCCTACATTATTACCTCTATTTATGGATCTAGTGCATATGATCTATCCACGATGGATGGTAAGCCTCTCAAAGAGCCCATTAATGATATACATTTGTGTCATTTCTATGCTTAAAATTCCTTCTTGATGTGGCATTTGAGAAGTAAATTTATTCTTATGTAACAATTTCTGCTTATCCTATTCCATTTCATCATCAACACAATTAGTTAGTGTTATGATTCCTTTTCAAAACTGTGTATTTCTTAAATATGCAATTTTCTTCTTTAAAACACAATGTGTTCATTCATTTAGTATTATGTACTACTTTATATTCTTGTTTTATGCTTGTTGATTCTATTCTAGACATGATTCCTATTGTCTTAAATGCTAGTAGTAGTTTTCATTTCTAAATGGAAATTACCTCATTCTCTTTACCATGTCAATTATTTAATTGTGCACACAATTAATTAATCTCTTATTAGTTATTTAATTAGATCTTTTATAAGTATTTAATTAGATAGATATCATTTCAATTTACCAATTAGATGTTTATTGTAATTAATTGTGTATATATTCAATCATTAATTGTTTGATTAGATCATTCTAGCATTTAATTAAACAATTTTGTCAAGTTGTTTAATTAGATCTGAATAGAATCTAATTAAACCATTTCAAACACATATGTAAAACATACGAAAATTTCACAACACATATATATTGAACCAAGTCTCAAAATCTCACATATATATAACATGTTTCTTGATACATCATATGTAAAATCATCACTATACCAAAACATGGTGTGTCAAAAATATGGTATACAAAAGTATGCTACACTCCTAAGGTGCAGAGTTGTCTGATCCCTCTGGCCCTAGTGGTAGCTGCTGAATAGAATGCTCCTATTGTGAGGCTATAGACTGAGACCTACTTCGTGTCTATTGGCCCCTCAGTGTGCATCTCAGTTATGCTACCTTAGTCATTAGATGCAACTCTGGTGCAGGGGCACCACTGATCAAAGTTTTTCTATCAAAGTTGTTAAGGGCTAGGCTTTAGGAATTTTGAGTTTTGCATGAAATAAGGTCTTGAAGACCATTTGATATTGTAAATAATCATATGTGATGATGTTTAGGTGTCTAAGGGGTTATTGGGGTCAGTTTTGCAAAAATTGCATTTTGTTGCAAAATTGTCAAATATTAAAGTTGCAAAATAGCATTGTAAGGGAATATGAACAGTCAAGTCAGTTCAAAGGGTAGTTAGGAAGTTGTAGCCATTTGTTTTTGGAGGTAAAGATCTTATAAAGCCATGAAGAACCTTGTGGAAGAGGCAGAGGATTGTAATAAAGAGAAATCAATAAGAAGATCCCCTATTTTATCTCTAAATTCATGTATTTTACTGTAATTTCTTATTTTAGACCTTCTGTACAGCCTGTATAGTCACATTTTGGAAGGAAAGTCATTGGGATTGATAAAACAATGAGTCTACATCATTTTACAACTGGTCTTGTTGAGTTTCATCAAGAATAAAGAAAGATAATGCACTTTTTCTAAAAACTATCTAGAAAATTATGAGTTTTCTGCTGCTCCCGCACGTGGTACGGCCCTGTACGGCCTAGGTCTGACATAAGACCAATTGGACTTAATATTATATTGATTAAAATTTCTAATTCATTTGGTTTCAGTCATTTCCATTCAATTTTAAGCAAGATATAGGCATTTTTCTAAAAACTGGTCTATTAAACCCTAGTTGAGGGTTTGTAAACAAAAAATGAGGAATTAAAATACTTTTCACTATTGGAATTTGACTAAACCTAGTAGAATGGAGGCTCTAAGGATGGTCTTTAAGGTTTTGGTGGTTATTTATGTTAAACATGGATTTTGGGTTGGATTTAACCAAGCCCTAGACTGATTTTTCTTATGTTTTTAGCTTATAAGGCTATGTGGAGTAGTGTAGGAGTGAAATAACCAACTTGTGATGAAGTATGGTAACAAAACCTACAAAATTGGTCAATTTTCCATGTTACTAGAGGTCTAAAATTGGTTGGGTGTGTCAGGAGAGTCACTACATAGTGGTTGCTATGTAAAGGAGGCCTAATAGGCCTAGTTGCTAGTAGTTCTATCAGAGATTTTCAGGCTTTTGTTCCAAAACACCCCATACCCATTTTTGGATATGTCATCAATGGGAAAAAAGGGTACTTAGAAATGTCATTTTCCTCCCAAGTTGATGCTCCATATGAAAGATACTTTCTGACAGACCCTTAAATAGGGCTACAATGAAAAAGGTCTAATTACAAAGGAAGTGTTAGTTGTTCTTGGTTTTTTTGCAAGGCAGGTGTTGGGATAGGTTGGTAAGGTTATCAAAACACCCCCAATGCACCAAACTCACTCTAATATAGTCAAGCCACCTCAACCCATAGTTTGTCTACCTCAGCCATCAGGCCCTACATGCTCAGATGGTCAAGGTTGATAACTAATGCCATTTGAGCCCTCTGAAGGTCTACCCTCAAGAGATCTGACTAGATTTGTAGAGCATCATGTACACTCTTTGCACTCTCAGCTCTTGTCATGGCCTGATCATGCTTTGCTCTAAGTGTTGTGACCTAGGTAATTGCCTAATCTCACTCTGTTATGAGTGCTATGACCTGGCTAGCCACCTAATCTTGTGCCACCATGATGGAAATGACCTCCATAGTGGCTCAGTTGAGATAGACTCGACATTCCTCATTGGTAACCCTTGATTGCGTTGTTGGGAGATAAAAAGCCCAGTCACCAACTTGCATTATTTTGCCCCAAAATCCATCAAAAATCCTACTTTGTGGCTTTGTTGTTAAACCCATTATTTATACCCGATTAGAGACAATTTCCAAGGGTGAACCCTTCATAAAAATTCAAAGTATAAAATCCTCCAGCACCTTGTGTTTTTCCTTGTTATTTGTTGAAGTGTTAAAGGTCTGTCAAAATTGTCTAAGTATTGCCTTGTTGACAAGTTTGCAAGTTTGTGAACTTGTTGATTTGTCGACCAGGGTTCACAATTTTGTGTTTTCACCAATTTTCTGATTGGCCGACAAGACAATGCAATGAGGAAGTTGTCAGACCTTTGTTGGCAAACTTGGTAGTTCATGAACATAAAGGTTTGTCAACTACCAAATTCACTGATAAAGGAGGAAGAAAAGCATGAAGGATGAAGTGAAGAAAAGAGATAAAACCAAGTGCTTGTTAGAAAACTTGTAGGTTCGTGAACATTCAAGTTCACCGACAAGAGTTTTCATTGATAAATAGAATTTCTGACAAAGAGAAAGGCAAAGTGAAGAGAATGAAGATGAAGAAAAGAGAAGTAAATCCTTTGTTAGCAAAATGGGTAGTTTGCAAATAGAAAGGTTCACCAATAACCCAAATCACCTATAAAGTGAAGATCAAACAAGGGATGAACAAAATGAGACAAGGATAAAATAGTTCATGAACTTGAGTTTGCTACTAGGAGGAACTGCCGATGAGAAGAGGAAAAGGTGAAAAGAAGGAGATGATAATGAAGTTAGTGAACTAAAAGGTTTACCGATTTACCAGTTTTCTAATAAGGCAAAAAGGTTGACAACAAAGGATAAAATACAAAGGAGAGATAGAAAGGAGAAAAGAAAGATACTCCAAGGTTTGCGATGGAAGTTTAATTGATAAGGCAAAGTGAAAATCAAAGTAGAATCAAATGTGAAAGTCAAATATAATGTAAAGAATGAAGTATAAATGTGATAGTTTAAAATATTGTAAAGTTATTTTTAAAATATTTTAACTTAGTGTTGTAAAGGATTTATACATACACTTTCGACAAGATTTTATTTTGGACACCCATCTATTTCCTAGCCTCCATGAATATAGAATTGATGAGGATGTATAGGTTGGTGGTGAAGTTAGGTGGAATTGGTTGCTAGAGTAATGGCAGTTGGTGGGGTAGTTTTTTCCCGCCTAAGATGCAGAAGAAGATAAATTGCTATATATACATGATTCAGAGATGTTTTAGTGGTTGGTTGTTGAACCAAATGTTTGGTTTGTGAGTGCCTTAGGTTGATTTAAGGGCTTCAAATCATGCCAGTCTAGGTAGTGAATAGAGGAATGCATTCAATACAACATAGGAAAGGATTGTAACACACATCTTCATGTAGTGGCATGTCTCCATGGAAGATTGTGATGATTCAGTGGAATATATGAACGGGCATTTATGTATTTCCTCATTCCGCACTTGTTGCTATGTTGTAACATGGATTTGATAATGTATGACAATGTTTAAATCAATACAAGCTTTGTGTTGGGTCATTTCTTTTGTTGCAAGTGGATCATTGTAATTTTCTCAGGATTAATAAGTATGCCCAGTGTATGAAATATAATCTGAGAAATGCATGTGAATACATTTTAGTTTTTTGTTGATGCTTATTAGATCCATTTCCTTTCTCTTTATTATTTATGACTTTGTTTCCCAATGGAGTAGGTATTGGTCCATATTGGGGATGGATCAATTACCATTTTAATCAAACCCTCCTCCTGTTAACAATAGGAGTAGGAGTAGGTTTAGTTTAGGATTTCTCATCTTTTCCATGATTTAGTGTAATAACCAGGGATAAATTTGAAGTGATACAAAATTATTTTAATAATTGGTCAATCATGTACATGTATGTCTGCATTGTGTATCTTGTGTATGATAAGTTAAGTGGAGTCATCTCAAGGAGTGTAATATTACCATGCTTGGGTGCAAGTGCATAGCATAGTAATCAGCTTAATCAAAGGCCTATGCAACCAGTTCGTCTTGACCTAGTGATAGCTTTGGGGGTCAAGTGTACATTGGGTATGGATGTGTTTGTTCATTTGTGTTCTATTTCATTCCTCTAGGAATATCCCTCCTAGGTCTGGCCGAGCCTGAAGTGTAGAGGACTATACCCACTCCTGGCTATTGGCCAAAATCACCATTGACTTGTTGATAAACCTCTTTCAATCACCTTGATGACACCCCTAGCCTAGGTGATTGTGAAATGTTTTAGGGTTTTGGGTTGAAGTCATTTTGGGTCCCAACGGATTGGCGCCATTTCTAGGGAAGAATTAAAAGGTTGAAGATTTTGAAAGACTTGGTAATAGTCAGCTTGTTGTTTACATTTGGTTGTATGTTGAAGTTGGCAACCTGTCAAACTACACCAAGAGATTGGTGTCATTGTCAGGGAAGTAGTATCTTGGTTTAGATCTTGAAAGACCTTTGCATCACAGTCACTAAAAAAGTTTGCAGCCATTGCTGGGTGCAATTTGTTGTATGTTGAAGTTGGAAACCCATCAATTTACACCAATAGATTGGCATCATTGTTGGGGATGTTACTGCTGGGTTATAATCATTTGGAGACTCTACTGGTGAGCTAAACCTAGAATCAATTTTTAGCCTTGAAGATCAATCACACTTCAAGGAATTCCTCTTTGGAAGAGGTGGCAACTCTGCTGTTAGAACAAAAGTTTGTTACTACTAGCCCATGGTTTTTGTTGGTGATTTGAATGTTGCATCTCAATGTGTAGCAATGGATGAAATACAGGTGTGAGAGATAAAATGTATAATACGAAGATGAATGAAGGAAATTTAACTAAACACAATTTTACCTTCCTTCGCACACAAATTTAACCTCACAGATTGAGAGTATTGGAATGCACCTGAAGTCCACTAGATGTGCTCCTTTGATATGTCGTGGATATGCGGATTGCTTAATCAAAGAAACATAACTTTGATCTCCCAAAGTGAATGAGTCAATTGCAACAACATAAGTTTACGAAAATGAGAGATGGATGAGAGGTTGAGAAGATGTTTTATTTATAGACCTTTAGAAATGAAGATCAATGGTGGAGAATGATCAGAGCTATCAATGGTTGGAATTAGATGAGAGGATTTGAATGAATGAGAGAGTGACAAGTGTCCTTTTCCTCTTATGAATCAGGGGAGTTAATAGATTTGATTGGTGAGTTGACTGAATTGATTGATCTATTAACTGGATTGATTGGATTGTTAACAAAATTGATTGATTTGTTAACTAATTTGATTGAGGAGTCAACTGATTTGATTGATTTGTTAACTGTTCTAATCAAAGGAAATTATGGTGAGAGGGAAAAATAGGGAAATTAAATAAATAAATTATTTAATTTCATGTTCACATGGATAAATAAATAAAATATTAAATTTTATTTATTTGGAGGAAATGGAATACTTTAATGATTTGAATTTATTTAATTAAAGTGTGGAGTGAAATTAGCTTAATTAAATAATTAGAATTATTTAATTAATATGGAGGAATATGATGGAGATAGATGAATTATTTAATTAATACATGGAAGACCAAAAATTGAATAATTAAGTGGGAAGTGATGCAACTGTGATGTAGTGACATGAAGAATGCATTGGTGAATATCAGGTGTCTACATTTTGCCCCTCTTTGACATGGTGTTGTGAAGAAACATCATTTCAAAAAAGTTTAAAACATAGTGTTGTGTTGGATAGAAGGAGATTTTGGTTTAGAAGAATATGATTGGACTTAGAAATGATGATGCCCCCATGAGAGGATGGATGAATTGGAAGAATACGAGTGTGCTCTCAAAATGGATGGATGTGAAGAAAAGGTTAGATAAAAGATGAACATTGGTAGAAGATGAAGAACAAAATAGAGAAAAATGGAGAAGATAAAAAGATGGATCCAAGAAGAAATGAAATTATTATGAGAAGTAGTTATACTGACGTGAGTAGAGAAATCCTTTATTTAATATAGCAAAATGGATATTATGCACCAAGGTATAAGGAACTAGGGTGACTTTGTATCATTTACATGAACTTGACACTGCAAACAAAAGGATAATCTTATGCATTCCCAACATAATACAACCTTGTTGAGGCATGTGAGGAAGAAAACTTAGAGCATGAGTCGTTAGTGCACAAAAGGTATTGCATAGCCTTAGATGCAAAAGGACAACATAGTATTTGTAGTAATAAGAGCATCCACCAAACATGACACATGAAAATCAATGACTATGCCCCATTCTATGCCAATCTAAACACACCAAGATATAGAAATATATAGGCAACCTTTGAATAAGCAATAGAAAGAAACAAAGATAAATAAAAAAGAAAAAGGCCAATTGACAAAACAAACGATCAACCATCATAATCTCTTGCCCTAAAATGTGATGGATATGGGATGATGTTGGATACAGGAAAGGTCTATCCTGTTGTAGGCATGATTCTGGATAATATCTCTATATGTTCAGGCAATAGGTACTTAGGTATCAGGGTGTTTCAAAAGGTTGTCTTACCTATGATTTTGCATAAAAGCTCTATGTTTTCGATGTGTAGTTTGCTTTGCTTGGGTATCAAGTCTAATGGGTATGCATATATAATGGGTGATGGATAGTGAAATTTATTATGGTTTGTAATGGGTGATGAGTTTTTATTGTTAAAATGAGAATGGACCCTCTTTAAGATGAAAAAGGTATATACCAAGAATGACCCCAGTTAGGTACAAGAGTATTTACTATCGAATGGGATAGGTAATACTTGTTATGAAAATGGATGAAGGTAGGATACTATCAATTTCTATCAATTATCAAGCCATGATAGTGGGATAAGTGGATAAATGGGAAAGATAATATATGGTGGATTGGATGGGATGGGTGGGAACTTGATAGATGGTGGATAGTAGCCTCTACACATGGTGCCTATTTGCCAGGTTTTCACCATGGTACTTTCCCAAGGCACCACTTGAAGTGGTTTTCACCATTGGACGAAATATTTCTATTTTATTTATTTTTAATAGTTATATATATATTTTTTGATTTTTTTAATATTTTTGTTTTTTTTGACTAGCTGGGATATTTGTCAAGTATAAAATTGCTTGAGATGAATGATGTTTATGGGTTATTCAAGAGGCTGACCCTTTGGTGTTGCAAGCTGGAAGGCACATGACCCATATGTAGCTATAACAACAAAAGGTCCTATCCAGTTTGGTTTAAATTTGCCCCTTTTCTCACGTTCTTGTAGATTTAGTTGATTCTCTTTGAGGATAAGGTCACCAATTTCAAAATGGCGGGTCTTGAATTTCTTGTTGTAACTTCGTTGAAGGCAATTCTAATATGCTTGAAGATGGTTAAGGGCAGGAAGACACCTTTCGTCTAGGAGTTCTAATTCTTGTAACCTTGATGTACAATACTCTTCTTCATCCATGAGGTTCTGTAGTGAAATCTGTAGAGAAGGGAGCTCAACCTCAATTGGTAAGATGGCTTCAGAACCAAAGATAAGTGAATATGGAGTAGCTTCAGTAGGTGTGTGAATGCTGGTACAATATGCCCATAAGGAAGGATTTAGTTGCAGGTGCCATTCACTACCAACATCATTGACATCCTTTTTCAGGATTTTTAGGATGGTTTTATTTGGTGCCTTAGCTTGGCCATTACCTTGTGGGTAGTATGGGGTAGAAAAGTGATGTTGGATGTGGAATTTATTGCAAAGGGACCAAACTTATTGATTCTTAAAAGGTCTACCATTATTAGTGATGATGGCAAGGGGAATTCCATACTGACAAATGATGTATTGTAGAATAAACTTGGCTATTTGGGTACCAGTAATGTAAGTGAGTGGAATTGCTTCAACACCCTTAGTGAAATATTTAGTAGTGGTTATGATAAATATGTGGCCATTGGATGATGGAGGGGTTATTTTACCAATGAGGTTGAGCCTCCACTATGAAAAGGGCCAAGGAGTTGTTATTAGTTGCAATTCTTGAGACGACGCATGAATGAGATCACCATGTTGTTGGAATTGTAAGAATTTCTTAGCAAACTGATGGGCATCTTGTTCCATACTAGGCTAGTATCCTATTCTCAACAACTTGTTTGCAAGGGTATGACCACTAGAATGTGCACCACATATTCCCTCATGTACCTTGTGTAAGGCAGTTTGGGCTTCTTCTAAGTTGAGGGACCTAAGAAGAGTACCTTTGAGACTCCTTCGATATAGTGTATCACCTAGGACATGGTAAAGCGGGATGAGTGGTGAATGAAAGTTTTTCTTTGGATGGTGGATAGGTTTAGTGGAAGGGACTGGTCATGGAGGTAGGCATAAATGTCTTGATACCAAGGGGAAGTAGGTCCAACTATTTCACAGATGAGTTTAGAAGTTGGGATATCATATGCGGGGATAAAGAGTTGTTCCATAAGAAACTCACACTGTTGGATGTTTGTTGGCATGTTAATGAGTGAGCCAATGGTTGCCATGGCATTGACAACTATATTATTTAATTGAGGCATTTGGTCAATCTAAATTTGAGAGAAATACTTATTGAGGTCATCGACTCTTTGCTTGTAGGGAATTAGTTTGTCATCCTTGGTTTGAAATTCATCATTGGCTTATTTGATAACCAATAGAGAATCTCCATACACATGTAATGTGTCAATCCTCCATTGCACAACCATTTGTAATCCTATAATTAGAGCTTCATACTCAGAAATGTTATCGGTGCATGGAAATGCAATCCTATATGCCTTAGGGATGCAATCACCTTGAGGGGTGATGAAGAGAATTCTTACTCTAGACCCATGAGAAGTGAATGATCCATCAAAGTACAATTTAAATGTACTGATGGGATGACTAATCATACAGATTCATATGGGAACTTTGAGGTAAGTAGATGATCTGAATGAATAGGAGCATCAACAAGATGATCTACTATAACCTGTCCCTTGATAGCTTTTCTATCCACATACTCTATATCAAATTCACTGAGAATTATTACCCACTTTTCCATTCTTCCTGTGAGTGTATCCTTTGATAATAGATATTTTAGTGGATCTACCTTAGAAATGAGCTAACTTGGTGATTGAACATATAGTGTCTTAGTTTGTGGGAACTAAAGACAACTACTAGGCATGCTTTCTCCATGGGGTATAATTAATTTCATATCCTACCAAGGTTTGACTGATATAATTTATAGATTTTTCTTTGCTTGATTCATCGTGTTGTGCTAGTAAAGCCCCTAATGCTATTGATGTTGCTGAAATATACAAAAGTAGGGGTTTTCCTGGAATAGGAGGCATAAGAATTGGAGGAGATGTTAAATATTACTTCAATTTATCAAAAGTTTCTTGGCATGGATCATCCCATTGGAATGTGACATTTTTCAGAGAAGATGTGTAAAGGGATGATATTTGTCTGCAAGTTGAGCAATGAAATGACAAATGACTTGAAGTTTCCCTTCTAAACTGTAGAGCTGCTTTAGATTCTTTAGTGGAGGCATGTCAACTATGGCCTTTACTTTAGCTAGATATACTTCAATACCTCTCCTTGTGT
The DNA here is from genome assembly GCA_027924645.1 of Cunninghamia lanceolata. Classification (NCBI taxonomy): domain Eukaryota; kingdom Viridiplantae; phylum Streptophyta; class Pinopsida; order Cupressales; family Cupressaceae; genus Cunninghamia; species Cunninghamia lanceolata. Next base: position 11,223,122 of record BSBN01000112.1, on the reverse strand, counting down.
AAAGGATAAAATTTGGATAGTTGGTTTTTGGTAGTTTTGTGTGTGTATCCTCCTTTCACCCTTTCATTCAAGGACCTAGGGTCGAGTGCAAATGTACTATCATACCCTTGGTCACTGTGAGATGTAGGGAAACTTGGATTTGTATGATTTGATTGTCAATTATGCTTAATTATACATTAAAAACCTAATTATGCAAATACGACAGCAAATAGATGAATATGGGAAAATGTTTCTACAGAAAGATGTAAAATAACAAATAACTGTGCACCTATTTTTTTGGTTTGGAAGTGGAATAGTCGGGGACTAATGAGTGGGCATTGAAGTCCAATGCTTAGGTGTTTGTCAAGATTTGGAAGCTTAGTTTGCAACCTGTTCCTGCTGTCACAGAGATTTTCCCATCATGGAATCTAGAGGACTAAAGAGTGGGTACCGAAGTCCAGGGTGCTATTTTCAACTCTGATATGCAAATCTGACACTCTGTAATGCCCTTCTGCAACTCCACTTCTCCTATATCTTCAACCTATAATCTGTAATCATGGAAACTTTGGGAGGGGGTTGTGGTGTTTAGAGGCTTGCCTCAGTCAAGCCCCATAGAGACATTCAAGTCTTCCAAACACCATTGTCAGATAGAGAGCGTGTGCCCTTGTGAGGCAGAGGCAAAAAACAAATGATAAATACTCAAAAACACAAATGATGTCACCTTGTAGTGAAGATCTCATGGAAGGAAGAAGCTCTTCATGCCATGAGGAGATGATTGCTCAAATCTATAAATACAAGCACATAGATAACACAAATATGCTCTTGCTACACAATGAATGCCTTGAATCACCTGTTAGGGTTAGTCGACAGAGGATATCAATTAAATGCAAAAAAAGATTAAATAGAGGAATGAAAATACACAGAAATAATAACAATGAGAGACAAGTTTTAATGTGGTTCACCCAAACTCAGGCTACATCCACCAATAGAGAGTCCAATATTATTATCCAGTAAATCAAAACTGATTACAACCAGCAATCCCTGCAACTCAATATTGCTGCAAATGCTACAATACAATATCAATAGAAACCCTAACCCTTAGCTGCTTTTATCAAGCCTTATTTCGGTTACAAAAATTAGGGTTTTTTATGTCGGCCAATAGAAAAAATAACTCTCGATGCCTTTATAAAATAATAGGCAATTTTTTCTTCAGGGGCACTGCCCCCAGCAACCCTCGTTGGGGGCGTTGCCCCCAGACCCCCACCATGGGCTCTGCGCTTGGGCCCCCCGAAGGGATAAGCCCCTTGGGCCCCGCAGGAGGGGCTCTGCCCCCCGTGCACTCCCCTGTTAAATAATTTGGGGGGAAACCACATTGATAAAAGTGGGGAAAATGTAACCTCCGAGTCTGATTAGGCTCCATATAACAACATCACCTTCACATAAACTTGAGAATCCAAATTGCTAGCTAGTAATCATCTAGTTTACAAATGAATGCCTAAACATGCTTATATATGCAACTACAAACACTCCCACCAAGAATTTCATAATTCAAACTTACTGTGTTGGCATAGGACCTAAATAACGGTCACAAGCTGACACTTAAAATTTGGAACTGACCCAAAATAGGGTAGGACTAGGGCACGGGTGCCCAAGTCCTCCCCCCTATTTTGGTCAGGGTTAGGTTCAAGGGATCCCCTAGGTCCCATTTTTCATGAAACTTAGGGCTCATCTCATCGGGATGTCAAAATATGATGCAAGATGTCCTAAATGTAGATAAAAGACCTGGGAACTAAACCTTATGAGGGAAAAGCCCCCAAGGGGACATTTTTTAATGTTACATTTAGCCCCCACTTTAATGTATGTTTAAATGCAAGGCCAATACATGCATTAAAGTATGGTCAACAAACACAACAAACATGCCAAGCACAGAGAAGACACGCCAAACACATTGAAGACAATGACAGACACACAAAACATGGAGAAGACAGTTACAGTCACGGAAAACATGGAGAATACAAAAGAAGCATAAAAGATAGTTAATGCATGGAAGACATAAATTATTTCTTTTCTTTTCTTTTTCTCATACATATGAAATGCAGATGCAAGTACAGGAAAGTAAACACATCACCCATAATGCAGGAAGCACTCATTGCACTGGTCTTTAAACTGCATAAATGGGGCAACACACATGCAAGACACACCAAACCTCCCATAATGTAGAAAGTACTCATTGCACTAGTCTTTAAACTGCATATGGGGCAACAAACACGTGAAACAAAGCAAGCACACCAAACACACACACTTTGAAGACACAGAGAAAAAATGACAGAGAAATGATGGAGTGTTCCTATTTCTAGGTTCATCACCATCTCAGGCACATTATAGGCACACACCGATGATCAGGCTTTATGACAACAATTGTCGAAGACATGCTTAAGGGTTGAGTTAGTCACAGAACTGTTCCCTGCCTCCCGATGAGGACTTTTTGAAAATGATAGGATTGGCACTCTCCGCAAGAGATACACCACCCCTGCGTCTGCAGAGGGCTTCAAATGATTGATTGATTGAAAACAAACTCAGAGTGCAGGAAGTACTCATCGCACTAGTCTTTAAACTGCACCTGAGGACAAGCACATTGCTAACATCTACAATAGACAACTTACCTTATATATGCCCCCACCTTAAGGTGGTTGATATCACGCATCAATATCAAGCACGTTAAGGTAGGAATAAAAACACATAAGGGAACACAGACTTTCACCAAGCCCCTACCCCTCGGAGGTGAAATGTACTTTATGATCATAAAATGTTCCCACGAACACATCCCTGCAAGAAACATGTTAGTGTCTACATAATCATAATAAACAACAACATCAATGCATATGATTAACCACACAAAGAGCCAAAGTTATACTATGAATTTAGAGATCGAGGATAATTGTGGGGCTATATCACAAAAATATCTGAATCGAGTACCACCAAGGCAAGATTCAAAGACAAACAAAGTGCGTGGAGTAGCAGTATTGTTATAGTTTGTAAGTGAGATACAGATCATCAAAATCACTATGCAGAAAGCACGAGTGCTTCTACTAGCCAAGCATCGGATAAGATATACAACCCCATCATCATATTAGAATCTAAGTCCAATTTTTGATTTCTCGCCAAATGGATGCTAGGTCTGCATCAATATAAATGTTTTTCATCATCCACCTGCTAGATAGAAACACTAGAGGAAGGGAAACAATAAATAAGAGAGGAGAAACAAGTGTCTTAGGGATAGTCACGTAGGAGGGCGCCCCCAATTCACCAACCGCAACACTATGTCCATGAGACACAACACATAACAATGAAACCAGAGAGAGAGGCAATATAGAAGAATGATGATACAAATAGAAGAAGGTCACAACAGAGGTGGTCTCTTGGTATCCTGGACCTTACAAGAGAATCAAAGGTCATCCCAGGAGGCCTAAACAATAGATAACACATCATGGGGGAAGCACATCATGAGAGAGATAAAGGGTTGGGGATACTTACCTGGTAGGATCTTTTGAGATAGCGGTCATCAAGTAAATCATCGTCATCCTCCCACTCCCAAATTTTAGAGGAAACTAGGACATAAGATACCATAGCCTAATTATTGTCTTTGTTAGGATCATCTTTGTTTGGTTCAATGTTTAGATCAATGTTTTCTTGTTGAGAGGCAAGGTTTATGGCATAAGCTTGTCTTCGTCTTCTTCTTTCTCTTGATTTTCTAGTCCTTTTTCCCTTACCACTTATCTCTTGTAAGATAGGGCTTTGTTCTTTCATGGATTTGTTCATTTTAGAAGAAGAAGCACCGGGATCAAATCTCATTTGTCTAGGTGGAATATTTTGTTGTCAACAATTACTGCCTGATCCTTATAAGGATGGCAGGGGAGGAACCTCAACATAGGGACCTTGTCCTTTCAGTCTAGGGTTCTCTTCAAATGCGGGTTGCTTGTCTTTTGTTACTTCTTGCATAGGAGGATCGACCATTGGATGTAATAGTTTTGCTTTGTAATTTCTATAGCTCAAGAAGTTGAAGTCTGTTCATGGCTCTGGTTTTGTTTTAGATTTGTCCCAAAAGTAATCCAGCATACAATGTTTTCCTGCAACCAAAGGTTTATACTTATTCCGAGGGATAGTAATTATATGTCCATCAAAAGGAAATTTTAAACAATTCTGAATTGTTGAAGGGACAAATTTCATAGCCTTTAACCAAGGGTGTACCAATTTAATGTGAAAGTGGTCAGAAATGAGGACAACATCAAACCATTGTTTTGCATGTTTCTCAAATACAGTTACCAACAATGATATCTTACCCAAAGGATTTACAAAGCTTCCCTTATGTGTTTTAATCATCATGTTCGAAGGGTAATAAGATCCTTGCATCAAGTTATGTAAATAGAGGAACTCTTATGTGGCAACATTGGTCATGCAATTAGGATCAATAAGTGTTTCATCCATAGGGTTTCCCATTATTTTCACAGTGATGTAAAGAGGTCCTTTAGTGTCTCCAATTGTTCTATCATTAGGTGTAAACACAATTTCGGGTTCGGGGACCTTTCTCTTCATGTAAGGTCTAGGAGGGAACCTATTGTTGTTTTTTTGATTAGAGGCCATGCGTATATGCTCAAATTAAGGCAAGATTAGATTTTAAAGGTTTTCCAAAAGTGCACAAAAGACAAGTGCAAAACTATATGTAAAAATGACCTAAAATGCTTTACTTTTTGTACTTTTTCAATGCAAATATATGAAAGTAAAGGTGTTGTAAAGATTTTGATCAGGGAAAGAAAATAATATGTCTAATATCAGTCCAATATAGCAATAATATTCTTCACAACACACACTTTATGCAAATCTAAGATGATGACAAGTCAAAATATAGTGAAAATACACTAAAATATGCGATTTTTTCACCAAATCTTAATGTAAAAGAGCATGAAAAAGGGTGTTGTGAGGAAAATGATGATGAACAACAAATTATATCAGTAATAACAGCTACCTAATCCTAAAATATCTGTCACAACACACTTATAGTGCCACTCAAGATCAAACCCTAGTGAAAATATAGCAAAAATAGGCAAACTTTCATGATTTTTCAATTCCAAGACCTAGAAAAAGGGGTGTTGTAAATAATTTTAGGAGGTGAATAAAATAATAAAAATGATATCAGTCACGTCAATCCATAAAATTTGTCACAACATGCTTGGAGTGTAATCTAGGTCAAACCCTAGGGCAAATATAGCCAAAATGTGCAATTTTTCATTAAATTTTCAATACAAGAGGCCAATAAAAAGGTGTTGTGAAGATTTTTAGGAGGGGAAGAAAATAATTACCCTGATAAAAACCAATTAGTGCAAAAATACTCTTCACAACATGCCTATGGTGCAAATTTTGAGAGTCGATAAGGTCAAATTTAGTGAAAATCAAAGTTTTTGAAGCCCTAGGTTTGAGATCTTGATGCAAAATGCTATATGAACGTCTTGTAATCTGATTTATGATGAAAATTAAATGAAATCATATTTGAAGTCTTAAGATGCAAAATGCAAGTGCAAATCTAGTGAAAAATTAATGAAAATGCTAGTTTTTGTTGAAATTTTCTATGTAAAAATGCAAATTTACACCAAAATGCAACACTACAGACAAATGCAAATTTGAATGAGTGTCTAAGATTATTAGAAAATTTTGAAACAAGATTTTGCCTACAAACCCTAGTTTTTGAAATTACTAGGTTATATGAAAAATGCAAAATTTCCAACAAAACCCTAGCAATTTTATGATGAAAAATGCAATGCAAGCTATTGAATTTTTGTAATTTTCTACAATTTAACTTAGATATAATGCAAAAATCAGAAATTTGATGAAATTCAAAATAATTGATACAACATGCAAACCCTAGAATGCAATTTTTTTTCCAATTTTTCAAATTTTTTGTAAGTTTTCCAATGTAATAAGATGAATGACTATATGAATGAATGAAATCACTGCAAATCTGAAGCAGAACACTCAGCAAGGTGCAAACAAGTCCAACAACACATGTTCACCAAAATGTAAAGGGTGGAATTTGGATAGTTGAGTTTTTGGTAGTTTTGTATGTGTATCCTCCTTTCACCCTTTCATTCAAGGACCTACGGTCGAGTGACAATGTACTATCATACCCTAGGTCACTGTGAGATGTAGGGAAACTTGGATTTGTATGATTTGATTGTCAATTATGCTCACTTATGCTCAATTATACATTAAAACCCTAATTATGCAAATCTAACAACAAATAGATGAATATCAGAAAATGCTGCTATAGAAAGATGTAAAATAACAAATAACTGTGCAGCTGTTTTCAGGGTTTAGAAGTGGAATAGTTCGGGACTAATGAGCGGGTGCCCAAGTCCAATGCCTAGGTTTTTGTTAGGATCTGGAAGCTCAGTCTGCAACCTATTCCTGTTGTCACAGAGATTTTCTTGTCACAGAATCTGGAGGACTAAAGAGCGGGTACCCAAGTTTAGGGTGTTGTTTTCAACTCTGATTTACAAATCTAACACTCTGTAATGCCCTCCTACAACTCCACTTTTCATGAATCTTCAACTTGTAATCTGTAATCATGGAAACTTTGGGAGGGGGTTGTGGTGTTTAGAGGCTTGCCTCAGTCAAGCCCCAGAGAGACATTCAAGTCTTCCAAACATTGTTGTCAGATATAGAGTGCATGCCCTTGTGAGGCAGAGACAAAAACCAAATGATAAATGCTCAAAAACACAAATGATGTCACCTTGTAGTGAAGATCTCATGGAAGGAAGAAGCTCTTCATGCCATGAGGAGATGATTGCTCAAATCTACAAATACAAACACATATACAACACAAATCTGCTCCTGCTACACAATCAATGCCTTAAATCACCTTCACATAAACTTGAGAATCCAAATTGCTAGCTAGTAATCATCTAGTTTACAAATTAATGCCTAAACATGCTTATATATGCAACTACAAACACTCTCGCCAAGAATTTCGTAATTCAAACTTACCGTGTCGGCATAGGACCTAAATAACGGTCACAAGTCAACACTTAAAATTTGGGATTGACCCAAAATAGGGTAGGACTAGGGCATGGGCACCCAAGTCCTCCCCCTATTTTGGTTAGGGTTAGGTTCAAGGGATCCCCCTAGGTCCCATTTTTCATGAAACTTAGGGATCATCTCTTCGGGATGTCAAAATATGATGCAAGATGTCCTAAATGTAGATAAAATACTTGGGAGCTAAACCTTATGAGGGAAAAGCCCCCAAGGGGACATTTTTTGACGTTACACCTTGATGCTATATATCACAATAATTTTCTAGAAGTGACACAAATACACACCTTTTGGGATTGATTCAAACTTGATATTGTTCTAACCGATCAAAGATTTTTGCTAAAACCTAGAGATGTTCTTTTCTTGTTGTTGACTTACCAAGGAGGTCGTCCACATAGTCCTCCATAATTGTATGATGCATATCATAAAAAATTACTGTCATTGTTCGTTGATAGGTTGTGCTAGAATTTTTCAGACCAAATGACATGACTTGCCAATAGTAGGTACCCCATGGACAAGTGAAGGTTGTTATATGTTGATCTTCTTTAGTGATGCAAATTTGATTATAGTCTAAAAATCCATCCATAAGTGAGAGCATCTCATGTCCGAAAGTGAGATCTACAATAGTGTTGATATTTGGTAATAGAAAGTCATCTTTGGGACATGCTTTGTTTATTTTTTTGAAGTCATTGCAAATATAGACACCCCCAGTTGATTTGGAAATTGTGACTATGTTGGATACCCATTCTGGATAGTCAATGGGCTAAATGAATCTTACTGCTAAAAACTTTTCATGTTTTCATGTTTTGTTTTAATTGGTTTGGCATCAGGATATACTATTAGATGATGCACCACTAAAGATGGGTTCAAACCAAGCATATCATCATAAGACCACACAAAATTATGGGAGCATTAAGAATGCAGTGAAATCCTTCTTTTCTGTTGATGATACAGAAGCCACCAAAAATGTGATCTTTGGGTCCTCTGCTGTGCCTAAATTTAGCTCCTGAGATTTTTCTACCAACAACAAAATTTTTTTAGGGTAAAGAACATCTTGAGGAAGGTCAAATGCCCCATCCTTTGGCACCTTAGAGAGGTTTTCACCATTGGATGCATCCTTTATTTTTATTTTTTTGGGTCCGATAGTGCCACATAGTGGTTTTAAGTAGTGGACCTTTTTATTATATTACTTTTGCGACTGGGGGATTTAGCCTTCTCACTGAAGTATGTTATGGTGTTAAGCTCTATGATGAAACCAACTCTATGATCCCTTAAAGGAATGTGATCTCATAGTCCCATGATTTCTACAAGTGCTTCATCATTTTGAATGGTATCTAGGATGGGAAGACCTTGTTGTTCCCAATTGATTAGTTGAGGGTAGATGAGTGCTATGTTGATGAATGTAAATGAAATAGTGGAGGATAGGGTACACATGGAAGAGTCTTGAAATATTTGGGTGATTTGTTTGAAATAATCTTCATTGGTATCCTCATCAGTGGTCTCCACAGCAGGAAAAGCTTTGGCTACCTCACTGAGAATAAATTTGAGATCTAAGGACACACACTTAGTTGATCCATATCCAAGTCCTTGAGATCCATGTCTTTTTTTTGTAACTATAGGTTCTATGGTACCTTGTTCATGTATCCCAAGTCCATCTTGTCCTTTGTAACCTATATTTTTTACAATTCGAAGTCCATTAGCATATTTCTCTACAAATAATAGGACTTCTTCCTGTTCATCTTTATACAACCATTTGGAGACATCTTCTTCAATTGATTCTTTGTCTAAAATTCTCTAATGTTCAAATATTGTTGGTTTATATTTGATGACCACAACTGATACTAATCTTGAGGATTGAGGTTTTCCATGTGATTTTGGAGAGAGTGGAAGTTGGCTTATGCAGAAAGATTCTTGTAGGTTGTACCCTCCACACCCCTTGTCTTTGATTTGGACCTTGATCTCAGGAATTGGAATTTTAAGGTAGATAGTAATGAAAGTGATGATGGGTCTATAGAGGATGATGATGAGGATGCAATATCATTGTTAGGACAAAGGTTGGAACTCTTTCCTTAAATAATCCTACAATATTGAAATGGAGGGGGGTCAGCAAAAATTGTAACCTCAGAGCGATTATAGGGAAATTTTATGTATTGATTGTATGTTGAGGGGACAACCCACATGACATGGATCCATGGGCATCCTAGGAGGATATTATAGGGGAGATTAAGGTCCAAAACTTGGTATGGAGTTTCCATTATTACAGGACCAACTTGAATTGGTAATTTGATGATACCCATAGACTTGCGTTCATCGTCATCATAGACTTTGATAGTAGTACTTTTTTATGAGTCTATGTCATTGTCAGAATATCCCAACTGTCTTCTTAATTTCAAAGTACAAATGTTGAGGCCCGATTCACCATCTATAAGGACTCACTTGATCTTATTCTTGTGAATGGGTACATCTAAATGGAGGGTGTTGTTATGTGAAAGAGTATCTAAAGGGAGATATTTTTCAGGAATACAAGATGATGCAGCGAGGATAAGTTTCCTACCATGGCCTAAAATTTATTGGTATCAATTTTATTAGGGGCACGTGACTCTTGGAGTGCTTTATCAAGGATGTGTTTATGTGTAGGGGAAATATGAAGGAGCTCAATGATGGATATTTGTGTAGGGGTTTTATTCAAGTGATCAAGAATGCTATATTGAGATGATGGTTGTGAATTAGAGGGGCTGACCCTCACAGGTAGGGGTCCAATGAGATCCTAAAGATGAGGTTTCAACTACCTAGGAAGATACATCCCGAATGCAAGAGTTATATCCATATTTGTTTGTAGGCTTCCAAGAGTAAGCCTGATCCTAGGGGGGAGGATGTAGTGCCCCTCACCCTTTCTTCTGTTAGGTTGATGGTTGCTTAGTAGGATTTGACATTATGACATTATCTTAGATTGTATGATGATGGATTCCTTGTTATTTTGTTAACTTGACTATGGACCTAATCGTTATGATAATAGTTGTTGATGTTGGATTCTGTTATTTTATGCTAGATGTTGTAGATGCTTTGATGTTATTTGCTATATTTGATTGTAAGATAATTGATTGTTTTATGTTGTTGATAAGTAACCGGAAATCTTGTTCAATATAGTATTTGTTTATACATGAACGTGAATGGAATAGTGTCGTATTACTCGCATTCGAGTACCCTGCCACACTGTGATTTCCATTCACAAAATGACTGCATGTGGATATATATATTGTTATGTTTGACCGTACGGTTGTTGCAGGATGCAGGTACTAGGCACCGACTCCACCTGATTTACCAGGTCTAAGCGTGCCTTTGCCAATGGAATGGTTGTATGGAGTTAATGTGGGGTCCCTTGTCATTGTTGTCTAGTTGTCAATTTACCTTTGTGGTCATTGTCTGTCGTTTGATCATGACTTGCAAACAGGTAATGTTACACCTCGAAGTCTAACTAGGTTAGAAGGTGTTTATGTGTGTAAGGAAGAGTTGTGCATTAAATAGAATTATTATACGGAAAATATAATGTCGATAATTGAGCGTAATGGTTAATGTCAATAATTGTTAATAATTGTTGTAAATAAATTAGTTGTAACTTAAATTGTAAGATTTAATTAATAAAATAAAATTATTTTAGAGTTGTAAAGTTTAAGTAGTTGCAATGATTTAATTTAATTAACTAATAAAAACCCTAAATGTTGAATAATGAATTAAAGGATCTGAGAAGGGGAGGGTTTTAGAAAAGAGGGAGAGGAAGGATTACAGGGGGAGGAGAGAAGAAGACGGGGGAAAAAGCTTGGACTGCAGCGGTTGGGACAGAATTGTTGAGCTGACATCGCAGTCAGGTTCCATTAAAAGTTTAATTTCTTTCCTCTGATTCTTTTTCTGAATCTGTACATATTGGTGTGATTGTTTCTTTATTTGCAAATGGATTTCTTTTGGTTGAATGATTTTTTGCCTGAACATTCTGTCACTTCTACAAATGTTATTTTCTATGGACGGATTTAGATGTGAATCATTGGGTCTGTAATAGATGGAATTTTCCTTACATTTCTCTCACCTTCCTTCAAACCCTTAAACTGAAAAGTATTTCATTCAAATGAGATCACCACAGATCGCATTATGTCATCTCCATTTCGTAGATACCACGATGTATTTCCTACATTACTCCTCTCTCAGTCATTAAATTTCTACATCATACAACAGTTTTTCCTTATCTACACTACAATCTCTTAACAACTTCTGTGCAATTGACTTAATATGCCACTCTTTCGAATGATAAATAATGTCAATTTTAATTTTTCAGTCAAGAGGTAGTTTCGTATAGTCTTATGGTACTAAATAATTGAATTTAGGCTACATAACCTGATAAACAAAATATTTGACTCATTATTTTATATTGGATGGCCTAAGATTTGATATTCCAAGCTATACCAATCTAAATCAGGTCTGTACTAGTTAAGTAGGTCTGTACTAGTTAAGCAAGGTAGAATAGAAACCAAATGAAAACGAATGTAGGTTAAGATATAAAGTTTCCACTGTCGATACATTTAAGAAGAGAGTTTGTTTAAGAATATTCTCCAACCAGGATTAAGAATATACATATCCGCAACTCTCGTGTGCCCTAAAAACAACCCTTGTGTTTTTCATGACTCTCACGTACCCTAAAAAGGTTTAGACTCCCGCTCGTGACTGTAAATTTGTTATTCTTCCTTTAATGATGCTAGAAAAATTGTGACAATAAATGATATCATGGAGTTATTTTGCCACTGCAAAATGTAAGTACAATGAGATGTTTAACGCTGCACCTTGAATCTATATTTACAGTGTATATAACCTGCAACCTTTTAATTTTCAGAGACGTCTGTCTTTAAGGGCGCTCAAACTGAATTGGACGCATCTTCTTTTAATTCAATGATTTTGTTAAAAACAATCCACATCACTAGTGCAGCCAAGGAGGTTAGATATGAGCACCACTTGAATTAGTTCATCATACAGTATGCACTTGCATTTTAGTGCAATGGTTTTTAAAACAATCATCACAACCTATGCAAACTTAACAATTATCTCAATGATAAGATTAACGCTGCCTCTGGAAGGTCAATGCAGCCAAGGAGGACCGACTCTGTATGTATCACGATCATTTGTTGGCAATTTGCAAAAAGAGTTTGAAATCTATTAATTACTATCAGAAATAAAATCATGTAATGCTACAGTCATACTTTCTTGTTTGGAGATCTGCACAACAGTTGGAAGCTTTAACAAGATGCTGGGTTCTCAAAGAACATCCTTGGAAACCATAAAAACTTAGTCACCAAACCTTTTGCCTTCATTTTTGTGATCATTGCCTTTCGTTAGAGAGAGAAAACTGTTTATGTGGATGCCGTCAATTTTATTAAATTTGCAATTTGAGGGACGCTGCCAGAAGTTGTTAGACTAAACAAATATTGTCCATTTCAATGGTAAAATAGTCAATAACAATTTTACACCTCATTTGCAATTTGTACAAGCTGTTCACGATTCCATTAAAATAGGTTCATTTATGATTTTCCTACAAGACAGTAGATTACAACAGCTAAAACAATTATAGTGGAAACATCTGCATGAATGCCATGGGAACAAGAGGTAATATTTGCAACTATCAAGTGTTGACGGTTCGAGAAATGGCCAGTCCTGATCTTCTTCTTTGACAGAATTAGTCACCTTTGATTAAATCATTTCGGAGACATCGTTACGATGAAGAGAGGTAAAGCACATTAAACTATCTTATCTAGTCGAGATTAATGCAATGTCTGGAAAGACCATATGAAGGCAGAACCTTGAGAAAAACAAGACATTAATGTTCGTCGTTGATGATTTATCCTCGTTGAGATTGCCATATAATTATAAGATATCCATCTTAGCATTGTTATTCATTTCATCACTTGAAAGAGTAAAATTAATCAGTCAAGGATGAAAGAAGGATAATATAGATTGTATTGATAGGATAATGCGAATATCGTAAGGGTAAGTAGGTATTAAATATTATTATTGAATTGAGTGGTTCTTTTAAGAATGAGTTGTTGTAATTATTTAGTTAATCATGTAATTTATTTAGATAATTAGTTGTAATGTATAATTGTTGCATTTAATTTAAAATCAATTGGTTTGGAAAATGTAATCTAATGTTGATTTTATTACAAAGTCGTTTACATTGAATTGAGAAGGAATTGTAGTGTTAACTCTAGAACTTAAATTGAACTGTATGAGTTAAGTACTTCTGTTGTCATAAAGAGTCGAATTGTAAGTGGTCAAACTCAAATTCTAGAGGCTTAGTATGTCATAATCTGAGTACATGCGACATGTCAATAGGTGTTTTAGTATTGTGATGATATAACAAACATGTGGTTTTAGTTAGTATGAAGTTTAATGAAGTATTGGCTAAGTTGATTATGTGTTTTGTGAAGTAATATTCTCTGGATGAGATATCAAACCACTTGTGAATGATTTATATCCATTTTGTCGTAATTGTCGTATGGAGAGACTTGGAATCTGTAAAAGAGTAAAGTGTTGTAATGCTATAGACGATGGTTAACAATTGGTGTTATGATTCTATTTTTAATGCAAGAGGGTCTATGCCTTGCAGTGAACATGTATGTGTACTATTATAATGCCTTGTATGATGGTTAAGGTTTACTAGGTGTTAGGAAGGAAAGTGGCTTTCAATGTGGGGCCGGCGCCCAAAGTGGCTGCCAGGGTAACCCGTTGAAAGTAGATTAATCAAGTGATAACATAAAATGAACTAGGGGGAAAGGGTAGATTTTACACTAACAAGATTAATGGATTTCCTCACCCAGGCCTATAGTGCTCATTTAGACTAAGGATGGGTTGAGAAGGCCTGGTCGGCATGATTGACTTCCTTGTCCTCACGAAAGGAAGGTCGATTCCGCACGTGTCACCCTATGGGGCCAGCACCTAGTGAGAAGCTGCCAGGGTAACCATAGATGGGGTCGGTGTCTAGTGAGAGACTGCTAGGGTAACCCATGCTAGGACCATGTGATGACACTCTCCCTACTACAACCTAGCATTCCTTGTATGGTCTCTCCACATGTGTTACGTGTTGCCTCTAGAAGTTGTGTTGTGTTGTTTATATTATTGTCATGTGTTGTATTGGAGTTTGGTCATCCTTGTTCATGTTAGTCTTTTGTCTACCTGACTATTGTTGTTGTTTGGGACCTCAAGTTAACTCCTAGCTCAGGGGGTGGACCTTAGGGTTCCACATGGTTGGGTGGAAGAGCTTTCTTATCCATTGGTTATTCCTTGTCGAAGTTCATCTGCAGAAAATATTTATCTTAGTTTTTAGACAATTGTTCTTGTACGAGTTGAGGAAGATGTATGTGTATAATCTTGTACCAGACTTGTGTATCAGATCATTCATAGTATATGTAATTTTGATGTAGTCAAAAGATGGCATTGTAAATAATGTAATGATGTACTTATGTGTGAGGAAAACATTATAGTTATGTATTTGATCATGAAGATTATATTATTTGATGACATGCAATGAATAAGAATATGTTATTCAAATTATGCATTAAATTTAGATTGAGTTATTGATGTCAGTAGTGTATGTTAAATTATGTTAGTTGATTTGTAAGTAATGCAACCTTGAAACCTTAGAGAACATGTTGTAAGTTTAAATGGTATAATTAGTTATTTTAACATTACTTTGATATTCTATTCAGTTTAAAAAAAAAAATTTCCCGTTTCATATAGCGTAAATGTGAATTTCTCTAAGGTGTTCATGGCGGGGCATTACACCCTTAGTACCACCATTGCTTGATTGACTCTTTCCATTATGGAAAGAGTGACTAGGAGGTTGTTTGTGCAAGGATACAATTCATGTGTTACATCAAAGTTTGACTCACTTTGATTGAGTCTAAGTCATATTATAATCACCACAAGCCCTAATAATCTATTTAGCACAAAGTGCAAGGCCTTGATGATGGATTGAAAGTAACCCAAAACCACCGACATCTTGATGGGGACAACAAAATTCCCAAGCCACACAATAAAATATTTTATGTCCATCACCATAGACCTAGAGAAAGTCTCAAAGTAGCTTCTTAATTTTTAAATAAGAGGCCTTCAAAGGAGCCCAACAAGATGAGTAGTAAACATGAGTAGCAGCCAAAATTTTAGAAGAAACCTATAATTTTCTAGCAAGAACAAAGGCTTAGTAATTTATAGCTTAGCTTATTCTCAATTCTGGCAATGATAGCTTTCCACAAGATGGTAAGAGAGGCCTAAAAAGTAAAGGAAATGTCTAGAAAATGAAAAACTTCTCCATGATTAGTCAATTTCTAGCCATAAGAGTCTAACCATCTAGGTTTAGGAAGAAAGGATTTCCTGTGGCATTGGGTCTTTTTCTATTGAATACTCAAACTAGAGGCTTGGTAGAATATTTCATTGCAAAGAAGAGCTTGTTTGACATTCTTTTCATCCTAAAGAAGAGTAAGAAATGTGTCATCAACTAACTGACCATTAACAAGCTAGTTAGATGAATTGAGTGAATACCCTTAACAAGCTTTTAGGAGACTACATGAGCCAACAAATAGCCAAAACCTTCAGTAACAAGCACATAAAGTAGAGGGGCTAAAGGACAACCCTAATGAATGGACCAAAAAATCCACAAAGGCTAGGATTGTTGGTAATTAATAGTGATGCAAACTAAGCCATCAAAAATAATATCTGAATAAAATGGGGCCCAAAACCAAGTGCCTAGAGAATGGCAATAAAGAAGGGCCATTCGATGTAGTCATAAGCCTTGGCAAAATCACTTTTGATAAAAATTTAGGTTGCTAAGAATATTGATCTCACTCCATCCCTATTGGGATAGAAATAATGTTGTCAAGGATGTATCACAACTTGATAAAACTAGCTTGTTCAAGATGGACCATCTAGGGGAGGAGTGGCTTAAGCTTGAGAGCAAGGGCTTTGGTGATGATCTTGCAAGATACATTCAACAAGGTGGTTGGCCACTATTTAAGGTGCGAATTTGATGAAGATGATTTGCATGTGTTTAGGGATGATTTTACTAGTTTGTATGAATTCTCCTTTCACCTCTAAACATTCAAGGACTTTAATAGAGTAGGAAGTCTACTATAGGCCTTCGGTCACTCAGAATATAGGGAAAATTGGAATTGTATGGTTTAGTTGTTCAATTAAGCCTAATTATGCTCAAAACCCTAATTATGCAAATTCAGAAGCAAATGGACAAATCATGAAAAATGCTTGCACACAGAGATATCAAATCAAAATCAAATGCATACCAGATTTCAAAGTTTAAAAAATAGAAAAGTAGAGGACTAATGAGCGGGTGCCCTAGTCTAGTACCATAACTTTTGTCAGGATTTGGGAATCTTGTCTGCAACCTGTTCCTACTATTCCAGAGATTCTGCTATTGTGGGATCTGGAGGACTAATGAGTGGGCACTCGAGTCCAGGTCCCTATTTTGTTTTTCTGATATGCAATTCTGATAGTCTGCACTACTCTCCTACAACTCCACTTTTTTTACTCCTGCAACCTATAACCTGCAATCACAGAAAAATGGGTTGGGGGTTGTGGTGTTTAGAGGCTTGCCTCAGTCAAGCCACGGAGAGACATTCAAGTCTTCCAAACACCATTGTTAGATAAAGAGTGTGTATCCCTGCGGGATAGAGGCAAAATCCAAATGATAAATGATTGAAAACACAATTGATATCACCTTGTAGTGAAGATCTCATGGAAGGCAAATGCTCTTCATGCCATGAGGAGATGGATGCCAAATCTACAAATACAAACACAAGAACAACACAAATTCTACTTAGTAACATAATGAATGCCTTAAATCACCTTCACGTCTGTCAATCAAAATGTCCATCTAGTTTAGAAATGAATGCCTAAACATGCTTATATATGCAACTACAAACATTCCCGCTAAGAATTTCGTAATTAAAAATTATCGTGTCGGCATAGGACCTAAATAATAGTCATAAATTGACACTTCAAAACTAGGCCTGACCCAAAATAGGGTAGGACTAGGGCACAGGCACCCAAGTCCTCACCCCTATTTCAGGTAGGGATCATGTCAAGTGCACCCCCTAAGTCCCATTTACCATGAAATTTTAGGGTTTTCTCATCAGGATGTCAGATTAAAATGCAAGATGTCCTAAATGCATTCTAAAGACCTGGGAGCTAAACCTTAAGAGGGAAAAGCCCCCAAGGGGACATTTTCTGACGTAACATTTAACCCCCACTTTAATGTATGTATAAATGCAAGACCAATACATGCATTAAAGTATGATCAACAAACACAACAAACACGCCAATCATGGAGAAGACACACCAATCATAGAGAAGATAGTAACATGCACACAAAACACAGAGAAGACAGTTACAATCAAGCAAAACATGGAGAATACAACATTGAAGACATGCAAAACATAGTGAATATAGTGAATACAATGAAGAAGGTGAATGATTTTATTTTTCTTTTTCTTTTCATGTATATGAAATGTAGATGCAAGTGCAAGGAAAGTAAATACACCACCCATAATGCAAGAGGGACTCATCGACATTGGTCTTTAAGACTGCATATGGGGCAACATACATGCAATACACACACACTTGGAAGACATGGAGAAAACACGATATGCAAGCGATGGAGTGTTTTTATTTCTAGGTTCATCACCATTTTAGGCACATTATAGGCACACACCAACGATTAGGCTTCACCACAAGAATCGTAGAAGACACGCTTAAGGGTTGAGTTAGTCATAGAACCACTCTCCACGTCGCAATGAGGACTTTTAAAAATGATAGGATGTGCATTCTCCATGAGAAATACACCATCCCCGCCTTGTGATGAGGGATTAAATGATTGCAAACAAATCTTAGAGTGCAGGAGGGACTCATCGCCACTAGTCTTTAAGACTACACCTAAGAACAAGTACATTGCTAACATCTAGAACAAATAGCTTACCTTATATATGCCCCCACCTAAAGGTGGTTGATATCAGGTATCGATATCAAGCACGTTAAGGTAGGAAGAAAACACACAAGGGAACACGAGATCTTGCAAGGCCCATGCCCCCCAGAGGTGACATGTACCTTACGATTGTCAAATGTTCCCACAAACACATCCCTACAACAAAAGTGTTAGTGTCCATATAATCATGATAAACAACAATGCATAATGCAAGATTCAAGATAGACAAAGTGCACGAAGCAATATTGTTGTTATGTTTTGTAAGTGCAATAAGACACCATCAAAATCACATGACAAAGTGCATAGAGTAATTCTACTAGCCAAGCATTGGATAATATATATCAACCCCATCGTCATATAGGAACTAAGCCCAATTTTTGATTTCTCGCTAAAGGGACGTTAGGTCCACATCAGTATATTATGTTTTTCGTCATTCGTCCACTAGGTAGAATCACTAGAGGAAGGGAAACAATAAATTGAGAGAGGAGAAACAAGTGTCTTAGGGACAATCATGTTGCAAATATGTGCCTAAGTGGTGTTGTCATTGATGTCAACATATCCTTGTTACCATTGGTGTCAACTGTATCCTATTTTTCTGCCTGTATAGAAGACCGGATTGTTGAGGATATTGAGAAAATTAATGGAGATCAATGTATGTGGACCATATGGCTCTGTAGAGGTTTGTCTGAAGAAGCTCCAATTAAGATTTGAGAGGTTCGCATTAAGATCTAAAAAAGTTATGGCCATCTAAGTAGAACTGGTTCCTGCAATATTCAGGAGAGACAGAGTGACAGGAAAGAAGTCTGGATTGCTTCGGTGATGTAAAATAACAATCTGTGAATCTAGAGGCATGTTTGAGAAGTCAGTGTGTATCATCAATACAAGTGGTTCATGGTTTGGAGGTCCGCAAACAATCTTTCTAGTTTGACAGTCATGGCAGATAGTGTTCTTGAGGTTCTGGATAAAGATGCAAGTGATTATGATGATTTAGAGGAGTGCAAATATTTCTGTTTAATTTAATGTACTTGTGGAGATCTCTAGATCATGTAGCTGCTGTGTTGGAGGTCCGCATTGAAGTTTGAGTTTGTTATTGAAAATTTTCCTTTTTGATGTTGATGTTCTTCCTAGTCTTGGCCAACTAGATGATCCTAGCATGTTGTGGATGAACTAAGAAGCATTCTATGGAGCGTGGCATGTTTATAGAGGAAGATTCAAGTCTCAATTATGTTTGGACGATACTGTAATGATCCATGTCAAGTTTAGCCGAACTTGTTGATCATTCCAAGGTTGATGAAGTGTATAAATACTTGTTGAAGAGTTGTTGAAAATCATCCTTGAGCAAAATGAATTAAATTTGAAGAAAGGATCTGAAGCAGAGTAGAGAAGAAGAGGAGTGAAAGAAGTATAGAGTGAAGAGTTAATAAAGAAGAATTTGGAGATAGAAGCAAAAGTTTTGTGAGCATTCAATGAAACTGAACTAGGCATGAAAAGATGCTAATTGTCAGTTAGTTCTTTCTATGTTGAACATAAATTTCTTGTAGGCAGTGAGCCTCTCTTTTTGAGCAGTGAGATCTAGGTAGTGAGCTCAAAGGCAAGTGCCTTCCTATTTTTTAAGTACTTTTAATGGGGTACGAATCTTGTGGGCTAACACCCACCGTGGTTTTTCTCTTAACCGGGTTTCCACGTCAAAAATCTTGGTGTCAAATGTGTTGATTATGTTTCTACTTATGTGATGTTGTCATATGCTTTAATGTTTACATCATTAATCAATTTGCCAATTGTGAAAGAAGATTAAAAGAAAGAAAAGGTTAATTTTGGGGACAACTGATTCACTCCCCCTCTTAGTTGTCTGGACTAATTCCAACAATTGGTATCAGAGCAAGGTTCCTCTAGAAGAAGCTTAACCATCGAGGAGATCCAGAATGTTGACTTACAAGAAGGAGAGTTCGAGATTCGATGGAACAAATTACTCTATTTGGAAGAGTCACATGGAATACCATTTGCAATGCATGGGTGATGCGTTTTGGGCAATAACCAAAAATGAGTATAAACCTCTGGAGAAACCTTCAACTCTATATTAAGTCAAAAGTGCTGAAAATAATCTTCGAGCCAAAGAAGCCTTGCTAAGTGCTCTGATTGATTCAGAAATGACAAATGTCTTTGGACTAAAAACTACTCATGAAATCTAGAAGAAGTTGGAGAATCTTTATGAAGGAGATGAATATGTCAAATGTGCCAAGTTACAAAGTCTATGAGGAAAATTTGAAAATTTGAGGATGAGTGAAAATGAAAATATCACAATATACATGCAAAAGATAAATGAACTTGTGTGTGGTATCAGGTGTGCTGGTGGAACTCTGGAAGAATTAGAAATTGTGGCATAAGTGCTTAGATCTTTACCTGATTCATACAAACACAAGGTTGCTGCTATAGAAGAGATCAGGACTGTCTCAAAAGTTACAAGAGATCAGCTGGTTGGCAAAATTTTAGCTTTCAAATTGAGTGATTTTGGTGATTCTCTTCCTAAGTCTGAATCTGCATTTGAGGCAAGTGTTCATGGGAAACAAAGATATGATCCAAGTGAAAGCTCTTCAGGAAGATCAAATAGATTTGCTAAGACAAGGAAGGATCTTGAAGATGTTGAAATTGAGTCTATAGAACTTGAAGCTCTTATTGCCAAAAGAATGCCAAGAGGATCTGGTAAGTATGAAGGAAAGTTGCCATTAAAATGTTTTGCTTGTAATAAGATTGGTCATTTTGCCTCAAGATGTCCAGAGATGTCCGGAGAGGTTTTCAAAACCTAATCCTAACAGATACAAAAGTCAGAAGAATTTCTACTATGTCCAAGAAGCTGGAGGAGTCACAAATGAATCTAATCATGGAGAAGGTAATTGGGTGTTCATTGCTATCAAAGAAGAAGATCCAATGACTACTGAATCTACTAGTTGTGCAAATGTGGAAAGTGCCTTGGCTACTCAGGTTGTTGAAAAGGATGAATGGGTGATTGATAGTGGATCTTCTCATCATATGACTGGTGACAAGAGCAAGTTTGTGAGTTTTGAAAAATATGAAGGTGGGCTTGTGAAATTTGGAGACAACTCAGCTGGTAGAATTTGTGGCAAAGGATCCATCTCTTTTGATGGTAAGAATAACATCAATGATGTTCTGTATGTGGAAGGACTAAAGTATAATCTTCTCAGTGTTGGACAATTGGTTGACAAGGGTTATGATCTTCATTTCAAGGATGGAAAATACAGAATCTTTGAGAGCTCTGGAACTAAAATTGCATCTGGTACCCAAACTAGAGGTAACATATTTCATTTAAGTAGTTCTGGAAAAAGTTGTTTGATTGCTCAGATAGATCAAAGTTGGTTATGGCATAGGAGGATGTGTCATGTGAATTTTGATAACATTATCAAAATAAGTTCCACTCAAGTTGTAAGAGATATTCCAAAACTTGTGAACCCTGATAGCATGTGTAGAGAATGTCACTTGGGTAAATAGAACAAAATTTCATTCAAAAGTAAGGAACAAGCTTCAAGTGGATGATTGGAACTGGTACATACTAATCTTTGTGGTCCTGCTAGAATTAGGAGTGTACAAGAGATATATATTTCATGTTGCTAATTGATGATTACTCCTGGATGATGTGGGTAAGTTTCCTAAAAGAAAAATTAGAAGCTCTTGACAAGTTTAAGGTGTTCAAGGTCATGGTTGAAAATGAGATTGGTGAGAAATTAAAGTGTCTGAGATCTGACAGAGGTGGAGAATTTACTTCTTGAGAGTTTGATGCTTTATGTGAAAAGCATGGAATAAAAAGATAATTATCTACTCCTAGGACTCCTTAGCAAAATGGAGTTGTGGAAAGAAAGAACTAGACCATTCAAGAAGTTTCCAGGACCATGATGATGGAAACAAATGTTCCTCAAGTTTATTGGAGAGAAGCTGTGAGTACTGCTATCTACACTCTTAGCTGGGTGCAGATCAAAGGCAATTCTAGTAAGACCCCTTATGAACTATGGTTTGGTCATCCTCCTACTGTGAGATATTTCAGAGTTTTTGTAGTAAATGCTATATCAAAAGAGATGAGGATTTAGGCAATTTTGATGCAAGAAGTGATGAAGGAATATTTCTGGGATACTCTACTCAAAGTAAGGCTTATCGATGCTTCAACAAGAGGTTGAAAAAGATTGTTGAGAGTGCTAATGTTAGAGTTGATGAGAGCAAAGAAGGACATTCCAGGTTTTGGGGATATGATTTAGATGATCAAGATGAAAGTCAAAGTCAAGGAAGGCAAGTACAAACTCAGACTCAGATCTAGATTGATCCGGTAACTCCAGTGACTCAAGAAGATAGTGTAGATGTTGAGGAACAAGTTCAAGAAATAGAAGTTCAAAAAGTAAGGCTGACTCATCCTGAAGATCAGATCATAGGAGATAAGAGTAAAGGTGTTTGGACTAGGAGAAATTTTTTTGAAGATTAAGAGGAGATTTGTTTGATTTCAAAGATTGAACCTAAATCAGTAAGTGAATCCTGCAATGATGAAAACTGGGTTAAAGCAATGGAAGAAGAATTGATGCAAATTGAAAAGAATCACACTTGGGATCTTGTTCCTATACCTGAGGACAAAAATCTGATTGAAACCAAATGGGTCTTCCGGAATAAACTAGATGAAGATGGTGAAGTTGTAAGAAACAAAGCAAGGTTGGTATGTAAAGGCTATTCTCAAGTGGAAGGAATTGATTTTGAAGAAACTTTTTCTCCGGTGGCAAGAATAGAAGCAGTTAGACTATTTCTTGCTTTTGCTACTTTCAGAGATTTTAAAGTTTATCAGATGGATGTCAAATCAGCATTCCTGAATGGAGA
This sequence comes from Cunninghamia lanceolata, assembly GCA_027924645.1. Classification (NCBI taxonomy): domain Eukaryota; kingdom Viridiplantae; phylum Streptophyta; class Pinopsida; order Cupressales; family Cupressaceae; genus Cunninghamia; species Cunninghamia lanceolata. The sequence goes on along the minus strand of BSBN01000112.1, from coordinate 11,200,165 downwards.
GTTGGAGGAAGAAGTCTACATTGAGTAACCGAAAGGATTTTAGTTGTTTGATCAGAGAGATATGGTCTGCAGACTGAGAAAAGCATTGTATGGACTCAAGCGAGCCCCAAGAGCCTGGTATGCAAGGTTGGATAAGTATTTGCTTAAGCTAGGATTTAGCAAAGGCACTGCTGATAGTAATCTTTACTTCAAGATTAATCATGAGGGCATCCTGATTATTGAGGTCTTTGTTGATGATATCATTTTTGGTGGAAATGAATGTATGTGCAAAGCATTTTCTGATAAGATGAAAAGTGAATTTGAGATGTCAATGTTTAGTGACATGAATTTCTTCCTATGTTTGCAAATTGTTTAGTCAGATAAAGGTATCTTTTTATCTCAGTCCAATTATGTGAAAGAATTGTTGAAGAAGTTTGGAATGGAAGATTCAAAGCTAGTAGGTACATCTATGGTAACTGGATGCAAGTTAAGTAAAGATGATGACTCTCCCAAGGAAAATTAGAAAAGGTATAGATCAATGTTTGGAGGATTGCTCTATTTGACTCAGACCAGACTTGACATCATGAATGCAGTTGGACTTGTTGCTAGATTTCAAGCTGATCCAATAGAATCCCATGTTGTGGCAGTCAAAAGAATTTTTAGATATCTCAAGGGGACAATTGATTATGGAATGTGGTATCCAAGGGATAATGACTTCACTCTTCATGCATATACAGATGCTGATTGGGTAGGAGATGTGGATGACAGGAAAAGTACTAGTGGTGGTTCATTCTTCTTGGGAAGAAGATTTCTCTCTTGGATAAGCAAAAAGCAAGAGGCAATATCTCTGTCTACTGCAGAGGTAGAGTATATATTAGCAACAAATAATTGTACTCAAGTTCTGTGGATGAAGCAAATGTTGAAAGACATTAGAATTGTGTTTGAGGAGCTAGTCACAATCTTCTCTGATAATTTAAGAGCAATAGTCATTTTAAAGAATCCGATGTTGCATTCAAAGACAAAGCATATATCTATCAAGTTTCATTTCTTGAGAGAGAAGGTCAATGAAAATGAAGTTAAGTTGGAGTTTGTGTCTTCCAAAGATTAGATTGTGGATATCTTCACTAAGCCTCTTCCCAAGGATACTTTTGAGTATCTCAAAGAGAAGTTAGGGGTTATTACCCCTCCTAATCAGAACTAAGATGCACTAAGGTGCATCCATCTGGTGGAATTCACATCCATATCTTGTGATCCGGATTGATGTTAAGGAGATACTACTCAAGGGGAGTAGTTAGTATGCAAATTTTGGAATCAGTCTAAAACAAAAAGGGAGAAAAGATTGCAAATATGTGCCCTTTACCATTGATGTCAAAGAGGGAGAGAAGTTCATGTGAAAAACTAGTTGCTAATGAAAGGGGGGACAATGAAGAAAGTAATTGCAGAAGTGAGAAGAGAAAGGGGGAGAAGTTCTTTTCTTGATGGTTGAATTTAGTTTTTCAAATCATATGTTGCCATCAATGACAAAGGGGGAGATTGTTGCAAATATGTGCCTAAGAGGTGTTGTCATTGATGTCAACATATCCTTGTTGCCATTGGTGTCAACTGTATCCTATTTTGCTGCTTGTCTAGAAGATGAGATTGTTGAGGATATTGATAAAATTAATGGAGATCAATGTATGCAGACCATATGGCTATGTAGATGTTTGTCTGGAGAATCTCTAGTTAAGATTTGAGAGGTTCGCATTAAGATCTGAAGAAGCTATGGCCATTTGAGTAGAACCAGTTCCTACAATATTCAGGAGTGACAGAGTGACAGGAAATAAGTTTGGATTGCTCCGATAATGTAAAATGATGATCTGCGAATCTAGAGGCATGTTTGAGAAGTCAGTGTGTATCATCAATACAAGTGGTTCATGGTTTGGAGGTCCGCAAGCAATCTTTCTAGTTTGACAGTCATGGCAGATTGTGTTCTTGAGGTTCCAGATAAAGATGCAAGTGATTCTGATGATTTGGAGGAGTGCACATATTTTTGTTGAATTCAATGTGCTTGTGGAGATCTCTGGATCGTGTAGCTCCTGTGTTGGAGGTCTGCATTGAAGTTTGAGTTTGTTATTGATGACTTTCCTTTTTTATGTTGATGTTCTTCCCAGTCTTGGCCGATCGGATGGTCCTAGTGTGTTGTAGATGAACTAAGAAGTATTCTATGGAGCGTGACATGTTTATAGAGGAAGATTCAAGTCTCAGTTATGTTTGGCCAACAGTGTAATGATCTGCGTCAAGTTTAGCTAACCTTGTTGATCATTCCAAGGTTGATGAAGCATATAAATACTTGTTGAAGAGTTGTTGAAAATCATCCTTGAGTAAAATGAATTAAATTTGAAGAAAGGATCTGAAGCAGAGCAGAGAAGAAGAGGAGCGAGAGCAGTATAGAGTGAAGAGTTAGTAAAGAAGAATTTGGAGACAGAAGCAGAAGTTTTGTGAGCATTCAATGAAACTAAACTAGGCATGAAAAGATGTTAATTGTTAGTTAGTTCTTTCTATGCTGAACATAAATTTCTTGTAGGCAGTGAGCCTCTCTTTTTTAGCAGTGAGCTCTGGGCAGTGAGTCCGAAGGCAAGTGCCTTCCCATTTTTTAAGTACTTTTAATAGGGTACGAATCTTGTGGGCTAACACCCACCGTGGTTTTTCTCTTAATTGGGTTTCCACATCAAAAATCTTGGTGTCAAATGTGTTGATTATGTTTCTTCTTATGTACTGTTGTCATATGCTTTAATGTTTACATCATTAATCAATTTGCCAATTGTGAAAGAAGATTAAAAGAAAGAAAAGGTTAATTTTGGGGACAACTAATTCACCCCCCCTCTCAGTTATCTAGACTAATTCCAACAAATCATGTAGGAGGGTGCCCCCAAGTCACCAACCACAACACTATGTCCATAAGACACAACACTCAACATTGAAAATAGAGGAGAAGCAGTATAGAAGAATGATGATACAAATAGAAGAAGGGTCAACACAAAGGTAGTCTCCTGGTATCCTGGACCTTACAAGAGAATCAAGGGTCATCCCAAGAGGCCTAAACAACACATAACACATCACAATGGAAACACATCACGAGAGATAAAGGGTTAGAAATACTTACCTAGTAGTATCATCGTACTAAATTTTAGAACTTGCAAACCTCTTGGAGAGGTACTCGATCAAGTTTTGTGTGAAGGTAGAGTGGTTCTTATGAGAGTCTTGTTTATTGTTAGAAAATCTATGCAATGCTTGTTTCTTAGATTCTTGTGTAAATGAGACCTTTTGTTGCTTGTGAGGAGGAGAACCACTATTATTTCCAATTGATGATAATCATCTTACTCTTTTTCAAATTTGAGCTAGCTTTCTTTGTTGATTTCATCTACCATAGTGACAAGAATCATCTTGTACTATCTCACTATTTTATTTTGTTATAATCTCTTGTTTCAATTGTTGTATTTGTTTTTCTGATGCATTTTGGTTATCTCTCGATCCTTGTAAGGATAACGGAGGAGGAACCTCAGCATAAATTCCTTTTTTGCTTGGACGAGATGGGTTATCCAACTTTTCCTTATCCACTTCTATTATACCCACGATGTTATCATATTCCAAATAATCCTCATCATCTACTTCCACTATACCCTATTCCATCATATTGTTATCAGTATGTTTAGGGAAAGGGTTAGTAAAGATTTGTAAATTCTGATTCAACTGACTTATTTCCATTGTCATTCACACCCGTATCACATTCAAGTTGATGAGGTCTTGTATTTCATGTTTAAGATGCATACATCGTTCAATATCATGTCCTTGTGTCCAATGATAATGATAAAAGGCACTAGCATCGAAGTAAGGTCCTTGAGATTTGTTAGGATCTAAAGGCTTAATTGGGGGAAGCTTCATAAGATTATTACTCATAGCTTGATTCATGATGGAATGGTAAGACTCAGATATCAGAGTAAACTTTCTTTGCTGATACGATGCCTTCTTCAGATTAATGATAGCAGACACTTGAGAAAAGTTATTCAAATTCAATCCATTAATCTTGATGAAACTCCTATTATTGTTCTTCTTAAAGTTGTTTTACAACAGTCCACCTATGGATTGACCAACTTGAGCCGATGAGTTTTGGTTTTCATACTAACTAGATGAATGTTGATAATCATGAAGGGCAGTACATAAATGTTGAAAGGAGTTATACTTCATTAAGAGAATCTTATCACGGATGTTAGGTTGTAGAATTGTAATAAACACCTTCTAAACATCCTCATCCTTCATTTGATATTGAATTTGTGCATAAAGAGATTGATACCGACTAATAAACTCAGTTAACTTCTCTTTCAAACCTTGCTTGCAATGAACTAAATCAATCAAAGAAACTTGAGATCTGATATTTGCTTGAAAATGTTTTAAAAATTTATCAAATAATTGTGAAAAAGAGTGTATTGAATTCGGAGGTAAAGAGAAAAACCATTCTAAAGCAGTATCTTTGAGAGATTGCGGGAAACGTTTTGCTAACAAGTCCTCTTCAAAGTAGAAATCACTACACATAGCCGTGAATGCTGCCACATGAGTATTAGGATCACCTTTTCCACCATATTTTTCAAAGAGAGGAGTCTCAAACCTCTCAGGCATAGAAGTTCGCAAGATTACATAAGATAGGGGATTATGGGCATGATAAGTTGGTATATTAGGTTGTGAAGAATTTGTCAAATTTGTCACCTTTTGTTGTAAAGCAGTCATGCCCTGCAAAAATTGGTTTAGAATGGCATCATTGGGAGATGTGGTTTTCTACGAGGAATTAGAACCAAAGTGAGGGGGTGATTGAGCCTGAGTTGTGATAAGTGGAGGCTGTGAATAGTTCAATGTTGGTTGGAGATAGTGATAGGTGGAAAATGGTTGCAAATAGGTAATAGGTAGCTAAGAATAAGTGGAATGGATAGGTGGTTGAGAATAATTATTCATAGAAGAGGTCTCCTTAGAAACCAAACTTTGATAATTAAATCCCACAGCTTTGTAATTTTGTAAACTAGTTCCATTAGATACTCCAATACCAATGGTAGAATTACTACAAGCATTTACATTAGTTGTTAAAATTGTCGATGTGAATGTAGATATTCCAGTAGTCGGTATAGGTGCCAATACTGGTGTATGAGATGACGATGAATGTTTTTGATACCATTCGTACATTCAGTCATTGTCATGACATTATTGTGTACAATATGTGTTAAACCTAGGATAACATCAATGCCATATTGTCATTGTTTTATCAATTCTCTTACGTGGTGAATCACAGGTACAACTTCTTCTGATATCCTTTCAGTTTCAACAAATGCTTAAAAATTGGCTAACTCTTTATCAAGTTTGTTTATTTGCTCATTAGGTACATGTGTGACCACCTCAATAGTGTTGTTGACATCATGAAATACTTGATCTTCCATAGTGGTTGTATGAGGTATAATACCTTGCAAAATTTGTCTCTCCTTTTGTAAACAAGGTATTTAATGGATTTTTAGAGGTTTGAATATATCATTTTCTTCAAGGGCACTACATCCCATGAGTCTTCCGCTTCTTCGTAAAGGAATTTTCTATTAGGATAGTGGGTCATAAGGCTCATGCAAGAGCATTCCACATAGAATGCACAAACTAATAGAACAAACCCTAGGAGCAGGATATGTTTAAGATCCAAAATGCTTGATTTTTTGACCTTTTCAATGTAAATAAGTGAAAGAAAATGTGTTGTGAGAAAATTGATCAGGGATAGAAAATAATATGTCTGATATCAGTCCAATAAAGCCATAATATCCTTCACAACACTCTTTTGGTGCAAATCTAAGAGTGATGACAAGTCAAAACCTAGTGAAAATATAGAAAACATGTAATTTTTCACAAATGTTCAATACAAAGACCCAACAAAAGGGGTGTTGTAAAGAATTTTAGGAGGCACAGTAGATTATAGTAGTAATATCAGTCACCTAAAGCCATAAAATCTTTCACAACTCGCTAGGAATGCAAATCTAGGTCAAACCCTAGGGGAAATATAGCCATTTGAAATATGCAATTTTCATCAAATTTCAATGCAAAAGAGTATGAGAAAGGGTGCTGTGAGGAAAATGATGATGGAAAGAAAATTAAAACAGTAATAACAGCCACCTAATGCCAAAAAATATGTCACAATATGCTTATAGTGCAACTCAAGGTCAAACCCTAGGGAGAATATAGCAAAAATATGCAATTTTTCACCAAATTTCCACTGTAAGAGCCCAATAAAAAGGTGTTGTAAAGAATTTGAGGAGGGGAAGTAGATAATAACTCTGATAACAGCCAATTAGTGTAGAAAAATCCTTTACAACATGCCTATGATGCAAATCTAGAGAGACGATAAGGCTAAAATCTAGTGAAAAATTGAGCTTTTCAAACCCTAGGCATGAAATTTTGTAAGCAAACCACTATGATGAAACACTAAAGTTAGAAATTATTCCTAATGAGTGTTTTAAAAGGGTAGTAAAATCTGAAACAAGATTTTGACTACAAACCCTAGCTAATGCAAAACTAGGTTATATGAAAAAATGTACAATTTCAAGCAATTTTTATCAATTTAAGCATGAAAATGCAATCTAAATTAATGATGAATAAAAAATTTCTTTATTTTAAATCAGATCTGATGATAATGATAGAAATTTATTGAAATTAAATATAACTAATTCAAATTATATGAAAATGCAAACTAAAAATACCAATTTTTTTTCAAATTTTTCAAAATTTCAATTTTTTTTTTGTAATTTCTCAAATGCAATAAGATGAAGAATGATATGAATGGATGAAATGAATGTAAATATGAAACACAACACTCAGTAAGATGCCAAATTTATTAAAAACACGGGTTCACCAAAATGTTTAATGTGAAAATTTGATGAAGAGGATTTGTTTGTGTTTAGGGATGATTTTACTAGTTTGTATGGATCCTCCTCTCACCTCTAAACATTCAAGGACTTCAGCTGAGTAGGAAGTCTAATTCAGGCCTTCAGTCACTCAGAATATAGGGGAAAATTGGAATTGTATGATTTAGTTGTTCAATTAAGGCCAATTATGCTCAAAACCCTAATTATGCAAATTCGGAAGCAAACAGACAAATCACAAAAAATGCTCACACACAGAGATATCAAATGATAATCAAATGCATACCAGATTTTGAAGTTTAGAAAATAGAAAAGTCGAGGACTAATGAGTGGGTGCCCTAGTCTAGTGCCATAACTTTTGACGAGATATGGGAATCCTTTTTGCAACCCGTTCCTGCTATTCTAGAGATTCTACTATTGCGAGATCCGAAGGACTAATGAGCAGGTGCCTGAGTCCAGGTCCCTATTTTCTTTTCTGATCTGCAATTCCAACAGTCTGCACTACTCTCCTGCAACTCCACTTTTTCTGCTCCTGCAACTTGTAACCTGCAATCATAGAAAAATGGGTTGAGAGTTGTGGTGTTTAGAGGCTTGCCTCAGTCAAGCCCTGGAGAGACATTCAAGTCTTCCAAACACCGTTGCCAGATAAAGAGTGCATATCCTTGCGGGATAGAGGCAAAACCCAAATGATAAATGATTAAAAACACAATTGATATCACCTTGTAGTGAATATCTCATGGAAGGAAGATGCTCTTCATGCCATGAGGAGATGGATGCCAAATCTGCAAATACAAACACAAGAACAACACAAATTATGCTTTGCAACACAATGAATGCCTTGAATCACTTTCACATAAGCTTGTCAATAAAAATGTCCCTCTAGTTTACAAATGAATACCTAAACATGCTTATATATGCAACTACAAACATTCCCGCCAAGAATTTCGTAATTGAAACTGTAATGTCAGAAATTGTCCTCCTCTATGGAATGGTACAATTTCCCTCGGTTTAGCTCCTCACTCTTGGTGGTCTCTCAACCTTTTATTTTTTAGCCTTCCTGAAACCCTAATTGACTTAGTCTAGGAGCAATCTATTCCCTTTTGAGGTAACTGATTGATAAAACTCAGAAAGAGATTTGAGAATAGGGTCCCTGGGAGCCCCAAAAATGCAGATCTAAGCTGAAATTAGGGGCTTGGACTTGGATGCCCGCACCCTAGTCCTCCCTGATTTCATGGGATTTTGAATTTTGGCGGGGTGTCGGTTCTTGCCGAATGCCTCGGGATTCCATTTTTAAATTCTCAGTTTTCATGCGATATCAAGACGTTACTTCAAAATTTGAATTCCCTAAAGCTTGATATAAAAAGACATTTGCAAATCATTTTATCACACACAATTCTTATGCAAGCTTGATGCCAAAACTCTGCCACAATCGCCATTGAAGATCAGTGACTTGTTGAAGCTATTCGATGTATTCTTTATTTGCTATCTTGGAGACAATAGATGAAGGTTAGGAATCAAGATCTTGAGTCTATCTTGCTCTTCCTAGGGTTTCTACACCCTTTGCATGATCTGGAGAAGGGTTGAAGCCTCCAACAACAAGCTTGGATATCCTCCGCGGACATTGCTGATTCGCCTTCTTGTTCATGCAAGTCTTCATTTGTTTCATCTGCTTGAGGTGAAGTTGTATGTATTCATTGTTGTAAAGCAAGTTGTTAATCTTCCCTTGATTGAGACATCTAGGGTTTAGTTTTATGCATACACACATTGTTAGGTTTGCACACACTTCTACAAATCTTTTCCTTTGGCTATTGTTGAGGTAGAAATATTGAAGACGGGGCTTGACTAAGGAAAGCTCCTATATAGCCACAACAATTTCCTTCTTTTGTATGTGCAGATCGTGTTTTGCAGGTTTCAGTGAAAAGAAGCTATTGGAAGAAGTATATTGCGGGTACAGTCATGACAAACTTTTAAATTTTTGGATTCTAGGACTTGCGGGACATTGGAGTGGATGCCCTAGTCCAACCAGGTGTTTCCTCTGAGATCTGGAAGCCATTTTATAGTCTCAGACACCCTGTGTAGAAAGTTTTCCTATTTGGAAATTTGTAGGACATTAGAACGGGCTCCCTAGTCCAGGTAGCCCTCAAAATTTGGGTACTGTGTCTCTAAAACCCCTCCTCTACACCTCTATGATCAGTTTTACCAGATATTTCATCAGTTTCTGTATATTGTTAAATTGAGGCATAATTAGGGTTTTTACTTGGTTAAAAGTACAACACTTGGTAAAATCTTTATTAGGGCCTTAGGTTTCATAACCACACGAGCATCAAAGGGAGGCAAAGTGAATAGAAGCTTGTTCCAAGCCCGATTCTTGTCTCCCCAATTCTTAGCAGTGAGAAATGGTAGCATTTAACCCAGTAAACAAAACTATCATTTTTCACCCTAAACATTTTGGTGAACCCGAGCTTTAACGAATTTGCATCCTTTTAAACTTCAGATTTGAAACCATTTGCTATTCTAGAGCATAATTGGATTGAAAAAACCTCTTTAGTAAAATTGCATATGTTAAATTGTGGATTACATTCTTTATCTTTTCACTAAAAGAGTTGGAAATTATCATTTATTGTTGGAAATTGTATTTCATTTGCAAAGGCCATCATTGTGCATTTAAATTTTGGTTTAAATAGAGCATATTAGAATGTCGGATTATTTTTTGCAAGATTTTCACGCTTATGATGAGCCGTTTAGTCGTGATGACTTCAATATGTTAGATGAAGCCCTTGAGGACTTTATCTCGATTGAACATTCCACTACAACCTCAAAGCCATCACTATTTCAAAGATTTGTGAATACAATTTATGTTCCTAAACATAAAGAAGAGATTGAAGAACTAAAAATTGTGGTCACTCTATGTGCAAATGTGGTTCAACCACCTTCTAAACCTGTGCTTGTTGTTAAAGGTCTTTCATCTTCTTCTCAATCTCCTAATCACATTTATGATTATGAAAGACAAATAACGAAACAAGAGTCACAAACTAATCATAATGTGTTTGCTCATGCGTATAACACTCGAAATAATAAATAGAGTACACAACAAATGAATGTTCTGATATCATTACCAGCTTCTCAACCTATGCTTCCTCAAGCACCTTGTTTAACATATAAAGGTGGTAAAGACTATGATCTTGTAGAACAGCTCCGTGCTACCCTTGCGAAGATATCTCTTGGGGAACTTATACAAACTTCACCTACCTACCATGGAATTCTACAAGAAGCTTTACAAAAGGTGATTGTTCCTCCTACTGTTAAACCAAATGATGTTGCATTAGGAGCGGTTCCTTCTACTTTACACCATTTGATTAAGTTTATATTTAAAGGAAAATTGCTTACTATCCATTCGGATCTTGAACCTGATAATTGTTTGCAAATGGAAGTGCATAAGCATGTTGTTGGTCCTAAGATTTTGAACAATCTGAAAGCTAAGTTGTCATCTCCTCTTGCCTCTAAAAATGTTATGCAAGATTCCAAACAATCGAATGCATTTGTTGCTGATGACTGGGGTTCACTAGATTTTGCATTTTCATTCACAGGCGAGTATAAACTTAAAAACCCCATCCCCAAACTATGAAATATTGCATCGATCACATTGCATTTTTTGAATGATAATCACAAGATCTCTTTGTTGACAAATAAGGATAATACTTTTAGTTATAATACTAATTATGAGACTTATGAAGTTCCACCTTCCTCTAAAGAAATGGACTCTCTCTATGGCAGAGGATTCCGAATCCTTTACAAAAATTGTGACTATGTAGGTAAGGGTTGCGGCATAAATCAACAAGGAATCAAAGTCCCTATAGAATCTACTTCACAACATTACTCAAGTGGCATTGGATATAATCCTTTCAAGGAATCTAAAGCCCGCAAACGCCCTACTCTAAATGTGATTACAATTTCAACACTTAGTTTGATATACCCTGAGATGATTGATGCCAATTGTCCTCCAGGATCACTTCCTTTAGATATGTTTATGGTGGATGAAGCGATAATGGAATTCTTAGGTGCTTATGATGGTAATCCTCGTTATCACCACAAACATGGCCTACCTTATTGTTTAAACAATGATGCATACTTTGGAAAGACTACTAGTACAATAACTGCTACAGTAGAGCTTAATGAAGAAATTGAAGAACAATTACAATCCTACAATCCCCTTGACCATAGCATTCTTCTTAATGGAAAGACTATTGATGTTGTTATGGATAAGGATAATCCTGAAAAAGTTATCCCTATTGGTGATTGTTTAGATGTGGAAGAAAAAGAAGATATGACTAAATTATTAAGTGAATTCTCAGAATTGTTTACCTGGAAATATTTAGACATGCTTGGTATAGATCCTTAGATTGTAATGCATAATATTGTGTTGAAACCAGATGTTAAACCTTTCAAACAAAAGATTTGCAAGATGAATCCTAAGATTGCTTTGCTTGTTAAAGCCGAAATAGAAAAACTCCTACAAGCTGGCTTTATTTGACCTATTGATTATTCTTTGTGGATCTCAAATATTATTTTCGTTGCTAAACCTGATGGCCATATAAGAATGTGCACAGATTTCTGAGATTTAAATTTGGCATCTTTGAAAGATGATTTCTCACTTCCTAATATCGACATGATTGTCGATTCCATAGCTGGACATGAGTTGCTATCTTTTATGGATGGATTTTAAGGATATAATCAAATCCTTATAAATCCTCTTGATCAATATAAAATAGCCTTTATAACACCTTGGGGTACATTTTGTTGGGTAGTCATGCCGTTTGGACTTAACAATGCAGGAGCTACTTACCAACGTGTGATGACTCTTATATTTCACGACTACATGCACAATATTTTAGAAGATTATGTTGACGACATCCTAGTGAAGTCTATCCATCGTAAGGATCATGTTACAAATCTTTGACAAATATTTGAGCTCATACGAAAATATAACATGCGAATGAATCCCCATAAGTGTGTTTTTGGTGTGGATAGTGGAAAGTTACTTGGATTTATCATTTCAAATCGAGGTATAGAAATCAATACAAAAAAGATAGATGTGATTGTTAATATGCCAATACCAAAGAATATATCTCAACTTCGTAGTTTGCAAGGAAAGATACAAGCCATTTGCTAATTTTTTTCACAACTTGCGGATAGGACTTGCCTCTTTACACAACTACTGAAGAAAGATTCTTGCTTCTAATGGAATTCTAACTGTCAAAAAGCTTTCGATGATCTAAAGGATTACTTAGCTAATCCACCTATTTTGTAACCCGCTATTTCTGATAAACTATTTCTGTTATACATTTTAACATCTAACAATGCCCTAGCAACCTTGTTAGCACAAGATAATACTGAAGGCAAAGAATGTGTTGTCTATTATATCAGTCGTACTTTGCTTGATTATGAAGCGCGATACACAGTGATAGAGAAATAGTGCCTAGCTTTAGTGTTTTCCACTCAAAAGCTTAGACATTGCCTCTTAAATGCTGAAGTGCATGTGATGGTAAAATTTGACCCTTTGAAACATCTCTTTGCAAGAATAGATCTATCAGGTCATCTTGCCAAATGGGTTATGTTGTTAACAGAATTTGATCTTAAATTTATTTCTCAAAAAGTGATTAAAGGGCAAGTAATAGATGATCAGTTAGCCGAAGCTCCCTTGCCCCTTTCTATACAAAATGTCGATGCTTTTCCTGATGTACAGATTCTAACAATCTCTGTGGATGAAAAGTGGGAGTTATACTTCGACTAGATCAAAATGTCAAACTAGCTCTGGGGCTAGTGTTATATTAATACCTCCCATTGGTAAGTTGATCCCCTTATCTTACCATTTAGATTTCTTATACATGAACAACATAGATGAATATGAAGCTCTCATCATTGGACTTCATGCAGCCTTGGCTCTTAGTATCAAGAATATTACAATATACGGTGATTCTCAATTAATCGTCAGACAAATAATAGGATCGTATCAAACTAAGCATGATCAGTTATCTCAGTATCTAGAGTTTGCATTATCTCTTTTAAAACAATTCAAATCATATTTGATCGATACCATTCCTAGGAAAGATAACCGGCATGCAGATGCAATGGCGAGTGTAGCTTCCCTTATATCTCTTGATGGTTCTCCTGAGGAATTTACCTTCGTTGTTCATAATCTAAAGACTCCGATAATTGAAAGTCCTATAGTGGTGAATTTGAAACTATGTGGTAATACATAAACTTATGAATGGTTCTCTTGTATATTCAACTATTTACATGGTGGAACCATTCCGGACTCGACATCTAAGAATGCCTGACTCTATTTACGCAAACTAGTAGTGACATACATTATATTATCAAATGTCTTGTATCGATGAAGTTATAATGGTGTTTTACTCGTATGTCTAAGTAATGCAAATGTTCCGATAGCTTTAGAAGAAGCTCACTCTGGTGCCTGTGGAGGGCATTTTGGTGGAAAATCGTTGGTGCAAAAATTGTTACGTATGGGGTACTATTGGCAGCATATGGAACAAGATTCCTTCGCTCACGTCAAGAGATGCCGACAATGTCAACAAAATAAACACTTAATCTATGGTCCTACTCAAGAGCTTCATGCCCAGGTGTCACCTTGGCCATTTTCTATCTAGGGCTTGGATCTTGTTGGTAAGATTTCCCTGCCCTCCTCTCAAGGACATACGTTCATAATTACTGCTACTGATTATTTTACAAAATGGGTTAAAGCGGTCCCTTTGCGATCCATAACCACTGATGTAATATGTCAATTCATACAAGATAACATCATTTCTCGAGTTGGAATACCTTCCTCCTTAGTGTTAGATAATGGTATGCCATTCAAGAACAAGGATGTGAAAAAGTTCCTCAAAAAATATCATATACAACATTGCTTCTCTATGCCTTATTATCCTCAATCAAATAGCCAAGCAGAAGCTTCAAACAAAGTTATTGGATAGATTCTAAGGAAAACTGTTAATAAACATCAAAAAGATTGGCATACGCAATTATCCTACGCACTATGGGCTTACAGAACAAGTATTTGAATGGCTACTGGTAACACACCATATAATCTTGTCTATGGCGCAAACACGATAATGCCCTTGGAGTTAGAAATTCCTTCCTTGCAAATTTCCCTAAGAGACATCATGGATGATGACATAGAATGAGAGAAAAGATTATGTAGGAACTTGAGATGCTTGATGAAAGACATGTTAACTATCTTGAACATCTCAAGGCTTATCAAAAAGGAATACAACGAGCCTATAATGCACAAGTCATACAACGTTCATTTAATGTTGGGGAGTTGGATCTTTATGAAAATCAACGCAATGTAAATGCACCACCTAGTGAAAAAGGTAAGTTCAGCCCTAATTGGCTTGGACCATATATAATCACTGAAACCTTTGGATCTAGAGCGTATAAATTAGTCGATGAACAAGGTACGCTGCTTAAAGAACCTATTAATGCAGTACACCTCAAAAGGTTCTATGCTTAAAAGATCTAATGTTAAATGTTTATAAGCTAACTTAGTACATAGATTAGCTTCAATTTCGACAAGCTATTACTATTTTGTCTTAATTCATTTTGCATTATATCTTTGTTCAGTTAGTCATTGTTGCATAATGTTTAAGTAGTAGTTGCTTAGATCACTTTTGCATTAACTGAATGTAGCATGGAAATTAAAGTTATGTGTAAAATAATTAATCCTTGTGTTTGTTACTACATGTTCTTTTTACAATTGTTAGTATATCACAATAGCATTAGTCATAGCATTTAGACATCATCACTAGTTGCATTTTACAAAAATCACATGTGATAGATCAAAAGCCATTTCACATAGACCAAAAGAAATAATCATATCTATATATATATATCTTAGTTTCAAGTATACATTTGAGTCGACTATCCCTCAAAACAAAATGGGATGTCCTAGTGCCTAAAGTCTAGGAATCACATAGCAGAACCTCGATCGCTAGTACCCTCAGGCCCTCATGGTGTGCGAGTGACAAAAGCTTGACCATGAGTGGCTACAGACTACAAATGACTCCTAGAGACACTTCGTGATCGTAACCCCCTTATCTCATCTCTCATCTCTATCATCTGCTCATGTGCCTCCTGGTACATCCTCTGGTATCGGTCTCTCTCAGCCTGAGCACTATCTCTGTCAGCTCTTGCCTACTGGACCTCCCCCAGAAAGAGCTCACTGACAGCTGGCTCTCCCCCTGATGTAGGAACCACTACCGTATGCTCTCGTTGTGCCCTGAGCTCAGCCTCAGTGCGCTCAGCTCTCTGTCGAAACTCCTCTCTCTCTCTCATGCAGACTACTCTAGCCTGGCCTCTATAGCAGTCCTGTATCTAGCGACAGGCATAAATATCTCAGCATGCCGCCCAGCAAATGATCGTGGCAAATGATCTGCCTGCACCCGCTACTCTAAGGTATCTATTGGTAACATGTCTCTTATGACGTGACTCATAAAGTCTCATCATGCATCTATCCCAACTGCAAGATAGAGAATGAGATAGATGTTAGACTCCCATATAAAAATCACAAATAATAAACTATACCAAAACATAAAATAATAAATCAAACCTACCTGGATCTCCATCTCGCTAGGATGGATCATGAATCACCGATGATGTGACAAAGTCTACTGTCTGATTTGTGGATGGGGGCATAGGCCTGCTACTCTCCCCTCACTCTGTTTGATTAGGCCTCACATCATCTGCGGCCTCGACTCGGTCTCCTCGTCAGTGTCTACTTCCTGCTGGCTCTATCGTGATCTCACTTTGAAGACATACTATGATGGGACCTCCTCAGACTCATTCTCATCCTCCTCCATACCCTCCTCAAGATCGTAGTATCCTGTAAAGTCACTGACGTCATCCTCCACCCCTATGTCACTAGTATGATTGACCCAAGGTCGGGTATCTCCTATAGGATGCCCGGGTGGAAAGATAGGTGTAGGCCGTGCTATGTGCCACCAGGTCCAATATGCTCGGGTACACCTGACATCATCTACGCTTGATACCGGCTCTACATCCTTAGGATCCTCATCGTCGCTAAGTGGTATGTCTGCTATAGTCGGTTGTCAGACAGTATTGGCTCTGATTGCACTCTAAGCTACACGTACGTAGCTCAGACGAACTGCATGAACATCCTGTACCTGTTTGAACTGTCGTGCCACCCTATCATAGTAAAACCAAGATACAACATGATTAAGGTGACTAGCCATCAGCCAATCCCTCTGCATCTGAGATAACTACCTCTGCTCACCAGGCCATCTGATGAAGCCATGATAAGGTCTCCAGATGATATCACCAGGCTGCAATCTATCAAATACCACTCTCCAGTATAATAGATTACTATGCCTCCAACACCTGACTAGTGGGTAGGCATAGACATGCAGATGTGTGAACGTTGCCTCTGTGGGATAACCCATTGGTCGTGTGCACCTGATGTACTCAAAGGCCCAAACTTGTAATAATGTGCAAACCATCAAACTTTGCATCTTGTAGTGGACATATCGCCCTAAGTCACGATATAGGTGCGCAAGCATACTGTGCCCCCATGCGTAGATAGTCTGATGCGTCTCCATCGCTCTGATAGTATGAATGAGACCCCTGTGAAGGTGAGTGCCTCCTCCATTTGGTGCGATGGCTAGTGTGACTGTGACAATCATGTTCCTCCATAGTAGGGGAATGTCTCTGGATCCCTACTCTAGCAAACAGAACTGAATGTGTCCTCGCTTTGCCTGTGACACAGTGCAACCCAAGCAGTATAACTGACTCTCCTGAGTATACTCCTCTGAGCGATGTCCAACAACCCTCACTGTCTCTCCTTGGATCGACAGTCGAAGGATCCTGAATACATCCTCTAGTGTGATGGTAATGTCACCAGTCGGTAAATGGAATGTGGAGGTATCTGCATCCCATCTCTCCATCAGCACCATAAGCATCGCACAATGGAATCTGATTATGGGCATCTCAAACACCCACCACAGGCCCACCGTCTGTAAGTGCTCTCTCTCTATGACTGTCAAAGCACTAGTGCGCTCTCATAGAAGTGCCATCAGATGACCACCTATGTGCTCCCGCATCTCAGGGACATCCTGCAAATTGGAAAGAAGGCAAGAGTATCAGAATCCCTGGTAGAAACCAAAATAAGTTATCAAAAACTGAATAGAGTGCCTGAGCCCAGGGCCTATGTCCTCTAAGGACCAGGGAGCCCTAAGAAGACTTGGATGCCCCAGAGGGACACTAGCACCCTTGTGGGACTAGGGCACCCTAGAGAGACTCTGGTGCCCTAGGTGGACCTAGGCACCCCTATTTGGGAACCCTATCCACCTTCCCCTCTTGGCATAGACATCAATAAATGTGAAAACAAAATACAATGAAAGACGACAGAAGGATGGAATCAGGACCCTACCTCAGCCTCAAAGCATCTCTCCGACACTCGGGCTCGGAGCATCTCCAGTCGCGGTGGATGGTATGGACGTCGGTTCGGTATGGTTGCTCTCCTGTTGTCCCTCTCTGTCTCTACAATAACAAGAAACAAGAATGAGTTAAGTGATAAGTGACAACTCCCTTTTACATAAACTAAGTGAGTGAGAAATCCTATTCCTAACTGGGTGCAAAAAGTGTGCTCTTTCACCCTGGAGCCCTTTTCTTGAGCTGTCAAACTCTGATCTCCGTGCCGTTTGTTGAATTAAAATCTTGGTTCTGCTCTCGTTCTTACCCAATGTGTTATGGTCAGGCATCATTCTTCAAATGACCTCCATAAAACATTTCCCTTGAAATCGACGTGTGGATATCTCCTTGTTTCTACTCTCAGACTAAGCAAGCAGAAACAAGGGGGGCATATATCTCCCTTGATTTTCTCCCTCACCATGTTCCATCACTCAACCCCCTTAACGTTTTGATACTGACTTATTGGTGGTGGTTACAGGTTGATTTGATTTTTATTTTTCTGACAAGTGTTCCTTTGCAGGATGCGGTTCCTAACTTTATGGTCTTACAAGATTGTAGACTTGGGGGCTTCTTTGTGTTCATCAATAATGCTTTGGTTTCCTCTACAGTATCCTTTTAGGTCTCCTTTTCATGATTGATGCATTTACTTTCCTTTAGTCGCATATGCACGTAGTGTCATATGGCCACTAAAGTGGGGGCTAAATGTAATGTCAGAAATTGTCCTCCTGTATGGAATGGTACAATTTCCCTTGGTTTAGCTCCTCACTCTTGGTGGTCTCTCAACCTTTTCTTTTTCAGCCTTCCTGAAACCCTGATTGACTTAGTCTAGGAGCAATCTATTCACTTTTGAGGTAACTGATTGATAAAACTCAGAAAGAGATTTGAGAATAGGGTCCTTGGGACCCCCAAAAATGCAGATTTGAGCTGAAATTAGGGGCTTGTTTCACGGGATTTTGAATTTTGGTGGGGTGTCAGTTCCTGCCGAGTGCCTCAAGATTCCATTTTCAAATTCTCAATTTTCGTGCGATATCAAGACGTTACTTCAAAATTTGAATTCCCTAAAGCTTGATATAAAAAGACATTTGCAAATCATTTTATCACACACAATTCTTATGCAAGCTTGATGCCAAAAATCTGCCACAATTGCCATCGAAGATTAGTGACTTGTTGAAGCTATTCAAAGTATTCTTTATTTGCTATCTTGGATACAATGGATGAAGGTTAGGAATCAAGCTCTTGAGTTTATCTTACTCTTCCTAGGGTTTGTACACCCTTTGCATGATTGGAAGAAGGGTTGAAGCCTCCAACAACAAGCTTAGAGATCCTCCGCGGACATTGCTGATTCACCTTCTTGATCATGCAAGTCTTCATTTGTTTCATCTCCTTGAGCTGAAGTTGTATGTATTCATTGTTGCAAAGAAAGTTGTTGATCTTCCCTTGATTGAGACATCTAGAGTTTGATTTTATGTATACACACATTGTTAGGTTTGCACACACTTTTGTAAATCTTTTCCTTTGGCTATTGTTGAGGTAGAAATACCAAAGACGGGGCTTGACTGAGGCAAGCTCCTATATAGCTACACTAATTTCCTTCTTTTGTATGTACAGATCGTGATTCGTAGGTTTCGGCGAAAAGAAGCTATAGGAAGAAGGATATTGCGGGTACAGTCACGATAGACTTTCAGATTTTTGGATTCCGGGACTTGCGGGACATTGGAGTAGGTGCCCTAGTCCAACCAAGTGTTTCCTTCAAGATCTGGAAGCCATTTTACAGTCTCAGACACCCTGCATGAAAGGTTTTCCTGTTTGGAAATTTGTAGGACACTAGAGTGGGCGCCCTAGTCCAAGTAGCCCTCAAAATCTGGGTACTGTGTCTCTAAAACCCTTTCTCTGCACCTTTGTGATAAGTTTTACCAAATATTTCATCGGTTTATGTATATTGTTAAATTAAGGCATAATTAGGGTTTTTACTTGGTTAAAAGTACAACACTTGATAAAATCTTGATTAGGGCCCTAGGTTTCATAACCATGTGAGCATCAAAGGGAGGCAAAGTGAATAGAAGCTTGTTCCAAGCCTGATTCTTGTCTCCCCAATGCTTAGCGGTGAGAAATAGTAGTATTTAACCCAGTAAACAAAACTATCATTTTTCACCCTAAACATAAACTTACTGTGTTGGCATAGGACCTAACTAGTTCAGTCATAAATTGACACTTCAAAATTAGGCCTGACCTAAAATAGGGTAGGACTAGGGTGCGGGCACCCAAGTCCTCTCCCTATTTCAGGCGGGGATCATGTCAAGTGCATCCCCTAAGTCCCATTTGCCATGAAACTTTAGGGTTTTCTCATCAGGATGTCAGATTAACATGCAAGATGTCCTAAATGCAATCTAAAGACCTGAGAGCTAAACCTTAAGAGGGAAAAGCCCCCAAGGGGACATTTTTTGACGTAACAACCACGAGTTGCAAATTTCCTCTACGTCACTAGATTTAAGTATGAATTTTATATTCCCTTTATTGATTATGCCACCTAATGAATTCTCATGGATAGATTCTAGGTAAACTTTGTGTACATCTCCACCCATAGTATCCAATAAATTTTTATAGAATTCATATACGAATCTATCCAAACTAGAGGCTTTGTCATTGGACATTAAAAAAAAAACCTTTTGCAAGTCTTCCTTAGTGAGAAGCTAATCATAAAGAATGCATCAAGATGTGGAAACTTGACATAGAACCAAATTCAAGCATTACTATCGAGCATTGTTCCAAGCTAGACTATACACTTGAGTATCAAAAGCTTACTCATAGTGCCAGACAAAATCATGGAGAATGTCAGGGAGCTCTATAAAGTGATAGAGCTCTATAAAGAGATACTGCCCTTCCTTGATTTGGTTGATGGTTTGAGATGTATGAGGAACTCATAGATGCTAGAAAAATTCCTTTGAGACCTTGTCTCCAATCTTAAGCCAATGAAACCAAGCTTTGATTTGGGCACCATGAGCAAAGTGAGCATTTGCTACCTATTTCTAGTGGCAGAGTTGAGCTACACGAAGTTGAGCATCCAAGTCAAAAGGTTGTGCCTCCAAAGTGGTGCTAGCTTAGTTGAGCTTCAAGGTGGTGTCCTTGTATGAACGATGATGGAAATGGGCTCACTGGTTCCCATAAATGTAGAGGAAATGAGAAGTATGGGTGATGGCATCATTCCACTAGGCTAGCCATCATATCTCATGCCTAGGGTGGGGCTCCAAATTCCAAACACGTTAAATATGGACTATTGTGGCTTGTGAGTGAGTAGTGACATAGTTAGAAAAGCTAAGTCTTCATGGCCTTGAGTTTGGCAAGTTCCCACTGAATGCAAAACCATATTGGAAAGTGGTCTGAAAGGACAATGTTTGACAAAAGGCTCCATAGGTAAAGAATCACAACTGGCAAAAGAAGAGAATGATTGTGCTAATAGCATGGCTCAATCTAGATGCTTGAGTACCTTGTCAGACCCCGCTCTAAGATTGCTCCATGTGTACCACGTTGTAGGATCTTGGCAGCGACCAGGATTGGAATAAAAAAGCCCCAATTTATTGTGCATAAATAATCATGCCTCTCTTTTACCAGTTGTCAAGTGCATAGGCAACGCCCCACATTTTTCATAAGCCATTTTAGTCATATTAAAGTCTCTGGACAGAACCCACGTGGCGAAACTTTTGAACTCTTTGTAAATATGAAAAAGTTCAAAGAACATAGCCAATTTGTAGATATGTTTTGGTACAACAAAGTTTTCCAGTGAGTAATTTTTCACGAATCGTGACACTCAATGGAAGATGCATTCACAATTATTTTCCACTGAAGATTATTCCGCTGGTAAATCTGCTGTTGTCTTTAGGAAGTCTAAATATTGTGTTCAAGCAATGCTTTCTTTAAAATGCACCAAAGCTGCTGACTATTGCATAAATAACACCAGTTGATTATACAAGACATTAAAAGATGGAACAACACGCTAACCGCAGTGGGTTTTATTTAATTATTTAGAGAGAGATTGGTCATGTAGATTTCGCATCTACTCAAAATCAAATCCTTGCAAAATCTAGGGATTTCTTGCCCTCCAACTTGTTAGTGAGATAGTGACGATTGTAGTCTGCATGTTTGTAGTTCTTGTACAGCCTTGGGTGATCTTCATCTATTAATTGAGGCAATGGACCCAACTCCACATCGTAGCTTGGAGCACGAAATGTAACAATGGATAATCTTTCCTTGTTTCTGTTTGCTACTGCTCTGTGCTCAACACTCTTGTATTTTCCATTTGTCAAAACCTGCCACATTCAAATAGTCAATTCGGTATCAATATATTCATTGCAATTTGAATTCCTTGTCTAGTGGAAACATGTCTAGGCATACCTCTAGAGTGTCCCCTGTATTGATAACTAAAGCATCTGGGATTGGCTCTACAGGAATCCACTGGTTCTTGTTCAGAATCTGCAAGCCTACACATTCATCCTCTTGCAGCAACACAGTAAGAGCACTTCCATCAGAGTGTGCACTTAAACCTAGAACCAGATCAGGCCTAGAGCAGGGAGGATAGAAGTTCATCCTCACAGCCTGCACATTTTCTCCAAACATCTCCTCAAATATATTGGACTTCAGGCCCAGGTTTTCAGCTATAACACTCAACAAATTCTGACAGAGTCTAGATACCTCCATTGAATAAGCTTCCACTGTATCACTGCAAAACTCATGCAAGAAACCATGCACTATCAATATCTCAGGTCATCATTATCAAATGATTTGCCTTGTGAACTACAGAGTACATGGTCGAAGAATTGGGTTCAATATTACAGAATAGAAGCCAAATTAAATTAGAAACACCACCCTGACTCTGCCCATTTGTGTCCTAAGGTTGTGGGATCCATAGAAAAGCTCAAGAAAATAAATCTGCATAGATTACCTGAAAAGCAGCGGCTTTGTGGGCCAAAGGTTTTCCTTTCGAATAGATTTTGGCATGGTTCCCAAGGCCATCATGTCACACCAGTCTAACTTCTGGTCATCTGAGAAAATGAAACCATTACCGTATCCCTGGATTGTGCCAGGAACCATTGCGTACTTGTCTTTTTCTTGAAATGGCAAGTTGAAGAACTCCCTCGCCACCTTCTTTATTAGCTCCACTAGTCCCCGGTCAATTCCATGATTCACCACCTGAGAAAGGAAACAAAAGGATTCTGAATCACAGTCAATTTTTAACATTTCAAAAGGAGACGTATATGATACCCTCATGTAGAGATCACTTTGACAACTGAAGCCAATTAGATTCAACATCTGGGTTCTACTATTAGTCTTCTCTTTTAAGAATAATCAGGAGAGGAGTTCCTTACAAGAGTCTATGTATATGCCTATCAAAAGTTATGTTACCCAAGAATCTACAATTTATGTAAATATCCAATGTCTTTTGTGGGTGAACTCAAGAGCCCATATGATAATGCAGAAGTCAGAGATCCTATTTCTTGTGCATAGAAAATTGAAACAATTGTAAATGAAAAGGATATATATTTACTCCTACAAACCTGAAAAAAACCCCATTCTGTACAAGCCCGGCAAAGCCTCTCCATTTCTTGTTGTCTGGTAGAATTGGGTGGTGAGAGTATCTTGGCCATGTCAATGAGAGGGACATGAAGGCCAGGGGGAGCACTTAGTGCTGTACATCCAATCATCTCTTGTTGAGGTCGAATATATCTCTGTGGTACATCCCCACCCTTCATTTTTACAAGCTCCTGCACATCATCAACCTTAAAAGATGTGCCCATTTTCACTGTTGAACTGGCCATGACAAGAACCAGCAATACTATTTTGCCCTAATTACTATGAATACAGGTAGTCTATAATGTTCAGAAACGCTGCATGCTGTTAAACATAAGCATGAAATAGTATATATAGGCATTAGGCAAGCAAGAACGAACATCGACCCAACAGAGCGTATAAAGCAATGCTGATTTGTTGGTTAGAATTGTGTTCCACCCCCATTGGCGACGATCTATGAATTATTCTGTCGGTTCTTTATTGGATCATAACGACAGATAATTGATTGCAGTCTAATCATAACGTACTAAATTTATGTTAGTAATCTCATTCATTTGGGATTAGCGGTCTCTTTTGCATACATGGGCTTAAATTTGATGGTTGTATGGTCATATTTGGTTATTTTTTGGTAAAATACAATCAAAATTTTAGAAAGATTGTATTGCATGAAAGGGTAGATTTTAGATAGAACGTCAAAATTTCTATAGAGTTATTCTAATATATGTATTTAGTTTTTATATAATTTTTTATAATAAAAATGTCTTAGTATTTAAAAGACAAGTTTGAGTAAATAACTATCATGAAAAATTTGCTTGATTGTCAAATTTAGGCCTTGATGTGTATTAATCACAATTATTTACCATTGGAGCTCATGATAAAAAGATAATATATAGATTATAATAAATATTTGAAAAAAAAAACATGTAAGATAATTGTTAATTAATATCAAAACTTATTTTTCAAAGTTGAAGTATAATTAAATATAAAAAAATTTATATAGAAAATTAAAAATTTCTATAATTATTATTTTTTAAATAATTTTTTTAGTTTTTTTTTGAAATATTATATAAAATAAAGTAAATAAAAAATAATTTAATATTGCTTTTTATAATTTAATGTAATCTAATAAGCCACTTTTCTTTCTAACTATACAAATAATAATAATAATAAAATTATATGTATAATAAAACTAAAATTTCAAACATTAATTTTATATATTTAACTAAAAATAGTAATAATAAAAATTAATAAAATGTATTAATAGTTTAAAATATAAATGAGTAAGATTATACTAGTGAAAGAATAAAATTATCAAGACAAACAACAAAGTTAATTAGATTAAGTGATGCTTTAGTATATTGTTGAAAAGATTATACATTGTAAATATAAACAAGAATAAAGTAAATGAATGTAGAGTCATTTCTTTGTAAGAGAAAATCTATATATATAATTTCGTATGTTTAACTAAAAAATAGTAATAATAGTTGATAAGGGCGTGGTTCGGTGGTTAAGTCGCTCAGTTGTAGTGGCGGCCACTAGAATTCAAACCCCTGCTAGGCCAACGAGCTTGTAGGCTTTACGCCTTCGTTGGGCCAACGAGCTCGTAGGCTTTACGCCTTCGTTGGGCCAATGAACTCGTAGGTTTGAAGTGTTCTTGCTAGGGGATGAGGTTCCCCATGTTGTGGCCTCATCGATTCATTGCTTTGGGCAAAAGCATTTACGTGGAGCCTTAGGACATGTCGCACCAGCATCGCCGGTCATGTTAAAAAGTTTACCAAGCGCATTTTTTTTAAAAAAGTAATAATAAAATGTATTAATAGTTCAAAATATAAATGAGTAAGATCATACTATAAAATGTAAAAGAATAAAATCATTAATATAGACAACAAAATTAATTAGATTATGTGAAGCTTTAATATATTGTTGAAAAGGTTATACATTGCAAATATAGACAAGAATAAAATAAATGAATATAGAGTCCTTTCTTTCTTTGTAAGAGAGAGCATATGTATGTGTGTAATAAAGTAATATAAACAAATAATGTTAATAAAACAATAAACAAAAGGACAAAGACTATTAATAACATCTATTATTTTAATAAAATATTAAAAGAGATACACTAAAATAGATTAATATGAATAATACTTTCTTCTCATGTGTCTGTATTTCATACAAATATTTATATTTAAATTATTTTTATCTAGTGATTTAGGGTCTTTTTTAAAATTATTTTTATCTAGTGATTTATGAAAGATTAAAATAATATTTAATGCTATACCAGCTTAGCAAGGCTTTTACAACTCTACAATATTAAATCACATTTCATAGGATAAATAAATGACATGCACTTATTAATAAAATTATTTTTAATTTTTATGAACAACATGGTATTCATTAAATATATTAATTTAAACACAAAAAATATATATATATTTTTATGTTTTATTGTTATGATAATTCTAATTTTTCTAAAATAATTATTAAAATTTTGGAAAGGAATATTATGATGATTTACTATATATTTTCTAAAAATAAATGTAAATTAACAATTTATATATAGCTGCACTATAATAGTGGAAAATGCATCCTCAATGTATTTCCTATTTAGTTTAGTGTTTAAGTTGGGGTATTGTATTATTGCATTTATATAGCTACAAATGGTCTATTTTTGTGCATAGTTGGGCTTGTACACCTAGCCTTCCTTGCCCCTAGCCCTATGCTTATTGCTTAATCCAATGTTTATGTGCATGCAATCGCAATCCAATTGTCTTATTTGCCTAATTTTGATCACTATCCAATCATTATCCATAATCTAATCTTATTGAATATAGATCCAACCTAGCTATCTGACCAAGATCATGTCCACAAGTGCAAGTTCATCCTCCTAACCACAATTTTGATCCACTTAATTGTAAAATCAAAATGAAACATTTAGTTAACTTACCCCATCTTATGTGAGAGTCCCCAATGGACTCAAGAGACCAGGATCAATTGAAAAACCTGAGATTAGCCTCTATAAGGAAAAAAGCATAGGAGAGCAATTTGCACAATAAGGATGCAATTAATGAATTACATGAGATAAATTTCTTTTATGTGAGCAAGATAAAAAACCTAAAATGACTTAAAATAGCATAAGTAATCTCAATAAATTTTAATTAATTAATTAATTACACCAACACCCCCCTTAAGTGCAACCTAGGGAGATTAAAAAACATTCAAAACATGCAAGGATGGGTCCTGACTATGAGGCCATATTAGGTACCCATGTACATAAATAAAACTCTCACAAATGGAGAAAAGGAGAAAAGCCCTATTGGAAAAAATCCTTCTTCAAAAGAGAGAAAAACATGCAAATAAATATGTACAAGTGATGGAAGAAGGAATCAAACTAAGACCCCCTAGAACTAAATCCATCAAAATAATACAATCATGAGCCCCCCATAAGAGGGAAAGATAGAGGCAATGAAATCATCCAACATTGTAGAATCTCCTGAACTAGAAGAGGATGCCTGAACATGAATGCATAAATTGATCCACTTATGGAAAATGACATTTCTTCCCTTAGAAAGAAATAACTTCAATGATGAACATTGCTAAAGAACCTATGAAGTAGGAAGCCTCAAAATGAATGTCTCTAAAAACTGGATGGATGTCCACATGTCACAATATGAAGATGACACAATAAACTTGGGAACTACATGCCTAAGCAATGAGTGTGACAACTCAAGAGAAAATGGAAGCTCATAATCAAATGTCTCCAAAGACAAAATAGAACTAATAATAGCAGTGCCATGACTATCATCAAAGAGGAACTGCAAATACTTAAGAGTATCATCAAGATCTACAATATGAGACTCAAGGAATAACTCATAAACACCTATCAAATAGTCATCCCACACAACATAATCAAAAGAACAAATACCATCCTTCTCAACCAAGGAAGCATGAATCTCAAGAGAAACAAGATATGGAGGAGAAGAACTAGTGGCACTAATTTGAAAAATTGAATCAGAAGCAAGAATACCAAGATTCAAATAACCAAACTTATCCTTAGAAATAGTATTCACACAGGAAGTGTGATCAACAACCAAAGGATCTAAATCATCATTTGGAGAAAAATTAGAAAAGGTATATAACTAAGATGCATGGTCAACCACCCCAGTAGAAAGAATCTCTGTGCTCTCCAAATCTTTGATGTTAACTAGATCAGGTGTGAACTCTACTATTTTCCCTACACCACTATGAGTAATAAGGTATATGGAAAGTAGATTATATGATAAAGAAGGTACACACAATGTAGACACCTAAATTTGTCCATGTCTTGCATCACCTAGTTGACACATTACTAGAGACATCATAAGACATTTTGTCCTAATCCAACTCCTAATCTCATCCTAATTGCTTAATCAATTAATTAAATAAATCTTATATATTTAATTAATTCCCATTCACATGTCCCAAATAATTCAAATAAAATATTTGAATTTATCCTCACCTCTCACCATATTCCAAAACTTGTCCACCTCTCAATTGAGTCATGTGTGGTAGTACAACTTTCATTTAATATCCTTCATATGTCCAACTAATAAGTCAACCCTATTCTCCTTCGCACACTTGTCACATGACTACAACTCCTCATGGAGTGGGAAAACCCTAGTTGATCTCAACCATCCACATAGCATAAGACAACTTTCAATCACAACCATCAATTCAAATCAACATTTTCTTATAAATCAACCCTCTCACAAGCCATTTGCATACATCTAGTTTTCGAGTAGCCTCATGCTATTGAAATGCCACTAGAGCCTCTCATCATTCATCCTCATGCCATTGTTATGCTGTTGAAATAGTGAGCAACCAACATTCCTCCCACAATCATCCTTTAAAATCTTGCATGCCTATGTGAGCTTGAGAAGAGCAATGGAGATAAATCAAATCTATCTTGGAGATCGGTTTGCTTTGTTTTCTTGTTTTGATTTTCATGCTAGTTTGTATATAGTTAGGGTTTGATATCTTGTTTTAGTTTCAAACCTAATTTTTGCCCTGACCTTAACCGCTAGCCTTTAACCGCGGTCATGTGACTAGGCCGACTACAAATTGTTAACAGTTAATATTGATTGCCAGGTACCCTGCCTTCTTCCTCATGCCATAATAGAGTAGGTTTTTTCTTTTTCTCATAACTCGGGCATACGATATCAAAATCATGCAAACAAGAGCTCGTTGGAAAGATGATTCAGTCAAATACATAATGGTACAGATTTTATTAGGTGATTGTGTCATTTATCAAGCATTTTTTTCAATGAAAGTTAACATTTATTTTAAACTTCAAACGAGCATTATACTATTGCAAATTCGATCCGATTTCTGTGATTTTTTTAAAAAAGTGCTTAGAATTTCATCTACTTTTGTTCATACAATCCATTTTTCTATATCTATTCATCTTAATTAGTTTTCATCATATTTCATTTTTTTCACATAATACACTTCTATGCAAGTTTACTTGGTCTTTCTTGGTTTTTGTGGCCTCTAGGTGCATCTAAGGAGTTGTAGCAGCATTACATCAATCATACACAATAGATTGGAAGAAATTTTTTTAGGGGCACTCCATCCATCTTTCATCTCTTTCATTTCTCATAATCATTGCTTATCTTCACACTTTGATTTGGGGCTTAAAAAGAACATCTTGTCTTCATTCGCATTCAAAACTTGGGCATAAAATGAACAAGTGTATTCCTTCACATTTTGACTTGGGATCTAAAAAGAACCAGTGCTTGAACTATTTGGTGAATTTGAGTGAGGTTAGGGGTGTGTATGCTCTTCTCATGTTCTTTGTGTGATCTTGAGAATCAAAAACACCTCTCATCCATTCATTTTCACACCACACATATCTTTTCTAAGGGTTAATTAACAAGTGCAGGTGTGAATCAAGTGTGCATGTGTATGCTCTATCCTCGCACCACAAGGTGATCTTGGAGATCAAAAACACCTCACTTAGTTTTCTTTTGTCATACCCTTCCTAGGAGGCCTTCTTGGACACACACCACTCCAAGGGATGACCTCAACTCTAGCGTTCCGACAGAGTATATACGGTGAGGTGTGAATAGAAAGACACCCTCTTTGTAAGTTGAAATATTGTCACTCTTAGCTAAGCCCCAAAGAACTTTATACCTTTGGGAAGTGAAGGTGAAGGGTGGGTTACCCCTTTCTCCTAGTTGTGTGGCACTATTTCTCTTTCATTTCACAGAATTGGCCCCCCCGTACCTTGAGCATATTGGGGACATCCCTAGTGAACTTGTGCATCCTAGATTAAGACCTATGTTTCCATACCCTACCTGACTAATTCTAGGGCTTGTTGATGTGTCTTCCACATTCTTTCTTAATCATCATCATATTCTTCAATTTCAAAGTCAAACTTATGTGTCTTGCGTGTGTGATTCATGTGTATACATGTGTAATCATTTGTTTGAAAATTACCACATCAAGCTATAAACACAAACACATAAACAAGTCATTCACAACATTCTTTCAATCACATTCTTTCCAATCACCTTCATCCTAATCAAACCCTAATCCTCCAATCCACATCTTAATCATTCCTAATCATTACACATCATCATCTTCATTCTAATCTAATAAATCACATCCTCATCATTCCAAGTCACTCCACATCATCAACATCCTAGTCCTAATCAACACTTGTCAAAATGGTCTTAATCTTAAGAAATCCTAATCCTAATCACAAGCCCAAAATCATACTTCAAGGAAGCCCTTCCTCTAATCCTAATGATGCAACAAATTCAAAATCTAAACTCATACTTCGAGGGGTCCCCCATCCTACTTCTAATGATGACAAGAATCATGCTACATACCTTGAGGGACAAGATGAAATGTGAAGACTTAAACATATGTGTGACACCATGCTAACATTCAAAAACAAGGTCCTAGAACATGAACTCCAAGACCTCATCCAAACACTTGACCAAATGCCCCAACCCCTAGACCACCAAACCATGCAATGACTTCAAGCCCTCTTTCAAAAATTTCAACAAATCCAATCACCTCAAATACAATGCCTCCTAGTCATAGCCCACCAATTCATAGCCACTTGTCAAATCTAACCAACACAACCTCAACCACAACATCAACACATTCCACCTCAATCCTATGTGTCACCCTCCTCCACTTCATACCAACTGAACTCATCCACACATCAAGTCAATGCCACATCAACCAATCCAACTTCTTTCCATGTCAATACTACATCAACCTATAAATTCATTCCACAACAAGCACATGTGAGCCTAAGTCACTCTTTGCAACAAAATCAAATGCCTTTGGGTCCTAATGCCACCTTTGACAAGGAAAATACCAATCTAGTTCATGCACCCTATAAGTACATTATACCACCATCCAATTGAATGCCTATCCTAAAGCCACCATGTCCTACTCCTAATTCATTGGTTCCTCAACCTTCCAATCTGTCAAACCCTTCACTACCCCCACCATCATCTAATGTTCCATTAACTTCATGCTCTAAATTTAAACATTTCAAAAGTAAACCTATGACGTTACCCAAATCTACCCATCCACCTACAAAGGATGTGATCCAAGGGCTACTAGCAAGGAGTCAACCATGTCATCAAAATCCTTCTATGGTTGTGGTTGTTGTTTTATTTTAATCAATTTGTCCATGCTTTCCTCCATGATTATGTTGGCAAGAGACACTGCTATGCATGACAGGTGTTGTCATTGATGGCATCTAAGTCTATCTTACACATCCATATTACATAATTTGTTCATACCAAAAGTCAAAGTGAAGATTTGTCTAAGTCCAGGTAGTTAGAAATAGAGCATGTGATAGGGTCTAGTATCTTGGTCCGGATCTCTCTGGTGGTAATTTACAGTGTGCTGTAGATCTAAGGGAGTAATAAGAATTGTCAGGACTATCTAAATCCAAGAATTTAGCCTCCGATGATCAATGATTCAAAAGTTATAAGCATCTGAGTATCGGGTTCCAGTTAGTCAGTACAGTCAGAAGAACATGCTGACCTAGTATTTGATCTTGGTTTGGATGAAGAAAAGTTGTTGGTTAAGAAATTTGTGGTAATCAGTGGTATTGGCCGACATGATTAATGATTTGAGAACACAAATTTTTGGTCCACGTTGTTGATTGTGCATGGATTCAACCGACAGAGTAGAGTTCTTAACAAATTTTCTAAGTTTTCTTGAAGCCAACTACAGTTGATTGAATTTCTTGATGTATATATATAGCTGATGGATTCAAGTGTTTTGAAGTGTGTGTGTGTGTGTGTGTGTGTGTGTGAAGTGGTGATGGAGTAAGTGTGAAAAAGGTAGAAAGAAGTGCGAAGATAAAGATCCAAGCTTGAATTATGGCCTAAGAGTGAAACAAGGTAGAATAAGGATGAAGTGTGTAAGATCAATATTATGTGCTTAACCAAAACTAAATTTCTGCATTGGTAGATGCTATTCATTAGTTCAACCATTTTGTAATCTTCTTGTAATCATTTCTATAGGTAGTGAGCCTTTTGGAGTAGTGAGCTCTGGGTAGTGCATCCTGAAGGCATGTGCCTTCCCCATTTTTAATACTTTTAAAAGAGTATAGTTTCTTGTGGGTTAACCCCCACTGTGGTTTTTCCCTTAACCGGGTTTCCATGTAAAAATCTTGGTGTTATATATGTTGATTATGTTTCTGCTCATGTGTTGTTGATTTATGCTTTCATGGTTATATCATTAATTTGTTAATAAGTGATAAAGAAGGTAAATTGCTGCAAGTGATAAAATTTTTTGTGACAACTAATTCACCCCCTCTCTCAGTTGTCTGCCCTTATTTCAATAATTGGTTTTAGAGACGGTTCCTTGGAAGAAGTTTAACAGCTTGAGGAAGATCTGGTAAGGTATTACAATGGATTCATACAACCTCAATGAACAACTTCAACTTGATTTAGAAGATCTTGATCAGTCCAGAGCTGAAGTCAAAGAGCTGCAAGAGAACCTTAAAGATGCTGAAGACTTCATTGAGACCTTAAAACAAAAATTGAGCAAATCTAATGGGAAGAGGAAGGAGCTACTTCTTCAACTAGGAAAACAGAATGAAGACAATGACATGGATAAGGCCCTGAAGGAGAAGACAAAGGAATGTGAGAAGTTAGCAAAAGAAGTTGTTCTAAAACATGAGATGGAATCCAGGGTGATGAGGCTAACTAAGGAAATTGAAGAAAGGAAGAAGACTGAAGAAAAACTAAATCAATCTCTGAAAAAAAGAACTAAAGAATGTTGCAAATTGGACAAAACAATTGGCCACCCAAAATTTGATTTACAAGAATGCAGATATAATGAGGGGAAACTTGAAAGGCAAATTGTCATTCTTAGACATGACCTATAAATTACAAATGAATATAAGAAGAAGTTCAAGATAAGCTCAGCTAAACTTGAAGTACTGCTTCAGAGTCAGAAGAAGGCAGATGATAAGCATGGTCTGGGATATGAGAAAGGTGAAAGCTTTGGATCTGGTCAAAGAAATCCTAAATCAATGAATCAAAGAAACAGACCTAGAAGACCTCCGGTAAGACAACCTAATGCTCAAAGGTATCCATCTTTCAATGGAAATTGTTGCAATTGCAATAAATTTGGTCATAGAGCTACTCAGTGTAGAAGTAGAGAGAATCAAAATGGTCCATCTTTCTCCAGTCAATGCTTCAATTGTAAAAGGTACGGTCATATATCCAATGAATGCAGAAGTATGATGAACTACTCTAACAACAAAAGAAATGTCAATTATTTCAATGGCTACTATTTTGCATGCAATAGATTTGGACATATGGCTAATCAGTGTAGATCAAGAGGAAATCAATCAAATGGGCAAAGAAATGTTGTGTGCTTCAATTGTAACCAATTCGGTCATATTGCAAGATTCTGTAGAAGTAGGAATGATGATAGAAAAGGTCCGGTAAATAGAAAACTGGATGAGAAGAGACAAGACAATGGTGTTGAGACATGGACCAGCTAGGACTCGAACCTAGGACCTTCCATACGCTGTTGGAGTGCTCTACCACTGAGCTACTGGCCCCTCTTGGACCAGTCCATCGTCGGTCCGGTGTGGGAGTTAATTTTTTCATTGACCGACATAAGAAAACCCTATTTTGTAACCGACAAAAAGCTTGATAAAAAGCAGCTAAGGGTTAGGGTTTTGATATTGTATTGTAGCATTTTGCAGCGGTATTGAGTTGCGGGGATTGCTGATTGTAATCGGTTTGATTTACTGGATAATAATATTGGACTCTCTGTTTGGTGGATGTAGCCTGAGTTTGGGTGAACCACGTTAAAAATTGTCTCTCGCTATTATTATTATTTCTGTGTATTTCTATTTCTCTGTTTAATCTTTATTTGCATTTAATTGATATCTTCTGCCGGCTAACCCTAACAAAAGGCAAGGGCAAAGTTGATGTGAATGCGGTCTAGAATGAATTGAAAAAAACATGGGTAAAGAAAGGTGAAATGAATGTTGACAATGGGTCCACACCGGAATCTGGTGTTGATAATTCCTCTAGGAATTGAATCAGGAGCTCTGGCTTAGGGGGAGCTGCATTGAAAATCTGATTCCCCCTACCAGTAAATGGGTGCCTCAATCTGGCATGATGAATGAAGATAAAGAAGCCTATTGCAGACCTGTTGGAGAAAATTTTGGAAGAAAAGAAGCTAAAGTGATTGATTGCGAAGAAATTAAAGATTGACTGCATGTAGAAACAGTGTAACCAGATGTATTAGGGCAGAGCATTTATTACAATGACAAATTAGCTTTTGTGGAGGATAAAAAGTCATTCATTCAATCATTTGGATCACTTTGCATTTTAAGAGAATGACTAGAAGAGCACATGAGCTAAGGTTTCAAGGATTTGAAGTGCAACTGGTGAATTCATTAGCCAACCCTAATTCCGTGGAAGAAAAAGGTATTTTTCTGTGAAGCTTTGAACTTGTAATCTTTTGCAATGGCTACACCATTGGTTGTTGATATTACTGAATGGCCCTGACCCAAATTCAAGAAGCATCCACACAAATCAGTAGAAGTCGACCTATTAGGTGCATTTTCAAGTGTTTTGTATGGTGTATTGCATGTTGAAGATATTAGGGTCTATATTCATGCAAGTATAGATGAATTTGGGGACTCAAGGTTTGTAGATTTGTTCAAGAATCATTTAAGTGATGAAATTCATAGTCTTAAACCTGAGTATAAAGCACTGTACGATAAACATTTCATTCAGATTTTGGGGTTTCTAACCTTTGATGAAAATGAATGGGTCTGATATGTTTTAAGTCGAATGCATGATGAGTTTATATGGCTAATGAAACCTTTCAAGATCACTAAGGATGCCATCAAGGCCATGACAGGGTTAAACTCATCTAGTGGACTGCCAATGTTGAAGGCTGTAAAGAATCAAACTGTGACTAATGCAACCGGTACCAAATTTGACAAAAGGGCAATGACTATCAATGACATTAGTGATCCGGATGCTAAGTTTGCTTCAATGGTAATTGGTTACAAAATTTATCACTCTAGTAGGGAGAACTCTATTTCTGGAACAACCATATATGCTGCATACCAAATGTTAAAATAAAATGCAGATTATGACTTGTGTGATTTATTGTAGAACCAACTAATTGAGAACTTGAACAAAATCAAGAAAGACAAGAAAAACACCTTTAAATATGGTACATTGGTTTTATGTCTATTTTTCTACTTCATGAATGAGGTACCTAGAATAAAGGGTGTCCACTGGACTAATGACAAGCCAGTTGCTATTTAGATAAGAGATCATCTACACAACATTGGTGACTATAAAGCACAAAGAACTGTAATCTAGGGATACTTCAAGAATTTCTAGAATATGATGCATTCTCGGGAAAGAATCCCTAAATTAGTTGTTGAGAAGTACAAGAATGAAATCTATTTCATGGTGGACACTGATCAGTGCTTAATGGAAGTAGTAGAACCCAGAACTATTTGGATCATGCCCATGGGTATGAGGTAGATGAGAAAAAATTGAATATGTATGCTCAACACCTTTTGAGCAAGCCAAAGGACACAATAGTTGAAAGATTTGGGACATATGAGGAGCTAAGTGTGAAACTACATGTTAACCTCAGAGAACCTGAAATCAATAGGAAAGTAAGGAAAGAAGTTGAGGAGTTAGCCGAGAATCTAGGCCTCACCAAGGAAGCTGTGAGGCAATTTAGGGAAAGAACTGAAAAGGCTAAGAGGGAGAAGCAGGATAAGAAACAAGGAAGTGCTCCAGTAGAATCCTCCTCCACACCAAGGACTACTAGGAGCTCTGCTGCTACCCCTGTCCCCCCAAAACTTGCCAATCCTGAGAAATCGGAAGGCAAATCATTTGAAAAGGAATGGAAAAGAGTGAAAACTAAGGCCGCTTGGATATACAAAAGTATGAAAAATGATGAAGAAGAAACTGATTCTGATGTTGAGATCAAAGAGTTGAAGGCCTCAGGTACAAAAGTAGCCAAGGTATCTAAGGAGAAGCCCTTTGGAAGCAAAAGGGAAAGAAAGAGGCAAAAGAATGAAACATATGTAGAAAGGCCTACTCTTTCTATGGATGACATCATCAAATCAGTCACTGTAGATGGGAACTTAAGGCCAATGACTGAATTTTTGATCATTATAGTGATGTTGATAAGAGGGTTCTAGAGGAAGCAATAGTCAAATATCTGAATATCTACAATAAGGATTTAATTGAAATAACTTCTAAAATCCCAAAAAGTCTTGCAGATATTCTGGAGTTAAGAAAATAAAATTCAAAAAGTAAAGACATTGAGCTTAGGGAGCATGTGTTGATAAAATTATGCCCTCGGATTACTCCAAATCAAATGAACATAATATTCAAAGAAGTGAAAGATGACTTCAGGAGTAAGAAAAGAATGAATAAACTCATGCTTGGTGAAACCGATGAGATAGTCAAAGATACTCAGGAGATTCTTTTGAGTGCATTGAAAAGGCATAATCTTCCCATTGTTGAAGAAGAGATTGATGATGGGATTGATTCCTCAATTCTAGATGTTGAAGAATTGAAGTTCAATGAGAAGCAAACTGAGATAGATGACTCCTCCATTCTGGAAGAGGAAGCAATAAACAAAGAATATGAAAAGATGATAGATAAAACTGATGATGCAGGATGTATTCAAGCTCCTCCAGATCAATACGGCAAAGAAGATACAGAGATGAATGTTGAAATAGATGCTCAAACTGAAGATAATTCATTGAAGAATAAAGAGCATGAAACAAAAGAAGCTAAGGACCAAGAAGCGAAAAAGGCCAAGGACAAACTTGAAAAAGAAGAAGAGATTGCAAAGGTTGAGGAAGAGCCCAAGAAGGACAATCTGGTTGACAGTACCTGTAAGGATCAAATAGATACATCAGTATCTTGGGCAAGAGACACTGTAGAAGTAGTGAAAGAAATTTTGGAAAATGATAAACTAGTTGCAGAAGAGTTGAAAGGTTGAATCAATTCGGATAGTCTTTCAACAGTTTAGAAGATAAAGTGGGCATCTCTAGCACAAGCTAAGGCCAGAGAAGATATTTTAAAGTCTCACATAGAAGATAGTGAGCTACTTGGTCTGGCATTAGGAATCTTGGAGAAGATCATGCCCACCTTTCAGAAAGATTGTTCAGCATCTCCCTCTAGCCAGTTGAAAAGTCTAATAAACTCTGTAATTTCTAATTTTGAATCTCTTGAAAAGTCTACAGAGGTCAAAGTTCAAAATGAATTCAATGATAAAATATTTGATGCTCTGAAAGGGATGATTGCATTAGATAGAATTGTACTGGACACCAGTGTTAAGAATATTCAAAATGCTCTTACAGAAGAAGGGAATGTATATAAGTTTTGTTTATCTTGTCCTAAAGCTATAGAGGATATTGAAATAAAAATAAAGAAGTCTAAGGAAAAATTGTCAAGTGTATCCCAATATTTTGATCCCCTAACAGTATCAGTATAGAGCCAAGAATGTCAAACAATCAGCCTGATTGAAGAGATAAAGAAATTGATGAAGGAAAAGGACAACATTGAAATAAGAATGTGTGAGCTTCGGGGACTGATTTCCCCTAAGTTGGAAGCAATGTTCAATACCATGACAGAAGCCCAAACTACTGCTAAATCAAGTGATCCTACTGATTTGAGAAAAGTAGAGTCTCAAGCATTCCTATTCAGTGGTCACATCTCAGTTTTGAATAGTATGAAGAAGAGCTGGGACAATGAGTTGGCATTGTTGAAGAATATCTTTGGTGATGTGTTCAAACTTATGTAAACAAGGCATAGGGTTGTTTGTATATATGCCCATGTACATAATTTTTTTTTGGTGAATTTTGGTATGTGGATTTTGTCGAGTTTGATGCTCAATTACAGAAATTGGAACTACTAGACCATAAGGCAATATTCACTCCTAGCTATAAGGTTGTATTACATATACACTCCATTGTGGAAGAATGTGAGATTATGGAATTGTTACATCCAAAAAGTCTTTGCCATTGATGTCAAAGGGGGAGTGAAGAGTAGTGAAAAATGAGGAATCCAACAAAGGGGGAGTACTGGAGAACAGTGAAAAACATAAGTGTACATAGTAAGGGGGAGTTGTTCTGACATTTAGTCATTTTTCACTAAGTGTTGCCATCAATGCCAAAGGGGGAGATTGTTGGCAAGAGACACTACTATGCATGACAAGTGTTGTCATTGATGGCAACTAAGTCTATCTTACACATCCGCATTACATAATTTGTTCATACCGGAAGTCAAAGTGAAGATTTGTCTAAGTCCAGGTAATCAGAAACAGAGCATGTGATAGGGTCTAGTATCTTGGTCTGTATCTCTCCAGTGGTAATTCACAGTGTGTTGCGGATCTGAGGGAGTAATAAGAATTGTCAGGACTATCTAAATCTAGAAATTCAGCCTCCAGTGATGAAGGATTCAAAAGTTATAAGCATCTAAGCATCGGGTTCCAGTTAGTACAGTCAGAAGAAGAATAGGCTGAACTAGTATTTGATCTTGGTCCAGATGAAGAAAAGTTGTTGGTTAAGAAATTTGTGGTAATTAGTGGTATTGGCCAACATGATTGATGATTTGAGAAAACAAGTTTTTGGTTTGTGTTATTGATTGTGCATGGATTCAACCGACAGAGCAGAGTTCTTAACAAATGTTCTAAGTTTTCTTGAAGTTGACTACAGTTGATTGAATTTCTTGATACAAATATATATAGCTGATGGATTTGAGTGTTTTGAAGTGTGTGTGTGAAGTGGTGATGGATTAAGTGCGAAAAAGGAAGAAAGAAGTGCGAAGATAAAGATTCAAGCTTAGATTATGGCCTAAGAGTGAAACAGGGCAGAATATGGATGAAGTGTGTAAGATCAGTATTCTATGCTTAATCAGAACTAAATTTCTGCATTGGTAGATGCCATTTATCAGTTCAACCATTTTGTAATCTTCTTGTAATCATTTTTGTAGGTAGTGAGCCTCTTGGAGCAATGATCTCTAGGCAGTTTTCCCTGAAGGCATGTGCCTTCCCCATTTGTAATACTTTTAACAGAGTATAATTTCTTGTGGGTTAACCCCCACCGTGGTTTTTCCCTTAATCGGGTTTCCACATAAAAATCCTGGTGTTATATATGTTGATTATGTTTCTTCTCATGTGTTGTTGATTTATGCTTTCATGGTTATATCATTAATTTGTTAATAAGTGATAAAGAAGGTAAATTGCTGCAAGTGATAAAAGTTTTTGTGACAACTGATTCACCCCCCTCTCAGTTGTCTACCCTTATTTCAATAGATTACATATTTATGTGTCAAATCTTTCTTAACACTACTTCCAAATGCATCATTGATCTCCAGTTAATGAAGTGGAGAAATTTGAGTGAAGTCCACCTACAAACCTATTGGTATGTTCATGAATAGTTTTGTGCTCATAGTAACTACTGGATCTATTTATTTTTATTTTTCTATGTATTTTCTTATCTTGGCTATTGGGTCTCTTATTACTTATCTTTCTAGATTTATTAGTATGTTTTTAGTTTTTTCTTCTTCCATTTTATTTTCCTTCTCCCCCTTCATAACCTAGGAACCACCCTCTATCTCATCTTCTATTAATTTATCTTCCTAAAACTACTCTATGATCACCTCTTAACCTATTTATTCTACATCTATATCATCTCTTAGTTTTTTTCCTTCTCTTCTATTGGAACTTGTTATCCTTGTATATCTTTTGCATGTGGTTTATGTTGTTGTGTATGTGATGAAGTGGTATCCTAGGTTTTCCCCTTATCCTTTTTCTCCTCAAGTATTACTTCATGGGACTTCTTATCTACCAAAGCCACATCCTCATATAATTTATTTTTAAAATTTCTTCCTACTAATTGTCCAACAGAATGTCTACTTTATGTTTTACCCTTAATTCTTGATCCTAAGGAGATTGTACCTAATTGACTATTTTAGGTGATACATTTAATTTAGTGGCTATCTCCTCCATAGGTTGACTTGTTAAATATTCATCTCTTTTTTTTGTCATTTACTTTTTTAGTATGTTCACTAGATCTATGGGAGAGTCCTTAGTAATTTGTTCAAATTATTAGGGGCTTATTGAAATGAAAGAAAGTAAGGCTTTTTTTATGAGACATGTTTTGGGTGTAGTGGCAAAAGTATAATATGTTTCTACTTCCAAGTGTTTGCCTTATCTAGAGAGATATTTGAGTACCTTTCCCCATCTAGTACCTACTCTATTGTCTTTGTTTTAGCCTTCTATTTTTTCATCCCACTCTATGTGACCCTTTTCTGTGGTGGAGATATTATTGGTTCTTCTTTTGAGGAATCCTCATATTCTATAAGCCCTTTAAGTAACTTTTGTTTTTGTTTTTTTGCCTTGACTTCTAATGCTTTTTGTTAGATAGAAAAGAGAGACTAAACCAATAGATCAAAGTAAGTTGAAAACCCTCTTCTATCCAACATTAGAACACAAGTAGAGCTTGGCTTCTACCCAAGAAGGAGAGCCAAAATACAAGGGATTTGTACCTTTGTTGTATAGAGGAGAATCAACCAAATCTAACCAATCAAGCTAGGGCAAAGTAGAAACCCTAGTTAAGCAAGATCAGAGCATAATAGACTATCAGAAATATATATGAACAATCTGAAAGCACAACAAAGGCCAGGGGATAGGGGAGAACCTTGATCCAAACTTAGGAGATCAAATGACTAGGGTACTTGGGTGCCCTAGACCCTAATTAGGGTTTTGTAGAATGTCAAACCTCTTGTGTCCTCACCTTTCAGTGTTCTTGTTCCCTGTAACTTGTTTTCTATAAATTCCTCTGGATGCTACCTACACACACAAGAAGGAAAATGGTTGGGTGCTATTTAGGAGCTTGCCTTAGAAGTCAAGATCCATGAATTGTGTTTCCATCTCCATAAGGCAATGATAATAGATAAAGAGTGTGTGCCCTAGGAGGGTAGAGGAAAATATGAAGTAGAGTGGAATGCTAGAACAAATCATGAATGAAAGAAGTCACCATGAGCATGGAAGCTCTAGCATGCTTGATGCGGTGTCACAACTTGACTCAAGAAGTTGGTGTAGCCCAAAGAAGTAGAAATATATTCACAAGAACTATAATAAGTTAGTGCCACAATAATAATACACCATAGAGAGCTTTAGAGAAGAATAGAGAGCATGAGAGAGAAGAAGAGAGAGCTATAATCCTTCAATAAGTTAGAGATAGCTTAGAGATGTTCAAATGAATAAACTAAATTTATTTTATATGCATTCCCGCTCACAAACAATGAATAAAACCAAATGGGGCCAACATGAGGAACCACTTAAGATGTCTTAAGCTGACATACCTTAAAAATAGGTCAAGGCTAAATGAGGGACCAGGGCGCTTGGGCGCACTTGTCCTTTAGCCCCAAAAATCTTGGTATAAGTCCATTTAGGTGTGCTTAGGTCAGTCTAATTGTTATTTTTTTGGGTTTTATTATTAGGATCGATAATTAATCATTTAATGTTTAAAAATGTGTTAAAATAAGTCCTGATTAGCAAGTGTAAACATTTTAGGTCCAACCAAGTGCTAAAATAGGTGTAAAATGCTAGTGTACACATTTTATGATGTAAAATTTAGCCCCCACTTTAGGATGGGTATGAACTTACATTTGAATTCACACTAAAGGATGGAGAAGATAAATTTCAAACACAACAAACATAGAAACCATAGAATGTCACCAAAATTGAGGGGTGATCAAGCCCCCAAGTTTAGGATTCTAGGAGTCTATGATGATTTACATACACAAAAGACACATGACATAATTCACTCATATATGAAGCACTTAGAAAGTATGAGATAAGACAAGACATACATAAGGCATACACTTGAGAAATCACAATGCATACACACAATACACAAAGCATACACATAAGGCATAAAGTATACATAGAATACACATGAAACACATATATAATACATGAAAATCACTCAAGAGACATACATAAGGAACACATAGAGAGAACACATGCAAGGCATGCAGGAGGCGTGAAGAATATAAAGAGAATAAGAATATATGAGGAGAATACACACATCATACATCAATCACAAGAAACACATAATGGAAGACCCTAAGTCAACATGACAAAGGAGACTAAGCAATCTAAATGTTGTCTCAATCACCATGCATCATTCCCCAAGATGCAATAAGAAGAATGGTAAGGGGTTAGTTAGAAATGAGAAGAACAAGAGGAGACAAACACATCATACACATAATCTATCTAAAAAGAAGTGTTTCCACTCAAGGGAATACACAATCCACCTCCCACAAGAGAATTTACACAAAGCCTTGCAAAATAAGAAGGCAAAGTGACCTTACTACCAAAATCTAGTTGGTGGCATAACCCTTCTCCCAAACATGCAAAGAGCTTCAACATGGGAGAACAAGATAGACTCAAGATCTTGTTTCCAAGATTTCTATAATCCTTTCCAAGAGAGTGGAGTAACAAAGATAATAAAAAAGTGTTTAGATAGTGTGTATGCAAAAATATGGAAATCAAATAAGGGAATAATATATTGTAAGTACCAATTACATACTTGAAAAACACCTCATCTAGGGATCAAAGGACTAAGCAAGATAATGAAAATGATAAACAATCATATGATATTTGATCATGATTTTGATATGTTGGTTTGCTCAAATCTATAGCATAAAAACTAGATAATGATAATGGATATGATATGAAAGAGCTAAGAGAATTTTGACAGCATGGTGATGCTTAAAGATGTGATGTCCAAATGGCTTGGTTGAGGCTTGATTTATAGGATATGAGGGATAAAAATGAATGGCTAGGATTAGATTAGAGATGGATGGCTAGGATTAATTGAGACATGGATCAAGGCTTAGAGTTGTAGTCATGTGACAAGTGTCACATGAGGGTTGAATGAGAGAAATTAAGTCAAGGATAAGGATTAAGAATCTTCTAGAGGCTTCCTTATAATAGGGATTTCTAGAAGCTTCTAGTCATGTGAGGATAAAGAAAAATGGGGAATTAAATAATAAGATTATTTAAATTTTGGAAAGGGATGATATGGAAAACATTAATTAAATAAATCTTTAATTTATTTAATTAATTTGGATAGAAGGGATTAAAAAGGTTAAATAATTTAAATAATAGAATTATTTAAATTATGTGGTGAGGGCTAATTTAAATAAATATTTTATTTATTTAAATTGGAGGATGGAGTAAAGTGGGAATTAATTAAATAAATATAATTTATTTAATTAATTGGCTATGAGATGACAAATGGGATTAGTTAAATAAATATAATTATTTAACTAATTAGGTGATGGAAGGGTTATGAAAGGGTCCTAGGACAAAATGTGTTATAAGGTGTCTCAAATGATGTCAAAAGATGATGTCACAAGACATGTCAATTTTAGGTGTCTACATTTTGCCCCTCTTTGAGATGATATTGCAACTAAGAGAAGTAACATCATTTCAAAGAAGATAAGGTATTGATGGAAGGGAAAAAGGATGCCCCAGCCACTTGAAAGAGTGGCAAGGAGGAATGATGTAAGGATGGGATGATAATGTAAAGATATGATGATGATGTAAGGATAGAATGATCATGTAAGGATAGGATGATGCCCCCTTGAGAGGATAGGTGCATTGGAAGAACATGGATAGGCTCTCAAAATGAATGAAAACCAATGTACAGGGAGAAGGAAGGAAGATAAGGGATGGATAAAAGAGATGAATGATCCGTTATGTTGCAATGAGGTGAGCTACCATATAGTTTGATATAGCACTAGACATTATGCACCAAGGTATAAAGACCAAGGTGATGACGAGTCTTGTGCACCTAGCATAATAAAACCTTGTCTAGACATAGAAGGAAGAAAACTTAGAGCATTAAAGTCCACATGCACAAAAGGTATGAAATGACCTTAAATGCAAAGGTATGCAAAAAACTATTCCAACATACACAAGATATGAATATTAGCTAGAATGATAAGGAATTGATACAAATGCTATTGGGAATTAAGGTTTCTCAACCTTGGTAATTCCTTACATTTATTAATTGTAATGTATTTAATATTTGCCTATTATGTATTTTGGATGCAAGTCCTGTTTTGTCATCTTGTGGGAGTTGGCACGGTGATGTGTCATCCTACGTGGAATGTGACCACATGTAATTTTGTCCTCATATGAGGAGATAGGCATCCCACTTAGTGGTAGAGGTATTTTTCCATGTGTCAGCACTTTGACTAGTGTGTAAGTGAATCTTAACCGAAACGGTTATGATAGATTCATATGACAGAATCTATGACGTGTAAGAGTTGTAAATGAAAGGTTCTATGACAGGTGAAGACATGTATCAC
The DNA here is from genome assembly GCA_027924645.1 of Cunninghamia lanceolata. Lineage (NCBI taxonomy): Eukaryota > Viridiplantae > Streptophyta > Pinopsida > Cupressales > Cupressaceae > Cunninghamia > Cunninghamia lanceolata. The sequence continues at coordinate 11,156,283 of BSBN01000112.1, read as the reverse complement.
AAGGGATCTTGGAAGAAGGCATCTTTGGATGCCCCAAGGAGGGTGATGATGTGTTGTAAGAGGAATATGCTATTTTTAGTTAGTTATGATAGACTCTCTTACAGTTGTAACTACTGTCAGTTATGACGGATTCTATGACAGTTGTAAGATGCATAAGAGCATCTGTCATTGCCCAACTTGGGAATAGGCACCCATATTGGGATGAGGTGATGTGACAAGTGTCATGACCATGCTGCAGTGTTGGACAAGTGTCCTTAGGCGTGGGTTTTGGGCCATGAGGCCAAGTTGGACACCCATCTCAAAGAAAATACATTTTTGCCTTGTAAACTTCTATTTAAGAAGGTGCTTGGAGTGGAGATGTATTATGTGATTGACAGGTACTGTTATGCTACTGGATTGTCTCTAGATACGAGTGTCAAAGACTCCTATAAAGACTTGCATTGCAAGTGTGTTGTAAACTTCATTGTTTTGATAATACATTGTGCAGGTTTTGGAGTGTGGGGTTTTTCACCTGTAAGGGTTTTCCCCACATTATATCCTCTCTCTCTCTCTCTCTCTCTCTCTTTCTCTCTCTCTCTCTCTCTCTCCTGTCTTACATTCTTATGTTGTGTATTGCTGCAATATCTCTATTTTTATGTTAACATTGTTGTAATTGTAAAGATTAAAATGAATTTGCACTCATCTCTCCTCTTTAGATTAGTGTATGAAGTGATTTCTGTACACCTAGCTTCCTTTCAGTTGGTATCAAAGCCTTTCTAGTTTTGGTTCTAGCTGTTGGGTAGGGGTTTTTTGAGATAATCTTAGGTTGTGTGGGAGTCTGTGCAGAGTATTCTAAAATCTTGTTGTAGGAAGGAGATGACAGGCATATCCAGAAGATTAGAGGTGGAGAAGTTTAACGACACCAATTTTGAGTTGTAGAAACTTATGATGGAAGATATGCTTATTGATCGAGACCTATGGGAAACCATTGATTGCACAAAACCTACGGCAATGTCACAAGCTGATTGGGACCTCAAAGATCGAAAGGCTAAGGGTCTCATAAGACTTTGTCTAGCTGACTCTGTCCTATTGAATGCCCATGAGGAGAAAACCATGAAAGATCTTTGGAAGAAGCTAGGAGATGTTTATCAGGCCAAGTTCTTGGTGAACAAGCTTTTTCTAAAAAAGAAGTTGTTTGATCTAAAGATGGAAGATAGAGGATCTGTTGCAGACCATATGAATGCTTTTAACATGATTGTTGCTCAGTTGACATCCGTGGGTGTCAAAATAGAGGAGGATCAATGTATGACCCTGCTTTGTTCTTTACCAGATTCATGGGATCATATTGTCATAGCCATTGGAAGCACTACAACCACCTTCAAGATGGATGATGTAGTGTCTTCACTGTTATCTAAAGAAATGCAGAGAAAGACAAACAAGTTGGCCAAAGAGGCTCTTACGGTTCGTAGAAGACCCAAGGAGAAAGGAAAAAAGAAGGACAAGAAAGCTGAGAAGGGTAGATCCAAATCCAGTGGGAGATCAAAATCTCCTAGAAAATTCAAGGCTCTTTGTTGGAACTATGGAAAAAATGGGCATTTCCAAAAGGAATGCAAAGAGGAAAAGAAAAAGAAGAAGAAGAATGTCCCAGACTCAGATTCTGACAAGTTACAAGATGATGGTGATGCCTTCATTGAAGCCCTGGCCATGCATGCATCTGATGATGTGTGGTTGATTGATTCTGGTGCATCTTTCCACATGACCTCACATCAAGGTTGGTTCATGAAGTATGAAGAGTTTGACGGTGGAAGAGTGTACCTGGGTGACGATTCTCATCTAAAGATTGTTGGTCATGGAAGAGTCTTAATCTGATTCCATGATGGACAAGTGAAGGGGATCACTAGGGTTATGCACATCCCAGGCTTGGCACGGAACCTACTTTCTGTAAGTAAGTTGAATGATGCAGGTGTGTAGGTTGTCTTTTCAAAGGACAGATGCAAGATGACTAGAGGATCTATGGTGCTTGCAAAGGGTACTTGGAGAGGTACTCTGTTTTAGCTAGAGGCATGCACTTCATAGTGCACTAGTTTTTATAACTCAAAGAAAAGAGCTACAGTTTCATCCCCACCATTAGAACTGGTAGTGAAAAAGTCTGTTGTAATAAATTTTGATCATAGTGCATTTTGGGTACCCAAGGGTGCTCATGCTCTGGAAGTTAAGCTTCCTACTGAAAAGACAATGTTATGGCATAAGAGATTTGGCCACATTGGTGAGAAGGGTCTTAGAACCCTGAAAAATAAAAAACCTCATTAAGGGGTTAAATGATTGTAATCTCGAGTTTGACTTTTGCGAACATTGTATATATGGAAAACAAAATCGTGTTTAGTTTTACTCTAGTTCTCACAATTCTTCTAGTGTGTTGGACCTTATTCATTCTGATGTGTTTGGTCCTGTTAGTGTTCCTTCAATTTCCAAATATGTATATTTTGTATCTTTCATAGATGATTATAGTAGAAGGACATGGATTTATTTTCTCAGAACCAAGTTTGGAGTCTTTAGTTGGTTCAAAGAGTTTAAAGTTTTTGTTGAGAATCAAACTAGTAAAAAGATTACATGTTTGAGGACTGACAACGGTGGTGAGTTTTGTTCAGCAAAGTTTGATAAGTTCTGTGAAGAGCAAGAGATTGAAAGACATAAGACAACTCCATACACCCCACAACAAAATGGAGTTGCAGAGAGAATGAACAGGATATTGATGGAGAAGGCTAGGAGTGTGCTTAGTGGAGCAAGCCTCAAACAAAAGTTTTGGGTTGAAGCTGTAGCCACTTCTTGCTACTTGGTAAACATGTCTCCTACATTAGCTCTTGTTGGTAAGACACCTATAGAGGTGTCATCTAGTAAGAAGCCTTTAGTTAGACATCTTCATGTTTTTGGTTGTGAGACATATGCACATGTGCCTAGGGAGAAAAGGTCAAAATTGGAGAACAAGGCTCTTCAGTGTATTTTCATTGGCTATGGTGTCGGTGTGAAAGGATAAAAGCTTTGGGATCCTATGGTTGAAAAAGTGTTGTATAGTAGAAGTGTTATCTTTAGAGAGATAATACCTTCTTCCATTGTTCTACAGCTAGAAGAGAAAGAAAAGAAAGAACATGTGGTTCAGTTTCCTTCTACCCCTGATAAGACTGAACCAACAGACCTTGTGAGACCGGATGATGAGGAGAGCTCTAGCAGCTCTAAAACCTCAGAAGAAGAAGCAGAACCTCAACCTCATCCTTTGAGGAGGTCTACATGAATAAGGATGCAACTTGATAGGTTTGGTTATTCATTACTTGATTCTAGTTGTGCTTTTGCCTTGCTTACAAACACTGATAAGCCTAGAACTATGACAGAGGCTATGGGCATGAAAGATGCAGGTTCCTCGAAGGAGGCCATGGAAGATGAGATGGCTTCTTTGGAGAAGAATAAAAATTGGGACTTGGTGCCTTTGCCTAAAGGACAAAAACCTGTCAGATACAAATGTGTGTTCAAGAAGAAATTTGGTGCAGACGACAGTGTTGAAAAGTACAAGGCTACACTGGTTGTGAAGGCGTACTCACAAGTGGAGGGAATTGATTATGGTGAAATTTTCTCTCCCATTACAAAGTTGTCATCTATTCGGTTCTTGTTATCTCTTGCAATTGCTTATGACTTAGAGGTGGAGCAGATGGATGTGAAGACAACATTCCATCATGGTGATTTGGAGGAAGAGATTTACTTGTCACAGCCAGAGCATTACATAGAGAAAGGTAAAGAAAATTTGGCTTTCAAACTAAAGAAGTCTTTGTATGGTTTGAAGCAGTATCCTAGGATGTGGTATATGAAATTTGATGCCTTTGTGTTGTCGATTGCATTTGTGAGATCAAAATCAGATCATTATGTATATTACAAATTTGACAATGATCGTATTCTCATTATTGCATTTATGTTGCTAATTGGGAACGTTAAGAATATGATTTCTGATTTGAAGTCTTAGTTGTCAGTACAGTTTGAGATGAAAAACTTAGGGACAGCCAGGTACATTCTAGGAATGGAAATAAGAAGAGACAGAGATAACATAAAACTTTGGTCAAACCAGAGTAAGTATGTGAAGACTGTGTTGTATAGGTTCAACATGGCAGATTGTAGACCATTGTGTGCTCCTGTATCTTTGGGGACAAAGTCATCTATTATTCATTGTCCAAAATCTCCTAGTGATGTGGAGGACATGAGTAGAGTACCTTATGCTAGTGTGGTTGGTAGTTTGATGTATGCCATGGTCTGCACAAGACCAGACATTGCCCAAGCAGTGGGAGTCCTTAGTCAATTTATAGCTAATCCTGGACGGGTATATTGGGATGCAATAAAGTGAGTGTTCAGATATTTGAGGGGTACTTCCAAGTATTCCATATGCTATCATGGTAATCCTATAGGACCTCGACATTCTATTTGTATTCATGGATTTGTGGATTCTGATTGGGCGGGTGACATTGATAGCAGGAGATCCACCAGTGCTTATGTGTTTACTATGTTTAGTGGTGCAATTAGTTGGATGAGTAAGCAGTAACCTATGGTCAGTTTGTCCATGTAGAAGCTGAGTATATGGAAGCAACTCATGCTTGCAAGGAATCCATTTGGCTTAAGAGATTGTGTTCAGATATTGGTGTTGATGCAGGACATATTATGATATGTTGTGATAGTCAGAGTATGATTTGCCTAGCAAAGAATCCAACTTTCCATGCTAGAACAAAGAATATTGATGTACAGTTTCATTTCGTGTGAGACATGGTAGAGGATGGGAAGGTGAATTTGGAGAAGGTAGATACTTTGAAGAATATTGCGGATGCATTGAGGAAACCAGTGGGCACAAACAATTTCAGATGGTGTTCAGAGTTGATGGGCCTCTTCGCCTATAGTAGTTAAATCCTGTCATTTCCATTGGCTCTTACAAGGTGTTCGATAAGTGGGAGAATGTTGGGATTTAAGGTGTCTCAACCTTAGTAATTCCTTGCATTTATTTATTGTAATGTATTTAATATTTGCCTATTATGTATTTTGGATGCAAGTCCCATTTCATCATTTTATGGGAGTTGGTACGGTGATGTGTCATCCTACGTGGAAGGTTACCACATGTAATTTGTCCTCACATGAGGAGATAGGAGTCACACTTAGTGGTAGTGGTATTTTTCCATGTGTCGGCACTTTGACTAGTGTGTAAGTGAATCTTGACCGAAACGGTTATGACAAGTTCTTATGACAGAATCTATGATGCGCAAGAGTCGTAAATGGAAGGTTCTATGATAGGTGAAGACGTGTCGCAAGGCATATTGGAAGAAGGCATCTTTGGGTGCCCCAAGGAGGGTGATGATGTGTTGTAAGAGGAATATGCTATTTTAGTCAGTTATGACAGATTCTCTTATAGTTGTAAGTGTTGTTAGTTATAATGGATTCTATGATAGTCATAAGATGCGTAAGAGCATCTGTCATTGACCAACTTGGGAATAGGTGCCCATATTGGGATGGGGTGATGTGACAAGTGTGATGACCATGCTGTAGTGTTGGACAAGTGTCCCTAGGCATGGATTTTGGGCCATGAGACCAAGTTGGATGCCCATCTCAAGGAAAGTACATTTTTTCCTTGTAAACTTCTATTTAAGTAGGTGCTTGGAGTGGAGATGTATTATGTGATTGATAGGTACTATTATGGTGCTAGATTATCTCCAGATACAAGTGTCAAAGACTCCTATAAAGACTTACATTGCAAGTATGTTGTAATCTTCATTGTTTAGATAATACATTGTGCAGGTTTTGGAGTGTGGGGTTTTTCACCCGTAAGGGTTTTCCCCACGTTATATCTTGTCTCTCTTTCTCTCTTCTGTCTTACATTTTTGTGTTGTGTATTGCTACTATATCTCCATTGTTATGTTAACATTTCTATAACTGTAAAGATTAAAATGATTTTGCACTCATCTCTCCTCTTTAGATTAGTGTAGGAAGCAATTTTCGCACACCTAGCTTCCTTTAAAATGCAAGATGAAAGTGATAACACACAGAATCAAGCAAGAAAGCAAGTACAAATGATTAAAAAAAAAGGTATTGCCCTTGTCAAGTTGTAAACCAAGGATTAATTGATAATGATTGATTAGGATAGTGTTGTCATTGTGGGGAATGATATATCCATAGATCAACACAAGGATGTGGGAATGATATATCCCATTGATGATTGGTTGATGATTGATTTATTGATTTGGTTTACGGCAAGATTAGAATCAAAACCAAATGATGTGATTGGATAATTTGACTAGATTGTTTAGCTAGATTGGTATGGATTAAGGATGACTCGCATTTAGGTTTATTGCTTGATTTTTTTGGATATTTGATTTCTTTTGGCAGCTTTGAAAATGTTTTTATTTTTTTATTTTTGATATGTTTTCATTTTTTGTAGTTTGGATATGTTTTGAGATGGGATAGGTGATTGTGTTATTATGGGATGAAGGACAAAGTGTGAAGATGCTATGGAAAATGTTTAATACCATGGGTGTAAGATAGAATAAGTGATATCAACATGTGTGGATGGTAATGTAACATGAAAGTGTATGAGGCCCAAAGAGGACGAACTTAGCCATACCAATGAAAATCAAGAGTTCACAAGGAAACCTATGTAAAAAATACAACATAATCCATCACCCCTAAGTGTAAGTGGGGTGATAGGATGTAATGGAGGGAATATGTATGATAGGTAGGAAGAGAAGACTCTGACAAATAAAAAGGATGGTATATAGGATATGAAATGGGAGACTAATATATTAGATGGAAATGGAATATGGGGAAGCATGGAACAAGTGACCTAGAGGATAATAGAAGTTGACAACTACACATGGCTCATGTGAGCAAGTTTTGACCATGGTACTTATCCAAGGCACCACAAAAGTGGTTTTCACCACACACACACACACACACACACACACACATATATATATATCACAACAAGCTATGCATGGAAATGTAGAATATCAAGTGGAAGTGTGGACTTTGGAACAAGTGGACAATGAGCATGGTGATGGTTAGCATGTGGAAGTTGCTTAATAAGGCTAATGTCATTGGGATAAGTACCAAGGATACCATCATGCACCTCCTTAAGTGTTGTTGTGTGGTTACACAACATGCCCCATTTTGCCTTAGCAAAATATGGACCCAACTTTTTCTGCTTGGCTTGGCTTGTTTGCTTTCCTTTACTTTGGGCAGTATGGTAAAATAGTAGTAGATGAATGTTAGGACCTTGAGATCTAGGTCAAATGTTCAATGTTAGAATTTCTCATCATGAAACCTGCCAAGTGAAAGAGCATGAAATTCTAAGCAGGTTTGCCTTTTGAAGCACCTAGAAATTCCCTAAAACCACGAAGTTATGCTTGGTCAAAGTTTAGTAAAATAGTCTTAGGGATATATTCATATTTCATAACATCCAGACACTAACTTAATGTCTTGATCACAAATTTTCTAAGTAAAAACTCAATATTTGGACCTCCGCAAATGTGCGCATGCCAAATTTTAACTCACGATGTAATAAACCGTTAAGTGCATGGTTGCATAATATATGGATATTCGCAAGTATGCATATTCAATCTCAAGATGCGGACATTTGTTAATATCCTTACTTGCTATAATATCATGATAAAACTAAATGTCAAAATATTAACTCAATGTCCCGACCTTTTGAATATCCCGATGATGTGTCATGCTGACTTTTCAAAATCACATCGGTCCATGGACATTTCACATAGAAACTTAATGACTGGATCTTCCTTAACCTTTGGATGATGTCATACGAACTCATTTCAAAAGAACATTATAGCATGATTATGTCATACAAATATTAAGAGTTTGGAACATTTCGTAAAACCTTAACATCCAAACATTCATTAATGTTCGGATTCTCACCAATATGATGATGAAGTCACATTACTCCCGACATAGAATTACCTTAAAAAGGGTGACATCATCCACACATTTGGACTTAGGTGATATTTTGCAACTACTAACGTGTGGATATTTCTTAATATTTACATCCCTGTTCCCATGACCAAGAATCATAGGTTTTCATGAACCAATCAAATGGTGTCACATGGTACAAGTTGACTTTTCTCACTGGACATTTTTGTAATGTCTTGACATTAGACGATCAAAGGTAAATACCTTTGGATCTTAAAAGACCCAATATCCATCCTCGGTCAGCATTGACTGATAGGATGACATCATGTTATGCACATATGCATATTTTAAAAGGTGTGCACATTACTTAACATCCGAATATATGTTTATATCCAAACTCTGCAATTAATGTCATGAAAAGAGTAGTTGGCCATTTGAAAATTTAAATTATAAATTGCCACTTGTTACAATCTCCCAGATCGGATGTTGATATCCATGAACAAAGGAAATTTACCTTTAATTATGCCCTAAATTCTAGTTTCTAACACATAAAACTAGATTTTTGATCATTAAGCATTCACGAAACATTCATAGTCTAAAATTATAGAGCTCCTGAGTTTTTCTGATGGCCATTACAGAGATCCAAACCCTAATGAAACAGTGTAGATATTGGATGGTGAAAGGTAAAGGTGATCATGCAGTGAAAGTACATATTAGGACATCTGTTAATTAGGTTTTAAGTGCATTAAACAGGTATGTATCTTTAAAATCATACTTTTGCCGTTACTGCACAATAGAAGGTAAATAATACTTACTTAGGGTAAATATTGGATGAAGATGCACATGTTTATGTTATGTAAATGGTTGAATGTCATAATATTAAGAAATTAGTTGATTAAATTTAGAAATTGCAAATTAGGTTAAGATATGCATATCTGTTATTGCTGGACACGATTAAGGCTCGCAAGAATCAAAGTGAAACCAAGTTCATGACTCCCATGTTTCTGCAGCCTAGTGGTTCTGGTTTCAAATTCAGACAGATTGTGGATACTCATGTTGGAAATACTAGCCTAGAGGCATGGATGACTACATCAAATTAGGGTGGTGGGAACCCCATCCTAATAAACATCTATAAATTTGGAATGTGGCATGCTAGAGGATTTCCCTATGTAGTAGAGGCCATTGAGCTAGTGGCAGTCTGTGCAGATAATTACAATAGGGAAACTAGAAGGGTGGAAAAACATGGTCATGTTTATGCAGATTTCTCAGTCTCAGGGATCACAGTGGCTTTTCACTTACCCATAGACCCTAATTTGTATAAGATAGATTTGAATGCCTTAGAAGAGCAGTGCAAGGGTAAATATATAGACTGCAGAAAAATAATGTTCTCATGCTGGAGAGCTCAGGATAGCACTTATAAGGCAGTAGAAAAATTACTGGTCAACCTCCACAAATTCAACTTTACTCCCGAGGTTCAATAAATGATGGTCATGTTGAGCCGGATGAGAGGAAGACTTCATGCTGGAAACTTTGAGCCATGGATGTACGGGCTCATAAGAATGGTGGAAACCACAGACACACATATACCATGGGCATCTCTTATCAGTGATAGCCTAGACGAAGGAATGAAGAAGCTTGGGGGCAAGGCAAATATGTTTCACATGTCATCATATGTTTTCTATGCCTGTGTAGCCAAGGGTACATTTGTTGGCCTACATACAGTAGGATTAGTTGGGAGAAACCCCAGAGATGTGAACATGTGGGGTCACTATCCACAACTGGAGAGCAAGTCCTCTATCCAAAACTACAAAAGGGTGAATGACTATTTTTTTATGCATTTGGTCTGATTAATGGAGGATGACAGAGCTAAAAGGTTGAGCATTGATGCTCAAGAAGTCATAGATAAAAATGGAACTTGGTTCATCCAGTTCTCCACATTCACATACATAAGAATGGAAGGATTTAGTGGGCAACCTTTGATGTTGCCATCATATCCTACAGACAAAGTCATCCTCATGGAGATGACTAGACAGATAATTCCCTCTTATGAGGCATTTTCAAAGAGGAATAAGAAGCCTAATGTTACTTTCCCCATTTATATTGGGTGGTATATGTGTCCTAATATAGAGTTAGCAAAAGAATCAGAAGGAGGGTTACAGACGCTGAACTTGTAGCCCTTTCCATTAGCTAGACAATATGACCCTTACAAAATGGTGGAGAAACACATAAGCAAGAGGCTAGTGCATCAGGTGCACTTGTAAGATTATTGGGTAGATTGCCCAGATAATGTATAGGTAAGAAGAAGGAGCTATCAAAGATTGACATTGAAGAAGATCTAGACATTGGATTGTATTCCGATTCCTCCACAATTGCATCAAGATGATGTTATGAGAATATCAAAGGAATTTGAAGATAAGAAAATCTACATTGAGACTATCTCCTGACCAGATTGGAGTTAGCTGGAGGTAACCTCTCTTGACCTTGTAACGACAAGGGTCATGATATTGACCAAGGAATGGGTGGACCAACAAGTGGTTTCTTTGAAAGCTAAGGGGGTGGTCATCACAATAGATAAGAAGAGGAAGAGGCAAGAATTGCTTGAGGAAGAATATGATGATTTCCTAGAAGATAAGAGGCAAAGCCTAGAGGCCAAGCGGGCTAAAGCAACTTCATCAAAAGAAACTAAGAAAGGTATTGATAGTGGTGTAGACATCAAAACATTGACCTAATTATCCCCATAATTATCCCTCATTATTCCTTGTCATCCCCTAATTATCTTTATCATGAATTGATCCCTAGTTCACCCTATCCTAATCCTTACCCTTATCTATGAGATTTAATTAATTAATTAAATTAATTAAATCTCCACTTTATTACCATCCCGTAAATAATAAATTAAAGTTAAATAACTTAATTTATTATTTACTAAAAACCTAAATCGAAAACCTAAAAAACTATTCACAAAAATAATAAATTAAACATCAAAACCTGTAAAATACCTACCTCTTCCATTCAACTACTTGAATTGTTCTACCAAACAATATAAAAATCAATTTCATTCTCATTTACCCCCTGGAGAAATTACTTTGGATTTATGCAATCTTTTGAGCAACCACATTTTTAAGCGTATTTGGTAATATTTATTTTATCTTATCTTTTGATCTTTTAATTGGTGCATTTATATAAATTGAGGGTTTTGTCATATTGTCAAATCTTTTAGCAAAATTTATATCTGCTGCATACACTGGTGAACCTGATGTGAACTATGCATCTTTCTTAGTCGTTTGTTGTTGCAAGTCTTTGTGCAGGAATGGTTAGAATTTTTTGAATTTTTTTTAGTTTGAGGCCTTTTAGCCCCTGTACTACTGATTCAATGATCCATTTGTTTTGATTGCAAATCCATTGTCTGTTTGTTTGCATGGTAGATAGTTAGTTACATTGTAATTCACTGTTGTTAGGCATATCTCTATAATTTCTAATATTTTGTGGCAAAACTTTCATGCTTTCATTAAGCTTTCACCATTTTGCATGTTGACTATTGCAAAACTACATATGGCAAATATTCACTTCTATTACTCTTTGTTGTTATAATCTTTGAGACTTGGCCTTTCGTCAAAGGTGATGCAGTTGAAGAGTCATTTGTCTGTAGTTTTGCATCACATTTTCATGAAACATTTTTCCAAAAGGTTTTCTAAACTCGTTGGTTGTCCTTATTGATGTATTTTCTGATTTGATCCCAAATCGCGCTGGTTTTAATAGTTCCTTTTTAAAGCATTATTGTTGCTATTAACAGTTCTTTTTTGCAGGTACAGACATTGTCTTATATTGGTCAATGTTGTGACTAGTTGATCAATGTGAAAGATGAGCTATCTTCAATAGTAATCTCTCTGTGTTATTTTTCTTTTCAAATCCAAAGCTATATAATGGTTCATTTAACTATTATGGCATAGCATTTTGGTAGTTATTTCTTACCGGATAACTCATTAGTAAATTTTAGAATAAACACTAATCATCATAGGAAGTAGGAGTGTGAAACAAAGAAAACTAGTTTTGGTTTGAATATTTCTGAAGATCATTGATTGGCATGTGTAAAAACTTGTTGTCTTTAACTATTTTAACAATAGTTTTGTTGTTGTAGCAGGTGACAGGTTGCTAGCCATTGAAGACATTAATGGGCATTGGGTTGCATCATGGGCATTTTTAATCTCTCATTTCATTAATCAACAACATCCACTTTAAACACAACATCAAACAATTAGTCATTGATCATCTTGGTTTCTTTGTGAAACCACTAGCCTGAGTCATGGGCTATAGCTATTGGTTTCAAGTCATTTTTTGTTTTTAATTTTTTATAGCTAACTTTTGTTGTTAGTTACTGATTGAGTATATAGGTGTGACCGTGGCTTAAAATTGTAATGTTTGAAAACATCGAATTGTGCCTTGCAAATATTAAAATTTGAGTTTAAACCATAAAGTCATAGATAACCTATTATCAAACATTAAGCATAATTTCATGAATGCCATCACAAATAGAAAACAACTAGTGATTTCTTTTGGCTATAACATGTGACTTTATATCCATAACATCAAACTTAACTGCCAATGAAATTTGTCAATAGTCAGAGATTAGCAAACTACCAAAGTGCCCAATTTTAGCCCTCAAAGACTATTTCGCACAAATGGGCCTAACTTTTTCATTCCTCATTAGATTTTTACAATTTTGTAGGCATTAGAGAGGTGATTCAGAGATCTACGCAACAATATAATTAATTCTTTCAGATTCTTCCTAGATTTGTATGTATAAGCATCTGAAATTTAAGCTTTCATTTTGCAACATCAAAAATTGCCATTTAACATTTTGTGTGGACTTTTACAGATCATTCATCTTGGTCTAACATTTTCTTGCAGCTTTACGCCTATCAAAGACACAAAATTTGCAAACTACTAATACATTTCCTTGCAGGGTTTCTTTTATGTGTGTATGTATTTTGTTAACTTAGGAACACTTCATTTGGTGATTAAAATAAACATGTGCATTTGAAAGAGAAACACTTCAATTTGGTGCTTTGAAAAGAATGATTGTTTTCCATGTTTCGTGCACTTGCACATTTGTTTAGGTTAGTCACTGAAGGTGTGCTTATCTGTGTTTCTTATGCCCTTGCATATGAGTTTTGGGTTAAGAAATGGCTCATTGTGTTTGCCTTGAGTAGCATTCTTCCCAGGTTATAAGTGGTCTTGGGGGTTGAGAAAAAGCTACACCATGATGTCTTAAGTATTTCCCTCTACTACAATCTTGGGTACAAGAGAAAATAGCAATGCAGTTTTGTTAAGTATCCTCCCCTCTCATGCTTCATGTGATCTTGGGTGTAAGAGAAAGACAAAACACAGACCTTCCCTTTTATTTTTAGTAGGTGGCCTACCTTAGAGTTCACCCCAGGGTTCGACCACAAGCACGTATCTCTAGCAGGCTATATAAAGGGGCAAAAAATGAAAGGTGAGCTTAATCCACTTGTTCCATAGGGGGTGGGCCTTGCAGTCTCGAGTGATTTTAGATGCGAGTTAGAGATCTTGGTCTCCCATCGCTACTATGCCATGGTGTTCTTAGGAGTTCCCTCATTATGAACCTTTGTTGTAGAAGCCTAAGACCTTTTGACTGCTTACTATAGTGGTGCAAGGAATACAAATGGTACCCTGAAGTTACTTACCATGTAGGGTCTTTGGTTGAGGTGATACGGTTCCTTGTTAGGACTCATCCTTTCAAGGCAAGAGGTGTTAATATGGTCCAAGATCTTAGCATACTCTAGTTACCCACTCCAATTAATCCTATTTAAAATCACCGAAAGGTGAGGTAAGCCCACTATTGTAAACAACCTTTACTACTAGTTAGGTTGTGCTTGCTTTATTTGTTTGTGAACCAAGGCTGGGTGAGTTTTTTGGAAGAAAACTCACAAAATACCACATTTCCCTGCAATCAATGAGTCAAATCAGCCAAATATTTGTACGCAAACTATTTGTTGTGTTTTCTAATCACCACTTCAACTTGTCTCCTATATCAATAACTTGGCCTTCAGAATTGGGAACCTATCATCCTTTCATGTCACATGTCAAGTGGAACCTTGTCACTTTGAATCCTAAGAAGCTCTTTCAATTGATCATTCATCCAAATTCATTCACTCCCAAAATCTCTTTCTACCATTGGACTCCCATTATCCAATCGATCCTATACCAACATCTAAATCTTCAAGAGACTAAGACCTTTTTTCAATCAATCCCATATCGATCCATTTGCTTAAGAGGCCTTGACCATTTTTAAGTTAGTGTATCCTTGTCATCTTATCTTCTCTACTCAATAAGCCCTGACTTCCCTTGAGTAGAGGAAACATCTTAATCTCCTTTCTTCCTTAGGCATATCATAACCCTAAGTGTTTTAAAGGAGCCCTTTATCCATATCCAATCCTAAGGTCCATTTGGTCTCTTTGAGTCATCATTTTGACTCTATTTTATCCTAAATCAAACAATAAGTATCCATATCTCAATCTAATTCATATCATTTACCCCATCTTTTGGAGTCCTTCATATCATCCAAAACTATCCATCCTAAACCAATTGACCAATCTTTTTAGAGCTTTTTTACCATTCCAAATTGTCATCTATTTTTATGGTTACCACCCACTCCCAAGCCAAGAAAAACAATATGGAGTTCACTCCTAAAAAATGGAAACCTAGATCTTTGTGATTCCTTGAAGAAGAGCCTACTCATGATCAAATCCATCCCTCTCAAAAAAATCCTAGTTCATCACATTTTCATCATAATAAACTTGGAGACCTTTCAAGATTCATAGAAATCCAAGACATAATAGATAAACTAGATACCCCTAAAACTCCTTGATCTACACATGATTATACCGGATCTAAACCTATAGTTCAACTCCAACAAGATCTTGAAACCTTACAACTTGTTCATCTCTCCATGGATCATGATCCTGATTTTTACATGAGATATCTTTATGATTGTGGAGCTGAAGTCCCTGATGATATCTACGAGAGAGAAAAATCACGAAGAGAAGAAAGAAAAGCTAGGAATGAAGTTTAATCTAATTCCTCTCTCTATTAGCCCCCTTTAACATCTACATTGGATATGTCCCTATCTATCCCATCATTACACAATTTAACCATAGGGATGTCTCAAGATACTTACACCCTCATCAATTCCTTCATTAGCAATGTCCCAATCTATCTCATCATCACATGCTTTCACCCTAGGGATGCCTCATGATATCTCTATTCTGATAATCCAACCCCTCTCTTTCCATCAACCACCTTCAACATCTACAACAAAAATATCCCAATCTATCTCATCATCATACACTTTCACCTTGGGGATGCCACAAGATAATTCTATTCTTGTAATCTAAACCATGATCTAGTCATCATTTACATCTCCATCAATTCCTTCATTAGGAATATCACAATCTATCCCTATATCTTCTATATCCAAATCCTCCAACATTCCTTCATCACAATCAATCCCCAATGCAACTCACACTTCTATCCCTCAAATATCCCTCAAACATCCTCCATACATATTCATAACATCAATACTCAACCAACCCAAGTATCTACTTCCATACCCTCAACCTCACGAAACTATAACCCTACCAATGTCTCATCCACGAAACCTGTTGATCCTGAAGTCCTTCAACTACAACAACAACTCACCCAATCACTACACCAAACTGTAAATCTGAGACTACAATTGGCACAACAATCCCAATTATCTTCACAAGATCAAAATCAGCCACAATCACCACCTCAAACACAATTCCACAATCAATCAAAACTCTAATCGAATAAATGATAGATAATCAGATTGGTTCTCAACAAAAGGAATACTCTTTCAAGGAACTATGTCCCAATCCATTTGATAAATGTTTAATCATGGTACCTTTTCCTAAACATTTTGAAATACCAAAATTTGACAAATATAAAGGAAAGGGTGACCCTAGAGATCATGTTTCAGAGTTTTGTATTGTATGCATAGAATTTCAACATTAACCTACATATCCAATGAGACTTTTTCCTAAAAGGTTGGTTGGGTTTGTTGTTATATGAAGCCTAATCAGACTCAGAGGTTAAATTTACCTCACTTTTGTTGGCGTGGTTTCCCCCTAAATGATTTACTAGGGTCAAGAGGCAGCACCCCTTGCGGGGCTTTGGGGGTAGTGCCCTTGGCGCACTCCCTATTGTGATACAGGGTGGGGTCGAGGGGCAGCGCCCCTGAAACCTCCAATGATTTTTATTTTTTTATAAAGGTGTCGGGAGTTATTTTTCTATTGGTTGACATAAAAAAATCCTTATTTTTGTAACCGACATAAGGCTTGATAAAAGCAGCTAAGGGTTAGGGTTTCTGTTGATGTATTGTAGCATTTTACAGTGGTATTGAGTTACAAGGATTGCTGGTTGTAATCAATTTTATTTACTGGATAATAATATTGGACTCTTTGTTGGTGGATGTAGCCCAAGTTTGGGTGAATTACGTTAAAATTTGTCTCTCGCTATTATTTTTCTATGTATTTTCATTCCTCTGTTTAATCTTTATTTGCATTTAATTGATATCTTCTACATACAATTCTTAAAAAGTGGTATAAGAGTGGGTTTTGTTTGATTATTGTCTACAAGAAGGTCTCATAGTTGAGTGGGAGTCTCAAGGTTGAGTGGGAGAAATGGTGGACGAGGGTAAATTGAAGGTAGATAAATTCAATGGGTAGAACTATCAATAATGGAAGATGCAAATCGAGGATTATCTCTATCAGAAGGATTTATGGGGGCCGTTGGAAGGAATAGCCAAGAAACTAGTAGCAATGATTGATGAGGATTAGAATCCTCTGGACAAAAAGGCACTGGGAGCCATTTAGTTGTGCTTGGTACCATTTGTGGCATTCAATATAATAGAAATGATGACAACAAGTGAACTGATGAAAGCTTTGGCTAAATTGTATGAAAAACCCTCAACCTCAAATAAGGTATTTCTCATGAAGTGTTTGTTTAATCTAAAAATGATTGAAGGTGGATTTGTGACAGATCATTTAAATGAGTTTAATATGATTATTAGTTAGTTAACTTCTGTAAAAGTGAAATTTGATTAAGAGGTGAAGGGTCTCTTAGTTTTATGTTCTTTGCCAGAAAGCTGGAATAGCTTGGTAATGGCTATAAGTAACTCTATCTCTGGTTCAAACACTTTAAAATTTGATGATGTTGTTGGTGTTATCCTTAGCAAGGAAATGCGATGGAAAAGCTTAGGAGGGTCCACATCAGGTAGTGTTTTGAATGTAGAAAGCAGGGGCAGATCAAAGGAGAGAGGAAAAGGTTATGGAGGTCATGAGAAGTCATGAGGAAAATCAAAGGACAAGAGGTCCCAATCCAGAGGATAGAAGGATTACTGGTACTATGGGAAACCAGGTCATCTAAAGAAAGATTGCTGGTTTCAGAAGAATAAAGGAGACAAACAAGAAGGCAATAAGGACGCAAATGTGGTAAGTAATAAATCTGAAGATAATTCTTTGATTCTTTCCCTAGATAATGTTAATGATTCATGGGTTTTAGATTTAGAGGCCTCATTTCATGCTACGCCCCATAGAAGTTATTTTCTTGATTATGTCCAAGGGGATTTTGGGCTGGTTTATTTGGGAGATAATGAACCCTATCAGATTGTTGGAAAGGGAAGAATCAAGATTAAGTTGCAAATTGGAATCATTAGCTACTACAAGAGGTAAGGCACGTTCCAAGGCTAAGTAGGAATTTAATTTTAGTAGGGCAGCTAGCTGATGAAGGTTGCATTATTATATTTACTGATAAAAATTAGAAGGTTGCAAGAGGTGCCTTAATAGTAGAAAAAGGTATGAAAGTAGGCACCTTATATCTTTGTATAGGTCATATTGTTCATTCTTCTTTAGCTATTGTAGAGAAAAAACAAACAGGTTTAGGAACAATTGTTACAGGTTCACAGGAAGAGACTGAAATAGTTGCTACAGGTTCTAAGACAACACTGTGGCATAACAAACTTGGGCATATGAGTGAAAAAGGTATGAAGGTACTTCATTCTAAGAAAGTTTTACTAGGTCTGAAATGTATTAATATGGATTTCTATGAATGTTGTGTATGGCAAACAAAAGAGAGTCAGTTTTCTCAGGGATGGGAAGCAAAAGAAAGATGAAAAGTTGGAGCTTGTGCATACAGATGTGTGGGGACCGGCTCAGGTATCTTCTCTCGATGGCTCTCAATATTATTTTACATTCATAGATGATGCAACTAGGAAGGTTTGGATTTATTTCCTTAGGTAGAAATCTGATGCATTTGAAACATTTAAGAAGTAGAAAAGCTTGGTTGAGAATGAGACGGGTAAAAGATTAAAATGTCTCAGATCGGATAATGGTGGTGAGTATTATAGCAAAGAATTTGAGGATTATTGTTCCTTTAATGGAATTCGTAGGCAGAAAATGGTTCAAGGGACTCCATAGGAGAATGGAGTGGCTTAAGGCATGAATAGGACAATAATGGAGTGTGCAAGGACCATGAGATTGCATTCTAGGCTACTTTTAAACATATGGGTAGAGGCTATTAACACCACTATATATTTAATTAATAGAGGTCCCTCAGTTCCTTTGGGCTGTGGTATTCCAGAGGAAGCATGGACAGGTAAGAAGGTGAGTTATTCTTTTCTCAAAACCTTCGGATGTGAAGCATTTACACATGTAGATTCTAAAAATAGAACCAAGATGGATGCAAAATCAAAAAAGTGTACCTTCATTAGATATGGCATTTATAAATTTGGTTATAGGCTTTGGAATTTTAAAAATAAGAAAATTGTGAGAAGCAGGGATGTTGTATTCAATGAGAAGGTGTTGTACAAAGATCAGTTGCAGCATCATGAGAAGAAAGAAAATGATTATGTGGTGCTGGATGATACTCTAGATAATGATATTCTAGTGGTTCCTCATGCTCTGTAATAGCAACAAGAAATACCATCAACTCTAAGGAATGTTAGACGGTACACAAGGCTAAGTAGACCTCCTGAAAGGTTTTCTCCCTCTTTGTATTCTATTTTGTTAATAGATACTAGTGAACCTAAAGGGTATGATGAAGCTATGCAGGTGGATACAAAGCTTTAGTGAGAACTTGCAATGAAAGAAGAAATGGACTCCTTCCTGAAAACTTAGACTTGACAATTATGTAAGTTGCCTGCAGGTAAAAAGGTTTTACCAAACAAATGGGTTTATAGGATGAAAGAGGAAGATGGAGCTAAGAAAAGATTTAAATCCAAGTTAGTTGTAGAAGGATTTGCATAAAAAAAAGGTATTGATTTTGATGAGATATTTTCTTTGGTTGTCAAGATGACTTCTATTCATATTGTTTTAAGTATTGTGGCTACTAAAGATTTACATTTGGAATAGCTAGATATGAAAACTACCTTTCTCCATGGTGATTTGGAGGAGGAGATATATATGGAATAGCCCTAAGGATTTGAGGTCAACAGTAAGAAGAAATTGGTGTACAGATTGAAGAAGAGTTTATATGGCTTGAAACAAGCACCTCGGCAATGGTATTTGAAATTTGATAGTTTTATGGCTGAGCAAGGCTACAGCTGGTGTAATTTTGACCATTGTGTTTATTTTAAGAGGTTGGATAATGACATCTACATTATTTTATGTTTATATGTTGATGACATGCTTGTAGCAGGGTCTAACATGGATCACATAGAGTTAAAAAATAGTTAGCATAATCATTTGCTATGAAGGATTTGGGGGCAGCAAAATAAATCCTTGGTATGAAAATTTACAGAGATAGGAAGAACAAAAAATTGACTCTATCTTAGGCTAATTATGTTGAAAAGGTGTTGCAGAAATTCCATATGGAGAATGCAAAATTTGTCAACACACCTTTGCCTAGTCATTTGAAATTGACTAAGGAGATGTGTTCTAAGACATAAGAGGAGGAATAAAAAATGTCCAAGGTACCATATGATTTAGCTATAGGAAGTTTAATGTATGCCATGGTATACACGAGACTGGATATTGCACATGTTGTAGGAATCGTAAGCAGGTATATGAGTCATCCCAGATTGGAGCATTGGAATGTGGTAAAATGGATTCTCAGATATTTGAGAGGTACATCCAATAAAAACTTATGTTTTGGGGGCTCTAATATTAATTTAGCAAGTTATGTGGACTCAGATTTGGCAGGGGATATTGATACTAGGCGAAGTACTACATGTTATGTCTTTAGTGTAGGTGGGACAATGGTGAGTTGGATCTCCAAGTTGCAAAAGGTGGTTGCTTTATCCACCACGGAGGTAGAGTATGTAGCTGCAAGAAAGGCAAGCAAGGAGATGATATGGCTGCAATCTTTCATAAAAGAATTGGGCAAACAATAGGCTAACAATTATTTATTTATGGATAGCCAGAGTGCCATACATATTGCAAAGAATTCTACCTTGCATTCAAAGACCAAACACATACAGTTGACCTATCACTTCATTCGATCGGTGTTGGATGATGGACAATTACGGCTGGAAAAGATACATATAGATGAAAATCCAGCGGATATGTTTACAAAGGTAGTAACAAGGGAGAAGCTAAGCTTCTCTTCAGCTTCAGTTGATCTTCAAGACTAAAAAACAATAAAATTAGAACAAAGTCCAGGGTGCTTATTTTCCAGTGGGAGCTATAGGCTCAGTGGTGTTATGATCAGTCTCCAAGTGGGAGATGATATGGTGTGGAGTCTGATCAGTCTTTATGTGGGAGATTATATGGAGCCTAATTAGACTCAGAGGTTAAATTTACCCCACTTTTATCGGCGTGGTTTCCCCCCAAATGATTTAATGGGGTCAAGGGGTAGCACCCCTTGTGGGGTCCAAGGGGCAGCACCCCTGGTGTGATCCCCGTCACGATACAGGGTGGGGTCGAGGGGTAGTGCCCCTGAAACCTCTAATGATTTTTATTATTTTATAAAGGTGTCGGGAGTTATTTTTCTATTGGCCGACATTAAAAAACCCTATTTTTGTAACTGACATAATGGTTGATAAAAGTGGCTAAGCGTTAGGGTTTCTATTGATGTATTGTAGCATTTTGCAGTGGTATTGAGTTGCAAGGATTGCTGGTTGTAATCAGTTTTATTTACTGGGTACTAATATTGGACTCTTTGTTGGTGGATGTAGCCTGAGTTTGGGTGAACCACATTAAAACTTGTCACTCACTATTATTTTTCTATGTATTTTCATTCCTCTGTTTAATCTTTATTTGCATTTAGTTGATATCTTCTGCATACAATTCCTAACAGGGTTAGCCCTTGAATGGCTCTCACGTCTCCCAGGAAACATCAAATCATTTGAACAGTTAGCAGAGGAATTTGTTAAGAACTTTACCTACAACATAGAACATGATACCTCTATGCAATCCCTTTACAATACCAAATAGAAAGGAGGAGAAACCCTTACTTCTTTCCTACAACGATGGAGGCATATCATTAGCT
This sequence comes from Cunninghamia lanceolata, assembly GCA_027924645.1. Lineage (NCBI taxonomy): Eukaryota > Viridiplantae > Streptophyta > Pinopsida > Cupressales > Cupressaceae > Cunninghamia > Cunninghamia lanceolata. Next base: position 11,134,836 of record BSBN01000112.1, on the reverse strand, counting down.
AACTTCCTTGCCATATTCTTGAAAAAAAACTACCAATTTTTGTTCAAAATCTTAATCAAGAGCTAGCTTTCCATTTACAAGTACAATGCTCTAATTCATTTGAAGAAATCATGACATAAGAAAAGATGATAGAAACAACCCTTATCAATAAAGGTCTCATTAAAATCTACAAAGAGAACAACAATCACAATTCCAACAACCAAAACAATGATAAATCTCGATACTGGAACTGAAACAAGAACATTGTGAATGATGGAATAACTAATCAAAACATGTCCAAAATGTGCAAAACAAACCATTTGTTCTAGTTCTTCTTCGATTCATAATGCACCTCAAGATCGTCCACCAAATCTATAGAAGAACTTTACCCTTCCAAGATTGAGACCACCACGTAAATTTTTAGAATTAGCAGAACCTCTTGAATCAGTATTTCAAAAACTTAAATAAGCCAACATGATCAAACTTCCTGAAATTGCTAGACCTTACGATGAAATTTGACCAAACAACATAGATCAAGCACCTCAAGAGTTTCCCAATGAGAATCTCAAAGTGTACCAAGAACCATTTCCTCCACATGGGCAAAAAAATAATAGAGCCAATAATGTCAATACTTCAAATACATCCACATCACACCATGAAGACCAATACAACTATGGCAACAATAGTGTAATTGGCCATATCGAAGTTTCATATCCTCATGTCAATGTTGTCATGATTAGAGATAGACCTCCCTAGTGTGATGTCACTACATGAAGAGGCCGTATTACTGTTCAGGGAAATCCTTCTCTGTCAAATCTTACAACTCCTGTTTCATCCCATAATGCTCGTAAATATAATATCTTGGATCAATTGAAAAAGACACTTGCCTAGATCTCGATCTTAGAGCTTTTAAGAATGTCTCCTCAACACAAACAAATCTTGGATAAAGCCCTTGTATAATCTGAAGTACTAGGTGATATTGTTGTAGATCAATTCCAACTATGGTGGGGACTCTTACATCCACTCCTCACATCATCTTCATGGAACCAAAAAGCTCCTCTCCTAATCATTTCCACAATGAAGCCCTCTATTTAAAAGTTATTGTTAACCAACGTATCATGAAATGGGTCTTGATAGATGGTGGAACAACTTTGAATCTATGTACCCTAAAATTAATAAAACAACTGGGATACTCTGATGAGGACATTGAAGAAAAGTATCAAATCATGATTAGAGCTTATGATGAAGGCGAAAGAAAATCAGCTGGCACAATTAGACTCCCAATCAAGGTTGGTCCTATTACAATGGAAACTACATGTCAGGTCCTAGATCTTGATCTCCCATGAAAGATTCTCCTAGGGTGTCCATAGATTCATGCCATACGAGCCATACCTTCCACATACCACCAATGAACAAAATTCCCATTCAATGATCGCTAGATTACCATACAACCAGACCCTCACCCCTTTCAATATTGCAGATGATTGGAGGGTCCCTATTGACACCAAAATTATTGCCCAACTAATGAAGTTGCCCAATCATCATCCAAATACATCAATTCATCCACTCACCCCATCTTCATCACCCACACCTTTCACTTCCTAACTAGAGATCAAGGCTAAGATCAATGATAAAGGCATAGGAGAGTACACTATGTTTCATATCAATGAACTTCCTCTTTGGCCTAAGAGCTATGGGTGATCTCGTCAGGTTAATTAGGTCTTGGTTCCTCATCCGCAATTGAAAAATTTTAAATATTGGGGGCAAATGAGTCAAGAAACCATTGATGAAGATATTTCTAAATGGCTCTATAGTGAAGAGGATGAATAGAGACAATTACCATTGAATATATATTAGAGAGTTTAATGTCCCTTTCTAGTGAGTCCGAGTTTTTCCTTTGACCTTGCACAATTTAACTCACCAAAGAGAGCATTAGTATACAATTCTTCTTTAAAATCACATGTCATTATTTATAAACATAAACCATTTGTTTCATGATCCCCTAGAAGAGATTTACTTTGCCCTTTTTGTTCATCAAATCCTCCCTCTTATGAGAGTGAATCTGTTAGGGTGCAATGCTAATGGTATAGGTCGTTCTTCCTTCGAGGGGTACTCTAGACCCAGGTCACTCTAGGACCTTCCTTTGACTTGGGGTTCTCTAGACCACTCAAGTTAAAAGACTACCTCTTGCTCCCTAAGGTACCATCTTGAGACAAGGGCTCGAAGGGGTGCTCTAGACCAATGAACCCATACCTATCCTTGGTTGATTGTCTGCCCCTAATCTTCCTTACTCCTCATAGTGGTGAGTTAATTAACATTATTGCCTTCCTCTATTTTAGGATTTCATTCCTTTTATGTACTTATACTCTTTGTATTCATTTATCTTTTCCTTAGTTCATTATAATGAAAATGCACATAAATATTTCATACTCATTACATAATCTAACTAAACTGGTTGCAATGCGAACAATTCATAATTTATAATGATTTCATGCTATTACAGTCAACTATTGGTATTATTACACTAGGCAATTCATATGTTCATTATTCATAATTTATCATTACATTTCACATGCTATCTTTATGATATACTCTATATCTCATATACTATTCCTTAACACCATATGGGGTCGATAGGGTGTAGCATGCCTCTGTTTATCATAGGCTCTATTTGTCTCCCATCCTTATTCAAGAAGTACTTGTATTCTTGAGGCTAAGGATTCTGTGATAATTCTTGGTACTCTAGGTAGCCAAGACCAATACATCGACTATGAATGACCTATTAGACATGTCACCCTAATTCGATCCCACATGAGGTTAATGAATGGTATACAGATTACATAGTTAGTGAGTATTGAATATGACTGTCCATAAATTATATTGCTCAGGACTGGCTATAAATAAATGCAGTGCTATACTGAACATCAATAACAAGTGAAGGAAAACAATATACTATCGTACCTATGGTATTATAACAGTTCGATTAATGGAGCATGAAAGAATGGAAGCTTGCTGTTGAAATGTCTTCTTATAGTGCCTACTGTAATATCTTTGATGGCAAATCAGAACTATGTAGAGATTCTAACTCTATGCCACTTGATTTAGCTATGGCTTTATTTACTGATTGAAGTTATCTTTTCCCAGAAATGTATTATGCTTCTGCTCTAGTTTATATTCAAATGCAGATGTTCGATGTCTTTTGTAGAATATGATTTGATGTTTATATAGCTTTCATTTACTGGCCTTTTGGAGAAGACGTGACTCTTCTAAGATGAGCGAATGCCTCCTTATGCATCAGATCCTTTAGCAAGTATAATAACTTTCATTTGTTAATCTCCTTGTCTTGATCTTAATTTGTCTTGATTCTTATTTTGTCTTTTTCTTCTTGGTTTCAAAATTGACTAAGTATGGGAAGGTATAGAGGGTAATAGGGAGAATTCCTCAATGTTTATTATTTCCAATCTTTAATTGGTAAAATATCAGATCATTACAGGCCCCCCTTCTTGAAATTGCTTGTCCTCAAGCAATGTTTGAGTTCAGGAGAATTTGCTGTCCTTCCCATGTGGTATCATCCTCGGGCAGGTTCTTCCATTTAATGAGATATTCGGTGATAGTTCTATTTCTTAATCTTCTTTCTCTAGTGTCCAAAATGGGCTCAGGTTCTAACACTAGTTGCCCTTCATCATCAAGAGGTGGTAGATCTTTACAAGGAGCAACCTTTTGACCAAGAACTTTCTTAAGTCAGGATACATGGAACACATTGTGAATCTTGCTATGCTTGGGCAATTCGATCTCATATGCAACTTCTCCTATCTTATTCAACACCTTATAGGGTCCATAGAACCGGGGTTTGAGTTTTTCCGCACCAATGGATTTTATAGACGTTTGGTTATATGGTTGTAATCTTAGGAACACCATATCTCCTATTTCGAATGACCTCTCCACTCTTTTCTAATCAGCATATAATTTTTGTTGATTTTGAGCATGATTCAAGTTGTCCTTTAAACTCTCATTACATCCTCATGTTGTTGGACAAAATCTTTAGCTTTAGGAACTCAACTTTCATGTAGAACTAGATTTCCAAAGGAGGTAGCTTCATACCCATACAAGGCTTTAAAAGGGCTCATTCCTATTGATATGTGATGGGTTGTATTGTAGCAATATTCTCCTAAATGTAGCCATTTGATCCATCCCTTTTGCTGCCCCGTGACATGATTACAGAGATAGCCTTCAATCCATTTATTCACAATCTCAGTTTGGCCATCCGTTTGGGGATGGTAGCTAGTGCTTGGTGTCAGCTCGGTTCCCATCAATCTGAACAATTCTTGCCAAAATGAACTCATGAAATGGCTATCTCAATCACTAACTATGCTTTTTGGTAGTCCATGTAGTCGGAAGATTTCCTTGAAGAATGTTTCAGCCACTTGAAGCGCCTTATATTCGGAAGTGATTGCCATAAAATGAGCATACTTTTTGAGTCGATTTACAACCACATATATACAATCCTTTCCTTGTGCTTTTGGAAGGCTGGTTATAAAATCCATAGAAATGCTTTGCCACTTTTGTTCCGGGATGGGTAAAGGTTGAAGCAATCTGGTAGGATGAGTTTGTTCTACTTTGTTTCTTTGACATGTATCACATTCTTGCACATGTTTGTGTACATCACCCTTCAAACCTTTCCATGCAAATTTTTCTCTAACTTGCTTGTATGTTTTGAAGTACCCTTGGTGCCCGGCTAAGGGATTACCATGAAATTCTCTTAAGATCTTCTCCTTCATCTTGGAACCAGCTGCTACATAAACTCTATTCTTATAGAAGATGACTTCTTCCCTTACTTTAAATTCCTCATTTGGTGCCTTTCCTTCAAGGATGCTTGTGGTGAGAGGATCTTTGGCATATTTAGAAATGAGGATGCTTTTCCAATCGGGTGAGATACTTGTCATGGCACATAGTAAGGGTCTTCTAGATAATGCATCCGCGACCACATTATTATTTCCTTTGACATAGGTGATGTCAAAATTGTAAGCTTGCAACTTACTAACCCATTTTTGTTGTCGATCATTCAAGTCTCTTTGGTTTAGGAAGAATTGAAGACTATTATGATCGGTCTTGACCATGAATTTCCCACAAACAAGGTATTGTCTCAATTTGTCCAAGGCATGCATGATAGCCAACATCTCCTTGTCATAGGTTGAATAGAGTCTCTCTATTGAAGATATCTTTCTACTTTCGAAGGCAATGGGGTGTTTATTTTGCGTTAGGACAGCCCCAATCCCTTCCTCTATTTTAGGATTTCATGCCTTTTATGTACTTATACTCTTTGTATTCATTTATCTTTTCCTTAGTTCATTATAATGAAAATGCACATAAATATTTCATACTCATTGCATAATCTAACTAAACTGGTTGCAATGTGAACAATTCATAATTTATAATGATTTCATGCTATTACAGTCAGCTATTGGTATTATTACACTAGGCAATTCATATGTTCATTATTCATAATTTATCATGACATTTCACATGCTATCTTTATGATATACTCTATATCTCATATACTATTCCTTAACACCATATGGGGTCGATAGGGTGTAGCATGCCTCTGTTCATCATAGGCTCTATTTGTCTCCCATCCTTATTCAAAAAGTACTTGTTGTACTCTTGAGGCTAAGGCTTCTGTGAGAATTCTTGGTACTCTAGGTAGCCAAGACCAATACATCAACTATGAATGACCTATTAGACACGTCACCCTAATTCGATCCCACATGAGGTTAATGAATGGTATATATATTACACAGGTAGTGAGTATTGAATATGACTGTCCATAAATTATATTGCTCAAGACTGGCTATAAATAAATGCAATGCTATACTGAACATCAATAACAAGTGAAGGAAAACAATATACTATCATACATGTGGTATTATAACAGTTTGATTAATGGAGCATGTAAGAATGGAAGCTTGCTGTTGAAATGTCTTCTTATAGTGCCTACTATAATATCTTTGATGGCAGATCCAAACTATGTAGAGATTATAACTCTATGCCACTTGATTTGGCTATGGCTTTATTTGTTGATTGAAGTTATCTTTTCCCAGAAATGTATTATGCTTCTACTCTGGTTTATATTCAAATGCAGATGTTCGATGTCTTTTGGAGAATATGATTTGATGTTTATATAGCTTTCATTTACTGGCCTTTTGGAGAAGATGTGACTCTTCTAAGATGAGCGAATGCCTCCTTATGCATCAGATCCTTTAGCAAGTATAATAACTTTCATTTGTTAATCTCCTTGTCTTGATCTTAATTTGTCTTGATTCTAATTTTGTCTTTTTCCTTATTTTGTCTTTTTCTTATTTTGTCTTTTTCTTCTTGGTTTCAAAATTGACTAAGTATGGGAAAGTATAGAGGGTAATAGGGAGAATTCTTCAATGTTTATTATTTCCAATCTTTAATTGGTAAAATATCAGATCATTATAGAGAGGTTATCCTATCATCAAAAAGTTGGGCTATAAAGAAGGTCGACTTGGGAAATAACTGTTGGCAAGAGACATTCTGTGGCTTTATAAGTGTTGTCATTGATGGCAACAAAGTCTATCCCACACATCTGCAGTACATAATATGACTATACTGGAAGTCAGATTGAAGATTGTTTTGGTCCAGTGAACAAGAATAGAGTATGTAACAAGGTCTGACAATCAGGTCTAGATCTCTCAGATGGTGTAACTTAGAAAGTTGCAGACTTGGACAAGTTAAGAGGGGTATCATGACTACTATATTCCAGAGATTTACCCTCCGATGATAAAGCATGAAAAAGATATGAGCATCTGAGTGTTGGGTTCCAGACAGGTAAAGCAGACAGAGAAAGAACTGACCGACAGAGCATCAGACTTCAATCCGCATTAGTAAAAGGTGTTGATCAAGCTATTTGGGGATTATACATTGTTGGCTGACATGATCAATGACTTATATGCCTATGCTTTTGATATGCATCACAAATCAAGCTTGGATTCAGCCGATAGATCAGTAATTTGTAAATATCTTGAATGTTCTTGTTGCTGACTAGAAAGTTGATGAAATCCTTGATGTAGATATATATACTAGATGGATTCCAGTGTGTAGGTGTGTGGAATATACAAGTGATGAAATAAAGTGTGAAGAAAAGAAAGGACAAGGGTAAAAGCAGCAAATCAAGTCCGGCATGTGACAAAGCAACAGTACCAAAACAAAGGAAGAATGAAGTGCATCAAATCAGTATTCTGAGCCTAAACCAGAACTGAACTCTTGCATTTGTAGATGCTTCTCATCAATTCAAACACCTGATTACCTTCTGTAAGTTCTATAGATAGTGAGTCTCTTTTAGGTAGTGTGCCTCTTGTGAGCAGTGGCTCGACAGTGAGCCCTAATTGGCAAGTGCCATTTTGTACTACTTTATTCTTTTAACAGAGAATACAATCTTGGGTTAGTCACCCCGTGGTTTTTCCCTTAACATGGTTTTCCATGTAAAAATCCTTATGTTATGTGTGTTGATTTTATTTCTGTTCTTATGATCATATATTCTTATATGTTTTGATGCTGCACTAATTACTAAAGGAGAAAAGAAAGTTAAAGATATTTGAGATAACTGATTCACTCTCCCTCTCAGTTATTTGCCTTGTTTGCAACAATTGGTATCAGAGCTAAGTTCTACTAAACAGAGCCTAACAGCTTGAGGAAGATCTGGGAATCTCAATGGATATATATGGTATGAAGGAACAACTTCAGTCTACCCTAGATGATCTTGAATAATCCCACTCTGAAGTCAATAACTTGAGAGAAAGACTTAAACAAGCTAATGATTTCATAAATGAGCTAAAAGAAAAACTAAGTATCTCTGTGAAAAAGAGAAAGGAACAACTTCAAAAATTAGCAAATTAGAGTGAAGCCAATGATACTAATGAAGATCTAGATGAGAAAAACAATATATGTGAGAAGCTGTCAAAAGAGGTCATTATGGTAAGGCATGAGATGGAATCAGGGGTTATGAGATTCACCCAAGAAATTGAAGAAAAAAGGAAAATTAAAGATAATCGAAAAGAATCCCTCAAGGAGAAAATAGAGGACTACCACAAAATGGAGAGAATAATTAGACATCTTGAATCAGATCTTGAAGAAGCTAGAGACAATGAAGAACAACTTGAGAATCAGAGACACTCTTAAACAAGATCTTCAAACAACAAATGAATACAAAGAGAAATTCAAGATAAACTCAGCCCAACTTGAAGTTCTTCTTGAAAACCAAAAGAGGGTAGATGATAAGCGTAGCTTGGGATATGAGAAAGGTGAAAGCTTTGGATCCGGTCAAAAGAACTTTGGATCAGGAAATCAAAGAAACAGGCCTAGAAGACCTCTAGTAAGGCAACCAAATGCTCAAAGATATCCATCCTTCAATGGATACTACTTCAATTACAACAATTTCAGTCATAAAGCAACTCAATGCAGAAGGAGAATGAATCAGACTAATCCATCCTTCTCCAGACAATGTTTCAACTGCAAAAGGTATGGTCACAAATCTCATGAATGTAGAAATATGTAAATAAACAATTCATTCAATGATAGATGCTTTGCATGAAATAGAATGGGACATATAGCTAATCAATGCAGATCAAGAGGATATCAATCAAATATGCAAAGAAATGTTTGTTACAATTGCAATAGATCCGGTGTATCTTAATCAAAAACAAGATAAGGGTAAAGGAAAAGTGAATGTGGATTAAGTTCAAAGGGAGATGAGAAAAATTTGGGTGAAGAAGAGTACAGAAAATATTGGGGATGGATCTGCATCAGAATCTGGTGCTGATATTCCTTCTGGAAACTAAATAGATGAGCTCTGGCTCAGGGAGAGTCACAGAGAAAAATAAATTCCCCCAGCCAATCAATTGGTGCCTAAATTTGACACATGGAATGATGTGGATTAAAGGGTTCTCAGAAAAATATCTAAATAACCCTCGGTAAAAATATGAAAGATCCGCATGGAGTTTTGCAAGAGTTTAACCGTTCAAGTTGATCCGGTTTGACAGCCATCTGGTAAAGCAAGATTTTTATTGACAGATCTGGTATGATTCAAAGTTGAGATACTTTGATCTGCGGACCCATGGCATGACTAAAGAAAAGAAGATACATTGTCAATTCTCACTGACAATGATTCTAAGATCAGCACAATGATTCGAGAAGATCTCTCTTAAAACAGGGTAACCAGAAAACTTAAGTTTTACATTTATTACAAAAGGAAATTAGGGTTTGCGCAAGGATAAAAGGATTCATTCACTCATTATTTGTACATTTGCATTTGAGAAGAAGAAAAGAAGAGCTCTACATCAAAGCTTCTACAACTCACTCAAAGATCAACTGCAAAATCGAATCCAACCAATGATTTGTTCTAGCTCCTATTTCAAACCCTAAAGCGTAAAAAGGTACTTCCATTCTGAAAATCTCTCTGAATCTTTTGCAAGATGGCTACTCCAATGGTTGTTAAGATCACTGATAGGCCACGCCCAAAATTTAAGAAACACCCCTATAAATCTTTATAAGTTGATCCTTTAGGCGCATTCTCTAGCATTCCGCATGGGGTATTGCATGTAAAAGATGTCAGGGTTTATATCCATGCAAACATTGAGGAATTTGGAGACTCTAAATTGATGGACATCTATCACAAATAGCTAATAGATGAGAGCTTTGAACTCAAACCTCAATACAAGGCCCTCCAGGATAAACACTTCAGACATTGCATACACTTTCCCTGTTTTGCAGAAGATGATTGGGTCTGGTATGTTCGAAGCAGGATGCATGATAATTTCATGTGGTTAATGAGGCCCTTCAAGATAACAAAAGATACCATTAGGGCAGTAACTGGACTGCACTCATTCGGTGGGTTACCTGCACTCAAATATGTCAAGAACCAGATAGTAACTAAAGCCACCGGATCTAAGTTTAACAAGAGAGCAATGACCATAGATGATATCATAGATCTGGATGTCAAATTTTCCTCAATGATAATTGGATATAAGATCTATCATTCTAGTAGGGAGAATTCTGTGTCTAGGACTGCAATATATGCAGCATATCAGATGTTGAGGGAAATGCAGATTATGACCTATATGAACTTCTCTTAAATCAACTGTTAGAAAACCTATAGAAGATCAAGAAGGATAAGAAGAACTCCTTTAAGTATGGTTGTTTAATACTGTGTCTATTCTTCTATTACATGAATGAGCTACCCAGATTAAGTGGTTGGGTTTGGCAAAATGACAAACTAGTTACAATCCAGATTAGAGACTATATGTATGTACTTGGTGATGCTAAAGCTCAAAGTACAGCTCTCTAGGGTTACTTTAAGAATTCCAAAGCATGAGGCAAGCCAGAGAGAGGATACCTCAATCCATAGTTGAGAAATACAAGGATACAATGTGTTTCATGGTTGACACTGATCAATTCTTAATGGAGGTAGTTGAGCCCAGAACAATGTGGATAATGCCAATGGGATACAAGGTTGATTAGAAAATCTTGGAGCTACATATTCAACACCTGTTGAGCTAGCCTAAGGACCCTGAGGTAGAAAGGTTTGGAACCTTTCAAGAACTAAGTGTAAAAATACATGTTGAGTTAAGACAGTTGGAGATAAAGAGGAAAGTAAGAAGGGAAGTTGAGGAAATTGCTGAAAGATTTGGCATATCAAAAGAGGTAGTAGATGCAAACAGAGAGAAAATGGAGAAGGCTGAGAAAGAGAAACAAGAAGCAAAGAAAGGAGATGTTCTAGTACAAGCCTCCTCCCGGACTAGATCCTCCAAGAGCTCTGCACCTGCCACTCCTAAAATCTCAAGGGCCACCAAACCGGATGTCAAGACATCCGGAAAAGGAGAAAAGAGGACAAAGACTAAAGCCACAAGGTCATACACAAGTCTCAAAGATGATGAAGAAACTTAATCTGATGAGGAAATTAAGAAAATGAAGAAGAAGAAAACATCTAGGGAATTCTCTGCTAGTAAAAACAAAGAAGAAAAGGTAGAAGAATTTGTTGAAAAACCCACTCTTTCCATTGATGATATCATCAAGGCAGCTACTGTGGATGGGAAACTGCAACCAGTAATAGAGTTCTATGATGAATACAGTGATACTGACAAGAGGATTTTGGAAGAAGCTATAGTCAAGTACCTGAACATCTACAATAAAGCATTCATTGAAATTATATCATTAATTCCCAAAAGTTTAGAGAAGGTACTTGAACTAAGAAAAGAGAATACAAAAGAAAAAGACTTAGAGATTTGGGAACATATAACAATTCAGCTCTATCCTTCTATTACTCCAAAGCAAATGGACATGATCTTTAAGGACTATAAGGATGAATTTCAGAGTAAAGCAAGAATGAATAAGATTATGCTTGGAGAAACTGACCAAGTAGCAAGAGAAACAAAAGACATCCTTTGGAATGCCTTCAAAAGATTTAATCTTCCTATTTTAGAGGAAACAGAAGAACCTTCTACCATGGATGTTGAAGGATTAAATGTAACCAATGAAGAATCTTCTGACAAAGATGTAGAAGAATAAAAAAAGATAGATGAAGAGAAGTCTAAGGACTTGGATTCCTCTATTCTAGAAGAGGAAGTTCATGAGTAGTAAACACAGCTAAGAGCTCTCCTCCAGATCCCACTGCAAACATTCCAGATTTAGGAGCTGAAGGAGAAGGAAGAAAAGAGGAGAAAGTGAGTCAAGAAGAGGAGGTAAATAGAAACAAAGGAGAACAAGCAGAGAAGACCTATGATGACAGTTTTGAGGTCCCAAAAGAAAAGAAGACTTAGTCACCGGAAAGAGACACTACAGAGGCAGTGAAGAACTTTTTAAGCAAAGAAATGATGGAGATAGATGAACTTGAGCTATTTCAAGGGCCACTAAATTTCAACTCTCTCTCTCTCCGGTCCAGACAATGAAAATAGCATCTTTTGCTCAAGCCAAAGCAAAAGAAAAACTCCTAAAATCTCACATGGAAGACTGTGAACTGTTGGAGATGGCATCCGGGATGCTGAAGAAGATCATGCCATCATTCCAAAAGGATCCTTCAGCCCTACCATCTAGCAACCTAAAATCTTTGGTAAATTCTATTACCACTCACTTTGAATCTCTAGAAAAATCAGCAGAAGCTAAGGTCCGGAAGGAGTTTTTGGAAAAAAGATTCACTGAAGTACATGGACTCATTGCTAATGATAGGAGGACCCTAGAAATTGGAATAAAGAGCCTTGAAAATGCTCTTAAATATGGTGGGGACATGTACAAATTTTGTCTATCTTGGCCCAAAGTGACAGAGGATATTGAAAATAAGGTGAAAGAACAAGAAGGTAAACTGCCAAGTTTATCTCAGAATTTTGATCCCCTCACTTCATCCTTAATGAATCAAGAATGCTAGGCCATTGTCATCATAAATGAAATAAAGAGGTTAAACAAAGAAAAGAAGGATATAATAAATAAAATGAGTGAACTCAAAGGGATAATTATCCCTAAGTTAGAGGCAATGCATGAGGCCTTGACAGATGCTCAGACCACAGCCCGGACCAGTGATCCGACGGATTTAAGAAAGGCAGAAGCATATGCATTTTTGTTGAGTGGTCACATCTTCATTTTGGACAGGATGAAGTAGAGCTGGGCCACAGAATTTATACAGTTGAAGGCCACTTTTGAGGATATACTTAAGTATATGTAAGTATAACATATATATATATATATATATATATATATATATATATATATATATATATATATATATATATATATATATACTTATGGGGCTATGTATAGGTTAATTTTTGCAAACTTTAGTGTGCGGATTCCACCCTTTGCCATTGATGTCAAAGGGGGAGTGAGGAGTAGTGAAAAATGTGAAATCCAGTTTAGAGGGAGCTTCGGTAAATAGTGCAAAAGACAGAGCATCAACAAAGGGGGAGTTTATTGCGACACTTAGCCATTTTTCACTAAGTGTTGCCATCAATGCCAAAGGGAGAGATTGTTGGCAAGAGACACTGTGTGGCTTCATGAGTGTTGTCATTGATGGCAACAAAGTCTATCCCACACATCCATAGTACATAATATGCCTATACCGGAAGTTAGATTGAAGATTGTTTTGGTCTGGTGAACAAGAACAGAGTATGCAACAAGGTTTGACAATCAGGTCTGGATCTCTCAGATGGTGTAACTCAAAAAGTTATGGACTTGGATAAGTCAAGAGGGGTATCATGACTACTATATTCCAGAGATTTAGCCTCTGGTGATAAAGCATGAAAAATATATGAGCATCTAAGTGTTGGGTTCCAGATAGGCAGAGCAGACATAGAAAGAACTGACTGATAGAGCATTAGACTTCAATCCGAATGAGTAAAAGGTGTTGATCAAGCTATTTGGGGATTATATATTGTTGGTCAACATGATTAATGACTTCTATGCCTATGCTTTGATACGCATCGCAAATCAAGCATGGATTCAGCTGACAGATCAGTAATTTGTAAATATCTTGAGTGTTCCTATTGTTGACTAGAAAATTGATGAAATCCTTGACGTGGATATATATACCAGATGGATTCCAGTGTGTAGGTGTGTGGAATATACAAGTGATGAAATAAAGTGTGAAGAAAAGCAGGGACAAGGGTAAAACCAACAAATCAAGTCCAGTATGTGATAGAGCAACAGTATCAAAATAAAGGAAGAATGAAGTGCATCAAATTAGTATTTTGAGCCTAAACTGGAACTAAACTCTTGCATTTACAGATGCTTCTCATCAGTTCAAACACCTAATTACCTTCTGTAAGTTTTGTAGACAGTGAGTCTCTTGTAGGTAGTGTGCCTCTTGTGAGTAGTGTGCTCGGGTAGTGAGCCCTAATTGGCAAGTGCCATTTTGTACTACTTTATTCTTTTAATAAAGAATACAATCTTGGGTTAGTCACCCCATGGTTTTTCCCTTAACAGGTTTTTCCACATAAAAATCCTTGTGTTATGTGTGTTGAATTTATTTATGTTCTTATGATCATATATGCTTATATGTTTTGATGCTGCACTAATTACTAAAGGAGAAAAAAAAGTTAAAGATATTTGAGATAACTGATTCACCCCCCCTCTCAGTTATCTGCCTTGTTTCCAACAACAACAATAGAGAATATTAGAACCTTTAGAATTTCATCATCGACTTAAGCATGCTAGGCTAGGGTTTGGATCCACCAAGCGTGAGTCACCTGATGTCGAGTTTGTCTTAGACAAAGTGGCACAAGTTTTTCTCGCAGTCGAGTCATTTAATCTGGATACCTTCATAGATACTTTTGAAGTGGTCGTCGATGTCTTCAAAGATAATGCCATCTATACCATCACTTATTCCTTTAACCATCCATCTTCCTTCATCTGCTTTACCTCCACTTCTTCCAACTCCTAACATCCCTCCATCCACTTAACCTCCACTCCTTCCAACTCCCAATATTCCTATCCTCAAATCCCCTTACCACTTTAGCTACAAATCAATCCATACATCTCGTCCCTATAAATCCCCTACAATACCTAATCATGATCTACAAATACACACATCGACTAAACATGAAGCTATCCCAAACACCCCTATGTGATTCAATAATAAAAATCTGGATGCCTCCACCCATAAAGCAAAACATCCTAATAATCCTCATGCCACATGGCACCGATTTAAAAAATCAAAGCAAAACACAAAACAATTTTGGAACTCACACAATCCAAGTCATCTCTCACAAACACTTTGCAACTCATATGCACAATGGTAAATTCAGTGCTTAATGATTTGATCTTGTTACTAGTAACCAAGCCATAGATCCCTCATACTAAACCATAGATCCCTCATGCTAAACCATCCTTTACCTATCTTATCATATCCAACATCCTTGCCTTATCCAGGGATATATCATTCCCATAATAGGCACTTATCCATTTATTGTGTTAATCTTTGACAAGATATATTAATGGCTTTGTAACTTATGTCAAGATTAAGTCTTTTAGTTCATAATTTTTCAATTTTGACTAGGGGTAACATAGTGTATGCATGCTTTTCTTTTTTTGTTTGTGTGTGTTTCATTGTTGTCTTGTTTCTATATCAGTCCTTACAACATATCTGCCACCATCATGGTCTTTCATATCATGGTGGCTTCAACATATATTTTCCATTTACTTTATGTCCTTCACACATTTGACACATCGTCACCCTAGTCTTTATACCTTGGTGAATAATGTTTGATGCTATATCAAACATCAGGTTGCTCAAAACTGAATCAACATAACTCTATCTCCTTCCCTTCATTTCCTTCTTCAAGAGCATATCCATCTCCTTCATCCCTACATATCTTCTTGAGGGGGCATCATCTACCAATCCTTCATTTTTATGAGCCCCATTTGAGCCCCATTCTATCCAAAATCCAAATCTAAAACCTATGTTTTAATCTTCTTTGAAACAACATTGCTTTGCAATATCGTCTCAAAGAGGGGCAAAATGTAGACATAAAAAAATTGACCTAATTATCCCCACAATTATCCCTCATTATTCCCTGTCATCCCCTAATTATCTTTATCATTAATTAATCCCTAGTTCACCCCTATCCTAATCCTTACCCTTATCCATGAGATTTAATTAATTAATTAAATTAATTAAATCTCCACTTTGTTACCATCCTGTAAATAAGAAATTAATGTTAAATAACTTAATTTATTAATTACTAAAAAACCTAAATCCAAAACCTAAAAAACTATTCATAAAAAAAATAAATTAAAGATCAAAACCCATAAAATACCTACCTTTTCTGTTCAACTACCTAAACCGTTCTACCAAACAATATAAAAATCAATTTCATTTCTCATTTACCCCCCTAGAGAAATTACTTTGGAGTTATGCAATATTTTGAGCAACCACATTTTTAAGCATATTTGGTAACATTTATTTTATCTTATCTTTTGATCTTTTAATTGGTGCATTTGATATAAATTGAGGGTTTTATCATATTGTCAAATCTTTTAGTAAAAATTATATCTGTTGCATACAAGTGGTATCTGCATATCCTCAAGGCCATCCCCTCAGAAAGTACAAGGTCTAGTCTTTGCTGGTACAACATCAAAAATGCCAAAAGAATAACATGCAGATGCAAAGGAGCCAGAGATTACTTAGTAGGATTTGGAAGAGGGAGAGGATGAAGAGCCATTGAATAGAAAATCTAAAGATGTATAAGCAGGGGCTAATATCTCGAGACAAATGAGAGGATAGGATCCTACAATGAGAGGATCAACTAGCACACAATCAAATGTCCAACTCTAGGAACAAGGAGGTGAGGTGCTCACCTTGATGGAACAAATGTTTGTTTCTCAGCAATTTGCATCAGAAAAGGATGCAAAATTAGTGATGCCTAAGAATAGGGATGAGGGTACAATACAAAATGACTTTCAACATAATGTCCCCATCCCTGCAATTGTGAAGTTCAAAACTAAGCTAGCTCAAGAAGAGATACTAGGATAAAAGAAGAGAATGAATGATCCTTCTTTGCCACTGGATGATACATAGACCTCGCAGATGATGATGTGACGAAGGATGTAACATCAAGTCCACTTGAGAGCCTAGTTAAGAATACAACATTGACACCCCAAGTACAAAAGACCACTAGAAATGAAGAGGAAGTTGAAGATATGGAGATGGCAGCAAAGAGCATTGGCCTGGAGGTGTTGATCGGAAAAGTCACCAGCCTAGCAATGATTGATTTGACATATGATGGAGCTGAGGATGAAGAGAAAGATGAAACCATGGAGCATGTGTAAATTGAAGATAACTCAGCCATGGATATAGATATCCACACTGAAGTGCCTATACATCATAGTGTTCATGATATTGGTGATGGACATGTCGAAGTAGAAGATAAAGAACAACAGAAGGCAGCATTTGGACAAACGGGTCCCATGACCACATTTGGATCTCAAGATCCAAAAGAGACAAAAGTGTTAATAATCAGACAAGAAGGTCCATTGAATAAAGATGATGAAGATAAAGTAGATGAGGTAATGGATGGTGGTGACTGTATACGCCTAAAAATGACACGACTCTGTCCAAATAAATATTCTTAATATTTATTTAGTCAAATTCCTCTATCAATAAATAAATAACAAAATTATTTATTTGATTCATATTCTCCCAACAATTAAATAAAATCAATTTTATTTAATTAAAATTAATTAAATTCTTCTAATTCGTCCAACAAATTAAATAATACCAATTATTTAATTAGTTCTTCCAAATTCATTCTAAATTAAATAATATCAATTATTTAATTATTTCTTCCAATAATATCATCTATAAATTTAAATAAATCAAATATTTATTTAAGTTGTCCATTTCTTCTAAATTGAGTTATCTCTAAATATAATTCAATCCTTGTACACATGCAATTGAATATTTTAAATATTTAATTGAGTTAAAATATCTTCTCATCCTCATGCAATTTCTATTCTCTAGTTCTATTCTCTTAACTGATTGATCTATTCTTTTAATTGATTTAATCTCTTTAGTTAACTCATTCTTCTATTTTATTAATTCATCTCATGTAAAATATAGCAAGACATATGTCTTCTTCTTACTCGCGCACATTTCTCAACCATTCTATACCGTTGATCTTCTCATTCTTTCTATACCATTGATCTTCTCTCTCCCAAGTCTATAAGTTGAACCCTATTCCTCCATTTCATTCATCCAATCTTTTAGTATTGTTACTCTGTAGGAAATACAGTGTGCCTTTGGCATCCAAGTCATTCCATTTGCTTGCGATCAACTTGTTACCATATCACTACCATTGTTGTGAAGCTCATCTTCATTACAAATCACTATCATAGCCATTCTCCATTGACAATCTTGGAATAGCAAGGAAGTGCACCCTCTAAGGGCCTCATTCATACATGCAAGATCGATCGAGATAGGCAACCAATGGAAGCTATGAAGTATTGAGGTTTGTAAAGGTTTTCATCTTTTGTTTGTTTGGTCTTGATTATTTCCCTTTTCATTGAGTTTTGGGTATTATTGATATTGATATATTGACTATTCATGTTTACTCCAATTTTCCCTTAACATTTTTGGCGCCCACCATGGGGCCTAGCCCCAATTTAACCCAAAAACTAAGTTTTTGTGCATTAGTAAGCAGTACACAGGAGAAATCTATGCATTTGACCCATCCTAACATGCATCTATTATATGTTCCGACGCATCTAATCTTTCAGTGCATACAAGCTTTGTTTCAACACATCTAACCTTTGATACGGTGCATTTATTGATACTGCCCATTTGTTCCATCTTGCAGCGCATCTATTCCATCCTGCTGCGCATCTATTTTGTATGTTGTTTCTACGCATATGTGCCCTGATTCAACGTATCTATCAATCTACGCATATGACCTCTGTTTCTAGGTATATGAGATCCAAATCAACACATCTGTCAATCTGCACATATGACCTCTATTTTTGTGCATATGATCTCTGATTCTGTGCATCTATAAAACTACATATATAACCTCTATTTATGTGCATATGAGCTTTGTACCTATGCATCTAATTCTGACATTGACTTTTTGAGTTTTCTTGTGGTTTTCGCTAACGCTAACACTTTTTTGCAGGGCTACTCTTAGATCTATTTGCAGGCTAGGCACTGGTTTAGTCATATAGCTGCACTTGTTAACTCATATCTTGATTTCTAAAGGAAAGTAAATGGATGTTCATGTAAATCTCACATAGTTCTAACTAGGAGGGTTGTAACTAAATGATTGCTATCTTACATATCATTGTGTCATTGCTATATTGCTATCTTTCAAGGTTAGAACACATTTCTATTTTGCTAAAAATTGAACTATTGCTATCTTGTTATCACTTCAAAGTTAACAAATTTTGTGCATGCCCAAGTAGATAGCTCATATAGTCTTTTTCTTTTTAAAACTAGGGGAAAAGAACCACTGTATTTCATGTTTTTGCGAATGATACCAGGCCTATGCTCTCCCCTATCTTGGGTGACCAAAATGCTAGACATATCATTTTCGTATGTATTTTTCCTTTAGAGAGGCCTACCCTCAAATATCCTTCCATCCTTAGGGAATGACCTTAAGTGGTAACAAGCTAAAGCCAAGCTCTGCCAAGCCACTATAAATAAATTGTGTTTGGAGTGAAAGCTTCAAATGACTGAAGTTGTGTTATACCAATAGCCAACCTCCCCTAAAAGCCTCCAAGGCACAACCCTTACAGGCTGGGAGACTCCATAATGGAGAGTAGTGTTGCCGCATGTATAACCACTCAAATGGTTGCACTTATTAAACATCTTTTTTTAGTGCTAAAAACCCCTATAAGTCGGTGCAGGGAAGGGTGATTATTACCTCCCGAAGATGCCTCACCTAGAAATAGGGAGAATTTCGTTTATATTGTCACAACCAGTCTAGGGTTTGTACTTTCTTTCTTGTCAAGAAAGAGAAAAAATTACAAAAAAAATCTAAAAATCCATGAAATCATTCTTTGTGTTTGTTGTGTCTTCTTTCCATAATTGATAAAATCAGACCAAAAAGACCATCTTGCAACCAAGAAACCAAAAATGCTGAAAAACATGTTGAACTTTGCAAAAACATTCAAAAAGACTAGAGCTATGCATTTATCTTATGAAGTTGCACTTTTGTTTCAACCTACTGTGCATATATCACCTATTGTTGCGCATTTGCTTTTTACCAGTACTACACATTCATAACAACTTGTTGCACTTATACCCTCTACTTTTGTGCTTTTATTTCTGTGCATCTGTGATAGTGAGCATCTCCACCTCTTTTGTGAGAAAATTTTCTACCTTTCTAAGTACCCATTTCGGTCTTGTGTCAGTTTCTGTCGGGATGACAACTGAATTAGAAGAACTAGCTCAAGAACTCAAGTACCAGAAGTTGTAGTTAAACTTAGACACCTCCCCCCAAGGTTGTATAGAAATTTCTCAAGAACTCCAAGCCATACAACAACAATTTGCAATCTTACAAGCTGAACAGGCCAGTACTAGCTACACCACACCCCAGAGTCATACATTCTTGTCCCGTCTTAATGATACTCTTGACAAGGCAAACACCACCTCATGTGGAAAATCATATACCACACCATCTACTAGTCCTCCTTCACCATCTTCTAAGACACATATCCCAAAGCATACCGGTCCTAGTCCAACACCACCATTGAGTTCCCTAAACTCTAAATGGACAACCAAAAAAGCCTCAGATGAGTTTTGGGAAAAATGTTTTCTAGATTTATACAGCAAAAGAAAAGATAGGGAGAATTCCAAATTCCACTCATCCATTTCCTCATTCATTTACCCATACACCTATAAAGGATGTGACCCAAGGACTACTAGCAGAGAGTCCACCATGTCCCCAAATTCTGATCCTTGACCTTGTCAAAGAGACTTCAAACATGTCAAAACCTACAACCCCTTCATCTAGTCGGCAACCCCTTGAGCATGTTGAAAAACCTCCTACCATGGACAAAAGTAAAGGTCCATCGTACCTTCATATTGTTGACCAAAATCCTATCCAAGAGACCTCTACCTACACTTCAATTCAAGCACATTAAGCATTATGTCAAGAGCACACTTTAGAACATGTGGAAACATTTGACCTTTGTCTAAATCAAGATCAAATCACCCCCATCCGACCCATGCATAACCTTTATCTTTTTGATGGTCCTATACCTATACATGAGCAAGAGATCCAATTTCCAACCATGCATAACATATATCTTTTCCATGATCAAGATACTACCTTTGATGAAGAAGCTATCCATGAGCAACTTGATCCTATACATGAGCAAGAGAGCTAATTTCAACCTCTCCATAACTTCTTTCATTTCTATGATCAGGACATTATCGTTGATGAAGAACATATACAAGAGCACCTTAATCCCATCACGCTAAATCCTAACTATGATCAAGATTCCACCTACGATCAAGAGTCTATCTATGATCAAGTAGACCATGATGATCCTCTTAGCCCACTTTATGTGTTCCATGGTCCCAAGATCCAACAACTTCCTCCTCCTTTGATGAGACACTTGCCTCCCAAGCAAGTGTAGAAGATTAAACCAATAATACTCCTTTGTCATCCATTATTGACCATGCTACAAATCCCCCACCATATATCCTTGGTCTTACTTCCTTCATTCATGAGTGTTCCTCCTTAGAACACCAACAACCATTATCCTATATCTCACCTTCTCCATCCAATAAGGAACTCATGTCTAGTGTTCCACCTATACATAATCCTGTTGTCCACCGCATACTCCAACATATCAACTATCAAGGTAAAGGCTTAGGCCTTCATGAATAAGGTATTTTGGAGCCCGTCCATGTCAATGTTCCTCCTCGTTCATATGGCCTTGGATAGATACCCCAAGGTGAACAATCTCAATATGTTGGTACTTCTTCCATTACTGCTAAATCCTCCACTTTCCACTGCAAATCCTTTCATATCCCCAAAACATATGTCACCATTCCACCTCCCTTATCATATACATCCCAAAAGCATGTGACCATACACCTTCCACCATCCAATCTACCACCGCTACTTCCAACTCCTAATATCCCTCCATGCATTTCACCACTACTTCTTCTAACACCTTATCCATCCATCTATGAATCCTCTAACAATCCCAATCATGACCAACAGATGCACATGTTGTCTAAACAAAGAGCTTCCACCCACTCTACTTCCACCATCTCAAGAGAATTCAACAACAAAAATCTAGATGCCTCTACCTCTAAAGTCAAAAATCCTAAGAGTCCTCATGACCTAGGATACAAAAGCCAGAAATCAAAGAAACGTCCTTCTCAAGAGTTGCATACAACCACACACCTATATGCCAAACTGAAAAAGGTGTGGGTCTGTATCCAACAAATAATTACCTCTGAAGCCATACAAAAGCTACATACACCCAAGCCCCTACCTTCATAGGTACTATCTAAAAGAAAAATGGTTTGGGTACCCAAGGAAAAAGCCCTCAAGTTACATGAGGCATCTACCTCTCAAGAATCCCAACCATCCACTTTCTCCCATTCCATCCAAAAGTCCCAAATTCCTCCATTCCAAATGACAAGAAAAGCTCAGAAAAATACTTAGTCTATGTGGATCCCTACATGCCTAAGTCATTCATCCACAAGCAAAAGTCTCTATTGCTTCCTACACTAATTTCCCATCACCAGCTTCAATGTTTATCATGGTATGTACAACCATTGGTCATGATTCCTTTCCATCCCACAAACATTTTCATATACCTCCATCTCCCCTTCCTTCCACTATTATCCTACATATCTTCCCCATCCTACTCCTATGGTCCATGCTTTTGCATAAGCCTTCCTTCCATATTTTGCATCATCATCCACTATCACACCCTTCCATAAACCATTATCTACCATTCTCCATCTCACTTTCATGCAATCCCCTACCAATGTCTATGAGAACACCTTGTCCATGCGACAACATCCATCTAGTGGGACTATCACCTCCTAAGGAACTAGATACTTGAGGCCCTCTCGTCCATTCTACCTATCCTATCCAAATGTTCAAAAAAAAAAGAAAAAAGTAAAGAGAAATCCCTTCGTCCAATGGTGAAAATCTGGTAAACAGGCACCTTGGATAAGTACCATGATGAAAACCTAGCAAACATGCATCATGTGTAGGTTGGTCTTCCATGTCATCTACCTTGGAGAGCACATTGTCTCATCAACCCTATCATTTTCCATCCTATCTTACCATACCCTCTTATCATCTGTATCCTACATATACCTATCATTTGAATCCATCCATCCTAATCTTCCATTCCTCTATTTTCTTTGGTCTTGATAAAGACTCGGGGCACAATGTTGACAAATGTTCTAGGTGTCTCTTGACATACCTTATCCCTCCAAGCCAAAGCAAACCAATCCTCTCATCTTCCTATTGTCATAAGCATTGTCATGAAAAATCTTAAATATTTCTACCTACAATGGGGCATGTTATTCCTATGTGACATAGTCCTAGGAGATCACATCCTTAGTTTCTTCTATCTACACATTCATATCTACTGTAACCCATCCCTCTGCCTATCCATGGTGATTCCTTGTCATCAGTGTCTAGCATTAAGGCTGTCGATAATGTCATCTTATCCTATCATGGCTTGATACTCTATCTCTTATGTCACCTTATCAACTAAGGTCTTATCTAGTATCTTATCCACAGTGTCAGCCTAGCATAGTGTCTGTCATTAGTACCATAGGGTCAACCCCAAACTATGTTGCCTCTATGTCGTCACGTAGGCAAGGCCATTTAGCAATGAGCCCCCGAGGCACTAGGTCAGTTCCTTAGGGTCCGTCTCACCAATAAGGATTGTGGAACCTTTCACAAGGCAGGTAAGCGCAAGCAAAACCCACTTTCAAGCAGAAATTTTGATGCAAGACCTTAAACTATCCAAAGCAAAGCAAGCAAGTACCTAAAGCACTCTAAATGACTTTACTTAAATTATGGCAAGAAACAAACACATCTAAATGTAAAAATGTTTTGTGGTTGTGATCAGGTTAGGTTACAGTGTCTTGATCTTTGTTATCATATCTTTCTATGCTACTCAAGGATGCCAAAAGCTAGAGATGCTATGATGGGAGCATGATTATTTTTCTTTGTTTGTTGTTTGTGGATTAAACTTTGGTAATGTGACGCCTTGTCTAAAGACATGATCGGCAAAAGATCATCGAGGATATGAAAGGTCTAACACGAAAGGGGACAATCCTTGTCTATTGATACACAAGAAATACTTAGGTCATCTCAGTTCAATCATACCTTGATGGTTGTATTAACTTGCTAAATCAAAATCTATGTAAGCAATACTCAGGTCATCTCAGTTCAATTATACCTAGATGCTTGTATTAACTTACAACACTTGGAAAAAGTACCAAAAAAATAGCCCAATGATGAAATAAGCACTACAAAATTCTTGCAAATATCCATATCCATATCCATATCCATATTGTATCCAATTCCATATCGATATCCATATCCATACCGTATCCAATTTCATATCCATATCCACATCCATACCGTATCCAATTTCATATCCATATTCATATCCATACTGTATCCAATTGCATCTCATATCCATATCCATATTCCATGTAATAAAGATTCTATGCAGAGTATCAATGTTTACAAAAGTTTGTGATTCCTTCATTCAAGTCATTCTTCTAACAATCAAATTTCTATCTATTCTTCTCTCATCCCAATCCAGTCAATCTAAGCAATGATCCAAATGCAAGTCCATCCTTAATACATACCAATTGAGTCAAGTTAATATTGTCAAATGATCCAATCACAATCAGTGGTATTGATCCTTGTTTGGTCGTAAACCAACTCGATCAGTTATAATCAATCAATTGTCTTATATAGGAAGTCACATTGTCAAAATCAAACCAATACATGCATCTTACATGACATGTTTCATTTCCTGAAACCAGACACTAGCCTTTGTGTTGCTCTAGGGATCCATCATTCCTTGCCATGACAACACACCTGTCGTGTTGGTCTAGGGATATATCGCTCCCTGCCATGAGAACACTGTCATATATCATTATCAGTATATCATTGGTTTATCGCTTGACAGGGGCAATACCTTGTTTGTTCTTGTATCATTTGTGCATACTTGCTTACTTTCTTGTGTGTGTTATCATTCTATCTTGCATCATGTATCATTCAACTCTTTCTTTATCCTAACCTATTTGTCCAACCTTCTTCATCATGAGATTGTAAGTCTCACGTCCTTCTCCCTTCTTCCCATCCAATATACCGAGGGGGCATCCTTTTATCATGACTTGTACCAGGGGCAAACTGGGGCATGTATCATTATCAGAAATTCTTATTCTTTGAAACAATGCCATAAACTGCATTGCATCAAAGAGGGGCAAAATGTATACGCCTAAAAATGACACGACTCTATCCAAATAAATATTCTTAATATTTATTTAGTCAAATTCCTCTATCAATAAATAAATAAATAAATTTATTTATTTGATTCATATTCTCCCAACGATTAAATAAAATCAATTTTATTTAATTAAAATTAATTAAATTCTTCTAATTCCTCCAACAAATTAAATAATACCAATTATTTAATTAGTTCTTCCAAATTCATTCTAAATTAAATAATATCAATTATTTAATTGTTTCTTCCAATAATATCATCTCTAAATTTAAATAAATCAAATATTTATTTAAGTTGTCCATTTCTTCTAAATTGAGTTATCTCTAAATATAATTCAATCCTTGTGCACATGCAATTGAATATTCTAAATATTTAATTGAGTTAAAATATCTTCTCATCCTCATGCAATTTCTATTCTCTAGTTCTAGTCTCTTAACTGATTTATCTATTCTTTTAATTGATTTAATCTCTTCAGTTAACTCATTCTTCTATTTTATTAATTCCTCTCATGCAAAATATAGCACGACACATGTCTTCTTCTTATTCATGCACATTCCTCAATCGTTATATACTGTTGATCTTCTATCTCCCAAGTCCATAAATTGAACCCTATTCATCAATTTCATTCATCCAACCTTTTAGTATTGTTACTCTGCAGGAATTACAATGCGCTTTTGGCACCCAAGTCATTCCATTTGCTTGTGATCAACTTGTTACCATATCACTACCATTGTTGTGAAGCTCATCTTCATTACAAAGCACTATCATAGCCATTCTCCATTGATAATCTTGGAATAACAAGGAAGTGCACCCTTTGAGGGCCTCATTCATACATTCAAGATCGATTGAGATAGGCAACCAATGGAAGCTATGAAGTATTGAGGTTTGCAAAGATTTTCATCTTTTGTTTGTTTGGTCTTGATTATTTCCCTTTTCGTTGAGTTTTGGGTATTATTGATATTGATATATTGATTATTCATGTTTACTCTAATTTTCCCTTAATAGTGACCAAGAGGTTTATTAGGATATGCAAAATCCCAGCCATCAAGGACCTAATGTGCACACCTCTCCACCTCAAAATTTGATCAACAATTACAAAATCAGAATGTAAGGACACCTCAGGATATACATATAGACACAAATAAATAGGATGAAGATGTCCAGATAGAGGTGCCTATGGATGAGGAGCCTACTAAACGGATGACTGGAGATTAGGATATGACATCAGAGGATGTTGCACAACAAGATGATCAACAACAAGTAAATAATGAGGTTCCCATTGATAAGGAACAACAATAGAATGTGGATGATGACATTCCAAAAGAGAAATATCTACAGGATGCTCACATTGAGCAAACCAACCAACAAGGGTCTGGCTCTAGTTTTCCACATTGGCTTACACATGAGGTGAATCAACCTCAAATTCTTGATTCTTCAAATTTTGATATTTCTTCATTATTTTCAGTAGAGGTTGTAAAACCCAAACGTAGAGCTAGGGCCACCTCAGTAGTGAAAAAAGACCCCATCATAGGAAGGAGGACATCTTAGGTAGCTATGCCTATTGCAGATAAGGCAAAGGAGGAAATAAAGGCCAATGAATTTCAAATAACCACGATAGACTTAGGGTTTGTGACTACTGAACAGGAAGGTCAAGAGGCCAAAGAAAGTATAGATGCTCTAGTTGCAAGAATAGCAAAAGAAAAGGCTAAAAATAAAGAATATAAAGAGCCTATCTTAGCTTCTACATCCCTGACATTGGTATCCCAATAGGAGATAGCTACACTAGATGTGTAGAAGTACCAGACACATGTGATGAATAATTGGTTTAGCAAGTTCTTACATAATGGGGATGAAGTAGTGAGGATATCTTTGTCAAATTGGGAACTGATAAGTAATATAAAGAAGACGGCTGATGTTTTGAAGGAGGTTGGTAAGAGGTTGATAAAGAGTAGTCAAGATTTGACTACATTGAAAGATATGAGAAGGGTAGATGTAAGCACCTTATGACAAAGAATGTCCTGACATCCCAAACATTACCACATTTAGATACTTTGTTTGAGGACATGAGATTTGAGGTCAGTAGATTAAAAAGGTACAATGCTAAAATGACTGACATCAGCGTAAAAGCACATGAGCTCATGGCTGAGGAGTTAGAAATTTTGGAAGGAGAAGTTGAGGGAAAAATTGAGAATCAAGATGAAGAGTTTACTATCAAGGCCTTCAGGGATAATTTTACTTCGGGTCTAGAAGATAATGTTCAACACTTCTTAGAAGATACAATTGATTAGGCCATGCTAATGAGATACAAGATTGATGAATATCATAAAGAGATGGATAATAAGACCAATATATGGATATCTTTGCAAGGAAAGTTGAAAGCACAGGAGCATGCTACTATGAAGGAAAAAGTGCAAGATAGGGAAGAAATAGATAAAACGCTAAGATCTTATGAGCTTATCTAGGGCATTGGATGCTGAATAACAAAGGAACCATCAACAGAAGAAGAGTTCGATGGAGATGTAGAGTAGAAGGGTCACATTGACCAAGTCAAAGATTCAGAAGATTCTAGCATGCCATTTGGACTCCACCAAATTGATTGCCAACTGACAATCATGTGTCATGTTTCATCCTGACCATTAGATCATTGGATCTATCATAACCGCATCCTCTCCTTGTTCTATAAAAGGGGATGGATTTCCATTTGTACATTATTAGGAGCTTAATTGAGAGAGAATTGTTGAATTTTGTGAGCACTAAGTGTACAATTTGTGACTTAGTGTTTCCCCATGGTTCTTTCTTGAGACCAATTGTATATATGCATACATTTTGAATACTAAATGAAGTAGAGATCCTCATTACAAACTAATAGTAAATCTTGAGTAATCTTTTTGGATGTCATCTTGATATGTCACTATGATTTGTTGTGTCCCTTGGAGTGCATTTCAACTGGTGAATATTGTTGTTATCCTATCCCTTTGAAGATTAGCATCGACTGTGTGTAGTTGTGGAACATCTTGACGAAGCATGGTCTGATTTTATCTCTTTTCATGAAGTATTGAATTGTGCATATGGATCAATGGTCGAAACTCACTCATTTTAAATAATTTTAGAATTCAACTTCATTTCTTTTAAATTTCATCAATCATCATCATCAACAGTAGAATATTGATACATGATAAGCAGAACATAGTAAATATGCAGATATCCATAGATATATGAACATCTTATGCATATTTGAACAAATCGCATGTAAGATTGAAAATATAATGCAAATAATTGGAAATAATGACAAAGATCATGGAAATATCAGCTTGTAAGCACAATATTTATAAGAATTTTAGTGTAGAAGAAAAATTAAGGATTAGTTCAAATTTTAGTAAATTCAAAAGAACTAATCAAAGTTACATAAATCATCATGAACAGTCTTAATCAGAGTGAAGATCTGAAGAATTGATCAAACTTAGAATAATTCACATGAATATGTGCATATTATGGTTAGAGATTATAGGATTTAATATAGTTTGTTGAGATTTATATAGAACAGGTGAAACAGAGCAAATATTTACATATCCAGATACAAATTACATCAAATTTCATGTGTAAGGCCCCTAAATTCTACAAAGATTCCACCTACCTTCAACAATTTCAAGAATCTGATCATAAATATCATGTCCTTGTGGATATTCATCTTGATATTTATAGACAGTTGTCTGGATTTCCAAATTTTGAGTCGAAGATTTGTATTCTTTGCAAATACTCTACAAATACTTCATCATCTAAGACATTTATTCATAAATATCCACTTCTACATAGGAATTATCCACATCTTTGCAAAGATCCAATCCAATATATAGGTCTTATCCTAGGCATTTAAGCACTGGTTCATCGACCTAACACAAGGTCAAGATCTTCCAGACCTTTGGAAGAATTGCCTATATTCAGACCTAGACTGCATTCTGCCAATTAGCCTATATTTGCTATCATTAATCCACAGTAGCTCCTGTAGTACCTCCAATACAAGATCTAATGTCTTTCTTTTTTGTTGAGTCACCACTTCACTTTGCTGCATACAATGATTTGCATAAAAATCTAGACAAAATTTTGTCCAAAGTATCATCTGTATCAAGATGTGGATGATCACATCTAGACCTTCAAGGAAGATTGTTCCAGGGCTAGAATACAACATGAGGATGTTGTATGTAGGTTGTTTCCTTATTCATTAGGAGAAGAAGCATACAACCGGTATGTCAACCTTTCTCAAAATTCTATCGATTCTTGGGATGTGCTAGAGAAAGCTTTCCAAACTAGGTTCAAGATACCTGTAGATGCAGCCACTATCTATCATCTCTTTGCCATAGTCAAAAGAGGTGAAGGAGAGTTAATCTCCAACTTCAATGCTATATTTAAAAAGATGTATTCCAAGCTAATTGATCCTTACAATGTCCCTGATGAGGCAGCTAGGCTAGTTTATTATTCAGCTCTAGATCCTTTAATATCAATGTTCATCAGGAGGGCACATCCTACAGTCACATATTTGTCAAGTGCCTTTGAAGAAGCTATCAAGTTTAACCTATAGTTGACACCAGGTCTGGATCCAAACTTAGGATATCATGTATTTCCTAGTCAAACACAAACTAGTGGAGCATTAATGTCCCCTGCTAATCCTTTGCAAGTGCCTCCACTTAGCATTATGCCACCTAAAGGAAATGGTTAGATCATACCGCATCTTGGATATGCACCTCATGATGCTACACAGAATGCTAATGGCATTTCATTTTTCCAACCACATCAGGACACTATAGTAGCAAAAGTGCAAGAGGAAAAGGATGATATAAAAGAGATATCTGCTCAGCTAAGAATGTTGACTACTAAAGTCACTCACTTGAGAAGTCAAAACTTTTATGCCTAGTCTAGTTCATAGAACTAGAAAAATAGGGGATATCTTGACAGAGGATATGGTAATAACAATGAGAAATCTAGATATCCTGATAGAGGATATAACATTGAGAGGAATTTCAATAATAATAATAGTGCACCTAGACCACCAAGAATTGAGAACACCAGAACAAACAATGGTTCATTACCATTGCCTTTAGATAATCAGCCCCCTCCTAAACCTAAGGAGACCACTAGGGTTAATTTGGTAAGAGGCTGCACTTAACAAATGGTGAAGGATGCACAATACAAATGCACATGCTGAGTTGGACTGTCCATAGTTCAAAATTCCACCCAGTATATTCCAAGCTGAAGTGTCAAACATTGTAGGAGATGCATCTTTTCCTGAAGGTAATGAGATAGTACTTCTAGGATATGAGTCTACCATGGTACTTGAATGTTCTTTAATTAATCATCAACATCATTAGATGACTGCAACACATGAAAATTATACCTTGGCATGTGAAGAGTTAGACATGGGCTTTGAAACAAATTATGTCTTTCCCTTTGAGGATGAGAACAAGCCTGAGCAGGAAACTAAAGAAATCCATGCATATCAGCAATATTAGAGATGATATAATTACAATATAAGGAGCAATGCAAATCACCCTTTTGGTCCTCTGACCACTTCTATTCCTCCTAACAATTTCAACACACCTCTAAATCTGAAGTCCAGTAACAATCTAGAACCTCCAAAGGTGAATCTGCGGTACTTTACACCACAAGCAACGATAGCAAAAGGTATGAACCAATTGCTTGAATTTGATAAACTTGTTGCTTCTCTTGCTGAGGAGATGAAGAAAATAAAGATTAGTTTATCCTTATCAGATTTATTGAAAACTCCTATTATTAAGAAAGCTTTCCTAATGTCATGAGATGAACCTATAGCCAAAGAGGATAATCCTAGTTATATTCCTAGTCATATCCCTGCTAGAGATCCTGTACCTAGGGATAATGTTGTCAAACCAAAAGTACAAGCCATAGTCCACATTGTAGATGCAGCACAGATGACCCTATACAAAGAGAAATTTGAGTCACCTCCTTTCCTGATCACACTTAGGATTTTTGGTAAGAACTTACAATATTTCCTTGTAGACTCAGGTGCCTCAACCAATGTTATGCCCTTGTCTATTTTCTAGACATTAGGTCTGCATCTTGCAAAGCCACTTAAGAAGGTAACTCAATTAGACAAGTCTAAGGTTAGTGTGGTAGGAGAATTAACACATATTCACATGCAAATTGCATCTGATCCAAGGGTGCCTTACTATATAGACATTTAGGTTGTTGGCATACCTAATACATATGACATGCTCCTTAGTAGGGACTGGTCTAAGACTTTAAATGGTTACATGGCTACTAATTTCTCCCACATGTGTTTTCCATGGAAAGGTGTCCCTAATCAACTCAGAATTGAAGCTGAACTTAGAATGAAACATATGATAACTAAGTGCAATCCAAATAATGAGATATTATATGTGGATGTTGAGCTAGGATTATATGCCTTGAGAACTCAAGGAGTTATACTAGAAGAGGTATTAATGTGCATGCATTTGTAGGAAGACAATGAAAAGGATGTTATTGTGTTGAAGAGACAGGATCAATGATAGAATCTGATTATAGCTTGTCATAAGAAGATGAAGTGAATCATGTCCTTGAGTTTGAAATACATATGTCTAATGAAGTTCAGAAGTGTCAGCTAACCAGGACTTTCGTTAAGGATATCCTGATGATTGGATGGTGCAGACTACATGAGGATGCACACTCAAAGAATACATGTGAAGCATGTCTAGATATAATACAAAAGGTAGAAAGAATATGCATAGAAGACAAGTAGTCTTTACTAGAGGTAAATGAAGTACTTAATGCTAATGATTATGATCATTTATTATTTTCTCCAGCTATAGGGGAATACGAATAGGAAATGTGCAAGATGAATGTCATGATACCTAGTACAAAAGAAGTTCTGGTATGTAATGATATGCATTATAGTGATAAGGTAAGCACAACCACACCAGGGATAGACTATTTTATTGAGTCTGATTATGAATTGTTAGATGAAGATAGAAGAACTCATCTGACACAATTTGAAGATTTTTTGTCCAAGCAAATTTATAAACATATTCTGCAAGGAATTCCACCCAGTCAAGTACTAATTGAAGGATGGTGCAGGGTACATGAAGCTCCACATTTAGAGATGACTTGTGCTCTGTGTCTATACATAGTAAACAAAGAGGAACGATTATGCTCAAGTGACAAATTGAATAAAGTCAGGGATGTTTCTAAAAATATAGAAAGAAAAGCTGCAATATCCCCCGATAAGAGATTTGAGGACATCAAGTTAATGAAAAGAGAGGATATTCAAAGATATGATGTTAAGAAGAAATAGGAGGATGTTTTAGTTCCACATAAACATCTAGATGTGGTGAAGAATGAATCACCTATGTGTAGACACCCAAAATTGATCCTTCATATCATTTATCAAATTGTCACATTATTCACCATTGCACATGTCAATTTTGTCTAGCACACTTGTATCAATCATCTATTTTCTTCTAAATCATCTATTTCCATCATTAATTAAATTATATTTATTTAATTAATTTTATCTATTTTCTTCTATTCTCTATCTTTAATTATTTAATTATCTCATTATTCTTCTAAAATTAAATAAATTTTCTAAATTTATATAATTTTCCCTTTCTAAATAAATAAAATCAATATTTTATTTATGTATCTTCTCATCATGCATATAAATTAAAGAAATTTATTTATTTAATTTATATTGATTCTTTCAATTTTCAAAATTTACCTTTTTCCTCATTTAAAAATAAATTAAATGAATTTATTTGTTTAATTTATTTTTATCTTATCATTTCCCTCTCTTATCACATTCTTCTATGTGTACAAGTTGGCCCTGTCCATAGTTTCTTGAAAATAAAATACAAAAAATGATTTAATTGGTTCTAAAATCAATCATCCACATCATCCAACCCTTAAAATAGAAAAGCATCCTATTTTAAGAAAATCAACCCCACCATTACCAACAAACCAACTACAATAATTTAATAAAAGCTATCCCTATGGACACATGTCTTGTACACATTCATCCAAGCCTCTTGCATAATCTCAACCATTCATGTAGCCACCTTTTCTCCACCATTGATCAATCTTAGTTGAAAGCTAGATATATACACCCTCTCAACTCATTCATTACATCCCACTACTCTATAGCATCCAGATTATCATCTTATGCATATCACCTCCATTGAGCATTCATTAAGCACACTGAGCATATTATCCATCATGGCAGTAATGACAACTATGATTGTTCACTATTGAGAAGCAATCCAAAATACAAACCAAGGAATCAAGACATCTAGGTGAATTGTTCTTTGATTGCTTTCATTTATGTCATTTAGATGGATTTATTGGAGGTGGTAGGATTGGGTTTTGATTGTAATGTTTGATCTTATTAACCTGATTTTTCCTTCTCACAAATTCTGGCACGCCCAGTGGGACCCACATCCTTGATTAATCTTTTCATTTAAAAGTTGTTTTTGAAGTCTAGGTATGTAGAACACATTTGATCTGCAGAGAATCACACTTGATTGACAAATCATCACCTTTGCATAGCTCTGAATTATAGTTGGTTAGGGGGAAATTGCACTTGAACAGTCTTCAGTCGCCTCTGGTTTGCAAATTGTCACCTTTGATTGACAGGGAATCAACTCTAGTTAACTAGGGTTTTATTGATATATTTCTCTTTTGCAAGGTTTTTAGGGTTTTCTTTGATCTTTTTGTGTTAGATTTGGGTTGCAAGCTAGTTTATTTGCTAACCCTAATGGTCTTGTCTCATCATCAAGATGGTTTATTTGGGGTTTGATTTGTCTTTGACCTAATCATATCATATAGTGGGATCTTTTGTGTTGTGTTGCAGAATACAAGATATTCTTCAAGCAATCCATCCTCTTGGGTTATCAGATCCTTCATATTTGCCTTTTGATCATTTATCTAACCCTGGATCTTGAGTTTTTTTGCAGATTTCACATATTTGAGTGCCTTTGGTTAATAGTAAATCGCATTTGCACAATCCTCGATCGCCTTTACACCATACAGACTTGTATTTGCACAACAGGTGATCACATTTGCACAATAGGTGATCACATTTGGTAAAATTATAATTGCATTTGATTTACAGACAGTCACATTTTATCATTACTCATTCACCTTTAGTTTATACTATTGAAAGTTGATTTCTTTGATAGCTAACACTTGTTGTTGTAGCATCTTATCATTTTTCAAAGAAAGGTGGATCTAAAACTACTAACAAATCTGTTGCAGGATTGATCGGTCAAAGACTCATCATATTTTTCACTAATCTAGGAACATTTGGTTTTGGTGCTTAAAAAGAACCTTGTTTGCCTTGTGTTTGTTTTATCTTTTTTGTTTTCTTGTTGTGCATGATTGCAACCCTAAGCTAATAACAAAAGTTGTTGGAAGACAGGACCATTGAGAGGGGGGGTTGAATTAGTGGTCTATAAACTTTAACAATTTTTTGCACCTTTTAACCCACTTAATAGAAAATGAAAGAGACTTCAAAGATTTATCAAACACATATACACAAGTATGATCACATATTTTGATGAGTGGAAAACCCTTAAAAGGGATGAAAAACCACTCTTGAATTCTTGGACTTTATTATGCATCACTAGCAAAAATCAAAACCTTCACTAGGTACAATTAGTGTCTCATTGACACAGCCTAATTGGAAAAACACCATGCCTCACCAGCAAAACATAATATCTATCTCATTGACATGAACCTGATTGCATCAAGAGTTAAAATAAATTCAGAGGGACACTCTGATTCTCTAGCACACATTACACTTCACTACCTTATATCACCTTTTGTCTACAATCAATACAATCTTCTTCAAACACAAGCCTCTCAAACACAATTTATCAACAATAACTTAACACATAAAGCTTCAACATCCCTTGCAGAAAAATCATACAAACACCCCTTTCATACTGCAAATACCACACTCACAATCTCCTGTTATACATCAAAATAAACTTCATTCTATTTCCCTTTCAAAAATTATAGAACTACATCAAAACATAAACATTAAACCAATGATCATGATCGTACTTCTATGTAGAGTCCAAAACTTCAACTTGGATCATCATAACTATCATACAGAATTAGTTACCAAATTTTCTAGCACATCTAGCTGTTAAAAAGCTACCAAAAAAATAGTTAAGGGCTTCATATACTCCAACTACCTGTCAAATTCAATGGTGAAGATTATTCATTGGAATTTGAAACGTCTTTAAATGAGCACCATTGATTTTCTTCTTCGTGCCTTCAAAATATTTAATTAGAGCCTTTGATCCACTGTCGGACGCCCATTTCACAAACCTTTATTGAGTGATGAGGTATAAATAATCTCATTTCTTTAATGGATCAAATAGCCTTTTTGCACTACCCAATTCCCTAGCCTTGCCAATTTATTTATTTTTATAAGCAATATTTATCTATTTTTAATAAAATATTATACAAATTCTAATTTCCTAAATTGATTGAAACTAGCTTTTAACTATTGATTTAATGGCATGAAAAGTTAGGTAACCATGCAGGTTAATGCATTGCCTAAGAAGTGGACATTATGCAGTTGTGGACGAGTGCGCAGGAAGTTGGGGGCACCAGAAATTTTAGGCTTGCATTTAATGAAGACTTTTTTTATTTTGCTATTTCTATGGTTACCCAAAAGAGATTATGACTCCACTCGGAGTCTGTTTTATGTTTAAAAGAAAACAATAGTTAAGATCTTGTTTTTCAGTTATAAGACTTCTTCAACTGGCATTTTCCTGCCATCAGAAGTTTAGGAGTTTTTGAAGTAGTTCAGTTTTTGCTATTACTCAAAATATGGATATAAATAGACACTATGGATGAATGAAAAAACAATCTTTTAGTTCTCAAAATAATCAGATCTATGTACTTGCAATTTTTATGAATGGAAATTATATTCTGAGTTTTAGTTTTCTTTAAAAATATATGAAGATTTGAATGGAGTTCTCATGTACTATTGAAGCAATTGAATGTGATTTGAATTAAGAAAAGCTTCTCCCATGAGCTAGCCACTCGTGGGACTGTAGGATAGATAAGTATTTTCATTTCTGTGGATGTTTTTATTCAGTTGAAGATAGTTTATGTTTAGCTTCTATCATTAACTTGTAGGGTGTGTTGTGTAAAAGTTAAACTATTGTGTACTATTGTTTGGAACTTTCTGTGTTCATTGGAAGTTTTCCAGTGCATCTGCCTTAGTTAGAATTACTATTTTTTGATGGTTAGAATTTGGAGTGCCAAGCCACTAATCTACCACCAAGAAAGAAGGCTGCTCCACTTGTACTCTTCCTATCATTAGGACAACCTGCCCAATCAACATCAGTATAGGCAAGAAGAGTAAAATCATTATGTCTAGGATACCACAATCCAAAATCAAGAGTCCCTTTAAGGTATCTAAATATCCTTTTAACGACATTTAAGTGAGATTGTTTAGGACATGATTGAAACCTTGCCACCAAGCACACAACCTGCATGATATCAGGCCTAGAAGCTGTTAGATATAAGAGGCTACCTATCATGGATCTATATAAGGACTGATCTACCTAAGGTGAATCATCATTTTTTCTTAGTTTGCATCTTATTTCCATAGGAGTACCGACTGGTCTACACTCATCCATCTGAAATCTCTTGAGCATTTCTTTGGCATACTTAACTTGTGATATAAAAATTCCTTTTTCAAGTTGTGAAACCTTTAAACCAAGGAAGAAAGACAATTCTCCAAGCATAGACATCTCAAACTCAGATTTCATAATATTAGAAAAAGAATGACACATGTTATCATTATTACTTCCAAAAATAATATCATCAACATAAACCACAACAACCAAGATATCCTCACCTTTGGCAATAAAATACAAGTTGCTGTCCACTCTACCTTTGGTGAATCCTTGCCCTTGCAAGTACTTATCCAATCTATAGTACCATACTCTTGGAGCTTGTTTCAAGCCATACAAGGGCTTTTTTAACCTATACACATGATCTAGTTTACCATCACATTCAAAACCCTCAGGCTGCTCCATATAAACCTCTTCCTCAAGATCACCATTGAGAAAGGCTAATTTGACATCCATTTCCAGAACACCTTGAAATTTTTGTAAAGAGAAAATGCTAAGAACATTCTTATTGCCTCTAGTCTAGCCACAGGTGCAAAATTTTCATCAAAATCAATCCCCTCAACTTGAGAGTACCCTTTGCAAACAAGTCTAGCTTTATTTCTAACTACTTTGCCCTTATCATCAAGTTTGTTCCTAAAAACCCATTTTGCCCCAATGACATTCTTACCATCAGGTCTAGAAACAAATTCCCATGTCTTGTTCTTCTTTATTTGATTTAGCTCTTCTTGCATGGCTTTAATCTAGAACTCATCCTTGCTAGCCTCCACATAGGTTTTTGGCTCCATTTCTTATACGAAGCATACATGTGCTTGATCACTTATGGTAGCAAGTCTCCTCCATGTTTGAATACTAGTATTTCTATTTCCAATGATTAGCTCTTGTGGATGATCTCTTTGTAGTGTCTTTGAAGGAGTTTTGGCTATGGTTTCCACATGCTTTTCAGGAGTACCTTCTTGCTCTTGAACTTCCACCTCTTTTTTTGAAATATGACCTCCTTCTTCTTTATCTTCAATTTGT
Organism: Cunninghamia lanceolata; assembly: GCA_027924645.1. Lineage (NCBI taxonomy): Eukaryota > Viridiplantae > Streptophyta > Pinopsida > Cupressales > Cupressaceae > Cunninghamia > Cunninghamia lanceolata. The sequence continues at coordinate 11,097,157 of BSBN01000112.1, read as the reverse complement.
TGTACACAAGGATGCAAACTTTCATCCACTTTGACATTAGTGCTTTCTATTACTCTTTTGAGTATTTTGTTAAAACATTTATAGGCTTTACTATGTGTAGAATAGCCTAAAACTATGCCCTCATCACATCTAGACTCAAAACTCCCCAAATTATCATCATCTCTCTTAGTGAAACATTTACTACCAAAAATTCTAAAGTATCTAATATTTGTTGACCTACCATACCATAATTCATAAGGAGTATGGTTAGATATTACCCTTAGTTGTACTCTATTTGAGTATATACTACTATATGAATTGTTTCCTTCCAATAAGTGTTAGGTAGATTTACATCATGAAGAATTATCCTTGCCATCTCCTTCACAATTCTATTCTTTCTTTCAGCTACTCCATTCTGTTGTGGAGTTCTAGAGGCTGAATACTGTCTCTTGATGCAATGACTCTCACAATAATCTTCAAACTCTTTTGATGTATACTCCCCACCCTTATATGATCTTAGACATTTGATCTTGAAATTTGATTCTTTCTCAACCATCTTTCTAAAGACCCTAAATCTATCAAATGCTTCTAACTTATGCTTCAAAAAGGTCACCCAAGTCATTCTAGAATAGTCCTCAATAAAAAGCATAAAATATTTTTCACCACTTAATTCCTTTGTCCTTGTTGGACCACACAAATCAGTATGAACAAGTTGTAAAGGCTTAGAAGAAGAGTACTCTTTGGATTTAAAACTAAACTTTGTTTGCTTACCTAGTTGACATTCTTTGCAAGTGGTGTTGATTGGCTTGGAGATGTGAGGCATGTTCCTTACATTTTGATTTCTGCTGATCCTGCAAAGATTATCAAAATTTATATGACCAAGTCTTCTGTGGCATAGCCAACATTCTTCAACCTGACCCATGAAGCAAATATGTCCATCTATATCTCTATTTTTAGTCTCATGAAGGTTATAGATATTTCCACTTGTTCTTAACCCTGCTACAACTACTTTTCCAGATTTCTTCTTAATTTCACAACCATGAGCATTAAATAAAACATTGAATCCATTGCCACAAATCTAGCTTACACTCAAGAGATTATGTTTTAATCCTTCTACATAATACATATCATGCAATGGAGTCTCATCATCTAAAAGTATAGTACATTTTCCTTTGATCAAAATGCAAACATTGTTACCTAACATGACTAAACCTCTTGTGTAGTCTTCAAGCTTGATGAGCTTGCTTTTATCTCCTATCATATGGTTAGAACATCCACTATCTATAACCCATTTTTCTTTCTTATTGACATGAATGGAAGTTTGAACAATCATAGCTTCAACATTCTTATTCATCATCTTAGGCCTCCAAACTAGTTTTGTCTTATCAGCACTAGAAGTAGACATTTTGGAAAGAACATTCATTCTAGTTTGTTGCACTTCCAAGTTAGGTCTACAAAACTTAGATATGTGCCCAAAGTTATTGCAAATAAAGCATCTCAACCTATTTAACAATTCAAAAGGATTCCTTCTCAAAAAGTTTTCTCTTCTTCTAGAATCAAATCTGTACTCATTTGCTTTGTGTCTATATTTGTTACAATGAAAATACTAACCAAGAAAATGCAAATTATACCTAAAAGGATTACTCCTTTTGATGCTTGATGGTTTCATGAGACCTTTGTTGGTGATGTCAACATGTTGAGGACCCTTGGAATGTGAGCATTGTCCTTCTTCAAACCCTAGACCAATTTTGTCCTTGTAGCCCTTTTGTTTTTCCAAGAGATCTTCTAGTTTGTCACTGCTACTACACATGTCAAGTCTTCTTCTCAAAGCTACAACTTCAGCCTTTAAAGCATGAAATTCCTTTACTTTGGAATCTAACTCATTGCTTGTGACTTCAACAAATCTTTTACTCTCTTCAAGCTTCAACTTAGGTCTGCAATTAGTTTTTTAGAATCAGTGACTTTACTGATCAGATTTTCATTATCCTTTTGAGACTAATTTCTTTGAGCAACTACCTCCTTTTTGAGAATCTTGATCTCACCAAGTGCACACTTCAATTCACCTTCAAGATCAACCTCTATTTCATCATTTTTAGATTGATCTTCACACCTATCATTCTGATTTTCACTTATAACTACCATGAACAAGGTTTCCTCTCTTTCTTCAAGTGACTCCTCTAAACAACTATCTGTTATATACGCATCTTTTGTGAACATACTTTTCTTCTTTTTAAAGGTGTTTTTAGTTTTTAGATTTAATTGTTTCTTCTTAACTTGTTTTCTAGTTTCTTCTTCATCACTATCAGGATCTTTATAAGGACATTTTGTAGCATAGTGTCCTATCCTACCACAACCAAAACATTTGAATGGAAGTTTACCCCTATACTTTCTTGATGACCCATTTTTAAATTTACTAACAAAAGAAGTCTCTTGATCATTCAACTCTTCTGGATCAAAATTTGTTTCCTTTTCCTTTTTGACTGACTTAAAAGTAGCTTCCTTGTAGAATTATCTTTACAAACTCTCATCTCAAAAGCAGTAAAAGTACCATGAAGTTCATCTAAGGTAACTTTATTTATATCCCTCTCTTCTACAACAGACACCTTAGATTCATATTTAGGTGTTAGAGTCCTTAGGACCTTGTTTACAACTATTTTTTCTTCTAATATTTCACCTAGACCACGAATAGAATTAATAATCTCTTGAATCCTTAGAAGGTAATCGACCACCTTCTCATATTCATTCATTTTAAGACTTTCAAACTTAGCTTTATAAGATTGTAACTTAGCTTCTTTGATTTTTTCATCTCCCTAATAAATACTAGACAACTTTTTCCAAATAGCCTTATTAGACTTACAATCCATAATTTTGACAAGGATCTCATTAGTCAAACCACAAAAAATCGCATTTTTGGCCTTAGCATAATTGTCATAGGCCTTCTTTTCATCAACAGTTGAAGGAGGTTTTGTTTCTTTATACCCATTTTCTATTGCTGCCCAAACATCATAACCTAGGGAAGACAAGTAGGACTCCAATCTAAATTTCTAGAATGCATAATTAGAGCCATCAAATAATGGTTCTTTGTATGTAGAAAAACCTTCTTGACTGGCCATGACAAGTACTCCACTAACAGGATCTCCTAAGTTGATTAAACTTTAAACAAGGAACCCAAGGCTCTGATACCACTTGTTGGAGTACACGACCACTGAGAGGGGGGGTGAATCAATGGTCTATAAAAGAGACTTCAAAGATTTATCAAACACATATACACAAGTATGATCAAGACCTTAAAAAACAAAACATTAGGGCACATGCATAAAGACAACTAACATGAACCATAACACATATTTTGATGAGTGGAAAACCTTTAAAAGGAATGAAAAACCACTCTTGAATTCTTGCACTTTATTATGCCTCACTAGAAAAAATCAAAACCTTCACTAGGTACAATTAGTGTCTCACTGACAAAACATAATATCTGTCTCACTAACATGAACCTAATTGCGTCAAGAGTTAAAACAAATTTAGAGGGACACTCTGATTCTCTAGTAAGCATTACACTTCACAACCTTATATCACATTTTGTCTACAATAATATAATCTTCTTCAAACACAAGCCTCTCAAACACAATTTATCAAAGATAACTTAACACATAAAGCTTCAATATCCCCTGCAGAAAAAATCATACAAACACCCCTTTCATATTGCAAATGCCACACTCACAATCTCCTGTAATACATCAAAACAAACTTCATTCTATTTCCCTTTCAAAAATTATAGAACTGCATCAAAACATAAGCATTAAACTAATGATCATGATTGTACTTCTATGTAAAGTCCAAAACTTCAACTTGTATCATCATAACTGTCATACATAATTAGTTACCAAATTTTCTGACCCATCTAGCTGTTAAAAAGCTACCAAAAAATAGTTAAGGGCTTCATGTACTCCAACTACCCATCAAATTCAATGGTGAAGAGTATCCATTTGAATTTGAAACATCTTTAAATGAGCACTATTGATTTTCTTCTTTGTGCCTTCAAAATATTTAATCAGAGCCTTTGATCCACCATCGGGCGCCCATTTCACAAACCTTTACTGGGTCTCTTGATCTTGCTAGATAAAGGGGGCCGGTCTCCCCACATGGCTAGTACCCTTAAGTCTTCACTTAAATTACTTTTAACCTACATTGAAAGGTCACTGAAGGAAAATAATAAAGTGAAGATGATTAGACTAAGCATGTACATAATGTGCTTTAGGAACTTTGTTTAGGGTTTTGTTCCCTAAAGAGCTTAGTCAATGAAACCTAAACATAAGAATGAAGCCCTGTAACATTACATGTCACCTTTAAACCATAGTAAGGACTTCAACCCAACATAGGAGCTCTAAGATATAGAAGAATTTATTAGATGCAACTCTTTATACAAGGAATATAGATGGTAATAAAGAGCCCTAAAATATGTCAATGTTCACTAACATATGAAGATGGATTTGCAATGAAGATTACCATAAACCCTTGGTATGAAGCAAGGTATCAACTGCATAATCATTTCAACAAGATCCCTCACTATGAAAACTAACAACTTTACTAATCTCTCCAAGAGTTCAATGTATTAACTAAGCACTTTCTTGTCCACCCTGCTAAGTCTTTAAGGGATCAACATAACATTAGCATCAAACACCTCATTATGATGAATAAGCAATATGATGACCTTCATGTCATAATGCATGTGAACTCCTGTGGTCCTGAAGCAACATTAAGTAACTTTTGCATGCATATCAAATTGATGCCTAGATTTAAGCTGTCATGAAGAACCCATGATTACCCAACTGACATGAGAAGAGAACACCAATGTCAACATCCAATGTCAAGCATGACCACATTTGAAGTATGGTGAAGTTCTTGTAAACTCCAACTCTCTCAACTTAGTTAATCATGAAGAGATATGGAATGAGGGAAAGACATTAACTATTGACATCAATGCCACCACAAGTCAAGTCAACATTCTCCCCCTTGGCATTGATGGAAACCCATTTCAACTTTTTATCTCATTATTGTCACCTTGAAAATGAAAACACTGCCTTCTGTAAATCAAGAACATGACCACTATTAGTGATAAAAACAAACCCAAACACCAAACACTATATGTTACTGTGGATGACTATCATTGATCACTGTGATGTGAATGAAAACATGAAAGCACTGAAGGCATGAAAGCACTGTTAACATTAAACATTGTATGCATAAAAGAACTGAGTGCATTGCTAAACATAGTCATCTCCCCCTTTGACATCAATACCCAAGGGTGACAAGAAAGAAATCATGTAAACCTTGTCATGAGCTATACAAGCCTCTATTAGAACTAGATAAATCTGAAACCAAGGAAACAACTCTGTATTAGGCAATATGAAGCAAGAAACTTAGAATATCTAATTGGACAATTTGATAACATGAGTATGGACTTCAAGACTGAAAAAAAAATTCAATAACTCCCCTTGAATCTAATACCATGATGAAATTATTAAAGAGAAGACAATGAAAATACCCCTAGCCTTTGTCTCAAGGACTCAAACACTTCTTTAGGCGGAGGCTTTGTAAAAATATCAACAATTTGATCTGAGGTATGTACATAATTTAGTACCATATCATTTGCAAGAACCTTCTCTCTTAAGAAATGATATCTAATGGAGATATATTTGGTCCTAGAATGCATGACTGGATTCTTGGAAATATTAATTGAGCTAGTGTTGTCACAAAGAATAGAAACAGGCTTAGAAATAACCACTTTAATGTCTTGAAGTGACTAAATCATCCAAAGGACTTTAGTGCAACACGAGGATGCTGCAACATACTGAGCTTCAACAGTTGATAAAGAAACACAGTCTTGCTTTTTACTATGCCAAGCCACTAATCTTCCATGAAGAAAGAAGGCTGCCCCACTTGTACTCTTCCTATCATTAGGATAACCTACCCAATTAGCATCAGTATAGGCTTCCTAGGTTGTACATGTTTGTGAGTGTCTTGTGTGTCTATGTTTGTTTCTATTTGTTCTGTTGTCAAAAACAAAATACCAAAAACAATTTACTGTCTCAGAAAATCACCTTTGAACAATAGATAGTCACTTTTGAACCATAGTTAGTCACTTTTGAATCACATAAGCTCACCTTTGGTTAGCTTCAATTTATCTTTGACTATAACACAGGTGTCTTTGAATTATCAGGCATTTCCTTTGAGCCATACCTAGTCTCATTTGAATAGTAGAAAGTCACCTTTGATCCATTAAGAATCACTTTTGGATTATCCTCAGTCACATTTGAGCTATTGTAAATCACCTTTGGTAAACTGTAGCCTATTATTATTTATCTAGTCTAAAAACCACATTTCCAGTCAATCCCGATCTTGTTGTTAGCTTCTAGACAATCCACCATCTACAACCAACATCCATCTTATCCAGCCTGATCATATCATACTTTTGGAATTTTTTGAGCCCTTGTATCTTCTTGAGACTCTAAATCAGCCATCAATATCAATCAATCAATCAAATCAACATCATCCTTTGGTTTTGATCACTATCTAGCTTTTGATAATATCACAATAATCTTTTCTAGCTTGAGAGAGTGGTTCCTTTTGAGTTGGTCTATATCATCATCACCAATCAATCTTGTCTACCCTTGAGTTCATGAGTCTATCTCTTGGGGGATAATTAATCCATGAATCCAATCCAAAAAAACCAATCCAAACCAAACCATCAAGCTAAACATTAATCTATCAAACCAATCAATCAACCCAATCAAACAATCCAAGAGTCTCAACTTTGTCACACAAGTCCAAAAATCTCAGCTATCATCAACCAATGCCTCAAACAAGGAATCAATATAAAGCAACCATGGAATCCAACCTAAAGGAATTTCAATCTACTTCTCTTAAGGATGCTTAAAAAATTCACGATTGGAATGCCTCAAGGTATGTTTGTACCCAAAGGTTATACTACCAGACCCTCATCATCAACCCATCCTTCACAATATCATTTTGGACCTTCATCATCAACCCACACACCACAACATCATTTCAATCAACCAACCTATGAGGAATCTCAAGATGACTTAGCAAATCTACAAGATGTTGACACATTATGAAATGTCAATAGGCTCTTAGACTCTGATCCCAATCAATTTTTCTTACAATTATCTCAAAGAGGAGCCAAATTGTCAAGTGGCTTTGACATATTCAAGATCACAAAACAAAATCCAACCAATGATTTTGTTGTTTCTAAGGATACCCATAAGGCTATTACTACCATGTCCACCAAACCCACAACATCTACACACAACATTCAAACACCACCTTTCACCAATCCATCCATCCCTCTATTTCATGCACCCACATCAATAGAGCCTTTGTTAACACCATCAAATCTCATTAACTCATATGTGTCACAAGAACCCCAAGTCTCCAACCAAAGTGTGCTGCATCTTACTCCATCTCATATTTCACATCCCACTTCATCTTCTTCCATCAATGTAACTCCTTCACATGTGTCACAAGCACATCAAATCTCCAACCAAAGTGTGCCACATGTTGCCACATCTCATGTATCGCATCCCATGGTATCTTACTCCATGAATGCAACTCCTCCATAAGTAACACAAGCACCTCATGTTTCTAATCCAATTGTGTCACATCTTGGACCATCTGAACCATCTAATGTGTCCTCCCATACATTGCATGTGCAATCCAATCCTAATACATCATTTATTGATCAACCCTTTGGATCACAAACACATTCCAATAAATCATATGTTGATCAACTCCTTTCACTTGGACCACAACCGTCTAACCAATCTATATCCTATGTTAATCTACCTATTGTATCCCAAGCCCCACCAACTTCCAATCAATACATATCTTATGTTAATCCACCCATTGTATCCCAAGCTCCACCAACTTCCAATCAATACATATCCTATGTCAATCCACCCGTTGTATCCTAAGTTCCATCAACCTCCAACCAATATATGTCCTACACCAATCCATCCTTTGGTTCACATGCAATACAAACCCAAAGCGTTAACCCCTCACCAAACACCTACACATTTCCACCAATTGTTAACCAAGGCCAAAACACCTACACCTCGCTGTATAACACATCACAACAACAACCATCAAATCACACTCCAGTGTACCAAATACCTCATCTAAACCATCAAAATCCTTTGCAACAACAATAACTATCAGATATGGAGAAGTGATTCAATCAATTACAATAACAATTTGATGATATGAGTATGGGCCAAACAAAGAAAACATTTTCCTTTGAGGATGTATGCCCATATCCTTTTGATAAGTCACTTCAAATGATACCTTTTCCTCCACATTTTGAGATACCACAATTTGAGAAATACAAAGGGAAAGGTGATCTAAATGACCATCTTAAAGATTTTTATGTATGTTGTCTTGACATTGCATATAATGACACATATCGTCTACATTTATTTCCTCATAGTCTTGGGGGACAAGGTATGGAATGGTTTTCTCACTTACCTCTGGGCATCAAGACATTCAAAGAAATTGCAGGCAAATTTGCATCACATTTTTCTTTCAATATAGAAATTGAGATATCTATGAATGATCTTGTCAACAATAAACAATGAAATGGGGAAACCTTCTCATCATTTATCCAACAATGGCAAAATATGACTAGCAAGCTTCCATGACAAATGCCCAGAAAATAACAAGTCAACATCTTTGTCCAAAATCTTCATCCTGAGCTATCATTTCAATTGCAACTACAAAGTGCTATTACCTTTGATGAACTCATATCCAAGGCTACAAACATTGAAAAGGCTTTAATTGCAAAAGGTCTCATCAAAATCATCAGGGAAACCAAAGACAATGCAAAATCTTCAAATGACAAATCTTGCTTTTGGAACAAGAACAAAAATGTTGTCAATGATGGTATTGTTGATACAAAGAATGTCCAAACTATGAAGGCTCCCATCCATATCCAAGAAGCATCCAAGAGTATAGCCTTTGTTCCAAGATATCAAGCTAAGACAAACACACCACCTAGATGATAATTTACTCCTTTAGGAGAGCCTATCAAATCTGTCCTCAAAAATCTACTACAAGCTAGCAAGATCACGCTACCTGAAGCTTAGACCAAATGAAGAACCATATTTTAAACCTAATTGGTACAAAGATAATAAATACTGTGAGCATCATAGAGTGAAAGGACACAATGCAACTGGTTGTATGAAATTGAAACATTTAATCCAAAATCTTCTTGATCAAGGCAAAATCACTATTGATGCACCGAAACAGACCACAAACTATGACCTTGATTCTTTCAAGAATCCACTTCCATCACATGACAAAGCAAGTGCCTCCAATATAGGGAAGAATGTCCATTATACCTATGAGTCATCCATCATTGGCCGCATCAAACAAAATTGCATATCTACCATTAGCATAAGGGGAAAAGAGTCCATCACCATAAAGGGAAAAGAAACCAATTGTGTTGTCACTACCCTTCGAGGCCATGTTACTATACAAGGTGCACCACCTATCATACGCATGAATTCTAGATACAATATCCTTGACCATCTCGGTAAGACCCCCACTCATATTTCCATTTTGGAATTATTGCGTATATCGCCTGCCCATAAAGCCATCTTAGATAAATCCATACAAGAGTCATCTGTACCTAATGATATTGATACTACACAATTTCAAGCTATGGTAGTGAGTATTGCATCACCCTATTGCCTGACCTTCTTTGATAAAGACCTTTCATCATCCGATCCATCCCATTACGATGCCCTCCATATCAAAGTCTACATAAACCAACGTCAAGTCAAATGAATACTGGTAGATGGTGGAGCTAGTTTAAATATATTTTCTCTAAAGCTTGTAAAACTACTAGAATATTCTGAGGATCACATAGAAACTACCAAGAGCATAACCATCAAAGCATATGATGAAGTCGAGAGAGATTCTGAAGGAATTATTTATTTGCCTATCTGGGTCAGTCCTATTACTACTGATACCCATTGTCAAGTCCTAGATATTGAATTACCTTACAATATTATCTTTGTTCATCCTTGGATACATGTCATTAAATCCATTCCATCTACATATCATCAATGTCTAAAGTTTCCCTACAATGGTGTTGAAATCACAATCCCTGCTAATCCTAATCTATTTGAGTTTTACTGAACTTTCCAAGACAAATATCAAGACCCTAATTGCATACCTATCAATACCGAAGCCTATCCATCTACATCATATGTTGATCTATCCGAGTTGAATAAGCCTTCATCTAGCAAATCCATCCCTAACATCAATGTCCAATACAAAGAGCAGGGACCTGGTGAGTATAGCCTACAAGAATCTTGTTGTGTAGAAACCTTGCCCTTACCACCTAAATCTTATGGTCAACCATTTGTATCCAAAGCTACCTCATCTGAAGCTATTATCAAAGTACCTCCTACTATAATCATCAAATTAGGAATGCTAGAAAATGAAGACATTGATGATATCAACTCTTGGCTCTTCTTTGATGAAAATGATCAACTCACTTTAGAAGTGGAATGCTGTAACAATGGATTTCAGATCATCAAGAATATGGGCTATAGATGACAAGGAGGTCTAGGACCACATGGACAAGGACCTATTGAACCTATCATCATTACCATGAAGTTTAATAGCCAAGGTCTAGGGTATGGTAAGGAGGTTCTGCCTTCCAAGGATATTGAGTGTATTCTCGATAAGGCAACCAAAGCTTTTCTTGCAGAAGAGACTTCTAATCTAGATGTCATTGATGACTCTTCCTTCCACATAACTGAACTATTCCAAGACACATCCATCTTTATGTTCTCATCCACCTCATCTACCTCTCAACCATCATCATCTAACCTTCAACTTGTATATCTTGACCTCATTGATTGTGACCAACTGGGGCACCTATTCTAGACACATTTTAAAATGATGAAGCCATTGCAGAGTTCATGGGCTTAAGACAAGGCATACCATTGGGAGATCACAAAGTGGCCTTTATGATGGATCTACCCTAGTTAGCATCTTTTGGTGGAAGTGTCAAATCCTTCAGTTGCAAAAGTGAAATAAATAAAATCAAAAAAGATAGGTCACTAGGTGCAAACTAAAAGGTGCCTCTTGACTGCAAAAAAAGTAAAAATAAAGGACGTATCTGAGGGTGAAAACCTCTCTGAGGCACCTGAGGATGGAGGATATGACCTTCCTTTGACCACTGAATATCATGAACAATAACCATTGTTGGTGGAGAAATCTCAAGAGATGAATCTAGGCACAACACAAAATCCCAAGATCACATTCCTAGCAGCATCACTATCAGAGCAAGAAAGAATAGATTTCAATGCATTCTTCATGAAAAGAGCAATCAACTTTGTGTGGACCTATGTAGATATGTCAGGCTTAGATCCTTCACTTATTGTACATCATCTAGCAGTATCTCCAAATGCAAAACCCATTAGAAAAAAACTTTGCAAAATGCATCCTCAAGTAGCACTTTTAGTCAAAGAAAAAATTTAGAAACTATTGGATGCTAAGTTTATATGGCCTATTGATTATCCTGAATGGGTTTCAAATCTAGTACTAGTCTCAAAATTTGATGGCCTCATCCATTGCTGCACTGACTTTAGAGACCTTAACAAAGCTTGTCCTAAGGACAATTTTCCATTACCAAGCATAGATACCATTGTTGATCTCATAGTAGGACATGAAATGCTATCCTTAATGAATGGATTTTTTGGCTATAATCGAATTAGAATTGTAGAAGAAGATCAAAACAAGTCTTCTTTTATATGTCCATGGGGTACCTACTACTGGGCTGTAATGCCTTTTGGTCTTAAGAACGCAACAGCCACATATCAATGAGCCATGACTATTATCTTCCATGATCATTTTCACACCATAATGGAAGACCATGTTCATGATATCTTGGGAAAATCAAAAACTAGAGAAGGCCATCTACAAGTACTAGAATAGATCTTTGATAGATTGGAAAAGTAGCAAGTGAGATTGAACCCTAAGAAATGTGTATTCGGGGTGACATCGAGAAAGCTATTGGATTACATTGTATCTCGATGAGGCATAGAAGTTGATCTAGATAAGGTAAAAGCTATAGTCAAAATGCCGCTGCCATCCAATTTGAAATAGCTTCGCAGTCTTCAAGGCAGGTTATAATCTGTCCGTAGATTCATTTCACAACTAGTAGATAAATGTCATCCTTTTCAACACCTTCTTCAGAAGGGTGAACCTTTTAAATGGGATGATAAGTGTCAATAAGCTTTTGAGAAAATAAAGGAATAGCTGGCTACACCTCCAATACTGGTACCTCCTATGCATGATCGACCATTGTTACTATACATCTCTTCAACAACAATAGCTCTAGGTGCTCTTTTAGCTCAACATGACATTAGCAGAACTCTTGTTGGCTATGAGCTTAATTGTTCAACCATGGAAAAAGCATTTTTAGCTGTAGTGTTTGCTTCCCAAAAGTTGTGACACTATATGTTGAACCAAAGTACAAAGCTCATATCTAAGTTTAATCCACTAAAGTACCTTATGTCCAAAGTAGTACTCACAGGAAGACTAGCAAAATGGGTAATGATTCTAAGTGAGTTTGACATATAGTATGTTGATTGAAAAGCCATAAAAGGACAAGTAATCATAGAGCAATTGGCAGAAGCACCAATGACAGATGTTCATCCTATCCATCCTGAAGAGCTATTCAATTTATATCCTTCAGTAGTTTGGTAGCTGTATTTTGATGGATCATATACACACCATGGATCGGGAGTTGGAATATGTTTCATCACCCCTCAAGGAGATTGTATACCAAAATCATACAGGATTGCCTTCCCTTGCACTAACAACATTTCTAAGTATGAAGCCTTGATCAATGGATTATGTATGGTTGTACAATGGGATATCACACAACTACAAGTCTTTGGAGATTCTCAGTTGGTTATCAAAAAAGTCTTGGATGAATATCAAACAAAAGTTGAAAAGGTTCTCCCATACAAGTGTTGGAAACAAGGTAGATAACTGAGAGGGGGGGGGGGGTGAATCAGTTATCTCAAAATTTCTTTGACTTTCTTCCCTTTTATTATCTTAATATTCAGTGTTGTATCAAAACATGAAAGCATATGTAATCATAAGAACAGAAATAAAATCAACACCCATAGCACAAGGATTTTACGTGGAAACCCTGTTAAGGGAAAAACCACCGGGTGACTAACCCAAGATTGTATTCTCTATTAAAAGAATAAGGAGTACAAAAATGACACATGCCAATTAGGGCTCATTGCCCGAGCACACTTCTCACAAGAGGCACATTGCCTACAAGAGACTCACTATCTACAAATCTTACAGAAGATAATCAAGTGTTGAATTGATGAGAGGCATCTACAAATGCAGGAGTTCAGTTTTGACTTAGGCACAATATACTGATCTGATGCACTTCATTCTTCCTCTATTTAATGTTGTTGTTCTATCACATACCGGACTTGAATTCCTATTCTCACACTTCTCCCAGCTTTTCTTCACACTTTATCTCATTACTTGTTCACACACACTTACATGCTGAAATCTATCTGGTATATATATCCGCATCAAGGATTTTTATTAACTTTCTAGTCGGCAACAAGAACACTGCAAGTTATTAATCTGTCAGCTGAATCCATGCTTGATTTGTGATGCGTATTAAAAACATAGGCATAGAAGTCATTAATCATGTTAGCCAACAATGTATAATCCCACAAATTGCTTGATCAACACTTTTTACTCATCTAGATTGAAATCTGATACTCTGCCGGTTAGTTCTTCCTTTGTTTGCTCTGCCTGATTGGAACCTAACACTCAGATTCTCATATCTTTTTCTTGCTTTATCACTGGAGGCTAAATCTTTGGAATATAATAGTCATGATACCCCTCTTGACTTGTCTAAGTCCACAACTTACTAAGTTACACCATCTGAGAGATCTAGACCTGGTTGTCGGATGTTGTTACATACTCTGCTCTTGTTCACCTGACCAAAACAATCTTCAATCTGACTTTTGGTATAGGCATACTATGTACTGTGGATGTGTGGGATAGAATTTATTGCCATTAATGACAACACTCATGAAGCCACATAGTGTCTCTTGCCAACAATTTCCCCCTTTGGCATTGATGGCAACACTTAGTGAAAAATGGGTAATTGTCGCAGTAACTCCCCCTTGGCTGATGCTCTGTCTTTTGCACTATTTTACTAGAGCTCCCCCTTAGTTGGATTCCACATTTTTCACTACTCCTCACTCCCTCTTTGACATCGATGGAAAAGGGCAGAATTTGCATATCAAAATTTACAAAAATTGTCCTATACATGGCCGCATAAGTATATATATGTGTTATACTTACATATACTTAAGTATATCCGCAAAAGTAGTCTTTAGTTGTACAAACTCTATGACCTAGCTCTACTTCATCCTATCCAAAATGGAGATGTGACCACTCAAAAAAATGTATATGCTTCTACCCTTCTTAAATCTATTAGATAATTAGTCCGAGTTGTGGTTTGAGCATCTGTCAAGGCCTCATGCATTGCCTCTAGCTTAGGGATAATTATCCCTCTAAGTTCACTCATTCTGTTCATTATGTTCTTCTTTTCTTTGTCTAGCCTCTTTATTTCATTTATGATAACAATAGCTTGGCATTCTTGATTCATTAGAGAGGTAGTAAGGGGATCAAAATTCTGAGATAAACTTGACAGTTTTCCTTCTTGTTCTTTCACCTTCTTCTCAATGTCCTCTGTTAATTTGGGCCAAGATAAATAGATTTTGTATATGTCCCCACCATCTTTAAGAGAATTTTCAAGGCTCTTTATTCCAATTTCAAGGGTCCTCCTATCATTAACAATAAGTCCTTGCACTTCAGTGAATCTTTTTCCCAGAAACTCCTTCTGGACCTTTGCTTCTACTGATTTCTCTAGAGATTCAAAATGAGTGTTAACAGAATTTACTAAGTTTTTCAAGTTACCAAATGGTGAGGCCGAAGGATCCTTTTGATAGGATGGCATGATCTTCTCCAGTATCCCAGATGCAATCTCCAATAGTTCACAGTCCTCCATGTGAGATTTCAAGGGTTTTTCTTTTTCTTTAGCTTGAGCAAAAGATGTTATTTTCATTGTCTGAACCAGGGAGAGAGAGTCAAAATTTAGTGGTCCTTGAAATAGCTCAGGTTCATCTATCTCCATCATTTCTTTGTTTAAGAAGTTCTTCACTATCTCTGCAGTGTCTCTTGTTGGTGTTCAAGTCTTCTTTTCTTTTGGGATATCAGAACAGTCATCATTAGTCTTTTCTACTTGTTCTTCTTTTCCCTTAACATCTTCTTCTTGAATCACTTTCTCCTCTCTTCTACCTTCTCCTTCATCTTTAGAATCTAGAATGTCTGTAGTGGGATCTGGAGGAGATATGTCACCTATGTTTACTGCTTCATGAAATTCCTCTTCTGGAATAGAAGAGTCTAAGTCCTCAGACTTCTCTTCATCTATTTTCTTTAATCCTTCGACATCCTTGTCAGAAAATTCTTCATTGATTACATTTAATCCTTCAACATCCATGGTAGAAGGTTCTTCATCTGTTTCCTCTACAATAGGAATATTGAATCTCTTCAAGGCATTCCAGAGGATATCTTTTGTTTCACTTGCTACTTGGTCAGTTTATCCAAGCATAAGTTTATTCATTCTTGCCTTACTTCGGAACTCATCATTACAGTCTTTGAAAATCATGTCCATTTGTTTTGAAGTGATAGAAGGATAAAACTAAGTTGCTATCAGCTCCCGAATCTCTAAGTCTCTTGACTTTGCATTCTTTTTTCTTAGCTCAAGTACCTTTTCTAGACTCTTAGGAATTAATGATATAATTTCAATGAAAGCTTTATTGTAAATGTTCAAGTACCTAACAGTAGCTTCTTCCAAAATTCTCTTGTCAACATCACTGTATTCATCATAGAACTCTGTTACTGGCTGTAGGTTCCCATCCACAGTAACTACCTTGATGATGTCATCAATGGAAAGAGTGGCCTTTTCAACAAACTCCTCTGCTTTTTCTTCCTCATTTTTACAAGCACAGAATTTCCTGGATGTTTTCTTCTTCATTTTCTTGATTTCCTCATTAGATTCTATTTCTTCATCATCTTTAAGGCTTGTATATGACCTTGTGGCTTTGTTCTTCATCCTCTTTTCTCCTTTTCTAGATGTCTTGACTTCTGGTTTGGTAGCCTTTGATATTTTAGGAGTGGCAGGTGTAGAGCTCTTGGAAGATCTAGTCTAGGAGGAGGCTTGCACTAGAACATTTCCTTTCTTTGCTTCTTGTCTCTCTTTCTCTGCCTTCTTCATTTTATCTCTATTTGCATCTACTACCTTTTTTGATAAGCCAAATCTTTTGGCAATTTCTTCAACTTCCCTTCTTACTTTCCTCTTTATCTCCAACTGTCTTAACTCAACATGTATTTTTACACTTAGCTCTTGAAAGGTGCCAAACCTTTCTACTTTAGTGTCCTTAGGCTGGCTCAACAGGTGTTGAATATGTATCTCAAGGATTTTTTCATCATCCTCATATCCCATAGGCATTATCCACACAGTTCTTGGCTCAACTACCTCCATTAGGCATTGATCAGTGTCAACCATGAAGCACACTGTGTCCTTGTATTTCTCAACTATGGACTGTGGTATTCTCTCTCTGGCTTGCATTATGCTTTGGAAGTTGTTGAAGTACCCCCAGAGGGCTATGTTTTGGGCTTGGGCATCACCAAGTCCATACATGTAATCTCTAATCTGAATTGCAACCAGTTTATCATTTTGCCAAACCCAACTACTTGATCCAAGTAGCTCATTCATATAATAAAAGAATAGACATAGTATTAGACAACCATATTTAAAGGAATTCTTCTTATCCTTTTCGATCTTCTGTAGGTTTTCCAAGAGTTGATTTAGAAGAAACTCAAATAGATCATAGTCTACATCTTCCCTAAACATTTGATATGTTGCATAGATTGCTGTGTTAGACATAGAATTCTCCCTGCTCGAATGATAGATCTTGTACTTGATTATCATTGAGTCAAACTTGACATTTGGATCTGTGATTTCATCTATGGTCATTGCTCTTTTGTCAAATTTAGATCCAGTGGCTTTAGTTACTATTTGGTTCTTCATAAATTTAAGTGTAGGTAACCCACCAAATGCATGCAGTCTGGTCACTACCCTGATGGCATCTTTAGTTATCTTGAAGGGCCTCATTACCACATGAAATTATCATGCATCTTGCTTAGAACATACCAAACCCAATCATCTTCTACAAAACATGGAAAATGTATGTAATGTCCAAAGTGTTTATCCCAGATGGCCTGGAATTCAGGTTTGAGTTCAAAATTCTCATCTATTAGCTATTTGTGATAAATGTCCATCAATTTTGAGTCTCTAAATTCCTCAATGTTGGCATGGATATAAACCCTAACATCTTCTACATGCAATACTCCGTGTGGAATGCTAGAGAATGCACCTAAAGGATCAACTTCTAGATATTTTTAAGGGTGTTTCTTGAATTTAGGATGTGGCCTATCAGAGATCTTGACAACCATTGGAGTAGCCATTTTGCAAGAGATTCAGAGAGAGATTTTTAGAATGGAAGTACATTTTCATGCTTTAGGGTTTGAAATAGGAGCTAGAACAAATCACTGGTTAAATTCATTTTTCAGTTGATCTTGAGTGAATTGTAGAAACTTTGTTGCAAAGCTCTTCTTTTCTTCTTCGTGAGTGCAAGTGTACAAATAATGAGTGAAAGAACCCTTTTATCCTTGCGCAAACCCTAATTTCCTTTTGTAATAAATGTACAGCTTAAGTTATCTGGTTGCCTTGTTTTGAGAGAGATCTTCTTAAATCACTACGCCGAACATAGAATCATTGTTAGTGAGGATTGACAACGTATCTCATTTTCTTCAGTCATGCCATGGGTCTGCAGATCAAAGCATTTCAATTCTGAATCATACCAGATCTGTCTGAAATTCTGCTTTACCTAATAGCTGTTAAAATTGGATTAACTTGAGCATTTATAAGTCTTGTAAAAGTGCATGTGGATCTTTCACATTTTGACTGAAGGTTATTTGGAGGGTTTTCTGAGAACCCTTTAATCTGCAGCATTAGATGTTTACTCAATGTGCCAAATTTAGGCACTAGCTGACTAGTTGGGGGAAATTATTTTTCTCTATGACTCCTCCTAAGCCAAAGCTCACCTTTTTAGTTTCTAGAAGGAATATCAGCACCGGATTCTGGTGCGGATCCATCCCCAATATTTTTTGTACTCTTCTTCACCCAAATCTTTCTGATCTCCTTTTGAACTTCATTTGCATTCACTTTACCTTTCCCCTTATCTTGTTTCTAATTATGTTCCACCGGACCTTTTCTATCCTGATTTCTTCTTCTACAAAATTTGGTAATATGACCGGATCTATTGCAATTGTAACATACAACATCTCTTTGCTCATTTGATTGATATCCTCTTGATCTGCATTGATTAGCCATATGTCCCATTCTATTGCATGCAAAGCATCTACCATTGAATGAATTATTTATATGCATATTTCTGCATTCATGAGATTTGTGACCATACCTTTTGCAATTAAAACATTGTTCAGAGAAGGATGGATTGTTCTGATTCATTCTCCTCCTAGACTGAGTTGCTCTATGACTAAAATTGTTGCAATTGAAGTAGTATCCATTAAAGGATGGATATCTTTGGGCATTTGGTTGCCTTATCGGAGGTATTCTAGGCCTATTTCTTTGATTTCCTGATCCAAAGTTCTTTTGACCAGATCCAGAGCTTTCACCTTTCTCATATCCCAAGCCACGCTTATCATCTACCCTCTTTTGGCTTTCAAGAAGAACTTCAAGTTGGGATGAGCTTATCTTGAATTTCTCTTTGTATTCATTTGTTGTTTGAAGATCTTGTTTAAGAGTGTCTATCTAATTCTTGATTTGTTCTTCATTGTCTCTAGCTTCTTCAAGATCAGATTCAAGATGCCTGATTATGTTGTCCATTTTGTGGTAGTCCTCTGTTTTCTCCTTGAGGGATTGTTTTAGATTATCTTCAATCTTTCTTTTTTCTTCAATTTCTTGAATGAACCTCATAACCCCTAATTTTATTTCATGCCTTACCATAATGACTTGTTTTGACAACTTCTCACATAGCTTATTTTTCTCATTTAGATCTTCATTAGTATCATTGACTTCACTCTGATTAGCTAATTTTTGAAGTAGTTCCTTTCTTTTTTTCATAGAAATACTAAGTTTTTCTTTTAGTTCATTTATGAATTCATTAGCTTGTTTGAGTCTTTCTCTCAAATTATTAACTTTAGAGTGGGATTGTTCAAGATCATCTAGGGTAGACTAAAGTTGTTCCTTCATACCATATGCATCCATTGAGAATCCCAGATCTTCCTCAAGCTATTAGGCTTTGTTCAGAGGAACTTGGCTCTGATACCAATTGTTGGAAACAAGGTAGATAATTGAGAGGGGGGGTGAATCAATTATCTCAAAATTTCTTTGACTTTCTTCCCTTTTGTTATCTTAATATTTAGTATTGTATCAAAACATGAAAGCATATGTAATCATAAGAACAAAAATAAAATCAACACCCATAACACAAGAATTTTACGTGGAAACCTTGTTAAGGGAAAAACCACAAGGTGACTAACCCAAGATTGTATTCTCTGTTAAAAGAATAAGGAGTACAAAAATGGCACTTGCGAATTAGGGCTAACTGCCCGAGCACACTGCTCACAAGAGGCACACTACCTACAAGAGACTCACTGTCTACAAATCTTACAGAAGATAATCAAGTGTTTGAACTGATGAGAGGCATCTACAAATGTAGGAGTTTAGTTCCACTTTAGGCACAATATACTGATCTAATGCACTTCATTCTTCCTTTGTTTAATGTTGTTGTTTTGTCACATACCAAACTTGAATTGTTGTTCTCACACTTCTCCCTACTTTTCTTCGCAACTTATTTCATTAGTTGTTCACACACACTTACATGCTGAAATTTATCTGGTATATATATCCGCATCAAGGATTTTTATCAACTTTCTAGTTGGCAACAAGAACACTGCAAGTTATTAATCTGTCAACTAAATCCATGCTTGATTTGTGATGTGTATCAAAAACATAGGCATAGAAGTCATTAATCATGTCAGCCAATAATGTATAATCCCACAAATTGCTTGATCAACACTTTTTACTCATCCAGATTGAAGTCTGATACTCTGCTGGTCAGTTCTTCCTCTGTCTACTCTGCTTGACTAGAACCCAACACTTAGATGCTCATATATTTTTCTTGCTTTATCATCGGAGGCTAAATCTTTGGAAAAGAGTAGTCATGATACCCCTCTTGACTTGTCCAAGTCCACAACTTACTGAGTTACACCATCTGATAGATCCAGACCTGGTTGTTGGATGTTGTTACATACTTTGTTCTTGTTCACTAGACCAAAACAATCTTCAATCTAACTTCTGGTATAGGCATACTATGTACTGCGGATGTGTGGGATAGACTTTGTTGCCATCAATGAAAACACTTATGAAGCCACACAGTGTCTCTTACCAACAACAAGTTGATAGTAGATGATTTCAAGAAATACTTTTCCAAGATCACATTTGGGCAAATCCCTAGGATAAATAATAAAGTAGTGGATGTTATGGCTTCAATCGGGGCTCTTCTAGACATGCCTTCTAATGCACACATATGTGAATTTTTGGTTGAACAATTTTTGGTCCTCACTTTTGAAGTTCCGCAATCTGAGCTTGTATGTGAAATTGTCGGTCCTAATTCTCCTTGGTATGAGGTTATATACAAGTATCTCTGCCATGGTACTCTTCCATTTCAACTATCCAACACCCAACATAAAACCTTTATCCGCTGAGCCTCTCGTTACACCATCCTTGGAGAAACCCTATACCACAAGAGTCTCTATGGTATCCTTCTTAGATGTCTTGACTCAGGAGAAGCTAACGTTACCTTATGCGAGGCACACAAAGGTGTTTGTGGTTCACATTCTGCTCGCCCTAGCCTTACTAAGAAACTCTTGAGAACTAGATATTATTGGGCAACCATGGAGCAAGATGCACAAAAGTTTGCTAAGCGATGTCTACAATGTTAGAAACATGGGGATTTGATACATGCTCTAGCACATGAGTTACAACCTATTACTACCCCTTGGTGTTTCTCGTAGTGGGGAATTGACCTCATAGGAAAGATTCATCCACCTTCATCTAATGGCCACAAGTTTATCATTACCACAATAGATTATTTTACAAAGTGGGTTGAAGCCATACCAATGACTTATATCATTGGTAAAAAAACATCCAAATTTATCCTTCATTACATCATTTACCAATATGGAGTTCCACAAGCCATTATTACTAATAATGGACGTCCTTTTAAGAACCAAGAAGTCTGTGAGCTATGCAACAAATTCCATATCCAACATAGGTTTTTTACACCTTACTATCCCCAGAGTAATGGCTAAGTTGAGGCTTCCAACAAAAATATTATAAAAATCCTTAAAAAGATAGTCAATGAAGCTAGTTGTGATTGGCATCTACAACTTAATCTAGCCTTGTGGGCCTATCGAACAAGTGTTAGAACTCCCACTAGTGCTACACCCTATTCTCTTGCATATGGCACAAAAGCTATTTTACCAGTTGAGGTCAACATCCCATCACTGAGAGTGTCACTACAACATATCATCTCTGATGAGGAATATAGAATATCCAGACTAAATGATCTAGAGCTACTGGACCAAAGATGCCTCATAGCCCTCAATCATCTTCAAGTTTATCAAAATCGTCTCCGCCATAGCTACAACAAAAGGATCAAAGAAAGAAGGTTCCAAGTAGGAGACTTTGTTCTTAAAGAGAATCAAAAGAATCAACAGGATCGTGAAAAGAAATGCAAATTTGAACCAAATTGGCTAGGACCTTTTGTGATCACATCAGTCTATGGATTAGGAGCTTATACTCTCTCAACACCTAAAGGTATTCCTTTGGATGAACCCATCAGTAGTGTTCATCTGAAAAAATTTTATGCTTGATCCTTGGAATATCCTAAAAAAACATCAAAATAGTAAAGATAAATAATCCATCCTCTGGTGAAAACTTGGTAAATAGGCACCTTGGATAAGTACCATAGTGAAAACCTGGCAAATAGGCACTATGTGTAGAACCAACTCTTACCATCTATTCAATTTTTGTTTTCCATACCATCCATCCCATAATAATCTTCCTCCATTTCCTGATAAACTTCACCTATACCATAATCAATCTATTCATCCATAATAAGATCATCCCCTTTTCCATCCCCATGCTTACTCCTATCATGGTTTTGAAAATTGTTGGAGTTGAGGTATCATTTTATTCATTTTCCCTCTAGATCTACGTCATCTAATCCATCACCATTCATAATAAATTCATCTCGTACTGGGGGCACTTACTTGTGCTTAGTCTTTGGAGTGGATACTTAAAGAATCATCACCTAACATTCCATTAACAACATCACATATCATCAAACATCTAACTAATCCCATCAATCCATAATTTGATCAATCCATCCATTTTCATCATTGACATCAATAAAACATTATAAGAACTACATATCATGTCTATCATTAATTACCTTAATCCCATGGATATAGGGTATGTAGGCAGTCTGGAATACGAAGGAAGTACCTAGACTCAGGCATAGGCAATACATCATTTCCATCTTTTATCCTTTCTCCAACTTTAACCAATCATCATCTTCATCCATCTCACATTCTTCTATCATCTATCTCCTACATCATCAATAAACACCAAGAACTACATATCATCATGTCTCATCATCATCGTACAATGCTTTGATCCCGTCGATACAGGGTATGTAGGAAGTCTAGAATATGAAGGAAGTATCCAGTACACAAGCACAGGCGATTCATTCTTCCATTCCCATTTTCATTTCATCTTCCATCTTCCCTTTGACTAACTCAAGTAGAAAACAAACTATGCATGTCTCGATAGCTCAAACACTCATCAAATTAGAGGTAGACAAAGACATTTGTCCACATGCCTTTAGCCAACATTTGCCATATCAATCCAACATCTCAGCCTTTAACATGATATACCTTTCCTCACAACAAGGCACTATCCAATCTATCTAAGAGAACCATATTTTGGCAAGGGAACATGATGGCCATGTCTTTTGTTTTCCTTTTGATTTATCTTTCATATCTTTTTAATACCTAATCTAGACTGCCTTGATTCATCATATCTTGATATGTTGCAATGAAGTATAGACTAGGGCTTAGTCAATTGCTTCCATATGTTGTATTTGTGGGATGATCTTATTCTCCTACATTGCCTGATGGTATCTTGTATGTGTCAAGGGATTAGCATCTTGCATATCAATATCTTTTTGCATCTGAGGCGCTAAATAGTTTCTTATGTACTAAGACTATTCTATGCTAAGACTATTTCCTATACATATTGTATACACCTAAAAATGACATGACTCTGTCTAAATAAATATTCTTAATATTTATTCCATCTAAATTCCTCTATCAATAAATAAATCAAATTTATTTATTTGATTCATATTCCTCTAAATTATTTAAATATTAAATTGTTTAATTACCTCTTCTAAAGTCAAAATTAAATAAAATCCTTTATTTAATTAAATTCTTCCAAATAATTAAATAATTCATAGTTTTTTAATTAAATCACTTCTTCTTCCAAATTTAAATAAATAAATCAAATTTATTTAAATTCTCTCAATCTCTAAAAATAAAATATAATCAAATATTTTATTTATTCTTCCAAATAATGCACAAACAATTAAATAAATTTATTTAATTAATTTGCTTTCTTATCTTCTAATTCCTCAAAAATCTTCCAAATCTTCTAAAAATAAGTCTTCTTCTTCATGCACACAAAATTAAATAATTTATTATTTAATTTCTCTCAAAATAATGCAAAAGCAAATCATAAGTTGAGTTAATTGATTTAAATCAACCTTGTTTTTATCAATAACTCTTAAATTAGAAAAAAATTTCTAATTTGTGAAATCAAATCTTATCTTTATAAAAGAAAGCAGTTAACTCAAACAAAAAAAAATTGTATGACACTTGTCTTCTTTCTATTCATGCACATTCTCTCAAATCTTCTATACCGTTGATCCTCTCATTCTTTCTATACTGTTGATCCTCTCTCTCACAAGTCTATAAATTGAACCCTATTCTTCCATTTCATTCATCCAAGCTTTTAGTAACGTTACTCTGCAGAATTCACAGCACGCCTTTGGCACCCAAGTCATTCCAAAGTGCTTGCGATCAACTTGTTACCATATCATTACCATTGTTGTGAAGCTCATCTTCATTGCAATAAACTATCATAGCCATTCCCATTTGACATCTTCAAATAGCGAGGAAGTGCACCTTCTGAGGGCCATATTCATAGATGAGATCATTTGTGATAGGCAATCAATGGAAGCCAAGAAGTGAAGAGGTTTGCAAAGGTTTGAAGTTCTTTGTTTGATTGATTTATTTGTTTCTTATGTCATTGATTTATTGGGTATTGTTGATATACATTGATTATTCATTTACACCAATTTTCCCTTAACATATTTGGTGCCCACCATGGGGCTTTGCCCTGATTTCACCCAAAAAATTGAGTTTTTTATGCAAAGGCTCCATACACAAGAGGATTTGATGCATCTGATCAATTCTAACATGCATCTAAGCTCTGTTTCAGTGCATCTACTCTTTTACCACATTTACCTCCTAAAGATGTGCATCTGTGTTCTGTTATGGCTCATCTACCAAACTGCGCATATGCTCTCTGTTTCCATGCTTTCGACCTCTGTCTCAGCGCTTTTGTAACAGCTACGCATATGATCTATATCTCTGTGCATCTAACCTCTATACCTACGCATATGATTCTGATAGTGACCTTTTGGGTTTTCTTGTGATTGTACTAACATTGACACTTCTCGCAGGATTTTTCTCTGATCTACTTGTAGGTTAGGGGCTGGTTTAGACATTCTAGTTGCATTGTTAACACACATCATATTTCTAAGGGATAGTAATCAGATGTTCATGCAAAATCACATCTAGATCTAACTAGGAAGGATTGTAATTTGATATTGTTGCATCAATAAATTGAATGGATAAAATTGAACCATTACTATCTTGCTTTCAAAGTTAACAACTTGCATGTGTGCCCAAGTAGCTAGCTCATATAGTCTTTTTCATTTTAATTTAGGGGAAAAGAACCACTGTCTTTCATGTTTTTGGGAATGATACTAGGCCTATGCTCTCCCCTATCTTGGGTGACCAAAATACCAGACATATCATTTTCGCATGTGTTAAACCTTTAGAGAGGCCTGCCCATAGATATCCTTTCATCCAAGCGGGAATGACCTTAAGTGGTAACAAGCTAAAGCCAAGCTCTGCCAAGCCACTATAAATAAATTGTGTTTGGAGTGAAAGATTCAAACAATGAGTGAAGTTGTGTTATACCAACAACCAACCTCCCCCAAAACCCTCCAAGGTACAACCCTTGCAGGCTGGGAGACTCCATAATGGAGAGTAGTGTTGCCACATGTATAACCACTCGAATGGTTGCACTTACTAATCATCCTTTGTTTTTAGTAGCCAAAAAACCCCTATAAGCCGGTGCAGGAAAGGGTGATTATCACCTCTTGAAGTCACCTCATCTAGAAATAGTGAGAATTTGGTTTATATTATCCCAGCTAGCCTAGGATTTGTACTTGCTTTTGAGTAAAAAAGAGTCTATAAAATTATAAAATAGAAAGATAAAAATTCATGAAAACTTCTTTGTGCTTACTGTGTTTTACTTGCCATAATTGAGAAATCAGAGCAAAAGACCAACTTACAACTAAGAAACCAAAAACACAAAAAAATGTGTCAAAAACTTTGCAAAAGCAATTAGAAAACCAGAGCTACGCATATACCCTCTAAAGTTGCACATACATTTCAACCTACTGCACATTTATTGTGACTTACTACACATTTATCACATGTTAATGTGCTTTTGTCCTTCACCTGAGCTACGCATTTATTGTTGTGCATTCACAACAGTGAGCATTTCCAGGTCTTTTGAGAAAAAATTATCAACCTTTTTAGATACCCATTTCAGCCTTGTTCTAGTTTTTGAGATCAGATTTACCATGTAGTCACCTCTTTCATCCATTTCCATAGCATACCTTCTCTTTCGTCGGTCATCTCACCCACCTTTTACCATGTCTTCCCAAAAAGTCAAAAGTTCCTATATCAGATTAGTGCAAGAACTTTTTCAGATCATTTCAGATTCAAGTAACCCTAGTAGGTAATAGAACTTCACTAGTGGTCTTGGTGTAAGACTAGTCTCTACATAGTAAACGGGTACCGGATATCCTTACTTGTGGCGATCGTCTTATGTCGACCAACTTGCTTGGAATCATTGATCAAAAGAGTCCCTTGTTTGAATCTCATCACCGCAAGTATCCCCTTCTCACCAACCTACACCAACACCTTACCAAAGTCTCTAGTTTCACCCCACTTCTTCCCACATCACCTTACATGGTCTTAACTAGATCCCAATACCAAAAATAGCTTGAAATGGCTGAAACATCTGACCACATTGACCGCATTGTGTCCCTTCATGATAGTGATGAGTAAATCTCCCATGAGCAATACCACAGAGCCCTCCAAGATCAGAAATGTCAATGCATGCTAGCTAAAGTGCTCGATAAGGACCCTTAGAAGTAATTTCTTCATCTTGCAAACCTAGGACCTAAACTCCCTGTCAACTTTGATGTCGAGATGTTAAAAGAACCAGGAGAGGAAAGAACTCACGAAAAGAGCACAACTGAGGAAAACTCCCTTGACAAAAACAAAGGAAAGAAAGTCATAGACCCAAACATACCTATGGAGACATTGCAGAAACAAATCAAGACCCTAATGCAACAAATGATGGATCTCAGAATAGGAACAACCACTAAAACTTATTCCTTAGAAGACATCACACCATATCCCTTTGACAAAAGTTTGAACATGGTACCCTTCCCCTTTCGGTTTGAAGTTCCTAAGTTTGACAAATACAAAGGGAAATGAGACCCAAGAGATCACATTAGGGAATTTAACACCTCATGCCTAGAAGTAGCTCATAATGAAACTTTCCTAATGAGACTATTCCCTAGATCTCTAGGTGGTCAAGCCATGGAATGGTTCTCACGACTTCCCTCGGGTATCAAAACTTTTAATGAGTTAGTAAACAAGTTTGTCACGCAATTCTCATATAACATTGAACATGATGTCTCCATGCTTGACCTATGCAATACAAAGAAAAAAGGTGGTGAATCCTTCGCCGCTTTCTTACAAAGGTGGAGACAATTCATGAGCAAATGCTCATATGATGTGGCTGAGAAGCAATTGACAGAGATGTTTGTCCACAACCTTAACATCGATCTAAGTTACCAAATCCAAATTCAATGCCCTACCTCATTTATGAAAGTCATTGAGATGGGATTATTTATCAAGAAAGCTATGATCACCAAGGGGTAAATAAAGTTGTACAAGGACACCTGTAACTCTAACTACACCGTGGATAAGTTGAATTTTTGGACAAAGAACAAAAATGTCATCAATGATGGAGTAGTTGATGCCAAAGTGGCAGCTCTCAAACAACAACCAATCTTCACTCTCAAAGGAGAAGCAAGCAATGCTACACCAAACAAAAACTTCTCTCATGAGCCAAAGCCATGGTTCACCTCCACTCCTAGACAAAAATTCACAACACTAGGGGAATCCCAAGAGTCTGCGTTAAGAAAGCTATTAGCCAACAATGAGATCACTCTTCCTCCCACTAGTGACTATGAACCTCAAATAAAACCTCATTATTGGAAAGATACTGATTTCTACAAATATCATAGAGGAAAATACCACAAGACCAATGATTGTATCTATCTCAAACACATCATTCAGGACATACTTGACCAAAATTAGGTAGACACTAAAGAACATACCTCTAACGAGACACATGTGGCATACAAAGATCCACTCCTCAACCACGACAAGCCATACAACAACAACAACAACAATAACAACTACAACAGGCATAATCAAAACAACAGACATAACAATGCTAACTATGCGAGTGTGACATTCGATTATACTGTCAACTGCATATCAGAGCACATCCCACAAGTCAATATTGTCATATTCAACCAACAATCAGGACGTAACAAAATTAATTGTAGCATCATCACCCGCAGTGGTAAGGTCACATTAAACACGCTTCCTCCAAGGTCATCACCTTCTCTATCTAACTCCTATACATATAGTGTCATAGACCAACTTTAGAAAACTCTTGCCCACATATCTATCTTAGACTTGTTGCACCTGTCTCCCTCCCACAAGGAAATTCTCGATAAAGCCCTAGTGGAAACAACTGTGCCCACGAACCTAGCTTAAGAGAAGTTTCAAGCCATGGTAGGAAATCTAACCTCCTCTAGCACCATATCATTCACCGAATAGGATAACCTTTCAGTGTCTCAGCCTCATAACACACCCTTGCATATCATCGCCTTCATTCATAAACACCGTATCAAAAGAGTTCTTATTGATGGAGGAGCTAGTTTAAATATTTACACGCTCAAGCTATTCCTTACATTGGGGTTCTCAGAAACTACAGTGGATCCTAGGAAAAAGATCAAAATTAAGGCCTATGATGAAAAAGAAAGAACTACTAAAGGAATAATGGTGTTACCAATACAAGTTGGACTAGTGATAAAAGACATTGTTTGCCAAGTCCTAGACATGGAGCTAGCCTATAACATTCTCCTAGGTAGACCTTGGATTCATGCCAAGAAAGCTGTGCCTTCTACCTACCACCAATGCATCAAATTTCCTCATAATGGCAAACAGATCACCATCCAAGGTGATCCTGATCCTTTCCAGCACTACAACACTATTTGGTCAAAGCTCAATTGCATCATTCCCAATAATAGAGCTTCTACATCCTCCATCTCACAGCATGATTCTACCTCCGAAGCTTCCTCATCCAAGCCCAAAGAGCAAAAAATCATAATCAAAGAAACAAGAGTAGGGGAATATTCCATCGAGCACAACCTCAACTTAGCCAAAATGCCTCTATCTCTAAGATCCTTTGGGTGACCTACGCCTAAGTACATTCCAAAACCTTCTACTTCTCCCAAACCTTCCATAGCTCCCTTTGTAAAATGGGGGACCCTATCAGATGAGAGTGAGGAAAGAGCTATCTTGCAATGTCTCTACACAGAGGAAGATAATACACAACAAGAACCACCTAATCTCCCAACGGAAATCTATGGGTGTGGTGAGTCTATCTTACATAGAATGGGTTATGAAGGATAGGGTCCCATTGGCCTAAGAAAAGAAGGAATAATAGAACCCATCCAACCCTCTTCATCCTCATTGGCAAGACATACAAAACGGTTAGGATACAAGGACAAAGGTAAAGCTAAGGCCAATGCTTGTTTTGTGGAACAGATCCATGCCCTACAAGAAGACAGTGACACAGATTCTAACGAATATGAATGGGATGAACTCACTGAGCACTCCTATGAGGACAAAGAAATTGACACCATTAAAACCTATAAACCCTATCGTGAGGGACAAACGCTAACACATAGACCATTAGAGTGTGATTCACCAACTCTTGAGAGTACAAATTTTGAGGAAGGTTGGAGTTCCATCACAATAAACAATCTAGAGGAAAGTACCATCTCAGATCCTATCCCTACCAATCTAAATCCTAACCATGTATCCATTCAAACTATCACACCCAATGAATCAAATCTATCTTCTGACCCCCTTTCCCTATGCATCCTAAACTTATTGACTGGGATTTACGAGGAACCCCGCAACTAGACATGTTCCAAAATGATGATGCCTATATTGACTACATAGAACTTAGGGACCACCTACCTATAGGAGATCATAAATCTAGCTTTGCCATTGAACTCAACACCGTGGCTTATTTCAGAGAGGGTACTAAGCCTTCGAGTCATAAAAACTGGATCTGATGGTGAAAACCACTCTGCAGCAGTATCAGATCCCAAAATAGTAAAAAGAAAGGATACATTGGATGGTGAAAACCTCTCTGAGGCCCCAGATGATGGAAGGCTTGACGCTCTCCCCACAGACATGTATAAGGAGAAGTCTCAGATTGTTGTGGAACCTATAGAACCTATCAACATCAGAACATAGGATAATCCTAAGGTCATTCACTTTGCAAAGTCTCTATCTCCACTAGAAAAGACCAAATTTGTACCATTCTTCAAGAAAAAGGAAGTCAACTTTGCTTGGTCATACACAGATATGCCTGGTTTAGATCTAGAATTGATTCTACAACATCTTCCACTAGATCCAGGGGTCAAACCAGTCAAGCAAAAGCTTAGGAAGATGCATCCCCACATTGCATTACTAGTAAAAGAGTAACTCAATCTAAGATGTTGGATGTAGGGTTCATCAAGGCAATAGACTATCCAGACTGGGTATCCAATATAGTGCTAGTATCCAAACCTGATGGCAGAGTCAGATTGTGTAGTGATTCTCAAGATCTAAACAAGGCTTTCCGCAAGGATGACTTTCCGTTACCTAATATTGATATCATAGTTGACTTGACAGCAGGACATACCATGCTTTCTCTTATGGATGGCTTCTCTGGGTACAATCAAGTTAGGATAGCACCAAAAGACTGACATAAAATAGATTTCACTTGTTCTTGGGGCACCTTCTATTGGAATGTCATGCCATTTGGGTTAAAGAATGTCAGGGAAACATATCAACATGCTATGACCACTATCTTCCATGATATGATGCACGTCACAATGGAGGACTATGTAGATGATATCCTTGCAAAGTCACTAACAAGGGAATCCAACCTAGATGTACTAGAGAAGGTCTTTTAGAGATTGGAACACTTCAAAGTCAGATTGAACCTGAAGAATTGTGTGTTTGGAGTCACCTCTGACAAGCTCTTGGGCTTCATTGTATTAACAAATGGGATTGAAGTGGATCCTACCAAAGTCAAGGCTATCATGGAAATGCCACCGCCAAAGAACATCACCCAACTACAATCTCTACAAGGCAAGTTACAGCAATATGTTGGTTCATATCACAACTGGCAGACAAGTGCCAACCTTTCAGTCATCTGTTACATAAAAACATTCCATTTAGGTGGGATGAGAAGTGTGAAGAAGCATTTGGCAAGCTAAAGAAATACCTCACGAACCCTCCTATTCTAATACTGCCTATCCAAGGTAAGCCACTATTACTTTACATATCTACTACACAGATAGCTCTTGGAGCCCTATTAGCACAATAGGATTATGAAGGCAAAGAAAGAGCTATCTATTATATCAGTCGTACATTGGTGGGCTATGAACTGAAATATTCCCAAATAGAAAGATCATGTCTTGCTATAGTTTTTGCTTCCCAAAAACTATGACATTACATGCTAGCACATTCAGTCAAGCTTATTACAAAGATAGATCCATTAAAGTACCTATTAAGAAAAGTAGCCCTCACAGGTCGCCTAGCTAAGTGGGTAATGTTGTTAACTGAATATGATATCAAGTATGTAGAAAGGAAGGCTATCAAAGGTCCAATCATTGTAGATCAATTAGGAGAAGCACCATTGTAGGATACCACACCAATGACACTCGAGTTTCCAGATGAAGCCATATTCAGTATCACAACACACTCATGGAAACTCTACTTTGATGGATCCTATACAATCCATGGATTGGGGGCAAGAATCTTGTCGGTCACTCCTCACGGTGACACCATACCTAAGTCTTACTGTCTACTATTCCCATGCACAAACAATATAACAGAGTATGAGGCCTTGGTCATTGCTCTCAAAATGGCAGCAGAATGGAAAATAAAAGAGATACATGTCTATGGCGACTCCCAATTGGTAATCAATCAAGTCAATGATGGCTATCAGACCAAAGATGAAAAGTTAATCCCATACAAGCGTATGGTAGATGACTTTAAAAGTACTTTGTGATCATCTCCTTTGAGCAGATACCTTGAATTGAAAACAAAGTAACAGATGCTATGGAAACCATTGCCTCACTCCTCGAGATCCTAGAGAATGAATCACAGTATGAGTTCTTGGTGGAGTCTATTATGTAGCCAGCTTATGATCTTCTTAAAACCCACTCCATATGTGTATTAGTCAGATTTGATTCACCTTGGTATGGTAAGATTTACACTTACCTTAAGGATAACACCCTACCACCTAACTTGTCTTCTAACCAACGTCAAACCTTCATTCACCAAACCTCCCATTACACCATTATTGTTGATACCCTATACCGCCGAGGTTTGGATGGTACTTTACTTCATTGTTTAGAATGGGAAGAATCTCAAACTACCTTACAAAATGTACACGAAGGAATTTGTGGAACACACTCTAGCAGTCCCTCTTTAGTTAAGAAATTCATGCATTTGGGATACTATTGGCCAAACATGGAAAATAATTCTTATCAGTTTGTAAAGAAATGCAAGTAGTGCTAGATACATGAAAATCTCATCCATACACCAGCTCAAGAGCTATGATCTTTAACGACACCTTGGCCCTTTTGTCAATGGGGACTCGACCTTGTGGGAAAAATTCACCCTCCATCATCCAATGGCCACAAGTTCATAATAACTGCCATTGAATATTTTACCAAGTGGATTGAAGTCGTTCCACTCACAAATGTCATAGGCAAACAAATTGCCTCCTTCATCCTCAATTACCGCATCTGCAGATACAAAATTCCCTCATCCATAGTCACGGATAATGGAAGACCTTTCAAGAACCAGGATGTCCAAGAGCTTTGTGACAAATTCAAAATCCAACACCGTTTCTCTACCCCCTACTATCCACAAGGCAATGGCCAAGTAGAGGCATCCAACAAAACCATCTTTAAAATCCTCAAGAAGACTGTCAATGATGCTGGTCGTGATTGGCACATACAACTGAATCCTGCTTTGTGGGCCTATCAAACCAGTTTACACACTCCCACAGGTGCTACCCCCTATGCCTTTGTCTATGGATCAGAAGCCATTTTTCCCATCGAGGTCGAGTTGCCATCTCTAAGGGTGGCATTAAAAGGTCTTATTACTAATGAAGACTATAGAATTTCCAGATTGCAAGAGTTAGAATTGTTGGAAGAAAGAAGGCAACAAGCCTTTAATCATCTCAAGGCATATCAGCAAAGAATATCATGAAGCTACAATCATAGGGTCCATCCAAGGGTCTTCTCTGTCGGTGATCTATTACTCAAGGAAAATCCTTGCAATCAGTAGGATCAGGAAAAGAAAGGTAAGTTTGAGCCCAACTGGCTTGGTCCTTATGCCATCATTGCTGCTTATGGATCAGGGGAATATCAATTGGCTAATTAAAAGGTGAACTGTTCAATGACCCTATCAATAGTATACATCTTCGTCGATTCTATACCTAAGAGAACCCCAATGTAAGGGGGCAAAAAAGAAAAAAAAAATTTAAAAATTAAAAAAAAAAGCAAAAAAAATCAAAAAATAAAAAAAAAGTGAAAAAAAATCAAAAAATGGAAAAACAACCAAAAAGATTGTCCTTTGGTGAAAACCTAGCAAACAGGTGCCTTTGATAGGTACCATGATGAAAACTTGGCAAATAGGCGTCATGTGTACTTTTAGCTTTTGTGCAAATAAAAGCAAGTGGTGAAAACCTAGTAAATAGGCGTTACTTGTGATAAATTGCATTCTCCATCTTTGGGAAACCAATCATCTTGTGTCCATTCTTCCCACCATCATCCCTCGTCTGATCGATATCTATTCCATAATAAAACACCTTGTGTAACCTAACAATAACCTATCATGGCTTGATACTCTATCTCTTTTGTTGCCTTATCAACTAAGGTCTTATCCAGTATCCTATCCATAGTATTAGCCTAGCATAGCATCTATCCTCAGTATCATAGGGTCAACCCCCTGAACTACATTGCCTTTGCATCATCACTTAGGCAAGGCCATTATCAATGCACCCCTGAGGCTCCACTTCTCGTCCATCCCATATGATGTAGAGGTATCCACCACTCAAACCCTAACATACAATTGCAAATGTATGTCTATGCATTTCTTAATATGCATACAAACTTCATTTAAAAACTCTTCTCTTTACTTGCCTATCGGCAACACCTAATACTATTGGCCGCTATGCTCGGTATCTCCCTGATGCTTCACCTCACGCCGACTCCAAACTCCTCATCGCTGAGACTCCTTCCGTCGGCATAGCTCCAACCCTTTCTGCTGATGTGCCAATGAACTTCCTTCGGTGACACTTACCAATTGTCACCCTGATACAACCAATTGATGAGAACTCTATCATCGTCTCAACACAATTCTATTCACCCGATGGCTCTTGTCACTCCGATGACCCTTTAGCACATACATAATATGACTTGTTGGCGTCGTTTACCTCCACCATTCCTATTGGTTGCCGCTTACATCAAGCATTGCATATTCACTTCATACATACAACTCAGACATGCAATCGACAGATACACAGGAACTGTCTTCACATGCAATAGGGGTATACACATACATTGTCTCCGACATACAAAAGACATATACTCATAAATTGTATATCCCGTTATACTTTTGTAACATACAAACCCCAATGTGCATTTGCAGGATACTCACAACATTCTTCTACGGGATACACAGAAACTGTATCGAACATACATTTGCAGTATATATAGGAATTGTATATTCGATATACTTAACCTTGTATATTCATAACATGCATTTTCAAATATACATTTGACCGAACCTTGACTTCCTTGTATGCTGACTGAAAATCTTAACTTTCTCTCTCCTTTCTATCTATGATAGACAAATGCAAGATACACAGAACATGCAAAAGTGATATATTCACAGATTATATATCCTTCTAGCAAAAGTAATATACACACAATTTGTATGTCTTTCCAACCCATGCAGATTTTCACTATTTTGATCCACTTTTTGTACAGTGATTTCTTCGAACTATTCCACCTTCAAACATGCAACTATCTGCACTTCAATAATCTAGCATATAGCCATGCCAGAATCCTTCAATGCATTCCTTGCCCAATCCTGCAAGCATTAACATGAAAAATAGAAAACAAACATAAACCCTAACTAATATGTACACAACCATTCCACCAATTTAGAGAATCAACTGGTGGAATGGATAAACGAATCCATCTGACCTCAGGAAAATGATCTATTTAGTAAATTAAATAGCCAAAAAATAACACAATAGGATCTTATATTGATGTTTTCAGAAATGTTTATAGATGCTCTATCTACAACTTCACAATTGAATCAAACTACAACTGACCACCACACTGTACTCTACTATCTTCATTTGACCATCTGGGGGGTATTTATCTACTTACCCTTGGTAGTACAGACTTGGTTCCCAGTAGCTGGGAGACACTTCCAATCGACTGGGAGATCTAACTAACTAACAAACTCTTAACTAACAACCTAAAAATAGTAAGCATTGGTCAAACTAACCTTATTACATTGAAGGGTCATTTAAGACCTTATTGAAAATAGAAAAATAAACATAAAACAACTAAATGCCTTAAGGAGACCACTGTGGGTGAGGTGCACTTGTACCACCATATCTTGTCATCTATCCTCTAGTCCATCCATGGTCCAAGTCCCCGAGCTACATTGCCTCTACATTGTCACATAGGCAAGGCCATTAGAAATGCACCCCTGAGGCACTAGGTCAGTCCCTTAGGGTCCATTTCACTAGGCATGCATGCAAGCACAAGAAAAGACCTTCTTTCAAAAACAAAAATCTTAGTGCGAGGCATCAACCTATCCAAAGCAAAGAAAACATGAACCTAAAGCACTCTAAATTATTCTATCTAAATTATGGCAAGAAAACACATCTAATGTAAGAATGTTTTGTGTTTGTGATCAGGTTAACTTACAAAGTCTTGATTTTTGTTATTATGTCTTCCTATGCTACTCGAGGATGTCAAAAACTAGAGATGCTATGATGGGGGCATAATCATTTTCTTTGTCTGTTGTTTATGGATTAATCTTTAGTAATGTGAAAGCCTTGTCTAACGACATGATTGACAAAAGATCATCGAGGACTTCAGAGGTCTAACATGAAAGGGGGCAATCCTTGTCTGTTGATACACAATAAATACTCAAGTCATCTTGGTTTAATTATACCTAGATGCTTGTATTAACTTGCTAAATCAAAATCCATGTAAGCGATACCCAGGTCATCTCGGTTCAATTATACCTAGATGCTTGTATTAACTTACAACATTTGGAATAAGTACCAAAAAATCACCTAATGATGAAATAAGCACTTCAAAATACTTGTAGTGTCAAGATGGCAAAAAACCATTTTGCATCCATATCGTATCCATTTACATCCATATCCCATGCAATAAAGATCCAAAATGCAGAGTATCAATGTTTACAAAAAAAAGCTTGTGAGTCCTTCTGTCGAGTCATTCTTTCTATCAGTTAGTCTTTTATCTATCATTGTGTCATTTCTATGTTGATTGAGTACATTTGGACATAACAAAAATATAGCATAAATTGCATATCATATCACATGAGATAGTCATTAACATGATTAAATCATTTGCATACATAATAATTGCATTAGATCATCCATATACATTTGCATCATAACATAGTGTTAATAGAAAAAATAAAAAACACAGACAAATACATGTAGATCATCGCATAACACTGCATAATCATATAGATAATATCCACATTTGCATGTTAGATTATTATAAATCATCTAAGTCTGCATTAGATCATCATCATATCAGAGTCCTAGAATCGTAAGTAAACATCATAGTATAGAATCATACAGTGCATCCATAATGACATCACATAGCATCATATAGACAAAATAAAAGTGTACACCACATGTGAAACATCATAAGATAGAATGCATCCATGACATATAGCACAAACAAACTATAGAGATCATATAACTGCATCACCATATAAATAAACATAAACTAGGTCCAAATGTACAACATATCAAAGTCCATCTCTGAGTCAGAATCATATACAGTGTATACATCACAAAAATAATGACACATGTCTCGATACATGTT
Source organism: Cunninghamia lanceolata (assembly GCA_027924645.1). Lineage (NCBI taxonomy): Eukaryota > Viridiplantae > Streptophyta > Pinopsida > Cupressales > Cupressaceae > Cunninghamia > Cunninghamia lanceolata. The sequence goes on along the minus strand of BSBN01000112.1, from coordinate 11,059,898 downwards.
GTGATGTTCACAACACATCCCATTTTACTCATTAAAATGAGGACCCCTGATGTGGCTGTTTCTTTTTCCTGTGTGTGTTGTTCTGCTTGGTGGTAAAGGGAAAAGGAAGTGAAAATTACAAACCTTGTCAAAAACAATGAAAGAGTTGCATTAAGTACCAGGGCAGAGTATGGGTGAATTCCTTGTTAAAAATGAGTGAGGGTTGCTTTTTGAACCATTTTAAAATTCCCTGTATTTTGCAAGTCATGAGTGTTTTGGTAAAATGTATAATCGGGTTTGTATGTTGCATATACAAAGTCTTTTGTATATCGGGTCGCTTGCATATACAAAGTCTTTTGTATATCAAGTTACTTGCATATACAAAGTCCTTTGTATACCGGGTTGCATATACAAGGTCGCTCATATACAAAATCCTTTGTATATCAGGTCCTTGTGTTAGTCGCAAAATGGGTTGTCAAGTTTTCTAAGTCATCAGGTTTTTATACATTGTTTACTTGTATGCATTTGGCTAACGTTTTATTTCGGTACATACAGGGTGGACCTGACGTAGTTAAAAGTTGAAATGAATGTTTGGTTAAGTCCGGCGGATGTATATTTTATGTTTGTATGTTAGGCGCAGGGAACATACAAAGGTGAGTTACAATGGTAGATGCAAGTCACGGAACTGAAAGGTTATTAAAGTTGGTTAAGTCGTTGTATGTTTTATGCTTTGTATGTATCTTACATACAAGGTGAATATACATTGCACTTATGCATGGCTCAGATTTAAAAGAGTATTAAGGTTGGTTTTATCATTGTATAGTCCGTGCTTTGTATGTATGTTTCGAAACATACATTGCTTGATATATACAAGCCGGAATTCAAAGGAAATTAAAATCCGATATAAGGGATGCATCACACCTAAATGTATATCAGAAGATGCATTGCACTATATACATCGTGGATTTGACAGGTAAGTAAACTATGGTTAATGAAGAGTTGAAGTCCGACAGGGACATATAAAGGGATTTGTATGTATCGGCTTGCATAAATTACAATGTATATGCTCGATATGCAAGGCGATATACAAGCGCCAGATGCGACAAGAAAGTAAATGCAAAAAAGGCTTTGTATGTCAGTGCGCTTGTATATCTATGATATACATTCGCGATATACAAAGAAATTAAAAGGCATCGCGGAGGGTAATAGTAAGAGAAGGTTTGCATAAGATTGTTTGTATATGTGCATAAACAAGGTAAAATACAAGAGCGATATAAAATGCAAAATATACAAGCCGGATGTCAAAGGAAAATTAAATATAGAAAATTCTTTGTAAATTTGCATGCTTGTATGTTTATCGCTAGAATTAGATTCAAGACTGAAAAGTGGATTTTAATTCCATTCTATTGACTTATGTCTATTGGTAGGTACGCAGGTGTTAGTGAAGCCGTCACGGTTACGATGAACAAAGAAATGCAGGCCGATAGGAATTACATCGGCTAGAAAGATGAGATCGATGGGAAATTTTTGGATCGCTCCGACTGAGGATGGTTACCTCGATGATCAGGAAGTATGCAGAATGAGAAATACAAGCAAAACCTACAAAAGGGTTTATATACAGAATTGACTAGCAGCGTGCAGGTAGATATAAAGACGGAGCTTTAATGGCGATGACATCACCGGAGGCAGATCGGATCACGAAAAATCACAAATGAAGTAGGAGTAAAGGCTTTCAATGCGGAGAAAAATGTAGGTGGAAAGAAAAATTATTAAATGGAACAACAGTTATTTTGGTGACTGTTAGGGTTTCCAAAAGGCATCCTTACACTTAGTATGGGTGTGTTGCTCAGGGATTTTTGGTGGGATATGTTTCCCACCGATTGATGCTACACTTGAAGGGTGGACCATTGATTGACTAGGGTTTTGGAACCATATTGGGGATAATTAGAGCTATATATTGAGCCCCTTTACTTTGTAAAAAGAGAGAGGGGTCAACCATTTTAAATCTGACTGAGACAATTTCATATAGGAGATCGGATTACTGAGACTAATGAGGACTGAATTGTTGAAATGTCAAGATTCTTTCTTTAGATCACTGTAAATGTACTTGTTCTAAAACATATTAAATGGAGATGAAGCTCCAGATTACATCCTAATTGTAAACTTTACGTAATCTTCAAGTTGAGTTCTAGATATGTAATGGTGAATGTTGTGTTCAATAGAAGCGCTATCATTTTATTGCATGTTGTTGTCAACTTTACCTTTGAAGATTTGCACTGGATCATGCAGATTTATGGAATGTCCTAGTGAAGTATGATTCTAGTTTTCTTCTCTTCATTGCTGTATCAGAACATGCATGTGGATCAGTGATCTCAGTCAAGTAATTTTGGGAATCTCATTCTCTAAACCCTTTTTCTCATTTTAATTTCATTAAAATCACTTCCATAACTGCAAATCATGATAAATAATAAGTAGAATAGAGAAATATGTTGACATCCCATAGATAACTGAATATCATTAGCATATTTGAGCTAAATGCATGTAGTGTTGAAAATATCATGCAAATATCAACCTGTAGGCATATTATTTGAGTAAATGATTGTGTAGAATGGCCTCTCTGTGTAGCATACTTACAGGAAACAGAATCTACTGATCAGCGTAAGGCCCCTTGAAATGGAAAACAACAACATACATCAACCACTGAGTAACATCAGTAGATTATGAACTAATCAACGGAGACTTGGGATCATGAATTCTTTGAATTCATCGTATCTTTCAAGATAAGTAAGGGTTGTTGTGTAACTTTTATTTCATGTTTGTTTGTGAGTAACATCATCATCAACATAGATTGGCACTAGAAGGAGGGCCTCTCATCATCAGTAAGTTTATGTCCAATTTGATGATGCAGACAGAAAGGTAACACTCAAGCATCTCTGTATTTCAAGTTAAATACAAAGATTTGTTGTTTTAAGTTTGTGCACACTAATCATTTGTGAAGTTTTAAAAATTAAGCATAAATATTGCCTTGGCTAGGGAGTTTCAACTGATCTTTATAGCAAACCAGCCAATTTTCCTTGAATTTAGGATATCCTAGCTCCCAAGCCAAACACTAGGTCCAGATCTAGTGGACTCTTTGAAGAATTACCTATCAGGGGATTTAGACCTAGAACTGTAGACATTCATCACTCTCCTGGTTCTAGTGCATCAAGAGCTTCACCAGAATGTGCTCCTATAACTCCTCTCAGGTTGCAAACACCTACAGGGCCACCTGTCACACCTTAGGTCCAACCTCCACCGGTTGCAATGTCATTCTTTGTAGTAGAATCGCCTTTGACCTTCAATGCATATCATGCTTTGCCAAAGAATCCTGACAAAATTTGTCCAAAGTATCATCCATATCAGGATGCTGATGATCACATCAGAACTTTCAAGGAAGCCTGATGTAGGGCTAGAATTGAGCATCAAGATATAGTATGCAATTTATTTCTATTTTCTTTAGGGGAAGAGGCCTATAACTGGTATATTAGTCTTGGTCAAGGTTTAGTCAGTTCATGATCTGCCTTAGAAAAGGCCTTTAAGGATGGGTTCAAAATACCTATAGATCCTTCAATGAATTATCATTTTTTTTCTATGATCAAGAGATTTGAAGGAGAACCTATTGCCAATTTCAATGCAAGGTTCCAAAAGGTGCTATCTAAGCTAGTTGCTCCCTATGTTGTAACAGATGAAGCTGCTAGGAACATTTATTATTCAGCTTTAGATCCCTTGACTTCTATGTTTATCAGGAGAGCACATCCTGGTGTAACAACTTTGGCAGAAGCTTTTGAAGAAGATATCAAAGTCAGTCAGCAATTGGTTCCTAATCCCACACCAAATATTTCCTTCCCTACACTTCCTAGTTATCCTACATATCCTGTTCACCAACAAACCAATGGAGCCATGATACCTCTAGCTGTGATGCCAGCCCCTTTGCAGATACCTCCACTCAGTATCATTTCACCACCAAATGGAAATGGCCAGATGTTACAATATCCAAGACAAACACAAGTACCTCAGGTTGTGGAACAATCCAACAATAACAATGGATCTTCCTTTTTCATGCCTCAGATAGAGAATGTAGTGGCCAAGGTTCAAGAAGAGAAAGAATAAATAAAGGAGATATTAGCACAATTAAGAAAACTTACCACTAAGATCACTCATTTGAGGAGTCACAACTTCTATTCTCAGCCTAATCAGAATAGAGATTATGCCAATAACAGACCTAATTATCCTGATAGGGGATACAACAATAACCACAGTAGCAATAATGGCAACAATAATCCCCCTAGACAGCCTAGAGTGTGGAACACCAGGCCAAATAATGGTTCTCTGCCATCACCTCTAGATAACCAGCCTCCTAGTGAACCTAAACAGACCACTAGAGTAAACCTTGTAGAGGCAGCACTTACAAACTGGTGCAGGATACATAACACCAATGGTCATGCAGAGCTAGATTATCCTCAATTCAGGATTGCTGCCAGTATTTTCCAAGTTGAAGTGTCCAATACTTTAGGAAATTGACCTCATGTAGAGGGAAATGAGATTGTCCCCTATGAATATGATTCTGCCTTGGTGCTAGAAAGCTTCATGCACCATCCTTATCAACAAACAATTTCATCTCATCAGGATTACACCTCAACATGTGAGGAATCAGCCATGGCTTTTGAATCTAACTATGTTTTTCCATTTGAGGATGAGAATGAGCCATCAATTGAGCATGAGGAGGTACATGCTTATCAACAGCAACCTCAGGGTAGGCATAATTACAACTTGAGGAATAACTCAAACAGATCTGCTGATCCTTTGACCACATCCTTGCCTCCAAATAATTTCAACACTCCACCTAATCCCAAGGAAAGTAATAACCCTAGATTCCCCAAAGTCAATGCTCAATACTTGGCACCACAGAATACAGTGCCAAAAGTTGGTAATCTACCTCCTGAATCTGACAAATTGGTTACATATCTGGCAGATGAAATGAAAAAGATTAAAATCAGCCTGCCATTGTCAGAGTTGCTTAAAACTCCTACTATCAAGAAAGCATTCATGAAATCATTAGATGATCCTGCTCAAAAAGAGGATAATCATACCTCAGGTCAGTTTGGAAATAAAGATCATGCTACTAGAGATGTTAATGTTAAACACAAAGCCTCAGCTACTGTTCAAGCTGTAGAAACTTCCCACATGACCCTATACAGAGACAAGAGTGAGTCACCTCCTTTCCTCCTTACCATAAGGATGTTTGGTAAAAATTTGCACAACTACTTAGTAGACTCAGGAGCATCTACCAATGTAATGCCCCTATCCATATGCAATGCTTTAGGGTTACATCTTGCAAAATCATCAAAGAAAGTAACACAATTGGACAAAACAGAGGTGAGTGTGGTAGGAGAACTAACTCACATTCACATGTAGTTAGCATCAGATCCCAGAAATCAGCACTATATTGATATTTAGGTAGTTGATATACCTGATACATATGGGATGTTACTCAGCAGAGATTGGTCAAAAAACCCTTAATGGATACATGTCAATTGATTTCAGTCATATGTGGTTGCCCTGGAGAGGGATACCAAATCAAATAAGGATAGATGCTGAACCTCCCATGAAGCACATGATCACTAAATATAACAAAACCAATGAAATCATGTATGTGAATGTAGAACCCAGAGTTTACTCCATCAGACCCCAAACCATCAACATAGAGGAGATCCTAATGTTTGACATTCATAATCATGATGGTGACCCTCAAGATGATAAAATAACTTTAGAATCTGATTGTAACCCTGATAATGAAGTAGAGGTAGATCATTTCAAGAATTTTGAGATGCATTTGTTTAAAGAGGTGCAATGATGTCAGTTGTTAAAAATGCCTATTCATCATATTCTAATTGATGGATGGTGTAGGTTACATGATAAGGCACATTCTGAAAGGACTTGTACTGCCTGTTTAGACATGTTGGAGCTGGAACAAGCATATAGTGAAGCATCTTCATCATCATCCATGGTGAGTTCTGTAGTTAGTGATGGCGAAACTGATTTTTGTTTATCTTCTGTAGGAATAGGAGAATGCACATATCAAGATGGAATTTCTACTCATATGACAGAAGAGATATTGGTATGCAACAAGAGTAATGTTAAAAGCAAGAAGAAAATCACCCCAGGGAGTGGTTGTTTAGTAGAATCAGATTATGAGTTATTTGATGAAGATAGGGGCAGTAACCTATCCAAGTTTGAAGAGTTTTTATCAAGAGATTCAAAAGATGATACAACAACAGAGATCCCCACAGGATGTTTTGATTGAGGGATGGTGTAGATTACATGAAGCACCACATTCAGAAACTACTTATTCATTGTGTCTGCATATTCTGAAAAGGCAAATGTTGCCTAGTCTAAAAGATTTTCCTTTTGATGGTAAGAGAAAAGAAGAAATATTAGCTTCACATAAGGTAGATAAGGTGAAGTTTGAGAGAGTTGAGATACCAAATTTGAAATGGATATCAAATGGTGCAGCTGTCAGAGTTAAAAGGAAGAAGGAAGGCCCAAACAAGCCTTTCGGTGAAGATAGGCCATGGATCCTTAGGTTTGATGGATCCAAGTCAAAACAAGGAGCCAGAGTAGGAGTAGATCTTATTGATCCATCTAGAAAATTCTACTTAGAAGCATACAAATTGCAGTTCCCATGTACAAACAATGTGACGGAGTATGAAGCTCTAATTCATGGGATATTGTTTGCACTTAAAAAGAAAGTGAAAATTCTACATGTCTATGGAGACTTAGAATTAGTTGTTAGACAGGTAAGAGGTATATACTCTTGCAATTACAAAAGGTTGTCCAATTACAGACATAGGGTATGTGACTTGATAGAAGATTTTGATGCATTCAACATCACACATGTACCTAGAGAACAAAATCATAGGGCAGATGCCTTAGCCTAGGTTGCAAGTACTCTGGAACCTCTGTCCATATCCAGTTTATAAAGATTCTCAATTGAATTAGTATCAGTGCCTTCTGTGCCAGATAATGTAACTAATCTTCAAGTATTTGATGTGATCAACATATATTGGACTTTATTTCCAATAGGGATATTTTTGAGGCATAGATCACAGATGAAAGGAATGTAGAAGATCATGTCTGGGAAGAAGAAGAAATCCTAGAGTTGTCTAGTAATAGGATTCCTAAGGGAATGAGAGAGCTAGAAAGGGCATTTGATCTAGACAACATGCTAAAATAGAAGGATCTCCCAAAGGTTGATGGAGGATAGTATTCACAGGTTAACATTGGACAGGGTGATAAAAAAAAATGTTCTGATTGGGAAGGTCTATACAGAGGAGGAGTTGGAAGGAATAACCCAAGCTCTCAAAGATTATATCCATGTCATTGCCTAGACTTATGATGAGTTAAAAACTTATGACACATCGATCATCACTCATACTATACCTTTGAAGCCAGATGCCAAGCATTTTAGGCAGAAACAAAGACTTGTCAATGCTTTACTGGAGCCCATCATTTTTGAAGAGGTTAAAAGGCTACTTAATGCTAAGATCGTGTTTCCTGTGAGACATTCCACATGGGTGGCAAACTTGGTCCCAGTAAGGAAAAAGAATGGTGACATCAGGTTGTGTGTGGACTTCAAAAACTTAAATAGAGCTTCTGAAAAGGATAATTATCCTTTTCCTTCTCTAGATGAAGTCCTACAAATTGTGAATGGTGCCAAGATGATGTCATTCTTGGATGGTTTCTCTGGTTATAACTAGGTGATGGTGGACAAAATTGATAGATTGAAAACTGCATTCACCACAAAGTGGGGGATCTTCGCCTACAGGTGCATGCCATTTGGGTTAATAAATGTTGGGGCAACATTTCAGTGAGCAATGGACATAGCCTTCAGAGGCTTGATTGGTAAATGCATAGTCATATACATGGATGATTTAGCAGTTTTCTCTAAAGATAGAGGGAACCATGTAGAGGACCAGAGAAAGGTTTTGAAGAAGTGTGAGCAATATGGGATATCCTTGAACCCTAAGAAGTGCATATTTGGGATAACCATAGGGAAGCTATTAGGCCACCTGATAACAAAAAATGAGATTATCATTGATCCTGACAGGGTGGAATCAATCATGAAGATACAGCTTCCTGGAAGCAAGAAGGAGCTCAAATCTTACTTTCGTAAGATTAATTTTGTTAGGAAATTTATTACTAGCTTTGCAGAGATTGTCAGACCCTTGAATGCCATGCTCAAGAAGGACGCTAAAATTGAGTGGACACCTGAAGCTAGAGCATCTTTTGAAGATATTAAAAAAGCCATATCTAATGCTCCAGTTCTGATCAGTCCAGATTATACCAAGGATTTTTACATTTACTCCTTTGCTTCAGAGCATACATCTGTAACAGTATTAACATAGAGAAATGAGGCCAAAGAAGAAAAGCCTATAGCCTTCATGAGCTACCCTTTCAGAGATGCATAACTCAGATACATGAATGTTGAAAGACAGGCACTTGCTTTGGTTTGAGCAGTCAAGAAATTCAGGCATTACATTCTGAGAAGTAAATTGATTGATGTAGTACTTGATGCCATGGTGAAGATGCTTTTAATACAAAGTGAACTAGGTGAGAAAAGAGCTAAGTGGATCACTGTCCTCCAAGAGTATGATATGGACATAATGCCCATGAGGTTAGTAAGAGGATAGGCATTGAGCCAGATGATATCATAAATTGATCCTAATATCATGAGCCAGTAGTATGTTATAAATGCAAAGGATGATGGAGAATAGTACTTAGACATCAGACACATCCTGATTACTTGAAGATGTCCCTTAAGATTGGAGGCCTCACAAAGGAGAGCCTTAAAGATAAGGTCATAGAAATACATGATAAAAGGAGGAGTCCTTTTCAAGAAAAACTATGAGGGGATATACCTTAGATGCCTGGAAAGACAAGAAGCAGACAAGGTGTTAGCAGAGTTACATGATAAATTTGGGACCGCACATGGATCATCTTTAGCTACCACGCATGCTATCCTCAGGGCAGGGTATTACTGGCCCGCTATTTTTAAAGATACTATTGAACACATCAAATGTTGTCATATGTGTTAGGTTGCTGCAAATAGAGAAAGGTATGTTGCTCAACCTTTGCAGGATGGAGATGTGCCCATTTGCTCAATGGGGAATGGACTTCATAGGACCTATCAATCCTCCATCATCTTCAAGCCATAGGTATGTTTTAACTATTACTGATTACTATACCAGGTGGACTAAAGTTGTCAGCAGTAAGACATGTATTGCTAAGGATGTCATCAAGTTTTTAGAAAGCAATATAGTAACCACGTATGGAGTTCCTTATGCTTTGGTATGTGATAATGGATCTATTTTTGCTTCAATTAAACTATCAAGTTGGGCTTTTGATTATGGGATCATCTTGAAATTCTCCTCAAATTACTATCCCCAAGGGAATGGGTTAGCAGAATCCACAAACAAGAACCTATTGAACATCATAAAGAAATTGATAGAAAAGAACCCAAGGAGTGGAATACTTTATTGAAATATGCCTTGTGGGTAGATAGAACCAGGAATAAGGCTGCATTAGGAAATTCTCCTTTTCATCTAGTGTATGGGGTGGATCCTATCCTCTCTGTTAACCTAAGGATCCCTACATTGCAGTTTGCACAAGAATACTTGGGCATAGATAATAAACAAGAAGTTAGGTTGCTACAGTTGATGCACCTAGAAGAAAAAAGAAGTGAAGCAATTGACCAATTTTCTAAACATCAGGCTGTTGTCAAGCGCTAGTTTGACAAAAGAGTGAGAATTAAGGCTTTTAGAATCTCAGATCTAGTCCTAATGTGGGACAAAGTGCATGAAAGGAAAGGTGATCATGGTAAGTTTGATAAACTCTGGATAAGTCCCTTTCAAATTTCTAAAATTTTAGGAGACATCACCTACAGGCTAAAGACCTTAATCGGTGAGGATGTTCCATTACCAATTAATGGATAGCTTCTCAAACACTATTTTCAAGTTTGAAGTAGTGCCATGACAGCCATATGTACCATAGTGTACATTTTTGTATAGTTGTTTGTACAATCTATTTGTTTTGTTTTCTTTGTTGTGTTTCCTCAGTAGGGATGTTTATTTTGATTTAGAGTATGCAGGAGCAGACTGACAACCACTGAAAACAATAAAAATTTTAGATCATTCAGGTTAATTATTTGAAATTTATGCATAACTTGTTGTGACTATCACAAATGTAGAAAGTTGTTTGACTTGTGAAAGTTTCTCACAATGACACACCTAAAATCCTTGGGTTTGTTGAACATACTAGTGTAGATATTAGGTGAAAAATTAGAAGCCACCCTTGCTACCATTGCAATTCTCAGCTTAATTTTAGCAAGTGACCATTCCTTGCATCATGAAGTTACAACTACAATATCTTATGAAATCTCTATCAAATACAAAAATAAATAAATAAATAAAATGGATTTTACTAAAAATTGAGATTAAGCCATCTAAGTAACTCTACTGGGGCTATAGATGCTCGTTGGTAGTGGGGCTCTACTTAGGAGAATTGTAACGATAACCTTGTTGGGGCTATGGACGCCTGCTGGCAGTAAGGCTCTATCCGGTCGGCTATGAGGGAATGACATCAACTATGTAGTCTAATGTCAATCACTGGTTTGTTCAACTCATTTTCAAGATGAGGATTATTAATCATGTGCACCCACTTAAACTGAAAGGAAGATTCATGCACCTTATTGAATACATTGAGTCTCAAGTTAAATGATGATTTGCACAAAAGATAGTTGGAAGTTATGAATTTATTTCATTTAGTTTCCTTTAATGGTTTTAATTTGATTGTTTTGTTTGATTGCTAGTTGTTGTGATATTCACAACACACCCCATTTTACTCCTTAGCAAAATGAGGACCCCTGTTGTGGCTATTACTTTTGCCGATGTGTGTGTTGTTCTGCTTGGTGGTAAAGGGAAAAGGAAGTGAAAATTACAAACCTTGTCAAAAATAATGAAAAGTTGCATTAAGTACCAGGGCAGAGTATGGGTGAATTCCTTATTAAAAATGAGTGAGGGTTGCTTTTTGAACTATTTTAAAATTCCCTTTATTTTGCAAGTTATGAGTGTTTTGGTAAAATGTACAAATAGGTTTGTATGTTGCATATACAAAGTCTTTTGTATATTGGGTCGCTTGCATATACAAAGTCTTTTGCATATCAGGTCACTTGCATATACGAAGTCTTTTGTATATCGGGTTGCTTCCATATACAAAGTCCTTTGTATATCAGGTTGCATATACAAGGTCAAAACATACAAGGTCTCTCATATAAAAAGTCCTTTGTATATCGGGTCCTTATGTTAGTCACAAAATGGGTTGTCAAGTTTTCTAAGTCATCGGGTTTTTATACACTGTTTACTTGTATGCATTTGGCTAATGTTTTATTTCGGTACATACATGGTGGACTCAACGTAGTTAAAAGTTGAAATGAATGTTCGGTTAAGTCCGGCGGATGTATATTTTATGTTTGTATGTTAGGCGCAGGGAACATACAAAGGTGAGTTACAACGGTAGAGGCAAGTCACGGAACCGAAAGGTTATTAAAGTTGGTTAAGTCATTGTATGTTTTGTGCTTTGTATGTATCTTACATACAAGGTGAATATACATTGCACTTATACGTGGCTCAGATTTGAAAGAGTATTAAGGTTGGTTTTATCATTGTATATTCCACGCTTTGTATGTATGTTTTGAAACATACATTGCTTGATACATACAAGCCAAAATTCAAAGGAAATTAAAATCCGATATAAGGGATGCATCACACCCAAATGTATATTAGAAGATGCATTGCGCTATCTACATCATGGATCTAATAGGTAAGTAAACTGCGGTTAATGAAGAGTTGAAGTCCGACAGGGACATACAAAGGGATTTGTATGTATCGGCTTGTATAAATTACAATGTATATGTTCGATATGCAAGCCGATATACAAGTACTGGATGCGAAAAGAAAGTAAATGCAGAAAAGGCTTTGTATGTCAGTGCGCTTGTATATCTATGATATACATTCATGATATAAAAAGAAATTAAAAGGCATCATAGAGGGTAATGGTAAGAGAAGGTTTGCATAAGATTGTTTGTATATGCGTATATACAAGGTAAATTACAAGAGCGATATGCAATGTGAAATATACAAGCCGGATGTCAAAGGAAAATTAAATATGGAAAATTCTTTGTATATTTGCATGCTTGTATGTTTATTGCTAGAATTAGATTCAAGACTGAAAAGTGGATTTTAATTCCATTTTATTGACTTATGTATGTTGGCAGGTGCGCAGGTGTTAGTGAAGCCGTCACAGTTATGATGAACAAAGAAATGCAGGCCGATAGGAATTGCATTGGCTAGAAAGATGAGATCGATGGGAAATTTCTGGATTGCTTCGACTGAGGATGGTTATGTCGATGATCAGGAAGTATGCAAAATGAGAAATACAAGAAAAATCTACAAAAGGGTTTATATGTAGAATTGACTGGCGGCGTGCAAGTAGATATAAAGATAGAGCTTTAATGGCAATCACATCACCAGAGGCAGATCGGATCACAAAAGATCGCAAACGAAGCAGGAGGAGTAAAGGCTTTCAATGCAGAGAAAAATGCAGGTGGAAAGAAACATTATTAAATGGAACAACAATTATTTTGGTGACTGTTAGGGTTTCCAAAGGGCATCCTTATGCTCAATATGGGTGTGCTACTCAGGGATTTTTGGTGGGATTTGTTTTCCACCGATTGATGCTACACTTGAAGGGTGGACTGTTGATTGACTAGGGTTTTGGAACCATATTGGGGATAATCAGTGCTATATATTGAGCCCCTTTACTTTGTAAAAAGAGAGAGGGGTCAACCATTTTAAACCTGACTGAGACAATTTCATATAGGAAGTTAGATTACTAAGACTAATGAGGACTGAATTGTTGAAATGTCAAGCTTCTTTCTTTAGATCACTGTAAATGTACTTGTTCTAAAGCATACTTAATGGAGATGAAGCTCTAGATTACATCCTAATTGTAAACTTTACGTAATCTTCAAGTTGATTTCTAGATATGTAATGGTGAATACTGTGTTCAATAGAAGCACTTTCATTTTATTGCATGTTGTTGTCAACTTTACCTTTGAAGATTTGCACTGGATCATGTGGATTTGTGGAATGTCCTGGTGAAGTATGATTTGAGTTTTCTTCTCTTCATTGCTGTATCAGAACATGCATGTGGATCAGTGATCTCAGTCAAGTAATTTTGGGAATCTCATTCTCTAAACCCTTTTTCTCATTTTAATTTCATTGAAATCACTTTCATAACTGCAAATCATGATAAATAATAAGCAGAATAGAGAAATATGCTGACATCCCATAGATAACTAAATATCATTAGCATATTTGAGGTAAATGCATGTAGTGTTGAAAATATCATTCAAAGACATGCAAATAATGGTAGAAATCATGCAAATATCAACCTGTCGGCACATTATTTGAGTAAATGATTGTGTAGAATTGCCTCTCTGTGTAGCATACTTACAGGAAACATGATCCACTGATCAGCATAAGGCCCCTTGAAATGGAAAACAACAACACACATCAACCACTGAATAACGTCAGTAGATTATGAACTAATCAATGGAGACTTGGGATCATGAATTCTTTGAATTCATCGTATCTTTCAAGATAAATAAGGGTTGTTGTTAACTTTTGTTTCATGTTTGTTTGTGAGTAACATCATCATCAATAGTACAAAATAATACAAATATATACATATCAGGCTATCTATGAGCCATAAAAAATATGCATACAATAGTAAAAAATTGGTACAAGTGAAATGACTAGCCCTGCTGTCGCGGGGCATTTCTCCCAGCACTACCCTCTCCACCACCACCTCTACTAGCCCCATCACTGAAGCCGCTGACCATGAACCCCCTGCCCTCTAAGATGTGCTTGCCACAGACTGGCTCCTATAGCTTAGTGCCCTCTAGTCTGCCAGCACAACCCCATGATTTAGACCCCTATAATACTGAGTCTGGGCCTGCACCCTAGAATGCTCCTGAATTTGCATAAGGTATGCCTATGGCTACTATACCCGTGTAACCAAAAATGCAGTAGCCCCATCTGTACCCAAGGCGGCTAAGGCTGTGTCTCTCTCCAATCTCAAGGCATCTGTAACCTCAGTAATTTTGCATCCCACTCTGCAGTGAGCCTAGATAAGACCTATGCGTCTGACTCTCTCGGGACTCTGTTGCTCAGAGATGTTTCCTGAGCTATCTCACCTGACCCTGTAGCGTAATAATCACCTGCTACTATAAACCTGGCTAAGGAACCTGCTGCTGGGGCACTTGCTGCTGAGCTACCTTCTGGGGCACCTACTGCAGTACCAACATCTGTATCTGCTGACCCACCTATGGTGCAACCTATGGTTGCACTACCTACTACTGCTGGGAGGATCCCTCCCCAGTTCTCCTCCTCTATCTTTGCCTCCCTCTACCTCCATCTCCTCCTCCTCCATCACCTCCATCTCCACCACCTCCTCCTCCTCCTCCTTTGTTGCCTCCATCATCTCCATCTCCTCATCTTCCTCTCCCCCTCCTCCTACCTGCACCATCCTCATCATCTGAATCCTCCTCATCAAGGAGAGGAACCAACTCTCTGGGTCCTGAATATCTTAGGAATGAATGAGCTATAAACCACTCCTCGTAATTAGGAGTCACCTTTGCATCTATGACCTCCCTCCTCATCGGCCAAGCCACATAAGGAGTCTGCTGAAACTCTACTAGTGCCTCCTCATACGATGCAACTGGGCCCCATCTAAACTGCTCTACATGTGTGTGCGCAAACTGGGCCTACCCTTGTGGCATACCCTATATCCTCCCAAACCACCTCTAAACCTGGCTAACAATTTGCCTCTTTAGTATAAACTGTGTCCTCCCAATGAGCCACCAAGTCTAAAATAGTAAGGCAGCTCGTCATCCTCATCATCCCAAGGATCGTAATCTAGATAGGGATGCTAGACAACTCTATCTACATTGTCCAGCGCATGCCTCCAGTACTCAAGTTTTCCCAACTTGTGCTGGGAAATAACACCTGCATATCCATAACTATATGGCTCACCCCTCTGCCTGGAAAAGATGCATATCAGCTGAGTAATCGCAATATGCTCCCATAGCCAAAACTATAAAAGTGAGACACCTGCTGACAAGCTGGCACCCCTGTGGTAAACCACCTAATGCATATCCTGATACAAATGCACCAAAACATAGACACCCCATGGAAAATGGGTGCCCTATGTAACTATCCTCTCCATAGTCCTACCACAACCAATAGGGAAGCCATGCGACCTCCTATCGGGGTAGACCACACCCCCAATCAATCCAGCCACTATGCCTGGGAAGTAGTCATAGTAATCATGAATATCTTGCCAAGAGATAACCTAACCCTCTAACTCTGGGTCATCAAAAACTTGCCTACACTCTGCCAATCTGGCATCATGTTGAGCCTCATACTCTACAAGCTTGCCCTGGATCGGTAGATGCATAATCCTATAGACATCCTCCAAGGTAATCGCCATCTCACCAGTAGGTAAGTGAAAGGTCCCGTCCTCGCTATGGAATCACTCCACTGCTGCAGTCAACAAATTGAGGTTTGCATGAACCTCAGGTATGAAGCACACATAGTCAAGTCCCATAGTATTGAGAGCCTCTTGATCTATCTCTGTCAATATGTACTACTACAACAATGGTAGGGGAAACTACTCCCATGACATAAGTACATCCTGAATGTCCTCCTGCAATCAAGCAAAGCAACGTATCAACCAAAATCACATACTTGCTCAAACCTATCCAAAGCATCATATCACTTAACATTTCAAATTGATCAAAACAACATACACCATCTCTTGACTAGATTCCTGCAATCTTAGAGATAGCTTATCGATTGATGCATCAAGCAAGATGCCAATCGAGTCAATTTCGTTAAGTAAACTAACTATCTAAAACATATGCGCTGAACTAGAAGGTACATGTGCCATTTCATAGTAAATGCGCCACTTTTGGCAAATGTGCTGCCCAATTGAGTAAATGTGTAGTTCCATATCATAAGTGCAGCTTCACAATGAATGCACCACAACATGTCATGCATGCGCATCTTTAACACATGCATAGCTTCTCATACCTTATGTGCACATTCCTAATGTATGCGCCGACCCATAATGTATATGCGCAAGACTTAGGCATGCATTATTCCATAACGTAAATGTGCTAAAACTTTACATATGCACTATTTCAGAGCATATATGCGCTGAAACACAGATTGGCACATCTATCCTAGCTAACTTTCCCTAGCATTTATTCTACTAATAAATGACCCTAGGTGAGTTTTTTTGAACTACATACCGGTGGTCCTACGTTAGCTAGCCGATCAAACTGTCAGACTCACTCAAAGCGGTGCTCCTTGCGTGGAATATCCATCTCTATATCAACTGCTCTATGCTCCTATGCTCTCCTAAGCTCTCAAGGACCTATCAACAAAAGCTAAGTGTGCAAATGACTAGGATTGTGGACCTAGCTCCTATATATAGAAAGTGTACCCTAACTGGCTGTGTGGTGACCGTGACTACTTCCCAAGCCCGTTTCTTCTCGTTTCTCTGAACCGTAACCTACTTTTCTTCATTCTAACCTATTTTTTCACCTTCTTATTCATGAGATTGTCCATCTCACGTCCTCTTGCCTTCTTCCCATCCAATCTCCCGAGGGGGCATCCTAGCATCATTAAACCTATACCAGGGGCAAATTGGGGCATGTATCATTATCAGAAAATCTATTCTTTGAAGCAACACTGTAAACTACATTGCATCAAAGAGGGGCAAAATGTATACACCTAAAAATGACACTACTCTGTCTAAATAAATATTCTTAATATTTATTCCATCTAAATTCCTC
Organism: Cunninghamia lanceolata; assembly: GCA_027924645.1. NCBI lineage: Eukaryota > Viridiplantae > Streptophyta > Pinopsida > Cupressales > Cupressaceae > Cunninghamia > Cunninghamia lanceolata. Next base: position 11,042,902 of record BSBN01000112.1, on the reverse strand, counting down.
TATCAGTAAATAAATCAAATTTATTTATTTGATTCATATTCCTATAAATTAATTAAATATTTAATTATTTAATTACCTCTTCTAAAGTCAAAATTAAATAAAATCCTTTATTTAATTAAATTCTTCCAAATCATGCACAAACAATTAAATAAATTTATTTATTTAATTTGCTTTCTTATCTTCTAATTCCTAAAAAATCTTTCAAATTTTCTAAAAATAAGTCTTCTTCGTCATGCACACAAAATTAAATAATTTATTATTTAATTTCTCTCAAAATCATGCAAAAGCAAATCATAAGTTGAGTTAATTGATTTAAATCAACCTTTTTTTATCAATAACTCTTAAATTAGAAAAAAGCTTTCTAATTTTTGAAATCAAATCTTATCTTTATAAAAGAAAGTAGCTAACTCAAACAAAACAACTTTTGTATGACACTTGTCTTCTTTCTATTCACGCACATTCTCTCAAATCTTCTATACCGTTGATCCTCTCATTCTTTCTATACCATTGATCCTCTCTCTCACAAGTCTATAAATTGAACCCTATTCTTCCATTTCATTCATCCAAGCTTTTAGTAATGTTATTCTATAGAATTCACAGTGTGCCTTTGGCACCCAAGTCATTCCACTTGCTTGTGATCAACTTGTTACCATATCATTACCATTGTTGTGAAGCTCATCTTCATTGCAATAAACTATCATAGCCATTCCCATTTGACATCTCGGAATAGCGAGGAAGTGCACCTTATGAGGACCATATTCATAGACAAGATCATTTGTGATAGGCAATCAATGGAAGCCATGAAGTGTAGAAGTTTGCAAAGGTTTGAAGTTCTTTGTTTGATTGATTTCTTTGTTTCTTATTTCATTGAGTTATTGGGTATTGCTGATATACATTGATTATTCATTTACACCAATTTTCCCTTAACACATATAACCAACAAGGTTTCATTATATTTAGTGGAAATAAGTTCAAAATGTTGCTTGCAGAGTCAAAGTCCATCTTGGATCAGCTAATATTCATATCTTGTGTATGTTGGATCAACATCTTGACTTCATATGATAGACAAGATTGTATTATGCTGAATGCATTGGATACATCAACACATTGGTCTTTTATACCTTTGTGCATTATATCCATATACTATATCAAACATAAGGATTGTAATCTCTAAATTTGTGTGCAACCATTGTTAAAAGTTGCATCTATCATCCACCATCTATTCATTCACCGCAATAAAACTCATAGCTCTTAGAAGGATTGATCAATCGAATTTCATGTACTTTCTTATGTTCATCATCATCTTTCTTTTCATTATCTTCATCCCACAAAACAAGTGTGTTAGACATACATTGTTACATACATCATTCTATATCATCATAATATATATATCAAAAATATAGATCATTGTACATTTCATTAACATAAACATGTATTGTCATATGCATTGCATTATCAAGTCATAACCATATCCATTTATCATCTATATATCTACCATATACATGTCATAACCATAAAAACATAAAATGATAAATACCAACATCGTACATCCATAATTCAATGTAGGAAGTTTTTAAGGTCTATGAGGATTTTGTGGGTAGAGCGATCATTCAGGTTTGTAATTTACCAGTTTTACATTCTCCAGTTACTATTTATCCATCTCAGGCTACTTCACATTTTCTCTCCAATGCGATGGACCTTTTGCAAAACGGAGCTAGGGTAAGGGATTTGGGGTTATAGTTTATTCAGAATGTTCACTTCTCTGTCGATACATTTAATTCTGTTTTAGAAGATTATGATTTGCATGAAGGTTCTACTCTTGTGGGAGGGTTATTTGATTGTAGGTTACTGTTTCGCACGCCTGGACTTCATTGCCTCTTCAATGCATTTTTACATGGCCTCTAAAACAATTGTGTCATTTCTTTTCAAAACTCAATTCACTGTCATAGGCATGAACTGGGGAATCATTTGGTAGTGAAGGCTTCAGAAATGTTTAATGCTTTGCTTTTTTTGTTGAACTATGTGCCTCCTCCACCGCCTCCTCCTCCTCAGCTCGTAGAAGATGATGGTCAAGCAGAGGACCATGTTTTGTAGATTATAGAGATAGCAGATTAATGGGGAGTTCCCTCATGTTTTTGGCCTCCAGCGATTAGTTTTTTTGTCTTGTTCAATGGTTGTCTCTGCCAGTTGCTCTGTAAATTCTTACTGTTAATTGTATGTATTCTAGCATGAATTTAGCCATAAACTTCGTTTGGATCGACTCATTTTTTTTGAGTTGATTTTTTTTAATCTCATTAAAAATAGGCTATAACCGGAGCTTTTCTTAGCTGATTCTTTCCTGCCAGTATGCCTTTCTGAATCTGGCATTTTGTATCCTCTTTTTATTAATAAATTTTTGTTGGTATATACCACTTTTTGTCAAAAAAAAACATCGTACATCCATAATCATAATTCCATATATCGCCATCAAAATCCATCATATATATCAATATCTTGGTCAATAAATAAGTGTCATATCATGTACAAAATTAATCGATATATACAAATCATCTATCAAAGAGCCATCAAAATATATGTACATCAAGCTCGCAGGCCTCAAAGTGATACAACATGATAGTACAATATGATACAATATCCAACAAGCATGCTATCCCTAGTGTCTTAGGTGGGTGGCACTTGCTGAGGAAGCCTCTCCCTAATCTCCACCCTAAAATCCTCCTAGACCTAGCTGTAGGGGTGGGCCCACAATTGATGGGCCAGATCTCCCTATCCTCCTCGAACTTGATGCTCTGGATCTAGTCTAAAAACTAGGTTGTCTCTGATCCGTAGGCACTACTCCAAAATATAGACCTCTATAATACTCTGCCTCTGCCTAAGCTGTCCCAAGCCAACCCTGCACTCGAGTGTGCTCTCCAGCCAAGTATAACCCTATCTAATTCATACTCAAGGCTGCAAAGCGGCATCCCACTATGTTGTCACCATCTATGCTCTCTGCACTTTTGCATCCCTCTATGTAGTAAGCCTTGCCATAACTCCATCATCTGGTACTGGTTGCACCTATGCTTGTACCTGGTAAGCTTGCACCTATGCCTAAGCCTATCTCATAGTGACTATGGATCTATCCCCGTCTATCCCTAACTGTCTGTACCAAGCCTCTACCTACATCCTATTGGCTATCTCATTCTGCAACTGTCACCATAGATGAGTCTTTTCTATCTCCCCTAATATCCTCCTCCTCATCCACCTCTCACCGCCACAAGTTGCTACTCCTACGGTGGTTAAACTTGAACCTATCGAGGAACCTGTCCCGACCTCTGCTACTGTCCCTACACCTAAGGAGCCTATCCTTGTGCAATCACCTGTACCCTCAGGGTTCATCTCTATCCCCTCTCTCTACCATGACCCAACCTATGTACCACCACCTCTCCTACCTCTCCTAGAATGGTCAATTGAGTAGGCCTATGTAGTACCCAATAAGCATCATACTCTGGAGTAGTGCAAGGATTAGTTGGACCTAGAATCCAATCCCATATCACCGGCTGTAAGCTCTCAAAATCTGCCAATGCTATCTCTACCACGATCTCAGGAACCTAAGCCAGAATCTCTCACCATGTCCGTCCAAATATAGCATCTCCAACTGGTATAGTCTGGGGCAATCCGAACTGACGAAGCACCCTTTCTAGAAGATATCTCTCAATAACATATATACTCTATCTGAAGAGATATCTTAGCTACCGTACATATAACAACTACTTAGCGTTATCGTCCCAGCTCTTGTAGTCGCCCCAGGGTCTCCAAATGAACTGGTTTAGCTCATCTAAGGTCCTCCGCCAGTATACAGGTGCATTAAGCTACTTGTATCTAGTAACTCCTCCATAAATGTGAACATATAGATCTCTTGCTGCCCTCTGTCGCAATCCCACTGGCCTCGTCACTACAATGTGTTCATATGCCCATACATGTAGAAGAGTGACTCCAGCTGACATGCTTGAACTGAACATGTATGCACAATCATGAAGGTAATGGTAGAGCTGTCCTAATACATAGGGACCCCATGCATATCTGACTCTGTACTCAAATAAGCCATCCATAATAGTCCCCCCATCCTACAGGGAATCCTCTAGCCCATCTATCTGGCACCAGGAACTGGATGATCACCACCACTAACCTCTATAGTCTATCACAATGCCCCCTCATCATCCATATAGGTATCTCATGGTCCTCAACGCCTATGTCAGGAGTACCGAACAATCGTCTTAGTGAATCAGGACCTTTCTCGATATCATAATCAACTCACTCACCATCAATCAAAATCTGTAATATACACCACACATCCTCTAATATGATGGTAACCTCTCTAGTCAAAAACAAGAAAGAACTATGCTCATTGTACCACCGCTCTACTAATGTTGTCATCTAGGCAAGGTGCGCCTGTATAGGGGTGATCTGTGTTGCATGCTATAATCCTATGATCTCTAAGAATAAGTGCTCCTCTACATCTAAATGTCTCTATAATTCCAAATCTATTGGATGTACCTCCCTTGACAGTAACACTAGTAATACATTCTACAAACATCAATCGATTAAACATCATTTATGAATATTTTTGCAAAAAATCCTAAGTTTTCCTATGTTCAACCAAAAGGGACTTTCCTTGCCATAGGTGACATATTGTTGGCCATAAGTGATTCACTTTACCATATGCGGCCATCTATTGCTCATCCACAACCTAAAGTGCCAAAGGTGACTCGCTGCTCATCAAAGAGTTTTTCCACCATATGCATACTATATCCTAAAAACCCTAACAAAGCAACCAAATGTGGCCTATTTTGCCAAAGGTGATCAAACCACGCTCAAATACAATGTAAACCACCAAATGTGACTTACTATCGCTCATAAGCGCATGCACTACTGTAGTGTGCCTTTAGTCAAGAACATGAATTAATGACTCTTTTGAGCTTTTTAATGACGTATACTGAGCAAGTTTTTGATACATACTGATGCAAGAGCTCCTACTGGTCGTCCGTAAGTCCTCACCATCTTTGCTCAATGATCTACACATGGAATCACCATCTTGTATCTCTCAGAAGTCTTGATGCAATCTAAACACACAGAGCTCAAGAAATTCTAAACACAAATAGCACAAATTAGTTGAATTGAGCCCTTGAAGCCTATTTATAGAGTCAAACCCTAATTTTTCTTCTAATCCAAACCCTAATTCTTCTTTTCCATCCCTACTTTATCCCATTCAATCCCCAAATTCTTCATGTCAGTCTCGTTCATCCTTGCCTTGTCCTCTAATAATGAGTCAACCTAGTCTTTTCCTGGTAGCCTGATTTTCCTCTCAAGGGGACATCACTCGCTAGTTTAACTGGGGCATAGCTTGTTTATCTTAATGTATCTATTTTGTCTTCTTTGAAACAACATCCTAACGTACATTATCTCAAAGAGGGGCAAAATGTAGACACCCAAAATTGACCCTTCATATCATTTATCAAATTGTCGCATTATTCACCACTACACGTGTCAATTTTGTCTAGCACACTTCTATCAATCATTTATTTTCTTCTAAATCATCTACTTCCATCATTAATTAAAAAAATTATATTTATTTAATTATTTTTATCTATTTTCTTCTATTCTCTATCTATAATTAAATAATCTTTAATTATTTAATTATCTCATTATTCTTCTAAAATTAAATAAATTTATTTATTTAAGTTATATTGATTCTTCCAATTTTCTAAATTTAGCTTTTTCCTCTATCATTTAAAAATAAATAAAATGAATTTATTTGTTTAATTTATTTTTATCTTATCATTTCCCTCTCATATCACATTCTTCTATGTGTACAGGTTGGTCTTGTCCATAATTTGTTGAAAATAAAATACAAAAAATGATTTAATTGGTTCTAAAATCAATGATCCACATCATCCAACGCTTAAAATAGAAAAGCATCCTATTTTAAGAAAATCAATCCTTCCATTACCCAAAAACCAACTAAAATCATTTAATAAAAGCTATCCCTATGGACACATGTCTTGTACACATTCATCCAAGCCTCTTGAATAATCTCAACTGTTCATGTAGCCACCTTTTCTCCACTATTGATCAATCTTAGTTGAGAGCTATATATACACCATCTCACCTCATTACTACTCTATAGCGTCCAAATTATCATCTTATGCACATCACCTGCATTGAGCATCCATTAAGCACTTTGAGCATATTATCCATCATCATGGCCTCCTTGACAACTATGGTTGTTCACTATTGAGAAGCAATCCACATTACAAACCAAGGAATCAATACAATCTAGGTGACATTGTTCTTTGATTTGCCTTCATTTTGTGTCATTTATATGGATTTATTGAAGGTGGTAGGATTAGGTTTTGATTGTAATGCTTGATCTTATTAACCTAATTTTTCCTATTCACATACTATGATCAAATGGATATATACAGGAGTAGTTACACGTGCCAAAAAGAAAAAGGAAGGTCCAAATAAACCTTTGACAGAAGATAAACCATGGACATTGAGGTTTGATGGTTCCAAATCAAATCAGGGAGCTAAAGTAGGAGTGGATCTTATTAATCCACAAGGGAAATCATTCCTAGCAGCATATAGAATGTAATTCCCATGTACAAACAATGTGGCTAAGTATGAAGCTCTAATATATGGCCTGTTGTTTACCCTCAAGAAGAAAGTGAAAGTTTTGCATGTCTTTGGAGACTCATAACTAGTAGTAAAACAAGTGAGAGGCATTTATGCATGTAACTACAAGAGACTATCTAGTTACAAACATAAAGTTTGGGACTTGATAAAGAGCTTTGATGCCTTTAACATCATGCATGTTCCAAGGGAACTCAATTAATGTGCGGAGGCACTAGCATAGGCTTCTAGTACATTGGAACCTTTGTCCATATCATGGATGGAGAGGTTTTCAGTTGAGCTAGTCTCAGTACCATCTGTTCTTGACAACATCACCAATTTTTAGGTATTTGATGATGATCAACACATTTTAGACTTTATTGCTAATAGAGACATATTTGAGGCCCAAATAGTGGATGAAAAGAATCTAGAGGACCATATCTAGGATGAAGAAGAGATAATTGATCTACCTAGCAACAAGATTCCAAAGGGAATGATCAAATTAGAAAGAGCTTTTGATCTAGATAATATGATCAAGCAGAAAGACCTTCCCAAGACAGGTGAAGGAGAGTTTGAACCCATCGACATAGGATAGGGTGAAGATACAAGGAATGTCCTAATAGGTAAGGTTTGCACTGAAGAAGAAAGAGAAGGGATAACCTAAGCCTTAAAATATTGCATCCATGTCATAGAATGGACTTATGATGAGTTAAAGACCTTTGACATCCATCATAACTCACACAATCCCCCTAAAACTTGATGTTAATCCATTTAGGCAGAAATAGAGGCCAGTAAATGCACTATTGGAACCTCTCATTTTTTAAGAAGCTAAGAAGTTTCTTTTTGCAAGGATCATATTTCCAGTCAAACATTCCACCTAGGTTGCCAATTTGGTTCTTGTAAGGAAGAAAAATGGAGATATATGCCCGTGCATAGACTTCAGGAACTTAAACAAAGCATCTGAGAAGGATAATTATCCTTTTCCTTCTCTAGATGAGGTTCTCCAGATGGTGAATGGTGAACAAACGATGTTATTCCTTGACAACTTTTCAGGTTACAACTAAGTGATGGTGGATAAGATTGATAGATTAAAAACAACTTTTACCACTAAGTGGGGAATCTTCACTTATAGGAACATGCCCTTTGGCTTAATCAATACTAGAGCAACCTTCCAGCGAGTTATGGCTATAGCATTCAGAGGACTGGTAGGTTAGTTCATCGTGATATATATGGATGACCTAAGAATATTTTCAAAATAGAGAGGTGATCACATTGACGACCTCAAGAAAGTATTAAAGAAGTGTGAACAATATGGCATATCCCTGAATCCAAAGAAATACATTTTTGGGGTGACCACAGGAAAATTGCTAGGTCATGTCATATCTAAGAATGGAATAACCATTGACCCTACTAGAGTAGATTCAATCATGAAGTTGCAACTTCCAGCAAACAAGAAAGAGCTAAAATCTTACTTTAGTAAGATTAACTTCATCAGGAAGTTTATCAATGGATTTGCAGAGATAGTAAAACCCCTCAATGCCATGCTAAAAGAAATGCTAAGATTGAATGGACTCTAGAGGAAAAAGTAGCATTTGAAGATATAAAGAAAGCCATTGCAGATGCCCCAGTGCTAATTAGTCCTGACTATACTAGGGATTTCTACATATACTCTTTTGCATCAGAGCATACATGTGCAGCTATCTTAACTCAGAGGAGTGAGGCAATAGAAGAAAAACAATTTGCATTCATGAGTTCCCCATTTAGAGATGTCAAGATTAGGTATATGGATGTAGAAAGACAGGCTCTTTCTCTAGTCAGAACAGTAAAGAAATTCAAACATTACATCCTGAGAAGTAAAGGCATTATAGTAGTACCTGATTCAGATGTGAAAATTCTCCTCATGCAAAGTGAACCAGGAGAGAAGAGAGCTAAATGGATTACTGTACTGCAAGAGTATGATATGGACATCACACCAATGAAATTAGTCATGGGACAAGCCCTCAGTCAGATGATTGCAGAGATAGATCCTAACTTGACAAGCCAATAGTATGCAGTAGAGTCAGAAGTACATGATGCCTAGTACTCTGACATTAGACATGACGTGATCACAAGAAGATGTCCACCCAATATGTAGGCTTCCTAGAGAAGAGCTCTAAGGATCAAGACACAAAGATACATGATCAAAGGAGTCCTATTCAAAAAGAACTATGAGGGGATATACCTCAGATGCTTAGATAAACAAGAAGTAGCTAAGGTCCTTCTTGAGTTAGATGATAAGTTCAGTACAACCCACGGATCACATCTAGCCACCACACATGCCATCTTGAGGGTTGGGTACTATTGGTCAACTATCTTTAAGGATATAACTGAGCACATCAAATTTTGTCACACATGTCAAACTGCTTCTAACAAAGAGAAGTATGCAACTCAACTATTGCAACCTGTGATGGAGATGCGCCCATTTGTACAATGGGGCATGGATTTTATTGGACCTATCAATCCTTGATCATCCGCTAGACATAGGTATGTGCTGACTATCATTGATTATTGTATTAGGTGGACAGGGGCCATCAACAACAAGACATTCACATTATATGATGTGATACAGTTTTTGGAAAGCAACATCACCACAAGGTATGGAGTTCCATATGCTTTAGTTTGTGAAAATGGTCCTACTTTTGCATCTCTTAAACTTTCAAGTTGGGTATTTGATCATGGGAAAATTTTAAAATTTTCATCAAATTATTACCCTTAGGGCAATGACCCAGCTGAATCAACCAATAAAAATTTGTTAAATATCATCAAGAAGATGATTGAAAAGAACCCTAGGGAATGGAATACTTTGCTTAAGTATGTCTTATGGGTAGATAGGACAAGAGTTAAGACTATCTTAAGAAATTCTTCTTATCAACTAGTGTATGGGGTGGATCCTATCCTCCCTGTCAACCTGAAAATCCCAACATTACAATTTGCCCAAGAATATCTAGGCATAGATAATAAAAGATAGGTCTGTCTATTGCAATTGTTGCACTTAGAAGAGAAAAGTGATAAGGCAATTGACCATTTTGCTAAACATCAGGCTATTGTCAAATGTTGGTTTGACAAAAGAGCCAAAGTAAAGCCGTTCAGAATCTCAGATTTGGTCTTATCATGTGATAAAGCCCATGAGAAGAAGGGTGATCATGGAAAGTTTGATAAACTATGGATCGGTCCCTTTCAAGTATTAGAGATATTAGGAGACAACACTTATAGGCTTAAAACCTTAACAGGTGAGGATGTCCCATTGCCAGTTAGTGGGCAATTCCTCAAACACTATTTTCAAGCCTAGGTAGGTCATGTCAAAACCATGTATAATATGTATATTATATATAGTTGCTTGTATAGCTTGCTTTATGTGCTTTGCTTTGTTTTGGTTTGTTGTTGAGTCCTTAGTTTGGTTAGGCAAGATAGAGAACCTTTTCGACTTCAGAAAACTAGTGAAATTGTTAGAATTCAAGAAAGGAATACAAATTCCTACATAGGTTGTAACTCCAATCAGTTTAGGTATTTTTGATCAAGTATGTGATATCACATTCATCAATAGTAACTTTTTTGTTCAAGGAGATCCTCACAAAAATACACCAAATAGCCTTAGATTTATTGAAGATACTAGTGTATGGGTTAAGTGAAAAATTTGAAGGTTTTCCCTTGCTACCATTGCAATTCTCAGCCTAAACAGGTAAGTGTCTACTCCTTGCAAATGAGCTTACAAGATCATATCTTATGAAAATTGAAAACAAAACAATAGAAATATGTTGAATATCAAAAGAAAGAAATCCTTAGGTCATCCAAGTAACTCTACCAAGGCTATGGATGCCTGTCTGGTAGTGGGGCTCTACTTGGGAGAATTGCAAAGATAACCTTGCTAGGGCTAATCACTTGCACACACCTGATTCCTTCTCATTACATTGGTATATTGATGAATATGATATCATTAAGATAGGTAAAAATGCATATGTTTGTTAAGAGGTGGAACACTATTTCTTAATTTGTCTTCATTTCTCGAATTGTTGGAATTTTGGTTATTTTCTTTGGTGGCAAGTTGTTGTGTGGTTACACAACTCACACCATTTTGCCTTAGCAAAATAGGTACCCAACTTTTTCTACTTGGCTTGGCTTGTTTGCTTTCCTTTGCTTTAGGTGGTATGGTAAAACAGTAGTAGATGAATGTCAGGACCTTGAGATCTAGGCCAAATGTTAAAAGTTAGAATTTCTCATCATGAAACCTACCAAGTGAAAGAGCATACAATTCTAAGTAGGTTTGCCTTTTGAAGCACCTAAAAATTCCCTAAAACTAGGAAGTTATGCCTGGTCAAAGTTTAGTCAAATGGTCTTAGGAATATATTCACATTTCATAACATCCAGACATTAACTTAATGTCTAGATCACAAATTCTCTAAGTGAAAACTCAATATCCAGACCTCCGTAAATGTGTACACATCAAATTTTAACTCACGATGTAATAAATCGTCAAGTCCATGGTCACATAATATATGGATATTCGGAAGTATGCATACTTAATCTTAATATGTGGACATTCGTTATGTTGATAACTAAGAGGAGGGGTGAATTAGTTATCTTAATTAATTTAACTTTCTGTTCTTCTTTAATAACTAGTGCAGTATTAAAACAAGTAAGCATCCATAACCATGAAAGCAGAAATAAAATCAATACACATAACACAATGATTTTGATGTGGAAAACCCTGTTAAGGGAAAAACCATGGGGTGACTAACCCAAGATTGTATTCTCTGTTAAAAGAATAGAAGTAAAAAATGGCACTTGCCAATTAGGGCTCACTGCCCGAGCACACTGCTCACAAGAGGCTCACTGCCTACAAGAGACTCACTGTCTACAAGGTACAAAGAAGATAACAAGATACTTGAACTGATGAGAAGCATCCACATATGCTGAGGTTCAGTTCCGGTTAGGCTCAATACATTGATTTATTGCACTTCATTCTTCCTCTTCTTTGGTGCTGATGTCCTATCACATACCAGACCTGTTTTACTGCTTCCACACTGCTCTCTTCTTTTCTTCGCACTTCACCACACACAACACACACCTTCATACTGAAATCAATCTGGTATATATATCTACACCAAGGATTTCAACACCTTTCTAGTTGGCATCTGGGATACTTAATATTTTCCAAAACTCTGGTCTGTCGGCTGAATCCATGCTTACTAAGTGATGCGTATCAAAAAGATAGTTATAGAAGTCATCAATCATGTTGGTCAATCATGTATGATACCTTAAGAACCTTGATCACCATCAATATCTCATCCGGATTAAGGTCTGATGTTCTGCCGGTCAGTTCTTCCTCTGTCTAATCTGTCAAACAGGAACCCAATACTTAGGTGCTCATATCTCTTCACTCTTTCATCACCAGAGGCTCAATCCCTAGAACCTATCAATCAAGGTACTCCTCTTGACTTCCCCAAGTCTGTACTTTACAGAGATGCTTCCTCTGAGAGATCCGGACCTGATTGTCAGACCTTGCTACATGCTTTGTTCTTGGTCACCGGACCAAATTTCTCTTCAATCTAACTTCCAGTATAGACACACCATGTCCTACGGATGTGTGGAATGGTCTTTGTTTCCATCAATGACAACACCCATGAAGCCACACAGTGTCTCTTGCCAACAATCTCCCCCTTTGGCATTGATGGCAACACTTAGTAAATAATGACTGTCACACTACACTCCCCCTTAGCTGATGCTCTGTTCTAATGTACACTTTTCTAGAGCTCCCCCTTAGCTAGATTCCACATTTTTCACTACTACTCACTCCTCCTTTGACATCAATGGAAAAGGGTAGAATCCACACACCAAAAATCCCCAAAAATCCAACTATACTTAGCCGCATAAGTATATATACATGTTATACTTACATATATTGAAGTATATCTACAAATGTTGTCTTTAACTGGACAAATTCTGTTGCCCAACTCTATTTCATCCTGTCCAAAATTGAGATGTGACCACTCAATAGGAATGCAAAAGCTTCTGCCCTCTTTAGATCTATCAGATCACTAGTCCGGGCTGTGGTTTGAGCATCAGTTAGGGCCTCATGCATGGCCTCTAATTTAGGGATAACCATCCCTCTAAGTTCACCCATCCTACTTATTATGTTCTTCCTCTCCTTCTCAAGCTTCTTTATCTCATTTATGACTACAATAGTCTGACATTCCTGGTTTATTATGGATATGGTGAGAGGGTTAAAATTTTGAGAGAAGTTTGATAGTTTATCCTCTTGTTCTTTCACTTTCTTCTCAATATCCTTTGTCACTTTAGACCAGGATAAACAAAATTTATATACTTCTCTGCCATCTTTAAGAGCATTTTCTAAGCTCTTTATCCCAATATCCATATTTCTCCTATCATTGGTTATAAATCCTTGTATATCAGAGAATCTTTTTCTTAAAAACTCCTTCCAGACCTTTTCTTCAGCTAACTTCTCTAAGGAATCAAAATGTGTATTAACATAATTTACAAGAGATTTTAGATTACTAGATGAGGAGTCTCAGAGATCCTTCTAGAAGGATGGCATGATCTTCTCCAATACACCAGATGCAATTTCTATTAGCTCACAGTCTTCCATGTGAGACTTCAGAAGTTTTTCTTTTGCCTTTGCTTGAGCAAAGGATGATATCTTCATGGTTTGAACCGGGGAGAGAAAATCAAAATTGAATGGTCCTTGAAGTAGCTCCAGTTCATCAATCTCCATCATTTCTTTAGTCAAGAAATCCTTAATAGTTTCTACAGTGTCTCTTGCCAGAGACAGAGTCTTCTTTCCTTCTACAACCTCAGTACTGTCACTTGTGGTCTTCTCAATTTGACCTTCTTCTCTTCCCTTCACTTCTTCTCCTTGATTGATGCTTTCTTCTTTTCTTTCTTTTCCTTTAATTCCAGAGTCTGCAGGGGGATTCGGAAGAGAGGTGTTTGCTTCTCCATGAACTTCCTCTTTCGGAATAGAGGAATCTAAGTCCTTGGATTTCTCTTTACTTGTCTCTTCTACAACTAACTCAGTAGATTCTCCTTTGTCATCCATGACAGAGGGTTCATCACCTATGTCCTCTATAACAGGAATATTGAATCTTTTATAGACATTCTAGAGGATCTCTTCAGATTCTTTAGCCACCTGATCAGTCTCTCTGAGCATAAGCTTATTCATTCTGGCTTTGCTCCAAAACTCATCCTTGTAATCTTTGAAGATCATGTTTATTTCCTCTGGGGTGATGGAGGGATAGAGTTGGATAGCAATCTGCTCCTGGATTTCTAGGTCTTTTGCTTGGGCATTATTCTTTCTTATTTCAAGTTCCTTCTCTAAGCTTTTGGGAATCAGAGATATAATTTCAATGAATGCCTTGTTGTAGATGTTTAGATACCTGATTGTGGCATCTTGCAATATCTTCTGATCAACTTCACCATATTCATCATAAAATTCAACCATTGGTTGCAGGTTCCCATCCACAGTAATTGATTTGATGATGTTATCAATGCAGAGAGTAGGCCTTTCATTGAATTCTTCTGCCTTTTCTTTCTTGCCTTGACCGATGGAGGGTTCACCAGATGTTTTCTTCTTCTTCTTTATTTTCCTGACTTCCTCATCAGTTTTAGTTTCTTCATCATCCTTCTGACTGATGTAAGACCTTGTGGCCTTTGTCTTAGTTCTCTTCTCTCCCTTTCCAGATGTCCTGACTTCTAGTTTTGATGCCTTTTGGCTCTTAGAGGTGGCAGGTGTAGAGTTCTTGGAGGATCTGGTCTGGGAGGGGGCTTGCACTGGAGCACTTTCTTTTTTAGTTTCTTGCCTTTTTTTCTCTGCCCTTTCCATCTTCTCTCTGTTTGCATCAAGTGCCTCCTTTGAAATTCCATGCCTCTTGGCGAATTCTTCTACTTCCCTCCTCACTTTTCTCTTGATCTTAGGCTATCTTAGTTCAACATGAACTTTTACACTTAGCTCTTGGTAGGTTCCAAACCTTTCTACCTTAGGGTCCTTGGGCTGACTCAGTAGATGTTGGATATGCAGTTCTAGGATTTTCTCATCAACCTCATACCCCATTGGTATGATCCATACTATTCTTGGTTCTACTGCTTCCACTAGACATTGGTCAGTGTCTACCATAAAGCATACTATATCCTTATACTTTTCAACTAGAGATTGGGGGATTCTCTCTCTAGCTTGCATCATACTCTGAAAGTTCTTGAAGTAGCCCCAGAGTGCTATATTTTGTGCCTTGGCATCACCAATTCCATGCAAATAATCTCTGATTTGTATGGCTACTGGTCTATCATTTTGCCATATCCAACCACTAGATCTAGGAAGCTCATTCATAAAGTAGAAGAACAAGCATAGTATTAGCCCACCATACTTGAAAGAGTTCTTCTTGTCCTTCTTGATCTTTTGTAAGTTTTCCAACAATTGGCTCAGAAGAAGCTCGCAAAGATCATAGTCAACATTTTTCCTTAGCATTTCATATGCAGTATATACAGTAGCTCTGGACACAGAATTCTCCCTGTTGGAGTGATATATCTTATAGCCAATTATCATAGATATCTGAATCAGTGATATCTTCTATTGTCATTGCCCTCTTGTCAAATTTTGATCCGGTAGCCTCACTGACAATTTTATTTTTGACTGATTTGAGAGTAGGCAACCCACCAGATGAGTGCAATCTGGTTATAGCCCTAATGGCATCTTTTGTGATCTTAAATGGTCTATTCAACCACATGAAGTTGTCGTGTACTCTGCTCAAAACATACCGGACCCACTCATCTTCTACAAAATAGGGGAAATGGATGCACTGGCCAAAATGTTTATCCTAGATGGCCTTGTATTGAGGTTTAAGTTCAAGTGACTCATCTATCAGCTCCTTGTGATAGATGTCATCATCTTGGATTCACCAAATTCTTCAATGTTTGTGTGTATGTAAACCCTAATATCCTCTACATGCAGAACTCTATGCGGAATGCTAGAAAATGTGCCTAGGGGATCAACTTCTAGAGATTTGTAGGGATATTTCTTGAATTTAGGGCACGGCCTATAAGAGATCTTCACAACGTTCAGAGTAGCCATCTTTCAAAGATTCAGAGAGAGATTTGAAGAGTGGAAAATACCTCTTACGCTTCTAGGGTTCACAATATGAGCCGGATCGAGTTGCTTGGATGAATCGACTTCTACGGTTAATCTTTGAGAGGTTTGAGATAACTTGTTATAGAGCTCCTTCTCTCTTCTTTTCAAATACAAATGTGCAAATGATGAACCAAAGAACCCTTTTATTTCTACACAAACCTTAATTCCATTCTGTAATAAATGCACAACCTAAGTTATTCCGGTTGCCTTGTTTTCCTTATTCTAAGAGACATCTTTTTGGATCACTGGTATGCACTATTAGCTATCTATCTACCTTTCTCCAATCATTCCACTTATCCATAGATCAAGATACCTCAAATTTGAATCATATCGGATCTAACAGTGAGAATCCTATTTTTACCAGATGAATGTTAAACCGGATCAATCTAGGAAGATTAAGCTCTTCTAAACTTCTTACGGATCTTCCATATCTTTACCAAGGCTTAATTAGATGTTTCTCTGAGAACCCTTTAATCCGCAACTTTCCATGTGCCAATTTTAGGCACTAATTGACTGGCTGGGGGAACTTGTTTTCTTTTGTGACTCCCCCTGAGCCAGAGCTCATCTATTTAGTTTTCAGAAGGAATATCAGCACCAGATTCTGGTGCGGATCCATCCTCAACATTTTCTATACTCCTCTTCACCTAAATCTTGTTCATCTCCCTTTGAATTTCATCTACATTCACTTTTCCCTTTCCTTTGTCTTGGTTTTGATTATGATGCACCAGACCCTTTTTTTCCTGATTCTTGCTTCTCCAGAATTTGGCAATATGACCAGATCTATTGCAATTGTAGCAAACAACATTTTTTTACATATTTGACTGATATCCTCTTGATCTGCACTGATTAGCCATATGTCCCATTCTATTGCATGCAAAGTATCTACCATTGAATGAATTGTTCATTTGCATATTTCTACACTCATGAGATTTGTGACCATACCTTTTGCAATTAAAACACTATCTGGAGAAGGATGAATTAGTCTAATTCATTCTTCTTCTACACTGATTTGCTTTATGACCAAAGTTATTGCAATTGTGGTAGTATCCATTGAAGGATGGATATCTTTGAGCATTTGGTTGCCTTACCAGAGGTCTTCTAGCCCTGGTCCTTGGATTTCCTAATCCAGAGTTCTTCTGACCGGATCCAGAGCTTTCACCTTTCTCATACCCCAAGCCTTGCTTGTCATCTACCCTCTTTTATCTTTCAAGAAGAACTTCAAGCTAAGCATAGCTTATCTTGAATTTCTCTTTGTATTCATTTGCTATTTGAAGATCCCTTTTTAGAGTGACAATCTGATTCTCAAGTTGTTCTTCATTATCTCTAGCTTCTTCAAGATCAGATTCCAAATGCCTGATTATTCTATCTATTTTGTGGCAGTCTTCTAACTTCTCCTTGAGAGATTGTTTTAGATTATCTTAAGTCTTTCTTTTCTCTTCAATCTCTTGGGTGAATTTCATAACCCCTGATTCCATTTCATGTCTTACCATAATGACCTCTTTTGATAGCTTCTCACATAATTTGTTTTTCTCATTTAGATCTCCAGTAGTATCATTTGCTTCACTTTGACTTGCTAATTGCTGAAGAAGTTCCTTTCTCTTTTTTATAGAGATACTCAATTTCTCCTTTAGTTCATTTATGAAATCATCATCTTGTTTGAGTCTTTCCCTTAAGTTATTGACTTCAGAGTGAGATTACTCAAGATCATCAAGGGCAAACTGAAGTTGTTCCCTCATACCATACATATCCATTGTTATTCCCAGATCTTCCTCAAGCTATTAGGCTTTGTTTGGAGGAACTTGTCTCTGATACTAATTGTTGATAACTGAGAGGGGGTGAATCAGTTATCTTAATTAATTTAACTTTCTGTTCTTCTTTAATAACTAGTGTAGTATTAAAACAAGTAAGCATCCATAACCATGAAAGTAGAAACAAAATTAGTACACATAACACAATGATTTTGACGTGGAAAACCCTGTTAAGGGAAAAACCATGGGGTGACTAACCCAAGATTGTATTTTCTATTAAAAGAATAGAAGTAGAAAATAGCACTTGCCAATTAGGGCTCACTGCCTGAGCACATTGCTCACAAGAGGCTCACTGCCTACAAGAGGCTCACTGTCTACAAGGTACAAAGAATACAACAAGATACTTGAACTGATGAGAAGCATCCACATATGCTGAGGTTCAGTTCTGGTTAGGGTCTATACACTAGTCTACTGCACTTCATTCTTCCTCTTCTTTGGTGTTGATGTGCTGTCACATACCGGATCTATTTTATTACTTCCACACTGCTCTCTACTTTTCTTCGCACTCCACCACACACAACACACACCTTCATACCAAAATCAATCTGGTATATATATCCGCACCAAGGATTTCAACACCTTTCTAGTCGGCATCTGGGATACTTAATATTTTCCCAAACTCTGGTTTGTCAGCTGAATCCATGCTTACTAAGTGATGTGTATCAAAAAGATAGTTATAGAAGTCATCAATCATGTCGGTCAATCATGAATGATACCTTAAGAACCTTGATCACCATCAATATCTCATCCGGATTAAGGTCTGATGTTCTGCTGGTCATTTCTTCCTCTGTCTAATTTGTCAAACAGGAACCCAATACTTAGTTTCTCATATCTCTTCACTCTTTCATCACCGGAGGCTCAATCCATGAAATCTATTAGTCAAGGTACTCCTCTTGACTTCCCCAAGTCTGCACTTTACAGAGATGCTTCCTTTGAGAGATCCAGACCTGATTGTCAAACCTTGCTGCATGCTCTGTTCTTGGTCACTGGACCAAATTACTCTTCAATCTGACTTTCGGTATAGACACACCATGTCCTGCGGATGTGTGGAATGGTCTTTGTTGCCATCAATGACAACACCTATGAAGCCACATAGTGTCTCTTGCCAACACATTAATATGCTTACTTTCTATAATGTCATGATAAAACTAAATGTCTAGACATTAACTCAATGCCCCAACCTTTTGAATATCCTAATGACGTGTCATGTTGACTTTTCAAAAGCACATAGGTCCATGGACATTCTATGTAGAAACTTAATCACCGGGTCTTCCTTAACATCCAGATGATGTCATATGAACTCATTTCAAAAGAACATTATAGCATGATAATGTCATACATACATTAAGAGTTCAGAACATTTCACAAAACATTAACATCTAGAGATTTGTTAATGTCTAGACTTTCACCAATATGATGATGACATCACATTACTCCCAACATAAAATTACCTTAAAAAAGGTGACATAATTCTCACATTTGGACTTAATATCTACATCCCTATTCCCATGACCAAGAATCATAGGTTTCCATGAACCATCAAATGGTGCCACATGGCACAAGTTGACTTTTCTCATTGGACATTTTGGTAATGTCTTGACATTTGATGATCAAAGGTAAATGCCTTTGGATCTTAAAAGACCTGATATCCATCCTTGGTCAGCATTGACTAATAGGATGATGTCATGTCATGCACATATACATATTTTAAAAGGTGCACACATTACTTAACATCCATATATGTGTTTATATCCACACTCTACAGTTAATGCTGCAAAAAGAGTAGTTGGCTGTTTGAAAATTCAAATTATAAACTGCCACTTGTTACAATCTCCCAGATCAGATGCTAATATCATGAACAAAGGTAATTTTCCATTAACTATGCCCTAAATTCTAGTTTTTTAATGTATAAAACTTGATTGTTGGTCATTTTGCATTCACAAAACATTCATAGTCCAAAATTATAGAGCTCCTAAGTTTTTACAATGGTCATTACAGAGATCCAAACCCTAACAAAATGGTGCAGATATTGGACGGTGAAAGGTAAAGGTGATTGTCCAATGAAAGTACATATCAGGACATCTTTTAATCAGGTTTTAAGTGCATTAAACAAGTATGTATATTTAAAATCCTACATTTATCATTACTGCATAGTAGAAGGTAAATAATACTTACTTAGGGTAAATATTGGAGGAAGATGCACATGTTTATGTTCTGTAAATGGTTGGATATCATGAAATTAAGAAATTAGCTAATTAAATTTGGAAATTGCAAATTAGGTTAAGATATGCATATCTGTTATTGTAGAACATGATGGAGGCTCACAATAATCAAAGTGAAATCGAGTTCATGACTTCCATGTTTCTGCAGCCCAGTGGTTCTGGTTTGAAATTCAGACAGATTGTAGATACTCATGCTGAAAATACTACCCTAGAGGCATGGACGATTGCATCAACTCAGGGTGGTGGGAACCCCATCCTAATAAACATCTATAACTCTAGAATGTGGCATGTTGGAAGATTTCCCTATGTAGCAGAGGCCATCAAGCTAGTGGCATCTTGTGTAGATAATTACAATAGGAAAACTAGAAGGGTGGAAAAACATGGTCATGTTTATGCAGATTTCTCAGTCTCAGGGATCACATCAACTTTTCACTTACCCACAAGCCCTAATTTGTATAAGATAGATTTGAAGGATTTAGAAGAGCAGTACAAGGGTAAATATATAGACTACGGAAAAATAATGTTCTCATGTTGGAGAGCTCGGGATAGCAATTATAAGGTAGCAACGAAATTACCAGTCAACCTCTACAAATTTGACTTTACTCTTGAGGTTCAATACATGATGTTCATGTTGAGTTGGATGAGAGGAAGACTTCATGCTGGAAACTTTGAGCCATGGATGTATGGGCTCATAACAATGGTGGAAACCATAGACACACAAATACCATGGGCATCTCTTATCAGTGATAGCATGGACAAAGGAATGAAGAATCTTGGGGGCAAGGCAAATATGTTTCGCATGTCATCATATGTTGTCTATGCCTATACAGCCAAGGGTACATTTTCCAACCTATAGATAGTAGGACGAGTTGAGAGAAACCCCAAAGATGTGAACATATGTGGTCACTATTAACAATTGGAGAGGAAGTCCTCTGTCCAGAACTACAAGAGGGTGAATGACTATTTTGTTATGCATTTGGTCAGATTAATAGAGTATGATAGAGGTAAAATGTTGAGCATTGATGCTCAAGAATTCATAGCTAAAAATGGAACTTGGTTCATCCAGTTCTCCACATTCACATACATAAGAATGGAAGGATTCAGTGGGCAACCTCTGATGTTTCCAAGATATCCTATAGACAGAGTCATCCTCATGGAGATGACTAGATAGATAATTCCCTCTTATGAGGCATTTGTAAAGAGGAATAAGAAGCCTAATGTTACTTTTCCCATTTATATTGGGTGGTATATGTGTCCTAATATAGAGTCAGCCAAATAATCAGAAGGAGGGTTACAGATGCTGAACTTGCAGCCCTTCCCATTAGCTAGACAATATGACCCTTATAGAAGGATGGAGAAACACATAAGCAAGAGGCTAGTGCATCAATTGCTATTGGAAGATTACTGGGCAGATTGCCCAGATGATGTAGAGGTAAGAAAAGGGAGCTATCAAAGATTGACATTGAAGCAGATCTAGACATTGGATTGCATTCCTATTCCTCCACAACTGCATCAAGGTGATGGTATGAGAATATCAAAGGAATATGAAGATAATAAGATCTACACTGAGGCTATCTCCCCACCAGATTGGAGTCAGCCAGAGGTAACCTCTCTTGATCTCATAATGACAAGGGTCATGACATTGACCAAGGCATGGGTGGACCAGCAAGTGGCTACTTTGAAAGCCAAGGGGATGGTCATCACAATAGATAAGAAGAGGAAGAGGCAATAATTGCCTGAGGAAGAATATGATGATTTCCTGGAAGATAAGAGGCAAATCTTAGAGGCCAAGCGGGCTAGAGCAACTTCATCAAAAGAAGCTAATAAAAGTTTTGACAATGGTATCTACATATCCCCAAGGCCATCCCCTCATAAAGTACAAGGTCCAATCTTTGCTTGCACAACATCCAAAATGCCAGAAGAACAATATGCAAATGCAAAGGAGCCTAGGATTACTTATCAATATTTGGAAGAGGAAGAGGATGAAGAGCCATTAAAGAGAAAATCTAAAGATGTATTAGCAAGGGATAATATCGTGAGACAAAAGAGAGGACAGGGGCCTACAATGAGAGGGTCAACTAGCACACAATCAAATGTCCTACTCTAGGAACAAGGAGGTGGGGGGATCACCCCAATGGAACAAATGTTTGTTTCTTAGCAATTTGCATCAGACAGGGATGCAAAATTAGTGAGACTAAGGATGAGGGGACAATACAAAAGTACTTTCAACATAATGTCCCCATCCCTGCAATTGTGAAGTTTAAAACTGAACTAGCTCAAGAAGAGATACTAGGAGAAAAGAAGAGAATGAATGTTCCTTCTTTGCCACTAGATGATACAATTGACCTCACAGATGATGATGTGACAAAGGAGGTAACATCAAGTCCACTTGAGAGCCTAGTCAAGAATACAACATTGACACCCCAAGGCACACCCCAAGTACAAAAGACCACCAGAAATGAAGAGCAACTTGAAGATCTGGAGAAGGTGGCAAGGAGCATTGGCTTGGAGGGGTTGATCAGAAAAGTCACCAACCCAGCAGTGATTGATTTGACATATGATGGAGTTGAGGATGAAGAGAAAGATGAAACCATGGAGCATGTGCAAATTGAAGATAACTTAGCCATGGATACATATATCCACATTGAAGTGCCTATACAACATAGTATTCATGATATTGGTGATGGACATGTTGAAGTAGACGATAAAGAACAACAGAAGGTAGCATCTGGACAAATGAGTCCCATGACCACATTTGGATCTCAATATCCAAAAGATCAGAAGTGTTAACATCTGGACAAGAAGGTCCACTAAATAAAGATGATAAAGATAAAGTAGAGGAGGTAATGGATGGTGGTGACCAAGATGTTCATTAGGATATGCAAAATCCTAGCCTTCAAGGACCTAATGTGGACACCTCTCCACCTCAAAATGATCAACAATTGCAAAATTAGAATGTAAGGACACCTCAAGATTGTTGGCAGCATAGTCAAGAGACACTGCTCTGATGGTTAAGGTAGAATTATTGTATGCTATCATTGATGGAAACAAGACATGGCAAAGAGAATTTACTTTGGAAGACTAACTTAGTGTGGCAACAAGGCATTGTAAAGGGACTTTGGTCCGGAAGACTAACCTAGTCAAAATGACTAAGTATGGATAGTATACAAGGCAAGGAGTGAGTGATGGTATGACTCTGTAGTTGAAGATCACAATCTGTAGTTCTAGTATGTTATTCATAGCTATCTAATGATGTTATGTTCTAGTGTTCAAGTCCTGACTTCCTTCAGAAGTCATACTATGATTTGTCTAAGTCTGGGTGAACAGAGATGAGTTAGAAACAATGTAGAGTATATGAGTAAATTGGTCCACATTCCTCTATTGGTGAATATTTTGATTTGCAATTTTGAGGCAATTTAGATACATGGCATAAGCATCTAAATCCAGAGTTGTAGATCTTGAAGTTCATCAGATCATATTTTACAAGTTCTCCAGTATCAGCTATCAGGTTGACAGTATTTCTCTGTGACATAACAACAGTTCTAAGATCCACATTTTTCTATGAAATATTATTATGCTCTACGGTTATGAAGGTATGATAAGAGGCCCATAATGAATGTTGGTTATGAAATTCAAAGTCTCATATGGTTCGCATTGAAAGTTATCGTATGGTAGTCAAGCTAGTTGAGTATGTACTTAAAGTTGAAGCTGAGACTCATGTGAAATCAATATGTAGTGAAGATATAATGTTTGAATTGTCATTCTAAGTGGCTCTACTATAGGTCCTAACTTATATGAAGATTCCTAAATGTTTGTTTGAGTCCGCATTACCGTTTGTGCCTAAGATCAAGCTGACAAGGTACAATATTTGTGTATAAGTTTCATATTAGGCTTGCCAACCTAGTTGTGAGATTAATCTTGTTGAGGATATATATACTTGATAGATTTTAGTATTGGAAGAGTGTGGCAATGTGAATATAGTGTGAATTCAATGTGTATGTGATCTAAGGCAATTTTGTGATAAGAAAGAAGTAGTAAGGGAAGAAGAACATAGTATATGTAAAGTAGAGTAGAAAAGAAGGGCAAATATTATAAAGACTATTGAATCTGTGTAATGAGTTATTAATGGAACCGCACCTCAGCATTCTATAGATGTATTTGTAGAAGTCATCTCTTGGTAGTGAGCCAATCCTTCTTCTATCTTCTCTTCTATTTTCTTGGCAGTGAGCCTATCGTAGTGAGCACTTCTTTGGATAGTGAGTCCTTGGGCAGTAAGCCCTAAGGCAATGAGCCTTCATGTAATTCCATTTTGATATAATAATATAATGTGAGATAACACTCACTGCAGTTTTTCCCTTTTTGGGTTTTCAACGTAAAAATCTTGGTGTCTATGTGTTATGACTTTGTGGTTGCTCTTCTTATGCTTACTTTGCTTTCATGTTATTGAATTTGGTAAATGGATTAATAAATATGTGAAAGAAATATTTTACAAAATACCGATTCACCCCCCTCCCCCTCTTAGTATTCTTTGTGTTCAACAATTGGTATCAAAGCAAGGTTCCTTAGAAGAAGTCTAATAACTTAAGGATGATCTTGGAAAGTTTGCTCATGGTAGCTAGAAGGTATCCTACTATAGGCAGTGTTACAATTGAAAATTGGTCATATGTCAATAATCAAGAATTAAAAACTTCTCTTGAAGATCTTGATAAGTATGAAGTAGATATCCAGGATTTGAGGGAAAATGTCAAACTAGATGATGAATGCATCCTTAAACTAAGAGATCAATTGAAGAGATCAAAGGATAGAACCAAAGAGCTAAGTGAACAGTTGAAAGTAGCAAATGAAACCCTAAGTGATCTATCAATGTTGATTGAAGAGAAAGAAGAGGTTGAGAAGCATTTGAATCAAGTTTTGAAAGACAAGTCTGAAGAATGTGAAAATTTGGCAAAATATGTTGTACTTTTAAAGGTTGACTTGGAAGTTGCAAATAGTTACAAAGAAAAGTTCAAAATAAGCTCTGCAAAGCTTGATGAGTTTCTTGGCAGTCAAAAAAATCTAGATGACAAGAAAGGTTTGGGATTTGAAAGAGGAGAAAGCTCTAAATCAGATCAAGAAAACATTGAGATGAGGAAAAACAAAGGTAACCAGTTCTGGAATTAGAGAAGCAGACCTAGAGGACCTCCGGTCAGGCAACAAATGCTCAAAGGTATCCATCTTTCAATGGATACTGTTTTAAATGCAATAAGTGTGATCATAGGGCCACTCAGTGTAGGAGTAGAATGAAACAGAATGTTTCATCTTTTTCTGGTCATTGTTTTAATTGCAATAAAATTGGTCATAAAGCAAATGAGTGTAGAAGTATGATAAGGAATGGTCCCAACAATGTAAGAAATACTCAATCTTTCATTGGAAAGTGCTTTCCTTGCAATAGATTTGCACATATGGCTAAACAATGTAGATCAAGAATAAATCAAACAAATGGAAGGAATCAAGGGTAGAGGAACGTGGTATTCTACAGTTGCAATAGGCTTGGACATGTTGCAAGATTCTGTAGAAGCAAGAATGAGAAAAGAGACTATCCTGCAGAAAAGAAGAAAATAGAGTAGAGAGAAGATAAAGGTAAGAAAAACCTTGATCTGATAGAAATCAAGAAGGAAATGAGAAAGGTTGGGATTAAGAAGGATGTAAATGAGGTCAAGAATGGATCCACACTAGCTTCTGGTACAGATACTTCATCTGAGAAGTGAATTGGATGCTCTAGCTCAGGAGGAGCTCTTATTCAAAATCTTGATCCCCTAGCTAGATAATTGGTGTTGAGATCCAGCACTAAGGTATAAGCTAGAGTAGTATTGTATGGATCATTTGGAGAAGAAATTTGTAGAAAAAGACCTAATGCGGTACTTTATGAAGCAAGCTTAATCGACTATGTTCAATAGTGAGGTGTTTGACAACTTTTTGAGAGTAACATTTATGACAATTAGGTTTTTTTCATAACAAGGGTTAAAAAGAGTCTAATTCTAAAGACTAATCACTTTGTAGATAAGATATCAAGTGTCTAAAGAGAACTGAAGCATAATTCTAAGCGACCTCATCAATTTCCAAAAATTCAAAGCAACTCAGAGAAAACCCTAATTCGGCAAAAGAGGTATTTATAGTTTAAAACCCTACTATGAACTTGTTTGAATTCTTGTGAAAAGGGTGACACCACAAGTTATTGATATCACTGAGAGAGCATCACCAAAGTTCAAAAAACACCCTTTCAAATCAATATAAGTCAATCAAAATGATGCATTTTTGGAAGTACCTCATGGATTAAAGCATGCAGAGGATATTAGGGCTTACATCCATGTTGCCCTAAAAGAGCATGGTAGTAGCCAACTTACATATTTGTATCTAAAATATCTAAGTAGTGATAATTTTGATTTGAAGGAAGAATATAAGGCATTGGAAGAGAAGAAATTCATTCAGTATATAGATTTCCCAACTTTTGTAGTGGATGAATGGGTCTGATATGTACTAAGCTAAATTCATGATGAGTTTATGTGGTTGAACACTCCATTCGTGATCACAAAAGATGCCATAAGGGTGGTTATAGGGTTAAACTCTATCAGTACAGTGCCTATATTGAAGGTTGTGAAAAATAATACAGTGACTGAAGCCACTGGAGCCAAATTTGATAGAAGGGCAATGATAATAAATGACATTGAAGATCATGCAGTTAGGTTTGTATCCATGGTGATTGGCTACAAGATCTACTTCACAAACCGGTCGAACTTTGTCTCTAGTACTATCATATACACAACATATGAGATGGTGAAGAAGAATGTAGAGTATGACCTATGTGAATTATTCTGGCAACAATTAATGGAGAATCTGAAGAAGACAAAAGAAAAAAGTATCCCTTCAAGTTTGGTAAGTTGATCATGTGCTTATTTTTCTATTTCATGCAAGAATTACTAGAAATGAAGTTGATTTGGTCTAGCAATCAACCAGTAGCTATTCAAATTAGAAACCACTTGAATAGCATAGGAAGTAGAGATGCATAGAATGCAGCTCTGTGGGGCTATTTCAAAAAATTTCAAAAGGCTATGCATTCTAGGCAAAGGATACTTGAATCAATAGTTCAAAAATACAAAAATGATATATGCTTCATTGTCAACAAAGATTAATGTATGATGGAGGCTATTGAGCCTAGGGAAGTCTGGGTTCTTCTAATGGGCTATGAAGTGGCAGAAAACATACTGGAAGGTTATGCTGCCCTTATGTTGAAGAAACCCAGGGACCCCAATGAGCCAAGATTTGGCACTTATGAGGAGTTAACTGTGAAAGTGCATGTTGAACTGAGAAAACTAGAAACTCAAAAAAAGATGAAGAAATTGGTAGAGTATGCCTAGAGCATAGGAATTACCAAAGAGGAGATTGTCAAAACAAGAGAAAAGGATGAAGCAACCAGGGTAGCTGAAAGAGTAAAGGAAAGTGATCCTAAAAAGACTTTGGATGAGTCTGAGAGGAAAGAAAAAGAGCCTATAGTAACAAAGAAAAGAACAAGAGCATCTACTTCACAAACTGCGTCTGCATCCTTTGGTCCCACACCCTCTCTAGATGCACCTACTAGGAAACCTACTATAAAAGGGCACAAAAGAATGAAGAACAAACCCAAAAGGATGAATGTGAGTATAAGTGTTGATGATGAAAAAATAGAATTAGATGAAGGGGTTAAAAAGATAAAAGAAAAATCTAATGTAGCCTCCAGTACCAAGCAAGACAAGCCCACTGGAAAGGGCAAAGGAAGGAAGAGGGAGAAGAAAGTAGAGCCCAAAGAAGAAAAGGCTACCATAAGTCCTGAAGATGTACTTGTTTTAGGGGAAATTTGGATCACTTCATGTTTTGGTTGTTAGATGTTTGAATCCTCCTTTCACCTAACACATTAAAGGACCTTCGGATCGAGTGGCAGAGTACTAACAAGTCCTTGGTCACCTACAAATGTAGGGAAACCTGGATTAGGGTGTTTAATTATCAGTTTTCCTTCTCTTATGCTTAATTGACCATTAAAACCCTAATTTTGTAAATGCAACAGTAAACGGATGAATTATAGAAAAAGCTCTTGCAGAGGGATGTAAAATATCAAATCATAGAGTACCTATTTTTGGGGTTCTGAGGTGGAAAAGTTAGGGATACTGGAGCGGCCGCCCAAGTCCAAGGCCTATATTTTTGTCTGGATCTGAGAACTCAGTCTACAACTCTTTCCTAATGTTCTAGAGATTTTCACATCATGGAAGTTGGAGGACTAATGAGTAGGTGCCCAAGTCCAGGAAGTAGAATTTCTTCCTGTTCTACAATTTTGACACTCCAAGATGTCTTCCCGCAACTTCACTTTGTCCAACTCCTCAACCTGTAACCTTCAACCATGAAAACTTTGGGAGGGGGTTGTGGTGTTTAGAGGCTTGCCTCAGTCAAGTCCCGGAGGACACTTAAGTCTCTGAGCACCATTGTCAGATAGATAGTGCATGCCTAGGGAGGCAAAGGCAAAAACCAAATGAATAATTGATCACAAACACCATATAATGTCACCTTGTAGTGAAGATCTCATGGGAGGAAGATGCTCTTCATTCCATGATGAAATGGATGCTCAAATCTACAAACACAAACACATAGACCACACAAATCTACTATTGCAACACAATGAAAGCCTTGAATCACCTTGAGAACACAATAGCTTGCTAGTAATCATCTAATTGAAATCTAGTTTACAAATGAATGCCTAAACATGCTTTTATATGCAACTACAAACACTCCCACCAAGATTTCATAAATTCAAACTTACCGTATCGGCATAGGACCCAAGTAATGGTCACAAGCCAATGCCTAACAATTGGGACTGCTCCAAAATAGGGCAGGACTAGGGTGCAAGCACCCAAGTCCACCCCCTATTTTGGGCAGGGTTAAGCTCAAGGGGTCCTCCTAGGTCCCATTTGTCATGTTAACTAGGGCTCATTCCATCGGGATGCCAAATCATGAATTAAGATGTCCTAAATGCATGCAAAAGACCCAGGAGCTAGACCTAAAGAGGGAAAAGTCCCCAAGGGGACATTTTCTGACGTTACAGTACTGAAGGCTATAATAGTTGATGGAAATTTAAAACCTATAGCCCAACTATATGATGAGTATGATGATGCAGACAAAAGCATCATTGAGACTCTTGTCATTCAATACTTGGAGATATATAATAGAGCTCTCATTGAGGTAGCCAATGACCTCCTAGACAGCTTGGAAAGCATTATGTCTACCAAGAAGGAAGCAGCCATGCCCAAGGATGTGGAGGTAAGAGAAAATTCATTGCTGAAATTTTGTCTAGATGTGACCCCAGAGGAAAGAACCAAGGTCTTCAATATCCTTGGAGATAAAATTGAAATAAAAAGGAGTGTCAACACTCTAATGGCAGGAAACATAGATAAATATAAAAAGGACATAGAGCAAACAATTTTTGAGATCCTAAAAGATCTTAACATCCCAACTATAAATGATAAAGAAGAAACAAATGTTGGTGATGGCACCTCTATACCTGAAGTCAGCATGGATCAAGCCTTGGAGCAAACTGAGGCAAATCCTCTTGTGAACCTTGGAAAAGACAAAGAAATGGAAGAACAAGAGGAAGAGAAAAGTCCTAAGAAAACAGAGGGAGATCTTGAGGAAGTAGTGCCAGAAAAGAAAGAATCTGATCAAGCCCCCATCAGTGATGATCAAGAAAACAAGGAGAAGACTGTAGAGCAGAATAAAGCTAATGATCAAGATGATTAAAAAGATGACAAGAGCCCTCCTCTAGAACAAAACATTGATGAACAAGAGGTTATGGATCTTGATCCACTAGAGCAAAATCAAGAAAAAGAAGTGTCTGATATGGCAAGAGACACTGCTATCTTACAGGATCCAGTAAATTTTGTTAAGGAGTTTTTGGAAAAGAAGCAAAAAACACAAGTCTTGAAAGAGCTTGAGTTTCTGCAAGGACCAATAAATTTGGCTTCAATATCCCCTTTGTAGAAATTTAAACTGGTATCAATTGTTCAAGAAAAGGCGCATGAAGAAATGCTAAAGTCACATATATAGGACAATGAACCAATTAGTGAAGCATCTGGTATCCTGGAGAAGTTGATGCCTTCACACCAAAAGGACACATCATTGCCACCAACTGATCAACTTAAAGGCCTAATAAAATTAGTAAGTACTCATTTTGAGTCTTTTGAGAAGTCTACTAATAGAAAGGTTAGAAAAGAATTTGATGACAAAAGATTAGTAAAGTTGAAAACTAAGTTAGATAGTGACAAATTTTTTTTAGATAATAGCATCAAGAATATAAAAAGTACTATTAAGTAAGCATGTGACATATACAAATTTTGTTTGTCATGGCCTGAGACCACTAAGGAAATAGAAGAAAAGGTCAAAGCTATGGAGCTTCAAATAGTAAATATTTCTAAATCCTATGATACAACAGTTGACTCCATAAGCAGTATGGAAATACAAGTTGAAAATATTCATAATAACATAAGAAGTCTGCTGAGCAAAAGGGAAGAAATGAAAAATAGAATGTGCCAATTGAGAGGGTTAATAAGCCCTAAAATTAATTCAATGACAAGTCTAGCAGTTGAAACCACAAAAGTTAAGGCAATCACTGATATACCCCCTAATGTACAGAAGGCAAAAGACTTAGTTTTTCAGATAAATGGGAACACTCAAGTTTTGGAAAGAGCCAAGAATAGGTGGGATGGAGAGTTACCACAATTGAATATTATTTACAATCATATCTTTTTAGCCATGACTAACTAATCCAAAAGATTGTACCTGTACATATGCAGCAAAAATTTATAGTTTTTTTGAAATTTTGACACTTGTACATACACCTTTGCCATTGATGTCAAAGGGGGAGAAGAATAACCAGTGAAAAATGGCCAAACATCTAAAGAGGAGAAGAAAAATAGGGTGTACATAGTAAGGGGGAGCAGATAAGAATTTTTCACTAAGTGTTGCCATCAATGCCAAAGGGGCAGATAGTTGGCAGCATAGTCAAAAGACACTGCTCTGATGGTTAAGGTAGAATTATTGTATGTTGTCATTGATGGAAACAAGAAATGGCAAAGAAACTTTACTCTAGAAGACTAATTTAGTGTGGCAACAAGGCATTGTAAAGGGACTTTGGTCCGGAAGACTAACCTAGTCAGAATGACTAAGTATGGATAGTATATAGGGCAGGGAGTGATTGATGGTATGCCTCCACAGTTGAAGATCACAGTCTACAATTCTGATATGTTATTCACAACTATTTGATGATGTTATGTTCTAGTGTTCAAGTCTTGACTTCCTATGGAAGTCATACTATGATTTGTCTAAGTCTAGGTGAACAGAGATGAGTCAGAAATAGTGTAGAGTATATGAGTAAATTGATCCACATTCCTCCATTGGTAAATATTTTGATTTGCAATTTTGAGGCAATGTAGATACATGGAATAAGCATCTAAATCTAGAGTTGTAGAGCTTGAAGTTCATCGGATCACATTTTACAAGTTCTTCAGTATCAGATTTCAGGTTGACAGTATTTCTTTGTGACAGACCAACAGTTCTGAGATCCACATTTTTCTATGAAAGATTATTATACTCTATGGTTCTGAAGATATGATAAGAGGCCTATAATGAATGTTGGTTATGAATATCAAAGTCACATATGGTTCGCATTGAAAGTTATGGTATGACAATCAAGCTAGTTGAGTATGCACTTAAAGTTGAAGCTGACACTCATGTGAAATCAATATGTAATGAAGACATAATGTTTGAATTGTCATTCTAAGTGGCTCTACTATAGGTCCTAACCTATATGAAGATTCATGAATGTTTTTCTGGGTTTGTATTACTATTTGTGCCTAAGATCAATCTGAAAAGGTACAATATTTGTGTATATGTTTAATATTAGGCTTGTTGACCTAGTTGTGAGATTAATCTTGATGTGGATATATATACTCGATAGATTTTGGTATTGGAAGAGTGTGGCAATGTGAATATAGTACGAATTCAATGTGTATGCGATCTAAGGCAATTTTGATGAAGGGGGTAAATCACAAAACACACAATAACAAATATTAAACACAACAAATAGAACTTTCTTTTATTGAACTGGGCAACTCATTACATTACAGAAACTCAATTACAATTAGAGGATGAATCCTCTACTGGCTGCAACACATTACAGCTTTTCCCAACCTCAAGACTCTAGAATCTTCAGCCTTCTGTAACCCCATATAAGCTAGGGTTTCTATTTTCCCACCTATTATTGACTCCAGGATAGCCCCCTTGACTCTACTACTACCCAGGGTTCCCAAAATAGTCATAAATAGCACTTTTTGGCTGCCTCCAGCTAAATTTCAAAATTTGCAACTCCCTCCAAAAGTAGGTCAACTTTCGGGAAGCATAACTTTTGATCCAGGTGTCTGATTGATGAACCGTTTTAAGCGATGGAAAGCTCGCGATGTGAACTATCACGCCATAAATTCGTAAATGGATTTCTATCAACTTTTCAAGACATTATGAGAAGTTTTAGTGCCTCATATCTCGTTCCGTAAATTTTTAGGGGCTTTTTAGAAAATAAAAACTTTAATATCTTTTAGCTCACAAATGATCTTTGCTTGATTCCTTCGCCAAAGGTCTTATATTTTTGTTATGTAACTTTCTGGAAGTTTTTGCTTCATTATGTGCCCAAATGCAAACTTTCTAAAAATAGTAGGTGCACTTCCCTAAATAGGCAGGTCCCTATTTTTAGCAGTTTTGGAAAAACTGAAAGTCCTACATTATTATTTTGGATATTATGGAACCAAAAACACTAATTATGGGAAGAAATGAGAACAACTACAATGGTTTTTGAATTAACTTCTTTTTGGGTGATGTAAGATTACCCTTATGCCTCTGGATGCTCCTGCATCAGACACCCAAGGTAATTTGAGAAGTGACCCTATCACGTCTCGTGTGTTTGTGTGAGGAAAACCCAAATGGTCAACCTCTGCCTTAGACAACAAGAAGAATCTTCAATAGGCCTTCCTTTCCATTTCACTAGATATTCTTCATATTGCCTGTTTTGAGTACTCCTTCCCACACGGCTATCCAAGATCTCTTCTATCTCCTCTATTGAAGTAGATGCCGGAATACTCCACTGCACTTCTGTTGGTCCATCCTCTGTTCCACCTTCATGATATTTTGATAAATCAATAATGTTGAAAACAGTGGAAATATTGATCCCACTCAGCAGCTCGACCTCATATGCATTTCCTGAATCATGCTTCTTCATGATTCTGCATGGTCCAAATTTCTTCATTTTCAACTTATTGTATGTTCCAATTGGGAACCTTTCTTTCCTCAGGTGAACCATGACTTCATCTCCTACCTGAAATTCCTTATATCTCCTCTTCTAATCTGCCTTAGGCTTGTACTGAATATTCATTTTATTAATATGCTTTCTCACCTCTTCATGCAAATTCTTCAGATGTTCTGCAAAGTCTTCAGCTTCGGCACTTGTCTTTTCTCCGTTGTCTAGCTTCCTTAACTCAGAAGCATTTCTTGGGCTATTGCCATATACAATCTAGAATGGTGATTTACCAATACTCCTATTGACAAAATTGTTGTAAGCAAATTTTTCCTATGGTAAAATCAAATCCCATCCCTTGGGCTTATCTCCTACCAAGCATCGTAGTAGGTTACCCAAACTCCTATTCACCACTTCAGTTTGTCCATCAGTCTATGGATGGTGTGCAGAACTGAACTTCAAGTCTGTCTTCAACTTCTTCCACAATGTCCTCTAGAAATAACCAACAAACTTGGTATCTCGATCTGAAACTATGCTTTTTGGTAGACCATGTAGTCTCACCACTTCCCTGAAAAATAACTCTGCAATATGAACATCATCATTAGTCTTCTTACAAGGAATAAAATGTGCCATTTTTGAGAATCTGTCCACCACCACAAAAATAGAATCATGTCATCTCTATGTCCTTGGTAAACCAAGAACAAAATCCATGCTAATATCATCCCATGGCTTCTCCGGTACACGTAATGGTTGATACAACCCTGTATTCTAACTTGTTCCTTTTGCCATCTGACACACTCTGCAACTCTGCATAAATTTCCTCACATCCTGTTGCAACTGTGGCCAATAATAATTTTCACCAATAATAGCAATGGTCTTATCTTGACCAAAGTGTCCAGCCAATCCCCCACTATGCTTCTCCTTAATCAGGTTCTCTCTCATGGAAATCCTTGGAATGCACAACTGGCTTCCTCTAAACAACATGCCATCTTGGATAATGAAATCCAATCATTTTGTTCTGTCTAAAGTAACAAGTTCAAAACAAGCTTTCCAGGCCTCTGGAAAATCTCAATCTTTAGGATACAAACTTTTGAGCTCATCGAACCCAACAACCTCTATCTTCATTTCTGTCAACAAATTTTGCCTTCTACTCAAGGCATCTGCAACTCTATTGGACTTCCCACTCCTATGCTTCAAAACAAAGGTATAGCTCTGCAAAAACTCAACCCATTTTAAGTGCCTTTGATTTAACTTTCCTTGACTATTAAGATACTGCAAAGCTTAATGATCAGTATATAAAACAAACTCCTTTGGCAACAAATAATGTCTCCATTTCTTCAAAGCCTAAACTATTTCATAAAACTCTTGATCATAAACATAATACTTTTTCTTGGCATCATTAAGCTTCTCACTAAAATAGGCAATGGGCTTACCTTCTTGGCTCAAAACAGCTCCTATACCACTACTGCTAGCATCACAATCTACCTGAAATACCTTATTAAAATTTGGAAGTGCCAAAACAGGTTGTTCTATGACTTTTTGCTTCAATGTCAAAGCTCTTGTCTGCTCCTTTAGTCCATGTAAACTCTTTTCTATCCCCTCTCATTGTCTCAGTTAGGGGTGCACAAATGCTACTAAAATTCTTGATAAACTTTTTGTAAAAACTTGCCAAACCATGAAAAGATCTTACCTCCGTTGCACTCCTTGGCATAGGCCATTCAATGATAGCCCTTACTTTTTCTGGGCCTATCTTAAGACCTTCCTCTGAGACAACAAATCCCAGGTGTAGACACCCCAATTTGTCCCAACTTTGTCCATGTCCTACAACACCTTGTTAAAACATTATCCTAGACATCATGTAGCATTTTGTCCTAAATCCCACTCTTAATCCCATTTATCCATTAGCCAATTATATTTAATTAATTTCCACATCATATCCTAATCCCACTATCCAATTAATTAAATAAATTTTATTTATTTAATTAATATCCAACTCATATCCTAACTAATTCAAATATTTTATTTGAATTAAGTTCTTATTATAAGCCGACTTTCCAATTAATTAAATAAATTTTATAAAAAAGGTAAGTGGTACTACAGCCTTTTATTTAATATCTTTCACATGTAGTACTTTTTATGTACACAAGCACACATGAGCCCTATCCTCCCTCCATTTGTCAAATGACTACAACTCCCTTGAAGAGTGGGATAACTGAATCAATCCTAGCCGTTCACATCAATCAATTAGCTTTTTAATCTCAGCCGTCCATTGGAACCAAGCCTTTGCTATAAATCAAACCCCTCATAAGCCATTAGCAGACATTGAGCTTCAAGTAACATTATTCTGCCAAATTATCATTAGCATGCATTGATCCTCAAGTATCCACATGCTGTTGAATTATCATTAGAGCCTTTGCATCCTTCAACTATCATCCTCATATCATCTTCATCTTAATGTTATGCTGCAGAATCGAGCAACCAACACAACAAATTGATCAATCAATCAAGCTCATCTTGCATCTTCAAGGTATTGAATTATTTGGGTTTAGGTTATGCATTTCATTGTTTGAATCATTTCCATTTACAAATCCAAATTTTTTGATATACACCAGGTATACCAACTCCTTCTTTGCAAAACTACATTTCTTCAGATTAATCAGCAACTTCTCTTCCCTCAACTTCTCTAGAACTCTTCTAATATGCATCAGATGCTCATCCTAAGTCTTATTGAAAATCAAAATATCATCCAAATAAACAATAACAAAACTTCCCAAAATTTTTTTCAATACCTCTTTCATGAGCCGCATGAATGTGCTTGGTGCATTGGTTAGCCCAAATGGCATGACTAACCACTCATACAAACCTTCCTTTGTCTTGAAGGCTGTCTTCTATTCATCTTCTTCTCTGATATGGATCTGGTGATACCCACTCTTCAGGTCAATCTTCATGAAGTACTTGGCTCCACTCAAACAATCCATGATGTCATCCATTCTTGGCAATGGAAATCTATACTTGATCGTTATCTTATTGATGGCTCGAGAGTCTGTACACATCCTCCATTCTCCATCCTTCTTTGGTGCTAGTACTATAGGTACCGCACATGGGCTTAGGCTCTTGCTTATTAGTCCCTTCCTCAACAAATCCTGAACTTGTCTGTTCAGCTCTTCATTCTCTGCAGGGGTCATTCTATGGGCTGCCTTGTTTGGCAAACTGGCTCCTAGTATCAAATCCATTTGATGACTTATCTTCCTTACTAGTGGTAAACCTTTTGGTACATTATCAGAGATAATGTCCTGGAACTCTTCCAACATATCTGAAACTTCTACTGGTACATCTTCATAGTTCTCTTGACTAATCTTAGGAATCAATACAAAGTAATGACGCTCATGCTTCATAGCCTCCAAAAATTTCCTACCATCTACCAAGCAAATTCTGGCAGTACTACATACCTTTTCTTCCACCTCCTTCAAGGGCTTCAATTTATGATGAACTCCATCTTTTGTTAGGGAATATGTGTTTGCACGGCCATCATGGACAACACTCCTATCATACTGCCACAGCCTCCCTAACAGCATATGACATGCATCCATCGGTATGATATCACACAACACCTCATCATGGTAGTCACCAATCTTGAACTTCACTAAACACTGCTCATTGACCAAAGCTCTATGGTCCTTTTGCAACCATGCAATCCGATATGGATGTGGATGCTTTCTTCTTGTCAACCATCTCCTCTAAAACAAGATTATTAGTGCTTCCACTGTCAATAATAATATCACAACACTTACCTTCACATTTGCACCTTGTGCGGAATAAACTCTTCCTCTGATTGGGTTCTTTCTCCTCATTCAACAAAGTTCTTTTGACAACTAGGGTTTCTCCCCTTTCAGCATCTTCAGAATGCTCAGACTGTACATCTTCAGCTACATGTGCAACTCGTGCATTACCTTTAGGTCTTCTATTCGTCCTTCCTTGATGTTGCGAACATTCATATGCTCGATGCCCTTCTTCTCCACATTGGAAACAGGTTCCTCTGAAACCTCCTCTTCCTCTTTGCTCACCATTGTTCTGGTCATGAGGGTGGTAGGTTTTGTCACCTCTTTGATTTCGACTGGTGCCAACTTCTTCACTTTTCTTTGCATCTTCATTTCGGCCCCCATAGGGTCTTCCAGCAGTCCTTCCGCCTTGACCTCTTCCCCTTTGCTTACTATCAAATCTTTTATTAAGCTTCTCTTCCACCTTCAGGGAAAACTCGTACGCATCTTCTATGGTAGTCATTCTGACCAGGCTCAGCTCCTCCTAAATACTCGGCCTCAACCCATTAATGTAATAGGCTACCTTTTCCTTGTTGGGCTCTGCATGGCCTGTCCTGATAGTAATCTTATAAAACTCTTCTGTATACTCCTTAACAGACTTGTTACCTTGCTTTAGTCCTTGCAGCTTCTTCAACAACTTCATCTCATAGTCCACAGGAATGAACTGCTTCTTCAGTTTCTCCACCATCTGATCCCATCTGGTGATCTTTCCTTTTACTCTTCTATTCCTCTCTAATTGGACCTCCTTCCACCAAATACTGGCATGGCCCTTCAACTTTGTTTTTGCAAACTTGACCCGGTCTGGGTCCTCCACATCTTCATACTCGAAATACTCCTCCATGTCATTGATCCAATCAATGAGTTGTTCCGGATT
Organism: Cunninghamia lanceolata; assembly: GCA_027924645.1. NCBI lineage: Eukaryota > Viridiplantae > Streptophyta > Pinopsida > Cupressales > Cupressaceae > Cunninghamia > Cunninghamia lanceolata. The sequence continues at coordinate 11,005,015 of BSBN01000112.1, read as the reverse complement.
CAAATCTCCAGAATATGTAGAAACTTTGATTCTGGGCCTCTTTCCAATCTTTGAAATGGCCCTCAACAACCTAACCTCTACAGGATCTTCTGCAGCTTCTTGTTCTTCCTCAGATAGCTCCTCTTCGGCTTCATCTTCACTTTCTTCTCTTGTTCTCAGATCAAACCCTCTTCACAGCTCCTCTTGCAATGCATCGATTTGCCTTTGTAGGGCTCTAAATCCCTCTTCCGTCAAAACATTCCTCCCAACATGATTTCTTCGTGGAGGCATCTTGGTCTCTACAGTAAACCCACAACCTTAGGTCCTAGTGCAAACTGCCTCACAGTCGGCAATCTGTCTACACACTCAGGAACCCTTGCTCTGATACCACTTGATGAAGGGAGTAAATCACAAAACACACAATAACAAATATTAAACACAGAAAATAGAACTTTCTTTTATTGAACTAGGCAACTCATTACATAATAGAAGTTCAATTACAATTAGAGGATGAATCCTCTACTGCCTGCAACACATTACAGCTTTTTCCAACCTCAAGACTCTAGAATCTTCAGCCTTCTGTAACCCAAAATTAGCTAGGGTTTCTATTTTCCCACCTATTCTTGACTCCACAATGGCCCCCTTGACTCTACTACTGCCCAGGGTTCCCAAAATAGTCATAAATAGTACTTTTTGGCGGCCTCCAGCTAAATTTTAAAATTTACAACTCCCTCCAAAAGTAGGTCAACTTCCGGGAAGCATAACTTTTGATCCGGGTGTCTGATTGACGAACTGTTTTAAGTGCCGGAAAGTTCACGATGTGAACTATCACACCAAATATTTGTAAATGGATTTCCATCAACTTTTCAAGATATTATGAGAAGTTTTAGTGCCTCATATCTCATTCCATAAATTTTCAAGGGCTTTTCAGAAAACAAAAACGTTAATATCTTTCAGCTCACAAATGATCTTTGCCCGATTCCTTTGCCAAAGGTCTTATATTTCCATTGTGTAACTTTTTGGAAGTTTTTTGCTTCATTACGTGCCCAAATACAAACTTTCTAAAAATAGCAGGTACACTTTCCTAAATAGGCAGGTCACTATTTTTAGCAGTTTTGGAAAAACTGAAAGTCCTACATTATTATTCTAGATATTATGGAACCAAAAACACTAATTATGGGAAGAAATGAGAACAACTACAATAGTTTTTGAATTAACTTCTTTTTGGGTGATGCAATATTGCCCTTACGCCTCTGGATGCTCCTGCATCAAATTTTGTGATAAGAAAGGAGCAGTAAGGGCAGAAAAATAATGTATATGTAAAGCAAAGCAGAAAAGTAGGGTAGATATAATGAAGACTTTTGAATCTATGTATTAATCTATTAATGGAACTACACCTCAGCATTTTATAGATGAATTTTTAGCAGTCATCTTTTGGCAGTGAACCAATCCTTCTTGTATCTTCTCTTTTATTTTCTTGGCAATGAGCCTATTGCAGTGAGCACTTCTTTGGATAGTGAGTCCTTGGGCAGTGAGCCTTCATGTAATTTGGTTTTGATATCATAATATATTTTGAGCTAACACTCACCATGGTTTTTCCCTTTTTGGTTTTTCCACGTAAAAATCCTAGTGTCTATGTTTTATGACTTTGTGGCTACTCTTCTTATGCTTACTTTCCTTTCATGTTATTGAATTTGGTAAATGGATTAATAAATATGTGAATGAAAGATTTTACAAAATAATGATTCACCCCCCCCCCTCTCAGTATTCTTTGTGTTCAACAAAGATATGCATATAGACATAAATAAATAGGATGGGGATGTCTAGTTGGAGGTGCATGTGGATGATGAGCCTGCTAAAGGGATGTCTAGAGATCAAGATATGACATCATAGGATGTTGGACAACAAGATGATCAACAACATGTAAATAAAGAGGTTCCCACTGATAAGGAACAACAACAAAATTTGGATGATGATATTCCATAAGAGAAAGATGCAACGGATGCTGACATTGAGAAAACTGACCAACAAGGGTCTGGATCTAGTGTGCCACATTGGCTTACACATGAGGTCAATCAGCCCTAAATTTTTTATTCTTCAAATTTTGATATTTCTTCATTGTTTTCAGTAGAGGTTGCAAAAGCTAAATGCAGAGCCAGGGTCACCTCAGCGGTGAAAAGATACCCCATCATATAAAGGAGGATAGCTCAGGTAGCTATGCCTATTGTGGATAACAATTTTTAAATAACTATGGTAGACCTAGGGTTTGTGACTACTGAACAGGAAGGTCAAGAGGCCAAAGAAAGTATAGATACTCTGGTTGCAAGAATAACAAAAGAAAACTATAAAAATAAAGAATATAAAGAGCAAATTACTCAAATGCAATCTTTAATTAAGGGATTAAATGTGCCTATCTCAGCTTCTACATCCCTGACATTGGTATCCCAATAGGAGATGGCTGCACTAGATGTGTAGAAGCACCAGGTACATGTGATGAATGATTGGTTTAGCAATTTCTTGTGTGATGGGGATGAAGTATTGAGGATATCTTTGTCAAATTGGGAATTGTTGAGTAATCTAAACAAGAAGGCTGATGACTTGAAGAAGGAGGTTGGTAAGAGGTTGTTAAAGAGTATTCAAGATTTGACTACATCGAAAGATATGAGAAGGTCAGATGTAAGCACCCTTATGACAAAGAGTATCCTGACATCCCAAACATTACCACAGTTAGATACTTGGTTTGAGAACATGAGATTTGAGGTTAGTATATTGAAAAGGTGCAATGCTAAAATGAATGACATCAGTGTAAAAGAACATGAGCTCATGGCTGAGGAGTTAGAAATTTTAGGAGAAGTTGAGGCAAAAATTGAGAATCAAGATGAAGAGTTTTCTATCAAGGCCTTCAGGGATAATTTTACTTTGGTTCTAGAAGATCATGTTCAACACTTGTTAGAAGATACAATTGATTAGGCCATGCTAATGAGATACAAGATTGATGAATATAATAAAGAGCTGAATAATAGGACCAACAGATGGATATCTTTGCAAGGATAGATGAAAGTGCAGGAGCATGCTGCTATGAAGGCAAAAGTACAGGATAGGGTAGAAATAGATAAAGCCCTAAGAGCTTATGAGCTTATCTAGGGCATTGGATGCTAGATAACTGAGGAACCATCAACAAAAGACGAGCCTAATGGAGATGAAGGGTAGAAGGGTCACATTGACCAAGTCAAAGATTTAGAAGATTCTAGCATGCTAGCTAGACTCCACTAGATTGATTGCCAACTGGCAATCATGTGCCACGTTTCATTCTGGTTGTTAGATCATTGGATCTATCATAACCACATTCTCTCCTTATTCTATAAAAGGGGATGGATTACCATTTGTACATTATTAGGAGCTTAATCGAGAGAGAATTATTGAATTTTGTGAGAACTAAGTGTAAATTTTATGACTTAACATTTCTCCATGGTTCTTTCTTGAGACCAATTGTATATATGCATACATTTTGAATATTGAATGAAATAGAGATCATAATTACAAACTAATAGTAAATCTTGAGTAATCTTTCTAGATGTCATCTTGATATGTCACTATGATTTGTTGTGTCACTTGGAGTGTATTTCAACTGGTGAATATTGTTGTTATCTTGTCCCTTTGAAGATTAGCATCAACTGTGTGTAGTTGTGGAACGTCCTAGTGAAGTATAGTTTAATTTTATCTCTTTTCATGAAGTATTGAATTGTGCATATGGATCAATGGTCAAAACTCACTCATTTTAAATAATTTCAGAATTTAAGTTCATTTATTTTAAATTTAATCAATCATTATCATCAACTATATAATATTGATACATGACAAGCAAAACATAGTCAATGTGCAAATATCCATAGATATATGAACATCTTATGCATATTTGAACAAATTGCATGTAAGATTGAAAATATCATGCAAACAATTGGAAATAATGACAAAGACCATGGAAATACCAACTTGTAGGCACAATATTTAGAAGAATTTGAGTGTAAAAGTATAATTAAGTAAGGATTAGTTCAAATTTCAATAAATTTAGAAGAACTACCAAAGTTACATAAATCATCATGAACAATCTTAATCAGAGTGGAGATCAGAAGGATTGATCAAACATATCAAAGTTACATAAATCATCATGAACAATCTTAATCAGAGTGGAGATTAGAAGAATTGATCAAACATAGAATAAATTCACATGAATATGTGCGTATTCTGGTTAGAGATTGTAGGATTTAACACAGTTTGTTGAGATTTATACAGAATAGGTGAAATAGAGAAAATATTTACATATTTGGATACAAGTTACATCAAATTTCATGTGTAAGGCCCTTGAATGTTTAGCAACAACTTCACATCAAACCATTGAGAGATTATCAGAAGATGATGACCTGATCAACAAAGACTTGGAATCATAAATTCACTCTGAATTTATCGTATCCTTCAAGATGATAAAGGTTTGTTTTGTGAATTTTTATCTATGTTAATATGACTAACACTTATATCAACAAGTGCTAGATTAGTCTCTTTTGTGTTTAGGCAATGTAAATGGCAACCATCACAGCCTTGAGTCGATTATGAATGGAGTGAGGTGTATGTAATATGGGATTATGGAAGGTAGTGGAAGTAGTATGGAGCGAAAGTGATGGGGGACCAACAATCTCCCTTTTAGAAATATTCCTTGAATTTGATTCAATACTCAAATGGTTTTTCTTTTCTTCAAGTAAATTGTTTTTAGATGCTAGGGGTGTTGGTTAACAGATTTGTCACCTAACTCTATATACTCATGCTTGGACAAGTGACAAATGTAGTCAATAGTTGAGCCTAATATATTGGTGTTTTACACAGGCTCTTAGCTTATTAAGAAGGCGCAACCACCTTTGATAGATACTCTAATGATTAGGAAAAACCCAAAATTGCTTTTAACCAAAAAGTCAAAACAAATGCAGAGATTTTGACCAGAAAGCAATAAAAGTAGATTTACAATCCAATTACTAAGAGTTCAAAGACTTCCAGCCACATAACATAAATTGACAACACACCACATGTGTGTGTGTATATATATATATTCACCACTTCAAATGTTATATCAACAGATAAACAATTCTTAACAGTGAGAAAGATTCATAAATATCCAACCACCAAGACACATGAATATCATTAACATCAGCAGCAAGACATTCAACTTAAGAAGAACATGAATTCAAATAATCACAACACAAAGTCTATGATCACCCAAATCTCCACTGTATTAACTTGCCTTGCATATATCAAAGTAGCTGAAAAAAAATTAACTATCACCCTTGCAAAACAAAGTTTGTCTAAAAGATCCTTAATTAGACTAGCCATCCAGAATTTATAGCTAAGCGAAATTATAACTATCTTCAAAACCATAACGGCTTCTTGAAACAACTAATTTAAATATTGTTTAAATAATAATTATAATAAAGGGGGCCTCCAAAGCCAATAGTTTTAGAGAAAATATGAAATAACTAAACATGAAATATGAAATTAATTAAGGATTTGTAAATCCCCATCGCCATTGTCCACCTCATCCATCTCTTCGTCTTCCTTCGACTGCTCACCTTTCCCTATGACACTTTGCACCACCTGAGGTACCTATGCTCGTAACCTTTCTTTATATGCCCTATACTTGTTGATGATAGGTGTCAACGACATGCCAGGTGGAGTTCCTGTCATACTAATATGACGCTTCCACTTCATGATTGCCCTGTTGGAGTCTACCACTTTATGATGCGCCTCATCAATCCCATTTCTACAATTTCTAATATAGGCCACCATTTTAGAGAGTCTTTCTAATGAATCCCCTATAATTACATCATAATTTTCTACTTCCTTAGTTACCACCCTCTTGAAATTGTGTTTTATTACTTTGACATAAAAAAGTTTCTCATCATCGGATCCATTAGCTTCCACCTCTAGAGTAGCGAAATCCTTTTTGATTCTCATCATTTCCTTGTAATAGACTGCAATTACTTTTCCCATCTCCTCTTCTACTGTATTTATAATACAGAGTTTCCATTTTATTGCATTAGCCCACACAGGAGTATCTAGCTCTCCAGGATTAGCTATAACTTCTTCAGCCATCAAGATACCAGGATCCATGTTGGCTATCTCTTGTATTTCCTTAGAGGCTAGGGTCAGACTAAGGTGATCACTTCTAGCTTTCTCAAACTCTATTAGTGAAACCTCCCTCTTCACATGTATATAATCAAATAGTTTTACTACCTCCTCAATAAAAATGAGACCATCAAAAATAATCTTTTTGACCCATTGATACATAGCTTTTCTCAAAGATAGAGAAGTTTTGACTTGTTGGAGCAAATTCAAATCAAGGATATGGAGGTCAGCACATGAGGAGGCCTCAGTTGAGGGTGTTATTATTTTAATAACTAAATTAACAAAAGAAGACAAGGATCTTACATGTGACAACAGTTTTGAATTTTCTTCCTGCAATCCCTTTACCCTTTTAGATATGTTATCAACTAAATATTGAACATGATACAAATCTCCCTCAGTAGTTGATGGTCCCAGATCCACTCGACTCACTCTAAAGTCAACTTCTGTCACTTCATCCTCCTTATCTATCAGTGGGTCTGTAATCTCCAGAAATTGGTTTCCTAAGGTGGAATCAATCACTAGATCCTTGACATTCTCTTTGCTCATTTGGGCTTGGGAACCATTTGCAACAAGCTAGCAATAGTATCAATACCCTTATCAGCAGCGAGAGTATATCTCTTCTTTTTCTGAACTACCTTTTTTAACCAATTGGGAGATGGAGCTGATGCATTGGTAGCATTAGAAGTAGCAACTAAAGGCACAGGGTGGGAATTTTGTTATGGCAATTCTTTTTGTGGGGAATTTGGCAGACTGAGCAAAGAGTGTAACAAATTTTCTTCTCTAATTTGAGATAAAATAAAAGACTCAGAGTCACTTACATGGTTACTAGATGGGGGCACATGGTCTACTTTGGATGACAAAGCAACTAATCTAGTATTTCTTTCCACTATTTGGACATCCTGCTCATAAGTTGTCTTCACCTTTCTAGTCTCTTCAGGTGGCCTGTCATCATCACCATTCGATTCTTAGCCGACCCTCTGGAGAGTCATGTTCAAACTAGAAGATATTCGATATGAATGGGTAGTATGAGACCTAGCCTAGTTTTGGGAGGTTGAACCTTCGGTGCTGTGGAGCCAACACACTCTTTGACTTTTCCTTTCAGCCATTTTTTTGTTCTTCTTAACACATGCAAAGAAAGCAACATTACATCAGTGACTTCTTTCTGAGACCATTTCACAAGAGGCAAAGGGTCCATTAACATTGCATTATAACCTTCATCTATTATATCTAAAAAATCATCAGTCATAATAGGAACTTGGAGATCTAGCTTGAAGGCACAAACTTGATCCACAGTCAGTCTCATCCATTTTCTTCTCTGAACTTCCCTCTCATCAACAGAGTCCTCCCAAAAATCCTTGAGTTGAGGTTGGTGTAAGTAAGAACCACCCCCATGCATGTTTTCCTTTATAAAATTCTTACTATCAAAAGCCACATGAGGGAACAAACTATGAAGACTAAATTCTGACAATAATTTGTCAACATTCCTGGCCCCATCATTACTTTTACAAGAATAAAAAGATAAAGTGATAGGGAAAGAGTACCCTTTCTTCTTCATGGCCTGATACATAATATTCACAGCCTCCATTTGGCAGAAAAGTTCCAACAACACCAAATAATCAGGTGGGTACCTCAGCAATTTCAATGGGGCATTTTCATAACCCCCGATTCTCAAGTAGGAGAATTGGTCATACTGTATATAAAAACTACCAAATTTCATGACCAGGGCAAATGCTTCAACTGAAAATCTTTACTCTATTGAGCGATCAATTTTCTTGGCTAACATAATGGAAAACGCATCATTAACATGCCTAAAATATTTCATACCTTCACTTTTCTATAGCTGGGGGAAAATATGATACACATGCCTACTCGTTGTAGGACTCCCTTGAATCCTCAAACCAGGCCAAGAAGCCTCTCTTCAAGCCAATATATAGGATATTTGAGAACACATGTAGAAGCTCACATTTCTTGTAAAATTCATCAGCTGTTCATGCAAGTACTCGCTGATAATCTTTGGCCAGTTGATGTGGCGATCTCCACAAATTAGTAGAATAAATCTACACATCCAAAATTCAAATGCATCTGACTCAGGGTTCCCAATCACTCTATGCAACAAAGTTATCATGTTTGAAATATCCTCCTTAAAATGGCTCCTTCTTAAATTGGCGGGAAGCTGATATTTACCATTCTTCTCAATTTCTAACCAATTCTTAGCAACACAAGTATGACACCAATCTTTCCTTTCATTGTAATAGTTCTAGGATGAAGACACATAAACATTAGCATTGTCTTCGTACTCTTCCAAATTGAGAGCCAGAGCGACAGATTCAGAGTCAATTTTCACCACAACATCACCACTAGAGGTCTTTATCTCCTGGGACTCCAAAAAATACCTATTGGCATACACAACCATCAACTCGGGACAATGTACATCAGAAGGAAAGCCACCAACCTTATTTAAACCACTACTTGTAATCTTTCTTGCCAAGGGAGTTAGATTTTTGAAGTGCATTCTCCTCCATAAGTCATCCAAATCAACATGGTCTAAATTAGTATCTTTTACTTCAAATAAGCCATGCCCCACTTAGGCCATGAGAACCCATTGGAATTTGAACTTCATCTTCATATACTTGAGGAACCAGAACACTAGAGACTCCAAAATATATGCAGATAACACAGGGTGATAAAAAACACTAACAAGAATTTCCTTACACAGATACATGGGAATAAAAATTTCTAACTCCCCAAAGAGGGTGCTATGCTTTTATAACAAGAAAGAGAGGAAGCTGCTAGTTATGCTGACTTGTGAGAATGGAATGTTGCTGATATATCACATGTAGAAAACTAGCCATTTAACATTCTACAATGCATTCCCTTGTAAAATGATATCACCTTAGGTGAGATTAAGAGCTTATCAAAGTCATTTCTCATAAATTTTCTGAAGAAGAATATTAAATGTTGGTGGTGAAATTATCTTTAAAACTCATTAATGTATGCCTTGAGTTTCCCTCTAGAGATTGTACCACTGTCTCCTCACATACTTTTAATTAAATGCAAAGTGATAAGTGTCATTCCCTTTTACTGTACGCCAGCATAGAAAAAACACCGTATGAAAGAGCGTGTTGTTCAAAGTAGGTGAGTCAGACATAAGTTGAAATCTTGAACAAGCAGTCAGAGGTTCAAAACTTCAAAGAACTCCTAACCTCTTGACAACAAAGGTGTTAGATCTAGGGCATACAACTAAGAGGGGGGGAGTGAATCAGTTGTATAAAAACCTGTCTCTTTTAAATACTTGATTCTTCTTTGTTAGTTAACAGTATATCAATTAATCATCCATGAAAGCATAATGCATAAACACAAGAGCAGATAAACATCAACACATTGAACACCAAGATTTTGATGTGGAAAACCCGGTTAAGGGAAAAACCATGGGGTGATTAACCCAAGGATTATTCTCTGTTAGAAGAATAAGAAAAAGAATGGCACTTGCCAATTAGGGCTCACTGCCTGAGCACACTGCTCACAAAGAGGCCCACTGCCTACAAGGAGACACACTGTCTACAAAGTGATAAGAATCACAGTCTTGAACTGGTGAATGACATCTTTACCATGTCCAGATCAGTTCCATTTAAGCCCAAAACCTCTGCTCTGCTTTTTGTACTTCTCTTTGCTACACCACTCTTATCCACACGATCCACACTACAAAATGAACTCACAAACCTTTATTTATACAAGACATCAACTTAGGAATAATCATCTAAGTTGGAAATCAACCATAAGAATATCTGCAAGATGAATAACACATCCGGTCAGCCATCATAAGAACATTCGCAGGATGAACAACTCATCTGGTCGGCTAGTTGGAATAAGAACTTCATCGGGAAGAATAACTTCAATTCTGGGCTCTACCATCAATGCTGACAAACAACACAACTTCATCATGATCCGAGAACCTTCACAAGCCTGCTTGAATGACCAGGTACATCCGCACTTTCTCTACATACTGGAATCTCTTCTCTTCCTCATCTGGAACTTCAAGAACACAGTCTGTCGCCACTATCACAATGCAAAAGGCACTTCCAGACCTCAAAATCATACACAACTTGAGATGACACATTACAAGGACATCCCAAACACTCCTTCCAATCCACAGATTAGGATTATACAATTCCAGACATCACCGGACCTTTCTGTGATCCTCTGTCACCTCTGAACACTTACCGAAACTGGTTCTATACCGACAGCCGTAACTCCTTCAGATCTTCATGCGGACCTCTGAAATCTTAACTGAAGCATCTCAAGACTCATATCTACAAACCCTTTAATCTGCATCCTCCAGTTCACATCCTATACAATACATTTGTCTTCTTCTCATCACTGTTCTTCATTGTTCCTGACTGAGGCTAATTTTCTCAATATCCTCAGCACACTGCTCATCGAATCCTTCTTGTCAATGCAATATGAGTATGTTGACATCAATGACAACACTGGTTCACCTCATACTTGCAACAATCTCCCCCTTTGTCATTGATGGCAACATATGATGTGAAAAAACCACCAAGACAAGAACTTCTCCTTTCTGTCACAGCTCCCCCTATCAGCAACATGTCTTCTCCTCATTTACTGCTCCCCCTTTGATCATCAGCTACTTGTTTTTCACATGTCTTCTCTCCCCCTTTGACATCAATGGCAAAGGGCTCATACTTGTAATTCTAACACATCAGAATCATACCAGCTGCTCCCCCTTAGTAGCAGTTCCCCATCATCAATCTGGATCACAAGATATGACTGTGATATCTACCGAACTGATGCACATCAGTGCATCTTAGTTCATTACTAGAGGGGCCATGACCCCTAACTTCTCCCAGAGATATTCAAAAGAGTCCTTGGGAAGAGGTTTAGTAAAGATATCTACAATCTGATCCTTGGAAGGAACATATTCCAACTTGACTTCTTCCTTGTTCACTTGTTCTCTCAAAAAGTGAAATTTGATAGATATGTGCTTAGTCTTAGAGTGCAATACCGGATTCTTGGAAATATTAATTACACTTGAATTGTCACAGAAAATTGTGATAGGCTCCTCATATTCAACTTTAATGTCTCTTAGCATCTGCTTCATCCATAAGATTTGAGTGCAACTACCTGCTACTGCAATGTATTCTGCTTCAGTTGTAGACAGAGATATTGCATCTTGTTTCTTGCTTAGCCAAGAAACCAATCTCTTCCCCAAAAAGAATGCTCCACCACTAGTGCTCTTCCGGTCATCCACATCTCCTGCCCAATCTGCATCTGTGTAAGCATGAAGAGAGAAATTTGGATCTCTAGGGTACCATAGACCATACTCAATTGTTCCTTTCAAGTACCTAAAATTTTTTTTGATTGCCATAACATGAGATTCTCTATGATCAGCCTAGAATCTTGCCATAAGACCAACAGCCTGCATTATATTTGGTCTAGTCTAAGTGAGATACAACAATCCACCAATCATTGATCTATACTTTGTCTGATCTACCTTTGGGGAGTCATCATCTTTGCTCAACTTACATCCAGTTGCCATGGGAGTGTTCATTGGCTTTGAATCTTCCATACCAAATTTCCTCAACAATTCTTTCACATATTTGGTCTGAGAAATAAAGATCCCTTTCTTGGTTTGAGTAATTTGCAGACCCAAGAAGAAATTCATTTCACCAAGCATAGACATTTCAAACTCACTTTTCATCTGATTTGCAAAAGTTTTGCACATATTTTGCACATACTATCTCTTCCTCCAAAAATGATATCATCCACAAACACTTCAACAATCAAAATATTTTCATGATCAATTTTGAAATATAAGTTGCTGTCAGCAGTACCTTTGTTGAATCCAATCTACACAAGATGCTTATCCAACCTTTCATACCATGCTCTTGGGGCTTGCTTTAATCCATACAAGGCTTTCTTCAATTTGTAGACCATATCATCATTATCAGACAATTGGAATCCATCCGGTTGTTCAATGTAAACTTCTTCTTCCAGATCACCATTTAGGAAGGCAGACTTGACATCCATCTGATATACCTTGAAGTCTTTGAAGGTAGCAAATGCTAGGAGTAATCTGACTGCTTCAATTCTTCCCACTAGAGCAAAGGTTTCTTCAAAATCAATTCCTTCTATTTGAGAGTAGCCTTTGCAAACTAATCTTGCTTTGTTTCTGATTACTTCACCAGCTTCATTCAGTTTGTTCCGAAAAACCCATTTGGTTCCAATCACATTCCTATCTCTAGGTCTGGGAACAAGATCCCAAGTATGATTTCTCTCAATTTGCATTAATTCATCTTTCATTGCTTTGATCCAATTTTCATCATTGCAGGCTTCATTTACTGTTTTAGGTTAAATCTTTGAAATCAGACAACATTCATCCTGATATTAAGCAACATTCCTTCTAGTTTGCACACCTTTGCTTCTATCACCTATGATCTGATCTTCAGAGTGGTTCAGTGTTACATACCTTGGAATTTTGGGAGTATCCTGCACTGCTGCTTCTTGATTAGGGTCATTCAAACCTCTCTCTTCTTCCTGATTTACCGGATCAGGCTGACTCTGTCTTACCGGAGAGGATTGAGTTCCTTGATCCTGAACACCATCTTGGTCATCTTCATCAAACTCATAAAATCTTGAGGGCTTCTCAATTCCTTCATCAACTTTCACATTAGTGCTTTCTATCATCTTCCTCAGTCTCTTATTGTAACACTGGTATGCTTTGTTTTGAGTGGAGTAACCCAAGAAAATTCCTTCATCACTTCTAGCATCAAACTTTCCTAGACCTTCATCTCTTTTAATATAACACTTGCTACCAAATACTCTAAAATATTTCACAGTAGGAGTGATGCCAAACCAGAGTTCATAAGGGGTCTTACCGGTGTTGTTTTTGATTTGAACTCGATTGAGAGTGTAGATTGCAGTGCTGATAGCTTCTTTCCAAAACATTTGAGGAACATTTGCTTCCAACATCATTGTCCTGGCAACTTCCTGGATGGTCCGGTTCTTTCTCTCAACTACTCCATTCTGCTGTGGAGTCCTGGGAGCAGACAACTGTCTTCTTATACCATGCTTCTCATAAAAGTCAATGAACTCACCAGATGTAAATTCACCACCTCTATTAGACCTTAGACACTTCAATTTCAATCTGGTTTGATTCTCTACCATAGCTTTGAAGATTTTGAACTTCTCAAGGGCTTCTGATTTCTCCTTTAGGAAGGTAACCCACATCATCTGGGAATGGTCATTAATTAGTAACATGAAATATCTATCACCTTGTAGACTCTTGATTCTTGTCAGACCACAGAGATCAGTATGTACTAGTTCCAACAATCCGGTAGAGGACTGATCTTTGCTTTTGAAAGAGATTCTGCTTTGTTTACCTAGCTGACATTCTTTGCACAAACTATTTGTAGGTTTCATCAATTTTGGAAGATCTCTTACAGCCTGAGTATTGCTTATCTTGACGATGTTATCAAAATTTACATGACACATTCTTCTATGCCATAACCAACTCTGATCAATTTGAACAAATAGACAACTTTTATTTGAACCAGCCAGATGAAAGATATTACCTTTTGTCTGAGTACCAGATGCAATTTCAGTTCCAGAGCTTGTAAAGATTTTGCATTTTCCATTCTTAAACTAGAGATCATAGCCTTTGTCTACTAACTGACCAACACTAAGAAGATTGTGCTTCAATCCTTCAACATATAGTACATTACCTATTTTGCTCTTTCCATCAAAGGAAATAGTTCCCCTACCTCTGATTCTGCCAGCAGAATTGTCACCAAATTTTACCATTCCTCCTTCATACCTTTCCAAATCCAAGAACTTATCCTTGTCACCAGTCATATGGTAAGAACATCCACTGTCAATAACCCAATCATCCTTTTCTTCCACTTGAGCAGCCAAAGATTTTTCCATAACCTTCTGATTGATAGATTCAGAGAGTATTGAATCTTCTTCCTTGATGGCAATAAACACCCATTCATTTCCAGATTTGCTTCCTAGTTCTGATTCTTCATCTGTTACTCCTTCATTGTCATCTTCTTCATGAACATAATAGCAGTTCTTTTGAAACCTTTGTCTGTTAGAATTAGTCCTTGTAGATCTTTCCAGACATCTTGAAGCAAAATGACCAATCTTATTGTAGTTGAAGCATTTAAAGGGTAGTTTTCCTTCATACTTACCAGATCCTCTTGGCAGTCTCTTTGCAATGAGGACTTTAAGTTGAGCTGTTTCCGCTTCTTCTTCTTCCATGTCTCTTCTTGCTTGATCATACCATGACATCTTCCTTGAAGAGTTTTCACCTGGATCAAGTCTCTGTTTGCCTTTCACATAGGTACTGGCTTTGAAAGCAGATTCAGTCTTGGGAGGATCATCTCCAAACTCGGTCATTTCAAATGCAGCTAGTTTGCCAGCCAATTGCTCTCTTGTGATAGTTGTGTGGGCTTTGAATTCATCAATAGCAGCAACCTTGATTTTGTAGGCCGTAGGAAGGGATCTGAGGATTTTGCAAACAATCTCATTTTCATCCAGAGTTCCACCAGCATTTCTAATTCCACATACCAGCTCATTCACTCTTGGCATAAAGGTAGTGATGTTTTCATCATCTCTCATCTTCAATCTTTCAAATTTCCCTTTCAGACTTTGCAACCTTGCACTCTTGACAAACTCATCTCCTTCATACAGAAGTTCCAATTTAGTCAGGATCTCATATGCAGTTGGTAGGTTGATAACATTTGAGAGATCTGAGTCATTTAATGCGCTTAGCAGAGCTTCCTTGGTCTGCAGATTATTTTCAGCATCTGTGATTTCATTCAGAGTTGTCGGACCACCTTGTGGCAGTACATATGGTTTTGAGACCATGGCCAAGTATGCTTTTCCCATACATTCCAAGTGACATTTCATGCGACCTTTCCAGAGGGTAAAGTTGGTTCCATCGAACTTCGGACTATCCTTCTTGTATGACGACATCCTGGATCTCCTCAAGTGGTTAAGCTCCTTTCAGAGGAACTTGGCTCTAATACCAATTGTTAGATCTAGGGCATACAACTGACAGGGGGGGTGAATCAGTTGTATAAAAACCTACTCTTTTAAATACTTGATTCTTCTTTGTTAGTTAACTGTATATCAATTAATCATCCATGAAAGCATAATGCATAAACACAAGAGCAGATAAACATCAACACATTGAACACCAAGATTTTGACGTGGAAAACCTGGTTAAGGGAAAAACCACAGGGTGATTAACCCAAGGATTATTCTCTGTTAGAAGAATAAGAAAAAGAATGGCACTTGCCAATTAGGGCTCACTGCCCAAGCACACTGCTCACAAAGAGGCCCACTGCCTACAATGAGACACACTATCTACAAAGTGATAAGAATCACAGTCTTGAACTGGTGAATGACATCTTTACCATGTCCGGATCAGTTCCATTTAAGCCCAAAACCTCTGCTCTGCTTTTCGTACTTCTCTTCGCTACACCACTCTTATCCACACGATGCACACTACAAAATGAACTCACAAACCTTTATTTATACAAGACATCGACTTAGGAATAATCATCTAAGTCAGCAATCAACCATAAGAATATCTGCAAGATGAATAACACATCCGGTCAGCCATCATAAGAACATTCGCAGGATGAACAACTCATCCGGTCGGCTAGTCGGAATAATAACTTCATCCGGAAGAATAACTTCAATTCCGGGCTCTACCATCAATGCGGACCAACAACACAACTTCATCATGATCCAAGAACCTTCACAAGCTTGCTTGAATGACCAGGTACATCCATACTTTCTCTACATATTGGAATCTCTTCTCTTCCTCATCCGGAACTTCAAGAACACAGTCTGTCGCCACTGTCACAATGCAAAAGGCACTTCCAGACCTCAAAATCATACACAACTCAAGATGACACATTACAAGGACATCCCAAACACTCCTTCCAATCTGTAGATTAGGATTATACAATTTCAGACCTCACCGGACCTTTCTGTGATCCTCTGTCACCTCTGAACACTTGCCGAAACCGGTTCTATACCGACAGCCACAACTCCTTCAGATCTTCATGCGGACCTCTAAAATCTTAACTAAAGCATCTCAAGACTCATATCTACAAACCCTTTAATCCGCATCCTCCAGTTCGCATCCTATACAATACATTTGTCTTCTTCTCATCACTGTTCTTCATTGTTCCTGACTGAGGCTAATTTTCTCAATATCCTTAGCACACTACTCATCGAATCCTTCTTGTCAATGCAATATGAGTATGTTGACATCAATGACAACACTTGTTCACCTCATACTTGCAACAAAAGGAAGTCTTCAATAACAAGGCACAAAGGAAAACTCAAGACGTGGGCCCTTAAGACAAGTCGGTAAGTCAGGCAGTTCAAGAACTTGTGAACCCGCTGACTTTTGTTCAAAGATGTGAAGGATCACCGATGACTTGAAAAATTGCTAAGTAAAATTTGGCCTGAGGAAAGAACTAAGGAAAAGATTGACATTTAACGAAGGAAAAACAAAGAATGGGCATGAACACATTTTTCAAAGAAAAAGGGGGCAACAACTAGTTCTAATTGGGGACAAGGACTCAGGAGGACACAGAGAATCCAGACAAACTATGGTAAACAAGACTTATTCCAGGGGAAATAGAGTCACACCTAAAATGGGACAACACAACAACATAAAAACAAGGAAGGAAACTATGGTACAGAACAAGACTCAAAAATATTACCAGCCACATAATTTCAAATCTTGCCCATTGTAGGCAAGAGGTAGTGATGTTCCATTAGGGTAGGCCAAGAAAAATGCATTCTCTCTTACAACTTCTCTAATCTTGAAAGGTCCTTTACACAAAGAATCAAACTTCTTATGGGCACCTTTTGGTTCTCTCCTCCTATCGCATAAAAGCACATAATCTCCTACAACAAAGTTCCTCTGTTTAGCCTTTTTATCAAAGATCTTTTTAATAGCCCATTGATGCTTGGCAATTCTGTCTACAGTAACCTCTTTCTACTCTTCTAAATGGCTCAAATACAATATCCTTTTCTTCAGTTCCGATTGAAATTGTTCATCTTCAATTGCCCTTTACAAATTCAATGCAAACAATTCTAAAAGAGGATTGCACTATCAATACCATAAACCAACTAGAAAGGAGACATACCAATGGCCCTTTTATATGTTATCCTATCAGCCCAAAGAGCATCATACATATTCTTATGCCATCTCCTTTGGAGTTTTTCCACCGTCTTTTTGACAATAGAGATGAGATTTTTGTTACTTGATTCTACTTGCACGTTGCCTTGTGGGTAATAATTAGATGAATGGGCAAGGCTAATACCAAAATCATAACATAAAAGAGTAAATTCGGTAGAGGAAACACTTGAAGTATTATCAGTCACCAACTTCCTAGGCACACCAAACCTGACCAAAATGTTTTCCTTAAGAAAGGTGCACACTACCTCAGAAGTAGTACTTCTCACCGAGATAGCTTCTACCCACTTGGTAAAATAGTCGGTCACTGTCAGGATATGAGTATGTCCAGCACTAGAATTAGGATTAACTGGTCCAATGAAGTCTAATCCCCATTGCTGAAATGGTTCATCCACAACAACTAGTCTCAGAGGCAAGGTAACTAATTGAGGTCTACCTATGAACTTTGAACATTTCTCACATTTAAAGACTCAATCATAGGCATCTTTGAACATACCAAGCTAGTAAAAACATTGCCTGAGTATTTTTGAAAGTTGTTACTGATGCAGAGAAGTGTCCTCCATAGGGTTCATCATGGAAAGTCTCTAGCAACTTCTTCTGTTGTTCCTTATCCACGCATCTCAAAAAAGTTCCATCTACTCCCTTTTTATATAGGTTACCTCCCCAGATGACGTACTTCTGTGCCTTGATTTTTAGGTTTCTCTTTTCCTTGGCAGAGAGGTGAGATGGGCAATCACCATAAGTTAAGAAAAAAGAAACATCAGATAACCAGTCATCAGTATTACTAGTAAAAGAACCAAAGGTAATTCTTCACCTTCATTGACCTTGTTTTCAACAATCATTTTGCACAACCCTTTGCCTCTGACCAAATTGGTGGGATTGATCTCAATATCATACTCCTAAAATGTATCTATCCAAGCTCCTCTACTATTGCATCCAATCCCCTGTTGAGTGAGAATACTTTTAACAGCTGATTCTAGGACATAAACAACAGCATGTGAATGCAAGATATAAAATCTAAAGTTTTTCAAGGATTTTGCCATAGCATACACATGTTTCTCCAAGGTAGAATATTTAAGCTCATATTTCTTTAATGGCATGCTCATGAAGGCAATATGTGCTTCAATTCCTTGTTCGTTCTTCTATAGCAAAATAGCTGATAGAGTATATTTAGAAGCATAGCAATAGATGATAAAGTCTTTTCAAAAATTAGGACGCACAAGCATGGACACATTAGAAATGGCTCTTTTAATATATTGAAACTCCTTTCCTTCAGTACTCCACTTGAAGACAGGGTGGTTCTTCATCATTTTTGCAATATGTTTGGTCAACTTAGCAAAGTCGGGGACAAATCTTCTTAGAAATTTTACCTGACTAAAAAAGGACCTTGTGTTTCTCTTGGTCGTGGGTAAGCTCAATAGTTGAATCACCCTAACCCTCTCTAGATCAATTTTTATTCCATCCTTTGAAACAATATTCCTTAACAACTTCACTTCAGTAACTGCGAAGATTGATTTCTTGGGATTCAAAGAGATGTCATTTTCTCTGCAACGTTGTAGAACTATTTCTAGATCATGCAAGTGATCACCTCTTTTCTTAGAGAAGACCATCAAATCATCATGATAAACCACAATGATCTTGTTTTTCAAGTCACCAAAGGTCAAATCCATTACCCTCTGAAATGTGGCTCCAACATTAATAAGACCGAAAGGCATTCTATTAAATGCAAAGATACCAATTGGGGTAGTGAAAGCTATCTTGTGCTGGTCTTCTTGGGCCCCTCCAATTTGATTGTATCCTAAAAATCTGTCAAGCATAGACATCATCTCTGAACCAGACACAGTTTGTAAAATATGATCCATCACTGGTAAGGGATAGTTATCTTTCAGAGAAGCTTGATTTAGATTCTTGAAATCAACATAAATCCAGATCTCCCCATTCTTCTTCCTAACAGGTACAATATTTACCATCCAAGTAGACTGGTGAATGGGGTAAATGATTATAGCTTTAAGAATTTTGTCGATTTCATTAAAGATGGCTATAGCTACCTTCAGATTATACATTCTCTGCTTTTACCTAAAGGGTTTAGTGCCAGGCTTCAGTGGAATATGATGTTGCATTTCCCCGTTCTTGAATTTCTTTATGTTAGCATAACACCATGCAAAAACGTCCTTATACCTAGTAAGCAAAGAAATAGAACATTTTTTTCCTTCCTAAGAATAACATTTTCCAATACACACAACCTTCAAATCAACTTTAGTGCCAATATGCACCCTATCGTAGTCAGCCGAACTTGTGATGGAAACTTTATTCTTCTTCTTAAGGTATTGATCATGTCGATTGAAAAGATCTTCAAGAGAGACTAGTCCTTTAGGAATTTTATTCCCTTTTAACTAAACAATTCCTGAGCTTGGGTTGTCAGAGGACTTTATTTTTCCTTCCAGAACATCATTACTTTCATCACTACTACCCTCAAAGAACATATTGGCAAAAGATTTGACCTTTTCAAGAAATGAAATAATTTGTTTATCAGAATTAAAAACTTGCCAGTGATTAACATTGTTAGGAACACTAGGCTTGTATACCACTTCAATTCTATATGACTTATCTTTGAAATCTAGATGTGGCAAGAGGAGGGTTGCTGAAACGGCTAAGGAATTAGCCCTAGTATTATGTTCTCTAGGTATTACCTCTATAAAAAAGGCATCAAAGTCTTCAATTAAGTCCCACACCCTATTCCAGTAATGCCTCAGTCTACCATTTTTAATTGTGTACAATTTTCTAACTTGTTTAACAATTAGTTAAGCGTCACCTTTAACTTTCAACTATTTCACACCCTTTTCATTGGCCAGTTCCAATCCCAATAACAATGCCTCATATTCAGCTGTGTTATTTGTATTTTCAAACTCAAGTTTAAAAGCAAAAGGAAAGGCATAACCATCAGGTGAAATCAAAATAACCCCTGGCCCAGACCCTGTAGCAGAACAACTACCATCAAATTCTAAAGTCCACAATTTATCAACCAGGTCAGGACTGATTAGATTTATATCTTCACTATCTGTTGATGTGCACAGGTAGGTGCCCGGTCTAGTTTCTATAAAAAGAATGTTTGCTCTAGGGTCTCTAGATTTAAGCATAATAAATTTGGCTTTGGGTTCTAGATTAAGGCAAACTTTCTTCCCATCTATAGGTATCAAGGTATGTGACCAATCCATTTGAATTTCCCCACCCAAGTCTTTGCAAAAACTGCGACTCTAGAGCATCCCATAATTGGCAGGTATGCCTGCCACTAAAATGGTTAGCTTCAATCTTTTCATAGGAAAAGCGGCTAAAGAAATCTAAGCATCTTTAATTTGACCCAAGATAGGTACCGGAGAACCATCCATTGAAAAGCATTTGCCATGGGAGGGTGTATAGAATAAGCCTAGAGCTTTAACAACTTGAGCAGACATTACATTCTCTGAGGCTCCAGAATCAATGACACAATTACTAAGCTTATAACTAGCAATGTATAAAGAGACATAAATAGGTTCCAGTTTATTAGAAGGATTCTGAAGATTAGGATCCTAAGAACAGGTGTTTGAACAATTTTGGCTCTTGGCAAGCACTTCATTATCACTAGACACTTGAGAATTACAATTTGAAGGAGATGGTTCTTGTCTGACATATCTAACTAGTCTATCAAGTTCAGATGGATTAAGTCTCAAGTACTCATCTTGGGAAATTTCAATCTTGATTCTACAACATCAAATGAACTTGAGACAATATTTTTAGGAGATTTAAAGTAGATGGTACCTCAGCAGCTACGACTTTGGGTGTCACATTTTCCATCTTCTTTGTATTATTCTGCCTCATCAAGATATATCTGGGGGCAAAGGATGGATTTGTGGGCGGGCTCTGAGAGTTCTACCCTCTTTATGCATGTTGACCCCTAGTAAATAATACACAATTGGAATTGTCAACTTCAGTATATACATCTTCTCCACTTTCTTCATCCGATTCATATTCAAAGAAATTGACACCGACATCACTAGGTGTAGGGGGTTCTTCCACAAGAGGCTCCTCTGCATACTCATTCATAGAAATCATTTGCATAAATCTCATTATCTCGGGGCAGGATGCTCCATCATGGTCATAAGTAAGATGAAAGTTGCATACCATATGATTGTTTTTGCTAGTTGAGGGTCCTCCTTCAATAGCTAACCTTTGGATGGGACCAGGTAGTTGCAACATTCTGTTATAACCCCCTTGGGGAGGTTGTTGAGGACCTTTAGGCATCTGACATTTCAAAGTAATAATGTCATTTGCCAACCTTTGAATGATAGGGTCGGTGGAGCTAGCTACTGAGGGTTTGCCTATTTGTAACTCTCTTTTCCACTTTCCCACAGTTATTAGATCATCTTCCACAACAATAGCTAATGATTGAGTATCAGCTAAGTTGGGAACTCCTTGTCTTTTAATAGCAAAATTGACGTTAGGTGGTAGTGAATTGATAAAGAAACACATAAATAATCCATCTCTGAGTTTGACATTGGTAGGAATTCTATTTGCAAGTTTGTTAAACTTGGCTACATATTCCCTCATTTGCTTCTGAATCCCTTTCTTCATAGAAGAGAGTTGGGCTACCAATGTGTGTTCATTATCGGTAGTTTTGAATCTATCTTCAAATTGTTGCATCATGGAATCCCAATTTCTAATAGAGGCATTAGGAAGGTGATCAAACAATTCAGTAGCTATGTCAACAAGTGACTCAACAAATAGCTTGACAGACACATCTTTGTGTTGGACTCCCAGGATAGAACAGGTAGCAAAGAAATCATTAATGTGCTCTTCTGGAGTAACCTTACCATCATCCCTAAACTTAGGTAGGATTTTACCCGATCCCCTAGGCAAGTCATGTAGGTTCACACCAAGCCTAAGTGGTCCAATAGCAGTACCCCATGGAATAGGTGGAGGCTGTGGGTGGGCCATATTAAAAGGAGGGAAATTTACTTGTAATGGTCTAATTAAATATTTGACTCTTCTTATAGGAGGGAAGGGAGCAAAATTTAAAGATTGAAGTAAATCAAAGTCAATATTAGCTATACCCCTTTGTCTATCCCCTTGTGTATATCTTTTCATAGCCCACTTCTAAAGGTATATCAATAAAGACAATTAAGCAGAGTCGCCAAACCACTTACTGGCTATTATGGGGGAGAGCTAGTCTTGCAAGAATCTGATTCCTTGGTCTGGTGGTGGGGTTTCTTGGCCTATGGGTAGGAACTACTTGGATTCGCAAAGGCCTTTCTCTCCTTGGAATAGGAACAATTCCTTCAACAAAAAATATCTCCTGAGCATCAGCAAAATGACGTGCATTTTTTTGCTATGATTTCACCAAGTTCTTCATTTAATACCTTGTCAACTTGGTGGTATTACTGGTTTGTTTTTTGGTCTACCAGGCAACAAGTCCAAGGCTAGTAATGATATCTTCCTAATCTCCTATCATCCAATCAATGTTAGGCTGCAAAAATGGTGCACGTCTTCCATGAAGATCCATAAAGTTTAACCAAGCAACTCACAAGAACTTGATATATCAATCTTCCCTAGTAGAGTCAACAAAAATCTATTGGTTAACAGATTTGTCACCTAACTCTATACACTCACACCTAGACAAGTGACAAATTTAATCAATAGTTGAGCCTAATATATTGGTATTTTACATAGGCTCTTTTCTTATTTAACAAGGTGCAACTACCTTTGACAGATATTCTAATGAATAGGAAAAACCCAAAATTGCTTTTAACTAGAAAAAAAAAACAAAGGTAGAGATTTTGACCAAAAAGTAATAAAGGCAGATTTACAATCCAATTACTGGGAGTTCAAAGACTTCCAGCCACATAACATAAATTGACAACACACCACATGTATAAGAAGTTATAACTAATTTTGGAGAGCTAGATACTCCTATGTGGGCTAATGTGGTAGAATGGAAACTCTATATTATAACTATAGTAGAAGAGGAGATGGGAATAGCAATTGTAGTCTATTACAAGGAAATGATGAGAAGAAAAAAGGATTTCACTGCTCTAGAGGCGGAAGCTAATGGATTTGACGATGAGAAACTTTTTGATGTCAAAGTAATAAAACAAAATTTCAAGAGGGTGGTAACCGAGGAAGTAGTAAATTATGATGTAATTATAGGGGATTCATTGGGAAGACTCTCTAAAATGGTGGCCTATATTAGCAATTGTAGAAATGGGATTGATGAGGCACATCATAAAGTGGCAGAATCGGACAGGGCAATCATCAAGTGGAAGTGTCATATTAGTATGACAAGAACTCCACCTAGAATGTCATTGACACCTATCATCAACAAGTATAGGGCATATATAGAAAGGTTACGAGCCTAGGTACCTCAGGTGGTGCAAAGTGTCATAGGGGAAGGTGAGTAGTTGAAGGAAGAGGAAGAGATGGACGATGGCGATGGGGATTTACAAATCCTTAATTAATTTCATATTTCATGTTTAGTTATTTCATATTTGCTCTAAAACTATTGGCATTGGAGGGCCCCTTTTATTATAATTATTGTTTAAACAATCTTTAAATCAGTTGTTTCAAGAAGTTGTTATGGTTTTGAAGACAGTTATAATTTGGCTTAGCTATAAATTCTAGATGGCTAGTTGAATTAAGGATCTTTTAGACAAACTTTGTTTTGCAAGGTTGATAGTTAATTTTGTTTTCAGCTACTTTGATATATGTAATGCAAGTTAATACAGTGGAGATTTGGGTGATCCTAGACTTTGTGTTGTGATTATTTGAATTCATGTTCTTATTAAGTTGAATGTGTTGCTGCTGTTGTTAATGCTATTCATGTGTCTTGGTGGTTGGATATTTATGAATCTTGCTCACTACTGAGAACTATTTATTTGTTGATATATCATTTGAAGCGGTGAATATAAATGATATATCAAAAGATAAACAGTTCTCAGCAATGAGTAAGATTTATAAATATCCAACCACCAAGACACATAAATATCATTAATAGCAGCAACAACACATTCAACTAAAGAAGAACACGAGTTCAAATAATCACAACACAAAGTCTATGATCACCCAAATCTCCACTATATTAACTTGCATTAGATATATCAAAGTAGCATTAACTATCACCCTTGCAAAATAAAGTTTGTCTAAAAGATCCTTAATTTGACTAGCCATCCAGAATTTATAGCTAAGCCAAATTATAATTGTCTTCAAAACCATAGCAACTTCTTGAAACAACTAATTTAAAGATTGTTTAGACAATAATTATAATAAAAGGTGCCCTCCAGAGCCAATAGTTTTAGAGAAAATATGAAATAATTAAACATGAAATATGAAATTAATTGAGGATTTGTAAATCCCCATCGCCATCATCCATCTCATCCATCTCTTCCTCTTCCTTCGACTACTTGCCTTCTCCTGTGACACTTTGCACTGCCTGAGGTGCCTGGGCTCATAACCTTGCTTTATATGCGCTATACTTGTTGATGATAGGTGTCAATGACATGCCGGGTGGAGTTCTTGTCATACTAATATGACACTTCCACTTCATGATTGACTTGTTAGAGTCTACCACTTTACGATGCACCTCATAAATCCTATTTCTACAATTGCTAATATAGGCCACCATTTTAGAGAGTCTTCCCAATGAATTCCCTGTAATTACATCATAATTTGCTACTTCCTTAGTTACCACCCTCTTGAAAATTTGTTTTAGTACTTTGACATCAAAAATTTTCTTATCGTCGGATCCATTAGCTTCCACCTCTAGAGTAGTGAAATCCTTTTTAATTCTCATCATTTCCTTGTAATAGACTACAATTTCTTTTCCCATCTCCTCTTCTACTATAGTTATAATACAAAGTTTCCATTCTACTACATTATCCCACACAAGAGTATCTAGTTCTCCAGGATTAGCTATAACTTCTTCAGCCATCAAGATACCAGGATCCATGTTGGCTATCTTTTGTATTTCCTTAGAGGCTAGGGTCAGACTGTAGTGATCACTTCTAGCTTTCTCAAACTCTATTATCAAA
Source organism: Cunninghamia lanceolata (assembly GCA_027924645.1). Classification (NCBI taxonomy): domain Eukaryota; kingdom Viridiplantae; phylum Streptophyta; class Pinopsida; order Cupressales; family Cupressaceae; genus Cunninghamia; species Cunninghamia lanceolata. Next base: position 10,979,563 of record BSBN01000112.1, on the reverse strand, counting down.
ACCTCCCTCTTCACATGTATAGAATCAAATAGTTTCACTGCCTCCTCAATAAAATGAGACCATTAGAAACAATCTTTTCAACCCATTGATCCATAGCTTTTCTCAGATATAGAGAAGTTTTGACTTGTTGGACCAAATTCAAATCAAGGACATAGAGGTTGGCACTTGAGGAGGCCTCAATTGAGGGTGTTATTATTTTAGCAACTGAATCAACAAAAGAAGAGAAGGAGCTTACATGTGACATTAGTTTTGAATTTTCTTCCTGCAATCCCTTTACCCTTTTAGATATGTTATCAACTGAATATTGAACATCATACAAATCTCCCTCAGTAGTTGACAGTCCCAGATCCACTCAAATCACTCTGAAGTTGGCTTCTGTCACTTCATCCTCATTCTTATCTGTCAGTGGGTCTGTAATCTCCAGAAATTGGTTTCCTGAGGTGGAATTAGTCACTATCCTTTACATTCTTTTTGCTCATTTGGGCTTGGGAACCATTTGGAACAAACTAGCTACAATATAAATACCCTCATCAATAGGGGGAGTATATCTCTTCTTTTTCTGAACTACCTTTTTCAACCAATTGGGAGATGGAGCTGATGCATTGGTAGCATTAGAAGTAGCAACTAAAGGAACAGGGTGGGAATTTTGTTCTGGCAATTCTTTTTGTGGGGAATTCAGTAGACTGAGCAAAGAGTGTGACAAATTATCTTCTCCAATTTGAGAGAAAATAAAAGAATCATATTCACTTACATGGTTACTAGATGGGGGCACATGGTCTGCTTTGGATGACAAAGCAACCAATTTGGTATTTCTTTTCACTATTTGGATGTCCTACTCACAAGTTGTCTTCACCATTCCAGTATCTTCAGGTGGCCTATCACTGCCACCATTCCATTGTGAGCCGACTCTCTAGAGAGTCAGGCCCAAACTAGAAGATCTTTAATAAGAATGGACAGTCTGAGACCTGGCTTGGTTTTGGGAGGTTGAATACTTCGATGCCATGGAGCCAACACACTCTTTGACTTTTCCTTTCAACCATTTTTATGTTCTTCTTAACACATGTAGAGAAAGAAACATTACATCAGTGACTTCTTTCTCAAACCATTTCATAGGAGGTAGAAGGTCCATTGACATGGAATTATAACCTTCATCTATTATATTTAAAAAATTGTCAATCATATCAGGAACTTGGAGATACAACTTGAAGGCTCAAACTTGATCCACAGTCAGTCTCACCCATTTTCTTCTTTGAACTTCCCTCTTGTCAACATAGTCCTCCCAAAAATCCTCAAGTTGAGGCTTGTGTAAGTAAGAACAACCCCCATGTATGTTTTCCTTTAGAAAATTCTTACTATCAAAAGCCACGCGAGGGAACAAACTATGAAGACTAAATTCTAACAATAATTTGTCAACATTCCTGGCGCCATCATTACTTTTACAAGAATAAAAAGACAAAGTGATAGGGAAAGAGTACCCTTTCTTCTTCATGGCCTGGTACTTAACATTCACAGCCACCATTTGGTGGCAAAGTTCTAACAACACCAAATTATTAGGTGGGTACCTCGACAATTTCAATGGAGCATTTTCATAACCCCTGATGCTCAAATAGGAGAAACGGTCAAATTGTATATAAAAACTACCAAATTTCATGACCAAGGCAGATGCTTCAACTAAAAATATTCTCTCTATTGAGCCATCAATTTTCTTGGCTAACATCATGGAAAAAACATCATTAACATGCCTAAAATCTTTCATACCTTCACTTTTCTGCAACTGGGGGAAAACATGATACACAGGCATACTCGCCGTAGGACTCCCTTAAATCCTCAAACTAGGCCAAGCAGCCTCTCTTTGAGCCAATAAATAGACTAGTTGAGAACACATGTGGAAGCTCACATTTCTTGCAAAATTCATTAGTTGTTCATGCAAGCACTCGCTAATAATCTTTGGCCAGTTGATGAGGTGATCTCCACAAATTATTAGAATAATTTTGCACATCCAATATTCAAATGTATCCGACTCAAGGTTCCCAATCACTCTGTTCAACAAAGTTATCATGTATGAAATCTCCTCCTTAAAATGGTTCCTTCTTAAATTGGCAAGAAGCTAAGATTTACCAGTCTTCTTAATTTCTAACCAATTCTTAGTAACATAGGTATGACACCCATCTTTCCTTTCATTGTAATAGTTCTAGGCTGAAGACATAGAAACATTAGCATTGTCTTCATATTCTTCCAAATTTAGAGCCAGAGCAACAGATTTAGAGTCAATTTTTGCCACAACATCACCACTGGAGGTCCTTATCTCCTGGGACTCCGGAAAATACCTATTGGTGCATGTAACCATCAACTCGAGATAATGCACAGCAGATGGAAAGCCACCAGCTTTATCTAAACCACTACTGATAATCTTTCTCGCCAAGGGAGTCAAATTTTTAGACTGCATTCTCCTCCAGAAGTCATCCAAATCAACGTGGCCTAAATTAGTATCTTTTACTTCAGATAGGCCATTCCCCACTATAGAGGCCATGGGAACCTCTTTGGAATTTGAACTTCATCTTCATATACTTAAGGAACCATAACACTAGAGACTCTGAAATATATGCAGATAACGCAGGGTGATACAAAACACTAACAATAATTTCCTTACACAGATACATGGGAATAAAAATTTCTAACTCCTCAAAGAGGGTTCTATGCTTTTATAACAAGAAAGAGAGGAAGCTACTAGTTATGCTAGCCTATGAGAATGGAATGGTGTTGATATCTTGCATGTAGAAAACTAGCCATTTAACTTTTTACAATGCATTCCCTTGTAAAATGATATCACCTTAGGAGAGATTAAGAGCTTATCAAAGTCATTTCTCATAAATTTGATAAAGAAGAATATTAAATGATGGCGGAAAATTTATCTTTAAAACTCATTAATGCATGCCTCGATTTTCCCTCCAAAGATTGTGCCACTATGTCCTCACGTGCTTTTAATTAAATGCAAAGTGACAAGTGTCACTCCCTTGTATTGTAAGCCAGCACAACAAAAATGTCGTATGAAAGAGTGTGTTGTTGAAAGTCGGTGAGTCAGCAAAAGTTGAAGTCTTGAAAAAGGAGTCGGAGGTTCGAAACTTCAAAAAACTCCCAATCTCCTAACAACAAAGGAAGTCTTCAATAACAAGGCACAAAGGAAAACTCAAGGCGTGGGCCCTTAAGACAAGTTAGTAAGTCAGGTGGTTCAAGAACTTGTGAACCCGCTGACTTTTTTTTAAAGATGTGAAGTATCACTGACAACCTAGAAAATGGCTAAGTAAAATTTGGCCCAAGGAAAGAACTAAGGAAAAGATCGACATTTAATGAAGGAAAAACAAAGAATGGGCATGAACGCATTTTTCAAAGAAAAAGGGGGCAACAAGGGGTAAAATGGATTTTTCTTTGACTTTGTACACCCCAGGATTTATTTCTTTGAAGTTCAATTCTTTAGGATTTTCATGATTATTTTATTTTGTCGGCATAGGACTAAGGAGTTCATTATGTTCTCCATCATTGTGACAAGGAGTATGAGAAATAGGATTTTTTTGGTCCAATGAAGTGGAAGTAGGATATGGCAATGAAGGATCAATGGTAAAGATGGTATTGTCATGGAATAGTGATGAAATGTCAAGATCTGTGATAGAGGCATTGATGGTTCCATCGATGGTACTTTCAATGATATTAGAGGGTTCATCAATACTTGTAGAGGGAACATGAGGATCTTTAGTTTTCACACTAAAGTTCATATATCCTAGACCATAAGAGCTATCATGGAGAGGTTCAACATGGCAAGAATTATGTAACTCATTTTCTCCATAACCTTTGTCGATAACCTTGACTTTGGTAACTTGAGGATCATTAGATGACAAAGTGGAAGCAAGGTCATCAAGATGAACATAAGATGTGGAAAATTTGGAAATATCATTGTGAGGACAAAGATTATCTTTAGGACTAGTAACTCCCAAGGTTCTACAATGTGCAAAAGGTCTAGGGTCCTCTTGGATAGTAATTTCAACACCATTATGTGAGGATTTGATACATTGATGGTAAGTAGAAGGTATGTCTTACAGAGCATGGATCCAAGGATGACCATGTAAAATGTTACATGGAAGCTCAAGGTCAAGGACACAACATGTAGTATGTAAAAGGATAGGTCCAACTTGTATAGGAATACATATGGTGCCTTTTCATTCTCTCTCAATATTATCATAGCCTTTAATAGTATAAGGGTATCTTCTAAGTCAGCTTGGGAATATCCCAATTGTTTTATTAGCATCAAGGTACATAGGTTCAAGCCAGATCCATTATCTAAAAGGACACGTTTGACTTTGGTTTTAGAAATCAAGACTTCAATATGAAGGGAATTACTATGAGATGGATCAATATATGGCATGTCTTGTTGGGTAAAGGTGAGGTGATAAGTGGAATAAATGTGACTCACAAGGCCTTGGAATTGATTAGGGCCAATATCCTATGGGATTTGGGAGTCTTGGAGGATATAGTCTAATATAGATTTGTGGATGGGGGAGACCTTAAGGAGATCTAATATGGATATTTGTGTAGGAGTCTTCCCAAAGTGATCAAGGATGTTATAATAAGATGGATGAGTGGATGAGGAGGATGAAGGTTGGGATGAGGAAGATAAAGGTTGGGATGAGGAAAATGAAGGTTGGGGGATAGTAACGGTTCCATGATGAGTGGTAACAACACATCTTGGAGATGGGGTGCTAGTGGTGATGGTGGAAACTTGAAAAGGATCATAGTCAACTCTTCCTATGACATTGTCATATTCAAGAGGGGTTTTGTTATAGCAAACATTATTGGTGTGATTATCTTGGTATTGATTGGAATTGGTGGCAACGGACTTGGTTTGATGTTTTGGAAAAGGATCATTATAAGCACCTAATTGCAAATTCAAAGATTTGGGCTTAACTTAGGGACCTCCAATGTTCATTGATCAATAAGGTCTTGGATATAATGTTTGAGCCTCATACAATTATGTGTAGGGTGACCATGGACACGATGATAATACCAATATTCATGTTTGTTATACCATGTGGGTTTGGACTCATTTTTAGCATAAGGTCTTGTATAAGGGAACATGACCATGTTGGCTTGCACAAGCTCTTTAAAGAATGACTCAATAGGCTCTTGTAAATCAATAAAACATCTTGGTGAATTTGGAGGTGTTCTAAATTATCACTCAAGGAGGGTAATGGTACTAGTCAAGAAAACTTTTGGCATTTGAGAATGAGAAGTTTGAGTGGTTTGGACATGTTTAACATCGGTAACTCCATCACTAACCAAATGTTTGTTCTTGGCCCAAGATTTGAACTTATCATTTCTAGGACTATTGTTTTTTGCTTGAGGTTTGATTAGACCTTTAGATATAAGGGCTTATTCAATGGTGATCCCTTTCAGAACAATCTCTTCGAATGTGGAAAGATAATGCATTTGGAGATGAAAGGACATTTCTTGATTAAGGTTTTGGATAAAGATGCTAACCAATGTTTTTTAGGTATCACCCATGGGATTTGACCAGCAAACCCTCTCCACCTTTGTAGGTAAGAAACAAATTAAGCTTTTTTCATTATGTTGTTTGGAATTATAAAGGTCCAACATCATGAGTTCATGTTCAACATTATAGGAGAAGTGAGGAACAAACTTTTTGGATAAGTTAGTGAAAGTTGTGATGGTACCTAGGCTAAGATGATGAAACCAATCTAAAGCTTGCCCCACTAAACTTAGTGGAAAATGTTTCAATAGATAAACATCATAATAGGAGACCTTTTGAAAATCCATGGAGATTTTTTGAACATGATCCCTAGGGTCTCCTTTTCCTTTATATTTATCAAATTTGTGAACCTCAAAATATTGGAGGAAAAGGAGTTGTCATGATGGAATGATCCAATGGATAAGGAAAAAAGTCTTCAAATTTGAAATGTTTATGTTGTGATCCACTTTGAAGTTTTTGAAGGGAATTTTCTACCATCTCTTAAACTTTATGATCCAAAGGAGGTGGGTTTGGTGATGATGAGGCAGAATGGATAGGTTCATGTGACAAGGGTTGTGTAGTGACATGTGACATCAAAAGATTGGATGTTGTGTGATGATAAATATGTTGTGGATATGAGAAAATAGGTTGAGGGTTGGAAGGGTTAAGTTGATTGTAGGTATGGGATGTGTTAAGTGAAGATGCATTGGGTTGGGATGAAGCATATGAATATACATGTGAATATGTGGTTTGTGGATGACTTAGTGGTATGTGGTAAGTGAGTGGGTTAGATGGGCTTGCTAATAGTTTTTTAGGAATAGAAATGGGTGGAAATGAAGTTGGTAATGTTCTAGGTGGCTTGTAAATTTGTGGGATGAGTGATGTGGGTGGACCTAGTTGAAAGGAGTAACAGGAATTAGGATCATTAATAGGTGTAGGAAAGACCACACTAACTATCGGATTGCTTTGAGGATGTTCCATGATGAGTTGTGATGAAGGATTAGGTGTAATGGGATCTTTAAGCTTTGATGTCTTAGATGGTGAAGGAACCTCTACCCCTCGGTCTACAACAAATTTCATGACTAAGTCCAAACATGGGAGGTTGCTCATAAATGTTGGGAATTATGGTGTCTCAACCTTGGTAATTCCTTGTATTAATTAATTGTATTTATTTATTTATTGCCTATTAATGTATTTTGGATGCAAGTCTTGTTTCATCATCTTGTGGGAGTTGGCATGATGATGTGTCATCCTACATGGAAGGTGACCACATGTAATTTTGTCCTCACATGAGGAGATAGGCATCCCACTTAGTGGTAGAGGTATTTTTCCATGTGTTAGCACTTTGACTAGTGTGTAAGTGAATCTTGACTGAAATAGTTATGATAGATTCTTATGACAGCATCTATGACGTGTAAGAGTCATAAATGGAATGTTCTATGACAGGTGATGACATGTGTCACAACACATCTTGGAAGAAGGCATCTTTGGGCACCCCAAGGAGGGTGATAATGTGTTGTAAGAGAATATGCTATTTTTAGGTAGTCGTGATAGATTCTCTTACAACTGTAAGGGCTATCAATTATGACAGATTCCATGACAGTCGTAAGATACGTAAGAGCATATGTCATTGCCCAAATTGGGAATAGGAAACCATATTGGGATGGGGTGATGTGACAAGTGTCATGACCATGCTGCAGTGTTGGACAAGTGTCCTTAGGCATGGGTTTTGGGCCATGAGACCAAGTTGGATGCCCATCTCAAGGAAAGTTCATTTTTGCCTTGTAAACTTCTATTTAAGCAGGTGCTTTGAGAGGAGATGTATTATGTGATTGACAGGTACTGTTATGCTGCCAAATTGTCTCCAGATATGAGTGTCAAAGACTCTTGTAAAGACTTGCATTGCAAGTGTGTTGTAAACTTCATTGTTTAGATAATACATTGTGCAGGCTTTGGAGTGTGGGGTTTTTCACTCGTAAGGGCTTTCCCCATGTTATATCTTGTCTCTCTCTCTCTCTCTTCTATCTTACATTCTTATGTTGTGTATTGCTGCAATATCTCTGTTGTTGGGTTAATAACACTGTAATTGTAAAGGTTAAAAAGAATTTGAACACATCTCTCCTCATTAGATTACTGTAGGAAGCAATTTTTGCACACCTAGCTTCCTTTCAGTTGGTATCAGAGCTTGATCAACTTTGGTCCTAGTTGTTGGGTAGGGGTTTTTTGAGCTAATTTTAGATTGAGTGAGAGTGATGAAGGGGGTAAATCACAAAACACAGAATAACAAATATTAAACATAGCAAATAGAACTTTCTTTTATTGAACTAGGCAACTCATTACATTACAGAAGCTCAATTACAATCAGAGGATGAATCCTCTACTGCCTACAACACATTACAGCTTTTCCCAACCTCAAGACTCTAGAATCTTCAGCCTTCTGTAACCCCAAATCGGCTAGGGTTTCTATTTTCCCACCTATTCTTGACTCCACACTGGCCCCCTTGACTCTACTACTGCCCAGGGTTCCCAAAATAGTCATAAATAACACTTTTTAGTGGCCTCAAGCTAAATTTTGAAATTTGCAACTCCCTCCAAAAGTAGGTCAACTTCTGAGAAGCATAACTTTTGATCCGAGTGTCCGATTGACAAACTGTTTTAAGTGCCAGAAAGCTCGCGATGTGAACTATCACCGCAGAAATCCATAAACAAATTTCTGTCAACTTTTTGAGACATTATGAGACGTTTTAGTGCCTCATATCTCGTTCCATAAATTTTTAGGGGCTTTTCAGAAAACAAAAACTTTAATATCTTTCAGCTCACAAATGATCTTTGCCTGATTCCTTTGCCAAAGGTCTTATATTTTTGTTATGTAACTTTTTGGAAGTTTTTGCTTCATTACGTGCCCAAATGCAAACTTTCTAAAAATAGTAGGTACACTTTCCTAAATAGGCAGGTCACTACTTTTAGCAGTTTTGGAAAAACTGAAAGTCCTACATTATTATTCTGGATATTATGGAACCAAAAACACTAATTATGGGAAGAAATGAGAACAACTAGAATGGTTTTTAAATTAACTTCTTTTTGGGTGATGCAAGATTGCCCTTACGCCTCTGGATGCTCCTGCATCAGACACCCAGGGTAATTTGAGAAGTGACCCTATCACGTCTCATGTGTTTGTGTGAGGAAAACCCAAATGGTCAACCTCTGCCTTAGACAACCAAGAAGAATCTTCAATAGGCCTTCCTTTCCATTTCACTAGATATTCTTCATATTGCCTGTTTCGAGTACTCCTTCCCACATGGCTATCCAAGATCTCTTCTATCTCCTCTATTGAAGTAGATGCCGGAATACTCCACTGCACTTCTGTTGGTCCATCCTTTGTTCCACCTTCATGATATTCTGATAAATCAGAAATGTTGAAAATAGGGTAAATATTAATCCCATTCGGCAGCTTGACCTCATATGCATTTCCTGAATCATGCTTCTTCATGATTCTGCATGGTCCAAATTTCTTCATTTTCAACTTATTGTATGTTCCAATTGGGAACCTTTCTTTTCTCAGGTGAACCATGACTTCATCTCCTACCTGAAATTCCTTATATCTCCTCTTTTGATCTACCTTAGCCTTGTACTGAATATTCATTTTATTAATATGCTTTCTCACCTCTTCATGCAAATTCTTCAGATGTTCTGCAAAGTCTTCAGCTTCGGCACTTGTCTTTTCTTCATTGTCCAGCTTCCTTAACTCAGAAGCATTTCTTGGGCTATTGCCATATACAATCTGGAATGGTGATTTACCAGTACTCCTATTGACAGAATTGTTGTAAGCAAATTCTGCCTGTGGTAAAATCAATCCCATCTCTTGGGCTTATCTCCTACCAAGCATTGTAGTAGGTTACCCAAACTCCTATTCACCACTTCAGTTTGTCCATTAGTCTGTGGATGGTGTGCAGAACTAAACTTCAAGTCTGTCTTCAACTTCTTCCACAATGTACTCTAGAAATAACCAACAAACTTGGTATCTCGGTCTGAAACTATGCTTTTTGGTAGACCATGTAGTCTCACCACTTCCCTGAAAAATAACTCTACAATATGAACAGCATCATTAGTCTTCTTACAAGGAATAAAATGTGCCATTTTTGAGAATCTGTCCCCACCACAAAAATAGAATCATGTCCTCTCTGTGTCCTTGGTAAACCAAGAACAAAATCCATGCTAATATCATCCCATGGCTTCTCCGGTACAGGTAATGGTTGATACAACCCTATATTCTAACTTGTTCCTTTTGCCATCTGACACACTCTGCAACCCTACACAAATTTCCTCACATCCTGTTGCAACTGTGGCCAATAATAATTTTCACCAATAATAGCAATGGTCTTATCTCGACCAAAGTGTCCAGCCAATCCCCCACTATGCTTCTCCTTGATCAGGTTCTCTCTCATGGAACTCCTTGGAATGCACAACTGGCTTCCTCTAAACAACATGCCATCTTGGATAATGAAATCCAACCATTTTGTCCTATCTAAAGTAACAGGTTCCAAACAAGCTTTCCAGGCCTCTGCAAAATCTAGATCTTCAGGATATAAACTTTTGAGCTCATCGAACCCAACAACCTCTATCTTCATTTCTGTCAACAAATTTTGCCTTCTGCTCAAGGCATCTGCAACTCTGTTGGACTTCCCACTCCTATGCTTCAAAACAAAAGTATAGCTCTGCAAAAACTCAACCCATTTTAAGTGCCTTTGATTTAACTTTCCTTGACTATTAAGATACTGCAAAGCCTGATGATCAGTATATAAAACAAACTCCTTTGGCAACAAATAATGTCTCCATTTCTTCAAATCCTAAACTATTGCATAAAATTCTTGATCATAAACATAATACTTTTTCTTGGCATCATTAAGCTTCTCACTAAAATAGTCAATGGGCTTACCTTCTTGGCTCAAAACAGCTCATATACCACTACTGCTAGCATCACAATCTACCTAAAATACCTTATTAAAATCTGGAAGTGCCAAAATAGGTTGTTCTACGACTTTCTACTTTAATGTGTCAAAGCTCTTGTCTGCTCCTTTAGTCCATGTAAACTCTTTTCTATCCCCTCTCATTGTCTCAGTTAGGGGTGCACAAATGCTACTAAAATTCTTGATAAACTTTCTTTAAAAACTTGCAAAACCATGAAAAGATCTTACCTCTATTGCACTCCTTGGCGCTGGCCATTCAATGACAGCCCTTACTTTTTCTGGGTCAATCTTAAGACCTTCCTCTGAGACAACAAATGCCAGGTATACCAACTCCTTCTTTGCAAAACTACATTTCTTCAAATTAATCAGCAACTTCTCTTCCCTCAACTTCTCTAGAACTCTTCTGATATGCATCAGATGCTCATCCCAAGTCTTACTAAAAATCAAAATATCATCCAAATAAACAATAACAAAACTTCCCAAAAATTCTTTCAGTACCTCATTCATGAGCTGCATGAATGTGCTCGGTGCATTGGTTAGCCCAAATGGCATGACTAACCACTCATACAAACCTTCGTTTGTCTTGAAGGCTATCTTCCATTCATCTCCTTCTCTGATACGGATCTGGTGATATCCACTCTTCAGGTCAATCTTTGTGAAGTACTTAGATCCACTCAAACAATCCATGATGTCATCCATTCTTGGTAATAAAAATCTATACTTGATCATTATCTTATTGATGACTCGAGAGCATGTACACATCCTCCATTCTCCATCCTTCTTTGGTGCTAGTACTGTAGGTACCGCACATGGGCTTAGGCTCTCCCTTATCAGTCCCTTCCTCAACAACTCTTGAACTTGTCTGTTCAGCTCTTCATTCTCTGCAGGGGTTATTCTATGGGCTGCCTTGTTTGGCAAACTAGCTCCTGGTATCAAATCCATTTGATGACTTATCTTCCTTGCTGATGGTAAACCTTCTGGTACATTATCAGAGATAATGTCTTGGAACTCTTCCAACATATCTGAAACTTCTGCTGGTACATCTTCATAGTTCTCTTGACTAATCTTAGGAATCAATACAAAGGAATGACGCTCATGCTTCATACCCTCCAAAAATTTCCTTCCATCTACCAGGCAAATTCTGGCAGTACTACATACCTTTTCTTCCACCTCCTTCAAGGGCTTCAATTTATGACGAACTCCATCTTTTGTTAGGGAATATGTGTTTGCACGGCCATCATGGACAGCACTCCTATCATACTGTCATGGCCTCCCTAACAGCATATGACATGCATCCATCGGTATGATATCACACAACACCTCATCATGGTAGTCACCAATCTTGAACTTCACTAAACACTGCTCATTGACCAAAGCTCTATAGTCCTTCTGCAACCATGCAATCCGATATGGATATGGATACTTTCTTCTTGTCAACTTCAACTTGTCAACCATCTCCTCTGAAACAAGATTATCAGTGCTTCCACTGTCAATAATAATATCACAACACTTACCTTCATATTTGCACCTTGTGCGGAATAAACTCTTCCTTTGATTGGGTTCTCTCTCCTCATTCAACAAAGTTCTTCTTGCAACTAGGGTTTCTCCCCTTTCAGCATCTTCAGAATGCTCAGACTGTGCATCTTCATCTACATGTGCAACTTGTGTATTACCTTCAAGTCTTCTATTCATCCTTCCTTGATGTTGCAGACATTCATATGCTCGATGCCCTTTTTCTCCACATTGGAAACAGGTTCCTCTAAAACCTCCTCTTCCAGGTCCTTGCCCAGGTCTGCCTCTTCCTCTTCCTCTTTGCTCACCATTGTTCTGGTCACGAGGGTGGTAGGTATTGTCACCTCTCTGATTTCAACTGGTGCCAACTTCTTCACTTTTGTTTGCATCTTCATTTCGGCCCCCATAGGGTCTTCCACTAGTCCTTCCGCCTTGACTTCTTCCCCTTTGCTTGCTATCAAATCTTTTATTCAGCTTCTCTTCCACCTTTAGGGAAAACTGGTACGCATCTTCTATGGTGGTCATTCTGACCAGGCTCAGCTCCTCCTAAACACTCGGCTTCAACCCATTAATGTAACGGGCTACCTTTTCCTTATTGGGCTCTGCATGGCCTATCTGATAGTAATCTTATAAAACTCTTCTGTATACTCCTTAATAGACTTGTTACCTTGCTTTAGTCCTTGCAGCTTCTTCAACAACTCCATCTCATAGTCCACAGGAATGAACTGCTTCTTTAGTTTCTCCACCATCTGATCCCATCTGGTGATCTTTCCTTTTCCTCTTCTGTTCCTCTCTAATTGGACCTCCTTCCACCAAATACTGGCATGGCCCTTCAACTTTGTTTTTGCAAACTTGATCCGATCTGGGTCCTCCACATCTTCATACTCGAAATACTCCTCCATGTCATTGATCTAATCAGTGAGTTGTTCCGGATTCAAATCTCTAGAATATGTAGAAACTTTGATTCTGGGCCTCTTTCCAATCTTTGAAATGGCCCTCAACAACCTAGCCTCTACAGGATCTTCTACAACTTCTTGTTCTTCCTCAGATAGCTCCTCTTCAGCTTCATCTTCGCTTTCTTTTCTTATTCTCGGATCAAACCCTCTTCATAGCTCCTCTTGTAGTGCATCGATTTGCCTTTGTAGGGCTCTAAAACCCTCTTCCATCAAAACATTCCTCCCAACATGATTTCTTCGTGGAGGCATCTTGGTCTCTGCAGCAAACCCACAACCTTAGGTCCTGGTGCAAACTACCTCACAGTCAGCAATCTGTCTACACACTTAGGAACCCTTGCTCTCATACCACTTGATGAAGGGAGTAAATCACAAAACACACAATAAAAAATATTAAACACAGAAAATAGAACTTTCTTTTATTGAACTAGGCAACTCATTACATTACAGAAGCTCAATTACAATCAGGGGATGAATCCTCTACTGCCTGCAACACATTACAGCTTTTCCCATCCTCAAGACTCTAGAATCTTTAGCCTTCTATAACTCCAAATCAGCTAGGGTTTTTGTTTTCCCACCTATTCTTGACTCCACAATGGCCCCCTTGACTCTACTACTACCCAGGGTTCCCAAAATAGTCATAAAATAGCACTTTTTGGTGGCCTCCAGCTAAATTTTGAAATTTGCAACTCCCTCCAAAAGTAGGTCAACTTCTGGGAAGCATAACTTTTGATCCGGGTGTCCGATTGACGAACCGTTTTAAGCACCGAAAAGCTCACGATGTGAACTATCATGCCAAAAATTCATAAATGTATTTCCATCAACTTTTCAAAACATTATGAGAAGTTTTAGTGCCTCATATCTCATTCCGTAAATTTTCAGGGGCTTTTCAGAAAACAAAAACTTTAATATCTTTCAGCTCACAAATGATCTTTGCCTGATTCCTTCACCAAAGGTCTTATATTTCCATTATGTAACTTTCTAGAAATTTTTACTTCATTATGTGCCCAAATGCAAACTTTCTAAAAATAGCAGGTACACTTTCCTAAATAGGCAGGTCGCTATTTTTAGCAGTTTTAGAAAAACTGAAAGTCCTACATTATTATTCTGGATATTATGGAACCAAAAACACTAATTATGGGAAGAAATGAGAACAACTACAATAGTTTTTGAATTAACTTCTTTTTGGGTGATGTAAGATTGCCCTTACGCCTCTGGATGCTCCTGCATTAGAGAGTGTGTGTAGAGTATTCTGTAATCTTGTTGCAGGAAAGAGATGGTAGGCACCTTCGGAAGATTAGAGGTGGAGAAGTTTAACGACACAAATTTTGAGTTATGGCAACTTAAGATGGAAGACATGCTTGTTGATTGAGACCTATGGGAAACTATTTTTGGTGTAAAACCAATTGTAATGGCACAAGATGATTGGGATCTCAAAGATCAGAATGCTAAGGGTCTCATAAGACCCAGTCTAGCTGATTTTGTCCTGTTAAATGTCCATGAGGAGAAGACCATGAAAGATCTTTGGAAGAAGCTAGGAGATGTGTATTAGGCCAAATCCATGGTGAACAATCTTTTTCTAAGAAAGAAGTTGTATTCTCTTAGGATGGAGGATGGAGGATCTGTTGCAGATCATCAGAATGCTTTCAACATGTTAGTTGCACAATTGACTTCTATTGGTGTGAAGATGGAGGAGGAGGATTGTTGTATGACCTTGCTTTGTTCTTTGCCAGACTCGTGGGATCATCTTGTTATGTTTATTGGGAGTACCACATCCACTTTCAAAATGGATGAAGTGGTATCTTTGTTATTATCTGAAGAGATGCAGAGAAAGTCCTCTGAAGAAGCCAAAGAATCTCTTGCAGTTCATGGAAGACCCAAGGAGAAAGGGAAAAGGAAGGACAAGAAAGTTAAGAAGAGTAGATCCAAATCTCCTCGAAAGTCCAAGGCTCACTGATGGAATTGTGGAAAAATTTGGCATTTTTGAAAGGAATGCAAAGAGGAAAAGAAAAAGAAGAAGAACAATGTCCCATACTCAGATTATGACAAGTCACAAGATGATGGTGATGCCTTCATTGCAGCCCTTGCCACCCATGCATCTGATAATGTGTGGTTGATTGATTCTTGTGCATCATTCCACGTGACCTCACATTGAAGCTGGTTCATGAAGTATGAAGAGTTCGATGGTGGAAGAGTGTACTTAGGTGATGATTTTCATCTGAAGATTGTTGGTCATGGAAGAGTCTCAATCCAATTCCCTGATGGATGAGTGAAAGGGATCATTGGGGTCATGTACATCCTAGGCATGGCATCGAACATGCTTTTTGTAAGTAAGTTGAATGATGCAGGTGTGCAGGTTGTCTTTTCAAAGGATGGATGCAAGATGACTAGAGGATTTATGGTGCTTGCAAAGGGTACTCGAAGAGGTACTCTATTTCATTTGGGGCATGCACTTCATAGTGCAATAGTTCTTCTGACTTGAAGAAAAGAGCTACAGTCACCTCATCCCCATGATTGGAATAGGTAGTGAAAAACTCTTTTGTAACAAATTCTGACGGTAGTGCATTTTGGGTACCCAAGGGTGCTCATGCTTTGGAAGTTAAGCTTCCTGCTGAAAAGACAATGTTATGGCATATGAGATTTGGCCACATTGGTGAGAAGGGTCTTAGAACCTTGAAAAATAAAACCCTTATTGAGGGGTTAAATGATTGTAATCTTGAGTCTGACTTTTGCAAACATTGTATATATGGAAAGCAAGACCGTGTTTAGTTTTACTCTAGTTCTCACAAGTCTTCTGCTATGTTGGACCTTGTTCATTCTGATGTGTTTGGTCTTGTTAGTGTTCCTTCGATTTCCAAATTTGTATATTTTGTATCTTTCATAGATGATTACAGTAGAAGGACATGGATTTATTTTCTTAGAAGCAAGTCTAAAGTCTTTAGTTAGTTCAAAGAGTTTAAAGCTTTTGTTGAGAATTAGACTAGTAAAAAGATTAAGTGTTTGAGGACTGATGACGGTGGTGAGTTTTGTTCGGCAGAGTTTGATAAGTTCTATAAAGAGTAAGGGATTTAAAGACATAAGACAACTCCATACACCCCACAACAAAATAGAGATGTAAAGAGGATGAACAGGCCATTGATGGAGAAGGCTAGGAGTATGCTTAGTGGAGCAAGCCTCATGTTAAGGGAAATTATGCATAAATATCAATGATATCAATAAATACCCATAACTTAATGAAATATAGAAATAAAGGAGATTTAAAACAATGAACAATACCTCAACAAACCTCTTTACCTCATGGCTTCCATTGGTGGCCTATAGCAAATGATCTTGTGTATGAATATGCCCTCAGAAGGTGCACTTCCTTGCTATTCCAAGATGTCAATTGGGAATGGCCGTGATAGTTTATTGCAATGAAGATAAGCTTCACAACAATGGTAATGGTGAAATGGTAACAACTTGATCGCAATCAAATTAAATGACTTGGGTGCCAAAGGTGTATTGTAATTCCTACAGAGTAACGATACTAAAAGCTTGGATGAATGAAATGGAAGAATTGGGTTCAATTTATAGACTTGTGGGAGAGAAGATCAATGGTATAGAAAGAATGAGAAGATCAATAGTATAGAAGACTTAAGGGAATGTGCCTGAATAGAAAGAAGACAAGTGTCATGCAAAAGTTGTTTTGTTTGAGTTAACTACTTTCTTTTATAAAGATAAGATATGCTTTCATAAATTAGAATGTTTTTTTCTAATTTAAGAGTTATTGATAAAAACAAGGTTCATTGAGTTAGTTAACTCAACTTTTGATTTGCTTTTGTATGATTTGAGAGAAATTAAATAATAAATTATTTAATTTTGTGTGCATGAAGAAGAAGACTTATTTTTAGAGGATTTGGAAGATTTTTGAGATATTTGAAGATAAAAAAGCAAATTAAATAAATAAATTTATTTAATTGTTATGTATGATTTGGAAGAATAAATAAAATATTTGATTATATTTTATTTTTAGAGATTGAGAGAATTTAAATAAATTTGATTGATTTATTTAAATTTGGAAGAAGAATTAACTTAATTAAATAATTAAGAATTATTTAATTGTTTGGAAGGATTTATTTAATTATTGACTTTAGAAGAGGTAATTAAATATTTTGATATTTAATTAATTTAGAGGAATATGAATCGAATAAATAAATTTATTTATTTATTTATTAATAGAGGAATTTAGACGGAATAAATATTAAGAATATTTATTTAGACAGACTCATGTGATTTTTAGGCATATACATTTTGCCCCTTTGATGCAATGCAAATTATGATGTTGCTTCAAAGAATAGAATTTCTGATAATGATACATGCCCTAGTTTGCCCCTGGTATTGGTTATGATGATAGGATGCCCCCTCATGAAATTAGACGGGAAGAAGGGCAAAAGGATGTGAGACAGACAATCTCATGATGAGGAAGGAGAAAATGAGGTTAGAATGAAGAAAAACAGGTCACGGTTCAGACAAACAGGAGGAAACAGGCTTGGGAAGTAGTCATAGTTGCCACATAGCCAGTTAGGATTCACTTTCTATATATAGGAGCTGGGTCCACAAATCTAGTCATCTGCACACTTGGCTTTTGTCGATAGGTCCCTTGAGAGCTTTAGGAGAGCATAGTAGCATAGAATAGTTGGGATAGATATGGATATTCTATGCGAGGAGTATCGCTATGAGTGAGTTTGATGATTCAACCGGCTAGCTGATGTAGGACCATCAGTATGTAGTTCAAAAAAACTCACCTAGGGTCATTTATTAGCACAATAAATGCTAGGCAAAGTTCAACTAGGATAGATGTGCCAATCTGCATTTCGGTGCATATACACTCTGAAACTGCACATATGATATGTTTCAGTACATTTACGGTATGAAATGATGCATATATAAGGTCTGCACATATACGGTATGGGTCGGCGCATGCATTGTAAATTTGGGTATTTGCCATGGGAAACGACACATTCGTAGAAGTTGTGCATGGATGACATGTTGCGATGCATTCATTAAGAAGTTACACTTTTGATAGGAAGCTGCGCATGTATGTACTCAATTTGGTAGTGCATTTACTAGAAGTGGCACATTTATTGTGAAATGGTGCATGTACCTTCTAGTTCAGCGCATATGTATTGGATAGTTAGTTTACTTAACAAAATTGACTCGATTGGCATCTTGCTCGATGCGTCAATCAATAAGTGATCTCTGAGACTGCAGGAATCTAGTCAAGAGATGTTTTTATTGTTTTGGTCAATTTGATATGTTAACAAAGTGATACAATGCTTTAGATAGGTTTGAGTAGTTATGTAGTTTTGGTTGACGCATTGCTTTGCTTGATTGCAGGAGGACATCTAGGATGTACTCATGTTGCGGGAGTAGTTTCCCTTGTCGTTGTTACTGCGGTACATGCTTACTGAGATTGATCAAGAGGATCTCGGCGTGATGGGACTTGATTATGTGTGCTTCATGTCTGAGGTTCGTGCGAACCTTGGTTTGCTAACTGCTGCTGTGGACTGATTCCACAGTGAGGATGGGACTTTCACCTGCCTATTGGTGAGATGGCGATTACTCTAGAGGATGTATATAGGATTATGCACTTGCCAATATAGGATGAGCTTGTAGAGTATGATCCTTAGCGGGATGCAGGACTAGCAGAGTGCAGGTGAGTCTTTGATGACACAGCATTGGAGGGACAGGTTATATCTTGGCAGGATATTCACGACTATTATGACTACTTCCTAGGGATAGTGGTGGGATTGATCGGGGGTGTTGTCTACCTCGATAGGAGGTCACATAGGTTTCTGATTGGCTGGGGTCGAGTTATGGAGAGGATGGTTATAGAGGGCACCTGATTTGCATGGGGTGTCTATGTTTTGGTGCACCTATACCATGATATGCATCAGGTGGTATACCACAGGGGTGCCAGCTTGTTGGCAGGTGTTTCTCTTTTATAGTTTTGGCTATGGGAGCATATTACGATCACTCAGACGATATGCATCTTTTCAAGATAGAGGGGTGAGCCTTACAGCTATGGATACACAGGTGTGATTTCCTAGCACAAGCTGGGAAAGCTTAAGTACTAGAGGCATGCACCAGACAATGTAGATAGAGTTCTCTGACACCCCTATCTAGATTACGAGCATTGGGATGATGAGGATGATGAGCTGCCATACTACTTTCAGACTCAGTGGCTCATTGGTAGGACACGGTTTATTTTGGAGAGACAGATTGTTAATAGGGTTTGCAGACAATTTGCCAGGATATAGGGCATGCCCCAGGGGTAGGCCCGGTATGCGAGGACACATGTAGAGAGGTTCAGATGAGGCCCAGTTGCATCATATGAGGAGGCCTTAACAAAGTTCCAGTAGACTCCTTATGTGGCCTGGCCAATGAAGAGGGAGGTGATAGATGCAGGTATGACTCTTGATTATGAGGAGTGGTTGGTCACGCACCCGTTCACAAGATATTCAGGATCGGGAGAGTAGGTGCCTCACCTAGATGAGGAGGACTCAGATGATGAGGATGGGGTAGGCAGGAGGAGGAGGAGATGGAGGAGGGGGAGAGGAAGATGGGGAGATGGAGATGATGGAGGGGACAGAGGAGGAGGAGGAGGAGGAGGTGGAGATGGAGGAGATGGAGGTAGAGGGAGGCAAAGATAGAGGAGGAGATCTAGGGAGGGACCCTCCCAGCAGCAGTAGGTAGCGCAGCCATAGGTTGCATAGTAGGTACATATGCTGGCACCACAGCAGGTGCCTCAGCAGATAGGACAAAAATAGGTGTAGGGATAGGGTCAGGAACAACAGGTGCCTTAGTAGTGGTTACCATAGGTTCCTCAGGCTCCTGCCTAGCCTGATTTATAGCAGCAGGCCATTATTATGCTACAGGGACAGGTGAGACATCTTAGGGCTCATCTCAGAGTGAAAGAATCTCAAAGAGAGTCTAATGCATGGGTTTTATTAGGGCTCATGGTAGAGTGGGATGCAACAAAGGTGAGGGTGCAGGCTTTGAAACTGGAGAGAGACGCGGCCTTAGCCACCTTGGGTACAGATGGGGCCACTGCATTTTTGGTTACATAGGTGCAACAGGGACAAGCCCAAGTACACCAGCTACAGACACAGATTGAACAGATGCAGGGTGAGATTCCTAGAGTACAAGTGTAGGCCCAATACTACAAAGGATTGTATCACAGGGCGGTGCCAACAGATTAGAGGGCACCTAGTTTCCAAAGCCAGTCAATAGCAGGTACACCCCAAAGGGTAGGTGGATCACAGTCAAGAGTGTCAGTGATGGGTCCATAGCAGTCTAGGGCTAGCATAGGAGGGGATGGAGAGGGTAATTCTGGGAGTAGTCTCCCATAGCAGCAGGGCTAGCTGACACCTGTACAGATTTGGCTTTACGTATATACTTTTTTGATGGCTCAGATAGCCTGATATGTAATACTTGTATCATTTTGTACCAAGACATGTATCATTATTTATGTGATATATACACTGCATATGATTTTGACTCAGAGATGGACTTTGATATGTTGTACATTTGGACATGGTTTTATGTTTATTTATATGATGATGCAGCTATTGATGATCTCTATATGCAGTTGTTTATACTATATGTTATGGATGCATTCTACCTTATGATGTTTCATATGCGATGCACCTGTTATGATACTCTATATGATGTTATGTGATGTCTGTGATGGATGCATATTTATGTTTTTGACACTATGATGCTTAATTATGATTCTAGGACTCTGATATGTTGATGATCTAATGCAGACTTAGATGATTTCATGTATGCACCTAATATGTAAATGTGAATGTTATCTCTATGATTATGCAGTGTTATGTTTTTTATTTTTCTGTTGATGCTATGGTATGATGCAAATGCATATGGGTGACCTAATGCACTTATTATGTATGCAAATGATTTAATCATGTTAATCACTATCTCATGTGTTATGATATGCAACTTATACTATATTTTTGTTATGTCCAAATGTACTCAATCATCACATAAATGACACAATGATAGATAGAAGAATGACAGATAGAAGAAATGACTTGGTAGAAGGACACACAATCTTTTATTTGTATTGATATTCTGCATGGGAATTTTTTATTGCATAGAATATGGATGTAAATGGATATGATATGGATGCGAAATGGTTTTGCCATCTTGATATTGCAAGTATTTTGAAGTGCTTATTTCATCATCGGGTGATTTTTTTTGGGTACTTTTTCCTGATGTTGTAAGTTAATACAAGCATCTAGGTATAATTGAACCGAGATGACCTGAGTATTGCTTACATGGATTTTGATTTAGCAAGTTAATACAAGCATCTAGTTATAATTGAACCGAGATGACCTAAGTATTTCTTGCGTATCAATAGACAAGGATTGCCCCTTTTCATTTTAGACCTTTGATGTCCTCAATGATCTTTTTCTGATCATGTCTTTAGACAAGGCTTCACATTATTAAAGATTAATCCACAAACAACAGACAAAAAAAATAATCATGCCTCCATCATAGCATCTCTAATTTTTGACATCCTTAAGTAGCATAGAAAGACATGATAACAAAAATCAAGACTCTGTAAGTTAACATGATCACAAACATAAAACATTCTTGCATTTAGATATGTTTTCTTGCCATAATTTAGATAGAATCATTTAGGGTGCTTTAGGTACATGTTTGCTTTGCTTTGGATAGGTTGATGCCTTGCGTCAGGATTTTTGCTTGAAAGATGGATTTTCTTGTGCTTGTATGTGTGCCTAGTAAAACGGACCCTAAGGGATTGGCCTAGTGCCTAGGGGGTGCATTGCTAAATGGCCTTGCCTATGTGATGACGCAAAGACAACATAGTTCAGGGAGTTGGACCAGGGATGGACTAGAGGATAGACAACAAGATATAGGATGGACAAGAAAGTGGAGCCTCAGGGGCGCATTGAAAATGCTCTTGCCTACGTGACGATGCAGAGGCAACATAGTTCAGGGTGACCCTATGATACTGATGACAGACATTACGCTAGGCTGACACTGTGGATAGGATACTGGATAAGACCATAGTCAATAAGGCGACAAAAAGAGATGTATCAATCCATGATAGGTTATCATTAGGTTACACAAGGTACTTTATTATGAACTAGATATGGATTGGATGAGCAATGATGGTAGGAAGAATGGACACAAAGTGATTGGTTTCCCAAAGATGGAGAAGGCGGTTTATCACAAGTAATGCCTATTTACCAGGCTTTCACCACTTTATTTTATTTGCATGAAAGCTAGAAGTACACATGACACCTGCTTGCCAGTTTTTCATCATGGTACCTATCCAAGGTGCCTGTTTGCTAGGTTTTCACCAGATGATTATCTTTTTGTTTTTTTTAGATTTTTTTAAATTTTTTCTAGTTTTTTTTTATTTTTTTGAATTTTTGCCCCCCTTAGATTGGGGTTCTCTTAGGTATAGAACCAGCAAAGATGCATACTAGTGATTGGGTCATCCAACAACTCACCCTCTGATGTTGCTGATTGATATGCCCCCGATCCATAGGCTGTAATGATGACATAAGGACCAAGCCAGTTGGGTTCAAACTTACCTTTCTTTTCCTGGTCCTCTTGATTATAGGGATTTTCGTTAAGTACTAGATAACCAACATTGAAGAACCTTGGACAGATCCTATGATTGTAGCTTCATGACATTCTCTATTGATATGCTTTGAGATGGTTGAAGTCCTGTTGCCTTCTTTCTTCTAACAGCTCTAACTCTTGCAGTCTGGAAACTCTGTAGTCTTCATCAATGATAAGAACTTTTAATGACACCCTTAGAGATGGTAACTTGACCTCAATGGGCAAAATGGCTTCTGATCCATAGACAAGGGTGTATGGGATAGCACCTATGGGAGTGCATATACTGGTTTGATAGGCCCACAGAGCAAGATTCAGTTGTATGTACCATTCATGGCCAGCATCATTGACTATCTTCTTGAGGATTTTCAAGATTGTTTTGTTGGATGCCTCTGCTTGGCCGTTGCCTTGTGGATAGTAGGGGGTGGAGAAATGATGTTGGATTTTGAATTTGTCATAAAGCTCTTGGACATCCTAGTTCTTGAAAGGTCTTTTGTTATCCATGACAATGGATGAGGGGATTCCATATCTGCAAATGAGGTAATTGAGGATGAAGGAGGCAATCTATTTGCCTATGACATTTGTGAGTGGAACGGCTTCAATCCACTTGGTAAAATATTCAATGGTAGTTATTATGAACTTGTGACCGTTAGATGATGGAGGGTGAATTTTTCCTACAAGGTCGAGTCCCCACTGACAAAAGGGCCAAGGTGTCATTAAAGGTCGTAGCTCTTGAGCTGGAGCATGTGTCAAGTTTCCATGTATTTGGCATTGCTTGCACTTCTTCACAAATTGATATGAATCTGTTTCCATGTTTGGCCAATAGTATCCCAAACGTATGAGTTTCTTAGCTAATGAAGGACCGCTAGATTGTGTTCCACAAATTCCTTCATGTACATCTCATAAGGTGGTTTGAGATTCTTCCCGTTCTAAACATCAGAGTAAAGTACCATCCAGACCTTGGTGGTATAGGGTATCAGCAATAATGGTGTAACGAGAGGTATGGCGAATGAAGGTTTGACGTTGGTTAGAAGATAAGTTGGGTGGTAGGGTGTTATCCTTGAGGTAAGTGTAAATCTTACCATACCAAGGTGAATCAGAGCCAATTAATAGGCATATGGAGTAGGTTTCAGGAAGATCATAAGCTGGTTGCATAACCTTCTCAACCAAGAACTCATACTGTGACTCATTCTGTGGGATCTTAAGGAGTGAGGCAATGGTTGCCATGGCATCTGCTGCTTTGTTTTCAATGCGAGGTATTTGTTCAAAGGATATGATCACAAAGTACTCTTTAAAGTCATCTACCATATGCTTGTATGGGATTAACTTGTCATCTTTGGTCTGATAGTCATCGTTGACTTGATTGATTACCAGTTGGGAGTCGCCATAGACATTTAGCTCCTTGATTTTCCATTCTGCTGCCATTTTGAGACCAATGACCAAGGCCTCATACTCTACTATATTGTTTGTGCATGGGAATAGTAGACGATAAGACTTTGGTATGGTGTCTCTATGAGGAGTGACCAACAAGATTCCTACCCCCAATCCATGGTTTGTATAGGATCCATCAAAGTAGAGTTTCCATGAGTGTGTTGTGATACTGAATATGGCTTCATCTGGGAACTCGAATGTCATTGGTGTGGTATCATATAATGGTACTTCTGCTAACTAACCTACAATGATTTGACCTTTGATAGCTTTCCTTTCTATGTACTTAATGTCATATTCGCTTAGGAGCATTACCCACTTAGCTAGGTGACCTGTGAGGAATGCTTTCCTTAAGAGGTACTTTAATGGATCTATCTTTGTAATAAGCTTGACTAAATGTGCTAGCATGTAATGTCATAGTTTTTGGGAAGCAAAAACCATAGAAAGACATGATCTTTCTATCTAGGAGTATTGTATTTTGTAGCCCACCAATGTGTGACTGATGTAGTAGATAGCCCGTTCTTTGCCCTCATAATCTTGTTGTGCTAATAGGGTGCCCAGAGTTGTCTATGTAGAAGATATGTAAAGTAATAGTAGCTTGCCTTGGATAGGAGGGTTCATGAGGTATTCCTTCAGTTTGCCAAATGCTTCTTCACACTTCTCATCCCATCTAAATGGAATGTTTTTGTGTAAGGGATGGCTAAAAGGTTGGCACTTGTCTGCTAGTTGTGATATGAACCGATGGATTGCTTGTAATTTGCCCTGTAGAGACCGCAGTTGAGTGATATTCTTTAGTAGTGGCATTTCCATGATAGCCTTGACTTTGGCAGGATCTACTTCTATCCCATTTACTGATACAATGAAGCCTAAGATCTTACTAGAGGTGACTCCAAACATACATTTCTTCAGGTTCAGCCTGACTTTGAAGTGTTCTAGTCTCTGAAAGACCTTTCTAGTACATCTAGGTGGGATTCTCTTGTTATTGACTTTGCAAGGATATCATCTACATAGTCTTCCATTGTGACATGCATCATATTATGGAAGATAGTGGTCAAAGCATGTTGATATGTTGCCCCAACCCAAATGGCATGACATTCTAGTAGAAAGTGGCGCATGGACAAGTAAAAGTAGTTTTATGTTGGTCTTTTAGTGCTATCCTGATTTGAATATATCCAAAGAAGCCATCCATAAGAGATAACATGGTATGTCCTACTGTCAAGTCAACTATGATATCAATATTAGGCAACGAAAAGTCATCCTTGTGGCAAGCTTTGTTTAGATCTCAAAAATCATTGCACAATTTGACTCTACCATCAGGTTTGGATACTGGTACTATGTTGAATACCCACTCTGGATAGTCTATTGCTCTAATGAACCCTACGTCCAGGAGTTTCTTGAGTTCCTCTTTTACTAGTAATTCAATGTGGGGATGCATCTTTCTGAGCTTCTACTTGACTGGTTTGACCCCTAGATCTAGTGGAAGATGATGTAGAATTAAATCTGGATCTAAACTAGGCATATCTGTGTATGACCAAGCAAAGTTGACCTACTTTTTCTTGAAGAATGGTATAAATTTGGTCTTCTCTGGTGGAGATAGAGACTTTGCAAAGTGAATGATCTTAGGATTATCCTCTGTTCCAATGTTGACAGGTTCTGTAGGTTCCACAATAATCTGAGACTTCTCCTGATACATGTCAGTGGGGAGAGTGTCAAGTCTTCTATCGTTTAGCACCTCAGAGAGGTTTTCACCATTTGATGCATCCTTTCTTTTTACTATTTCAGGATCTGATACTGCTATAGAGTGCTTTTCACCATCAAATCCATTTTTGATTTTTATGTTTTTGTGACTAGAAGGCTTGGTACCCTCTCCAAAATAAGCCATGGTGTTGAGTTTAATAGTGAAGCCAGCTTTATAATCTCCTGTAGGTAGGTGGTCCCTAAGTTCCTTGTAGTCAATATAGGCATCATGATTTTGGAACATGTCTAGTTGCGTGGTTCCTTGTAAGTCCCAGTCGATAAGTTCAAGATGCACAAGGGGAAGGGGGTCGGAAGATAGATCTGATTCATTAGGTGTGATTGTTTGAATGGATATACAGTCAGGATTGAGATCGGTAGGGATAGGATCCAGGATGGTACTTTCTTCAAGATTGTTTATTGAGATGGAACTTCGACCTTCCTTGAAAGTCATACTCTCAAGAGTTGGCGAATCAGACTCTAATGGTCTATGCGTTAGCATTAGTCCCTCATGGTAGGGGCTATAGGTTTGAATGGTGTTAATTTCTTTTTCCTCATAGTAGTGCTCTATGAGTTCATCCCATTCATATTCATTAGAATCTGTGTCACTATCTTCTTGTAGGGCATGGATCTATTCCACAAAACAAGCATTGGCCTCAGCTTTACCTTTGTCCTTGTATCGTAAACCTTTTGTAGTTGTTTCTAGTGAGGATGAAGAGGGTTGGATGGGTTCTATTATTCCTTCTTTTCTTAGGCCAATGGGGCCTTGTCCTTCATAACCCATTCTATGTAAGATAAACTCACCACACCCATAGATTTATGTTGGGAGCTTAGGTGGTTCTTGTTTGTGTTATCTTCCTCTATGTAAAGCCATTGTAAGACATCTCTCTCCTTACTTTCATCTGATAGGGTCCCCCATTTTACAAAGGGAGTTGTGGGAGTTTCAAGAGAAGCAAAAGGTTTTGGCATGTACTTAGGTGGAGGTCGCCCAAAGTATCTTGGAGATAGGGGCTGTTTGGCTAAGTTAAGGTTGTGCTCGATGGAGTATTCCCCTACCCCTGTTTCTTTGATGGTGATTTTCTACTCTTTGGGCTTGGATGAGGAATCTTCAAAGGTAGAATCATGCTGTGGGATGGGGGATGTAGAAGCTCTATTGTTGGGAATGATGCAATCAGGCTTTGATCGGATAGTGTTGCAATGCTGAAAAGGATTTGGATCACCTTGGATGGTTATCTGTTTGCCCTTATGAGGAAATTTGATTCATTGATGATAGGTAGAAGGCACATCTTTCATGGCATGAATCCAAGGTCTACCTAGGAGGATATTATAGGCTAGCTCCTTGTCTAAGACTTGGAAAACAACATCCTTTATCAATGGTCCAACTTGTATTGGTAATACCACTGTTCCTTTAGTAGTTCTTTCTTCTTCATCATAGGCCTTAATAGTGATCTTTTTCCTTGGATCCACTACATTTTCAGAGAACCCCAATGTAAGGACTAGCTTGAGCATTCAAATATTTAAACCGGCTCCTCCGTCAATAAGAACTCTTTTGATATGGTGTTTATGAATGAAGGTGTGATATGCAAGGGTGTGTTATGAGGCTGAGACACTGAAAGGTCATCCTATTCAATAAATGATATGGTGCCTAAGGAGGTTAGATTTCCTACCATGGCTTGTAACTTCTCTTGGGCTAGGTTCGTGGGCATAGTCATTTCCACTAGGGCTTTATCAAGAATTTCCCTATAGGAGGGAGATAGATGCGACAACTCTAAGATAGATATGTGGGTAGTAGTTTTCTAAAGTTGGTCTACGACACTGTATGTATGGGAATTAGACAGAGAAGGTGATGACCTTGGAGGAAGCGTGTTTAACATGACCTTACCACTACAGGTGATGATGCTACAATCAGTTTTGTTGGGTCCTGATTGTTAGTTGAATGTGACCACTTTGACTTGTGGGATGTGCTCTGATATGCAGTTGACGGTATAATTGAATGGTACGCTTACATAGATAGCATTGTTATTTCCATTGTTTTGACTATGCCTGTTGTGATTGTTGTTGTTGTTATATGGCCTGTCGTGATTGAGGAGTGGATCCTTGTATACCAAATGTGTCTCATTAGAGGTATGTTCTTTAGTGCCTACCTAATTTTGGTCAAGTATGTCTTGAATGATGTGTTTGAGACATATACATTTGTTGGTCGTGTGGCCTCTTCCTCTATGATATTTGTAGAAATTTGTATCTTTCCAATAGTGAGGTTTTATTTGAGGTTCATAGTTGCTAGTTTGTGGAAGAGTGATCTCATTGTTGGCTAATAGCTTTCTTAATGTAGACTCTTGGGACTCCCCTAGTGGTGTGAATTTTTTCCTAGGGTTGGAGTTGAACCATGGTTTTGGCTCATGAGTGAAGGTTTTGTTTGGTGTAGCATTGTTTGCTTCTCCTTTGAGAGTGAAGATTGGTTGTTGTTTGGAATCTGCCACTTTGGCATCAACTACTCCATCATTGATGACATTTTTGTTCTTTGTCCAAAACTTTGACTTGTCTGTGGTGTAGTTAGAGTTAGGGGTGTCCTTGTACAACTTTATTTTCCCATTGGCAATCATAGCTTTCTCAATAAATAATCCCATCTCATTGACTTTTGAAAACAAGGTAGGGCATTGAATTTGGAGTTGGTAACTTCGATCGGGGTTAAGGTTGTGGATAAATATTTTTGTCAATTGCTTCTCAAGTATGTCATATGAGCATTTTCTTGCGAGTTGTCTCCATCTTTGTAAGAAAGAGGTAAAAGATTCACCACCTTTTTGCTTTGTATTGCATAGATCAAGCATGGAAACTTCATGTTCAATGTTATATGAGAAGTGTGTGACGAACTTGTTTACTAACTCATTAAGAGTTTTGATACCTGGTGGAAGTCGTGAGAACCATTCCATGGCTTAACTACCTAGAGATCTAGGGAATAGTCTCATTAAAAAAGTTTCGTTGTGAGCCACTTCCATGCATGCGACATTAAATTCCCTAATGTGATCTCTTGGGTCTTCTTTCCCTTTGTACTTGTCAAACTTAGGAACTTTGAATCGAAAGGGGAAGGGCACCATGTTCAAACTTTTGTCAAAGGGTTATGGTGCAATGTCTTCCAAGGAATAAGTTTTAGTTGTTGTTCCTATTTTGAGATCTGTCATTTCCTGCGTTAGGCTCTCAATTTGTTTTTGCAATGTTTCCATAGGTATGTTTGGGTCTACAAATTTATTTCCTTTGTCCTCACTAGTGTGGTTTTCATGAGTTTCCTCTACGGTTTCTTTCAGTTTGTTGAGATCAAAGTCCGAGGGGAGTTTAAGTCCTAAGTTTGCAAGATGAAGAAAGTACCTTTGAGGGTCCTCCTTGAGCATTTTTTCTAGCATGCATTTAAATTTCCAATCTTGGAAGGTTCCTTGGTAATCTTCATGAGAGATTTCCTCATCACTATCATGAGGGGACACAATGCGGTTGGATGTCTTAGCCATTTCAAGTTGTTTCTGGTATTGAGATCTAGTTAAGACCATGCGAGGCGACATGGGAAGAGGTGGGCTGAAACTAGAGATTTTGGTAAGGTGTTGGTGGAGATTGTTGAGAAGAGGATACTTGTGACGAGATTCAAACAAAGGGACTCTTTTGATCAATGATTCCAAGTAAGTTGGTCGACACAAGACGATAGCCACAAGTAAGGATATCCAGTACCTATTTATTGTGTAGAGACTAGTCGTGCACCAAGACCACTAGCGAAGTTCTGTGACTTACTAGGGTTACTTGAATCAGAAATGATTTGAAAAGGGTCTTGCACTAATCTGATATGGAAATTTTGACTTTGTCTAGGAAAGACGTGGTAGAAGATGGATGAGATGATTGACAAAAGGGAGGGTATGCTATGGAAATGGATGGAAAAGGAGACTGCATTGTAGATCTGATCTCATAAACTAGAACAAGGCTGAAATGGGTATCTAGAAATGCTAAAAATTTTCTCTCAAAATATGTGGAAATGCTCACTATTACGGATGCATAGGTACATAAGCATTGAAACAGAGGATATATGCACAACAAGTCGGTGTACAAGCGCAGTTCTGGTAAAATTTAAAGGCACGGGAATAGATGATAAATGCGCAGTGAGTTAGAATATATGCACAACAGGTTGAGGTAAATGCGCAACTTTGCAAGACAGATGTGTAGTTCTAGTTTTCTTGAGTATTTTTGCAATTTTTTTGGGCACATTTTTCAGTGTTTCTGGTTTCTTGGTTGCAAGATGGTCTTTTTTATCTGATTTCCTTAATTATGGCGAGAAGACATAGCAAACACAAAGGATGTTTTCATGGTTAATAATTTTTTTTTGTAATTCTTTGGACTCTTTTTGACTCAAAAAGAAAGTCCAAATCCTAGGTTGGAAATGACAATATTTGTTGGATCCCCTAGCTGTGCATATTCAAAGCAGATAGCTTCAGGATCTTGGTAGCATCGGATCCTCTCCATGGCACACACTTCTCACACATACCAAGATCTGAGTTTCCCAAGGCTCGTACCCCCACCGAACCTTAGGATTGTCTTTGCTATCTCTACTAAGAACCATAAGAATCGGGGTGGCTTCGAAGGTCCCACCTTTTGTGCCAACAAATAGAGGGATTTTGGGCTACTAAAACAAGGATGACTAGTAAGTGTAACCATTCAAGTGGTTATACATGCGGCAACACTACTCTCTGTTATGGAGTCTCCCAGCCTACAAGGGTTGTGCCTTGGAGGGTTTTGGAGGAGGTTAGCTATCGATATAACACAACTTCACTCATTGTTTGAAGCTTTCACTCCAAACACAATTTATTTATAGTGGCTCGGCAGGGTTTGGCTTTAGCCTGTTACCACTTAAAGTCGTTCCTACTTGGATGGAAGGATATCCAAGGGCAAGCCTCTCTAAAGGTTTAACACATGCAAAAATGATATGTCTGGCATTATGGTCACCCAAGATAGGGGAGAGAATAGGTCTGGTATCATTCCCAAAAAAATGAAAGATGGTGGTTTTTTTCCCCTAATTAAAATGAAAAAGACTATATGAGATAGCTACTTGGGCACACATGCAAGTTGTTAAATTTGAAAACAAGATAGTAGTGGTTCAATTTTATCCTCCTAGCTTTGGGACTAGATTCAATTTGTTGATGCAACAAGATCAAGTTACTCCCTTCCTAGTTAGATCTAGATGTGATTTTGCATGAACATTCAGTTACTATCCTTTAAAAAGATGATGTGTGTTAACTATGCAACTAGAATGACTAAACCAGCCCCTAATCCTACAAGTAGATGAGAGAATATCCCTATAAAAAAAAGTGTCAGTGTTAGCAAAACCACAAGAAATACCATAAAACCACTGTTTAGAACAGATGCGTAGCTTCAGAGCCTGAATGCATAGAAACAGAGCTTAGAAGCGCAAAAATTTTAAAAGTGTAGAAACAAACATTAAAAGCGCTGAAATAGAGAGTATATGCATTGTTAGGTAGATGCGTCGTAATAGATCATAAATGCACAGCTTCAGGATGCAAATGCACCAAAAAATCATATGCACCAGAACATAGCTCAGATGTGTGTTGGAATGGGTCATATGCGTTGAATCCTCCTATGTATGGAACTTTAACTCACAAAAACTCAATTTTTTGGGTTAGATTGGGGCAAGGCCCCATGGTGGGTGCCAAAAATGTTTAGGGAAATTATGCATAAATATCAATGATATCAATAAATACCCATAACTCAATGAAATATAGAAATAAAGGAGATTTAAAACAATGAACAATACCTCAACAAACCTCTTTACCTCATGGCTTCCATTGGTGGCCTATCGCAAATGATCTTGTGTATGAATATGCCCTCAGAAGGTGCACTTCCTTGCTATTCCAAGATATCAAGTGGGAATGGCCGTGATAGTTTATTGCAATGAAGATGAGCTTCACAACAATGGTAATGGTGATATGGTAACAAGTTGATCACAAGCAAATGGAATGACTTGGGTGGAAGAGGTGCGTTGTAATTCCTATAGAGTAACGATACTAAAGTCTTGGATGAATGAAATGGAAGAATTGGGTTCAATTTATAGACTTTTGGGAGAGAAGATCAACGGTATAGAAATAATGAGAAGATCAACAATATAGAAGACTTGAGAGAATGTGTACAAATAGAAAGAAGACAAGTGTCACACAAAAGCTATTTTGTTTGAGTTAACTACTTTCTTTTATAAAGATAAGATATGCTTTCATAAATTAGAATGTTATTTTCTAATTTAAGAGTTATTGATAAAAACAAGGTTGATTGAGTTAGTTAACTCAACTTGTGATTTGCTTTTGCATGATTTGAGAGAAATTAAATAATAAATTATTTAATTTTGTGTGCATGAAGAAGAAGACTTATTTTTAGAGGATTTGGAAGATTTTTGAGAAATTTGAAGATAAAAAAGCAAATTAAATAAATAAATTTATTTAATTGTTGTGCATGATTTGGAAGAATAAATAAAATATTTGATTATATTTTATTTTTAGAGATTGAGAGAATTTAAATAAATTTGATTGATTTATTTAAATTTGGAAGAAGAATTGACTTAATTAAATAATTAAGAATTATTTAATTGTTTGGAAGGATTTAATTAAATAAAGGATTTATTTAATTATTGACTTTAGAAGAGGTAATTAAATATTTTGATATTTAATTAATTTAGAGGAATATGAATCAAATAAATAAATTTATTTATTGATAGAGGAATTTAGACAGAATAAATATTAAGAATATTTATTTAGACAGAGTCGTGTCATTTTTAAGCGTATACACCTCAAACAAAAGTTTTGGGCTGAAGCTGTAGCCACTACTTGCTACCTAGTAAATAGGTCTCTTACATTAGCTCTTATTGGTAAGACACCTATGGAGGTGTGGTCTAGTAAGAAGCCTTCAGTTAGACATCTTCGTGTTTTTGGTTGTGAGGCATATGCACATGTGGAGAAAAGGTCAAAATTGGAGAACAAGGTTGTTAAGTGTATTTTCATTGGCTATGGTGTCGGTGTGAAAGGATACAAGCTTTGGAATCCTATGGATGGAAAAGTGTTGTATAGCAGAAGTGTTATCTTCAAAGAGCTAACACCTTCTTCCGTTGTTCTATAGTTAGAACAGACAGAAAAGAAAGAGGATGTGGTTCAGTTTCCTTCTACCCCTGAGAAGACTAAACTGATAGACCCTGTGAGACCTAATGATATGGAGAGCTCTAGTAGCTTTGAAATCTCAGAAGAAAAAGAAGAACCTCAACCTCATCCCTTAAGGAGGCCTACACAAAAAAGGAAGTAACCTAATAGGTTTGGTTATTCATTGCTTGATTCTAGTTGTGCTTTTGCCTTGCTTACTAACATTGATGAGCCTAGAACTATGATAGAGGCTATGGGCATGAAAGATGTGGGTTCTTGGAAGGAGGCCATGGAAGATGAGATGACTTCTTTGGAGAATAATAAAACTTGGGACTTGGTGCCTTTGCCTGAAGGACGGAAACCTATTGGATGCAAATGGGTGTTCAAGAAGAAATTTGGTGCAGATGGTAGTGTTGAAAAGTACAAGGCCAAACTAGTTGCGAAGGGGTACTCACAAGTGGAGGGAATTGATTATGGTGAAATTTTCTCTCCCATTTCAAATATAACATCTATTCAATTCTTGTTATCACTTACAGCAACTTATGACTTAGAGGTGGAGCATATGGATGTGAAAACAACTTTCCTTCATGGTGATTTGGAGGAAGAGTTTACATGTCACAGCCAAAGCATTACATAGAGAAAGGTAAATAAAAATTGGTTTACAAATTGAAGCAGTCTCCTAGGATGTGGTATATGAAATTTGATGCCTTTGTGTTGTCGATTGGATTTCTGAGATCAAAATCAAATCATTGTGTATTACAAATTTAAAAATAATCGCTTTCTCATTATTCCATTGTATGTTGATGATATGTTGTTAATTGGGAATGGTAAGAATATGATTTTTGATTTGAAGTCTCAATTGTCAGCATAGTTTGAGATGAAAAATCTAGGGGTAGCCAGGTACATTCTGGGAATGGAAATTAGAAGAGACAGAGTTAACACAAAACTTTGGTTAAGCCAAAGTAAGTATGTGAAGACCTTGTTAGATAGGTTCAGCATGGCGGATTGTAGACCATTGTGTGTTCTTGTTTCTTTGGGGACAAAGTTATCTGTTAATGATTGTCCAAAATCTCCTTCTGAGATGGAGGACATGGGGTGTGTGCAAGAAGTTGTGTCCACTTATTGGCCAAAAAGTGGAAGTGTTTTCCCTGATTTTCAGAATTTGTCACATTTGACCTAAAAATTTGAAGCACTTAACGGTGGAATCTTGGAAAAAGTCACTAAATATGAAATGTAGTACTCAGAATCTAGTTTCCAAATATGCAATTTTTTTCAATACCCAGATGATAGAAAGTGATTTTGAATAGGTGTTTCTAAAAACCACTGTTTAAAAGTCACTTTTTTTTTACTATACCATGTACGTGTACGTCATCCATATTTTGACCTAAATAATCATATTTTTCAAAATCCTTTTGGGAAAAGATTTGTAACTCACTGAAGCACGTTTTCCATATTTTTTTGTAATTTTTTATTGAATATATTTTTTTTCATTAATTTTTTATTGGCCATTTTTGGTCTTTTAAAAAATCATCGTGTACGTCACGCATAAGATGACCTAAACTTAACATTTTTTGAATTTTTTTTTTTTTAAATTGAAAAGAATTGTCTAAAGTACGTTTTCCTACAATTTTTTTTACAAAAAAAATGTTAATAAAAAGTTATTAAAATACTAAAAAACCCTAATAATTCAAGTTTATGGACCTATTTCATCAGAAATTGATTAAAAAATAGAAAAAATAATCCAATTGTAAAAAAAATTACATATTTAGAATCTACACTGTCTCATCTATAATGGGTTTTAATTTCGTCAAAATATTCTGCAAAATAGACCTTTAGATATATGCCCAAAGTCACTATTTTGTTGTGACATTGACAGGACCTTCAAGTTGCAGGTCAAACCTGGTCCAGAGGTCAGGTTCGGGTCCCCAAAGCATTTCCCGAACCGGGTTACAAAGCAAAACCCGAGCTTAAAATTCAAATTTTAAATAACGGGATCCCGTTTCATAAAAGGTTAATATTTTAACCTTTATAAAACGGGATCCCGTTTTTAAAACGGGATCCCGTTATGAAACGGGATCCCGTTTTGAAACGGGATCCCGTTTTGAAAACGGGATCCCGTTTTATAAAGGTTAAAATATTAACCTTTTATGAAACTCAAAACGGGATCCCGTTTCTTGAAAACGGGATCCCGCTTTTGGCTCGGGATTCCGAAGCAAAACGGGATCCCGTTTTTAAAAAGCGGGATCCCGTTTTATAAAAAGCGGGATCCCGTTTTGGTTAACCCGATTTCAGATTTTTTTCTAACTCTGAAACTTCCACCTTAAGTGGACACAACTTCTTGCATTTACCCCATGAGAAGAGTACCTTATGCTAGTGTTGTTAGCAGTTTGATGTATGCTATGGTTTGAACAAGACTAGACATTGCCCAAGTAGTGGGAGTCCTTAGTCAATTTATGGCTAATCCTAGATAGGTACATTGGGATGTAGTAGAGCGAGTGTTTAGATATTTGAGGGGTACTTCCAAGTATTCCATATGCTATCATAGTAATCCTACAAGACCTCTGCATTCTATTTGTATTCATGGATTTGTGGATTCTGATTGGGCAGGTGACATTGACAGTAGGAGATCCACCAGTGCTTACGTGTTTACTATGTTTGGTGGTGAAATTAGTTGGATGAATAAGTGACAACCTGTGGTTTCTTTGTCCATGATAGAAGATGAGTATATGGTAGTAACTCATGCTTGTAAGGAAGCCATTTGGCTTAAGAGATTGTGTTCAGATGTTGGTGTTGATGCAGGATAGATTACTATCTATTGTGACAGTTAGAGTGCGATTTGCCTAGCAAAGAATCTAACTTTCCATGCCAGAACAAAGCATATTAATGTACAATTTCACTTCATGTGAGACATGGTAGAGGATGGGAAGGTAAATTTGGATAAGTTATACACTTTGAAGAATGTTGTAAATGCATTGATGAAACCAGTGGGCACAAAGGAGTTCAGATGGTGTTCAGAGTCTATAGGCCTCTTGGCCTATAGCAGTTAAATCTTGTCATTTCCATTGGCTCTTACAAGGTGTTTGACAAGTAGGAGAATGTTGGGAATTAAGGTGTCTCAACCTTGGTAATTCCTTGTATTTATTTATTTATTGCCTATTAATGTATTTTGGATGCAAGTCCTATTTCGTCATCTTGTGGGAGTTGGAACGGTGATGTGTCATCCTACATGGAAGGTGACCACATGTAATTTTGTCCTCACATGAGGAGATAGGCATACCACTTAATGGTAGAGGTATTTTTCCATGTGTCGGCACTTTGACTAGTGTGTAAGTGAATCTTGACCGAAATGGTTATGACAGATTCCTATGACAGAATCTATGATGCATAAGAGTCGTAAATGGAATGTTCTATGATAGGTGAAGACGTGTGTCACAAGGCATCTTGGAAGAAGGCATCTTTGGGCTCCACAAGGAGGGTGATGATGTGTTGTAAGAGAATATGCTATTTTTAGGCACTCATGATAGATTCTCTTACAGCTATAATAGTTGTCAGTTATGACAAATTCTATGACAATCGTAAGATGCGTAAGAGCGTCTGTCATTGCTCAACTTGGGAATAGGCGACCATATTGGGATGGGGTGATGTGACAAGTGTCATGACCATGTTACAGTGTTGGAAAAATGTCCCTAGGTCTGGGTTTTGGGCTATGAGACCAAGTTGGATGCCCATCTTAAGGAAAGTTCATTTTTGCCTTGTAAACTTCCATTTAAGCAAGTGCTTTGAGAGGAGATGTATTATGTGATTGACAGGTACTGTTATGCTACCAAATCATCTCTAGATACAAGTATTGAAGACTCCTATAAAGACTTGCATTGCAAGTGTGTTGTAAACTTCATTGTTTAGATAATACATTGTGCAAGTTTCAGAGTGTGGGGTTTTTCACTCGTAAGGGTTTTCCCCACGTTATATCTTGTCTCTCTCTCTTCTATCTTACATTCTTGTGTTGTGTATTACTGCAATATCTCTATTGTTGGGTTAATAACACTATAATTGTAAAGGTTAAAAATAATTTGCACACATCTCTCCTCATTAGATTAGTGTAGGAAGTAATTTCTCCACACCTAGCTTCCTTTCAATAAAGACAACAAATCTAGGTGAAAGCTCATCTTGGTCAACATTTTATTCATGCTCATGTTCATGTTCATGTGTGTCATTGAAAGTGTTGGGTCCCAAAACCATAACTCCACTTCCTAGGACAAAATCACACTAACAAGGCTAGGGTTGTCATTATGTAAGCATAATCAACCTATAAACAAAATATGGAGGGTTAAAGGTCAACTCTATAGGAGTGGGTTTCATCCCCTACACTTTGAGCTCATCTTAAACATTGGAAGGATATTTCAAAGGGGTATACCTGAATAGGCATTGAGTTCAAACTAGATGAACAACTAAAAAAACTAGAAAACCAAACCCAACTCATCCTCTTGACTCCAAAAGCTGTCACTAAGTCAAGAATGATTGGTTGTCATAATAACCTCTATATAGCTGATTCAACTATGCGAATGTACATGCAGAGGAAAGATGTTTTTTTTTCCTTGAACCACAGGTGAATGATTTGTTTAATTTAAAAGAGTGTTTGATCCTTCTCCAATATGGACCAGTGCCTACTCTATTGGGCACTGAGGCATAAGCAACAAAGAGGGAAGAAAGGACTGGCCCAGCATCAACAGAAAACTAAAATGTATTCACATACATTCCTTAGATTATATTTCTGATGCAGATAAGACAAGAGAATCCAATGAAGGATTGTCCCATCATGCGGCCCAATCAACTTCTCTTATGTGCATTGTGATAACAACAATATTCATGCCTTCAAATTATAATAATCATGTGCTCAAAACTTCAAAGATTCAAACAAATTATATGTGCCAACACATCCTTGTTAAATTTCAGCCTTAAGATTGTTGTTTGGCAAGATTACTCCTCTTCTCTTAGATGAAAATTAACTTTGATAATTTCCAGCCATTAAGGATTTTTTTTTCCCCCTTTTATTCCTTTAGTTGCAGCAAAAATAAATGTATATTAATCTCTTAAACTTGCAGCCCTTAAGTTCAAATAAATTGTGAATGTTGTAGCAACAATTTCAGCTATGAAGTAACACCATATCTTGAGAATTTCATAAAACATGAACAACAACAAATACTTACAAAGCAAATGTTTTTATGCAGCCAATCAAGATGGTAACACACATACATAACCTCAACAAATCCAACTATGAAATATCTCCAAACTTTCAAACTATCCACCTCCATAGCTTACAAATTCAAAAAAAATTCATCTAACAAGTCACCATGGATGTTCACCTTATTTCCCTCATCAAAATAGTTGTATTTCCCTTAGAGAATTATCTTCAACATCACCCGTGGACATCCTCTTGATGACCTACAAAAATTAGAAATAAATTTGGGCTCTTCTCTTCTTTTTCAATGCCTCTTTGGAGCCAAACTTCAATCTATTTATAAGATCTCCTTTGCATAATTTCATCTTCCTCATTTTAGGCTCCAATGACTCTTGGTATTCCTCTTCTTGCTTGGTGGGGTCCAACATGGAGAAAGGTGACTCTTGGGATTCTTTTATTGCTTTCTTTTATGTCTTGGGTGCTTGAAAACTTTTTATTGTGCAATCTTTGTCTTCTAGCATGTAGGTTACTAGGATTTTTGTCCATATGCAACTTGCCTTGTCTTTTACTTGGAGTGTTGCAGAAAAATATTTGTTTTATTTCCCCAAATTTTGTGTATGATGTTGATTAGCATGTACATGAGGGTGCCCTTGTACCAATTTCATACATTGGACATACTTAATTATCTAGAACCAAACTACAATGACGCATTTGTAACAAAGAGATGACTTAAAACAAAGTATGTATTGACTTAAATGTTGTCACACATTATCAAATCTCTATTACAATCGTACCAACAAATGTGGTGAAGGAAAAAAACAAAGTTGTGACTATGCATT
Source organism: Cunninghamia lanceolata (assembly GCA_027924645.1). Classification (NCBI taxonomy): domain Eukaryota; kingdom Viridiplantae; phylum Streptophyta; class Pinopsida; order Cupressales; family Cupressaceae; genus Cunninghamia; species Cunninghamia lanceolata. The sequence continues at coordinate 10,940,607 of BSBN01000112.1, read as the reverse complement.
CCCCTAAATCATTACAAATAGCCATGGAGACATACCACTGCATAAAATATGCATTACAATTCATTCCTACACTACATCAAAACACATTCTTCCATTCAATGCCCTAACTAGCTTAATTTGAAGCCCTAAAATTATCTTGAGGCACAAGAGACTAGACAATTGGTTCAATGACCAACCCCTTATAACCATTCAAACTTTTGCATATATAGCATTTCAACTTGTTGCACATTCCCAAGCACCACACCCAAGTTATCATAAATTCCAATCCTAGTTCATCATCTAAGATTTGCACATTGGAAAAGAAAACCCATGCTCATTAAAAAATCTAGGCACCAATCAGTTTGTATATCTCTGCAATCTTGGTATACACTTAGGGACTTACCCATTTCAAGCATATACGTCATTCCCAATATGTCGTATCATTTTTCCATTGGAGCCATCTGATCTTGAATGCACCACTTTGCATGTTGGGTACCAAAATCCTTAACAACCCCATCAACTACATTAAAATCATTAAACTCAACCACCCATTTTGCATTAATGGCGTACCCAAAAGTTTTTTGTTAGGAAAGCTAAGTGTGGAATACGCCTTCCTAATGACAATTTTTGAGAGAGAGATATAGATAGTTCATTCAAATTTTAGTTATAGTTCACTTAAGAAGCACATTCATTAGAAAGTAGAATAGACAATTAAACATCACATAGAATTGAACACTAGTTTTACATGGGAAAACCCTTACGGGAGAAAAACCCACACACCAAGTAATAGTCTCTTTGTATTATAGTAAAAAAGAATTACATACAAAGTTGCAGATCCTATGCTTCCATAGGTATCAATTTGCAGTACAATTCTAGTAGCATAATACTTCCTTGATCAACCTTGTTCTATTTTTAATTGAACAATTTGAAGAAAATCATCTATCGATGCAGATCATTCAATGTTCTTATTAGATTCATTCTACATTCCAAACATTTCTAGAAATAGTCGTTTCAGTTCTTGTAGACAAATGGTCAGAATTCGGTTTAACTATCAAAGACACATCAAACCATTGAAGAGACAACAACTGAACTCTCTCTGAACATCTCAAAATCATCTCAACAACCATATTACTTGCCAAGTCATCCTGTCATCCACCATCGACCAACACTCAGCCAATCCCTGCTCCCTCTCGGGGTCTATCCGGGACCCACCACAAAAGGCACGGGCCAGCGGGTGCCATTGGATCAAATACATTTGTGATATGCATTGCTAACTTAGCATAGGCTTTTTCTATCCTTCCACCACATCCAAATTTGATGGTTACCACCATCCCCCACTTCCACTTGATGTGTTGTGCAATGCATTTAATGAGAAGAGAGTGCCTCAAAAAATAGGAAAAGCTTCAAAGTCACAAAGTCACCAAAAATCCAAACTTGAGAACCTATGGTTGGAGGTTATGAAGTTTTGAAAACCCTTAAGTGGCCAAAATAAAGAGACTAAGTTAGGAGGTTGGGAGGTTATGAAACTTTAGATCCATGCAACTTAGGTTAGGAAAACTTAGAACCTCATGACTTAGGTTAGGAAAACTTGGAACCCACTGAAATATAAATGTCAGACCAATGAAGGAGTTTAAACATAACCTGTAGGGAGAAGATCAAGCCAAAACATTTGAGTCATATTTTCCAACATGCTCCAACTTGACAAAGAACTTACTGGTTCCTTTCAATGCTAGAAGTTACTGCATATCATAGGCGCCAAGGCCCATCGAACTGGCACACCATTTGAACTTATCCATGCTCAAAATCTTCATCAATGCACCGACAACATTCATCAGAGTATCAACCTTCTTAAGATTAACCTTTCCATCCTCCACCATATCATGAGCAAAATGATACTGCACATTGTTGTAAATATGTGCCTATGATGTGTTGTCATTGATGTCAACATATCTCTTTGTTAGAAACAGTGAAGACAATGTAGTTTAGTAAAGTAGAGTGCTCCATATTCCCAATGAGATAAAGATCAGAGTCTGTTGATTAAAGGATTTTGTAGAGGATTGTCTGAAGTTGCTCCAGTTAAGAATTGAGAGGTCCGCATGGAGGATTGGTGAAGTTATGGCCATCTAAGTAGAACCCAGTTTTGTAGTTGTTCAAAGGTAATAGAGTGACAGGAATTTGGTCCGGATTGCTCCACATTGGAATATTATGGTCTGTGGTTCTAGAGGTATGTTTGGGATGTTGGTGTGTATCCTCAACTAAGGTGGTTCATGGTTTGGAGGTCAGCAAGCAATCTTTCTAGTGTGACAGTCATGATAGTTAGTGTTCTTAAGTTCCCATATGAAGATGTAAGTGATTCTGGTGATTTGGGGTGGTGCAGTTGTTCTTGTTGATTTCATTGTGCTTATGGACATCTCTAGATCGTGTGCCTATTGTGTTGGTGGTCCATATTGAGGTTTGAGCTCGTAGTTGAAGATTTCTCCTTGAGTGTTGTTCTTTCCAGTCTTGCCTAACCGGATGCTTTGCATGTGTTGTAGATGACCTAAGAGAAGTTCTATGGAGCATGGCATGTTGTTCGAGGAATATTTGAGTCCAAGCTATGTTTGGCCAATAGTGTAGTGGTCTGCATGTAGCATTTTGTATTAAGTCAAGTCTTGTGACTGTAATTGCTTGTAATACCTATCTTGAAGAATGTTCTAGATAGATGATTGTAAGGCCGACTTTGATGTTCATTCCAAAGTTGATGTCATGTATAAATAAGTGTAATGAAGTTGTGTAAATGTGTCCATGTGCGTGAAGATGTGGAGGTAGTGAAGAAGTATTTGGGGGTAGAGTAGAGGTGTTGTGAGCTTCAATGGAACTGAACCTTGGCATGGAGAAGATGTTGTTTCTTAGTTCAACCTTTCAGTGTTAACCATGTGAATGTTTTTGTAGATAGTGAGTCTCTTAGAGTAGTGAGATCTAGGTAGTGTGCCCGAAGGCAGGTACCTTCCCATTTTTCTATTCTTTTAATAGAGAATAAATCTTGTGAGTTAACCTCCACCGTGGTTTTTCCCTTAACTAGCTTTCCATGTAAAAATCCTGGTGTTATGTGTGTTGAATGTGTTTCTGCTCATGTGTTGTTGACTCATGCTTTCATGGTTATATCATTAATCTATTAATAAGTGGTAAAGAAGAGTAGATGCAGCAAAAAGATAAAGTTTTGTGACAATTGTTTCACTCCTCCCTCAGTTGTCTGCCCTAATTTCAAAAATTGGTATCAAAGCCAGTTCCTCTAAAAGAAGGTTGACCGCTTGAGGAGATCCAAGATGTGGACATACAAGAAGCACAGTCTGAGATTTGATGGAACAAAATAGTCTCTTTGGAAGAATCGCATGGAGTGTCATTTGCAATGCATGGGTGATCCTTATTGGTTGATAACTAAGAATAAGTATACTCCTCCATAGAATGGTCCTGCAACTCTAGATGAAATCAAAGAAGCTGAATACAACATTTGGGCTAAAGAAGCATTGTTGAATGCCTTGACTAATACAGAAATGACAAATGCCTTGGAATTGCAAACTACTCATGAAATCTGGAAGAAGCTAGAAACTCTATATGAAGATGATGCATATGTCAAATGTGTTAAGTTATAAAGCCTGAAGGGAAGATATGAATGTTTGAGGATGAGTGAAGATGAAAACATCACTTCCTACATGTAGAAGGTGAATGAATTGTTGTGCAGTATCAGGTGTGTTGGTGGAAAACTGGAAGAATCAGAGATTGTTGCCAAGGTGTTCAGATCCTTACCTACTTCATACAAGCATATAGTTGTTTCTCTTGAGGAGATCATGACTATGACAGATGTTACAAGGGATTAGTTGGGTGGCAAGCTTTTAGCATTTGAAATGAGTGAGTTTGGTGATTCTCTTCCTAAATCAGAATCTGCATTTAAGGCTAGTGTTTTTGGAAAGCCAAGATTTGATCTAGGTGAAATCTCTTCAAGAAGACTAACCAGATATGAGAAGGCAAGGAAGGAACTTGAAGAAGATGAATCTAATCTTGAAGAACTTGAAGCCCTTGTTGCCAAAAGATTAACAAGAGGATCTGGTAAGTATGAAGGAAAGTTACCTTTCAAATGTTTTGCTTGCAATAAGGTTGGTCATTTTGTTTCAAGATGTTCAGAGAGGGTTTCAAAGCCAAACCCTAATAGACCTGGGGTTTAGAAGAAATGCTACTATGTCCAAGAAGCTGCTAATAAAGGAGTCATAGATGATGAATCTGCTATGGGAAGCACCTCTGGAAATGAATGGGTGGTCATTGCTATCAAAAAAGAAGACCCGGTGCCTACTAAATCTACTAGCTGTGTGAATGTGGAATGTACCTTGGCTACTCAGGTTGAATAAAAGGATGAATGGGTGATTGATAGTGGATGTTCTCATCATATGACTAGTGATAAAAGTAAGTTTGTAAGTTTGGAAAGATATGAAGGTGGAATTGTGAAGTTTGAAGACAATTCAGCTGGTAGAATCTATGGAAGAGGTACATCTCTCTTGATGGTAAGAAGAACACTAATGATGTTTTGTATGTAGAAGGGTTGAAGCATAATCTTCTTAGTGTTGGATAGTTGGTTGACAAAGGGTATGATCTCTGATTCAAGGATGGAAAATGCAAAATTTTGGGAAGCTCTAGAACTAAGATTGCATCTGGTACATAGAGTAGAGGTAATATCTTTCATTTAAGTCATATTAGTAAAAGTTGTTTGATTGCTTAGATTGATCAGAGTTGGTTATGCAATAGGAGAATGTGTCATGTAAACTTTGATAACATTGTCAAGATAAGTACTACTCAAGTTGTGAGAGATATTCCAAAGCTTGTGAAACCTGCTAATAGCATGTGTAAGGAATGTTAGTTGGGAAACAGAACAAAGCTACATTCAAAAGTAAGAACAAATTTCAAGTGGATTGTTGTAACTTGTGCACACTGATTTGTGTGGTCCTACCAGAGTTAGGAGTTTGCAAGGAGACATATACTTTATGTTGCTAATTGATGATTACTCCCGAATCATGTAGGTTACTTTCTTGAGAGAGAAATCAAAGGCTCTTGACAGATTCAGGTTGTTCAAGGCTATGGTGGAGAATGAGATTTGTGTGAAGATAATGTGTCTGATATTTGACAGAGGTTGAGAGTTTACCTCTGGTGAGTTTAATGCATTTTGTGAAAAGCATGGAATAAGAAGACAATTATCTGCTCCTAGGACTCCTCAGCAGAATGGAGTTGTGAAAATCAAGAACCAGATGATTTAAGAGGTTGATAGAGCCATGATGATGGAGGCAAATGTTCCACATGTCTATTGGAGAGAGGCTGTGACTACTATTGTCTAAACTCTTAACTGGGTGCAGATCAAAGGTAATACTGGTAAAACACCTTATGAACTGTGGTTTGGTAATGCTCCTACTATGAAATACTTTGGAGTTTTCAATAGTAAATTCTATATCAAGAGAGATGAAGATCTAGGCAAGTTTGATGCAAGATGTGATGAAGGAATATTTTTGTGCTATTCTAACCAAAGCAAGGCATATTGGTTCTTTAACAAAAGATTGAAAAGGATTGTTGAAAGTGCTAATGTCAAGGCTGATGAAAACAAGGAGAGACCTTCCAAGTCTTGTGGATGTGAATTAGATTATCAAAATGAAAGTCCAAATAAAGGAAAGTAAGTTCAAACTCAAACTCATATTTAGATTGCTCTGGAGAATCTAGTGACTCAAGAAGCTAGTGCAAATGTTGAGGAACAAGTTCAAGAATGAGAAGTTCAAGAAAATCCCAAAACTCCCAGGTATGTAAGGTTGACTCATTTTGAAGATCAGATCATAGGAGATAAAAATAAAGGTGTTCAAACTAGAAGAAAAATTGCTAAAGAACAAGTTGAGTATTGTTTGATTTCAAAGATTGAACCAAAATCAGTGAATGAAGCTTGTAATGATGAAAGTTGGGTAAAAGTAATGGAAGAAGAATTAATGCAAATTGAAAAGAATCAATACTTGGGATCTTGTTCCTAGACCTGAAACAAAAAAGTAATTGGAACTAAATGGGTCTTCTGGAATAAATTGAATGAAGATGGTGAAGTTGTGAGAAACAAAGCAAGATTGGTGTGCAAAGGATATTCTCAGGTAGAGAGAATTGATTTTGAAGAAACTTTTTCTCCAGTGGAAAGAATCAAAGTAGTCAGATTATTTGTTGCCTTTTTTGCTTACAAAGATTTCAAAGTTTACTAGATGGATGTCAAGTTAGCATTCCTGAATGGAGAGTTGGAAGAAAAAGTCTACATTGACCAACCAGAAGGATTCCAGTTGTCTGATCAAGGAGATATGGTTTGTAGATTGAGGAAAGCATTGTATGGACTTAAACAAGCCCCAAGAGCCTGGTATGCAAGATTAAATAAGTATCTTCTAAAGTTAGGTTTTAGTAAAGGCACAACTGATAGTAATCTTTATTTCAAAATTGATCATGAACACATCTTGATTGTTGAGGTATTTGTTGATGATATCATCTTTGGTGGAAATGAGATCATGTGTAAAAAATTTGGTGATCAAATGCAAAGTAAATTTGAGATGTCCATGTTTGGTGAAATGAATTTCTTCTTAGGTCTGCAAATCATTTAGTCAAATAAGGGCATCTTCATATCTCAGTCTAAGTATGTGAAAGAGTTGTTGAGAAAGTTTGGAATGGAGAATTCAAAACAAGTGCGTACTCTTATGATAACTAGATGCAAGTTGAGTAAAGATGATGATTCCCTTAAGGCAGATTAGAAAAGGCATAGACCAATGATTGGAGGACTTTTTTATTTGACTCAAACCATACCTAATATTATGAATGCAGTTGACCTTGTTGCTAGATTCCAAGCTGATTCTAGAGAATCTCATGTTGTAGCAGTCAAATTTTTTTTTAGATATCTGAAGGGGACATCTGATTATGGCTTATGGTATCTTAAGGATGATGATTTCACTCTTCATGCATATACAGATGCTAATTGGGTAGGAGATGTGGATGACAGGAAGAGTATTAGTGGTGGTGCATTTTTCTTGGGAAAGAGATTGGTTTCTTGGTTGAGCAAAAAGCAAGATGCAATATCTCTGTCTACTATAGAGGTAGAGTATATAGCAATAACAAGTAATTGTACTCAAGTTTTGTGGATGAAGCAAATGTTGAAGGATATCATAATTGTGTTTGAAGAGCCTATTACAATCTTCGATGATAATTCAAGTGCAATAAACATCTCAAAGAATCTGGTGTTGCATTCAAAGACAAAGCACATATCCATCAAGTGTCACTTGTTGAGAGAGAAGGTAAATGAGAATGAAGTTAGATTGGAGTTTGTTTCTTCAAAGGATTAGATTGTGGATATCTTCACTAAGCCTCTACCTAAAGACACTTTTGAGTATCTCAGAGTGAAGGTAGGGATTATTACCCCTCCTGTTCATAACTAAGGTGCACTCGTGTGCATCAGTCCAATGGAACTCATAGTCATATTTTGTGATATAGATTGGTGTTAAGGGGATGCTACTCAGGGGGAGTAGTCAGTATGTTAATTCTAGAGTTTAGTTTAGTTTTATCTAAGAAATAAAAAAAGGGAGAGATGATTGCAAATATGTGCCCTTTGCCATTGATGTCAAAGGGGGAGAGAAGTCATGTGAAAAACTCATAAGTAAGTAGTTGCTAGTGAAAGGGAGAGAAGTGAAGAAAGTGGTTGCAGGTGTGATAAGAGAAAGAGGGAGAAGTCCTTGTCTTGATGGTCGAATCAGTTTTTCACATCATATGTTTCCATCAATGAAAAAAGGGGGAGATTGTTGCAAATATGTTCCTATGATGTGTTGTCATTCATGTCAACATATCTCTTTGTTAGAAATAGTGAAGAGAATGTTGTTCAGTAAAGTAGATTGCTCTGCATTCCTAGTGAGATGAAGATTAGAGTCTATGGATTAAAGGGTTTTGTAGAGGATTGTCTAAAGTTACTCCAGTTAAGATTTGAGAGGTCCACATGGAGGATTGGTGAATTTATGGCCATCTAAGTAGAATCAAGTTTTACAGTTGTTTAGAGTAACAGAGTGACAGAAATTTGATCCAGATTCCTCCACATTAGAATATTATGGTATGCGGCTCTAGAGGTATGTTTATGATATTGGTGTGTATTCTAAACTCAATTGGTTCATGGTTTGGAGGTCCGCAAGAAATCTTTCTAGTGTGACAGTCATGACAGTTAGTGTTCTTAAGTTCCCGTATGAAGATGCAAGTGATTCTGGTGATTTGAGGTGGTGCAGTTGTTCTTGTTGATTTCATTGTACTTGTGGAGGTCTTTGGATTAGGTGCCTATTGTGTTGGTGGTACACATTGAGGATTGAGCTCGTAGTTGAAGATTTGTCCTTGGGTGTTGCTGTTCTTTCCAGTCTTGGCCGACCGAATGATTTTTGTGTGTTGTGGATGATCTAAGAGAAGTTCTATGGAGCATGACATGTTGTTTGAGGAAGATTTGAGTCCCAACTATGATTGGCCTACAGTGTAGTTGTCCACATGTAGTATTTTGTATTAAGTCAAGTCTTGCGATTGTAATTGCTTGTAATGCCTATCTTGGAATATTTTCCAGATAGATGATTGTAAGGTTGACTTTGATGTTTATTACAAAGTTGATGTCATGTATAAATAAGTGTAATGAAGTCATGTAAATGTGCCCATGTGCGTGATGATGTGGAGGTAGCAAAGAAGTATTTGGGGGCAAAGCAGAGGTGTTGTGAGCTTCAATGGAACTGAACCTTGGCATGGAGAAGATGTTTCTTAGTTCAACCTTTTAGTGCTAACCATGTGAATGTTTTTGTAGACACTGAGTCTCTTGGAGCAGTGAGATCTGGGCAGTGTGCAAAAAGGTAGGTGCCTTCCCATTTTTCTATTCTTTTGATAGAGAATAAACCTTGTGGGTTAATTCACACCATGGTTTTTCCTTTAACCAGGTTTCCACATAAAAATCCTTGTGTTATGAGTGTTGATTGTGTTTCTGCTCATGTGTTGTTAACTCATGCTTTCATGGTTATATCATTAATCTGTTAATAAGTGGTAAAAAAGATTAAATGTAGTAAAAGATAAAGTTTTGTGACAATTGATTCACTCCCCCCTCTCAGTTGTCTGCCCTAATTTCAACAATTGGTATCAGAGCTAGTTCCTCTAAAAGAAGCTTGACCACTTGAGGAGATCTCGGATGTTGACATATAAGAAGGACAGTCTAAGATTTGATGGAACAAATTACTCTCTTTGGAAGAATCACTTGGAGTGTCATTTGCAATGCATGGGTGATCCTTATTGGTTGATAACTAAGAATAAGTATACTCCTCCGTAAAATGGTCCTAAAACTCCAGATGAAATCAAAGAAGTTGAATACAACATTCAGGCTAAAGAAGCATTGTTGAGTGCCCTAACTGATACAGAAATGACAAATGTCTTGGAATTGCAAAATGATCATGAAATGTAGAAGAAGTTGGAAACTCTGTATGAAGGTGATGCAAATGTCAAATGTGCTAAGTTACAAAGCTTGAAGGGTAGATACAAATGTTTGAGGATGAGTGAGAAAACATCACTTCCTACATGCAGAAGGTGAATGAACTTGTGTACAATATCAGGTGTGTTGGTGAAAAAATGGAAGAATCAGATATTGTTGCCAAGGTGCTTAGATCCTTACCTGCTTCATACAAGCATAGAGTTGCTGCTATTGAGGAGATCAGGACTATGATAGATGTTACAAGGGATCAATTGGTTGCCAAGCTTTCAGCATTTGAAATGAGTGAGTTTGGTGATTCTCTTCCTAAATTAGAATCTGCATTTAAGGCTAGTGTTTTCGGAAAGCCAAGATTTGATCTAGGTGAAAGTTCTTCAAGAAGACTAACTAGATATGAGAAGGCAAGGAAGGAACTTGAAGAAGATGAATCTAAACTTGAAGAAATTGAAGCCCTTGTTGCCAAAAGATTACTAAGAGGATCCGGTAAGTATGAACGAAAGTTACCTTTCAAATGTTTTGCTTGTAATAAGATTGTCCATTTTGCTTCAAGATGTTCGGAGAGGGTTTCAAATCCAAACCCTAACAGACCTAGGGTTTAGAAGAAATGCTACTATGTCCAAGAAGCTGCTAATGAAGGAGTCATAGATGATGAATCTGATATGGGAAGTACCTCTGGAAATGAATGGGTGTTCATTGCTATCAAAAAAGAAGATTCGGTGCCTACTGAATCTGGTAGCTGTGTGAATGTGGAAAGTCCCTTAGCTACTCAAGTTGAAGAAAAGGATGAGTGGGTGATTGATAGTGGATGTTAACATCATATGACTGGTGATAAAAGTAAGTTTGTAAGTTTGGAAAGATATGAAGGTTGAATTGTGAAGTTTGGACACAATTCAACTAGTAGAATCTGTGGCAGAGGATCCATCTCTCTTAATGGTAACAATAACAGTAATGATGTTTTGTATGTCTAAGGGTTGAAACATAATCTTCTCAGTGTTGGACAGTTGGTTGACAATGGGTATGATCTTTGATTAAAGAATGGAAAATGTAGAACTTTGGGAAGCTCCAGAACTGAGGTTGCATCTGGTACATAGACTAGAGGTAATATCTTTCATTTAAATGGTACTGGTAAAAGTTGTTTGATTGCTCAGATTGATCAGAGTTGGTTATGGAATAGGAGAATGTGTCAAGTAAACTTTGTTAACATTATCAAGATAAATACTACTAAGGCTGTGAGAGATCTTCCAAAGCTTGTGAAACCTACTAATAGCATGTGTAAAGAATGTCAGTTAGGAAAATAGAATAGAGCTACATTCAAAAGTAAAGAACAATTTTCAAGTGGATTGTTAGAACTTGTGCACACTGATTTGTGTGGTCCTGCTAGAGTTAGGAGTTTGCAAGGAGACAGATACTTTATGTTGTTGATTGATGATTACTCTCGAATGATGTGGGTTGCTTTCTTGAGAGAGAAATCAGAGGCTCTTAACAGATTCAAGGTGTTCAAGGCTATGGTGGAGAATGAGATTGGTGTGAAGATAAGGTGTCTGAGATCTGATAGAGGTGGAGAGTTTACCTCTAGTGAGTTTAATGCATTTTGTGAAAAGCATGGAATAAGAAGACAATAATCTACTCCTAAGACTCTTCAGCAGAATGGAGTTGTAGAAAGGAAGAACCAAACTATTCAAGAGGCTTCTAGAACCATGATGATGGAGGCAAATGTTCCACATGTCTATTGGAGAGAGGCTGTGAGTACTCCTGTCTACACTCTTAACCAAGTGCAGATCAAAGGTAATATTGGTAAAACACCTTATGAACTGTGGTTTGGTAATGCTCCTACTATCAAATACTTTAGGGTTTTTGGTAGTAAATGCTATATCCAGAGAGATGAAGATCTAGGAAAGTTTGATGCAAGATGTGATGAAGGAATATTTTTGGGCTATTCTAATCAAAGCAAGGCATACCGGCAAGAGATTGAAAAGGATTATTGAAAGTGCTAATGTCAAGGTTGATGAAAGCAAGGAGAGACCTTCCAAGTCTTGTGGATATGAATCAAATGATCAAAATGAAAGTCCAAATAAAGGAAATCAAGTTCAAACTCAAGCTCAGATTCATATTTCTCTGTAGAATCCAGTGACTCAAGAAGCTAGTACAAATGTTGAGGAACAAGTTCAATTATCAGAAGTTCAACAAAATCCCAAAACTCCCAGGTATGTAAGGTTGAATCATTATGAAGATTAGATCGTAGGAGATAAAAATAAAGGTGTTCAAATTAGAAGAAAATTTGATGAGAACAAGTGGAGTATTATTTGATTTCAAAGCTTGAACCAAAATTAGTGAATGAAGCTTGTAATGATGAAAGTTGGGTAAAAGTAATGGAAGAAGAATTAATGCAAATTGAAAAGAATCATACTTGGGATCTTGTTCCTAGACCTGAAAACAAAAATGTAATTGGAAATAAATGGGTCTTCTAGAATAAATTAAATGAAGATGGTGAAGTTGTGAGAAACAAAGCAAGATTGGTGTGCAAAGAATATTCTTAGGTAGAGGGTATTGATTTTGAAGAAATTTTTGTTCCAGTGGCAAGAATTGAAGTAGTCAGATTATTTCTTGCCTTTGCTACTTACAAAGATTTCAAAGTTTACCAGATGAATGTCAAGTCAGCATTCCTGAATGGAGAGTTGGAAGAAGAAGTCTACATTGAGCAACTGGAAGGATTCCAGTTGTCTGATCAAGAGATTTGGTCTGTAGATTGAGGAAAGTATTATATGGACTTAAACAAGCCCCAAGAGCCTTGTATGCAAGATTAGATAAGTATCTTCTAAAGTTAGGTTTTAGCAAGGGCACAACTGACACTAATCTTTATTTTAAAATTGATCATGAACACATCTTGATTATTCAGGTATTTGTTGATGTTATCATCTTTGGTGGAAATGAGAGCATGTGTAAATAATTTGCTGATTAGATACAAAGTGAATTTGAGATGTCCATGTTTGGTGAAATGAATTTCTTCTTAGGTTTGCAAATCATTCAATCAGATAAGGGCATCTTCATATCTCAGTCTAAGTATGTGAAAGAGTTGTTGAAAAAGTTTTGAATGGAGGATTCAAAACTAGTGAGTACTCCTATGATAACCAAATGCAAGTTTAGTAAAGATGACGATACCCTTAAGGCAGATCAGAAAAGGTATAGATCAATGATTAGAGTACTGCTTTATTTCACTCAAACCAGACCTGATATTATGAATGCAGTTGGCCTTGTTGCTAGATTTCAAGATGATCCTACAGAATCTCATGTTGTAGCAGTCAAAAGAATTTTTAGATATCTGAAGGGGACATCTAATTATGGCTTATGGTATCCTAAGGATGATGATTTCACTCTTCATGCATATACAGATGCTGATTGGGAAGGAGATGTGGATGACAGGAAGAGTACTAGTGGTGGTGTAGTTTTCTTGGGAAAGAGATTGGTTTCTTGGTTGATCAAAAAGCAGGAGGCAATATCTCTGTCTACTGTAGAGGCAGAGTATATAGCAGCAGTAAGTAATTGTACTCAAGTTTTGTGGATGAAGCAAATGTTGAAGGATATCAAAATTATGTTTAAGGAGCCTATTACAATCTTCGATGATAATTCAAGTGCAATAAACATCTCAAAGAATCTGGTGTTGCATTCAAAGACAAAGCACATAGCCATCAAGTTTCACTTGTTGAGAGAGAAGGTAAATGAGAATGAAGTCAGATTGGAGTTTGTTTCTTCAAAGGAGCAGATTGCAGATATCTTCATTAAGACTCTACCTAGACACTTTTGAGTATCTCAGAGTGAAGGTAGGGGTTATTACCCCTCCTATTTAGAACTAAGGTGCACAAGTGTGCATAAGTCCAGTGGAACTCATAGTCATATCATGTGATCTGAATTGGTGTTAAGGGGATGCTACTCAGGGGGAGTAGTCAGTATTTTATTTCTAGAGTTCAGTTTGGTTTTATCTAAGAAATAAAAAGAGGGAGAGATGTTTGCAAATATGTGCCCTTTTCCATTGATGTCAAAGGGGGAGAGAACTGATGTGAAAAAATCAGAAGTAAGTAGTTGTTGGTGAAAGGGGGAGCAGCCAAGAAAGTGGTTGTAGGTGTAATAAGAGAAAGGGGAGAAGTCCTTATCTTGATGGTTGAATTAGTTTTTAAAATCATATGTTTCCATCAATGACAAATGGGGAGATTGTTGCAAATATATGCCTATGATGTGTTGTCATTGATGTCAACATATCTCTTTGTCAGAAATAGTGAAGACAATGAAGTTTAGTAGAGTAGATTTCTTTGTATTCCTAATGAGATGAAGTTCAAGTCTATGGATTAAAGGGTTTTGTAGAGGATTGTCTAAAGTTGCTCTAGTTAAGATTTGAGAGGTCCGCATGGAGGATTGGTGAAGTTATGGCCATCTGAGTAGAACCAAGTTTTGCAGTTGTTCAGAGGTAATAGAGTGACAAGAATTTGGTCCAAATTGCTTCGTATTAGAATATTATGGTCTTCAATTCTAGAAGTATGCTTGGGATGTTGGTGTGTATCCTCAACTCAAGTGGTTCGTGGTTTGGAGGTCTACAAGCAGTCTTTCTAGTGTGACAGTCATGACAATTAGTGTTCTTAAGTTCCCGTATGAAGATGCAAGTGATTCTAGTGATTTGAGGTGGTGCGGTTGTTGTTGTTGATTTTATTATGCTTGTGGAGTTCTCTAGATCATGTGCCTATTGTGTTGGTGGTCCACATTGAGGATTGAGCTTGTAGTTGAAGATTTCTCCTTGGGTTGTTCTGTTCTTTCTAGTCTTGGCCGACCGGATGCTTTGTATGTGTTGCGGATGATCTAAGAGAAGTTCTATGGAGCGTGGTTGTTGGAGGAAGGTTTGAGTCCCATCTATGTTTGGCTGACAGTGTAGTGGTCCACATCTAGTATTTTGTATTAAGTCAAGTCTTGTGATTGTAATTGCTTGTAATGCCTATCTTGGAGAATGTTCCAGATAGATGATTGTAAGGTTGACTTTGATGTTCACTCCAAAGTCGATGTCATGTATAAATAAGTGTATTGAAGTCATGTAGATGTGCCCATGTGTGTGAAGATTTGGAGGTAGTGAAGAAGTATTTGGGGGAAGAGTAGAGGTGTTGTGAGCTTCAATGGAACTGAACCTTGGCATGGAGAAGTTGTTGTTTCTTACTTCAATCTTTCTGTGTTAACCATGTGAATATTTTTGTAGATAGTGAGTCTCTTGGAGCAGTGAGATCTAGACAGTGTGCCTGAAGGCAGGTGCCTTCCCATTTTTCTATTCTTTTAACAGAAAATACATCTTGTGGGTTAACCCCCATCGTGTTTTTTCCCTTAACCAGGTTTCCACGTAAAAATCCTGGTGTTATGTGTGTTGATTGTGTTTCTACTCGTGTTGTTAACTCATGCTTTCATTGTTATATCATTAATCTATTAATAAGTGGTAAAGAATATTAAATGCTACAAAAGGTAAAGTTTTGTGACAATTGATTCACCCCCCCTCTCAATTGTCTGCCCTAATTTCAACAATTGGTATCAGAGCTGGTTCCTCTAAAAGAAGCTTGACCTCTTGATTAGATCTAGGATTTCGACATACAAGAAGGATAGTTTGAGATTTGATGGAACAAATTACTCTCTTTGGAAGAATCACATGGAGTGTCATTTGCAATGCATGGGTGATCCTTATTGGTTGATAATTAAGAATAAGTATACTCCTTTGCAGAATGCTCCTACAACTCTAGATGAAATCAAAGAAGATGAATACAACATTTGGGCTAAAGAAGCATTGTTGAGTGCTTTGACTGATACAGAAATGAAAAAATGTCTTGGAATTGCAAACTCCTCATGAAATCTAGAAGAAGTTGGAAACTCTTTATGAAGGTGATGCATATGTCAAATGTGCTAAGTTACAAAGCTTGAAGGGTAGATACAAATGTTTGAGGATGAGTGAAGATGAAAACATCACTTCCTACATGCAGAAGGTGAATGAACTTGTGTGCAGTATCAGGTGTGTTGGTGGAAAATTGGAAGAATAAGAGATTGTTGCCAAGGTGCTCAGATCCTTACCTGCTTCATACAAGCATAGAGTTGCTACTACTGAGGAGATTAGGACTGTGACGGATGTTACAAGGGATCAGTTGGTTGGCAAGCTTTCAGCATTTGAAATGAGAGAGTTTGGCGATTCGCTTCCTAAATCAGAATTTGCATTTAAGGCTAGTGTTTTCAGAAAGCCAAGATTTCATCTAGGTGAAAGCTCTTCAAGAAGACTAACCAGATATGAGAAGGCAAGGAAGGAACTTGAAGAAGATGAATCTGAGCTTGAAGAACTTGATGTCCTTGTTGCCAAAAGATTACCAAGAGGATCCAGTAAGTATGAAGGTAAGTTACCTTTCAAATGCTTTTCTTGCAATAAGATTGGTCACTTTTTCTATAAGATGTTTGGAGAGGGTTTCAAAGCCAAACCCTAACAAACCTAGGTTTCAGAAGAAATGCTACTATGTCCAAGAAGCTACTGATGAAGGAGTCACAGATGATCAATCTGATATGAGAAGTACCTCTAGAAATGAATGGGTGTCCATTGCTATCAAAAAAGAAGATCCGGTGCCCACTAAATCTGCTAGTTGTGTGAATGTGGAAAGTGCCATGGCTGCTCAGGTTGAAGAAAAGGATGAATGGGTGATTGATAGTGGATGGTATCATCATATGGCTGGTGATAAAAGTAAGTTTGTAAGTTTGGAAAGATATGAAGGCGGAATTATGAAGTTTGTAGACAATTCAACTGGTAGAATCCGTGGCAGAGGATCCATCTCTCTTGATGTTAAGAATAACACTAATGATGTTTTGTATGTAGAAGGGTTGAAGCATAATCTTCTTAGTGTTGGACAGTTGGTTGACAAAGGGTATGATCTCTGATTCAAGGATGGAAAATGCATAATTTTGGGAATCTCTAGAATTGAGATTTCATCTGGTACATAGACTAGAGGTAATAGCTTTCCTTTAAGTGGTACTAGTAAAAGTTTGATTTTTTAGATTGATCAGAGTTGGTTATGGCATAGGAGAATGTTTCATGTAAACTTTGATAACATTGTTAAGATAAGTACTACTCAGGCTGTGAGAGATCTTCCAAAGCTTGTGACACCTACTAATAGCATGTGTAAGGAACATCAATTGGGCAAATAGAATAGAGCTACACTCAAAAGTAAAGAACAATTTTCAAGTGGATTGTTGGAACTTGTGCACATAGATTTGTGTGGTCCTGCCAGAGTTAGGAGTTTGCAAGGAGATAAATACTTTATGTTGTTGATTGATGATTACTCCCAGATGATGTGGGTCACTTTCTTGAGACAGAAATCAGAGGCTCTTGACAGATTCAAGGTGTTCAAGTCTATGGTGGAGAATGAGATTGGTGTGAAGATAAAGTGTTTGAGATCTGACAGAGGTGGAGAGTTTACCTCCAGTGAGTTTAATGCATTTTGTGAAAAGCATGGAATAAGAAGACAATTATCTGCTCCTAGGACTCCTCAATAGAATGGAGTTGTGCAAAGGAAGAATCGAACTATTCAAGAGGCTGCTAGAACCATGATGATGGAGGCAAATGTTCCACATGTCTATTGGAGAGAGGCTATGAGTACTACTATCTACACTCTTAACTGGGTGCAAATCCAAGGTAATACTGGTAAAACACCTTATGAACAATGGTTTGGTAATGCTTCTACTGTGAAATACTTCAGAGTTTTCAGTAGTAAATGCTATATTAAGTGAGATGAAGATCTAGGCAAGTTTGATGCAAGATGTGATGAAGGAATATTTTTGGGCTATTCTAACCAAAGCAAGGCATACCAGTGCTTTAACAAGAGATTGAAAAGGATTGTTGAAAGTACTAATGTTAAGGTTGATGAAAACAAGGAGAAACCTTCCAAGTCTTGTGGATATGAATCAGATGATAAAAATGAAAGTCAAATAAAGGAAAGCAAGTTCAAACTCAAACTTAGATTCAGATTGCTCCGGAGAATCCAGTGACTCAAGAAGCTAGTGCAAATGTTGAGGAACAAGTTCAAGAATCAGAAGTTCAAGAAAATCCCAAAACTCCTAGGTATGTAAGGTTGAATCATTCTAAAGATCAGATCATAGGAGATAAAAGTAAAGGTGTTCAAACTAGAAGAAAAATTGCTGAAGAACAAGTGGAGTATTGTTTGATTTCAAAGATTGAACCAAAATCAGTGAATGAAGCTTGTAATGATGAAAGTTGGGTAAAAGTAATGGAAGAAGAATTAATGCAAATTGAAAAGAATCATACTTGTGATCTTGTTCCTAGAACTAAAAACAAAATCTAATTGGAACTAAATGGGTCTTCTGGAATAAATTGAATGAATATGGTGAAGTTGTGAGAAACAAAGCAAGATTGGTGTGCAAAGGATATTCTCATGTAGAGGGAATTGATTTTGAAGAAACTTTTTCTCTAGTGGCAAGAATCGAAGTCGTCAGATTATTTCTTGTCTTTGCTACTTACAAAGATTTCAAAGTTGACTAGATGGATTTCAAGTCAGCATTCCTGAATGGAGAGTTGGAAGAAGAAGTCTACATTGAGAAACCAGAAGGATTCCAGTTGTCTGATCAAGGAGATATGGTTTGCAAATTGTGGTAAGCATTGTATAGACTTAAACAAGCCCCAAGAGCTTGGTATGCAAGATTAGATAAGTATTTTCTAAAGTTAGGTTTTAGCAAAGGCACAACTAAGAGTAATCTTTATTTCAAAATTGATCATGAACACATCTTGAATGTTGAGGTATTTGTTGATTATATCATCTTTGGTGGAAATGAGAGCATGGGTAAACAAATTGTTGATTAGATGCAAAGTGAATTTGAGATGTCCATGTTTGGTGAAATGAATTTCTTCTTAGGTCTACAAATCATTCTTTCAGATAAGGGCATCTTCATATCTTAGTCTAAGTATGTGAAAGAGTTGTTGAAAAAGTTTGGAATGGAGGGTTCAAAACTAGTGAGTACTCCTATGAAAACTAGATACAAGTTGAGTAAAGATGATGATTCCCTTAAGGCAGATCAGAAAAGGTATAGATCAATGATTGGAGGACTACTTTATTTGACTCAAACTAGACCTGATAATAATGAATGCAGTTGGCCTTGTTGGTAGATTTCAAACTGAACCTAGAGAATCTCATGTTGTAGCAGTCAAAAGAATTTTCAGATATCTAAAGGGGACATTCGATTATGGCTTATGGTATCCTAAGGATGATGATTTCACTATTCATGCATATAGAGATGCTGACTGGGGAGGAGATGTGGATGACATGAAGAGTAGTAGTGGTGGTGTATTTTTCTTGGGAAAGAGATTGGTTTCTTGGTTGAGAAAAAAGTAGGAGGTAATATCTCTGTCTACTGCAGAGGCAGAGTATATAGCAACAGCAAGTAATTGTACTCAAGTTTTGTGGATGAAGCAAATGTTGAAGAATATCAGAATTGTGTTTGAAGAGCCTATTACAATATTCTATGATAATTCAAGTGCAATAAACATCTCAAAGAATTTGGTATTGCATTCAAAGACAAAGCACATATCCATAACGTTTCACTTTTTTAGAGAGAAGGTAAATGAGAATGAAGTTAGATTGGAGTTTGTTTCTTCAAAGGATTAGACTGCGGATATCTTCACTAAGCCTCTACCTAAAGACACTTTTGAGTATCTCAGAGTGAAGGTAGGGGTTATTACCCCTCCTATTCAGAACTAAGGTGCACTAGTGTGCATCAGTCTGGTGGAACTCATAGTCATATCTTGTGATCAGGATTGGTGTTAAAGGGATGCTACTTAGGGGGGGTAGTCAATATGTTAATTTTGGAGTTTAGTTTGGTTTTATCTAAGAAACAAAAAGGGGGAGAGATGATTGCAAATATGTGCCCTTTGCCATTGATGTCAAAGGGGGAGAGAAGTCATGTGAAAAACTCAGAAGTAAGTAGTTGCTGGTGAAAGGGGGAGCAGTGAAGAAAGTGGGAGAAGTCCTTGTCTTGATGGTTGAATTAGTTTTTCACATCATATGTTGCCATCAATGACAAATGGGGAGATTGTTGCAAATATGTCCCTATGATGTGTTGTCATTGATGTCGACATATCTCTTTGTTAGAAATAGTGAAGATAGTGTAGTTTAGTAAAGTAGATTGCTCTGCATTCCTAGTGAGATGAAGATCAGAGTTTGTGGATTAAAGGGTTTTGTAGAGGATTGTCTAAAGTTGCTCTAATTAAGATTTGAGAGGTCCGCATAGAGGATTGGTGAAGTTATGGTCATCTGAGTAGAACTAGGTTTTGCAGTTGTTCAGAGGTAACAGAGTGACAGGAATTTGGTCCAGATTGCTCCTTATTGGAATATTATGGTCTGCGGTTCTAGAGGTATGTTTGGGATGTTAGTGTGTATGATCAACTCAAATGGTTTGTGGTTTGGAGATCTACAAGCAATCTTTCTAGTGTGACAGTCATGACAATTAGTGTGTCTTAAGTTCCTGTATCAAGATGTAAGTGATTCTGGTGATTTGAGGTGGTGCGGTTGTTCTTGTTGATTTCATTGTGCTTGTGGAGGTATCTAGATCATGTGCCTATTGTGTTGGTGGTCCGCATTGATGATTGAGCTCGTAGTTGAAGATTTCTCCTTGGGTGTTGTTCTTTCCAGTCTTGGCCGACCAGATGCTTTGTGTATGTTGCAGATGATCTAAGAGAAGTTATATGGAGCATGGTTTGTTGTTCGAGGAAGATTTGAGTCCCAGTTATGTTTGGGTGATAGTGTAGTGGTCCACATGTACCATTTTGTATTAATTCAAGTCTTTTGATTGTAATTGCTTGTAATGCATATCTTGGAGAATGTTCCAGATAGATGATTGTAAGGCTGACTTTGATGTTCATTCAAAAGTTGATGTCATGTATAAATAAGTGTAATGAAGTCGTGTAAATGTGCCCATGTGCATGAAGATATGGAGGTAGTGAAGAAGTATTTTGGGGCAAAGTAGAGGTGTTGTGAGCTTCAATTGAACTGAACATTGGCATGGAGAAGATGTTGTTTCTCACTTCAACCTTTCAGTGTTAACCATGTGAATGTTTTTGTAGACAGTGAGTCTCTTGGAGCAGTGAGCTCTGGGCAGTGTGCCTAAAGGCATGTTCCTTCCCCATTTTCTATTCTTTTAATAGAGAATAAATCTTGTGGGTTAACCCCCAGCATGGTTTTTCCCTTAACTGGGTTTCCACGTAAAAGTCCTAGTGTTATGTGTTTTGATTGTGTTTCTGCTCATGTGTTGTTGATTCCTGCTTTCATGGTTATATCATTAATCTATTAATAAGTGGTAAAGGAGATTAAACATAGGAAAAGATAAAGTTTTGTAACAATTGATTCACCCCCCCTCTTAGTTGTCTACCTTAATTTCAACACACGTCACTATGTTTCATCCTGGAATGAAAAGTTGGATTTTTTGCCAAATAAATAGCACTTTGACTGTCACAACAAATAGTAATCTACCCTGTATTAAACACAAACTTCTAAGCCAAATGGATTTCATGTAGGTGTGGGTTGTTGTCATGTACTCTACCTCAGTAGTAGACAAAGTGACTACAGCCTTCTGCTTGCTCATCTGACTAACTACAACACCAAACAATGTGAACACATATCCACTGGTGGATTTTCTAATGTCAATGTCCCATTCCTAATCAGAATCCACAAATCCATGAATGCTAACTAAACTCTAATATCTATTAGAGTAACCATGATAGCACAAAGCGTACTTAGCAATACCCTTTAAATATCTAAAAACTCTTTTCACAACATCCCAATGCGGTCTTTTTGGATTAGCCATAAATTGACTAAGTACTCCCACTGCTTGGGCAATGTCTAACCTTGTACAAACCATTGCATACATCAAACTATCACCTGCACTCACATAAGGCACCCTGGTCATGTCTTCCATCTCAGTAGGAGATTTTGGACAATCTTTAATAGATAGCTTCATTCCCTGCAACACTGGAAAAACTAGTTGCTTGTAATCTATCACATTAAATCTCTCTAGTACAGTATTAATATATTTGCTCTGGCTGAGCCAAAGTTTTCTATTTCCTCTATCCCTTCTAATTTCCATCCCCAAAATGTACCTAGCTGCTCCTAAATCTTTCATTCCAAACTGTGCTGATAATTGCTCAGATTTTAAAACAGAAATCATACTCTTAGTATTCCCAATGGATAACATGTCATCCACATATAGGGTAATAATAAGAAGTTGACCATTTTAGTCTTGAAATACACATAATGATCAAACTTTGATCTCACAAATCCCAAAGACAACACATAATTGTCAAACTTTTGGTACCACATTCTAGGTGACTATTTTAAACCATACAGAGATTTTTTTAACTTGTAAACTAGATTTTCCTTACCTTTTTCAATGAAATGCTCTGGTTGGGACATGTAAATTTCTTCTTCCAAATCTCCATGAATAAATGTTGTCTTCACATCCATCTTCTCAATTTCTAAGTCATACGCTACTACAAGTGATAATAGAAATCTGATAGATGTCAGTTTACCTATAGCAGAAAATATTTCTCCATAATCAATTCCCTCCACCTGGGAATACCCTTTCGTGACCAACCTTGCTTTATGCTTCTCAACACTACCATCCAAACCAATCTTCTTTTAAACACCCATTTGCATCCAACAGGCTTTCAACCTTCTGGCAAAGGTACCAGATCCCGAGTTTCATTCTTCTTCAATGACACTATTTCTTCATTCATGGCTTCCAACCAAGAATCTAAATCAGACGTGCCAATAGACTCTTTAACTATCTTAGGCTCATCAGTGTTAGCAATCAAAGCATCAGTACAACTAGAATCTAACATAGAATATCCAAACCTTTTAGATTACTGCTTCTCACATGTAGACCTCCTCACAAGTTGAGGCTGAGGTTCTTCTTCTTGCTCAGAACTTTCAAATCTTCTCAAGCTCTCCTCACTAATAGGTCCACTAGGAGTACGTATGATGCAGAGGCATCCACACTATAACCTTCGCATATAGCATGAATGTCTGTAGACCAACCTCATCATCATCATCTTCGCCATCATCATCATATTTCCTAAAACTACCAACAACATCATCATATTTCGGCTTTACTCTGTCAGCATCATGTTTCCTAAAACCAATAGCATCATCATATTGTGGACGATCGCAATTGTCCTCCTGCCGACTATTATTCACCTCTTCCGTCTTCCGCCTATCATCATCATGATATTCAGCGAGCGCAAACATCCTCCGGTTGCACTGTTCATCGGGCTCCAAACACTATCGTCATCATCATGACCTTCAACACTACCTTCGTCAGCAGGATATCCAAATATCCGGTTGTTCAAATATCCTGATGACGATCACCTTCAGTACCTTTCCTTCGATGCTCCGCTACCTGACGATACAAGCAATAGCATCATGATATAATTCATCCGGTCCTCTTCGAAACCTCCTGATGATGCTTCACACTTTCTACCGACACCGATACTTAACCGCTTAACAACAGCAGGATAAACTCGCATAGGGGGGATATCTCAATATCTTGATGACGATGACGTCACCCGATATCCTGATGACCTCTTCAACACTTAGTCAAAAAACACGAACTTTGTCTCCCGCATCTACTCGCGATATGCGGATGTTTGGCACTCCGATATAATGATCCTGATGCCGATGCACTCCTCCTCGGCAACTCCAGATGATGATGATCACCCGACGAACCCGCACTTCATGCGCTCAACTGCATCATGTTCATCTTCACTTATCCGGATGACGATGCCTAATCCGACTGCAGGATATTTGCAGAGATATCCTGATGATGCCGTCTGGACGAACTCTCAACCTTAGCGAAATCTCACTTCGTCGATCCTCCAGGGATGACCCGATCCAACCTCAGGGTGATCTTCCAACACAATCAGCTCAACTTGACCTAGCACATGAGGATGCTAGGCTTCTCAGCATCTGTCGACCGCGATCCTGCACACCTGCATGCAAACAGAAAACAAACTACTACCTAACCTACTGTACATTACCATTCCACCGATCAGATGAGTCAACCGGTGGAATGGATCAGTGAATCCATGAAGTCTCTCAAACCAGTAAATCAATCAAGTAATGGAATGCAACCAGAGCAAGAACACAAACAGGATCACTTTATTGATTTCAAAGATGTAATACAATATGATCAATCTCTCTCTCAGTCTCACTCAAGCTCGATCGATGATATCTGTCTGTCTGTCCAATATCAACCGATCTCATGCTTATAAAGACTTTCCTACGAGTACTACTGACCCGACTCCAAGCGGCTGGGAAGTCTCTAAGCGGCTGGGAGATCCCACCGAACATACATTATGACAGCTGTTATAACTAACTAGCTAAAAATAGCAAAAGCCCGGTCAGCATGATCTTATCATGATCAGCATGACCTTATTACATGCATTTGGTCTAACAGACCTTCTTGGAAACACAAACAAGACCTATAACTACTAACTGCCTCATGAAGGCCAGCTGTCAGGTAGGTGCTCCTGCACCATACTCCCCAACAGAAAAGAACGCATGTCCCATGAGTTTAGTAGGTGGAAGTCCTCCACCTTTACACTTTGCCTTGTCAATAGTCTGACCTGCTCCAGCTTTATCTGCTACTGTCTCTTGGCTTCTCCAAGACTTCTGCACTGTAACTTGCTTTCTGGCAAGTAAATCCTCATGCCTGTTGATGTAGGCTTTTCTCTCACATACCCTGTGTGTGTCAGGTTGCCTGACCAGAACCGCTGTCTGAACTACCTCTTGAACTGCTGAAATGTTCAACTCTATCTTCCGGTCAATCTTTATAGGACAAGCAATAGTCCCAACTATGACAACATCCTTGTCATTCTTCTGAACTGATGGTTGCTGTTTACCATCCTGTTTCTGAACCTGCTGCTGACCTCTGTCAGTCACAACTGAAACTTTCTTCAGCTTGTTGTCTGTAACAACTCCTTTCCCTGCAGTATCCTGAACTGCCTTCATGCCTGCTCCTCTAGGCATCTGCACATACTCCTTTCCCATTAAAATGATTTGAGCTGCCTTCTGTACTGCAGCTTTTGCCTGCAATGGCATCAACTTAATAATCTTCCCATCCTTCTTGATGGTGTAGGTATTAGCATACCCATCATACAGTACCCTTCTGTCAAATTGCCATGGTCTACCTAGCAGTAGGTGACAACATTCCATAGGCAAAATATCACACAAGATTCTATCCTGATATGGTCCAATCTGGAAATCTACATATGCCTGTTCAGAGACAAAAAGTGAATGACTATCACTCACCCAAGATGCCTTGTAAGGGTGTGGATGTGGAATCCTTTCCAACTTCAGTTTATCCACCATTTCCTGGGATACCATGTTGTCTGTTGAACCAGTATCAATGACAACCTTACATACCTTACCTTTGCTCTTGCATGTGGTTTTGAAAAGAGCTCTTCTTTGCATCATATCCTTTGATGCTTGCAAACTAATTCTCCTTAGCATCAGTGATTCTCCACTCTCTGGATATCCATAATTCTCAGGACCTTTGTTTGAACTCTGTGCACTTTCCTCTTCTTTCTCTTCTTGCACAAGTTGTACTCTCTTGTCACTAGTTCTATCATTCCTGGATGATGAACCTTTGTTTTCTGGACATTTGAAAGATGGATGACCAAACTCTCCACAGGTGTAACACTTCCCTGAAAATGTAGTAGAACCTCTACCACCTCCAAATCTTCCTCTATTGCCTTTCCATCCACCTCTGAAATCAGACTGTCCCTGTCCTTTACCAGTGTCTTCTTGACCCTCATTGGTTGGCTTTTGTGCAGGGGCTGCTCCTCTTACCCTATTGTTTCCTCTTCCTCTCATGGACTTATCATGTCCTCTATTCATCTTTTCTTCAATCCTGATTGCCATTTGATAACAATCCTCCACATTCTTAGGGTTAGCTAACACTAACTCATCCTGTATGTTAAACCTTAAACCAACCAAGTACCTAGCCACCTTTTCTACCTCATTCTCATGATGACCAGATCTCATACTTAACAGATAAAATTCCTCAGTATATGCTTTCACATCCCTGTCTTTCTGCTTTAAAAATTGCAGCTTCTTAAACATCTGGATTTCATAATCCCTTGGCAAGAATTTCCCCTTGATCCTTGCTACCATCTTATCCCATGAAGTGATCTTAGACTTCCCTTGTTTCCTTCTCTCAGATTGTACATAATCCCACCATACCAAAGCATGACCTCCTAACTTGGTCTTTGCAATCTTTACCTTCTGATCCTCAGCAACATCTTCACATTCAAAGTGATTATCCAGTGCAGCAATCCAATCTAACAACTCATCTTCGTTCAAGCTTCCAGTATACTTGGTAACATCAACCTTTACCTTAGGTTTTTCACTCTGCACTGCCTTTAACAGTTTGACAAATTTCTGGTCTTCAGCATCCAGATCTTCAGCTACCTCTTCATACTCTTCAACAGTATCTGCTTCTTCTTCAGACTCACTGTCTTCTACTTCCCTCTTTTTGTTCTTTTCCAGGGCTGTCAGCCTGGCTTGAAGTGCTTCAGCAAGCTCCTTCATCTTCCTCATCTCTCTAGCATGTTTCTCCTTCAGTTCCTACAATTCCCTTGCAGTACCACTACCTTTAGGAGGCATTTTGTCAACCTCTCAACACAACACACAACATAATCAACTCTATCTCTACCTCTGCCCTTTCGGTGACAGAATCAACACACAACAGCCCAGACCTTTTGTTGAGCTCTGATACCACTATGATGCAGAGGCATCCACACTATAACCTTCGCATATAGCATGAATGTCTGCAGACCAACCTCATCATCATCATCTTCGCCATCATCATCATATTTCCTAAAACTACCAACAACATCATCATATTTCGGCTTTACTCTGTCAGCATCATGTTTCCTAAAACCAACAGCATCATCATATTGTGGACGATCGCAATTGTCCTCCTGCCGACTATTATTCACCTCTTCTGTCTTCCGCCTATCATCATCATGATATTCAGCGAGCGCAAACATCCTCCGGTTGCACTGTTCATCGGGCTCCAAACACTATCGTCATCATCATGACCTTCAACACTACCTTCGTCAGCAGGATATCCAAATATCCGGTTGTTCAAATATCCTGATGACGATCACCTTCAGTACCTTTCCTTCGATGCTCCGCTACCCAACGATACAAGCAACATCATCATGATATAATTCATCCGGTCCTCTTCGAAACCTCCTGATGATGCTTCACACTTTCTACCGACACCGATACTTAACCGCTTAACAACAGCAGGATAAACTCGCACAGGGGGGATATCTCAATATCCTGATGACGATGACGTCATATCCTGATGACGATGACGTCACCCGATATCCTGATGACCTCTTCAACACTTAGTCGAAAAACACAAACTTTCTCTCCCGCATCTACTCGTGATATGCGGATGTTTGGCACTCCGATATGATGATCCTGATGCCGATGCACTCCTCCTCGGCAACTCCAGATGATGATGATCACCCGACGAACCTGCACTTCATGCGCTCAACTGCATCATGTTCATCTTCACTTATTCGGATGACGATGCCTAATCCGACTGCAGGATATTTGCAGAGATATCCTGATGATGCCGTCTGGACGAACTCTCAACCTTAGCGAAATCTCACTTCGCCGATCCTCCAGGGATGACCCGATCCAACCTCAGGGTGATCTTCCAACACAATCATCTCAACTTGACCTAGCACATGAGGATGCTAGGCTTCTCAGCATCTGTCGACCGCGATCCTGCACACCTGCATGCAAACGGAAAACAAACTACTACCTAACCTACTGTACATTACCATTCCACCGATCAGATGAGTCAACCGGTGGAATGGATCAGTGAATCCATGAAGTCTCTCAAACCAGTAAATCAATCAAGTAATGGAATGCAACCAGAGCAAGAACACAAACAGGATCACTTTATTGATTTCAAAGATGTAATACAATATGATCAATCTCTCTCTCAGTCTCACTCAAGCTCGATCGATGATATCTGTCTGTCTGTCCAATATCAACCGATCTCATGCTTATAAAGACTTTCCTACGAGTACTACTGACCCGACTCCAAGCGGCTGGGAACTCTCCAAGCGGCTGGGAGATCCCACCGAACATACATCATGACAGCTGTTATAACTAACTAGCTAAAAATAGCAAAAGCCCGGTCAGCATGATCTTATCATGATCAGCATGACCTTATTACATGCATTTGGTCTAACAGACCTTCTTGGAAACACAAACAAGACCTATAACTACTAACTGCCTCATGAAGGCCAGCTGTCAGGTAGGTGCTCCTGCACCAACGTAGTTCATCCATATCAAAGTAAGAGGGCTTTCAACTACCTCCTTTTTTGTTTCTTTGACCTCTAGCTATAGATCAACAGTAGAAGGTTTTAGCTCACAGAAGATCACACTTCTACTATACAACACCTTCTTAGTAACTAGATTCAAATCTTGTACCCTTTCACACCAATCCCATAACTGATGAAGATACACTTTACTACCTTGTTCTCTAATTTAGATCTTTTCGCATTAGGCACATATGCATATACCTCATAGCCAAAGACTCTATTGTGTCTCAATGAGGGCTTCTTTCTAGACCATGCTTCTATAGGTGTCTTGTCAATGAGCGTCGAAGTGGGAGATCATCTGGTAATTACATAGCCACAACCTCAGTCCAAAACTTCTGTTCTAGACCAGCACTACTCAACATACTTCTCACCCTTTCCATCAGCATTCTATTCATCCTTTCTGCAACTCCATTTTGCTGTGGAGTGTAAGGAGTTGTTTTATGCCTTTTAATTTTGTGGTCTTTGCAATACTTTTCAAAATATACAGAATGAAACTCTCTGCCATTATCAGTCCTCAAGCATTTTATTTTTGTTCTAGTCTGATTTTCAACCAAGGTTTTAAATTCCTTAAACTGACTGAAAACTTCAATTTTACTTTTGAGAACATAAACAAATGTCCTCGAATAATCATCTATGAAAGACAAAATATTTAGAATTTGATAATGAAGGAACATTAACTAGACCAAATACATCAAAGTGAACATAATCCAAAATTCTAGAAGATTTATGAGGACTAGAATAAAACGAAACATGGTGTTGCTTTCCATATATGCAATGTTCACAAAAATTGAAATCAAGATTACAATCATCAAGCCCTTCAACCAGGTTTTTATTTTTCAAGGCTTTTAAGCCTTTTTTGCCAATGTGGCCAAGTCTATGATGCCATAGCATTGTTTTCTCTGCTGGGAGTTTCACCTCCAAGGAATTAGCACCCACAGGAACAACATTTTCCTTCTCTTCAAAATCAGATTTATTTGACTTTATAGAAGCACTATTACATTGAACTACATGTGTGTCCAACTTGTACAAAGTGCCAATTCATGCACCCTTAGCTAGCACCATAGAGCATCTAGTCATATTACAAGCACCATTTGAGAAAAAAACTTGCACATCAACATAATTCAACTTACTTACAGAAAGAAAATTTTGAGCCAGACCTGGTATATGCATTACATCATTGATTCCTTTTATTCTTCCATTAGGAAACTGAATTCTGACTCTTCCATAGCCAACAATTTCCAAGTGAGAATCATCACCCAGATACACCCTTCCACTAGCATACTTTTTGTACTTTGAAAACCAATCTCTATGAGATGTCATGTGAAAAGTGCACTTGGGTCAATCAACCAAACATCATCTGATGCCTGAGTTGCCAAGGCTACTATGAATGCATCTATGTCACTCTAAGAAGATTCATTATTAGAAGAATTGTTCTTCTTTTTCTTCTTCTTCTCCTCTTTGCAATCTTTCCAAATGTGTCTAGTCTGCCCACAATTCCAACACTTCACCTTGGAATTTTTACCAGAAGACTTTGATCTCCCTTCTGACTTGGATTTAGACTTCTTGTCTTTCTTCTTACCTCTCTCATTTGATCTACTTCAAACAACAAGGGCCTCCTTAGCCATCTCAAAAGACTTCCTTCGCATTTCCTTTGACAGTAGCGAAGTAACCACATCTTCCATCTTGAAAGTGGTTGTTGTACTCCCAATAGCCATCAATAGATGATCCCATGTGTTAGGCAAAGAACACAATAGGAGCATGCAATGATCCTCATCATCTATCTTCACACCCACAGACGCCAACTGAGCAACACTCATATTAAATGCATTTAAATGATCTGCAATAGATGCTCCTTTCTCCATTTTCAAAGAGTACAGTTTCTTCCTTAGGAATAACTTATTTACCAGAGATTTCCATTGATAAATGTCACCAAGCTTCTTCCACAAAAGTTTCATTTTCTTCTCTTCATGGACATTCAAGAGAACTAAATCAGCTAAGCATAGTCTAGTCAAACCCTTAGATTTTTCATCTATTGCACCCTAGTCATCTTGTGAGGTTGTTGATGGTTTGGTTAAGGACACTACAACCCATAAATCATGATCTACAAGAAAATATTCCATCTTGAGTTTCCACAACTCAAAGTTGCCACCATTGAACTTCTCAATCTCTATTCTTCCATATGTGTTTGCCATCTTAAATCTGCAATAAGATTTTAAACTAGATTTCTCTGCAAAACTCCCTCTTGGCTAGATCAACACAACAAAACCTGACTTGCCCACAAGGATAAAACAACTGGCCAGGCTTTGATACTACTTTTTAGGAAAGCTAAGTGCAGAATACGCCTTCCTAATGACAATTTTCTAGAGAGAGATACAGACAGTTCATTCAAATTTCAATTACAGTTCACTTAAGAAGCACATTCATTAGAAAACATAATAGACAATTAAACATCACACAAAATTGAACACCAATTTTACATGGGAAAACCCTTATGGGAGATAAACCCACACACCAAGCAATAGTCTCTTTGTATTATAGTAAAAAACAATTACATACAAAGTTGCAGATCCTACGCTTCCATGGGTATCAATTCGTAGTACAATTCTGGTAGCATAATACTTCCTTGATCAACCTTGTTATGTTTTTAATCAAATAATTCAAAGAAAATCATCTATTGATGCAAACCATTCAATGTTCTTATTACATTCATTTTGCATTCCAAACATTTCTAGAAACAGTCATTTCAGTTCTTGTAGACAAATGGTCACAATTTGATTTAACTGTCAAAGACACGTCGAACCATCGAAGAGACACCAATTGAACTCTCTCTAAACATCTCAAAGTCATCTCAACAACCATATTACTTGCCAATTCATCCTGTTGTCCACCATCGACCAACACTCAGCCAATCCTCGCTCCCCTTTGGGGTCTATCCAGGACCCACCACAAAAGGCATGGGCCAGCGGGCACCGTTGGATCAAATACATTTGTGATATGCATTACCAAATCAGCATAGGATTTTTCTATCCTTTTTCCACATCCAATGTTGATGGTTACCACCATCCCCCACTTCCACTTGATGTCCCATGCTACGTATTTAATGAGAAGAGTGCACCTAAAAAATGGGAAAAGCTTGAAAGTCACGAAGTCATCAAAAATCTAAACTTGAGAACCTCTGGTCAGGGGTTATGAAGTTTTGAAAAACCCCAAGTGGCTAACAATAAAGAGATTAAGTTGGGAGGTCAGGAGGTTATGAAAATTTAGAACCACATGACTTAGGTTAGGAAAACTTGGAACCCCATGACTTAGGTTAGGAAAACTTGGAACCCTGCGACTTAGGTTAGGAAAACTTGGAACCCCGTGACTCAGGTTAGGAAAACTTGAAACCCATTGAAATGTAAATGTTAGACCGATGAAGGAGTTTAAAAATAACCTACAGGGAGAAGATCAATCCAGTAAATTTGAGTCACATTTTCCAACATTGTTGATGTGTTTGAATGAGAGGGGAAGGCCAAGAAGTTGAGCTCTAACAAATCAAACTTCAGAGTTCAGGCCTTCCACCTTGCAGCTTACAACATTTGAGAAGAGGAAGGAGGGAATCCCTAACCCCACCTATGTATATATATGAAGGCATCAGGGATCAGGCTTCGAGCCTTCACTTCTTCAACTTATACCTTAAAGAAGAGGGAACAAGGAAACACTGAAGTCCACCCTTTACCTTTAAAAATATTAAAACCTTTGTCAGGGGTTAGTTGTCAGGCCTTCCTCCTTTCGTCTTCCAAAAGGAAGATGGTGTAAGGGAGGAATCCTAAACTTTGACCTTCACCAAAACTACCACGTGTCCTCTTTCTGTTGTTTTGCACTTCAGTCTATGGGCCCACCAAAAGGCTTCATAGAATGGTGGAATGCCTTATGAAATTTTACCTATTGTGGATCAGTTTTTGGGCCTTCCTCCTTGCGCCTTCCAAAAGAAAGAAGGTGGAAGGGAGGAATCCTGAACTCTGACCTCTTCATAACTATACTTAAAAAATAACCTCGTTAGATTTTGACCTTTACCCTTCCACTGCAATACTAAAGAAGACCGAACTGCACAACTCCAAAGTCTGATGCTTCGCAACATTTCTTCACACTTAGAACAATTTTTCATCTCTTTGAGAAAACTTCGGCCCTTGGGCCTTCTCCATGATGATTGCCATTAGGAAGACAGAAGGGAGGCACTCTGACCTCTGAAACTTCACTGAACACTTAGAACTTTAACACTTAGACAATTTCCAGGGCTAAAAGGGAAATCACAATCAAAGGAGGAAGCCCGAAACTCTGACCTCTGACAAAGGGAGAAAACATAAGGGAATACTTCAAAATCTTTTTGACTTAGTAATTTTTGGGCTCTTCTCCTTGTATTTTTAAAATGTAAACACATGAAAACTGATGGAAGATATCTCTAATCAGTTATAAAGTATAGGTTCAACAATGAAGGCATAAAATAGGACTTAGATGGAACTTTGGGGCAAAATAGGGCAGTTCTAGGAGGAAAATTTTGCAAGTTCCAACATACTGAAGGCATAAAGTGGCACTTAGATAGATTTTGGGACAAAATGAGGCATTTTGGGGATAGTTTTTTCAAGTCCCAATAGTGGCTCTAGTTGGGGACATGTGCCAAGTAGTGGCACAATGAGAACCAGCTATCTTTGGGTAGACCAAAAGAAAAAAAATGAATAGGGGAAACACCGGAAACATATTTACAAAACATATATATAGGAAAACACACAATCATGAGCATGAAGGTACAAAAGGAAAGTTAACTATGACCAAAATTTACAGGCACTTGCAGGTCCAACCTACACTAAATTGCTACAACCACTTGCTTCTGTCAAAGACAAGTTGAATGAAGGAGTTGATCTTCCTCAAACCAAATTTTCACTTCTCACCTAGTTGCAACAACTAAAAATGACCCTCAGCATGCACCAATCTATAAAAAATGTTTATGAAGCCAAGGCTAGATTTACAAATTAAATTAATGTTGCATGGTAACCATGAAGAATAGGTGCTTGACCTACTCCATACTGCATCATATTTGTTCCTAGTAGCAAATGGTACAAAACTAAAATTTAGGTCAGCAACAAAAGAAATAAATGAAGACAAATCCCCATTATCATGTGCTAGGCTATCATACTTGTTGACCTTTTCATGTAAATTGAGGGAAAAATAAAACACCTCCAATTCACATGGCAAAGTAAAATGTGCCAGAATGCATGGTTGATCCACAAGAGAAGACACTTCATCTTGTAGAGAAAACTAGAAAGAATCCATCTCAAGTATACCTTCTCATTGGACTACGACATGTTGAAACTCAGACATAAACATGTTTTGCTGCTCATTCACATGAATGTACCATACAAAGGGCTCAAGCTCAACTATAGCACCAACACATTCATGAGCTAGAAAACATCTTACATCAAAGTAGAAACATTCATATTCATTTGTAATTCCATCCAGCCCTTGAACAAAGCTCTCATATGTGCTACTACAACCTTCAACTTATGAATCATAAGCATGACTCAGGCTACAATTCAAAACATCAGCACATAAATTAGGATCATGAGATAGCTCAAGTGAAGAATCAAGTTCTTTCAACTATCTCTCTATTTCACGTTCACTCTAGCAATCTGTTGTGTCATATTCACTGCTACAAATAGACTGATGACACACTTCTTCTTCCTTCATTTCTATTTCATCTCCCTATGGCTTAGATGAAGCACACTCTGCATGAGGGAGAGAACATAACTTGCACCACACAAATAGGTTCTCATATTTTCCCACATGATCACCATCTTCAAAATCCAGGGCAAACTCTTCACACTAAAACTCCATGGCTACACCAATAACTGTATCTGATCGATTATTCTTATGTGCAACCATTTCTACATCTACCTCATGCAAACAAGAACCAATTGCCTCATCACAAACAGGAACAAAGGAGGGCATAAAATCAAACAAGAAACAAGCTTCTTGTTCATCCCATGTTTCATTTACCTATGCATAGACTTCATACTTAGCCACAAAAACTGATCCATTTGATTGTTCATCATTGTACACAACATCCACATTATTCGTTGAACCACATACCTCAGCAGCAGGCTAGAATCACCATTGGTTTCATCATTCTCACCTTCACTTGATGAGATACCCAGCCAAAGGTAGGTGCATATACTTTCCTCATCATCTGTATCACTATCACATGATGCACCATCTCCCACTTCTACCCTTCTAACTACACAATTATCATCGTTTGATGTTGCATTCATCTGATTGTTTGTATCCATATTATTTCTCTTCATATCAACATGCTTAATACCAGCAACACATGCACTTATGGATAACAAACCCTTCATGTATTCATCTCTTATTTTCTCCATGGAGTCTAGGGACAAATATGTCTGCTCCATACTCATTATTTTGAAATCTTCTTGTAGATAACCCAATCCAATTTTATATGCTTCAAAAAACATATCAATGCAAGCGAGAATGTTAGGTCTGAAACTTTCAGGAATATGGGAAAGAGTAATAGCAAACCTATGACCAAAATCCTTTTTTGACTCTCCCTCTTGTCTTTTGATTTTTTCCATCTCTATGACTTGAGATCAGTAGGGCCAAGACCCTTAATAGATTCCTTTTCAAATGTTGCCACAAGTTCATTTCACAAGGCAAAGGACTGCCCTAGAAAAATTTGGAATCATTATCTTGCCTTTCCATGTCATGACCTAACAAAGAACCTCATCCTCATGTCTTCATCATCAAACTAATGCTCTTCCATGAATTCTGAAAATAGATCAACATGTGCATCCCCTTCCCATAAATCATACCCATCAAACTTGGGCAACTATTTGTAGACATTGTTTGGAATACTCATTGTTTTGTAATCAACCCATAAGTGGTCTAGCTAATCATATACAAGATCTAAGGGAGGAGCAGGGGATTGATCAAACTAATTTCTTGGGACAACAGGGAATGCATTGGACTGCATCCTAGACTCTAGCAGCCTAATCTAATTTTTTATTTCTTCTTCTTGGTGCAATAATGACTAATAGTTGTTTGGTTTTATTAACTTCATAATATAGTCTAGATGAATCATTCTGATTTTGTATGGGTGCATATAAGTTTTGGTTTGTATAACATGCATGGCCATGACTATAATATGGATTTCTAGGATGGTCATGGGATTCCACTCCAATGTAATTCCTAGGGTCTGATATATATGAAGATTGACATGATGGAACATCCCTAGGGTAGTCATATCCATTCCAACCTTCCATGACTTTAACATCCTTTAATTTCCCAGCTTCTGCATATTGAGATGGAGCATTCAAATCACCAACAACAACTAAGGGGCAGCAAAAACAAACTAATATTCTCTGACAACAGTATCACCACCTCACTAAATGAGGAAAACCCTTGAAGTGTGACTGATCTTCAAGGCCACACAAATGATTTTGGGTTGCTCACACCAGTAGAGTCCATACATCTTTCTAACCCAACACTTTACTCTTCTCTGGCAACAGTGCCATTCTATTGGTGTAAGTTAACAGGATGCCAAACTTACCTAAACAAAATACACAACTACAAATCACTGTTACAAGGGTGTTGAAAATATTTCTAGCTGCCTAGACCAGACAATGGCTAAAGTGACTTTATCCCTCGCAACGACACCATTCTGTTGGGTCCTAAAACTGCAACTCCACTTCCTAGGACAAAATCACACTTACAATGCCAGGGTTGTCATCATGTAAGCATAATCATCCCATCAATAGAATATGGAGGGTTAAAGGTCAACTCTACAGGAGTGGGTTTCATCCCATGCATTTCAAGATCAACTTAAACTCTAGAGGGATATTCCAAAGGGGTATACCTGAATAGGTATTGAGTTCAAGCCAGATGAAAAACTAAAAATAACTGGACAACCAAACCCAACTCATCCTCTTGACTCCAAAAGTTGTCACTAAGTCAAGAATGATTGGTTGTCATAATAACTCCTATATAGCTGATTCAACTGTGTGAATGTACATGCATAGGAAAGATGCTTTTTTCCATGAACTGCAAGTGAATGATTTGATTAATTTAAAAAAGTGTTTGATCCCTCTCCAATATGGACCGGCGCCTATTGTATTAGAAAACTGAGTCATAAGCAACAAAGAGGGAAGAAAGGACTAATTATATTTCATACATTGGACATACTTAATTATCTAGAACCAAACTACAATGACCCATTTACAAAAAAGAGATGACTCAAAACAAAGCATGTATTGACTTAAATTATGTCACACATTATCAAATCTCTATTACAATCATACCAACAAATGTGGTGAAGGAAAAAATAAAGTTGCAACTATGCATTCTACTGAATCATTAAAAATAGCCATGGAGACATACCACTGCATAAAATATGCATTACAATTCATTTCTACACTACATCAAAACACATTCTTCCATTCAATGCCCTAATTAGCTTGATTTGAAGCCCTAAGATTATCCTAAGGCACAACAGACCAGATAATTGGTTCAATGACCAACCCCTTATAACCATTCAAACTTTTGTATATATAGCACACATTCCTAAGCACCGCACCCATGTAGGCATAAATTCCAATCTTAGTTCTTCAGAAAATTTGCACGTTGGAAAAGAAAACACAAGTTCATTAAAAATCTAGGTGCTAATCAGTTTGTATATCCTTGCTATATCTTGGCATACATTTAGGGAATTACCCATTTCAAGCATATACAACATTCCCAATATGTCATCCTATTTTTCCATTTGAGCCATCTAATCTTGAATGTACCACTCTACATGCTGGGTGCCAAAATCATTAAATTTAGCCACCCATTTCACATTTTTGGCATACTCAGAAGTTGTCAGCACATTTGAATGAGAAGGGAAGGCCAGGAAGTCGAGCTCCGACAAATTAGACTTCAGACCTCGGGCCTTCCACCTTGTATATTACAACATTTGAGAAGAGGAAGGAGGGAAGCCTCGACCCCACCTATGTATAGATATGAAGGCATCAAGGGTCAGGCTTCAAACCTTCACTTCTTTGCCTTATGCCTTGAAGAAGAGGGAACAAGGAAATACTGAAGTCCAACCTTTGCCTTAGAAAAATTAAAACCTTTATCGGGGGTTGACCATTGGGCCTTCCTCTTTCCATCTTCCAAAAGGAAGAAGGCAGAAGGGAGGAAGCCTGAACTCTGACCTCCACCAAAACTACCATGTGTCCTCTTTCCATCATTCTGCACTTCAGCCTGCAAGCCCACTAAAAGGCTCCACAGGATGGTGGAATGCCTTAGGAAATTTTACCTGTTGGGGGTCGGTTGTCAGGCCTTCCTCCTTGCACCTTCTAGAAGGAAGAAGGTGGAAGGGAGGAAGCTTGAACTCTGACCTCTTCATATCTATACTTAGAAAAACAACCTCATTGGATTTCAGCCTTCACCCTTCCACCACAACACTGAAGAAGGTCAAACTCCACAACTATGAAGTCCGACGCTCCATAGCATTTCTTCATACTTAGAACAATTTTTCATATCTTTGAGAGGACTTCATCCCTTGGGCCTTCTCCATGATGCTTTCCATTAGGAAGATGGAAGGGAGGCACTCTAACCTCTGAAACTCTACCAAACACTTAGAATTTCAATGCTTAGATAATTTTCATGGCCAAAAGGAAAAGCACAATGGAAAGAGGAAGCCTGAAACTTTTACCTCCAACAAAGGGAGAAGACACAAGGGAATACTTAATTTTTTTTTACTTAGTCATTTTTGGGCTCTTCTCCTTGTATTTTCAAAAGGAAAACAAATTAAAACCTATGGAAGATATCTCTGATCAGTTATAAACTATAGGTTCAACAATGAAGGCATAAAATGGGACTAAGTTGGAACTTTGGGGCAAAATAGGGTAGTTCTGGGAGGAAAATTTTGTAGGTGCCAACACACTGAAGTCATAAAGTGGGACTTAGATGAATTTTGGGACAAAATGAGGCATTTTGGGGATATGTTTTTCAAGTCCCAACAGAAAGCAAGTGAGTATTTAACTTGATCATAATACACACTTGTGGGTGGTGGTGAAGATGGTTGGTTATCAATGTGGAAGTCCATGTTTTTCTTGGTTTGCAATCTAGTTATGGGGGGCATAAGATGAGAGATCTTAATGATGACAAAAGGTTGATGTCTTGGATATTTTGGATTGGAAATGAATGATTGGATGATAACAAGACTAGAAATGATGTGAACAGATGATTGGACTAGTAGGATAATGATGACTAGGACTATAATTGAGATTAAGATCAAAGAACAAGACCCAATTTGATTTTATTTGACTAAAGATGAGGATAGATTCCAAATGCTTAAATAGACTTATGATCTTAAGAAAATATGATCTATGATTGACTAAGATTTGATTAAATGATTAAAATGATGACGGTCTTGATCAAGGGATAAAATCTCAATTTAAAGTCTAAGCCAAGTTTGTTGTGGATGGAAGATAATGTAAATGACAAGGATGGAAGCAATATAGTTATGGATATGGATATCAACAAGGTCAACCTTAAGCTAAAGTATGACAAGGATTCTCTCAAGATGATGATTATGATGATGTGGGTATTTAGGACAATGTGGAGTGTATTTGTTGATAGCTTGACTTTGACAATTGAAAACAAAAGATTTCACATGTACATGCATAGATTAGCAAAACATGCATGCAAGGCACAATGGCATGTTTGACTTTTCAAAATTGATTGTTGGAATTTATGAAGACACTTGAAGACATATCAACAAACCTAATATTATCCAATTAGGTGTGGCAAAGAGGTCCTAAGCTAGGATGAACAAGTTTGTTAAGGATGTCCCCAATATACACAAGGTACGGGGGCCCCAACTCCATGAAATGAAAGTGAAATAATGCCGAATAGTTGGGAGAAAGGGGCAACCCACCCTTTACCTTCACTTCCCCAAGGTATAAAGTTCTTGGGGACTTATCCCAAATGACAAGATTCCAGCTTCCAAGAGGTGTGTTTTTCGATTCACTCACTTTTTATACTTTGTCAGAACACTAGAGTTGAGGTTGTCCCTTGGAGTGGTGTCTCTCCAAGTAGGCCTCCTAAAAGGGTGACAAAAGAAATTCAAATGGTGTTTTTGATCTCCAAGATCACCTTGTGGTGCAAGAAGAGAGCATACACACACACTTGACTCACACTCACAATGTTAATTTATCCTTAAAAATGGAAATGTGTGTATGAAGATGAATGTGAGTAAAAAATATTTTTTATTCCTAAGATCACACTAAGTGCAAGGGATGATAATACACACCCTAATCTCACTCAAATCCACTAAGAAAAATAAGCACAAGTTCATTTTATGTCCAATTCCAAATGTGATGATGAAAATACATGTTCATTTTATGCCCAAAATCAAGTATGATGATGCAAACAAGTTTTCATTTTAAGCCCAAATCAAAGTGTGATATTGCAAATAAGTTATTTGATTAATTGAAAATGCAAAAGTTGGACCTAGAAAGTTTGTCTTTAGATTTGATATTAATGTAGCTCCTCAAGTCTTCCTATATTCAATGAAACAAAAAAAGAACGAACCACTTGCAAACCCACTTGTTAGAGTGAAAAAGAGAAATCTAGAAATTTTTGAAAAAATGATGAAAAGCTACAAACAATTAGATAGTATGATTAGATTCTATGTGAAATTCTATGCCATTTTTAAAAAAATTGTCAAAATTCATTAAGGTTTGCAAAAGTTATGCTCTAAATAAGTTTGCAATGAAAGAGTGTTAT
Source organism: Cunninghamia lanceolata (assembly GCA_027924645.1). Classification (NCBI taxonomy): domain Eukaryota; kingdom Viridiplantae; phylum Streptophyta; class Pinopsida; order Cupressales; family Cupressaceae; genus Cunninghamia; species Cunninghamia lanceolata. Next base: position 10,900,822 of record BSBN01000112.1, on the reverse strand, counting down.
GCCATAGACTAGGGTTTGAAAAAAAATATCTTTAAAAAAAAAAATCCATTTCTACCAAATATCTAAAAAAATAATGATATATAAAAATGGATTTAAATATTTCTATCCACCTACAAAAAACAAAATGTGATTTGATTACCTAGATTGCAAGATATGATTATTTAGTTTCAAAAATTGCGCATCAAAAATTTCTAAAAAATTAGAATCGCAAGGTCAACTTCAAATCATCATAACTCCTTCAATACTGATCCAAATATTTAATGTAACCACTTTTAAGAAAGATCATGAAGTCCTATTTCCAATGAATCCAAGATCTCATTTTTTCAAGACCTATGTAAAGCAGAAAACCCTCTACAATAGATCCGGCCCTAAACAAAGAAAATCAGCAATATAAAGATCTTCAACCTACAAAACTAAGGTTACAAAAGGGACATGGGGTCCCACTGGGCATGCCAAAAATGTGTATGCAGAAATATAGAAATCAAATAATGAAATAGTACATTAAATAACCTATTCCATACTTGAACAAGACCTCATCTAGGGATCAAAGGACTAAGCAAAATAATGAAAATGATAAACAATCCTATGATATTAGATCATAATTTTAATATGTTGGTCTGCTCAAATTCTGCATCATAATAACTAGATAATAATAATGGATGATGTATGATATGGAGCAGTTAGAAGGATTTTGTAGCATGGTGATAATTGAAATGTGGATCCCAAATGGCTTGGTTGAGGCTTGATTTATAGGAGATGAGGGATAGGAATGGATGGCTAGGATTAGATTAGTGATGGATGTCTAGGATTAAGTAAGACATGGATCAAGGCTTGGAGTCATAGTCATGCGACAAATGTCACATGAGGGTTGAATGAGAGGAAGCTTCCTTGTAATAAGGATTTCTAGAAGCTTCTAGTCATGTGAGGATAAAGACAAATGGGGAATTAAATAATAAAATTAATTAATTTTTGGATAGGGATGATGTGGAAAACATTATAAATTTTTTTAAATCTTTAATTTATTTAATCAATTTGGATAGAAGGGATTAAAAAGGTGAAATAATTTAAATAATAAAACTATTTAAATTATGTGGTTAGAGATGATTTTATTTATTTAAATTGGAGGATGGAGAAATAAGTGAGAATTAATTAAATAATTATAATTTATTTAATTAATTGACTAATGGGATTAAAATGGGATTAGAGAGGGATTAGCTAAATAAATATGATTCATTTAACTAATTAGGTGATGAAAGGGTAATGTAAGGGTCCTAGGACAAAATGTCTCATAAGGTGTCTCAAGAGGTGTCAAAGGGTGATGTCACAAGACATGCCAATTTTAGGTGTCTACAGATAGAAAGATAAGAGTAAGGCTCATAGCATGATACATACCCCCACCTTAAAGTGATTGCGAACTCCATCATGGAGCAATTGCCTTTAAAGTAAAGTGAGGAAGAAATATAAAACATGCATGAGAGAATTCAAAAAGCACATGTCCGAATGATATGTGTTTTCAAAAGCTACATTACGACAAGGGGTTGCCCCCAGGATGAGAAAATCAAGGTGATTCTTACATGCATGATACACCATGGCTTTTGTAGTCATGGTATGACGCTGAGCATTGCAATAAGGTTCCACATAAATATGAGGGAGATAGAAGAAAGATCACATGAAACTACACATAGATTGAATCAAGAAAGGATGCTAGATCATCCAAGAAAAATAACACAACTGTATATCACAACATATATAAGAATGAAGATACCTATAGATGAATGACATAATGCATTCTTACTCCTTATACCTTTGTGATAACAAGGGTGTCAAGGGAGAACCACAATCAATAAAACATCACAATACAGGGATAACAATACATACAAGCATAACATAAATGAGAAGAAGGGACCACCCTTGTGAGTCATCCTATAACAAATTATCCTCCCTCAACTTGATTATTATAAAATGGATGGATACAAGCTACTCTAGGGACTACATCAAGCATGGTGAGAAGTGCTAGAGCCAAACCTTGTTGAAGTTGTTGAATTTTGTCACCCAAGACTCAGCATTCTTTAGTGGAATGGCCAAGTGCTCAATGATATACATAATAATGGGGTTTTGAATGATTATTTTGTTGAATCTTTTTGTGTGTTGGAGTAGGAAGAGTGATTAAGCGATCTTTGAGTAGACTCGGCAACATACACTCTTGTTGAGATAGAAGAGAAGATATATAGGTAAAGTAGGAAGCAATCCTTTTTGTTATGAACATGGTGGAGAGAACATAGGGGAAGACTAGAAACCTAAACCTACTTTAGACAAGTGTGGTGTTGGTTCCACAGGTTCCTTAATTCCTTGTTCTTTACATCCTAACCCATTTCCATTGTATCCAAGTTTAGAAAGGATTTTGAATCCATTCCCATAATGTAACTCCAAGTCTGCAAGAAGAGGAGAGGTCATATGACTATCTATGTTGAAAGAAGAAGTAGAAGGATCATAAATTTGATCATAGTGAGGATGGTCAATCTTTGTTTCAACAATCCCATGGGGGTTGAAATCTAAAGAGACTTTATCATTACTAAGACATGTATTAGACTTAGATGATAATTTATCACAAATGGCTTCCATTTCTATAGAAGAAGGTGGATCTTCATCAATTTTAAACGTTCCATCATCACTAATCTTGATTTTAAGCTTTGTAGGAGTAAGAGATTGTGTTAAAAAAAATTAATTTACCTTCGAGGGTTTTAAGTGCGAGCGTGAGATTTTATATCCACCCGCAAAGAAGGGTGTAAAATCTAACGAACCCTAGTAATCACTAAAAAACACATTTGAAGGACCAACACTATCCTTACCAATAGTATTGTTAGCAGTGGAGGATAGTGGTTTGGTTTTTGTTGAAGAAGGGATGAAGCTACTTAGAGGAATTTGATATATCTCAATTCAATTTGTAAGAAACTTTCTAGAATCAGATCAGCTTCAATTGTATGTAGATTGTTTTCAAAGATGAACTTTATTGAATGATGAAGTGTAGACGGGACTGCACCCATGGCATGGATCCATGGTCTACCAAGAAGAATATTGTATAAAAGATAATTAGGCATGACATGGATAAGGGTAGGCAATGTCACAGGTCCAACCTTAACATCTAAGGTGATTGTACCTAGTGATTGCTTACCAACATTATCAAAGCCATGAACGTTGAGTTTATCTAGTTTGATGAAAGATGTATCAACATTGAGTTTGTGTAACAAGTCTATGCCACAAACATTAAGACCCGATCCACCATCAATCATAGTGTGTCTTACCCTCATTTTATTAATGATGGCAAATATCATAAGAGGTTCAAATTGGTTTTGAACTTCTATGGGAGGTAATTGATGTTGTTGAAATGATATATCTAATGTTGTCACATGCATACAACTAAACAGAGATGCTACATCATTTGGTCTAATAGAAGGTGGAACAACTACCTTTTGTAGAGCCTCATAGAGCATTTTGTGGTATGTAGGTGATGTTTGTATTAAATCCCATAAAGAGATCTTAGCTAGGGTAGCACGGAGTTGCTTGACAAGAGTATATTCTTTGCCAATATGTGGAGGAAGACAAGATTCTTGAGGTAGAATAGGTTGAGAAGGTGGAAGAGAAATGGGCACACTCAGTGTGTGCTTACTTTGATTTTTATTGCGAGTGTTGTATGTGTGAGCAACCACATTATTATGAGATTTCTGTAACACATTTTGAACACCATGATTCCTTTGAGTAATTTGTTTTGCATAATTGAGAATTCAACCTGGAGGTCAAGGTGGTGTTGGATCACCTTGAACCATAATCACCAGTTTAGAGAAAAGAGGTGAATTGCACTTATTCACTATCCCTCTAGTGGGTGGAATAAGTCTATTAATGATGATTGAATTGAAATTGTTTTCCTTTTGAGTAATCTCAACATCTATCCCTGAGAGATTTAATGTGAGAGACCACTCTTCATCCACTAATGCTTCATCTTTTGAAGGGAGAGCACTGGAATGAAGTGAGGGTAAAGTGTCAAGAAAATTATTGATGATTATATCTTTAGTGATGTCCAATGGGTTTGAACATGCAACTAAAGGATAAATATCAAGGGTCTTCACATCCTTAGTGATATCTAAGGCATTTGAACATTCAATCAAAGGAGGAAGATCAAGGGTCTTCACATCCTTAGTGATATCCATGGTACTTGAACATTCAACCAAAGGTGAAAGTTCCATAGGATGAGGAATAAAAACCTCATGTACTATGGTAGAAATAGAAGTAGTATGCTCAACATCATCTAATGCTACATCTCTAGAAGAGAAGGTAAAGTAATGTTAAGAAATGTATCAATGATTTCATCCTCTTGCACCAAAATATCCTAACAAGTGGGAACAATTTTGGGAGAGGGATCCAAATCATAGGGTGAAATAGACAAAGTTAGGTCACCATCACATGTATTAGGGAGTAGATCCATGGGAATAGACATGGTATTATCATGACTTGTAGTCGAATTAGAAGAAGAACTATCACCATCATCTTTCTCATGACAATTCATGGAGATGAATTTAGTAAAGTCCTCTAATATCAAAGGATACATACCCATGAGAGTTATGAATCTATCAAAATCAGATATATAATAAAGGATATCATTTATGGAACATATATGAACATCAATATCATACATGGATGCTATGTGATCTAAAACATATGGATGCATATTAATGAATCTAGAGAAAATTTCAAAATCTATGATATATGAATGGCAAATACCAAAGAGGGGAAACTAGGAGAGTCAATAATGAAATGTCTTTCTTGTTATATGCAAATATGATATCGAGTAGAAATGTATAATTTATTAATTAAGGACAAGCAATATCAAAATAAGATTACAATCAAAGATCTACAAGTTCAAGAGAAGCGGGGTCTTCCAAAATGTGATATTCTTGGTAACCACAATAACTAAGTCTTGTAAATGTAGGATGTGTAGTATGTGAAAAATAAGTGGCTAAATAATGTATCCACTTGAATGCAACAAATATTTACAAACCTTTTCTATGATGAAGATGCCCTAAATGCAAGACTAGCTAGGGTTTTCTATCAAAAACCCTAGATTTTAAATACTTATTCCCTAAATCAATTTTTTGATGCAAGAATTATTTTTTGATGTTATATAAACAAGTCTTAGATGCATAGGAAAGTAGTTAGTTTTAATTCATGATTAGAAATTGATAGATAGTTTGAATTCTTTTGGGAAGATTCACTTCAATGCCATATCTCTCTATTCTATAATCAAACCTGTGAGCCCTAATTTGTAATCCTGCATGTTGTCGGCATGTCAGCATTTTGAATCTATGATATATTGACCATTTGAATCATTCTTTTCATTCTTATTTGGAGTTTCTTCTATTGTGTTTACTCTTGTTGCACGACCTGGATAGATCTTCACAAGACTTGCAATAAGTTAGTGCCATAGCAATAATCCACCATAGAGAGCTTTAGAGAAGAATAGAGAGCATGAGAGAGAAGAAGAGAGAGCTAGAATCCTTCAAGAAGTTAGAGATAGCTTAGAGATGTTCAAATCAATAAACTAACTTTTTTTATATGCATTCGTGCTCACAAACAACAAATAAAACTAAATGGGGCTGACATGAGGAACCACTTAAGATGTCTTATGCCTACATACCTTAAAAATAAGTTAGGTCTAAATGAGAGACCTAGGCGTTTGGGCACCCTTGTCCTTTAGCCCCAAAAATCTTGGCATAAGTCCCTTTAGGTGTTCTTAGGTTTGTCTCATTGTTATTTTGTTGGGTTTTATCATTGGGATTGAGAATTAATCATTTAATGTTCAAAAAGGTGTTAAAATAGGTCCTGATTAATAAGTGTAAACATTTTAGGTCCAACTAGGTGCTAAACTAGGTGTAAAATGCTAGTGTACACATTTTTTGACATAATACTTTTATGTCATCCTTTTTTTTAGCTTATTTTAGAGAGTTTTTGTATTTTTCTCTAGAGATGTTTTATATAGTGAGGGTGTTGCTTCTAAATTAATAGTTTCTTCAATTGAATACTTCCTTTTCTTACCTTTCCTTCCATATTGTTGGTTTTCTATTTCTAATTCTTCCTTCACTAGTTGTTTCTGTAGACATAAAAAATTATCCCCTAATTATTCACCCCTTAATTAATCCTCTTTACACATAAAATCTAATTAATTTTAATTAATTAATTAAATTTCCCTTTTAATTATCTCTTCCGGTAAATAATAAAATAAATTTAACAAGTTTATTTATTATTTACTTCACCAATAAACTTAAACCAAAACTTAAACCTCTAGTTAATAATAAATTAAAATTAACAACTTTAATTTATTATTAACCTAATTCAAAACCCATTAATATACCTACTTTTACTTATAAAAATTGTTTCCTATTTAACCCCCTGGAGAAATTACTTTGAAGTTATGCAAATTGTTCGAGCAACCACAATTCAATTATTTGGTAACATTTATCTAATTTAATCTTTAATCTTTATTTGGTGCATTTGATATAAAATTAGGATTTTGTTATATTGTCAAATCTTTTGTTAAAATTTATATCTATTGCATACATTGGTGACCCTGACGTAAACAACCCTTTCTGATGATCTGTTTTGCAAGTGTTCTAGTTTGAAATCTTGCAGATTTTTGTGCACATTGATCAATAACATCCTCTTCGGATAACATTTTCTATTTACAATCTTCACTCGGGGGGTTTTCTTCTTGTATGCTGGATACACAAAAACATAGCCTTTATTGAAAGAGATCTTCATAACATCCTCTTGACTGGGTACTACTCGATGGTTCATTTCTTGATATTGTTTGAGTTATGAATTGGTATCTAATATTTACTTTTATTATTGTACGGTTTCGTTATATGATATGGATCTTTCTGCATAAGTTTTGTTATTGTTCCGGATCATTGATTTGAAACATTTATTCACTTAATGTCTATTTGATTATTTGGTTGTTGACATTGCTCAAACATTTGTCTGTGTGAACTCGTGGTTGATTTTGCTTGGGTTAAAGTTGTTAGTGGTAATAAATAAAAATTTGAAGAGTTTCATTCAAATGTCATCGAACCATTCATATCTATCGTGACCTATTCTTTATCATTTTGTTTTGGCATCCTAAAAATTTTCTAAACTCATTGGATGTTTCTGTCAGTGTATTCTTTGTGCAGGTACATTTGTAGGTTGTTTATATCGGCGTATCCTTCAAATATTTGGTGCAGTTGTTAGTTACTTACCATCCACCGATATACTTTTATATATGATAACATTTAAGTGCTTGGAAAATATCGACATATCTAGTAAGATAACCAATCTGATGTTGGTGGGCGATATAACCATAATGACGGAAAACTATTTGAAGGAACTTCTCACTTTTGGCTTATGCAAGTTTGATTTGGTGTTTTACAAATTTGTAACTGCTGGCATCTCTATTTCATTGCCATAAAGGTTATTTATAATATTTTTGTTTTTGGCAGTTAGCGAGCATGTAATTTGGCCATTCTTGGTGCTCCGAACAATTATTGCTTCTGTTCTATGGTTTCTTTTAAACTTTCCATTAATCTTCTCATTGTTGTTTGGTATTACTAAGTCCATCGATGTTTGCATGTTTATGTGACAGGTTCCTTTTGTGGTTTTTAACTTTATAGTTGATTGTTAGCGGCTTCCATAAACTGTTTACATTTCTAAATGCATTGATTGCATTATGTCACATTCTTTCACCTATAATTCATGTGTGTGTTTAAAGAATTCATTTTTTGTGAGAGAATTATACTAAATCTGTTTGTTTGTTGTTGTAGAATACCGTCAGACAAACAAACTTAGTTGAAATGTGATTCCAGTATTCCAAAGCTGACTTATTTATGGTGATTGACATCAATGCCAAGATGATTGTATCACTGTTAGGGGTAACTGAATTACTAATTTGTTCCTAGCATTGTGTACATACCAGAGTCTGAGGCATTATCACAAAATCAAAGGCATTGTCTGTATTGAGCAGTGACTTTCAAACCCTCAAACCATAGCAACAAACCCATGATCGCTCCTGAAAACATAACTGTGACATTTAAGATTCAAGATATCAAACTTGCATGTGATCTACATGGAGTGAAACCACCAACAATAGAAAAAAATAATCGCCAGAGAAATTATTTGCACATAACTAGGGGAAAATTGCCAAATACAGAATTTGCAAACTACCAGAGTGCCTGTTTCTAGCCCTTGGAGGTTGATTTATCCAAACAGATATAACTTTTCATTTTGCATTGGATTTTCACATTTTTGTAGGCATCAGAAAGGGGATTCGGAGAACTTCATAACGATACTATCATCTTTTCAGATTCTGTCCTGATTTTCTGGTATAATAATTTGTAATTCATTCACTTTGTTTTAAAGCATCAAACATACTTATCTCACATTTAACATTTTGTGTGGTTTCTTGCAAGATAAATTTGTTTTACATTTTCTTGCATCTTTACGCCTGTCAAAGATTGAAAATTCAAACTACTAACGGTGGTTTTGCAGGGATTTCATTGATTAGATATTTTTTGCAAATGCCTGTTTACACATAGATTAACTAGGGGGTTAATTTATCACTGTTTGCTGTGCTTGTAAGGTGGTAGGTGTATGGTCTCACCTTGTGCAAACTCAGTGATCCCCATCTCTTTTATGTTTTTAATCCCTTATAGGGCCTGTCTCCCGATTTGTGAGAGGGAATGACCTAGGTAGTACTTTCATTTCGGCCCGCTATATAAATAATTATGGTTGTGATGAAAGTCATCAATCCCTTGGTGCCGCTATTCTATACCAACGAAAGTCTCCTTCAGTATCTATGAGATGTGTAAAAACCCTTTCTAAGGGCTAGGAGACCTCTTAAATGAGTGAACTGCTGCATGTATAGACACTAGATTATCTCAAAACACTGATTAGAAACCACTTGTTTTAGAAGCCAAAAACCTTTTTTGCTCACTAATGTAGGAGGTTGGACCTCTGAAGCTGCCCTACACATACTATTCAATGTGGAGACAGAAATCCCTCGTTTCATAAGTTCGACGGATCTTTAGGGTAAGAGATTTGGTGTGCCCGTGCCTTGGTGGGGGAGCCAGTGTCACCAATATCTCTAGCTGCCCACATTGTCTTAGTATATGGAGTAATCCAAGTAGGGACTCAACAAGTAGTATCCTCTTTCCAGCCTAGATTGTGCATGCTTGTAGGTGTTTTCAAATTTGTCGAGACCAGTAAAATTTTTTTGGGCTAATCTAGGCCCCATTTAGACTTTTACTCTGATTTTGTATCAGAGTCATCCAAAACTTTATGTCTGCCATATTTTGTGTGTGTGTTCAAAACAAACATTTTCCATCTCAATAAAACATCACATCTGGAATCTATAACATTACAACCTTGCAAATCTCAAAAGCTTGCTCAAAACATCAAAGATATGTATGCAAACTATCTACTATGTTTTCTAATCACCACTACAACTTGTCCCCTATATCATTAACTTGTCCTTCAGAATTGGGAACCTATCATCCTTCCGTGTCACATCTTGAGTGGAACCTTGTCACTTTGAATCCTAAGAAGCTCTTTCAATTGATCATTCATCCAAGTCCATTCACTCCCATTATCCTATCGATCATATATAAACATCCAAATCTTCAAGAGACTAAGACCTTTTTCTATTCAATCCCATATCGATCCATTTGCTTAAGAGGCCCTGACCATTCTTAAGTTAGTGTATCCTTGGACCATCTTATCTTCTCTACTCAATAAGCCCTAACTTCCCTTGAGTGGAGGTGACATTTTAATCTCCTTTCTTCCTTAGGCATATCGTAACCATGAGTGTTTTAAAGGAGCCCTTTATTCATATCCAATCCTAAGGTCCATCTAGTCTCTTTGAGTCATTATTTTGACTCTATTTTATCCTAAATCAAACAATCTATATCCATATCTCAATCTAATCCATATCATCCACATATATCCATCTTGATCCTCAATCAATCTGAGAGCTTTTTTTTTTACCATTCCAAATTGTCATCTATTTTCATGGTTACTACCCGTGCCCAAGCCAAGAAAAACAATATGGAGTTCACTCATCAAAATTGGCTACCTCAATCCTTAGGATTGATTGAAGAAGAGCCCATTCACGATCAAACCAATCCCTCTCAAAAAAATCCTAGTTCATCACATTTTCATAATGATCCACTTGGAAACCTTTCAAGTTACGTAGACATCCAAGATGACATATTGGACCAACCAAATACCCCCAAAACTCCTAGATCTACACATAACTATACTGAAACAAATCCGGTTGGACTTCAACTCCGACAAGATCCTAAAACCTTACAACTTGTTCATCTCTCCGTGGATCATGATCCTCATTTTTATATGCAATATCTGTATGATTGTGGGGCTAGAGTCCTCGACGATATCTATGAGAGAGGGCACGAAGGAAAGAAGAAAAAGATAAGGCCAAAGCTCAAACTAATCCCTCTCTCCATCAACCACTTTCAACATCTATGTCAAACATGCCCCAATCTATATCATCATCACATACTTTCACCTTGGGGATGCCTCAAGATACCTCTACAATCCAACCCCCCTCTCTCCATCAACGACCTTCAACATCTACGTCAAACATTTCCCAATCTATCTCATCATCACATACTTTCACCTTGGGGATGCCTCAAGATACCTCTATTCCTATAATCCAACCCCTCTCTTTCCATCAACCACCTTCGACATCTATGCCAAACATCTCCCAATCTATCTCATCACATACTTACACATTGGGGATGCCTCTAGATTATTCTATTCACGTGATCAAACCCATCAAGTCACCACTTACACCTTCATCACTTCCTTCAATATGGTCATCACTTACACCCCCATCAATTCCTCCATTAGGGATGTCACAATCTGTCTCTGTATCTTCCATATCAAAATCCTCCAAAATTCCCTCATCACAATCAATCCCCAATACAACTCATATTTCTATACCTCAAACTTCCTTCATTCATATTCATAACATCAGCACTCAATCAACCCTGATATCTACTTCCATACCATCAACCTCACAAAACTATAACCCTACCAATGGGTAAGTGCACAAAGATGAGGGACCAAAAGGGGGTCTTAAGATGCCACATTTTTTCTGAAATCAAGAAACATTGATGTTGGATGAGAAATTGAAGATAGTTACACTCAAAATTTGAAGATGCAACAAAAACAATAGTCGTAGTGCTTCGAATCTAGTTTTTAAACTACTATTTTTTTTTTCAAAAATGGTCATGATTAAGGGGTTCAAAAAGGAGGAGCACACAAATTGGTCCTATTTTTCTCAAAAAAAAACATAACATAGCTTTTGGTGTGCTCCCCCTAAAATGTTAACATTTTTTAGTATTTCAAAAATTGCTTTGGTAAGAAATTAGCTAACACCATGTAGTTTATCCCTGATTTTTCTGATAATTTTTCCATGAATAATTGATTTTTAGTAATTTTCAAAGTGGACACATCCTGAAAAATAGAAAATTGAGTGTGCTCCCCCATAAATTTTTTGAAAACTAATCAAAAATTGATTTTTTTAAATATGTGTAGAATGGAGTCTAGTTTCTAAAAATGTAACTTATTTCAAATTTTGATGAATAGTTAAAAAAGGTCAAAAATAATAGACGTTGGTTTTTGACAAAAAATGGATACACTAACAAAAGAAATTGAAGATGAAACCCATAACGTACTCAAAATGTTAAAAACATTATATGGTTAGATAGTTAACAAAGAGCTTAAGATTGTGGTGGTATTTTTTTCAACTTTTCATTGAAAAAATGTCATCCTGATGGGGAGCACACTCTAGATTATCTGAAAATTTTGTAAAAAACTTGGAAAAACACGTCTAACTAAGCTTGACATAACGCGAGCACGTTATAATGCGACCGTGTTATGTTGAGCATATTTGGCTTTACACATGCCAATTACATTTGCTTGTGAAATCATGGAAAATTGAAATGAAGGAAATGACAACAAATGCAAAACAAACAAATGCAAACCTCATAAAGACTCATGATCCATTGATAGGGTTGAGAGAGCCGCACCTGAAGCACTCTAGCTTTACCCAAAGAGATGAATGTTGGTTGCTTGATTCAGCAGCATAACAATAAGATAGATAAATGATTGGATGAATGCAAGATAGATGGATGAGAGATTGAGAAGAAATTTCAATAGCATGTGGATACTAGAAGAAGATTCAATTCAAATGGCTCAAGAGAGGCTACCTTTATAGAAAAGGAAAAATTGAATGAACGGTTCTGATTGCAAGTTATTTTGGATGATATGAATGGTCAAGATCGATTAGGGTTGGATTAGGGTTTCCCACTCAAAGAGGGATTGTAGTCACATGACAAGTGTGCGATGGAGAATAAAGGGGAATCTAATTCAAATTTGAATTAGATTGACATGTGAAGGCATATTAAGTGGAAGATGGAGACATGCGACATGTGTCGCAATGTGATGAGAGGTGAGGGAATAATTTAAATTTTTAATTTGAATTATGCGAGACATGTGAAGGGGGATTATTAACTAAACAAATGGAATTTATTTAGTTAATTGGAATGTGATCAAGTGGGATTAATTAAATAAAGTGGGTTTATTTGATTAATCAGGAAGATGATCAAGATGGGATGAACTAGGACTTAGGGGAACACATACAAGGTCATGTCGACAATGTGTTGTGTAACTAGGACCTAGGGCAAAGACATACAAGGTTATGTGTAAACAAGACCTAGACAATTTTTAGTGTCTACATTTGCCCCTCTTTGAGATGATGTTGCTAGATGATAAGATTTAAGTAGAGTAACATCATTTTGTAAGGAAACGGATAGAGGAAAAGGATAGGATGATGATGCCCCCTCGAGAGGATAGGCGGGTTGGACAAACATGGGTATGCTCTCGAACTGAAATGGAATTGGCTAAGGGGATGGATAGAAGAAGGAATGGATGCATTATGCTGCAATAAAGTGAGAAACCATGATGTTTGATATAGCACGAGATGTTATGTACCAAGGTATAAGGACCAAGGTGACGATGTGTCTCATGCTCTAGCATAATACAACCTTGTCTAGATACTAGATATAAATATTAGCTGGGTTGATGCTGATGTGATACAAATGCAAGTTAAAAATGATAACACACACAAGCAAGCATGCACAAATGATTCAAAAACAAACAAGGTATTACCCCTGTCAAGCTGTAAACCAATGATTGATTGATTGATTTGATTGATAGTGTTGTTATTGCGGGGAACGATATATCCCTAGATCAACACAAGGATGTGGGAATGATATATCCCATTGATGATAATGATTGATTGATTGATTTAGCTTACAACAAGATTAGGATCAAGACCAAGGATTGCAATTAGATAACTTGGCAAGATTGATGAACTTGATTGGTATGGATTAATGATGACTTGCATTTGGATCATTGTTTTGCTTGGATTAATTGATAAGGATGAAATGGAAGAAGTGATTTGAAGGAGATTGATTTGATGAAGTGATTGAAGAATTGATTGATGAAGTGATGAAGATAGATGATAGAAGAATGATGAATGAAGAAAGAGGAATATCATCTTGTGCCTGAATCTAGGCACTTCCTTCATGCTCTAGACTGCCTACACACCGGTGTCCATGGGATCAAGGCACGTAACGATAGAGAGGAGACGTAGTTCTTATTTGTGTTTTGTTGACGGGATGATATGGATCAGATTGATCAAGTTATGGATTGATTAGGATAGATTGAATGATTGATGATATATGATGTTATTTGATTTTCTATTGATTATTTGATAGATTGGATGATGGATAGATTGGCTTGATTTGATGATGATATTATTGGATTTGTTTTGATGGATTTGATGGGATGAATTTGATGATTGGGATTGTTTGATTTGGATTACTGATTTGATTGGTGACTAGATTGATGATTTGGATTGATTGGATGGATTAATTTTGATGATGATTGATCTTATTGCTTGGATTTTCGATGGATATTTGATTTTTGTGTATCTTTGGGAACATTTTGGTTTTTTTTTGTATTTTTTGAAATGTTGTGATTTTTTTGGGTTTTTGAAATGTTTTAATTTTTTTGGGTTTTGCGGATAGCTTGGAATGTCAATGGATTTACAATTTGGGTAGCCTTTATGCTAGGTACCAATGACAAGGGGGAAACCAAGTCTAGGTGCAAGGGAATGAGTGGGATTGGACAAAAGGATGGATGATAGTGGATGGATGAAAGGATCATGATAAATGGATGGATAAAGGGATGTACGATAGTGGATAGGATGAAAAACTCACAATGGATGTATGTAAGAGGATGTGGTCTCCAAAGGCTATGTCGCATAGGAATAACATGCCCCATTCTAGATAGTAGACTTAGGATTTTTCATGACAATGCTTAGGACGATGGGATGATAGGATGGATTGGATAAGATGGATAAATGGGTAATGGCAAGAGGATAATGATAGGATTATTTTGAAAGGATGGGGGGTATGTCAAGAGATATCCAAAACATGTTTCAACATTGTTGCCCCATAGCTTTATCAAGATCAAAAGAGGAAGGGAGGATGAATGGACTCGATATGATAGGTACATGGGTGTAATGGATAAGGATGGTAGGATAGGATATGGAAATGGTAGGACATGATAGAAAGTGATATGATAGGATAGATAGTGTGGATGAGAGAAGGCACCCCCCAAGTGTAAGTGGGATAGAAGATTAACCTACACATGACAACTGTTTGCCAGATTTTCATCATGGTACTTATCCAAGGTGCCTATTTGTCAGATTTTCACCGTTGGATGAAAGGATTTATTTTTACTTTCTTTTTATTTTTGATTTATTTTTGACTTTTTTGACTTTTTGGATGGAAGAAGGTAGATATGGACAAGAGGGACTCAAGTGTCTAGTGCCATGAAAGGTGATAGTCCCATTGGAGAGGAATGTCGCATGGACCATGTCAAATGTTCTCATCGATGTTCGTAGGGAGATGGAATGAAAGTGAGATGGATTAGGTAGATAGTGGATTATGATGTGGATTATGGAGGGATCAAAAGTGGATTATGATGTGGATTATGTAGGGGTGAAAGTGGATTATGATGTGGATTATAATGGACTTATGTAAAAGTACGGACCATAGGAAGGTGATGGGGAAGATATGTAAGATAATGAGTGAATGATGGAGTGATGGAGGTATGGAAAGGAATCATGACCAATGGCTGTACACACTGTGTTAAACATGGAATCTTTTGATTGGATGGTGGTGTAGGAAGCAATGGTGATGTTTGCTTAGGAGATGGATGATTTAGGATGTTTGGAACCCACATGGACTTAGTATTTTTCTGATTTTTACTTTTCATATGGGATGTTTAGATGGAATGGGATTTTAGAGAGGTGGATGCCTCATTTGATTTTCTTGATTTTTTCTTAGGTACCCATACCATTTTGCTTTTGGACTTTGCTTTTGGAGGTATGGCTTTGGATGGATTTTTGAATGTACCTTGCTTTGAATTTTTTGATTGATTTTGTAAGGCATTAGGACCTGTTGGTCATGATGTTAGTCATTCACAAACATAGAATAAAAGTTACACAACAACCTTTACTCATCTTGAAAGATACGATGAATTCAGAGAATTCATGATCCCAAGTCTCCGTTGATTAGGTCTTAATCTACTGACGTTACTCAGTGGTTGATGTGTGTTGCTGTTTTCCATTCAGGGGCCTTACGTATTTCTGCAAAGTTCATCATTATTTCTTCAAATATCCTGCTCTATATGCCTGCTCTACATAAATCTCCAACAATTCTACCTCTGCACTGTGAATTTAGTCAAATAATGTGCCTACAGGCTGATATTTGCATGATTTCTACCATTATTTATGATTCTTTGCATGATATTTTCAATACTACATGCATTTAACTCAAATATGTTAATGATTTTTAGTTACCTATGGGATTTAAGCATATTTCTCTGTTGTTTGCTTAAGATTATCAGTTTATTTGCAATTGTGATAGTGAGATGCTCTGAAATTGAAAGAAATTAAAGGAAATGCTTCTAATTAAGTTGAACCTTTAGCTTTTGATCCACATACATGCTTGATACTGTCATGAGGAGAAGAAATCAAACCATATGTTCACCAGGACATTCCACAGCTAGATACAGTTGATGCAAACTTCAGAGGATAATGAATGAAAACAATACATGCAACATGATGAGCACTCCAAGGGACGCAGCAAATCAAAGCACATATCTAGAATTCAGACACAGATTACTCAAGATTTATAAAGATTTGTAATCAAAAATACTCTTCCCTTTCATTAAGTATGCAAAAGACATGTACATATACAGTAGCTTTGAAATAAGTCCTGAATATTTCAGCAATCAGATTTCAATTAAGTTTCGAATGAATATAACAAGGCATTCCACCACCTTTTATAGAATAAGGTGAGGAATCCGTTACAAAAGATCCACGGATCTGATTTATCAATACAAATCAATGGTCATCACTTCATGACTTGTCAATTTTACAAAAAGGCACAAGTTGCCAGCTGGCAACTATCTATACTGCATATGCAAGATATTCCCCTTCATGATGTATCTTCATCCTGTTCTTCATCTGATGCACGCGGGTCATCATCATGTGCATCACTTCCTAACTCTTCGCTATCCTGATGATGACGCTGCTGCATATGGGGCTGCATGCTGCTCTGGATTTGTTCGTATGACTGCACAACTTGGTCTATTCCTTCGCCATCTTGAGTCTTTGCCTTGATGATGGCATGTTTGTGCGCTTCATACTTATCCCTGCTGTTGTCCAGCTTATTCTTTCTGTCCTGCAGTGTCTCATTATAGGTCTCCATCTTGACCTTGATCCTCATCATTTTATTTATTATCTCTTCTGTCAAGTGAACTAGCGGACCATCATCTTCCACTTGGAAGTTATTACGCAGAGCCTTGAGGGAAGAATCTTCATCTTGATTCTCTATCTTCCCTTCCAGCTTGCCTTCTAATGTTTCGAGCATGTCTGCTTCAATGCCCATTAAATCACGTAGCCTCATGCTGATCTCCCTCAGCTTATTATTGCATCTCTTGAGGACTCCGCATTCAAACTGCACATCCTTATACCAGATATCCACTAATAATTCAGTATTATTATTCAATACCTGCTTACTGATAAGCAATTTTGGATTTATCTTCCTTATTTCGTCCAACAGGCTGAGGACTTTCTCCAGTTTATAAGACCTTTTTCCGGTCTGCATCTGCAACCTGTCCACCTTAGCCTTGGAGTCACTCAATATGCTCCATCTTTTCAAAGAACCTTTCATTATTTCAATGGCATCATCCAATGTGGATGACATCCATTTCCTTATTATGGAAGCCTCATGTTTCATGAGGTCCAGTTTATTTATCTCCTCTTGAGAAATGGCAGTCAATGGGAATGCAGCTTCACTTGTAGTATCCTTAGGATTGGTCAAGCCTTCAATATATGCACGCAACTGAGCAATGTGCTCTTTATGTTGCTTATTCTTCTCTTTCTCTATTTTCACTTTTTGAATCAGAGAGTCAATGATATCCTTTCCCTCCTGACCTTCCTGCTCTTCATTGGCAAAACCCAAATCAACTGTGCTTATCTGGAATTCATCCATAGTGATTTTGCCTTTCTCTTTCTCTACCGCAGTTACAGCAATTTGTGCGGTCCTTCTCCCTGTCGCCGGATCTCTTTTGATGGCCAAAGTCATTCTGGCCTTCCTCCTAGGTTTCATTATATCTGCAGCGAACAGGGTGGAGACATCGAACTCTTGAATCTCCCACTCCTCCTCAACATTCACTTCCTTTTCTAACCATGGAGGCACCTAATCATGCTTTTCAGCATCATGATGCTGTTCACCTCTGTCTCCCGTTTCCACCAACAAGCGTTGTGGAGATGGTGACTTTTCCTTCTCTGGCTCTTGATGCTCACCTTGCTGCGAATCCTGTGGTGCCTCCTCCTGTTGAGGAATTTCCTTTTCTAGGGGAGCATCTTCTCCGTGTGGGGAACCTGGCGGTGTACCTGTATGTGGATCATGATGATCATGATCTTTCTCCATCCTTTCTTCACCTGTCCCCAGTTCTTCCCCTTGTGGAGGTTGATCATCCTCCTCTTGCTTCTCTATTTCTGGTGGCATGTCCACCGTATCTGATATCACTGGATCTACCCGAGGTGATGGCATCTGTTCCGCAGTGGCTATTTGCTCTGTATCTGCAGCATCCACCTCTTGTGCCTTATCAGCAGGATCCTCTATCGCTTCATTCTTCTCATCATCAGCCTTTGCTTCTTGGACCTCTACTATAGCAAGTCCTGCTGATGTATTTTGTGGGCTTTGTTCGCCTGATTCAAGAGCGTGGCTTTCTGTTTCTGCCATCTCTATCTCTTCTATTAAATGACCCTTATCAGGTGGTCCTGCTGGCTGTTCAGGACTTGCATCCTGCTTCTCTATTAAGTCTACCACTGCAGGACTTGTCACCTCAGCGATCAATGTATCCAGCCCTATGTCTTGAGCTACCTGCTCTGGGCTCTTCTCTGGTTCTGGGCTCTTTTCTCGCTCCGCTTCTGCTTGTTTCATCTCCTCAAGCACCGTTTGAACCGTTGGAGGCTTGTGAGGAGTCACACTGATGCCAGCAGCCGCAAGTGTTTCCATTTCTTGTGCAGCTACATCTTGCACCACCTCATCATCAGACAATTTTATTGTCTCCTCTAGTGAGACATGCTTTTCTGCTTGCGCCTGGGATGCTTCCTTTTGTTGCTCTTCTGCCAGTTCAGTTTTGAACTTGACAATGGTAGGAAGTGGAACATTGTGCTAAAGTTCCTTCTGCACTTCACTACCTGCCCCTTGTAATTGCACTGGGGGTTGACTCATCTCACCTCTCATGGAGGTTCTTGGTTTCTTAGGTGTGGTAGGAACCAACACCTGCGGAGCTCTCCTCTTTCTTCTGATTATCAATGGAGCTTCCTCCTCTTCTTCAGGCTCTTCTTCCATGAGGATATCCTTGCCTGGTTGTCTGGATGATTGACCCACCTCTTGGGTCTCTGTGGTTCCAGCCTCTGCTATCTTGGCTTTCTTGGGCTTTGGAGGAGAATCTGATTCTGACCCTGATTTGGCTACCTCCTCCGCTGTGAATACTGCCCTGTCAACTATGACCCCTTTGGGTCCCTTTTCCACCTTCTTGCCCTTTGTGGCCCTTTTGCTAGGTTGCTGTGGTGGAGGGGTCCTCTCTCCCTTAGTCTTCCGCTTCTCCAGCAGGAAGTCATCATATTCATCTGTGGGGATGTCCTGCCCCTTCTTCTTGCTATCTATTGTGACGGCAACACCCTTTTTCTTCAATGCCTCTACCTGTGCATCTACCCAAGCTTGGGTCAAGTGTATGGTTCTGGCAAAGAATGGGTCCAAGGACATATCCTCCTGCATGGTGAGGTCAGGGGCAGAAATGGTATCATTGTAGATCTTCTTCTGCTCGTATTCATCTGCCATGATCCTGCCGTCATCACTCTTCAGCTGCTGAGGGAGGGGTATGCAGTCGAATGTCCTGATCTGGTTCAGAGTTAACCTCTGATACCTCCTCCTCCTGGCCTCTGCCTCATCTTCACAGTCAGCCCAAAAATCTTCTAGGTGCCTCTGGTGAATAGGCTTTCCTAGGATCTTCTGCATTCAGCTGTAAGGATCATATGGTCTTGTTACTGGGAAGGGCAGTAAATTCATTTTGTTCAGAGTGACCATCACCTTCTTAATATTATCTGAGTCAGGGCACATGTAGTTGCCGATGCTGACTGGGAACAAAATTGGTGGCAGCTTCTTGGCATCCTTATACGTCTGTATGATGGTGGAGCCCTGCCTGATAAACTCCATTAAAACTACTGCATCTGTAGGATACCTTGGCAGCATCAGGAGATGCCCTTCAAAACCTTCTATCTTGATGTAGGAAAAGGTGGCAAATTGGATGTACCATGCCCCATGCCTGTATACTGCCTCCTGAGCCTCCATGTTCAGTCTTTTAGTTCTGTCATCTTCCATGGTCCTTACCAGATGCATAGAAAATACATCATTGACCAATTTGTAGTCCTTGATATATTTGGTTCTTTGCAGCTGGGGATGATGATCCCATATATAGGCTGCATTTGTGCCTGTTAACTTCCCATCTATGGTTAAGGCATCAAACGTACCTCTATATGCACAGGAATAAACAATGTAAGAGGTCATATAGAAGGCACAATCTGAACCTCCCAGGTTCAGCAGCTGCTCATGCAGAGCATCACTTATGATTTGGCCCCACAGTGGCTTGATGTCTGCATATAGGCACATCATTATTATGCCATACATCCAGTCTCTGAATTCTCCAGTATCAGGCTGGCCAGTCACCCTGTTCAGTAGGGCAATCACATACTGATATTCTTCATTAAAATCAAATTTGAACATGCGCACAGGGAGCTTGGCCGCTGCATTATATGTGCTGTTCTCGGCCCGCCAAGCATACATGTTCCTTCTGGCCGTCTTCTTGTTGGCCTCATATTCTCTTTCAGACTTCTTCAAGTCTACACTCTTTACCTTGCTGCCCATTGGCAGTCCAAATGTTTGGGATAGACCTTTGATGGATAGGTCTGCATACATTCTTCCATGCTTCACCACCTGCCTCGTCTGAGGGTTGTAGTTCCGGGCGCACTCAATAACCAGCTCCGGAGACTCCATGGAGTAGGGGAAGCCAGCAGCGTTCCACATACCTGATACAAACACAGCGTCCAGCACCGGACTCTTATCCTGCCCATCATTCAGCTTGGCTGACCAAGCCTCCAGGTTGGTACTCCCCTGATGGGTGTCTGTAATTGCCCCAAATTTAAACAGGACCCCTCTCTAAGAAGAGAACATAGGCTTGCTGAATTCTTCTTGATTCTTGACTAAGCGTTTTTCAGCCATGGGTACCTGCAATTAACAACATTTCTTCTCACAACGGGATATGCATGCATACATACTGCAAATATCATGCCTACTGCACCAATTTCACGTTACTTATTCATACGGATACATAACCAGAACTTACAGCATCATATAGAAACAACATGATGAGGGTTTCAGTTCACTTACCTGGTTATGCCAATTTCTTTTTATACCAGTATATCTCTAAGACGCTCTTGATTCAGCTGTTGATCACCTTCCTCCTTCAGTCTATGAGCTCCAGTCGCGCAACAGTAGCTGTTATGCAGATATGGAGGCTAGTGCTCTGTAAAACAATTTTAACGCAGGTAAATGTAACAATGGCGGTTGAATTACCTTTTAACCTCGCAGTTAGGGTAAACTTAGGGTAACTCTGACAAGTTAGATCGTAATCTTTGATCATTCGTGCGAAAACTCAGGATCTCGCCAGACGTTTCATTGGGTTCCGGGATCGGCGGGAATCACCTACCATATCTGCACGCATTTAATGGCAATGGCGGCAAAGGGAGTGGGGGAATATCCATATGACATGATATCATGAGAGCAGGATGACATTTCACAAATATCGGGTTGAGTTTCGATATCATCCTCCTCTGCATTGGAACTGTTATCACGACAAAATTTGGGTGACAACGCACCTTTGTTTACACTTTAGCACATCAGGAGGATATTTTGGTCCATCGGGTGATATTCCAAAATATGATGATGACCTTCAAACTTACTCATTCTCTTCTTTGAATATCGGGATGACGTCATCATGATATTTGTTCTTTGTATTGGAAATGTCTCATGACGTCATCGCCACATTAGGTGAACATGATCATGTTTACAAAATATCCTGTCGAAATGTAAATATGATGATGATGTCATCAGGATGTTTGTTTTTTTGTTTATCGGATTCAGATGATGTCATCAGGATGTTTGCTAAGGGTGATATTTTGCATCAGGATGATATTAGCGAATATCGGGTTACTTTCAAAATATGATGCTCGCTATACAAAAGACCGTTCGACGGGGAATACTTACTATCACTTAACGTTGACGTCCAGATATTTGAACCGCAGGATATTATCGGGGGGGGGGGGGGATGTTTCAAATATGATGATGATGTTCTTCACACAGCATAACTGAGGTTATAAAATATGACCCTCTTTTTGCGAATATCAGGTTTGACCAAGACTTTGACTGTTCATAACTCTCACATCCTGATGAATATCAGGGTGATGTAAAAAGCAAACCTGCATGAATTTTAATGCTCTTTCAGAATATGTGGTCATATACATGAAATACGAATTTTGACAGACTGACTTCATATTGGGGCTTACCTCATCTTGACTCCACATGATGATGAACATGACTGATTTTACCAAACCGCCAGAAAGTAGACAACACAAGCCAAAAGAAAAGTTGGGTCCCTGTTTTGCCAAGTCAAAATGGGGCGTGTTGTGTAACCACACAACAACTTGCCACCAAAGAAAATAAACAAATTCCAATGATTCAAGTGATGTGATCACATTCATCTATAGTGTTCTAATTTTGTCTAAGTGTAAGCATCATAATCCTCTGAATGATAAAATTTCATCATGGTGATAAAGCTAACAAAGGATCAGGTGTGTGCATATGATTAATTATCCTCATCTTGAAAGTAAGTTGAAAACATAAGTAACTGGTGTTAAACTACATAGTTGGGGATCATCCCTCATAGCCAACCTGGATAGAGCCTTGCTGCCAGCAAGCGTCTATAGCCCCGGCAAGGTTATCTATACAATCTCCCTAAGTAGAGCCCCACTGCTAGTAGGCGTCTATAGCCCCGGTAGAGTTACTTAGATGGCCTAATTTTATTTCTTTTATGATTTTCTCTTTCATATTTATATTTGATATCATCATGTCAGCTCATTTGTACAAGGTATAGTCACTTGCAGCTTTAGGTTGGAGATTGTATTGGTAGCAAGGGAGTCCCTTTAGATTTTTCACTTAACACCTATACTAGTGTGTTCAACAAACCCAAGGCTGTTAGGTGTTTCATTGTGATGGATTCACTTTGACCAAGAAAAAGCACCCTGATGAAAAGACATCATAAACCTGATCATGAATACTTCCTAGAATGAATTATAACCTATATTTAAATGTGATTACATCACCTGAATCCCAACAATTTAATTATTTTCTTAGGGTGATGAAGTGCATCATCCTGACTTACCAAAACAAGGTCCCAACCAACAAAACAACAACAACACAACAAACAAACTGTACAAACAACTATACAAATATACAATATGATACATATGACTATCATGAAGTCATTCAGGCCTGGAAATAATGTTTGAGGAATTGTCCATTGACTAGCAATGGGACATCCTCACCTGTTAGGTTCTTAAGCCTATAAGTGCTATCTCCTAAAATTTTAGAAATCTGAAAGGGACCTATCCATAATCTATCAAACTTACCATGATCACCTTTCTTTTCATGGGCCTTATCCCACATCAGGACTAAATTAGATATCCTGAAAGCTTTAATTCTGGCTCTCTTGTCAAACCAGCGTTTGACAACAGCCTGATGTTTCGCAAATCGGTTAATCGCTTGACTTCGCTTTTCTTCCAAGTGCATCAACTGAAGCAACCTGACTTCCTGTTTATTATCTACGCCTAGATACTCTTGGGCAAACTACAGAGTAGGAATTTTCAAGTTTACAGGGAGGATAGGATCTACCCCATATACTAGTTGGAAGGGTGAGTTTCCTAATGCAGTTTTCATTCTAGTTCTGTCTACCCATAAGGCATATTTCAGAAATGAGTTCCATTCCCTGGGATTTTTCTCTATCAATTTTCTTATTATACTCAGTAAATTCTTGTTGGTGGATTCTACTAATCCATTTCCCTGGGGATAGTAGTTGGATGAGAACTTAAGTATGATCCCATGATCAAAAGCCCAACTTGACAATTTGGTGGAAATGAAGGCAGAACCATTATCACTTACCAATGCATAAGGAATTCCATACCTGGTGACAATGTTGCTTTCCAAAAATTTAATGACATCATCTGCAGTGCAGGTTTTGCTGCTGATAGCCTCAGTCCATCTGGTACAATAATCAGTAATTGTTAGGACATACCTATGGCCTGAGGAAGATGGAGGATTGATCAGTCCTATGAAATCCATGCCCCACTGTGCAAATGGGTGCTCTTCCATCACTGGCTGCAACGGTTGTGTAGCATATTTTTCTCTGTTGGCAGCAACCTGGCAAACATGACAACATTTAACATGATCAACCGTGTCCTTAAAAATTGTAGGCTAGTAATATCCTGCTCTGAGGATTGCATGTGTTGTGGCCAATGCTGATCCGTGTGCAGTACCAAACTTGTCATGTAACTCTGTTAAAACTTTATTTGCTTCTGGTTTCTCTAAGCATCTCAGGTATATTCCTTCATAATTCTTCTTAAACAAGGTTCCTCCCTTTATCATATACTTCTAGGATCTTATCTTTAAGGCTCTTCTCTGTGAGGCTTGCATTCTTGAAGGACATCCTCCAGTGATCAGGATGTGCTTGATGTCTGAATACCATTCCCTATTGTCTTTCTCATTGATCACATACTGCTGACTGATGATGTTTGGATCAGTTTCAGATATCATCTGGCTCAGAGCTTGTCCTCTTACCAGCTTCATTAGTGTGATCTCCATGTCATATTCTTGTAATACAGTAATCCATTTGGCTCTTTTTTCACCAGGTTCACTCTGCATCAGCAGCATCTTCACCGATGCATCTGGTACTACAACAATCACTTTGCTTCTCAGTATATAATGTCTAAACTTTTTTACTGCTCTGACTAATGCAAGTGCCTATCTTTCAACATCTACATATCTCAATTCAGCATCTCTGAAAGGATAGCTCATGAAAGCAATTGGTTTCTCTTCTTTCTCTTCATTTCTTTGAGTTAACACTGCTGCAGAAGTATGTTCTGAGGCAAATGAGTAGATGTAGAAATCTCTTGTATAATCTGGACTAATGAGGACAGGAGCATCTGAAATGGCTTTCTTTATATCTTCAAAGGCAGCCTTGGCTTCTGGTGTCCACTCAATTTGTGCATCTTTTTTCAACATGGCATTTAGTGGTCTGACAATCTCAGCAAAGCCGGTGATGAACTTCCTCACAAAATTTATCTTACCAAAATAAGATTTAAGTTCCTTTTTGCTTCTTGGAAGTTGTAACTTCATAATAGATTCCACCCTGTCAGGATCAATGATAATTCCATCTTCTGTGATCAGGTGGCCTAGTAATTTTCTTGTTGTGACTCCAAATATGCACTTCTTAGGATTCAACGATATTCCATATTCTTCACATTTCTTCAGTACACTTCTGAGATCAGCAACATGACTTCCCCTTTCCTTGGAGAATACTGTCAAGTCATCCATGTAGATGACTATACATTTTCCTATTAAGCCTCTGAAGGCTATGTCCATTGCTCGCTGGAATGTAGCTCCAGCATTTATAAGTCCAAATGGCATACGTCTATATGCAAATATACCCCACTTTGTGGTGAAGGCAGTTTTTAATCTGTCAATTTTATCAACCATCACTTGGTTGTATCCTGAAAAACCATCCAAGAAGGACATCATCTTGGCTCCATTCACAATTTGTAGAACTTCATCCAAAGAGGGCAAAGGATAATTATCTTTTTCTGATGCTCTGTTCAGGTTTTTGAAATCTACACATAATCTGATGTCTCCATTCTTCTTTCTGACTGGCACAAGATTCACCACCCAAGTGGAGTGCCTCACAGGAAATATTATCTGGGAATTTAACAATTTCTTGACTTCTTCAAGGATGATTGGCTCAAGCAGAGCATTGACTGGCCTCTGCTTCTGTCTGAAAGGTTTTGCATCTGGCTTGAGAGGTATAGTATGAGTTATGACAGAAGTGTCATATGTCTTTAGCTCATCATAAGTCCATGCAATTACATGTATGTAATCTTTAAGGGCCTGAGTTATTCCTTCTAACTCATTTGGTGTACAAACCTTACCCAATAAGACATTCCTCTTGTCATCAGCTTGTCCAATATTCACCTGTGAATATTGACCTCCATCTGCCTTAGGTAGATCCTTATGTTTAAGCATATTATCTAGATCAAAGGCTCCTTCTAATTCAATCATACCTTTGGGAATTATGTTGCTAGGTAACTCTAATATCTCATCTTCTTCCCAGACATGATCTTCCATACCGTTCTCATCTATAATCTGAGCTTCAAATATGTCTCTGTTTGATATGAAGTTCAGGATGTGCTGATCATCATCAAACACCTGGAGATTAGTCACACTGTCAGGTACTGAAGGTACTGACACCAATTCTACTAAAAATCTCTTCAGACTAGATATGGACAGCGGTTCCAACATACTGGCGGCCTGGGCAAGTGCATCTGCCCTCTGGTTCTGTTCTCTTGGTATGTGAACGATATTAAAGGCATCAAAGTCTTCAATCAGGTCCCACACACGATGTCTGTAATTTGATAGCTTTCTGTAATTACAAGAGTAAATTCCTCTTACTTGTCTCACAACTAGTTCTGAATCTCCAAAGACATGCAGGATCTTCACTTTCTTCTTATGAGCAAACAACACTCCATGAATCGGAGCCTCGTACTCTGTGACATTATTGGTGCAGGGGAACTGTAGTCTATAAGCTGCTAAGTAGGACTTCCCTGATGGATCAATAAGGTCAATTCCTACCCCAGCACCTTGCTTGGATTTAGATCCGTCAAACCTTAAGATCCAAGGCTTATCTTCAGCAGGACATTTGTCTTCAGCAGGATATTTACTTGAACTTTCTTTCTTCTTTGCAGCTCTGGCTGCTGCTCCGCCTGATATCCACTTTAACTTGGGGATGTCATCCTCAAGTTTCTTCTTTCCTTTATTTGGTGAGCCTGATGGCTTTTCTGTTTTCTCTTCCATCTCAGCAGGAGTATGAAGTTCAACACATACAGCTGCATGCTTCTTCAAAATGTGTAAACACAGTGAGCAAGTTGTTTCTGAGTGAAGTGCCTCATGCAACCTACACCAACCTTTAATTAAAACCTCCTGGGGAGATTTACGCTGTTGTGTTCTCTTTTCTATTTCTTTTACCAGAAATTCTTTGAACTTCGTCAGGTCACTGCCTTTATCTTCATCAGACAACTCATAATCTAATTCCATGAAGCAATCACTACCAGGAGTGATCTTTTCTTTTCTCGTATCATTTATCAGATCCAACACCAGGACCTCTTCTATTCTCCGGATATGATCTTCATCAGGATCCGTCGGTGCCTCTGCTTCTGCAGAAGACAAATAAGAATTAATATCATCATCATCATCAGATGTAGCACTCACCTCGGAATATGATGATGATGCTTCACTATACGTTTGCTCCAGTATCATCATGTCTAAGCATGGTTCACAAGTCTTTTCTGAGTGTGCTTCGCCGTGTAATCTGCACCATCCATCAATCAAAATGTCATTAGTAGGTATATTCAATAATTGGCAACGTTTTACCTGAGTAGATAAATGCATCTTAAAATCTCTGAAGCGATCTATTTCATTCTCATTATCTGGATTATTATCAAATTCCATACTCGGCATGTCCTCATGATAATCATCATCATGATGATGATGAACATCCAGCATCAGGATCTCTTCTATTTTAACAGTTTGCGGCCTGATGTGATAAACTCCAGGTTCTACGTTTACATACATGATCTCATTTGTTTTGTTATATTCCGTGATCATATGTTTCATCCTAGGCTCAGCATCAATCCTGATCTGATTAGGTATACCTTTCCATGGCAACCACATATGACTGAAATCTGTGGACATATATCCGTTAAGTGTTTTAGACCAATCTCGGGTAAGCAACATCCCATATGTATCAGGTATGTCCACTACCTGAATGTCAATGTAATACTGTATCCTAGGATCAGATGCTAGCTGCATGTGAATGTGAGTCAGTTCTCCTACGACACTTACTTCTGTTTTGTCCAGTTGAGTGACCTTCTTTAAGGATTTAGCAGGATGCAGTCCTAATGCGTTACATATTGATAAAGGCATAACATTCGTTGAGGCTCCTGAATCAACCAAACAATTGTGCAAGTTCTTGCTGAACATTCTTATGGTGAGGAGAAACGGAGGTGATTCAGTTTTATCTCTATACAAGGTCATGTGGGAGGTTTCAGCGGCTTGGACTATAGCTGACACCTTAGACTTGATAGTATTATCTTTAACAGCATGCTCCTTGCCATTGGATTGACTTGAAAGATGATTATCCTCTTTAGGAGCAGGATCATCTAGTGACTTCATGAATGCCCTTTTGATGGCAGGAGTTTTCAGTAACTCCGATAAGGACAGGCTGATCTTGATTTTCTTCATTTCATCAGCCAAATAGCTGACTAACTTGTCAGACTCCTGAGGTGCATTTACGACTTTTGTTACTGTGTTTTGAGGAGACAAGTATTGAGCATTCACCTTAGGGAACCCAGGGTTATTGCTAGCCTTAGGATCAGGAGGTGTATTGAAGTTGTTTGGAGGTAGAGATGATGTCAATGGTCCAGCAGGTCTGTTGGCACTACTTCTCAGGTTATAATTGTGCTTACCTGGGTATTGCTGCTGGTATGCATGTACTTCCTCATGCTCTCTTGCAGGCTCATTTTCATCCTCAAAGGGGAAAACATAGTTTGTTTCAAAGGTTAGGGCAGATTCCTCACAGGTCTGATCATAACTCAGATGAGGCTGATTTGTGTACGTTTCTAGCACAAAAGCTGAGTCATATCCACAAGGAACTATCTCATTTCCTTCTACCTGAGGTGGATTTCCAGAAGTGTTAGACACTTCAGTCTGAAAGATGCTGGCAGTAATCCTAAATTGTGGACAATCTAATTTTGCATGTGCATTGGTATTGTGGATCCTGCACCAATTGGTAAGGGCTGCTTCAGCAAGATTGACTCTGGTAGTCTGTTTGGCTTCACCAGCAGGCTGATTGTCTAGGGGTGATGGTAATGAACCATTATTTGGCCTGGAGTTCCACACTCTGGGCTGTCTAGGAGGATTATTATTGTTTCCACCATTATTGTTGAAGTTGTTGTTATATCCTCTGTCAGGGTAGTTTGGTCTGTCATTGGAATAATTTCTATTCTGACCTGACTGCGAATAAAACCCTTGATTTCTCAAATGTGTTACTTCTGTGGTGAGTTTTCTGAGTTGAGCAGAAATTTCTTTGATTTCTTCCTTCTCCTCTTGAGCTTTGGCCACTACATTTTCAGTCTGAGGCTTGAAAAAGGAAGATCCATGGTTATTGTTGGATAGATCGGTACCCTGAGGTGTCTAAGCATGTGCAGGATATTGTGGCAATTGGCTATTTCCATTAGGAGGAGGCATAATACTCAATGGAGGTACTTGCAAAGGTGCAGGCATGACTGCTGGGGGTATCACTGATCCATTAGGATATTGTGCAGGATATTGTGAAGGATAAGCTGCAGGATATGGTGCTGGATATTGTGCTTGCACGCCAGGCAAAGTAGGGAATACTATATTTGGAGTAGGAGCAGGTATCAACTGCTGATTTACCTTGATAGCTTCTTGAAAAGCTCCTATCAAAGTAGTGATCTCAGGATGTGTTCTCCTGATGAACATGGAAGTTAATGGATCCAGGGCTGAATAATAGATACTCCTAGCAGCAGCATCAGCCACCACATATGGGGCAACTAGCTTGGACAACATTTTCTGGAACCTAGCATTGAAATTGGCAATAGGCTCATTCTCAAATCTTTCGATTGTGGCAAACATGTGGTAATTCATGGATGGATCAATAGGGACCTTGAACCTGTCAAGAAAGGCTTTCTCTAAGACAGCCCACGAACTGACAGAAGCTTGGCCAAGACTGATGAACCAATTATAAGCCTCTTCCCCTAGGGAAAAAGGAAATAATCTGCACACCACGTCCTGATGTTCTATTCTGGCTCTGCAGCACACTTCTTTAAATGTCCTGATATGGTCATCAGCATCTTGATAAGGATGATACTTTGGACAAAGTTTGTTCGGATTCTTTGGTAACTCATGATATGCAGTAAAAGTCAAGGGTGACTCCGCTGCAAAGACAGACATTGCAGCCTGAGGGGGCTGAACTGGTGGTGCAGTTGGCTGAGGTTGAACTAAAGGTATACCCTGGGTTTGAACAGGAGGTGTCGCGGATATACTAGAAGGTATTTGCAAACCGACAGGGGTCACAGGAGGAGGTCCCGGTGAAGCTCTAGATGCACTTGATCCTGGAGTATGGTGAATGTCTACGGTCCTAGGTCTGAAACCTCTGACAGGCAATTCTTCAAAAACTTCACTAGGTCTAGACCTGGTATTTATCCTGTAAGCCAGGATTTCTTGATTTGGGGGTGAATTGGCTGAAACTTTGCAAATATTGGTTAGATTTCACTGGATGAGGTGATATTTGCGGTCAAATTGCAAATCAGACTGGATATTTATGAAATATTTGCGAAGACACTGCAAATGTGACAGGATATTGGGGTATCTTAATCGTAGCACGAGATCTCAAGTGTTTAAGGCTCAAATTCTGTGAGACTTGAACAAATTCAAGTACCTTTGGTCAATATTTAGTGAATTCAGGAAGATCTACTATAAAGCTTGCAATATTTATGTGAGATCTGGAAATCTTTACATAGAATGAACACATACAATCTTTTCACAGTAAATATTTACGTAATTTACTGAAATTCACAGATGATCTGAGGGTACCTTACTCTATGCGTCATCAAACCTGAAAATACTGATGATGAGCGTGATCTTACGGATGTGCCCTCCTTCTAGCGCCAATTTATGTTGCGTTAGGAGCGAGGGGGCTTTAGATATGTTTGCAAGATTTAAAGCGGGCTGCTAAACAGAGGCAGGGGATATCACGTCAACTGAAAAGAATTTATTTGCTGAGAAACAACTCACGCCCTCCTTCTAGCACCAATTTATGTTGCGTTAGAAGCGAGGGGGCCTGCAGATATGTTTGATGACTGAAGCAGTGGCGTCTTTTCCAGTTCTACCCTCCTTCTAGCGCCAATTTATGTTGGTCATGATGTTAGTCATTCACAAACATAGAATAAAAGTTACACAACAACCTTTACTCATCTTGAAAGATACGATGAATTTAGAGAATTCATGATCCCAAGTCTCCGTTGATTAGGTCTTAATCTACTGACGTTACTCAGTGGTTGATGTGTGTTGCTGTTTTCCATTCAGGGGCCTTACGTATTTCTGCAAAGTTCATCATTATTTCTTCAAATATCCTGCTCTATATGCCTGCTCTGCATAAATCTCCAACAATTCTACCTCTGCACTGTGAATTTAGTCAAATAATGTGCCTATAGGCTGATATTTGCATGATTTCTACCATTATTTATGATTCTTTGCATGATATTTTCAATACTACATGCATTTAACTCAAATATGTTAATGATTTTCAGTTACCTATAGGATTTCAACATATTTCTCTGTTGTTTGCTTAAGATTATCAGTTTATTTGCAATTGTGATAGTGAGATGCTCTAAAATTGAAAGAAATTAAAGGAAATGCTTCTAATTAAGTTGAACCTTTAGCTTTTGATCCACATACATGCTTGATACTGTCATGACGAGAAGAAATCAAACCATATGTTCACCAGGACATTCCACAGCTAGATACAGTTGATGCAAACTTCAGAGAATAATGAATGAAAACAATACATGCAACATGATGAGCACTCCAAGGGACGCAGCAAATCAAAGCACATATCAAGAATTCAAACACAGATTACTCAAGATTTACGAAGATTTGTAATAAAAAATACTCTTCCCTTTCATTAAGTATGCAAAAGACATGTACATATACAGCAGCTTTGAAATAAGTCCTGAATATTTCAGCAATCAGATTTCAATTAAGTTTCGAATGAATATAACAAGGCATTCCACCACCTTTTATAGAATAAGCTGAGGAATCCGTTACAAAAGATCCACGGATCTGATTTATCAATACAAATCAACGGTCATCACTTCATGACTTGTCAATTTTACAAAAAGGCACAAGTTGCCAGCTGGCAACTATCTATACTGCATATGCAAGATATTCCCCTTCATGATGTATCTTCATCATGTTCTTCATCTGATGCACGCGGGTCATCATCATGTGCATCACTTCCTGACTCTTCGCTATCCTGATGATGACGCTGCTGCATATGGGGCTGCATGCTGCTCTAGATTTGTTCGTATGACTGCACAACTTGGTCTATTCCTCCGCCATCTTGAGTCTTTGCCTTGATGATGGCGTGTTTGTGCGCTTCATACTTATCCCTGCTGTTGTCCAGCTTATTCTTTCTGTCCTACAGTGTCTCATTATAGGTCTCCATCTTGACCTTGATCCTCATCATTTTATTTATTATCTCTTCTGTCAAGTGGACTAGCGGACCATCATCTTCCACTTGGAAGTTATTACGCAGAGCCTTGAGGGCAGAATCTTCATCTTGATTCTCTATCTTCCCTTCCAGCTTGCCTTCTAATGTTTCGAGCATGTCTGCTTCAATGCCCATTAAATCACGTAGCCTCATGCTGATCTCCCTCAGCTTATTATTGCATCTCTTGAGGACTCCGCATTCAAACTGCACATCCTTATACCAGATATCCACTAATAATGCAATATTATTATTCAATACCTGCTTACTGATAAGCAATTGTAGATTTATCTTCCTTATTTCGTCCAACAGGCGGAGGACTTTCTCCAGTTTATAAGACCTTTTTCCGGTCTGCATCTGCAACCTGTCCACCTTAGCCTTGGAGTCACTCAATATGCTCCATCTTTTCAAAGAACCTTTCATTATTTCAATGGCATCATCCAATGTGGATGACATCCATTTCCTTATTACGGAAGCCTCATGTTTCATGAGGTCCAGTTTATTTATCTCCTCTTGAGAAATGGCAGTCAATGGGACTGCAGCTTCACTTGTAGTATCCTCAGGATTGGTCAAGCCTTCAATATATGCACGCAACTGAGCAATGTGCTCTTTATGTTGCTTATTCTTCTCTTTCTCTCTTTTCACTTTCTGAATTAGAGAGTCAATGATATCCTTTCCCTCCTGACCTTCCTGCTCTTCATTGGCAAAACCCAAATCAACTGTGCTTATCTGGAATTCATCCACAGTGATTTTGCCTTTCTCTTTCTCTACCACAGGTACAGCAATTTGTGTGGTCCTTCTCCCTGTCGCCAGATCTCTTTTGATGGCCGAAGTCATTCTGGCCTTCCTCCTGGGTTTCATTATATCTGCGGCGAACAGGGTGGAGACATCGAACTCTTGAATCTCCCGCTCCTCCTCAACATTCACTTCCTTTTCTAACCATGGAGGCACCTGATCATGCTTTTCAGCATCATGATGCTGTTCACCTCTGTCTCCCGTTTCCACCAACAAGCGTTGTGGAGATGGTGACTTTTCCTTTTCTGGCTCTTGATGCTCACCTTGCTGCGAATCCTGTGGTGCCTCCTCCTGTTGAGGAACTTCCTTTTCTAGGGGAGCATCTTCTCCGTGTGGGGAACCTGGCGGTGTACCTGTATGTGGATCATGATGATCATGATCTTTCTCCATCCTTTCTTCACCTGTCCCCAGTTCTTCCCCTTGTGGAGGTTGATCATCCTCCTCTTGCTTCTCTATTTCTTGCGGCATGTCCACCATATCTGATATCATTGGATCTACCCGAGGTGATGGCATCTATTCCGCAGCGGCTATTTGCTCTATATCTGTAGCATCCACCTCTTGTGCCTTATCAGCAGGATCCTCTATCGCTTCATTCTTCTCATCATCAGCCTTTGCTTCTTGGACCTCTACTATAGCAAGTCCTGCTGATGTATCTTGTGGGCTTTGTTGGCCTTATTCAAGAGCGTGGCTTTCTGTTTCTGCCATCTCTATCTCTTCTATTAAGTGACCCTTATCAGGTGATCCTGCTGGCTGTTCAGGACTTGCATCCTGCTTCTTTGTTAAGTCTACCACTGCAGGACTTGTCACCTCAGTGATCAATGTATCCAGCCCTATGTCCTGAGCTACCTGCTCTGGGCTCTTCTCTGGTTCTGGGCTCTTTTCTCGCTCCGCTTCTGCTTGTTTCATCTCCTCAAGCACTATTTGAACCGTTGGAGGCTTGTGAGGAGTCACACTGATGCCAGCAGCCGCAAGTGTTTCCATTTCTTGTGCAGCTACATCTTGCACCACCTCATCATCAGACAAGTTTATTGTCTCCTCTAGCGAGACATGCTTTTCTGCTTGCGCCTGGGATGCTTCCTTTTGTTGCTCTTCTGCCAGTTCAGTTTTGAACTTGACAATGGTAGGAAGTGGAACATTGTGCTGAAGTTCCTTCTGCACTTCACTACCTGCCCCTTGTAATTGCACTGGGGGTTGACTCATCTCACCTCTCATGGAGGTTCTTGGTTTCTTAGGTGTGGTAGGAACCAACACCTGCGGAGCTCTCCTCTTTCTTCTGACTATCAATGGAGCTTCCTCCTCTTCTTCAGGCTCTTCTTCCATGAGGATATCCTTGCCTGGTTGTCTGGATGATTGACCCACCTCTTGGGTCTCTGTGGTTCCAGCCTCTGCTGTCTTGGCTTTCTTGGGCTTTGGAGGAGAATCTGATTCTGACCCTGATTTGGCTACCTCCTCCGCTGTGAATACTGCCCTGTCAACTATGACCCCTTTGGGTCCCTTTTCCACCTTCTTGCCCTTTGTGGCCCTTTTGCTAGGTTGATGTGGTGGAGGGGTCCTCTCTCCCTTAGTCTTCCGCTTCTCCAGCAGGAAGTCATCATATTCATCTGTGGGGATGTCCTGCCCCTTCTTCTTGCTATCTATTGTGATGGCAACACCCTTTTTCTTCAATGCCTCTACCTGTGCATCTACCCAAGCTTGGGTCAAGTGTATGGTTCTGGCAAAGAATGGGTCCAAGGACATATCCTCCTGCATGGTGAGGTCAGGGGCAGAAATGGTATCATTGTAGATCTTCTTCTGCTCGTATTCATCTGCCATGATCCTGCCGTCATCACTCTTCAGCTGCTGAGGGAGGGGTATGTAGTCAAATGTCCTGATCTGGTTCAGAGTTAACCTCTGATAGCTCCTCCTCCTGGCCTCTGCCTCATCTTCACAGTCAGCCCAAAAATCTTCTAGGTGCCTCTAGTGAATAGGCTTTCCTAGAATCTTCTGCATTCGGCCGTAAGGATCATATGGTCTTGTTACTGGGAAGGGTAGTAAATTCATTTTGTTCAGAGTGACCATCACCTTCTTAATATTATCTGAGTCAGGGCACATGTAGTTGCCGATGCTGACTGGGAACAAAATTGGTGGCAGCTTCTTGGCATCCTTATACGTCTGTATGATGGTGGAGCCCTGCCTGATAAACTCCATTAAAACTACTGCATCTGTAGGATACCTTGGTAGTATCAGGGGATGCCCTTCAAAACCTTCTATCCTGATGTAGGAAAAGGTGGCAAATTGGATGTACCATGCCCCATGCCTGTATACTGCCTCCTGAGCCTCCATGTTCAGTCTTTTAGTTCTGTCATCTTCCATGGTCCTTACCAGATGCATAGAAAATACATCATTGACCAATTTGTAGTCCTTGATATATTTGGTTCTTTGCAGCTGGGGATGATGATCCCATATATAGGCTGCATTTGTGCCTGTTAACTTCCCATCTGTGGTTAAGGCATCAAACATACCTCTATATGCATAGGAATAAACAATGTAAGAGGTCATATAGAAGGCACAATCTGAACCTCCCAGGTTCAGCAGCTGCTCATGCAGAGCATCACTTATGATTTGGCCCCACAGTGGCTTGATGTCTGCATATAGGCACATCATTATTATGCCGTACATCCAGTCTATGAATTCTCCAGTATCAGGCTGGCCAGTCACCCTGTTCAGTAGGGCAATCACATACTGATATTCTTCATTAAAATCAAATTTGAACATGTGCACAGGGAGCTTGGCCGCTGCATTATATGTGCTATTCTCGGCCCGCCAAGCATACATGTTCTTTCTGGCCATCTTCTTGTTGGCCTCATATTCTCTTTCAGACTTCTTCAAGTCTACACTCTTTACCTTGCTGCCCATTGGCAGTCCAAATGTTTGGGATAGACCTTTGATGGATAGGTCTGCATACATTCTTCCATGCTTCACCACCTGCCTCGTCTGAGGGTTGTAGTTCCGGGCGCACTCAATAACCAGCTCCGGAGACTCCATGGAGTAGGGGAAGCCAGCAGCGTTCCACATACCTGATACAAACACAGCGTCCAGCACCGGACTCTTATCCTGCCCATCATTCAGCTTGGCTGACCAAGCCTCCAGGTTGGTACTCCCCTGATGGGTGTCTGTAATTGCCCCAAATTTAAACAGGACCCCTCTCTGAGAAGAGAACATAGGCCTGCTGAATTCTTCTTGTTTCTTGACTAAGCGTTTTTCAGCCATGGGTACCTGCAATTAACAACATTTCTTCTCACAACGGGATATGCATGCATACATACTGCAAATATTGTGCCTACTGCACCAATTTCACGTTACTTATTCATACGAATACATAACCAGAACTTACAACATCATATAGAAACAACATGATGAGGGTTTCAGTTCACTTACCTGGTTATGCCGATTTCTTTTTATACCAGTATATCTCTAAGACGCTCTTGATTCAGCTGCTGATCACCTTCCTCCTTCAGTCTATGAGCTCCAGTCGCGCAACGGTAGCTGTTATGCAGATATGGAGGCTAGTGCTCTGTAAAACAATTTTAACGCAGGTAAATGTAACAATGGTGGTTGAATTATCTTTTAACCTCGCAGTTAGGGTAAACTTAGGGTAACTCTGACAAGTTAGATCGTAATCTTTGATCATTCATGTGAAAACTCAGGATCTCGCCAGATGTTTCGTTGGGTTCTGGGATCGGCGGGAATCACCTACCATATCTGCACGCATTTAATGGCAATGGTGGCAAAGGGAGCGGGGGAATATCCATATGACATGATATCATGAGAGCAGGATGACATTTCACAAATATCGGGTTGAGTTTCGATATCATCCTCCTCTACATTGGAACTGTTATCGCGACAAAATTCGGGTGACAACGCACCTTTGTTTACACTTTAGCACATCAGGAGGATATTTTGGTCCATCGGGTGATATTCCAAAATATGATGATGACCTTCAAACTTACTCATTCTCTTCTTTGAATATCGGGATGACATCATCATGATATTTGTTCTTTGTATTGGAAATGTCTCATGACGTCATCGCCACATTGGGTGAACATGATCATGTTTACAAAATATCCTGTCGAAATGTAAATATGATGATGATGTCATCAGGATGTTTGTTTTTTTGTTTATCGGATTCAGATGATGTCATCAGGATGTTTGCTAAGGGTGATATTTTGCATCAGGATGATATTAGCGAATATCAGGTTACTTTCAAAATATGATGCTCGCTATACAAAAGACCGTTCGACGGGGAATACTTACTATCACTTAACGTTGACATCCAGATATTTGAACTGCAGGATATTATCGGGGGGGGGGGGGGGACGTTTCAAATATGATGATGATGTTCTTCACACAGCATAACTGAGGTTATAAAATATGACCCTCTTTTTGCGAATATCAGGTTTGACCAAGACTTTGACTGTTCATAACTCTCACATCCTGATGAATATCAGGGTGATGTAAAAAGCAAACCTGCATGAATTTTAATGCTCTTTCAGAATATGTGGTCATATACATGAAATATGAATTTTGACAGACTGACTTCATATTGGGGCTTACCTCATCTTGACTCCACATGATGATGAACATGACTGATTTTACCAAACCGCCAGAAAGCAGACAACACAAGCCAAAAGAAAAGTTAGGTCCCTGTTTTGCCAAGTCAAAATGGGGCGTGTTGTGTAACCACACAGCAGGACCCTTAGGATTTTTGGCTTTATGTAAAGAGGCATCCAAATGTTTGTTTTTGAATCCCATGTGGCGGGTGGAAAGGGTGGAATCTTCTTGTTTATACAATGTGTGCATTTGTTGGTCATGATAAGGGTATTTATGAATGATTGGATAAGGGGGTGTTGGTAGCAATGGTGGAAAAGAGGATGGAGGGATATTAGGACTCAGAAGGAGTGGAGGTAAAGTGGACGGTGGAAAGTGAATGGTCACATGCTTTTGACATTTATAAGATGAGGGAGGTGGAATGGCAATGTATGTTTTAGGAATATGATGGGGTTTATGATGGAAGGAAGTGGATTTAGGAAGTGTGGAGGAAGTACCAACATCGTTAGATTGTTGACCTTGGGGTGTGTATCTAAGGCCAAATGAGCAAGGAGGGACCTTGACATGGATTGGCTCCAAAATGGCTTGTTCATGTAGGCCTAAACCTTTACCTTGGTAGTTCATATTTTGGAGCATATGATTGACTATAGGACTAGGTGTAGTTTGGACACTAGACTTGAGTTGATTATTGGATGGAGAAGGTAATGTGGATAATGGTTGTTGGTGTTCTAAGGAGGAACACTCATGAATGTATGTGGATAGGCTAAAAGGATATGGTGGATGTGGAAGGATGATTAGGATCTTGATAATGTTCTTTTAGATCCAAGTTATTTGTTTGATTTCTATGTTGGCTTGGGGGACAAGTGTCTCATCATGACAAGTGGATATTATGGGATGATGGCTAGGTGGAGAGGTCTCTTTGCTTTGAATGAAGGCCATGAAATGGGGTGAATGCTCAAGTAAGTCAACAAGACTTCCATTAGATGGAGCATGTAGGTCTTGGGTGTCTTGTTCATGAATAGTTGTGGGGGTATGACTAGGATCAAGTTGTTCATGGATAGGTTTTGCATAGGTATCAACTTGATCATAGAAAAGGTACATGTTATGGATAGGGTAAATGGAATTGATTTGTTCTTGATTAGGACTAGGGCTTAATGTTTTCACATGATTAGGATTAAACTCTTGACATACCTCTTGACTTGCTTGAATGGAAGTGGAAGGCTCTTTAATAAGTTTGATAGCTTGTAGATCACATGATGGGGTTAAAAGACTAGACAAAGTGTTTAAAGACTCATGGGGGGGATCAAGAATAGTTGTTTGATGACATGGCAATGTTTTATTTCTTTCTAGTAGCCAATGGATCACATCCTTTGCAAGGGTATGGGTGAATGGGCAATATAGTGGATGGATGATAAGAGTGGAAGTTGAAGGCTTAGGATTGGGATTTGTTGGATGGATAATGGGATTAGGATTTGGGCTAGGTGGAAAGAGAATGGAATTAGAGGGATTGGTTTTATCCAAGACAACCATACCATAATCTTCTAAGTTCTTGACCAATCTCTGAAATCAGACACAAGTGGCTATTGTATGTCCCCTATACCTATGGTATGCATAATAATGGTTTTCATTATACCCTCCAGGTTTAATCATAAATGGAGAATATGCTTTGAGAGGATATAGCTCAATCAAATTTGCTTGGACCAATTTCTCTAAAAGTATCTCCATGGACTATTTTAATGAAGAATTAGTGCAACATGGGGATGAAGGAGATGAAGGTAATGAAGTGCTTGATAAAGATGTTGGGATGGGACTAGTTGGCCCATGTGTTGGCATATGATTGAATGGTGAAGGTGACCCAAAGGAGGCACTTTCTAGGTTGGTTTCTCCCTTGTCAAAGGATTTTAGGGCTTGCATAAGATGACTTGGAATTTCTTGATTTATGTACATAGGGCCATTTGAACTTGATTGTTGTTCTTGTAAGGACATTTGATTACCATGTGGATAGGTTTGGTGATGAGGTGGCATGATAGGATATGTAGGTGAAAGGACTTGTGAGGTGGATTGTTGTGGACATTGGTTGATGTTAGAAGTTTGTTGAGAAAGTAGTTGGGATATGATGGCAATGGAGTTAGGATTGTTGGATGGTAGACTTATGGAAGTATTTGCATTTGGGGTGTTTCTAGGAATAGTGAGGGTGATTTGTGGTATGGATGTGGTGGCATTAATGTTTGGATTATGTGCTTGTTGGGCTTGTGATGGAATGTGGGAGTGTTACTATTGGCCTAGGACTTGATGTTGCGGGAATTGTTGATGTTGTGGTGACACAGGGTCTTCTTCCTTTCTATATAACCAACTAAGTTGCCTAAGTTGGTTAAGCATTCGTTTGGTGCCATAAGGATCATTCTCATAGGTTTTGTTTATAAATTTCATGTCCATGTTTACAAGTCGTATATGTGGAGAATTGATTGGTTGAAGATTTGATGATGTGTAATGGCCAGAAATGATTAGGGGTTTACTTGGATGATGAGGATTATGGTGCTAATGATTAGGATGATGTTGATGACTAAGATGATGAGATTGGATGACTTGAAGGAATTAGGATGAATGATGGTGGAATTATTAGGTTAGGTGACTAGGATGTGGGATAACAATGTGGGATGACTTGGATTGAGGTGATTAGGATAAAAGTGGTTAAAATGAGAAATCTAGGTGATGATGTGGATGGATTGGGATCAAATTTCAAGACCTTAAGATGATTCAATTTGTTTTTTTATTTTATTTTATGGATGGCTCTCTATACTTGAGATAGACTAATGATATCAAGTAAGAGGGTTGATTGGATTGATTCTCTATACTTAAGATAGACTAATGACACTTAAGTAATAGAGGTTTGATTAGATTGCTTTGATTGGCTGACTTACTCAAGATAGACTAATGATCTCAAGCAAGTTTGGATAACGGTTGATGATGATCAACTAAGGTCTTGATTTTTGATTGGGTTGATTTGGATTTGGATTGAGATGAAAATAGTTGGGATGTGATTTGACTTGGAATGATTGGATGATGCATAATGACTAGGATGACAACTAGGATGATTAGATGATGTTGATTTTTTGATGTAGAGTGACGAGGATATGACTTGGATATGGTTAAGAATGGCAAGATTGTATGAATTGGATTGATTATGATGATGACTAGGATGATTAGGGGTTGATTAGAAAGAAGGTGGTTTGGAATGATTAGGGTTTGAATTATGGTGACTTAGATATGAAGTGGCTAAGAATGGGTGATTAGGATGAATGTGATTCGATTTGAATGTGTTGGAAGAATGAGTTAGATGACTTGTCTTTATGTGTTTGGTGTTTAGCTTGATTTGGCAATGTTTAATCAAATGATCACACATTTACAAACATGATTCACTCATGCAAGACACATAAGAAATTTTGGATTTTGAAAATGAAATGTAATGATGATTAAACAAGCACACATGGAAGACAAATTGATAGGGAGGCCTATGGGTTTAGCAAACCTATCTTGACACAACACTTCAAGACCTATATCAATCCCAAGTCTCCCTACCAATTCAAGTGCTCATAGACATTTTCTACCCCAAAATGCCTATGTCAACCTAACCAGTCTATTACAGAGGTGAAAGACCTGTTTGCCTGGTGTTCCCAATGCAGACAATGCTTACTTAGTGTGAGGTATTCTTCTTTACCCTCACTGTTTCCAAGATTCCTAATTTCCAAGGCTTATAGCCTTCTTGAGTCCATTATCAGCCCTCCTCTCTGGGTCCAGGGTTCTGATTACTTGGTACTCAATTCTTCCACTCTGTTTTCACCCCTGTCTCTTAGACTGCAACTTGCTTACTAGCCGGGCTATGGCACAACTCGCTTAGTACAAGTTCACATGGCCTCTCTCTGTCAACCCATTCACAACAACAGAAAGAAAAACAAAAAAAAGAGACTCTGTTTGATTTCCCCCCATGACTGTACAAAGAATATGCAAGGACATCAAACTAGAGTCATTATGTACAAACAGAAACAAAACTAATAGAAACTAAACTGTCTACTCTACTGCAAACTAGATTATGCAAGTACTCTATAGACAAAATTCAAATGCATTTAACTGTCAATGTTTTTATTATCAGAAGTTCCTCTATTACATTCACGGCATCTCGGGCTTCAAAACATTCCAACCCCCTCTCAGACTGAATCTCATCTTATATATTAATTACCCTTGTCCATTATTAGATGGTTAGGGCTTTCTGCATTAGTAGGTTCTCATCGGTGAAACAATGCCTATCAGCATTCTTAGATCTTGCTTCCCCGATAGCTTATTTCCTGCTGGTGAGCCTAATGTCATTTTTACTTAGGTTACTTTTCACTAACCATCATCGATGTGACAAACACCATCAGCACACTCCAGTCTTCTTTTGTTGATACCCATCTTCTCCCCGACATAACAGTTTGCGGCTTTGGTTCTCACCTATCGGCGAGACATCAACTATCGGCAACTTCTAAACTGCTCACGCTGATAAACTCCATCTCGCCGATGGCACCTTCTAATCCAACTGTCGGCGTGACTTTAGCATCGGCCAAACCTTCGACTCCTCCGCCGATGTTATTTCTCACACCGATGTGTTTTACATCAAATTTGCCTTCACCAAGACTAACCCTGTCAGTGTGACTTAAAACTTATCCGCCGATATCAATGTCTTTGTATTCACTTTCGGCAAGACTCCTTCCATTGCTCAACCTCTTGACCTGGCTTCCGATGTTCATCACTCACACCGATGGACCTAACAACCCCTTCGTCGGTCAGACCACATTCTATCGGCAAACCTCAAATTTGTCCCACCGATATCATTGGTCATGCCGATGCTCCTTCTATCAGCGTAACTTCACCGTTCTCCTACCGATGTTCTATCGGTGTAACTTCACCGTTCTCTTGCTGATGTGTCCCCATCGCCGAGACTCCTCCCATCAGCAACTCCATCCATTCTCCTGCCGACAATAAATCTCATGGCGATATGCTTACGGTAACTCTTCGTTGGTCAAACATTTGGTCGTCGGTGAAACTATCCCATCAGTCTCCAATATCATTAGTCTTGTCGACCATTCTACCCCATTGGTATAACTTCCTACATCAGTCAGACATTCTCGTTGTCTCCTAATATGTATTTCATGCCGATGTGCCTTTGTCGGTATGACTTTAACTATCGATAAAGCTTTAAAACGTTGCGCCGATGAGCTTGCTCACTCTGATGGGTCTACTTTGTACATGTATAAACTTCTTCCCGCTCTACCCTATTTTGAAAAATCAAAACATCACAACAAAATGCAAACATATATACACATGGGCTCCAAGCCCTTGGTGCTCCTGCACCATACTCCCCCTGTGTGGAAGAAGTCAAGTCACCTCTGGTGACAACAAGGCAAAATTAATGCCCTGTTTCTTGAACTCTGACTCTGCAATCCAGGTAGCCTTTGCTTCAAGCAATTGTTCTACTTGATCAGGTGCTCCATGTACACACCATGTCTGGTCTATTTCTGCACGTGAGAATCCAGAATTCTCTCAGCCTGTGGTGTGATTTTTGGAGGCAAGGTTACATCATTCACTATCTATGTAGCTTCTACACTTGATTCCCCTGCTGCTGAATGAGGACCTTTATAAGGCACCAAGTCCTGAACATTGAACACTGGTGAAATTGCCAAGTCTGCTGGCAAATCAATCCTATAGGCATTGTTGCCATACTTGTTTAGAATTCTGCAAGGACCAATCCGTCTCATCTGTAATTTGGTTGGTATCCCTTTCTACAATCTGGCTTTGTTCAAATGAACCATGACTAAATCACCAACTACAAATTGAATATCCTTCCTATGTGCATCTACCCTATCTTTGATCTTCAGGGTGTTTTCCATCAATTGCTGCTTCACTTGGTCATGAATCTCCTTCATAGACTGTGCAAAATCTTTTGCATGACCACTTCTAAACTCCATGTCTCCAAGAATTTTGAGTTCACATACACCTCTTGGGTGCATTCCATAGACGATTTCAAAAGGACTCTTGCTAGTAATCCTGTTCACACTGTCATTATAGGCAAATTCTGCCTGATGAATGACTTGATCCCAACTCTATCCATATTCTTTTGTCAAACACCTTAATAGGTTGCCCAATGTCCTGTTCACCACTTCTGTTTGCCCATCTGTCTGTGGATGATATGCTGATCCAAAAGATAGATTTGTCCCTAACCTCTGCCATAGAGTTTTCCAGAAATGTCCCATG
Source organism: Cunninghamia lanceolata (assembly GCA_027924645.1). Classification (NCBI taxonomy): domain Eukaryota; kingdom Viridiplantae; phylum Streptophyta; class Pinopsida; order Cupressales; family Cupressaceae; genus Cunninghamia; species Cunninghamia lanceolata. The sequence continues at coordinate 10,856,665 of BSBN01000112.1, read as the reverse complement.
AACTTAGCATCTCTATCAGACATGATGCTTGCTGGTAGTCCATGAATCCTTATGACCTCTTTGAAAAACAAATGAGCTATATGACTGGCATCATGAGTCACCTTACAAGGAATGAAATGACTCATCTTGTTGAATCTATCAACAACTACAAAAATACTATCAAAACCAGTCTTAGTCTTTGGTAGACCAACTACAAAATCCATACTTACACAATCCCATGGTCTGGAAGGAATGGGTAATGGTTGATACAGTCCAGCATTTGAAGAAGTTCCCTTGGCCTTCTGACAGATGATACACTGCTCCACATACTTTCTGACATCTTTGTGCATCTTTGGCCAATAGTAGAACCTCTGGACTAATTCCAATGTTTTGTTCAGACCAAAATGTCTACTCAAACTGCCATTATGCTTCTCCTGTATAAGATTTTCTCTCATGGATCCTTTTGGTACACACAACTGTCCACCTTTGAACAGCAAACCCTACTGCAATGTGTACTCTGCAAATTCACTATGAAAGTGATTCTCAAAGTCTTGACAGACTTTGTATGCCTCAGCAAAATCTTCATCCTCCTTGTAGAAAGCTCTAAACTCTTCCATTCCTATGCTTCTTAATTACACTTCTTGTACTGTGAGCATCCTTCTGCTTAAAGCATCTGCTACTTTGTTGAGCTGTCCCTTCTTGTGCTTAATTGTAAATGTATAAGACTGCAAATACTCCATCCACTTGAGATGCCTATGGCTCAACTTATCTTGTGAGTTCAGAAAACTCAAAGCTTGATTATTTGTATACACAACAAATTCCTTAGATAGGAGGTAATATCTCCATTTTCTAAGTGCTTGGACTAGAGCATAGAGCTCCAAGTCATATGAATAATATCTACTCTTTGCTTCATTTAGTCTCTCACTGAAAAAGGCTACTGGTCTATTCTCTTGGCTGAGTACTACCCCTACTGAATATTGCTAGCATCACATTCTAAAGTAAACAACTTGTCAAAACTAGGCAGCACTAACACTAGCTGTGTGGCTACTTCTTTCTTCAATAGTTCAAAACTATTATTAGCTACTTGTGTCCAGTGAAATTTTGTTTTCATCCCACCTTTGATTGTATCAAGCATGGGTGCACAAATAGCACTAAAATTCTTAATGAATTTTCTATAAAACTGAGCTAAGCCATGGAAACTTCTCACCTCAGTTGCTGCTCTGGGAGTAGGCCAACTCAATATGGCTTCTACCTTTGACTTGTCCATTTTCAATTCTCCTTTGGACAACACAAAACCAAGGTATACCAATTCTTGCTTCATAAATTCACACTTCTCCAAATTTATGGTTAGTTGTTCATCATGTAACTTTTTCAAAACAATATTCACATGTTCAAGATTCTCTTCTTTAGTTTGACTAAAAATCAAGATGTCATCTAGATAAACAACTATAAATTTACCCGTATAGTCCTTAAGGACTTCATTCATGAGCCTCATGAATATGTTGGGAGTATTTGATAAACCAAATGGCATAACAAGCCATTCATATAGTCCTTCTGTAGTTTTGAAGGCTGTTTTCCACTCATCACCTTCCTTGATTCTAATCTGGTGATAACCACTTTTTAGGTCTATCTTAGTGAAATACTTAGCTCCTCCTAAACAGTCCATAAGATCTTCAATTCTGGGAATTGGAAATCTATACCTTATGGTGATCTTATTGATAGCTCTGGAGTCCGTGCACAATCTCCATGCTCCTTCTTTCTTTGGTGCCAACACTGTAGGCACTGCACAAGGACTTATGCTTTTTCTAACCAACCCTTGGTCAAGCAATTCTTGTACTTGTCTGGTTATTTCCTTATGTTGTTTTGGAGTCATCTTGTAAGGAGCCTTGTTAGGCAAAGATGCTCCTGGAATCAGATCTATCTTATGGCTTATAGTCCTCTATGGAGGTAGTGTTGCTGGTGTTCCATCACTAATAATGTCCTTATATTTTTCCAGTATAGTCTGCACCTCTTTTGGGATCACTACCTTTTTTGTCTTTTTGTTCCTCTTTAGGTTTCACTATGACAGCATAACCAATACCATCCTCCTTAAGAGTGTTCAAAAACTCTTTGCCACTTACAACTAAGATACTAGGACTCTTAGTCTTATTTGCTTCTTCCTCTTCTAATGACTAAATTTTATAGGTGACACCATCTTTTTGAAAAGAATATGCCTTCTTCTCACCATCATGTATGGCCTTCTAGTCAAACTACCGTGGTCTGCCCAATAGCAGATGACATGCATCCATAGGTAGGATATCACAAAGTACCTTGTCTTTGTATCCACCTATACCAAACTCTACCCAAGTTTGCTCATTGGCTATCACATGTTGACCTTTATTTAACCATGTGACTCTATATGGATTTGAATGAGGTATTCTTTGCAAATTTAGTTTTCTAACTACTTCATCAGACACTATGTTATCAGTAGATCCAGAGTCTATAATTACTTGACATACCTTATTCATAATCTTGCATCTGATTCTGAATAATGCTCTCCTTTGGCTTGGTTCAACTTTCACTGGTTCTTTGACCAAGGTTCTTCTTACCATGATGTTGTCTCCCACTTCTGAGGTTAGACTGACTTCAGGTGTTTTGCTGCTTGAAGCATCATCTTGTACATAATGATTTCTTTTGTCAACTCCTTGAGGAGAAGATGTGCCCTTATCAGGACATCTATATGTTGGATGGCCCAATTGACCACAATTGTAGCATTTCATAGTGGCAAAGTAGGATCCTCTACCTGATCCTCCTGATCTTCCTCTGTTAGATCCCCTTCCTCTGTAGTTTCCTCTACTACTAGTCTCTCCACTCTGCTCTGTGAGTTTGGATTCTCCTTGGGGTCTTTGATCAGTATTTCTACCACCATAATTCCCTCTTCCTCTGCTGTCTCTGCCTCTTCCTCTTGACCTGCTATTTGATTCTTGTTTCTTCTTGCTCTTCTCCTCTACCTTGAGTGCTAGCTGATAGCTTTGATGCACTGTTGTAGGGCTGAATAAGCTGATTTCCTCTTAAATACTCCATCTCAAACCATTGAGATATCTTGCTACTTTCACATTTTCATCTTCCATCACCTTAGACCTCAGGCATAGTTTTTGAAACTCCTCAGTGTATGCACTGACATCTAATTCTCTTTGTCTCAAATTTTGTTGTTTCTTGTACAACTGGACTTCATAATCTCCAGGCATGTATACTTATTTGATTTTAGCCACCATACCCTTCCAAGTAGCTATAGGTTTCTTGTCTTCTTTCTTTCTTTTAGTTTGAACAAATTTCCATCATGTCAAGGCAGCTCCTCTGACTCTTGATTTAGCCACCTTCACCTTTTGAGCTTCACTCACTCCATCACATTCAAAGTGATTTTCTAAACCTTCTATCCATTCCATTACCAAATTAGGTTCCATCTTTCCACTAAAAAGAGGAACTCCTTCCAATGACTTACCACTCATGGCTTTCAAGGCCTTCAAGAAAGGTTCTTCTTCCATCTTAGGATCAGGTGTGGGCTCTTCATCTTCTATAGACATGCCTTTTTCCTTGTTTACTTTCTGCCTAACTTCTTTAGTCTTTTCCATCATTACGCCCAGTCTACTTTCCATTTCTACCAATCTTTCCTGTAGGAGTCTATTCTCCTCTTCTTGATCATCAACCTTCTTTGCTAACTCTACATTAGTCACCATCTCTCTGGCTGAACCTACAGACTCACTTGAACTCGGTGATGACATACAACTTCTTCTATTCTAACCTAGGAATAGCCCAAATCTTTAACTTGCTCTGATACCAATTTGATAGGGAGGCCTATGGGTTTAGCAAACCTATCTTGACACAACACTTCAAGACCTATATCAATCCCAAGTCTCCCTACCAATTCAAGTGCTCATAGACATTTTCTACCCCAAAATGCCTGTCAACCTAACCAGTCTATTACAGAGGTGAAAGACCTATTTTCCTGGTGTTCCCAATGTAGACAATGCTAACTTGGTGTGAGGTATTCTTCTTTATCCTCACTGTTTCCAAGATTCCTAATTTCCAAGGCTTATAGCCTTCTTGAGTCCATTATCAGCCCTCCTCTCTGGGTCCAGGGTTCTGATTACTTGGTACTCAATTCTTCCACTCTATTTTCACCCCTGTCTCTTAGACTGCAACTTGCTTACTAGCCGAGCTATGGCACAGCTCGCCTAGTACAAGTTCACATGGCCTCTCTCTATTAACCCATTCACAACAACAGAAAGAAAAACAATAAAAAGAGACTCTGTTTGATTTCCCCCATGACTGTATAAAGAATATGCGAGGACATCAAACTAGAGTCATTATGTACAAACAAAAACAAAACTAACAGGAACTAAACTGTCTACTCTACTGCAAACCAAATTATGCAAGTACTCTATAGACAAAATTCAAAAGGATTTAACTATCAATGTTTTTATTATCAGAAGTTCCTCTATTACATTCACAGCATCTCAGGCTTCAAAACATTCCAACCCCCTCTCAGACTGAATCTCATCTTATATATTAACTACCCTTGTCCGTTATCAGACGGTTAGGGCTTTCTACATTAGTAGGTTCTCATCGACGAAACAATGCCTATCGGCATTCTCAGATCTCGCTTCCTCGACAGCTTATTTCCTGCCGGTGAGCCTAATGTCATTTTTACTTAGGTTACTTTTCACTAACCATCATTGGTGTGACAAACACCATCGGCACACTCTAGTCTTCTTCTGTCGATACCCATCTTCTCCCCGACATAATAGTTTGCGGCTTTGGTTCTCGCCTATCGGTGAGACTTCAACTATCGGTAGCTTCTAAACTGCTCACGCCGATAAACTCCATCTCGCCGATGGCACCTTCTAATCCAACTGTCGGCGTGACTTTAGCATTGGCCAAACCTTCGACTCCTCCGCCGATGTTATTTCTCACACCGATGTGTTTTACATCAAATTCACTTTCTCCAAGACTAACCCCGTCAGTGTGACTTAAAACTTATCCGCCGATATCAACACTCTTACCGATAGCAGTGTCTTTGTATTCACTTTCAGCAAGACTCCTTCCATTGCTCAACTTCTTGACCTGGCTTCCGATGTTCATCGGTCACACCGATGGACCTAACAACCCCTTCGTCGGTCAGACCACGTTCTATCGGTGAACCTCAAATTTGTCCCGCCAATATCGTCGGTCATGCCGATGCTCCTTCTATCGGCATAACTTCATCGTTCTCCTGCCGATGTTCTATCGGCATAACTTCACCATTCTCTTGCCGATGTGTCCCCATCGCTGAGACTCCTCTCATCGGAAACTCCGTCCGTTCTCCTGCCGATAATAAATCTCATGCCGATATGCTTATGGCAACTCTCCGTTGGTCAAACATTTGGTTGTCAGTGAAACTATCCCATCAGTCTCCTATATCATTAGTCTTGCCAACCATTCTACCCTGTCGGTATAACTTCCTACATTAGTCAGACATTCTCGCTATCTCCTGATATGTATTTCATGCTGATGTACCTTTGTTGGTATGACTTTAACTATCGATAAAGCTTTAAAACGTTGCACCGATGAGCTTGCTCACTCCGATGGGTCTACTTTGTACATGTATAAACTTCTTCCTGCTCTGCCCTATTTTGAAAAATCAAAACATCACAACAAAATGCAAACATATATACACATGGGCTCCAAGCCCTTGGTGCTCCTGCACCAGAAATCAACAAGCCTATTGCCTAGTCAAGTGGGGTATGGCCAATTAGGTCTGAGGCTATGTTGACATGAGGTTGACTAAGAATTTGAGAGTGAAATCCTGCCACACAACTGGGAGAAAGGGGTAACCCACCCTTCACCTTCACTTCCCAAAGGTATAAAGTTCTTTGGGGCTTAGCCAAGAGTGACAAGATTCCAACTCCCAACGAGGGTGTCTTTCGATTCAGCCTCGATTGAGGTCATCCTTAGGGGTGATGAAATCCCCTAGCAGGCCTCTTAGGAAAGGGTAAACAAAAGCAAATCAAGTGAGGTGTTTTTGATATCCAAGATCACCTTGCGATGTGAGGAGAGAGCATACACACACACTTGATTCACACTCGCACTTGGTTAATTGACCCTTAGAAAATGAAATGTGTGTGTGAAAATTGAATGGATAAGAGGTGTTTTTGATTCTCAAGATCATACAAAGTGCATGAGAAGAGAATACACATCACTAATCACATGCAACTTAACCAAGAAATGAAGGCACTTGTTCTTTCTTAACCCAAAGTTAAGGTGTGTGATTGAAGACAATGGTTAATTTTAGCCTAATTTTTTAACGTGATTGCTAAAGCAATATTCGTTTTAAGCCCAAATTGAAATGTGTGATGCAAACAAGATTGATGAAGAAATGAGAAATAGAATGAGTGCACCTAATTATTATCACTTTCCAAAGCTACTGTAGATGCTGATCTTGATGTCCTTTCAGCCTCGTAAGGTCACCTACAAGTCACAAAATCGAAAAAGAAGCAAGTAGACTAGCCAAGAAGACCGTTATGTGAAAATCAAGAATTTGATAAAAATATGCTGAAAATGTACTGATATAGAAAAAATAAGTGCATGAACATATTCTATATGAAATTCTATGCACTTTAAAAAAAAATTGCTGAAAAAGGATGAAATATGCAAAACTTATGTGCATTTGAAGTTTTAAAGCACCTTTGACTTTGACTGCAAAAAAGGATGGAAAAAATGTATAGTCACCTAATAAAAGTGGTATAGATGTGAATTACTCTAAATCCTCTTTCCAACGTGTCCTTGTTTGCAAAATTTTGCCTCCGTATGTCCAAGTTATGATCAAAAGAAAAAATTAGCCCTCTTATGGCATGTGGAGAAAACAAGAGGTAGACTTAACCATTTGATACTAACTGCTAATAGTTTAAACACACGTGGTCATATGTTGTAGTTAAGACTAGGCTATTTATCTAGTGGCCAATGTTAAATTAGACCCCCTGGTCATCCATATGACCAAGGGTCAATGGTGAAGAAAAATAAAAAAGCAAAATAAAAAGGGGGGCTAAAAGAAACCCTAAGTTGACCAGGGGCATGTTGTCATATTTTATTGTCTGTGGCTTAAGGCCTGAGCTCCTGTTAGAGACCCCCGACTGACGGTCACAGTAAATGCTGACAGTGAGGTTTTGCAGAGCATAGTCAACAAAAAAATGAAATCTTGAAGACCACTTTAGAACACAGTCAAAAGGACAGGTGATTGAAGATTGAGGCGAAGGTCCATGAGTATTGAGGCAACTATGCTTTGCTATAGCAGTGGTGAAGATTAGGACAAGTGGCAACTATTGACCTAAGCCATGGATGGGTGTGTTCATAGTGGCGATGGCAGTGATATGGGAGGTGACCTCAGAGGCAACGAAGGTGACCGGGAGGTGAAGCGGTGGAGGTTGGGTTTTTAGAGGCGGCAGAGGATAGGCGTATGGAGGTTTAGGGTTTTGGAGATCAGCGATGACAGTAGAAAATGGGGTGGCAACCAAGTAGACCAAGGTGGCGACAGGTAGAAAGGGTGGTGATAGGGTTTCACGAGAGACGGAGGAAACAAATTAAATTCTAACCTACAACCCTACAACATGAGACCTGCAACAAAAACCATGTCAAATAGAATGCAAATAGAGCAAGAAAGATGTTTAACTTGTAAATAGATGACAATGCCCCTATGCAAGAATGGTATGGTATGTCTATACGGTGGGGATCCATACAGATCCGTATAGTATGGACTATCGTACTAAAAAATATTTCAGCCAAAAACAAAAAATTTCATAGTGAGAAAAACTAGTCGAATTTTATGTCGATTTTCATTTCTCGGGGTTCCTGATCGCAACGATGCAGTCTATTTTTGCCTACGTGGTCACCTGCAACAGGTTACTCCAAAAAATTGCAAATCTTGACAAAAATAGGGTTAGAGAGATGAAAGTTTTTGCAACAAAACCCTAGAAAAATGATTGATTAGATCCAAGAAACCGGGCGTGCCAAATGAAATCATGGAAAATCAAAATGAAGGAAATGACAACAAATGCAAAACAAACAAATGCAAACCTCATATTGACTCATGATCCATTGATAGGGTTGAGAGTGCCACACCCAAAGCACTCTAGCTTTACCCAAAGAGATAAATGTTGGTTGCTTGATTCAGCAGCATAATGGTAAGATATATGAATGATTGGATGAATGCAACATAGATGGATGAGAGATTGAGAAGAAATTTTGATAGCATGTGTATACTAGAAGAAGATTCAATTCAAATGGTTCAAGAGAGGATGCCTTTATAGAAAAGGCAAAATTGAATGAACGGTTGTGATTGCAAGTTATTTTGGATGACTTGAATGGTCAAGATCGATTAGGGTTGGATTAGGGTCTTCCACTCAAAGAGGGATTGTAGTCACATGACAAGTGTGCGATGGAGAATAAAGGGGAATCTAATTCAAATTTAAATTAGATTGACATGTGAAGGCATATTAAGTGGAAGATGGAGACATGCGACATGTGTTGCAATGTGATGAGAGGTGAGGGAATAATTCAAATTTTCAATTTGAATTATGGGAGACATGTGAAGGGGGATTATTAGCTAAACAAATGGAATTTATTTAGTTAATTGGAATGTGATCCAGTGGGATTAATTAAATAAAGTGGGTTTATTTAATTAATCAGGCAGATGATCAAGATGGGATGAACTAGGACTTAGGGGAACACATACAATGTCATGTCGACAATGTGTTGTGTAACCAGGACCTAGGGCAAAGACATACAAGGTCATGTGTAAACAAGACCTAGAAAATTTTTAGTGTCTACAGCTTAAAATTTTCTAAAGACTTTTCAACAAATCCATGTTTTGCATATCTTGCAATCATTGCATTCCATTACAGAACATCTCTTTGAGGTCTTAGGTCAAATAATTGACATGTCGTGTCTATGCTTCCACACTTTACATACATGTCTACAAGGGTAGCTGTACTTCCTACCGTCTCTCTCAATCTCTACTTTCCTCCCCTCTCTACCTCCTACCCTCTCTCTGAGTCTCTTCTTCCCTCCGCTCTCTACCTCCTACCTTCTCTCTCACTCTCTTCTTCCCTCCCCTCTCTAACTCTTATCCTCTCTCACTCTCTACTTCCCTCCCATGTCTACCTCCTACCCTCTTTCTGAGTCTCTGCTTCCCTCACTTCTCTACCTCCTACCTTCTCTCTCACTCTCTTCTCCCCCCTCTCTACCTCCTACCCTCTCTCTCACTCTCTACTTCCCACCCCTCTCTACCTCCTACCCTCTCTCTAAGTTTCTACTTCCCTCCCCTCTCTACCTCCTACCTTCTCTCTCACTCTCTTCTTCCATCCCCTCTCTACCTCTTACCCTCTCTCTCACTGCTTTCCTCCCCTCTCTACCTCCTACCCTCTTTCTAAGTCTCTACTTCCCTCACCTCTCTACCTCCTGCCTTCTCTCTCACTCTCTTCTCCCCCCTCTTTACCTCCTACCCTCTCTCTCACTCTATACTTCCCTCCCCTCTCTAACTCCTACCCTCTCTCACTCTCTACTTCCCTCCCCTCTCTACCTCCTACCCTCTCTCACTCTCTACTTCCCTCCCCTCTCTACCTCCTACCCTCTCTCTCTCTCTCACTCTCTTCTTCCCTCCCTTCTCTACCTCCTACTCTCTCTCCCACTATCTACTTCCCTCCCCTCTCTACCTCGTACCCTTTTCTCACTCTCTACTTCCCTCCCCTCTCTACCTCCTACCCTCTCTCTCACTCTCTTCTTCCTTTCCCTGTCTACCTCCTACCCTCTCTCACTCTCTACTTCCCTCCCATTTCTACCTCCTACCCTCTCTCTCTCACTCTCTACTTCCCTCCCCTCTCTACCTCTCCTCATCATTCTTGAACCCATCCAATGAAATTTCATAAATTTTCTTGTTTTCATTTCATCATCCCAATTTATATCCTCATCCCTCTTTGCATGTCCTAGTTTTCTTGTTTCCATGTTCTTTGTCGACAAGGGGGAGGGAGAGGGAAGAAGAGGGAGAGAGGATGGAGATGAAGGGGAGAGAGAGGGGAGAGATACCTAGTGATAGGGAGAGAGAGGGGAGAGATACCTAGTGATAGGGAGAGAGAGAGAGAGAGTCCTAGTTTTCTTGTTTTGGAGAGAGAGAGAGAGGAGGTTGGTCAAGTTTATGAGTTTAGGGTTGCATAAGTTTAGTGTTTAGGGGAATTATTTAGGGTTTAGGGGTTTAGGGTTGCTTGAGTTTATGGTTTAGGGTTTAGGGGTTAGGGGTTTTGGGAGAGAGAGAGAGAGAGGTTTAGGGTTGCTCAAAACTTTAGGTGCATTATTTAGGGTTTATGAGTTTAGGGGTGCTCAAGTTTAAGGTTTAAGAGTTAGGGACAAAGGGGAATTATTTATGTTTTAGGGGTTTAACATGGTTGCTTGAGTTTAGGGTTTAGGAGTCAGGGGCATTATTTGAGGTTTATGAGTTTAGGGTTTCTCAAGTTTAGGGTTTAGAGTTTAGGGGAATTATTTAGGGTTTAGGGGTTTAGGGTTGCTCAGGTTTATGGTTTAGATTTTAGGGGTTAGGGTTTAGGGTTGCTCAGGTTTAGGGTTTAGGTTTTAGAGAGAGAGCAAGGGGATCTATAATTATTGGGAGAGATAGGGAGATAGAGGTTTAGGGTTGCTTCCAGGGTTTATGGTTTAGGGGTTAGGGGTTAAGGTTTAAAGGTTTAGGATAGGGTTTAGAGAGAGAGGACTGATAGGGAGACATAAAGGAGACCGAGGGGAGAGATAGGGAGATAGAGGGTGAGGGACATGGCTAGAGACATAGGTAGGGAGATTAAGAGGTAGAGGGATGATAGAGACAAGGAGACAGGGTTTAGGGGTTAGGAGTTTAGAGAGGGAGAGATAGGGAGATAGAGGATCAGGGACATGGCAAGAGACATAGGTAGAGAGATTGAGAGGTAGAGGGATGATAGAGACAAGGAGATAGGGGTTTTGGCTTCATCAGGATTAGGGTTGATAGGGTTTAGGGTTTAGGGGTTAGGAGTTTAGAGAGGGAGAGATAGGGAGATGGAAGGTGAGGGACATGGCCAGAGATAGAGGTAGAGAGATTGAGAGGTAGTGGGATGATAGAAACAAGGAGATAGGGGTTTAGGGTTGATCAGGTTTAGGGGTTAGGAGTTTAGAGAGGGAGAGATAGGGAGATAGAGGGTGAAGGACATGGCCAGAAACATAGGCAGAGAGATTGAGAAGTAGACAGATGATAGAGACAAGGAGATAGGGGTTTAGGGTTGATTGGGTTTAGGGTTTAGGGTTGGTACATATGATGTATAGAATGGTATAAATGACTGACATATTAGAGCTTATGATGTTTTGATGGCTCCTGTGGCTGGCAGAGGGTAGAATGACACCTGTGAATGGCTAGGTGTAGAATGATTCTTGTGATTGATAGGTAGGTACTAATAAAGAGAAAATTGGCACATATGATATATATAATGATGCAAATGACTAATAGATTTGTACTTATGATGTTCTAATGGCTCCTAGTGAGGTATTTGTTTGATTTTGATTATTTTTGGGATGGTTTGAGATGGAGCTTAGATTAATTTGGGATGGAGTTGGGATGAAATGGATTGGTTTAGGGATGATGAGAGGTGAAATTGACTAGATTAGAAACAATTTGGGAATGATTAGAATGGTTTTAGGGATGGTGTGAAGTGGTTTAGAGCTGATTAGGGAATGATTCTAGAATGATTTAGGGATAGTTTAGGGATGGTATTTGAGATGAAATCCAAGTTGATTTGAAAATGATTAGGGATGAACTTAAATTGATTTGAATGTGATTTGGGATGGTGTGAAGTGGTTCAGGGATGATTACAAGTGGTTTAGGGATGATTAGAGATAAAATTGAATGGATTAGGGATGATTCAGGATTGATTAGGAATGAATTTGGTTGGAATGAAAGGTTAATGTTTCATGCTTCCCAAAATGCGCTCGCATTATGGGAAGAAAAAAATGGGAAAAAATCGTGTGGGATCCGTGATTCAGACCCCACATGTCTGTTATGTTGGTTTTAGGACAAACAACTGAGAGGGGGGGTGAATCAATTGTCACAAAAACTTTCTTTTCTTTAAACACTTAAATCCTTCTTATATTTCAACATCATAATAATGATTAAATTATGGAAGAACAATGCAATAACTAAAGACTAGAAACACATTAACACATATGACATCAAGATTTTAATGTGAAAAACCTGATTAAGGGAAAAACTACGGGGTGACTAACCCAAGATTGTATTCTTTGTTAAAAGAATAAGAAGAACAAAATGGCACTTGCCAATTAGGGCTCACTGCCTGAGCACACTACTCACAAGAGGCCCACTGCCTATAGGAGACACATTGTATACAAAATAATAATATAATTATTACATACTTGAACTAGAGATTAGTATCTTCACCATGCTTGAGATAGTCCCATTTAATCTCAACACTTCTGCTCTACTTTTCGCTCTTCTGCTCTCTACCACTCTCTCATCTTCACCATAGATACTTTGAAATGACTTCACAAATCTTATTTATGCAAGACATCAACTTTGGGATAATCATCCAAGTCGGCACAATACATACTTTATTTTATTACAAAGCAAATACACAAATACGAATTGATTTATTACAAAACTTTATGTGTATCACCACACTGTCGGCCACACATATCTAGGACTTCAATCTTCTTTGAGGAACACACCATGCTTCGCAGAACATCTTCAAGATCATCTGGAAGATGTGTAAAACATCCGGTCAGCCAAGATTAGGAAGAACACCATCACCTGAGAGTAAATCTTCAATTACGAGCTCAATCTTCAATGCAAACCACCAACACGAACTGGACACAATCTAGAGACCCCCACAAGCTTGCCTAAGTCACCAAGAACATCCACACCACTTCTGCTTACTGAAATCATGTGTATCTTCATTTGGAACATAGTCTATCATCATTGTCACATTAGACTAAATGTTTGCAGACCTCTAGACCACAAACCAATTGAGTTGTCAATTCACATTGACTTCCTAAACATTCCACCAAATCCGTAGGACAAGATATTACATTTTCGGATCTCACCGGACCTATTTGTGTCACTCTGTCACCTTTGAACAGCTTCCAGAACTAGTTTTACTCATATGGCCATAACTTCTCCAAATCTTCATGCAGACCTCTCAAATCTTGAATGGATCATCTTTAGACACATATCTACAAACCCTTTGATGCACATTCTTTGATCTTCATCTAGCTATGATCTTCACTTCATAGAGCTTTACTATCTTCACTATTTCTAATAGGACTAATTTTCTCAATAACCTCAGTACACAACTCATCCAATCCTTGAATCAATGCAACAGGAGTATGTTGACATCAATGCAACACCGGTTAGGCCCATACTTGCAACAATCTCCCCATTGATGGCAACATAAAATGTGAAAAATTATTTTAACCATCAAGGCAAGACAAGAACTTCTCCTCACTAACTAACAAAGCTACCCCTATCAACAACAACCATTCACATGTCTTCTCTTCCTTTATTGCTCCCCCTTTGATCAACAACCACTTTTTGTTTTTCACATGTCTTCTCTTCCCCTTTGACATCAATGGCAAAGGGCACATACTTGCATCAATCTTTAGAATCATACAGACTACTCCCCCTGGGTAGTAGCTTCCTATCATCAATCTGGACCACAAGATATGACTGTGAGATCCTCTGGACTGATGCACATCAGTGCATCTTAGTTCAGAGCTGGAGGGGTAATAACCCCTAACTTCTCCCTGAGATACTCAAAATAGTCCTTAGGTAGAGGTTTAGTAAAAATGTCTGCAATTTGATCCTTTGAGGGCACAAACTCCAATCTGACATCATTCTTGTTCACTTTCTCTCTCAAAAAGTGAAACTTGATGGACATATGTTTTTTCTTTGAATGCAACACCAGATTTTTTGATATATTTATTGCACTTGAGTTATCACAGAAGATTGTGATAGGTTCCTCATACTCCACTCTGATGTCTCTTAGCATTTGCTTCATCCACAATACTTGAGTACAACTACCTACTGCTACAATAAATTCTTCTTCTACAGTGGATAGAGATATTGCCTCTTGTTTCTTGTTTAGCCAAGAATCTAATCTTTTCCCCAAAAAAGAATACACCGCCACTAGTACTCTTCCAGTCATCCACATCTCCTTCCCAATCCACATCTATATATGCATGAATAGAGAAATCATAATCCCTGGGATACCATAAACCATACTCAACTGTTCCTTTTAGATATCTGAGAATTCTCTTGATTTCCATGACTTGAGATTCTCTAGGATCATCTTAGAATCTGGCAACAAGACCAACAACATTCATAATGTCATGTCTAATTTGAGTAAGATACAATAGTCCTCCAATCATTGACCTATACTTTTTCTGGTCAGCCTTAGGAGATTCATCATCTTTGCTCAGTTTACATCCAGTTGCCATGGGAGTATTCATTGGTTTTGAATCTTCCATCCCAAAAATTTTCAACAATTCTTTCACATATTTGGTCTGTGATATGAAGATTCCTTTCTTTGTTTGAGTGATTTGCAGACCCAAGAAGATATTCATTTCCCCAAACATAGACATCTCAAATTCACTTTTCATTTGATTTGCAAAAGTCTTGCACATACTATCTCTTCCTCCAAAAATGATATCATTAACAAATACTTCAACAATCAAGATATTTTCATGATCAATCTTGAAGTACAAGTTACTATCAGCAGTACCTTTGTTGAAACCAATCTTCAAAAGATGTTTATCCAATCTTTCATACCAGGCCCTTGGGGCTTGTTTGAGTCCATACAGTGCTTTCTTCAACTTGTAGATGATATCATCATGATCAGACAATTGAAATCCATCTGGTTGCTCAATGTATACTTCTTCTTCCAAGTCACCATTCAGGAAGGCAGACTTGACATGCATCTGATATACTTTGAAATCCTTAAAGGCAGCAAAAGTAAGAAATAATCTGACTGCTTCAATTCTTGCCACTGTAGCAAAAATTTCTTCAAAATCAACTCCTTCTACTTGAGAATAACCTTTGTAGACCAATCTAGCTTTGTTTCTGACTACTTCACCATCTTCATTCAGTTTATTCCAGAAGACCCATTTGGTCCCAATCACATTTTTGTTTCTAGGTTTGGGAACAAGATCCCAAGTGTGATTTTTCTCAATCTGCATCAACTCTTCCTCCGTTTCTTTGGCCCAGCTTTCATCATTGCATGCTTCACTTACTATTTTTGGTTCAATCTTTGAAATCAGACAATACTTCTCTAAATCTTGACCAATCTTTCTTCTTGTTTGAACACCTTTGCTTCTATCACCTATGATCTGGTCTTTAGAACGATTCAGTCTTACATACCTGGGAGTTTTGGCCATTTCTTGTACTTCTATTTCTTAGACAGGTTCATTCAAACTTATCTCTTCTTCTTATATTTTAGGATTCTCTAGATTAGTCTGAATCTGAACTATAGAAGGCGCTAGATCTTCTTGGACCAGAACATCATTCTAATCATCTGCTTCATATTCATAAAACCTTGAGGGATTTGTGATGCATTCATAAACCTTCACATTTGTACTTTCTACAATCTTTCTTAGTCTCTTGTTATAACATCAGTATGCTTTACTTTGAGTAGAGTAACCCAAGAATATTCCTTCATCACTTCTAGCATCAAATTTGCCAAGGTCTTTATCTCTTTTAATGTAACATTTACTACCAAAAACTCTTAAATACTTTACAGTAGGAGTGATGCCAAACCAAAGTTCATAAGGGGTCTTACCAGTATTGCTTCTAATTTGTACTCGATTAAGAGTATAGACAACGGTGCTTACAACTTCTCTCCTATAGATCTGAGGGACATTTACTTCCATCATCATGGTTCTAGATGCTTCTTGGATGGTCCGGTTCTTTATCTCCACTACTCCATTTTGCTGTGGAGTTCTTGGAGCACATAACTATCTTTTTATCCCATGTTTCTCACAGGATTCTATAAACTCTCCGGATGTGAATTCTCTACCTCTATCAGACCTAAGACATTTTATGTTTAACCTAGTTTCATTCTCTACCATAGCCTTGAGTATTTTGAATTTCTCAAGAGCCTTAGATTTCTCTTTCAGGAAAGTCACCCACATCATCTGAGAATGGTCATCAATTAGTAACATGAAATATCTATCACCTTGCAAACTCATGATTCTTGTCGGTCCACATAGATCAGTATGTACTAAGTCCAACAATCCGGTAGAAGATTGTTCTGTACTTTTGAATGTGACTCTGCTCTGCTTACCCAACTGACATTCTTTGCACAAACTGTTAGTAGGTTTCATCAGTCTTGGAAGATCTCTTATAACCTGAGTGTTTCTTATCTTGACGATATTATCAAAATTTACATGACACATTCTCCTATGCCACAACCAACTTTGATCAATTTAAACAAATAAGCAGCTTTTTCCAATACCAACCAAGTGGAAGATGTTACCTTTTGTTTGAGTACCAAATGTAACCTCTATTCCAGAACTTTCAAAGATCTTACATTTTCCATTTTTGAATCAGAGATCATAGCCTTTTCCCACCAACTTCCCAACACTAAGAAGATTGTGTTTCAGACCTTTAACATACAGTACATCACTAGTTTTGTTCCTTCCATCAAAATAAATAGTTCCTCTACCTCTGATTCTACCAGCAAAATTATCACCAAATTTTACAACTCCTTCTTCATATCTTTCTAGATCTATAAACTTATTTTTGTCACCAGTCATATGGTGGGAGCATCCACTATCAATGACCCATTCATCCTTTTCTTCAACTTCGGTAGCCAGAGCTCTTTCTACCCTTTTATGATTGACAGATTCAATGGGCATTGGATCTTCTTCCTTGATGGAAATAAACACCCAGTCACTTCTGGATTTGTTTCCTATTTTTGATTCATCATCTGTTACTCCATCATCATCATCATCATCATCATCATCATCATCATCATCATCATCTTCATGAACATAGTAACATTTCTTTTGAAATTTTGATCTATTTGGATTAGTCCTTAAAAATCTTTCCGGACACCTTGAAGCAAAATGACTAATCTTGTTGCGGTTGAAACATTTGAAGGGCAATTTTCCTTCATACTTACCAGATCCTCTTGGCAGTCTTTTTGCAATAAGGGCTTCAAGTTGAGTAGTTTCTATCTCATCTTCTTCTAGATCTTTTCTTTCTTTTTCATACCATGATAGTTTCTTTGAGGAGTTCTCTCCTAGACCATACCTTTGTTTGCCTTTTACAGAGGCACTAGCTTTGAATGCAGATTCAATCTTCGGGGGTGCATCTCCAAACTTGACCAATTCAAATGTAGCTAATTTTCCAACCAATTGATCTCTTGTGATATTTGATAAAGATCTAAATTCTTCAATAGTAGCGACCTTGTGTTTGTAAGAAGGAGGTAGGGATCTGAGAACTTTGGCAACAATCTCATCTTCATCCAAGGTTCCACCAGCACACCTAATGCCACAAACAAGCTCATTTACTTTTGGCATAAATGTAGTGATATTCTCATCTTCATTCATCTTCAGGTTTTCAAATTTTCCCTTCAAACTCTGTAGCTTGGCACATTTAACATATTTGTCTCCTTCATGCAGAAGTTCCAGCTTTGACCAAATCTCATATGTAGTTTTTAAATCCACAATATTTGTGAGCTCTAAATCAGATAAGGCACTTAGTAAGGCTTCTTTAGCTTGAAGATTATCTTCAGCATCTCTAATTTCATCTACATTTGTTGGACCATTCTTTGGAGGAACATACTTTTTTGAAGTTATGGTCCAATATTGCATTCCCATACATTGCAAGTGACATTCCATGCGGTTTTTCCAAAGAGTGTAATTAGTTCCATCAAACCTCGAACTATCTTTCTTGTAGGAAGACATCCTGGATCTACTCAAGTGATTAAGCTCTTTTAGAGGAACTTAGCTCTGATACCAATTATTGGTTTTAGGAATGACAACTGAGAGGGGGGGGTGAATCAGTTGTCACAAAAACTTTCTTTTCTTTAAACACTTAAATCCTTCTTATATTTCAACATCATAATAATGATTCAATTATGGAAGCACAATGCAATAACTCAAGAGTAGAAATACATTAACACATATGACATCAAGATTTTAATGTGGAAAACCCGTTTAAGGGAAAAACCATGGGGTGACTAACCCAAGATTGTATTCTCTGTTAAAAGAATAAGAAGAATAAAATGGCACTTGCCAATTAGGGCTCATTGCCTGAGCACACTTCTCACAAGAGGCCCACTACCTACAAGAGACACACTGTCTATAGAATAATAATATAATTATTACATACTTGAACTGGAGATTAGCATCTTCACCATGCTTGAGACAGTTCCATTTAAGCTCAACACTTCTGCTCTACTTTTTGTTCTTCTCCTCTCTACCACTCTCTCATCTTCACCATAAATACTTTGAAATGACTTCACAAATCTTATTTATACAAGACATCAACTTTGGGATAATCATCCAAGTTGGCACAATACATACTTTATTCTATTACAAAGCAATTACACAAATACAACTTGACTTATTACAAAACTTTATGCATATCACCACACTATCGACCACACATATTTGGGACTTCAATCTCGTTTGAGGAACACGCCATGCTTCATAGAACATCTTCAAGATCATCCACAAGATGTGTAAAACATCCGGTCAACCAAGATTAGGAAGAACACCATCACCCGAGAGTAAATCTTCAATTACAAGCTCAATCTTTAATGCAGATCGCCAACATGAATTGGACACAATCTAGAGACCACCACAAGCTTACCTGAATCACCAAGAACATCCACACCACTTTTGCTTACTGAAATCATTTGCATCTTCATCCGGAACATAGTCTATCATCATTGTCACATTAGAATAAATGCTTACGGACCTCCAGACCACGAAGCAATTGAGTTGTCAATTCACATTGACTTCCTAAACATTCCACCAAATCTGCAGAACAAGATATTGCATTTCTAGATCTCACCGAACCTATTTGTGTCACTCTGTTACCTCTGAATAGCTGCTAGAACCAATTTTACTCATATGGCCATAACTTCTCCAAATCTTCATGCGGACCTCTCAAATCTTGAATAGATCATCTTTAGACACATATCTACAAACCCTTTGATGTGCATTCTTTGATCTTCATCTAGCTAAGATCTTCACTATTTCTGATAGGACTAATTTTCTCAATATCCTTAGCACATAGCTCATCTAATCCTTGACATCAATGCAACAGGAGTATGTTGACATCAATGACAACATTGGTTAGGCCCATACTTGCAACATGTTATTCCCTTCTTTTCATGCGTGTTATCAGACAAGAAAACACTTTTTTAGGTTGTTTGACATATTAAGAATCATTTTTGATCAATTCACCACCTTTTTTGTTTTTTCAAGGTAGAAGAACTGATTTTGCATGTTTTTGGACAAAATTGTATGTGTTTCAAAGCTAATTACCATTGATATAGATTGCATTTGATGATATATGTTTGTTTTCTCCATAAATTTCACTAATCCTATTCTAGAGTTATATAGAATTCATAATCAAACTTGTGAAAAAGAACAATTTGAGGATTTTGAAGCCAAATTTTGGAGGATTAGTCAAATCGAATATCAAATTCTAAGGTATGCTCTTTATGTCCAATTTAATTCACTTTATGGTCTTTAGAACACTCACAATCACTAAATGTGGAACTATCTAAGTTAAAAAAGCCATCATTATGTGTATTAATAGAATTAGAATCATTAAAAATTGATATATATATATATATATATATATATATATATATATATATATATGATTTTGTTGTATCTTGAATCACTAATAGAATTTGTTGTAGCTTGAATTTGAACTATGTCATTGAATTTGTTGTATCTTGTGCTATTGATGCTACAAATCTATATATATTTGGTTGTCATATAGTAATGAGTTGTCATTACCATTCTCTTGGACATTCAACTTACAAACTATGATTGTCTTCTCCCAAAGTGTCAATACCTTTGCATTTGATGTAGTAATCTTTCATGTGAATAGGGTAGTGAGAGCCTATTGCATATTTTAAATATTTGACCTTAATAGTGATCTAGAGTTTCTTGATAGCCTTTTATGTTTATGATGTGACAGTCTATGTGGTTGTTTGTAATAGTCATAGTGCAATTTGACTCTTAATGCATGGTTACCACATAGGCTTCTATCACTATCTTATCAATTTATGATCAAACTCTTCAACAAGATCTTAAACAAACCATAAATTTCTTAGTATGTAACAAGTTCAAGTCCTTAAAGGTCAATTGAGCACACTAACCACATGACAGTTCTAATTATCCTTAAGATCCATGACAACCACTCTATCCTTTTCCTCTAATGACAAGAAATTATAATGGTTTAACCCTAATAATCCTTATGCATAATGTCACATAGTATGGGTATCATTTTCATAATAGTTAAGAGAGGTTTAAGGATTGATTATTCTTTTGTTGATAAGGCTACCCTTTAACTATCCAAACATTTAGTGCCTATAACAGCCCTAAGTTTGTCCCAAACAACATTTCATCCTACACAACTCCTTTTATGACAATGCCTCCAATGATTATCACAATGATTGCTCATAAATGACAACAAATCTCTTTCACCAACGTGGTCATGCATTCTTCTACCATCATAATCTAGTCATTTTAACACAATTTTCAAAAGCTACATGAAGGCTTCAAGGGTGCTTACTATTGTAATAATCAAGGACTGTCATGTTCATGAGAAATTACATTAGTAACAGTAGTGAGGGAGGCCATGACAATCAAGTGGGTTCTGGATGTTGTCATCATGATAGAATCCTATGGTTTATTATTTTATTATTCAAATATTGAAGATTCCATGTTGAAACCCTAGGGTATTGTTTGAGATTATTATCCATTTTTAAAATGTTGTCATATGCATGTGTGTGATTGTTAGGGTGGTAAATTTGAGTATTGTCTATATGGAATATGGATTAGAACATTTGGTTGAATTTTTTAGGCTATCCTAACAATATTGTTAGTGTAAGGAAGTACTAATCTATCATTCAAGAATGGAAACATGCCACATACATGATCTACTATACAACTACTAAGAAGATTTGGTGCAAGAGCACTAAGGAGATCTCCATTTATCTTGCATTGTTAATGTTTGTTTTGATGTTCATGATCTTGTAATAAGGTCTTGAGGACCATTTCCCATGTTTTTAATAAGGACTATGTCCAAAAGATGTCATGTTTGCAAAAGGCAGTCATAGAATCATGCATTGTAATGGGGCAGTCATACATTGTAAGCCTTTCTGGCATGTGTCAAGGAGTGTCATGCCTTGTCAAAGCCTCATCTATCTTGTAAGGGTGTTTAGGAGACTTGTTTGCCATGTAAGACTACAATGCACATGACAAAACATTGTAATTAGTTGCAGAAGTTAAAAAATAGGGGTAGTTTGGTGGTTGTGGAGAGTTTACCAGCCCTCGCACTAATTCAAACTACCCTCCAACTACTCCAAACTATCGAGGTAGGCTTCATAAAGTCCTGTAGATGTCCATTGTGAGGGGAGAAGTAATTTGGTGAAGGAATCAACAAGTAACAACAGTTTTCTACCTATGTATTTTGTGTTTTTCACTATTTCTGCATGTGCCCTGCTTTTGTACGGATGAGTGGTGACTTCATGATATGACTGATTGAAAGTACTATGAGTAACCTTTCAAATGCAAGTAGTTTGAGTTCTTGAAACATTTGTAGAGCATATATATTTGAATCTTTCTGAAAATAGTTTGATAAACCCTCATCTAGGGTTTCTGACAGAAAATTATGCTTTCCTCACCATTCCACTGATTCCAAACCTCCTAGATCAGTGGAATGGCTTCAATGCTATTTGTTCTTTCATGTTATGCAAGAGTTTTGGGCAGGGAACTAGATTTTGGGAAGTTTGACTAAGAAACCTATCAAGACCATGTGCTAGGAGTGAGTAGAATGGAATAGTATGTGGCCAATCAGTTTCAGTCCATTATAGAGCCCTAAAACCCTGAGAAACCTTTGTTTTGACATGCCCCCAAGATGTCCAAGTGGTTGATTGAACACTGTGATCAAGTTGGAGGGTGGTTGCTTTGCAAAACAGACCTAATTGGCCATAGGCTACAAAGGGAGCAGTTATAGGTTAGACTGTATCATCCAAAACAAGGTCAACCCAAATTAACATATGTTGAAGGCAATCCAAAAGGGTATCTTAGGATTGTCTAAGATTTGAGTTTGCAGTTGCCGACTGTTCCTATTTAGAGGGCTAGAAGGTTTAGGACAGCCAATGTGGGAAATTGTGTCTCCAAGGAAGTCTAGACTTGTTGATTAGTTTGGGGGTGTTCTCCAAGGTGTTGAATGTTCCTCTAGATCCCTTCCTTGAGAAGATCAGGTGTCTAATGCCAAGTTCCATATGGGCTCTTTGATATAAACGTGTAAGCATTGTCCCTCATAAAAATAGTCCTACCTTGTCACCTATCAAAGTTGTGTTATTCTCCAAGAGCCTCTACATCATAGTGGTATCAAAGCCACCAAAGGTTCTGTTAGTTGGTTGTGTGTAAGACCTAGTATATGTCAGTAGAAGAGAGTGAAGGAGAGGCTAGCAACATGCCTCCAAAAGGGATGACCACTGAGGTGGTTAAGAAGTTCAATGAGATGGAAGAGAAGATTAAGAGTGGAGTCAAGGAAGCACTCTAAACTGAGTTGAAGGCACTAAGGATAGGGAAGAGGATAGATGAAGGTTCTGATGAAGAGGAAGAAAAAGAGGAGGGAGTAGAAGATCAAGAAGAGGCAAAAATACCTATAGATCAGAAACATTTCCTTGAAGCCATCAAGGCAATTGGCAAAGATTCTTCAGAGGCTCGGATGGAGATTCAAATGTTTAGTGGCAAGATGAATGCTGATGAAGTTATGGAGTGGATTGAGGCCCTAAATAACTACTTTGAATACAAGAAGTTCCTGAAAAACAAGAGGGTGAAGTTTGCCAAAATAAAACTCAAGGGTGCTGCCCTCACATGGTGGAATTACACCCAAGGTGAGAGGGTGAAGAGTGAGAAGAGCATGATCTCTTCATGGAGTAGAATGTTGGAGAGGATCAAGTCCCAATTCATTCCATCAGATTATGAGGTGCAGATCTACAAGAAGATGCAAAATCTCAAACAAAGAGATTTAGATGTGGTGACCTACACCAAGGAGTTTCACAGGTTATCTCTTCGTTGTGGACATATGGAGGATGAAAAAGGTAAAGTGGCAAGGTATCTAAATGATTTGAAGTTTAGTATACAAGATGAAATCAGTATTCTAACCCCTGAAACCATGGACAAATGCTTTCAAATGGCATTGAGGGCTACAGAGAAGTTGAAGAGGAAAGGTGAGCAGCAAAATAGAGGAAGAGGTGGCAGAAATTTCATAGGTAGGGGCAGTTTTGGAGGCAAAAATCAGTCCCAAAGAAGTCAAGGGGAATCTAGTTCCCAAGAACAAAGTGGAGAATTAGGTTCTAGAGGAGGCTTTAGAGGAAAGAGACCCAATGGAAGGGGTAGATTTGGTGGACCAGGGAGGGGTCCTAATGTCGTCATAGGAGGGTGCTACAATTGCAACCAAGTGGGACATCCAGCCTTCAAATGTCCTGAGAAACAAGCCTCAAGCTCTCATGGAGAAAGAAGGAACTAGTTGATCCAAGAGGAAGATTGCCAAAGTGTTAACTCTCCAATTGGAAGTGCAGCCCCCATCCATGATGGAGAAAATTTGATGATGAGGAGAACCATGTTGAAGGTGCCTCAAACACAAGAACCCCCTCAGAGGAAGACATTGTTCAGGACAATATGCAAGGCCTATGGTAAGATTTGCAAGGTAATTGTTGATTCAGGTTCAACTAAAAATTTGGTTTCTATTGACATGGTAGACAAGTTGGAACTGAAAAGACTTCCTCATGTTAGTCCTTATAAGTGTCATGGTTGAATAAGGGGCAACAAGTTTTGGTAGATGAACAAACTTGGGTAGAGTTTGAGATAGGGGAATATAAGGACAAGATTTTGTGTGATATAATCCCCATGGATGCTTGTCATTTGCTGTTAGGATGTCCATGGCAATATGATGTTCAATCCCAACATGATGGTAAATCTAACTCCATCATAACCAAGAATGGTAGGAAGTATAGAATGGATCCATTGCCGGATGAGAATGTAGAGAAGAGTGTTGGGTCAAGTGTCATGATTGTGAGTGGTAAAGAGTTTCTAGACACCCTTAAGGAGGAAGGAAGCCAAGGGTATCCTCTAATTTTGAATCCTAAAAATAGTCCTAATTTGCATGGTCCTAGTGAGGAAGAAGTTCCTAAGGAGGTGCAGCAATTGTTAGAGAAGTATAAGGGTATCATGGTAGAGGAGATGCCTGATGAATTACCACCTATTAGGGACAAAAGCCATCAAATTGACTTCATACCAAGATCTACTTTGCCAGACAAAGTAGCCTACAAGATGATACCTTCTCAAAATGAAGAGATTACCAAGCAAGTGCAAGAATTATTGGATAAGGGTTTAGTGAGAAAAAGTCTTAGCCCATGTGCTATCCCAATAGTCCTAGCCCCTAAAAAGGATGGTAAATGGAGGTTGTGTACAGATTATAGGGCTATTAACAAGATTACTATAAGATATAGGTTCCCTATGCCAAGGATTGAGGACCTAATGGACTGTTTGGGATGGGCTAGATACTTTCCCAAGATTGATCTTAAGAGTGGGTATCATCAAATTAGGATAAAGCAAGGAGATGAATTGAAGACAACATTCAAAACAAATGAGGGTCTTTATGAGTGGTTGGTGATGCCATTTGGCCTATCCAATGCCTCAAATACTTTTATGCACCTTATGAATGAAGTGTTGAAGGATTTCATTGGCAAATTTGTTGTGGTGTACCTTGATGACATTCTTGTTTTTAGCAGGACCAAGGAAGAACATTTGCAGCACTTGGATCAGGTTCTGAAGAAGTTGCATGATGAGTAATTGATGATCAACATGGAGAAGAGTGTCTTCATGAAGGAAGAACTCACCTATCTTGGTTTTGTCATCTCCCAAGGCAATTTGAAGATGGATCCAGCAAAGGTAGAGGCTATTTTGTCATGGCTAACTCCTAAAATAGTAGGTGATGTAAAAATCTTTCATGGTTTGGCAACATTTAATAGGAAGTTTATAAGGGGTTTTAGTCATATTTGTGCACCTATTTTTGATACCATTAAAGGGGGGTAGAAATGTAAGTTTTCCTAGACAAAGGCAACCAATGATTCTTTTGAAATTTTGAAACAAAAGGTAGCACAACAGACCATTCTTGTTTTGGCTGATTTTAATAAGTTGTTTGTGGTAGAATGTGATGCTAGTAATCTTGCTATAGGGGTTATCTTGAGTCAGGAGGGTAGACCAGTTTCTTTCTTTAGTGAGAAACTAAATGATGCTAAAAGAAAGTACTCTACTTATGACTTGGAGTTGTATGCCATGGTGCAAGCCTTGAAGAAATGGAGGCACTATCTCTTGCCTAAAGAATTCATTATTTATACTGACAACCATGCACTTAGTTTTCTGAATTCATAGGAGAAACTCAATCATAGACATATGAAATGGGTTGAACAACTCCAAGCATACACTTTTTCTATCAAACACAAGAAGAGGCAGGCCAATAAAGTGGCAGATGCATTGAATAGAAGGGTGTGTATGGTGCAAGAGATTCAGTTGCAAAGTGTGGGGATTGATGTTCTCAAACATATGTCCCAGGATGATGAAGATTTCAAGGAGGTATATGAAGTTTGTTCATAGTTTTTAGACTCTTATCATTCTAATTTTTTTGAGTTTTTGTTGCAGCAGGGGTTGTTGTTCAAAGGCAGCTAATTATGTGTTCCTAGGTGTTCCATGAGGGAGAACATCATAAAGGAAAAACATTGTGGTAGATTAGGAGGTCACTTTGGGCTAGATAAAACATTGGATTAGGTGGAAAGGTTTTGTTTTTGGCCTAAAATGCAATCAAACATCAGAAAATTTGTTGAAAGTTGTAGTATTTGTCAAAGGGCAAAAGGTACTTCATCTAATGCTGGTCTATATCAGCCACTTCCTATTCCTCATAGGCCATGGGAAAGTATTAGTATGGATTTTGTCTTGGGTCTTCCTAGGACTCAAAGAGGTTTTGATAGCATATTTGTTGTGGTGGATAGATTCAGTAAGATGGCTCATTTATTGCCATGTAAATGCACTAATGATGCTTCACACATTGCTGGTTTGTTCTTCAAAGAAATTGTTAGAATCCATGGTTTGCCTCTTAACATTGTGACTGACAAGGATACAAAGTTTGTGGGCCACTTTTGGCATACTTTGTGGAAGAAGTTGGGCACTCAGTTGTCATTTGCTTCAGCCTATCACCCTTAGACTGATGGCCAAACTGAGGTAGTGAATAGGTCCTTGGGAAATCTTCTCAGATGTCTTACAAAGCAGCATGGAGACGCCTGGGATATGATCATCCCTCAAACTAAATTTTATTATAATGACTCCACCAATAGAAGCACAGGAAGGAGTCCCTTTGAGATTGTCTATGGGATTCACCCAAGAGGCATTCTTGAATTGAGAGATCTACATGGATTGGAAAGGAAGAGTGCTCAAGGTGAAGACTTTGCATTGGCCATGAAGGACATCCATGATAATGTAAGAGAAACTCTTCAAAGGAACAATGAGAAGTACAAGGAGAAAGCCAATGAGAGAAGGAGATATGTGCAATACAAGGTTGGGGATTTGGTCATGGCACATTTGAATAAGGAAAGACTTCCAAAGGGGCAGCCAACCAAACTCCTCATGAAGAAGATAGGACCTTGCCAGATTGTGCACAAATTTGGGCCTAATGCCTATGAGATTGAGCTTCCTCAAGGCTTGGCCATATCTCCTATCTTTAATGTCTCAGATTTGTTTCCTTTCAGAGGTGGTAATGCTACATATTCAGAGGTAGATGTGACAACAACAGGAGATGAGGAATGGGTTAAGGGTCTCCCACCCAATCAACCTTTGCAATTGGAATGCATCTTGGACACCAAACTCTTGAAGAAGATTAGGAGGACTTACAAGGAGTAACTTGTCAAATGGAAGGGTCTACCTACTGAAGATGCCACTTGGATGAATGAAGAAGACATCTTGAAGCATGGGAACACATTGGTTGATCTACTTCCTTAAGAGACTTGAGTTCTTTCCCACCCCAGGAGTATGGTGCAGGAGCACTAAGGAGATCTCCATTTATCTTGAATTGTTAATGTTTGTTTTGATGTCCATGATGTTGTAATAAGGTCTTGAGGACCATTTCCCATGTTTGTAATAAGGACTATGTCCAAAAGATGTAATGTTTGCCAGAGACAATCATAGAATCATGCATTGTAATGGGGCAGTCATACATTGTAAGCCTTTTTGGCATGTGTCAAGGAGTGTCATGCCTTTTCAAAGGCTCATCTATTTTGTAAGGGTGTTTAGGAGACTTGTTTTCCATGTAGGACTACAATGCACATGACAAAACATTGTAATTAGTTGCAGGAGTTAACAAACAGGGGCAGTTCAGTGGTTGTGGACAATTTACCAGCCCCCCCCACCAATCCAAACTACCCTCCAACTACTCCAAACCATCAAGGCAGACTTCATAAAGTCTTGCAAATGTCCATTGTGAGGGGAGAAGTAATTTGGTGAAGGAATCAACAAGTAACAACAATTTTCTGCCTGTGTATTCTGTGTTTTTCATTGTTTCTACACATGCCCTACTTTTGTATGGATGAGTGGTGACTTCATGATATGACTGATTGAAATTACTACGAGTAACCTTTCAAATGCATGTAGTTTGAGTTCTTGAAACAATTGTAGAGCATATATATTTGAATCTTTCTAAAAATGGTTTGATAAACCGTCATCTAGGGTTTCTGACAGAAAATTATGGTTTCCTCACCATTCCACTGATTCCAAACCTCCTAGATCAGTGGAATGGCTTCAATACTATTTGTTCTTTCATGTTATGCAAGAATTTTGGGCAGGGAACTAGATTTTGGGAAGTTTGACTGAGAAACCTAGCAAGACCATGTGCTAGGAGTGAGTAGAATGGAACAATACGTGCCCAATCAGTTGCAGTCCATTATAGAGCCCTAAAACCCTGAGAAACCTTTGTTTTGACATGTCCTCAAGATGTCCAAGTGGTTAATTGAACACTATGATCAAGTTTGAGGGTGGTTGGTTTGCAAAACAGGCCTAATTGGCCATAGGCTACAAAGGGAGCAGTTATAGGTTAGACTATATCGCCCAAAACAAGGTCAACCCAAATTAACATATGTTGAAGGCAATCCAAAAGGGTATCTTAGGATTGTCTAAGATTTGAGTTTGCAGGCCACTAGTAGAAGTTATTGCTGACTATTCCCATTTGGAGGGCTAGAAGGTTTAGGACAACCAATGTGGGAAATGGTGTCTCCAAGGAAGTCTAGACTTGTTGATTGGTTTGGGGGTGTTCTCCAAGGTGTTGAATGTTCCTCTAGATCCCTGCCTTGAGAAGATCAGGTGTCTAATGCCAAGTTCCAAATGGGCTCTTTGATATAAACTTGTAAGCATTGTCCCTCATAAAAACAGTCCTACCTTGTCAGCTATCAAGTCATGTTATTCTCCAAGAGCCTCTACTTCAAGATTTTCCTTCAAGTCTTCCATATGGAAAATTGGTTACCAAATGATTGTTATGCCCAACAGTACAGTCATTAGTGACTTTCCATATTATGCTAGGGTCATATTTTAGGTTGCTAGGCAAGGAAAACTTTCTTGATGTTATTAAAGTTACAAAGTGTGGTCATCAATGTAAACATGGTTATAAGCCTTTGAAATTGTCACTTCTCAATGCTAATCAGTCATTTATGACTGTTATAAATAACAAAGTTATGTTTTCAAATTGAAAATCATTTGCTATAGATCTAGGGGATTGTCATCATGGGGGTTTTAGTATCTTCATGGGATTGATTATTGATCCAATGCTTGAGAATTTTCCCAATAAGACCTAATGTGCATGTTTCTTTCTATGACAATGGAAGATGGTTTGCCACTCAGCAAGAACACACATCATTCATTTTGCAAAAGGACTATTATACAAAAGAGTTACCCAACCACATTATGATAGTCATGTTACTAATTAGTTATAGAAGTCATAGCATAGAAAATTGTCCAAGGCCCTATCATTGAGTTGAAAAAGCTATCCTCGTGCAAACTTTAAAGGTGCTGCCATGCAAATGTTGCATAAGACTATCATAGATAGGACTATCATAAAAATGGTTATACATTTGTTTGACCTCATGTTTTTCTAGATTATTATCATTTATTGTTTGGGGATTGTTCATACACCTAACTCATGGTCCTCTCATCACAAGAACGGTCCTGATAGCTGAATTAGTATGCAAAATACCATGTAGACTACCCTAGAAGACTATCACAAATAAATCAACAATATAGGACTATCATAACTTTAGAGGCATCCATGGCATCACTTCCATCTTGAAACCACCATTAATGTTGTCCTAGATCCCACATTATGATGAATAAGTCCTTTAGTGATGCATTACTGGGATAATGATATGATCTTGTGCCAACATGTCACCTTGTTGTCCTAGGAAGACTACCATGCCCAAGTAGTCATGGACAACCATTGAACATGAAGAGTTATGCACATTTTGGGGATTTTATAAGGTATGTGAAGGTGGTTTGAAGCTTAAAAATAATCATCACAACAACTACCATGGTCCAAGAAGGTAAACTCCATGCCCAATTTGAAACTACTCGCAAAGGGCTTCATTCAAGTCTTGATTTTTGTCTTCACATTTCTTCTAGACTTTGGGACGGTGGTTATAACTTTTTCCATGGGTCAAGAAAATGAACTACAAATTGATTTTTTAGAAGTTATGACCTTATGCATGTCTAGGACAACCTAGGCATCATAAAAATGAGTTTTATCAAACCTACAATAGCAATGAACATGAAGAACAAGTTGCTAATTTGGTTGAGAAAATGGAGGGTTGTCATGTTTCTCATGGAGATGGGATGGATTAAGGAAGCTTATTCATTCATAATCAAACATTGGAGACTGATTTAGAGAAGTTAAAATAGTCATAGTATGAGTCACCTCACTAATCATGAGGAAAACGTGCTCCATACATGAGAATTTCACTCATCTTCCTAGCTGTCCCAACTCATAGAAGGCAAGTTTTGGAAGTTGAAATCAAGAAAACCTTGCCCTAAAACTTAGCCACATCATTGTCTTGGTCAAGAGAATTGGTTGTCAAAACCTTTCAAGTAGCCTCTACTTTACTATAACTTCTGCCTAGAATTTCTACCATGAATTTTTGCCTTGGATTTTTGCCCTAAATTTCTGCACCTTGTTATTTTGCCTTGAATTTCTACACCTTCTTATTCTTCCCTAATCCTAACTCTACTGAAAATAAGAAGTTTGTAGAACCATGTACCAAGACAGTTGATAAATCATTGTGACCATTATTCATTGTGAAAATTAGAAGTTTGTAGAACTTTGTTATTCATTGTGACCATTATTCACTATCATTATAAAAGTTCTAATTATCATTATCTTATTCAACATGCTTGTAGAAATCGTCATGCTAAGGAAATGACAAAAGACTCTAACACTAGAAGAGCATGAAGCTAAGAATGAGAGGAAAAGAGAAAGAATGAGATGAATTCAGAAAAGTAGGAAACTGTCAACCATACAAGAAGACATTCCACCATTGCCAATTGAAGAGGAACATGACACATCTAATGAAGCTAAGAGAGATGGAATTGGCGGCACAAACAGAACGAATGCAAAACTTCCATTCAATGAGGATAGGGAATCTCCAAGTTGGAGGCACTCCATCCTTCACAAGTCAAGTTGAAGGAATACCATCATTATCTTCTCAAATTGGAGACACTCCATTTTCACAAGTGAAGTAGAAGGTACATCTTCATTTTCTTCTCAAGTTGGTGGCATGCCATCATTTACACATCGTGTTGTGTTATAGAGCCTAATCAGACTCAGAGGTTAAATTAACCCCACTTTTATTGGCACAGTTTCCCCCCAAATTCCTATGGGGTCAAGGGGTAGTGCCCCTTATAGGGTCCAGGGGCAGCACCCCTGGCACACTCCCTATCGCGATGTAGGGTGGGGTCGAGGGGCAATGCCCCCGTGGGGGCTTGGGGGCAACGCCCCTGAAACCTGACATGGTTTTTTATTATTTTATTAAGGCATTGGGAGTTATTTTTCATTGGCTGACATAAAAAAACTCTATTTTGTAACTAACAAAAGTCCTGATAAAAATGGCTAAGGGTTAGGGTTTCCATTGATGTAATGTAGCATTTGTAGTGGTATTGAGTTACAGGGATTGCTGGTTGTAATTAGTTTGATTTACTGGATAATAATATTGGACTTTCTATTGGTGGATGTAGCCCAAGTTTGGGTGAACCACGTTAAAACTTGTCTCTTGCTCTTATTCTTTCTATGTATTTTCATTCCTCTGTTTAATATTTATTTGCATTTAATTGATATCTTCTGCTGGCTAACCCTAACACATCAAGTTGAAGGTACACCATCTTCTCCATCTCAACTTCAAGCCTTTTCATCTTTTTAACCTCCAATTGAAGATACGTCATCTATCCCATCTCAAGCAAATATTGAAGAAATTCCTAATGTTGAGTCAACTTTACCAATGAAAACGCCTCCTAGAATTTTGCATAGGAAGCCTATGTTTCTAATGGATATTGATGAGAATGTGTTGATGCCCATGTAGGATAAGATTCCCATGCGTACTTGCCAAAGATATACCTATAAGATATGGAAATTATTCTTTGAGAATTTAAATGAAAACAAAAGATTTCAACTATTTATTGAATTGATGAGAAATCTAAAATTTAGGCCCACTATGAAGATTCTTGGCCTAAGAACATTGAATGCCTCAATTGAAAAATCAATTGTCAAGAATCTAATGAGTGCATATGAGAGTGTGTGTTCCACCTCATGCACCAAGGATAGTAATGTCACATGATGTGTCATTACATCAATAATAGTAAGCCAACAAACAAAAAAAGCTCTCCTCATTAGAAAGACAAGTCAAGCATTGAAAATAAGTAGATAAACTCTAATAAGAGCCATTGGAAGATGTGAAAGAGTTGAGAACCCAAACACCAATGAATTGTGGGCATTTTCTGGGAGACTCCCACGGAAAGACAAAGTTGTTGTTCAAGCCTTGAGATCCATCATTGAAGAATTTTGGAAAAATAACACAAGGGTATCTCCTAATGCAAGATATGTTGTGAGAAGGAGAATTGGTTGTTGAAACCATGAGCCACATCCAAAGCATTTTTGGGATGTGACCCAAACACAAATTTTCAAGAAATTTCAAGAGATGTATCCTCAAATTAAAATTTGTCAAAGATATTTTGAAATGTTAAAACTTTTCTATGTCAAAATAAATCACACATGCACTACTTATTGTTGTAGATTACATATTCAAGTTTTTAACCATTTTGATGTTTATCAATCTATATCTTTATATTTGCATACTAACAATGTTTTACACGATTGTGGCATACATGCCCCACCAACTACTTCGTTTGGAATTTGGGACAGTTGGGAACATTTTGTTTGGACCTACAAATACACGTGGGGTCCGTCCACAATAACCTCTATTGGTTTTGGTCAAATCTAGTACGTTTGACCATGTCAAAATCAAATGCATTCTTGCAAAATGCTTCAGTTTCATGCAGTGGAAAGGTGCTAGGAGTGACATTTTGCATTCCATATCTCGTGAGGCCAAAGGGACTTCACCAACACATCGAGGTGGGTAGGTAAATGCTAGGGGAGGTCTCATTTTGTGTGCCAAGGGTGCCAATCATTCAGGGCAGCAAGCTACAAGCAAAGTCACTTAAGATCCAAAGACCAAAAACTACCAAACTTTGATGGAGCAGTTCTCAGAATTTGTGGCAGCTGGGAACATTCCATTTAGATCTACAGGTGTACATGGGGTCTGTCCACAATAACCTCTCTCAGTTTTGGTCAACTCCAATTCATTTGACTGTGCCGAAATCAAATGCAATCTTGCAAAATGCTTCAGTTTCATGCAACACAACATTGCTAGGTTCCATTTTTTTTATGCTCATCGTTGGGCTGAACTGACTACACCAACACATTGGGGTGGGTGGGTAAATGTTAGGGGAGGTCTTGTTTCATGTGCCAAGCATCCTAGTCGTTCCAAGCTATAAGCTTCTGACAAAGTAGAAAGTTGCTAAGACTAAAATTTTGCATTCCATAGCTTGTGCAGTTGAACCGACTACACCAACACATCCAGGTGGGTAGGTAAATGCTAGGGGAGGTCTCATTTCATGTGTCAAACTGTGTCTCATTTGTTCAGGGCTACAAGCAATCGGTAAAGTTGAAAGGTGCTAGGAGTGACATTTTGTATTCCATAGCTTGTGGGATCAAACAGACTTTGCTAATGTATCAAGTGGGTGGGTAAATGCAAAGTGAGGTCTCATTTTGTGTGCCAAGGGTCCTAGTTGTTCTGGGCTGTAAGATATCAACAAAGTCACTTTACTGACAACTTGAAGGCCAGAACAACTGGGATGCTTGGCACATGAAATGAGACCTCCCTTGGCATTTACCCACCACCCCGATGCGTTCATAAAGTTTGTTCAGCCTCATGATGAGCAAATCAAAAAATATAGCACCTAGCAAGGTTGTACTGCATGAAACTGAAGCATTTTGCAAGAATGCATTTCATTTGGGCACAGTCAAATAGACTAGTGTTGACCAAAACCAAGAGAGGTTATTATGGATGGACCCCATATGCACCTGTAGGTCTAAATAGAATGTTCCCATCTGCCATGAATTTTGAGAACTTCTCTGTCAAAGTTTTGTAGTTTTAGGTCTTTAGATCTTAAGTGACTTTGTCGGTAGCCTATTGCCCTGAATGATTGGGACCCTTGGCACATGAAACGAGACCTCCCTAGTATTTACCCACCCACACTAATGCATTAGCAAAGTCCATTTGGCACCATGAGATATGGAATGCAAAATGCCACTCCTAGCACGTTTCCATTTCATGAAACTGAACCATTTTGCAAGAATGCATTTGATTTTGATACGGTCAAATAGACTGGTGTTGACCAAAACCAAGAGAGGTTATTGTGGATAGACCCCACATGCACCTGTAGGTCCAAACAAAATGTTCCCAGCTACCCTAAATTCTGAGAACTGCTCCGTCAAAGTTTGGTAGTTTTTTGGTCTTAGGGATCTTAAGGGACTTTGCTAGTAGCTTGCTGCCCCAAACAACTGGGGTGCTTGACACACCAAATGACACCTCCCCTAGGATTGACCTACCCACTCCTATGCATTGGTGAAGTCCGTTCGGCCCCACGAGCTATGGAATGCAAAATGTCACTC
Source organism: Cunninghamia lanceolata (assembly GCA_027924645.1). NCBI lineage: Eukaryota > Viridiplantae > Streptophyta > Pinopsida > Cupressales > Cupressaceae > Cunninghamia > Cunninghamia lanceolata. The sequence goes on along the minus strand of BSBN01000112.1, from coordinate 10,822,077 downwards.
CTAGCACCTTTCAACTTTGTCAGTAGCTTGCAACCCAGAACAACTGAGACACTTGGCACATGAAACAAGACCTCCCCTAACATTTACCTATCCACCCAGATGTGTTAGTACATTTGGCTTCACCCCATGAGCTATGGAATGCAAAATTTTAGTCTCATCAACTTTTTACTTTGTCAGTAGCTTACATCCTGGAATGACTGGGATGCTTGGCACATTAAACGAGACCTCCCCTAACATTTAACCGACCACCTTGACATGTTGGTGCATTCAGTTTGGCCCCACGACAAGTAGAACAAAAAATATGGCACCTGGCAATGTTGTGCTACATGAAACTGAAGCATTTTGCAAGATTGCATTTGATTTCGGCATGATCAATTGAACTGGAGCTAACCAAAACTAAGAGAGGCTATTATGGATGGACCCCACATGCACCTATAGGTCCAAATGGAACGTTCCCAGCTGCCATGAATTCTGAGAACTGCTCTATCAAAGTTTGGCAATTTTTGGTCTTTAGATCTTAAGTGACTTTGCCAGTAGCCTACTTCCCCAAATGATTGGGACCCTTGGCACACAAAACAAGACCTCCTCTAATATTTACCTACCCACCCCGATGTGTTAGATAAGTCCATTCAGCCCCACGAGCTATGTCATGCAAAATATCACTCCTAGCACCTTTCCACTGCATGAAACTGAAGGATTTTGCAAGAATGCATTTGATTTTGGCATGGTCAAACAAACTGGAGTTGACCAAAACTAAGAGAGGTTATTGTGGAAGGACCCCACATGCACCTGTAGGTCTAAATGAAACATTTCCAGCAGGCTCAAATTTTGAGTACTACTCCATCAAAGTTTGGCAGTTTTTTAGTCTTAGGGATCTTAAGGGACTTTGCCTGTAGGCTACTACCCTGAATGACTGAGGCACTTGGCACACCAAACGAGATCTCCCTTAGCATTTACCTACCCACCCTGATGCATTGGTGAATTCTATTTGGGCCCATGAGCTATGGAATGCAAAATGTCACTCCTAGCACCTTTCCACTACATGAAACTAAAGCATTTTGTAGGAATACATTTGATTTAAAGATTTGAACTCTAACTATACTGGTTCCTTATTTTCCACCACCATTGCTCATGTATATCTTTCTATAGATATTAGACCATTTAACAAAGTCTTAGAAGTGTTGTAGGTTGGACATTATAACTGAAACCATAACGGAATGACAAAATTATATATGGTGTTCTCATTGCCCTGAGGATTCAATCAAGTAGTCCTTAGGTTGATGTGACCATTCTAAGCTTGACATATGACTACTACCATTTGCATATAAATGTACATTTATAAAATGAGTGTTCTAAGATCTTTATAACACCCTTCTCTATTTTACTGGGACAACACTATCCTAATATATGTGGGACTAGTTTATGGATACATTTCCACCTGTGGAGGACATGTTTCAATGCCTAAAACCTTAATCTATGCCTACACATGTGTGAACAACATTCAGAAATGTATGTTATTCATTCTACCTGATTAGAGCCCATATTTCATAAGGTTTTCTGGGCAAAATACAAAGAGATAATGGACCAATCCATTGTTGTCTTGACTGTGACAGCCATGATTAGAGGTCAAAATACATTGTATTTACATAATTTCATGCTATTTACATGGTGCTTAACCTATTTGTGGGATTGAACTGAAATAATATGGTGTTCTACTAATGTTTTGTGTAGGTTTTGCTTCCAAAATGAGATATAGAGGACCTAGGGTTTAATTACCAATGGCAACTCACCAAACCTTAGTGTCCATTCTGTTGAAAGGGATATCTTTCTATGTCTTCTGATGCATGCTTAATGCCTATGCTAGTGGTTGCAACTCTAAAGTAATGAAGCTCCAAAGCCATCAATGAGTTTGCATAAGGGTTTCAAGGGTTGGTTGTTGTGACAATCATAATATACTAGGTACATTTCATGAAAGGATTTTGGTCACTTAGAAAGAAGTTGTATGAAGGTTTTATGAGAAAGTTTGTTAAGGTTATCATGTTCTTATTGTTATAAACTTCAAAGTTGGAACTAAAGGCACTTTGAGACTATTATGATGCACAATGTTACCCCAGTTCGTAGATCATTGTCTTGGTCAGCACAAGGGTTGTCATGGTTTCATTAAGTTGTGATCTGCCTCATAGGGTTATTCATCACTCATAAGATATCTTTAACACTCTTTCTCAATACCCAAGCATTATGGTGGATTCTCAATCCCTTGATAGGCTACTAAAATAGGGCATGGTTGATTATCATACTATTTGGGCCAACAAGTTAAACCTTATGGGAAAAATCTGTTAGTCTTCATGAGAAAATGGCTTATTCCATTATGAGGAAGTGTTTACATGTTTGATTCCATAACTATGTATGAGTTTTATAGGGATTTATCTGAAACGTGATTGCATGTATGGTCCACAAACCTTGAATGAAATAATAAATAGTCCTCTTCCCAAGGATTATGATAGTAAGTGAGACTTATAACACCATTAGAGGACTATCTAGGGCATCAAGGGGGCATTACTAAGTTCACACTCAACCCATTGAGAGGACTACCATGGTTGTAAAAGAATAGTCAAGTTGAATGGTTTAGGACTACCTATGTGCAAGAAATAGTGATTAAAGTCACAATCATAGTGGGCTCTCTTTCTAATTATTAAAGTATCTATAAGTCATGAGAAGGTGTGATCATTTATTTTATAAGGATATAAAATATATGGTATGAACCTCCCTTTCCATTTGCATTTCAAACACAATCCAATAATGTTGTATGAACTTGTCACTTAGGCTTGGGAGGTTATCATCATTGCATGAAAAGAACTTGTCAAATAGGATCTTTGGAACAACGTATGGATAGACATCATGTCATAACCCTTTATTTTCCACTATTTAATTATGATATTAAATAATATTATTGGGAATTTCATTGAATTATTCCATTTGAAATTGCAGGATGACACTCTCTCAATGAAGAAAGAGTATCGTCAAGGAGAGGGTGTCTAGCTGACTAAAGGCAAATTGCGCTAAAGTGAATCCACACACACACCACTTAGATTAAATTGCATTGCATTTATTTTATCACATTTTAAAATGAATATTTTTAAAAAGTAAATTTTAGTTGCAAATAGATTTTTAATTATTATCTTTTGCATAAAAGATTTAGTCAAATATTTAGTTGCAATAAATATATTTATTGCAATATCCTCAATTAATTATTTTAGACATCTTTCAAAAGATTATTTTATGCTTGCCATTATTTAAATTATTTCTATTAATGGCCACATGAAAGAAGTGGCATTTACTTGTCCAACTAGGAAATCTTGCAAATTAATATTTTGTTTCAGTTTCTTAATAGTGGTGCTAATTTTAGAAAATGAGAAAGAAGTGGGTTTGTGGGAGTTATTGAAAAAATTATTGTCTTTTTCATTTTATCTAGGAATGAGCGTGCATTTCAAAAAGGAGAATATGTTTTATGTTTTCATCATCATCTCTCTCTCTCTCTGCGAGAAGCTTCATTTTTCTTTTGGCACCATAAACCATAGCTTTTATAAGAAAAGACTTGGGGAAAAAATGGATGCGAGCTAGGAAATTTTTTGAAGATTGGATAGCAGTAATATTCTAGCTTTCAGAAGAAAAGACTTGGGAAAAAATGGATGCGAGCTGGGAAATTTTGTGAAGATTGGATAGCAATAATATTCCTAGTATGGACTGAGTTGTGAAATTAATTTATTATTTGTATTAGATTTAGAGAAATAAATTTATGTCATATGCAAGCTTTATATTATTCTATGAATTCTCTTCTACATATTGTGAAGTTAGTTTATTGCGTTAGCAATAACTTTATTTTTATGAACTAGGTTTCTTTGACATGGTTACATACGGTGCACAACCTAGTTTTGTAAATCCGATCTGAAAATCAGCCTTACCCAGTTTGTCATTTTGGAGATATGTAGTATTTAGTGATTATCTATCTCTTACACATTTCATGTCTGTTAAAATAGTCTATTGCGTCAACCATAACTTTAGTTTTACAAACTAGATTTCTCTTAAATTTTTATATAAGGTGTGCAACCTAGATATGTAAATCATATCTGAAAATCTGCCTTACCCAATTCACCAATTGGGAGATACGTATTAATTAGTAGCTATTTACCACCATTGTGAAATCAACACCCAACTCTACATTTCTCCTTAGATATCCTTTATATATTTTCAGAGTGGATTCTTGTTGAAAGCTAGTATAAATTTCAGATTTACTCTAGATTTAAATATATAGACCCTTTCTTGTAAAAGGCTGAACAGACGATAGTGTTGCTGATGACAAAATTTCTTCTTGCATGCCATTCATTTACCCAGCCATAATTTATCTGAAATAAATGCAAGAAAATTGGGTAACAAAAAGAAAATAAGTATTGGTTATTCCTTAAGGATCATATGGCCTCCTCCATTCTCAGGTTGGTTGCATTCAAACCTGGCTACAACTATTACCTTGAGATGCTTTAAATTCATCCACAGAAATCTAAGATTTATTCCTATGTAGAAAAATACTTTGCAAGGATTAAAAATTTAAATAAAGACAAAGTCTCCAGCAATGAAGAATAAAATTTATACTTGCTTTCTTAATTAAATTCCTTAATCTATGTTTTAGGAGATTCCATTTGTTTCTTGAGTTAAATTTAGCAAGAAGTTATTCACTTTTGTTTTTATTTTAAAGTGTTAATATGAGAATCTGAACCATTATTAATATTATTTAGAATTCCTCTATCTTTTAGGAATTAAATTACTTAAAATCATATCTTCTAATATAGAAAGAATAATCTTAGAATTAGCTATAAAAATTCAATATTTGTTTTAGTCATGAAAATGCAAAAAGGAATGTAATTTATTAGATAAAATCCATTTAGTAATTATTATTATTTTTATATAGTTTTACTTCTTAAGTATGACAAGATATTTATAAGGAATGTTCTTGGAGTGGTTATAGGCTATTTAAGATTAGATTAATTGGAAATATGTTCTATTTATTTATTAAATAGTTTAGTAAAATCATTTTTAGTTATAGTGTATTCATTGTAATTATAGTTTATATTATTTGGATTAAGTCTCCAAGTTAGAATCTGTTAAAATTTACCTTAATGGTGATTTATTTTAGAAAGTACATTCTTATAGTTCATTTAAGTAAAATTTTAATGCTTTCACTCGTTTTATAGATGTCTTTGGATCAGGATCATATGCGTAAAATTGATACCTTAATTATTGTATCCTTAGATGATGCAAGGCCTTGGGGACAACTTAGAAAACCTCTAGAATGACTAATCAAAGCTTGTTTCTTTTCTGATTATGTACTGGGAAACTAATAAGTAGACATGATTATTGAATGCCTTAACCTTCAATCTTATTATTGGAAAAGTTTGTAAAATGCATTCAGGTGATTGCTAGTATGAGCTAGATTACCTAAATTAGTTTTATGAGATAAACCTTAGTCTATCATAAAAGGTGTCTTACTTAAAGACCTTTGAATTTTGTGGATAATCGAAGACTGTTTTTGGACTATTATGACTTCTCTTTGAAACTGACAAATTTACTATCATTGTTGATGGTGTCATGTATGATGTTTGACATATTGTGTTAGCTTTGCACCTTATTTTGTTTCGAGTGAAATAGCAAATCTAAGTAATTGTCTGTGGAAATTTATGCTTTTATCCAAGAATGGTTCAAATATTTTTGTTGATATAACTTCCCTATTTTACCCTGTAGGGAATATTTATAAATTTAATTATTGCGTGCACTTTTTAGAACTTGAATGATTTAGTCAACATATAGCGTATTTAATCTTAAGAACAATATGGATGTGTATATTAATTGATTTATTGGTTCTAGAAAATATTATGTGATGAACTAGATCCCTTGTGAGTTAAAGTATCTAAGTCAACCTTATGGTTGAAAGACTAGTTACCCTGAACTATGAAGTCTCTGTGCTGCACGTATGTAGGCAAGGCCATCATGAGCCTCTGATACATTAGGTCAACCCCTTAGGGCCTGTAGGTTCATCATTTTGTGCATTGATATCTAATATGTTGATCATTGATTTTACGGGACCAATGTTTATATCTAGTTGTGCAGATTCATGTCGAAAGATTTGTGCAGTTACTATTATGAAGACAAGCATTATATGAACAGTGTAGGTAACTGAAAAATTTGAAGTTGATTATTAGTTATTCTATAAATTGAACTTCTCATTATGTATCACCAATGTATTGGGAACAATTATAAAAGATGTAATATGAATTCCTTCTAGTATTTGTAAATGATCTTTTCTTATTATGTAAAATCACTAAATGCTAAACATTTATGGATATTCCATTAATAAATTGATTCTATTTTCCATTTTTGGATTGAGTTATTTTTTTTAAGGTTATTTTTGGTAAGTGATATTCTTGGACTTTACATGTGGTATTAGAGCATTCTGGGTTCAACACTTGGGCCTCGAGTCTTCTGCGCTTAGATTACATTATAGTATGTGAACCTGTTGTATCAAATAGAGAGCCCTAGTTATGGGTCAAGTTTCTTTTGATAAGTTAGTGATTCTTACATGGTTCAGTTGAAACTGAGTAGAAGTTTAGACGGAGTTCGATCATTCTAGAGGTGTGAGACCTCCTCGCCTTAGTCACATTTTCATTAGACTTTCTAGTAAGAGTGATGGTGACTATTTCAAATAAGCCAAGATAGATAATATATAGAGTTATTTGAAGTGAGCCAAGATGGATAAAATATGGTGACAACCCATGAGTGATGATGTGGCAATAAAAGTGAATTAATAAGATAAATATATTGAGAAGAGAGATCTCTCTGATGATGTAAAGGATGAATGAGTTGATAAGATACAAGGGAAGAAGAAAAGATGAAATTTTTGATAAGAGGAAGAAGGAAAATCACCTGTGAAGTAAATAAAGTCGACAATAATGGATAAATATTGGTTGAGCCTTCTTAAAGGTAAGAAACCTAAGATGGATGTTTTAAAGGCAAGAATGTTTTTAACAGTACTAGGCTTTGTGCAAGTTTATTGTTGAGAAATGTCTTATTCTTTCAGGATATGGATCTAGTAGAATCCACGAGATCTTTGAAGAATGCAAAATTGAGATGCCTTAAGGGCCTTCATTAATAAAGATGATAAGATAAGTTTTCTTGATTTGTCTTATAGACAAGGTAGGAATGATAGATGTTGTGTTGAAAAAGGATCTTAAGAATCCTATATGCCTGATTTCTATTAGTGAAAGTACTTATAAATATGTACTATAAGAGAATGATACATCTTCTGGTGCAAGTAACGAACATGTACAATAATGTACTTCTCATGCTTTGTGTCAATGACGCATATGTATGAGTGATTGTATTCACATTATAGAATTATTATTTTTCTTTAAAGTGCTTGGTAAAATTTTTAACGTGACGACGACACTGGTGTGACATGCCCTCCGGCTCCATGCTAATGCTTTTTCCTAGAGCAATGAACCAGTGAGGCCACAACATGGGGGACCTCATCTCCTAGCAAGAACAGTTCAAACCTGCAAGCTCGTTGGCCTAGTGGGGGTTTGAAATCTGGTGGCCACCACTACAACCAAGCGACTTATCCACCAAACCATGCCCTTATCCACATTATAGAATTGTTGCCTTAAATTCACTTATCATATTTATTATATTTTAATTTGAACAAGAAATGTTCACTATATTTATACTAATGTGCGTGATGCATAATTCATATCATTGTTGTCCTTGTGTGAGTGATGAACTAGAGTAAGTTATTGATTTCTTTGTGTGGCTAAAGCACTTGAGTAATGATTACATCCATAATGTGTGTGTGAGAGACAATTTTTATTGTTGGATCGAGTAATGATCACTATTATTATACTAATTCGATTTATGCATATTTCATATTTTGTGTGAGCTATGCACTTGTGTGAGAGATGCACTATCATAGTTATTTGGTTTGTATTTTATGCAATTTGAAATAGATTATTCTTGTTGAATATGCTGTGTGTGATAAACTTACCTTCTGGGATAGGATGCCGAATGTGGACTAACAGAGAAGGTGATCTTCTTTTTCAAGATCAACCAATTTTGTAATTATGCTTTGGCCAAAGCTATATTGTACCATTGAAATAGATGGATAATGAATGCTTATAAGTTTCTATATTATATTTTTCTCTTCCATATCTTATATGCAAGAAATATGTTCATTCTAGTATAGAATGCATATAAGGTATTAGGTATGCATCAAGAGTTTCCCTCCTAACCATTGTTGTAGGTTTTTAGGTGCCTCATGCAGGACTGGATATTCTTCAAGTAGGAAGAATCCTGGGGAAGTGTTGTACTTCATGGTTTGGTGGAAAAAGAACCTTAACCATGCTCTTGGCCTTCGGCTTGGGGGTTATGGCAGCTGAAAATAGATTGTATATTTGAATCTCTTTATGTAATTCAAAAAATGGATATAGCATGTATTGAACCTTTGTATGACAAAGTATGTAATTGAACTTCTCTCTCTATGAACTAAAGTTGCATTTGAAAAATTGTAAAAGATTATACATTTTTTAGTACCTCATTCATTAGAAAGTTTATTTTTTCCATTTATAGATCGATATTTACTTTTTGTTGTTAAACTTAGTAAATGGTTGCATCAGTATTGAGATCATGATGATCTTCTTGACATCTGGTCTTCTTGGTTGGTGTTGTAATCAACTTAAAACTTCTATTTAGTATTGATGACCTTTTGAGAGGATAATCTTCAGTAAATTAGTGTTGAAACTTTGTGGATATTTGTATATTTAAATTTGATCTTTGATGATCTTCTTATCTTTGATGTTTTCAATCACATTTAGGATCTTTTTATATGTTGATAACTTGTTGATCTTCTTATCTTTTATGTCATTGATCAATTTGAAGACCTTGTTGTAATTTGTTTGATATTTTCTGTATGTGGAAACTTTTTCTTTTTTGTTTAAATGTTGTTGATTTGCCAATGATGATAACAAGTAGTATGAGATTCTTGTTTTTCATCATAAATGCAATTGTTTAGATGTCTCATGCAAGTAGGAATGTTGACAAAATAAATATAATTGTTTTCTTTCTATATGTAAATATCTTGGAATAGGAAAAAGATTTGATTAAGCTATAAAAGATTGTATGAAAGAAATGAATTAGTTTGCATGCTTTTACTTGCCTAAAGATAATTGACAAAGAAGTGACATGCTAATGATGTGTACAAGTGTATGAATGTTAGACACATGAATTTTTGTTGTTATGAACAAACAAGTGCTTGGAGTAAATGACATCTCTGTCAAATGGGTCAATTTTGACATTGAGGTAAAACTAGATTAAAAGAGGTATGGAACTTTATCATAAGTTTAGTTAAATGATCATTAGGATGATGATTCCTTTAAGGGGGAAAAGATGTCACAACCCTTTATTTTCCACTATTTAAATATGATGTTAAATAATATTATTGGGAATTTAATTGATTTATTCCATGTGAAATTATAGGATGACACTCTCTCGACGAAGAGAGAGTATCGTCGAGGAGAGGGTATCTAGCCAACTAAAGGTGAATTATGCTAAAGTGAATCCACACACACACACACACACCACTTAGATTAAATTGCATTGCATTTATTTTATTACATTTTAAAATGAATATTTTCAGAAAGTAAATTTAAAAAAAAAAAAAAGTGGCATAGCCACTAAACTATTACATTAAGATAAAATAAAAAAATACAAAAACCCGGTTCAAAAGGAGCATACCAGTAGGAAAGAACTAGGAAGAAAACCTCTGGTTATAGCTCCAAAACCTATCTACATTACAAGAATTTCCATATGGAATTACAATTTGAAAATAGGGCCAAAGTATAACAAAATTGCCCCAACATAGTCACCAAAAGACTAACATAGGTTTGATTACATCACAGAAGGACAACTATAGATAACGACACTAGAGTAGAAGACTAAAAATAGCTTTAAACAAAACTGAATTGAGAAACCCCAAGCAAAATCAATAATATCCATGAAAACACCAACTCCATCACCAAACTTAAGCAGCTTCATTCAGATCCTCAATAAGAAATCCCTGCTGAGCTGGCTCATTAGGATCTTCCTCACAAGCATTAGGAGGTGGTGGAGGCATGAAATGCTTCAAATAAAATAGGCCCTAGAAAACATCTCTAACTGCCCCTTCTAGCACCGAGCCAAGCTCCTTGCCGTGGGACTACAAACTATTCTGGAAGGAGAGGATACAATCATTTTGTAGGCCATGGACCATGGAGGAATAAACACAATGGAACGAGGGGGAACGAGCAACATCCTTATGGAAAAATAAGCCTCCCATAGGAGTAGTTCTAGAATAAAAATCATACACAGCCAGAGCGGAAATGAATTTCTCCTCAGAGAAGAAAAACTCCTACACAAACACAGTACCTAGATTCTTCACCACTTCTGCATTCTAGACCAAATCCATAGAATTAGAGAGGAAATGGGATACAACCTGAGAGGGGTAAATTGGCCGAGGGAAGCCAAGCATTTCCTGCCCACAAATGACAATAATTGCATCCTGGACTTCATCATTAAAAACCTTAAGCACCTCTACAAGAGCTCTTGGAAGAAATAATCCCTAAGTTGGCTTCTCCAATTTCTAAATTGGGAAATAAAGCCTTTTATTTCTTTACAAAGAACCCATAAGGCACCAGAGAAAAGCATAGAAAAGCTTGAAGAAAACAAATTGGACACTATCAAAGCTTGTTGAATGACATGAATGAATGAGAGAGCACCGTTAAAAAGATAAATCCACATGCTGGAGGGATGAAACACCATTAGATACAGCCTTGAATAGCTAATCAAATATAGATGACCACCTAAAGAAAATAAATAAGGGAGTACTGCGACTGCATGAAAAAACTTTCGTACATACTCTCCCCCTTGGGAAAATAAGGCAATAAATATTTGCCAAATTAATCCTTTGCTAAAAAATACCCTGTATCATAAAAAATTGTCAGAAGAAGAAATGATATCTCTAAAACTAGAGACATGACATCAGTTATGACATCATTGAGAGTAGCCGCATGACCAAAAACTCATGGGCAATCAAAAGTCACCACCTCAACTTGTCCTTCTCCTCCTTTCCAAATAGGCAATTTAAAATTTAGAAAGATTCAAGATGATGCGCTACCCCCTCTTTATCCTTAGCTATATTCTTATCCACACCCTCAATCCGAAGCAGAGAAACCTCATCCCATTCTACTGAAACCTCATCCTAAAAACAAGCAAAATTTGCTAATTTATCTGCCAATTCATTGCCTTGTGTATATAAATGACCAATTTGAAAAGAATCAAAGAAATCTAAACAATCTAAGCATGCCTTTAACAAATAATCAATTTTTCAATTGGGCAAGGATCTTCTTTTTAGTGCCAAAATAATGTTTTGTGAGTCTCCCTCAATTACAATATTTTTAAAACCAAGATTGACTGCAAGCTTAAGACCAGCTACCAATGCTAGAGCTTTCACCTCATTGTTTGAACAGATACCCAAATGCACAGAAATGGCTCTAATCACATCCCCCCTACAATTTATAACAACACAACCTACTCCTGAAAGCCTTGGGTTACCTTTACATGCTCCATCAAAATTTAACTTGATGAAATTTTTTGGAGGGGCTAGCCAACAAATAAGACTCCTGTCCACCTTCTTCCTAGGCCCAAAACATTGCAAACTTGGAAGCTTCAAATGTTTCAATTTTTAAGTATAAAAGCATCCCAAGAAGAAAATACCAAAGATCCAGATCCCTTATGTAGAAGGAAGAGACTACCTTAGATATAGATTTATCAATTTTTCCCAAGACTTGTTCAAGAGGACAAACTTCTTTTCTAAAAATTCTATTGTTTTTTTCTAACCAAATATTCCATATTACAATACTCGGAGAAACCACCCATAGAGAAGAAAAAGTAGACTCCTTGTGCAAAAGGCGCCAACTTTGAAAAACCTCCAAAACTGAATTAGGTAGGGGTCCAAACCAACCCAATTTGGAATAGAACCAAGTCCAAATTTGAGAAGAAAAAGAGCAACTTACCAGAAGGTGATTAACATCCTCTTTAGATTCTGAACAAAGAGGGCACAAAAAAGACTAAGAAATGCCCAATTTCAATAATCTATTACTTGTAAGAATCTTATTATGTAAAACCAACCAAGCAAAAGCCCCTGCCTTTGGATGGCAAGAGAAACTCCAACACAACTTAGCTGGCCAAATTAAAGAAGGATCCAAACTAGATCCAATGATGCTTAAATAACCTTGTTTAACATTGTATCTACATGACTTTGCTGGAGTCTAGATAAGCTCATCCTTCCCCCTAGAAAGGAAAACCTTTCTTTCTTTTAAAATTTTACCAAGCAACAACTTTTGAGCAGAGGGGATAGGAGCATTAGAGAAATCCCTCCATTTAGCACCAAGGCTATAGGAGTTTGAATCAACATCCAAATAGTCTTTAACTTTAGAGCACCAAATCTGCACCAACACCGATTTAGCCTCCTATAAGCCTTCAACCTGAGAAAGAGGAGGAAAACTATTCCAAGAATCTTCCCAGAATAAAGTTGAATTACCATCATGAATAACCCAAGAAAGGGAAGGAGTAATAACTTCTCTACAACCTATAATGAAGTTCCAAATTTGGGAACCTTCAACGAGATTTTGAATGGTGAAAATCCTCTCTGGTTTAAGAGAATCCAAGTATTTTGCCTACATGATCCTACACCACTTAGATTCAGGGCTTTCAAACAATTGCCACACCAATTTTGCATCAAGGGCCTTATTCTAAGCTTCAAGATTACGAATACCAGTCCCACCAATAGATTTAGGAGAACAAATTTTGTCCCAAGAAATCAAGGGAATCCTCTTGCCACCTAAACTTGGACCATTCCATAAAAAAATTCTAAACAGGCTACACAAATCAACTAAAATCCCCCTTGGCACTTTAAGATTTGAAAACATATAATCTGGAACAACAGATAGAATTGCTTTAATCATCAAAATCTTGCTTACTAGAGTTAACCATTTACCTTTCCATGAGTCTATTTTCCCCCTTATTGATGAAATAAGTCTATTCCAAAAAACATTCTTGGTAGAACCAAAGAAAAGAGGAATGCCCAAATACTTCGAAGGAAGAACATCCACCACAAACCCCAATGCCTTAGAAATTCTATTTTGAACTAGGGAACTAGTGATAAAGAAAAACACCTTAGGTTTGTCCTGATTTACTTTTTGCCCTGAAACCAAACAATAAAGAGATAAAACTCTTTTTATAGTCTGCACCTCCAACATTGTAGGTTGAGCAAACAACAAAGTATCATCTACAAATAAAGCATGCATTATAGGAAAAGGAACCTTAGGAATCACTACTCCTTTCCAAAATCCCTCTCTGCATTGAAATGTGAATCAGTCTACTTAAACCTTCTGTGATAATGATAAACAAAAAAGGAGATAAAGGATCCCCCTGACGGATCCCTTGAGAGGATTTAAAAAATTGTAAAGGAGCTCCATTAATAAGAACTGAGAAGCTTACACCTGAAATACAAGAAAAAATCCATTTACACCATCTGTGAGAGAAACCAAACTTAAGAAGAACTTGCAAAAGAAATTCCCAAGAGACCCTGTCATATACCTTGAGCATATCCAATTTAATAAGCATAGCAGAAAGTTTATGCTGATGAATAGAATACAAAATTTCATGAGCCAAAAGAGCTCCTTCAGCTATCTCTGTACCTGGGACGAAACCCCCTTGTTCCTTTGAGATGATTTTAGGAATTAAAATGGCCAGTCTCAAAGTAATTGCTTTAGTAATAATTTTGTAGAGAGTGTTGTAAAGGGAAATAGGCCTAAAATCTGCAAAAGAGGAAGGTGAAGCAACCTTAGGCACTAACGCAATAAAAGTAGAGTTAATTTCCTTTAATACTGTAAAATTTCTCCTTGAATCCTCTACTGCCAGCCAAACCTCTCTATGTAAAAAAATCCCAACATCTTTGAAAGAAGAGTGGAGAAAAACCATCTGGCCTAGGAGCTTTATCAGCATCAAAGGAAAATACCACTACTTTGATTTCTTCTAAACTAAATTCTTTCATTAACTCTCTATTCTCCTCCAAAGAAATAAGATTTGGAATATTCTGAGTAACTTCCACAATTGAAGAAGAAAGAAAAAAAGATGTTGATTTAGTAAGGAGATTTTTAAAAAAGTTTAAACCCTCTTGAAGAATAGCATTGTCATCTCTTAAGATATTGCTAGAAGAGTCTTGGATTGAACAAATAGAATTCTTATGCCTTTTAACCATTGTCAAAGTATGAAAAAACTTTGTATTCCTATCTTCAAGATTTCCTTGAAGAGTTTTCAAGATTTCAAAAGAATTTTGATTCATACCAAATTTGATGATATGATCATTAATCTATTCCAACTGATCTTGTAGAACTTTTTTTTTAGAGAAGATGTTGCCAAAAACATTCCTATTCCATTCTTTAATTTTGACCTTCATAAACTTGAGTATTTCATTAATTTGAAATAATATAGACCCCTTATAGAAGGGAGCTCTTTTCCACCAAAATTCTAGATTAACAATAAAATTTGGACCCCTAAACCACATACCTTCAAATTTAAAAGATCTTTTTTCTTTTTTGAGAACTAAAACCAACTTCCAAGCTGATAGGGAAGTGATCTAAACCAGAAAAAGGAAGAATACTAGTACCAAAAACTAAATTCTGAAAGCACCATTCTAAGGGAAAAAGAAACCTATCTAGTCTTTCAGCAATCATCAGGAAATCTTTCCTCCTATTAGTCCAAGTAAAGCATCCATTAATGGAGGGACTATCAATCAAAGCATTTTCAAGAATAAAGACATTAAAGTCCTCCACTACCCTCTGAGGAGGACTAATCCCTCCTGATTTCTCACTCAAGCAGGATATAGCATTAAAATCTCCACTAAATAAAACTTTTTCATCCTTTAAGTGGACCATAAGAGCAGAAATAAGATCCCAACACCATTTTTTTATCACTGGTCAAAGTTGGGCCATAAATATTAAAGATCCAGAAACTAAAACTATTGGTAGTAACCCTTGCCAACATAAAATTTGAAGTGGAAAAAACATACTCCACATTACAAATCTTAGAGTCCCAAAGAATAGCCAATCCCCATGAAGCACCTAAAGCAAGAGACTGGAGAAACTGCCACTTCTTCCAATTTGAAAAAAATACATCAGCTTGGGTTCTTGATAATTTAGTTTCCTGAAGAAGAATAAGATCCATGTTTGAATAATCTAACTGACGCTTTATTAAGCATCTCTTGTTAGGGGCATTAATACCCCTAACATTCCATGATCTCATTGCTTCCAGGGAGAGCTTCTCACTCTCCCCGATCTCAAACAGGTTTCAAGGGTGGCATGTATCCCTGCCTTTATCTCCTCTTGAGTTTTAACTGACATAGGCTTTCTACCTCTCCTTAAAGGTGAAAGGGGAGGAGAATTGTCTTTATCTATTCAAAAAGCAATTTTTAGTCACAAATAGATTTTTATTTATTATCTTTTGCATAATAGATTTAGTCAAATATTTAGTTGCAATAAATATATTTATTGCAATATCCTAAATTAATTATTTTAGATATCTTTCAAAACATTATTTTATGCTTGCCATTATTTAAATGATTTTTATTTATGGCCACATGAAAGAAGTGGCATTTACTTGTCCAACTAGGAAATCTTGCAAATTAATATTTTGTTTCAGTTTCTTAATAGTGGGGCTAATTTTAGAAAATGAGAAAGAAGTGGGTTTATGTGAGCTAATGAAAAATTTAATATTGTCTTTTTTATTTTATTTGAGAATGAGCGTGCATTTCAAAAAGGAGAATATGTTTTATGTTTTCAT
Source organism: Cunninghamia lanceolata (assembly GCA_027924645.1). Lineage (NCBI taxonomy): Eukaryota > Viridiplantae > Streptophyta > Pinopsida > Cupressales > Cupressaceae > Cunninghamia > Cunninghamia lanceolata. Next base: position 10,806,102 of record BSBN01000112.1, on the reverse strand, counting down.
CATCATCTCTCTCTCTCTGCAAGAAGTTTCATTTTTCTTTTGGCACCATAAACCATAGCTTTCAGAAGAAAAGACTTGGGGAAAAAATGGATGCGAGCTGGGAAATTTTGTGAAGATTGGATAGCAGTAATATTATGGCTTTTAGAAGAAAAGACTTGGGAAAAAAAAATGGATTTGTGCTGGGAAATTTTGTGAAGATTGGATAGTAGTAATATTCCCGGTATGGATTGAGTTGTGAAATTGATTTATTGTTTGTATTAGATTTAGTGAAATAAATTTATGTCATATGCAAGATTTATATTATTCTATGAATTCTCTTCTACATATTGTGAACTTAGTCTATTGTGTCAGCCATAACTTTATTTTTACGAACTGGGTTTCTCTGAACTTTTTAAATAAGGTCCAAAACCTAGTTTTATAAATCATAGCTAAAAATCTACCTTACCCAGTTTGTCATTTTGGAGATATGTAATATTTAGTGACTGTCTATCTCTTACACATTTCATGTCTGTTAAAACAGTCTATTGCGTCAACCATAACTTTAGTTTTACAAACTGGATTTCTCTTAGTGTACAACCTAGATATGTAAATAATATCTGAAAATCCACTTTACTTAGTTCACCAATTGGGAGATACGTATTAATTAGTGATCGTCTACCTCCACTGTGAAATCAACACCCAACTCTACATTTCTCCTCGGATATCCTTTATATCTTTTCAGAGTGGATTCTTGTTGAAAGCTAGTATAAATTTTAGATTTACTCTAGATTTAAATATGTAAACCCTTTCATGTAAAAGGTCAAACAGACGATAGTTTTGCTGATGAAAAATTTTCTTATTGCATGCCATGCATTTATCCAGCCATCATTTATCTGAAATAAATGCAAGAAAATTGGGTAACAAAAAGAAAATAAGTATTGGTTGTTCCTTAAGGATCGTATGGCCTCCTCCATTCTCAGGTTGGCTACATTCAAACCTAGCTGCAACTATTACCTTGGGATGCTTTAAATTCATCCACAAAAACCTAAGATTTATTCCTGTGCAGAAAATACTTTGCAAGGATTAAAAGTTTGAATAAAGACAGTCTCCAGCAATGGAGAATAAAATTTATACTTGCTTTCTTAATTAAATTCCTTAATCTATGTTTTAGGAGATTCCATTTGTTTCTTGAATTAAATTTACCAAGAATTTATTCACTTTTGTTTTTATTTTAAAGTGTTAATATGAGAATCTGAACCATTATTAATATTATTTAGAATTCCTTTATCTTTTAGGAATTAAACCTCTTAAAATTGTATCTTCTAATATAGAAAGAATAATCTTAGAATTAGCTATAAAAATTCAATTTTTGTTTTAGTCATGAAAATACAAAAAGGAATGTAATTTATTAGATAAAATCCATTTAGTAATTATTATTATTTTTATATAGTTTTACTTCTTAAGTATGACAAGATATTTATAAGGAATGTTCTTGGAGTAGTTATAGACTATTTAAGATTAGATTAATTGGAAATATGTTCTATTTATTTATCAATTAGTTTAGTAAAATCATTTTTAGTTATAGTGTATTCATTGTAATTATAGTTAATATTATTTGGATTAAGTCTCCAAGTTAGAATCTATTAACAATTACCTTAATGGTGATTTATTTTAGAAATTACCTTCTTATAGTTCATTTAAGTAAACTTTTAATGCTTTCACTCATTTTACAGATGTCTTAGGATTAGGATCATATGGGTAAAATTGATACCTTAATTATTGTATCCTTAGATGATACAAGGCCTTGGGGACAACTTAGAAAACCTCTAGAATGACTAATGGAAGCTTGTTTCTTTTCTAATTATGTACTGGGAAACTGATAAGTAGACGTGATTACTAAATGCCTTAACCTTCAATCTTATTATTAGAAAAGTTTGTAAACTATATTCTGGTGATTGCTAGTATGAGCTAGATTACCTAAATTAGTTTTATGAGATAAACCTTAGGCTATCATAAAAGGTATCTTAAAGACCTTTAAATTTTGTGGATAATCGAAGACTATCTTTGGACTATTGTGACTTCTCTTCCAAACTAATAAATTTACTATCATTGTTGATGGCATCATGTATGACGTTTGACATGTTGTGTTAGCTTTGCACTTTATTTTGTTTGGAGTGAAATAGGAAATCTAAGTAATTGTTTGTGGAAATTTATGCTTTTATCCAAGAATGGTTGAAATATTTTTGTTGATATAACTTCCCTATTTTACCCTGTAGAGAATATTTATAAATTTAATTGTTGCATGCACTTTTTAAAACTTGAATGATTTAGTTAGCATATGGTGTATTTATCCTAAGAACAATATGGATGTATATATTAATTGATTTATTGGTTGTAGAAAATATTATGTGATGAACTAGATCCCTTGTGAGTTAAAGTATCTACATCAACCTTATGGTTGCAAGACTTGTTACCTTGAACTACGAAGTCTCTGTACTGCGCATACGTAGGCAAGGCCATCATGAGCCCCTAAGACATTTGATGGGCCCCTTAGGGCCTATAGGTTCATCATTTTGTGCATTGATATCTAATATATTGTTCATTGATTTTACGGGACTAATGTTTATATCTAGTTGTGCAGATTCATGCCGAAAGATTTGTGCAGTTACTATTACGAAGACAAGCATTATATGAATGGTGTAGGTAACTGAAAAATCTAAAGGTGATTATTAGTTATTCTATAAATTGAACTTCTCATTATGTATCACCAATGTATTAGGAACAATTATAAAATATGTAATATGACTTCCTTCTAGTACTTGTAAATGATCTTTGCTTATTATGTAAAATCACTAAATGTTAAACATTTATGGATATTCCATTATTGAATTGATTCCCTTTTCCATTTTTGGATTGAGGTTCCTTTTCAAAGGTTATTTTTAGTAAGTGATATTCTTAGACTTTACACATCAAGACAAAAAGTATATAGGAATTTTGTCACATGTAATTGTAGCTGCCCTTGCAGACATGTATGCAAAGTGTAGAAGCATAGATAAAGCACGTGGACTATTTGATATAATACCACAAAGAGATGTCCTCTCATGGGATGTAATTATTGCAAGATATAAAAAAAATATATTTGTTGAAAAGATTTTAGGAACTTCCAAGCAAATGCAATTAGCATGTGTAAAGCCCAATTCCACAACCTTTGTTAGCATCCTCCCTATCTGTACCAAAATAGGATCTTTGGAACAACATATGGATAGCGATCAAAGCATAAAGGATATAGGATTTTTGTCACATGTTGTAATTACAGTTGCCCTTGTAGACATGCATGCAAAGTGTGAAAGCATAGATAAGGCATGTGGGCTGTTTGATATCACACCACAAAGAGATGTCCTCTCATGGGATGCAATGATTGTGATGCAGGAGCATCTAGTGGTGTAAGGGCAATCTTGCATCACCCAAAAAGAAGTTTATTCAAAATCATTGCAATTCTTTTCATTTCTTTCAATAATTAGTGTTTCTGGTTCCATAATCTCCTGAATAGTGATGTAGGACTTTCAATTTTTCCAAACTGCTAAAAATAGCAAACTACCAGTTTTGGAAAGTTTAACTGCCATTTTAGGAAAGTTTGCAATTGGGCATGGATTGAACTAAAAAGTTACAGAAAGATTCATAACTAAAATATAAGACCTTTGGTGAAGGAGTCAAGCAAAGATCATTTGTGAGATGAAAGATATTAAAGTTTTTGTTTTTTGAAAAGCCCCTAAAAATTTCTGATATGAGATATGAGGCACTAAAACATCGCATAACATCCTGAAAAGTTGAAAAAAATCCATTTACACAATTCCAGCATGATAGTTCACATCGCGAACTTTCCAGCACTTAAAACGGTTAGTCAAGCAGACACCCAGATCAAAAGTTATGCTCCCGGAAGTTGACCTATTTTTGGAGGGAGTTGCAAATTTTGAAATTTAGCTGAAGGCTACCAAAAAGTGCTATTTATGACTATTTTGGGAACCCTGGGCAGTAGTAGAGTTAAGGGGGAAAGTGCATAGTCAAGAATAGGTGGGAAAACATAAATGCTAGCTAATTTGTGCGTTATAAAAGGCAAAAGATTCCAGAGCCTGAGGATGTGTAGCTGTATTGTGTTGAAGCCTGTGGAGGATTGATTCCTCTGATTGTAATTGACCTTCTATAATGTAATAAGTTATCCAAATCAATAAAGAAATATTATATTTTCTGTGTGCCATTTCTGTTGTTGTGTGTTTTATGATTTACCCCTTCATCAAGTGGTATCAAAGCAAGGGTTCTTGACTGTCTAGACAAATCACCGACCATGAGGCAGTTTGCATCAGGACCTGAGGTTGTGGGTTTGCTGTGGAGATCAAGATGCCTCCATGAAGAAATTGTATTGGGAGAAATGCTTTGATGGAAGAGGGTTTTAGAGCCCTGCAACTTAGAAAAATCAATGCATTGCAAGAGGATCTATGAAGAGAGTTTGAGCTGAGAATAAGAGATGAAAGTGAAGATGAAGCTGAAGAAGAGCTATCCAAGGAAGAACAAGAAGCTGCTGGAGATCCTATAGAATTTAGATTGTTGAGGGCCATTTCAAAGATGGAAAAGAGGCCCAAGATCAAAGTTTCTACATATTCTAGAGATTTGAATCCAGAACAACTTATTGCTCGAATCAATGACATGGAGGAGTATTTCAAGTATGAAGATGTGGAGGACCCAGATCAGGTCAAGTTTGCAAAAACTAAGTTGAAGGGCCACACTAGTATTTGGTGTAAGAAGGTCCAATTAGAGAGGAATAGAAAAGTAAAAGGAAAGATCACCAGATGGGATTGGATGGTGGAGAAACTAAAGAAGTAGTTCATTCCTATGGACTATGAGATGGTGTTGCTAAAGAAGATGCAAGGATTGAAGCAAGGTAACAAGTCTATCAAGGAGTATATAGAAGAGTTTTATAAGATTACTACCAAGATAGGCCATGCAGAGCCTAATAAGGAGAAGGTAGCCCATTACATCAATGGGTTAAGGCCAAGTATTCAAGAGAAGCTGAGATTGGTCAGAATGACCACCATAGAAGATGCATACTAGTTTTCCCTGAAGGGCGAAGAGAAGCTAAATAAAAGATTTGATAGCAAGCAAAGTGGAAGAGGTCAAGGTGGAAGGACTAGTGGAAGACCCTATGGAGGTTGTAATAAAGATCAAAAGAAAATTGAAGAAGTTGCAACCAGTCAAAATCAGAGAGGGGATAATGCCTATCACCCTCATGACCAGAACAATGATGAATAAAGAGGAAGAGGAAGAGGCCGACCTAGGCAAGGACCCAGAAGAGGATGTTTAAGAGGAACCTATTTCTAATGTGGAGAAGAAGGACATTGAGCATGTGAGTGTCCGCAACATCAAGGAAGGACAAATAGAAGACCTGAAGGTAATGCTCGAGTTGTACATGTAGATGAAGATGTGGAGTCTAAGCGTTCTGAAGATGCTGAAATGAGAAAAACCCTAGTTGTCAGAAGAACTTTGTTGAATGAGGAGAAAGAACCCAATCAGAGGAAGAGTTTATTCTGTACAAGGTGCAAATGTGAAGGTAAGTGTTGTGATATTATTATTGACAGTGGAAGTACTGACAATCTTGTTTTAGAGGAGATGGTTGACAAGTTTAAGTTGACAAGAAGAAAGTATCCACATCCATATCGGATTGCATGGTTGCAGAAGGACCACAGAGCTTTGGTCAATGAGCAGTGTTTAGTGAAGTTCAAGATAGGGGACTACCATGATGAGGTGCTGTGTGATATCATATTGATGGATGCATGTCATATGTTGTTGGGGAGGCCATGGCAGTATGATAGGAGTGATGTCCATGATGGTCATGCAAGCACATATTCCCTAACAAAGGATGGAGTCCATCATAAGTTGAAGCACTTGAAGGAGGTGGAAGAAAAGGTATGTAGTACTGCCAGAATTTTCTTGGTAGATGGTGGGAAATTTTTGGAGGGTATGAAGCATGAGCATCATTGCTTTGCATTGATTCTTAAGATTAGTCAAGAGAAATGTAAAGATGTACCAGCAAAAGTTTCAGATATGTTGGAATAATTTCAAGACATTATCTCTAATAATGTACCAGAAGGTTTACCACCAGTGAGGAAGATAAACCATCAAATGGATTTGATACCAGGAGCCAGTTTGCCAAATAAGGCAGCCCACATAATGACTCCAATAGAGAATTAAGAGTTGAATAGACAAGTTCACGAGTTGTTAAGGAAGGGATTGATAAGGGAGAGTCTGAGTCCATGTGCGGTACTTGCAGTACTAGCACAAAAGAAAGATGGAGAGTGGAGAATGTGTACAGATTCTTGATCCATAAATAAGATCATAATCAAGTACAAATTTCCATTGCTGAGAATGGATGACATAATATATTGTTTGAGTGGAGTCAAGTACTTCACAAAGATTGACTTGAAGAGAGGGTATCACTAGATCTGTACCAGAGAAGGAGATGAATGGAAGACAACCTTCAAGACAAAGGAAGGTTTGTATGAGTGGTTAGTCATGCCATTTGGGCTAACCAATGCACCAAGCACATTCATGCAGCTAATGAACAAGGTATTGAAAGAATTTTTGGGAAGTTTTGTTATTGTTTATTTGGATGATATTTTGATTTTAAGTAAGACTTGGGATGAGCATTTGATGCATATCAGAAGAGTTTTAGAGAAGCTGAGGGAGGAGAAGTTGCTGATTAATCTGAAGAAATGTAGTTTTGCAAAGGAGTTGGTATACCTAGGATTTGTTGTCTTAGAGGAAGGTCTTAAGATGGACTCAGATAAGGTGAGATCTATCCTTGAATAGCCTACACCGAGTGCCATGGAGGTAAGATCTTTTCATGGTTTGGCAAGTTTTTACAGAAAGTTTATTAGGAATTTATTAGCATTTGTGCACCCCTAACTGAGACAATGAGAGGGGACAGAAAAGAGTTTAGATGGACGAAAGGAGTAGACAAAATTGATGCATTGAAGCAGAAAGTCACAGAGTAACCTATTTTGGCACTTCCAGATTTCAATAAGGTATTGTAGACACCCTAAATTGACCTAGTTATCATTAGCTATCATCTGCATTTGTCTAACACACTTGAGCAATTTCACTATTTTATATAAATTACTTATTTCTTCTATTAATTAAATAAATTCATATTTATTTAATTAATTCATTATCTATTTCTTCTAATCTATAATTAAATAATCTTTTATTATTTAATTATCTCTATTTCTATCTATTTTTAATTAAATAATTTTTATTTATTTAATTAATTTCTCTTATCATTTATCTTCACAAGATGACATGTGTGCTTCTTTTATTTAAAAATCATGTGTTGTACTACATCTTTTATTTAATATCTTTCACATGTAGTACTTTTTATGTACATGGTCACATATGAGCCTTATCTTCCCTCCACTTGTCGTCTACACATTCACCCATGACTATCATTTCATCTTAGCCATTCACATAGCCACCAAATCTCCGCCGTTGATTGATTTTGGTTGAGGTCTATATAAACACCCACTCATTCCATACTACATATATCCATCATTTCCATATAGCATCTACATTATCATCTTGAGCATATTGAGCATTTTAACATCCATCTCTAGCATATTATCATTATCATCCATTTATCATGGTAGCTTTTATCTTCATAATTGTTCATTATTGAGAAGCAATCCACATCATAAACAAGGAATCATACAATCTAGGTGATCTTGTTCTTGAATTGCATGCTTTTGGTTTCACTTGGATTCGATTCTTTGATGGTGGTAGGATTAGGTTTTCAATTATATGCTTGATATTATTAATCTAATTTTTACCTATCACATTTTGGCACGCTCAGTGGGACCCACGTCCTTGATTAACTTTGTTGTTTGAAGTTATTTTTTTTGTGAAGATTAGATTTTCTGAGTGCTTATAGCACATTACGATCTCTTTAAAACGAAAACTAGTCACCTACAGAACTTTTGCATCACTTTTAACCTACAGGCTATCACTTTTAACATTTTTTGGATCAATTTTAATCCAATAGTGGTCGCATCTGGTAGTATTTGCATCACTTTTAATCTAAAATTGCTCACTTCTTATTCAGGTTGCTTCCTGCAATTAGGGGTTTTTGCTAACATTTGAATTTTTGCAGGGGTTTGGTCACTTTTGAGCGTTAACATTTCGCATCTAGGGTTTTTGCATCACTTTTGAGTAGCAACAGTTCACTTTTGAAAGAATTTAGATCACTTTTGAGCAGTAGTTAGTCACCTTTGGTAACTATGTGTCGCTTTCAGTTTTGTCATTCATAGCTGGGTTTTCTTGGTTATTAATCATCTCTTTGTGCAGCATCTTATTGATTGTTCAAGAAAAGGAGGTTGTAAAACTACTAACATATCTATTGCAGCTCTAATCGGTCCAAGACGTTGCATTTTATCACTAATTTAGGAACATTTGGGCTTGGTGCTTAAAAAGAATCATTGTTTGCTCTTGATTGATCATTTTTGGATTGCTTGTTGTGCATGTTTGTAACCTAAATTTAATAGCAAAAGTATCCTCTCCCCTTGCCTATCAAATGGATCTTGGGTGCATGAGAACTTGTTATTATCTTTAGAGGGCCTTCCTTCCTAGTGTGAGAAGGGGTACGATCCAAGCGATAATGGGCTAAAGCTAAGTCCTTCCAAACCGCTATATAAGAAAAGTGTTTGTGTTGAAAGCCACAAACAACAGGGGCTGCTATGTTACACCGATGAATGTTTTCCCAAAACCCCTTAGATCGTAACCTATTTGGGCTAGGAAGCTTCCATTAACAGAGTGAATCACCACACATGTAGCCACCCGAACGGATGCCCTTACTAGCAACCTTGTGTAGTAGCCAAAATCCTTCTATTTGTTGATGCAAAAGGTGGGACCTTTGAAGCTACCCTGATTCTCATGGTTCTTAGTAGAGATAGCAGGGATAATCCTAACGATTGGTGGGGAGATAAGCCTTAGGAAACCTAGATCTTGGTATGTGTGAGAAGTGAGTACCATGGAGGGGAGCCGGTGTTACCAAGATCCTAAAGCTATCTGCTTTGAATAGGCACAGTAAGGGGACTCAACAAATACAGTCCTTTCCTAGCCTAGGTTGTACAAGTTTGTGATTGTTGTGAGCGTGAGTGACTGAAATTACTATTTTTCTTGTCAAAAATATCATTCAAACACACCCTCTGTTAGACACAGATCACTTTTCAACAACAGTTGCTCCCCTTTAGCCAAACCAAATCATGTTTAAATAGCAGTTATTCACTTCTGGCAAAATTTGTATCGCTTTTAAACGATAGTCCTTCGCTTTTGGCAAAATCTATGTCACTTTTAACCTGAAACTGATCACCTTTGGCAAACCTAGTCACCTCTGGTTAACACTGTAGCCTATCACATGTAATAAAACCAAATCACTTTTGAGCTAGCAGTAATCACTTTTGGCATCTTTCAAATGACTTCTGAGCTATTGCCTATCGCTTCTAGTCGGATACCAGCAATCGGTATCAACTTAGCCAAATCAGTTGCATTTTTAGACTTTCTTAGCTTTGTAATCATCTTTTAGATAGTCCTCTGATAATTGACAATAACCTGAGCATTGTCTCTTATCTTGAACATATCAAACCATTGGACTTTTTGGGCTTCCCATCCTTTTGAGACCCCAAAATAGAAACCAACTAGCAAAACCAGCAACTAAACATTATCCTTTTGGCTTTACTTAGGCCTAGCAACATCAGCAAACAACATCAACAACTAGCTTTTTTCCTTGAGTGTGTGAGCTATACTCTAGGGAAGTTTTATCCAACAACCAACAACAACCAACAACCAACAACCAAAAAAAAACAACCAGGAAACCAACACCAAACAATCAGCCAACCATCACCTTTTGATTCTCAACCTTGATAAGCTAAGTCCAATTCAAAACATCAACCATCATGCCTCAAACTAGGAGCGAATATAGAGCTGAAATGGAAGTAAAATTGCGAGCTAAGATGGAAGCCAAAATGCAACAATCACAATCAATGCCGCTTAGAGATGCAACTCAATTCATAACCGGCATGCCTTCTTACATGTTTGTACCTCAAGGATACACCCTTGGACCATCATCTTCACAACAAGTGCAACCTCAAACATTTTTAGAGACCTATGAAGAGCAATCCCAAGATGACTTATCAGAATTTCAAGACACACACGTATGGGACCAAGTTGAGAAGCTTGTTTTATCTGATCCTAATCACTACGTCTTGCAATTACCTCGTATGGGATCCAAATTACCAAGTGACTTTGACATATCTGCTATTCAAGAACATGATCCAAACACTCCTGCTGTTGTCACAAAGGGACCATCCACTATAGCCACACCATCTCACACCATATCCATCCTACAAAATCCACCTTCCAACCCATCTCTTTCACTACCTATTGTTACACCATCAAACCCACCACACTCGAAGTACACTCTAGAACCTTTGATAACTTCAGCTGAGGTACTTCCCTACCTTTCACAAAATCTAAGCTTCCCACCTGTTCATGTGTCACAACACACCCCTACTCCTACCATGATTGTATCCATGCCTCAAGTATCACAAGCTGTCCATGTTGTACAAGCACAAATTCCCCAAATATCACAAGCTATGCCAATATCGCAAACTCCACATGTTTTGCAAGCTATCCAAACACCACAAGCCATACAAGTCTCATAGCCATTGCAAACACCTACTCCTATTGCATCACATGTGGAAACCACATCCCACACTCATATTACTATCACCTCTAACATGGTCTCCATGATTGCCATGAATCCATTCAATACACCATTTAACCCCAATGTTAGTCTCATTGACATGACTGACCCGCCTATTGTATCACAAGCCAATCCTAGCACCGCTGTCTCTTATGTTGATCAACTTACTTCACTTCCTCCACCTCCATATAATCCTTCCCAAACCGTCAATTTGTCTTATACAACTCAAGGATTACCCATCGTCACCCAACACATGACGTATACCAATCCTCATGTTGTCCAAAACACAAACCCAAATGTCCATCTGTCTTCCTCATCCACCAATCCTTCCATCACTTACCATATTACAAATCCAGCTCTGAATCTACAACCATTGACCAATGTTAATCCATCCCCTACTTCCCATGTGATGCAAAATCTTGGAGCTAATCCATCCCAATATACCCAACCACCACTTGTGTCTCAATGACAGCAATCCTCAAACACATATGTGTCACATACCAATCCTTTGACATATAATGTGAGCATGTAACCTCAACAAATGGTCATGCCCTCATACATTCCGTAACAACAACCACAATATACACCATATTACATCCCACCTCCGAACCATCAACCCCCTTTGCAACAACATCAACTATCTCAAGCAGATGTTGAACAAATGATTAACAAGGTGGTAGGACAAAACAAGAAGATATTTTCCTTAAGAGATATATGTGCTTATCCATTTGACAGGTTACTTCATATGACACCTTTTTTGCCACACTTTGAAATTCCACAATTTGACAAATACAAAGGGAAAGGAAATCTAGATGACCATCTTAGAGCATTCTATGTCACATGTCTCGATGTCACTCAAGATGATACATATCTTTTGAGGCTATTCCCCTAAAGCTTAGTGGGACAAGCTCTTGAATGGTTCTCTCACTTACCTCCAGGAATTAAGACTTTTGTATAATTAGTGAACAAATTTCAATCCCATTTTGCTTTTAACATTGAACATGAGGTGAACATGAATGACCTTGTCAACAACAAACAACACAATGGTGAAGCTTTCGCCTCATTCACTCAATGATGGCATAACATGGCTAGAAAACTATCGTGGCAAATACCTGAGAAACAACAGCTTGATATTTTTGTCCAAAATCTTCATCCCAAGTTTTCATTCCAACTACAATTGCAAAGTGCTAGCACCTTTGATGAACTTATCTCCAAATGAACCACCATTGAGCGTGCTTTAAATGCTAAGGGCACTATCAAGATTTTTAGAGAGAACTAAGACAATCCTCAAAATTGAAATGATAAATCCCACTTTTGGAACAAAAACAAAAATGTTGTTAATGATAGTATTGTGGATGCAAAGAACATACAAACAATGAAAGCTCCTATTAACATTCAAGCCACATCTACAGCAAATCAACCTTTTCAACGAAATTGACCAAGAACAAACCCAACACCTCGACGATAATTTACTCCTTTAGCAGAACCTATGGAGGTGATCTTTCAAAAACTTGTCCAAGCAGGAGATATCACATTACTGGAAGCACCACCCAATGGCGAACCAGTCTTCAAATCTCCTTGGTATAAAGAGAATGAATATTGTGAATACCATAGAGTCAAAGGACATAAAACAAATGGTTGTATGCACTTAAAACATGTCATTCAAGATTGCATCGATCAAGGTATAATTAAAATCACACTGCCAACATCACAACCCGCACATCAACTGACATCAAACTATGATCTAGATGCCTTCAAGAATCCACTTCCATCTCATGACAAGACAAGTAATTGTCATACTAGGAATTCTATCCATTACAACTATGAGCCATCCATAATTGGCCGCATTGACCAAGCTCTCATTCTACCATTACTATCCAAGGTAAAGCACCCGATTGTGCTGTAACTACTAGAAGATGTCACGCTACCATTCAAGGAGCACCTGTCAATCCTCCTCGACCATCTTCTTGTTGGCAAGAGACACTGTGTGGCTTCATAAGTGTTTTCATTGATGGCAACAAAGTCTATCCCATACATCCATAGTGCATAATATGCCTATACCAGAAGTCAGATTGAAGATTGTTTTGATCTAGTGAACAAGAACATAGTATGTAACAGGGTCTGACAATCAAGTCCAGATCTCTCAGATGGTGTAACTTAGCAAGTTGTGGACTTGGACAAGTCAAGAGGGGTACCATGATTATTGTATTCCAGAGATTTATCCTCCGGTGATAAAACAAGAAAAAGATATGAGCATCTGAGTGTTGGGTTTTAGTCAAGCAGAGCAGACAGAGGAAGAACTGACCGACAGAGTATCAGACTTCAATCCAGATGTGTAAAAGGTGCTGATCAAGCAATCCATGATATTATACATTGTTAGCTGACATGATTAATGAATTCTATGCCTATGTTTTGATGTGCATCACTAATCTAGCATGGATTAAGTCGACAGATCAATAGCTTGCAAATATCTCAGGTGTTCTTGTTGCCGACTAAGAAGTTGTTGGAAATTCTTGATGCGGATATATATACCTGATAGATTCAAGCTTGTAAGTGTGTGAATTTTATAATATGTATGGTGAAGTGCGAAGAAAAGTAGAGGCAAGTACGAAGGTAGTAATTCAAGCCCAGAATGTGACAAGAAAGTAATATTGAGCAGAGGAAGAATGAAATGTGCCAGATCACTATATTGAACCTAACCGGAACTAAAATCCTACATGCATAGATGATGTTCATCAATTCAAACACCTTGGTATCATTTGTAAGCATTTGTAGATTGTAAGTCCCTTGTAGGCAGTGGGCCTTTTGTGAGCAGTGTGCTCGAGCAGTGAGCCCTAATTGGCAAGTGCCAAATTTGTACTCTTTATTCTTTTAATCGAGAATACAATCTTGGGTTAGTTAGCCCGTGGTTTTTCCCTTAACAGGGTTTCCACGTAAAAATCCCTGTATTATGTGTTAATTTATTTTTCATCTCTTATGATTGCCTTGTTTTGGTATAACATTAAATGATAAGTTAAGAAAAGAAAAGAAAAATAGAAAAGTTATAAGATAACTGATTCACCCCCCCTCTCAGTTATCTGCATTGTTTCCAACAATTGGTATTAGAGCTAAGTTCCTCTGAACAAAGCCTAACAGCTTGAGGAAGATTTAGGAATCTCAATGGATGCATATAATATGAAGGAACAACTTCACTCTGCCCTAGATTATCTCAAACAATCCCACTCTAAAGTTAATAATTTAAGAGAAAGACTCAAACAAGCTAATGATTTCATAAATGATCTAAAAGAAAAACTTAGTATTTCTGTGAAAAAGAGAAAGGAACTACTCCAAAAATTATCCAATTAGAGTGAAGTCAATGATACTAATGAAGATCTGAATGAGAAAAATAAGCTATGTGAGAAGCTGTCAAAAGAAGTCATTCTGGTAAGACATGAAATGGAATCAGGGGTTATGAGATTCACCTAAGAAATTGAAGAAAAGAGAAAGATTGAAGATAATCTAAAATAATCCCTCAAGGAGAAAACATAAAACTGCCACAGAATGGACAGAATAATCAGGCATCTTGAATTTGATCTTGAAGAAGCTAGAGACAATGAAGAACAACTTGAGAATCAGATACAAACTTTTAAACAAGATCTTCAAACTGCAAATGAATACAAAGAAAAGTTCAAGATAAGCTTAGCCCAACTTGAAGTTCTTCTTGAAAGCCAAAAGAGAGTAGATGATGAGCGTGGCTTGGGATATGAGAAAGGTGAAAGCTCTGGATTAGGAAATCAAAGAAACAGGCCTAGAAGACCTCCAGTAAGGCAACCAAATGCTCAAAGATATCCATCCTTCAATGGATACTACTTCATTTGCAACAAGTTCAGTCACAAAGCAATCTAGTGCATAAATAGAATGAATCAATTCAATCCATCCTTCTCCGGTCAATGTTTCAGTTGCAAAATGTATGGTTACAAATCTCATGAATACAAAAATATGCAAATAAATAAATATTTCAATGGTAAATGCTTTGTATGCAATAGAATTGGACATATGGCTAATAAGTGCAAATCAAGAGGATATCATTCAAATAAGCAAAGAAATGTTGTGTGTTACAATTGCAATAGATCTAGTCATATTGCCAAATTCTGTAGAAGTAGAAATCAGGATAGAAAAATTTTGGTGGAACATGATCAGAAATAAGATAAAGGAAAAGGTAAAGTAAATGCGGATGAAGTTCAAAAGGAGATGAGCAAGATTTGGGTAAAAAGGAGTACAATGAATATTGGGGATGGATCTGTACTAGAATCTGGTGCTAATATGGTCTGGGTGAGTACACATTGCAAGAATATTGTGGTGTTGGAGCTCTTCCCTTATCTCCCAAATCTCATGGTAAACCTTCTGCATCCAAGGCATCTTCATCCGCAGTTATCATAAAAGCTCCACCAACAGTATTCATCAAAGGTGAATTCCTTGATGATGATGACATTGATGACATTAACTCTTGGATATTTTATGATGAGAATGACCAAGTACAACTTGAAGTGGAGAGATATAACAATGGGTTCCGCATCATTAAGAACATGGGTTACAAAGGACATGGCAAATTGGGATCACAGGAACAAGGACCTCTTGAACCCATTGTTGTGTCTAAGAAGTTTAATAAGAAAGGCCTTGGCTATTAGCCGGAGGTACTTCCTTCCAAAGACATTAAGTGCATTTCTGATATGGAAGCCAGACCTTCTTTGGTAGGAGAGACTTCTAATTCAGATACCATCGATGACTCCTCCCTCCATATCACTGACGTTTTTCAAGAAACTTTCATCTTCATGATCTCTACCACTTCCTCTAGCTATAACCCTTCATCCATTACCCTTTCACTTGTATATCCTGACCTTGTCGATTGGGACCAACAGGGGGCACGTATATTGGACACATTTGAAAATGATGAAGCTATTGCAGAATTCATGGGATTACGACAAGGCATTCCATTGGGTGATCACAAAGCAGGTTTCATGATGGACCTCCCTAAACTAGCATATTTTGGTGGAAGTATCAAATCCTTTAGTTACAAAAGGGAAATAAATAGAATAAAAAAAGGTAGGTCACTAGGTGAAAACTGAAAGGTACCTCTTGACCATGCAAAAGTAAAAATAAAGGACATATATAAGGGTGAAAACCTCTTCAAGGTGCTCAAGGATGGGGGATTTGATCTTATGGTCACCACTGATTATCATTGAAAATCAACAGTGCTAGTTGAAATATCTCAAGAAATGAACTTAGGCACAGAGTTGAATCTGAAGATCACATTCTTGGCAGCATCACTATCAGAGCATGAAAGAAGAAATTTCATAGGGTTCTTCATAAAAAAAGCTATCAATTTTGCATGGACTTATGCCGACATGCTGGTTCTAGATCCATCACTTGTGGTACATCACCTAGTAGTATCTCCTAATGCAAAACCTGTCAAACAAAAATTGTGCAAAATGCACCCATAATAGCTCTTTTGGTTAAGGCGGAGATTCAAAAACTGTTAGAAGTAAAGTTCATAAGGCCTATTGATTATCCAGAATGGGTTTCAAACTTGGTACCCGTGGTAAAACCTTATGGATGAGTTCATTGTTGCACAGATTTTAGAGATCTTAACAAAGCATTCCCTAAACATGACTTTCCATTACCAAGCATAGACAACATTGTAGATCTCATAACTAGACATGAAATGCTATCCTTGATGGATGGATTCTCAGGATATAACCAAATCAGAATAGCAGAGGAAGATCAAGACAAAACATCATTCATTTGTCCATGGGGTACATACTGTTGGGTTGTAATGCCTTTTGGTCTCAAGAATACTGGAGCCACTTATCAACGAGCCATGACAGTTTATTTTTCATGACCTTTTCCACACTATCATGGAAGATTACATTGATGATATTCTAGTAAAGTCCAAAACAAAGATGAACACCTATAGGTACTAGCATAGATCTTTGATTGGCTAGAGAAATATCAAGTTAGGCTGAACCCAAAGAAATGTGTATTTGGTGTAACATCTGGTAAATTGTTGGGATACATTGTGTCTCAACAAGGAATAGAAGTGGACCCTAACAAAGTAAAAACCATCATGGGAATGCCTCCACCATCATATCTGAAGTAGCTTCATAGTCTACAAGGAAGGTTACAATCCATTCGTAGGTTTATCTCACAACTAGAAGACAAGTGTCATCCTTTTCAACATCTCCTTCACAAGGGTGAACCTTTTAAGTGTGATGAAAAATGTCAATGGGCCTTCGACAAAATCAAGGAATATCTAGCAACACCTCCTGTGTTAGTACCTCCTGTACTGGATCGATCAATATTGCTCTACATATCTTCAACAATAGCAGCATTGGGTGCCCTTTTAGCTCAACATGATGATTCGGGAAAAGAACAAGCTATTTATTATATCAGTAGAACTCTTGTGGGATATGAACTTAACTATTCACCTATGGAAAAAGCATGTTTAGCATTAGTGTTTGCTTCTCAAAAGTTGTGACATTACATGTTGAACCAAACAGCAAAGCTCATATCTAATGTTGATCCACTTAAATATCTTCTCTCCAAAGAAATCCTTATGGGAAGATTAGTGAAATGGGTTATGATCTTAAGTGAATTTGACATACAATATGTTGATTTAAAGGCCATAAAAGGACAAGTCATTGCTGATCAGTTAGCCATAGCAACTGTCATAGATATTCATCCAATATGTCTAGAGTTCCCTGATGAAGAATTGTTCAATCTAACTTCTCCAACATTGTGGTAGTTATACTTTGATGGATCTTACACACAACATGGATCAAGAGTAGGGATATTATTTGTCACCCCTCAAGGAGATTGTATCCCAAAGTCATACAGAATTGTATTACCATGTACCAATAACATAGTAGAATATGAAGCTTGAATCACAGGATTATGCATAGTGGGCTATTAAATAGTTATAGGTCTTTGATGATTCCCAATTAGTTATCAAACAGGTCTTAGATGAGAAGCTCCTTCCATATAAGGTAATGGTTGACGATTTCAAGAATGACTTTTACAGTATCACCTTTGAACATATCCCAAGGATACAAAACAAACCAAAAGATGCCATGGCTATGATTGGATCTCTTCTAGACATGTCGTCCAATGCAAATAAGTGTGAGTTTTTAGTTAAACAACTTCTAATTCTAGCATTTGTTGTACTATAGTCTGAGCTTATATGTGAGATTGTTGGTCCCAATTTGCCTTGGTACGAGGACATACACGAGTATCTCTACAATCAAACCTTACCATTTCAACTATCTAAAACCCAATGAAAAACCTTTATTCATCGAGCCTCTCGCTACACTATCCTAGGAGACACCTTATATCGTCAAAGTCTTAATGGTATCCTTCTTCGATGTCTTGATTTTGAGGAAGCAAAGCTTGCCTTACATCAAATACATGAAGGTATCTGTGGATCATATTCCACTAGCCCTGGTCTTGTCAAGAAACTTCTATGAACTGGATACTATTGGCTAACTATGGAGAAAGATGCACAATAATTTGCAAAGAGATGTTTACATTGTCAAAAACACAGGGATCTAAAACATGCACCAACACATGAACTCCAGCCTATCACTACTCCTTGGCCCTTTTTGTAGTGGGGACTTGATCTCATAGGTAAAATCCATCCTACCTTGTCAAATGGTCATAAGTTTATTATTACCACCACTGAGTACTTTACAAAGTGGGTGGAAGCACTACCAATGACTTACATTACTGGCAAGCAAATATCCAAGTTTATCTTACATTATATCATTTGCCGATATGGAGTTCCTTAAGCCATTGTCACTGATAATGGTCATCCTTTCAAGAACCAAGAATTTAGAGATCTTTGCAATAAGTTCCATATCAAACATAGATTCTCTACACCTTACTATCCTCAAAGTAATGGCCAAGTTGAGGCTTCTAACAAAACAATCATCAAGATCCTTAAAAAGATAGTTAATGAAGCTAGTTGTGATTGGCATTTACAACTTCATCCTGCATTATGGGCTTATAGAATAAGTGTCAAAACTCCCACTAGTGCTACACCTTATGCTCTTGTGCATGGCACTGAAGCTATTTTACCTATTGAGGTTGAGATCCCCTCACTGCAAGTATCCTTACAACATACTATCTCAGATGAAGAATATAGAGTATCCAGACTCCATCATCTTGAGATATTAGATGAACGGTGTCTTATAGCACTCAATCATCTCCAAGTCTATCAAAATTGCCTACGTCGCAGCTATAACAAAAAGATCAGAGAATGAAGATTTCAAGTTGGAGATCTTGTCCTTAAAGAAAATCAAAGGAATCAGCAACATCGTGAGAAATAGGGAAAATTTGAACCTAATTGGCTTGGTCCTTTTTTCATCACATCAGTCTATGGATTAGGAGCATACACTCTTTCAACACCTAAAGGTATTCTCTAGGATGAACCAGTCAACAACATTCATCTCAAGAAGTTCTACCCATGAGTTTTAGCATATTCCCAAAAAAAAAAATAGTACAAGATAAATAATGCGTCCTCTAGTGAAAACCTGGTAAACAGGTGCCTTGGATAAGTACCATAGGGAAAACCTAACAAACAAGCTCTATGTGTAGAGACTAGCCTCCATCATTTACTTAGTTTGTTTGATCACATCTTTCCATGACATCCATCTACTATCTTACCTACATAATCCATATCATAATCCACTATCTTCCCTATCTAAACATTGCAATCCATTATCCCCTATACATCCATACTAAAAGCCTTTTCACCCTTACCTTTGCCATGCTAGCTCTCGTAGTTTAGACTTCATTGGGGTTAAGATATCATTTGGCACCTTAGCACACTATTCGCATGAACACATCTATCGCAGCATCTCATTAACAATCTTCATCCCACACTTGGGGTACTTGTTGAACCTTACTTGGAAGTGGATACTCGCAGCTCTAGCTCATATCATTTCAGCAACCAAAATACAACAAACATCCAAACCAAAACACAATAAACATCTAAACCAAAACACAACGAACTTCCAAAACACAACCAAACATGTCAAAATCCAAAAAAAAATCAAAACATGTCAAAATCCAAAAAAATCAAAACATGTCAAAATCCAAGCAATAAATTTGATTCTTTGACACCAACCATCAACATAATAAACCAGAACTACATCTTATCTCTATCGTTCAAAGCCTTGATCCCATGGATACAAGGTATGTAGGCAATCTAAGATGTGAAAGAAGCACTCTGATTTAGGCATAGATGATAGCCCCTTCTTCATCATCCATCTTTCATCTCACTTTCTTCTATCTTTCATCACTTACATCATCAATAAACCCAGAACTACATATTCATCATGTCTCATCACCATCGTAAATGTGCTTTGATCCCGTGGATACAGGGTATGTAGGCAGTCTGGAATATGAAGGAAGTATCCAGTACACAAGCATAGACGATCCACCCCATTTCATCTTCTTTCATCTTCCATCTTCTTCTCTTTGACCAGGTCAAACAAGAAGCAGACTATGTGTACTAGTGAAAGCTCAATCACTTTAACAAATCAAGGGTAATCCAGAAGTTATTTGTCCGCATGCCTTATGCCAACATTTGCTACAACATTTTATCAACATCTTTAGCCTTCAATAGGATACAACTCTCCTCTCAACAAGGCGCCAGCTTAATCCATCTAAGAGCACTTAAAATTTGGCAAGAGAACATGATGACAGTATCTTTTGTTTTATCTTTTGATTTATCTTTTGTCCCTTTCTTATTCCTAATCAAGACTACCTTGATCTATCTATATCTTGGTATGTTGCGATGCAGCACAGAATGGGGCATGGTCATATTGCTTTCGTATGCTGTGTCTGTGGGATGATCTTATTCTCTTCCTATGTGTATTGGTATCTTGTACATGTTGGGATTAGCATCTTGCATATTAATATCTTTTGCATTTGAGAAGCTAAATAGTCTCTTATGCATTGAGACTATTCTATGCTAAGACTATTTCCATACATATAACCAGCAAGGTGTCATTAAGTGTAGTGGAGATAAGATCAAACCTTTGCTTGTAGCATCAAAGTCCATCTCGGAACACTAGTTGCTATTCATATCTTGTGTATGTTGGTTCAACATCTTGACCTCATTCATTTAGACAAGATTGTAGTACACTAGTTATGCATTGGATACCTTAACACCTTGGTCTTCTATACCCTAGTGCATAACATCCATATGCTATATCAAACATAAGGATTATATTTCTTTACTTTTGAGCAATTACATCAAAAGTTGTCATACCATTTATCCATTCCATCATATTCCTATATAGTCCTCAATCAAGATCAATCATCTTTCCCTCCATTTTCCTTTTCTACATTCCTCATCCTACAAAACAAGTGTGTTAGGCATATATAGGTCCATATCATTATCATTTGTCATCTATATATTTGCATTACCATTACGTGCATTTCCATTATCATAATACCATTAGCATAATACATTTCTATTATTACCATTTGCATACTCATCATTTGCACAAACATCCATATAAACCATGAAAATACAAAAATACATAACATCATCATATAAGGGCATCCATAATCATTACAACATCCCATAGATATCCATAATCACATATATATATCATCAAACAAGTCAATATACAAGTGTCTACATATACAACATGGGCTATCCGTGAGCCATCAAAACTGTATGTATAATCAGCTCATAAGCCTCATCATGATACACAATATACATATACAAGGAAGCCCTAGTGACTACTAGTAGCTCCCTCACCCTGTCCACCACCACTGGGTCCTAAACCTAGTCTACAATCTCTAGGAGGCCCCATCATTAAAGCTATAGACCATGATCCTCCTGTTCTTTGTGAAACTAAAGCCCCCAATCTACTCCTATAGCTAGGTTGCTTCTGCTCTATCGGCACTACTTCGTGATACAAGCCTTTGTAATACTCAGCCTCACCTTGGGCTCTCCTTAGCTCCCCCTGTGACTGTGTCAACTACGTGGCTAGATACATAGTGGCCCCATCTGTCCCCAAGGAAGCTACTACTCTATCTCTCTCCACTCTCATCACCTGCATCTGTTGTACAACCATATCCCTCTCCACCCTCACTACCTGCACCTGCTGTATAGTTGCATCCCTCTCAGTCCTCGTAGCCTACATCTACTACAAAGTTGTATCTCTCTGCTATAATTGTTTGCACCTGTTGGACAGCTGCATCTCTCTCTCCTGTCACCTTCACCAGAGTACCATCATCCTGCCCATCACTTCCCTGTCCTCTAGCCTGTAGCTATGCTTGGTAAGCTTGAGCCTGTGCTCTAACATGCCTCAATCCCATGACCACCTAGTGTCGGTCTATCTCCACCCTCCTCAGCCTCATCTAAGCCTGCTGCCTCCATCTCCTCTCCTCTCTAATCCTCCACCTCAGCTATTGAATCCCAACATCATCACCTCCTAGCACTTGTCCCTGTGGCTGTGCCAGTACCTGAGCCTATCCCTATCCCTATCCCTGAATCTCTGGTGCCGCTGGTACTACTACCTGTACTGGTGGAGCTCATCGCTACCTCCTCCTAACTGGACTCTCCATCCCAATCTCCCCTATCTCCCCAGGCCTCATCAACCGAGTCAGCCTAGCTGTAGCCTAGGATGCATCATAATCTGGTAAAGTCCCTGGATTTGCAAGACCTTGTCTCCACTGCCACATAACTGGCTGTAGTCCCTCTTTGTCTGCCAAAGCTGTATCCACCACTATCTCTGGCCCCCAATCAAAAACCTCCTGCTGCATCCTCCCAAAAATGACATCATCTACTGGTACCACTTGTGGTACTCCTAATTGCATCAATACCCTCTTAGGCAAATAGCACTCTATAATATATATCCCGTGACCAAAAATGTATCTAGCCTACCTAGCATAGACAAGCTCTGTATCCTCCTCCTCCCATCTCTTGCAACCAAGCCATGACCTCCATATAAATCTGTCCACCTCATCCAATGTTTGCCTCCAGTATACTATACCCCTACACTGTTGATAGGTAAGAGCATCCCTCTACATCCTCGCATATGGCTCTCTTGCTACCCTCGCCACCCATCCATCTGGTCTCATCACTGGAATATGCTCATATGCTCATACGTACAACACTATGACACCCACAAATATGCTCGCTCAAACATATATGCACAATCATGTAGATAATCATATAGTTTCCCTAGTACACACTCAGCCCATGCATATCTTGTCCCATATGAAAACATCCCCTCCATCATAGTCCCCCATCTAACTGGAAATCCTCTCGCCCATCTATCTCCAACTAGCTATCTGATAATAGCTACCACTACCCACTGTAACCTATTGCAAAGCTCCTCCATCCTAACCATCGGAATATCTGAGCCCTCTATGCCAATGTCTAGAGTCCCGAATTATTGCCTGAATGTAGCTAGACCCAAGCTAGGATCATAATCTACTCTATCTCCATCAATCAGGATGTGCAGAATTAAGAACACATTATCCAGTGTAATCGTCACCTCTCCCATCAGCAACAAGAATGAATTGTGCTCACTCCTCCACTGCTCCACCATCGATGTCATCAATCCTTGATGTGCCTACACTAGCTCTAATCTCGACACGTGCTCTAAACTAATTATATTTAAAAATAGCCGCTCGTCTGCATCCAACGCTCTGACCAATCACAAATCCCTAAGATATGGTTCTCATGACAACAATGGTGGTAGTATGTCCTGCATCATTTTGCTAACCATATCAGTCTCTTGTGCTAAAAAAATTGATTTTTGACTGCTAAGCATTGCCTATCTTTACTAAAAGTGGCCCACTTTTCTACATGCGCTACCTATTTTACTATAAGTGAGCCAGTTTACTACAAGCGCACACTTTTTGCTTATAAGCAACTCATTTAAGTTCCAAGCACGCTGGAATACAATACGCGCTCACCTTTTGCCTATAAGTGAGCTGCATTTCCTATATGTGCATTTCACTTTTCTCCTTGCCCTAGTAGACCAGAAGCGATCTCATTTTACCTTAAGCGACTAGTTCATGCATATAAGAGACCTATATTACCATAAGAAACTACTTTTCCTATATAAGTGACCTGAACTTCCTATCTTAAAAAATGCTTGCTTCTGGTGATGTTTGTACATTTATTATGCTTTTAACATAAAAAAATCATGCATTTAGCAGAAATTTTTGTACATACTAGTATGCCTGCTCCTGCTAGTCACCCATGTGTCCTCGCTCGCTTGACATGATGATCACTGCGTGGAATCACCATCCTAATAGCTCTCCAACACTCAAAGCACCAACACTCTAGTGAGCTCTAGATTTTCTAAAGACAACAAGCACAAATGAGCCTATTTGCCCTTGAGGGACCTATTTATAGCCCCTTTCCATACCCTAATTCTTCTATTACATAGCCTATTTTTTCTATACCATCCCCATTTATCCCTCCCACCCCCATTTTCTTCGTGTCAACCTTGTTTCTAGCCGTTCATCTTATCGCAACCCAACCTAGCCCTTCCTGGTTAGCCTGGCTTACCTCTCAAGGGGGCATCACCTTCCAGTTACACTAGGGCATAACCTTATTTATCGAGAAAATCATTGTATCTTCTTTGACACAACATTCTAACGTTATAACAAACATTATATCAAAGAGGCGGAAAATGTAGACACCCAAAATTGACCTAGTTATCATTAGTATCAAATATTGCATTAGCTATCATCTGCATTTGTCTAACACACTTGAGCAATTTCCCTATTTTATCTAAATTACTTATTTCTTCTATTAATTAAATAAATCTATAATTATTTAATTAATTCATTATCTATTTCTTCTAATCTATAATTAAACAATCTTTTATTATTTAATTATCTCTATTTCTATCTATTTTTAATTAAATAAATTTTATTTATTCAATTAATTTCTCTTATAATTTATCTTCACAAGCTGACATGTGTGCCTCTTTTATTTAAAAACATGTGTGGTACTACATCTTTTATTTAATATCTTTCACATGTAGTACTTTTTATGTACATAGTCACAAATGAGCCTTATCTTCCCTCCACTTATCATCTACACATTCATCCATGACTATCATTTCATCTTAGCCATTCACATAGCCACCAAATCTCCATACTACATCTATCCATCATTTCCATATAGCGTCTACATTATCATCTTGAGCATATTGAGCATTTTAACATCCATCTAGCATATTATCATTATCATCCATTTATCATGGCAGCTTTTATCTTCTTAATTGTTCATTGTTGAGAAGCAATCCACATCATAAACAAGGAATCATACAATCTAGCTGATCTTGTTCTTGAATTGCATGCTTTTGGTTTCACTTGGATTCGATTCATTGATGGTGGTAGGATTAGGTTTTCAATTATATGCTTGATCTTCTTAACCTGATTTTTACCTATCATATGTATTTCAGGTAGATTGTGATGCTAGTGGTAGTGCTATAGGAGTTGTTTTGAGTCAAGAAGGTAAGCCCATTGCCTATTTTAGTGAAAATCTTAATGATGCCAAGAAAAAGTATTATGTTTATGATCAGAAATTTTATGCTATATTTCAGGCTTTGAAGAAATGGATACATTATCTATTGCCAAAAGAGTTTTTTTATATATTGATCATCATGCTTTCCAGTATCTTAATAATCAAGGAAAGTTGAACCAAAGGCATTTAAAATGGGTTGAGTTTTTGTAGAGTTATACTTTTGTTTTGAAGCACAGGAGTGGGAAGTCCAATAGAGTTGTAGATGCCTTGAGTAGAAGGCAAAATTTGTTGACAGAAATGAAGATAGAGGTTGTTGGGTTTGATGAGCTCAAAAGTTTGTATCCTGAAGATACAAATTTTGTGGAGGCTTAGAAAGCTTGCCTAGAACCTGTTACTTTGCATAGGACAAAATGGTTGGATTTCATAATCCAAGATGGCATGTTGTTTAGAGGAAGCCAGTTGTGCATTTTAAGGAGTTCCATGAGAGAGAACCTGATTAAGGAGAAGGATAGTGGGGGATTGGTTGGACACTTTGGTTGAGATAAGACCATTGCTATTGTTGGTGAAAATTATTATTGGCCACAGTTGCAGCAAGATGTGAGGAAATTTGTGCAGAGTTGTAGAGTATGTTAGATGGTGAAAGGAGAAAGTCAGAATACAGGTCTGTATCAGCCACTACCTGTACTAGAGAAGCCATGGGATGATATTAGTATGGATTTTGTTCTTGGTTTACCAAGGACATAGAGAGGGCATGATTCCATTTTTGTGGTGGTGGACAGATTCTTGAAGATGGCACATTTTATTCCTTGTAAGAAGACTAATGATGCTATTCATATTGCAGAGTTATTTTTTAGAGAGGTGGAAGACTACATGGTCTACCAAAGAGCATAGTTTCAGATCAAGATACCAAGTTTGTTGGTTATTTTTGGAGGGCATTGTGGAAGAAGTTGAAGACAGATTTGAAGTTTAGTTTTGCACACCATCCACAAACTAATGGATAGATGAAAGTGGTGAATAGGAGTTTGGGTAACCTGGTACGATGCTTAGTAGAAAATAAGCCCAAGGGATGGGATTTGATTTTACCATGCATGCCTAATTTATTTACAACAATTCTGTCAATAGGAGTACCGGTAAATCACCATTCTAGATCATATATGGCAATAGTTCAAGAATTGCTTTAGAGTTAAGGAAGCTAGACAAAGAAGAAAAGATAAGTGTTGAGGCCGAAGACTTTGTAGAACATCTAAGGAATTTGCATGAAGAAGTGAGAAAGAACATTAATACAATGAATATTTAGTATAAGGCTAAGGCAGATTAGAAGAGGAGATATAACGAGTTCCAGGTAGGAGATGAAGTCACGGTTCATTTGAGAAAAGAAAGGTTCCCAATTGGAACATACAATAAGTTGAAAATGAAGAAATTTGGACCATGTAGAATCCTAAAGAAGCATGATTCAGGAATGCATATGAGGTAGAGCTGCCGAGTGGGATCAATATTTCCCCTATGTTCAACATTGCTGATTTAACAAAATATCATGAAGGTAGTACAGATGATGGACCAACAAAAGAACGGTGGAGTATTCCAGCATTTAATTCAACGGAGGAGATAGAAGAGATCTTGGATAGCCATGTGGGAAGAAGTACTCGGAACAAGCAATATGAAGAATATTTGGTGAAATGGAAAGGAAGGCCTATTGAAGATTCTTCTTGGCTATCTAAGGTAGAGGCTAACCATTTGGTTTTTCCTCAAACAAACACTTGAGATGTGATAGGGTCACTTCTCAAATTACCCTAGGTGTCTGACGCAGGAGTATCCAATGGTGTAAGGGCAATCTTGCATCACGCAAAAAGAAGTTCATTCAAAATCATTGCAGTTATTTTCATTTCTTTCCATAATTGGTGTTTTTGGTTCCATAATCTCTTGAATAATGATGTAGGACTTTCAGTTTTTCCAAACTGCTAAAAATAGCAAATTGCCAATTTTGGAAAGTTTAACTGCTATTTTAGGAAAGTTTGCAATTGGACATGAATTGAAGTGAAAAGTTACGAAAAGATTCATAACTGAAATATAAGAACTTTGGCAAAGGAATTAGGCAAAGATCATTTGTGAGCTGAAAGATATTAAAATTTTTATTTTCTGAAAAGCCCTTGAAAATTTCTGAAACGAGATATGAGGCACTAAAACATCCAATAACATCCTAGAAAGTTGATAGAAATCCATTTGTAAATTTCCAACATGATAATTCACATCGCGATCTTTCTAGTACTTAAAATGGTTCGTCAATCAGACACTCGGATCAAAAGTTATGCTTCCCAGAAGTTGACCTATTTTTGGAGGGAGTTGTAAATTTACAAATTTAGCTGGAGGCCACCAAAAAGTATTATTTATGACTATTTTGGGAACCTTTGGCAATAGTAGAGTTAAGGGGGAAAGTGCAGAGTCAAGAATAGGTGGGAAAACAAAAACCCTAGCTAATTTAGGGGTTACAAAAGGTAGAAGATTCCAAAGCCTGAGGATGTGTTGCAGCCTATGGAGGATTCATTCCTCTAATTGTAATTGAGCTTCTATAATGTAATAAGTTCTCCAAATCAATAAAGAAATATTCTATTTTCTATGTTCCATTTCTATTGTTGTGTGTTTTATAATTTACCCCCTTCATCAAGTGGTATTAGAGCAAGGGTTCCTAAGTGTGTAGACAGATTGTTGACTGTGAGGCAGTTTGCAACAAGACCTGAGGTTGTGGGTTTGCTACAGAGATCAAGATGCCTCCATGAAGAAATCATATTTGGAGGAATGCTTTGATGGAAGAGGGTTTTAGAGCCCTGTAAAGGAAAATTGATGCATTTCAAGAGGAGCTATGAAGAGGGTTTGAGCCAAGAACAAGAGACGAAAGCGAAGATGAAGTTGAAGAAGAGCTATCCAAGGAAGAACAAGAAGCTATAGGAGATCATGTAGAAGTTAGGTTGTTGAGGGTCATTTTGAAGATCAGAAAGAGGCCCAGGATCAAAGTTTATACATATTCTAGAGATTTGAATTTGGAATAGATTATTGATTGGATCAATGACATGGAGGAGTATTTCAAGTATGAAGATGTGGAGGACCCAGATCAGGTCAAGTTTGCAAAAACCAAGTTGAAGGGCCACACCAGTATTTGGTGGAAGGAGGTCCAATTAGAGAGGAATAGAAGAGGAAAAGGAAAGATCACTAGATGGGATAAGATGGTGGAGAAACTAAAGAAGCAATTCATTCCTGTGGACTATGAGATGGAGTTGCTGAAGAAGCTACAAGGATTGAAGCAAGGTAACAAGTCTGTCAAGGAGTATACAAAAGAGTTTTATAAGATTACTATTAGGACAATCCATGCAGAGCCCAATAAGGAGAAGGTAGCCCATTACATTAATGGGTTAAGGCCAAGTATTCAAGAGGAGCTGAGCTTGGTCAGAATGACCACCATAGAAGATGTGTACTAGTTTTCCCTAAAGGTGGAAGAGAAGCTGAATAAAAGATTTGACAGCAAGCAAAGGGGAAGAGGTCAAGGTGGAAGGACTCGTGGAAGACCCTATAGAGGTTGTAATGAAGGTCAAAAGAAAAGTGAAGAAGCTGGCACCAGTTGAAATCAAAGAGGGGATAATACCTATTGTGTTTGTGACTAGAACAATGGTGAACAAAGAGGAAGAGGAAGGGGCCGACCTAGGCAAGGACCCAGAAGAGGAGGTTTTAGAGGAACCTGTTTCCAATGTGGAGAAGAAGGGCATTAAGCATACGAGTGTCTGCAACATCAAGGAAGGACAAATAGAAGACCTAAAGGTAATGCACGAGTTACACAATTAGATGAAGATGCATAGTTTAAGCATTCTGAAGATGCTGAAAGGGGAAAAACCCTAGTTGTCAGAAGAACATTGTTGAATGAGGAGAAAGAACCCAATTAGAGAAAGAGTTTATTCTGCACAAGGTGCAAATGTGAAGGTAAGTGTTGTGATATTATTATTGATAGTGGAAGTACTAACAATCTTGTTTCAGAGGAGATGGTTGACAAGTTGTAGTTGACAAGAAGAATGCATCCACATCCATATCAGATTGCATGGTTGTAGAAGGACCATAGAGCTTTGGTCAATGAGCAGTGTTTAGTGAAGTTCAAGATAGGGGACTACCATGATGAGGTGCTGTGTTATATCATACCGATGGATGCATGTCATATGTTGTTGGGGAGGCCATGGCAGTATGATAGGAGCAATGTCCATGATGGCCATGCAAACACATATTCCTTAATAAAGGATGGAGTCTGTCATAAGTTGAAGCCCTTGAAGGAGGTGGAAGAAAAGGTATGCAGTACTTTTTGAAAACAATGTAGATAACTGAGAGGGGGGGTGAATTAGTTATCTTATAACTTTTCTTCTTTTTACTTTCTTTTCTTATTTTAACATTTAGTGCTATATCAAAACATGAAAGCAAAGTCAACTATAAAAACTAAAATGAAATTAACACACAACACAAGGATTTTTATGTGGAAACCCTGTTAAGGGAAAAAGCATGGGGTGACTAACCCAAGATTTTATTCTCTGTTAAAAGAATAAGGAGTACAAATTTGGCACTTGCCAATTAGGGCTCACTTCCCGAGCACACTTCTCACAAGAGGCCCACTACCTACAAATGCTTACAGATGATACCAAATTATTTGAATTGATGAACAACATCCATACATGCAAGAATTCAGTTCTAGTTAGGTACTGTTTACTGATCTAGCACATTTCATTCTTCCTCTGCTTAATATTACTCTTCAGTCATATTCCAGATTTAGATCTTTGTTTCACACTTCTTCCTATATTTTCTTCCACTTCACCATACACATATATATCCCACAAGATTGAATCGATCTATTATATATATCTGCATCAAGGATTTCCAATAACTTCATAGTCGGCAACAAGACCATTTGAGATATTTGCAAGTTTATGTTCTGTCAGCTGAATCCTTGCTTGGTTGATGATGTGCATCAAAAACTTAGACATAGAAGTAATTAATCATGTTAGCCAATAATGTATAATGCCACAAACTCCTTGATCAACACCTTTCACACATCCAGATTGAAGTCTAGTACTCTGTCGGTCAGTTCTTGCTTTGTCTGCTCTGTTTGATTAGAACCCATCACTCAGAAGCTCATATCTTTTTCATGCTTTTTCACCAGAGGCTAAATCTCTAGAATACAATAGTCATGATACCCTTCTTAACTTGTCCAAGTCTGCAACTTACTGAGTTACACCATCTGAGAGATCTGGACTTGATTGTCAGACCATGTTGCATACTCGGTTCTTGTCCACTGAACCAAAACAATCTTCACTCTGACTTCTGGTATAGGCATATTATGTAATACAAATGTGTAGAATAGACCTTGTTTCCATCAATGACAACACTTATGAAGCCAAATAGTGTCTCTTGCCAACAATCTCCCCCTTTGGCATTGATGGCAATACTTAGTGAAAAATGGCTAAGTGTCACAGTAACTCCCCCTTTGCTTGTGCTCTATTTCTTTATACTGCTTTGCCAGTGCTCCCCCTTTGCTGAATTCCTCATTTTTCACTACTCTTCACTCCCCCCTTTGACATCAATGGCAAAGGGTGGAATCCACATACAAAATTGTGTAAAAACTATTATATACATGGCCGCATATGTATATACAAATCATATGTTATACTTACATATACATAAGTATATCCGCAAAGGTTGTCTTCCACTGTACAATCTCTATGGCCCAACTCCTCTTCATTCTATCCAAAATGGAGATGTGTCCACTTAACAAAAATGAATATGCTTCTACCCTCATCAAATCTATTGGATTACTTGTCTGGGCTGTGCTTTGAGCATCTGTTAAAGCATCATGCAATACCTCTAACTTAGGGAGGATTATTCCCCTAAGTTCACCCATTCTATGCATTAGATTCCTCTTCTCATTAACCAGTTTCTTTATTTCATTTATGATAAAAATAGTTTGACATTCTTGGTTTACCAGAGAGATGGTAAGAGGATCAAACTTCTGAGATAGGTTTGTCAATTTTTCTTCTTGCTCTTTTATCTTCTTCTCAATATCTTATGTAACTCTAGGCCAAGATAAACAAAATTTATATATATCTCCTCCATCTTTAAGAGCATTTTCAATGCTCTTTATGCCAATATCTAAGGTTCTTCTATCATTGTTAATTAGTCCTTGTACTTCACTGAATCTTTTTCCAAAGAACTCTTTTCGGACCTTAGTTTCTACTAATTTTTCTAAAGATTCAAAATGAGAATTGACAGAATTAACCAAGTTTTTCAAGTTACTAGATGGAGAGGTAGATGCATCCTTTTGATATATAGGCATGATCTTCTCTAGTACATTGGATGTAATATTAAATAGTTCACTATCCTCCATGTGTGATTTTAGAAGTTTCTCTTTTTCTTTGGCCTGAGCAAAAGATGTTATTTTCATTATCTAAACTTGAGAGAGAGTCCAAATTCAGTGGCCCTTGAATCAACTCAGGTTCATCTAGCTCCATCATTTCTTTGTCCAAGAAATTCTGTACTATCTCTGCAGTGTCTCTTGCTGGTGATTCAAACTTCTTTCCTTTAGAGATATCAATAATGATTGGTTTGGATAAGTAATCACCAACCTTTTCTACTTGTTTTTCTTCTTTTACCTTATCCTCTTTCTCTTGATTCTCCTTCTCTTCTCTTCTTCCTTCTCCTTCTTCTTCAGTGCTCAGAAGATTTGTCTTGGCAACTGTGGGATCCAGAGGAGTGACATTACCAAAGTTTACTGCTTTGCGAACTTCCTCTTCCAAAATAGAGGAATCTAAGTCCTCATATTTCTCTTCATCTATTTTCTTTAATCCTTCGACATCCTTGTCAAATAATTCTTCATTGATTACCTCTAATCCTTCAACATCCATGGTAGAAGGCTCTTCATCTGTTTCCTCTATAATAGGAAGATTAAATCTCTTCAAGGATTTCTGATGAATTTCTTTTGTTTCATCATCTATTTGATCAGTTTCTCCAAGTATGAGTTTATTCATTCGAGACATGCTCTAGAAATCATCTTTACAATCCTTGAAAACCATGTCCATTTGTTTTGGAGTGATAGAAAGACATAGTTGTATCACTATCTGCTCCCGGATCTCCAAGTCTTTTGCCTTTGCATTCTCTTTTCTTTGCTCCAATACTTCTTCTAGGCTCTTAGGAATTAATGAAATTATTTCAATGAATGCTTTGTTATAGATATTCAAATACCTGACAGTTGCCTCCTCAAGTATTCTCTTGTCTGCATCATTGTATTCATCATAAACTTCTATTATTGGTTGCAGGTTTCCATCCACAGTGACTACCTTAATGATGTCTTCAATTGAGAGAGTGGGTTTCTCAACAAATTCCTTTGTTTTCTCTTCCTCATTTTTTCTATCAAAGGACTTCTCAGAAGTTCTTTTCTTCTTCATTTTCCTGATTTCCTCATCTGATTCTATCTCTTCATCACCCTTTAGCTCACACATGTTCTTGTGGCCTTGGTCTTCATTCTCTTTTCTCCTTTACCGAATGGCTTGACTTCTGGTTTGGTGGTTCTTGAGCTTTTAGGAGTAACAGGAGCAGAACTCTTGGAAGATCTTGTCTGGGAGGAGGCTTCCACCGGAACGCTTTTCTTCTTTTCTCCTTGCCTTTCTTTTTCTATTTTCTCTAATTTTTCTCTATTAGCATCTACTACTTCTTTTGTTATGCCAAACCTTTTGGCAAATTCTTCAACTTCCTTCCTCACTTTTCTCTTTATCTCAGGCTGCCTTAATTCAACATGTATTTTTATGCTTAGTTCTTCAAAGGTGCCAAACCTTTCTACTTCAGTGTCTTTAGGTTGGCTCAGCAAGTGTTGAACATGTATCTCTAAAATGTTTTCATCGACCTTATTCCCATGGGCATTATCCACATAGTTCTTGGTTCAACTACCTCCATTAGGCATTAATCAGTCTCAACCATGAAGTAGACCATGTCTTTGTATTTCTCAACTATTGACTATGGCATTCTCTCTCTAGAATGCATTATACTCTGGAAATTCTTGAAGTAACCCCAGAGAGCTGAGTTTTGGGATTGAGCATCACCAAGTCCATACATGTAATCTCTCCTTTGAATTGCAATGGGTTTATCATTTTGCCAGACCCAACCCTTTGATCCAGGTAGCTCATTCATATAGTAGAAAAACAGACACAATATTAGACTACCATATTTGAAAGAGTTTTTCTTATCTTTCTTGATCTTCTACAAGTTTTCCATCAGTTGACTCAGTAGAAGCTCACATAGATCATAATCTACATCTTCCTTCAGCATCTGATATGCAACATAGATCATTGTACCAGACAAGGAATTGTCCCTACTTGATTGGTAGATTTTGTAGCCAATTATCATTGAAGCAAACTTGACATCCGGATCCGCAATGTCATCTATAGTCATTGCTCTTTTGTCAAATTTTGATCTGGTTGCTTCAGTTACCATTTGGTTCTTTACAGATGGGTAACCCACCAGTTGAATGTAGTTCCATCACAGCCTGATGACATCTTTGGTTATCTTGAATGGCCTCATTAGCGACATAAAATTATCATGCATCCTACTTAGAACATACTGGACCCATTCATCTTCTGTAAAAGATGGAAAATGTATGCAATGTTTGAAGTGTTTGTCCCTTAGGGTCTTGAATTCAGGTCTGAGTTCAAAATTCTCATCTATTAACTATTTTTGGTAGATGTCGATCAATTTTGAGTCTCCAAAATCTTTGATGTTTGCATGGATATAAACCCTAATATCTTCTACACACTATGCAGAATACTGGAAAACGCACCCAAGGGATCAACTTCTAGTGACTTGTAAGGGTGTTTCTTGAATTTTGGTCTTGGCCTTTCAGAGATATTAACAACCATTGGAGTGGCCATTCTAGCAAAGAAATCTGGAGAGAATTTACAGAAGGGAAGTACCTTTTCATTCCTTAGGGTTTGAAGTAGATGTCAAAGTGGTTTTCTGTTTGAATTCAATCTTTAGCTTGAACTTGAGTAAACTTTAGGATCTCTTCTCAGAGATCTTTCTTCTTCATGAGTGTAAGTGTGTAAATAATGAGTGAAAAAACCTTTTTATCCTTGCACAAAACCTAATTCCCTTTTGTAATAAATGCACAAACTTTTAAGTCATCCAGTTACCCTGCTTCTTAAGTGAGCTTTTCATAAATCGTCTTGCAGATCTTCAAACTAGTACCTGTGAAAGGTGAAATGTGGATTAATCAATAATGAAAACAAACCCAATACATCAATAGAATATGAAGGAAAAGGAGATTTAAAATAACAAATATACTTAGAACCTTTACCTTACACCTTCCATTGTTCGCCTATCTTGTTCTTGATCTTGATAATGATGAAGCCCTTAGAAGCATATGCTCCCTTGCTTGTTTAAGATGACAAGAATAGAATGGCTATGATACTTTGTGTGATTGAAGATGAGCTTCAACACACTAATGAGATGGATGATAGTGAAATACTATGGAGATAAGGGTGCCAAAGATGCGCTAGTGTTTCTGCAGCATAAGTTTGCTCAAGCGATGGATTATGAAATGAAGAAGGAGAAGGTTGTATTTATAGAGTTTTGTAGAAGAAGATCAATGGTTGAGAAGAAATAAGAAGATCAACTAAGGAGAATGGTTGAGGAATGTGCAACAAATAGAAGGACATGTGTCATTCAAAAAGAAGCTTTGTTGAGTTAAATGCTTTCTTGATGAGGATGAGGTTTCATTTCTTTAAATTAGAATATATTTTTCTAATTTAAAAGCAAAGTTGTTTTAAAGTTGCTTTAACTTAGCTTTTGCTTTTGTATGATGAGGAATTTATTTTTAGAAGATATTGAAGATTTTTTAGAAGATAAGAAAGCATAATTAAATAAATAATTTTATTTAATTACTTTGTGGAAGATTTGAAAGATAAGAAAGCAAATTAAATAAATAAATTTATTTAATTTACTTGCACATGATTTTGGAAGAATAAATAAAATATTTAATTATATTTTATTTTTGGACATTTTAATTTAAATAACTTTGCATTTTATTTAAGTTTAGAAGAATGGATGGTTTAATTAAATAATTAAAATTATTTAATTATTTTAGAAGAATAGAGTTGATGTAGATGAATTTAATTAATTAAATAAATGTAATTTATTTAATTAAATGAGAGGAGATGAATCAAAATAAATAAATAAATTTATTTATTTATTGGTAGAGGAATGTGAAGATGAAATAAATATTTAAAATATTTATTTATGTAGATTCATGTCATTTTTAGGTGTATACAGTACCTTAGTGTGTTGATAACACCCAGGTGCCTAAAATACTTTCCTCTAGATCTGTAGATCAAAGTATTGTATTTTCAAATCATACCGGATCAATTTGTATTGCTCTGTCAATACTGGATGGTTGTCGGAACAGGATCTACTCAAGTGGTCATAAACCTTGTGAAACTTCATGTGGACGTCTCACATTCTGAGTGAAAGTTCTTTCATACCATATGCATCCATTGAGATTCCTAGAACTTCCTCAAGCTGTTAGTCTTGTTCAAAGGAACTTAGCTCTGATACCAATTGTTGAAAACAATGTAGATAACTAAGAGGGGGGGTGAATCAGTTATCTTATAACTTATCTTCTTTTTACTTTATTTTCTTTTCTTAACATTTAGTGCTATATCAAAACATGAAAGCAAAGGCAACCATAAAAACTAAAATAAAATTAAGACACAACACAAGGATTTTTATGTGGAAACCCTGTTAAGGGAAAAACCACTGGGTGACTAACCCAAGATTATATTCTCTATTAAAAGAATAAGGAGTACAAATTTGGCACTTGCCAATTAGGGCTCACTACCTGAGCACACTGCTCACAAGAGGCCCACTGCCTGCTAGAGACTCACTGTCTACAAATGCTTATAGATGATACCAAAGTATTTGAACTTATGAACATCATCCATACATGCAAGAATTTAGTTTCGGTTAGGCACTGTATACTAATCTAGCACACTTCATTCTTCCTCTACTCAATATCACTCTTCAGTCATATTCTGGATTCAGATCTTTGTTTTTGCACTTCTTCCTATATTTTATTCTAGTTCACCATACACATATATATCCCACAAGCTTGAATCCATCAAGTATATATATCGGCATCAAGGATTTCCAACAACTTCATAGTCAGCAACAAGAACATTTGAGATATTTGCAAGTTTTTGTTCTGTCAGCTGAATCGTTGCTTGGTTGATGATGCACATCAAAAACTTAGACATAGAAGTCATTAATCATGTTGGCCAATAATGTATAATGCCACAAACTACTTGATCAACACCTTACATACATCTGGATTGAAGTCTGGTACTCTATCAGTCAGTTCTTCCTCTGTCTGCTCTGTCTGACTGGAACCCATCACTCAGAAGCTCATATCTTTTTCATGCTTTATCACCAGAGGCTAAATCTCTGGAATACAATAGTCATGATACCCTTCTTGACTTGTCCAAGTCCACAACTTATTGAGTTGCACCATCTGAGAGATCCAGACCTGATTGTCAAACCATGTTGCATACTCTGTTCTTGTCCATCGGACCAAAACAATCTTCACTCTAACTTCCGTTATAGGCATATTATGTACTACAGATGTGTAGATTAGACTTTGTTGCCATCAATGACAACACTTATGAAGCCACACAGTGTCTCTTGCCAATAGTACTACCAGAATTTGCTTGGTAGATGGTAGGAATTTTTTGGAGGGTATGAAGCATGAGCGTCATTACTTTGCATTGATTTCTAAGATTAGTCAAGAGAAATGTGAAGATGTACCAGTAGAAGTTTCAGATATGTTGGAAGAATTTTAGGACATTATCTCTGATAATATACCAGAAGGTTTACCACCAGTGAGGAAGATAAGCCATCAAATGGATTTGATACCAAGAGCTAGTTTGCCAAATAAGGTAGCCCACAGAATGACTCTAGTAGAGAATGAAGAGTTGAACAGACAAGTTCATGAGTTGTTAAGGAAGGGACTACTAAGGAAGAGTTTGAGTCCATGTGTGGTACCTGCAGTACTAGCACCAAAGAAAGATGGAGAGCGGAGAATGTGTACAGATTCTCAAGTCATAAATAAGATCACAATCAAGTACAGATTTCCATTGCTGAGAATGGATGACATAATGGATTGTTTGAGTGGAGCCAAGTACTTCACGAAGATTGATTTGAAGAGTGGGTATCACTAGATCCATATCAGAGAAGGAGATGAATGGAAGACAACCTTCAAGACAAAGGAATGTTTGTATGAGTGGTTAGTCATGCCATTCGAGCTAACCAATGCACCAATCACATTCATGCGGCTCATGAATGAGGTACTGAAAGAATTTTTGGGAAGTTTTGTTATTGTTTATTTGGATGATATTTTGATTTTTAGTAAGACTTGGGATGAGCATTTGATGAATATCAGAAGAGTTTTAGAGAAGCTGAGGGAGGAGAAGTTACTAATTAATCCAAAGAAATGTAGTTTTGCAAAGAAGGAGTTGGTATACCTGGGATTTGTTGTCTCAGAGGAGGGTCTTAAGATGGACCCAGAGAAGGTGAGAGCTATCCTTGAATGGCCTACACCAAGGAGTGCCACGGAGGTAAGATCTTTTCATGGTTTGGCAAGTTTTTACAGAAAGTTTATCAAGAATTTTAGTAGCATTTGTGCACCCCTAACTAAGACAATGATAGGGGATAGAAAAAAGTTTAGATGGACTAAAGGAGTAGACAAAAGATTTGATGCATTGAAGCAAAAAGTCACAAAGCAACCTGTTTTGGCACTTCCATATTTCAATATTGTATTTCAGGTAGATTGTGATGCTAGTGGTAGTGTTATATGAGCTGTTTTGAGTCAAGAAGGTAAGCCTATTGCCTATTTTAGTGAAAAACTTAATGATGCCAAGAAAAAGTATTCTGTTTATGATCAGGAATTTTATGCTATAGTTTAGGCTTTGAAGAAATCGAGACATTATATGTTGCCAAAAGAGTTTGTTTTATATACTGATCATCAAGTTTTGTAGTATCTTAATAGTTAAGGAAAGTTGAACCAAAGGCATTTAAAATGGGTTGAGTTTTTATAGAGATCCTTTTGTTTTGAAGCATAGGAGTGGGAAGTCCAACAGAGTTGTAGATGCCTTGAGTAGAAGGCAAAATTTATTGACAGAAATGAAGATAGAGGTTGTTGGGTTCGATAAGCTCAAAAGTTTGTATCCATAAGAAACAAATTTTGTAGAGGCTTGAAAAGCTTGTCTGGAACCTGTTACTTTGCATGGGACAAAATAGTTAGATTTTATAATCCAAGATGGCATGTTGTTTAGAGGAAGCCAGTTGTGCATTTTGAGGAGTTCCATGAGAGGGAACCTGATTAAGGAGAAGCATAGTGGGGGATTGGTTGGACACTTTGGTCAAGATAAGACCATTGCTATTGTTGGTGAAAATTATTATTGGCCACAGTTGCATCAAGATGTGAGGAAATTTGTGCAGAGTTCTAGAGTACGTCAGATGGAGAAAGGAGCATGTTAGAATAGAGGTCTATATCAGCCACTACCTATACTAGAGAAGCCATGGGATGATATTAGTATGGATTTTGTTCTTCATTTACCAAGGACACAGAGACGGCATGATTCCATTTTTGTGGTGGTGGACAGATTCTCAAAGATGGCTTTAATGTGCCATACCCATTTGTATTTTTTTAAAGATTTTTTTGTGTTATTTTATTAATTTTTGTGTGATCTTTTAGACTAGACAGAAGAATGCAGAAGGGGTTTTCAGTTTTTCTACATATATGTTGTTAGAGCATACAATATAGAGCATATAATATAAACCTAGAAAAAGTACAATAGATATGGAGAAAATAACAAAGACCCAGATGGCAGAATAGCCAAATATTAATTACTATCACATACCCATGTGCAGAAATATAACTTCATGTTTATGTTGTTGCCAGACCAACTAGTGGGTATGGCTAGAAATGCATCAAATCTCCAAGAAATGATAAACAATGAACATACAAGAGTTATCAACTAGATATGAGGCTCAAACGCCCACAACAAAGTAGATTCTAAAGTACCCAAAAAGAGGAAGGAAGTCAAAATGCCCACACGTCACTCCTGGAGGTGTACAACCTTTGCTAAGAGTAATGAACAGAAACAATGCACACTCAAATACCTCTGAAAATCCTCTAAAATCTACAAATCTTCAATACCATCAGCTGAAACAAATAACCTTCGGAAGATAAAGAAATAACTCCTCAAAATCTTATCAAATAAACTCCAATGAAGCACAAGAATGAATACTGGATGTATCCATCATCAAAGCACCATTGGGTGGTATTGCACACCTATAGAATGCTGCTACTCAGGGAGGTTTTCATCTCCAAGAGCCTCTAGTTCGAATCCCTTCAAACCCTAGAGCCAAAGCTCCCAATCCGACACCAAACCTGAAGTTACTAAAAATAGTAAGTAATGGCCATAAGCAAATTGAGCCAACACAGAGCGTGCCAACTAGA
The DNA here is from genome assembly GCA_027924645.1 of Cunninghamia lanceolata. NCBI lineage: Eukaryota > Viridiplantae > Streptophyta > Pinopsida > Cupressales > Cupressaceae > Cunninghamia > Cunninghamia lanceolata. The sequence goes on along the minus strand of BSBN01000112.1, from coordinate 10,766,193 downwards.
TCCACAAACCATCTGATAACTCTGAGCTCAATGTAAAGTCTGGGAGAGCTAACAGCTGACTGCCAAGTCACCAAAATAGCGCCAAACTGGCACTTACTAAAAATAGTAGTGTTCCTCAAGGACCAAAGAGAACAAACCTAGAAAAACCCAAAAAGATTATTGACATGCAAGCACTTACTATAAATAGTAAGTACAGACAAGTTGTCCAAAATCTCTCTAGAAAGTGTCAACCAACTCCACTGGATCACTCAAACACCCCAGTGACATCGAAATACTCCTCTATTTTTTATGTCACCAACCCAGAAAGTCAGCTCCAATTGTATTGCAATAGGACTCAAAAATGGGGACATTATAGTTCGCCCTTCCCAAAGATTGCTTGCCCTCAAGCAATCTGCACCTGCATGCCAAAGCTGAACACCAGGATCCCAAATCAATCTAAAGAATGTACAATAGCATCTCCACTGCATCTGCTGAGTAGAGGTAAAACCATGCTCAGCATTAATGTAAGTAGCTACCCCATTGTCGAACAATTTGCTAGACATAGGAGCCCCTGGGTCCCAAAGCCAATATGGAAGTTGGCCATACACATCACTTATTAACTTCCACTGTGCTACTCTGATTTAATCTTCACCATGCAGAGAGTGGTGAAGCAACACAATGGAATCCAACTAAACTGACATGCCAAAACTGTCACCACCTAGATCCCAACACACTAGAACCTCACATCCAATAATCATGAAGGGGTAAGTAAATCTTGAAGTGACTGAACCACAACATCCCCTTTTATCCTCAGCAAAACTCCTACGAATGTGCTAACTATCCAACATAGGTGCTGGAAGATATGAAGTTGCCCCTCTCAAATTGAGGGAATGACAAAACTCTCCACCAACGCTATAAAAACTAAACATGCCATCATGCCTACTGACACTGTAAACTCTCTAAAGCCATTTCTCCAATGGAAATTTTTGATACCACGAAGTTACAATCTCTAGCTAGTACATATCACCATGATGGTACTCTACTCTCTATCCCTGCAAGTGATCCTTTGAATGTGTCTGATTCAGCCTCCCGCAATCTCTAGTTCCATCTTCTGTAGATGGCAACCCTTCATCCCACAATGGATGATATAAATCCTAAGCCAATCCACACTTATGCATCATTAGGTAATTTGTGTGTGGACTAAAGGAGAAATGATGAGCACTTCTCACTCTATAGTCAAGGTAAAAAGCACCTGCCTGTGTCAATGGTTGACTGTCATAGTCATGAGGAACACACTCCTCATCACTCGCATCACCCGAATCAGAAAATGGCTCATGTCTCTGATCCTGAATGGCTAATTGGGTAGATACTCTACATGTCCTCTCTGCATACCCAATAGCAAAGTCCCAATCTGAAAGCAATTGGAGGTATTTTGATTTAATCCACTCCATGACATGCTGGATAGTTCACAAATTAGATTTAGATGTACCCGCAACTACCCCTATATGTCTTTCCTCCAATTGTGCCATCCACAAGAGACCCTCCACAAACTTGTGGGTACTGTCAATACGAGTTAAGGTTTGAACAACCTAATCCTTAGTAACCTTCAACTGATCTCTCCATTGTTGCGGCTCAATAAGCTATATATCCCAATTAGCTACATAGGATGCAAACTCTAATTTGCTTCTAGGAGAGGGAAACAAATCAACATGAGAACCGATCACATGACTGGATGATACCCTACATATCTCCTGTGAAAAGGATGTAGTAGCGTGATGATCTATCACACAATTCTCTAGAAAACTCACTACTGCGCCACAAGAGACATCAATCATCTGCTCTACATCACCTGAAATGGGACTAACATCAGGAACACCTGGTGCAACATATTGTTCCCTGCTACACTCATCCAAAACAATCATCCCATTTTTGTCACCTGCACCAATAAATGAAATGGGTGTAGCCACATCCTCCACATACTCATTACCACTATCCATGGATGTATGCTCATCACCACACGCTGCCATAGATATCTAAATTATATTTGCAGGTGATGAAGATTGTGCCAAGTTCAACTCCATGGTAAGCTCATCTATCTGTAGCTTTGACTCCTGAAGGGTTGTTTGAGTGCTCTTCAAAGAGTCTGTAGTAACCTCAAGCTCATAGGTGAGCTCATCAACTTCCTCTTCCTTTCCCCTTAGAGCATCATGATAAATACCATCGATCCTAAAAAGATGATCTATATCAGATAACAGTTGTAGGTAATTATTTTTCATGATCCCAACTGCATCCCTAAGTGCCTGAAACTCAACAAAGGAAAGTCCACTATCAAGGTGCTCATATATACCTAGAGTCCAACAACAATGTGTCACCAACTACTGTGCAACATCAAAGTGTTCTAAGGCTGAAGCAATCATGCCTTCGTTCACCTTCAATTGCCCTACCAAATGATTAGACCCCTTTGACAAATTATCTCCACACAAATTTTTTGATTTGTACTCTACACTATGGTAAGAGGCTGAGTCATCATCACTCATCGAGTGGTAAGCATCATCAGGTGTGCTATGATCTCTGTACACTTCCTTTACAAAGGTACTATTGTTATGTACCTCACAGAATGGCTCCAATGACATAATAGAAGTGGCTGATTGCACATAATCATTGCACACTGCTGCCTCTAATGTAGATGCATGTTCATCCAAAGAGCTATCCTGGGACCCATCATTAACAAGTAAATTTTTTTATTTGTTCACATCTTCTAAGGTCTGATTTGCAAAATCAGACTTGATGAGCCTTGACTCTGCATCACATAATTCATTTTTAACACTCAAATCTTAAGTGTTAACATTAGGGAACTCTACACATCTATCATCCTCACATGGAATGGTTACTATCTCAAGAGTAGGCTTAGCATTATTAATTTTAGTGGTAGTCTTCCCCAAATCAGCTAGCTCTGCAATGCATGCCTCCTGTTTTATGATTCTGTATTCATCACATAGAGGCTCAGATTCAATTCTTTCAGCTATCAAGTCTTCACTTACCTTTAGTTGTCCTGGCAAAAGATAGGACCCCTGAGACTTGTCAACTCCATAAAAATTTTCTGATTTATGATTAGCACCATGCAACACCAAATCTAATGTGTTTTCAAGGTTGTTATCAACATCATCAGGGTCATCAAAGCTGTCCCTTAAGCCCAACTATGTAAATGAAGTAGGAACTGCAGTATGACCAAAAGTAGATCCATCCCAAATAGGACCCACATCAAATGTTGGGACCATCACACCTGGATCCCACGTGCTAAAGTTTTGTTTGCTCAGATCAGGGAAAATGTGATCACTATTTTTCTCATGACTGGTGCCCTTTGTGAATAAATCATTCCCCATCATAGGCTGGGTTTGAGAGTCAAACAAACAACCACTTGTGTCATCAACATTGGAATAAGAAAAGAAACCATCATCTCTAGCTGGAAAAAGGATATCATCCAATGATCTCATCTCTTCACAAGGCCTATCAACAACCACCTCTAATTCACCAACACTGGTATCAATGTAAGTATCTCTATCCATAGGCTTGGTTTGAAAGTCAAAACCAAGGCCACATGAATTAACATTACCAGAATAAGATAAAGTATCATCAAAAACTATTTTGAAGTCACCATCAAATTTGTGTTCTCCATGCCCTTCATCTAAAAATGTATGAGTGGACTCAATACAGTCATCAGCCCCATACGAATCATCAAGGAAGTCATTAGAATCATCACTAGTTGAATCCAAATTAAGATCCACAGCTATTGTTTTAACCTTTTCTTCATGCACCACCTCATTTATGGTAGTATCTTTTTTAATCTTATCTTCACAAATGTCAATGTTATCAGGATTCCTAAGGAAAGACCTGTCCATCTTCTATATCAATTGATTAGAATTTTGTTGTAACACTCTCAAATCCTCTTTCTGTCTCCTACACCAATTATTCAACATCTCTTGGATACTGAGCCCTTCCTAATCTTCATCATCCATTTCCTCTACCCTTACTGTATCTGTACCTCCAAAGAGATAAATATGAGGAACCTGAATGTGTCACTGCGATCTATTGTGTCCGGGCTAATAGTGATCTGTAGGCCTCATGTCCCATTTCATCTTCTACATGTCATATATAACCACATAGGATGGCAAGATACACTACTCTGATACCACTGTAATGTACCGTACCTGTTTGTAATTTTTTTAAGATCTTTTTATGTGTTATTTTATTAGTTTTTGTGTGATCTTTCAAACTAGACAGAAGAATACAGAAGGGGTTTTCAGTTTTCTTGCAGATGTGTTGCCAAAGCATACAAAACAGAGCATATAATACAAACCTAGAAAAACTACAATAAATATGGAGAAAATAACAAAGACCCAAATAGCAGAATAGCCAAATATTAATTACTATCACATACCCATGTGTAGAAATACAACTTCATGTTTATGTTGTTGCCGGACCAGCTAGTGGGTATGGCTAGAAATGCATCAAATCTCCAAGATATGATAAACAATGAACATCGAAGAGTTATTAGCTAGATATGAGGCTCAAACGCCCACAACAAAGTAGATTCTAAAGTACCCACAAAGAGGAAGGGAGTCAAAATGCCCACACGTCCTTCCTGGAGGTGTACGACATTTGCTGGGAGTGATGAATAGCAACAATGCACACTCAAATACCTCTAAAAATCCTCTAAAATCTGCAATTCTTTAATACCATCAGCTGAAACAAATAACCTTCGGAAGATAAAGCAATAACTCCTCAAAATCTTATCAAATAAACTCCAATGAAGCACAAGAATGAATACTGGATGTATCCATCATCAAAACGTCATTGGGTGGTGTTGCACACCTATAGAATGCTGCTAATTAGGGAGGTTTTCATCTCCAAGAGCCTTTGGTTCGAATCCCTTCAAACCCTAGAGCCAAAGCTCCAAAACCCTATCAAGGGAAATCTCAAAGAGAGAAGAAAATAATAAACCAAGCATATCTCAATGAGGCACTTTTCCCTCTTTTATAACTCTCTAAGAGGGATGTTTTACTTTGGAGGGAAATATTTCTTTTAATTTCACTTTTAATATTTCCCAATGTGAGCGCTCCATAAAATGACTTAAGTGACTTTTAAATATTTTATTTTTCATCATTTAAACAATAAAACCCAAAGTCTAATATTAATTTATGGACTTTAAAATGGAGGCCCAAATGAACTTGAAATTTAGTGATCTATAGCTCACCAGAAAGGTCTCGACGAGATGCATCCAACCCTACTCTAAAAATCCCAATCCGACACTGAACCTAAACTTACTAAAAATAGTAACGGCCATAAGCAAACTGAGCCAACACAGAGGGTACCAACTGGATCGACAAACCATCTGATAATTCTGAGCTCAATGCAAAGTCTGGGAGAGCTAATAGCTGACTGCCAAGTCACCAAAATAGCGCCAAACTGACACTTACTAAAAATAGCAGTGTTCCCCGAGGACCAAAGAGAACAAACCTAGAAAAACCCAAAAAGATTGTCGACATGCAAGCACTTACTATAAATAGTAAGTATAGACAAGTTGTCCAAAATCTCTCTAGAAAGTGTCAACCAGCTCCACTGGATCACCTGAACACCCTGGTGACATCGAAATACTCCTCTGGTTATGATGTCACCAACCCAGAAAGTCAGCTCCAACTATGCTGCAATAGGACTTGAAAATGGGGAAATTACAATGGCACATTTTATTCCTTGTAAGAAGACTAATGATGCTGTTCATATTGCAGAGTTACTTTTCAAAGAGGTGGTAAGACTACATGGTCTACCAAAGAACATAGTTTTAGATTGAAATACCAAGTTTGTTGGTTATTTCTGGAGGACATTGTGGAAGAAGTTGAAGATAGATTTGAAGTTTAGTTCTACACACCATCCATAGACTGATGGACAGATAGAAGTGGTGAATAGGAGTTTGGGTAACCTGCTACGATGCTTAGTAGGAGATAAGCGCAAGGGATGGGATTTGATTTTACCATGCAGGCATAATTTGCTTACAACAATTCTATCAATAGGAGCATTGGTAAATCACCATTCGAGATCATATATGGCAATAGTCCAAGAAATGCTTCAGAGTTAAGGAAGCTGGACAAAGGAGAAAAGATAAGTGCCGAGGCTGAAGACTTTGTAGAACATTTGAAGAATTTGCATGAAGAGGTGAGAAAGCACATTAATAAGATGAATATTTAGTACAAGGCTAAGGCAGATAAGAAGAGGAGATATAAGGAGTTCTAGGTAGAAGATGAAGTCATAGTTCATTTGAGAAAAGAAAGGTTCCCAAATGGAACATAGAATAAGTTGAAAATGAAGAAATTTGGACCGTGTAGAATCTTGAAGAAGCATGATTCAGGAAATGCATATGAGGTAGAGCTACCCAGTGGGATCAATATTTCCCCTGTGTTCAACATTGCTGATTTAACATAATATCATGAAGGTGGCACAGAAGATGGACCAATAGAAGAACAGTGGAGTATTCTGGCATCTACTTCAACGGAGGAGATAGAAGAGATCTTGGATAGCTGTGTGGGAAGAAGTATTTAGAACAGGCAATATGAAGAATATCTGGTGAAATGGAAAGGAAGGCCTATTGAAGATTCTTCTTGGCTATCTAAGGCAGAGGTTGATCGTTTGGGTTTTCCTCAAACAAACACTTGAAATGTGACAGGGTCACTTCTCAAATTACCCCGGGTGTCTGATGCAGGAGCATCCAGTGGTGTAAGGGCAATCTTGCATCACCCAAAATGAATTTCATTCAAAATCATTGCAATTGTTTCATTTCTTTCCATAATTAGTGTTTCTGGTTCCATAATCTCTTAAATAATGATGTAGGACTTTCAATTTTTCAAAATTGCTAAAAATAGCAAACTGCTAGTTTTGGAAAGTTTAACTACCATTTTTAGGAAAGTTTGCAATTGGGCACGTATTGAAACAAAAAGTTACAAAAATCTTCATAACTAAAGTATAAGACCTTTGGCGAAGGAATCAGACAAAGATCATTTGTGAGCTGAAAGATATTAAAGTTGTTGTTTTCTGAAAAGCCCCTAAAATTTTCCAAAACAAGATATGAGGCACTAAAACATCCCATAACATCCCGAAAAGCTGACAGAAATCTGTTTACAGATTTCCTATGTGATAGTTGACATGTGAGATTTTCGACGCTTAAAATGGTTCATCAATCAAACACCCAGATTAAAAGTTATGCTTCCCGAAAGTTGACTTATTTTTGGAGGGAGTTGCAAATTTCAAAATTTAGCTAGAGGCCACCAAAAAGTGTTATTTATGGCTATTTTGGGAACCCTGGGTAGTAGTAGATTTAAGGGGGAAAGTGTAGAGTCAAGAATAGGTGGTAAAATAGAAACCCTAGCGGATTTGGGGGTTACATAAGGTAGAAGATTCCAAAGCTTAGGGATGTGTAGCTGTAGTGTGTTGTAGCCTGTGGATGATTGATTCCTCTGATTGTAATTGAGCTTCTATAATATAATAAGTTGTCCAAATCAATAAAGAATTATTCTATTTTCTATGTGCCATTTTTGTTGCTATTTTTTTTATGATTTACCCCCTTCATCAGAATGCAAGATATGCAAAAAATGGATTTGTTGAAAAGACTTTAGAAACTTCCAAGTAAATGCAATTGGCACATGTAAAGCCAAATTCTACAACCTTTTCTAGCATCCTCCCTATCTATACCAAAATAGGATCTTTAGATTAGTGTATGGACAACCATTAAATCATAAAGGATATATGAATTTTGTCACATGTTGTAATTGCAGCTGCCCTTGTAGACATGTATGCAAAGTGTGGAAGCATAAACAAGGCACGTGGGTTGTTTGATACAACACCACAAAGAGATGTCCTCTCATGGGATGCAATGATTGCAAGATATGCAAAAAATGGATTTGTTGAAATGACTTTAGAAACTTTCATGTTAATGCAATTGGCACGTGTAAAGCCAAATTCCACAACCTTTGCTAGCATCCTCCATATCTCTACCAAAATAGGATCTTTGGAATACTATATGGACATCCATCAAAGCATAAATGATATATGAATTTTGTCAGATGTCATAATTGCAGCTTCCCTTGTAGACATGTATGCAAAGTGTGGAAGCATAGACAATGCACATGGATTGTTCAACCTAACACTCAACCATGAAAATTGGAAGCATAACAAGGCATGTGGATTATTGAAAAGGCTTTAGAAACTTTCAAACAAATTCAATTGGCACGTGTAAAGCCAAATTCCACAACCTTTACCAGCATCCTCCCTATTTGTACCAAAATAGGATCTTTGGAATAGTGTATGGACAACCATCAAAGAATAAAGGATATATGATTTTTATCACATGTTGTAATTGCAGCTTCCCTTGTAGACATGTATGCAAAGTGTAGAAGCATAGACAAGGCATGTCGACTATTTGATAGAATACCACAAAGAGATGTCCTCTCATGGGATGCAATGATTGCAAGATATGCAAAAAATGGATTTGTTGAAAATACTTTAGCAACTTCCAAGTGGCACATGTAAAGCCAAATTCCACAACCTTTGCTAAGACTTTATAAAATTTCAAGAAAATACAATTGGCGGATGTAAAGCCAAATTCCACAACCCTAGCCAGTATCCTCCTTGCCTATGCCAAAATGGACATCTATCAAAGGATAAAAGTTATGGGAATTTTGTTAGATGTTGTAGTTGCAACTGCCCTCAAAGACATGTATGAAAAGTGTGGAAGCATAGACAAGGCACATGAATGGTTTGGCATGATGCCTCAAAGAAATGTCACCTCATGGAATGCAATGATTGTAAGATATGAACAAAATGGATTTTTTGATAAGGCTCTAGAAACTTTCAAGAAAATGGAATTGGTAGGTGTAAAGCCAAATTCCAAAACCTTAGAAATGGTATCTTTGGAACATGGTATAGACATGTACATCAAAGCATAAAGGATATAGAAATTTTGTTAAATGTTGTAGTTGCAACTACCCTGCGATACATGTATGCAAAGTGTGGAAGCATATACAAGGAACGTGAACAGTTTGACATAATACCTCAAAGAAATGTTGTCTCATGGAATGCAATGATTTCAATATATGCATGAAATGGAGTTTTCATAAAGCTTTGAAAAAATTCACAAATGCACAAAATAAAATTTCAACCAAATGCAATTGGAAACTCAAAAACCAAATTGCACAACCTTATCCAACATCCTCCTTGCCTATGCCAAAATGAGATCTGGGGAACATGGTGTGGACAACCATCAAAGCATAAAGGGTATAGGAATTTGTCACATATTGTATTTGTAGCTACACTTGTAGACATGTATAGAAAGTGTGGAAGCATAGACAAGCCACATGAATTGTTTAACATGACACCTCAAAGAAATGCACAATCTCACAAAATGCAATGATTGCAAGATATGCACAAAATAGATTATTTGAAAATGATTTATAAACTTTCAAGAAAATGCAATTGGCACATGTAAAACCAAATTCCTATAACGATAATTGATCATCATATTAAATATTTAATAAAAAATGTCATATACATAATGTCATGAACATAACATCTAGTTTATATACAAAGCCATATAGGCATGTCCAAACAAAGTCATACAGGCATATACAAAAATATACATCGGTAACATACAAAAGTATGTATACAAAGCCATCTTGGCATACAAAAATGTCCCAAAAACTAGTTTCCTATGGACTTTTATGAAATAATCGGTGGCCCTTGCTTGATCGTGAAGATGGAGAGCCAATCAGTGACTCATCCTCTCTTTGCCGCAAGTAGACCTCCTCGACAGACGTTCATCCAGCTCCACCTGTTAATACAATCAAACAATATGCACATTAATATAGAAAATGTATGAAATATATAACATCACATATGTAATCGATCACTTGCTTCCATCCAATGATCACTCTCCATCATCTTGTCACTCTCTTCATCCCCAGTTGGACATTTTCATAATTTTATATTTCTTGTTTTATCTCATGTCATAATTTTATGCGCCAATAACATGAGATAAAATAAGAAATATAAATTATGATATTTTCATGTTATTGGCTCATACCTTGGTCAAACAATTTGAAGACATCATGGTTGCAGCAATGCCTACCTACACTGACTCACGAAGATAAGGAGGAGTCTCCATATTCAGTATATGAAAATCACGTTCAACATTATTCAACCAAAATAGATATATAACATTATTTTAAAAATGTATAATGATTAGAAATGGTTAATTTTACCTCTGTATAAGTGGTGGATTTGTGTCCAAGTGACCAAGGAAACTGTGGAGGTGCCGGTGACTATTGAAATCATCAAATTGTCACAAAATAATATTACCATTGATATATCTAAAATAATTATGATCATGTGATAAATTACATACCTGCTAACTTGACCTCCTCTCATAACTGACCAATGGATGGCTAACAAAGGCAAGATGAATACTCTGACCCTAGAATTTCATTGTGCAGACAATTACATGTTGGCAAGAGACACTGTGTGGCTTCATGATTGTTGTCATTGATGGCAACAAAGTGTTGGCAAGAGACACATTGGAGCTTCATGATTGTTGTCATTGATGGCAACAAAGGTTAACCCACACATCCGCAGGACATGATGAGTCTCTACTGGAAGGCAGATTGCAGAGTGTTGTGATCCAATAAGCAAGAACAGAGCATGTGGTGAGGTCTGACAGTTAAGTCCGGATCTCTCAGAGGATGTATCTTGGTGAAGTACGGATTTGGGGAAGTTAAGAGGACTACCTTGATTGATAGATTCCAAGGATTTAGCCTCCGGTGATAGATGAAGAAAAAGATATGAATACTTGAGTGTCGAGTTCCTGATTGGCAGTGTGGACAGAGGAAGAACTAACTGGCAGAACATCAGACATTATTCCGGATGTGTTACTGATGTTGGTAAAGGTACTTAAGGCATAAGTTATGATTGGCCGACATGATTGATGACTTCTACAAGTATATCCTTGATCTGCATTACATGGTAATCAAGGATTCAGCCGACAGATTAGAGTTTGTGGAAAATATTGACTATTCCAGATGCTGACTAGAAAGGTGATGAAATCACTTGTGCGGATATATATACAAGATGGATTTAGTTGTGAGAAGTGTTGTGGTTATGGGGAAGTGTGAAGAAAAGCAATAGAGTAGAGTGAAAGGATTAAGGTAGGTCCGGTATGTGAAAGGACAGCAACACTAAGGAAGAGAAAGGATGAAGTGCAGCAGATCAGTGTACTGAGTTTAACCAGAACTAAACTCCAGCATATGTAGATGCTCTTTATCAATTCAAGCATTGTATTACACTCTTTATAAATTGTAGACAGTGAGTCTCTTGTAGGCAGTGGGCCTCTTGTGAGCAGTGTGCTCGGCTAGTGAGCCCTAATTGGCAAGTGCCATTTTGTAATTCTATTCTTCTAACAGAGAATACAATCTTGGGTTAATCACCCCATGGTTTTCTCCCTTAACAGGGTTTCCACGTTAAAAATATTATGTCATGTGTATTTCCATTTCATGGTTATGTTTGCTTGTTTGAATTGATGCTGCACTAATTATTAAGAAAGTTTAGAAAGTTGAAATAATTAAGATAAATGATTCACCCCCTCTCAGTTATCAACAATTGGTATCAGAGCCAAGTACCTCTTAACAAAGCCTAATATCTTGAGGAAGATCTGGGAATTCAAGTGGATGTATATGGTATAAGGGAGCAACTCAAGACTGCCCTTGATGATCTTGAGCAATCAAACTCTGAAGTCAATGAATTAAAGGAAAGACTCAAACAGGCTGATGATTTCATAAAAGAACTAAAAGAGAAAGGAGCTACTACAGCAACTGGCAATTCAAGGTGAAGCCAATGATACAAATGGAGATCTGAAGGAGAAAACCAAGTTATGTGAAAAGTTATCAAAAGAAATCATTATGGTAAAACATGAAATGAAATTAGGAGTTATGAAGTTTACCCAAGAGGTTGAAGAGAAAAGAAAAACTAAAGATGATCTAAGACAATCTCTCAAGGAGAAATCAGAAGATTGCCACAAGATGGATAGAATTATCAGACATCTTGAATCTGATCTTGAAGATGCTAAAGATAATGAAGAAAAACTTCAGGATCAAATAGTCTCTCTTAAAAGGGATCTTCAAACATCAAATGAATATAAAGAGAAATTCAAGATAAGCTTTGCTCAACTTGAAGTTCTTCTTGAAAGCCAAAAGAGAGTAGATGACAAGTGTGCTTTAGGGTATGAAAAAGGTGAAAGCTCCAGATCTGATCAGAAGAAATTTGGATCAGAAAATCCAAGGAACAGGCCTAGAAGACCTCCGGTATGGTAGCCTAATACTCAAAGATATCCATCCTTCAATGGATACTGCCACAACTGTAATAACTTTGGTCATAAAGCTAATTAGTGTAGAAAGAGAATGAATCAGACTAATACATCCTTCTCGGAACAGTGTTTCAACTATAAAAGGTATGGTCACAAATCTCAAGAATGCAAAAATATGCAAATAAATAATTCATTCAATGGTAGATGCTTTGCATGCAATAGAATATGTCATATGGCTAATCAATGCAAATCAAGAGGATATCAATCAAATATGCAAAGAAATGTTGTTTTCCAAATTTGCAATAGATCTGGTCATATTGCAAAATTCTGTAGAAGCAAGAATCAGGACAAAAGAGGTCCAATATATCATAATCAAAATCAAGATAAGGAAAAACAAAAAGTGAATGCGGATGAAGTTCAAAGTGAGATGAACAAGATTTGGGTAAAGAAAAGTACAGAGAATGTAGAGGATAGATCCGCACCAGACTCTGGTGCTGATATTTCTTCCAGAAATTAAATAAGTGAGCTCTGGCTCAGGGGGAGACACAAAGAAAACCTTGTTCCCCCAGCCATTCAATTGGTGCCGGAACTAGCACAAGAGGAGTTACGGATTAAAGGGTTCATAAGAGAAACATCTAAATAAACTATGGTTAAGATTTGGAAGATCTGTAAGATGTTTAAGATCAAGATTCATCTGGTTCTTCAAGTCATCCGAATAAGGCAAACTGAAATGACTTAGGTCAAGCATTTATTGCAACTTGACATTAGGGTTTGTGGAGCAATATAAGGGTTTTCTCATTATGCATTTGTTCATTCTGCATTCAAGAAGAAACGAAAAGAGAAGCTCTACAACAAAATTCCTCAAGCTCATCAAAGATCATTTGCAAAAGTCAATTCATCCAGAAATCGGTCCGGCTAACTCCATGAAACCGAAAGGCACAAAAGGTATTCTCCGTTATCAAATATCTCTCTGCAAATCTTTGAAAGATGACTACTCCAAATATAGTGAAGATTTCTGATAGGCCACGACCTAAATTTAAGAAGCATCCATATAAATCCCTAGAAGTTGATCCCCTCGGCACTTTTTCAAGCATTCTACATGGGGTTCTACATGTAGAAGATGTTAGGGCATATATTCATGCGAATATTAAGGAATTTGGTGAATCTAAGCTGGCTGATATCTATCACAATCAGTTAATAGATGATTCTTTTGAGCTCAAACCTCAGTTCAAGGCCATCCGAGATAAGCATTTTGCACAGTGCATTCATTTCCCCTGTTTTGAAGAAGATGAATGGGTCTAGTATGTGTTGAGCAGAGTACATGATAACTTCCTATGGTTGAGTAGACCATTTAAGATCACCAAAGATGCAATTAGGGCAGTAACTAGTCTGCATTCATCCGGTGGGATACCTGTTCTCAAATCTGTCAAGAATCAGATAGTGAGTGATGCAACCGAATCAAAATTTGACAAGAGAGCTATGACAATTGAAGATATCACTGATCCGAATATCAAATTTGCATCCATGATAATTGGTTACAAAATTTATCACTCCAGTAGGGAAAATTCAGTACCAAGAACTGCAGTTTATTCATCTTATCAGATGTTAAAAGAAAATGCTGACTATGATCTATGTGAACTTCTTCTAAACCAACTATTAGAGAATCTACAGAAGATCAAGAAGGATAAGAAAAATTCCTTCAAGTATGGTGGGATGTTATTGTGTCTATTTTTCTACTTCATGAGTGAGCTGCCTGGATCAAGTGGTTAGGTTTGGCAGAATGATAGACCTGTTGCAATCCAAATCAGAGACTATTTGCATGGGCTTGGAGATGCCAAGACAAGAAATACAGCTCTGTGGGGTTATTTCAAGAACTTCCAAAATTCAATGCAAGCAAGAGAGAGAATTCCCAAATCTCTAGTTCAAAACTATAAGGATACAGTTTGTTTTATCGTTGAAACTGATCAGTGCCAAATAGAAACTGTGGAACCAAGGACAGTCTGGATCATGTCGATGGGGTATGAGGTGGATGAGAAACTTGTGGAGCTGCATGTCCAACACATGCTTAATCAACCCAAGGATCCCAAAGTAGAAAGATTTGGAACCTTTGAAGAATTGAGTATAAAAATTCATGTGGAACTTAGACAACCAGAGGTAAAGAGAAAAGTGAGAAAAGAAGTAGAGTATATTGCCAAAAGATATGGCATATCAAAAGAATCTCTTGATGCCAATAGAGAAAAGGTGGAAAGGGTAGAGAAAGAGAAGGAAGAAGTAGAAAAGGCAAGTGATCCAGTAGAAGTCCCCTCCCGGACCAGATCCTCTAAAAGGGCTGCACCTATCTCTGATAAAAGCTCAAAGACATCAAAACTAGAAGTCCAGACATCCGGAAAAGGAGAAAAGAGAACAAAGAAAAAGGCAACAAGATCCTATGTTAGCCTAAAGGATGATAAATAAACTGAATCAGATGAGGAGGTCAAGAAAATGAGGAAAAAGAAGAAGATATCCAGTGAAACCAAGGAGGCAGAAGCAGAAGAGTTTGTTGAAAGGACCACCCTGTCCTTAGATGATATAGTTAAGGCAATCACTGTGGATGGAAATCTGAAGCCATGAACAAAATTTTATGATGAATACAGTGAAGCTAATCAAAAGATTTTGTAGGATGCCATAGTTAAGTATCTAAATAGTTACAACAAGGCTTTCATTGATATTGTATCTTTAATTCCTAAAAGCCTTGAAAAGGAACTTGAATTGAGGAAGAATAATGCCAAAGAGAAGGATATGGAGATCCAGAAACAGTTAGCTATTCAGCTTTATCCCTCCATCACTCCTAAGAAGAAGAGTATGATCTTCAAAGATTGTAAAGATGAATTCCGGAGCAAAGCTAGAATGAATTAGCTTATGCTCAGAAAAACTGACGAAGTAGCAAAAGAGACAGAAGAGATCCTCTAGAATGCATACAAAAGATTCAACATTCCTATTATAGAGGACTTAGGTGATGATCCCTCGGCTACAGATATTGAAGAAGAAGCTACTGAGATAGTAGCAGAAGAGGTTAAGGAGACAAGGGAAGATAAAGGTAAGGACTTGGAATCCTCTGCTCTGGAAGAGGTGGCCCATGAACAAACAAATATATCTCCTCTAGTTTCCCCTACAGTCTCTGGATCTAAAGGAGAAGAAAGAATAGAGGAGAAAGAAGAAGAAGCGAAAGGAAGAGAAGAAAGTCAAGCTAAGAAGAACATAAGTGATAGTATAGAAGAGAAGAAATCTCTGTCTCCGGCAAGAGACACTGCAGAAACTATCAAGGACTTCTTGACAAAAGAAATGTTGGAGATTGATGAATTGGAGTTACTTCAAGGTCCATTTAACATTGACTCTCTCTCCCCGGTTCAAACAATGAAGATAGCTTCATTTGCCAATGCGAAGGCAAAAGAAAAACTCCTGAAGTCTCACATGGAAGACTGTGAGCTTATAGCAGCTGCATCCGAAGTGTTAGAAAAGATCATGCCATCTTTTCAAAAGTATCCCTCAGCCTCCTCATCTAGTAATCTCAAATCTCTGATCAATAGTATTAGTACACATTTCAATTCTCTAGAGAAATCAGCTGAGGAGAAGGTCAAGAAAGAGTTTTTGGATAAGAGATTCTCTGAGTTGCAAGGGCTAATAACAAATGATAGGAGAGTAATGGGTATTGGGATAAAGAGCTTGGAAAATGCTCTCAAGGACGGAGGAGATGTATACAAATTTTGTATATCCTGGTCTAAAGCAACAGTGGAGATTGAGAAGAAAGTGAAAGAATAGGAGGACAAACTAACAAAACTTTCTCAAAATTTTGATCCACTTACCACATCCATAATAAATCAAGAATGTCAGACGATTGCAGTTTTGAATGAAATTAAAAAGCTTGAAGAAGAGAAGAAAAATAGAATCAGCAGGTTGAATGAACTTAGAGGAATAATTATCCCTAAGTTAGAGGCCACGCATGAGGCCATAACAGAAGCCCAGATCACAGCTCAGACCAGTGATCTAACAGATCTAAAAAGGGCAGATGCATTTGAATTCCTGTTAAGTGGTCATATATCATTTTGGATAGAATGAAGCAAAGTTGGGAAACAGAATTTGTCCAATTAAAGACAACTTTTGCAAACATTCTTCAGTATATGTAAGTATGCCATATGTATATACTTATGTGACCAAGTATAGTTGAAATTTTAAAAATTTTGGTGTGCGGACCCCACCCTTTGCCATTGATGTCAAAGGGGGAGTGATGAGAAATCAAAAATGTTGTATCCAGCTAAGGGGGAGTTCTGGAAAATGTACATAGAGATAGAGCATCAGCTAAGGGGGAGTCGAGTATAACACTTAGTCATTTTTCACTAAGTGTTGCCATTAATGCCAAAGGGGGAGATTGTTGGAAAGAGACACATTGGAGTTTCATGATTGTTGTCATTGATGGCAACAAAGGTTAACCCACACATCCACAGGACATGATGAGTCTCTACCGGAAGGCAGATTGCTGAGTGTTGTGATCTGGTAAGCAAGAACAGAGCATGTGGCGAGGTATGACAGTCAGGTCCAGATCTCTCAGAGGATGTATCTTGGTGAAGTATAGATTTGGGGAAGTCAAGAGGACTACCTTGACTGATAGATTCCAAGGATTTAGCCTCCGGTGATAGATGAAGAAAAAGATATGAATACTTGAGTGTCGGGTTCCTGATTGGCAGTGTGGACAGAGGAAAAACTGACTGGCAGAACATCAGACATTATTCTGGATGTTTTATTGATGTTGGTAAAGGTTCTTAAGGCATAAGTTATGATTGGCCAACATGATTGATGACTTCTACAAGTATATCCTTGATCCGCATTACTTGGTAAGCAAGGATTCAGCCGACAAATCAGAGTTCATGGAAAATATTGACTATTCCGGATGCTGACTAGAAAGGTGATGAAATCACTTGTGCGGATATATATACAAGATGGATTTAGTTGTGAGAGGTGTCGTGGTTATGGGAAGTGCGAAGAAAAGCAATAGAGCAGAGTGAAAGCATTAAGGTAGGTCCGGTATGTGAAAGGATAGCAGCACTAAGGAAGAGAAAGGATGAAGTACAGCAGATCAGTGTACTGAGTTTAACCAGAACTGAACTCCAGCATATGTAGATGCCCCTTATCAGTTCAAGCATTGTATCACACTCTTTAGAAATTATAGACAGTGAGTCTCTTGTAGACAGTGGGCCTCTTGTGAGCAGTGTGCTCAGGCAGTGAGCCCTAATTAGTAAGTGCCATTTTGTAATTCTATTCTTCTAACAGAGAATACATTCTTGGGTTAATCACCCTGTGGTTTTCTCCCTTAACAGGGTTTCCATGTCAAAAATATTGTGTCATGTGTATTTCCATTTCATGGTTATGTTTGCTTGTTTGAATTGATGCTACACTAATTATTAAGAAAGTTCAAAAAGCTGAAATAATTAAGATAACTGATTCACCCCCCCCTCTTAGTTATCAACAAAAAGTCTATCCCACACATCTGCAGCACATAGTATGCTTATACCAGAACTTAGATTGAAGATTGTTTTGGTCCGGTGAACAAGAACAGATCATGTAGAAAGGTCCAACAAATAGGTCTGGATCTCTCAGATGGTGTAACTCAGCAAGTTGCAGACTTGGACAAGTCAAGAGGAGTATCATGACTACTATATTCTAGAGATTGAGCCTCCGGTGATGAAACATGGAAAAGATATGAGCATCTAAGTGTTGGGTTCCTAACAGGCAGAGCAGACTAAGGAAGAACTGACTGGAAGAGTATCAGAATTCAATCCGGATGAGTAATTGATGTTGATCAAGCTATTTAAGGGATCATACATGGTTTGCCGACATGATTGATGACTTCTATGTCTATGTTTTTGATACGCATCACATATTAAGCATGGATTCATCTGACATATTAGTATTTTGTAAATATCTTAAGTATTTCGATTGCCGACTAGAAAGTTGTTGAAATTCTTGATGCAGATATAAGTACTAGATGAATTCTAGTATGTTGAAGTGTGTGTGTGTAGATGTGATGAAATAAGGTGCGAAGAAAGGTAGAGATAAGTGTGGAAGCAGCAATACAAGTCTGGTATGTGACAGAGCAGCAACACTAGAGCAGAGGAAGAATGAAATGCATTAGATCAGTATATTGAGCCTAACCAGAACTGAACTATAGCATTTGTGGATGCCTCTCATTAGTTCAAACACCTGGTTACATTCTATAAAATTTGTAGACAGTGAGTCCCTTCTAGGTAGTGTGCCTCTTGTGAGCAGTGTGCTCGAGCAGTGAGCCCTAATTGGCAAGTGCCATTTTGTACTTCTTATTCTTTTAATAGAGAATACAATCTTGGGTTAGTCACCCTGTTGTTTTTCCCTTAATAGGGTTTTCCATGTAAAATTCCTTGTGTTATTGTATTGATTTTATTTCTGCTCTCATGATTATGTAAGCTTATTTGTTTTGATGTTGCACTAATTATTAAGGTAGAAAAGAAAATTAAGAAATTTGAGATAACTGATTCACCCCCCCTCTTAGTTATCTGCCTTGTTTCCAACAATTGGTATCAGATCTAAGTTCCTTTAAATATAGCCTAACAGCTTAAGGAAGATCTGCGAATCTCAATGGATATGTATGGTATGAAGGAACAACTTCAGTCTGCCCTAGATGATCTTGAGCAATCTCACTCTGAAGTCAATAACTTGAGAGAAAGACTTGTTGGTTTTTTATTCTGAATCAGCATTAGGGTTTGCTAGTTCTAATGCACAGGCAGATTCAGCCAACTGAATACAGGAGGTTGCGTGAGCTCCTCCCCTTCACTTCTGGTTCTGCCGCACCAAGGGGGGTGTCCCTATTTGATAAAAGTATAACCTTGACTAGCTCAATGATAGAAGGATTTAACTTGACGGCAATAGGTAGAATACTCTCATGTATGGACCAAAATTTGTGTAACAAATCACAAGGTTGGCAACATTCTTAGACATAATGTCTGGTTAGGTATGAGAGCATGCAGAGGTTCCTAATCCTAATCCTACAACTAATAGGTGGAAGTGATGAGATGGGTTGAAATGGTGTTTGGAGTGATGGGACTTTCCTAGACCCATTGAACAGACAAATTCCCAAACTAGTGCCTTATCTGGGTAGCAGAGTCATATCTAAGACTATAAATGTCTCCCCATGACAACATAAATTCATATCCAGAGGACCTAAGAATAATGCTACTGCCTGACAGCAACATGTCCAAGAAAGATTATCATAAATGATCATGCTTAATAGATCCTATGATGCAATCTATTTCCCTTTGTATATGATCAAAAGCCTATTTAACCACTCCTTGAGCAGACGCAATAAATCAGACACACAGTATGCATACACTAAAAAACTTGGAAGTCCTTGACAACCTTGTTTGAAAGGAAAACAAATGACATACAGGAGACAATCAGAAACAATACACACACAGGTGTTTTTCATTTAAAATCAATCTGCATAGAAGGTCATCACAGAGAAAATCATCATTTACAATCCAAGATAGATTAGTACACCAGACTAAGGACCGAGTCTGTAGCAAAAAATGCCTTTCAAAATGTGAACACCTTATGTTCAGAGTCAGAGCTGAAAGCCCAAAAAACCTCCAACCTCTCAAAAGTAACACAGCCAAAACCATTTATACAGAACTGTGTACATTCAGCAATTAATTACATGGCCAGAAGTCAAAAATCTGCCATATACATCCATCAGAGGGAATAGCGCTCAGAAGCCATCAATGCAACAGACAAGGGAGGCCTCGAGCCTTGCGTTGCCATCTGGGAGTCTTCATTCACAATCGGGTAGTTTAATCACTTGTACCATCGCCCATACTCCTGCTACAGTCGCCATTGATGGCCCAACAACCTGCAACCATCGAGAAAACTATCGCTGCGTTCAAATGGAAGTTTCCTACCAAAACGTCCTCTTCGTAGGCTCAAACTACACAGGGGAATAATCGCACATGCACGGTGCCGAGACCACACTAGCACTTTATAAACATAGCTGCATGCATAATAGGTGTCGAGCGTTTTGCCGCGCTCGACACACGACCCTTCGCCAAAAGCCCATCGGCCAAATCTACACCATCGGCTTGCCCCAAAAACGTCTCGCCGATCTCAATCGTCTCACCGACGACACCTCCGCAAGCCTCTGTCGGCCAGACATAGTCTATTGGCCAGCCCAAAAGCTTCCTTGGCCGATAGACCAACTCTCCCCGATGGCCACCAAAACACCCTCGTCGGTGAAATCTCCACTGTCGGCCCAACATCTGCCCATTCACCCAACAGTCTATGTCATGCCGATGACCGTTCCAAATCCCTTGTCGCCTCACCAAGACATAGACCATCAGCACACCAATGAAAGCTCCCACCGACCTCAAAAGTCCTACCGATGCCTACCTTCACATTCCCCATCGGCTAGAGAAACACCATCAGGCCAACACATTCCATCCCTGCCAACACAGCCAGTCACACTGACCACCAACGAGCCACACTCTGCTCCACTATCGGCCAAACACTCATCATTGGAGCAACTGAAAAAACACTGGCCGACACCCTTAGTCACACCGACGAACACCTCCCTAAAGCCTCCAACTTCCACATCAGCCAGAGAAGACCCATCAGTGGACCCTCCAACTACTAGCCTGATATGCAATCTTACTCTGATGGCATTCCCCATCAGGCAAACTCCTTACATAGGCGGCCCAAAAATTTGCTACGCCGATGGACATCCATCAGCCAGACCAAAACAATCGGAGCACTCAAGAAATCTTTCGCCAATGAAGCCAATCACTCCGATAAGACCAAAAACATAAAGCCTTGAACCATTGAACCCTGAACCAAAAGGGTTCAACACGAGGGTTCAACGCGATGGTTCAAACATCAAAAATAATACTCCATAGGTAACAAAGCTTCGAACCATTGAACCTTGAACCAAAACAAAAGGGTTCAAGCGGGAGGTTCAACGATGCAATATTTGCGCAAGGCAAATGCATAATGCGACCCGTTAGAAGAAAATTGAACCCTAAACCGCTAAACCACTGAACTTAGAGAAAAAAGGGTTCAAGTTCAAACTGAAATGTCGAAGACACAAAAACGAACCCATGCCGACGGAGAAAAGATGAAGACCCCTCCTCAAGAAATGAGATGCAGATGCTGAAAAGTACTGAAGGGGTGTCAAAACTTAGAACCTTTTGGATATTTTGGGATGGTGCCTGCATGAAAATTGCTAAATTAACTGATAGTGAAATTAGGCACCAACAAGACTCAAACAAGCTGGTGATTTCATAAATGAGCTAAAAGAAAAACTGAGTATCTCTGTGAAAAAGAGAAAGGAACTACTTCAAAAATTAGTAAGTCAGAGTGAAGCCAATGATACTAATGAAGATCTGAATGAGAAAAACAAGCTATGTGAGAAGTTGTGAGACCGATTATTTTTCCTTCTTTATTTTGATCATTATGCTTTTCAGTTGATGACATTATCAGACTTTTTAGAGGCTATGGTTTCATTATGCAGTCTTGATTATATCTCCTGATTTTGATAGGACATTGATTAGACATATGTGATTCGATTTGATCATATTTGATGCTATTTTGTGATTCGACATATGAGATATATATTTGATGATGCTTTGTGATGAGAATTCTAGTTATTTATGTGATGTTGACTAATTGACATATGATTGAAAAATGCAGTTTAATTCAGAATTATGTTATTGATGATTGTTGCTATATTCTATGGCTTGAATTTAATTCCAGTTGCTTCGGCTATGATTATCATGATATGATTGACACTTGATTGAGATGTGTAGGTTTACATTCCCAAG
This sequence comes from Cunninghamia lanceolata, assembly GCA_027924645.1. Lineage (NCBI taxonomy): Eukaryota > Viridiplantae > Streptophyta > Pinopsida > Cupressales > Cupressaceae > Cunninghamia > Cunninghamia lanceolata. The sequence continues at coordinate 10,743,945 of BSBN01000112.1, read as the reverse complement.
CCACGGGATATTGGAGGTAGAATTCACACTATTTTATTCCTCGTGAAACCAATCCATTCCCAAGAGAGATGAGGATCACGTTTTAAATTGAATGTGATTTAAGTGCTTGATTTAATTTTTAATCATTTTGGCCTAGTACCCCTTTGTTTAATTTATTAATATTAAGTGTTGTATAATTTTTATTTGACTTACACCACTTGGTATTTGTTTTTTATTTTTGAGGCCTTTTAAAGTGGATTTATGACCCCCTAGGTGAACCCTAGTGTCCCAAAAGTTACCCTAGGTGGTTACCCATGGGTCTAGGGTCAATTTTAACTAACTAACCCTTGGATTAACTTACTTTTGGTCACTCTAAACTATGGTTTAGTCAAAGTGATGAAATTTGAAATTAGGGAAGGTGGGAGATGAGTCATGCTTTGGGAAAGACTCATCTCCCTTCCCCAAGTTTGGGAATCCTTTCCCAATGAAGACTTGGGAGGTCTCCAAGACTCCCAAGTGTGTGGGATCTTCCTCCAAGGCTCTCACACATGTGTGAGAGCATCTTGGAGGGAGATGGCTCTTTGAGAGAATAAGAGGATGCCATATGGCATCCCTTATCCTCTTGGAGGTTTGAGTGGGAATGCCACCTCACCACTTCTCCTCTCACACATGTGTGAGAGAAGAAGTGGATAAGGTGAGTATTGAGATGGAATGGGAGAATGACACTTTTTATCCTCACACTTCCTCTCCCTTACAAGTAGCATTAGAGGAGGAAGGAGAAGGTGACAAGTGTCACCTTTTCATTCCTCAAGGCCAACATTGTTGTCCTATATTATCTCCTCTTGTTGAGGAGTGTGGGGTTCTGGCATTTTTGAGTTTCTTTCTATTTTGGAGGAATTTGGGAAAGTTAGAGGAATTCTTGAAGATTGCATGGTTTGAGAAAGCTTGGAGCTCTTCACCAAACGTGCTTCCATTATAGGGTTTTGAAGGTAAGCCTCTTAAACTATGTTTTCTTGACCCTTGCTTATTTATTGTATTGTGTTGTGTTCTTGGTTGTTTATTGTTTCATTGTTTTTTGTGGGATGGGAGTATGGTGAGAGCACCTCCATTTGGAGGTAAGGCTCAACTTGTTTGGAGTAGGGTAAAGGAACCTCCTTGAGGTCACTCCCATATTGTGATATTTATGCCTTGAGGGCTTTTTACTTGTTGGAGAGATTATTTGAATGGCAAGAGTGCCATGGAGATTATTTTGTGATATTGGAGAGTTGGGTTTTTTTGGAGATTTTTGGCTTGAGGCCATGAGATTGGTATTCTTGGTATTTTGGGTGGCCTTTGAAGTAGAGGGGTCCATTCCCTACCCCCATCAACTTATTTTCATGAGTAGAGTTATGTGTTTATCCTTAGGGTTGTTTTTGTGTTGATGTGTTTGATATTTGTTGTGGAGTTGTTGCACCTGTGTGAATCTGTACCTCCCTAGCTCGGGGGTGACCCACTTGCGAGGTCTACAGTAGGGAGAAGTGGCTGGGTTGTTCTTCTTTTTGTTGTGTTTATTTGCAGGTTTTGAGTGAAGAAATGGAGTTGTTGTGGAGCTCATTTTTGGGTGGCTTAGTTGTATTTTATTGGCTGTTTGAGCTATGGCCATTGTGGCCTTAGTGTAAAATTTGTTTTGTTATCCTTGCCATGTGTTTGGCTGTATTAAATGCTGTAAGAGAAATATTCTTTTTATTTTATTAAAATGCTGGTTATTCTCTAAGTGTGAGTTATAGTTTGTGAAATGCATGTGAAAATACTTCTTGTTGCTGCCATGATTTTCCCTTCAAAAAAAAATATATGAGTGTTATTAAATAAATGTTATTGCATACAAGAAAGAAAGATAAAAAAATTTAATTAATTTCTGTTATTATATTGACAAATGTATTATTAGTTGATATTGGAAAGAAGTCAAAATTTAGATTAAAATGTATTTTCTACCTCATTGCTTCTTTTTTAAAAAATAAAATAATGTATTTTGTGTATTTTAACTATTTCAAAAGAAATATATGTTTCTTTTAGTGTATGTTTCAAAAAAAAGAAGAGAGGTTAATACTCATATATCTAATTATTATTCAGAAATGAAATATTAGTACTAAAAAAAAATAGAGTTAAATCTGAAAGTTCATTTTCTGTTGATTAAACTTGCTGGTAGAAAGTGGTTTTTGAGTATATATATATATATATATATATATATATATATATATATATATAATACATCCATATCTTCTTTTATTTAGTTGTTGTTCATTTCTTCCTTTAAAATTTCTATTGCTTATACACAGATAATTTTTTTTTTTTTTAAAAGAAAAGAAACTATAGTTTGACTACTTTCTGTATATATAAATGTATATATAACAGTAGAAGAGACATATTCACTGTGTTTAATGAAAGGGGTAGAATGTATATATATCTGTATATATATATATACATATATATGCATATATATATAGATTTACAAATATAAAATAAAACATATACATTTAATATTTATAGAATAGGGTTTAGTTTAAGAAAAAAATAAAAAAAAAAGAGAATGTGGGTGGCGGCGCTGCCCACAGCAGTAGCATTTTGGAGGGTGTGGGGAGGAGGCTCTGTCTCCACCCACACCCATGGGTGTGGGTGGAGGCAAAGCCTCCTCCCCACACCCCTGAACTCCCAACACTCCATAGTTCCCGCTGCTAACTCTGCACCCCCCCGCATCCTCCTGCTCACGGCAGCTCCCCCTTCAGCTCCCTACACCTCGATATCCCCTAGCTGCCATAGCGACGGCCCCCACCGGGCACTTTAGTATTGCACTCTTCTTCCCTCTCTGCCATTCTCACGCTGTCCTTCCCTTCATCCCCTTTTCATCCTTTAAACCTGCAAAATGTGATCAGTGTATAACTACGGCAGTGAATATATTGATATGTATATATATGTATACATTTGCCAAAAAATAAAAATAAACATGGATTTGTGATACGAATATACCTTCGGGTTGGCCTTTCATGGCTGCCAAGGAACCCTAGCCTGCAAAACAAGAGGGAGAAACAAGCAAAGGAAAAGAGAGAATGAGTTAAGGAAAATTAGGGCAACATAGGAAGCAATAGAATAAACAAGTTTAGGGTTCTCCTTTGAAAACTAGTGTTATTATGAAATTAGGGTATTTCCATTTTAGAAAACAATATTTTAGATTTGAGAGGAGTGTGTGAGGATACTTGTTCTTTTTATTTATTTTTTTATCCTCTATTTTTATTTGCCCTTATTTCCTTCTTGTGTCCTTTTTAATTTTTGGTTTTATTTTTAAATGGGGTTTTGCATTTTGACTTTTATTACCTTGTGATTTCAGTTTATTTTGGGAAATTAATTTTATTTAAATTGGGAAGAAATTATCCCTTGTTCTTAAATTCATCCTAGTTGGGAGTTTTATTCTTTTATTTTTCCTTAGCGAGATTTTTATCATTTTAGTTATTTATCTATTTTCATTATTATTTTACGGGAAGAGTTATTTAAACTCTTCCCCTTCTCTATTTATTATTTGAGTTAGTTATTAAATATAATGCCCAAATTATATTTAATAATGGACTCAATCTTTCCCTTTGGATTTAATTGGCGACATGTTATTATTTTCCTATTTAATATTGAATTTTTAATCATTTATGCAAGGTTGATTTATTTGACCTTGGTGGGATATTTAATTTGTTATTTTAATTTATTTCAAATTTGTTCTTAAGTTGACATATTTATTCTCAAATTTTATTTAATATCTTATTGATGTTTTATTTTAAAATTTATTTTTGCGTTTATTGAAAACGCGTTATGCTGTCAGATTTTTCCTAGATTTCTAGGGTTTAATTTCTATGTTAATTTATTAGCTTTTATTCCATCATTTCATTTTAATCACACGTCCATCTTACCATCTTTTTACTTAATCATTATTTTGATTTCTTTTGGACCTGAGTTAAGGTTAGGCCTCGAAGCTGGCGGAATCATCTTCACACCTAGGAAACTTAGGGTTCAGATTAAAATCAGTCCAACCCTAAAAGTGACACACTTCATGTCGTATATCCCCTAGATGGCTATCATCACATAGTTATGTTTGACATGTTTACGCCTTATGCATATTGCCATCGAGCATGCAGACGCATGCGAGGGGCTTCTTAGGGATAGGTAGAAAAGTTTTTCGTAGTTCATGTCATGACCACATGGCAAATGTGGACATGATATATGTGTTGTTTGTCGTGACTGCATGGGAAATGTGGGCATGACATTTGGTATTAGAGCCTAAGTTTAAACACTGGGCTTGTTTTTGGGCATATTATTATTTCTACAACTTTGATTAATTTGTGGTTACCTCATTTTTGTAGGATGCCTCTAAGACAAGTTCGGCGAGTGCAGTCCCACCGCACTCCATCCCTTGAGATTCACACTGACTCTTTAGCTGAGGGATAGGATCAACTAGTCCTATACGCACATCATGCACCATTGGCCCTACAAGACATTGGGCCACAGATATTACAGACTTTACAGGCAGTTTTAGATAGGCTTCCATTGGCTGTAGCTGAGCCGCACATTAAGCTATGTGTTGAGCCCCGCGAGGATCCGTGAGAGGAGCCACGCGTGGAGCCACGAGTTGAGTCCCATGTCGAGCCACGTGTGGAGCTCCACATTGAGCCATGAGGGGCACCACGTGTGGAGCCTTATGTTGAGGTGCCAGAGACGATGGTAGAGGAAGTTGGTTCAGCCGACAGGGCCTGTAGCAGGAGTCCTTCACACCATGCTAGGCATGATGAGGCAGTATGAGTAGAGCACATTATTCACAGACCTTATGACTATTACACAGATGAGCCTATCAGGAGGTACAGAGATAGAGGAAACCCCGTTAGGGATTTGTTGATGTTGAACCCTCCTACATTCATCAGGACCATAGAGGGAGCTGAGGCAGAGGCCTGGCTCATCAGCTTAGATAGATGCTTCGCGTTGCATCATTACGAGGGAAACATGAAGGCTCATGTAGCAGTACACCTGTTGTGAGATGCAGCAGCTCCCTGGTGGTGCACTAAGGAGTGTAAGCATCACCTTTCATTAGACACCCTCACATGGGAGACCTTCATTAAGTGCTTCAATGTGCGATACTTATCAGATCATTACAAGCAACATTGCATACATGAGTTTCATGACCTCCAGTAGAGAGGACTTACAGTGGCATAGTATGAGGGTAGATTTACTGAATTATCCCATTATGCAGAGTATCTCCATGACGAGAAACTCCTGGTTCATAAGTTTATCAGAGGACTAAACCACGGCATAGCAGGGCCTGTTCGCATGGCAGACCCCCAGACTTTGACTGATGCTTCCGAGAAGGCATATATCACTGAGGAGATATAGGGATGAGGGCAGAGTTCACACCCCCAATTTCAGGATCGTGGGCAGCAGTAGCAGAGTCACCACAGGCCACCACTGCCACCTCAGGGAGGAGGATTTAGTTCCGCACCTTTACCTCCTAGACCCCCACAATAGTAGCGGCATCAACAGAGTCCATGCAAAGACCAGCGATAGTAAACACATGTAGCAAGACTTGCATGGTCGCAACAGTCCTTTGGAGGATCATAGAGTTCCATGGGCTGACCTGCGTAGCAACAGTCATCGAGCAGAACACAGACAATACATATTTAGGCTCGGGGACCATGCTATGTTTGTGTTGGAGTGGGACATCTTGCCAGGGAGTGCCCACAAGGCTTTACAGCAGGGGGACAACCTAATGCCGAAGGATCTGAGCTGAGAGTTGGAGATGTGGGTAGATCCCACCACATGCTTGCAGCGATTGACAACCGCAAGGCTGACTTTTAGACCCCCATCTTTGAGACTACAAGTAGAGGAAAATGAGAAATTGGCTATGGAGTCAATTTGCATATTGGCTCATTAGACGTTGGGGCTTCAAGGTTGAGAGCTGGACCAGGTTAGGGTCCAATGGGATCGTTATGACGAGGTCACAGCAACTTGGGAGGATGCAGCTAGTTTGAGGGCACTCTATCCTCATCTTTTTGACGACTTCTAGGAGGAAGTTTAGTCTTAGGGGGGAGGATGTGAGGCCGATTATTTTTCCTTCCTTATTTTGATCATTATGCTTTTTAGTTGATGACATTATCAGACTTTTTAGAGGCTATGGTTTCATTATGCAGACTTGATTATATCTCCTAATTTTGATAGGACATTGAATAGACATATGTGATTCGATTTGATCACATTTGATGCTATTTTGTGATTCAACATATGAGATATATATTTGACGATGCTTTGTGATGAGAATTCTAGATATTTATGTGATGTTGACTAATTGACATATGATTTAAAAATGTAGTTTAATTCAAAATTATGTTATTGATGATTGTTGTTGTATTCTATGGCTTGAACTTAATTCCAGTTGCTTCAGCTATGATTATCATGATATGATTGACACATGATCGAGCTGTGCAGGTTTACATTCCCAAGCCATGGGAAATTAGAGGTAGAATTCACGTTATGTTATTCTCTGTGAAACTGATCCATTCCCAAGAGGGATGAGGATCATGTTTGAAATTGAATGTGATTTAAGTGCTTGATTTAATTTTTAATCATTTTGGCCTAGTACCCCTTTGTTTAATTTATTAATATTAAGTGTTGTATAATTTTTATTTGACTTACACCACTTGGTAGTTATTTTTTTATTTTTGAGGCCTTTTAAAGTGGATTTATGACCCCCTAGGTGAACCCTAGTGTCCCAAAAGTTACCCTAGGTGGTCACCCATGGGTCTAGGGTCAATTTTGACTAACTAACACTTAGATTAACTCACTTTTGGTCACTCTAAACTATGGTTTAGTCAAAGTGACGAAATTTGAAATTAGGGAAGGTGGGAGATGAGTCATGCTTTGGGAAAGACTCATCTCCCTTCCCAAAGTTTGGGAATCCTTTCCCAAGGAAGACTTGGGAGGTCCCCAAGACTCCCAAGTGTGTGAGATCTTCCTCCAAGGATCTCACACACATATGAGAGCATCTTGGAGGGAGATGGCTCTTTGAGAGAATAAGAGGATGCCATATGGCATCCCTTATCCTCTTGGAGGTTTGAGTGGGAATGCCACCTCACCACTTGTCCTCTCACACATGTGTGAGAGCACAAGTTGATAAGGTGAGGATTGAGATGGAATGAAAGGATGACACTTGTCATCCTCACACTTCCTCTCCCTTGCAAGTGGCATTAGAGGAGGAAGGAGAAGGTGACAAGTGTCACCTTCTCATTCCTCAAGGCCAAAATTGTTGGCCTATACTATCTCCTCTTGTTGAGGAGTGTGGGGTTCTGGCATTTTTGAGTTTCTTTCTATTTTGGAGGAATTTGAGAAAGTTAGAGGAATTCTTGAAGATTGGAAGGTTTGGGAAAGCTTGGAGCTCTTCACCAAACATGCTTCCATTATAGGGCTTTTAAGGTAAGCCTCTTAAACTATGTTTTATTCACCCTTGCTTATTTATTGTGTTGTGTTGTGTTCTTGGTTATTTGTTGTTTCATTGTTTTGTGTGGGATGGGAGTATGGTGAGAGCACCTCCATTTGGAGGTAAGGCTCAACTTGTTTGGGGTAGGGGAAAGGAACCTCCTTGAGGTCACTCCCATATTGTGATATTTATGCCTTGAGGGCTTTTTACTTGTTGGAGAGATTATTTGAATGGCAAGAGTGCCATGGAGATTATTTTGTGATATTGGAGAGTTGGGTTTTTTTGGAGATTTTTGGCTTGAGGCCATGAGATTGGTATTCTTGGTATTTTGGGTGGCTCTTGAAGTAGAGGGGTCCATTCCCTACCCCCATCAACTCATTTTCATGAGTAGAGTTATGTGTTTATCCTGTGGGTTGTTTTTGTGTTGATATGTTTGGTATTTGTTGTGGAGTTGTTGCACCTGTGTGAATCCGTACCTCCCTAGCTCAGGGGTGACCCACTTGTGGGTTTACGGTAGGGAGGAGGGCATTTTGAAGTGGCTGGGTTGTTCTTCTTTTTGTTGTGTTTATTTGTAGGTTTTGAGTGAAGAAATGGAGTTGTTGTGGAGCTCATTTTTGGGTGGCTTAGTTGTATTTCATTGGTTGTTTGAGCCATGGCCATTGTGGCCTTAATGTAAAATTTGTTTTGTTATCCTTGCCATGTGTTTGGCTGTATTAAATGCTATAAGAGAAATATTCTTTTTATTTTTTTAAAATGTTGGTTATTCTCTAAGTGTGAGTTATAGTTTGCGAAATGCATGTGAAAATACTTCTTGTTGCTGCCATGATTTTTCCTTCAAAAAAAATTATATGAGTGTTATTAAATAAATGTTATTGCATACAAGAAAGAAAGAGAAAAAAATTTAATTAATTTTTGTTATTATATTGATAGATGTATTATTAGTTGATGTTGGAAAGAAGTCAAAATTTAGATTAAAATGTATTTTCTACCTCATTGCTGCTTTTAAAAAAAAAATGTATTTTGTGTATTTTAACTGTTTCAAAAGAAATATATATTTATGTTAGTGTATGTTTCAAAAAAAAAAAAAGACAGGTTAATACTCAGATATCTAATTATTATTTAGAAATGAAATATTAGTATTAAAAAAAAAATAGAGGTAAATCTGAAAGTTCATTTTCTATTGATTAAACTTGTTATTAGAAAGTGGTTTTTGAGTATATATATTTAAATATACATATATATATATATATATGGAAATATATATATATATATATATATATATATATATATATATAAATATATATACAATACATCCATATCTTCTTTAATTTAGTTGTTGTTCATTTCTTCCTTTAAAATTTCTACTGCTTATACACAGATAATTTTTAAAAAGAAAAAAAAGAAAAGAAACTAGAGTTTGACTACTTTCTGTATATATAAATGTATATATAATAGTAGAAGAGACATATTCACCGTGTTTAATGAAAGGGGTAGAATGTATGTATATATATATATACATATATATATATGCATTTATATATATATACATATATATATATATGCATTTATATATATATAGATTTACAAATATAAAATAAAACATATACATTTAATATTTACAGAACAAGGTTTAGTTTTTTTTTTACATGAGACTGTGGGCGGCGGTGCCACCCACAACAGTAGCATTTTGGAGGGTGTAGGGAGGAGGCTCTGCCTCCACCCACACCCGTGAACTCCCAGCACTCTGCAGTTCCCACTACTAACTCTACACCCCCCTGCAACCTCCTCCTCACAGTAGCTCCCCCTTTGGTTCCCCACACCCCGATATCCCCTAACTGCCACAGCAACGGCCCCCACCAGGCACTTCAGTACTGCACTCTTCCGCCCTCTCTGCCATTCTCATGACACCCTTCCCTTCGGCCCCTTTTCATCCTATAAACCTACAAAATGTGATCAGTGTATAACTAGGGCAGTGAATATATTGATATGTGTGTGTGTATATATATATATTTGCCAAAAAAAAAAACATGGGTCTGTGATACTAATATACCTTTGGGTTGGCCTTTCATGGTTGCCAAGGAACCCTAGCCTGCAAAACAAGAGGGAGAAACAAGCAAAGGAAAAGAGAGAATGAGTTAAGGAAAATTAGGGCAACATAGGAAGCAATAGAAAAAACAAGTTTAGGGTTCTCCTTTGAAAACTAGTGTTATTATGAAATTAGGGTATTTCCATTTTAGAAAACAATATTTTAGATTTGAGAGGAGTGTGTGAGGATACTTGTTCTCTTTATTTATTTTTTTATCTCTATTTTTATTTGCCCTTATTTCCTTCTTGTGTCCTTTTTAATTTTTGGTTTTATTTTTAAATGGGGTTTTGCATTTTGACTTTTATTACCTTGTGATTTCAGTTTATTTTGGAAAATTAATTTTATTTAAATTGGGAAGAAATTATCCCTTGTTCTTAAATTCATCCTAGTTGGGAGTTTTATTCTTTTATTTTTCCTTAGCGAGATTTTTATCGTTTTAGTTATTTATCAATTTTCATTATTATTTTATAGGAAGAGTTATTTAAACTCTTTCCCCTTCTCTATTTATTATTCAAGTTAGTTATTAATTATAATGCCCGAATTATATTTAATAACAGACTCAATCTTTCCCATTGCAATTAATTGGTGACATGTTATTATATTCCTATTTAATATTGAATTTTTAATCCTTTACGCAAGGTTGATTTATTTGACCTTGGTGGGATATTTAATTTGTTATTTTAATTTATTTCAAATTTGTTCTTAAGTTGACATATTTATTCTCAAATTTGATTTAATATCTTATTGATGTTTTATTTTAAAATTTATTTTTGCATTTATCAAAAACGCATTATGCTGTTAGATTTTTCCTAGATTTCTAGGGTTTAATTTATATGTTAATTTATTAGCTTTTATTCCATCATTCCATTTCAATCACGCATCCATCTTACCATCTTTTTACTTAATCATTATTTCAATTTCTTTTGGACCTAAGTTAAGGTTAGGCCTCGAAGCTAGCAGAATCATCTTCACATCTAGGAAACTTAGGGTTCAGATTAAAATCAATCTAACCCTAAAAGTGACACACTTTGTGTCGCATACCCCCTAGATGGCTATCATCAGACAGTTATGTTTGACATGTTTACGCCTTATGCATATTGCCACCGAGCATGCGGACGCATGCGAGGGGATTCCAAGGGATAGGTAGAAAAGTTTTTCGTAGTTTGTGTCATGACCACATGGAAAATGTGGACATGACACGTATGTTGTGTGTCGTGACCACATGGGAAATGTGGGCATGATAGAAGTTATCTAAAGAGGTCATTATGGTAAGGCATGAGATGGAATCAGGGGTTATGAGATTCACCCAAGAAATTGAAGAGAAAAGGAAAACTGAAGATAATCTAAAACAATCCCTCAAGGAGAAAATAGAGAACTGCCACAAAATAGACAAAATAATCAGGCATCTTGAATCAAATCTTGAAGAAGCTAGAGATAATGAAGAATAACTTGAGAATTAGATAGACACTCTTAAAAAAGATCTTCAAACAACAAATGAATACAAAGAGAAATTCAAGATAAGCTCAGCTCAACTTGAATTTCTTCTTGAAAGCGAAAAGAGGGTAGATGACAAGCATGGCTTGGGATATGAGAAAGGAGAAAGCTCTGGATCCGGTCAGAAGAACTCTAGATTAGGAAATCAAAGAAACATGCCTAGAAGACCTCTCGTAAGGAAACCAAATGCTCAGATATATCCATCCTTCAATGGATAGTACTACAATTGCAACAACTTCAGTCATAAAGTAACTTAGTGTAGATGGAGAATGAATCAGACTAATCCATCCTTCTCCAAACAATGTTTTAACTGCAAAAGGTATGGTCACAAATCTAATGAATGCAGAAATATGCAAATAAACAATTCATTAAATGGTAGATGCTTTGCATGCAATGGAATGGGACATATGGCTAATCAATGTAGATCAAGAGGATATCAGTCAAATATGCAAAGATATGTTGTTTGTTACAATTGCAATAGATCTGGTCATATTGCCAAATTCTGCAGAAATAAAAATCAGGATAAAAAGGGTCCAGTGCATCATAATCAAAATCAAGACAAGGGAAAAGGCAAAGTGAATGCGGATGAAGTTCAAAGGGAGATGAACAAGATTTGGGTGAAGAAGAGCACAGAAAATAATGGAGATGGATCTACACCAGAATCTGGTGCTGATATTCCTTCTGGAAACTGAATAGATAAACTCTGGCTCAGGGGGAGTCACAAAGAAAAATAAATTCCCCCAACCAGTCAAGTGCTGCCTAAATTTGGCACATGAAATGTTGCGGATTAAAGCGTTCTCAGAAAAATATCTAAATAACCCTCGGTAAAGATATGAAAGATCTGCATGGATTTTTGCAAGAGTTTAATCATCCAAGATTGATTCGGTTTGACAAGCCATCTGGTAAAGTAAGATTCTCATAGACAGATCCGGTATGATTCAAAATTGAAATATCTTAATCTATGGATTCATGGCATGTTTGGAGGAAAGAAGATACATTGTCAATTATCACTAAAAATGATTCTAAGTGCAATACAGTGATTCAGAAAGATCTCTCTCAGAACAAGGCAACCAGATGACTTAAGTTGTGCATTTATTGCAAAAGGAAATTAGGGTTTGCATAGAGATAAAAGGGTTCTTTTACTCATCATTTGCACATTTGCATTCGAGAAGAAGAAAAGAAGAGCTCGGCATCAAATTTTTATAACTTTCTCAAACATCAACTGCAGAATCCAATTCAACCAATGATTTGTTCCAGTTCTTTTTCCTGAACCCTGAAGCGTAAAAAGGTACTTTCATTTTGAATATCTCTCTCTAAATCTTGTGCAAAAATGGTTACTCCAATGGTTGTTAAGATCACTGATAGGCCGCACCTAAAGTTTAAGAAACACCCCTACAAATCCCTAGAAGTTGATCCCTTAGGTGCTTTTTCTAGAATTCTGCATGGGGTTCTATACGTAGAAGATGTTAGGGTGTACATCCATGCTAATATTGAGGAATTTGGAGAATCTAAGTTGATGGACATGTACCATAAACAATTAATAGATGAAAGTTTTGAACTCAAACCTCAATACAAGGCCCTCCGGGATAAGCACTTTGGACATTGCATCCACTTTCCCTATTTTGCAAAAGATGAATGGGTCCAGTATGTTCTTAGCATAATACATGACAATTTCATGTGGTTGATTAAGCCCTTCAAGATAACAAAATATGCCATTAGGGAAGTAACTAGATTGCACTCATCTGGTGGGTTACCTGCACTCAAATCTGTCAAGAACCAGACAATAAGTGAAGCTACTGGATCTAAGTTTGACAAGAGAGCTATGACCATAGAAGACATCATAGATCTAGATATCAAATTTGCCTCTATGATAATTGGTTATAAAATCTATCATTCCAGCAAGGAGAATTCTGTCCAGGACTACAATATATACAGCATATCAGATGTTAAGGGAAAATGTTGATTATGATCTATGTGATCTTCTTCTAAACCAACTATTAGAAAACTTCCAGAAAATCAAGAAGGATAAGAAGAACTCATTCAAGTATGGTTGTTTAATACTGTGTCTGTTCTTTTACTATATGAATGAGCTACCAGGATCAAGTGGTTGGGTATGGCAAAGTGATAGACTGGTTGCCATACAAATCAGAGACTATATGTATGGACTTGGTGATGCTAAGGCACAAAGCACAACACTCTGAGGGTAATTTAAAAACTTCCAAAGTATGATGCAGGCTAGAGAAAGAATTCTTCAATCCATAGTTGAAAAATACAAGGATACAGTGTGTTTTATGGTAGACACTGATCAATGCCTAATGGAGGAAGTTGAGCCCAGAACAATTTGGATTATGCCAATGGGATATGAGGTTGATGAGAAAATATTGGAGCTGCATAGCCAACACTTGTTGAGTCAGCCTAAGGACCCTAAGGCAGAAATGTTTGGAACCTTTGAAGAATTAAGTGTAAAGATACATGTTGAACTAAGACAACCGGAGATAAAAAGAAAAGTCAGAAGGGAAGTAGAGGAAATTGCCAAAACATATGGCATATCAAAAGAGGCAGTTGATGCAAACAGAGAAAAAATAGAAAGAGCTGAGAAAGAGAAACAAGAAGCAGAAAAAAGGAGTGTTCTGGTACAAGCCTCCTCCCGGACTGATGCAGAAATAAGTAACCAATCAGCTTCATACTAGCATTTTGCATATCACAACATGACCAACACATGGTCTCTAACCCAACAACTTCATTCTACACCTTCAAGGATGCCTAACTCCATCTAAGAATCCTTCAACTCTTCTTCATAGACCTACAGGACAGCAAACTTCACTATGCTCTTCAGAGGCTTCCATAATCTCACTGCTCCATTAGGGAGGTAGTCACAACATCCTTCTAGGATGATCTTTCTTGGGACAAACCCAAACTCATTCAATCAACCAACCCGACAACATGGCACTCACATCTAATGTCTTCATTGGCAACTCAAAAACATGATGAACAAAAAAACTATTACCTTCTTGTTGCTGTCCTTCTCTAGTCTGCTAACACAAGACTTCTACAGAGTCCTTCACATGGAGTTCTCAATACCAACTGTCCTCCTGCCTTCAAGTTTAATGTCAAGATCCCAAATCCTATTAAAATGGTAGACCATTCAATGTTCTAACCAATCAAAACATGAAAGAGTGAACACTATGTCATACCTTGCTGTTGTATGGCATGTAGCAGCATTCTTCTTTAAGAAAAATAGAAATTTCATAAAACAGTCCCATATCAAATGACTACAACTTGCTTCTAATTCACTATCATAAGCCCAAACTGATACCAAGAGGGCATTACTTCATCAAACTCTATTTCCAAACATTCTTGGTTTTATGACAGTGCTATACTATTGAATGGTATGGACTGTTTCAATGTGTAAATTCAGAAAATAGTCTCCACAAAGCAGTTTTGGGAAAACCTGAGTATCTCTACCATTATCTACTTTCAAGATTTCAAACTAGGCTTAAATCAAAGGTATTTCAGTCTTCTTTCATTCCATTCCAAACACATTCCAAGATTATTCCGTATAGGTACGGCAAACACAGCAAAAATAGTGAATTTTCTGATTTAAACAGTAGGTTAAAGAGTAGATTTATCTTCTACAATCATAACATTCTTTCTATTCAATGCCAAGAGCCCAAACTTGCTTTAATGGATAGTTAACTCCTCAAGCTTCACCTCCAAGAATTCAACATCTCATGATAGTGCCATACAATATGGTAGTATGGGCTTTCAAAGCATTAAAAAATAGAAAAAAATAGGAAAAGGCAGCAAAACAATGGTCTTTTTGTATTTTCTTCTATTCCTTCGAATGAATCTGCACATTACAACTTTCCTTGCTTAATACAATCCTCCTACAATGCATGAAAATGTTTTTCATTTAGAAACCATCGATGCTTTCTTGATTTGTAACTGCTATTTTTAACAAATCAATAAGGAAACTATCTTTTTTGGACTATATTTCCAGCTTTTTATGGTTTAAATGCCTTTAAACACTTGACTAACCTTTGGACAAGGTATTAACACATCTACACCCTTTGACATGCCATTGAAAGGTCTAGAAACACTTAAACTTAAATGACTACCTATAACTATTTTAAATGCCTCAACAAAGGCTTACATAAGAACTATTGCAAACTACCTAAGACAACATAACAAAAGATTCTTTCGACATTGGGACATAGTCCAACTATGACATGGCTTCCAAGCCTTATACATTGTGTAAATGGTCTCAAAGACCTTATGAAACCAAAACAACTATTGGAATATTAACCAAAACTAAGACATCTAGGTGCTCCTACACCATACTCCCCAGCAGGATGAAAACTCTTGTCCCAAGAGTTAGGGGATCAGCTCCATCCATTGTGCCATCTTGTTGGAATGTTCCTCTGACTGGTGATAGGGAACATGAACTCTCCAAGAGTTAGCTTCCTCCTTCTCCAACCTGCATGGCTCCTGTAAACAGTGTTAGAAACATAAAACCTGTTGTGGTGTCCTTGCCTAGGACCTTGCTGCTGCAATGCTTCAACTCTTCTCAACTGGAGGTTCTGATTCATTCCTCCTTGGACTCTCTGCTATTTGTTTTCCTTATTCTAGCTCCTTATAAGACACTCAATGTCCCCAACCTGAACATGACTCAAGTCCCAAGCCTGCTGCTCTCTAGGACTGTCATCCACCTTCCACTATTGCAACTGTTGCTGCTGTATGCAATCACCCTGAACTTGGACATTCAGCTTCAATTTCTCTCTAAAACAAATAGTAACCTATTCCTTCTTCTCCTCATAAGGTAAAGGAATCAATTTGAACTTCTTACCATCTTTGTCCACTACATAGGTATTAGTATACCCATCATGAATTGTCCTTCTCAAATACTGCCATGGTCTGCCCAAGATTACATGCCCACATGTCATAGGAATAACATCACACAAAACATAGTCCTGATATGGACCAATTGTGAAATCAACATAAGCCTTCTTAGTGACTATTACCTACTACTCTTGACTCAACCAAGTGACATGGTAAGGACTGGGATGATCAAAAGTCTTCAACCCCAACTTATTCACCATTTCCCAAGAAACTAAGTTATCATGAGAACCTGAATCTACAATCAACTTGCATATCTTGCAATGACTCAAACAATTAGTTCTGAAAATAGATACCTGTGGTTGTTGCTGCATCTTACCTCTTTCCACCATGAGCATCTCTCCATCCATCATTGGAGAGGCTGACAACATTTCTGGTTCTTCTGGCTTCTCCTCCTCTTATGCCAAGTGAACTCTTGTATCCTTTCTCTTATCAATACCATCCTTCTTAGGATAGTTGAAAGATGTGTGTCCCACCTCATTGCAGTGATAACATCTACCTATGAACACTCCTCTTCCTGATCCAAATCCACCTCCACCTCTATGTCCACCTCTCTGTTCTGTAGACAACTCCTTACCCTTCTCATTCTTGTTCTAAACTTCACTAGTAGGTTTGCCCCTACCTCTGTTTCCTCTTCCATAACCTCCTTGCCTTTCTTGCTCCCTATTCACTCTCTCTTCAGCCCTGATGGCCAACTGAAAACACTCTCCAAGTGTTTTTGGTACTACTAACCCAATCTCATCCTGTAACTTATACCTAAGCCCATTAAGGTACCTTGCCACTTTCTCTTCTTCATCTTCCAGCCCACCTCTAATAGTAAGCTTATGAAATTGCTCAGTATAGGACATAACATCCATGTCCTTCTATTTCAAATTCTATCTCATCCTCTTTGTCTGAATAGAGTAATCAGATGGAAGGAATTGATCCTTCAACATATCCTTCATCCTACTCCAAGAAGTGATTTTTGATGCACCTCTAGCCATTCTCTCTGTCTGTACACTACTCCACCAGGTAAGTGTTGTTCCTCTCAGTTTTGTCTTTGCAAACTTGATCTTTTTCTCATCATTCATCTCCTCATATTCAAAAAATTTTTCCAAGGCATCTATCCACCCTAACACTTCTTCACTATCCATCTTCCCCTGATAGATAGGTAGCTCTATGTTTGCCTTAGTTCCACTTCCTTGGACTGCCTTCAGTAATCTTACAAACTTCTTTTCTTCAGCATCTAACTCATCCTTAGGAGGATTCTCATCTGCTTCCTCATCTCCTTCTGACTCACTTTGTTCATCCTTTCTTGGATTCTTCTCTAATGCTTCGAATCTTGCCAAGATTGTTGCATTCTCCCTTCTTCCTTGCCTCAGCTCTCTGTCTCTGGCAGCATCTTGCTCTCTTCTGTCCCTCAGCTCTTTCTCTCTTGCCTCTAAGGCTTCTCTCAACTCAGCATTCTCTCTTTCCATTTGGTTCTTTGGAGGTATCTTCACAACTCTCTCACAAACCTTATCTTCTTCACAAGATCCACAACACTTTCAAGGATCTACTAGCTAGCTCTGATACCAAAAAATGATGCAAAGCAAAGTAACCAATCAGCTTCATACTAGCATTTTGCATATCACAACATGACCAACACATGGTCTCTAACCCAACAACTTCATTCTACACCTTCAAGGATGCCTAACTCCATCTAACAATCCTTCAACTCTTCTTCACAAACCTACAAGACAGCAAACTTCACTATGCTCTTCAGAGGCTTCCATAATCTCACTGCTCCATTAGGGAGATAGTCACAACATCCTTCTAGGATGATCTTTCTTGGGACAAACCCAAACTCATTCAATCAACCAACCCAACAACATGGCACTCACATCTAATGTCTTCATTGGCAACTCAAAAACATGATGAACAAAAAAACTATTACCTTCTTGTTGTTGTCCTCCTCTAGTCTGCTAACACAAGACTTCTGCAGAGTCCTTCACATGGAGTTCTGAATACCAACTGTCCTCCTGCCTTCAAGTTTAATGTCAAGATCCCAAATCCTCTTAAAATGGTAGACCATTCAATGTTCTAACCAATCAAAACATGAAAGAGTGAACACTATGTTGTACCTTGCTGTTGTATGGCATGTAGCAGCATTCTTCTTTAAGAAAAATAGAAATTTTAGAAAATAGTCCCATATCAAATGACTACAACTTTCTTCTAATTCACTATCATAAGCCCAAACTGATACCAAGAGGGAGTTACTTCATCAAACTCTATTTCCAAACATTCTTGGTTTTATGACAGTGCTATACTATTGAATGGTACAGACTGTTTCAATGTGTAAATTCAGAAAACAGTCTCTACAGAGCAGTTTTGGGAAAACCTGAGTATCTCTACCATTATCTATTGTCAAGATTTCAAACTAGGCTTAAATCAAAGGTATTTCAGTCTTCTTTCATTCCATTCCAAACACATGCCAAGATTATTCTATACAGGTACGGCAAACACAGCAAAAATAGTGAATTTTCTGATTTAAACAGCAGGTTAAAGAGCAGATTTATCTTCTACAATCATAACATTCTTTCTATTCAATGCCAAGAGCCAAAACTTGCTTTAATGGATAGTTAACTCCT
Source organism: Cunninghamia lanceolata (assembly GCA_027924645.1). NCBI lineage: Eukaryota > Viridiplantae > Streptophyta > Pinopsida > Cupressales > Cupressaceae > Cunninghamia > Cunninghamia lanceolata. The sequence continues at coordinate 10,725,404 of BSBN01000112.1, read as the reverse complement.
CAAGCTTCACCTCCAAGCATTCAAAATCTCATGACAGTGCCGTACAATATGGTAGTACGGGCTTCCAAAGCATTGAAAAACAGAAAAAAACAAGAAAAGGCAGCAAAACAATGGTCTTTTTGTATTTTCTTCTATTCCTTCAAATGAATCTGCACATTACAACTTTCCTTTCTTAATACAATCCTCCTGCAATGCATGAAAAAATTTTGCATTCCAAAACCCTCGATGCTTTCTTGATTTGTAACTGCTGTTTTTAACAGATCAATAAGGAAACTATCTTTTTTGGACTGTATTTCTAGCTTTTTATGGTTTAAATGCCTTTAAACACTTGACTAACCTTTGGACAAGGTATTAACACATCTACACCCTTTGACATGCCATTGAAAGGCCTAGAAACACTCAAACTTAAATGACTACCTATAACTATTTTAAATGCCTCAACAAAGGCTTACATAAGAACTATTGCAAACTACCTAAGACAACATAACAAAAGATTCTTTCGACATTGGGACATAGTCCAACTACGACATGGCTTCCAAGCCTTATACATTGTGTAAATGGTCTCAGAGACCTTATGAAACCAAAACAACTATTGGAATATTGACCAAAACTAAGACATCTAGGTGCTCCTGCACCACGGACTAGATCCTCTAAGAGTTCTGCACTTGCCACCCCTAAGAGCTCAAGAGCCTCATAATTGGAAGCCAAGACATCCAGAAAGGGAGAAAAGAGAATGAAAACAAAAGCCACAAGGTCTTACATAAGCCAAAAGGATGATGAAGAAATAAAGTATGATGAGGAAGTTAAGAAAATGAAGAAGAAGAAGAAAACATCTGGGGAATCCTCTGCCGGTAAAAATAAAGAAGAAGAGGCGGAAGAATTTGTTGAAAGGCTCACTCTTTCTATTGATGATATTGTCAAGGCAGTCACTATGGATGGGAATCTGCAACTAGTAATAGAATTTTATGATGAGTATAGTGACACTAACAAAAGGATCTTGGAAGAAGCTACAGTCAAGTACCTGAATATTTATAATAAAGCATTCATTGAAATCATTTCTTTAATTCCCAAAAGTCTAGAGAAGGTACTGTTGTGATGTTCACAACATGCCCCATTTTGCTCCTTAGCAAAACGAGGACCCCTGCTGATGTCTTACTTTTTTGCTTCTGCTTGTGTTTTTTCTGCTTTCTGGCGGTCTGGTAAAAGTGAGGGTCAGGTGCATCATCATCATGATATATGATAAGGTAGGTCATCATCATGAGGTCTGTTTGTCAAAGTTCATATTTTGTTTCTGTGACCTCATATTTTGAAAGAGCTTGAAATTTCATGCAGGTTTGCCTTTTACTTCACTTGAAAATTCGTCCATATGTGGAAGTTATGCACGGTCAAAGTCTTGGTCAAACCTGATATTCGCAGGAGGATCATCATTTTTTTTATATCCTAAGTCATGTTGACAGGATCATCATGATCTTGGTCTATCACCCGCTAAAAATCATGCAGTCGCAATATCCGGACGTTAATTTTAGGTGGTAGTTCCCTTTACCCGTCAAATGGCCTTGTGCGCATTATGCAGCATCATGATTTTCTTAGGAGCGTCATATTTTATAAGCCTGGTTTTGCTGTATGAGGACATCATCATCATATTTGAAACGCACCCCCCCGACAATATCCTGAGGTTCGAATATCATGATGATATCAACTTTAAGTCAAGGTAAGTTCCCCGTCGAAGTGGTCTTTGTATCGCGAGCATCATCATGATATCTTTGCATCGCTTGATCTTAAAATATCATGCTGATAGTATAAGATCACCCTGACTTAGCAAATTCATTATCGGCATATTTGCATGCGCACGTTCAAATCCTATCGCAAGGTCATCATCATGATATTTGCTGAAGTTCGAATTATGACGATGACGACTTCACATCATCCTGATCTTTCACGAGGATCATTTGCTGAATTTCGCCAAGTGCTGGAAACATCATCATCATAATTCGAGAAGGAGGATCATCATCTTCATATCCTCCTGATCTCCAGTTAGCGAATATCATGATGATCACCCTATCTATTCAGAAGTGGTCGATATTGCATTTCTCAACAGCATGATTATATTTTGCAATATCACCCTAGCGCAAATATCATGATGACCAACTCATCCTTGTGCTCCGAAGACAAATTATGATGATGACGTCATCATGATAAATCAATGAGGGTCATCATCATTATATATTTTTTTTTTAATCCTGTTGTCAAGATCATCATGATCTTGTTTGTACGCCCGATATTTCGCCAAGTCCTCCTGCCGATGAAATACAACCTTTTGCAAGTATCCTGATGATCATCATCATCACATTTTCCCTTCGGCAGGATTTTTTCCCAAACATGATCCGGTTGGCGAAATATCATGATGACGTCATGTTCAAGTTTAACGAAGGCTCCGAATATCATGATGACGTCATCCCGATCTGATAAACGAAGAAGTAAATATCCTGATGATCATCATCATCATCATTTTTTTTCTTTCAACAGGATATTTTCCAAAACCCGATCTGGTTCGCGAAATATGATGATGATGTCTTATTCTATGTTCGACAGAGGCTAATATCCTGATGATCATCATCATCACATTTTTTTCCTTCAAACAGGATATTTTTTTCAAGCACGATCCGTTTGCCGAAATATGATGATGACGTCTTATTCAAAGTTCGACAAAAGCCCTAAATATGATGATCATCTTCATCATGCTGATCTTTCAAGAGGGTTACCTTGGCTGCGAAGGGGTCATATTCACTTCATCATCCTGATCATGCTCCTTAGGTGACCCGATATCACAATTAGCCCCCTGATCTTAACCGGATATGACGATGATGTCATCCTTAGCATTTCAATGAAGCCCGAATATCATGATGACGTCACCATCATCTTCCTTTCCTCAGTAGCAGGATTATATTCGTATCCTCCTATTCTTCTTCAACATGATGATGATGATGTTGTTGTTCTTTTCTCCAATATGCAAAAGCGAAACATCATGATGACATTCATCTGGACCTTCAGGAGGGAATGCTATTTCCAGAATATCATGATGATGAAGTATATCGACCAACATGTTTTTTTGACGCACCGACAGGGATGATCATGCCGATGGGTGGGAAATGAGGCGGTGGACATTTTAAAGTGTTTTTTTGGCGCCTCTGGCATTTTTTCAGTCAGCGATAGTTGACCTGATCAATTTTGAGCAGTCTGAGCGCATTTTGGACGTGTTTTGAGAGGATTCTGGATCCGATTTTCTCCATCTTGCATAGTCACCCGGATTTAAACGCTTATTCTATTTTCATGCTGTTTTTATGATAAATGTGAAACTTATTGCTTGTCTTGTCTTGCAGGCTTGCAGTTGAGGAAGCAGCTGGAAAGTCAGCGCAGTGACCTCATGGAGGCAGAAGATCTGATCTCAGGAGCAAGAAGATAGAGATGAAATGCAAAAGGTCAAGGCCATTCAAGTAAAGAAGAAGGTCGCAGCTGAAGGTATTATCACAAAAGACAAGCAGAAGTTATTGCCCAGCTGCCGGAACTTCTCAGAAGGGGCAATATTTCGCCCAGATTTGACCACTGCTCTGAGATATTTTTGAGAACTGGTTCACCTGCATTTATTGCTGTAACTAGGGGTTTGAACCAGGGGTTTAGTTAGGTTTTTGCTGTAGTGAGGACAATCAAAATGTCTTTATATTGTGCCTCTCTACACTGTAATACTTTACAACAGGGATTTTAGGAAAGCAATAGTGGCTACAATAGAATTTCTTTTTTAGGAACATACAGCAAGTTAGAATAGTTTAGAAGTAGAAGAAGGAGGTCGCCTGTTTGTCTGCAGTAAGGTGCGCGTGGAATGTCTGGCTGCCTTACTGTATCTGTAAAGCTTGTAAGTTCTCTGTAGTATGATCAATGAAACTAAGAGTCATTCTTACATTGTAAATCATGTATGGCTATTCGTTTCTAATACAATAGAATCTGGAGTTCTGCATCTATCTTCTGAGTGTTCTCCTGCTCTTCTTTGTGTTTTGAAATATCTTCTTTGAGAGCTTGCAATTTTAAATGTATGTTTGTGAAAATGCTCAGAACTTACATTTAGGGTTTTTACTGTGGATTTGATCAAACTACTGTGGTATTTACATAGTGCATAACAGAAACACTTAGATCCTTCGGTAGATTAAGTGAGGTATAGAGTAGATCTTTCTAACTTTTCCCAACCCATCTGAAATATCTAGCTGAAAACGTAGAAATCCAAAGGAAATTGTCTCAAATTTGAAGAAGCATGTATAACAGAGCTATAAGTAGACAGTTTTCATAAACAGATAAAGGAGAAAGCTGCAAAAATCCAAGAAAACCCTCTGAAACTTGCAGCCCAGTATCACTTGTATGCAAATGAATAGAATACTTGTTGAAATCTATGACCTCTTTGCATATTCTTAGTCCAGTAAACCACAAAACAAACCTAAACTACGTAAGGCCCCTTGAACATTACAGCTTCACATTGACCAACTGAACTTGACCAACCGAACCATTGTAGACTTGGGATTAGTTGAATCACCAAATGATTCCTTCTTGTCTTTCAAGTATAGTTTCAGTTCATTTTATGTGAATTTTAACTTATTGTTATGATTGCATCAAAACAGTCATCAACAGGTACTTGAACTTAGAAAACAGAATTCCAAGGAAAAGGACTTAGAGATCTAGAAATAGGTTGTAATTCAGCTCTATCCTTCCATTACTCCAAAGCAAATGAACATGATCTTTAAGGACTACAAGGATGAGTTTCAGAGGAAAGAAAGAATGAACAAATTTATGCTTAGAGAGACTGATCAGGTAGCAAAAGAAATAGAAGACATCCTCCAGAATGCCTTCAAAAGATTGAATCTTCCTATTAGAGAGGAAATAGATGAAGAACCTTCTACCATGGATGTCGAAGGATTAAATGCATCAAAAGAAGAATCTACTGAGAAAAATGTAGAAGGGTCAAAAGAGATAGATGAGGAGATGTCTAAGGACTTGGATTCCTCTATTCTAGAAGAGGAAGTTCATGAAGCAGTTAACATCTCTCCTTAGGATCCCACTACAAACACTCCAGATCTAGGAACTAAAGGAGAAGGAAGAAAAGAGGAGAAAGTGAGTCAAGAAGAGGAGGTAAAGGAAAAATAAGAACAAACAGAGAAGATCTCTGATGACAGTTTAGAAATTCAAAAAGAAAAGAAGACTCAGTCTCCGACAAGAGACACTGCAGAGGCAGTAAAGAATTTCTTGAACAAAGAGATGATGGAGATAGATGAACCGGAGCTTTTCCAAGGACCATTAAATTTTGATTCCCTCTCTCCGGTCCAGACAATGAAGATAACATCTTTTGCTCAAGCTAAGGCAAAAGAAAAACTCTTGAAGTCTCACATGGAAGAATACGAGCTGTTAGAGATTGCATCCAGTATGCTGGAGAAGATCATGCCATCCTTTCAAAAGGATCCTTCAGCCTCTCCATCCGGTAACCTAAAATCTCTGGTAAACGTTGTCAGCACTCATTTTGATTCTTTAGAGAAATCGGCAAAAGAAAAGGTTTAGAAAGAATTTTTGGGAAAGAGATTCTCTAAAGTATAGGGACTCATAGCTAATAATAGGAGGACCCTAGATATTGGGATAATGAGCCTAGAAAATGATCTTAAATATGGTGGGGACATGTACAAATTTTGTCTATCCTAGTCTAAAGTGACAGAGGATATTGAAAAGAAGGTGAAAGAACAAGAAGGTAAACTGTCAAGTTTATCTTAGAATTTTGATCCCCTCACCACATCCATAATGAATCAAGAATGCTAGGCTATTTCTATTATAAATGAAATAAAGAGGCTGGACAAGGAGAAGAAGAATATAATAAGCAGGATGAGTGAACTTAGAGGGATAATTATCCCTAAGCTAGAGGCAATGCATGAGGCCTTAACTAATTCTCAGACCACAGCCTGGACTAGTGATCCAGTAGACTTAAGAAGGATAGAAGCTTATGCATTTTTGTTGAGTAGTCACATCTCCATTTTGGATAGGATGAAGCAGAGCTGGGCAACAGAATTTGTATAGTTGAAGACCACTTTTGCGGATATACTTAAGTATATGTAAGTATAACATGTACATATACTTATGTGGCTATGTATAGGTTAATTTTTGCAAATTTTGGTGTGCGGATTCTGCCCTTTGCCATTGATATCAAAGGGGGAGTGAGGAGTAGTGAAAAAGGTTGAATCCAGCTAAGGGGGAGCTCTGGTAAAATAGTACATAAGACAAAGCATCAGCCAAGGGGGAGTTTGCTATGACACTTAGTCATTTTTCACTAAGTGTTTCCATCAATGCCAAAGGGGGAGATTGTTGGCAAGAGACACTGTGTGGCTTCATGATTGTTGTCATTGATGGCAACAAAGTCTATCCCACACATCCGCAACACATAGTATGCTTAAACCAAAAGTTAGATTGAAGATTGTTTTGGTCCGGTGAACAAGAATAGAGCATGTAGCAAGCTACAACAAACAGGTCTGGATCTCTCAGATGGTGTAACTCAGTAAGTTGCAAAATTGGACAAGTCAAGAGGAGTATCATGACTACTATATTCTAGAGATTGAGCCTCCGGTGATGAAACATGGAAAGATATGAGCATCTAAGTGTTGGGTTCCTGACAGGTAGAGTAGACTAAGGAAGAACTATTTGGAAGAGTATCAAACTTCAATCTGGATGAGTAATTGATGTCATCAAGCTATTTAAGGGATCATACATGGTTGGCCGATATGATTGATGACTTCTATGTCTATGTTTTTGATACACATCACATATTAAGCATGGATTTAGCTGACAGATTAGTATTTTGTAAATATCTTGAGTATTTCAGTTGCCGACTAGAAAGTTGTTGAAATTCTTGATGCAGATATAAATACCAGATGAATTCTAGTATGTTGAAGTGTGTGTAGATGCGATGAAATAAGGTGCGAAGAAAGGCAGAGATAACTGTGGAAATAATACAAGTCTGGTATGTGACAGAGCAGCAGCACTAGAGCAGAGGAAGAATGAAGTGCATTAGATCAATATATTGAGCCTAACTGGAATTGAACTATAGCATTTGTGGATGCCTCTTATTAGTTCAAACACCTAGTTACAGTCTATAAACTTTGTAGATAGTGAGTCTCTTATAGGCAGTGTGCCTCTTGTGAGCAGTGTGCTCAGGCAATGAGCCCTAATTGGCAAGTGTCATTTTGTACTTCTTATTCTTTTAACAGAGAATACAATCTTGGGTTAGTCACCACGTGGTTTTTCCCTTAACAGGGTTTTCCATGTAAAAATCCTTGTGTTATGTGTATTGATTTTATTTCTGCTCTCATGATTATGTATGTTTATTTGTTTTGATGCTACACTAATTATTAAGGTAGAAAAGAAAATTAAGAAATTTGAGATAACTGACTCACCCCCCTCTCAGTTATCTGCCTTGTTTCCAACAATTGGTATCAGAGCTAAGTTCCTCTAAACAGAGCCTAACAGCTTGAGGAAGATTTGTGAATCTCAATGGATATGTATGGTATGAAGGAACAACTTCAGTCTTCCCTATATGATCTTGAGAAATCTCACTCTGAAGTCAATAAATTGAGAGAAAGACTCAAACAAGTTGATGATTTCATAAATGAGCTAAAAGAAAAACTAAGTATCTCTGTGAAAAAGAGAAAGGAACTACTTCAAAAATTAGCAAGTCAGAGTGAAGCCAATGATACTAGTGAAGATCTGAATGAGAAAAACAAGCTATGTGAGAAGTTATCAAAAGAGGTCATTATGGTAAGGAATGAGATGGAATCAAGGGTTATGAGATTCACCCAAGAAATTGAAGAGAAAAGGAAAACTGGAGATAATCTAAAACAATCCCTCAAGGAGAAAATAGAGGACTACCACAAAATGGACAGAATAATCAGGCATCTTGAAGAAGCTAGAGATAATGAAGAACAACTTGAGAATCAGATAGACACTCTTAAACAAGATCTTCAAACAACAAATGAATACAAAGATAAATTCAAGATAAGCTCAGCTCAACTTCAAGTCATTCTTGAAAGCCAAAAGAGGGTAGATGACAAGCATGGCTTGGGATATGAGAAAGGAGAAAGCTCCGAATCTAGTCAGAAGAACTCTGTATCAGGAAATCAAAGAAACAAGAAATCAGAAGAACTATGTTTTTAGGATTAATAAAGTGTGCACATGATTGAGATTTTGTAATTTTTTCATTCTTCACTTGTTCATATGACAATTTATTGGCATAGTATTGCTGACACCTCTCCCTATAGTCTTGAAATTTGGTGATTTGTTTTGTCACCGATTCGGTGTGGGAAACAATCTCCTCTAATGACTTCCCAAGCGCTCTCCTATGATTAGTGCTTACACTTTGAATGTTTATCATTTGAATAAGAGTTTGAAGATGTTTCTTGTTTTCTTCTATTATCCCTAGGTAGTTTTCTTGAGTATCCCTTACATTGTGAGGACGTGAAGGTGGGTTTTGAGGGTTTGGAGGGTTTTGGGGGTTGTTTTCACCCTCATCAGCTAGATTTGGCTTTTCTCTTGCCTCAATAATTGTAAATGCAATATAAAATACTAATCAAACATTGAATAATTGCAAAAATTATTCTCAAACTAACAAAAATCAACCAAACCCTACCTTCTTTAGCTGCTAAACCCTCCAAATTTGCTTCATGATGTCTTTGGCAGTGAGGTGGCATCGTGAAAATGTTGATTTCTCTCTTGCACTTGCTTGGAGAGACTTTCCTTGAATGTGATCATGCTTTAAATGTTGTTTTTACTGCAGATAACTCCTTTGGCCATAGGTGAATGACAAAAAATGAAGTTTCTTTAACTTTTAAGGGAAGACAAAACACAAGTACATTATAATACACTTGCGTTTTGGCACGTTTTGGACCAAAAAGTCCCATGGTGGTGACTTTTTGGTCCCCCATATCTTTGCATATACACCAATGTCTCATCCTTGACATCTGTTGATCCCCAAGTCCTTCAACTATGACAATAACTTACCCAATCATTACAACAAAATGCAAATATGAGACTCCAATAGGCCCAAAAATCCCAAATGTATTCACAACATCAAAATTAGCCACTATCACCACCTCAACCATAGTTCCCAACTCAATCAATCAACACACTACCCAATTAAGATGAAATCAAATGGATAATAGATATTCAAATTGGTGCTCAACACAAGAAATACTCATTTGAAGAAGTCCACCCCGATCCATTCGATAAATCTTTAATCATGGTACCTTTTCCTAAACATTTTGAAATACCAAAATTTGACAAATACAAAGGAAAAGGTGACCCTAGGGATCATAGTCGTGAATTTTGCATCGCATACATGTAATTCTGACATGAACCCACATACCTAATGAGACTTTTTCCTAAAAATTTGGCTGGGTCAGCTCTTGAATGGTTCTCACGTCTCCCAAGAAACATCAAATCATTCGAACAACTAGTAGAGGAATTTGTCAAGAATTTTGCCTACAATATAGAACAAGACACGTCGATGCAAGACCTTTATAATACCAAACAAAAAGGAGGGGAAACCCTTGCCTCCTTCCTACAAAGATGGAGGCATATTGTTAGTCGACTTCCTTGCCATATTCTTGAGAAACAACTAGTTCCAATTTTTGTACAAAATCTTAATCAAGAGCTAGCTTTCCACTTACAAGTACAATGCTCTGATTCATTTGAGGAAATTATGGGGGTAAGTGCAAGAAGATGGGGGGCCAAAAAGGGGTCTTAAGTGGCCACTTTTTTTCTAAAATCAGGAAATGTTGGCCTTGGATGAGAAATTGAGCATAGTTACACTCAAAATTTGGAGATGCAACCAAAACAATGTTCGTAGTGCTCCAAGTCTACTTTCTAAAATACTATTTTTTTTTTAAAATGGTATAGATTAAGGGGTTCAAAAGAGGAAGCCATAGAAATTGGTGTTGTTTATGTCAAAAAAATATAACGTAGCATGTTTTGTGGCTCCGTCAAAAGGTTAACTTTTTTTGGTATTTTTAAAATCGCTTCAATGAGAAATTAGCTACATGTAGTTTATGCCTGATTTTTTGATAATTTTTTGATGAATATTTGATTTTTTACTAATTTTCAAAGTGGACACATCCTAAAAAATAGAATTTTGGCCATGCTACCCCTATAAATTTTGAAAACTAATTGAAAATCATTTTTTCTTTTTTTTTAATGTGTAGAATGGAGTCTAGTTTCTAAATATGTAATTTTTTTGAAATTTCAATGAATGGTTAATTTACAATGAAAAAAAGACCAAATAGTGGTTTTTGCCCAAAACCAGACACACAAACAAAAGAAATTAAAGATGAAAGGCTTAACATTGTCAAAATGTGAAAAAATTACATCATTAAATGGCTAAGAGAAAGCCTAATGTTACCCAGATGTTTGATTTGTTTGACCTTAAACATGTGCAAATCTGAGGGTTAACACACAAAATTATGTGAAATCTTGAAGAATCTGTAAAAACACATCTGTGGATGTTGAAAAGGCACTCGAAGCCTTTGGGTTGGAAATCCAAAGCAAATCCCAAGCCCAAGGCTTGGGAATCCCAAAGCACAACATAACGCGAGCACGTTATGTTGTTCTTTTTTGCTTTTTTGCATGTTTGTCGGTATTTTCCCAGTTTGGCATAACGTGAGCATGTTATAATGTGCTCATGTTATGTCTTCCTTTGAATGAGATATGTTCAAATTTCATAAGTATGTTTCATGGATGTTTATATCTATTCTTGTAGGTATGTATGCATGTACATGTATGCATGCTTGTATGTATGTACATGTATGCATGCTTGTATGTATGTATGTATGTTTGTATGTATGCATGTATGTATGTAAGTGTTTTGGGTTCAATGTATATAAGGACTTGAGCCTGTATAGTTTTGAGGGTTGAGGGATTAGGCTTAAGTAATAGGTAGAGGGTAGAGGGTTGAGGGTTACAGTTGAGGGTTAATATTCAGGTTGTTGAGTGTATAAGATTAAGTGTGTAAGGCGTGGGGATTAGGATTTAGGGTTTACGATATGGATTGAGGGTATATAAGGCATAGGGTGACTTGGGTTGAGAGCACGTATGGTTTAGGTTTAATTTAATTATAGGGTTGAGGCACAATATTTGAGGTTTACGATATAAGGGTGAGGTTATATGGTCTAGGGATGAGGGTTTGAGGGTGTAGGCTTCAGGTTTAAGGTATAGGGTTGATGATTGATGTAATAGGGCTTAAGTATATTATTGAGGGTATAGGATTAAGGGTTTAGGGATGGGTTTTAGGGTTTAAGGTTTAAGGGTTAAGGGTTGAGGGATAGAGTTTAAGGTTTAGGGGTAAGGGATTAGGGTTTAAGGTATATTGTCTTGGGTTGAGGGTTGAGGGTTGAGGGATTAAGGTTTAAGGTATAACTTGCTGAGGGTTGAGTGTTTAAGGATAGGGTTTAGGGTTTAGGGTTGAGGGATTAGGATTTAGAGTTGATGGATTAGGGTTTAAGGAATAGTTTTGAGGGTTGAGGGTTTAGGGATAAGGTTTAGGGTTGAGGGATTATGGTGTAGGGTTGATGGATTAGGGTTTAAGGAATATTGTTGAGGGTTGAGGGTTTACGATTAGGGTTTAGGGCTGACAGATTAGGGTTTAGGGTAAACGGATTAGGGTTTAATGTTGAGAGTTGAGGGTTGAGGGTTGAGGGTTTAGGGATAGGGTTGATGGTCAAGGGATTAGGGTTAAAGTAGAGTGTTGAGGGTTTAGGGTTGAAGGTTTAATGATTGAGGGTTGAGGCTTTAGGGTTGAAGGTTAAGGGATTGGGGTTTAAGATATAGTGTTGAGCATTAAGGGTTTATGGATAGGTTTTAGGGTTTAAGTTTTAAGGGTTAAGGGTTGAGGGATAGGGTGTAGGGTTTAGGGATAAGGGATTAGGGTTTAAGGAATAGTGTCAAGGGTTGAGGGTTTAGGAATAGGGATAGTGTTTAGGGTTTAGGGATAAGGGATTAGGGTTGAGGGTTGAGGGATTAGGGTTGAGGGTTGAGGGATTAGGGTGTAAGGTATAGTGTCAAGGGTTGAGGGTTTATTGATAATTTTTAGGGTTGAGGGTTAAGGGATTAGGTTTTAGGGTTGATGGATTAGGGTTTAAGGTATAGTGTTGAGGGTTTAGGGTTGATGGATTAGAGTTTAGGATTGACGAATTAGCATTTAATGTCAAGGTTAGGGTTAGAGTGTCGAGGGTAGAGGGATTAGGGATAGGGTTTAGGGTTGAAGGTTTAAGGATTGAGGGTTGAGGCTTTAGGGATGAGGGTTTAAGGCTTAAGATGTAGTGTCTATTGTTGAGGGTGTAGGGATAGGGTTTAAGTTTTAAGGGTTGAGGGTTGAGGGATAGGGAATAGGGTTTAAGGTATAGTGTTGAGGGTTGATGGTTTACGGATAGGGTTTAGGTTTGAGGGATTAGGGTTTAGGGTTGATGAATTAGGTTTTAATGTTGAGAGTTGAGGGTTTAGGGTTGAGGGTTGAGGGTTAAGGGTTGAGGGTTTAGGGATAGGATTGATGGTCAAGGGATTAGGGATAGGGTTTAGGGTTGAAGGTTTAATGATTTAGGGTTGAGGCTTTAGGGATGAAGGTTAAGGGATTAGGGTTTAAGATATAGTGTCGAGTGTCGAGGGTGTAGGGATAGGTTTTAGGGTTCAAGTTTTAAGGGTTAAGGGTTGAGGGATAGTATCAAGCTCATTGAGGGTTTAGGAATAGAGATAGTGTTTAGGTTTTAGGGATGAGGGATTAGGGTTGAGGGTTGATGAATTAGGGTTGAGGGTTGACAGATTAGGGCTTAGGGATAAGGTTTAGGGTTGAGGGATTAGGGTTTAAGGTATAGTGTTGAGGGTTTAGGGATAGGGTTTAGGGTTGAGGGATTAGAGTTAAGGGTTGAGGGATTAGGGTTTGACGTTGAGTGTTGAGGGTTAAGGTTTTAGGGTTGAGGGTTTAGGGATAGGGTTTAGGGTCGAGGGATCAAAGTTAAGGGTTGAGGGATTAGGGTTTGACATTGAGGATTGAGTACATTGAGGTTTGAGGTTTGAGGGTTTCAAGATAGGGTTGAGGGTCGAGGGATTACGCTTAAAGTAGAATGTCGAGGGTATAAGGATTAGGGATAGGGTTGGAGGGTTTAGGGATAAGGGAATAGGGTTTAAGGTATAGTATCAAGCCCATTGAAGGTTTAGGAATAGGGATAGCATTTAGGGTTTAGGGATGAGGGATTAGAGTTCAGGGTTAAGGGATTAGGGTTGATGGTTGAGGGATTAGGGTTTAAGGTATAGTGTTAAGGGTTTAGGGATAGGGTTTAGGGTTGAGGGATTAGAGTGAAGGGTTGAGGGATTAGGATTTGACATTGAGGGTTGAGGGTTGAGGCTTTAGGGTTTAGGGATAGGGTTGTGGGTCGAGGGATTAGAGTTAAGGGTTGAGGGATTAGGGTTTGATGTTGAGGGTTGAGGGTTGAGGGTTGAGGTTCAAGGGTTGAGGGTTTAGGGATAGAGTTGAGGGTCGAGGGATTAGGGTTAAAGTAGAGTGTCGAGGGTATAAGGATTAGGGATAGGGTTGGAAGGATTAGGGATAAGGGATTAGGGTTTAAGGTATAGTATCGAGCCCATTAAGGGTTTAGGAATAGGGATAGTGTTTAGGGTTTAGGGATAGGGTTTAGGGTTGAGGGATTAGAGTTAAGGGTCGAGGGATTAGGGTTTGACATTGAGTGTTGAGGGTTGAGGTTTTAGGGTTGAGGGTTTAGGGATAAGGTTGAGGGTCGAGGAATCAGAGTTAAGGGTTTAGGGGGTAGGGTTTGACATTGAGGGTTGAGTACATTGAGGTTTGACGGTTGAGGGTTTTGGGATAGGGTTGAGGGTCGAGGGATTAGGGTTAAAGTAGAGTGTCAAGGGTATAAGGATTAGGGATAGGGTTGGAGGATTTAGGGATAAGGGATTAGGGTTTAAGGTATAGTATTGACCCCGTTGAGGGTTTAGGAATAGGGATAGTGTTTAGGGTTTAGGGATGAGGGATTAGAGTTGAGAGTTGAGGGATTAGGGTTGAGGATTGAGGGATTAGGGTTTAGGGATAAGGTTTAGGGTTGAGGGTTGAGGGATTAGGGTTTAAGGTATAGTATTGAGGGTTTAGGGATAGGTTTTAGGGTTGAGGGATTAGAGTGAAGGGTTGAGGGATTAGGATTTGACATTGACGGTTGAGGGTTGAGGCTTTAGGGTTTAGCATTTAGGGATAGGGTTGAAGCTCGAGGGATTAGAGTTAAGGGCTAAGGGATTAGGGTTTGACATTCAGGGTTGAGGGTTGAGGTTCAAGGGTCGAGGCTTTATGGATAGGGTTGAGGGTCGAGGGATTAGGGTTAAAGTAGAGTGTCAAGGGTATAAGGATTAGGGATAGGGTTGGAGGGTTTAGGGATAAGGAATTGGGGTTTAAGGTATAGTATCAAGCCCATTGAGGGTTTAGGAATAGGGATAGTGTTTAGGGTTTAGGGATAGGGTTTAGGGTTTAGGGATTAGAGTTAAGGGTTAAGGGATTAGGGTTTGACATTGAGTGTTGAGGGTTGAGGTTTTAGGGTTGAGGGTTTAGGGATAGGGTTGAGGGTTGAGGGTCAAGGGATTAGAGTTAAGGGTTGAGGGATTAGGGTTTGACATTGAGGGTTGAGTACATTGAGGTTTGAGGGTTGAGGATTTCAGGATAGGGTTGAGGGTCGAGGGATTAGGGTTAAAGTAGAGTGTCGAGGGTATAAGGATTAGGGATAGGGTTGGAGGGTTTAGGGATAAGGGATTAGGGTTTAAGGTGTAGTATCAAGTCCGTTGAGGGTTAGGAATAGGGATAGTGTTTAGGGTTTAGGGATGAGGGATTAGATTTGAGGGTTGAGGGATTAAGGTTGAGGGTTGAGGAATTAGGGTTTAGGGATAAGGTTTAGGGTTGAGGGTTGAGGGATTAGAGTTTAAGGTATAGTGTTGAGGGTTTAGGGATAGGGTTTAGGGTTGAGGGATTAGAGTGATAGGTTGAGGTATTAGGATTTGATGTTGAGGGTTGACTTTTGAGGCTTTACAGTTTAGGGTTTAGGGATAGGGTCGAGGATCGAAAGATTAGAGTTAAGGGTTGAGGGATTAGAGTTTGACATTGAGGGTTGAGGTTTGAGGGTTGAGGTTTGAAGGTTCAAGGGTTTAGGGATAGGGTTGAGGGTCGAGGGATTAGGGTTAAAGTAGAGTGTCAAGGGTATAAGGATTCAGGATAGGGTTGGAGGGTTTAGGGATAAGGGATTAGCATTTAAGGTATAGTATTGAGCTTGTTGAGGGTATAGGAATAGGGATAGTATTTAGGGTTTAGGGTTGAGAGATTAGAGTTGAGGGTTGAGGGATTAGGGTTTAGGGATAAGGTTTAGGGTTGAGGGTTGAGGGATTAGGGTTTAAGGTATAGTGTTGAGAGTTTAGGGTTGAGGGATTAGAGTGAAGGGTTGAGGGATTAGGATTTGATGTTGAGGGTTGAGGGTTGAGGTTTTAGGGTTTAGGGATAGGGTTGAGGGTCAAGGGATTAGACTTAAGGGTTGAGGGATTAGGGTTTAATGTTGAGGGTTGAGGGTGAGGTTCGAGGGTCGAGGGTTTAGGGATAGGGTTGAGGGTCGAGGGATTAGGGTTAAAGTAGAGTGTCAAGTGTATAAGGATTAGGGATAGGGTTGGAGGGTTTAGGGATAAGGGATTAGGGTTTAAGGTATAGTATCAAGCTTGCTAAGGGTTTAGGAATAGGGATAGCATTTAGAGTTTAGGGATGAGGGATTAGAGTTGAGGGTTGAGGGATTAGGGTTGAGGGTTGAGGGATTAGGGTTTAGGGATAAGGTTTAGGGTTTAGGTTTGACATAGACAAGGAGCAACTGAGAGACATAGAGAGGAGAGAGGTAGAGAGGTGAGGGGGAGAGATAAGTGAGATATAGAACATGAGTTAATGGAACTAGAGGTGAGATATTGTAAAGGCGCTATCGAAGGTGAGATAGGCACAAATATTTATGGATCAATCTATAGGAGGACAAAACACGAGCATGTTATAACACAGGCACATTATAACGTACTCACGTTTTGTCCTACTATAGAAATGGTAAAAAAGTGTTGACCCCCATGATCTAGGCCAACATGCTCTATTTTCATGCCAATTATGTGCATGTTCCAAAAAAAAAGAAGTGCTTTCATGCTGTTGGGAAGTTCACATGCACATTTTACACATTCTACCACCTTTGCATGATCTTTCCACAACCTTTTCTGCTTTGCCAACTTGAGAAGGAGGAAATAACATAGTTTTCACACCAACTTTGATATATATATCTATTCAAGTTTCAATTTTTTTAGTGTTGCAATGTTAATTGTGATTCAATTTTAGGAATTTAAAATTATAGATTGGTTAATAGTATTGTTGTTAGTAATTATATTTGATTGTTATTCAATTTAACATTGAAAAGGAAGCAAGTGGTGAAAAACTCAAATTGTTGAGGAGTTTGATGCAAGAAGAAAAAAACACTACATAATTGGTTACTCTCTCCATTTGAATCTTCATTTTTTAGGTATGTCAAGTCTTTACATGCATGTTCTTTGCATTTTCCTTAATTTTATTTGAATTACTTTATCATGCTTTATCATACATGTTTAAAATAGACACATTCCCAATCAAGAAAGCAACCTACAATCTCACATGATGCCATGTATATTTTCTACACTTGGGCTCTTTAATAATTATGTGTAATAAACATACCTTAACATACCATGATGTCAAACTATACAAGAATAAATCCTTAAAACATAATAAAAATACAATCCTACTATTATCTTGTCATATTAACAAGTTAAAATACAAATGAATAGGTGCCAAGATCATACAAGTATGCACATGACATGATGATTTGTATGCACATATCTTGGGCTAGGACATTCCTTATGCACCTATTCATGATGATTTGTACATGCACATGACACAACAATTGTTGTCTATTCCTCCACAAGCCACCCAAATCCTAGTATCCCTAGTACCAACAAAACATCTTCTCAATTCCAAATCCTAGTAGCCCTAGTAACAACAAACATGTCAAATTGGGTCTGCCTCAACCTTTTCAAGCATGAAGTCCCATGTACTCTTTTCATGGCTGCAATAATTTTCTTTGTATGCTTTGTACCTATTTTGGTTGAGTGACATTTACTCTTTTACATGATGATTGTATGTACATTTACTATGAAGGGTTGAATGACATATATTTTAGTTATTTGTATGGATTCATTTCTTAGGAACTAATATTGGTCTCTTTATCATGCTATAGACAAATTCTCTGTCATGCTCAGGAAACGATTAAGAATTAAACCAACACAGGAAGAGATAGAAGGTAAGAATGCAAAGAAAGCAGTGGCTATGAGGGAACTTCGTGAGAAGAGGAAATTGGACACGATAAATGAAGACATGCCAATTGAAGAGTAACCACAACCATCACAAGGAGATATGGTATTGGCAGCACAAAGAGAACAAATGCAAAAACTTCGTGCTATGAGAGATTTGAATACCATGGTTGGAGACACGACCTCTACCACAAGTCAACATGTAGGGACACCATCTACCACATTTCAAGTTGAGAGTACATCATCACTCACATGTGATGAAGGAGGTATGCCATTGTTCCCACCTCAACCTCAAGGTATGTCATCTATTCCATCTTTGATCGAAGGTACACCATCTAGCCCATCTCATTTAAATATTGATGAAATTCCTAATGTTGAGATGAATTTACCTAATTTAACACCACCTATAATTTTGCATAGAAAGCCAAAGTATTTGACTTATATTGATGAGAATATTTTGCAGCCAATGGAAGGTAAGATTCCAAAATGCACTTGTAGAAGATATGCTCATAAGATTTGGAGATTATTCTTTGAAAAGTTAAATGAGACTGCAAGATGTCAACCATTCGTTGAAATGATGCGAAGTATAAAGTATAGGTCCATCATGAAGATTCTTGGGTTGAGAATATCGGAGGCTTCAAGTAAATAATCTATTATCAAGAATCTAATGAGTGCGTATGAGAGTGTGGGTAACACCTCACGTACAAAAGATAGTAATGCAACACGGCATGTGATTATATCGACTATAGTAAGTAGTCAAATGAGGAAAGCTCATCTCATTAGAAAGACAAGTCAAGAATTGAGAATTAATAGGAAAACTTTATCAAGAGCCATTGGAAGATGCCAAAGAATTGAGGACACTAATGCCAATGAATTATGGGCATTCTCAGGGAGACTACTAGGAAAAGATAAACTAATTGTTGAAGCATTGAGATCACTAATTGAAGACTTTTGGAAGAATTACACAAGAGTATCTTTGAATCAAAGGGATGTGGTAAGAAGGACAATCGGTAGTCGGAACTGTGAGCCACATCCAAAGCATTTTTTGGATGAGACTCAAACACAGTTTTATGGTAAATTTCTAGAGAAGTATCCTCAAATTAAAATTTGTCAAAGATATTTTGAAATGCTAAAACCTTTCTATGTCAAGATAAATCACACACGCACTACTTGTTGTAGATTACATATTGAATTTTCTAACCATTTTGATGTTTATAGGTCTATATGTTTAGATATGCATACTAACAATGTTTTGCAAGGTTGTACCATACGTGCCCCACCAACATCTTCAAGAGACTTCATATCAAGAATTTTATGTGAAAGAAAGGAAGGTCAAATATTCTACAAGAAATTATGCTTGGATGGCACATGTCATCATTGCAGTGGCTTGCAACATTTGCCAATATGTGAACATATGGAAAGAACACATGCGGTTGGAAATGAACTAGTAGAGTTTGGCAAGTATAAAATAGTGGCATACAATACAAAAGATGGTAAAGAAGCAAAGAGGTGTGAATTGGTTATTGAAAAGATTCCAGTGTATCAGTTTATGAGACATGCCTATAGAGATCGATGGTTTTACTTGCAATTCAAGTTATGCAAGGACACATTTTTGTTTGGTAGCATTGTTTCAGTCGTCGACTTTATAGAGAACTATAGTCTATAGCCACACGTGAGGTGCAATCACAATATTACAACTCCATATAGGTTTCTATATTTGTGCACATCATATTCATTCATGCGCATGATAGTATAGAGGATGACAGAAAGATCATAAGGGAGTATAATTTCTATATTAGTGATGATCGCATGCATTCTACAGAGTTCGTGCAAGGTTACTTTCAGGTGTTCTACAATGATTTGGCTAGAAGGGGCATATCGTTTAGTTAGCATATCATATGGTTAGATAACTGTACGTCACAATTCAAGAACTCATAGAATTTCTATTGGCTGAGTAGGAGGCATGATTTTACAGGTATTCATCATATGTGGAACTTTTGTGAGGTTGGGCATGGAAAGGGGGAGCATGATGGTCCAGGAACATGTATCAAAAGAGCCATAGCATGAGAAGAGTTAAAGTATAAAGACAATGCAAAGGTGACAGATGAAAAATTGATTGTCAAGTGGTGTTATGCTTCCATGGGTCCAGGTAATGAAGGTAAGTCTTCAGTTCGTAGATTTTTTTGGTTGATAGATGATACTAACATTGCACCATATGAGGACTGTTCTACACTGATAGGATCAAGTGAGATGTACTCTTTCAGAAGCTCAATTGCAGGTTCATGGAGTATCCATACATGAAAGATGTCATTCTTTTGTTCTTCCTATACAATTCAAGCCTGGGATGAGTGCAAGTCAAAGGACTGGGTTGACAAATGGCAGTTAAGTTATCTTAGCCCACTTGACACGCATCGACCCCTGACGACACTAGAACTAACACAGATGGAATCATCAGTTGACTTTGACCACATATCAAATCTAGTTCAACTAGGTAATATATCTATTTGCATAGTTTTTGAAATTCCTAATGTCATGTTACTTTGTAGTGTTTTTGTAATGTTGACTAATTTCATCTAATTTTCTACACATATCAATGTAGGGCACATATATGTAGTTATTCCAAATGAAGATAATGAAGAGGGAACATATTATTACTTATGTCATTGT
This sequence comes from Cunninghamia lanceolata, assembly GCA_027924645.1. Lineage (NCBI taxonomy): Eukaryota > Viridiplantae > Streptophyta > Pinopsida > Cupressales > Cupressaceae > Cunninghamia > Cunninghamia lanceolata. Next base: position 10,705,277 of record BSBN01000112.1, on the reverse strand, counting down.
GTTGAGGCCAAAAAGAAATTGGAGACCCTAGTTACAGATGGAGAAAACATCGAATACCCTACAGGTTCAGTGGTTATTACTGGAACATGGCTTAGAAGGTACCCACATAAGAGTGTTAATGTTTGGCTGTTTCAAGACTTTGACACACATAGGAAGATTCTTCATTACTCAAACCTTATCGTGGCATCCAATGTTCATTTGATATAGTATCGGGGTAGACCTTTGAACAAAAGCTTGTAGAAGGTGCGTGAGTTTGACCATGAAGCAATATTTGACACAATAAAGAGTAGAGCAGACCCAGATGGTTCATTGGATTAATTTGTAAGTATTCACATTGATTTTGAAAAGTCATGTTACATTGAGTTGTAAGTATTCACATTAATTTGTAAGGTTTGTCATTTTTATTTCCTGCTGCATTTTTACACATATACACATTTTTACATCATCATGTTATGCTTCATGGGTTTAGACCTAAGTGATTGATGAAGTTGATCCTAAGAATAATATATAAAATCTAGGTAATGTATAAAATATAGGTGTCTCTAGGTGTCTTGGTTTCTAACTAGATAATATTTGTCTCTAATTGTGTCTTAGGTATATATGATATGTCAACTAGGTAGATAGAGACTAGAAATTAGGTGTCTTAGGTGTCCTACGTCTACTAGACTACATGTGTCTTAGGTCTTAGGTGAGGCCACATGAGCTTCCACCTTCACGTGGTTGGCCTTGTTAATATAGAATATTTATATTTCTTGAAGCTAAGGGAAGCTCTTTTTCTTAATAGGAAAACTTTATCGACTTCAGTTGCACTAATGGTGCAGGGGCACCTAGGTTGTCATGCCTCCAAGAGGGGTCAAAAAATGAAATTTTGTTTTGATTGAGTCAATTGTATGTAATAAGGTCTTATAAGACCATTTCATTTGTTTTTAAGTCACTTTGAGTCATTTGGGGTTAGTTTGAGTCTTTGAGTCCTGTTGGAAAAAAGTGTCAATGTTGTCAAGTTGCACAAAGCAACTTTTGCATTTTTGGTGTCCTACTCCTGATGCAACCAAACTAATAGTTCCAACGCATCCAGATGGGTACCTTTAGGCTAGGCATGGTTATTTTTTTCACCCAAACATGTCGAAACAGTCCAAACTATATTGTACCGACGATATCCCTAAAGAGTCCAAAGTGCAAAAAGGTAGCAATCTTTGACGAGATGTTACTCAAAAATCATGTCACTTAGAAACATTCTATCTGAGGAAACACTATCATGTAGAGTGTCTCTACAATAACCTCTCTCAATTTTTTATATCTCTAAGGCATTTTTCCTTGGTGAAAGTTTTTCTTCTACCCTAAAAATCGTCAGAAGGAGGTAGTGTAAAGTTGCAAAGGGGTGTAACTTTCGTCCTGCTGTTGATGCGACCAAACTAACTGTTCCAACGTGTCTGGATGGGTATATTTATGCTATGCATGGTCCTATTTTTCACCCAAACATGTTGAAACAGTCCGAGCTACATTGTACCAATGATATCCCTGAAGAGTCCAAAGTGCAAAAAGGCAGCAATCTTTGATGAGATGTTACTCGAAAACCGTGTCACTTAGAAACATTCCGTCTGAGGCAATTTTGGTGACTTTTTGGCCCTCCAAATTTTTGTACTTACCCTCCTATCTTATTGCATTCTAATCAAGAGGGCTTAAAATTACAAAATGCCCTAAATTCTTCTAAGATAACTAGGAAATATTTACATTTTTATATTAAGGGATGACAACAATTTAATGCCATCTAAGAAATATTAATATATATTTTAAAAACAAAAACTTTTGAGTAGTGTTGTACTATCATGGCCCAATTTCCTCTTTAGTAAGCTCCTTGATCCTACAAATCCCAAGCTTCCACAAACACCGTGATCCTAATCAAAAGTTTAAGGAGCTCGACCACTTTACTCACCTTCTTGATATGCTTCTCCTTATTTGTAATAGATGTTGTGGTGACTAATGGCCATTATAACCCTATAAGCTATCTATTATGTATGATCAAAGGGCCATTTAAAGGAGGAAACCTAGCTCCAATCATTGCCTCTTACAAAATCATTTCTAATCATTGCCTCTTTTTCTAGGTGTAATAGCATTACAATGAACATTGATGCCACATTTAAATGTAGTCTATACCTAAAGCTAGCCATTAAGAATTCATAACTCAAAAACCATTGGATGGTAAAGATGGCAATATTATCTCTCACTTAAAAGTTTTTACTAAGTCTTATCTTCATTTTTTGTTTAAGGAATGCCATATGGTGGTGGGGAGAGACAAGTCAAATGGTAATTCCATCCTTTAACAAAGAAAATGGAAAATGACAAGATGAGAACATTTGAATGGAGCTCTCATGGATTATTTGTCTTTATAAATTTTTGCACATTTCCACCCATCACTTGAAATTATTCCTCGATCCTTCACATACTTGAAACATCATTTCCTTCCTCAATCTTACTATGGTAGATTTCATTTCATGTGATGATAAATTCTTGTGTGGCCTATCATTATTGATTCTCTCTATGTTTTCCTCCATGTGGTGTTTTACTAAAATTGTTCTTTTTCAAATTTATATCTAAATCCATCCCATGAATTAGCATTAGAGCTTATGATTGTTAGAAATGAAGGTAAACAACTATGAATGGAAAACTAATTAGAACTGTAATATAGATATTTAACTGTGTAGAACCAAAATGGAGATGGTATGAAATCAACATAAAGAAATAACATAATGTAAGATCAAACACATAACACAGTGTTTATGTGGGGAAACCCTTTTAGGAAAAGCTCCACACAAGAAGAGATGCACCAATTTGTATTAATTTCAATAGAGTTTACAATACAACACTATCAATCTCCTCTTCAGTCTTCAATCCAGCAGTGCATATTTTTCCAGTCTCAACTCTCTACAACCACACAACCATAAAACAATATCCTCATAAAGGGGTTGCCTTCTAGGGAAAGACAAGCCAACATAAGGTCTCTACCATCAAATCTGTGACCTAATGATGAACGGTCCATATTTACAATGAGAAATTATATATAAAATGTGGCTTCCGAGGGTGTTGCCCCCGGACCCCCACTAGGACATGTGGCCCCTAGATCCTACAGGGTGTACCCCCTGGATAACCTACATCCATTAAGTACCGGGATCAAACATGTGGTTGAAACAAGATCTCTATTTGGGAATACTTCATCCCTTATGAATGATTTACAAACAATATTAGGAGTAATTAAATACATATGATTTACAAGGTTGATGGCACCTTAATCCTAACATTCTCTCGCTTGACATCATACATTGTAAATACATCCATAGGAAAACATAAAACAACTAAACACTAGGAACAAGGCCCATGGCCTTCCTGCACCACGTAAACTTTTTTGTGTTCACAGGTTTAGTAAGTGAATTTGTAACATTCTCCTAAGTGTTAACCTTCTTCAGATCAATCTAACCATTAGCAATCATTTCATGAAAAAAATGGTATTGAACATCCACATGCTTAGTCTGTAGATGATCTACATGGGTTTCTTGGCCAAACATATTGCACTCTGGCATTCACAACCAATCTAAATAATCCCACAATCAAAACCAATACCTGTACACAGTCTCCGTAACCAAACTACCTCCTTAGAGATGTGGGTAGCAGCCCTATGCTTTACTTCAGTGGTGGATAAAGTAACAGTGGGCTGCCTTTTACTCATCCAACTCACAACTCCTCCAAACAAAGTACATAGCCACTAGTGGACCTTCAACTATCTAAGTCACCTACCCAATCTAAATCAACAAAACCTTGTATATGTCTAATATATTATTCATACTATTAGTACCAAAATAAACCAAACAGTAATCATAAGTACCATGCAAATATCTCAACACCCCTTTGCATAATTCCAATGTTGTTTACCAGGGTTACACATAAACCTACTCAAAACTCCCACTACTTGGGAAATATCTGGTCTAGTGCAAGCCATTGCATACATAAAACTTCCTACAACACTAGCATATGACACATCAAACATATCCTCTAAATCATCTTTATTCTTAGGACACATATCTAATGAAAGCTTAGTACCAACCAATAAAATAATTCTAACTAGATTGCAATCTTGCATGCTAAATCTATGCAAAATAGTATTCACATACTTAATTTGTGATAACCAAAGCTTTTTGTTACCTTGATCCCTTTTGATCTCCATTCCCAGACTAGACCTAGCTGCCCCTAGATCCTTCATGTCAAATGCACCTAAAAGTTTATCTTTCAACACACTAATCATACCCTTGGTGTTACTAAAATATAGCATATCATCCACATACAAGGCAATAATCAAAATATGATCATCAATACATTGAATGTAGACATAATGATCCTCTTCACTTCAATAAAAGCCCAATTTCAAAACAAATGAATCAAAATTCTTGTACCACATTCTAGGGGGCTATTTTAAACAATAAATAGATCTTTTAAACTTGCATACCCAGTGTTCATTTCCTTTTACCTCAAAACTTGTAGGCTATTGCATATAAATTTCTTCTTCTAGATCTCCATGCAAAAATACGGCCTTAACATCCATTTGCTCAATTTCAAAATCATAATCTGCAACAATGGATAAAAAAATTTAATAGAAGATAATTTAGCAACAAGAGAGAAAATTTCATCAAAATCGACTCCCTCTTTGGGAATAGCCCTTGGCTACCAGTCTAGCCTTGTACTTTTGTAATGAACTGTTTGCTCCAGACTTCTTCTTGAAGACCCACTTACATCCTATGGCCTTTGTTCCTTTGGGAAAATGTACAGGATCCCAGGTATCACACGAGTCTAAAGCCATCATCTCCTTTACATGGCTAGCTACCAAGACTCACTATCATGTGCATGAATATCTTCCCTATAAGATCTAGGTTCATCGTCAGTACTCAATAAAGAAAATACACAACAAAAATATGGTGGGCTATACCTATCAACTAGGGTCCATTGTCTTGTGAATCTTCTCAAGGGTAGAGTAAGAGATTCTTCCTCATGTTCTTTTGATGCTTAAGTTCTTCTGTAACAACAGCTAGTCTTCCTCATCTAAGTTTCACTTGAATCAATCAACCATTGTCCATTAGACATAACATTACATGCAAAAAGTAAAAATTCATCACCTACATTTAAGGACTTCTAGGTAGAGGAATCCAACTATTTATTTGGGTTTCTATGTATTCTTTCTTCACATGCCCTTTCTTACCATAGTTCCAATACTTAACTCTATTATTATTCCTAGGAGTTTTAGACTAACATTTGGATTCCTTAGGCCCCCTCTGATCACCTTTCTACCATCTTTCCTTAGACCTCCCCCTGACATTAGGAGCATCCACCTAGATATTCATAGCCTTCTTCCTCATTTCCTATGACAGTAGAGTTGCAACAAGGGCATTCATCTTTGGATGTTCGAGGTTAGCAGTAATAGAAAGAATGAAATTCTCCCAAGACTCAAGAAAAGGACAAAGAAGCATAATACACTTATCTTCCTCCTCTATTTTAACATTCACAGAAGCTAACTAAGTCAGAATCAAATTAAATGTATTCAAGTGTCAGCTATTGAATCACCCTCCTTCATTTGAAGGGAAACTAACTTTCTTTTGAGATACAGTTTATTTACTAGGCTCTTGGCTTGATAGGTTCCACCCAACCACTTCCATAAAGCATGTGCAGTCTTTTTAATCAAGACAGTCAATAGGATAGAGTCTGTGAGGCATAACCAAATTATATCTTGTGCCTTTTTGTCCATCTTGTCCCACTCATCTTGACTGATAGTATCAGGTTTCTTCTCTTTTGTTGCAACCAACCATTGATCTCTTTCTTCAAGGAGATCCTCCATTTTGAGCTTCCACAACTCATAACCTATACCATTGAATTTTTTGATGTTCAATCAGGATGAGGATACAGCCATGGCTTCTACACAAATCTATAAAATAAGCTCAACCAAAACTCCCACTACAGCTCAAAAAACCCCTCGCAATTCCACCCAAGACACAAAACTGGCCAAGCTCTGATACCAAATTTTATAAATGAAGGTAAACAACTATCAATAAAAAACTAATTATAACTATAATATAGATACTTAACTATGAAAAACTAAAATAGAGATGGTATGAAATCAACATAAAGAAATAACATAATAGAAGATCAAATACATAACATAGTATTTACATGGAGAAACCCTTTCATGAAAAACTCCACATAAGAAGAGATGCACCAGTTTGTATTAACTTCAATAATGTTTACAATACAACACTAGCAATCTCCTCCTTAGTATTCAATCCAGCAATGCCTTTTTTTCTAGTCTCAACTCTATACAACCACACAACTGTAATATAATATCCTCATAAACAAGTTTCCTTCTAGGATAGACAAGCCAAAATAACCTCTATCATTAGATCTATGACCTAATGATGAACGATTTAAATTTATAATGAGAAAATATATATAAAATGTGGCTTCTGAGGGTCTTGCCCCTGGACCCCCATCGCGGCACGTGACCCATTAGGGGGCCATCCCCCAGACCCCACAGGGGATGTCTCCTTGCAAACCCCCTGAATAACCTACATTTGTCAGGTACTGGGATCAAACATGTAGCTGAAACAAGATTGCTACATGGTGAATATTTCATCCCTTATGAATGATTTATAAGCAATATTAGGAGTAATTAAATACATAGGATTTATATGGTTGATGGTACCTTAATCCTATCAATGATACATTCTAGTTCTTTAATGATTTATTAGTTATCTAGGAGGTCCATTTTGAAGTTGGTTTCTCTATAAACATGTTATGTTGAATAGTCTAATAATGTATCTAGGATTGGCCAGATGATCTTTAGCACATTTTTTAGCTTCTAATTAGGAAGTCCTTTATTCCTTTTTTCATTAACTATAACCTATGAGTCTCCCTCAATTTTAATCTGATTGATCTCCCAAATTGATTGAACAATTCTACTCAAAATAGAAGAGCCTAGGCATATGTCACACTATTTGATCCATTCTGTAATTTACTTGATCTTGCATAAATTAGTTTTCCCTAATCATTTCACACAATGTATCCTACCCCTAATTTTCTAGGGTTCACCCATGTTTGTCCATCAAAATTTAATTTTGCCCATCTAAAGTTAGGTGGGGTCCATCTTGCATGCTTTCCTAACTTGACAACTCTAAACTCATCAACCCTATGAATGATTGACACACTTATTCCTTTCCATCTTCCCATAACATCATTGCCACATGAAGTAAATTTATTATTTTTAGAGGATTGATTATTCACTTTCACTTGAGAAACCTCTTCTACAACTATTTCTAATTTTATCAAAAATCCTTTTTCTTCTAGTACTTTTTTGAAAAAGATTCTCCTATTCCTCTCCTTCAAAACCTCTTTACGAAGTATTGATGGTGGAATAATCCATAGAAATAATTTTGAACCTATTTGAACAATTGGCTATGACTCAAATATTGCTAATAGATCGTCTGGAAGAGCTTTTTTTTAACCTAGTTTTGTACGCATCCACTACTAAAATTTTATTACGAAAGGACAATTCACTAGGAGGTGATTAACTATTTTGTTGTCTCCCCACATAGAGAACGTCTTAAGGGGCTAGTAAAATGAATCTTTTGTAACTTATTACACATTAAGATTTCCTTTTGGGTGGAAGACCAAAAAAGGCCCCCACTTTTGGGAGGCAATTCTTGTCCTAGCATCGAAATGAAGGCCAATCTATGTTTTCTCTTGAAGTTTCTAATACTTTGTGACCCATCTTGGTTGTGTATTTACCATTTTGGAGAAGTGCCATTTTAGTGAGTGTTCTTCTTGATAAATATTTTCCTATTAAAGAATCCCCCTTTGATATTTTCCAATTAATCATTTAGAATCCCCATCCTACATGCATCCTTCCACTCACATGCATTATATCCATTTCTATCTACCTATTTTATATAATCTCTAACCAATCAATCGCCATTCATTTGACAAGATGTTTTTTATGGTAGCTAAGACCTCTCTTTCATCTAATTTTGGATACCCATTCTAGGAATCATCCCAAAACTTTTTGTTTTTCCATTATTTACTTCCCAAGTTAAGTGCTTTGTGATTATGTGTCTATAAGAAAGCATGAAGTTATAGAGGTGGGATCCTCTCGGTGGATTAGTGACTATAAGAATGTGAGTTGGATCATTAGCGTCAAGGTATTTTCTTTGTAGAAATTTTTATTATTTTATATTTGGTTTTGAAAAATAGACTCCATTTTAATTTTTTCCTAATGTCTGATTTTAAAGACTCTTTATTAGTTTTGAAGAAAGACTCAATATTAATTTTACCATATATCTTAGGTAGCTATTTTTTACTGACACTTTTGATTACCCTATTTATTTATACCCCTCATAAGTTAAACTAAACATTTCATTTCCAAAACTATCACGCTCATCTTTAAACAAAAATATTTAATGAATTTTGATAGGAGATAATGAAATAAAATACAATAAAACTATTTTTTACTAAAATAATTTAGCATTGAACCCTAATGGAATATATAAGTGAAAAAATTTAAGAGTAACTATTCTATACTTACACATGAAGCAAATAACAAGAAACTAGAAATATAATTGCTCACTCATCTCTTATCTACACATCAAAACTACAAGATTCCTTTTTCATTTTATCATGGTGTAATCCTTTAAGTGAGGTATCTATTAACATCTAAAAAATATATTTAAAAATGGTAAGATAAGGTAATGATATTTTTCTTATCATTGTCAAGTGAGATAATAATTTGATATATGGGATGTGTTTGGTCAATCCCCACAATGAGAGCCATTACACATTTTCCTTCTACATTCCACTAGAATGTATACATAGGTGAAATCCATCTTTTTAAAATAAATGTGCACCTCTTATATTAAATTGTGTACAAAACTATTTATCATTTTATCCATTTAGGATTAAACAAATATATATATAATCCTTGTAACATAAATAGCATAACCAATTTCTCTTTGGGGCCTCATGAAATCTAGAAGTATAGTGGAAAAAAAAAATTAGTTGCTTCATTTGACCCTTATGATCACTAATGCACCAAAAGTTTAATTGGTAATATCTATATTTGTGTATTATATTTGGCATATAGTTCTAGCTATTCATATATATATATATATTTCATCACAACAAAAACTACCCACAACCTAGTACTCTCTCTCTCTCTATATATATATAGAGAGAGAGAGAAGGAATATATAGAGAGAGAGAGAGAGAGTACTAGGTTGTGGGTAGTTTGTGTTGTGATGAAAGTGATGGTGTCATATAAGTTAAAGAGGTCAATGCATATGTGTCTACACATGTTGAGATGCACAATAATTTAGTTGGGTTGCGAAAATAGTTTGTAGTTCCTTAGATCTTGTAATGTTGCCTATAGAATCAGATACCTACTATGAACATGGTAAAGTGGAACAACACTGTTCTTTCTTTGTTTGGCCCTCATGATCAGGTTATTTGGGGATGAGATGTTTAATTATTGATATCTATATTTGTGTAGTATATTTGACATTTAACTCTAATGAAATTCTAGGATGATCAAATTAACTCATTCAACCTACATAATGTCCATGAAATGGAGCACTAATGTAGACCAATGGCTCACACCAATTTATTAGAGATGCATCGTAGAATAAATTATAGCTCATCAAATTTCCTAATGATTAGCTACAAATTATTGTAAAAAAAAAGAGGAGCATGTAGTCATTGTTCTAGAAATTTAGGTATTATGAGCAGAAGCCCCTATTTCAAGATTTCTAGATTGGGCATAGCCATTCCATGTGCATAGGGATGCATTAAATATATAAATTGGTGTGGTACTCATGAAACCAAGTGGAAGAAAAGACCATCATATTGCATTGGTAAGTTAGAGTCTTATGATGGCTAAAAAAAATTATGCCACAACTAAGAGAGAAGCATTAGCAATAGTATTTTCCCTACAAAAGTTTAGAAGCTATATGTTGTTAACACAATTTATCATATACATTGATCACAAACCACTAAAGTACCTAGTGAACAGATTAGTCATACATGGCTACATATGTCACTAGCTAATGTTATTCCAAGATTTTTATTTTAAAATAATGGAAAACTAGGTAAACCAAGTCAAGGGATATATTATTTATCTATAATTGAGAATGGATAAGAAGGAGCTCTCAATGAGGATGATTTTCTAGGTGTACACCTATTTAAGATGAATGTAGTACAATTGAGTTAGAGAAGATCATTGAATTACTAGCTATCAGTGAGTTCCTAGATAGTTACACTAAAGAAGATTGGAGAATGTTTATTGCATAAGAACTTCCATATACAATAATTAGTGGGGAATTGTATATTCTAGGTAGAGATTAAATATTAAGATAGAGTGGTTATGGAAAATGAGAGAAAACATTCTAAGAAAATATCACAAAGGCATTTCAAGAGGATATAATTCAGGTGATAGCACAAGAAGAAAAATATTACCATAAAGAATCTATTGTCCCACTTTATTCAAAGATGCTAACAAGTGTGTATACAAATGTGATGTCTATCAAAGACTTGGAAAACCAACCACAAGAGTCAAAATGCTATTTATATTATAGTGTTGGCTATGGCGGCTTTCAAAAAATGGGCTATTGAATTCATTGGCCTAATCAATATGCTACTCATAAGAACCACATAAATTTTATTATAACTAGAATTTAATACCTAACTAGGTTGGAAAAAGAAAAACCCACATAGGATTGTATAAAATGATCCATGCCTAAGTTCACATATGAGAACATTATCACATTGTTTGGTTTTCCACTAAACATCACAAGTTATCAAGGAAAACATTTTGTAAATGAGACATTCAAGGAACTTTTGGAGACCTTCGTGATTAACCATAGTAAAAGAACACCATCCCATCCACAAGTAAATTGATCAAGTGAGGAATTTAACAATATTTTGGGTAATAAAATAATTAACTTATGTGATGGAAATACATCGAATAGGGATTAAAAGATACCTATAGTACTATGGACCTACTACACAATGTATATAAGAATAAAAGAATTCTATCCATTTCAACTAGTATATGGGTTAGAGGTGGTACTTCCAATGTACATAGCTCCAACCTTAAGATTGGAAATATCTACAAGGTTGGATGAAGAAGAATCCATTAAAGAGAGACTCCGAGAGCTAGAGAAGCTAAGTAAAAGTTATTTGATTGTGGCCTAGAACCAAACCTAGGGAAAGAGGAAAAAAAAAGAATGGCATGATCAAAATATTAGGAACAAACAACTAAGTTAGGAAGATATGGTATTTTTATATAATAATAGATTTAGGAAAATAGGGAAACTAAATATACATTGGCCTGGCCCATACTGAATAAATAATATACAAGGAATAGTGGATGTCAATGTAAGAACTTTAACTAGTGAGCTACTTAATGGCTATACAAAAAATGCCTCATTGAAAACTTACTATATAGGGTATTAAAGATACACTAAGTATAGCCCAAACCCTCCTTATAGACCTAAAGATCCTACTACAAAAATATTTCAAACATGGAGGGAATATATTGATAAGAAAACTAAGAAGGATACACAATAAAAATTTGATAATAAAAAAGAAAAGGAAATAAAAAAATTCAATAAAACACAAGATCCTCCTCCTTTGCAAAAAGTTGATATAATGAAACTTGAGAAGCAAGAAGAAAAAAAGAAGGGGAAGGAACAATCCAAAACTTGGCATGAATGATTCCAAAACATAGAAACTGTATGCAGATGATATAAATTTTAACAAAAGATTTGACAATATAACAGAACCCTAAATTTATATCAAATGCACCAAATAAAGACTAAAATTAAACTAGATAAATGTTACCAAATAATTGAATTGTGGTTGCTCAAATGATTTGCATAACTCCAACGTAATTTCTCCAGGGGGTCAAATCAGGAACAAATGTGGGTTTTTTATAAAATTTGGGTAAAATGATTTACAGGTAGTTAGGTAAATGAATTTTTGGTTAAATGAATGATAAAAGGTAGGTATATTAACGGGTTTTGAATTAGGTTAATAATAAATTAAAGTTTTTAAATTTAATTTATTATTAATGAGAGGTTTAAGTTTAGGTTTAGGTTTGTTGGTAATGTAAATAATAAATAAATTTGTTAAATTTTTTTATTATTTATGGGAAGAGATAATTAAAAGGGAAATTTAATTAATTAATTAAAATTAATTAGATTTTATGTGTAAAGAGGATTAATTAAGGGACTAATATTTAGGGCATAATTTTTTATGTCTACATTTTGCCCCTCTTTGAGATGATATTGCAAAGCAATGTTGTTTCAAAGAAGATTAAAGCATAGGTTTTGAATTTAGATTTTGGGTTGGCTGGGACTCACATGGGGCTCATAAAAATGAAGGGGCTCATAAAGTGAAGGATTGGTAGAGGATGCCCCCTCAAGAGGATATGCAGGGATGAAGGAGATGGATATTCTCTTGGAAAAGGAAATGAAGGGAAGGAGATAGAGTTATGCTGATTTAATTTTGAGCAACCTGATGTTTGATATAGCATCAGACATTATGCACCAAGGTATAGAGACCAGGGTGACGATGTGTCAAATGCATGAAGTACAGAAAGTCACTGGTAAATATATGCTAAACCCACCATGATATGAAAGACCATGATGACAAAGTGGTAGATATGTTGTAAGGATTTATACAGACATAAGACAACAATGAAACACACACAAACACAACAAGCAAAGCATGCATACACTATGTTGCCCCTAGTCAAAAAAGAAAATCATGAACCAAAAAGACTTAATCATGACATAAGTGATGAAGCTAGTGAGATCTCATGCCAAAGACTAACGTGATGAATGGAGAAGACATGTTGCAAGAACAATATATCCCAAGATAAGGTGAGGATGATGTATAGGATATGATAGGGAATAGATGATTTGGTGTGAGGGATCCACAACTTGGTTACTGGTGACAAGATCAAATTGTTAAGTGTTGATGTTACCAATTTACTCAGGAGTTTCAAAGTGTTTGCAAGATATGTCTAGGATTGTGTGAGTGTCAAAAATTGTTTGTGTTTTTCTTTGATTTTTGTGTGTTTTATGATTTTAATGGAGGGAGATAACGATGACCTGGTGTTGAAAACTTTAATACAGGATTGCATGAGATTGGAAGTGTAGACGAACTCAAGATTTTATTATGAGGAACCCAAAGGTACAAAGACACATAGACCTACATAGGTGGAAAAAAGAATACGAGGTTGGGAATCGGTGAAGGGATGGAAAAAGACTAATGGAAAAGTGGATAGAAAAGGAGCTCAAAATAGAAGATGAGACAACACCATATAACCAGATGATACTGAGTATATTCGTATTGTAAGATATGGATGGGGGATGAATGGTGAATAAAATTTGTTATGGATGGGAGATGGATGGTGGAGTGATGGGTGATGCGAAATAGCTACCTAAAGGATGGTGGGGAAAGCTCAAATTTTCTACACATAGCGCCTACGAACAGGTTTTCACCATGGTACTTATCCAGGGTGCCACCAAAGTGGTTTTCACTATTGGATAATTTTTTTTTTGATTTTTTGAATTGGGATACTCTGAGTCACGTATAGAACCATTTGAGATGAGCCATGTTTATAGGTTCTTCCAAAGGTTGACCTTTTAGTGTGGAAAGTTGGTAAGCTCTTGATCCATAGCTCTTGGTTATGACAAAAGGTCCTAACTAGTTAGGTTCAAACTTCCCTTTCCTTTCATGATCAGTAAGATTTCTTTGATTTTCTCTCAGGACAAGATCTCCAATCTCAAATTTATGAGGCTTCATTTTCTTGTTGTAACCTTAGCGAAGGCAATTCTGATAAGCTTTCAGATGATTAAGAGTTGTAAGTTGTTTCTCGTCCAACAATTCAAGCTCTTGTAATCTTGACACGCAATATTCTTCATCTAAAATCAAATGCTGTAAGGATACTCATAAGGATGGGAGCTTGATCTCAATGGGTAAAATAGCTTCTGAACCATACACCAAGGAATAAGGCATGGCACCCATAGGAGTGCGGATGCCGGTTCGATAAGCCCAAAGAGTGGGATTAAGTTGCAAGTGCCAATCGTGGCCAGCCTCATTCACCATTTTCTTTAGGATTTTTAGGAGAGTCTTATTAGTTTCTTCAGCTTGGCCATTACTTTATGGATAATAAAGAGTGGAAAAGTGATGTTGGATCTTGAATTTGTTGTAAAGCTCTTTGACATCCTGATTCTTTTAAAAAGGAGACCATTATCTGTGACTATGGCTTGATGAATACCATAGCGAAAAATGATATAATGGAAAATGAACTTAGATATTTGCTTTCCCATTATGTAAGTAAAAGGAATTGCTTCAACCAATTTGGTGAAGTATTTGGTAGCAGTGATAATAAATTTGTGGCCATCTTAGGAGGAGGGATGTATTTTTCCAACGAGATTGAGGCCCCATTGTGCAAACAGCCATGGAGTAGTGATAGTTTGCAATTCTTATGTTGGTGCATGAATTAGGTCACTATGATGTTGACAAGGTACACATTTCTTAACAAAATCATGCACATCGTGCTCCATAGTAGGCCAATAATATCCTGTGTGAAGCAATTTCTTGACTAAGGAAAGACCACTAGAATGAGCACCACATATGCCTTCATGTATCACATGTAAGGCAGTTCAGGCTTCTTCTGAGTTAAGATATTTAAGTAAGACACCGTCTAGTGACCTTTGATAAAGCATGTCACTAAGGAGGACATATTAGGAAGAACGACAAATGAAGGAATGACGTTGGGATTTTGAAAGATTTAGTGGGATGATTTAGCTATGAAGGTAATGGTAGATTTCATTGAACCAAGTGGGGTTAGGACCAACAATATCACATACCAATTCTGATTCTGGGATATCGAAAGCTGGTACAAACAACTATTCTATCAGGAATTTGATTTTGGGATCATTTATAGGCATCTTTATCATTGAACCAATTGTGGCCATAGCATCAACAACTTTATTGTGAAGCCTTGAGATTTGTTCAAATGTGATCTTGTTGAAATATGCTTTGAATGTATCAACTAGTTTCTTATATGGAAGTAACTTTTCATCTTTTGTCTGATATTCATTGTTTACTTGTTTGATCGCTAGTTGAGAATCTTCTTGAACTTGTAAGTCTTTGATATTCCAAGTTATAGCCAATCTCAATCCTTTGATTAGTGCTTCATATTCAGTGATGTTGTTTGTAATGGAAACTGAATGTGAAATAATTTTGGTATATAGTCACCTTGTGGAGTAACAAAGAGTATTCCAGTACTTGAGCCACGCTGAGTATGTGAACTGTCAAAATACAATTGCCAAGATGGAAGAGCTTCTATGTCTAGAATTGATTCGTCAAGAAATTTATTAATATTGGATGATCTAATTCTACTGGTCCATCTGCCAATTGATCTACTATTATTTGTCCCTTTATATCTTTTTCTGTCAATGTACTCAATGTCAAATTCACTAAGCATCATCACCCATTTTTCCATACGACTAGTCAAAGCTGCTTTGGATAGTAGATATTTGAGAGGGTCGATCTTTGATATAATCTTAGTTTGATGACTCAACATGTAATTCTTTAGCTTTTGTGATGCAAAGACAACTACAAGACATGCCTTTTCAATAGGTGTATAATTCAGTTCATAGCCCACCAAGGTTCTGTTGATATAATAGATTGTTTGTTCTTTACCATTATCATCATTTTGTGCTAAAAGAGCTCCTAATGTTGTTGTTTTTGTTGAGATGTATAAAATGAGGGGTTTTTCTATGAATAGGTGGTGCCAACATAGGAGGAAATCCCAAGTATTCTTTGAGTTTGTCAAATGCTTCTTAGCAGTTTTGATCTCAAATAAACTGTGCATTTTTCTTCAACAAGTGAGTGAATGGTTGACACTTGTCAGCAAGTTGAGCGATAAACCTCCTTATGGATTATAATTTTCCTTGTAAATCTCTTAGTTGTCATAGAATTTGAGGAGACATTTCCATTATAGCTTTAACTTTGGTAGGATCAACTTCAATTCCTCTTCGAGACATGATATAACCCAAGAGTTTTCCTGATGTCACTCCAAAGACACATTTCTTAGGGTTCAATCTGACATTGTACTTTTCTAGACAATTAAAAATATTTTCCAAAATGTATAGATGTCCTTCTCTAGTTTTTGATTTTGCTAGTATGTCATCTACATAATCTTCAATCTGTTTGTGAAGCATATCATGAAATATAACGGTCATTGCTCTTTGATATGTGGTTCCGGCATTTTTTAGACCAAATGGCATGATGAGGCAGTAGTATGTTCCCCAGATGCAAATGAAATAGGTTTTATGTTGATGTTCTTTAGCTATTTTGATCTAGTTATATCTGGAAAATCCATCCATCAAATATAACATCTCGTGTCCTATTGTCAGATCCACTATTATATCAATGTTTGGTAATGGAAAATCGTCCTTCGGATGTAAGCTTCGTTTATGTCTCTCAAATCATTACAAACTCTAATGGTTCCATTTGGTTTGTCCATAGGTACAATGTTTGAGACCCACTCAGGATAATCTATCGGTTTGATAAAACCAACTGCTAAGAGTTTTTCTAACTTTGCTTTGACCATTAAGGCAATTTTGGGATGCATCTTTCTCAATTTCTGCTTGACCAGTTTTGTTCTTGGATGGACTATCAAATGATGTACCATCAGTGATGGATCTAATCTTGGCATATGTGCATAGGACCAAGCAAAATTGATTTCTCATTTTTTGAAGGAATGGAAGTCCCGAGTTTCAAATTCTGATAGTGAAATTGTTGCATATGTGATATTGGGCTCTTCTGCAGTTCCAAAATTCATCTCTTGTGTGACCTATTCTATGAGTATAGTGGACTTTTCCTGGTGTGCCCCCACTTTGGGAAGGTTAAATTCCTCATCCTCTAGCGCCTTAGAGAGTTTTTCACCATCGGATATGTCTTTTATTTTTACTTTTTCATCGTCCGAAAGTGCCACGAAGTGGTTTTCACCAGGGGACGTTATTTTTTTATTTTTATTTTTATTTTTTATTTTTCTTACTAAGGAATTTAACAGATTCCCCAAAGTAGGCATCATAGTGTAGTTCAATGGTGTAGTTGATATTGTGATCTCTGATAGGTAGGTGAGTATGAAGTCTGAGAATTTCACCTATAGCCTCATCATTTTCAAAGACATCAAGGATAGGAGGTCCTTGTTGGTCCCAGTCAATGAGATCCGAATATACAAGGGATAATGAATGAGATGAAGTGGATGGGGTGGATGAGGAAGATGGTTGATCAAAGCAATAAGTTATGGTATAGATGGTATTATTCTTGAAGACATCGGCGACTGCTTCAAAAGGATCTATGAAGGTATCCAGATTAAATGACTCCATGGGAAAAGCTTGCGCCACTTTGTCTAAGACAAGCTTGACATCAGGTGACTCACACTTGGTGGATCCAAACCCTAGCCTAGCATGCTTAGGTCGACAATTAAATTCTAAAGGTTCTAATATTCCCTGTTGTTGTTGCCCAAGTCGACCTTCTTTATAGCCCAACTTTTTGATGATAGGATAACCTCTATGATATATATTCAATGGTAATTGTCTTTGTTCATCCTCTTCACTATAGAGCCATTTAGAAATATTTTCATCAATGGTTTCTTGACTCATTTGCCTCCAATATTTAAAATTTTTGAATTGCGGATGAGTAACCAAGACCTCATTACTTTGACGAGGTCGCCCATAGCTCTTAGGTGAAAGAGGAAGTTCATTGATATGAAATAGAGTGTTCTCTTCTATGCCTTTATCACTAATCTTAGCCTTGATCTCCAGTCAGGAAGTGGATGGTGTGGATGAT
Source organism: Cunninghamia lanceolata (assembly GCA_027924645.1). NCBI lineage: Eukaryota > Viridiplantae > Streptophyta > Pinopsida > Cupressales > Cupressaceae > Cunninghamia > Cunninghamia lanceolata. Next base: position 10,687,322 of record BSBN01000112.1, on the reverse strand, counting down.
GAAGATGGGGTGAGTGTGGATGAGTCAATGTATTTGGCTAATGGCTAGACAACTTCGATAGTTGGGCAATAATTTTGGTGTCGATAGGGACCCTCTAATCATCTGCAATATTGAAAGGGGTGAGGGTCCGCCTATATGGTAATCTCACAATCATTAAATGGGAATTTTGTGCATTGGTTGTATGTGGAGGGTATGGCTCTCATGGCATGAATCCATGGATGCTCTAGGAGAATGTTGTATGGGAGATCAAGATCTAAGATCTGACATGTAGTTTCCATTGTAACAGGACCAACCTTGATTGGGAGTCTAATTGTGATAGCAGAATTTTCGTTCACCTTCGTCATAAGCTCTAATTGTGATTTGATACTTTTCTTCAATGTTCTTGTCAGAGTATCCAGTTGTTTTATTAATTTTAAGGTACATAAATTCAAATCTGATCCACCATCTATCAGGACCCTTTTCACGATACGTTGGTTAACAATAACTTCTAAATGAAGGGCTATGTTATGGAAATGATCATGAGAGGAGTTTTTTGGTTCTGTGAAGATGAGGCAAGCAGTGGATATAAGAGCCCCAACCATAGCTTGGAAGTGATCTACATCGATATCACCTGGTACTTGAGATTCTACAAGGGCTTTATCCAAGATTTGTTTGTGTTGAGGAGACATTCTTAGAAGCTCTAGGATCAAGATCTGGGCAGGTGTCTTTTTCAATTGATCTAGGATATTATATTTAGGAGCATTATGGGATGAAACAAGAGGTGTTGTAGGATTTGACAGAGAAGGATTTCCCTGAACAGTAATACAGCCTCTTCATGTAGTGACATCACACTCGGGAGCTCTACCTCTAATAGTTACCACATTGACATGAGGATATGAAGCTTCAATATGGCTGATTAGAGTACTGTTTCCATAGTCATATTGGACTTCATGGTGTGAGGTGGACATGTTTGTAGTATTGACATTATTGGCTCTATTATTTTTTTGCTCATGTGGAGGAAATGGTTCTTGGTAGGCTTTGAGCTTCTCATTGGGAGACTCTTGAGGCATTTGATCTATGTTTATCTCTCCTAGATCAATTAGATCTTTGACATAATGCTTCAGTCTCATGCATGAATTAGTAGTATGGCCATTGACATGATGGTACTCACAATATTGATCTTCTCTGAACCAGCGGGGTTTTGGTTGACTTTCATCATAAGGTCTATCAATTTCAGGAAGTTTGATCATGTTTTCTTGTTTAAGTTTCCAAAATTCTAATTCAAGAGGTTCTGCTAAATCTAAAAATTTGTGTGGTCGTCTCAGTCCTAGAAGGGTAACATTCTTCTGTGTATTTGGTGGATGATCTCGAGGTGCATTATGAATTGATGAAGAACTAAGAATGGAAGGTTTGTTTTTCACATTTTGGACATGTTTTGTATTAGTTATTCCATCATTCACAATGTTCTTGTTTCAGTTCCACTATCAGGATTTATCATTGTTTTGGTTGTTGGAATCATGATTGTTATTCTCTTTGTAAATTTTAATGAGACCTTTGTTGAAAAGCGTTGTTTCTATCATCTTGCCTTTTGCCATGGGTAAGTGCAAAAATTTGGGGGGCCAAAAAGTGGCCAAAATTTTTTCAAAAAAATTAATACATAATGTGAGTACATTATAATGCGCTTGCGTTATGGTTTGGTAATGACGAGCCTAAGGCTCAGCAAAACCAAACCATAACACGCTCGCGTTATAACGTGAGCATGTTATGACTAATTATATATATAAAAAAGAGCATTTCTGCTCATTTCATTTCTTTATTTTCCTCTACACCCGTGGCCTGCAAACCCTAAGGAGCGCGCTCACATTTTTGAAGCCTCAATTCAACACTGAAATCTTATCGATTCATCACCAAAATGCTGCCACGACGTCGAGCAAGCTGAAGAAGTGAGTTTTATTTGTTTTTTTGTTTGAATTCGTTTCTAAATAGGTAGGTTTGAGTTGATTTTGATGTAAATTTCCTTAATTTGTTAGGAAATGTTAATGCACCTCCTCCTCCTCCTCAAAATCCACAAAATCCTAAAGAGGAAATACTTGCCGAAGAACAACCTAAACAACAAACTCCTCCATCCATTCCTCGACATGCCCTTGGAACACAAGAAAATCTAATGGAGCAAATTGAAAATAATAAATAAGAAATTGAAGACATAATTGCAAGGTTGAAAGATCCTTCAACTTCAACCTTGCATAGGTCCATGTTTGCTCAATCTCTTGAATCTATGTTATCAAATGTAGATTCAATTAGCAAGCAAATATCTAGTTGGTCAGATAAGAGGAGAGAGTTTAGAGAGTATTATGCAGACAAGCTATCATATGAAGATGTGAAAAAGTTACAAATTACAAAATTAGACTTGTGTTCCATTTTCACAAACCCACAAACAAATCAACCTCCACCCATTACATGCAAGAGGTTCCCTATCCATTGGTGCAACAATCAAGCGATAAGGGACAATTTTGGGTAGAGGTGGTGGATGGTTTTTGACCATCCTCCATGCAATAATAATGAGGTCCCACAATACTTTTTGAGGAAACTCTACTATGAGTTTGTCCTCAATAAAGTGCCAAACTATTTTGATATGCGGGACTTCCAGGGTAGAGGTGGGGGGTCAGTACAAGATAGACCAGGGGCACGTGTTGACCCACAGTAGCTAGTGAGATGAGTAATTAGTAGACCAGCCCATGAGCATGTTTCTATCCCTTCCATTGTGAAGGAGAGTGTTGATGTCGATACACTTCAGTCCATTAGTGCCTTGACCTAGAGCATCATAAAGCATGCTAGTCCTGCAGCACAACGTGGGTTGGGAGATAGTGCGAGGAGTAGGGTCCCACCCCATGCTTGTCAGACTTGTGGGTCAGCCTATGGTTATGACCTCATGGATAGTCAAGACATAGGTGCACAGGTTACATCTATAGTTGAGTAGATGGTGATGACAGATACCCTCCTGAGTGAGACTTTCAGCCTTGATACTTAGGTAAATATTATCAAGTTCATTGAATTTAATTTATTAAATTTCATTTTTGAAATGCAAGATTAACTAATTTAGTTTGATGATTTTAATTAAATTTCAAGGTCATAGCATTGATGTAGTTTTCAGTGGTTCTCCACCTTCATATTACACTACATCATCTACTGTCGAGGTATGTAACTAGTAAACAATTATAAATATTACATGTGAATAGCATCATTATATGAATGGTATTCTAATATCTAATTTTGGATGTTGAATAGGTTAATATTGGAGATTTCACAGCAACACCTGCCAGCAGTGGTGGACTTCAAAGCTTCACAAAGGTAATAAAATAAATAGTTTAATGAATGAATTGTACTTACTAGATTTTTGTATGTGACTTGTGTGCTTTATTGTGTGTACTTCCATGTTTAGGTGAACGTGTGTGTATGTTAGGACCCATGATTTGCATCACTATTATAGTTTTTGTAATTGAATAATGTTGTTTTATTTCTAGATGATGTAGGCTGCAGAGACACCTCCCGATGTTCATAGGCCAATGGAGCATGGTGTGACCTCTGCGATGCATAGCTCCATGCCATTGACAGGGGTATGAGGTAGATTGGTAAATTTCAATTTACATTCATTATTATAGTTGTTTATTTTTGAAAAATCAAAAGATTATTGATTTGATTTGAAGTTCAATTTCTATCTGGATGGTTTCTATAGGACATGACATCACCACCACCTATTCCTGCTATTAAGGCAAGTGTGGAGACAGATTATATGGTAGCAATAAGTGATTATTTTGTTAAATATTTCATTTTTTATAACATGTAATTTCTATATATTAATGTCTATACTTTTTATTGTAACAGCTAAAGATGTAGGAAGAACTAAATAAGAGGAGCAGCCCTCAGGTTCGTAGTAGACCACCCACATATGCGTCTCCATCTCCTAGAAGATCAAAGGTTGCCCGTGATCTATTCTCTTCACCAGCCAGAGGGGAACGACTTTTTATTGTGTTCCTTTGTTGTATGCCTATATGGTATTTGTGGACATATATTTTGTATTGCATATAGTTGACATTGTATGCCTATATGGCATTCTTGTAAGCCTATATGGCTATTTTGTATATATGTTATACTTATATCAATAGATATTGATGTATGTCTATATGGATATTTGGTTAATACAAATCTTTTTTATTGATGGCGTCCATACTTGCATTATAAATCCATGTTTTAATGGATATTTGTAGATGGATACTTCAAATATTTAATGTCCAATTATATTACATAAGATGTTTGTTGATCTAATAAGCCAACTATTGTTATTCAAGTATCACCTAAACCTCATTTTGGAACTAAAAGACAAAAGTTGTATTTAAAATAAAAATGAATCATCATGTTGAACAGAAAATATTCATATTCTTTATGAGTTGCTCAATTGAAAGTATTCAAATGAGTATACTGATCCATATTCTTTACGATTTGGTCAATTGAAAATATTTCTTAATTTCTTGTTATTATACCATATTGGGATGCAAAGAGTATGTTTGTTGTTTTGAATAAGATAGTCAAAATCATATGCTTATGAGCACCTGATGACCATTGTGGTTATTAAATGTAATTCCTCTTGCATTGATGCAGAGGTGTCAAGTCTCTAGAGTCAATTTAGCAAGATCAAAAGATTTAAATCAATTGTGGGCTTCAACCAATAAGACTCACTAGTTTTCTCCTTGCCCTAAACTCCACCAAAGAGCTCAAACTAGGTTCCAACTTCTAAGATGCAATCTTACACCTTCTAGGGTCTTAACATGCCCTAATCAACAAGATTCAAAAGGTCTCACACACCATTTTGACTAGTTCATTGACAACTCCTCTTAACTAGGCCTAATCCTAGTAGCCCTATTCAGCGGGTAATCTACACTTTTCTCCAATCTTTCCCAAAGCACTTCTAAAACAAATGACTGATATGAGTACCCTTTTTAAGGTTCTATAACATATCAAAAAATCATGCACTATTACTTTGGACCAAACTGACTATTCTGACACCCTGCAACCCTCCTCCAAGGCCTAATTCACCCACTTTTCAAAGGAACCCTATTGGATACTTGTCATACTCACTCCAAACCTTCAAATAGTATTAGGAGAGGTTCCAAAACAAGGTATTTTCAAGGTTTCAGACAATGATTTGCTCATTCAAATGTTTAAACACCAAACCCCCATCTCTAGGACCCAAAACCTAGGGTTTACTAGATCTCCCACTTCCAATCACTTCTAGACCTCACTCAAAGGTCTAACACCATCTCAGTGCTCATACTAGACAACATCAATCATAAAAAGGTTACCTTGTTAAGGTAGATCTCTTGCTATTACACTTGGGCCATCATGCCCATGCTCTTTTCACATGCAATCTTGCCTTCTAACAGTGATCACCTCCCAATCTGCACTCCTCCTACCTTGTTAAGGTTATAAATCATATTGTACATGTCATCAAGGACCTATTCCATGAGAATCAGGGTCTTACATTCATGGAAAGGTCCAAAAATGCATTGTCACCTCTCAAAACACACAGGATAGTTTGTTGTTCTTTGTATCAATCAAATGAACAGAAATAAAACTAGTCTAGAAATCTTCTCAGAGCATTAAATAAGGTCTAATACTATTCAATGAATATTTAAGACATTTACCATGCCACCACAAATCAAAAGATCATCAAAAATGCAAGAAAAACAAGAACTAGATGAAAACCTCTATTTATTTCTGTTAGACCGTACAACCCAGGTCTTAAATGATTCCACACATCCCTTCTCATGCCTTGTACATGCTTACATAACCTCTGCCCCAACTTCCACAACTGATTCCCATCAGTTGGAGTTGGTTAAACCATCAAAACAGTTCAAAATGACTTTCCCGCCTAAATGCTTGTTTCAAAAATTTCAATTTTAAACTTTGTTTTAATGGATTTCTACCCTACCAAACCATCATGTTCAATCTCCTTAGGATCATTACACTTTGTTCCTAACCTTAGACACCTATATTTGACTCTAGAAGCACTATTGGCCCAACTTACATCATTTTTGGTCCTAGGGTCCTTGCCAGGACCCTCAAGACATTTGACCATTACAACATGCTATAACTGGTTGTAAGATGTCCCAACTGACTTGATTTTCTCCAGAGGCTCCTCCCATGGTCATTGGTGTCTTCTTGCCCCAAGGTGTTCCTTTAGGTGCTCCTGCACCATGCATATAAGGCAAGGTTATGAGATTACATTGAGTCTTACCTAATTTTCGTATGCAACATAACATTGGGGCTATAGGCTTCCATAAGTCATCAACAATCAAGGTTCAAGGTTGTTTGTCACTGATGTCAAGGTTGATGCCATGATGTTGATAAGGTGATACAGTGATTCAAGGTAGGTGATGTCATGAGGTGCATGATGTTGTGAATATGGTTTTCATGATAAGGTCTCTTAATTGATGTTGATGCTACACAAGACAAACATGGTTCATATGATGCAAGGTTCATGTTCATGGTGGATGTGGTTTTGTTCATGCAAGGTTTTGTTGTGAATATGGTTTTCATGATAAGGTCTATCTTGAAAGGTTCATATGATACAAGGTTCATATTCATGGTGGATGTGGTTTTGTTCTTTCAATAAGAAGTTAGAGAAGACACAAGCTTTCATAATCATAATCTTATTGATAGTTAGGGTTTGCATATTGGGCATTAAACCCTAAAAAGAATCTACTTTTCTTAAGACTTTAAAACCCTCAATTGCTTGTCGTGTGTAAAGTGCACTTTTATTTTAATTTAATATTGACTTATAATCAGAAGTTACTATCACTTAAATCAACCTACTAAAGGGTCTTTAAGTCATTAGTTCACCGGCCCTTCAACCTAACTCAATCGGCGTCTCTGGTAAACTCTCATAAGCTCGAGCACCATATCATAATCGAAGATCATATTTAATTTATATGAGGGTGGGAAAAAGGATTGGAAGGTCAGTATTTAAAAGGAATTTGGATTACAAACAATCATCTCTATGCAGTTGAATTTGATGGGCATGCCTTTATAAATGGCTAAAAGATAGCTTTATGTAGGATATCATGGTATTTGTAGTGTTTGAAGATTGAAGACTAGCTAGTGTTTGTAGCTCAGACTGTTTTGGCATGTTTGGGTACGAAATAGGACCATGCCTAGCCTAAATGTACCCATCTAGATGCGTTGGAATTGTTAGTTTGGCCGCACGAGGAGAAGAACAAAAGTTACACCCCTTTACAACTTTACACTACCTCCTTTTGACAATTTTTGGGGTAGCAAAAAAACTTTCACCATGGGAAAACACCTCAGAGCTATAAAAAACTAAGAGAGGTTATTGTAGAGGGACCCTACATGATCGCGTTGCCTCAGACAGAATGTATCTAAGTGACATGGTTTTTGAGTAACAACTTTTCAAAGATTGCTACCTTTTTGCACTTTGGACTCTTCAAGGATATCGCCAGTACAATGTAACTCAGATTGTTTGACATGTTTGGGTACAAAATAGGACCATGCCTAGCCTAAACATACCCATATAGATGTGTTGGAACTGTCAGTTTGGCCACACAAGGAGAAGAACAAAAGTTACTCCCCTTTGTAACTTACACTGCCTCCTGACGATTTTTGGGGTAGCAGAAAACCTTTCACCATGGGCAAATGCCTTAGAGATATAAAAACTGAGAGAGGCTATTGTAGAGGAACCCTACATGATCGCTTTGCCTCAGACGAAATGTATCTAAGTGACATGGTTTCTGAATAACAGCTCGTCAAAGATTGCTACCTTTTTGCACTTTAGACTCTTCAGGGATATCGCCGATACAATGTAGCTCAGACTATTTCAGCATATTTGGGTGCAAAACAGGACCATGCCTAGCCTAAACTTGCCCATCCAGATGTGTTGGAACTGTCAATTTGCCCACACAAGGAGAAGAACAAAAGTTACACCCCTTTGCAACTTTACACTGCCTCTTTCTGACAATTTTTGGGGTAGCAGAAAACCTTTCACCATGGGAAAATACCTTAGAGATATAAAAAAATGAGAGAGGTTATTTTAGAGGGACCCTGTGTGATTTTTTTTACTAAGACAGAATGTATCTAAGTGACACAGTTTCCAAATAACAACTCGTCAAAGATTGCTTTCTTTTTGCACTTTGGACTCTTAAGGGATATTGCCGGTACAATGTAGCTCAGACTATTTCGGCATGTTGGGTGCAAAAAAGGACTATGCCTAGCCTAAATGTACGCATCTAGATGTGTTGGAACTATCAGTTTGGCCACACAAGGAGAAGAACAAAAGTTATACCCCTTTGTAACTTTACACTACCTCCTTCTGATGATTTTTGGGGCAGCAGAAAACTTTTCACCACAGGCAAATGCCTCAGAGATATAAAAAATTGAGAGGTTATTGTAGAGGGACTCTACATGATCGTGTTTCCTTAGACAGAATGTTTCTAAGTAACACAGTTTTTGAGTAACATCTCATCAAAGATTGCTGCCTTTTTACACTTTGGACTCTTCAGGGATATCGTCGGTACAATGTAGCTCAGACTATTTCGACATGTTTGAGTGAAAAATAGGACCATGCCTAGCGTAAATGTACCCATCTAGACATGTTGGAATAGTCATTTTGGTCGCATCAGGAGTAGGACGAAAATTACACCCCTTTGCAACTATAATGATGATTTTAGGGGCAACAGAAAACCTTTCACCATGGGCAAACGCCTCAGAGATATAAAAAAATGTGACAGGTTATTATAGAGGGACTCTACATGATCGCATTGCCTTAGACAGAATGTTTGTAAGTGATATAATTTTTGAGTAACATCTCGTCAAATATTGCTGCATTTTTGCACTTTAGACTCTTCAGGGGTATCATCGGTATAATGTAGCTTGGGCTGTTTTGACATGTTTGGGAGAAAAACAGGACCATGCCTAGTGTAAATGTACCCATCTGGACACATTGGAATAATCAGTTTGGTCGCATCAGGAGCAAGATTAAAGTTACACCCCTTTGCAACTTTACACTGCCTCCTTTTGATGATTTTTGTGTAGAAAAAAACCTTTCACCATGGGCAAACGCCTTAGAGATATAAAAAACTGAGAGAGGTTATTGTAGAGGAAATCTACATGATCGTGTTTCCTTAGATGGAATATTTCTAAGTGACACAATTTTTGAGTAACATTTCATCAAAGATTGCTTCATTTTTTCACTTTGGACTCTTCAGGGATATCATCGGTACAATGTAGCTCAGACTATTTTGACATGTTTGGGTGAAAAATAGGACAATACCTAGCGTAAATGTACCCATCCAGATGCATTGGAATAGTCAGTTTGGTCACATCAGGAGTAGGACAAAAGTTACACCCCTTTGCGGCTTTACACTGCCTCCTTACGATTTTTTTGGTAGCAAAAAACCTTTCACCATGGGCAAATGCCTCAGAGATATAAAAAACTGAGAGAGGTTATTGTAGAGACACTCTACGTGATCACGTTTCCTCAGAAGGAATGTTTCTAAGTGACATGGTTTTCAAGTAACATATCATCAAAGATTTCTACCTTTTTGCACTTTAGACTTTTCAGGGATATCATCAGTACAATGTAGCTTGGACTGTTTCGACATGTTTGGTCGCATCAGGAGCAGGACACCAAAAATGAAAAAGTTGCTTTGTGCAATTTGACAACGTTGACAATTTTTTGCAACAGGACTCAAAGACTCAAACTGACCCCAAATGACTCAAAGTAACTTAAAACAAATGAAATGGTCTTAGAAGACCTTATTACATAAAATTGACTCAATAAAAAAAATTTATTTTTTGACCCCTCTTGGAGGCATGACAACCTAGGTGCCCCTGCACCATTAGTGCAACTAAAGTCGATTAAGTTTTCCTATTAAGAAAAAGAGCTTCCCTTAGCTTCAAGAAATATAAATATTCTATACTGACAAGGCCAACCACGTGAAGGTGGAAGCTCATGTGGCCTCACCTAAGACCTAAGACACATGTAGTCTAGTAGACACATATTTTCTAGTCTCTATCTACCTAGTTGACATATCCTATATACCTAAGACACAATTAGAGACACATATTATCTAGTTAGAAACCAAGACACCTAGAGACACCTATATTTTATACATTATTCTCCAGATCAACTTCATCCATCACTTAGGTCTAAACCCATGAAGAATAACATGATGATGTAAAAATGTGTATATGTGTAAAAATGCAGCAGAAAATAAAAAAAGACAAACCTTACAAATTAATGTGCATACTTATAACTCAATGTAACATGACTTTACAAAATCAATTGGAATACTTACAAATTAATCCAATGAACCATCTGGGTCTACTCTACTCTTTATTGTGTCAAGTATTGCTTCATGGTCAGACTCATGCACCTTCCACAAGCTTTTGTTCAAAGTTCTACCCCGATATTGTATCAAATGAACATTGGATGCCATGACAAGGTTCGAGTAATGAATAATCTTTCGATGCGTGTTAAAGTCTTGAAACAACCAAACATTAACACTCTTATGTGGGTACCTTCTAAGCCATGTTCCAGTAATAACCACTGAGCCTGTAGGGTATTTGATGTTTTCTCCATCTGTAACTGGGGCCTCCAATTTATTTTTGGCCTCAACACAATGACATAAGTAATAATATGTTCCCTCTTCATTATCTTCATCTACAATAACTGCATATACGTGCCCTACATTGATATGTGTAGCAAATTAGATGAAATTAGTCAACATTACAAAAACACTATAAAGCAAGATGATATTAGGAATTTCAAAAACTATGCAAATAGATATATTACCTATTGAACTAGATCTGATATGTGGTCAAAGTCAATTGATGATTCCATCTGTGTTAGTTCCAGTGCCGTCAGGGGTCGATACGTGTCAAGTGGGCTAAGATAACTTAACTGCCATTCGTCAACCCACTCCTTTGACTCACACTTATCCCAGGCTTGAACTGTACAGGAAGAACAAAAGCATGACATCTTTCGCGTATGGATACTCCATGAACCTGCAATTGAGCTTCTGAAAGAGTGCATCTCACTTGATCCTGTCAGTGTAAAATAGTCCTCATATGGTGCAATGTTAGTATCATCTATCAACCAAAAAAATCTACGAACTGAAGACTTACCTTCATTACTTGGACCCATGGAAGTATTACACCACTCGATAATCGATTTTGCATCTGTCAACTTTGCATTGTCTTTATACTTTAACTCTTCTCATGCTATGGCTCTTTTGATACATGCCCCTGCACCATCATGCTCCCCCTTTCCATACCCGGCCTCACAAAAGTTCCACATCTGCTGAATACCTATAAAATTATGCCTCCTACTCAACCAATAGAAATTCCATGAGTTCTTAAATTGTGACGCATAGTTATCTGACCATATGATACGCTGACTGAATGATATGCCCCTTCTAGCCAAATCATTGTAGAACACCTGAAAGCAACCTTGCATGAACTCCGTAGAATGCATGTGATCATCATTAATATAGAAATTATACTCCCTTATGATCTTTCTATCATCCTCTGTACTATCATTTACATGAATGAATGCGATGTGCACAAATATAGAAACCTGTGTGGAGTTGTAATATTGTGATTGCACCTCATGATGTGGCTGTAGACTATAGTTCTCTACAAATTCGATGATTGAAACAATGCTACCAACTAGAAATGTGTCCTTGCATAACTTGAATTGCAAGTCCAACCATCGAGCTCTATGGGCATGTCTTGCATACTCATACACTATGCTGTCATGAAATATAGACATAAACTAATACACTGGAATCTTTTCAATAACCAATTCACACCTCTTTGCTTCTTTACCATCTTTTGTATTATATGCCACTGTTTTATACTTGCCATACTCTACTAGTTCATTTCCAACTGCATGTGTTCTTTCCATATGTTCACATATTGGCAAACGTTGCAAGCCACCACAATGATGACATGTGCCATCCAAGCATAATTTCTTGTAGAATATTTGACCTTCCTCTCTTTCACATAAAATTCTTGATATGAAGTCTCTTGAAGATGTTGGTTGGGCACGTATGACACAACCCTGCAAAACATTGTTAGTATGCATATCTAAACATATAGACCTATAAACATCAGAATGGTTAGAAAAATTAATATGTAATCTACAAGTAGTGCATGTGTGATTTATCTTGACATAGAAAGGTTTTAGCATTTCAAAATATCTTTAACAAATTTTAATTTGAGGATACTTCTCTAGAAATTTACCATAAAACTGTGTTTGAGTCTTATCCAAAAAATGCTTTGGATGTGGCTCACAATTCTGACTACCAATTCTCCTTCTTACCACATCCTTTTGATTCAGAGATAACCTTGTGTAATTCTTCCAAAAGTCTTCAATTAGTGATCTCAATGCTTCAACAATTGGTTTATCTTTTCATGGTAGTCTCCCCGAGAATGCCCATAATTCATTGGCATTAGTGTCCTCAATTCTTTGGCATCTTCCAATGGCTCTCGATAAAGTTTTCCTATTAATTCTCAATTCTTGACTCATCTTTCTAATGAGATGAGATTTTCTCATTTGACTACTTACTATAGTCGATGTAATCACACGCTGTGTTGCATTACTATCTTTTGTGCATGAGGTGTTACCCACACTCTCATATGCACTCATTAGATTCTTGACAATAGATTTTTCACTTAAAGCCTCTGATGTTCTCAACCCAAGAATCTTCAAGATGGACCTATACTTTATACTTTGCATCATTTCAATGAATAGTTGACATCTTGTAGTCTCATTTAACTTTTCAAAGAACAATCTCCAAATCTTATGAGAATATCTTCTACAAGTGCGTTTTAGAATCTTACCTTCCATTGGCTACAAAATATTCTCATCAATATGAATCAAATACTTTGGATTTCTATGCAAAATTCTAGGTGGTGTTAAGTTAGGTAAATTCATCTCAACATTAGGAATTTCATCAATATTTAAATGAGATGGGCTAGATGGCATACCTTCGATCGAAGGTGGAATAGATGACATAGCTTGAGGTTGAGGTGGGAACGATGGCGTACCTCCTTCATCACATGTGAGTGATGATGTACTCTCAACTTGAGATCTGGTAGATGGTGTCCCTACATGTTGACTTGTGGTAGAGGACTTGTCTCCAACTATGGTACTCAAATCTCTCATAGAACAAAGTTTTTTCATTCATTCTCTTTGTGATGGTTGTGGTTCCTCTTCAATTGGCATGTCTTCATTTATCGTGTCCAATTTCCTCTTCTCACGAAATTCCCTTATAGCCACTACCTTCTTTGCATTCTTAGCTTCTATCTCTTCCTATGTTGGTTTAATTCTTGATCATTTCCTCAGCATGATGGAGAATTTGTCTATAGCATGATAAAGAGACCACTATTAGTTCCTAAGAAATGAATCCATACAAATAACTAAAATATATGTCATTAAACCCTTCATAGTAAATGCCACTCAACCAAAATAGGTACAAAGCATACAAAGCAAATTATTGCAGCTATTAAAAGAGTACATGGGACTTCATGCTTGAAAAGGTTGAGGTAGACCCAATTTGACATGTTTGTTTTTACTAGGGCTACTAGGATTTGGAATTGAGAAGATGTTTTGTTGGTACTAGGCATACTAGGATTTGGGTGGCTTGTGAAGGAATAGACGACAATTGTTGTGTCATGTGCATGTACAAATCATCATGATTAGGTGCATAAGGAATGTACTAGCCCAAGATATGTGCATACAAACATCATGTCATGTGCATACTTGTATGATCTTGGCACCTATTCATTTGTATTTTAACTTGTTAATATGACAAGATAATAGTGGGATTGTATTTTTATTATGTTGTAAGGATTTATTCTGGTATAGTTTGACATCATGGTATGTTAAGGTCTATTTATTACACATAATTATTAAAGAGCCCAAGTGTAGAAAATATACATGGCATCATGTGAGATTGTAGGCTACTTTCTTGATTGGGAATGTGTCTATTTTAAACATGTATGATAAAGCATGATAAAGTAATTCAAATAGAATTAAGAAAAATGTAAAGAACATGCATGTAAAGACTTGACATACCTAAAAAATGAAGATTCAAATGGAGAGAGTACCCAATTATGTAGTTTTTTTTGTTCTTGCATCAAACTCCTCAACAATTTGAGTTTTTCATCACTTGCTTCCTTTTCAATGTTAAATTGAATAAAACTCAAATATAATTACTAACAACAATACTATTAACCAATCTATAATGTTAAATTCTTAAAATTGAATCACAATTAACATTGCAACACTACAAAAATTGAAACTTGAATAGATATATGTCAAAGTTGGTGTGAAAACTATGTTATTTCCTCCTTCTCAAGTTGGTAAAGCAGAAAAGGTGGTGGAAAGATCATGCAAAGGTGGTAGAATTTGTAAAATGTGCATGTGAACTTCCCAATAGCATGAAAGCACTTTTTTTTTGTCAGAACACGTGCATATTCAGCACGAAAATAGAGCATGTGGGCCTGGATCACCGAGGTCAACACTTTTTTACCATTTCTATAGTAGGACAAAACATGAACACGTTATAATGTGCTCGCGTTTTGTCCTGCTATAGATTGATCCATAAATATTTTTGCCTATCTCACCTTCGATAGCACCTTTACAATATCTCACCTCTAGTTCCATTAGCTCATGTTCTTGTTATCACATGAAATTGCACCCTGCTTGAATGGGACTCCAAGCATTCCAATGACACAATGGGATTGATCTCTAGGTGTGGGACCTTGCTAAATGATATCAAACCTCCAGAGAAGGACGGCATCCTTGTCTAGTTATCACCTAAAACTACTGTATTTTGGGGTGAAAAGGGGAAGAATTATGCTGAAATGAAAGATAAAGAAACAATACTTAAAAACATGAAAGGGTGATGCACCAGACAGTTCTAAAGAACCTTTGCAAAACTGAAGCATGCACAACACAACTAGATACAGCAAGCAAGTATACACAGAATAGATGATTTTAACAGAGGTAAGAAGCAAGATGATTGAGAGGAACAAGAAATATTCACAGACAACCATATGCAGATTCACACAGAGATAGAGAAGTCAGCAAAAGGCATGATAGCTTGCATATATCTAATGAAAGGCAAGGTTACAGCATGAAAAATTCTATTTGGAAATAGGGAGAACAGGATGCTCCAAAAAATTTCCAACCCTTTCTACATCATAAGCCTCAGCTTATATAGCATTTCAAAAACTAACCTAGGTCAGTTACAAAATCCGCTCAGAGAGCTGTAATCAGAAATATCTTTGAAAGGACATCCAGCTGACAGAAGTAATGGTGTCAAAAAAAACCTGGAACAGGGGCAAATGGAAGATATTTCTGAGTCTTTAATGCAAGTAGCTGTGTCATCGATCTGATCCTCAAAAATGGTAGAGGATAACCCAGCATTGAATGCGAGTAGTTGCCTCTGACAGGTCTTCGACAATCAGGTGGCGGAGAAAAGACTGGAGATGAAGCGGTGGTAGGATATTTTGGGCCATCAATGCGAGCTGTGCCCTCCTATGTAGTAATGAATGTAAAAAATATCTTCACCAACTCAAAAAGTTGCCACTGAAAAAGTCCACTCAACCGACATGTAGATCTGGATCCAAAACTGGAAGTGAGAACCTTCCTGAAGAAATCCCGCCAAAAGGTCATCATCCTGATATTTTCAAATTTTTGTAGGAACTAATTATCCCACATGCAGCCAGAGGTGATGTCTTCATCACTTTATAAGCTAAGCCATGCGCATATATAATGTCTGTGATTTTGCTCCCGACGGCATCATCATGAGCCTCATCATCATCCTCCTCCTTAGTATCTCGTCGGCCAGACTCCTTATATTGACGAGCCATCTGCATGTTAGCCCGATATAGAACATCACCCCGATATGAAATATCCTCGTGGTGGAAGTAACATGATATAAAATATCACCCCGATGTTTGAAAATTAGGATGACGTCAGCAGCATGTCACGAAGAAAAGATCATCCTGATATTTGGAAATGTCATCCTCATCCTGAAGAAACCTAATGATGATATTCAACCTCATCGGCATAAACTGATGCATCGGAGGAAGCTCCTCCTGCTTTGCCGACCTCATATGACTCGCCGATGATCCAGATGATCATGTCTGCAAACATCCTGATGACATCATCCTGATGTTCAAACATTAGGATGATCCTCAACTGCTAACTGGTGTTTAAGGAAAAAATGACCCCCTGCGGGTTATGACAACATCATCTTGATATTTGGGGCAGGATGATATTCAGAAATATCACCCCTGCAAAACTTCAGGTTGTACTGTAGCTTCATCGTAAGATCAGGGTGATCTTTGGAACATGACTGATATTTGGAAATATCACCCCTGTAAAAAAAACATGAAACTGTGAAATAAGCGGATATCACCCTAACATAGAAATGACGTTAGCAGCATGTCGGGCAATCCAGTGATCATGAAGCGAAAACATAACATTAGGATGATCTTCAACTAAGATCACTCGATATTCAAATGTGATGAGCCCTCATAACTTCCTCCTTTTAATGAATATCAGGGTGATGTAAAAAGCAAACTTGCCTACTTTTTCAAGCTACAAGATTCAGATTTTTTGCAATTGGGTTAAGACCTCAGGATCATAAATATGGCCTCATGGGGATATGCTTACTAACTGATCCTGCTTGAATTATTTTGACTCCTGCTACAGGAAAAATAGGTCAACAATTTGGCGACCTCTATGGGATGTTTGCCTGCTAAACATGAGATCAGTGGCCTTAAGCATCCATTGGGCATGGAGTCAAGTTTAAAATATGTTGGGAAACTAGGACCTGCCTCTCAAAACACAAAAAGGGGAGAAGGACTGCTTTCTCCTAATGACAAAACAGCCTATGCAGAAGCACTTAGGGAAGTACAAGGATCTGAACTACTGTGCAACAACACTTATTGAAAGCAAGAAGTCTAACCTACTAATTTACAAGGTGCTCATACCTCAAAACACCTTTTCAAGTGTATCCCATTGACTGGGATATGCAGATTTTCTCCATTCATATTTGACAACTGAAATGCATTGTGCTCCTTGCATTCAGTAATGAGAAAGGGGCACTCCACATGCTATCAAATTTGGAATGCTTCCCTGGTCTATTTCTTAGCTCATCCCATTTGAGTACCATATCGCCCACTCTAAAATGTCTGGGGGTGGCCTTCTTGTCAAAATTTATTTTTGTTTGTAGCTGATGATGTTCCATGGCTGCCATAGCTTTATCTCTACTTTCCTCCAGCTCCATGAGTTGAGCATATCTTACAGCCATGGGGCTTTCTACTTCAAGCATTTCTAGATGATGCATGATGTCTAGTGCTGGCAGTTCCATAGACATAGGCAACCTTGCCTCTTTTCCATACACTAGCAGATAAGGGGAGTTCCCAATAGACCTCTTAGGAGTTATCCTATCAGCCCACAGAGCAAACTTCAAATCAGTGTGCCAGGTCCTCTGATTATTCTCCATTGCCCTCTTAATAATCCTGATGAGATTTTTGTTTGTGGATTCAGCCAAACCATTACCCTGTGGATAATAATTTGATGAAGTATTCAAATAAATCCCATTCTTGACAGCCCAGTTAGTTATTCTTAGGCCAACAAAAGCTAAAGCATTATTAGAGATGATTGATTTAGGCACTCCAAATCTGGAGACCAGATCACAATAAAAATTCAAAATAGCACTCTCATTAGATTCTTTCAGAGCCACTACTTCAGTCCATCTTGTGAAGTAGTCTGTGGCTGTGAGTATCCACCTATGGCCTGCACTTGATGGTGGGTTGATAGGTCCAATAAAATCAATGCCCCATCTCATAAAGGGCTGCTTTACCTGGATTGGGTGTAGAGGCAAAGTTGGTAGCCTCTCTTTTCCTACAAAAAGGGCACACTTAACACACTTTCTAGCCCATGCATGGGCATCCTTAAATAAGCTAGGCCAATAATAGCCAGCTCTCATTACTTTCTAAGCAGTAGTCCTTGGGGCAAAATGTCCCCCTGCTATTCCATCATGGAATTCATGTAGCACCTTGTCAGTCTGATTAATATCAATGCATCTAAGCAATACACCATTAAAGTCCTTTCTGAAAAGGATGCCTTCTATTAAAACATATGGAATTGATTGTAGCCTAAAGTATCTTCTTTTAGCTTTATCTAAGCCTGCAGGACATCTACCAATTTACAAAAATTGGGTCATATCATTAACCCAACTAGTACCTACTACTTCTGTATCATCTTGATGCTCCTCTTCTATGATTAGGAGCACCTCTTCTTCTTCCTCTACCTCATCTTTAGAACTGGTGACAAGCTGCTCACTGAGTCCTCTGCCTCTGACCAGCTGGGTTATCTTGATCTCCATGTCATATTCCATGACCTTGGTGATTCAACCAGCCCTTTTCTCATTAACATCTTTACTCAGCAGGAACTCCTTCACACTAGGATGAGCCACCATCAAGTGTATCTTATTATTTGAAACGAGATGCCTAAATTTCTTCAGGCTCCTGACTACTGCCAAGACATGCTTTTCAACAAAGCTATACTTCTTCTCATACTCCTCCAACCCTTGGCTAAAGAAGGTGATTGGTTGTTCAAAACCCTCGCTCTGCTGCTGCATCAAAATCGCGGAGATGGTATCCAGGCCTCCATAAGCATACAAGATAAAGTCCTTAGAGAAATCAGGATTGACCAGGGTTGGTGCAGTTGCTAATGCCTCCTTTATGGACTGGAAGCTAAGTCTGGCCTCTGACATCCAACTGAAAGTTATGTCCTTTTTCAACATAGACATCAAGGGTTTTAAGAGATTTGCAATGTCAGGTATGAACCTTCTCAGAAAGTTAATTCTACCAATGAAGCGTTGTAGTCCCTTCTTATGACTAGGTAAGGGCAACTCCAAAATGGCCTTTATTCTCTCCTTATCAATGGTAATACCCTCCTTTGACACAACATGCCCCAACAACTTACCCTCATGTACAGCAAAAATGCATTTCTTTGGATTGAGGGATATCCCAAACTCTCTGCATCTTTGAAAGACTAGCCTTAGGTGGGATAAATGCTCAGATGCATTTTTAGAGAAGACTGTTATGTCATCCAGGTAAACCAGCACTAGCTTATACATCAGACCCTTAAAGGCCATGTCCATGGCTCTTTGAAAAGTAGAGCCAGCATTTGAGAGGCCAAAAGGCATCCTCATGTAGGCCATAGTACCCCACTTGGTTGTGAAAGCAGTCTTGAATTTGCCTTCTTCCTTGACTAGCACCTTGTTATAACCAGAAAATCCATCAAGCAAAGAAAACCTTTCTGAGCTAGCCACCACCTGCAGAATTTGCTCCATTGAAGGCAATGGGTAGTGGTCCTTCAGGGAAGCTCTGTTGAGGTCTCTGAAGTCAACACACAACCTGACCTCCCCATTTTTCTTCTTCACAAGCACAAGGTTAGAAACCCAGGAAGTGTGCTTGATTGGAAAGATGATATTCCCCTCAATCAGCTTAGTTAGTTCTTTGATCATCAGGGGTTCTAGCTTTGGATTCAGAGGTCTCTGTTTCTGCCTCATATGTTTTATACCTGGCTCTAATTCTATGGTGTGTTGGGCAATATGAGGATCAAATCCCTTTAAGTCTGCATAATCCCAAGCGAACACCTCTTCAAATTTTTTACAAAGAGCAATGAAAGCTCTTTTGTCTTCAACTGAGCAAATTTTACCAATTTTAAGGAGTCTACCCTTGAAAACTTCTAGCTCTTCATAATGCTCCTCCTTTACCTGCATACTGGTTTTTGTCTTCTTCTTTTGGTCATCAGTGCCAAAAATAGATTCAAAGGTGACCAATCCCCTGGGCAGCTTATTTGTTCTCAGCTGAATGATTTGATCATTGTCATACTATTGCTTGAGTTTATCCTGATTCATCATGGAAAACTTATCTTCCTCTAATAGGAACCTCAAGATCTGTTCATCACTGTCAAAAACTTGCCAATGAGTATTATTATCAGGGATAGAAGGCCTAGAAATTATTTTTACATGAGGCTAAACCTTCTCCCTTTGAATATCACCGGCGATGTCAAATTGAGCCCCAATTGAAGTTAATCTGTCAGCATGATGGTTTTGACTCCTTCGAATGGAGATCAGATTGAAAGCATCAAACTCTTCAATCAAATTTCATACCCTGTGTTTGTAGCACTTCAGGGCATCACTTTTTGTAAGGTGTAGTCCCCTCACCTGATTCACAATGAGCTCACTATCTCCAAACACCTATAGACAGCCAATCTTCCTCTTTCTTGCCCACTGCAGACCTTGGATCAACCCTTCACACTCAGCAGTGTTGTTAGTACAAGAAAAGGCAAAACGAAAAGCGGCATAATAATTTTCACCTTGTGGTGACACAAGCATTGCACCACCACCAGATCCATTTCTGCCCCTGGAGCAATCAAAATACATTTTCCATACCTCATCATGTGGCTCTACCTGTTGCTCTACTTTCTTCAGAAGACCGGGTATTGCTATGTCATGCTCATGCAATATGTACACTCCTAGGCCAGTTTCTTGGATATGTCCCTCCGGATCATCCACAACATTTTCAAAGGCCCACTCCCTCAAGAGTACCTCTGGTATGCTCTCAGCTTGTAGTTCCTGAGTAGCAACTAGTTCAGGGTCATCAGAGATAATGCAATTTGCATTAACAACACTAGGTGTGTAAGGCTCTATGTGATAGTCTGAAAGTAACTCAGATTTCAAAGTTACTTTGGTGCCATATCTGGTCCTGAAAAACATGTGGGACTAGTTAGAAGATAGATATCCTCCTATTTTAGCTGTAAATTCCCTTGATAAGCACATGGCAAAATGAGGAGGCAAATCTATTATGAACACCTCCTGTGAAATAGAAACATTGGGGTAGGCATGTAGGGTGAGACCTAGGTCTCTTATGATACCCACAGTATTAACAGATGTACCATCCAACTGGAGTACACCTTTCTCAAGTGGTTGGTACTTAAGCCCTAACTAATCTGCAATCTGCTTAGGCATGACAGAACTGCTTGTTCCACTATCCACCATGCAATTGTGCACTAGTTTGTCTCCAATTATTAATGATACATAGAATAAGAGTGGCTTGGCACCTTGGTTAGGCTGCTTGATGTCATCTTGGGATGAATTAGCAAGGACAGTCCTATTTGGGTCAACAGTGGTATCATTGGATACCTTCAAATCAGACAAGGTAGTCTACAACATCTTCTTATGGCTAGGGATTGCTAAGGAATCCCACATAGACATAGTTATATTCATCTTTTTCATGTTTTCAATAATATTGAAAGGTGGAGAGGCACCTACCTTCTGACTTGACTTTGTAGTAGCAGTATCAGCCTGCAAATGAGGCATCTCCCTTACTATTGCTGGTGTACTTCTTTGCAAGATGCGAGGAATATGGGATGTGGAAGCATTAGTATGTCCTCTACCTTTGCTTGCTGCTGACTCAACCTCATAACCCCTCTTCTTAGCTCTTGTATTGGTAGAAACCAGATTACTATCACTGTTTACCCCACAGAATTCTCCTTCCTGCCAATTCATGAAAGCAGCATCATTCTGAGGTTGCTCTTGTTGTTGTACAGCTCCATCATTTGGTGTGTATGGTTGTGTGGCTACCACATTTTGTGCCATTAGAGCCTGATTTAGGACTTCACTTGAATAGGCTGCTTGATTGTGTGGCATATGGCATGGGACACACCAATCATAATCAACTGCAATGTTATTTTGAACAGGGACAAGGTCCCTTGCTGCATTAACAGGTGTTGGATTGTAAGGCTAAAAAGGCCTTTGGTTCATATTTTGCCTAACACCTTGGTAGTTGTTCTGATAAGATGGCCTATTGGCCTGGTAAGGTTGACCCTGCCCCTAATATGCTTGGTTCTGCCCCTGATATTGTGTTGATAAGGCTGCCTACCTTGAGACTGTTGCCTCTTAATGTTTACTAGATCATTCCCAAAAGTCTGCAGAAGATTTTCTATTTTCTACTGGCTACTTTTTATCTCCTTTAGCTCTTGAGATGAACTAGAGGCAGCAGGTTCAGAAGTGGAGGTACTTGGTAATGCTGCAACAACAGGTGTAGGGACAAAATATGGGGTAGGTAAAGGCATAGAAGCCTGGATCTCAAGGAAGATGGGCATAGGGGGCCTAGGTGCTATTTTTCCAGCCTGAATTAGACTGTTCTCTGCTCTGATGGCTATTTCATAGGCATCAGGTAGGCTTGCACCTCCTAGTGATTGTATCATCACTGAAATATCACTATTTAAAGCTTTCAAGAAATATAAGAATGCATACTCAGCTAGAGGTCTTATTGTGGTAGGGATTTTGTCCCATGTCTTCTGAAATCTGAAGTTGAAGTCCATCATTGGTTCCTGAGGAGCTCTCTTTATAGTGGTCATTTGTTCCACCAATGACAGATCATCTAATTTATCCTGAAACTGTTTATTCAGCTTGTCTCCTAAGTCATCCCAGGTTCCTATAGTCTGTACTGGTAAACTTCTGAACCATTGTAATGCCTTCCCTTTGAATGAGGTAGCTAGTAATCTGATGGCTACATTCTCTTGTGTTACATGATGTACTCCACATAGAGAAGCCACATCTCTTATGTGTTCAATAGGTGTAGTTTGGGTTTCCCCTATGAAATAGGGTAGGCTTTTCAAGGCTGCCATAGGTATGGCATCATGTACTGCTAAATTCAAAGGGCTTCCCCCATCAAAAGCCACAAACGGCTGATTTCTTGCCATCTGAGCAGTTGGAGGTGGTTTGCTTGAGTTGCTACAAGGACTGTAGAGGTAGCTGGTCTGAAATTTGGTGGAGTTGACAATGTCCTCTTAGAATAGGGAGTTCTTACTACAGTTCTACTCTGCCTCCTTGGTGGAGAAAGCTGTAGATAATCAAATGAGCTAGAACTTGAACTCCTAGTTTGTATCCTTTTCATAAAAGTATATCTGTAGAACTGGTCTGCCTAATCTTTCTCAGTATGAGTCGCCAGATCTGTAATTTTTTAACCTCCTAAGGGTCAGAAAATCACTGGTTGCACATCAAAACCAGTAATAAGAGTTTGTATGGTCCCACCGGGCGTGCCAGAAACTGTTGTCACATGCAATTGCACCCTTCTTGAATGGGACTCCAAGCATTCCAATGACACAATGGGATTGATCTCTAGGTGTGGGACCTTGCTAAATGAGATCAAACCTCCGGAGAAGGCCAGCTTCCTTGTCTAGTTATCACCTAAAACTACTGTATTTTGGGGTGAAAAGGGGAAGAATTCCGCTGAAATGAAAGATAAAGCAACAATACTTAAAAACATGAAAGGGTGATGCACCAGACAGTTCTAAAGAACCTTTGCATAACTAAAGCATGCACAACACAACCAGATACAACAAGCAAGTATACACAGAATAGATGATTCTAACAGAGGTAAGAAGCAAGATGATTGAGAGGAACAAGAAATATTCACAGACAACCATATGCAGATTCACACAGAGATAGAGAAGTCAGCAAAAGGCATGATAGCTTGCATATATCTAATGAAAGGCAAGGTTACAGCATGAAAAATTCTATTTGGAAATAGGGAGAACAAGATGCTCCAAAAAATTTCCAACCCTTTCTACATCATAAGCCTCAGCTTATATAGCATTTCAAAAACTAACCTAGGTCAATTACAAAATCCGCTCAGAGAGCTGTAATCAGAAATATCTTTGAAAGGACATCCAGCTGACAGGAGTAATGGTGTCAAAAAAAACCTAGAACAGGCGCAAATGGAAGATATTTTTGAGTCTTTAATGCAAGCAGTTGCGTCATCGATCTGATCCTTAAAAATGGTAGAGGATAACCCAACATTGAATGCAAGCAGTTGCCTCTGACAGGTCTTCGACAATCAGGCGGCGGAGACAAGACTAGAGATGAAGTGGTGGCGGGATATTTTGGGCCATCAATGCGAGCTGTGCCCTCCTGTGTGGTAATGAATGCAAAAATATCTTCACCAACTCAAAAAGTTGCCACTGAAAAAGTCCACTCAACTGACATGCAGATCTAGATCCAAAACTGGAAGTGAGAACCTTCCTAAAGAAATCTCACCAAAAGGTCATCATCCTAATATTTTCAAATTTCTACGGGAACTGCTTATCCCACATGCACCTGGAGGTGACGTCTTCATCACTTTATAAGCTAAGCCATGCGCATATATAATGTCGGTGATTATGCTCCTGATGGTATCATCATGAGCCTCATCATCATCCTCCTCCTTAGTATCTCGTCAGCCAAACTCCTTATATTGGTGAGCCATCTGCATGTTAGCCCGATATAGAACATCACCCTGATATGAAATATCCTCATGGCGGAAGTAACATGATATAAAATATCACCCTGATGTTTGAAAATCAGGATGACGTCAGCAGCATGTCATGGAGAAAAGATCATCCTAATATTTGGAAATGTCATCCTCATCCTGAAGAAACCTGATGATGATATTCAACCTCATTGGCATAAACCAATGCATCGGAGGAAGCTCCTCCTGCTTTGCCGACCTCATATGACTCACCAATTATCTAGATGATCATGTCCGCAAACATCCTGATGATGTCATCCTAATGTTCAAACATCAGGATGATCCTCAACTGCTAACTGGTGTTTAAGGAAAAAATGACCCCCTGTGGGTTATGACAACATCATCCTAATATTTAGGGCAGGATGATAGTCAAAAATATCACCCCCCGTAAAACATCAGGTTGTACTATAGCTTCATCGTAAGATCGGGGTGATCTTTGGAACATGACTAATATTTGGAAATATCACCCCTATAAAAAAACATGAAACTGTGAAATAAGCAGATATCACCCTGACATAGAAATGACATCAGCAGCATGTCGGGTGATCCAACGATCATGAAGCGAAAACATATCAGGATGATCTTCAACTAAGATCACCTGATATTCAAATGTGATGACCCCTCATAACTTCCTCCCTTTAATGAATATCAGGGTGATGTAAAAAGCAAACTTGCCTACTTTTTCAAGCTCTTTCACATGGTAAGCTTCCTCAGGCAAGATTCAGATTTTTTGCAATTGGGTTAAGACCTCAGGATCATAAATATGGCCTCATGGGGATATGCTTACTGACTGATCCTGCTTGAATTATTTTGACTCCTGCTAGAGGAAAAATAGGTCAACAGTTCTATATCTCACTTATCTCTCCCCCTCACCTCTCTACCTCTCCCTTCTCTATGTCTCTCAGTCGCTCTTTGTCTACCTCAACCCTAAACCCTAAACATTATCCCTAAACCTTAATCCCTCAACCCTAATACCTCAACCCTCAACTCTAATCCCTCATCCCTAAACCCTAAATGCTATCCCTATTCCTAAACCCTCAACGGGCTCGATACTATACCTTAAACCCTTATCCCTTATCCCTAAACCCTCCAACCCTATCCCTAATCCTTATACCCTCGACACTCTACTTTAACCTTAATCCCTCGAACCTCAATCCTATCCCTAAACCCTCGACCCTCGAACCTCAACCATCAACCCTCAACATTAAACCCTAATCCCTCAACCCCTACCTCTAATCCCTTGACCCTCAACCCTATCCCTAAACCCTAAACCCTAAAACCTCAACCCTCAACCCTCAACCCTTAACGTCAAATCCTAATCCCTCAACCCTTCACTCTAATCCCTCAACCCTAAACCCTATCCCTAAACCCTCAACACTATACCTTAAACCCTAATCCCTCAACCCTCAAGCCTAAACCTTATCCCTAA
This sequence comes from Cunninghamia lanceolata, assembly GCA_027924645.1. NCBI lineage: Eukaryota > Viridiplantae > Streptophyta > Pinopsida > Cupressales > Cupressaceae > Cunninghamia > Cunninghamia lanceolata. The sequence goes on along the minus strand of BSBN01000112.1, from coordinate 10,661,452 downwards.
ACCCTAATCCCTCAACCCTCAACCCTAATCCATGAACCCTCAAATCTAATCCCTCAACCCTAAACCCTAAACACTATCCCTATTCCTAAACTCTCAATGGGCTCGATACTATACCTTAAACCGTAATCCCTTATCCCTAAACCCTTCAACCCTATCCCTAATCCTTATACCCTCGACACTCTACTTTAACCCTATCCCTAAACCCTTCACCCTCAACCCTATCCCTAAACCCTCGACCCTGGAACCTCAACCCTCAACCCTCAACCCTCAACGTCAAACCCTAATCCCTCAACCCTTAACTCTAATCCCTCGACCCTCAACCCTATCCCTAAACCCTAAACTCTAAAGCCTCAACCCTCAACCCTTAACGTCAAATCCTAATCCCTCAACCCTTCACTCTAATCCCTCAACCCTAAACCCTCAACACTATACATTAAACCCTAATCCCTCAACCCTCAACCCTAAACCTTATCCCTAAACCCTAATCCCTCAACCCTCAACCCTAATCCCTCAACCCTCAACTCTAATCCCTCATCCCTAAACACTAAATTCTATCCCTATTCCTAAACCCTCAATGGGCTCGATACTATACCTTAAACCCTAATCTCTTATTCCTAAACCCTCCAACCCTATCCCTAATCCTTATACCCTCAACACTCTACTTTAACCCTAATCCCTCAACCCTCAACCCTATCCAGAAACCCTCAACCCTCGAACCTCAATGTACTCAACCCTCAATATCAAACCCTAATCCCTCAACCCTTAACTCTGATCCCTCAACCCTCAACCCTATCCCTAAACCCTCAACCCTAAAACCTCAACCCTCAACACTCAACGTCAAACCCTAATCCCTCAACCCTTAACTCTAATCCCTCAACCCTAAACCCTATCCCTAAGCCCTAATCCATCGACCCTCAACCCTAATCCATTAACCCTCAACCCTAATCCCTCATCCCTAAACCCTAAACACTATCCCTATTCCTAAACCCTCAACGGGCTCGATACTATCCCTCAACCCTTAACCCTTAAAACTTGAACCCTAAAACCTATCCCTACACCCTCGACACTTGACACTACATCTTAAATCCTAATCCCTTAACCCTCATCCCTAAAGCCTCAACCCTAAATCCTTAAACCTTCAACCCTAAACCCTATCCCTAATCCCTCTACCCTTGACACTCTACTTTAACCCTAATCCCTTGACCATCAACCCTATCCCTAAATCCTTAACCCTCAACCCTCAACCCTAATTCATCAACCCTAAACCCTAATCCCTCAAACCTAAACCCTATCCCTAAGCCATCAACCCTCAACATTATACCTTAAACCCTAATCCCTATCCCTCAACCCTTAACCCTTAAACTTAAATCCTATCCCTACACCCTCAACACTTGACACTATATCTTAAGACTTAAACCCTCATCCATAAAGCCTCAACCCTCAATCCTTAAACCTTCAACCCTAAACCCTATCCCTAACCCCTCTACCCTCGACACTCTAACCCTATCCTCAACATTAAATGCTAATCCATCAACCCTAAACCCTAATCCGTCAACCCTAAACCCTATCCCTAAACCCTCAACCCTCAACACTATACCTTAAACCCTAATCCATCAACTGTAAAACCTAATCCCTCAACCCTAAACCCTAAACACTACCAATAAACCCTCAACCCTCGACACTGTACCTTAAACCCTAATCCCTCAACCCTCAACCCTAATCCCTCATCCCTAAACCCTAAATGCTATCCCTATTCCTAAACCCTCAACCCTCAACACTATACCTTAAACCCTAATCCCTTATCCCTAAACCCTAAACCCTATCCCTCAACCCTTAACCCTTAAAACTTAAACCATAAAACCTATCCATAAACCCTAGACACTCAACACTATATCTTAAACCCCAATCCCTTAACCCTCGGCCCTAAAGCCTCAACCCTCAATCGTTAAACCTTCAACCCTAAACCCTATCCCTAATCCCTCTACCCTCAACACTCTACTTTAACCCTAATCCCTTGACCATCAACCCTATCCCTAAACCCTCAACCCTCAACTCTCAACATTAAACCCTAATCCGTCAACGCTAAACCCTAATCCATCACCCCTAAACCCTAATCCTAAACCCTCAACCCTCAACAATATTCCTTAAACCCTAATCCATTAACCCTAACCATAATCCCTCAACCCTAAACCCTATCCCTAAACCCTCAACCCTCAACACTATTCCTTAAACCCTAATCTCTCAACTTTAAACTCTAAACCCTAATCCCTCAACCCTAAACCCTATCCTTAAACACTCAACCCTCAGCAAGTTATACCTTAAACCTTAATCCCTCAACCCTCAACCCTCAACCCTAATCCCTCGTCCCTAAACCCTAAATGCTATCCCTCTTCCTAAACCCTCAACCCAAGACACTATACCTTAAACCCTAATCCCTTACCCCTAAACCTTAAACCCTATCCCTGAACCCTTAACCCTTAAACCTTAAACCCTAAAACCTATCCTTAAACCCTCAACCCTATACCCTCAACAATATATTTAAGCCCTAATACTTCAATCATCAACCCTATACCTTAAACGTGAAGCCTACACCCTCAAACCCTCATCCCTAGACCATATAACCTCACCCTTATATCCTAAACCTTGAATATTGTGCCTCAACCCTATACTTAAATTAAACCTAAACCATACGTGCTCTCAACCCAAGTCATCCTATGCCTTATATACCCTCAATCCATATCGTAAACCCTAAACCCTAATCCCCGCGCCTTACACACTTAATCTTATACAATCAACAACCTGAATATTAACCCTCGACTGTAACCCTCAACCCTCAACCCTCTACCTATTACTTAAGACCTAATCCCTCAAGCCTCAACCCTCAAAACTATACAGGCTCAGGTCCTTATATACACTAAACCCAAAACACTTACATACATACATGCATGCATACAAACATACATACATACAAAGATGCATACATACCAGCATGCATACATGTACATACATACAAGCATGCATACATGTACATGCATACATACCTACAAGAATAGATATAAACATCCATGAAACATACTTATGGAATTTGAACATATCTCATTCAAAGGAAGACATAACGTGAGCGCGTTATAACGCGCTCGCATTATGTCAAACTGGGAAAACACCGGCAAACATGCAAAAAACAAAAAAAGCACAACATAATGCGCTCACGTTATAATGCGCTCGCGTTATGTTGTGCTTTGGGAATCCCAAGCCTTGGGCTTGGGATTTGCTTTGGATTTCCAACCCAAAGGCTTGGAGTGCCTTTTCAACATCCACAAACGTGTTTTTGCAGATTCTTCAAGATTTCACATAATTTTTTTAGTGCTAACCCTCAGATTTGCACATGTTTCTGTTGGATCTAGGGCATACAACTGAGAGGGGGGGGTGAATCAGTTGTATAAAACTTCTTCTCATTCAAACACTTAATTCTCTGTTGTTAGTTAGCAGCATATCAAATAATCATCCATGGAAGCATAATACATAAACACAAGAGCAGATAAGCATCAACACATTAAACACCAAGATTTTGACATGGAAAACCCGGTTAAGGGAAAAACCACGGGGTGATTAACCCAAGAATTATTCTCTGTTAGAAGAATAAAGAAAAATGAATGGCACATGCCAATAAGGGCTCACTGCCCGAGCACACTGCTCACAAAGAGGCCCACTGCCTACAAGGAGACACACTGTCTACAAAGTGATAAAAATCACAGTCTTGAACTGGAGAATGACATCTCTATCATGTCCGGATCAGTTCCAATTAAGCCCAACAATCTCTGCTCTGCCTTTCGCACGTTTCTTCGCTATACCATACTCATCCTCACACCACACCTTGAAATGAACTCACAAACCGTTATTTATACAAGACATCGACTTAGGAACAAACATCTAAGTCGGCAAACAACCATAGGAGTATCCGCAAGATGAATAACACATCCGGTCGGCCATCACAAGAACATTCGCAGGATGAACAACTCATCCGGTCGGCTAAACAGAGCAAGAACTTCATTCGGAAGAATAACTTCAATTCCGGGCTCTACCATCAATACGGACCAACAACACAACCTAAACATGATCCAAGAACCTTCACAAGCCTTTCTGAATGTCCGGATACATCCGCACTTCCTCTACTTACTGGGATCTCTTGTCTTCCTCATCCGGAACTTCAAGAACACAGTCTGTCGCCACTGTCATAATGCAAGAGGTACTTCCGGACCTCCAAATCATACACAAATCAGGATGACACATCACAAGGACCTCCCAAACACTCCGTCCAATCCGCAGATTAGGATGATACAATTCCGGACCTCACCGGACCTTTTTGTGATCCTCTGTCACCTCTGGATACTTGCCGGACCCGGTTCTATACCGGCAGCCACAACTCCTTCAGATCTTCATGCGGACCTCTGAAATATTAACTGTAGCATCTCAAGACTCATATCTACTAACCCTTTAATCCGCATCCTCCAGTTCTCATCCTATACAGTACATTTACCTTCTTCTCATCACTGTTCTTCACTGTTCCTGACTGAGGCTAATTTTCTCAATATCCTCAGCACACAGCTCATCAAATCCTTCTTGTCAATGCAATATGAGTATGTTGACATCAATGACAACAATGGCTCACCTCATACTTGCAACAATCTCCCCCTTTGTCATTGATGGCAACATATGATGTGAAAAACCATTAAGACAAGAACTTCAACTTTTCATATGTCTTCTCTTCCTTTACTGCTCCCCCTTTGATCATCAACCACTTGTTTTTCACATGTCTTCTCTCCCCCTTTGACATCAATGGCAAAGGGCTCATACTTGCAATTCTCATACATCAGAATCATACCAGCTGCTCCCCCTTAGTTGCAGCTCCCCATTAGTCCGGATCACAAGATATGACTGTGATAGCCACCGGACTGATGCACATCAGTGCATCTTAGTTCATCACCGGAGGGGCCATGACCCCTAACTTCTCCCGGAGATATTCAAAAGAGTCTTTGGGAAGAGGTTTTGTAAAGATATCTGCAATCTGATCCTTGGAGGGAACATACTCCAATATGACTTCTTCCTTGTTTACTTGTTCTCTCAAAAAGTGAAATTTAATAGATATGTGCTTAGTCTTAGAATGCAATACCGGATTCTTGGAGATATTAATTGCACTTGAATTATCACAGAAAATTGTGATAGGCTTCTCATATTCAACTTTGATATCTCTTAGCATCTGCTTCATCCATAAGATTTGAGTGCAACTACCTGCTGCTGCAATGTATTCTGCTTCAGTTGTAGACAGAGATATTGCATCTTGTTTCTTGCTTAGCCAAGAAACCAATCTCTTCCCCAAAAAGAATGCTCCACCACTAGTGCTCTTCCGGTCATCCACATCTCCTGCCCAATCTGCATATGTGTAAGCATGAAGAGAGAAGTCCGGATCTCTAGGGTACCATAGACCATACTCAACTGTTCCTTTCAAGTATCTAAAAATTCTTTTGATTGCCATAACATGAGATTCTCTAGGATCAGCCTAGAATCTTGCCACAAGACCAACAGCCTGCATTATATCTGGTCTAGTTTGAGTGAGATACAACAATCCACCAATCATTGATCTATACTTTGTCTGATCTGCTTTTGGAGAATCATCATCTTTGCTTAGCTTACATCCAGTTGCCATAGGAGTGTTCATTGGCTTTGAGTCTTCCATACCAAATTTCCTTAACAATTCTTTCACATATTTGGTCTGAGAAATGAAGATCCCTTCTTTTGTTTGAGTAATTTGCAGTCCCAAGAAGAAATTCATTTCACCAAGCATAGACATTTCAAACTCACTTTTCATCTGATTAGCAAAAGTTTTGCACATACTATCTCTTCCTCCAAAAATGATATCATCCACAAACACTTCAACAATCAGAATGTTTTCATGATCAATTTTGAAATATAAGTTACTGTCAGCAGTACCTTTGTTGAATCCAATCTGCACAAGATGCTTATCCAACCTTTCATACCATGCTCTTGGGGCTTGCTTCAATCCATACAAAGCTTTCTTCAACTTGCAGACCATATCATTATTATCAGACAATTGAAATCCATCCGGTTGTTCAATGTAGACTTCTTCTTCCAGATCACCATTTAGGAAGGCAGACTTGACATCCATCTGATATACCTTGAAGTCTTTGAAGGTAGCAAATGCAAGAAGTAATCTGACTGCTTCAATTCTTGCTACCGGAGCAAAAGTCTCTTCAAAGTCAATTCCTTCTATTTGAGAGTAGCCTTTGCAGACCAATCTAGCTTTGTTTCTGATTACTTCACCAGCTTCATTTAGTTTGTTCCGGAAGACCCACTTGGTTCCAATTACATTCCTGTCTCTAGGTCTGGGAACAAGATCCCAAGTATGATTTTTCTCAATTTGCATCAATTCATCTTCCATTGCTTTGGTCCAGTTTTCATCATTGCAGGCTTCATTTACTGTTTTAGGTTCAATCTTTGAAATCAGACAGCATTCATCCTGACTTTGAGCAATATTCCTTCTAGTTTGTACACCTTTGCTTCTGTCACCTATGATCTGATCTTCAGAGTGGTTCAGTCTTACATACCTTGGAATTTTGGGAGTATCCAGCACTGTTGTTTCTTGATCAGGCTCATTCAGACCTATCTCTTCTTCCTGATTTGCCGGATCAGGCTGACTCTGTCTCACCGGAGAGGATTGAGGTCCTTGAACACTGTCTTGGTCATCTTCATCAAACTCATAAAATCTTGAAGGCTTCTCAATTCCTTCATCAACCTTTACATTGGTGCTTTCTATCATCTTCCTCAATCTCTTATTGTAACACCGGTATGCTTTGCTTTGAGTGGAGTAGCCCAAGAAAATTCCTTCATCACTTCTAGCATCAAACTTTCCTAGATCTTCATCTCTTTTAATATAACACTTGCTACCAAATACTCTGAAATATTTCACAGTAGGAGTGATGCCAAACCAGAGTTCATAGGGGGTCTTACCGGTGTTGTTTCTGATTTGAACTCGATTGAGAGTGTAGACTGCAGTGCTGATAGCTTCTTTCCAAAACATTTGAGGAACATTTGCTTCCAACATCATTGTCCTAGCAGCTTCCTGGATGGTCCGGTTCTTTCTCTCAACTACTCCATTCTGCTGTGGAGTCTTAGGAGCAGACAACTGTCTCCTTATACCCTGTTTCTCACAAAAGTCAATGAATTCACCAGATGTAAATTCACCACCTCTATCAGACCTTAGACACTTTAGTTTCAATCCAGTTTGATTCTCCACCATAGCTTTGAAGATTTTGAACTTCTCAAAAGCTTCTGATTTTTCTTTTAGAAAGGTAACCCACATCATCCGGGAATGATCATCAATTAACAACATGAAAATCTATCACCCTGCAGACTCTTGATTCTTGTCAGACCACATAGATCAGTATGTACTAATTCCAACAATTCGGTAGAAGACTGATCTTTGCTTTTGAAAGAGACTCTGCTTTGTTTACCTAACTGACATTCTTTACACACACTGTTGGTAGGTTTCATCAATTTTGGAAGATCTCTCACAGCCTGAGTATTGCTTATCTTGATGATGTTATCAAAATTTACATGACACATTCTTCTGTGTCATAACCAACTCTGATCAATTTGAACAAACAAACAACTTTTATTTGAACCAACCAGATGAAAGATATTACCTTTTGTCTGAGTACCGGATGCAATTTCAGTTCCGGAGCTTGTAAAGATTCTGCATTTTCCATTCTTGAACCGGAGATCATAGCCTTTGTCCACTAACTGACCAACACTGAGAAGATTGTGCTTCAATCCTTCAACATACAGTACATTACCTGTTTTGCTCTTACCATCAAAGGAAATAGTTCCCCTACCTCTGATTCTGCCAGCAGAATTGTCACCAAACTTTACCATTCCTCCTTCATATCTTTCCAAGTCTAAGAACTTATTCTTGTCACCAGTCATATGGTGAGAACATCCACTGTCAATAACCCAATCATCCTTTTCTTCCACTTGAGCAGCCAAGGCTTTTTCAACAACTTTGTGATTGACAGATTCAGAGAGCATGGAGTCTTCTTCCTTGATGGCTATAAACACCCACTCATTTCTGGATTTGCTTCCTAGTTCTGATTCATCATCTGTTACTCCTTCATTGTCATCTTCTTCATGAACATAATAGCAATTCTTTTGAAACCTTTGTCTGTGAGTATTAGATCTTGCAGATCTCTTCGGACATCTTGAGGCAAAATGACCAATCTTATTGCAGTTGAAACACTTAAAGGGTAGTTTTCCTTCATACTTACCGGATCCTCTTGGCAGTCTTTTTGCAATGAGGGCTTCAAGTTGAGCTGTTTCTGCTTCTTCTTCTTCCATGTCTCTTCTTGCTTGATCATACCATGACATTTTCCTTGATGAGTTTTCACCCGGATCAAATCTCTGTTTGCCTTTCACATAGGCACTGGCTTTGAAAGCAGATTCAGTCTTGGGAGGATCATCTCCAAACTCGATCATTTCAAATGCAGCTAGTTTGCCAGCCAGTTGTTCTCTTGTGACAGTTGTGTGGGCTCTGAATTCATCAATGGCAGCAACTTTGATTTTGTAGGCAGCAGGAAGGGATCTTAGGATTTTGCAGACAATCTCATTTTCATCTAAAGTTCCACCAGTATTTCTGATTCCACATACCAGCTCATTTACTCTTGGCATAAAGGTAGTGATGTTTTCATCATCTCTCATTTTCAATCTTTCAAATTTCCCTTTCAGACTTTGCAACCTTGCACTTTTGACAAACTCATCTCCTTCATACAGAAGTTCCAGTTTAGTTAGGATCTCATATGCAGTTGGTAGGTCAATGACATTCGAGAGATCTGAGTCATTCAATGTGCTTAGAAGAGCTTCCTTGGTCCGCAGATTGTTTTCAGCTTATGTGATTTCATTCAGAGTTGTCGGACCACCTTGTGGAGGTATATATGGTTTTGAAATCATAGCCAAGTATGCTTTTCCCATACATTCCAAGTGACACTTCATGCGACCTTTCCAGAGAGTGAAGTTGGTTCCATCGAACTTCGGACTATCCTTCTTGTATGACGACATCCTGGATCACCTCAAGCGGTTAAGCTCCTATCAGAGGAACTTGGCTCTGATACCAATTGTTGGATCTAGGGCATACAACTGAGAGGGGGGGTGAATCAGTTGTATAAAACTTCTTCTCATTCAAACACTTAATTCTCTGTTGTTAGTTAGCAGCATATCAAATAATCATCCATGGAAGCATAATACATAAACACAAGAGCAGATAAGCATCAACACATTGAACACCAAGATTTTGACGTGGAAAACCCGGTTAAGGGAAAAACCACGGGGTGATTAACCCAAGAATTATTCTCTGTTAGAAGAATAAAGAAAAATGAATGGCACATGCCAATAAGGGCTCACTGCCTGAGCACACTGCTCACAAAGAGGCCCACTGCCTACAAGGAGACACACTGTCTACAAAGTGATAAAAATCACAGTCTTGAACTGGAGAATGACATCTCTATCATGTCCGGATCAGTTCCAATTAAGCCCAACAATCTCTGCTCTGCCTTTCGCACGTTTCTTCGCTATACCATACTCATCCTCACACCACACCTTGAAATGAACTCACAAACCGTTATTTATACAAGACATCGACTTAGGAACAAACATCTAAGTCGGCAAACAACCATAGGAGTATCCGCAAGATGAATAACACATCCGGTCGGCCATCACAAGAACATTCGCAGGATGAACAACTCATCCGGTCGGCTAAACAGAGCAAGAACTTCATCCGGAAGAATAACTTCAATTCCGGGCTCTACCATCAATGCGGACCAACAACACAACCTAAACATGATCCAAGAACCTTCACAAGCCTTTCTGAATGTCCGGATACATCCGCACTTCCTCTACTTACTGGGATCTCTTGTCTTCCTCATCCGGAACTTCAAGAACATAGTCTGTCGCCACTGTCATAATGCAAGAGGTACTTCCGGACCTCCAAATCATACACAAATCAGGATGACACATCACAAGGACCTCCCAAACACTCCGTCCAATCCGCAGATTAGGATGATACAATTCCGGACCTCACCGGACCTTTTTGTGATCCTCTGTCACCTCTGGATACTTGCCGGACCCGGTTCTATACCGGCAGCCACAACTCCTTCAGATCTTCATGCGGACCTCTGAAATCTTAACTGTAGCATCTCAAGACTCATATCTACTAACCCTTTAATCCGCATCCTCCGGTTCTCATCCTATACAGTACATTTACCTTCTTCTCATCACTGTTCTTCACTGTTCCTGACTGAGGCTAATTTTCTCAATATCCTCAGCACACAACTCATCAAATCCTTCTTGTCAATGCAATATGAGTATGTTGACATCAATGACAACAATGGCTCACCTCATACTTGCAACAGTTTCAAGGTCAAACAAATCGAACACCTGGGTAATGTTAGGCTTTCTCTTAGCTATTTAACGATGTAATTTTTTTCACATTTTGACAATGTTAAGCCTTTCATCTTTAATTTCTTTTGTTTGTGTGTTTGGTTTTGGGCAAAAACCACTATTTAGTATTTTTTTCATTGTAAATTAACCGTTCATTGAAATTTCAAAAAAATTACATATTTAGAAACTAGACTCCATTCTACACATTAAAAAAAAAATATATTTTTCAATTAGTTTTCAAAATTTATAGGGGTAGCACAGCCAAAATTCTATTTTTTAGGATGTGTCCACTTCGAAAATTAGTAAAAAATCAAATATTCATCAAAAAATTATCAAAAAAATTGGGCATAAACTACATGTTGTTAGCTAATTTCTCACTAAATCAATTTTAAAAATACCAAAAAAAAGTTAACCTTTTGAGGGAGCCACAAAACATGCTATGTTATGTTTTTTTGACAGAAACAACACCAATTTCTATGGCTCCCTCTTTTGAACCCCTTAATCTATACCATTTTAAAAAAAATTAATAGTTTAGAAAGTAGACTCGGAGCACTACGAACATTGTTTTGGTTGCATCTCCAAATTTTGAGTGTAACTATGCTCAATTTCTCATCCAAGGCCAGCATTTCCTGATTTTAGAAGAAAAAAAAGTGGCCAAGTTCAAGACCCCTTTTTGGCCCCCCATCTTCTTGCACTTACCCAAGATATATACTTGTAACGAAGCTAAAGTTGTCACCTTTCCAAAAAATTGTAATATGTTTCCTTTTAATATAAAAGGAACAATCCCCAAGACCGTAATTTGCTGAACAAAAAGAGACATGATTGTAGCTAACATTCCACTGAATAGATTTGGAAAATAATTAGTGGAACTCATAAATGAGGGGAGCACATGTGACACTATTATTTTTTAGGTATAAATAAGACCACTTTATATGCTCTCAAAATCTAACCCTCTTAATGTCCATCATTTTAAAAAGAAAAGTAGTTTAGAAACTAGATTCTAGGCACTAGTATTCTTGTTCTTATGACATTGTCAAAAGTTGAGTTTAGGTATATTAAATTACTAGTTGAAGTTCATCTTTTGTTGATTTCAATAAAAAAGTGGTCACTTTGACCCACTTTTGGATCTCCATTTCCATGCACATACCCTTACACTAATCATGAAAACCAATAGTTTGAAACTTTAGGTGAAAGTTTTATCATCATGTTCTAACATTCCCACAACCACTATGCCAAGTTATCTACTAGCTTGAATTATTGTTGACGTTGTATGGTGCAACCTTGTTGTCCATCCACATCACTTGTATCATGTACGAGGTCAATCTAACTTGAATGAAGGCACATTGTGGGATAAATAAAATGATGAATAAATAAACTTAATCCACGATTATTAATTTTGTATTATCAAAATTTGATTATCTATGTTTTACTTTTGAACATTACTCCATTTATATGCTAACTAGTTTCGCATCAAATATCTTGAATACAAATGTAACCATGTAGCCTATTATCAAAACTAATGTTTAGATGTTTAATCCTAATATGCACAATTGTGATTCGAATGTTTTAGCCCCCAAAATAAAGTTATCTAGGTAATTTAAAAGATGGTCTCTTTACCTGTCTAATTTCTAAACTAAGCTCATTCAAGTGAGAGTAAACTAAGGTCTTGCACGTGAGAGTAGGAGTCTTTGGGATGTTACATCTTTTGAGGATTTGATCAAACACCTCAATTCATTGTGTTGTTTGAAGGGCACAATGGTGCCTATTATTTTCATTTTTCTAGAAACCATATTGTATACACCTTCAACATGTGGTAGAATAGCCACTAGGGGTCTGAAAGAGTACTTGACACTTTGATTGTTAGGAAAACAAAACTTGGCTTGTTAAAAATCTCTAGATGTTATCTTGTGAAGGGATCTTAAAGAGTCCTTGACACTTTGATTGTTAGGAAGACATAATTTAACTTGTCAAAAATATATAGAGATTTGCTTGTTAGGGGGTCTTAAAAGGTCCTTAACACTTCAATTGTTAGGAAGACATAATTTGGCTTTTTGAAAATCTCTAAATATTTTCTTTTGATTGTTCCACTTCTTGAAAATCATTGATAAGTGAGCTATATCTAGGTTAATAAGATCCTTATCACAACTTTCAAACATTCACCTATTAGAAGTTTTGACAATGCTTGTTTTCTAGTAGGATTATAATAAGATGATGGGCTTAGATAAATATCAATATAAAAATTGAGATTCTAATAAACTTAAATGTAGAAAGAGAATTATTATTTACTTTCTTGAAAAACACACACATATATATGTACTAAAACTTGAAGTGTAAGAGAGTGTACATATATGTATACACATGTATATGTATATGTATGTGTGTATATATGTATAGTGTGTACTAAAGAACTTGAAGTGTAAGAGAGTATATACTTCAAGTTATTTAGTACATTTAATACTTTCAAAGATGATTAAATGGGTGAAATTCTACTAATTTATTAAAGCCATACCAACGAACGTCTACCATTTTCATTTAAACAGAAAGGGTATTAAACAACCCTTTTTTTTTAAAGATTAATAAAGAATTTGGACACTAAGCAACCCATGGCTATGCCTTCGTTTTCTACAAGATTTTCCGAGTGTATTGCTATCAACTCCTGTGATGGATTTTGTACTTTGAGCAGTTGGATCTATTACAAGGTCAAACTCCATTAACCAACTTTACTGCTCTGGTTTTACGTTGAATCTCCTTTGACCGACTTTACTACACTGGTTTTACGTTGAATCTCCTTTAACCCACTTTTCTACTCGCACTTTATATGAAAAGACGATACGTGTGCCTACTGTATTCTTTAAAATAAAGAAAGATGCTAAATCGTTTGTTTGTCAAGCTAAATGACTATTGAGTTTGTACTATAAGCCCAAATCAAAACTTGTCTAGTTCATGCTGGGAATCACGACGACATTTATTAAGCTCTGTGTACGTAATGGAGCGAAGCACAAATGGCATCTAATCATATTCCATCTGGGGTACTTTCCTTAGATATAACTTTGAACTGTTTCTGTTCCAGCTGCTCTGCTTTCTTAATTATTAAAAAAGTCTTATCATATTCGTTTTCACTGATAAATGACATCTCAATCTGGCGGTGTTAAAGGTTACAACTTTTATCCCATGGTCACCATGATGACACGAACACTATGCTTTTGTCCAAATATTCTTTGCACCACCTCCACCAAATGTAGAAATAATACGACAAGAGTTAAAGTAATTTATAGCTTAAATTAGGAGTCGTTTTCTTTTTATATATTTTTAACTTAAAATTCAACGTCATGTGAAATGACATTTTATCATGAAGTAAAATCATCCAACATCCTTACAGACATCAACATCACATTTGATCATTGTGATGACAGTTTATCATTACAGTGAGGAAGTTGGCTTTTTTTAATTATCATTAAGAAAAGAAGCATGGTTAGATTATTTAAATGCTCCAACAATCCAGAAAGTGTTGGTTGTCCAAATATGAAATACGTTCGCATTGAGTTGAAGAGAAACAAGGAGTTATAAAAGGGTACAAGATATTAGGATGCAACATTGTGTATTGCATGTGGCTCACCTATATATATATATATAATACATTCATATTGAGTTGAAGAGAAACAAGGAGTTATAAAAGGTAAAATATATTGGGATGGAACATTGTGTATTGCATGTGGCTCATATATATATATAATTCTTTGGGTAATGTATAATTGATTGAATAGGGATTTAGGGATTTTACGGGAAGTATGATAATAGATTCGACATTATTATTATGTGATTTTTGTTGGAAATAGAATAAATTTAAAGAATCAATATAAAATCATGGTGTTTTTCTATATTTCTTGTCACCTTTACTTTTACAATCTTCTTGATTGATACGAATATATTTATGATTGTTTGGGGCAATGTGTATGGGTTAAATAGGGATTTTATAAGAACTATGACAACATCTTTCACACCATTATTATGCAATCTTCATTGGAAGTAGAATAAATTGAAAGAATCAAAATAAAATTATAGTGTTTTTCTATTATTTTTTCTCCCCCTTGCTTTCACAATCTTCTTGATTGATATGAATATATGAACATGATTTTCTAGGGCAATGCGTATGGATTGAATAGGGATTTTATAAGAAGTATGACAACATGTTCAACACCATTATTATGTAATCTTCATTGAAAGTAGAATAAATTAAAAGAGTCAAAATAAAATTATGGTGCCTATCTATATTTCTTCTCTACTTTGCTTTCACAATCTTCTTGATTGATACAAATACATTCATGATTTACTACAGAAATATATATGGATTGAATAGGGATTTTATAAAAAGTATGACAACATGTTTGACACCATTATTATACAATCTTCATTGGAAGTGCAATAAATTGAAGTAATCAACATAAAATTATGGTGCTTTTCTAATGGATTTAGAGTTTGTATGGTTTGAAATTTCTTCCCCTCATTCCTTTGTAATCTTATTGATTGATACAAATATAGAATTAGAACAATTCCAAATATATACTTATATAAAATGTTGGGATACAATTGGGAGAGTACATTTACATCTTTAGTTTTCTTTATAGCCCATCACATTGTCTAAACCTATTACATTGTATACAATTGGTGGTTGCATTTACTTCCCCTTTGTTGTCCACTTACTAATTTTCTTTTTTCATTTGTTTCCTATTATACTTCACATATAGATAATGTGATGTCGTCTAAATATTGGGGTCTTATCAGACTACCAAAATCTAGTAGCCAAACAACAATTCACAACAATCAAATTTGAACTTATTTATTCATGAATGCTACAACAATTTGAGTATGAAAATGTTATATCTTCAATATGATCTTCTCTTCTACGGAGACAATACTTTTCTCCCAAAATCGGAACCCCTAATAGAGTACTTCTATTTCCACTTATACTTCCCAATTGAGGAAGTTAAACCATACACCATTGGAAGTTGAATAATCTCCAATAGTTACAAAACCAAAATGGTCAGATGGAAAATTTGAATTTTTCTTTTACAAGAATTATTCGGTAAATCGATGGATCCTAGAACATTAGAACTCTCCCTTCAGTGAATCAACTAGTTATAAAGCCATCGCTCTTCATCTTCAGCCTTTTGACAATTTTAAGAACTTAAAAACTTGTTTTGGTGGAACACTTGGTTCACAAACTAAAAAGTTCACTAAAACACTTTGATGAGCTCTTTCGATGATTTGGAGAATCGACAAACTTGTAGACAAATAAACCGTTCTTTTGCAAATTTCTTTTGGCGAATAAGACCTTTCACAAACCTTTAAACTTTTCTTCTTTGGTGGAAAATGAAGTTCATGAACTTGAGCACAATGCCAAAAATGAGGAGGAGACAATTCTTTCAGCAAAACCATGAGTTCATAAACCTTAAAACTTGTCAAAAATATAAAATGAACAACGTGTTCGGTGAACGCACCTTTCAATGAACTCATCTTTCAGTGAACTTGTCCTTCAGCAAATCTATCTTTCAGTGAATTGGCTTGTTGGAAAATGAGCCTTTCAAGGAACCATTCTTTCAGAGAACCATGAAGTTCACAAGTTTAAATTGGAAGAACTCACAAATTTTAATTGTTCAACATTTGTTTTATGTTGTGTTAGGTAGACTTCAAGACTTACGAACTTCTATCGACAAAAATAGAAGTTCAAGAACTCACAATATTGCCAAAAATGAAATTTGGTCGAAACATCTATGATTTCGATGAGAACAAAGTATGCCAACAAATTTTTTTTTACAAAAACGAAAATTTGTGAATTGTCTACCCAACCAAAATATATAAACTATACCAAGATGTACAAAATTCACTCAACTTCACCTAACTGTTACTTGCCCAGAACTAACTAATTTTAGACTAGAAAAAATTTCTCCTGAAGCAAACAAAATTGAACACAACAAAAATTGAACAAAATTGAAAACAAAACTTGAACTATTTTTGTGTGATATAAGATGACATGTGTACTTTGATGCTTTTGCATTAGACACATTAGGTAAGAGAAATGTTCCATGAGTGTGCAACTCATGAACATTTAGACAATTCTGGAATGGGAATACCACACTTAACAAAATCTAAAGTGTTCACCCAATAAGTTGTCATGTGTTGCTATGTTCTTCCAACAGATCAAATATTCCCAATACTCTTTTCCCCTTGTTCTTTTGACCACATGGGAATCTATCACTCTGTCTACTTCTTCAAATTTCTTCTCAGGAAATTAATGTATCCATTCATGTGCATCCTACAAATTTGAATTTCTATCCCCTTGTGTACTTGTTTCCCTTTCATAATATCTATGCAAATTAGCAACATTGAATATAGGAGAAATATCTATACCTGCTAGAAGTTCAATCTCATATGCATTGGATGAAAAATTTCTCAATACCCGACATGGGCCTATTTTTTTCCACTTCAATTTATTATATATTCCCCGAGGGAATTTTTCCTTCCTCAAATGTGCCAAAACCAAATCTCCTACCTAGAATTCTTGTTCTCTTCTCCTCATATCTACATATTTGTATTTTATGGCACTCCTCTCCAAATTTTCCTTCACTTCTCTATGCAATTCTTGAATGTATTTAGTAAAATCCTCTATAACAACACTCTTCCTAGCCAAATCTGCACTATCCCTCAATTCATCAACACCTTTGGGACTATAACCATAAACAATATGGAATGGACTTTTCCCTAAAGTTTGATTAACTGAATTATTATATGCGAATTCTACCTAAGACAAAGGCATATCCCATTGATTGGGTTTGTCACCTACCAAACATCACAACAAATTACCAAGACTCATGTTCACAACTTTAATTTAACCATCAATTTGGAGATGGTAAGATGAACTGTACCCCAACTGAGTTCCCATTTTCTTCCACAAAGTGCACCAAAAATGGCCAACAAATTTGGTGTCCCAATCTCAAACAATACTTTTTGGCAAGCCATGCAACCTAACTACCTATTTGAAAAATAATGTATCTATATGGGAAGCATCATTACACCTTTGGCATGGAATAAAATGAACCATCTTCAAAAATTTATCAAACACAACAGAAATAGAATCATTACTTCTTTGTATCCATAGAAATTTCAAAACAAAATCCATACTTATATGTTCCCATGGTCTCTCTGGTATAGGTAATGGTTGATACAACCCTATATTCTATCTTACTCCTTTCGTATGGTGGCAAACTCTACATTCTTGCACCATTTTCTTTGCATCTGTATTCATTCTAGGCCAATAATATCCTTCATTCAGCTATGCCAATGTTTTGTCCACTCCAAAATTTCCACTCAGACCTCCACTATGTTTCTCCCTTATCAAAATTTCCATCATTAACCCTTGAGGTATGCACAATCTCTTCCCTTTGACCGATAGACCTTCTTGAATAAAATACTCCAGCCATGGAGTTCTATTCTTTTCTACTGGATTCTTACATTTTTCCCATGCTTCTTTGAAATCAACATCTTCTTCATATAACTCTCACATAGGATCAAAACCAACAACATTCACTCTCATTTCATTCAACAACAAACATCTCCAACTCAATGCATCAGCTACCTGGTTAGATTTTCCACTTCTATGTTTCAAAACAAATGAATAAATCTGCAAAAGTTCAACACACTTCATGTGTTTCTAATTTAACTTATCTTGGTTGTTTATGAACTACAATGCATGATGATCAATATACAACAGAAACTCCTTAGGTAGAAAATAATGTCACCATTTCTTGAGTGCCTGAATAATTGCATAAAACTTTTGATCATAAATAGAATATTTCCTTTTGGCTTCATTCAACTTCTCACTAAAATATGCTATTGGTCTTCCATCTTGACTTAAGACTCCTCCAATTGCTATCCCACTTGCATCACAATCTACTTGGAATACTTTTATGAAATTAAGCAATGCCAACACTTGCTATTCGGTCACTTTTTCTTTCAATAATTGAAAACTTTTTTCTATTCTAGTTGTCCAAACACATTTTTTCCTATTACCCTTCATAGTCTCCATAATAGGTGCACAAATTCCACTAGAATTTCTGATGAACTTCCTGTAGAAGCTCGCTAATCCATGAAAAATCCTTGCTTCAAACATACTCCTTGGTGAAGGCCAATCCATAATTGTTTTGACCTTTTCTGGATCCATTTTCAATCCTTCTCTAGAAACAACAAATCCCAAGTATACCAACTCTTCATGAAACTACACTTTTTCAAATTTATCAGTAACTTCTCTTCCTTCAATCTTTGAAAAACTACCCTAACATGCAACAAATGCTCTTCTTTTTTTTTTACTAAATATCAAAATATCATCCAAATAGACAATCATGAACTTACCAAAAAAAGTCTTCAATACTTTGTTCATCAATCGCATGAAGGTGCCAGGTGTATTTGTCAACTCAAACAACATCACCTACCATTTGTACAAACCATCTTTCATCTTGAAGTCTGTCTTCCACTCATCTCCTTCTCTTATTCATATTTTTTGGTATCCACACTTCAAATCAATTTTCGTGAAGTACTTCGCTCCAATCAAAGAATCCATCATATCATCCATCCGTGGAAATGGAAATCTGTATTTTATTTTTATCTTGTTGATGGCTCTAGAATTGATACACATTTGCCATTCACCATCCTTTTTGGGTGTCAACACTGGTGGAACATCACATGCACTGAGACTTTCTTTGATCAGTCCCTTATCCAACAATTCTTGTACTTGTCTATTAATCTCCTCATTCTTCATAAGTGTCATTCGATATGGTTATTTATTTGGAAAATTTGCACTAGGAATCAAATCCATACAATGGCTGATACTCCTCATAGGTGGCAACCCATCTAGAAATTCCTTCATCAAAATATCTACATATTCATCTAGAATTTCTTGAATCTCAATTAGAAAACTTTCATTCTTCTTTGTTGTCATAGTTGTTGTAGGCTTAGTCATAAAGGCATAACATGCTCCATCTTTCTTCAATTCCTTCAAAAATTTCTTTCCAAACACTAAGTAGAATTTAGGATTGTTTTCTACTTCTTCCTCCTTATCCTTCAATGGGTTCAAAGTATATTCTTTTCCATCCTTCTTTATCCTATATGTGTTGATTCTACCATCATGAGAAGCATATCTATCAAATTGCCAAGGTCTACCTAAATAAATATGTCATGCATCCATTAGAATTGTATCACATAAATTGTCATTGTTATTGTTAGGAAAGATGTCTCAACTTTGCAACTACAAAAGGTTTCTGTTCTTCCTAATTTTGGTCTTTTCGAATACCGTTTATCTTGAAGAATAGTTTAGAACTTTCAAAGTTTCCAAAAGGGGCTAAAAATGGTAGGGCTTACTATTTTTAGAAACTCTATATTTGAGCATGGATGAACCTAAAAGTTTTCCAAAAGGTGTGGAACTGCCAAGTAAACATCTTGGGTGAGTTTCGACTCAAGGTTATATCTGGATTGCAAGGTATTAAAGTTTCCATTTTTGAAACTCCTGGAAAATTTTGAACTCAAATATGAGGCAATTAGAGGTCCCTGAATGCCCTGAAAGTTGTCATAACTAGATAATCTAGTTATAGCCTGATAGATCTCTTCACGGTCTTTCTGACGTGACAAACGGTTCATCAATTGAAAACCCAGATCAAATGTTATGGCCTCCATAAGTTGGGCCTCCCATTTTGGAAAATGTGAGAATGTGTTGGGCACTTAAAAAGGTTGTAAATGAGAGAGTTACACATTTTGGTGTGTGATTTAGCATATCACAAGACATCTTTGATTGGAGATAATTTGGGTGCCACTTTTGGGTGGTTTTGGCTCATGGTTTTGTAATTACCATTGACGATTTACTCTATTGTATCTCCTATATATCAAGATCTTGAGATGGAGATTGTGTGTAAGAGTCTTATAGATCTTAAGTTTCCTCTGGATCTCTAGTTGGTTATACTCCTGCAAGAGCCTTAGAACTCTGCAAGTATATTGTAATCTTCTTGATTCCTAAATAATATACTGGGTGGCTTTGGAGTGTGGGGTTTTTCTCCTAAAAGGGTTTCCCCATGTAATTATTGTGTTGTATGATTCCTATTTGTGTTTATTTCTATAACTATTGTAAAGATCTAAAAAATTTTGCATATCCCTCCCCTCAAGATTACTGTAGGAAGTTGTTCCACTACCTTAGCTTCCTTACACTTATAACTTCCAATCTAAAAATTTACAAGGAATTGTTCACTTACCACTAATTGAAGTTCCTTTTGCATCCAGTAAACTTTGTATGGACTAGGATGTTTCATCCTCTTCATCTTCAACTTTTCTACCATTTCTTTAGATACAATATTATCTACTGCTACTGTCCACTATGACTTTGTAACATTTTCCACCTAATTTGCATCTCGTTCCAAATAAATTTTGCCTTTGAATTGGTTCTTACTTTTCCTTCTCTGGACTCAATAAAATTCTTCATAGCATTAAAGATCTTCTCCATTCTTAGGATAAGCCACACTTTCATTATCTACTTGTGCCACATTGATTCTTGCCTCTTTTCTTTTTCCACTACTCTATTGTATTTGAGGACATTCAAATTCCCTATGCCTAATTTTGATGTTGAGAGTCTTTGTTGAGTGTCTAGAGGTCTTAGGGGGTCCATTGGGATCACGTCCAATGGTCTAGGATGTGTACATAGGCCTAGAAATTCAAATTTTGGATTTTCCCGCCAAAACCAAATTTGAATTTTGTAGGGGTTTTTGGCTTGTTAGAAGGTTGGGGTTTTTTCCTTAGCCTTGGAATGGGTGTGTGAATGCAAATAAGGTCTTAGAAGGCCATGAGGGACCATGTAGGGTCTCTTTGCATGTTGTTTTCAAGTCTAGGTTGTGAATTGGGGGCAAAAAGGGCAAAAATTAAGGTTTTTATGACAATAATAGTTAGGTTTTTGAAAAAAAGACAAGGCATTCAATTTGTAACTGTTATTTTATCATTATTCACATTGAAGGAATGAGAAGGTATACTCTAAGAAGATCTGGAGGTAGTTTTTCATGAAAATATCCTATTTTCCTTGTATTTTGTGATAATTTTCTAAAAAAATGTCAAAAATAGTGTTGTACGACCATGTACAGATTGGTACAGACGTGAAAGTGCATGAAATTTGAAGGAAAATGTGTTACAAGTTTAATTCAATTGATTTGAGGTGATTTCATGATGTTTTGATTGAGAAATGAGTTAAACCTTGTTGATTGCCCTGTTTCTAGCCTAGGGTTTCTAGCGAGAGGAAAAAATTCATAACTTTTGTTTGGACCAGTAAAAATTCATGAAACTTGGTGAAAGTCTTCATTGGGACATGTAATAAGTGTCCTCCAAAGGAAAATTCATGACTCCTTCATATGCATGAGTTATTAAGGATTGTGTGCACCTGTTGTCTAGAAAAGATTGTCAAGAACCCTAGTAGGTTGAGGGTTTGGTGAAAATTGTTCCTGTTGAGTTTATCACAGAAAACCTAGGGTTTGGTAAGACTCTATAGAGTGTGTTGGATGGTTATGAAAGCCTAGAAAGCATCAAGAAAGAATTTTTCATTCAAAGTGCCATTAGGTCTTGTTAAGGGTTGGAACCTAGAAAGATAAGCTAGTACAACAGGGTATAGTTTGAAATCCTATTGAAAATCAAGGAATCTTGTGAAAGATGTTGAGTAATTTATATTGCTCTTGCTCTTGTTTGTCCATAGGTCTTGAAATTGTTTCCCTTTGCATCATTATTGGTATCAAAGCCAATAAAGCCAAGAAATCTCATAAAGGAGTTAACAATCAAAGAGAAGAAAGATGCCTCCAAGAATCAATGCTGCTAAAAGAGTGGAAGAGATAATAGAAACATAGTTGGGAGAAGCCCCTGCCAGAGAAATAAGGGAAATGAGAGTCAGTTTGGATGTAAGACTCATTGCAATGGAAGCTAACCAAAGAAGAGGAGTGGTTACAAGAGATATGAGTGACCAAGATGAAGTGGTGGATGAAGCACCACAAGAAGAACCTCAAGAAGAGAGGGATGCTGATGATTTGAGGATAGAAAGATTGCTGAAGGAAGTCAAGGGTGAAGGAACCAAGGTGTAGATGGAACTTCTAGTGTATGCAGGTAGTTTGAATGGTGAAGAACTCCTTGATTGGATAGGAGAGTTGGACAAGTACTTTGAGTTTGAGTATGTACCTGAAGAGCAGCAAGTAAAGTTGGCCATGACTAAGTTGAAAGGCCATGCATCCCTATGGTGGGATTATGTTTAGGAAGAAAGGAGAAAGAAAGGAAAATCCAAGATTACTTCTTGGGATAGGATGATTGCCAAGTTGAAGGGCAAATTCATGCCTAGTGACTAAATGACTCAGTTGTATACGAAGTTGCAGAACTTGAAACAAAAAGATATGGGAGTGAAAGAGTGCACTGAAGAGTTTTACAAGTTGAGTATCAGAGCAGGACACATGGAGGATGACACTGACAAGGTTGCAAGATACCTTAATGGATTGAAGTACATATTGTAAGATGAGTTGAGCCTTACAAGTCCCAGGACACTTGAAGAGTGTTTTCAACTAGCTTTAAAGGTTGAGGAGAAGTTGAATAGGAAGCAAGAAAAACATAATAGAGATAGAGAAAGGACTTTTAGAGGTAGAGGTCCATATGTTGTTAGAGGACAACCACAAAGAAATCAAGGTGAATCAAGCACCTCCCAAGAACAAGCATCAAGTGCCAGCTCGGAGGTTTTAGAGGAAGAAGGCCTAATTTTAGGGGAAGATTTGGACAAAGAGGAGGATTCAATGGTTTCACAGGTAAATGCTATAAGTACAACAAGTTTGCAGACCATCAAGCTTGAGAGTGTCTAGAAGAGCAATCAACTACAACCTTTAGGAATGAAAGAAGAACTCAAGTTTCTCAAGGAGGAGATGAAGAAAGTGTTAACTCCTCACCACAACTAGAAGAACCAAAGAAAGGAGAATCCTTGCTAATGAGAAGGACATTGATCAAGGTTCCAATGGAGAAGGAGCCACCTCAAAGGAAGTCATTATTGAAGACTGTTTGCAAGTTTCAAGGTAAGTGTTGTCAAGTTGTTATAGATTCTGGTAGTATTGATAATTTAGTTGTTATTGAGATGGTAGAGAAACTAAACTTCAAGAGATTACCTCATCCTACACCATACAAGGTCTCATGGTTGAATAAGGGCCATAAAGTACTAGTCAATGAACAGTGTTGGGTAGAGTTTCAACTAGGAAGGTACAAAGACAAGGTGTTATGTGATATCATCCCTATGGATGTGTGTCATGTATTATTTGATAGGCCTTGGCAATACGATAGGAAAACAATGCATGATGGTAGGAAGAATGTCTATGTTTTGGAGAAGGATGGAGTTACCTATACCTTAGCACCTTTGAAAGAGGAAGGTAAGGACCAAAAGGTTGGCTCAAGTGTGATGTTAGTGGGTGAAAAAGAATTTCTAAAGACAATGGAGGAGGAAGAGATAGGTTTTGTAGTGTTGGTCAGACCTAAGACTATCATAACAACAACAAGAATTGATGAGCTACCATGGGAGATTCAGGACATGTTGAAGGATTATGCAGACATAGTTGTGGATGAACTTCCTAACTCCTTGCCTCCAATAAGAGATATCAGTCATCATATAGACATCATACTAGGGGCTAGTCTATCAAACAAGGTAGCCTACAAGATGACACCCGAACAAAATGAAGAAATCAGAAAACAAGTACAAGAGTTGCTTGATAAAGAGTTAATCAGGGAGAGTCTTAGCCCTTGTTTAGTTCCAACTATTTTGGCACCTAAGAAAGAAGGTGAGTGGAGAATGTGCACTGATTCTAGGGAAATAAATAAGATAATAATCAGATATAGGTTTCCACTTCCAAGAATAGAGGACTTGATGGATTGTTTGAGTGGGGTATGCTACTTCTCAAAGATAGACCTCAAAAGTGGATACCACCAAATACAAATCAGACAAGGAGATGAATGGAAAATAGTGTTCAAAACAAATGAGGGCCTATATGAGTGGCTTGTTATGCCATTTGACCTTTCTAATGCACCTAGTACATTCATGAGGCACATGAATGATGTCCTCAAGCCATACATTGGTAAGTTTGTTGTTGTTTATCTTGATGATATGTTGGTTTTCAGTTCTAATAAAGAAGAGCACTTGTATCTGTTAAGGGAAAATTGGATTCTAAATGAATAATCAATAATATCAAATATCAAGATACCCAAAACTCAATGAAATGGTGAACAAAAGAGATTCAAATAAACAATGAATGAACAACAAAGCAAACCTCCTTCAATTCGAAGCTTCCATTGATCGCCTATCACAATCAATCTTGCATGTATGAAATAGGGCCCTCAGAGAGTGCACTTCCTTGCTATGCTTCAAGAATGTCAATTGGGAACGGCTATGATAATACCGCCATGAAGAGGAGCTTCACAACGATGGTAGTAGTGCGTAGTAATGAGTGTGATCACAAGCAATGAAGGAATTGGTACCAAAGGCATGTTGTAATTCTTGCAGAGTAACAATACTTAAATCTTGGATGAATGAAATGGAAGAATGAGGGTTCAATTTATAGACCTGAAAGAATGAAGATCAATGATATAGAAAGAATGAGAAGATCAATGGTATAGAACGGTTGAGGAATGTATGCGAATAAGAAGAAGACAAGTGTCACATAAAAGCTGTTTTATTTGAGTTAACTGCTTTCTTTTCTAAAGATAAGACATGTTTTTCATAAATTAGAAAGATTTTTTTCTAATTTAAGAGATATTGATAAAAACAAGGTTGATTGAATAGATAACTCAACTTGAGATTTAGTTTTGCATGATCTTGAGAGAAATTAAATAATGAATTATTTAATTTTGTGTGCATGGAGAAGAAGACTTATTTTTAGAAGATTTGGAAGATATTTGAAGAATTAGAAGATAAGAAAGCAAATTAAATAAATAAATTTATTTAATTGTCGTGCATGATTTGGAAGAATAAATAAAATATTTGATTGTATTTTATTTTTAGAGATAAGAGAGGATTTAAATAAATTTGATTTGATTTATTCAAATTTGGAAGAATGATTTTGACTTAATTAAATAATTGAGAATTATTTAATTGTTTGGAAGAATTTAATTAAATAAAAGATTTTATTTAATTTTGACTTTAGAAGAGGTAATTAAATATTTTGATATTTAATTAACTTAGAGGAATATGAATCGAATAAATAAATTTATTTATTTATTTATTGATAGAGGAATTAGATGGAATAAATATTAAGAATATTTATTTAGACTGAATCGTGTCATTTCTAGGTGTATACATTTTGCCCCTCTTTGATGCAATGCAGTTTACAGTGTTGATTCAAAGAATAAATTGTCTGACAATGATACATGCCCCAGTTTGTCCCTGGTATAGGTTATGACGACAGGATGCCCCTCGGGAGATTGGATGGGAAGAAGGCAGAAGGCGTGAGACAGACAATCTCATGAAGAAAAAGGTGAAGAAAGAGCTGAATGATACACTATGCAAGATAGAATGATAACACACCAGCAAGCAAGAAAGTATGCACAAATGATACAAGAAAAAACAAGGTATTGCCCTTGTCAAGCTGTAAACCAATGATATACTGATAATGATATACGATAGTGTTGTCATGGAGGGGAACGATAGATCCCTAGAGCAACATGATAGGATAGTTTCTGGCTCAAGGAAATGAAACATGTTATGTAAGATGTGTGTGTTGGTCTGATTTCGACAATGTTACATCCTGTATAAGACAATTGATTGATTAATTGATCGAGTTGGTTTACGACTAGACAAGGATCAAGACCACTGATTGTGATTGGATCATTTGTGCAAGATTGACTTTGACTTGATTAGTATGGATTAAGGATGGACTTTGCATTTGCATCATTGCTTAGATTGATAGCTAGAACTATTGAGGAGAGATACAACGATGGATACAAAGTTGATCCATAGAAGAATGACTCGATAAAGGAATCACAAGCTTTTATTTTGAAACATTGTTACTCTGTATTGTTGGATCTTTATGTGCATGGGATATGGTATGGATGCTTTATGGATGCTGATGGATGTGAATTATTTCTTGACCTCTTGATGGTGCAAGTATTTTGAAGTGCTTATTTCATCATTGGGCGATTTGTTTTTTGGTACTTTTTTCAAATGTTGTAAGTTAATACAAGCATCTAGGTATAATTGAACCGAGATGACCTGAGTATTACTTACATGGATTTTGATTTAGCAAGTTTAATACAAGCATCGAGGTATAATTGAACCAAGATGACCTGAGTATTTCTTGCATATAAACAGTCAAGGATTGCTCCTATTCATCTTAGACCTTTGATGTCCTCGATGATCTTTTGCCGATCATGTTGTTAGATAAGACTTCACATTACTAAAGTTTAATCCACAAACAAAAAACAAAGAAAATAACCATGCCCCCATCATAGCATCTCTAGCTTTTGGCATCCTCGAGTAACATAGAAAGGCATGATAGAAAAAATCAAGACTCTGTATTTTAACCATGTTTCCAATCCACAAAACATTTTTGCATTTAGATGTGTTTGTTTCTTGCCATAATTTTGGTAAAATCATTTAGAAGGCCTTAGGAGTTTGTTTGCTTTGCTTTGGATAGGTTAATGTCATGCGTTAGGATTTCTACTTGAAAAGAGTGGGTTTTGTTTGCGCTTGCTTCCCTGGTGAGAAGATTCAACAATCTTTATTGGTGAGACAAAGCCTAAAGGATTGACCTAGTGCCTTAGGGGCTCATTGTTAAATGGCCTTGCCTACGTGATGACGCAGAGGCAACGTAGTTCAGGGTAAACCCTAACAAACCTAAGATATGGATCAGATGAGACACGATACGGAACAAACATGGATCAGACATGGAATAGATATGGATTAGATAAGACACGATATGGAACATACATGGATCAGACAAGACACGATATGGAATGGATATGGATTAGACAAGACATGATATGGAATAGACATGGATCAGACAAGGCACGATATGGAATAGATATGGATCAGACAAGACATGATATGGAACAGATATGGAATAGATATGGATCAGATGATACTAATGACAAGGAAACACCACAGACAGGTAGATGCATGGGTGATAGTAGATACGGATGGTTAGTGTTGATGATGATGATGAGTCATAACAACATGCATAAAAATTTGTACATCAAACCTTTATTATCTTGTAAAGTATGATCAACTTAAGGTAAGTGTTGTGATGTTCACAACACACCCCATTTTACTCCTTAGCAAAATGAGGACCCCTACTGTGGCTGTTGCTTTTGCTTCTGTGTGTGTTGTTTTGCTTGGTTGTAAAGGGAAAAAGAGGGGTTAAAGTTGCAAACTTTGTTAAAAATAGAAAAAAAATGCATTTTCAGTACCAGGGCATGATATGGTTGGATTCCTTGTGAAAAATAAGCTAGGGTTGCTTTTTGAACCATCTTAAAATTCACCATATTTTGCAAGTTATGATCATTTTGGTAAAGTGTACATTCAAGTTTGTATATCGCTTTCATATACAGGGCTGTTTTTTTTTTTCCCTTGTATGCATTTGATGAAAGTTTTGATATATACATACAAGTGGACCCGAAGTGGTTTTAGGTTAAAGAAAATTGTTGTTCTATATCCACTTTGTATCTCACATTTGTGTGTCTGGCAGGTAAAATATACAGGGCACTTCATGCATGCGCGAACCCAAAAGTTTATTAAATAAGGAGGATCCTTGTATGTATCCTTGCTTGTATGTGAGGTTGGACGCAAAGTGAACAGTGTGTGGGTTCCACCCCCTCATCGGCCTAACTTTTGATATTGGCGGGGGGTTGTTTTGTCTTGGCGATATCCTGTGTTTCACCGATAAGTGTTTAGTATCAGCCTAACTGTGGCTACCAGAGTTGGATGATAATTTCACGTCGAAGGGTTTGGTCCTGCCGATGGTGTGGGGAGTTGCATATGTATTGCTATCGATGTGACTTTTGGTATCATTGAAGTTCTGAATTGCCTCCCTGATATCTTATGTTACACTGATAGAAAGAAAGTAGTGAAGGGCATCGGTGGGACTCACATTGGCCAGACAATGGCGATCGGTGAAGTTCTGAATTGCCTCGCCAATATCTTATATTACACCAATAGAAAGAAAGTAGTGAAGAGCTATCAGTAGGGGGGTTTTTGTTAACCGCGCCGATAAAAGTAGGTCACACCGACAGTGCGAGGATACAAGCCATTAGGGCTATATCGGCCAAAGTGGAAAGATCAGCCAAATATTTTGAACCCATACCAATAGTGTTACGTCACGCTGATGGATGAGGAAAGAGGGTACCGATAACGAGAGAAGGCATCGGCCAAAGTTGAGTGATTGGTATAAAGTTTCTATCTCGCTCTGACGTGGATATCACGCTGATGGATGGGGAATGATATACAAAGAATTTGAACAGGGGCATCAACGTAAGGTGGGCGATCAGAATGAAACATTAAGCTCGCACCGATGAATGAAAGTCATGCTGATAGGAAAGAAACACAAGTCAATAAGGTTATTTCGCTGAAAGTTGAGCGATCGTTATGAAATTTTCTTAGACTCTCCGATGAGTGGATCTCACACCGATAGGCAGGGAAAGATAGAATGATAAGAATTTAAGGGCATTTTAGGGCCCAAATGCATGTTTTTGGTCAACAATGGTTGACCTAACCAGTTTAATGCTGTATTTGCATTTGGACTCAATTTTCACAGATTTAGGGCCCGATTGATGCGTTCACACTGTCATGACTAGATTTGGCAGATTGTTTTCCTTCCTACAGGTTTATTAAATGTTAATACTTATTGCTTATCTTTTTTTTGCAGGTTTATAGGTGAAGAAGGGCTGAAACTTGATGACGATGACATCACGGAGGAGGGAAATCTGATCTCAGGAGCAGGGGAAGATAAGGACGAAGGGCGAGGAAGTCAAAGGTCTTCATTTATGAATGACAAAATGCAACTGAAGACATTACTGTAGGAGACCATAGAAGTTATTATTGAGGTGCTGGGGTTTCCAAGTGGCATATTTTGCCCAGATTGGATGTATGCTCAGAGGTATTTTGGGAGACATGTTCTCCAGCATTTATTGCTATAGCTAGAGGTTTGAACCATTGTTTAAATAGGGTTTCGAGTTGTATTGAGGACAATCAAAAAGTCTATATATTGTGCCTCTCTACTTTGTAAAACTTTACACAGGGATTTTTAGAAAATAGCTAGCAGTTGTATTAATGGGACCTTTTAGTTTAGAAGTAGAAGAAGGAGGGCACCTGTGTCTGCAATAACGAATGCGTGGAACATCTAGCTTCCTTACTGTATCTGTAAAGCTTGTAAGTTTTTTGTAATTTGATCAATGAAACTAAGAGTCATTCAGGCATTGTAAATCTTATATGACTGTCTATTTCTAATACAATTGAATCTGGGATTCTGCATCTATTTGCTGAGTGTTTTTTTGCTCTTCATTGTGTTTGAAACATTTTCTCTTAGAGCTTGCAATCTTAAGTGTATGTTTGTGAAAATGCTCAGAACTTACATTTAGGGTTCTTTTTCTATGGACTTGATCAATTTGCTGCAATACTTATAAAGTGCATAATAGAACAATTAGATCCTTTGGTAGAATGAATGGAGTTTAGATTAGATCTTTCCAACTTTTCCCAACTCGTCTGAAAATACTTAGCTAAAAATGTAGAAATTTAAAGGAAATTGTCTCTTATTTGAAAGAAACATGAATAAGTCAAAAGTAGACAGTTTTCATAATATTTAAGAAGAGAAAGTTGCAATAATTCAAGAAACCCTTTAAAGCTTTGTAGCAGAGTAACAAGTTTATGCAAAAGGGAATGAAACACATACTGATATTTATAATCTTTTGCATAGTTCGAGTCCAGTTAATGATCAAGAAACCCTAAACTACGTAAGGCCCCTTGAACATTACAGCTTCACATCAACCAACTAAATCTACCCAATAGGTCAAGACCTAACCATATTAAACTTGGGATTAAGTGAATCTTAACTGATTCCTTCATATCTTTCAAGTCAGTTTTGGTTCATTTTATGTGAATTTTAACTAATTGTTATGATTGCATCAAAACCATCATCAACAATTTTTTTGGCACTTGAAAGATATGAAGGAATCAGTTAAGATTTACTTAATCCCAAGTTTAATATGGTCAGGTCTTGACCTATTGGGCAAATTCAGTTGGTTGATGTGAAGCTGTAATGTTCAAGGGGCCTTACGTAGTTTAGGCTTTCTTGATGATTAACTGGACTCCAACTATGCAAAAGATTATAAATATCAGTATGTGTTTCATTCCCTTTTGCATAAACTTGTTACTCTGCTACAAAGCTTTAAAGGGTTTCTTGAATTATTGTAGCTTTCTCTTCTTAAATATTATGAAAACTGTCTACTTTCAACTTATGCATGTTTCTTTCAAATAAGAGACAATTTCCTTTAAATTTCTACGTTTTCAGCTAAGTATTTTCAGACGGGTTGGGAAAAGTTAGAAAGATCTAATCTAAACTCCATTCATTCTACCAAAGGATCTAATTGTTCTATTATGCACTTTATAAGTATTGCAACAAATTGATCAAATCCACAGAAAAAAAACCTTAAATGTAGGTTCTGAGCATTTTCACAAACATACACTTAAGATTGCAAGCTCTAAGAGAAAATGTTTCAAACACAATGAAGAGAAAGAAAACACTTAGTAGATAGATGCAGAATCTTAGATTCATTTGTATTAGAAATAGACAGTCATATAAGACTTACAATGTCTGAATGACTGTTACCTTCATTGATCAAATTACAGAAAACTTACAAGCTTTACAGATACAGTAAAGAAGCTAGATGTTCCACACATTCGTTATTGTAGACACAGGCGACCTCCTTCTTCTACTTCTAAACTAAAAGGTCCCTTTAATACAACTGCTAGCTATTTTCTAAAAATCCCTGTGTAAAGTTTTACAAAGTAGAGAGGAACAATATATAGACTTTTTGATTGTCCTCAATACAACTCAAAACCCTATTTAAACAATGGTTCAAACCTCTAGCTAGAACAATAAATGCTAGAGAACAAGTCTCCCAAAATACCTCTGAGCATACATCCAATCTGGGCGAAATATGCCACTCAGAAACCCCAGCAGCTCAATAATAACTTCTGTGGTCTGCTGCAGTAAGGTCTTCAGTTGCATTTTGTCATTCATAAATGAAGACCTTTGACTTCCTTGCCCTTCGTCCTTATCTTCCCCTACTCCTAAGATCGGATTTCCCTCCTCCGTGATGTCATCGTCATTAAGTTTCAGCCCTTCTTCACCTACAAACTTGGAAAGAAAAGATAAGCAATAAGTATTAACATTTAATAAACCTGTAGGAAGGAAAACAATCTGCCAAATCTAGTCATGACAGTGTGAACACATCAATCGGGCCCCAAATCTATGAAAATTGAGTACAAAATGTAAATACAATGTTAAACTGGTCGGGTCAACCATTGTTGACCAAAAACATGCATTCGGGCCCTAAAATGCCCTTAAATTCTTATCGTTCTATCTTTCCCCACCTATCGGTGTGAGATCCACTCATCGGAGAGTCCAAGAAAATTTCATACCGATCGCTCAGCTTTCAGTGAAATAGCCTTATTGACTTGTGTTTCTTTCCTATTGGCATGACTTTCATTCATCAGCACGGGCTTAATGTTTCATTCCGATCGCCCACCTTATGCCGATGCCCCTGTTCAAATTCTCTATATATCATTACCCATCCATCGGCGTGATATCCACGTTGGAGCGAGCTAGAAAATTTATACTGATCACTCAACTTTGGCCAATGCCTTCTCCCGTTATCGGTACCCTCTTTCCTCATCCATCGGCGTGATGTAACACTATCGGCACGGGATCAAAATATTTGGCTAATCATTCCACTCTGGCCGATATAGCCCTAATGTCTTGTATCCTCGCACTGTCGGTATGACCTACTTTTATCAGCGCAGTTAACAAAAACCCCCCTACCGATAGCTCTTCACTACTTTCTTTCTATCGGTGTAACATAAGATATCGGTGAGGTAATTTAGAACTTCACCAATCGCCATTGTCTGGCTGATGTGAGTCCCGCTGATGCCCTTCACTACTTTCTTTCTATTGATGTAACATAAGATATCGGCGAGGTAATTCAGAACTTCACCGATACCAAAAGTCACATCGATAGCAATACATATGCAACTCCCCGCACCATCAGCAGTTACAAACCCTTCAGCGTGAAATTATCATCCAACTCCGATAGCCACAGTTAGGCCGATACTAAACGCTTATCGGTGAAACACAGGATATCACCAAGACAAAACAACCCCCTGCCGATATCAAAAGCTAGGCTGATGAGGGGGTGGGACCCATGCATTGTTCACTTTGCGTCCAACCTCACATACAAGCAAGGATACATACAAGGATCCTCCTTATTTAATAAACTTTTGGGTCCACGCATGCATGAAGTGCCCTGTATATTTTACCTGCCAGACACACAAACGCGAGATACAAAGTGGATATAAAACAACAATTTTCTTTAACCTAAAACCACTTTGGGTCCACTTGTATGTATATATCAAAACTTTCATCAAATGCATACAAGGAAAAAGAAAAAACAAATGTCCCTGTATATGAAAGTAATATACAAACCTGAATGTACACTTTACCAAAATGATCATAACTTGAAAAATATGGCAAATTTTAAGATGGTTCAAAAAGCAACCCTAGCTTATTTTTCACAAGGAATCGAACCATATCATGCCTTAGTACTGAAAATGCATTTTTTTCTCTATTTTTAACAAAGTTTGCAACTTTAACCCCTCTTTTTCCCTTTACCACCAAGAAAAACAACACACATAGAAGCAAAAGCAACAGCCACAGCAGGGGTCCTCATTTTGCTAAGGAGTAAAATGGGGCGTGTTGTAAACATCACAACAACTAGCAACCAAACAAAATAATTAAATTCAAAGCATTTAAGAAAACTAAATGAAATAAATCCATAACTTCCAACTATCTTTCTTTCAAATTATTATTGAACTTGAGACCTAAAGTATTCAATAAGGATGCATGAATTTTCATTTTCAGTTTAAGTATGTGCACATGATTAATTATCCTCATCTTGAAGATCGGTTGAACAAACTAGTGACTAACATTAGCCTACGTAGTTGAGGATATTCCCTCATAGCCAACCGGATAGAGCCTTGCTGCCAGTGAGCATCTATAGCCCCGACAAGGTTATCGTTACAATTCTCCTAAGTAGAGCGCCATTGCCAGTGAGCATCTATAGCCCCGGTAGAGTTACTTAGATGGCTTAATCTAGATTTTCAGTATAATCTGCTTTATTCATTTTATATTTTATATTTTCTAATTTTTGAAAGAGATTTCACAAGATATTGCAGTTGTAACTTCATGATGCAAGGAGTGAACACTTGCTAAAATTAAGCTGAGAATTGTAATGGTAGCAAGGGTGACCTCAAATTTTTCATCTAATATCTACACTGGTAGGTTCAACAAACCCAAGGATTTTAGGTGTGTCATTGTGAGAAACCTCCCTTGAATTCTCAATCACATTTATTGAATACAAAATTTCAGAAGGTAAACAACTCTCTACATTTATAACAGTCACAACAAGTTATGCATAAATTGCAAATAATCAACCTGAATATTCTAAATTTTATACTATTTTGAATGGTTCTTAGTTTGCTCCCTAATACTCTAAAGGAAAAAACAAAGATCCCTGCTGAGGAGAAAACAATGAACCAAATAGCAGACTATACAAGAAAAACAAAACAAAGCAAAAGAAGACTATACACACCAAAGAACAGGAACAAAACAACAAACAGAAAGAAACAGAAAACAAAACTATACAAACAACTAATCCTAAAAAAGAAACAACAAAAGAAAACTATACATTACTTACACTACATTACACAAAATGGACTACCTGTTTACCTCAGGCTTGGAAGTAGTGTTTCAAATGTTGGCCATTAACTGGTAATGGCACATCTTCCCCTGTCAAGGTCTTGAGTCTAAATGTGTTGTCTCCTATTATTTCTGAAACTTGCAATGGACCTAGCCATAGTTTATCAAATTTTCCATGGCTCCCTTTCTTTTCATGTGCTTTATCCCAGCACAGCACTAAGTCTGATATCCTAAATGTCTTGACTCTTGCCCTCTTATCAAGCCACCTCTTTACTATTGCTTGGTGTTTGGCAAATTTCTTGATGGCTTGACCTCTTTTCTCTTCTAGTTGTAGCATTTGTACTATCCTGGCTTCCCTATGGTTATCAAAGCCTAAAAACACATTGGCAAACTTCCAGATTGGTATTCTTAGATTTATTGGAAGTATGGGATCAGTCCCATAAACTAAATGATAAGGTGTACTACCTAAAGTTGTTTTGAACTTGGTCCTATCTACCCACAGTGCGTATTTTAACAAGGTATTCCACTCTCTAGGACTCTTTGCAATTATCTTTTTGATTATATCTAATAAAATTTTGTTCGTAGACTCAGCTAATCCATTACCTTGAGGGTAATAATTTGAAGAAAACTTTAAAACAATCCCATATTCAAATACCCATTTAGAAAACTTTAAAGAAGAGAAAGCAGGGTCATTGTCACATACCAATGAATAGGGAGTTCCAAACCTGGTGATGATGTTTTCTTCAAGAAACTTGATAACTACCTCAGTTGTGGAGAATTTGTAGCATGTGGCCTCAGTCCACCTTGTACAGTAGTCTGTCACCATCAGTATGAACTTGTGTCCTGTAGAAGATGGAGGATTGATGACTCTAATAAAATCCAGGCCCCACTATGCAAATGGTCTTGATTCAATCATAGGTTGTAATGGGTTGGCCTAATTTCTTCCCTTATCTGCTATAGTCTGACAGGTGTGGCAACTCCTAATGTGACTCTCTGTATCTCTGAACATCGTGGGCCAATAATAGCCTGCCCTTAATATCTTGTGCGTTGTAGCTAGATGAGAACCATGACCGGTTCCGTACTGGTCATGCAGTTCTGTTAACACTTTATCCGCTTCAGCTCTATTTAGACATCTCAAATAAATTCCATCATGGTTCTTCCTAAATAGAAGACATCCTTGTACCATATATTTTTGTGCTTTAATCTTCAAAGCTCTCCTCTGAGAATCTTTCATCCTATTTGGGTACTTTCCAGCTATTAGAAAAGTACTTAAATCACCATACTAGTCTGATATGTGATGAGAATTCAACACATACAGCTGTTTTATCAGATCTAGGTCTGTGTTTGCTATTGTTTGCACCAACGCCTGCCCTCTGGCCAGCTTCATTGGAATGATTTCCATGTCGAACTCTTGTAGCATGGTGACCCATTTGGCTCTCTTTTCTCCAGGTTCGTTATGCATCAGCAGCATCTTTACTGCTGCATCTGGCACTATAGCTTTGATCTGGCTACGCAAAATACAATGCCTAAATTTTTTCAAGGCCTTTATTAATGCAAATGCTTGTCTTTTGGTATCCAGATATCTTAATTGTGCATTTTTCAGAGGTGCGCTCATAAATGCAATGGGTTTTTCCTCATTGTCTTCACCCTTTTGTGTCAAGGCAGCTGCGATTGAATGTGAAGATGCAAAAGAATAGATATAAAACATTTTGGTGTAGTCTAGGATCCCTAGTACAGGGGCGTGAGAAATGGCCCTCTTGATATCTTCAAATGCAGCTTTAGCCATAGGCGTCTGCTCCATCTGCGCATCTTTCTTTAACATGGCATTTAGCAGTTGCATGATTTCTGCAAAACCCGTGATAAACTTCCGAACAAAGTTAATCTTACCAAAAAATAATTTTAACTCTTTCCTATTGTTTGGTATTTGCAAGCTTTTTATTGATTCTATTCTATCTGGGTCAATCGATATTCCATCTTCAGAGATGACATTCCCTAGTAATTTACCTTTAGTAACTCCAAATGAACATTTTTAGGATTCAGGGAAATTCCATACCTTTCACATCGCTTAAGTATTTTCCTGAGATCTTTAGCGTGAGTGGATGCATCCTTGGAATACACAGTCATATCATCCATATACACAATAATGCACTTACCTAATAACCCACGGAATGCAATGTCCATGGCTCTTTGAAAAGTGGCACCTGCATTGATTAAACCGAAAGACATTCTCTTATATGCATAATTTCCCCATTTACAAGTGAAGGCGGTTTTTAATCTATCATCCCTATCTATTAAAACCTGGTTATAGCCTGAGAAACCATCTAAAAAAGACATCATCTTTGCTCTGTTTACTACTTGCAACACTTCATCTATAGGAGGAAGAGGATAATTGTCCTTTTTAGATGCTTTATTCAAATTTCTAAAATCTACACAAAATCTGATGTCTCCATTTTTCTTCCTTACTGGTACTAGATTAGCTACCCAAACTGAATGTCTGACTGGGAAAATTATTCCAGCAGACAGCAATTTTTTTACTTCCTCAAAGATTAAAGGCTCTAGAATGGCGTTCATAGGCCTTTGTTTCTACCTGAATGGTTTAACCTCTGGTCTCAAAGGTATTACGTGAGTTATGATGGACGTATCATAGGTTTTCAAGTCTTCATATGTCCATGCTATAACATGTTTATAATCTTTCAGGGCATTAATAATTTCTTTTCTTATTTTCTCAGAACAAGCCTTTCCAATTGGCACATTTTGTGGATTTTGCTCTGTCCCTAGGTTGTGTAAATCACACTTACCCCCTTCTGTTTTGGGTAAATATTTATGTCTTATTACTCCATCGAAGTCAAAAATATGTCCTAGTTCAATTGCCCCTTTGGGTAAAAAGTTGCTCTTCAAGTTGATTATATCCTCTTCGTCCCATGTTATCTCAGGCCTTTCCTGCTCATCAATGATTTGAGCCTCAAATACCTCATTGTAGGTCAAGAAGTCAATAATTTGCCAATCCCCTCCACATACCTGAAAATGTGTAATGTTGTCTGGCATATTGGGAACATTAACTAGCTCAACAGCAAATTGTCTCAATCCCGACAGTGTCAAGGGTTCTAATGTGCTAGCTGCAACTGCTAGTGCATCCAGCCTATGGTTCAGCTCTCTAGGGATGTGCTCTATGTTGAAAGCATCAAATAAATCTATTAAACCCCATACTCTATGTTTGTAACAAATCATTTTCTTTTAGTTGCAAGCATATAGTTTCCTTACTTGTCTAACTACTAGTTCAGAGTCTGAAAATACCTTAATTGTTTTCACCTTTTTCTTAACGGCCATGACAAGTCCCAAAATTAAGGCTTCATATTCAACAATATTGTTAGTACAAGAAAATTGCAGTATATTTGCTCCTAGGTATGACTTACCCTGAGGATCTATGAGTTCAATACCTGCACCCGCACCCTGCTTTGACTTGGACCCGTCACATTTTAATGTCCACATGCCATCTTTACTTTTCTGATCTTTCCCCTTGGCACGCTTCATCTCTTCTATTACTTGTGAGGTGCTAGTATATTTATTCATGGGTATTTCTATTTGGTTAACTTGCATATGTGTATTTTCAGCTTGCAAATTAGAAAGACAACTACCCTTGTCCTTTATTCCCTCTTCTAAATTTGAAATCAAAGCATCTACATCACCCTGAACGTATTTCTGTGTTTGATCAGGATTCACATTTTCCTCTTGTAACCCTACCCTCTTCATGCATTTTTTGTATTCATATTTGATGATGTCCTTGCACATTCCACAACTCTCCTCAGAATGTGGCCTATTGTGAACTCTACATTTGTTTTTATACAATTTACATTAGGCAGGCAGACTTTGTTTAATGCACTCTTCCACCTCTTGTCTAATGGCATGACCAAATTTTCCTATTGCACTGTTTTCTTCATCCAAAGAATTTTCATCAGACTCAATGAATAATGTTGTCTCCTTATTGACATGTTTTTCTCTAAAGTTTAACATCATGATCTCTTCAATTTGTACCTCATTGTTGGTAATCATATAAACACCAAGTTCAACAACAGCATATAATATTTCATTTGTTCGATTATACTCTGTTATCATATGTTTCATCCTAAGTTCTACCTCTATTCTAATCTAGTTTGGGACACCT
Organism: Cunninghamia lanceolata; assembly: GCA_027924645.1. Taxonomy (NCBI): domain Eukaryota; kingdom Viridiplantae; phylum Streptophyta; class Pinopsida; order Cupressales; family Cupressaceae; genus Cunninghamia; species Cunninghamia lanceolata. The sequence continues at coordinate 10,622,740 of BSBN01000112.1, read as the reverse complement.
CTCCAAGGTAACCACATGTGTGAAAAATTAGTGGCCATATATCCATTTATTGTTTTGGACCAATCCCTGCTCAGCAACATTCCATAATTTACGGGTATATCCACTATTTGAATGTCAATGAATTGGCTTACCCTGGGGTCTAAAGCTAATTGCATCTGAATGTTCATTAGTTCTCCTATCATGCTAACCTCAGTCTTATCTAACTGTGTGACAACCTTAGCAGATTTGGTGGGAGTCAGCCTGAGAGTTTTACATATCCCTAAGGGCATTACATTGGCTGATGCACTAGAGTCCACCATGCAATTATGTATGTTCTTCCCACACAATCTAACAGTTAACAAGAAAGGAGGAGCATCCTTCTTATCAACATACATCACTACATTTGTATTGGAAGGCAACTCGACTTTCTTACTTTTCTCTTTAGGCGGTGAATCTCTACTAGGAATAGAAATATCAGCAACAACCTCATCTATCATGGATATATCCAGAGATTTTATAAAAGCATTTCTGATCTCTGGAGTTTTCAATAATTCATTCAAAGGTACACTAACCTTAATTTTCTTTATTTCTTCTGACAACTAACTCATTAACCTTGTTGTTTCTACTGTTTCAGTTTTACTTGTTTGGGTCTTTTGCATTGTTGTTCCACTGTTTGCATGAGGATTAGCCTTAAGTATGGTAGGATTGTTGCTAGCATTCTGATCTGGGGGTGTATTGAAGTTGTTAGGAGGAGTGGAAGTGGTGAAAGGTCCTCCTGGCCTAGTGTTGTTCCTTAAATTGTAAGTGTGGTTTCTATTTGTCTGTTGAAAGGCCTGCACTTCTTCTGTTTCAGTTAATATCTCATTTTGTATTTCAAAAGGAAACTGAAAAGCATTTAACACAAAGGCTGATTCAGGATAAAGATTTTCACAAAAGTATGGTTCATCTTCCAATAATTCATCCTCTTTCTCTTCTGTAGTTGCAAAGGTAAAGGTTTCTAAAACTAAAGCTGTATCATACCCTGAGGGTACTACCTCATTACCCTTGGGGATGAGAAATCCAAAAGTAGGAGGCTGCACATCTATATTAAAAATGCTAGCTGCTAAATGAAACTATGGACAGTCAAGCTCAGCATGGGCAATGGTATTCTAAAATCTGCACCAATTTTTTTATTATGTATTGGCCATTTGGATGCCAACCATTTGTTTTGCATCATGATTATCTATATTCTCAAAAGGAGAAGCTAGAGTAACATTGTTTGGTCTAGTGTTCCATGTTTTGGATGGCCTGGGCTGATTCTAATTTTTGTTATTGTTACCCCAGGCCCTATTATCTATCTCTAGCCCTCTATTCTGTATTGGTTGCCCTTGGTTATGACTTTGATGCTGATTATAGTTTTGATTCTGATTTGAATTTTGGCCTTGGTCATTATTTTGGGTGTGGCTTTGATTACAGTTCTAATTGTAATGCTGATTTTGATTTGAACTATAGTTTAGATTTTGGCCTTGGTTATTATTCTGATTTTGATTGTATCCTTGGTTACTTCTTCCATAAAGGTTCTCATTTCTTAGTTGTGTTATTTCAGTGGTCAATCTTTTCAAATGTGCAGTGATCTCTTTAATTTCTTCCCTTTCCTCTTGCGCTTTTGTGACAGTTGTATCCCTAGGAGGTTGGAAGAAAGGCTGACCATTATTCTGACTGTTATTAGCAGTGTTACCTGTGTAAGGAGCTATGTCTTGGATTGGGGTAGGATTATACACAGGTGTGTATGTAGGAACCAGATTTAATAGTGGAGTGTGATGCATAGGGACTCCATTCCAAGGTTGTGTCTGATTTTGCACCCCAAAATTTCCTCCATTAACAAATGGACTATAAGTTGTATGCCTCATCTCTTGATTTACTGAGGCTGCCTCTTTATAGGCTTTGGATATTAAATCTATGTCAGGTTTTCTTTTGACAAACATGGCAGTTAAAGGATCTAAGGCTGTATAGTACATAGCCAACAAGGTATCATCATCCACGGTGTAAGGGGCCATCAACCTAGAGTAGGCCTTTTGAAATCTGTCATTGAAACTATCAATCAACTCTCCCTCTCCTCTTTTTATGGTAGCCAATTTGTGATATAGGATGCAAGGATCAATGGGTCCTCTAAATCTTGACAGAAATGCTTATTCCATAAGTGACTAGGAAGAAATGTAATCGTTGGGTAAGTTTACATACTAGTTAGAGGCTTGCTCATTAAAGGTGTAGGGAAACAATCTACACACCACATCCTCGTGTTCTAATTTGGCCCTAAAGCATGCTTCCTTAAATATTCTAATGTGGTCTTCTAGGTCTTGGTGTAGCTGGTATTTGGGACATATCTTTTTTGGATTTTTGGGCATCTCATTATAATCATTGAAGTGTATGGGGGACTGGTCATTGAAATAAGCCATTGCAGGTACTTGAGCTTGACCTGGACCTATGGGAATACCTGGATTTATTGGTGGGATAGGATTTATAGGAGGATTAGGACCTCTAGGAGTACCTGAACCAAGATTTAAAGATCTGAATAGTGATATGTCAAGACTGACAATATTACATATGTTAAAACGTGACCTAGGATGTGTTCCAGATGAACTTCCTGCTTGCGATATTTTAGGATTCCAAATCAAAGGGTTCTTACTTTACCTTGTATTAGGTAATTGTACAAAAATATTCCCTAAACTGGATCTAGATCTAGTCACTCTATCACTGTTATTAGCTAGTTTGGAACAAACCCTAACTCAAGTCGGCCCTCCTTCTAGCGCCAGAAAAACTGTTGATGATGGTTTTGATGCAATCATAAAAATTAGTTAAAATTCACATAAAATGAACCAAAACTGACTTGAAAGATATGAAGGAATCAGTTAAGATTAACTTAATCCCAAGTTTAATATGGTCAGGTCTTGACCTATTGGGCAAATTCAGTTGGTTGATGTGAAGCTGTAATGTTCAAGGGGCCTTACGTAGTTTAGGCTTTCTTGATGATTAATTGGACTCCAACTATACAAAAGATTATAAATATCAGTATGTGTTTCATTCCCTTTTGCATAAACTTGTTACTCTACTGCAAAGCTTTAAAGGGTTTCTTGAATTATTGCAGCTTTCTCTTCTTAAATATTATGAAAACTGTCTACTTTCAACTTATGCATGTTTCTTTCAAATAAGAGACAATTTCCTTTAAATTTCTATGTTTTCAACTAAGTATATTCAGACGGGTTGGGAAAAGTTAGAAAGATCTAATCTAAACTCTATTCATTCTACCAAAGGATCTAATTGTTCTGTTATGCACTTTATAAGTATTGCAGTAAATTGATCAAATCCATAGAAAAAAAACCTTAAATATAAGTTCTGAGCATTTTCAGAAACATACACTTAAGATTGCAAGCTCTAAGAGAAAATATTTCAAAGACAATGAAGAGAAAGAAAACACTCAGTAGATAGATGCAGAATCCCAGATTCAATTGTATTAGAAACAGACAGTCATATAAGATTTACAATGTCTGAATGACTCTTACCTTCATTGATCAAATTACAGAAAACTTACAAGCTTTACAGATACAGTAAGGAAGCTAGATGTTCCACACATTTGTTATTGCAGACACAGGTGACCTCCTTCTTCTACTTCTAAACTAAAAGGTCCCTTTAATACAACTGCTAGCTATTTTCTAAAAATCCCTATGTAAAGTTTTACAAAGTAGAGAGGAACAATATATAGACTTTTTGATTGTCCTCAATACAACTCAAAACCCTATTTAAACAATGGTTCAAACCTCTGGCTAGAACAATAAATGCTGGAGAACAAGTCTCCCAAAATACCTCTGAGCATACATCCAATCTGGGTGAAATATGCCACTCAGAAACCCTAGTAGCTCAATAATAACTTCTGTGGTCTGCTGCAGTAATGTCTTCAGTTGCATTTTGTCATTCATAAATGAAGACCTTTGACTTCCTCGCCCTTCATCCTTATCTTCCCCTGCTCCTGAGATCGGATTTCCCTCCTCCGTGATGTCATCGTCATCAAGTTTCAGCCCTTCTTCACCTGCAAACCTGCAAAAAAAGATAAGCAATAAGTATTAACATTTAATAAACCTATAGAAAGGAAAACAATCTGCCAAATCTAGTCGTGATAGTGTGAATGCATCAATCAGGCCCCAAATCTGTGAAAATTGAGTCCAAAATGCAAATACAACGTTAAACTAGTCGGGTCAACCATTGTTGACCAAAAACATGCATTCGGGCCCTAAAATGCCCTTAAATTGTTATCGTTCTGTCTTTCCCTGCCTATCGGTGTGAGATCCACTCATTGGAGAGTCCAAGAAAATTTCATACGAATCGCTTAACTTTCAATGAAATAGCCTTATTGACTTGTGTTTCTTTCCTATTGGCATGACTTTCATTCATCGGTGCGGGCTTAATGTTTCATTGCAATCACCCACCTTACGCCGATGCCCCTGTTCAAATTCTCTGTATATTGTTCCCCATCCATCGGCATGATATCTACGTCAGAGCGAGCTAGAAACTTTATACCGATCACTCAACTTTGGCCGATGCCTTCTCCTGTTATCGGTACCCTCTTTCCTCATCCTCGGCATGATGTAACACTATTGGCACGGGCTCAAAATATTTGGCCGATCGTTCCACTCTGGCCAATATAGCCCTAATGGCTTGTATCCTCACACTGTCAGTGTGACATACTTTTATCAGCGCGGTCAACAAAAACCCCCTACTGATAGCTCTTCACTACTTTCTTTCTATCGGTGTAACATAAGATATCAGTGAGGCAATTCAGAACTTCACCGATTGCCATTGTCTGGCCGATGTGAGTCCTGCCGATGCCCTTCACTACTTTCTTACTATCGGTGTAACATAAGATATCGGTGAGGCAATTCAAAACTTCAACGATACCAAAAGTCACATCGATAGCAATACATATGCAACTCCCCGCACCATCGGCAGGACCAAACCCTTTGGCATGAAATTATCATCCAACTTCGATAGCCACAGTTAGGCTAATACTAAACGCTTATCGACGAAACACAGGATATTGCCAAGACAAAAGAACCCCCCGCCGATATCAAAAGTTAGGCCGATGAGGCGGTGGGACCCACGCACTGGTCACTTTACGTCCAACCTCACATACAAGCAAGGATACCTACAAGGATCCTCCTTATTTAATAAACTTTTGGGTCCGCGCATGTATGAAGTGCCCTGTATATTTTACCTGCCAGACACACAAACGTGAGATACAAAGTGGATATAAAACAACAATTTTCTTTAACCTAAAACCACTTCGAGTCCACTTGTTATGATTGCATCAAAACCATCATCAACAATAAGTTGATGACTCCAAGTCTCCGTTGATCAGGTCATGATTGTCTGACGTTACTCGGAGGTTGATGTGACATGCTATTTTCCATTTCAAGGGGTCTTACATTTGTCTTGATGATCAGTATTGTGTTGTTTCCTATAAATTTACTCCACTGAGAGGTTACTTCTACTCTATTTCCAAAGATAATGATGTATTTGCAAGTCTGATCAATTCTTCTAATTATTGATCATCATGATCCTATTCTTTCTTCTACACAGTATATTCACTCAAACGATGTGTCTGTAAGTAGATATGTGCATGTATCTCTTGGATATTTGTATGAATTTGCATGATATTTGTCAATTTAACATGCTTTTACTCTAAATATGCTATGTATTTCCAATTATCTACGGGATATCAACATATTTCATGTTATTTGCTCTTAATTCTCTATTATTTGCAATTATGGTGATGAATTGTTATGAAATTGAAAGAAATTTAAAGGAATACTTCTAATTTTAGTGAATCTTTAGCCATTTAACCACATACATACAAGATACATTCATGAGGAGAAGAAATCAAACCATATTGTCACCAGGATGTTCCACAGCTAGATATGGATGATGCTAACTTCAAAGGATAAGGAATGAAAACAACACATGCAGACTGACAAGCACTCCAAGGGATGTAGCTAATCAATTCATGTATCAAGATGTCAAAACACAAGTTACTCAATATTTATGATGATTTGTAATCAAATTGTCTTCTCTTTCATTCAATATGCATAACATGTACATTTACAACAACTTTGAAATGAGTCTTGATATTTAAGCAATCAAATTTCAATTAAGTTTTGAATATTCAAAATATGGCACCCCTGCACCTTTTATAGAATAAGGTGAGGGAGTGGTTACAAATGACCTACAGTCAGGATTTGTCAATTAAGATCAACAGTAGATTATCACTCTTTGATTCGGTCAACCTTTTCTCGTGGCGCAGGTTGCCAGTTGGCAACTATCTAGATGACTCATTATCCTATGAATACCATATGCATATGTCTTCTTATGATGCATCTTCATTTATTCCTTGGGTTCCTCTTCTTCATGTTCTTCTTCATTGCTTTCTGTATCGCTATCACCCTAATGAACATCATCCTATATATGGACCTTCATTGTTGTCCTGATATTCTCATAGGCCTATACTATCTTATCTACTTTCCCACCATCTAGGGTTTTGGCTTTTGTTATGGCATGCTTGTGGGACTAGAATTTAGCTTTGATTGCATCCAATTTACCCTTTCTGCTGTTTAAAGTCTCATTATAAATCTCCACCTTAACCTTGATCCTCATGATCTTATTCATCACCTCTTCTGTCAGGTGGGTGAGGGGGTCATCAACCATTGGCTAGAAATTATCATGCAATGCCTTGATGGCAAATTCTGTGTCTTGGTTTTCAATCTTCCCCTCTACTTTCCCTTCCAATGCTTCTAGGATCTCTACCTCATATGCCATCATACTGTGCATCTTTATACTTGTATCCCTGAGCTTGCCACTACACTTCTTCAAGGTATCACATTTGAACCTGATATCCTCATACAATATGTCTATCAGCAGGGCAGTGTTATTATTCAATACTTGATTGTTTATTAGAATTTGAGGATCAATCCTCCTCATCTCACTCAAAGCAATTAGGTCCTTTTCCAATTGGAATGACCGTCTTCTTGTTTCATTCTACATTTTGTCTACTTTTCTCTTCAAACTACTTAGAGAATTCCACCTCTGTAAAGAGGTTCTCAAAACTTCCTCGACTCTTGTGAGGGCTGACAACATCCACTTCTCCATTATCATGGCTTCATGTTTCATGAGGTCTAATTTGGTGACCTCCTCTTGGGATATGACAGTCAATGGGACTACCGAATCAACTGGTGTACTATCAGGGTTAATCAACCCCTTTATATACGAATGTAGCTAGGCAATGTGCTCCTTATGCTATTTATTTTTCTCTTTCTCCTTCTTTACCCTTTGGGTTAAAGAATCAATGATATCCTTCCCTTCCTGACCCTTTGGTCCTCATTGACAAAATCCAAATCATCAGTTGTGATTTGGAATTATTCAAGGGTGATCTTGTCGTTCTCTTTCTCTATAGTGGGAAGTGCTACTTGGGTAGTCCTTCTACCTGTAGCAGGATCTCTTCTAATGGCCGATGTCAGTCTGGCTTTCCTCTTGGGCTTCATTATTGTCTCTGCACACAAGGTGGAAACATCAAATTCTTGAATTTCAAAGCCTTGTTCCATACCTATTTCTTTCTCCAGCCACTGAGGCACTTCATTTCTAGATCCTTGTTGTCCTTTGTCATCATCATGTCCACCTTGTTCTCCAATATCTGCCTCTATTCTCGGTGGAGAAGGTGACTTCCTAGTTTCTTCCTCATGCTGTTGCTCATGAGGGGGATCTTGTTGCATCTCTTCTTGCTGAGGAGCCTCTTTCTGTGGGGGAGGATCCTATGGAATGTCCACATGATGATCCTGCGCTTGATCCTGCACTCCCTCTTTTGGAATCCCATCCACCTTAGTGTTTTCCTCATCTTGAGGCATATTAACATACGTGGCTGTATGTGTGCTTGGCCTTGGTGCATCACCCTAATCTTGTATCAACTCTTGTTCTGCACCTGATGCACCAACATCTTATGTATTAAGGTCTTCATGACCTGATTTATCTTTTTCTCCTATATCTCCTTGAGTCTGGGCGGTGTCATCCCCTGATGTATCTTTATCACCCTCGCCCTTTTGTTGGACTTCAACTATCTTTGGCTTAGTGGGTATCTCATGCTGTTGCTGGTCCATATCCAGAGTAGTGCTCTCTTCTTCTATCTGCTTGGCTACTTCAATATTCTCTATTACATCAGGTGCACCTGCTTTGTCTTTGGGACTCACATCCTCCCTGTATGTCAAATCTATAATTACAGGGTTTGTCACCTGATCTACTAACTTTAAAAGCCTGATTTGTTGGGCTACCCTTTCTAGGCTACTTTCCTTTTCTTCCTAAGCTATTCATTTCACTTCCTCCAGTACCGCCATCTGTACCGATGGGGTCTCATGTGGAGTCATGCAGGTACTGGAGGCGAGAGTTTCTATCCTCTGAGAGGCTACATTCTACACTACCTCATCATCTGATAGGTCCACAGTGTCTTCCAAAGAGAAAGGACCACCTTGACCTACTTTAAAAGTCTTTTTTGCTTGTTCCTCTACTCTCTCAGTCTTAAATTTGATTATGGTGGGAAGTGGCACAACATGTTGCATCTCCTTCCTAAACACTTCACGACTAGCTCCTCTCAATACTATGGGATTGGTCCTGATCTCACCTCGCATGGATGTCCTTTGCTTCTTGGGTGGTGACATTAGGGGCGCCACCCTCCTCTTCCTGCTAACCATCATTGGGTCATCACCTGAAGGCTCTTTATCTACTGGCTCTTCTTCAAACAGGATATCCTCTTCTACCTCATGCTGTGAGGTTTGGCCTTCCTCCCATACTTCTGTGATCTCTATAGCTAGCGTCAGTATCCTCTTTGTCTTTGGTTTGTCCATTAGAGGCAGTGTAGATGAGGTAGATGCCTATCCTGATGTTGATGCACCTACAACTGGTATGGCAATTCTTTCGATTATCACCCCCTTAGGTTCATCATCAGTTTTCTTTCCTCTAGGGGGACCCTTCCTCTGTTTTTGGGTGGGTAGTCTCTCTCCATTGGATTTCCTTTTCTCATTGAGGAAGTCATCATACTCCTCATCAGTTAGTTCTTGCCTTTTCTTTTTGGCATCAACAGTAAGGGCTACACTCCTTTTCTTCAATCTGTTTATCTGTTCATCCACCCAAGCTTGGGTTAACTACAACACTCCACCTATAAAATTTTCCAAGGAAATATCCTCTTGGTATGTTAGATAAGGGGCTGAGATGGTGTCAGTGTAGACCTTCTTGTCTTCATATTCATTTGATATCATTTTTCCATCATCCTTCTTCAGCTGTGCTGGCGCTGGGATGTAGTCATATGTCCTTATTTGGTTCAAGGTGAGCCTTTGGTATTTTCTTCTTCTCACCTCAGCTTCATCCTCACAATCTGTCTAGAAATCCTCCAGATGCTTCTGATGTATAGGTTTCCCCATTATTTTGTTGGCAAGAGACACTGTGTGGCTTCTTGATTGTTGTCATTGATGGCAACAAAGTCCATCCCAACATTCGCAGCACATGGTATGTCTATACCGGAAGTCAGATTGAAGAGTATTTTGGTCTGGTGAGCAAGAATAGAGCATGCAACAAGGTCTGACAATCAGGTCCATATTTCCTAGAGGATGTATCTCAGCAAAGTGCAGACTTGGGGAAGTCAAGAGGAGTACCATTACTACTACATTCCAGAGATTGAGCCTCCAGTGTTGAAAGAATGAAAATATATGAGCATCTAAGTGTTGGGTTCCTAATAGGCAGTGTAGACTAAGGAAGAACTAACTCGCAGAGCATCAGACCTTAACTCGAATGAGAAATTGATGGTGATCAAGCTACTCAAGGGATCATTCATAGTTGGCTGACATGATTGATGACTTCTATAACTATCTCTTTGATATGCATCACTTAGTAAGCATGGATTCAGCTCACAAACCAGAGTTTGGATTCTGGATGCAGACTAGAATGATGTTGAAATCCTTGGTACGGATATATATACTAGATGGATTTCAATGTGCAGGGGTGAGGATTGAGAAATAGTGTGCGAGAAAAGGCAGAGATAAGTGTGGAAGTAGAAATACAGGTCTGGTATGTGACATAACAGTAGCACCAAAATGGAGGAAGAATGAAGTGCAGTAGATCAGTATATTGAGCCTAACTGGAACTAAACCTCAGCATATGTGGATGCTTCTCATTAGTTCAAACACCTAGTTACTTTCTATATACCTTGTAGATAGTGAGTCTCTTGTAGACAGTGAGCCTCTTGTGAGCAATGTGCTCGAGCAATGAGCCCTAATTGGCAAGTGCCATTTTGTACTTCTTATTCTTTTAATAGAGAATACAATCTTGGGTTAGTCACCCCGTGGTTTTCCCCTTAACAGGGTTTTCCATGTAAAAATACTTGTGTTATGTGTATTGATTTCATTTTTGCTCTCATGTTCATTTATGCTTATATGTTTTTATACTGCACTATTGTTAAAAAAGAAAAGAAAGTTAAGAAATTTAAGATAACTGATTCACCCCCCCTCTTAGTTATCTTCCTTGTTTCCAACAATTGGTATCAGAGCTAAGTTCCTCTAAATAGAGCCTAACAGCTTGAAGAAGATCTGGGAATCTCAATGGATATGTATGGTATGAGGGAACAATTTCATTCTACCCTAGATGATCTTGAGCAATCTCACTCTGAAGTCAATAACCTAAGGGAAAGACTCAAATAAGCTAATGATTTCATAAATGAACTCAAAGAAAAACTAAGTATCTCTGTGAAGAAGAGAAATGAACTACTTCAACAATTAGCAAGTCAAAGTGAAGCCAATGATACTAATGAAGATCTGAATGAGAAAAACAAGTTATGTGAGAAACTATCAAAAGAGGTCATTATGGTGAGACATGAAATGGAATCAGGGGTTATGAAATTCACCCAGGAAATTGAAGAGAAAAGAAAAATTGAAGATAATCTAAAATAATCTCTCAAAGAAAAGTCAGAAGACTGCCACAAAATTGATAGAATAATCAGGCATCTATAATCTGATCTAGAACAAGCTAGAGATAATGAAGAAAAACTTGAGAATCAGATAGACACTCTTAAAAGGGATCTTCAAACAACAAATGAATACAAAGAGAGATTCCAGATAAGCTCTGGTCAACTTGAAGTTCTTCTTGAAAGCCAAAAGAGGGTAGATGACAAGCAAGGCTTGGGTTATGAGAAAGGTGAAAGCTCTGGATCTGGTCAGAAGAACTCTGGATCAGGAAATCCAAGGTATAGGCCTAGAAGACCTCCGGTAAGACAACCAAATGCTCAAAGATATCCATCCTTCAATGGATACCACTACAATTGCAATAACTTTGGTCATAAAGCAAATCAGTGCAGAAGAAGAATGAATCAAACTAATTCATCCTTCTTCAGATAGTGTTTTAACTGCAAAAGGTATGGTCACAAATCTTATGAATGTAGAAATATGCAAATAAATAATTCATTCAATGGTAGATGCTTTGCATGCAATAGAATGGGACATATGGCTAATCAATGCAGATCAAGAGGATATCAGTCAAATATGCAAAGAAATATAGCTTGCTACAATTAAAATAGATCCGATCATATTGCCAAATTCTGTAGAAGTAAGAATCAGGATAAAAGGGGTCCGATGCATCATAATCAAAATCAAGACAAAGGAAAAGGAAAAGTGAATGCGGATGAAGTTCAAAGGGAGATGAACAAGATTTGGGTGAAGAGAAGTACATAAAATGTTGGGGATGGATCTGCACCAGAATTTGGTGTTGATATTCCTTCCAGAAACTAAATAGATGAGCTCTGGCTCAGGAGGAGACACAAAGGAAAACAATTTCCCCCAGCCAGTCAATTGGTGCCTAAAATTGGCACATGGAGTATTGTGGATTGAAGAGTTCTCAAAGAGATATCTAAATAATCCTTGGTAAAAATATAAAAGATCCGCAAGGAATTTTGAAGTGGTCAATCATCCAAGATTGATCTGGTTTAACAGTCATCCGATAAAAGCAAGATTCTCACAGTTAGATCTGGTGTGATTCAAAATTGAAATATCTTGATTTACAGATAAATGGAATGATTGGAGAAAGGGAGATAGATTGTCAATTATCACCAAGAACAATTCTAAATGCATCTCAGTGATTCGAAAGGATCTCTCTCAGAACAAGGTCAGAACAAGGAAACCAGAATGACTTAAAGTGTGCATTTATTGCAATATGAATTTAGGGTTTGTGCAGAAATATAAGAGTTCTTTTTGTTCATCATTTGCACATTTGCATTCAAGAAGAAGAAAGAAAGAGCTCTACAACAAGATTGCTCCAACCCTCTCAAAGATCAACCATAGAATTCAATTCAACCAGCGATCTTTTCAGCTCATATCGTGAACCCTAGAAGCGCAAAAAAAAGGTATTTCCACTCTTGAACATCTCTCTCTAAATATTTTGGATGATGGCTACTCCAAATGTTGTTAAGATGACTAAGAGGCCGCGCCCTAAGTTTAAGAAAATCCTTACAAATCCCTAGAAGTTGATCCTTTAGGCGCATTCTCAAGCATTCCACATGGGGTTCTACACGTAGAAGATGTTAGGGTATACATTCATGCCAACATTGAGGAATTTGGGGAATCCAAGATAATGGATATCTATCACAAGAAATTAATAAATGAAACATTTGAACTTAAACCTCAATACAAGGCCATCCGAGATAAGCATTTTGGACATTACATCCACTTCCCCTATTTTGTAGAAAGATGAATGGGTCCGGTATGTTCTCAGTAGAATACATGATAACTTCGTATGGTTGTTGAAGCCCTTCAAAATAACAAAGGATACAATTAGGGCAGTAATAAAATCTAGAATCCTCACAAAATAAAATATATTTCTATATTTTATTTATTCTTCTCAAATATCCACAAAAATAATTAAATAAATCTTTTATTTAATTATGCTTTCTTATCTCTTTGAAAAATCATTCTTATCTTCCAAAAATAACCTTCCTCTTGTCACACAAAAGCAAAACTCTGAGTTACAAAAGCAAAATCAGTTTTAAAACATCTTTAAAGCAAATCTTCTCTTAAATTAGAAAAATAAATTCTAATTTAAGAAAATCAAATCTCATCCTCATCAAGAGAGGAGTTAACTCAAACAAAGTTGCTTTTGGAATGACACGTGTCCTTCTATTGGATGCACGTTCCTCAACAAGCCTCCTCCATTGATCTCTTCTTTTCTTCTCAACCATTGATCTTCCCTCACTCTCTTCTATAAATACAACATTCTTCACTTCATTTCAGGATCTCTCATTTGTGCAAACTTACACTGCAGGAATACAAGTGCGCCTTTGGCACCCCTATTCCCATTTGAGCATTATCACTTCATCATCCATTTCTATATTTGAAGCTCATCTTCAAATACACAAGTATCCAAGCCATTCTTCATTTGTCATCTTTAACAAGCAAAGCAAGAAAACAGCTTCTGAGGGCTTCACAATCAAGATCAAACAAAGATAGGTGAACTACAGAAGGTGAAAGGTAAAAGGTGAATGTACTATTGCTATTTGTTTTTATTTCTTTTATCTTTATTATTTTGTAGATGTTTGGGTTTCATTTTTCATTGATTTGAATAACCAGATTTCTCCCTGTCAATCTTGGCTAAGCCCCAAAGAACTTTATACCTTTGGGAAGTGAAGGTGAAGGGTGGGTTACCCCCTTCTCCTGGCTGTGTGACAAGATTTCACTTTCAATCCCTAGTCAACCTCATGTAAACATTGCCCAAACCTAATTGGCCATACCCTGCATCAAACTAGACATTAGGGCATGTTGATGTGTCTTTCACATATGCTTGTTTCATCATCATCATATTCTTCAAATTCAACATTCAAAACTACTTGTGTCTTGCGTGAGTGAATACTGTTTGTACATGTGTGATCATTGTCAAATCAAGTTAAACACCAAACACATAAGATAAGTCATTCAACTTATTCTTCCAGGCACATTTGATCTGACTTATAGCACTTTTGCACTCTATTCTGGCACATTTGGTGCTACTCATCCAAACCAGTAAGTTTTTCCGGTCTTGTGTCAATGGCAAACAAATTAGAATATATTGATCAAAAAATCCAATACCTGAAATTGCAAATAAGCTTAGATCCCTCGCCCCAAAATTGTATAGCAATTTCTCAACAATGCCAAGTCTTACAACAAGAAATGGCAATCTTGCAAGCTGAATGTGCCAGTACTTGCTATGCCTCATCCCAAAATCATACCTTTTTTTCCTGTCTTAATGATACTATTGACAAGGCAACCACCACCTCAAGGGGAAAGTCATATACCACCTCGTCTACTAGTCCTCCTTCGCTATCTTCTAAGATGCATATTCCAAAACATGCCAATCCCACGCCAACACCGCTGTGGAGTTCCTCAAACTCTAAATGGGTGACCAAAAAAGAATCAGATGAGTGGTGGGAAAGAGTTTTGCCAAATTTATACTACCAGAGAAAAGCTAGGGAAAAAGCTAAATCCCCTCATTCACCTATCCATACACCTACCAATGATGTGATCCAAGGGCTACTAGCAGAAAGTCAACCATGCCCCCAAATTTCAGTCCTTGACCTTACCTAAGATTCTTCCAATCCCATATCAAATCCTACAACACCTTCATGTCATCCACAACCCCTTGAGCTTAACAAAAAACCTTCTACCGTGAACCCAAGTCAAGAGCTATTGTACCTCCATGTCAATAACCCTCAAGAATATGTCAAGCCTACCCAAGAGCTATCCACTTCCATTCAAGCAACCCAAGAGGTATGTAAAGAGTCTAATCCTAAGCACGAGGAAACATTAATCCCTAGTCCAAGTCAAGATCAAACCACTTTCTTGCAACCTATCCATAACATGCATCTTTTCCATGATCAAGATGATATCCGTAATAATGAACCTCTCCATGAGCCACTTGATCCTATCCATCTCCCAACAACTATACATGAGCAAGAGATCCAATTCCATCCCATGCATAACCTTTATCTTTTCTGTGATCAAGATACTATCTTTGATGAAGAAGCTATCCATGAGCAACTTGATCCTATAGATGAGATAGAAATCCAAATCCAACCCATCCATAACCTTTATTTGTTCTATGATCAAGATATTCCCTATGAAGAAGATGTCCTTAAACAACTTGATTCCATACCCATCCATGAGCAAGAAACCTCCATTACTTCTATCCCTCTTACATCTAATCCCATCCATGATCCAAAAACTTCCACTTCCTATGATGAGACACTTGCCTCCCAAGTGCACATGAATGATCAACCCAATAATTTAGATCCTAAAGAGCATAATGATGATCAAGATTCTAGTGATCCTTTACCATCCATTATTAACCAAGCTGCAAATCCATTATCCTATATCCTTGGTCCCACTACCTTCATGCATGAACATTCTTCTTTAGAACACCAACAACCATTATCCTCTATCTCATCTTCTCCATCCAATAAGGAATTTGTGTCTAGTGTTCCACCTACACATAATCCCATTGTTTGCCGCATACTCCAACATATGAACTATCAAGGTAAAGGCTTAGGCCTTCATGAACAAGGTATTTTGGAGCCCGTCCATGTCAATGTTCCTCCACCTTCATATGGCCTTGGATACATACCCCAAGGTGAACAATCTCAAGATGTTGGTACTTCCTCCACTCCTCCTAAGTCTACCACTTTCCATTGCAAACCCTATCATATCCCCAAAACGTATGTCGCCATTCCACCTCCATCATCCTACATTTGTCAAAAGCATGTGACCATACACCTTCCACCATCCAATCTACCTCCGCTACTCCCAAATCCTAACATCCCTCCCTACATTTTACCACCACTTCTTCCAACACCTTATCCATCCATCTGTAAATCCTCTAACATTCCCAATCATGGCCAACAAATACACATGTTGTCTAAACAAAGAGCTTCCACCTACCCCACTTCCACCATCTTAAGAGAATTCAACAACAAAAATTTGGATGCCTCTACCTCTAAAGTTCAAAATCCTACGAGTCCTCATGACCTAGGATACCAAAGCCAAGAATCAAAGAAACATCCATCTCAAAAGCTACATACACCCACACACCTCAATGCCAAACTAAAAAAGGTGTGGGTCCCCAAGCAACAAATAATTATCTTAAAAGTTGCACAAAAGATACATATACCCAAGCCCATACCTTTACAAGTACAATCTACAAGCAAAAAGGTTTGGGTACCCAAGAAAAAAGATATTAAGTCAAATGAGGCATCCACCTCTCAAGAATTTCAACCATCCACTTTCTCCCATTCCATCCAAAAGTGTCCAATTCCTCCACCCCACAAGACAAGAAAAAATTAGAAAAATACTAAGTCTATGTGGGTCCCTAAATA
The DNA here is from genome assembly GCA_027924645.1 of Cunninghamia lanceolata. Taxonomy (NCBI): domain Eukaryota; kingdom Viridiplantae; phylum Streptophyta; class Pinopsida; order Cupressales; family Cupressaceae; genus Cunninghamia; species Cunninghamia lanceolata. The sequence continues at coordinate 10,606,314 of BSBN01000112.1, read as the reverse complement.
CCTAAATCACTCATCCACCAAGCAAAAATCTTCATTGCTTCCTATGCTATCTTCCCATCATAAGCTTCAATGTTTATCATAGTATGTGCAACCGTTGGTCATGGTTCCCTTCCATTCCACAACACTTTCGTATAACTCCATCTCCCCTCCCTTCCACTACTATCCTACATATCTTCCTCATCCTATGGTCCATGCTTTTACATAAACTTTCCTTCCATCCTTGCAGAAGTCCTTCTGTATTCTACATCATCATCTACTATCGCACCTTCCATAATCCACTATCTACCTACTTCATCTCACTTTCATGCAATCCCCTACCACCATCTATGAGCACACTTGACAGGGTCCATGCGATGACATCCATCTAGCAGGACTATCACCTTTTATGGAACTACATACTTGATTCTCTCCTTTCTGTGTCCACCTTCGCCCATCCAAATATTAAAAAAAAAAGAAAATAAAAAGGAAAATAAAAAATGAAAAAAGTAAAGAAAAATCCCTTCGTCCAATGGTGAAAACTTGGCAAACAGGCACCTTGGATAAGTACCATGATGAAAACCTAGAAAATAGGCATCATGTGTAAGTTGATCTCCTACATCACCTACACTTGGGGGCACCTTGTCTCATTAGCATATCACCCTTCTCCTATCAATTTCCATCCATACCATTTCCTATCATATTCCTCTATCCATTACATACCTATACTGTCCAGTCCATCCATCCTAAATCTTCCTTTCCTCTATTTTTGATCTTGATAAAGATTGGGGGCACAATGTTGAAAAAAATGTTTTAGATGTCTCTTGACATAACTTATCCCTCCAAACCACACAAATCCTTCATTATCCTCTCATCCTCCTGTCGTCATAAACATTGTCATGAAAAATCCTACGTATTCTACCTACAATGGGGCATGTTTTCCTTATGCGACATAGTCCTTGGAGATCACATCCTTGTTTCCTTCTACCTACCCTATCATTGATCCATCCATCTCCCTATCCTTGGTGTTTCCCTTGTCATCAGTATCTAGCATTAAGGTCATCTAAAATTCTTATCGAGTACCCTATCCACAGTGTCAGCCTAGCATAGCCTCTATCATCAGTGTTATCTATTCCATATCTGATCCATAGCTGTTCCATATCTGATCCATGTTTGTTTTATATCTGATCTGTAGTTGTTCCATATCTGATCCATAGCTATTCCATATCTGATCCAAATCTATTTTGTATCGGATCCATATCTATTCCATATCATGTCTCTTCCAATCCATATCTTAGGTCCATCAGGTTTCTCCGTGACCTACGTCACCTCTGAGCTATCACGTAGGCAAGGCCATTATCAATGTGCCCCCGAGGCTCCTCTTCCCGTCCATCCCGTGTCTTGTCATCTATCTCTCTATCCGTCCGTGTCCACACCCTTTCACCAGGCATGCAAGCGCAACAAAAACTAGCTTCCTCAAACAAAATTCTTGGTACAAAGCATCAACCTGTCCAAAGCAGAACACCATACTGAAACACTCAGAATAGTTCTATATCAATTATGGCAAAAGACACATCTAATGCAAAGAAGTTTTGTTAACAGGTTAATTTACAAGGTCTTGAATTTTTGTCATTATGTCTTCCTATACTACTCAAGGATGCCAAAAGCTAGAGATGCTATGATGGGGGCATAATTGTTTTCTTTGTCTGTTGCTTGTGGATTAAACTTTAGTAATGTGATGACTTTTTGTCTATCAACATGATCAGCAAAAGATCATTGAGGACTCTGAGGTCTAAACATGAAAAGGGGCAATACTTGTCTTTTGAAACGCAAGAAGTACTCAAGTCATCTAGATTCAAGTTTGACTAGATGCTTGTATCAACTTGCTATATCAAAAATCCATGTAAGAAGTACTTAGGTCATCTCAGTCTAATTATACCTAGATGCTTGTATTTTCTTACAACATTTGAACAGCCCAATGATGAAAGCAAAAAATACTTGCTATATCAAGATGACAAATATCCATATCCATACCGTATCCAATTGTATTTCATATCCATATCCATATCCATATCCGATTGCATTTCTCCATATCCCATCCAATAAAGATCCAAAATTCAGTGAATCAATGTTTACAAAAGCTTGTGATTTCTTCTATCGAGTCATTCTTCTATTGATCAAATTTCTATTTGTCTTCATGTCTCTCATCAACAGTTCTAGCTATCAATCCAAGCAACGATCAAAATTCAAGTCTATCCTTTATCCATACCAATCAAGTCAAGTCAATCTTGTTAAATGATCCAATCGCAATCAGTGGTCTTGATCCTAATCTTGTCGTAAACCATATCAATCAGTCATAACTATCCTTCGTGTTGCTCTAGGGATATATCATTCCCCACCATGAAAATAGTATCATATATTGTTATCATATCAAATGTCTTAGATAGGATGTTGCATTATTGAAACCAGACCCAGAGTCTTATACGACATGTTTCATTCCTAAAACTAGACATCATCGATCTATATCCTTGGTTTACCGCTCAACAAGGGCAATACCTTGTTTGTTCTTGTATCATTTGTGCATACTTGCTTGCTTGCTTGTGTGTGTCATCGTTTTATCTTGCATCACATATCATTCCCCAGCTTTCTTCTGCATCCAACCATTTTTTCTCTTATTTCTCCTCTTCTTCATCATGAGATTGTTCGTCTCACGCCTTTCTACCATCTCCCTGTCCAATCTCCTGAGGGGGCATCCTGTCGTTAAACTTGTACCAGGGGCAAACTGGGGCATGTATCACTGTCAAAAATTCTTATTCTTTGAAACAACATGATAAAAACACATTGCTTCAAAGAGGGAAAAAATGTATACACCTAAAATTGGCATGACTCTACTTAAATAAATATTTTAAATATTTATTTCATCACCATATTCCTCTATAATAAATAAATGCATTTACTTATTTATTTGATTCATCCCTTCTCATTTAATTAAATAAATTACATTTTATTTAATTAATTAAAAGTCTCCTACACCAACTTCATTCTTCTAAAATAATTAAATAATTTTAATTATTTAATTAAAATCTTTATTCTTACAAATTTAAATAAAATGCAAATTTTATTTAAATAAAATCTAGAATTCTCACAAAATAAAATATATTTCTATATTTTATTTATTCTTCTCAAATATCTACAAAAATAATTAAATAAATCTTTTATTTAATTATGCTTTCTTATCTCTTCGAAAAATCATTCTTATCTTCCCAAAATAACCTTCCTCTTGTCACACAAAAGCAAAACTCTGAGTTACAAAAGAAAAATCAGTTTTAAAACATCTTTAAAGCAAATCTTCTCTTAAATTAGAAAAATAAATTCTAATTTAAGAAAATCAAATCTCATCCTCATCAAGAGAGGAGTTAACTCAAACAAAGTTGCTTTTGGAATGACATGTGTCCTTCTTCTATTGGATGCACGTTCCTCAACAAGCCTCCTCCATTGATCTCTTCTTTTCTTCTCAACCATTGATCTTTCCTCACTCTCTTCTATAAATACAACATTCTTCACTTCATTTCGAGATCTCTCATTTGTGTAAACTTACGCTGCATGAATACAAGCGTGCCTTTGGCACCCTTATTCCCATTTGAGCATTATCACTTCATCATCCATTTCTATATTTGAAGCTCATCTTCAAATACAAAAGTATCCTAGCCATTCTTCATTTGTCATCTTCCAAACAAGCAAGCAAGCAACAGCTTCTGAGGGCTTCACAATCAAGATCAAACGAAGATAGGCGAACTACATAAGGCAAAAAGGTAAAAGGTGAAGGTACTATTGCTATTTGTTTTTATCTCTTTTATCTTTATTTTTCTGTAGATGTTTGGGTTTCATTTTTCATTGATTTGAATAACCATATTTCCCCCTCACAGCTTGCACTCATTCGGTGGGTTGCCTGCTCTCAAATTAGTCAAGAACTAAATAGTAAGTGAGGCTACCAGATCAAAATTTGACAAGAGAGCAATGACAATATAAGACATCATAGATCCGGTTATCAAATTTGCCTATATGATAATTGGTTACAAAATCTATCACTCCACCAAGGAGAATTCAGTAATCGAAACTGCTATTTATACTTAATATGAAATGCTAAGGAAAAATGCAGACTATGATCTATGCGAGCTTCTTCTGAGCCAACTGTTAGAAAATTTATAGAAAATAAAGAAGGATAAGAAGAACTCATTCAAGTATGGTGTCCTAATACTATGTCTCTTCTTTTACTATATGAATGAGCTACCCGGAACAAGTGGCTGGATATGGCAAAATGACAAACCAGTTGCCATACAAATCAGAGATTATATGTATGGGATTGGTGATGCCAAGGCTCAAAGCACAACTCTTTGGAGATATTTCAAGAATTTCCAAGGTATGATGCAGGCTAGAGAAAGAATTCCTCAGACAATAATTGAAAAATATAAAGATATAGTATGTTTTATGGTAGACACTGATCAATGCCTAATGGAGGCAATTGAGCCTAGAATAGTCTGGATTATGCCAATGGGCTATGAGGTGGATGAGAAAATCCTAGAACTACATGTCCAACACCTACTAAGTCAGCCTAAGGACCTTGAGACAGAAAGGTTTGGCACCTTTCAAGAATTAAGTGTGAAAATTCATGTTGAGCTAAGACAACCAAAGATGAAAAGAAAAGTGAGAAGAGAAGTAGAGGAAGTTGCCAAAAGATATGGCATTTCAAAAGAGGCAATTGATGCAAATAGAGAGAAACTAGAAAGAGTAGAGAAAGAGAGACAATATGCAGAAAAAGAAAGTGATACAGTGTAAGCCCCCTCCCAGACTAGATCCTCAAAGAGTTCTGCACCTACCACCTCTAAGAGCTCAAAATCCTCCAAACTGGAAAAAAAGACATCTGAAAAAGGAGAAAAGAGAACAAAAACCAAGGCTACAAGATCCTACATAAGTCAAAAGGATGATGAAGAGACAGAGACAGATGAGGAGGTTAAGAAAATGAAGAAGAAAAAGAAAACATCTATGGAATCCACTGCCAGCAAAAACAAAGAAGCAGAAGAATTTGTTGAAAGGCCTACTCTTTCTATTAATGATGTCATCAAGGCAGTCACTATGGATGGGAATCTGTAACCAATGATAGAATTCTATGATGAGTACAGTGACACTGACAAGAGAATCTTGGAAGAAGCTACAGTTAAGTACTTAAACATATATAATAAAGCATTCATTGAAATCATCTCTCTAATCCCCAAAAGTCTAGAGAAGCTACTTGAACTCAGAAAAGACAATGCCAAGGAAAAGGATTTGGAGATCCGGGAATAGATAGCTATTCAGCTCTATCCTTCCATTACTCCAAAACAAATGAACATGATCTTCAAGGACTACAAGGATGAGTTCTGGAGCAAAGCCAGAATGAGCAAACTTATGCTTGGAGAGATGGATCAGGTGGCAAAGGAGACTAAAGATATACTCTGGAATGCATTTAAAAGATTTAATCTTCTTGTTATAGAGGACATAAGTGATGAACCTTTTGCCATGGATGTCGAAGGATTAAGTACATCAAAGGAAGATTCTACTGAGAAAATTGTAGAAGAGTCAAAGGAGATAGGTGAGGAGATGACTAAGAACTTGGATTCCTCTATTTTGGAAGAGGAAGTCCATGAAGAAGTAAACATCTCTCTTCCAAATCCCCTTGCTAACTCTGGAACTGAAGGAGAAGAAAGACAAGAAGAGAAAATCAGTCAAGAAGAAGAGGTAAAGGGAAGAGAAGAAGATCAAACAGAGAAGACCCCAGGTGACAGTTCTGAGGCTGCAGAAGGAAAGAAGACTCTGTCTTTGGAAAGAGACACTACAAAAGTAGTTAAAGACTTCCTGACCAAAGAAATGATGGAATTAGATGAACCAGAGCTATTTCAAGGACCACTCAATTTTGACTCTCTCTCTCCAGTCCAGACAATGAAGGTAGCATCTTTTGCTCAAGCCAAAGCAAAAGAAAAGCTTTTGAAGTCTCACATGGAAGACTGTGAGCTGATAGAGATTGCATTCAGTGTGTTGGAGAAGATCATGCCTTCCTTCTAGAAGGATCCTTTGGCCTCTTCATCTGGTAACTTGAAATCTCTTGTTAATTCTATTAGCACACATTTTTATTCTTTGGAGAAATCAACAGAAGAGAAAGTCTGGAAAGAGTTTTTGGGAAAGAGATTCTCTGAAGTACAAGGACTTATAGCAAATGATAGGAGAAATCTAGATATTAGGATAAAGAGCCTAGAAAATGCTCTTAAAGATGGCAGGGATTTATACAAATTTTGTCTATTTTGTTCCACAGTGACAACAAACATTGCCAAAAAGGTGGAAGAACAAGAGAGTAAACTGTCAAGTTTATCTCAAAATTTTGATCCTCTCACCTCATCCATAATAAATCAAGAGTGTCAGACTATTGCCACTATTAATGAGATAAAGAGGCTTGAAAAGGAGAAGAAGAATAGAATAAGTAGGCTAAGTGAACTAAGAGGGAGAATTATCCCTAAGTTAGAGGCAATGCATGAGGCCCTAACTGATGCTCAGACCACAGCCTAGACCATTAATCCGGCAGACTTATAAAGGGTAGAAGCTTTTGCATTTTTGATAAGTGGTTACATCTCAATTTTGGATAGGATGAAGTAGAGTTGGGCAATAGAATTTGTCTAGTTGAAAACCACTTTTGCGGATATCCTTAAGTATATGTAAGTACAACATGTATATATACTTATTCGACAATGTATAGGTTGTTTTTCTTTGCAAATTTTGGTGTGCGGGTTTCACCCTTTGCCATTGATGTCAAAGGGGGAGTGAGGAGTAGTGAAAAATGTGGAATCCAGCTAAGGGGGAGCTCCAGTAAAAGTGTACATAAGACAGAGCATCAGCCAAGGCGGAGTGTGCTATGACACTTAGTCATTTTTCACTAAGTGTTGCCATCAATGCCAAAGGAGGAGATTGTTGGCAAGAGACACTGTGTGGCTTCTTAATTTTTTTCATTAATGACAAAAAAGTCCATCCCACACATCCACAACACATGGTATGTCTATACCAGAAGTTAGATTGAAGAGTATTTTGGTCCGGTGAGCAAGAACAGAGCATTTAGCAAGGTCTGACAATCAGGTCTAGATTTCCCATAGGATATATCTCAGCAAAGTACAGACTTGGGGAAGTCAAGAGGAGTACCATTACTACTACAATCCAAAGATTGAGCCTCGGGTGTTGAAAGAATGAAAAGATATGAGCATCTAAGTGGTGGGTTCCTGACAGGCAGTGTAGACTAAGGAAGAACTAACCGACAGAGCATCAGACCTTAACCTAGATGAGAAATTGATGGTGATCAAGCTACTCAAGGGATCATTCATGATTGGCTGACATGATTGATGACTTCTATAACTATCTCTTCGATATGCATCACTTAGTAAGCATAGATTCAGCTAACAGACCAGAGTTTGGGAAAATCTTGAGTATTCTGGATGCCAACTAGAATGATGTTGAAATCCTTGGTGCGGATATATATACCAGATGGATTTCAATGTGAATGGGTGAGGATTGAGAAATAGTGTGCGAGAAAAGGTAGAGATAAGTGTGGAAGAGGCAATACAGGTCCGGTATGTGACAGAACAGTAGCACCAAAACAGAGGAAGAATGAAGTGCAGTAGATCAGTATATTGAGCCTAACTAGAATTGAACCTCAGCATATGTGGATGCTTCTTATCAGTTCAAACACCTGGTTACTTTCTATATACCTTGTAGATAGTGAGTCTCTTGTAGGCAGTGAGCCTCTTGTGAGCAGTGTGCTTGGGCAGTGAGCACTAATTGGCAAGTGCCATTTTGTACTTCTTATTCTTTTAATAGAGAATACAATCTTGGGTTAGTCACCTCGTATTTTTTTCCCTTAACAAGGTTTTCCATGTAAAAATACTTGTGTTATGTGTATTGATTTCATTTATGCTCTCATGTTCATTTATGCTTATATGTTTTGATACTGCACTATTGTTAAAGAAGAAAAGAAAGTTAAGAAATTTAAGATAACTGATTCACCCCCCCCTCTTAGTTATCTGCCTTGTTTCCAACATATTTTCTGCATCCTGCCATAGGGTCATAAGATCTAGCCAATGGAAATGGTTGTAGATACATCAGTTTCAGACCTCCCATGACATGCTCTATGCTCTATGAATCTAAACACATATACCAGCCCATAGATATTGGAAATAGTACTAGAGGTATCTTCTTTTGTGCTTTATATGCCTCCACTATGGTAGACACTTGTCTAAGAAACTCCATCAGGACCATCCCATCAATAGGGTACCTTGGTTGCATGAGGGGTTGTTCTTCAAATACTTCTATTCTTATATATGAAAATGTGGCATACTAGATAAACCAAGCCCCATGTCTGTAAACAACTTCCTAAGCCTCCATGCTCAGTCTCTTGGTTCTATCTTCCTCCATTGTTCTGACTAGATGCATAGAGAATGCATCATTCACCAATTTGTAATCTAGGAGGTAGTTCTTTCTCTGTATTTGAGGATAATGATCCCATATGTGGGAATCATCTACACCATCGCTAACCCTACCCACTGTTGTCAGGGCATCAAATGTTCCATTGTAGGCACATGAGTACACGACATATGAGGTCATGTGGAATGAGCATTCCTGACCTCCTAGGTTCCTCATCTCTTCATCCAATATATCACTGATGACCTTGGCCCATAATGGCTTGTTATCTATATAAAGGACCATCTAGATTATTCCAAACATCCAATTCTTAAAATTTCCAGCATGAGGCTGACCTGTCATCCTGCTGAGCAGGGCAATCATGTACTAGTACTCATCATCAAAATCAAACTTATACAGGTGGACGGGCAACTTAGTAGTGGCAATGTAGGTGCTGCTCTTAGACCTCCACTGGTACATCCTCTTCCTTTCATTCTTCTTATTGTTATTAAACTCTGTCTCTAGTTTATGTAGATCCACATTGACCACCCTCTTTCCAACTGGCAGATTGAAAGTAGATGTGATGCCCTTAATTGAAAAGTCTGCATAAACTCTCCCATACTTCTCCACCCACCTTGTCTGAGGGTTATAGTTCTTGGCGCATTCTACTACCAGTTCTGGGGTCTCCATGGCATATGGAATCTGGCTACATGCCACATCCCTAAAACATATATTGCATCCAGAAGGGTATTGTCTTTATCATGATCTATTTTGGATGACCATACTGCTAAATCTGAATCCCCTTGGTGAGTGTCACCAATGATGCCTTACTTGAATTGTACCCCCTCGGGCTGAACAAACACGGGCTTAAGAAATTTTGAATCAAACCTGTTCTGCCTAAGATCCTCCATGGAATCCTGCAATAAACATGCCTTGTCTTACCATACGATATCCATATGCATTCATACAACATTATATGTATCTCTACAACATCATGTATACTATATCCATTACTCTTTACTTCATCATGATGTGCATACTTATAGACTCAAACCACAAGAGAGAAACATACTACTTGAACATGCAGATAAAGACAACAGGAGGGTTTTCAATTACTTACCTGATAACACTTTTCTCTTGGGTTAGATGAGTGATTACGAAAAAAAGGCTGCAGATGTAGATGATCACCCGTTCCATTACGTTAAAAGATCTAGTCTGTTCATAGGTAGCTCGTATGAGGGTTTGACTTCTTCTGCTCTATAATTTCTTGTTTTTTCACAAGGTAAATGAAAATAACCCTAGAAGATTACCTTTAAACTCATCCATAGGGCAAATTAGGGTAAAATTGTGTTAAATGGATTAAATCCATTGATCTTCTATAGAGAATCCATGGATGATGCCAAGTGTTTGAATTGTATTAGCAATCGGTGGGAATCCATCTACCGCATTTAAGTCCATTTAATGTTAGGAAACAGGGGGGTGATCTTCAAAAGATCAGGTGATATTCAAAATATGACCTCCTTTGGATAAAATGACCTTCTGCCTTTGAGCGGCAAAATTAGTGCAAAAGAATTGGGCGATGTGGTCAACGTTGACCACATGTAAATTAGGTCATGAATTTAAGATTAGGGGATGTTCAAAATATGACCCCCGCAACTAAAATGACCCCCTTGAAAAAGATCAGGGTGATGCTAGCATGTTGACGACCTTGTTTAAGCGTTGTGTTGTAATGACGTCACCGTCATGTTATTGAATATGGTCGGCATCAGATATATACCTCCGTGGGGTAAAATAGAATAATGACTTCATCACCAGGGTGATATTTTTCATTCGTTGGGTTTAGATGATGTCATCATCATATTGGCATAAAGTGATATTTTGTGAAGAGGGTGATATTTGTAAGATGACGGATATTAGAAATATGACCCAACAAAATATATGTTGTTTGACGGGCAGATAGTAGCCACTATGTAAAATTGACATCCGGACTTTGCGGACCAAGTGATTATCGAGTGATAAACTTATATTGGGGTGATCTTATATAATATGACTGATGTTCGAAATATGACCCCCCTCCTCAGAATATCAGGTTTGACTGAAACTTTGACTTAACATAACTTTCTTCCCTTAGAGAATTTTGGGGTGATCCAAAAGGCAAACCTACATGGAATTTTGTGCACTTTCCAACCATGAGGTTGATGATATGAAATACTAACTTTGAGAACTAACCTCATCATGGTGACCTATCTACCCCCTATAGGGTTACCTGCATGACCAATTTTACCAGACCGCCCCAAAGTAGCAAAACAACAAGCCAAAGTAGCAAAAAAAGGTTGGGTCACTGTTTTGTCAAGTCAAAATGGGGCGTGTTGTGTAAACACACAACAACTTTCCACCAAAGAACATAACTAAATTCCAATGATTCAAGTGATGTGATCACATTCTAATATAGTATTTTAACTCCTAAGTATAAGTATATAATCTTTCTGAATGATAGGATTTCATCATGGAAACAATGCTAACAAAGGATCAGGTGTGTGCAGATGATTAATTATCCTCATCTTGAAAGTAAGTTGAAAACATGAGTACTGATGTTAAGCTACATAGTTTGGGAGCATCCCTCATAGCCAACCTGGATAGACCCTTGCTGCCAGCAGGCGTCTATAGCCTTAACAAGGTTATCTATACAATTCCCCTAAGTAGAGCCCCACTGCTAACAGGCGTCTATAGCCCTGGTAGAGTTACTTTGATGGCATAATTTTATTTCTTTTTGGATTTTCAATATTTATTCTTCTTATTCATATGATATCATCATGTAAGCTTAATGTGCAAGGCATGGTCACTTGCTGATTTAGGTTGGATATTGCATTGGTAGCAAGGGAGTCCCTTTAGATTTTTCACTTAACACCTATACTTGTGTGTTTCACAAACCCAAGGCTATTAGGTGAGTCATTGTGAAAGAATCACTTTGGTCAAGAAAGGGCACCCTGATGAAAGATATCATAGACCTGATCACCAACACTTCTTAAAATGAGTCATAACCTATGTATGAATTTGTTCTCATCACTTGAATCTTAACAATTTGGTTATGTTCTAGGATGATGAGTTGCATCATCTTGACTAACCAAAACAAAAATCAACAAGCAAGCAAACAAAACAAAACAAAAATGTACAAACAACTGTACAAATATGCACATTATGATACACATGACTTGCATGACACTGTTTTAGGCTTAAAAGTAATGCTTGAGAAACTGTCCATTAACTGGTAATGGGACATCCTCACCAGTCAAGGTCTTAAGCCTATAGGTGCTATCTCCTAAAATTTTTGAAACTTGAAAGGGACCTATCCAAAGTTTATCAAATTTACCATGATCTCCTTTCCTTTCATGTGCTTTGTCCCACATAAGGACTAAATCTAAGATTCTAAAAGCCTTAACTCTGGCTCTTTTGTCAAACCAATGCTTGACAATAGCCTGATGTTTAGCAAATTGATCAATTGCTTTATTCCTTTTTTCTTCTAAGTACATCAACTGAAGCAACCTAACTTCTTGTTTGTTATCTATGCCTAGATATTCCTATACAAACTACAGTGTGGGAATCTTTAGGTTAACAGGGAGGATGGGATCCACCCCATATACTAAGTGAAAAGGAGAATTTCCTAATGCAGCTTTCATTCTGGTTCTATCTACCCACAAGGCATATTTCAATAGGGTGTTCCACTCCCTTGGATTCTTTTCTATCAATTTCTTTATGATGTTCAATAAATTCTTGTTTGTGGATTTTGCTAATCCATTCCCTTGGGGATAGTAATTTGAGGAAAATTTTAAGATGATTCCATGGTCAAAAGCCCAACCTGATAATCTTATTGAAGCAAAGGCAAACCCATTATCACATACTAAAGCATAAGGAACCCCATACTTGGTTACTATGTTGCTTTCTAAAAACTTGATTACATCCTCAGCATTGCATGTCTTATTGCTGATAGCTTCAGTCCACCTGGTACAATAATCAGTGATAGTCAAAACATACCTATGGCCTGAAGATGATGGAGGGTTGATAAGTCCTATGAAGTCCATTCCCCATTGAGAAAATGGTCGCATCTCCATCACTCGCTGTAAGGCTGAGCAACATATCTTTCTCTATTTGCAGTAATTTGACACATATGACAACATTTGATGTGTTTAGCAGTATCTTTAAAAATAGTGGGCCAGTAATACCCTACCCTGAGGATAGCATGAGTGGTAGCTAAGGATGATCCATGTGCAGTTCCAAACTTGTCATGTAGTTCTGCTAGCACATTGTCTGCTTCTTGCCTCTCTAGGCATCTTAGGTATATTCCCTCATAGTTTGTCTTGAAAAAGACTCCTCCTTTTATCATGTATTTCTATGATCTTATTTTTAAGGCTTTCCTCTATGAGGCCTACAATCTTGAAGGATATCTTCCAGTAATTAAGATGTGCTTGATGTCTGAATACCATTCTCCATCTTCCCTTGTATTTATGACATATTGTTGGCTCATGATGTTAGGATCAATCTCTGAAATCATCTAACTCAATGCTTGTCCTCTCACTAATTTCATGGGTGTTATGTCCATATCATACTCTTGGATGACAGTAATCCATTTAGCTCTCTTCTCACCTGGTTCACTTTGCATTAAAAGCATCTTTACTACTGCATCTGGTACTACAACAATCACCTTACTTCTTAAGATGTAATGTCTGAACTTCTTGACTGCTCGAACTAGAGCAAGCGCTTGTCTTTCAACATCCATGTATCTGAGTTTTGCATCTCTGAAAGGACAACTCATGAAGGCTATAGGCTTTTCTTCTTTAGCCTCATTTCTCTGTGTTAATACTGCTGCGGATGTATGCTCTGAAGCAAATGAATAAATATAGAAATATTTGGTATAATCTTGACTAATTAGAACAGGGGCATTAGATATGGCTTTCTTGATATCTTCAAAAGCTGCTCTAGCTTCAGGTGTCCACTCAATTTTGGCATCCTTTTTGAGCATGGCATTCAATGGTCTAACAATTTCTACAAAACCAGTAATAAACTTTCTAATGAAATTAATCTTACCAAAGTAAGATTTGAGCTCCTTCTTACTTCCAGGAAGTTGTATCTTCATGATTGATTCTATCATCTCAGGGTCTATGATAATCCCATTCTCTATTATCAAGTGACCTAATAACTTCCCTGTGGTTACCCCAAATATGCATTTCTTAGGGTTTAGGGATATTCCATAATGTTCACATTTCTTTAACACCTTTCTGAGGTCTTCTACATGATTCCCTCTCTCTTTAGAGAAAATTGTCAAGTCATCCATGTATATGACTATGCACTTAACAATTAGGCCTCTAAAGGCTATGTCCATCACTCACTAAAATGTGGCTCCAACATTTATCAATCCAAAAGGCATGCACCTATAGGCAAATATTCCCCACTTTGTGGTGAATGCAATTTTCAATCTATCTATCTTGTCTACCATCACCTGGTTGTAACCTAAAAAACCATCTAGAGATGACATCATCTTTGCACCATTCACAATCTGCAAGACCTCATCTAAAGAAGGCAAAGGATAATTATCCTTTTTAGAAGCTCTATTCAAATTCATGAAGTCTACACACAATCTGGTCACCATTCTTCTTTCTTACTGGAACCAAATTAGCCACCCATGTGGAATGTCTCACAGGAAATATGATCCTAGCATTAAGCAATTTCTTAACTTCTTAAAAAATGATGGGCTCCAGTAATGCATTGATAGGTCTCTGTTTCTGTCTAAAAGGCTTAACATCTGGCTTTAAAGGTATAGTATGAGTGATGATTGAGGTTGTTGTCACCCAAATTTGCACCCTTGCTAAGTTTGTAAAACTTTAGCAATTTGGAGAAACATGGGAATGATCTCAAAGTGTGGGACCTTGCAAATTGAGATCCAGCCTCCAAAAGCCTATTACTTAGAGCAATGTATCTAAACCTAGTGCTAATGCTTGCAGGGGAAAAGGGGTAGAAGGAAACTGAAATGAAAAGGAGTGATACAATAGATTTAGTGAGCGATGGTGATCTTGGTGTAGACACAATAATGATTTCAATGATGAAGGGGATTTTGATAGGGAGCACACAACAGAAACAATAGATCGGGTCCTAATTACCTCACAATCAGCAAGACTTTACATATGAGTCACCGATACATCACCATCGGCCAGACAACTGCCGGTTAGAATGACTTACTAAAGTCTCTCCGTCGGTCCACCTTACACCGATGACTCCACTTCGCTCTACCTTTCGATGAGACCCACCTCGTCGATGAGCGCTTATAGGCCCTAGCTGATGCACTGATGAAACAACATCCTCGATAAGACTTTCACTGTCGGTCAGACTTCCACTAGAGTTGCCGATGGACCGATCACTCTGATGTCACTTCCGACCTCCGTTCATTGGTGTGACAATTGCTATCGGCCACCTTAGAGTTTGCTAGGCTGATACGCTGATCTACCATTACACAATCTACCTTCTCTGAACCCTAGCACATGGAGATGCTAGGTCAACCTACTTTGCGAAATGCACTATCTGAATCCTCTGCACAGCTGAACAATGGAACAAAACATAAAATGAAAGCAAATATTTATACAATGAAGCCATTCCACTGATTTAGATAGAAATCTCACCAATAGAATGCTTCACGATGTCATACAGCAAAAAAATGGAAAGCACAGAGAGAATGGAAATCTATAGCCATACAAATTGCAATTACAGGAAATAGAAATTGAATTGATGGAACAAAATGATTCTATTTCTCCTTAGCACAATCACAATTACATTCGATCACACTCTTTCTTCAATCTAATTACAATGATCATTTGGTTCATTCCTCTAGGTATTTATCAGCTCACCCTAAGGAATACCAAACCGACTCCAAGTGGCTGGGAGACTGATCCAAGCAGCTGGGAGACAACCGTCTAAAACAACCTCTAACTGCCCTACTGCCCTATTTTGGCATTATGCGGTTACAATTTGACAAAAGTGTCCTAAGTCACTTAGGACTTACAAAATGAACCTAGATACAAACTGAAATGAAAATGCATTGGTCAAATAGACCTTATTACAAAATAAAACATGATTTTCTAGGTGCTCCTGCACCATACTCCCTAGGTGAAAGTTGTCTCAAGTCCCCTTAGAGACTAACTGCTGCAAATCACCACCTCAATTTTTGATGTCTTCTTCTAGCATCCATGTGGCTTCTGAGTCTAGAAGTCTGTGTCATTTGACTAAGTGCTCAAAATAGGTTTGATTCCTAGTCTTCTTGGCTGTCCTACTATCCAAGATACACTCCATCTTTGGTGGTTCCTTAGATGGTAAGTGTTGTACCCACTCTGCATTGTCTTGGACAGAATCTTCTGTACCTTTGCCTATATCAGGACTCCTTTATAATGTTAGATCAGCCACATTGAATATAGGTGAAATAGCAATATCATTAGGGAGTTCAATTTTGTAAGCATTAGGACCATATTTTTCAAGAATCTAACAAGGTCCAATTTTTCTCATCATCAACTTGTGTTTTCCTGTGGGTAGTTTGTTCTTGTTGAGATGAACCATGACCATATCTCCTATTTGGTACTACACATCCCTACTATGTTGATCCGCTCTAGCCTTGATCTTCTGACTATTCTTGTGTAGAGTATCTCTAACTTGATGAATCTCCTTCATAGCCTCTGCAAATGTATCAGCATGTCCACTCCTTTTGTCCAACCCTTGAACATCTCGTAATTCAAAAATTCCTCTAGGATGACTACCATAAACAACTTCAAAAGGACTTAGACCTGTACTTCTATTTGTAGAATCAATTTAGGCATATTCTACTTGTGGGAGTACCACATCCCAACTACTGCCATGTTCTCTTGTCAAACATCTCAGCAGATTGCCTAATGACCTATTCACAACCTTAGTTTGGCCATCAGTCTGAGGATGATAGGCTAAACTAAAAGACAAATTTATACCCAATCTTTTCCACAAGGTTCTCTAGAAATGTCCCACAAATTTCCTGCTGTGTGGTTACACAACACGCCCCATTTTGACTTGGCAAAACAGGGACCCAACTTTTGTTTTGGCTTGTGTTGTCTGTTTCTGGCGGTTTGGTAAAAATAAGTCAGGTGCATCATCATCATGAAGGTCAGGATGAGGTAGGTCATCATCATGAGGTTAGTTTGTCAAAGTTCATATTTTGTTTCTATGACTTCATGGTTGGAAAGAGCTTGAAATTCCATGCAGGTTTGCCTTTTGCATCACTTGAAAATTCGTCCATATGAAGGAGTTGTAAGCAGTCAAAGTTTTGGTCAAACCTGATAATTGCTGTATGAACATCATCATCATGATATTTGAAAAGCCCCCCGATAATATCCTAAGGTCGAAACATCCGGACGTCAAGTTTAAGTCATAATAATCCTTTCCCGTCAGGCGGTCTTTTGTATCGCCAAAGGTCATCATCATGATCTTACTCTATCACCTGATAAAAATCATGCAGTCCCGAAACATCCGGACGTCAATCTTAAGTGCTAGTGTGTTTTACCCGTCGGGTAACCTTGGAAACATTGCGAGCATCATGATATTCCAACATCACCCGATATTATAATATCATGCTGATATTATAATATCACCTTACTTAGAGAAATCTGCCATCTGCATAATTTGCGCGCGCACGACAGTCTTGGTGATCAACATCATCATGATATTTCAGGACCCGACATTTCCTAATATCCTCCTGATCTCCTTTTGCGTGATCATGATGATCACCTTATCTTTCGAAACGGAGGATGATTTTCCTTTCCCAAACCTTGTTGAACAAGATCATCATGATCTTGTTAGTCTTTCCCGACAGTTCGTAGTATCATCCTGCCGACAAGAGTAACCTTTTGCAAGTATGATGATGACGATGACGTCACCATCACCTTTCTCCTTCGGCAGGATATTTTCCAAGGCGTGATCCATTTCGTCAATATGATGATGACGATGACGTCATGTTCGAAGATTAATGAAGGCCGCGGATATCCTGATGACGTCGTCAGGACTTTCAGTAGGATCATATTCTAAATCACCCAATGCGGATATGATGATGATGATGTTCATCATCCTGATCTTTCGAGCGGATAGCCTTGGCCGAAAAGGGTCATATTGCATTCATCCACGCGATCATCTTCCTTGGGAAGAACCCGATATTCCAGTTATCTCCTGATCTTAACGAAACATGACGATGACGTCATCCCTTTGCATTTTAACCAAGCCTGATGATGACGATGACGTCATCATGATTTTCCTCAGCGGCAGGATCATTTTCCAAGTCCTCCTGTTTGTCTTCATCATGATGATGATGACGATGTCTTTCTTTCCCGAATATGCAAAAGCAAAGCATCCTGATGTGTTTTTCATCAGAGCATTTGAAGGGGAGGAGCATCATATTTCACAATATCCTGCGGCTAGATACAAGACATAGAGTTGGTCATCATCATGATTTTCGGCGTAGGTATAACTGTTGCCGTCAGCCAAGTCTAATATTGTCAACCTGATCATGTGTGGTCGCACTGATGCGAACATGATGATGATGACCCGAAACATTCAAACAGAGCATGCAAAGCCAAGTATGAAGTAATTTGATGGGCGATTATTTCCTTGTATAATTTGTGATCATCATCATCATATTTTGAACCCGATATACAAGAAAATGGGCTAAAACATGAAGCGATAGAAATTTAAAAGGCCTGACTACCTGATTTTGGTCAACGAGGGTTGACCTGGTTGTTTTTATGCTGTTTATGCATTTAGTGCATATTTTCCACAGGTAAAGCCTGATTGCCTGTAGCTGCGTTGGGAGGTATGTTTAATAAAATGTTTACTTCCTGTTGTTTATCCACATGATGATGAACTTAATGTTTGTCTGTTTACTTGCAGGAAGTCATGATGATGCTGCTGAAGCTGAACATTGAAGTCATGATGATGCTGCTGAAGCTGAACATTGAAGTCATGATGATGCTGCTGAAGCTGAACATTGAAGTCATGATGCTGCTGAAGCTGAACATTGAAGTCATGATGCTGCTGAAGCTGAACATTGAAGTCATGATGCTGCTGAGGCTGATAATTACAAAGTTGCGCATGGAGTCAACATGGCCCAGAAATGAGGAGGATATTGTCAAATATGTTGTTCGCCAGCTGGAGACCGAATCAAGTTGAAGATGCTGGAATATTATGCGCCAGCTGTACATTTGCTAACTGGCGAAGCATGTGCTTTTCATCTGGACCGTTGTTTGTTATGAGATGATCCTGATCCTTGGATCATTGTAACCGTTTTTTGGCGGTTGTTCTATATAAGGAACAGAGCTTGTCATTTTAAAAGGGGGAAATACATTAGAATACACAGACGCATCTGGCGCAAAAAGTCAATTACTGTAGAATCAATTAGGAGATCGGATTACTGAGACTAATGAGGATAGAATTGTTGAAATGTCAAGGTTCTTTCTTCAGATCACTGTAAATGTACCTGTTCTTGAGCATACTGAATGAATATGAAGTTCCAGATTACATCCTGATTGTAAATTTTACGTAATCTTTCTGTTGATTTCTGGATATGTACTGGTGAATGCTGTGTTCAACTGGAAGCGCTTTCATTTCATTACATGTTGTTGTCAACTGTTCCTTTGAAGATTTGCAGTAGATCATGCGGATTTGTGGAATGTCCTGGTGAAGTATGATTTCTAGTTTTCCTTCTTTTCATTACAAGTATGGGAGCTTGTATGTGAATCAGTGATCTAAGTCCAGTAATTTTAGGAATCTCATTCTTTAACCCTTTTCCTTTTTTTCAATTTCATTAATTCATCACCATAACTGCAAATCATGATAAATAACAAGCAGAAACAGTGAAATATGCTGAAATCCCGTAGGTAACTGAAGATCATTAGCATATTTGGTTGAATGCATGTGGTATTGAAAATATCATGCAAAGAATCATAAATAATGGTAGCAATCATGCAAATATCAGCCTGTAGGCACATTATTTGACCAAAATTTACAGTGCAGAGGTAGACTTGTTGGAGACTTATGCAGAGCAAATATCCAGAGCAGAATATTTGAAGTGATGATGATGAACAGTGCAGAAACACGTAAGGCCCCTGAATGGAAAACAGCAACACACATCAACCACTGAGTAACGTCAGTAGATTAAGACCTAATCAACGGAGACTTGGGATCATGAATTCTTTGAATTCATCGTATCTTTCAAGATGAGTAAAGGTTGTTGTGTAACTTTTATTCTATGTTTGCGAATGACTAACATCATGACCAACATAAATTGGCGCTAGAAGGAGGGCCTTGAGTCCAGAAGATCACTTTCATCATCAGTACTTTCAGGTTTGATGACACTCAGAGTAAGGTAACTTCAGATCGTTTGTGAATTTCAGTAAATTTCGTAAATATTTGCTGTGACAAGTTTGTATTTGCACATTCTATGTAAAGATTTCCAAATCTCACATAAATATTGCAAGCTTTACAGTAGATTTCTTTAAATTCACTAAATATTGGCCAAAGATGCATAAATTTGTTCAAGCTTTGAGAATTTGAGCCTTAAACCCGTGAGATCTTGTGCTAACGGTCAGAGTATCCCAATATCCTGTCATATTTGCAGTGTCTTCGCAAATATCGCGTAAATATTCAGTCTGATTTGTAAGTTGACCGCAAATATCACCTCGTCCGGTGGAATCCAGCCAATATTTGCAAAGTTTCAGCTAATTGGCCTCCAAATCGAGAAATCCTGGCTCACAGGATAAATACCAGGTCTAGACATAGTGAAATTTTCGAAGAATTGCCTGTCAGAGGTTTTAGACCTAAGACTGTAGACGTTCACCATACTCCAGAGTCTAGTGCGTCCAGAACTTCACCAGGACCTCCCCCTGTAACCCCTGTTGGTTTGCAAATACCTTCTGGTATACCCGTCACACCTCCTGTTCAACCTCAGGGTATACCTTTAGTCCAACCTCAGCCAACTGCACCACCAGTTCAGCCCCCTCAGGTTGCAATGTCTTTCTTTGCAGCAGAATCACCATTGACCTTTACTGTGTATCATGAGTTACCAAAGTATCCAGACAAGCTTTGTCCAAAATACCATCCTTATCAGGATGCGGATGATCATATCAGGACGTTTAAAGAAGCTTGCTGCAGAGCCAGAATAGAGCATCAGGACGTGGTGTGCAGATTATTCCCTTTTTCCTTAGGGGAAGAGGCTTATAATTGGTTCATCAGTCTTGGTCAATCTTCTATAGGTTCGTGGGCTGTCTTAGAGAAGGCCTTTCTTGACAGATTCAAGGTCCCTATTGATCCATCCATGAATTACCACCTGTTTGCCACAATTAAGAGATTTGAGCATGAACCTATTGCAAATTTCAATGCTAGGTTCCAGAAAATGTTGTCCAAGCTAGTTACCCCATATGTGGTGGCTGATGATGCTGCTAGGAGTATTTATTATTCAGCCCTGGATCCATTAACTGCCATGTTCATCAGGAGAACACATCCTGAGATCACCACATTGACAGGAGCTTTTCAAGAAGCTATCAAGGTAAATCAACAGCTGATACCTGCTCCTACTCCAAATATAGCATTCCCTACTTTGCCTGGCATGCAGTCACAATATCCAGCACAGTATCCTGCAGCTTATCCTTCACAATATCCTTCACAATATCCAAATGGAGCAGTGATGCCCCCAGCAATCATGCCTGCACCTTTGCAAGTACCTCCATTGAGTATTATGCCTCCTCCTAATGGAAATGGCCAATTGCCACAATATCCTGCACATACTCAGACACCTCAGGGTACTGATCTATCTCATAATAACCATGGATCTTCCTTTTTCCAGCCTCAGCCTGAAAATGTAGTGGCCAAAGCTCAAGAGGAGAAAGAGGAAATCAAAGAAATTGCTGCTCAGTTGAGAAAACTCACCACAGAAGTAACACACTTGAGAAATCAAGGGTTTTATTCACAGTCAGGTCAGAATAGGAGTTATTCCAATGACAGACCTAATTACCCTGACAGAGGATACAACAATAACTTCAACAGTAGTGCTGCAAATAACAATAATCCTCCTAGGCATCCCAGAGTGTGGAGCTCCAGGCCAAATAATGGTTCATTACCATCACCCCTAGACAATCAGCCTCCTGGTGAAGCCAAACAGACTACTAGAGTCAATCTTGCTGAGGCAGCCCTTACCAATTGGTGCAGGATTCACAACACCAATGCACATGCAGAATTAGATTGTCCACAATTTAGGATTGCTGCCAGCATCTTTCAGACTGAAGTGTCTAATACTTCTGGAAATCCACCTCAGGCAGAAGGAAATGAAATAGTTCCTTGTGGATATGACTCAGCTTTTGTGCTGGAAACCTACACTAATCAGCCTCATCAGGATTATAATCAGACCTGTGAAGAATCTGCCTTAACCTTTGAAGCAAACTACGTCTTCCCTTTTGAGGATGAGAACGAACCTACAAGAGAGCATGAGGAAGTACATGCATACCAGTAGCAATACCCTGGTAAGCACAATTATAACCTGAGGAGTAATGCCAACAGACCTGCCGGTCCATTGACATCATCTCTACCTCCAAACAACTTCAACACACCTCCTGATCCTAAGGCTAGCAATAACCCTGGGTTCCCTAAGGTGAATGCTCAATACTTGTCTCCTCAAAACACAGTAACAAAAGTCGCAAATGCACCTCATGAGTCTGACAGGTTAGTCAGCTATTTGGCTGATGAAATGAAGAAAATCAAGATCAGCCTATCCCTATCTGAGTTACTGAAAACTCCTGCCATCAAAAGGGCATTCATGAAGTCGCTGGATGATCCTGCTTCTAAAGAGGATAATCACCTTTCGAGTCAATCCAATAGCAGAGACCATACTGCTAAAGATAACACTGTCAAGCCCAAAGTGTCAGCCACAGTCCAAGCTGCTGAAACCTCTCACATGACCTTGTACAGAGATAAAACTGAATCACCTCCGTTTCTCCTCACCATAAGAATGTTCAGTAAGAATTTGCACAACTGTTTAGTTGATTCAGGAGCCTCAACTAATGTTATGCCTTTGTCAATATGCAACGCATTAGGACTGCATCCTGCTAAATCCTTAAAGAAGGTCACTCAACTGGACAAGACAGAAGTAAGTGTCGTAGGAGAACTCACTCACATTCACATGCAGCTAGCGTCTGATCCTAGGATCCAATATTACATTGACATTCAGGTAGTTGACATACCTGATACATACGGGATGTTGCTTAGCTGGGACTGGTCTAAAACGCTTAACAGATACATGTCCACAGACTTCAGTCACATGTGGTTGCCATGGAAGGGTATACCTAATCAGATCAGGATTGATGCTGAGCCTAGGATGAAACATATGATCACGGAATATAACAGAACAAATGAGATCATGTATGTAAACGTAGAACCTGGAGTTTATCACATCAGGCCGCAAACTGTCCAAATAGAAGAGGTCCTGATGCTTGATGTTCATCATCATCATGATGATGATTATCATGAGGATTTGCCAGTTGCAGAACTTAATAATGATCCTGATAATGACAACGAAATTGATCGCTTCAGGGATTTTCAGATGCATTTGTCTACTCAGATAAAACGTTGTCAATTATTAAATATACCTGCTAATGATATCTTGATTGATGGATGGTGCAGATTGCATGGCGAAGCACACTCGGAAAAGACTTGTGAACCATGCTTAGACATGATAATACTGGAGCAGACGTATAGTGAAGCATCATCATCATATTCCGAGGTGAGTGCTACATCTGATGATGATGATGATACTAATTTTTATTTGTCTTCTGCAGGAACAGAAGAGTCGACGGATCCTGATGAGGATCATATCCAAAAACCAGAAGAGATCCTGGTGTCTAATCAGACGAATGATGCGAGAAAGGAAAAGATCACTCCTGGTAGTGATTGCTTCATGGAACCAGATTACGAGTTGTCTGATGAGGACAAAGGCAGTGACCTGACGAAGTTCGAAGAATTTCTGGTCAAAGAAATAAAAAAAATGACACAACAGTGTAGATCTCCACGGGAGGTTTTAATTAAAGGTTGGTGTAGGCTGCATGAAGCGCCTCACTCAGAAACAACTTGCTCACTGTGCTTACACATTTTGAAGAAGCATGCAGCTGTATGTGCTGAACATCATCCTCCTGCTAGGATGGAAGAGAAAACAGAAAAGCCATCAGGCTCATCAGATAAATAAAATGAAGAAATTATGGAGCAACAAGCAGATGCAGCACCAGAAGTTATTAATTGTCCAGGCACTGAAGTAGATCATTCTGAAGATTTTGAATTATACTTGTCTAGAAATATACAGCGTAGTCAAATATTAGGTTTGCCCATTGATGATGTCTTGATTGAAAGCTGGTGCAGATTACATGATGAAGAGCATTCAGAAAGAGATTGTTACCCTTGCTTGGTCATGTTGAAAAAGATTCTAGAAAATATAATAGCTGAATCAGTTCCAGAAGGTAATGAAGAGGAAACATCTTTCCTGGATTCATTTTATGGTGAGATTGATAGGAGTTCTCTACTTCCTAATACAAGTAAGGACCAGTCAGTATGCAGGTATGAATCTTGTGAAAATTTTAGAGAAGAAATCACTCATCAGGATAATATTTTTGATTCTGATCCTAATACTTTTGATAAAGAAGATGAAACATCTTTCCTGGAGTCATTCTATGGTAAAGAGAAGTGTAAACAGATGGTAGAGCAATTTAAATGCACTCCTGATGATGAGGTTCCTAGGATGGTAACTCAGGGAGTCATAGAGAAGAAAATAAATGCTGATTTATTACCTGACTTCTTTGAATTAAATGATCAAATGCAAGAATGTTGCAGGTTAATGGAACCAGATCCTTTACTAGATAGAAGATGTGAATTATTTAATGAACAATTCCTGAAAGATGAAGATGTAGAAGACTTTGGAGTTGTTGTGCATAATCAGATGTCACTCCAGAAATATTTTGAAAATGAAACAGGGGAGTGTCCTCATCAAGTGAAAGTTGTTTCTTCTTTACAGTCAAGTGATTTAGAAATGATAAATTTCTGTATATCAGGTTGTGATAATAAAGATACTTATTTAGATGCTGATGTGCAGGAAATTGAAGAAAATACTGAGAAGTTTCCTGAACTAGAGGATAAACTGAACATCTAGAATGAAGGGATAAGGCTGGATAAAGATGAAGAATTAATACATCAAAGGTCATACATCCTTCAATTTGAAGAGGGACCAGGCACTGAGCCAAGCAGTGAAAATATAATGACAAATGGAAGACCAACTACCAATGAAGAAGCATGTCCAGCAAAGCCAGAAATACACCAGGTTGTATTTCTCCTTTCCACAGTAAATGATGTTGAATACTATTTTAATTCTGGAAATTCAGGAGATAAGACATGCATATGGATTAATCATGAACATGATGAGCTTCCTCAGTTGCTGATCATCAAGAGTTGTTCTGTTGAATACAGTGAATTCAGAATACCAGAATATTCTTCAGAATATAAAGATAAATTTGCTAGGTTGAGAACCATAACTAATACCCTGATGCTCCTGCACAATCAAAAGAAGTATGCAAATACAGGTGTCCCTAGGTCTTTTTCTGGTTTTTGTTTGCCTAGTAGTGGTTTGTATATAATTTTGTAGGTTGGTTGTTTAGGCAGTTTGCTTCTTCTTGTTGTTGTTTTGTTGGTTGGGACCTTGTTCTGGTAAGTCAGGATGATGCACTTCATCACCTTAAGAAAATAGTTAAATTGTTAGAATTCAAGTGATGGGATCACGTTTAAATATAGGTTATGATTCATTCTAAGAAGTGTTCATGATTAGGTTTATGATGTCTTTTCATCAGGGTACTTTTTCTTGTCCAAAGTGAATCAAACACAATGAAACACCTAACAGCCTTGGGTTTGTTGAAGATATGAGTATAGGTGTTAAGTGAAAAATCTAAAGGGACTCCCTTGCTACCAATACAATCTCCAACCTAAAGCTGCAAGTGACTACACCTTGTACAAATGGGCAGACATGATGATATCAAATTTAAATTTTAAAGGAAAATCAGAAACACAATAAAATTAGGCCATCTAAGTAACTCTACCGGGGCTATGGACGCCTGCTGGCAGTGGGGCTCTACTTAGGGAGATTGTATAGATAACCTTGCCGGGGTTATAGACACCTGCTGGCAGCAAGGCTCTATCCAGGTTGGCTATGAGGGATGATCTCCAACTATGTAGTTTAACACCAGTTACTTATGTTTTCAACTTGCTTTCAAGATGAGGATAATTAATCATCTGCACACACCTGATCCTTTGTTAGCTTTATCACCATAATGAAATTTTATCATTCAAAGATCATGATGATTTTATTTAGACAGAATTAGAACACTATAGATAAATGTAATCACATCACTTGAATTATTTGAATTTTGTTGTTTTCTTTGGTGGCAAGTTGTTGTGTGGTTACACAACACGCCCCATTTTGACTTGGCAAAACAGGGACCCAACTTTTGTTTTGGCTTGTGTTGTCTGTTTCTGGTGGTTTGGTAAAAATAAGTCAGGTGCATCATCATCATGAAGGTCAGGATGAGGTAGGTCATCATCATGAGGTTAGTTTGTCAAAGTTCATATTTTGTTTCTATGACTTCATGGTTGGAAAGAGCTTGAAATTCCATGCAGGTTTGCCTTTTGCATCACTTGAAAATTCGTCCATATGAAGGAGTTGTAAGCAGTCAAAGTTTTGGTCAAACCTGATAATTGCTGTATGAACATCATCATCATGATATTTGAAAAGCCCCCCGATAATATCCTAAGGTCGAAACATCCGGACGTCAAGTTTAAGTCGTAATAATCCTTTCCCGTCAGGCGGTCTTTTGTATCGCCAAAGGTCATCATCATGATCTTACTCTATCACCTGATAAAAATCATGCAGTCCCGAAACATCCGGACGTCAATCTTAAGTGCTAGTGTGTTTTACCCGTCGGGTAACCTTGGAAACATTGCGAGCATCATGATATTCCAACATCACCCGATATTATAATATCATGCTGATATTATAATATCACCTTACTTAGAGAAATCTGCCATCTGCATAATTTGCGCGCGCACGACAGTCTTGGTGATCAACATCATCATGATATTTCAGGACCCGACATTTCCTAATATCCTCCTGATCTCCTTTTGCGTGATCATGATGATCACCTTATCTTTCGAAACGGAGGATGATTTTCCTTTCCCAAACCTTGTTGAACAAGATCATCATGATCTTGTTAGTCTTTCCCGACAGTTCGTAGTATCATCCTGCCGACAAGAGTAACCTTTTGCAAGTATGATGATGACGATGACGTCACCATCACCTTTCTCCTTCGGCAGGATATTTTCCAAGGCATGATCCATTTCGCCAATATGATGATGACGATGACGTCATGTTCGAAGATTAATGAAGGCCGCGGATATCCTGATGACGTCGTCAGGACTTTCAGCAGGATCATATTCTAAATCACCCAATGCGGATATGATGATGATGATGTTCATCATCCTGATCTTTCGAGCGGATAGCCTTGGCCGAAAAGGGTCATATTGCATTCATCCATGCGATCATCTTCCTTGGGGAGAACCCGATATTCCAGTTATCTCCTGATCTTAATGAAACATGACGATGACGTCATCCCTTTGCATTTTAACCAAGCCTGATGATGACGATGACGTCATCATGATTTTCCTCAGCGGCAGGATCATTTTCCAAGTCCTCCTATTTGTCTTCATC
Source organism: Cunninghamia lanceolata (assembly GCA_027924645.1). Lineage (NCBI taxonomy): Eukaryota > Viridiplantae > Streptophyta > Pinopsida > Cupressales > Cupressaceae > Cunninghamia > Cunninghamia lanceolata. The sequence goes on along the minus strand of BSBN01000112.1, from coordinate 10,579,031 downwards.
ATGATGATGATGACGATGTCTTTCTTTCCCGAATATGCAAAAGCAAAGCATCCTGATGTGTTTTTCATCAGAGCATTCGAAGGGGAGGAGCATCATATTTCACAATATCCTGCGGCTAGATACAAGACATAGAGTTGGTCATCATCATGATTTTCGGCGTAGGTATAACTGTTGCCGTCGGCCAAGTCTAATATTGTCAACCTGATCATGTGTGGTCGCACTGATGCGAACATGATGATGATGACCCGAAACATTCAAACAGAGCATGCAAAGCCAAGTATGAAATAATTTGATGGGCGATTATTTCCTTGTATAATTTGTGATCATCATCATCATATTTTGAACCCGATATACAAGAAAATGGGCTAAAACATGAAGCGATAGAAATTTAAAAGGCCTGACTGCCTGATTTTGGTCAACGAGGGTTGACCTGGTTGTTTTTATGCTGTTTATGCATTTAGTGCATATTTTCCACAGGTAAAGCCTGATTGCCTGTAGCTGCGTTGGGAGGTATGTTTAATAAAATGTTTACTTCCTGTTGTTTATCCACATGATGATGAACTTAATGTTTGTCTGTTTACTTGCAGGAAGTCATGATGATGCTGCTGAAGCTGAACATTGAAGTCATGATGATGCTGCTGAAGCTGAACATTGAAGTCATGATGATGCTGCTGAAGCTGAACATTGAAGTCATGATGCTGCTGAAGCTGAACATTGAAGTCATGATGCTGCTGAAGCTGAACATTGAAGTCATGATGCTGCTGAGGCTGATAATTACAAAGTTGCGCATGGAGTCAACATGGCCCAGAAATGAGGAGGATATTGTCAAATATGCTGTTCGCCAGCTGGAGACCGAATCAAGTTGAAGATGCTGGAATATTATGCGCCAGCTGTACATTTGCTAACTGGCGAAGCATGTGCTTTTCATCTGGACCGTTGTTTGTTATGAGATGATCCTGATCCTTGGATCATTGTAACCGTTTTTTGGCGGTTGTTCTATATAAGGAACAGAGCTTGTCATTTTAAAAGGGGGAAATACATTAGAATACACAGACGCATCTAGCGCAAAAAGTCAATTACTGTAGAATCAATTAGGAGATCGGATTACTGAGACTAATGAGGATAGAATTGTTGAAATGTCAAGGTTCTTTCTTCAGATCACTATAAATGTACCTGTTCTTGAGCATACTGAATGAATATGAAGTTCCAGATTACATCCTGATTGTAAATTTTACGTAATCTTTCTGTTGATTTCTGGATATGTACTGGTGAATGCTGTGTTCAACTGGAAGCACTTTCATTTCATTACATGTTGTTGTCAACTGTTCCTTTGAAGATTTGCACTAGATCATGCAGATTTGTGGAATGTCCTGGTGAAGTATGATTTCTAGTTTTCCTTCTTTTCATTGCAAGTATGGGAGCTTGTATGTGAATCAGTGATCTAAGTCCAGTAATTTTAGGAATCTCATTCTTTAACCCTTTTCCTTTTTTTCAATTTCATTAATTCATCACCATAACTGCAAATCATGATAAATAACAAGCAGAAACAGTGAAATATGCTGAAATCCCGTAGGTAACTGAAGATCATTAGCATATTTGGTTAAATGCATGTAGTATTGAAAATATCATGCAAAGAATCATAAATAATGGTAGCAATCATGCAAATATCAGCCTGTAGGCACATTATTTGACCAAAATTTACAGTGCAGAGGTAGACTTGTTGGAGACTTATGCAGAGCAAATATCCAGAGCAGAATATTTGAAGTGATGATGATGAACAGTGCAGAAACACGTAAGGCCCCTGAATGGAAAACAACAACACACATCAACCACTGAGTAACGTCAGTAGATTAAGACCTAATCAACGGAGACTTGGGATCATGAATTATTTGAATTCATCGTATCTTTCAAGATGAGTAAAGGTTGTTGTGTAACTTTTATTCTATGTTTGCGAATGACTAACATCATGACCAACATTTCCTATCTTTGTCAGATACAATACTCAAAGGTAATCCATGAATCCTGACAATGTCTTTAAAGAACAAGTCGGCAATGTAGCTAGCATCATTGGTGGTTTTACAAGGAATAAAGTGTGCCATTTTACTGAATCTATCTACCACAACAAACACACTGTCATGACCTATCCTTGTCTTGGGCAATCCCATCACAAAATCCATACTCAAACTTTCCCAAGGTCTGTTTGGTATGGGCAAAGGTTGGTACAGTCCTGCATTGGTTCAGACTCCCTTTGCTCTCTGGAAAATCATACAACTCTCAACAAATCTTCTGATATCAAATTGCATCCTTGGCCAAAAGTAAAACCTTCTTGCAAGATCTAAGGTCTTATTGAGCCCAAAATGTCCTCCTAATCCACCACTATGTTTTTCCTTCACAATATTATCCCTCATTGAACACTTAGGGATACATAGTTGACTACCTTTAAACAAAAGTCCATCCTGCAATGTATAATCTAAAAATTCACTATTGAAAGCATTGGCAAACTCACTGCATACCCTGTAAATCTCCTTGAAATCTTGGTCCTCTTCATACAATCCTTTGAGTGACTCAACACCCATACTTTGTAGCTGCACTTCTTGCACTATCAGCACCCTTCTGCTTAAAGCATCAACAACCTTATTGGTTATTCCTTTCTTATGCTTGATGATGAAGGTGTATGCTTGAAGACTTTCCACCCATTTCATGTGTCTATGACTGAGCTTTTCTTGTCCATTCAAAAAATTGAGAGCATGATTGTCAGTGTATACAATAAATTCTTTAGGAAGAAAGTAGTGCCTCCATTTTTTCAGAGCTTGTACCATATCATTCAACTCTAAATCATAAGAGGAGTACTTCCTCTTGGCTTCATTTAACTTTTCACTGAAGAAGGCTACTGGTCTGCCTTCTTGGTTCAACACTGCTCCTATGGCCAACCCACTTGCATCACATTCAATGGTAAAAACCTTATTAAAATCAAGAAGTACTAAAACAGGATACTTGGCAACTTTTTGTTTCAGACTTTCAAAACTCTGATCTGCCTCTTTTGTCCACACAAACTTCATATTTCCTCCACCCTTGATGGTCTCTAACATAGGTGCACAAATATCACTGTAGTTCTTAATAAATTTTCTATAAAATATGGCCAAACCATGAAAACTTCTGACCTCTCCTGCTGTCCTAGGTGTAGGCCAATTCAAAATAGCCTCTACCTTTGAAGAATCCATTTTCAAATCACCCTTAGAGATGACAAAACCTAGGTACACCAATTCTTGTTTCATGAAGTCACACTTTTCCAAGTTTATCATTAACTTCTGATCTTGTAGCCTCTTCAAGACTATCTCCAAATATTCCAAGTGTTCTTCCTTGCTCTTACTAAACACCAAGATATCATCAAGGTAGACTACCAAAAATTTTCGTATGAATTCCTACAACACCTCATTCATTAGCCTCATAAAGGTGCTAGGGGGATTTGAAAGACCAAATGGCATCACAAGCCACTCATACAACCCTTCATTGGTTTTGAAAGTTGTCTTCCACTCATCCCCTTCTCTTATCCTTATCTGATGGTACCCACTCTTTAAGTCTATTTTGGAGAAATAAGTAGTACCTCCCAAATAGTCCATTAGATCTTCAATTCTAGGAATAGGAAACCTATATCTGATGGTTATCCTATTTATTGCCTTGGAATTAGTACACAGTCTCCATTTCCCATCCTTCTTTGGGGCTAAAATAGTAGGTACTGCACATGGGCTAAGGCTCTTCCTTATCAACCCTTTGTTTAGGAGTTCTTGAATCTGATTTGCTATCTCTTCATTCTGCTAAGGTGTCATCTTATATACTACCTTATTAGGAAGTACTGCTCCTGGTATGAGATCTATCCGATGGCTAATGTCTCTGATTGGGGGTAAGGAATTAGGTATATCCTATGCAATCACTCCTTTATAACTCTCAAGCAAATCTTTGACCTCTTTAGGCCCTACTTCTCACACACTTTTCTTCTTTTCCCCCTTAGGCTTCACAATCAAAGCAAAACCTACTCCATCACCTTCCTTTGATGTGTCCATGAATTATTTCTCTCCTACCATCATTACACTAGACCCTACATGTTGTGGATCCTCTTCTACCAATGATTGTATCCCGTAAGTCAGACCATCCTTTTGGACTGAGTAAGCATTCTTTTCTCCATCATGATAAGCCTTTCTGTCAAACTGCCATGGTCTGCCCAACAAAAGATGGCAAGCATCCATTGGAAGGATGTCACACAAGATTGTATCTCTATACCCCCCAATACTGAATTTTACCCATGCCTGTTCATTGATGAGTATGTGCTGCCCCTTATTCAACCAACTGACTTTATATGGACTGCTATGGGGTATCTTTTCTAACTTCAACTTATTCATTGCTTCCAAAGATATGATATTATCAGTAGAACTAGAGTCAATAATAACTTTACAAACCTTACCTTAGATCTTGCAATTGATTCTAATCAAGGCCCTTCTTTGAGATGGTTCAATCTGCACTGGTTCCTTGAGTAGTGTCCTCTTGATCATCAGATTCTCTCCTGTTTCTGATACTAGATTCACTTCAGGAAATGTCACATTCCTTGCATCTTCTTGAATCAAAGTGGTTCTCTTCTCACCACCATGAGAAGTTGAGGCCTTCTCTAGACACTTGTATGCTAGGTGCCCTATCTGATTACAGTTATAACATCTCATATTGGAGAATTTGGATCCTCTACCTGATCCACTGTCCCACCTCTCCCATTAGGCCTTCTTCCTTGGTAGCCTCCTCTACTACTGGAGTCTCCAACTTGCTCTTCTTGGCTAGACTCACCACTAGGCCTCTGGTTAGAACTTCTTCCTCCAAAACTGCCTCTGCCTATGAAATTCCTTCCACCTCTACCTCTATTATTCTGCTCACTCTTTCTCTTTATCTTCTCTTTAGCCCTTAAGGCCAATTGGAAACACTTGTTCACTGTTTCTGGTGCTAAGATGATGATCTCATCTTGGATGTTCATCCTTAGGCCATTCAAGTACTTGGCCACCTTCTTTGACTCTTTTTCTTGTCTCTTTGATCTAAGACTGAGTTTATGAAACTCTTGTGTCTATGCATTCACATCAAGGTCTCTCTGTCTAAGATTCTGCAACTTCTTATACATCTACATGTTATAATCCAGGGGTAAGAATTGTGCCTTGATTTTGGTCTTCATCCTTTCCCAGGAGGTTATCATATTCTTCCCCTCCTTGACTCTCTTTCCTTTCTCATAATTCCACCATGCAAGAGTAGATCCCTTCAATCTTTCCTTTGTCAACTTAACCCTCTTATCATCAGGGACTTCTTTGTATTTGAAATGATTGTTCAATGCCTTAATCAAATCAATCACCTCTTCAACTTCCATACTTCCACTATACATAGGTAACCCATCTATGGTGTCCCTATTGACTGACTTCAATGCATTTACAAATGCCCTCTAGTCTGCTGGTATCTCCTCTGTCTTTTTATTAGTTTCCTCAATTTCTGTATCACCTTCATCGCTATCACTTTCATCTTCCCTAGCTTTGCTTTTGGACTGCTTGAACTCTCCCAACTTGGATTCAAGCATCTCCTTGATCAACTTCTTAACGGCATCCTGCAACATACTTTTGGGAGGCATCCTCTCCGCCTCAGTCTTGCTTTCCTTGTCTGATATAAACATTCACAGATAGCACCCAAATGCCAACACTCTTGCAAATCTTTAATTTGACTTGCCACCCAAATCTTTTCACTACTCTGATACCAATATGATGGGGAGCGCACAATGGAAACAACAGATTGGGTCCTAATTACCTCACAATTGGCAAGACTTTACATATGAACTGCTGATACATCACTATCGGCTAGACAACCACCGGTCAAAATGACTTACTAAAGTCTCTCCATCAGTCCACCTTATACTGATGACTCCACTTTTCTCTACCTTTCGGTGAGACCCACCTCATCGGTGAGCACTTATAGGCCCTGGCTGATGCACCGATGAAACAACATCCTCGGTAAGACTTTCACTATCTATCGAACTTCCTCCAGAGTTGCCGATGGACTGATCACTCCGATGTCACTTCCAACCTCCGCTCGTCAGCGTGACAGTTGCTATCGGCCACCTTAGGGTTTTCTATGCTGATACACCAATCCACTGTCACACAATCTACCTTCTTCGAACCCTAGCACATGGAGATGCTAGGTCAACCTACTATGTGAAACGCACTATCTAGATCCTCTGCACCATCGAACAATGGAACAAAATAGAAAATGAAAGCAAATATTTATACAATGAGGCCATTCTACTGATTTTGACAGAAATCTCACTAGTGGAATGCTTCATGATGTCATACAGTAACAAAATGGAAAGCACAAAGAGAACAAAAATCTATAGCTATACAAATTGCAATTACAGGAAACATAAATCGAATTGATGGAATAGAATGATTCTATTTCTCCTTAGCACAATCACAATTATATTTGATCACACTCTTCCTTAGATCTGATTACAATGATTATTTGGTTCATTCCTCTGGGTATTTATCAGCTCACCCTAAGGAATACCAAACTGACTCCAAGCGGCTAGGAGACTGATCAAAGCGGCTGGGAGACAACCGTCTAAAATAACCTCCAACTGCCCTACTGCCCTATTTTGGCATTATGCGGTTACAATTTGACAAAAGTGTCCTAAGTCACTTGGGACTTACAAAATGAACCTAGATACAAACTGGAATGAAAATGCATTGGTCAAATAGACCCTATTACAAAATAAAACATGATTTTCTAGGTGCTCCTATACCATATAGGAGCACCTAGAAAATCATGTTTTATTTTGTAATAGGGTCTATTTGACCAATGCATTTTCATTCCAGTTTGTATCTAGGTTCATTTTGTAAGTCCCAAGTGACTTAGGACACTTTTGTCAAATTGTAACCGCATAATGCCAAAATAGGGCAGTAGGGCAATTGGAGGTTGTTTTAGACGGTTGTCTCCCAGCCACTTGGAGTTAGTTTGGTATTCCTCAGGGAGAGCTGATAAATACCTAGAGGAATGAACTAAATGATCATTGTAATTAGATAGAAGAAAGAGTGTGATCGAATGTAATTGTGATTGTACTCAGGAGAAATAGAATCATTCTATTCCGTCAATTCAATTTCTGTTTCTTGTAATTGCAATTTGTATAGCTATAGATTTCTGTTCTCTCTGTGCTTTCCATTTTGTTCCTGTATGACGTCGTGAAGCATTCCATTGGTGAGATTTCTATTAAAATTAGTTGAATGGCTTTGTTGTATAAATATTTGCTTTCATTTTCTGTTTTGTTCCATTGTTCGATGGTGTAGAGGATCCAGACAGTGCGTTAAGCACAGTAGGTTGACCTAACATCTCCATGTGCTAGGGTTCTAAGAAGGTAGATTGTGTGACGGAGGATCGGTATATCAGCGTAGCAAACCCTAAGGTGGCTAATAGCAATTGTCATGCTGACGAGTGAAGGTTGGAAGTGACATCAGAGTGATCGGTCCATCGGCAACTCTGGAGGAAGTCTAACCGATAGTGAAAGTCTTGCCGAGGATGTTGTTTCATCGGTGCATCGGCCAAGGCCTATAAGTGCTCACCGATGAGGTGGGTCTCACTGAAAGGTAGAGTGAAGTGGAGTCATCGGTGTAAGGTGGACTGACGGAGAGACTTTAGTAAGTCATTCCGACCGGCGGTTGTCTGGCCGATGGTGATGCATCGATGGCTCATATGTAAAGTCTTACCAATTGTGAGATAATTAGGACCCTATCTGCTATTTCCATTGTGCGTTCCCCATCATATTCACATAGACTTATGATTGATTGAGGCTTCGGTATGAAGGTCAAACCTGCAGAGGAGCCATTTTACTCACAGAATAGACTATAACTTCAATTAAAACACAGAAATTAGGACACAAGAGAGGCAAGAAGTCATACATATATTAATCATGAAGGTCAGAAACCATTACATTACAAAATATTCAGTAGCAGAAGTCTAACTACAGAAAAAATGGAAGCATAACAGCCCAATATAAAACCATCCTCCTTACTACATCTCATGTTTATGTATATGTAGCATTTTTGACCTGAGTCGGTTACAATCAATTTGCCCATGGGCTTTGTCAAAAAAAATCTGCATCTGAAGGGATGTCCACCTACAAGAAGTTATGGAATAAAAGATCTAGAACTGGGGTAGATGAAAGATATTTTGAATCTTCAATGTGAGCTGCTAAATCATCGATCTGCACCCATAAATGCAACAAATATATGCATTTGCATATGCCAAATTGGTCGCTGAAATGTCCAATCGATCAAGCTTGTAAGATGTGTATCAAATTTTGAAAGTGAAAATATCCTATTCAAAGTCCGGCAGATGAAAGAGAAGGCGAAAACAAGCATATTTGCCTTTTGAAGCATGTTGAAATTTGCTAGAATGAGGGAGATACGGGCGGTCAAAGTTGCGGTCAACTATATCTTGTATATCGCTTTGCATATGCATTTGAATCTCCCTTTGTATGTGCTATGACACATGTCATCATCTGATTTGTCGCCGAGTTGAAAATGGGACCCTTCACTGAACATTCGCATGCCCTATCGGCCATCGGAAAGACCACAAACAGAACCACCGATACACTAAGTCTTGCCGAAAAATCCCTTTGTATATGCTTTGTACATCGCGATTGTATATGAGATACAATCACATGTACATACAATGTGGAACTCAGGGGATTATCAGCCATAATGAAACTTTAGAACAAGTTTGGCTTGTATCTTTTCTTCTTTGTATATCGGCACATACAAGCACTTCATCATACAAACTACAGACCCCAAAATGATTATTCACTGCATTTGATTCTCCAGTTGGGTCCACCTTGTATATTGCCTTGTATATAACCATTGTATGTGCAAACATACAAAGCGAACATACATACAAAAGATGTATATAATCACTTGTGCCTTTATCAACTAGAATGCATATTCAATTCGGGTCCGGGCCTTGTATCTCAAGAATGTATATTCCCTTGTATATGCGGTTGTATGTGCAAAGATACAATCGCATATACAAACCATTGGTGGACCCCACCTTTGTATCTGACCTTTGCATATTTCCTTTGTATATTTGCCTCTTGTATATTCCTCTTGCATCCGCGATATACAACTTGATATACATTCATCTTTGCATTCCACCCTTTGCATATGCCATTTGTACATCGTCTTTGTATCTGCAACTTGTATATGAGATACAATCACCTTTGCATCTGTAAAACCCACCTTTTGTATAACCTCTTTTGTATGTGCACATGCATCTGCTGTCAGGGAGACCTTTAGCTGAGTCATCAATATGCAAAGTCTCACCGAAGACACTTTGTATGTCTACCCCTGTATATAGTCTTGCATGAGCACTTTGTATATTGCCTTTTATATCACACACATGCAATATACAAATAGAACCGCACACATATCCATTTGTATCTGACCTTGCATCTGCCTTTGTATCTGCCTTTGTATCTACGAACATACAATGGTGAATGTATATGCGAATATACATTCAAAAATGTATACACAAATACTAAGCATGAAATTGAGAAATCCCTGCGATAGAAAACAATTGGAGACAAAAGATTTCTAGGTTTTTCTGGGTTTTCTGCAAGGATTCTCAAAGTGAGACTTTTGGGATTTTCTGCAAGGTACAACATGAGTATTTGAAGGATTTAAGCCTTGTAGGGTCATTTTCTAAAGGATGTTCAAGGAATATTCAAGGTGAACTATTTAACTCTGGACAGAGGAAAATAGGTCAACATTTTGGTGACTTCTATGGGATGTTTGCCTACTAAAAAAATAGATCAGTGGCCTTATACATCCATTGGGCATGGAGTCAAAAGAGACTATAACAAGAACAGAGGAGCTGGAACACTGAGCAAGCTACCAAGCCAAAACAAAAAACAATAAGCAAGCATGTATCTCCTAATGAGAATACAGCAAAGTGCAAGGGTACTTATTGAAAGGAAACCTAAAAATTAAACAAACCTATTGTAATTCTAAGCTAACCAGTTAGAGGTGACCTTAAACAAAGCCATTAACTAGTTCTTGAAAGTAACTACCCTTCCTTAACAATTTACAATGTTTATCGTGCATGTGGGAGGTTAAAAAGAGGTGAGGAGGAAATGGGCATATAACAAATTGATAAAACACCCCCCATAAAATGGAGATAAACTCACCTATCCACCTAGACTGATTGTTGATGCTGCTAACTTGTGGTGAATAAATACGCTGATCCCACCCATTTTGATACTCAACTTCATGCTTAGAGGTATGCATGACAAGTGGTGACTTCTCTTGATGTGTCTCTAGCTAGGCTAGATGCCTGATTGGACATCCCCTTAAAGTGACATGCAAATCATGATGTTTGATCTCATGTCTCTGCTTTGATTTTTTCTCTTCTTGCTGGTCTAAAAACTCTAGCTCTTGTATCTCAATTAGAGATATGGTTGACTCCACCTCATGAACAAAATGCTCATGATTTTCTAACTTACGCTCAGAAAATGAGCCATGCACATGCTCAAAAGAGAAGACCTCCCCACCAAGAAACTGATATCCCTGCTGGATAACAAAGAACAAATCTGCAATTTGCTCTTGTCCATGTTCAGTCTCCTCATTATTTTCAATAAAGCATGGAAGCTTCTCAAGCCTATCAGCTAGATTAGCCTTTGCATCATCTAGAATAGGGAAAAATGCTTGCCCTTCCCTAGGGTTTGGAACCTCACTGTCGTGCTCAGCCTCAACCTGCAACAATTTGTCATTATTTTTAGTGTTCTCTTGTTGCTGCATATCCACAACTAGCTGCTCGTCTTCTTCATCTTCATCATAACTAGGTAGCTCATGAAGTAGGGCAGCATCATCCAACTACACTGACCATAACAACCTGTTCCCTTATGCCTCCATCCATTGACTGCAGCTCCTCTGGATTTTGGTTAAGTGGTCTCTGCAACTGAAGGTTTTCCCCATGCACTCTTTGCATTTCAACCTTGTTTTCTTGATCAGATGCATGAGAAAAGGCTTCAAAAGAACTAAATTCTAGAGGACTCAATCCCTTATTTGGGTTAACAGTTCTCACAGGTGCAATAGGCTCAAATAATTCTCTCTATGAGTAAAGGAACAAACTACTCCTCATTAGTATTATCTTCTTCCACCTCCTCTCTTGGTTCATCTTTCCAATTATCTTGGCAGATAACAGGTCCACCCTTGAGGATTGAAATAGCATCAGGGAAATAGGCTTGAATATCTTCTTGAATTTCTTGGAGGAGAGAGGGTTTTGGACACATTTGTTCTTGGGGAGTGATAATCTGAGTTTGCACAGGAACATGGACTTGTGGAGGGATATAGGCTTTGAAGCCCGGGAACTTGTGGAGTCTAGGTTGCTCCTAGTTATGAATTGGTTGTTGGGTTGAAGAAACACTCCTTAAACTTGGAATTATGTTAGGCTTGGATTCTACAACTATTTCCTCTACCTGATTTTGAATTGGTATGAGAGGATTGGCCTTTAAAAGGTTTGGCATTTTGTAACTAGGATGCTTGATCCAAGAACACTGCCATGGTAGAGAAGTTTGAGCCACCTTCATAGATTCACTTTGGTTTGAAGGATGGACTTGTTTGAAGTTACGAACAGGCTCCTGTGAAGGCTAAGGGCCTCTAAAACTTGGGATTTTAAAACTGGGAAGTGGTTTTGGAGGTGCAGAGGGATTATTCTACCTGAAGCTTGGAATCTTAAATTTTGGGGCTTCTTCCGCAGTAGGCCGAATAGGTGTGAAAGGGAGAGGATGTTTGAAACTGGGAATGGAGGGGATTGCTTGGACCACTGGTCTCATCTATTGCTCTTGAGCTGCCATCCTGATAGCAATATTTTCTTGAAAAACCCCCTCTTATGCCTCTCACTGCTGGTCACATTTTAACATTTCTATAAATTCATTAGCCTCCCCATTTAGATCTAGGTACAACTTCTTGAGACCATATAAGCTTATGATGCTGAGGTCATAAAACTGCTGAGGCCGACTGTACCTTGGTTCTCTTTTTTCATAGTCTAAAAGTCTGTCAAACTTTAGGAAACTACTCATTCTTAGGGGCAACAACCTAAGTCAGATTAGGAGGGTAGTTGTACTAGTTAGGATCAAAATAGTCTTCTTGGGGTTGATAATAAGCATTATTAGGCTGCCAAGAAGACTGAATCGGGGTGGGGGGAGGTAAGCATCATGAGGATACTGATATTCTACAGTGGCAGGGCTATATGGCATAAAATCTGAGGCATTTGGGGCCTGGTATTGCTGATATGGGGGCCAATAGCCTGTATTTGGATTAGGGTAGGGGAATAGCCATGATTCCCATAAAATTTTGACATTTTATAGCATCTAAATGCTAGATAATCATTAAAATGTTAGAATTAGAGAAAAATAGGTCTGCAACCCAAGAGAAACTAGATACATACTAGAGAGGGAGTCGCCAGGTGATTGAGATGCTTCTGGAAGCTGAATAGACTAGGAAAACCACCAAAATCTTGATCTTTGATGAAATTTTAGGTACTTGGGCTGTGTTCACCAGTAGATTTGTTTAGTAGAGTCACCATGATGTTCTTTGTATTGCCTCCAAAGGATGGTGATACTAGGAGAAACACTAAATCTCTTAGTACTTTGATGAGAAGTTCATCGAACGAGTCCCACCAGGCATGCCAAAACTGTTGTCACCCAGATTTGCACCCTTATTGAGTTTGTAAAACTTTAGTAATCTGGAGAAACATGGGAATGATCTCGAAGTGTAGGACCTTACAAATTAAGATCAGACCTCCAGAGAAGGTTGGCTTCCTCTTTCTAAGCCTATTACTTAGAGCAATGTATCTAAACCTAGTGCTAATGCTTGCAGGGGAAAAGGGGTAGAAGGAAACTGAAATGAAAAGGAGTGATACACTAGATTTAGTGAGCGATGGTGATCTTGGTGTAGACACAACAATGATTTCAATGATGAAGGGGATTCACATAGACTTATGACTGATTGAGGCTTCGGTATGAAGGTCAAACCTACAAATGAGTTGTTTTACTCACAGAAATCAAGACACAAGAGAGGCAAGAAGTCATACATATATTAATCATGAAGGTTAGAAACCATTACATTATAGAATATTCAGTAGCAGAAGTCTGACTACAGAAAAAAATGGCAGCATAACAGCCCAATATAAAACCATCCTCCTTACTACATCTCACGTTTATGTATATATAGCATTTTTGACCTGAGTTGGTTACAATCAATTTGCCCATGGGCTCTATCAGAAAAATATTTGCGTCTAAAGGGACATCCACCTACAAGAAGTTATGGAATAAAATATCTAGAACTAGAGCAGATGAAAGATATTTTGAATCTTCAATGTGAGCTGCTGAATTATTGACCTACACCCATAAATGCAACAAATATCTGCATTTGCATATGCCAAATTGGTCACTAAAATGTCCAGTCGATCGAGCTTGCAAGATGTGTATAAAGTGAAAATATCTGGCTCAAAGTCTGCCAGATGAAAGAGAAGGAAAAAACAAGCATATTTTCCTTTTGAAGCATGTTGAAATTCGCTAGAATGAGGGAGATATAGGCAATCAAATTTGTGGTCAACTGTATCTTGTATATCACTTTACATCTATGTTTGAATCTCCCTTTGTATGTGCTATGACACGTGTCATCATTTAATTTGTCATTGAGTTGAAAATGGGACCCTTGGCTGAACATTCGCATGCCCTATCGGCCGTCAGAAAGACCACAAACAGAGCCGCCGATACACTAAGTCTCACCAAAAAATCCCTTTGTATATGCTTTGTACATCGTGATTGTATATGAGATACAATCTCATGTACATACAATGTGGAACTCAGGAGATTATCAGCCAGAATGAAACTTTAGAACAGGTCTAGCTTGTATCTTTTCTTCTTTGTATATCGGCACATACAAGCACTTCATCATACAAACTGCGGACCCCAAAATGATTATTTCACTACATTTGATTCTCCAGTCGGGTCCGCCTTGTATATCACCTTGTATATAACCATTGTATGTGCAAACATACAAAGCAAACATACATACAAAAGATGTATACAATCACTTGTGCCTTTATCAACCAGAATGTATATTTAATTCGGGTACGGGCCTTGTATCATAGGAATGTATATTCACTTGTATATGTGGTTGTATGTGCAAAGATACAATCGCATATACAAACCATTGGTGGACCCCACCTTTTTATGTGACCTTTGCATATTTCCTTTGTATATTTGCCTCTTGTATATTCCTCTTGCATCTGCGATATACAACTTGATATACATTCATCTTTGCATTCCACCCTTTGCATATGCCCTTTGTACATCATCTTTGTATCTGTGACTTGTAGATGAGATACAATCGCCTTTGGATCTGTGGACCCCACCTTTTGTATGACCTCTTTTGTATGTACACATGCATTAGATGTCAGGGAGACCTTTAGCTGAGTTGTCGATATGCAAAGTCTCACCGAAGACACTTTGTATGTCTACCCCTTGTATATAGTCTTGCATGAGCGCTTTGTATATTGCCTTGTATATCGTACACATGAAATAAACAAAAAAAACCACATACATATCCCTTTGTATCTGACCTTGCATCTACCTTTGTATCTACTTTTGTATCTGTGAACATACAATGGTGAATGTATATGCAAATATACATTTGAAAATGCATACACAAATACTAAGCATGAAACTAAGAAATCCCTGTGATAGAAAACAATTGGAGACAAAAGATTTCTGGGTTTTTCTGGGTTTTCTGCAAGGATTCTCAAGGTGAGACTTTTGGGATTTTCTGCCAAGCACAACATGAGTATTTGAAGGATTTAAGCCTTGTAGGGTCATTTTCTAAAGGATGTTCAAGGAATATACAAGGTGAACTATTTAACTCTGGACAAAGGAAAATAGGTCAAAAGATGTATCATAAGTTTTTAACTCATCATATGTCTAGGTAATAACATGGATATAATCTTTAAGTGCTTGTGTTATTCCTTCCAACTCTTCTTCTGTGTGCACTTTTCCAATCAGGACATTCATTTTTTCATCATGTCCAATGTTAACCTATGAATACTCTCCTCCATCTGCTTTAGGGAGATCTTTCTATTTCAACATGTTATCTAAATCAAATGCTCTTTCTAACTCTATCATTCCTTTAGGAATCTTGTTACTAGGCAACTCTAGGATTTCTTCTTCTTCCCAGATGTGATCTTCCACATTTCGTTCATCTATGATCTATGCATCAAAGACATCTCTGTTGGAGATAAAGTCTAAAATATGTTGATCATCATCAAACACTTGAAGGTTGACTACATTATCTGGCACAAATGGTACTGATACCAATTCAATTGAAAATCTCTTCAAACCAGATATAGATAACGGTTCTAAAGCACTCGTGGCCTGGGGCAAGGCATCTACCCTATCATTTTGTTCTCTAAGCACATGGGTGATGTTGAATGCATCAAAATCTTCTATCAGGTCCCATACCCTATGTCTGTAATTAGACAACTTCTTGTAATTGTAGGAATATATGCCTCTTACTTGTCTTACTACCAACTCTGAGTCTCCAAAGACATGCAAAATCTTCACTTTCTTTTTGAGTACAAACAATATCCCATGAATCAAAGCTTCATACTCTATCACATTATTTGTGCATTGGAATTGTAATCTGTATGCTACTAAGTAGGATTTACCAGCTGGATCAATGAGATCTATTCCTACTTTAGCCCCTTGTTTTGATTTGGATCCATCAAACTAGAGGATACATGGCTTATCTCTAGTTAAAGGCTTATCTAGGCCTTCTCTTTTCCTTTTAGCTCTAGCAGCTGCACCATTTGATATCTATTTCAATTTTGGTGTTTCAATCTTCTCATACTTCAACTTATCTGGTTGATGTGAAGTTGATATTTCTTCTTTTCTTTTACCATTAGAAGAAGAATCTTCTGAACTAAGCAACACTTGCCTTTTCAGAATATGCAAACATAGTGAACAAGAAGTTTTTGAATGTGGTGCTTCATGTAACCTGCACCATCCCTTAATTAGGGCATCCAGTGGGAATTTTTGTTGCTGTATCATCTCTTGAATTTGTTTTGATAAAAATTCTTCACTCTTGGACAAATTACTGCCCCTATCTTCATCAGATAGTTCATAATCTGATTCTATCAAACAATCACTTCCTGGGGTGATTTTATTGTTACTCTTAGTATTACTCTTGCTGCATACCAAAATTTCTTCTGTCATCTGAATAAGACTTTCATCATGATATGTGTATTCCTCTGTTCCTGCAAATGACCAACAAAAATTAGCATCACTATCACTATATGCAGAACTTACCCCGGATGATGATGATGATGATGACGCCACACTACATGCTCATTCAAGTTCCATCATGTCTAAGCAAGCATCACAGGTCTTTTTAGATTGTGCCTCATCATGTAACCTGCACCATCCTTCAAACATGCATTTTTAACAATTGACAACGTTGCACTTCTTTGGACAATTGCATCTCAAAATTCTTGAAATGATCTACCTCTAACTCATTTTTAGGGCTACAATCAGACTCTAAAGTTATTTTACCCTCTTGAAGATCATCATCATGAACATGAACATCATACATGAGGATCTCCTCTATCCTGACTATCTAGGGTCTGATGGAGTAAACTCCAGGTTCTACATCCACATACATGATCTCATTGGTTTTATTATATTCAGTGATCATATGTTTCATGCGAGGCTTAGCATCTATCTTTATTTGATTAGGTATCCCTTTCCAAGGCAACCACATGTGACTGAAATTAGTGGACATGTATCCATTGAGGGTTTTAGACCAATCTCTACTAAGTAGCATCCCATAAGTATCAAGTATATCAACCACCTGAATATCAATGTAGTATTGAATTCTTGGATCTGATGCTAGCTGCATATGAATGTGAGTTAGTTCTCCTACTACACTCACCTCTATTTTTTCTAACTATGTTACTTTCTTTAGTGACTTAGCAAGATGCAATCCTAAGGCATTGCGTATGGACAGGGGCATTACATTGGTAGATGCTCCTGAATCTACTAAGCAATTATGTAAATTTTTACTAAACATCCTTATAGTTATGAGAAAAGGAGGTGACTCAGTCTCTCATGTGTGAAGTCTCTACAGCTTGAATAGTAGCTGGAGCTTTGTGTTTAACAGTAACATCCCTAGCAGCATGATCTTTACTGCCTGTCTGACCTGAGGTATGATTATCTTCTTTTGGAACAGGGTCATCTAAGGATTTCATGAAGGCTTTTTTGATAGCTAGGGTTTTAAGTAGTTCTGACAATGATAGACTGATTTTGATTTTTTTCATTTCATCTACCAGATATATGACTAACTTATTAGACTCAGGGGGCAGATTACTAGTTTTCAGTACTGTGTTTTATGGTGCTAAGTACTGAGCATTAACTTTAGGAAATCTAGGGTTATTACTTTCCTTAGGATTAGGAGGAGTGTTGAAATTATTTGGAGGCAAGGATGTAGTCAAAGGACCAGCAGGTCTATTTGAGTTATTCCTTATATTGTAATTATGCCTACCCTGATATTGCTGTTGATAAGCATTTACTTCTTCATGTTCAATTGATGGCTCATTTTCATCTTCAAATGGAAAAACATAATTAGTCTCAAAATCCATGGCTGATTCCTCACATGCTAGGGTGTAATTCTGATGAGGTGACATTGCTTGTTGATGAGGATGATTGATAAAACTTTCTAGCACTAAGGCAGAATCATATCCACAGGGGACAATTTCATTTCCTACAACACAAGGTGGATTACCTGAGGTGTTAGATACTTCAGTTTGGAATATACTGGTAGGAATCCTAAACTGAGGACAATCTAACTCTACATGAGCATTGGTGTTATATATCCTGCACCAGTTTGTAAGGGCTACCTCTGCCAGGTTCACTCTAGTGGTCTGCTTAGGTTCACTAGGAGGCTAATTATCTAGGGGTGATGGCAGAGAACCATTGTTTGGCCTAGTGTTCCACACTCTAGGTTGTCTAGGGGGATTATTGTTACCATTGTTGTTATTGTAGTTGTTATTGTATCCCCTATCAGGATAATTAGGTCTCTCATTGGCATATCCTCTATTATGATTTGGTTGAGAATAGAAATTCTGACTCCTTAAGTGAGTGATCTCAGTGGTGAGTTTCCTCAACTATGCTGATATCTCTTTAATTTCTTCCTTCTCTTCCTAAACTTTGGCTACTACATTCTCTGTTTGAGGTTTGAAGAAGGAAGATCCATTGTTATTGTTATTAGATTGTTCCACAACCTAAGGTACCTATGTATTTCATGGATTGTAACATTTGACCATTTCCATTTGGAGGTGGCATGAACTGAGTGGAGGTATCTGTGAAGGACTTGGCATTACAACTAGAGGTATCATGGCTCCATTAGTCTGTTGTTGAGCAGGATATGTAGGATAAGCAGGGAGTGTTGGAAATGCAATATTAGGTGTAGGAGTAGGGATCAGCTGCTGACTGACTTTGACAGCTTCCTCAAAAGCTCTTGTCAAAGTTGTGACACCAAGATGTACTCTCCTGATAAACATAGAAGTCAAAGGATCTAAAGCTGAATAGTATATGCTCCTAGCAACTTCATCTAGTACATTATAGGGAACAACTATCTTTGAGAGCATCTTTTGGAATCTTGAACTGAAATTAGCAATAGGTTCTCCTTCAAATCTCTTGACTGTGGAAAATAGATGATAATTCATTGAAGGATCTATAGGTATTTTGAATCTATCCTTAAAGGCTTTCTCCAAGGTAGCCCATGAACTGAATGAACCTTGACCAAGACTGATATATGAGTTATATGCCTCTTACCCTAAGGAAAATGGAAATAACCTGCATACCACATCCCGATGTTCAATTCTATCCCTACAACAAGCTTCCTTGAAAGTTCTAATGTGATCATCAGCATCTTGATATGGATGATATTTAGGACAAATCTTATCAAGATTTTTAGGCAAAGGATGATATGCAGTAAAAGTCAGAGGTGACTCTGCAGTAAAGAATGACATTGTGACTAGTGGAAGTTGGACCTGAGGTGTGACAGGTGGTCTTGTAGGTGTTTGCAACCCGATAGGAGTTACAGGAGCACATTCTAGTGAAAGTCCTGATGCACTAGAACCAGGAGAATGATGAATATCTATTGTTCTAGGCCTAAATCTCTGGATAGGCAATTCTTCAAAGAGTCCACTGGATCTGGACCTGGTATTAGGCCTGAGAGCCAGGATTTCTTAAATTTTAAGGAAAATTGGCTTGTTTACTGTAAAGATCAGTTGAAACTCCCTATCAAAGGCTATATTTATGATCAGAATATGAAACTGACTAGATATTTATAGAATATTTGCATAAATGGTGCAAATATGAGGTGATATGAGGCTTTTGGATAAAAGCAACTAGATATCAGGTTTCTCAAATAGGTTACCTCAAAGCTTTTAGCAAAAAGACCTGAAATAGAGCCTATCTTTGAAATATCATGATGATCTACCACAAAATCTTGAGATATTTATGATCAATTTTGAAAACTTTGCAAAGTACAAGCATGCATGAACTTAAGACATCAAATCTTTACATATGACCTGAAATATAGAGCTACATGAATATTACCTTTCTGTCTGCGTCATCAAATCAGACAAATCTACTGATGAAGAGGCCCTCCTTCTAGTGCAAATTTATGTTGATGATGATGATGAGTCATAACAACATGCATAAAAATTTGTACATCAAACCTTTATTATCTTGTAAAGTACGATCATCTTAAGGTAAGTTGATGACTCCAAGTCCCTGTTAATTAGGTCATGATCGTCTGACATTACTCAGAGGTTGATGTGACATGCTGTTTTCCATTTCAAGGGGTCTTACATTTGTCTTAATGATCAGTATTGTTCTATTTCCTATAAATTTACTCCACTGAGAGGTAACTTCTACTCTATTTCCAAACATAATGATGTATTTGCAAGTTTGATCAATTCTTCTGATTATTGATCATCATGATCCTGTTCTTTCTTCTCCTCATGAATGTATCTTGTATGTATGTGGTTAAATGGCTAAAGATTCACTAAAATTAGAGGCATTATTTTAAATTTCTTTCAATTTCATAGCAATTCATCACCATAATTGCAAATAATGGAGAATTAAAAACAAATAACATGAAATATGCTGATATCCCATAGATAATTGGAAATACATAGCATATTTAGAGTAAAAGCATGTTAAATTGACAAATATCATGCAAATTCATACAAATATCCAAGAGATACATGCATATATATACTTACAGACACATCATTTAAGTAAATATACTATGTAGAAGAAAGAACATGATCATGATGATCAATAATCAGAAGAATTGATCAAACATGCAAATACATCATTATCTTTGGAAATAGAGTAGAAGTAGCCTCTCAGTGGAGTAAATTTACAAGAAACAAAACAATACTGATCATCAAGACAAATGTAAAACCCCTTGAAATGGAAAATAGCATGTCACGTCAACCTCTGAGTAACGTCAGACGATCATGACCTGATCAACAGAGACTTGGAGTCATCAACTTACCTTAAGCTGATCATACTTTACAAGATAATAAAGGTTTGATGTACAAAATTTTATGCATGTTGTTATGATTCATCATCATCATCAACAATTAGGTAGAAGGAAACAAGGATGTGATCTCCAAGGACTATGTCACATAAGAATAACATGCCCCATTGTAGGTAGAATATTTAGGATTTTTCATGGCAATGCTTATGATGATAGAAGGATGAGAGGATTAATGAAGGATTTGCTTGGTTTGGGAGGGATAAGGTATGTCAAGAGACATCTAAAACATTTTTCAACATTGTGCCCCCAATCTTTATCAAGATCAAGAAAAATAGAGGAATGGAAGATTCTAGGATGGATGGACTGGACAGTATAGGTATGGGATGGATAGAAGGATAGGATAGGAAATGTTATAGAAGGAAACTGATAGGAAAATGTGATATGGCAATGAGACAAAGTGCCCCCAAGTGTAGGTGACATAAGAGATCAACTTACACATGACGCCTGTTTGCCAGGTTTTCATCATGGTACTTATCCAAGGCGCCTGTTTGCCAGATTTTCACCATTAGACGAAGGGACTTTTCTTTACTTTTTTCAAATTTTTTTCCTTTTTTTTGAACATTTGGATAGGGTAGGTAGAATGGACAAGAGGGCCTCAATGACTAGGTTCCACAAAAGGTGATAGTCCCACTATATGGATGCTGTCACCTGGACAAGGTCAAGTGTTCTCACAGATGTTGGTAGGGGATTGCATGAAAGTGAGATGGAGAAGGTAGATATTTGATTATGAAGGGTGTGATGGTGGATGATGATGTGGAATACAAAGGACTTATGCAAGGATGGATGAAAAGGCTATGAAAAAGCATGGACCATAGGAATAGGATGAGGAAGATATGTAGGATAATAGTGGAAGGAAGGGGAGATGGAGGTACATGAAAATGTTGCGGAATGGAAGGGAATCATGACGAACGGTTGCACATACCTTGATAAACATTGAAGCTAGTGATGGGAAAGTAGTGTAAGAAGCAACGAAGACTTTTTCTTGTGGATGAATGACTTAGGCATGTAGTGATCCACATAGACTGAGTATTTTTTTGGTTTTTGCTTGTCATGTGGGATGGAAGAATTGGAGACTTTTGGATGGAAAGGGAGAAAGTGGATGGTTGAAATTCTTGAGAGGTAGATGCCTCATGTAACTTGAGGGATTTTTGCTTAGGTATCGAAGCCATTTTGTTTTTAGATAGTACCTATGAAAGTATGGGTTTGGGTGTATGCAATTTTTGTACAACTTTTGGAGTAATCATTTGTTGGATGTAGACCCACACCTTTTTCAACTTGGTGTATAGGTGTGTGGGTGTATGCAGCTCTTGAGAAGGATGTTTCTTTGATTCTTGGTTTTTGTATCCTAGGTCATGAGAAATCTTAGGATTTTTGACTTTATAGGTAGAGGCATCCAGATTTTTGCTGTTAAAATCCTTTGGGATGGTGGAAGTGGGGTTGGAGGAAGTTCTTTGTTTAGACAACACATGCATTGGTTGGTCATGATTGGGATTGTTAGAAGATTCATAGATGGGCGAATAAGGTGTTGGAAGAAGTGGCGGTAAAATGCATGGAGGGATGTTAGGAGTTGGAAGTAGTGGAGGTAGATTGGATGGTGGAAGGTATATGGTTACATGCTTTTAACAATTGTAGGATGATGGAGGTGGAATTGAGACATATGTTTTGGGGATATGATAGGGTTTGTGATGAAAAGTGGGGGATTTAGAAGGAGTGGAGGAAGTACCAACATCTTGAGATTGTTCACCTTGGGGTATGTATCCAAGGCCGTATGAAGGAGGAGGAACATTGACATGGACGGGATCCAAAATACCTTGTTCGTGAAGGCCTAAACCTTTACCTTGATAGTTCATATGTTGGAGTATGCGATGGACATCAGGATTATGTGTAGGTAGAACACTAGACACAAGTTGCTTATTAGATGAAGAAGGTAGGATAGAGGATAATGGTGGCTGGTGTTCTAAGAAGAAACACTCATGAATGAAGGTAGTAAGACCAAGGATATATGGTGGGAGATTTGCCGCATGGTCGATAATGGATGGTGGAGGAGTATTGTTGGTTTGATCTTTTATGCTTGCTTAGGAGGCAAGTGTCTCATCAAGGGAAGTGGAAGTTGTTGGATCTTGGATATGACAAGATGGGGTTATAAGCTCAGGGCCATGGAATGCATAAAGTGGGCTAAGAGGATCATCATGGTCTGCTTGATCATAGATAGGCTCATGATCGTAGATGGGATCTTGATCATAGATAGGATTTAGCATGATGGAATTAAGGTTCTCTTGTATATGTTCTTCATCAACGATAATATCTTGATCACAGAAAGGATAGAGGTTATGGAGGGGCCGAAATTGGATCTCTAGCTCATGTATAGGATCAAGTTGCTCATGGATAGCTTTTTCATCAAAGGTAGTATCTTGATCATGGAAAAGATTTCAGTTATGGATGGTTTGAAATTGGACTTCTTGCTCATGTATAGGTATAGGATCATCAAAAAGATAAAGGTTATGTAAGGGTCAGATGGGAGTGCTTTGATCTTGATTTAGACAAGGGGTTGATGTTTCCACATGTTCTAAAGTGTGTTCTTGACATAACTCTTGATGTGCTTGAATTGAAGTTGAGGTAGAAGACTCTTGGATAAGCTCTTGGTCAACAACATGAAGGTGAGATAGACCTTGACTTTAGTGCATGGTAGGAGGTTCTTCAATATGCTCAAGGGGTTGCCAGTGACATGATGAGGTTAGAGTAATGGACATGCTTGAAGGTTCTTTGATAAGGTTAAGGACCAGAATTTGAGGATATGGTTGACTTTCTGCTAGCAGCCCTTGGATCACATCATTGGTAGGTGCATAGGTAGAGGAGTGAGGTAATGGATGAGTGGATTTGGAGTTCTCCCTAGCTTTTCTTTTGCTATGTAAATCTAGAAAACATCTTTCCCAAAAATTATTTGAGGCTTTCTTGGTTGTCCATTTAGAGCTCAGGGAACTCGATGGCGGTGTTGGTGTAGGACTAGTATGCTTTGGGATATGTGTCTTAGAAGATGGTGAAGGAGGACTGGTAGACAAAGTGGTATACAATTTCCAACTTGAGGTGGTGCTTGCCTTGTCATGAGCATCATTAAGATGGGAAACAAATGTATGAGTTTGGGGTGAGGCGTAGCTAGTACTGACACTTTCAACTTGTAATATTGCCATTTCTTGTTGTATGAATTGGAGTTATTGAGCAATTACTTCTAATTGGTTTGTCATTTCAATAGAAACTGACATGCGACTGAAATGGGTACCTAGAAAACCTAAAATTTTTCTCTCAAAGATTGTGCAAGTGCTCACTGTCACGCATGCATTGGAATAGATGTGCTGTGAAAACTGGTAAATGTGCTAGAAGTTGGGACATATGTGCCACACTAGTAAAAGGTATATGCATTGTAACAGACAGTAAAAGAACTGCAAGTCAGTATAGATGCACCGTAGGTTGGCACAAATGCGCAGCAACAAAGGACGGATGCACTGCTTTGGTTTTTCTCAGTATTTTTGCAAATTTTTGGACTTTTTCTGATGTTTTTGGTACTTTGGTTGTTAGGTCTTTCTGATCTGATTTTCTAAAATTATGGAAAGAAGACATAGCAAACACAAAGAATATTTTTATGGTTTTTTATTTTTTTTGTGATTTTTTGACTCTTTTTAGACTAAAAAAAAAGAAAGTACAATCCTAGGCTTCAAATGGATTATAGGGCTTTTTGGCCACTAGAACAAAAGATGATTAATAAAGGCAACCATTTGAGTGGTTATACATGCGGTAGCACTACTCTCCATTATGGAGTCTCCCATCCTACAAGGGTTGTGCCTTGGAGGGTTTTGGGGGAGGTTGGCTGTCGGTATAACACAAATGCACTCGTTGTTTGAAGCTTTCGCTCCAAACACAATTTATTTATAGTGGCTTGGAAGGGCTTGTTGTCTAGCCTGTTACCACTTAGGGTCGTTCCTACTTGGATGAACGATATCCAAGAGCAGGCCCCTCTAAAGGAAAAACACATGCAAAAATGGTATGTCTAGCATTTTGGTAACCCAAGATAAGGGAGAGCATAGGCCTGGTATCATTCCTAAAACATAGAATAAAGTGGTTCTTTTCCCCAGTTAAAATGAGTAAAACTAGATGAGCTATCTACTTGGGCAAGCACACAATTTTGTTAACTTTGAAGTGATAACAAGATAGCAATGGTTCAGTTTTACCAAGATAGAAATGATGTGTTCAATTTTATCCTAGATAGCATGAATTGTTAACTTTGAAGTGATAATCAAGATAGCAATGGTTTAGTTTTACCCAGATAGCAATGATGAGTTCAATTTTATCTAGATAGTAATGAGTTATTAACTTTGAAAAGATAGCAATATAGCAATGATTCAATGATACGCAAGATAGCAATGATTCAATTACCGCCTTCCCAGTTAAGACTATGTGAGATTTGCATGAGCATCCATTTACTTTCCCCTTTAGAAATCAAAGTGTGAGTTAACAAGTGCAACTATATGATTCTAAACTAGTACCTAGTCTGCAAGTAGATCTAAGAATATTCCTGCGAAAAAGTGTTAGCGTTAGCAAAACCACAAGAAAACTCAAAAAAGTCAATGTCAGAATCAGATGCACAGGTACAGAGCACATATGCGCAGAAACATAGGTCATATGCGCAACTTTACAGATGCGTTAAATCAGAGGACATATGCGCAGCTTTACAGATGCATTGAATCAGAGGACATATGCACAGAAAGAATGATCAGATGCGTTGAAACAACGTTCTAAAAATTCACTGCAAAATAGATGTGCTGCAAGATGGAACAAATGCACAAAATTAGTAAATGTGCCATATCAGAGGTCAGATGGGCCAAAACAAAGACTGCATGCGCCAAAATAACATATGTGTCGTATCATAGGGTAAATGCACCATAACAGAGTCTGTATGCACCAGAACAGATAGTATATGCATTAGATCAGAGACTGTATGCGCTGAAAGAATGTATGTGGCATAACAAATAGTATATGTGTGTTAGAATGTGTCAGATGTGCTGTTTCCTCCTATGTACGGCTTTCTAAAACACAAAAACTTAGTTTTTGGGTTAAATTTGGGGCTAGGCCCCATGGTGGGCGCCAGAAATGTTAGCAAAAATTGGATTCTAAATGAATAATCAATAATATCAAATATCAAGATACCTAAAACTCAATGAAATGGTGAACAAAATAGATTCAACTAAACAATGAATGAACAACAAAGCAAACCTCCTTCAATTCGAAGCTTCCATTGATCGCCTATCACAATCAATCTTGCATGTATGAAATAGGGCCCTCAGAGAGTGTACTTCCTTGCTATGCTTCAAGAATGTCAATTGGGAACGGCTATGATAATACTGCCATGAAGAGGATCTTCACAACGATGGTAGTAGTGCATAGTAACGAGTGTGATCACAAAAAATGAGGGAATTGGTGCCAAAGGTGTACTATAATTTCTACAGAGTAACAATACTTAAAGCTTGGATGAATGAAATGGAAGAATGAGGATTCAATTTATAGACTTGAAAGAATGAAGATCAACGGTATAGAAAGAATGAGAAGATCAATGGTATATAATGGTTAAGGAATGTGTGTGAATAAGAAGAAGACAAGTGTCACACAAAAGATGTTTTATTTGAGTTAATTGCTTTCTTTTCTAAAGATAAGATATGTTTTTCATAAATTAAAAAGCTTTTTTCTAATTTAAGAAATATTGATAAAAACAAGGTTGATTGAATAGATAACTCAACTTGAGATTTGCTTTTGCATGATTTTGAGAGAAATTAAATAATAAGTTATTTAATTTTGTGTGCATGGAGAAGAAGACTTATTTTTAGAAGATTTGGAAGATATTTGAAGAATTAGAAGATAAGAAAGCAAATTAAATAAATAAATTTATTTAATTGTTGTGCATGATTTGGAAGAATAAATAAAATATTTGATTGTATTTTATTTTTAGAGATAAGAGAGGATTTAAATAAATTTGATTTGATTTATTCAAATTTGGAAGAATGATTTTGACTTAATTAAATAATTGGGAATTATTTAATTATTTGGAAGAATTTAATTAAATAAAAGATTTTATTTAATTTTGACTTTAGAAGAGGTAATTAAATATTTCGATATTTAATTAACCTAGAGGAATATGAATCAAATAAATAAATTTGTTTATTTATTTATTGATAGAGGAATTAGATGGAATAAATATTAAGAATATTTATTTAGACTGAATCATGTCATTTTTAGGCATATAAGGTATCATTTGAATTTGGTGTTAAGAAGGCTACAAGAGGAGAAATTGCTGATCAACCTTAAAAAGTGTGAATTCATGAAGACAAATTGTTGTACCTTGGTTTTGTGGTCTCAAAAGGGATGTTGAAGATATATCCAAGCAAAGTGAATGCAATATTGGAGTGGCCTACACCTAGATCAGTCATAGAGGTAAGAAGTTTGCATGGTCTTGTAAGTTTTTATAGGAAATTTATCAAAAGTTTCAGTCATATATGTGCACCTATCGTAGACAATATTAAAGGGGATAAGAAAAATAAATTCATGTGGACTGAGCAAGATGATAAGAGTTTTGAATATCTAAAAAAGTGAGTGACTGAGCATCCTATATTGGCCTTACCTGACTTCAATAAGGTCTTTCAAATAGAATGTGATGCTAGTGGATAGGCTATAGGGGCAGTTTTGAGCCAAGACAACAAACCAATAGCATACTTTAGTGAAAAACTGAATGATGTAAAGTACTCTTCATATGATTTAGAAATGTATACAATGGTTCAATCACTAAAAAAATGGAGACACTACCTTCTACCTAAGGAGTTTGTGGTCTATATAGACAATCATACCCTTCAATTTATAAACATTCAAGAAAAACTCAGTCAAAGACACATTAAGTGGGTTCAATACCTACAAAATTTCAATTTCACAATCAAACACAAGAAGGGGTAGAGTAACAAGGTGGCTGATGCCTTGAGTAGAAGAGCATTAATGGTGCAACAAATTCAATTATAGAGTGTTGGAATTGAAGCACTCAAGGAGATATATGAGGGTGATGAAGATTTCAAAGAAGTATATGCTGTTTGTAAGCAGCCTACTAGTACCAACAGGGAGAAGTGGTTAGACTACCTTATAGAAGATGGTCTATTGTTTAAAGAACAACTTTGTGTACCCAAGTGTTCCATGAGGGAGAATCTCATCAAAGAAAAGCATTGTGGAAGTATGGTAGGTCATTTTGGGCTTGATGAGACATTAGAGCAGCTGAGAAGGCACTACTTTTGGCCAAGGATGTAAACAGATGTAAGGAACTTTGTGGAGAGGTGTACTATATTTCAAATAGCCAAAGGGAGCAACACTAATGCTGTACTATACCAGCGTTTACCCATTCCCAATAGGCCTTGGGAATCCATTAGAATGGACTTTGTTATGGGTTTGCCAAAGACCCAAAGGAGTTTTGATTTAGTTTATGTAGTTGTTGATAGGTTTCCAAGATGGCTCACTTTATTCCTTGCAAAAGTACAAGTGATGCTTCATATGTTGCAGGTTTTTTCTTCAAAGAGGTTGTTAGACTTCATGGATTTCCATTGAGCATAGTCTTCGATAGCTATAGTAAGTTTCAAGGACACTTTTGTAGGACATTGTGGAGAAAGCTTGGTACAAATCTTAGTTTTAGCTCAACCAACCACCCTTAGACAGATGGTCAAACTGAGGTGGTCAATAGGAGCTTAGGTAATTTTCTAAGATGCCTTTCAAAGGATTATCCTATACAATGGGATCTTGGGTTACCCCAAGCAGAGTTTGCTTATAATGACTCAGTGAATAGGAGCATTGGCAAGAGTCCATTTCAAGTGGTCTATGGCATGCAACCAAGAGGAGTGTTTGAAATCAGATATATTAGTAGTATGGAGAAGCAAAGTGTAGAGGGTGAACAATTTGCAATTGCCATGCAAGAGATACATCAACAAGTGAAACATTAGCTCTAAACTAGTGTGGAAAAATACAAGCAAAAGGTAGATTTGAAAAGAAGAGAGGTCAGCTTTCAGGTTGGAGATCTTGTCCTAGCACATCTTAGGAAGAAAAGGTTTCCCAAAGGTGAGTATACCAAGTTGAAGATGAAGAAGATAGGTCCTTGTAGGGTTGTTAAGAAGTTTGCCAACAATGCCTATGAGATTGAATTGCCTAGTGGAGCAGGCATATCACAAATTTTCAATGTTTCTGACTTATACCCTTACAAAGGAGATGCAAATTCTAATGAAGGAGAAGGTATACAGTCCATGTCAGATGTTGATTGGATAGCAGACCTACCACATGCCAAACCAATGGAGTTAGAGTGCATTCTTGACAATAACCTGGAGAGTAAGAAGACTAGAGGCAAGTAATACTTTTAGTATTTGGTCAAGTGGAACGAGCTACCATATGAGGATGCCACATGGATGACTGAAGAAGACATCTTCAAGCATGGACACACTGTTACAGACCTCTTCTCAGGTGGAACCTGAGTTTCTTTCTCTTTCCCTTGGGAGTATGATGCATGAGCTTCGCTCATATCATGTTTTTAAGGTCATTTTGATGTTGAGAGTCTTTGTTGAGTGTCTAGAGGTCTTAGGGGGTCCATTGGAATCATGTCCAATGGTCTAGGATGTGTACATAGGCCTAGAAATTTGAATTTTGGATTTTCCCGCCAAAACCAAATTTGAATTTTCTAGGGGTTTTTGGCTTGTTGGAAGGTTGGGGTTTGTTCCTCAACTTTGGAATGGGTGTGAGAATGCAAATAATGTCTTAGAAGACCATGAGGGACCATGTAGGGTCTCTTTGCATGTTGTTTTGAAGTCTAGGTTGTGAATTAGGGGCAAAAGGGCAAAAATTAAGGTTTTTATGACAATAATAGTTAGGTTTTTGAAAAAAAAGACAAGGCATTTGATTTGTAACTATTATTTTATCATTATTCATGTTGAAGGAATGAGCAGGTATTATCCAAGAAGATCTGGAGGTAGTTTTTCATGAAAATATCTTGTTTTCCTTGTATTTTGTGATATTTTTTGCAAAAAACAATGTTGTACGACCATGTACGGATTCGTACAGGTGTGAAAGTGCATAAAATTTTAAAGACAATGTGTTACAAGTTTAATGCAATTCATTTGAGGTGATTTTATGAAATTTTGATTGAGAAATGAGCTAAACCTTGTTGACTGCCCTATTTCTAGCCTAGGGTTTCCAGTGGGAGGAAACAAATCATAACTTTTGTTTGGAGTAGTAAAAATTCATGAAACTTGGTGAAAGAATTCATTGGGATGTGTACTAAGTTTCCTCCAAAGGAAAAGTCATGAATCCTTCATATACATGATTTATTAAGGACTGTACACATGCTGCTGTCCAGAAAAGACTGCCAAGAACCCTAGTAGGTTGAGGGTTTGGTGAAAATTATTCTTGTTGAGTCTATCACAGGAAACCTAGGGTTTGGTAAGACCCTATGGAGTGTGTTGGAGGGTTATGAAAGCCTAGAAAGAATCAAGAAAGAATTTGTCATTCAAAGTGCTATTAGGTCTTGTTATCAGAAAATGTGGAACAATATCAATATAACAATATAATCTAATAACTCAATAGAAAATGATGTAAACACAGGTAAACCAAGAATATACCTTTCAAGACTATTTTACCACTATGCTTCCATTGGTTGCCTATCTTCTCTTGATCTTGATGGTAATGAAGCTCTCGGAAGTGTGCACTTCCTTGTTGTTTAAGATGACAAGAGTAGAACATCTATGATATGGACTGTGCAATGGAGACTAAACTACAATGCAACTATAATGGATATGGATTGATAATGGAGACATGGTGATGATATTGGATTTGTAATGTAAATGCTATGAAGGTGATTTTTCCAAAGGCATGCTGTAATGATTCCTGCAGAGTAAGGTTTCTTAAGCTTGGATCCTTCGAATGGAGGAATAAGGGTTGCATTTATAGACTTGTGAGAGAGAAGATCAATGGTATAGAATGAATAAGAAGATCAACGGTAGAGGAAATTTAAGAGGATGTGTGCGAATAGGGAGAGGACAAGTGTCCTCCTTCATGCATTAGGGGAGTTAACAAAATAGATTGGGGAGTTAACTGAGATGATTGATCAGTTAACAGAATTGATTGGAGAGATAAGTGAAATTGATTGGGGAGTTGACTGAGATGATTGAACAGTGAACTTAGAAGACTAATTAGTTAAAAAATTTGATTGATGAGTTAACTAATCTGACTGGAGGAGAAATAGGACATGTGTGTGAGAGAATATTAGGTAATTAAATATTGAAATATTTAATAACATGTGCACATGGAGTACTTGAATTACTTTTGGTATTAATTCAATTTTGGAGGAAAAAGATAATTTAAATAAATATTTGGATTTATTTAAATATAGAGAATGAGAAGAATTAATTAAATAATTTGGTATTATTTAATTTAGAATGATTTTAGAAGAATTTAGAAGATTTAATTAAATAAATTATTTTATTTAATTTTTAGAGAAATATGGATCAAATAAATAAATTGATTTATTTATTTATTGATAGAGGAATTAAAATGAAATAAATATTATCTTGGACGAATGGTGTTCGCGTGCTCTACAAGCCGAGCTAGGGCGATCATGCCCTAGCTCATTCTCTGTGTGTTGCTCATTTCTGCGTTGTGGGGGGGGGGGTTTGAAGCTTTCGGGGTGGTGGTGGTGGCTTTTTTCTTTTCTGGAGGCCTTCTTGCTGCCGTTTGGGTGGCTTGTGGGTGGAAGGGTTTTGATCCTTCCCTTGGGGTCTTGTCTTTTTCCATTTCTTGCAAACGTGTCCTGGGGGTTTGCATGCCTGCTGGGGATCTTGTTTTTTGCTATGCAGGGTGGGGAAACATCTGGGGCTAGCCCCAAATTGGATTTCTGATCAGCAGTTGGTTCGAAGCCTTCGGCCCATGGAGTGAATGTTTTTGATAATACGCTGTTTTCTTCAGAGATGGAGATGAATGATCTAGGATCGGTTAGTGGTTCCTGAATAATGAAGATTAATGGGTGCTTGGAAAGATGCAAAGAGCGACTGAAGTTGATTATCCTGATGGAGATGCTTGCAGATGATATTGAATACTATTCAAGGCACTCTTTTTATTGTAAGTTCATGGGTTTGAGAGTCTCGCTGCAATTTTTGGAATCCTGGGCTCAGCGGACTTGGATGCCGGAGGGGGAGATGGAGATTAGGCTCCTTGTGAACAACTTTTTTATGGTCTCTTTTGATTGCATGGCAGATCAGAATAAGGTTTTCGAGGGTGGCCCCTATTTTTATAACCAGGTGGGTTTGTTTATCAAGCCATGGCATGCTGGCTTCAACCCGACTGAGGCATTACCGAGTCAGATCCCAGTTTGGGTTTGGTTGTCATGGTTTCCAGTTGAGTGTTGGAGGGATGACGTGTTGCATTTGGTGGCTTCAATGCTCGGTAAACCTATTGGGTCTTCACAACAGACACAGTATAAAAAGGTAATGACTTTTGCTCGTATCTGTGTAGAAATTGATTAAGCAAGCCACTGCCAGATTCTATTGAAGTGAGTGCTGGATCATATACTTGGGTGCAACAGCTAGATTATGAAACCCTACCTTTTCGGTGTCGTCTTTGTCATGAATATGGGCACTTGCAGCGTAGGTGCCCTAGGGCTAAACCTGTGGTGCCCCAACCTTCTCAGCCTTCTCGTAATCCACCTAGGGCTGATAATGGTAAGGAGCCTATTCCGGGTGATGATAATGGAGATGATGGCTATGTCCCTATCAAGGCTCACAATAGGAATCGAGGCCAGAAGCAGACCTTGAGGGAGAGGCAGGTTGATGAAACTTTTAATAGGTTTGAGGTGCTGGATGATCTCAGCCAGGTGGAAGTGAATCCGGGGTTGCTAAACTTGGATCAGGGAACTTTGGGTACAGGACAAGATGGGCCACCATTAGAGGCCATGTAGGTTGTGCAAGAGATTGGGGTTGGGCAGATGGATACGGATCAACAATTGATTGCCCAGTTTGAACAAGAATCTTCTATTGGAGCTTCGAAGAGTGGTGGAGGTGGTTCCCCATTGCCCCTAAAAGGAGGCAAGAATGTGGGGAAGAGCTCTTTGGCCTCCTCTCTTTTGGGTATTCAGCAAATTGAACTAAAGAAAGGGGTTGGTGACAGGACTTCCAAGCTGGGAAGGAAGAAGGATATGGATAAGATTAAATTAACTAGAGAAACTTTGGTGGAGTCAGGGTCAGTCAAGACTCTGGATTCACATTTTTCATGCCCCCAAAAATGATTGTTCTCTCATGGAATGTAAGGGGCTTGAACAGTGGCCCTCGACAAAAAGCTGTTCGTGATTTGGTTAGGAATCATTCTCCAGATGTTCTTTTTCTTTAGGAGACTAAATTATCTGTAGATAATATGATGGCCATAGCTCCTAAGTTGTGGAAATATGGTGAATGCCAGTGTATGGGGGCTCTTGGTGCTTCTAGAGGGGTGGCTTGCTTTTGGAACCCTCGGAAGATTTTCCCTCTCTGGTGGATGTCCTCTAGATCCTCTATATCCCTAGTCACCTCTTGGTATGAGACTGGTGAGTGTATTCTCCTCTCTAATGTGTATGCTCCTGTTTAGTTTCCAGGTAAACAACTTCTATGGTCCCATCTTCATTTTGTTCGTAGCTTAGCTCCTTACCATCTGTGGGTTATGGCTGGTGATTTTAATGCTATTGTGGAGTTGTCTGAGAAAAGAGGTGGTATTCCTAGGTTGGAGCCTTCTGCTCTATTATTCAGAGATAGCATTTCTGAATTAAATCTTATTGATGTTCTGCCAAGTAATGGTCGCTTCACTTGGAATAATAGGAGGATTGGTGAGAGTTGTGTTGCTGAGAGGCTTGATCGATTTTTGGTTTCCTGTTATTGGGTTGGAGACTTATGGTCCACTCGATCTGAAATTCTTGATTGGAGAGGTTCTAATCATTGGCCTATTAAGCTTAGTATTATCTCTGCTCGAGGGCCTCGTTCTCCCTCATTCAAGTTCTAGATTATGTGGTTACGGGATCCTACTCTTCATGAACATGTGGCTGAGTGGTGGCAGATTGGTAGACCAGCTTTTGGTACAGCAATGTACACATTCTCCAAGCTTCTTTAGTTTGTCAAATATCAGCTTAAAAGGTGGAATCGACAATGTTTTGGTAATATCTTTCATGCTAAGGTCGCTGCCCAGGAGGAGTTGAATAATATTACGCGATTGATTCGTGAGAATGGGGCCTTTGAGGATCTTCTAAGGGAGGAGGCTAAGACTTTGAAAGTGGTTGAGGAATTTGAATTGCGGGAAGAAATCTATTGGAAGCAAAAGGCCCGGGTTGAATGGTTACAGGAAGGTGATAAAAACACTGCCTTCTTCTTCAATTCTGTGAAGGACAGAAGGCATGGTAATTCCATTCCTTTTTTGGTGAATGATAGGGGTGAACGTCTTGCCTCATTTCAGGAAATCTCTGCTGAGGCAGCTCAGTATTTTGCTACTTTATTTAGGGAGGATTCTTGTGGGGGCTCTGTTGAGGAAGCACAGGTTCTTTCTTGTATTCCTCAGTTGGTCTCTAGGGAGGCGAATGAGTATTTGTTGAAAGATATCTCTCTTGATGAGTTGGAGGGGATTGTGTTTCAGATGAAGAAGGGTAAAGCTCCTGGTCCCGATGGCTTCCCGATTGATTTTTTTCAGGAATTCTAGGATATCATAAAGTTGGATCTTCTGGCGGTTGTCCTTGAGTCCCAGAGGAATAAGCAGATGCTTTAGGCTCTGAATTCCACCTTCCTTGCTCTCATACCCAAGTGTGAAGGGGCTGATAGGTTATCTCAGTTTCAGCCTATCTCTCTTTGCAATGTGGCTTACAAAATCATTTCTAAGTTATTGGCTGAGAGATTGAAGAAGTGGCTTAGAGTGCTGATTTCAGAGGAATAGAGTGGATTTGTGGCGGGACGTCAGATTCTTGATGGGGTTGTCATTGCTACGGAGACCATCCACTCCATGGACAACTCCCACGAGAAGGCTATGTTCATTAAGCTGGATATGGGTAAGGCTTATGACAGGGTTAGATGGTCTTTTTTGCAGAAGATCCTTGTTTCTTTTAGTTTTGGTGAGGAGTGGATCCATTGGGTCATGAGTTGTGTCAAGTCTATTTCCTTCTCAGTTTTGGTAAATGGAGATCATTCTAAACTTTTTGGTGCCTCTAGGGGCTTGTGCCAAGGGGATCGTCTTTCTCCGTATCTTTTTCTGCTTCTTGTGGAAGGCCTTGGACATTTGTTGAAAAGAAGGGTGGAGCTTGGCACCATTCAGGGTTGGCGATGGGGTGGAGACTTGCCTCCGCAATCTCATTTACAATTTGTTGATGATACTGCCCTGATGGGGATGGCTACTATTAGGGAAGCTACTAACTTGAGGGAGGTGTTGGACATATATCTTGTTGCTTTAGGACAATTGATTAATGAGGAGAAGTCATCCATATTCTTCTTCAATACGCTGACCCCCATTCAGAGAAGAATTGCTAATATCTTGAGGTTTCAGATAGGGGTTCTCCCTTTGACGTATCTAGGTTTCCTAATTTCTATTTGCCATCTTCCTAAGGGTTCTTGGCAGAATATTATTGATAAGCTCCGTGCAAAAGTTAATCATTAGACCCACAGATGGTTGTCTTTTGTGGGGCGGGTTCAACTTCTCAAGTTGGTGGTGCAGGCTCTTTCTACCTACCGATGTATGCTTTAGATGGCTCCGATGGGTTTTCTGAGGGAGTTGGATTCTCTTGCAAGGCAGTTCTTATGGGCGGGAAGTTTGTCATCCTCCGAGTGGAGCCTGGTCAAGTGGGAGGTTGTGTGTAGCCCAAAGCAATTTGGTGGTCTTGGTCTTCGACAGTCTGCGTTATCTGGAGTGGCTGTGGCTGCTAATCTCTTTTGGAGATGATGTGTGGAACAGGATCAGCCATGGGCTAGGATATTATCTCATAAGTATTTCCCGAGGATTCCCCAGCAGGATCTCCCTCGTTACCCTCTTGAGGGGAAAGGTTCAGTGATTTGGAATACTCTTCAGAAGGGTGCAAAGCTCATCAAGGAAGGTTTATTTTGGATTTGTAGACGAGGAACTGAAGCTCTCTTTTGGTTAGATTCTTGGGATGGATTCCCTCCACTTACTTCTCAGTTCCCCAACCTTATTCCTTTGTGCCAAAGATTTCTCGAGGCTGGCTGGGCTAGGATGAGTGACTTCAAGTCTGTTGCTTCTTTTGGTCAGTTGGAGGTAGCTCATTGGAAGGATCTCGCAGTGTGGCCAGATTTGGGACTTGCGGAAGATAGTGCTGAGCTTCACAAGATTCTTCATAGTAGGAGTTGTAGTTCTCTTCTGGAAGAGGATATTCTTGCTTGGACCCATAATCCTAAGGGGATTTACTCTGTTGCTTCTGGTTATCAGGTGTTATTGGCTCAGAAGCTAACAGGGGTAGAGGTTCATTGGTGGAAAAGGGTGTGGAATAAACTCTTGTGGCCTAAATGCAACTGCTTTGTTTGGACCTTGGCTTGGAATAGGTGTTTGACCTGGGATAACATTCGTAAACGGGGATTTCAAGGACCTTCAATTTGTGTTTTGTGTGGGGGAGCTGAAGAGGATTCTTCACATTTGTTCTTTCGGTGCCCCTTTGTTGTGCAGCTGTGGCATTGGTGGAGGGAGGTTTGGAAGCTTCCTTGTATTCATGCATGCTCTTTGGTTGAATTCTGGGATAGTATGGGAAGACCTCCTTCTATGGCTTCCTTTTTGCAAGAAGTTTGGTTCGTGGGTCCTACCTTTCTGCTTTGGCAGATTTGGCTGGAGCGGAACGGCCGAATTTTTCATGATCAGAAGTTGGTGGGTTAGCAAGTTTGGCTGCGTATGCTAGGAATGGTGCAAGAGTCAGTTTCAGCTAAATGTGATGTGGTTTTCCCCTTGGAGAGAGGTGATGATGAGTTGGTGGCCAGACTGGGTCTTCAAGAAATTCATTCTTCTTTTGTCAGTTCCAGGAACTGTAGGCATGGGAAAAAGAGGGTTCATCAGGTTGGAAGGTGGTTACCTCCTCCCAATGGATTTTTAAAGATCAATATTGACGGTTCTTCTAGGGGCAATCCTGGGCCTGCTGGAATTGGTGGAGTTGGTAGGGACTCAGCTAGGTCGGTGATTTTTCTGTTCTCTATACATGAGGGGGTGAAGACTGTTAACTTCATGGAGGGTCTGGCAATTCTGCATGCTATTACGAGGGCCCTTGCTTTGGGATGGAGAAAAGTTATTTGTGAAGCTGATTCACAAATTTTGATTAATCTCTTGAATGAACGTAAGATATCTGATATTAATTGGCAGTTGGCTTCGGTGGTTCAGCGGATTCTTCAGGTTAGTTCTCAGATGGAGGAAGCATCCTTTGTTCACATCCCGAGGGAGTGGAATCAAGCTGCCAACTACTTGGCCAGATGGGCCTCTGAGCATGATAGTGGTTGGAAGGTTGAGGATTGGGATCAGGTTAACCCTGAGTTGCATCTAGATTTAGACCAATTCTTGGAGGAGGATAGGAGGATACCTGGGGATAGTTGATGTTATTTATGTTGTGGGGTTTTCACCTTATTTTCTAGGGCTAGGTCCCTTGGTTATTATTGTAATGCTCTTTTTTGATTTCTAATAAAGTTTTTACCCCTTTGTTTTAAAAAAAAAAAAAAATGAAATAAATATTAAAAATATTTATTTAGACAGAGTCGTGTCATTTTTAGGTGTATACATTTTGCCCCTCTTTGATGCAATGTGTTTTATCACATTGTTTCAAAGAAGTATAAATTTTTGATAATGATACATGCCCCAGTTTGCCCCTGGTACAGGTTTGTATGATGCTAGGATGCCCCCTCGAGAGATTGGACAGAAAGAAAATTTTGAGGGCGTGAGATGGACAATCTCACAATGAAGAAGGTTGAACAGTTAGGTTAGGGTGAAGAAAATAGGCTATGGCTTGAGAAAATGGCAGAGAAAGGGCAGGGAGAGTAGGCTAGGTAGGTTGGCATGCCTATATATAGAAGCTGGGTCCACAATCCTAGTCATTTGCACATTTGTCATTTTGTGAGAGATACTTGGAGCTTAGCAGAGCGCAAGAGCTAGAGCAATCAACAGAGAGATGGATATTCCACACGAGCATCATTTAGAGCGGGTTTGACGATTCATGTGGTCAGTAGAGGTAGGACCCCGGTACGTATGTCATCAATTTTAGGCTAGGTGCATTTATGAGTGTAATAAATGTGTGTGAAAGTTACTTGAAGTGAATGTGCAGCTCTAGGTTTTGGCGCATTTGTGCCCCGAAACGATGCATTTGTAGCGTGTTGGTGCATCTAGGACGTCTTGTTGCACGTTTGCTAGTTTTGTGCATTTAGGATAAGTTTCTATGCATTTGTTATGCTTTGATGCATTTAAGGTGTTATGTTGTGCATATGTTAGTTCTGCACATTTGTGGTACAGAGCTATGCATTTGTAGCAAAACCGCGCATTTACTCCATTTGGCTATGCATGCATTATGATGCTACACATTTGCTCTGATATGACACAAATGTTACCTGGAATGACACATTTGTTTAGGATAGTCAGTTACTTAGTGAAATTGACTAAATTGGCATCCTAATTGATGTGGCAATTGATAAGCAATCTCTGAGATTGGTAGAATCTAGACAAGAGATGATATGCTTGGTTTGATCAATTTGATATGTTAAGTAAGTGATGTTGATAGGTTTGATAGTTGAGCAGGTTTGCATTGATATGGTTATGGTTGACACATTGCTTTGTTGATTCTAGGAGGATATTTCTAACACTCTCATGTCACGAGAGAAGTTTCTTGTTATGATGCAGTAGTGACACATGTTGACAGAGGCAAATTGTTTGATGCTTCGTACTATTGGATTATATTATGTGTGCTTCATGCCTGAGGTTTGTGTGAACCTCAGGCTGCTGACTACTTTGGTGGGGTGCTTCCACAATGATGATGGGACATTCGAGCTCCCCATCGATGAGATCACTATCACTTTGGAGGATGTCTATAGGATCTTGCACTTACCTATAGTAGGGGAGCAGGTAGAGTATGACTCTCAGTGTGATTCCAGTTTAGCTCAGTGCAGGAGGGTATTTGATGATCTTGACATAGTGGGGTTAGTTATCAGCTGGCAGGACATGTATGATGACTATGACTATTTTCTTGGGATTGTGGCTGGCTTGATTGGAGGTGTTGTATTCCTTGATCAGAGATCACATGGTTTTCTAGTTGGCTGGGGTTAGACTTTGGAGAGGATGCTGACTGAGGGCACCCATTTTGCTAAGGGTGTCTACATTCTGGCCCATCTATACCATGATATGCATTAGGTTGTCTACCATGGAGTAGCTAGTCTGTCTGTTATAGTTCTGGGCTTGGGAGCATATTGCCGTGACCCAGCCCATTTGCACATTTCACTAGCAGCCGAATGATCTATACTCTTATGGATACATTGATGTACTTACTCAGCACAAGATGGGTAAGTTAGAGTACTAGCAGCATCAGTTGGATAATGTGGATGTAGTTGTATGGTGACCTTACATAGAGTGTGAGGTTTGGGAGGATGAGGATGACGAGCTGCCCTACATGTTTTAGACTCGGTGGTTGATTGGTCAAACTCCACACATACTGGAGAGGCAGATAGTCAGTTGTGTCCTTTGGTAGTCTGGGCGAGTGTAGGGTATGCCATAGGGGTAGGCCCTTTTTGTGAGGACTTTTTTAGAGCGCCGGCGATGGGGACCTATGGCTTCCTATGAGGAGGCCTAGATAGATTTTTTGTACATTCCTTATTAGGCATGGCCGATGAGGAGGGAGATCGTGGATGCAGGGATGACACGTGATTACGAGGATTAGTTTTCGGCACATCCATTCCCCAGGTATTCGGGACCGAGAGAGCTAGCTCCTCACCTAGAGGAGGTGGAGTCAAAGGAGGAGGAGGATGGAGGTAGATGGAGGAGACAACAGAGGAGGAGGAGGGGTGGAGATGGCGGAGGCCAAGGAGATGGAGAAGACGACCGAGGAGGGGGCCGAGGAGATGGAGGAGACAATGAAGGTGACAGCCAGCTGAGACAGCGGCAGAGAGTGGGGCAGGCCCCAACCCAGCAAGAGGCACAACAGGTCGCTCAATAGGCAGTGGTTCAGCTGGCAGTGCAGCAGGCAGTACAATAGGTAGTTGCATCACATGTACCACAAGCACTTGATAGGCCTGATCTATAGTAGTAGGTGCAGAGGGATGCAGTGACACTGCTACGAGGACATGTTAGACAGTTGAGGGCACAGTTGAGAGCCATGGAGGCTTGGAGAGATGGAGACGTATGGATTATTTCTGGCATCACTACAGAGCAAGATGTCACCTTGGCCAAGGTACATGCTTTGATAGGTGAGAGAGATGCAGTGTTGGCCAGGGTACATGCCTTGATAGAAGAGAGGGATGCATCCATAGCCACCTTGGGTACTGACGCGACCACAACATTTCTTGTTACACAGGCCCAGGCCCAGGTTACATAGGTGATGGGAGAGTTGGCCATAGTGTGAGCCCAAACACAGTACTACAAAGGCTTATATCATGGGGCGGTGCGAGCAAATGAGAGGACACCGAGTTACAGTAGCCAGTCAGTGGCTATGTCCTCATGGAGTACAGGTGGTTCATAATCAGTGGCTTTGGGCATGGGCCCATAGTAGTCTGGGATAGGCTAAGGTAGAGGAGAGGGAGAGGGCAGTGCCGGGAGCAGTATCCCACGACAGCAGGGGTAGCTATGATTTTGGACAGATTTTTGCCTTGTACATATATATTTTTTTGATGGCTCATGGATGGCTAGATTATGTATATGTCACTCATGTTTTGTACAGCTACTGAGACATGTATCATTATTATTATGATGTTATATATACATCTGTTGTGATTTGAGTCATGGATGATGAATTGATATTGTACACTTGGACATTTTTATGTTTTATGACTATATATGATGATGCAGTTATGATGGCCTACATGCATTTAGTATTATGAGATGATTATGGATGCACTCTATATGTTATGGACACTTTTATGTTTTTGTGTTTATGTATGATGATGCAGTTATGATGGCCTACATGCATGTTGCATTATGTGATGATTATGGATGCACTCTATTTGTGATGTTTATATGTTATGCAAATGTTATGATATCTAGTGTGTAACACCTGTTATGCAAAAAATGGTATGATATGATTACTGTCAGCTATGTTTTTTAGGGTTTTCTGATGAGATATTATGTATGCATCTATGTTATGTTGTTACAAATGTATATGGATGATTGAATGAACCTATATGTATGCAAAATGAATTAATCAAATTAATGACTATCTCACCTAAAATGAAATGCAAAATGTGATATGTATGATTTAATGCACCTATATGTATGCAAATGATCTAATCAATGAAATGACTATCGCACCTAATATGAAAATGCAATATGATACTATGTTTTTGTTATGTCCAAGTGTACTAAATCAATGTAGACGAGACCCGATGAAAGACACAATGATAGACAAGAATTTGACTGGTAGAAGAAACGCAAATGAATGAATCACAAGCCTTTATTTATTTGTAGACATTGGCACTTTAAAAAAAATCATTTTATTTATGAATGGTATACGAAATGCAATTGGATATGCTTGGATGCAGATATTTGTCATCTTAATCTGGCAAATATTTTGAAGTGCTTGATTTCATCATTGAGTGATTTTTTGTTTTTTTTGTGTTTTAAAATGTTGTAAGCAAATACAAGAATCTAGGTATAATTAAACCATGATGACCTGAGTATCCCTTACATGGATTTTTATATAGCAAGCTAATACAAGCATCTACTCAAAATTGAATCTAGATGACCTGAGTATTTCTTGCGTCAACAGACAATGATTACACCCGTTTCATGTTTAGACCTCTGATGTTCTCAATGATCATTATGTTGATCATGTCTTTAGACAAGGCTTCACATTACTAAAGATAAACCCACAAGAAGCAAACAAATAATATAATCATGCCCCCATCATAGCATCTCTAGTTTTTGATATTCTTGAGTAGTGTAGAAAGACATGATAACAAAATCAAGACTCTGAAACTTAACCTGCTCACAAACACAAAACATTCTTGCATTAGATGTGTCTTCTTTCCAAAATTTAGATAAAATCATTTTGAGTGATTAGGTACTTATTTGTTTTGCTTTAGATAGGTTGATGTCTTGCGTCAAAATTTTTGTTTGGAAGCATGCTTTGTTGTGCTTGCGTGTCCAGTGAAAGGTATCATAATCCTTATTGGTGTCCTCTTAGAACATGTGGCACTGCAGAATCCAACTCCGTAACTAGGTCGAGGACATGCCCCCAGTCAAGTAGAGGTTTCTAGATTTATTATGGATGAAAAACTATGAGACGCTAATGGTAGACTTGATGGGACGGGCCCTAAGGGATGGACCTAGTGCCTCGGGGGCTCATTGATAATGGCCTTGCCTACGTGATGATGCAGAGGCAACGTAGTTCAGGGTGAACCTAGTGGACCTAAGACCTAGGTGATGGGAAATGGTGTGGACGTGGATGGACTAGAGGATGGGCGATAGGGTATGGAACAGATGGGAAAGGAGCCTCGGGGGTGCATCAGTACTAGATGGCCTTGCCTACATGAAGATGTAGAGGGGACATAGTTCAGAAAAGGTACTAATGATGGGGTTGTAGACGACTTGATGTTTTTGGGATTTTCTAGATTTTGCCAATGTTTTGATGTTTACAAGAGGTTTGGATGGCAATTTGGATAGCCTAAATGCTAGATACTGATGACAAGGGAACACCATGGATAGGTAAATGGATGGGTGATAATGGATAATGGATGGGTAGGTAGAAGGAAATGAGGATGTGATCTCCAAGGACTATGTCGCATAGGAATAACTCAAGATTTGACATGACAAAGCTTATGACGGAGGATGAGAGGATTGGATTGTTTTGAAAAAAACAAGGTATATCAAGAGTTTTTCCAAAGCATGTTTCAACATTTTTCCCCCATATCTCTATCAAGATCAAAAGAGGAATGGGGAATGAATGGACTCAATATGATAGGTATATGTAGGATAAGGATGATAGGATGGAAAATGATAGGGTCAATGAGACAATGCACTCCCAAGGGTAAATGATGTGGAAGATCAACCTACACA
Organism: Cunninghamia lanceolata; assembly: GCA_027924645.1. NCBI lineage: Eukaryota > Viridiplantae > Streptophyta > Pinopsida > Cupressales > Cupressaceae > Cunninghamia > Cunninghamia lanceolata. The sequence continues at coordinate 10,536,018 of BSBN01000112.1, read as the reverse complement.
TGACGTATGTTTGCCAGATTTTTATCATGGTACTTATCCAAGGTGCCTGTTTGCTAGGTTTTCACCATTAGATGAAAGGATTTTTCTTTACTTTTTATTTTTTTATTTTTCTTTTTCTCTCTTTTTTTTTGAATATTTGGATAGGATAGGTGGAATACGGACAAGAGGGGCTCAAGTGTCTATTGCCATGAAAGGTGATAGTCCCACTAGATGGATGTTGTCGCATGGACTATGTCAAGTGTTCTCATAGATGTTAGTAGGGGATTGCATGAAAGTGAGATGGAGAAGGTAGATAGTAGATTATGGAAGGTGTGATAGTGGATTATGATGTAGATTATGTAAGAGTTATGCAAGGATGGAGGGAAGGATTATGTAAAAGCATGGACCATAGGAATAGGATGGGGAAGATATGTAGGATAATAGTGGAAGGAAGGGGAGATGGAGGTATACAAAGGAGTCATGGGATGGAGGGGAACCATGACCAATGGTTGCACATATTGTGATAAACATTGAAGCTTATGATGGGAAGGTGGGGTAAGAAGCAATGGAGATTTTTGCTTGGTGGATGGGTGCTATAGGCATTTAGGGACCCACATAGACTAAGTGTTTTTCTAATTTTTGCTTGTCATGTGGGATGGAAGAATTGGAGACTTTTGGATGGAATGGGATTTTTTGATGGAAAAGGAGAAAGTGATGGTTGGGATGCCTCATTTAACTTGATGGCTTTTTGCTTAGGTACCCAGACCATTTTGCTTGTAGACTTTACCTATGAAGGTATGGGCTTGGGTATATGCAGCTTTTGTGCAGCTTCTGAGGTAATTACTTGTTGCTTGGGTACCCACACCTTTTTCATTTTTTGCCTTGAGGTGTGTGGGTGAATGTAACTTTTGAGATGGATTTTTCTTTGATTCTTCAAATTTATTTCCTAAGGTATTAGGACCCTTAGGATTTTTGGCTTTATGAAAGGATGCATCCCAATGTTTATTTTTGAATCCCATAGGCTTGGTGGAATGAGTGGAAGCTTCATGTTTAGACAATATGTGCATCTGTCGGTCATGATTTGAAATGTGAGGGAATGTGTAGATGGATGAATTTGGCGTTGGGAGAAGTGGAAGCAAAGTGGATGGAGGGATAGTAGGAGTTGGAAGGAGTGGAGGTAAAGTGGATGGTGGAAGGTGTATGGTCACATGCTTTTGACATTTGTAGGATGATGGAGGTGGAATGGCAACATACATTTTGGGCATATGATAGGGTTTGCAATGGGTAGGGTAGTGGTGGATTTAGAAGGCATGGAGGAAGTACCAACATCTTTGGATTGTTCACCTTGGTATGTATCCAAGGCCATACGAGCGAGGAGGGACATTGACATGGACGGGCTCCAAAACACCTTGTTCATGAAGGCCTAAGCCTTTATCTTGATAGTTTATATGTTAGAGTATACGGTGGACAATGGGATTATGGGTGATTTGGGCACTAGATGCGAGCTCATTATTTGACGAGGAAGGTGAAGTGGTAGATAATGGTTGTTTCTCTCCTAAGGAAGAACATTCATGGATGAAGGTAGTGAGACCAAGGGGATAGGATAACAGATCTGTAACATGGTCGATAATGGATGGTGGAGGATTATTAGGATCTTGATTATCATTATGCTCACTAAGATCCAATTTATTGGTTTGATCATCTATGTGGACTTGGGAGGCAAGTGTCTCATCAAGGAAAGTGTTAGTGCCTGAATTGACTGACAGTTTTTGAGCAATTTTCATGCAGGCATCTTCCTTAAAAATGTTCTAAGTGTTGGACCTCCTCAGCATTTTTCAGCTGCAGCATCATATTTTCCTGAGGAGAAGGTCATCATCATCATGTTTTCTTCGATGGTGGTCAGCATCATCCCAATCCTGCTGATGAGCTACAGTGTGCCCTGATTTTCTTGCGGGGGGTGATTTTTCAAATTTCTGGTGATCTTCCAATTATCACCTTGCCCTTATATGATGATGATGTCACCCCGATCTTCTGAAGGGGTCATTTTCTAAGTTGTTTGACCCGACCTATTTTTCTTTAGGAGGGTCGTCATCATCATCATCATATTTCCGGTTATCACCGTGTTGCTTGCGAGGGTCATCATATTGTCTACCTGCATGATCTTTCGCTAGGGTGATATTTTAACATCGGGTGATCTTTGTTAAGATCATCCTGATGATGTTGCTGTAAAGTTCTAAGTGCGACCCGATATTCATCGTGGTCATCATATTTTGAACGTCAGGATGATCTTAGTCAATATCATCCTGATGTTGTTGTATCACTTCATGTTCGTTGTTTTATCATCCTGATGATGCTGACGTCATTCTTATGTCAGGGTGATATCTATTTCTCTGCCTATCTGCATCATGATATTTCCGAAGGAGGGGGTGATATTTTCATATTTGAATATCACCCGGATGTATGTTTGTTCCAGCATCATGATGATGCTGATATCAGGGAGATATCCGCCTGTCGGCTTCATGCATTATCCAGTGGGGGGTGATCATTTCAAATATCTGTCATATTCATATATCACCCCGATCTTATAGCGGAGCTACAGTGCAGCATGATATTTGTGCATCAGGATGATATTTCCAAATATCCGGTTATCTTCCGAATATCATCCTGATGCCGACATGTGGTGGTGACGTCATCAAGGTCCGGGAGGTCATATTTCTAACATTACTCATCTTATGAAGATCCCCCAATGTTGCGAATATGATGATGACGTCATCCGGATATGAGGAGGTGCGCAGTAGGCAGATATGCTGATGACGTCAGCAGGATATGACGGTGATGTCATCAGGATGTTCATCGGCCAGACTTTTGGTATCGGCTAAGTAGGAGGATCTTCCTCCGATGGATCAGGTTGTGCCGATGAAGGCGATTATCATGCAGGTTATATTGCGATGATGATGATGACGTCAGGGTGATATTTCAAGCGACAGGATATCATGCTGCTGAAGGATAATGATGATGAAGTCTTATACTAGCGTCGTCAGGAGCAAAAGCACCGACATCATATATGCTCGCGACCTAGTATATAAAGTGTTAAAATGGTTGCTGCAGGGTGCATGTGGGATAATTCGACCCTGCATATTTTCAAATATCATGACGATGTATCTTGGCGGGAAACGGTTGCGACGCACAGTATTCTGCATTTCCCAAGGCCGCGGGTTGGTGCACCATTAATGGCGATTGTTGCAGAGGTATGGGCGATGGTGTGGACGGATCTGGTACCCGATTGAAGGTGTACATCAACGGACAGTGGCGCAGGGCTCGAGGTTTCTTCCTGTCTCCTCCCCTACCTATTGCATTCATGTTTGAGCGCCAATCTGGTAATGCGTTGAGCACCATTTTTCTGATACTGTGTATCTGGCAGGATTTTTGGTCAACCATGTAATTAAGGCTGAGCACCTCCTTGCTGTATATAGCAGGTTGTGTTGCTCATTTGAAGGTTGTTGAAAACTGGACATTTTGGCTCTGTAATAAGATACAGTATGTTTTGGTTGCTCTGTACAGTTGAAACTTGTGAGTTTATGTATCTCCTATTGTACGATTTGGCATGAATCCACTGATTTCATGGTTAATCTTATATGAATAATGCTGTGTTTGCATGTGTTATGCTGATTCTGTCTCCAGTTTTGCATGTATCTTTCTTACTGCAATAGGGATGCCATAAGTATAGACAGCTTAACACTCTTATTTGGGAGATATCTGTAAGGCAGATATCATGTGTATCCCCCTGAAATCCAGTTTTAGCTATTCATGCTGATCATTCACAGGTGTATGTCTACCGACTCCAAGCCCTGGATAGGCACCAATCTAGCTCTATGTTGAGGTTATACACCATGTCCAGCTTTGCATCCAAAATTCAAACTAAACCATCTCTTCCTTCCATCTGTTAGTTGTAGGATTAGGAGTAGGAAACCCTTGCATGCTCTCATCCCTAACCAGACATATATGTCCAAGAACATTGCCCACCTTGTGATCTATCATACAGATCTTGGTCCATACATGAGAGTATTCTGCCTGTTGTTGTTAAGTTAGATCTTTCTATCTTTGAGCTAGTCAAGGTTACATCTTGAGTTATAGGGATACCCCCCTTGGTGCGGCAGAACCAGAAGTGAAGGGGAGGCAGCTCACGCAACCTCCTGTATTTAGTTGGCTGAATCTGCCTGTGCATTAGAAGTGGCAAACCCTAATGCTGATTCAGAAGAAAAGTCAACAAAATGGCGACTCCGCTAGGGACAGAGAGAGTCAAGTAACCTGAGGGCTGAAAAATCTAGTTTCCAGTGAAGTTGTTGCAACAAAAAGGAACCATGTGGTGCTCTGCTGGGGTGATGAATCCAGAAAACAAAAATGCCTTGCTGGCATTCTGTCCTCTGTCTGAGAGGTGGCGACTCTCTTGAAAGAACCAATCAGTGCTGCAACATATATCCAGGTATTCATCTTTGATTCAAAATGTTGAGTTTAGAACAGCAAGCCTGGTCGTGCTCTCAGAGAAGACCATTCTTTATTGAAAGATATAAAGCCCTAAATTTCACAGGGATATATGGTTACCCAAATATTATTCCCAATAAAATTAGAAGATGTTTGCCAAAATATAGTGGATCAGATTCTGAATCGGCAAATAAACATCTGCAAAGATTTTGTAATTTAATAGAAGATTATGAGGTAAAGGATGAAGATGTAGTAATGAGACTCTTTGTTCAGTCATTAGAAGATGATGCTAGGATATGGTTCTCAGACCTGCCTGTTTGTTCAGTTTCTTCATGGATAGATTTAGAAGTTGCATTCCTAGGGCAGTTTGGTGAAAGGTTTGATGTGGCCTCATTGATCATACATTTTATGAATATCCAAAGGGAAGATGAGGAACTGGTTCTAGCCTTTAATCTTAGGTTTATTAAATTGCTTAGGCAGATCCCTGAATATATGAGACCTAATAATGCATTGTGCTTGACAATTTATTTGGCTGCATTTGATGAAGAAATGAGTTATCTGTTGAGAGATAAAGAACCAGTCACACTTCACCAGGCTTTCCAATTTGCTATGGACATAGAAAACAATGAGAAATATGGAATGCCAGTAGGTTTCATGGCTGCAAGTTGTCAAAGCAGTTATCAAAGTGAATATATTTCAGCTCTCCCAGTATGTGCATTGAGAGATGATTGTATAGAGGGAAATATATTTCAGAATAATGTGTGCAGCCATGATGTGATGCATGAAGAAAATGTTGTAGAAAATGTAAGCACATCTTGTAATAATGAAAACAAAGATTGTTATCAGCCTTTAGAAGACAAGCCTGCAGACACAAGGTGCCCTCCAATTGATCAAATGAGAGACATACATGAAGTTGTGTCTTGCAGCAGTGTGCATATCTCAGTTATGCCTGATTATTTATATGAAGTGGATATGCAGAGCTTCACTCTGAATATAGAAAATATTGATTCAAGGGATGGTAGTGAATATGCTAGTGATTGCCAGCATTCAGATGCATATGTGAGCCTTTCAGATGATGAAATATATTTGGATGCTGATTATGAATGTTTCCTTGAAGATTTTGGCCACCTTCATAGTGCAGAGGTTGAAAACTTTGTTTTTGATTATCAGGGCACTGGTGAAGATAAAAAACAAGGTCACTATTTAGAGGTGGATGGGAAAATTGCAGATGTGTGTGCTCATACAGTTGGGAATAGTGTTGATTGCAGGGGTAACTATGAAGCTTTCAGTGTAGGGCTGCATTCTGAGTTATTTCTGCCTTCTCTTGAGACATTTCAGGTGGACATTAATGAAAAAACTACCGTGCATGATGATGATGGATATCTATATGTTCATCAAGATAAATTTGATTATGAGATGTTGCTTGTGCCTGAATATTGCATGTTTGACGCAGAGGAGCTCTTATTTTTTGAGGAAGGGCAGAATTCTGATGTGGATTCATTTGTTTCATGTGAGTCTGTTATTTTTCCAAGCAACATCAGTGACTTATATGATCATGACATTCTACAACTGATAATGATATATGCTGATGAAGCTAGTTGTAGATTTGTTGAAGAAAAAGAAATGAGCAGCAGCACAAATAATTGCCAAGGGGCTTGCTGCAGATAGTTAAATGCTTTTAGGCTTCATTTGAAGAAATCAAAAGAAAATCAGGTGTTTGACAAAGGAAAAGTCTAGTTTTTCCTTTTTGGTGGCCCTGGGCCACCATGTTTATTTTAAAAATAATGTGTTTGGTGATGTAGATCATGGTAACTTTATGCTTCTGTGCCCAATGGATAAGGCACTGGTCTGCATCCCAGAGATCTGGGGTTCTCGCTGCAGTCTTGCACCTGCACGTCCCCAGACAGAGCCACTGTTAGTGCCTGAATTGACTGACAGTTTTTGAGCAATTTTCATGTAGGCATCTTCCTTAAAAATGTTCTAAGTGTTGGACCTCCTCAGCATTTTTCAGCTGCAGCATCATATTTTCTTGAGGAGAAGGTCATCATCATCATGTTTTCTTCAATGGTGGTCAGCATCATCCCGATCCTACTGATGAGCTACAGTGTGCCCTAATTTTCTTGCGGGGGGTGATTTTTCAAATATCTGGTGATCTTCCAATTATCACCCTGCCCTTATATGATGATGATGTCACCCCGATCTTCCGAAGGGGTCATTTTCTAAGTTGTTCGACCTGACCTATTTTTCTTTAGGAGGGTCGTCATCATCATCATCATATTTCCTGTTATCGCCGTGTTGCTTGCGAGGGTCATCATATTGTCTACCTGCATGATCTTTCACTGGGGTGATATTTTAACATCGGGTGATCTTTGTTAAGATCATCCTGATGATGTTGCTGTAAAGTTCTAAGTGCGACCCGATATTCATCGTGGTCATCATATTTTGAACGTCAGGATGATATTAGTCAATATCATCCTGATGTTGTTGTATCACTTCATGTTCGTTGTTTTATCATCCTGATGATGCTGATGTCATTCTTATGTCAGGGTGATATCTATTTCTCTGCCTATCTGCATCATGATATTTCCGAAGGAGGGGGTGATATTTTCATATTTGAATATCACCCGGATGTATGTTTGTTCCAGCATCATGATGATACTGATATCAGGGAGATATCTACCTGTCAGCTTCATGCATTATCCAGTGGGGGGTGATCATTTCAAATATCTATCATATTCATATATCACCCCAATCTTATAGCGGAGCTACAGTGCAGCATGATATTTGTGCATTAGGATGATATTTCCAAATATCCGGTTATCTTCCGAATATCATCCTGATGCTGACATGTGGTGGTGACGTCATCAAGGTCCGGGAGGTCATATTTCTAACATTACTCATCTTATGAAGATCCCCCAATGTTGCGAATATGATGATGACGTCATCCGGATATGAGGAGGTGCGCAGTAGGCAGATATGCTGATGACGTCAGTAGGATATGACGGTGACGTCATCAGGATGTTCATCGGCCAGACTTTTGGTATCAGCTAAGCAGGAGGATCTTCCTCCGATGGATCAGGTTGTGCCGATGAAGGCGATTATCATGCAGGTTATATTGCGATGATGATGATGACGTCAGGGTGATATTTCAAGTGACAGGATATCATGCTGCTGAAGGATAATGATGATGAAGTCTTATACTAGCGTCGTAAGGAGCAAAAGCACCGACATCATATATGCTTGCGACCAGTATATAAAGTGTTAAAATGGTTGCTGTGGGGTGCATGTGGGATAATTCGACCCTGCATATTTTCAAATATCATGACGATGTATCTTGGCGGGAAACGGTTGCGACGCACAGTATTCTGCATTTCCCAAGGCCGCGGGTTGGTGCGCCATTAATGGCGATTGTTGTAGAGGTATGGGCGATGGTGTGGACGGATCTGGTACCCGATTGAAGGTGTACATCAACGGACAGTGGCGCAGGGCTTGAGGTTTCTTCCTGTCTCCTCCCCTACCTACTGCATTCATGTTTGAGTGCCAATCTGGTAATGCGTTGAGCGCCATTTTTCTGATACTGTGTATCTAGCGGGATTTTTGGTCAACCATGTAATTAAGGCTGAGCACCTCCTTGCTGTATATAGCAGGTTGTGTTGCTCATTTGAAGGTTGTTGAAAACTGGACATTTTGGCTCTGTAATAAGATACAGTCTGTTTTGGTTGCTCTGTACAGTTGAAACTTGTGAGTTTATGTATCTCCTGTTGTATGATTTGGCATGAATCCACTGATTTCATGGTTAATCTTATATGAATAATGCTGTGTTTGCATGTGTTATGCTGATTCTGTCTCCAATTTTGCATGTATCTTTCTTACTGCAATAGGGATGCCATAAGTATAGACAACTTAACACTCTTATTTGGGAGATATCTGTAAGGCAGATATCATGTGTATCCCCCTGAAATCTAGTTTTAGCTATTCATGCTGATCATTCACAGGTGTATGTCTACCGACTCCAAGCCCTGGATAGGCACCAATCTAGCTCTATGTTGAGGTTATACACCATGTCCAGCTTTGCATCCAAAATTCAAACTAAACCATCTCTTCCTTCCATCTGTTAGTTGTAGGATTAGGAGTAGGAAACCCTTGCATGCTCTCATCCCTAACCAGACATATATGTCCAAGAACGTTGCCCACCTTGTGATCTATCATACAGATCTTGGTCCATACATGAGAGTATTCTGCCTGTTGTTGTCAAGTTAGATCTTTCTATCTTTGAGCTAGTCAAGGTTACATCTTGAGTTATAGGGATACCCCCCTTGGTGCGGCAGAACCAGAAGTGAAGGGGAGGCAGCTCACGCAACCTCCTATATTTAGTTGGCTGAATCTGCCTGTGCATTAGAAGTGGCAAACCCTAATGCTGATTCAGAAGAAAAGTCAACAGAAAGTGGGCATTGTTGGATCATGGATAGGACTATGTGGAGGATGGGTAGGAGTAATGGAGGTTTCTTGCTCATGGATGGTTATGGGGTTATGGATAGATGGGGTAATAAGATCATGACCATGGAATACATAAAGTTGGCTAAGAGGATCATCATGGTTTGCTTGATCATAGATAGGACCTTGATCATAGACAGGATCATGATCATAGATAGGATCTTGATCATAGACAAGATCATGATCATAGATAGGATCTTGATCACAGAAAAGATTAAGTTTCTCATGGATAGCCTCTTCATAGGTAATATCTTGATCATGGAAAAGATAAATGTTATTGATGGGTTCTATGGAGATGCTTTGATCCTGATTTACATAAAGGGTTGATGTTTCCACATGCTCTAAAGTATACTCTTGACATAACTCTTGATTTTCTTGAATTGAAGTGAAGGTAGAAGACTCTTAGATAGGATCTTGGTCAACAACATGAAGGTACGATGGACCTTGACTTTGGTTCACGATAGGAGGCTCTTCAATAAGCTCAAGGGGTTGCGGATTACATGACGAGGTTGGAGCAATGAACATGTTTGAAGGTTCTTTAATAGGCTCTGGGATAGGTGGTTTATTACATGGAGATGGTTGGTTCCTTGTTAATAGCCATTGGATCACATTCTTCATGAGTGTATGGGTGGATGGGCAATATAACAGATGGAGAATAATGGTAGAAGGTGTAGGCTTATGATTAAGGTTAGGATTGCTTGTGCTGGATGGGGATGAAATTGGATGAGTGGATTTGGATTTCTCCATAGATTTTCTTTTTCTTTTAGATTTTGTAAAGAGTCTTTCGAGAAAATCATTTAATGACTCTTTGGTTGACGGATTAGAGCTTGGGGAACTTGATGGTGGTGTTGGTGTAGAACTAGTATGCTTTGGGATATGTATTCTAGGGGATGGTGAAGGAGCACTAGTAGATGGAGTGGTATATGATTTCAAACTTAAGGTGATGTTTCCCTTATCAATAGTATCATTAAGACAGGTTAAGTATGTACGATCTTGGTGTGAGGTGTGACTAGTACTGGCATGCTCATGTTGGGAGGGATTTGGTTCACGTGGATAATCTTTTTCCCTATATTTGTCAAACTTGGGCACATCGAAACTATAAGAGAAAGGTATCTTAGCCAAGCTTTTATCAAATGGATAAGGAGATATGCCCTCTAGCAAATATCATTTTGTGGAAGATCCAATTTGTAAGATCGCCACTTCTTGTTGTGTGGCTTGGATTTGTTGGGTAAGTGCTTCTAATTGATTTGTCATATCCTCAGAAGCTGATACAAGACTGAAGTGGGTGCTCAAAAAGGTAGGTGTTTTTCTAACGAACTGTATGGAAGTGCTCATTGTGATAGATACGTAGGAACAGATGCACAGGAACAAAGTGTATATGCATAACAACAGGGAACAAAAGTGAAGATCTGGTGAAAACGGATGAGCCAAAACAGAGTACGGATGCCTAGCTATAGGTAGCAAAAGTGCAAGACTGGTAAAAAATAGACGCGCAGCAGAACTGAGTAAATGCGCAACAAAAAATAGATGCGCAACAGGATGAAGCAAATGTGCAGCAGGATGAAGCAAATGCACAGATCTATCTATTTTGCCTGATTTTGATTGCTTTTGACTTGGTAATGGCATGTTCTTCAATGTTTTTTTTTTTTGGTTCTTGGTTTGACTAGTGCTCTTTTTTATTTGTTTCTTTGATTATGGCAAGAAAGACACATCACACACAAAGATTATTTTCATGATTGTTTGATTTTTTTTGTTTTTTTGCTTTTTTGATTACAATACATGCACAATCCTAAGGTTGGCCAGGACAGTATTCAATGAGTTCCAACTTGGTTTTTACACTAGCCACTTGCATAAAGGCAGACAACTAATAGCTTGGTAGCACCAGCTCCCATCCACGGCACTTACTTCTCATGCATACTAGGCTATAGTTCTTCTGAAGAGTTGAACTTTCCCATCTCTACACTAAATGAGTGTATGACGTTGGATGGCTCTGGAGAATATTTTCCTCCTGTGTCACCAAAAAGGGGATTTTGGCTTCTATAAACAATGGATATGTAGTAAGGGCGACCGTTCGGGTGGTTATATTTGTGGCAGCACTACTCTCCGTTATGGAGTCTCCCAGCCTGCAAGGATTACACCTTGCAGGGTTTATGGGGAGGTTGGCTATTGGTATAACTAATCCGCACTCATTGTTTGAATCTTTCTCCTCAAACATAGTTTATTTATAGTGGATCGGAAGAGCTTAGTGTTAGCCCGTTACCACTTAAGGTTGTCCCGCTTGGAAGGAAGGAATTCCAAGGGCAGGCCTCTCCAATGGAAACACATGCAAAATGATGATTTTGGCATTTTTTTCACCCAGTTAAGAGGAGAGAATTGTCCTATCATCATTCCAAAATCATAGAAAATAATGATTCTTTCCTCCTATTTAAAAGGAGAAAAACTAAATGAGTTACTCTATTTGGGCACACAAGATTTGTTAACTTTGAAAAAGCTTTTTGAAAGCAATTGTTGAATTTTAATCCTCCTAGTTGGGACTATGTTCAAGTTGTGATGCAACAAGTACAAGTTACTTCCCTCCTATTTAGAATCTAAGTGAAATTTGCATGAACAAGTTTAATTACTTCCTTTGTTATTTAGATCTAGATAAGAGTTAACCATTCAACTATATGCCTAACCAGCTCTTAACTTGCAAGGTGGATTTGAGAATATTCTTGCAAATGATGTTAGTGTTAGAAATTTCTAGAGAAATAGCCCAAAAACCCTAGCAGAATGAATGTATGCGCAGATACAGTGAATGTAAGCATAGATACAAATACACTATTACAGAGAATGTATGCGTATAAGAAGAGAATAAATGAGTAGATTTAACATATGCACCATAATAAAAGATAAATGTGCTAGAACAGTGAACAAATGTGTAGTTCTGATAGATGCGCCATAATAGAGGATAAATGTGCCGGAATAGTGAGTGAATGCGTCGGTCTAACAAATATGCAGCAATAGAGAATGGATGCACAAAAATGTCTTGTGTATGGATTCTAACACAAAATCTCAATTTTGAAGTGAAATTGGGGCAAGGGCGCACCATAAATGTTATTAGAAAATGTGGAACAATATCAATATAACAATATAATCCAATAACTCAATAGAAAATGATGTAAACACAAGTAAACCAAGAATATACCTTCGAAGACCATTTTACCTCTGTGCTTCCATTGGTCGCCTATCTACTCTTGAACTAGATGGTAATGAAGCTCTCAGAAGTGTGCACTTCCTTGCTGTTGAAGATGACGAGAGTAGAATGGCTATGATATGGACTATGCAATGGAGACTAAACTACAATGCAACTATAATGGATATGGATTGATAATGGAGACATGGTGATGATAATGGATTTGTAATGTAAATGCTATGAAGGTGATTTTGCCAAAGGCACACTGTAATGATTCATGCAGAGTAAGGTTTCTTAAGCTTGGATCCTTCGAATGGAGGAATAGGGGTTGCATTTATAGATTTGTGAGAGAGAAGATCAATGGTATAGAATGAATAAGAAGATCAACAGTAGAGGAAATTTGAGTGGATGTGCACGAATAGGGAGAGGACAAGTGTCCTACTCCTTCATGCATCATGTGAGTTAACAGAATAGATTGGGGAGTTAATTGAGATGATTGATCAGTTAATAGAATTGATTGGAGAGATAAGTGAAATTGATTGAAGAGTTGACTGAGATGATTGAACAGTGAACTCAAAAGACTAATTAGTTAACAAATTTGATTAATGAGTTAACTAATCTGACTGAAGGAGAAATAGGACATGTGTGTGAGAGAATATTAGGTAATTAAATATTGGAATATTTAATTACATGTGCACGTGGATTAATTGAATTACTTTTGGTATTAATTCAATTTTGGAGGAAAAAGATAATTTAAATAAATATTTGGATTTATTTAAATATAGAGAATGAGAAGAATTAATTAAATAATTTGGTATTATTTAATTTAGAATGATTTTAGAAGAATTTGGAAGATTTAATTAAATAAATGATTTTATTTAATTTTTTGGAGAAATATGAATCAAATAAATAAATTGATTTATTTATTTATTGATAGAGGAATTAAAATGAAATAAATATTAAAAATATTTATTTAGATAGAGTCATGTCATTTTTAGGTGTATACAGGTCTTGTTAAGGGTTTGAACCTAGAAAGATAGCCTAGTACAGTAGGGTATAGTTTGAAATCCTATTGAAGATCAGGGGAATCTTGTGAAAGTTGTTGAGCACTTTATATTGTTCTTGCTCTTGCTTGTCCATAGGTCTTGAAATTGTTTCCCCTTGCATCATTTCTCCACATTGAAAACATGATCCACTAAATCCTCTTCCTCTATTTCTTGACAAATATCATCTACCTAAAGAATAATCTCCTCTTCCTCTTGAGTAATATCCTCTTCCTTTGTTTTCATAGGTACTTTTTTGAGTTTGTCTATCTTTTCCTTGTTTATTTTGGTATTCTCTACCACTACTGGACTTCCCTCTTCGACGTGAAAATTTTCCTTTGTATCTAGAGTTATTTTTTTGCTTTTTTTGCAAGCTTATCTTTTGCCTTCAAGGCATATTGATAGGCTTATTCTACACTTGTTATACATATCATACTTATTTCATCTTGAATGGAATAATTAAAACCATTAGCATACCTTGAAACTTTCTTAGCATCATCATTTACATGTCCATCCTTGATTTTTAGCCCATAGAATTCTTCAGTATAATCTTGTACATTTTTATATTTTTTCTTTAAATTTTGCAACTTCTTGAAGAAACTAATTTGATAGTCTGTAAGTAGAAATTTCAATTTCAATTTTGTCACCATTCTTTCCTAGGACTTTACTTTCTCCTTTCCTTTTTTGTCTTCTAGTCTGCATGTGATCTCACCATAGGGATGCATGTCCCTTCAACTTTAAGCAAGCAAAATTCACTTTTTTTGGGTCTTCAATTGATTTAAAATCAAAAGACTTCTTCATCCTTGATATCCAGTCAATCAATTCTTCTAGATTTAGACTTTCATTATAACTAGGAGGATCCAATATAGGTTTGCTATTGATTCTTGACATTTCTCGTAAGAATCTTCTTTATGGTTCATCTCCATCCTCATTCACATCATCTTCTCTTGACTCTATTTCTTATTCATTTTCACACATGTCTTCCACACGTACTCCTCTTTGTTGCATCATCTCCATTGCATCCAATCTTCACACAATTCCTCTCAGCATCTCTGCTATTTCCATGCTACCACCCATGGTGTTCCTCTTCACCCTTATCCTCTTTGTGCCATGTCTCATGAATCCTCTATAGTTACAAGTCTTCTTGTCCTCTCACTCACCCACAAAAAAACTCTTTAGGATTCCTTCTCTTCTCAAAATAATCATAAAAACTTAGCTCTGATATCACTTGATGTAGTCTAAATATGGGGGTCTTATTAGACTACTAAAATCTAGCTACCAAACAACAATTGACAATAACAATCAAATTTGAACTTCTTTATTGATGAATGCTATAGCAATTTGAGGAGTATCGAAATGTTATATCATCAATCTGATTTTCTCCTCTACAAAGGAAACATTTTTATCCTAAAATTAGAACCCCTAACAAAGTATTTCCATTTCCATTTATACTTCCCATTTGAGGAAGTTAAGCCGCCCAACATTGGAAGTTGAACTGTCTCCAACAGTTACAAAACCAAAACAATCAAATAGAAAGTTTGAATTTTTATTTTACAAGAATTATTCAATAAATTGATAGACCCTAGAACACTAGAACACTCCCTTCGATGAATCAACAACTTATAAAACCATTTCTCTTAATCTTTAGGCTTTCGGCAATTACAAGAACTTAAAAACTTGTTTCACTGGAACACTTGGTTTGCGAACTAAAAAGTTAACCAAAACATTTTGATGAGCTCTTTCAGTGATTTGGACAATTGGAGAACTCACAAACAAATGAACCTTTCCTTTGCAAATCTCTTTTGGCAAATAAGACCTTTCACAAACCTTTAAAATCTTCTTCTCTAGTGGAAAATGAAGTTCGTGAACTTGAGTAAAATGCCAAAATGATGAGGAGACGATTCTTTTGGAAAAATTGTGAGTTTGTAAAACTTAAAATTTTCCTAAAATATAAAATGAACAAAGTTAGGTGAACACACCTTTCGGTAAACTCATCTTTTAGTGAACTATTCTTTCGACGAAGCTGTCTTTTGGTGAATCGGCCTATCAGTGAACCATCCTTTCGAGGAACCATTCTTTCAGTAAACCATGAAGTTTGCAAACTTAAATTGGAAGAACTCACAAACTTTCATTGTTCAACCTTTCTTTTAAGTTGTGTTCTGTAGACTTCAAGGCTTACTAACTTCCTTCCATAGAAATAGAAGTTCAAGAACTCCCAATATCACCAAAAATGAAATTTGGTTGAAACTTCTCCAATTTTTATGAGAACAAAGTATGCCAACAAATGCTTGTGATGAAAATCCAAATTTGTGAATTGTCTACACAACCAAAATATGTCAACTACACCAAGATGTACAAAATTCACACAACTTTTCCAAACTATTACTTGCCAAGAATAAACTAATTTTGGACTAGAAAGAATTTCTTTTGCATAATTGAACACAACAAAAACTGAACAAAATTGAAAAAAAAACTTGAAATGTTTTTGTCTGATACAAGATGGCACATGCACCTGGATGCTCCTACATCACAATGAGTATGAAGTGCCAGTATACTTTGTTGTCCTTTCTTTTACCCTTATGCCTAAACAAATTTTCTTCATAATCCCTGAGACATTTAAGGTGCTTTGGTTATATATTTACTACCCTAGTAATGAATATATTCATGAATTTTTGGGGCAATGTTTATGGATTGAATAGAGATTTTATGAGAAGTATGAGAACATGTTTGACACCATCTTTTGTAATCTTTATTGATAGTAGAATAAATTGAAAGATCCAACATAAAAATATGGTGTTTTTCTAATGACTTTAGAGTGTATATGGTTTGAAATTGCTTCTCTGCTTTCCTTTCTAAATCTTATTGATTCATACAGTCATATAATTAGAACAATTTTAAATGTATATTTATGCAAAATGTTAGGATACAATTGAAGGAATACCTTTTTACAAGATCTTCAATTTTCTTTATACCTCATCACATTGTTTGAACCTATTACATTGTAAACAATTGGTGGCTGTATTTACTTCTACTTTATTGACCACTTCCTAGTTTTTTTTTTGGTTGCCTATTAGACTTCACATATAGCTAATGAGTGTAAATTTTCAATATGATCTTTTCTCCTTTCATCTACCCTTAAACCCAATTGTTTTTTCTTCCCAATCCTTGAGATGTTTATGATGCATTTGTTATATATTCACTACCCTAATAATGAAAACACCTCCATATGAGAATAAGGGGTTGTATTCCGAAGTATTTATAAGAGTGATTGCCCTTTAAAAGCCATCAAAATGCATGAAAAACATGTGGTTATTTCTTTCAATATCTGGAATACCCAAAGAATTGACATAGAAGATTTTTATTCAATAGTTGTGTTCATTAGGAAAACTTCCCTCTACTTTACATTCATAATTCTTATTAAAATGAGAGAGGACATCGATTGAAGTTTTCTTAGATTATTGCATTCACTCATTTGAATCCTCTCTATCTCCCTATTCCACCATCTTCCATAAGTAATTCTTAGTTCATTGAGGAGAACTACTCAAATGGCTATAGTGAAGACATCTGGAGGTGGGTAAGATCTATCCTTGATTTCTTTGTTCCCTTTTGATAGAATTAAATGGTTCTTCTTAATGTCACATGTTAGTATAGGAATGATGAGAGTATTAACTACTTAGGTATTATCTTTCATTTCCACCCTATCAATTTATTCAATGGGGTGATTGGCCTTGGGAAAAAATAATGTTTAACCATTTGTATAATGGGTTTGTTTGGATTTTAAATATGTCTATATTCTTCTACTTCTGGATGGATATGAACACCAACAATAGACACTTTATAACTTAGAGGAGAAAAGATAATGTTCATAGCTTGGAAAGTGACCACAAAAACAAATTTTGGGATATGGTTATCATCCTAGATTGAGAAATCAAGGAAGATGAACATCTTTGTAGTCTTAAAAATTCACACATATACACATTATATTTTTCCTACAATCTAACATCATTACCAATCATATTTCTTCTCACTCTTAACTTTCATTCTTGAACTAGGTTGTTCTTGTAATGAACCAACCAAATGAGACACTAATTGACCACATAATAAACCATAAATTTTAAACATATCTTTTATTTTGCATACATGCATAAATTACAAGAATAGTATGTAATATAAAAATAAAGGAATCTATAATTATACTTTTTTTACTCTCATCCACATAGCATCTCAAAATTAATATAGCTATAATATTTAAATTTACACTTTCCTATAATATCATAAGTCATTTTCTTCACATGTAACTCATATAATAGAAACCATACCATATGAATGATAATCAACAAAAGATCAATTTAAATAAAAAAGGATTTGATTTTAAAAAAAAGTATGGTGTTCAAATGAAAATAAATAAATAACCAATTAAACAATAAATCATAAGATTCATGAATAAAATGAATCAACACACTAATAGTTATCCACAATACAATTGTTATCTCATCATTAAATATTAATACTCTCAAAATAATAACCAATTTAACATTCTATAAGATTAAAATTGCAAATACAGACTCACCAATAAAATATCCATCATAATAAAAAATTAGTATTTAATACATAATTAATCTAAGGTCATTTCATTCAATCTAACTACTAGTGGGAAATAGTAACCACGTGAATATTTGGGTCATCTATATATCTTTGTGATTCACAAAGATTGTGAAATGGACATATTATTCAAACTAAATTAGGATGGATTACATAAACCAAATTGGACATATATTTTTTAATGAAAAAGAGGGGAGAGCCCTCAGACTTATATTAAATGATAAAGTTCATAAGTACAAAATGGGATAACAGACCCATATCCAAAAAACTCATAGAGCCAGAATATACACATGGTTACCCAATTAATAGAACTAGGCAAAGGAGAACATGCGTAAACATGTAACCAACCAAAAAGAAGAGACCAACAAACATGAACCACTGAAAACACAACACCCCTAAACACCACCCATCACCATAGGCCAAGCCACACCGCTCGCCTCCACTGTGGATTCTTCCACCTCATTCTACTTTGGCAGCTCCTCGGTGTTTGACTTGGCATCCAGAGCATCAAGGTTCCTTGGTAGATGTGGAGCGAGGTCTATGGCATGAAATCAGAGGAATTGAATAGCAACAAACATTTCCTTGCATCTAATTCTCACCCTCTTCGGCACCATATAGAAATGACCCATGATAGCCCTTTCGAGCTCATTTATACAACCACACAACAACCCCCTTTGTATCTCCCTATAGATACACTCATAAGCCTTCCTAGAGCGCAACAGATGAGAGGGGAAAAGACCTCTGATCCATGCATCACCTACCATAATATTATAATTTGTCAGGGCTTCATTCTAGCGGTCCACACTGAACAACCTCCTGTTAATAATCTCGATTGCAATGGGAAGAACGAAGTTTGCATCAAGAACTATATCCATTAGATTTGATAGGAACACTGAAACAACTTCTGACCACCTCAATTCATGCTCAAGAGAGCCATCTAACCACCTTTGGTTGCATACACTTTGAATTGCAAGCTGTGTAAGCGTGCAATCAAATTGTAAGATCTGGTTCAACTCCACGATGTTGACACTACCCCTAATCACCGATTCCCACTGGAAGGTGTGGAAGAGAATTCTGAAGTTCAAAGCCTCACCCTCCATTAGACCAATGAACCTGTAATAGAAAATAATAGACCACTGCACCAACAAGGGAAAATTCTAGGGAGAATGGAGCTGATAACCAAGATTAAAAAAGGAAAGTAAGAAAAATACCTGTGGAAGCCCCTATATAGAAGCAGAGGTGCTCTTGATAATAAATGTGGCCTGAGATATAATAAAAACACCTCACTTGTAAATATAACGTGACGACATTTGCCACCCTTGGGATTTAAAGACTTGTCACTTCTAAGCCCGTTGTCCATCAAACAAATCAAGGGATGATTTATTCCAAGTACTCAAGAGCCAGGAAATCTATGTAGTAGGAAGAGAGTCATTGAGAGTCATTCTTGTGATAAATTGGGCATATCACATAACCTAAATTATGGTGAATTAACCCAAGTTTGGTCAAATTACATCCTTCTCAAGAAAGCTAGTAAGACTTATTGGGCAAAAGCACAAACCTGTGTCACACTTTATAAACGAATCGACCAACATAAAAAAAAATCTCAACTTCAACCACATAAAAGTGGTCTTTATGTTTTGAATTTCAAAATGATGTAAACTAAGAAAATGTAGACCTCTTGTTGAAGTTTATTAGTCTAATTTTTTAGATTTTTTTAAAAATTGTTTTGATTTATTTTTTATCAATTTAAGAGCAGATTTTGAAATGTTGAAAATTTGAAGAAAAAGTTACATTCAGTTGACGTCAATAAACAAATAGAAAAAAATTGCATTTTCCCTTGATTTTTTTTCCTCAAATAGGTGACTTTATTATCTAGGGCATTGAAAAAAATAATTTTTGATCTATATTTTTCTTGTAATAACGTTTTAAAGTCAAATTTACCCGATTTTGATAGTTTTTAGTTGACGTCAACTATTGTTTAATTTTTTTTTTTTCATTTTCAAAAAACAAATTATACCCTTTTGAAGAGGATTGTCTCCTCTAGGGCATCATATATTTGCCAAATTTTAAAATGATGTTTTACTTTTTTTTTAAGTTTCAAATTAGCCTTATTTTGAACTTGAACAACCTGCTTGCATTATTTTCAAATATTTATATCCTAAAATTACTATATATATTTCCACATTCAGCACTCCGAGCTCTACAAAAGGGTTTTTTTTTTTAATTAATTTTGAATGCAAAAATATTGAACAAAAGTTGGAAGTTTGCGAAAGTGTGAGAAAATGGTGACTTTTCTATCTAATAGGATGCCACATAGACAGATTTGATCAAATGGGATTCTATCTAATGGGATTCAGCCAAATCCCATTTGGTCGAATCTACTCCTTTGTTTTTTTTTTTTTTTGAGAAAAATTGTGGCTTTTTTATTTATTTTTAATTACTGAATTACACTAAATTTTAAAAAAGAGGATTTTGAAGGGAAGAGTCATATTGAAAAACACAATGATGTGAAAGTGTTTGTTTAATGCATTTTTTTTGGCTTTTTTAGCTTTTTTTTATTTTTTAACTTTTTTAAATTAATAAATTATAAAAATTTGGAGAAAAAAGAACCATTGATTTCAACAAAGGCAAAGTCATATTCAAAAACACAATGATCTAAAAGTGTTTTTTTAATGCCTTTTTAAGCTTTTTTAACTTTTTGGGGTTTTTTTAAATTATTGAATTATAGAAATTTAGAGAAAAAAGAACCACTGATTTCAATAGGGGTAGAGTTGTATTCTCAAGTACCATGCTCTAAAATGTGTAATTAATTAAAACTATTGGTTTATTGAATGTAGACCTAGATCTTCAAAAAATAGAGGTTAAAGTCTTTGTACATGTGCTATTTTTGCATGCAGGTGAATTCAAATTTGATCAATTTGTGATGGGCAATAAAAAGATAAGAAAAAGGTTGTATGATCGAAGAAGAGATACTACAAATGTCGACGAAGAAACATCTACTCAAGAACGACCCATGGAAATTGTTGATTACCAAGGAGTATAGGTACCAGAACAAATTGAAGGTGGTGATAGAAATTTTTTCCTTGGTATGGAAAATCTGATGGAGATGGATGAGGATTCTTTTTTCAAAAATATTTCATCTAAAGATATGGTACATGAAAGCATAGTAAAATTACACTCTAAAAAAATATGGGATAATTTTTTTAAAAATAAGTCTATAATTGGAAGAGCATAGTTATTTGCAAAGTTATTTAGGAAGAAGGAGATGACCCCTATTTTGGAGTTGTTAGGGGTTGATAATAAGAAAAAGTCATCAGGTTCATTAAAGCAAACAATAATTGAAAACCTACAAAAAGCATTGAATTCTATTGAAAGCAAGAGTCGATCTATTGATTTAAGTGCTGCACGTAGAGCATTAATGACTGTAATTTCTAGTAAGAAATTATCACATAGAAGACAAGTTCAAGCAATTTCTCAATTACTCAATGTTTCTAGGAGAACTGTTCAAAGATATATTGTAAGGAGAAATAGATTGGATGGAAATGTTGAGAATAATTAGGTAAATATTTGCAAGGTTCCCCAAAAAGATAGAATCTCAAAAGATATAAAGGAACAAGTGATTGAATATTGGACTAGCCACTCTCGTGTTTCTTCTAATAGAAGGGACTCTATATAGATAAAAGGTGAAGATGGTACAAAAATTTCACATCCAAAACATTTTATAGATACAACACAAAGTGAACTTTTTGAAGCATTCAAGCAAGAATTTTTAGATGTGAAGATTTGTCAAAGGATGTTTGAAAGTCTACAACCAAGTTTTGTACGTATAAATAAGGTATGTGAGACTTGTTGTTGTCAAAATTATGTTGAATTTCATCTACACCTACAGTCAAATAAAAAAGCTATGGCAGTAATTAATCCAAATACAGTCATCCTTGGAAGTACAACACAATTTGTGAAAACTCTTCTATGTGAAAAATTAGAAGATTTAGATAAATTCAAAGTGCAGTGTATAAAAAATATATGTAATGATTGTAGAAATTTGAAGAATCTTGTACAGGTTGACAATATTGATCATTCGATGCAAGTTATGTGGAAGAGATTTGAATATGAGAAGTACTCAACGAAGTCAGGAGTTGAGAGCAGAAAAATTGTTCTCAAAGAGAGTGAATTGTCAAGCAATGAGTTTATGAAAAAATTTTGCAATATCATTTATCCACATATTGAACATTGTCATGGTACCAGATGGCAAGCTAAGAAATTTTGTGACTCAATGAATTGTTTTCCACCAGGTTGTATTCTGTCTATTGTTGATTTCTCTGAGAACTATACATTTAGTCCTCAAAGTGAGATTCAAAGTCAATATTATCATTCAGAGAAAGTCACAATATTTGTACAAGTTTGTTATAGGCATGCTGTAGAACATGTGAATGGTGTACAAAGTAGCAAAGATGAATGAATTATCATCAAAGAGGTTCACTTTTATATTAGTGATGATACAGGTCATGATAGAAGCTATGTAGCCCATTGTTTTGCAATGTTTTTTGAAGACCTAAGACGGCATCAAATAGATGCTCAACAACATTGGATATGGTCTGATGGATGTGCTGGTAAGTGTTGATTTAATTATTTTTTAAAATTATATTATATTTATTTGTGTAATTAACTTGTAGACTTGAATTGTTCAGTTACTTAAATATGTTGTACCTCGATGTATATAGTTTTTTTAAAAAAAATTTGGTTTTAAATTTGAAATTGTTTGTAACTTCACAGGACAATTTAAGTTTGCCAAATCTTTTAATTGGTTAAGCCAACAACATATTAACTGGAACATTCAATTTTTGTGGAATTTCTATGAGAGTTGACATGGAAAAGGAGAGCATGATGGAGCTCGAGCATGTGTGAAGCGTGCAATTCGATAACATGAACTTGCAAGTAATACAATATGGAATACAAATTTAAATTCTTAAATATATTTTAAATAAATTTAAACATGTTAGGAAAAAAGTGTAGATCTCAATATATTGTATGTGTTGAGAAGTGAAAGCTTAAGCTATTATGCAATTTAATGGTTTTGATATATATCCAATGTTGCAGATTTTCAATATTTCTCCTGTTGGATTTTTAAAAAAATCTAATTATGTTTTTTGAGATTGTCTTTTCCTTTCAACTAGAAAATTGAGCTTAACTTGACATTTCACCAACATGAACTTGCAAGTAATGCCATAAGGAATGTAAATAAAATTGTTGAATGGTGCAAAAGTTATTTTGCCGTCTGTGACTCAATATACAACACACACTATTTTTGGGAAGTTAAAGGTACATAAATATTTTGTTTTGAATTTCAATGTGTGTACATGAATTGAATTTTCAATTTTATACATTTTTTAATTAGATGATTGAAATTTAAATAGATGTTGATCGATCAACTCTTACTAATTGTCAAACAATTAGTGGTATTAGAAGTTTGCATCAAATCATGACCATATGACATAGTAGGCCTCCTGTAATTCAAGTGAGAGAAAAATCATGTTTTTGTGCTGATTGCATTGAGAACAATGCAAATACTCTACAATGTGAGAATATTAGAGATGGGTATGTTTTAGAATGGGAAATAAAACAATTAGTGGCCACGTCGTACCCTTTTGAAGATAATGACATTGTAGATATCTATAATCCTTTGTATTCAACTGATTACGAATGTGTATTAGATTTAGTTGTTATAGGTAATTTTTTTAAATTTTTAAATTGAATTTTAACTTGTACATTTGATTTATAATATATTCTATTTAAGTTGAGCATGGTTTACTACATGGTGTGTATAGGAGATATTTTTGTTGTTCTTGCAGATCCTGACAATATAGAAGGTGTAGATTACTATCTACTAAGATGTACACAACCAAAATGCAAATTGTCAGAATCAATGACAGATGGTGATGGTTAAGAGTATCCAACTGGTTCAGTGGTTGTTGAAGGCACATACTATCAACAAACAAAGATAGATACAAATGGTATTATATTTATTGATTATATGCCAAGTCAAAAGGTTCTGCATTATAGTCACTTAGTTATAGCAACATAAATAAATCTTGAAACTTTACCAAAAAGAGGACATGCCAAACAAAGGTGGAGGTTGCCTATTGAAGATCATGAAAAGATTTTAGAGATAATAAAAGATAGAGAGGATCCAGATTATATGTACCAAGGACTTTAAGCTATTTTTGTACATGTATATATTTTCTATGACAATTTATTTAATGTTGAATTCAAATAATTTCATTCAATGTGGTGATACATTACTTTTTTCTTAAGCATTGAAATAGATAGGTCATCAATTAATTGCAGCCCACATGTTTCTTTTTCTTACATTTTGGTGTTCAGATCTTACCTGATATTCAAGTCATCCTAAGATATTGTGATTCGATGAAATTATCTAGGCTATCCTCTATGGCTCATAAATTCTAGATGTCATGGATGTCATGATAAAGTTTAGTTTTTAAGGCCTAATAAAATTATTTATAAGTTCAAAAATTCTACATGATTGAGTATGATGCATGTGTGTAGTCATTTATGTGTTCACCAAGTTATTTGTTAAATCAACATGTTGGTGATCTGAGCTATTTTCTAACGACTCTATGGTATAAGCTTAGTTCTTGAGGGTAGGGAATGCTAATCTCAAGACCAATTTAGTTAAATAGCTTGTACAATTAGGCAAAGGATAGTTCAATCTTCAAACTTGTATAATTTTCTTTCTAGAATGAAAATGCAATTTTAGCATATTACTAAAATTCTCTTTCATTTTAGTCCAAGTATAATTTCACTTTTATTTCACAAATCTAATCAAGTAGAAATAAATCTTAGTTAATAATATTTAAGTAATAATTTTTTGAGTGATAATAAATTAAATTTACTATTTTTTTATTCATGCATTTTACTTAGAAAACATCTATTAATGATATATTAGCTTTTCTAATTTATTTATTATTTAATTCATACATAACTCAAGCAAGGAAATCATCTAACCTTTAATTTTAGTCTTTAATAGATTAATGTTAGTGATATAAATATTGTTATACTTATAGATATTTCTTTTATCTAAATATCCAAATTCAATGTAATTATGTCTATACAAGTGAATGAAATTTTATTGAGTTTGTTATGGATGGCATGGAGTTGGCCTTTGCTTCACATTTTCTTTCTTTTGGAGTAGTACATTGCACATGATCCAATTGTTATCATGTACTTATTATCATTTTAGATATAATAGACATGTAAAAAATGAAAAATAGGAATTTGTAATATGGTAAATGCACTATAATAGATATTACAAATAAGTACATTACAAGGCTAAGTAAATGCATGTCTACTCTAATTAGTAGCATGGGATTAAGTTCCAATTTATATCTCACTAGAAAACTAGTATACCAAACTAGTCACAACTTTCAAACAAGAGATAAACTCATCATACAAAAATATCTCATGTTCTAGAAAGTTAAAAAGTAAAAATAGACCCTAAAATTTCCATTCCCAACCCAACTATGAAAATATACAATAAAAAATGCAAGAAAACAAGAATACTAGACATATAGTCTATAAGGTGGAACAAATATTGTAAGGGAATGCACCAAGTGGCATATTTAGTCAAGTATTTATGCTAGTTAAGATTTCCTCATTTAGTTATCCAAGGGATGTAGATTTACTTGAGGTGCATATATGTCCCTAGGAAATTTTTTAAAAAATCCTATACTTAGGTGTTAAGGCTACCTAATTCCCCTTATAAACTTAGCATTTGAAGATGAAGACATAAAAATGCAAAATAACAAAAAGAAGGTTTCACATGCTTCAAAACAAAAAGAATTTTGGTGTAGATCTTAGACCCAAAATTCTACCAAACCTTCTTACTAACCTCAAGTAGACTTAGCAACATTGATTTTGATAACTGGTGAAATGAAAATCTTGATTTTATTTTCCTAATGAAACTAGTTTGACACTTTTAGGAGGTTCCTAGAAGCACCTATTTCATTCAGTCTTGTAAAAAAACATAAAACCAATTTCCAAAATCAATAGTATACATTTTATAAAACCATAGAAACATTAAAGACTCCATTCCAAGTTATAATTTTATCATATTCTCTTTCCTAAGGTCATAGATAGAATATTAAGGTTTTGTATTAATCTCCCCACAATATGAATCCTATGGTTTTGGTTTCAAATTGACACATTCAAATTTAAGTCACAAAAATTGAATTATGTAGATTTGAATTCATTCAATTTCAATTTTCCCTATATTGAATTCACTAGCTTTTCCAAGGTTTGCATTCTCTAAAATTCTCGTTCACTTAATCGATTCAAATACAATTTCGATACAAAATCATTCACAAACACATTCATGGATTCATAAATATCTAATTATTTTTAATTTTAAAATGAAGCACTCAATTTAAATAATTCCATATTAAGATGCCAAGCTCTTCAACACCCAATTTGATAACCTTGTTTATAGATGCTAAACCCTTGAATCCTTCAACAAGAATTGAAAATATTCTCAATCTCTAATCTAATCCTTCATGAGTGTTTGAATATCATAAGGAATGTGTGTTCTATTAATTTCTTATCTTTTATAAAATATCTCTTTCGAGAAAGCTCCCAAAATCATAATTTCAAGCCCTACTTAAAGATAATCATAAATCTATTCTCATACTTAAGAATACATAATTAAAATATTATCATCCAGTTTGACATCCACATTTTAGGGTTTCAAAATAGATGTTTAGTGTTTGAAACAGATTTTTTAGGGTTTCAAAATTCATGTATTAGAGTTTCAAATTTATATATTAGGGTTTCAATTTGACATTTTAGGGTTTCATATTAACATTTTAGGGTTTAATCTAGATCCAAAATTTGTTTATAAAACATTAAAAATATAGTGCATTTACCATATTACAAATTCCTATTTGTATTATCTATTATAAAACATTGGCCTCTATTATATTACAAATAAGTAAATGAATGTCTGCTCTAATTTGGAAGCATATATCATCCATTTTTCATTTTTTATCATTTTAGATATTACATATTCCTATTTCTAGTGATATTTAATCCCTATGATCAAGAATACAATGAATGTCTTACAAGGCTAGCTATGAGCCACAAACATGAACCAAATTTGCAAGAGACATGAATTGGAATCACAAAGCACATAACAATTATTGAGAAAGAGATTTGTTAACTACTTTTAGAACAATAATTTTATCTTTTCCAATTATTTATTTAAATCTAATGTATTTCTTGGCATGCAAGGATTAAACAAGAATCATTAATGATTTGCTCATGAATCAAATTTATTATTTATTCAAATCCTAATGTAGTGATGTCTAATTAGAGTAGTGATTCCCTATTTGCTTCCAAATTGCACCAATTAGATCTTGTTGTAGTAGATACTATTATTGCAAACTTTAATTCAAACTATCCTTTATATTTTTAAATATAATACAATTCAAGGAGAATGTCTTGATATGAGAAAAAAATAAAAAAAGGTTAGGACTTGTATACAATTGGAATTTGAAATGAAAATCCTTGAGGGACTAAGTACCTATAGAATTGTATGTTACCACATTTCCAAAATGTTCAATTTGTATATAATATAAAATGTATATAATGTTCAAACCATAATATAAAATGTCAAACCATAATGTCAAACCATAAAGTCAAATGTCAAAACATAATATAAAATGTCAAACCATAATGTCAAATGTCAAACTAGATAATGTCAAATATAATAAGATAGATCAATCTCCTGATCCATGTGTGGATCTATATCTCAATCTCTCTCTGGATCCTAATCCATGTGCGGATCCATTCCTCGATCTCTCTCCAGAACCCGATCCATGACCTGATGCACCTCCCTACACAAGAAAGTACATAATTTAATTTAATGTACATGTGTATATATATGTAAAATCATCTTAAAGTTTTGTACTTTCAACATGTGTGAATTTATCATGTACTTTATATATATTATAAATATACCTCAAATGTATCATGCACAGGATCCTCTGCATGCTCTAGATCTCTGAAGCGCAACAAATTATCCCCTTGTTGCTATAAATTTTCAAATACAAGAATTCAATGAATAGTGAGAACTACTTTTAAGTTAAGTTTATTTAATATATACACATGTGAATTTGTAGAATGCAAAATATAGAAATTATTCATGTACCTGCACATCCTGGAGCACTCTACCAATCCCACTAATCTCAAATGAATAAATGGTAACATTAGGAACACCTATATCTGAAGGTAAAGGATCAGTGCCAAAAAGAAGTGTGCTATATGTGCCATGTACATTTGGTGCAACCTGATGCTGTGTGGGGGCTGTGGGCTGATCTAGAATATTCTGGTCCTCTGAAGCTGCCTCACCCTGACCCGACTATCTACCAATATGTCATCTAATATGAGCTGATACAGCATCCAAAGGAATACCATACTCATCACTGATAAATTGGTATGCTGATAGTAAATCGAGAATGGAAGCTGAAGCAACATTACGTACAATGGTGTCACTCATATGGGTCACATTTGATGGGGATGGCAGATCTGCACAAATGTAGGGGTCATAATTCATAGATGTAGCCTCAGTGGGAGGAAGGCCAATCTGTGGACGTAGTAAGTATCTCCCTACATGATTAGATGACATCTAATCAACTTGAGTAGCAATGGTGGTCATCCTATCAAAAAGCCTGGATCTAGTTAGTGCGATTGCTGCATCTCCTGCTACTGCTAATTCCAAATATTTTGGAAGAACCAAAAGGTTTGAACCACTAATGCCCTCTTATTTTTGGGAGGTGACAAATTTGGACGTCTAAATTTAGGTTTATCAGCAAACCTCCCCTTGCCCTATCCAGCATGTGCAAGCATAGATGTGTAATCCATAGATAATCCTAAATGAAACTCAGTATATAATTATTTGCAAAAATATAGTGGCAACTCGTCATTATGAGGCCATCTATGATTGGCTGCCAAAAATCTAGGATATATAAATGGACCAACTAGCAGATCTGTACACCTGGTAACAGTATAACCTCTAACTTTGTCTTTCCCAGTATAAAAGGGAACATGGTATGCACATTATGTAATGAAACTCTATCAGAAATAGTTTTGATATTCTTAGTGCCAGTAACAGTCCTAGCAAGGGACCTATAAAACTCCTCAGTGCTAATATCATCATATGGATTGTATGATTTTATTGTCTCAATCATATGTCTAATCTCACACCGAATATTAACTAATCTATCTCTATTATCCAAATTTTGGGGGTTCTGTATAGTTTGATCCAAACATTTCAAAGCATTCTCTAATTTAGAAATGCTATCATTAGAAAAATTATTCCTAGCCTTAGCTTTGCACTGAGACTGTGTGGAATGATGAGATCCCTGATCATCAACCATATCTAAAACTATGTAAAGAGATCTACATTTAATTAAAACAAAAAAATTAAATATGTACAAGCATTTTTCTTTTAAGCATACAAAAATATAAAAATGCAACATGTAGATCATCTAAATAAACACAAAGTTTAGATTTGCATGCAAAGGAAAAGGATTCAAAGATAAGCTTGGACAATTTACAAGATTCAACTTTTCATAAGTATATAATGGTTTTCATAACTATAATGGAAGAAATCTAATTAATGTATTATCAAAAAAGAGAATTGAAGTTACCAACAATTATGTTCATTGACATTTCATAGATTGAAATTTGGAATTATACTTACACTTGTCAAATTGTAAGGCTTCAGCCTTGTGACTTGGGGACAACTCAAAAGTAAATTGCACCTACAATTTAGTTTGTGGATACTTGTGAACCTAAGCTCTCATTTTGATAATGTTTGATCTTTCTTATTTAGTCTCCCTTGAATAATCCCCCTTGTAATGTCCTAGGGATTTCCTTAACTTTAGAATCATAGGTGTTCAAATCAAAATTTTAAGCATGAAAGTCAATAAAAAAACAAAATGAAGCATAGTCAACATGCAATACAGAGCTATCACTGTCAAAGTAACAATCGTTAGTTGAGGATGAGGACTGTAGACATTATCACAAGGAACAATATAGTCTGTTGTGAGAGGAGACAATATAGAAGAGGGAGACAGTATAGAAGAGGTTTGTCACCTTTAGACACAAGGGAGTGATCCATATTAATGACTTGAATCAAATCTAATAG
The DNA here is from genome assembly GCA_027924645.1 of Cunninghamia lanceolata. Taxonomy (NCBI): domain Eukaryota; kingdom Viridiplantae; phylum Streptophyta; class Pinopsida; order Cupressales; family Cupressaceae; genus Cunninghamia; species Cunninghamia lanceolata. Next base: position 10,506,026 of record BSBN01000112.1, on the reverse strand, counting down.
ATTCTCTTGAAATCCACATGAGCCCTAACTGGTCTTGCACAAACCTATGTCAATCATCTGTGACATATTCAGTATATTCCATAAAAAGGTTGCATGAATAACTTGAATCCTTAATATTGTATTCTCCTAAGCACCTCTTATGCATATCCATAAATATGAAGATGGAACTTTTCTATCATTCTCTACTCAGAAAAAGAAGAAACCACCGTCAAGGATGTTGTAACTATCTTAAATAAATTTAGCTATCTGTTTCAATTTTGGTACAATTTGGAATGGCAAAGGAACCTCTAATAGCATATTTGGTTTTTGATTTCCTTGTTGTGTGAATGGGAATTATTTCTCCAACATTTCATGGTTTAGCCCCATATGTGTTCTTGTTATGTGATCACATCATTTAATGTTTATAGGGGGATCTAGGATGCATGTATCTGGATTTGTATGTTCGGAAAGACAAATATCCAGGGTGGCAAAATGTGAAGAAAGGAAGGCATATTCATTGAAGAAATAGTCATGTTGAAAGTGAGCAACCATGTGTATTTATTTTTTGCTTTATTTCTGCAATTACCATATCAATACCAATTAATACTTGTGCTAATAAAATATGTAAAATGAAAATGAATAAATTCATGGGTAAGTTTTGATGCTCAGATATTGAAATAATTGTGTTATGGTACCAAATGTGCAAAAATCTACGACTGCCAGAATCAACAAGCAGTGTGTCAGTGTAGATCATCAGCCTATCTATAGAAGTTAAAATACTTCACGCATCTTCTATCCATAAAAAAACTAAACTCTAATGTTTATTTAGCTTAGATCAATTAGATTCATGCATAACCTACCAAATCAACCAAATTCTTCATTATGTTACCTTGTTTGAATTATCCATCATCCAGTAAGGAAGAAGTCTATATTCTATTAAATTTTGTATATCTACAACATTAATTCTATGCCAAGAAGTCAAATGTTAAGCAGCAAGATGGTTTGTATGGCCCACAACCCAGCACTTTCTAAGTTGATGATCTGTTTCAAAATCGTTGCTCTCGTTTTTGTCTATGCGGTGTTATTAGGTGTTAGTATTAAGTTAGTTAGCCATTAGAGATGGTTGCCAAATCTCTATCAGTACACCATATTTTCAAATTGTAGCTGAAAATAATGTTCTATAATTCATTTGAACAAACCACCTTAAACATAATTTATCATAAATTTAGGATAAACCCTTGAGGTTAAAATATGAGCAAAAAACTTTTTGATATCATGAATTCCAGACTTGTTCATTAGTGCTCATCTCTCAAGAAGTTCAAGACTTGGTAGTATTTGTTTTCCTTCCCACAATAATTTTTTTAACAATCTACATTCCTAAGAAAGTTTAGTTTTCCTTTCTGAGATTAAAAATCCATGTTCTCTTGAACTAACTTCCTTCTTGGTTTCTAAATGCACAATGTAATTCTAACATATTCAACTAAATTAAATTCATATTTCAGAAACCAGCCTCTTGATTGACATGTTATAAGATCAGTGTCTATGGTAATTTCTTAAATTTTTCTGCAAATAGCATTCTCCATAAATTTTCATTCTAGATGTCTAATAAATTTGTGAAATACATGCCCAATACACAATCTTATGCCATATTATATACATGCTACAGTCTATTCTAGACTATGCAGAGAAGCTAATGGGAGAAAACAACTAATGGAGCAGAGGAAGAATATGATAGAAGTTTGCAATTTCAAAGAGGGAGTCTTTTTGTGAGGTTACAACAGTCATCTTTTGTAAGGGACAGTCATTAGTCATAAATAATAATGGTAAAAAATAGAGACAGTGCTCTCAAACCCAACAACCAATGACAAGAGGTCCATAGGAGTAGTAAATGAACTTTGAGTGTTCTTTCCAATGTTGAACTCCACTTTATCAGGAAATGGAAGCTCTTGAGCTTCATCAACAATGCTCCAGTCATTGCCTCACCTCCAAAATTCACTTTAATTATCATACTCTCTTCTTTGGTGGCACCTTGAAAGCCAATACTGGAATTACAACTACTAATGGAGCGTTGTGGCTAAATTCTAAGCAAAAAAAAAAAAAGATTTATGCATAAGTCTTGGATAGGCCTCCAACAATGTCATTGAATTTATGGGCTATAAGTTTGGTCTTATTCTTCAACTCAAGGAAAATCTTAAGAACCTTATGTTAATGGGGATTCCAAGCTAATTATCCAATGCCTCTTTGGTGAACATGTGTTCAAATCTATCCAATCACATCTTTTGTAAAATCAAGTCTCTAAGATCTTACACAATTTCAACCAAATTCACTAACAAGTTCAATTTAAAACACAATGAAATATCATGTAATAGGTCATGCTTCATAACAAAATGAAAATAATTTTAGGTCACATGTTTGTTTTTTATATAAAACCCTCGATAGAATCATATTGACACGAAATATCAAAATTAATTTTTTCACTATTTTTACAAATAATATATTGTTCTTTTAGTTTTTCCTTTTTTAAAACCCAAACAATTAAATTTCATTTATCTCATGAAGAACAACAGAAGGCTTCATGCAAATGCAAACAATGGTGTTGAAACAATGAGGTACAGTTATGATAGTAAATCAGTTATGACAGTCATAAACAATGTGAACATTGATAAAGGCATTAATATGGGAAGAATGGAGTTTCATGGGACAAGGTGTCAAAAGCAGTTGGGAATCCATGTAATAGGGAAGAGCGTGCAATGGAAGGGTTTGAGCTATTTTGAAGCTGGAAGGATGCATGAAATAGCAGTGTTAAAGAAGGACAATGAATACATCTAAGGATGGGCAGAGTAAGAAAGGAATAAGAGCTTGCAAACTCAGTTTTGTAATAGATCTCCTAGATGACTTGACAGTCTTTTGCAAGAACTAGAGAAGAATGTTAAGATGATGGTTGTCAACTAAATTTTCTTCTAAGCATTAAGGTAACCTCCATCATGGAGTAACCATGACAAGTCCATGACAGATTGAAACATAGTCATGAGCACTGCCAATATCCATAAGAAAGCAAGATATAGGGGCTTTCAAGGGGAAATATGAAACATCTCAGACAGTGTAGGACATGGGCAGACAAAGATACTTTCTTGAGCCAGACTGTCATAGCTTTCAGGGGTAATGGGCCTAATTTTAAATAGTGTTTTAGTGTGAAGAAAACTCTGCCCTAATCATGGGCCAGCTAGGGTTTTAAAAAAAATTCCATTCCAATATAAATAGTGTTTTACTCCCAAAATACTGGCACACAGTTTAATCCCGAAATACTAAAATTCAAGCATTATGAACTGTGAAAATCTAGAGGCAAAAATTGACACACAGTTTAATCCCGAAATATTGAACTTCAAGCATTATGGATTGTGGAAATCCAAAGGCAAAAATGACACACAGTTTAATCTTGAAATAATGAACTTTAAGCATTATGGACTGTGGAAATCCAGAGGCAAAAATGGCACACAGTTTAATCCCAAAATAATGAACTTCAAGCATTATGGACTATGGAAATCTGATGTTTATCAGTGTTTTACTGTGAAAAAATGTGCCCTAATCATGGCCCAACTAGGGTTTTAAATTTTTTTAATTAAAACATCAAATCTATTCACAAGCACATAGACAGTGCTTCACAAAAATAATAAAATCCCTTAACATGTTTATCATTCGAATTTACAAATTTATATTTCAACAAACAAACTGTAAAAATTGCATGACGAAAATAAACAAATGCACATGATGATAATAACTAAAAAATGCAGCGCAGAACATGATGATGATAATAAATGAAAAATGTAACACAGTTATGAGAGAAAGATGAAGTCTTATGCAGTCTTTGTAGGCTCTAGGTATTCAGTAGAGTAGCATTCAGACACAACCCACTCGACCAAAAATGCAACAATTTACCGCTATAGCTATGTTTTTTGCTTTTTTATATTTAACGGATTTGATCGAAAGGGACTTGGCCCATAACCACTCAACTAAATAAATGAAGCCACATCGGTGCCAAATATACGCTATGTCAGTGCCAAGTTGATTCAATCGAATCCCACTTGACTGATTAATACTCGACCTAAACTTACTCGATCGAAATTGTTCTTTTAGTTCAAAGTGTGACACTACTTTGTGCTTTTACCCTATTACATAAACTAATATAGCTAATTACAAACCTAACATGATTTGTTACTTAGCCCAAGAAGACTACTTCTAAAACCATCACTAGTTAGTAACCTAAAAAATAATTGCTCTAGTTAGAGACATACAAATCAATGTCCACTATCATGTCTAAAGGTTTATACTATCATCTTATACTAGGTAATGAAACAAAGATAGAGTAATATACAATATGTTTTCATGAGCAATAAACATGTAGGTTTAAACAATCAAATTATCACATATATTTTCAGGAAAAAATTATCACATAATTTTTCAACTAAAATTAACACATAAATTTTTGTAGCTCAAAATAATTTAATATATATTAAAACAACCATATACTATAAATGAACATGGCATTCCAACATATCAGACATTCATTAATTAACATAATTCATCCCATACATGCTTAAATATAATCACATATCATTATTTATTCATTCATTTCCACACATTATCACCAACACACTTTTTTATCATAAAATTATCACTATTCAACAATTATTGTCTTATTCAATTTTCATGTTCTAATTTTTAATTCAGTTTTCAATATCAAGAATAAGAATTATTTCTTAAAAATAATAGTAAGTAGTGAGTACGAATTTCTTAGGTTGGTTAGTAAGTTGTGTCATGTATAGTTCTCATAATCAATCTACGATTTCAATTCTAAGTGTCTTGTGAGTCACAAACTAGGTTTATCATTACTTTCAAGGTCAAGTTCAAGTTATTATTTAATGCTTTTAGGAAATCTATGAACTAGGTCTAGCTAAAAAAAATCAATAATGTTATACTCAAAATTTAGATAAAAACGTTTTAACACATCAAACCTCTATATTATAGTTCTTTTGCGAAGAAAATATCAAGTGTCATTATTTTTCCACTTTTAGAAAAATTAAGTCGCAATTTTTTCACATTTTCAAAAAAATACAATTTAGGTTGGACTAAACATTTGCATTGACTTTAATGTCTTTGAAGATTTCATCTTGAAGTGAGAAACTAGTTTTTTCTATTATCACTTATTTGTTGATCTCTATTTTCCCTTTAATGGCTCTTGGTAGAGAGGAGATCACTCTCACTCTCACTCTCATTCATTTAGAGATAAAGTTGTTGGGTCATATATTAATAAAAAATAAATTGATGTGGCAATAGTAATAGCTGGTAAGAAGAAAGTGGATCTTCTTGGAAGAAGATTCATAGCATGCATGCCAGCTCTAGAAGAATCTCGTTATTAATATTAATTTAGATTTATTCAAGAAAAATGTTTCTACAATATTCCAAGTATGTAGCTTCATTTCTAGATTCCTAGGATGTCAACTGTCTTTAGAGGAATTAGTTTTTTAGATGAGAAAGAGGTGAAAGACTCATGGAGAATATGAACTATGATCTTGTGCTAAAAAGTAAGGGAGAGGGGCGAGTAGCTGCACACCCTAACTTCGCACATGTCAAGCACATAGCTAGACATATTGAATTTCAACAATTTTTTTTGGGTTTTTCCATATGCAAGTGAAGAGCTTAAAGTTATTCTTTCAGCTTCTGGGCATTTATACATTTCCCTGTAGGATGTGTTATGTGCACATGGATAAAAAAATTGTCAATTCAACATGTCGCCCCATACATGCGCACCGATTTGCCGGTAACTGCTCGCCATGCCCCCCCCAAAAAAATTCACCCCTTCACTAAAAAGGCAACACACTTGATCACTTTTAAAGTTAGAGTAGGTTAAAAATATGTTTATTAACACTGCACCATAAAGCACATTGGTGGGGCCTTCAAACTTACCCACCCCCTTCCTAAACATCCCCACACCCATCGTAAGTCCCCTTACATAGATTTATGGGACAACATGCATGGTAACGTGTTTGCTTAGGCACAGATGGGAAACAACATTAAGTCCATTCAATGTTCATTCGGGTCTGAATACATATTCCACTTTCCACCGAAAAGTTAATCATTTTACCGAGTGCATTCCCTGTTCTCCACGGTGCGATGGAAATGTGAGGGTTTCACCGTGTCTGCCGGCTATCGCTCTCCATGCAGATCCTTCTCCATACAGGTAACAAGTAAACATCATTTCTCAATGTGAATTCAGCTTTGCTTTCACTCCATTGTTTTGGTTTCATACAACGGTGTTTATACAATTGTTTATCTTTGTTTTTCTCTCATGCTACCTGTGATTTGGGTACTGCTATGTAAGTTACTTTCAATTTTTTATTATTTTGTTTGAGGCAACCCTTGTCTTGTGATAATTTCACTGTACAAAAGAATATATTGTTATATAATGATGGTTTTTTGTTATACATACAAATGGGGTCGTATATTTTTATGGGTATATACTTTTTAGTGTTCATTGTCAATGGTTAAGGGTTTCATTATTTTGTCTTCTGATAATTTCACTATATAGAAGAATATACTGTTATATAATGATGGTTTTTTTGTTATACATACAAATGGGATCGTATATTTTTATGGGTATATACTTTTTGGCGTTCATTGTCAATGGTTAAGGGTTTCATTATTTTGTCTTGTGATAATTTCACTGTACAGAAGAATATATTGTTATATAATGATGGTTTTTTGTTATACATACAAATGGGGTCGTATATTTTTATGGGTATATACTTTTTAGTGTTCATTGTCAATGGTTAAGGGTTTCATTATTCTGTCTTGTGATAATTTCACTATACAGAAGAATATACTGTTATATAATGATGGTTTTTTTGTTATACATACAAATGGGGTCATATATTTTTATGGGTATATACTTTTCAGTGTTCATTGTCAATGGTTAAGGGTTTCATTATTTTGTCTTGTGATAATTTCACTGTACAGAAGAATATACTATTATATGATGATGGTTTTTTGTTATACATACAAATGGGGTCATATATTTTATGGGTATATACTTTTTAGTGTTCATTGTCAATGGTTAAGGGTTTCATTATTTTACCTTGTGATAATTTCACTGTACAGAAGAATATACTATTTTATAATGAGGGTTTTTTGTTATACATACAAATGGGTTCTTATATTTTTATGGGTATATATTTTTTAGGGTTCATTGTCCACGGTTAAGGGTTTCATTATTTTGTCTTGTGATAATTTCACTGTACAGAAGAATAGACTATTATATAATGAGGGTTTTTTTTATACATACAAATGGGTTTGTACATTTTAATGGGTATATATTTTTGAGGGTTCATTGTCAATGATTAAGGGTATCATTATTTTTGAGGGTTCATTGTCAACAGTTAAGGGTTTCATCATATCATTGTCAACCATTAAGGGTTTCATTATATTAGGGTTTCAAAAGTTTTGAATCCTACGGCTTTATCTCCGTAATAATTTTATAGGCAGATTGTTGCTAGTTTTGACTGAATAGCCTCGCCTTTCCATCGCACCATTGAGAACAGGGAAAGTAGTCGGTAAAATGATTAACTTTCTGGTGGAAAGTGGAATATGTATTCGAACCCGAACAAACATTGAATGGATTTAATGTTGTTTCCCATTTGTGCCTAAGAAAACACATTGCAATGCATGTTGTCCCGTAAATCATGTCTGTTAAATCATTCAATAGATTAGATCATGTCTGTTAATGTAATATATATATATATATATATATATATATATATATATATATATATATATATATATATATATATATATATATATATATATATATATATATATATATATATATATATATACGTATATATACGTATACATATACATATATATACGTATACATATACATATACATATACATATACATATATATATATATATATATATATATATATATATATATATATATATATATATATATATATATATATATATATATATATATATTCAAAGATTCATTGACAACGGTTAAGGGTTTCATTATATCAAGGTTTCGAATGTTTAGAATCCTACAGCTTTGTCTCATTAATAATTTTAAAGTCAGATTCTTCCTAGTTTTGTCTGAATAATATTTATTAATTATTGTTACATTAAATATTTACAATTATTTTACTATGTTGTAATATAATACATTGAGGGTTTAATTTTATATAATCTATCCAGGGTTTATATAAAAAGATTCTACATATATTTGGATTAGACTATTAATGTACTGTATATATATACATGTTTATCTATATACATATGTATATATAGACATATGTTTATAAATAGACATATGTATATCTTTATACATATCTACATATCTGTATACATATCTATATACATATCTGTATATCTATAGACATATGTAGATCTATAGACATACGTATATTGATATACATATGTATATGTATAGACAAATACAGTGTAGACAATGGAAACATTTCAAGCTGGTACTTAACATTTCAACATTTTACAATTCTAGATATACATGTTCGAAAGATAAATCCAATTTGTTTGCTGAATTTTACTACATCTTTTCCAGTTGTTTACAGCATGGGTAACTTCATTGAATGGATTAAATCATGTCTGTTACTATAGTGATTATATATTAGAAACACATAATGTTGAAACCCTCAACTGTTGATAACAAGTCTAAAATGGAACAACACAATGGAACATTACAAAATGGAACACGTTATGTTTGTCGTCCATGCCACTGCAATAATGATGCCTCAATCTATTTTCAGTCATTGCACTAAGGATGCCATTTTTTCACTGTTAAGGGTTTTATTATTTTGTCTTGTGATCATTTCACTGTACAGAAGAATAGACTGTTATATAATGAGGGTTTTTGTTTATACATACAAATGGGTTCGTATATTTTAATGGGTATATGTTTTTGAGGGTTCATTGTCAATGATTAAGGGTGTCATTATTTTGTTTGGCACAACCCTTGTCTTGTGATAATTTCACTTTACAGAATAATATATGGTTATATAATGATGGTTTTTATTTTACACATACAGATGGGTTCGTATATTTTTAAGGGTATATATTTTGCAGTGGCATTCTTATCTATTATGTCTAAGACAACCATTTCAGGTTGGCACTTAGCATATAATGGGTATCTTCATTCAATAGATTAAATCATGTTATATATATATATATATATATATATATATATATATATATATATATATATATATATATATATATATATATATATATATATATATATATATATAAGGGTATATATTTTTGGAGGTTGATTGTCAACAGTTAAGAGTTTCATCATATCATTGTCAACGGTTAAGGGTTTCATTATATCAGGGTTTCGAATGCTTTGAATCCTATGGCTTTGTCTCTATAATAATTTTTACAGTCAGATTCTTCCCAATTTTGACCGAATACATATCTAGATATATCTATACATATCAGTATATCGGTATACATATTTGTATATCTATAGACATATGTATATTGATATACATATGTATATGTATAGACATATGCAGTGTAGACAATGGAAACATTTCAAGCTGGTACTTAACATTTTAACATTTTACAATTCTAGATATACATGTTTGAAATATTAGTCTAATTTGTTTGCTGAATTTTACTACATCTTTTCCAGTTGTTTGCTACATGGGTAACTTCATTGAATGGATTAAATCGTGTCTATTACTGTAGTGATTATATATTGGAAACACATAATGCTGAAACCCTCAACCGTTGATAACAAGTCTAAAATGGAACAACACAATGGAACATAGCAAAATGGAACATGTTATGTTTGTCGTCCATGCCACTACAATAATGATGCCTCAATCTATTTTTAGTCATTGCACTAAGGATGCCATTTTTTCTACAAATCACTTCTGGTACTGATTATACATATGTATACATATCTACATATCTATTTACATATCTATATATCTATAGACATATTGATATACATTTGTATATCTATAGATAGACATATGTATATTGATATACATATGTATATCTATAGATAGACATGTGTGTGTGTGTGTCTGTGTGCATTTGTTTGTGTATACAGGTATATCTATAGACATACGTATATCTATAGACATATGCAGCCTAGACAGTGTTAACATTTCAGTCTGGTACTTAAGATTTCAACATTCAAACTCAACAACTAATTTCAATGCATTCCTTTATCAAATTCGGATCCATTATAAGAGGAACATTATGCAGCGCAGACATTATTTTTAGCATAAATTTCCTGAAGGATCACTGCAAAACCTATCTGGTACTTAACATTTAAGAATTTTACAATTGTAGCACATCTATATGCTAGAAATTCTTGAAACCCTCAAACGTTTATAATGCACCCTCAAAAATAAATACATATGTCATAATATTTAATATATATATACATACAAATATATGAATACATGTATATATTATACATGTATTTCTATATGTGTGTGCATAAATTATATAAATTCGAACACATTATGTTTGTAGTCCATATGTCCACAACATTCACCTTAACATGGATGAACAGAACCAAAGGTGTTGGCATAATTTGCAAATATGTTATTAAATGCATGAAAGGGGTATCAACAGGTTTAGGAAATGGGTGGGTAAGTTCCAAGGCTCCACCAACTTGATTTATGGTGGGGTGTTAATAAACATATTTTTAACCTACTCTAACTATAAAAGTGATCAAGTGTGTTGCCTTTTTAGTGGAGGAGTGGATATAAATGATATATACATATATATGGATACATATAAATTTTTATTATGTATTACATATATGTATATGTATCACTATATATGTCTGCAATATATAGTTGTATCATTGCACTGGTTGAATTTATTTGGATGATTTGATGTTTGTTCGTTACTACCCGAATGACTACCCGGCATATAATTTCTATGATTGCAGGCATGTGAGAGGTTTGTAGAGCACCTTGCATTGCGAACACTCGATGAAGGTAAAGTTTTATAAGGCTTTACTTACATCACTGGTTGACGAATTGTACTATGCATTTTGTTTGTTAACACACCACTATTCATGGAATATTTTTCGCTGATGGCTCTGATGGAATATTTTGCTCTGCTACAATATTATAGTCTTCTTTTGCAATTGTATGTGATTATTTAAAATAATATGCCTGAATGCAGTTCATATTTTCTTTTGCAAATGCATGAGATTATTTGGATGATTTGATGTTTGTTCGTTACTACCCGAATGACTACCTGAATTTTGATTTCTATGATTGTAGGCATGTGAGAGGTTTGTAGAGCACCTTGCAAGGTGAGCACTTGATGAAGGTAAAGTCTTATATGACTTTACTTAAAACACTGGTTGACGAATTGTACTATGCAATTGTGTTTGTTAACACACCACTACTCATGGAATATTTTGCTCTGATGGCTCCGATGGAATATTTTTCTCTCATGCCTTATTATATACAGTCTTCTTTTTCAATTATTATATTTTGGTCAGATTAATAAATGGAACAATGCAATATGTAACAATGGAACAATGCATTTACCTTTTTCTATTTATTACATCTTATGGAACAATGTGTTTAGATAGATGCACTTGCAGTTCAATTTACTGATTTTGTTTATGATGTATGTTCATTACTACCTCGATTATCATTTATATGTTTGCAGGCATACAATCATGGTCAATGCTTTCTAGAACACCTTCGATTGGGCTTAATTAATTCAGGTAAAGTCTTATAAGACTTTACTCGGGCAATGACCCACTAGGATTTAGGTTTTTCTTCATAGTGGTTTTATGTTCTTTTCAATCATTTTCCTTTACTAAACTTTTAATCAATCAATCAATTTACTTTACTTTAATTTTCCTTTACTTTAATTTTAGGTTCTTTTCAATCATTTTCCTTTACTTTACTTTTTTTTTTGATTCATAATAGAAAATTTATATGGAAAAGTATGCCAAAAATATTACATTTCCTCAGCCCTTCCATGACTGGCATTATGTTCAGACCTAACTCCCTCCCCAGACTAGAACTTGTATAAGAAGACCACGTAGGGTCAATACTACTAATCACCATATAAGACTATAAACATACTAGACTAGCTAGCTATTGGCTTCTACTATACAAAATGAAGCCATAGTGACACTGAAACTTCTTAATTATCAAATTCTACTAACTTCATGCTGAAATCCTCCAACCACTAGAAGCCTTCGACCGCAACCAAGCCCAGCACCCTTTTGATGTAGTCCACCACAACCATCACCTACTCCTTCAACACCACAAGGTCGAACCCCTTGACATCTAGGATAAACAGATATAGTTTAATCACTACTCCAGGATCATCGAGAAGACTCCAATCCTTTGGACGAGGGATTCTAATACCAGCGCTAGCTACCTGCAAGGTTATTTCCAAATCTCCTAAGTGTTCTGGATTGAAAATGCCTCTCATAATGGATTCTGCCTCTTCCTTTGCCATCTCCAATTCCAACAGCATTGCTAAGACCCTCAAAGAGATGTCTATATCCACCCAGTATCTTTCACCATTCTCCATATAGTCTCTGCCCAGGATCATTCTCACAGCCCCCACCATTATATCATTTGACCTGTGAAGCATCCTCTACAGTCTGAGGTCAGTGATACTACCAATGAAGGTCATTTGCCTCTTGCTGCTGACTAGTCTGATTGGGGTATCCATCCCCCCATAGCGGATGGACTCTGTAGATATTATCGCAATAAAATGAGAAGGCATTTGACAACGGACAAGGATAGAAACTACAAAAATGGAGAAACTGTCTTCCCTCATATCCTTCTCCTAGTCTACCTGCTAAAGATTCTCGAAGGCATTCCTTGTAATGATTACTAGCTAGTGCCAAGGCTTGGCACTTAAGGTAATAAATGTTGACCTCCCCTCTGCCTGTGCCATCTTGAAGCAATTACAAACCATGATTGCCTGCCCCCTCTGTCTCGGCCTTGCCACCTGTGCTGATGTGGCAAGGCTCCCTCCCAACCTCCCACACGAGCCTTATTTAAGCTAGAACAGGTCGTTCTATAGAAAAGATTTCTCTGATTGAGACTCCATCTGCCCCAATGTTAGACAACCTATCTGCTTCTTGGTTTCCTTTTCTCAAAATATGATTAAATATGACTCTATCAAAGCCTTCTAACAAGGAAAGAGCCTGATCCAAAATAGCTCGAAGTCTCCAATTAACTAATCTCTTACTTAACCCATTGATGACAATCATTGAATCCCCTTCTATCTCCAAATTTTTGATTTTGAGATCCCTACACGACCTTACACCTAGGATTAAAGCCTGAATCTCTGCCTCATTGTTGGTGCCATTTCTAAGAGGAACAATTAGCTTTTCCACAGCTTCTCCATTTGAGTTCCTAATAATACACCTTGCCCCAGAAGGGCCCGGATTACCTCGCGAAGCTCCATCAAAATTTAGTTTCAGCCAATCGACCTCTGGGGGGACCATCATATATTTTTCCTGGCCTCCTTAGTTTTGATACCTCCTTCACCTACTTGAGGAGCTGGAGACAGCTCAAAGGACCCTCAAAACCCATCCTTCTCAATCTATCTACTATTAAAGCCTTACCTTGGGTAGCCACCCACAAAAAAACACCTGCCTTAGGAAGACATTGTTTGTTCTAGTAGAGCTTAGAAGGGATCAAGCCTCAGGAATCATTTGTGTCAACTAGAACCCTATATCCTTCTTTGATCAAGTACTCCTCAGATGCTAAGGCATTCCATCTTAGCCTATCCCTACCTCTTCTAAAACTGATGGTACGCCTGGCCATCTCTTCTTCAAACTTTACTACCAAGCCAACATCAAAACCTAAACCCCGTACGCTTTTCCAAGTAGGATGGTCACTTACCTCTGAAGGAAAGGAGAGGTAATTGCAAACCTTGTCTCCCCACTCAATTTTGGTGACATTCATATTGGGAACCAAGTCTTCAATCCTTGCTAGAGCCAGGAACCCCTCCCAAGAATCCTCCCAAAACCTGGCTTCCCACCCTTTCTTGACCTCCCAGGTAAGGTGGTTGACTATTAAATTTCTTCTCTTCTTGATGAAGTTCCAAATCCTGGATCCATCTGGTAACTGTCTAGAAGTGAAGATACTATGTTCTTCCCTATCTAAATATTTATTCTTTAGTAACCTTACCCATTTGAGATTTGGCTTTTCATGAATCAACCAAACCAACTTGGTGTCAAGAGCTTGATTCTGTTCGAGCAGGTCTTTCACCCCTGCCCCGTCCTTTTCCTTCTATTCACAAACTTGTTTCCATTTGATAAGCGGGAATTTGAACTGTTCTGATGAACCTTTCCAAAAAAAGTTTCTCATCAACTGAATTAACTCCTTATTAATTTTTCTTGCTAGAGGTAAACAAGACATCATATAGATGGGAATAGCTGCTAGAACTGCTTTGATAAGAGTCAGTCTCCCTGCCCATGAAAGCCACTTGCTCTTCCAAGACTCTAATCTAGTCTTTATCCTTTGAAGAAGAGGATCCTAAGAATTACCAGGGAGGACACCTTTGACTAGGGGCAGCCCAAGGTATTTGCAAGGGAGAGATCCTTTCCCAGAGGCCAGAATCCTTAAAATTCTTTCCTCTCTACCGAGGGGGGGTGTTAAAGAAGAATACTTCCAATTTCACTTTGCTGACTTCTTGTCCTAAAGCTTTCGAGTATAATTCCAGGATCCTTTTAAACCTTAGGGCCTCCCCTTCTTGGGTAGCCCCGAAAAGAAGAGTATCATCTGTGAATTGTTGATGAGAGAACCTTGGCATATTTCTTGTGATTTGAATGCCTGTAATTTGTCCCTCCTGACATGATTTTGAAATGAATCTTCCCAAGGCATCAGCCATGATAATAAAAAGAAGGAGAAATGGGATCTCCTTGCCTTAATCCCCTTGAAATGTTGAAAAAGCCTTCTGGAGAGCTATTAAGAAGAACTAAAAACCTTGGGCTTGAAATCCACTCAAAAATCCAATTTAGCCACTCTTGCTGGAAACCAAATGCCTCTAGAATTTTAAACAAAAATCTCTAGTTTACTTTGTCATATGCCTTACAGATGTCCAATTTAACCAGCATATAGGGGAATTTGTTTTTTGGTACCAAATGAATAGCCTCTTGGGCTATTATTACTCCATCCAAAATAGACCTCTCTGGAACAAAACCAATTTGTTCGTCAATAATGATAACAAGAAGAATTCTTTTGACTCTATTAGCTACCACTTTTGCCAAGATTTTGTAAACCAACTTACACAAGGAAATTGGTCTGAAGTCTTCAAAAGACTCTGGCTTATCTTTCTTGGGGATCAATGTTATAAAAGTGTTACTGATTTCTTTGAGAACCTTACTCTCCCTTATGGAATCCTCATAGGCCATTGTTAGGTCTTTACCAAGAATATTCCAACATTTCTGGAAGAAAGTAGCTGGGAACCCATCGAGTCCAGGAGCCTTATCTGGACCAAGTTGAAAAAGAGCTTCTTTGATTTCCTCTTCTAAAAACTTACTATTCAGCATAAGATTTTGATCTTCTATTACTAACTTCAGAATGTATCTTAAAAATTCCTATTGGGCCTGTAAGTTTGAACCTTCTTCATTCAGGAGTCCCTAAAAGTAATCAACCGCTGCTTGGCCAATTTCTTCTGGAATCTCAGTACCCTACCCTCCCTTGTCTTAATGGTAGAAATTCTATTAACCTCTCTACGAACCTTGGTTGAATTGTGGAAAAACTTAGTATTAGAATCACCAGCCTTCAACCATACCTCCTGAGATTTCTGCCTCCAAAAAACTTCTTCTTTGGCCAAAATATCCTCTAACTTACCCATCAATTCTTTTTCCTTATTATATGAATCATTGTCCATTCCTTCTTTTATTATTTTTTCATTTAGAATTTGCATATCTGCGTCTATCTGTCTCTTTGTTTCAAAGATATTCTTAAAATGGTCTTTGTTCCACTATCTTAAATTTACTTTGATGAGTTTCAACTTGGTAACAATATTGAGTAAGTCAACTCCATCAGGATTATAATTTTTCCACCAATCCTCAATTAATGCCAAAAAAGAGGGATCCTTAAACCAAATGTTTTCAAATTTAAAGGGACATCTTACTGGTCTCCTTTCACCCTGGATATCTAGACTGATTGGGAAATGATCAGACCTAGATTCCAATAAAATCTTGTTGTCCAAACTGTAGGGAAATTTACTTAAGTCCCCTTTTACAAAAAACCTGTCTAATTTTTCTGTAATATTGCAAAAACCAAGTCTTCTGTTGTTCCAAGTATAATTCCCATTGCCCAACTATATTTCAATCAACTCATTTCGATCAACAAACTCTTCAAAATCCTTCTGAGATTGGAGTTTCCTACCCACCCCTCCCAACTTGTCTTCAACTTTCAGGATAGCATTGAAATCTCCCCCCAAAATGATGAAATCCCAGACACTATTGTCACACAAATGGTCTAGTTCTGCCCATAACTCCTTTTTTTCAATTTGAGAATTAGGACCATGCACATTTATTAGAAGAAAACTTAAGCTTGAAGCCAAACTCCTGACTTTACTAGCAATCCACCCCTTGCTGGAAGCTACTTCTTCTAACAGAATAGTCTGCGGTCTCTGTAAAGTCATCAACCCCCCTGAGGGGCCTCTAGAGTTAACCTTAGTCATTTTCCATTGCTTCAGATTTTTGGCAAAGGTTTAATTTTTAGTTTCCTCTAATTTAGTTTCTTGAATCATACAAATGTTCGGTTGAATTGACTTTAATTTGTGCCTTAAGAGGTACTTCTTGTTAGGGGTGTTCATGCCCCTAACATTCCATGATAGAATCCTCATTGATGTTTAGAAAGGGAGATCCCCTTCCCTACTTTCAACAGATCAAGTAGCTTCAGCTGTCCACTTGCCCCTCCATCCCACTTCAGTTTTTCCCTATTTGGGATATAGCCCCTAGATTTGTGATCTCCATAGTCTGGGGAAGTTTTGTCCATTTCTCTTTGGCCAATCCCTAAGATTTATGAGGGTCTGGGAGAGTTCTTTTCTCCAGTGACTTTAAGAGCCAGAGAATTAACTTCATCTTCAAGCTTGAAATCTTCTAATCCTTTTCCTGTATGAGTCGTCCACTCTTCTTCCAATTCTTCTTCTGCCGATCTAATTGAACCCTCCTTAACAACCCTGGCTAATTGTACTAATTCACTACCTACCTCAAACAAGGATTCAAAATCTTCCATTTGCATATTGGGTTTGATCGCCTCGATTGTTTCTATGATTTTATTGTTAATGTTCTGGGAAAAATTAATAAATTCTTCCACCCTTGTAAGATTTCGTAACCCATCTTGCAGAGTGTCTTCACCCTTTTCAATTTCTTCATTTTTTACTTGAACCTCTTCAACATCCTTCATATGATTATTTTCAACTTCTGCCAAACCAGGGATCTGATCCATCTGAAGAGTATTTACCTCTTCCCTTTCATTTTCCTTTTTCTCCACATTTGTTCCAAACTCTTCACCTTGAGTTTCTTCTTGCTCCAGAGTCTTCCCTTTATTTATGGCTTGATCCTGCTTCTAGGATCTCCATCCTAACATGCTTACCCAATTCCCTGGAGGCTTAGGTTCATAAATAAGAGGTTGACTCAGGACGCCCCAATTTGTGAAGATTTCAATTTCTCTCTAGCGCTACTTAGGGAAACAATTTTCTACACAGATTCTGACATGTGAACCTTCCTCTATTGAGTCCTTCCACTCTTCTACACATATATATCTACCCAAGTAGTTTCCAATTTCTTCTAGAATCTTATGATTCCAAAATTCTAACGACAAATTAGGCATTCTATACCAGTCCTGAATTCGATCCAATTTATGCTTCTTTGGATCAAAACCCACAAACCAATCGCATAAATAGAAACCAAATCCATTCAAAAGACAAATCCCTTCTAAAATTTCCATTTTAATCTTGATAGTGGGGAAAAAAACAAAGAAGAAGCCATTCGCTAGGGCTTTCAAGGATAACTCCTTTCCCCATCTTTCCTGCCACCATGTTTTTAGGTCTTCTAGATCCAGGTTGAATCCATACCATTTTCTAATAACCCCAAACTTTTTCATATGTTCAATGGAAGGATTTCGCAAATTAGATCCTAACACCATAGTTTTTTTGTTTCCATACCTGAATTCTGTAGATCTATTACCAATGCCTCCCTCTCCAAAAATAGGATGTCCCCATCAATCACACCCCTCTCTACTATTATGCCATCGATTCCTCTGTTGTGCCTAATTATCCCATCTTCTCCAAGGATGACTCAGAGGAATTTCTCTATCCCGGAACCACCCAAACTGCTGTCTTCCATTCGATCTCCAAGGTTCTAGAGATGCTCTATCCTGGACTTTACTCATCGGGATTTCTTTTTCCACTTCTTCAGCCCATGATTAGGATTGCCCAGACTCCTTACCTTCTATTTTTTCCTCCCTCCCTTTGCCTCTTCATTCTGCCTCCCTTTTGCTCAAATTAGAATTTACTTCCTACTTTTTTTTGCGCTTTCGCTCCATTTCTGAATATAAAACTAGTTTTACAATTATATATTAAGTCACTTTAAAATAAAGATATTAAGTTACTTGTAAAATTAAATATAAAGTTTTTTTTTTTTCCTTTACTTTACTTTTAATTAATCAATCAATTTACTTTACTTTAATTTTAGGTTCTTTTCAATCATTTTCTTTTGCTTTACTTTTAATCAATCAATCAATTTACAATACTTTAATTTAGGTTCCTTTCAATAGTTTAAATTTCCTTGTTGCTTAAATGGAACTACATTTACTTGGATGCTTTAATGATTTCAATTAAGGTAGAATTATGTGAACAGAATGCTAAAACAACATGCTACTACAAGCAAATTATGTAGACAACTTGTAGTACCATGTCGACAAACCATTCAAGTCTTTTTCTTTTTTTTTCCAAAAATAGTTACAGTCATACAAACATACAAACATAGAAACATGAGATCAACACATAGATATTTCAGAAATAACCATTTAACTCTTGTTTTTTTTTCCAAAATAGTTACAAACATACAAACATATAAACATGACATCGATCTGTTCCTTTTTCACAAAATATTACAAAAAGATCAATAGATAGACATAACATCGATCTGTTGTTTTTTTTCCAAAACAGTTACAAACATACAAACATATAAACATTACATTAATCTGTTCCTTTTTTCACAAAATATTACATAATTTTATGACTAAATCAAATGTACGCATAGAAATTTCACTAATGTCAAGTATCTCCATCCAAAAAAAAAATCTTCTTCAGTTCTCCATAAATCCAGGAAAAAGAATAGGTTGTTCAGGTTCTATAGCAGCACATGCATTTGCAATCTGAGTCCAACTGAGTGGCTTAGTTATAGTATGTAGTGATGTAACAATCTGGGCAAGCAAAGCTTGATTAGAATCTCCATTTACAAGCAACTCATTTGAGCTTCCTGGGCTAGACCCTGCTTGCAGATTGCTTAGAGCTGCAAAGGATGGGCTCAAGATGGAAAACATGTCCATTAGAATGGTATGTTGCCCAGGTAGAGGAGAATTTAGGGTACTTAATGGTCTCTCATTTGCTGATCTTTTCCCTTTCTTTTTTGCTGTCTTCGTCCCCGGAGCACTATTTGCCTACTCAGGCCGAATTTCCTTCTCCCATTTTTCCTCCACTGCTCTTTATTTTTTTAACACATTTTCCAATTTTTTTCTCTTTCTCTTGTTGTTGGCCTTCTTTTTCAGCTTTCCTCTCCAACATCTATTCCTTTTTCCTTAGCTGCAACTCTTTCTGACGAGCTTTCTCTCTCTCTTGTTCATTGAGCATTTTAATGTATGCATCGGATGTTAAGATTTGGGACTGCCTACTTAAACGTAGTACCCCAGTCATATTCTTACAATCCCTTGCATGTACCCTTCAAACCGAGAGCTTGAAAAATTGACTAACTGGCTGTTGCTGAATCTCACTGTCTTAGGTGCAAGGCACATAATCTTCTTCCAAATCACCTATGCATTCTTCTTCTTCTGCAATGTCCTCGTTTTGTGGATCCCAATTTGATGCAGTAGTGAAGTAGTGTATGATGTCAGATGGATCATGATCTGGTGGTGAGGGCATTGAAATGCCGACATTCACCTGACTAAAATTTGTTTGTATCCCCATGTTTCTAGCAGCTTCATCCATCCATTCTGGTAGGCTAACTTGACTTGGCAAACTAAGACCTTCCATATTACAAATTGTATCAACAACATTAGGAAATCTATTAGCAGCATTAGACATTGTATCATCAACATTGGAAATAATATCACCAGCATTAGGAATTGTAACAACAACATTAGAAATAGTTTCAGCAGCATTAGGAAGTGGCTATAGAATATCAGCAGCATTAGAAACTGTTTGATGTCCTGGCATTTTAGTGCATTCTTCTTGTACTTCCATTGGATTATGTACACTTCCACTTTTATTGTATGTTTTGATGAATTCCTCAACTTGTGCATCTGTATATCTAGCGAATTGCAAGAAGGTTTCAACTACAATTATCTCAGGATCCTCATCCACTGCGAAGGCTTGATTCTTTGGTGCAGTGGCCATAGAATCTTGACTATCTTCATTTGATACTTGGAAGCCATCACTTGGCCTCATCTCTTTTTGAAGCACATACCTTTTCAGTGGCCAAATGCCTGTCCTTCTGAACCCACTAATTATATTAGCAGGGGTCAAGGCCTGGTTGAATGCCTTGCTAGCAAGAGTGGCCAACTCTTCTCTTCCAATTTCTATTTGTGGGTGGCTTTTCATCCATGCAGACCTTTGCTTTTTGAAATAGTTTTTGAATGGTGAAAAATTACTCACATCTAGTGGCTACAATCTATGGCTTGTATGTGCTGGGAGGGTGATGAGGTCAATCCCTAAATGACGTGCTTCTTCTATGATCTTGAAGGAAACATGGCTGCCATGACCATAAAAAATTAGAAGAGCTCTGTTGGTTGGTGAAACCCCTCTAGGGATAGATGCATCAAAATGCTGCAACCAATTCAAAAATAGTTCTTTCATCATCCACGCATGTTCTTGAGCTACCATGCATGCACCCAGCTCATAGTTGGCTATGTAGTTTCTGATATGCCTTTTAGATTTAAATAGATAAAAAATAGGTATACTGCAACCTGATGCACTAACACATGCCAAAACAGTTATCCACTCCTTGCTTTTTGAGATGAGATGGGGCACACAATGGGATCCTAATTTTTCTATTACCCACATTCCACAGTTCTTGCCAGCTTGTACCCCAGTTTCGTCGCAGTTTCATATTCTACTGGACCCATACTTATGTGTCTTGTAAAGATTTTCTAGATTGTTGTAGAATGAATTTACTATGCCTGGCTTTAGCATAATGGCTCTATCAGTGTCAACTTCCTGTGCAGTGCGAATAGTTAGATCTGGATGCCTTTTCCTAAATCCCTCCCACCATGACCTCCCTAGCATCCCATCTATGAAAGAATTTGGCCTAGACTGAATGACCTCTATCACTGTAGATTTCAGCTATGAAATTTCAATCCCATGGCCTATGTCAGCCATGTCCTTGCACCATTGAACTTTTTCTACCTCCTCCTCATCAGTCAGGATGGTCGGTGGCCCCCTGCATTTGGTGCTCGTGAGACCTAGTAATCAGGACCTCAAACTGCTAGCAGACACTCTCCACTTCTTTGTAGCTACTCTAATTGACATATGTTTATCCTCAACATCAGCCATAGCACTTTGGATGTCACTATTTGTCCATATACTTCTGTTCAACCTTGAAGAACCTATTTCCACAATAGTAGTTTGAAGGCAATCTATATTATTTTCCAAATCCTCTGTATGTACGAAGTGAAATATACATTCCACTACAACATGATCTGGTTCTGTGGTATGTGTATTTTCGTCCCCCGACACCACATTAGGAAACTTGCACCCCCTAGGTTTTTTGATTGTCCTCCTTCCAAAGGTTCTCCTCCCCTTTTTACCTCAAGCTATAAGTATATATACACCTGCAAGAAATGCAAACATCATCAATACCAGAAGTGATTTGTAGAAAAAATGCAATCCTTAGTGCAATGACCAAAAATAGATTGAGGCATCATTATTGCAATGGCATAGATGACAACCATCACGTGTTCCATTTTGTAGTGTTTCATTGTGTTGTTCCATTTTAGACTGTGTTATCACCTCAATCTGGTTTCATCATTATGTATAGATATGTATAGATATACATGTGTATATAGATATGTAGATATGTATACATATGTATACAGATATGTATAGATATCCACATGTGTATACAGATATGTAGATATGTATACATATATACATTTGTCTATATATATATGAGACATTAACAGACATGATTTAATCTATTGAATGATTTAACAAACAACATGCATGGTAACGTGTTTGCTTAGGCACAGACAGGAAAAAACATTAAATCCATTCAATGTTCCTTCAAGTCCGAATACATATTCCACTTTCCATAGAAAAGTTAATCATTTTACCGACTCCTTTCCTTGTTCTCAACGGTGCGATGGAAAGTATTTCTAGAAATGTAAATAGATATGTATATAGATATGTAGATATGTATACATATGTATAATTAGTGCCAGAAATGATTTTTAGAAAAAATGGCATCCTTAGTGCAATGACTGAAAATAGATTGAGGCATCATTATTGCAGTGGCATGGACGGCAAACATAACATGTTCCATTTTGTAATGTTCCATTGTGTGGTTCCATTTTAGACTTGTTATCAATGGTTTAGGGTTTCAGCATTATGTGTTTCCAATATATAATCACTATAGTAACAGACACAATTTAATCCATTCAATGAAGTTACCCATGCAGCAAAAACTGGAAAAGATGTAGTAAAATTTAGCAAACAAATTGGAGTAATCTTTCAAACATGTATATCTAGAATTGTAAAATGTTGAAATGTTAAGTACCAGCTTGAAATGGTTGTCTTAGACATAATAGGTAAGAATGCCACTGCAAAATATATACCCTTAAAAATATACAAACCCATCTGTATGTGTAAAATAAAAACCATCATTATATAACAATATATTATTTTGTAAAGTAAAATTATCACAAGACAAGGGTTGCATCAAACAAAATAATGACACCCTTAATCATTAACAATGAACCCTAAAAAATATATACCCATTAAAATATACGAACCCATTTGTATGTAAAAAAAAACTCTCATTATATAACAGTCTATTCTTCTGTACAATGAAATTATCACAAGACAAAATAATGAAACCCTTAATCGTGGACAATGAACCCTAAAAATATATATACCCATAAAAATATAAGATCCCATTTGTATTTATAACAAAAAACCTTCATTATATAATTGTATAGTCTTCAGTATAGATATGTATACAGATATACATATCTATATAGATAGACATGTATATATATACAGTACATTAACAGTCTAATCTGAATATATGTAGAAACTTTTTATATAAACCTTGGATAGATTATATAAAATGAAAGCCTCAATATATTATATTACAACATAGGAAAACAATTGTAAATATTTAATGTAACAATAATTAATAAATACTATTCAGACAAAACTAGGAAGAATCTGACTGTAAAAGTATTAATAAGACAAAGCTGTAGGATTCAAAAGATTCGAAACCCTCATATAATGAAACCCTATTAACAGATACATTTACTTCATATTAACATATAGTAACAGATACATTTACTTCATATAAGAAGGTGAAGTACCAACCTGAACCTTAATGTGGAAGTTTGTAAAATTCCTTTTGACAGCAGACAGGGTTTGCAGCGTTTCTTCAGGAAATTTATGCTTAAAACAATCTCTACGTTGCATAATGTTCGTCTTATAATGGATTGATATTAGAAAAAGAAATGTATTGAATTTGGTTGTGAGTTTGAATTTGAATAAGTGCGTAGAAGCTATTGTATTCGATGTTATGATACGTAGAATTGAACTCAGTTGTTGAGATTCGAATTTGATTAAATGCGTATAAGCTATTGTATTCGATTGATGTGATTTACAAATCTCACTTTTTTTATTTAAACTGGTTTAATTTTATTTTTTTATTAAATAATTGTCTGGATGGGGAACCTGATACCATTATGTGTTTGTGTAGGTGCAAGTGGATGTGATAGCAAGTATGGGAGAATGTGTGCTTAACAGCCCTTTGGAATTGGGGTATTGTGTGTTTATATTAGCTTAGGTACCAATAGCTGTGCACAAAAGTATGTGAATGTGACCAGTTTGACTTTATTTAATGTCCAAATGGGTGGTTTCTTATAAACATGACCTATTGTAATAAAAACAATAAAGTGTATATTTAAATTGGAAGTTCTCATATTTGCATCAAGTTGGCTTGAAAATGCAAGTGGAAGAGCATGTGTGTTACTTTTTTGCAATGGTAAACTACACATAGAGTTGTGAACATGTATTAGTGCATATGTGGTAATTTACTAGGTATTCTTTTTACATGTAGTGGTTCTTTTTAAAAAATTTATTGGGGCGTGGGCGGCTACTGACCCCTCTCCCTTATTTTATAACAATCTTTGTAAGAGAAATTTGTAGAGATGGTATTTTTTGAGGTGGTCCATATTTCTTTCAAAATGATGGTCTTTTCACGAAGCATTGGCATGTTAGTTGTAAATCATTTAAGAAAATCCGTATGATGGTTCCAATTTAAATTTAAATGTATACTCTTCCTCAATAGTTTTGGTCTCCCTATGCCTTTGAGACAATAGCTAGCTCCGTAGGGAATCCCATTGATATTTGAAGATCGTTCCACCAGCATGGTTGATTTATTTATGCCAGAATCTATGTGGAATTGGATCTCTCGTTTGTCCTCTTCTCAAGAGTGTTACTTTGCATGCCAGAGATTTTGAGTGGTTTTAGACTCTTGTTTACGAAAGTCTTCATTCTAGATGCAGACGATTTTGTATTTTTAGTAGTTGGATTTTGTATGCTTTCACTTTATATGATAAGATGATACGTATGCTTACTCTGTTTTTCAAAATATAAAAAGATACTAAATCGTTTGCTGTCAAGGTAAACGAATTTGTCTAGTTCATGCAAAGACGATACGTGTGCTTACTGTATTCTACTGCTCTGGTTTTACGTTGAATCTCCTTTAACCGACTTTGCTAGTCGCACTTATATGAAAAGACGATACGTGTGCTTACTGTATGCTTTAAAATAAAGAAAGATGCTAAATCGTTTGTTTGTCAAGCTAAATGACTGTTGAGTTTGTACTATAAGCCCAAATCAAAACTTGTCTAGTTCATGCTGGGAATCACGACGACATTTATTAAGCTCTGTGTACGTAATGGAGCGAAGCACAAATGACATCTAAACATATTCCATCTGGGCTGCTTTCCTCAGTTGTAACCTTGAACTGTTTCTTTTCCAGCTGCTTTGCTTTCTTAATTATTAAAAAAGTCATAATATATTCGTTTTCACTGATATTAAGGTTACCACTTTTGTCTCATGGTCACCTTGATGACACGAACAATATGCTTTTGTCCAAATATTCTTAGTCCCCGTCCACCAAACGTAGAACTCATACGAGCAGAGTTAAAGTAATTATAACTTAAATTAGTAGCCGTTTTCTTTTATATATATTTTTACTTAAAATATATTTTTTTACTTAAACGTGCGAAATGAGATTTTGTCATGAAGTAAAATCATCCAACATCCTTACAGACATCAAGATCACAGTTGATCATTGTGATGACAGTATCATTACAGTGAGGAAGTTGTCTTTTTTAAATTATCATTATTAAGAAAAGGCACACGGTGAGATTATTTAAATGCTCCAACTATCCAGAAAGAGTTAGCTGTCCAACTATGAAATACGTTCACATTGAGTTGAAGAGAAACAAGGAACAAAATTATAAAAGGTACAAGATAGTGGGATGGAATTTTGTGTATTACATGTGGCTCAATAAAAAAAATTATTTTATGATTTATTTTTGGATAATATATATGGATCGAATAGGGATTTTATACAAAATATGATAATATATTCGACATTATTATTATGCGATTTTTATTGGGAATAGAATAAATTTTAAGAATCAATACAAAATCATGTTGTTTTTCTATATTTCTTTTCTCCTTTGGTTTTGCAATCTTCTTGATTGATATGAATATATCCATGATTTTCTCGGGCAATGTGTATGCGTTGAATATGGATTTTATAAGAAGTATGACAGCATGTTTGGCACCATTATTATACAATTTTCATTGGAAGCAGAATAAATTGAAAGAATCAACATAAAATTATGGTGTTTTTCTAATGACTTTAGAGTTTATATGGTTTGAATTTCTTCCCCTCTTTCCTTTTACAATCTTATTGATTAATACTAATATAGAATTGTAACAATTTCAAATATATTTATATAAAGTTTTGGAATGGAGAATACATTTTACAATATCTTTAATTTTCTTTATAGGCGATCACATTGTCAGAACCTATTACATTGTAAGCAATTGGTGGTTGCATTTACTTCCCCTTTTTTGTCCACTTCCTAATTTAGTTTTTTTGTTTGTTTCCTATTAGACTTCACATATAGACAAGGAGTGTAAAGTGCTAATATACTTTGTTCTCTTTTCCTTTACCCTTATGCCCAAATGAATTTTCTTCACCATTTAAGATGCTTTGGTTATATATTCACTACGCTAGTAATGAATAAATTCATGAATTTTTGGGGGAAATGCTTATGGATTGAATATAGATTTTATGAGAAGTATGACAACATGTTCGACACCATTATTTTGTAATCTTCATTGCTAGTAGAATAAATTGAAACAATCAACATAAAATTATAGTATTTTTCTAATGATTTTGGAGTGTATATAGTTTGAAATTGCTTCCCCCTTTTCTTATGCAATCTTATTAATTGATACAGTCATAGAATTATAACAATTTTATATGTATATTTTTGTAAAATGTTGGGATACAATTGGAGGAATAGATTCTTATGATCTTTAATTTTATTTATATCCCATCACATTGTAAACAATTGGTGGTTGTATTTACTTCCACTTTATTGCCCACTTCCTAAGTTACTTTTTTTTTTTTGTTTTGTTTTTTTACCTATTAAACTTCACATATATCCAATGAGTATAAAGTTTCAATTTATGTTTTGTTCTTCTTTCATCTACCCTTAAACCCAAACACATTTTCCTCCCAATCGTTTTGCTAAATTATCTTCTATTAGATTTCTTTTATCCATTGTTCACTTACAACTAATTGATGTGCCTTTTGCAACCAATAAACTTTGTATGGACTGGTGTGTTTCATCCTCTTCAGCTTCAACTTTTCTACCATTTCTTTAGATACAATATTATCTCCACTACTATTGTCCACTATGACTTTGCAACATTTTCCACCTAATTTGCATCTCATTCCAAATAAATTTTTCCTTGGAATTGGTTCTTACTTTTCCTTCTCTGGATTCAATAGAATTCTTCATTGCATTAAATATTCTCCATCTTCAGGATCTTCTCCATGCTTAGGAGAAGCCACACTTTCATTATCTGCTTGTGCCACATTGATTCTTGGCTCTTTTCTTTTTCCACTACTCTATTATATCTGAGGACATTCAAATTCCCTATGCCTAATTTCTCCACATTGAAAACATGAACCACTAAATCCTCTTCGTCTGCTTCTTTCAAAATATCCTCTACCTCGAGAATAATCTCCTCTTCCTCTTGAGTAATATCCTCTTTCTTTTTTTTCATAGGTACTTTTTTGAGATGTGCTATCTTCTCATTTTTATTTTGGTATTCTCTACCACTTCTAGACTGCCCTCTTCAACATGAAAATTTGCCTCTGTATTCAGAGTTATTTTTTTTATTTTCTTGCAAGCTTCTCTTCTACCTTCAAGGCATATTGATAGGCTTATTCTACACTTGTTATATGTACCATACTTATTTCATCTTGAATGGAATAATTAAAACCATTAGCATATCTTGAAACTTTCTCAACATCATCATCTACATGTCCATCCCTGATGTTGAGCCTATAAAATTCTTCAGTGTACTCTTGTACATTTTTATCTTTTTGCTTTAAATTTTGTAACTTCTTGAAGAAACAAATTTGATAGTTTGTAGGTAGAAATTTCACTTTCAATTTTGTCACCATTCTTTCCTAGGACTTTACCTTCTCCTTTCCTTTTTTGTCTTCTAGTTTGAATGCGATCCCACCATAAGGATGCATGTCCCTTCAACTTCATACAAGAAAAGTTCACTTTTTTTAGGTCTTCAATTGATTCAAAATCAAAATACTTCTCCATCTTTGATATCGACTCAATCAATTCTTGTGGATTCAGACTTTTGTTATAAATAGGAGGATCCAATCTAGGTTTTCTATATATTCTTGACATTGCTCATAATAATCTTCTCTCTAGTTCATCTCCATCCTCATTCACATCACATTCTCTTGCCTCTATTTCTTATTCATCTTCACACATGTCTTCCACATGTAATCCTCTTTGTTGCACAATCTCCATTGCATCCAATCTTTCCATAATTCCTCTCACCATCTCTACTATTGCCATGTTACCAACCCATGGTGTTCCTCTTCACCCTCGTCTTCTCTGTGCCATGTCTCATGAATCCTCTATAGTTGCAAGTCTTCTTGTCCTCTCACTCACCCACAAAAAAAACTATTTAAGATTCCTTATCTTCTAAAAAAAAACATAAAAACTTGGCTCTAATATCACTTGATGTAGTCTAAATATGGGTGTTTTATTAGACTACCAAAATCTACCAGCCAAACAACAATTCACAATAATAATCAAGTTTGAACTTATTTATTCATGAATGCTATAGCAATTTGAGGAGTACCAAAATGTTATCATCAATATGATTTTGTTTTCTACAAAGGCAACATTTTTCTCCCAAAATTACAACCCTTAACATTTAAGTATTTCCATTTCCATTTATACTTCCCATTTGAGGAAGTTAAACCACCCACCATTGGAAGTTGAATCATCTCCAATAGTTATAAAACCAAAACCAGCAGATGGAAAGTTTGAATTTTTATTTTAAAAGAATTATTCAATAAATTGATAGGTCTTAGAACACTAAAACTCTGCCTTCAGTGAATCAACAACTTATAAAACCATCGCTCTTCATCTTTATCCTTTCGACAATTTCAAGAACATAAAAACTTGTTTTGGCGGAACACTTGGTTCACGAACTAAGAATTTAACTAAAACACTTTGATGAGCTCTTTTGATGATTTGGAGAATCAGTGAACTCACAAACAAATGAACCTTTCCTTTGCAAATCTCTTTTGATGAATAAGACCTTTCACAAACCTTTAAACTTTTCTTGTCTAGTAGAAAATGGAGGAACTCGTGAACTTGAGCAAAATGCCAAAAATGAGGAGGAGACAATTCTTTTGGCAAAATCGTGAGTTTGGAAAACTTAAATGTTTCCAAAAATAGAAAATGAAAAAGTGTTACGCAAACATGTCTTGTTGTAAACTCATCTTTCGATGAACTTTTCTTTCACTGAACCTAACTTTCGATGAACCGGCCCATCGGTGAACCATCCTTTTGAGGTACCGTTCTTTCAGCGAACCATGAAGTTCACAAACTTAAATTGGAAGAACTCACAATATTTCATTGTTCAACCTTTCTTTTAATTTGTGTTTGACAAACTTCAAGGCTTACAAACTTCCTTCGGTAGAAATAGAAGTTAAAGAACATGCAATATCACTGAAAATGAAATTTGGTCGAAACTTCTCAAATTTTGATGAGAATAAAGTATGCCAACAAATGCTTATGATGAAAAGGCAAATTTGTGAATTGTCTACCCAACAAAAATATGTCAACTACAACAAGATGTGTTAGGATTAATGCGCCATCAACCTTGTAAATCATATGTAATTGTTATCCTATTTTGCCCCCTTGCCTAAATAGTCTAAGATCCATGGGATCCTAGTGTTTCCCCTTCTGAGGATGCAAGGAAAAATATCAAATTGTTAAGTCCTAGAAGATTCAGAGTTTTCTTTATCTGTTTCTGCCTTGTTAGGATGTCAGTGTTCAAGCTTCATCTCTACACTCTGCCAAAGTCCAAAGTCATGAACTCTGCCCCTTTCCCCTTGCAAAATGCTCTAAGTATTATAGCACCACACTTCAGGTTTCCTCTCTTCCACATTCTTTTTTGGAATGCGTAAGGTGGAAGGCTCGACGGCCGACTCCCGATGGGCCATGTGGCATGTTCTAGTCCATTTCTTCCATTCCATGGAGGATATTTTATTAAGGAAAAAGGTGACTGTGGAATCGCAAAAAACTGCCAGGTGGCAGTGACGTCATCCAGAATGAAGGGTCAGGACCCGAGTTCTGCTCCTTTTCATTAGAAATTCTTCTAAGTGTTTGGGGATCATATTTCGGTCTTTTCACTTTCTCCCTTCCTTCCTTTGAAAGTTCAAAGGCTGAAGGCTCAAACTCTAGACTTCACTGAACCCTCATAAAATACAAACAAGTCTTCAGAATGCAGAGCGTAGAGTTCCTTTCTTCTTCCCTCCTGGAAGGCAGAATGTCGATGGTCTGATCTTTGCTATGGTTAAATGTTCTAAGTGTAAATGTCAGAGCTCAGGGATATGGTCTTCTTCCTTCTTTCTTCTGCAAGTGATAGGGCAGAGGGCCGGAAGCCTAATCTCTGAAACTTTGATGACTCCTTTCTTCACAGAGAAAATGTGATTTGACTAGGTAGTGACCCTCCTGGTTGGTACTAATACTCTGTAAGGGCCTATTTTCATGCAGCAGATGCTTTTCCCACCTCCCCAAGACACTATTCCCCCTCTGCATTTAATTTAATGTACTCATGGCATGGGCAAACCTCCTATTTTGTAGATTTCCTAGGTAGAGCCATGTGGGTGTGCCTCAAAGTATGTCGTTTCAAAGTTATTGCAGCATGGTCAACATCCCTTCTTGTTGACTTCTTATCTTCCACACCATGGCTACTACAGTACGATTGTAAAAGCTATATATGCATGTTTCAAAGGTGTATTTTAGGTTGTTAGTTGTTTTCTGGATTGTTATGCTGGGAGAATTTCTCTGTCACATCCAGACCTTCTAATATACTTACAGAACAACTAGATTTGATGTCTCTAGTCCATTGTTCAACCATGAATGTATGTGATTATTTTGTGTCTATTGCTTTGTAATAGGTTATTTACTCTTTGTAATGGTCATTTGGCCTTCATGATCAATATATCTCTAATATTTTGCCTCTCCTGCACTTTGTTGTCTATGTTTCACTTGAAGTTGTAATCTATCTTATGAGTAAAATGGCTCCTTCATAGGTTATGCTCTTCTATTCGAAGCCTCTATCAAGGTTGCAAGCCTGTGTGAGTTCCTTTTAGGGTTGAGATCATTGTTGATTCAGTTAAGCTAATATACCTCATAACTCTGGTGCATCACCTTTTCTCTTCTGTATCCCTTGTATCTCTATTCCCCTAGCAAGTTTAGAATTAGAGTTAGTTAATTTCTCTAAGCCTTAAGCTTAGAAAGAGGAACCAACCTTCTCTAGAGGTCTAATCTCAAAATTGTAAGGTACCACACCTTAAGATCAGTCCCATTGTATCATTGGAGTGCTTGGACGACCTCCAAGTAGGGTGCAATTCTAAGTGATAACAATTTCCAGTATGCTCGTTGGGACCAGTATAATGAGATTTATCATCCATTGGAGGATCTAGTGTGTTCTTTAGTGCATTTAACCATTCAGGGCAGTCTTCACAAACACCATGGTGACTCTGTTGAATAAATCTGCTAGAAAAAGTAGGCCGAGTGCTTAAATATTCATCAAAGATCAAAGTTTGGTGATACTTTTGGTCTTTTCCAGCTTTCAGAATCATCTCAAATCACTTGGCAACTCTCTTCTGATATGTTTGTAGTCTCCAAAAGCAGACCTGCTACCCTTATTTTCAAAGAATATTTTGATACATCTTTGCTTTTCAATTCTCTAGTATGTCAAGCTATTATGGAAGTCGTGGTCTTTTTCCCCCATCAAGGATAGGTTTCCAAACACCCATCATAACATTCACACCATTGTCATGGCCCTGCCAAGAAATAGACCCTTTGTGGCCTTTAATGGTGGAAGCCCTTTCAACCTTGCACAATATGATGACATCCCAGTTTCAGCTCTAAAGGCTATTCCCTTTTTCACTGGTGAAAACTCCACCACACCTACAGAGCACATCCAAGACATTACTAGTGTATGCTCCATTCACAATGTTGCCCAAGACAATGTCACAGTAAGGCTCCTTGCTTCTTCCTTGAAAGGAAAATCTCTCCAATGGTACAGGGGGTTACCTACAAATTCAATTCATGAATGGGATGCTTTAGGAGATAGGCTCTGCAAGTGTTTTGAAGATAATGGTGATTATTTGTCCCTGATAAACACAACTGGCCACTATTAAAAGAGCTCCCTATGAATTCATGGTGGATTTTAATTTTAGATTTCAAAAAGCTTGGTACAAAATTCTACCATTAGTGAGGCCTTCCCCTAATGTTGCCTTGTATTTTTTAAGATTCCTGAATAGTGATATCATTGTCATGATCAGTCTCTAGAAGGGAATGTGTTACTTGATGCCTATGAGGTAGCTATTAGGGTAGAAAATTGTCTAATTCTAGTTGGAAAGATTGCCCCCAGGCCTCTAATGCCATTATTTCTAGAAGCGCCAATCTTTCAGCCAATTATGGCACCAATTCTTATAGCTAATGTGCCATACCAAGCTCCTAATCAACCCTATCCACTTAGCGAGCAACTTTGTCAGGGGAACAATCAAAGACAAAATCAACTAAGTCATGTTAGGTTCCTGAACTCCATAAACTCAGTTTCTACAAGTACATCAGGCATGCTTGTTCTAATTTAGAACAACCTGACTCAAGGTTATGAGTGGCACCATCCATGCAATCCATCAGTAGTTCCAAAATAATAGATTGGATCTAGTTAGTGGGCTATGGTGGAACAAAGGCAAATGCAGGATGACTGTGTGTTTTTGAATTGGAAAGTGGATGATGCTACCCTATTTCATGAATTGCTTGGTTACATTGAAAATGAAGAAGACAGGTAGGTGACAATGGATACACAACAACATAGGAGCAGTGAAAATGATGGAGGATTGTTGCAGGTTGAGGCTAAGCAAAATAGTGAAATTCTAGCCCATGAAGAAGAACATATGAGTAGTCCTATACTGAAGAGTGTAGAGGACTTGGAGGAGGCTCATTTCTGGGATGAGCTTGATGTTTTCTGCTTAAACCCAGATAGTAAATCAATGCCTCTAGACGAGGTAAACCCTAAGCTGTTTTAGCAGATTAAGGAAGCAGTCATTCTTCCAATTGACATACAAGGATCAGAGCATTTAGATCAGTAGCATCAAGAGCTAGAATCAGAGCAGAGGCATGTCATTTCAAGGGGATGACCTATAAGGCATTTGGCCCAGCTGGGGATATATCATGAAGAGTCACCTTTTGTCATGCTCACTTCTGAGCATAAGTTGAACATCAAAATAAGTGGAATCAACCCATTTATCCACTTCCAAGTAGTTGCATCAATAATCAATTCAAGTGGGTAAGTGAGTTTCTCATCATTCTAGGGGAAGTATTTTGTCAATTTGTTGTATGTCCATCCCTCCCCCACCTCCTGTTAACTACCCACAAGCATGTAAAGCATTGTAAATTGTTGAGAAAGGATAATTATTTTGAAGAACCAGTTAATGGCTTTGTTTAAGGTCAGTTCTGGTTGGTTAGTTTAGGTGTAGGTTAATTTTGTTTCTGTTTTAGGTTTTGCTTTGAAAAAGTGCCCTTGCACTCTACTGCATTCTCATTAGGAGAATGCATGCTTGATTTGTTTTGTTTTGTTCCTGGAGGCATGCTTAGTTTATATTGACAACCCCTATTCTTATTGCTGGCCCTTTGACTTTGTGCCCAATGGATTGATTAGGCCTCTAGATCCTAGTGTTTAGGCAGGCAAACACCCCTGCATAGTCACCAAAATGTTATTCTATTTTGCCCCCTTGGCCAAATAGTCTAAGATCCATGGGATCTTGGTGTTTCCCCTTTTGAAGATGCAAGGAAAAACATAAAAAAATGGTTAAGTCCCAGAAGATTAAGAGTTTTCCTTGTGTGTTTCCACCTTGTTAGGACATTGGCATTCATGCTTCATCTCTGCACTATGCCATAGTCTAAAGTCCGAAACTCTACCCCTTTCCCCTTGCAAAATTCTCTAAGTGTTATAGTGCTGGACTT
Organism: Cunninghamia lanceolata; assembly: GCA_027924645.1. Lineage (NCBI taxonomy): Eukaryota > Viridiplantae > Streptophyta > Pinopsida > Cupressales > Cupressaceae > Cunninghamia > Cunninghamia lanceolata. The sequence goes on along the minus strand of BSBN01000112.1, from coordinate 10,471,665 downwards.
TGGGGTTACTCTCTTCCACATTCTCTTTTGGAATGCGTAAGGTGGAAGGCCCAATGGATGACTCCTGATGGGCCACATTGCATGTTTTGGTCCATTTCCACCATTCCGTGAAGTATATTTTATTAAAGCAAAAGGAGACTGTGGAACCACAGAAAACTGCCAGGTGGCAGCGACATCATCTAGAATGAACGGTCGAGACCTGAGTTTCACTGCTTTTCATTATAAATTCTTCTAAATGTTTGAGGATCAGATTTGGGTCTTTTCTCTTTCTCCCTTCCTTCCTTTATAAGCCAAAAGGCCAAAGGCCCAAACTCTAAACTCCGCCAGACCCTCATAACATATAGACAAGTCTTCAGAATGCAGAGTGCAGAGTTCCTTTCTTCTTCCCTCCTAGAAGGTAGAATGTAAATGGTCTAATCTCTGCTATGGTTAAATAATCTAAGTGTAAATGTCAGAGCTTGGGGATATGGTCTTCTTCCTTCTTTCTTCTGCAAGAGATAGGGTGGAGGGCTGGAATCCCAATCTCTAAAACTTTGATGACTCCTTTCTTCACAGAGAAAACGTAATTTGACTGGTGAGTGACCCTCCTAGTTGCTATTAATGCTTTGTAAGGGCCTATTTTCATGCAACAAATGATTTTCCTACCTCCCCATGCCACTATTCCCCCTCTGCATTGAATTTCATGTACTCATGGCATGGGCGAGCCTCCTATTTTGTAGATTTCCTTGGCAGAGCCATGTGGACATGCTTCAAAGGATGCCAATTTGAAGTTATTACAGCATGGTCAACGTCCCTTCTTGTTGACTTCTTATCTTCCATGCCATGGTTGCTACAGTGCGATTGTAAAAGCTATATATGCATGTTTCAAAGATGTATTTTGGGTTGTTGTTAGTTGTTTTCTGGACTGTTATACTGGGCAAATTTCTCTGTTACATCCTGTTGATGATTATTTTTACACATTCATAACAAAAGTTAAAATTCACAAAATGAACCTAAACTATCTTGAAAGATATGAAGAAATCACTTAAGAGTTCTTAATCCCAAGTTTCTGTATAGCCAGTTCTTGACCTTGTGGATAATTTAGCAGGTTAAAGTGAAATTGTAATATTCAAGGGGCCTTACTTGATTTAAGATGATCTATGACTCACTAGACTCGAATTATGCAAATTGTTGTAAAGACAAACAAATTATTCACTCCTTTGCATAAATTTACTACTACATCACAAAGCTTTGTATGATTTATAATGAAACAAGCATTTCTTTTCAAATTGATATGAAAATTGTCAAATATTAACACAATTCTGCATGCTCCTTTAAAGTGTAAGACAATTTCCTTAAAATATCTGCGTTTGAGCTAATTATTTCAAGTGTTTGGGAGAAATGTTAGAGAAATTCAAATTGAATATCATTTTTACTATAGGATCTAAATGCTTTGTTATTCATGTTGTAAGAAATACATCAAACTTGATCAAATCAACAGACTAAATCTCCAAATGTGAAGCCCTGAGTATTTTCATGAACACACATCCAAGATTGCAAGCTTTTAAAGAAGTAATACTTCAAATACAAGAGTCAGAAAAAACTCTGAAAATAGATGCAGAATCCCAAATTTAATTGTATTTTAAAGTATATAGTCATATATGGTTTACAATGTATGAATGACCTTTTTGCTTCATTAATCAAATCAACAAAAAACTTATGAACATCTTACAGATACAATAAGGAAGCTAGACACTCCACGCATTCCTTAGTGTAGACACATGCGACCTCCTCCTCTAAACTAAAATACTTCTCTAATCAAATGTTCAAACAAATTACAAGTGCAAGCTATATCTCAAAAATCCCTGTGTAACTAATATACAAGTAGCAGAGCTTCTTATATAGAATTTGAAGCTTCATATTGCTATAGCTACAAACCCAATCTATGGTTAGTATTCATCTATTCTTGATCAAGGGTGTCTATTTGTTCCTAACCATTTCTCAAAATATCTTTATGGTATCTTTTCTGCCTCAAAGGATGCTATTGGAATCTTTTTTAAAAATAAGATTCCCTTCCTTTGACTTCTGCTTTCCTGTAGACTTTGCCTGTAGATATCCTTTACTTGATCTTTTTGTTAGTATTGTTTGTTCCTTTTACATTTTCTTACTCTTTCAAGTATGCCTTGAAGTTATTTATTATACCTTCTATAAAGGTACGATCTCCCCTTGGACTCTTTGTCCATACATATTCCTGCATTGTAACCCCTTCTTTCAATTTCTTTTCTTCTTTATCTGAACCTTCACTCTTCTTCTTGTATTTCTTCATCTTGGTGCTTTCTTCCATCAATGAATCAATCATTTGTTTACTTAGATATGCCTCTGGATTATCTATAAATGGTGTAAAAATGGCTTTAAATTTTGTTAATACTCTTTAAAGTTCATATGCTGGTGTATCCATGCACTCATGATTTAAGAGCTTTTCATCTATCCTTTTATGCATTCTGATCATGTTATCTTCCTTTTCTTCTAAACCCTAGGTGGTTACTATGCACCTCCTGAGATTATCTTCTTCAAATTTTAATTCCAACCTTGCATGTGGCACTTGATTTGCCATTGAAGGGGTAATTACTCCTTCATTTATTAATTCATCTGCTCTCTCTTCAATTTCTTCTAACTTTTCCAATTCAAATTTGCACTCTTCTTTTCTAAATTGACCTTTATATACAAGTATACTGCATTTATTCTTTTCTACTACAGCCAATTCCCATCCTTTTATTGCTTGTTTGATTACTTCCTCTCTTTCTTGCATGAATTCTGTGAAACATTCTTCAAAGACATTGGCCTTAAGCCTCTTATTTTCCATACCTTTTATTTCATCCTTAGACAAAACTACAATTTCACTAGGTAATTCCGGTACTGTTGTATTGGGATCAAATATCCCCCTAATGAATTGTTGTAATTGGACAATGTGTCCTTTCAGATATTCTTGTTTATCTTTATCCCTCTTTAACATTTCTCCTATGACCTGGTACATATCTTCCCATTCAGTTATGTGTTTCTCCCTTGTTGTATGCACTAGGTCAAAATTGAGTATTTTATATTCATCTAGTGTTATTTCTCCTTTTGTCTTCTCCTTTTGTGGTATGGCCAAGTTCAGTGTCCTGGATCCATCTGGACCTCTTTGTATAGCTGACATGGTTCTAGCCTTTCTCCTTTCTTTCTTTGGCGTTGTATCGCCCAATAGACTTTTGATGTCTATAGGTACTAATTGTACTTCACCTTTTCTTTTCTTATCTCTGTACCTTAACCAGGGTGGGACCTCTTTTGTGCCTTCATCAGTTTTTTCTTCATTGATTACCTCTTCCTGAGGCTTTTCAACTTCTCCCTTCTCTTGTTGTTGCTGTTGTTGTTCCTGTTTCTATTGTGGAGGAGGCTGCTGTTGAGGGGCTTGTTCTTGTACCATGGGATCATTCTGCTATTTAGACTCACCCTCATTTTCTTCTTCTTCAATTTCTGTGTCCCCTCCACCTTCATCCTCTTCCTCGGGACCTTCTCCCTTTGATGATTCTTTTTCTTGGTCTTCTTCCTTATGTGTTTGTTCTACATTTGTCATGTCTGTATCTTCTGCTTGCTTTTCAGATTTACCTTCATCAATATTTTCTGTGTTTTCTTTGCCTTCAGGTTTATTTGCTGTATCTTCTATAGTTTCACCTTCCCTTTGTACATGCTTTGTATGTGAAGGTGAATTTACCATTGTATCAGCCTCTTTCTCTTGTTCCTTTCTTCTTTTTATATTCTTTTCTTCTTCACTTTGTTCACCATAAATGTTTAGAATGTTTAATACATCTACACCAGAGGTACCAGCTCATGTTTCTTCTCTGGCTTGAGCATATGTTTCCTTTACTATTTCCTTAGGTGCATCTACCTTTTCAGATTCTTCAATCATGTGTGCTACATCTTGCACATCTTTTATTATTTTAGGAGAAACCAAGGTACCAAAAGGATCTATTGTTCCTGATTCTTCTTGTACCTCTTCCTTTTCAGACACTGAACCTTGTTCAATTTCCATTTCAGCTTGAGTGTCTTGCTCTTCTTCCTCACTTAAAAATTCACTGGATTCTTCTTCTATTCTAACTTCTCTTCCTGAATCCATCTCTTTCTCTTCACCTTCACTGCTATCATCTACGATGTGGACAGTCTCAGTGACTTGTTTGGCTTCATGTGCTTTTGACCCTTGCAGCATTTCTCTAGCCAATTTTGACTTTACCTGAGCATATGCTTGTCTTTTTTCTTCTGAGGTGGATGCACTAGGTATATCACTCAACTTAGCACCTACCTATTGTGCTCCTATTACTTCACTCATTTTTGAAGTCTCCCCTTTTGATATGCTCATTAGTATGGCTTTCTTAACCTTCTGTCTTGTTATTTCCTTGGAGGCCTGTGATTCTTCTGTACTAATATCATGGCTTAATGATTTTGCCTCCACAAATGTGCCAGATGACATTGCTACTACCACTCCTAATGCATAAGGATCCATTAGAGTAGCATTTTTATCCTTTTCCACAATTTTGGCTTCAACAATCTTTCTTTTCTTTTCATAGAAGCATTGGAGATCATCACTATGCTCCCTTACTCTCTTTTTTCCTTTCTTTGGATATGTAATCTCCACTCCTTCAGATTTAAGCTCTTTAATTCTATCCGTCAACCATGTCTTTGAAAACAAGATGATCAGTTTGGACAATGTGTCCAAAGATGTGTTCCATGGTTGTGACAAATCAGGCTCTCCAATGGGAGCAAGCCTGACACTTTCATAACTATGGTGCAATAATTTATCATCTTCTTTAACCTCTAGGGGAACATAGATATCTCCCATGGACCTCATTTGTTCAATTGTTAATCTTTTATGAGCCCTCTTTCTTACTTTTTTATCATTCTTACAGTCTGACAAAAAATCTCTAATATGTATTTGATGTTTAAATTTAGAATCAATTATATTTTGGATTCTATGAAAGGGCTCAAACCTTCGAGCCAACTCAAATTCCTCAAATCTATAATACCTCAATTCTTTTTCTGTATAACCAGCCACCTCTTCACTGTAACATGAGTACCTACCAACTGCCCAGGTAACTTAAGATTTCCTCTATTAAACTTCCTTTTGTACATCTTAAAGGCATTGAAATTCTGGCTTGAGAATTCCAGAACAATTAATTTATTGGAAGGATACCTGGGTAACATGAAAGGTTTTCCTTCAAATCCTTTAGTTCTGATGTAAGTAAAATGCTGAAATTGAATCTACCAAGAACTTTACAGGCCAATTGTATCCTCTACATCTTTAGATAATCTCGTATCTGGCTCTTCCCTTAAAATTCTAACCATGTATGTATAGAATACATCATTCACTAGAGCATACTTCTTCAATGCATTCTCTTCCTATAAATCAAGGTAATGTTCATATACTAGCTTCTAATCTGGACCATTTTCTAAGGTTCCAACCCTATCCATCCCATGTATGAATGGTTGAACCTCTGCTGCACATGAATATAATATATATGAGGACAAATAGAAAGGCATCATCTTTTGCTTTCTTAGCATTGCCTATTTCCATATGGCTATGCTTATAGCCTTAGCCCAATGAATTTGTCCTTGCTCTTTTTTTGCTTCCCTCATGAATTGGATGATAGTGAACATCCAAGGCTCACACTTAGTTCGATCTCTCAATCCCACTAATCTGCTTAACATTGTGATCATCAAGTATATTTCTTCTTTAAAGTATATTCTTTGCAGATTCTTGTGCACTCTTGCCACAGCTTTGGGCTTATTTTCTGTACTGTACCAACTGTAAAAGATCTTGCTTCTATAGTCCCTCCCATTGTTATTGAAACCTTCATTGTACTAATCAATATCAATATCCACCATTTTCTCATGTATTTCCAAAACAAATGTTCTTGCAATCCCTTTTGTGGATAAGTCTACAATGAGTCTATCATGGAACATTGTTTTCCTGGGAGCTGGATCATACAAGTATATGCAATCTAAACACAAATCCTTAGCTTCCATAGCTAAAGGAAAACCCGTAGCCCTGTACAATCTACTCTCCCATATACACCTCATGTCTGGTGTAGCGTTTGTTGCTATGATTTTCTGCAACACATCCTCCGCATCATAATTTCCTATGTTTGTATCCATGCCCACTGCACTTGTACTGATCAATGATGGATACCCTCTATGTAGTGGCAACTCCTCCTTTTCTATTTCTTTGCGCAGCTTCCTTTCTTTTTTAACCTCACCCCCTATATCTACCCTTTTCTTCTTTGGGGCCATCCTGTAAAAATGCATTTTTTACTTTCTGTTTTACCTTCTTACCTAGGGTTTTACTATGAAATTTTCTATTGTACCCTTACCCCTGTTTGTCTTTTCTTGTTTTGACTTTCACATTGTTTAACCCAACCCAACTAATTAAAAATTAGACACAATAATTTAATGAATGCTTACATTTCAAAATGAAATTACTAAAAATTACTTTGCATTTTTACTAACTGAACTGTAACAGCATTTTAAGATAAATACCTATATCTCTCAACAACTCAAATTTATGTCGTTGACTTACTTTACCATTTCTTACTCTGTCCAGCTTGTGGAATTCCATCGTGCGATGAATTTTGTTCAATTTTTGTAGCAATTCTTCTTTCTGCAATTTTAATTTTTTGACCATGCAAATCTGAAAGGAAAATAGCTTCTAATTTATGCTAACTCGTTGAATTTTACTCTTTTTAGTGTTAGATCGGCATTAATTACAGCAATTAATGAGCCTATGGCTTTGGTTTCTTGTTTCAACGTTTTATTTTAAACCTTCTATCTATTAGTTCAATTTCTGCATACATCACATTTTCTTGTATCTTTCTTTGTATATTGTTCTTTGTATGTCTCTTTTGTATCTTTTCAACATACAAACATATATGCAACGAGTTATAAACAATGTTATTCCCTTTTCCTTTATATCCATGCTTGTATCTTCGATTTGTATATCACAATGTATATGACACAGATACAAGTGCACATACAAACAACCCATACAAACCTCCTTTTACCTTTTATCCTTCTGGCGATGTCTTTTATTTATTTGTATATCGGGATTACACAATGTTAACATACAATCACCCCAACATACAAAACCTTTCCCTTATTTAATTCCCTTTTGAAATCTGTCTTGCATCTTTTGTTTGTATCTTCGCTTGTATGTTAGCTTGTACATTCATCTATTGGTACAATATAAAATCTTGAGATACAAGCTGTGGGACCCACTTTACTTTCCCACTTGTATCTCAACGATACAACAATACTTGTATTCTTGTTTTAGATACAAGTCTCGATACACACAAACTCCTTTGTATAATCATCTCGGACTCCTCATCTTTTATAAACCATATTGCATAACCTTTTGGCTCCACACATGCATATAAATTGAATGCATCTTTCAATATGAATTAAGGTATGATGCATCACTTATATCAGATTTAATTCTTTTTGACTTCCACATTATATGTATATCGAAAGGTATAAACCTGAAACATGCAACATACAAATTGTGAAACATACTTTATTAAAGCCAAATTTCATATTCTCCTCAGGTCCGTGATATGTATATTGCATTGTATATTACCTTGTATCCTTCTTTTCATCAAACATACAACCCGAGATACAACCCGTGGACTTAACCAATTATCCATTTTACTTCCAAATCCTGTTGGGTTCGACTTGTATGAAAAGAATAAAACATTAACAATATGCATACAAGTACAATGATTCATAAACCCAAAACATGCAACTAATACAACGACTCCACATACAAATGACCTTGTACATGCAACATTCAACCTTCTTATAATGCATTTTACCAAAACACTCATATCTTGCAGAATATTGGGAATTTTGAAATGGTTCAAAAAGCAACCCTTGTTCATTTTTGACAAAGAATTCACCCCTATTCTACTCTGCTACTTAATGCTAATTTCTTTCAATTTTTAACAAGGTTTGTATCCTTTACCTCCTCTTCCCTTTACCACCAAGCAGACCCACACACAAGCAAAAGACACAGCCACAACAGGGGTCCTCATTTTGTTGAGAGTAAAATGGGGCATGTTGTGAGCATCACAACACATCCAGACCTTGTAACACACATACAAAACAAGTAGATTTGATGTATTGTGCTCATTTTTGAGCCTTTGATGTCTCTAGTCCATTGTTCAACCATGAATGTATGTGATTATTTTGTGTCTATTGCTCTGTAATAGGTTATTTACTCTTTGTAATGGTCATTTGACCTTCATGTTCAATATATCTCTAATATTTCACCTCTTCTACATTTTGTCTTTGTGTTTCACTTGAAGTTGTGATCTATCTTATGAGTAAAATGGCTCCTTCATAGGTTATGGTCTTCTATTCGAAGCCTCTATCAAGGTTGCAAGCCTGTGTGAGTTCCTTTTATGGTTGAGATCATTGTTGTGTTGATTTAGTTTAGCTAATATACCTCATAACTCTGGTGCATCACCTTTTCTTTCATGTATCCCTTTTTATCCCTTTTCCCCTGGCAAGTTTAGCATTAGAGTTAGTTAATTTCTCTAAGCCTTAAGCTTAGAAAGAGGAACCAACCTTCTCTGGAGGTTTGATCTCAAAATTGCAATGTCCCACACTTTGAGATTAGTCCCATTGTATCATTGGAATGCTTGGACAACCTCCAAGCATGGTGCAATTCTAAGTGATAATAGTAATTTATTCCAATTATTTGTAAATCACCCATAAGGGATGAAAGGTTTCACTAGCAGAGATCTTGTTTTAGCTGCATGTTTATATATGGTCCCTGACACTAATTCATCCATGACGGGGGGTTGCAGGGGGTTTTCCCCCTGTGAGGGATCTGGGGAATCATCCCCTTGGCGGGGGCTCAGGGGCAATGCCCCTGGAGACAAATTTTATCATTGCAAATATGGATTGTTCGTCATTAGGTCAGAGATCTGATGGTTGATATTATGTTGGTTTTTCTTTCCCTAGAAGGCAGCCCCTTTTATAAGGATATTTGTACTACATTTTTAGAGAGTTAAGAGTAACAGGCGCCACTAGATTAAAGATTGAAGAAGAAGAGGAAGTGCATGTATTGTAATCTCATATTTGAATATAATACAACTTCGAGCCTCTTTTCTTGGTGGAGTTTTTTACCTAAAAGGGTTTCCTTGACGTTACTGTTATGTGGAAAAATGGGGATGATGTGATTTGTGTGTTAAATAGATTCAATCAAACCCTTCTTCCAAACATACATTCAAGGACATAGATCAAGCTAAGTCACAACTATGATAGATGACTCAGTTACAGGTCTACTGTCACTATGAGATGCTCGAAAAGATAGAATAGATTGATATTTTGTAAAACCCTAATTATGCAAAATCATAGACAAACAGATGAATCCTAACAAATGCTCGCACATGAAGGTACTAAATATAGATTATAAACATACCAAGATTTTAATTTTAGATAGCAGAAACTTTGGGGATGAAAGAGGGATCGCCCTTGTCCTTATAGCGATATTTTTTGCAACTTTCTTCAGATTTGGAATCCTTATGCTCTGCAATGATCCTCTACAACTCCTCTGTGCAAGATCTGACACCTGTCACCTGCAATCACAAGAGATGGGTTGGGGGTTGTGGTGTTTAGGAGCTTTCCTTGGTCAAGCCCTGGAATGGCATTCAAGCCTTCCAACACCATTGTTAAATAGAGAGTGTGTGTCCTTGGTGGACAAGGGCAAAAGAAAATGATATGATAAATGATTGAAACACAAAGTAGATGTCACCTCAGAGGTGAATCTCTCACGGGGAGATGAAGATCTTTCACGCCATGAGGATATGGATTGATGAAGATGAATCTGCAACAAATAAGTACAAACACAACACAATGAAAGCCTTCAGTATCCTTAGCATTAGATCACAAGTTTGCATTATCCATCTAGTTGTAAAATGAAGTCCTAAACATGATTATATATGCATTCCTACTAAGATTTGATAAATCAAACTTAAGATGCCGACAAGGAGAACCTTTTAACTGTCACCAACCGACATTCAAATTTGGGACCTCGACAAAATAGGGCAAGACAAGGGCACATGTGTCCTTGTCTAGGGACCTATTTTAGGGCCTGATTAAGATTTAGGATTCACCCCTAGGTCCCATTTGACATGGGTGTCGAGGGATTTTGCTCTGGGATTCATTTTTAACTTGCATGATTAAATCTAAGAGACTTGGGTGCTAAACTTAGGAGGTAAAAGTCCTAGGGGGACATTTTACGACATAACATTTAGCCCCCACTTTAATGTATGTATAATCTTATGACCCATACATGCATTACAGTATGGTTGAAAACACATCAAACATGCCAGGCACTTAAAGCTAAGGCATACACAAACATTGAGGAACTATTTCTATCCCCCAATCTCAGGTAACCACTATAAAACACATCACAGACATGTAAAACACAATGAAGACAGTAACAGGCATGCAAGACATGGAGAAGATAGTATTGAAGACACAAAAAAGATGATGAAGACATGAGAGTAGTCATGTAAAACATGATGAATACACTAATATAACATTTTCATTTTCATATATATATATGCATGGTTATAAAAATTGCAACACAAAACCCCATAATGTAGGAGGAGCTCATCACTACACCCTTGAAACTACACTGGGGGGGGAAACATGCCATACAAAACTTGAGTGTGGGAGGAGCTCATCGCTACACCCTTGAAACTACACATGGGGGAACACACACCATACAGAACCTAAGTGTGGGAGGAGCTCATCTCTACACTCTTGAAACCACACAGAGGGGAAAACATGACATACAATACCTGAGTGTGGGAGGAGCTCATCACTACACCCTTGAAACCACACACGAGGGAAAACACACAGAAGACATGAAGAAAACAAGAGCACCATATAGCATGCCAAAGACATACTATATGTCTTAAACATGGAAAACAAGGTGATGAAAGGATCTTATTGCTAAGTTCCACCATCTCAAACATGTTGTAGATGAACCTAACATTTGGAATTATGCCACAAAAACTGCCAAAAATACGCTTAAGGGAGGATAGTCTCAAGATCCAACCCTGCCTCCACAGAGGACTTTTGTAATAAAAGGATGTGCACTAGCTCAAGAGATACACCATTGCACCTTCTATATAAGGGATTTTGAATAAAAAGATATGCACTAGCTCAAGGGATACATTAGCCCGCCTTGTGCTGAAGGCTTCTTTGATAAAGGATAGGCTATCTTGCCTCATGGAGAAGGCTTCTTTTTATGCAATATAAATAAAGATGTGTACTCATGCCGGAGATACAACATCCGACCTCATGGAGAGGGCTTACAAACATTCTTCATTAGTACCAAAATCAATAGACAGATATCATTATATATGCCCCCACCTTAAGATGGTTGATGTCATGTACCGATATCAAGCACATTAAGGTAGAGAGAAGACATGCAAGGGAACAAGAGCTCTCTCAAATCCCATGCCCCCAAGCAACATGTGCTCACGATCGTCGAATGTTCCCACAAACGCATTGATAAGATATGATAAGATAAGATAACAAGAGAGGTTAGAAATCTTACTCTAAGATAACAACCATATCACATGATAAAAGCTATGCATGAAAATAGTCACATCAAGGACCAAGGCTATACTACAAGTTTGGGACCGAGTATAACCATTGGGCTATACTATAGGTACCTCAGAACTGAGTGTAGCAACAATGTGAGATACCAATCAAAGTGCACAAGAGAAAATTGAGTGGATTGTAAAAATGTTTGTCACAAGAAATGCCACAAGATGATACATCACATAGAGTGATTCTACTAGTCAAGCGTTAGATATATATATGTATCAACCCTGTTGTCATATATGGACTAGGTCCATTTTTCTTTGCTTGCTGAAGGGACACATGGTTCGTATCAGTATTAGTATTTGTTTGTTTTAGAATCACTAGAAGAAGGTAAACAATAAAATGAGAGAGGAGAACAAGTGCCTTAGGAACACCACATAGGAGGATGGCCCTAGGTAATCAATTGCAACATTATGCCCCTAAGGCATGACACACAACAATAAAATAGAGGAGAGGAACAATAGAAGAATGATGATACAAATAGAAGAATGGCCACAATAGAGGCAGTCTCCTAGTATCCTTGACCTTACAAGAGTATCAAGGGTCATCCTAGGAGGCTTAAAAAACACATAACACATCATGAGGGATCACAACACATAAGAGAAGGTCACGTAAGCAAGCATAAATATGCTTTGACAAAGGTGACCAATAGGGTTAGAAATACTTACCTGTGTATACAACTGAACTAGTGGTTGTCGTTGAGAAAATCATCCTCCTGCCAATATCAAATGATAGAGGAGAGAGGTACATAGGGGACAAGTTCCCATTAAGATTCCTTATCCTTTACCGTATCTTCCTTAGGCTCTTCTTTGTTTGTTTTAGTGTTAGGTGGTTCAATGTTTTCTTGTTGAGGTGATGCGTTGTTTCAAGCCAAGGCTTGTCTTCTCTTCCTCCTTTCTCTAGCTTGTCTATTTCTTCTTGTTTTATTGCTGATATCTTCAAAAGGAGTCTCATGTTTTTCCATAGGTTTTTGTATCTCAGAGGAAGAGGCAGATGTGTGATGAACTCGTGGTGATGCACGATATTGTTTTCTATGGTTTTCTCCCTATCCTTATAGGGATGACGGAGGAGGAATCTCAACATATATCCCTTTTCCTTTTGGTCTAGGGGGTTGTTGTAATATAGGTTGCTCTTTAGGTACTACTTGTTGATTAGGGGGACAAACTTATCTTGATAGTAGTTGTGCTTTGTAACGTTGATATTCCAAGAAAAGTTGATCTGTTTGTGGTTCTAGTTCTGCTATAGGTTCCATCTAGAAGTAATCAAGGATGGCATTCTTTTGAGTGACCATAGGCTGCCATCAACTATGGTCAATGGTATGTGTACTCCCATGAGTGAACTTTAAGCATTTATGGATTGTTGAAGGGATAACTTTCATAGCCTTGAGCCATGGATGGCCTAGTTTTACACAGAAGATGTCAGATGTCGAGATAATATCAAATGATTGTTCCAATGCTTTGTCAAACACTTGGACTACTAAAGAAATATTCCCTAAATTTGGGAGAAGAGATCCATTATGGATTCTTATCATCATCTCAGTAGCTTCATAAGTTTCTTGTATCAAATTGTTTGATTAGAGGAATTCTTTCGTAGCAATGTTAGTTATGCAATTTAGATCAACAAGGGCTCCTTTTATGGGAGTCTCCATAATGCTAACTTCAACGTAAAGGGGACCTTCCACATTTCCTATTGTTCTATCATGTGGTGTGGATGTAATATTAGGTTCATGGATCTTCCTTTTCCTATCAGGGCGAGGAGGGATCATAGTATTGTTTTCATGATGAAAAGCCATAGATGAGAGACTATTTCACTCCTACAACACTTGTTTGAGGGAAATGGGTAAAAATACACACAAAGTCTACAACAAACAAAGCAGATAGGAGGAAACAATACAACACAACAAGGCCAAATTAATGTTTTTAAAGGTTCTGATCAAAAGATGTGAAAAGGTGTGTAAACAAGTAGTGTTGAAATACACACTGTGTAATTAAGATTATGCCAATTTTCACACAGTGATATGAAATTATGAAAAACTTTCAAATGAAAAATGAATATGTACTTGAATATGAGTGCAAGATCTGAAATGCAAGATATCTAAGATGAATGCAATGAAACAACACCAATTTATGTTTGTTTATGCACTAAAAATGTTCAAAATTTTCACCTTTTTCAATGCAAATGCACAAAATATGCAGTGAAATTATGAAAATGATGAGGGGAAGAAAATTGAAAGCTTTTAATAAGTCCAATAATGCATCAAAATTTGTCACAACATGCCTATCTTGCAATTCTAGATGAAAGATTAGCCGAAGTGTAGTAAAAATGGAAGGATTTTTTAAACCCTAATAGTGAAATTAAGGCATGAAAGTATGCAAAATGATGAATGAAATTGATCTAATCAGATTTAATATGTAAAATAACTCAGATCAGATTTTAAAATGATGCAAAAATCCTACAATTCTCAATGCAAGTCAAATTTTAAGGAAGTATGAATGAATGTGCCTGTTTTTGTTGAAATAAACAATGTGTAAATGCAAAATTTGAAATGTAGATGCAAAAACACACAATGATGAAACATTATAGTGCAAAATAAGATTTGAATGAGTGCTAAAATGAGTAGTAAAATCTGAAACAAGATTTTAATCACAAACCCTAGCTTTTGGAATTACTAGGTTACATGAAAAATGCACAATTTCAAGCAAACCCTAGTAAATAAAGTATGTAAATGCAAGGTAAATGATTGTAGAATGATGAATTTCTGTAATGTATGTCATATCTGGTGTAAATATCAGATATTTAAATGAATTAGATGAAATGCAATGAAAATAGTGCAAACTATGCCTAAATGCAAGCCTAGGATGCTTGATTTTTTTAGATTTTTCAATTTTTATGCAAGATTTTCAAATGTATAATGATGAAAATGAAATGTATGAATGCAAATTTGATTTACAATAGTCAACAAGATACTGTTTAGAACAAAAACATAGGTTAACCAAAATTTTATGTGGAAAAATGGGGATGATCAGATTTGTGTGTTAAATAGATTCAATCAAACCCTTCTTTTGCACATACATTTAAAGACATAGATCAAGCTAAGTCACAACTATGATAGATGACCCAGCTATAGGTCTAATGTCACTATGAGATACTTGGAAAGATAGAATAGATTGATATTTTGTAAAACCCTAATCTGATTAGGCCTAAAACCCTAATTATGTAAAATTGTAAACAAACGGATGAGTCCTGACAAATGCTAGCATAGGAAGGCACTAAATATAGATTAGAAACTTACCAGGATTTACTTCGGGGACAAAAGAGGGATCACCCTTGTCCAAGGTGACACTTTTTCTAGAGGCCGGGAGCCAAATATGTTGTGGACTATTCCTGCTCAAGGATTTTCGACAATGATAAGTTGAGGGACAAAAGAGGGATTGCCCTTGTCCTTCTAGGGATATTTTATGCAACTTTCTTCAAATATGGAATTCGTATGCTCTACAATTATCCTCTGCAACTCCTCTCTACAAGATCTGACACCTGTCACTTGTAATCACAAGAGAAGGGTTGGGGGTTGTGATGTTTAGGAGCTTGCTCAGTCAAGCCCTGAAATGGCATTCAAGCCTTCCAACACTGTTGTTATATAGAGAGTGTGTGTCCTTGGTGGATAGAGGCAAAAGAAAATTATATGATAATTGATTGAAACACAAAGTAGATGTCACCTTAGAGGTGAAGCTCTCACGGGGAGATGAAGATCTTTCATGCCATGAGGAGATGGATGTATGAAGACAAATCTGCAATAAACAAGTACAAACAGAACACAATACTACTCTGCAACACAATGAAAGCCTTGAGTATCCTTATCATAAGATCACAAGTTCACATTATCCATCGAGTTGTAAAATGAAGTCCTAAACATGATTATATATGCATTCCTGCTAGGATTTTATAAGTCAAACTTAAGATGTTGACAAGGAGAACCTTTTAAGAGTCACCATC
This sequence comes from Cunninghamia lanceolata, assembly GCA_027924645.1. Classification (NCBI taxonomy): domain Eukaryota; kingdom Viridiplantae; phylum Streptophyta; class Pinopsida; order Cupressales; family Cupressaceae; genus Cunninghamia; species Cunninghamia lanceolata. The sequence continues at coordinate 10,455,984 of BSBN01000112.1, read as the reverse complement.
TGACATTCAAATTTGGGACCCCGATAAAATAGGGCAAGAGAAGGGCATGGGTGCCCTTGTCCAGGGACCTATTTTAGGGCCTGATTAAAATTTAGGATTCACCCCTAGGTCCCATTTCACATGGGTTTTAGGGGATTTTGCTTTGGGATTCATTTTTAACTTGCATGATAAAATCTAAGGGACCCAGGTGCTAAATCAAGGAGGTAAAATTCCTAGAGGGACATTTTATGACGTAATAGTTACATACTATGTTATGTGTTCAGTTCTTAATGCATGTTGTTTCTATGTAGTGGGTTTTATTTCTGATGTAATCTCCATTGATTCTACTTTATTTAGAGGACATTAATAAGGTTTGAATTAGATTTTAGTTGTGTGGTTTGCCCCTTCATTTCTAACATTTGGTATTAGAGCCTATCTAGTTCTAATTCTTGGGTGGTAGTGTGAAATTTTATTAGCTACAATGGGAGATTTAGTTGTTATTTGTTTGCAGATCTTGTGTAGATATCATGGATGCATCCACTATTGCTTCTACCTCTCAGTTGGACATTGAAAAGTTTAATGACATGGGGTACGAATTGTGGAAACTGAAAATGGAGGATTTTCTAGAGGATAGAAACTAGTGGTTGGCTGTAATTAAGGAGAAGAAACCTGATGATATTGCTCCAGATGAATGGGAATGAATGAATAAGAAGGCACAGGGAACCATCTAGCTGTGTCTTGTAGATTATGCTCTACTAAATGTTGTGAGTGAGAAGTCTGTACATAGCCTGTGGAAGTGTCTGGGTGAGATCTACCAAGCCAAGAGTATGGTAAATAAGCTTTATTTAAAGTGTAAGTTATTTTCCTTGAAAATGAAAGAGGGTGAATTGGTTGTAGAGCATTTTAATTCATTTAATTTTTTATTGAGTCAACTAGCATCTATAGATGTTGAGGTGAATGAGGAACATAAATGTATATTGCTTCTCTGTTGTTTGCCTAAGTCATGGGAGAATATTATTTTGGCTATCACTGCTAACCTCACAGATCTGAAGTCGGATGCTCTTGTTTTAGTTCTGCTTTCACAAGAATTGAAGAAGAAAAGTTTAGATAGTTTAGGGGATGCTCTCAGTGTCAAGGGAAGGTCTATGGAAATAGGACAAAAAGGAGATCAGAAGGGGTCTAAAGACAAATCTAAGGGTCATTCTAAGACTCCTAAAAAGAAGAATAGAGTTAAGTGTTGGAACTACTAAAAGAGAGGACATGTGAAAAAAGAATGTAGAATCCTAAAGAAACAATGGGATTCCACTACTGAAAAATCTTTGAATGTAGGTGATAAGGTTTTACTTTCTGCATGTAATGTTCTTTCTCATGATCATTGGTTGGTTAACTCAGTATGCTTCTACCATATGACCCCGTATAAAGAATGGTTTTCTAATGTACGAAGAGTATGATGGAGGAAATGTGTACCTCAGGGACAACTCTACATATCCTATTGTTGGACGAGGGAAGGTAGTGTTGTGTTTCAGTGATGGGAGAATTAAAACCATCCCTGGTGTTTTGCATGTTCCTAGATTGGCTAGAAATTTTATTTCTATTTCAAAGTTGAATGATTTGGGAATGCATGTGACATTTGATAAGCATGGTTGCAAATTGGTTAGAGGAAACTTGGTGGTAGCAAAAGGGAAAAGATTAGGAACTCTATTTAAGCTAGAATCCACTGATGTTTGTAATGTCTCTTAAACATCTGAGGCTAACACTAAAAATACATGTATGCTGTGGCACCGTAGATAGGGCCACATAAGTCAGTCTAGTTTAAAGACTATCTTAAATAAAAAAATTGTTAGATAGTTTATCCTATTCTGATGAGAGTTTCAAATTATGTGAACATTATGTGTTTGGAAAATAGAATAGATCTCCATTTCCTTCAGGCAGTAATAAATCTAATGATAAATTGGAACTTATTCATTCAAATATTTTTGGTCTAGTGGATGTTGAATCAATTAGAAAATCCAGATATTTTGTTTTCTTCATTGATGATGTCTCAAGGCTTACCGAGATTTATTTAATGCGTCACAAATATGAAGTTTTCACTAAGTTTAAGGAATTTAAAGCTTTAGTTGAAAAGCAATCAGATTATAAGATAAAGGTTTTGAGATTTGATAATGGAGGGGAATATTGTTCTAAGGAATTTGATGAATTCTGTAAGCATGTAGGTATTGTTAGACAAAAAACTACTCCATATACTACACAACAGAATGGAGTGGGAGAAAGGATGAATCAGACCATAATTGAAAGAGCCAGAAGTATGTTGAGTGAATCACAGTTGAACAAATGCTTTTGGGAAGAAGCTGTGTGTATTGCAAACTACTTGGTTAATAGATCTCCATGTAAGGTTCTTGTTTCAACTCCTTATGAAAAGTGGATAGGTAAGAAACCTAATATTTCACATTTAAGGGTATTTGGCTGTGAGGCTTATGTTCATGTGCCTGAAGAAAAATGAACTACATTGGATCCAAAAGTTAAAAAGTGTACTTTCATTGGATATGGTGATAATGTAACAGGTTATAAGCTTTGGAATCCACTAAATTGAAAGATTATCTATTCTAGAGATGTTTTTTTCAAGGAACTTAGTGTTATTTCAGAACCTAAATAGCCAAAGAAAAAGAGAAGAAAAGGTGAAGAAAGTGCATTTTGAATTAGATCATGAAGATTCACCTTAGGAAGAACATAATGATGGATTGGGGGGTGAAGAAGTAGAAAAAGAATCGATTGAAAGTTCTGATGAGGAAGAATCTATTGTGATAGAAGAAGTTGGTAGATATGAGCATGCAGAAGAGCCTAAAGAGTCTCTTACTCCACCTCTGAGAAGATCCACAAGAGAATGGAACCTAGTTGACAGGTATAGCCCACCAGATTTCTATTGTGTATTTGCTTTATTAAGTACTAACGATGAGCCTAGATCCTATAGGGAAGCTATTCATGTAGATGATAGTGAGTCTTGATAGTTAGCCATACATGAGGAGATGATGGATTTAGACTCTTGTGATACTTGGGATCTTGTTCATTTTCCCAAAGAAAGAAAGGACATATGATGCAAGTGGGTCTTCAAGAAGAAGTTTGGAGCAGAGGGTTCATTGGAAAAGTACAAGGCTAGACTGCTAGCCAAGGGCTAATCCAAGAGAGAGGGAGTTTATTTCAGGAAAATATTCTCTCCTGTTGCTAAATTAACTTCTATCAGATTTCTCTTATCCATTGTTGAGGATTTTTATTGGGAAATAGAGAAAATCGATGTTAAGACTACATTTTTGCATGGAGATCTTGAAGAAGAAATTTACATGCAACAACCTACATTTTTTGAGGTAAAAGGGAAATAACATTGGGTTTGCAGATTGAAGAGGTCTCTTTATGGTCTGAAATAGTGCCCCAGAATGTGGTACCAAAATTTTACTCATTTGTGTTGAAATTAGGTTTTGTTAGAAGTGAGGAGGATCACTGTGTGTACATTCATTGTATTGATGATTCTATTCTAATGATTGCATTGTATGTTGATGACATGTTATTTTTTAGCAATACTAAGGGTATGATCAGTTATTTGAAATCCCAACATTTAGGTGCATTTAATATGAAGAACCTTGGAACAGCTAGGTATATTTTGGGTATGGAGATCAGGAGGGATAGTGGTAACAGAAAGCTTTGGTTGTCTCAGAGTAAGTATGTGAATACAATTTTATAGAGATTTAGTATGTAGGATTGTAGCCCAGTTAGAGTTCCTTTAACCATTGGTACTAAGTTTTCATTAGATATGTGTCTAAAGAATGAGGATGATTTAGAGGATATGTCTAATGTGCCATATGCTAGTACTATAGGGAGTTTGATGTATGCAATGGTTTGCACTAGACCAGATATTGCCAAAGAAATAGGAGTTTTGAGCAGATTTATGCCTAACCCTGGTAGACAACATTGGGATTATGCAAAGAGGGTGTTTAGATATCTAGCAGGTACTCCTAATCACTGTTTGGTTTATTCTGGTATTGATAGCACTGACAAAACATTGGACATACATGGATTTGTTGATACAGATTGGGCAGGTGACTTAGATAGTCGAAGGTCTACCAACGGCTATGTGTTTACATTGTTTACTGGAGCAGTAAGTTGGATGAGAAAAAGGCAGCCCATGGTTTCTTTGTCCACCACTGAAGTCGAGTATATGGCTGCTATCCATGTCTCTAAGGAGGCAGTTTAGTTGAGGAGATTGTGTACATGTATTGGTTTCAATTGCAAGATCATTCAGATCAGTTGTTATAGCCCAAGTATTATTTGTTTGGCCAAGAATCCTATGTATCATGCTCGAACTAAACATGTTGATGTAGAGTATCACTTTTTTCAAGAAATGGTTGCAAATGGATAGATTGAGCTAAAGAAGATAGACACTCAGGAGAATGTTGCAAACTCTTTGACCAAGCCTGTGAGCATAGAGAAATTTGTTTTGTACAGAGAGGCCATGGGCCTTGCTTGTAGTGCCTGATTATTTTATGGTTTTCCTATGGGTATTTACAATGTATGATGTTAATTGGGAGAATGTTAGGATTAAGGTGCCATCAACCTTGTAAATCCTATGTAATTTATTCCTATTATTTGTAAATCACCCATAAGGAATGAAAGGTTTCACTAGCAGCGATCTTGTTTCAGCCACATGTTTATATCCAATCCCCAACACTAATTCGTCCATGATGGGGAGTCATAGGGGGTTTCTCCCCTACGAGGAATCCAAGGGGATCATCCTCAGTGGGGGCTCAGGGGCAGTGCCTTCAAAGCCAAATTTTATCATTATAAATCTAGATCGTTCGTCATTAGGCCATAGATCTGATGGTCGATATTATGTCAGGTTTCTTGCCCTAGAAGGCAACCCCTTTTATAAGGATATTTATAGTACTTTTTTAGCAGAGTTGAGAGTAACAGGTGCTGCTGGATTGAAGACTAAAGAAGAAGAGGAAGTGCATGTATTGTAATCTCATATTTGAAGATAATACAACTTGGAGCCTCTTTTCTTGGTGGAGTTTTTTACTCGAAAGGGTTTTCTCCATGTTACATACTGTGTTATGTGTTCAATTCTTAATGCATGTTATTTCTATGTAGTGGGTTTTATTTATGTTGCAATCTCCATTGATTCTACATTATTTAGAGGACATTAATAAGGTTTGAATCAGATTTCCATTGTGTGGTTTACACCTTGATTTCTAACAAGATGTACAAAATTCACATAACTTTTCCAAACTATTACTTGCCTAGAACAGACTAATTTTAGACTGGACAGAATTTCTCTTGCATAATTGAACACAAAAAGAATTGAACAAAATTGAAAACAAAACTTGAAATGTTTTTGTGTGATAAACAATGGCACATGCACCTAGATGCTATTACATCACAATGAGTATAAAGTTCACATATACTTTGTTATCCTTTCTTTTATCCTTATGCCTGATAGGAATTTGATAAAAATTTTGGGCCGTCTTCCAAGTTTCGATCTCTGTGAGTCCTTGGTTAGGGTTTGGTATTCAAAGTATTGAAAGTATCTTGTCCCTAAGGTGTAAAACTTTAAACCCAAGAGTCTCTTGCAAGGTAGCATGATGTCTTTTGTTTTAATTGTGAGTTGACCATCTATTGCCTGCATAGATCCTTGGGTCGCATCTTGATGTCTAGGAGTGTCATCCCTTTTACCAGCCCTCCTTTGGTTAACTTCCTATTGCTTGTGGCTAATATTTCACTCATATGTGTAAGTTCTTGTCAGAGCCCCTAATGAGTCATGACCCCTTCTCGCCTAGTAGAGTGAATGTTGTTTTAAAAGGGGGAATGTGCCCTTTTACTTTGCAACTTGCGGCTCACTGCAGATCGCTCCACTTGTTGGCCCTACACAACTCTTGACACAAATAAAACATAGGAGTCTACCAGGATTGTGCCAGCATTCCACGTGTTGACTCGACGCAAGTTCCAAGCAAAGCTAATATAAGTGTCCTCTCAAGTTGCGCCACTGCTCCACGTGTCCCGACTTATCTTCCATTTAGAAAAGGTATGTGTTATTGCTACAATATACGATGGCTGCAGAATGTGCCAAGTGTCAAAGAGATGTGCTATTGTTTTGTGCTTTAGTATGTGACCCACTTGTCTTGGGATCTTTGTATCCAGTTCACTTTCATACTCGCAGTGGTATGAGAGCCCACCATGTGGACTCTATGGACTCTCTCTTCGACAAGGTATCTAAATTGGCAGTCTAGGTGGATTTCTCTCATTGGTTTGTGACTTATTTTCATGGTAATAGGGGCTGGTATCTCAATATATTTGTATACGTCGTTGATCTAGGTATTCTTTGATGTGATTGATGGCTCATATTCAAAATGTTGAACTATGTGGTGGCGCATATCGATAAGTGAGTGAGTACAATGGTGGGCTTTTTCATATGTGTGTTGAGTATCCTTCACCACCATTATACAAGGGATTAGGATTGTGAGGGGATTTACGGGATGCATAATTAGCTCTTGGGATCCGTGTCCTGGCTTGAGGGGATCTTTCGCTCACATCATAGTAGGATTTGAACTAAGTGTGTTGTTTAAAATGGATAAGTACTATGACCGAGGAGCCAATTTTGATTTTTCTCATTATGGAAATTGACATTTCTGGTTATGGGAAATCAACATGATGCAGAGTGTCACCTCCTTTTCCTCTTTGTGTGGTGTTGTCATGTTAATGGAGGATTTCCATTTGTGTTCAACATGTCGTGGTACTAGTTGGAAAAAATTATAAGGTAGGTTGACAGACTGTGATTACCTGAAGTATGGGAACTTCTAAAGTCTTGCTATAAATAGATGCTTCTGTTGTTACTTAGTATACCATCTCCTTCTATGCAGACAATATGAGTATTCATCTTTTTAGTATGATTTTTCCACCATCCCATGCCTTGGGATTCTCTTCTCTATTCTCATGGATAACAATATGTTCTTATAAGATAAAGTATTTTAGAGATGTTTTCTTCTAAGGTATAGGTGGTAAAGGAAAGATTCAAGAAGCTTTATAGTGTCCATTTAACCATTGTAAACCCTTGTTTTCTCCTTGTTTTCATCTAGAGGGGGCCTTTGGATCCCAGTTTGCTGACTCCTATAACTTCTTGTTCTTGTGAGTCTCCAGATTGGGTGTGGAGGCAGAGAGGCATCATTGCTCCCTCTTCCCTTCCCCCAACACTATAGTTTCTAACAAAGCCTAGGCAACAATGGAAGGGGTGTTATCCTCCTAGGTGAAACAATTGGAAATGGAGGTGTAACATATGACTGCTGCTGCTTCCTTCCTTGCTGGAATAATGGCATAGCTAGAGCCAACTAAATGTAACTCTCTAGAACTTCTAGATGGCTGAGGTGGTTGGAAACCTCCATTCCTGAGTCGAGGGATCACATCCTTGTACCTTCAATATGGAATAATGAAGGAAATACTAGTTTCTAGGGTTTCCTTTTGACGTGGGACCTTGTAGGTATTCCCATTTTGGCGTGCATGATCAGAGGAGAAAAGCTAACAATGCTTGTATTGGGAACAAGTATATGGATGTGAAGGGTGGACGAGCTGAAAGGGCATTTAGTAGATCGCCTTCCATCAAAATCATGGCTTACCCCCTCGTCGAGGGTGGGCAAGCATACACGACAAAATTAGTTGTTCCCATCTACTAAAGGTGATGATTTTTTGATGAGGTGTGCCTTGGTGGCTGTAGATGGTTATTTTGGCATCATATGTAAAAGGTTGTCAAATGAAAATGTGACATGTGTAAATGGCCCAATGCTTGTTGCTCCCTTGTGTTTTAAAAGGAATTTTCACGGCCATTTACAAAGGTTGGGTTTTTTGTTGATCTCTCGAAGGGCTTTTGGAAATATATAGTAGAGAATAAAAATCATGTTTTGTTCTAGGATTTTGAGTCTGAACTGTATGTTTGTTGTAAATTTGTTCAATGGTACTAGCATCTAAATCAAATACAAATGGCAGATTTCTGAAGCTAGTTGTCCCTTGATGTGTAGTTTATATGAATTATGAAGTGAATAAATCAAAGATTGTTTAATTTGTCTCCACGAAATTTCTTGTGGATGCATATTTCTATTCAAGGATCTTATTCAAAGAACGAGCTAAATGCTTTAATAGAAACATAGATTTGTGTGAATGTATATGAGGGTATCGTAAGTATGACTATTCTAGAAATATTGAGTATAATATTGTAACGCAATGTTATAAAGCTCTCTGAAGTTTAGATTAAATGTTGTTAATAAGTTTCAATTGCATCTAGCTTTGACTCTGTGTCCCTAGGTTAAGGCTCAATTTCTTGCATTTGTGTATGACTTTCAAAGCTAGGATCAAATAATCCCAAACACCTTCAAAAATCTTTATAATTCAGTTGTAAATGTTTGTTAAGTTGATGTTCCACCTTGTTCTATGGTCTTGAGAAATGTTAAAAGCTTGAATGATTTAAGCCAGGTCTTCATATTTTCATAATCCTCAAGCAAATCTGTATAGAACAAATCTGTTATTCACAGTATTTATAATAATTGGCACAAGATATTTTAAATACTATTAGGGATCACCCTACAAGGTTTTACAGAGCCTAAAGTGTAGAGGGAAAGTTATTTCAACTTTCACCTATGTGTTGGCCAAATCCCCACAATAACTAAGTATTGAAAATGGCTAAATCATAGGTTATTTGTGAGATCAGGTTGGGAATTAAAAAAATACAAATAGAAATGGCGACTCTACTAGGGAATAGTTTATTAATTGTTAAGAATAAATCCAGCAGTCTGTCATGGGTGATTAGAGTTTTCACATGTATAGTGTAGTATCATTCCCTTTAGAGGGTGGTGACTCTGATATTCTCCTTACCGGTTGATTGAAGAAGAAGTTCTTAGACCTGGAAGGGGTTTTGTTGCAGTGTACTTGAAGAAGTCTTGTGTGGCTCTGCTATTAGAAAAAACCTCAAAATGAAGATATGCTTTAAGGAGTTTTGTGCTATTTGAAGTTTCAATCCTCTGTGATAAGAGGTGGTGACTCTGTGAGATAGAACCAGATAAATGTTTATAGAGTGTTTCAACACTCTTAAATTTCTAGTTATGGAGAAAATTTGAAGCAATTGTAAGAAACTTCCAGGTATTTTAGATATTCCTTTCTTTTTGAAGGATTGTTCTATGTTGGAAGGTAGTTTATGAAAGTCTTTGAGAATAATATTGTTCCTTACTAAGTGAAAACTAAGCACTAAGAGAAAGGAAAGAAATAGTGATAGGCTTTCATTCCTCTGTATTACTAGAATGTAGTATGTATTTTGAAAGGAAGTATGTATGTGTTTGAAGAAACTCATTTAGAAAATCTTAGAAAAGTTGATACAGAGATTTGAGTTTGTAAAAGGAGGTTGAGTTTCTAGTATTAACTACAAGGTTAATATGAGAGGTCTTTAAGTGATTAGAGATTGTGTCATCAACTTGTGCATCCCTGTATGGCCTCAAATGTAACAATGCATAATATACAACCTCACTTGTGTTATCAAAGAAGTCTCATTAGCGAAATACATAAGGCCATAAATTTCAGCAATATATATGGTTTCCCAAATCAGATACCACATGAAATCAAAGATAAAATACCAAGGTTCTGTGGTGGTAAGTCTGAGCCAGTAGGAAAACGTCTGCAAAATTTCATTAACGTAATAGGAGACTATAGAGTTAGATTTTGAAGATGTTGTCATAAAATTGTTTGTTCAGTCCTTAAAGGATGAAGCAAGGGACTAGTTCTCTTATTTACCAGCACGCTCGATCTATTCATGGGATGAGTTTAGAGCATTTTTCATGGAACAGTTTGGTGAAAGAATCAATGCAAGTTCAATAATCAATAAATTTATGGACATTGAGAAAGAAGAGGAGGAGTTAGTCTGAACTTTTAACCTGATATTTGCAAAAACATTGAGGTACATTCCTGAATCTATTAGACCAAATGATGCAATGAGTTTAGTTGTTTACCTAGGATCTTTCAACAAAAAAATTGAGTTACTAGTTGAGAGATAAAAATCCTTTAACTTTGCATCAGGCTTATGAGATAGCCATAAGCATTGAAAATAACTGCAAGTATGGAATGCACAAGAGTTATTTGTCTACACATGCTTGCTGCCCCAAGACACTTGAGGTTGATGAAAGGTGTAGGTCAAAAGTTGAGAATGAATGTCTAAGTATTTACACCTCTGCTAGCCCAGTCTATACACCGGACCATAATGTTGATCACATAGAGCCCCAAATAAATTGTCAACAATCTTCATGCATCGATGATCACATGGTCCATTATCAGACTCTTTTTGATATAAAGAGACATGAGGGAGAATTAGGATATACTTTATTTTCTAGAATTTTGAACACTTATATGGGTATCCCTGTTGGTTTCAAGCCTCGGGAATCAATATGCATTGATTTGTTATGTGAGGTGTATGGATCAGGTTTGAGCTCATTACCTCAAAAGTTGAAGCCAAGCATTTTTTCTCAAGTTCCTAATTGGGTAGATATTATAGAGAATGTTGATATTCATGATGATAAAAATGGCAAACTCCATAATGCTGATCATATTTGTCCTATGGTTGGGTATGATTCAAACAAAGGTATAATGTATGTAAATGAAGAAGGCATATTTCAAAGTGAAGTTACTTATCATGCTAATGTGGGGGTTGTATGCGAGTAGCCAAAAAATGTGGTATATGCACCTGAGGATTTCATTCATGAGCACCTGAGGATTTCATTCATGAGAAGTCAAATGCACTACACACTAAAAAAATGCAAATGCCAAATGGTAAAGAGGTAGAGGCATTTTTAGACATTTGGCATATTACACCAGATGATGGAACTACTAGTTGCTTCAGTGATAAGATTACAGAGGAGATTTAGTTGGAACCTTGCGATGTAACTGATTCTAATGATGTGTCCAATAGAATGGGTATTGATGAGGTAATACATTTATCATTAGATGCCCAGGAATCTTGTATTCTTGATCACAAGTTCACTAGTGTTAAAAGACTTATCAATATTAATCAAAATGTTATTATGCCTGTCCACATATATTCAACTCATGAAGTTAATTATATTGATTATTAATCTATATTTCGTAATGGCCTTTATGAAGTGGAGTTGGAATACTTTGTCCTGGATAAAGATAACATTAGTACACAAGATGTTAGTGACTCAAGTTCACTATCAGGTGATTTGCTCAATGGCAATGCAAAACTTGAAGAGCTTTCTAATTATTTTGTCTCAGATTATGTTGATATGGCAGAAATTTTAGACATGTGTGTGGAACAATCAGGGGATGAAATGAGAAGTGATACTAGCTGACGTGAATTCAGAATTGATTGTGATTATAGTGATGAAGAAGGTATTGACTATAGTGTTTCTGAGTACAGTGATGCTGAGGAAGATTTGAAGCTTCATGTTGATGAGGTAGAGGTATTTACAACAAGAATGAATATAAGGCAAAACCCCTTATATAATGAGTCCCCATCTTCATCAGATATTAGAAATGATGATTTTTATTGGTATAGAGATAATCCACTCTTTGATGAGAACTCTAATGCTACAAGTTCTGGGGAGTCAAGAGAAGACTTCCTAGTGTTGGAAGAATGTAAGGAAAATGTTGAAGATGCTCAAACAGATAGTTTCAGTTTAGCAAGGGATACTGTTACATCTAGAGACAGGTCTCCATTATTAAGCATTGTTGTATATGGTGAAAACTATAACTTATCATGATTAAACATGCATGGATCAGCAATGTTGCAGTCTAGGGTGGTACCTATGAATAAGCAATCCTTATATCAAGGGCAAAGCACAGATGATGGTCCAAGTTATATATTTCATTACGTTACTTCTGATCAACATGATGCACCTAACATAAGCCTAGAATGTGGCCCTAAGAAAACAAGGCAGCACATAGATGAGCTCCATGAGGGTATTACTTATGAATGTTTTACATTTGACATAAATGTTGCAGGTGAAGATGAGGATGTTGATGCAAATCATTCAATGAATTGTGAGTGCTTTCACTTTGCAATTCTGCCTGATAATCTTTAGAGTGACCAAGGAAGCAGTTATGAAAATTATTATGATTGTCTTGATATGATGGATCCATATGTCACTCTGAGGATTTGTGAGGAAATTTTCCAATCTGTGTTTGGTTGTGAAAATCAAAAAGCCCCAAGACAAGTTGAATGTGGCAAATTTGAAGTTTCTAGGGGCAGTCAAAGATGTGATGGTGTTATTTCTAATTTTGGCCTGATGTGAACATTGGAAAATAAAATCTTTGACAGAGGTAGATCTCATTTTCTATTTTGGGGTGGCCTTGGGCCATCTTGTTGTTAAGATTTGCTTCCAGTTTGGTTTTGTTCTCTGCATTTCTACTTGATCTGGTTTGCTTTGCCAAGAGATTTTTGGAATCTCGCTTTGTTCTTATGAACAAACATCCCCAAAACATGAGCCACTGATAGGACTCTAATAAATTTTCTAGGTCGTCTTCCAAGTTTTGATCTCTGTGAGTCCTTGGTTAGGGTTTGGTATTCAAAGGATTGAAAGTGTCTTGTCCCTAAGGTGTAAAACCCTAAACCCTAGAGTCTCTTGAGAGGCGTCGTGATGCCTTTTGTTTTAATTGTGAGTTGACCATCTATTGCCCGCATGGATCCTTGGGTTACATCTTGATGTCTAGGAGTGTCGTCCCTTTTACCAACCCCTCCTTTGGTTAACCATCTATTAATTGTGCCTAATATTTCACTTATATGCCTAAGTTTTTGTTAGAGCCCCTAATGAGCCGCAAGTACTTCTTGCCTAGTAGAGTGAATGTTGTTTTAAAAGGAGGCATGTGCCCTTTTACTTTGCAGCTTGCGACAAACTGTGGATCACTCCACATGTTGGCCCCGTGTATCTATTGATACAAATAAAAGGTAGGACTCTCCCAGGATTGCGCTAGAATTCTATGTGTCGGCTTAGCACAAGTTCCAAGAAAAGCTAGTATAAGTTTCCTCTAGAGTTGCACCATTGCTCCACGTTGTTATCCTTAGGGCACACAACTGAGAGGGGGGGTGAATCAGTTGTGTAAAGCTTTCTCCAATTTACACTCTTAAATCCTTTTAGTGATTAGTAGTATATTGAATATGAAACATAATGCATTCAAAAAGTAGAAACTCATCAACACATGAGACACCAAGATTTTGACGTGGAAAACCCAGTTAAGGGAAAAACCACGAGGTGATTAACCCAAGAATGTATTCTCTGTTAGAAGAATAGAAAGAACAAAATGGCACATGCCAATTAGGGCTTACTTCCCGAGCACACTGCTCACAAGAGGCTCACTGCCTATAAGAGACACACTATCTATAAAGAAATAAGTATCACATACATGAATTGGAGAATAGCATCTTCACCATGCTTGAATCAGTTCCATTAAGCTCAATACTTCTGCTTTGCCTTTTGCTCTCTTCTTCGCTACCACTCACTCATCTCCACAAGGCACATTTCAAAATGACTTCACAATCCCTTATTTATACAAGGCATCAACTTAGAAACAATCATCTAAGTTGGCAAACACCTACAAGAACATCTGGTGGTTATTCTTCAAATGCAAACTCTAACTTCAATGCAGACCACCAACATGAACTAGAAATGATCCAATGATCATCATAACCTTCCCTGAATCACCAAGAACATCCACACTTCATTAGCCTACTAGAATTCTTCTTTCCTTCATCCGGAGCTTCAAGAACATAGTCTGTCATCACTGTCACAAAAGAATAGGCTCTTCCGGACCTTCAAACCATGAACCAATCTAGTTGATACTTCATAGGGATGTCCTCAACACTTCCTAAAATCTACAGAATGGGATAATGAATTTCTGGATCTCACCGGACCTATCTGTGGCACTCTGTCACCTCTGAACACCTGCCAAAACTAGTTCTACTTGAGTGATCATAACTTTCTTAGATCTTCATGCAAACCTTTGAAAACTTGACTAGAGTATCTTAGGACTTATATCTACAAACCCTTTAAACTGTATCCTTTGATCCTCAACTTATTAAGGACTTTTACCTTCCTGTCATCACTGTTCTTCATTGTTCCTGATTGAGACTAATTTTCTCAATATCCTCAGCACATAGCTCATCTAATCCTTCTCATTATGGCAACATGAGTATGTTGACATCAATGACAACACCGGTTAGGCCCGTACTTGCAACAATCTCCCCCTTTGTCATTGATGGCAACATATGATGTGAAAAACCATCAAGACAAGAACTTCTCCTTACAGTCACAACTCCCCCTAACAACAATCAACTATTCACATGTCTTTTCTTCCTTTATTGCTCCCCCTTTGATCAGTAACCACTTATTTTGCACATGTCTTCTCTCCCCCTTTGACATCAATGGCAAAGGGCTCATACTTGCAACTCCATCACTTCATAACATACCAGTTGCTCCCCCTGAGTAGTAGCTCCCTATCATCAATCCGGATCACAAGATATGACTATGATATCCACCAGATTGATGCACATTAGTGCATCCTAGTTCATCACCAGAGGGGCAATAACCCCTAACTTCTCCCTGAGATACTCAAAAGAGTCCTTGGGAAGAGGTTTAGTAAAGATATCTGCAATCTGATCCTTGGAGGGTACATACTCCAATCTGACTTCATCCTTGTTCACTTTCTCTCTTAGAAAGTGAAACTTGATAGATATATGCTTAGTCTTAGAATGCAACATCGGATTCTTGGATATACTTATAACACTTGAATTATCACAGAGGATTGGGATAGGCTCCTCATACTCTACTTTAATATCTCTTAGCATCTGTTTCATCTAGAGAACTTGAGTGCAACAACCTACTGCTGCTATGTATTCTACTTCAATTGTAGACAAGGATATTGCCTCTTATTTCTTGCTTAGCCAAGAAACCAGTCTCTCTCCCAAAAAGAAGGCTCCACCACTGGTACTCGTTCGGTCATCCACATCTCCTACCCAATTAGCATCTGTATATGCATGAAGAGAGAAATCATGATCTCAAGGATACCACAAACCATACTCAACTATTCCTTTTAGATATCTAAAAATTCTTTTGATTACCATGATATGAGATTCTCTGGGATCAGCTTGGAATCTTGCAACAAGACCAACAGCCTGCATTATGTCTAGTCTGGTTTGAGTGAGATACAAGAGCCCTCCAATCATTGACCTATACTTTGTCTGATCAACCTTAGGGGAATCATCATCTTTGCTCAATTTACATCCGGTTTCCATGGGAATGTTCATTCGTTTTGAGTCTTCCATCCCAAATTTCTTCAACAATTCTTTCACATATTTGGTCAGAGAAATTAAGATTCCTTTCTTTGTTTGAGTGATTTGTAGACCCAAGAAGAAATTCATTTTCCCAAGTATGGACATGTCAAACTCACTTTTCATTTGATTTGCAAAAGTTTTACACATACTATCTCTTCCTCCAAATATGATATCATCAACAAACACTTCAACAATCAAGATGTTTTTATGATCAATTTTGAAATACAAATTACTATCAACAGTACCTTTGTTGAAACCAATATTCAAAAGATGTTTATCTAATCTTTCATACTAGGCTCTTGGGGCTTGCCTTAGTCCATACAATGCTTTCTTTAATTTACAGACCATATCACCATGCTCAGATAATTGAAATCCATCTGGTTGTTCAATGTACACTTCTTCTTCTAGGTCACCATTCAAGAAGGCAGATTTGACATCCATCTGATACACCTTGAAATCTTTGAAGGCAGCAAATGCAAGAAATAATCTAACTACTTCAATTCTTGCCATTGGAGCAAAAGTTTCTTCAAAATCAACTCCTTCTATTTGAAAATAGCCCTTGCAGACCTATCTGGCTTTATTTCTGATTACTTCACCAACTTCATTTAGTTTGTTCCGGAAGACCCATTTGGTTCCAATCACATTCTTCTTTCTAGGTCTAGGAACAAGATCCCAAGTGTGATTTTTCTCAGTTTGCATCAACTCTTCCTCCATTGCTTTGGTCCAGTTTTCATCATTGCAGGCTTCATTTATTGTCTTAGGTTCAATTTTTGAACTCAGACAATACTCATCTAAATTTTGAGCAATTTTCCTTCTAGTTTGCACACCTTTGCTTCTGTCACCTATGATCTAATCTTTAGAGTGGTTCAGTCTTACATACCTTGGAACTTTGGGAGTTTCTTGCACTTCTGCTTCTTGATCAAGCTCATTCAAACCTATCTCTTCTCCCTAATTTTTCAGATCAGTCTGAATCTGACTTTGAGAAGAGGATTGAACTCCTTGAACCAGAACACCATTTTGATCATCTTCATCATATTCATAAAACCTTGAGGGTTTCTCTATTCCCTCATCAACCTTCACATTTTTACTCTATTATCTTTCTTAGTCTCTTGTTATAACACCAATATTCTTTGCTTTGAGTAGAGTAACCCAAGAATATTCCTTCATCACTTCTAGCATCAAACTTGCCTAGATCTTCATATGTTTTGATGTAACATTTGCTACCAAAGACTCTGCAATATCTTATAGTAGGAGTAATGCCAAACCAGAGTTCATAAGGGGTCTTACCAGTATTGCTTCTGATTTGAACTCGATTAAGAGTATAGACTGCAGTGCTGACAACTTCTCTCCAATAGATCTGAGGAACATTTGCTTCCATCATCATGGTCCTAGATGCTTCTTGGATGGTCTGGTTCTTTCTCTCCACTACTCCATTCTGCTATGGAGTCCTCGGAGGAGACAACTATCTCTTAATTCCATGTTTCTCACAGAACTCTATGAACTCACTGGATGTGAATTCTCCACCTCTATCAGATCTCAAACATTTCAACTTTATTCCTATTTCATTCTCTACCATAGCCTTGAATATTTTGAATTTCTCAAGAGCTTTTGATTTCTCCTTTAGAAAGGTCACCCACATCATCCGGGAATAGTCATCAATTAGCAACATGAAGTATCTGTCACCTTGACTACTCCTGGTTCTTGCAGGACCACAAAGATCAGTGTGAACTAAGTCCAATAATCTGGTAGAAGACAGTTCCTTGCTTTTGAATGTGACTCTGCTTAGTTTACCCAACTGACATTCCTTGCACAAGCTGTTAGTAGTTTTCACCAATTTTGGAAGATCTCTTACAGCATGAGTATTGCTTATCTTGATGATATTATCAAAATTCACATGACACATCCTTCTATGCCATAACCAACTCTAATCAACTTGAACAAATAAGAAATTTTTACCAGTACCAACCAAATGGAAGATGTTACCTTTAGTTTGAGTACCGGATGCAATCTCTATTCTAGAACTTTCAAAGATTTTGCATTTTCCATCCTTGAATCGGAGATCATAGCCTTTGCCTACCAACTGTCCAACACTGAGAAGATTGTGATTCAAACCTTCAACATACAGTACATTACTAGTTTTGTTTCTTCCATCAAAAGAAATATTTCCTCTTCCTCTGATTCTACAAACAGAATTGTCACCAAACTATACCACTCCTCCTTCATACCTCTCCAAATCTACAAACTTATTTTTGTCACCTGTCATATGGTGAGAGCATCCACTGTTAATGACCCAATCATCCTTCTCTTCAATTTGGGCTGCCAGAGCTCTTTCTACACTCTTAAGATTGACAGATACATAGGACATTGGATCTTCTTCCTTGATGGCAATGAACACCCATTCATTTCTGGATTGGTTTCCTGTCTCTGATTCATCATCTGTTACTCCTTCATTATCATCGTCTTCATGTACATAGTAACAGTTCTTTTGGAACCTTGGCTTGTTAGGATTTTGCCTTGAAAATCTTTCCGAACACCTTGAGGCAAAATGACCAATCTAATTACAGTTAAAACACTTAAAGGGTAATTTTCCTTCATACTTACCAGATCCTCTTGGTAGCCTCTTTGCAATAAGGGCTTCAAGTTGGGCAGTTTCTACTTCTTCTTCTTCCAAATCTTTTCTTACTTTTTCATACCAAGACAATTTTCTTGAAGAATTCTCTCCCGGATCAAACCTTTGTTTACCTTTAACAGAGGCACTGACTTTGAATGCAGATTCAGTCTTGGGGGGGTCATCTCCAAACTCTATCATTTCAAATGCAACCAATTTCCCAGCCAATTGATCTCTTGTGACAGTTGTATGGGCTCTAAATTCTTCAATGGCAGCAGCTTTGATTTTATAAGAAATAGGAAGGGATCTGAGAATTTTACCAACAATCTCATTTTCATCCAAGACTCCACCAACATTTCTAATTCCACAAACTAGTTCATTCACTCTTGGCATAAAAGTGGTAATATTTTCATCATCTCTCATCTTCAATATTTCAAATTTCCCTTTTAGACTCTGTAACCTTGCACATTTAGCATACTAATCTCCTTCATGTAAAAGTTCCAGTTTATTCCAAATCTCAAAGGCAGTTGGTAGGTCAATAACATTTGAGAGCTCTGAGTCAAATAATGTGCTTAGAAGAGCCTCTTTGGTCTACAGATTGTTTTCAGCATTTGTGATTTCTTTTAGGGTTGTCGGATCACCCTGTGGGGGTACATATGCCTTTGTAACCATGGACCAGGACACCATTCCCATACACTACAAGTGACATTTCATGTGACCTTTCCAAAGAGCAAAGTTGGTTCCATCAAACTTCGGACTATCCTTCTTGTATGATGACATCTTGGATCTCCTCAAGCAGTTAAGCTCCTTTTATAGGAACCTAGCTCTGATACCAATTGTTATCCTTAGGGCACACAACTAAGAGGGGGGGTGAATCAGTTGTGTAAAGCTTTCTCTAATTTACACTCTTAAATCCTTTTAGTGATTAGCAGTATATTGAATATGAAACATAAT
Source organism: Cunninghamia lanceolata (assembly GCA_027924645.1). Taxonomy (NCBI): domain Eukaryota; kingdom Viridiplantae; phylum Streptophyta; class Pinopsida; order Cupressales; family Cupressaceae; genus Cunninghamia; species Cunninghamia lanceolata. Next base: position 10,437,088 of record BSBN01000112.1, on the reverse strand, counting down.
GCATTCAAAAAGTAGAAACTTGTCAACACATGAGACACCAAGATTTTGATGTGGAAAACTCGGTTAAGGGAAAAACCACGAGGTGATTAACCCAAGAATGTATTCTCTGTTAGAAGAATAGAAAGAACAAAATGGCACATGCCAATTAGGGCTCACTTCCTGAGCACACTGCTCACAAGAGGCTCACTGCCTACAAGAGACACATTGTCTACAAAGAAATAAGTATCACATACATGAACTGGAGAATAGCATCTTCACCATGCATGAATCAGTTCCATTAAGCTCAATACTTCTGCTCTGCCTTTCGCTCTCTTCTTCACTACCACTCACTCATCTCCACAAGGCACATTTCAAAATGACTTCACAATCCCTTATTTATACAAGGCATCGACTTAGAAACAATCATCTAAGTTGGCAAACACCTACAAGAACATTCGGTCAGCCAGTCTCAAGAAGAACACCAATATCTGGTGGTTATTCTTCAAATGCAAACTCTAACTTCAATGCGGACCACCAACATGAATTGGACATGATCCAACGATCATCATAACCTTCCCCGAATCACCAAGAACATCCGCACTTCATCATCCTGCTAGAATTCTTCTTTCCTTCATTCAGAGCTTCAAGAACACAGTCTGTCATCACTGTCACAAAAGAATAGGCTCTTCCAGAACTTCAAACCATGAACCAATCTAGTTGATACTTCACAGGGACGTCCTCAACACTTCCTAAAATCCACAGAATGGGATAATGAATTTTCGGATCTCACCGGACCTATCTGTGGCACTCTGTCACCTCTGAACACCTGCCAGAACCGGTTCTACTTGAGTGACCATAACTTCCTCAGATCTTCATGCAGACCTTTGAAAACTTGACTGGAGTATCTCAGGACTTATATCTACAAACCCTTTAAACTGCATCCTCTGATCCTCAACCTATTAAGGACTTTTACCTTCTTGTCATCACTGTTCTTCACTGTTCCTGATTGAGACTAATTTTCTCAATATCCTCAGCACACAGCTCATCTAATCCTTCTCATTATTGCAACACATGTATCATGGCTTATCTTCCATTCAGAAAAGGTATGTGTTATTGCTATAATATACGATGGTCACGAAATGTGCCAAAGTGTCAAAGGGATGTGCTATTGTTCTGTGCTTTAGTATGGGACCCACTGGTCTTGGGATCTTTGTATCCAATTCACTTTCATACTCGCGGTGGTATGAGAGACTACTATGTAGACTTTGTGGACTCTCTCTTTGACAACATATCTAAATTGGTAGTCTAGGTGTAGTTCTCTCATTGGTTCACCCCTCATTTTCATGGTAATGGGGATTGGTATCTTAATAAATGTGTATACGCTGTTGATCTATGTATTCTATGATGCGACCAACATCTCATCTTCAAAATGTTGAACTAAGTGGTGGTGTGTATGGATTGGTGAGCCAGTATAGTGGTGGGCTTTTTCATATGTGTGCTAAGTATTCTTCACCACCATTGTATAAGGGGATAGGATTGTGAGAGGATTGGCGAGATACAAAATTATCTCTTGGGATCTGTGTCCTAGCTTAAGGGGATCTTTCACTTGCATCACAATAGGATAAGTACTGTGACCAAGGAGCCAATTTTATTTTTCTCATTATGGAAATTGACCTTTCTGGGTTATGGGAAATCAACATGATGTAGAGTGATGCCTCCTTTTCCTCTTTGGGCGGTGTTGTCACATTATTGGAGGATTTCCATTTGTGTTCAACATGTCAATGTACTAGTTGGAAAAAATTATATGGCAAATTGATAGAGTGTGATTACCTAAAGTATGGGAACTTCTACAGTCTTTCTATAAATAGACGCTTCTGTTGTTACTTCGTATACCATCTCCTTCTGTGTAGACAATATGAGTATTCATCTTTTTAGTATGCTTTTTCCACCATCCTGTGCCTTAGGATTCTCTTCTCTATTCTCATGGATAATGATATGTTCTTATAAAATAAAGGATTTTAGAGATGTTTTCTTCTAAGGTATAGGTGGTAAAGGAGAGATTCGGGAAGCTTTACAGCATCCGTTGAACCATTATAAACCCTTGTTTTCTCCTTGTTTTCATTCGAAGGAGGGCTTTGGATCCTAGTCTACCCACTCCTATAACTTCCTATTCTTGTGAGTCTCTAGATTGGGTGTGGAGGTAGAGAGGTGTCATTGGTCCCTCTTCCCTTGCTTCAGTACTATGGGTTCTAACAGAGCCTAGGCAATAATGGAAGGGGTGTTATCCTCCTGGGTGAAACAATTGGAAATGGAGGGGAAACATACGACTATTGTTGCTTCCTTCCTACCTAGAATAATGGCACAACCAAAGCCAACTATATGTGACTCTTTCTAGTGCAATCATGGTTAGGAGGGTCCATGGAGTGAACAGTCTAGACTGTGCAGCAAGAGTAAACACAACGGAAGGAACTCAATTATAGAATACAAATGTAGATTTAGATGTTCAATATATCATAGATTCAAAATGCAAACATAATAGCAATATGCAAACTTACAATTAGGGCTCACTAGCCTGATTCTCTAGTTACAACACATGCAAAAGATATGGCTTTGAAGTGCCTTACAAAAGAAAATCTAACTTATGAACTATCTATCACTAATTAACTATCACTAACTGCCTTCCTATGCATCTATTACATGAATATATATCATCTCTGGATCACAAGAATCTTCCACATCAGCCAAGAGTGATTACAAACTCCAATGAAAGAGATGTAATATGCATACACAAATAGGTCGACCCTAAACAACTTGTCTTCCTTCGTAAGAGAATGAAACAAGGTGCAAATCTTAGGGAAGGTCAGCCATGTCCCAACTATCTTGAATGATGTGTCATTTAGCTCCGCAAGTCAAGGAAGTGCTCTATAAGTCTTCTCCTTCAGATGACTATCTAAGACTATCTGAGTGCTCTTTTATGAGAAAACAATTGATCGTCTAATAGCTCAATAACTTTCTAGTAACTGATCCAAATGAGCAAAATTTTGGATATGATGTGCATGATGATGTCTAGATGCTAAGTCTTGCTCCACAAGGTCTAAAATAAAACTGCAGTAGAATGCAGACCAATCTACTGAAATTGCTTCTGACTAAACTAACTGTACTGAAGTGGAAAATGAAAGAAAACAAAATGAATGCAAATATTTTTGGTTGATGCAAGATTGCTCTTGAACTAGGGATGCTCCTGCATTAGACACCCAGTGTTGTTGAAAAAGTGAGTCCCTCACATTGCTGGTGCTAGAGGAAAACCAAGACAGTCCACCTTAGCCTGAGAAATCCAAGATGAGTCTTCTTCTAGTCTGCCTTTCAACTTAACCAAGTATTTCTTGTATTGCTTTCCTCTGGTGTTGTGTCCAACTCTGTTGTACAATATGTCTTCAATCTACTCTGGTGCTTGTTGTGGTAACTACTTTTTAAAATCTTCTTCAATGCTATCACTGAACTCTCCTTCATGATACTGATATAGGTCTACAATGTTGAAAATAGGTGATATACCCAACGTCTTTGGTATCTCCACTTAATATGCATTTCCTGAATTAAACTTTCTGAGTATCCTACATGATCCAAACTTCTTCATCTTCAATTTGTTATATGTCCCAACTAGAAATCTTTCTTTTCTCAGATATACCATCACTTCATCACCAATTAAAAATTCTTTGTGTCTTCTCTTCTCATCTTCTTGTTCCTTATATTTACTATTAATCTCTTCAAAATGCTTCTTAGCCTAATTATGCACTGTCTCCATGTGTACTACAAATTCTTCTACTTCTACACTCCTTTTATCCTCCATATTGATATCTCTCAACTCTACTACTCCTCTAGGGCTAGTTCCTATCACAATCTCAAATGGTGTTCTTCTGGTGCTCCTATTCACTAAATTATTGTATGCAAACTCTACTTGTGATAGAATCAAATCCCAATTTCCCACCTTTTCTCCAACCAAGCATCTCAACAAGTTACCCAAACTCCTATTCACCACCTCTATCTGTCCATCAGTCTATTCATGAAATGCTAAATTGAACTTCAAATCTGTCTTCATCTTCTTCCAAAGTGTCCTCCAAAAGTATCCAAGGAATCTTTTATCTCTGTCTAAAATTATAGTCTTAGGTAATCTGTGCAATCTCATAATCTCCTTGAAAAATAGGTCAGCCACATGAACTACATCAGTTGTCTTCTTACAAGGTATAAAATGCGCCATCTTTGAAAATCTTTCTACCACTACAAATATAGAATCATGTCCTCTCTATGTCTTCAGCAATCCCAATATGAAATCCATGCTTATGTCTTCCCAAGGTCTCTCTGGTACTGTCAAAGATTTGTACAACCCAGTATTCTTACTAATCCCTTTTGCAACTTGACATACTCTACAACTTTGCACAAACTTCCTTACATCCTTATATATCTAAGGCCAAAAGTACAATTTTCACTTACTAAAGCCACTGTCTTGTCAATTCCAAAATGTCCTGTCAATCCACCACTATGTTTCTCTTTATTCAAATTGTCTCTTATTGAACTCCTAGGTATACACAACTAATTTCCATTGAACAACATATCCTCCTGAATGAAATAATCCAACCACTTACTTCTATCTGTCACAATAGGTTCCTTACATGCTTTCCAAGGTTCTACAAAATCAAGGTCTTCTTCATACATGATCTTCAATTCTTCAAATCCTAACACTTCAAATCTCATCACTGTTAACAAATTTCTTCTTTTGCTCAAAGCATCTAGAACTTTGTTTGATTTCCCACTTCTATCCTTTAGTACAAATGTATAACTCTACATGAACTCTACACATTTCATATGTCTTTGTTTCAATTTCCCTTGACTATTTAGATATTACAAAGCTTGATGATCTGTATATAACACAGATTCCTTAGGCAACAAATAATGTCTCCACCTCTTCAAGGCTTGAATTATAGCATAGAATTCCTAATCATAAACTAAATATTTGTTCCTTGCATCATTCAAATTCTCAATGAAATATGCTACAGGTCTACCTTCTTGACTTAACACTGCTCCAATTACATTTCCACTTGCATCACAATCTACTTGAAATACTTTGTTGAAATCTGGTAATGCTAACACTATTTGCTCGGTCACTTTCTACTTCAACAGTTCAAAACTTTTACCTTCTCTTGATGTCTACTTAAAGTCTTTCTGTCACCTCTCATTGTCTCTATGATAGGGTTACATACTGAACTGAAATTTCTAATGAACTTCTTGTAGAAACAAGATAATCCATGAAATGATTTGACTTCTCCAATACTTTCAGGTGTAGGCCACTCAACAATTTCTCTAACTTTCTCAAGGTCCATCTTCAATCCTTCTACAAAAATCACAAATCCCAAGTAAACCAATTCTTCCTTCATGAAACTACACTTCTTGATGTTTATCAGCAATTTCTGTTCTCTCAACCTCTGCAATACTTGTCTCAGGTGCCACAAATGTTCTTATTTTGTCTTACTGAAAATCAAAATATCATCCAAATATACAATAACAAACTTACCCAAGAATTACTTTAGAACTTCATTCATCAATCTCATGAAAGTACTTAGTGCATTTGTCAATACAAAAGGCATCACTAACCACTCATAAAATCCTTCATTTGTCTTAAAAGAAGTCTTCCATTCATTTCCTTCTCTAATTCTGATCTAATGATATCCACTCTTCAAGTCTATCTTTGTAAAATACTTTGCTCCACTCAAACAATCCATAATGTCATCCATCCTAGGCAATGGAAATCTATACTTAACTGTGATCTTGTTGATTTCTCTAGAGTCCATACACATTCTCCATTTTCCATCCTTCTTCAATGATAACACTGTAGGTACTGCAAAAGGAATCAAACTTTCTTTGATCAAAGCTTTCCTTAGCAACTCTTGTATCTGCCTATTCAATTCTTCATTCTCTGCTGGTTTCATTCTGTGTACTACTTTATTAGGCAAACTAGCTCCAAGTATAAGATCCATGTGATGATTGATACTCCTGATTGGTTGCAATCCTTCAGGTACATTATCTGATATGATGTCTTCATACTCTATCAACAATTCAGTTATATCCTCTAGTTGTGATTCTTCAGTCTCTGTCTTTAGGGTTTCAAGCTTTTTAGGAATCAAAGCATAACACATATTCTCATGTCTCAAACCATCTAGAATTTCCACATACTTCACCTTTAGGTTCATCTTCTAAAGGAATCAACGTAATTCTCTTTCCTTTTGATGTTATAGTATAGGTGTTCTTTCTCCATCATGTATAGGTTTTCTATCATACTACCATGGTCTATCCAACAAAATATGACATACATCCATAGGCATAATATCACACAATACTTCATCATGATAAGATCCAATATAAAATTTCACCAAACATTGTTCACTCACCAGTACCTTATGATAATCCTGAATCCATGCTATCTGATATGGCTTAGGTTGTTTCAATCTCTCCAGGTTCAGCTTAGTCACCATCTCCTCTGAAACGAAATTATCTGGACTACCACTATTAATGATAATCTTACAACATTTACCTTCTAATTTGCATCTGGTCTAGAACAAAATTTTCCTCTGCGGTGGTTCCTCATTTGTCTCTGATTGAAATAGTACTCTCCTCATGACAAGTGATTCTCCATTCTCAGGTTTACCAACTGAACTAGGTGATCCAACAGGTTCTTCTTCTACATAAGTTATTCTTCCACTATTCTCAATCATCTTGCTTGTACTTCCCTGATGACATTCATATGCTCTATGTCCTTCACCTCCACACTTAAAACAAGTTCCTCTAAATGTTCTCCTATCAGGTCCTTTTTCATCTGTTCTATATCCTTCACTCTAGTAATAGTTAGGGTTTCATTTGCAGTAGAAAGTTTTGTCATCTCTCCGGTATGAATTTCTATCTCAGTCTTCCCTCTTGAATGTGTTATCTTGTCTATTTTTCTCTGCATATGATCTTTCTTCTTTGGAAAATGTTCTACCTCTATGAAGTTCACCTCCTCTACCTCTCTATTTTTTCTCATGTTTCTTGTTCAACTTTTCTTCAACCTTTAGGGTAAACTGATATGCTTCTTCCAGTGTTGTCATTCTCACCAGACTCAGTTCTTCTTGAATGTTCAATCTTAGTCCATTTATGTATCTTGCCACTTTCTCTTTGCTTGCTTCACTATGTCATGTCCTTATGATGATCTTATGAAATTTTTCAATGTACTCCACAAATTTCTCATTTTGTCTCAGGTTTTGCATTCTCTTCAACAGTTCCAACTCATAGTCAGCAGGTATAAACTAATTCTTCAACTTTGTCCCCATTCTATCCCACTTTATGATCTTTTCTTTTCCTCTTATGTTTCTATCCAACTAAACTTCTTTCCACCAAATAGCAACATGTCCTTTTAACTTAGTCTTTGCAAATTTCACCTCATCTAGATCTTCAATTTCTTCATACTCAAAGTATTATTCTAGGCCATTTATCCAATCAATCAATTCCTCCAAATTCAAATTACCAGTATAGTTTAGTACATCCACTCTAGGTCCCTTCTCAATCTTTGAAATAGATCTCAACATCTTCACTTGAACTGATTCTTCTTCTTCTAGGGTTTCTTCATCTTGATTAGCAAATTGAAATTCTTCATCATCATCACTTTCAACATTAGGTCAAGATGTTAGTCCTCTTCTTCGATCCCCTTTAACACCATCCAATCAAACTTGCATTATTTTCATCATCTCCATCATCTCATCCATTCTTTCGGCCATAGTACCAATAGCGGGTATTCTCCTCGGTGGCATCTCTTCCAAGGATCAAGTGTAACTACCTCAAATTTGGTGATTGGGCTACAAGGTGACAACTACCTCACAATCAGCAATCGGTTGACAATATAGGTAGTCTGCCTCAAATTTAGTGATCTATTCACAGCAAGATCTTATGGAATGCCTTCACCAACTTTTCTCACTTCACTCCCAAAGGATTCAAACTTCACTCTGATACCACTTGGTGCAGTCACGGCTAGGAGGGTTCACAGAGTGAACAGTCTAGACCATGCAACAAGAGTAAACACAATGAAAGAAAATTAATTATAGAATTCAAGTATAGATTCAGATGTTTAATATATCATAGATTCAAAATGCAAACATGTCGGCAACATGTGGGCTTACAATTAGGGCTCACTAGCATGATTCTCTAGTTACAACACATGCGCAAGATATGGCTTTGAAGTGCCTTACAGAAGAAAATCTAACTTATGAACTACCTATCACTGATTAACTATCACTAACTGCCTTCCTATGCATCTATTACATGCATATATATCATCTCTAGATCACAAGAATCCTCTGTGTCGACCAAGAGTGATTACAAACTCCAATGAAAGAGATGTAACGTGTGTACATGGATAGGTTAGCCCTAAACAACTTGTACTCCTCTACAAGTGAATGAAACAAGGTGCAGATCTCAAGGAAGGTCAACCATGTCCCAAATATCTTGAATGATGTGTCATTGAGCTCTGGAAGTCAAGGCAGTGCTTCACAATTCTTCTCCTTCACCTTTTTGGATATGATGTGCATGATGATGTCTAGATGCTAATTCTAGCTCCACAAGGTTTGAAATGAAATTGTGGTAGAATGTGGACGAATCTACTGAAACTACTTCTGACTGAATTGATTATACTAAAGTACAAAATGAAAGAAAACAAAATGAATGCAATTATTTTTGGTTGATGCAAGATTGATCTTGAACCAAGGATGCTCCTGCATCACTCTTGAACTTCTAGATGGCTGAGGGAAACCTCCATTCCTGAGTTGAGGGGTCACATCCCTATACCTGCAATATGGAATAATGAAGGAAATTCTAGTTTCTGGGGTTTCTCTTCAATGTGGGACTTTGCAAGTATTCCCATTTTGATGTGCATGATCAGAGGGGTAAAGATGATGATGCTTGTATTGGGAATAAGTATCTGGATGTGAGGGGTGGCTGAGATGAAAGAGCATTTAGCAACTACCTTTTGTCAAAATAATGGCTTACCCCCACACTGAGAGTGGGCAAGCATACACGACAGAATTAGTTTTTCCCGTTGGCTAAAGGTGATGATTTGTTGATGAGGCATCCCTTGGTGGTTGTAGATGGTTATTTTGGTAAAAGGTTGTCAAATGAAAATGTGACTGTTGAAAGGCACAAGACAACTGAGAGAGGGGGTGAATTAGTTGTATCAAAAACTTTAACTTCTTTACACAATATCACTTTCACATTTACTTAATCTAACTCCTTATTCTGTTATGAACATTAAGAATGAATAGCAGAATCAAAACATGAACACATCAACACCATACACATATGAACACTAGATTTTTACGTGGAAAACCCTAAACAGGGAAAACCACGGTGAGTGTTAGCTCACAATATAATGTAGTAACAATGTCAAATATCAAAAGTCACTCACTACCAAAGGGCTCACTACTCAGGGTTCACTGCCCAAAAGAATGGCTCACTGCCAAAGGGTGGCTCACTGCCGAGGGTTGGCTCACTGCCAAGGTTGAACTATATATTAGCATCTACACCATGCCTGAGTTTAGTTCCATTGAAGAGAAATATATCTCCTCCACTCTACTCCACTTTTACACTTCTCATCTTATCTTTTCATCTTCACTCAATTACTCATCAATCATGAATTCATTACATGCATTTATATGTATCATTAACCTTGGCATGTACATCAAGGTCGGCATTACATTCTACAACCATTGGAACTATCTCCAAGGTCGGCATACATACATAAATCAAATTAGGACTAGACCTAAACAAACTTATGGAGTAAATGAATGAAGGATGAACACATCACGGCTTAGCTCAGACCCAAATCCATCTTCACATGCTTGGACACGCTTCTACAATCGACGATTCACCTTCGCAACAGGTGTGACTAACCAGGTTGGCTAGAACTTATGCACATATCAAGAACACTTAGAAACATGCTTGCAAGATCTTCATTATAGCTTGTGGATCAAGCACATGCCTTCAGTACATTCTGGAGACATCCATGAACAACATAGAGTCACTTGGGAGGCAACAAATCCAACTGCAATAGATCTCACTTGAAAAGAACAAATATCACTTGAAGATACATCTCAGACTGCTTCTCAACAGACACTGTCAAACTCTGCTAATCACTAAATTGCCTTTCGGAGTACCAAATGACAAATCCTTTGGAATGAAGATAACTAAGGACCTTATAAGTTTAAGTCCAAAATGGCAAAGACAAAATCCAATTTGTGGAGAAATGCGGAGAAAAACACTTTCTCCATGTCTCTTTGCAAACCTTGCCAGGAACAGTCTTCAAATTGGTGAATAGAACTTTTTCTGCATAGCGATCTAGACCACCAAATTCTAAATTTTGTATCCTCAAACACTTGTCTAAATCATATCCAAAGCTCATACTCCAGCCTTCACTATAGAGAAAATGTGGAGCAAAATACTCATACAGTGTTCTTCAATCAATCAATCAACAAACAACAATATCAGAAAATATAGTTGACACAAATGACAACACAAACATGTTGGCATCAATGACAACACCAATTAACACATACTTGCAACAATCTCCCCCTTTGTCATTGATGGAAACATATGATGTGAAAACATGTTCCACCATCAAGACACAATTCTGCATCAGAACTCGCCTTTTCTTTTTACATCTCTGCACTCTTACTCCTCCTGAGTTTTTCACATGATCTCTCTCCCCCTTTGACATCAATGGGAAAGGGCATCACATCTCCTCTACTGAAAATACTTGCACACTACTACTCTGATTAGTTTAAAACCATTCTTTACTCCCCCTGAATGTAACAATCATCCCAAATCACTAGCTACTCCTCCTGAGAGTTAGACTCCAATCATCAACCCAAAAAGAGAAATGTACTTTGAAGCACAATGGATTGATGCACCTTCATATGCATCTAATTCAAGGAAGGAAGGGCAATAACCCCTAATTTCTCTTAGAGATACTCAAATGTGTCTTTTGGAAGAGCCTTATTGAATATATCATCAACTTGATCTTTTGTAGGCACATACTCAAACTTTACCTCATTTTCTGCAACTTTCTCCCTCAAAAAGTGATACTTGATTGAAATGTGCTTTGTATTTGAGTGCATCACTAGAATTTTTGAAATATTTATGGCACTTGTGTTATCACAAAGAATAGGGATTGGCCAATCATACTCAAATTTGATATCCTTCAAGGTCTATTTCATTCATAGCACCTAGGTGCAGCATGATACTACAACAATATATTCTTCTTCTACAATAGACAAGGAGACGGATTCTTGTTTCTTGCTATGCCAAGACACAACCCTATCTCCAAGGAAGAATACACCTCCACTTGTGCTTTTCCTGTCATCAGTACATCTAGCCCAATCTGCATCTGTATAGGCACTTAAAGAAAAATCATTGTTCTTGGGATACCACAAACCATGATCAGGAGTGCCCTTCAAATAACTGAATATCCTCTTTACAAGCATCACATGTGATTCTCTGGGATCTGATTGAAATTTGACCACAAGACAAACTGCATGCATGATATTTGGTCTAGTAGAAGTCAGGTAAAGTAGTCCTCCAATCATCGATCTGTACTTTCTTTGATCATACGTAGGAGATTCATCACTCTTGCATAGTTTACAACTAGTAACCATAGGAGTGCATATCAGTTTAGAGTCCTCCATTCCAAACTTCTTCAACAATTCCCTAACATACTTTGATTGAGAAATGAAAATGCCTTTGTCTGTCTGATTGATTTCAAGTCCAAAAAAGAAGTTCATCTCACCACACATAGACATCTCAAATTCTTTTTGCATTTTATTTGCAAAATTCTTTCCCATTTCTTCATTTCCACCAAATATGATATCATCTACATAGACTTCAATAATTAGGATTTGATCTTTTCTTACCTTGGTATACAAATTACTATCTGTGGATCCTTTACTGAAACCCTGTTGGAATAGATACTTATCTAGTCTTGCATACCAAGCTCTGGGAGATTGCTTCAATCGATACAAGGCCTTCTTCAACTTGCATACCATGTCTAGTTTGTCTGATAACTGGAACCCATCCGGTTGCTCTATGTAGACTTCTTCTTCCAGCTCACCATTTAGGAAGGAAGATTTCACATCCATCTGATATACTCTAAAATTTTTGGGTGCTGCAAATGCCAAAAATAGTCTAATAGCTTCCATTCTTGCCATCAGAGCATATGTCTCTTCATAATCAATTCCTTTAACTTGGGAGTAGCCTTTACATACAAGTCTTGCCTTGTTTATCACAACTTCTCCAACTTCATTCAGTTTGTTCCAATCACATTCTTCTTTGTAGATCTGGGGACAAGTTCCCAAGTCTTGTTCTTCTTAATCTGTAGCAGTTCTTCTTCCATTACCTTAACCCAATGCTCATCATTGCATGCTTCATTTATTATTTTAGGTTCCACTTTTGAAAGTAGATAGAGATTTACTTGTTCTTCTGCAATCCTGCTTCTTGTCATCACACCTTTCCTTTTGTCACCTATAATTTGATCTTCAGAATAATCTCTTTGCACATACCTTGGAGTTTTAGGAATTCTTACCAGATCTTTAGATTGAACTTCTTCATCCAGAGCAGTTTGTGCTTCAGTCTGAACTTCCTTTTCTTTGCCTTTTTCAACCTTTTCTGTGTCTGTACGCTCAAAATTGTGACTTTGGTTGCCTGGGGTTGTCGGGTTAGATTTCGGCACACACACGAACTCTTCCCTCCTTGCCACAGAGTGATCCACCATGTCACTCTCGCTCTCATGGAAGTAGCCAGGTGACAGGAGGCAAGACACGACGGGGGTCTGGCTCATTAGAGAGCTAGACTTCGCGGAGAGGGGTCAACAAGTTCTGTGGCCTTTGTTGTTATGTGCTAACTTGAATGTTTTGTTTGATTGTAGTTGTTGTAGAGATAACCCTATGACCCGAAGGGTCACTAGTTTCTCTTCTCCTGTTGGGGTTTCTTCTATTCCACCTTTGTGTGGGTAAGTGATTTCTTTTGTTTATGTCCTCTTCTCTCTCAATGTGTTGAATGTGTTCTCGTTGTATTTGGAGTTGTCTTTGTTCTTCTATCAATAAGAGGACAAATGGGTCCTGTTGTGGTAGAGTAAACATCTCTTGGTATTTTCGTGGATTGATCTCCTCAATCTCATCATGGACAACCCTCACCCACTCTCCTCTCACTCCTAGGCACATTCGTGAGCCAAGATTGAGGTAATTGTATGATGGCCACCCTTAACTAGACTTAGGGTTTCAACCTAGGGTTTAGTTGACCTAGAGTTGGCTATGTTTTGACTTGTTTTTACCTTGTGATATGATCAAGGGTTTGATTAAATCATTTAATCGTGGTTTACCTCATGATTGTATCAAGGGTTTGCAAGTTTATCTATTTCTAGGGTTTCTATATGCATGCAAAGCTAAATGATATGCAAACGTGTTTTTGTGCTTTTTTAGTATATTTTGGAAATGAAAAGTGCTATTTAATCTATGAAAGGGAAATATGAATGCAAGATAATATGAATTTTCCTAATGCAATCTTAATCTATGTTTTTGGGTTTTCAATTGTTTTGAAATAATCTAATCTAAAAAGGGAAATTGCTTCTTCAAATAATCTAGATCTAGGAATATGAAAACAATTATTCTAACATGTAAGATCTAACTATCAAAGAAAAAGCAAAGATTTACTATTCCCAAGAGAAAATTTGGTTTTCTAATTGCTATGAATTGAATAAAGCAGTAAAGGAACCTAAAAGAAATGAAGATTTGTGTGACTCCACTACCCTTAGAAATCCTTGATATTGGCAATCTTGAGTCCTTTTGAAGCAGTGGGAAGACCTCTTGATGACAAAATGACACAAAGAAGCAAAAAGAAGCTTGTTGAAGATTGAAAGAGCTCAATGAGAGCTTTGGTTGAGCACAATGGCATTGAATGAAGCAGCATAATGATGCTTGGTTGAACAATGAATAAAGAAAAAAGCACCTTCATCCTGTAAGAGCATTTGAATACTAAGTTGGAGAACAAAAAATGGCAAGAGCTGTGTGCACAATGAATTTGCCTCCCTTTGTGCTTGAGGGAGGGGTGCATTTATAGATTTGAAGAATGGGATTGATTGAGAGGTTAACTCATTGGATTAATGAGTTAACATGGATTGATTGGGGAGTTAACAAGGTTGATTACCCAGTGAACTCAGCTAACTATGAAGTGATAAATCAATAATAACTTATCACTGAAGAGGAATTAGAGATGAGAGGATGCATGAGATTGATTGAGTTGTTAATTTTAGATCAAATGGAGTTAATTATGCATGTGTCGGTGCATGAAATAGTCAACTCCCTATTATGCATAAAAAATACGCGAACTGGAAGAAAAACGAGTGAAAATAGAGCTAAAACGAGTGAGAAACTCAAGTTTTTCTGCAACTAAAAATGTGTCAAGGTCACCCTTTTGCCAATAGGGTTGCCCCTGGGTGACCATGGGTTTCCTGAGGGAGATTCAGGCTAGACAGGGTTTTATGAGGAATTGCAATGTGGGGAATGACAAAAGAGAGGAAAAGGAGGTGTTCTGCCTCCAGAAATAGGTCAGTCATGTGCAAGAATCCAAATCTCCACTTGCACCCCAGGATCTCCCAGGGGAGATCTAGAAATAATAGGGGGAGATTTGGATTGGTTGAGCAGAACTAAAAACTGAAAGTGGGAGTTGGATGGTGTTGATAACTGAGAGGGGGGGGGGGTGAATCAGTTATCCTAATTATTTCCCTTATTGAACTTTCCTTTTAATTGAAGCAGCATAAAATCAAACACAAAACATTAACCATGAAGTAAGAAACACATGACACAGTATTTTTGACGTGGAAACCCTGTTAAGGGAGAAAACCACGGGGTGATTAACCCAAGAATTATTCTCTGTTAGAAGAATAGGAAATTACAAAAATGGCACTTGCCAATTAGGGCTCACTACCCGAGCACACTGCTCACAAGAGGCCCACTGCCTACAAGAAGACACACTGTCTACAAAGTGATGATAATCACAGTCTTGAACTGATTGGAAGCATCTGCATATGCTGGAGTTCAGTTCCGGTTAGGCTCAGTACACTGATCTGCTGCACTTCATCTTTCCTCTGTTCTTTGTTTTGCTATCTTTCACATACCGGATCCTTTTTGCTACCTCTGCTCTTTCTCTGGACTTATTCGCATATTTCTCCACATCCACACCACACTTCACAACTAAATCCATCCTCTATATATATCCGCACAAGTAGTTTCATCACCTTTCTAGTCGGCATCCGGAACAGTCTTAGTTTCTTACAAACTCTCATTCTGTCGGCTGAATCCTTCCTCACCAAGCAATGCGGATCAAGCATATACTTGTAGATATCATTAATCATGTCGGCCAAACATGATTCATGCCTTCACAACCTCTGTCATCAACAGTAACCCATCCGGAAAGCAGTCTGATACTCTGTCAGTCAGTTCTTCCTCTGTTTTCACTGTCTCTCAGGAATCCGGTACTTAACCATTCATATCTTTTTCCTTGTCCATCACCGGAGGCTAAATCCTTGGAATATACTACTAAAGGTAGTCCTCTTGACTTCCCCAAATCCGCACTACACCAAGACACTTCCTCTGAGAGGTCCGGACCAATCTGTCGGACCTTGCCACATGCTCTGTTCTTCTTCACCGGACCACAACTTTCTTTATTCTGACTTCCGGTAGAGACACATCATGACTTGCGGATATGTGGGATGACCTTTGTTGCCATCAATGACAACAACCATGAATCCATATAGTGTCTCTTGCCAACAATCTCCCCCTTTGGCATTGATGGCAACACTTAGTGAAAAATGACTAAGTGTTTTCACTATGCTCCCCCTTTGCTGATGCTCTGTCTTTATATACAATTTCCGAAACTCCCCCTTAGTTGGATTCCTCATTTTTCACTGCTCCTCACTCCCCCTTTGACATCAATGGCAAAGGGTAGGGTCCGCATATCAAAATTTTCAAAAATTTCTTATACTTAGCCGCATATTTACATACTCACATATATTGAAGAATGTCTGCAAAGGATGTCTGTAATTGAATCATTTCGGTAGCCCAACTTTGCTTCATTCTGTCCAAAATTGAAATGTGACCACTTAACAAAAATGCAAACGCTTCTGCCCGCTTGAGATCTGTCGGATCTTTTGTTTGGGCAGTGGTCCTAGCATCACTGATGGCCTCATGCATGGTTTCCAACTTAGGGATTATAATCCTTCTAAGTTCTCCCATCCGGTTGGTGATGTTCTTCCTTTCCTTCTCAAGATTCTTTATTTCGTTCAAGACTGCAATAGTCTGACATTCTTGATTTATTATAGAGGAAGAGAGAGGATCAAAACTTTGAGATAAGCTTTGTAGCTTATCCTGTTCCTCTTTTATTTTCTTGTCAAATGCTGCTGTTGCCTTTGACCAGGATATACAAAATTTGTAGATATCACCGCCATCCTTAAGAGCATTCTCTAAGCTCTTTATTCCAATGCTTACAATCTTTTTGTCTTTAGAGATTAATTCTAATATCTCTGAAAATCTCTTATCCAAAAATTCCTTCCGGACCTTTTCTTCAGCTGATTTTTCTAAAGAATCAAAATGTGTATCAACACTGCTGACTAAGGTTTTTAGATTACCGGAAGTGGAGGCTGTCGGATCTATCTGGATTGATGGCATGATCTTCACAAGTACTCCGGAAGCAGCCTCTATCAACTCACAGTCTTCCATATGAGACTTCAGGAGCTTTTCATTTGCCTTGGCATTTGCAAATGAAGCTATCTTCATTGTTTGTACCGGAGAGAGAGAGTCAAAATCAAATGGGCCTTTTAGAAGCTCCGGTTCATCAATCTCTAGAGTTTCTTTACTCAAAAATTGTTGAACAGTTTGTGCAGTGTCTCTTGCCGGAGACAGATGTTTCTTTTCTTCTGCAGTCTTAGAACTGTCAACCTCTTTGTCTTTCACCACTACTTCCTTCTCCTGTAGTTGCTCTTCTTCTTTGGATCCGGAGACTGTAGGGGAAACCGGAGGAGAGATGCTAACTTGTTCATGGGCCACTTCTTCTTGAGCAGAGGGTCCCAAGTCCTCACTTGTCTGTTCAGGGCTCACTTCTTCCGGAACAGAAGATTCCAAATCAGCAGCTGTTTCTGCACCTAAGTCCTCTACAACAGGAAGATTGAACCTTTTGAAGGCCTTCCGGAGGATCTCTTCTGTTTCTTGAGCCACTTTGTCAGTCTCACCAAGCATGAGTTGATTCATCCTGGCTTTGCTTCTGAACTCATCTTTGCAGTCCTTGAAGATAATGTTCATTGTCTTGGGATCAATTTGAGGATATAGCTGAATAGCTATCTGCTCCCGGATCTCAAGATCTTTGGCATGAGCATTATTCTTTCTTACTTCCATTTCCTTCTCTAGGCTTTTAGGAATGAGAGATATGATCTCAATGAAAGCCTTATTGTATATGTTCAGATATTTAACTGTGGCTTCCTGCAGAGTCTTTTGGTCTGCCTCACTGAAGTCATCATAGGATTCAGTCATTGGTTGAAGGTTTCCATCCACCGTGACCGACTTGATTATGCTCTCTAGTGACAGAGTGGGCTTTTCAACAGTTACCTCTGCCATTTCCTCCTTGTCTTGGCCTGTGGAGGGCTTACCGGATCCTTTCTTTTTCTGTTTCTTTACTTCTCTTACTCCCTCATCTGATTCTGTTTCCTCTTCATCCTTTTGACTTCCATAAGCCCTTGTGGCTTTTGCCTTTGATCTCTTACCGGATGCCTGGACTTCCGGTTTTGAACTTTTGGTTGAAGGAGGTGCAGATCTCTTTGTTGATCTGGTCCGGGTGGGAGCTCCAACCGGAGCACTTTCTTTGCTTTTCTCTTCTTCCTCGGCCTTCCTTCTCTTTTCCCGGCTGGCATCAAGTGCCTCCTTTGAGATTCCAAGACCTTGAGCAATGTGCTCTACTTCTTTTCTCACTTTTCTTTTGATCTCAGGTTCCCTGAGTTCTACATGTAACTTTATACTCAGCTCCTCAAAGGTTCCAAACCTTTCTGCCTTAGTATCTTTGGGCTGACTTAGCATGTGTTGAACATGCAGCTCCACTATCTGTTCATCAACTTCATACCCCATGGGCATGATCCAGACAGTCCTTGGCTCCACTGCCTCCATCAGGCACTGATCAGTGTCAACCATAAAGCACACTGAGTCCTTGTATTTCTCAATGAGAGACTGGGGAATTCTCTCTCTTGCTTGCATCATGCTCTGAAAGTTTTTGAAGTATCCCCATAGAGCTGAATTTCTTGCTTTTGCATCCCCAAGTCCATGCAAGTAGTCTCTTATCTGGACTGCAACAGGTTTGTCATTCTGCCATACCCATCCACTTGTTCCGGGTAGCTCATTCATGAAGTAGAAGAATAGACATACAATAAGAGTACCATACTTGAAGGAATTCTTCTTATCCTTCTTGATTTTCTGTATATTTTCCATTAATTGGCTTAGCAGTAGTTCGCAGAGGTCATATTCTGCATTTTTCCTTAGCATTTCAAAAGCAGTGTATACTGCAGTTCCGGATACAGAATTCTCCCTGCTGGAGTGATAGATCTTGTATCCTATTATCATTGATGCATATTTGATATCCGGATCCGAAATATCTTCAATGGTCATTGCCCTCTTGTCAAATTTTGATCCGGTGGCCTCAGTTACAATGTTGTTCTTGACAGATTTGAGGATAGGTACTCCTCCGGAAGAGTATAGGCCAGTTACTGCTCTAATTGCCTCTTTTGTGATCTTGCAGGGTCTATCTAGCCATAAAAAGTTGTCATGCATCTTGCTCAGTACATACCGGACCCATTCATCCTCTTCAAAACAGGGGAAATGAATAAATTGCTCAAATTGTTTCTTCTGAATATCCTTATACTCTGGTTTAAGCTCAAAGGCATTGTCAATCAGCTGCTTGTGATAGAGGTCTCTTAATTTGAATTCCCCAAATTCCTCAATGTTTGCATGTATGTAAACCCTAATGTCTTCGGTGTGTAAAACTCCGTGAGGAACACTAGAGAAGGCTCCTAGTGGGTCTACCTCCAATGATTTGTAGGGATGTTTCTTGAATGAGGGGCGAGGTCTATCAGAGATCTTAACTATGTTTGGAGTAGCCATTCTTCAAAGATTTGCAGTGAGGTAATGAAAAACGGAGAATACCTTATGCGCCTTCGGTTTGCACGGAGTGGTTGGATTGATTTCTTTATCCAATAGCTTCGGCAGGAGATCCTTGGTGTGCTTGAAGAACCTTGTTGCAGAGCTTCACTTTTCGCTTCTTCTCGAGTGCAGAATGAGCAAATGACCTTTGAGAAATCCCTTAAATTGCTCCGCGAACCCTAATACCTGTCTGCAATAAATGCTTCACCTACATCATTCCGGTTTGCCTTGTCTGGATAGCTTGGAGTATCCCGGATTAGTCCTGATCTGTGGATATCATCCGGATCTTTCAATCATGAATAAATTGAGGTGGCATATTACAAGATCATCTCAAACACTCTGTCCAATCCGCAGAACAAGATAGTGCATTTCCGGATCTTTCCGGATCTTTTTGTAATCCTTTATCATACCGGAGCATCTCCCTGAACAGGTCTTTTTTGATCGATCATAGCTTCTTCATAACTCCATGCGGACCTCTAAAAACTTGACTGAAGTATCTCAAGACTCATATCTACAAACCCTTTGATCCGCATCTTGTGCCACATCCGGCACCACTTGTTTGGCTGGGGGAACAAGATTTTCTTTGAGTCTCCCCCTGAGCCTGAGCTCATTTTTAATTTCCGGAAGAAATATCAGCACCAGAGTCTGGTGCGGATCCAACCTCTACATTCTCTGAACTTTTCTTCACCCAAATCTTGCTCATCTGATTCCTAACCTCATCCGCATTCATCTTTTGTTTACCCTTGTCTTGATTCTGATTATACACCGGACCTCTTTTGTCCTGATTCTTGTTTCTGCAGACTTTAGCATTATGACCAGACCTATTGCAGATTTGGCAAATAACATCTCTTTGCATATTTGACTGATATCCTCTTGATCTGCATTGATTGGCCATATGACCTATTCTATTGCATGTGAAGCATCTACCTTTGAATGATTTGTTTACTTGCATAATTCTGCATTCATGGGATTTGTGTCCATACCTTTTGCAGTTGAAGCACTGTCCGGAGAAGGATGAATTATTCTGATTCATTCTTATCCTACACTGATTAGCTTTGTGACCAAAGTGGTTGCAGTTGTGGCAGTATCCATTGAAGGATGGATATCTTTGAGCATTTGGCTGTCTTACCGGAGGTCTTCTAGGCCTGCTCCTTGGATTTTCTGATCCAAGATTCTTCTGACCGGATCCAGAGCTTTCTCCTTTCTCATATCCCAAGCCATACTTGTCATCTGTCCTCTTTTGACTTCCAAGAAGAACTTCAAGTTGAGCAGAACTTATCTTGAATTTCTCTTTATATTCATTTGCTGTTTGAAGGTCTCTTTTGAGAGAGGCAATTTGATCCTCAAGTTTTCCTTCATTATCTTTGGCATCTTCAAGATCAGATTCAAGGTGTCTGATAATCCTGTCCATCTGGTGGCATTCTTCTGATTTTTCTTTAAGAGATTGTCTTAGATTGTCTTCAGCCTTTCTTTTTTCTTCAATCTCTTGAGTAAACTTTATAGTTCCTGATTCCATTTCATGTCTTAACATAATGACTTCTTTTGATAACTTTTCACATAACTTGGTTTGCTCAGTCAATTCCTCATTTGTATTGCTTTCTTCACTTTGTCTTGCCAACTGTTGAAGCAGCTCCTTTCTCTTTTTCATAGAGAGACTTAATTTGTCTTTTAATTCTCTCATGAATTCATCAGCCTGTTTGAGTCTTTCCTTTAATTCACTGACTTCAGAATTTGACTGTTCAAGATCCTCAAGGGCAGTCTTGAGTTGCTCCCTTAAACCATATGCATCCATTTGAAATCCCAGATCTTCCTCAAGCTGTTAGGCTCTATTAGGAGGAACTTAGCTCTGATACCAATTGTTGATAACTGAGAGGGGGGGTGAATCAGTTATCCTAATTATTTCCCTTATTGAACTTTCCTTTTAATTGAAGCAGCATAAAATCAAACACAAAACATTAACCATGAAGTAAGAAACACATGACACAGTATTTTTGACGTGGAAACCCTGTTAAGGGAGAAAACCACGGGGTGATTAACCCAAGAATTATTCTCTGTTAGAAGAATAGGAAATTACAAAAATGGCACTTGCCAATTAGGGCTCACTGCCCGAGCACACTGCTCACAAGAGGCCCACTGCCTACAAGAAGACACACTGTCTACAAAGTGATGATAATCACAGTCTTGAACTGATTGGAAGCATCTGCATATGCTGGAGTTCAGTTCCGGTTAGGCTCAGTACACTGATCTGCTGCACTTCATCTTTCCTCTGTTCTTTGTTCTGCTATCTTTCACATACCGGATCCTTTTTGCTACCTCTGCTCTGTCTCTGGACTTATTCGCATATTTCTCCACATCCACACCACACTTCACAACTAAATCCATCCTCTATATATATCCGCACAAGTAGTTTCATCACCTTTCTAGTCGGCATCCGGAACAGTCTTAGTTTCTTACAAACTCTCATTCTGTCGGCTGAATCCTTCCTCACCAAGCAATGCGGATCAAGCATATACTTGTAGATATCATTAATCATGTCAGCCAAACATGATTCATGCCTTCACAACCTCTGTCATCAACAGTAACCCATCCGGAAAGCAGTCTGATACTCTGTCAGTCAGTTCTTCCTCTGTTTTCACTGTCTCTCAGGAATCCGGTACTTAACCATTCATATCTTTTTCCTTGTCCATCACCGGAGGCTAAATCCTTGGAATATACTACTAAAGGTAGTCCTCTTGACTTCCCCAAATCCGCACTGCACCAAGACACTTCCTCTGAGAGGTCCGGACCAATCTGTCGGACCTTGCCACATGCTCTGTTCTTCTTCACCGGACCACAACTTTCTTTATTCTGACTTCCGGTAGAGACACATCATGACTTGCGGATATGTGGGATGACCTTTGTTGCCATCAATGACAACAACCATGAATCCATATAGTGTCTCTTGCCAACAGATGGGGGGACCTCTAGAAGGATTCTAGGGGGTGCAGAGGATGAAAAACATAGGGTAAAGGTGAAAACTCACCTACACAATGCTCACAAGGCTTAGGAATAGGGTCGAAAGCCCAAAAAATGCAAATCGACAAGTGTCACAAAAAGTTTCAAAAATGGGGAGAGAGAGAAATCGACAAAGAGGGAACAACACAAGACAAGAAAGAAGAAGCATAATCAAGAGGTTTTCTACTTAGAGGACATTATTTCATGCCTATATGTATGTGACAAGGATTAAAATCATAATAGGGGTCCTCATGGAGGGTGTGCGTGATTTTTGTGCTTACATATTTGCCCCCTCGGGGATGATAGTCTACATGAAAGGTAGGTACTGTTCCCAAACTAGGCCTTACCTGTTTGTCAATTTTCCCACAATTGTACCTGCAATAACTAGTATTAGTCCGACACTTAAATATATCAAAAAAAATAATGAAAACTCAAATGATGAACTTACCATGGATCGTTCGAGTTCGACTAGTTGTTTGCCTTTGTCGGTTTAGGCTTGTAGGAATGAAAGCATGCAAAATGATGCACGAAAAAGATGCATAAAAGAAAAGAACTAATCTAAAATGCACAAATGAAACTAAGCTAAGGGCAAACAAAGCAAGTCAAATTGTGAGATCGGAGAAAAATGGTGAAAAAATCGATTATGTGAGTAGTCATTGGAAAGGTATCGTCAAGGAGATCACAAAGATGGATGCCTCTTCTTCAGCTACGGAGAATCAGGTACATAAATAGTGAAAAACTTTTCTCTAAACCCTAGTTTGAATTTTGTGAAAAATCTCTTGAAATTGTCTGTTTTTGTCAATTTTTCTTATTGCATTGTCTCTGTTTCGTCATTTAGAGTAAAATAGGTTTTTCATTTTTTGAAATCAACCGAAAAATGAGGTTTTTAGAGCAATTTTTGATTGGGGGATCTCCTCCTAGGGTCACCCCTTTTGTCAAATAGGGTTGCCTAGGGGAGATCCTGTCTGACAACAGGGTCGCTCGGGGGAGATCCTGGAAAATAGTAGGGTCGCCTAGGGGAGATCCTGCAAAACACTTGGGTAGCCTGGGGGCGACCCTGTTGGTTTGATTTTGACTAAAATTTCATGTTGTTTGACACTTGTTTCACCCTAATATGACTTGTTTTGGTTACTCTATTTGCCTATTTATTGCAATTTTGAGGGTTTATATGCTTTTTTTGTGTAAGGTTTTTTTGCAGTTTTATGATGTTTAGGAATTTTTACGAGTTTACGAGATCTAATCTAAATTTCTCTTCTGATTTTGTAGGACATGCATATTTGATGGAGTGCTTTCCGAGAGAAGAGATGGTTCTCAGGGATGTTTGCTTCATTGAGTAATGAGGATCATGCCATTTTGAGGAGGGCAGGTCTAGCTAGAGTTTCTCATGTGTCTGTTGTTCATCCTGTGTCCCGTATATATTGTGACATTATGCCTTCCTAGGATGCAGACATAAACACATCTAGGTTCTCATAGATCTCTGGAGAGTGGACCATCACTCTATATGATGTGTATCATATACTTGGGGTTCCTATGAGAGGACATCTTCTAGTCCTTCCAACTAGTGAGTTCTTCGAGGACAAGGCATCTTAGGCAGAGTTCATGGAGGTTAGTCACCATGGGGATCAGACAGGAGTCTAGCTCACTTCTATGCCACAACTTTGCATCCCACTTTTGAGAAGATTCCTGATTGGGTTGATTGCATCGAGGCTTTCGGGAGACAAGACCTGAGCTCACCTGAGATGGTGTTGGGCTCCCATCATTCGTGGTATTGAGCAAGGAATAGTTTATGCTTGGGGACCGAACATCTTGGTCATGGTTGACAAAGACTTCTATTGTATTTCATGGTGAGGGGATCTTGCTTTTAGCCACTCTTCTTTGATCATGACATTTATATTTGAGCACATGAGGCCCTATTAGAATCTCATTTTGATTCTAGATAGACGTTTATCGAGAGTAGCGAGGTGGATGCATGTAGGTCACTTTGATACTTCTTTACCCACTGTTGCTACCCTTATAGGTGAGGACATGGTCTTTTAGCCTTATCATGATATGGAGGGATCCTGGGCCTGTTGGTGAGGTTAGGGAGTACTGTTGCGAAGTATTTGAGATTTCAGACCATATTGGTTAGGTTGAGGCCCATCGGGTTGATCGTATTTCATAGTAGTACAGCAAGGACATCCCTGAGGACTTACTATAGGACTGTTCAGGAGATGGGTGAGATCGAACAGAGGTCAGTTGTTTGGACTCCCTTGACTCCTGGAGTCTTCATTACTAGAGTTTCTAGAGGAGGACAGACGGGGAGAGATTGACTCCTTCCCGATCTCTCATTGAAGCTGTGAATTTAGAATCTACTAACGAGGACTATGTTCCATATGATGATTCGTCAGATGAGGTCTTTCTCAAGGATGTGTAGGATGAGGGTTTTGATGATACTGATGATTCAAATGATGGTCCTGATATCCCCAAGGGTCCTCTAGTTGTTCCCCGACCTCCTCATTTAGATGAGGTGATGCGACAACTTGACCCTGATTAGCAGCTGGGTGATTCTCGTGAGTTTTGTTTGTTTGTTCTTCACACTTTTGTCCTTTCTCTTTTCATGGGGAACTAACTTGTCTTTTTCTTTCAATTCACTCTTTCAGGTAATGTCAGAGAGTGGAGGGATTTTGTTCATAAAATTAATGTTGGATTGGCTTCTCCCTTCATTAGGATGACTCATGACCGTCTTTTAGATGATCCTGATGTGTCCCCTGCTGCTGGACGACACACTAACATTTTTGTCCCTGTCTATCATGGATGCCAGGTGAATGCTAACTTGAAGACCCAAGTTGTCACCCTTAAGGCTGAGAATCAGGTACTCTAGGAGATGGCTCATCTTAGTTTTGGATGATGTGATGCTATTATGGTAGTACCTTCACAGTCACATATTCACAGTAGAGTGCCTCACTCCCATAGGTCTCATGGAGCAACTAGTGGTATTTGTAGATAGAGGAGCCAAAGTCCTAAAGGTTTTGTTGGAGGGAACCGACCTTGAATTCCTTTCTTGAACTCATGCCCCCTTGCATGGGGAGCCTCTACTTCTTTTGAGAGCATTTTGTCCTAGCTCTTTGATAGTCTTGTATATGTAAACTTCAGATGTAACTATGAAAGTTTATCCATTTATGGTTTTCTCCTATCAAATTTGTACTCATCTCTTGTGCATGTTTGGAGGTTTGGGAACTTTTTGATTATGTGTTGAACCTTTTCAACTCTTTTTAACGATGCGAGTATGATAACGATGACATATTTTTGTAACTTTTTGTGGCATATATATGAGATGCAGTTCACGATATGATAATGCAGGAACACAAGAAATGTTGAAATGAAACATTTACTTCTACTGAATGTCATGATATATGACATTTGACTTTATTTCTTTGAGACTCTTTTTCTTATTTTAGCATGAATGCAATGTGGAACAAACAATGTGACTACTCTTAAATACGATTTTTGATTTAGGGGATTGTGAGTTGTCCTAATATAAGAGACCCATTCAAGGCTATGAGATAGGATATTATAACTCAGGTGGAGAGTGGGAGTGAAAATGGAGCACTTCTAATTTTAGGCTTTTCTAAAGGCTAGACACTAATCCTTATCTAGCTAAGGCATTCTGACAAGCTTTCGACTTAGACAAGTAACAAATTTTATTAGTGTTCGCTAGACTTAGATCATAGATGGCAAGCAAAGTAGACCCGGGGTAAATGATAAAATAGGAAAGAAAAAGGCTCCCTAGGTAAAAGATGATCCTAGAGACTACTAGACTCTTAGTTTTACTCAGCTAGTGCATGTGTGTGCTTTGTACCTTACTTTCTACTTTCTCTGTTAGAATGTCACCCTTGAGGCTTCAAGCTTAGACTAATCTCTACCCAAGAGTACGAACATTCAGCAATCTTCTGTCTTTCACTCTTTTTTTGTATTTCTCTTTTTTTTTCTTTTTCACTTTTTTTTTTGTATTTTTCAGAATGCCTCATTTGATTTTTCTCATTTTTTTTTGGATTTTTGACTTTTCAATAAATGAATGCTTTTGGAACTTTGATATGCAATAATTTGATCTCTCACACTCTTATTTTTATCACTCCTTTTTTTTATTCACTCAAATTTTAGATTGCTTCCTTCAGAGTTTTGATCTTCCTAACGTTTTTGGCTAGGAAAGATAAGGGGTTAAGCACCACCTAAACTTTTTGTAATCTATTTGGACTTCTCTAATACTAGGGAAGAATTGGGAAGGTCTACTTGCAAGCTTCCTTTGAACACTGTAGGTTTGAATACTAACTTTGTTTAGACCTAAGATCTTGACTCATTAAGACTGGGATCAGTATAAAGCTAAGAGCTAGGCTTTGATTAGAATCACTGGGAATGAAGGGGGATAATGGCGATTATGAAAAATGGGGAATCTCTAGGTCCTGAAAGGATGACGTATATCTAGGCAATGTTAGAAACCTTACTAAAAAGAAAACGGTACAAGAGAAAGTTACTGACTATAATGCAAGATGAATAGAATGATACAAAACTACAAGAAACAAATTATTTTTGACATTTTGATTTTTATAATTTTTTTTGTGTTTTTAGACATAGTATTTCTTGAGGTGAAAGGCATTGATAGTTTCGCCAAATTCCTCTCCCTCCATTGTGCACAAGAGATAGGCATTATTTCTGACATCTTCTTTGAACATGTAAGGACCTATCCAATTGGGTCTGAATTTTTGTCCTTCACTAGCTCTTTTATTGATCAAATTGTCTATCCTAAGCACTAGATCTCCCACTTGAAAGGGTCTGGGGACAACCCTTTTGTTATATTGCTTTTTCATTCTTGCTAGGTAAGAATCATGTCTTTGAACAACTCTCAAGCATGTTTCATCCATCATTTCTAATTCATCCAATCTTACTGCTCTATATTCTTTGTTGTCAAATATTATCCTTGTAATGACACTCTCAGACTAGGCAACTCTACTTTCAATGGTAATACTACCTCTAACCCAAAAGTGAGGGTGTAAGAGGTGGTTCCAATTGGAGTCCTAACACTTGTTCTGTAAGCCCACAAAGTTGGCTATAGTTGTAAATGCCAATCTCTCTTAGAATCATTCATGATCTTGACCAGTATTACCTTTAAAGTTTTGTTGGTAGATTCTGCTTGTCCATTTCCTTGAGGATAGTAGACTGAGGGAGAATTGTGATTGATATGAAATCTCTCACATAAATCTCTTACTTGTGGGTTTTTAAATGATGATGCATTATCTGTTACTATCATTCAGGGAATTCCAAACCAGCAAATGATTTGGTTTAGTATGAATTTAGTAATTATGGTCCCTGACACTGTAGTGAGAGGCATGGCCTCCACCCATTTTGTGAAATATTCTATCACGGTAATGATGAACAAATGTCCATATGTCAAATTGTTGGTGTGTGGTGAACATGAGTGTAAGCCTAACATTTTGGACACCTCTTTATGAATTTAATCATGTCCCCTTGTAGGCATGGCAAGAAGTATCCCATCCTATGTATTTTCCTTGCTATGGCATGACCACCAAAGTGTCCTCCACAGATTCCGCTATGACACTTCTCTAAGATCTTTCATGCTTCTTCCTTATCAACACATCGAAGCAACATTCCATCCAAGGCCCTTTGATAGAGCACATCATCTATTAAAATATATCTTGCAGTGAGGAGACGTAATCATCTTTTTCCCAAAGGGGTCATGTTTTCAAGGTAAGCCTCATTTGCGAGATAGTTCACAACATCTCTATACCAATATAAAGTGTCATACTTCTCGAGATTGACCACACATATCTCTTCATCGAGGAAATCTTCATTCATGGGTTCTTCTTGGGGAAACAGATTGCCTGCTAACCAATCTGCTATTATCTATCCTTTGACTACTTTTTTATTGACGTAAGTTAGTTCAAACTCACTCAACAAAGTTATGAATTGGCCAGCTCTCCTTGAGAGCATGGGCTGATTTAAGAAAGTTCTCAATTGCTCGGATCATATCATAACCTTAGTTTCTTGATTCAACATGTAGTGTCGTAGCCTTCGGGTTGCAAAGACTATGGCTAGACATTCTTTTTGCGCTTGGGTATAGTTCTTCTCATATTCCAACAAGGTTCAAATTATGAAATAGATGGCTCTTTCTCTTCCACCTTCATCTTCTTGAGCTAGCATGCATGCTATGGAGATATCGGTTGCTCTAAAGTATAAGATGAAGGGATTTCCATGTCTTGGTGGCATTAGCATGGGTGGGGTTAGCAAGAACTTCTTCACCTACTCAAATGTGTTTTGACAATCTACCATCCAAGTAATGCCAACTTATTTTCTCAATAACTAATTGATTGGATGAATTTTGAAAGTCATGTCTGGTATGGATCATCTGATCATGCCTATTGTCCTAAAAAGGCTCTTACTACTATCTCACTTGTTGGTGGGTTTGTATTTAAGACTACTTTGAACTTAGCTAGGTCAACATCTATTCCTCTTCATGAAACAATGAATCCCAACAACTTTCCTTCTATGACTCTGAAAACACATTTTTTAGGATTCAACCTTACTTTATACTCTTGAAGCCTATTGAATATTTTGTGATGGTCCTCCACATGTCTTGACCTTTGTTCTGACTTAACCAGTAGGTCATTAACATAAGTTTCGACTATCTTGTGGATATAATCATGGAAGATATGTGTCATTGCCCTTTGGTAGGTTGCTCCTACATTCTTCAACCTGAATGGCATGACTATGTGATAGAAAGTTCCCCAAGGGGTGGTGAATGTCATTTTATTTTAGTCATCTTCTGCAATCCTGATCTGGTTATATCCTAAAAATCCATCCATGAGAGAAAGAATCTTGTATCCTGCCATCGAATCGACAATTTGATCAATGGATGGTAAAGGGAAATCATCCTTTGGGAAAGCTTGATTGATGTCTCTAAAATCGAGGCATATCCAATTTTTTCCATTATTCTTTAGAACGGGGACAATGTTTGACACCCAATTTGAATACTCTACTAGTTTGATGAAGCCAACATTTAATAATTTTTTTAGTTCCTCCTTCATTATTTCAGCCACTTGTGGCTTTATGGGCCTTGCTTTTTGTTTTACAAGTTTCGCATTTGGTTTTGTCACTAAATTGTGCACTACCACCTTTGGATCTAATCCTGGTATGTCTGAATATGCTCACATGAATATGTTAGAATATTCGATGAGGAATTCCATGTACTCCTCCAGTTCTTCGTCATTTAGTTCTCCTAGTTTTAACATCCTAGGTTTGTCAGGTGTTCCAACATTGATGTCAATTGTGTCTCAGTTAGGGATGGGTGTCCTTCCTCAAACTTTTGAGGAGTCGACAGTAAATCTGAATTTGTTTCAATTTGGAGGATTTCTTTCTCATTCCCAAAATAGTCCTCTAGATGAGGCAGAAGCATGTATCCTTTTTTGTGGTGTACTCTTGGAAGTACATCGTAAGCATGTAGATATTCAAGGATGGCTTCATCATTCTCGGCATAGTCTCAAGTTGGTCTCTCTTCTTGACCCATTGTATAATTCAAGATATTTGGTAATTCTTCACTTTCCAACAATGGCTCTCCGCATATTGACACAATATATTCTAAATTTTGTAATTGAGCATGTGGTGAAAATAATGCAGCTGACATGGCCATTGAGTCTACCACTTGATTTTCTTCTCTGGGGATGGATTTTATTGAAAAGAAGTCAAAGAACTGAACTAATTTACTGATGGTTTCTTTATAAGGTCGTAATCATTCTGATTTTATCTCGTAATTTTCCTCAACTTGGTTGATTATTAATTGAGAATCTCCAAAGGCAGAGATTTTCTTGACCCCCATTCTCATAGCTAGCATGATTCCTAGGGATAGGGATTAGTACTTAGTGATGTTGTTTGTGCAAAAGAAGTCTAGTCTGAAGGTGAAAGGAAGGACTTTTCCTTTGGGAGATGTCAGGATTATCCCTATCCCTCCCCCTGTTTTGTAACTAGCTTTGTCAAAATGTAGGGTCCATAAACATTGATGGTTTTGTGATTGCGATGTCTCTCCAAACTCATAAGTGGAAGTCCATTTTTCTTCTTTCTCATCTCCTTCTTCAACGATTTCAATTGTTCCAGCCAAGAGGTTTTTGATATCCCATTCATTGATATATGAAGTGGATGCTAAGTTGAACAATGCATGGGACTTGGTGGTATGTGGATCAAAGGGGAATTCTTGAAGATCATCCATTTTTTGATAGGATATATTGTGAGTGCTTGTATTTGATTGGACATCTTGAGCTTCCTCTTTCTATTTCTCTTGCGCCTTTAACTTCTTGTCTTTTTCTTCATATTCCTTTTGGTAGACACTGAAAGGATCAAGGTCCGCTTTGACGGTGGCGACCTTTCCCAGGTGATGGAAATGGATTTATTGGAATAAAGTGGAGGTGCTAGCCTTCATGGCATGAATCCAAGGTCTTCCAAGGATCATATTGTAGTTGGTTTCTTTATTGATAACATAGAAATCCGTAGAGATGGTTTTACCCATCAGAGTGAGCGGTAGATTGATTCTTCCAACTATTTGAATGTCATGACTATCGGATATCCTCAATGTTGCAGTTTGTTGTCTGATTCCCATTTTTCTATATCCCATTCTCCATAGGAATGACATTGGCAAGAGATTGATTGTTGATCCTTCATCCACCACTACCCTTTCTATAGTGACTTCTTTGACTTGAATTTGTATGTATAGAGGCAAATCCTTTTTCTTACTTCCTTCATTTTGGGGTAGTTTGGAAACATCAAATGTGAGAGGAGGTGATTCCTCCTATGTCGAACATCCTACTTCCAATACTTTTAAGAATGTCTTGCAATGAGATGGAGAGGCTCTCAATAGATTTATCACTTTCTTGAAGATGTTTTTTGTTTGATCTGTTTGTTCTTCCTCATGGATCACAAACACTTCTTGGTTTAGTTCTATGTTATTGGAATTATTTTGATTGACCTTCCCTTTCTCAATTTGAGGTTCCTTCTCCTTTCTTTGGGATTGGAGGAGTTTAAGGAAGTTCTTTTGTTCATCTGGAGTAAGTTTGGAGATAGCTTTATTGTATCCATAAGAAGTCTTGGTTTCATGCCCCTTTGTTCTGTGGAACCAACAATAAGAATTGGGGTCATATGAGGGTCAGTTTGATCCTTGATTTCCTTTTTGTCACCATTTGTCATTACTAGGATTATTTTTTACGACATTAACATCTTTCTCTTGAGGCACATTGGATGTAGTCTTCTCCGTTCCTTTGGGTGTCCTAAGTTTTTCGTTGGTATCATAAGTTTTTTGACCACTGTCCATGGCAGCTTGGTCAATCTTCAAAGCACTTTCCAATGCTTCCTCATAGGATTTTTATGGTAGTTTTTGAATGTCTTCTCTCATGTTTTTGTTAAGGGCATGCAAGAAGAGGTCACATACCTCTCAAGGATCCATGTTCAGAGCACTAGTCGAAGAATAGAGGACTTTCTTCCATCGAACGACAAAGTGGGATATAGATTCATTTGGCTCTTTTTTCATTGTGATGAATTCTCTGATCCCTATTTTAACGAGTTTGTTCATGTCGAATGCCATGACAAACTCCCTGATTAGTTATTTGAACAAGTGGATTGAAGCTTCTGGTAAGAGATAATACCAATCTAGAGTTATGCCTTCAAAAGTCTTTGGAAAGATTTTTGCTACAACCCCATCCCAAGGGAGGAGTTCTCTTATCGTCGTGGTGTAGGATTTAATGTGGGAGTTTGGATTTCCTTCTCCTTTGAACTTCAGGAGATTTGGCAATGGCTGAGGTAGTTGCATGCTTCTTATGTTTTGATCCAAAGGTTTCTTCAAATATTCAAGATATATTCTGAGAAAGGTAATTTGAGATTGCGGGGTTGATAGTAATAACCCTGTAGGATAACCTATTGTCAAATTTGTTTGATTATTCTGAATAGGAGGATTCCCATTCAAACATGTGTCGTTTCTAGCATTCCATGAATAGTAATTGAGGTAGGGGGATTTTGAGATGCCCCTGGTCTTGTTCATGAGATTTTTGCCTTCTTTCTAGAGCATCCTTCCCTGCTTCCAAGATTCTAATCCTTTGCACTAGAGTTGCAATTAAGTCTGCAAGAGCTGCAACTTTAGGTGTTTCTTTGTTTCTAAGATTTTCTCATGGAGTATTTTCATGCTAATACACTTCTCTGCGTGCAACATTTTCTCTTTTCTCTTCTCACAAGCCAATCCTCAAGGCCTCTTGAGCATCTTTGGCTTCTTGCAAGTATTTTTCTAATCGTTTGACTTCCTCATGAAGATGAGTACTTGATGTGCTTGTGGAAGGTTGATCAGGTCGATGTATTTCTGACTTTATCCTTCTATTTTTATGTGGTGCATTTGGTATGGCCAGATTGTTTTCCAAAGATGGGCTGTTGAAATATAGAGAACACCTAGGCTCTCTTTGATCTTATTCATAGTCAGAATCTTCGTAGTCGTAACAATTGGTGATTGGTGAATCAAAATGTGGTGGTACATACCTATCAAAGGAAGGAGTTTCTGGTTCTCTTGAGGGAATATTCCATTGGTTTAAGTCAAGTTCCATCCTATTCAGGGGTACGATAGACACCACAGAACAAGTGGAATGGATGACAGTGTAAACCATAGACGCTGAAGCAACTATGAAGAATGGTGTGAAAATGTTTCAAAACTTTTGCTAAACTTTTTCAACCGTTTGAAATGGGAATGAAAATTACTCGTCCTAGAAGGATTTGCAATTTCACGTTAGGTTCACCAAAATATGTATGCTCAAAATCGTGACTTCGGTTGCCTGGGGTTGTCGGGTCAGATTTCGGCACGCACACAGACCCTTCCCTCCTTAACACAGGGTGATCTACCATGCCACTCTCGCTCTCATGGAGGTAGCTAGCTGAGAGGAGGCAAGACATGGTGGGGGTTTGGCTTGTTGGAGAGCTGGACTTCATGGAGAGGGGTCAGTAAGTTTTGTGGCCTTTGTTGTTGTGTGCTAAGTTGAATGTTTCCTTCGATTGTAGTTATTGTAGAGATAACCCTATGACCCGAAGGGTCGCTAGTTTATCTTCTCTTGTTGGGTTTCTTCAATTCCACCTTTGTGTGGGTAAGTGGTTTCTTTCGTTTATGTCCTCTTGTCTCTCAATGTGTTGAATGTGTTCTCATTGTATTTGGAGTTGTCTTTGTTCTTCTATCAATAAGAGGACAAATGGGTCCTATTGTGGTAGAGTAAATGTCTCTTGTTGTTGTCATGGATTGATCTCCTCAATCTCGTCACGGACAGCCCACACCTACTGTCCTCTCACTCCTAGGCACATTTGTGATCCAAGATCAAGGTAAATGTATGATGATTGCCCTTAACTAAACTTAGGCTTTCGACCTAGGGTTTAGTTGACCTAGGGTTTGGCTATGTTTTGACTTTTTCTTACCTTGTGATGTGATCAAGGGTTTGATTGAATCGTTTAATCATGGTTTACCTCGTGATGGTATTACGGGTTCGCAAGTTTATCTATTTCTAGGGTTTCTATATGCATGTAAAGCTAAATTATATGCAAATGTGTTTTTGTGCTATTTTAGTATTTTGGAAATGAAAAGTGCTATTTAATCTATGAAAGGGATATATGAATGCAAGCTAATATGAATTTTCCTAATGCAATCTTAATCTATGTTTTTGGGTTTTCGATTGTGTTGAAATAATCTAATATAAAAAGGGAAATTGCTTCTTCAAATAATCTAGATCTAGGAATATGAAAATAATTATTCTAATATGCAAGATCTAACTATGAAGGAAAAAGAAAAGATTTATTGTTTCCAAGAGCAAATTTGGTTTTCTAATTACTATGAATTGAATAAACCAATGAAGGAACCTGAAAGAAATGAAGATTTGTGTGAGTCCACTACCCTCAAAAATCCTTGATATTGGCAACCTCGAGTCCTTTTGAAGTAGTGGGAAGACCTCTTGACGACAAAATGACACAAAGAAGCAAAAAGAAGCTTTTTGAATCTTAAAAGTGCTCAATGATAGCTTTGGTTGAGCACAATGGTGTTGAATGAAGTAGCATAACAATGCTTGGTTAAATAATGAATAAAGCAAAAGGCACCTTCATCTTGTAAGACCATTTGAATGTTAAGTTGGAGAGCAAAAATTGGCAAGAGTTGTGTGCACAATGAATTTGCCTCCCTTTGTGCTTGAGGGAGGGGTACATGTATAGGTTTGAAGAATGCGATTGATTGAGAAGTTAACTCATTGGATTGATGAGTTAACAAGGATTGATTGGAGAGTTAACAAGCTTGATTACCCAATGAACTCAGCTAACTATGAAGTGATAAATCAATAATAACTTATCACTAAAGAGGATTTGGAGATGAGAGGATGCAAGAGGTTTATTGAGTTGTTAATTTTAGATCAAATGGAGTTAATTATAGATGTGTAGGTGCATGAAATAGTCAACTCCATATTAGGCATAAAAAAGCATGCAAAGTGGAAGAAAAATGGGTGAAAATAGAGCTAAAACGAGTGAGAAACTCAAGTTTTTCCATGGCTGGAAACATGATAGCATCACCCCTTTTGCCAATAGGGTCTCCCCTAGGTGACCATGGGTCACTTGGGGGGCGACCCTAGGTCACCCGGGGGAGATCTAGGTTGGACAGGGTTTTATGAGGAATTGTAAGGTGGGGAATGATAGAAGAGATGAAAAGTAGGTGTTCTACCTCTAGAAACAACTCAGTCATGTGCAAGAATCCAAATCTCCACTTGCACCATAGGATATCCCAAGGGAGATCTAGAAATAATAGGGGAAGATTTGGATTGGTTGAGCGGAACTGAAAACTGAAAGTGGGAGATGGATTGGGGGGACCTCTAGAAGGCTTCTAGGCTGTAGAGGATGAAAAACATAGGGGAAAGGTAAAAAATCACCTACAATATGTTCACGAGGCTTAGGAATAGGGTTAAAAACCCAAAAAATGCAAATAGACAAGTGTTGCAAAAAGTGTTGAAAAGTGTCAAAAATAGGGAGAGAGAGAAATCGACAAAGAGGGAAC
Source organism: Cunninghamia lanceolata (assembly GCA_027924645.1). Lineage (NCBI taxonomy): Eukaryota > Viridiplantae > Streptophyta > Pinopsida > Cupressales > Cupressaceae > Cunninghamia > Cunninghamia lanceolata. The sequence continues at coordinate 10,401,733 of BSBN01000112.1, read as the reverse complement.
AACACAAGACAAGAAAGAAGACATGTCATCAAGAGGTTTGCTGATTAGAAGACATTATTTCATGCTTACATGTATGTGACAAGGATTAAAATCATCATAGGGGTCCTCGTGGAGGCTATGCATGATTTTTGTGCTTACAGTGTCAGCAGATGCATTTGACTCATATCCATCTGATTGAATATCTTCATCTACCTTCACATTTGCACTTTCAATGATCTATCTCAATCTTTTGTTATAGCACCGGTAAGCCTTGCTTTTAGTAGAGTACCAAGGAATATGCCTTCATCACATCTAGCATCAAACTTTCCTAATTCTTCATCTCTTTTGATGTAGCATTTGCTTCCAAAAACTTTGAAGTATTTGACAGTAGGAGTTCTACCATACCACAGCTCATAAGGTGTCTTTGTTTCTTCTGCTCTAATTTGTACTCTTTTCTGAATGTAGACAATAGTGTGTATTACTTCCTTCCAGTATACTTCTGGTAGGTCTGCTTCCTTGATCATTGCTTTGGCAGCTTCTTGAACAATTCTATTCTTCCTTTCAACCACTCCATTTTGTTGAGGAGTTTGGGGAGCAGACAAATGTCTCTTTATTCCATGTTCTTGACAAAAATCATTGAACTCATTTGAAGTAAACTCACCACCTCTATTAGATCTTAAGAATTTTATTCTCAAATCCAATTCATTTTCAACCAGAGCTTTGAATGCCTTGAAATTGTCTAGAGCTTCTATCTTTTCTCTAAGGAAAGTAACCCAAGTCATTCTTGAAAAATTATCAATAAGAAGCATGAAATACCTTTCACCTTTCAGACTTATTGTTCTTATGGGACCACACAGGTCTGTATGCATCAGCTCTAGAAAATCGGTAGAGGATTGTTCTTTGCTTCTGAAAGTAGTCTTTGTCATCTTCCCAAACTGGCATTCTTTACATATAGTATTGACAGGATTCACAATATTGGACAGGTCTCTTATAGCTTGAACAATGCTTATTCTCAGCAGATTATTGAAGTTAATGTGACACATTCTCCTATGCCATAGCCAACTTTCATCTATCTTAGCCACCAAACAACAATTTTTAGTACCTTTCAAATGATAAACATTACTAGGAGTCTTCTTACCAGTAGCAATTAAGGTTCCAGAGCTATTCTATATCTTACACCAATTATCCTTGAACACAAGATTATACCCTTTGTCACACATTTGTCCAACACTTAGAAGATTATTCTTTAGGCCCTAGACATTGCTAGGTTTGGTGATGATGTAGCTGGTAAGATTTATGGAAAGGGACCTATTACATTTGATGGAAAGCATAATATAGATGATGTTCTTTAGGCCCTGGACATAAAGAACATCATCTATATTATGCTTTCCATCAAATGTAATAGATCCCTTTCCATAAATCTTACTAGCTACATCATCACCAAACCTAACAAGTCCTCCATCATTTTTTTCAAACTTAACAAACTTACTCTTGTCTCCTGTCATGTGATTTGAACATCTGTTGTTTATGATCCATTCATCTTCCTTTTCAGTATGAAATGCAGACAACTCTCCTGAGCTTCCTTCCTTCACACAGCTAGCAAGATTAGTAGAAACATGTTCTTCTCTAAGTACAATAAACATGCATTCACTACTATTACCATCATAAAAATTAGATTCATCATTAGTTACACCATCATCATCTCTAGCATAGTAACTCTTTCTTACCATCTTTCCTTTACTTTCATTGATTTTTAAGGCTCTATCAGGACATCTTGAAGCATAGTGACCAATTTTACTACAATTGAAGCATTTGAAAGGTAACTTAACTTTGAACTTTCCTCTGCTGTCCCTTTTTATTCTACTTGCAAATTTTTCTTCAAGCTCTGTAAAATCTTCTTCATCTAATTCCACAACATATTTATCTGATCTAGTAGTCTTTTCTTTCTTGGCCTTGAAGACAATCTTAGGTTTTACAGGACCATCAGTAGTACCGAACTCTCTCATTTCAAAATTAATTAGTTTACCAAGAAATTGATCTTTTGAAAGTTTTTCCATATCAAGTAACTCTTCAATGGCAGATACCTTGTGACTATAAGATTTGGGAAGAGTTCTGAGTATCTTATCTGTAACATCCTCATCTTTTAATTCTCCACCAAGATCCCTGATGCTGCTAACAAATTCATCATTCTTCTATAAGTAACTGATTATGTTCTCATCTTCAACCATTGGCATGGTTTCATATGTGGTCTTCAAGTTTTGTAACTTGGCCTTCTAGACAAATGCATCACCTTCATAGATTTTCTTTAATTTGTCCCAAATCTCATAGGCAGTTTCTAGATTCACAAGTTTTGCCATGTCAGTGTTAGACAGGGCATTTAATAGAGTATTTTTGGCTTTATGATTAGCCTCAAAATATTTAATCTCTTCTTTAGACTCTGGACCCTCTTTAGGTACTATGTACTTATCTTTAACCATTATCGAAACATGATAACCAATAGAGATAAGATAGCTTTGCATTCATACCTTCTAGTAAGCATAGTTAGATCTATCAAACTGAAGAATGTCTTTCTTGTGTGCCATCCTGGATCTACCTTAAGTTGTTAGGCTTTCTTCAAAGGAACCTACTCTGATACCAATTGTTGAAAGACACAAGACAACTAAGAGGGGGGGTGAATCAATTGTATTAAAAAATTTAACTTCTTTACACAATATCACTTTCACATTTACTTAATCTAACTCCTTATTCTATCATGAACATTAAGCATGAATAGCAGAATCAAAACATGAACACATCAACACCATACACACATGAACACAAAATTTTTACATGGAAAACCCTAAATAGGGAAAAACCATGGTGAGTGTTAGCTCATAATATAATATAGTAAAAATACCGAATATCAAAAATGGTTCACTACCAAAGGGCTCACTGCCCAAAAGAATGGCTCACTACCAAAGGGTGGCTCACTATTGAGGATTGGCTCACTGTTGGGGTTGGCTCATTGCCAAGGTTGAACTGATATATTAGCATCTACACCATGCTTGAGTTTAGTTCCATTGAAGCACAATATATCTCCTCTTCTTTTCTCTACTTTTATACTTCGCACCTTATCTTTTCATCTTCACTCAATTACTCATCAATCATGAATTCATTACATACATTTATACCTATCATTAACCTTGGAATGTACATCAAGGTCGGCATTACATTCTACAACCATTGGAACTATCTCCAAGGTCGGCATACATACATAAATCAAATTAGGACTAGACCTAAACAAACTTGCAAAGTAAATGAATGAAGGATGAACACATCACGACTTAGCTCAAACTCAAATCCATCTTCACATGCTTGGACATGCTTCTACAATCCATGATTCACCTCCACAATAGGTGTGACTACCGAGGTTGGCCAAAACTTATGCACATATCAAGAACACTTAGAAACATGCTTGCAAGATCTTCATTATAGATTGTGTATCAAGCACATGCCTTCAACACATTCTGGAGACATCCACAAACAACATAGAGTCACTTAGGAGATGAAAAATCTGACTGCAACATATCTCACATGGAAACAACAAATATCACTTGAAGATACATCTCAAACTGCTTCTCAACAGACATTGTCAAACTCTGCTAATCACTAACTTGCCTTTTGGAGAACCAAATGACAAATCCTTTGGAATGAAGATAACTAAGGACCTTGTAAGCTTAAGCCTAGAACCACAAAGCCAAAATCCAATCTGTGGAGAAATGCGGAGCAAAACACTTTCTCCCTGTCACTCTACAAACCTTGCCAAGCACAGTCTTCAAACTTGTGAATAGAACATTTTCTGCACAGCGATCCGAACCACCAAATTCTGAATTTATCATCTTCAAACACTTCTCTAAATCATATCGAAAGCTCATACTCTAAGATTTACTACAAAGAAAATGCGGAGCAAAATACTCATACAGTGTTCTTTAATCAATCAACAAATAATAATATCAAAAGATATAGTTGACACAAATGACAACACCAGTTAGCACATACTTGTAACAGTGACATGTTTAAATGGACTGATTCTTGTTGCTCCCTCATGATATAAAAGAGATTTTCATGGCCATTTACAAAGGTTGGGTTTTTGGTTGATCCCTCAGAGGGCTTTTGGAAATATATGGCAGACAATAGAAATCATGTTTTGTTCTAGGATTTTGAATCTGAACTGTATGTTTGTTGCAAATTTATTTAATGGTACTAGCATCTAAATGAATACAAATGGTAGATTTCTGAAGCTAGTTGTCCCCTGATGTGTAGTTTATACGAATTATGAAGTGAACAAATTGAAGATTGTTCAGTTTGTCTCCATGAAATTTTTGTGGATGTATATTTCTATTCAAGGCTCTTATTCAAAGAATGACCTAAATGCTTTAATAGAAACATAGATTTGTGTGAATTATACGAGGGTATCGTAAGCATGATTATTCTAGAAATATTGAGTATAATATTGTAAGGAAATGCTATAAATCTCTCTAATGTTTAGGTTAAATGTTTTTAATAAGTTTCAATTACATATAGCTTTGACTCTGTGTCCCTAGGTTAAGGCACCGACTTCTTCCATTTACGTATGAATTTCAAAGCCAGGATCAAATAATCCCAAATACCTTTGAAAACCTTTATAATTTGGTTGTAAATGTTTGTTAAGTTGATGTTCCACCTTGTTCTATGGTCTTGAGAAATGTTAAAAGCTTGAATGATTTAAGCCAGGTCTTCATATTTTCATAATCCTCAAGAAAATTTGTATAGAACAAATCTGTTATTCACAATATTTATAATAATTGGCACATTATATTTTAAATACTATTATGGATCACCCTCCCAGGTTCTGCAGAGCCTGAAGTGCAGAGGGAAAGTTATTTCAACTTTCACCTACGTGATGGCTAACTCCCCACAATAACTACGTATTGAAAATGGCCAAATCATAGGTTATTTGTGAGATTGGGCTGGGAATTAAAAAAACACCAACAATGCCCAAACAAATTTTCTTCACAATCCTTGAGACATTTAAGGTGCTTTGGTTATATATTTACTACCCTAGTAATGAATATATTCATGAATTTTTGCAACAATGTTTATGGATTGAATAGAGATTTTATGAGAAGTATGAGAACATGTTTGACACCATAATTTTGTAATCTTCATTGATAGTAGAATAAATTGAAAGATCCAACATAAAAATATGGTGTTTTCCTACTGACTTTAGAGTGTATATGGTTTGAAATTTCTTCTCTGCTTTCCTTTTTCAATCTTATTGATTGATACAGTCATAGAATTAGAACAATTATAAATGTATATTTATGCAAAATGTTAGGATACAACTAAAGGAATACCTTTTTACAAGATCTTTAATTTTATTTATACCTCATCACATTGTTTGAACCTATTACATTGTAAACAATTGGTGGTTGTATTTACTTCCACTTTATTGACCACTTCCTAGTTTACTTTTTTTTATTACCTATTAGACTTCACATATATCTAATGAGTGTAAAGTGTCAATATTCTCTTTTTTTCTTTCATCTACCCTTAAACCCAATTTTTTCTTTCCAATCCTTGAGATGTTTATGTTGATAACTAAGAGGGGGGGGGTGAATTAGTTATCTCAATTATTTTAACATTCAAAACTTTCTTATTAATTAATGCAACATCAATTCAATTAAGAAAACATAACCATGAAATTCAAATACATATGACACAATATTTTTGACGTGGAAACCCTGTTAAGGGAGAAAACCACGAGGTGATTAACCCAAGATTGTATTCTATGTTAGAAGAATGGAAATACAAAATGGCACTTGCCAATTAGGGCTCACTGCCCGAGCACACTGCTCACAAGAGGCTCACTACCTACAAGAGACTCGCTATCTACAAGTTGTAAGAAGAATAACAGGATCCTTGAACTGATGAGATGCATCCACATATGCAGGGGTTCAGTTTCGGTTAGGCTCAATACACTGATCTACTGCACTTCATCTTTCCTCTTCTTTTGTGCTGCTCTCCTTTCACATACCAGACCTTCCTTACTGCTTTCACTCTGCTCTACTTCTTTTCTTCACACATCTCTAAACCACACCACATCTCACAACTAAATCCATCTTGTATATATATCTGCACAAGTGATTTCATCACCTTTCTAGTCGGCATCCGAAATAGTCAATATTTTCCACAAACTCTGATATGTCAGCTGAATCCATGCTTACCAAGTAATGCGGATCAAGGATATACTAGTAGAAGTCATCAATCATGTCGGCCAATCATAACTTATGCCTTAATAACCTTTACCATCAACAGTAACACATCCAGAATAATGTCTGATGTTCTGCCAGTCAGTTCTTCCTCTGTCCACACTGCCAATCAAGAACCCAACACTCAAGTATTCATATCTTTTTCTTCATCTATCACTAGAGGCTAAATCCTTGGAATCTATCATTCAAGGTAGTCCTCTTGACTTCCCCAAATCCACACTTCACCAAGATACTTCCTCTGAGAGATCTAGACCTGACTGTCGGACCTCACCACATGCTCTGTTCTTGCTTACCAGATCACAACAATCTGCAATCTGCCTTCCGGTAGAGACTCATCATGTCCTACGGATGTGTGGGTTAACCTTTGTTTCCATCAATGACAACATTCATGAGTCCATATAGTGTCTCTTGCCAACAATCTCCCCCTTTGGCATTGATGGCAACACTTAGTGAAAAATGACTAAGTGTTTACACTATGCTCCCCCTTGGCTGATGCTCAGTCTCTATGTATATTTTCTAGAGCTCCCCCTTAGCTAGATTCAACATTTTTCACTGCTCATCACTCCCCCTTTGACATCAATGGCAAAGGGTGGGGTCCGCGAACCAAAATTTATAAAAAGTTAACTTAGTCGCATAAGTATATCATCCGGTTGCACTCTACATATACTTTAGTATGTCTGCAAAAGTGTTTTTCAATTGTACAACTTTGGTTTCCCAACTCAGCTTCATCCTGTCCAAAATTGATATGTGACCACTCAACAGGAATGCAAAAACTTCAACCTTCTTCAGATCTGTCGGATCATTTGTCTTTGCGGTGGTTTGAGCATCACTTAGGGCCTCCTGCATGGCCTCCAACTTAGGAATGATTATTCTTCTAAGCTCATTTAACGTGCCGATTCTATTTTTCTTTTCTTTCTCTAGCTTCTTAATTTCATCCAAGACTGCAATGGTTTGACATTCTTGATTTACTATGGATGAGGTAAATGGATCAAAATTTTGAGAAAGTTTTGTTAGTTGGATCTCCTATTCTTTCATTTTCTTCTCAATCTCTATTGTTGCTTTGGACCATGATAGACAAAATTTATATATTTCCCCACCATCTTTAAGAGCATTTTCTAAGCTCTTTATCCCTATATCCATATTTCTTCTATCATTTGATATTAGACTTAGTACTTCAAAGAATCTTTTATCCAAAAACTATTTCCAGACCTTTTCCTCAGCTGATTTCTCTAAGGACTCAAAATGAGTGCTGACTGAACTAACAAGAGATTTAAGATTACCTGATGAGGAGGGTGAGTGATCCTTCTAAAAAGATGACATGATCTTTTCTAAAACACTGGATGTAGCTTCTATTAGCTCACAATCTTCCATGTGAGACTTCAGGAGTTTTTCTTTTGCCTTTGCATTGGCAAATGAAGCTATCTTCATTGTTTGAACTGGGGAGAGAGAGTCAAAGTTAAATGGACCTTGAAGTAACTCCGGTTCATCAATCTCCAACATTTCTTTTGTTAAGAAGTCCTTGACAGATTCTGCAATGTCTCTTGCCAGAGACAGATTCTTCTTCTCTTCTGCAGTGTCAACTTCTTTACCTTTCACATCTTCTTCTTTTTCCTGTATTCTTTCTTCTCCCTTAGATCCAGATACTGCAGGGGAAACTGGAGGAGAGATGTTTGTCTATTTATGAACTTCCTCTTTCAGAACAGAGGATTCCAAGTCCTTATCCTTTTCTGCACTGGTGTCCATGACTTCTTCCGCCATTTTCTCAGTTGATTCCTCTCCAACACTTGTGGCCAAGGGATCAGCACCCAAGTCCTCTATGACAGGAAGATTGAATCTTTTAAAGACATTCCAGAGGATCTCTTCTATTTCCTTGGCTACCTTGTCAGTCTCACCAAGCATGAGCTAATTCATTTTGGCTTTGCTCCGAAATTCATCCTTACAATCTTTGAAGATCATACTAATCTGCTTTGGGGTGATTAAAGGATATAGCTGAATAGCTATCTGCTCTCGGATCTCAAGGTCTTTTTCCATGGCATTATTCTTTCTTATTTCTAACTCTTTTCTAGACTTTTAGGAATAAGAGATATGATTTCAATAAAAGCCTTATTATATATATTTAGATATTTAACTACAGGTTCCTGCAAGATCTTCTGGTCAGCTTCATTATAATCATCATAGAATTCAACCATTGGTTGGAGATTTCCATCCACAGTGATTGATTTGATGACATCATCTAAAGACAGAGTGGGCTTTTCAACAAATTCCTCTGCCTTTTCTTCTTCACCTTGATTGGTAGAGGATTCATCGGATCCTTCCTTCTTCTGCTTCTTCATTTTCTTTATCTCCTCATCTAATTTAGTTTGTTCTTCATCCTTTTGGCTTGCATAGGACCTCGTTTCCTTTTTCTTTGTTCTCTTCTCTGCTTTACCGAATGATTTTGCTTCTAGTTGTGACATCTTTGAGCTTTTAGTAGTGGTAGGTGCAGATTTCTTTGATGATCTAGTCCGGGTGGAAGGTTCTACTGGAGCACTTTCCTTACTTTCCTTTTCTGCCTCTTTCTTCTCTTTCTCAGCCCTTTGCCTCTTTTCTCTATTGGCATCAAGTGCCTCTTTTGAGATGCCAAAGCTTTTGGCAACTTCTTCAACTACTTTTCTCACCTTCCTCTTGATCTCTAGCTGCCTTAGCTCTATATGGATTTTCACACTTAGTTCTTTAAAGGTTCCAAACCTTTCTACCTTAGGATCCTTTGGCTGACTGAGCATGTGTTGAACATGCAGCTCCACAATGTTCTCATCAACTTCATATCCCATAGGCATGATCCAGACTATCCTTGGCTCCATTACCTCCATTAGGCATTGATCAGTGTCTACCATGAAGCACACTGTGTCTTTGTATTTCTCAACTAATGATTTAGGGATTCTTTCTCTAGTTTGCATCATATTTTGAAAGTTCTTAAAGTAACCCCAAAGAGCTATATTCTTTGCCTTAGCATCCCCAAGTCCATGCAAATAGTCCCTGATTTGAATTGCTATAGGTCTGTTACTTTGCCATACCCATCCAATGGATCCAGACATCTCATTCATGAAATAGAAAAATAGACACAATATCAGTCCTCCATATTTGAAGGAATTCTTCTTGTCCTTTTTGATCTTCTGTATGTTTTCCATCAATTGGCTCAAAAGGAGTTCACATAGATCATATTCTGTAGTTTTTCTTAGCATCTTATAAGTAGTATATACTATAGTTCTAGATACTGAGTTCTCCCTGCTGGAGTGATATATCTTATAACCGATTATCATGGATGCAAACTTGATATCTAGATCAGAGTTATCTTTAATGGTCATTACTCTCTTATCAAATTTTGATCTGGTGGCCTCAGTTACAACTTGGTTTTTGACAGATTTTAGGACAAGTATCCCTTCAGAGGAGTGTAAACCAGTTACTACCCTAATTGCTTTCTTAGTGATTTTGCAAGGTCTATTCAGACATAAGAAGTTATCATGTACCCTACTCAGTACATACTGGACCCATTCATCTTCTTCAAAATAGGGGAAATGAATGTATTAATCAAAGTGTTTCTCCTGGATGCTCTTATATTGTGGTTTAAGCTCAAAAGCATCATCTATCAACTGATTGTGATAGATATCCATTAACTTTGAATCCCCAAACTCTTCAATATTCGTGTGTATGTAAACCCTAATATCTTCTGTATGAAACACACCATGCGGAACACTGGAAAATACTCCTAGGGGATCTACTTCCAAGGATTTGTATGGATGTTTCTTGAATTTGGGGCGAGGCCTATCAGAGATCTTCACAATATTTGGAGTACCCATTATTCAAGGATTTACAAAGAGATATTTGAGAATGAATAATACCTTTTGCACTTGTAGGGTTCACGAAATGAACTTGAATGATTTGCTGATTGAATCAACTCCAACGGTTGGTCTTTGAGAAGTTTGAAGTAATTTATTGCAGAGCTCTTCTTTCTTTCTTTTCGAATGTGAATGTGCAAATGATGAGCACATGAACCCTTTTATTTGCAAGAGAAACCCTAAATCCATACTGCAATAAATGCCCAACTTAAGTTATTCCGGTTGCTCTGTATACCTTATTTGAAATAGATCTTTTTCCAGATCACTGTAAAATGCTTAGAGTTATCCTTGGAGATTAACAATGAACTTTCTTACTTTCCTTAGTCATTTATTTGCAGATCAAGATGTCTCAATTTTAGAATCACACCATACCAAACTTGTAAGAAACCTGCTTTTACTAGAAGATTGTTAAACCGGATCTAACTAAAGGGATTAGACTCTTTTAAATCTTCATGCAGATCTTTCAAATATTTTCTATGGCTTATCTAAGTATTTCTCTAAAAACTCCTTTGATCCGCAGCCTTTCACGTGCCGATTATAGGCACCACTTGACTAGCTGCAGGAATTAGTTTTTCTTTTGTTACTCCCCCTGAGCCAGAGCTCACCTTTTAATTTCCAGAAGGAATATCAGCACCAGATTCTAGTACGGATCCATCCCCTATATTCTCTGTACTTCACTTCACCCAAATCTTTTTCATCTCACTTTGAACTTCATCCGCATTCACTTTTCGTTTTCCTTTGTCTTGATTCTGATGATGTACCAGACCTCTTTTGTCCTGATTCTTGCTTCTACAGAATTTGGCAATATGATAGGATCTATTGCAAATTTGGCAAACAACATTTCTTTGTATATTTGATTGATATCCTCTTGATCTGCATTGATTAGCCATATGACCCATTCTATTGCATGCAAAGCATCTACCATTGAATGAATTGTTCATTTGCATATTTCTACATTCATGAGATTTGTGACCATACCTTTTGCAGTTGAAACATTGTCCGGAGAAGGATATATTAGTCTGATTCATTCTCTTTCTGCACTGATTAGCTTTATGACCAAAGTTGTTGCAGTTGTGGTAGTATCCATTGAAGGATGGATATCTTTGAGCATTAGGCTACCTTACCAGAGATCTTCTAGGCCTGTTCCTTTGATTTTCTAGTCCAAAATTCTTCTGACCGGATCCGGAGCTTTCACCTTTCTCATATCCCAAGCCACACTTGTCATCTACCCCTTTTTGGCTTTCAAGTAGAACTTCAAGTTGAGCAGAACTTATCTTGAATTTATCTTTGTATTCATTTGCTGTTTGAAGATCCCTTTTAAGAGGGACAATTTGATCCTCAAGTTTTTCTTCATTATCTTTAGCATCTTCGAGATCAGATTCAAGATGTCTGATTATTCTGTCCATCTTGTGGTAGTCTTTTGATTTCTCCTTGAGAGATTGTCTTAGATCATCTTCAGTTTTTCTTTTCTCTTCAATTTCTTGGGTGAACTTCATAACTCCTGATTCCATTTCATGTCTTACCATAATGATCTCTTTTGATAACTTTTCACATAACTTGGTTTTCTCCTTTAGATCTCCATTTGAATCATTTGTTTCAACTTGACTTGCTAGTTGCTGAAGTAGCTCCTTTCTCTTTTTCATAAAGAGACTCAATTTCTCTTTTAATTCATTTATGAAATCATCAGCATGTTTGAGTCTTTCCTTCAATTCATTGACTTTAGAATTTGACTACTCAAGATCATCTAGGGCAGACTTAAGTTGCTCCCTCATACCATACACATCCATTTAAATTCCCAGATCTTGCTCAAGCTATTAGGCTCTGTTGGGAGGAACTTGGCTCTGATACCAATTGTTGATAACTGAGGGAGGGGTGAATCAGTTATCTCAATTATTTTAACATTCAGAACTTTCTTATTAATTAATGTAGCATCAATTCAATTAAGCAAACATAACCATGAAATTGAAATACACATGACACCATATTTTTGATGTGGAAACCCTGTTAAGGGAGAAAACCATGGTGTGATTAACCCAAGATTGTATTCTCTGTTAGAAGAATGGAAATACAAAATGGCACTTACCAAATAGGGCTCACTGCTCGAGCACACTGCTCACAAGAGGCTCACTGCCTACAAGAGACTCACTATCTACAAGTTGTAAGAAGAATAACAGGATCCTTAAACTGATGAGATGCATCCACATATGCAGGGGTTCAGTTTCGGTTAGGCTCAATACACTAATCTGCTGTACTTCATCTTTCCTCTTCTTTTGTACTACTCTCCTTTCACATACCGGACCTTCCTTACTGCTTTCACTCTACTCTACTACTTTTATTCGCACATCTCTAAACCACACCACATCTCACAACTAAATCCATCTTGTATATATATCCGCACAAGTGATTTCATCACCTTTCTAGTTGGCATCTGGAATAGTTAATATTTTCCACAAACTCTGATCTGTCAGCTGAATCCTTGCTTACCAAGTAATGTAGATCAAGGATATACTAGTAGAAGTCATCAATCATGTCGGCCAATCATAACTTATGCCTTAATAACCTTTACCATCTTCAGTAACACATCCAAAATAATGTCTGATGTTCTGTCAGTCAGTTCTTCCTCTGTCCACACTGCCAATCAGGAACCCGACACTCAAATTTTCATATCATTTTCTTCATCTATCATCGGAGGCTAAATCCTTGGAATCTATCAGTCAAGGTAGTCGTCTTGACTTCCCCAAATCTGTACTTCACCAAGATACTTCCTCTGAGAGATCCAGACCTGACTATCAGACCTCGCCACATGCTCTGTTCTTGCTTACTGGATCACAACACTCTGCAATCTGCCTTCCGGTACAGACTCATCATGTCCTGCGGATGTGTGGGTTAACCTTTGTTGCCATCAATGACAACATTCATGAGTCCATATAGTGTCTCTTGCCAATAGTTTATGATGCATTTGTTATATTTTCACTACCCTAATAATGAAAACACCTCCATATGAGAATAAGGGGTTGTATTCCCAAGTATTTATAAGAGTGATGGCCCTTTAAAAGTCATCACAATGGATGAAAAACATGTGGTTATTTCTTTCAATATCTTGACTAACTAAAGAATTGAAATAGAAGCCTTTTATTCAGTAGTCGTGTTCATTAGGATAACCTCATTCTACTTTACATTCATAATTCCCATTAAAGTGAGAGAGGACATCGATTGCAGTGTTCTTAGATTATTGCATTCTTTCATTTGAATCCTCTCTATCTCCCTCTTCCACCATCTTCCATAAGTGAGTCTTAGTTCATTGAGTAGAACTACTCAAATGGCTATAGTGAAGACATTTGGAGGTGGGTAAGATCTACCCTTGTTTTCTTTGTTTCCTTTTGATAGAATTAAATAGTTCTTCTTAATGCCACATGTTAGTGTAGGAATGATGAGAGTATTAACTACATAGGTATTATATTTCATTTCCACCCTATCAATTTATTTAATGGGGTGATTAGTATTGGGAAAAAAATAATGTTTAAACATTTGTATAATGGGTTTGTTTGGATTTTAAATATGTCTTGTTGCAAGGTGTGACCCTTGGTATTCTTGTTCAGCGCTGCACTGTAGTTTTTTGTGACAAGGGCTTAACTGCCTCCCATGCTTGTTAAGTCAAGTGGTTGTATCAGGCATTAATAGGTCAATCTTTTGGTGCAATGACAACTAACAGTTGGTATCAGAGCCGAGGTCATGGGTTCAAACCCCACACTTATGCTGGGGGGGATTGTTGCAAGGTGTGACCCTTGGTCTTCTTGTTCAACACTGCGCTGCGGTGGTTTGTGACAAGGGCTTAACCGCCTCCCATGCTTGTTAAGTCAAGTGGTTGTATCAGGCATTAATAGGTCGATCTTTTGGTGCAATGGCAACTAACATGTCTTTATTCTTCTACTTCTGGATGGATATGAACACCAACAATAGATACTTTATAACTTAGAGGAGAAAAGATAATGTTCATAGCTTGGAAAATGACCACAAAAGCAAATTTAGGGATATGGTTGTCATCCTAGATTGAGAAATTGAGGAAGATGAATATCTTTTTAGTCTCAAAAATTCACACATATACACATTATATTTTTCCTACAAGATAACATCATTACCAAACATATTTCTTCTCACTCTTAACTTTCATTCTTGAACTTGATTCTTCTTGTAATGAACCAACCAAATGAGACACTAACTGACCACATAATCAACTATAAATTTTAAACATATCTTTTATTTTGCATACATGCATAAATTACATGAATAGTATATAATATAAAAATATAGGATTCTATAATTATACCTTTTTTTACTGTCATCCACATAGCATCTCAAAATTAATATAGCTATAATATTTAAATTTACACTTTCTTGTAACATCATAAGTTTTTGATATTATAAGGCGGCAAACTAGGGGTCGATCCCTTACAAAACAGAACCCAAAAAGGGCAAAAAAAGGCTCAGAAAACAAAACGAGCTAGAACCACCACCGTCAGCCTACATAAAACCTAAATATAGAAAAAAGATACTAACAGCAAAAATCCAGCCAACAGAAAGCATAGGAAGACTAGGAAGGGATGTCCTTCTCTCCCTTAGAAAGAAACTCTAGCATTTTGTCAAATTCTTTAACCTTGTCATTATCAGCACCATGAATAAGAACTTCATGTTCCCTCAATAGAGAGAGATTGGCCATAGCAGTCCTGCATAACATGCTAGTAATGAAATTACCAAGAGAAAAGACTCTTTTTTCTAGGAACTCCACCCGCTCCTTTAGTTGAGACAGATCATCAGCACCATTTAATTCCTTAATATTGTCTTCCTCCCTACCATCTTGAGCATTATTACCTTCCTCTTGAAACAGATCAGGATCAACATAAACAATAGAGGGAACAGAGTGGGCATCCTTCCCAGTGTTATCAATAGTATCAATCACCTCTACTTGAGTAGAAATATCTCCCACATCCACACAGTCACCAATGGGGACAGAATTATGAACCCCAATATTATCTTTAGCATCAAAGGTTTCCATAGGAATGTCTTGCCCATCAATTTCTTCTTCACCACCGGAATCTTCAATAGCAATCTTCTAAACATCACCAGAATCTTTAAGATCATCCTCCTCATGGGTAGAGGTTTTAGAATTGCTTTCAGAATAGTCAATTAGCTTCAACTTGGGAGCTCGTTTGCCAGCAATGCGACTAGACCGCCTAACAACAGCAAATTTACCTTTTAGTTTAACTTTTTTGAAATTCCGTGAGGATCCCTCCCTACCCTGATTCTACTCACTCTGGGTCCCAAAAACCCCAATATCTTCTTTCAAAAGGTTAGACTCTGTGTCAACATCTGAAAGATGTCTCTTAGATTTCAATTTGAATCTGGAGGGAGGGTTTTGAACATTTTTGGTAATAAACTTAGAAGTCCCAGAACAAGGATCACCTTCAGGAAGCTGTTTAGGAGTAGCAAGACCAATTTTTACTGAGTCAGTAGGGGTATCCTAACCAGAGGGCTGAAGAGAAGAAGGAGGAGACAGAGCTAAGTGAAACTGGTATAATCTATGAATGAGCCCTTGATGTAAGGGAATAGGCTTCTCACCAGGCTTCTTTAGCAGAATCTTCTTAACATGTTGAACAGAGTACTCAAGAGAAGAAAACAAGTAAAAAGGAAAATTAATAGTGGCATTCCTTCTAAAATGATTCAACAAGGGGAGTTGATAGTGATAAAACCTAGTAAAACGGCCCTCAAGGGTGAAATACTTCATCACCATAGCACATGTCAACCCACGGTTCAGGAAGACGGGCTCTCTCAAAACCACCCTGGTAAGGCACCAACTCCTCACCTTCATCAAGAAATAGTTTCTTATTCTGAGCATCTGAAACCCTGGACTTTTTTTGTATCTTCCTACCTTTTGGAGAAAGAACCGTAGCCATAGCAATTTCATTCTCTGAAACCATGAAACTGACATTCCCAAATTGCACCTTACGATTATCCCATGACTGAGCAAATTGAGTAGATAGGTTTTCATCATGTCCATTCAAACATTCAAGGAATGGGGTGACTCCTCCTTTACAGTAATGCCAGACCAAGGCACTCTCTTTAAATTCTCCGTAGTTGTTAGGTTCAGTTCTAATCCTGTCACCACCCATGATGAAAAACTAGTGAAACTGAATGGGCCTGGAGAAGGGATAGGCAGAGTTATTATCCAGAAAACTTCTATCAATGTTGTGGGAAAATTGAGAGACTTTGATCATAGTGCAATGAGTATGAAAGGCAAAGAGGACACGATCAAAATTAGGGAAATCATTATGACAATAACCTAAGGTCCTTACATAATCTTTCCTTATTAATAGGCTATCCTTCACACACATGCAAAGTTGTAATATCATAAGTTATTTTCTTCACCCGTAAATCATATAATAGAAACCATATCATATGAATGATAATCAACAAAAGCTCAATTTCAATAAAAAATGATTCAATTTAAAAAAAAGAGGTATGTGTTGGAATGAAAAGAAATCAATAACCAATTAAACAATAAATCATAAGATTCATCAATAAAAGGAATCAACATAATAATAGTTATCAACAATACAATTGTTGTCTCATCAATAAATATTAATACTCTCAAAATAATATAAAATTTCACATTATATAAGATTAACATTGCAAATACAAACTCACCAATAAAATATCCATCATAATAAAAAAATTAGTATTTAATACATAATTAATCTAAGGTCATTTTGTTCAATCTAACTACTAGTGGGAAATAGTAACCAAGTGAATATTTGTGTCATCTATAGATCTTTGTGATTCACAAAGATTGTGTAATGGACATATTATTCAAACTAAATTAGGATAGTTTACATAAACTCAATTGGACATATCACATAACCTAAATTATGGTGAATTAACCTAAGTTATGTCAAATTACATCCTTCTCAAGAAATCTAGTAAGACTAATTACATAAACTAATATAGCTAATTACAAACCTAACATGATTTGTTACATAGCCCAAGAAGACTACTTCTAAAACCATCACTAATTTTTAACCTATAAAATAATTGCTCTAGTTAGGGACATACAAATCAATGTCCACTATCATGTCTAAAGGTTTATACTATCATCTTATACTAGGTAATGAAACAAAGATAGAGTAATATACAATAGGTTTTCATGACCAATAAACATGTAGATTTAAACAATCAAATTATCACATATATTTTCAGAAACAAATTATCACATAATTTTTCAACTAAAACTAACACATACAATTTCGCAACCAAAAATAATTTGATATATATTAAAATAACCATATGCTATAAATGAACATGGCAATCCAACATATAAGATATTCATTAATTAACATAATTCATCCCATACATGCTTAAATATAATCACATATCATTATTTACTCATTCATTTCCACACATTATCACCAACATGCCTTTTTATCATAAAATTATCACTATTCAACAATTATTGTCTTGTTCAATTTTCATGTTCTTATTTTTAATTTAGTTTTCAATATCAAGAATAAGAATTAGTTTTTAAAAATAATAGTAAGTAGGGAGTAGGAAGTGCTTAGGCTGGTTAGTAAGTTGTGTCATGTATAGTTCTCATAATTAACACATGATTTCAATTCTAAGTGTCTTGTGAGTCACAGACTAGGTTTATCAATACTTTCAAGTTCAGGTTCAAGTTATTATTTAATGCTTTTAGGAAATCTATGAACTAGGTCTAGCTAAAAAATTCAATAATGTTATACTGAAATTTTAGATAAAAAAGTTTTAACACATCAAACCTCTATATTATAATTCTTTTGTGAAGAAAATGTCAAGTGTCATTATTTTTCCACTTTTAGAAAAATTAAGTCACAAATTTTTCACATTTTCAAAAAAATAAAAATTAGGTTGGACTAAACATTTGTATTGACTTTTAATGTCTTTAAATCTTTTTTCTTGAAGTGAGCAACTACTTTTTCTATTTTCACTTATTTGTTGGTCTCTATTTTCCCTTTAATGGCTCCTGGTAGAGGGGGGATCACTCTCACTCTTGTTCATTTAGAGATAAAATTGTTGGATCATCTATTAATAAAAAATAAATTGATACAACAATAGTAATAATTGGTAAGAAGAAAGTGGATCTTATTGGAAGAAGATTCATAGCATGCATGTCAGGTCTAGAATAATCCCATTATTAATATTAATTTAGATTTGTTCAAGAAAAATATTTCTACAATATTCCAAATATGTAGCTTGATTTGTAGATTTCTAAGACGTCAACTCTCTTTAGAGGAATTAATTTTTTGGCAAGAAAGAGGTGAAAAACTCATGGAGAATATGAACTATAATATTGTGCTAACGAGTATTTCATAACAATCTTTGTAAGAGAAATTTGTAGAGATGGAGTTTTTTTTGAGGTGGTCCATATTTCTTTCAAAATGATGGTCTTTTCACGAAGCATTGGCATGTTAGTTTTAAATCATTTAAGAAAATCCGTATGATGGCCCCAATTTTAATGTAGATGTATACTCTTCCTCAAGAGTTTTCGTCTCCCTATGCCTTTGAGACAATAGCTAGCTCCCTAGGGAATCACATTGATATTTGAAGATTGTTCCACCAGCATGGTTGATTTATTTATGCCAGAATCTATGTGGAATTAGATCTCTCGTTTGTCCTCTTCCCAAGAGTGTTACTTTGCATGCTAGAGATTTTGAGTGGTTGTAGACTCTTGTTTACGAAAGTCTTCATTCTAGATGGAGACGATTTTGTATGCTTTCACTTTATATGATATCATGATACGTATGCTTACTTTGTTTATCAAAATATAAAAAGATACTAAATCGTTTGCTTGTCAAGGTAAACGAATTTGTCTAGTTCATGCAAGAACAAATTGCATCTAAACATATTCCATCTGGGGTGCTTTCCTCAGTTGTAACTTTGAACTGTTTCTGTTCCAGCTGCTTTGCTTTCTTAATTATTAAAAATGTCTAAATATTTTCGTTTTCACTGATATTAAGGTTACAACTTTTGTCCCATGGTCACCTTGATGACACGAACAATATGCTTTTGTCCAAATATTCCACCAAACGTAGAACTCATGCGAGCAGAGTAACTTAAATTAGGAGCCGTTTTCTTTTATATATATTTTTAGTTAAACGCGTGAAATGAGATTTCGTCATGAAGTAAAATCATCCAACATCCTTACAGACATCAAGATCACAGTTGATCATTGTGATGACAGTTTATCATCATTAAGAAAAGGCGCACGGTGAGATTATTTAAATGCTTCAAGGAACAAAGTTATCAACGGTAGAGGATATTGGGATGGAACTTTGTGTATTGCATGTGGTTCAATTTTTTTTTTTTTTTTTTAAATATGATTTTTTTTTTTTGGGGTAATCTATATGGATGGAATAGGGATTTTATAAGAAGTATGATAATATATTCGACATTATTATTATGCGACTTTTATTGGGAATAGAATAAATTTAAAGAATCAACATAAAATCATGGTGTTTTTCTATATTTCTTTTTCCCTTTGGTTTTGCAATCTTCTTGATTGATATGAGTATATTCATGATTTTCTTAGGCAATGTGTATGAATTGAATAGGGATTATATAAGAAGTATGACAACATGTTTGACACCATTATTATGCAATCTTCATTGGAAGCAAAATAAATTAAAAGAATCAACATATAATTATGATGTTTTTCTAATGACTTCAGAGTTTATATGGTTCAATTTTCCCCCCTCTTTCCTTTTGCAATCTTATTGATTGATACAAATATAGAATTAGTACAATTTCAAATATATTTATATGAAATTTTGGAATGGAGAGTACATTTTATAACATCTTTAATTTTCTTTATAGGCTATCACATTGTCTGAACCTGTTATATTGTAAACAATTAGTGGTTGCATTTACTTCCCCTTTGTTGTCCACTTCCTAATTTAGTATTTTTGTTTGTTTCAAATTAGACTTCACATATAGACAAGGAGTATAAAGTGCTAATATACTTTGTTCTCTTTTCCTTTACCCTTATGCCCAAATGAATTTTCTTCACAATCCTTGAGATGTGTAAGATGCTTTGGTTATATATTCACTACACTAGTAATGAATATATTCATGAATTTTTGGGGAAATGCTTATAGATTACATATATATTTTATGAGAAGTTTGACAACATGTTCAACACCATTATTTTGTAATTTTCATTGATAGTAGAATAAATTGAAAGAATCAACATAAAATTATAGTATTTTTCTAATGACTTTGGAGTGTATATGGTTTGAAATTGCTTTCCCCTTTCCTTTTGCAATCTTATTGATTGATACAGTCATAGAATTAGAACAAATTTATATAGTCAACCAAAGTACCCACTATATCTCAAAAACCCTCACACTGCCACCCAAGGGTCAGAACTAGTCTGGCTTTGATACCAAATGTTAGAAATGAAGGTAAACACCTACAAGTAGAAATATGATATCAACAATATGTATGCATGAAAGTGCATAATCTTAGGGAGATTGCAATAGAAACAAAATGGTAACACCCATAAAGGATAGATCAAAGAGCTGAACACATAACATAGTATGTATGTGAAGAAAACCCTTTCGGGTAAAAAATCAACACAGAAGAGAGACACAAGCTTGTATTATCTTTAAGTATGATATTACAATACAATATCAATTCCAATATCTCCTCGGCCTTCAATCCATCAACATTCCAACACTGCCTGTAAAACAAGCCTAAAACTCACTAGATTCAACAACACTTACAATGTATCACAATATATAAAAGATGAGGAACCAAGAAGATGGCATCCAATCTTTGGATTCTCAATCTTGCATGAAATCTAAGATTTAATGACCTCTTAAACACCTCTTACACATGTCATAGAGAATGTTCTGAGTATGGGTGCCTGGGGTCAAAACATAGCATCTTACACCTCAATTATTGTTGTCATAACCATCATAGAATCTTATGACAACTTACTGTTGTCATAGATTCTCTTACAACTTATGAAAATTGTCATAACACTCTAAAAATAGAAAAATCTTCAAGGTGGCACCTAGATTCTCCTAAATCACCTTTTACCATGACCATGATGCTTTGACCAGTAAATGTAACTCCATAATTACCGGTCCCATAATAAATGATTACTATTGTCGATGAAACTCAACATCCCTTATGGGTTAATTATAAATAACAATAAGGAATAAATAGACATGGAATTTACAAGATTGATGGCACCTTAATTCCAACATATCGCACCTCATAGTGGTCACAACCTTTCCCACTCATCCATCATAGTTTTACACCTCATTTTTCTTATCTTTTAGTATGCTAGATAGGACCTTAGGTAATTAATTGATGAACAATGTCCCCATTCCCATCCTACACATACATAGACCAAGTCATATTAACTCATTATCACACACTACACTACACAAACTATACCCTAGAAAGGCCCTCCTTAGAAATCTCTCTACTTTACTTAATCTTTCTCTCATACTACTCACCCCCTTACAATTGTCTATAACTAAACTCTAAATAGTGATTCACTACTGATCTAGTACCAATACAAATAGCAGCAACACTTTTGTAGCTGCTTCATATAAAATAGTGGCAACCATTTTTCAATTGGGTACACACAAGAAACTCGGTCCACATATAGGGGAAGTCGTGCAGGCAAAAAAATGCCGCTAGTAATGGGTACCCATTTTCAAAGAAACGGGTACCCATTTAGGAATGGGCGCCCTGTTGTGTGGTTACACAACACGCCCCATTTTAACTTATCAAAATAGGGACCCAACTTTTGTTTTGGCTTGTGTTGTCTGCTTTCTGGCGGTTTGGTAAAAGTAAGTCAGGTGCATCATCATCATGAAGGTCAGGATGAGGTTGGTCATCATCATGAGGTTAGTTTGTCAAAGTTCATATTTTGTTTCTATGACCTCATGGTTAGAAAGAGCTTGAAATTCCATGCAGGTTTGCCTTTTACATCACTTGAAAATTCATCCATATGAGGGAGTTATGAGCAGTCAAAGTTTTGGTCAAACCTGATAATTGCTGTATGATGAGCATCATCATCATGATATTTGAAAAGTCCCCCCGATAATATCCTGAGGTCGAAACATCCGGACGTCAACTTTAAGTCGTAGTAGGTTGTCCCCGTCGAAGCGGTCTTTTGTATCGCGAAAGGTCATCATCATGATCTTACTCTATCACCTGATAAAAATCATGCAGTCCCGAAACATCCGGACGTCAATCTTAAGTGATAGTGTGTTTTACCCATCAAGCACCCTTGGGCACATCGCGAGCATCATGATATTCTAACATCACCCGATATTATAATATCATGCTGATATTATAATATCACCCTGCTTAAGAAACCCACCATCTGCATAATTTGCATGCGCACGACAAAGTCCTGGTGATCATCATCATCATGATCTTTCAAGGCAGGATCATATTTCGTAATATCCTCCTGATCTCCTTTTGCGTGATCATGATGATCACCCTATCTTTCGGAGCGAGGGTAATATTTCATTCCTTAGTCATGTTGTCAAGATCATCATGATCTTGTTTGTCTACCCGACATTTCGCAATATCCTCCTGCCGAGAAGTATAACCTTTTGCGGATATCCTGATGACGATGACGTCACCATCACCTTTCTCCTTCGGCAGGATATTTTCCAAGGCATGATCCTGTTCGCCAATATGATGATGACGATGACGTCATGTTCGAAGATTAACAAAAGCCCCAGATATCCTGATGACGTCATCTGGACATTCAGCAGGATCATATTTTAGATCACCCAGTGCGGATATGATGATGATGATCATCATCATCCTGATATTTCGAGAGGGTTACCTTGGCCGCAAAGGGGTCATACTGCATTCATGACCCGATCATCTTCCTTAGAGGTGACCCGATATTTCATTTATCTCCTGATCTTAACGAAACATGACAGTGACGTCATCCCTTTGCATTTTATTGAAGCCTGAATATCAGGATGATGTCACCATGATTTTCCTTTCCTCAGCAGCAGGATCATATTCCAAATCCTCCTGTTTGTCTTCATGATGATGATGATGATGATGTCTTTCTTTCCCCAATATGCAGAAACGAAACTTCCTGATGTGCTTTTCATCAGAGCATTCGAAAGGGAGGAGCATCATATTTCATGATATCCTGCTGCTAGATAGAAGATGATGGTTGGACATCATCATGATTTTTGGCGTCGGTATAACTGTTGCCGTCGGCCTAATGTAATTTTGTCAACCTGATCATATGTGGTCACACCGATGCGAACATGATGATGATGACCCGAAACATACAAGCAGAGCATGCAAGCCGGATTCGAAGGATGGTTAAACGGCGGTTATTTCCTTGTCTATTTTGAGATCATCATGATCATATTTTGGAACCCGATATGCAGAAAATAGGCGGGAAAACATGAAGCGATGGAAATTTGAAGCTCGATTTGCCTGTAGCTGCACATTTTGGGGGCTTGTTTAATAAAACGTTTTACTTCCTGTTGTTTATCATCATGATGATGAACTTAATGTTTGTCTGTTTACTTGCAGGAAGTCATGATGCTGCTGAAGCTGAGCATTACAAAGTTGCGCATGGAGGCAACATGGGCCAGAAATGAGGAGGATATTGTCAAATATGTTGTTCGCCAGCTGGAGGCCGAATCAAGTTGAAGATGCTGGAATATTATGTGCCAGCTGTACATTTGCTAACTGGCGAAGCATGTGCTTTTCATCTGGACCGCTAATTGCTATGAGAGGATCCTGATCCTTGGATCGTTGTAACCGTTTTTTGGTAGTTGTTCTATATAAGAGCCAGAGCTTGTCATCAAATAAGGAGGAATACATTAGAATACACAGACGCATCTGGCGCAAAAAGTCAATTACTGTAGAATCAATTAAGAGATCGGATTACTGAGACTAATGAGGATAGAATTGTTGAAATGTCAAGGTTCTTTCTTCAGATCACTGTAAATGTACCTATTCTTGAGCATACTGAATGGATATGAAGTTTCAGATTACATCCTGATTGTAAATTTTACGTAATCTTCTTGTTGATTTCTGGATATGTACTGGTGAATGCTGTGTTCAACTGGAAGCGCTTTCATTTCATTACATGTTGTTGTCAACTTTTCCTTTGAAGATTTGCACTAGATCATGCGGATTTGTGGAATGTCCTAGTGAAGTATGATTTCTAGTTTTCCTTCTTTTCATTGCATGTATGGGAGCTTGTATGTGGATCAGTGATCTAAGTCCAGTAGTTTTGGGAATCTCATTCTTTAACCCTTTTCCTTTTTTCAATTTCATAAATTCATCACCATAACTGCAAATCATGATAAATAACAAGCAGAAACAATGAAATATGCTGAAATCCCGTAGGTAACTGAAAATCATTAGCATATTTGAGTTAAGTGCATGTAGTATTGGAAATATCATGCCAAAAATCATAAATAATGACAGAAATCATGCAAATATCAGCCTGTAGGCACATTGTTTGACTAAATTCACAGTGCAGAGGTAGAATTGTTGGAGATTTATGCGGAGCAAACATCCAGAGCAGGATATTTGAAGATAATGATGATGAACTTTGCAGAAACACGTAAGGCCCCTGAATGGAAAACAGCAACACACATCAACCACTGAGTAACGTCAGTAGATTAAGACCTAATCAACGGAGACTTGGGATCATGAATTCTTTGAATTCATCGTATCTTTCAAGATGAGTAAAGGTTGTTGTGTAACTTTTATTCTATGTTTGTGAGTGATCAACATCATGACAAACACGCCCGAGCCTAAACAGGTACCTGTTTAGCAACGGGCACCCGAGCCTAAACGGGTACCCATTTAGTTTCGGGTGCGCGTTACTAAACGAGTACCCATTACTAAACGGTTACCTATTTTCAAAAATTTATATATTTAAAAAAAAAGCTCTATGGGCTCATTTTCTCCCACAGAGGCCAACAACGACAACGGACTGTTAAGAATGGGTATGCATTGCCAAAGACCAAACAAGGAAAACAGTAGAGATTTTTTTGCCCTCTCACCTCCTCCCGCCACCTCATCACCACTAAACTCTTCCAGGTTGGTTCTCTGCCTATCTTTAGCTTGTTTTAAATGTTTTTTTTTTCTAATTGTAGGGTTAAAATGAAAATTAGGGTTTTATTTGTTATTTAAGGGTTTTACTTGTTATTAGAATTTTATGATTTTTTTGTGATTGTATGTTACTACAAACCCTAAAACCATGTTACTGCAAACCCTAAAAAACTTAAACTATAAACCCTAAAACCATGTTGTACTACAAACCATAAAAACCTAAACTATAAACCCTAAAAAACCAAATTATAAACCCTGAAACCATGTTGTACTACAAACTCTAAAAACGTAAACTATAAACCCTAAAAAACTAAACTATAAACCCTAAAACCATGTTGTCCTGCAAACCCTAAAAACATAAACCCTAAACCCTAAAAAACCAAATTAGCATATGTAATAATGATAAAAGAGATAAGTTTGAAGATGAAAATGTATCAAGAGGAGGCATGTAGGATGCTTTAGTGTTGATGATTAACTTAGGGTACACTAAATGTATCAAGAGGAATATTGAGGAATCATATAAAACTATATACCCTATTTTTTATTTATGTCATTGTTGGCTATAAGACTATACCCTATCTTTGATATCTGTCATTGTTGGCTATTAGAAGTTCTTGTCTGGGATATGCCAGTAAGGTTGATATCACCAAAAATATAAGACATAAAATCTAATGGACCCAAATCATCTTCTTGTAAAACATTATGATCATTGATTAGGGGTTAATTTTGTGTCACTTAATTGTTAGATATATCAAAATTGTATCCAATAATAGTCAAATGATATTCCTTTACATGTATTTGTGAACTTGACATTCCATCATGACCTAGTATTTCATAGTAGGGTTTGGCCTTTATTTTAATTGTGGTTCTTAGATGTAATTTCTCACTTTTATCTTTTTCTTAAATAGATTTACCTAGGGTTTGTATTCATTCTTATTTAACTTTCCCTGTCATATCTTGATTAGGGTTTGAGCATGTAAATAGTCATATACCTATTTTATTCCACCTATCCAACCTTGGATAATCTATTATCATGGCTATTTCATTTAATGAAACTGAAGTCCAATATTTTTAGTGGAAGCTTTCTCTTCCTATTTAGGTTCAGGTTGAACCATTTTAGTGGCCTTTTATGTACTAATGGATATTTAAATTATTTATCCACACATTGACAAGGATGTGAGGAAAGCAATAGGAAAATCATTTTACTAGATAATGATATATTAGATAGTGACTTCAATTTAATCTTTTTAAACATATTGAAAGCATAACTAAGTTGAAATTTTGTAAAGTTCCATTGCATGTTGTCACTAATAATGCTACATAGTTTTCCACATAATAGATATCTAATAAATATGAAAAGCCAAGGAATATAAAGCAAGTTTTCACTTGAGTGTACATATGAACGGTATTAAACTCCTAGACTCTTTCCATTCTATGAAATAGCACATTATTTAAGGGTCCATATTGAAATAGAATGATATTTGGCCATATGTATAATAATGGAATACCATAAGCCTTTTAAGATCCACATGATACTCACCAAAACTATAAGATATAAATTCTAATGGACCCCAATCATCTTCAAGTGTAAGGCACTATGATCATTGACTAGGGGTTCATTTTGTGTAACACAACTGTTAGATGTAATGAAATTGTATCCAGTAATAGTCAAATGGATTTCCTTTATATTTATTAGTGAACTTGACATTCCATCACCTAGGATTTTATAGTACTGGTTTGGCCTTTTTTTAATTACAATTCTTAGATCTAATTTCTCACTTTTATCTTTTTCTTAAATAGATTTAACTACGGTTTGCATTCATCCTTGTTTATCTTTTCCTATCATATCTTGATTAGGGTTTGAGCATGTAAATAGTGATATATACCTTTTTGATTCAACCTATCTAGAAGCTTGGATAATCTTTTGTGACATGTGATCCTTCCATCCTTGATACCTTCATGATACATTTAAATGATGGACCAATGAGGATGTGTTTTCTATAGTTTGTGTTGTTCTAGTTATATACTTGTTTTACCTGCTTCCCTTGAGGATAGTGTTTATCCAACATGTTTGATGCACTATGGCCATAAGATTTTATGCATGGATTTAAATGTACATTTTATCAGCTGTGGTAAACTTATCCATAAGTTTCATGTAAGAAATGAAAAATAAATTTATAGTCCACTATGGTTTGAAAAAAATTCACTACAACTTTAAACTTGGAATAACAAATTTGCATCTATATTTTACTTCAATAAATAATTTTCTCTCCTCTTGTTTTAGTTTCACAATTAATTATGATTTAGATAACATCAATGTATTAACTAGTGCAATGGTGACATTTGTAGACCTATGCTAATTCTCATTTAGTTTTGGGTCCATTCTGGTAGATGGATTAATATCAACATACGGTGTGCAATCTTATATGAAGTTGGGATCATTCCTTGATCCTTCACCTACCCTTAGTTCATAAAAAAATTGAGGAAAACATTCTTCTACCCTTGACATCCACATTTTATAGTTTCAAATTTACAACTTAGGGAACTTAACATCCACAATTTAGGGTTTCAAATATAAATTTCAGGGTTCTAAAGTAGATGTTTAGGGCTTCACTTTTCACCTTTTTGGGTATCAAAATGATGTATTAGGGTTTGAAAATTCACGTAATAGAGTTTTAAAATGACATTTTAGGGTTTCAAATTCTCATATTAGGGTTTGGAAATTAACATAATAAGGTTTCAAAATGATATTTTAGGGTTTTTACACTTCAGCAGAAGGTAACTCATATTGTTGGAATACAATGTTGTAGTATTGGTATAAATGTAGTCTTTAACAAGGTCACTACTGTTATAAATGTAGTATTGGTAATAAATGTAGTATAAAAGTAGCATGCAATGTTCAATTAAGTCATAATCTGTACCGCTCTTTTGAGACACATGAGAAGCCTATAGTAAAATTGAAGTTAATATAGGAAGAGAAATAGGAATGAATTTTTGTTGCCTATTCGCATAGGTATTATAGGTACATGAGCTACCACTTGATAGTTAGGAGGAGGTACTACGTGATAATTAAGAAGAGTCTTAGGTGTATTAGATGTGATAGCTCTAGCAAATTGAGTATAATGCTATTAATTAGAAAATATAACTTTTTCTAAGTTAAGAGCAATAAATAAATAGAAATGAAACACTATTTACAAAATTGGCTTAACTTAGAACCTATAATGTCAGGGCATTACGTAGACATCTTCATGTCACACCGTCACAATTGAGCTTAACTTAGAAGCTAGAAGAAGCCTGATTAATAGAGAAATGTGAATCTAATACACTTGGCATTCACTTTTAAATTTGGACTATATAAGGTGTCAAAATGTAACTTCCATTATAATTTTGAGAAAAATGATGATACGACAATGTTGTTAGATAGAGTGACACCTTGGTGTATGACTAGGACCTAGAACCTGCAACCTTGTCCACTATGTGAAAATGATCTAAAAATTTAGACATAGCTTTATGTTGTAATTTTTTGCATAACTTCCTCTTGGTAATTTTGTGAGATCTTTTTTCTAATTATTCCATATTTTATCTATAAATACCAATTCTATAGTTCAAAAACCCTCTAAAAAATGGTTAAAGAGGAATGAAGTAGGAAGGAGAATATAATATTTTAGGGAAATGTTGGATTAATTTAAGGAGACATTGGTATGAGGCATCATCATTTGATCATATTATATGATAAACTTGTGCATGTGTTTAATTTTCAAGTATTACGTGCTCTGTAAATTCATGGATATTTTAAACTAAATCATTTATAGATCTATTCTAGATTAAGTTTAAATTTATAGATATTTGTTTGTAAGTTTTCAATATGTATATATATGTGTGAAATTATACATTTGTAAGTTTTTTATATGAATTTACATATTTGGAAATTTGCAGGAGACAGATCTAATGGATGACCAGAGTCTAGATGAATTTTTAATAGATGACATGAGTCTAGATGAATTTTTAATAGATGACATTCTTTATGAAACCCCCCCATCCCGTGATCCACCTGAAAACCCCCCACCCCATGATCCACCTCAAAACACCCCACCCTCTCCACCTCAAAACCCCTCACCCTCTCCACCTCAAAACTCCCCATCCCCTCCACCTCAAAACCCCCCACCACTTCCATTTGATGAGGCCCAATTGCGGCAAAACATTAATGAAAATATTAATACAATTGAGAACATTAATTTGATTAATAATTAACCTCACTTAATGCCTCCTCATGTGGTTCGGTTTGCATCTTCGATGCAAACCATTATTGATTCTATTAGGTCTATTGATGCAGACCTAAATAGATTTCAGCTTTGGCGGGAGGAGAGGAGGCAATTCTATGCAGATGGTCTGTCATATAAAGACATCCCTAACCTCCACATTACAAAACAAACATTAGCCCCATTTTTTCATCACCCAAAAACTAATCAACCTATAGCTGCAACAAAAAAAAAAGAATATCAATTAAGTGGTGTACGCATGAGGGGATTTTGAGACATTTTTGGGATCGGTGGTGGATGGTGTTTGATCACCCACCACATGCTAATTGTGAGGTGCCGCTATATTTTTTGTGAAAATTATGGGTGGAGTTTCAATTGGGTTAAAAACCCAATTATTTTGATATGAGAGATTTTCAGGGTGTTGGTCATGGCATGCCACAACATAGACCAGGGGCACGAGTTGACCCCAATTGACCTATTCCTCCTGCTCCTATGGTTGCTCCTGTTTTGCCCATGATTCCTGCATCTATTCAGCAGTAGTCAGTTTTGTCGACATTAGGAGCATTGAGTAGACTCTCAGGCAATCTCACTGAACAAGCTGCCCACATGGTAGCTGAATTTAGTGGTGGAGAGCATCATGGAGGAGTCGATGCATCTCAGCATAGAGCCCCAGGCATGTCAGGGGCACATTTGTGTACAAATTGCAATCAACCGTGTTATGGTCCTGCTCCTACATCCACATCAGATGCAGCTACAGCCGGAGTGGAGTCACACTTGGATCTACTATATTCGGATGATAATCCTACACAGGTACATTGACCACATTTTATTAAATATTTCAAGTGTATAATTTGAACGTAGATCAAATTTTTTATAAATAATTTAATGAATTAATTTATATAATTGTAAACTATTTGTTGTACAGATCTCAAGTCACTCTAGGGCCACATCACGATTTGATACATTGAGTTTTGCATCGACAGCTGTAGAGATTGGCACACCTTATAGGGTAAACCAATATATCTTAACCCTAAAACCATATGTATCTAATTCTAGTTTAATTTTTCTTTTGAAACTTATCAATATTATATTTTAAATTAACAAACTATGTATAATTAAATAAATAACTATATACATACATGTATGTGAAACACTACTATTGCAGCGAGGCTCAGGTCATGTGGTAGTTCCCATGTCTGACCGACCACCTGGCTTAGGTGTTTCTTCCATTGATCCTCCATCGTCGGCTATTATGCCTGAGTATTCCTTGGTGTGTGTTTTAAAAAATTGTACTAAATTTGTACTAAGTTTCTTTTTTTGAGTTTATATAAATTTATATATATGCACCCATATATATGTAAGTGCAAGATGCTAGGAGTGAGACTATTGGTCAGGTTGGTACTCAGGGACAAATTCATGAGCCATCTACACATTTTTAGGTCCTAAACTTTACTTTAAAATTTTCTATATGTGCAATTTCTAGGTCTTTTTTTGAGTTTATATAAATTTATATATGCATCCATATATATGTAAGTGCAAGATGATGGGAGTGAGACTATTGGTCAGGTTGGTACTCAGGGACAAATTCATGAGCCATCTACACATTTTCAGGTCCTAAACTTTACTTTAAAATTTTCTATATGTGCAATTTCTAGGTCTTTATATGCTAATTTTAAATTGTAACTTATTTCAAACTTGCTTTATTTGAAATTCTAGCAATTAGCAAGTCAAACTTTTGGTCACAAAGATGAAACAGTTATACCACCTACACAACAAAATGTGGGAAG
Source organism: Cunninghamia lanceolata (assembly GCA_027924645.1). Lineage (NCBI taxonomy): Eukaryota > Viridiplantae > Streptophyta > Pinopsida > Cupressales > Cupressaceae > Cunninghamia > Cunninghamia lanceolata. The sequence goes on along the minus strand of BSBN01000112.1, from coordinate 10,370,384 downwards.
TGAGCGGTAATTTAAATGCACACTTTAAAGCCTACATTTAAATATTTAATTTCATATGTCATTTAAAAAAATTTTAAATCTAATTGCAAGTTCTTTCTCTTGTGTGTACAGCATGAGGTAGATCCATCCATTTCATGAGGAAGAAAGAGGCCTCTTTCAGATTTGAACTTGCATCCCTAACATAGAGTTTTATTTCATAGACTAAACTGTATGATGTGCACATTATTATTTATATATGCCGTTCCAGGACTTTGACTATATATGTTGAACTTGCTATTACATGTTCTTCTAGATATATTTCAGTATTTCATGAACTGTGATTTGTATTTATTTATATGCTGATGATGGGTAGATGTTTTAAAGTACAAATTTCATGGGTCCTACCTAGATATTTTATAGTATTTCATGGACTTATCTAGATCTAGATCTACATGTATATATTATTGAGTATATATGCTTGAATGTAGTTTAGTATGTTAAATATGCTTCATTGTTCACTTCTAGGTTATAAATTATTTAATTGAGATGTATGTTAGAAGATTTCTCTCTACTACATTTTTAAATTTTTAAGAAGTGATTAAATGCATTATGGTTCAATAGTTTTTCTTGAAATAGTGAACAATCTATTAACTACCTCACAAACCTAAATTAAGTTAATTTACATAGTGGAATAGATAGGTAAATGGTGTTACAATTATCTAATAGATAAGTTTGGTGTTACAATTATCTAATAGATAAATTTAGGGCACTTTATAACAAGGTAATTTACCTAGGATAAACCTACAAAATCATGATAAAATGATAAGGATGTTAGACTCACCTAGTTAGCCTCAATTGAGATACATGTTCCTTTAAATGATTGTGGTCATCCTTTGATTACAAAACCTTCAATATAGATCATTTGTATAGTCCTTGAAATTTTATTAATTTGCAACCGAGACTTTGTTATCATCTTTCTTACTTAACCGAGACTTTGTTATCATCTTTCTTACTTAACCACTATAATAGCCAAAACTTCCTTGGCCTTTGGAAGTTGAATCACATATAGTTTCTCATAAAGGAAAGGAATTAAAGAAGAGATTCCTATGAATATTTTCCCAATTCAAAATTACTTTACATCTTCAACATACCTAGTTCCTAGTGTGGATTTCATATTTGTTTGGTTTAAGTTTTTTGAATTATAATATAGGTGTTCTACTTAGGGGACCCATCCTTACTAAATAGTTTAGAAAACATATATAAATGAGTGTGCTAACAACCCAAGACTAGGCATAGCAATATAAAGCACAACATCCATAAAGGTTTCTAAACTACCCATATGCAACTATATCAATACCCCAATACATACAACAAGCAAAAAATTCCAACACAACTAATAGAAAGCTAAAAAACAAACAAAACACCAAACCACATCAACATCTTGAGGGAGGTTTGGCACTCCCTAATGCATCAAACGTCCCACTCCTCATAGAGGGATTTCCATTTGTCATAGGCCCTATTGTGCACACCATTCCCAGACACACTTACAAGCTCCACCAAAAGAACCTTTTGACACTTTGCATTCTCTAGTCCATGACACTTGACACATTTCTAGACCTCTACACATTGTATAGAACAAATGACAATTAATCCATAAACTCAGGGTAGCTAGATGCCTCACTTCGATACATCACATATGGATTTAAAAATGAGATACTTCCAACTTCCTTTACCTTCAATCAACCACCTCTAATGGCTATCTAAAATGTGTATTAAAAGACTAATACAACATCTCAAATGTGGAACATTTAAACTTGCATCGCACATAAATAAATAGTATACAACACAAGAATGAACTTGGGAGAAACTCTCAACTAGGCATAAAATTCTCAAAAGAGTGAGCAATGCATCTAATGACACTAATTCATAATATATAATGGCTTTTACATAGCCTTAACATGACTTAAATTATCCAAATGCACAATTCTCTAAAATGGATCATGACCTACAACTCCTCTTGCAATGGTGGAGAATGAAGGATGAGAGCTCCATGCATGGGTTCCAAAGTCCACTTAAATAGTAGTCCAAAATTTTATTGCAACAATCCCAATTGACTTTGCATGCAACCTCTCTTCCAACCATAATCAACTATCTAGTTAGTCATAAGGCTTTGAATCTTTATCAACCAACCGGCTTCACAAGCTCTACTGTAAACTTACAACATGGCTCCAGTCTATTTGTAATCTATACCTCTATCAAGGACTCTCAATAACTGTATCAACCTACATACAATCAACACTTTTGTTTTCAAGATGCCACCAACTTTTCTAAGCTTTGTCTCCAAAAGACATCATTCTTTGTGGACTTCAACCATGTATGGCTCTATCTAATACAACCTACTTTAAATGACTCCAACACTATACTAATTACATAGCTAGTTTTGTGCAACAACCAACCAATACCTATATTAAGTCTCTAAGCTCTGCCCAAGCATGTTTAACAAAGTTCAACCATGAATGGCTCTTTGAAAGCCTCCGTCACAAATCTCAAACAATTCAAATCAAGAAGAAACTAGAAGTTTCAATTCAAATCAAGTATCCACACAATATAAGCTACAAAAAAAATTATCACAATTTGAAATTATTCAAGAAGTAGTATTCAATTCTTGTAGAGAAACTAAATCTTTTAAAGAAGAAACTATCTAAGGAAATTCATTTGAATCTTATCCACACAATATAAGCTACAAATTTTTTTATCACATTTGGATTTAATTATTCAAGTAGTATTCAATTCTTGTAGAGAAACTAACTCTTTTAAAGAAGAAACTACAAGGAAATTCAAATTTCTTATCCACACAATATAAGATACAAAAAAATTTATCACAATTTGAAATTATTCAAGAAGTAGCATGAACAATTCTTGTAGAGAAACTAGAACTCTTTTAAAGAAGAAACTATCTAAGGAAATTCATTTGAATCTTATCCACACAATATACTTGATCATCAATTACTATGAAAACCTCTTGACTAACATGATTGTCCTATTTGTGTCATGAGTGTCCTATTTGTTTCATGACTATCCTAAATTTATTTTTTTATTGTCATATGGATTTTTGCAATGGAATTTAGATGATATAACCTCATTATGACTAATTTTTAGATTTGAATTGCTCTTGTGAGAACATCTCAATGATTTATGACAGTCTAGATTGGATACATGGCAATAATCTTGATGCATGACAATTTAATACCTTACCTATGCATGATAACCCTCATTATTACCTTAGCAGTTTTAAATAGAGTTCTACAACACCAATGATTACACCTAGGCATTCATATAGGTGATATTAAACCATGTTTCAAATATGCAAACTATCCTAGGACTATTTGGACCTTTAAAGTTATCATGACACTACTTTTCAACATTTCTGCATTTAAATAATATTTAAAATAAATGCTAAATCAACACATCTCAAAACATAGCTAAAGTGGGTACAAAAATGATACAAAAAATACAAACTATATATACTTGTTAAACCTCTACACTAATAGCATAGATCATAAAATAATATTCAATCCGTGAAAATTAAATGCATAGATCATAAAAAGAGTCTCAAAACAAAAAATAGGTCCATTATTAAACATATGAGTATATCTATACAATTAGCTTATAGGTCCATGTTATTAGTTTGACATAACTACAAAATTGAACTACAATTTACATTATGATCAAATCTTGTAGTGGCAATCATGGAAAAATCTACTTGTAGGATACACCTACAAGAAATAATGAATGTAAATGAGAATGAAAGAATATGTACCAAAAGCACAAAATATTAATGCAATATGTACTAAATAACAAAAAAGAGGATACAACTTGACGATGGCTTAAGGGGAGCTAAGAGGATGTCTTAAGGGGATACATAAGAGGATGGCTTTAGGGGATGTATAAGAGGATTAATTAAAAGGGGAGCTAGAAGAGGATGTCTTAAGGGGATACAAAAGAGGATAGCTTACTTGGAGAGATGTACACTAGTCAATTTACAAAGTATAAAATAAAACTTGATGGCTTAAGGGGATGTAAGAGGATGGCTTAAGGGGAGCTAAGAGGACATCTGAATTAAGGAGATGTACAAGCAGGTGTCTTTAGAGGATGGATGATAAATATTTGAGTATATATATATGTAATTACCTAATTTGCGTTCACTTTTAGTTGAAGACTACAAAATTGACCTCACATACTTGTATGGTGACAACTTCTATTGACAATCATGCAAATTTGACTACTTGTCTAGGGTACACCTGCAAAAAGTAATGTTCAAATGTACAAGTAAATTAACTATATATTTCCATGAGTCGATACAAAATTTAAGACAAGGGGAATAATATAGAAGCTGAAATGAGAATGAGAGAATTTAACTTGGGGATGTAAGAGTATGGTTTACTTACCTGAAAATTTTTTCCATTGTACCATCTGCATCCTCATTTTTTTGTAATGCATCTATAATTGATTCATGTTCTTCCATCGAAAGTGTCCATAACTGTTTATTAGAAGGTTTGCCTTGATATCTGACTAGTTTTATATTTGTTGCCACAACCAAATGTGAGTAGTGTATGATCTTCTTATGTGTTTCATAATCTTCATATGCAGGCACACCATTCCTTCTTATTAGATATTTTCGTAGCCAAGTGCCAACAACAACCACAGAGCCTATTGGATACTCCATGTTATCATCATCTACTCTAGGATGTAACAACTTTTGTTTTGTCTCAACACATCGAGCCAACCAATACTCAGTTTCCTCTTCATCGCCCTTAGGTGCAATAATAGCATTGACATGTCCTACAAAAAAATTATGTAATTCAATAAAGTGTGACATGTATCTAAATCACATAAATTTGTGGATGCATACATATATAATTAATTATATATAGGATGTACAAAAAAATGACAATAAAAAAAATTGAAAACAAAAGTACCTTCTTGTACAAGGTCTGAAACACGATCATAGTCATCTAATGCAAACATTTGATTATCATCTTCAATTATTGTTTCAAGTTGATCTTGTGTTTCTGTAGGTGTCAAGGATCTTTGTTTCCATTCTTCAACCCATTCTGTATTTTCACATGCTCCCCAATCACCTGTAATACAAAATTGACAAAAACATGCAAGCTCCCTAGTCCATATAGTCCATGTGCTTGCATTTGAACTCTTAAATGAATGCCATTTTGTTGATCCAGTTATTGTCTCACAATCAAGTCGAGTAGGAATATTCTCTTCTTCAACTAACCAAAAGAATTGTCGAATTGTAGAGTTCTAACTTGATCCTATAGATAACTTCTCATTACACCAATCCACAATTGCACGTGCATCTCTAAATTTGGCTGTATCCTCAAATTTTAGTTGCTCTCTAGCAAGAGCTCTTTTCACACATGCTCCAACTCCATCATGTTCTCCTTTACCATATCCAGCTTAAAAAAAACTCCACATATGTTGGATATTGATTTCTTTGTGAGCCCTACATAGCCAATAAAACATTCTTGCATTTTTGAATTGCCCTATACAATTATCTGACCATATGAAATGTTGTGTCATCTGGATTCCTCTTTCTTTTAAACTTTCATAAAATTTTGTGAAACAATATTGCACAAACTCTGAAGAGTGTAACTGGTTATCACTCAAATAGAAATGATACTCCCTCAAAAATTTTCTATTATCTTTTGTACTATCATCTGCATGTCTGTATACAATATGAACAAATATGGCCACCTGCACTGAATTATAATACTAAGATTGAATTTCCTCTTGTGGAGCAAGAGTATAGTTTTCTGCAAAGTCAACCACTGATAGGATAGTTCCAATTGGAAAGGTGTTTTTACATGAATGGAATTGTCCATCAAGCCACTGAGCATATTGGGAGTGTCTAACATATTTGGATACAATATTATCCTTAAAATCTTTGATGAATGCATGCACACAAATTTTTTCAGTGACTAACTCACAATGCTTTCCAATTTTTCCATCCTTTAAAGAATATTCAATATTCTTGAATGTTTTCACATCCACTATTTGTTGTCCAAATTCATGTGAAATATTTTCATGCATACATTCTGCTAACAATGAAAAGTTGCCACATCTATTGCATTGTCCAGAAATACATGCTTTTGAATAAAATAAGTATCCAGTAGATGTTTCACAAAACAAACCTGCTACAAACTCCTTAATTGTTTGAGGTGGCATATTAATACCACATTCCTACATAGTTTCGTCAATATGCAAAGTAGAATGTATATATCTAAAAAGATCATAATAATAATGAAATTGCACGAGTTTTACAACAACAAGAGATTCGCTATTTATTAATTTTCACATACCAAGGTTTACATTTCTCAAAAGATCTTTGGCTTATGGTAATATTAAAAGGTTCTAACACTAAATCATCTAAGAATTTTTTATATAATTCAGTTTGAGTCATGTCTAATAGATGTTTTGGATGAGGATCATGAATTTTAGACCCCACTCGTAATTTTAAAACATCTCTAACATTAGATGATACCCTTGTATTATCATGCCAATATTTTTCAATTAAAGATTTGATTTCACTATTTAATTTCATGTCATACCTTGGGAGTCTACCACTAAAACTCCAACATTGGTTAATTGGATATTTTTCAATAGATTCTCTTCTCTTTGCTACTCTTCTAAAAGTTTTAAGATTTATCTTTAGAATTTTACTTGTCTTACTTATCATTCTTTTATTAGAAGATGATTTATTGACTAAAGCAGTTGTTATAGCTCTTCGTGCTGCATTGCTATCTTTAGATCGACTCTTTTTACCAATAGAATCAATAGCATTAGCAACACTAGATAAAACTTGTTTCATTGATTCATCTTTTTTTTTAGGTTTTACAAATATACATCTTCATCAATTGCATCATAAGTTGACATTGAAATCCAAGACTTTTTCTATAAAAAAAATCTTCATATAATCTATTTGCATGAGTTCTCATTTGCCTCCAAGAAATCTTACCAGGAAGATTATCTAAGACATTTTTTTCAATCTCAAATAAAACATTTTCATTTTCACTCCTAAAAGGGATATCATTCTCATTCATATCATCAATAGGTGGGTTTGAAGACATACCTAGATTTGTTTCTATAGTTGTATTTTCTATATCATTGAAAGTTGGCTCCGAAGACACACCTGGATTTGTTTCTATAGTCATGTGTTCTATATCATTGAAAGTTGGCTCCAAAGACACACCTAGATTTGTTTCTATAGTCCTGTTTTCCATAACATTGAAAGTTGGCTGTGAAGACATACCTGGATTTGTTTGTATAGTCAGATTTTCCATATCTTCGAAAGTTGGGTTTGAAGACATACATGCATTTGTTTCTATAGACACATTTTCTTCCAAATTCACCATTTCTACATTTGCATCATCTACATTCATCCCATCATTTATACTCTCTTGAATGTCTTTCTTTTCAATACTCATGGAACTAGATGCTTCAATATTCTTCATCTCTTGAATCCTTGCTCTTCTATCTCCTTGCCTTTTGGCTTCCTTCTCTCTATTTGCTTCAATTTCTTGAGGTGTCATTACCCTCCTTTGTTTTTTTCTTTGACGTTGATTTGATCCCATGATTACCAAACCTTTTTGATAAAATAACAATTGATACTTAATCCAATTTCATAATTGATGTCCTTATTTGAACTTTTGAAGTAGAATTAGATGTAGATCCTTTGTTCCATAGATTTTGAAGTAAAAGGTAGATGTAAAAACAAAAACCCTCTTTCTTTATTCCTCTTGAAAATAGCTCATGCACTTGATTTCACTTCAGAATTGTTCATATGATTGACTCCTTTCAAAATCTGAATAGAATATGACCTGTCAAGAGATTCCACAAAACAATTGTAAGTAAAAAAATACAGAAATTATCGCTGTCGCACCGTACTAATTAGACTTGCAAGTTGCAGGGATACAGTGAAAGTACTTTTTTCCCTAATAAGGGAAATAACGGGTATAATAGAAATGGGTACCCGTTATATAACGGGTACCCATTACTAAAAACATAATGGTTATCCGTTATATAACAGGTACCTGTTTTATAATGAGTACCCGTTATTTAACACGTACCCATTTTATAATGGGTACCCGTTCTTTGAAATTAGAAATCTCCGCCTGCCTTTTCCCTTACCTTTGCTTGGGTTTTAGGCTCGGGATAGGCATGGTTGACCGACCTTGAGCCTTGGACCTGCAAGTTTTTTTCTAAGTACAAAATAAGAAGAAACACTAAGTTTACCTGTATGGCTGAGGGCTTTTTTTTCTGAATTTTTTTACAAAATGAAAACTCATTGTAGATGACATTGTCTAGTTTTCAAATATATTATTTTTTTTGTTATTGGACATGTTCTTCTATTTATTATTTAATTTATAAGCAAACTAGTCTAAAAACTTGAAATGACAGGTGTTTGTATTTTTTTAATAACTTTTAATTTTTAAATTTAAAAAAAAAAATTATGTCATCAATCTACACATCATTATTTACACAATGAAAAAAATAATAATAATTTATGATTTTTTTTGCTCAAATTATGTTGGTCGTACACGAGGGGTTTTCAAAAGTACCAATTAGGCCTAATAAAAAATTAATAAAAAAAATTTATTTGGAAAAAAATTATAAAAAAATATCCTAATAAAACTTCACTATACTACACATGTTTTCCCAAAAGGATTTTGAAAAATAATTTTATTTAGGTCAAATTATGTTGGCCATACACATGCATGGTATGGTTAAAAAAAACGTGACTTTTAAATAGTGGTTTTTAGAAATGCCTATTGAAAATTAATTTGTATCATCTGGGTATTGAAAAAAATTACATATTTAGAAACTAGACTCTGAGTACTACATTTTATATTTAGTGACTTTTTTAAAGATTCTATTTCTAAGTGCTTCAAATTTTAAGGTCAAATGTGACAAATTCTGAAAATTAGGGGAAACACTTCCACTTTTTGGCCAAAAAGTGGACCCAACTTCTTGCACTGACCCAACTAGTCTAGTTTATGTTGCAAGTATGTGCTAATTGGTGTTGTCATTGATGTCAACATGTTTGTGTTGTCCTTGGTGCCAACTGTGTCTTCTGATATTGTTGTTCGTTGAGCTCTCATGTTAAGGACACTGTCTAAATTTTTTCTCTGCATTTCCTCTGTATTGAAGACCGGTGTATGAGATTTCTAGATATGTTTTAGAGAAGTGTTTGAAGATGCTAAATCTAGAATTTGGTGGTCTGGATCACTGTGTAGAAAAAGTTCTATTCACCAGTTTGAAGACTGTGCCTGGCAGTGTTTACAGTATGACAGGAAGAAAGTATTTTGCTCCGCATTTCTCTGTAGTTTGGATTTTGGTCTTGCGGTCTTGGACTTAAGTTTATAAGGTCCTTAGCTATCTTCATTCCAAACTATTTGTGATTTGGTGCTCTATAAAACAAGTTAATGTTTAACAGAGATCAACAGTGTTGGTTGTCAGTAGTTTGTGATCTATCTTCAAGTGAGATCTATTGCGGTTGGATTTGTCAGCTACCAAAAGATTCTATGTTATTCATGGATGTCTCCAGAATGTATTGAAGGCATGTGCTTGATCGGCAAGCTGTGATGAATCTCCTTGAAGTGTACGTCTAAGTATTCTTGATGATTACCAGTTTGGATGACTTGGGTGTTAACATTCTTTGTGGATGTGTTTCTTAGATTGTAGAAGTGTAAGGAAGTGTGTAAGGATGTATTTGGGTCCAAGCTAAGCCATGAAATATTCTTCATTCATTCATTTTCTCCACATGTTTGTTTAGGTCCAGACCTAATTTGATTTATGTATGTATGCCAACCTTGGAGATAATTCCACTGGTTGTAGGTTGTATTGCCGACATTGATGAATCTTCTAAGGTTGATGATTGGTATAAATATATGTAATGAATCCATGAGTGATGTGATGTGAGTGAAGATGCAAAGATAAATGTGTGAGTTGTAAAGGTAGATAAGAAGAGATCTACTACACTTCAATGGAATTGAACTCAAGCATGTTGTAGATGCTACTATATCAATTCATGGTAGTGAGCCACCCATCTTGGCAATGAGCCACCCTTTGGAAGTGAACCTTTTTACAGTGAGCATTCATTTGGGCAGAGAGCCCTAAGGTAGTGAGCCTCTTTGTTATTTGGTATTGTTACTGCATTATATTGTGAGCTAACACTCACTGTGGTTTTTCCCTTTTAGGGTTTTCCATGTTAAAATCTGGTGTTCATGTGTGTATGGTGTTGATTTTTTGATATTTTGATCCTGCAATTCATGTTTAATCTTCATAACATATTAAGAAGTTAAAGTGGGTGAATTTGAATGTGATTTTGTTTAAAGAAGTTAAGGTTTCAATACAACTAATTCACCCCCCTCTCAGTTGTCTTGTGCCTTCAACAATTGGTATCAGAGGAAGGTTCCTTGGAAGAAAGCCTAACAGCTTAAGGTAGATCTGAGATGGCACACAATAAAGACATTCCTTAGTTTAATGGATCTAACTATGCCTACTGGAAGGTATGAATGCAAAGTTATCTTATTTCTATTAGTTACAATGTCTAGAAGATGGTTAAAGATAAATACACAATACCTAAAGGTGGTCCACAGTCTGATAAAGAGATTAAGGATTATGAGACTAATCACAAAGATAAAAATGCTCTATTAAATGCTTTTTCTAACACTAAAATGGCGAAAGTTGTGGATTTGGAAACTGCTCATGACATCTGGGACAAATTGAAAAGCATCTATGAAGGTGATGAATCTTTCAAGAAGGCTAAGTTGCAGAACTTGAAGACCACATATGAAACCATGTGCATGGATGAGGATGAGAACATAACAAGTTACATATAGAAGATTGATGAAGTTGTCAGCAACATCAAGGGTCTTGGTGGAAAGATAGAGGATGGGGATGTTGTAGATAAGATACTCAGAACTCTTCCCAAATCTTATAGTCACAAAGTATCTTCCATTGAAGAATTGTTTGATATGGGCAATCTTAAAAAGATCAATTGCTTGGTAAATTGATTGATTTTGAGATGAGAGAATTTGGTACTACTGATGGCCCTATGAAAACTAAAACTGCCTTTAAGGCCAAGGAAGAAAAGACTGCTAGATCTGATAAATATGTTGTGGAATCAGATGAAGAAGATTTTGAAGAGCTTGAGGTAAAATTTGTAAGCAGAATGAAAAGAGGCGGCAAAGGAAAGTTCAAAGGTAAGTTACCTTTCAAAGGTTTCAGTAGTGGTGAAATTGGTCACTATGCTTCAAGATGTCCTGACAGAGCTTTGAAGATAAAAAACAATGATAGTAAAGGAAAGATGGTAAGAAAGAGTTACTATGTTAGAGATGATGATGGTGTAATTGATGATGACCCTGATTATAATGATAGTAATGGTAGTGAATACTTGTTTATTGTACTAAGAGAAGAACATGTTTCTACTAACCTTGCAAGCTGTGTAAAGGAAGGAAGTCTAGGAGAGTTGTCTACATTGCATGTTGAAAAAGAAGATGAATGGATCATTGACAGTGGATGTTCAAATCACATGACAGGAGATAAGAGTAAGTTTGTTAAGTTTGAAAAATATGATGGATGACTAGTTAGGTTTGGTGATGATGCAACTGGTAAGATTTGTGGAAAAGGGTCAATTACTTTTGATGGCAAGCATAATACAGATGATGTTCTTTATGTCAAAGGCTTAAAGCATAATATTCTAAGCATTGGACAAATGTGTGACAAAGGGTATAATCTGGTGTTTAAGGACAATGGGTTTGAGATAAGAAAAGGCTTTAGAACTTTAATTTCTACTGGTAAGAAGACTCATGATAATATTTATCATTTGAAGGGTACTAATAATTGTTGTTTGTTGGCTCAGACAAATGAAAGCTAGCTATGACATAGGAAATTGTGTCACATTAACTTTGACAATTTGGTGAGAATTAGCACAGTACAAGCAGTAAGAGACCTGCCTAAGATTGTGAAACCTACTAATGTTATGTGCAAAAAATGTTAGAAGATGACAAAGACTACTTTCAAGAGAAAAGAACAATTCTCTACCAGTTTGTTGGAGTTGGTGCATACAGACTTATGTGGTCCTACAAGAACAAGAAGTCTACAAGGTGATAGGTATTTTATGCTTCTTATTGATGATTATTCAAGAATGACTTTGGTTACCTTTCTTAAAGAAAAATCAAAAGCCCTAGACAAGTTTAAGGCATTCAAAGCTATGGTTGAAAATGAGTTGGGTTTGAGAATCAAGTGTTTGAGATTTGATAGAGGTAGTGAGTTTACTTCAAATAAGTTTAATTCTTTTTGTAAAGAACATGAAATAAAGAGACATTTGTCTACCCCCCAAACTCCTCAACAACATGGAGTGGTTGAAAGGAAGAATAGAATTGTTCAAGAAGCTTCTAGAACAATGATCAAGGAAGCAGACCTACCAGAAGTATATTGGAAAGAAGCAATACACACTTCTGTCTACATTCATAATAGAGTACAAGTCAGAGAAAATGAAACAAAGACACCTTATGAGCTATGGTATGGTAGAACCCCTACTGTCAAATACTTCAAAGTTTTTGGAAGAAAATGTTACATCAGAAGAGATGAAGAATTAGGAAAGTTTGATGCTAGATGTGATGAAGGCATATTACTTGGGTACTCTACTAAGAGAAAGGATTACCAGTACTATAAAAAAAGACTAAGAAAGATCATTGAAAGTGCAAATGTGAAGGTAGATGAAGATATTCAGCTAGATGGATATGAGTTAGATGGATCTACAGATACATAAAAGGTTGAAAAAGACAAAGAAAAGGAAGTTCATACTGAAGTGCAAGCTGCTCCAGAAGAAGAAGAAGTTCAAGTTGAAGCTTTGGAAAGGATTCCTAAAACCCCCAAGTATGTGCAAAGTGGTCACTCTGAAGATTAGATTATTGGTGAAAAAAGGAAAGGTGTGTCGACAAGAAGCAAAGTTGTAGAAGATCAAGTAAACTCTGTTTACTCTCAAAGGTGGAACCTAAAACAATAAATGAAACATGCAAAGATAAACATTGGGTCAAAGGAATGGAAGAAGAAGTAATGCATATTGAGAAGAACAAGACTTGGGAACTTGTCCCTAGACCCGTAGACAAGAATGTGATTGGAACAAAGTGGGTGTTCTAGAACAAACTGAATGAAGTTGGAGAAGTTGTGAGAAACAAGGCAAGACTTGTGTGTAAAGACAACTCACAAGTTGATGCAGATCAGGGTGGATGACTTCAACACTAACTCAATCAAACAAACTTTGCAATTCTATGTTGCAATTCTAAAACATAACTTGGTGGATTTTTCCTCATAAGCCTTCAATCTTTAAAGCCTAAAACATGGGGGTAGCAAATTAACCTTTTTGGCCATAACTTTCATTACATGCATGATATCCATATTGTAAAGGTAGATTTACATACCCATTTGGGATTTATACAACATACTTCAGAATCAAGGTAGGTTACTTTGTACAGAACCTTTCAAAAAATGACTTTTCATCTACCAATTAGACCAAAAACATAAGGAAATCTGACCTAGGGCATCACCAAAACACATGAAAACCAAAAACCTGGAACCTGCAATCTTGGAATAAGTAAATACACACAAAAATACTCCATCTCACAAGATTTCAGATTTTTCCACTTTGGGAATAGTGAGAAATTACATTTTGAAGTCCACTAGAAACCTTAACCATGGTTCTGGATAGTTTCCAGTAAATCACCTATAACTTTCTCCAAACTCAATGAAAAACCACCAAACTAGTTGCAAATGAAAAGGATTAATTCCTCTACAAGATACAATCATGTGTAGGTTGCAAAAATTTAATACAGACTATACAAATTCAAGAGAACAGACAAAAATGTGGTAAAACTCAGAAAATTGTGTTTATTTTTTCATCAAAATTTTCATTACATGTTCTCCCACCCTGTGGTTGACCATACAAAGGAATTTTATAACATTTCTAACCATTTCCCACCAAAAACTAAGTACCCTTTGAAATCCAACCATTCAACTTCCACTTACATAAAAAATTCAAAGTTACATTGACAACAATTGCAACTTTTTTGCAATATTTACAAAAATGACTAAACATTACCTTAAATGACTACACCTATGCAAGAACAAGTCCAAAATGATCCCATAGACCTTATTACATGAACAAGACCAAAATATAAAACAAAAAATGACATAAAGGCCTCATGGAGGCATGAAATCCACTGGGTGCTCCTACACCATAAGTGGAAGGAATAGACTATGAAGAGACCTTTGCTCTGGTGGCAAGATTGGAAGCATAGATCAAACTATTTTTAGCATTTGCAGCACATAAAATTTTTAAGGTATACCAAATGGATGTGAAGTCTTCTTTCCTAAATTGTGAGTTAGAAGAAGAGGTCTACATAGAGTAACCAAATGGATTCTAGCTATCAGACAAACCAAATATGGTATGCAAATTGAAGAAGGCTTTGTATGGATTAAAGAAAGCTCCCAGAGATTGGTATGCAAGACTAGATAAGTACCTGTTACAAAAAGGATTTGGTGAAGGGTCTGTAGATAGTAATTTGTACACCAAGATGAGTGAAGACCAAATTCTAATTGTTGAGGTCTATGTTGATGACATTATATTTGGTGGAAATGAAGGAATGTGTAGGAAGTTCGTAAATGAGATGCAAAAAGAGTTTGAGATGTCTATGTGTGGTGAAATGAAATACTTCCTCAGACTGCCAATCATTCAAACTAGAAAATATATTTTCATTTCTCAATCCAAGTATGTTAAAGAGTTGTTCAAGTAGTTTGGAATGGAGGATTCTAAACTAGTATGTACCCTTATGGTTACTATTGTAAGTTGAGCAAGAATGATGAATTTCCTAAGGCCAATTAGAGCAAGTATAGATCAATGATTGGAGGACTGCTTTATCTAACCTCTACTAGACTGGATATCATGCATGTAGTATGTCTTGTGGCCATATTTCAATCATATCCCAAAGAATCACATGTTGCATTAGTAAAAACAATATTCAGGTATTTGAAGGGCACTCTAAATCATGGTTTGTGGTATCCTAAGAACAATGACTTTTCCTTAAGTGCCTATATAGATGCAGATTGGGCTAGATGTGTTGATGACAAGAAAAGCATAAGTGGAGGTGCATTCTCCCTTAGAGATAGGGTGGTGTCCTAGCATAGAATGAAACAAGAATTAGTTTTCTTGTCTAATGTAGAGGAAGAATATATTACTACAACATCATGTTCTACTCAGGTGTTGTGGATGAAACAAACCTTGAAGGATATCAAAGTTGAGTATGATGACCCAATCCCTATTCTTTGTGATAACAAAAGTGCCATAAACATTTCAAAGAATCCAGTGATGCATTCAAAGACAAAGCATATTTCAATTAAGTATCACTTTTTGAGGGAGAAAGTTGCAGAGAATGAAGTGAAGCTTGAATATGTGCCTACAAAAGATCAAGTTGCTAATATATTCACTAAGGATCTTCCAAAGGATACATTTGAGTATCTCCGAGAGAAGTTAGGGGTTGTTGCCCCTCCTTCCTTGAACTAGATGCATAAGGAGATGCATCAGTCTAGTGTGCCTCAAAGTATATTTCTCCTTTTGGACTGATGTTGGAGGCTACCTCTTAGGAGGAGCAGGTATTGGTTTGAGATGATTGTTATAGTCAAGGGGAGCGATCAGAGTAGTTGTGTGCAAGTATGTGTAGTGGAAGAGATGTGATGCCCTTTTCCATTGATGTCAAAGGCGGAGAGAGACCATGTGAAAAAATCAGGGGGAGAAAGAGTTTAGATGTGTGAAAAGAAAGGGGGAGTTCTAATGTAGAGTTGTGTCTTGATGGAGGAACATGGTGTTCAGTTTTCCACATCATATGTTGCCATCAATGAAAAAGAGGGATATTGTTGCAAGTATGTGCTAATTGGTGTTGTCATTGATATCAACATGTTTGTGTTGTTATTGGTGCCAATTGTGTCTTATGATATTGTTGTTTGTTGAGCTATCATGTTAAGGACACTGTCTAAGTTTTTTCTCTGCATTTCTTCTGTATTGAAGACTAGAGTATGAGATTTGGATATGTTTTAGAGAAGTGTTTGAAGATTCTAAATCCAAAATTTGGTGGTCTGGATCATTTTGTAGAAAATGTTCTATTCACCAATTTGAAGATTGTGTCTGGCAGTGTTTGCAGTATGACAGGGAGAAAGTATTTTGCTCCACATTTCAATATAGTTTGGATTTTTCTCTTACAATTCTGGATTTAAGTTTATAAGGTCCTTAGCTATCTTCATTCCAAAGGATTTGTGATATGGTGCTCCATAAAGCAAGTTATTGTTTAGCAGAGATCAACAGTGTTGGTTGTGAGTAGTATGTGATCTATCTTCAAGTGATATTTGTTGTCTTCAAGTGAGATCTACTGCGGTTGGTTTTGTTATCCCCTAAATGATTCTATGTTATTCATGAATGTCTCCAAAATGTATTGAAGGTGTGTGCTTGATCTGCAAGCTATAATGAAGCTCTTGGAAGTGCGTGTCTAAGTATTCTTGATGATTACACTAGTTTGGATAACTTGGGTGTTAACATTCTTTGTGGATGTGTTTCTTGGATTGTAGAAGTGTAAGGAAGCATGTAAGGATGTATTTGGGTCCAAGATAAGTCATGAAATGTTCTTACTTCATTTATTTGCTCTACAAGTTTGTTTAGGTCCAAACCTAATTTGATTTATGTATGTATGCCGACCTTGATGAATGTTCCAAGGTTAATGATTGGTATAAATATATGTAATGAATCCATGTGTGATGTGATGTGAGAAAAGATGCGAAGATAAGTGTGTGAGTTGTAGAGGCAAAGAAGAAGAGATATAATAGGCTTCTATGGAACTAAACTTAGGCATGTTGTAGATGCTACTATATCAGTTCATGGCAATGAGCCACCCATCCTGGTAGTGAGCCACCCCTTGGCAGTGAGCCCTTTTGCGGTGAGCATTTATTTGGGTAGTGAGCCTCTTTGTTATTTGGTAGTGTTACTACATTATATTGTGAACTAACACTCACCACGGTTTTTCCCTATTAGGGTTTTCCACATGTAAAAATTCAGTGTTCATGTGTGTATGGTGTCGATATTTTTATGTTTTGATCTTGTAATTCATGTTTAATCTACATAATAGATTAAAAATTTAAAGTAAGTGAATTTGAATGTGATTTTGTTTAAAGAAGTTAAGGTTTTGATACAACTGATTCACCCACCCCCCCTCTCAGTTGTCTTATGCCTTCAACAGTATAAAATAGTGTCAACTTGTTTTCAACTAGATTCATGTAATATTTATAAAATTTCCATAAGTTTTCTTGCCTTGCACTTAATTTTTTCTCATGGCCATATATTTAACTATGTGGAATTCTCCTAGAAGTGTCTTAGTACACAATACTAAGAGGATATCTTGTGATCTAAAACATGGTTGGCTTGTTTATATTTGCCAGGTCCTATAGTTAGGATACTAGATGAACTAAGGAGGTTTACATATAGCCCTAGGAGTGTCATTGGATAGGCAATATCATATCATGTTAGTTCATAATGGAGTATTTAATATTGGAAAATGATAGATATATCACTAGGCATTAGGGTAGAGAGGGTAATTATATTATTTCTTTGGTATTGGGGGTAAGAGAGTAGAAGTGGTTGGGGATTGGGTCTTGGGAATAGGAAGTTGGGTAAAAATTTCTATATAAAAAATTATATCTCTACTTTTAGCTTTCATGAAGCCATAAAGAGGAAATGGTTATGTTATTTATGGAAGGATTTTATATAGATTTGTGTTAGGAACCCATGTTTAACCCTTCTCTTTAATTTGTTAGTATATTTGTTGCTATGGAAACATATGCTTTGTAAGTCATCCCATGAGCATATTGTTTTATCTCAAATTCATGGGAAGTAGTAGTTACTAGATTAGACTTAGTATATAAGTAAGTGTTGAGACCAATGAAGGCCTCCATGAATTTATTGTATTGAGCTTGCTCAAAGGAGGTTGCCCCCTCGAAGTGGCCTGTGATCAATGAAATTCCTTCTATGGTTTTTCTATATAAATAAATCTATTATTTCATGCATTTTCATTAAATTGGTGGAGGAGGTTCCTCTCATTTGGTATCAGAGCACTTTCTTGGCCTTGTTGGGTAGATTTTTTGCCAATTTTTTTTTGCAGTGGCCCTCTAGGCACTATGATTGTTGCAGCAGTATCATTTTTTCACATCTGTATTGTTCATCTGGATCACAGGTTTGGATTAGGGAACATCCCTATCCACTTAACTGTGGGAAGTACTTGGGTATATAGCCCTAAAACTCATTGTGAGGAGTACCACAGGAACCCCGAAGTAGCTAGCCTATTAAGAGGACCTTCTAACGAAAAGGGCAATGGCCCCTACCCGATTGACTAGTTCCCATCCATGAGGTAAACCAAGAGCTATCATTTTTGGTAAAGTAATTATCAATTTTACTTGAGCCATGGAGTGAGGGGTACATCCCTAATATGAAAGTCGTTAGACAATATTGGTGGCTAGAGTGACTCCCTTCAACCTTTAGGAAGATGAACAAACTTGGGGCCCATATCTATTGACAATAGGCAACCTGTAGATTGAATCCATCCAGCACAGTTAGTAGAGTGTTTCCAGAAAAACTCAAAAGCTAGTTCTAGGTGAAATTTTCTAAAGAAAAACTCAAAAATCTAGTTCTAGCCAAAGTTTTCCTGCAAAAAACTCAAAAAGCTAGTTCTAGCCGAAAGTTTCCATTTTTTTTTTCACTTAGAAAAGTAAAAAAAAATTGTTTTTTCTCCATATCTTTCATGTTTTAGCTATATTTCCTCTAAAAGTTCCCTGGAACACCTAAAATTTCATTCCACACATTTCCATCCTTGACTCGACCCTTTTCCAATTCCACATCTATTCATCAAAAATCTCACATTTGGCTATGTATACACCAAAAAATGGCTTGAGTCGAATTAAATAAATATTTTAATATTTATTTTATTCTCATTCTCCTATCAATAAATAAATATCGTAATTTATTTATCTGATTCACATTCATCTTAATCTTCCAAAAATTAAATAAAAATCAATTTATTTAATTAAATCATCCAAATTCCTATAAATCATCCTTAATTTGAATAATCCCAAATTATTTAATTAATCATCATTCCAAAGTCCTAAGTCTATAAATCCACATCATCATTTCCACCTCACTTTACACCTCCTCATATTGCACATAATTGAATATTTTTAATATTTAATTAGGCAATTATCCTCACCCACATGTCCTATTTATCCTCTAACCATTCCTATTCTTAAGAACTTGGTTCCTCCATGTCATTTTAGTCAAAGGACACTTAGAGACACATGTCTCATTAGCTCCTAGATTCCTTCCAACCTCTCTACAAAGAAGGACTCCTTCTTTGACCCATGTTCTTTGGTCCTTGAGAGCATTGTGACAAGTGGCCTCATGCTCACACCTTTCTCTCCACCTTGTTATCATTGGAGGAACATTTCCCCCTTTTATCTCCCTCATCCCAAGTAATCAAATCTCCACCATTGAGATTGTGACACTTGGATCTTGGCCTTCTCAAGCCTATAAAATAACCTCTCATTCCTCCATTTTCATCATCTCAAGCTTTAGAAAACTTGTGCTGCCAAAATCATTCTAGCATGCCTTTGGCTTATACTCTCATTTGTCATTGCATCCATTAGCATCATAATCTCATCTAGCTACATATCAATATCTTTATCCATGGCTTCATATCACAATATCCATCATTCATTTTAGTGTTGCATTTGAGAAACCATTGACATTGCATAATCCTCCACAAAGCCATTCTCCCTTTGTCATCTTAAAACAACAAGGAAGTCACACTTTTGAGAGCTCAATCATAATCTACAAAGATCATTGAAGAGATAGGAAATAATGGAAGACATGAGGTAAATCGGTTCACCATGGTATAACTTTGGTTTATTGCATTTATCTTATTTTCATTGGAGTATTGAATATTTAAGTAAATTCTACTATAATTCAGATTTTCAATCACATTTTGGCACACACCATGGGGCCACTGCCCCATTTTTAACCACTATTTTGAGTTTTTGGTGAAGTTATAGTTGTGACAGGTTGTTTCGGCACATTCAATTTCTAGTCTTGCGCATCTGTGAAGAAAAGTGCAGTCCTATGCATATGAGACTTCTTTCTACACATCTAACAATTCTTTCTATGCTTTCATTCTTCCTGCACATTCAAAACTTCTTTTTGTGCATTTGCAAGATCTTTTGGCACATTTGTATTTGTACGCATATACTTCATTTTTCTACGCATCCATTGTCTGTTTCGGTGCATTTGATTTTTGTCAGAGAGTAGTATTGATTTTTGCAAAATTTTTGGTACTAACTTGTGTTATAGGTATTATCAATCATCAATGGAGTCTAATAATAGAATGTTCTTGCATGTTTAAGAGCTGGTTTAGACATTTTTAGTTGCATCTAGCATACAAATCTTCATCTAGTTTTTAATTAGGAGTAAATCATATCATTGTTCATACAACTTGCATACAAATCTTCATCTAGTTTCTAATTAGGAGTAAATCATATCATGCAACTTGCATACAAATCTTCATCTAGTTCTTAATTAGGAGGAGTAACCTTACAACTTTGTATACAAATTTCACATAGTCCCAAATAGGAGGTTACAATTGGACAAATCTTACATTTACAAATTCACATCTAGCATAAGTAGGGAAAAGTAACTTGATCAAATCTTCATTACAATCATCACATAGTTTTTATTACAAGGTTAAAATCAACTATCTTTTCATTTTATGCTATCATGTCAATTTTTGTGCTTGGTAGATTAAATCACATTTAGATTAACTCTAGAAGGTTAATGAACCAATGTCTACTGTGTTTGCAAAACAGTGATAGGCATATACTCTCCCCATCTTGGGTGACCAAAATGCTAGACCCATCATTTAATTTGTTTAACCTTTAGAAAAGGCATGCCCTTGGGATTGCGTTTCTTCCAAGTGGGATGACCTTAAATGGTAACAAGCTAAAGCCAAGCTAATTCGATTCGCTATAAATAAAATTGTTTGTGACAAAAGTCATAAACAATAGGTGTTACTGTGTTATACTGACAAACGTTTCCTACAGTACTCTTGTGGTGTGTTAAAACCTATAGAGCCTAACCTCTATAGATTAGAAAACTCCTAAACAGAGTGAATCATCACATGTATAACCACCTGAATGAATGCCCTTACTAAGAACCAATTGTTTTTAGAAGCCAGAATCCTTCTAGATTTGTTGATATAGATGGTCGGACGTCTGAAGCTACCTAACGTAATCACTAATCATGTGTAGAGATAGAAAATTCAATTCTTCAGAGGAATTGTAACTTGGTATGCTGGAGAAGTGAGTGTCGAGTAAGGGGGAGCCAGTGCTACCAAGTTGCTAACTGTCCACCTTGATTTAAGTGGCTGGAGAAATCCAAGTTGGGATTCAATCAATATTGACCTTGCCAACCATAGGAATTGTACTTGTTTGCAAAATGTTTATCAAAAATTTGTATAACACCATGAGATCTTCTTGTCTGTTCTGTTTTCTTGCAACAAACTGAAACAAAATCATCAGTAAAAACACTTAGGTTTCTTAGAAAAACGTGCTTAGAACAAAAACAACATTGATCAAACATTGCAGAAAAAAATAGAACTGTGCATTTGAGACTTTTTGCCATGCATTTGATAGTTCTTTCTACGCATTTGCATCCTGCTATGCATTTGATTCATCCTGTAGCGCATTTACTTCATATTGCTGCGCATATATAAACTTGTGCATTCAAACAACATAAGCATGCATACAAAGTTGTGCATTTGACTTCTGTTTCTACGCATTTAAACTGGTGCATTCATAACAGTGACTAGTTCCCAAAATTTTGAGATAAAAACAAAATCATTTTTAGGTACCCATTTATGCCTAGATTCAATTTGTGAAGTTAGTTAAACCATTAAAATTCATTCCATACCCATTTCCAAAACATTTCACTTACCATATCATACTTAACCATCCAAACATCAAACAAAAACCAAGATTTCCATTAAGGTATCATTGAGATCCTCTAAATCAAACAACCTAGTTAGTTTCCTATCAGGATCAATCATCCTCTACCTCAAAAATACACTAGAGCATCTTGATAAAGTTCTAGTCTACATCAATAGCGGTTATCAATCATCCCTATTTAGACTTCCTTTATATCAACACTTTGATAGCTATACCATCATAGCTCAAGACCATCTTGTTTGAACAAATAGATCAAGAGAAAACCTTAGAAAATTTTATCCAATCCAATCAACTATATCTCAACCACATCTTACCAAAAGCATTTACTTGAATTCACAAAGTATTTCATCCAACTTCACCCATATCCAAAAATTTTATGGTTCAAACTAGATGCCAAACCAACAAAAACAAAGAAATGGATACTTTAAACCATAGTGTTCACTCCTCTTCTTCTAGTGATGAAGAGAAAGAAATCCCACATGAAGAACTTGTTAGTGCTATGTAAGATCCTAAATTCCAAAGAATGATGGATAAGGTCATAACCATGGACCCCCAAAAATACTTCCTTATGCTAGCACAACAAGGAGCTAAATTACCCACTAATTTTGATATCTCACAATTGAGAACAACAAGCTCACCTAATGACACCAATGCTCCTAAACATGACAAGGATAAGGATATTTCAAACCCATTAGACACACTAACTCTACAAATCCAAGCCTTGTAACAACAATTTGTTGACCTTCAAATAGGAACATCCACAAAGCACTACTCACTTGAGGATATTTCGCCATATCATTTTGACAGAAGTTTGGTCATGATACCTTTCCCCTCAAGATTTGAGGTCCCAAAATTTGATCAATATAGAGGAAAAGGTAACCCGTGTGACCACATAAGGGAATTTAGTGCTGCATACCTAGAAGTTTCCCACAATGAAATATACCTTATATGACTATTTCCACTTAGCTTAGGAGGACAAGCAATGGAATGGTTCTCCCATCTACCTCCCGGCATCTGAACTTTTAATGAACTAGTGGATAAGTTTGTGACCCACTTCTCATACAACATTGAACATGAAGTTTCAATGTTGGACCTTTGTAACAACAAACAAAAGGGTGGAGAATCCTTCACCTCCTTTTTACAAAGATGGAGACAACATGCTAGCAAGTGTCCATACCATATCCCAGAGAAACAAATGATTGAGATGTTCGTTCACAACTTAAATACTGACTTGATCTATCAAATACAAATACAATGTCCTACTTCCTTTAGTAAGGTCATTGAAATGGGATTACTTATTGAGAAAGACTTGATAGCAAAGGGACAAATCAAACTCTACAAAGACATCCCTAGTTCAAGTAATAACATGGACAAATTGAGGTTCTGGACAAAGAATAAAAACATTGTGAACAATGGAGTTTTTGATGCTAAATGTGTGGTACCAAAACAACCAATCTTTAATCTATCAAACCCACACAATAACACACCATCAAACAAACCTCAAAACAATGATCCAAGACCCACAAACTTTCTTCATCGTATAAAGTTAACACCACTAGGGGAATCACTCAAATTTGCCCTAAGCAAGCTTATATCAAACAACCTCATAAAACTTCCAATGATGCAAGATTATGAACCTAAATTTAAACCTTCTTGGTGGAAAGAGTTAGAGTTTTGTGATTTCATAGAAGCAAGGGTCACAAAACCAATGATTGTCAATGACTCAAGAACACCATCCAAGATTTGGCTGATCAAAAAGTAATATCAATTGATGGACATGCATTCAATGATGACCATTTGGCATTGAAGAATCCGCTTCCTAACTATGAGAAGGGAGGACCCTCTAATAAAAATAGTAATAGTGGTAACAATGCTAACTACAAGAAGTCATCCTATGAATACACTATTAACAATATATCCAAAAGTGATTCACACATAAATGTGATCACTATAAACAATAAGCCTGACTATATGTAGCCACTCATTGTGGAAATATTACTCTCCAAGGGGCTCCATCCAAACCATCCTCCACATCTAACCAATATAATGTCCTTAACCAATTTTGAAAAACACCTTCACATATATCCATTTTGGAACTTTTGCATCTCTCCCCATCTCACAAAGCCATCCTACAAAAATCTCTCTTGGAAACTATCATGCCAACCAATTTAGCCCAAGAGCAATTTCAGGCCATGGTGGGGCATTTAACTACACCCCATTTCCTATCAGTCATAGAAAAATATGATATGTATGTTGGCAAGAGACACTACTAGGCATGTCAGGTGTTTTCATTGATGGCAACTAAATCTATCTTACACATCTGTATTGTATCAGTGGATCATACCAGAAGTTAGATTGCAGACTTGTCTAAGTCTGGATAGATAGGAACATAATATATGACAGGGTTCAACATCTTTGTTCGCATTTCTCCACAGGTAATCATATTGTGCTTCAGATCTGAGGGTGTGTTAAGGGATGTCAAGGCTACCTCAATCCAAGATTTTAGCCTCCGATGATGAAGGGATTGTAAGTTACAAGCATCTGAGTATCAGGGTTTGGTTAGAGAGTTTAGTCTGGTAAAGAAAAGGCCAACTAGGTGTTTGATCCTTGTACAGATGAAGAGAAGTGGTTGGTCAAGTAATTTAGGAGATCTAGTAGTATTGGCCAACATGTGAGATGACTTGGATACATAAGCTTTGGTCCACATTGATGTTTGTGCATGGATTCCACTGACAGAATAGTGATTTTAAAAAGTCTAAGTTTTTCTTAAGGCCGACTGTAGTTGATATAATTTCATGTAGCAGATATATATGATCGATGGATTCAAGCATTTTGTGATGAGGATGTGTGAAGATGATGTGTGAAGAGTGAAGTGTGGTAGTAACAAGTGAGAATGAAAAGATCTAAGTTGCAAATCATGATAGAACAGTAAAATAGGGTAGAGAGAGATGAAGTGTGTGAAGTCAGTATACTGAGCTTAACCAGAACTGTAATCTTGTATTGTTAGATGCTATTCTTCAGTTCAAGCATTCAAGTGAACTCTTGTAATTCATCTTGTAGGAAGCAAACCTCCTTTGAACAGTGAGCTCTAGGTAGTGTGCTCAAAGGCATGTGCCTTCCCCATTTGTAATACTTTTAACAGAGTATAAATTCTTGTGGGTTAACCCCCACCGTGGTTTTTCCATTAACCAGGTTTTCACGTAAAAATCCTGGTGTTCATGTGTTATGATCTTGCTGTTTGAATTAACCTAGAGAACTAAGAGGGGGGGTGAAACAGTTGTCTCCAAAATTAATCTTTTCCTTTCCTTTAAACTTCTTTCACTATTGTTAATTTGATTAATGATGGAAACATTAAAGCATATGACATTAACATAGAAGCAGAAACATGATCAACAGATTTGACACCAAGATTTTTGTCGTGGAAACTTGGTTAAGGGAAAAACCACGGTGGGGGTTAACCCACAAAAATTAATACCTTGTTAGAAGTATTTTTACAAATGGGAATGCACATGCATTCGGGCTCACTGCTCAAAAGGGGGCTCACTGCTCAAAATGAGGCTCACTGCCTATAGAAATATTACAAGAGAATAATAGAGATTTTGAATTGATGAATAGCATCTACCCATGCAAGAGTTTAAGTTCCAAATAAGTGCAAAAAATGATCTTACACATTTCATCTTTGCTCTGCTCTTCTTACTGCTATGCCTTCATTCACACCTTGGATTTCTGCTCTTCTCACATACATATTATTCGTACACCACACACTTAAAATCATCCAATTCCATTAGCTATATATATCCGCAACATGATCTACAATCATTTTGCCAGTCAACTTCAAGAACATTTAGAACTTTGTTGAGTACTCTGCTATGTCGGCTAGATCCATACATAATATGAGATGCAGACCAAAACTTGCACTCACAAATTATCAATTAGATCGGTCACTATCATTGATCATCACCATTTGCCCAATAAACAAATTCTATACATCTGGAATTAAGATCATTCATAAGGTCGGCCTATTCTTCTATTGTCTGTTCTGTCAAACTTAAACTTGATACTCAGAAGCTAGTATCTTTCGAGTCCTTCATCACTAGATGACAAAACTCTGGATTTAGAGTGTCTTGACAATTATTTCAACTACCTTAGATCTACAACAAACCATGCCTTTCCACCGAAGAGATCCGGAGTGAGATACCAGACCCTGTCACCTGCTCTATTCCTAACTACCCGGACTTAGACAAATTCTGATTCTGACTTCTGGTATGAACAAATTGTGTTATGCGGATGATTGGGATGATCTTAGTTGCCATCAATGACAACACCTATCAATGCAAAGTAGTGTCTTTTGCCAACAATCTCCCCCTTTGGCATTGATGGCAACACTTAGTGAAAAATGACTAAGTGTCTAATGTATCTCCCCCTTACTCTGTACACTTGTGCTTCTCTATTAGTTCCTAAGCTCACCATTTGCTAGATTTCTCATTTTTCACTTCTCTTCACTCCCCCTTTGACATCAATGGCAAAGGGTGGGGTCTGCAAGACAAAATTCTCCAAAAATTCTATGTATAATGCCGCATATGTACAAGTAATCATTAAATTCTATTCACATGAACTTGAGAATGTCTGCAAAACTATTTTTTAGTTGCACAAGTTTAGAGGCCCAAGTTCCCTTCATTCCATCCAAAATTGAGATTTGTCCACTTAGCAAAAATGCATATGCTTTTGCCTTTGTCAAATCCAAAGGATTACTTGTCTGAAGTGCAACCCGAGCTTCTGATAGGGCATTGAACATGGCTTCTAACTTGGGGGCAATCAATCCCCAGAGCTCACACATTCTTTTCATAATGTTACCCTTTTCTTTAGCAAGCCTCTTTATCTCATCTTTCAGGATGATTACTTGACATTCTTGACTTATAGACGAAACTGTTAGAGGATCAAAATTTTGAGAGAGATTTGACAATTTTTGTTCTTGCTTCTTTATCTTTTTCTCAATATCCTCATTAACTTTGGGCCATGATAGACAAAATTTGTACATATGACTTCCATCATTTAGAGCATTCTGAATACTCTTTATGCTAATACCAAGTAGTCTTCTATGATTTCCTATCAGGTTCTTTATTTCACAAAATTTCTTATCCAAGAATTCTTTCTGAACTTTTACCTCCGTAGACTTCTCAAAGGACTCAAAATGAGTATTTACAGTACTTACAAGATTTTTCAGATGTTCAGAGGGGGAATCACGTGGACTCTTTTGGTAGGTAGACATTAACTTTTCCAAAATCCTGGATGCAAGCCCCAGTATCTCATTGTCCTCCATGTGGAACTTTAACATCTTTTCTCTATCCTTTACTTGGGTGAATGATGTTATTTTCATCAGTTGATTGGAGAGAGAGCATATGGATTGGCTAGAGCTTGGAGCAGTTTAGGTTCATCAAGATCAATCATCTTTTTTTCAAGAAGACTTTCCATTGCATCTACAGTGTCTCTTGCAACATTTTATGAACCATCCTTTTGTTCATCAGATTTCTTAGTATCTACTTTATGTGCTTCAACATTTGCACTATCTTCTTCTTCTTTATCTTTCTTTTCTCTTTCTTCCTCTTTCTCTGCTTTATTTTTCTCTATGTTCTCTACAGAGGGACTCTTTCCTATTTGTTCACCACTTGCTACCTGATCCAGAGGGCTCTGTGAAGTAGTAATATTATCTTCTTTTCGTGATGTATCAAGTGGATTAGGAGTATCTCCTGCATCAACTACTTTATCCATCATTTATGTATCCTCCTGATTTGCTTGTTCTACTTCTAGAACAGAGGCTTTACCCAACTCAAATTGCTGCTCAATGATGTTCTCTTTTTCACCATTTGGAACTTCTTCTATGACTATGGGAAGATTGTGCTTTTTCAATGCTTTCAAAAGAATTTCTTGAGTTTCTTCAACAATTTCTCTTGTTTCTCCAAGCATGAGTTTGTTCATTCTCTTTTTTCTTTTAAATTCATCTTTGACTTCCTTGAATATCATATTTATTTTATTAGGTGAAATTTGAGGACACAAATTTATTAGCTCATGTTCCCTAATCTCCATGTCCTTGCTCTTGGCCTTTTCTTTTCTTAACTCTAAAATATTTTCTAGACTTTGTGGCAACTTAGAAGTTATCTCAATCAGTGCCTTGCTGTAGATGTTGAGATATCTGATAGTTGCTTCCTCCAACACCCTTTTATCCACATCATTGTATTCATCATAGAATTCAATCATGGGTTTTACCATCTACATTGACTGACTTTATCACATCTTCCAAGGAGAGAGTGGGCTTCTCATCATATTCCTCATATGCTTCTGTCTTTTGCTTTTTACTATTCGTTTTTCTTCCAGAGGACTTTTCTTTGGTTACTTTTGCAGCTTTTGTTCCAGTGGCCTTTAGTTCCTTGATTTCAATGTCAGAATATGTATCTTCTTCTTCTCTTATTCTTTCATAGGTCCGAGATGCTTTTGTTTTCTTCTTTTTCTCCCATTTTCTGAATGATTTTGCTTCTGGTTTTGCAATTTTGGATGGAACAAGGGTACTAGCAGAGCTCCTAGTAGTTCTTGAAGTGGAAGAGAGTTATCTTGTTTCTCTTTCTCAGTCTTTTCAATTCTTTCTCTAAATTTTCTCACAGCATCCTTAGTTAGGCCCAGATTTTTAGCTAACTACTCAACTTCTTTTCTTACTTTCCTATTGGTTTCAGGTTCTTTGAGCTCAGTATGTAATTTTAAATCAAGCTCCTCATAAGTTCCAAATCTTTCAACCATTGTGTCTTTAGGCTTGCTTAGAAGATGTTGAGCATACATATTCAAGATTTTTCCATCTACTTCATACCCCATGGGCATGATCCAAGTAGTTATGGGTTCCACTGCTTCCATTAGACATTGATCAGTATCAACCATGAAGCATATTTCATTTTTGTACTACTCAAAAATTGATTCAGGGATTCTTTCCCTTTAGTGTATCATACTCTGAAAAATTCTTGACGTAACCCCATATTGTAATTTTTTGAGCCTTGGAATCATCAATGTTGCAAAGATGATCTCTGATTTGAATGGCAACTGGCTCATCCTTAGTCCAGTGCACACCTTTTACCCCAGGTACCTCATTCATAAAGTAAAGAATAGACATAGAACCAATGTACCATACTTGAAAGTGTTTTTCTTATCTTTCTTGATTTTATTTAATTTTTCAATTAGTTGATTCTGTAGTAATTCACATAAGTCATAATCAGTATTTTCCTTTAGCATCTTGTATGCAACATATATGGCTATTCTAGAAATAGAATTTTCTCTGCTAGAGTGGTAAATCTTGTACCCAATCACCATGGAGGTGAATTTGACATCTAGTTCTATAATATCATTAATGGTCATTGTCCTTAGATGTCAAACTTGGCACTGGTATCATCAGTCATTGTCTAGTTTTTCACAGCCTTTAGCATGTGCAATCCTCCGATTGAGTTTAACCCAGTTACAATTCTGATAGCATCCTTGGTAATCTTGAATGATCTTAACAACCAAATGAATTCATCATGCATCTGACTCAAAACATATTAGACCCATTCATCCTCATCAAATGTTGGAAACCCCATAATCTGAATAAAGTGTTTATCCTGTAGTGCCTTAAAATCATATTTAAGTTTGTGATTTTCATCCATGAGTTTTTTCTCAAACAAGTCTAGATACCTTGAATCTCTAAATTCATCTATGTTTGCATGAATATAAACCCTAATGTCTTCAACATGCAATACACCATACAAAACACTTGAAAAAGCACCTAACGGGTCGACTTTTATTGATTTGTGAGGATGCTTCTTAAATTTGGGTTGAGGTCTCTCATTAATGTCAACAACATGAGGAGTAGTCATCTCAACAGATTTCAAATTCAAGGCTTTACAAAGAGGTACCTTTTCCTTTCACGAGGTTAGGGTTGATCAATTTCCAATTGAATTTGGTCTTGTGCCTTAGTCTCTAGGTTTGCAGCTCAAGTGCTCTTCTTCTTGTTTCCTTCGTATGCAAAGTGATTCAAATGAGTGACAAAGTGACATTTTATCTTTTGCAAAACCTAATTTTTGGCATTGTAATAAATGCATTGCCCTAACTATATCTAGTTACTCTATTTTTGACAGTTCTTCATGAATCACTCTGCAAGTTTTCATATCAACATCTTTTCTTCTAGAAATCCTTCCAAAGGTTCTGAACCAATTCAAAATATTCTCTCTTATTGTGCTAGATTTAGGCACCCACTTACTAACTAGGGGAATTTGATGTTCAATGTAGCTCCCAATAAGCCATAGGTCCTGGCTTAATTCCCAGAGGAATTGTCAGCACAGGATTCTGGTGCAGACCCTTCACCATTGTTTATTTTATCTTTCTTTACCCAAGTCTTATTCATTTGACTCCATATCTCATTCACATCAATTTTTCTTTATCCAATTTTTTGTTTATCAGACCTCTTCTTCCATTGTTCCTACTTCTACAGAATTTTGCAATATGACCAAATTTATTACAGTTAAAGCACACAACATTTCGTTTCTTATAAACTTGATTTCCTCTTGATCTGTACTGATTAGCCATGTGTCCAAATCCATTGCAAGCAAAGAAGTAGCCATTGAAAGAATTTCCATTAGAGTTATTCATTATCATACTTCTACATTCATTGGATTTATGACCATACCTCTTGCATTTGAAGCATTGACTGGAGAAGGATAGACCATTTTGATTTGCTCTATGACCAAATTTATTGCAATTGAAACAATTTCCATTGAATGATGAATATCTTTGATCATTAGGTTGTCTTACCGAAGGTTTTCTAGTTTTGTTCCTTTTATTCCTTGGTTGAAAATTTCTTTGTCCAGATCTGAGGCCTTCACCTTTCTCATATCTATGATTATGCTTGTCATCATCCTTTTCCTATTCTTCAATTAGTGCTTCAAGTTTGGCTGAGCTTATTTTGAACTTCTCCTTATACTCATTTGCAATTTCTAGGTCATGTCTGACAGTGATAATATGTCTCTCAAGTTCTCTCTCATTGTTTCTGCATTCTTGTAGATTAGATTCTAGGAGACTAGCTATTCCATCCAATCTGCAACATTCTTTATTTCTCTCTTTCAGATTTTCCTTCATCTCTTCTTCAGTTTTCTTCCTATCTTAAATTTCCTTAGTTAGTCTCATCACCCCATGTTTTAGGACAACTTCTTTAGCTAACTTTTCACATTCTTTTATTTTCTCTTTCAGGGCCTTGTCTTCTAGTTGAAGAGGTTTCTCCTTTCCTTTTGCATTGGATTTGCTCAAATTTTCTTTTAAAATCTCAATGAAGTCTTCAGCCTTTTTGAGGTTATCTTGTAGTTCTTGGACTTCTGCCTTGAATTGTTCAAGATCATCTAGGGAGAGATTAAGTTTCCCTTGAAGGTTATATTCATCCATTTTTACTTCCTTCCCAAATCTTCCTTAAGTTTTTAAACTTTTCCAAAGGAACCTTTCTCTGATACCAATTGTTGGAATTAACCCAGACAACTGAAAGGGGGGGTGAATTAGTTGTCTCCAAAATTAATCTTTTCCTTTCTTTCAAACTTCTTTCACTATTTTCAATTTGATTAATGATGCAAACATTAAATCATATGACATTAACATAGAAGCAGAAACATGATCAACACATTTGACACCAAGATTTTTGACGTGAAAACCCGATTAAGGGAAAAACCATGGTGGGGGTTAACCCACAAAAATTAATACCCTGTTAAAATTATTTTTACAAATGAGAATGCACATGCATTCGAGCTCACTTCTCAAATGGAGGCTCACTACCTATAGAAATATTACAATAGAATAATAGAGATTTTGAACTGATGAATAGCATCTATCCATGCAAGAGTTTTAGTGCCGGTTAAGTGCAAAAATAGGTCTTACATATTTCATCTTTGCTCTGCTCTTCTTACTACTCTACATTCATTCGTACCTTGGATTTCTTCTCTTCTCACATACATATTATTCTCACACCACACACTTAAAGTCATCCAATTCCATCAGCTATATATATCCGTAACATGATCTACAATCATTTTGCTAGTCAGCTTCAAGAACATTTATAACTTTGTTGAGTACTCTGCTATGTCAGCTAGATCCATACATAATATGAGATGTAGACCAAAACTTGCACTCATAAATTATCAATTAGGTTAGCCACTATCATTGGCCATCACCATTTACCCAATAAATAACTTTTATACATCCAGAATTAAGATCATTCATAAGGTCAGCCTGTTCTTCTACTGTCTGTTCTGTCAAACTGAAACCTGATACTCAGAAGCTAGTATCTTTTGAGTCCTTCATCATTGGAGGACAAACCTCTAGATTAAGATTGTTTTGACAATGCTTTCAACTACCTTAGATCTACAGCAAACCCTGCCTTTCCACCGAAGAGATCCGGACCGAGATACCGGACCCTAGCACCTGCTCTGTTCCTAATTGTATGGACTTCGAGAAATTCTGATTCTAAATTTCAGTATGAACTATTGGCAAGAGACACTATATGGATTCATGAATGTTGTCATTGATGGCAACAAAGTATATCCCACACATTCACAATGCATGATAAGTCCTCACTGGAAGTCAAATTGAAGAAGTGTTGAGGTCTGGTAAGCAAGAACAGAGCAGTCAGTAAGGTCTGACAGACAGGTCCAGATCTCTCAATAGAAGTATCTGAGTAAAGTACAGATTTGGGGAAGTCAAGAGGAGTATCTTGACTAATAGATTCCAAGGTTTGAGCCTCCGGTGTGGAAAGGATAAAGAGATATGAATGCTTGAGTGTCGGGTTCCCAAGTGACAGTGTGAACAGGGGAAGAACTGACTGGCAGAACATCAGACATTATTCTGGATGTGTTACTGATGTTGGTAAAGGTTATGAAGGCATAATTTATGTTTGGTTGACATGATTAATGATTTCCACAAGTATATCCTTGACCCGCATTACTTGGTAAGCAAGGATTCAACCGACAGATCAAAGTTTATGGAAAATATTGACTATTCCGGGTGCCAACTAGAAAGGTGATGAAATCACTTGTGTGGATATATATACAAGATGGATTTAGTTATGAGAGGTGTTGTTGTTGTGAGCAATGTGTGAAGAAAAGCAGTAGAGCTGAATAAATGCAGAAAGGAAGATCCAGTATGTGAAAGAAGAGCAGCATAAAAGAAGAGGAAAGATGAAGTGCAATAGATTAGTATACAAAGCCTAACCGGAACTGAACTCCAGCATATGTTGATGGTCCTTATCAGTTCAAGTATTATATTACACTCTTTATAAATTGTAGACAGTGTGTCTCTTGTAGGCAGTGTGCCTCTTGTGAGCAGTGTGTTTGGGCAATGAGCCCTAATTGGCAAGTGCCATTTTATACTTCCATTCTTCTAACAGAGAATATAATCTTGGGTTAATCACCCCGTGGTTTTCTCCCTTAATAGGGTTTCCACTTTAAAAATATTGTGTCGTGTATTTCTATTTCATGGTTATGTTTGCTTGTTTGAATTGATGCTGCACTAATTATTAAGAAAGTTTAGAAAGCTGAAATAATTAAGATAACTGATTCACCCCCCTCTCAGTTATCAACAATTGGTATCATAGACAAGTTCCTCCTAAACAGAGTCTAACAGCTTGAGGAAGATTTGGGAATCCAAATGGATGCATATGGTTTAAGGGAGCAACTCAAGTCTGCCCTTGATGATCTTGAGCAGTCAAACTCTAAAGTCAATGAATTAAAGGAAAGACTTAAACAGGCTGATGATTTCATGAGAGAACTAAAAGACAAATTAAGTCTCTCTATGAAAAAGAGAAAGGAGCTACTTCAGCAATTGGCAAGTCAAGGTGAAGCAAATGATGCAAATGAAGATCTGAAGGAGAAAACCAAGTTATGTGATAAGTTATCAAAAGAAATCATTATGGTAAGACATGAAATGGAATCAGGAGTTATGAAGTTTACCCAAGAAGTTGAAGAGAAAAGAAAAACTGAAGATAATCTAAGACAATCTCTCAAGGAAGAAATTAAAAGATTACCACAAGATGGATAGAATTATCAGACATCTTGAATCTGATCTTGAAGATGCTAAAGATAATGAAGAAAAACTTGAGGATCAAATTGTCTCTCTCAAAAGGGATCTTCAAACAGCAAATGAATATAAAGAGAAATTCAAGATAAGTTCTGCTCAACTTAAAGTTCTTCTTGGAAGTCAAAAGAGGGTAGATGACAAGTGTGGTTTGGGTTATGAGAAAGGAGAAAGCTCTGGATCCAGTCAGAAGAATTTTGGATCATAAAATCCAAGGAACAGGCCTAGAAGACCTCCGGTAAGGCAGCCCAATGCTCAAAGATATCCATCCTTCAATGGATACTGCCACAACTGCAATAACTTTGTTCATAAAACTAATCAGTGCAGAAGGAGAATGAATCAGACTAATACATCCTTCTCCGGACAGTGCTTCAACTGCAAAAGGTATGGTCACAAATCTCATAAATGCAGAAATATGTAAATGAATAATTCATTCAATGGTAGATGCTTTGCATGCAATAGAATGGGTCATATGGCTAATCAATGCAGATCAAGAGGATATCAATCAAATATGCAAAGAAATGTTGTTTGCCAAATTTGCAATAGATCCAGTCATATATCAAAATTCTGTAGAAGCAAGAATCAGGATAAAAGAGGTCTGGTATATTATAATTAGAATTAAGATAAGGGAAAACAAAAAGTAAATGTGAATGAAGTTCAAAGTGAGATGAACAAGATTTGGGTGAAGAAAAGTACAGAGAATGTAGGGGATCGATCCACACCAGACTTTGGTGCTGATATTCCTTCCAGAAATTAAAAAGTGAGCTCTAGCTCAAGGGGAGACACAAAAAAAACCTTGTTCCCCCAGCCAGTCAATTGGTGCCGGAACTGGCACAAGGAGAGCTGCGGATTAAAAGGGGTCATACAAGAAACATCTAAAAGGGGTATGGTAAAGATTTGAGAGATTCACAAGAAGATTTGAAGAATCTAATCCTACCGGAACTGATCTGGTAAAACAGTCTTCCGGTAAAAATAGATTCCTTACAAGTTTGGTCATGTATGATTCAAACTATGGTGTCTTGATCTGCAAATAGATCAAATGACTAATGAAAGGAAGATAGATTATCACTACTCTATTAGAATAACTTCAAAATCTATCTTAGTGATCTAGAAAGGTTTTGTCTCTGAATAAGACAAACAAGGCAAACCAGAATGAATTAGGTTGCGCATTTATTACCGAATGAAAATTAGGGCTTCTTAGAAATAAAAGAATTCATTCGCTCATCATTTGTACACTCACATGCACAGAAGAGAGAAAAGGAGATCTGCAACTACTTCTCCCAAAGATCAAGACAATTCTTTATATAGCTTAATCTGGATTTCATCGTGTGTGCCCTAAACAACGTAAAAGGTATTCTTCGTTCTTGATATCTCTCAGTAAGATTCCTTGATGAAGGCTACTCTGAATATAGTAAAGATTTCTGATAGACCTCACCCCATATTTAAGAAGCATCCATACAAATCCTTGGAGGTGGATCCCCTAGGAGCCTTCTCTAGTGTTCCGCATGGTGTTTTGCACACAGAAGATATTAGGGTTTACATACACGCTAATATTGAAGAATTTGGGGAATCAAAGTTAGTAGATATCTATCACAAACAATTGATATATGCTGCTTTTGAGCTTAAACTAGAATATAAGGGCATCCAGGAGAAACATTTTGATCAGTTCATTCATTTCACCTACTTTGAAGAAGATGAATGGGTCCAGTATGTGTTAAGTAGGGTACATGACAACTTTCTATGGCTTAACAGACCTTGCAAAATCACCAAGGAAGCAATTAGGGCAGTAACTGGTTTACACTCCTCTGAAGGAATACCTGTCCTCAAATCTGTCAAAAACAACATTGTAACTAAGGCCACCGGATCAAAATTTGATAAGAGGGCAATGACCATTGAAGATATTACTGACCCGGATATCAAGTTTGCATCTATGATAATAGGATACAAGATATATCACTCCAGTAGGGAGAATTCAATATCCAGAACTGCAGTATATATGATCTCTATAAACTTCTTTTGAGCCAATTAATGGAAAACATACAGAAGATCAAAAAGGACAAGAAAAACTCCTTTAAATATGGTGGACTAATATTATGCCTATTTTTCTACTTCATGAATGAGCTGCTCGGATCAAATGGATCAGAGACTATTTGCATGGGCTTGGGGATGCTAAAGCAAGAAATACAGCCCTATGGGGATATTTTAAGAATTTTTAGAACATGATGCAAGCAAGAGAAGGGATTCCCCAATCTCTTGTTGAAAAATACAAAGACACAGTATGTTTTATGGTAGAGACTGATCAGTTCCTAATGGAGGCAGTAGAACCAAGAACTATATGGATCATACCCATGGGGTATGAAGTTGATGAACAAATTGTGGAGCTGCATGTTCAACACATGCTAAGTCAGCCAAAGGATCCAAAGGCAGAAAGGTTTGGAACCTTTGAGGAGCTGAGTGTAAAGATTCATGTGGAACTTAGATAGCCAGAGATCAAGAGGAAAGTGAGAAAAGAAGTAGAAGATGTTGCCAAAGGCTTTGGCATCTCAAAGGAGGCACTTGATGCCAATAGGAAAAAGATGGAAAGGGCTGAGGAAGAGAAGAAGAAGGTAGAAAAGAAAAATGAGGAAAGTGCTCTAGCAAAACCTTCTACCCAAACCAGATCATCAAAGAGATCTACATCTACCACTGCCAAAGGCTCAAGGACATCAGAATCGGAAGCATAATCATCTGGAAAAGGAGAGAAAAGAACAAAGACAAAAGCTATAAGAGCTTATGCCAATCAAAGGGATGAAGAGGAGACTGAATCTGATGAAGAAATCAGGAAAATGAAGAAAAAAAAGAAAACATCCGGTCAACCCTCTACCAGATAGAAGGAAGAAGAAAAGACAAAGGAATATGTTGAAAAACCCACTCTTCACATTGATGACATAATCAAATCAGTCACAGTGGACGGAAATCTTCAGCCAATGGTTGAGTTCTATGATGATTATGGTGAAGCAGATCAGAAAATATTGCAAGATGCCATAGTCAATTACCTAAATATCTACAACAAAGCATTTATTGAAATTATATCTCTAATCCCTAAAATCTTGGAGAAGAAACTAGAAACAAGAAAGAACAATGCCCAAGCTAAAGACCTCGAAATCAAGGAATAGATAGCAATTCAGCTATATCCTTCAATTGACCCCAAGACAATGAATATGGTATTCAAAGATTGTAAGGATGAGTTCAGAAGCAAAGCAAGGATGAATCAACTTATGCTTGGTGAGACTGACAAGGTAGCTAAGGACATAGAAGAGATCCTCTAGAAGGTCTTCAAAAGATTTAATCTTCCTATTATAGAAGACTTGGGTACTGACCCCTCAACCACAAGTATTACAAAAGAGTCTACTGAGAAAATAACAGAAGAGGTAATGAATACCGGTGCAGAAATAGCTAAGGACTTGGAATCCTCTACTCCGGAACAGATGGCCCATGAACAGACCAACATCACTCCTCCGATTTCCCCTGTTGACTCCGAATCCAAAGGAGAAGAAAGAATAAAGGAAAAAGAAGCAGAGGTGAAGGGAAAAGAAGATATTAGTACAAAGGTTGTGGAAGGGGAGAAAGCTCCAAAAGACAGTTACATGACTATAGAAGAAAAGAAAATCTGTCTCCGACAAGACACACTGCAGAATCAGTCAAGGACTTTTTGACACAAGCAACTATGGAGATTGATGAACCAGAACTATTAAAAGGGCCATTAAATTTTGACTCTCTATCTCTAGTGCAAACAATGAAAATAGCTTCATTTGCAAATGCAAAGGTCAAAGAGAAACTATTGAAATCTCACATGGAAGACTGTGAGCTTTTAGAGGTAGCATCCAGAGTGTTGGAAAAAATTATGCAATCTTTTTAGAAGGATCTCATAGCCTCCTCTTCCGGTAATCTCAAAACTCTAGTCAACAGTGTTAGCACACATTTTGATTCTCTAGAGAAGTTAGCTGAAGAAAAGGTCTAGAAGAAGTTTTTGGATAAGAGATTCTCCGAAGTACAGGGTCTAATAACAAACGATAGGAGAGTTATGGATATTGGGATAAAGAGCTTGGAAAATGGTCTTAAAGATGGCAGAAATATATACAAATTTTGCTTATCTTGGCCCACAGTGACCAAAGATATTGAGAGGAAAGTAAAAGAACAAGAGGATAAACTATTAAGTCTGTCTCAAAGTTTTGATCCTCTCTCATCCTCCATAGTAAATCAAGAGTGTTAGACTATAGCAATCACAAATGCAATAAAGAATTTTGAGAAGGAAAGGAAGAACATAATTAGCCGGATGGGTGAACTTAGAAAGATCATTATCC
The DNA here is from genome assembly GCA_027924645.1 of Cunninghamia lanceolata. Lineage (NCBI taxonomy): Eukaryota > Viridiplantae > Streptophyta > Pinopsida > Cupressales > Cupressaceae > Cunninghamia > Cunninghamia lanceolata. The sequence goes on along the minus strand of BSBN01000112.1, from coordinate 10,331,781 downwards.
ATAAGTTTGAGGCCATGCATGAGGCCATAAGTGAAGCTCAAATCACAGCCAGACCAATGATCTAATAAATCTAAAAAGGATAGATGCGTTTGCATTCCTGTTGAGTGGTCATATATCAATTTTGGATAGAATGAAGCAAAGTTGGGCTATAGAATTCACTCAATTGAAAACAACTTTTGCAGACATACTTCAGTATATGTAGGTATTCCTTATGTATTTACTTATGCAGACAAAATTTTGAAAATTTTGGTATGCAGACCCTACCCTTTGCCATTGATGTCAAAGGGGGAGTGAAGAACAGTGAAAAATGAGGGATCCAACTAAGGGGGAGCTCTGGAAAATGTATATAAAAATAGAGCATCAGCCAAGGGGGAGCATAGTGTAAACACTTAGTCATTTTTCACTAAGTGTTGCCATCAATGCCAAAGGGGGAGATTGTTGGCAAGAGACACTATATGGATTCATGAATGTTGTCATTGATGGCAACAAAGGTTATCCCACACATCTGCAATGCATGATAAGTCCTCATTGGAAGTCAGATTGAAGAAGTGTTAAGGTCTGATAAGCAAGAACAAAGCAGTCAGTAAGGTCCGACAGACAGGTCCGGATCTCTCAGTAGAAGTATATCAGTAAAGTGCAGATTTGGGGAAGTTAAGGAGTATCTTGACTGATAGATTCCAAGGTTTGAGCCTCTGGTGTGGAAAGGATAAAGAGATATGAATGCTTGAGTGTCAGGTTCCTAAGTGACAGTGTGAATAGGGGAAGAACTGATTGGCAGAACATCAGACATTATTCTAGATGTGTTACTGATGTTGGTAAAGGTTATGAAGGCATAAATTATGTTTGGCTGACATGATTAATGATTTCCACAAGTATATCCTTGATCCGCATTACTTGGTAAGCAAGGATTCAACCGATAGATCAGAGTTTATGGAAAATATTGACTATTCTAGGTGCTAACTAGAAAGGTGATGAAATCACTTGTGCGGATATATATACAAGATGGATTTAGTTATGAGAGGTGTTGTTGTTGTGAGCAATGTGCGAAGAAAAGTAGTAGAGCTGAATAAAAGCAGAAAGGAAGATCCAGTATGTGAAAGAAGAGCAGCATAAAAGAAGAGGAAAGATGAAGTGCAGCAGATCAGTATACAGAGCCTAACTTGAACTAAACTCCAACATATGTTGATGCTCCTTATTAGTTCAAGTATTGTATTACACTCTTTATAAATTGTAGACAATGTGTCTCTTGTAGGTAGTGTGCCTCTTGTGAGCAGTGTGCCCGAGCAGTGAGCCCTAATTGGCAAGTGCCATTTTGTACTTCCATTCTTCTAACAGAGAATACAATCTTGGGTTAATCACCCCATGGTTTTCTCCCTTAACAGGGTTTCCATGTTAAAAATATTATGTCATGTGTATTTCTATTTCATGGTTATGTTTGCTTGTTTAAATTGATGTTGCACTAATTATTAAGAAAGTTTAGAAAGCTGAAATAATTAAGATAACTGATTCACCCCCCCCCTCTCAGTTATCAACATGAACAAATTGTGTTATGCAGATGATTGGGATGATCTTAGTTGCCATCAATGATAACACTTATCAATGCAAAGCAGTGTCTCTTGCCAACACTTGCTATTTATGTTCTTGTGTTCATGCTTCTTTCTTTTGTATGTATGTGGTAAATTAATAAAGGAACATAGTAATAAGTTTTGCAGAATAGTGATTCACCCCCCTCTCTCAATGTTCCTTAATCTCAACAATGTCTATCTCCCAATTGGACAATGCATTCCTTCATAATGAAGCCTTCATCCTTGAACATAGAATAAAATGAGTCCTAATAGATGGAGGGGCAAGTATAAATATCTGCACATTAAAACTAATCCTTGCATTGGGGTTTTTAGAGAATGTCATTGATCCCTAAAAAGAAGATTACAATCAAGGCATACAATGAAGAAGAAAGAACATCAAAAGGTACTGTGGTCTTGCCGATACGGATTGGGCCAGTGGAGAAAGATGTAATTTTCCAAGTGCTAGAAATGGAACTAGCATACAATACTCTTCTTGGTTGACCTTGGATACATGCGATGAAGGTCGTGTCATCCACTTACCATCAGTGTATCAAGTTTCCTCATAATGGCCAAGAAATCACTATCCAAGGTGATCCTGATCCATTCCAATATTGCAATTCCATCCAATCCAAGCCCAAAGTTGTAATTCCCACCAACCATGCAACTTCCTCCTCTTCAACCCATATTGACCCAGCCTCACTACCTTCTACATCTAAGACATCTGAACTCAAAGTCAAACTCAAAGACAAGGGTGTAGGAGAATATACCATCGAGCAAACCTTCTGCCTAGCACAACTACCCATATCTCCAAAGTCCTATGGAAAACCATCCATGAACAAACACAAGTCATTGGAGACTCCTAAAGGTTCTTCTGTCAAATGGGGAAAACTATCAGATGAAAGTGATGAAAAGGATATTCTACAATGGCTATATAAAGATGAAGATAGTGAATCCAAACCTCAAGACCATCAACCCCAATTGCAAACTGAGCAATATGCTCAAGGGTTCTCTAGATCTTACAAAGAATGGGATATGATGGTCATAGTCCCATAGGATTAAGAAAAGAAGGTATCATTAAACCAATCCAACCTTCTTCTTTAATAGCCTGAGACACTACAGGTCTAGGGTACAAAGGCAAAGAAAAGATCAAAGGTAAAGAAATGCATAAAGGAAAAGAAAGGGACACATCTACTACTAACTTAGTAGAGCAGATTCACCAATTACAAGAAGGGAGTGAGACAAACTCAAATGAATATGAATGGGATAGTCTTTCTGAACTATCTTGTGAAGACAAAGGTGTTGATGTGGTTCAACAATATAGCTCTACCCATACAACTTATGAGGGACAAATCTCTAGGTCTAGATCTCTAGAGTTAGATCCATAAAATAGTGAAAGTGAGTTTTACGAGGAAGGTATGATGTCACACTTGACATATCAACTTAAGAAGAGTACCGTGATAGACTTTGTAAATACTTCCACTAACCTAGACAACTCCTCCATCTTAACCATCACTAACCTCGAATCAGACTAACCAGATGACCCATTACCATTAATGTATCCCGAACTTATAGACTTGGATTTACAAGAACCCCCTAAGCTAAATACTTTCCAAAATGACGGTGCTATCATAGATTATCTAGAACTAAGGGACCATTTACTCATAGAGGATCACAAATCTAGCTTCACTATAGAAATCAATGACAAGGCTTATTTTGGAGAGAGTGCCAAGCCTTTCAGTTATAAAAATGTAAAAATAAAAGATAGATCTAATGGTGAAAACCACTCTGCGGCAGTGTTAGATCATGAAAAAAGTAAAAAAATAAAAGACAAATCCAATGGTGAAAACCTCTCTGAGGCGCCAAAGGATGAAAGGCTTGACACTCTCACCAATCTCATACATCAAGAGAGGTCCTCAATTTTGATAGAACTAATAGAACCTATCAGCATCGGCACAGATGACAATCCAAGGATAATCCATATGGTAGAATCTTTATTTGAACATGAGAAGCTAGAGTTCATCAACTTCTTCAAGAAGAGATAGATTAACTTTGCTTGGTCATATGTGGACATGCCTGGACTTGATCCAGATCTTATAACACATCATTTATCACTAGCTCTAGGAGTTAAGCCAGTCAAACAAAAAACTAAGGAAGATGCATCTACATATCGCACCGCTAGTGAAAGAAGAATTGAAGAAATTACTGGATGTTGGATTTATCAGACCAACTGACTATTCAAAATAGATTTCCAATATAGTTCTTGTCTCAAAACTAGATGGAAGGATTAGACTATGTAATGAATTTAGAGATTTTAACAAGGGTTATCCCAAGGATGACTTTCCTTTGCCCAACATCAATATCATTGTAGATCTAACAACATGGCACACTATGTTGTCACTAATGGATGGATTTTCCAGCTATAATAAAATCAAAATAGCACCAAAAGATCAACACAAGAACTCATTCACATGTCTATGGGGTACCTATTGTTGGTGCATCATGCCATTTGGACTAAAAAATGTAGGGGCAACATACCAAAGGGCCATGACAACAATTTTCCATGATATGATACACACCATCATGGAAGATTATGTAGATGATATTCTAGCTGAATCACTCACAAGAGAAGGACACCTGGAAGTATTAGATAAGATATTTCAAAGACTAGAGTAGTTTAATGTATGCCTAAATCTAAAGAAGTGTGTATTCAGAGTCACATCCAGCAAACTCCTAGGATATATAGTTTCAGCCAAGGGAATTGAGGTGGATCTAGCCAAAGTGCAAGCAATAACAGACGTGCCACAACCTAGAAACATCAGTCAGTTGAGGTCATTGCAAGGCAAGCTACAATCGATCCGTTGGTTTATATCACAATTAGCTAACAAATGTCATCCATTTACCCACCTCCTTCACAAGAACATTCCTTTCAGATGGGATGAGGGGTGTGAACAAGATTTTAACCTCTTGAAAGAGTACCTGATGAATCCTCCACTCTTGATGCCTCCAATACAAGGTAAAAGTCTTTTGGTTTATATCTCAGCTACACCAATTGCTCTAGGAGCTTTATTGGCACAACAAGACTATGAAGGAAAGGAATGGGCCATTTACTACATTAGTCAAATATTGGTTTGTTATGAGTTGCAATACACATCCATTGAAAGAGCATGCCTTTCTGTAGTTTTTGCTTTGCAAAAACTAAGACAATATATCCTCACACATTTAATCAAGTTGGTAGCCAAGATAGATCCATTGAAGTACTTGCTCAATAAGGCTACTCTAATAGGCAGATTATCAAAGTGGGTAATGATCCTCAGTGAGTTTGACATAGAATATGTGAACAAAAGAGCTATAAAAGGTCAAGTCATTGTGGATCAATTAGTGGATGCACCCTTGCAGGATAACAATCCATTAAGCTTTGAGTTTCTAGACAAAGCCATTTTTAACATAACAACCTAAGCATGGAAACTCTATTTTGATGGATCCTATACTCAGCATGGGTCTGGAGCAGGTATCTTGTTGGTCACACCTCATGGAGACACAATTCCAAAGTCATACAGACTACTCTTTCCATGTACCAACAATGTGGCAGAATACAAAGCACTCGTCATTGGAATCAAAATGGCAGTAGAATGGAAAGTTAGAGAACTTCATGTGTATGGAGATTTACAACTTGTCATCAACCAAGTGAATGATGACTATCAAACCAAAGATGAGAAGTTAATACCGTACAAGCGTATGGTAGATGACTTCAAAGAATACTTTGTTGTGATTTCTTTTGAGAAGATACCCAGACTGGAGAACAAAGAAGCATATGCCATGGTAACCATTGCATCTCTCCTTGATATACCTGAAAACCAGTCATGCTACGAGTTCTTGGTGGAGCTAGTATCCCATCCTGCCTACAACATCCCCAAAACCAGCATCATATACCACATAGTAGGATCTGATTCTCCCTTATATGGAAAAGTATATACCTATCTGAAAGCTTGAACACCCTACCACCCGATCTATCTAATAACTAAAAAAGAAACTTCATCCACCAATTCTCCTGGTATACCATAATTGTCGACACCCTGTATTAACAAGGTCTAGATGGTACTCTCCTTAGGTGTCTCAATAGTGAGAAATATCAAACCGCCATAAGCAAAGTTCACGAATGTATATACGGAACCCACTCTAGTGGTCCTACTTTGGCTAAAATACTCATGCATATGGGATACTATTGGCCAACTATGGAAATGGACTCCTATCATTTTGTGAAAAGGTGCAAGAAATGCCAAATTCATGGGAACTTAATACATGCACCAACACAAGAGCTGCAGCCTTTAATGACTCCTTGGCCTTTCTGTCAATGGGAACTCATCTTAGTGGGAAAGATACACCCCCATCATCTAATGGCCATAAATTCATAATCATCTCCATTGAATACTTTACAAAGTGGATCAAAGTCATACCCCTAGCTAATGTCACAGGCAAACAAATCACCTCATTCTTCCTAAATTACATCAATTGCCACTATGGCATTCCCCTATCCATTATCACTGATAATGGAAGACCCTTTAAAAACTACGATGTCAAAGAACTTTGTGACAAATTCCATATACAACACTATTTTTCCACCTCATATTACCCCCAAGGAAATGGCCAGGAAGAGGCGTCTAATAAAACCATCTTGAAAATCCTAAAGAAGACTGTCAATCATGCCAACCATGATTGGCATATCCAACTAAATCCCGCTTTGTGGGCCTACCGTACAAGTATCTGCACACCCACATGTACAACACCATATTCCCTAGTCTATGGATTTGAAGCCATCTTGGCCATTGAAGTTGAGTTACCATCCTTGCAAGTATCGTTAAAAGGTCTAATATTTGATGAAGAATACTGGGTTTCCAAACTTTAGGAATTAGAGCTATTGGAGGAAAGAAGATAGAATACCTTGAATCATCTGAAATCCTGTCAACAAAGGATGTCTAGAAGCTATAACCATAGAGTAAAACCTAGAGTCTTTCAATTCGGTGACCTAGTGCTCATAGAAAACCCTAGAAATCAGTACGACAGGTAGAAGAAAGGCAAGTTTGAACCCAACTAGCTTGGTCTGTATGTAATCATTGTTGCCTATGGATCAGGAGCCTATCAACTAGAAACATAAGAAGGTGAACTGTTCTATGACCCCATTAACAACATGTATCTTCACAAGTTTTATACCTAAAGCCTAATGCAAGGGACCTTAAAAAAATTATGCAAGTAAACGCAAGTGTTGAAAACCTAGAAATAGGCACCATTTGTGATAAACTATTTCCTCCATCTTTTAGGATTTTAGTCCTCATCCATCTTTTATTGCATCCGTCAAATCACATAAAGATACATATCATGGCTTGTTGTTCGCTTACCCTTATCTCTTTGTCACATTAGGCTGTCCATCCAATCCTTCATCCATTTTTTCATCCATTGTGACCCTATCATTAGTGTCATTGTCTAACTATGTCACATCTGAGCTATCATGTAGGCAAGGCCATCATTGATGAGCCCCCATGGCTTCCCATCCATCCATACCACTCATCCTACTGTAATAAGTACATCCCATCCATTTGTCCATCACTAGTGTCAACCTACCATTGCTTGAACTACGTCACCTCTGAGCTATCATGTAGGCAAGGCCATCATTGATGAGCCCCTGAGGCTTCCCACCCCCTATGTCTTAGGTCCACATAAGTCTGTATCCTTGAACTATGTTGCCTTTGCATCATCATGTAGGCAAGGCCATCATCAATGAGCCCCTGAGGCATTAGGTTAGTCCCTTAGGGCCCATCACATCAAGTTTCCTATCAGTTCAACCATACATTCCATCCATAATAAGTAGATCCTTTACTTAACTGGGGGCAAAATCCTTGACCTAGTTATAGAATTGGATTCTAGAATGTCACAAAATATCAGAGGATAACAAACTAGATTGCGATACTATCTCCAAACAACATGCAACACTACAAACAAACCTTTTCAACAAAACACTTGACACATGACATTAACCTGTATCAAACAACATTGAGCCTAAACTATCAAGATGATTATATCAGTTTTCATGGCAAGAAAACATATCTATGGAAAGAAGATCGATGCTTGTTATAAGTTTAAGTCTTAGGTTTTGATTTTTGTGATCATGTTTCTTATGCTACTCAAGGATGTCTAAAACTAGAGGAGCTATGATGGGGACATGATTATTTTCATTTGTTTGTTGTTTGTGGATCAATCTTTAGTAATGTGATGACTTGTCTAACGACATGATCAGAAAAAGATCATCGAGGATGTTATGGGTCTTAACATGAAAGAGTGCAATCCCTGTTTGTTGATACATGCAAGAAATACTCAGGCCATCTAGGTTAAAAATTTACTAGATGCTTGTATTAACTTGCTAAATCAAAATCCATCTAAGAGATACTTAGGTCATCATGGTTTAATTATACCTAGATGCTTGTATTTTCTTACAACATTTTAAAAGCTCAATGATGAAAAAATACTTCAAATACTTGTATACAAGATGAAAAAGCCCCATTTGTGCATCTTAGGTTTGCATTTCATGCCATTTATAAGCATTCCATAAATTAGCATTTATCCAAGTGTCATAAGATCCAAATTGTATCTTTTAGTTATCCAAATTATTTCTTTCATTTGTCCAAATTATTCTTCTAAGTTGATCATCATATCCAAATCTTTTGCCTAAGTCTTCTAAGTGTTCTTTCATTTATGATTGAGTATATTTGGCATTAAAAAAAAAACAAATCATCATTATCATTTTGCATTTTATAAGTATATCCATCATAAGTCCATTATCATTTAAGTGCATTATTTGTATTAAGGATTTAGATCATGATACTGATGTCATTTATCCCCATAGATTGCATACATAACATTTATGATCAAAAATTTAAAAAACATTAGATATCATTTTTCATAGTAGTTGCATATTAGATCATACATAGAAACTTAAACATCAAGTCTTGCATATAAAACTCATCAACGTATTACATTAGGCCGTCATACACTATAAGCATATAGGATCATTGCACATTAACATTACATATAAATATAAATCATCATAGGAATTAATAGGTGCATCATATCATAAGTATCATGAACATCATAGAATCAACATATTAGAATCATCACAATATAAACATAATCAATAACATCCATCAACTTAGATAACATCAAATAGATAACATCTATCATATAGAAAGCATCCATCCATAAAAAACACATACATGTAGTCCATCGAACTCATATAGATCATCATCAAAAATAATAATAATGTCCAAGTATATAGTGATGTCATAAATGTGTATCTCGCACTATCAAAAAATGGTGTATACAAAAATGATATAAAAATGATGTATGTATCCAAGTGCCTAAGTGGTACTATCTCTAAAGGGTGCTAGCTATTGAGGCTAAGGCTGAGGATGAGAACCTGTAGGACCTGTAGGATGAGGAGGCGGTGGCCCCATAACTTCTCCACTCTCTGTCAGTGTGTGCCTCGACCTACTGTGTGAGCTCAAGTGGGAAGCTACTCACTCTCTACTTTGGGGGCACTACTTGCTCATACAAAGATCTCCAATAGAAGATCTCCTACCCAGATCGAACCATGCCTATCACTATCTACCCATGAGGACCCTGAGTTGTGGTCTACTGTACCTACTGGAGTAAGGTCTCTGCTCTAGTGTACCTCCGAATGGTTGTATCCCACTCTAGGATAGCTATCCTCATATCCCCTTGTAGTTGTGTAACCTGCCTCTGTAGTTGAGCCACCTGGGCTCATAAGGCCACCATCTATCCATCATCCTATCCAACATGGCCCTGTATCGGTACCTATGCCTACTCCTGAGCCTATCCTGGAGCCTGGTCATGCACATGTATCTGTGGCACCTCCTCCACCCTCTATCTAACTCTCCTCTTCCCTCCATCATCTCCATCATCACCATCATCTCCATTATCACCTCTACCTCCACCACCTCCACCACCCCCACCTCCATCATCTCCTCCTCCTTGGCCACCTCTCCCACCTCTCCCACCTCACTGTTGTCTCCTCCTCTGTCGAGGAGAATCATCATCCTCCTCATCTACATCCTCTAATCTCAGAGCCTACTCTGCAGGTCCACAGTAGCTTAGAACAGGGTAGGCGGTGAAGTGTGCCACAAAGTTAGCTATCATGCCCGTATCCACAATATGCTACCATAGATCCCATACCTAATATGGAATCTATAAAAAAATAGTCCTCATAGTTTCGTAGGATACAGTAGTACCCCACTGTGGACGCTCCTTGTGTGTCTGGGCAAATATGGCAGTACCCTAAGACATCCCCTGGACACTTCCAAACTATTGGAGCACATGGGTAACAATGTGATGCTCTAAGCTATAGGGAGTTCTCCCTATCAACCATTAGGTTTGAAAGAAATATGGCATCTCTACTTCATCCTCCTCCCACACCTCACAATCTAAATATGGTCACCACTCAACCTCATCCACATTATCCAATGTATGTCTCCGGTAGTCCAACTTTCCCATCTTGGGCTAGGAAAGAGTCTCCTAGAACCTATATGAGTATGGTATATCATGACCTCTAACTCCCATGCCTATCGGTCGCATGACTTCTATGTGTAACCAGACCTAGATTTGTAACAATGAAACTCCCATAGATAGACTGGTTACTCCATCATGCACAAACTGATGTAGATCATGGTACAAGTGCACAAGTATGCATGGACCCCAAGTGAAGTGTGTCCCCTCCTTTATCATCCACTCTAATTTCCTCCCCCATCTAACCTAAAATCCATGTGATCTACTATCTGGACAAACCACACCTCCAATCAACCCTACTAGTATGGCTGGCATGGGCTCGTAGTAATCCACCATATCAACCTAGCTGATCTCCATGCCCTCAAGCCTTGGGTCATTAGACACCTATCGACACTCTGCCAATCCAACTCCTGAGTGTGACTCATACTCAACCAAATCTCCCTGAATCAGTATACGCGATATCTAATGCACATCCTCTAGTCTCACCGCCATCTCCTATGTCGACAGGTAAAAAGTGCCCATCTCACTATGGTACCTCTCTCCAAGTGTAGTCGATAGCCCCAGATTCACTCACATCTCAGGAATAAAATAGACAAACCACAATCCCACTGATTTAATGACCAAGTGATCAGTATCAATCAAGTAGGGTCGAAGTAGTTGTGTAACTGGGAATCTCTCCCATGACATCAGAACATGATCCATAATCTCTTACAATCAATAACAAAGCACATTAACAAAGAAACTAAGCTACATATCTATCCAATAAATCAAACTAGTCCATGTCTTTCACTATCTTCCCATGAGGACCCTAAGCTATGGTCTACTATACTTGCTGGAGTAAGGTCTTTGCTCTAGTGTACCTCTAAATGGTTGTGTCCCACTCTAGGATAGCTATCCTCACATCCCCTTGCAGCTGTGTAACCTGTCTCTATAGTTGATCCACCTGGGCTCATAAGGATGCCATCTGTCCATCATCTTGTCCAACTTGGCCCTGTATCTGCACCTATGCTTGTACCTATGCCTGCACCTGAGCCTATCACTAAGCTTGGTCCTACATCTATATCTATGGCACCTCCTCCACCCTCTATCTAACTCTCCTCGGCCCTATCATTTCCATCATCCCCATCATCTCCATCATCACCTCTACCTCCACCACCTCCACCACCCCCACCTCCATCATCTCCCCCTCCTTCGCCACCTCTCCCACCTCACCGTTTTCTCCTCCTCTGTCGACGAGTATCATCATCATCCTCATCCACATCCTCTAATCTTAGAGCCCACTCTTCAAGTCCAGAGTATCTCGGAACAGGGTGGGCGATGAAGTGTGCCACAAAATTAGCTGTCATGCCTACATCCACAATATGCTACCATAGATCCCATGCCTGATATGGAATCTATAGAAAATTAGTCCTCGCAGTCTCGTAGGATGCAGTAGGACCCCACTGTGGATGCTTCTTGTGCGTCCGGGAAAATATGGTAGTACCCTAGGGCATCCCCTGGACCCTACCAAACTATCAGAGTACATGGGTAACCATGTGATGCTCTAAGATATAGGGAGTCCTCCCTATCAACCATCAAGTTTGAAAGCAATATGGAAGCTTTACTGCATCCTCCTCCCACACCTTGCAATCTAGGTATGGCCACCACTCAACCTCATCCACATTATCCAATGCATGTCGCCAGTACTCCAACTTTCCTAGCTTGGGCTAGGAAAGAGTCTCCTAGAACCTGTATGAGTATGGTATATCATGACCTCTAACTCCCATCCCTATCAGCTGTGTGATTGCTATGTGTAACCAAGCCTAGATCTGTAACAATGACACTCCTGCAGATAGACTAGCTTCTCCATCATACACAAACTGATGCAGATCATGGTACAAGTGGACATGTATGCATGGACCCCAAGAAAAGTGTGTCCCCTCCTCTAAGATCTACTCTAGTGTCCTCCCCCATCCAACCTAAAATCTGTGTGATCTCCTATTTGGACAAACCACACCTCCAATCAACCCTACTAGTATGGCTGGCATGGGCTCATAGTAATCCACCATATCAGCCCAGCTGATCTACATGTCCTCAAGCCCTGGGTCATCAAACACCCATCGACACTACCAATCCAACTCCTGAGTGTGACTTATACTCAACCAGCTCTCCCTGAATCGGTATACATAGTATCTGATGCATGTCCTCTAGTGTCACCGCCATCTCCCCTATTGGCAAGTGAAAAGTGCCCATCTCACTATGGTACCTCTCTCCAAGTGCAGTCAACAGCCCCAGATTCACCTGCATCTCAGGATAAAGCAAACAAACCAAAATCCCATTGATCTAAGGACCAAGTGATCAGTATCAGTCAAGTAGGGTCGAAGCAACTATGTAACTGGGAATCTCTCCAATGACATCAAAACATGATCTAGAATCTCTTGCAATCAATAACAAAGCAACTAAGCTGCATATCTATCCAATAAATCAAACTAGTTACTTAGCTATCCTATCAAGAAACCTATCCTATCATCTCTTCTAAGATTTTATCAATCTCAAAGATGACCTATTAGTTGGCCAACATCGATCAAGATGCCGACTCTATCAAACCAAGTAATTGACTAGTTTTATCAGATGAGCAACTCTGTTTGCCAGATGTGCGACTTTGTGGTATATGCACTAAATTCCTAATCATTTGCACAAATTTGGACATATGTGCACAAACAGGAGCCAAAAGTGTAGTTTTATTTCATATCCATAGTATCATAATGCATGTGTTGAATCCCCTTTTATTTGCATGTTATCACACTGAATGCGTGGCTTTATCATGAATGTGCATGACTGTTCTTTAAATGCACCTAATAACTCAAATGCATGCAAACCCTAACTAAATGCACAGGAAAACCTTTCAAATGTGAAAAAATCATAGATGCGTAGATTCTTAGCTCAGATGCGTAGAATCGCATCACATGCATAGATTCCTATCTCATTTGTGTAGAAATATTGAAACCGTGCATGCAAAACCTAGACCTTTGACCCTAGATGTTGATTATCATAAATACACTTTGAATGAAAATGAATGCATACCTACTGGGGGTCTGTAGTCTACTGGCTGCTCGAATCGCTAGATCCTCTCGAATCTGTGGCTCTTTATCAGAATTTGTGCCATCTTTGCTGGCTACTCTGTTCTGCTATCAACTAGGGCTCCTATAATCTCTCCTTAAAAGACAAGTGTTCAAATGAATAGGGAAGTGACCCCACATTCCTATTTATGGCCAAGTGAACCCTAATTGGAGGCATTTAACCTAGCACATGCCTATCATGTTCTTCATCCATTTTTCGTTCTGCATCATCTAAATCTTTCACCTGCTGATTTTGCCATTAATTCTTCTTTATCGTGAGATTGTTCGTCATCCATTTCCAATCTCCCAACCAATCTTCTGAGGGGGCATCCTATCATCATTAAACTTGTACTAGGGGCAAACTGGGTCATGTATCATAGTCAGAAAAATTTTATTCTTTGAAACAACATGATAAAACACATTGTCTCAAAGAGGGGCAAAATGTATACATCTAAAAATGTCTTGAGTCGAATTAATTAAATGTTTTAATATTTATTTTATTCTCATTCTCATATCAATAAATAAATATCCTAATTTATTTAACCGATTCACATTCATCTTAATCTTCCAAAAATTAAATAAAAATTAATTTATTTAATTAAATCATCATTCCAAAGTCCTAAGTCTATAAATCCACATCATCATTTCCACCTCACTTTACACCTCATCATATTGCACACATAATTTAATATTTTTAATATTTAATTAGGCAGTTATCCTCACCCACATGTCCTATTTATCCTCTAACCATTCCTATTCTTAAGAACTTGGTTCCTCCATGTCATCTTAGTCAAAGGACACTTAGAGACACATGTCTCATTAGCTCCTAGATTCCTTCCAACCTCCCTACAAAGAAGGACTCCTTCTTTGACCCATGTTCTTTGGTCCTTAAGAGCATTGTGACAAGTGACCTCATGCTTACACCTTTCTCTCCACCTTGTCATCATTAGAGGAACATTTACCCCTTTTATCTCGCTCATCCCAACCAATCAAATCTCCACCGTACACCTCATGTATGACTCATTCTCCACCATTGAGACTATAACACTTGGATCTTTGCCTTCTCAGGCCTATAAAAGAACCTCTCATTCCTCCATTTTCATCATCTCAAGCTTTAGCAAACTTATGCTACCAAAATCATTCTAGCATGCCTTTGGCTTATACCCTCATTTGGCATTGCATCCATTAGTATCATAATCTCATCTAGATGCATATCAATATCATTATCCATGGCTCCATATCACAATCTCCATCATTCATTTATTTGTTGCATTGTAGAAACCATTGACATTGCATAATCCTCCACAAAGCCATTCTCTCTTTGTCATCTTAAAACAACAAGGAAGTCATACTTATGAGAGCTCAATCATAATCTACAAAGATCATTGAAGAGATAGGCAACAATGGAAGAGATGAGGTAAATCAATTCAGCAAGGTATAACTTTGGTTTATTGCATTTATCTTGTTTTCATTGGAGCATTGAATATTTAAGTAGACTCTATTGTAATTCATATTTTCAATCACATGCTATTTTAGGGTTTGTCATAACTTCTTCAAATCTTACCTAGTAGCATTGAGATTTTACCATAGTGTTCCTTTCATATTTCTTTCCATTTGTCCCTCTAGGATAATTTCCCCCATTCTTTCACCTTGCTTCTAAAATCACCATTTCCTTTGCCCAGTTCCCTTAGAAAGTATCCAAAATCTAATCAAATCCCAATTACCTATTGTAATTTTTCCCACATTAAAATTTCCCTTTACTAAACGTGTTTTAGCACACGTTTGTCCACCCATTCCCAAAAAAATCATAAAAAAATCTTATTCTATCCATGGTACTAACTTGAACAGGAGGAGAAACATAGAGGATGAAATTGCCGCCCTCAAGACCCAAATCAAAGATCTTGATGAAAAATTTCTCGGTATCAATCTTCAACATTAAAAAATGAACAACAGATGACATCAAAAGTTTTCTTATGACACCATTTGTTCTTTGTCCAATAATTTTCATGGGCTAAAGCTTGATTTTACTTGATTCAATGGTACAGATCCGATTGCATGGCTATACCAAGTAGAACAATATTTTAGTATGCATAATACTTTTGATGTCAACAAAGTCACACTTTCATCCTTTCACTTGGAACATGAAGCCCTTCAATGGTTTCGTTGGTATATCAAGGCTCATGATGGGCCAATATGGACCAAATTTTGTAAACGCATTTTGCAACAGTTTAGCCCTAGTGCTTTTGGTGACTTCACTCAAGCACTCAATAAACTTCACCAAATAGGCACTATGATAGAATATCAGATAGAATTTGAAAATTTGGCCAATCACATGGAAGGATTGTCTGATGAATTCTTTAAGAGTTTCTTTGTCAGTGGTATGAAGGATGCAATTCGATCTAAGTTTAGAATGTTTTGTCCCAACACAATGATGGAAGCCTTAGGGTTGGCTAAGTTGGTAGAGGACAAGATCACAGCTTAGCAGCGATCCAAATCCAATTTTGTTTCATTAAAAATATAGCTCCACAAAGATTTTTATTAAGCATTTGACTGAAGCGGAGATGCAAGCCCATGGAGAAAAAGGACTGTTATAATTGTGATGACAAATTCACTCAGGGACATCGATGTGTTGAGAAAAGCTCTACCTACTGGATGTGGACTCTCCATCTAAAACTAAAGTTTGGGAGGATGGTCATGATATAGAGGATGACCAGGAAGAAGCTCAATAGCTGATTGTGGAACCTACTTCTCAGGAAGACCAACCAAAGATCTCTATCCATGCCTTAACATGAGTCACCACCCCATAAACCATGGGGGTTAGAGGTTACTTCAAGAAGATCCCTCTTAGAATACTCATTGATTCAAGTAGCACTCATAACTTCATTAACCCTCAGATTGCCAAATAAGATTATTGTTTTGTCCATCCTTGCTCCAACTTTAAAGTCATGATTACCAATGTAGTCACATTACCATGCAAAGCGAAGTATCGCAATGTGTCTATCTCTATTGGAGATTATAAGTTGTGCTTTGATATGTTTGCCTTTCCCTTAGGAAGATGTGATGTGGTTTTGGGAGCCCAATGATTACGCACACGTGGACCCATCATATGGGATTTTGCTGAACTTTGGATGCAGTTTTTAGACAATGGGAAAAACACACATTGAAAGGCTTACAACTGGGGTATCTCAGCATCATAAGTTCACATTGCATGGAATAGCTTCTTAAGAAGAATTCATATGACATCATTGTTGCAAGTATGGGCCTAATCAGTGTTGTCATTGATGTCAACATACTCTTGTTGCATTGATGTCAAGGATTGGATGAGTTGTGTGCTGAGGATATTGATAAAATTAGTCCTATCAGAAATAGAGAAGAACAATGAAGATAGTGAAGCTCTATGAAGTGAAGATCCTAGCTAAGATGAAGATTAGAGGATGTGCATCAAAGGGTTTGTAGATATGTGTCTAAAAATGATCCAATTAAGATTTGAGAGGTCCGCATGAAGATTTAAAGAAGTTATGGCCATATGAGTTAAACTGGTTCTGACAGATGTTTAGAGATGACAGAGTGACACAAATAGGTCCGGTGAGATATGGAAATGCAATATAATATTCTACACATTTGGTGGAGTGTTTAGGAAGCTAATGTGAATTTAAAACTCAATTGGTTCATGGTCTGGAGGTCCGCAAGCATTTATTCTAATGTGATAGTGATAACATAATGTGTTCTTAAAGTTCTAGATGAAGATGTGAATGATTTCAGTAAGCAGAAGTGGTGTGGATATTCTTGGTGATTCAAGAAAGCTTATGGGGGTCTCTAGGTTGTGTCTAGTTCATGTTGGTGGTCCACATTAAAGATTGAGCTCATAACTGAAGATTTACCTCCAGGTGATGATGCTCTTCCTAATCATGACCGACTGGATGTCTTACACATCTTGCCGATGATCTTGAAGATGTTTTGCGAAGCATGGCGTGTTCCTCAAAGGAAGATTGAAGTCCCAGATATGTGTGGCTGACAGTATAGTGATTCTCATAAAGTCTTTTGTAATAAGTCACGTTGTATTTATGTATTTGCTCTGTAATAAAATAAAGTATGTATTGTGCCAACTTTGATGATTATCCCAAAGTCGATGTCTTGTATAAATAAGAGTTGTGAAGTCATTTCAAAGTATCTGTGAAGATGAGGAAGTGGTAGAGAGGAGAAGAGAAAAAAGAAGAACAAAAGTATTGAGCCTAAATGGAACTGACTCAAGCATGGTGAAGATGCTAATCTTCAGTTCAAGTATGTAATATTTATTATTCTGTAGACAATGTGTCTCCTATAGTCAGTGGTCCTCTTATGAGTAGTGTGCTCGGGCAGTGAGCCCTAATTGGCATGTGCCATTTTGTTCTTCTTATTCTTTTAACATAGAATACAATCTTGGGTTAGTCACCATGTGGTTTTTTCCTTAACTAGGTTTTCCACGTTAAAATCATGGTGTCATATGTGTTAATGTGCTTTCTCCTCTTGAATTATTGCATTGTACTTCCACGATTGATTTATTATTATGTTGTTGAATTACAAGAAGGATTTATGTGTTTAAACAAAAGAAAGTTTTGGGACAACTGATTCACCCCCCCTCTCAGTTGTCTATCCTAAAACTAACAACTGGTATCAGAGCCAAGTTCCTCTAAAAGGAGCCTAACTGCTTGAGGAGATCCAGGATGTCTTCCTACAAGAAGGATAGTCCGAGGTTTGATGGAACTAATTACACTCTTTTGAAAAGCCGCATGGAATGTCACTTGCAATGTATGGGAATGCAATATTGGACCATAACTTCAAAGAAGTATGTTGCTCCAAAGAATTGTTTGTCAACTGTAGATGAAATCAAAGATGCTGAAGACAATCTTCAGGCTAAAGAAGCTTTACTAAGTGCCTTATCTGATTTAGAGCTGAAAAATGTTATAGATTTAAAAACAACATATCAGATTTGGGAAAAACTGGAACTTTTGCATGAAGGAGACAAATATGTTAAATGTGCCAAGCTACAGAGTCTGAAAGGAAAATTTGAAAACTTGAAGATGAATGAAGATGATAATATCACTACATTTATGCCAAAAGTAAATGAGCTTGTTTGTGGCATTACATGTGCTGGTGGAATCTTGGATGAAGATGAGATTGTTGTCAAAGTTCTCATATCCCTACCTCCTGCTTACAAACACAAAGTTGCTTCTATTGAAGAGTTCAGATCTTTATCAAATATCACAAGAGATCAATTGGTTGGAAAATTAGCTGCATTTGAATTGGCTAAGTTTGGAGATGCACCCCCCAAGACTGAATCAACATTCAAAGCTAGTGCCTCTGTGAAAGGCAAACAAAGGTATGATTTAGGAGAGAACTCCTCAAAGAAACTATCATGGTATAAAAAAACAAGAAAAGATCTAGAAGAAGATGAAGCTAAAGCTTCTCAAATTGAAGCCCTTATTGCAAAAAGATTGCCAAGAGGATCTGGTAAGTATGAAGGAAAATTTTCCTTCAAATGTTTCAACTGCAACAAGATTGATCATTTTTCCTCAAGGTGTCTAGAAAGATTTTCAAGGACAAATCCAAATAGATCAAGATTCCAAAAGAAATGTTACTATGTTCATGAAGATGATGATGATGAAGGAGTAACGGATGATGAATCAGAGACAAGAAACAAATCCAAAAGTGACTGGGTGTTTATTGCCATCAAGGAAGAAGATCCAATGCCCTCTGAATCTGTCAATCATAAAATAATATAAAGAGCTCTAGTTGCCCAAGTTGAAGAAAAGGATGATTGGGTCATTAATAGTGGATGCTCTGACCATATGATTGGTGATAAAAATAAGTTCATAGATCTAGAAAGATATGAAGGAGGAGTTGTAAAATTTGGTGATAATTCTGCTGGCAGAATCAGAGGCAGAGGAACTATTTCTTTTGATGGAAAAAACAAAACCAGTGATGTACTGTATGTTGAAAGTCTGAAGCACAATCTTCTCAATGTTGGGCAGTTGGTGGACAAAGGCTATGATCTCTGATTCAAAAATGGAAAATGTAAGATCTTTGAAAGTTCTGGAATAGAGATTGTATCTGGTACTCAAACAAAAGGTAACATCTTCCACTTGGTTGGTACTGGTAAACATTGTTTATTTGTTCAAATTGATCAGAGTTGGTTGTGGCATAGGAGAATGTGTCATGTAAATTTTGATAATATCATCAAGATAAGTAACACTCAGGTTGTAAGAGATCTTCCAAGACTGGTGAAACCTACTAACAATTTGTGCAAAGAATGTTAGTTGGGTAAGTAGAGTAGAGTCACATTCAAAAGTAAGGAACAATTTTCTACCAGATTGTTGGACTTAGTACATACTGATCTATGTGGACCAACAAGAATTAGGAGTTTGTAAGGTGATAGATATTTCATCTTATTAATTGATGATCATTCCCGGATGATGTGGGTGACTTTTCTAAAAGAGAAATTTGAAGCTCTTGAGAAATTCAAAATATTCAAGGCTATGGTAGAAAATGAAACCGGGTTAAACATAAAGTGTCTTACGTCTAATAGAGGTGGAGAATTCACATCCAGAGAGTTCATAAAATTATGTGAGAAACATGGGATAAAAAGATAGTTATCTGCTCCAAGGACTCCACAGCAAAATGGAGTAGTGGAGAGAAAGAACTGGACCATCCAGGAAGCATCTAGTACCATGATGATGGAAGCAAATGTTCCTCAGATCTACTGGAGAAAAGTTGTAAGCACTACTGTCTATACTCTTAATCAAGTACAAATCAAAAGCAATACTCGTAAGACCCCTTATGAACTCTGGTTTGGCATCACTCCCACTGTGAAGTATTTCAAAGTCTTTGGTAGAAAATGTTATATTAAAAGAGATGAATACCTTGGAAAATTTGATGCTAGAATTGATGAAGGAATATTCTTGGGCTATTCTACTCAAAGCAAATCATATCGGTGTTATAACAAGAGATTGAGAAAGATTATAGAAAGTACAAATGTGAAGGTTGATGAAGGAATTGAAAAACCCACAAGGTTTTATGAATATAAAGAAGATGATTAGAATGATGTTTTGGTCTAAGAATTTCAAGCCCCTTCTGAAATTCAGATCCAGACTGATCCAGAGAATCTTGAAATATAGGAAGAAGAGATAAATATGACTGAACCTATCCAAGAAATAGAAGTGCAAGAAATACCTAAAACTCCCAGATATGTAAGACTAAATCATTTTGAAGACTAGATCATAGGTGATAAAAGCAAAGGTGTTCAAACAAGAAGAAAGATTGCTCAAGACTCAGAAAAGTATTGTTTGATTTCAAAGATTGAACAGAAGACAGTAAGTGAAGCATGCAATGATGAAAGCTGGACTAAAGCAATGAAGGAAGAGTTGATGTAGATTGAGAAAAATCACACTTCGGATCTTGTTCCCAGACCTAGAAACAAAAATGTGATTGGAACCAAATGGGTCTTTCGGAATAAACTGAATGAAGATGGTGAAGTAGTCAGAAACAAAGCCAGATTGGTCTGAAAGGGTTATTCTCAAGTAGAAAGAGTTGATTTTGAAGAAACATTTGCTCCGGTGGTAAGAATTGAAGCAGTCAGATTATTTCTTGCCTTTGCTACCTTCAAGGATTTCAAAGTATATCAGATGGATGTTAAGGCTGCCTTCTTGAATGGTGACATGGAAGAAGAAGTATACATTGAGCAACCGAATGGATTTCAATTGTTTGATCATGGTGATATGGTCTCCAAGTTGAAGAAAGCACTGTATGGACTCAAACAAGCCCCAAGAGCCTAGTATGAAAGACTGGATAAACATCTTTTGAAGATTGGTTTCAACAAAGGTACTGCTGACAGTAACTTGTACTTCAAAATTGATCATGAAAATATCTTGATTGTTGAAGCATTTGTTGATGATATCATTTTTGGAGGAAGAGATAGAATGTGCAAGACTTTTACAAATCAAATGAAAAGTGAATTTTAAATGTCTATGTTTGGGGAAATAAATTTCTTCTTGGGTCTGCAAATCACTCAAACAAAGAAAGCAATCTTCATTTCTCAGACCAAATATGTGAAAGAATTTTTGAAGAAATTTGGAATAGAAGATTCAAAACCAATGAATACTCCCATGGCAACTGGATGTAAACTAAGAAAAGATGATGACTCTCGTAAGGTTGATCAGAAAAAGTATAGGTCGCTGATTGGAGGACTACTGTATCATATTCAAACTAGACCTGCCATTATGAATGTTGTTGGTCTTGTTGCTAGATTTCAAGCTGATCCTAGAGAATCTCATGTCATGGCAATCAAGAGGATTCTACAATATCTAAAAGGAATAGTTGAGTATGGTTTATGGTATCCTAGGGATCATGATTTCTCTCTTTATGCATATACAGATGCAGATTGGGTAGGAGATGTGGATGACCAGAAGAGTACGAGTGGTGGTTCATTCTTTTGGGGGAGAAGATTGGTTTCTTGGCTGAGCAAGAAATAAGAGGCAATATCTCTATCCACTGCAGAAGTAGAGTATATTGCAGTAGCAGGTAGTTGTACTCAAGTATTGTGGATGAAGCAAATGCTAAGAGACATTAGAGTGGAGTATGAGGAACCTATCGCAATCTTCTATGATAACTCAAGTGTAATAAATATATCAAAAAATCTAGTGTTGCATTCAAAGACAAAACATATATCCATCAGGTTTCACTTTTTGAGAGAGCAGGTGAACAAGAATAAAGTCAGATTGGAGTTTGTACCCTCTAAGGATTAGATTGCAGACATCTTTACCAAACCTCTACCTAAGGACTCTTTTCAGTATCTCAGGGAGAAGTTAGGGGTTATTACCCTTCCAATTCTGAATTAAGGTGCACTGATGTGCATTAGTCTAGTGGATCTCATAGTCATATCTTGTGATCTGGATTGATGATAGGAAGTTACTACTTAGGGGGAGCAGTCTGTATGATTCTGATTGATGCAAGTATGTGCCCTTTTCCATTGATGTCAAAGGGGGAGAGAAGACATGTGAAAAATAAAAGTGGTTGTTGATCAAAGGGGGATCAATAAAGGAAGAGAAGACATATGAATGATTGCTATTAATAGGGGGAGCTATGTCAGTTAGTGAGAAGTTCTTGTCTTGATGGTTAAAACAATTTTCACATCATATGTTGCCATCAATGACAAAGGGGGAGATTGTTGCAAGTATGGGCCTAACCGGTGTTGTCATTGATTTCAATATACTCCTATTGCATTGATGTCAATGATAGGATGAGCTATGTGCTGAGGATATTGAGAAAATTAGTCCTATTAGAAATAGAGAATAGTGAAGACAGTGAAGCTCTATGAAGTGAAGATCCCAACTAAGATGAAGATCAGAGGATGCACATCAAAGGGTTTGTAGATATGTGTCTAAAGATGATTCAGTCAAGATTTGAGAGGTCCGCATGAAGATTTGAAGAAGTTATGGCCATATGAGTTAAACCGGTTTTGGCAGATGTTCAGAGGTGACAGAGTGACACAAATGGGTCCGGTGAGATCTAGAAATGCAATATAATATTCTATGGATTTGGTGGAGTGTTTAGGAAGCCAATGTGAATTGAAAACTCAATTGGTTCATGGTTTGGAGGTCTGCAAGCATTTATTCTAATGTGACAGTGCTGACAGAATGTGTTCTTGAAGTTCTGGATGAAGATGTTAATGATTTCAGTAAGCATAAGTGGTGTGGATGTTCTTGGTGATTCAGGAAAGCTTGTGGGGGTCTCTAGGTTGTGTCTAGTTCATGTTGGTGGTCCACATTGAAGATTGAGCTTGTATTTGAAGATTTACTTCCAGGTGATGATGTTCTTCCTAATCATGACTGACCAGATGTCTTACACATCTTGCGGATGATCTTGAAGATGTTTTGTGAAGCATGGTGTGTTCCTCAAAGGAAGATTGAAGTCCCAAATATGTGTGGCTGATAGTATGGTGATTTGCATGAAGTCTTTTGTAATAAGTCAAGTTGTATTTATGTATTTGCTCTGTAATAAAATAAAGTATGTATCGTGCTGACTTTGATGATTATCCCAAAGTGGATGTCTTGTATAAATAAGAGTTGTGAAGTCATTTCAAAGTATCCATGAAGATGAGGAAGTGGTAGAGAGGAGAAGAGTGAAAAGAAGAACAAAAGTATGAGGCCTAAATGGAACTGACTCAAGCATGGTGAAGATGCTAATCTTTAGTTCAAGTATGTAATATTTATTATTCTGTAGACATTGTGTCTCATGTAGGCAGTGGGCCTCTTGTGAGCAGTGTGCTTAGGTAGTGAGCCCTAATTGGCATGTGCCATTTTGTTCTTCTTATTCTTTTAACAGAGAATACAATCTTGGGTTAGTCACCCCATGGTTTTTCCCTTAACCAGGTTTTCCATGTTAAAATCTTGGTGTCATATGTGTTAATGTGCTTTCTCCTCCTGAATTATTGCATTGTGCTTCCATGATTGATTTATTATTATGCTGTTGAATCACAAGAAGGATTTAAGTGTTTAAAGAAAAGAAAGTTTTGGGACAACTGATTCACCCCCCCTCTCAATTGTCTATCCTAAAACTAACAATTGCCTAGCTCCATTCCATTCAGATGCAACTATCAATGGTATCCACTACTCCTTCTGATCAACAAAGTGTTTTGGATAGGTATGCATGTGTCTTTATCAAATCAGTGGAATTGCCCCCTTCATTGCTAGAGGACCACCATACTCAGCTCCTTGATGGAAGCATTCCTCCCAACATCAGGCTCTACCGCTAACCATTTCAGCAAAAGACAAAGATTGAGATGCTCATTCGAGACTTATTGAAGCAAGGCATTATTCACCCTAGTACCAGCCCATATTCTTCACCAGTTCTTATTGTCTAGATAAAACATGGGTCATGGCATCTTTGCAATGACTTCCGAGCACTTAATCATATCACAATCAAGGATAAGTTTCATATCCCTGTTATTGATGAACTTCTTGATGAGTTTCATGGGGCTCTTTTTTTCTCCAAGTTAGATATCCACTCTAGGTATCATCAGATCTGGCTTCATGAGGATGATATCCCTAGATGACTTTCCATACACATGATGGCCACTATGAGTTTCTGGTCATGCCCTTTGGCCTCACTAATGCTCCTTCAACATTCTAGACATTGATGAACAAAATATTCTGGCCCTACCTACAAAAATTTATTTTGATCTTCTTCGATGGTATCCTCATCTATAGTAAAACATGGGCTAAGTGTCTCCATCATCTGGATCTCGTACCATAACTTCTCTCTAATCATCATCTCTATACAAAATGTGCTTTTGGCCAGGCTGAAGTGGAGTATCTCAGGCATATTGTTTCTACCTAAGGGGTTCAGGTGGATCCTGAAAATATAGCCACCATAAAAAATTAGCCTCATCCTTAGACACTCAAGAGTATCTATGGTTTTTGGGGCTGACTAGCTACTATCACATGTTTGTCAAGGATTATGCAAAGATTGTAGCTCTATTGGTAGCTATGTTGAAAAAGGATGCTTTTATATGGACATAAGATGTCGAGTGTGCATTTGAAGAATTGAAACAAGATATGTGTACTACACCTATTCTAGCTATACTAGATTTTGCGAAGACCTTCACTATCAAGAGCAGTGCTTAGGACAATGGACTTGGTGCTATTCTTCTCCAAGAAGGGCACCCATTGCATTCACTAGAAAAGCCCTTTCTGGCAATAATTTAGTACTCTCTACTCGTGAGAAGGAAATGATGGTCATTTTGCATGCAATACAAAAGTGGCATCCATACCTATTAGGGAATCATTTTTGCATCAAAACTAATCACTAGAGTCTGAAATATTTTGTAGAACAATGGGTCTCCTCCCTAGCACAATAGAAATGGGTCAACAAATTCATGGGTTATGACTATGACATCACTTAGAAGAAGGGTAAGGACAATATTGTGGTTGATGCTCTTTCTTGCACATTTGAGGACTAAGCTTCCCTTTCAGCTATTTCCATGCCTATTCTAAATTGGTTGGAATTTGTAGAGTAGGCATATGTCAATGACTCTTCATTATCTCATATCATTCAATAGTTGGCCACTAACTCCTCTATAGTACCACATTATTCTTCAGATGGTGCTTCTTTGCAATACAAGGGTTGTTTAGTGATTCCCCATAGCACAAATCTTCAGCAAGATGTATTCTATGAACTCCATGCTTCTCCATCAGTAGGGTACTCACGATTTCTCAAAAATTATGAGTGGGCATGACGTAACTTCTTTTAGAAGGGAATTAAAAGGCCAATTCAACATATGGTGGCTAAATGTGATACGTTCCAATGTAACAAGGGTGAAACAACACTCATTCCTAGGTTGCTTGAACCCATGCCCAACCCTACAAGGATTTGGATAGATATTTCTATAGATTTCATTGAGGGGCTCCCTAAATCTTGAGGGAAAACAATGATCTTGGTTATGGTTGATTGCCTCTCCAAATATAGTCATTTTTGTGCCCTCAGCCATTCCTATACCACCTCCATAGTCAAACAAATTTTCTTGGACCAGATCTTCCATCTTCATGGCATCCCTTCTTCCATTGTCTCAGATCGTGATGTAACCTTCACCAGCCATTTTTGGACAGAACTACATCGACGCACTAACACCCAACTGAAGATGAGTTCCAAGTATCATCCACAAATGGATGGCTAGACTAAAAGTGTCAGCAAATGCTTCAAAACTTTCCTTCATTGCTTCACCTCTTAACAATAACATTAGTGGGCAAAGTGGCTCCCTCTCACTGAATGGTGACCTACAATACCTCCTACCACACTTTAACTAAAATGACTCCATATGAAGTAGTCTATGGTCAGGCACCACCAGTGCTCCATCCATACACCCCTAGTAGTTCACTAGTTTAGGTAGTTGACATGATTCTCCGAACCTGAGATCAAATTCTTAGCATCCTATGGGACAATCTTCATATGGCACAAAATAGAGTGAAACAACAGGTTGATCAACACCGTTCCAAGCACACTTTTCAAGTAGGTGATATGGTTTTCCTTCGCCTACAGCCATACAAGAAATGATCCCTAAAACTCAAAGGGTGTCATAAGCTGGATCCAAAGTTCTGTGGGCCATATAAGGTTCTCCAAAAGATTGGGTTGGTTGCTTATAAATTAGAGCTCCCACCTTCTTCCAAAGTTCATCCAGTATTACACATCTCTTGTCTGAAGAAAGTTCTTGGCACAAACATCAGAGTGCAAATTGTTTTACAAGAACTTGATAATGAAGGATCCATCCTTCTTGAGCTAGAGGCAATCCTAGATAGGCACACTCACCAACTTCATTGAACCGCTCTCGATCACAAAGTTATTAATTCAGTGGAACAGAATGCAACTAGAGGATGCAACATGGGAACCACTATTTCAGATTCAACAACAATTCCTACATCTAAAGCTTTGAGGACAAATCTTTTTCTAAGAGGGTGGGGATGTTAGGAACCCATGTTTAACCCTTCTCTTTACTTTGTTAGTATATTTTTTTCTATGGATGCATATATGCTTTGTAAGTCATCCCGTGAGCATATTTTTTTATCCCACATTCATGGGAAGTAGTAGTTTTTTAGATTAGACTTATTATATAAGTAAGTGTTGAGGCCAATCAAGGCATCCATGAATTTATTGTATTGAGCTTTGCTCAAAGGAGTTTTCCCCCTTAAAGTGGCCTGTGATCAATAAAATTACTTATGTGTTTCTGTTATATAAATAAATATGTTATTTTGTGCATTTTCATTAAATTGTTGTAGGAGGTTCCTCACAATTTGTTTGGTCTTGAGTGGATCAAATGATGAAGGGTTTTGTACACAATATAAGAGGCACAAGTTTATTTTAAAAAGAGGTATTTTACCTATGTATATATTTTAGTACAATTTATAAAGAAATTTTGGAATGTCTCTCCTTGTGGGGATCAACCAAGCACATCACATATATCAAATTAATGTCTAACTTGACATTGATAAGAAAAATATATTTACCTTCTCTCACCATTTTTAAATTATATCATTTTTAGATGTTAATAGCTACCTTATTTAAAGGATTACAACATGATAACATGAAAAAGGAATTTTTTAGTTTTGATGTGTAGATATGAGATGGGGGAGCAATTATATTTCTATTCTCTTGTTATTTACTCCTTGCATAAGTATGAAATTTATTTTCTTAATCCAAACATGTAAAAGAAGTTAGGAATGTCCACATATTCATGTGAAATAATTATTCTTAAGTTTTTGCACTTATATATTTAGTTAGGGATCAATGCTAAATTTTTAAAATGGTTCTATTATATTTTATTTTATTGTTATTGTTTTAGGTAAAAATAAGACCACTTTGTATGGTCTCAGAATTTCACACTCTTAATCTTCCTCATTTAAAAAAATATTAGTTTAGAAACCAAATTCCAAGAACTATTATTCTTGTTCTTATCACATTGTCCATTTTTTTAGTTTAGGTATGTCAAAATACTTATTGAACTTCATCTTTTGTTGATTTCAAGAGAAAAGTGGCTACTTTTGACTCTCTTTTGGTCCTCCATTTTCATGCACATACCCTTACACTAATCATGACAACCAATTTAGTTTGGACTTTAGGTGAAAGAATCATCATCATGTACTAACATTCCCACAACCACTATACCAAGTCATTTACTACCCTAAATTTATTGTGGACATCGTATCATGCAACCTTCTTGGATACCAATGGTTGACCATATGAACTTGGATACCCCCTTAAACTCGTTGGCCATCCACATCACTTACATCATGTACAAGATCAATCTAACTTGAATGGAGGCACATTATGGGATAAATCAAAAATAATGAAAAAATAAACTTAATCTATGAATAGTCATTTCGTATTATCACAATTTGATTATCCATGCCTAGCTTTAGAACATTTATCCATTTATATGCTAACTAATTTCACATCAAATATCTTGGATACAAATGTAACCATGTAGCCTATTATCAAAACCAATGTGTAGATGTTTAATCAACATGGACAATTGTGATTCAAATGTTTTAGCTCCCCACCCCCCACCAAAATTAAAACCTATCTAGGTAATTGAAAACATGGTTTCTCTAGGTCTAATTTCCAAACTAAGCTCCTTCAAGTGAGAGTAAACTACGGTCCTTTAGGTCAAAGTAGGTGTCTTTGGGATGTTACATATTTTGAGGATTCGATCAATCACCTCAATTCATTATGTTGTCTGAAGGAAATAAGGATGCCTATTATTTTAAGTATTCTAAAAACCTTATTGTATACACCTTCAACATGTAAGAGAATAGAAACTAGGCGACTCAAAGAGTACTTGACACTTTGATTGTTAGGAAGATATATTTTGACTTGTTGAATATCTCTAGACACTAGCTTGTGAAGGGGTCTTAAAGAGTCCTTGACACTTTGATTGTTAGGAAGACATAATTTAACATGTTAAAAATTTGTAGGGATTTCCTTGTGAGGGGGTCTTAAAAAGTCATTAACACTTCAATTGTTAAGAAGACATAATTTGGCTTGTTGAAAATCTCTAAATATTTTCTTCTGATTGTTCCACTTCTTCTTGAGAATAATTGATAAGTGAGCTATCTTTAGGTAAATGAGATCCTTATCATGTAGCTTTCAAACATTCAACTATTAGAAGGTTTGAGCATGCTTGTTTTCTAGGCATGATTATAATAAGATAATTGTCTTAGAGAAATATCAATATAAATAGTGGGTTTCTAATAAACTTAATATGAAAAGAAAATTATTATTTACTTTCTTGAAAAATAACACACACCTACATGTATATACACATATATTTGTACATATATGTATATATGTACATATATGTACTAAAGAACAAGTGTAAGAGAGAATGTGTATATATATACTAGAACGTCAAGTTCTTTAGTACGTTTAATACTTTTAAAGATGTTTAAATGGGTGAAATTCTTCTAATGTATTAAATCCATGCCAACGAACCTCCACCATTTTCATTTAAACAAAAAGGTATTAAACAAGAATTTGGACACTAAGCAACCCATGGCTATGCCTTCGTTTTCTAAAGATTTTCCCACTGTATAGCTATCAATTCCTGTGATGGATTTTGTACTTTTAGCAGTTGGATATATTACAAGGTCAAACTCCATTAACCGACTTTACTGCTCTGGTTTTACGTTGAATCTCCTTTAACCGACTTTGCTACTCGCACCTTATATGATAAGACGATACATATGATTACTGTATTCTTTAAAATGACTGTTGAGTTTGTACTATATTCCTTAGATGTAACTTTGGACTGTTTCTGTTCCAGCTGCTTTGCTTTCCTTAATTATTAAAAAAGTCTAAACATATTCGTTTAAAAAACTCTCAATCTGGCGGTGTTAAATGTAACAACTTTTATCCCATGGTCACCATGATGACACGAACAATACGCTTTTGTCCAAATATTCTTTGCCCCACCTCCACCAAATGTAGAAATCATACGAGAAGAGTTAAAGTAATTTATAACTTAAATTAGGAGCCTTTTTCTTTTTATATTTTTTTAACTTAAAATTCAACGACGTGTGAATGAGATTTTATCATAAGTAAAATCATCCAACATCCTTACAGACATCAAGATCGCATTTGATCATTGTGATGACAGTTTATGATTACAGTGGGGAAGTTGCCTTTGTTTTAATTATTATTAAGAAAAGAAGGACGGTTAGATTAGTTAAATGCTCCAACAATCCAGCAAGTGTTGAATATCCAAATATGAAATACGTGTGGCTCATATATATATAATTTTTTGGGCAATGTATATTGGTTGAATATGGATTTTTCTGGAAGTATGATAATAGATTCTACATTATTATTATGCAATTTTTATTGGGAATAGAATAAATTTAAAGAATGAATTTAAAGAATCAATAAAAAATTATGGTGTTTTTCTATATTTATTTTCCCCTTTGCTTTTGTAATCTTCTTGATTGATATGAATATATTCATGATTTTCTAGGACAATGCGTCTAGATTGCATAGGGATTTTATAAGAAGTATGGCAACATGTTCGACACCATTATTATGCAATCTTCATTTGAAGTAAATGTATTCATGATTTTCTAGGGTAATGTGTATGAATTGAATAGGTATTTTATAAGAAGTATGACATGTTCGACACCATTATTATGCAATCTTCATTGGAAGCAAAATAAATTGAAAGAATCAAAATACAATTATGGTGTTTTTCTATATTTCTTCTCCGCTTTTCTTTCACAATCTTCATGATTGATATGAATACATTCATGATTTTCTAGGGAAATGTGTATGATTTTATAACAAGTACGACAACATGTTTGACACCATTATCATGCCATATTCATTGGAAGTGGAATGAATTGAAAGAATCAACATAAAATTATGGTGCTTTTCTAATGACTTCAGAGTTTGTATGGTTTGGAATTTCTTCCCCTCATTCCTTTGCAATCTTATTGATTGATACAAATATAGAATTAGAATAATTCCAAATATATTTATATGAAATGTTGGGATACAATTGGGAGAATACATTTTACATCTTTAATTTTATTTACAGCCCATCACATTGTTTGAACCTATTACATTGTACACAATTGATGGTTGAATTTACTTCCCCTTTGTTGTCCACTTCCTATTTTCTTTTTTTATTTGTTTTCTATTATACTTCACATATAGACAATGAGTATATAGTTCCAATATACTTTTTTATTCTTTACTTTACCCTTATGCCCAAACAAATTTTCTTCACAATCCTTGAGACATTTAAGATGCTTTGATTATATATTCACTACCCTAGTAATGAATATATTCATGACTTTTTTGGGCAATGTTTATGGATTGAATAGAGATTTTATGAGAAGTATGACAACATGTTCGATACCATAATTTTGCAATCTTCATTGATAGTAGAATAAATTGAAAGAATCAACATAAAACTACAATGTTTTTCTAATGACTTTAGAGTGTATATGGTTTGAAATTGCTTCTCCCCCTTTCCTTTTTCAATCTTATTAATTGATATAGTCATAGAATTAGAACAACTTTAAATGTATATTTATGCTAAATGTTGGGATACAATTGGAGGAATACCTTTTTGTAAGATCTTTAATTTTATTTATATTCATCACATTGTTTGAACCTATTACATTGTATATTTATATAAAATGTTGGGATACAATTGGGAGAATACATTTTACATCTTTAATTTTATTTATAGCCCATCACATTGTTTGAACCTATTACATTGTACACAATTGATGGTTGCATTTACTTCCCCTTTGTTGTCCACTTTCTATTTTCTTTTTTCATTTGTTTTCTATTAGACTTAACATATAGACAATGAGTATATAGTGCCAATATACTTTTTTATTCTTTACTTTACCCTTATACCAAAACAAATTTTCTTCACAATCCTTGAGACATTTAAGATGCTTTGATTATATATTCACTACCCTAGTAATGAATATATTCATGACTTTTTTGGGCAATGTTTATGGATTGAATAGAGATTTTATGAGAAGTATGACAACATGTTCGACACCATAATTTTGCAATCTTCATTGATAATAGAATAAATTGAAAGAATCAACATAAAATTACAATGTTTTTCTAATGACTTTAGAGTGTATATGGTTTGAAATTGCTTCTCCCCTTTCCTTTTTCAATCTTATTGATTGATATAGTCATAGAATTAGAACAACTTTAAATGTACATTTATGCAAAATGTTGGGATACAATTGGAGGAATACCTTTTTGCAAGATCTTTAATTTTATTTATATCTCATCACATTGTTTGAACATATTACATTGTAAACAATTGGTGGTTGTATTTACTTCCACTTTATTAACCACTTCCTATTTTACCTCTTTTGTTTGTTGCCTTTTAGTCTTGACATATAGCCAATGAGTGTAAAGTGTCAATATGCTTTGTTTTCCATTTGTCTATCCTTAAACCCATTTTTTTTCTTCCAAATCCATGAGATGTTTATGATGCATTTGTTATACATTCACCACCCTAGTAATGAAAACATGTCCATATGAGAATAAGGGGTTATATTCCCAAGTATATATAAGAGCAATGGCCTTTTAAAAGTGATCACAATGGATGACAACCATGTGGTTATTACTTTCAACATCATGAATAACCAAAAAATTGATATTAAAATTTGTATTCCATAGTCATGTTCATTAGGATAACCTCCCTCTACTTTACATTCATAATGCCCACTAAAGTGAGGGGGGACATTGATTGTAGTGTTCTTAGATTATTGCATTCTTTTATTTGAATCCTCTCCATCTTCCTCTTCCACCATATTTCATAAGTAATTCTTATTTCATGGAACATAACTAATCAAATAGATATAATGAAGACATTTGGAGGTGGGTAAGATGTATCCTTGATTTCTTTGTTGCCTTTTGATAGAATTAAATAGTTCTTCTTAATGTCACATGTTAGTGCTATAAGAATGATGAGAGTATTAACTACCTAGGTATTATCTTTCAATTCCACCCTATCAATATTCAATTGGTTGATTAATCTTAGCAAAAAATTACATTTAAACATTTGTATAATGGTTTGTTTGGATTTTAAATATGTCTATATTCTTCTACTTCTGGATGGATATGAACACCAACAATAGACTCTTTATAACTTAGAGGAGAAAAGATAATGTTACTTCATAGCTTCGCAAGTGACCACAAAGACAAATTCAAGGACATAGTTATCATCCTAGATTGAGAAATCAAGGAATATGAATATATTTGTTTTCTTAATTTCATACATATAGAAAATTATATTTCTCCTATAAGATAACATCATTACCAAATTCGAGGACATAGTTATCATCCTAGATTGAGAAATCAAGGAAGATGAATATATTTGTTTTCTTAATTTAATACATATACAAATTTATATTTTTCCTATATGAATAGTTTTTTAAATGGCCTCTCCCACTCCTCTTCCCACCCATGAGCCATGTTTGTAGGGTTTGGTTGCTATTGAGATTGTTGCAAGGATTTCCACTATTGCTAGCATCTTGTTTGGTGCTATTGTTGGTGTGTCACCCACATCAGGGGGTTTTGTTGCTGCTAGAGCATCGTCTGGGAGTTTACAGGGTTCTCCTACTACTGGGACACTGCCTATTGTTGGGGTTGTTGTTTCTAGTGTGCTACCTATGTTTGGGGCTACTATTGTTGCGATACTATCTCAGACAGAAGGTTTTTCTGTTGCTGGTTTATCTAGTTCTACTGCTACTATGGTGCATTCGACTATTTTGGATTCTTCCTCTGCTGATCCAAACTCTTTTGATAATGTGGTTCACATTGGAGTCTCATCTCCTCGGAAGAATATTGTCCCTACTACTACTTGTACTACTCCTATGACTGAGAGTAAGGTGAAACCTTCTGCTGCTACCCCCTGTTCTGATTTTAGGGGATGAAGTGTTAAAAAATGAGAAGTTTTTTTCTTAGAAGGGTTTGATAGGAAGATTTGATAGACTCTGGCCATAGCTCCAGAATCTAAATATTTGGATCTCTAAGCAGTGGTGCCCCCTTATAAAGGGGAAAATTAAAATTTGCCCATGTGCTGAAGGATTCATTGTAGTCGCATTTCATTCAGTCTCTGATCAAGATGATATATTTGTTGGTCTCTCTTAGTTTTGGGGATAGCATACACTACTTCTAAAACCTTGTGTTTCTACCTTTAACCCGCTCACTGAATCCTATAATCAGCTTCTAGTTTGGATTTGTCTACCAAATCTACCTCTTCATTTTTGGTGTGAATCTTGCTATAAAGGCATTGGTAACTCGGTGGGTCATTTTATCATGGTGGATCAAGCCACTACTTTCTTCTCTCACACCACATATGCTTGTATTTTAGTGGAATTGGATTTGTCTATGCCTCTCCTGATAGAGGTTGTTTATAAGTTGTTGAACGCTCTTGGTGTCAACCCTTGGATTATGAAGGTAGATCCCATTCTGTTATTAGAGGTGCTTTAATACGAGTCATTTGGCATTTGAATTCCCTTACTTGAAGGTCTTACATTCTTCATCTTGGTGAAAGAATTCTCTACAAGAACACCTTACGATGGATGTTATTGATGATGATTCTATCTTAGAAGCTTCTAAGCCTCCTGCTAATGTTGGGAAGGAGTCCCTTCTCCAATTGCATGGTTCTTCTATTGCTGGGACTATTGCAAGGACCTCCCCTACTATTGATGTTTCTTTTGGGACTACTGCAGGGACCTCCCCTAATATTGTTGTGGTTGGGACTACTACAGGGACATCCACTACTATTATTGTTGTAGTGCCATCATATTTGCATGGTGCTTCTATTGCTGGAACTGTTACAGGGACCTCCCCTATTGTTGTTGTTGTTGCTGGGACTATTGTAAGGACCTCACCAATTGTTGGTGTTGTGACTGGGACTGCTATTGTAGTGCACCGTTTGTTTTTGTGGCTGGTGCTATTGCTTCTTCCTCTCCCCAAGCTCTGCCCCCTTCTGAGGATTTGATGGTAATTTCACCTCCTACATCTCCTATTTCTGTGGATGGAGATAATGACATTTTTTGGACTATTTTCCAAAGAAGGAAGAGAGGTCTTCCAGAGCATGTTTCTTAGACCCACACTTGGGCCAAGGGTGTACGACCTACTAGGTTAGGTTTTACAATTGTTCAGTCTATTGTTGTTTGTAGCCTTGTTGCCTTGATGTAGATTTTCCTTTTCAGATTTGTTGTCTATCTATTGTTAATGCAATGTTTCTGGCCTGTGTGAGGCTTTTGCTTTTCCCCCTGGGTTGTTTTGTACAGGGATCTACACCGTCATTTGTAGCTTACCATAATCAAAAACATGATTACCAAACATATTTATTCTCACTCTAAACTTTTATTCTTGAACTATGTTCTTGTAATGGAGCAACCAAATGAGACACTAATTGACCACATAATCAACCATAAATTTTGAACATATATTTTATTTTGAATAATATATGATATAAAAAGAAAGGATTCTCTAATTACACCATTTTTTAATCTCATCCACATAGCATCTCAAAGTTAATATAGATATAATATTTAAATTTATACTTTCCTCTAATCTCATACATCATTTTCTTCAAACGTAACTCATATAATAGAAATCATATCATATGAATGACAATAAAAAAATCAATTTCAATCAAAAGATATTTAATTTCACAAAAAATATATGTTGTTCAAATATAAATAAATAAATAACCAATTAAACAATAAATAGTAAGAGTCATCAATAAAAGGAGTCACCACACTAATAGTTATCAACAATACAATTGTTATCTCATCAATAAATATTAAGATTAAAAATAATAACTAAATATAAGATTAATGTAAGGCCCACCCTTGTGTGATAGGGTTAGTCACACTTTTAGACCTAATTGTGATTAATACACTTGGAAGTGGTATGTGGTAAATATACTTATGATCATATTCTTTAGACTATATTGGTATTAAGGTTGAATTAAAATAGTTGATCCAACTGCATAAGCGGATGAGGATTGTTTTAAGAGTTAGTTGTGTTATGACTCAATTGTGTATGTGAGATACATGTCTTGACTTGATAAACCATATGTTGTTCAACTATGATGATGATGAATTAGTTATAAGTGATTACGTTAATTCTCAATTATAGATGAAAGATGATTTGCTTTGTCTTTGATTGTTTCACTTACAAATGTGAATGGATTTCAGTGATATAGGTAAATTGGAAAGGATTGTATCTATGAACATAAGGATAAGTTTGTAATGTGGTTGATTATGTTAATGAATGAATATTATACTTCTTGATTATTGCGAAATGATCTTTAATTAAATTATAATATTCTAATTAAGATTGAATTGTTGAAATGGTTATTAGAACACCTGATTTTGATGATTAGAAAAATAATTATGAAAAGGTTGAAATGAGATTATGTATTGATATTTGAAAGTGACTATATTGTGTTTGAAACACTTTCTTATTGAGTGACTCTGTGTGTGTTTAATTCTTTTCACTTCGGCTATATATATGTTGGACATATTAATGGGTGTGTTGAAGTGTGCAAACATTTCCATAGCCATTGGAAATTTGGAGGTCTACTAAGTAACTCATGTATTTAACCACTAATGCAAACCTAATCCCTAAGGTGGATTAAGGTTTTTATTGAAATTAGAAAGGTTGTAATGTGTTTTATTTGTACACTTTGATATATGATTCTTCTAAGGTTGTCAAGTAGTGAG
Source organism: Cunninghamia lanceolata (assembly GCA_027924645.1). Classification (NCBI taxonomy): domain Eukaryota; kingdom Viridiplantae; phylum Streptophyta; class Pinopsida; order Cupressales; family Cupressaceae; genus Cunninghamia; species Cunninghamia lanceolata. Next base: position 10,295,244 of record BSBN01000112.1, on the reverse strand, counting down.
GTCGATGATGAGTTGTCATCCATGTGTCTATTTTCGTTCATGGGCTTTGGGGGCATTTTAAAATGTGTTTTTAAAGATTTTTATTGATTTTTGTGTAGGTTTAAGGACCCTAGGTTAGGTACCTATTGTATAGGTACTTGTGGGGCCTCAAATCTTGGACTTTGGGCAAGATATCATCCCTCAAAAAGGCCATAGAAGAAAAGTGGTGATCTAAACTTTTGGGAAGAGGAATGGAGACTTGTCTCCATCCCAATCCCAGTACACTAGGTTCTTGAGTGGACTAGGGGGAAATCTCAAAGGCCTCACATGTGTGAGAATTCAATGTAAGAGCCTTTGGGAAGAGAATCCCAAGTACTTCCCTTTCCCCAAGGTCTCACACATGTGTGAGAGCACTTGTGGGAAAGAGTGCTTATGAGAGTGAATGAGAAGGTAACAAGTGTCACCTCCCCATTCAAGGGAATTTTTTTTTCATACCTATTTATCTCTCTCTTTGGAGAGGAGAAAGGGCTTTTTTCATTATGATTTTGGGGGGGAAGAACTTGGGTTTCGAAGAGGATTTTTGAAGTGTTGCAGAACTCTTGAGTAGATCTTCTTCAACTCCTTCATACTTGGAGAGCTTCAGAGGTAAGCTCTCAAGAGTCTTCAAGCTTTTAGTAGTTTATTTATTTTCTTATGTAATGCATGTATTGTAAGTTCTTATTTGGTTGTGCCCTTGTTTTGGGATGGGTTGTTGAGGCAAATGCTCAACACTTGTGTGGTTGAGCTTGCCTTGTATTTGGGGTTTGGAGAGATGTGAGAACCTCCTTGGGGAAGCTCACTAATTAAGAGGAGTTGTCTAGCTTAAGGCCTTATTTGAGTTTGTGGTTATGTTTGAGAGGCAAGAGTGCCCTCCTTGTGATTTTTGGAGTAATAATATGGTTAAAATTGCAATATGAAATGATATTGATGAGAAGATGGTTAAGATTGAAATATGAGAGGATGGTTAAGTTAAGTTATGAAAATTATGGTTATCTCAATTTGGTATTTGATGTCTTTTCCCTTAAGGAGAGTAGTCCACTCTCTCCCTTTTGTTTCAAATACATGGTATATGGATTTTGTTTTGTGAATATCCTTGGTAGGGAATGTGCTTATTTTCTTGTGTGTAGTTACCTCCCTTGTGTATGTGTGTATTCCAGGGTTTCTTGTAGACCTCCTAGCTTGGGGGAGGCTTGTGAGCAAGCCTATGGTTGGGTGATGAGCACCTCCATTGGCTTTGTTGTGTTCTTATGGCTTTTTGCTAGATATGGGTTAGTTGAACAGGAAGGAGGTGAACAGACTCCTTCACTTATTTTGGTGTTTCCTAAGAGAAATGTTTCTCTTATTGCAAGGCTATGTGAAAAGCCTTGAGCATTGAGTGCTCTTGTAAAGGGAAGGGAGAAATGTGTTATCTCATTGTAATGTTAAGTTTGTTATTCATGCATTGATGGATGTTAATATATTTATGAAAGATTGAAAGGAAATAAAGTATTTGATTTATTTAACATTGAGTTGATTGAAAAGAAAAGAGAAAATGAGTTTATCATGTATATCTCACTCTCCTACTCCTTTTCTTATTCGTGGAAAAAGAAATAATCATTGGTGAAGGAAAAGTATAGAGTGAAAATACATAATTAATTGTGCTTTCTCTATCTCTCATTTACTCTAATTTAACTAAATATTATGTATGGAAAGAAAAATATTAACCTTAGTGTCCTATAAAATTATTCACCTTATAAAACTTCAACAGAATAAAAATATTGTACTCAAAAGAAGTATTTTGATATATATAAAGTTGTTTAGTTTGATGGAACAAAAAAATAAAAAAATAAAAACAATCTTTTAAAAATACTAAGTTTTGTGAAACTATCTTGTGGTTATATATATATATATAATTTTAATTTTAATTTATTTTATTTTATTATAATTCTTAATTAAGATTATATAATTGTGAGATAAAAAGGTCTTCTAAAATTGTTGTTGCCAAGAGTTCACTACTGATTTCACTAGAAATTAGGGTTTTCAATCGTTTTACAGGTTTACAAGGAAATTTGGCACTCAAATCTTGGCGACCTCCTTCAACGCAAACAAAAGATCCCCCCTCCACTTCTCCATGGCTGGTTGTCAAGTCTCGTGTGTAGCATGTCCTCAATAGTGGTCACCTCGGCGTAGGGATTGCGAATCTAGCCAAGGCAAAGTCTCACTCAGGGGAAGGATTTAGGGGTGCTCTTTTATGAAACATTTCCAAGGTGAACCTCTCCTCTACGACAGAATTTGGAAAAGGATCTTTTGATAATTTGAGGACTACAAAGGCTCAGCAGCCAGAAACTGCCCCTCTCCTACCTCTATCACTCACTTGATCTCTAGAAACCCTGTGTTCTATGGTAAGACAGGTGGTATTCCCGATGCTAGGACTCTGGATGTCTGGCTTGACCTACTTGCCGGTTCAGCCTCATCTGGGAGCATTACCCATGCAAAGATCAGGGAATGATCAGACTCAGGCAAACCTATCCGATGTTTGGGAAAGCCCATCAAACTTCTATTAACCGAGGAAGTTAAAAAAGAAATAGCTAAAAATGAAGAGTACTTTGAGGAGAACAGATTGATTGGAAGATTCAACAGCTTTTGGCCAAGCCTCCCAAACTCCATCTATGGATCTCTGAGTCTTGGAAGCCCATTTTAAAAGAAAATATGGAAATCTATCCCTGCACAGGTAGTTTTTAGTGGTAGTTTTTGATAGTGTTGAGGATTGTAATACTATTTTTCATTCCCTTTAGGCTTGGGGGAAAAATCTGTTAATGTAAAACCCTATTAATGTAAAACCCTAGCACCCTTCATTCAATCCTTCAACAGAATCCTTTGATATCATGTCAATTTGGGTTCATCTCCTAAACTTGCCACTTCATTTCTGGGCTGACTCTTGTTTCTGAGCAATTGGTGATTCTATTGGCAATTTCACAGCAACAGATAATGATTCATCTGACTTCATACATACAACATTCACCCGCATTTTGGTGGACTTGTATATTTCAAAAGAACTACTAGTAGAGATTATTTTAAACATTCATGTTTGCAGTTGGACCCATCCTTTGGATTACAAAGGCTTACCTTTTTGCTGTAGAAGATTCTACAAAACTAGTCACATAGCCACATATTGCCCAAACTCCAAAATGAAATTAGATCGTAAAGCCACTTGGTGGAAAGAAGTTGCTCCCCATCACTACACAGTTGAGTGTGCAGTAGGTGCACATGAGACACCTCTGGAGCATCAAAATCAATGAGTTTCTTCTCAAGACTGGAATAAATCAGAAGAACAACCACCATCCTCACCTGAGAACAATCAGAAGCTACCCATGGACAAGGGTAGGAGTCCCACAACAATTACTGAAAAATCTCAGCCTCCCCATCCTGAGATTCACATCGAAAATGGAAGCCTGGCAGATTGGAAAGTGGTACAAAAGAAAAACAAAACTCCTCACAAAGGCAGTGATAATGGGCATATTTGTACTTATCCATAACACATTATTAATTTTTCTAATTGTTGATACGATTTGGGTTCCTTGGGATCGATGGATTCTGGATGTGATTTGGGACTAAACTTATTTGTTTCTTTTGCACCCCTGTGAAAGGGCATGCTTGTTATGATTTGGTTTGGATCTATTTTAGTGGGAGTGTTTCCCTTAAACTGCAGTTATTCATCAATATATATATTTTTTTAAATAAAGAATGGATTTACATAAATTTCTAGCTTATATTTAATTTTCTATACTTAAACAAATTAGAAAATTTGTTTATATATATATATATATTTATGTTTAAAAGTATTTTTTGGTTGTTTAACTTTAACAACTTTATACTAAATAACAATAATAATTGTTTTTTTTAAAAAGGTATAGTGGTATAGTAAGGGGTGAAACCCTAACCCGCCACGGTCCCTGTGGAGGCAGGGGTCAGAGACCCTAACCCCATAGTACTGAGGGCACTGTGGGGGTGGGGGCTCTGCCCCTTCACTATCCACAGGCTTGCTGCCTGTGTAGGCCACAAAGTGAGCCTTGCATACTACACAAGTCTGCAAACCTGTGGGTCTATGGGCCCCTCGTCATTTATTTTTTGTAGCATTGTGGTTTTGTTTTAAAAAGTAACTTGAACTCTGTGTTTTGGCTATGTAAATTATGATGGTCCCTTGATATATATACAATATATATTTAGATACATATATATACTATGTATACACAGTTTTATGTATATACACAGTGCTATGTACACAGTATATATTGTGGTTTTTTTACACATTCTTATTTTTATTATATCTTATATATACACTGTATTTCTATGCAAAATCAAATATATTGTTATATAATAAATACATATATATGTATTTTGTATATATATATATACAAGGGGTCCACTCCCATATAGTTAAATTCCAAAAAATAGAAAATGCATGACCCAAATGGGTGTGCACTAGATTTACAAAATTACAATCTCCCTCCAAAAAGGCTTCCTAAATCCTAAATGGATCTCCATTCTAATCAATACAGAGGTGAATCTCATTCAAACATTGACAGTTTGTAATTTGTTCCTTCATCCTCCATGTCCCATCGTATCTTCACATCTTACTAGAGCCTCTAGAAAGACCCCTACAGTTCTAAAATTTGTTTTAAAATCCGTCAAATCTCTTGCATAATCTGAAAATGAGTTCCTTGATTTACCAATACATTCTTGAGAGAGCTATCATCTCTAACATAATCTATCACACAGAGCATAGTCTAGGAATCCATTCACTTTGGAACCCAAACAATTTGATGACTAGGATCCAACACCACACACTTCCCATTGATCCATTCTATTATCCATGGTTCACAATCTCTTCACGTCCTATTTTAAGTGTTCCAAGTTTCTGACCGCCAGTCTTATCACTCGACCAGAGTGTAATTGCATTAAAATTTTGGGAATGTCATCTTGTCATTTGGAGTGCCTCTTCACTTGAATCCAACTAGCCTACCATTACTCTATTTTTGGCTTTTTCCTTACTAACCACCTCTACCACCTCTGTCAACAAGCTAGAGGAGTCGAAGATCATGTTCTGGACTTTTTGATTAACCTCGATGTTAGCTAGCATATCCACTACATAATTGGCTTCTCTGTATATATGTGTGATTAAGAAATTGCCCACTTTATTGAGACTCTTCCTAATTCTATCGACCCAAGCTCTAAGTTTACAGTTGTGGACAATGTTTTTGCATACTGCATTAATGCTGACCTAGGAGTCACCTTCGATATCCACATCTTTGATCCCCTTCTCTACACACAACCACAGACCTCTTGTCAGTGCTTCTAGTTTGGCTTCATTGTTTGAGGCTATACTAAATTTACTAGCCAACGACCACGCACAATCCCCTTGATCATTTTTGATGATACAACTACCTCTAGCTGGGCCAGGGTTGCCTTTCGCTACCCTATCAAAGTTTGAATTGAATCTTCCTTTTGCTAGCTTCATGCCTTTTGCTTCTCGCCTGATATTAGATTTGCTTGTAGTTTCACCACTGGGCATTTTCAATCTGCCTCATTTTTTTGTATCCCCTCATCCCACAAAGTGAAGGACTTATTCTTTCTCAAAACCTATTTTGAGTTGGCTAGTTCACAAATCCCTTCTTCAATCTTCTTTATTATCTCTTCTACCTCTAAGCTCTAGTTGCAGAAGATACATCTGTTGCATTCCTTCCGTATCTGCCACACAACCATGGAGGGAGCCATAGTCCATATATCTCCCCAGGTGGCCGTGGAGCCCATCACAGACCAACTATTTAAAAAGTCAAGTAGATCATTTTGTCTGGTGGTTACCCATCCTAACGACATTAATAACCAGTCCCAACATTGAGAGGCCACATGATAGTTGAGAAACAAGTGATTTTTGGTTTCTTCATCTTGTAAGCATAACGGGCATATACTTGGGCCCTCGTACCCAATCGACCAGAGTTTGTCACCTGTTAGAATCCTTTTGTGTAATGTTGTCCAAAGAAAGGCCCCAACCTTAGAGAGAACAGGATGGCTCCAACACAAATTCTTCAGCCATTTTACACTCGATCTATGGGTTGTCTAGATTTCATATCCCAGTTTGACTAAGTAGTTTTCAGATTTTGAACCACACCACATAATCTCATCTTCTTGTTCAAACAACCAGATTCACCTTTTGTTTAAAGTCTCCTTAATCAATTGATTATCCTCGGCTAGAATTAGAATATTTTCTAGGGATTTCCATTTGAAGGTTAGCCCTACGTCATCCCCTACTTTCTCCACATAATTTGAAACTGATTATCCTATTTCTCTTTCAATGCTTGCAATCCAATCCTACATCTTTAAAAGGCTATAAAAGGGAACCTCCCCGTCCTAAGACTCAAACCAAAATTTGGCTCTCTTTCCATTTCCTATCTTCCAAAAGATATGATCTACTATAATTGGTCTGCAGTCCCACATAAACCTCTAGATTTCTGATCCATGATTACAATTGGCCACTGCCAGAATTCTAGAAGGATCTTCTATATCTAGATATTTTTTTGAAGGATTTTGCACCATAGTCGATCAGGATCTTTGTACATTTTCCAAATGAGTTTGGCCCCCAGTGCCATATTTTGAGGATACATCTTCCTAAGATCGGCACCACCACACTCCTTTGGACGACACACCACCTTACCAGTCATTTTGAAGCAAGACATTACATAAATTGGGACTGTTGAGAGCACTACCTTTATCATCAAAATTCTACCTGATAGAGAGAACCAATTAATTTTTCATGCCTCCGTTTTATTCCTGTAGTTGCCCAAAACTTCTTCCCAGTGAGAGGAGCTTACCACCCCTGGTCAAAAGAGCAACTCCAAGATGCTTGGCCAGGAGACTACCTATTCCAAACCCAAGAGTATTGGCTATTTTTTTCTGCATTACTTTTTTGATATCGAATAAAAAAATCTTTGAATTATCTTTATTTAGTAATTGCCCTGAAGCTGATGAGTATCTATCTATGACATTTCTTATTACCTCTACCTCCCTCAGGGTTACTTCTCCAAAAAGAATCATGTCATCTGCATTTAACTGTATATGAGAGATTGGATCCATCTCTTCCACCACCTTTATGCCTTTCTAGATCTGATTTTCTTTTAATTTCTTGAAGTATCTTCCCATTACCTCAGCCATTATAACAAAGAAGAAGGGCGGAAGGGCATCCCCTTGTCTTAGGCCATTTTTTGCTTCAAAGAATCCGCACATTGCTCCATTAACTAAAACTTAGCATCACAGAGAGAATGTGCAGGCACTGATGATTTCTATCCATTTCTCACCAAACCCAAATCTTCTCTAAACTACAAATAGGAAATCCTATTGTACCCTATCATAGGATTTGTTGATGTCTAACTTAATTAGCATACCTCTTTGGTTTTCAATCTAGATTGAATGAAGTGTTTTGGAGGTGACAATTATGCTATCAGTGATCTCTCTCTGAGGTGTGAAGCCACTTTGTTCCTTTGAGATCACTTTGTCCAAAACAAGTTTTAATCTATTAGCAAGGGCTTTTGCCACTATTTTATAGATATTGTTACATAGAGCGATGGGATGAAAATCCATAAAGGTTATGCATTCCATTTTCTTTGGGCTATTATTTAAATCCTTTACAAATCTTCTTTTCTTTCTTATTTCTTCTGCCAATCTCCATATGTCATTGCCCAGGAAGTGCCAACAATTTTGGAAAAATCTGGCTGGAAAACCATCTAGTCCCAGCGTCTTTTTAGGCCCCAATTAAAAAGTGACCGTTTTAGCTTCTTCCATCATAAAAGGATATGTGAGCATTTTATTATCCTCATCATTTATGGAATTGGGGATACATCCCAAAATCTCCTCATCCCAATAGTTATTAATACTTTGCCTTCCTCCCAGCAAGCTCTGGAAATAACTAACTGCTTTATTTTCAATTTTTTCTTGGTCACATACCACTGTACCATCCTCTAACTTGATTGAGGGGATTCTATTTCTATCCCTCCTTCCCTTTGCTGAAGCGTGGAAGAATTTACTGTTAGAGTTGCCATCCTTGTGCTAGATTTCTCTCTTTATCTTTCTAGAATGCTTCCTCTTGGGCCAAAATTTTTGCGTGCCAGGCCTTTAATTATTTTTCTTTCTCAAAATCTTCCATAAACATTCCTTGCCTTATGACTCTTTCGTTGAGATTTTTCAAATCCAATTCTACTCTTTCCTTTTCAATGAAAATATCTTTGAAACTCTATCTATTCCAAATTTTAATTTTACTCTTGATATAATTTAATATTTTCATAAGACAGTAGCTGATCGTACCTTTAAAATGATCGCTCTTCTTTAGCCATGCTTCGAGATTGTTTAAGAGGTCAGGATCCCTCCACCACATGTATTCAAATTTGAAATAGCCTTTAGCTGGCTTTTCACTCATTTTAATTTCTAATAAGACTGGGTAATGATCTGAGACTGAGATAGGGAGAATGCTTGTTTCACATTCGAAGGGGTTTCCTTGCCAACCTTGTCCAAGTAGAAACCTGTCAAGTCCCTTTGAGATATTGGTTAAGCCTTTCAGCGGTTTGTCTAGATGAAGATCCCATTTTTTGGTGCATAATCTATCGCTTCTGCTTCTCTTATAAAATTCCTAAAGGCCAACATTACCTTGTTGACTTTGTTGGTACCTCCCCATTTTTTCTTTGAGATCTGTAATGGCATTAAAGTCTCCTCCAATTACAATCCTATCATTCTTCATGAGCTTGATTTGATCTATTAATTCATTACATTCCTATAATTTCTCCTTCATATTAATGGGTCCATACACATTGATAAGAAAAAATGCCATATTCATCAATAGGTTTCATGCTGAGCACATCATCTAGTTGTGGTTTTTCTCAATCAAATCAATTGCCAATTTATTGGGGGACCAAATAATTCCCAATCCCCCAGCAGAGCCCAAAGCCTCATGAAAATTACTTGACCACATCCTACAATATTTTAAGAATTTCTATCCTTCCTCATTCATTTTTGTTGCTTGCAACAAAATTATGTCTATGGATAGCTTTTCTAGGTGGTACTTTACCAAGCGCTGCTTGTTAGGGGCTATTAGGCCCCTGACATTCTAGGTGGTGACCTTCATTATTTTCCAAGGTAGGCCATTGCTCCCTTAGATTTGATTAGAAATTCTTTTATGTTTTTTAGTCCCATTTTTGAGGCATCATTCTCCCTCTTCTACTTATTTGTCTTCCTGGTGCAGGAGCACCCCTACAAGACAGGATATAGGTTCATTGTCCGCATGTTAGTCTATTTTTAGCATGTTTGACTTCATAATGTAATAAGGTCCATTGGACCAATGCATATGTATTAGATCATCCTAGGAGAGTGTGTAGGCAGTTAGAGCTCGTGATCAGGTAGTATGAGCGGTCCTCTCCCAGCCGCTTGGAAGCTCCCAGCCGTTGGGAATCGAGTTGGTAGTACTCATAGGATATTGCTATAAATAACTCAGATCAGTTAGAGTTTGAGATCATATCAAGAGAGTAGTAGTTGTGTTATGTTGTACTGGTGATTGAGTGAGATCCAAAGATCAGTCCAGACATTGTGAAACAGTATTGTAGAAACCGGACATTTGTGTTTCATCTGAATAGGATCTCATCAATTGCATTATCTGGTTTATCAGTTGTTTATGTTTTGATTTTTGTTCTGATTACAAGTTGATGGATTCTTTCAACCCTTCCACCGGTTGATTCTGTGGATCGGTGGAATGGTCATGTATGATAGTTTAGTTTGCATTTTAGTTTTCTGTTTATGCATTTCATTGTTTGAGAGATCAGTTGGTAGCATGCTGTGAATCAACCTAGCATCCTCATGTGCTAGGTTTAGGAAGATAAACTGTTAAGTTTTGATCTGAAGGTGATCCGGCCCGATCATCATTGTGTGGTTCTATGAGTTTGCATGCAGCTGACGAATATACAGGGATCTGCATGTGCTTTTCCAGACGGAGTGAATCGCATCGTCATCTGTGAGTATATCGCTATCCAGATCAGGTTATGAAGCTGACGAAGACTATATGTTTCAAGTGCATCAGGATGATATAAGTTGGATATATACTCAGTGTGTATATCATCATCAGGATCATCTTTCGTGTGTATCCATCATCCACATATCGCTATCGTATGCGGGAGGAAAAATCATTTTTTTGGCTAAGGACCGGAGGGGTCATCATCAGGATATTGCGTGACATCATCATCAGGTGCATGTGACGTCATCGTCATCAGGATATTGCGAATATCACCCTATGCAAGTTTATCCTGCTGTCGCTAAGTGTTTTGGCATCAGCGTAAGTCATCGGCATAAAGTTTGGTTAACATCATCAGGATGTTTCAATATGACCGGATAAGTCATATCATGATGCTGTTGTTTGAGTAGTCAGATATCGGGGTGACGTAAGCATCGAAGGAAAGGTGCTTGAAGTTGTCGTCATCAGGATATATCGGAGGAACCAGATATTTTATATCCTGCTGATGAAGGTGATGTTGAATATCATGATGATGAAGATAGAGTTTGGTGGTAAGATGAACAGTGAACATCAGGAGGATGTTTGCGTTTGCCGAATGTGATGATGCTGCTGATAGTCGAATATCATGATGCTACTGACAGGCGAAAGGCGAAAGGCGATAAGGAAGTGAACAGTAGTTAGCAGGAGGATATTTCATGCCTCTTCGAAATATGATGATGCTGATAAGCCGATAGGATTTTAACATGTCGATTGTGTTAATGACTCCTCCTTCCCATTTGTAAGCTCCCGTTGTGTTTTACCTCTGCATCATAGTGGTATCAGAGCAAAGGAAGGATCTTCTGGAAGAGATCAGGATATAGCAGGATGTCAGGTGACGAAGGAACATCGAAGATTTTGGCAAGGATGACCAACATTGAGTTGGCAGTTCTGGTAAAGAAACAGATTGTAGAAAGCAAGGCCGTGAAGGCTCAGAATCAGGAATTGAAGGATGAGATAGAGAAGTTGAGGAACAGAGTAGGTTCTGGTAGAGAAGGAGATAGGGAAGAAGAAGAGATCCCTAGTTGGAACGAGGAGGTCGTTCTTGCAGACCAGAGACCACTGTTGAACGCCCTCAAGGCCATGGAGAGGAGAACCATGGATGTGAAGCTGGATTTGCCAGTGTTTACAGGAAAGATGGAACCTGATTCAGTGATGGAGTGGATAGACTCCTTGAACAACTTCTTTGAAACAGAGGAGATACCAGAACAACAGAGGGTGAAAATAGCCCAGTCAAAAATGAAAGAAGCTGCCTTGACATGGTGGAATTTCATCCAAGATGATAGAGTACAGGAAGGAAAGCGTAGAGTCACTACATGGAAGAAAATGATGGCATTAGTAAAGGAAGCTTATGTCCCATTGGATTATAGTATCCAATTACACAAGAGGAAGCAAAACCTGAAGTAGAAGGAGCTAGATGTCAGCTCATATACAGAAGAATTCATGAAACTTTGTATGAAAACAAAGGTAAAGGAAAGTGAAGAAGAGAAGGTAGCCAGATACCTTAATGGATTGAGGTTCAATATTCACGAAGATTTAAGTCTGCATAATCCAGATACAGTTCAGAAATGCTTTCAATTGGCATTGAAAGTGGAAGAGAAGTTAAAGAGAAAACAAGAACAACACAATAGAGGAAGAGGAAGACAACAAAAGGGTGGAAGAGGTCCTTTTAGAGGTAGAGGACATGGACATGGATATCAAGGAGAATCCAGTCATGACAATAGTAAGGAAAATTATAGTCAGCAAGGAAACTTCAGAGGTAGAAGACCTTTCAGAGGAAGATCCCAGGGCAGAGGATCCATCAGATGTTATAACTATAACAAAGAAGGCCATATAGCCAGCAGATGTCCAGAAAAGGCCACAAGCTCAACAGGAGAAAGGAGAACAAATCTGATCCAAGAACCTGATAATCAAAGTATGACAGGCTCTACTTCTTTTCAGAGTGTGAATGCTCTTGATAATTATGGATACCCAAAAAGTGGAGAGTCTCTAATGATGAGAAGAACAGTGACTACCATGAAGGTACCTGACAAAGAATCCCCTCAAAGAAAGTCTCTTTTCAGGACTATTTGCAAAGCAGGAGGTAAGGCATGTAAAGTTTTGATTGATTCTGGTTCTACTAAAAATTTTGTGTCTGAAGAAATGGTGACAAAGGTTAAGCTTAGGAGATTGCCTCACCCATCCCCATATAAAGTCTCATGGCTTACACAAGGTCAGCAGACAACTATAGAAGAGCAAGCTTGGGTAAAATTTCAGATTGGAGCATATAAGGATAAGTTGTTGTTTGACATTACCAAGATGGATGCTTGCAATCTTTTATTTGGTAGACCATGGCAGTATGATTTGAAGGCACAACATGATGGTGTTAGAAACATCTATACAATCACTAAAGATGGTAAGGATATAAAGTTACTACCATTAACAGAGAAGGAGGAGAAATCTAAAGGAAAAGAGGTGAAGGTAATGCTGATGAAAGGTAAACAGTTCATGAAAGAAGTAGCAGCAGAAGGTGCAGTTGCATATGCCCTAATCCCATGTATGAGGGTGAATAAAGAACAGCAGCAAGAAGTCAAGGAAGAGAAAAAGCAAAGATTCATTGACCCAGCTATCCAAGAGCTATTGGATAAGTACAAAGGTATCATCTCAGAAGGAATGCCAAGATCCCTACCACCTGTCAGGGATATCAGTCACTGCATAGACTTAATTCTAGGGTCAACACTTCCAAACAAAGCAGCCTATAAGCTAACTCCAGAACAGAATGCAGAAGTAGCCAGACAAATTGAAGAATTATTGGATTCAGGTCTGATTGGGAAAAGTTTAAGTCCATGTGCAGTACCAGCTGTACTAGCACCAAAGAAGGAAGGTACTTGGAGGCTTTGCACAGATTCCAGAGCTATTAACAAAATCACAATCAGGTATAGGTTTCCAATCCCTAGGATAGAGGATTTATTTGACTGTTTGGGAGGTGCTAAGTATTTTACAAAAATAGATTTGAAGAGTGGATATCATCAGATCAGGATTAGGCTAGGAGATGAATGGAAAACAGCATTCAAAACTAATGAAGGGTTATATGAGTGGAAGGTTATGCCTTTTGGTTTATCTAATGCACCTAGTACTTTTATGAGGTTGATGAATGAGGTTTTGAAAGAGTTCATTGGTAAGTTTGTCATAGTATATCTAGATGACATTCTGATTTTCAGCAACACAAAAGAAGAACATCTCAGACACATAGATTTGGTTCTTAAGAGGTTACATGAAGAGCAGCTGATGATAAATTTAGACAAGTGTTTGTTCATGCAAGAGGAGATCACATATTTGGGTTTTGTCATTTCACAAGAAAAGTTACAAATGGATAAGGAGAAGGTAAGTGCCATATTGTCTTGGCCAACCCCAAAGACTATGAATGATGTCAGAAGTTTCCATGGGTTAGCAACCTTCTACAGGAAGTTTATAAGAGGGTTTAGTCATATTTGTGCACCCATGCTTGATACCATCAAAGGAGGACAGAAGTGCAGATTTGTTTGGACTCAAAGAGCAGATGATTCTTTTGAAACATTGAAGAAGAAGGTGGCACAGCAGCCAGTCCTTGCACTTCCAGACTTTAACAAAATCTTTCAGGTGGAATGTGATGCTAGTCACATGGCCATTGGAGCAGTACTCGGCCAAGAAGGTAGACCTATTGCATTTTTCAGTGAGAAGCTCAATGATGCTAAAAAGAGGTATTCCTCATATGATTTGGAAATGTATGCTTTAGTCCAGTCACTCAAGAAATGGAGGCATTACTTGATGCCAAAGGAATTCATAGTATTCACAGATAACCAGGCTCTAAGTTTCATAAACAGCCAGGAAAAGCTGAACCACAGACACATGAAATGGGTAGAAACCTTACAAGATTTTACTTTTACATTGAAGCATAAGAAAGGAGTCAAGAATAAAGTTGCAGATGCTTTGAGCAGGAGAGTCCTAACAGTCAACCAGATTCAGTTAGAAAGTGTTGGCATTGATTCACTAAAGACCATGTATGAGACTGATGAAGATTTTGGTGAGATATATCATGTATGTACTTCTTTTGGAGAGAAATATCATGCTGAATTCTCTGAATTTTTGATTCAGGATGGATTGTTGTTCAAAGGTGGACAGTTATGTATTCCAAGGTGTTCTATGAGGTTAAACATCATTAAGGAGAAACATTGTGGAGCTATGGCAGGTCATTTTGGTCTAGATAAGACTCTTGATCTTGTCCGAAGACATTACTTTTGGCCTAAGTTACAATCAGATGTCAGAAAGTTTGTAGAGACATGTGTGATATGTCAGAAAGCTAAAGGCAGGTCGACTAATGCAGGTTTATATCAGCCCTTACCCATTCCTTCCAGACCATGGGAAAGCATAAGTATGGATTTTGTCTTGGGTTTACCAAGGACAAGGAAAGGGTTTGACAGTGTTTTTGTTGTAGTGGATAGATTCAGCAAAATGGCACATTTCTTGCCATGCAAAACCACTGCTGATGCTTCATACATTGCAGATTTGTTTTTCAGGGAGATTGTCAGAATCCATGGATTGCCATTGAGTATAGTGTCAGATAGGGATGTGAAGTTTATTGGTCACTTCTAGAGAACTCTTTGGAAGAAACTTGGAACAAATTTGTCTTTTTCCTCTGCATATCATCCTCAAACGGATGGACAGACTGAAGTAGTGAACCGTTCCTTAGGAAATTTGCTTAGATGTTTGACAAAACAACATGGAGAAAAGTGGGATAATATTCTATCTCAAGCTGAATTTTCCTATAATGATACTGTCAATAGGAGCACAGGGAAATCACCTTTCCAGATAGTTTATGGTATGCATCCAAGAGGAATTTTGGAATTGAGAGATCTACCTACAGTAGACCCTGTTAGTGCAGAAGGTGAAGCTTTTGCAGAAGCCATCAAAGAGGTTCATGATCACGTCAAGACCCAATTACAACAAACCACCTTGAAGTATAAGGAATATGCTGATAAAAAGAAGAAGGATGTTCAGTTTGATGTTGGAGATTTGGTATGGGTTCATTTGAAGAAGGACAGACTTCCTAAGGGAAAATATACTAAACTCATGCAGAAAAAAGTTGGACCATGTCAGATCTTACACAAGCATGGACAGAATGCTTATGAGTTACAACTCCCACCTGATCTTGGTTTGTCCCCTATATTCAATGTATGTGATTTAACTCCATACAAGTCTTATCCAGATGCAGATCAGGAACTCCTACAGGATACAGTAAATGATAACATTCCCAAGCATGATCCTCCACAGTTGCAGAAGGTTTTGGACACTAGAGTGGTCAAACAGACCCGGAACAAACAGTACTTGGAGTATCTAGTCTCTTGGAAGGGAAAACCTAATTCTGAAGCAGTCTAGATGACTGAAGAGCAGATCCAGAAACATGGTGTAGATCTTCATACTCTCATCTCAAGTGGACTTGAGATTTCTTCTTCTGGGGAGTATGGTGCAGGAGCACCCCTACAAGACAGGATATAGGTTCATTGTCCGCATGTTAGTCTATTTTTAGCATGTTTGACTTCATAATGTAATAAGGTCCATTGGACCAATGCATATGTATTAGATCATCCTAGGAGAGTGTGCAGGCAGTTAGAGCTCGTGATCAGGTAGTATGAGCGGTCCTCTCCCAGCCGCTTGGAAGCTCCCAGCTGCTGGGAATCGAGTTGGTAGTACTCGTAGGATATTGCTATAAATAACTCAGATCAGTTAGGGTTTGAGATCATATCAAGAGAGTAGTAGTTGTGTTATGTTGTACTGGTGATTGAGTGAGATCCAGAGATCAGTCCAGACATTGTGAAACAGTATTGTAGAAACAGGACATTTGTGTTTCATCTGAATAGGATCTCATCAATTGCATTATCTGGTTTATCAGTTGTTTATGTTTTGATTTCTGTTCTGATTACAAGTTGATGGATTCTTTCAACCCTTCCACCGGTTGATTCTGTGGATCGGTGGAATGGTCATGTATGATAGTTTAGTTTGCATTTTAGTTTTCTGTTTATGCATTTCATTGTTTGAGAGATCAGTTGGTAGCATGCTGTGAATCAACCTAGCATCCTCATGTGCTAGGTTTAGGAAGATAAACTGTTAAGTTTTGATCTGAAGGTGATCCGGCCCGATCATCATTGTGCGGTTCTATGAGTTTGCATGCAGCTGACGGATATACAGGGATCTACATGTGCTTTTCCAGACGGAGTGAATCGCATCGTCATCTGTGAGTATATCGCTATCCAGATCGGGTTATGAAGCTGACGAAGATTGTATGTTTCAAGTGCATCAAGATGATATAAGTTGGATATATACTCAGTGTGTATATCGTCATCAGGATCATCTTTCGTGTGTATCCATCATCCGCATATCGCTATTGTATGCGGGAGGAAAAATCATTTTTTTGGCTAAGGACCGGAGGGGTCATCATCAGGATATTGCGTGACATCGTCATCAGGTGCATGTGACGTCATCGTCATCAGGATATTGTGAATATCACCCTATGCAAGTTTATCCTGCTGTCGCTAAGTGTTTTGGCATCGGCGTAAGTCATCGGCATAAAGTTTGGTTAACATCATCAGGATGTTTCAATATGACCGGATAAGTCATATCATGATGCTGTTGTTTGAGTAGTCAGATATCGGGGTGATGTAAGCATCGAAGGAAAGGTGCTTGAAGTTGTCGTCATCAGGATATATCAGAGGAACCGGATATTTTATATCCTGCTGATGAAGGTGATGTTGAATATCATGATGATGAAGATAGAGTTTGGCGGTAAGATGAACAGTGAACATCAGGAGGATGTTTGCGTTTGCCGAAGGTGATGATGCTGCTGATAGTCGAATATCATGATGCTGCTGACAGGCGAAAGGTGAAAGGCGATAAGGAAGTGAACAGTAGTCAGCAGGAGGATATTTCATGCCTCTTCGAAATATGATGATGCTGATAAGCCGATAGGATTTTAACATGCCGATTGTGTTAATGACTCCTCCTTCCCATTTGTAAGCTCCCGTTGCGTTTTACCTCTGCATCACTTCCTCCCTCTTACTTTCTTGGTTCTTCCAAGCAGATTCAAAGTTGACTGGCTAATATGCGAAGGATCAACTTCACCTAATTCATCATCCTCCAAAAATCCTTCCTCTGAGGAAAAATCTTCCACCACCCGAATATTCTCCATACAATTAGATCCTCCTATCTGTAATAGTCCATCTCTGGATTTGACTTCCTTCGAAGATCCCATACCTTTACTTAATAATTTAACAGGATTTTTCTCTAAACAGCTAGAGGGTAGCCGCGTCGAAGCACCTGTGTCCCCCAAGTCACCATCTTTATTACCTTCTTGGTCTACATCTATTGCTCGCTCACTATTGTCTTCTCCATTTTCGTCTCCATTGGGGATTTTCTAGGCACAATCTCCTTCAAAGAATTCTCATCCCTCCTTTCGTTGGCTGGTAGTTGATCCTTGTTCTTTAACTCGCAAGTTTTTTGAGTCCATACATTTTTAATTTTTGGCTTGATTTTACAAGCTTCTTCTCTATGATCTCTTCTCCTACATTGAAGACAATAAGCTTTATCCTCCTCAATTTTGACCTTTTGAATCGAGAGGATCCCATCAACACAGATTAGTACTTCCTCCGGTATTTTCTTGACTATTGCAATTTTGAGTCGAGCATAGATACATGAATTGCCATCCAAGATGATTTCTTCTATATCTATTAGCATGCCCAGAGTTCTTCCAATTTTTTCCAAACATTCTTTAGACCAATAGTCTATTGGTAGATTGTACAACCTATTCCACAGAGGTCACTCATATAGGATGAGATTTAATGGATCAAAGTTTGGTTGCCATTTCTGTACATACAATGGTTTTTCCTCCATCATCCGAAGGCCTCCTTGTAGTACTCTTTCTCTTTCTCTAGCAAAGATGAAAATGACCACGAAAAATCCTTTTGGGAAGAATTTTACTATTTTTTGTAGCGATTTCCACCTCTCCGCTATCTAAACACTAATTTTTTCCCTAGGAGCCGGTGATCCAATGAATCTGCATATGACCACGAGTTCATTCATCATCTCCAAACCTTCATCAATTTCATTTGTAAGATTGATTTAATAGTGGTAATTGCTCAGTGGGTAGTCTTGGTGCATGCCTATGCTTCCTCCAGACCTCCTTGGTTTGCATCATCGTCATTTTCTACTGAATTTGTTGCCTTAGTATTTTCACAAATTTACTCCTACTCCTCCATGTTTAATGAATATATATATATATATATATATATATATATATATATATATTGTAGACACCTAAAAATATCTTTTACCATCAAACTGACTTCCGACATCCCTAAACATATCAATTTGCCTTCTATTCAATTAATTAATTTTTTATTTAATTAATTATCCCTTCATCACCTAAGTTTTCATCATTTTATCCCCAACAATTGAATTAATTTCATTAATTCAATAGTCCAAACCTTAGCCATTTAATTTAATAAATATGCAATATTTATTTGGTCAATTTCCCTCTCCTCACTAAATCCAATTAATTAGCTAAATTATGTTTAACTAATTAATTCAACCTACTAATTGACCTATCCCTACCCTAGGCAATTAAATAGCTATTATTTAATTGCCTACCCTAGCCTACCTCATCCTAGCCCTAGGATTAATTAAATAAAACCTATATTTAATTAATCCTAACCTCTCATTTAGGTGGTCAAACCTAGCTTAACACCCTTCCCCACATCCTCCAAATAAAAAATTGAAATATATCCACATAAGTCAATTTTTAATTTAAATATATCCCACATCACAATTAATTCCTACTACACCCCCATACCTCATTTATCTTCACTTATCCCCAAATAAATTTTTAATTCATTTTACATTCCCCATATGAATCTTTAATTCATAAATATTCCATCTCACCCATACTCATTTAATTCCTCATTTCCCCAAAATGAATAAAAGATTTACTTTTATTCCTAGCCCTCCATTCCTCCAAGATCAAATCTAGGCCCTCCACATCACTTTCATCCTCCACCATTGATCTTCCAAATCAATCTCCACCCTTAGATCAAAATCCCCCCAAAATCTCTATAAATACATCTTTCAACCCATTTTAGCATCCAAGTTTTATGTAATGTTACTATGCCCAAATATCTATTGAGTTAATTAGTGAGTTGCAATTGAGTTAGAGCATTTCATATTTCATTCATCAATTAGAGAATATCATGTCTTAGGAGCTCTTGGGTGCAATTTTCCTTTCCCTTGACAAGATTGGGCCTTTCTTGTTTGAGGTATAACTCTTTGTTTGATTATGCATTTAGTTTATATTTTACCTTCAACTTGATTTTCCTAATCACATTGGTACACCCGGTGGGACCCACAAGGTCCAAATCTAATATGTTTTTGTGAGTTTTTGTGCTTAAGACGTGATTTTACAAGTGTGGCGCTATCTACCCTACGCAGTGGCACCATCTTTGGTACCTTTTGGCGCTATTTATTGTTTTAGCGCTATTTAAAAGAGCAATTTCTTTCTTAAAAACTCACCCACAATTTTGTTTATCTATGTTCTTCCTGCTGTGTTTTCCTGTTTAGTTGCTCTCTATTTTTGCAGGGATCTTGAAGGAACAAGGGGCGGTCATGCTAGAATGTTCCTAAAGTCCCAAACATGCATTTAGGCTTTTGTTTTGTCTTGCTTTCCATTTGATAGACTAACAAGGCTAATAGGACCTCAGTTTTTACAGTTTGATGCTCTGTTTTGGTCAAGAAAACCTCTGTTTTGTAGGGTGGACACATTCAGGCACGTATTGGCACTATCGACACCCAACTCAGCACCATTTTCAAACTATGACCATACCCTTCGACTGCACGCGCAGTGGCGCATTGTTAGAGTCATATTAGTGCCATTGTGTGTTTTAGCACTTTTTATATGTCATATTAGCGCTATTTAATGTTTTAGCACCTTGTGTATAATGTATCAATGTTATATCTTATTCTGTCGCAATCTGTATGATTTACTAGCACTATTTGTTGAACCAGTGCTATCTGTATTGTAAATCAGTGCTATTTGTCCAAAGTGTTAGGTTCTTCTATCATTTCTATCAGTAGCGGCATTTTCTATCCGCAGTGGCGCCATTAGGTCCCTGTTTTAGTTCTACTTTTAGGGACTAACTTTGTGTTCTATGCAGGGACTGACAATTTGTTTGCAGGTCATCACCATCATTTTATGGACACTAACAAGTTTTTGTAGGGAGTTTTAGTTTAGTAAACACTTCATTTGGGAATTAAAAAGAACCCTTGCATGTTAGCTTAAACCACATTTCGATTTGGTGCAATAAAAATTGATCAACAACCAACAAACAAATGTTTGTGTGTGTGTGCCTTAGTTTAGAACAAACATTTGAATTTGGTGTTCTAAAATTGACAAGTGTGTGCCACCAACAACTATCAAAACATTTCAATTTTGGGGCTTTTAAAAAGAATCACAAAGTGCATCAATGAAATCATTGGATTAAAAAGAACCACAATATGCATTCTTCACTCATAAACAAGAAAACCAATCAAAATTTGTTTGAAATGTTTTTGTGATTTTTGTTTGTAGTGTGAAAAGTGTATGCTCTTCCCTCGCACCATTGGTGACCTTGGGAATCAAAAGCTTCTCACAACACTTGCATAAATCACCCCTAACATAATCCAAAGAACTAAAATGAACCATGTTTAGTGTGATGCAAGCATAAAGAATACGTATACTCTCCCCTCGCATCTTTGTATGAACTAGGGGATCAAAAATATTTTTGTGGTTGTGTCACTTTTGTTAATCCTTAGAGGGCCTGCCACCCCGCTTTGAAAGGTGGGAATGACCCAAGCGGCAACAAGCTAAAGCCAAGCTCTTTCAAGCCGTTATATAAATTAATGTGTTTGTGATGAAAGTCACAAGTAACAGGTGTTGTTGTGTCATACCGACATCCAACCTCCCCCAAAACCCTCCAAGGCATAACCCTTGGAGGCTGGGAGACTCCATAACAAAGAGTAGCGCTACAACATGTATGGCCACTTGGACGAATGCACTTACTACGAACCTTTGTTTAGCAAGCCAAAAACCTTCTATTTGTTGACGCAGAAGGGAAACTTTTGAAGCGGCCCTGATTCATGCGGTTCTTAGCTGAGGTAGCAGGGACAATCCTAAGGTTTGGTGAGGGACAAGCCTTCGTGGAAACCCAGATCTTGGTATGCGTGAGAAGTGTGTGCAATTGTAAGGAGGAGCCGATGCTACCAAGATCCTGGAGCTACCTGCTTTGAATAGGCGCAGCTAGGGGATTCAACAAATACTGTCATATCTTCACCTTAGGTTGTGCAAAGTGCTTGTTTAACAAAAATCACACGTCTTTTCAAAAACAAAAATCTTGGTTATTGCATGTTATTGTGCTTAAATTGTTTTCAAAAAAAACTTGCCAAGAGACAATGAGAATCATTTGATAAAATTGCAATCAAAACAAATCCAAATTTGACATCAAAATCTATCTTTTTCAAATCCTTAACCAACACTGCCTTGTTTTAGCGCCATCTCTGTCTGCTTTTGGCACCATTTCACCTATGGATTGGTGCTATTTGCAGATTGACTTGCCTGAAACTGAGACCAATTCCATTGTGATCTTTAGGACCTGCTTTGCCATAATCCAGTCACCTTCCAAGAAACCGTTAGTACCCCATCCATTCTCTCCTCAAAATTTCTAAATCATACCTTCATTTTGACTTTAGAGAATCAATCATTATCATTGTTGGACCCTTTGCTATATCAAATCTACTCAATTTCATATCCATTCATCCTCATTGTTCCTTGCATACCTTTTTGGACCAAAACAAAAAAATCCTTGTCACAAGACATCATTCCAAAATCCAAAAACATATCCAAAATTTTCCAAATCAAAACACCCATCAAAAAATCATCAACCAAAAACTCGTCATCCCTTTGAGCTAAAGCTAGATCTAGATTTCACCATTCACATCATATTTTGCTTGGAGAGTCATTAGTCAACCTTTCAAGTAAAATAATCATCCTTCTTTGTGTAAGGTCATTAGTCTACCCCAAACAAAGAGAAACATCCATTTGTGTGGCACAAATCTAGATCTTACCTAAGCTCAATTTGTTGACCATCAAAATCCTTTCGAAAAACATCATCCTAATCTCTCATATCGAACATCAAAATCAAACGTCAAAAATCAAACCATCCTCAAGCAAACATCATCCATCATTTACCCTTTCTTCCAAATTTGTACAAAAAGACAATACCATCCACTCATATCATCCTTAGATTAACACCTTCTTGAAGACTTATCCATCTTTCATCACACTACAAATCATCCCTTCATCTCCTACTCTAATCCATCTCACTACCACATCCATCTTTGGGTCCAACAATTTAATCCAAATTCTCTAAGGTCTCCATCCCCATTTCACTTCATCTCCAAAATCAAATCCATAAACTTGCATGCTCATAACTAGATCACAACATAAGAAAAACCAAGCAATGGCAGAACAATATAAGGG
Source organism: Cunninghamia lanceolata (assembly GCA_027924645.1). NCBI lineage: Eukaryota > Viridiplantae > Streptophyta > Pinopsida > Cupressales > Cupressaceae > Cunninghamia > Cunninghamia lanceolata. The sequence continues at coordinate 10,272,592 of BSBN01000112.1, read as the reverse complement.
CATAGGAATGCCTAATACCAATGGCAGCAACATACTGATCAACCAAACATACAACATACCTACGGTCTTTCAAATCCCAACATATAATCCCAATGAAAATCCCTTCCATTTCTTACAGCAACTACCACCACCACCACCACCACCACCACCACCAACACAAAACATCCCCACCATGTCCCAAGATGATCTAGATGTCTTGATCTTTACACAAGACTCCGATAGCATGGATCTAATTGACAAAATCCTAAGGTCGGATCCAAATAGATATCTTGATTATCTCCTCAAAATTCGTGCTCAACCACCCCACAACATGACATCATCTCAACCATCCACCTCTAACATCACTCCTACCACATCCTCCCAACCATCTACATCACACACCCAGCCTATCATCTCACAAACATCAACTCCCACTGTATCTACCACAAACAAAACCTCTAATATCACCACATCTACAATCCCCGCAAGTGTCTCCATTACTACCACCTCCCAACCCATCATCACATCCACTACCACAACTACAGTAAATGCTTCCGTTCCATAAATCACCTTGGGCATACAAAGGAACCTCACACATGCAAGTCCTTCCACAAGTGTGCCTCCACTTAACCCTCAAACCATAGCATACATGCAACAATTCTTTTCGTAACCACCTTTAAACATGACCAACCCATCCAACATCAACACAGCTAATGTCAATCCTTCTCATCTCACATATCTACCAAACCCCGTAGCATCATCAACACATCATAATCCCAACCCTCAAATACCTCCCCATCTTCTCCAACAAATCCATGCTTACCAACAACACCTCGCACAAAACACCACCCCACAATATCAAAACGCAACCTCCCAAAATCTCCAACATCAGACACCACCCAATCTCCAACACCTCATCCATCAACAAACCTATACACCCCAACCACAATCAACATGGATCTCACAACCGTTGTATAGGCCTTGATCCAAAAGGTAGACGATATGCAAACTAGGGGCAAACACAAGCACTATTCCTTTGAGGATATTTGCCCCTATCCATTTGATCGAACATTGTACATGCCCCCTTTCCCCAAGAATTTTAAAACACCAAAATTTGACAAATACAAGGGAAAGGGAAACCCTAGGGATCATCTTAGGGAGTTTTACCTTGCTTTCTTACAAGTCTCAAACAATGATACATACCTAATGAGACTATTTCCAAGAAGCCTCAGGGGTCAAGCCGCTGAGTGGTTCACACATCTTCCCCTGAGCATTAGGTCTTTCCCTGAGCTCACGAAAAAATTTGTAAACCATTTCTCCTATAACTTTGAACATGAAATATCTATGACCGACCTTTGCAACACAAAACAAAAAAGTGGAGAATCCTTCACTTCCTTCTTACAAAGGTGGAGAAGCTTAGCAAGCAAACTCGCTTGGCCAATTCTTGAAAAACAACTCGTCACCATGTTTGTGACTAACCTCAATCAGGAAATAGGGTTCCATTTACAAATCCTTTGTGTGTCTACCTTTGAAGAAGTCATCGACAAAGGTACAACCATCGAATGGGCCCTCATCGCCAAGGGCTTGATAAAATTATATAACTACAAGTGCAACAACAACAACAACAACAACAGCAGCAACAACAACAACAAACTCAACATCAACATCCCCAATACAAATAACAACAACGCGTAATGAAATGAAAAGCCATGCTATTGGGGAAAGAACAAAAGCACCTTGAACGATGGCATCACTGATTTGAAGGTCATCTAACATATATATAATCAACCATCCTCCAATACATACACCGCCAATACAAATAACCAACAGGGGCAATTTAAACAAAACAAACCTCGATGACAATTCACATTTTTAGGGGAACCAATTGTGGATATCCTTGATAGGGGTCTAAAGAAGGTTTGATCACTCTACCACCTATTACACCCCACCAAGAGAGTGAGCTCAAAGTGGCATGGTACAATGAAAATGATTACTGTGACTACCACTGCATAGTGGGACATAAGATCACTGATTACATGAAGTTAATGCACTATGTGCAAGACCTCATTGATTAGAGCAAAGTCAATCTTGAGAAAAGCACCCAACCATCACCAAATGCAAATCTCGGAGCTTACAAGGATCCACTGCCCAACCATAATAAAGCCTCCTCATCCAATCAATCATACAATGTCACTCCACCACCCGCATCCTATCACTCTATTGTAGGGAAGATAGAGCCATCATCTCACCATGTCAACACAATCACCATTCGGGCACAAGCACCCAATTGCACTGTCACAACCTGTTGTGGCCGTGTATCCATCTGCATAGCCCCTACCATAGAACAAACACCTGCATCCACATCAGATTCCCTACCCCCTTGTCCAACCACATGTCTATCACCTACCAATCAGTACAACCTCCTAGAACACCTAGGAAAGACCCCCGCACAAATATCCATACTTGAGTTGCTCCGCACATCACCCCTTCACAAAGATGTCCTTGACAAAGCACTCTTAGAAACTCAATTTCCTGCCAACTTGAATGTGACCCAATTCCAAGCCATGGTAGGACATATTGCTGCACCTCACCACCTCACATTTTTAGAAAAGGACATTCCCACTTCTGAACACTTACACAATGATGCCTTACACATCGAAGTCTATATCCACAAGCACATCATCAAAAGAGTCTTAATAGATGGTGGCTCCGGCCTAAACATATGCACTCTTAAATTACTAAAACACTTGGGGTACTCAGATGTGGTTGTAGACACCAGTGAGTGTATCACAATCAAAGGATATGATGACACCGAATGACTATCTAAAGGCACCATCAAGCTCCCTATTCAAGTAGGATAGAAAATAATGGAAACAAAATGTCAGGTCCTTGATCTTGACCTCTCCTACAACATTCTTCTCGGCTGACCATGGATCCATGCCATGTAAGCGGCCCCATCTACATTCCGTCAATGCCTTAAGTTCCCTCACAACGACACAGAGGTAACCATCTACGCCAACCCCCACCCCTTCCAATACTGCAGTTTCTTGGAAGGCCATGACCACACCTTTTGACCATACAACAAAGCCACCACCAAAGCCAATCCAATAGCTTCCACCTCATACATCGAGCCCACCAACATTGCCACCACGTCATCCCAAGCACCACCACCGCCTGAGGTCAAGATCAAGCTGAGTGAAATAGGATGTGGGGAATATGACCTACATGGTACCTTTTGTGTGGGCACATTACCCAATCCTAAAATGTTTGGCATCCCAAAGACAGAAGCAGCCAACATAGTCATCATCAAGTGTAAACCATCACCTATCTTTGAGAAGAAACATCTCCTTGATCAGGATGTGCTCGAAGACATATCATCCTAGCTGTATAAGGATGAAGAATCCAAGCAGGAAGCTCCCATCATACCAATAGAAATCTATGGTAAAGGTTCAGAAATTGTCAAAAACATGGGTTATAAAGGACAAGGCGGTATCAGCCTTCATGAGTAGGGGATCGTGGAATGAGTCCAAGTGACAAGAAATCCCTATACCCAAGGGTTAGGATATGGTCAAAGACAACGTATCCTCACTACTGGCGAATGTATCTTAGCCAAGGCCGCTACGGTCTCCCTTGAAGTCGACAACGTCAATGAAATGGGCCATCAAGACTCCTTTAGTGACTACCAATTTCTTTGACTCATCCATATGCACCATCTACATAGTCACCACCCTAGCTTCGTCATCTAATGACTTACCACTTGTATACCCGGACCTCATAGACTAGGACCAACGAGGACTTCCTGTCTTCGACGTAGCACCAAATGATGAGGCCATCACTGAAATGATGGGGTTAGAGATCACTTCCCCCTAGGAGATCACAAAGTAGGATACATCATGGAACTTGATACGTGTGCCTATTTCAGGGAGACAACCCCTGCTTCCAGTCGTAAGAATATAAAAATCAAACATGGATCTGATTGTGAAAACCATTATATGGCAGTGTCAGATCCCAAAAAAGTAAAAACAAAAGATGTATATCCTGGTGAAAACCTCCACGAGGCGCTAGGATATGGAAGCATGGGCCTTCCCAAGATAGAAAAGGTTTATCCAGACAGGTCACCCATCCTGGTAGAGCCAGCCCAAGAGATGAATCTTGGGATGGAAGAAGAGTTGAAAATCACTTTTAGGGTAGAATCTCTCAGTACAATAGAGCAAGAAAACTTCCTAGCATTCTTCAAATGCAAAAATTGCAATTTTACGTGGACCTATGCAGACATGCCAGGGCTTGATCCTACTTTGGTCGTTCATCACCTTGCAGTATGCCCTGACGTAAAACCAATAAAGTAGAAGCTCAGAAAAATGAACCCTTAGGTGGCCCTCCTAGTCAAAGCAGAGCTAAAGAAACTACTGGATGTTGGGTTCATTCACCCAATTGATTATCCTGAATGGGTTTCCAACTTAGTACCAGTAGCCAAACCAAATGGTCGAATTTGTTGCTACACCGACTTCAAAGATCTTAACAAAGCCTGCCCAAAGGATGACTTCCGGTTGCCTAACATTGACATGATAGTGGATCTCATGGTAGGACATGAGATGTTATCCCTCATGGACGGCTTTTCAAGGTACAACCAAATCTAGATCACAGAAGAGGACCAACACAAGACAGCCTTCATATGTCCATGGAGGACGTACTGCTAGGTGGTAATGCCATTCGGTCTAAAGAATGCTGGAGCCACGTATCAAAGAGCCATGACTGTCATCTTCCATGATCTTTTCCACCACATCATGGAAGACTATGTGGACAACTTACTAGGAAAATCGAAGAGAAGGGAAGAACACCTAGATGTATTGGCAAAAATCTTTGACCGATTAGAACAATACAATGTTCGCCTGAATCCAAATAAGTGTGTCTTCGGGGTCACCTCGGGAAAATTTTTGGGATACATATTGTCTAGAAGAGGAATTGAGGTAGATCCCACCAAAGTCAAGGCCATCACTGAAATGCCTCCTCCAAAAACCCTAAAATAGTTAAGAAGTCTACAAAGGAAACTCTAGTCCATTCGGTAGTTCATTGCGCAACTGGCCAATAAATGTCAACCATTCCAACACCTACTCAGAAAAGACACATCTTTTGTCTGGAACACTCAGTGTCAGGCTTCCTTTGACTAGCTCAAAGATTATCTAGCTAATCCCCCTGTTCAACTCCACCAAGGCAAGGAGAACCCATCCTATTATATATCTTAGCAACAAAGACAACTATCAGAGCCTTACTAGCACAACATGATGAACAAGGGAAGGAAAGAGCCATCTATTACATCTACCACACCCTAATCTCATATGAGCTAAACTATACACAAATTGAATGAGCATGTCTAGCCCTCATCTTTATGTCACAAAAATTAAGACACTACATGCTCAATTACAAGACCAAGCTCATCACCAAGATCGATCTACTGAAATATCTACTAAACAGAGCTGCTCTTACTGGGAGAATGGCAAAATGGGTCATGATCCTCACTGAATTCAACATTGAATATACTGAGAGAAAAGCCATCAAAGGATAGGTTATCACCGATCAGTTGGCCAAAGCACCCATTCTTGCAAAATATCCTACACTGGAAGAATTCCTTGATGAAGCCATCTTGACAATAGCACCAGCAACAAAAACATGGAAAATGTACTTTGATGGATCTTACACACAGAGAGGCTCGGGGGTAGGCATCCTATTTGTTACCCCTTAAGGTGACACCATCCCTAAGTCCTTCAAAATCACATTCCCATGTACCAACAACGTGGTAGAATATGAGGCCCTTATCACAGGTCTCCGAATGGCAATCAAATGGCGAATTGAGAAGCTGACGGTGTATGGAGACTCTCAACTGGTCATTCGGTAGGTAAACAATGAGTACAAGACCAAGGATGACAAGCTCCTACCTTATAAAAAGATGGTCGATGACTTGAAAGACTACTTTGATGACATCCACTTTGAGCAAATCCCAAGGTTAAACAACAAAGATGCAGACGCCATGGCCGCCATCAGATCCTTGGTCGACATGAAGAAAGATAGCAAGAAATGTGAGTTCTTGGTAGAAGAACTCCCTATCCCAGCATATGATGTTCCTTAATCAGAGCTAGTGTGTGAAGTGATTGGTCCCCTATCCCCATGGTATTAGGAAACCTACCTATACCTCCATGACAATATCATCCCTCCCAACCTATCCACCTCACAACGAAAATCTTTCATCCACCAAGCCTCCCGCTTCATCCTTATAGGAGATACCCTATACAAAAGGAGTCTTGATGGCATGTTTTTACGATGTTTAGACTCTAGGGAAGCTAAAGAGGCCTTGTAAGAGGTACACATAGGTATCTATGGGGTACATTCAAGTGGACCCACTCTTGCTAAAAAGATCTTGAGGACTAGATACTATTGGCCAACCATGGAACGAGAAGCCTATCAGTTTATCAAAAAATGCCTACCATGTCAACAGCATGGGGATCTTATTCAAGCACTAGCACAGGAGTTGTAACCCATCACAACGCCATGGCCTTTTTCACAATGGGGACTCAACCTCGTAGGAAAAATACATCCACCATCATCTAATGGACATAAGTTCATCATCACAGCTACCAAATACTTCACTAAGTGGGTGGAAGCAATATCACTCACCTTCACCACTAGAACCCAGATATCCAAATTCATCCTCCATTACATCATTTATCACTATGGTATCCCTCATTCCATTGTCATCGACAATGGAAAACCATTCAAGAACCAAGAAGTCCGCACTTTGTACAAAAAATTTGAAATCAAACACCACTTCTCCACACCATATTACCCTCAAGGAAATGGTCAAGCAGAGGCTTCAAATAAAACCATCCTACGCATCTTAAAGAAGACAGTCAATGAAGCTGGCCGTGACTGGCATCTCCAACTCAACCCCACCCTTTGGGCCTACCGCACAAGCATCTGTACCCCCATAGGAGCCACTCCATTTTCCCTAGTATTTGGATCTGAAGCCATTTTACCTATTGAGGTTGAGCTCCCATCCCTACGAGTATCCCTACAAAACATAATCAATGATGAGGAATACCAGGTTGCATGGTTGCATCAGCTAGAATTACTGGATGAGAAATGCCTGAATGCGTTGAACCACCTGTAGGCCTATCAAAATCACCTCAGAAGAAGCTACAACAAGAGGATCAGAAACTAAAAATTTGAAGTAGGTGACCTTGTCCTTATGGAAAATCAGAAAAACCTGGCGAGGACCTTATGTCATCGCAGCCACCTATGGATCAGGAGCATACCAACTTGCAACACCTGAGGGGCAGCCTCTGGATGAGCCTATGAACATCCTACATCTAAAAAAATTCTACGCATAACCCATCAGGTACCCCAAGTCAAAAAAATAAAAAAATAAAAATAATAATAATAAATAGAAAAATTGAAAAATTGAAAAATTGAAAAAATCAAGAAAAAACCTGAGTGCAATAAAAAACTTCCAATGGTGAAAATCACTTCGATGATGCCGTGGATAAGTACCATGGTGAAAACTTGTTTCAGGTGCCATGCGTAGTGGCCGGTTCTACCATCTAATAAGTCCTCTTTCCATCATAACACTCCATACCACACACATCCCATGGCTTGGAATTCTGAAACATCAAGTCCTATCACCCACCCCACACTATGGAACAAGGATCCTTGTAAGCTTCCCTTTGTACAACACACAAAATCAAAAAATTCAAAAACAATACAAAATCAGAAAATCTAAAAACAACTCAAAATCAGAAAATCCAAAACAACACAATTCACCACAAATCACCCCCCATACATCACTCTCACTATAACTCACAACCATCAACATCTATCAACTCATCACATCATAACCATCCTAAACCATTCCCACATCATCAAGCCACACCAGAACTACATATTCATCTCGTCCGCATCTTGAAAGTACCTTGATCCCATGGACACAGGGTATGTAGGCAGTCTGGAATACGAAGGACATTTCTAGTACTCAAGTACCTAAGATGCACCCATCAAACCCATTTGGATGGTCCCCATTCACTGAGCTTTTTGGACCCAATAAATGATACACATGCTAAGTATATGCTTGAAACATGGTCCCTAATGCAAAAAATCATTAATCAACATACCAACTATAATCCCACACATGGCCTGACTATCCTTTTGCCCACCGTTCAAAACTTATCCAACAAAATCCAACTAATTCGCACCCTAGGATATATTGTTCCTACAATGGACAAGAATCTGTCATCCTATCAACATGTATCTTGGCAAGAATACACAAAGGCTATTTGTATCTTTTTTGTGGGTCTTTTTGATTATTGATTTTCATCTTTTTGTCTTAGTCTAGGCTATCTCCAAAGCTACCTTGATTTCATTATATCATGGTAAGTAGCGGACAATACCTAGAGTAGACGTGGTCATTGTTTCTGCATGTTGTGCTCGTGGGTTGGTTTCATTGCTCCAAAAATAGTATTCATATCTTGAAGCCTCGGTTGGTTCTAGCATAATGTGCCTCATTTGCATATACAAGCATCAAAACCTTATATGTACTATTCGTACTCATCGCTATGAGTCCCCTTCCTAGGCTAGGCAAGGTTATACTACCTTGGGCATGCATGAAATCAACCTATTGTTTGCGGGTCTAGTCCATGCAATCGTGGGATATATATCATCACCTAGGTCATTTCATACCTTTGTGAACTGTATCCTACATTGCTATAGTAAACTAAGAAATGCTCTCAATTAATGCTATGCAACTACTATTATTAGCTCAAATTATCATCCTAATCAACTATACCATCTGGGCCTAGATTTCATAACCACCTACCCCCCCAACCTTACCAAATCCCCTCACTAATCCCACTCCTCTAACTAACTCTCACTCAACACATCCCGAACCAAACCATATTCCCCCCTGAATGACGTGGTGTTTCATGAGCTAACAATTCCCTCATTCCACCGCTCCCAATCCTATCTGTACCCCATCCATCCACCCTTATCCACTCCCCAACTATTCCCCTGCCGCATAGCCCCACCACCCCAGGTCCAACAAAGAACATCATGTGTATCAGGACTTAATCATCTCACCTATCACCTAATTTGTATCACATATCACCTACTTTACATATCATCTCATTAGGTTCATTTTAGAATCTGTTAAGTTGCATATCATCTCATTGGGTTCATTTTAGAATCTGTTAAGTTGCATATCATCTCATTAGGTTCATATTAGAATTTGTTAAGTTGCATATCATCTCATTAGGTTCATTTTAGAATCTGTTAAGTTGCACATCATAATCATTTAGGTTCATTTTAGAGTCATTTAGTTTTCATATCATAATCATTTAATCTGCATTTCATTTAGGTACATTTTTATACATCATTTAAACATTGTACATCATACCATAATCATTTAAGTTTGTAATCATATAGGTGCATTTTAAAAATCATTAATCATCACATTGCATTCCATATATCATCTCATAATCATTTAGTTACATTTACTTACATAGCATAATCATTTAATTACATTGCATAATCACAATCATAATCATTTAGCTGCATTTTGCAATCATCTAGTGGCATATCCATATTTTCCATACATAACATGTGTTTATAAAGATAAACATACATTTCCATTCCATCACATTTTTGCATCCATAATAAATGTTTATTAATCTAAACATTTATTTGCATTATACATCATAGACCATAGATCACAAACATGTATATATCACAATAAATAAACCATCATTACATCCATCATATTACATCAATAGGTACATAACATCAACACAATAGATTGCATGGATCATCATAAAGCATCATCATAATCATATAACATCATCATAAACAAACATATAGGCCATCAAAAAGCATCATATCATATATCATCACCGCAAAAAAATGTACATCACTCATATATATACACATCAAAAAATGTAATGTCCTAATACAATGCCTCTAAGGGCTAAAATGATACAACTGTCACATAGAAGATCCTCTCTCTGAGGGAGTGGGAGACTCTGACCCTGGTTGTGGTTGTGGTCCTGTCTGTGGCTATGGCTACAGCTGAACCTGAACCTCTGGAACCTGTTGGGGCACATGTGATGGAGGGCCCATCGCCTGCTGGACAGACTGAACTGATCTAGATCTGTGTGACCTAGATGACCTGGCCCCACTAAGCTCACTAAAGCTCACTGCACGCTGCTCTACTGGCACTACCGCATGATAGAGAACCCGATAATAATATGCCCGTCGAGTGGCCTTTGACACCTGTCCCTATGCCTGAGACAGCTGTGTCTGCAACAAAGTCAAAACTGGGGCCATACCAACACCTGAGGCCTATAAACTGCTCACTGTAGCCTCCGCCTGCTATGCCCTCATGAGTACCGCATCCCACTCTCCAATCAAAATCACTATCACCCTGAGCCTGGGCTAGTTGTGCTTGCAACACAGCCACCTGTCCATCTGACCCATCCAATAAGGCCACTGTCCCCCGCAACTAAACCAACTCTGCCTCTTGCAGGTTGGCTACATGTGCCCGCAGGGTCTCAATCTCCTCCTCCTCACCTTGAGCCCATCGATGGGATGCCAACCTCTCAACCTCTACCTCTCCACCTGCCCCTGAAGGGCCTACCTCTACCTGCTGTCCAGCTGTCTGCTGCCCTGCTATGACAGCCTGCTGCTGCACTACCTGTGGTGGGGGTAGAATCCCCCTGTCCACCCTCAGCTATCCTCCATGCTGTCGAGACCCTCTATGCCGCCGCACTACCCCAATCTGAATCTACTCAATAGGCACCTGCTATACAACTACCTGTTTTCTCACCTACTACTGGGGCACCTGTCCAACTACTGCTATAGCCAACACATCCATCAGCTACCCATCCCCCCAACCACCCTCTCCTCTCCATCCCTCCCAACCTCCACAAGGTAGTCTGTGATGATCTCCTCACCCTCCTCCAGGAAATCATCTCCATTGGAGTCATCATCCCATCATCATCTAAACCATCTTCCCCTAATCCCGCCACCTCCTCCACAGGGACTACCTCCTCAGCCAGATCAGTAAACTGAGTCGACCGCCACATCTGCCACCATATATCATATGCAGCGTAGTGCTTGCATCCCTCACTGTGCTCCCCCAATCCCACTGTAATAGCCGCAAAGCCGTAAAATCATCCAGAGTGACCTGGGGCTGTATGGCTACAGGCCAAAAGTGGGCATCTTGGCAAGTTAGTGCAAAGATAGCCATCTGTTGCGGTGTATCCCGTCGCAACCCAAACTACCGCATAACCCCCAATGGTAGATATATCTCTATTGTGTGGTCTCCTCGACCCATCAAATACCATTGCTAAAAAGCAAAAGGCAGGTGAACATCATCATCAGGCCACAGCTCCACTCTGATGTAGGGTCACCAGGTCACCCGAATAACATCATCTAACATCCGCCTCCAATAACAAACCTGTCTAGTGTAGGTGTACTTGGCATCCTGATATAAGAACACAAAGGCCTCAAATGAATGCCAATAGTACCCACATCTCAGCCGAGTAACTGTAATGTGCTCCCAAATCCACACATGTAACAGAGTAACCCCAGCTGACAACGCTAAATCATGAAGATAGACAAGTGTATGCATCTCATGATACAGATGCCCCAACATCGTCAATCCCTAGGTATACATAGTCTCATGCCTGACCATCCCCTCGATCATCTCCCCCCAGCCAACAGGAAAACCCCTGCTCTCCTATCAGGCATCACTACCCCTCCAATCAATGCGCATAGGAATAAGGCAAAGGGATCTGCACCCACTGCCAGTGTCTCCTCATAACTCATCTCCCTCCCATCTATTGATAAAATAATATGATCCTGGCCAAATACTCTGATCAGAGCCCTCCATCCCCTCCTCATGTCATATCTAACCCGTCGACTATGAATAGGTAGCTTGAGGATGCGATAAACATCCTCAAGCATGATAGTGATCTCCCCAGTCAGAAGCAAAAATGTGCAGGTCTCCAAATGATACCACTCCACTACTACTGTCATCAAAGCTCTATGAGATCGTAGCATCGGCATCAATGCTGTTGTCAAGAGCCCTAACCTAGCCAGTCGGGCCCGAGTGGCATCATCAAACTGATCGAATAATGCCATCACCGATGGCATGCGTCACTCCTATAAGTACACTATGAACGACCTCGTATCTTGCATCCACAACATTCTGGTAAAAAATCTACCTATTTTTTTCCAAAATACCCCCTTTCTTCTAAAGTTGAATGCCAAAATCATTTGGTGCCAAAACACTCCATGATTCGCGCCATTTTACAAATAGCACCACTACTTCTTCTAATGGCACTATTACAGATAATAGCGCCACTATCCACTTCAGTACATAGCGCTACTGCGCAATACACTTAGTGCCATTTTAAAAAATGGTGCCACCCCATCACTTGGCGCTAATCTAAGGATTAGTGCCAATTCTCCCTATCACACATATTCTACATATTGCGCTAATTATGTTCTTTGAGCTAAAACTAAAAGTAGCGCCACTACTCAAAATAGTGTTATTCCAGATTATAGTACTACCTTACCACGCATTTAGTGCTAAAATGCTAAAACCCTAAGTCTTCCACATATTGCGCTACTACAGAAGATAGCGCTAAAATGCTAAACAGATGGTGACAAATCACCTCTAGCCTACCCTAGCGGATAGCGCCAATCCAGAGGATGGAGCTAATCCACGTTCCTTTTGGCACTGTGTGATCTTGCAATGGCACCACCATTCCAAAACCTAATTTCCAAACCCCAAAAAAGTGACAAAAATAAAAAATCACCAAGCCAGGGTTAGGCCCTACCTGGGGTCCAACCTCTAGTGCTCGGCCAAATGATCAAAACTATTCAAAAATGTGTCAAAGTCGAGGGAATTGGGGGTTGTGCTCAACCATCTCTCCTCTGCTCCTTCTCACCAAGTCAATGTGTGCAAATGTGGCACTCTTAGGGCCCACTTGTCCTAATATAGCATGCCATGTCATCCCTCTGCCCACTCTTTTTCCCCTCCAGAGTGCAGATCACAGCCTTTTTCCTCTGTTTTTCTTCCTGCAATCTTCTTTTTCCGTCCCCTATCCAACTTTCACTCCTGTCACGTACTTTCTAGAACTCGCCCAGAAAATTTTAATTTTTTTCCAGTGACCTCTCAAGGGGGCATCCCTTAGCCATATTATTCCTTTCCGGCAGCTAGGGCATATTTTTCTTCGACCTGACGCCACTTCCCTCCTAGGTCCTGACGCCACGTCAAAGAGGGGCAAATGTAGACACCTAAAAATGTCTTTTACCATCAAACTGACTCTCGACATCCCTAAACATATCAATTTCCCTTCTATTCAATTAATTAAATTTTTATTTAGTTAATTATCCCTTCATCGCCTAAGTTTTCATCATTTATCCCTAACAATTGAATTAATTTCATTAATTCAATAGTCCAAACCTTAGCCATTTGATTTAATAAATATGCAATATTCATTTGGTCAATTTCCCTCTCCTCACTAAATCTAATTAATTAGCTAAATTATGTTTAACTAATTAATTCATCCTACTAATTGACCTATCCCTACCATAGGCAATTAAATAGCTATTATTTAATTGCCTACCCTAGCCTACCTCATCCTAGACCTATGATTAATTAAATAAAATCTATATTTAATTAATCCTAACCTCTCATTTAGGTGGTCAAACCTAGCTTAACACCCTTCCCCACATCCTCCAAATAAAAAATTGAAATATATCCACATAAGTCAATTTTTTATTTAAATATATCCCACATCACAATTAATTCCTCTTACACCCCCATACCTCATTTATCTTCACTTATCCCCAAATGAATTTTTAATTCATTTTACATTCCCCATATGAATCTTTAATTCATAAATATTCCATGTCACCCATACTCATTTAATTCCTCCTTTCCCCAAAATGAATAAAAGATTTACTTTTATTCCTAGCCCTCCATTCCTCCAAGATCAAATCTAGGCCCTCCACATCACTTTCATCCTCCACCATTGATCTTCCAAATCAATCTCCACCCTTATATCAAAATCCCCCTAAAATCTCTATAAATACATCTTTCAACCCATTTTAGCATCCAAGTTTTATGTAATGTTACCATGTCCAAATATCTATTGAGCTAATTAGTGAGTTGCAATTGAGTTAGAGCATTTCACATTTCTTCATCAATTAGGGAATATCATGTCTTAGGAGCTCTTGGGTGCAAGTTTCCTTTTCCTTGATGAGATTGGGCCTTTCTTGTTTGAGGTATAACTCTTTGTTTGATTATGCATTTAGTTTATATTTTACCTTCAACTTGATTTTCCTAATCACACACACGCGCAAACACACGCACGCACGCACACACACACACACACACACACACACACACACACACACACATATATATGAACCAAACAAAAAAAAATTTCTTTTAAACATTAGTAAACTATAGCAAACTATTTAAAACTGGTTATAGGAGAAATAAAGAAAATGTGCTTGTTGCAAAAAACTAGAAATGTAAACCTTTCCTTTTTATTATTTGAAAACTACTTTAGAAATTATAAAAACATATAATAAAATTACATATTAGCATATAGTAGAAAGTTAATCATTGAGGAAATAGTCTTTCTCCTAAGGAAGAGATTTCCTCTAACCTTTCTTCAAACCTGCAAGCAAACAAATGTGCTCTCTTGAGGACATAGAGTAACTGTCATGCCCGCATCTCCTGTGCAGACATGACACACAAATGCCCATGTCATGACCACATTCACCATGTGGTCACGACACGGGCCACAAAAAAATTTCTCCCTATCTCTGAAAACCACCTCGCACGTGCTTGCGTGCTCCGTGGCATTATGCCAAGGTGTAACCTTGACAACAAGTTCGATGAGGTGTAGGCTGCCTAGGTGCATATGACACAAGGTCTATCACTTCTAGGGTTAGACTAGATGAATCTAAATCCCTAAGCTTACTAGGTGATGATGGAGTTCACCTGCACGAACCCTAGATAATCTAGAAATGATAAGTGAATAAATTACGATGACTAGATGGCACGTGACAAGGTTGAATGATGAATGGAACACAACTGAAAAGATCCCAAGCAATGAAAAGAAATAAGCCCCTAAAAAAAAGATATCTAACAAAATTTTGGCAGCATATTGCATTATCGTTAAACGCAAAATAAATTAAATCAATATAAAAGGAAGGGAATTTTAATAAATAAAATGTGCGATGAAGTATAAATTAATTCTTAGAGGCAACCAACATTTTAGATTAAGATAATAAAATTACTTAAAATGACATTATGTCTGCTTGATTCAACGAAGAAGCCAAGTTCGTTGTTAGACCTAATCTAGGCATTGAGTCAGATAATTACTTGAAACCTTTACAGATGAGGGAGGAGGTAAGATACTCACTCCCGTAGAAGAATAACAGGGAATGATAATAGTTAAAATTGAACGATAAATCTCCACCAAAGTGATATTAGTGACCCTAGGTAAGTGTATCTAAATACAAGGAGAAGTAAGTGAGTTTTCAGGAATAAACTTTTTATAAAACTTGAGAACAAGATAAAACTGATTTAAGAATAAACTAATGACATCACAAGGCGAGTAGGATATTTAAAATCTAACCCTCTTCGAGGAAAGGATCAACAGATTTATTAAGACCAATTAATTGGGTAAGTTGGGCAAAATGAGAATTCTCATTTATAATAATCTTGACTTAGGGATTTCTCTTAGTAAGTCAAATTTTAAGTTCTTTGAGGATTAGGGTTTCAATCTAGACTTATTATTACTATATTTTTTTTGAAAATGGTTTAATCCTGAGTCATAACCTCTCTTTTTTTTTTATAAGACTTATATGGGCATATGTAACAATTAGCTAACGTACACATGAATTTGTTCTTTTTCTTTTATAAAAGACTATACTGGGGTATTGGCATACAAAAATATATGCAACTACTATATTTTTATTATTAATATTATATTTTATTTTTAATTTATGTGAAGACTATACATGTCCTCCTATGTTAACTTATGTCAGTACTTAAATATATGTTCATAAAAACGAACCGTTTTTTTTAGATATTATAATATTGTTTTACTAAGAGAAAATGGAGCAAGATTTTCTCTTTTTTTTAATATATCAAAGACCAAAATGCAGTCTCTTTTTTTTTTGTTTTAGGGCTTACCCATGAACCCTAACACATTTGTTTCATGCCAAAGCAGCGTTGAGCCTGAGAGTGGAGCAGCGGTGTTGTGTGAAAGGCCGTGGTGGTGGGCGTCGGCGAAGTGGGAAGGACACGGGTTCCTGACGCCATTGGAGGGGGGCAGGCAGAGCAAGGGGAAATGGAGGGGAGTGACTGCCGTGAGAGGAGCTTCGCACAGGGTCTCCGGGGCTGTGTCGGCCACAGAGGGTGGTGGGAGGAGGAGCTGGGTGCTACGTTTGAAGGGAGCCACCATGACGGCACTGGGGGCGTGGTAAGGGAGTTGAGAGGGGGGTGCGTAGTATGCATGTGGGGTGTGGGGGAGCCTCCACCCACACCCGAGGGCATGGTAAGGGAGTTGAGAGGGGGGTGTGTAGTATGCATGTGGCAGGTGTGGGTGGAGGCTCCGCCTCCCCCACACCCCACAGTTTATTGAGGCTCGGGGGCTGTGGGTGCTGCCCACAGCACCCACTAATTTTTTTTTGTTTTCTTTTTTGTTCTTTTTTATTAAATCTATTTATTATTTTTCTTTTTGATGAACTAAATTGTTATCTCTATAATATGAAGCAAGTTAAAATTTGTTTTGAAAGTAGGAAATGTATAGGTACTGGAAGCATATAAATCTGTATATTCAGTTTCAAAGCCTGCTCACTGTTTAAAATAGGATGTAAACATATTTTTCTGTGTATATAAAATTTACAACAAAAAGAAAAAACTTAATTTCCGCATTTCCACTTCTTTTCTACTATATACTCAGGAATAACATATGAACCACCAACATAGTTTTATAAATTGATACGATTCATAGATTTCTTTCTATTTCTGTTGAAACCCACAACATAAACGTAATGTATTAATTGTCCTTGCTGCCAAAATAAAATGGGACACAACAATTTCAAAGGGATTTATTCTACTATTTATTTATTTAATTATTTTTTTGGCAACTATTAAAATAGCCTGCAAGTATTATACAGACACTAATCTCTACTTTCTCTTTCTTGGCTATAATAGGATTTAACTATTGCACTCTTATCTCTTGTCTCTTTGAGAGCATTATACAAAATAGAGAAGATATTACATTCATTTAGTCACATAGGTATCATTTTGGATAGATTGCAATAGAAAGTTAAAACACTCTTGCATACATTTAATAATCTCCTTTTTTTGAAAAAAAATACAGAACTTTGCTTAACTCTTCCCATGCATTTCACACATCACAGCTCACCAAAAAAAATAAGAAGCAAACAATACTGCAATATAAGGATAAAACATCCAATTGACAGAAATTATATTTGTAACCTTTCTCTCTTCCATTTCACAGAGTGCAAGCTCCTTTTGATTTAGAACTACATCATGTACAAAACCTAATCAACACATGTTTCTCTTTCAACAATAATAATTAATCAAATGCTTACATTTCAGATTTTAACTCAACCAACTCCGTGGCAAGGTTAATAACAGTTTTTTACAAGAGGACCAAAGTAGCTATGGCTTCAAAATCAGCCAACACCAGAGACTATAAGGACACCAACATGAGCTCCTACACCTCTCTTCTCCTCACTTAAAAATCTGCAACTGAACACATCAACAAGGAAACAAAAGAAAGACTAGCCACTAAGAAGGAAAGCTCTCCTCCCTAACATAGACTCACAAGTGGGTCACCCCCGAGCTAGGGAGGTAGAGGATTTCACATAGGTGTACAATCCACAACAGAATCCAACACAACCACTCAAAAAAAAACACCCAAAGGCTTAACACAATACTCAACTCACAAGAAGGAGTTTAGTGAGGGTAGGGGATAGACCTCTCAACTTAAAGGGGCTCCCAAATGATAAAGATAATCTCTACACATGGTCTCAAGCCAAAATTCCCCAAAATCACCACAACCACAAGTATCACAACAAATTGCAAGGCACTCTTGCCTTTTAGATATCTCCTCCTCCAATGATGATAAGCCCTCAAGACATAAACACATAAACACATTCTGTGGGAGAGCCCCCAAGGATTGTTCCTCTCCCCTACCCATACAAGTTGAGCATTTCCTCCATTGGAGGTGCTCTCACCATAACACCCACCCCAACAACAAATGCAAAACAACACAATGCCACAAACATACAACCAACATTCAAACATGGAACTTCATATCAACAAAACAAGAATTAAGTTAAGAGCCTACTTTCAAGACCTTGGCAATGTAAGTGGAATTGGTGAAGAGCTCCCAGCCTTCCCAAGCTATCCAACCTTTCAGACTTTCTCTCCACCTTCTCTAACTCCTCCAAACTAATAAGAAAATCCAAATTTTGCAAGAAGTCTCTAAAATGCAAGCAAAAAGATTAGAATGGAAGAACCCCCATTCCTCAACAAGAGGGGCTATTATAGGCCCTCTATTTGGCCTTGAGAGAATGAGGTGGTGACATTTGTCACCATCTCTTCCCTCCACCAAAGCCACTTGGAATAGAGAGAAGGTAGGAGGATGACAAGTGTCCTCCTCTCCCTTCACTTCCATCTCCACCTCATCCACTTGTGCTTCCACACAAGTGGGAGGGGGGAACAAATGGTGAGTTGGATTCCCACTCACCCTTCCACAAGACAATGGCCTTGAGTGGTGCTCCCACTCACTTGGGAGCTTGGGAGGACTCTTGGAGACCTCCCAAGTCTTCCTTGGGAATGTTTCCCAAAACTTAGGGATGGGAGAGGTGCTCTTCCCAAGGCAAGGCCCATCCTTCATCTTCCCTTTTCCCATTTTCGTCACTTTGACTCAACCATGGGTTAGGGTGACCTAAGGTGAGTCAAAACTAGGGTTAGGTGGTCCAAGCTGACCCTAGACTCATGGTTGACCACCTAGGGTAACTTTTGGGACCCTAGGGGTCATGAAAGGGGTGTAAAAATCCACATATAAGTGGCCCAAATAAAAATAATGAAAATACCAATTGACATAAACCAATTAAAATTTTACAACACATAATATTAATCAAAATAAGAAAGAGGGAGTACTAAGGCTTAAATAAAAATATTTAAAATTTAAAACCAGCACAATAAATCATCATGCAATTTCACACGTGATCCTTATCCCTCTTAGGAATGGATCGGCTTAACCAGGAATAACATGGTGTGAATCCTACCTTCGATTTCCCATGGCTAGGGAAAGTATAACCTGCACATCTCGATCAAGTGTTAGTCTTGTCATGAAAATGATAGCCGAAGCAACTAGAAATTAAATTCACGCAAACAATACAACACTATCCATCAATACATAAATCCAAATTAACTGCATTTCCATCACATGTCAATTCCAATCACTTAAACAACTAGAATCTCATAACAAAATAACATCTAATATAAATCCATATATCGAACCACAGCATATCATCAATATGATCGAATCAAATCACATATATCTAATCAGTGAGATAACACATCAAGTCTGCAATATGAAACATAGTCACTACTGAATAGCACAATGATCAAAATATAGGAGGTAAAATAGTCAGCCTCACAGTAACTTATACACAACACATTAGGGTTGAGAGTTACCCTACTTCATTTAGGCAACTAATCCAACTTTATGTTAATTAATCTCATTTTTTTAAAAATAAATTGTCTTCCTAATGGTCTATAGTTAGGAGTTTGATTTTTTATTGATTATTAATTAATCCTCAACCTTAGGGAAATTTCTTTTCCCTGTAATTTTGAATAATTTTTTCCTGAGTTAGGATTTAATTTCGTAAGAAAATTTTATGACTATTTAATAGTTTTTGATGGAAATATTATCCCTTGTGTTGGTTCAATTTTTGAGGCACTTTAGGTATCATTAATTGGGACTTGATTTATTAAGGTAACTATAGTTTATTTAATTGTTTGATGCCATATTTAATAGTGAAAATTTTATAACATTCCTCATTAGTGTGTGCTTTATTCAATTGAATGTTTGGGTTTTATATAATAATGTTTCCGCATTATAATCAATTAAATCTTTAATTTAATTAATTAGACTTTATCATTTAAACTAGACTTTTAGATCCTACTTCTAGAGGGGATTGATCTGTGCTTCATGATATAGAAACCCTAGGGGTACGTTACCTCATAGTAGGGACTCCCCTTAAGGCAACACACATTGTGCAACCTAACCCTAACTAGGTTGCCTTCATAATCGAAGGGGTGTAAAATGAGTTTCACACTACCCTTCCTGAGTATCATACTACTTCGGCTTAGTGCAGCATGGAAAACATGCATTGCACAAGCAATGATGTTAGGTGCGCATGATCAACCTATGTGCAAGTTGCACATAAGTGAGATAAGTGATGTTTATCATGTTGTTTTTCAAACAAAATTTGTTGGTTGTGTTTCATGTCCACGTGTTAAATTGTGAGTATGACAATTAACATTTAAAATATAGGCTCACCAATATAATATCCATTCTAGTAAAAAAATTAGTATTTAATACATATTTAATTTAAGGTTATTTTCGTCGATCTAACTACTAATGAGGAATAGTCACAATGCAAAGATTTGTGTCATCTATAGATCTTTGTGATTCACAAAGATTATGTAATGGACATATCACATAACCTAAATGATGTTGAATTAACTTGAGTTGGGTCAAATTACATCCTTCTCAAAAAATCTAGTAAGACTAATTACATAAAACAATATAGCTAATTACAAACCTAACATGAGTTGTTACTTATTCCAAGAAGACTTATTCTAAAACCATCATGCTAGGTAGTAACCCAAAAAAAAATTACTATATAAATTAATGTCCACTATCATCTTATACTAGGTAATGGGTAAGTGCAAGAAGACAAGTTCCTTTTTTGGCCAAAAAGTGGAAGTGTTTTTCCTACTTTTCAAAATTTGTCATACTTGGAGTAAAATTTTGAAACACTTAAACATCGAATATTAATATGATGTAAAATATGAAATGTAAGATTTTGTTTCTAGTATTAAAATATGTAATTTTTTCTAATACCTAGATGGTAAAGTTGGCTTTCTATAGGATGTGTAAAAAGTGGCTTTTTAAAAGTCCCTTATTTTCAGCCAGCATGCATGTGTACAAACAACATAATTTGACCTAAATGAAGGTATTTTTCTAATTCCTTTTGTGGAAAGATGCATAGGATGTTGAAATTTGGTCAGGATATTTTTTGTAATTTTTTGATAAATATATTTTTCTGATTAAATTTTTCTGGCCCTAATTAGTGTTTTTTAAAACCCCTTTTGTATGACCAATGTAATTTGAGCTAAACTAATCATAACACTAATTTTCTTTTCATAATGTAGAGAATGATGCCTAGATTGGTCAGACATAGTTTTTTTTTCAAGAAACATTCAAAATCGAAAGTTATTAAAAAAATGGTAATGTATGTTATTTCAAGTTTATGAGTCTCTTTGTTTAAAAATTATTAATAAATATAAAATTATGTCCAATAGTAAAAAATTGCATATTTGAAAACTAGACTTTGCAATTTGTAATGGTTTTTAATTTGTTCTAAAAATTCAAAAAAAAATTCATTAGACATATTGGTAAAGTCACTTTTTTCTCTTGCTATCAACATGGCCTTGTACTTGCAGGTCCAAGGCTAAGGATTATGTTTCCAAGCCTAAAACTAAAGTAGAGTTGTGGGTTTCAAAATTTAATTGTTTTGGAACATGTACCCGCTTAGAAATGAGCATTTGTTATAAAATAATGGAACACATACTAAAAAGAAAAAGGCACCCTTTTTAAAATGGGCACCTATTTTAAAATAGAAAAGGTGCCCATTTCAAAAGGGGTACCTATTTGAGTTACATCTATTGTTGGCCCAATTTTAGCTTTTTGAAATTGGTGCACATTCCTAAATGAGTGCCCATTGCTAACTGACACCCATTTAGGAATGGTAGCCTAAACAAAACAAGGTACCTATTTTATCTTATCCTCGAATGCATGTTCCTAATTGGGCACCCATTATTTTCAAAATGGGTGTCCATTTTTGTTAGGTATTTTTTTGCCCGCACGATTTCCATGAAAAGTGGACTCATCATCTTGCATTTTCCCTAATGAAACAAAGATAGAGTGATATACAATAGGTTTTCATGACCAATAAACATGTAGGTTTAAGCAATCAAATTATCACATATATTTTCAGAAACAAATTATCACATATTTTTCCACAACTAGAATTAACACACAAGTTTTTCAACCAAAAATAATTTGATATATATGAAAACAACTATATACTATAAATGAACATGATAATCCAACATTTAAGACATCCATTACTTAACATAATTCATCCCATACATGCTTAAATATAGTCACATATCATTATTTATTTATTCATTTTCACACATTATCACCAACTCACTTTTTTATGATAAAATTATCACTATTCAACAATTATTATCTAATTTAATTTCCATGTTCTTATTTTTAATTCCATTTTCAATATCAAGAATAAGAATTAGTTTTTACAAATGATATTACGAAGTGAGTAGGAAGTATTTAGGTTTGTTAGTAAATTGTGTCATGTATAATTCTCTTAATCAACCTACGATTGTGATTCCAAGTGTCTTGCAAGTCACAAACTAGGTTTATCATTACTTTCAAGTTTAAATTATTGTTTAATGTTTTTAGAAAATCTATGAACTAGGTCTAGCTAAAAATTGAGAAAAAAATTTCAATGTACCAAACCTCTAGACTATATTTCTTTAGTGAAGAGAATATCAAGTGTGATTATTTTTCCACTTTTAGAAAAAAAATTGGTCAATTTTTTTTCACATTTTCAAAAAATTACAAGCTAGGTTGGCATAAACATTTGTATTGACTTTTAATGTCTTTGAAGCTTTAATCTTTAAGTGAGAAACTAGATTTTCTATTTTCACTTATTGGTTGGTCTTTATTTTCCCTTTAATGGCTCTTGGTAGCGGGGGGATCACTCTCTCTCTTATTAATTTAGAGATAAAGTTGTTCGATCATCTATTAATGAAAACTAAATTGATGTATCAATAGTAATAGTTGGTAAGAAGAAAGTAGATCTTCTTGGAAGAAGATTCATAGCATGCATGTCATCTCTAGAAGAATCCCGAGTTATTAATCTTAATTTAAATTCATTCAAGAAAAAAGTTTCTACAATGTTTTGAGTACGTAGCTTGATTTGTAGATTCTTAGGTCATCAACTCTCTTTAGAGGAAATAGTATTTTGTCCAAGAAAGAGGTGAAAGACTCATAGAGAATATGAACTATGATATTGTGCTAAAGAGTATTTCATAGCAATCTTTTTAATAGAATTTGCTAGTGATGGAGTTTTTTGAGAAGGTCCATATTTTTTTCAAAAGAGTATTTCATAGCAATCTTTTTAATAGAATTTCCTAGCGATGAAGTTTTTTGAGGAGGTCCATATTTCTTTCAAAATGATGGTCTTTTCATGAAACAATGGCATGCTAGTTTTAAATAATTTAGGGAAATCCCTATGATGGCCCCCCAATTTAGATTTAGGTGTATGATCTTCCTCAAGAGTTTTGGTCTCCCTATGCCTTTGAGATAATAGCTATCTTCATATGGGAGGCCACTGATATTTGAAGATTGTTCCACCAACATGGTTGATTTATTTATGCTAGAATCTTTGTGGAATTGGATCTCTTGTTTCTCCTCTTCCCAAGAGTGTTAATTTGCATGCTAGATATTTTGAGTGGGCTTAGGTTCTTGTTCATGAAAGTCTTCATTCTAGATGTAGACGATGTCATTAAAATAGCCATTTTATTCTAGAATGTCCTAGCATTCCAAGTAATTTTTAAAATCAGATAAATAAAGTTGAATAACAAAAGGACTTGAAGGGATTTGTGATTTTGAACAAAAAAGAAAACTTTCAAAAACATAAAATTAGTCTCTCAAAATATCAAGAACAATGTTGGTTTACCCTTTAACTCTAGGAAGGATGAAACTTGTAAAGTGTTGCAAAGATTGTTGCCATTGCACCAAAAGATTGACCTATTAATGCTCGATACAACCGCTAGAGTTAATGAAACCATAGGAGGTGGTTAAGCCTTGGCACAAACCCAAACAATGTGTTGTACAACACAAGGAGACCAAGGGCGTACACCTTGCAACAATCCCCCCAGCACAAGCGAGGAGTTCAAACTTGTGACCCAGGCTTTGAAACCAATTGTTGCAAAGATGGTTGTTGTTGCACCAAAAGATTGACCTATTAATGCCCGATACAACTACCAAAGTTAATGAATCCACAAGAGGTAGTTAAGCCTTGTCAGGAACCCAAGTGCTGCATTGCAAAGCACAAGGATGTTCACAACATAAGCATGATGATGAAGAGACTGATGAGCATGATAGTGAGTAGTGTTGTCATTGATGGAAACAAAGTATAAAGATATAGTTGTGTTGGTCTAGAGAAGACTAAAGTACCAAACATTCTGTACATTTGTACTATCTTTAGTGTTCAGGGAACTAGCTTTTTGGTCCGCATTGTTTTGCTATGAAGAATCTTGCTATGTGGTTGTAAGGTATTTTTGGTGCATACTAAAGAAGTCTAAATCCAAAATTTTAGGTCTTAAAGCCCTCCGCAGTGAAAGATAGAACTAACAGAGTACTAGACTTTGTATAATAGTGTAATGATAGTGTTAGTGGTATATTGGAATGCTCTACATTCCACCGTAGATGAATATTTTGCTATGCAGAATTGAGGACAAGTTCATAGATGTCAGAAGTGTGTAGTCTCCAAGTGGAAAGAATTTTGGTGGTTCGCATGTTGAGTTGTAAGAAAACTGTTAGTTCGTGTTATTATTACTTCACCAATAGAGCCAACCTAATGGTGTTGAGTTTGTGCAGAGTTAAGTCATGTATGGAACAAAGTCATGGGAGTAAATATAGGCTATGCTAACTCATCTAAAGATGCCACATGCTTTGGTTCTCTCCACAAATTATATAGAGTTGAGTTTTGGGCCAACAAGTCAGGAAGTCACATGGTATATCTATTATGCCGACCTGATTGATGTTTTACTTGAATGCGGTACATATACAAGATTGATTTCATGTGTGAAGGTGTTGAAAAAAGTGAGAATGGATGTGAAGAACTAAGTGTGTGTGTGAGAGAGAAATATGATGCAGAGGAGGATAAGATAAGATTATGGTAAAGATAAAGTGTGTTAAGTCAATATTCTAAGCTTCAGTGGAACTATATCTTCAGCATAAGTTAGATGCATTACTAGCAGTTCATATTTGGAAAAGAGCCACCCCTTTTTCTATGTCTTTCTATTTAGGATATTGAGTCCTTTGGCAATGAGCCACCTATAGTGAGTACTCTTTTGAATAGTGAGTCCACCAATTGTATCAACTTTAACTAGTTGCATTAGAATATATTATGAGCTAATCCTCACCATGGTTTTTCCCTTTTTGGGTTTTCTACGTAAAAATATGGTATTCATGTGTTATGTGTTTTGATGGTTGCTTTCATGCTTTCCTTTCTTTCTACAAATTAAATATGCTATGTGCAATGAATGTTTAAATGCTTCAGTGGTGGGTAAGTGCACAAAGATGAGGGACCAAAAGGGGCTCTGAAGATGCCACTTTTTTTCTGAAATCAACAAACATTGATGTTGGATGAGAAATTGAAGATAGATACACTCAAAATTTGAAGATACAACAAAAATAAGAGTCATAGTGCTCTAAATCTAGTTTCTAAACTACTATTTTTTTCAAAAATGGTTGAGATTAAGGGGTTCAAAAAGGGGGAGCACACAAATTCGTCTTGTTTTTCTCAGAAAAACATAACATAGCGTCTGGTGTGCTCCCCCTAAAATGTTGATTTTTTTTAAGTATTTCATAAATCGCTTCAGTGGAAAATTAGCTAACATCATGTAGTTTATGCCTGATTTTTTTGCTAATTTTTTATGAATTTTCAAAGTGGACACATCCTGAAAAATAAAAAGTTGAGCATGCTCCCCCCTATTTTTTTGAAAACTAATCAAAATTTAGTTTTTCTTTTTTTTAATGTGTATAGAATAGAGTCTAGAATGTAAATATGTAATTTTTTTCAAATTTGGATGAACGGATAAAAAATGACATGAAAAATACTATACATAGGTTTTTGGCAAAAAAGGAAGACACTAGCAAAAGAAATTGAAGATCAAAACCTTAACGTATTCGAAATGTAGAAAAAATTATATGGTTAGAAAGCGAAGAGAGAGCTTGACATTACTGTAGCATTTTTTTAGATTGACATTGAAAAATGTGCAAACCTAATGGAGAGCACACTCGACATTTAGTTGTTTTTCTATATTTTATAAAAAGCACATCTTTGGGCATTGACATGCAAGTTCAACCCTTTGGGTTGGATGTCTAAAGCAAATCCAACCCTAAGGGTTGGTAGTTTCCAAGGCAAGTTATAATACGAGCATGTTAAAACGTGCTTGGGTTATAAAAGATTTTAAAAATGCGCTCACATTATTAAAAACATAAAAAAATAGTGTATTTTTTATGTTTCTCATAACGCGAGCACATTATGAAAAACACAAAAAATACATTATTTTTTATGTTCTTATAACATGCATTAGAAATACTATATTTTTTATGTTTTTCATAATGCACTCGCATTATGAAAAACATAAAAATACACTATTTTTTATGTTTTTAATATAACACACTCGCGTTATAACTTGAGCGTGCTATAACGTGCTCGCGTTATGGCTTGGTAGTGACTGATACACTACCGAGCCATAATGTGAGCACGTTATAACACGAGTGCGTTATAATGCACTCGTGTTATATGCACAATTGACCAAAAAGTGATTTTGGCAACTTTTTGGTCCCCCATCTTTGTACACATGCCCTCGTTTTAGAGAATACTAATTCACCCCCCCTCTCAGTATTCTAAGTGTTCAACAATTGGTATCAGAGCTTGGTTCCTTGGAAGAAGCTTAAACGCTTGAGGAAGATCTTGATGTGTGAACACATGGCGACTATTAGATATCCTATCCCTCCAGAAGAAATTCCTGCTATGGAATTTATTGAAGAAGAATGCATAGTTGATATGAATGGATAACTTAAATTGGCCCTTGAAGATCTAGAAGAAAATATTAAGGAACGAGATGAATGCATTAAGAAGTTGAGAGAGCAAAACAAGAAATTCAAAGAAAGATACAAGGAAGTAAATGAACAACTTAATCAATCAAATCAGACAATCACAAGTCTAAAAATACAACTTGAGGAAAGAAAAAGAATTGAAGAATGCCTAAATGAAAAATTGAAAGGAAAAATTGAAGAATGTTCAAGGCTTGAACAAGAAATTTTGGTTCTAAAGATAGAGTTGGAGAAAGAAAAGAATCAAGAAGATAAATTCAAGAAAAGTTCCACCCTACTTGATGAAATGATTTCAAATCAAAAGGCTCCTAAGGATAAAGAAGGATTAGGATTTGAAAAGGGTGAAAGTTCAAAGGCAAAAAATGCTAAGAAGAAGAACAATAACCAAAAGAAGACTGTAGTCAAGAAGGGTAATAACAGATAGGTCCAGAAACAAAAGAAAAAATTCAAGATGCCACCTATCAGACAACCAACTGCACAAAGGTACTTTGGCTATTGTTACTCTTGCAATAAATTTGGACATAAGGCTATGGAATGTAGAAGCAAGGTAAATCAGAATGTTCAACAATTCTCTGGTCAATGGTCTACATGTTAAAGAATTGGTCATAGAGCTAATGAATGCAAAAATTAGATGATGAATGGCTACAATAAGGATACGATGTTTTTATCTTTCAATAGTTACTATTATACATGCAATGGATTTGGTCATAAGGCTAATCAATGCAAATCTAGAATGAATGGCAGTAAGATTGCTCAAAATGCCAGGTGTTATGAATGTAACAAATTAGGTCACATTGCTAAATTTTACAGAAGTAAGAATGTGAAGGTTGATCTAGTAAATAAGAGTGATTGAGTAAAGAATGTGGATCTCTTAGAGATGAAGAAAGAAATGGACAAGGTCTGGAAAAAGAAAGAAGAAAATAAAATGAAGGATGAGGCTATGTCAGCCTCTAGTGTAGATATTTCTTTCGGAAACTAAGTAGAAAGCTTTGGCTTAGGGGGACCTTTAACAAACAAACTTTAAGCCCTTTCCAAAGATATGGTGTTGATGCTCTTAGCATGTAGATATATGGTGTAGGTTGACATGCTTGACCTATTGGAGAAAACACCAGTGAAAAATATCTTGTTGTGGAAGTTTGGGGATCAATTGAAGGTGACTATGTATTATAGTTGAGGTCTTGACAACTTTATCAATTTGAGCATTGAATGTGATTTAGGTTTTACAAAAGGGTTTTTTTTAAGCAATCTCACTTGACAAAAGATCATTTGCAATAAAACTTTGAAGAGAGAAGAGCAGTGAAAGAGCAAGGAGAAGCTAATCAAGATTCTTGTGCATGAAGACCTAACTGGAAGCCATCAAAAGGTATTTATAGACTTATTTCCCTAAGTCCTTCAGTATCTTTCTAAAGATGTTTACTCCACAAGCTGTAGAGCTAGTGGATCGACCCCACTCTAAGTTAAAATGAAATCTTGTCAAATCTATGGAAACTGATTCAGACAGTGCTTTTACAAGATTTCCATATGGTGTGGATCTATATCCATACAAATATGGAAGAATACAATCATGCAAAATTGGGAGAATTATGGGTGAATGAGCTAACTAATGACAGTTTTGACCTGAAACATGAGCACAAGGCTTTGGCAGAAAAGAAGTTGGATGTGTGGAATGACTTTCCTATTTTCTGTTATGAAGATGTCTAGGTTAAGTATGTATTGGGCTACATTCACAATAAATTTATGTGGTTGGATCTGTCGCATATGATAAGCAAAGAAGTCATAAGGGTTGTGACAGGGTTATGCTCCACCAAAATAGTTCTGACACTGAAATCAGTAAAAAGTGATGTGGTGATGAAGCTCACTGAAGCAAAGTTTGACAAGAGAGCCCTAACTGTAAATGATATTAAGGACCCTACTGGGAAGTATGCATCTATGATGATTGGATACAAAATATACTGAACACTAACAGAGAGAACTTAATCTCTGTAACTGCTATCAACACAACATATGACATGGTTAAGAATGGTGCAAACTATGACTTGTGTGAACTGCTGAGACAATAATTGATGGAGATCCTACAAAAGACTAAAGACTCCAAATACCCTTCAAATTTGGTACTTTAATTATTTGTTTACTATTTTACTTTCTTAGAGAAATTCCTGGCACAAAGAGCATTGTATGGTTTGGACATATTCTAGTAGCAGTGCAAATTAGAGATCATATAAGAAGATTGGGTAACTTAGAAACCCCAAAAGCTACAATATGGGGTTTCTTCAAGACATTCCATGAAAACATGCAATCAAGAGAAAGAATCCCAAAGAGTGTTCTTGAGAAGTACAAGAATGACAACATCTTCATGGTTAGCAAAGATGAATGCTATATGGAAGCAGTGGAACATAGAACTGTCTAGATTCTGGATATGGGATATGAGGTTGTAGGAGATATAATTACAAGTCTTGAAGACCTAATGCTAAGCAAACCAAGAGATACATCTGTAGAAAGATTTGGAACCTCTGAAGAGAAATCCATTGAAGTGCATTTGAAGCACAAGGAGAAAGAAATAAAAGAAAATGCTAAGAAAATGAGGACTAAGGTTGAGGAGATGATTTCACCAAAGAGCCCTGCAGAGAAATCCAAAGGCATATCTATTACTCCAAAAGAGTCTCCTAGCACAAGAAGGTCCGCCAGGACTTCTGTCTCTGCTCCTACTATCCCAAAAGCCTCCAAGGCCACATCTTTAGCAAAGAAAACAACATCAAGTGCCTATGTACAACAACACCCTCCCAAGAAGAGAAGGGTAAAAGAAAAGGCTACAAGAGAAAAATACATGAGTCATGATGAAGAAGAGGAGGAGGAGGAAGGACCTAAGTTGGTACAGAAGAAGAAAAGAGAGCCTCAAGCTTCTGGAGAAGAGACAAGTGTCAAGAGAGCAAAAAATGACATTATCAATACAGGAATTGAGGAAGAAAGTGAGAAGGAAGAGGAAAGTTTCCTCTTTAAAAGAAGAGAAGAGAAATCTAATAAAGGAGATGAGTCTCCTAAGGGAAAAGGAAAGAAAAAGAAGTCAAAGAAATCAAGTCTTCCACCTTGGCAACTTGAAGCTACTATTAGTGTCATAACAAAATATGAATATCTAAAAGAAGTAGCCGAATTTTATGATGAAAGATCCTTAGATGACAAATCAATCATTGAGACTACAATAATCAGGTACATGGATGCTTTCAATGTTGCTTTAATAGAAATTATTGATCAATTACCTGAAATTCTTACTAGTATATTGGCAAAGAGAAGAGATGAAGCCATGAATAAGGATACTGAAATGAGAAATAAGGCAATTGAGAAAATTTGTCCCTTAATTTCTACTCAAGAAAAGACTAAGGCTATTCAAAGGTTACCCAAAGAATTTAGAACAAAAAGGAGATTTAATAACTTAATGTCCAATGACAAAGAGGAAATAAAGAGGTTAGAGAAGGATACATTGAAAATAACCACAGATATTTTGAAGGAAATGAAAATTGAAACAATAGAAGAGTGGTCTTCTTCTTAGGAAAGAGAAAAGGTTGATGACATTCCAGAGAAAAATGAAGAGATTGCAGCAACAAGTATAGAACAAGATATTCTGATAGAGCAAAATGTGCCATCTCCTTTGGTGAACACTAAAACTACCAATGTAGAGGATCAGAGTGTTGTTAATTCGCCTCTAGAGAATATAGAGAATGTTGAAGAAAAGAAGGAGAATCTAAAGGAAGAGAAAGATAAAGGAAAAGGAGAACAAATTGAAATGGTTGAGAAGGAAAATGAAAAAGTGCACAATGCTTCTATTCCTCTAGAAACCTCTGGGCATTAGGCTGAGATCAAAGAAGGTGAAGGGACACATGAATAAATTTTTGCTCCAAAGATCTCAAGCTCACACATGGTCAATGTGTCCGAAGAAGAGAAGAAGAATAAAGAGGGTGAGTTTTCTAGAGTCTCCAATTGACTCCATCAGAGAGTTATTGGATCAACAAAGACAAATTTAGTCTATTGCTTCCCCACAACTACTTCAATTGGCATCTATGGATGGACAAATCAATTTTTCCAATATCTTCTCTGCTAAAGAAATTGCAACTTGGAACCATTTTCCAGGCCACTGCCCAGGAAGAATTACTATAGTCACAAGTAGAAGGTAATGAGCTTCTAGAGGAAGCAATAAAGGTTTTTGGAAAGATGTTACCTAACACCAAGAGGGATGCCTCTTTGAATCTTATACAATAGATGAAGCAATTGTTGGATTCTCTTAACAACCATTCTATATCTTTAGAGAAGGCAGATGAGAAGAAAGTAATGGAAGAGATTAGCAATAAGAGAATAATAGATTTATCATAAAAGTGCTCCAAGGCACACAATCTATTGAGTAATAGTGTAAATTGGTGAAAGCACAAAGATGAGTATACATTTCGTGGAAGTCTCCCGTGGATGAAAAATGTCGCTTGGAACGGGTACCCATTTTGAAAAAAATAGGTACCCATTTAGGATCGGGCTCTCAAAGCAAAACAGGTACCCGTTATGAAATGGGTACCCATTTTCAAAATGTATTTATTTATTTTTAAACATTCCTATGGCTAATTTATTTTTATTTTTTAGAAACGGGTACCCGTTATTCTTAGAATGGGTGCCCTTGCACCCATTATGAACGGGCACCCATTTATAACGAGTACCCATTTCCAAAATTTTGAAATTGCAAACCCACCAATTTGCATTGGTTTTAGGCTTGGAAATCCAAGCCTTAGCTTTGGACCTGCAACTAGGAGACCATGAAAACAACAAGAGGAAAAACTAGTTTCACCACTATGGCTGACGACTTTTTTTTTAGAATATTTTAACGAAATTAAAACCCATTATAGATCTGAAAGTATAGTTTTCAAATATGTATTTTTTTCTACTATTGAACATAATTTTATATTTATAATTTATTTTCCAAACAAACTAACTCATAAACTTGAAATAACATAGGTTACTATTTTTTTAATAACTTTTGATTTTGAAAGTTTCGTGAAAAAAAAAATATGTCTTACCAAACTAGACATCATTCTCTACATGATGAAATTTTTTTTAGTGAATTGATTAGTTTATCTCAAATTATGTTGGTTGTACACAAAGGGTTTTAAAAAACACTAATTAGGGCCATTAAAAAATTAATAAAAAAATATTTATCAAAAAATTACAAAAAATATCCTGACCAAAATTCAACATCCTAAGAATATTTCCACAAAAGGAATTAAAAAATTACATTAATTTAGGTCAAATTATGTTGGTCAAACACATGGATGCTTTTGTAAAAAATTGGGGACTTTTAAAAAGCCACTTTTTGTACATCCAATAAAAAACCAACTTGCATCATCTCGATATTAGAAAAAATTACATACTTGAAAACTAGAAACAAAATCCTACATTTCTTTTTTTTACATCATCTTAATATTTTATGTGCAAGTGCTTCAAATTGTCATTCCAAGTATGAAAATTTTTGAAAAATGGTAAAAACACTTCCACTTTATGGCCAAAAAGTGTACTCATTTTCTTGCACTTACCCAAAGAGTATTCAAAATTCCCTGGGTGATGCTAATATAATGTATCAATTTTGTTTATCATGGCCTATGACTACAAAAGAAATAAAAGACAAGATTGATGGCCTTGAAATGTAGATAAGAAACATCTCTGGAACATATGAGCCCTTAAAGGATAACAATGGAGATCTGAGGGCTGAAGTTGAAAAGACTGATGCTATAATTAAGAAAGTTTAGAATCAAAGAGAACTAATTAAAGATCAGATGAGCTAGTTGATGGAGATTGTCAGTTTTAAGATGGCATTGCTGACAGGGTTGTTGAAGGAGGTTGATAAGGTTGGACAGCTAACAGTTGCACCTTCATCAGTTGAACAAGTAGAAGATTTATTTTTACAGATTAATGGGTAGATAGAAATACTCAACTATGTAAGATGCATTGGGACTCTGTAGTATTACAACTAAAAAATATATACAAGGATATTGTTCCCACCAAATAATAAGGTTCATATTCTGATTTCTTGTACATATGCAAAAAGATAGAAGAAAACAATTTTTCATATTTTGATTTACATATTAAAGTATAGGAGTAAAATAGTAAGAGGATGTATGTACATAGAAAATAAAGATCAGTTCTGAGTTAGGGGGAGAAGTTTTGATCTGTAGATATACAAGTGGTTCCTTTTCCATTGATGGCAAAGGGGGAGACGTTTTGGCATATGTTGCCATCAATGACAAAGGGGGAGATTATTGGCAACATAAGCATGATGATGAAGAGACTGATGAGCATGAAGTGAGTAGTGTTTTCATTAATGACACCAAAGTATAAAGATATAGTTGTGTTGGTCCAGAGAAGACTAAAGTACCAATCATTTTGTAGATTTGTCTAAGTCCCAGAGTACTCTCTTCAGTGTTCAGGGAACTAGCTTTTTGGTCTACATTGCTCTGCTATGAAGAATCTTGCTATATGGTTGTAAGGTATTTTTGGTGCATACTAAAGAAGTTTAAATCTAAAGTTTCAGGTTTTGAAGCCCTATGTAGTGAAATATAGAACTGACAGAGTACCAGACTCTATAATAATAGTGTAATGATAGTGTTAGTGGTATATTGGAATGCTCTGCATTCCACCACAGATGAATATTTTGCTATGCGGATTTGAGGACAAGTTCATAGATGCCAGAAGCATGTAGTCTCCAAGTGGAAAGCATTTTGGTGGTCCACATGTTGAGTTGTGAGCAAACTATTAGTTCATGTTATTATTACTTCACGAGTAGAGCTGACCTAATGGTGTTGAGTTTGTGCGGAGTTAAGTCATGTATGGAACAAAGTCATGGGAGTAAATATAGGCTATACTGACCCATCTGAAGATGATACATGCTTTGGTTCTCTCTGTAAAGTGTATAGAGATATTTTGGGGCCAACACGTCAAGAAGTCACACGATATATCTATTATGCTGACCTGATTGATGTTTTGCTTGAATGTGGTATATATACAAGATTGATTTCATGTGTGAAGGTGTTGAAAAGAGTGAGAATGGACACAAAGAATTGTGTGTGTGTGTGTGAGTGAAATCTAATGTAGAGGAGGATAAGATAAGATTGTGGTAAAGATGAAGTGTGTTAAGTCAGTACTCTAAGCTTCAGTGGAACTATATCTTCAGCATAAGTTAGATGCATTACTAGCAGTTCATATTTGGCAGTGAGCCACCCCTTTTTCAATGTATTTCTATTCAAGACAATGAGTCCTTCAGCAGTGAGCCACTTCCAGTGAGCACTTCTCTTTTGGATAGTGATTCCACCAATTGTATCAACTTTAACCAGTTGCATTGTAATATATTGTGAGCTAATCCTCACAATGGTTTTTCCCTTTTTGTGTTTATGTGTTATGTGTTTTGATGGTTGCTTTCATGTTTACCTTTCTTTCTACAAATTAAATATGCTATGTGGAATGAATTTTTAAATGCTTAAGTGGTTTTTGAAAATACTAATTCACGCCCCCTTTCAGTATTCTGGGTGTTCAGCAAAGGAGACTAAGGGCACACACCTTGCAACATAAAGAAGATTTACTTCATGAAAATGAAAGGACAACTAATGATGAAATGATTGAGGATTATGAATTCCAAGATGATCTAGAAAAAAATTTATTGAAAGTGAATACTCCCTCCTAGTTTACCTTTCTCAATGAAAAAAGATGAAGGAAATACCATGGTGACTCAAGAATATTTGGAGGGTTTTATCTATGAGAAAGATAGTCTAGGTAAATCATTTTCTTTCAAATGAATAGTTAAGAGGAAGGCATATCTTGAGAATAACAAGTTGGGGAGAATCTATTAGTATGTTTCTCTAAAAAATATAGCTTGGTAGAGGTTATAGTTGGCAATCAATCTTAATTTTGGAGATTGCCTTGGTGGGCACCAAGAAATCAAAGTTTTATCAACGAAGGTTTGCTCCTAGAACATAAGGGGATTAAATTCCTCATCCAAGAATCCTTTTCTTCAAAGATTATTGGAGAAATATAATCTAGATATCATTCTATTACAAGAAACTAAATCTATGAAATGGATAGTTTCAACCCCTTTTCTAGGACCTCTGGGAAATGGGGTGTCTAAATAAAGGAGGTTAACAATTTAGCTAGTGGGTTTTCTATAAACTAGAATCATCTTATGGTTTCCAGTTATAAAATCTTCTATTTTGGCTTATGGATGGCTATTATAGTAAGTTGTTTAGCTACTATACAAAATTTTTTGCTTGTTAATGTTCATGATCCTCCATCTACTCAAGGACAGAAATAATGTTGGGCTCAAATCTTAACTATTATGAGGGTAAAGTTTGGAGAAATATGGCTTGTGACTAGGCATTTTAATGCTACTCTTGATTCATCTAAAAATAAGTAGGATCCCAAGATTTATCAAATAATCTTACTTTCTCTTCTTTCTTAAAATAATGTAGATAGGTCTGAAATTGACCATGTCACTTTCATCACCTTGTTGACACCACCTTGTGACACTTGTTTCCTAAGAGTCCCCTCTACCATATCCTTTTCCCATATTAATTAATTAAAATTATATTTATTTAATTAATCCATTTCCTCTATCACCAAAATTAAATAAATAAACTATTTTTATTTATTTAATCCATTTAACCTCCTTTAGCCAAAATTAATTCAATAAATCTTATTTATTTAATTAATTTATCCTCCCATCACCCCCCTCTAATAATTAATTAAATAATTTTATTATTTAATTTAATTATTGAGTGTCACATGACTAGCTTTTCCTCATCCTCACCCACTTGCCACAATCAATAAACGAGTGTCCCAAAACTCAAAATAAGTGTTCATCTCAACCATTCATTTCATACTACACTTTTAATCTCAATTGTTTTATTATTTAATTTAATTATTGAGTGTCACATGACTAGCTTTTCCTCATCCTCACCCACTTGCCACAATCAATAAATGAGTGTCCCAAAACTCAAAATAAGTGTTCATCTCAACCATTCATTTCGTACTACACTTTTAATCTCAATTGTTCACAGTAAGATAAGACATAGAAATCCATATCCTTGCCCTAGAAATCATTATGGTTGCCCTAATGTGCTCCCAACCAATCTTAGCCATTGATCTAATATTTTAATCCTAGCCCTTCATTCATCATATCCAACCTCCATAAATCAAGCCTCAACCAAGCCATTATCATCACATCTCATACCAAAGCTTATGTTGTCAAAATCATCATAGATCTCCCATTATCATATCCATCATCTTTATCTAAGGTTATGATTCTAGTTTTAGCAATCAAAATAGTACCATCGAGCTATCAAAATATCATTAGATTATCAAGCGCAACAATGACTATGTGGTGATATTGTTTCATTTCCATTGTTATAGCTCCTTGCTCTTGTTGTGTCTTAAGTATGGAGTAGGTTATTTGATGTATTGTTCCTTTATTTGATCTCCATATTTCTACATACATATTTTGGTACACTTAGTGGGACCCACATCCTTGATCTAACCCTTATTTGGGAAGAAAATTCATTATTTTTGCTTGCAGGTTACATGTCTGTGCCCTCGACTATCATATCATATCTATGTTTTACGACTATGCACCTTTGTTTATGACTCTGTGCCCCTATTTACTAGTGGCGCACCCTTGTCTCACAAAGGGGTGCCCTTGTCTAAAATTAGGGTACCCTTGTAAGAGAGAAGGGTGCCTTTGTTTATTTGCATTATTTCCTAATTATTCTTGCTAGGTTTGATGTGTTTTCATTCCTAGTCTACAAATCTAGTCTTTTTTGGCTTAACACTATCTTTTTAGGGTTTGGATGTCATTTTTAATTGATTTTGATATTTTCCATAGTGAAGTGCCCTTGTTGAATCTTGGGGCTCCCTTGTCACAAATTGGAGCACCTTTGTTTGGGCAGGGTGTCTAGTACTCTTATTTGGTTTTCTAGAGACTGGATCTATTTTACATTAGTTTTCCATCATTAGTTTTTGGTTTATGGTAGATTGCACCCTCTATTTTGTATATCTAAGTCTAAAACATGAATCAGTGCCTCTATCTCATAGAAGGGAACCCTTGTTGCATAGAACAACACCTTTGTCATCTAGAACAATGCCTTTGTCACATAGAGAAGTTCCTTAGTTATCCAAGTCCATGCTTTTGTCTCACAAATACACAATTATATTATTTGTTAGCATGCCTTTTCCATCAGCTGTAACAATGTAGTTTTAAAATCTATGTTTGTTTATGTTTCCTCGCTCATGGCTATATTCTACTCTTTTGTTTGATTATCATTTTGTAGTTAACATTTTGGGTTGTGGGTGGCATTAACACATTTGTGCAACTTGTTTATGTTGGTCAAAGATCATATCTCAAACTACTAACAAGTTTGTTGTAGGTTTTCTCTTGTCAAAGACATATCATTTGAAACTTTGTGTTTTCTTTATTTGGTGGATTTAAGTGTGACTTAGGGTGTGAATTCTCTTCCCTTGCACTTATGTGACCATTGGAATCTAATAGAGAAATGAATTCCGAGGAAAGCCAATTGCATAGATACCTTCACAAATGAGAGAAGCAAAGCTATTTCACCAAAGGGAAATGATTGATATGAGATAATTTACATAGTGTACAATAGTGCCTTATAAAGGCAAGATGCAAGCCGGTAAAAGAAATAACTGACAACAACTACCAAAACTATATGCACCTGACTATGCACCTAAATAATAATAATATTTGCCTGAGTAAAACTTAAGCATAGTAAATGGTAAAACCATTTAATCCAACACCCCCCCTTAAGCGCAATTTAGGGAGAATTATTATGGAATATCAAGATGCAATATGGGTCCCGGCTACACAACCATGTTAGGTACCCATTTACAATGCAAAAAAGAAATCTCTCACAAATGAAGAAAAGGAGAAAAACCCTGTGGAGGACTTAATCACACCCCCCAATTACTACATACATAATGTATATACAATCAATAGCCCCCCTATAAGAGGGAAAGAGAGAGACTATGTAGCCCCCCCACAATGTGTAATTGCCTACAAAAATGGTAAGTGCCTGAAGACAAAACATGATCCAATGTCAACAAATAACTTTTCTCTCTTTTGGAAGAAACAAAACCAAGTAGCAATGTAGGTATGCTTCCCACTCCAAATAAGAATTGAAAGAAAGAAGCATGAAAATGTATGATGATGTCTATAAAATCTGCTCGTGTGTCACCAAGACCTTGGAAAATAATGCCACGAACCAATCAGGAACATGCCCAATCATAATAGAAGGTGACAAACAAGGTACCACTAGAAACTGATCTTGAACATTCTCCAAAGACAAAGATGGAGTGACAACAGTTGTACCACAACTATCATCGAATAAGAGGGATATACCCTCAAATGTGTCTTCCAAGTCAAAAATATGAGATTCTACGAATAAGGAACTAATGTCCAACAAATACAAATCCCAATCAAGAAGACAATGAGATACTGGTTGTGATGAATCACTGGATGTGCTCAATGAATCACCACCAAAAGATGAAAGGTCCTGTTGAACAGGAATGATAGGAGCCTCAATCAATGACTTTGCACAATGAATCACTAAAGGTAAAGGTACATCAACTATCCCTAATGGAGAAGAAGGAGCATCTGAAGAACCCTCATCATCCTCATTTGAAGACTCAAAGTATTCCAAAACTTCAAACTCCTGCATAGTAGCATGATCATAGGGTATCCTATCTAAAAATGAAGAGGCACAAGACAATCTGAAACAGGATCATCTAGGAATAACTGAGTATCAAGATCTCCATGTATTTCCCAAATTTTAGTCCAAAGAATATGAGGACACTCAAAATGATCAATAGCATTCAAAGTGGCATCATCAATATGCATTGCAATAACTCCTAGGACATGATCCCTTTTTCAATTCCATGCAAATTTCTTACTATCAATACCAGGAAGGGGAACTAGATTATATAAATGTGGCAACAAATGAAGCCATCTAAGATGTTTTATGATACCATCTCTCCATTGTTTATAATTTCCCCTTTTTAACATTATCACATCAGGATGAACTGAAAACCCCATAATGAACTACGACAAATCTCTAAAATTACAAAGACATTAATCTTCAACAACAAATAGAAACTCCCAAATACTGCAAATGAAGCCTTCAAATCAGAAAAATTAGGTGGATTTACCTATACCACTGCGAGCTTGGCGAAGTCAGCTTTTTGATGATATGTAGAACGTAAAAAATAGACTCTGGATGCCTAAGATATGATACGTGGAAGAGAAGTCGCCTATAGGGGCTCAATGCAACAATGAGGGATCCGGATTAAGCTCTAGGTCATCCATGTGACGACCTTCTCCAAGAGTGTGAAAAATATGCAACGGATGGATGTGTTGCAATAAAAATTATGGTAGCTGTGCCAATCTATCAATCTCTCAAATCTAGATCACTAAGCCAAGCATGCAAACCATACTGCCCATGAGCCTCGCATGAACACTTCATGTTCATTAATGACTACCAACATATAAGAAGGCCAAATAATTGGAGTGATTGGCCAATGTCAGACTAAAATCCCAAAGAAATGTTAAAATATTGTTAAACGCCGCCCAAAGAAGGCTCAAATAAATGAGCAAAGACTGATATACACCAAACACTTGCATGAGCCTACAAGTTACAAATCAGGAAGGCTTCCACAAAGGTTGAGTTTGTGAACACAAGCCACTAATACACACATGAGTAGAGGCTATTTATGTAATCACAATCCAATATGGAGGGACCCCAGATATTTAAATGCCAAAAAATTCCTCAAACTGACAAATGTGGGATTAAGGTTCTAAAGAGTGACAAACAAAACCACTCGGGCCCACCTCTTTTTTAGTGCAGAGGTGAAGTTTGAAACCCTAAATAAATATTTGTTTTGCAAACTATAGAAGTGATAAAGTCTGAAGCAAATAAAATGTATCGATTTGGGAAATGCTCATGCCGATATGACTGAATCAGCCAACAACTCCACGGTGGCCACACACTACCCTGCTGCGCACAGATAGATTATGCAGACCGGCGCTTGCTATCACATTTAGCAGCCTTTCTCAGATCACGGTGCCACTAGGAAAATCATGCCCATGCCCAACACTAATAGAGAAATCACCCCCTTGCAGCCTCCAGTAAGAGATTCGCGCCTGCCTGGGAGGTAAGAAAAACATGCCTTCAAAATTCAAGGATGGGCCTCATCTAAATTGCAAATCAAGCCTTCAAATAGCAAATTGGATCGGCTCTACAGTATACATGCCACACTCTCTAGAATGATCACAAGGGTGATGGCAATTGCAGCCAATTAAAGAAAGCACCTCTAAAATTAAGAGATCAAGCCCTCCACTTTCTCACGTGGCAGGGTAATTGATAAAGATGAATATTCTTCTGAATGTATTTAGAAAATAATGATCTCATAGATCTCCATCCACAACTCTCTGACAAAAACTCTCAAGGAAGATATTGCAAAATGGAAGGCTCTGATATCATGATAGAGCAATGAATTCCCAGGAAAACCAATTGCACAGAAACCTTCACAAATGAGAGAAGCAAAGCTATTTCATTGAAGAGAAATGCTTGATATGAGATAATTTACATAGCGTACAATAGTGCCTTATAAAGGCAAGATGCAAGTCAATAAAAGAAATAACCGACAACAACTACCAAAACTATATGCACCTAACTATGCACCTAAATAATAATAATATTTGCCTAAGTAAAACTTAAGCATAGTAAATAGTAGAACCATTTACTCCGACAAAATCAAAAGAGTCCTTTGGCCACATTCATTTTCACACACACATAATTTTTATCTAAGGGTTAATGAATCTTGTTTGTGTGGATCAAGTGTATGTGTATGCTCTCCTCTTGCACCATTAGGTGATCTTGAGGATCAAAAGCATATCTTGATTCACATTTATCACCCAAGGTGTGTTAAGTTATGTATGCTCTTTCCTTATGCTTTGTGCGATTTTGGGGATCAAAATCACTTAACATCATCTTTCCCTTAGGAGGCCTACTTGGATATTTCATCATCCTAAGGGAAAACCTCAACCACACATTTGTGTGGGTATATCGAGGGGGGAGAAAAAAATTTGTACCTCAATCTAGTCATTTAGTCATTTCATTTGCCTCCCAAGGGGAATTTATATGGCGTTTGGCCTGACTGCTAGTATAGTTCAGCTGCATCATTTAGTTAATCAATAGTTGGCTATTGTTGGGTGGTAAGGGCATGTAGAGTGTTTAGGTTGGGTGGACTTGGAGCTATAGTTATGGTTAGTTTGGGGTACACTGAGGTTATGTGGTAAAGGATTTCCAACTATAGTTGAGGTTACAAAGGTGGCAAAATAATAAGAAAAGGGTGGGCAATCTCTCAATCAATCCTGAAATCTTGAACGAAGTGGAGAGAGATGGCAATTCTATATGTAACATGCCAACTATTATTAACAAAAATTAATTAGAATAAACTTCCTTGCAGGAGGCCCTCCCCTTCACTATCATTTAGGAGATTATTAACCTCCCATCACTAATTGAAGAAACCTCTCAACCCCCTAGAGTAGAGAAAATCGAGCGTTTGCCTAGAACCCTCAAGCCCCTACTATTCTATGGGCCTTTTGGGAGGTAGATGCCATTGTGTACGGGACCCCCTCTCAGTGGTTCACCAATGATAGGGACCCCCCACACGGCTATTTTCCCCCCTATCCAGTCCCCCTCTTCAGTACATACCATTGACAGGGCTCCCCCAACTATAGAAAGTTGCCCAACAATGGCATTGGAGAAACCTCCAACTAATCTACCTCCCGAGGGAGTGACATCTATTGAAGCATGGGCCCCCTTCTCGAGGGTTCTCCCTTTACTCTATAACTTAACCTCCCACCCACCCAAGATGAACTATAGAACTAAACTAGTAGCTAGGGGGGCCCTAAGAGGTTGCTTCTTGTTGTGATGCTCACAACATGCCCCATTTTACTTCTTAGCAAAATGAGGACCCCTATTGTGGCTGTGGCTTTTTCTTGTGTGTGGGTCTGCTTGGTGGTGAAAGGGAAAAGAGAAGTTAAGGTTACAAATCTTGTTCAAAAAATGAAAGAAATTAGCATTAAGTACCAGAGAAGAATAGGGGTGAATTCTTTGTTAAAAATGAATAGGGGTTTCTTTTTGAACCATTTCAAAATTCCTAATATTCTACAAGATATGCGTGTTTTGGTAAAATGCACTATAGGAAGATTTGTATGTTGCATATACAAGGTTGTTTGTATGTCAAGTCATGGTATTAAGTGTATGTTTTGGGTTAT
Source organism: Cunninghamia lanceolata (assembly GCA_027924645.1). Classification (NCBI taxonomy): domain Eukaryota; kingdom Viridiplantae; phylum Streptophyta; class Pinopsida; order Cupressales; family Cupressaceae; genus Cunninghamia; species Cunninghamia lanceolata. The sequence goes on along the minus strand of BSBN01000112.1, from coordinate 10,229,905 downwards.
GAATCATTGTACTTGTATACATATTGTTAATGTGTTATTCTTTACATATAAGTCAGACCCGACGGGATTCAAAGATAAAATGGATAATTGGTTAAGTCCATGGTTTGTATATTAGATTGTATGTTTGGCGAAAAGAAAGATACAAGGTGATATACAACACGATATACATATCACGGACTTGAGGAGAATATGAAATTTGGTTTTATTGAGGTATGTTTCATGGTTTGTATGTTGTATGCTTTGGATACATACATTTCGATAAACATACAGCCCGGAAGTCAAAAAGAATTAAAATCTGATATAAGTAATGTATCGTACCTTAATGCATATTAAAGGATGCATTCACTTTATATACATATGTGGAGCCGAAGAGTTATGTACTAGGGTTTATAAAAGACGAAGAGTCTGGGATGATTATACAAGGTGGTTTGCATGTATCTAGGCTTGTATATAAGGGAGGATACAAGTATTGTTGTATAATTGAAATACAAGTGGAAAGTAAAGTGGGTACCACAGATTGTATGTCGGGCTTATATGTTAACAATATACATCTCCGATATACAAGTCAACATACAAGAAAGGATACAAACAAAAGATACAAGATGGATTCGAAAAAGAAGTTAAATAAAGGAAAAGCTTTGTATGTTAATAATATGCATCTCTGATATACAAGGAAATAAAAGACATTGTGGGAGATAAAAGGTAACAGGGGGTTTATATGGGTTGTTTGTATATGTGCTTGTATCAATGAGACATACAAAGAGCGATATACAAATCAAAGATATAAGTACGGATAAAAAGAAAAGGGAAACAACATGGTGTATGGTTCATTGCATATAAGGGTTTGTATATTGAAAAGATACAAGGGGAACATACAAAGAATAATATACAAAGAAAGATACAAGAAAACAAGATGTATGCAAAAAATAAACTAATGGATAGAAGTTTAAAACAAAACACTAGAATAAAAGCCTGAAGATGTAGGTGCATTAATTACTGTAATTAATGCCGAGCTAACACCCAAAAGAGTAAAATTCCACGGGTTAGGGTAAATTTAAAGTTATTTTTCTTTCAGAGTTGCTTTGTCATAATTAAAAACTGCAAAAAGAAAATTGCTACAGAAATTGAACAAAATTCAATAAAGAGATGAAATTCCAGAAGCTGGACGGAGTAAGAGATGGTAAAGTAAGTCAATGACGTAAAGTTGAGTGGTCAAGAGATACAGGTATTTATCTTAAAATGTCATTACAGTTGAGTTGGTAAAAATGCAAGTAGATTTCAGTAATTTTATTGTAAAATGTAAACATTTGTTACATTACTAGTTTAATTGTTAATTAGTTGGGTCGGGTTAAACAAATGTGAAAGTCAAAATGGGAAAAGACAAATGGGGTTAGGGTAAATTGGTAAAAAAAAAAATTGTAGTAAAAACCTAGGTAAGAAGGTAAAATGAAAAGTTAAAAAGATGCATTTTCTACAGGATGGCTCCAAAGCAAAAAAAGGTAGATACAAGTGGTGAAGTTAAAAAAGAGAGGAAACTGCGCAAAGAAGCAGAAAAAGAGGAGTTGCCACTACATAGAGGATACCCATCATTAATCAGTACAAGTGGAGTGGGAACAGACACAAATATAGGAAATTATGATGTGGATGATGTTCTACAAAAAATCACAGTAGTAGACGCTACATCTGATATGAGGTGTATATGGGAGAGTGGACTATACAGAGCTGCGGGTTTTCCATTAGCTATGGAGGCTAAGGATTTGTGTCTAGATTGCATATACTTGTATGACCTAGCTACCAGGAAAATAATGCTTTATGATAGACTCATTGCAGACTTATCCATAGATGGGATTGCAAGAACATTCAGTCTAGAAATACATGAGAAAATGGTGGATATTGATATAGATCAATACAATGAAGATTTCCATAACAATGAAAGAGATTGTAGAGGCAAGATTTTCTACAGTTGATACAATGCAAAAAATAAACCCAAGGTTGTGGCAAGAGTGCACAAGAATCTGCAAAGAATAGACTTTAAAGAAGAAATATACTTGATGATTACAATCCTAAGAAGATTAGTGGGATTGAGAGATGGTACTAAATGTAAGCCTTAGATGTTCACTATCATCCAATTCATGAGGGAAGCAAAAAAAGAACAAGGATAAATTCACTGGGCTAAAGCTATAAGCACAGCCATATGGAAACAGACAATGCTAAGAAAGCAAAAGATGATGCCTTTTTATTTGTCTTCATACATATTATATTCATCTATAGCAGAGGTTCAACCATTCATACATGGGATAGACATGGTTGGAACCTTAGGAAATGGTCCAAATCAGAAATTGGTATATGAGCATTATCCTAATCTGCAGGAAGAGAATGCATTGAAGTAGTATGCTCTGGTAAATGATGTATTCTATACATACATGGTTAGAATTTTAAGGGAAGAGCCTGATAAGAGGTTATCTAAAGATGTAGAGGATACAATTGGGCTGCACAATTCCTGGTATATTCAATTTTCACATTTTACTTACGTCAGAACTGAGGGATTTGAGGGAAAAACTTTCATGCTACCCTGGTATCCTCCTGATAAATTGATTGTTCTGGAGTTCTCAAGGTATAATTTGAATGCCTTTAAAATGTACAAGAAGAAGTTTAGTAGAGGAAATCTTAAGTTACCTTGGGCCATTGGTAGATACTCCTGCTACAATGAAGAGGTTGTTGGTTATTCAGAACATGAATTGAGGTATTATAGATTTGAGGAATTTGAGTTGGCTCAAAGGTTTGATCCCTTTCATAGAATTCAAAATACAATTGATAAAAAATTCAAACATCAAATACATATTGAGGACTTTTGGTCAGACTGTAAGAATGATAAAGAGGTAAGAAAAAGGGCTCATAAAAGATTAACAGTTGATCAAATGAGGTCTATGGGAGATATATATGTTCCCCGAGAGGTTAAAGAAGATGATAAATTGTTGCATCACAGTTATGAAAGTGCCAGGCTTGCTCTTATTGGAGAGCTTGATTGGTCACAACCATGGAACACTTCTTTGGACACATTTTCCAAACCAGTCATCTTGTTTTCAAAAACATGGTTGAAAGACAAAATTGAAGAGCTTAAAGTTGAGGGAGTGGAGATCACATAGCCAAAGAAGGGAAAAAAGAGAGTAAGGGAGCATAATGATGATCTCCAATGCTTCTATGAAAAGAAGAGAAAGATTGTGGAAGCCAAAATTATGGAAAAGGATAAAAATGCTACTCTGATGGATCCTTATGCATTGGGAGTGATGGTAGTAGTGTCATCTAGCACATTTGTGGAGGCAAAATCATTAAGCCATGATGTTAGTACAGAAGAAGCACATGCCTCCAAAGAGATAACAGGATAGAAGGTTAGGAAAGAAATACCAATAAGTATATCAAAAGGGGAGACTTCAAAAAAGAGTGAAGTCATAGGAGCACAGTAGGTAGGTGCAAAGTTGAGTGATATACCTGGTGCATCCACCTCAGTAGAAAAGAGACAAGCATATTCTTAGGTAAAGACATAATTGGCTAGAGAAATACTGCAAGGGTCAAAAGTGCATGAAACCAAACAAGTCACTGAGACTATCCACATCATAGATGATAGTAGTGAAAGTGGAGAGAAAGAAATGGATTTAGGAAAAGAAGTTGGAATTGAAGAGAATAATCTAGTGAATTCCTAAGTGAAGAAGAGGAACAGGACACTCAGGTTGAGATGGAAATTGAACAAGGCCTAGTGTTTGAAAAGGAAAAGGTACAAGAAGAATCAGGAACAATAGATCCATTTGGTACCCTAGTTTCTCCTGAAATAATAAAGGAGGTGCAGGATGAAGCACATAAAATTGAGGAATCTGAAAAGGAAGATGCACCTAAGGAAATAGTAAAAGAAACACTTGCTCAAGCCAAAGAAGAAACAAGAGCTAGTACCTCAGGTGTAGATGTATTAAATATTCTAAATATGTATGGTGAGCAAAGTGAAGAGGAGAAGAATACATAAAGTAGAGATGAACAAGGAAAAAAGACAAAAGAAGTTGGTATAATGGTAGGTTCACCTGCACAAATAGAGCAAATACAGAAAGAAGGTGGAACTATAGAAGATGCAACCAATAAACCTGAAAGCAAAGAACATGCAGAAAATATTGATGAAGATAAAACTAGGAAACAAGCAGAAGATATAGACATGACAAATGTAGAGCAAGCACATAAGGAAGAAGACCAAGAAAAGGAATCATCAAGGAAGGAAGGTCCTGAGGAAGAGGATGAAGATGGAGGGGATATAGAAATTAAAGAGGAAGAAAATGAGGGTGAATCTAGACAACAGAATGATCCCATGGCACAAGAACTAGCCCCTCAACAATAACCTCCTCCACAACAACAACAGGAACAAACAACAACAACAAGAGCAGGGAGAAGTAGAAAGACCTCAGGAAGAGGTAATCAATAAAGAAAAAACTATTGAAGGCACATAGGAAGTTCCAACCTAGTTAGGGGCAGAGATAAGGAAAGAAAAGGCGGTACAATTAGTACCTATTGACATCAAAAGTCTATTGGGACATACAATGCCAAGGAAAGAAAGGAGAAAGGCCAGAACCATGTCAGCCATACAAAGGGTTCTAGATGGATCCAGAACACTAAACCTGGCCATACCACAGAAGGAGAAGGCTAAGGGAGAAATAACCTTAGATGAATATAAAATACTAAATTTTGACCTAGGGCATACGACAAGGGAACAACACATAACTGAATGGGAGGATATGCACCAGGTTATGGCAGAAATGTTAAGAAAGGATAAAGATAAACATCAGTATTTTAAAGGACACATTGTCCAATTACAACAATTCATTAAGGGAATTTTTGATCCCAATACAATAGTGCCAGAATTGCCTAGTGAGATAGCAGTTGTATCTAGAGATGAAATAAAAGATATGGAGAGTAAGAGGCTTAAAGCCAATGTTTTTGAAGAATGGTTCAAAGACATTATGTAAGAAGGAGAACATGTAATAAAACAAGCAGTGAAAAGATGGGAAGTTGCTGCAAGGGAAAATAATAAATGCAGTATACTTATACATAATGACTAATTTAGAAGAGAGGAATGCAAATCTGAATTGGAACATTTAAAGGAAATTGAAGAGAGAGTAGAAGAATTAATAAATGAAGGAGTATTTACCCCTTCAATGACAAATCAAGTGCCACAGGGAGGGTTGGAATTAAAATTGGAAGAGGATAATCTCATAAGATGCATAATAGCTACTCAGGACATAGAAGAAAAGGTAGATGACATGATCAAAATGCATAAAAGAATAGTAGAAAGGCTCTTAGATCATGAGTACATGGATACACCAGCATATGAACTGCAAATAGCTTTAACAGAATTCAATGCCATTTTTACACCATGTATGGAAAATCCAAAGGTATATCTTAGTAAGCAAATGATTGATTCATTGATGGAGGAAAATGCCAAGATGAAGAAATACAAGAAGAAGAGCGAAGGTTCAGAAAAGGAAGAAAGGAAACTGAAAGAATGGGTTACAATGCAGGAGTATGTATGGACAAAGAGTCCAGGAGGAGATCACACCTTTATAGAAGGTGTAATTAATAATTTCAAAACATATTTGAAGGAGTACAAAAATGTAAAAGGAGCAAACAATATTGAAAAGGATTAAGTCAGGGGATATCTGTAGGCAAAGTCTACAAGAAAGCAGAAGTCAAAGAAAGGGGAATCTTATTTTGAAAAGATTCCAATAGCATCCTTTGAGGAGGAAAAGATACCATTAAGATATTTTGAGAAACGGTTAGAGATAAATGTACACCCTTGATTAAGGATAGATGGATCCTGACCGTAGATTAAGTTTGGTAGTCGTAGCAGTATGAAGCTTCAAAATCTATATAAGAAGCTCTGCTACTTGTATATTACTTACATAGGGATTTTTGAAAGATATCTTGCATTTGCAATTTGTTTGAACATTTTGATTAGAGAAGAATTTTAGTTTAGAGGAGGAGGTTGCCTGTGTCTACATTAAGGAATGCGTGGAGTATCTAGCTTCCTTATTGTATCTGTAAGATGTTTGTAAGTTTTCTGTTGATTTGATTAATGAAGCAAAAGGGTCATTCATACATTGTAAATCATTTATGACTGTGTACTTTAAATACAAGTAAATCTAGGATTCCGCATCTATTTTTAGAGTGATTTCTAGCTCTTACTTGTATCTGAAATACTACCTCTTTAAAAGTTTGCAATCTTGAATGTGTGTTCATGAAAATACTCAGGGCTTCACATTTGGAGATTTATGTCTGTGGATTTGATCAAGTTTGATGTATTTCTTATAACATGAATAACAGAGCATTTAGATCCTATAGTAGAATGATATTCAATTTGAATTTCTCTAACTTTTCCCCAAACATTTGAAGTAATTAGCTCAAACACGGAGATTTTAAGAAAATTGTCTTACATTTGAAAGGAGCAAAGAGAATTGTGTTAATATTTGACAATTTTCATATCAATTTGAAAAGAAAAGCTTGTTTCATTATAAATCATACAAAGTTTTGTGATATAGTAGTAAATTTATGCAAAGAGATGGATAATTTGTTGATATTTGCAACAATTTGTATAATTCAAGTCTAGTGAGTCATAGATCACCTTAAATCAATAAGGCCCCTTGCATATTATAGTTTCACATTAACCTACTGAATTGTCCACAAGGTCAAGAACTGACCATACAGAAACTTGGGATCAAGAACTCTTAAGTGATTTCTTCATATCTTTCAAGACAATTTAGGTTCATTTTGTGAATTTTAACTTTTGTTATGAATGTGTAAAAACAATCATCAACACTTCCATTGGAAACAAACTTAATTGCCTACCTTGTAGGGGTGGGTGGGTGGATGTAGTTTCCACAACTACCCTACTATCCATAGGGCCCTCGAACCTAGGCTCACCATTAATAATAAGTGCACCTCTAGGGACTAAGTAGAAATTGGTAAATCCATGGAATAGGATTCAACCAATTTCCCGCATATCTATTCTAATAGGGTGGTTGGGTGCAACCTGCCTATAGATAGTAGGGCTCCTCATAATCTGAACGAATGGTGGAGGGAAAGGGGTTGGAAGGGGGTTGGTATTTGACTCTCTAAGAACTAACATTACTAATCCAATGATGAATCAATTACTTATACAGAGGTTAGTGGTGCAACACTTTGATGATGAAAGTTAGAGTTCTATGAACCAATGGTGTACTTCTTGACATATCTTTAGGCATGAGTGGGTTTTATGGATCCTGTTATTTGATGATTCTAGCCCTCCCCCCCAATACTTTACTGAGCTACAATAATAGATGCAGAGGGGGTCATCAATTCAAGTGATAATGTCTATAGCCATGATTCTAAGAACAAAAATAGAAAGTACCGATAGGCAACTATCTCCTCCCCCACCCCGAATGATGGTGGGAGAAGGAAAAACAAAGGATTGGTTGCAGAGCAATGAATAAAGAATGGATTAATGGTGGATTGAAACCTATAATAGTGTAACACAATCAATGGAATTGAGAGAGCATAGTGATGTGAGCTGAGGTATCCAAAATCTAGTGTCTGAGAAGAACTAGAAGTGATGACACCAGTGATTATTTTAGTGGCAAATCATCACCAATTAGCGAATAGTTAAACTCGAGACCTCCAGAAATGGTGAATAGTACAAGCTAAAAAGGAGACTGAATCACTAGGCTTTTACAAAAAATAATTTTGTCTTGGTTAATTCACCTATGTATTATTATTTTTAACTAATAAATCGAATTGATTCACCATGTAAATGATGCGTCATTGGAACAGATTCGCCAATAGTCTATAATATAATTACAAGTCTTAATTATATTCTCTAGTAATATTATATTCCTACCATTAATTTTGGGGCAATATCGCCACTAATAAAAAATTACCATTTTATTTAGGGATATTTTAGCTTTGAATAGAAGTTTTATTTATTACCATTGATTAGCTTTTTAATCGAAGGGCTGCAGGTCAATTTCGTGACCTATATGCACGTGCCTCTAAAAGGCTTCTTGAGGCCCAGAATTTGTTTTTTCCGTGACCTATATACACATGCCTTTTAAAAGGTTTCTTGAGGCCCAGAACTTGTTAAAAAGAAATTTCTGGCCTCAAGAAGCCTTTTAAAAGGCATGTGCATAGAGGTTGCAGAATTGACCTGCAGCCCTATGATTAAAAAGCTAATCAACGGTTGCAATTTCATGTTTCTTTTAGTTTTATTTGTAAAGTGAGACTTTTAAAAAGTAATTAATCCATGTGTGCTCTAATGCATTTTGAATAGTGAGATTATGCTTGGTGGCGAGGGGCTCTGCCCCTCGACCCCATCTATATCGCGATCGAAGCGCACCGGGGCCGCTGTCCCCAGACCCCGCGAGAGGGCGTTGCCCCCTCAACCCCCACAAGGGGGCTCTACCCCCTTGACCCCGCAAGGGGAGCTATCCCTTGACCCCACTGGTGGCTACCGCCCTCGGGCCCCTGCTTCAATATTACAAAAACAAAAAAAAAATTGTGGGGGACTGCACCGACCAATTGTGCAATTTTTAAAGGAGACATTTGCCATTGTAATTAATATTTTTAATGATTATTCACTATGATTTGCCATTGTAATTATTATTTTTACCAATTATTCATCAAGATTCACCAAGATTTTACAAGAATTTCTATAGTATGCATAGATTCTCCAGAGAAATTATAGCACTTATCCAAGATTCGCTAGGATTTTATAAGGGTTTTTAGTCAAGGTTCCTTAAAGATATCACTGGACAACACCATCTCCATCCATCAACAAGTTACTCATCTTTTGTGTCTGATCGATCACCATCCCTATCTTTTCTATCACCTGCTTGGACATGTGTAAACCCTACCTCCTTCATGACTCCTACTTAGTGCAATATCGCTTGGTCAATAGTATTCTCATTTTGAGCACCATAGCTATTTCAAAATCCCCTACCCCTACCCTACTCCAGTAGGGTAAGCTTATCCATCTATCTCCAAATCCAACTCACTTATGTAGTTATTGCCAAGGTTGAGCTCAGAATAGAACTATCTATTGTGGGCCCCCAGATCATAACATGACAATATTGTCACATAAGTGGCCCTTTCTACCCTATCTCATCTTGACTTTAGAAGCATACGTGAAGCTTCCCCACCTCACACAGATCCTTTCATTGGATTGGAGATAGAACCTTTTCGCCTTCTCGAGATCAAATAAAGATTCTCTAGTCTAGTAAATAATAGGCCCCTCAATTATTATTGCAGGAATTTTAGTGTTGTGTTCTTGCCCACAATTAATTGGTCTAGTAAGTCAGGTGGCGAATTCTTCTCATAAGCAAATTGGAGAATTGCTAACGAGAGACCTGGTCAAAGCTTTGTTCCTTTAGTCCATCAATGAAACTACTTTTTCATGATCGAGGGTGGATGGGAGACCCTATCTACCTATCCCAGGGCTGGGGACCCGTTCCAGGCATGTTTACCCCTAGCTATAGATTGTGTGGGGGAGGGAATTGAAGGTTGAAGAACTAGGAGGATCGAAGGCTGGATTTGATGATTTGATGAGCCAAGTGGAAATAAGAAGGCTAGTTGGGGTTTCCAAAGCTCCCACCCAAGGGTTTTTCGCCATCATTTATCTTCTTGAACACAAGAATGGATGGATAGTAATAGTAGATCTAACCCCCTAGCTACTAAAATGGTTCTAATCTGGGTTGGGTGGGAGGCAATATATATGTTGGCCTAGTTGGGGGGGCATCACTTTCCACCCACCCTACAAGGTGGGGGTTAAGATGGGGCACCCCTTGGGGCCCACCCTAGGAAAACCCCTAGAGATAGTTGAAGGATCAACCCTTCCTCCCTACCTAGGGTGATATACTTACTCATCAAAACATTTCTGAGAACCCCTTTGTTCCATATCAATTATCCAATTTTCCAGTCCAAGAATCCTCTTGTTCAATCTTCCTCCCTTCTTATCCTCACTCCCCCACTTCTCATCTCCTTATTCCCTCCCTCTCTACTTCTCACTCCCACCCATAAGAAGATAAGAAGCCTTTTCATAGCCTTAGATAATAAAAATGAGGGGCAACTATAGATAGATAGATGGATAGATAGATAGCCCCAAGGAGGGTGGGAGGAGATAATAGGGGTTTGTCCAAAGAAACCCCCAAATCCCCCAACTATTGCCTCTCACCCACACTCAATTAGTTGTAGGGTGGGTGGGAGGAGGAGGGTCCTCTCCCACTCATCCTGGTAGGGGTGGGTGGGAGGCCCGCATATAGTTCTAGGAGGTAGATTAGTTGTTGGCTACTAGGATTAATAGATTGATCCATGGACAAATGGCATGACACATTGTATTGTAGAGGTCCGGCTGGGAGTTTGAGCTTCCAATTCAATGTCAAGGGAAGATCTGATCAAAGTGCACTGAGATCTCACTCAATGTCATGCCTATTGTTTCTTTTGGGTCCTGATGGTTATGAATTTGGAATCGTTCGAGGGGAAGTTGCTAGCTTCTGATCTCAAACTCAAGGATTTGCCTCAAGTGTCGGACAAGGCGCCTCCACCCCTTCCTATTCTACAGGATCATCATATGGTCCTTCTAAAATGGAATGGATTATGGGGTTATGGCTATAGATGTGGGAAGGAATATCATGGGAAATGGAATTGAATCTCCAACTGAAACCTCTTGTTTTGTTGCCTCTGCTCATACCACCCTGGGGTTGGGGAAGAGCGAGTTCATCGACGAGCTCACTGACACCATGAATGGGATATCTCACTCCCACCCAACCTAGGACTTGGATCTAAATATATATTCATGCCCACACACCTCACTTTTTTGATGCTAGTTCCTGAACTGGATAGAGTGTGGGAGGGATGCCAATTCAATGGATGGAACCTCTCAAATGGACTTTGCAATAAGCTCGGACTCTAAGCAGTTTTCACCTCTTGAAAGGCCCTTCCCCAACCCCCAAGAGGTGAAAATATAACTTATTCATGGTTAATGGGGATAACTGAGTATTGATAGCATACGTCATGGATACTATGGGACCAAGGGCTAGTATTCTCACTCAGTTAATGGAGATAGGGATGGCTTTGGAAACGAGGACTAGCACGTAGTTAGCTTGATGGGTTGACTACTACCTATATCATTAATCAGTAAGGTGACACCTCTTAAGGATGGGTCTTGGGGAGTAGGCATGATGTTACTATAGTCAAGGGAGAGAAATGGTCAGTTGTACGTGCTCAGCTAATAAGACAGGCCTACTGTAGAGACGATGGTTCCAACTCGTGCTATCAACATCAGCTAGTAGGGTTGCTAGGTATTATGCAGATCATCCGGTAGCAGTTCGAGATGGCGACGAGTAGTGAGTAGAAAATAACCATTGCAAGCATTCTAGTCTAAGGCCAAGCTTTTCAGTTATAAGGTGTTTAAAGCAGGGTTTGGTAGGATAGTAAAGCAAGGGGAGTAGCTAGGTTTGTGATACCTTGGGATCGTGACATGGACTCAGTGAGAAGAGATTCTTGACCCCCCCAAATGATATTAACCATCCACAATAATATATTTGAGGGGGCCCACCCAACTATCATCCACCCATGGGGCACCTTCAACTAATCTACCTCCTAGGGGGGCTACCCAACTCTGGAGATAGTTGTGTGGGGAGATAGGGTTGGATCAAATTTGAGGGTCCTATAGTTTCTTTAGGGAAAGTTTTTTATGGCTAGGTAGGCTAAAATTCCCTCCCCTACCCACCCATCCTAGTAATTTATGTATGTCAAGTGGGAGGTCCTGACATTTAGGTTATTATTTATTCAACCAATTGGTGTTTTTGTCTAGCTGATTAGCCCTAGTCCATCTAATTCTGTCAGTAGTTGCTTCTCTCCCCTTCTCTTCCCCTCTAATGGCAACCTACATCAGGAAGGCATGGCAATCTATTCCCTTCACAATCCTTCCTTCATGGTTGGGCTCTCTATCTCAGTAGTGGATATGTGTAACATCTGATTAGCTAGGTGAGGCTATCCTGGGTAGGTGTTTTCTAGGCCCTAACATCGACTAGGGATCATCTGCTCAGTAGACCAAACCTGCAGAGGATCCTGAGCCTTTGTAATCCCCATATGTATATTCCATAATGAGGCCCATGTATGCATTATTATGTAATGGGCCCTTGACCCCCTATCATGCTTCTTTAGCACGCGTAACCATTACAACGATCTAAACCACCCTACCATCTCACACCTATCTTGGTTGATTGATTAGCCTCGGTCATATCCACTACTTACCTCATTGAGTGCAACCTTCTACTAATTCATTTAGCTATGTTCTATGTATAGTATAAATGATTTCTCTATAAGAATTAGATCTTCTCTAGCTCCCTCAGAGTATCGATCCAAATCCCTTACTATATCTGCTTTGTGATAGGGAACTGAATCAATAGGTTAGGGTCCACTACATCAAATGTTGGGTAGTCAACTAAATCTATGACTTAAACCCCTCTAATGTCATATCCACTGATCCTAGCCACACTTTGCCTCCCATGCTTTTTGTTGCTGATAGTCATTTATGAGTCAACTAGTGCAAATGCAAGGTTATTTGGTTTAGTTCTAACACCAAATCAATTGAATAATTTTAGTCAATAGTAGCTTGGTTCAATGGATATGAAAGAAACTACTACCCCATCAGCAACAGGTGAACTCTTACCTATACATGGAGTAGGTAAGCCTCTGTATCTTGATTTGAAATGGGCAAGCTACTCTTGAATAGGCAAGCATGTTTGGTTATTAATTGATTTGGATGCTGATGACACTATTGGCTTTGTCCAAAAACTATAATTGGAGGGGGACCTAATGATGCAATAAGGGTGTGGTTGTGGTTTACTAAGCTCAATCAGATGGATTTGGTTCACCAATTGCAACGATTTTATGTACTTGCTTTAGAAACAGGCCTAAAGCCTTGTAGCCCTACCTAGAGGGTTTTTCCCACTTATCTTTCACAATTTTAGCCCACTTGGAAAAATCATATTTTTTTTGGATACCCATTTCCCTATTATTTAACATATCTCGACTATAGGGTAGGGTGTTTCAAAGTGTTTGTCTCAAAAATTGAAAATACAGTCTGCTAGAAGGGCTAATTAGGCCTAATTAGGCCACCTTCATTAAGGAACTTGCAACAAACTTGGACTTCTAACTCCCAAACCACTTGGGAACTTTGAAGCATATCAAAAATGACTTGATTTGCCCAACCACACCCTCCAAACTCACTTTTATCTCCAAAACTTATGATTGTCCAGTTTTGAGGCCTAATACATCGTCTTATTAGGCCAAGATGTTGTCAAACTTGCTCAAAACCTCATCTCCTAGTTTGCAAAGGGTTGTGACACCTAAAACTAATGTAATTAATTCCATCCCATTGATCTTGAGGTTCATGGGTTAGTGGAATGGCCAAAATTGTATTTTTGTAACTTTCCAAACCCTAGTTTAGGGTTGAGGACAGTTTTTAGAAAATTAGTGATATCTCCTTTATTCCTTGGTGAAAAATTCTCAAACCAAGTGCATTCAATAGGTATCTCACCCCTCTTTTAATCCTAATCAATTTACCCCCTTGAAGATACCATACAAATGCAAGGTACGGTCTATAGCAACACTTTTTCTTAAGAAACAAATGACTATTTTTTAGAAAATTTAACTTTTCTCCTTTATTCCTCCATGGATCAGGTTGCTACCACTTGGATATGGAAGGAGATTCATACCTTTATCAAATTAAAACAATATTCTTCCCTTATTAGGTTGTACATCCCTATAGTATGGTCAAATACATCAGAAAATGCAGAAAAATATGAAATTAGAGGCTTTTTTATAAACAAGTTTATACCAATCAAAATTTTTGCCTTTCCTCCACTTGGCAAAGGCTTTAAATATCAATATGATTCTATCTCCCATTGGTGGTGACTATTTTTAAATGGACATGACCGATGGGAGGCTTTTACATCATGATTTTGTTAAGTAATATGCATAATTTACAATTGTTTACACTAGTACTTTATGACTCTAGACTTAGGAAATTTTATTCTTTTGGGACCTTATTACATAAATGAGGACTTATGACTCTCTTTATGACCTTCTTTTTTCTCTATTCACCAAGCCAAAATAGGCCTAGGTGCTCCTGCACCACCTAAGGTGGGTGGGTGCATGATAGTTCAGGTTGGGTGGGTTGATCCCTCAAAAAACTACATTGGGTGGGTGCCCTTTTTTCACATTATTGGGGCTTTGGATCTCAATCTTGACCCATATGGTATGTGTGGCGAGGTAATGGCACTGAATCTATAGGGTGTTGGGTCAATTATTGGCTCTTAAACTAGCTAGCTGGTAGTGATGCTAGCACTAGGTCAAATGAATCGGCTGGCTCCACTACTTCAGGATCCACCATTACTGGTGCTGGATAGAAACAAGCAACTGCTGAGAGGGATGCTGTGGGACTAGCCTCCTAGCTTGGACACCTGGCTTGTGTGGGCATGGTAGTGGTACAGTTGCTTGTCCATGCCTCTCCTACTTCTGTGTGGCTATGCCAATAGCCTTGGATTCTGGTGCATTTGTATCTTGATTTGGTCCTTCTAGTCCTGCATCCCTCCCACAACAATAGAAAAGAGCACATGGTTCAGTATGGTATATGGTTCAACTACTGGATCAATCATTGCATCTGGTTCTAGCTATCTAATTGATTTTTGAGTTGTTGTATCTGCCACTAGTTTATTTATTTATTTATTTTATTTTTTATTTATTCCCCACCCATCAATCTACTTGTTAATACTTTGGGGAACACCCAAGTATATAAGATCTCATTTTCTCTGGCCCCCCTACTCAAATAGAGTTAATTTTGAATCCTAATAAAATATGAAGGGCCATGATCCTTTCTTTGTTTTTGGGGCCTATCGAAACAATGTGGTTGGGGGTTAGGCGATCCCTTTGGTCCAACCCATGGCTCTCTCTCATCTCACTTTCTATCTTCTTGGGTGAAGGCAGTGGTTGGGGGAGAGCCCTGAGGGGAGCTATACCCCCTACGGTGGATGGGAGGATGAAGGTTTGCAAACCCCTGAGGTAGTGGGGGCAATTCATCACTACATCTACATGATACTAGACTACCTGGCTAGCCCCTGGAGTTGTAGAATGAAGGGCAACATATTGTGTATCAGTCAGAACAAAAATAACTCCCCCCACTTGGGGCCCTCCCACCCCACCCCTACTATTCACCAGGGTAGTTCTATGATATATACATCTATAGTTCTTTCTCTCAGGAGGCCGAGCCATATCATATATAGTATAGTTTCCACCTTCTTTCATATTATTGTACCTCTATCTATCAATCAAGTGCCCAAAATCTTGGTGCATGAAGAGATCTCGGTGGGGCATTGACTAGTGGATGGCTATGTATTGTAGATAGATATTTTTCTATCTGGCAACTGAGCATAAATGGGCCTACACTACACTACATCCTCAAGCCAGTTATTTTAGAGTTGCGACTCTAGTGTATCACCTGGTTGGGTTACCCACTGTAGATCTATCTCTCCTCTGTCACTCATCCTCCACACATCAATACCATTAGCTGATAGGGCTATATCTCAAGTGACATCACATCTCAACTCAAGTAGAGGTGGAGAAGAACAATCTATTCTCTTGATTGATCCTTTATTGTTAGTTCTAGATGGGTACTCAAATTATAGGTAAGCCCTACCCAGGGAAGCCCTGGCTTATATCTAGTTGTTGGATTTTGAATGAAGACATACGATGTGGTAAATTCCCTTAGTATCAACAAACCTCACTCAACCTTCATTCTTTATGAGCTGATACTAATCCAATCTAATCATAACCAAAGGTTGAGGAATGATGAACTAACTCTATTCTAGGTGCTCAACCCTCAGGGGTTTGCCACTATCATCCACCCCCACCCCGGGCCCCTAGAGGGTCAAGGCCGAGTATATGGTATGGCAAAGACCTACTATATAGAGCTGGGGGGAGGAGGGTATTCTCCATATATATCTATATATCCCTTATCCCTATCCCTACCTAGTTGTCGGGGGTGGGCTTGGGATGGGTGGGAATGATAGGGCTACTAGACCATAGTTTGGAGAGTTGACCCCTACCCCTATCCCAAGGTCACCATCATATAGATAGACATAGGTTGCCAAATATATGATTAGGATTAGATAATCTCCCCTACACTATATATAGATAGACCCTCCCCCCTTGACTATATAGATAGATAGATCTTGGTGTCATATTCATGTTGAGGGCATTGCATATAGATATAGAAGTGGCCCCAAAGAAAATACAAGTTATCACTAGATGATCACATTGCTATAGACATAGACAAAAGACATGTTAAATATAGAATCTAGATCTAATTGTATTAGGATTAGAAAGGTTTCCCATAGATCTATGTGCCTATCTCTAGGTCCAACTTTATTTGGGAGCTTGAGGGCCCTATATATGGTACTTATGCGCCTCTATCCTATATGATATGCACTGACCCCCTCAATTTCAATCTCTATGGTAGTTCTCTCGAAAGCATATGAGATGGGCCCTCCAAATAGATATATAGGGGCAGCTATATAGTCTAGTCTAATCTAGTTAGTAGGTACTTCACCATCTGTAGCTAGCATAGTCCCTCGCCACTCAGATAATTGGCTAATCATGAATGAAATGGGAACAACCCCCTATGTTATGAAGGTAGGATCCCTGACAGACAGTGTTACCAATCTGGGTAAGATCTATCCTCAAATAATGGAAACTTGAAGGCACTCTAGATACACTCATCCATCTCTTGATCTCTAAGGACTCATTGGGAGAGGACCCCCAGCCCCATATAGATGTGGGATAGGGCCCTTCAAGCATAGTGGAACATCTGATCAACATTGCCCCCATATATAGATAGGGCTTCAGTTGAGCCATGCCCTAGTTGACCAAACACTAGAATTGGCCTTATTTTCATTGGCCAACCCCTCTACTAAGTCTCCATCTTCCTAATTAAATTTGGGTGGACGGTGTGGGTGGGAAGTACCCCCGGGAGGTATATGTCCTTTAATAGGTGGGTGGGAGCTAATATTCCTCAGACCTAGTTTCTTCAATTAGTTGTTTCCCCCAAGAAATAAACATTTTGAGGGTTCTAGGCAAACCCTTTGGGGGGTGGGGGGTGGGGGTTTAATGGATAAGAGAAGGTTGGGTGGTTGGGAGGCCCAACTAATATATGGGTGGGTGGGAAGCCCAACTAATATATATTCAGGGTTCAGGGGCTTCTAAGGTTGTATAGATTAAAATTCACAACTCGATCAAGCCAAACCTAAAGAAACTCTAGGGCCCTTTCCTATTATTGGCTATTGGCCACCCTTTAGAATATTAGGGGGCCCACCTGACTCAATTAATTTCTTAATTGAGGGCATCCCTTTCTATAGGAGGCACTCAACCGATGCTCCTCTATATGTCAGGGGAGGAGTGAGAGAACCCTTGGGAAAGGAGGCCAAGGGCATAGATATATTCCTTATCCAATCTGGAGGGAAAATCCCTATAGTAGGGCTTGACTAAGGAATGAAGAATACGTATGCTCTGATTAGAATATATGTGCTCTAACAGGAAGGATAGTATCTACTAGCTCCCACAGTTGCTCCATTGGCCTATATATATGAGTATGGCATGTGTGAATGAATGAAGTTGTCTGCATTGTCTAGGATGGCCCATCTATCTATATAGGGACAATATTGTGTAAAGTATGCTACCCATAACTATATCACAAAAAAATCATCACATTGATATAAATAGAAAATATAAAACATAAATATTCTATACTTATGTACAAATATCAATTTGCATCTTACAAATAGATGTGCCAAGTCTAGGTGTTAGCACAAGAAATATAATATACAATGGTACATCTTTGGCTCTCATGCCCTATAATAACTCCTTACGATAACAATATAAATGTACAAGAATTATACAAGTATGATAAATGACTAAAGTCACTGTCACCGACTGCCACTAACCCACATGGTCTTCCACAAGCAAACAGACAAGAACATGGTTCAGGCCCTTTCCACCCAACCATGATGCATTACACTTCCCTGGAATCCTTCCTAACATGAAGGATACTTGACCCTACACGAAGTGTCTAGAAACTTGGAAACAATAGGTAAGAGGAAAAACTTGGTGCAACTTGATGTCTCCATGCATTTCTAACTAGAATGTGCATTATCTCATAATCAAGATGTGGCAGAGAAACATATCAATATAACTAGGCAATTTCATCTATTTCAATGAACACACAACTTTTTCTAGAGAACTTATATATATTGACAGATCCTGAAAAGAAGATTAACCTTCTCTATTCTCCCACATTAGGCACCGTATCCTGGAAGGTAAGCCCAACATACCCATAGAAAAAGATAACTATTTTCTTTACAAAACAATTCAGGTAACACATGCATTTGCCTAATAATAATTACTAATTACTTTCTTGCAAAAAGAATATGAATACATTTTTCAAGCAAGTAAAAGATCTATATGATGTATGCATATCATACTTCTAGCAATGAGCTTCATGCATGATTTATTTCAAATAACCATGATACTATCCATACTCAGATTTTTCTAACCATTTCTCGATTTATGCAATAGGTATAAGAGAGTTGAGTTATATAATAATATATGCTAGTATTGTTTATGATAGAATTTATATAGATATCAATATGTTAAATATACATAATCCAATAAATATTTTCATAATTAACTATCTTTAATATAATTTTATAAATACAAATAATCACCTATAAACATCATGCTAAAAATAGCAATAAAGATAGACAGTCACTAATTAATACATATCTTAGAATTGAAATTTTGGGTAAAGCTGATTTGTTTATATGATTTAAAAAACTTAGTTGTACACCTTCCATAAACATTTTAGAGAAACCCAATTCATAAAACTAAGTTATTGATGCCACAAAAGAATATTTTTTCTCATGACAGATTTACCAGTTTACATAAAATAGTCCACTTATTTTAATAACTAAAAACAAAATATAAAAGATGAAATTATAAAAATTGGAGATAAATTTTATCCCCTAATTTAAAACCATATATCTAGAAAATAGAAATACTTAGATCACGGTTTAAGAGATATGTCTAAACTAAGATAGGTTATTATTTTTCTTTTCATTCTCTTCCCAAGTTTTCTATTATGTTTTTTTTTCCTATACAAGAAATTAATATTTCAATATTCTAAAAATCATATTTGAGAAGAATTTTAGCTTGCATTTGCAATTTGTTTGAACATTTTGATTAGAGAAGAATTTTAGTTTAGAGGAGGAGGTCGCCTGTGTCTACATTAAGGAATGCGTGGAGTATCTAGCTTCCTTATTGTATCTGTAAGATGTTTGTAAGTTTTCTGTTGATTTGATTAATGAAGCAAAAGGGTCATTCATACATTGTAAATCATATATGACTGCGTACTTTAAATACAAGTAAATCTAGGATTCTGCGTCTATTTTCAGAGTGTTTTCTAGCTCTTACTTGTATCTGAAATACTACCTCTTTGAAAGTTTGCAATCTTGAATGTGTGTTCATGAAAATACTCAGGGCTTCACATTTGGAGATTTATGTCTGTGGATTTGATCAAGTTTGATGTATTTCTTATAACGTGAATAATAGAGCATTTAGATCCTATAGTAGAATGATATTCAATTTGAATTTCTCTAACTTTTCCCCAAACATTTGAAGTAATTAGCTCAAACGCAGAGATTTTAAGAAAATTGTCTTACATTTGAAAGGAGCATAGAGAATTGTGTTAATATTTGACAATCTTCATATCAATTTGAAAAGAAAAGCTTGTTTCATTATAAATCATACAAAGTTTTGTGATATAGTAGTAAATTTATGCAAAGAGATGGATAATTTGTTGATATTTGCAACAATTTGTATAATTCAAGTCTAGTGAGTCATAGATCACCTTAAATCAATAAGGCCCCTTGCATATTATAGTTTCACATTAACCTATTGAATTGTCCACAAGGTCAAGACCTGACCATACAGAAACTTGGTATCAAGAACTCTTAAGTGATTTCTTCATATCTTTCAAGACAATTTAGGTTCATTTTGTGAATTTTAACTTTTGTTATGAATGTGTAAAAACAATCATCAACACTTCCATTGGAAACAAACTTAATTGCCTACCTTGCAGGGGTGGGTGGGTGGATGTAGTTTCCAATATATATATATATCCTCCCATCCACAACTACCCTACTATCGATAGGGCCCTTGCACCCAGGCTCACCATTAATAATAAGTGCACCTCTAGGGACTAAGTAGAAATTGGTAAATCCATGGAATAGGATTCAACCAATTTCTCGCAGATCTATTCTAATAGGGCGGTTGGGTGCAACCTACCTTTAGATAGTAGGGCTCCTCATAATCTGAACGAATGGTGGAGGGAAGGGGGTTCGAAGGGGGTTGGTATTTGAATCTCTAAGAACTAACATTACTAATCCAATGATGAATCAATTACTTATACAGAGGTTAGTGGTGCAACACTTTGATGATGAAAGTTAGAGTTCTATGAACCAATGGTGTACTTCTTGACATATCTTTAGGCATGAGTGGGTTTTATGGATCCTATTATTTGATGATTCTAGCCCTCCCCCCCAATACTTTACCGAACTACAATAATAGATGCAGAGGGGGTCATCAATTCAAGTGATCATGTCTATAGCCACGATTCTGAGAACAAAAATAGAAAGTACCAATAGGCAACTATCTCCTCCCCCACCCCAGATGATGGTGGGAGAAGGAAAAACAAAGGGTTGGTTGTAGAGCAATGAATAAAGAATGGATTAATGGTGGATTGAAACCTATAATAGTGTAACACAATCAATGGAATTGAGAGAGCATAGTGATGTGAGCTGAGGTATCCAAAATCTAGTGTCTGAGAAGAAATAGAAGTGATGACACCAGTGATTATTTTAGTGGTGAATCATCACCAATTAGCGAATAGTTAAAATCGAGACCTCCAGAAATGGTGAATAGTACAAGCTAAAAAGGAGACTGAATCGCTAGGTTTTTACAAAAAATAATTTTGTCTTGGTTAATTCACCTATGTATTATTATTTTTAACTAATAAATTGAATTGATTCACCATGTAAATGATGCATCATTGGAACTGATTCGCCAATAGTCTATAATATAATTACAAGTCCTAATTATATTCTCTAGTAATATTATATTCCTACTGTTAATTTTGGGGCAATATCGCCACTAATAATAAATTAACATTTTATTTAGGGATATTTTAGCTTTGAATAGAGGTTTTATTTATTACCGTTGATTAGCTTTTTAATAGGAGGGCTGCAGGTCAATTTCGTGACCTATATGCATGTGCCTTTTAAAAGGCTTCTTGAGGCCCAGAATTTATTTTTTCCATGACCTATATACACGTGCCTTTTAAAAGGTTTCTTGAGGCCCAGAACTTGTTAAACAGAAATTTCGAGCCTCAAGAAGCCTTTTAAAAGGCACGGGCATATAGGTTGCAGAATTGACCTGCAGCCCTTTGATTAAAAAGCTAATCAACAGTTGCAATTTCATGTTTCTTTTAGTTTTATTTGTAAAGTGAGATTTTTAAAAAGTAATTAATCCATGTGTGCTCTAATGCATTTTGAATAGTGAGATTATGCTTGGTGGCGAGGGGCTCTGCCCCTTGACCCCATCTGTATCGCGACCAGAGCGCACCGGGGCCACTATCCCCAGACCCCCGTGAGAGGGCGTTGCCCCCTTGACCCCCACAAGGGGGCTCTGCCCCCTTGAACCCGCAAGGGGAGCTATCCCTTGACCTTGCTGGTGGCTACCGCCCTCCGGCCCCTGCTTCAATATTACAAAAAACAAAAAAAAATTGTGGAGGACTGCACCGACCAATTGTACAATTTTTAAAGGAGACATTTGCCATTGTAATTAATATTTTTAATGATTATTCACTATGATTCGCCATTGTAATTATTATTTTTTACCAATTATTCATCAGGATTTGCTAGGATTTTACAACAATTTCTATAATATGCATAGATTCTCCAGGGAAATTATATCACTTATCCAAGATTCACTAGGATTTTATAAGGTTTTTTAGTGGTGGTTGCTTAAAGATATCACTGGACAACACCATCTCCATCCATCAACAAGTTACTCATCTTTTGTGTCTGATCAATCACCATCCCTATCTTTTCCATCACCTACTTGGACATGTGTAAACCCTACCTCCTTCATGACTCCTACTTAGTGCAATATTGCTTGGTCAATAGTATTCTCATTTTGAGCACCATAGCTATTTCAAAATCCCCTACCCCTACCCTACTCCGGTAGGGTGAGCTTATCCATCAATCTCCAAATCCAACTCACTTATGTAGTTATTGCCAAGGTTCAGCTCAGAATAGAACTATCTATTGTGGGCCCCCAGATCATAACATGACAATATTGTCACATAAGTGGCCCTTTCTACCCTATCTCATCCTGACTTTAGAACCATACATGAAGCTTCCCCGCCTCACACAATAATCATATAGTCACCTTTATACAATTAACTATGGTAATGAAATCACACATTATTTATAAAATGCATTAAATCAACACTTTACACCAAACATAATTCAATAGAGCTTATCCAATTTAACCATAGAATTAAAATATCACAGGCTCATAAAGAAACTAGAAATGAGGGATGTAACAATATATAGACATATATAATTAATAATAAATATATCAAAAATTAGTTACTTTAAATCTATTTAATCAAAAGAAGAAAAGAGAAAATGATTATATGGTGAAACCATGCATTTGGAAAGAACATACATAGTAAGTAGAATTGCATATATATAACTAATCATTAAATGGCATAACCACAAACAATATTCAAAGCAAAATGCACAATCAAACTATGTATCCATGTTACGTGAATGCATAACGAAGCCATTCATTAATGCAATATGTAATGATGCAATATGTCTGAAACTACGTGAGTGTGTGTGTGTGTGCAATGGTTTTTCATCATGCCAACTCTTTTTGGTGGCTAGGACACTTCTACCTCAACCATGTTCTTGCCTTCAACATGTTCCTACACTCAACCACACTTAAATTATTGGTAATAGGTTCATGTTGAACACACAAAAGTACTTAGATGGGGGATGAATTGGTACTTAATCAAATTACCTTACTTTCTGCAACATTCAAATTAATTTGACTATTCAAAACATGAGAAGTACAAGAACACAAAGATGCACAACCATAGCACCAACTTTACATGGAAAACCCTATAGACACCTAAAAATGGTTACAACCAATTTCATACACCCACGCATTCAACCCTAATCCACCCACATCACTTCGTCCGATTCAACTATTTATTAAATATTTTTTAATTATTTAATTAAGTTATTCTGCACCTTTATCATGTCATAAAAATCAAATTCCTATAGTTTAAAAATTAAATATTTTTGACTATAGTCCATTCCAAAAATTAAATAAATTACCATATTTATTTAATTCCCTGTTTTGTGCACTTTTGATTACTTTTTGTAATCATAATTATTTTCTTCTAATCCATGTGCATATGAATTAACTTTAATTAATTCATCATTACAAACCCCCATGTTGCTAGAAGTCCACTTGTCATCCAATGTACACACATGTATATGACAAGTGGTACTTTGGAAGCATGGGAAAATCTTTCAAATCGAGTACATTTGTCCTCTTTCTTCCACCCCACTCCATGTGTCACTATTCATCTCAATTTAAAATTCCATGTGGCACTATTTGAACACTATTCCTCTAATTTTAAATTCCACTTGTCCTCTCCATGGAATTTAAAATTCCTCACAAAGTCCAAGCCTTACCTTTTCATAAATGAGTCCTTACATGTCATACACCTACTCAATCTTGGCCATCCATCCATTCAAACTTGCATTCTCATCCATTGATCATCCCTTGAATCTTGGGGAAACCTCCTCATCCAATCCAATCATGCCATTTGTCCAATTTTCCTTGCTTGAGGATCCTCAAAAAATCTCAACCATTGATCCTTCAAATTGATCCTAGCCCTCCAATCCCATCCTCAAAAATCTATAAATTGAGGCCTCCACCTCCCATTTGAAATAAGTTATTTTATGCAAGAAAACTCTGCCAATTTGAGTGCTCAACGTATAGAATTAGTTCAATTCTATCATAGTTTAGTAATAGCATAGTATATCCTAGAGTAAATCACTACTTATGTGCTTAGATAGGGTGCAATTTAGATAATTAGTGCATTAGTAGTTTAACTCAATCTTGAGGTGCCTTGGACTTGAGATTGGGTGCATTTTAGGTGTAATTTGCATCTATTTTCTCATCTTCATAGGTAGACATTTTGGCACACCCGGTGGGACCCCCACCACCTTAACCCTAACAAAAGTTATATGTTTTGTAGTGTTTTTCTTGTGATAGGTCGGATCAAGACCTAAACTTCTCTAGATTAGTGCCTATTTGGCACATCAGCACCTATCTGACAGATCAGCGCCTAACCCAGTAAATCAGTGCACATCCAAAAAAGAGGTAAAATCACTAATTTCTAATGGGTTTTAGGTTAAAGTCAATATTTTATACTTGCATGATGTTCTAAGTGATGTTTTACTGACTTATTGGCCACTTTAGCTCTCTGTTTTGTAGGAAAAATCAATTTTACAAGGAGGAGGTATTGTCTGTCTCAGATCAACACCTAGTCCTCTGTATCAGCACCCAGTCCCACAGATTGGCGCATAGTCCTAAATTGGGTTTTTTGACTATACTTTAGTTTTGCAGCCTCATTCAACTGTCAAGGAGCTCATAACAAACTACTAACATGTTCCTTGCAGGGATTTATTAAATTAGAACATGTTATTGTTAACCTTTTTTCCTCTGTCCATAGCCAAACAGTTAACCTGGTATTTTCCTTGAAAATCTCTTTGAAAAGATCCCTATAAAACAAGGTGCCAAATTTCCCAGAGGCCTTTCCTAAGAAACCTTACCATTGGAAAGAGCTCAAAAAAATAGGCAGGTTTGCTTTTTACAGCACCCTGAAATTCGTCCAAACGAAGAAGTTATGCACGGTCAAAGTTTCAGTCAACTGATAGTTCAAATGGACATTTTGGCGGGCTCTCAAAAGATTCCATTAGCCTTTTGAAAATGATCGCCGTGGATCACGACACGTGTCAATGACCAAGCGCAGTTTCTAAAAGTTTCAATATTGCCGTGGAGGGCAACACGTGTCGGCTTCCGCCAACGTTTCATCAGAGTTTCAAAGTTTGTAAGCCGCAACTTCCTTAATGTTTCCTCGCAGTTTCTTATTGTTTCTGAGAGTGGCATGGATGGCACCATGCGGAGCCTCCTGAGGGACACATAAGAGGCAATTCAAGAGCCCTGCGGACAGAGATAGGTGGCAGCCTTCGCTATGTTTCTGAAAGTTTCCTGGCATCCGTTGCCGATTTCGTGAGCCCCTTTTTCATTAAGTTTCTTAGAGTCCCTACGGATGCCGACACCTGTCACTTTCTACTGAAGATCCTTTACTATTTCTAGATGGGGCGGAACGCTCCACGTGTCCCTTGCAGTTTTTGCAGAAGTTGACGCATGTCAGCTTCCGCGTGAGTTTCTTTTTGTTTCGGTGCGAAGCTCAGAGAGGTGGTGGGCCCCTTTATGTTTCTAAAGTGATGCAGAACTCGACACGTGTCAACTCCCGTGTGAATCTTAAATGAGTCTCAAAAAAGTTTCTATCTTGTTTCTCTCTGCGCGGAGTGTGCCATGTGTTTGCTTCCACGAAGTTTCTGAAAGTTTCAAAGAGAGCGTGGAAGCCGACAAGTGTCAGCCTCCGTAGTAGTTTCTATATGTTTCAGGGGCTTGGCGCAGGTAGGGTGGATCCCAGTAGGAGCTCGGTTCCTATTGATGATGCCATGGATTGCGACAGGTGTCACAAGCAAAGGCCCGGTTAGAAGGTTTCGGTGTGGGCGCGCGGAGCGACATGTGTATCATACAGGGCAGTGCGGAAATCGCCACGTGTCGGCTTCCGCGTAGGTTTCCAGTAGGGGCTTCTCAAGAGGGTGATACACGATGGACCTAGCAAGAAAAATAAAATGCAACTAAGGGTGTTTTTCAGGTCCACAGCTTGTATGTTCACGCAGACAGTAGGGTCCGTAATATGCAAGGTCTTTTGGTGCCCGTTTCTTATATAGACACAGCCCGGACCCGATGGCATTTTTCAATAGTTTCATAAGGAGCTTCAGGTCCGCAGCTTGCATATTAGGTTTGTATGTGCTGAGACAAAGTAAAGATACTAAAGCGATATACACACAAATGCAGAAGCGATATACACAGGCAATTGACCAAACTTTGACCACCTATATCTCCTCCGTTTTAACGAATTTTCACATGCTGTAAGAGGCAAAGTTGTGTATTTTCTTTCCCTCTTTCATTTGGCAGGCTTTTCGGGAGGTTTTGTGACATTTTTGGCAGATGGAGATTTTTGGGGGCATTCATTACAGCAGATATGGCAAGCAGCTGTCAGCATTCAATGCTAGGTTATCCTCCACCATTCTGAGGATTAGATCGATGACGCGGCTATTTGCATTGAAGACCTAGAATATCTCCCACTTGCCCCTGTTCCTGATCTTTTGCACCATTACTCTTGGAAGGTGGACGTCCCTTTAGGAGGATTTTTTTTCTGATTGCAGCTCCCTGAATGGATTTTTGTAACTGACCTATGTCAATTTTTGTATTGCTATATAAGCTGAGGCTTATGATGCAATAAGGGTTGGAACTTTTTAGCATAGAAGCTCTTCTGTTTCCAAGCAAAGCTCCTTTCTATACTATAACCTTGCTTTCCTATTGAATATATGCAAGTTATCATACCTTTTTACTGATTTTCTAGTTCTGTGTGAATCTGCATAGGGTTGTCTATGAGCATCTCTGCTCCTCTCAATCATATTGTCTCTTGCCTCTGCTAGAATCACCTAATCTGTGTATTCCTGCTTGCTATATCTGGCTGTGTTATGCATTTCTCAATTCAGTGGAAGTCTCTTTAAATCTGTCTGGTGCATCACCCTTTCATTATTTTTAAGTATTGTTGCTTTATCTTTCATTTCAGCACATTTCTTCCCCTTTTCACCCCAAAACTTAGTAGCTTAGGTAATAACTAGACAAGGAAGCCGGCCTTCTCTGGAGGTTAGATCTCACTTAGCAAAGTCCCACACTTAGAGATCAATCCCATTGTGTCATTGGAATGCTTGGAGTCCCATTCAAGCAGGGTACAATTTCACGTGACAACAGCTTCTGGCATGCCCGGTGGGACAGGTATGATGAACTTATCATCAAAATACTGAGAAATTTGGTGTTTCTCCCAGTATTACCAGCCTTTGGAGGCAGTACAAACAACACCATGGTGACTCTAATGGCGAATCAGCTGGTTACAACAGTCCAGTTTTCCAAGCAGCTAATAAGGTGGGTGCTACTTGTTAGTTTTACTCTCATTTGACAGTTTTCTTAGCACCTGGTGACTCTTTTGATGTCCTAACTCCCACCCTAGTGTTTCAAGACCCTGTGGTTTATATTCATTCCTAACTTGTTACCTAGACTTGCTTATGTTCATGATTTACCCTTACAATGTCTAGTTATCAACACCACAGTGGTTTTTCTCCTCCATTCCATGAAAATACAGGCTATTGGCCCCCTTGTCAGCAATACCAGGCCCCCAATGCCTATGAATTTGCTCCAAACACCCCCTCTCCTCATTGCAGTCAGCAATATCAGCAAGAACATTTTCAAACCGCTCTGGTCCAGCCTTGTGAAGCCCTTTATGCTCAAAATCAAGCATACAATCCCCCTAGTCAGTCCTAAAATGCTAATTTGGGTAGCCTTGAAAGTTTCATACTGAATTATCAAAGGCAAATGTTAGAAATAGATAGAGAGGCACAGTATAACATGCAGCAAGATGAACTTGCACATCAAGCTTATTTGCATCAGCAGGAGATAGAAAATAGAAGAGTGCATGAAGATAAATTCTTGAATATGCAACTTACAGCCCAGGAAAAACAAGACAAATAGTTGCTTGCTCAAGAACAAGAGCTCGAAGTAAATAGTTTCTCTCCTATTCCCAGCTTCAAGCAGGTTCAGACTTCAAGCCAAAATCAATCTATGAAAGAGCCTCTAACTTCTCTACCATGGCAGCCTTCTTGGGTCAATCATCCTGATTATAAGATACCAAACCTTGTGAAGGCCAATCCTCTCATGCCAGTTCAAAATCAAGAAGAGGAAAAGGTTGTAGAATCTAGGCCTGTCATAATCCCAAGTTTCAGGTAGTCTTCTGCCTTGAAGGTTCCAAGTTGGAAAGGGCCATCTTTTTCACCTTATGAGGACCCTCTATCAAATATACAAACAGAAGCATGCTCTAGCATCCAGCTAGCAGAAGAAGAGCAGGGGAGGTTTTTGTTGGCTCCATATCAAAAGTTGGAAACTCAGTCAGCCCTCACTTTTCCAAGCCGACTCTATGAAGACGAGAGTCCCAAGGTCAGAATACCAAGCTTTAAGCAAGGTGAGCCTCCTAAATGTCCTAAATTGGATATTCCAAGTTTTAGAGGGCCTCATCCACTACAACAAGAGCAACCTAGACTCCACAAGTTTCCAGGCTTTAACGACTTTCTCCCTTCACAAGTCTCTGTTCCTGTGTAAACTCAAATTATAATTCCCCAGGAACAAATTTGTCCAGAGCCCTCTCCCCTCCAAGAAATTCAAAAGGATATTCAGGCTTCTTTCCCTGATGCTATTCCAATCCTCAAGGGTGGGCAAGTTGTCTACCAAGATATTTGGAAAGATGAGCCAAAAGAGGAGGTGGAAGAAGATAAAACCAATGAGGAGCAGTTTGTTCCTACACTCACAAAGATAGAATTGTTTGAACCTATTGCACCTGTGAGTATTGTTAAGGTCACTCCAAAAGTGGATGATGCTGCCCTACTTCATGAGCTACTTGATTATGTTGAGGATGAAGAGAATGAGTAGCTAGTTGTAGATATGCAGCAACAAGAAAATACTGAAAAGTTGCAAATTGAGGCTGAGCATGATAGTGAGGTTCCAAACCATAAAGAAGACCAATTATTTGCTCTATGCTAGATACTATAGAGACTGATGATGCTGATATACTTGAGGAGCTTCCATGCTTTATTGAAAATAGTGAGAAGACTAAACTTGGGCAAGAGCAAATTGTAGATTTGTTCTTTATTATCCAGCAGGGGTATCAACTTCTTGGTGGGGAGGTTTTCTCTTTTGAACATGTGCATGGCTCATTTTCTGAGCCTAAATTAGAAAATCATGAGCATCTTGTTCACCAGGTGGAGACAACCATATCTCTAATTAAGATACAGGGGCTAGGTTTTTCAGAATAGCAAGAAGAGAAGAAATCAGAATGGGGATATGAAATCAACTATGTTGATTTGCATGTCATTTCAAGGGGATGCCCAATTAGGCATCTAGCCCAGCTGGAGACACATCAAGAGAAGTCACCAATTGTCATGCTTACCTCTAAGCTTGAAGTTGAGTATCAAAATGGGTGGGATCAACCCACTTATCCACCACAAATCAACAACATCAGCAATCCATTCAGGTGGATAGGTGAGTTTATCTCCATTTTTTGAGGAGTGTTTTATCAATTTGTCATATGCCTATTTCCCCCTCATCTCTTTTTAACTACTCACATGCATGATAAACATTGTAAATTGTTAAGGAAGGGCAGTTACTTTCAAGAACCAGTTAATGGCTTTGTTTAGAGTCACCTCTAACTAGTTAGTTTAGGATTAGAGTAGGTTTTATTTCTATTTTAGTTTTCCCTTTCCCTAAGTGCTTCTGCACAGGCTGCTTTGTCATTAGGAGAGAGTAGGCCTTCTCCCCCTTTTGTGTTTTGAGAGGCAGGTCTTAGTTTTCTAGTATATTTTAAACTTGACTCCATGCCCAATGGATGCTTGAGGCCACTGATCTCACATTTAGCAAGCAAACACCCCATAGAGGTCGCCAAAGATGTTAACCTTTTTTCTTCTGTCCAGAGCCAAATAGTTAACCTGTTATTTTCCTTGAAAATCTCTTTGAAAAGATCCCTATAAAGCAAGGTGCCAAATTTCCTAGATGCCTTGCCTAACAAACCTTACCATTGGAAAGAGCTCGAAAAAATAGGCAGGTTTGCTTTTTACAGCACCCTGAAATTCGTCCAAACGAAGAAGTTATGCACAGTCAAAGTTTTAGTCAACTGACAGTTCAAATGGGCATTTTGGCGGGCTCTCAAAAGATTCCATTAGCCTTTTGAAAATGATTGCCACGAATCGTGACACTTGTCAATGACCAAGCGCAGTTTCTAAAAGTTTCAATATTGCCACAGAGGGCAACACGTGTTAGCTTCCACCAGCGTTTCATCAGAGTTTCAAAGTTTCTAAGCCACAGCTTCCTTAATGTTTCCTCACAGTTTCCTATTGTTTCTGAGAGTGGCATGGATGGCACCATGTGGAGCCTCCCGAGGGACACATAAGAGGCAATTCAAGAGCCCTACGTATGGAGACAGGTGGTAGCCTCCGCTGTGTTTCTGAAAGTTTCTCGGCATTCGTTGCTGGTTTCGTGAGCCCCTTTTTCGTTAAGTTTCTCAGAGTCCCCGTGGATGCTGACGCGTGTCACTTTCTGCCAAGGATCCTTTACTATTTCTAGATGGGGTGGAATGCTCCACGTGTCCCTTGCAGTTTCTGCGGAAGCTGACGTGTGTTAGCTTCCGCGTGAGTTTCTTTTTGTTTCAGCGCAAAGCTCAGAGAGGTGGTGGGCCCCTTTATGTTTCTAAAGTGATGCGGAAATCGACACATGTCGACTCCTGTGTGAATCTTAAATGAGTCTCAAAAAGGTTTCTATCTTGTTTTTCTTTGCACGGAGTGTGCCACGTGTTTGCTTCCACAAAATTTCTAAAAGTTTCAAAGAGAGCGCGGAAGCTGACAAGTGTCAGCCTCTGCAGTAGTTTCTATATGTTTCAGGGGCTTGGCGCAGGCAAGGTGGATCCCAATAGGAGTTCAATTCCTACAGATGATGCTGCAGATTGTGACAGGTGTCGCAAGCGGAGGCCCGGTTAGAAGGTTTCGGCGTGGACACGCAGAGCGACACGTGTATCATACAGGGCAACACAGAAATCGCCACGTGTTGGCTTCCGCGTAGGTTTCCAGCAGGGGCTTCTCAAGAGGGTGATACAGGACAGACCCGGCAAGCAAAATAAAATGCAGCTAAGGGTGTTTTTCAGGTCCGTAGCTTGTATGTTCATGCAAACAATAGGGTCCGCAATATGCAGGGTCTTTTGGCACCCGTTTCTTATATAGACATAGCCCGGGCCCGATGGCATTTTTCAATAGTTTCATAAGGAGCTTCGAGTCTGCAGCTTGCATATTAGGTTTGTATGTGCCAAGACATAGTAAAGATACTAAAGCGATATACACACAAATGCAGAAGCGATATACATAGGGGATTGACCAAACTTTGACCACCTGTATCTCCTCCGTTTTAGCAAATTTTCACATGCTGTAAGAGGCAAAGTTGTGTATTTTCTTTCCCTCTTTCATTTGGTAGGCTTTTTGAGAGGTTTTGTGACATTTTTGGTAGATGGAGATTTTTGGGGGCATTCATTACAGCAGATATGGCAAGCAGCTGTCAGCATTCAATGCTAGGTTATCCTCCACCATTCTGAGGATCAGATCGATGACGTGGCTATTTGCATTGAAGACCTAGAATATCTCCCACCTGCCCCTGTTCTTGATCTTTTGCGCCATTACTCTTGGCAAGTGGACGTCCCTTCAGGAGGATTTTTTTCTGATTGCAGTTCCCTAAATGGATTTTTGTAACCGACCTAGGTCAATTTTTGTATTGCTATATAAGCTTAGGCTTATGATGTAATAAGGGTTGGAACTTTTTAGCATAGAAGCTCTTATGTTTCCAAGCAGAGCTCCTTTCTGTATTGTAACCTTGCTTTCCTATTGAATATATGCAAGTTATCATACATTTTTACTAATTTTCTAGTTCTGTGTGAATCCGCATAGGGTTGTCTGTGAGCATCTCTGCTCCTCTCAATCATATTGTCTCTTGCCTCTACTAGAATCACCTAATCTGTGTATTCCTACTTGCTATATCTGGCTGTGTTATGCATTTCTTAGTAAATCAATGGAAGTCTCTTTAAATCTGTCTGGTGCATCACCCTTTCATTATTTTTAAGTATTGTTGCTTTATCTTTCATTTCAGCACATTTCTTCCCCTTTTCACCCCAAAACTCAGTAGCTTAGGTGATAACTAGACAAGGAAGCCAGCCTTCTTCGGAGGTTTGATCTCACTTAGCAAAGTCCCACACTTAGAGATCAATCCCATTGTGTCATTGGAATGCTTGGAGTCCCATTCAAGCAGGGTGCAATTTCACATGATAACAGTTATTTTGATGCATTTTGTATGAATTTGCTTGTTCAATCTTAGACATCACTCATTTGGGTTTAAAATGAACAACAAACTTGCATTTCACTCATTTGGGTTTAAAATGAACAACAAATTGCATCCACACTCATTTGGCTTAAAAAGAACAACAAATTGCATCTTCATTCATTGGTTAAAAAGAACAACAACGTGTATCTTCACTCATTGGTTTAAAACAAATGACAACTTGCATATTCACTCATTAGGTTAAAAAGAACCACAAATTGCATTCTCACTCATCTAAGAAAGAAAATGAATAACTTTGTGTGAAGTGTCTTGTGATTGTGTTTGTATTGTGAAAGTGTATGCTCTTCCCTCACACCATTTGGTGACTTTGGGAATCAAAAACTTCTCACAACACTTGCATAAATCACCCTCATCATAATCCAAGAACTAAAAATGAATCTTGTCTAGTATGACCCAAGTCCAAAAATATGTATGCTCTCCCCTCGCATCTCCGTATGAACTTGGGGATCAAAAGTATTTTTGCACTTGTGTTTCTTTTGTTGAACCTTTAGAGGGCCTGCCACCCCACTTCGAAAGGTGGGAATGAACGAAGTGGCAACAAGCTAAAGCCAAGCTCTTTCAAGTCTCTATATAAAATAATGTGTTTGTGATGAAAGTCGCAAGCAACAGGTGCTGTTATGTCATACTGATGAATGTTTCCCCCAAAACCTTGTAGAGTGTAACCTTTGCAGGCTGGGAATCCTCCTTATCGAAGCAAATTGCCACACGTATGGCCACCTAAATGAATGCACTTACTAAAAACTTGTTTTAGAAGCCAAAAACCCTCTGCTTGTTGATACAGGAGGTCGAAAGATCAAACTCTGATAGCCGTCCCATATTTTCACAGCTTATGGCAGAGATAGCAAAGTATCTTAAGATCTGTAGTCTTAAGGACCTAGAACTTGGTGTGCTTGAGAAGTGTGCGCACTGTAAGGGGGAGCTCGTGCCCTAAGTTCATGGAGCTATACACGATAAGTAGGCACGGCTGGGTAAAACCAAGTGGGAACTCAACAAGTACTATCCTTGCCTCACTATAGGTTGTACATGATTGTTTAATTTCACAACAAAACCTTTGGACATTGTATGCACTTGTTTGAAATGTTTGTATCACTTGCCAAAGAAAACTATCATGGACATAACCCAAACATTTGAAAAAACAAACCATTAAAACTTTAGAAAACCTCAAATACATCATTTAATCTCCAAAGCCCAAAACATCACATCCCAAGCCCAAAATTTGCATAAAACCACTACTGTCCTATATTAGCACGTCAAACCTCCACATTAGTGCCCAATCCTCTACATTAGCACATAAACCTCCACATTAGTGCCCAATCCTCTAGATTAGCGCCCAAACCTCCACATTAGTGCCCAAACCTCCACATCAGTACCTATTCCTCTACATCAGCACCTAAACCTCCACATCAGTGCCTAATCCTCCAAAATAGTACACAATCCACTGCATCAGCGCCCAACACTCTGTATCAATGCCTAATCCTCTGAATCAGCACCCAGTCATCTTCATTAGTGCCCATTGACAAAACAAGTGAAAAACTCAAGACTTTGTCCTTTAAGCTATCGATAATCCTCATTCAACATCATCCATCGACATTTCATGCCACCTCATCCATATCTTCATCCATTTGTCCTTCTTAGCTTTTGATCCAATCCTAATCATTGATCATCATCATTGTCATCATCTTCATCAATTTATAGGTTATCCAAGACACCCACTGTCAATTAAGACTAGTCTAGCATCATCCTTGTAATAATCAATATCGGTCCATAATCCACCCTTAGTCAAATCTTTGATTGACCATCCACTATCATCTCTATTTGATCCCACCATCCCTAATCAATCTCTATCAATCCAAATAATCAATCAACATCCTCAAATCAAACTAATCCTCATCCCTATCCATAATCAATCCTTCTCCAAATCTGTCAAATCAATCCAAACCGCATCCAAATCCTAAGGTTAAAACTCTAGATCAAAATTATCCTTTTGTTTGTATTAGGCTTGAAACTTTGTTCATCTTGAGTTTAGTATAAACTAAGAATCATCGACCCCCTTGGATAAATTAGCTTAGGAATCTAGGCAACTCCTAATTTAGTGGATTCCAAGAAATTTCATTTTGCTTGGTGCATCTTGTCTACCCCAAGTAAAATAATCCTATTGTCCTCTTGCTTAGGCTCTTTGTCTACCCTAAATATATAGGATAACCATCAGCCTTTAATCATCTTGATCTAGATTTTGGACCTATCTTCATCATCTCATCATCGGTACCTCATCATCCAAATCTGACCCAAATTTACCTTTTATGCCTCCCATCAAATGATCAAAAGCTAAGAAAATGGACTCTCGTTACCAACCCCTCTCTCCTAATGGCTCTACCACGAGAAACATAGAGGAATATATCAACCAACCTGAAATGGGTGAAGCATCCACTCATCCTCATCAAACTTATTCCCCCATCCTTGTTAAGTTCCTTAACGAAAAGAGGTTACATGACAAGTTTGACCAATTCATTGACAACCACAAGGATGAATTTCTTTAACATCTTATTGAACATGGCACATGCCTCCCATATTCATATGACCATGACAAGCTCAAAACCATCTTTCATGACAAATCACCAACACCCGTCCATGATCAACCATGGGGATGTGTCCCTAATCCTAATGAACCCATTATGACAACCCATGGGCTAGTTTTGATTCCAAAATCACCACCATTCACACCTTGGGACAAAACATGAGGGCTAGAAATGTTTCACAAGCACAAACATCCAACCCCTCCATTGGGTTACCTTATGACATGCTACCTTCCAATGTGCCTGTTTCTAGGGTACCTTCTAATATCACCATCGACACCATATCACCTCCATCAAACAATCAACAACAACTCACCACGATTGTACCACAACTTCTCCCTCCACTAAACATTCCACCAAGGTCAATCATCACACAAATGGTGGTACCACCCACAACTTGAACACCCATTGTGAATCCACTCAACCAACCACAAAACCCATTGACAAGCTATGCCAATCCCACACACACATATCAATCTTCCATGCATCAACAACCTCACCATGGGTCATTAGTGCAACCTCTTTACGATACCCAACAACAACCACCACCCCAAAATAAAAAAGTCATTCCGCAAAAACAAACCCATGGGTCCCATGCTTATGTCCATCCTCAACATCAACAATCATCGTCACAACAACAATATGTCCATCCCCAACAACAACAACAGTACATCCATCCTCAACACCAACAATTGTTGTCACAACAACAATACATCCATCCCCAACAACAACAACAATACATCCATCCTCAACACCAACAATCATCTTCACAATAACAATACATCCATCCTCAACACCAACAATTGTCGTCACAACAACAATACGTCCATCTTCAATATCAAAAGTCATCATCACAACAACCTCTACTCCAACACACATCGCAACCACCTCTTGTTAACCCTTTCGATCAAGAGTGGCAAGAAATGAAAAATGTACTTAAAAATATTCAACTAGGGACCCAAAAGAAGCATTATAATTTTGAAGACTTATGTCCCTACCCATTTGATAGAAACATTGCCATCACACCTTTTCCTCAACACTTTGAAATGCCAAAATTCAATAAATACAAGGAAAAGGAGACCCTCGTGACCACATCAAGGAGTTCTTCATGGCATGCCAAGAAGTCGCCTATGATGACCAATTCCTCCTTCATCTTTTTCCATGAAGCCTAGGAGGACAAGCCCTAGAATGGTTCATGCATTTGCCTTATGTCTCCATATCCACTTTCACTGATCCTTCAGAGAAATTTGTTTGTGGCATGGCCCACTTCTCATACAACGTAGAACATGAGATCACCATGCTCAACCTTTTAAACACCAAGCAACGGAGTGGTGAGAGTTTTGCCGCTTATCTACAAAGATGGAGAGCCCTTGCTAGTAGGCTACCATGGACAACCCCTGAAAAACAACTCATCCATATTTTCATCCAAAACCTCAATCAAGAAATGGTCTTCCATTTTCAAGTACATTGTGCATCAACCTTTGATGAAATCATAGAAAACGAGGTCACTATTGAAAAGGCCCTTATTGCAAAGGGTCTAGTCAAAATCTACAACAAGAACGACAATGACAAAACTTCCAATGACAAACCTAAATTTTGGGCTAGAAACAAGAACACTGTAGGAGATGCTGCTACCGACTCTAAGCACATTCAAATCGTCACTCCCAAACCAAAAGAGACCGATGTAGTCCAAAATGTTTCAAACAATGTATCAGTTCCACCTGCTCCTCCAAAGAGGAATCCCCCTAACAATCCACAATGTAAATATACTCCCTTGGGTGAGCCACTCAAGGTTGTATTTCAAAAGCTACTCTATGCCAACATGGTTGAGTTCCCCACAACAAAACCATTTGACAAAAACCAACCTAAATCTGTGTGGTACAAAGAAAATGAGTACTGTGATTATCATCGCATCAAGGGCCATGCCACAAACAAATGCATGTAATTGAAAAACTATGTCCAAGACCTCATTGAACATGGTAGAATCCAAATGCAAGACCATGACAACACATCACCCAATGATGGCCTAGGCATCTACCAAGACCCTCTTCCTCACCACAACAATAATCAAACTGCATCCCAACCATCCTCCTCCAATGCTAATCCTAACAACCAAACAAACAACATCAACTACAACAATGTTCTGCCTCCCTATGATAATATACTGGGTAGAATTAATTTTGATTCTACTCATGTTACCACCATCAAAGTCAAAAATACCACCCCTGAATGTGCTGTTATCACCCGCCGTGGGCGTATAACTGTGAAGGGACCATCCCCATCCTCTGTTACCACCACTTTGTAATACAACTTCCTCAACCATCTTGAAAAGATCCCCACTCAAATCTCCATCTTGGAACTCCTTAGGACATCCTCCATACACCAAGAAATACTTGACAAGGCTCTCCAAGAGTCTCATGTTCCTACCGACATACCTCCTACCCAATTCTAAAACCTTATCGCTCAATTATCATCATCCTATCATCTCACCTTTAGTCATGTCGACATGCCACCTATTGACCCCGCACATAATAAATCCCTTCATATTGAAGTCCAAATCGCCAACCATAGAGTCAAGAGGGTCCTCTTGGATAATGGATCTGGCTTGAACATATGTACATTAAAATTCATAAAACTCCTAGGGTATTCAGTGGCTGACTTGGAATCTTTGGTTATCTTCATCAAGGCATACAATAACATGGAGAAAGAATTCGAAGGCACTATATGCTTCCCTATCAAGGTAGACCCACTCACCATGCCCACTCTATGTCATGTAATTGATCTTGACCTTCCATATAATCTCTGCCTAGGCTGACTATGGTTACATGCTATGCAAGCCATTCTGTCCACCTACCATCAATGCCTCAAATTCCCTCATAATGGTGTGGAAGTCACCATTCTTGCCGATCAATAGCCCTTTGAATATTGCAAGGCCTTAGAGGTTGTCTATGATCAACAATTCCATTATCCGAGTACATGTGGGGATCATGTCAAAGATCCCTCATCCACTCCATCCACATCATCATTCACACTGCAAGTCACCATCAAACAATCAGAAGCTTCCACTTCATCTTCCACCTGTACACCTCAAAAGGTTAAGATCATAGACAAAGGGTGTCGAGAGTATGAGCTTCACAATGCCTTCCATGTGGGATAGTTACCATTGTCCCCCTGCTCCCATGGCCGTCATCTTTTAAAGAAGGAAAAAGAACAACAGTGCAGGATCAATGATAAAATTCCCTTTTTACCAATACAGGTCTCTAGAGAAGAAGAAGCCGAAGAAACAACTCTAAGTGATTAGCTATATCATGATGAAACTACCCCAACACCTATCAATCTAGAATACTTCAAAGAAAAATATCTTGTACCAAAATGCCTTACCGTGGAACAATACTTGGCACCAATGAACAAGGTGTTGCAGAACCCATATCAGTTGATCCTACATCTCCCAAGAAATATGCTCAATACTTTGGTTTAGGATATACTCCACCGACTATGACAATCTGTGGACCTGGTAAAACCTCAGTATAGGTAATAGAATCCTCTTCTAGTGTTGAAAACATCACATCGAGTGTCATCATAGATTCATATGAAGATTTGGACCTTTCTTGCATCTTCCCCGACAATGCCATCTTCGTTATTGACCTCCCCCTCGTTCATCCCGAACTCATTGCTTGGGATTGTCAAAGACCCTTGCCTCTTGACGTATTTCTGAATGATGAGGCTCTCTCCGCATTTCTAGAACTTCGTGACACCTCACAATATGACATATGCTTGCACGCTGATGCCTATTTTTGGGGAAGAAGAGATCCTTAGTCTAAAAAAGAAAAAATAAAAAAATAGAAAATCGTCCCCTAGTGAAAACCTCTCTAAGGTACTTTCAGATGCAAAAGAGAAAAATAAAGATGTATCTCCTAGTGAAAACCTTTCTAAGGTGCTAGAAGATGAGTATCTCAATCTTCCCCCTATACTATCTCACTGGCAAGAGCGTTCCAACACAGGTCTCTAGAGAAGAAGAAGCTAAAGAAACAACTCTAAGTGATTGGCTATATCGTGATGAAACTACCCCAACACCTGTCAATCTAGAATACTTCAAAGATAAAATTCCCTTTGTACTGCAGGATCAATGATAAAATTCACTTTGTACCAGCACAGGTCTCTAGAGAAGAAGAAGCCGAAGAAACAACTCTAAGTGATTGGCTATATCATGATGAAACTACCCCAACACCTGTCAATCTAGAATACTTCAAAGAAAAATATCTTGTACCATTTCAAATTTGTACCAAAATGCCTTACCGTGGAACAAGACTTGGCACCAATGAACAAGGTGTTACAGAACCCATATCGATTGATCCTACATCGCCCAAGAAATATGCTCAATACTTTGGTTTAGGATATACTCCACCGACTGTGACAATCTGTGGACCCAGTAAAACATCGATATAGGTAATAGAATCCTCTTCTAGTGTTGAAAAAATCATGTCGAGTGTCATCATAGCTTCATGCGAAGATCTAGACCTTTCTTGCATCTTCCCTGACAATGCCATCTTTGTTATTGACCTTCCCTTCGTTCATCCCAAACTCATTGCTTGGGATTGTCAAAGACCCCCACCTCTCGACGTATTTCCGAATGATGAGGCTCTCTCCACATTTCTAGAACTTCATGACACCTCACAATATGACATATGCTTGCACGCTGATGCCTATTTTGGGGAAGAAGAGATCCTTAGTCCAAAAAAGAAAAAAAATCAAAAAATAGAAAATCGTCCCCTAGTGAAAACCTCTCTAAGGTACTTTCAGATACAAAAGAGAAAAATAAAGATGTATCTCCTAGTGAAAACCTTTCTAAGGCACTAAAAGATGAGGATCTCAATCTTCCCCATATACTATCTCACTGGCAAGAGCATTCCAACATTTTGATTCAAGGCACACAAGAAATTAACCTTGGCATGCAAGAATCACCTAAGTTCACACATCTAGCAAAAAATATCGACACAGAAGAAAAATACATCTCCACAGTGCTTCATGAAACACCTAATGTGTTTGCTTGGTCCTACGCCGACATGCCAGGGTTGGATCCATCTTTGGTTGTTCACCATCTTGTGGTACATCTTGATGTAAAACCTACTAAGTAGAAGCTCTGTAAGATGCACCCGCAAGTCGCCTTGTTCATCAAAGAAGAGATGTAGAAATTGTTAGATGCCAGCATTATCTACCCTATTGATTATCCAGAATGGGTCTCTAATATTGTTCCAGTTACTAAGAAACCTGGGGGCATCCGTTGTTGTACAGACTTCCGAGACCTTAAAAAAGCATGTCCAAAAGATGATTTTCCACTTCCCAACATTGACATGATTGTAGATCTCACAACAGGACATGAGATGCTTTCCCTTATGGATGTCTTCTCCAGATATAATCAAATCAAAATCACCCCTGAAGATCAACATAAACCAACTTTTACATGTCCTTGGGGCACACATTATTGGCAAGTCATGCCCTTTGGTCTAAAGAACATGGGGGCAACCTATCAATTTGCAATGACTACTATCTTCCATGACATGATACATAAGATAATGAAAGACTATGTAGATGATCTCCCAGGGAAATCTAGAACTAGGGAAGAACATCTTGTGATCCGGTAACAAATCTTTGCATGGCTCAAAGAGTACAAGCTTTGCCTAAAGCCTAAGAAATGTGTCTTCGGCGTAACATCAAGTAAACTCTTGGGGTTCATTATCTCCCATAGGGGCATCAAGGTAGATCCTGCTAAAGTCATGGCCATAATAGAAATGCCTCCTCCAAAGATGCTCAAATAGCTCTGAAGTCTCCAAGGCAAACTACAGGCTATACAAAGGTTCATCACTCAACTTGCAGACAAATGCCATCCTTTTGCCCATTTACTTCACAAGGACGTTCATTTTAAATTGGACCACAATTGTCAATAGGCATTCGACTGCATCAAGGAGTATCTTGCTTCACCACCGGTCCTAATGGCACCTATCCCTGGAAAGCCCCTATTATTATAAATATTAGCAACTTCAGTAGCACTGGGGGCACTCTTAGCACAATAGGATGATACTAGCCATGAGAGAGCTATATACTGCATCAGAAGGACTTTAGCTGGATATGAGCTTAACTACACCCCCATGGAATATGCATGTCTAGTTGTCATTTTCTGCTCTCAAAAGTTATGACACTACATGCTAAGTCATTCTATCAAGCTCATATCTAAGGTTGATCCTCTTAAGTATCTCCTTTCCATAACTGCACTCACGGGGAGAATGGCAAAATGGGTCATGTTGTTGAGTGAATTCAATATTGAGTATGTCGATAGAAAAGCAATCAAAGGACAAGTTGTAGTAGATTAGCTAGCCGAAGCACCCCTCACAGATTATCAACTGCTATCCATTGACTTTCCAGATGAGTCCATTCTAACCATGATAGAATCAACACATTGGAAACTATACTTTGATGGATCCTTCACCAATCACGGTTTAGGAGTAGGGATACTATTAGTGACCCCACAAGGCAATTACATCCCCAAAGCTTATAGACTTACTTTCCCCTGTACAAACAATGTAGCCAAATAAGAAGCTCTGATCATTGGTCTCAAAATAGCCATGCAATGAAATATCTTATAGCTACAGGTCTATGGACTCTCAATTGATCATCAAACAAGTGAATTATGAATTTACCACAAAGGATGATAAGCTGGTGCCCTATAAGCAAATGGTTGATGAATATAAACTATTCTTCACCTACATACAGTTTGAGCAGGTACCTCATCTTCACAACAAAGTAGTTGATGTCATGGCAACTATCAGTTCACTTCTGGATATGCCTCTTGGCAGCCACCAATGTGATTTCCTTGTGGAATAGCTCCTGATGCCAGTATATCATGTCACCAAGTCAGAATTCATTTGTGAGATTGTTGGTCCAGAAAATCCCTGGTACCATGACATTTACACCTAGCTCCAACATTACACTTTCCCTCCTGAATCCACCCACAAACAACAATGATCCCTCATTCACCAAGCCACCTGCTACACTATCCTTGCTAACACCCTCTATCGTCGAAGCTATGATGGCACTCTTCTTCAATGCTTAAACATGGAAGAAGCTTCCCTTGCCTTACACAAATTCTATGTAGGTATCTACGAAGTGCACACAAGTGGAATCGTCCTAGCCAAGAAGCTCTTGCGTACTGAATATTATTGGCCTACCATGGAGCATGATGCATGTGAGTACATGAAGAAGTGTAAGCCTTGTCAACAGCATGGATATCTCATTCATGCTCCCTCTCAGGCATTGCAACCTATTACTACACCATGACCTTTTTTCTTAGTTGGGCCTAGATCTTGTTGGCAAAATCCACCCACCCCCCTTTGATGGACACAAATTCATTATCATTTTTAACTAAACACTCTTTTTTCAAAAACCCATAAAAAAAAATTTCAACAAATTTCAAAAAGCCTTAAAAAAAAATTCAAAAACATTCAAAAAAAAAACAACCCATTTAACGATTCCCAGCATCCACCCACACTTCACATGACAAATCCCATAAACCCATGCCCTTGCCCCACAAACCCATTTTCCCCAACCCCTCATTTAGCCTAACCTAGCTATCATTACATCAAATCAAATCAAAATCACAAGGCAAGGTTAAAACCACTCACCTACTCGCCTGCCACTACTGGCCGCAAGTACTCCTACACCCACTCCGTTCGGTGCTCCTCTCGAGGAATCCCCACCGTTGCTCCTTTTCCTCTATTCTTTTCCACCTCCACAATCACAAAAAAAAAAGTAAAATGAGCTTTTTAGCTCTCTTTTTACTTTTTAAGCCACTCAACTTTTCTTTTTTCATCTCTTTTTATCTTTTTTCCACTTCTTTTTATCTTTTTTACCTGACTTTTTATCTTTTTTTTCTCTTTTTTCCTCCACCCACTTCTTTTTCCCACTTTTTCCATCTACCCACCTCATTTTTTCCCCCCTTTTTCACCATTTCTATCATTTTTTCCCCGTTCTTCAATCTCAAGACAACCTTTTCCATCCCTTTCCGTCATTTTTCCTCCTTTTTTGAGAAATCGCCAAAAAATTCATTTTTTCTGCCAATCTCTCGAGGGGGCATCACCTCACCACCCATTCAACTTCTTTTCACCCACCGGGGCATATTTATCAAAAAATCTATATTCTTTGATATCCCGTCAACTCGCTAACCGCGACAGTTGTGACGCCATATCAAAGAGGGGCAAAATGTAGACACCTAAAAATGGTCACAACCAATTTCATACAGCCACACATTCAACCCTAATCCACCTGCATCACTTCATCTGATTTAACTATTAATCAAATAATTTTTAATTATTTAATTAATTTATTAGGCACCTTTGTCATATCATAAAAATCAAATTCCTCTACTATATTTGAAAATTAAATATTTTTTACTATAGTCCATTCCAAAAATTAAACAAATTACCATATTTATTTAATTCCCTATTTTGTGCACTTTTGATTACTTTTTGTAATCATAATTATTTTCTTCTAATCCATGTGCACATGAATTAATTTTAATTAATTCATCATTACAAATGCACATGTTTCTAGAAGTCCACTTGTCATCCAATGTACACACATGTACATGACAAGTGGTACTTTGGAAGCATTGGTAAATCTTCCAAATTGAGTACATTTGTCCTCTTTCTTCCACCCCACTCCATGTGTCACTATTCAACTCAATTTAAAATTCCATGTGACACTATTTGAACACTATTCCTCTAATTTTAAATTCCACTTGTCCTCTCCATGGAATTTAAAATTCCTCACAAAGTCCAAGCCTTACCTTTTCATAAATGAGTCCTTGCATGTCATACACCTACTCAATCTTGGCCATCCATCCATTCAAACTTGTATTCTCATCCATTAATCATCCTTTGAATCTTGGGGCAACCTTCTCATCCAATCCAATCATGTTATTTGTCCAATTCTCCTTGCTTGAGGATCCTCAAGAAATC
This sequence comes from Cunninghamia lanceolata, assembly GCA_027924645.1. Taxonomy (NCBI): domain Eukaryota; kingdom Viridiplantae; phylum Streptophyta; class Pinopsida; order Cupressales; family Cupressaceae; genus Cunninghamia; species Cunninghamia lanceolata. Next base: position 10,185,714 of record BSBN01000112.1, on the reverse strand, counting down.
TCAACCATTGATCCTTCAAATTGATCCTAGTCCTCCAACCCCATCCTCAAAAATCTATAAATTGAGGCCTCCACCTTCCATTTTAAACAAGTCATTTTATGCAAGAAAACTTTGCCAATTTGAGTTCTCAACATATAGAATTAGTTCAATTCTAGCATAGTTTAGTAATAGCATAGTATATGTTAGAGTAAATCACTACTTATGTGCTTAGATAGGGTGCAATTTAGATAATTAGTGCATTAGTAGTTTAACTCAATCTTGAGGTCCCTTGGACTTGAGATTGGGTGCATTTTAGGTGTAATTTGCATCCATTTTAGGTCTCATCTTCATAGGTAGACAAACCTAAGAAGGAAAAAAACCACAGTGAGAAAGATTCTTGGATCTACTATCCAAATATAGCCTCGCAAATAAAACAAGATTACAATATTGTTTATGGGCTACAACCCAAAGGAAGCTACAACTCCCTGATCAGTTACATATTTAAAAAAGTATATATCATAATGTTCTTCATGTGACACAAAAATGCTGACTAGTTCAACTATTGTACTACTATCTTCCCTCCTTATATCAAAAATATAAATCTCTACAACATCAAAGTATATTCAAGAATTCATCTTAACAATTTCAGAGCATAGTATATCTTCCACAACTGTATGAACTAATCATTAGCATCTTTCATCATCATATCTGCTTTTGTTGTGAGTATATTCACATAATCTTGAGTCTACTAATTGTGACAACAGCTCAACCACCTTTCAACAACTTTAATTATTTATATATATCCTCTGCAAGCTTCACAGTCTTTCTCTTTGGTTGTCTAGACAAAAGTGTGTAGCATGAAATATATAGTGGCCATATTAGTCGACTCCCAAACATGTGTGACAAATAAAACTCCCAATGCGGTACATGATCAAGGCATAATCTGGTCCTATCCTATTTTGACACACCCTTCCAAGATAGCACACCTCCATTAGAAACATCAAAGTCTTTATTAAACACCAAGTCGGCACCTCAAAAATTACCCATTCTTGTATTTGACTCTAGACCCAATACGGTACTGGAGAAAACTAAATTGCATCGTGCAGATCATATAATGAGCTTATTAAGACTTGTAATTTTTTTTTGAATACCTCTCTTACCGAATCATGTAGTTATATGCTAGCACAAACATTTGAACATAGATTCCTGTACCCCTAGCATGCTCTTATAACATAGTCTTGAAGTGAAACATTGAAAAAATATACTTACGGTGGACAATGATGATTGAATCTTGATCTGAGCATAGCAACTGATCTAGTGAAATTTCCTTTCCATCAGCAAAACCAATTATCAGTGTGTGGTTCTCTATGGTAACATTAACTCTCTCCTATTCACACTACTCAGTACCAAGACATGTCTTCATATTTATGATTTTGAAAAAGCATCTGCAGTACAAATTATTTCTTGAATCTCGAAACATACATCCTTGTTACTCATATTTATCCTTCAAGCTACAACTTTTTATCTTCATCTGCGAGACGTACGAAGCTTTCTCCTATCATTCTGTGACTGTACTTGCCCTGTTTCTTTACTATCTTCATTCTTCTATCTCCCAAACACTTTGCAATAAGAATTATGTTCTTAAATTTGAAACAATGATACCTGAGAGTAATACCTATCCATTTGTCCTAACCACAGGCTCATATCACCAAATGTAGTAGATTGTAGTACATTCTTCCATTCTTGTAACATCTTTCTTAACATACACTATACTTAACCAATTCTTCTTCAAGTTTTTGCAACTTTATCCATCAGGTGTCAATCATCATATGTTCATATTATCATCATGCAACAAAAACCCAACTATATCTAATAATGGTCTTCAAACATAAGAATATTAGGAATGTCAACTTACATATGTGCTTCAACAAATAAGGTATAACAGTGTACAAATGGTGTTTATCCATTTTCTTTGATCCATTTTATTTCTTTTATAATTCTCTGATTATCATTCTTAGTCTACTCCTTTGATCTCCTCCACACATATTCATCTCTTTATATGTTTGACTCATAATGCTTATTCACCTATCTTCATTGATCATCATACTGCTTATCATATTGCTGCAATCACCTTGTCATCTCATGTACCACTCTTTCATACCGCAACACATCATACCATTTGTTAGGACTATGAGAAATCTTCCCCAGCTTCATATGTGGGCACCTGCAACATTTTGTTCCTAGACATGCCTCATTTTCCCCCATGCTCTATATGAATCCCATTTAATGCCCTTAGTGTTGAACCTATTGATGATAACCGATCAGAGATGTCTTTCATAGGTCTTCAATTTTTTACCTATTAAAATGCAAGGGAAAAGACACAAAAAGTTGGCTAAGTCCCATTTCTTAAGTGTTTCCTTGTGTTTTGTCCTTGGTTGGAGTTTCGGGCTCCTTCCTTCCATTGTGTTGTCCCTATCGGCTTTGAGGTCTGAGGCTCAAAAATTTGCCTAAGTGTTGAAATTTGTCTAATTGAAGCAGAGTTTTAGAGGTTGATCTTTCAACCTTCCATCTTCTTCAGTGCAGCAAAGTTTGGAGGTTGGCTCTTCTTCCTTACTTTGAGGAAGGCAAAATGGGGAAGGATCCTCGTAGGTGTTAATTCTTTCTAAGGCATTCCACCATTCTACTGAGCCTTTTGGGTGGACCCATAGTAGGCTTGTGGAACCGCGGAAGGAGGACATGTGGCGGGTTTTCATAAAAGATTTTTAAAGGGGGAATAACTTGTGCCATGTTGCATGATCTGAATGGTTTCCATTGTTCTGCAAGCCTTCATCTGTTGCTTTATCTCATGATCACAGAAGCATGGAAGACCGCCATGTGGACGAGGCTGAGTCATCTTCTTGGCAGCGTGACTTTTTGCTAAGTTGTAAAGGTAATCCTGAGTGGAATTTTTCTATTGGCTTGATATTTCTTTAATGTAGATCTCAAGGAGAAGGGCTAAGGGCTAAAGTCTGCCAAGGTAATGAAAAATATTTTATGTATGATGTAATACTCTGGAAAGTCAGAGGTCAGAGTTTTAGCCTTCTTTCTTCTTCAGTGTTGTGGAGTGGAAGGCCCAAAGGCTAAGGTCCGATGAGGCCATTATAACACTCAATGTGTCAAAGGTCAAAGTTTAATCTTCTTTCTTTTCACCTTCTTCACTAGAAGACATAAGGAAAAAGGCCTAATGGATGACCTCCGACAGTTGTTCCTTCTATGCAAATTGGTAGGTGAACATTTGGGCTTCCTTGTTCTCCCTTTCGAAGGTCATAAGGCAAAATGGTGAAGGCTCAAGGCCTGACCCTCGACACCTTTCATATCTATACATAGGTGGGGTCAGGGTTTCCCTCCTTTGTCTTCTAGATATTGTAAGTTGTAAGGTAGAAGGCCTAAGCTCCGAAGTCTGATTTGTTGGAGCTTGACTTCCTAGCCTTCTTTGTTCTTTTAGATGTGCCAAAAACCTCTTCATGGCCATTATTTTTTCATTGGCATGGAAAAAGGATTTTACCTTCCCTAATTTCAAACATGTGGAATTATGACTTGGAAAAACTATGGGATGCAATTCAATTCTTGGGGAAATTTGCAGGGAGTCTAGTATTGCATCAATGTGCATCCTTCAAGTCTCAACATGTATTTTGTCTTTTTATGGACCTGCCTTTTTGTCATCATTTGTGTAATTAGTATTGTGATTGAATTTCTGAACTAGAGTAGAGACTACCAAAATATTCAATAACTTCAATGGAAATAAGACAAATGCAATAAAACAAAGATATTACCTTACTAAATAGATCTATCTCGTGCCTTCCATTGTTACCTATCTTTCTATGATCTTGTATGATTATAGAGCTCTTAGAAGTTGTACTTCCTTGCTGTTAAGATGACAAAGATAGAATGGCTATGTGGAGGATTATGCAATGAGACTACAATGCAATAACTATGATGAGGGATGGAGATGATGATATGAAGCCATGATAATGATAATGAGATGAGGATAATGATAGCTACAGGCAAATGCAATGGAGCCAAAGGCATGCTTCGGAGCTATTGTAGAATTTCTACAGAATAAGATTACTAAAGCTTGACTAGTGTAAAATGGGTGTGAGAACCTTGCATTTATAGGCTAAGGATGGACCAATTCCAAGTGTCATAAGATCCAAGATTGGAGGAATTATCTGTGACATGTATGGTTGAGATGGAGTTGAGGGTGATAATCATGGGAAATGTTCCTACTACATTTACAAGGTAGAGGAATATGTGGATCCATGAGCCACATGTCATTGTGCTCACAAATGACCTATGAGTTAAAAGTGGAAGACTTTGAGGAGATTGTGGAAAAAGGACTCTTGATTTGTTGGAATGTGAGAGATGAACTAGAATTAGAAAGACAAGTGTCTTTGAGCCTAAAGGTGATTGAGAAATAATAGGACACATGTGGGTGAGGATAATTAGCTAATTAAATATTAAAATATTTAATTATGTGCAACATGGTGAGTTGTAAGGTGAGGTAGAAGAATGACATGGATGAAATGATGTGGAATTATAGAATTTAGAACTTTGGAATAGAGGAATTTGTGATTAATTAAATAATTTAGGATTATTTAATTAGATGAGACATTAGAGGAATTAGGGTATTTAATTAAATAAATTGATTTTTATTTAATTTTTGGAAGATTAAGATGAATGTGAATCAGATAAATAAATTAGGATATTTTTTTATTGATAGAAGAATAGGAATAAAATAAATATTAAAATATTTTTTTAATTCGACTCAAGCCATTTTTAGGTGTATACATTTTGCCCTATTTGAGACAATGTGTTTTATCACGTTGTTTCAAAGAATAATTTTTTTTTGGTTATGAGACATTCCCCAGTTTGCTCCTAGTATAGGTGTAATGATGATAGGATGCCCCCTCGGGAGATTGGTTGGGTTGGATGATGCTGGCAAAAGGTGGACGAACAATCTCACGACATGCAATATTTTACAACACAATCTTTAGGTAAAAAGTTCAAGCAACGGAGGAAGGAAAATGGATGAAAAAGATGCTCCACACTCACAGGGTTAAACACCTCCAATTAGGGCTCACTTGGCTATAAATAGGGATGCAAGGTCATAGCCCTAGTCATTTGTACACTTGTCTTTGTAGAGAGATTATAGGAGCTCTAGTGTTGTAGAAGTGCAAAGCAATCAATAGAGATGGATTGGATTCTGATAGTGAGCCACAGATTTGAGAGGATCCAATGATTCAAGTGGCCAACAGACTATGGACCCCTTGTATGTACCCTTCAAAACTTGGTTGATTTTGCATTTAATGTAGTCAAATTCTAGGTCAAAGTTGTCATTAATGAATGTGTGGTGTTAGTGTTTCGGCACAATCAAGCCAAGAATGTGCACATCTATTTTGATTCTGCAAATCTGAGTCAAGAATCAGCACATATGTGTGAGTTTTGCAAATGATAGGCAATGTTGTGCAAATAATTAGGGTTTCAGCGCATGTAGTTCTTTAGGCACATGTGCTCAGCAGTCCCACGCATCCATTATAAAGCGGCACAAGTAGGATAGAAACATGCAAATGATTACTGTTTAGGCGCATCTGATAAGAAGCAGCACAAATGCCACCTAAAAATGCACATTTGCCTGAAATAGTGCAAATGATAGGGGATTCAACACATTTGATACAAAGTTGTGCATCTGCTAAATAGATCTGTGCATTTGATAAGATTGGTCAAATACTTAGTTGGTTTGGTAAAGTCGGCATCAGGATCGATGTTGGCCAACTAATAGGTCATCTTTGAGATTGATAGAATCTCGGAAAAGATGATAAGATAGGTTTCCTGATAGGATAGTTAAGTAACTTGCTTGATTGATTGGATAGATATGTAGCTTAGTTTTGTTGTGTTTTTAACACATTTTGTTATTGATTGCAGGAGATCATGGATCATGTTATAATGTTAAGGGAGAGATTCCTAGTTATACAACTTTGGATGCCCTACTTGATGGATACTGATCATTTGGTGCTTGGATCTACCAGTTTACGGTATTTTTACTTCATGCCTGAGATGTGGGTGAATCTCATATTGCTGACTGCCTTGGTTGAGAAGTACCACAGTGAGATGAGCACATTTCACCTACCCATAGGAGAGATGATGGTGACCTTGGAGGACATTCAATAGATTCTCTAGATTTTGATTCAGGGTGAGTTGGCAGAGTATGAGTCGGTGACTAGAGCTAGATTGGCCAAGTGTAGATGAGTGTTTGATGACCCAGATTTAGAGGATACAGAGATCAGCTGGGCTGATATTGCGAAGTACTATTAGCCCCTGCTAGCTATATTAGTAGGTTTGATCGGAGGTGTTGTTTGCCCTGATAGGAGATCCCGTGGCTTCTAGTTTGGATGGGGGCAGACACTAGAGTGGATGGTACAGGAGGGGACACAGTTCTCCTGGGGTCCTTGCATCTTGGCTCACTTATATCATGATTTACATCAGTTTGTATATGATGGAGCTGCAAGTCTATCTGCTAGCATTTCTCTTCTTCAGATTTGGGCATGGTTGCATATAGCAGTCACTCAGCTGATTGGTATGGGAGTGAGGGGACATGATAAACCTTACTCCTTACAGGTTTCAGGAGACTCTTTCCTAGCCCAAGCTGGGAAAGCTAGAGTACTCGAGACACACATTGGATAATGTGGACAAGGTGGAGTGGTGACCCTACCTAGATTGCGAGGTGTGGGATGAGGATGTAGCAGAGTTACCGTACTATTTTTAGATGTGGTGGTTGATAGGGAGGACTCCCTATATAATAGAGCACCACATTGTTACTCGTGTGCTTCAACAATTTGGTAGGATTCAGGGAATGCCCTAGGGTATTGCTATTTTTTCTCAGACAGACAAGGAGCATCCATTGTGGGGTCTGGTGGCTTTCTACGAGACAGTGAGGAAAGTCTTTCTACATATTCCATACCAGGCATGGGATCTGAGATGACATATAGTGGATGCAAGTATGACAACAAACTTCAGGGCACACTTTATTGCACATCCTGTTCCAAGATACTCTGAACCTGGAGAGTGGGCCCCAAGACTGGAGGATGATAATGAGGACGACAATGATGCCCCTTGACAGAGGAGAGGATGACAGTGACGTGTGAGGGGTGGCCGAGGTGACAGGAGAGGAAGAGACGATGGTGGCGTGGGTGGCAGAGGTGATGGAGGAGATGATGGGGATGGGGGTGGGTAGAGGAGGGTGAGATAGAGGAGGGTTCCCTAGATGTAGGCACAGGAACAGATATAGGCCCAGGTGTAGCCACAGGTGCAACCACAGGTGTAGCCACAGGTGCAGGCATATGTATAAGGTGGATAGGAGGATGGGGACATAGCAGCACTGCGATCCCAGGTGGCTTAGCTATAGGCTCAAGTTGCAAAGTTGCAAGGTTAGGATGATGGTCATATGGCAGCTTTATGAGCCCAGGTGGCTCAGTTACAAGGGCAGGTTACGCAGCTACAGGGGGATGTCTAGAGTACCATTTTAGAGTGGGACATCGTGATACAGAGATACACCAGGGCAGAGACCCTACTTCATTAGGTGCAACAAACCCCAGTCCAAGGTCCTCATAGCCAGATTGTTTTAGACATGGTTCGACCTGAGCATGAGATCTTTTACTGGAGAGGTTTGTATGAGTAAGTTGTTCCACTGGAGCATAGGGTGAGCAACTTCCATCCTAGCTCATGCAGCAGGTCGAGGTAGACATAGACAAAGAGTGTAGGGATGATGAGGCCACCACTTCCTCATGGGCCACCAAGGATGGGTCCTACAGGTCTGACGGGTCCTACAGGTCTGACATCAAGATCCAGCGCCTTCCGTAGCTAGTTCCACATAGACTCTTTCTGGATACATGCATCATGTGTTTATCATTTTTGTATACACCATTTTTTATAGTGTGAGACAAACACTTTTATGATATCATCGTATACTTGGACATTATTATTATTGTTTTATGATGATGATCTAGATGATTTCAATGGACTACATGCATGTGTCTTTATGGATGGATGCTATTTATATGATTGACGGTATTGATTATGCTCTATTGTGTCGTTTCTATCATGTTGATGCTATGATGCCTATGAAACTTATGACATGATGCTTTTATGATGTTACATGATGACTAATATGTATGAATAATGATCTTATAAGATTATAGTTTATGATGTCCTCCTGCATATGTGGATGATTTCCTACATGTACTACATGGTGTTGTTACAATTTTATGTATGATCATTTAATATGCCAATGCTATGACAAATGATACCTATGTTTTTAGATTTTCTGGTTAAGAAATGTTATGCAATCTATGTGGATAAATGCCATCACTATCATGATCTAAATGTTTAATACAACTAATGTACTTAAGGTGATAATGAACTTATGATGGACAATGCTTATAATATGCAAAATGATATCACAATATGAAACTATTGCTACAAATCATGAGTTAAATGTTTAATGCAACTACTGAACTAAAATGATATGAACTAATGATGTTTGCCCTTTGAGTAATGCAAAATGATAATGATGTGTTTTTGTTCAGCCAAGTATACTCAATCATAAATGAAAGAACATTGAGAAGAATGTATGCCAAATATTTGGATATGATGAACAACTTAGAAGAATGATAGGACAAATGGACAATGGCAATGACTGACTGATTGGATTTGGATCTTTTGGATCTTATGACACTTGGATAAATGGTAATTACGAGATACTTATAAATGAGATGAAATGCAACCTAAAATATGCTAATGAGGCTTTGTCATCTTGTATGCAAGTATTTGAAGTACTTTTTTCATCATTGAGCTTTTTAAATGTTTTAAGAAAATACAAGCATCTAGGTATAATTAAACCATGATGACCTGAGTATCTCTTACATGGATTTTGATTTAGCAAGTTAATACAAGCATCTAGTCAAAATTGAACCTAGATGACCTAAGTATTTCTTACATGTATCAATAGACAAGGATTGTACTTTTTCATTCTTAGACCCATAATGTCCTTGATGATCATTTTACTGATCATGTCATTAGACAAGTCATCACATTACTAAAGATTAATCCACTGACAACAGACAAATGAAAATAATCATGCCCCCATCATAGCTTCTCTAGTTTTTAGACATCTTTGAGTAGCATAGGAAATATGATAATAAAAATCAAGACCTCTGAGACTTAAATGTATAACAAGCATCCAATCTTCTTGCCATAGATATGTTTTCTTGTAATGGAAATAGATACAATCATCATGATAGTTTAGGCACATTGTTGTCTAATATAGGTCAATGTCTCATGTCAAGCATTTTGTTGAATAGGTACATTTGTAATGTTACATGTTGTCTAGAGATAATATCCCCATCCGGTTTGTTATCCTCTGAGATTTTTTTGCACTTAAGAATCCAATTCTCAACTAGGTCAAGGATGTTGCCCCCAGTCAAAATAAAGGATTGATTTATTATGGATGGATACGTGGATTGAACGGATGGTAGACTCGATGTAACATGCCCTAAGGGATTGACCTAGTACCTCAGGGGCTCATCGATGATGGCTTTTCCTACGTGATGATGCAGAGGCAATGTGGTTTGGGGTGTGAACCATGCGGATGTAAGACCTAGATGTTGGGAATTAGGTGGAATTGGATGGATAAAAGGATGGGTGATAAGGGATGGAATGGATGGGAAGCCTCGGGGGCTCATCAAAAATGGCTTTGCTTATGTGATAGCTCAGAGGCGATGTAGTTTGACAATGATGCTAATGATAAGGGAGTTGTGATGGATGACCCGATGGATGAAGGATTAGATAGACAACCTGATGGGACAAGGCAATAAGGGCGAGCGAACAACAAGCCATGATAGGTATCTTGATACGATTTGATGGATGGATGAAAGGACTAAAATCTTAAAAGATGGAGGAAGCGGTTTACCACAAATAGCGCATATTTCCAAGTTTTCACTACTGGCTTTTATTTGCATGATCGCAAATAGCATCTGTTTCCAAGTTTTCACTAGTTGCTCTCTTTTTTTTAACTTTTTTGATTTTTTTATTTTTTGATTCCCTTGCATTGGGGTTTAGGTGTAGAACTTGCGAAGATGCATGCTGTTGATGGGATCGTCGAACAGTTCACCTTTTGATGTGGCTAATTGATAAGCTCCTGATCCATAGGCAGCAATGATTACATATGGGCCAAGCTAGTTGGGTTCAAACTTGCCTTTCTTCTTTCTGTCCTACTGATTTCTAGGATTCTCTTTGAGGACTAGGTCACCAACTTGAAAGACTCATGGTTTGACTCTGTGGTTGTAACTTCTTGACATCCTTTGTTGATAGGATTTTAGATGATTAAAGGCATGTTGTCTTCATTCTTCTAGCAGCTCTAACTCCTGAAGTCTGGAAACCATGTACTCTTCATCAAATATTAGGCTTTTTAATGATACTCGCAAGGATGGTAACTCGACTTCAATGGGCAAGATGGCTTATGAGCCATAGACAAGGGAATATGGTCTTGCACCTATGGGTGTGCGAACACTTGTACGGTAGGCCCACAGAGCGGGATTCAATTGGATGTGCCAATCATGGCCAACATCATCGATAGTCTTCTTTAGGATTTTCAAGATGGTTTTATTTGATGCCTCTACCTGACCATTTCCTTGGGGGTAATACGGGGTGGAAAAGCGGTGCTTGATGTGGAATTTATCACATAGTTCTTTGACATCCTAGTTTTTAAAGGGTCTGTCATTATTAGTGATAATGGATAAAGGGATACCATAATGAAAAATGATGTAATTTAGGATGAAAGAGGTTATTTGTTTGCTCGTGACATTGGCTAGGGGTACGCTTCAATCCACTTTATAAAGTACTCAGTGGTGGTGATAATAAATTTATAGCCGTTGGATGATGGGGGGTGTATCTTGCCCACTAAGTCAAGTCCCCATTGATAGTAAGACCAAGGAGTCATTAACAGATGCAGTTCCTATACCGGTGCATGTATCAGGTTCCCATGGATTTGGCATTTCTTGCATCTTTTCACAAAATGATAGGAGTCCTTTTCCATAGTTGACCAGTAGTATCCCATACGTATGAGTTTCTTAGCCAAAGTAGGACCACTAGAGTGGGTTCTGCACATACCTTCGTGAACTTTGCCTAGGGCAGTTTGATATTGCTCACTGTTGAGACACCTAAGGAGAGTACCATCTAGTCCTCGTCGATACAAGGTGTTAGCGATTATGGTATATCAGAAGGTTTGGTGGACGAAGGTTCTTTTTGTATTAGTAGATAGATCGGGTGGTAGGGTGTTCTCTTTCAGATAGGTATATACTTTTCCATACAAGGGAGAATCAGATCCTACGATATGGCATATGATATTGCTTTCAGGGGTGTCATATGCAGGATGGGATACTGGCTCTACCAAGAACTCGTATCATGACTAGTTTTTAGGTATATCAAGGAGAGATGCAATGGTTGCCATGGCGTCTGCTACTTTGTTCTCCAGTTAGGGTATCTACTCAAAAGAAATCACGACAAAGTATTCTTTGAAGTCATTGACCATACACTTGTATGGTATTAACTTCTCGTCTTTGGTTTGATAGTCATCATTCACCTGGTTGATGACAAGTTGTGAATCTCCATACACATGAAGTTCTCTAACTTTCTATTCTACTTCCATTTTGATGCCGATGACTAGTGTTTTCTACTCTGTCACATTATTGGTACATGGAAAGAGTACTCTGTATGACTTTGGAATTGTGTCTCCATTAGGTGTGACAAACAAGATACCTACTCCAAACCCATGCTGTGTGTATGATCCATCAAAATAAAGTTTCCATGCTTGGGTTGTGATGTTAAAGATGGATTCATCTAGGAATTCGAAGGCTAATGGCTTCTCATCTGTCAATGGTGCATCAACCAACTGACCTATGATTACCTGACCTTTAGTAGCTCATTTGTCTACATACTCAATGTGAAACTCATTAAGTATGAACACCCACTTAGATAGCTTGCCTATTAGAGTAGCCTTGTTGAGTAAGTACTTTAATGGATCTATCTTGGCTACCAATTTGATGGAATGAGTGAGCATATAGTGCCTTATCTTCTATGATGCAAAAACTACTCCCAAATATGCTCGTTCTATGGGTGTGAATTGAATCTCATAACCTACCAATGTCTGGTTGATGTAGTAAATAGCTTACTCCTTTCCTTCATAGTTTTGTTGGGCCAATAGAGCTCCTAGAGTAGTTGGCATAGTTGAAATATATAGTAGAAGTGGTTTTCCCCAGCAAGATTGGTGGATTCATTAGATACTCTTTGAGGTGTTGAAAGGCTTGTTCACATGAGTCATCCCATTTGAAAGGAATGTTCTTATGTAGGAGACGTGTGAACAAATGACATTTGTTAGCCAGTTGAGAGATAAACCACCAGATGGATTGTAGCTTACCCTGTTATGACCTTAGCTAACTAAGATTCTTGGGTGGTGGCATGTCCATGATTGCTTTTACTTTGGCTGGGTCCACCTCAATTCCATTAGCTGACACTATATATCCTAGGAGTTTGCCGGAAGTGACTCTGAAAACACACTTCTTTAGATTTAAGCATACGTTGAATTTCTCTAATCTTTGAAAATTTTTTGTCTAAGACCTATAGGTGTCCTTCTTTGGTAATTGACTTGGCTAGAATATCATCTACATAATATTCCATGATAGTGTGCATCATGTCATGAAAGATTATAGTCATGGCTCTTTGATATGTTGCCCCCACATTTTTCAATCCAAATGGCATGACGCACCAACAATAGGTACACCACGGACATGTGAATGCAATATTGTGATGATCTTCTAGCACTATTTTGAATTGATTATAGCCAGAAAATCTGTCCATTAGTGAAAACATGGTGTGCCCTGCTGTTAGATCTACAATGATGTCAATGTTTGGCAGAGGGAAGTCATCCTTGGGACAAACCTTATTCAAATCTCTGAAGTCATTACACAGTCTAACCTTTCCATCTAGTTTTGAGATAGGTACTATATTTGAAATCCACTCCGGATAATTGATTGGTCTGATGAAAACAACATCTAGCAACATCTTTAATTCTTCCTTCACTAAGAGCGCGATATGTGGATGCATCTTCCTTAGTTTTTGTTTGACTGGCTTAGCTCCTAGAGCTAGTGATAAATGATGCATTATAAGATTTGGATCCAACCTCGTCATATTTGCATATGACCAAGCAAAGTTAATCTATTTCTGCTTGAAGAATTCGGTGAATTTTGGCTTTTCTTGTGTAGATATGGATTGTGCCATATGGATTATCCATGGATTGTCTTCTATTCCAATGCTGACAGGTTCAGCCAGTTCTATCAAAATTGAGGACCTTTCTTGATGTGTAAGATTGGGAAGAGTGTCAAGCCTTTCATCCTTCGACACCTTAGATAGGTTTTACCATCGGATACGTCTTTTATTTTTTTACTATTTTCACGATCTAACACTGCCACAGAGTGGTTTTCACCATTAGATCTATCTTTTATTTTTACATTTTTATGACTAAAAGGCTTGGCACTCTCTCCAAAATAAGCCTTGTCATTGAGTTCTTAGCATAGCTAGTTTTATGATCCCCTGCACGTAAATGGTCTCTATGTTCTAGATAATCTATGATAGCATCATCATTTTGGAAAGTATCTAGCTCAAGGGCGTCATCTTGTAAATACTAGTCTATGAGTTCAGGATGTACTAAGGGTATTGGGTCATCAGGTTGATCCGGTTCGAGGGTAGTGATGGTTAATATAGAGGAGTTGTTTATGCTAGTGTAAGTATTGACAAAGTCTATGATGGTACTCTCATCAAGTTGATCTATTAAGCGTTATATTATACCTTCCTCGTAAAACTCACTTTTGGTATTTTGCAGATCAAACTCTAGAGGTCTAGACCTAGAGCTTCGTCCCTGGTGAGTTGTATGGATAGAGATATATTGTTGAACCACATCAACATCTTTGTTGTCACAAGATAGTTTAGAAAGACCATCCCATTCATATTCATCAAGAGTCTGTCTCATTCCGTTCTTGTAGTCAGTGAATCTGTTCTACTAAGTTAGTAGTAGTTATTTCTCTTTCTTTTACTTTATTCTTTTCTTTGCCTTTGAACCCTAACCCTATAGTGTCTCAGGCTATTAACGAAGGAGGTTGGATAGGTTTAATGATACCTTATTTCCTTAATCCTATGGGACCATGACCATCATATCCCATTCTTTGTAAGATAGAGAACCCTTGACTATATTGTTCGGTTTGCAATTGGGATTGAGGGTCTTGTGGTTTGGATTCACTATCTTCATCTTTGTATATCCATTGTAGAATATCCTTCTCATCACTCTCATCTGATAGGCTTCCCCATTTAACAAAAGGACCTCTAGGAGTCTCCACCAACTTGGGTTTGTTCATGGATGGTTTTCCATAGGACTTGGGAGATATAGGTAGTTGTTCTAGGCATAAAGATTGTGTGATGGTATACTCTCCTACACCCTTGTCTTTGAGCTTGAATTTGAGTTCCGATGGATGTAGATGGTAGTGAGGCTGGGTCAACAAGATATGAAGATGAGGAAGATGCACGGTTGGTAGGGATTACATCTTTGGACTTGGATTGGATGGAATTGCAATATTGGAATGGATCACAATCACCTTGGATAGTGATTTCTTGGCCATTATGAGGAAAATTGATACAATAATGGTACGTGGATGGCACTGCCTTCATTGCGTGTATCCAAGGTCGACCAAGAAGAATATTGTATGCCAGTTCCATGTCAAGAACTTGGTACACCACATCTTTCATTACCAGTCCCACTCTTATTGACAACACAATGGTTCCTTTTGATGTCCTTTCTTCTTCATTGTATGCTTTGATTGTAATTTTCTTTTTAGGATCAATGGTATTATCTGAAAACCCCAATGCAAGGATTAGTTTTAACGTGCAAATATTTAAACCTGCCACTCCATCTGTTATGACCCATTTTATTTTATGTTTATGGATGAAGGTTTAAATATGGAGGGACTCATTGTGTGGTTAGGTTATAGACATATCATCTTTTTGTGTGAAAGATAAGAAATGGGGTGTAGTTAGATGACCTACCATGGCCTAAAATTGCTCTTTGGCTAGATTGGTTGGGATGGTAGTTTCCAAGAGAGCTTGTTCAAGGATGACTTTGTGAGATGGAGATAGACGTAAAAGCTCCAAAATGGATATATGTGCAGGTGTTTTATGGAGTTGGTCAAGGATATTGTATTGGTTAGATGTACAGGATGGTTTGGATGGAGCCCCTTGGAGAGTAATCTTTCCACCACGAGTGGTTACATTACAATCGTGCTTTTTATTTATAGTGATCACATTTACATGTGAGTCACTTTCAGAAATGTGGTTAACAACATAATCATATGACACATTTGTGTAGTTGGCATTGTTACCACCGTTACTATTTTGATTTGAAGAACCTCCCTTTTCATAGTTGGGGAGCAAATTCTTGAATGCCAAATGGTCATCATTGGATACGTGTCTATCAATTTTTATTACTTTTTGATCAATCAAGTCTTGAATGATATTCTTTAGTCTTTGACAATCATTTTTTTTATGGTCCTTACTTCTGTAAAATTTGTAAAAGTCAGAGTATTTCCACCAAGAAGGTTTATATTTTGGTTCATAATCTCACACCATTGGAAGTGTTATGAGGTCATTTGTTATGAGATTCCTTAGGTCAGATTCAATTGATTCCCCTAATGGTGTAAACTTTCAAGGAGGAGGAAGTTTGTGGATCGTGGTTCACTATTCTGAGGTTTGTTTGATGGTGTGTTATTTTGTGGATTTGATAGATTAAAGATTGGTTGTTTTGGTACCACATTTTTAGCATAAAAAACACCATCGTTTACAATGTTTTTGTTTTTGGTCCAAAACCTTGGCTTGTCCATGTTATTACTTGAACTAGGGGTGTCCTTGTAGAGTTTGATTTGTCTCTTAGCTATCAAGGCTTTCCCAATGAGTAACCCCATTTCAATGACCTTACTAAAGGAAGTAGGAGATTGTATTTGTATTTGATAGCTCAAGTCAACATTTAAGTTGTGGAAAAACATCTTGATCATTTATTTCTCTGAGATATGGTATGGACACTTGCTAGCAAGTTGTCTCCATCTTTATAAAAATGAGGTGAAGGATTCTCCTCCTTTTTGTTTATTATTACAAAGATCCAACATTGTGATTTCATGCTCAATGCTGTAGGAGAAATGGGTCACAAATTTATCCACTAGTTCATTAAAGGTGCAAATACCAGGAGGTAACTGGGAGAACCATTCCATTGCTTGTCCTCCTAAATTGTGTGGAAATAGTCACATAAGGTATGTTTCATTATGAGCAACTTCTAAGCAAGTAGCACTAAATTCTCTTATATGGTCATGCAAGTCACCTTTTCCTCTATATTTATCAAATTTTGAGGGGAAAGGTATCATGACCAAACTTTTGTCAAAAAGATATGGTGAAATATCCTCTAGTGAGTAGTGCTTTGTGGAAGCTCCAGTTTGAATATCCATAAGTTGTTGCAAGACTTGGATTTGTTGCATTAATGAGTCCAACGGGTTTGATGTATCCTTAGTCTTGTCATTTTTGGGAACTTCTTTTCCATCTTTGGGATTTTCTATTTCATTCAAAGAGGTTGTATCTCTCAATTTTGAGATGTCAAAATCAGGTGGTAGTTTAGTCCCTTATTTTGCTAGCATATAAGAAAGTATTTTTGGGGGTCCATGTTTATGACCTTGTCCATCATTCTTTGGAATTTAGGATCTTGCAAAGTACTAACAAGTTCTTCATGTGGGACTTCATCTTCTTCATCACAATGAGAGGGGGAGGGTATAGTTTTGTCTAATGGATCCATTTCTTGTTTTCCTTTGGACTGGGATTTAGTTTCAACCATAAAATCTTTGAATGTGAGTGAAGTTGGATAAAATGCTTATGAATGCAAGTGAATGTTTTTGGCAAGATGTGGTTTGAGGTATAGTTGATTGGATTTGGAAGATTTTGTGATAATATTTTCTAAGGTTTTTCCCTGATCTATTTGGTCAAACAAAATGGTCTTGAGCTAAATTAGCGTTAGCTATCAAAGTTTTGATATAAAGGAAGTCAAATAGGGATAATTGGTAACTGCTATTGATGTAGACTAGACCTTTATCAAGATGCTCTAATGTAGTTTCAAGGTGGAGGATGATTAATCCTAATAAGAAACTAACTAGGTTGTTTGATTTAGAGAATCTCGAAGATACCTTAGTGGAAATCTTGGTTTTTGTTTGATTTTTTTGGATGGTTAGGTATGATATGGCAAGTGGAATGTTTTGGAAATGGGTATGAAATGAATTTTTATGGTTTAACTAAGTTCACAACTTGAATCTATGTAGTAATGGGTACTTGAAAATGATTTTGTTTTTCTCTCAAAATGTCGAGAACAAGCCACTGCCACAGATGTGCACGTTTATTTGCATGAAAACAGAGGTCAAATGCATAGCTATGAGGATTGAAAGTGTCGTTCTAAATGTGCAGCACTACTATTTGAAAGCATAAGTTTATGTATGCACAGAAATAATGCTGAGATGTGTAGCAATAACGTTTAAATGTGCAGCAGGATGCGTTTACGTGGAAAGAAATGTTAAATGCACAGAAAAATGTCTTGAATGCGCAACTCTATTTTTCCTGAATTGTTTGATCACTATTTTCTTGTTTTCAAGCATGTTTTCCTAAACAACCTAAGTGTTTTTTAGGATGATTTTATTTCAGTTTGTTGCAATAAAACACAATAGACAAGAATATTTCATGGTGTTATACAAATTTTTGATAAACATTTTTGCAAACAAGTACAATTCTTATGGTTGGCAAGGACAATATTTATTGAGTCCCAACTTGGATTTCTCTAGCCACTTGAATCAAGGTAGATAGTTAGCAACTCGGTAGCATTGGCTCCCCCTTGTATGACACTCACTTCTCTGGCATACCAAGTTATAGTTCCTTTAAAGAGTTGAACTTTCTATCTCTACACATGAATAGTGTATGACGTTGGGCAGATTCAAAGGTCTGACCTCCTACATCAACAAATAGAAGGATTTGGGCTTCTAAAAATAGTGGTTCTTAATAAGGGAATTCATTTAGGTGGTTATACATGTAGCAATCCGCTCCATTCAGGAGGCTACCCAATCTATAGAGGTTGGGCTCTATAGGTTTAAATGCACCACAAGGGTACTCTAGGAAACATTTGTCGGTATAACACAACAGCACTTGTTGTTTATGAATTTTGTCACAAACACATTTATTTATAGCGGCTCGAAAGTGTCCTGACTTTAGCCCGTTACTACTCGAGGTCATCCCACTTGGAAGAAATGCAATCCCAAGGGTAGGCCTCTTCTAAAGGTTGAACAAATGAAATGATGGGTTTGGCATTTTGGTCACCCAAGATGGGGAGAGCATAGGTCTATCACCATTTTACAAGCACAGTGGACACTGGTTCATTAAACCTCTAGAGTTAATCTAAATGTGATTTAATCTACCAAGCACAAGATTGACATGATAGCATAAACATGAAAAGATAGTTGATTTTAGCCTCCTAAACAAACTATGTGAAGATTGTTGTTGAAGATTTGATCAAGTTACTTTCCCCTACTTATGCTAGATGTGGATTTGTAAGTGTAAGATTTGCTTAAAAGATTTGTTCAATTTTAAACACCTAGTTTGGGACTATGTGAAATTTGTATGCAATTTGTATGAGAAATGATGAGATTTACTCCTAATTAGAAACTAGATGAAGATTTGTATGCAAGTTGCATGGACAATGATTTATTCCTCCTAATTAAATCTTAGATGAATATTTGTATGCAATATGCAACTAAAGATGCCTAAACCTACTCTTAAACCTACAAGAACATCCTATCAATAGCCTCCATTGATGATTGATAATACCTGCAACCAAGTTAGTATCAAAAATTTTACAAAAATCAATACAAATCTTTGACAGGAATCAGATGCGCTGAAATAGACAATGGATGCATTGGAAGAGAGATTAAATGCGCAGAAAGATAGATGTGCAGAAAGAATTTGCAAATGCGCAGAAAGAAGTCTTATATGCATAGGAAGAATGAAAGCACAAAAAGAATGGTCAGATGCATAGGAAGAAATCTCATATGCGACAGACTGCTCTTTTCATCATGGATGCACAAGACTGGAAATTTGAATGCGCTGGAACAACCTGTCACAACTACAACTTGCCAAAAACTCAAAATGGAGATTAAAAATAGGGCAGTGGCCCCACGGTGGGTGCCAAAATGTGATTGATATTCTGAACTAGAGTAGACACTACCTAAATATTTAATAACTTCAATGGAAATAAGACAAATGCAATAAAATAAAGATATTACCTTGATGACTAGATCTATCACGTGCCTTCCATTGTTACCTATCTTTCTTTGATCTTGTATGATTATAGAGCTCTCAGAAGTTGTACTTCCTTGCTATTAAGATGACAAAGATAGAATGGCTATGTAGAGGATTATACAATGAGACTACAATGCAATAACTATGATGAGGGATGGAGATGATGATATGAAGCCATGCTAATGATAATGAGATGAGGATAATGAAAGCTAGATGCAAATGCAATGGAGCCAAAGGCATGCTTGGGAGCTATGGAAGAATTTTTGCAGAATAAGATTACTAAAGCTTGAGTGGTGCAAAACGGGTGTGAGATCCTTGCATTTATAGGCTAAGGATGGACCAATTCCAAGTGTCATAAGATCCACGATTGGAGGAACTATCTATGACATGTACGATTGAGATGGAGTCAAGGAAGATAATCATGGGAAATGTTCCTACTATATTTACAAGGTAGAGGAATATGTGGATCCATGAGCCACATGTCATTGTGCTCACAAATGACCTATGAGTTAAAAGTGGAAGACTTTGAGGAGATTGTGGAAAAAGGACTCTTGATTTTTTGGAATGTGAGAGATGAACTAGAATTAGAAAGACAAGTGTCTTTGAGCCTAAAGGTGATTGAGAAATAATAGGACACATGTGGGTGAGGATAATTAGCTAATAAAATATTAAAATATTTAATTATGTGCAAGATGGTGAGGTGTAAGGTGAGATGGAAGAATGACATGGATGAGATGATGTGGAATTATAGAATTTAGGACTTTGGAATAGAGAAATTTGTGATTAATTAAATAATTTAGGATTATTTAATTAGATGAGACATTAGAGGAATTAGAGTATTTAATTAAATAAATTTATTTTTATTTAATTTTTGGAAGATTAAGATGAATGTGAATCAGATAAATAAATTAGGATATATATTTATTGATAGAAGAATAGGAATAAAATAAATATTAAAATATTTATTTAATTCGACTCAAGCCAATTTTAGGTGTATACAAGTATCTCCTGGGCTTTTGGGCTTTCAAGAAGGTTGTTGAAGAAATGATAACTGTGTTTCAACAACCTTTTGCAAATGCATTTTGGAGGCTAAGGATTTGCACTTCTATGTGTAATTGTCTTTATCCTTTCAGGATATTCTCTCCATGGGTAGTTGCACTTGTATCTTGTTATTATGAAGGTTGTCAAATGAAAATGTGACATGTGTCTATGGCCTGAAGCTTGTTTGTTTTCTTGTTTCTATAAGAGGGAATTTAGGGCCTTTTGGTAGGGTTGGTTCCAGAACATATTTTTAGACAAGGTCTGAAGTATGGGAGTCAATCTAGGTTTTCTTGAAGCTGTAATATATTGAATGACTAGTTTATGCAGTGCACGAGTCTATTTGTGTCAGTATTCTGTAATGATTTAGTTAAATCTTGTTCAATAAATCAATATAATGATGTAGGAGCATCTAGAAGTCATTCAATGAATTGGGATAGTTAATGTTGAGTTATAGGGTTCCAAAATGTTACATTGGGGACTATCACATTTTACCACAGATGAGTGTACGGCCACACAGTTTAGAGGTTATGTAGAGTAGTACAAAAGGCATGACATATCTGAGTTTAAGAAGTTTTGGATCACCAGAAAGGTATCTGGAAGCATCTGAGTCAAGACTGTGTAACTGGTTATTAGGGGGTTATCAAGGGAGACATTGGAACCTATTGTATTTCACCACAGTTAGCTTTTTGGTCTTGTGGTTGGGAGGATAAGTAGAACATGTGGAGAGCAATGTTATATCCAAGTTTGAGGAGATTTGAGTTACCACAATAGTATATAGAGACATCAGAGTGAAGACTATGTTACTAGGTTATAGGAAGAATGATTTTATAGAAGTTTGGGTGCTTGCACCAGTGATCTGAGATTGTGCACCAAGAACTAATATTGTGTGGAGGTAAATTGGGACCGGTAGAGCTTATGTTGAGAACTAAAAGGTGATATCTTATTCCTACATTACTGTAGGTGATTTGGGAGTCGAGAAGCAATGGTGATCACACATTTCATGTTGCAAGTTACCTTTAAACTGACAAGATAATGTTTTAAAGACTTGTAGAGGATATAAATGAAGGATAGAATATTGTTTCATGGTAGTGAAGAGGAGTAAGAATAAAGTGTGTGAAAAGATGAATAGTCTGGAAGATGTAGAGGTGTTTTGAGCCTAGAAGACAACATAGTAGAAGCAGAGGATAGAACAAAGAGGAGAAGAAGATACAGAGCAGAGAATAGAAAAAGGAGAGGATGTAGAGCTAAGAACATGAGAGAATGATGTTTCAGTAAACTTTTGTGAGGTTGGGCTATGGCCTAGCACATGAATAGCCCTAAAGGCATATGTAATGAGATTGGGAGTTCTAACATAATGAGAAGTGATCTTTTGAGGATGGGTTTTTCCCTATTAGGGTTTCCCAGGATAAATCTATTCTAAATATGTGCCTAATTAGTGTTTTCATTTATGTCAACATATCCCTGTTGCCATTGGTGTCAAATGTATCCTATTTTGTTGCCTGTTTAGAAGACTAGAATGTTGAGGATATTGAGAAAATTAATGAAAATCAATGTATACAGACCATATGGCTATGTAGAGGATTGTCTGAAGTAGCTCAAGTTAAGATTCAAGAGGTCCACATGAAGATTTGAAGAAGCTATAGCCATCTGAGTAGAACTAGGTTTTGCTATGTTCAGAAGAGATAGAGTGACAATAAATTGGTCTGTATTGCTCCGTATTGAAATATTATGATCTGCAGATCTAGAGGCATGTTTGGGAACTCAGTGTGTATCATCAACTCAAGTGGTTCATGGTTTGGAGGTCTGCAAGAAATCTTTCTAGTGTGATAGTCATGGCAGACAGTGTTCTTGAGGTTTGATGCAGAGGCAAATTGGATACAAGAAAAAGAACAAACAAGACAAGGTTCTATTCACCCCAAAAGCCCAAAAACAAGGATCTTCATGGAAAAGTGGGAATAGAAGTTAAGTCTCTTGAATTCTTCTTGGAAATGGTGTTTAGACATGTATTAGAAGCCATCCCATCCATTGGCAAAGGTGCATCAAACTTCAAACTAGTAGTTCCTTCACAAACCTCAAGAAAGACAAGTAGCCCTACAAATAGAGAACAGTCCCAATAACTTTTTATACAAACATCCAAATGCAACTCTCAGACATGAAATAGATACCCATTATGTCTCCCCACAACATACTCCAGAATGGGTTTAGGTTGTTTTGAAAAGTTTGCCCTAACCAATAACCGAAATGCAAAAATAACAAGGAAAATGCTGCTACAGTCACCTAGGGCATCAATTTAAACACACCAAAACAAATTTTTCAGTCCTGAGCCTTAGTCAACATGTCAATCACTCCATCTACTTCCATTCCACTAAGTTTTAGAGGATTCCCACAGTGGAATGAGGTTTTATGACATTTTTCCTACCAAAACCCTAGTTAACCTAGTTAACAGAGCAGTTTTAGGAAAAAATGTGATATCTTCCTCTAGGAATCGAGTTAAGACCTCAAACTAGATGAATTTGAAAGGTAATGCATTCCTATTTTCAACCATATATGGATTTCCCCTATTTCT
This sequence comes from Cunninghamia lanceolata, assembly GCA_027924645.1. NCBI lineage: Eukaryota > Viridiplantae > Streptophyta > Pinopsida > Cupressales > Cupressaceae > Cunninghamia > Cunninghamia lanceolata. The sequence continues at coordinate 10,162,622 of BSBN01000112.1, read as the reverse complement.
ATCTGTACAGAACCGTACCAAATGCTGCAACAGGACTGTTATAGGAGAATTCTAGAAATTGCAGTCACTAAAACACTCATATCTTTCACAAAACTAAATCATTTTTCATGAGACAAAAAGGAAATGGAGTGTGATTGAACATATTATCACTTACAAACAACTAATCATCATTCCCTATCTATACAGGGTCATACAACAACATGAAACAATGAATTTCTGAGGAAATACACTCAAAACAGTGTCTTTATTGATTCAAACTTCAAACCTACAATCACCCATGAATTTACAAAGGTTACAAGGCCTTTTTAAAGGCATATAATCAATACTTTTTAGTTTCCAACTGATTTCTAACTTTCTCCAAGTGAATGACCTTTGGTATTCCCCTATTTGTTCTTTTTTTGCATTTTACATTGGCAACCTTTACATAGTATGCACTATTTTGCAATTTAGAAACTCATGATCTTCTAAACACATAAAGATGACTTGATAAACCTCATTACAATGTGGAAGCATTAAAATTAATGAAACTCAAGGATTTTTCTAGGGCAACATTAATTTGCCAAGGTGCTCCTGCACCATACAACCAACCAACAAAATTTCCAAGTCCCTTGGAAATGTATCAGCAACAAAGTCTTTTTATGCATTTCCTCTATCTTTATCTTCAGATCAATAGAAAGGTGACCAACCAACCAATAGAATAAACTACCATCTTCTTAGAGCATCTTCAAGCTCCTTCTACTCCCATCAGTGGAGTATTCTTCAGGCTGCAACATCAAGTGCTTCTTCAGGTATCCATCTCTCTCACTGCTTCACAACAAACCAACTCACCAAACCATTCATCTCATCCAACAACAGATCCTGGTGATGCACCTACCACTCTCTCCTTAGTGGTTTCTCTATGCACCCTTATCCAACCTAATCTCCATTGGAGAATGGTCATGACAGACCTTCTCTTGTCTGCCCACACACACAACCTCAAAAAACATCCTTCAAGTAGCTAGATGGATAAGCACCTGCAACCAAACAACTTAGCAAGCAAAATAATGGTCACCAACATGATCTTTCCTTCAATTATTCATCTCAGAAATTAAATACATAACATCTCCTCCCAGAGCTTTTGCTAGCTCTGATACCAATCTGATGCAGAGGCAAATTGGATACAAGAAAAAGAACAAACAAGACAAGGTTCTATTCACCCCAAAAGCCCAAAAACAAGGATCTTCATGGAAAAGTGGGAACAGCAGTTAAGGCTCTTAAATTCTTCCTAGAAATGGTGTTTAGAAATGTATTAGAAGCCATCCCATCCATTAGCAAAGGTGCATCAAACTTCGAACTAGTAGTTCCTTCACAAACCTCAAGAAAGGCAAGTAGCCCTACAAACAGAGAACAGTCCCAATAATTTTTTATACAGACATCTAAATTCAACTCTCAGACATGAAATAGATACCCATTATTCCTTCCCACAACATACTCTAGAATGGGTTTAGGTTGTTTTGAAAAGTTTGCCCTAACCAATAACCGAAATGCAAAAATAACAAGGAAAATGCTGCTACAATCACCTGGGGCATCAATTTAAACACACCAAAACAACTTTTCCAGTCCTGAGCCTTAGTCATCATGTCAATCACTCCATCTACTTCCATTCCACTAATTTTAGAGGATTCCCATGGTGGAATGAGGTTTTATGACATTTTTCCTACCAAAACCTTAGTTAACCTAGTTAACAGAGCAGTTTTAGAATAAACGTGATATCTTCCTCTAGGAATCAAGTTAAGACCTCACACCAGATGAATTTGAAAGGTAACTCATTCCTCTTTCCAACCATATATGGATTGCTCCTATATCTATCTATACAGAACCGTATCAAATGCTGCAACAAGACTGTTGTAGGAGAATTCTAGAAATTGCAGTCACTAAAACACTCATATCTTTCACAAAACTAAATAATTTTTCATGAGACAAAAAGGAAATGGAGGGTGATTGAACATATTATCACTTACAAACAACTAGGCATCATTCCCTATCCATATAGGGCTGTACAATAATAGAAAACAGTGAATTTCTGAGGAAATACACTCAAAACAGTGCCTTTATTGATTCAAACTTCAAACCTACAATCACCCACGAATTTATAAAGGTTACAAGGCCTTTTTAAAGGCATCTAATCAAGAATTTTCAGTTTCTAACTGAATTCTAACTTCCTCCAAGCGAATGACATTTGGTATTCCCCTATTTGTTCTTTTTTTGCATTTTATATTGGCAACCTTTACATAGTATGCACTATTTTACAATTTAGAAACTCCTAATCTCCTAAACACATAAAGATGACTTGATAAACCTCATTACAATGTGGAAGCATTAAAATTTAATCAAACTCAAGGATTTGTCTAGGGCAACATTAATTTGCCAAGGTGCTCCTGTACCAAGGTTCCAAATGAAGATGCAAGTGATTTAGATGATTTGGAGGAGTGTGGATGTCTTTGTTGAATTCAATGTGCTTGTGGAGGTATCTAGATCGTGTTACTCCTATGTTGGAGGTCCACATTCAAGATTGAGCTCATTGGTGAAGATTTCTTTCTTGGTGTTGTTGTTCTTCCTAGTCTTGGCTGACTAGATGATTCAAGCGTGTTGCAGATGATCTAAGAGAAATTCTCTAGAGCGTGGCATGTTATTGGAAGAAGATTCAAGTCTCAACTATGTTTGGCTAACAGTATAGTGATCCATATTAAGTCAAGCTGACCTTGATGTTCATTCCAAGGCTGATGAAGTGTATAAATAATCATTGATGAGTTGTGGAAAGTTGTCCTTGTGTGAAAATGATAAAATCCTAAGAAAGGTATAGAGATAGAACAAAGAAGAGGAGGAGCAGAAGAACAAGAGCAATAAAGGATGAAGATATAGCGAAGAAGTGTTTGAGGGACATAGAAGAAGTTTGTGAGCCTTTAATAGGACTGAAACAGGCATGAAGAAGATGCTATTTATCAGTTCATTATCTCTATGTTAAACATAAATTCTTGTAGGCAGTGAGCCTCTTTTGAGCAATGAGCTCTAGGCAGTGTGCTTGAATGCATGTGCCTTCTCTTTTCTTCTAAGTACTTTTAACAGGGTACGAATTTTGTGGGTTAACCCCTCCATGGTTTTCCTTTAATTGGGTTTCCACGTAAAAATTCTGATGTTATGTGTGTTCATTTTTGTTTCTGCTCATGTGTTGAGGATTCATGCTTTAATGTTTACATCATTAATCTGTTTTAAGTAAAGAAGAATCAACTGCTACAAGTGTTAAAGTTTTGGGACAACTGAGTCACATCCCCCCTCTCAGTTGTCTAGCCTAATTCCAACAATTGGTATCAAAGCCAATTCCTCTAAAAGAATCTTGACTGCTTGAGGAGATCCAAGATGTTGACTTACAAGAAGGAAGGTCTAAGATTTGATGGAACAAATTATTCCCTTTTGAAGGTGCACATGCAGTGTCATTTGGATTGTATGGGTGATGCCTTTTGGTTGATAACTAAGAATGAGTATAAGATTCTGAAGAATGGCCCTACAATTCGAGACGAACTTAGGGAAGCTGAATGCAATATTCAAGCTAAAGAAGCATTATTGAGTGCCCTGACTGATACAGAATTGGCAAATGTCCTGGAATTGAAAACTCCCATGAAATCTAGAAAAACTTGGAAAATTTGTATGAAGGTGACAGATATGTCAAATGTGCTAAGCTACAGAGACTGAAAGGTAAATACAAAAGGTTGATGATGAGTGAAGATGAAATCATTTCCTACATGCATAAAGTGAATGAACTTGTGACCGGTATCAAGAATGCTACTGGAGTATTGGAAGAATTAGAGATTGTTGCCAAAGTGCTCAGATCCTTACCTCTAGCATACAAGCATAAAGTTGAGGTCACTGAAGAGATCGGGACTGTGACAACTATTACAAGGGATCAGTTGGTTGGTAAGCTTTCAACATTTGAAATGAATGAGTTTGGCAATTCTCTTCCTAAGTTTGAGTATGCATTTAAAGCCAGTATTCATGGAAAGCAAAGATATGATCCAGGTGAAATCTCTTCAAGAAGATCAAATAGATTTGACAAGACAAGGAAGGATCTTGAAGATGATGAAACTAAGTTCGATGAAATTGAATCCCTTTTTGCCAAAAGATTGCCAAGAGGATCTGGTAAGTATGAAGGAAAGTTGCCATTCAAATGTTTTTCTTGTAATAAGTTTGGTCATTTTGCCTCAAGGTATCTAGAGAGAAGTTCAAAGACAAACCCTAATAGACCTAGAGTTTAGAAGAAATTCTACTATGTCTAAGAAGCCAGTGAAGAAGGAGTCACAGATGATGAATTTGATCATGGAGGTTCCATGGAAAGTAATTGGGTGTTCATTGCTATCAAAGAAGAAGATCTAGTGCCTACTGAATCTGCTAGTTGTGAAAATGTGGAAAGTACCTTGGCTGCTCAGGTTATAGAAAAGATGAATGGGTAATTGACAGTGGATGTTCTCATCATATAACTGGTGATAAAAGTAAGTTTGTAAGCTTTGAAAAATATGAAGGTGGAATTGTGAAATTTGGAGACAACTTAGCTCATAGAATCCGTGGTAGAGGATCCATCTCTTTTGATGGTAAGAATAACACTAATGATGTTCTGTATGTGGAAGTATTGAAGCATAATCTGCATAGTGTTGGACAATTGGTTGACAAGGATTATGATCTCCGATTCAAGGGTGGAAAATGTAGAACCTTGGAAAGCTCCAGAACTGAAATTACATCTGGTACTTAGACTAGAGATAACATCTTTCATTTAATTAGTTTTGGTAAAAGTTGCTTGATTTATCAGGTTGATCAGAGTTGGCTCTGGCATAGGAGAATGTGTCATGTGAATTTTGATAACATTGTCAAAATAAGTTCCACTCAGGCTGTAAGAGATCTCCCAAGACTTGTGAAACCTACTGATAGCATGTAAAGAGAATTTCAAGTAGGTAAACTGAACATAACTTCATTCAATAGTAAAGAATAGTCTTCAAGTGGATTGTTGGAACTTGTGCATACTGATCTTTGTGGTCCTGCTAGAATTAGGAGTGTGCAAGGAGACATATATTTTATGTTGTTGATTGATGATTACTCCCAGATGATGTGGGTAACCTTCCTAAAAGAAAAATTAGAAGCTCTTGATAAATTCAAAGTATTCAAAGTCATGGTGGAGAATGAGATTGGTGTTAAGATAAAGTGTCTGAGATCTGACAGAGGTGGAGAGTTTACCTCTGGTGAGTTTGATTCATTCTGTGAAAAGCAAGGAATAAAAAGACAGTTATCTACTCCTAGGACTCCTCAACAGAATGGAGTTGTGGAAAGAAATAACCAAAGCATTCAAGAACTTGCCAGGACCATGATGATGGAAGCAAATGTTCCTTAAGTGTATTGGAAAGAAGTTGTGAGTACTGTTATCTACACTCTTAACTGGGTGCAGATCAAAGGTAATTTTCGTAAGACCTCTTATGAACTATGGTTTGGTCATCCTCCTACTGTGAAATATTTTAGAGTTTTTGGTAGTAAATGCTATATCAAAAGAGATGAGGATCTCGTCAAGTTTGATGCAAGAAGTGATGAAGGAATATTTCTAGGTTACTCTACTCAAAGCAAGGCATACTGGTGCTTTAACAAGAGATTAAAAAAGATTGTTGAAAGTGCAAATGTTAGAGTTGATGAGAGAAAAGGACATTCCAAGTCTTGCGGATATGATTCAGATGATCAAGATGAAAGTCAGAATCATGGAAGGCAAGTTCAAACTTAGACTCAGATCCAGATTGATCTGGAATATCTAGTAACTCAAGAAGTTAGTGTAGATGTTGAGGAACAAGCTCAAGAATCAGAAGTTCAAACAAATCCCAAAACTCCCAGGTATGTAAGGTTGAATCATTATGAAGATCATATCATAGGAGATAGAAACAAAGGTATTCAAACTAGAAGAAGAATTGCTAAAGATCAAGAGGAGGTTTATCTGATCTCAAAGATTGAACCAAAATCATTAAGTGAAGCTTGCAATGATGATTATTGGGTAAAAGCAATGGAAGAAGAATTAATACAAATTGAAAAGAATCACACTTGGGATCTTGTTCCTAGACCTGAAGATAAAAATGTGATTGGAACTAAATGGGTCTTCCGGAATTAACTAAATGAAGATGGTGAAGTTGTAAGAAACAAAGCAAGGCTGGTATGCAAAGGGTATTCTCAAGTGGAAGGAATTGATTTTGAAGTAACTTTTGCTCTGGTGGCAAGAATAGAAGCAGTCAAATTATTTCTTGCATTTGTTTCTTATAAATATTTCAAGGTCTATCAGATGGATGTCAAGTTAGCATTTCTGAATGGAAAATTAGAAGAAGTCTACATTGAGTAACCAGAAGGATTTTAGTTGTCTGATCAGAGAGATATGGTCTACAGGCTGAGGAAAGCATTGTATGGACTCAAACAAGCCCCAAGAGCCTGGTATGCAAGATTAGATAAGTATCTGCTAAAGCTAGGATATAGCAAAGGCACTACTGAAAGTAATCTTTACTTCAAGATTGATCATTAGTACATTCTGATTGTTGAGGTATTTGTTGATGATATCATTTTTGGTGAAAATGAGAGTATGTACAAAACATTTGCTGATCAGATGTAGAGTGAATTTGAGATGTCCATGTTTGGTGAAATGAATTTCTTCTTAGGTCTATAAATCATTCAGTCAGATAAAGGTATCTTCATATCTCAATGTAAGTATGTGAGAGAATTGTTGAAAAAATTTGGAATGGAAGATTCAAAGCTAGTGGGTACACCCATGGTAACTGGATGTAAGTTGAGTAAAGATGATGACTCCCCTAAGGTAAATCAAAAAAGGTATAGATCAATGATTGGAGGACTACTCTATTTGACTCAGACCAGACATGATATCATGAATGCAGTTGGACTTGTTGCTAGATTTCAAGCTGATCCTAGAGAATCCCATGTTGTAGAAGTCAAAAGAATTTTCAAATATCTCAAAAGGACACTTGATTATGGCTTATGGCATCCAAAAGATAATAACTTCACTCTTCATGCCTACACAGATGTTGATTGGGCAGGAGATGTGGATGACAGGAAAAGTACTAGTGGTGGTGCATTCTTTTTGGTAAGGAGATTGGTTTCTTGGATGAGAAAAAAACAAGAGGCAATATCTCTATCTACTGTAGAGGCAGAGTATATAGCAGCAGAAAACAATTGTACTCAAGTTCCATGGATGAAGCAAATGTTGAAAGACATCAGAATTGTGTTTGAGGAGCCTGTTACAATTTTATGTGATAATTCAAGTGCAATAAGCATATCAAAGAATCCGGTGTTGTATTCAAAGACAAAGCATATGTCAATCAAGTTTGACTTCTTGAGAGAGAAGGTTAATGAGAATGAAGTCAGATTGGAATTTATTTCTTCAAAGGATTAGATTGCGGATATTTTAACTAAGCCTCTACCAAAGGATACTTTTGAGTATTTCAAAGAGAAGTTAGGGGTTATTACCCCTCCTGATCAGAACTAAGATGCACTAGGGTGCATCAGTCCGGTGGAATTCACAGTAATATCTTGTGATCTGAATTGATGCTAAGGAGATACTACTCAGGGGGAGTAGTTAGTATACAAATCTTGGAGATCAGTCTGAAACAAAAAGGGGGAGAAAAGATTGCAAATATGTGCCCTTTTCCATTGATGTCAAAGGAGGAGAGAAGTCATGTGAAAAACTAGTTGCTGATGAAAGGGGGAGTAGTGAAGAAAGTAGTTATAGAAGTGATAAGAGAAAGGGGGAGAAGTTCTTGTCTTGATGGTTCAATCAGTTTTTGATATCATATGTTTCCATCAATGACAAAGGGGGAGATTGTTGCAAACATGTGCCTAATCAGTGTTGTCATTGATGTCAACATATACCTATTGCCATTGGTGTCAACTGTATCCTATTTTGTTCCTTGTTTAGAAGACTGGAATGTTGAGGATATTGAGAAAATTAATGAAGATTAATGTATGCGGACTATATGGCTGTGTAGAGGATTGTCTGAAGTAGCTCCAGTTATGATTTGAGAGGTCCGTATGAAGATTTGAATAATCTATAGCCATCTGAGTAGAATTGGGTTTTGCTATGTTCAGATGAGACAGAGTGAGAGTAAATTGGTTTAGATTGCTTTGCATTGAAATATTATGATCTACAGATCTAGAGGCATGTTTGGGAAGTCAATTTGTATCATCAACTCAAGTGGTTCATGGTTTGGAGGTTGGCAAGCAATCTTTCTAATGTGGCTGTCATGGCAGACAGTGTTCTTGAGGTTCCAAATGAAGATGCAAGTGATTCTAACTATTTGGAGGAGTGCTGATGTCTTTGTTGAATTCAGTGTGCCTATGGAGGTCTGCATTGAAGATTGAGCTTGTTGGTGAAGATTTCTTTCTTGGTGTTGTTGTTCTTCCCAGTCTTGGCCGACCGGATGATTCAAGTGTGTTGCGGATGATCTAAGAGCAATTCTCTGGAACGTGGTGTGTTGTTGGAAGAAGATTCAAGTCTTAGCTATGTTTGGCCAACAATATAGTGATCCATATTAAGTCAAGCCGACCTTGATATTCATTCCAAGGTTGATGAAGCGTATAAATAATTATTGATGAGTTGTGGAAAGTTGTCCTTGTGTGAAAATGATAAAATCCTAAGAAAGGTATAGAGGTAGATTAGAGAAGAGGAGAAGTAGAAGAACAAGAGTAGTAAAGGATGAAGATATAGTGAAGAAGTGTTTGAGGGATAGAGTAGAAGTTTGTGAGCCTTCAGTGGGACTAAAATAGGCATGAAGAAGATGCTATTTCTTAGTTCATTATCTCTGTGTTAAACATAAATTCTTGTAGGTAGTGAGCCTCTTTTGAGCAGTGAGCTCTAGGTAGTGTGTCTAAAGGCATGTGCCTTCTCTTTTCTTCTAAGTTTAACAGGGTATAAATCTTGTGGGTTAACCCCCACTGTGGTTTTCCCTTAACTGGGTTTCCATGTAAAAACTCTGGTGTTATGTGTGTTCATTTTTTTTTACTCATGTGTTGATGATTCATGCTTTAATGTTTACATCATTAATCTATTTTAAGTAAAGAAGAATCAACTGGTGCAAGTGTTAAAGTTTTGGGACAACTGATTCGCCCCCCCTCTCAGTTATCTAGCCTAATTCCAACAAAATATTTTGTCATGTGTTTATGATTATCTCTTATCATTTTATTGTTATCTATATGATGTTGTTGCATCTTTGTTATGATCATGATGTTGGTTGTTTAAGGCTGCAAGGCTGGACAATCCTTCATTGGACCCTCCTACCTTGACTGCGTCAAGTGGTATCAGAGTTGGTTGCGAATATATTGGGATGGTTGTGAATCTATTGGTAAGATAGAAAGTGTGAAACCCTAAGGTGTAATAAAAATCACTGTAGAAGGAAGATCAAGGCAAGAAAGATCTAGGTAAGCTTTTTCACATTAAGTTGTTTATATGACTTGTTTCAATGGGGAAGATTGGGAAAAGGGTGAATAAAGAAAATGAAAACCTAAGAAGCAAGAAGGATATTTTGGGAGAAGAATTGTGTGAAATCAAAATGTATAACTCAGAGTTGGTAAAGAAGATAAGGGAGCTAGGAGAAGACAATTATGATACTCTTGAAGAAGAATTAGAAAATGTAAAGAGGAGAAATGGAGAATTAGAAGAAGAGTTAAAGTTGTTTGAGTATGTCAAAAGGAGTTTTGAAGAATTGGAAGAAGTATGCAAGTTGTTTGGTCAGATTGAAAAGAGGAACATAGATCTGGAGGAAAGTTTGGAGAAGTTAAAAAGTGAAAACATTTTAGAAAGGAGTGAAATAGCTAGATTGAAAGAACAAGTTAATTAGTTAGAGTGCTCACTTGTACCATGCACGGAAGAGAATGAAAGTCTAATATCTAAGCCTAAACTTTGTGATGTTTCTTGTGATACTAATGATTTGTGTGATACTATAGAAGCTTCTTTAGATGGTGAGGTTGAAGATAACAATGTATCTGAATCTGTAATTGTGGGTGATGGTGTTGACAAAGAGAGTTCTCTAAACAATGTTGGTTACAAAACCATGAAAGGAATGGGATATGAAGGAAAAGGATTGGGAAAATATTAGCAAGGAATTACAAAGCCTATTGAGCTGGTAATGAGATCAAGAAATGAAGGCCTTGGATATATAAGAGGTGAAGAGAATAAGGATGTTGTCACAAGTTCAAACAAATCAACTTAAGCAAGGAAAGGTATGTATTGTTCTTATTATAATAGACATGGACATGAAAATGAATTGTGTTGGGATTTGTACCCTTGTAGGTTCTATGGACTAGTAAGGAGTCACTCTAAAAAGATGTGTTGGGATAAAATACAGAGGAGAAGGTCTATGAAAAGTTGTATACAGAAGGATTATGGATGGATTGATGGACCAGAATGGAAATATGTTACTTGTATGTTCAAAAGGTTGTATAGACTGAAGTATTCTTGCATTGGAGGAAGAAGACATGGAACAAGGTGCAGAGAGAGAAGACCACATGCGGAGCAAAACAATGATAGTAATTCATACCACAGAGGGAGAAATGATAGGAGTTAGGGAGCCATAACTCTTACCACAATGAAGGATACCAAAGGGATGAAAGAGGATTTGAAAGGAGATCATTCAAAGGAACTTGTTTTCAAGTATGGAGGAGAAGACTGAGCATTGAATGTCACCAAGGGACTAATGATGGAGAAGAAGTAAATAATGCAGAGATAACTTATGTGGAGGAAGAAGAACCTACTAAATCACTAAGTTCAGTAGAGAAACCAGAAGAGGGAGAATCATTGATCTTAAGGAGAGTTGTGTTGTAGAACTGAGGAACTAGTGCAAGAGAAAGTTTGTGTAAACATGTGCAGAGCCTAAAAAAATAGGGAAGTTCATATTGCATAGAAAGAAGGGATGACAAGGGATTCCACCAAAAGAGACAGGGAAGCAATAAATCACACTGGAGTACAACAAATATGGGTACAAAAATAGAGAGAAGTATAGGAGAAGTATATGCGAAGAAGAATCTAGAATATTTTGATGTGTGTAGAAGGAGTTGCAGCTAGAACTAGAGGTTAGAAAGTACCATGGAGAGAACCAAGAAAGTAACATGATTGTTCTTAAGTATTAGGGGATGATGAGGCTATTTGACTCTTAATTGATTGAAGTTGGTATTGATTTTGAGGTAGCCTACAGATGTTGTCAATAGAAATCCAAACTTTGAGACAGTTACAACCTTGTAGCTAGACTGCCAAACCATTGCAAATGAAGAATTTGAGGTATCTTGCAAAGGAGACTTGATTAGATCATCAACCATTGAGGTAGTGCAACAATTTGTCAATAGAGTGTTGAAATTAGATCACCAAAATTGAGAAGGAACTTGAGGCAATCTACAATGGAGACCTATACAGACTACCGACCATGAGGCAGTACAGTGATTTGTGAATAGATTACCAAACCTATATGAATATTGATGCAACTCATGAATTTGAATTCAATAGATCACCGACTGGAGGTATCCTACAAGTTTTGTCAATAGCGCACTGACTAGGAGGCAGTTGTAATCTTGTAGACATATCGTCTAACGGAGGTAATTGCAAGGAATTGAGAGTAGATCACCAAATTTAACAACTTGAGCCTAATGTAGGGGCATCAACTTTTCAATTAATCCTAAGAGTCTAGTGCAAGAGCATCCAGAAGTCATTCAGTAAATTGGGACAGTTAATGTTGAGTTGCAAGGTGCCAAAAAGTGACATTATGGACTACCACATTTTGCCACAGATGAGTACAGCCACATGGTTTGGAGGTTATAGAGAGCAGTGCAAAAGGCATGACATCTGATTTTAAGAAGTTTTGGATCACCGTAAAGGTATCTAGAAGCGTCTGAGTCAAGACTGTGTAACTAGTTATCAGGGGGTTATCAGGGGAGACATTGGAACCTACTGCATTTCACCGCAATTAGCTTTCTGGTCTTGCAGTTGGGAGGATAAGTAGAACAAGTGGAGAGCTATGTTATATCTAGGTTTGAGGAGATTTGAGTTACCACAATAGTATATAGAGACATCAGAGTGAAGACTATGTTACTGGGTTGCAGGAAGAATGATTATATAGAAGTTTGGGAGCTTGCACCAATGATCTAGGATTGTGCACCAAGAACTAATGTTGTGCAGAGGTAAATTGGGACCAGTAGAGCTTATTTTGAGAACTGCAAGGTGATATCTTATTCCTACATTATCGTAGGTGATTTGGGATCCGACAAGCAAGGATGATCACACATTTCATGTTGCAATTTACCTTTAGGCCGACAAGATAATATTTTGAAGACTTGTGGAGGATATAATGAAGGACAAAAGATTGTTTCAAGGTAGTGAAGAGGAGTATGAAGAAAGTATGCAAAAAGATGAATAATCTAGAAGATGTAGAGGTGTTTTGAGCCTAGAAGATAGTAGAGCAGAAGTAGAGGACAAAGCAGAGAGTAGAAGATGTGAAGCAGAGAATAGAGAAACGAGAGTTGAGAACATGGGAGAATGATGTTTCAGTAAACTTTTGTAATCCTGGGCTATGGTCTAACACATGTATAGCCCTAGAGGCATATGTAATGAGATGGGGAGTACTAATATAATGAGAAGCAATATTTTAAGGCTAGGTTTTTCTCTGGATAAATCTTGTGTCATGTGTTTATGAGTATCTCTTATCATTCTATTGTTATCTATATGTTGTTGTTGTATCTTTTTTATGATGATGATGTTAGTCGTTTAAGGATGCAAGGCTGGACAGTCCTTCACTGGACCCTCCTCCTTGACTGTGTCATATAAGACCATTATTTCTATTATCATTTTGCACTATGTCTCCATTAATGTCTAAATGTTTTAGGGAATCCAAGGGTTTCTTTGGTGTACATTTTCTACTCTCTTTTTCATGTGTTTGTTAGTATGTATTCAAGGGATACAATAATAGTGTTATGCTTAAAAAAATTAATTATACAAGCTTTCATCACTGATATGTGGAGCATTTCAGATCTATATTGGATGACTAAGAATGGAATGTAATTTTGAGATAAGGAAGGCAGTTGAGGGTCTAATGTTTTAGTAAGGTAAAAACCTAATAAATCATGCCTAAACGGATATTAGGACTTCTTTTTCATTGTTGGTTTTGTTCAAATATGACTCTATACCTACAGGATTAGGCACCTATCTTATCACTGAAGATTGTCCTACACTCTTAAATTTGAAAATCATTTTGGTTATGCCCATAAATTATTGCTAAATTATTTCTACCCTACCCTTATGCATAAAGTATAGTATTCTAAATCTTGTTAAACCTCAAGTGAAACCTATAGTTGATGCAAATATTCAGAGGATTTGTGCATATTGTATTTTCTAGGTTAATGGTGTTGTAAGAGACTACCAATGAGTACATTTACTAGGATTATAAACTAGTTTATCATATGTTGGAACCAATTTAACCTAATTGTCTTAAATAGAGATCTCCCTTATTTTTGTGTCTATTTTCCAAATTATTTAGAGATCTTTGGGAATACCCTTCTGAGCTTGGCAAGGCTCAAAGTGTAGAGGAGGTTTATTGAACTTACTGTTCATTGGATTTTCTTCACCCTCAATTTAACCATAGATCTCTTCCCTCTATTGGGATTTATCTAATCCTTGTGTCTTTATACTATGGTGAATGCCTTAGAGTTGAGGGACTACAAGAAAAATCACCAATAGATTGGCAACTCTATTGGGAACTTGTTTATTATTATTCAAAATTAGTCCAGTGGTCTATCATGGGTGTTTAGAGTTTGCACATATATAGTGCAGTATCATTCCCTTTAGAGGGTGGCAACTCTAATATTATCCTTACCGGTCGATCAAAGAAGAAATTAATTGTGTATGAAAAAGGAAAGATCCCTATGTATTTCCAAGGACTGTTATATCTAGATTAGTTGTTATACTCCCCTGTTTACAAATACCAAAACTCTTGCATCTCATTGTTAAGAAGTCAAATCCTACCCTAGAGTTTTTGGTAATGCAATTTTTAGACTTGGAAGGAGTTTTTTTGCATCATATTTGAGGAAGTTTTGTGTGGCTTTGTTGTTGGAGAAAACCCAGAATGAAAGTAAGTTTGGCAAGCTTTGCGTTGTTTGAAGTTCATTCCTCTATTGAAATAGGTGGCAACTCTATGAGAAAGAACCTGATAAAGGTGTAAAGAATATTTCAGCATTCTTAAGTTTCTAGTCAGGTAGTAGTTGTAACAAACTGCCAGGTATTTTACATGTTCATGTCTCAATGAAGAATAGTTCTATGTTTGAAGGTAGTTTATGAGAGGCCTTGAAATTAATTTGGTTCCTTATTGAGTGAAGATTAAGCACTAAGAGAAAGGAAAAGGTATTGATAGGTTTGCATACTTTTGTGTTACTAGATTGTATCCTATATTATGAAGTGAAGTATGCATATTTTTATATAAACTCATTTAGAGGATCTTAGGCAAGATGAGATAGGAATATGCATTGTAAAATCTTAAAATCATGTTGTAAAAGGAAAATTGAGTTTGCCATGTGTAACTGCAATGTTAATGTGAAAAGGCTTGTAAAGGCATAGTAAATTGTGTCATCAACTGATGCATCCTTGAATGGATTCAAACGTAACAATACATAGTCTGCAGCCCCACCCCTATTATCAAAGAAGTTTCATTATTGAAAGATATAAAGCCATAAATTTCAACAATATCTATGGTTTTCCAAATCATGTACCACATCAAATCCGAGATAAAATACCAAAGTTTAGTGGTAGTAAGTCTGAATCAGCAAGTAACCATCTGTAGGATTTCGTTGATGTAATAGGAGACTATGAGATAGATTTTGAAGATGTTGTCATGAAGATATTTTTTTAGTCCTTAAAAGATGAAGCAAGAGATTTGTTCTCTTATTTACCAGCATGCTCAATCAATTCTTGGGATGAGATCAAAGCAGTTTTCACAGAGCATTTTGGTGAGAGGGTCAATACAAGTTCAATGATCAGCAAGTTTATGAGCATTGAGAAAGAAGAGGATGAGCTAGTTCTAGCATTTAACTTGAGATTTGAAAATGCATTGATGGATATTACTAAGGCTATGAGGCCAAATGATTCAATGAGTTTGGTTGTTTACCTAGGAGATTTTGATAGGAAGATGAGTTAATAGTTGAGAAATAGAGATCCTATAAATTTGTATCAAGCTTATGAGATAGCCATGGATATTGAAAACAACTGGAAGTAAGGAATACTCAAGGGCTATTTGTCTACATGTGTTTTCTGTCCTAAAATACCCAATGATGATGTGAGATGTAATTTAGAAATTAAAAATGACTGTCAAACCAATTACACCTCTGCTATCCCCACTCATACATCAGTCTATAATGTTGATCACATAGAGCCCCAAACAAATTGTCAACAAGTTGCTTGCATTAGTGATCATGTGATCTTTGTTCAAGGTCTCTTTGACATAGGGAGACATGAGGGAGAATCGATATATTCTTTATTGTCCAGAATCTTGGACACCTATATGGACATCCTTGTTGGTTTCAAGCCTCAAGACTCTATATGCATTAATTTTTTTTGTGAGATGTATGGGTTAGGTTTGAGTTCATCACCTCAAAGGTTGAAGCCAAGTAATTTTTCTTAAGTTCTTGATAGGATAGACATTGTAGAGAATTCTAAGATTCGTGATAATAAGAAAGGAAAAATTCATAGTGTTGATCACATTAGTCTTATTCCTGGGTATGAATCAAACAATGATGCAATATATGTGAGTGAAAAGAACATGTTTCAAAGTAAAGTTACATCTCATGCTAATGTGGGAAATGGTTATGAGAAGCTAAATGATGTGGTGTATATACCTAAAAATTGTATTCATGAAAGTTTAAATGCACTACATACTGAAATAATGCAAATGCATCAAATAATATCTTGTCATGACACTAGTGAAGAGGTAAAGGTATTTTCATATATTTGGCATACTACACCATGTAATGGAACTACTAGCTGCTCTAGTGATAAGATCACAGAAGAAGTTTAGTTGTAGCCTTGTGATATAAATGATTTTGATGATAGGTTCAATGGTATGAGTGTTAATGAGATAATGTATTCATCGTTGAGTGTGTAAGAGCCATGTAATCCCGATCACAATATTACTAGTGTTTAAAGCTTTGCCACTAATAATGATGATATCATTAGGCCTATTCATATATATTCAACTCATGAAGTTGATTATGCTAATTGTTATTTTGCTAGTTACAGTGGCTTATTTGAAGTAGAGTTGGAAAGTTTTATTCTAGATGAAGATAACATTAGCATGCAAGATGTTGATAACATAAGTTCACTCTTAGATGATTAGGTTATGCATTATCATGAATGTGTGAATGATAGAATATCACCATTGTTGTTTAGTAGTATTATGGAACTCGAGGAGCCTTCTAACCATTCCATCTCAAATTATGTTGATATGGCATAAATTTTAGACATGTGTGTGGAACAATCAGAGGATGAAGTGAAAAGTGATATTGAGTATCATTCCTTCTAGGTTGATTGTGATTGTGTTGCTAAAATGGACATGGCTAATGATGAATTTGAAGATGTTAATGCAGAAGAAAAATTGGAGTTCCATGTTGAAGACCAAGGCTGAATATGAAGTTCATTGCAGAAGTGGTCAAGTTCTGAGGAGTTCATATGCTGATCTTCATGATGGGACATTTTTAGACTTGTATGAGCATTCTTATGATACTATGTACATGGATATGAGTGATGATTCTAAAGTTGAATCAGATTATGTCACTAAACTAGAAAAGTGTGCACTTGTACAATTATGGGATGTTGGTGATGTATGTTCTTACGAGGATCACAATATGACTAGTGATGAAAATATTGTTGAGACAACTCAATCTCCTTTGAATAGATTTGAAACACCAAGTGAGGTAGATGAGTTACATTACCCAAATGTGGGCGAATAAATATATCACATGGATCAGATCAAAAGTGAGCCTGAGTATGAGTATTTCTTGTTTGGTACACTTGATGAATGCTTGCAAAGTATGGAATAGAATTTAGATCATGGTTTATTTGGTATATCCTATCTTTGTGATATTTGTTTGGATAGCTTTTTAGACCCAGGATTGAATCATGATTTCAACAAACCAGAGCAAGTGTATACAAATGTGTTCATCAAACATAAAACACATGATATTTTTAGGTTTGATCTAAAAGTAAAGGATAAAGTTAATGTTTGTAATGCCATTTATCCAATGGATTATGAGCATTTTCAGTTCTTAGTTCAACTTGATAAATATTTATTGGTAGAGAGTAATGACTTTGTGGATGCAAATCACTGCAATGTCTTGCATGGTATGATGGATAAATATGTTTTTTGCATGACATATGGAGAGATACTTCAGTTAGACCCTGATTGTAAAGATCAGAAGAACACAAGACACTTTGACAATGGTAGGTTCAAGAGATTTGTGAGAAAGATAAACATCCATGTTAGTAACCAGGTAGATTATGATAGTATTTTCATATTTGGTTTGGGGTAGTCATCTAAGAACAATGTATTTGATAGAGGAAGGTTTTGGTTCTTTATTTTTTGGTGGCCTAGGCCCACCAACTAATATTTAAAAATTGTGATTTAGAGCTTCATAGGTTGAATTAGTTTTCATATTTTCCCAATGGATAAGGCACCCAGTCTTCTCCCCGGAGATTCTGGATCCTTGTGATGACCTTGTATTCATCCGTCCCCAACTAGAGCTAGTGTTAGAACTATGAAAAATCTTTCCTAGCTTCATATGCGGGTACCTATGAAATTTTGTTCCTAGACATGCCCCATTTTTCTCCCATGCTCCATCTGAATCCCATTTTATGCCTTCAATGTTGAACCTATTGATGATAATCGATTAGAGATGTCTTTCATAGGTCTTCATTTGTTTACCTTTTAAAATGTAAGGGAAAATACCCCAAAAAGTTGGCTGAGTCCATTTTTCTAAGTGTTTCCTTATGTTTTTGCATTGGTCAGAGTTTCAGAGTTTCGAGCTCCTTCCTTCCGTTGTGTTGTCCTGGTCGGCTCTGAGGCCTAAGGCTCAAAATTTGCCTAAGTGTTGAAATTTGTCTAATTGAAGCAGAGTGTCAGGGGTCAATCTTTCAACCTTCTATATTCTTGAGTGTAGTAGAGTTCAGAGGTTGGCTCTTCTTCCTTCCTCTGAGGAAGGCAAAATAAGGAATGCCCAATGGTTGATCCCTGATAGGCATTAATTCTTTCTAAGGCATTCCACCATTTCGCTGAGCCTTTTGGGTGGACCCACACCAGGCTTGCAGAACCACGGAAGGAGGACACATGGCAAGTTTTCATAAAATATTTTTAAAGGGGGAATACCTTGTGCCATGTGGCATGATCTAAAGGGTTTTTGTCATTCCACAAGCTTTTATCTATTGCTTTATGTCATGACCGGAGAAGCATGAAAGGCTGCCACATGGACAAGGTTGAGTCATCTTCTCATCAGTGCACCTTTTTGCTGAGTTCTAAAGGTGATCCCAAGTGGAATGTTTCTATTGGCTCAATATTTATTTAGGGAAGATGTTGGAGAGAAGGGATGAGGGTGGATGTTCACCAAGGTAATGAAAAATAATCTAAGTATGGTGCAGTACTGTGGAGCATCAAAAGTTAGATTTTCGGCCTTCCATCTTCTTCAGTGTTGCAGAGTGGGGTGCTCGAAGGCCAAGGTCTGATGGGGCCATTGTAACACTCAATGTGTCAGAGGTCAAAGTTTGGGATTCTTTCATTCCACCTTCTTCACTAGAAGATGGAAGGAGGAAGGCCCGATGACCGGCCCCCAACAATTGTTCCTTCTAGATGCAAAGAAAAAGGTGGACGTCAGGGATTCCTTTCTCTCCCTTTCAGAGGGCATAAGGTGAAATGGTGAAGGCCTAAGGCCCAACACCTAATGCCTTTCATATCTATACATAGGCAAGGTTGGGGCTTCCCTCCTTCCTCTTTCAGATGTTATAAGTTGTAAGGTGGAATGCTCAAGCTCCAAAGTCTAATTTGTCAAAGCTCAACTTCCTAGCCTTCCTTGTTCTTTCAGATGCACCAAAAAACTCTTGATGGCCATTATTTTTCCATTGGCACGGCAAAAGGAGTTTGCCTTCCCTAGTCTCAAACATGTAGAATTGTGACTTCAACAAACTATGGGATGCAATTCAATTCATGGGGAAATTTTTAGGGAGTCTCGTATTGCATCAACATGTATCCTTCAAGTCTCAATAGGTATTTTGTCTTTTCACAAACCTACCTTTTTGTCCTCATTTGCGTAATTAGTATCTCCCAGGATTTTGGGCTTTCAAGAAGGTTGTTAAAGAAATCATAACTGTGTTGCAGCAATCTTTTGCAAATGCATTTTGGAGGCTAAGGATTTGCAATTGTATGTGTAACTATCTTTATCCTTTTGGGATATTCTCTCCATGGGTAGTTGCACTTGTATCTTGTTATGATGAAGGTTGTCAAATGAAAATGTGACTTGTGTTTGTATCCTGAAGCTTGTTTGCTCCCTTGTTTCTATAAGAGGGAATTCAGGGCCTTTTGCTAAGGGTTGGTTCCAGAACATATTTCCAGACAAGGTCTGAAGTATGGGAGTCAATCTAGGTTTTCTTAAAGCTGTAATGTATTGAATGAATAGTTTATGTAGTACATAGGTCTATTTGTGTTAATAATCTATAATGATTTAGTTAAAGCTTGTTCAATAAATCAATATAAGACCATTGTATATGTTATCATTTTGCACTCTATCTTCATCAATGTCGGAATGTTTTAGGGAATCCAAGAGTTTCTTAGGTGTACATTTGCTACTCTCTTTGTCATGTGTTTGTTAGTATGTATTCAAGGGATACAATAGCAGTGTTATGTTTAAGACAATTAAGTATACACACTTTCATCATTGATATGTGGAGCATTTCAGATCTATATTGGATAGCTAAGAATGGAATGTAATTTTGAGAGTAGGAAGGAAATTGAGGGTTTGATGTTTCTATAAGATAGAGACCTGATAAATCATGCCTAATTGGATATTAGGGCTTCTTTTCCATTGTTGGTTTTGTTCAAATATGACTATGTCCCTATAGGATTAAGCACTCGTCTTATGGCTGAAGATTGTCCTGCACTCTTAAAATTTAAAATCATTTTTGTTATGTCCATAAATTATTTCTAAATTATTTATGCCCTACCCTTATGCATAAATTCTAGTATTCTAAATCTTATTAAACTTCATGTGAAACCTATAGCTGATGTAAATCTTCAGAGGATTTGTGCATATTGTATTTTCTAGGTTAATGGTGTTGTAAGAGACTGCCAATGAGTGCATTTACAAGGATTATAAACTAGTTTATCATATGTTGGCACCATTTTAACCTAATTTCCTTAAATATAGATCTCCCTTGTTGTTTGTCCATTTTCCAAATTATTTAGATATCTTTGGGAATACCCTCCCGAGCTTGGCAAGGCTCAAAGTGTAAGGAGATTTATTGAACTTCATGTTCATTAGATTTTCTTCACCCTCAATTTGACCATATATCTCTTCCCTCTGTCAAGATTTATCTAATCCTTATGTGTTGATAATATGGTGAATGCCTTAGAGTTGAGGGACTACAAGAAAAAGAACCAACACCACTGTTGTTATCAATGACAACCTCTATGCAACAATCTCCCCCTTTGTCATTGATGGCAACACTTGACCTCATATGCATATATTTCTCCCCCTTTGACATCAATGGCAAAGGGCTAGTGGTCTTCCTCACAAACAATTAGGCTCCCCTTGTCTGAATGTTTCTTATTACCTTTTATTAGTCAACTCCCCTTGAGGAGTAGCCTCTAACTTTTGAAAACTGATGTAGCATGAATTGTCCTTCAAGATACTATGTATAGTGTACTTAATATCAAAATATCATTGCATATTATTATTTTATCCACCATATATATAGGCTTCAAAATTTTGCATACCCTCTAAAAATTTGTTCCTTTGAATGGTAGAATATTTCTATAAATTACCTTCAACTAGGCAAGAGTTGAGTCCCGGTTCTTCTTTGTACAGGATAGGATGTGATATTGAATCTCAAAATGAATATACAAGTCTTCTAAATGTTCTAAGGTGGCTGATGTTTTAACTTTTTGAGACGCATTTTCTTCTTTAGTCAGGATACTAGTTCAAACTTCTAATTTCATATTCACAACCTTTCTTAGCTGACCTATTTCTCCCATTATTTTCTCTCTCTATTCTAGGAGCTATTTTAGCTGTCTGTGTAGATTTTCAATTTGAGACCTGATGGCTCCATTTCCATCCTTTAGTGGATCATACATTTTGGCCACTTGAGTTAACTAAGACTCAATGAAGTTAGCTTAATCCTGTATGTTCTTTGTGGTAGCTGGCCAATTGAAACAAAATTGGTACATGATTTTGGCTTCCTCAATGCCCTCCTGAATATTTTTCAAAACTTCTTGTAGACTATTGTGTGCCTTTACACACTTGTAAAACATTTTAGCCAACCTTTTGTTATTTATTTGTTATGTTATCCTTTTCTCAGCTTGCTTCTCTAAATAAGAAGAATGAGTCTTGAGAGATTCCAACATGACTTTCATCTACTAAGTAGGAGGCAAGGTTGGATCTCTCTTTGCCTCAGACAATTCCTCTTGTAATATTTTGATTATCTCTTCTAACACTTCAACCCCTTAAACTTGTTGCTACAAAATTTCTTGTCTAGCAGAGGATTGAAGAATATATCCTAGTTGTAACTTGTGAAGTGGAGATATATTGAACACGTTAACTTGTCCATCTAAAACAACCAACTGTAATAGGTACTTGTCTAGTTCAATTTGCATTTTCTGAGAAAGAAATTCCTTGATAGAGTCAACGAGAGAGGAGGGGGGTGATATATCTTGTTCCTTTTCTAAATTCTCCTCTAAATTATTATTTGTCTACTCCTCTTCTCTTTCAGAGTTATTTTGCTACTTTGTGTTCTTTGGAGGTCGATTAACATGTCCAATATTTTGATCTAGAGAAATGTTTTCTTCTTCATGATCCTCTGGTTCTTGATCTTTTGCAACTTACTCTTATTTCACCTCTTGAGAATCTTGATGCTCAATGATATGGGGAGGAGATGTAGTCAAATGATGTGGTGATGGTAGAGAGACTTATGATTTATGTTGGAATTAGGGAAGACAATTGAGAGGGGGGGTGAATTAGTTGTCTCAAAACTTTAACACTTGCTGCAATTTATCCTTCTCTATCACTTATTTACAGATCAGTATTACAACCATGAAAACATGAATCAATAAAACATGAGTAAAAAACACAAATAACACACTTGACACCAAGATTTTTAACATGGAAACTTGGTTAAGGGAAAACCACAGTGGAGGTTAGTCCACAAAATTAATACCCTGTTAAAAGTATTACAAATGGGGAAGACACATACCTTTGGGCTCACTACCTACAAAAATGATTATAAGAAGATTACAGAGTGTTTGAACTAATGAATAGCATCTACCAATGCAAGAATTCAGTTCTGGTTAAGTACATAATACTAATCTTACACACTTGATCCTTGCTTTGCTCTGTTTACTGTTCTTCCATGATCTGGTCCTCAGATCTCTTCTCCTTCGCACTTGTTTTTGCCTTTTTCACACTTACTCCATCATCACATCATAATCGTACACCAAAATACTTGAATTCATCAGCTATACATATCCACATCAAGAAATTCAATCAACTTTAGTTGGCTTTAACAAAACTTAGAACATTTGTTAAGCACTCTTCTCTGTCGGCTGAATCTCTACACAAATATCAACGCAGACCAAAAAATTGTGTTCCTAGATCATTAGTTGTGTCAGCCAATATCAATGATTATCACTAATTGCTTATCTAACACCTTTTTTTCATCTAGACCAAGATCAAATACTAGGTTGCCCTATTCTTCTTCTGACTGTCCTGACTAATTGGAACCTGATACTCAAATCCTTATAACTTTTGAATCCTTTATCACCGAAGGCTAAATCTCTAGATTTAGATAGTCCTAAAAATCCTTATCACTCCCTCAGATCCATAGCACACTATGAATTACCACCAGACAGATTTGGACCAAGATACCAAACCCCGTCACATGCTCTATTTCTGACATCCGAACTTAGACAAATCCTCGTTCTGACTTCCAGTATAAACAATTCATGTAATGCAGATGTATAGGATAGATTTAGTTGCCATCAATGACAACACCTATCATGCGTAGCAATGTCTCTTGCCAACAATCTCCCCCTTTGGCATTGATGGCAACACTTAGTGAAAAATGACTATGTGTCAGAAGAACTCCCCCTTTCTATCTACACTTGTGCTTTTCACTATTCTCCAAAGCTCCCCCTTTGTTGGATTCCACATTTTTCAATGCTCTTCATCCCCCTTTTGACATCAATGGCAAAGGGTGGGATCCGTAAACCAAAAATTACACAAAAGTTCTACATACCAAGCCGCATATGTACAAACAATCCTTAAGTCCTATTTACATAAACTTAAGTATATCACCAAAAATGTTCTTCAATTGTGCCAGCTCACTATCCCAGCTCTTCTTTATAGTATTCAAAATTGAGATGTTGCCACTGAAAAGAAATGGTTGACTCTACCATCCACATAGGACTACTTAAGTTTATGAGAATGGTTGACTCTGCCATCTGACATAGCTTCCATTTTAGGGGAAATTAGTCCCTAGAGCTCACTCATCCTTTTCTCTATGCTCTCTTTTCTTTTTTCAATTTTGTTATATCTTTAATTAGGTTGATTGTTTGACATTCTTGACTTATCACTGATACTATCAGAGGATCAAAAGATTGGGATACACTTGACAGTTTTTCCTTAGACTCTTTTATTTTTGTTTCAATGTCCTCTATAGCTTTAGGACAAGACAAACAAAATTTATATACATTCCCTCCTTCTGTAAGAGCATTCTGAATACTCTTTACACTTGCATCCAACACCATTCTATCTACTCCAATAAACCCTTTTAGAGCATCAAATCTTTTATCATTGAATTCATTTTGGACCTTGACCTTTGCTAACTTCTCTAAAGATTCAAAATGAGAGTTTATCGAGTTTATCAAGTTCTTTAACTATCCGGAGACTGATACTGAAGAATCCTTGTAGTATGTTGGCATGATTTTCTCTAAAATTCCTAATGCCAGACCAAGTAGCTCATTGTCTTCTATGTGAGACTTCAAAATGTCTTCTCTAGCTTTAGCTTGAGCAATGGAAGCTAGTTTTATCTTTTGTACCAGAGATAATGTGTCAACATTTATTGGACCTTGGATTATGTCCTAATCTTCTTCATTTTGTTTGTCCCTTTCCAAAATTTCCTTTACTGGCTCCATGGTGTCTCTTGCCCAAGATGATGATGTGTCTATCTGATTCTTACTGGTACTGTCAACTGGATTGTCCTACTTGGGCTCTTCATCATCCTTTACAATCTCTTCTTCTTTATCATTTTTCTCCTTGACTTCTTATGCTTCTTGGTCCTTAGCCTTTTTTGTTTTATGCTCTTCAATCTTCAATGAATCATCTTCAATTTGATCATCTGTTTCTATATTCATCTCTATATCTTTTTTGTCAGAATGATCTGGAGGAGTTAGAATACCTCCTGCATCAGCAGTTTCATCTGTCATCCTTTCATATTCCTTGCTTATTGTTTCCTCTTCCAGAGTAGAGGAGTCATCTATTTCAAATTGTTGGTCATCCTTCTATTGCTCTTCAACATCCGGAACGAATGCATAATTAGCAGGTTCATCTGTAACCATAAAGAACTTATTTTTGTCCAATGCTTTCCTCAGAATTTGCTCAGTTTCTTGGACAACTTCTTCTATGTCACCAGTCATCAATTTGTTCATCCTTTTCTTGCTTCTAAATTCATTTTTGATCTCCTTCAAAATTTTGTCTGCTTCTTTGCTAGAGATCACCAAACATAGAGTGGTTAGCACATGTTCTCTTAGCTCCATATCTTTTGCCTTGGCAGCTTCTTTCCTAATTTCTAAAATATCTCTCAAACCTTTTGGAACTTATGACAAAATCTCTACCAGTGCCCAATTGAATACATTCAAGTATTTAATAATAGCTTCCTCTAAAAGTCTTTTTTCGGCATCATTGTAAAGATCATAAAATTTAGTCAGTGGCTTTAAATTCCCATCAATAGTGATTGACTTAACAATGCTTTTCACGGAAGGGGTTGGCTTCTCAACATTATCTTTTGACTTCTTGCTTCTGGAAAGCTTCTCTTTATACACTTTGACTACTTTGGTGCCTTTGGCCCTCAGCTCTTTAAGCTCATCATCTGAATCTATCTTTTCTTTATCCTCCTTTCCCAAACTATCATATGGCCTTTTTGCCATTACTTTAGTTCTTTTCTTTTATTACTGGATGATTTGTCTTCCGGTTTCTCAGGATTGGTAGGTTTTGGGGGAATAGGGGTAGTAGCAGAGCTCCTAGTGGTCCTTGGTGTGGATGAGGATTCTATCGAAACACTTTCTTGTTTCTTATCTTGATTCTCCCTCTTAGCCTTTTTAGTTCTTTCCCTAAATTGCCTCACAACTTCTTTGGTGAGGCCTAGATTCTCGGCCAACTAGTCAACTTCTTTCCTTATTTTCCTATTGGTTTCAGGTTTTCTAAGTTCAACGCGTAGTTTCACACTTAGCTCCTCATATGTCCCAAATCTTTCAACTGTTGTGTCCTTTGGCTTGCTCAAAAGGTGTTGAGCATACATATTCAAAATTTTCTCATCTACCTCATACCCCATGGGCATGATCCAAACAATTCTGGGTTCTACTACTTCCATTAAGCATTGATCAGTGTCCACCATGAAACATATTTCATTCTTGTACTTCTCAACAACTGATTTAGGGATTCTTTCCCTAGAATGCATCATATTCTAAAAATTCTTGAAGTATCCCTAGATTGTAGTTTTTTGTCCTTTATAGTCACCAATGTTGTGTAGATGATCCCTTATCTGAATAGAAACTGGCTCATCATTAGTCTAGTGCACACCCTTTACTACAGGTACCTCATTCATGAAGTAGAAAAATAGACATAGAACCAATGTGTCCATATTTAAAGTTGTTTTTCTTGTCTTTCTTGATTCTGTTCAAGTTCTCAATTAGTTGGTTCTGTAATGACTCACACAGGTCATAATCTGCATTCTCTCTTAACATTTTGTATGCATCATATATGGTCATTCCAGAAATAGAGTTCTCCCTACTGGAGTGATAAATTTTGTAACCAACTACCATTGAAGCAAACTTAACATCCAGATCAATAATGTCATTGATTGTCATTGCCCTTTTGTCAAACTTTGAACTGGTAGCTTTAGTTACTATTTGATTCTTCATTGCTTTCAACATTGGCAGTCCACCAGATGAGTTTAACCCTGTCACAGCCTTGATGGCATCTTTGGTGATCTTGAAGGGTTTCATTAGCCATATAAACTCATCATTCATTCAGCTTAAAACATACTGGACCCATTCATCTTCATAGAATGTTGGAAACCCCATAATTTGAATGAAATATTTGTCATGCAGTGCCTTATACTCAGGTTTAAGACGATGAATTTCATCCCTTAGATGATTCTCAAACAAATCTACAAACCTTGAGTCCCCAAATTCATCTATGCTAGCATGAATATAGACCCTAATATCTTCAACATGCAATACACCATGCGGAACACTTGAAAATGCATCTAAGGGGTCGACTTCTATTGATTTGTGTGGATGCTTCTTAAATTTTGGTCGGGGCCTTTCAGTAATATCAACAACCAATGGTGTAGCCATTATAGAAGATCACAAAGTTCAAAGTTTCGTAGAAAATACCTTTTTCTTCGTGGAGTTAGGGTTAGCGGATGAATTCACTAGTTGCACTTCAAATCCTTGAAATCTTAGCACAGGTACTCTTCTGCTTGCTCTCTTTGAATGCAAAGTTATTCAAATACTCAATTGGATGATCTTTTATCCTCCACAAAACCTAATTTGTCATCATAATAAATGGTCTACCCTAAAACATCCGGTTACACTATTTTGCATACAGTTGATCTTTAATCACTTCACAATCAGTCATATTAGCTTCTTTTCTTTCAGAATTAGCTTTAATCGATCTGCAATAGACTTCTTTAACTTTAGTCATTGTGCTAGATTCAGACACTTACTTATTGGCTAGGGGAATTAGATTTTCAAAGAAGCTCCCACTGAGCTAGAGCTCCTAATTCAATTCCTAGAGGAATTATCATCACCGGATTCTGGTACGGATCCATTATCAACATTCATTTCACCTTTCTTTACCCATATTTTGCTCATTTTATTTTGTACCTCATTCACATCAACTTTTCTCTTGCCGTTGTCTTGTCTCTACTCATCTGATTTACTATTTACCAGACCTCTTCTTCCATCATTTCTTCTTCTGCAGAATCTTGCAATATGACTGGATCGATTACAATTGAAGCATACAACATTTCTTTACCAATTTGATTGATTTGCTCTTGATCTGCACTGATTAACCATATGTTCAAATCTATTGCATGCAAAGCATTTGCCATTGAAAGAATTGTCATTTCCTCTATTGTTAGAGTTATTCATTATCATATTTCTGTATTCATTGGATTTATGACCATACCTCTTACATTTGAAGCATTGACTAGAGAAGGATAGACCACTTTGATTTACTCTACTTCTGCATTGAGTAGCTCTATGACCAAATTTGTTGCAATTGAAACAATTTCCATTGAAGGATGGATATCTTTGAGCATTAGGCTATCTTACCGAGGGTCTTCTGGGTCTGTTTCTTCCATTTCCTGATTGAGAATTTCTTTGTCTAGATCCAGAGCTTTCACCTTTCTCATACCTAAGACCATGCTTATCATCAGCCTTCTTCTGACTCTCAAGAAGCACTTCAAGTTTAGCTGAGATTATCTTGAACTTCTCCTTGTATTCATTTGCAATTTCTAGGTCATGTCTGAGAGTGACAATTTACCTTTCAACTTCCCCCTCATTATATTTTTATTCTTGTAGGTTAGATTTTAGGTGGCCAATTGTTCTATCCATTCTGCAATATTCTTTTGTTCTTTCCTTCAAAGTTTGATTTAGGTTTTCTTTAGTCTTCTTCCTTTCCTCAATTTCTTTGGTTAGCCTCATCACCTCAGATTCCATTTCATGTTTTAGAACAGAAACTTCTTTTGTCATCTTTTGACATTCCTTTGTCTTTTCTTCCAAAGCCTCATTCATGCCATTTTCTTTAGTAAGATTAGCTAGCTGATGAAGTAGTTCCTTCCTCTTTTCCATTGATTTCTTTAATTTTTCTTTTAGCAAATCAATGCAATCATTAGCATCCTTAAGGTTTGCTTTCAGGTCATCTATTTTTGCTTTAGACCGATCAAGATCTTCTAAAGCCGATTGAAGTTGTTCTCTGAGAGAACCCATTGAAACTCCTTCCCAGATCTTCCTCAAGCTATTAAGCTTCTTCCAAGAACCTTGCTCTAATATCAATTGTTAGAATTAGTGTAGACAACTGAGAGGGGGGATGAATCAGTTATCTCAAAACTTTAACACTTGCTGCAATTTATTCTTCTCTATCACTTATTTATAGATTGATATTATAACCATGAAAGCATGAATCAATAACACATGAGCAGAAACACAAATAACACACTTGACACCAAGATTTTTAATGTCAAAACCCAGTTAAGCAAAAACAACAGTGGAGGTTAGTCCACAAAATTAATACCCTGTTAAAAGTATTACAAATGGGGAAGGCACATGCCTTCAGGCTCACTACTCAAAGAGGTTCATTACCTACAAAAATGATTATAAGAAGATTACAAAGTGTTTGAACTGATGAATAACATCTACCAATGCAAGAATTTAGTTCCGGTTAAGTACAAAATATTGATATTACACACTTCATCCTTGCTCTGCTCTGTTTATTGTTCTGCCATGATCCAGTCCTCAGATCTCTTCTCCTTCATACTTCTTTTTTCCTTTTTTTCACTTACTCCATCATCACATCACAATAGCACACCAAAATACTTGAATCCATCAGCTATATATATCTGTATCAAGAAATTCAATTACCTGTAGTCAGCTACAACAAAACTTAGAACATTTATTAAACACTCTGTTATGTCTGCTGAATCTATGCACAAATATCAACGTAGACCAAAAAATTGTGTTCCTAGATCATCAGTCATGTCGGCCAATATCACTGATTATCACTAATTGCTTATCCAACACCTTTTTTGCATCCAGACCAAGATCAAATACTAGGTCGCCCTATTCTTCTTCTGACTGTGCTGACTAACAGGAACCCGATACTCAAATCATTATAAATTTTGAATCCTTTATCTCCAAAGGCTAAATCTCTAGATTTAGATAGTCCTAAAAATCCTTATCACTCCCTTAGTTCCACAACACACTATGAATTACCACCAAAGAGATCCAGACCAAGATACCAAACCCTGTCACATGCTCTATTTCTGACATCTCGTATAAACAAATCATGTAATGGAGATGTATAGGATAGACTTAGTTACTATCAATGACAACACCTGTCATACGTAGCAGTGTCTCTTGCCAACAATTTCTCCACATTTTTAGTACTTGTTAGCTCACTTACAATTTTCTCTGTCACAACCTTTGTTTCCTTTTGAATTTTCTCTTTATCACTTTCCTTCATGCCCATTAGTGTATCTACTTGTTGTTTTGTCCTCAATTCTTGGGCTTGCATTTGGGTCAACTTGTCTTTTTATTCTTGTGATATAGATGATTCATCCTTCTCAAGAGCTTGTTGTCTCAGTTCATTATTCATTTAAGTGGCATCTTCTCTTTTCTACCTTAAGGCCTGAGCTAGGCTTTCTAGGACCTTCTCAATAATATCAATCATAGGTAATTTATATTTGAGCATATATTTGATCACTGCTTTTTCAATAATCTAAATTGATCCTCGGGAGGAACATCAGGGTATATCTCAACAGTGTGTTTTAACAACCCATGTTGTTCAATTCCGTTGAACACTACTTCCAATTGAAGAGGACCTTCTATGGATGCCATTGAAGGATTTTTCTTAGGCTTCTTACTTTTTCTTATTAGCTTAGAGGTCTCCTCCTCACCTTCTTCTTCTTCTTCAAATACAACACCCTTCACCTTCTTCTTCTTCTCTTGAACTTTAGGTCTTGCATGCTTTTTATCTCCTCCTTTTTCCTTTGCCTGGGTCTCAGAGGCAGATCTACTTCTCGTAGATCCCATTTGTGTTGATCTAGAAGGAAGTAACACATTTGT
This sequence comes from Cunninghamia lanceolata, assembly GCA_027924645.1. Taxonomy (NCBI): domain Eukaryota; kingdom Viridiplantae; phylum Streptophyta; class Pinopsida; order Cupressales; family Cupressaceae; genus Cunninghamia; species Cunninghamia lanceolata. The sequence goes on along the minus strand of BSBN01000112.1, from coordinate 10,132,218 downwards.
AGAAGCAGAGGCAACTCTATTAGTTCTCCTTATATTTTGTACAATAGATGGAGAAACAAAAACAAGATGTATCTCCTTAGCAAGAGCTTCTAAAGTAGTTCCAAATGAGATGCCCCACATCTCATGCATTTTAGGCCTATTCTTCTCATGGTGTTCTTTTGTATCCTTCTTATGTATTTTGTTCCTGATTTCATCATAGGTTCCAAACATTTCAACAGATGTATCTATGGGTTTTTTGAGCAGGATTTCAGCATAAGCTTTTATTTCTTCTTTAGAGACTTCATATGGAAGTCTAGGAATCCATGCAGTTCTAGGTTCAACTACCTCCATGTAGGTGTAATCTTTGTCAACTAGAAATGCATTCTTATCCTTGCATTGTTGTATAGAATGGTAGGGAATTCTTTCTCTGGCATACATGTTGGTCTGAAGGGTTTTGAAGAACCCCTAGTACATTTATTTGTAGAGATTTAGATCACTAAACCTCCTTACATGACTCTTAATTTGTGTTGCTACTGGAATGTGCTCTTGCCATATTTTTCCACTAAAGCTGGGTAATTCATTTAAGAAATAGAATGCAAGAAAGATAAATAATGTGCCATACCTGAAAATGTATCTAGTTTCCTTTGTCCTTCTTATATTCTCCATAAGTTGTTCTCTTGTGACTTCACAAAGGTCAAAATCTCTCCCTTCTATGACCATCTAATATCCAGTATGAATAGAAGTACCAGTTGTAGAACCTTCTCTATTTGTGAAGTAAACTTTATAGGCAATTCCCATGGCTGCATATCGAACACCCAGATCAATGATGTCATTCACAGTCAATGTTCTTTTATCAAATTTTTCTTTGATCAACTCAATGACCTTTTCATTCTTGATTGCCTCCATCATCAATATAGATCCAGTGGCACATAAACCAATGACAACCTTAATTGCATCTTTCGTTATTAGGTAAGGTTTGTCTAGATATATGAATTCATCATGAATTCTGCTTAGTATGAATCTGACCCACTCATGCTCATCAAAAAAGTCAATGTAGTCTTTCTAGATATCCAGGTGTTTTGTCCCTACTTTTGCATATTTAGGTTTGTAGGTAACTTCATCATCGAGAAGTTGATTCCTAACCTCCTAAAATTTCACATGATTGATTTCATCTATCTTTGAGAGAACATAAATTTTCACATCCTCTGTATAAACAACATAAGCTGGTATATGGGAAAATGCCCTTTCATATCAACCTCTCTTGCCTTAAATGAGAAATTCTTATATTTGGGTCTAGGTTTTTTAGAAATGTTGACTAGTTGTGGTGTGGCCATCACAATTTCTCAGAATATAGCAACTAGGTTTTTAAAAATGTAGCAGTTTGATAAATACCTCTTTGTGTTAACCCTTGGATTTTGTCTTTAGCTCAAATTGTCCAATGCTTTGAGAGACTTCTTCTCAACTCAGCTTCAAGGGTGAATGCTTGGTCGAAAATGAATTTTGATTTTCCAAAAAGGTATAAGTATCCTGCATTTGCCCTAAAAATTCATAATTAATGCTCCTTCATTTAGTAGGTAAATTGATGTAGGATTGCCCTACCAAAGACTCAAGGATTCTCTGCAAACCTTTGCATTAGGTTGTTCTACTCGAGAAAATTAGGAAAAAGATATTATCTTGTCATATCAACATCCTCTCTAATTATTTTCTTCATCTTGATTGTGTGAGTGGCTTTCTTTTGTAAATGCCACAACTTCTAAAAGGGGGAAGAAAGAGTATATCCTGATTAGCTGCCCCTAACCTTATGCCTTAATTCAATTATAAATGGAGTCCTCTGCACTAGGCAAAGACACACATTCCTCCTTTTCATTACATTGCATTGTCTTTCTTCTCCATATCTTTGTCATTTCCTTCTTCTGCTGAGTTACAATTTCTTCTTTCTTCTTGTGCTACATAGATGGTTTCTTAGAACCAGTATTACAAAATCTTGCCTTATGTCCAACACTGTTACACTTGTAGGAAACAACATTGTATTCAAGAATCATACTATTCCTCCTTACCTTGATTTTGCACTCAACAGCCTTATGACCACACTTATTGTATGCATAACAATACCCATAGAAGGAATGAGAGATCACAACATTATGTCTTGTGGGCACAAACAATTTTTTTTTTATGTGGTCATTTCTTCTTGCCATGGTTCTATAATCAATAGCCTTATGACCAAATTTATAGCAAGAATAAAAGTAACCATTAAACAATTGAGAGAACCTAGGGTTGGTAGCCTATTTAGAAGGAGACTTCTTGAAATATTCCTTGACACTTATGAAGTTATTATTTATCTCTTGCACCTCTTCTTCAAATTCTTTAGAACATGATTCTCCCTTCTCACTTTCAAACATGACCTTTTCAATTCCAAAGAAGTCTTTAGGCACATATGTCTTTGATTTTTTACCTTTCTTAAATCCAATGCCATCCTTGTTCTTAAGTGGTCTTTGAAAACTAATTATTTCATCAAGCATGTTGGTGCTTTTCTAAATTTTTAGACCTCTATCTATTTGTTCCCTTAATTTTTCCAATTCTTTCTCTAGAGAGACAACTTCTTCTTCAAACTTACATATTCAATTGATTTATCATTTATCTCTAAATTTAGAAAATCTGCAACTTTCTTACTTTCTTGAATTCAAACTTTCAACTTTGCAATTGTATCCTTTGATCTGGTGAGCCTGAACTTGTAGTCTTCATTTTCAATTCTTACAACATCTAGATCTTCTAGGGTAGAAATGAGTTCTCCTTCATAATCAAATACACAATATTTAGGATTGTAGGTTGTCATGTTTATATCATCTTCTGGAGAATTCTTACCAATGAATCTTACTTTTGTTCCCATGTGTTCCACACCAAGATCTACCTCAGCTAATAGGCTACATCCAAGAAACCTTGCTCTGATACCAATTGTTGAAGACATAGAAGTATTGAGAGAGGGGGTGAGTCATTACTTAATCAAATTACCTTACTTTCTGTAGCATTCAAATTAATGTGACTATTCAAATCATGAGAAGTGCAAGAACACAAAGACACACAACCATAACACCAAATTTATGTGGAAAACCCAAGAAGGGAAAAATCATGGTGAGCAAGCTACTTGGATCTACTTCCAAATCTATCCTCACAAATAAAACATGATTACAATATTGTTTATGGGCTACAACCCAAAGGAAGATGCAACTCCTTGATCAGTTACATATTTACAAAGTATATCATAATGTTCTTCATGTGACACGAAAATGCTGACCACTTCAGCTATTGTACTATTGTCTGCTCTCCTTATATAAACAATACAAATCTCTATAACATCAAAGTATATTTAGGAATTCATCTTTACCATTTCAGAACACAGTATATCTTCCGCAACTATATGAACTAATCCTTAGCATTTTCATCATCATATCTACTTCTGTTGTGAGTATATTTACATTATATTGAATCTACTAATTGTGACAACAACTCACCCACCTTTCAACAAATTTAATTCTTTATATATATCCTCCACAAGCTTCAAAGTCTTTCTCTTTGGTCAGCTGAACAAAAGTGTGTAGCATGAAATGTATAGTGGCCATATCAGTTGACTCCCAAACATGTGTGATAGATAAAATTCCCAATGTGGTACAAGATCAAGGCATAATATGGTCCTATCTTGCTTTGACACACCCTTCCAAGATGGCACACTTATGTTACAAACATCAAAGTCTTTATTAAACACCAAGTCAACACCTCAGCAACTGCCCATCCTTGTATTTCACTCTAGACCCAATGTGGTACTGGAGAAAATTGAATTGCATCATGGGAATCATATAATGAGCATATTGTGACTTGTAAAAAATTGCTAAATACCTTTCTTACCAAATCATGCAGTTATACGCTAGTGCAAACATTTGAACATACATTCCTGTACCTGTAGCATGCTCTTATAGCACAAACTTGAAGTGAAACATTGAAGAAACATACTTGCGATAGACATTGATGAATGAATCTTGATCTAAGCATACCAACTGATCTAGTGAACTTTCCTTTCCATCAGTAAAACTAATTATCAGTGTGCGGTTCTATGTGGTAACATTAACTCTCTCCTTCTATTCACACTACTCAGTAACAAGACATGTTTTCATATTTTTGACTCCAAAAAAGCATCTGTAGTACAAATTATTTCTTGAAACTTGAAACATACATCCTAGTTACTCATATTTACCTGTCCTTCAAGATGCAACAAGTTATATCTTCATCCGTAGAGAAGTGCAGAGCATTCTCTTGTCATTTTGTGACTGTACTTGCTTTGTTTCTTTACTATCTCCATTCTTCTATCTCCCCAACACTTTGCAGTAAGAATTATGTTCTCAAATTTGAAACACTGATATTTGAGAGTAATACCTATCAATCTACCCTAATTGTAGGCTTGTATCACTAGATGTAGTAGATTGCGGTACATTCTTCCAAGCTTGTAACATCTTTCCTAACATACACTATACTTTACCAACTCTTCTTCAGTTTTTTGTAACTTTATCCATCATGTGCCAATCATCATGTAGCAAAAACCCAACTATATCTAATCATGGTCTTCAAACATAATAATATTAGGAATGTCAACTTACATATGTGCTTCAGTAGATAAGGTATAACAATGTACAAATGGTGTTGATCCATTTTCTTTATTTTACAATTCTTTGATTATCATTCTTAGTCTACTCCTTTGAGCTCCTCTGCACATATTCACCTCTTTATATGTCTGACTCATAATGCTTATTTAGCTATCTTCATTAATCATCATACTTCTTATCATACTATTGTAATCTCGTTGTCATCTCATGTACCACTATTTCATACCACAACACTTCATACCACTGTTTCCATCAATGACAACCTATATGCAAATTTAGTCCATAAAATCATAGATGAAACATGAGAAATCATAAATCCATAATCATAGTGTAATGTCAGAAAATGTTTCCTTGGGGGCTTTTCCCTCATAAGGTTTAGTTCCCAGGTCTTTAGAGTGCATTTAGGACATTTTAGTTCATATTTTAGCATCCTGATGGAATGAGACCTAAGTCCCATGGAAAATAGGACCTAGGAAGACCCCTTGAGTTGTACCCTTCCTAAAATAGGGGGGAGGGCTTGGGCGCCCGCGCCCTAGTCCTGCCCTATTTTCAGGCAGCCCCAATTTCTAGGTGTCGGTTAGTGACCGTTATTAGGTCCCTTTTCTGACACAGTAAGTTTGAATTTCAAATATCTTGGCGAGAGTGCTTGTAGATGCATATATAAACATATGTAGGCATTCATTTGTAGACTAGATGATTACTAGAAAGCTATTGTGTTCTCAAGGTGATTCAAGGCTTTCTATTGTGTTGAAAGAGCATACTTGTGTGTTTTGTGTGTTGATATTTGCAGATTTGAGCATCAATTCCTTCATGGCATGAAGAGCATCTTCCTCCATGAAAGATTCACTACAAGGTGACATATCATTGTGTTTTTATCATTGATTCCTTTAGTTTTTGGCCTCTACCTCACAAGGGCACACCCTCTTTATCTGACAACAGTGTTCAGAGACTTAAGTGTCCTCCGGGGTTTGACTGAGGCAAACCTCTAAACACCACAACCCCCAAACCAAGTCTTGTGATTCCAGGTTATAGGTGTCACATTTGGGAAAAGTGGAGTTGCAAGAAGGCTAGGAAGACATCAAGGATTCAAGATCTGAAGAAAAGTTAGACAAAGGAGCACTTCCGGGACTAGGGCGCTTGCTCCAGTGTCCTTCGCAGATAGATTCTAGAAAATAGAAGTTACAGGGCTGATCAGTGTCTGAAGGAGGTCCAGATTCCCTGAAAAAGAAGGTACCTTAGACTTCGGCACCCACTCCAGTGTCCCTGACTATTCCACTTCAGAACCCCAAAAATAGGTATTCTGTAATTTAGTATTTTACTCTCATCTGCAACAACTTTTTTCTGTAATTCTTTAATTTGTTGTCGTATTTACATAATTAGGGTTTTAATGGTCAATTGAGCATAAGAGAAGGAAAAATTGATAATTAATTACCTAAGCCAAGTTTCCCTACATCTGAAAGTGACTCTAGGGTATGATAGTGCTTGTCATTTGACCCTAGATCCTATAATGTATAGTGGAGAGGTGGATTTAAACACCAAAACATTAAAACATTGACAAATCCATTTTTTCACTAAACATTTTGGTGAACCCATGTATTTGAACTTAAATTGAAACATGCTAAGTGTTTATCTACAAATTTGGTGTGATTTAATTCATTAAGATAGGCATTTACTTTATTGCATTGAGAAAATTTCAAAAAATTAGAAAAATTAGAAAAATACAAAAAAATTGCATTGTTAGGCTTACTAAATTGTGTCATTTCTTCCTAAATTTTCCTAATTCATGATTTTTACATCAGATCTGATGTAAACTATAGAAAAATACAAAAATTCAAAATCTTGCTTTGCATTTTCATCATTTAATTGCTAGGGTTTTGTGGAAATTTTGTCAATTTTATAACCTAGTAATTCCAAAATCTAGGGTTTGTAGGCATAATCTTTTATCAGATTTTTATATTAAATTTAGAGGCTCATTAAAATTTGAATTTGTCTGTAGTCTTGCATTTTAGTGTGAATTTTCATTTAAATTTAAATTATTTGCATTTTTGCATTGAAAATTTCAACAAAAACTAGCAATTTTGGTGCATTTTCATTAAATTTGCATGGGAATTTTGCATGATTAAGCTTGAAAATCATTTTCAGATCTGAGAGTATGTAATTTCCATCAAAAATAAGATTTCAAACCATTTGTATAGTATTTTTGTTCCAAAATCTCAAACCTAGGGCTTTGAAAACAACAATTTTCACCAATTTTGGCCTTATCAACTTCATAAATTTGCACCATAGGTGTGTTGTGAAAGATATTTTTGCATTAATTTTCTGCTATCAAGGTAATAATTTTCTTCCCCTCGTAAAAATCTTCACAACACCCTTTTAACGGGCTGTTGTAGTGAAAAATCGGTGAAAAACTACACATTTAGACTATTTTAGCCCTATGGTTTGACCTAGTTTGCACTCCAAGCGTGTTGTGATCAATTTTATGGATTGAGGTGACTAATATTATTTATATTCTTTTTTCCCTCCTAAAATATCTTACAACACCTCTTTTGTAGGTCTTGGAATTGAAAAACCATGAAAAATAGCCTATTTTTGCTATATTTTCACTAGGGTTTGACCTTAAGTGGCGCTAAAAGCATGTTGTGTTGGATATTTTTTCATAAAGTGGCTATTATTACTGATATTATTTTCTTTCCATTATAATTTTCCTCACAACACCCTTTTCTATTCTCTTTTATAATTGAATTTTGGTGAAAAAGTGCCTATTTTGACATATTTTCACTATATTTTGACTTGGCATTATCTTGGATTTGCATAAAGAGTGTGTTGAGAGTGATTATATTTCTATTTTGGACTGATATTAGACATATAACTTGCTTCCCTTGACTGAAATCCTCATAGCATCCTTTGTTTCATTCATTTGCATTGAAAAGAGTACAAAAAGCTGCGCATTTTGGCCGTCAATCATATCCTTCTCCTAGGATTTGTTCTCTTGGTTTGTGCAGCGTGTGTTGTATGATTTTGTATAACCTTTATGACACACTATCCTAAAAAAAATATCCCTTTGAGATGAAGTAAAAGATTAATGGGATCTAGTGCTCTTGAAAAAGTTGGTACTTTGGACACCTTCTTTACAAAGGGAGAAAATCAAATTATGCAAGATATTATACATCCTCCAACCTCAATGGAAGAAAAAACTTTTGATGATGTTGATAACACTATTGAGGTAGCAGGATATGTATCTGATGAGAAAATAGAAAAGTTGGATAAAGACCTAGCTGAATTTTAAACATTTGTGGAAAATGAGAGAATAGCTGAAGAAGTCGTTCCTACAATTCATAATATAAGAGAATTGATAAAAGAAGGACAAGATGGTGTTAATGCACTTTATGGTCTAGCACATATTGTACAAACCAATATCATGCTGATAAACAAATGTGTACAAATGATAAATAACACTTTATCACCATCTCATACTTAAGTATCCATACCTATACTGACTACAAGAATATTGACTTTTACACCAGCGATCTTAACAACTGATGCAAATGCTTGTATTAATACTACCACTGTTATTGGAGTATCTAATGGCACCAATTACAAAGCTATGGGATTTGATTATCAAATTTGATTCCTAAAGGGACCTCCTCTATGCATAATTGTTCTCAACCACCCATCTATTCTACTCATTTCCAACCACCTATTACCTACTCACAATCATCTTCAACCTATCATTATGGCCAACCACCATTAACATATTCTCCACATATTTTATCCCAAGCTCAATCACCTCCTCACCTTGGTTCCAATTCCTCACAACAAACTACATCTCCCAATGATGCCATCCTAAACCAACTTTTACAGGGCACGACTGCTTTGCAATAAAAGGTAACAAATTTGACAAATTCTTCACAGTCTAGTCTACCAACATATCATGCCCGTAATCCGTTATCCTATGCAATTTTGAGAACTCCTATGCCTAAGAGGTTTGAGACTCCTCGCTTTGAAAAATATGGTGGAAAAGGTGATCCTAATATTCATGTGGCAACATTCACAGCTATGTGTAGTGATTTTTATTTTGAAGAGGATTTGTTGGCAAAAATATTTCCATGATTGCTCAAAGATACTGCTTTAGAATGGTTTTTCTCGTTGCCTCCGAATTTAATTCACTCCTTTTCACAATTGATTGATCCATTTTTACAACATTTTCAAGCAAATATCAGACCTCAAGTCACTTTTATTGACTTGGTTCAATGCAAACAAGGTCTGATAGAAAAATTGACTGAATTCATTAGTCGGTATCAAGGCCTTTATGCTCAAATTCAATATTAGATGAAAGATGAGGATGTTCATAAGATATTCATGTTGATAACTGAGAGGGGGGGTGAATCAATTATCCTAATTATTTCTACTTTCTGAACTTACTTAATAATCAATGCAACATTAATTCAAATAAGCAAACATAACCATGAAATGGAAATACACATGACACAATTGTAGATTAGAAAAGCAAATGAGGTTAAAACATAAAACCAAATGCAATAAACATAAGATTATACCTCACAATACAAATCTAACCCCATCAAGGGAAGAAGGAGCCTTTGCACCCAAACAAGCTCCTAAGACCAAGATGATCCCTAGACAAATGGATTTCAATGTGAAATGCTCATTCAAGTTGTGCAACTCACTATCCTAGCTCAAGAGTGATTTTGGCATTATTACTTTGCATAGACTTGGCTTGTTGAAAATGGCTTGGAAGAGACTCTATTTATAGACTTTTGGAAGGATTCTTGATCCAAGGGTGGAGAATGCTTGGAAAGATCAAGGGTGGAGAATGGAGATGACATGGAGGGCCTAGATCTAATCTAGGAAGATGGATGGCTATGAATAAAAGTGATTCTTTTATTCATTTTGGGGAAGAGGAAAGTTATGGGGTGAAGATTATTCCCAAATAAAAGATTCATGGGGGGAGATGCAAATGAATTAAAAATTCATTTGGGGGAAAATAGAGGTATAGGCATGGGAAGGATATTTATTTATTGTGATGTGGGATTTTAGGTAGATTTATTCCTATTTATTTATTTGGAGAATGTGGGAGAGTGGGTTAAACTAGGTTTAACCACCCAAATGAGGGATTTAGAGTTAATTAAACATTGATTTTATTTAATTAACCCTAAGGATAGAATAAGTGGGTTAAATTAATTAGTTAACATGATTTTAACTAATTAATTGAATTTAGTGGCAAAAAAGAAAAATGATTTAGTAAATCTTACATATTTACTAAATTCATTTGGCTAGGTTTGAAACTATTGAATTAATGAAATTAATTCAATTGTCTAGGATAAATTGATGAGAAATGGGGTAATGAAGGGATAATTAATTAAATAAAATTTAATTAATTGGTTTAGGAGGGAAATTGAAATGATTAGGAATATCGGGAGTCAGTTTGGTGGTCGAGACATTTTTAGGTGTCTATAACAATATTTTTGACGTGGAAACCCTGTTAAGGGAAAAAACCATGGGGTGATTAACCCAAGATTGTATTCTCTATTAGAAGAATGGAAATACAAAGTGGCACTTGCCAATTAGGGCTCACTACCCGAGCACACTGCTCACAAGAGGCACACTGCCTACAAGAGACACACTGTCTACAATTTATAAAGAGTGTAATACAATACTTGAACTGATAAGGAGCATCAACATATGCTGTAGTTTAGTTATGGTTAGGCTCAATAAACTGATCTGTTGCACTTCACCTTTCCTCTTCTTTGTACTGCTCTCCTTTCACATACTGGATCTTCCTTTCTGCTTTTATTCGACTCTACTACTTTTCTTCACACATTCCCTTACACCACAACACTTATCACAACTAAATCCATCTTATATATATATATATATATATATATATATATATATATATATATATATATATATATATATATCTATATACACAAAAGTGATTTCATCACCTTTCTAGTTGGCACCCGGAATAGTCAATATTTTCCACAAACTCTAATCTGTTGGCTGAATCCTTGCATACCAAGTAATGCAGATCAAGGATATACTTGTAGAAGTCATCAATCATGTTGGCCAATCATAACTTATGCCTTAATAACCTTTACCATCATCAGTAACACATCCAGAATAATGTCTGATGTTCTACCAGTCAGTTCTTCCTCTGTCCACACTGCCAATCAGGAACCCGATACTCAAGTATTCATATCTTTTTCTTCATCTATCACTGGAGGCTAAATCCTTGGAATCTATCACTCAAGGTAGTCCTCTTAACTTGCCCAAATCTGCACTTCACCAAGATACTTCCTCTGAGAGATCTAGACCTGACTGTCAGACCTCGCCACATGCTCTGTTCTTGCTTACCAAACCACAACATTCTTCACTCTAACTTCTGGTAGAGACACACCATGTTCTATGGATGTGTGGGATGAACTTTGTTTCCATCAATGACAATCCATATAGTGTCTCTTGCCAACAATCTCCCCCTTTGGCATTGATGGCAACACTTAGTGAAAAATGACTAAGTGTTTGCACTATGCTACCCCTTGGCTGATGCTCTATTTTTATATACATTTTCCAGAGCTCCCCCTTAGTTGGATTCCTCATTTTTCACTGCTCCTCACTCCCCCTTTGACATCAATGGAAAAGGGTAGGGTCCGCATACCAAAATTTTTAAAATCTTGTCCGCATAAGTATATACATATGGAATACTTACATATACTGAAGTATGTCTGCAAAAGTTGTTTTCAATTGAATGAATTCTGTAGCCCAACTTTGCTTCATTCTATCCAAAATTGATATATGACCACTCAACAGGAATGCAAACGCATCTGCCCTTTTTAGATCTGTTGGATCATTGGTCTAGGTTGTGATTTGAGCTTCTTTTATGGCCTCATGCATGGCCTCTAACTTAGGGACAATTATCCCTCTGAGCTCACTCAACCTACTGATTCTATTTTTCTTCCCTTTTTCAAGGTTCTTAATTTCATTCAAAACTACAACCATTTGACATTCTTGATTTATTATGGATGTAGTAAGTGGATCAAAATTTTGAGAAAGTTTTATAAGTTTATCCTCTTATTCTTTCATTTTCTTCTCAATCTCCACTGTTGTTTTGGACCATGATAAACAAAATTTGTACATTTCTCCACCATCTTTAAGAGCATTTTCTAAGCTTTTTATCCCAATATTCATATTTCTCCTATCATTAGTTATCAACCCTTGTACCTCTGATAATCTTTTTGCAAGAAATTCCTTCGAGACCTTATCTTCTGCTGATTTCTCTAGAGAATCAAAATGTGTGCTGACACTATTGACTAGAGTTTTGAGATTGCCGGATGAGGAGGCTGTGGGATCCTTCTGAAATGATGGCATAATCTTTTCTAGCACTCCAGAAGCAGCTTCTATCAACTCACAGTCTTCCATGTGAGACTTTAGGAGTTTTTCTTTAGCCTTTGCATTAGCAAATGAAGCTATCTTCATTATCTGTACCAGAGAAAGAGAATCAAAATTAAATGGTCCTTGTAGAAGCTTCGGTTCATCAATCTCCATTGTTTCTTTGTTCAAGAATTCTTGGACAGTTTTTACAGTGTCTCTTGCCGGAGACAGGTTTTTGTTTTCTTCTGCATTCTTAGAGCTATCTCTTGGAGCTTTCTCTCCTTCTACATTCTTACCACTAGCAGTTGTGGTCTTCTCTGTTGAGGTCTTCTCTCCTTCTGCAACCTTGGTACTGTCACCTTCTTTTTCCTTCACCTCTGGTTCTTTCTCCTATATTCTTTCTTCTCCTTTAGATCCAGAGACTGTAGGGGAAACCAGAGGAGAGATATTTGTTTGTTCATGAGCCGCCTCTTCCAGAGTAGAGGATTTTGAGCCCTTGTCTTTACCTTCACTGGAGTCCTCTATGATGGGAATGTTGAACTTTTTAAAAGCATTTCAAAGGATCTCTTCAATTTCTCTTGCCACTTTGTCAGTTTCACCAAGCATGAGCTGATTCATCCTAGCTTTGCTTCAAAACTCATCCTTGCAATCTTTGAAGATCATATTCATTTGTTGCAGAGTGATTGAAGGAAAGAGCTAAATGGCGACCTATTCCCAGATCTCAAGATCTTTTGCTCAAGCATTGTTCTTCCTCATTTCAAGCCTTTTCTCTAAGCTTTTGGGAATTAGAGAGATAATTTCAATAAAATCTTTATTGTAAGTGTTCAAAAACTTAACTGTGGCTTCCTCTAGAATCTTTTTATCTGCTTCATTATATGCATCATAGAATTTTGTTAAGGGTTGCAGGTTCCCATCCACAATGACTGCTTTCACTACAATATCTAAGGATAGAGTGGGTTTTTCAACAAATTCCTCTTCCTTATCTTCTTCTCCTTGACCGGTAGAGTGTTCACCAGATGATTTCTTCTTCTTCTTGAGTTTCTTTATCTCCTCATCTGATTCAGTTTCTTCATCATCCTTTAGGCTAACATAGGACCTTGTTGCCTTTTTCTTTGTTCTCTTTTCTCCTTTTCTAGATGCCTAGACTTCCGGTTTTGATGTTCTTGAGCTTTTGGCTGTGACAGGTGCTGATCTCTTTGATGATCTTGTCCGGGTGGAAGATTCTACCAGAGAACTTTCCTTACTTCCCTTTTCTGCCTCTTTCTCCTCTTTCTCTACCCTTTCCATCTTTTCTCTATTGGCATCAAGAGCCTCCTTTGAGATGCCTAAGCCTTTGGCAACTTCTTTTCTCACTTTCCTCTTTATTTCTAGTTGTCTGAGTGCCACATGAACTTTTACACTTAGCTCTTCAAAGGTTCCAAACCTTTCTGCCTTTGGATCCTTTGGCTGACTTAGCATGTGTTGAACATGCAGCTCCACAATTTGTTCATCAACTTCATACCCCATAGGCATGATCCATATAGTTCTTGGTTCTACTGCCTCCATTAGGCACTGATTAGTCTCTACCATGAAGCATCCTGTGTCTTTGTATTTTTCAACAAGAGACTGGGGAATTCTCTCTCTTGCTTGCATCATGTTCTAAAAATTCTTGAAATATCCCCACAGGGCTGTATTTCTTGCTTTAGCATCCCCAAGCCCATGCAAATAGTCTCTGATTTGGATGGCAACCGGTCTATCATTCTGTCATACCCAGCCATTGGATCCGGGAAGCTCATTCATGTAATAAAAGAATAGGCAGAGTATCAAGCCCCCATATTTGAAGGAGTTCTTCTTATCCTTCTTAATCTTTTGTAGATTTTCAAAAAGTTGGCTTAGAAGAAGTTCACACAGATCATAGTCAGCATTTTCTTTTAGCATTTGATAGGCTATGTAAACTGCAATTCCCGGTACCAAATTTTCCCTATTGGAGTGATAAATCTTGCAACCAATTATCATGGATGCAAATTTGACATCTGGTTCAATGATGTCTTCAATTGTCTTAGCTCTCTTGTCAAATTTTGATCCAGTTGCATCACTTACTGTCTGATTCTTGACAGATTTGAAAATAGGTATTCCACCGGATGAGTGCAGACCAGTTACTACCCTAATTGCATCTTTGGTGATCTTAAATGGTCTATTCAACCATAAGAAATTGTCATACACTCTACTCAACACATACTGAACCCATTCATCTTCTTCAAAATAGGGGAAATGAATGCACTATGCAAAATGCTTATCTCGGATGGCTTTATACTGAGGTTTGATCTCAAAAGAATCATTCATTAACTGCTTGTGATAGATATCCATTAATTTGGACTCTCTGAATTCTTCAATGTTTGCGTGAATGTAAACCCTAATATCTTCTGTATGCAGGACACCATGCGGAACATTGGAAAAAGCACCTAGGGGATATACTTCCAAGGATTTGTATGGATGTTTCTTGAATTTGGGGCGAGGCCTATCGGAGATCTTCACAATATTTGGAGTACCCATCATTCAAGGATTTACAGAGAGATATTTGATAAAGGAGAATACCTTTTGCGCCTTTCAGTTTCACAGAGTTAGCCGGATCGATTTCTTGATGAATTGACTTCTGCAAATGATATTGGATGAGTTTGAGGGATTTTGTTGCAGTGCCTCTCTTTTCTTTTCTTCTTGAATGTAGAATGAGCAAATGCTTAGTGAGAAAACCCTTATACTACTCTGCAAACCCTAATGTTAAGTTGCAATAAATGCTCAACCTAAGTTGTTCCGGTTGCTCTATTTTCTTTACTCTAAAATATGTATCTTTCTGGTTCATAGTGTTATACTTAGAGTTGTCCTTGGTGATTTCCTACAGGATTTCTTACCTTCCTCAATCATTTGATTTATCCGTAGATCAAGCTGTCTCAATTTTAGAATCACACTAGACCAAACTTGTGAAGAACCTGTTTTACTGGAAGACTATTTTACCAGATCAATTCTGGAAAGATTAGACTCTTCAAATCTTTTATAGATGTCTCAAATATTCACCATACCTTATTTAGATGTTTCTCTAGGAACCCTTTGATCCGCAGCTTCTTATGTGCCAATTTCAGGCACAAATTGACTGGCTGGGGGAATTGGCTTATCTTTTGTTGTTCCCCCTGAGCTAGAGCTCACCTTTTAGTTTCTGGAAGGAATATCAGCGACAGATTCTAGTGCGGATCCATTTCCAACATTCTCTATACTTCTCTTTACCCAAATCTTGTTCATTTCACTTTTAACATCATCCGCATTCACCTGTGTTTTTCCTTTGTCTTGATTCTGATTATGATATATCGGACCTCTTTTGTCCTGATACTTGTTTCTACAGAATTTTGCAATATGACTAGATCTATTGCAAATTTGGTAAACAATATTTCTATGCATATTTGATTGATATCCTCTTGATTTGCATTGATTAGCCATATGACCTATTCTACTACATGCAAAGCATCTACCATTGAATGATTTGTTCATTTGCATATTTCTGCATTCATGAGATTTGTGACCATACCTTTTGCAATTAAAACACTGTCTGGAGAAGGATTTATTAGTTTGATTCATTCTCTTTCTACACTGATTAGCTTTATGACCAAAGTTATTGCAGTTGTGGTAGTATCCATTGAAAGATGGATATCTTTGAGCTTTAGGCTGCCTTATTGGAGGTTTTCTAGACCTATTCCTTGGATCTTCTGATCCAAAATTCTTCTGATCGGATCTGGAGCTTTCTCCTTTCTCATATCCCAAACCACACTTGACATCTACCCTCTTTTGACTTTCAAGAAGAACTTCAAGTTGAGCAAAACTTATCTTGAATTTCTCTTTATATTCATTTGCTGTTTGAAGATCCCTTTTGAGAGAGACAATTTGATCCTCAAATTTTTCTTCATTATCTTTAGCATCTTCAAGATCATATTCAAGATGTCTGATAATTCTATCCATCTTGTGGCAATCTTCTAATTTCTCCTTGAGAGATTGTCTTAGATTATCTTCAGTTTTTCTTTTCTCTTCAACCTCTTGGGTAAACTTCATAACTCCTGATTCCATTTCATGTCTTACCATAATGATTTCTTTTGATAACTTTTCACATAACTTGGTTTTCTTCTTCAGATCTTTATTTGTGTCATTGGCTTCACCTTGACTTGCCAATTGCTGATGTAGCTCCTTTCTCTTTTTCATAGAGAGACTTAATTTGTCTTTTAGTTCTCTCATGAAATCATCAGCCTGTTTGAGTCTTTCTTTTAATTCATTGACTTCAGAGTTTGACTGCTCAAGATCATCAAGGGTAGTCTTGAGTTGCTCCCTTAAACCATATACATCCATTTGAATTCCCAGATCTTCCTCAAGCTATTAGACTCTGTTAGGAGGAACTTAGCTCTGATACCAATTGTTGATAACTGAGAGGGGGAGGTGAATCAATTATCCTAATTATTTTTGCTTTATGAACTTACTTAATAATCAATGCAACATTAATTCAAATAAGCAAACATAACCATGAAATGGAAATACACATGAAATAATATTTTTGATGTGGAAACCTTGTTAAGGGAAAAAACGATGGGGTGATTAACCCAAGATTGTATTCTCTGTTAGAAGAATGGAAATACAAAGTGGCACTTGCCAATTAGGGCTCACTACCTGAGCACACTGCTCACAAGAGGCACATTGCCTACAAGAGACACACTATCTATAGTTTATAAAGAGTGTAATACAATACTTGAAGTGATAAGGAGCATCAACATATGCTAGAGTTCAGTTCCAGTTAGGCTCAGTAAACTGATCTGCTGCACTTCATCTTTCATCTTCTTTTGTGCTGCTCTCCTTTCACATACTGGATCTTCCTTTCTGCTTTTATTCAGCTCTACTACTTTTCTTCGCACATTCCCTTACACCATGACACTTATCACAACTAAATCCATCTTATATATATACACACAAAAGTGATTTCATCACTTTTCTAGTCAGCACCCGGAATAGTCAATATTTTCCACAAACTTTAATCTGTCAGCTGAATCCTTGCATACCAAATAATGTAGATCAAGGATATACTTGTAGAAGTCATCAATCATGTCAGCCAATCATAACTTATGCCTTAATAACCTTTACCATCATTAGTAACACATTCATAATGATGTCTGATGTTCTGCCAGTCAATTCTTCCTCTGTTCACATTGCCAATCAAGAACTCGATACTCAAGTATTCATATCTTTTTCTTTATCTATCACCGGAGGCTAAATCCTTGGAATCTATCACTCAAGGTAGTCCTCTTGACTTGCCCAAATCCGTACTTCACCAAGACACTTCCTTTGAGAGATCTAGACCTGACTGTCAGACCTCGCCACATGCTCTATTCTTGCTTACCGAACCACAACATTCTTCACTCTGACTTCTGGTAGAGACACACCATGTTCTACGGATGTGTGGGATGAACTTTGTTTCCATCAATGACAACAATCATGAATCCATATAGTGTCTCTTGCCAATAATTCATTACAAATCTACAACCTAATATTCATGATAAGATTCTCTTGATGAAGTACAACTCCATTCAACATTTATGCACCACCCTTCATGATTATCAACTTTCTTCTAGTTAGTATGAAAACTGAAACTCATCAGCTCAAGCTAGACAATCCATGGGTGGATCATCACAAAACAACTTTAAAAGGAACAGTAACAGGGGTTTCATCAAGATCAATGGACCAAATACAAAGGTGTCTGCTATAAACACTCCAAAGAAACAATCGTATCAACCAAGGAAGTTTACTTTGATATCTTAGTCCTATCATTCTATCATGAATCAAGCTATGAGTAATAACATTCTGAAGCTTCCCCCAATCAAGCCTATTGATCCTAATAAACAAGGACCTTACTTTGATGCTAATGCCTTTTGTCATTATCATCAGACACAAGGACATGAAACTAAATGATGTATGCATCTTAAACATGAGATACAAGACCTTATTGTCATCTAGGTATTAGGTGTGAATGATAATGGAAATAAGTTAGTTGCTCTACCGAATTAGAATTTATAAATCTTCACTAATCCTTTTCCTAAGCATACTGAAAAATAATATGGTGGAACAAGATCTAGTGGAAGTAGATGAGGATGATTAATTGGACTATGATAGTATCATGGGAATGATTGAAGTGAATAAGAAACAAGTGGATAACCCACCTCATCCACGAAGAAATGGAATTTACGTTGAGGTTCCTCCTCTATTATCCTTATATGGATCGGGAGATAATCAAAATACCTTAGAAAAGAAAGAACAACAACTGATATAGATGAGCAAGATGGTACATGACGAATCCTGCTATTGTTCTAGAAAGATTCACCAATGAAAACTCACTAAAAATTGGAAAAGAGAAAGATGACAATCAACAAATGGAAATAATAGTGGTTCTCCCCTCACAAGCAACAAAAAGTCTCATTTAAACAAGGATTTATAGAACAAGCATCATATGATAACAAACAAGACTTTCATAAGAACCACTCAAATTTTGTATTAAACATGATTGAGTACCTCTCAAAGAGGTTTGAGAGCTCCAACATATAATATGAAGACCCTACAGGTAAGTATCTCTAACCCTTTATCTCTTTCGTGATGTGCTTCCCCCGTGATGTGTTATATCTTGTTTAGGGCTCCTAGCATGACCTCGGATTCTCCCATAAGGTTCGGGCTACCAGGACACCACCTCTATTGTGACCTTCTTCTATTTGTATCATCATTCTTCTAAATTGCCTCTCTCTTTGATTTTATGGTTGTGTGTTGTGTCTTATGGACATAGCATTGTGGTTGGTGACTTGGGGGCACCCTCCTATATGACTGTCCCTAAAACACTTGTTTTCTCCTCTTTTATTTATTGTTTCCCTTCCTCTAGTGTTTCCATCTAGTGGGTGGATGACAATAAACATTTATACTGATGTGGACCTAGTGTCCCTTTCGAGAGCAATCAAAAAATGGACTTAGTTCCTAATATGTTGATGGGCTTGTATATTTTATCTGACGCTTGGCTAGTGGAAGCACTCATGCTTTTTGCATAGTGAATTTTAATGATGTTTCTATGGCATTTACAAACCTTAACAATACTGCTGCTCTGTGCACCTTTGTTTGCCTTTGAATCTGGCCTTGGTGGTACTTGATTCAGAGAGCTTCATGATATAACCCATGGTTATCCTCAAACTCTGAATTCATTGTATAACCTTGGCCCTTTGTGTGGTTAATCATATGCATTGATGTTATTGTTTGTGATGATTTTGTAGACACTAACATGTTTCTTGTAGGGATGTGTTTGTGGGAACATTTGGCAATCATAAAGTACATGTCACCTCTGGGGGGCATAGGCTTTGCAAAAGCCAATGTTCCCTTCTGTGTTTTCTTCCTACCTTAACGTGCTTGATATTGATAACTGATATCAACCACCTTAAGGTAGGGGCATATAAGGTAACTTGTCTGTTATAGATGTTAGCAATGTATTTGACCTCAAATGCAGTGACCTATGCTCTTGAGTAGTGCATCATGCATCTTGATTTTGTTTGCAATCAATCAATCAATCAATCATGTAAGCCCTTTGCGGAGGTGGGATATCAAGCATATCTTTTTTCTTAAGCCTTCTGTGGAGGCGGGAATGGTGTATTTCTCATAGCAGAATGCATCATCCTGTCATTTTCAAAAGTCCTCTGTGGAGGTAGGGAGCAGTTCTATGACTAACTCAACCTTTAAGCGTGTCTTCAGCAATTGTTGTGGTGAACCCCAATTGCCAGTGTGTGTCTGTAATGTGCCTGAGATGGTGATGAGCCTAGAAATAGGGAACACACCATTGCTTGTCTGCCATGTTTTCTCCGTGTCTTCAAGTGTGTGTGTTTTGGTGTGCTTGTTTTGTATGGTGTGTTTGTTGCCCCATATGCAGTGACTAGCACCCTTGGGGAGTGCTTTGTGTATTTTGGGAGGTTTTACGTGTCTTGCATGTGTGTTGCCCCATATATAGAGACCTGTGCCCTTAAGTGGTGCATCGTGTATTATGGGAGGTTTGCTTACTTTCTAGTACTTGCATTTGTATTTTATATAAATGAGAAAAAGAAAAGAAAAGATATCATTTCTATCTTCCATGCATTAATGTGTTTTCTATGCATTAACTGTTTGCTCCATGTTCTGTATGATTGTAACTATCTTCTCCGTGTTTTTCATGCCTATTACTATTTTCTATGTGATTGGCGTGTCTTCTCCATACTTGGTGTGTTTGTTGTGTTTGTGACCTTAATTTAGTGCATGTATGGGCCTCGTGTTCATACATAAATTAAAGTGGGAGCTAAATGTAACATCAAAAAATGTCCCCTTGGGGTGTTTCCCTCATAAGGTGTAGCTCCCGGGTCTTTAGAGTGCATTTAGGACATTTTATTTCATATTTTAGCATCCCGATGGAATGAGACCTAAGTCCCATGGCAAATAGGACCTAGGAGGACCCCTTGAGCTGTACCCTACCTAAAATAGGGGGGGAGGACTTGGGCACCCGCACCCTAGTCCTTCCCTATTTTAGGGCAGCCCCAATTTCTAGGTGTCGGTTAGTGACCATTATTAGGTCCCTTTTCCAACACGGTAAGTTTGAATTTCAAGTATCTTGGTAGGAGTCCTTGTAGATGCATATATAAACATATGTAGGCATTCATTTCTAGACTAGATGATTACTAGCAAGCTATTGTGTTCTCAAGGTGATTCAAGGCTTTCTATTATGTTGCAAGAGCAGACTTGTGTGTTTTGTGTGTTGATATTTGTAGATTTGAGCTTCAATTCCTTCATGGCATGAAGAGCATCTTCCTCCATGAAAGCTTCACTACAAGGTGACATATCATTGTGTTTTTATCATTGATTTCTTTGGTTTTTAGCCTCTGCCTCACAAGGGCATGCCCTCTTTATCTGACAACGGTGTTCGGAGACTTAAGTATCCTCCCAGGTTTGACTGAGGCAAACCTCTAAACACCACAACCCCCAAACCAAATATTGTGATTACAGGTTACAGGTGTTCCATCTAGAAAAAGTAGAGTTATAGGAAGGCTTGGAAGACATCAAGGATTCAAGATCTGAAGAAAAGTCAAACAAAGGAGCACTTCCAGGACTAGGGCGCTCGCTCTAGTGTCCTCCGCAGACATATTTTAGAAGATAGAAGTTGTAGGGCGGATCAGTGTCCGAAGGAGGTCTAGATTCCCCAAAAATGTAGGTACTTTGGACTTGGGTGCCTGCTCTAGTGTCCCTGACTGTTCCACTTCGAAACCCTGAAAATAGGTATTCTGTAATTTGGTATTTTACTCCCGTCTGCAAGAGCTTTTTCCGTAATTCTTTAATTTGTTGTCGTATTTGCATAATTAGGGTTTTAATGGTCAATTGATCATAGGAGAAGAAAAAATTGATAATTAATTCCCTAATCCAAGTTTCCCTACATCTGAAAGTGACTATAGTGTATGATAGTGCTTGCCATTCGAACCTAGATCCTTTAATGTATAGTGGAGAGACAAATTTAAACACCAAAACATTAAAACATTGACAAATCCAATTTTCCACTAAACACTTAGACATATTAATCTATCATTTTTGGTGCAGTCATAGTAGGAGGGTTCACATAATGAACTGTCCAGACCGTGTAGCAAGAGTAAACACAATGGAAACAACTCAAGGAAATAGAACAAATGCAGATTTAGTCATTCAATATATCATAGAATTCAAATACAATCTGGCCAACAACACATGGGCTTACAACTAGGCTCAAAGGCCTAATTACATACATGCACAAGATAAAGCTTTGAATCTCCTTCGCACATAATCTAAACTATCAAATCTTTCTTATGTGAATAATCTTGATCACTTCTTTCCTAAGGATCTATTACATCAATATATATCTAATCTGGATCAATAGATTCCTCCACATTGGCCAAGGAAGGTCACAAACTCCAATGAAGAGCTGTAGCATGTTCACAGATAGGTTAGACCTAAATGCATAGAACACTTCCTCAAATGAATGGAATAAGTCTATAAACCCTTGGGGAAGGTCAGCCATGAACCAAAGGACATTTAATGATGTGTCATTGAGATCTACAAGTCAAGGAATGATCCACAAGTCTTCTCCTTTAGTTGATTATCAGGAACTATTAGAATGCTCTGCTCTGAGAAAATAGTCAACTTCTGATAGTGATAATATTTTCATTAACTAATCCAAATGCTCTAAATTCTTGATATGATGTAGATGAATGAATGTAGGTGCTAAGTCCAGATCTGCAAGATGTGAAATAAAAAAACTGGACCATAAGCTAAAACTGCTTCTGATTGAACTACCTAAACTGAACTGGAAAATGAAAGAACTAAAAAGCAAACAAACTGAAATGCAAATGTTTTTGGTTGATACAAGATTTCTCTTGAACTAGGGATGCCCTTGCAGCAGACATCTGGGGTTATTGAAAAAGTGAGTCCCTCACTTTGTTGGGACTAGGAGAGAACTAAGATGGTCCACCTTAGCCTGAGAAATCCATGATGAATCTTCTTCCAGTTTGCCTTTCCACTTCACAATATATTCTTTGTATTGTCTTCCTTTAGTGTTGCATCCAACTCTACTATCCAAAATGTCTTCAATCTGTTCTGGTGCTTTGTGTGGTAATTGCTTCTTCAACTCTTCTTCCATGCTGTCACTGAACTCTGCTTCATGATACTGATATAGATTTGTAATATTGAAAATAGGTGAAATACCCAATGTCTCTGGTAGCTCTACTTCATATACATTTCCTGAATCAAATTTCCTTAGTATCGTACAAGGTCCAAACTTCTTCTTCAACTTGTTATATGTCCCAACTAGAAATCTTTCTTTTCTAAAGTACACCATTACTTCATCTCCCACTTCAAATTCCTTATGCCTTCTCTTCTCATCAGCCTTCTCTTTATACTTACTATTCATATCTTCCAAATGCTTCTTCACCTAGTTATGCACTGTCTTCATATGGTCTACAAATTCTTCTGCTTCTGCACTCCTCTTTTTTTATGTACTGATGTCTCTCAATTCTACAACTCCTCTAGGATTCACTCTGGTCACAATCTCAAAAGGTCTTCTTCTAGTACTCCTATTTATTGAATTATTGTATGCAAACTCTACTTGTGTAAGAATCGAATCCCAACTTCCAGCTTTCTCTTCAACCAAACATCTCAACAAGTTTCCTAAATTCTTATTCACTACCTCTGTCTGTCCATCTATCTCTAGATGAAAAGTTGAACTAAACTTCAAATCTATCTTCATATTTTTCCAAAGTGTCTTCCAAAAGTAACCAACAAACTTTGTATCTCTGTCTGAAGCTATACTCTTAGGTAATCCATGCAGTTTCACAATCTCCTTGAAAAATAAGTCAGCTACATGCACTACATCAGTTGTCTTCTTAAAAGGTATGAAATGAGCCATTTTTGAAAAATTTTCCACCACTACGAATATTGAATCATGTCCTCTCTATGTCTTAGGCAATCCCATTACAAAATCCATGCTTATGTCTTCCCAAGGTCTCTCCAGTACTATGAAAGGTTTATACAATCTAGTGTTCTGACTACTCCCTTTTTCAACTTGACAAACTCTACAAATCTGCACAAATCTCTGAACATCCTTATGTATCTAAGGCCAAAAGTAATTTTCACTTACCAAAGCCACTATCTTATCAATGCCAAAATATCCTGCCAATCCACCACTATGCTTCTCCTTGATCAAATTATCCCTCATTGAACAACATAGTTTCTTGAATGAAATAGTCCAACCACTTACTCCTATCTATCGCAATAGGTTCCTTACTTGCTTTCTAAGGTTCTACAAAATTAGTGTCTCCCTCATACATGTTCTTCAATTCATCAAAACCCAACACTTCCACTCTCATCTCGGTCAACAAGTTTCTTCTTCTACCCAATGCATTAGCAACTTTGTTTGATTTTCCAGTCATATGCTTCAACACAAAAGTATAACTCTGCATGAACTCTACCCATCTCATATGTCTTTGATTCAACTTACCTTGACTGTTCAAATATTGCAAAGCTTGATGACCTGTATACAACACAAATTCCTTAGGCAACGAATAATGTCTCCACTTCTTCAAGGCTTGAATTATGGCATAGAACTCTTGATCATAAACTGAATATCTCCTCCTTGCATCATTCAACTTCTCACTGAAATAAGCTACAGGTCTACCTTCTTGACTTAATACTGCTCCAATTACATTTCCACTTGCATCACAATCAACTTGAAATACCTTATTGAAATCTGGTAATGCCAAAATAGGTTGCTCTATCACTTTCTACTTCAACAACTCAAAACTTTTGTCTGCTCCTGATGTCCACTTGAAATCTTTTCTATCACCTCTCATTATCTCTGTCATAGGGTTACAAACTGAACTAAAATTTCTAATGAACTTCCGATAGAAACTAACCAAACCATGAAATGATATAACTTCTCCAATGTTCTCTGGTGTAGGCCATTCAATAATTTCTCACTTTCTCAGGGTCCATCTTCAATCCTTCCACAGAAATCACAAATCCCAATTATACCAACTCTTCCTTCATGAAACTACACTTCTTGATGTTTATCAACAATTTCTCTTCTCTCAACCTCTGCAAAACTTGTCTAATATGCCACAAATGTTCTTCTTTTGTCTTACTGAAAATTAGAATATCATCCAAGTATACAATCACAAACTTACCCAAGAATTTCTTCAGAACTTCATTCATCAATCTCATGAAAGTACTCGGTGCATTTGTTAATCCAAAAGGCATCACTAACCACTCATACAATCCCTCATTTGTTTTAAAAGCAGTCTTCCATTAATCACCTTCTCTGATTATGATCTGATGGTATCCACTCTTCAAATATATCTTTGTGAAATATCTTGCTCCACTCAAACAATCCATGATATCATCCATCCCAGGTAAAGGAAATCTATACTTAATTATGATCTTGCTTATTGCTCTAGAGTTAGTGCACATTCTCCATTCTCCATCCTTCTTTGGTGCTAACACTGTAGGTATTGTACAAGGACTTAAACTTTCTCTGATCAAACCTTTCCTCAACAATTCTTGTATATGTCTATTCAGTTCTTCATTCTCTGCTGGTGTCATTCTATGTGCTACTTTGTTAGGAAAACTTGCTCCCTGTATAAGATCCATATTATGACTAATACTCCTTATAGGTGGTAATTCTTTCAGGTACATTATCTGATATGATGTCTTCATACTCTGTCAACAACTCTCTTATATCCTCTGGTGCAATCCCTCTCTTCAATATTTTAGGTGTTTTAGGAATCAAGGCATAACACATACTTTCCTGTTTCAAACCATCCAAAAAATTCCTTCCATCTACCAAATAGATTCTAGCATTCCCACATACCACATCTTTAGTATCATCCTCCAAAGGAATCAAAGTAATTCTCTTTCCATTTTTTGTTATAATATATGTATTCTTTCTCCCATCATGTATAGCTTTTCTATCATACTGCCAAGGTCTACCCAATAAGATATGAAAAACATCCATAGGCATAATATCACACAAGACTTCATCATGATAAGATCCAATATGAAATTTCACCAAACATTGTTCACTCACTAGTACATTATGATCATCCTAAATCCATGCTATCTGATAGGGCTTAGGGTGTTTCAGTCTTTCCAACTTTAGCTTAGTCACCATCTCCTCTAAAACTTGGTTATCTAAACTACCACTATCAATTACAACTTTACAACACTTACCTCTAGATTTAGATCTAATTCTAAACAAAATTTTCCTCTGTGATGGTTCCTCATTTGCCTTTATTTGAAATAGTTCTCTCCTCATTATCAATGATTCTCCTTTCTCAGGTTTACCAATAGAACAGGGGTCATCTAACTCAATAGGTTCTTCTTCAACATAGGCTGCTCTTCCACTATTTTTTGTCCTCTTACTTGTACTACTCTTATTACACTCAAATGCTCTATGTCCTTCACCTCCACACTTGAAACAAGTACCTATGAATGTCTTCTTATCAAATCCTCTTCCTTCTCTCCAGTATCCTTCATTCTGGTATGCACTAGGGTTTCCTCTCTATTAAAAATTTATGTCATCTCTCCGATAAGCATTGTTATCTCTATCATCCTTCTTAAATGGGTTGTCAAACTTGTTCTGCTCTGAAAATGGTTGATCATATCCTAAAAATGTTCTTCCTCTCTAAAATTTACCTCCTCTACCTCTCTGTCTCTGATCATGTCTCTTATTCATCTTCTCTTCAACTTTTAGGGCAAACTGATATGCTTCTTCCAAAGATGTCATCCTTACCAGGCTCAGTTCTTCTTGAATGTTCAATCTCAGTCCATTGATGTATCTAGCCACTTTCTCCTTGCTTGCTTCACTATGTCCTGTCCTTACAACCATTTTATGAAATTCTTCAGTGTACTCTTTTAAAGATTTATCCTTTTGTCTTAAGTTTTGCAATCTTTTCAACAGCTCCAACTCATAGTCAGTGGGTATAAACTGATTCATCAACTTTGTCACCATCCTATCACATTTTGTAATCTTTTCTTTTCCTCTTCTATTTCTTTCCAACTAAACTTCTTTCCACCATATAGCAACATGTCCTTTCAACTTTGTCTTTGTAAATTTCACCTTCTCTGAATCTTTAATTTCCTCATATTCAAAGTATTCTTCCATGTCATTTATCCAGTCAATCAATTCTTTAGGGTCCAAATTACCAATATAGTTTGGTACATCAACTCTAGGTCTATTTCCAATCTTTGAAATAGCTCGCAACATCTTTATCTAATCTGATTCTTCTTCTTCATTACCTTCTAGGGTTTTGCCAGTTTGTTTAGCAGATTGAAATTCCTCTTCATCATCACTTTCAACATTTGGTCTCAGTGTCAATCCTCTACGCCTATCTTCTTCAACAGTATCCAAATGGATTCATATTGTTCTCATCAATTCCATCATTTCATCCATTCTATTAGCCATTGTACCAATAGGATGAACTCTCCATGGTGACAGTCTTCCTCACATCAAGTGCAAACTACCTTAAATTTGGTGATCGGGCTGCAAGCAACAACTACCTCACAATTAGTGATCGGTTGCACACAAGTAACCTATCTCAGATTGAGAATCTAGTCACAACAAGATCTTATGGAATCCCCTTCACCACTTTGCTCCAAAGAATCAAACTTTTGCTCTGATACCACTTGGTACAGTCAAGGTAGGAGGGTTCACAGAATGAACTATCCAGACCGTGCAATAAGAGTACACATAATGGAAACAACTCAAGGAAATGGAAGAAATGTAGATTCAGTCATTTAGTATATAATAGAATTTGAATACAATCTGGCTGGCAACACGCGGGATTACAACTGGGCTCAAAGGCCTGATTACATACATGCGCAAGATAAAGCTTTGAAGGTCCTTCGCACAAAATCTTAACTATCAGATCTTTCTTATGTGAATAATCTTGATCAATATTTTCCTAAGGATTTATTACATCAATATATATCTAATCTGGATCAATAGATTCCTTTGCGTTAGCCAAGGAAGGTCACAAACTCCAATGAAGAGTTGTAGCATGTTCACAGATAGGTCAGACCTAAATGCATAGAACACTTCCTCAAATGAATAGAACAAATGTGCAGACCCTTGGGGAAGGTTGGCCATGAACCAAAAGACATTTGATGATGTGTCATTGAGATCTACAAGTAAAGGAATGATCTGCAAGTCTTCTCCCTTAGTTGATTGTCAGGATTTGTTAGAATGCTCTGCTCTAAGAAAATAGTCAACTTCTAATAGTGATAATCTTTCTGGTAACTAATCCAAATGCTCTAAATTCTTGATATGATGTAGAAGAATGAATGTAGGTGCTAAATCCAGATCCATAAGATGTTAAATGCCAAAATCAGACCACAAGCTGAAATTACCTAAACAGAATTGGAAAATGAAAGAACTAAAATGCAAACAAACTGAAATGCAAATGTTTTTGGTTGATGCAAGCTTGCTCTTGAACTAGGGATGCCCCTGCATCAATTTTATCAACTTTCATATTTATTTATGAATTTATAAAAATAATGAGAATTTAACTTTATGCACATGTCATTATCCAATAGTAAAATAATCATAATTAAATTATGTTTAATAGTCTTATCAAATATATTGAAAGAAAAAATTGAGATGTGACATCCTTCCCCACTAGGAAGAGTCATCGTCTCGATGTCTTATTACACAACTAAAGTATCTCACTAATACTATCAAAGTATCACACTAACAAAACAAAACATCACAACTATGCAAATAAAAGTATCTCAACTAAGTCTTCAAATGAGGAAAAGAATGGTCTATCTCCTCTCCATTCTCCCATGTGGCAATATCCATAGAATATTGGTCCCATTGGACCTTATACTGAGCAATATCTCCATTATGCAACTTAACTTTGCATCTATCAAGAATTTGAGTGGGCTCCACCAACACCACTCCTCGATCCATTAAAACATGTCAATCGATATAAATAATACACATAACACAACTACCAATACAATGCATATAACCATCACATGGTACAACTAGCATCCAATTGCATTTAGGTAACATATGGCACACTTGCCAAAGCATAAGAAAATGCCATCACAACATTCTAGCATAAGGGAAATAATCACACCTCTAAAGCACGCCAAACGAGGCATAAATCATAGTCTATCATAGACACACAAGCATAAATCAAGCATCACAATACACATGCAATCACATGGTAAACACAACATAATCTCAAAAAAAATAAGTTCACTTAACCAACACTAGGTCGAGGTCTCAAAACAACAACAAAAGTCTCCAAAGATGCACCAACTAAGTCAAAACCAACCATCATGTATATAACTCCTCGGAGACTACACCATTCCACCCTCTAACTAACATTGTAATTAGAAGAGGCTCAAGACAAAAGGTGCAACAGACCATAAGTAAGTCAAGTTCGTAAAACTTAGGACCACAATTATGTTGGAATAAGCTCTCAAGCTTTCAATTAAGTCTCTTAAGAAACTCACAAGGCTATCATATCCACTCTCAAGGATAATTGAAAACAAAAGATTACTCTCCATAGTCCTTCCTTAAGCACTACCCACAACAAAAAGAACTCAAGGATCAGGGAAAGCTAACTTAAAAAGTTAAAGGCACCACTACCATATGTTCATCCTAACCAAAAGCATACCTCAACTCTAGACATGATTTCCCTACATGAGGTACTTCCTTACATTCCACTCCCTAAAGAAAGGGTTTCTCTAACTCTGTAGCTCTACACTGCCAAAACTAGGATCAACCAAATAGGTTCTCAAAGGAAAGAATCTAACCACACCCTCTAACATCGTAAGCACTTCCATCAAGCAAGTCTTAGCAACCTGATACTCACTAGGATCACATCTAAGGTGGCAATGACACACCAACTAGGTGCAAGACTACTTGTAATACCATTTCAAATCTTAACTAAATTAGACCAAAAAGGTCAATCAACACAACACTCAACAAATGCAATTACTAAAAGAAAGATTCAATCCAAATGAGTTCTATATATATCTCATTCACATAGACACAGTGGACATCTAAGCTCATACAAGAATTCAATTCACATCAAGTGATCCATAGTGACACAACCTTTTCAAAACTTTCTTCATCATTTCACATAATATTCACTTGCATCTAACAACAAACCAAGGAATTAAATCTTCCATATTTCTAGTATCACACACACCAAGAACTAGTATATACTACACATCCTACTCCCTTATACAATCTATCAGAGGCCCAGCATGGATATGATAGAGAACATAACATAGTACATGGCCAACAGTTTAAAACATTTAAGCATAGCCAATAATAAATAATTAATTAATATATCAAAGTGAAAGAAAAATCAATTCCATCAATAAGGCATAAAATGAGCTCAATTTCAATAGTAAATCAAGTATGACCATAAAAATCATAAAATAATTAAATATCAAACTTTGATGGCTATACTCATTCATAAACAAGAACAAAATTCAATGTTGGCCTTTACAATGTTTAGATATTTTACCTAAGTCAAATAAATAAAGTATCAAAAATTGAAAGTTCCACATTACATGAACTACGTGACTTATTCTAGCCACTAGAGAGGGAATACAATGCTACACTACACCTAGATTCCAAAATCTAAGGTGAGTAAGAGAACACACTCAATCACACCAAACAAATGAGTCTTCTAAGACTCTAATCACCATTATAACATGAGATCATTTCTACTTAACCAAACAAACATTACTAAAGATGCCAAGCAACAGAGGTTGTATTCCATTCAAGGGAATCACAATCACCATGCAAAAACACACAAAATCATAAAACATCTAGTAACCAAGATTAAGCTAGGACAAGATTAGGTTCACCACCAAGATATCTAAACACATCACTCTCACAATAAGAGTGGTTAACATTTCTTACCATACAAGGATTCACCAAGCATATGGATAGTGCATTGATGTAACATTTGCATGAGGCCAAATTTCTTCACAACATGACAACAAGCATACTAAATACACACTAAGAAACAAGGAATTCACAACTCAAAGTCATAAGATGCAGGGTTTGCTAATTCACTCAAGATTCTAACACCTCAACATCACAAGGACTATGCAAAGGATCCTTTTTACAACCGCTTTTCTCTTTAGCTCTTCAAATAATGCAATGCAATAATTACATCCAGGTTCTCATATGAATTCTAGGGAAAAATGCAATCTAGGGACATAATTCATTACTGAAATGATTTATTCTAGCAAGGCAATGCAACACTATCTTTCTTACAACTGCATAATAAATCCACACTTAGGGACATGCTCTCAATAAGACAATGCAATATACATTTCAAGTAAGCATTACCAATCACCATACAAAGGCAATTAATAAAACAAATATGACAAGAATTACAAGTATATGCTACTCTTGCAACAACATACACACAAGGTGCATAATGCAAGGTACATTTACACTATATTACCACAACAATATTCTTCACATATCAAGCATATGATCAAACATCCTCTTTGACATACTAATGTATAACTCTTAAAAGAGTAAGCTAAGTTCAATCACATTCAAAAACATAGTATTTCATTTCACACAAAGGTTCTCATAACTCCCCTATCAAAAGTGGTCATACAAGCACTAACATGACCCTACAAAGGTCACTTGAGCACTCTCACACACTGTAAAGGCTCATGCCAAGCATTCAAGACATCAAGAAGGAAAACACACATAAGCAACTTATTGGCACCCACCAGGGTCCATATAACCCTGCAACAACGTATTCCTCACCACACACATGCAAGGAAGACATAACAAAATAAAGCACATGCTACTCACAACATGCAAACATGCAAGAACCCACACATGCTCTAATAAACTGAGCAACACAACACTCTAGAGCTCCCAATGCTACAACTTGCGCTGTGATACCAAATGTAAAGTACACTACCCATAACTGTATCATAGAATTCAATAAATCATTAGATTTACATTAATATAAATTGGAAAAGATAAATCTTCTATACATATGTAAAAATATCAATTTACATCTTACAAATACACATGTCAAGTCCAGGTGTTAGCACAAGAAATATAATATACAATGGTACATCTTTGGCTCTCATGCTCAATAGTAACTCCTTACAATTTAATAATGTAAATATCTAATAATTATACAATAATAATAAATGAATAAAGTCATTGTTATCGGCCGCCACTAACACACATGGTCTTCCACAAGTTGAGAGACAAGAACATGGTTCATGCACTTTTCTGCCCAACCATGAACAATTACACTTCCCCGAAATCCTTCCTAACATGAAGGATAACCGACCTTACATGAAGTTCCTAGAAACTTGGAAACAATAGGCAAGATGGAAAACCTGGTGCAACCTAATGTCTACATGCATTTCTAACTACAATGTGCATTATCTCACAATCAGGATGTGCCAAAGAAACATATCAATATAACTAGGCAATTTCATCTATTTCAATGAACACACAGCTTTGGCTAAAGCACATATATATACCATAAAATCCTAAAAAAGCCATCAACCTTCTTCGTTATCCCACATTCAACACCCTATCCTGAAAGGCAAGCCCAACACACACATAGAAAAAGATAACTATTTTCTTTACAAAACAATTCAGGTAACACATGCATTTGCCTAATAACAATTACTAATTACTTTATTGCAAAAACAAGTGAATACACTTTTCAAGAAAGTAAAATATCTATATGATATATGCATATCATACTTCTAACAATGAGATTCATGCATGATTTATTTCAAATACCCATACTACATATAGTCATATTCTTCTAACCATTTCTTGATTTATTTAATAGGGATAAGAGAATTCAATTATATAATAATAGATGACAATATTGTTTATGATGGAACTTACATAGATATCAATATGTTAAATATACATAATTAATCCAATAAATATTTTCATAATAACTACCTTTAATATAATTTTATAAATACAATATAATCACATATAAACATCATGCTAAAAATAGCAGTAGAGATAGACAGTCACTAATTAATATATATCTCACAATTGACAAATTGGGTAAGGCTGATTTGTTTATATGATTTAAACAACTTACTTGTACACCTTCCATAAAAATTTTAGAGAAACCAAGTTCATAAAACTAAAGTTATTGATGCCACAAAAGACTATTTTCTTTCTCATGACATATTTACCAGTTTACAAAAAAAAATAGTCCAATTGTTTTAATAAATAAAAACAAAATATAAAAGATGAAATTATAAAATTGGAGATAATGTTTATCCCCTAATTTAAAACCATATATCCAAAAATTAGAAATACTCATATCACAGTTTAAGAGATATGTCTAAACTAAGATAGGTTACTATTTTTCTTTTCAGTCTCTTCCCAAGTTTTCTATTATGTTTTTTTTCCTATACAAGAAATTAATATTTCAATATTCTAAAAATTATATTCAGATCAAATAACCTATCAAATCTTCCTACTAACATTTAAGAATTCCCAACAAATCCAATTCAACAAAAGTTGTTTTCTATTCTTCAAAATCAATGAAACTACAATTTGTCTAATCTTTCTTTTTGCACAAGAAGCATATAAATCATAATTTCTTCACACAATCCTATATTCAATTATTAGCTAAAGTAAATCTCTGCTAAATTCTTTCATGACAAGAATCCTATCTCAATCTTTGTAACAATTTGGTAACAACAATGGAGATGAACCAATCAAGTCAAAAACCACAACAATCCTTCAATTCTTCACAAAAAGCACTTCCAAATCCTTAAGCTTCAATATCCTTTTTTGCTTTTCTTCTCCTTTGCATAATAAAATTGATAACCCCCAAAAAAGAATAGAAAAAGATAATTCTCTTCTTTTAATAACTCTTCCTTTTTTTCCATTGTTTTATTTTTTAAGATGGATGACAATTTTTTGCTCTGCATGTTGATCTAGGGCATTCATGCCCTAGCCCGATCCTCTAGTTTTTCTTGGTCATGCAAAGTGTGGGGAGTGCATAAAATTTGGGGAGGTCTAGGGTTGTGATTTTTATAAGTGCGAAGTTTTTTTTCATTTGCATCGATGTCTCTTTCTCCCTGAGCGTGTGGGGGTTTTGTGCCTGGTTGGTTTGGGTCTATAGTTTGAAGTTGGTGCTGGGTGGTGGGTTGGTTAAACCCTAGTGGTGGTTCTTTATTTTATCCCTGGGGCCTGCATGCCCGCCTTGGATCTTCTTTAGTTTCAATGCCGATCGGGGAGTCTTTGGCAGCAGTTGGTACGAATTCTCCTTCGCATCCTTCAAAGGTTTTAAATAATAACTTGTTGTCACTGGATCTAGGGTTGGTTGGCTCGAGTTTGTCTGGTAGTACATAGATTAAGAAGATCAATGGATGTCTTGAATGTTGTGAGCAAAGGCTGAAATTGGTTATCTCACTGGAGATGATTGTAGAAGATATTGACTATTATTCAAAGCATGCATTGCTGTGCAAGTTTATGGGGATACGTGTTTCATTACAATTTCTTGAATCATGGGCCCAATGAACTTGGATGTCGGAGGGAGAAATGGAGGTTATGCTTTATTGGAAAATAACTATTTCAAGGTTTCATTCAATTGCTTGGCGGATCGCAATAAGGCCTTTGAAGGAGGCCCCTACTTTCATAATTAGATTGGGTTATTTATTAAACCTTGGAATCCAGGCTTCAATCCTGCTGAAGAGCTTCCAAACCGGGTTCTGGTGTGGGTTCAATTTCTAAGGTTTCCTGTGGAATGTTGGCGAGATGATGTTTTGCACTTGCTAGCTTCAATGCTAGGAAAATTGGTTGGTGCTTCACAACAGACTCAAGTTAAAAAGGTGATGACTTTTGCTCGTATCTGTGTTGAGATTGATTTAAGTAAACCTTTGCCAGATTCAGTGGATATTTGTGTGGGTCCTTACTCTTGGGTACAATAGTTGGACTATGAGACTCTTCCTTTTCGATGTCATCTCTATCATGAATATGGACATTTGCAGTGGAGATGCCCAAAGGCTAGGCCTATGGATTCGTAGCTTTCTCAACCTCCCGCAATCCCCCTAGGGTTGAAAAGGGGAAGGAATACATTCCTAGTGATGTGGTTGGGGCAAATGGTTTCATTCCAGTCAAGGCTCGTAACAGGAATCAGGGTCAAAAGAGGACTTTGAAGGAAAGGTAGGATGAGGATTCTTTCAACAGATTTGAAGTTTTATATGATCTCAGCCAATAGGAAGTGAATCTGGCTTGGTGAATCTGGATCAGGGTGCTTTGGGTACAAGATAGGAGGGCCTTCTTTCTTAGGCTACTCAAGTTTTGCAAGATAATAGTGCTTTGCAAATGGACATGAATCTTCAAATGGAAGTCCAGGTGGAATCAGTTCCTATTGTAGAAGGGAAGAAGGGTGATGGGGATGGAGCTCCTCTTGTTTTGAATGCAGGTACTGAGGGGGTGAAGAATAAAAAGTCTTCTTCTCATTTGGGTCTTCATCAAAAGGATCCAAAAAAGGGGCTAGGGAGAAGTCTTCCAAACTTGGTAGAAAAAAGGATCAGGAAAAGATTAAATTAATAGGGTAAACTTTGGTATAGTCAGGGTCTATTAAGACTCTAGATTCTTATTTTTTGAGCCACTTGAAATGATTGTTCTATCTTGGAATGTAAGTAGCTTGAACAGTGGCCCTTGACAAAAAGTTGTTTGTGATTTGGTTAGAAGTCAATCTCCTGATGTTCTTTTCCTGCAGGAGACTAAGTTATCAGTGGAGTGTATGTTTGTTTTAGTGCCTAAGTTGTGGGGGAGTGGAGAGTGCCAGTGCATTAGTGCTCAAGGGTGTTCTAGGGGAGTGGCTTGTTTATGGAATCCTCAAAAGATCTACCCACTTGGGTGGTCATCCTTTCAGTATTCTATCTCTATGATTGAGTCTTGTTTTGAGACAGGGGAGTCTATTCTCTTCTCCAATATCTATGCACCTACTAAGCTTTAGGGTAAGCAACTTTTGTGGTCCCATATCTAGTTTATCCAAAGCATGGTTCCTTTCCATCCATGGATTATGGCTGGAGACTTTAATGCTATTTTTGAGTTGGCTAAGAAGAGAGGTGGTATTGCAAGGCTGGAGCCTTCCATGTTACTACTTCAGGATAACATCTCAGCTTTAAATCTTGTAGAATGACTTGACTACTTTTTGGTTTCTTGCTGTTGGGTTAGAGGGTTGTGGTCTTCTAGCTCTAAAATTTTGGATTGGAGGGGCTTCGATCATTGGCCTATCAAGCTGGCTATTTCTTCAGCTCATGTGCCTCAGTCTCCTTCTTTTAAGTTTCATCTTACGTGGTTGCATGACTTCTCTCTCCATGACTATGGTAGACCTGCTTATGGTACAACAATGTATACTTTTGCTAAGTTACTTCAATTGTCAAGTATCAGCTTAAACGTTGGAATCAACAATGCTTTGGAAACATTTTCCATTATAAGACTACTACCTAGGCTGAGTTGGATAGTATTACAAGATTGACCAGGAAGGATGGAGTGATTGAAGACCTGCTGTGGGAAGAGACTAGGGCTTTGAAAGCACTGGAAGAGTGTGAACTGCGAGAGGAAGTTTTTTGGAAACAAAAGGCCCAGATCAAGTGGCTTCAAAAAGGGGATAAAAATACTACTTTTTTCTTCAACTCAGTGAAAGCCAGGAGACATGGCAATTGTATTTATTCTTTGGTGAATGACAGGGGTGAGACTCTTTCTTCTTTTAATGAATTCACACGTGAAACTATGCAGTATTTTGCTTCCTTATTCAGGGAGGACTCGCAGGGGGGTTCTGATGAGGAAGCTCAGGTCCTTTCTTGTATCCCTTCTTTGGTATCTAGGGAGATGAATGAGCATCTTATGAGTGATATTTCGATTGAGGAGCTAGATGGGACTATGTTTCAGATGAAGAGGGGGAAAGCTCCTGGCCCTGATGGTTTCCTGATTGAGTTCTTTCAAGAATTCTAGGAGATTATCAAGTTGGACTTGTTGGTGGTTGTTTAGGAGTCTTAGAAGAATAAACAAATGTTACGGGCTTTGAATTATACCTTCCTTGCTCTCATCCCAAAGTGTGATGGGCCAGATAGGTTAAGTCAATTTCGTCCTATCTCTCTTTGCAATGTGATTTATAAAATTATCTCTAAATTGATTGTTGATAGGTTAAAAAAGTGGCTTAAAGTGCTGATCTCTGAGGAACATAGTGGTTTTGTGGTGGGATGATAGATTTTGGATGGCATTGTTATCACAACTAAATCCATTCATTCTATGGTGAGTTCCAAAGATAACACAATGCTCATCAAGCTTGATATGACTATGGCTTATGATAGAGTTCGGTGTTCCTTCCTTCGGAAGGTTCTGGGTGCTTTTGGTTTTGGGGATGAGTGGATTTATTGGGTTATGAGTTGTGTTACTTCAGTCTCCTTCTTTGTGTTAATAAATGGTGAGCACTCTAATCTTTTTGGTGCCTCTCAGGGTTTGCGGCAGGGCAACCCCCTCTCTCCTTACTTGTTTCTTCTTCTTGTTGAAGGTTTGGGACGTCTAATAAGAAGGAATGTGGAGTTAGGTTTCATTCAGGGGTGGGGGTGGGGGTGAGGAGGTGGCTTACCTCCATAGTCTCACGTGCAGTTTGTGGATGACACTGCTTTGA
Organism: Cunninghamia lanceolata; assembly: GCA_027924645.1. Classification (NCBI taxonomy): domain Eukaryota; kingdom Viridiplantae; phylum Streptophyta; class Pinopsida; order Cupressales; family Cupressaceae; genus Cunninghamia; species Cunninghamia lanceolata. The sequence continues at coordinate 10,094,921 of BSBN01000112.1, read as the reverse complement.
TGGCTATGGCTACAATTAGGGAAGCTTTGAATTTGCATAAGGTGTTGGATGTTTATCTTGTTGCTTTGGGCCAATTGATTAATGAAGATAAGTCTTCCATCTTTTTCTTCAATACTTTGGGTTCCATTCGGAGGAAAATTGCTCATATCTTGAGATTTCAGACTGGGTTTCTCCCTTTGACCCAACTTGGTATTCCCATCTCTATTGGAAGGATACCTAGGGTTTCTTGGTAGAATATTCTAGATAAATTTCATGTGAAAGTTAATCATTGGACCCATCATTAGTTATCCTTTACAGGTTGTGTTCAATTTCTCAAGTCTGTAATGTAGGCCCTCCCCATTTACAGATGTATGATTCAAGTGGCCCCATTGGTTTTGTAAGGGAATTGGATTCCTTAGCAAGACAGTTTTTATGGGCTGGTAGCCTATTGTCCTCTAAATGGAGCCTTGTCAGATGGGACATTGTTTGTAGCCTGAAGTAGTTTGGTGGTCTTGGGTTAAGGTAGTCATCATTGTCTGGGATGGCACTAGCTGTTAAATTATATTGGCGGTGGTGTGTGGAGTAGGATCAGATCTGGGCTAGGATATTAACATAGAAATACTTCTTGGGATCCCTCGGATTTATATTCCTCATTATCCCCTGGTGCGGTGATTTGGAGTACGCTCAAGAAAGGGGCTGTGCTTGTTAAGGATGGCTTATTTTAGATTTGTAAAAGAGGGACAGAAGCTCATTTTTGGTTTGATTCTTGGGATGGTTTTCCTCCCATTGTTTCTCAGTTTCCTAATTTGGTGACTCTGTGCTAGAGGTTCTATGAGGCAGGATGGTCAAGGGTGAGTGACTTTAAGTCATTATCTTCTTATGGGTAGTTGGTGGTGGTGAGGTGGAAGAATCCTGATGTTGGTATGGAGGAGGAGTGTCCTGAGCTTCACAGTATCCTTTCTTGTAGATGTTGTAGCTCCCTCTAGGAAGGGGATGTTCTTTCTTGGTCTCCTAATCCTAACTAGATATCAGGTGGTGTTATCTCACTGGCTGGATGGGGTGGAGGTTCACTGGTGGAAGAAAGTGTGGAATAAGTTTTCTTGGCCAAAGTATAACTGCTTTATTCAGACTTTGGCTTGGAATAGGTGCTTGACATGGGACAATATTCAGAAGTGGGGTTTTTAGGGTCCTTCTATGTGTGTTTTGTGTGAATGTGGAGAGGAGGACTCTTCTCACTTGTTTTTCTGTTGTCCCTTGGCTTTGTAGCTTTGGCATTTTTGGTGGGGAGTTTGGAAAAGCCCCTGTGTTCATGCTTCCTACCTGGTGGAGTTTTGGAGTAGTCTAGGTAGACCTCCTTCTATGGCCTCTTTCTTGCAAGATGTGTGGTATGTTGGGCATTCCTTCATATTACGAAAGATTTGGTTGGAACGGAATCAAAGAATATTTCATGGTGAGAAGTTGTTGATTCAACAAGTTTGGCACAGAATTATGGGTATGATTTGGGAGACGGTGGAAGCTAAGTGTGATGTGGTGTTCCCTTTGGAGAAAGGGGATACTGAGCTGGTGGATAGATTGGGTATTCAAGGGCTATCTTCAACTTCTACTTGTGTCAAGAGAGGAAGGTAGGTGAAAAATAAATTTCAAAGGGTGGGTGGATGGTTACCCCCTCTGGCTGGCATTTTGAAGCTCAATATTGATGGTTCTTCAAAGGGCAATCCTGGGCCTGCTAGGATTGGTGGGGCTGGCAGGGATTTTTTAGGATCAATTGTTTTTTTCTTTTCTATTCATGAAGGATTGCAGACTAATAACCTTATGGTAGGTTTGGCGATCCTCTATGCTTTGGAGAGGGCTTATGCGTTGGGATGGCACAAAGTTATCTATGAGTCTAATTCATAGGTTTTGATTAATTTGCTAAATGAACATAAGGTATCTAATGTTAGTTGGCAGTTGGCTATGATGGTGCAGTAGATTCTGTATATAAGTTCTTTAATGGAGATGGTGTCTTTTGTCCATATTCTGAGGGAGTGGAATAGGGCAGTAGATTATTTGGCTAAGTGGGGATCTGAGCATTTAGATGGCTAGAAGATTGATGAGTGGGAGCAGGTTCCCCATGAGCTCCGACATGACTTGGAGAGGATTCTTGTTGAGGATGGGAATGGTATTGGTGAAGGATGATGTTGTTTCATGATTTGTATGGCTACTTCTTATGGGTTCCCAGGGCCTTGGCCCTTGGATGTTTTGTAATGGTCTTTTGTGATTTTCAATAATGTTTTTACCCCTTTTTATTATATAAAAAAAAAACTCTTCCTATTTTTCCAAAACTTAAAAAGCAAAATATAATATTATATTCTTAATAAAAGAAAAATAATATTAAAATGACTTTATTCATATTCATGCACATCCTACTTAAAACAAATATTAGAAAATATAATTTTCTCATTCACAAATGGCTTGAAATTCTCTATTCAAGATGAATTGAGCATGCATCGACTCAATGGTATGGAAGAGGCTTACCAATTGGCTCTAAAGGCTAAAGAAAAACAAAACAGACAATACCAGTAGAGGAATAGAGGAGGAAGAAGGGGTACATCAACCCCATTTTGAGGAGGTTTGAATTATGGCAGGGGAGAGTCATCCCATGGATTGGAAAAATAAGTAGACACTCGACAAGATCCTCCAAATCAAGAACGAGGAAGGGGATTTCAAAGAGGTAGAGGTTATGGCAGTGGTAGAGGATGGGAAAACCAAAGAAGGCATTTCACTTGTTTTAGATGTGGAGAAGAAGGTCATAGATCATTTGAATGCTAAAATTATAACATGCAAGAAAGAAATTGAGGACAACCTAGGGTGAACGTGATTCAAACGCAGCATGAAGTGGAAGGGATGGAACTAGAGGTTCCACCAGATGTGGGAGAAAGTCTCATGATGAGAAGATCAATGGTGATTCCAAAGAAGGAGAAAACACAAGCCAAGAGCTCTGATGGTTCATGGCTTTGAACCAATATCTTCAGAACCAAATGCACTTCAGGTGGCAAGGTATGTCAAGTTATTGTTGATGGAGGTAGTTGTGAAAATATGGTTTCTAAAGAAATGGTAGAAAAATTGAATTTGCACTATGAAAAACATCCTCATCTGTACCACATTGCATGGTTTAAAAGGGGAAATGAAGTCACTATTGATAAAAGATGCCTAATTAAGTTTAGCATAGGGAAGAGCTATCAGGATGAGATATGGTGTGATGTTGTCCCAATGGATGCCCATCAGGTGTTATTGGGAAGGCCATTGCAGTATGATAGAAAAGTTATGCATGATGGAGAGAAAAACACATACACCTTTTGGAAAGATGGTTCTAAGGTGATTTTGTTACCTCTCAAGGATGACAGAAAAGGTGAGACCATGTTGTCTGAAAGAGATCTTGTTAAAGAAATGAAGGTGACAGTGTGTTGATATGCATTAGTAGTGAAAAAAGGTGAAGAGGAAGACATTTCAGTACCCCCAGAAGTAGCAGAGCTATTGGAAGAATTTGTTGATGTTGTGCCTAATGACTTACCTGATGCTCTACAGCCAAAGAGAGACATTCAACATCATATTGATTTGATTCCAGGAGTAACTCTACCCAACCAAGCAACTTATAGGATGAATCCAACACAACATGCAGAGTTGAATAAGCAAGTAACAGAACTCATAAGTAAACATGTGGTGAGAGAGAGCATGAGCCCATGTGCTGTACCTACATTGTTGACCCCCAAAAAAGATGGAACATGGAGGATGTGCACTGATAGTAGAGCAATTAATAAGATTACCATCAAGTATCAGTTTCCTATACCTCGTATGGACGACATGATGGATGTCCTTGTAGGGGCCAAATATTTCAGCAAGATTGACCTACGAAGTGGCTACCACCAAATCTAGATTCGAGAAGGGGATGAGTGGAAGATAGCCTTTAAGACTAGAGATAGATTATATGAGTGGATGGTTATGCCATTCAGTTTATCAAATGCACCTAGTACATTTATGAGATTGATGAACACTATACTACGACCTTACATTGGTAAGTTTGTGGTAGTTTATTTTGATGATATTTTGGTATTTAATAATAGCAAAGAAGAGCACCTACAATACTTGAGGATCATCTTTGGTGTGTTAAGGAAGGAGCAGCTCTATGCCAATTTGAAGAAGTGTAGGTTCATGCAGGATAGTTTGGTCCTTTTAGGCTTTGTCATTTCTAAAGATGGTGCCAAAATGGATCCAGAAAAGGTCAAGCCGATTCTAGAATGGCCTAGTCCAAGAAGCATCACAGAGGTAAGAAGTTTTCATGGCTTGGCCACTTTCTATCCAAAGTTCATTTGAAATTTCAGTAGTATTGTAGCTCCTATAACAGATTGCACCAAAGGAAGGGAGTTTGTATGGACCAAGGATGTTGAGGAGAGATTTAAGTACTTGAAGTAGAAGGTAACAGAAGCACCTATACTTGCATTGCCAAATTTTGATAAGGTATTTGAAGTAGAATGTGATGCCTCCCATGTGGGAATAAGTGATGTACTTAAGAAAATAGGAAAACCTATAGCTTTCTTTAGTGAAAAGCTGAATGCAGTGAGAAAGAATTATTCTACTTATGATTTGGAATTTTATGCAATTGTTCAAGCATTGAGGCATTGTAGACATTATCTAGTTCCCCAGGAGTTTGTATTGTTTACAGATCATATTGCATTGAGATACTTGAACACAAAAAAAAATGAATAGTAGGCATGCCAAGTGGGTCTCTTTCTTGCAGGGTTACAATTTTGTGTTGAAGCATAAGTGTGGAAAACAAAATCAAGTTGCAAATGCATTAAGTAGGCATGTTGCACTTTTGACCACAATGGAAACTGAGGTGATTGGTTTTGATACCATAAAAATTTTTAATGAGTCTGATAATGATTTTTGGGAGATTGTGGAACAATTGAAGGCACTAGTATTTGGTAACTTGGATCACTTTAGGGGTGACTATTTTATACAATATGGGTATCTATTTAAAGGAAAACAACTATGCATACCAACTAGCTCTATGAGGGAAAACATTATTAGAGAATTTCATAGTAGTGGGTTGGCTAGACATTTTGGAAAGGACAAGACAATAGCCTTGATAGAAGATAAATATTACTAGCCAAAGATGAAAAGGGATATAACTAGGTATGTAACAAAGTGCAGGATCTGCCAAGTGGCTAAGGGACATTCACAAAATATAGGGTTGTATATGCCATTACCAGTACCAACTGCACCATGGACAGATTTGAGCATGGACTTTGTGTTGGGAATTCAACACACCCAACAAGGTAATGACTCCATTTTTGTAGTTGTTGATATGTCCTCTAAGATGGTTCATTTTATTGCCTGTAAGAAAACTAATGATGCAATGAGGGTAGCAGAGTTATTTTTTTCAGAAGTTGTTCGACTACATGGTGTTCCAAAGACTATTACCTTTGATAGGGATACCAAATTCCTCAGTCATTTCTAGAGGACTTTATGGAAGAAGATGGGGACCAAGTTACAGTTTAGTAGTGCCTATCATTCTCAAATGGATGGGCAAACAAAGGTAGTCAATCGGAGTCTGGGAAATTTGTTGAGGTGTATTGTTGGAGAAAAGCCAAAACAATGGGACATGGCATTACCCCAGGCTGAATTTGCCTATAATAGTTCTGTTAATAGATCAATAGGAAAGTCCTCTTTCCATATTGTGTATGGAAAGAATCCTAAGGGTGTTCTAGATTTGGTACAGCTACCAATGAAAGATAGAGTCAATGATGATGGGGAAGCATTTGCAGAACACCTTCAACAATTGCAACAAGATGTGAAACATAAGTTGCAAGATAGTAATAAGAGGTACAAGAATACAGTGGATGCTAGTAGGTGACATTAGACACTCAATGAAGGTGTCTTAGTGATGGTATATTTGAGAAAAGAGAGGTTTCCTATTGGAACATACCACAAGTTGAAGTACAGGAAAATTGGCCCTTGCAAAATTACAAAGAAGATCAATGATAATGCATGAGGTCAGTTTACCAGATGATCTAGATATTTCTCCCATGTTTAATATTTCTGATTTATATGCATTCCATGGTGAGGATGATGCTGAAGATAGTCAACCAAAAGTGGCATGGCACCACCACATTCCCCATAAGAAGGAAAAGTTGCACAAGTTATTGATAAGAAAACTATCTACACTCGATAAGGGCATTACAACAGGTATTTAGTATAGTGAGAAGGATTACCACCAACAGATAGCACATGGATTATAGTGTGGGAAGTGTAGAGATTGGACCGAATCAAGTGGCATTAGTTTGAAGACACTCACTTGTAGGAACTGTGTTCTTTTCAACTAGAGGAGAATGATGCAGGGACTTCCAGAGGTCATAACTTTTGACTCAGATGTCCGTTTGGGATGAAATTTTATAGGTGGATGCGTTATGAGGTGGCATGTGGATTCCCAACCGACCCTAGTGGGTTGGTCCCATTTTGGCACTTTTTAGGGGCTTGAAACTTTCATCTTGACCCTCAAAATGGCAATTTAGTGATTTTTACTAATTTTTTAAAAGTTGTTTTTTGTTAATAACTCGAAACTCATGTTTCAAATTTAGGATGTTAGTTGGCAATTCATCCTACCTTAGTTTTAGGAAGTTTTTGGGAAGAAACCTAGACTCTCAAAGATATGCATGTGAAATTACCTAAAATGGCAAAATCTGACAATTGTCAAAATCTGCCAAAAAAGGTAATTTTTTGTTTTTTTGTTTTTCTTGGATATAAGAGAATTTTCTCTCATTGTAGCAGCAGAGTTGGTGAATATAAGACTTTTATTTTTCTAGTTATTTCAAATGTTTGTCTCTCACACATGATTAATGGCACAATTCTATTGAGTGTATGTTGTTGGCTACATCATTAACCAAACACTATTTATTTATTTATTTTAAATTAAAATAATTCTTCTTCTATTAATTAATCTTTTTTCTCAAATTGAAATAAATATTATTATTTATTTCTAAATTCTAAAATAAATGCATGCACATAATTTAAATCTATTTCAATTATAATTAAATAATTGAAATATAATTTGCATTAATTTTAAATATATATATATATATATATATATATATATATATATATATATATATATATATATATATATATATATATATATATATATATATATATTAGAAATTATAATTAGCTAACTAGATAAATAATTTAAAATAAAATCTAAGCATCAAATAAATAATTAGCTTTATCTATTTATTTTATTTTCTAATTAACCTTAAGAGTTAATTATCTAATAAATAAATATATTTACTTCTATGCACTCAAATAAATTAATCAAGCTACTAATTAATTTATTTCTAATTAGTTACTTATCTTAATTTAATCATTATTTCATTTCCCACATCATTGGATCATTTCAAGACACTTCACCACTAGTACCTAGTTTACCTTCCTCGATACATGTATCTATCACACAACATAATCTTGCCACACACACCTTAGTAGTATTGTTAGGACATAATATAATCATATAATCACCTTTATACAACTAACTATGGTAATGAAATCACATATTATGCATACAATGCATTAAATCAACACTTTACACTCAATATAATTCAATAGAGCTTATCCAATTTAACCATTGAATTAAAATATAATAGGCTCACAAAAAAACCAGAAATGAGGGATGTTACAATATATAGACACATATATAATTAATAATAAATCTATTAGAAATCAATCACTTTAAATCTATTTAATTAAAATAAGAAAAGAGAAAATGATTATTAGGTGAAATCATGCATTTGAAAAAAATGTACATAGTAAGCGAAATTGCATATCGATAACTAATTGTTAAACATCATAACCACAAACAATATTCAATGTAAAATGCACAATCAAGACTACCTATTCAAGTTACACAAATGCATAACAAAGCCATTCATTAATGTAGTATGTAATAATGCAATATGTATGAAACTACGTGAGTGTGTGTGTGTGCAATGAGTTTTCATCATGCCAACTCTTTCTAGTGGCTAGGACACTTCTACCTCCACCATGTTCATACCTTTGACATGTTCCTACACTCAGCTGCACTCAAATTCTTGTTAATAGGTTAGTCCATAAAATCATAGTCAAAACATGAGAAATCATAAATCCATAATCATAAACATATTAATCCATCATTTTATCAAATTTCATATTTATGCATTTATAAAAATAACAACAATTTACCTTTATGCACATGTCATTATCCAATAGTAAAATAATCATAATGAAATGTCCAATAGTCTTATCAAATATATTGCAAGAAAAAATTGAGATGTGACGTCCTTTCCCACTAGGAAGAGACATTGTCTCGATGTATTATTACACAAATAAAGTATGTCATGAATATTATCAAAGTATCACACTAGGCAAACACAACATCACAACTATGCAAATAAAAGTATCTCAGCTAAGTCCTCAAATGAGGAAAAGAATGGTCTATCTCCTTTCCATTCTCCCATGTGGCACTATCCACATAATATTGGTTCCATTGGAACTTATAATAAGAAATATCTTCATTAGACAACTTAACTTTGTATCTATCAATAATTCAAATGGCCTCCACTAGTACCACTCCTGGATCTAGTAAAGCATGTCAACCGATACAAATAGTACACATGGCACAACTACCAATACAATGCATATAATCATCACATGGTACAACTACCATCTAATTGCATTCAGGTAACATATGGCACATTTATGAAAGCATAACAAAATGCCATCACAACATTCTAGCATAAGGGAAATAATCACACCTCTCAAGCACACCAAACAAGGCATAAATTATAGTTCATCATAGACACATTCAAGCATGAATCAAGCATCACAATGCACATGCAATCACATCATAAACACAATATAATCTCAAAAAAATTATTCCACCTAACCAACACTAGGTCGAGGTCTCAAAACAATAAAACAATTCTCCAAAGGTGCACCAACTAGGTCAAAACCAACCATCGTGCATACAACTCCTTGAAGACTACACCATTCCACCCTCCAACTACCACTGCAATGAGAAGAGACTCCAACCAAAAGACACAAAAGACCACAAGCAAGTCAAGTCCGTAAAACTCACAACCACAACTATGCTAGAATAACCTCTCAAACTTTCAACTAAGTCTAAGAAAACTCACAAGGCTATCATATCCACTCTCAAGGATAATTGCAAACAAGAGATTACACTCTCCACAGTCCTTACTTAGGCATTACCCACAACAAAAGAACTCAAGGATCAAGGAAAGCTAACTCAAAAAGGTTAAAGGCAACACTACCACACATTCATCCTAACCAAAAGTATGCCTCAACTCTAGACATGGTTTCCCTACATGAGGTACTTCCTTACATTCCAATCTGTAAAGAAATGGTGTCTCTAACTCTGTAGCTCTACACTACCAAAACTAGGATCAACCAAATAGGTTCTCAGAGGAAAGAATCCCACCACACCCTCTATAACATAAGAACTTCCATCAATCAAGGCTTAGCAACCTGTTACTCACTAGGATCACATATAAGGTGGCAATGACACACCAACTAGGTACAAGACTACTTGCAATACTAGTTCAACTCTTAACTAAACTAGACCAAAAAGGTCAATCAAAACAACACTCACCAAATGCAATTACTAAAAGCAAGATTCAATCCAAATGAATTCTCTACATATCTCATTCACATAGACACAGTCGACATCTAAATTCATACAAAAATTCAATTCACATCAAGTGATCCATAGTGACACAAAACCATTTCAAAAATTTCTTCATCATTTCACACAATATTCACTTGCATCTAGCAACAAACCAAGGAATTCAATTTTCCATAGTTCTAGTATCACGCACACCAAGAACTAGTATATTCTCCACATTCTACTCCCTTATACAATCCACCAAAGGCCCATCATGGACATGATAGAGAAGATAGCATGGTACATGACCAACAGTTTAAAATATTCAAGCATAACCACCAATAATAAATAATTAATTAATATACCAAAGTGGAAGAAAAGTCAATTCCGTCTATAATGCATAAAATGAGCTCAATTTCAATAGTAAATCAAGTATGACGATAAAGATCACAAAATAATTAAATATCAAACTTCAATGGCTATACTCATTCATAAACAAGAATAAAATTCAATGTTGGAGATTTTACCAAAGTCAAATAAATAAACTATCAAAATTCAAAAGTTCCACATTACATGAACTATGTGACTAATTCTAGCCACTAGAGGGGGAGTACAATTCTACACTAGACCTGGTTTCCAAAATCTGAGGTGAGTAGGAGAATACACTCAATCACACCAAACAAACAAATCTTCTAAGACTCCAATCACATCTATAACATGAGATCATTTCTACTTAACCAAACAAACATCGCTCAAGATGCCCAGCAATAGAGGTTGCATCCCATTCAAGGGAATCACAATCACCATGCAAAAACACACACAATCATAAAACATCTACTAACCAAGATTAAGCTAGGAAAAGATTAGGTTCACCACCAAGATATCTAAACACATCACTCTCACAACAAGAGAAGTTAACATTTCTTACCATACAAGGATTCACCAAGCATATGGATAATGCATTAATGCAACATTCACATGAGGCCAAATTTCTTCACAACATGACAACAAGCATACTAAATGCACACTAAGAAATGAGGAATTCACAACTCAAAGTCATAAGATGCAGGGTTTGCCAATTCACTCAAGTTTCTAACACATCAACATCACAAGGACTATGCGAATGACCCTTTTCACAACCATTTTTCTCTTCGACTCTTCAAATAATGCAATGTAGTAATTACATCCAGGTTCTTAGATGAGTACAAGATCATGATGGGCCAAATAGTGGCAATGGAGGAAAACATTGTGTGAAACTGTTAGCCAAAATCGTGAAACACTTTTTTAGGCTCGGATTTAGGCTTGGTAAGTTTTTCCAAAATCAATATCCATTTCCAGGAGGAAAAAATTGCGTAAAAGTGTTATCCAAAATCGTAAAACACTTTTTTAGGCTTAGATTTAGGCTTGGTAAGTTTTTCCAAAATGGATATTCATTTCCAAAATGGATTTCTATTTTGGAAACAAATTTCCATTTCTACAAAATGGATATCAGTTTATCCAAAACGGATATCCATTTCTCCAAAATGGATATCCATTTCTCCAAAAGGAGTATCCATTTCTCCAAAATGAGTATCTATTTCTCCAAAATGAGTATCTCTTTCTTCAAAAGGGATATCCATTTCTTTAAAACGGATATTTGTTTCTTCAAAATGGATATCTATTTCCTCAAAAGGGATATCCATTTCTTTAAAATGGATATCTATTTCTTCAAAATGGATATTTGTTTCTTCAAAATGGATATCTATTTCCTCAAAATAGATATCCATTTCTTCTAGTTTGATTTAAAAAGTTTCCCCCCAAAATTTAGGCTTGGGAATCCAAACCTGTCTTTTCCACGTGAATGAAGAATTCATATGTTTTTATAGATTTTCATCGACTTCACCCTTGACGCTGACGGACTTTTTTTATCCAAATTGATAAAATCAAAAGGGTATATTCAGGAAATTATCAGGATTCTAAAAATATAATATGTCTCTAATTATAATTTAATAGGTAATTAATTATTAATAATTTTCTACCTACACTATGTCTGAATTCCTAAGAGACACACTGATCGAAAAACATCCATAACTTTCAAACAGTTTGACCTTTTTCAAATCCAAAAGTTACATCACACTCTACATTTCTTTAGCTACAGGTCTAGAAAAAAAATTTAAATTTCATATTTTTTGACCAAGTTAGGCTCGCTGGAAAATTACTTTTTAATATTTTTAAAAGTTGTAGTAAAAAAATCATAATTAATTATTTACTTGGAAAATAATTTCATAAAAATATGTGTTACATTTGAGCATGTGTCCTTTACTTGTATCTAAAGATTCAAAAAAAAAATTCTCATACTTAGGTTGGTTAGAATGACACCTACTTTTTTTTTCAAAACATTTAGTAGTGCCTCATTGAAATATATAATTTTCACCAAATAAATTTATTTTTTTTAGAAAACAATAGTAGCTCATAAACTATATTCAATTTCCTACACATTTTATTACTACATATTTTCCAAATTATGTAGGTAACCCATTCGAATTTTCACGTGAATTTGCTTAAGTCCATTTTTTAGCATTTTCATTGCCACATAGAGGTATTGTTTGGCCCATCATGATCTTGCACATGCCCTCTCACATGAATTCTAGGGAAGAATACAATCTAGGGACATAAGTCATTACCTAAATGATCTATTCTAGCAATGCAATGCAGCACTATCTTTCTTACAACTACATAATAAATCCACACTCAAGGAAACACTCTCAATAAGACAATGCAATATGCATTTCAAGCAAGCATTACCCATCACCATACAGAGGCAATTAATAAAACAAATATGACAAGCATTACGAGGATATGCTACTCTTGAAACAACATACATACAATAAGGTGCACAATGCAAGGTACATTTAAACTACATTACCACAACAATATTCTTCACATATCAAGCATATGATCAAATATCCACTTTCACATACTAATTTGCATAACTCTTAAAAGAGTAAACTAAGTTCAATCACACTCAAGAATATAGTATTTCCTTTCACACAAAGTTTCTCATAAATCCGCTATCAAAAGTGGTCACACAAGCACGAACATGGCCCTACAAAGGTCATTTGAGCACTCTCACACACTATAAAGGCTCATGCCAAGCATTCAGGACATCAAGAAGGAAAACACACATAAGCAACTTCTCAGTACCCACCAGGGTCTATCTAACTCCACAACAACGTATTCCTCACCACACACATGCAAGGAGGACATAAAAAAAGAAGGAATATGCTAATCATAGCATGCAAACACACAAGGACCCACACATTCTCGAACAAACTAAGAAACACAACATCCCAAAGCTCCTAATGTTGCAACTTGCACTCTGATACCAAATGTAAAGTACACTACCCATAACTATATCAAAAAATTTGATAAATTATCTCATTCACATTAATAGAAAATGGAAAAGATAAATCTTCTATACATATGTAAAAATATCAATTTACATCTTTCAAATATATGTGTCAAGTCCAGGTGTTAGTACAAGAAATATAATATACAATGGTATATCTTTGAGTCTCATGCCCACTAGTAACTTCTTTCAATAATAATGTAAATATTCAAGAATTATACAAGTATGATAAATGAATAAAGTCATTTTCACCAACAACCACTAACCCACATGGTCTTCTGCAAGCTGAGAGACACAAACATGGTTCAGGCACTTTTCTGCCCAACCACAAAACTTTACACTTCCCCAAAATCCTCCCTAAGATGAAGGATACCCGACCCTACATGAAGTTCCTAGAAACCTAGAAACAATAGGTAGGAGGGAAAACCCAATGCAACCTAATGTCTACATGCATTTATAACCAGAATGTGCATTATCTCACAATTAGGATGTGGTAGAGAAACATATCAATATAACTAGGCAATATTATCTATTTCAATGAACACACAACTTTGGCCAAAGGACTTATATATCTAAAATATCTAGAAAATAAGATTAATCTTCTCTATTAGCCCACATTTGGCACCCTATCTCGGAAGGTAATCCCAACACATGCAAAGAAAAAGATAACTATTTTCTTTACAAAACAATTCAAGTAACACATGCATTTGCCTAGTAACAGTTACTAATTACTATCTTGCAAAAACAACGTGAATACACTTTTCAATAAATTAAAAGATCTATATGAGGTATACATATCATACTTCTAACAATGATCTTCATGCATGATTTATTTCAAATACCCATACTATCTATACTCATATTTTTCTAACCATTTATTGATTTATGCAACATGGATAAGAGAATTCAGTTATATATTAATAGATGCCAGTATTGTTTATGATGAAACTTAAATAGATATCAATATGTTAAATATACATAATCCAATAAATATTTTCATAATAACTATCTTTAGTATAATTTTATAAATACAATATAACCACATATAAACATCATGCTAAAATAGTTGCAGAGATAGATAGTCACTGATTAATACATATCTCAGAATTGACAAACTGGGTAAGGTTGATTTGTTTATATGATTTAAACAACTTTGTTGCACACCTTTCACAAAATTTTTAGAGAAACTGAGTCCATAAAACTAATGTTATTGATGCCACAAGACTTTTTTTTTTATCATGAAAGATTTACCAGTTTACAAAAAAATAGTCCACTTGCTTCAATAACTAAAAAAATCTATAAAAGATGAAATTATAAAAATCAAAGATAAAGTTTATCCCCTAATTTAAAACCATATATACAAAAATTAGAAATACCCAGATCACGGTTTAAGAGATATATCTAAACTAAGATATGTTACTATTTTTTATTTTTAGTCTCTTCCCAAGTTTTCTATTATGTTTTTTTTCCTATACAAGAAATTAATATTTCAATATTCTAAAAATCATATTCAGATCAAATAACCTATTAAATCTTCCTAATAACTTTTAAGAATTCCCAACAAATCTAATTCAACAAAAAATCTTTTCTAATCTTCAAAATCAATGACACTATAATTTGTCTAAATCTTTCTTTTTGCACAAGAAGCATATAAATTACAATTTATTCACACAATCCTATATTCAATTATTAACCAAAGTAAATCTTTGCTAAAGCCTTTCATGACAAGAATCCTACCTCAATACTTGTAGCAATTTGGTAACAACAATGGAGACGAACCAATCAATTTAAAAACCACAACAATCCTTCAATTCTTCACAAAAAAGCACTTCCAAAACCTTAAGCTTCAATAACCTATTTTCCTTTTCTTCTCCTTTACATAGTAAAATTGATAACTCCCAAAAAAAGAAGAATGAAAAAAGATAATTCTCTTATTTTAATAACTCTTCCTATTTTTCTAAAACCTAAAAAGCAAAATATAATATTATATTCTTAATAAAAGAAATATAATATTAAAATGACTTTATTCATATTCATGCACATCCTACTTAAAAAAAATATTAGAAAATATAATTTTCTAATTCACAAATATGACAAATTTAATAATTGATTCTCTAAATCTTTAAAATAGACATGCACATTCAATAATTAAACGAATTAATAAATTAAAATAATTCAACTTATTTATTTTTCGAAAAGAAATTAATTACAAAAATAAATAAAATAAATAATATAATGCTCACATAATTAACCAAACACTATTTATTTATTTTTGAGGTAAATACTACCAGAGGGGGTAGTTCCCTATATTGAAAAAAAGAAAAGTTACATTGCTAGCAAAATGGTGTTAATACCATCCACAAGTACATTTATTCACTCAATCTATTGAGTACATAAGAGATCACCATAAACACTTACATATTTTGCAAATGCAATCATATCACATTACTCTAGTCCTTCCTTAAATATCTTTAAGGCCTCAGTAACATTCTTCTTCTTTTTTACAGCCTCTGGATCAAAGACTCCACATATGTATCCATTTTTTAGATTAGTATTGATATTTGATATTGCCTTTAGGATCTCATCATGAAATTCATCCTTGACTAGGAAACCCATAAACCTTGAGGCCCAATGTATAATGCTAGTGGCCTGTGCTATGTTGGTGCAGAAAAATTCCATGAGAACACCGTTGTGAGAGTGACTAGATTGAGCTGTCTGTTGTCCAATGACATTCTTGATCCCTCTCCTTAATTGTTCTTCCTTGGTCTTGAAGAGGTGCCTCAGCTACTGATCTACATTCTCCTCTACACACCCACACTTCAATCCAAAGTACCATCAACCTGCCATTGTTTGGGAAGTGATAATCCCTTCCATCCACTTACAAATTTATAGTAATCTGCCCAAACAAAGCCGAGGCAACAAGTCTTCTTTTGAATAGTCCAAAATGGAATCATATTTGTTCATCAGATTTTTTAAATCTCTAAACTACAAACCACAGTCGGACCCGTACATTTGGAAAATCATCACCTCACACCTATTCCCATCATCCAGCATCTCTTCACTCTTATTAGGAGCTTCCATTTTATCAAGATTAGGATCCACAATGCCAATGGATTTCCACCATCCATCTTGGATTCGTGATCAAAAGGTACACTACTCTCGAGTCCTTCAAATCCATTTCTGACTTATCAAATCCTGAGTGTGACTAAGTCTCCATGCCTCTCTATTTTATCCACCTTTACTTCAACTACGGCCCTGCCAAAAAACATTTCAGACCCATCTACTAACACTAACCATTCATTTTATTTAGACCTAATCTTAGAATTATCATCTCACTTTTGGTAATTAGATTGCTAAGATTTATGGCATCAATCTCATCACTTCATAATGTTAAATTTGAAGTAGCATAAACTGCTTCTTTACAATCCTGTGTCACCCCCATATTTGCTAGGAGGTCAGCTGTATTGTTAGCCTCTATATATCATGTGTGATTGACCAATTGCCAAGATTTTCAAGACATAACCAAATTGTTTCTACCCAAGACCTCAATTTCCAATTCTGTATTTATTTTTTTGCTAAAGACATAACTCAACCTCGTTGTTGGTTGCAATTCCCAATCTTCTTGAGAAAGACCAGACACACTCCCCATTCTCATTTTTGATGATACAACCTACTCCAGTTGGACCTAGGTTACCTTTGGCAACACTGTCAAAATTTAATTTGAGTCTCCCACTTGACAGTTTACTCCACTTTGTCTCCTGTCTCCTTTTTGACTTACTCGCAACCAAAACAGAAAGTATCCTCAAACCACCCCAGTTCCTCTAAATCTTTTCATCCTAGAGAGTATATTGTTTATTCCTCTTGTTCTTTTGATTAGCATTGGCAATTTCACATATCCCCTCCTCGATTTTCTGGATAACCTCTTCCACCTTCAAACTTTGCTCGCTAAATATTCTTCTATTGCACTCTTTCCAAAGGTGCCAGACCACCATGGAAGGAGAAATTAGACAAATGTCTCCTCACGTAGAAGATGAATCAAGCAAAGGCCAACTTTCCAGAATTTAAGAAGGTCATCTTGTCTCACTGAACTCCACCCAATCGCATGCATCAACCAATCCCAACATCATGAAGCAAATTTACAATTCAACAATAGGTTATTGACATATCCTTTCTCTTCCATACATATGTGGCAAACACTTGGGCCTTCAATTCCAATTGTCCATAGTCTATTACCCATCAAGATTCTCCTGTGGAGTGTTGTCCATAAGAACGCTCTAGCCTTTGGAGTATGCATTGGTTCCAACATAATTTCTTTAGCCAACTGGTCTTCCTAGAGTGCAAGTTCTGAATTGCATAATCCAACTTGACTGAATACTCTCCTAACTTCAAACCACACTAGATAATTTCATTATTTTGATCATTTAACCAAATTCTGTGCTTCCGAAGTATCTAAGTAACTGTCTGTTTAGCTTCCACTGGGATTGGCATAGTCTCAAATGAAATCTAGTTAAAAGAAATTCCAGTCCCTTCCTCTGATTTGAGTACATAATCGACCACACATTCTCCCATTTCCCCCACTACATTAGCTATCCATTCTTTTATTTCCATTAAACTATCAATGGAGGCTTCTTCATTCCATGAATCAGTCCAGAATTTAGCCTTTCTCCCATTTCCAACCTTCTAAGATAAATGCTTGGTAATGACCGGTCTACTCTCCCAAATGAATTTCCCAATGGTAGATCCTCCTCTAATATTATCCATAGTTAGTCTTCTACTTGGATCCTCATTATCTAGATATATTTTATATAAGATTTTGCACAGCTTTTTCGGTTCCTTAAACATTTTCTAGAATAGTTTAGCATCCAATGCTAAGTTTTGGGTATTCATTCTTCTTAGGCCAGCTTCGCCACCCTCTTTTGTTATACATGTTGTATCCGAACTTAACAAAGGAATTCTCCTGTTATCTTTAGCTCCCTCCCAAAAAAAATTTAAAGAAGTTTTCCAAACCTGATATTACATTTTTTGTCATTTTGAAGCATGACATTGCATAGATAGGTACCACTAATAGAACCAATTTTATCATCATAATCATGTTGGCCAATGTAAGCCATTTGTTCTTCTAGGCATTGGCCTTGTTTCTACAATTACTTAGAACTTCTTCCTAATGAGAGGATCTATAGGCACTAGTGAATAGTGGAATATCTAGGTGTTTGGAGGGAAGCTTACCAATTGTGAACTCAAGAACCTTAGCAATCTTCTTCTGCACAACTTTCTTAGTATTGAAAAAAATTATTTCCAATTTTTCCTTATTGAGGTTTTGACCTGAAGAGGCCATATACTTATCTATAGTTGCCTTGATCATTTCAGCCTCTCTCAAAGAGGCCTCCTCAAAGAGCACTATGTCATCAGCAAACTAGATGTGTGATAACAGATCAGTCCCCTCCACCACTTTGATACCTCTCCATAGACTAGCCTCTCTAATCATTTTGAAGTAGCATCCCATCACCTCTACCATTATCACAAATAGAAATGGTGATAATGGATCACCTTGCCTCAATCCGTTGGTAGCATCAAACAAACCACATAAAGACCCATTGATTAGCATAGAATATCCTAGAGTTGCGATGTACGAGTGTATAAGATCTAACCAATTATCATTGAATCTAAACTTCCTCATGACTGCTAGTAGGAAATTCCATTAGACTCTATCATAGGCCTTACTGATATCGAGCTTGATTAACATACCTTTTTTATTTTTCATTGCTATGATGTGTAATGCTTCTATGGTGATGTAAAAATTAGGACCAAGGATGTACCCCTAGGTGACATGCAAATGTCCCACTCCACATGTCGTGGGTAAGTCAAGATACAAGATCCTGGGGGTCCCTCAATTGTTGACGTAGTAGAGGGTAACCCTGTTGTTGGCACCTACAAAATTTTGCTCCCAAAAATGCCCTATTATGCCCCAAAAATACAAACATCCCCATTTTGTGCCTTTACCAATTGAAACCCCTTTTTTAAATTCAATCTGAGATAGTTTTCAGGTGTATTTTCCTCAAAAAATGGCTAAGTCAAGTCCCCTAGTCTTTTCCCTTTCTTCCCTTAGAAAAATTCATCATTTCTTGCATTTGGTCAGCTAGTCAGCATTTTCTTGAACTCTAACTATTTCAGGATTTCAAAAATTTGCTGACTCACCAATATGGTGTCAGCAGCAGTAAAAGAAAAGGCTAGTGGAGAAAAGGGAATAGTTCTAAGTAAGCAGCAAAGAAAGAAAAGAGTCTTTGTCAGCATTATGCTTTGGTTCAAAAACTTGAAGGTTCACTGATATGAGGTTCGACCGACAACTTTTTCACCAACAATAAAAGGGTCATGTGTGAGAATGTTTCTAAGGTAAAAGAGATTAAAGGATGGTTTGTTGGTAAACTAGGGAGAATTCAAACTAGTCAAGCAATTCAAATTTTTTAAAGTTCGCCAACAAGGGAGCGAGTAGGGAAGTTTGTAAAGTGAGGGATTCATCAATAAGGTGGATCAAAAGGAGGAAAAATGGCAAGGTTCATCTCTGAGCATTTTTATGAATACGAAAAATTAGAAATTTGAAAATTTGGCTAAGGCAAGAAGGAAATGGTGCTTGTTGTGACATTCACAACATGCCCCATTTTACCCTCTAGCAAAATGAGGACCATGTGTGCTTTTGCTTTGTTGTGGTTTGGTCCTACTTGGGGGTAGAAGGGAAAAGGTACTTAGTGCAAGAAATACTTGAAAAATCAAAATGCATAGTACTAGAGAGAAATAGGAGGTACTAGTGAATTTAGCATGAAAAATGATTAAAGGTTGGTTTTTGAACCATCTAAAAATTCCTGATATTTCACGAAATATGGCAGTTTTGGTAAAAATGTAGTGTTCAATTAAATGTGTATGTCATGTACAAATTTCTTTGTATATAGGGTACTAATGTTGTCATATTGTGGTGCAATCGGGTTTTTGTATCATGTCTTTTGTATGTATATCTTGAATGTTCAAACTTAAGTATGCAAAGATAGACCCGATTAGGTTCTAAGGTAAATTGAATAAGCATTGGATTATGCGATTGTATTTGTGTATTGTATTGTATTTTAAACTTGTGCATTCAATATACAAATAAAAGAATATGCATGGCCAAACCTGAAGGGGAATATATAATCTAGTTTTTAAAAAAATTCAAAGTCTAAACAAATGTAATATGGTATATTTGTATGTATATTTTTTTGTATCTAAAATACAGGTACAATATCGAGTTTCAAAAGGAAGTTAAAGGTGATAAATTTGGCAGGTCACATAGGTGCATTATCATAAGATGTTGTCAATATGCATGGGGGTAATATACATAAAGTTAGATACAAAGGCAGATGTGAAATTAAATGCAATATATTTCATAAACCTGTTGGAGTTCGAGTTTGTATGTTTCAATGATTATACAAAATATACATAGGAATATACAAAATTTGATATACAAAATTTTGAATCATGGAATATGTATGCATGATATACAAAGTGGGAATTCATGTATGTAAAGTTCAAAATATGAATTAAACAGAAAGTTAAACATAGACTGAACTATATGCATTAATTGCAGCATTCAATGCGCATCTACCACTAGAAACTTAGAATTTAAACAAGTTAAAAGTGAAATTCGATTATGTTTATTTTCATAATTGGATTCAAAGGTAAAATTGCAAAAAAATTCACATAGCTAGAGAAAAAGGTGATTCAGGAAATGAACGAAAATTCAAGAATGATAATGGGGAAAGTTTGAATGGTAAATCTTTGTCAACATTTTTAAGGTCAAACTGGTTACGAATACAGGTATGTACCTTAAACACCATTGAAATTTAGTTAAATAAAATTGGGATTAGTTACAATAATTTCCATTAAGAAAATGATGCAAGTTAGTGCATGTTACTGTAGTTAATTATAGGAAAGGAATTGGATACAGTTAAATTATGTAAATTCTAAATAGAGAAAATGACAAAAACCTTAGGGTAATTGGTAAAAGAGTGAAAAAATCCATGGTGAAATCCTAAAATTATGAACAAGTGATAGGGTAAAATGTATAATTTTTCTTGGTAGGATGGCACCTAAACAAAAGAATGTAGATACTACGTTAGCTGGTGAAAAAGAGAAGGTTAAAAAGGAAAGGAAACCCAAAGAAAGAAATAGTTAGGGAAGAATTGCCACCAGTCAGGGGATATGGCTCTTTGATATATAGCACAGGGGGAATGGTTATAGATACAAACATTGGGCATTATGATTTAGAGGAGGTGTTACAGAAAATCACGACACCAGATACCACTCTAGACATGAGAAAAATAGGGGAAAAAGGGTTGTACAAGGTGGCTGGTTTTCCGTTGGCAATGGAGGCCAAAGATTTGGTATTGGAATGCATAAGTAGATATAATTTGAGTACCCAAAAAGTAATGTACAATGGGTAGGCTATTGCAGATTTGTCTACAGAAGGAATAGCCAGAACATTTGGCTTAGAGATTAAGGATCAAATGATGGATGTTGATGTTGATCAGTATGCTGTGGATTTTACTAAGAATGAGAAAGAGTGTAAAACTGCCATTTTCTATGAGTGGTATAGAGCAGAAAACAAACCAAAGGCTACAGTAAGAGTGCCAAAGAATTTATACAAGATTGACTTTAAAGAAGAAATACACATAATGATCATGTTGTTGAGCAGGATGGCTGGATTAAAAAATGCAACAAAGTTCAATCCATGGATGTTCACCATCATCCTGTATATCAGAGAAAAGCCTGGAGCAATTCATTGGGCCAAGGCTATTAGCACTACAATATAAAAACAAGTAATGGCATTTAAGAAGAATAGAAAATTCTATCTGTCTTCTTATGTGATTTATGTGTGTGCAGTTGAAATGCCACCATTGGCTAGAATTGACAGAGTGAGTACCCTAGGAAATGGCCCAGGTCAAAAGTTGGTTTATGATGATTATCCTAGTTTGTAGGAGGAGAATGCACTATGAAAATATGCCAGAGTTAATGATGTATTTTATACTTATTTGGTTAGAATTCTAATAGGGGATAAGGAAAGAAGGTTATTAGAGGAGGCAACAAATGCCATAATCCTTTTTGAGTTCTTGGTACATACAATTCCCTACCTTCACATACATTAGAACTGAAGGATTTGAGGAAAAATCATTCAAGTTGCCAAGGTATCCTCTGGATAGATTAATTATATTAGAATCCTCTAGGCAGATTCTAAATGTGTTCAGAATGTATAAGAAGAAGTTTGGCAAAGGAAACATCAAATTCCCCTAGATGATTGGTAATTATTCATGTTATAATGAGGATATAGCTCAAGAGTTAGAGAGAGAGATGAGATACTATGGGTTTGAGGAATTTGACTTAGTTAGACATTTTGACCCTTTCCATAGAATTCAAAACTACATTGATAAAAAATATAGACACCAAATCCACATTGAGGACTTTTGGTCAGATTGTGAGAATGAGAAAGAGGTGAGGAAAAGAGCTCATCAGAGATTGACCTTAAGGAAAATGAAAACCATGGGGGAAATCAGTGTACCCCAAGAAGTTACAAAAGATGACGGTAAAGTGTTACACAAAAGCTATGAAAGTAAGGGAGTGACATTACTGCCCATTATTGAACCAAATTGGGAAGAGCTAGCAGAGACATCCTTGGAGGTGATATCCAAGCTAGTTATTTTTTTTTCTAAGACATGGTGAAATGATAAGATGGAAGAGATTAAGGCTCAGGGGATTATAGCCACATATTAGAAGAAGGGAGAGAAGAGAGAAAGAGAAAATGAGGATGAGTTATTGTGTTTCTATGAAAAGAAGAGAAGAATTGTATAAACTACAATTCTTGACAAGGATAAAAAATGCAACATGTATGGATCCTTATGCTCTGGGTATCACAATCACCATTCCTTCAGGTACATTCATAGAAGAAGGGACATCAAGCCAAGGAGCTAATGTGGAACAAGTATAAACACCAAAGGTTGTTGTAGAGCAAGTGCAAAATCTAGAGGTGCCAGCAGAACAGTGTACAATAAAAGCTATGATCATAGATACCCCAAAAGGGAAGGCATAGATGCCCACCTTGATAGTTAATGCTCCACGGGTAGGAATAAGACAAAAACCTATATCCATTGATTCTACACATGAAGAGAGAAGACAAGGCTACATAAAAGTCAAACAAGAATTGACTAAAGAGAAGATGCAAGAGTCAAAAAGCCAAGAGGTCAAAAAGGGGAGTGAAATTATAGACATTGACAATGATAGTAGTGAGGAAGAAACACAATTTGGAGCAAATATAGGGGTAGAGGATGATGAAGAAGAAGAAACATCAAAGAGCTCCCCTATACTAGAGGAACATAGTGCTCAAATGTCTATGAAGAAGACACAAAACTCAATGCCAAAAGATGAAAATATACAAGAAGACCTGGAGATAGTGGACCCTTTTGGTCAACTTGTGTTGCCAGAAATCATAAAAGAAGTGCAAGTTGTTGCAACACAGGTAGCAGAAGAAGAAAAAGGAAAAGAAGAATAGAAGATTAAAGAAGAGCTGGGTGTATCTTCAAGCCAACCATCACAGGCAGAAAAGGTAAGCATGCTTGAAAATGTACAAGTTTAAACTGAGGTGTAGACAGGGGAACCAATGCCATCAGGTATTTCTGGTATTAATGTGTCAAGTGTTCCTAATGTTAATATTGAACAAAGAAAACAAGAAGAGAACTCAAAGGAAGAGGATATAGAGCAGGATACTAGAGAAGATACAGAAGAGGAGGAAGAGGAAAAGGAGAATAAAGAAGAGCCACAACAACAAGACAATGCATCACCATCACCTCCACATGGGCAACCACCTATAGATAAGAATCTTCCACCACAGCAACAACGACAACAGGAACAAATAGAGACAGAGAAACTTCAAGAAGATGTGATAAATGAAAAAGGGGCAGAAACTAGCAAGGAAGCACCAATTTGGATAGGCTCAGAGGTTAGAAGAGAAAAGGCAAAGGTGCATCTAGTCCCTATAGATATACATAGCTTATTGGGTGGTCACACTTCACAAAAGGAAAGGAGAAAAGCAAGGACCATGTACGCTATTAAGAGAAACCCATCTGGATCAAGAACTCTAGAGTTGTCCACACACCTGAAAGACAAAGCAAAGGGAGAAATGAGCCTGGAGGATTACCAATTGCTTAACATAGATCTTGGGCATGTGACCAGAGAAGAGCACATTGCATAATCAGAGGACATGAACAAGGTAACCGTTGAGATGATGAGAAAAGAGAAGGATAAATTTGATTATTTGAAGGGACACATTGTACAATTACAGCAGTTCATTCATGGGATGTTTGACCCCAATGTTAGCATTCCAAATTTCCCTACAGACTTGGCCATTTTATCAAAGGATCAGGTGACTGAAATGGAAAATAAGAAAATTGAAGAAAATATTTTTGAAGAGTGGCTCAGTGCATTTATTCAAAAAGGAGAAAACATAGTAAGGCAAGCAATTACTAATTGGACCATTGCCCTTATAGAGAAAAAAATTGATGTATCATTATACATCACTACCAATCAAGAGTGAAAGAAAATAGTTATGAATTAAAGCAGGTTTAGGCCATGAATGAGAGAGTTGAAGAATTGATAAAAGAAGGAATAATAACACCTCAGATATCAAAGAAAATATCGAAATACAAATTGGAGTTGAAATTTGAAGAGGACATTTTAAGAGGTTGCATTGAAGATACTCAGGATTTGGAGGAAATGGCTGATGATATAATAAAGACACATGAAGATAAATCAAAGACTTATTAGGCATGAGTGCCTAGAAACACCAGTGTATGATGTGGGAATGGCAATAAAAGAATTCAAGGCCATTTACTCACCTTGCCTAGAAATCCCTTTAGATAATCTGAGTACAAAGATGATTGATTCCATCATGGAATTAAATACCAAGATAAAGAAGTATCAAAAGCATAGAGAAGATGTAGAGAAATAAACAAGGATATTGAAAGAGAAAGTTGAATTATAGAAATATGCATGGATGGAAAGCCAAAGGAGTATTCATAATTCTATGGTAGCATTGATAGCCAGGTATGCACAATACTTGAAGAAAAAGGGAGAAGATTCAAAGAAAAGCACTAGTAGTAGTGGGTAATTTCCTTTTGGGATATTTTAAATGCTTTGGTGTTTTGTATTTTTGCCTTTTGTGGAAGTCAACGAATGGAGAAAGTCAAGAGAAATATTTCATGTTTAAAAGATCCCAATGGAATCCTTTGAGCCAAAGGGAATATTCTTAGAGATATTTTGAAGGGCAGTTGGGAAATGTTTTCCACTGTTGATTTTGTAAGTTTGAATTGGAACCATTGATGGGTTTTTTGTAACCATAGTAGAGGGGGATTCAAATCTATATAAAGAACCATGCTACGTGTTTTTTTAATTACATAGGGATTCATAGCCTTTAGTCTTAGACTATATTAGCAATTTTTACTACAAGAGGAAGTGATTCTTAAGTGAATACTTTGAGCATTTAGTGATTTAGAGAGGAGGTTGCATGTGTCTGCATCAAGGAGCGTGTGGAATGTCCTGCCTCAGGTTTATGTATCTATAAACACGTTTGTGAGTTCTAGTAATTTTGATTAATTCAATAAAAGTCATAGCTAAATTGTAAACTCAAAATGACTTCATATATCAAATGAATGCAAACTTCAGAATTCTACATCTAATTTAGAGTGTTTTCTGATTCAAGTGTTTGTTTGATGTATTTTCTTTGAAAGATTGCAATTCTTTATGTATGTTCATGAAAATGTTTAGGATTTACATATAGAGTTTAATTGTTGTTGAATTGTTCAAGATAATTTAATCTTGTCATACATGGATAGAAGAATGTTAGATCTTGTCTAAAACAAATGTTTCTAACTCTATCTTTTTTCTAACTTTTCCCAAAAAAATCTTTAAATAATTAGCATGCACGCAGTTATCTAAAGGAAATTGCTCTTGATTTGCATAAATACTAGTGAATTATAATGATCTTAGTAGTTTTCATATAAATTTGAGGTACAAAATGGGTTTTATCCATATTCATGTAAAGCTTTGTAGTAAAATGGTAAATACATGCAAAGGATTACTAATCATAGTGTAGTTTGTAGTTATTTGTAGAATAGAAGTAAATACAACTAGTACACATATCTCAAGTTACGTAAGACCCCTTAAAACAAAATAGCTTCACATCGAACACTGAATGAGTCCAACTCAACCATGACCTGGTTAGTGTAGCCTTGGAATTAAGAATTATTTTTTGATATTTCTCCATATTCTTCAAGATAGATTAAGTTCTTTGTGAATTTATCGCTTGTTATGCATGTGTAAAAGCATACATCAATAATTTTTGGTGCTAGGAGAGCCTGATAAGGTTTGAGGTAAATTTTGTACAACCTGGCTAACAATACTAGTCGAGTGACTAGGTCTAGGTCCAATATAGGTGACATCTTCACACAATTACTTGGTAGATGATAGAATAAGAATCCCTTGATTTGGAATTCTAGAGTAGTGAACATAGGAACTTCATCGAGTACTCCTCCAAGATCACAGTTGAGTATACCGAACATAATAAGCCCTGACGGTTCTTCATTCAAATCATTGAATCTTGGTTTGGGTCCACCTAGAGGCCCAAATCCTCCTAGAATTCTAAGCCCTCCTATAAATCCAAGTCCTCCCAGAGGCCCTAGTCCACCTAGAGGTCTAGCTATGGCATACTTGAATGTTAATTCCCCCATATTGTTCACTGATTATCATGAGATGCCTAAAAATCTTGAGAAAATGTGTCCTAAGTACTAGCTACATCAAGATCCTGAGGATCATATCCGAATTTTCAAGGAAACTTACTTTAGAGCAAGATTAGAACATGAGGATGTAGTTTGTAGACTGTTTCTATTTACTTTCAATGAACAGGCTTCCAATTGGTATGTGAATTTGCCAAACAGTCACATTACCACCTGGGCACTAATGGAAGAAGCATTCTTATCCAGATTTAGAGGTTCAGTGGAACCATCGTCTCTATATCATAAGCTAGCAGGAATTAAAAGAGGTGAAGGAGAACTCATAGACATCTTTAATGATAGGTTTCAAAAAGCCTATTCTAAGTTAGTAGATCCTTATATTGTGACTCCCAAGGCAATCTTAACCATGTATTATGCTGCCTTAGATCCTTTAGCCACAATGTTTGTAAAGAGACAACCTAATGTAGAAAGCCTATCAAAATCTTATAAAAAAGTAGTTAAGGTAAATCAAGAGATGAGACAGACAACATATAATCCTTTTTTAAGTATAGGAAGTCCTGGAGTTTCTAATAAAATGCAACCATGGAATGGTGTTCCTATGCATCATACTCCATTATTAAATCTAGTGCCTACCTACAGACTAGCATATAACCCTATCCCTACTCAGGCCATAGTTCCATGTTGCAAGTATGGGACTAACTGGTGTTGTCATTGATGTCAACATACTCCTATTGCATTAATGAAAGGGATTGGATGAGCTAAGTGCTAAGGATATTGAGAAAATTAGTCCTAATTAGGAACAGAGAAGAATAGTGAAGATAGTAAGGTAAAAGTCTCAGATAGGATGAGGATCAGAGGATGCGGTTTAAAGGGTTTGTAGATATGTGTCTTAAGATGGTTCAGTCAAGATTTCAGAGGTCTACATAAAGATCTAAAGAAGTTATGGCCGCTCAAGTAGAACTGGTTCCGACAGGTGTTTAGAGGTGACAGGGTAACATAGATAGGTCCGGTGAGATCCGGAAATGCTTTTTCCTATTCTACGGATTTGAGGAAGTGTTAAGGAGTTCTTTGTGAAGTGTTAACTCATTTGGTTCATGGCTTAAAGGTCTGGAAGCATTTGTTCTTCTATGATAGTGATGATAGAC
This sequence comes from Cunninghamia lanceolata, assembly GCA_027924645.1. Taxonomy (NCBI): domain Eukaryota; kingdom Viridiplantae; phylum Streptophyta; class Pinopsida; order Cupressales; family Cupressaceae; genus Cunninghamia; species Cunninghamia lanceolata. Next base: position 10,066,916 of record BSBN01000112.1, on the reverse strand, counting down.
TGTGTTCTTGAGGTTCCAGATGAAGGAGAGAAGGATTCCAGTAGGCAGATAAAGTGCAAATGTTGTTGGTGTTTAAGACAATCTTGTGGAGTTCTCTAGATCATGTCCAATTTGTGTTGGTGGTCCGCATTGGAGTTGGAGCCTGCAATTGAAGAATAACTTCTGAATGATGGTGTTCTTCCTAAGACTGGCTGACTGGATGAGTTACACATCTTGTGGATGTTCTTATAGATGTTTGCTGACTTAGATGATTATTCCTAAATTGATGTCTTGTATAAATAAAGGGTTGTGAAGTCATTTCAAAGTTGTCTTTGTCCAGATGAGAGAGTGGTAGCAAGGAGAAGAGAGAAAGGCAGAGTAGAAGTATTGGGCTTAAATGGAACTGATTCAAGCATGGTGAAGATGCTATTTTCTAGTTCAAGTAGGTGATACTTATTTCTTTGTAGATAGTGTGTCTCTTGTAGGCAGTGAGCCTCTTGTGAGTAGTATGCTCAGGCAAAAAGCCCTAATTGGCATGTGCCATTTTGTTCTTTCTATTCTTCTAACAGAGAATACAATCTTGGGTCAATCACCCCATGGTTTTTCCCTTAACCAAGTTTTCCACATCAAAATCTTGGTGTCTTATGTGTTGATGAGTTTCTGCTTTTGATTTAATTACATTATGTTTCATGATTGATATACTGCTAATCACTAAGAGGATTTAAGTGTGAAATTAGAGAAAGTTTTGGACAACTGATTCACCCCCTCCTCTTAGTTGTGTGCCCTAAGTCTAATAATTGGTATCAGAGCCAAGTTCCTCTAAAAGGAGCTTAACCGCTTGAGGTGATCTAGGATGTTGTCTTACAAGAAGGATAGTCTGAAGTTTGATGGAACAAATTTTAATCTTTGGAAAGGTCGCATGAAATGTCACTTGCAATGTATGGGAATGGCGTACTGGACCATGGCTACAACACAGTATACACCTCCATAGGGTGGTCTGAAAGCCGCAAATAAAATTACAGATGCTGGAAACAATCTACGGACTATAGAAGCTCTTCTAAGTGCATTATCTGATTTAGAGCTTTCAAATGTTGTTGACCTACCAACTGCTTTTGAGATTTGGCAAAAACTGGAACTCTTGCATGAAGGAGACAAGTATGTTAAATGTGCAAGGTTACAGAGTCTAAAAGGGAAATTTGAAAACCTGAAGATGAGAGATGATGAAAATATCACTACTTTTATGCCAAGGGTTAATGAGATTGTTTATGGAATTAGAAATGCTGGTGGAGTCTTGGATGAAGATGAGATTGTTGGAAAAATTCTCAGATCCCTTCCTGCCTCTTATAAAATCAAGGTTGCTGCCATTGAAGAATTCAGAGCCCATACAACTATCACAAGAGATCAATTGGCTGGCAAATTGGCTGTATTTGAAATGACCAAGTTTGGAGATGACCTCCCCAAGACTAAATCTGCATTCAAAGATAGTGCCTCTGTAAAAGGTAAACAAAGGTTTGATCTGAGAGAGAACTCATCAAGGAAACTGTCATGGTATGAAAAAGTAAGAAAAGACCTGGAAGAAGAAGTAGAAACTGCTCAGCCTGAAGCCCTTATTGCAAGGAGACTACCAAGAGGATCGAGTAAGTATGAAGGAAAATTTCCTTTTAAGTGTTTTAACTGTAATAAGATTGGTCATTTTGCCTCAAAGTGTCTAGAAAGATTTTCAAGGCCAAATCCTAATAGATCAAGGTTCCAAAAGAATTGCTACTATGTTCATGAAGAAGATGATAATGAAGGAGTGACAGATGATGAATTAGAGACAGGAAACAAATCTAGAAGTGATTGGGTGTTTATTACCATCAAGGAAGAAGAACCATTATCCTCTGAATCTATCAATCATAAAGTTGTAGAAAGAGCTCTAGCTGCTCAAATTAAAGAAAAGGATGACTGGGTCATTGACAGTGGTTGCTCTCACCATATGACAGGTGACAAAAATAAGTTCATAGATTTGGAAAGGTATGAAGGAGGAGTGGTAAAGTTTGGTGATAATTTTACTGGTAGAATCAGAGGAAGAGGAACTATTTCTTTTGATGGAAGGAACAAAACCGATAATGTACTATATGTTGAAGGTTTGAAGCACAATCTTCTCAGTGTTGGATAGTTGGTGGACAAAGGCTATGATCTCTGGTTCAAGAATGGAAAATGCAAGATCTTTGAAAGTTTTGGAATAGAGATTGCATCTGATACCCAAACTAAAGGTAATATCTTCCACTTGGTTGGTACTGGGAAAAGTTGCTTATTTGTTCCAGTTGATCAGAATTGGTTATGGCATAGGAGAATGTGTCATGTGAATTTTAATAATATCATCAAGATAAGCAATACTCAAACTGTAAGAGATCTTCCAAAATTGGTAAAACCTACAAATAGCTTGTGTAAAGAATGTCAGATGGGTAAACTGAGCAGAGTCACATTCAAGAGTAAGGAATTATCTTCTATCGGATTATTGGACTTTGTTCATACTGATCTTTGTGGTCCGGCAAGAACCAGGAGTGTGTAAGGTGATAGATACTTCATGTTACTAATTGATGACTATTCCCAGATGATATGGGTAACCTTTCTTAAAGAGAAATTAGAAGCTCTTGAGAAATTCAAAATATTCAAGGCTATGGTAGAGAATGAAATCAGATTAAAATTGAAATGTCTGAGGTCTGATAGAGGTGGGGAATTCACATACGGTGAATTCTTAGAGTTCTATGAGAAACATGGAATAAAGAGACAGTTATCTGCTCCTAGGACTCCATAGCAGAATGGAGTAGTGGAAAAAAAGAACCAGACCATCCAGGAAGCTTCTAGGACCATGATGATGGAAGCAAATGTTCCTCAGATCTATTGGAGAGAAGTTGTCAACACTGCAGTCTATACTCTCAATAGAATTCAAATCAGAAACAATACCGGTAAGACTCCTTATGAACTTTGGTTTGGCATCACTCCTACTGTGAGGTGTTTCAGAGTTTTTGGTAGCAAATGTTACATTAAAAGAGATGAAGATCTAGGAAAGTTTGATGCTAGAAGTGATGAAGGAATATTCTTGGGTTACTCTACTCAAAGCAAAGCATACCGGTGTTATAACAAGAGACTAAGAAAGCTAATAGAAAGTACAATGTGAAGGTTGATGAGGGAATTAAGAAACCCTCAAGGTTTTATGAATATGATGAAGATGATCAGAATGGTGTTCTGATTCAAGGAGCCCAAACCTCTTCTAAAAATTAGATTCAAACTGATCTGGTAAATCAGGAAGAAGAGATAAGTCTAAATGAGCCTAATCAAGAAGTAGAAGTACAAGAAACTCCCAAAGTTCCAAGGTATGTAAGACTGAACCACTCTGAAGATCAGATCATAGGTGACAAAAGCAAAGGTGTACAAACTAGAAGGAGAATTGCTCAAAATTTAGATGAGTATTGTCTGATTTCAAAGATTGAACCTAAGACAATAAATGAAGCCTACAATGATGAAAACTGGACCAAAGCAATGGAGGAAGAGTTGATGCAAATTGAGAAAAATCACACTTGGGATCTTGTTCCCAGACCTAGAACCAAGAATGTGATTGGAACCAAATGGGTCTCCCGAACAAACTAAATGAAATTGGTGAAGTAATCAGAAATAAAGCCAGATTGGTCTGCAAGGGCTATTGCCAAATAGAAGTTGATTTGAAGAAACTTTTGATCTGGTGGCAAGAATTGAAGCAGTTAGATTATTTCTTGCATTTGCTTCCTTCAAAGATTTCAATGTATATCAAATGGATGTCAAGTCTGCCTTCCTAAATGGTGACTTGCAAAAAGAAGTATACATTGAGCAACTAGATGGATTTTAATTATCTGTTCATGGTAATATGGTCTGCAAGTTGAAGAAAGCACTGTATGGACTGAAGCAAGCCCCAAGAGCCTGGTATGAAAGATTGGATAAACATCTTTTGAAGATTGGTTTCAACAAAGGTACTGCTGACAGTAATTTGTGTTGCAAGTATGGTTTTAACCAGTGTTGTCATTGATGTCAACATACTCATATTGCATTAATAAGAAGGATTGGATGAGCTGTGTGCTAAGGATATTGAGAAAATTAGTCTCAATCAGGAACAGTGAAGAACAATGATGACAACAAGGTAAAAGTCCAAGATAGGTTGAGGATCAGAGGAAATGGTTTAAAGGGTTTGTAGATATAAGTCTTGAGATGCTCCAGTCAAGTTTTCAGAGGTTTGCATGAAGATCTGAAGAGGTTATGGTTGTTCAAGTAGAACCAGCTCTAGCAGGTGTCCAGAGGTGACAGAGTCACACAAATAGGTCCAGTGAGGTCGGGTAATGCATTATCCTATTCTATGGATCTGAGGGAGTGTTGAGGATGTCCCTGTGAAGTATCAAACAGATTGGTTCATGGTTTGAAGGTCCGGAAGAGCCTATTCATTTGTGACAGTGATGACAGACTGTGTTCTTGAAGCTCTAGATGAAGGAGAGAAGAATTCTAGTAGGATGATGAAGTGCGGATGTTCTTGGTGATTCAGGGAAGGTTATGATGATCATTGGATCATGTCTAGTTCATGTTGGTGGTCCACATTGAAGTTAAAGTTTGCATTTGAAGAATAACCACTAGATATTGGTGTTCTTCTTGAGACTGGCCGACCGGATATATTACACGTCTTGCGAATGTTCTTGTAGGTGTTTGCCGACTTAGATGATTGTTCCTAAGTCGATGCCTTGTATAAATAAGGGATTGTGAAGTCATTTTGAAGTGTGGCTTGTTGTGATGAGTGTGTGGTAGGGAGGAGAAGTGTGAAAGGTAGAGCAGAAGTTTTTGGGCTTTAATGGAACTGATTCAAGCATGGTGAAGATGCTATTTTCCAGTTCATAAAGGTGATACTTATTTATTTGTAGACAGTGTGTCTCTTGTAGGCAGTGAGCCTCTTGTGAGCAGTGTGCTCAGGCATTGAGCCCTAATTGGCATGTGCCATTTGTTCTTTTCTATTCTTCTAATAGAGAATACATTCTTGTGTTAATCACCCCGTGGTTTTTCCCGTAACTGAGTTTTTCACGTCAAAATCTTGGTGTGTTATGTGTTGATATGTTTCTTCTTTTTGATTTGAATGCATTATGGTTTATGATTAATATTCTGCTAATCACTAAAGAAGATTCAAGTGTTTATTTTGAGAAAGTTTCGCACAACTGATTCACCCCCCCTCTCAGTTGTGTGCCCTAAGTCTAACAATTGGTATTAGAGCTAAGTTCCTCTAAAAGGAACTTAGCCGCTTGAGGAGATCCAGGAAGTCGTCATACAAGAAGGATAGTCCGAAGTTTGATGGAACCAACTTTGCTCTTTGGAAAGGTCGCATGAAATGTCACTTGTAGTGTATGGGAATGGCATACTGGTCCATGGTCACAAAAGCGTATGTACCTCCACAGGGTGGTCTGACAACCCTAAATGAAATCGTAGATGCTGAAAACAATCTGCGGACCAAAGAGGCTCTTCTAAGCACATTAACTAACTTAGAGCTCTCAAATGTTATTGACCTACCAATTGCCTATGAGATCTAGATTAAACTGGAACTTTTGCATGAAGGAGACGAGTATGTTAAATGTGCAAGGTTACAGAGTCTAAAAGGGAAATTTGAAAAACTGAAGATGAGAGATGATGAAAATATTACCACTTTTATGCCGAGAGTGAATGAGCTGGTTTGTGGAATTAGAAATTCTGGTGGAGTCTTGGATGAAAATGAGATTGTTGGTAAAATTCTCAGATCCCTTCCTGCCTCTTACAAAATTAAGGTTGCTGCCATTGATGAATTCAGAACCCATGCCACTGTCACAAGAGACCAATTGGCTGGTAAACTAGCTACTTTTGAAATGACTGAGTTTGGAGATGATCCCCTCAAAACTGAATCTGCATTCAAAGCTAGTGCCTCTGTGAAAGGTAAACAAAGATTTGATCCAGGAGAGAACTCATCAAGGAAACTGTCATGGTATGAAGAAGCAAGAAAAGACCTTGAAGAAGAAGAAGTATAAACTGCTCAACTTGAAGCCCTCATTGCAAAGAGAGTGCCAAGAGGATCCGGTAAGTATGAAGGAAAATTACCTTTTTGTTTTAACTGCAATAAGATTGGTCATTTTGCCTCAAGATGTCTGGAAAGATTTTCAAAGCCAAATCCTAATAGATCAAGGTTCCAAAAGAATTGTTACTATGTTCATGAAGAAGATGATAATGAAGGAGTAATAAATTATGAATCAGAGACAGGAAACAAATCCAGAAGTGAATGGGTGTTTATTGCCATCAAGGAAGAAGAACCAATATCCTCTATATCTATCAATCATAAAGTTGTAGAAAGAGCTCTGGCTGCCCAAGTTGAAGAAAAGAATGATTGGGTCACTGACAGTGGTTGTTCTCACCACATGATAGGTGACAAAAATAAGTTCATAGACTTGGAAAGGTATGAAGGAGGAGTGGTGAAGTTTGGTGATAATTCTACTGGTAGAATTAGAGGAAGAGGAACTATTTCTTTTGATGGAAGAAACAAAACTAGTAATGTACTGTATGTTGAAGGTTTGAAGCACAATCTTCTCAGTGTTGGACAGTTGGTGGACAAAGGCTATGATCTTTGATTCAAGGATGGAAAATGCAAAATCATTGAAAGATCCAGAATAGACATTGCATCCGGTGCTCAAACTAAAGGTAATATCTTCCACTTAGTTGGTACTAGTAAAAGCTGTTTATTTGTTCAAGTTGATCAGAGTTGGTTATGGCATAGGAGAATGTGTCATGTGAATTCTGATAATATCATCAAGATAAGAAATACTCAGGCTGTAAGAGATCTTCCAAAATTGGTGAAACCTACTAACAGCTTGTACAAGGAATGTCAGTTGGGTAAGCTGAGCAGAGTCACATTCAAAAGCAAGGAACTGTCTTCTACCAAATTATTGGACTTAGTTCACATTGATCTTTATGGTCTGGCAAGAACCAGGAGTATTCAAGGTGATGGATACTTCATGCTATTAATTGATGACTATTCCTGGATGATGTGGGTAACCTTTCTAAAGGAGAAATCAAAAGCTCTTGAGAAATTCAAAATATTCAAGGCTATGGTAGAAATTGAAATAGGATTAAAGTTGAAGTGTCTGAGGTCTGATAGAGGAGGAGAATTCACATCCGGTGAGTTCATAGAGTTCTGTGAGAAACATGGAATCAAGAGACAGTTGCCTGCTCCTAAGACTCCATAGCAGAATGGAGTAGTGGAGAGAAAGAACCGAACCATCCAGGAAGCATCTAGGACCATGATGATGGAAGCAAATGTTTCTCAGATCTATTGGAGAGAAGCTGTCAGCACTGCAGTCTACACTCTTAATCGAGTTCAAATCAAAAGCAATACCAGTAAGACCCCTTATGAACTCTGGTTTGGCATTACTCCTACTATAAGAAATTTTAGTCTTTGGTAGCAAGTGTTACATCAAAAGAGATGAAGATTTAGGCAAGTTTGAAGCTAGAAGTGAGGAAGGAATATTCTTGGGTTACTCTACTCAAAGCAAAGCATACCAGTGTTATAACAAGAGACTAAGAAAGATGATAGAAAGTACAAATGTGAAGGTTGATGAGGGAATAGAGAAACCCTCAAGGTTTTATGAGTCTAATGAAGATGATCAAAATGGTGTTCTAGTTCAAGGAGCTCAATCCTCTCCTGAAAGTCAGATTCAGACTAATCCGGTAAATCAGGAAGAAGAGATAAGTCTGAATGAGCCTGATCAAGAAGCAGAAGTGCAAGAAACTCCCAAAGTTCCAAGGTATGTAAGACTGAACCACCCTAAAGATCAGATCATAGGTGACAAAAGCAAAGGTGTGCAAACTAGAAGGAAAATTGCTCAAAATTTAGATGAATATTGTTTGATTTCAAAGATTGAACCTAAGACAATAAATGAAGCCTGCAATGATGAAAACTAGACCAAAACAATGGAGGAAGAGTTGATACAAATTGAGAAAAATCACACTTGGGATCTTGTTCCCAGACCTAGAAACAAGAATGTGATTGGAACCAAATGGGTCTTCCAGAACAAACTAAATGAAGTTGGTGAAGTAATCAGAGATAAAGCCAGATTAGTCTGCAAAGGCTACTCTCAAATAGAAGGGATTGATTTTGAAGAAACCTTTGCTCTAGTGGCAAGAATTGAAGCAGTCAGACTATTTCTTGCATTTGCTGCCTTCAAGGATTTCAAGGTGTATCAGATGGATGTCAAGTCTGCCTTCTTGAATGGTGACTTAGAAGAAGTGTACATTGAACAACCAGATGGTTTTCAATTATCTGAGCATGGTGATATGGTCTGCAAATTGAAGAAGGCACTGTATGGACTAATGAAAGCCCCTAGAGCCTGGTATGAAAGACTGGACAAACATCTTTTAAAGATTGGTTTCAACAAAGGTATTGCTGATAGTAACCTATATTTCAAAATTGATCATGAAAACATCTTGATTGTTGAAGTATTTGTTGATGATATCATATTTGGAGGAAGAGACAGTATGGGTAAAACCTTTGCAAATCAAATGAAAAGTGAGTTTGAGATGTCAATGCTTGGTGAAATCAATTTCTTCTTGGGTCTGCAAATTACTCAGACAAAGAAAGGAATCTTTATTTCTCTGACCAAATATGTGAAAGAATTGTTGAGGAAATTTGGAATGGAAGATTCAAAGCCAATGAACACTCCCATGGCAACTGGATGTAAGTTGAGCAAAGATGATGACTCTCCTAAGACAGATCAAACAAAGTACAAATCAATGATTGGAGGATTATTGTATCTCACTTAAACTAGACTAGATATAATGCAGGTTGTTGGTCTTGTGGCGAGATTCCAGGCTCATCCCAGAGAATCTCATGTCATGGCAATCAAAAGAATTTTTAGATACTTAAAAGGAACAGTTGAGTATGGTCTGTGGTATCCTAGAGATCATAATTTTTCTCTTCATGCATATACAGATGCAGATTGGGTAGGAGATGTGGATGATAGGAAGAGTACAAGTGGAGGAGCATTCTTTTTGGGAAAAAGTTTGGTTTCTTGGCTAAGCAAGAAGCAAGAGGCAATATTCCTGTCTACAACTGAAGCAGAATACATTGTAGTAGCAGGTAGTTGCACTCAAGTTCTGTGGATGAAGTAGATGCTAAGAGATATTCAAGTAGAATATGAGGAGCCTATCACAATTTTCTGAGATAATTCAAGTGCAATAAGTATTTCTAAGAATCCAGTGTTACATTCTAAGACTAAGCATATATCTATCAAGTTTCACTTTCTGAGAGACCAAGTGAACAAGGATGAAGTTAGATTGGAGTATGTGCCCTCCAAGGATCAGATTGCAGATATCTTTACTAAACCTCTACCTAAGGACTCTTTTGAGTATCTCAGGGAGAAGTTAGGGGTTATTTCCCCTCTAATGATGAACTAAGGTGCACTGATGTGCATCAGTCTGGTGAGTATCACAGTCACATCTTGTGATTTGGATTGATGTTGGGGAGCTGCTACTCAGGGGGAGCAGCAGGTATGAGTCTGAGGTGGTGAAATTACAAGTATGAGCCCTTTGCCATTGATGTTAAAGGGGGAGAGAAGACATGTGAAAAACAAGTGGTTTCTGATCAAAGGGGGAGCAGTAAAGGGAGAGAAGACATGTGAATGGTTGCTGTTGACAGGGGGAGTTGTGATAGTAAGGAGAAGTTCTTGTCTTGATGGTTTTTCACATCATATGTTGCCATCAATGACAAAGGTGGAGATTGTTGCAAGTATGGGTTTAACTAGTGTTGTCATTAATGTCAACATACTCATATTGCATTAATAAGAAGGATTGGATGAGCTGTGTGCTGAGGATATTGAGAAAATTAGTCTCAATCAGGAACAGTGAAGAACAGTGATGACAACAAGGTAAAAGTCCAAGATAGGTTGAGGATTAGAGGATGCGGTTTAAAGGGTTTGTAGATATAAGTTTGAGATGCTCTAGTCAAGTTTTCAAAGGTCCGTATGAAGATCTAAAGAAGTTATGGTCATTCAAGTAGAACCGGCTCTAGTAGGTGTCTAGAGGTGACAGAGTGACACAGATAGGTCCGGTGAGGTCCAATAATGCATTATCCCATTCTGCGGATTTGAGCGAGTGTTGACAACGTCCTTGTGAAGTATTAAATAGATTGGTTCATGGTTTGAAGGTCCAAAAGAGCCTATTCATTTGTGATAGTGATGACAGACTGTGTTCTTGAAGCTCCGGATGAAGGAGAGAAGAATTCCAGTAGGATGATGAAGTACGGATGTTCTTGATGATTCAGGGAAGGTTATGATGATAGTTGGATCATGTCCAGTTCATGTTGGTGGTCCGCATTGAAGTTAGAGTTTGTATTTGAAGAATAACCACCGGATATTGGTATTCTTCTTGAGACTGGCTGACTGGATATATTATATGTCTTGCGAATGTTCTTGTAGGTGTTTGCCGAATTAGATGATTGTTCCTAAGTCGATGCCTTATATAAATAAGGGTTTGTGAAGTCATTTTAAAGTGTATCTTGTTGTGATGAGTGTGTGGTAGCAAGGAGAAGTGTGAAAGGCAAAGTAGAAGTTTTTGGGCTTTAATGGAATTGATTCAAGCATGGTGAAGATGCTATTTTCCAGTTCATAAAGGTGATACTTATTTCTTTGTAGACAGTGTCTCTTGTAGGCAGTGAGCCTCTTGTAAGCAGTGTGCTCAGGTAGTGAGCCCTAATTGGCATGTGCCATTTATTCTTTTCTATTCTTCTAATAGAGAATACATTCTTGGGGTAATCACCCCGTAGTTTTTCCCTTAACCAAGTTTTCCACTTCAAAATCTTGGTGTGTTATGTGTTGATATGTTTCTGCTTTTTGATTTGAATGCATTATGGTTCATGATTAATATTCTACTAATCACTAAAGAAGATTCAAGTGTTTATTTTGAGAAAGTTTCGCACAACTAATTCACCCCCCCCCTCAGTTGTGTGCCCTAAGTCTAACAATTTGTATTTCAAAATTGATCATGAAAACATCTTAATTGTTGAAGTGTTTGTTGATGATATCATTTTTGGAGGAAGAGATAGTATGTGTGAAACTTTTGCAAATCAAATGAAAAGTGAGTTTGAGATGTCCATGCTTGGTGAAATGAATTTCTTCTTGGGTCTACAAATCACTCAAACAAAGAAAGGAATCTTCATTTCTCAAACCAAATATGTGAAAGAATTGTTGAAATTTGGGATGGAAGACTCAAAACCAATGAACACTCCCATGGCAACTAGATGTAAATTGAGCAAAGATGATGATTCTCCTAAGGTTGATCAGACAAAGTATAGGTCAATGATTGGAGGACTATTGTATCTCACCCAAACTAGACCAGATATAATGCAGGCCATTGGTCTTGTTGCTAGATTTCAGGCTGATCCTAGAGAATCTCATGTCATGGCAATCAAGAGGATTTTTAGATATCTAAAAGGGATAGTTGAGTATGGTTTGTGGTATCCTAGAGATCATGATTTCTCTCTTCATGCATATACAGATGCTGATTGGGCAGGAGATGTGGATGACCGGAAGAGTACCAGTGGTGGAGCATTCTTTTTGGGAAAGAGATTGGTTTCTTGGCTAAGAAAGAAATAAGAGGCAATATCTCTGTCCACAACTGAAGCAGAATATATTGCAACAGCAGGTAGTTGCACTCAAGTATTGTGGATGAAGCAAATGCTAAGAGACATAAGAGTGGAGTATGAGGAGCCTATCACAATCTTTTATGATAATTCAAGTGCAATAAATATATCTAAGAATCTGGTGTTGCATTCAAAGACTAAGCATATATCTATCAAGTTTCATTTTCTAAGAGAGAAAGTGCACAAGAATGAAGTCAGATTGGAGTTTGTGCCTTCCAAGGATCAGATTGCAGATATCTTTACTAAACCTCTACCTAAGGACTCTTTTGAGTATCTCAGGGAAAAGTTAGGGGTTATTGCCCCTCCGATGATGAACTAAGGTGCACTAATGTGCATCAGTTTGGTGGATATCATAGTCATATCTTGTGATTTGGATTGATGATGGGGAGCTGCCACTCAGGGGGAGCAGCTGCTATGTTTTTGAAGAGTTGAAGTTGTAAGTATGAGCCCTTTGCCATTGATGTCAAAGGGGGAGAGAATACATGTGAAAAATAAGTGGTTGCTAATCAAAGGGGGAGTAGTAAAGGGAGAGAAGACATGTGAATGGATGTTGCTGATAGGGGGAGTTGTAATAGTAAAGAGAAGTTCTTGTCTTGATGGTCAAAACAGTTTTTCACATCATATGTTTCCATTAATGACAAAGGGGAGATTGTTGCAAGTATGGGACTAACTTGTGTTGTCATTGATGCAAACATACTCCTGTTGCATTAATGAAAGGGATTGGATGAGCTGAGTGCTTAGGATATTGAGAAAATTAGTCCTAATCAGGAACAAAGAAGAACAGTGAAGACAGTAAGGTAAAAGTCCCAGATAGGATGAGGATCAGAGGATGCTGTTTAAAGGGTTTGTAGATATGTGTCTTAAGATGGTTCAATCAAGATTTCAAAGGTCCACATAAAGATCTGAAGAAGTTATGGCCACTCAAGTAGAACCAGTTCTAACAAGTGTTTAGAGGTGACAGAGTAACACAGATAGGTCCGGTGAGATCCGGAAATGCTTTGTCCTATTCTGCAGATTTGAGGAAGTGTTAAGGAATTCTTTGTGAAGTGTTAACTCATTTGGTTTATGGCTTATAGGTTCAGAAGCATCTATTCTTCTGTGACAGTGATGACAAATTGTTCTTGAGGTTCTAGATGAAGGAGAGAAGGATTCCAGTAAGTAGATAAAGTACGGATGTTGTTGGTGTTTGAAGAAATCTTGTGGAGTTCTATGGATCGTGTCTAGTTCATGTTGGTGGTCCGCATTGGAGTTAGAGCCCGCAATTGAAGAATAACTTCTAGATGATGGTGTTCTTCCTGAGACTGGCCGACTAGATGAGTTACACATCTTGTGGATGTTCTTATAGATGTTTGCTCTTATAGATGTTTGCTGACTTAGATGATTATTCCTAAGTTGATGTCTTGTATAAATAAAGGGTTACAAAGTCATTTCAAAGTTGTCTTTGTCCAGATGAGAGAGTGGTAGAAAGGAGAAGAGTGAAAGGCAAAGCAGAAGTATTGGGCTTAAATGGAACTGATTCAAGCATGGTGAAGATGCTATTTTCTAGTTCAAGTAGGTGATACTTATTTCTTTGTAGACAATGTGTCTCTTGTAGGTGGTGAGCCTCTTGTGAGCAGTGTGCTCAAGCAGTGATCCCTAATTGGCATGTGCCATTTTGTTCTTTCTATTATTCTAACAGAGAATACAATCTTGGGTTAATCACCCTGTGGTTTTTCCCTTAACCGGGTTTTCCATGTCAAAATCTTGGTGTCTTATGTGTTGATGAGTTTCTGCTTTTGATTTAATTACATTATGTTTCATGATCGATATACTGCTAATCACTAAGAGGATTTACGTGTGAAATTGGAGAAAGTTTTGGACAACTGATTCACCCCCCCTCTCAGTTGTGTGCCCTAAGTCTAACATTTCATACATAGGTAATGGTAATAACTAGGCTAATGGTGAGTCATTCTTTCAATCTCCTCAAGATGCATACATGGCTAAGACACAAGATGATAAGGAGGAGATGAAAGAAATTACTACGCACTTAAGAAGGTTAACAACTGAGGTGACTCAGTTATGGAATGAAATTTTTTATGGTAGAAATCTTCAGAGTCAAAATCATAATCAAAGTCAGGGTCACAATCAAAATCAAAATCAAAATCAAGGACAAGGATCATAAAACAGTGGGCATAACAGAGATAATAAAGCTCGAGGAAATGATAATAGAAATCCAAACCAGTCCAAACTCCCTAGAATGTGGAACACAAGGCCAAATAATGGCACTTTAGCTTCTCCATTTGAGAGTCCAGATAATGAAGAGTCTAAACAGCCTACTAGAATACAAATGGCCAATGTAGCACTGAAGAATTGGTGTAGGATTCATAATACTAGTGCACACGCTGAGCTTGACTGTCCACAGTTTCATTTAGCAACTAGTATCTTTAATGTAGAGGTATATGCCTATACATCTGAGTTCTTGATTCCTAAGGGAAATGAGTTAGTACCTTTAGGATTTGAGTCTACTATGGTTTTAGTGAGTTTTACATTCTCGACCAAAGAAGAAGAAAGTCAAATAGTAGAAGATGAACCATTTTATTGTGAAAGTTTATATCCAGAATCAGCCTTAGTGCTAGAAACCTTTCAGTTTCCCTTTGAAACTAAAAATGAGGTGTTGTGTGAACCAGATGAGGTATAGGCCTTTCAACAATCTAATAAGAATCATACCTATAATTTGAGGAGTAATAGAAAACCAAGAGGTCCTCTTACTACCTCTACACCTCCAAATAACTTTTATACTCCACCTAATCAGAATGCAAGTAATAACCCAATGCCTCCCAAAGTTAGCCACCAAGGGATTGGTGTTTCTACAACATCAAAGGTTCAGATCAGAAAAACAAATTCTAATGAAGCTTCAAAACTAATGAACTATATGTTTGAAGAAATTAAAAAGATAAAGGTTAATGTACCTTTATATGAGTTGTTGAGGAGCCCAGGGGTATGAAATGCGTTCATAAAATCCCTAGATGAGTCAGGACCTAGAGATAATCCAATAAGTGTAGACAATCATGGTAAAGATACATAGACCAAAGATAAAGTTAAGAATGTTGAACAACCTGCGAGCACTAACGTAGTAATGTATGCAGAGAAGGAATCCCCTCCTTTTCTATTAACCTTGAGGAATTTTGGGAAAAATTTACATAACTATATGGTTGATTCAAGAACTTCGGCTAACATCATGCCACTAGGGATATGTAAAACTTTAGGTCTTACCCCTACTAAGTCTACCAAGGTTGTTACACAATTAGATAAATATGAGGTCAATGTGGTAGGTGAACTGATGCATATTCAAATGTAATTGGCTTATGATCCTAGAGTAAATCAGTACATTGATATTCAGGTTGTTGATATTCCAGTCAATTACGGTATATTGTTGATCAAGATTGGTCTAAAACCTTAAATAGATACATGGCAATAGATTTCTCTCACATGTGGTTGCCTTGGAGAGGCATCCCAAACCAAATTAGAATTGAGGCTGAACCTAGGATGAAACACATGATCACAGAGTATAATAGGACAATGAAGTATTGTATGCTTCTGTTGAACTGGGTGTTTATAGGGTTTCTAATAGAGGAGTCCAAATAGAGGAAATTTTATCCTTTGACATTAGATTAAAATATACTCATAGTGGAATGAATGTGTTTGTTGATTTTGATCATGGTTCTTCTGATGAAGAAGATAATGCAATGAGTAACTTTGGTCAAATCATAAGACAACAAATAGAGAAATGCATCCAATATGGAGTCCATATCCAATGTGATTTGTATAGAAATTGGTGTAGAGTGCATAGGACTTCCCATTCTGAAGAGAACTGTGGAATGTGCAGAGACATAATTGAATATCAGCATAGGAAGTGTATGGAATTAATGAGGAAACAAAAAGGAAAAGGTGTCCTTAATGAGCCTAAGTTGTATTTCCATGATGATGATAATAGATTGTTAAAGAGTCCAAGTGAGGATGTGGAGACAAAAGGTATCAATCATTTTGAATTTCATAAATAGACAGAGAGTACAATGATATCTACAAATAAGGAAAAGATACATGAGAATATGAGTGCTCCTACAAAACATGAGGTAAGTTAAACAATTACTGTTAAAACAAAAGGTCTAGTTCATAAAAACAAAAGTGACATATGGACTCTAGAATGTGATGGATCAAAATCCAAACAAGGGGCATGCATAGGAGTTGAGCTCATTGATCCAAATGGTAAGTCCTTTTTGGAAGCATATAGACTCTAATTTTCATGTACTAATAATGCAGCAGAGTATGAAACTTTGATATATGGATTAGTGATGGCCATAAAGAAAAAGGTAAAGGTACTCAAGGTATTTTCTGATTTTGAGACAGTAGTTAGACAAGTTAGGAGGTTGTATGCATGTAATTTAAAAAAAAGGTTAGTTACAAGCATAGGGTATGGGATCTGATTGAATCTTTTGATGCTTTTAACATTGAACATATCCCTAGGGAATTGAATCAATGACCAGATGCCTTAGTAGTTTCTGCTAGTTCTTTAGAACCCCTAACTTTGTCAGGTCTGAAGAGATTTACTGTAGAATTGGTAAATGTACCAAGTATACCAGACAACATGACACATTTTCAAGTGTTTGAGGGTGATCAACAAATTGTAGATTTTATCACTAGTCATGATGTGTTTGAAACACAAATTATTGATGAACAAGAAAGACCAGATGTATCTTGGGATGAAGAAGATATAGTGGACTTGAAAAGTAATTTCCTTCTCAAGGGAGTGATAGAATTGGAGAAGATCTTTGACTTCAATGGAGTGGTCAGACAAAGGGATCTTCCTAAAATTGAATGAGATAAGTGTGATCCTTTCAATTTAGGGACAAAGAAAAACCCTCAAAATGTATTAATTGGAAAAACATGCTCTAATGAATTAAAGAAAGAAATTGTAGGAGTATTGAAGGAGTATAAACACGTGATTGCATGGACTTATGAAGACCTAAAAACATATGATACTTCTATCATAACACACATGATCCCATCAAGGCCAGGGGTGCAACCATTTAGATAAAAACAAAGGTCAGTGAATGCTATATTAGAGCCCCTAATTTTTGAAGAGGTGAAAAAATTATTGTCTGCAAGGATAATTTTTCCAGTAAGACATTCTACCTGGGTAGCTAACTTAGTACCTATAAGAAAGAAAAATGGAGACATTAGACTTTGTGTTGATTTTAGAAATCTTAATAAAGAATCTGAAAAAGATAGTTATCCTTTGCCTCCATTAGATGAAGTTTTGCAAGCGGTGAATGGAGCTAAAATGATGTCCTTCCTTGATGGATTTTCTGGTTATAATTAGGTTTTAGTAGACAAGGAGGATAGGTTAAAGACAACATTTATGTGTAAATGGGGTAATTATAAATACAATAGAATGTCATTTGGCCTAATTAATGCAAGTGCTACATTTCAAAGGGCCATGGATATTGCCTTTCAAGGATTAAGAGGTAAATGCATTGTGATTTACATGGATGATCTAACTGTGTTTTCTAAGGAAATGTCTTCTCATGCAGATGATTTGAGGAAAGTGCCGAAAAGATGTGAGAGGTATGGAATTTCATTAAACCCAAAGAATTGTTCATTTGGTGTAACTAAGGGTAAGTTACTTGGGCACATTATTTCTGAAAATGGAATTTCCATCAACCTAGACTGAGTGGAGGGAATTAATAAGTTACAATTGCCAAGAAATAAGAAAGAATTGAAATCTTTTTTTGGCAAAATTAATTTTGTTAGAAAAGTCATTACTGGATTTGCAGAAATTGTGCAGCCATTGAATGCTATGTTGAAAAAGGATGCTAAGATAGAATGGACACTAGTGGCTAAGGCAACATTTGAAGATATCAAAGTAGCTATTTCTGATGCTCCAGTACTAGCTAGTCCAAACTACACTAAACCCTTTTATATTTACTCTTTTGTGTCTGAACATTCATGTGCAACAGCTTTAACACAAAAGGGAAAAGAGAATGAAGAAAAACCTATTTCCTTCATGAGTGATTCATTGAAAGATGCTCAGTTGAAATACTTGGATACAGAAAGATTGGCTTTTGCATTGGTAAGGGTAGTAAAGAAGTTTAGACATTATATTCTGTGAAGTCAGATCAAAGCCATAGTAATTGATGTAGTAGTAAAGATGCTACTGATGCAAAATGAACCTGGAGAGAAAAGGGCTAAGTGAATAACAATTTTACAAGAATTTGACATGGAAATCATACCTATGAAGTTAGTCAGAGGGCAGTCCTTGGTGTAAACCATACCAAATACTAATCCTAATTTGATAAACCAACAATATGTGTTGAATACCAATAATACACCAGGATGGTATGATGATCTCACTACATTTCTACTATTAGGAAAATACCCTAATCGGATGAAATCTTCTCAAAGAAGAGCCCTGAAAATTAAAGCCCAAAGGTATATGGTGTAGGGAGGTTTTTTATTCAAGAAAAATCATGAGGGGATATATTTAAGATGTTTGAATAGGGATGAAGTTGACAAAGTGTTGCTAGAACTTCGTGACAAATATGGGAAAGCACATGGTTCTCATCTAGCAATAAAACATAAGATTTTAAGGTCAGGTTACTATTGGCCCACCATATTTAGAGATATAGAAGGTCACATTAGAAGTTGTCATACATGCCAGACAACAATAGATAAAGGGAGATACCAGGCACATCCATTGCAGCCTGTTATAGAGTCCAGGCCATTTGTATAATAGGGACTTGATTTCATTGGAGTTATTAATCCTCCATCATTAGCTGGACACAAATTTATTTTGATGGTGGCAGATTACTACACAAGGTGGACAAAAGCAACATGTTGTAAATTGTCCACTACTAAAGTTGTCATCAAGTTTTTAGAAGAAAACATCATCACTAGGTTTGGAGCACCTTATTCTCTGGTATGTGATAATGGCCCTGCTTTCTCTTCTTTAAAGTTTTCCAAATGGGTGTTTGAATATGGAATTATTCTTAAATTTTCATCCAATTATTATCCTTAGGGTAATGGAAGCAGAATCAACTAATAAAATCTTGTTAGACATCATTAAAAAGATGATTGCTAAAAATCCTAAAGAATGGAACACACTGTTGAAATGTGTATTATGGGTAGATAGAACAAAAGTCAAGGCAACATTAGGAAATGCTCCTTATCACTTAGTATATGGGACTGATCCCATACTCCCAGTCAACCTGAGAATTCCTACATGGAAATTTACGAATGAATATCTAGGTTTTGATGACCATAGGGAGGCTAGGTTGGTCCAGTTGTTACAACTAGATGAGAAGAGAGACCAAGCCATTAACAAATTTGCAAAACATCAGGCTATGGTTAAAAGGTGGTTTGACAAAAGAGATAGGGTTAAAACATTCAAGATATCTGATTTGGTTTAATGTTGGGACAAGGCCCTTGAAAAGAAAGGAAA
Organism: Cunninghamia lanceolata; assembly: GCA_027924645.1. Taxonomy (NCBI): domain Eukaryota; kingdom Viridiplantae; phylum Streptophyta; class Pinopsida; order Cupressales; family Cupressaceae; genus Cunninghamia; species Cunninghamia lanceolata. The sequence continues at coordinate 10,047,756 of BSBN01000112.1, read as the reverse complement.
CCATGGTAAATTTGATAAATTGTGGTTAGGTCCACTATAGGTTTCAAGGATCATAGGAGATAATACATTTAGGCTTAAAACTTTAACTAGTGAGGACATACCATTTCTTGTTAATGGTCAGCACCTCAAACATTATTTTAAAGCCTAGAATGTGAGCTAAACTTACTATGTAACATACTGTAAATGTTGTATAGTCTTGTTGTATTTTGTTTGTTTTGTTATGTTTGGTTTGGGTTGTTTTTGTTGGTTCATTGTGTTTCTTTTTGCTGGGGTCTTTATTTTGATTCAAGGTATGTAGGAGCAGACTGGCAACTGATGAAAACAGTAAAATTTGGAAAATTTAGGTAAATCATTTGAAATTTATGCATAGCTTGTGAACTTTCATAGATGTGAGCTGTTGCTTATTTTGTGAAGGATTTTATTCAATGTCTGTAGCATGAAGCATTCAAAGAGTCATATAACTACAAACATTAAGATTCTTTGAATTAGTGTGGGAGGTGGTAGATGTTTGCATTAAGTGAAAAATCTAAAGGTTGGCCTTTGCTACCACTATAATTCCTGGCCTTATGCAACAGATCCTATGATTGTGCAAATAATGAGTTGAAATGATTTATCTTACACAAGGAAAAACAAAGAAAAATCAATAAAAATAGAGAATTTATTCTCTTAAGGTCATCTAGATAACTCTACCAGGGCTATAGACGCTTGCTGGTAGTGGGGCTCTATCTAGGGGAATTATAGGCGATAACCTTGTTGGGGCTATGGTTGCTTTCTGGCAGCAAGGCTCTATCCAAGTTTGGCTTAAAAGGTTAAACCCAACTATGTAGGTTAATGCAAATGTCTACTATTTTCTTACTTTTCAAAAGGAGGGAATGAATCAATTAAACACACTTAAATTATTTTAAAAAGTTCATGTACATTGCTGAGTACATTCAGTCCATCATGAATAACATTCTTACATATAAGGACATTGGAAATTATGAATTTATTTCATTTTGTTTTCTTAATTGATTGAATTTGGTTGTTTTATTTGGTTGCTAGTTGTTGTGATGTTCACAACACGTCCGATTTTACCCTCTAGCAAAATGAGGACCCTATGTGCTTTTGCTTTGTTGTGGTTTGGTCCTGCTTGGTGGTAGAAGGGAAAAGGTACTTAGTGCAAGAAACACTTGAAAAATCAAAATGCATAGAACTAGAGAAAAATAGGAGGTACTAGTGAATTCTGTATGAAAAATGATTAAGGGTTGTTTTTGAACCAACTGAAAATTCCTGGTATTTCGTGAAATATGGTGGTTTTGGTAAAAATGCAGTGTTCAATTAAATTTGTATGTCATGTACAAATTTCTTTGTATACAGGGTACTAATGGTGTCATATTGTGGTGCAATCGGGTTTTTGTATCGTGTCTTTTGCATGTATATCTTGAATGTTCAAACTTAAGTATGCAAAGATGGACCTGATTAGGTTCTGTGGTAAATTGAATAAGCATTGGATTCCTAGATTGTATTTGTGTGTTGTATTGTATGTTTAAACTTGTGCATTCAATATACAAATCAAGGAATATACATGGTTGAACCCGAAAGGGAATATATAATCCAGTTTAAAAAAAAAAATCAAATTTCGAACAAATGTCATATGATATATTTGTTTGTATCTAAAATACAGGTACAATATCAAGTTTCAAAAGGAAGTTAAAGGTAATAAATTTGGTGGGTCCCATAGGTGTATTATCATAAGATGTTGTCAATATGCATGGGGGTAATATACATAAAGTTAGATACAAAGGTAGACTTGACATTACAAATGTGGTTCATAACAAACTAAGGTTTGTGATATTTGTATGTATGTTAGGTTTTATGTATTATGCAAATGCGATATATAAAAGGTAAAGATACAACGCCGGAATTAACATAAAGTCAAAGCTAAGTTGATACATGTTTTCAATTCCATGCTTGTATGTTTGAATGTATGTATTACATGTACATTCGAAATACAAAGGTTAGATACAAATCCGGACATGAAATTAAATGCAATATATTTCATAAACCTGCTGGAGTCTGAGTTTGTATGTTTCAATGATTGTATAAAATATACATAGCAATATACAAAATTTTGAATGGTGGAATATGTATGCATGATATACAAAGTGGGAATTCACATATACAAAGTTTAAAATATGAATTAAACAGAAAGTTAAACACAGACTGAACTATATGCACTAATCGCAGCATTCAATGCGCATCTACCACTAGAAACTTAGAATTTGAACAAGTTAAAAGTGAAATTTGATTATGTTTATTTTCATAATTGCATTCGAATGTAAAATTGTAGAAAATTTCACATAGCTAGAGAAAAAGGTGATTCAGGAGTTGAACAGAAATTCAAAAATGGTAACGGGGAAAGTTTGAATGGTAAATCTTTGTTGACATTCTTAAGGTCAAACCGGTTGCGAATACAGGTATGTACCTCAAAGACCATTGAAATTCAGTTAAATGAAATTGGGATTAGTTACACTAATTTCGAATAAGAAAATGATGCAAGTTAGTGCACATTACTGTAGTTAATTATAGGAAAGGAATTGGATATGGTTAAATTCTATCAATTCCAAATAGTAAAAATGACAAAAACCCTAGGGTAACTAGTAAAAGAGTAAAAAAATCCATGGTGAAACCCTATAATTATGAACACACTAGAGGGTAAAATGTATAATTTTTCTTGGCAGGATGGCACCTAAACAAAAGAAGGTAAATACTATGTCAGCTGGTGAAAAAGAGAAGGTTAAAAAGGATAGGAAACCAAAGAAAGAAACAGTTAGGAAAGAATTGCCGCCAGTCAGGGGATATGCATCTTTGATATATAGCATAGGGGGAACAGTTACAGATACAAACATTGGGCATTATGATTCAGAGGAGGTGTTACAAAAAATCACAGCACAAGATGCCAGTCCATACATGAGCAAAATTAGGGAAAAAGGGTTGTACAGGGCAACTGGTTTTCCATTGGCAATGGAGGCCAAAGATTTGGTATTGGAATGCATAAGTAGATATAATTTGAGTACCAAAAAGTAATGCACAATGGGCAGACTATTGTAGATTTGTCTATAGAAGGAATAGCTAGAACATTTGGCTTGGAGATTAAGGATCAAATGATGGATGTTGATGTTGATCAATATGCTGTGGATTTTACTAAGAATGAGAAAGAGTGTAGAATTGCCATTTTATACGGGTGGTATATAGCAGAAAACAAACCAAAGGCTATAGTAAGAGTGCCACATAATTTATATAGGATTGAATTCAAAGAAGAAATACACATAATGATCACGTTGTTGAGTAGGATGGCTGGATTAAAAGATGCAACAAAGTTTGAGCCATGGATGTTCTACATCATCTAGTATATCAGAGAAAAGCTTGGAACAATTCATTGGGCCAGGGCTATTAGCACTGTAATATACAAACAAGTAATGGAATTTAAGAAGAATAGAAAATTCTATCTATCTTGTTATGTGATTTATGTGTGTGTAGTTGAAATGCCACCATTGGTTGGAATTGACAGAGTGAGTACCCTAGGAAATGGCCCATGTCAAAAATTGGTTTATGATCATTATCCTGATCTGCAGGAGGAGAATGCACTACAAAAATATGCAATTTAATGATGTATTTTATACTTATTTGGTTAGAATTCTAACAGGGGATAAGGACATAAGGTTATCAGAGGAGGCAAAAAATGCCATAAGCCTTTTTAGTTCTTGGTACATACAATTCCATACCTTCATCTACATTAGAACTGAAGGATTTGAGGGAAAACCATTCAAGTTGCCAAGGTATCCTCAAGACAGATCAATTGTATTAGAATTCTCTATGTAGATTTTGAATGTGTTCAGAATGTATAAGAAGAAGTTTGGTAGAAGAAACATCAAATTCCCATGGATAATTGGTAATTATTCATGTTATAATGAGGATATAGCTCAAGAGTCAGAGAGAGATGAGATACTATGGGTTTGAGGAATTTGACTTAGTTAGACATTTTGACCCTTTCCATAGAATTCAAAACTACATTGATAAGAAATATAGACACCAAATCCACATTGAGGACTTTTGGTCAGATTGTGAGAATAAGAAAGAGGTGAGGAAAAGGGCTCATCAGAGATTGACCTTAGAGCAAATGAAAACCATGGGGGAAATTAGTGTACCCCAAGAAGTTACAAAAGATGATGGTAAATTGTTACACAAAAGCTATGAAAGTAAGGGAGTGGCGTTACTGCCCATTAATGAATCAAATTGGGAAGAGACAGTAGAGACATCCTTGGAAGTGATATCCTGATGCATGAGCATCCAGTGGTGTAAGGGCAATCTTGCATCATCCAAAAATAAGTTAATTCATAATCATTGTATTTTTTTCCATTTCTTTCCATAATTAGTGTTTCTGGTTCCATAATATCTTGAATAATGATGTAGGACTTTTAGTTTTTCCAAAACTACTAAAAATAGCAAACTGCTAGTTTTGGAAAGTTTACCTGCCATTTTAGGAAAGTTCACATTTGGGCATGGATTAAGGCGAACAGTTACAGAAAGCTTCATATCTTAAATATAAGACCTTTGGCAATGGAATCAAGCAAAGATCATTTGACAGCTAAAAGATATTAAAGTTTTTGTTTTCTGAAAAGCCCCTAAAAATTTATGAAATGAGATATGAGGCACTAAAACATCCCAAAACGTCCCAAAAAATTGATGGAAATCCATTTATGGATATTCAGTGTGATAGTTCACATCACAAGCTTTCTGGCACTTAAAACGGTTCGTCAATCGGACACCCAGATCAAAAGTTATGCTTCTCGGAAGTTGACCTACTTTTGGAGGGAGTTGCAAATTTTGAAATTTAGCTGGAGGCTGCCAAAAAGTGTTATTTATGACTATTTTGGGAACCCTGGGTAGTAGTAGAGTTAAGGGGAAAAGTGTAGAGTCAAGAATAGGTGGGAAAATAGAAACCCTACTTGATTTGGGGTTACAGAAGGTAGAAGATTCCAGAGCCTGGTGATGTGTAGCTGTAGTGTGTTGCAGCCTATGGAGGATTGATTCCTCTGATTGTACTTGAGCTTCTGTAATGTAATGAGTTATCCAAATCAATAAAAAAAAGTTCTATTTTCTATTTGCAATTTCTATTGTTGTGTTTTTTATGACTTACCCCCTTCATCAAGTGGTATCAGAGCAAGGGTTCTTGAGTGTGTAGATAGATTGCCGACCGTGAGGCAGTTTGCACCAGGACCTGAGGTTGTGGGTTTGCTGTGGAGATCAAGATGCCTCCACAAAGAAATCATATTGGGACGAATACTTTGATTGAAGAGGGTTTTATATCCCTACAAAGGTAGATCGATGCATTGTAAGAGGAGTTGTGAAGAGGGTTTGATCCGAGAACAAGAGAAGAAAGCGAGGATGAAGCTGAAGAAGAGCTATCTAAGGAAGAACAAGAAGTTGTAGGAGATCCTGCAGAAGTTAGGTTGTTGAGGGTCATTTTGAAGATTAGAAATAGGCCCATGATCAAGGTTTCTACATATTCTGGAGATTTGAATCTAGAACAACTTATTGATTAGATCAATGACATGGATGAGTATTTCGAGTATGAAGATGTGGAGGACCTAGATCGGGTCAATTTTGCAAAAACAAAGTTGAAGGGCCATGCCAGTATTTGGTGGAAGCAGGTCCAGTTAGAGAGGAATAGAAGAGGAAAAGGAAAGCTCACTAAATGGGATTGGATGGTGGAGAAACTAAAGAAGTAGTTCATTCTTGTGGACTATGAGATGGAGTTGCTGAAGAAGCTACAAGGTTGAAGCAAGGTAACAAGTCTGTTAAGGAGTATATAAAAGAATTTTATAAGATCACTATTAGGACAGGCCATGTAGAGGCCAACAAGGAGAAGGTAGACCATTACATTAATGGGTTTAGACCAAGTATTCAAGAGGATCTGAGCCTAGACAAAATGACCACCATAGAAGATGCGTACCAGTTTTCCCTGAAGGTGGAAGAGAAGATGAATAAAAGATTTGATAGAAAATAATGGGGAAGAGGTCAAGGAGGAAGGACTAGTGGAAGGCCCTATGGAGGTCATAATGAAGACCAAAAGAAAAGTGAAGAAGCTAGCACTAGTCAAAATCAGAGAGGGGATAATGCCCACCGCCTTTGTGACCAGAACAATGTTGAACAAGGAAGAGGAGGAAGAGGCAGACCTAGGCAAGGACCTGGAAGAGGAGGTTTTAGAGGAACTTGTTTCCAATGTGGAGAAGAAGGGCATTGACCATACGAGTGTCCACAACATCAAGGAAGGACAAATAGAATACCTGAAGGTAATGCACGAGTTGCACATGTAGATGAAGATGCACATTCTGAGCATTCTGATGATGTTGAGAGGGGAGAAACCCTAGTTCTCATAAGAAACTTGCTGAATGAGGAGAGGGAACCCAATCAGAGGAAGATTTTATTCCGCACAAGGTGCAAATGTGAAGGTAAGTGTTGTGATATTATTATTGACAATGGCAGCACTGATAATCTTGTTTCAGAGGAGATGGTTGACAAGTTGAAGTTGACAAGAAGAAATCATCCACATCCATATCAGATTGCATGGTTGTAGAAGGACCACAGAGCTTTGGTCAATGAGAAGTGTTTAGTGAAGTTCAAGATTGGGGACTACCATGATGAGGTGTTGTGTGATATCATACTGATGGATGCATGTAATATGCTATTGGGGAGGCTGTGGCAGTATGATAGGAGCGTTGTCCATGATGCTCGTGCAAACACATATTCCCTAACAAAGGATGGAGTTCATCATAAGTTGAAGCCCTTGAAGGAGGTGGAAGAAAAGGTATGTAGTACTGCCATAATTTGCTTGGTAGATGGTAGAAAATTTTTGGAGGGTATGAAGCATAAGTGTCATTGCTTTGCATTAATTCCTAAGATTAGTCAAGAGAAATGTGAAGATGTACCGGCAGAAATTTTAGATATGTTGGAAGAATTTCAAGACATTATCACTAATAATGTACCAGAAGGTTTACCACTAGTAAGGAAGATAAGTCATCAAATGGATTTGATACCAGGAGCTAGTTTGCCAAACAAGGCAGCCCATAGAATGACCCCTGTAGAGAATGAAGAGATGAATAGACAAGTTCATGAGTTGTTGAGGAAGGGACTGATAAGGGAGAGCCTAAGTCCATGTGCAGTACCTATAGTACTAGCACCAAAGAAAGATGGAGAGTGTAGAATATGTACAGATTCTTAAGCCATCAATAAGATCACGATCAAGTATAGATTTCCATTGCCAAGAATGGATGACATAATGGATTGTTTGAGTGGAGTTAAGTACTTCACAAAGATTCACCTGAAGAGTGGGTCTCACTAGATCCGTATCAAAGAAGGAGACAAATGGAAGATAGTCTTCAAGACAAAGGAAGGTTTTTATGAGTGGCTAGTCATGCCATTTGGGCTAACCAATGCACCGAGCACATTCATGTGGCTCATGAACGAGGAATTGAAAGAATTTTTGGGAAGTTTTGTTATTGTTTATTTAGATGATATTTTAATTTTTAGTAAGACTTTGGATGAGCATCTGATGCATATCAGAAGAGTTTTGGAGAAGATGAGGGACGATAAGTTGTTGATTAATCTAAAGAAATATACTTTTGCAAAGGAGTTGGTATACCTAGGATTTGTTGTCTTAGAGGAAGGTCTTAAGATGGACCCAGAGAAGGTGAGAGCTATTCTTGAACGGCCTACACCAAGGAATGCCACAGAGGTATGATCTTTTCATGGTTTGGCAAGTTTTTACAGAATGTTTATCAGAAATTTTAGTAACATTTGTGCACCCCTGACTGAGACAATGAGAGGGGATAGAAAAGAGTTTAGATGGACTAAAGGAGAAGACAAAAGATTTGATACATTGAATCAAAAAGTCACAGAGCAACCTATTTTGGCACTTCCAGATTTCAATAAGGTATTTCAGGTAGATTGTGATCCTAGTGGTAGTGCTATAGGAGTTGTTTTGAGTCAAGAAGGTAAGACCATTACCTATTCTAGTGAGAAGCCTAATGATGCCAAGAAAAAGTATTCTATTTATGATCAGGAATTTTGTGCTATAGTTCAGGCTTTGAAAAAATGGAGACATTATTTATTTGCCAAAAGAGTTTGTTTTATATACTGATCATCAGGCTTTGCAGTATCTTAATAGTCAAGGAAAGTTAAATCAAAGACACTTACAATGGGTTGAGTTTTTGTAGAGTTACACTTTTGTTTTGAAACATAGGAGTGGGAAGTCCAACAAAGTTGTAGATTCCTTGAGCAAGAGGTAAAATTTGTTGACATAAATGAAGATAGAGGTTGTTGGGTTCAATGAGCTCAAAAGTTTGTATCTTGAAGATCCATCTTTTGCAGAGGCTTGGAAATCTTGTTTGGAACCTATTACTTTGGACAGGACAAAATGGTTGGATTTCATAATTCAAGATGGCATGTTGTTTAGAGGAAGTCAGTTGTGCATTCCAAGGAGTTCCATTAGAGAGAACTTGATTAAGGAGAGGCATAGTGGGGGATTGGTTGGACACTTTGGTCGAGATAAGACCATTGCTATTGTTGGTGAGAATTATTATTGGCCACAGTTGCAACAGGATGTGAGGAAATTTGTGTAGAGTTGCAGAGTGTGTCAAATGGCAAAAGGAACAAGTCAGAATACAAGGTTGTATTAGCCACTACCTGTACCTGAGAAGCCATGGGATGACATTAGTATGGATTTTGTTCTTGCTTTACCAAGGACATAGAGAGGACATGATTCTATTTTTGTGGTGGTGGACAGATTCTCAAAGATGGCACATTTTATTCCTTATAAGAAGACTAATGATGCTGTTCATATTGCTGAATTATTTTTCAGAGAAGTGGTGAGATTACATGGTCTACAAAAGAGCATAGTTTTAGATTGAGATACCAAGTTTGTTGGTTATTTCTGGAGGACATTGTGGAAGAATTTGAAGATAGATTCGAAGTTCAGTTTTACACACCATCCACAGACTGATGGATAGACAGAAGTGGTGAATAGGAGTTTAGGTAACCTGCTATGATGCTTAGTAGGAGATAAGCCCAAGGGATGGGATTTGATTTTACCACAAGTAGAATTTGTTTACACCAATTCTATCAATATGAGTATTGGTAAATCACCATTCCAAATTGTATATGGCAATAGCCCAAGAAATGCTTCTGAGTTAAGGAATCTAGACAAAGGAGAAAAGACAAGTGCCGAAGCTGAAGGTTTTGTAGAACATCTGAAGAATTTGCATGAAGAGGTGAGGAAGCACATTAATAAGATGAATATTCAGTACAAGGCTAAGGCAGATTAGACGAGGAGATATAAGGAGTTCCAGGTAGGAGATGAAGTCATGGTTCACTTGAGAAAAGAAAAGTTCCCAATTGGAACATACAATAAGTTGAAAATGAAGAAATTTGGACCATGCAGAATCCTAAAGAAGCATGATTCAGGAAATGCATATGAGGTAGAGCTACCAAGTGGGATCAATATTTACCCTATTTTCAACATTGCTGATTTACCAAAATATCATGAAGGTGGAACAGAGGGTGGATCAACAGAAGCACAGTGGAGTATTCTAGCATCTACTTCAATGGAGGAGATAGAAGAGATCTTGGATAGCCGTGTGAAAAGAAGTACTTGGAACATGCAATATGAAGAATATCTGGTGAAATGGAAAGGAAGGCCTATTGAAGATTCTTCTTGGTTGTCTAAGGCAAAGGTTGACCATTTGAGTTTTTCTCACACAAACATTTGAGACGTGACAGGGTCACTTCTCAAATTACCCTAGGTGTTTGATGTAGGAGCATCCAGTGGTGTAAGGGAAATCTTGCATCACCCAAAAAGAAGTTAATTCAAAATCATTGTAGTTGTTTCCATTTCTTTCCAAAATTATTGTTTCTGGTTCCATAATATCCTGAATAATGATGTAGGACTTTCAATTTTTTCAAAACTACTAAAAATAGCAAAGTCCCAGTTTTGGAAAGTTTACCTTCCATTATAGGAAAGTTTGCATTTGGGCATGGATTAGGGTGAAAAGTTACAGAAAGCTTCATAACTGAAATATAAGACCTTTGGCGAAGGAATCAGATAAAGATCACTTGTGAGATGAAAGATATTAAAGTTTTTATTTTCTGAAAAGCCCCTAAAATTTTCCAAAATGAGATATGAGGCACTAAAACATCCCATAATGTCCTAAAAAGTTGATGGAAATCCATTTATGGATTTCCAGCATGATAGTTCACATTGCAAGCTTTCTGGCACTTAAAACGGTTCGTCAATCGGACACCTAGATCAAATGTTATGCTTCCCGGAAGTTGACCTACTTTTGGAGGGAGTTGCAAATTTTGAAATTTAGCTAGAGGCCACCAAAAAGTGCTGTTTATGACTATTACCCTAGGTAGTAGTAGAGTTAAGGGGGAAAGTGTAGAGTCAAGAATAGGTGGGAAAATAGAAACCCTAGCTTATTTGGGGTTACAGAAGGTAGAAGATTCCAGAGCCTGGTGATGTGTAGTTGTAGTGTGTTGCAACCTATGGAGGATTGATTCCTCTGATTGTAATTGAGCTTCTATAATGTAATGAGTTGTCCAAATCAATAAAAGAAAGTTCTATTTTCTATGTGCAATTTTTTTTGTTATGTGTTTTATGACTTACCCCCTTCATCATATCCAAGCCAGTTATTTTGTTTTCTAAGACATGGTTAAATGATAAGATGGAAGAGATTAAGGCTTAGGGGATTATAGCCACATATCAAAAGAAAGGAAAGAAGAGAGAAAGATAAAATGAGGATGAGTTACTATGTTTCTATGAAAAGAAGAGAAGAATTGTAGAAACTGCAATTCTTGACAAGGATAAAAATGCAACACGTATGGGTCCTTATGCTCTGGGTATCACAGTCGCCATTCCTTCAGGTACATTCATAGAAGAAGGGACATCAAGCCAAGGAGCTAATGTGGAATAGGTACAAACACTAAAGGTTCCTATAGAGAAAGTGCAAAACCCAGAGGTGCCAACAAAATAGCGTACAATAAAAGTTGTGATCATAGATACCCCAAAAGGAAAGGCACAGATATCCACCGTGATAGTTGATGCTCCATAGGTAGGAACAAGACAAAAACCTGTATCCATTGATTCTACACATGAAGAGAGAAGACAAGGCTACATAATTTAGTCAAACAAGAATTGATTGAAGAGAAGCTGCAAGAGTCAAAAAGCCAAGAGGTCAAAAAGGTGAGTGAAATTGTAGACATTGACAATGATAGTAGTGAGGAAGAAACACAATTTGGAGAAAATATAGGGGTAGAGGATGAAGAAGAAGAAGAAACATCAAAGAGCTCCCCTATACTGGAGGAACATAGTGCTCAAATGTCTATGAAGAAGACACAAAACCCAATGCCAAAAGATGAAAATATACAAGAAGACCTGGAGACAGTGGACCCTTTTGGTCAGCTTGTGTCTGTAGAAATCATAAAAGAAGTGCAAGTTGTTGCACAATAGGTAGCAGAAGCAAAAAAAAGAAAAAGAAGAAGAGAAAATTAAAGAAGAGATGGGTGTATCTTCAAGCCAACCATCATAGGCAGAAAAGGCAAGCATGCCTGAAAATGTACAAGTTCAAATTGAGGTGCAAACAGGGGAAGTAATGCCATTAGGCATTTTTGGTATTAATGTGTCAAGTGTTCCTAATGTTAATATTGAACAAAGCAACCAAGAAGAGAACTTAGAGGAAGAGGATACAGAGCAGGATACTGGAGAAGATACAGAAAAGGAGGAAGAGGAAAAGGAGAATGAAGAAGAAGAGCCACAATAGCAATACAATGCATCACCATCACCTCCACATGGGCAACCACCTCCAGATCAGAATCTTTCACCACAACAACCATGGCAACAATAATAATAGGAACAAATAGAGATAGAGAAACCTCAAGAAGAGGTGATAAATGAAAAAGGGATAGAAACTAGCAAGGAAGCACCAATTTGGATAGGCTTAGAGGTCAGAAGAGAAAAGGCAGAGGTGTAGCTAGTCCCTATAGATATAAAAAGCTTATTGGGTGGTCACACTTCATAAAAGGAAAGGAGAAAAGTAAGGACCATGTCTGCTATAAAGAGAAGCCCATCTGGATCAAGAACTCTAGAGTTGGTCATACCCTAGAAAGACAAAGCAAAGGGAGAAATGAGCCTAGAGGATTGCCAGTTGCTTAACATAGATCTTGGGCATGTGACCAAAGAAGAGCGCATTATAGAATGGGAGGACATGAACAAGGTAACCATTGAGATGATGAGAAAAGATAAGGATACATTTGATTATTTGAAGGGACACATTGTCCAATTATAGTAGTTCATTCATGGGATGTTTGACCCCAATGTTATCATGCCAGATTTACCTGTAGACATGGCCATTTTATCAAAGGATCAGGTGACTAAAATGGAAAATAAGAAAATTGAAGAAAATATTTTTGAAGAGTGGCTCAGTACATTTATTCAAAAGGGACAAAACACATTAAGGCAGGCAATTGCCAATTGGGTCATTGCCCTTACATAGAAAAACAAATGTTGTATCATTATACATCACTACTAATCAAGAGTGAAAGAAAATGGTTATGAATTGAAGTAGGTTGAGGCCATGAATGAGAGAGTTGAATAATTGATAAAATAAGGAATAATAACACCTCAGATATCAAAACAAATACCGAAATATAGATTAGAGTTGAAATTTGAAGAGGACATTTTAAGAGGTTGCATTGAAGATACTCAGGATTTGGAGGAAATGGCTGATGATATGATAAAGAGACACATGAAGATAATACAAAGACTTATTGGGCATGAGTGCCTAGAAACACCAGTGTATGATGTGGGATTGGTGGTAAAAGAATTCAAGTCCATTTACTCACCTTGCCTAGAAAGCCCTTCAGATAATCTGAGTACAGAGATGATTGATTCCATCATGGAATTAAATGTCAAGATAACAAAGTACCAAATGAATAGAGAAGATGTAGAGAAACAAACAAGGATATTGAAAGAGAAATTTGAATTACAACAATATGCATGGATGGAAAGCCAAAGGAGTACTCATACTTCTATGGTAGCATTGATGGCTAGGTATGCACAATACTTGAAGAAAAAGGGGGAAGATTCAAACAAAAGCACTAGCGGCAGCAGATAATTTCCTTTTGGGATATTTCAAATGCTTTGTTGTTTTGTATTTTTGTCTTTTGTGGAAGTCAGCAAATGGAGAAAGTCAAGAGAAATATTTCATGTTTAAAAGATCCTAATGGCATCCTTTTAGCCAAAGGGAATATTCTTAGAGATATTTTGAGGGGCGGTAAGGAAATGTTTTCCACCATTGATTTTGTAAGTTTGAACTAGAACCATTGATGGGTTTTTTGTAACCGTAGCAGAGGGGGATTCAAATCTATTTAAGGAACCATGCTACTTGTTTTTTTAATTACACAGGGATTCATAGCATTTAGTCTTAGACTGTATTAGCAATTTTTACTGGAAGAGGAAGTGATTCTTAAGTGAATACTTTGAGCATTTAGTGATTTAGAGAGGAGGTCTCATGTGTCTGCATTAAGGAGTGTGTGGAATGTCACATCTCTTTTAAGTATCTGTAAAGACGTTGTGAGTTCTAGTAATTGTGATTAATTCAATAAAAGTCATAGCTACATTGTAAACTCAAAATGACTTCATATATCAAATGAATGCAAACTTCAGAATTTTGCATCGAATTCAGAGTGTTTTCTAATTTAGGTGTTTGTTTGATGTATTTTCTTTGAAAGATTGAAATTCTTTATGTATGTTCATGAAAATGCTCAGGATTTACATATAGAGTTTAATTGTTGTCAAACTGTTCAAGATCATTTAAGCTTGTCATACGTGGATAGCAGAATGTTAGATCCTGTCTAAAACAAATGCTTCTAACTCTATCTTTTTCTAACTTTTCCCAAAAAGATCTTTAAACAATTAGCATGCATGCAATTATCTAAAGGAAATTGTTCTTGATTTGCATAAATACTGGTGAATTATAATGATCTTAGCAGTTTTCATATAAATTTGAGGTACAAAGTGGGTTTTATCCATATTCATGTAAAGCTTTGTATTAAAATGGTAAATACATGCAAAGGATCACTAATCATAGTTTAATTTGTAGTTATTTGCAGAATAGAAGTAAATACAGTCAGTACACATATCTCAAGTTATGTAAGGCCCCTTAAAAATAACAACTTCACATCAAACACTGAATGAGTCCAACACAACCATGACCTGGTTAACATAGCCTTGGAATTGAGAATTATTTTCTGATATTTCTCCATATTCTTCAAGATAGATTAAGTTCTTTGTGAATGTATCTCTTTGTTATGCATGTGTAAAAGCATACATCAATAGTGCCCTTATCAGTAAACTGGATAAAGACTAAACTATCCAAAAAGGTTCAAGTTTTTCATATTTCACTAATAAGGCAATAAATAGAAGCAAGGAAGAGAAAGTTCATTAAATAAGATTTTTTCCGACAAAGAGACAAGGTCTATAATTTGTAAAAATGCAAATTTTCCATTGAGGCAAAGATGACTAGGGATAAAGCTGGAAATTGACTGAGGAAAAGGGAAAAGATTCCTTTGTCAAAAAAACTGATGGAAGGCCTAACTTTCCAAAAAGTTGGAATATTTTGAGATTCACTGATAAGGTGATAGAAAAAGAAAAAGCAAGGCACCCAGAAAAGGTTTGAAGATTTAGAGATTTGCCGATAAGGCAAATAGATGAAGGTGCTAAAAAGGAAAAAGGGACTTGGTTTGACAGAAATGAAAGTGGTTGATAAAGAAGAGGAAAGGACAAGGAGGAAAATGGCACCAAAGATATAGTTCAGAAAAAGGTAAAATTGCCAACAAGAGAGAGAGAAGAAGAATGAGGCACTGCAATGCATGGTTCTAAAAAGTGATATTTTACCAATAAAGGGCAAGTAAGGCTAAGCTTGAAGAAATCAAATTCTTCCAACTAAGAGATGAGATAAGAAGAAAAGAGATAATTCAGCAAGTAAGGACACTGCTGACAAGGGCCAAGTTTTAAAATGTGGAAATTTTTTGATAAGGCAAATACAGATACAGGAAAAAAATGTAGCGGATGAAGGAGTCTGCGAATATGAAGACAGGGCTGATAAGAAGTAGAGGATGCTTATTATGCATAGGGTATAGTCAGTGATAAGGTGGCTCAAATAGTAATATAGGAAAACACATTGGTAGTGTTGTAAATACTTGAAATGGATAATTCCTAGAATGTATGCCTTGATTGAAGGAGTATAAATGTAGATTTGTACTCAACATTAATAAGTTGCAGGCCAAAGTTGTGCAAGTTGTTCAAATAGTAAAATTCATCAATGCACAAAGGAAAAATTAAATAAGTCAATGTTGCAGGTGGTAGGGAAAGATTAGAACCTTCCCTCTTTATTGATCAGAGTACAGGAGGAGTGCAAGTGATCTCTTTCTGATTATTTTGTAGAAGTGGCAGAGCATGGATTCTCTCCTCCAACGTGCAAATCTTCTGACAAATTTGGAAGTGAAATTAATATGGTGTGGGTGCAGTCCTTGATAGGATGTGGCACTTAGGAGAATGGAACGAGTTGAAAATGCATTATATGCAGAAGTTTGAGTTGTAATAGGGGTTGGTCATTTTGGTAATTTTCTCAAGAGAATTGTGAGCTCCTAGAGGTAGATCAAGAAAGGATATTTTGTAGTATTTTGTTTATACATGAAACAGTCATGAAGTGTATGTAACATAATTTACAAATCTTTGTATCAAATTATTGTTTTTCTACAATACTATAGGTGTTTTTCTTAGAAAACCATAATCATAGTTACAGTTTGCTTTTGCCACATTTAGTGGTATGATTGTAAGCTCTGATTTGATGAATGTGATAATTCTTAATCCATTTCCAAGCTTTTTAAATGGTCATTTTAGTATTGCATAGGGAAGAACATGGTATAATGTGGGATTGTTAAGTATTTTCAGTAATTTGGTATTGATTTCATTGCATTTGATTTATCAAATAGTCAATGTGATTGTTTTCCTTTGTTTCACATTAGACTCTGCAGCCCAATGGATAGGCACCAGTCTGAGTAGCCTTAGATCACCCATCTTAAAACAAAACAATACATCATATCTTTAGAAGTAGGAGTAGTCTTAATGCATCATCATTATTTAGGATTGCCATTATTAGCTATATAGGGGTCTTAAAACAACCATCTTTTCTTTGTACAGTGACAGATTTGGGGCTAAGAAAGCAATTCAGGTTTGGTTGTTATTATTTTTAGTTGTTTATCTAGTCTAATTTTCATACATACTTAGGTACAATACCCCTTGGAATATCCCTTCAGAGTTTAAGCTAAGATCGAAGAGCAGAGGAGATTACCCACTCCTATCAGTTGGCCAGAATTGCCTAAAACTTATTGATAAACCTCTTCTTATCATCTTGACGACAATCCCTAACCTAGGTGATTTAGGAATGTTTTAGAATTTTGAGTTGCAGTCATTTTGGGAATGAACATTTTGACACCATTGTGGGGGAGCCAAGATTTGATTTCTCATCATTTTGATTTTGAAATATAGTGTTTGTTTAATTTTTTCTTCCCAATAGGAGAAATGGTGACTCTATTTTAATAACCCAGAAGTAATTTTAGTTTGAAGAGAGTTACATAATGGATAGAGGAAGAAACCAGGATTAGCCTGGATGTGAGGAATATACTAGTAATGTTGGAAATAGAAGGAGTAGATTTAGGGTAAGAAGACCCAATGTGGTACCTGCAAGAGATGCCTGAGATAACATATTTGTTAACCTTAGAAGCCAATACAACTATACCTCAGAGGACTTTATTGATAACATGCTCAAAATAAACATAAGACATAATAGAAGTGAGTATGATGTAAGAATAAATGAGAATGTTATTGGCAGAGGAATTAAAGATAGATTGTATGATCCACATTTTAGAACATTTGGGATGCCCAGTAATAATGAAGAGGTATATCAGGATGCCAAGCATCCTGATTCTTCCACAAGGTCACTTGGAAGTCAGCATTACACTATCTCTAATGAGGATGATCAACAACAATAGCCTGGTAATGATGAAGAAAGAGAAAGAAGGATCCAAGATGAATTGGATTTGCTCGATCAGATGCTCAGAAATAGACAAAGGGAAGAGTAGGCTTGACTTGAGAAAGAACAAGATCAACTTGCCCAACAAGGCTTAAATCAGAATGTATAGCAGCAATGTGCACATCAACATCAATACAATCAGCAGAATAACCAGAGACAACAATAGCAATGTCAAATGGGATAGTAGGGCATAAATCAGGCCCCTACTCAAAATATTAATATTCAGCCACCACATAATCAAGTTAACCCGCAGCATGGAAACATTCAAAACATTGGGCATGTACAATGAAGACAAGCACATAGGTTTATTACACAGAGACAGCCATTGGGAGCTAAAAGGTACAAGCAGCTCAATTTCATTGGTATTCCTAATTTCCCTAATCTTATTCCAATTGAGATTAGAGGGAAGATTCGAAGATTTCAAGGCAATAATGTTGTCACTGGTGAGGAACACTTGAGATATTTTATTAATGTCACTGATGAATATGAGATTGAAGATGAAGATGTGATAATGAATTTCTTTATGCACCCATTGGAAGAAAGTGCAAAATAATGGTACAAGGCTCTCCCTGATAACAACATTGATTCTTGGGAGGAGTTCATGAGATTTTTCAGACTATAGTATGGGGATAGGATTGACCCCAAGTTTGCCATCCATGAGCTTACAACCATCAAAAATGTCATCAATGAGATAATTGCTGATTTTAACAGCTGCTTCACCATGACTATGAGAAAGGTACCTACTCACATGAGACCCAATGAATCATTGTGTTTAGTTTTATATTGTGGTTCATTTGATTCGAAGCTTGGTTATTGTTTTAGGGAAAAGAATCCACAAACATTAAAAGAAGCATATGATACAATTATAAATATTGAGACTAATGTGAGACCTTTAGGGAAGCACATTAAAAGTGCTGATGTGAAGTTATCCCAGCCAGATAAGCCTGTTTTTAATAAACCCCTTACTACTAATGATAAGTTAGACAAACTTATGGGGGTTGTGAAAGATTTGTCATACAAGGCTGCTAGAAATGACAAAGGGTTGCAATCTCAGGGTGCTGCAACACATTTTTAATGAAGGTCAAAGAATAGACCTTATAATAATGATTGGTCCAAGAGACCACACCAGAATGATAGATAGGCTGCCCCCAGGCATATGAGTTTCAAATAGCTTCAAACGGACACCCCTGATCCTTTGAGAAAAGATCAAGTTAATTTTCAAGATGAATCATTATGGTCTCAGGCTTGTTTCCTTCTCCATGACCCATCAAATTGTGCGGTGGCTCATTCATTGAGTAGAGAGGAAGAATTTCCAAATGAAGAGGGTGCAACTGAGTATTATGAAGAAGAAATAAATCAGTTTGATTGTGGAGACTATGAGCAGATGGGTTAAGGTGTTGATTATGATAGTTATGAAGAAGATGATCATATTTTTCAATATGATTATGATGAAGGTCCAAATAGGTATCAATTGTTAGCTCATGATTTTAGGCATTTAAAGGATCTTATGCAAAAAAAATATCAGCAGTCCAAGCCTTCAAAAGAAGACATGAAAGCCTTGACTGATGCAACCATCTTGCAAGTCCAAGGAGGCTATCAACTAAGAAATAGAACTTTCCTATTCACAATGTCCCTGCCAATGAATCAAAATAGCAAAGAGTGAATGTGAATAAGGACAAATGCAAAGGGAATGTGGATCAGAAGAGTAGTAGTGCTCCAAGGAAAAAATGTCCCTGAAAAAGAAGAAAACCTCAATGCCATCTCCAACAGTGCAACAAAAGTATGTTCAAAAGAATCCAATGCCAACTGTGCAACCTGTAGATACCACACCGGTTCTAGGGGTTCATTATCCAAAAGGTGGTTATAAGCATGATCGGCCTCAGACACAAAAAGGACCAGAAAAGGGGAAAACAAAGGATGAAGGTAAGGATATCTCAACCAATCAAATCATCCCTTACATTCCTACTACAAATGATGTGGCTATTTCATGTGATACTCCTTTGCCCAATTATCTCCCTATTGACATGGCTCAAGTTTTCAGCCAAATTAGAATTTATGTGCTAATTGTGGAACTGCTCAAAATCCCTAAACACAAAGATAGGGTAGAGTCTCTAATTACTGTTATAAATCCACAAAAGTAACTTGTGGTTGTTTCCAACAGTAATGATGAAGGTGTAGGCAATGATGAAACATTAGAGGTTTACTTAGGATCTTCCATGGTTAATAGAAAGATGGATATATATGCCTTTTATACCACTCTGATTATAAATAGATGGTTGTTACACAACTGTATGCTTGAATCAAGGGCATCTAGTAATGTCATGCCTCTAGAAATTATAAATGAATTGGGACTGAAGATGTCCAAATCTTGTGGCAAGTGCTTTTCCATGGATTCTAGGGAGGTTAATGTGATTGCTCTCATCAAGGATGTTGAGGTCCAATTAGCTACTTACCCAGACAAATCTTTTCTCATGGACATAATTATTGTGGACTATCCAGCCAAGTGGGGCATGTTGTTATCAAGTAAGTGGTTGGCTTCTATGGGTGGTAGTATTTAGATGGACCTATCATATGCCACTATTCCTATCCAGGGCATGGAAGTGAAACTATATAGGGAAAAGAAGGTGGAAGATGAACACATAGAGGATAGATATAAAACAGAAGAGAATCATGTAAATTTCTTTGACACTAAAATAGACCATTTTATGGCATATTGCAGTGATGATGGTCCTCGTGTGAATGTTTCACCTTCTAACCCTATTGCAATTGTTTGTGGTACATGTTGGTTTTTTTCCAGACTAGATGCTTACTCCCAGATTCCCCATAAGGTAGCCATCAATGATCAATAGGATCTCTGGGCCAGGGGCCAACAGTGTAAGAGATAGACTCTATATTTTATCTTCTCTTCTTCTTCAGGCTCTGCAAAACCTAGGGGGGTATTCCCTACTCAACATCCATGAGGATATGCATATAAAGGCTGGGATGCTGACAAAAAGCAAATAAGTCCTCCTGTAAGTAGACCAAAACTGTAAGATAAGAGCAAAGGGGCTGGCTTTGGGCCTATTTGCAGTTGTAGACAGAGGACTTGGATCCTAAAACTAATTCTAATGTCCTAATGGTTGTTTTAGAGTTTGATTTTGATTTTATATTTGGATTTAGAGCTGAACATGGTATATAACACAGACACAAATCTAGATCGGTGCCTATCCAGGGCCGCCTGGAGTCAGTAGACATACACCTGTGAATGATCAGCATGAACAGCTAAAACTAGATTTCAGGGGGACACATGTGATACCTGCATTACAGATATCTCCCAATACAAAGTGTTAAGCCATCTATACTTATGGCATCCCTACTACAATATACCCTTCCCAATGTTCAATCTGAGAACAATTTAATCTACCCCTTGAGCAAAAGTTAAGAGATCAGACATTCAACACAAGAATTCTATGTTCTAGAGTCTCAAACATTCCTCAAATATCTAGACTCAGAAGAAAGATACATGCAATACTGGAGACAGAATTAACAAAACACATGCTAACATAGCATTTCTCATATAAAATTAACCATGAAATTAGTGGATTCATGCAAAAACATACAACAGGAGATACACAAACTCACAAGTTTTGCTGCATAGAGCAACCAAATCAGCTATATTACATTACAGAGCCAAAATGTTCAACTTTCAACAACCTAAACAATGGTAACACAGTCTACCTATATTGGCCAGAAAGTGTACCCACAGTAATTAATTACATGGTTTGACAAAAAACCACCAGATACAGTCCTCAGAAGGAATGGCGCTCAGAAGTTATTGCTGCATCAGACAGAAAGTAGACAAGGGTGGCCTTGAGCCCTGTGCTGCCACCTGGAAGTCTTCATCCAAAAATCGGGCAACCTGATCATGTGTACCATCGCCCATACCCCTGCTACAATCACCATTTATGGCTCAACCACCCGCGACCTACTTGGGAACCGTCGCAGCATTCAACAAGAATCTCCTGCCAAAATGTGTTTTATCGCAATTTCAAAAATGCAGGGAAATTAATCCCACATGCATGCTGCCGAGACCACTTTAGCACTTTATAAACATAGCCCCATGCATATCAAATGTTGAGCGCTTTTGCTGCGCTCGACCCAGGGTCCTTCACCCAAAGCCCCATCGCCTAGACCTACACCATCGGCCTAGCAAAAGTTCCCCCGGCTGATAGACCAACTCTCCTCGATGGCCACCAAAACACCCTCATCGGTGAAACCTCCACTGTCGGCCCAACGACTAATTCTCCTGCTGACAACACAAGTCATGCCAAAGACTACTTCATAATCCCTTGTCGCCAAGACATAGACCATTGGCACACCAATGAAAGCTCCCACCGATCTCAATAGTCTCACCGACCGCAAACTCCACACTCCCTTCATTGGCCAAAGAAAGACCATCAGGTTAGCTCTCCACACTCCCACCGATAGTATGAGTCTCTCCGATGACTAGCTCGCACCCCGTTAGCAGTTACCAGTCCACCTTCCTCATCCATCGGTATGACCAAAACCATCGGTGAACCACAAAATGCCCTCGCTGATAGAATCACTCCTGTCGATAACACATTGGCTTGTCACCTCCGTCAGTGTGACTTACACCGTCGAAATAGCATCTCAAACCTATGCCGATACCTGTCATCATGCCGATGCATCAACAAGCTAGACTTTGCCCCTTGGTCGGCCAGACACATGTTGATGACCATACACACCTTCCAAGCTCTCGTCGGCCAGACCATCCATATCGGCCAAACAGAAATGAAGCCTGCCGATAATAACGATCACCCCGATGAGACCAAAATCATAAAGCATTGAACCATTAAACCAGTTCAACCCAACGGTTCAATGTGGAGGTTCAACCATGCCGATTGGATCAAAAAGATGAGCAAAGGATTTACTGACGAAAAATATGGAACCAAAGCCCACGAACCGTTGAACCATTGAACTGGTTCAACCTGATGGTTCAATGTGGTGGTTCAACACACAATCAGAGCACTTCAAAAAGAACTTTCACCGATGACAAGTACTCTGATGAACAAGAAGACTTAGGGCTCAAAAAGAAAAAACCCCCCAACATGCAGAAACAACCTCCAGACCAAAATGAGTGCCAACACTGGCTCTGAATGGGGACGTGCAGGTGCAAAACTACAGCGAGAACCAGATCTCCAGGCAGACCAAGAAAAAACCAAAAAAACATGAACTGTACAGGGCATTTACAATATATACATACTTTTTACACATGTGCACAGAGATGGGCCATCATGCAAAATAAAACTTGAGGAACTGACCATGCATAGGAAAATCCAAAGCTTCACCATCTAGGGCCTGGAGAAAATAAGAGTCCTCTCCATGAGTGCTACAAATATGATATGGGCCCATCCATAAGGGTTCAAACTTACCATGTTTACCCCTGTCCTAATTTTTTACATTCCAGATGAGCACTAGATCATTGACTTGAAACTTCCTTTTTGTAGCTCTCCTATCAAACTAATATTTCACATCTTGTTGTCTCTTGAGGTTAATCTGGTGTGCTTTCCTTCTGTTCTCATCCAGTGCAACTAGCTGATTCACTCTTTCTGTCATGGAGTCTTCAATCTCCTCATCATTATCCTGGATAAATCTATAAATTGGCAGGAGATTGTTTATGGGCAAACTGGCTGATGCACCATATACTATTTCAAAGGGTGACATCCCAATAGCCTTTTTTATTGTCACTCTGTTAGCCCATATTGCTAACTTTAATTTTGAGTCCCAAGCTCTCTTGTTCTTGTCTAGTATCCTCTTGATAATTTTCATGATGCTTTTATTGCTTGATTCTGCTTGACCATTTCCTTGTGGGTGGTATGGTGATGCATATGATAGATTTATCCCATACGTGTTGCAAAAATCAACAAATTCATCTGATCTAAAGAACATAGCATTATCAGTGACTATCTTGAATGGTACTCCAAACCTGATGATAACATTTTCCAGTATGAAATCCGTCACCACCTTACTTGTAGCTCTCTTAGTTGGAATGGCCTCAATCCATTTGGTAAAGTAATCAATTGCCACCAAAATCCAACTGTGTCCCCCACTTGACTTGTCTACAATTTCCCCTATGAAGTCAACTCCCCATTGCTGAAATGGAGCATCCACAGTTACAATTCTGAGGGGTAAAGCACCATCATATCTCAACTTTCCTGAGAATCTTTGGCAAGGGTCACACTTCCTCACTAACCTTTGTGCATCTGAAAAGAGAGTGGGCCACCAATATCTAGCTTTGAGAATCTTATGAGCTGTTGTTTGGGCAGTATAATGTCCACCACACAATCCCTTATGCATGTCATTCAAAACATTGTTAGCCACATCCTCATCCACACACCTCAGCAGCACACCATCAGGGTTTCTCCAGTATAGCTCATCTTGAACAATAACATACTTGATTGCATGTAACTTTAAAGTCCTCTTTTGACTATCATTGAAATGGGAAGGACAATTCAGATTTTGCAAGTAATATATAATATCCTTATACCATTCAGATCTTGATACATCTGCACTCTCATTTTGGACTGCATTAACTTGGCATGCTTCCAAGTTTGACTGTGCCATCATCTTGGCTAATCCTTGTCCTCTTACCAACTTGGTAATTTGTATCTCTATGTTGAACTCCTGCAATTTGTTTATCCATCTACACCTTCTTCTAGTCACCTCTTGTTGAGTGAATATGTCTTTGACTGTTGCATGGGTACATATGCAATTATATGTGATCCTACCAGGTATGGCCTGAAACTTTTGATGGCTCTGACTAATGCATATGCCTGTTTCTCCATGATATCATATTTCAATTCAGAAGCCTACAAGGACATACTGAAGAAAGCTATGGGTTGCTCAAATCCATCCTCATTTTTCTATAGCAAACATGCAGCAACAGTGTGAAAGGAAGCAAATGAAAACAATTGGAATGGCCTAGAAAAATCAGGAGATTTAAGAACAGGGGCCATCTTGATTGCCTCTCTGATACTCTAAAATGATTCAATTGCTCCACTTTCTCAGTGGACAGTTGCATCCTTCTTCATCATCTTGGAAATGTTCCTTGTGGTTTCTGCAAAGTTGGGAACAAATCTCCTAACAAAATTTATCTGTCCAAAGAAGGACTGAACTCCTTTTATAGTTTTTGGCATTTGAATTCTGTCAATAGCAGCCACTCTCTCTGGATCTATCCTAACTCCATCCTTGGAAACAATGTGCCCCAGGAGCTTTCCTTCAACTACCCCAAAAGTACACTTCTTCAGATTTAAAGAAATGCCATACTCCAGTGCTCTTATGAAAATCTGCTCTAGATGCAAACAATGTTGCTCTTCCTTCTTTGAATAGGTAGTCAAGTCATCTTGATATACAGCTAGGCTTGAATCAATCAACCTTGCAAAAGCAAAATCCATTGCTCTTTGAAATGTAGCACTTGCATTTGTTAGTCCGAATGGCATTCTAACATATACATAAGTTCCCCATGGAGTGGTGAAGGTAGTCTTATATTGTTCTAATTCTTTTACCTTCACCTGATTATAACTTGAAAATCCATCCATCATGGATACGAGTTCACAACCAGTCACTCTCTGCAACATAGCCTCCATATTAGGCAGTGGATAGTTATCCTTTAAAGAGGATACATTCAAGTTTCTAAAGTCAACACAAAGCCTAATATCACCATTCTTTTTTCTGACTAGGACAAGGTTAGACACCCAAGTTGAATGTCTGATTGGCACAATTATTCCAGCTTCCCTAAGCTTTTTGAGTTCTTCTTGCATTTTTGGAGCTAAGGTAGGATTAATAGGTCTTTACCTCTGTCTAAATGGCTTAGCTCTAGGCTTCAATGGGATCTCATGCTGGAATAAGTCTTCTCTATAGGCTTTGAGGTCCTCATATGACCAAGCAAAAACATGTTTATACCTTTTCAGTAATGCAATCAGCATACTCCTAATGTGTGGTTTGAGCTGTTTACCAATGTATACCTTCTTGGGGGCCTGAGATGTCCCCAAATTTATCTCTTCTAAATCTTCCTTGTTTGTGGGAGATGTCTTTGTGACCAATTGATCTCTACTGTCAAAAGCTCTTTCTAAAGCTACTAACCCTCTAGGGATTTTATTAGTCTTCAATTGAAATATTTCTTTCCCCACAAGAGTTTCTTTTCCATCTATAGTTTCTACAAAAGCTTGGAAATCAATTTCTTGATTCTCATATTCATCTATGCAGTGCAAAAATTTTAACAAGTCCCTATCATCATTAAACACTTGCCAACTGCATATGTTCTCTGGTACTGCAGGCCTGATTTTAACTTCTACATTTGTAACATCTGACAAAGTGATGTCATCTGGCCTTATTGCAACATTAGCTAAGAAATCAGCCATAACATTCTTTGATCTCTCTACCCAGCCTATTGAAAATGCATCAAATAGTTCAATGGTATCCCAAACAGCATGCTTGTATTGTTTCAATCTTTTGTTCTTTGAAGCATACCTATCTCTAATTTGGGATACAATCAACTCAGTATCCCCAAATACTCTTAGCATTTTGATTCCATGTTTGAGAGCTATATTTAGGCCTAAGAGTAAAGCCTCATATTCTGCAATGTTGTTTGTGCAAACAAACCTCAGCAAGAAAGAGAATTTGAGGAGCTTACAAGTTGGAGATAGGAAAACAACTCCAGCTCCAGAGCCTTCTTTTGCACAAGCTCCATCAAAAAACATAGTCCATAAACCTTGCTGGTCCAGCTCTTTAATGCAGACATTTTCCTCTTTATCTTCCCTATCATCTGAGATAACCTTGAAGTTATCACAGTCAGTGTTTATAAAGCATATCTATTCCTCTGCTTCTTGGTCTTCCACTATCTCTAATGATCTTTCTTCTCTGATCAGCTTAACATCCCTGCCATTCATTGGAATCATGGCAGGTCCAACTGCATACTTCCACCAATTAGTGCTGCCCATCTTCTTGACAGCAACATACCATACTATGGCTTGATGTCAACCACTATTATATTCATTTTATATCTTTTTTCAGGAAATGCTGCCAGTTTAAAATCTACATCCTTCATGATTCCAATAACTGGTACCTCTCTGGCATCCATAGCATAACATTTTCCACATGCCTTGTCAATTTTCAATCTAGCTTGTTGCATGATGGCTAAAGGCATGATATTTGTAGATGCTCCAGAGTCAAGCATACAATTTCTGATTATTTTTCCATTTATAACTAGGGATACATAAAATGGTTCCACTTGTGAGGGGCACTTTGTCATAGTCACTCCTAGATAAACCTCAGGAGCCTCATCTTCTTCATTGCACATGACATGCTTCTCACCCTGGATCTGAACATTTTGTTTCGCTTGAGAAGATACTCCTGAAATTAGGGATACTGTCCTATTCTTGATCTCTTCAACCTTCATCAGTTCCATAAGTGGGACAGAGACTTTTACCTGGGAGAGGACTTGAGCTATGTCAAATGGAGCATAATTTTGTATAACAGTTGTAGCTTGCTCCACAATCTTATTTTTATCCAGAACTGATTTAGCTTTTACTTTCATAGTTCCCTGATCATCATTCTTGTCTTGGGAACCTTTACTTTGATCTTCAGCCTGGGGGACTCTATTTTCTGGTCCTTGAGATTCATGACCTGTTCTATGTCTAGAATTCTATTTATTATTACCCCACTACTTTTTTGTGGTTCAATCCCCTTATGACCATGCACTAGCTGACCTGCAGAAATACCTTCTAGCTGATGTGGGCTACTTATCTGAGTTTTACCTCTGAGATTGTAGTTACTCTTGACTTGGGCCACTGCTGTAGCTGTGAGTGCCCTAATTTCCTCATCAGAAGGTCGTTGTAAGTTACTCAAAAAATTGTGTGAGCTCTGAGCATACACATAGTTTTCTCCATTATCTTCTTCATAAGAATCCTGTTGACAAGCCTGAATTCCATTATCTGTACTCTCATCAGCATCATAAAGAGGGTATCCATTGTTTATGGACATCATATTAACATCATCATCTTGCACATAATGTGGCTCATTACATTCATTACAAGATGCAACATTATCATACAAGGACTAAGCAATCATACACTGTGACTGTGAATGTGGCATCTGACAAATTATACACCATGGAGTATCATCAACAATATTTATAGCTTTCTTTAGAGGATGAGGAGTTTCTTTGACATGTTGAGCTCTCTGATTTGTATTGTTATGTGGGAATATAGGCTTACCATTATGCCAATTGGTATTATAAGGCATATCATGCAATGATGGTCTCTTTTCCTGCCTTTGGTAGACTTGCCTATCAGGACCTATCCCTTTTTCACTTCTAGCTAGTCTATAACTTAGGTCCTTAACAACATTTGCCAATTTGTCTATCTTATCTTCAGGGGCAGATGTATTACCTTGAGTGTTCTGAGGCTTGTTTGGATTCTACAGAATTTTCATATCATCCCTTCTGTTTGTCTTGCCTGATGATTTCCTGTTGTTCTCAATATTCACTGCAATTCTGAAAGCATCCCTGATAGTAGCAGGACTTTTATCTCTTAATCCATATGCAGTTTTTGCATCAAAGGCATTGATATACAATATTATGCACATTGGTTCATTTGGCCTCATGTGATGTGGCAATTTGTTTAACACTTTAGTAAATCTTGCATTAAAATCTACAACTTGCTCATTTGACCCTTTAGTGATACTGGTAAACTCATTTACAAAAAAGCTAGGGTCAGTTTTGTCACCATATTGCTCCTTGAACATCCTTTTAAAATCATCCCATGATGAAATACTCCGGTCAGCCAGATTCTTGTACCATTCTCTTGCCTCATCTACTAAAGATTGCATGAATGACTTCATGAAAACATCCTCATGTTCAACCTCAAAGTTATCCATGACATTTTGAAAAGCCTTTAGATGATCTTCTCCTCACACAGTGTTGTTTCCTAAAAATTTAGGTACTTGTAGCCTTAGATGCTTGTCAATGGGGTTAGGATACCTAGGAATACCATCAAACACTAGCTGTCTGAATCTATCTAGCTGCATGGGCTGTCTGTCAAACTAATTAGCATTAATGTTTCTGCATTCATTCTAGTTTCTTACATTGTTCAGTGGTATCCTAGCATCATTCACATTTTGTCTTTGATCATTATGTTGATGTTGCACTTCATTTCTTTGCTGATGTCTCTGCACATTTGCATTCTCAAGGGCAGGAATTAAATCATTTTGGGCAGTCCTTAAAGATTGCACTTTCTGCCTCATGTCATCTCTGATTTTCATGGCTTGTAGATATTCTAGTTCTACTCTCAAATTTCTAATTTCTTCAGCTAACTGTTCTTCTTTAGGCATAGAGGTAGATGGTCTCATACCATTCTGGTCATCATCTTCATCATCCCTCAGAGACTCTGCCTCTTCAAACCTTTCACTAGGGTCTAGAAATGGGCGTTCCTGGAACACCTCTGACCTCATTCTCACGCTACCACCCTGTTGCCTCTCATATGCACCCTGAATATCAGCTTCTACATTTGAAAAGTAAGGCACATGCTATCTTGATGGCCTAGGGTTATCTTGCATATCATCATTTTTTCTGGGGGAACTCTCATGACTGACTGAGACAGCTCCCTTTCTTCTTACATCATTCTTCTTGTTACTGGTAACTCTTCAAATAAAGGATTTTGTTGGGATCTTCTCCCCTGCATATAAATTTTACTTTGACCGGTTGGGAGATTACTTCAGAGTCGCCACCTATTACTAGGAACTATTTTCTTTTGTAAATCAGGGTTCTTTCACAAATTCCCCAGCAGAGTCACCAATTTCTGTTGGTTTTTTCCCAAACTGGATGCTTACTCCTAGATTCCCTACAAGGTAGCCATCAATGATCAACAGGATCTTTGGGCCAGGGGCCAATAGTGTAGGAGATAGACTCTATATTTTATCTCCTCTTCTTCTTCAGGCTTTGCAAAACCTAGCGGGGTATTCCCTACTCAACATCCATGGGGATATGCATATAAAGGCTAGAATGCTGACAGAAAGCAGATAAGTCCTCCTGTAAGTAGACCAAAACTGTAAGATAAGAGCAAAGGGGCTGGCTTTGGGCCTATTTGCAGTTGTAGACAGAGGACTTGGATCCTAAAACTAATTCTAATGTCCTAATGGTTGTTTTAGAGTTTGATTTTGATTTTATATTTGGATGTAGAGCTGAACATGGTATATAACACAGACACAAAGCTAGATCGGTGCCTGTCCAGGGCCTGGAGTTAGTAGACATACACCTATGAATGATCAGCATGAATAGCTAAAACTAGATTTCAGGGGGACACATGTGATACCTGCATTACAGATATCTCCCAATACAAAGTGTTAAGCCATCTATACTTATGGCATCCCTACTGCAGTATACCCTTCCCAATGTTCAATCTAAGAACAATTTAATCTACCCCTTGAGCAAAAGTTAAGAGATCAGACATTCAACACAGGAATTCTATGTTCTAGAGTCTCAAACATTCCTCAAATATCCAGACTCAAAAGAAAGATACATGCAATACTAGAGACAAAATTAACAAAACACATGCTAACATAGCATTTCTCATATAAAATTAACCATGAAATCAATGGATTCATGCAAAGTCATACAACAGGAGATACATAAACTCACAAGTTTTGTTGCACAAAGCAACCAAATCAGCTGTATTGCATTATAGAGCCAAAATGTTC
Source organism: Cunninghamia lanceolata (assembly GCA_027924645.1). NCBI lineage: Eukaryota > Viridiplantae > Streptophyta > Pinopsida > Cupressales > Cupressaceae > Cunninghamia > Cunninghamia lanceolata. Next base: position 10,017,811 of record BSBN01000112.1, on the reverse strand, counting down.
AACTTTCAACAACCTAAACAATGGTAACATAGTCTACCTATATTGGCCAGAAAGTGTACCCACAGCAATTAATTACATGGTTTGACAAAAAACCACCAGATACAGTCCTTAGAAGGAATGGCGCTCAGAAGTTATTGCTGCATTAGACAGAAAGTAGACAAGGGTGGCCTCGAGCCCTGTGCTGCCACCTGGAAGTCTTCATCCAAAAATCAGGCAACCTAATCATGTGTACCATCACCCATACCCCTGCTACAATCACCATTTATGGCTCAACCACCCGCGGCCTACTTGGGAACCGTCGCAACATTCAACAAGAATCTCCTGCCAAAATGTGTTTTATCGCAGTTTCAAAAATGCAGGGAAATTAATCCCACATGCATGCTGCCAAGACCACTTTAGCACTTTATAAACATAGCCGCATGCATATCAAATGTTGAGCACTTTTTCCGCGCTCGATCCACGGTCCTCTGCCCAAAGCCCCATCACCTAGACCTACACCATCAGCCTAGCAAAAGGCCCCCCGGCTGATAGACCAACTCTCCCCAATGGCCACCAAAACACCCTCGTCGGTGAAACTACCACCGTCGGCCCAACGACTAATTCTCCTGTCAACAACACAAGTCACACTGAAGACCACTTCATAATCCCTTGTCACCAAGACATAGACCATCGGCACACTAATGAAAGCTCCCACCGACCTCAATAGTCTCACCGACCGCAAACTCCACACTCCCTTCATCGGCCAAAGAAAGACCATTGGGTTAGCTCTCCACACTCCCACCAATAGTATGAGTCTCTCCGATGACCAGCTCGCACCCCGTTAGCAGTTACCAGTCCACCTTCCTCATCCATCAGTATGACCAAAACCATCGGCAAACCACAAAATGCCCTCGCCAATAGCATCACTCCTGCTGATAACACATTGGCTTGTCACCTCCGTCAGTGTGACTTACACCATTGGAACAGCATCTCAAACCTATGCCGATATCTGTCATCATGCCAATGCATCAACAAGCTAGACTTTGCCCCTTGGTCGGCCAGACACATGTCGATGACCACACACACCTTCCAAGCTCTCGTCGGCCAGACCATCCATATCAGCCAAATAGAAATGAAGCTTGCCGATAACAACGATCACCCCGATGAGACCAAAATCATAAAGCATTGAACCATTGAACCGGTTCAATCTGACGGTTCAATGCGGAGGTTCAACCATGCCGATTGGATCAAAAAGATGAGCAAAGGATTTATTGACAGAAAATATGGAACCAAAGCCCACGAACTGTTGAACCATTGAACCGGTTCAACCCGATGGTTCAATGCGGTGGTTCAACACACAATCAGAGCACTTCAAAAAGAACTTTCACCGATGACAAGTACTCCGATGAACAAGAAGACTTAGGGCTCAAAAAGAAAAAACCCCCCAACATGCAGAAACAACCTCCATACCAAAATGAGTGCCAACAATACATTTGATTTCTGGATGTTGTACTTTGATGGTGTGTTTTCTAAAGAAGGTTCAAGTGTTGGGATTATTTTAACATCCCCAAATGGTAAGAGATCTTGCATGTCTTTTAGACTAGATTTTCAATGCACAAATAATTTGGTAGAATATGAGGCACTATTGTTGGGTCTTAACATGGCTCATAGACATGATATCCAGTGCTTGGGAATATACAGTGACTCAGAGATAATTGTACAGTAGATAAGAAAAACTTTTTCTGCCAAGGACAACAGACTAAAAACATACAAAAATGTTATATGGGATACTATGGAGTTGTTCAATGCCATTGGTATTGAGTGGATAGACATAACAAAGAATGAAGAGGTGGATGCCCTGACTATAGCTACATCTAGATATAATCCTTAGTCAGATTTTCTTCATGACCATCAAGATGTTTAAGTACTTACAAGGCTAACTATTCCAGATATTGTATACAATTGGCAAGTCTTCAATGATAGCAATCAGATTTTTAGTTTCCTAAACTGCATGGATGAATTTGATAGTCAAGTAATTGACTAGTAGCCTATGGTTGAAATGGATAATGGTAAGGAAATATTATTTAGCAACAAGGTGGTGCAATTGAAGACCAATACCATTCCCAAGGGACTGGTGGCATTGGAGAGGATGATTGACACTGATGACCAATGGAAAGTAATGATAAACCAGTTCAAGGAGACAATGTAGAAGCTGTCAACCTTGGAATAGAGGAGGCACCAAAGATAGTTTACATAGGCAAGAAGCTAAAGCCTCATGCAAAGCAAATGTTGATTGCTTTATTGAGGAAATTTAGAAAGTGTTTTGCATGGTCATATGATCCCCCTTCATCCTAATGCAAAACCATTTAGGTAGAAATAAACGCCTATAAATCCCACCATAGCTCCCAAAATGCAAAAGGAGTTGCTAAAAATGAAAGAGGGAGGTATCATCAAGCCTATAAGACATTCTAAGTGGGTGTCTAATATTTTCCTAGTAAGGAAGAAGAATGGAGAGATTAGACTATGTGTTGACTTTAGAAATCTAAACATTAAATCCCTCAAGGATAACTATCCTCTTCCAAGTATGGATCATCTTCGGCAGAGGGTTGTTGGTTTAAAATTGATGTCAATGATGGATGGATTCTCAAAGTATAATCAAGTGTTGGTCAAGGAGTCAGAATAGTACAAACCAACATTCACTACTTCTTGGGGTACATATGTATGTCTAAGAATGCTATTTGGACTTAAAAATGCAGGATCTACATTTCAAAGAGCAATGGATGTGGCCTTTGCTGGCCTCATTGACAAGGTCATGGCTATTTACTAGGATAATCTAACTGTATTTTGAAAGGATAGAAATGATCATTGCAAGCATTTGCAATTGATTTCTGAGAGATGTTTGGAGTATGGGATCTCTTTAAATCCCAAAAAATGGCAATTTGGAGTTGAAGAAGAAAAGTTTCTGGGACACATTGTGTCAAAGGAGGGGGTCAGAATTGACCTAGACAGAGTTAAGGCCATTGACCTTATCCCCTAGCCCAAAAAATCAAAGGCATTCAATCTTTCCTTGGGCAAATTAATTTTGTCAGGAGATTCATCCCTAACTTCAATGAGAAGACTAAGGCCATCTCCAAGATGCTAAAAAAGGGACAATCCATCATATGGGACAAGGAATCAGCTAAAGATTTTCTTTACATAAAGGAGGCTCTAAAAAATGCACCAGTGTTGGTAAGCCCAGACTATTCTAAGCCTTTCTAGCTCTTTTCTTTCACATCATTTTATATTGTGGATGATGTGTTATTACAAAAGAATGAAGTTGGATTTGAGTAGCCTATAGGATTTTTTAGTAAATCCTTACAAGATACTGAGTTGAATTATTCTATTATGGAGAAGCATGCATATGTATTGGTCAAGGCCATGAAAAATTTCAGATCCTATTTCCCTCATTGCTCATTAGCTGATAATCCATGGTATAAAGATATTATCTTTTACCTTGTAAACATGCATTGTCCTCCAGGCATGAGTGCCACTCAGCAAAGGACCCTTAAGCTCCAATCTTAGAGGTATTTATTAATTCAAGGAGTATTAATATAGAGAAATCATGAAGGACTATTGCTGAAATGTCTGAGCCAACAACAATCAAAAGCAGTCATTCAAGAATATCATCAAGGAATATGTGGCGGGCATTTCATTCCAAGACCATAGTGCATAAAATTATTATAGTAGGCTTCTGGTGGCCAAGTCTCTTCAAAGATGTTGCCAAGAAAGTCAAAAAATGTGATGTCTACCAACACTTCTCTGGCAACATGAAATTCACTGGAGCTCTACCGCTTTTGCTAGTTATAGTTGAAGCGCCATTCTAGCAATGGGGTATTGATTTTATAGGAGAAATTCAAGGGAAATCCAGCAATGGATTTAAGTGGATCCTTGTAGCCATTGACTATTTCACCAAGTGGGTTGAAGTAATCCCCACTCATAATGCCACATCCAAGGCATTGGTGATTGATTTTCTTATGAACAATGTGATAACCAGATTTGGAGTGTCATCTAGAATTGTCAGAGATAATGCCATGTGCTTTAGATCTCAAGATATAATTGATATGTGTTCTAAATATGGAATTAAGATGATTCATTCATCACCATATCATCCCCAGAGTAACGGACAAGCTGATTCCAACAATAAGAGTCTCATGAAGATCATAAAGAGGACATTGGGCTAAAGAATAAGAAAATATGGGATGATAAATTGAAATATGCTCTATGGGCTGATAGGATAACTTTCAAGAAATCCATTGGAAGGAACCCATTTGAGCTAGTATATGGAGTAGAGGTAATAATTCCAATGTAATTGGAATTACCAGTATATCAGCTACTGCAACAAATAAGAGAGGATGGGTATGATGCTTTGACATTGAGAATGCACAAGTTGGCTAAGTTGGATGAAGCTAGAAGGATGGCACATGATAGAAACCTTCTACAATAGAAAAAGGATGAACATTTGTTCAATAAGAAAATAGTAAAAAGGAACTTTCATATTGGTTATCTGGTTCTCCTATGAAATGCAAAATCAAAAGACAAGGGTAAGCATATCAAGTTTGAGCCATTATGGTTGGGCCCTTATTAAATTGATGAAAAAGGTTGACATGATACATATGTTACATTCAGGATAGACAACTGAGAGAGGGGGGGTGAATCAATTGTCAAAAACTTTCTTCCAATTAAACACTTAAATCCACTTTAGCATATTAATAAATCAATCATGAAAACATAATGCATTGAATCAAGACCAGAAACATATCAACACATAAGACACCAAGATTTTGACATGGAAAACCTGGTTAAGGGAAAAACCATAGGGTGATTAACCCAGGATTGTATTCTCTGTTAGAAGAATAGAAAGAAAAAAATGGCACATGCCAATTAGGGCTCACTACCTAAACACACTTCTCACAAGAGGCTCACTGCCTACAAGAGACACACTGTCTAAAAGATAATAAGTATCACATACTTGAACTGGAGAATAGCATCTTCACCATGCTTGAATCAGTTCCATTTAAGCCCAAAAACTTCTGCTCTATCTTTTGCTCTCTTCCTCGCTACCACACTCACATCTCCACAAGACACACTTTGAAATGACTTTAAAACTTCTTATTTATACAAGACATCGACTTAGGAATAATCATCTAAGTCGACAAACATCTACAAGAACATCCACAAGATGTGTAATTCATCTGGTCAGCCAAACATAAGAAGAACACCATCATCCGGAAGTTATTCTTTAATTGCAAGTTCAAACTCTAATGCGGACCACTAACATGAATTGGACATGATCTAAAGACCACCACAAGCTTGCTTGAATCACCAAGAACATCCACACTTCATCTGCTTACTGAAATCCTTATCTCCTTCATCCAGAACCTCAAGAACACAAACTATCATCACTGTCACAATGGAATTGATGCTTGTGGACCTCCAGACCACTAACAAATTGAGTTATCACTTCACATGGACTTCCTAAACACTCCACCAAATTCGTAGAATAGGATATTGCATTTCCTGATCCCACCAGACCTATCTGTGTCACTCTGTCACCTCTGAACACCTGCCGGAACTGGTTTTACTTGAGCAACCACAACTTCTTTAGATCTTCATGCAAACCTCTAAAATCTTTACTGGATCATCTTAAGACTTATATCTACAAACCCTTTGAACCGTATCCTCTAATAGTCATCTTATCTTGGATCTTTACCTTACTGTCTTCATTGTTCTTCTCTATTCTTGATATGACTAATTTTCTCAATATCCTCAGCACATAGCTCATCCAATCCTTGTCATCAATGCAACAGGAGTATTTTGACATCAATGACAACACCGGTTAGGCCCATACTTGCAACAATCTCCTCCTTTGTCATTGATGGCAACATATGATGTGAAAAACTATTTTAACCATCAAGACAAGAACTTCTCCTTAGAGTCACAACTCCCCCTATCAGCAACAACCATTCACATGTCTTCTCTTCCTTTCCTACTCCTCCTTTGATTAGCAACCACTTGTTTTTCACATGACTTATCTCCCCCTTTGACATCAATGGCAAAGGGCACATACTTGCAATTCCACCACTTCAAAATCATATCTACTACCCCCCTGAGTAGCAGCTCCCCATCATCAATCCGGATCACAAGATATGACTGTGATATCCACCAGACTGATGCACATCAGTGCACCTTAGTTCATCACTGGAGGGACAATAACCCCTAACTTCCCCTTGAGATACTCAAAAGAGTCCTTAGGTAGAGGTTTAGTAAAGATGTTTGCAATCTGATCCTTGGAAGGCACAAACTCTAATTTGACTTCATTCTTGTTCACTTGTTCTCTTAAAAAGTGAAACTTGATGGATATATGTTTAGTCTTTGAGTGCAACACCAGATTCTTGGAAATATTTATTGCACTTGAGTTATCACAGAAGATTGTGATAGGCTCCTCATACTCCACTCTTATGTCTCTTAGCATTTGCTTCATCCACAAAACTTGAGTACAACTACCTACTATTGCAATATATTCTACTTCTGTAGTGGACAAAGATATTGCCTCTTGTTTCTTGCTCAGCCAAGAAACCAATCTCTTCCCCAAAAAGAATGCTCCACCACTAGTACTCTTCCGGTCATCCACATCTCTTGCCCAATCTGCATCTGTATATGCATGAAGAGAGAAATTATGATCTCTAGGATACCACAAACCATACTCAACTGTCCCTTTTAGATACCTAAAAATCCTCTTGATTGCCATAACATGAGATTCTCTAGGATCAACTTGAAATCTAGCAAGAAGACCAACAACATTCATAATATCAGGTCTGGTTTGAGTGAGATACAACAATGCTCGAATCATTAACGTATACTTTTTTTGATCAGTCTTAGGAGAGTCATCATCTTTGCGTTTCCATGGGAGTAGACATTGGTTTTGATTCTTCCATCCCAAATTTCTTCAACAATTCTTTCACATATTTGGTTTGAGAAATGAAGATTCCTTTCTTAGTTTGAATGATTTGCAGACCCAAGAAGAAATTCATTTCCCCAAGCATGGACATCTCAAATTCACTTTTCATTTGATTTGCAAAGGTTTTCCACATACTATCTCTTCCTCCAAAAATGATATCATCAACAAATACTTCAACAATCAAGATATTTTCATGATCAATTTTGAAGTTTAAATTACTGTCAGCAGTACCTTTGTTAAAACCAATCTTTAGAAGATGCTTATCCAATCTTTCATGCCAGGCTCTTGGGGCTTTCTTGAGTCCATACAAAGCTTTCTTCAACTTGCAGACCATATCACCATGATCAGACAATTGAAATCCATCTGGTTGCTCAATGTATACTTCTTCTTCCAAGTCACCATTCAGAAAGGTAGATTTGACATCCATCTGATATACTTTGAAATCCTTGAAGGTAGCAAAAGCAATAAATAATCTGACTACTTCAATTCTTGCCACCGGAGAAAAAGTTCTTCAAAATCAGCTCCTTCTATTTGAGAGTAACCCTTGCAGACCAATCTGGCTTTATTTCTAATTACTTCACCAACTTCATTCAGTTTGTTCCGAAAGACCCATTTGGTTCCAATCACATTCTTGTTTCTAGGTCTAGGAACAAGATCCCAAGTGTGATTTTTTTCAATTTGCATCAGCTCTTCCTCCATTGCTTTAGTCCAGTTTTCATCATTGCAAGCTTCATTCACTGTCTTAGGTTCAATCTTTGAAATTAGACAATATTCATCTGAATCTTGAGCAATCCTCCTTCTTGTTTATACACCTTTGCTTTTATCACCTATGATCTAATCTTCAGAGTGGTTCAGTCTTACATACCTAGGAACTTTGGGAGTTTCTTGCACTTCTAATTCTTGATTAGGCTCATTATAACTCATCTCTTCTTCCTGATTTACCGGATCAGTTTGATTCTAAATTTTAGAAGGGGGTTGGGCTCCTTGAATCAGAACACCATTTTGATCATCTTCATCATATTCATAAAACCTTGAAGGTTTTTCAATTCCTTCATCAACCTTCACATTTGTACTTTCTATAATCTTTCTCAGTCTCTTGTTATAACACCGGTATGCTTTGCTTTGAGTAGAGTAACCCAAGAATATTCCTTCATCACTTCTAGCATCAAACTTTCCTAGATCTTCATCTCTTTTAATGTAACATTTGCTACCAAAGACTCTAAAATACCTCACAGTAGGAGTGATGCCAAACCAAAGTTCATAAGGAGTCTTACCGGTATTGCTTTTGATTTGAACTCTATTGAGAATATAGACTATAGTGTTGACAGCTTCTCTCCAATAGATTTGAGGAACATTTGCTTCCATCATCATGGTCCTAGATGCTTCCTAGATGGTCCGGTTCTTTCTCTCCACTACTCCATTCTGTTGTGGAGTCCTAGGAGCAGACAACTATCTCTTTATTCCATGTTTTTCACAGAATTCTATGAACTCACTGGATGTGAATTCTCCACCTCTATCAGACCTCAAACATTTTAATTTTAATCTAGTTTCATTCTCTACCATAGCCTTGAATATTTTGAATTTCTTAAGAGCTTCTAATTTTTCTTTCAGGAAAGTAACCCACATCATCTGGGAATGGTCATCAATTAATAACATGAAGTATCTATCACTTTGCACACTCCTTGTTCTTGCTAGACCACATAGATTAGTGTGAACTAAGTCCAATAATCTGGTAGAAGATTGTTCCTTGCTTTTGAAAGAGACTCTGCTTTGTTTCCCCAACTGACATTCTTTGTACAAACAATTTGTAGGTTTCACCAATTTTGGAAGATCTCTTATATCCTGAGTGTTGCTTATCTTGATGATATTATCAAAATTCACATGACACATCCTCCTATGCCATAACCAACTCTAATCAATTTGCACAAATAGACAACTTTTACCAGTACCAACTAAATGCAAGATATTACCTTTTGTCTGAGTACCAGATGTAATCTCTATCCTGGAACTTTCAAAGATCTGGCATTTTCCATTCTTGAATTGGAGATCATAGCCTTTGTCCACCAACTATCCAACACTAAGAAGATTGTGCTTGAATCCTTCAAAATACAGTACATTACTAGTTTTGTTCTTTCCATCAAAGGAAATAGTTCCTCTACCTCTGATTCTAACAACAGAATTGTCACCAAACTTTACCACTCCTCCTTCATACCTTTCCAAATCTAAGAACTTATTTTTGTCACCTGTCATATGGTGAGAGCATCCACTGTCAATGAACCAATCATCCTTTTCTTCAACTTGGGTAGCCAGAGCTCTTTCTACAACTTTATGATTGGCAGATTCAGAGGGCATTGGATCTTCTTCCTTGATGGCAATAAACACCCAATCACTTCCAGATTTGTTTCCTGTCTCTGATTCATCATCTGTTACTCCTTCATTATCATCCTCTTCATGAACATAGTAACAATTATTTTGGAACCTTGATCTGTTAGGATTTGGCCTTGAAAATCTTTCCGGACACTTTGAGGCAAAATAACCAATCTTATTGCAGTTAAAACACTTAAAAGGTAATTTCCCTTCATACTTACCAGACCCTCTTGGCAGTCTTTTTGCAATAAGGGTTTCAAGCTGAGCAGTTTCAACTTCTTCTTCCAGGTCTTTTCTTGCTTTTTCATACCATGATAGTTTCCTTGACGAGTTCTCTCCCGTATCAAACCTTTGTTTTCCTTTCACTGAAGCAGTAGCTTTGAATGCAGATTCAGTCTTTGGGGGGACATCTCCAAAATTGGTCATTTCAAATGCGTCCAATTTACCAACCAATTGATCTCTTGTGACACTTGAATGGGCTCTAAATTCTTCAATGGCAACAACCTTGATTTTATAAGAAGCAGGAAGGGATCTGAGAACTTTGCCAACAATCTCATCTTCATCCAAGACTCCACCAGCACATCTAATGCCACAAACAAGTTCATTTACTCTTGACATAAAGGTAGTGTTATTTTCATCTTCTCTCATCTTCAAATTTTTAAATTTCCCTTTCAAACTCTGTAGCCTTGCACATTTAACATACTTGTCTCCTTCATGTAGAAGTTCCAGTTTTTCCCAAATCTCAAAAGTAGTTTGTAGATCAACAACATTTGTAAGGTCTGAATCAGACAAGGTGCTTAGAAGGGCTTCTTTAGTTCGCAGATTGTTTTCAGCATCTGTGATTTCACTTGCAGATTTCAGGCCATTTTGAGGAGGCGTATACTTTATTGTAGCCATGGTCTAGTACTACATTCCCATACATTGCAAGTGACATTGCATGTGACTATTCCAAAGATTAAATTTGGTTCCATCAAACTTTAGACTATCCTTCTTATAGGACAACATCCTGGATCTCCTCAAGCGGTTAAGCTCCTTTTAGAGGAACTTAGCTCTGATACCAATTGTTAGATTTAGGATAGACAACTGAGAGGGGGCGTGAATTAGTTGTCAAAAACTTTCTTCCAATTAAACACTTAAATCCACTTCAGCATATTAATAAATCAATCATGAAAACATAATGCATTGAATCAAGACCAGAAACATATCAACACATAAGACACCAAGATTTTGATGTGGAAAACTCAGTTAAGAGAAAAACCATGGGGTGATTAACCCAAGATTATATTCTCTGTTAGAAGAATAGAAAGAACAAAATGGCACATGCCAATTAAGGCTCACTGCCCAAGCACACTACCCACAAGAGGCTCACTGCCTACAAGAGACACATTGTCTACAAGATAATAAGTATCACATACTTGAACTGGAGAATAGCATCTTCACCATGCTTGAATCAATTCCATTTAAGCCCAAAAAATTTTGCTCTATCTTTCACTCTCTTCCTCGCTACCACACTCACATCTTCACAAGACACACTTTGAAATGACTTTACAACTTCTTATTTATACAAGACATCGACTTAGGAATAATCATCTAAGTCAGCAAACATCTACAGAACATCCACAAGATGTGTAATTCATCCGGTTGGCCAAACTTAAGAAGAACACCATCATCCAGAAGTTATTCTTTAATTGCAAACTCAAACTCTAATACAGACCACCAACACAAACTAGACACGATCCAAAGACCACCACAAGCTTGCCTAAATCACCAAGAACATCCACATTTCATCTGCTTACTGAAATCCTTATCTCCTTCATCTGGAACCTCAAGAACACAAACTGTCATCACTGTCACAATGGAATTGATGCTTGCAGACCTCCAGACCACTAACAAATTGAGTTATCACTACACATGGACTTCCTAAACACTCCACCAAATCTGTAGAATAGGATATTGCATTTTTGGATCCCACCAGACCTATCTGTGTCACTTTGTCACCTCTGAACACCTACCGGAACTAGTTTTACTTGAGTGGCCACAACTTCTTCAAATCTTTATGTGAACCTCTAAAATCTTTACTATATCATCTTAAGACTCATATCTACAAACCCTTTGAACCACATCCTCTGATAGTCATCTTATCTTGGATCTTTACCTTACTGTCTTCACTATTCTTCTCTATTCCTAATATGACTAATTTTCTCAATATCCTTAGCACATAGCTCATCCAATCCTTGTCATCAATGCAACAAGAGTATGTTGACATCAATGACAACACTGGTTAGGCCCATACTTGTAAAAACATATTACATCAAAAACATGGAGGGAGAATTGTTGGAGCTGCCCATTCATGGACAACATCAGAAGCTTTACTTCTCATGAGCAAGTGCTTCCCCTAAATTTTGAAATGTAGTTAATAATCTTATTGTGCCCTAATGTTTATGACTATATTTTGCCTTGTATATAAGTTATGGCTGTAAATACATTTTGTTTGTGTTTTCGTGTCTTTTTGGTCTACGTGGAGATCTAAATCCTCATTGCAACATTGATTGTCACACATCCCCAACTAGAGCTAGTGTTGGCATCTTCAAAATTTTCCTCCCAGAAATGCCCTATTATGCCCCAAAAATAAAAAAATCCTCATTTTGTGCCTTTACCAATTGAAACCCCTTGTTAAATCTGATCTGAGATAGTTTTCAGGGGTATTTTTCTCAAAAAATATCTAAGTCAAGTTCCTTGGTCTTTCCCCTTTCTTACCTTAGAAAAATTCATCATTTCTTGCATTTGGTCAACTATTCGGTGTTTTCTCGAACTCTAACTATTTGGGGAGTTCAAAAATTTGTCAACTTGTCGATATGGCGTCAACAATAGTAAAGGAGAAGGCCCGTGGAGCAAAGGGAAAAGTTCTAAGTGGTGAAGAAAGAGAAAAGAGTCTTTGTTGGCATTATGCTTTGGTTCAAAAACTCAAAGGTTCGTCGATATGAGGTTCGGCCAACACCCTTTTCACTGACAGTAAAAGGGTCGTGGGTTAGAATGTTTCTAAGGCAAAAGATATTAAAGGATGGTTTGTCAGTAGATTGGAGAGAATTTGAACTACTCAAGCAGTTCAAATTTTTCAAAGTTCACTGACAAGGTGATTTGCCAACAAAGGAGCAACTAGAGTAGTTTGTAAAGTGAGGGATTCACCAATAAGGTAGATCAAAAGGAGGACAAAAGGCAAGGTTGGTCTCTAAGCATTTTTTCCAATAGGGCAAATTAGAAATTTGAAAATTTGGCTAAGGCAAGAAGGAAATGGTACCCTTCTTGGTAAATTGGCCAAAGACTAAACTATTCAAAAAGGTTTGAGTTTTTCATATTTCGCCAATAAGGTGATAAATAGAAGAAAGGAAGAGAAAGTTCAACAAATAAGGTTTTTACCAACAAAGAGACAAGGTCTATAGTTTGTAAAAATGCAAATTTGCCGATGAGGCAAATATAACTAGGGATAAATCCGAAAATTGACTAAGGAAAAGGGAAAAGATTGCTTTGTCAGAAAAACCGACGGAAGGCCTAACTTTCCAAAAAGTTAGAATATTTTTAGATTCGTCGATAAGGTGATAGGGAAAGAAAAAGCAAGGCGCCCAATTTTTTTGAAGATTTAGAGATTTTCCAATAAGGTAAATAGATGAAGGTGCTAAAAAGGAAAAAGGGACTTGGTTTGGTAGAAATGAAAGTTGTCAATAAAGAAGAGGAAAGGACAAGGATGAAAGTGGCACCAAAGGGATAGTTTGACAAAAGGTAAAATTGCTGATAGGAGAGAGAAGAAGAATGAGGCAATGCAAGGCATGATTCTAAAAAGTGATATTTTCCTTATAAAGGGCAAGTAAGGCTAAGTTTGAAGAAATTGACTTCTACCAACTAAGGGATGATAGAAGAAGAAAAGAGATAGTTCACCAAGTAAGGAAACTGCTAACAAGGGCCAAGTTCTGAAATGTAGAAATTTTCTGATAAGGCAAATACAAATACCAGAAGAAGAATGTAGCGGATGAAGGAGTTTGTGAATATGAAGAAAGGGTCAAATAGAAATACATGACAACACATTGGGAGTGTTGTAAATACCTGAAATGGATAATTCCTAGAAGGTATGTCTTGATTCTAGGAGTATAAATGTAGATTTGTACTCAAGATTAATAAGTTGCAGGCCAAAGTTTTGTAGGTTGTTCAAACAGTGAAATTCTTCAATGCACAAAGGACAAATTAGATAAGTCAATGTTGTAGGTGGCATGGAATGATTAGAACCTTTCCTCTTTATTGCTCAAAGTACATGAGGAGTGCAAGTGATCTCTTTCTAATTGTTTTTCAAAAGAGGTAGTGTTGATGATGATGCTAGTCAAAACAATATGAAATAAAAGTTACACAACAACCTTTATTTATCTTGAAAGATACAATAAATTCATAATGAATTTATGATCCCAAGTCTCTGTGCATTAGTTCATAATGATCTAACATTACTCAAAGGTTGATGTGTGTTGTTAATTAGTTTGGGGCCTTACGTACTTCAGTAATTTCTACAAAGTTCTTCAATATTCCTTTAAACATCATGTCCTTTATGCCTACTCTGCACAAATCTCCAACAATTCTATCAAATCCTACAACATTTAGCTAAGATTTACACAAATTAATGTGAATTTATCCTAACTTTGATGTAATTCACTTGAATCTGTCTTTGATTTAGACTGATTGTAAAGATATTACCAAATTTAATTAGTTCTTCTAATATTATCTCTATCTGAACTAATATTTGTTGTTGCACTTCAAATTTGCCCAAATAATGTACTTTGCAATAGGTATTTTACTTATACTCATGATAATTTGCATGAAATGTATTAGTATTTTCTCTAATTCACTGTATATGCTTCGAATTTGTCACTATTTAGCATATATTTACTATATTTGCTTATGATTCATCATTATATCTCAATATTTGCATGATATTTTTAATATGCCATGCTAGGGTGTTGCCACAATAATGGGTTACACTTTTTGGGACATCTTGTTTTTTGCTAAAATCACATATTTTTAGAAATTATAATGATTTAAGCCTTGCAAGGTTCTATTTAAAGGATTTTAATTGAAGAGGGTTTGATCAAACCCCCTTGGATAGAACCTCGCTAGTTTTAAACCATACCTATAATGGAGCCTCCTTTACACCTATCAAAATGATGATGAAAAACTATTTTTAATTTATCTTTTGGGGGATCAAATGAATTCATTTAAAATTTATGTTTTTTATGTATGTAGTCCTTATTATAAGCTCCCCAAAAAGTATAATTTTAAATATATTTAATTTGATTATTATATTTATTTTTTATTTCTTGTGAATATTTTTCACCAAACATCAAGTTATTTGTCCTACACACATGGAAAATTAGTAACTTAGTGAAAAAAATCTAAAAAATATCTATGCCCTAGGTATTGATGTCCTTGTTTCAACAAAAAAAAATTGAATTTCGATACATACAGAAAAAGTTATGTTTTATGGGATACGCCTATGTCTAAATTATAATTGGTTTGACTTCAAAACTTAATTAAAAAAATATATTCAACAAAACATTATAAAACCAAATGAATGCCCTATATATCGGTGTTAAGAATCTAAATTCAAAAGAATTAGAACTTTATCCTTTGTAGAAAAAATGTTATGTGCTACAGAATACACATCACTTTAAAAAAATGTTGTTTACTATTAAAAATGATGAAGGGGGTAAATCATAAAACACACAACAAAAAAAATAGAACACAGAAAATATAATATTTATTTATTGATCTGGACAACTCATTACATTACAAAAGCTCAATTACAATTAGAGGAATCAATCCTCCACAGGCTGCAACACACTACAGTTACACATCACTAGGCTCTGGAATCTTCTGCCTTCTGTAACCCCAAATCAACTAGGGTTTATATTTTCCATGCCTATTCTTGACTCCACATTTGCCCCCTTAACTCTACTACTGCCCATGGTTCCCAAAATAGTCATAAACAACACTTTTTGGTGGCCTCCAGCTAAATTTTGAAATTTGCAACTTCCTCCAAAAGTAGGTCAACTTCTAGGAAGCATAACTTTTGATCCGGGTGTCCGATTGACAAACTAGTTTAAGCGCCAGAAAGCTTGCGACGTGAACTATCATACCAAAAATCTGTAAATAGATTTCCATCAACTTTTTGAGATGTTATGGGATGTTTTAGTGCCTCATATCTCATTTCAAAAAATTTCAAGGGCTTTTCAGAAAATAAAAACTTTAATATCTTTCAGCTTACAAATGATCTTTGCTTGATTCCTTCGCCAAATGTCTTATATTTCCATTATGTAACTTTCTATAAGTTTTTGATTTAATCCATACCCAAATGCAAACTTTCCTAAAATGGCAGGTAAACATTACAAAATTGGCAGTTTACTATTTTTAGCAGTTTGGAAAAAATTGAAAGTCCTAAATCATTATTTAGGAGATTATGGAACCAAAAAACACTAATTATGGAAAGAAATGAAAACATCTGCAATGATTTTGAATTAACTTATTTTTGGGTGATGCAAGATTGCCCTTACACCATTGGATGCTCCTGCATCAGACACCTAGGGTAATTTGAGAAGTGACCCTGTCACGTCTCAAGTGTTTGTGTGAGGAAAACCCAAACAGTCAACCTCTGCCTTAGACAACCAAGAAGAATCTACAATAGGCCTTCCTTTCCATTTCACCAGGTATTCTTCATATTGCATGTCCTGAGTACTTCTTCCCACACAGCTATCTAAGATCTCTTCTATCTCCTCCGTTGAAGTAGATGCCGGAATACTCCACTGTTCTTCTGTTGTTCCATCCTCTATGCCACCCTCATGATATTCTATTAAATCAGCAATGTTGAACACAGGGAAAATATTAATCCCACTCGGTAGCTCTACCTCATATTCATTTCCTAAATCATGCTTCTTAAGGACTCTGCACGGTCCAAATTTCTTCATTTTCAACTTATTGTATGTTCTAATTAGGAACCTTTCTTTTCTCAAGTGAACCATGACTTCATCTCCTACCTGGAACTCCTTATACCTCCTCTTTTGATATGCGTTAGCCTTGTACTAAATATTCATCTTATTAATGTGCTTTCTTACCTCTTCATGCAAATTCTTTAGATGTTCTGCAAAGTCTTTGGCTTCAACACTTATCTTTTCTCCTTTGTCCAACTTCCTTAACTCAGAAGCATTTCTCAGGCTATTGCCATATACAATCTAGAATGGTGATTTACCAGTGCTCCTATTGAAAGAATTGTTGTAAGCAAATTCTGCCTGTGGTAAAATCAAATCCCATCCCTTGGACTTATCTCCTACTAAGCATTGTAGCAGGTTACCCAAACTCTTATTCACCACTTCCGTCTGCCCATCAGTCTATGGATGGTGTGTAGAACTAAACTTCAAATCTATCTTCAACTTCTTCCATAATGTCCTCTAGAAATAACCAATAAACTTTGTATCTCGATCTAAAACTATGCTCTTTGGTAGACCGTGTAATCTCACCACCTCCCTGAAAAATAACAAAGCAATATGAACAGCATCATTAGTCTTCTTGCAAGGAATAGAATGTGCCATCTTTGAGAATCTATCAACCACCACAAAAATAGAATCATGTCCTCTCTGTGTCCTTAGTAAACCAAGAACAAAATCCATACCGATATCATCCCATGGCTTCTTTGGTATAGGTAATGGCTAATATAGCCCTTTATTCTAACTTGTTCCTTTTACCATCTGACGCACTTTGCAACTTTGCACAAATTTCCTCACATCCTGCTGCAACTGTGGCCAATAATAATTTTCACCAACAATAGCAATGGTCTTATCTCGACCAAAGTGTCCATCCAATCCTCCACTATGCTTCTCCTTAATCAGGTTCTCTCTCATGGAACTCCTTGGAATGCACAACTGGCTTCCTCTAAACAACATGCCATCTTGGATTATGAAATCCAACCATTTTGTCCTGTCCAAAGTAATAGGTTCCAAACAAGATTTCCAGGCCTCTACAAAATCTAGATCTTTAGGATACAAACTTTTGAGCTCATCGAACCCAACAACCTCTATCTTCATTTCTGTCAACAAATTTTACCTTCTGCTCAAGGCATCTGCAACTCTGTTGGACTTCCCACTCCTGTGCTTCAAAACAAAAGTATAGCTCTACAAAAACTCAACCCATTTTAAGTGCCTTTGATTTAACTTTCCTTGACTATTAAGATACTGCAAAGCTTGATGATCAGTATATAAAAAAAACTCCTTTCGCAACAAATAATGTCTCCATTTCTTCAAAGCTTGAACTATTGCATAAAACTTTTGATCATAAACAAAATATTTTTTCTTGGCATCATTAAGCTTCTCACTAAAATATGCAATAGGCTTACCTTCTTGACTCAAAATAGCTCCTAGAGCACTGCCACTAGCATCACAATCTACCTGAAATACCTTATTGAAATCTGGAAGTGCCAAAATAGGTTGCTTTGTAACTTTCTGATTCAATGTATCAAATCTTTTATCTTCTCCTTTAGTCCATCTAAACTCTTTTCTATCCCATCTCATTGTCTCCGTTAGGGGTACACAAATGCTACTAAAATTCTTGATAAACTTTCTATAAAAACTTGCCAAACCATGAAAAGATCTTACCTCAGAAGCACTCCTTGGCATAGGCCATTCAATGATAGCACTCACCTTCTCTGAGTCCATCTTAAGACCTTCCTCTGAAACAACAAATCCCAAGTGTACCAACTCTTTCTTTGCAAAAATGTATTTCTTCAAATTAATCAACTTCTCTTCTCTTAGCTTCTCTAAAACTCTTCTGATATGCATCAGATGCTCATCCCAAGTCTTACTAAAAATCAAAATATCATCCAAATAAATAATAACAAAACTTCCCAAAAATTCTTTCAATACCTCATTCATGAGCTGCATGAATGTGCTCAGTGCATTGGTTAGCCCAAATGGCATGACTAACCACTCATACAAACCTTCTTTGGTTTTGAAGGCTGTCTTCCACTCATCTCCTTCTCTGATACAGATTTGGTGATACCCACTCTTTAGGTCAATCTTCATGAAGTACTTGGCTCCACTCAAACAATCCATTAGGTCATCCATTCTTGGCAATGGAAACCTATACTTGATCATGATCTTATTTACAGCTTGAGAATATGTACACATTCTGCACTCTCCATCTTTCTTTAGTGCTAGTGCTATAGGTACCGCACATGGACTCAGGGTCTCCCTTATCAGTCCCTTCCTTAATAACTCATGGACCTGTCTATTCAACTCTTCATTCTTTGTTGGAGTCATTTTGTGGGTTGTCTTATTTGGCAAACTAGATCTTGGTATCAAATCCATTTGATGACTTATCTTCCTTACTGGTGGTAAAGCTTCTGGTAAATTAGCAGAGATAATATCCTAAAATTCTTCCAACATAACTGAGACTTCTGCTGGTACATTTTCACATTTCTCTTGACTAATCTTAGGGATCAATGCAAAGCAATGACACTCGTGCTTCATACCCTCCAAAAAATTTCTACCATCTACCAAGCAAATTCTGCCAGTACTACATACCTTTTCTTCCACCTCCTTCAAGGGCTTTAACTTATGATGAACTCCATCCTTTGTTAGGGAATATGTGTTTGCACGGCCATCATGGATAGTGCTCCTATCATACTACCATGGCCTCCCCAGTAACATATGACATGCATCCAAAACACCTCATCATGGTAGTCATCAATCTTGAACTTCACTAAACACTGCTCATTGACCAAAGCCCTATTGTCCTTCTGCAACCATGCAATCTAGTATGGATGTGGATACTTTCTTCTTGTCAACTTTAACTTGTCAACCATCTCCTCTAAAACAAGATTATCAGTGCTTCCACTGTCAATAATAATATCACAACACTTACCTTCACATTTGCACCTTGTGCAGAATAAACTCTTCCTCTGATTCGGTTCTTTCTCCTCATTCAACAAAGTTCTTCTGACAACTAGGGTTTCTCCCCTTTTAGCATCTTCAGAGCACTCAAATTATACATATTCATCTATATGTGTAACTCATGCATTACCTTCAGGTCTTCTATTTGTCCTTCCTTGATGTTGCGGACACTCGTATGCTCGATGCCCTTCTTCTCCACATTGGAAACAGGTTCCTCTAAAACCTCCTCTTCCGGGTCCTTGCCTAGGTCTACCTCTTCCTCTTTGCTTACCATTGTTCTAGTCATGAGGGTAGTAGATATTATCTCCTCTCTGATTTTGACTGGTGCTGGCTTCTTCACTTTTCTTTGAATCTTCATTTTGGCCCCCATAGGGTCTTCCACCAGTCCTTCCACCTTGACCTCTTCCCCTATGCTTGTTGTCAAATCTTTTATTTAGCTTCTCTTCCACCTTCAAGGAAAATTGGTACACATCTTCTATGGTGGTCATTCTGACCATGTTCAACTCCTCTTGAATACTCGGCCTCAACCAATTAATGTAATGGGCTACCTTCTCCTTGTTGGGCTCTACATGGCCTATCTAGATAGTAATTTTATAAAACTTTTTTGTATACTCCTTAACAAACTTGTTACCTTGCTTCAATCCTTGCAGCTTCTTCAACAACTCCATCTCATAGTCCATAGGAATGAACTTCTTATTCAGTTTCTCCACCATCTGATCCCATATGGTGATCTTTCCTTTTCCTCTTCTATTCGTCTCTAATTGGACCTCCTTCCACCAAATAGTGGCATGGCCCTTCAACTTTGTTTTTGCAAACTTGACCTAATCTGGGTCCTCCACATCTTCATACTCGAAATACTCCTCCATGTCATTGATCTAATCAATAAGCTGTTCTAGATTCAAATCTCTAGAATATGTAGAAACTTTGATCCTGGGCGTCTTTCTGATCTTTGAAATAGCCCTCAACAACCTAACTTCTACAGGATCTCCTGCAGCTTCTTGTTCTTCCTCGGATAGCTCTTCTTCAGCTTCATCCTTGCTTTCTTCTCTTGTTCTTGGATCAAACCCTCTTCGCAGCTCCTCTTACAATGCATCAATTTACCTTTGTAGGGCTCTAAAACCCTCTTCTATCAAAGCATTCCTCCCAAAATTATTTCTTAGTAGAGGCATCTTGATCTCTGTAGCAAACCCACAACCTCAGGTCCTAGTGTAAACTACCTCATTGTCGGCAATCTGTCTACACACTTAGGAACCCTTGCTCTGATACCACTTGATGAAGGGGGTAAATCATAAAACACACAACAAGAGAAATAAAACACAGAAAATAGAATATTTCTTTATTGATCTGGGCAACTCATTACATTATAGAAGCTCAATTACAATAAGAGGAATCAATCCTCCACAGGCTGCAACACACTACAGCTACACATCACCAGGGTCTAGAATCTTTTGCCTTTTGTAACCCCGAATCAGCTAGGGTTTCTATTTTCCCCACCTATTCTTGACTCCACACTTGCCCCCTTAACTCTACTACCCCCCAAGGTTCCCAAAATAGTCATAAATAACACTTTTTGGTGGCCTCCAACTAAATTTTGAAATTTGCAACTCCCTCCAAAAGTAGATCAATTTCTGGGAAGCATAACTTTTGATCTGGGTGTTCGATTGAAAAACCATTTTAAGCACCAGAAAGCTCGCGAAGTGAACTATCACGTCGAAAATCTATAAATGGATTCTATCAACTTTTCAGGATGTTATGGGATGTTTTAGTGCCTCATATCTCGTTTCAAAAATTTTTAGGGGCTTTTCAAAAAACAAAAACTTTAATATCTTTCAGCTCACAAATGATCTTTGCCTGATTCCTTCGCCAAAGGTCTTATATTTTAGTTATGTAACTTTTTGTAAGTTTTCACTTCAATCTGTGCCCAAATGCAAACTTTCGTAAAATGGCAGGTAAACTTTCCAAAACTGGTAGTTTGCTATTTTTAACAGTTTGGAAAAAAACTAAAAGTCCTACATCATTATTTAGGAGATTATGGAACCAAAAACACCAATTATGGAAAGAAATGAAAACATCTGCAATGATTTTGAATTAACTTATTTTTTGGCAATGCAAGATTGCCCTTACACCACTGGATGCTCCTGCATCAAAAAACTAGTTATCAAAGGTGATGGAAAAAAATTTACAATTTAACTCCAAATTTTTTTAAAAAATATATTTAGAATCTACAAACAAAATCTCACAAACCACTAGTTCACATCATCTTCAAATTCCTAACGGTTTAAAGACTATAGGTGTGAGAAAGTGAAGATTTAGTTCAAAATGTTGATTTCAATGTTAAGTTTGGCCAAAAAGTGTAACCGATTATTGTGGGACGACCCTCCATTTGCTCAAATATGCTAAGGATATTCAATTATCTTTGTTAAATCAACATATTCTATCTATATCTGCTTGTTATTTATCATTATTTGCAATTCTGATGATGTTGATTCAATGAAATTTAAGAAAATGAACTAAAACATTCTAAATCTAATGATATTAAATGAGCCTTTGATAGCTGATCCATATGCACCATTTAACATTTCATGAAACAGAGATAAAAAAATCAAACCATGTGTTCCCAGGTCATTCCACAACTTCACACAGCTGATGCTAATCTTCTAAAGTAAAGAATGACAACAATATCCACCAATTGGTATGCACTCCAAAGGATGCATCACACCACAGTGAAATACCCAGATGACATTCACAAATATTACTAAGAATTTATGATGTAGTTGTAATCTGATCTCTATTTCATTAATATTCAAAAGCATGCATATTTACATTTTTTCTTGAGAAAGTATCATGACATTCAACAATCCTCTCTCAATTAAGTCTCCCATACTTTACAAATGAAAATCCATCTCCTTTTATAGAATAAGGAGTGGATGCAGTTACAACAATCCAATGGATAGGATCCTCTCAAAACAATCAACGGTGGCCATTTGAGAGCAGCACATGGGTGACATCAGCATCTTGACAACTAGCACTTGGAAGATCCTCAACATATTCCTCTCCTCTAGAAAGATCCATCTTAAGTTGGCCATAATTTCAATTTCCTACCACAAAAAACAAATAAATTCATCAAATATCAATACCTTAGCAAAATTAATGTGCATTCACGTTTTTAATGTTTTTGAATAGCACCTTGATTTTTTGCGAATTTCAAAATAAGATTTGTGGGTTTTGTTCTCCTTGTCGAAGGCTTTCCAGATCATTTTGATTTTTTAAATTTAGTTGAGAAAAGGGGGAGATATCGCTGTTTTAGTGAATATACAGTTGGACAGGGGATATTAGGATATCCAGTTGGTCAAAATATCCAGTTGACCAAATGTCCTGTTGACTAAATCTCCCGTTGGGAATATCAAGATATCCAGACCTTTAAGAATGTCAAGATATTAAGTTGGGTGAAATATCCATGATATTTAGAAATATGCGGACATTAAGAAAATGTGAACATCCCTGATCTTTGGGAATGTGCGGACATTAAGAGGGACAAAATAACCTGATCTGACCAAAATTTTGAATTTTGAATTACGACAAAAGATTTCTGGGTTTTGTTCCCCTCATTGCAAGGTTTCTAGATCATTTTGAATTTTTGGATTTTGTTAAGAAATGAGAGAGATTGCGATTTTAGTGAAATATCCATATGGATATGGCTATTAAAAAATATATGTATCCATATGGATATGGATATTAGGAAATATCTAGTATCTTAAGTTAATATCCTGATGGGCAAAATATCTTGATGATGACCAAAATTTCAAATTTTAAAAAATGGTTTCTGGGTTTTGTTCCCCACATATCAAGCCTTCTGGATAATTTTGAAATTTTGAATTTCATTAAGAAATGAGGGAGATATCATGATTTTAGTGAATTCCCACATGGATATCATGGATATTAGGAAATGTGTGGATATTAAGTAAATGTGAATATCCCTGATCTTTAGAAATGTGTGGTTTGACCAAACTTTGACTATGCATAACTTCTTTGTTTTGATGAATTTTGGGGTGATCCAAAAGGTGAAGTTGCTTAGAATTTGATTCTCTATCCATCCCTGTTCTTAGATGACATAGGTACATAATATAAAATTTCATCAGTATCTGGATGTGGATCTAGATATCTGAATGTCAGTTGACCAGAACTTTGACAGGCATAACTTGCTTATTTGAAGGAAATTTGACATGATGTAAAAGGAAAAGTTACTTAGAATTTGATTCTCTATCCATTGATGACCTTTATAGGGAGATATTTTGACTTGAATTTTGACTTGGATTTTGACCTGACATGACTTCTACCATTACTGCCCAAAGCGAGAAAACACACCAGCCAAGCAAAAAGTTGGGTCCCCGTTTTGCTAAGGCAAAATGGGGTGTGTTGTGAAAACTCACAAAAAGTAGAGCATGGGTTCTCTCCTCCAACATGCAAATCTTCTAAAAGATTTGGAAGTGAAATTAATATGGTGTGGGTGCAGTCCTTGATAGAATGTCGTGCCTGTTGCAAGTATGTGCTTATCAGTGTTGTCATTGATGTCAACATATCTGTGTTGTCATTGGTACCACCTGTGCTCTTGTTTTGTTTCTTTCCTATGTCGAGTTAATTTCTTTGTATTGGCTTACATAAGTGTTGAAGATAATGAGAAAGTGTTCCCAATACTGAGTTTCCAAGTGCTTTTGAGAAAATTTGCTCTTCTAGTGGAAACAGTGTGTTACAGAGTATCTTGGCTTGCAGAAGAATAGCGTAGTGCTTTGCTCCGTATATCTTGTAGATTGAATATCTTTCTCTGCAGTTTAAAAATTATGTTAAAGGATGTCTTTAGTTGCTATGTTTCAAGTTTGAGCCTCTGGTATGAAGATTTGAGTGAGTTTTGTTCACCAGAGTAAAAATTGTTTTTCTGTACATTTAGTGGTGACAGGGAGAATGTATTCTGCTCTTCATTTCTTTGCATTTAAGTTTCACAGTTTGCGGTTCTGGAATTAAGTTTGTAATGATGAAATGTGCCTTCAGTTCAAATGGTTCATGATTTGGTGCTCTGTAAGTGATCTATCTTTTATGACAGTGGCCGACAATAAAGTTCAAGTTCTCCGGTTGAAGAATCTTATGGATAATGTGTTTAGAGGTTGTGTGGATGTTCTTGGTGAGTGTAACATACTTGTGGATGTCTCTAGATCATGTTCCTACCTTTTGATTGGTCTGCAAAGTGTAATCTAGATCATGCATGAAGCGTGTTCTTAAAGGTCTTAGTGTTAACACAAGTCTTGGCTGACTTGGTTGTTCTCACTACTTGCGGTTATGATTTGGAGCTTGTGATAGTGTGTTATTGCATGGAAGAGTGCATTTGAGTCCCATCTAAGGAGTGGTTTGGTCTGCATTCATTCTTACTCTTTCATTAATATGTTTAGGTCTAGACCTATTTTTATGTATATGTGTTTTTTGACCTTGGAGATTGTTCCAATGGTTGATGATTGTAATGCTGACCTTGATGATCATTCCAAGGTTGATGAATTGTATAAATACTTATAATAAAGTCATGAAAATGTATCCAAGTGCAAAAATGCAAAGATAAGTGTGAAGTAAAAAAGTAGAGTAGAGCAGAGGATGTTTATTGTGTGGTGCAGTCACGGTAGGAGGGTTCACATAATGAACTATCTAAACCATGCAGCTAGAGTAAACACAATGGAAAAAACTCAAAGATGTAAAGTGAATACAGATTCAATTCTTCAGTATATCATAGAATTCAAATATAGATTGGCCAGTGAGATGCGGGATTACAATTAGGGTTCATAGGCCTAATTACGGAATATGCACAAGATATGACTTTTCAGCTCCTTTGCAAAGAATTCACCTATCAATAATGAATTGTTTAGGGTAAAATTAGATTTGTTGATCTTTTGTTGTTTAGATGTTAAAATCCTCCTTTCACCCTAACATTAAAGGATCTAGGGTTGAGTGGCGAGCACTCTCATACCCTACGTCACTTGCAAATGAAGGGAAACTTGGATTAGGCAATTCAATTATTAATTTTCCTTCTCTTATGTCCAATTAACCATTAAAACCCTAATTATGCAAATATGGAAACAAATTGATGAAAGATGGAAAATGCTCTTGTAGATAGGAGTAAAATGACAAATCATAGAATACCTATTTTTAGGGTTCTGAGATGGAATAGTCAGGGAAACTAGTACGGGTGCCCAAGTCCAAGGTACCTACTTTTTCAAGGAATTTGGACCTCCTTCTGACACTAATCAGCCATGTAACTTCTGTTTCCCAAAATCTATCTGTAGAGGACACTGTTGTGGGCGCCCTAGTCCTAGAAGTGCTCCTTTGTCTGACTTTTCTTTAGATCCTGAATCCTTGATGCCTGCCACTCCTTCCTGCAACTCCACTTTTCCCAAATGTGACACCTATAACCTGCAATCACAAGACTTGGTTTGGGAGTTGTGGTGTTTAGAGGCTTGCCTCAGTCAATCCCTAGAGGACACTTAAGTCTCTGAACATTGTTGTCAGATAAAGAGTATGTGCCCTTGTGAGGCAGAGGCAAAAACCAAAGGAATCAATGATAAAAGCATAATATTATGTCACCTTGTAGTGAAGCTTTCATGGAGGAAGATGCTCTTCATGCCATGAGAAGATTGATGCTCAAATCTGCAAATATCAACACATAAAACATACAAGTGTACTCTTGCAACACAATAGAAAGCCTTGAATCACCTTGAGAATGCCTAGAGTTCACAATGATCATCTAATTAAAATCTAGTTTACAAATGAATGCCTAAGCATGCTTATATATGCACCTACAAGCATTACCGCCAAGATTTTAAAAATCAAACTTTACCGTGTTGGCAAAAGAACCAACTAACTATCATAAACTGACACCCAGAAATTGGGGCTGCCCCAAAATAGGGCAGGACTAGGGCACGGGTGCCCAAGTCCTCCCCCTATTTTGGGTAGGGTACAACTCAAGGGGTCCTCCTAGGTCCCATTTTCCATGAAACCCAGGTCTCATTCCATCGGGATGCTAAATATATGAACTAAAATGTCCTAAATGCACTCTAAAGACTCGAGAGCTAAACCTTATGAGGGAAAAGCCCCCAAGGGGACATTTTTTGACGTTACATTTAGCCCCCACTTTAATGTATTTATAAGCGTGAGGCCAATACATGCATTAAAGTAAGGTCACAAACACAACAAACACATCAAGCACGGAGAAGACACGCCAATCACAAAAAATAGTACTAGGCATGCAAAACACAGAGAAGACAGTTACAATCACGCAGAACATGGAGCAGACAATCAATGCATAGAAGACACATTAATGCATGGAAGATAAAAATGATATCTTTTCTTTTCTTTTTCTTATATATATGAAATGCAAATGCAAGTACTATAAAATAAAAAAACATCCCATAATACCGGATGCACTACCTTAAGGCGTAGGTCTCAGTATATATTGGGCAACACACATGCAAGATACATGAAACCTCCCAAAATGCAAGAAGCACTACTCAAGGGCGCTAGTCTCTGCATATGGGGCAACAAACATGCCACACAAAACAAGCATGCCAAAACACACACATTTGAAGACACGGAGAAAACATGGTAGACAAGCGATGGAGTGTATCTATTTCTAGGTCCAACACCATCTCAGGCACATTATAGGCACACACTAACGATTGGGCTTCGCCACAACAATCTCTGAAGACAATCTTAAGGGTTTAGTTAGTCACAAAACCACTCACCGCCTTTGCAAAGGACTTTTGAAAATACAACCCCACCTGCGTCATGGAGATGCCTTACAGTGAAAAGGAAACATGGCATACCACCCCACCCGCGTTACGAAGATGCCTTACAATGAAAAGGAGGTATGAGCTCAAAAGTATACAACCCCACCCACATCATGGAGATGCCTTATAGTGAAAAGGAGGTATACACAATAGATTTCAAGATGTATTGATTGATTGCAAACAAAATTAGGATGTAAGAAGTACTCTTTGCACTAGTCTGCACCTGAGGACAAACACATTGCTAACATCTACAAAAGACAACTTACATTATATATTCCCCCACCTTAAGGTGGTTGATATCATGCAATGATATCAAGCACATTAAAGTAGGAAGAAAACACACAAGGGAACATCAACTTTTGCAAATCCCATGCCCCCCGGAGGTGACATGTACTTCATGATCACCAAATGTTCCCACAAACACATCCTTGCAAGAAACATGTTAGTGTCTACACCATCATGATAAACAACAACATCAATGCATATGATTAACCACACAAAGAGCCAAGGTTATACAATGAATTTATAGTTTGAGGATAACCATAGGGTTATATCACAAAGCTCTCCGAATCAAGTATCGCCAAGGCTAGATTCAAAAGGAAAACAAAGGTGCATAGAGCAACAATATTGTTAAGGTTTGTAAATACGACAGAAACATCATGAAATTCACTATGTGGAAAGCACGAGTGCTTCCACTAGCCAAGTGTCGGATAAAATATACAACCCTATCGTCATATTAGGAACTAAGTCCATTTTTGTATTGCTCTTGAAAGGGACACTAGGTCTGCATCAGTATAAATTTTTGTCATCATCCACCCGCTAGATGGAAATGCTAGAGGAAGGGAAACAATAAATAAGAGAGGAGAAACAAGTGTCTTAGGGATAGTCACGTAGGAGGGTGCCCCCAAGTCACCAACTGCAATGCTATGTCTGTAAGACACAACACACAACAATGAAATCAGAGAGAGGCAATATAGAAGAATGATGATACAGATAGAAGAATGTCACAACAGAGGCAGTCTCCTAGTATCCTAGACCTTACAAGAGAATCAAGGGTCATCCCAGGAGGCCTAAACAACATATAGCACATCACGGGGGAAGCACATCATGAGAGAAATTAAGGGTTAGAAATACTTACCTATTAGTACCATCATTAAGAACATACACATTTAGGATATCTCTCATGTTGTTTTGATCTTGTAGAACTAACATTAAGTTTAGGACGACGAGAAGCTTTCTTCTCTTTAAAAGGATTATATTCAATGCCACTTGAGTAATGTGTTGAAGTGGATTCTATAGGTACTCTAATTCCTTGTTGATTCACACCACATCCCTTACCTACATAGTCATTATGTTTGTACAAAATTTGAAGTCCATGACCATATAGAGAGTCCAGTTCCTTAGAAGAAGGTGAGGCCTCGTAGGTATCATAATTTGTAGTATAAGTAAGGGTATTGTTTTTATTTTCTACCAAGGGGATTTTAGGTTTCTTAGGTGCTTCAAAAGATTGCTTAGGTGAGATCAATGCCACTTTTAATGTGTCAAGGCTATTAATTTTATATTCCCTTATACTGCAAGGATTAAAATCCAATGAACCCCAATCATCACCAACAAGTACATTCGATGGTTGAGAGTCTTGCACAACATTATTCATGGCTAGATGCATTGATGAACCAGCTCATAAAGTGTTTAAGCTCATATGATTGTAAACTGGTTTTTATTTTTCAATGTGTAGACAATTATCTAGTTTAGGATCGGCATGAATAGTATGAAGTTTACCTTTGAATATAAATTTGATTGAATGATGCAAGGTGGAAGGAACTACCCCCAATGCATGAATCCAAGGTCTACCAAGAATCATGTTGTAAGATAAAGAACAAGGCATGACATGAATCAGGGTAGGCACAAACACAGGTCCTACTTGTATAGGTAGAATTATAGTGCCCACAGATTGTCATCCAACATTATCAAAGCTACAAATGCTAATGCTATTTGGTGTGATTTGTGATTTGTCAACCTTGATTTTAGCACCACTTGAGGTTAAACCCTAGTGAAAGTATAGAAAAAATAGGCTATTTTCACAGTTTTTCAACTCCAAGACCTAGCAAAAGGGGTGTTGTAAGGAATTTTAGGAGGTATAGAAAAGAATATAAATAATATCAGTCACTTAGATCCATATAATTTATAACAACACGCTTGGAGTGCAAACTAGGTCAAACCCTAGGGCCAAAATAGCCAAAATGTGTGGTTTTTTGCAAAATTTTCACTACAAGAGCCCGATAAAAGGGTGTTGTGAAGCTTTTTATGAGGGGAAGAAAATTATTACCCTGATAAAAACAAAATAATTCCAACATACCTTTCACAACACACCTATGGTGCAAGTTTATAAAGTCGATAATGCCAAATTTAGTGTGAAAATCGTTGTTTTTGAAGCCCTAGGTTTGAGATCTTGAGACAATATTCTATGTGAATGTTTTGAAGTATGATTTATGATTAAATTGACTTAATTTAAGATCTAAAAATTATTTTCATGGTTTAACATGCAAAATGCCAATGCAAATTTAATGAAAATGCATCAAAATTGCTAGTTTTTGTTGAAATTTTCTATGCAAAATTGCAAATATTTTAAATCTAAATGCCAATTCACACTAAAATGCAAGAGTAAAGCCAAATGAAAATTTTAATGAGCCTCTAAAATTAGTAGAAAAATCTGATAAAATATTTTGCCTACAAACCCTAGATTTTGGAATTACTAGGTTATATAAAATTGTCAAAATTTCCACAAAACCCTAGCAATTAAATGATGAAAATGCAAGGAAAAATTTTAAATTTTTGTATTTTTATGTATTTTATATCATATATAATGCAAAAATCATGAATTAGGAAAGTTTAGGAAGAACTGATGCAATTAAGTAAGCCAAACAATGCAAATTTTTTGTATTTTTCCAATTTTTCAATTTTTTTGAAATTTTCTCAATGCAATAAAATAAATGACCAACTAAATGAATGAAATCACATAAAATCTGAAGGAAAACACTCAGAAAGTTGTAATTTAATTCCAAAAACATGGGTTCACCAAAATGTTTAGGGTAAAATTGGATTTGTTGATCTTTTGTTGTTTAGATGTTAAAATCCCCCTTTCACCCTAACATTGAAGGATCTAGGGTCGAGTGGCAAGCAATATCATACCCTAGGTCACTTGCAAATGAAGGGAAACTTGGATTAGGGAATTCAATTATTAATTTTCCTTCTCTTATGTCCAATTAACCATTAAAACCCTATTTATACAAATACGGTAACAAATTGACGAAAGACGGAAAAAGCTCTTGTAGACAGGAGTAAAATGACAAATCACAGAATACCTATTTTTAGGGTTCTGAGGTGGAACAACTGGGGATACTGGTGCAGGTGCCCAAGTCCAAGGTACCTACTTTTTTGGGGAATCTGGACCTCCTAAATCTGATCAACCCTATAACTTCTATTTCTCGAAATCTGTCTGCGGAGGACACTATTGCGGGTGCCATAGTCCTGGAAGTGATCCTTTGTCTAACTTTTTTTCAGATCCCGAGTACTATCAAAGGTTTATACAATCTAGTATTCTATCTACTCCCTTTTGCAACTTGACAAACTCTACAACTTTGCACAAATTTCCTAACATCCTTATGTATCTAAGGCCAAAAGTAATTTTCACTCACCAAAGCCACTATCTTATCAGTGCCAAAGTGTCTTGCCAATCCACCACTATGCTTATCCTTGATCAAATTGTCTCTCATTGAATTCCTAGGTATGCATAACTGATTTCCTCTGAACAACATATCTTCTTGAATGAAATAGTCCAACCACTTACTCCTATCTGTCACAATAGGTTCCTTACATGCTTTCCAAGGTTCTGCAAAATCAAGATCTTCTTAATACATGTTCTTCAATTCATCAAACCCCAACACTTCAACTCTCATCTCTGTCAACAAGTTCCTTCTCCTACTCAATGCATCTGCAACTTTATTTGACTTACCACTCCTATGCTTCAACACAAAAGTATAACTCTCCATGAACTTTACCCATCTCATATGTCTCTAATTCAACTTTTCTTGATTGTTCAAATATTGCAAAGCTTGATGATTTGTATGCAACACAAACTCCTTAGGCAAAAAGTAATGTCTCCACTTCTTCAAGGCTTGAATTATGGCATAGAACTCTTGATCATAAATTGAATATCTTCTCCTTACATCATTCAACTTCTCATTGAAATATGCCACTAGTCTACCTTCTTGACTTAACACTGATCCAATTACATTCCCACTTGCATCGCAATCTACTTGAAATACCTTATTGAAATCTAGTAATGCTAAAATAGGTTGCTCTGTCACTTTCTACTTCAAGAATTTAAAAATTTTATCTGCTCCTGATGTCGATTTGAAATCTTTTCTGTCACCTCTCATTGTCTCTATCATAGGGTTGCATACCGAACTAAAATTTCTATTGAACTTTCAGTAGAAACTAGCTAACCCATAAAATGATCTGACTTCTCCACTACTCTCCAGTGTAGGCCATTCAACAATTGCTCTTACTTTCTTAGGGTCCAGTTTCAATCCTTCCATAGAAATCACAAATCCCAAGTATACTAACTCTTCCTTCATGAAACTACACTTCTTGATGTTTATCAACAATTTCTCTTCTCTCAGTCTTTACAATTCTTTTCTAAGGTATTGTAAATGTTCTTTTTTTGTCTTACTAAAAATCAGAATGTCATCCAGATATACAATAACAAACATACCCAAGAATTTCTTCAAAACTTCATTCATCAATCTCATGAAAGTATTAGGTGCATTTGTCAATCCAAAAGGCATCACTAACCACTCATACAATCCTTCATTTGTCTTAAAAGCAGTCTGCCATTCATCTCCTTCTCTGATTCTGATATAATTATATCTACTCTTCAAGTCTATCTTTTTAAAATATTTTTCTCCACTCAAACAATCCATGATATCATCCATCTTAGGTAAAGGAAATCTATACTTAGCTATGATCCTATTTATGGCTCTAGAGTCTATACGCATTCTCCATTCTCAATCCTTCTTTGGTACTAACACTACAGGTACTGCACAAGGACTCAAACTTTATCTGATCAAACCTTTCCTTAATAACTCATGTATCTACCTACTCAATTCTTCATTCTCTACCATTGTCATTCTATGTGCTACTTTGTTAGGCAAACTAGCTCTTGGTATAAGATCCATGTGATGACTGATACACTTGATTGGTGGCAATCCTTTAGGTACATTATCCGATATGATGTCTTCATACTCTTTCATCAACTCAGTTATCTCCTTTGGTTGTGATTCTTTAGTCTCCTTCAATTTTTTAGGCTTCTTAGGAATCAAAGAATAACACATATTCTCATGTCTCAAACCATCCAAAATTTTTGTTCCATTTACCAAATAGATTCTTGCATTCCCACATACTCCAGTCTTAGGATCATCTTCTTAAGGAATCAAAGTAATTCTTTTCCCATTTGATGTTATAGTGTATGTATTCTTTCTCCCATCATGTATAGCTTTCCTATCATATTGCCAAGGTCTACCCACCAAGATATGACATACATCCATAAGCATAATATCACACAATACTTGATCATGATAAGATCCAATATGAAACTTCACCAAACATTGTTCACTCACCAGTACCTTATGATCATCCTGAATACATGCTATTTGATAGGGTTTAGGGTGTTTCAATCTTTCCAACTTCATCTTAGTCACCATCTCTTCTGAAACTAGGTTATTTGAACTACCACTATCGATAACAACTTTACAACATTTACCTCCTGATTTTCATCTGGTTCTGAACAAACTTTTCCTTTGCAGTGGTTCTTCATCTATCTCTACTTGAAATAGTGCTCTCCCCATGACAAGTGATTCTCTTTTCTCATGTTTACCAACTGAACTAGGTGATCTAACAGGTTCTTCTTCCACATAGGCTGATCTTCCACTGTTCTCCATTCTCTTGATTGTAATCCCCTAATTAAATTCAAGTGCTCTATGTCCTTCACCTCCACATTTAAAATAGGTTCCTCTGAATATTTTCCTATCAAGTCCTCTTCCTTCTCTTCTATATCCTTCAATCTGGTAGGGGCTAGGGTTTCCTCTGTGGTAGAAAGTTATGTCATCTTTCCAGTATGCATTGTTATCTTTGTCCTCCTTGAATGTGTTCTATTTTCTGTTATGCTCTGCATATGACCTCTCTCCTTCAATAAAATGTTCTACCTCTCTTAAATTTACCTCATTTACCTCTCTATCTTTGATCATGCCTTTTTTTCAACTTTTCTTCAACTTTCAGGGCAAATTGATATGCTTCCTCCAAAGATGTCATCCTCACCAAACTCAATTCTTCTTGAATATTCAATCTCAGTCCATTGATGTATCTAGCCACTTTCTCCTTGCTTGCTTCACTATGTCATGTCCTTATGATCATCTTATGAAATTCTTCAGTATATTCTTTCACAGATTTCTCCTTTTGTCTTAGGTTTTGCAATCTCTTCAACAACTCCAACTCATAGTCAACAAGTATAAACTGATTCTTTAATTTTGTCACCATCCTGTTCCATTTTTTAATCTTTACTTTTAATCTTCTGTTTGTATCCAACTGAACTTCTTTCCCCCATATAGTAGCATGTCCTTTCAACTTTGTTTATGCAAATTTCACCTTCTCTGGATCTTCAACTTCTTCATATTCAAAGTATTCTTTCATGTCATTTCCAGTCAATCAACTCTTCAAGATTTAAATTGCCAGTGTAATTAGGTACATCAACTCTAGGTCTTTTCCAAATCTTTGAAATAGCTCACAACATCTTGACTTGATCTGATTCTTCTTCTTCTTCACCTCCTAGGGTTTCACCATTTTGATCAACGGATTGAAATTCTTCATCATCATCACTTTCAACATTAGGTCTAGGTGTCAATCCTCTTCTCTGATCTTCTTCAATAGCATCCAAGCAAACTCACATGGTTTTAATCATCTCCATCATCTCATCCATTCTTCCAGCCATTGTTCCAATAGCAGGGATTCTCCTCGGCGGCATCTTTCCTAGGGTCAAGTGCAAACTACCTCAAGTTCAGTGATCAAGATACAAGGTGACAACTGCCTCACAGTCGGCGATCAGTTGCAACACAAGTAACCAGCCTTGGATTCGGTGATCTATCCACAATAGGATCTTATGGAATTCCTTCACCAACTTTGTTCAATTCACTTCCAAAGATTCAAACTTTCTCTTTGATACCACTTAGGGTAATCCCGATAGGAGGGTTCATAGAATGAACTGTCCAGACCGTCCAACTAGAGTAAACATAACAGAAACAACTCAAAGATGCAAAGTAAATGCAGATTTGGTTCTTTAGTATATCATAGATTCAAATATAGATTGGTCAGCAACATGCTGGCTTACAATTAGGGCTCACAGGCCTGATTACAAAATATGCACAAGATATGACTTTTCAGCTCCTTCGTAAAGAATTCAACTATCAATTATGAACTAATGATCCACTATTGAAATCTTCTTTCTGAGGCATCTATTACATCATTTTATATTAGCTCTAGAACACAAGATTCTTTTGTGTTAGCTAAGGAAGATCACAAACTCCAATGAAGAGCTGTAACATGTGTAAATGGATAGGTCAAACCTAAATGAATAGAACTTGATCCCAAATGCATAGAATGATGTGAAATTTAGCTCATGAGTTGTGAAATGCTCTACAAGACTTCTCCTTTAGCTGATTGTTTGAGACTGTCAAGATGTTCTGCTCTGAGAAAATAGTCGAGCTTATGCGAGCGATATATTACCAATACCTAATCCAAATGATTTGAGATTTGGATATGTCATGCATGAATGAATCTAGATGATAAATCCATCTTGGCAATGTTTGAAGTGCATCTACGGTAGAATGCGGACCAAAGTATAGAAATTGCTACTGACTGAACTGCCTGAACTGAAATGCAAACAAGCTAATATGTAATTTTTTTTTTCGGTTGATGCAAGATTGCTCTTGAACCAGGGATGCTCCTGCATCATTATGCTTCAATGGAACTAAACTTTGGCATAGTGTAGATGTTGCCAACTCAGTTCACCAAATCTAGTAGTGAGCCACCCACCAGCAGTGAGTCACCCAATGGTAGTAAGCCATCCCATTGGCAATGAGCCTCTTCTTTTGTAGTGAGCAATCTAGGCAGTGAGCCTCTGATTTTTGGTATTGTTATTACATATTATATTGTGAGCTAACACTCACCATTTTTTTTCCCTTATTGGGTTTTCCACATAAAAATCTAGTGTCTCATGTGTCTCATGTGTGAATGTGTTAAGTTTCTAATTTCATGCTTTCATGGTTAAAACACAATAATAGTTTTTAAGTGGATGATGCTTTAATGCTTTTGAAATATTGGTTACAACTGATTCATCCCCCCTCTCAGTTGTCTTGCCCTTTTCAATAATTGGTATCAAGGTGAGTGTTCCTTGGTAAAGAGCCTAACAGTTTGAGATAGATCTAGAATGGTACACAGAAAGGAGTCACCACAGTTTGATGGAACATATTATGCTCTATAGAAGGTACAAATGAAGAGGCATCTCATTTCTCTTGCTATGGTGTTTGGAAAATGGAAGAAACCAAGTACACTCTTCCTCCAAATGGTCCATCAGATGAAAATGAAGTCAAACAATATGAATTAAATGGAAAAGCTAGAGATGCTCTATTAAATACCTTATCTAACACTGAGTTGGTGAAAGTTATGGATTTGGAGATTGCTCATGAGATCTAGGATATGTTAAAAAAATTTATATGAAGGAGATGATTCTATAAAGAGTGCCAAATTGCAAAACCTGAAGGTGAGGTATGAAGTCCTAAAGATGATTGAAGATGAGAACATAACAATCTACATGCATAAAGTTGATGAAATTATCAATGGAATCAAAGGTCTTGGAGGAACTACTAATGAAGATGAGGCTGTGCTGAAGATTCTTAGGTCATTAGATAAATCCTATAGTCACAAGGTGGCAGAAATTGAAGAGGTTATGCATGTGAAAAAGATTAAACAGGATCAATTGCTTGGGAATCTTACAACTTTTGAAATGAGAGAGTTTGGTGATGGCCTTACCGAAGACTAAGATTGCTTTCAAATCTAGCACTTTAGAAAAGGCTTCAAAAGCTCAAAAACTATTCTGTGGAATCTGATGATGATCTTGATGAGATTGAAACAAACTTTATGGACAAAATGCAAAGAGGTACCAATAAGTTCAAAGGCAAATTACCATTCAAATGCTTCTCTTGTGGTAATATTGGCCACTATGACTCTAGGTGTCCATAGAGAATTGAGAGAGGTAAGAAGAAATTTGAAAGTAGACCTAGAGTCATGAAGAAATGCTATATTGTCAAAGATCTTTCTGATGATGGTGTAATAGATGATGAGTCTAATGATTCTAATACTAGTACAAATGAATGTTTGTTTATTTCTATTAAATAAGAAACTATGTCTACTAATCCTGTTAGCTGTGTGAAGGAAGAAAATCTAGTGGAAGAGAGTCCTTTGCCTGTTCAGGTTGAGAAGGACAAGGATGAATGGATTATTGATAGTGGATGCTCACATCACATGACTAGTGATAAAAGTAAGTTTATAAGTTTGGTAAAAGTATGATGGAGGACTGGTTAGGTTTGGAGATGATGTAGCTGGTAAGATTTGTGGAAAAGGATCTATTTCTTTTGATGGTAAACATAACACAGATGATGTTCTATATGTGAAGGGTTTGAAGCATAATCTTTTAAGTGTTGGTTAGATGTGTGACAAAGGGTATGATCTGAGATTCAAAGATAATGGTTGCAAGATCATGGAAATCTTCAGAATAGTGATTGAGCATGGATCACTAATTATATGGCTACAAATGCTGGTGCTAATGAAGCCCAAGTAATAAAGCAAGCGCTTAATTCAATGACTGGAGTTGTATGCAATGTGTGGGATCATCTAGAAGATACTTTTAGAGAAAACCTGATAGCAAGAGGCACTGATCAGGTTTATGCATAGTTGACACGTCTGTTTGTAGGAAAAACAAACACAAGAGAGAAACTTGCCTACAACAAGTTCATTAGAGGTAAGTGTAAAGATTTAAAATATTTCTAGGAGTATTACCAAGAGCAATACAAGAATTTCTATCAGTCTGGTAGGGAACAAAACCATGAGTTTATGTTCACTACTTTTTTGAAAAGCTTTGGTGATGTGGTTGGAGAATTCTACCACAAAAGAGTACTAGAAAATTTGGTAACCAAAAACATTGAAATGAAGGAACTAACATACCCTCAGCTAGTGCAGTTTTTGACAGAAATAAATGAAGAAATTTGTCAGGAGTCACAGAAGAGAAAAAGAAATGAAAAAGGTGAAACCTTTATTGTCTACATTTGCATGTTACCAAATCATGCCTTCTAACCAATTTCCTGACAAAGGTTCTTCTTCTAAATGTTACTCCTGTGACAAAACTGATAAATCCTATTATAAGAAGAAGAAGAAAAAATATGGAAAGTACAGTAAGTATCCCAAGAAGAAAGGATACTTCAAGAAATGAGACAAGAACTCTGGAAAGAAATGGGAACCAACTTGCTACATTTGTAAAGGCAAACACTATGCCAACAAATGCCTAGAGAACAATAAGAAAAAGAATAAAGGTAAAGTCTGAGCTGCCAGAGCTGCAGGACTAGAAAATGATGAATATGAATTTATCAATGACTATCCATCAGATTTAGAGGATATTATCCTCTCTGAACTAGATACAAAATCTAATGATGAAGAATATTTGTCGACTCCAGAACAAGTAGTGGTTAATCAAACCACTAAGAAAAAGGATTCATCACCTGAATCATCAGATGATTCTGAAAATTCATTCTTTTATAGAATGATGAGAAGAAACACAAGAGCTGAACTAGACATGGTAATTGAAGAAATTATCCAGGTAGAAGCCCATTTGCACAAAATGGCTATGGGCCAATAAACATGGAAAAAGTTGAATAGTAAACTAGAATAGCTTACAACCAAGAAACATTTTCTCCTCAAAGAAAATGAAAAGACTACAATACTCCCTGCTAGAAGGACACCTGTGCTTAATTATTCACAACCAGCACCAATAGCACAAAGAAGCCTAGCAGTTGCACTGAGTGTAGGAAGTATGGCAAGAAGGTTATGGTGAAGACAGAGAAAAAACTTTTTAGAAAAGGTTATTCAACAAGCCCAAGCTGAGATCGGTGAAATTGAGGATGAAGAAAATATACAGCTTGTTGAAGAAATGGAAAGATCACAGGAACTAGATAAATACATTAATTAGTTCAATTTATCTAGTTCACTACAGTTGCCCAAGCAAACCACAGTACAAGAAGAACAACTTTACTATGAAGAAAAACCATTCAGCCCTCTTTCTTATTAGGCTAAAGATGTGGAATGAAGTCCTGTGCTAATTCAAAACTTAGCACCCTATCTTGAAGAAGGCAGCAGCAGTCAACACCAGGTCATAGCCTATCAATGGAACAAGGTAACTACAACATGCCCTGGAGTTATTCTAACCATCCATATTCCAGGAATCAAGGCATATCCACTTGCCTTCCTATGGGACACTAGCGCGGATGTTAATGTGGCCAAGTATAACTATTTTCTGAAAGATCTATGGATAGAAGGATCCACTAAATTAATTTTCAGAAAAGGAAAATTTGAATCAAAGCTAGTCTGCAAGGTCCCTATACAATTAAGTAATGGATATATTGACAAATTAATTTTTGTCCATTACGAAGTGGATGGATATGATGGAGTCATAGGTAACAAAGCTATGCAACATTGGGAACCAATTCCATTGATTCCACATTCATTACTCTATAGGGTACTTTTCAAGTTCCTCAACTTCATCAGGATTTAGCCTTCACTACCAAGATAGTAATCCCCAAGAAGAAGAAAGAAAATCAGGTATGGCTAGCATGACAGATTGATGGAGTACAAGAACCTTTGGCCAAAATTAAGTCAGACTTTGAGGCCACTGTGTTAACCAAAGACCTGAAGAAGTAGAAAAGGAACCTGTTCTGTAGTTTACCACTAAAAAGGGATGTAGAAGGTATGGAAATAACCCCTAAGGCCAAAGCAAACTATTTTCATATGAGCATGCATGAAACTAAAGTTTGCAGAGAAGAAATTGAAGATTTGCTCAAGATGGATTTAATAAGAGCCTCAAGTTCACCATTTTGTTGTCATGCCATGTATGTGCCAAAACTTGATGAAAATGGTAATGAACTTCCAGAGAAACGGCTAGTTGTTAACTATAAGCCATTAAATGAATGTCTAGTTGATAATAGGCATCCATTGCCAAGTAAGGATTGCATTTGGCAAACTATTCAAGGTAGCCATATCTACTCCAAATTTGATCTCACAAAAGGATTCTGGCAGATTGGTTTAAAAACTAAGGATCATTATAAAACCGCATTCTCAGTTCCACAAGGGTTGTTTGAATGGAAAGTCCTTCAATTCAGAATTAAAATAGCACCATCTATTTTTCAACAACAGATGGATATCATTTTTAGACCCTATGTAAAATATATTCTGCCATATATTGATGACATTCTTGTGTTTATCCAGGATATGAATCAACATCTTGTTCATCTGCAACAGTTTCTGTGCATCTGTCAGCATCATGGCCTTGCTGTCTGTGATGGGTGAAATGTGGGATTAATCAAATCAATAACAAACCCAATACATCAATGAAATATGAAGGTAAAAGAAGATTTAAAACAACAATGAGAGATACTTACAACCTTTACCTTTCGACTTCCATTGTTCGCCTTTTCTTTCTTGATCTTGATGGAGATGAAAATGGCCCTCAAGAAGCTTGCTTCCTCACTTCGATTCCTCAAGATGACAAGGAGAAGTTGGCTCTGAAACTTGTTGTATTCAAAGATGAGCTTCAAACACAAATATGAGTGGATGATAGGTGAAGTGATGGTAGGGATGCCAATGGCGTGCTATATTTCCTGCAGCATAAGTTTACTCAAATGATGGATATGAAATAGAAGAATAGAGGGTTGTATTTATAGAGTTGTGTGGGAGAAGATCAATGGTTGAGAAGAAATAAGAAGGTCAACAGAGGAGAATGGTTGAGGAACATGCAAAAAATAGAAGGACATGTGTCATTCAAAAAGAAGCTTTGTTGAGTTAACTTCTCTCTTGATGAGGATGAGTTTTTGTTTTTTCCTAAATTAGAATATTTTTTTCTAAGTTAAGAGAAAAGTTGCTTTAAAGTTGCTTTAACTCAGCTTTTGCTTTTGTATGACAAGAGGAATTTATTTTTAGAAGATAGTGAAGATTTTTAGAAGATAAGAAAGCATAATTAAATAAATAGATTTATTTAATTATTTGTAGATAATTTTGAAGAATAAATAAAATATATAAATATATTTTATTTTGTGGAGATTTAAGTTAAATTAATTTGCATTTTATTTAAATTTAGAGGAATGGATGATTTAATTAAATAATTAAAATTATTTAATTATTTAGAAGAATACAGTTGGTGTAGGTGACATTAATTAAATAAATATAATTTATTTAATTAAATAGGAGAGAATGAATTAAATAAATAAAATAATTTATTTATTTATTAATAGAGGAATGCGAAGATGAAATAAATATTTAAAATATTTATTTAAGTAGAGTCATGCCATTTTTAGGTGTATACATTTTGCCCCTCTTTGATGCAATGTGTTTTATCACGTTGTTTCAAAGAATACGAATTTTTGACAGTGATACATGCCCTAGTTTGCCCCTGGTACAAGTTTAACGACAAGATGCCCCCTCGGGAGATTGGACGGGAAGAAGGCAGAAAGCGTGAGATGGACAATCTCACGAAGAAGAAGGTCAAAAACAAGTTAGGATGGAGAAAACAAGACATGGTTCATAAGAACAGACATAGGAAGTAGTCATAGTTGTCACACAGTCAGCTATGGTTCACTTGCTATATACAGGAGCTCGGTCCACAAGTTCTATTCATTTGCACACTTGTCCTTAGTTGATTGGTCTTTGAGAGCTCAGGAGAGTATGGAAGCTAGAGTGGGTGACAGAGAGATGGATATTCCATGTGAGGAGCACTGGTTTGAGCGAGTCTGACGGTTTGATCGGCCAGCTGAGGCAGGGCCCCCGGTATGTAGTTTGTCAAAACTCATTAAAAGTCATTTATTAGGGCAATAAATGCTTAGGGAAAAAAACTGAGACAGATGCACCAAACTACCTTTTGCAACATATGTGCCCTGAAATGGCGCATATGTTGCTAAGTGACGCATTTGAGACATCTTTCAGTGCATATGATAGTTTGGCGCATATGATCTGAGAATTGGCGCATCCATTGTCGCACGGCGCA
The DNA here is from genome assembly GCA_027924645.1 of Cunninghamia lanceolata. NCBI lineage: Eukaryota > Viridiplantae > Streptophyta > Pinopsida > Cupressales > Cupressaceae > Cunninghamia > Cunninghamia lanceolata. The sequence continues at coordinate 9,976,258 of BSBN01000112.1, read as the reverse complement.
TGTGACACAAGAAGTTGCGCACACACCATAATGGCGCATACATGTCAGTAAGCGGTGCATTCATGGTGAAGAGGTGCATATAATATGGATCGGTGCATTTGCCACTTGGATCGGCACATTTCCACTAGGAAAATCAGTTGACTTAATGAAATTAACTCAATTGGCACCTTGATCGATGCGTCAATTGATAAGCGATCTCTGAGATTGCTGAGAATCTAGTCAAGAGATGATATGCTATTTTCATTAATTTTATATGCTAAGTCAATGATAGGATAGCTTGATTGGTTTGAGTAGGTTTTCTTGGATATGGATTTCTTTGACATTATGCTTTGCTTGGTTGCAGGAGGATATCTGGGATACCCTTATGTCACGGGAGCAGTTCCCTTTATCGTTATTGCAGCGGTACATGCTAACAAAGATTGACCGTGAGGTGCTTGGTGCTATGGGTTTGCTTTATGTTTGCTTCATGCCTGTGGTTCACGCAAACTGTGCTATGTTGATTGCAGCAGTGGAGCAATTCCACAGTGAGGATGGGACATTCCATCTTCTGACAGGGGAGATGGCCATTACCTTAGAGGACGTGTATAGGATCCTGTACCTCCCTATTCAGGGAGAGTTGGTCAAGTATGAGTCACAGTAGGACACTAGATTGGCAGAGTACAGACCCGTGTTCGATGACCTAGAGTTGGTGGAGCAGGTGATTTCATGGCAGGACATTCATGATTGCTATGACTACTTCCTGGGTATAGTGGCTGGACTGATCAGTGGCATAGTATTCCCTGATAGGAGGTCACATGACTTCCTGATTGGCTGGGGGAGGATGTTAGAGAGCATGATCATGGATGGGACTTGGTATGCATGGGGTGTGTACGTGCTAGCACACTTATACAGAGATATGCACCAGGTCGTATATCATAGAGGAGCCAGTTTGTTGGCAGTTGTATCATTGTTGTAGTTTTGGTTATGGGAGCATATAGCTATCACATGGACAATATGTCTCTTTCACAAGCAGAGGGGTGAGCCCTATAGTTACGAATATGTAGGTGTGATTTCCCAGCACAAGCTGGGGAAGCTTGAGTACTGGAGACACGTGTTTGACAATGTAGATCAGGTTGTCTGGCATCCATACCTAGACTGCGAGGTATGGGATGATGAGGCTAATGAGCTACCCTACTGCTTCCATACTCGATGGCTCATTGGCAGGACCAAGTACATACTAGAGCGATAGATTGTGAGTAGGGTGCAGAGATAATTTGGTAGAGTGCAAGGTAGACCATAGGGCTAGGCATGATTTTCTAAGACCCATGTAGAAAGATTCAGGTGGGGTCTTGTGGCATCATATGAGGAGGCCTTGATAGACTTCCAGCAGATTCCTCATGCAGCTGGGTCCATGAGGAGGGACATAGTAGATGCAGGCATGACAACTGACTATGAGGAGTGGTTTGCAGGTCACCCATTTCGTAGATACTCAGGACCTGGAGAGTTAGCTCCTCGTATAGATGAGGAGGATTCAGATGATGAGGGTGGAGTCGATAGGAGGAGAGGAGGATGGAGGAGGGGGAGAGGAGGTCAGGGGGATGATGGAGGGGATGGAGGAGGAGGAGGAGATGGAGGAGGAGGTGGCTGACCGAGATGGAGGAGGAGGTTGGGGGAGGGACCTTCAGGTTAGCAGGCTGTAGGACAAGTGCATGCACCAGCACAACAGGTGGCCCCATAGAGATAGATGTCACCACCACAACAGGTGGCTCAACAGCAGGTGCAGGTGCCATCATAGCAAGTGGAACTGGGACAAGGATAGGTAGGGTAGGCTCCGTAGCCTGACTTACAGCAGCAGGCCATTGTGACATTACAGGGTCAGATTAGGCAGTTGCGGGCCCACCTGAGAGTAGCTGATTCCCAGAGGGATGCAAATACAGGACGGATATTAGAGATATCCAGAGAGAGATGCAACCTTGGCTAGAATGAGGGTGATGAGAGCAGAGAGAGATATAGCCGTGGAAGCTATGGGCATAGATGGTACCTCTAGCTTTTTGGTTTCACGGGTGCAGCAGGCATAGCCACAACTAGCCCAGGTACATAGTGAGCTTGCTAGAGCACAGGCTTAGGCTCAGTATTATAGAGGTTTATACCATGGGGTAGTGTCAGCAGATCAGCGTGTGCCTAGCTTTAGGAGCCAGTCAGTGGCATCTCAGAGGGCAGGTGGGTCTTGATATATAGGATCAGTGAGGGGCCCCCAGCAGTTAGGGGGAGATAGAGGAGAGGGCAACGTAGGGAGCAGTGCTCCACAACAGCAGGGTTAGCCAGACCTAGACATTTGTACCACTTTTGAGTTGATGTACACATTTTTTATAGCTAAGATAGCCTGTATATGTACTATTTTTGCCCCGAGACATGTATCATCATCTTGTTGTACTTTGTATACATTTTATGATATGACTCTGAGATATGGACAGATACTTTTGATATGTTGTACATTTGGACACGTTTTTATGTTTATATGATGATGCAGTTATGGATGTTCTATATGCTCATGTTTTCTATGTTGAGATGCTATGGATGCAATCTATTTTATTATGCTTTTGTATATGTGATGCATACTAGATGGATTTGGGATGATTTGATATGTAAATGCAAATGTGACATGTTATGGATATGATTATGCAGCTCTATATGTATTTTGTCTATGTTTTTTATTTTTTTGATGAGATATATGGATGCACATGTATGTGGATGACCTAATGCACTTTATTATGTATGCAAATGATGTAATCATGTGAATGACTATCTCATTCGATATGATATGCTATCTATGTTATGTTTTTGATATGTCCAAATGTACTCAATCGACACAGAGATGATATAGATAGGAGAAGAGGAGATGAAGAAATACAAGTTTTTATTTGATATACTGTAGGATTTTCTTATTGCATGGTTGATATGGATTGCTGGATATGGGATGGATGTTGATTGCCATCTTGATATTGCAAGTCTTTTGCTTTCATCATTGGGCACCTTTTTTTTCTTTTCATTTTTTGAAATGTTGTAAGAGAATACAAGCATCTAGGTATAATTAAACTGAGATGACCTGAGTACTTCTTACATGGATTTTGATATAGCAAGTTGATACAAGCATCTAGTCAAACTTGAATCTAGATAACCTGAGTACTTCTTGCGTTTCAATAGACAAGGATTGCCCTTTTTCATGTTCAGACCTTGGAAGTCATCGATGATCTTTTGTTGATCATGTCTTTAGACAAAAGTCATCATATTACTAAAGTTTAATCCACAAGCAGAAGACAAAGAAAAATATTATGCCCCCATCATAGCATCTCTAGATTTTGGCATCCTTGAGTAGCATAGGAAGACATAATGACAAAAATCCAAGACTTTGTAAGTTAACCTATTTACAAAACATTCTTGCATTAGATGTGTCTTTTTGCCATAATTGATAGAGTCAGTTTGAGTGTTTTGGTATGGTGCTCTGTTTTAGACAGGTTGATGTTTTTATGCCAAGATTCTTTTGTTTTGGGTAGCTTACTTTGTTGTGCGTGCTTGTCTAGTGAAAGCTATCACAATCCTTTATTGGTATCATCTTAGAAAATGTGGCACTCAAGAATCTAAATCCGTAACTAGGTCAAGGAGTTGCCCCTAGTTTAGACAAGGATCGACTTATTATGGGTGGAATGATAACAAATATGGAGAGACAAACCCTAAGGGACTGACCTAGTGCCTCAGGGGCTCATTGCTAAATGGCCTTGCCTACGTGACGATGCAGAGGTAATGTAGTTCGGGGTGAATCTGATGGATCTAAGACCTAGGCAATGGCAAAGATGTAGGGATGGTATGGAGAGCAGGATAGATGACACTGGAATGAACAGACAGAAAGAAAGGGGAGTGGAGCAGAGTGGAGCCTTGGGGGTACATTAAGAATGGCCTTGCCTATGTGATAGCTCAGAGGTGACGTAGTTCAAAAATGGTTCAAAGGATTGGTTCAAGATGAACGATATGATGGACCACAAGAGATATGAAGACATAACAGATGCAGGAAGTGGTTTGTTGTAGATAGCACATGTTTACCAGATTTTCACCACTTGCTTTTATTTGCACGAAAGAAAAAAGTATACATGATGCCTATTTGCCACATTTTCATCATGGTACCTATCTAAGACACCTATTTGCCAAGTTTTCACTAGAGGATGATTTTTTTGTTTGTTATTTTTCCATTTTTTTAAATTTTTTTGTTCTGTTTCTTATCACTTTTTTAATTTTTTTTTAGATTTTTTCAGGACTCCCTTACATTGGAGTTTTAGGTGTAGAACTTGCGAAGATGCATGCTGTTGATAGGATCATCAAACAGTTCACCTTCAGATGTAGGCAATTGATATGCCCCTGATCCATAAGCTGTAATGATGACATAGGGACCCAGCTAGTTAGGTTTGAATTTGCCTTTCTTCTCTCGATCTTGCTGATTTCTAGGATATTCTTTGAGGACTAGATCACCAACTTGGAATAATTAGGGCTTTACCCTATGGTTATAGCTTCTAGACATCCGTTGTTGATATTCTTTTAGGTGGTTAAAGGCTTGTTACCTTCTCTCTTCGAGCAGCTCTAACTCTTGAAGTCTAGATACTCCATATTCTTAATCAGATATGAGGCCTTTTAGTGAAATTTACAAGGATGGGATCTTGACTTCAATGGGAAAGATAGCTTCAGATCCATAGACTAGGGAATATGGTGTTGTACATGTGGGTGTGCGGATGCTTGTACGGTAGGCCCACAGCGCGGGATTCAGTTGGACATGCCAGTCACGGTTGGCATCATTGACAGTCTTCTTTAGGATTTTCAAGATAGTTTTATTTGATGCCTCAACTTGGCCATTGCCTTGGGGTTAATAGGGGGTTGAAAAGCGGTGCTGGATATGAAATTTGTCACATAGTTCCCTGACATCCTAATTTTTGAAGGGTCATCATAGAGACAAATGATATAGTTCAAGATAAAGGAGACAATCTACTTGCCAATGATATTGGCTAAAGGCATGGCTTCAATCCACTTTGTGAAGTACTTGGTGGCAGTGATTATGAATTTATGGCTATTGGATGAAGAAGGGTGAATCTTGCCCACTAAGTCGAGTCCCCACTGACAGAAAGGCCAAGGAGTCGTTAACAGCTGTAGCTCCTATGTTGGTGCATGTATCAGGTTTCCATGGATTTGGCACTTTTTGTACTTCTTTACAAAATGATAGGAATCTTATTCCATTGTTGGCTAGTAGTATCCCATGCATATGAGTTTCTTGGCTAGGGTAGGGCCACTAGAGTGGGTCCCGCATATACCATCATGCACTTCGTTCAGGGCAGTTTGATATTCCTCACTATCGAGACATCTAAGGAGAGTACCATCAAGACCTTTGCGATATAGGGTATTGGTGACAATGGCATATAGGATGCCTGATGGATGAAGGTTCATTTTTTGTTACTAGAGAGATCGGGTGGGAGGGTATTCTCTTTAAGATAGGAAAATATTTTTCCATAGAGGGGGGAATCAGTTTTGACAATGTGGCAAATGATATGGGATTCAGGGGTGTCATATGCAGGATAGGATACTAGCTCTACCAAGAACTTGTAACGTGATTGATTATCTGGAATATCAAGGAGAGATGCAATCGTCGCCATGGCATTTATAGCTTTATCCTCAATCCTTGGTATCTACTCAAAAGAGATCTTGATGAAGTATTCTTTGAAATCATCTACCATCCATTTGTAAGGGATTAATTTCTCATCTTTTGTCTGGTATTCATCATTTACTTGATTGATGACCAGCTGTGAGTCACCATATACTTGAAGTTCTTAGATATTCCATTCAACTGCTAGCTTGATGCCGATGACTAGGGATTCATATTCTGCCACATTGTTAGTTCAAGGAAACAGTAACCTGTATGATTTAGGAATGGTGTCTCCACTAGGTGTGATCAACAAGATCCCTGTTCCCAATCCATGCCGAGTGTATGATCCATCAAAGTACATTTTCCAGGTTGTTGTGTTTATGTAAAAGATAGATTCATCTAGAAATTCAAAGGTCATAGGACTGTCATCTATTAGAGGTGCATCTGCCAGTTGATCTGCAAGTACTTGACCTTTTATTTCTTTCCTGTCTTCATATTCGATATCAAACTTGCTGAGAAGCATGACCCATTTGGACAATCTACCTGTTAAGGCTACTTTGTTGAGTAAGTATTTGAGTGGATCAATCTTTTCTACCAGTTTGACAGAATGTGACAACATGTAATGTCTCCACTTTTGTGAGACAAAGACTACAGCGAGACATGCTCTTTCGATTAGCATGTATTGCAGTTCATATCCAACAAGTGTTCGATTGGTATAGTAGATTGCTTGTTCTTTCCCGTCATAATTTTGTTGTACAAGGAGAGCTCCCAGAGCTGTTGGTGTAGCTGAGATATATAGTAGAAGAGTTTTACCCTGAATTAGTGGCATCAATATAGGTGGTTTCATGAGATACTCTTTTAACTGCTAAAATGCCTATTCACATGAATCATTCCATTTGAAAGGGACATTCTTATGTAGAAGGTGAGAAAATGGGTGGCACTTGTCTGCCAATTGAGAAATGAACCTTTTGATAGATTGTAGTTTTCCCTATAGAGACCTTAGTTGAGTGAGATTCTTAGGAGGTGGCATTTCCATGATGGCCTTCACTTTAGCTGGGTCGACTTCTATTCCATTGTCAGACACTATGTATCCAAGTAGCTTTCCTGAGGTTACTCCAAACATGCACTTCTTTGGATTGAGGAGCACATTAAATTGTTCTAGTCTTTTGAAGATTTTGTCCAGTACTGCCAGGTGTCCTTCTCTTGTGAGTGATTTTGCCAGAATATCATCAACATAGTCTTCCATTATATTGTGCATCATGTCGTGAAAGATTGTGGTTATAACTCTCTAATATGTTGCACCGGTGTTCTTCAAACCAAATGGCATGACACACCAACAATAGGTGCCCCAAGGACATGTGAATGCAGTCTTATGTTGGTCTTCAAGTGCAATTTTTATCTAGTTGTATCCGGAAATACCATCCATTAGTGATAGCATAGTGTCCCCTGCCGTGAAATCTACAATCATGTCAATGTTTGGCAGGGGGAAATCATCTTTAGGACAACCTTTGTTCAAGTCTCTGAAGTTATTACATATCCAAACTCTTCCATTTGGTTTGGCAACTGGTACTATGTTCGAAACCCATTCTGGATAGTCTATTAGTCTGATGAATCTGATGTCCAATAGTTTCTTTAGCTCTTCTTTCACCATCAGGGCCACATGTGGGTGCATCTTTCTAAGTTTTTTCTTTACTAGTTTAGCTCCTGGAGCTAAAGATAAATGATGCATTATGAGATTTGGATCTAGCCCTGGCATGTCTGCATATGTCCAAGCAAAGTTGATTTGTTTTCTCTTGAAGAAGTCGGTGAACACTAGTTTTTCTTATTCTGTTAAAGCCTTTGCAATGTGGATCATTTTGGGATTATCACCCGTGCTAACATTGATTGGCTCTGTTGGTTCTATCAAGATTGAAGATCTCTCCTGATGTGTAAGATTGGGTAGAGGGTCAAGCCTTCTATCCTTCAGCACCTCAGTGAGGTTTTCACCATTGGATACGTCTATATTTTTACTTTTTTCATGATCTAACACTACCACATAACGGTTTCACCATTAGATCTTTCTTTCATTTTGACATTTTTGAGACTAAAAGGCTTAGCACTCTCTCCAAAATAGGCCTTCTCATTGAGTGCTATAGCATAGCCAGCTCTGTGGTCCCCTGCAAGTATATGATCTCTAAGCTCAAGGTAGTCTATGATGGCTTCATCGTTCTCAAAGGTATCAAGCTCAAGGGTGGTTCCTTGTAAGTCCTAGTCTATGAGTTCAAGGTGCACCAATGGTAAGGGGTCATTAGGTTGGTCTGGTTCAATGGTGTTGATGGTTAAGATAGAGTTGTTAAAAGCACGGACGAAGTCTGCGATGGTACTCTCTATTAGCTAATTCTTTAAGGGGGGTACCATTCTTTCTGTTGGTTTTTTCCCAGACTGGATGCTTATTCCTAGATTTCCCTACAAGGTAGCCATCAGTGATCAACAGGATCTCTGGGCCAGGGGCCAACAGTGTAGGAGATAGACTCTGTATTTTATCTCCTCTTCTTCTTTAGGCTCTGCAAGACCTAGGGGGGTATTCCCTACTCAACATCCATGAGGATATGCATACAAGGCTGGGATGCTGACAGAAAGCAGATAAGTCCTCCTGTAAGTAGACCAAAACTGAAAGATAAGAGCAAAGGGGCTAGCTTTGGGCCTATTTGCAGTTGTAGACAGAGGACTGAGGATCCTAAAACTAATTCTAATGTCCTAAAGATTGTTTTAGATTTAGATTTTGATTTTAAGTTTGGATGCAAAGCTGGACATGGTTGTAACACAAACACAAAGCAAGATTGGCGCCTATCCAGGGCCTGGAGTCAGTAGACATACACCTGTGAATGATCAGCATGAACAGCTAAAACTAGATTTTAGGGGGATATATGTGATACCTGCCTTACAGATATCTCCCAATACAGAGTGTTAAGTTATCTCTACTTATGGCATCCCTACTGTAGTGTACCCTTCCCAATGTTTAACCTGAAAACAGTTTAATCCACCCTTCGAGCAGAAGTTAAGAGATCATACATTCAACACAGGAATTCTATGTTCTAGAGTCTCAAATATTGCTTAAATATCTAGACTCAGAAGAAAGATACATGCAATACCAGAGACAGAATTAACAAAACACATGCTAAGATAGCATTTCTCATATAAGATTGATCATAAAATCAGTGGGTTCATGCCAAAACATACAACAAGAGATACATAGACTCATAGGTTAAGCTGTACAGAGCAACCAGATCAGCTTGTTTTGAATTACAGAGCCAAAAATCTTCAACTTTCAACAACCAAAAATGAGTAACACTTCCTGCTTATAATAGCCAGGTAGTGTACCACAGCAATCAATTACATGGTAGTCCAAAAATCCCGCCAGATACACAGTATCAGAAAAATGGCGCTTAATGCATTACCAGATTGGCGCCCAAACATGAATGCAGTAGGTAGGGGAGGAGACAGGAAGAAACCTCGAGCCCTGTGCCACTGTCCGTTGATGTACACCTTCAATCGGGTACCAGATCCGTCCATACCTCTGCAACCTTCGCCATTAATGGTGCACCAACCCGTGGCCTCGGGAAAAACATCAACTGTGCATCGCAACCATTTCCCGCCAAGATTCATCGTCATGATATTTCAAAATATGCAGGGTCGAATTATCCCACATGCACCCCGCAGCGACCTTCTCAACACTTTATATACTAGGCCACGAGCATATATAATGTCGGTGCTTTTGCTCCTGACGACACTAGTATAAGACTTCATCATCATTATCCTTCAGCAGCATGATATCCTGTTGCTTGAAATGTCACCCTGACGTCAGCATCATATCGCAATACAACCTGCATGATAATTGCCTTCATCAGCACAACCTGATCCATCGGAGGAAGATCCTCCTGCTTAACTAATATCAAAAGTCTGGCTGATGAAAAATCCTGATGACATCACCGTCATATCCTGCTGATGTCATAAGCATATCTGCCTACTGCGCACCTCCTCATATCCGGATGACGTCATCATCATGTCGACATCAGGATGATATTCGGAAGATAACCGGATATTTGGAAATATCATCCTGATGCACAAATATCATGCTGCACTATAGCTCCATTATAAGATCAGGGTGATAGATGAATATGCTAGATATTTGAAAAGATCACCCCCCACTAGATAATGCACGAAGCCGACAGGCGGATATCTCCTTGATATCAGCATCATCATGATGCTGGAACAAACATACATCCGGGTGATATTCAAAAACGAAAATATCACCCCCTCCTTCGGAAATATCATGATGCAGATAGGTAGAGAAATAGATATCACCCTGACATAAGAATGATGTCAGCATCATTAGGATGATAAAACAACAAACATGAAGTGATACAACAACATCAGGATGATATTGACTAAGATCATCCTGACGTTCAAAATATGATGACCACGATGAATATCGGGTCACACTTAGAACTTTACAGCAACATCATCAGGATGATCTTAACAAAGATCACCTGATGTTTAAAATATCACCCCACGAAAGATCATGCAGGCAGAAAATATGATGACCCTCACAAGTAACACGGCGATAACTGGAAATATGATGATGATGATGACGACCCTTAAGAAAAAACAAGTCAGGTCGAACAACTCAGAAAATAACCCCTTCAGAAGATCGAGGTGACATCATCATCATAAAAGGGCAAGGTGATATTTGGAAAATCACCAGATACATGAAAAATCACCCCCACAAGCAAATCAGGGCACACTGTAGCTCATCAGCAGGATCGGGATGATATCCAAACATCACCCGATATTGAAACATGATGATCCTGATGAAAAAAATCGGTTGAAAGAAAACATGATGATGCTGACCTCCTCCTCAGGAAAATATGATGCTGCAGCTGAAAAATGCCGAGGAGGTCCAACACTTAGAACATTTTGGATTTTTAGGGACGGGGCCATGCAGAAAAACCTTGGACATAAAATATCACCAACACTTTCCTCATGATTTTCACTATTGTTATTACGCGAGTCAGACTCTAGTGGTCTAGCCCTTGGACCTTGTCTCTCATTTGTATGGGTTGGGTCATACTCATGGACAACATCGATGCCTTTTTCATCACAAGATAGCTCAGAGAGGCTATCCAACTCATACTCATTGGAATCGGTCTCATTACCCAGTTGCAGTTACTGAATTTGATCAACCAGATTACTAGTGGACATTTCTAGTTGTTTGCCTTTATTTTTCTTTGCTCTATTGGTTCTTGATGTGCCATTGTAACCTAGCCCTATAGTGTCTTGGGCTGTCAAAGTATGAGGTTGGATGGGTTTAGTGATACCATCCTTTCTTGAACTGAGTGGACTGTGTCCTTTATACCCCATTCTTTGTATCATTTGGAATCCTTAACGATATTGTTCAATTGGTATAGTGTGATGGTCTTGTTGTGTGGATGAACTGTCTTCATCCTTGTATAGCCATTGTAGGATATCATTTTCATCACTCTCATATTCAAGGCTTCCCCATTTGATAAATGAACCTTTGGTAGCTTTGTCTGCTTTTGGTTTGCTTAGAGTGGGTCTTCCATATGATCTTGGAGATAGGGGAGTTGTGCCAAACAGAGGGATTGAGAGATTGTGTACTCACCCAAGCCCTTATCTTTGAGTTTGAGGTCAGGTTGAGAAGCTTTTGAAGAGGAAGAAAGTGAAGCAGGGTCAACACGAGAGGAGGATGAAGTAGAAGCATTGTTGTTAGGAATCACCACTTCAGGTTTAGGATGAATGGAGTTACAATACTGAAATGGGTTGGGGTCACCTTGGATGGTGATCTCTTGTCCTTCGTAAGGGAACTTGATACACTGATGGTATGTCAACGGCACTACTTTCAGAGCATGTATCCATGGTCTCCCAAGAAGAATGTTGTATGCTAGCTCCATATCGAGGACTTGGCAAGCCACATCTTTTACTATAGGTCCCACTCTGATTGGTAAAGTAACAATTCCCTTGGAAGTTCTCTCCTCCTCATCATAGGCTTTTATAGTGATTTTCTTTTTTGGATCTATAGCCTTCTATGAAAACCCTAATGTAAAGATTAGCTTCAGGGTACAAATATTCAAACTAGCTCCTCCATCAATTAGGACCCTCTTTATCTTGTGTTTGTGAATGAAGGATTTGATATGAAGAGAGGCGTTATGGGGTTGGGTGATTGACATATCATCCTTTTCAGTGAATGATAGGGAGTGAGGTGAGGTAATGTGACCTACCATAGTTTGAAACTATTCTTTGGTGAGGTTTGTTGGGATGGAGGCTTCCGCTAAAGCTTTGTCAAGTATGGCACTATGAGATGGAGATAGATGCAGAAGTTCCAGAATGGAGATATGTGTAGGTGTCTTATATAGCTGATCCAAGATACTGTACTGATTAGCCAGAGGGGCGGAGGCTCCTCTAAGAGTGACTCTATTACTGTAGGTGGTAGCATTGCAATCTGGATTTTTGTTTATAGTGATCACATTGATGCATGAATCACCTTCCGAGATATGGTTAACATATTCAAAGCTAACATTTGTGTAATTCGAGTTGTTAGATCCACTATTATTTTGGTTGGAAGGTCCTCCCTGCTCATAGTTAGGAAGAGGATCCTTGAATGCTTGATGATCACTATTAGAGGTGTGTCTGTCAAGTGATATGTTGTTTTGTTCGATCAAGTCTTGGATAGTGTGTTTGAGCGCAATGTAGTCGTTGGTTTTGTGCCCCTTGTTTCGGTGGAATTCACAGAATTCGTTGTCGTTCCACCAATGAGGTTTGACTTTTGGTTCATATTCATGCACAGTTGTAAGCATTATGATCTTATTTGTCACTAACTTTCGTAGGGCAGTTTTCAATGATTCTCCCAAAGGTGTGAATTTTCTCCTATGTTGAAAATTTGTAAACCGAGATTCAGTGTTTCTTGGTTTTCTTTGTGGGGGGTTGTTTTGAGGAGTTGATAAGTTGAAGATTGGTTGCTTAGGTGCCATATTCTTGGAATCTACCACCCCATCATTCACCATATTTTTGTTCTTCGTCTAGAATCTTGGTTTGTCTCCATTGGTGTTGGTACTAGGAGTGTCCTTATAGAGCTTTATTTGACATTTGGTGATTAAATTTTTTCGATGATTAGACCCATCTTAATGACCTTGCTAAAAGAAGTAGGACATTGGACTTGTATCTGATAGCTTAGGTTAGTTTGTAAGTTATAGACAAACATTTCTAGCATTTGTTTTTTAGGAATTTGATGACGGCACTTACTTGCCAGTTGTCTCTATCTTTGTAGGAAGGTGGCAAAAGACTCTCCACCTTTTTGCTTGGTGTTACAAAGATCTAAGATTGAGGTGTCATGCTCAATATTATAGAAGTATGTAACAAATTTGTCCACAAGTTTGTTAAATGTTCTAATGCTGGGTGGTAGTCTAGAAAACCACTCCATGGCTTGTCCTCCCAAGCTTCATGGAAATAGTCACATAAGGTAAGTATCATTGTGTGCAACTTCAAGACAACCAGCGTTGAATTCCCTAATGTGGTCCCTTGGATCACCCTTTCCTTGATATTTATGAAATTTTGGCACCTCAAATTTAGAGGGGAAAGGAATCATGATCAAGGTCCTATCAAAAGGATATGGTGAAATATCCTCTAGGGAGTAATGCTTAGTTGATGCTCCTATTTGCATGTCCATGAATTGTTATTGTAAAGCTTGGATCTGTTGGGTCACTACACTCAAGGCATCCATAGGATCATTGGTTGTTTTTCTTTTATCTGCGAGTATGTCCTCATGTGTGCTTCCCTCAGGGTGTCTTTCTTCCTCTAATTCTTTTAGAGCTTCTATGTCAAAATATTTAGGGAGCTTGACTCCTAGATGTGCTAAGTGTAGAAAGAATTTGGTAGGATCTTGGGCAAGCACTCTATCCATTAAGTGTTGAAATCTTCAGTTTTGCTGTGTTTGGAGGACCTATTCCATAGAAATTTCCTCATCACTTTCATGAGAGTTTGGGATAGTTTTCTAAGCCATTTCAATTTGTTTTTGTTTTTGTAATCTTGTTAAGACCATGCAAGGTGACTAGAGATGGGATGGAGTGAGTTTTGAGCAAGGTGCTAGAATGTGACAAGATTTTCGCAAGGTTCTTCTTAGATCTAGTTGGTGTCAAACAAGTTGGGTGTACAAAATGATAGTCAAAGTAAGGATGATAGAAATCCATTTACTTGATGTGGACTAGTCTTGCACAAGCCACTAGTGGAGTTCCAATAGAGAAGGATAAGTGATCCTTGATAGTGGAGACTCACTAGGTTTGTTTGAGATGTGATGTAATCAAGAATAGCTTGGTTCTAACCTTGTTGGATTATAGAAGAATGTTGTGAGATTTTGGATGATGAAAAGTAGTTATGGTGTGGAAGAAGAGAGAAATGGTTGACTTGCATGATTTTGATTAGATTTTGGGAAACTGAGACAGGTTTGAAATGAGCTTTTGAAAAGTTGACAATTTTTGTCTTGGCAGTACGGAATAGTTCTTTGGTTTGAATGCGCCGCAATAGAATGTAAATGTGCCACAAGTCGGATCAAATATGCAACTCCGGTGATGTTTCAAATGCACTATAACAGAGTTTAAATGCACTGCAGTTCGTCTCAAATGCGCAATTCTGGTTTTTCAATTTGAAATTGCAATTTTTTTGGAACAATTTTCAAGATTTCTCTGTTTTTGGTTTGAAAACTTGGTCTTTTTGAGAATTTTGTTTTTCAATTATGGCAAAGACACAACAAACACATAGAAGTTTTCATTTTTATCTTTGTTTATTTTTTTGTATTTTGGGCTTTTTGACACAAGACAAGTACACCCTAGGCTGGATAGGACAGTATTTGTTGAATCCTCTAGCTGTGCATACTCAAAGCGTGTAGCTCTAGGATGTGGTAGCACCGGTTCCCCTCCACAGCACTCACTTCTCACGCATACTAGATCTAGGTTTCCTTAGGCTCGTACCCCCACCAAACCTTAGGATTGTCCCTGCTACCTCTACTAAGAGTCACATGAATCAAGGCCACTTCAAAGGCTCCACCTTTTGTGTCAACAAATAAGGGTTTTTGGTATACTAAACAAGTGGCTAAGTAGTCAAGGCAACCGTTTGAGTGGTTACTGTTAGGGTAAAATGTGGATTAATCAATTTAACAATAATAAACCCAAACATCAATAGAATAATGAAAACAAGAAAGATTGAATGAAATGAGGCAATGAATAACACAATGCAAACCTTCCTTGTTCCAAAGCTTCTGTTGTTCACCTATTACAACCGTCCTTTGCTGATGAAGTAGGCCCTCAGTGAGTGCACTCTTTTAGCTGTGTTGTAGGATGTCAGTAGTAAATGGCTGTGTTGATAGATAATGCTATGAAGTAGAGCTTCAAAGCAAAGGGTGATCTCAAGTAGATTGTATTGGGGGTACCAAAGGCACGTAGGTAGAATTCTACAGAGTAACAATACAAATAACCTAGATGAATAGCATGGATGGATGAAGCTTCTTTTATAGACTCAGAAGAATGAGAATCAATGGTTGAGAAGAAGTGTGATGATCAACGGCTGAGAATGGTTGAGAATGTGCAACCAGTGGAAATAAGACAAGTGTCTCAGCTCCATCATGAAAGAGGGGATGTGACAACATTGATTGGAGAGTTAACTCTTTTAACTGAATAGTTAACAAACTTGATTAGTCAGTTGGAAGAATGAATTATGGAATTGACTGGTTAGTTAACACTTTTGATTGATTAGTTGACTAACTTCTGATTTGAGAAGAAATAGGACATGTGGGTGAGGGGGAAAATAGGTAATTAAATATTTAATATATTTAATTACATGTGCAACCCAATGAGGTAGACAAGGTGAGGTGGAAAAGTGAGGTGTAAGTGTGAGGTGGATTTTTAGAATTAGAACTTAGGATAGAGGAATTTGGATTAATTAAATAATTTATGATTATTTAATTGCGTGAGACATTTAGAAGAATTTTAATTAAATAAATAGATTTTATTTAATTATGGAACAGTGACTCGATTAAATAAATTTAGAATATTTATTTAATTGATGGAAGAATGGAATAAATATTTAGAATATTTATTTAGTTGAATTGTGTCATTTTTAGGTGTATACATTTTGCCCTTCTTTGATGCAATGTTGTTTACAACGTTGTTTCAAAGAAATCAATAGTCTGACAGTGATACATGCCCCAATTTGCCCTTGGTACAAGTTTAATGACGATAGGATGCCCCCTCGGGAGATTGGATGGGAAAAGGGCGAAAGAATTTGAGACGGACAATCTCACGAAGACGAAGGGGTGAGGTTAGGTTAGAGGAAAAAGGATTTGTTTCAGCGAAACAGGAAGAAAACTAGAGGAAAACAGACGCGGGAAGTAGTCACAGTCATCACCTAGCCAGAATTAGGGTTTGGAGGCTATAAATAGGAGCTTGGTCCACAAGATTATGCATTTGTACACTTGTTTGATCTGGATTGGATATAGAGAGCTTAGAGTCACTTGGAGTAGCATGGCAACCAGAGTAGCAGACATTCCACGCGAGGAGCACCGATTCAAGCGAGTTCGATGATTCGGACGGCTAGCAGAGGCAGGACCCCCAGTATGTGCTTTGAAATTTTTTCCCTAGAGTCGAGTTAGGATGTCATAAATGCCAATAGAAAATAGGTCAAATTGATGCGCTAAAGTGTAGAACGGCACATATGTCACACAAAATGGTGTATCTATAGTTTCACAGTGCATATGTGTAGTTTGGCTGTGCATCCGTAGAAGCTGCACATGTGTTGATTTTGGCAGTGCTTTCATAGTATGGCGGCGCATCTACCGAATGTGGTGGCGCATATGTGAAACTTGCACATATGTGTAATGTAATGGCACATATGTTATTTGGCGGCACATATGTTGATTTTAGTAGCGCATATACCAGAAGCTGCGCATATGTAAAGAAACGACGCTTTTACCACCTGTAGTGGCACATTTGTTTTGGATAGCAAATTACTTAGCCAAATTGATTTGATTAGCATCTTGTTTGATGCAACAATCAATGAGCTATCTCCAAGATTGCAGGAATCTAGTCAAGAGATGTAGTGTGCTATTTTGATCAATTTGAAATGCTAAGTTTAGTTGATATAGTTTAGTAGATATGTTGAGTATGGTATATGCAGCTTTAGACTGATGCCTGCCTTTTACGTGATTGCAGGAGGAGATACGAGACACATTGTAGTCTAGGGAGACATTCCCCATGCCCCTATTGCAAAGATACATGTTGACAGAGATCAATAGAGAGGCACTTGGTGCCATGGGATTGGACTACGTTTGCTTCATGCCCGAGGTGCAGGCGAACCATGGATTGTTGACAGCTGCCATGGAGAGATTCCACAGTGAGGATGGGACTTTCCACTTTCTGACTGGAGAGATGACTATGACATTGGAGGATGTATACAGGATACTGCACTTACCTGTTGTTGGTGAGTTGGTGGAGTATGACGCACAGCGAGATGCAGGACTTGCCGAGTGCCAGCAAGTGTTTGATGACCCTAGGCTAGTTGGACAGGTCATCCCTTGGCATGACATACATGACTGTTATGACTATTTCCCTAGGATCATGGCTGGGTTGATCAGAGGCATTGTATGCCCTGACAGGAGATCACATGGGTTCCCCATTGGATGGGGCCAAATCATGGAGTGGATGTTGACTGAGGGCACCTGATATGCATGGGGAGTCTGCGTACTAGCCCACCTATACCATGACATGCACCAGGTGGTGTATCACTGTAGCACGAGTCTATCAGCTGGGGTACTACTGCTACAGTTTTGGCTGTGGGAGCACATAGCGGTGACGAGGCTGATATATGTGCTTGCTAGACAGTGAGGAGAGCCATACAATTATGGATATGCAAGAGTTATTTCCCAGCACAGGCTGGGGAAGTTAGATTACTGGAGGCACACCCTAGATGGTGTAGTTGTGGTCATCTTGCGACCATATCTGGATTGTGAGCCCTGGAATGATGAGGGAGACGAGCTGCCCTACTGCTTTTAGACATGGTGGTTGATAGGCCAAACATGGCACATATTGGAGAGATAGATGGTGGGCTGGGTGTTGAGATAGTTTGGTAGGAGGCAGGGTATGCCACAGAGACAGGCATTGTTCGCACGGACACATGCAGAGAGGGTCCGATGGCTTCGTACGAGGAGGCCCTAGTAGAGTTCTAGTAGACTCCTTATGTGGCATGGGACATGAGGACAGAGATTGCTGATGTAGGGATCACCCAGGAGTATGAGGATTGGATTACTACACATCCCTTTCTGAGATACTCAGGACCTGGTATGATGGTGCCTCTTATTGATGAGGCAGATTCAGAGGAGGAGGGTCAGGTTGGACAGGGGAGAGGTAGAGGATGGGGACAAGGAGGACGGGGTGGTGATGATGGAGAGAGGCCGAGATAGTGAAGGAGGGTAGCTCAGGCTGAGCAGACAGTGCCAGGACAGGTTGCACAATAGCAGATACCACAGCAAGCATAGATGCCGCCACCCCAGTAGGTACCATAGTAGTAGGTGCCCCAGCCACAGGGACCAGGACAGGCAAAGGCATAACAAGGGCCAATGCAGGTAGATGTGCATGAGAGGGCCATAGCCAGCCTGAGGGGACAAGTGAGAGAGCTGCGGGCACAACTTAGGAGGGCCAATGGCCGGTGAGAGACTAATGTCACAGTGATCGCAGGGCTGACTCATGAGAGGGACATGGCTGATGCACGAGTACACATTATCCATGTGGAGCGAGACACTGCAGTGGCAGCTATGGGGACAAACGCAGCCAGCTCCTTTTTGGTTGGGCAGGTGTAGCAGGCACAGTTGGCACAGGCACAGGCAGAGCTTGCCAGGGCACAGTCACAAGTGCAGTATTACCGAGGCTTGTATCATGGGGCAATACCAGTGAGTCAGAGGGCTTCAAGTTTTAGGAGTCAGTCTGGGGTTACTTAGAGAGTAGGTCCATCATGGTCAGGGGTTTCTGTGATGGGTCCCCAATAGTCAGGGACTGGCAGTGGTGGCCCATAGTAGCAGGGGTAGACTTGCACCAGATTTTGTACTTTTTGGGACATGTATCACCATCCTTTTGGATGTATATTGTATTATGACACTTTGATTCAGAGAGAGATGATGATATTGTACATTTAGACTTTTTTTATGATTGTATATATGAGGATGTAGCCTTATGATCTATTGCATATGTTATGAGATGATGATTTACTTCTTATTGTATGATGCGATGTATGTGTAGACTTAGATGTTCTTTCTGATGCTATATGAGATGCTTTTGATTTGATGCTATGATATGTCTATATGATGTAATATGTTTGAATGTTTATGTGATATGAGTGTTTGATCTAATATGTATGGAATGTAAGCAAATGCAACATGAGTTCCTTTATGATTATGCAACCTTTGTATATGATGCACTTAGCTATGTTTTTGATTTCTTTGTTGTTTGATGCGATATGATGATGATACATATGGATGACCTAATGCCTTGTCTTATGTATGCAATTGATTTAATCATGTTCATGACTAGCTCTAAATTTGATATGATATGCACCTATATGCTTTGTTTTGTGATGTCCAAATGTACTCTATCGACACAAGAATGACAGGATGACAAATAGAAGAATGGTTTTGATAGGCTTAGAAACTTCATTTGATATTGTTATTCTGCATAGTTCAAGTATTGTTGGTTGTACTGGATATGGATGTATGGATGTGTAGATGGGTATAGGATGAATGGTTTGCTTTTAGAGTGCTTTATTTCATCATTGGGCAATTTATTTTTGGTACATTTTCTGAAATGTTGTAAGGGAATACAAGCATCTAGGTATAATTGAACTGAGATGACCTGAGTACTACTTACATGGAATTTGATTTGGCAAGTAAATACAAGCATCTAGTCAAAGTTAAATCTAGATGACCTGAGTACCTCTTGCGTGTCAACAAACAAGGATTGCCCCCCATTCATGTTAGACCTCTTATGTCCTCAATGATCTTTTGTTGATCATGTCCTTAGACAAGGTGTCACATTACTAAGGTGGAATCCACATATAGCAAACAAAGAAAAATGATCATGCCCCCATCATAGCATCTCTAGCTTTTGGCATCCTTAAGTAGCATAGAAAGACATGATAACAAAAAATCAAGACCCTATAACTTAACCATGATTTAAAATTACAAAACATTCTTGCCATTAGATGCATTTACTTCTTGCTGTAATTCGAGTAAAATCATTTAGAAGGTCTTGGGTACTTTGCTTTGTGTTTGAATAGTTTAAGCTGTTCATAGTCAAGATTTCTGCTTGAAGCGAGGGTTCTGCTTGCATTTGCCTGTTTGGTGAGAAGATTGCACAATCCTTATTGGGGAGACTGGCCCTAAGGGATTGACCTAGTGCCTCGGGGGTGTATTGCTAAATGGCCTTGCCTACGTGACGACGCAGAGGCAATGTAGTTTGGGGTAAACCCTAACGGACCTAAGACCTAGGTGAGAGAAAGTGGAGACAGACTCAGATTGATAAAATGACAAGATATGGAACGGATGGGACAATAGAAAGCCTCGGGGGCACATTAGAATAATGGCCTTGCCTACGTGACGACGCAAAGGCAATGTAGTTCACGGACCTGGACCATGGAAACTGACGAGAGACACTATGCTAGGCTCATATTGAAGAGACGATATGGGACAAAACCTTGGTTGACAAGGCCACAAAGAGGAAGAGTTATCAAGACATGATAGGTAATTGCCAGGTGTTTATTATGGGACAGATGTGGGTCAAATGGAAAATGAATGAAGGAAGAATGGACTCAAGGTGATTGGATTCCCAAAGATGGAGAAGGCGGTTCATCACAAGTAACACCTGTTTACCAGGTTTTCATCACTTGCTTTTATTTGCACGAGAAGATAGAAAGTAAACATGATGCCTGTTTGCCAGGTTTTCATCATGATACCTATCCAAGGCGCCTATTTGCCAGGTTTTCACCAAAGGACAATTTTTTTGTACGCTTTCAATTTTTTCTAATTCTTTTGTTGTTTTTCCATTTTTGATTTTCTTTTGTATTTTTGCACCCCCTTGTGTTGGTTTTTTCCCAGACTGGATGCTTATTCCCAGATTTCCCTACAAGGTAGCCATCAGTGATCAACAGGATCTCTGGGCCAGGGGCCAACAGTGTAGGAGATAGACTCTATAATTTATCTCCTCTTCTTCTTCAGGCTCTGCAAGACCTAGGGGGGTATTCCCTACTCAACATCCATGAGGATATGCATACAAGGCTGGGATGCTGACAGAAAGCAGATAGTCCTCCTGTAAGTAGACCAAAACTGAAAGATAAGAGCAAAGGGGCTAGCTTTGGGCCTATTTGTAGTTATAGACAGAGGACTGAGGATCCTAAAACTAATTCTAATGTCCTAAAGATTGCTTTAGATTAAGATTTTGATTTTAAGTTTGGGTGCAAAGCTGGATATGGTTGTAACACAAACACAAAGCAAGATTGGTGCCTATCCAGGGCCAGGAGTCAATAGACATACACCTGTGAACGGTCAGCATGAACAACTAAAATTGGATCTCAGGGGGATATATGTGATACCTGCCTTACAGATATCTCCCAATACAGAGTGTTAAGTTATCTCTACTTATGGCATCCCTACTGCAGTATACCCTTCCCAATATTCAACCTGAAAATAGTTTAATCTACCCCTTGAGCAGAAGTTAAAAGATCAGACATTCAACATAGGAATTCTATGCTCTAGAATCTAAACATTACCCAAATATCCAAATTTAGAAGAAGAATACATGCAATACTGGAGACAGAATTAACAAAACACATGCTAAAATAGCATTTCTCATATAAGATTAATCATGAAATCAGTGGGTTCATGCCAAAACATACAACAAGAGATACATAGACTCACAGGTTAAGCTGTATAGAGCAACCAGATCAGCTTGTTTTGAATTACAGAGCCAAAAATTTTCAACTTTCAACAACCTTCAAATGAGTATCACTTCCTGCTTATAACAGCCAGGTAGTGTACCATAGCAATTAATTACATGGTTGACCAAAAATCCCGCCAGATACACAGTATCAGAAAAATGGCGCTCAAACATTCAATGCAGTAGGTGGGAGAGGAGACAGGAAGAAAGTCTCGAGCCTTGCGCTGCCACCTAGGGATCCAGATCTTCAATCGGGTACCAGATCCGTCCACGCCATCGCCCATACCTCTGCAACAATCGCCATTAATGGCGCACCAACCCGCGGCCTCGGGAAGAACATTTGACAGTCGATCGCAACCACTTCCCGCCAAGATACATCGTCATGATATTTCAAATATGCAGGATATCAATTATCCCACATGCACCCCGCGGTGATCTTTTCATCACCTTATATACTAGGTCGCGAGCATATATGATGTCGGTGCTTTTGCTCCTGACAACACTAGTATAAGACTTCATCATCATCCTTCAGCATCATGATATCCTGTTGCTCAAAAAATCACCCTGATATCAGCATCATCCTCGCAATATCACCTGCATGATAAACGCCTTCATCGGCACAACTTGATCCATCGAAGGAAGATCCTCCTGCTTAGCCGATACCAAAAGTCTGGCCGATGAACATCCTGATGACGTCATCGTCATATCCTGCTGACATCATCAGCATATCTACCTACTGCGCACCTCCTCATATCCGGATGACGTCATCATCATATTCACAACATTGGGGGATCATCATAAGATAAGTAATGTTAGAAATATGACCCCCGGACCTTGATGACGTCACCATCACATGTCGGCATCAGGATGATATTCGGAAGATAACCGGATATTTGGAAATATCATCCTGATGCACAAATATCATGCTGCACTGTAGCTCCATTGTAAGATCGGGGTGATAGATGAATATGCCAGATATTTGGAAAGATCACCCCCCACTAGATAATGCACGAAGCCGACAGGCGGCTACCTCCTTGATACCATCATCATCAGGATGATAAAACAACGAACATGAAGTGATACAACAACATCAGGATGATATTGACTAAGATCATCCTGACGTTCAAAATATGATGACCCCAGTGAATATCGGGTCACACTTAGAACTTTACAGCAACATCATCAGGATGATCTTAACAAAGATCACCCGATGTTAAAATATCACCCCGGCGAAAGATCATGCAGGTAGAAAATATGATGACCCTCGCAAGCAACACGGTGATAACCGGAAATATGATCATGATGATGAAGACGACCCTTAGAAAAAATAGGTCAGGTCGAACAACTCAGAAAATAACCTCTTCAGAAGATCGAGGTAACATCATCATCATAAAAGAGCAGGGTGATAATTGGGAGATCACCAGATATCTGAAAAATCACCCCCCGCAAGAAAATCAAGGCACACTGTATCTCATCAGCAGGATCAGGATGATATCCAAACATCACCCGATATTGAAACATGATGATCATGATGACAAATAAGTCAACAGAAAACATGATGATGTGGACCATCATCGAAGACAATATGATGATGATGATCTCCTCCTTAGGAAAATATGATGATGCGGCTGAAAAATGCCGAGGAGGTCCAACACTTAGGAAAATGGGCAAGAAGATATAGGGTTCAAATGAAGAAACCCCCTAATCATGAAAAATCAGCCTCCAGGTCAAAATGAGTGCTAGCACTGGCTCCGAATGGGGATGTGCAGGCGAAAGACTGCAGCGAGAACCAGATCTCCGGGCAGACCAGGCAAAAAACCAAAAAGCACGAACTGCACAAGACATTTACACTACATACATGTTTTACAAATGTGCACAGCGACAAGTCATTCATGCAAAATAGAACTTAAGGAATTGGCCATGCACAGGCAATTCCAGAACTTCACCATCTAGGGCCTGGAGGAAATAAGAATCCTCCCCATGAGCACTGCTAATCTGATATGGGCCCATCCATAAGGGTTCAAATTTACCATGTTTACCCTTTTCTTGACCTTTTGCATTCCAAATGAGCACCAGATCATTGACTTGAAACTTCCTTTTTATAGCTCTCCTGTCAAACTGATATTTCATATCTTGTTGTCTCCTAAGATTAATCCGGTGGGCTTTCCTTCTGTTTTCATCCAGTGCAACCAGCTGGTTCACTCTTTCTGTCATGGAATCTTCAATCTCCTCATCATTTTCTTGGATGAACTTGTAAACTGGTAGGAGATTATTTATGGGCAATCTGGCTGATGCACCATATACTAGCTCAAAGGGTGACATTCCAATGGCCCTTTTTACTGTCACTCTGTCAGCCCATATGGCTAACTTTAATTTTGAGTCCCAAGCTCTTTTGTTCTTGTCCAGTATCCTCTTGACAATTTTCATGATGCTTTTATTGCTTGATTCTGCTTGACCATTCCCTTGTGGGTGATATGGTGATGTGTATGATAGATTTATCCCATACCTGTTGCAAAAATCAACAAATTCACTTGATCTGAAGCACATAGCATTATCAGTGACTACCTTGAATGGTACTCCAAACCTGATGATAATATTTTCTAACATGAAATCTATCACCACCTTACTTGTAGCTCTTTTAGTTGGAATGGCCTCAATCCATTTGGTAAAGTAATCAGTTGCCACCAAAATCCAACTGTGTCCCCCACTTGATTTGTCTGCAATTTCCCCTATGAAGTCAATTCCCCATTGCTGAAATGGAGCATCCACAGTTACAGTTCTGAGGGGTAAAGCACCGTCATATTTCAGCTTTCCTGAAAATCTTTGGCAAGGGTCACACTTCCTCACTAACTTTTGTGCATCTGAAAAGAGAGTGGGCCACCAATATCCTGCTTTGAGAATTTTATGAGCTATTGTTTGAGCAGTATAATGTTCACCACACAATCCTTTATGCATATCAATCAAAACATTGTTAGCCATATCCTTATCCACACATCTCAACAGCACACCATCAGGGTTTTTCCAGTATAGCTCACCTTGAACAATAACATACCTGATTGCATGTAACTTTAAAGTCCTCTTTTGGCTGTCACTGAAATGGGAAGGACAATTCAGATTTTGCAAGTAGTAGATGATATCCTTGTACCATTCAGATCCTAATACACTTACATTCTCATTTTGGACTACATTAACTTGGCATGCTTCCAAGTTTGATTGTGCCATCATCTTGGCTAATCCTTGTCCTCTTATCAACTTGGTAACTTGTATGTCTATGTTAAACTCTTGCAGTTTGTTTATCCATCTACATCTTCTTCCAGTCACCTCCTGCTGAGTGAATATGTCTTTAACTGCTGCATGGGGTACATATACAATTATATATGATCCTACCAAGTATGGTCTGAAACTTTTGATGGCTCTGACTAGTGCATATGCCTGTTTTTCCATAATATCATACTTCAACTCAGAGGCCTGCAAGGACATACTGAAGAAAGCTATGGGCTGTTCAAAACCATCTTCATTTTTCTGTAGCAAACATGCAGCAACAGTATGAAAGGAAGCAAATGAAAATACTTGGAATGGCCTAGAAAAATCAAGAGATTTAAGAACAGGGGCCATCTTGATTGCCTCTTTGATACTCTGAAATGATTCTATTGCTTCACTTTCCCAGTGGACAGTTGCATCCTTCTTCATCATCTTGGAAATGTTCCTTGTGGTTTCTGCAAAGTTGGGAACAAATCTCCTAACAAAATTTATCTGTCCAAAGAAGGATTGAACTCCTTTTACAGTTTTTGGCATTTGAATTCTGTCAATAGCAGCCACTCTTTCTGGATCTATCCTGACTCCATCCTTGGAAACAATATGTCCCAGGAGCTTTCCTTCAATTACCCCAAAGGCACACTTCTTTGGATTCAAAGAAATACCATACTCTAGTGCTCTTATGAAAATCTGCTCCAGATGCAAACAATGCTGCTCTTCTTTCTTTGAGTAAGCAGTCAAGTCATCCTGATATACAGCCAGAATTGAATCAATCAACCCTGCAAAAGCAACATCCATTGCTCTTTGAAATGTAGCACCTGCATTGGTTAGTCCGAAGGGCATCCTAACATACACATAATTTCCCCATGGAGTGGTGAAGGCGGTCTTATACTGTTCTGATTCCTTTACCTTCACCTGATTATAACCTAAAAATCCATCCATCATGGATAAGAGTTCACAACCAGTCACTCTCTGCAACATAGCTTCCATATTAGGCAGTGGATAGTTATCCTTTAAAGAGGATACATTCAAGTTCCTGAAGTCAACACAAAGCCTAATATCACCATTCTTTTTTTTGATTGGGACAAGGTTAGACACCCAAGTTGAATGCCTGATTGGTACAATTATTCCAGCTTCCCTGAGCCTTTTGAGTTCTTCTTGCATCTTGGGAGCTAAGGTAGGATTAATAGGTCTTTGCCTTTGTCTAAACGGCTTAGCTCCAGGCTTCAATGGGATCTCATGCTGGAATAAATCTTCCCTATAGGCCTTTAGGTCCTCATATGACCAAGCAAAAACATGTTTATACCTTTTCAATAATGCAATCAGCATACTCCTAATGTGTGGTTTGAGCTGCTTACCAATATATACCTTCTGAGGGGCCTGAGATGTCCCCAAATTTATCTCTTCTAAATCTTCCTTATTCGTGGGAGATGTCCTTGTGACCAATTTGTCTCTACTGTCAAAGGCTCTTTCCAAAGCTACTAACCCTCTAGGGATTTTGTTAGTTTTCAACTGAATTATCTCTTTTCCCACAAGAGTTTCTTTTCCATCTATAGTCTCTACAAAAGCTTGGAAATCAATTTCTTGATTCTCATATTCATCTATGCAGTGCAAAAATTTCAACAAATCCCTATCATCATTAAACACTTGCCAAATGCATATATTTTCTGGTACTGCAGGCCTAATTTTAACTTCTACATTTGTAACATCTGACAGAGTGATGTCATGTGGCCTTATTGCAACATTGGCTAAGAAATCAGCCATAACATTTTTTGATCTTTCTACCCAGCCTATTGAAAATGCATCAAATAGTTCAATGGTATCCCAAACAGCATGCTTGTATTGTTTCAATCTTTTGTTTTTTGAAGCATACTTATCTCTAATTTGGGATACAATCAGCTCAGAATCCCCAAATACTCTTAACATCTTAATTCCATGTTTGAGAGCAATATTTAGGCCTAAGAGTAAAGCCTCATATTCTGCAATGTTGTTTGTGCAATCAAACCTCAGCAAGAAAGAGAATTTGAGGAGCTTACCAGTTGGAGACAGGAAAACAACTCCAGCTCCAGAGCCTTCTTTTGCACAAGCTCCATCAAAAAACATGGTCCACAGACCTTGCTGATCCAATTCTTCAATACAGGCATTTCTCTTTTTATCCTCTGTATCATCTGAGACAACCTTGAAGTTATCACAGTCAGTGTCTACAAAGCATACATGTTCCTCTGCTTCTTGGTCTTCCACTGTCTCTGATGATCTTTGTTCTCTGATTAGTTTAACATCCCTGCCATTCATTGGAATCATGGCATATGACAGGTCCAGCTGCATACTTCCACCAATTAGTGCTGCCCATCTTCTTGACAACAACATACCATACTGTGGCTTGATGTCAACCACTGTTATATTCATTTTATATCTTTTCTCAGGAAATGCTGCCAGTTTGAAATCTACATCCTTCATGATTCCAATAACTGGTACCTCTCTGGCATCCATAGCATAACATTTTCCACATGCCTTGTCAATTTTCAATCCAGCTTGTTGCATGATGGCCAAAGGCATGACATTTGTAGATGCTCCAGAGTCAAGCATACAATTTCTAATTGTTTTTCCATTTATAACCAGGGAGACATAAAATGGTTCCACTTGTGAAGGACACTTTGTCATAGTCATTCCTAAATAGACTTCAGCAGCCTCATCCTCTTCATTACATATGACAT
This sequence comes from Cunninghamia lanceolata, assembly GCA_027924645.1. Taxonomy (NCBI): domain Eukaryota; kingdom Viridiplantae; phylum Streptophyta; class Pinopsida; order Cupressales; family Cupressaceae; genus Cunninghamia; species Cunninghamia lanceolata. Next base: position 9,948,608 of record BSBN01000112.1, on the reverse strand, counting down.
GTCTCTCACCCTGGGTCTGAACATTTTGTTTAGCTTGAAAAGGTACTCCTGAGATTAGGGATATTGTCCTATTCTTGATTTCTTCCACTTTCATCAGTTCCATAAGTGGAACAGAGACTTTTACCTGAGAGAGGACTTGAGCTATATCAAATGGAGCATAATTTTGTGTAACAGCTGTAGCTTGCTCCACAATCTTGTTTTTATCCTGAACTGATTTAGCTCTTACTTTCATAGTTCCCTGATCATCATTCTTGTCTTGGGAACCTTTACTTTGATCTTCAGCCTGTGGGATTTTGTTTTCTGGTCCTTGGGATTTATGACCTGTTTTGTGTCTGAAATTCTGTTTATTATTAACCCACTACCTTTTTTGTGGTTCAATTCCTTTATGACCATGCACTAGCTGACCTGCAGAAATACTTTCTGGTTGATGTGGGCTGCCTACTTGATTTTTACCTCTGAGATTGTAGTTGCTTTTGACTTGAGCAACTGCTTCAGCTGTGAAGGCTCTAATTTCCTCATCAGAAGGTCGTTGTAAGTCACTCAGAAAATTGTGTGAGCTCTGAGCATACACATAGTTATCTTCATTATCTTCATCATATGGGGATTGTTGGCAGGCCTGAGTTTGATGATCTGTATTCTCATCAGCATCATAAAGAGTGTATCCATTGCCTATGGACATCATATTAACATCATCATCCTGCACATGATGTGGCTGATTGCATTCATTACAAGATGTAGCATTATCATACAAGGATTGAGCAATCATACACTGTGATTGTGAATGTGGCATCTGACAGATTATACACCATGGAGCATCATCAACAATATTTATAGCTTTCTTTAGAGGATCAGGAGTTTCCTTGACATGTTGGGCCCTTTGATTTGTGTTGTTACGTGGGAATGTGGGCTTACCATCATGCCAATTGGTATTATAAGGCATATCATGCAATGATGGCCTCTTTTCCTGCCTTTGATAGACTTGCCTATCAGGACCCATCCCTTTTTCACTTCTAGCTAATCTATAGCTTAGGTCCTTAACAACATTTGCCAATTTGTCTATCTTATCTTCAGGGGCAGATGTATTACCTTGAGTGTTCTGAGGCTTGTTTGGATTCTGCAGAATTTTTATATCATCCCTTCTATTTGTTTTGCCCGATGCTTTCCTGTTGTTTTCAATATTCACTGCAATTCTGAAAGCATCCCTGAGAGTAGCAGGACCTTTATCCCTTAATCCATATGCATTTTTTGCATCAAAGGCATTGATATACAAAATTATGCACATTGGTTCATTTGGCCTCATGTGATGTGGCAATTTGTTTAACACTTTAGTAAATCTTGCATTAAAATCTACAACCTGCTCATTTGACCCTTTAGTGATACTGGTAAACTCATTTACAAAAAAGCTAGGGTCAGTTTTGTCACCATATTGCTCCTTGAACATCCTTTTAAAATCATCCCATGATGAAATACTCCGGTCAGCCAGATTCTTGTACCATTCTCTTGCCTCATCTATTAAGGATTGCATGAATGACTTCATGAAAACATCCTCATGTTCAACCTCAAAGTTATCCATGACATTTTGAAAGGCTTTTAGATGATCTTCTCCTGACACTGTGTTGTTTCCTAAAAATTTAGGCACTTGCAGCCTCAGATGCTTATCAATGGGGTTAGGATACCCAGGAATACCATCAAACACCAGCTGTCTGAATCTATCTAACTGCATTGGCTGTCTGTTTAACTGATTAACATTAATATTTCTATTTGCATTCTGGTTTCTTACATTGTTCAGTGGTATCCTAGCATCATTCACATTTTGTCTCTCATCATTATGCTGATGTTGCACTTCATTTCTTTGCTAATGTCTCTGCACATTTGTATTCTCTAGGGTAGGAACTGAATCATTTTGGGCAGTTCTTAAAGCTTGCACTTTCTGCTTCATATCATCTCTGATTTTCATGGCTTGTAGGTATTCTAGTTCTGCTCTTAGATTTCTAATTTCTTCAGCTAACTGTTCATCCTTAGGCCTGGAGGTAGATGGTCTCATACCATTCTGGTCATCATCTTCATCATCCCTCAGAGACTCTGCCTCTTCAAACCTTTCACTAGGGTCTAGAAAAGGGTGTTCTTGGAACACCTCTGACCTCATTCTCATGTTACCACCCTGTTGCCTTTCATATGCACCTTGGATATCAGCTTCTGCATTTGAAAAGTAAGGCACATGCCGTCTTGATGGGCTAGGGTTATCTTGCATATCATCACTTTTTCTGGGGGAACCCTCATGACTAACTGAGACAGCTCCTTTTCTTCTATACATCATTCTTCTTGTTACTGGTAACTCTTTAAATAAAGGATTTTGTTGGGATCTTCTCCCCTGCATATAAATTTTACTTTGACCGGTTGGGAGATTACTTCGGAGTCGCCACCTATTACTAGGAACTGTTTTCCTTTGAAAACCAGGGTTCTTTCACAAATAACAATTTTCAAATCACCGTCCCCAGCGGAGTATTCCAATTTTTTGTTGCTGGCTCAGATGGGTCACATATATATTACTGGAGATGATTAGATAGTACTTTTACCTCTCATTCCCCAGTGGAGTCGCCAATTTTTGTTGGTTTTTTCCCAGACTGGATGCTTATTCCCAGATTTCCCTACAAGGTAGCCATCAGTGATCAACAGGATCTCTAGGCCAGGGGCCAACAGTGTAGGAGATAGACTCTATATTTTATCTCCTCTTCTTCTTCAGGCTCTACAAGACCTAGGGGGGTATTCCCTACTCAACATCCATGAGGATATGCATACAAGGTTGGGATGCTGACAGAAAGCAGATAGTCCTCCTGTAAGTAGACCAAAACTGAAAGATAAGAGCAAAGGGGCTAGCTTTGGGCCTATTTGCAGTTGTAGACAGAGGACTGAGGATCCTAAAACTAATTCTAATGTCCTAAAGATTGCTTTAGATTAAGATTTTGATTTTAAGTTTGGATGCAAAGCTGGATATGGTTGTAACACAAACACAAAGCAAGATTGGTGCCTATCCAGGGCCAGGAGTCAATAGACATATACCTGTGAACGGTCAGCATGAACAACTAAAACTGGATCTCAGGGGGATATATGTGATACCTGCCTTACAGATATCTCCCAATACAGAGTGTTAAGTTATCTCTACTTATGGCATCCCTACTGCAGTATACCCTTCCCAATATTCAACCTGAAAATAGTTTAATCTACCCCTTGAGCAGAAGTTAAAAGATCAGACATTCAACATAGGAATTCTATGCTCTAGAATCTAAACATTACCCAAATATCCAGATTCAGAAGAAGAATACATGCAATACTGGAGACAGAATTAACAAAACACATGCTAAAATAGCATTTCTCATATAAGATTAATCATGAAATCAGTGGGTTCATGCCAAAACATACAACAAGAGATACATAGACTCACAGGTTAAGCTGTATAGAGCAACTAGATCAGCTTGTTTTGAATTACAGAGCCAAAAATTTTCAACTTTCAACAACCTTCAAATGAGTATCACTTCCTGCTTATAACAGCCAGGTAGTGTACCATAGCAATTAATTACATGGTTGACCAAAAATCCCGCCAGATACACAGTATCAGAAAAATGGCACTCAAACATTCAATCCAGCAGGTGGGAGAGGAGACAGGAAGAAAGTCTCGAGCCTTGCGCCGCCACCTAGGGATCCAGATCTTCAATCGGGTACCAGATCCGTCCACGCCATCGCCCATACCTCTGCAACAATCGCCATTAATGGCGCACCAACCCATGGCCTCGGGAAGAACATCTGATAGTCGATCACAACCACTTCCTGCCAAGATACATCGTCATGATATTTCAAATATGCAGGATATCAATTATCCCACATGCACCCCACGGTGATCTTTTCATCACCTTATATACTAGGTCGCGAGCATATATGATGTCGGTGCTTTTGCTCCTGACGACACTAGTATAAGACTTCATCATCATCCTTCAGCATCATGATATCCTGTTGCTCGAAAAATCACCCTGACATCAGCATCATCCTCACAATATCACCTGCATGATAAACGCCTTCATCGGCACAACCTGATCCATCGAAGGAAGATCCTCCTGCTTAGCCAATACCAAAAGTCTGGCCGATGAACATCCTGATGACGTCATCGTCATATCCTGCTGACATCATCAGCATATCTACCTACTGCGTACCTCCTCATATCCGGATGACGTCATCATCATATTCGCAACATTGGGGGATCATCATAAGATAAGTAATGTTAGAAATATGACCCCCGGACCTTGATGACGTCACCATCACATGTCGGCATCAGGATGATATTCGGAAGATAACCGGATATTTGGAAATATCATCCTGATGCACAAATATCATGCTGCATTGTAGCTCCATTGTAAGATCGGGGTGATAGATGAATATGCCAGATATTTGGAAAGATCACCCCCCACTAGATAATGCACGAAGCCGACAGGCGGCTACCTCCTTAATACCATCATCATCAGGATGATAAAACAACGAACATGAAGTGATACAACAACATCAGGATGATATTGACTAAGATCATCCTGACGTTCAAAATATGATGACCCCAGTGAATATGGGTCACACTTAGAACTTTACAGCAACATCATCAGGATGATCTTAACAAAGATCACCCGATGTTAAAATATCACCTCGGCGAAAGATCATGCAGGTAGAAAATATGATGACCCTCGCAAGCAACACGGTGATAACCGGAAATATTATCATGATGATGAAGACGACCCTTAGAAAAAATAGGTAAGGTCGAACAACTTAGAAAATAACCTCTTCAGAAGATCGGGGTAACATCATCATCATAAAAGAGCAGGGTGATAATTGGGAGATCACCAGATATCTGAAAAATCACCCCCCGCAAGAAAATCAAGGCAGACTGTAGCTCATCAGCAGGATCGGGATGATATCCAAACATCACCCGATATTGAAACATGATGATCATGATGACAAATAAGTCAACAGAAAACATGATGATGTGGACCATCATCGAAGACAATATGATGATGATGATCTCCTCCTCAGGAAAATATGATGATGTGGCTGAAAAATGCCGAGGAGGTCCAACACTTAGGAAAATGGGCAAGAAGATATAGGGTTCAAATGAAGAAACCCCCTAATCATGAAAAATCAGCCTCCAGGTCAAAATGAGTGCTAACACCTTGCATTGGGGTTCTCCAAGGTATAGAACCGGCGAAGGTGCATGCTGTTGATTGGATCATCGAACAACTCACCCTCTGATGTTGCCAACTGATATGCCCCCAATCCATAAGCAGCTACAATCACATAGGGCCCAAGCCAGTTAGGTTCAAACTTGCCTTTCTTGTCTCTATCCTGTTGATTGTGAGGATTTTCTTTGAGAATGAGGTCCCCAACCTTAAAGCATCTTGGGAAAACCTTGTGGTTATAGCTTCTTGACATCATCTGTTGATATGCTTTGAGATGATCAAAGGCTTTCTAGCGCCTTTCTTCTAGCAGCTCGAGTTCTTGTAACCTGGAGACTCTATATTCTTCGTCTGATATGAGACCTTTCAACGACACCCTGAGAGATGGTAGTTTGACCTCAATGGGGAGGATGGCTTCTAAACAATAGACGAGGGCATAGGGTGTAGCACCTATGGGAGTGCGTATAATGGTTCTATAGGCCCACAAAGCAGGATTGAGTTGGACATGCCAATCACGGCTAGCATCATTGACAGTCTTCTTTAGGATTTTTAGAATGGTTTTATTCGATGCCTCAGCTTGACCGTTACCTTGGGGGTAGCATGGAGTGGAGAAGTGATGTTGGATTTTGAAATGCTCACAGAGTTCCTGGACATCCTGATTTTTGAATGGTCTTCCATTATCCATGATAATGGATGAAGGAATGCCATATCTGCAGATAATGTAATTCAGGATGAAAGAGGAAATTTGCTTACCTGTGACGGTGGTTAGGGGAACAGCTTCAATCCACTTTGTGAAATACTCAGTGGCAGTTATGATGAATTTGTGGCCATTGGAAGAGGGTGGATGAATTTTTCCCACAAGGTCAAGTCCCCACTGGCAAAAGGGCCAAGGTGTCATTAAAGGTCTCAACTCTTGAGCAGGTGCATGGATCAGGTTCTCGTGTATTTGGCACTGTTTGCACTTTTTGATGAGCTGATATGAATCCATTTCCATGTTTGGCCAGTAATAACCCAAACGCATGAGTTTCGTGGCTAAGGAAGGACTGCTGGAGTGTGTTCCGTAGATCCCTTCATGTATGTCTCGCAAGGCAGTTATGGATTCTTCTTGTTCTAAACAACAGAGCAAAGTACCATCGAGACCATGTTGGTATAGGGTATCAGCTATGATAGTGTAGCAGGAGGTTTGTCGTATGAAATTTTGCTTTTGGTTGGAAGAGAGGTTAGGTGGGAGAATGTTGTCCTTAAGGTAAGTGTAAGTCTTACCATACCAAGGTGAATCAGATCCAACTAGAAGACAGATTGAATGGGTCTCAAGAAGATCATAAGCTGGTTGTTGGATGGTTTCCACTAAGAACTCATACCGTGACTCATTTTCAAGTATTTCTAGAAGAGAGGCAATGGTTGCCATTACATCCACTGCTTTGTTCTCGATCCTGGGTATTTGCTCGAAGGAGATGGTCTCAAAGTGTTCTTTGAAGTTGTCAACCATTCATTTGTACGAGATGAGCTTTTCATCTTCGGTTTGATACTCATCATTGACCTGATTGATTATAAGCTGAGAATCACCATAGACATGCAGTTCTTGGATTTTCCACTCAGTCACCATCTTGAGACCAATTACTAAGGCTTCATATTCTGCTATGTTGTTGGTGCATGGAAACAACAAACGGTAAGACTTCAGAATTGCGTCGCCCTGAGGAGTTATAAACAGGATACCTGCCCCTGATCCATGGTGTGTGTAAGACCCTCCAAAGTAGAATTTCCATAAAGATGTTGACACATTGAATAAGGATTCATCTGGAAATTCAAACTGCATGGGCTAGTTGTCTTGTAATGGTGCATCTGCTAGTTGGTCAGCTATGATTTGTCCCTTGATGGCTTTCCTGTCTACATACTCAATGTCATACTCACTGAGAAGCATTACCCACTTTGCTAGGTGACCTGTGAGAGCTGCTTTGCTGAGGAGGTACTTCAGTGGGTCAATTTTTGCAATGAGTTTAACCAGATGTGCAAGCATGTAGTGATAGAGTTTTTGTGAAGCAAAAACTACTGCGAGGCATGATCTTTCTACTTGTGAGTATTGCAACTCGTATCCTACTAAGGTTCAACTGATGTAGTATACCGCTCTTTCCTTGTTCTCATAATCTTGCTGTGCTAGAAGAGCTCCAAGAGTAGTAGGTGTAGCAGATATGTAGAGAATTAGAGGTTTTCCTTGGATCAGAGGCATGAGAATGGGTGGATTCATAAGGTACTCCTTTAGCTTGTTGAATGCCTCTTCACACCACTCATCCCACCTAAATGGAATGTTCTTATGCAGGAGATGGCTGAAAGGTTGGCACTTGTCTGCTAGCTGTGATATGAATCTGTGGATGGCCTGCAGCTTGCCCTGTAGGGATATCAACTGAGTTAGAGTCTTGGGTGGTGGCATGTCCATTATAGCTTTGACCTTGGCAGGGTCTACCTCTATTCTATTTTCCGACACGATGAAGCCTAGCAGCTTGCCTGCAGTTACCCCAAACACACATTTTTTAGAGTTCAGTTTGACTTGGAATTGGTCCAATCTTTGTAAGACTTTTTCTAATACATCTAGGTGTGAGTCCCTTGTGAGAGATTTTTCTAGGATGTCGTCGACATAGTCTTCCATAGTTACATGCATCATGTCATGAAATATAGTAGTCATGGGTCTTTGATATGTAGCACCTGCATTTTTCAGCCCAAATGGCATGACATTCTAGCAAAAGGTACCCCATGGGCAAGTAAAAGCTATCTTGTGTTGGTCCTCTGGTGCTATTTTGATTTGATTATACCCTGAGAATCCATCCATGAGTGATAGCATTGTATGTCCTGCAGTTAGGTCGACTATGATATCGATGTTTGGCAATGGAAAGTCATCCTTGCGGCATGCTTTGTTTAAGTCTCAAAAATCATTGCATAGTCAAACTCGGCCATCCGGTTTAGACACTAGTACAATGTTGGATATCCATTCTGGGTAATCTATGACTCTGATGAACCCCACATCCAGCAATTTCTTGAGTTCTTCTTTGACCAAAAGTGCTATGTGAGGATGCATTTTTCTCAGCTTCTGCTTTACTGGCTTTACTCTTGGATCCAATGGCAGATGATGTAGAATTAAGTTTGGGTCTAGACCCGGCATGTCTGCATATGACCAAGCAAAGCTGCCTCTCTTCTTCTTAAAGAACGGTACAAACCTAGTTTTCTCCGGTGGTGTGAGAGATTTGGCAAAGTGGATAATCTTGGGTTGTTCTTCTGTTCCAATATTCATGGGCTTTGTTGGTTCCACAACAATCTGTGACCTTTCCTAGTACATATCACTAGGGAGAGCGTCAAGCATTCCATTGTCAAGTGCCACAGTTGGGTTTTCACCTTCGGATACGTCCTTTCTTTTTACTATTTTGTGATCTGACACTGCCGCAAGGCAGTTTTCACTGTCAGATCTATTTTTGATCTTGATATTTTTGTGAATGGAAGGCTTGGCACCCTCCCCAAAGTAAGCCATAGTATTCAGTTCAATAGCAAAACTAGCTTTATGGTCTCCCCTGGGTAAGTGGTCTCTAAGTTCCATATAATCAATGTAAGCATCATCATTTTGGAACATATTGAGTTGGGGAGTTCCTTGTAGATCCCAGTCAATAAGCTCAGGGTGCAAGAGGGGAAGGGAGTCAGATGATAGACCTGATTCATTGATGGTATAAATGGAAATGTTGGGAGCATTGGTGGGGATTGTGGTTGGGATGGTACTTTCCTCCAAGTTGTTTATTGCAATGGAATTTAAACTTTCCTCGAAAGCCATAATCTCAGGGATGGGCAAATCAGACTCCAATGGTCTGTTCCACTGTGTTTGTCCCTCACGGTAGGGGCTAAGAGTTTGGATGGTGTCAACCTCTTTGTCATCGTAGGAGTGCTCTGTTAGCTCATCCCACTCATACTCATTTGAATCATCTGAATCTGTGTCACTGTCCACTTGGAGTGTTTGGATTGTTTCCACAAGGCAAGCATTTTCCTTGGTTTTGCCCTTGCTTTGTATCCTAGGCCACTTGTGTTTCTAGCCAATGAGGATGAAAAAGGTTGTATAGGTTCAATGATTCCTTCTTTCCTGAGGCTGATGGGGCCTTGTCCTTTGTACCCCATCATATGCAAGATAGTCTCACCTCACCCATAGAGTTTTGTTGGGAGTCTAGGCGGATCTTGGGATGTGTTTTCTTCTTCAGTGTAAAGCCATTGCAGGAGATCTCTATCCTCTATTTCATCAGATAAGGTCCCCCATTTTACAAAGGGAGTTGCGGGAGCTATAGGAGGAGCAGATGGCTTTGGAAAATGTTTGGGTTGGCCAAAAGATCTAGGGGATAAGGGCAATTTGGCAAGATTGAGACTATGCTCAATTGAGTACTCTCCCACTCCAGTTTCTTTTATGGTAACTTTCTGCGCTTCAGGTCTTGAGGAGGAAGCTTCAGTGGTATGGTCCTATTGCGGGGTAGGGGAAATGTATGCTCTATTGTTGGGTATGACACACTCTACTTTTGCACAGAAAGAATTGCAGTGTTGGTAGGGGTCAGGGTCACCTTCAATGGTGACTTGCTTGCCATTGTATGGGAACTTAATGCATTGATGATAGGTTGAAGGGATAGCCTTCATGGCGTGAATCCATGGTCTCCCGAGTAGGATATTATAAGTGAGCTCCCAATCAAGGACTTGACACACCACATCTTTTATTACTGGTCCCACTTGAATGGTTAGGACAACTGTTCCCTTTGTGGTTCTTTCTTCCTCGTCATACGCTTTGATGGTAATTTTCCTCCTTGGATCAACTGCTTGTTCGAAGAACCCCAGTGCAAGGACTAGCTTTAATGTACAAATATTTAAACTGGCACCCCCATCAATGAGAACCCTCTTGATGTGGTGCTTGTGTATGAATGCGACAATGTGCAGGGGGTGTTATGAGGTTGGGATATAGAGAGGTCATCTTTCTTAGTAAACGATATGGAGTTGGAGGATGTCAGATTGCCTACCATGGTCTAGAACTTCTCTTGAGCCAAGTTAGTGGGGACAGTGGTTTCCACTAAGGCTTTCTCAAGAATCTCTTTATGAGAAGGAGATAGACGCAATAGCTCCAATATAGAAATGTGAGCTGGAGTTTTCTGTAACTGGTCGATGACATTGTACTGATGGGAGTTGGATGGAGATGGTGATGACCTTGGAGGGGCGATATTGAGAGTGACTTTACCACTACAAGTAATTATACTACAACTAGTTCTATCAGATCCTGGTTGTTGGTTGGGTGAGATGACATTGACCTGTGGGATGTGCTCAGAAATGTAGTTTATGGTGTAATCGAATGGCACACTTGCATAGTTGGCATTACTAGTCCCGCTGCTTTGATTTGGCCAGTTGCGATTGTTGTTGTTGTTATACGGCTTGTTGTGATTTAGAAGTGGATCCCTGTAGGCCACATGAGATTCATTGGAGGTATGCTGTTGTGTCCCTCCCTGGTTCTGATCTAGCACATCTTGTATGACATTTTTGAGGTAGATGCAGTTGTTAGTTGTATGCCCCCTTCCTCGATGATATTCACAATAGTCTATGTCCTTCTAGTAGGGAGGTTTGACTATAGGCTCGTAATCACTTGTTGGCGGAAGAGAAATTTCATTGTTAGCCAACAACTTCCTTAGTGCAGACTCTTGAGACTCACCCAATGGTGTGAATTTTCTTCTTGGATTTGAACTGAACCAAGGTTTGGGCTCCTGAGAGGGTGGTTTGTTGAGTGTACCATTGTTTGTTTCTCCCTTGAGAGTGAATATGGGTTGTTGCTTGGGAGCTGCCACCTTGGCATCCACTACCCCATCGTTGACCACATTCTTGTTCTTGGTCCAAAACTTTGATTTATCTGTTGTGTAATTGGAAGTAGGTGTGTCCTTGTATAGCTTGATAGCTCCTTTAGTGATCATAGCCTTTTCAATGAATAAGCCCATTTCAATGACTTTTGAGAATGACGTAGGGCATTGTATCTGTATTTGATAGCCAAGATCAGGATTTAGGTTGTGGACAAACATCTCCAATAGTTTCTTCTCAGGCATATCATAAGAACACTTACTAGCTAGTTGTCTCCATCATTCTACGAAGGTGGCGAATGATTCACCACTTTTTTGTTTAGTGTTGCATAGATCTAGCATAGATACCTTGTGTTCGATGTTGTAAGAGAAGTGCGTTATGAATTTATTAACAAGTTCATCAAAAGTTTTGATTCTTGGTGCCATAGCTTGACCACCTAAAGATCTTGGGAATAGTCTCATCAAGTAGGTCTCGTTGTGAGCCACTTCTAAACATGCTGCATTGAACTCTCTGATATGATCTCTAGGGTCCCCCTTCCCTTTGTATTTGTCAAACTTGGGCACCTCGAACCTGTAGGGGAATGGTCTCAAGTCTAGACTTTTGTCAAAGGGGTACGGTGCTATGTCTTCCAAGGAGTAGTTCTTGGTACTTGTACCGGTCTTAAGGTCAGATATTTGTTGTGTGAGGCTCTCAAGTTGCTTTCTCATTTCATCCATGGGAGCATTTTGATCCATGGGTTTCTTTCCGCTATCATTTGTTTGCAGGATTGTGTCATTTGTACCCCTCTCATGATCATTGTTTACATTTTCCATGATTGTACTTATATCAAAGTCTGCGGGGAGTTTAATTCTGAGACTAGCAAGATGATAGAAGTATTTATGGGGTTCTTCAACAAACACCTTCTCTATTAGGCGTTGGAATTTTCTATCTTGGATGTGCGCTTCATATTCTTCATGAGAAATTTTTTCGTCACTATCATGTGGTTCGACTATACGATTGGATGAGCCGGCCATTTCTATTCACTTTTTGTACTGGGATCGAGTAAGAACCATGCAAGGTGACGTGGGATGGAGTGGACTAGGATTAGAAATTTTGGCAAGGTGCCGACTGAGACTGTTGTGAATAGGATACCTAAAACAAGGTTCGGACAAAGGATTCTCTCACTCAATGACTACAAGTAAGATGGTTGACACAAGACGTTAGCCACTAGTAAGGGTAGTCGATACCAGTCTTACTGTGTAGGGCCTAGTCGCTCAACAAGACTACTAGCAAATGTACTGTGACCTACTAGGCTTATGTGAATCACTATGGATACGAAAGAAAAGGACCTATGTCGAACTGATATGGAATAAACTGACTTTGTTTTGACAAGAGGCGAATGGGTGATTGACGGAAGAGAGACACTATGGGTGAAACGGATGAAGACTGACTGCAAGGCTGAATCTAATCTTAGAAGGTGAAGCTAGGCTAAAATGGGTGCTCCAAATAGGTAAAAATATTTCCTCAAAAATAGTGCAAAGGCTCACTGTCGTGGATGCGCAGAAATAAATGCACAGTAGAAATGAATATATGAGCAGTAGGTCGCAGTATATGCATAGCACTGGTGAAGTACAAATGTGTAGGAACAGTGTGTATATGCGCAAAAAGTCTACACATATGTGCAACAAGTCGATACAAATGCGCAACAGAAATGAGTATATGCGCAGCTCTATTTTTGGGCAAAAATTTTGGATTTTTCTGGTGTTTTTTGGTATTTTTGGCTCGAAAAAGGTCTTCTTGATCTGATTTTATGAATTAACAGTAAGAAAACATAGCAAGCACAAAGAATATTTTATAGTTTTTCATTGTTTTTGTGATTTTTTTTTTAATTCTATTTTGGACTAAACTGAACAAAAGCAAGCACAAATATCCTAGGCTAGAAATGGATTACAAGGGATTTTGGCCACTAGAACAAGAGGTATTTAATGCGGGCAACCGTTCAAGTGGTTACACATGCAGTGGCACTATTCTCCATTGTGGAGTCTCCCAGCCTCAAAGGGTTGCGCCTTAGAGGGTTTTTGGGGAGGTTGGTCGTTGGTGTAACATAACAGCACTTGTTGCAGGAAGTTTTCACCTCAAGCACAATTTATTTTAAGTGGCTTGGTAGGGCTTGGCTTTAGCCTGTTACCACTCAGGGTCATTCCCACTTGGACAAGCGTGCATCCAAGGGCAGGCCCCTCCTAAAGATTAAACAAATGGAATGACAAGTCTGGCATTCTGATCACCTAATAAAGGGGAGAGCATAAGCCTATTATGATGCAGAGGCATCCACACTATAACATTTGCATATAGCATGAATGTCTGCAGACCAACCTCATCATCATCATCTTCGCCATCATCATCATATTTCCTAAAGCCACCAACAGCATCATCATATTTCGCATTACACAGTCAGCATCATATTTCGGATGATCGCTAATATCCTCCTGCCGACTACTATTCACCTCCTCCGCTTTCCTCCTAACATCATCATCATGATGTTCAGCGGGCGAACACATCCTCCGGTTGCACTGTTCATCGGGCGCCGGACTCCATCGTCATCATCATAACATGCGACAACTCCTTCGTCAGCAGGATATCCCACATCTGGTTGTTCAAATATCCTGATGACGTCCACTTCAGCAGCTTACCTTCGATGCTCCGCTACCCGACGATACGAGCAACAGCATCATGATATAATTTATCCGGTTCTCTTCGAAACCTCCTGATGACGCTTCACACTTTCTGCCGATGCCGATACTTAACCACTTAACAACGGCAGGATAAACTCGCATAGGGGGATATCTCAATATCCTGATGACGTCATATCCTGATGACGATGACGTCACCCAATATCCTGATGACCTTCTCAACACTTAGCCAAAAAAAACACGAACTTTCTCTCCCGCATCTACTCGCGATATGCGGATGTTTGGCACTCCCGATAGATGATCCTGATGCCGATACGCTCCTCCTCGGCCCTCCTGCTGATGATGATCACCCCGACGAACTCGCACTTCATGCGCTCAACTGCATCATGTTCATCTTCACTTATCCGGATGACGATGCCTAACCCGACTGCAGGATATTCACCCAGATATCCTGATGATGCCGTCTTCACGAACTTCTTCACTTGGCGAAACCTCACTTCGCCGATCCTCCAGGGATGACCCGATCCAGTCTTAGGGTGATCTTCGACACTCTATCTTATCAGCTTGACCTAGCACATGAGGATGCTAGGCTTCTCAACATCTGTCGACCGCGATCCTACACACCTGCATGCGAACAAACAAACTACCTACTAACCTACTGTACATTACCATTCCACCGATCAGATGAGTCAACCGGTGGAATGGATCAGTGAATCCATGAAGTCTCTCAAACCAGCAATCAAGCAAGTAATGGAATGCAACCAGAGCAAGAACACAAACAGGATCACTTTATTGGTTTCAAAGATGCAATACAATATGATCAACCTCTCTCTCTCAGGCTCACTCTCTGCAACTAGCTCGATCGATGATATCTGTCTGTATCTCTAATATCAAACGATCTCATGCTTATAAAGACTTTCCTACGAGTACTACTGACCTGACTCCAAGCGGCTGGGAACTCTCCAAGCGGCTGGGAGATCCCACCGAACATACATCATGACAGTTGTTATAACTAACTAGCTAAAAATAGAAAAAGCCCGGTCAGCATGATCTTATCATGATCAGCTTGACCTTATTACATGCAACTGGTCTTAACAGACCTTCTTGGAAACATAAACAGGACCTAAACTACTAACTGCCTTATCTAGACCAGCTGTCAGGTAGGTGCTCCTGCACCATACTCCCCAAAAGAAAAGAACTCATGTCCCATGAGTTTAGTATGTGGAAGTCTTCCACCTCTACCCTTTGCCTTGTCAATAGGCTGACCTGCTCCAGCTTTGTCTACTACTGTCTCTTGGCTGCTCTAAGACTTCTGAACTGTAACTTGCTTTCTGGCAAGTAAATCCTCATGCCTGTTGATGTAGGCCTTTTTCTCACATACCTTGTGTTTGTCAGGTTGTCTGACCAGAACCTCTTTCTGAACTACCTCTTGAACTTCTGAAATGTTCAACTCTATCTTTCTGGCAATCTTCATAGGACAAGCAATAGTCCCAACTATGACAACATCCTTGTCATGCAGATGAACTGGTTGTTGGTTGCACCCCTGTTTCTGAACCTGCTGCTGACCTCTGTCAGTCACAACTGAAACGTTCTTCAGCTTGTTGTCTGTAACAACTCCCTTCCCTGCAGTATCCTGAACTGCCTTTATGCCTGCTCCTCTAGGCATCTGCACATACTCCTTCTTTCCCATTAAAATGATTTGGGCTGCCTTCTGTACTGCAGCTTTTGCCTGCAATGGCATCAACTTAATAGTCTTCCCATCCTTCTTGATGGTGTAGGTATTAGCATACCCATCATACAGTACTCTTCTGTCAAATTGCCATGGTCTACCTAGCAGTAGGTGACAACATTCCATAGGCAATATGTCACACAAAATTCTATCATGATATGGTCCAATCTGGAAATCCACATATGCTTGTTCAGAGACAAAAAGTGATTGCCTATCACTCACCCAAGATGCTTTGTAAGGGTGTGGATGTGGAATCCTTTCCAGCTTCAGTTTATCCACCATTTCCTGAGATACCATGTTGTCTGTTGAACCAGTATCAATGACAACCTTACATACTTTACCTTTACTCTTGCATGTGGTCTTGAAAAGAGCTCTTCTTTGCATCATCTCCTTTGGTGCCTGCAAACTAATTCTCCTTAACATCAATGATTCTCCACTCTCTGGATATCCAAAATTCTCAGGACCTTTGTTTGAACTCTGTGCACTTTCTTCTACTTTCTCTTCTTGTACCAGTTGTACTCTCTTGTCACTAGTTCTATCATTTCTGGATGATGAACCTTTGTTTTCTGGACATTTGAAAGATGGATGACCAAACTCTCCACAGGTGTAACATTTTCCTGAAAATGTAGTAGAACCTCTACCACCTCCAAATCTTCCTCTATTACCTTTCCATCCACCTCTGAAATCAGACTGTCCCTGTCCCTTACCAGTGTCTTCTTGACCCTCATTGGTTTGCTTTTGTGCAGGGGCTGTTCCTCTTCCCCTATTGCTTCCTCTTCCTCTCATGGACTTATCATGTCCTCTATTCATCTTTTCTTCAATCCTGATTGCCATTTGATAACAATCCTCCACATTCTTAGGGTTAGCTAACACTAACTCATCCTGTATGTTAAACCTTAAACCAGCCAAGTACCTAGCCACCTTTTCTACCTCATTCTCATGATGACCAGATCTCATACTTAACAGATAAAATTCCTCAGTATATGCTTTCACATCCCTATCTTTCTGCTTTAAAAATTGCAGCTTCTTAAACATCTGGATTTCATAATCCCTTGGCAAGAATTTACCCTTTATCCTTGCTACCATCTTATCCCAAGAAGTGATCTTAGACTTCCCTTGTTTCCTTCTCTCAGATTGTACATAATCCCACCAAACCAAAGCATGACCTCCTAACTTGGTCTTTGCAATCTTTACCTTCTGATCCTCAGCAACATCTTCACATTCAAAGTGATTATCAAGTGCAGCAATCCAATCTAACAACTCATCTTCATTCAAGCTTCCAGTATACTTGGTAACATCAACCTTTACCTTAGGTTTTTCACTCTGCACTGCCTTTAACAGTTTTGCCAATCTCTGGTCTTCAGCATCCAGATCTTCAGCTACCTCTTCATACTCTTCAACAGTATTTTCCTCTTCTTCAGACTCACTGTCTTCTACTTCCCTCTTTTTGTTCTTTTCCAGGGCTGTCAGCCTGGCTTGAAGTGCTTCAGCAAGCTCCTTCATCTTCCTCATCTCTCTAGCATGTTTCTCCTTTAGTTCCTGCAATTCCCTTGCAGTACCACTACCTTTAGGAGGCATTTTGTCAACCTCTCACAACACACAACACACAATTCACTCTACCTCTGCCCTTTCGGTGACAGAATCAACACACAACAGCCCAGACCTTTTGCTGAGCTCTGATACCACTATGATGCAGAGGCATCCACACTATAACATTTGCATATAGCATGAATGTCTGCAGACCAACCTCATCATCATCATCTTCGCCATCATCATCATATTTCCTAAAGCCACCAACAGCATCATCATATTTCGCATTACACAGTCAGCATCATATTTCGGATGATCGCTAATATCCTCCTGCCGACTACTATTCACCTCCTCCGCTTTCCTCCTAACATCATCATCATGATGTTCAGCGGGCGAACACATCCTCCGGTTGCACTGTTCATCGAGCGCCGGACTCCATCGTCATCATCATAACATGCGACAACTCCTTCGTCAGCAGGATATCCCACATCCGGTTGTTCAAATATCCTGATGACGTCCACTTCAGCAGCTTACCTTCGATGCTCCGCTACCCGACGATACGAGCAACAGCATCATGATATAATTTATCCGGTTCTCTTCGAAACCTCCTGATGACGCTTCACACTTTCTGCCGATGCCGATACTTAACCACTTAACAATGGCAGGATAAACTCGCATAGGGGGATATCTCAATATCCTGATGACGTCATATCCTGATGACGATGACGTCACCCAATATCCTGATGACCTTCTCAACACTTAGCCAAAAAAAACATGAACTTTCTCTCCCGCATC
Organism: Cunninghamia lanceolata; assembly: GCA_027924645.1. Taxonomy (NCBI): domain Eukaryota; kingdom Viridiplantae; phylum Streptophyta; class Pinopsida; order Cupressales; family Cupressaceae; genus Cunninghamia; species Cunninghamia lanceolata. The sequence goes on along the minus strand of BSBN01000112.1, from coordinate 9,930,828 downwards.
TACTCGCGATATGCGGATGTTTGGCACTCCCGATAGATGATCCTGATGCTGATACGCTCCTCCTCGGCCCTCCTGCTGATGATGATCACCCCGACGAACTCGCACTTCATGCGCTCAACTGCATCATGTTCATCTTCACTTATCTGGATGATGATGCCTAACCCGACTGCAGGATATTCACCCAGATATCCTGATGATGCCGTCTTCACGAACTTCTTCACTTGGTGAAACCTCACTTCGCCGATCCTCCAGGGATGACCCGATCCAGTCTTAGGGTGATCTTCGACACTCTGTCTTATCAGCTTGACCTAGCACATGAGGATGCTAGGCTTCTCAACATCTGTCGACCGCGATCCTGCACACCTGCATGCGAACAAACAAACTACCTACTAACCTACTGTACATTACCATTCCACCGATCAGATGAGTCAACCGGTGGAATGGATCAGTGAATCCATGAAGTCTCTCAAACCAGCAATCAAGCAAGTAATGGAATGCAACCAGAGCAAGAACACAAACAGGATCACTTTATTGGTTTCAAAGATGCAATACAATATGATCAACCTCTCTCTCTCATGCTCACTCTCTGCAACTAGCTCGATCGATGATATCTGTCTGTATCTCCAATATCAAACGATCTCATGCTTATAAAGACTTTCCTACGAGTACTACTGACCCGACTCCAAGCGGCTGGGAACTCTCCAAGCGGCTGGGAGATCCCACCGAACATACATCATGACAGCTGTTATAACTAACTAGCTAAAAATAGAAAAAGCCCGGTCAGCATGATCTTATCATGATCAGCTTGACCTTATTACATGCAACTGGTCTTAACAGACCTTCTTGGAAACATAAACAGGACCTAAACTACTAACTGCCTTATCCAGACCAGCTGTCAGGTAGGTGCTCCTGCACCATATTAGCATTCGTCAAGCACAGAAAACACTGATTAATCCAACCTATTTAAAAGTAGAAAAACTAAATGGGCTACTCTACTTGGGCAAGCACAAAACTTTGAAGTGATTTTAGCAATATAGCATTGGTTCAGTTTTAACCCCAGAAATCAATGGTGAGTTCAATTTTAATCCGCGTAGCACGAAATAGTTAACTTTGAAGTTTTGGTTCAACGAGATAGGGGTAGTTCAATTTTAACCTAGAAATCAATGGTGAGTTTAGTTTTAATCCTCATAGCATGAAATAGTTAACTTTGAAGTTTTGGTCCAATGAGATAGCAGTAGTTCAATTTTAACCCCAAAATCAATGGTGAGTTCAGTTTTAATATCCCTTAGAAAGTGAAGTATGAACTATTTAGATGCAACTATATGGAACTAAACCCGAGCCTATCCTGCAAAATAGCTCCAGAGAACACCTGCGAAAAGGTTAGCGTTAGCAAACTTTCCTAGAAAAGCACTAAAACCATTACTTATTACAAATGCGCAGCTTCAGTGACTAAATGCCCAGAGATAGTCAACAGAAGCGTAGCAATAACAAATGCACCGCAACAGTGCATAAAAGCACAACAAGAATACACAGAAGCACAGAATAGACAAATGCGCAGTAACAGTATTCAAATGCACCGCGGAAATGAACAGATGTGCAGGAATTATGAATGTGCTGTAATAGTGGACACATGCACAACAAGAATGAACATATGTGCAATAATAACAAAAGCACTGTAACAGTGCGCAAAAGCGCAGCAAGAAAGCATAGATGCGCAGGAATAATGGAAGCACCGTAACAGTGGGTATATGCACTGCAGAAATGTTCAAATGCACCGAAATAGCTTGTGCATGACTGTGCATGACCTGTATGGAACCTGCTTTCAAAAAAGCTCAGATTTTGATGAGATATAGGGGCAAAGGCCCCACGGTGGGCACCAAAAATGTTAGGGTAAAATGTGGATTAATCAAATGAACAATACTAAACCCAAACATCAACAGAATAATGAAAACAAGAAAGATTGAATGAAATGAGGCAATGAACAATACAGTGCAAACCTTCCCTATTTCAAAGCTTCTGTTGTTCGCCTATTACAACCGTCCTTTGCTGATGAAGTAGGCCCTCAGTGAGTGCGCTCTTTTAGCTATGTTGTAGGATGTTGGTAGTAAATGGCTGTGTTGATAGATAATGCTGTGAAGTAGAGCTTCAATGCAAATGGTGATCTCAAGTAGATTGTATTGGGGGTGCCAAAGGCGCATGAGTAGAATTATGCAGAGTAACAATACAAATAACTTGGATGAATAGAATGGAGGGATGAAGCTTCTTTTATAGACTTAGAAGAATGAGAATCAATGGTTGAGAAGAAGTGTGATGATCAACGGTTGAGAATGGTTGAGGAATGTGCAACCAGTGGAAATAAAACAAGTGTCTCAGCTCCATCATGAAAGAGGGGATGTGACAACATTGATTGGAGAGTTAACTCTTTTAACTAAATAGTTAACAAACTTGATTAGTCAGTTGGAAGAATGAATTATGGAATTGACTGAATTGATTGAGGGATTAACTTAATTGACTAGTTAGTTAACACTTTTGATTGATTAGTTAACTAACTTCTGATTTGAGAAGAAATAGGACATGTGGGTGAGGGGGAAAATAGGTAATTAAATATTTAATATATTTAATTACATGTGCAACCCGATGAGGTGGACAAGGTGAGGTGGAAAAGTGAGGTGTAAGTGTGAGGTGGATTTTTGGAATTAGAACTTAGGATAGAGGAATTTGGATTAACTAAATAATTTATGATTATTTAATTGCATGAGACATTTAGAAGAATTTTAGTTAAATAAATAGATTTTATTTAATTATGGAACAGTGACTCGATTAAATAAATTTAGAATATTTATTTAATTGATGGAAGAATGGAATAAATATTTAGAATATTTATTTAGTTGAATTGTGTCATTTTTAGGCGTATACAGTTACACGTGTGGCAGCACTACTCTCTGTTATGGAGTCTCCCAGCCTCCAAGGATTACACCTTGGAGGATTTTGGGGGAGGTTGGTTGTCAGTGTAACATAGCAGCACTCATTGCAGGAGGTTTTCACCTCAAGCACAATTTATTTTAAGTGGATTGGTAGGGCTTAGATTTAGCCTTTTACCCACTTGGATAGGCATGCATCTAAGGGCAGGCCCCTCTAAAGGTTATACAAATGGAATAACAAGTCTGGCGTTCTGGTCACCCAGTTAAGGGGAGAGCATAAGCCTATTGTCATTCAACAATCATAGAAGACACTGATTTATCCAATCCTAGTTAAAAGGAAAACAACTAAATGGGATATCTACTTGTGCACTCATGCATTTGTTAACTTTGAAGTGTTTTTAAAGATAGCAATGATCTAACTAGGAATGAAATCAACAATGCAAAGATAGCAGCGGTTCAGTTACTCTCCTCCTAGTTAAAGACTACGTGAAATTTGCATGCATACATTTTTTTTGTTACTTTTTCCCCTAATTAATCTAAATGAACTAATCAATGCAGCTAAATGATCTAATGCAGCCTCTAATCCTGCAAGACAAATGTTAGCTTAAATAGAAAAATCAGATGAAATCCTAAAACCACTGTGTAGAACAGAAGTGCCGCTATGTAGTCTGAATACACATAAATAGAGCTTACATGCGCTATTTTATAGATGCACTAAGACAGATGTCAAAAGCATTGCAAGAGGAGACATATGCGCTATTTTAACAAATGTGCCGTAAAATAGTGTAAAAGTGTCGTAATAGAGGATGTATGCGCAGGGATAATATAGGTGCTGGAACAGGAAGCGTATGTGCTGTCTAAGAGTATGGATGCACCGTAGTACCACAGGTACCAGAACAGAAGACAGAAGTGCCGGTCCAGAGAGTGTTTGTACCAGAATTATGGATGCGCTGTAATAGGAGGCAAACGCGCCAAAACAGAAGGTGTATGCACTAGATGAACCTGTCAGAAAACTTGTAAGACACCTGTACGGAACCTTTCACTAATAAAACTCCAATTTTGATTAGATCAGGGGTAAGGGCCCCATGGTGGGTGCCAAAATGCGATGGGTGAAATGTCTCAAATCAATAACAAACCCAATACATCAATGAAATATGAAGGTAAAAGAAGATTTAAAACAACAAAGAGAGATACTTACATCCTTTACCTTTCAGCTTCCATTGTTCGCCTTTTCTTTCTTGATCTTGATGGAGATGAAAATGGTCCTCAGGAAGCTTGCTTCCTCGCTTTGATTCCTCAAGATGACAAGGAGAAGTTGGCTCTGATACTTATTGTATTCGAAGATGAGCTTCAAACACAAATGTGAGTGGATGATAGGTGAAGTGATGGTAGGGATGCCAATGGTGTGCTATATTTCCTACAGCATAAGTTTACTCAAATGATGGATATGAAATAGAAGAATAGAGGGTTGTGTTTATAGAGTTGTGTGGGAGAAGATCAATGGTTGAGAAGAAATAAGAAGATCAACGGAGGAGAATGGTTGAGGAACGTGCAACAAATAGAAGAAGGACATGTGTCATTCAAAAAGAAGCTTTGTTGAGTTAACTGCTCTCTTGATGAGGATGAGTTTTTGTTTTTTCTTAAATTAGAATATCTTTTTTCTAATTTAAGAGCAAAGTTGCTTTAACTCAACTTTTTCTTTTGTATGACAAGAGGAATTTATTTTTAGAAGATATTGAAGATTTTTAGAAGATAAGAAAGCATAATTAAATAAATAGATTTATTTAATTATTTGTAGATAATTTTGAAGAATAAATAAAATATATAAATATATTTTATTTTGTGGAGATTTAATTTAAATTAATTTGCATTTTATTTAAATTTAGAGGAATGGATGATTTAATTAAATAATTAAAATTCTTTAATTATTTAGAAGAATAAAGTTGGTGTAGGTGACATTAATTAAATAAATATAATTTTTTTAATTAAATAGGAGAGAATGAATCAAATAAATAAAATAATTTATTTATTTATTGATAGAGGAATGCGAAGATGAAATAAATATTTAAAATATTCATTTAAGTAGAGTCATGTCATTGTTATGTGTATACACTGTCAATCCTACCAAGTCCTACTTTGCACAAGAGCAGATTGTATTTATTGGCATTAAGCTTCTTCCGGGGGGGAGAATGGAGGCACAACCACACATTCTGACCTGAATCTAGAATCTCTAGGTAACAAATGTTAAGGAGTTGTAAAAGTTTCTAGGTTTAGTAATTATATTGCTTGGTTCTATCATAAGCTTGCTGAAGATCGACTAGAGTTAAATAAGCTTTTAGGTAAGAATCCACCTTCATGGTCCAGTCTCCATGATGCTATCATAACCAAAATTAAAAGGAAATGCTCTGAGCTTTCTCCATTAAGACTACCTGGTAATGGATTCAAGATAATTGAAACTGATGCTAGTGAAGCAGCATGGGCAGGTGTTCTAAAAGAAAAGATGCCCCAAAACCATGAAGAGATTGTCAGATATATCTCTGGTAGTTTTAAAAATAGCGAGTTAAATTACCATAGCACTCACAAGGAGATACTTGCTGTTATAAATACCTTGAAGGCATTTCAGATGTTTGTGGTAGATAAAAGATTCTTAATTAGAAGTGATTTACAGAATCTTCGAGGATTTTTCAAAAAAGAATCCAAGGATAAGGTGATCAAAGGAAGGTTGCTCAGATGGGTGCAATTTTTAAATACTTTTGATTTTGATATTATTCATCTTCTCAGAGCTGATAATATTTTTGCAGATTTCTTGTCCTGAGAAGGCCACATTACTACTAAGGTAGAACATGATCTACCAGTAGAAATGCCACTAAAAAAATCTGGTACTATAAGAGTCATCCATGTTCAAGAACATAGGTGGTTTGAAAAGAGCTATCCAGAATGGAGCACAAACCCATTCCAAAGAAGAGACTGTCATAACTTTCAAATGGCTAATGATTTTCTTTGTGACAGGTTTAGGTATCTAAATGCAAAACAACAGCTCACTCTAGAAAATCTTTAGACAGAAAGGCCATTCTTTGAGTTCTCTGCCGAAGCCGAACCCATTGATCCAGAGATTGGTCATGTTCTCCAAAACTGGTGTGGAAACTTTGTCTTACCAATCAAATTCCTAAATCCATTCATACACAGACCTGACCAATGGCTCAATGAAGAAAAAAGAAAAGAGTTGATAAGAGACATGTTCCAAGGCCCTTATCCTCCAGCTGAAGGAATACAGTTTGATGGAACCTCCTCTTATACAGGCTATGTTTTTAAATTGACATTTGATTCACCTGATGAAAGTTCAATCAGTCGATATCTTTCTCAGATGTATGGTCCTACTGGAGAAGGATCTTTGTACCAGCATTGGAATGTTCCCAATAAACTCAGAAGCTTCCACAGTAATCAAACTCCTATCTGGATACATACCAAAACTTATTGCATGAACGTCACTGACTCAAGTGCCGTGGAATGGGGAATTTAAGGACCATATAAGTTGAAAACACTCAGTATAATGTGGAAGGAACCTGATCCATTCACTGGACCATCCCATTTTCTCGGATGTATTCCACATGCTTCATACATGACTTGTGCTAATTGTGAATATGATCCACTTAATGATCCCAAGTGTGTAAATATGAGTGACTCCAGTCCTAGTACTAGTTAATGGATGGGCTTGTCATCCATTGAAGGAATTTGTCCCTTTGTGTTAATAGACAAACATGGGCCACACCACGGTAAAAGGGGAAAGCTTATGTGCCTAATAGTAAGCACGGGATATGCCTCTCATGATCAAAAAGTAATCTTTTAAAAAAGTAGATTCTTTAAGGGTCTTCTCTATCCTTCTTTTTCTTGTTCATGGGTTGTTGGGATCCACCAGAGGAATCTTATCCTCACTTGGATAACCCTGCGGGAAAAGAATTGCTATGTGTCCACTTTCTATGGTCAGACTCCAAACTCGAACTTAATCTAGAAGGTTAAAGATCTGCCTTGCCTTCCTATAAAAGGACATAAGGCCACCTCATTTGGAAGCAAGTCTTGAGTGAGTAAGTCTCTCATAGCAAGCAGAGTCTTAGAGTTGTTAGTGAGTCATTTCTAGTCTTAGGAAAGAGGTAATGTTTACCATTTGAGAGGAACTAATGATTTTTGTTTTTTGGCTCAGATGGATGAGAGTTGGTTGTGGCATAGGAGGATGTGTCATATCAATTTTGACAACTTAGATGAAGATAAGTTTAGTACAATCTGTGAGAGATTTTCCTAGGCTTGTTATGCTTGCTAATACTATTTGCAAGGAATGCTAGACGAGCAAACATACAAAGACAACTTTAAAGAGCAAGGAACAATTTTTTTCTTGTCTACTTGAGCTAATACATATAGATTTGTGTGGTCCTACAAGAACAAGAAGTCTACAAGGAGAGAGGTACTTTATGTTGCTTATTGATGATTATTCTAGAATGACATGGGTCACTTTCTTAAAGGATAAATAAGAAGCCCTAGACAAGTTCAAGTTTTTCAAGGTGATGGTTGAGAATGAGTTATATTTGAGGATCAAGTGCTTAAGGTCATAGAGGAGGAGAGTTTACATCAAATGAATTCAATACCTTCTGTGAAGAACATGGGATAAAAATATAGTTGTCTGCTCCTAGAACTCCCCAGCAGAATGGAGTTGTTGAAAGAAAGAACATGACAGTTCAAGAAGTTGCTATCTTAGTGATGATGGAGGCAAATCTACCATAAGTGTATTGGAGAGAAGCTATACATACTATTGTCTACATTCAAAATAGAGTTCAAGTCAAAGGTAATGGTACTAAAACTCATGAATTGTGGTAGGGAAGAGTTCCCACAGTGAAATATTTCAAAGTTTTGAAAAGAAAATGTTATATCAGAAGAGTTGAAGAGTCAGGCAAGTTTGATGCTAGGAGTGATGATGCAATTTTCCTTGGATACTCTACTAAGAGTAAGGCCTACCCATGCTACAATAAAAGATTGAGAAAGGTTGTTGAGAGTGCTAATGTGAGGGTTGATGAAGACATGGAAATAACATCATATCTGAGTGGCAATGAATCAGATTAACCTGTTGTTACAATCAATGAAGAAAATATGGAAAGAAAGGACAATCAAGTTGAAGATGAAAAAGCTCTAGAAAAGACTCCCATGTATGGAAGGATTAATAATTCCAAAGATTAGATAATTGGTGACAAAAGCAATGGGGTATTGACAAGGAAAAGAGTTGCAGAGGAACATGTGAACTACTGTTTACTTTCACAGATTGAACCTAATACTATAAATGACACTTACAAAAATGAAAGTTGGGTAAAATCCATGGAAGAAGAGCTGTTGTAGATAGAGAAAAAACAAACTTGGGAATTTGTCCCTAGACCTGCTAACAAGAATGTGATTGGAACCAAATGGGTTTTCAGAAACAAGATGAATGAAAATGGAAAAGTTGTAAGAAGTGAAGCAAGATTGGTATGCAAAGGATATTCTTAGGTTGAAGGCATAGATTTTGAAGAGACTTTTGCTCCTGTGGCAAGGTTTGAAGCAATAAGAATGTTTTTGGCATTTGCAGCACGCAAAGACTTCAAAGTGTACCAAATGGATGTAAAATCTACATTCTTGAATGGAGAACTAGAAGGATTTCAATCATCAGACCAAGGTGACATGGTCTATAGATTGAAGAAATCCTTGTATGGACTTAAGCAAGATCCTAGAGCCTGGTATGCAAGATTTGATGCAGGAGCATCCAGTGGTGTAAGGGCAATCTTGCATCACCCAAAAAGAAGTTAATTCAAAATCATTGTAGTTGTTTTCATTTCTTTCCATAATTAGTGTTTTTAGTTCTATAATATCCAGAATAATAATGTAGGACTTTCAGTTTTTCCAAAACTGCTAAAAATAGCGACCTGCCTATTTTGGAAAGTGTACCTGCTATTTTTAGAAAGATTACATTTGGGTACGTAACGAAGCAAAAACTTCCAAAAAGTTACATAATGGAAATATAAGACCTTTGGTGAAGGAATCAGGAAAAGACCATTTGTGAGCTGAAAGATATTAAAGTTTTTGTTTTTTGAAAAACCCCTGAAAATTTCTGGAACGAGATATGAGGCACTAAAACTTCCCATAACATCCCAAAAAGTTGATGGAAATCCATTTACAAATTTTCAGTGTGATAGTTCACATCGCAAGCTTTCTGGCGCTTAAAACAGTTTGTCAATCAGAAACCTGGATCAAAAGTTATGCTTCCCAGAAGTTGACCTACTTTTGGAGGGAATTGCAAATTTTGAAATTCAGCTAGAGGCCGCCAAAAAGTGCTATTTATGACTATTTTGGGAACCCTGGGTGGTAGTAGAGTTCAGGGGGCTAGTGTAGAGTCAAGAATAGGTGGGAAAATAGAAACCCTAATTGATTTGGGGTTACAGAAGGCTGAAGATTCTAGAGTCTTTAGGTTGGGAAAGTTGTAATGTGTTGCAGCCAGTAGAGGATTCATCCTCTGATTGTAATTGAGCTTCTGTAATGTAATGAGTTGCCTAGTTCAATAAAAGAAAGTTCTATTTGCTGTGTTCAATATCTGTTATTGTGTGTTTTGTGATTTACCCCCTTCATCAAGTGGTATCAGAGCCAGGTTCCTGAGTGTGTAGACAGATCGCTGACTGTGAGGTAGTTTGCACCAGGACCTGAGGTTGTGGGTTTACTGCAGAGACCAAGATGCCTCCATGAAGAAATCATGTTGGGAGGAATGCTTTGATGGAAGAGGGTTTTAGAGCCCTACAAACGCAAATCAATGCATTGCAAGAGGAGCTACGAAGAGGGTTTGAGCCGAGGACAAGAGAAGAAAGTGAAGATGAAGTTGAAGAAGAGCTGAGGAAGAACAAGAAGTTGCCGAAGATGCTACAGAAGTAAGGTTGTTGAGGGTCATTTCCAAGATCAAAAAGAGGCCCAGGATTAAAGTTTCTACATATTCTAGAGATTTGAATCTAGAACAGCTTATTGATTAGATCAATGACATGGAGGAGTATTTTGAGTATGAAGATGTGTAGGACCCAGATCAGGTTAAGTGTGCAAAAACAAAGTTGAAGGGCCATGCCAATATTTGGTGGAAGGAGGTCCAATTAGAGAGGAATAGAAGAGGAAAAGAAAAGATTACCATATGGGATCAGATGGTGGAGAAACTGAAGAAGCAGTTCATTCCTGTGGACTATGAGATAAAGTTGCTGAAGAAGCTACAAGGACTAAAGCAGGTAACAAGTTTGTTAAGGAGTATACAGAAGAGTTTTATAAAATTACTATCAGGATAGGCCATGCAGAGCCCAACAAGGAGAAGGTAGCCCATTACATTAATGGGTTGAGGCAGAGTATTCAAGAGGAGTTGAGCCTAGTTAGAATGACCACCATAGAAGATGCATACCAGTTTTCCCTGAAGGTAGAAGATAAGCTGAACAAAAGATTTGATAGAAAGCAAAGGGGAAGAGGTCAAGGTGGAAGGACTCGTGGAAGACCCTATGGAGGCCATAATGAAGATCAAAAGAAAAGTGAAGAAGTAGGCACCAGTTGAAATCAAAGAGGGGATAATGCCTACCACCCTCGTGACCAGAACAATGGTGAGCAAAGAGGAAGAGGAAGAGGCAAACCTGGGCAAGGACTTGGAAGAGGAGGTTTTAGAGGAACCTGTTTCCAATGTGGAGAAGAAGGGCATCGAGCATATGAGTGTCCGCAACATCAAGGAAGGACAAATAGAAGACCTGAAGGTAATGCACGAGTTGCACATGTAGATGAAGATGCACATTCTAAGCTTTCTGAAGATGCTGAAAGGGGAAAAACCCTAGTTGTTAGAAGAACCTTGCTAAATGAGGAGAAAGAACCCAATAAGAGGAAGAGTTTATTCTGTACAAATGTGAGGGTAAGTGTTGTGATATTATTATTGATAGTGGAAGCACTGATAATCTTGTTTCAGAGGAGATGGTTGACAAGTTGAAGTTGACAAGAAGAAAGCATCCGCATCCATATCAGATTGCATGGTTGCAGAAGGACCATAGAGCTTTGGTCAATGAATAGTGTTTAGTGAAGTTCAAGATTGGTGACTACCATAATGAGGTGTTGTGTGATATCATACCGATGGATGCATGTCATATGCTATTGGGGAGGCCGTGGCAGTATGATAGGAGTGCTATCCATGATGGTCATGCAAACACATATTCCCTAACAAAGGATGGAGTTCGTCATAAGTTGAAGCCCTTGAAGGAGGTGGAAGAAAAGGTATGTAGTACTACCAGAATTTGTTTGGTAGATGGTAGGAAATTTTTGGAGGGTATAAAGCATGAGCATCATTGCTTTGCATTGATTCCTAAGATTAGTCAAGAGAAATGTGAAGATGTACCAGTAGAAGTTTTAGATATGTTGGAAGAGTTCCAGGACATTATCTTTGATAATGTACCAGAAGGTTTACCACCAGTAAGGAAGATAAGTCATCAAATGGATTTGATACCAGGAGATAGTTTGCCAAACAAGGCAGCCCACAGAATGACCCCTGCAGAGAATGAAGAGTTGAACAGACAAGTTCAGGAGTTGTTGAGGAAGGGACTGATAAGGGAGAGCCTAAGTCCATGTGTGGTACCTACAGTACTAGCACCAAAGAAAGATGGAGAATGGAGGATGTGTATAGACTCTCGAGCCATCAATAAGATAACGATCAAGTATAGATTTCCATTTCCAAGAATGGATGACATCATGGATTGTTTGAGTGGAGCCAAGTACTTCACGAAAATTGACCTGAAGAGTGGGTATCATCAAATTCATATCAGAGAAGGGGATGAATGGAAGACAGCCTTCAAGACAAAAGAAGGTTTGTATGAGTGGTTAGTCATGCCATTTGGGCTAACCAATGCACCGAGCACATTCATGCAGCTCATGAACGAGGTACTGAAAGAATTTTTAGGAAGTTTTGTTATTGTTTATTTGGATGATATTTTGATTTTTAGTAAGACTTGGGATGAGCATTTGATGCATATCAGAAGAGTTCTAGAGAAGCTGAGGGAGGAGAAGTTACTGATTAATCTGAAGAAATGTAGTTTTGCAAAGGAGTTGGTATACCTAGGATTTGTTGTCTCAGAGGAAGGTCTTAAGATGGACCCAGAAAAAGTAAGGGCTATCATTGAGTGGCCTACGCCAAGGAGTGCAATGGAGGTAAGATCTTTTCATGGTTTGGCAAGTTTTTACAGAAAGTTTATCAGGAATTTCAGTAGCATTTGTGCACCCCTAACTGAGACAATGAGAGGGGATAGAAAAAAGTTTAGATGGACTAAAGGAGCAGACAAGAGCTTTGATACATTGAAGCAGAAAGTTGTAGAACAACCTGTTTTGGCACTTCCAGATTTTAGTAAGGTATTTCAGGTAGATTGTGATGCTAGTGGTAGTGGTATAGGAGTTGTTTTGAGCCAAGAAGGTAAACCCATTGCCTATTTTAGTGAGAAGCTTAATGATGCCAAGAAAAAGTATTCTGTTTATGATCAGAAATTTTATGCAATAGTTCAAGCTTTAAAGAAATGGAGACATTATTTGTTGCCAAAAGAGTTTGTTTTATATACTGATCATCAAGCTTTGCAGTATATTAATAGTCAAGGGAAGTTGAACCAAAGGCACTTAAAATAGGTTGAGTTTTTGCAGAGTTATACCTTTGTTTTGAAGCACAGGAGTGGAAAGTCCAACAGAGTTGCAGATGCCTTGAGCAGAAGGCAAAATTTGTTGACAAAAATGAAGATAGAGGTTGTTGGGTTCGATGAGCTCAAAAGTTTGTACCCTAAAGATCCAGATTTTACAGAGGCTTGGAAAGCTTGTCTGGAGCTTGTTACTTTGGATAGGACAAAATGGTTGGATTTCATAATCCAAGACGGCATGTTGTTTAGAGGAAGCCAGTTGTGCATTCTGAGTTCCATGAGAGAGAACCTGATTAAAGAGAAGCATAGTGGAAGACTGGCTGGACACTTTGGTCGAGATAAGACCATTTCTATTGTTAGTAAAAAGTATTATTGGCCACAGTTGTAGCAAGATGTGAGGAAGTTTGTGCAGAGTTGCAGAGTATGTCAGATGGCAAAAGGAACAAGTCAAAATATAGGGTTGTATCAACCATTACCTGTACCAGAGAAGCCATGGGATGATATTAGTATGGATTTTGTTCTTGGTTTACCAAGGACACAGAGAGAGCATGATTCTATTTTTGTGGTAGTGGATAGATTCTCAAAGATGGTACATTTTATTCCTTGTAAGAAGACTAATGATGATGTTCATATTGCAGAGTTATTTTTCAGGGAAGTGGTGAGATTACATGGTCTACCAAAGAGCATAGTTTCAGATCGAGATACCAAGTTTGTTGTTTATTTCTGGAGGACATTGTCGAAGAAGTTGAAGATAGATTTGAAGTTTAGTTCTGCACACCATCCACAGACTGATGGACAAACTGAAGTGGTGAATAGGAGTTTGGGTAACTTGCTACAATGCTTAGTAGGAGATAAGCCCAAGGGATGGGATTTGATTTTACCACAGGTAGAATTTGCTTACAACAATTCTGTCAATAGGAGTACTGGTAAATCACCATTCCAGATTGTATATGGTAATAGCCCAAGAAATGCTTCTGAGTTAAGGAAGCTAGACAATGGAGAAAAGACAAGTGCTAAAGCTAAAGACTTTGCAGACCATCTGAAGAATTTGCATGAAGAGGTGAGAAAGCACATTAATAAAATAAATATTCAGTACAAGGCTAAGGCAGATCAGAAGAGGAGATATAAGGAATTTTAGGTAGGAGATGAAATCATGGTTCACTTGAGAAAAGAAAGGTTCCCAATTGGAACATACAATAAGTTGAAAATGAAGAAATTTGGACCATGTAGAATCCTAAAGAAGCATGATTCAGGAAATGCATATGAGGTAGAGCTACTGAGTGGGATCAATATTTCCCCTGTTTTCAACATTGCTGATTTATCAGAATATCATGAAGCTGGAACAGAGGATGGACCAACAGAAGTGCAGTGGAGTATTTCGGCATCTACTTCAATGGAGGAGATAGAAGAGATCTTGGATAGCCATGTGGGAAGAAGTACTCGGAACAAGCAATATGAAGAATATCTAGTAAAATGGAAAGGAAGGCCTATTGAAGATTCTTCTTGGTTGTCTAAGGCAGAGGTTGACCATTTGGGTTTTCCTCACACAAACATTTGAGACGTGACAGGGTCACTTCTCAAATTACCCTGAGTGTTTGATGTAGGAGCATCCAGTGGTGTAAGGGCAATCTTGCATCACCCAAAAAGAAGTTAATTCAAAATCATTGTAGTTGTTTTCATTTCTTTCCATAATTAGTGTTTTTGGTTCCATAATATCCAGAATAATAATGTAGGACTTTCAGTTTTTCCAAAACTACTAAAAATAGTGACCTGCCTATTTTTTAAAGTGTACCTACTATTTTTAGAAAGTTTGCATTTGGGCACGTAACGAAGCAAAAACTTCCATAAAGTTACATAATGGAAATATAAGACCTTTGGCAAAGGAATCAAGAAAAGACCATTTGTGAGCTGAAAGATATTAAAGTTTTTGTTTTCTGAAAAGCCTCTAAAAATTTCTGGAATGAGATATGAGACACTAAAACTTCCCATAATGTCTCAAAATGTTGACCGAAATCCATTTACAAACCAGAATGATAGTTCACATCATGAGCTTTTTGGTGCTTAAAACGGTTCGTCAATCAGACACTCGGATCAAAAGTTATGCTTCCCAGAAGTTGACCTACTTTTGGAGGGAATTGCAAAATTTGAAATTTAGCTGGAGGCCGCCAAAAAGTGCTATTTATGACTATTTTGGGAACCCTGGGTGGTAGTAGAGTTAAGGGGGCCAGTGTAGAGTCAAGAATAGGTGGGAAAACAGAAACCTAATTGATTTGGGGTTACAGAAGGCTGAAGATTCTAGAGTCTTGAGGTTGGGAAAACTCTAATGTGTTATAGCCAGTAGAGGATTCATCCTCTGATTGTAATTGAGCTTCTGTAATGTAATGAGTTGCCCAGTTCAATAAAAGAAAGTTCTATTTGCTGTGTTCAATATCTATTATTGTGTGTTTTGTGATTTACCCCCTTCATCAAGATTGGACAAGTATTTGTTGCAATTAGGGTTCAGTAAAGGTACTGCAGACAATAATCTCTACTTCAAAATCAATGATGATCAAATTCTAATTGTTGTGGTCTTTGTAGAATGATATTATCTTTGGAGGCAATGAAGGTATGTGTAAGAGATTTGCAGAGGAAATGCAAAAAGAATTTGAGATGTCTATGTTTAGTGAAATAAATTTCTTTTTAGGACTACAGATTACTCAATAAAAAAAAGGAATTTTTATTTCTCAATCCAAGTATCTGAAAGAATTGTTGAAGAAGTTTGGAATGGAGGACTCTAAGCCAGTATTGTTGCAAGTATGTGCTAACCAGTGTTGTCATTGATGTCAACATATCTGTGTTGTCATTGGTGTCAACTATGCTCTTATTTTGTTATTTTCTTGTAATGAATATTGCTTTGTATAAGTCCTGAAGATCATGAGAATATGTTTCTGATATTGAGTTTCCAAGTGCTTTTGAGAAAAATTACCCTCCTAGTGGAAACAATGTGTTACAGAGTATCTTGGTTTGCTGATGAACAATTTAGTGTTTTGCTCCGCATATCCTGTAGATTGCATATCTTTGTCTATGATTTGGAAGTTATTTAAAGGGAAGTCTTTAGATGCCATATTCCAAGTTTGAGCCTCCCATATGAAGATTTGAGAGAGTTCTATTCACTAGAGTAAGTACTATTTTTCTATGCATTTAGTGGTGACAGGCAGAAAGTATTTTTCTCCACATTCCTCCGCATTAAAGTATTATGGTCTGCAATTCTAGAGTTAAGTTTGGGATGACCTTATGTGCCTTCAACTTAAATGGTTCATGATTTGGTGGTCCGCAAGTGATATTTTATCTATGAATGTGCCTAATAGTGTTGTTTAAGTGCTCCAGTTTGAAGAATCTTCTTGACAAAGTGGTTAGAGGTTGTGCGAATGTTCTTGGTGATTACAATGTGCTTGTGGATGTCTCCTGATCGGGATCCTACCTTTTGATTGATCCACAAAGTATAATCAGGATCATGAATGAAGCATGTTCCTGAATGTTTTAGTGCTAACTCCAGTCTTGGACAACATGGTTGTTTTCACTACTTGTGGATATGATTTGAAGATTGTGGAAGCATGTTGTGGTGTAGAAGATTGCACTTGAGTCCCAGCTAAGGCATAATGTGTTCCACATACATCTTTTCCTTAGCTAATTTTGTTTAGGTCCAGACCTATTTCTATGTATTTTTGTAATGTAGACCTTGGAGATTGTTCCAATGGTTGATGAATGTAATGCCAACCTTGATGTACATTCCAAGGTTGATGAATTGTATAAAAGAATGTAATGAAGTTGTAAAAAACATATCCAAGTGTGAAGATGCAAAGATAGTGTGAAGTAAAAACTAGAGCAGAGTAGAGGATGTTTGTTGTGCTTCAATGGAACTAAACTTTGGCATGGTTTAGATGCTACTATCTCAGTTCACCAAATCTTCGCAGTGAGCCACCCCATTGGTAGTAAGCCTCTTCTTGTAGTGAGCATTTTGGTAGTGTGCCTCTTCATTTGTAGTGAGCCTCTAATTTTTAATGTTGATATAACATATTATTTTGTGAGCTAACACTCACCTTGGTTTTTCCCTTATGGGGTTTTCCACATAAAAGACTAGTGTCTCCTTTGTTGAATGTGTGAATGTGTTTAAGTTTGTGTTTTATGCTTTCATGGTTAAAATGAAAACACAATGTTAATTGATTGATGTGTTGATGGTTTTAAAATATTGGTTACAACTGATTCATCCCCTTTCAGTTGTATTGCACTTTTCAACAATTGGTATCAGAGCAGAGGTTCCTTAGAAAAGAGTCTAAAAGATCGAGGTAGATCCGAGATGGCACATGGGAGGGAGTCACCACAATTCGATGGAATGAATTATGCCCTTTGGAAGGTATGAATGAAAAGTTATCTTATCTCTCTTAGTTATAATGTATGTAAGATAACAGAGAAAAAGTATACTATTCCTGAAAATGGTCCATCAAATGATGATGAAGTCAAATAGTATGAATTTAATGGAAAAGCTAGAGATGCTCTATTAAATGCCTTGTCTAACAATGAGTTGCTAAAAGTTATGGATTTGGAAACTGCTTATGAGTGTACAAAACATTTCAAAGGATCAATTGCTCAGGAAACTTATAGCTTTTGAAATGATAGAGTTTGGTGATTCTCTACCAAAGATTGAGACTACTTTTAAAGCTAACACTTCAGAAAAGACTTCAAGAGCTTAGAAATAAGTTGTTGAATCTGATGATGACCTAAATGAGGTTGAAGCAAACTTTGTAGATAGAATACAAAGAGGTTCTAATAAGTACAAAGGAAAATTTCCATTCAAATGCTTTTCTTATGGTAAGATTGGTCATTATCCATCCAGATGTTCGGAAAGAATTGAAAGAGGTAAGGAAATTTGAAAGAAGACATAGAATTGTCAAGAAATGCTATTATGTTAGAGATCTTGATGATAATGGTGTAGCAAATGATAAGTCTAATGATAATAGTACTAGTGCAAATGAATTCTTGTTTATTTCTATTAAGGAAGAACCTGTGTCTACTAATCCTACTAGCTGTGTGAAGGAAGAAAAACCTGTGGAAGAAAGTGCTTTGTCTATCCAAGTTGAGAAGGATAAGGGTGAATGGATCATTGATAGTGGATGTTCACATCACATGACCAATGACAAAAGTAAGTTTGTAAGTTTGGAAAAGTTTGATGGGGGATTGGTTAGGTTTGGAGATAATGCAGCTGGTAAGATCTATGGAAGAGGATCTATTTATTTTGATGGCAAGCATAATACAGATGATGTTCTCTATGTGAAAGGTCTAAAGCATAATCTTTTAAGTGTTGGTCAAATGTGTGATAAAGGGTATGATATGAGATTCAGGGACAATGCATACAAGATCATGGAAAGCTCCAGATTAGTGATTACAACTGGTAAGAAAACTAGAGGTAATATTTATCACTTGAGGGGAACTGATAATTGTTGTTTGTTGGATCAGATAGATGAGAGTTGGATGTGGCATATAAGGATGCATCATATCAATTTTGATAACCTAGTGAAGATAAGCTTAGTACAAGTTGTGAGAGATTTTCCTAAACTGGTGAAGCCTACTAATACTATTTGTAAGGAATGTCAATTGGGAAAACAGACAAAGACAAATTTTAAGAGCAAAGAACAATTTTTTGCTAGATTGCTTCAGTTGGTACATATAGATCTATGTGGTCCTACAAGAACAAGAAGTCTGCAAGGAGAAATGTACTTTATTTTTCTTATTGATTATTATTCTAGAATGACATGGGTCACTTTTCTAAAAGAGAAATCAGAAGAACTAGACAAGTTCAAAGCTTTTGAGGCAATGGTTGAGAATGAGTTGGAATTGAGAATCAAATGCTTAAGGTCTAATAGAGGAGGTGAGTTTACATCAAATGAATTTAACATTTTCTGTGAAGAGCATGGGATAAAGAGACAATTGTTTGCTCCTAGGACTCCCAAGAAAAATGGAGTTGTTGAAAGAAAGAACATGACAGTTCAAGAGGCTGCTAGGTCAATGATGATGGAAGCTAACCTACCAAAAGTGTATTGGAGAGAAGCTATACACACTGCTACCTACATCCAAAACATAGTCGAAGTCAAAGGTAATGACATTAAGACTCCTTATGAATTGTGGTATGGAAGAATTCCCACAGTAAAATATTTCAAAATTTTTGGAAGAAAATTTTATATCAGAAGAGACGAAGAATTGGCCAAGTTTGATGCTAGATGTGATGAAGGTATTTTCCCTGGACACTCTACTTAGAGTAAGGCCTACTGGTGCATTCTTGCTTGCTTTCTTGCATATGACATCATTTTATCTAGCATCACATATCATTCACCATCTTTCTTCTACATCCAAACATTTCTTCTCCTGTTTCTCCTCTTCTTCATCATGAGATTGTCTGTCTCACACCTTTCTACCGTCTCCCCGTCCAATCTCCCGAGGGGGCATCCTATCGTTAAACTTGTACCAGGGGCAAACTGGGGCATGTATCATTTTTAGACAATCTTATTCTTTGAAACAACATAATAAAACACATTACATCAAAGAGGGGAAAAATGTATACACCTAAAATTGGCATGACTCTACTTAAATAAATATTTTAAATATTTATTTCACCTTTGTATTCCTCTATCAATAAATAAATGTATTTATTTATTTATTTGATTCACTTCCTCTAATTTAATTAAATAAATTACCTTTTATTTAATTAATTAAATTCATCTACATCAACTTCATTCTTCTAAATAATTAAATAATTAAATAATTTTAATTATTTAATTAAAATCTTTTATTCTTCCAAATTTAAATAAAATGCAAATTTTATTTAAATAAAATCTAAATTATCCACTAAATAAAATATACTTTTATATTTTATTTTATTCTTCAAAAATATCCACAAAATAAAATATATTTCTATATTTTATTTATTCCTCTCAATTATCTACAAAATAATTAAATAAATTCTTTTTATTTAATTATGCATTCTTATCTTCAAAAAATCATTCCTATCTTCTAAAAATACTTTCCTCTTGTCACATAAAAGCAAAAGCTACGTTACAAAAGCAAAAGCAGTTTTAAAGCATCTTTAAAGCAAATCTTCTCTTAAATTAGAAAAATAAATTCTTATTTAGGATAATCAAATCTCATCCTCATCAAGAGAGGAGTTAACTCAACAAAGCTGCTTTTCAAGTGACATGTGTCCTTCCATTTGTTGTACGTTCCTCAACAAGCCTCCTCCGTTGATCTTTTCTTTTCTTCTCAACCATTGATCTTCCCTCACCTTTTTCTATAAATACAACCTTCTTCTCTTCATTTCATAATCAGGATTTTGTGTAAACTTATGCTGTAAAGATATTAGCGTGCCTTTGGTACCCCTACTCCCATTTAAGCATTCTCATTCATACTCCCTTTCTGTATTTGAAGCTCATCTTCAAATACATAAGTATCACAGCCATTCTTCCTTTGTCATCTTCAACAAGCAAGCAAGCAACTAGCTTCTGAAGGCTTCACAATCAAGATCAAAGAAAGATAGGTGAACTACGGAAGGCGAAAGGTAAAGGTGCAAGGTATTATTTGTTATTTGTTTTAATCTCCTTTTATCTTCAGATTCTGTAGATGTTAGGGTTTTTATAATCTTATTGATTAACCTATTTTCCCCCTCACATTTTGGCACCCACTGTGGGGCCCTTGCCCCTCTACTAATAAAAAAATATGAGTTTTCTTGAAGACAGGTCCGTACAGGTGACGAACAGGTCTCTGACAGAGAGTTTTTGCGCATTCAACTTCTGAAACGGTGTATACATCTCCTGAGGTTGCGTATCTACTTTTCTAGTGCATCTGACCTCCACAGTTGCACATCCAACCTCCAAAGTTGCGCATCCAACCTTGGCCTCGGCACCTGAGTTCAACTTGTGCATACACTCTGTCTAATTGCACATCTGTCCAAGTTGCGCATTTAACCTATCTTTTTGTGCATCTGTTCTGTCAAATGACACATCTATTTTTATTGCACATATACCTCGTGATCTTGCGCATCTACTTTCTATTCTTGCGCTTCTGTACAAAGATGCATACACTCCCTGTTTCTATGCATTTAGGATGCAGTGTTGCGCATCTATCTTATGCTTTTTTGTTGTACAGTTTTTTTATTTTTGCATGTTGAGCTAATGTCAATTTTGCAGGAGTAGTGGCTAGATTAGGTCATCTAGATATTTTGCCTAAGTTCACTTAGACTAACTAGGGGTGAAAGTAACAAGTGCATTTCATAACAAACTTCACGTAGTTTTCTAACTAGGAAGGAAGTAACTGAACCTTAGTGCTATCGGTGTATTGTTGATTTATTTTCTAGTTTAACCACTACTATCTTTATAAATGGGACATGAACAATGCTATGTCTTAATCACTTTCAAAGTCAACAAATGGGAAATAAATATTGCTATGATCTAAACACTTCCAAGTTAACAATCGTGGGAGTGCACAAGTATAGTAGCCTATTTAGTTTTTCTATTTTTAACTAGGTTGGATTAACAAGTGTCTCTTGTGCTTGTGAATGACAATAAGCTTATGCTCTCCCCTTAACTGGGTGATCAAAGTGCCATACTTGTCATTCTTTTTGTTAAACCTTTAGGGGGGCCTGCCCTTGGATGCATGCTTGTCCAAGTGGGAATGACCTTGAGTGGTAATAGGCTAAAGCCAAGCCCTACCAAGCCACTTAAAATAAATTGTGCTTGAGGTGAAAACCTCAAGCAATGAGTGCTGTTGTGTTACACTGATGGCTAACCTCCCCTAAAACCCTCATAGGCATAACCCTTTGAGGCTGGGAGACTCCATAACGGAGAGTAGTGCTGCCACACGTGTAACCACTCAAACAGTTGCCCTAACTAAGAACCAATTGTGTAGCAAGCCAAAAACCCCTATTCGTTGATGCAAAGGGCAGAGCTCCTGAAGTGGCCTCAATTCAAGTGACTCTTAGTAGAGGTAGCAGGGACAATCCTAAGGTTCGGTGTGGGGACGAGCCTAAGGAAACCTGGATCTGGTATGCATGAGAAGTGAGTGCCATGGAGGGGAGTCGGTGCTACCAGATCCTGGAGCTACATGTTTTGAGTTGCATAGCTAGAGTATTCAAAGAATATTGTCCCATCCAGCCTAGGTTGTACTTGTCTTTGAGTCAAAATAGTCCAAAAAAAAACATAAAAAAATATAAAAAGATAAAAATCATGGAAAACTTCTACATGTTTGCTATGCTTTTGCCATAATTGAATATCAACCTCATCAGAAGCACAGAGTTTTTCAAACCAAAAACACTGAAAAACCTTGAAAACGATCCAAATTTTCTAAAATTCTGAGAAAACATAAGCAAATAGCCAGAGTTGCACATCTGCACCAAATTTTTGCACATTTGAATTAACTTTCTATGCATTTGCTAGTATTGCGCATCTGCACTCTGTTTTGGTGCATGTAAACTTCAGCAATGTTGCGCATATATATCAACTTTTTGTGCATCTGCCTTCTACTATTGCGCATCCAAACCAATAAGTTTTTCTAGTCTTGTGTCAATGGCAAACCAATTAGAATATATCAATCAAAAACTTTAATAGCTACAATTGCAAATAAACTCAGATCCCTCACCCCAAGATTGTGTAGCAATTTCTCAACAAATGCAAGTCTTACAATAGGAAATGACAATCTTGCAAGCACCATGTACTAGTACTAGCTATGCCTCGCCCCAAAATTGTATATCCTTTTCCCATACTCATGACAAGGAAAGCACCACCTTAAGTTAGAAATCATATACCACCCCATCTACTAGTCCTCCTTCGCCACCTTCTAAGACACATATTCCAAAACATACCAGTTCTACACCAACACCATCTAGTTCCTCAAACTCTAAATGGATGACCAAAAAAGAATCAAATGAGTGGTGGGAAAGAGTTTTTCCAAATTTATACAACCAGAGAAAAGCTAGAGAGAAAGCTAAATCCCCTCATTCACCTATCCATACACCTACCAATGATGTGATCCAAGGGCTACTAGCAGAGAGTCAACCATGTCCCCAAACTCCAGACCTTGACCTTACCAAAAATCATTCATGTAATTCACAACCCTTGGAGCTTATTGAAGAACCTCCTACCATGCACCAAAGTCAAGGTCCATCGCATCTTCATATTTTTGACCAAGAACCTATCCAAGAGTCTTCTACCTCAACTTCAATTCAAGAACACCAAGAGTTATGTCAAGAGCACACTTTAGAGGATGTGGAAACATCCACCCCTTGTCTAAATCAAGATCAAAGCACTCCCATCCAACCCCAACATAACCTCTATATTTTCAATGATCCTATACCTATACATGAGCAAGAGATCCAATTTCCAACCATGCATAACCTATATCAAGATACTACCTTTGATGAAGAAGCTATCCCTGAGCAACTTGATCCTATGCATGAACTAGAGATCCAATTTCACCCCCCCATAACCTCTATCTTCTCCATGATCAAGATCACATCTATGATGAAGAGCCTATCTATAATCAAGCAGACCATGATGATCTTCTTAGCCCACTTTATGCGTTCCATGGTCCTGAGCCTATCCATCTTCCATCTACTCCTATCCATACTCCAACAACTTCCACTTCCTTTGATGAGATGCATACCTCCCAAGCAAGCATAGAAGATCAAACCAAAAATACTCTTCCGCCATCCATTATCAACCATACTGCAAATCCCCCACCGTATATCCTTGGTCTTAACACCTTCATTCATGAGTGTTCCTCCTTAGAACACCAGCCACCATTATCCTCTATCCCACCTTCTTCATCTAATAAGGAACTTGTGTCTAGTGTTCCACCTACACATAATCCCACTGTCCACCGCATACTCCAACATATGAACTATCAAGGTAAAGGCTTAGGCCTTCACGAACAAGGTATTTTGGAGCCCGTCCATGTCAATGTTCCTCCTCCTTCATATGGCCTTAGATACACACCCCAAGGTAAACAATCTCAAGATGTTGGTACTTCCTCCACTCCTCCAAAGTCCCCCACTTTTTATCACAAACCCTATCATATCCCCAAAACTTATGTTGCCATTCCACCTCCATTATCATATAATCATCAAAAGCATGCGACCATACACCTTCCACCATCCAATCTACCCCCGCTACTTCCAACTCCTAATATCCCTCCATACATTTTACCACCACTTCTTCCAACACCTTATTCACCCATCTATAAATCTTCTAACAATCACAATCATGACCAACCAATGCACATATTGTCTAAACAAAGGGCTTCCACCATCTCAAGAGAATTCAACAACAAAAATCTGGATGCCTCTGCCTACAAAGTCAAAAATCCTAAGAGTCCTCATGACCTAGGATATAACATCCAAGAATCAAAGAAACATCCTTCTCCAGAGTTGCATACACCCACACACTTATATGCCAAACTGAAAAAGGTGTGGGTCCGCATCCAACAAATGGTTACCTCTGAAGCTGCATCAAAGCTGCGTACACCCAAACCCATAACTCCAAAGGTACTATCTAAAAGCAAAATGGTTTGGGTACCTAAGCAAAAAGCCCTCCAGTTACATGTGGCATCTACCTCTCAAGAATCTAAACCATCCACTTCCTCCTGTTCCATCCAAAAGTCTCAAATTCTTCCATCCCATATGGAAAGCAAAAATCAGAAAAATACTCAGTCTATGTGGAACCCTACATACCTTCCTCATTCACCCACAAGAAAAAGTCTCCATTGCTTCCTAAACTACTTTCCCATCACCAGCTTCAATGTTTATCATGGTATGTGGAACCATTGGTCATGATTCTCTTCCATCCAACAACATTTTCATGTACCTCCATCTCCCTTCCTTCCACTATTATCCTACATGTCTTCCTCATCCTATTCCTATGGTCCATGCTTTTGCATAAGCCTTCCCACCATATTCTGCATCATCATCCACTATCACACCCTTCATAATCCAATATCTACCTTCTCCATCTCACTTTCATACAATCCCCTACCAACATCTATGAGCAGACTTGACATGGCCCATGCGACGACATCTTTCTAGCAGGACTATCACCTTTCAAGGAACTAGATACTGGAGTCCCTCTCTTCCATATTCCATCTTCTCCAAATATTCAAAAAAAAAAAAGTAAAGAGAAATCCCTGTAGCACATTTCATAGTTCAGGATGTTGTCTTTTCATTGATGTCAAAATATCAGAATATCAGGATGTTGCATTTCACAGTTTTCACAAGTTGTAGTTGACAGGTATATATCATGTTTGGTTATGCAATCAGTGTTGTGAAGTATGCAAACAGTGTTGTGAAGTTGCAATTAGTGTTGTGAAGTTTCAATCACATGATATTTCAGAAGGATTTTTCATAAGGTTGGCTTTATGAGTGGTCTTCATGCAATTATGATCACAGTGATTTGGTATCATCTCAGTTTTGATCTATAATGACATCAGTGCATGGTTTTTCAGATCTCTTGGTTTTTGATAAGTGGCATTCATTGCATATTATCAATTTTTGAATTAGGGCAAGGACTTGCATCATTTGACAAAAGTTAATATGCATTATATTAACTCCATCTACATTGGGTTCATAACAGTGGCAGATCTGATGAAGCATGGTGTTTCATTTCAGTGCTATAGTATTTGAAGTATGTGAAATTTGTCAAGGTATATAGCATTTGATATGGTAAGTGTGGTTGTTTAATAATTGACTAAGTATTATACATTGTTCTCAACATTGATATTGTTTAACCCTATTGCCCGTCATCACACTATGCACTTTATGTTTTAATTTCAAAGTGACCGGTTGAGGAGGTCATCGGGGTTTTAGTGACAACATAAGGGTATGAGACTCGTTAGTCTTACCAGCCCCGTTGCCTAGGGTGCCCGATAACCAGTCAATGCATTGTGTGCTCCGCGGGAAACACAAAATCAATGACTATCTTTGAATCCTCATGTGGCGGGCACCGCAGATCAGAGGGTCAGTTTTTAAATGGAAAGTTTTGTCAAATGGTTAGTTCGTGCTGTTAAAGTTGACGTCCTCCATTGTTAAAAAGGCAATAAAACTATTTTTTCTTGACCTATCTCACCGAATTTCAAGGGTCACTGAAGTTGTTTTTTTTTGTGAAGGAAAGAGTAAAATTTTAGAAGGTTTCTAATTGACAAGAAGATGAAAAGGCAGAATTCTTCGAAGGAGTTTCATTTTTCTTGTTTTGTGTCTTTTTTGATTTTGATTAGAGAGAAGATGATAAGTTTGAGAAGAAATATAATGTTGAAGTTGAACCGGTTTTTGAAGATTTTTGTTTTTGATTGAAATTCTTTTTGCATAAAGAGTTTTTTTGTATGACAGATATAAAAAGTTGCAGATGAGAGAAGACATTTGAGAATTTTTGAAGAAGTTTTTGGAGAATGGAATTGTTGTTTTGAAATGTAATTTTTGCAGGAATGGAGAATCATTTTTCAGGGATTTATGTTGAGAGTTTGAAAGAATGTTGATTCAAAATGAATGGAATTCTTCAATGATCATGATGGACTAATGTTTGTTCAGAGAAAGTGAAGGTGATTAAAGACTATAATTTTTTCAGAGAAGATAAATTGTTCAGTTTTGCACAGAGAGAAAGCTCAAAATGGTGAATTAGTTTGAGATTGTTTTTGCAAAGGTATGAAATATATTGAAGATCAAAATTG
The DNA here is from genome assembly GCA_027924645.1 of Cunninghamia lanceolata. Lineage (NCBI taxonomy): Eukaryota > Viridiplantae > Streptophyta > Pinopsida > Cupressales > Cupressaceae > Cunninghamia > Cunninghamia lanceolata. The sequence goes on along the minus strand of BSBN01000112.1, from coordinate 9,904,487 downwards.
AATGACTGTAGGTGTTGAAGACAGTTAAAGATTGATTGCAAAGAATTTATTTTGTTTGTCTTAAAAGGGAGAAATAAGGTTTTGTTTTTATTGAAACAGGGAAATCCCCTGAGTTATAATTTTTCATTGAATGTGATGTTGTAATGTCAGTGAGACATGCAGAGAAGTACAATATGCCAGTGAGGCAGAATTGTAATGTCAGTGAGACAATTGTAATCAGAAATTTTGAGTTAAGCCAGTGAGGCAGTTGAGTGGTTTTTATACCCCAGGAGGGTTTTCCACTCGGGAAATTTCTTGTGTCAAGTTTTGTTTTGATACTCTGCATATTTTTCTTTGTTCTATCTGAAGAATTCTACATTTGTGAATTTAAATTAAGTAAAGGAGTAAAAAGTGTTAAAATTGTTAACAACACTGATTCACCCCCCCTCTTAGTGTTGAGTGTATTCCTACAATTGGTATTAGAGCCTGGTACCCTGTCAAAGCTTAATAAGCTTGGGTAGATCATATTTCTGGAATACTTATCATGGCAAGTCAAGAAGGTTACTCTAATTATAAAGCTCCTGTGTTTGATGGTTCTAACTATGCTTTTTGGAAATTCAGGATGGAGTCATATTTGTCATCTCTGGGGTATGATGTGTATGCTGCCATTGTTACTGCATATACTGCTACAAATCCTCCTAGCACAGCTGATGAGAAAAGAGCATATGAAAATAATGCTAAGGCTAAAAATGCATTATGTTGTGGTCTTACCAATGACATACTTGTAAAAATCATGGAGTGCAAAACAGCCAAGGAAATATGGGACAAACTGTCTAATATTTATCAAGGAGATGATAAAATCAAAGAAGCAAAACTGCAATCCTACAGAGCCAAATTTGAAAGTCTCCGAATGAGTGATGATGAGAAAGTGGCAGAATATCTTCTAAGGGTCCAAGAAATTGTAAATGCTATCAGAGGACTTGGTGATACACTGGAAGAGAAGACAGTTGTTACAAAAGTCTTAAGGACTTTAAATCCAAAATATGAATCCAAAGTGTCTGCAGTAGAAGAAAGAGACTTAAGCAAAGTTACCTTTGATGAACTTCATGGCACTTTCACAGCTTATGAGATGAGAATTAGCAATGACATACCTTCAAGAAAAGAAGCTGCTTTCAAATCAGTCAGAAAAGAAAAGGAGATTTCTGATTCAGAAGATTTGGATAATGATCAAGAAATATCTCTTGCAAGCAAGTTGAAGAAGGGATCTATTGGTAAGTATAAAGGTAAGCTTCCATTCAAATGTTTTGAATGTGGAAAGATTGGACACTATGCAGCTCAGTGTCCTTACAAAGACCTAGACAGTGATGAAGATGAAAACAAGAAGCAATTTAAAAAGAAACAGTTTGTTTCTAGAAGGAAAAATAATTTCAGAAAGAAAAGAAGTTTGTTCATAAAAAATGTTGATATGTCTGAAAGTGATTCAGATGATTTTCTTGATGAAAATGCACAGACTTTATTTATGGCTATTCTAAATGAAGTTTAAAATGAAAAATGTGAGGAACAATCAAACAATTGTGAAGCAGTTATTGATTTTGAAGGAGAACTGATGTGTGCATTAAGTCAAGTCAAGAAACTTAAGAAGGAAATCATTGCACAAAGAAGTCAGTTTCAAAAAGAAAATGATATCATGAATAACAAGTTAACTTGTTATGAGAAACAGATTACTGATCTAATTCTTTCTCTTGAAGAAAGTAAGAAAATTATTGATGATAAAGACAAAGACTCTTTCAAAGGCTTTTCAAAGAGATCATCCTCATGAGTTGATCATTGGGGATAAGGATAGTGGTGTGTTAACAAGAAGAGGAAAGCTTGATGCTGCACATAATCAAGCACATGTGTGTTTGATATCTGAAATGGAACCAAAGAATTATGTTGAGGCTAGCAAAGATGAAGCTTGGATTAAATCCATGGAAGAGGAGTTAAGCCAAATAGAAAAGAACAAAACATGGGAACTTGTTCCAAGACTAGAAGGTAAGAATGTCATTGGATCAAAATGGGTGTTTAGGAATAAGCTTGATGATAAAGGTAAAGTTGTTAGAAACAAAGCCAGATTGGTTTGCAAAGGGTATTCACAAATTGAAGGTATTGACTTTGAAGAAACATTTGCTCATGTTGCTAGATTAGAAGCTATAAGAATGTTTTTAGCTTTTTCAGTTTATAAGAATTTCAAAGTTTACCAAATGGATGTAAAATCAGCATTTCTAAATGGAGATCTTGAAGAAGAAGTCTACATGGAACAACCAGAAGGTTTTGTAAATAAAGATAATTCAGATCATGTTTAAAGGTTGAAAAAGGCTCTGTATGGTTTAAAGCAAGCTCCAAGGGCTTGGTATTATAGACTGGATAAGTTTCTGCAGGAACAGGGGTTCACAAAAGGAGGTGTGGACAGTAATTTGTACTATTTAATCAAAGGTGAGGATATTCTGGTTGTTGAAATTTATGTTGATGATATCATTTTTGGTAGTAACAATGATGATATGAGTCATTCATTTCCTAACATTATGAAGTCAGAATTTGAAATGTCTATGTTGGGAGAATTGTCTTTCTTTCTTGGTCTTCAGGTATCTCAGCTTGAAAAGGGAATATTTATCTCACAAAATAAATATGCCAGAGAGATGTTGAAGAGATTTCAAATGAATGATTGCAAACCTTTGGGCACTCCTATGGAGACAAGGCATAAGCTAAGTAAAAATGATGAATCACCTGAAGTGGAACAGTCTCTATATAGATCTATGATTGGGAGTCTTTTATATCTCACTGCTTCTAGACCTGATATTATGCAGGCTGTTTGTTTGGTTGCAAGATTTCAAGCTTGTCCTAAACAATCACATTTAAATGTTGTTAAGAGAATCTTTAGATATATTAAGGGTACACTTGATTTTGGTTTATGGTATCCTAGACACTGTGATTGTACACTTCTTGCCTATATAGATGCAGATTGGGTAGGGTGTCCTGATGACAGAAAAAGCACAAGTGGGGTAGCTTTCTTTCTGGGTGGCAGATTGGTTGCATGGCATAGTAAGAAACAAGATTGTGTTTCTCTATCTACAGCTGAAGCTGAGTACATTGCTGCTTCATCATGTTGTACACATGTACTTTGGATGGTACAATCACTTCTTGATATTAAGGTTGAAGTTAAAAAGCATGTGTCTATTCTTTGTGATAACACAAGTTCTATTAATATGTCAAAGAATCCTATAATGCATTCAAGAACTAAACACATTGCTATCAGATATCATTTTCTAAGGGAAAAAGTGATTGAAAATGAAGTTGCTTTGGAATATGTGCATACAAGTGATCAATTGGCTGACATCTTCACAAAGCCTTTGCCAAAGGAGACATTTGAAACTCTGAGACAGAGACTGGGAGTTCTGTCTCTTGTCTCTCTTCAGTAAGTTAAAGAGATATTAGATTCAGGGGGAGTTATCTTCTAGATTATTTTTGATATCCTGAATCTCATTTGTACATAGCCTGTATATAGTTTTTTTGTACATATTTTTGTGGTTGGCAGTGTTACAGTATTGTGCATTTAATCAGTATGACATAAAGTGTTGGTTTTGACAAAAAAATTTTGAGGATTGTATTTATAAGAACAGGAATCTATTGGTTGTGGTGTTATTTTGTTTTGCCTTTGACAATTTTATGTCAAAAAGGGGGAGAAATCAGTTATGGTTTTGCCATCAATGTCAAAGACAAAGGGGGAGTTTTGTAGCACATTTCACAGTTTAGGATGTTGTCTTTTCATTGATGTCAAAATATCAGGATATCAGGATGTTGCATTTCACAGTTTTCACAAGTTGCAGTTGACAGGTATATATCATGTTTGGTTATGCAATCAGTGTTGTGAAGTATGCAAACAGTGTTGTGAAGTTGCAATCAGTGTTGTGAAGTTTCAATCACATGATATTTCAGAAGGATTTTTCATAAGGTTGGCTTTATGAGTGGTCTTCATGCAATTATGATCACAGTGATTTGGTATCATCTTAGTTTTGATCTATAATGACATCAGTGCATGGTTTTTCAGATCTCTTGGTTTTTGATAAGTGGCATTCATTGCATATTATCAATTTTTGAATTAGGGCAAGGACTTGCATCATTTGACAAAAGTTAATATGCATTATATTAACTCCATCTACATTGGGTTCATAACAGTGGCAGATCTGATGAAGCATGGTGTTTCATTTCAGTGCTATAGTATTTGAAGTATGTGAAATTTGTCAAGGTATATAGCATTTGATATGGTAAGTGTGGTTGTTTAATAATTGACTAAGTCTTATACATTGTTCTCAACATTGATATTGTTTAACCCTATTGCCCGTCATCACACTATGCACTTTATGTTTTAATTTCAAAGTGACCGGTCGAGGAGGTCATCGGGGTTTTAGTGACAACATAAGGGTATGAGACTCGTTAGTCTTACCGGCCCCGTTGCCTAGGGTGCCCGGTAACTAGTCAATGCATTGTGTGCTCCGCGGGAAACACAAAATCAACGACTATCTTTGAATCCTCATGTGGCGGGCACCGCAGATTGGAGGGTCAGTTTTTAAATGGAAAGTTTTGTCAAACGGTTAGTTCGTGCTATTAAAGTTGACATCCTCCATTGTTAAAAAGGCAATAAAACTATTTTTTCTTGACCTATCTCACCGAATTTCAAGGGTCACTGAAGTTGTTTTTTTTTGTGAAGGAAAGAGTAAAATTTTAGAAGGTTTCTAATTGACAAGAAGATGAAAAGGCAGAATTCTTCGAAGGAGTTTCATTTTTCTTGTTTTGTGTCTTTTTTGATTTTGATTAGAGAGAAGATGATAAGTTTGAGAAGAAATATAATGTTGAAGTTGAACCAGTTTTTGAAGATTTTTGTTTTTGATTGAAATTCTTTTTGCATAAAGAGTTTTTTTGTATGACAGATATAAAAAGTTGCAGATGAGAGAAGACATTTGAGAATTTTTGAAGAAGTTTTTGGAGAATGGAATTGTTGTTTTGAAATGTAATTTTTGCAGGAATGGAGAATCATTTTTCAGGGACTTATGTTGAGAGTTTGAAAGAATGTTGATTCAAAATGAATGGAATTCTTCAATGATCATGATGGACTAATGTTTGTTCAGAGAAAGTGAAGGTGATTAAAGACTATAATTTTTTCAGAGAAGATAAATTGTTCAGTTTTGCACAGAGAGAAAGCTCAAAATGGTGAATTAGTTTGAGATTGTTTTTGCAGAGGTATGAAATATATTGAAGATCAAAATTGAATGACTGTAGGTGTTGAAGACAGTTAAAGGTTGATTGCAAAGAATTTATTTTGTTTGTCTTAAAAGGGAGAAATAAGGTTTTGTTTTTATTGAAACAGGGAAATCCCCTGAGTTATAATTTTTCATTGAATGTGATGTTGTAATGTCAGTGAGACATGCAGAGAAGTACAATATGCCAGTGAGGTAGAATTGTAATGTCAGTGAGACAATTGTAATCAAAAATTTTGAGTTAAGCCAGTGAGGTAGTTGAGTGGTTTGTATACCCCAGGAGGGTTTTCCACTCGGGAAATTTCTTGTGTCAAGTTTTGTTTTGATACTCTGCATATTTTTCTTTGTTCTATCTGAAGAATTCTACATTTGTGAATTTAAATTAAGTAAAGGAGTAAAAAGTGTTAAAATTGTTAACAACATTGATTCACCCCCCCTCTCAGTGTTGAGTGTATTCCTACAATCCCTTCATCCAATGGTGAAAATCTAGCAAACAGGCGCCTTGGATAAGTACCATGATGAAAACCTGGCAAACAGGCATCATGCGTAAGTTGATCTTCCATGTCACCTACACTTGGGGGTACATTGTCTCATCGGCATTTCACTTTTCTCCTACCAATTTCCTTTCATACCATTTCCTATCCTATTCCTCTATCCATTACATACCTATCTTGTCGTGTCCATCCATCCTGATCTTCCTCTCCTCTATTCTTTTGATCTAGATAAAGATTGGGGGCACAATGTTGACAAATGTTCTAGATGTCTCTTGACATACCTTATCCCTCCAAAACCACACAATTCCTTCATTATCCTCTCATCCTCCTATCGTCATAAACATTGTCATGAAAACTCCTAGGTATTCTACCTACAATGGGGCATGTTTTTCTTATGCAACATGTTCTGTATCAATTATGCCAAAAGACACATCTAATGCAAAGAATGTTTTGTGAACAGGTTAACTTACAAGGTCTTGGATTTTTGTCATTATGTCTTCCTATGCTACTCAAGGATGCCAAAACTTAGAGATGCTATGATGGGGGAATAATCTTTTCCTTTGTCTATTGTTTGTGGATCAAACTTTAGTAATGTGATGACTTCTATCTAACAACATGATCAGCAAAAGATGATCGAGGACTTCGGAGGTCTGAACATGAAAAAGGGCAATCCTTGTCTATTGATACGCAAGAAATACTCAGGTCATCTCGGTTCAATTATACCTAGATGCTTGTATTAACTTGCTAAATCAAAATCCATGAAAGGAATACTCAGGTCATCTCGATCTAATTATACCTAGATGCTTGTATTTTCTTACAACATTTTAAAAGCCTAATGATGAAATAAACACTTTAAAATACTTGCTATATCAAGATGACAAATATCCATATCCATATCCATATCCATATCGTATCCAATTGCAATTCATATCCATATCCATATCCATTTGCATTTCTCCATATCCCATCTAATAAAAATCCAAAATGCAGCGAATCAATGTTTACAAAAGCTTGTAATTCCTTCTATCGAGTCATTCTTCTATCAATCAAATTTCTATCTATCATTGTATCTCTCATCAACAGTTCTAGCTATCAATCTGAGTAGTGATCAAAATGCAAGTCTATCCTTAATCCATACCAATTGAGTCAAGCCAATCTTATCAAATTATCCAATTGCAATCAGTGGTCTTGATCATAATCTAGTTGTAAACCATATCAATCAGCTATAACTATCCTTCGTGTTGCTCTAGGGATATATCGTTCCCCACCATGACAACACTATCATATATTGTTATCATATCAAATGTCTTAGACAGGATGTTGCATTGTTGAAACCAGACCCGAAGTCTTATACAACATGTTTCATTCTTGAAACCAGACATCATCGATTTATATCCTTGGTTTACTGCTCAACAGGGGCAATACCTTGTTTGTTCTTGTATCATTTGTGCATTCTTGCTTGCTTTCTTGTGTATGACATCATTTTATCTAGCATCACATATCATTCACCATCTTTTTTCTACCGTCTCCCCGTCCAATCTCCCGAGGGGGCATCCTGTCGTTAAACTTGTACCAGGGGCAAACTGGGGCATGTATCATTTTTAGATAATCTTATTCTTTGAAACAACATGATAAAACACATTGCATCAAAGAGGGGAAAAATGTATACACCTAAAATTGGCATGACTCTACTTAAATAAATATTTTAAATATTTATTTCACCTTCGCATTCCTCTATCAATAAATAAATACATTTATTTATTTATTTGATTCACTTCCTCTCATTTAATTAAATAAATTATCTTTTATTTAATTAATTAAATTCATCTACATCAATTTCATTCTTCTAAATAATTAAATAATTTCAATTATTTAATTAAAATCTTTTAGTCTTCCAAATTTAAATAAAATGCAAATTTTATTTAAATAAAATCTAAATTATCCACTAAATAAAATATACTTTTATATTTTATTTTATTCTTCAAAAATATCCACAAAATAAAATATATTTCTATATTTTATTTATTCCTCTAAATTATCTACAAAATAATTAAATAAATTCTTTTTATTTAATTATGCATTCTTATCTTCAAAAAATCATTCCTATCTTCTAAAAATATTTTCCTCTTGTCGCATAAAAGCAAAAGCTGAGTTACAAAAGCAAAAGCCGTTTTAAAGCATCTTTAAAGCAAATCTTCTCTTAAATTAGAAAAATAAATTCTAATTTAAGAAAATCAAATCTCATCCTCATCAAGAAAGGAGTTAACTCAACAAAGCTGCTTTTCAAGTGACATGTGTCCTTCCATTTGTTGCACATTCCTCAACAAGCCTTCTCCGTTGATCTTTTCTTTTCTTCCCAACCATTGATCTTCCCTCACCTTTTTCTATAAATACAACCTTCTTCTCTTTATTTCATAATCAAGATTTTGTGTAAACTTATGCTGCAGAGATATTGGCACGCCTTTGGGACCCCTACTCCCATTTAAGCATTCTCATTCATACTCCATTTCTGTATTTGAAGCTCATCTTCAAATACATAAGTATCACAGCCATTCTTCCTTTGTCATCTTCGACAAGCAAGCAAGCAACTAGCTTCTGAGGGCTTCACAATCAAGATCAAAGAAAGATAGGTGAACTACGGCAGGTGAAAGGTAAAGGTGCAAGGTATTATTTGTTATTTGTTTTAATCTCCTTTTATCTTCAGATTATGTAGATGTTAGGGTTTTTATAATCTTATTGATTAACCTATTTTCCCCCTCACAATATCAAATCTCAGAGGCTATGAATCACATGAACTTGCTATCACAGTCATTAAAGAAAAGGTGAAACAGAAACAAAAGGACAGTCAAGCTGAAGAAGAAAATTGTGAAGAAGAAGAGGCTCCAGAAAATATTGCTAAAATTCCTAGGTATGAAGAATCAATCATTCAGAAGATCAAATTATTGGTGGCAAAAGAAAAGGGGTATTGACAAGCAAAAGAGATGTAGAAGAATAAGTGAACTACTATTTTCTTTCACAAATTGAACCTAAAAATGTAAGTGAAGCCTGCAAAGATGAATGTTGGGTAAAAGCTATGGAAGAAGAGCTGATGCAGATATAAAAGAATCAAACCTGGGAATTTGTCCCTAGAACTGCTGATAAGAATGTAATTGGAACCAAATGGGTCTTCAGAAACAAAGAAAGATTGGTATGCAAAGGATATTCTCAAGTTCAAGGCATAGATTTTGAAGATACTTTTTCTCATGTGGAAAGAATTGAAGCAATAAGAATGTTTTTCAATTTTTATGCTCACACAGATTTCAAGGTGTACCAGATGGATGTGAAGTCTGCCTTCTTGAATGGAGAGATAGAAGAAGAAGTCTACATAGCACAACCAGAAGGATTCTAGCTATTAGACAAAGGTGACATGGTGTGAAGATTGAAGAAAGCCCTGTATGGACTCAAGCAAGCTCCTAGAGCCTAGTATGCAAGCTTGGACAAGTTTTTGATGCAATTAGGGTTCAACAAAGGTACTATAGATAGTAACATCTACTTTAAAATCAATGATGGTCAAATTCTGATTGTTATAGTCTTTGTTGATGATATTATCTTTGGAGGCAATGAAGGTATGTGTAATAAATTTGCAAAAGAAATGCAAAAGGAAATTGAGATGTCTATGTTTGGTGAAATGAATTTCTTTTTAGGACTACAAATTACTTAATCAGAAAAAGGAATTTTCATTTCTCATTCCAAGTATGTGAAAGAAGTGTTGAAGAAGTTTGGAATGGAGGATTCTAAACCAATATGTACTCCCATGGTAACTAGTTGCAAGCTAAGAAAGAATGATGAATCACCTAAGACTGGTCAGAAAAAGTATAGGTCTATGATTGGAGGACTGATCTATCTAACCCATACCAGACCAGACATAATGCATGTAGTCTATCTTATGGAAAGATTTCAAGAAGATCCCAAAGAATCACATGTGATGGCAGTCAAGAGGATCATGAGATACTTAAAAGGCACTTTAGACTATGGCTTGGGTATCCCAAAGATATTGATTTCACTCTCAATGCCTATACAGATGTAGATTGGGCTAAAGATGTTGATGATAGAAAAAGTACAAGTGGAGGTTCTTTCTTCTTGGGTAATGGATTGGTTTCATGGTTGAGCAAGAAGCAAGATTCAATCTCTTTATCTACTATAGAAGCTGAGTATATTACAGCATCATGTTGTTGCACTCAAGTGTTATCGATGAAGTAGACATTGAAGGACATAAGAGTTATGTATGAAGATTCAATTGCAATCTTTTGTGACAATACAAGTGCTATAAACATTTCAAAGAATCCAATGATACACTCAAGAATAAAGAATATATCTATAAGGTATCACTTTTTGACAAAAAAGGTGATAGAGAATGAAGTAAAGATGGAATATGTGTCTACAAAGGATCAGATTGTAGATATTTTAAATAAGCCTCTGCCTAAGGATACTTTTGAGTATCTCAGAGAAAACTTAGGGGTTATTACCCCTCTACCCTAAACTAAGATGCATGGGAATGCATTAGTCTAGTGATGCCCAAAGCCTCATTCTTTGATTTGGATTGATGTTTTAAATGCTACCTCTCAGGGTGAGTAGCTAGATGTTGCTGATATGTGTTCCTAACAAAGAGCAGTAAGTGTTACAGTGTCGATGAAAGAGCAATTTCAGTTTGATCAGAGCAGCAGAGTGCAAGTATGTGCCCTTTGCCATTGATGTCAAAGGGGGAGAGAAATCATGTGAAAAACTCAAGGGGAGAAAAAGTGCAAATGTATAAAGAGAAAGGAGGAGAAGGTAATCAGTTTAGAATATTTTCTTGATGGTCTTATAGTTTTTCACATCATATGTTTCCATCAATGACAAAGGGGGAGATTGTTGCAAGTATGTGCTAACTAGTGTTGTCATTGATGTCAAAATATCTATATTGTCATTGGTGTCAACTATGTTCTTATTTTGTTATTTGCTTGTGATGAATATTGCTTTACATAAGTCTTGAAGATCATGAGAATATGTTTTTGATATTGAGTTTCCAAGTGCTTTTGAGAAAATTTGCCCTCCTAGTGGAAACAATGTGTTATAGAGTATCTTGGTTTGTTGATTAACAGTTCAGTGTTTTGCTCTGCATATCCTATAGATTACATATCTTTGTCTGTGGTTTGGAAGTATTTAAAGGGAAGTCTTTAGATGCTATATTCTAATTTTGAGCCTCTGGTATGAAGATTTGAGAGAGTTTTGTTCACCAGAGTAAGAACTATTTTTGTGCATTCAGTGGTGACAGGGAGAATTCTTTTTGCTCCGCATTCCTCCACATTAAAGTATTATGGCCTGTAGTTCTAGAGTTAAGTCTGGGATGATGTTATGTGCCATTAACTCAAATGGTTCATGATTTGGTGGTCGGCAAGTGATCTTTTCTTTATGAACGTGGCTGATAGTGTTGTTTAAGTGCTCCAGTTTGAAGAATCTTCTTGATGAAATGGTTAGATGTTGTGTGGATGTTCCTAGTGATTACAATGTGCTTGTGGATGTCTCTTGACTGTGTTCCTACCTTTTGATTGATCCACAAAGTATAATTTGGATCGTGAATGAAGCATTTTCTTTAAATTTTTAGTGCTAACTCTAGTCTTGGCCAACTTGGTTGTTTTCACTACTTATGGATATGATTTGAAGATTGTGAAAGCATGTTGTGGTGTAGAAGATTGCACTTGAGTCTTAGCTAAGGTGTAATGTGTTCCACATACATCTTTTCCTTAGCTAATTTTGTTTAGGTCTAGACCTATTTTTATGTATGTTTGTAATGCCAACCTTGGCGATTGTTCCAATGGTTGATGAATGTAATGCCGACCTTGATGTACATTCCAAGGTTGATGAATTGTATAAAAGCATGTAATGAAGTTGTGAAAAAAATATCCAAGTGCAAAGATGCGAAGATAGTGTGAAGTAAAAAGCAAAGCAAAGAAGAGGATGTTTTTTGTGCTTTAATGGAATGGAACTTTGGCATGGTTTAGATGCTACTATCTCAGTTCACCAAATCTTGGCAGTGAACCACCCCATTGGATGTGAGCCTCTTCTTGCAGTGAGCATTTTGGCAACGAGCCTCTTCTTGTAGTGAGCATTTTGGTAGTGAGCCTCTTCATTTACAGTGAGCATTTTGGGCAATGAGCCCTAAGGCAATGAGCATCTAATTTTTAGTGTTGATATAACACATTATTTTGTGATCTAACACTCACTGTGGTTTTTCCCTTATGGGGTTTTCCACGTAAAAACCTGGTGTCTCCTGTGTGAATGTGTTTAATTTTCTGTTTCATGCCTTCATGGTTAAAATACAAACACAGTGTTAATTGAAGTATGTGTTGATGGTTTTGAAATATTAGTTACAACTGATTCACCCCCCCTCTCAATTGTATTGCACTTTTCAACAAGTATGTACTCCTATGACAACTGCCTCAAGCTGAGCAAGAATGATGAATCACCCAAGACTAGTCAGAAAAAGTATAGGTCTATGATTGGAGGACTGATTTATCCAACCCATACCAGACTTGACATAATGCATGTAGTCTGTCTTGTGGAAAGATTTCAAGAAGATCCCAAATAATCACATGTGATGGCAGTTAAGAGGATCATGAGGTATTTGAAAGGCACTTCAGACTATGGATTGTGGTATCCCAAAGATACTAATTTCACTCTTAGTGCTTATATAGATGCAGATTGGGTTGGAGATGCTGATGATAGGAAGAGTACAAGTGGAGGTGCTTTCCTTTTGGGTAACAGATTGGTCTCATGGCTGAGCAAGAAGAAAGAATTAGTTTCTTTGTCTACTGCAGAAGCATAATATATTGCTGCAACATGTTGTTGTACTCAAGTGCTTTGGCTGAAGCAAACACTGAAGGATATAAGAGTTGTGTATGAAGAACCAATTCAATATTTTGGGACAATAAAAGTGCTATAAACATTTGAACGAGTCCAATGATGCACTCAAGGACAAACCATATATCTATAAGGTATCACTTTTTTAGAGAAAAGGTAATAGAGAATGAAGTGAAGATGGAATATGTGTCTACAAAGGATCAGATTGCAAATATTTTTACAAAGTCTCTATCTAAGGATACCTTTGAGTATCTCAGAGAAAATTTAGGGTTTATTACCCCTCCTGCTCTAAACTAAGATGCATGAGAAGTGCATCAGTCTAGTGGTTCCCAAAGCCCTATTCTTTGATCTGAATTGATGTTTTGAAGGCTACCTCTCATGGGAAGTAGGTAGATGTTGCTGATATGAGTTCCTGATAAAGAGAAGTAAGTATTGCAGAGTTACTAATAAAGTAATTCTAGTTTGATCAAAGCAATAGTTTAAAGGAAGAGAAATGATGCCCTTTGCCATGGATGTCAAAGGGGGTGTCATACCCACATTTCCCATGTGGTCACAACATGCATCACACATGTCATGTCCACATTTGTCATGTGGTCATGACACGAAATATAAAATTTTTTCCCACGCTTCCCTAGAAACCCCTCGCACGCGTAAGTGTGCTCAGTGGTGTACACTTAAGGCGTAAATAGTACAGTTGTCAGTGGGGTACTATGCACTTGTACACATACCAAAATGCAAGAAGGCCAACAAGGGGGTCATCACTTCGTAGTTAACATTGCTGCAAGGGTTAAACTCACTAAACTGCTAAACCCTAAATTCTGGGAAAATTTGGCAGCATAACGCCTCACGAGCGTGAGTGGGATTTATTACACTAACACTAATCTTGAAATGAGGTTTCCTAACTTGGGTCATTAAATTCCTTACATCTCACTCACACAGTTGATTAAGTTGATTGATCATTTTTCAACAAAGCACGATCCTTTCCTCTCCTTCACATTTTCTAAAATTTAATATTAATTTGTTCTCCTTCTAAATTTAGCATTTTCAACAAAGCCCGAACATTTGTTCTCCTTCCTGTTATCAAGGTTTTATGATTAATCTACTCTCCTTCACGTTCTCTATCAATCAAAGTTATCACTGCATCCTTTTCATTATTCCTAATTTCTTGGTAGATCAGTTCTCTATCAATCAGAGTTATCACTGCATCCTTTACATTATTCCTAGTTTCTTGGTAAATCAGATCACTTAAACATGACTTACTAACTTCGCTTGATGAAGTCCCCTAGGTTTCCGCTCTAGGTTTAATTCAACATTTGAATTAATTTTGATAATTAATTTTCCCCTAATTAGGATTAACAGAAAGTTAAATCTTAATTAGTTCTCTTAGCCTATTTCGTAAATGCCACACATTTTCTCCTCTTTATTTTCACTTTTATCTTTCTTTCTCTTTTTCTCTCATTTTTCTCAATTGGACATTTTCTCAATCTACAGGTCGGGTTTACAATGGCCACATATCAAATGCATATGATGGCTTAATCTCATTTATAAAGATATACATATCTATATAAATGCAAATAAGCATATATATATATATATATATATGCTTATTTGCATTTATATTTCTAAGTTTTCTTTTATTAAAAAAAAGTATATTTTTCTTTTCGTTTTCTTGGTATTTTAATTGTGAAAATTGTTAAACCCTGAAACACAATTTTTCCTACAATTAGAATTTATATATCTATATATATATGTAAATATTCTTATTAATTTAATTGTCATATACCTTTTTTTTTGTCAATATAGAAACCCTATTCTTTTAAAAATGGCTTCTTTTTACAAAATTATCAATAAATGATAGATATATATATATATATTATTAATTAATGGAGTTATAAAATTACTAATAAATAATTAATATATATATATTAAATATTTATTTTTTTAGAATATATTAGATCTTTTTCTTTATATAACAATTAAATATTGTTATATTCTCATATTTCATTTGTATCACATAAGAAAAAACCTAATTCTTTTTTTTGTTGTTCTGATGTAGGGTTTAATGGAGGCGGCGGTGGAAATGGAGAGGAGGCCGCAGATGGTGGTCGCAAGGTGACTCTGTGGAGATCACGGGCAGTGGTTGCAGAGAAGAGGGAAGGGCAGAGGAAGGGCGGTGGTGGCCGCTTAGGGCGGCGAAGGGAGAATGGAGGGGAGGCCGCATAGGAGGAGTCAAGCGGCGGTTGTTCAGCGGTAGATCTGAGTCATCTGCAGGGTGTGACTACTTGGCGCGGGGGTTGTTCGGCAGTAGATCTGAGTCATCTGCAGGGTGTGACTACTTGGCGCAGGGGTTAACAGAAGTAGCAAGGAGTGTGGGGAGGGGGCGGAGCCCCCACCCACATCCCACAGCGTGGGGTGTGGGTGGGGGCTCCGCCCCCTCCCCACACCCAATATAAACATCGGCGGTGGTGGGGGGGTTCGAACCCCCCCACCACTCCCTCATTTTTCTTGACTGTGTTTTCAAAACCAAAACCTGTGAAATGTATATTTTATTTCTCCTTTGTATTTTTATTTATTAAAATATAATATATATATATATATATACACAACAATTTCTCAACAACACAATTCACAGTCTCATTAATAAAGCTTGTAACTGTATATATTTTCCAGAATATATATATATATTATTTTTACTGTCAATCAAATTTTGAAAGGCAGAGCAAAATAAATTAGTATAAATTTGATTTCCATATAAATTTATATTTTCAATTGTACCTCTAAGTTAAATTTTTAATTTCTCTTTTCTACCATTTCACATGAATAAATGAACCTATATATATATATATATATATATATATATATATATTTGTTTAACTCAAAACTATTTCAAGACAATGACTTATTTTAAAATAATTTCATTGGAATGTATAAAAATTATTGTATATAAATTTGAATGTTTAACTAAAAATTGAACCCAAAACTTTACTATTTGGTAAACTAACAAACAATAAAATTGGCTTATAACACAAAATCCTTCATTCCTTTTAACTTAATGGTAAAATTCAAATCAACAATTTTAACTTTCTTTATTTACCACAACAACTAAATCACAACTTTGCTAATAGAAATTTTAGGTAATAAACAAAATTTATATCCTTTTAAAAACAAATTTCCTTCCTTCCTCATATCATAAATGGTAAAATTTAATAAATACTTTAATTAAAACTATCAATACAATGAAGAGGATTTTCTCACAACTCTAGAAGACCAAATTTTACAACAAGAGAGAGAGAAGCTCTCCTCTTGAAAATCAATTGCTAAGAACAAGCTCTCCTCAAGATCCTTAAGAGTAAAGGAAAATAAAATATTTTCCAAATCAAAAAAACTTTTCAATCTTCACACTAAGCTCCATGAAACCTACATAACACACAAGGGAAAGAAACACCACACATCATGCTCTCCTCCCTACCATAGACCTGCAAGAGGGTCACCCCCTAGCTAGGGAGATCATCCACACATCGAAGGAATCCAAATCCACTTGACAACAAGAAAAATAACATCCCAAAACACAAATACACCATGGATATTTACAACACACAACTCACCCAAAGTAAGTTTAAATAGGGGTAGGAGAGTGGACACACTCAACTCTAGAGTGCCACCCTTCAAAATATTTCAACACAAATTTCCTCATGGCCTCAAGCCAAACATATTAACAAAATTTCCAAGGAGTTCATATTTTGGCTCTCAAGCCATGTGACAAATTTACTCAAAAATTACATAAAATGCCCTCAAGGCTTTCAACATCCCAAAACAAGGTAATGAAATCGAAGAGGATCACTCCTCCCCTACCCCACACTTGATGAGCATTTTCTCCCAAATGGAAGAGGCTATTTCAACACCCTACTAAACATTCCCCACAATAATAAGATATAACACAAGCAAAATACATCTCACACATTCATCATGCAACAAATTGAAAATACAAGGGGAAGGACTTAGCCTTGGAAACTAACCTTTAAAGCCCTAATAATGGAAGAAGTTGATGTAGAGCTCCTCTAAAGTCTCCTCTAACCTAAGCCACCAAACTCCCTCTAGATTTTCTCCCAAAAACAATTTCCAATAATAAAAATTCTCCAAAAATTCAACAACCTTTCTCCCTATCCCAAGTGGGATTAAAATAAGCCCAATCCATTAGCTTAGAGGAATGGGGAGGTGACACTTGTCATCTCCTCACTCTTCCTCCCTACTACTATTGTGTCCCAAGGGATGGATGTTGACACATGTCACTCACCCATCCCTAAAGTATTCCTTACCCCTTACCACATGTCCTCTCTCCAACACATGGGAGAGAAAAGGGGAGTTAAAGAGGGAAAGGGTGAAACATGTCTCGCCTTCCTTTCCTCTCATGAAGGACCACACAACTCCATGGGGACTCTCACTAATTGAGAGAGAGACTTGAAGTCAAGTCCTCCACAATTGGTGGATCTTGGAGTCATCTCTAGCCTTGGGAATTGAAAAGGGACGGGCTTGAGTGTTGGTACCACTCATCCTATCCCTCCCATGCCTCCAAATTCGTCACTTAACTTCAATGTGAAATTAAGGTGACCATACAGAGGTTTACCAAGGGTTACCCAAGTCAAAAGGCACCCTAGACCCATGGGGTATAACCCAAGGTCAATTTTAACCTAGTTAGGACACCCATGGTCAAGCTAAAACATAAGAAAAGTGTCTAAAAATTTTTTTTTAAAAAAATTAAATTCAAAGACAATTCTTACAACACAAATCATAATTCAAATTAAAAGAGGGTAGACCTAACCCATTCAATCTCATGCAAATTAACATTACAACATTACATCATACACATAGTTGATCTTGGTTCCTCATGGAACCAGATCAGCTTCACAAGGGATTAGAACATAAGGTGTGGGATGATCTCCAGTATCTATGGTTTGTTAGAATACATGCGCAGTCAATTGCAAAGTTAATTCCACATATAAATATCATAGCCGAAGCAATTTAAAACATGCATTCCCATAACATACCACAATTTTCTTAAGCATAAATGAAATCACATTATAATTTTCTCTCTAACATCACCCAATTAGTTTTCCTATAATGTAAACATCTATCTAACATCACCCAATTAGTTTTCCTATAAAATAAACATCTATCTAACATCACCCAATTAGTTTTCCTATAAAATAAACATCTATCTAACATCACCCAATTTGTTTTCTCTTAATACAAGCATCTATCTAACATCACCCAATTAGTTTTCCTTTAACATAATAAAGTCTAAAAGTTCAGGAATCTAGGATCAACAGTCCCACAATTATAAAAGTATCAGCTACAGTAAGGTAAATAGTCACATGGATGGAAATGAAAAAGGTAGACCTCACAGGGGGAGAGAAAATTATGTGAAAAAAACTTAGGGCGAGAAAGAATTTAGAAGTGTAAAAAGAAAGTGGGAGAAAGTAATCAGTGTAGAATCTTCTCTTGATGGTTCTTATATTTTTTCACATCAATGTTGCCATCAATGACAAAGAGGGAGATTGTTGCAAGTATGTGCTTACTGGCGTTGTCATTGATGTGAACATATCTATGTTGTCATTGGTGCCAACTATGGTCTAGTTTTGATGCTTGCTTGTGTTGAGTTAATTTCTTTGTATTGGCTTACATAAGTGTTGAAGATAATAATAAAGTCTTCCTAGTACTGAGTTTCCAAGCGCTTTTGAGAAAATTTGCTCTCCTAGTGGAAATAGTGTGTTGCAGAGTATCTTGGCTTGCAGAAGAATAGTGTAGTGTTTTTCTCCACATATCTTGTAGATTGTATATCTTTATCTATAGTTTAAAAGTTATGTTAAATGATGTCTTTAGTTGCTATGTTTCAAGTTTGAGCCTCTGGTATGAAGATTTGAGTGAGTTTTGTTCATCAAAGTAAAAACTATTTTTCTATGCATTTAGTGGTGACAGGGAGAATGTATTTTGCTCCGTATTTCTCCGCATTTAAGTTTCACAATATGTGGTTCTGAAATTAAGTTTGTAATGATGGAATGTACCTTTAGTTCAAGTGGTTCATGATTTGGTGCTCCAAAAGTGATCTTTCTTTTATGACAGTGGCTGACAGTAAAGTTCAAGTGCTCCGGTTGAAGAATCTTATAGATAAAGTGTTTAGAGGTTGTACAGATGTTCTTGGAGATTGTAAGGTGCTTGTGGATGTATCCAAATCATGTTCCTTCCTTTTGATTGGTTTGCAAAGTGTAATCCAGATCATGCATGAAGAGTGTTCCTAAAGGTCTTAGTGTTAACACAAGACTTGGCCGACTTGGTTATTCTCACTACGTTTGGTTATGCTTTGGAGGTTGTGATAGCATGTTGTTCGATGGAAGATTGCATTTGAGTCCTAGCGAAAGAGTAGTTTGCTCCACATTCATTCTTTATCTTTCATTAATCTATTTAGCTCTAGACCTATTTTTATGTATATGTGTTTTCTGACCTTGGAGATTGTTCCAATGGTTGATGATTGTAATGCCGACCTTGATGATCATTCCAAGGTTGATGAATTGTATAAATACTTGTAATAAAGTTGTGAAAATGTGAAGATAAGTGTGAAGTGAAAAAGCAGAGTAGAGCAGAGGATGTTTATTGTGCTTTAATGGAACTAAACTTTGGCATAGTGTAGATGCTGTTATCTCAGTTCACCAAATCTGGCAGTGAGCCACCCAACGATACTAAGCCATCCCATTGGTAGTGAGCCTCTTCTTTTGCAGTGAGCAATCTAGGTAGTGAGCCTCTGATTTTTGGTATTGTTATTACATATTATATTGTGAGCTAACACTCACCGTGGTTTTTCCCTTATTGGGTTTTCCACATAAAAATCTGGTGTCTCATATGTGAATGTGGTAAGTTTCTAATTTCATGCTTTCATGGTTAAAATACAATAATAGTGTTTAAGTGGATGACACTTTAATGGTTTTGAAATATTGGTTACAACTATTCATCCTGCCTCTTAGTTGTCTTGCCCTTTTCAACAACACATGGGAGAATGGAACGAGTTGAAAATGCTATAAATGCAAAAGTCTGAGTTTTAATAAGGGTTGGTCATTTTGGTAACTTTCTCAGTAGGATTGTGAGCTCTAGGAGGCAGATCATGAAAGGATATTTTACAGTCTTTTGTTTATACATGAAATGGTCATGAAGTGTATGTAACATAATTTACAAATCTTTGTATCAGATTATTATTTTTCCTCCAATGTTGTAGGTGTTTTTCTTAGCAAACCATAATCGCAGTTACAGTTTGCTTTTGCCCCATTTAGTGGTATGATTGTAAGCTCTGATTTGATGAATGTGATAGTTCTTAATCCATTTCCAAGCTTTATAAATGGTCATTTCAGTATTGCATAGGGAAGAGCATGGTATAGTGTGGGATTGTTAAGTATTTTCAGTAATTTGGTATTGATTGCATTGCATTTGAATTAGCAAATAAGCTTTTATACACTTTTATGTGATTGTTTTCCTTTATTTCACATTAGACTCTGCAGCCCAATGGAAAGGTACTAGTCTGAGTAGCCTTAGATCACCCATCTTCAAAACAAAAACAATACATCATATCTTTAGAAGCGGGAGTAGTCTTAATGCATCCTCATTGTGTAGGATTGTCATTATCAGCTATATAGGGGTCTTACAACAACCAGCTTTTCTTAGTTTAGTGACAGATTTTGGGCTAAGAAAGCAATTCGGGTTTGGTTGTTAATATTTTTAGTTATTCATCTGGTCTAATTTTAATACCTACTTAGGTATAATACCCCTTGGAATATCCCTCTAGAGTTTAAGCTAAGCTCAAAGAGCAGATGAGATTACCCACTCCTATCAGTTGGCCAAAATTGCCTAAAACTTGTTGATAAACATCTTCCTATCATCTTGACGACAATCCCTAGCCAAGGTGATTTAGGAATGTTATAGAGTTTTGAGTTGCGGTTGTTTTTGGGACCAACACCCATGAGGTTTGAACCTGGGTTGTTGGCACTACAAGGTCTCCCCTAACTATTTATTTATTTATTTTAAATTAAAATAATTCTTCTTCTATTAATTAATCTTTTTTCTCAAATTGAAATAAATATTTTTATTTATTTATAAATTCTAAATTAAAAGTAGGCACATAATTTAAATCTATTTCAATTATAATGTTTAAATATTTGAAATACAAATTGCATTAATTTTTATTTTAAAAAATATATTAGAAACTATAATTATCTAACTAGATAATTAATTTGAAATAAAATCTAAGCATCAAATAAATAATTAGCTTTATCTATTTATTTTATTTTCTAATTAACCTTAAGAGTTAATTATCAAATAAATAAATAGATTTACTTCTTTGCACTCAAATAAATTAATCAAGCTACTAATTAATTTATTTCTAATTAGTTACTTATCCTAATTTAATCATTGTTTAATTTCTCACACCATTGGATCATTTTAGGACACTTCAGCACCAAGACCTAGTTCACCTTCCCTGATACATGTATCTGGCACACAACATAATCTTCCACACAGACCTTAGTAACATTGTTAGGAAATAAAATAATCATATAATCACCTTTATACAATTAACTATGGTAATGGAATCACACATTATGCATATAATGCATTAAATCAACACTTTACACTCAACATAATTCAATAGAGCTTATCCAATTTAACCGTAGAATTAAAATATCATATGCTCACAAAGAAACTAGAAATGAGAGATGTTACAATATATAGACATATATATAATTAATAATAAATCTATAAGAAATTAGTCACTTTAAATCTATTTAATCAAAAGAAGAAAAGAGAAAATGATTATATGGTGAAACCATGCATTTGAAAAGAATGTACATAGTAAGCAAAATTGCCTATAGATAACTAATCGTTAAACATCATAAACACAAACAATATTCAAAGTCAAATGCATAATCAAGACTATGTATCCATGTTACATGAATGCATAATGAACCCATTCATTAATGCAGTATGTAATGATGCAATATGTATGAAACTACGTAAGTGTGTGTGTACAATGGGTTTCTGTCATGCCAGCTCTTTCTGGTGGTTAGGACACTTATACCTCAACCATGTTCTTGCACTCAGCCACACTCAAATTCTCATCAATAGGTTAGTCCATAAAATCATAGCCGAAACACGAGAAATCATAAATCTATAATCATAAACATATTAATACATCATTTTATCAACTTGCATATAAATATGCATCTATAAAAATAAGGACAATTTACCTTTACACACATGTCATATGCAATAGTAAAATAATCATAATGAAATGTCCAATAGTCTTATCAAATATATTGCAAGCAAAAATTGAGATGTGACATGTTAACTATAGATATGGATAGTCAGATATGGATATAGACAGTCGGCCACTTCTATTATATATAGAGGGCCTTGACTCAACCTACAAGATGTTAATGTATGATGGATGATCCTCTCACACTCAGGGATATATACCATACCAGACTATTATAGTCATTTATATATAGGGTTGTATCTAGTCTTGGACTCGAATGCCTCTCAAGTTGGGGGTTGGGGCCGAGTGGCATATATAGATAGGGGGCATGGCATTTATCCCTCTCCCTTAGAAGGTTCTCCCTGTCCCTTAGAATTGAAGTTAGACTAACTATTTCCCTAGACATTATATCCATTTCCATCCCCCAGTTGTTGCTTGTAGTTTCTTTAGGACTTCCACCCACCCACCCACAATAATATGAAAGAAGGGCACCCACCCAACTACATAGAGGGGGGAAATTCTTCTTGGCCAACTTATATGTTTCTTGGGGGATGGGAGGGCCCAACCAAATGACATCAGGGGTGGGTGGGAGGCAATAGTTGGGGGTCTCGAGGTGGGTGAGAGGTGTCAATTGCCCCACACATAGGAAACCAACTTATATGGTTCTTGGGGGGCCCTAACTATGGCATATGGTTCTAATCAAGGGTGGGTGGGAGGTTAAATGTGCAATTTTTCCCAACCTTCATACTCCCACCTGGGTTGGGGGCATATGCCTCCCACCCTGCAGGGTGTGGGACTAATGTTCCTCAGTCCCCCTGCTTAATTAGATTAGTTGTTGGGGCGCCTGCCACTTTGGGGGGAGATATAGGGTGGGGATTAAGTTGGGGCAAAGGGTTTGCCTAGAACCCTTAGGAGATAGCTGGGTGGGGGACTAAAGTTGAGGGCAACCCCCAACTATATATATTGCCTCCCACCCACCCCTAATAAACCCATAGTTCATCCCTTTCCGGAGGCCCCTAGGTGGGTGGGGGTTCAAGTTGGTGATCTACCTAAAATTTATTCATAAAGTACCTTCCAGAGATTCCATGCCCACCCCAATCAATGGCATCTATATCCCTCACTAATTGAAGGAACCTACCATCACAACATCTAACTCTCTCGACCTCCAACTAATCTACCTCTTGGGGTGGTGGCAGGGTGGGGGTGGATATAGTTGGGTGGGAGGTAATAGTTAGGGGGACAGGTGGGAGATATAGTTCCCTCCCACCAATCAAAATATATATTGTCCGGTTATGGCGTATAGTTTGAGGGTTTATCAACAAACCCTCAGACTTAACCCTCCCACCTAGTGAAACAACTAATCTACCTCCCTATAAAACTATTTTCTTGTGGGCCTCCACCCCTCCCACCACCCCAAGAAACCATTATAGCTCAAGGGTGGGTGGATATAGTTACAATTCAGTTAGATAAAAAGAAGTTCATGGGAATGTTTTACCTTACCCAAACCTTGATCCCCTTTGTATCGGCATGTAAAGGTCTGAATCCTTCTTCCAGATCTAAGTGGTCCTCCACCTAGGGTAGTAGATAGAATATATGTCTCTGAGAGCTAGAGTGGTAGTAGAAGAATTTATCCACAATGAAACTATCATGATGAAATGATCAGTCTGTGCGTAATCATCTCGACATCTCTATAGAGGCACTCTCATGACTACGATATATTGATTATGGTTGGCATCTCTCTAACTTGAATCAAGTCAATGTGGTTAGTGTGTTGTAACTTCTCGCAATGAATAGGGTAGGGTGGGATGATCAACCTTGCAAAACCCCCAAACTCTTGACAACATCCCTAGTGCAAGCAACCAGCAAATGCTCAATCATTGAAAGGCCATTAATATTTGGGTCAAGTAACACCCCCTACCTATATCACTGGGACAGTAATACAGTTGGACAATGAGAGATTGCAAGACCCTTGTTCAAACCTAAGTCACAGTTTAATGAGAGTATAGTGAGGCAAGTGAGACTCTTCATTTTCACTACTAGTTAGACCTATCACAGATGATATGCTTAGGTGGTTGGTGAGTCATGCCATAGAACTCCCCATCTATCCACATAGAACAAAACACAATAAATCGTGATAGGTTTCATAAACCATTAGGTGTTGGAGGCCTTTGGGCACAACCTCATAGGGGTGCCAAATATTTGAAGGGCATCCCCCTCCTTTCTATAGTTGTTTCTTTAGGAGAATTCTTGAACTCTAAATATTCTCTCCACAACCAACCATGAGAAAGCCCTATCATCTCAAGAAGTAGAATTTGTACTAGATGATGCACCCTCTTTTCTATTATTTTCCTAGGGCATTCTGTCCTCTGATTCATGAATCAATCTAGTTTATTATTCTTATGGAATGATGGGTGGAACAAATCTCACAGGTTCAGATTATTCTTTCTTTAGGAAAGAATGCAAGGCAGAGATTTACTATAGGGTGATCGATACATAGAAAGATTAAAGTAAGGGTGACATAGTAATAGTAAGTGGCATAGCATTGGGAGTATGATACTAGAGGGGAATAACTTTATCTATTATAATGAGCGGGGTAGGGGCCAGGATCGGGTGGAGAATGCAAGATAAATAATGAAAAGGACTTGATTGAATCCTTCCTTCACTATCTAAAGTGGTTTAGTTATCTGGTGCCTATCTAGAGTAGGGCATTCTCCCTAGTAGTAGTTGTAAGAAAGTTGTTTAGGTAGACTTAATTTCAGCAAAGAAATAGAACAATAGTTGCCTTATAGATAGTATGGGTGAGCTTACGCCTCATCCCTCTACTATGGATAGGGGCCCCAAGTGAAGTATTTTCGTGTGCCCCCCAGGAGGTAGATTAGTTGTGGGGGGTTAAAATCCAAGGGTTTGACTAGAACCCTTGAGAGATAGCCAGGTGGGGGCCCACCAGCCCCTGTCACTTTCCTCCTAACAATGAAAACTAGTATACCTCCCAAGGGTGCCAAAAACCATACCCCCACCCCTAGCTATAATGGATTCTTTGGGGTGGGCAATAATAACCCCCCACCCAACACCCCCTCTTTTCTATTATTGTGGGAATGAAGGAAGGGCTGGGTGGGAGGCAATATATATATTTATTGGAAAAGCCCCTAGCTTCTACTAGTTGTGGCTGTAGTTATACGTTGTTGGCATTGGAGGAACTAAACTCTATTTCTTTGGGTTCCCCAATGCAGGCCCCTCACTTCAGCCCCCCGAGTATATTATTGTGATGAGAGGTAGATTAATTTTTGTTGTTGGGGTGGGTGGGAGGTTAAGTCCAGGTATTTTCTCATCATTGAGGGAACAACTAATCTACCTCCTAGAAGGGGGCCTCCCACCCACACCCCCAAGAAATAAAGTTTATCTCAAATAGCTGACAACTATATTGTCTGGAGGTTAATCCAAGGATTTTTCCTTACCTTTGAGGGGAGATATAGGGTGAGGGATAATGTTCCCTAGACCCCCTCAGGTAGTAGATTAGTGATGGGAGGTAGATGTCATTGCCCCTAGATTATTATTGTTTATGGGTGGGGGGAATATATATTTTGATTGGCTTTTGGGAGGCAGATGTCATTGTCCCCCAATAATGACATCTACCTCCCAAAATCTAATCAAAATATATATTCCCCCCACCCATAAACAATAATAATCTAGGAGCGTTAAAGCAGGGAGGCCAGGTAGATATAGGATGCCGTTGGATGGGTGTCCTTTCATATTATTGTGGGAGGGACCCCCAACAACTAATTGAAGAAATTGATATAAGGGGAGGCCTGAGGAACATTAGCCCCCCACCTCCTATATTGTTCTCCCTCCCACCCTTTCACCCACCCACCCATCCTTTAGGCATCAGGGATGTGTGGGAGGTTTAGTCTAATGGTTTTCCAGTTGGGGTGGGTGGGAGGCTATAGTTGGGTTGGGTGGGCCCCCCAACTATTGCCTCCCACCCACCCAACTATTATAGTAGTGGAGGGTGGGGAATTTCTAAGAGGTTTTTGAAATGTCATTGTTGGGGGACAGTAAGGGAAAACCATCAGACTCCACCTCCCATCCACGTCTAATGTCATTGCTGAGTTGGGGGCCCAGGAGGTAGATGCCATTGGAAACGAACCCCCCTTCATGAAGGTTTCTTCAATTAGTTCCCCACACATGAGGCCCCTCAAATCTATTATTGGGGGGGGGCTCTCTATCTCCTCCTACCCACATTGGTAGTTCCCACACAAAAGGCCTCAAGTTTAATCCTGATACCATACCCTCTTTGTTCTATTGCAGTATCTATGATTATGTTGTCAAAAAAATGATATCAGGAAATATTCCACTTACTACTATTCCATCCATTGTTGTATTAAGTCTGAAGGGAATCTCAATTTGTAATGAAGAAATGATAGTAGCTCGTTGTTCCATAGGCTTTCTAATCTTCAATCAGAAGAGTTTGGGTAATACTTCAAAAGCAACATTTCAAGATAGAATCAAATCTATTCAATGGGAATTGTAGAAATTCCTCGATCCTAATGAAGTGGTGTCTCTAGAATCCAAGGAACAACAACAATTACTCCAAATCAAATTGCATTCAATTACACCAGAAATTGTAGAATCACTTCCGAATGAGACGACACATTGTGCACCTAAGTGCGAAAGGACAGTGCAAGCCATGTCATGCCAAACCCTAAATGTGGAGTTAGCAATACCTCCAAATGCCATTATTCCCATTACATCCATCTTTGGAATGATATAGTAATAGTTTTTCACTCCACAGTGATTGACAAATTTGTCCCCGATGTAAAAAAAATTCCTATAGAGTCGATCTGGGAAGGGCTTGGTGGTATTGAGACAAAAGAGTGGAAACTAAATGAGAGAACGTGTCCACTAAATGAGCCAACCCCTAGCTATCACTACAACATGCGCAGGAAAGAAAGAATTTGAACAACATATGACATGATTCTATTCCTATTCCACAATGGGGTAGGGGCGATCCCATTTGAGATTAGGGGATAGGCACACTAGGGATGATCCCATGTGTCAGTAGGGGTGAGTCTAGTCACAAGTCTTTGGTCTACTTTGTCACTTTAGTATGGACTACACAAGCTAGTCTATTCACTCACTAGCCCCAGGGATGATCCCAGAAAGTACTTAAGTCTTTCATTGCCTATGGGCTTTCCTCCTTTAATTATTCATGGTGGCCCCCCAACATTCTATAGTTGGAGAACCCACTGGCCATGTGTGGGCCCCTCGGGAGGTTAAATCTAGGCATTTGGCCAACCCAACCAATGCCCCCTACCTGATTATCTCCCAACTTAACCACCCACCTGGGTGGGAGGCCTATGGTCCCCATACAACCCCACACATGCCCCTTGCTTTAGTAGATTAGCTGTGGGGGGAATCAATTTTGGCCCCCCTTTTCTATGGCTCAATGGGGCAATATATATTTTGATTGGTTACTAGGAGGTATATGAGAACCATATGCCACGACCGAGGGCCCCCAAGATAGGAGAAAGGGAATATTATTCCTCTTAGAGTGGGTGGGAGGATATAGTTTCCACCCCCTACTTCAATAAATAATGTTGGAAATGGACCTAGTTTCTTCAATTATTGTTGTGGGGAGCTACTAATGTCTCCACCCAGTAGACTCTCTTTTCTATTATTGTGGGCCCCCTAGGTAGGAGGAGGGGCTCAAAGTTGGTGGGTGGGAGAATATATATTGGTCGGCCCTCTCAAAGGCTATAGTTGCCTAAAAAATATATTGCCTCCCACCCAACAACAAAAATAATCTAGAGGGGCTAAAATGAGGGGCACTCCCACCCCTACCTCTCCCTCTCACCCACCCCCCTCCACTTCAACAGATTAGTTTTGAGTATGAGGGTTTGCCTAGAACCCTTGAGCTTGGGTGGGTGGGAGGCAATAGTTGCTTCAACCCCCTTGAGTATATTATTACTTAGGGAGGTTTCTTCAATTATTAAACTATATTAGCAG
The DNA here is from genome assembly GCA_027924645.1 of Cunninghamia lanceolata. Taxonomy (NCBI): domain Eukaryota; kingdom Viridiplantae; phylum Streptophyta; class Pinopsida; order Cupressales; family Cupressaceae; genus Cunninghamia; species Cunninghamia lanceolata. The sequence goes on along the minus strand of BSBN01000112.1, from coordinate 9,876,549 downwards.
CCGGGGAGCCCCAAGAAATATAAGTTACAAATCTAAGTTGCATATTAATGTTTGAGATAGCAAACTATAGATAGAAAATATTGTGTATAGTTGGATCGTGTAATAGCAACCGGTATGCCGAGGCACTCACCAGGGGGTCCCCCATGTCAAGTGGGAACATAGGAATGGGCGGTGGGCCTCCCTTCTAATGGTTGGACCCCTTGTCACCCTATTAGTTTTCATTTCTCTAGAAGCATTTAGTGTTTTGGAGTTTAGTCTAAATTAGAATCATTTACTGTAGGCATCCTTAATTGGCTCTATTCACCCTGTCTATCTTAGCAAGTGGTGGGTCATCAACATAGCAAACTATTTCATTGAGAGGATTATAGTGACACTTGAACTCCATTAGTGGCAGAGAAAGCAATATTTCCATACTCTCAACTCGTACTGCCTGGGAGCAGTACTACCAAGATTTTGTACGTAACAAACCTATATGATGAAAAGGGCACTCACAAAATTGAGGGATGAGAAAACGGTCCAAATGAGGGGATCAACTATGTGGTATGACCCCCCACCCCTACTTGTCCCCACCTAGACTATGCTATTATGACGGGTGGAGGAGCTATGCTATTATGATAGGTCAAGAAGGAGAAAAGGTTCTGGATAAAATAAAGAGGGTCAACTAGAACTATATGGTATGACCCCCACCCCTACTTCCCCCCATCCGTACTATCTATAGGTGGCCCCCACCCCTTTATAGTTTATTAGTTGTAGCACCCTAGGCAACACGACTATATAGTTGAATTGAGTAGACCTCCTACCATCTATAGGGCCTCAAGCTCAACCCCTATCTCTATATAGGGGGATCTTGAATCTAAAATCTATAGATTGAGGTAGGGGTTCAACCCCTACCATTATATGGGGATCTTTATTCCAACCAACGACCAACAACTAATATAGATAGGGCCGATAGTTTAAGAAGGGTCGACTGATGCTTTACTCTACAAGGAGTCATTGACTCGAAGCCCCCTACTATCTATAGCTGGACTAGAAAGCTCAAATCTCCTGCCTTTAACCCACTGACAATAATATGAAAGAAGGGCACCCACCCACCCAACTATGTAGAGGGAGGAATTCTTCTTGGCCAAATTATATAGTTCTTGGGGGATGGGAAGGCCCCACCAAACAACATTAGGGGTGGGTGGGGGGAAATAGTTGGGGGGGCAACTATATCAACCCACCCACCCCTATGGGAGGCCCATTTGGAGTGGGTGGGAGGGTGATGGTAGCCCCACACACAGGAAAAAAATAGGGCCCGAGGTTTTGCCTAGAACCCTCTGGAGATAGTCGGGTGGGTGGTTAAGGCTATAGGAGGGGTGGAAGAATTAAGAGGATCCTATTCACCCCCTAGGCCCCCTACAATGGGAAACTATAGGACTATATATAGGGCATCAGCTTCAAGGACCTATCCAAACCACTCACTTGGGCCCCTATCCGAACTATTGTGGATTACAAGCCCCAATCCCCTATATTTCTGAACTATAGTCTGATTCATGTTGGAAGGCCCTACTATATCTTAGGAACTATAGATAGATAGATAAGGGTCTCCTTCCAGCCCCTACCCCTACTATTCGCTAAAATTCCCACCTGTCCCTCAAATATATTATTGTAGGGGGTTATATTTCCCTACCATGAACCATAATTGAGTAGGGCTCAACTCGATGGAAGGCTTGATTTGGTTGTCGAGGGGGGCCAAGGGGTACCCTATAGCTTAGTTACACATTTAGAGTAGGGTTTTCTGAATGCCCTACTCTATCTAGGCCCCACCCCAATACTATAGTAGTTGTAATTGACCCTTCCACCCCTGACCTATAGGAACTATTGTCATGTGTAATTGCACCCTGCTTGAAGCTTGTTCAAGCACTCCAATGACATAATGGGACTGATCTCAAGGTGTGGGACCTTGTTGATGAGATCAAACCTCAAGAGAAGGCTAGTTCCTCTTTCTGATCTTAAGGCTCAAAGAATTGAACTAAATATAGTGCTAATACTTGTAGGGGAAAGGGGGGAGAAGAACTACTAAAATTAAAAGAGGTGATGCACTAGATTTAAGATGCTTAGATACATTTGACTCAACATAGTAATGATTTCAAAACTAAAGGGAACTCACACAGACTCAGACCAATTCAAACAAAGGTTAGGAAAGAGAAGTGAAGGTATGAAAGGGATCATTTTATCCACAATAGACAACTCACATCAATTGAATAGACATAGTGTAAGAATAATGAGAGAGGCAAAACATTAATTTATATTGATCATAGAGGCCAAATAGGCATTACAAAAGAGAGAATTATTGCAGAGAAAGTAGACACAGAAGAATCAATTACATTCATTGGTGAATGTAAGAGTAAATTACATTTCCCTTTCTTAAGTTTAACTTAGGCCTAAATAATAGTTAGGTTGGGAAGTTATTTATGGTAACCCATTCGAGAAGTTTTCACCTACTCCCAAATACTATTTATATTTTACATTGTACACTATGTAATATATCTCATTTCAATATTTTAATTTCTGGTGAAATAGCCTTGTGTTGCTTCTCTCGTATGTGAAGATTTATTTATAGGAAGTACTCCTGGGAGGTGTTTGACACCAACATGGTATCATAGCCATTCTCTTGCCCCTCCTTCCAATTTTGAGAGTTTTCATCAAGATTTTGAGATCATTGGTTTTATCGCAGTGCTCTCAGGCCAAGAGATATCTAGAGGATGTTATTGCTCCACTCTTTGGCAACAACACTACAACATATCTAGGGTTTTTACCTTGTACATTCAATCTCATTGTTGGATCATCATATTTTCTAAGCAGCGATAGAGATCTATATGCATTGGAGGGCTGATTACTGGACTGAATCTGCACCTTTCCCATTTGGCATTGGATTGGCACCATTTCTTTGTGGGATGACTGATCGCTTGGGAGAAGAAGTTTTTTTGCTGGGTGAGATTTTTTTTTGGTGAGGATTTGAATGCCTCTCATTCCCTCGTGGCATGGCCTTAGTAGTGGCTAGACATTTATTTTCATCCATACTAGAATGACCATTTTGAAGGCCTACTTAGACCGGTCTCCCAGGTAGCATGGTGGAACCATAAAGGCATCTACATCCTTCTGCTGCCTAGCTGATATTATAAGGCACAAACCTTGATATTTGTAAGTTTTTCAAGAGATATATTTATCTAGGGTTTTGTTGTGCGTGAAGAGGAGGTGGGCCCAAGAAGAAAGTTTAGTCATTGATTTGAGCTTTTTGTTGGGATTTAGTCCCACATTTAGTGTATTGGAGGTTTTTTGGCTATTGAAATACCTTTTGTTCCATGTATATGTTGTGAGCAAGGCTTACGTGGAGTTTGTTTTTTCTCTCCCATGCATGGAAGTCACTTGCCTACCTTGTGATTGGTGTGCCTTGACCGATTGATGATTGGGTATTGAGATTTTGTTGATTGGTGCTTGGAATCTAATGGCTCTATCTGAGCCCTTCATTTTTCTACTCATTGGTTGTAGGTGGTCATGTGGGTGACCAAGGGCTCAATCTGGCTCTCCCTCTCATTCAGTGGGCTCCATATAGGTGATTTTCTTCCACAGAGGATATCTTGGGCATCCAAAGTTGGAATTTTGAGTTTTATATATCATCGGAAAGTTGATTTCACTAAGCTCATGGTGGTGCAGGTTAATCCAGCTAATTTCACCATTTATCACTAGTTTTGAACCAAATCAGGTTTAATTCTTTTTTTGGAAGTTTTTGAAAGCACTATCTTTGAATTTTTTGAAGAATTCAGTTATAATGGTTTCTTTGGAGAAAGGGAACTTTAGGCAATGGAGTGATTTTATTCTCACTCATCTTAGTTAGTAGAATCTATTCCCATATTTGTATAATGAAGTTCCTATCCCAAACACACCTTGTGGGTATATGTTTGGGAAAGGATATAGGGCTCAAGTCTTTAGAGTTATTTATGAGCATATAAATGATGATGACCTTTTAGATTCACTTGTTCATTTTGAGTGCCCTTATGTTCTTTCACTTACATTTGAGAATCATATGGAGATCCTGATACTCCACCATCTCTCAGTGACCCTCTTTCAAATACCAATGTGCCTTGTTATTCTTCAGAGAAGATAAACCATGCTTTATGATCCTTTGGAGGTTTTTGAGACTTCAGATGAGGTTGTAGTTGCTTCATAGGTTCTTGATTATTTGTCAGAGATAGTTGATCCACCTTCATTAAGTACTTCCATCATTCCTGAGCAATAGGATTATCATTGTCTTCTTGATTGGGATTCGTATTTATCGGACATTGGTTCATTATTCGTGGAATCTCACATTTCATACTTGGAAGAAACATTTGAGGGATTAATTTTCCTATTTGATGATTTTTGTGGTACAACTATTGTCACTCCATCTTTGTCTTTAGAGAATGTTCAAAATTAATTTCTAGTGGTACCTTGTTTGTCACCTTCTATTGTGATTGGGCATGTTCCTAATTGGTTTGTGGCATCAATTTCCAAGGCCTTGGCGACACATGAGCAGATTTCAGAGACATTATCATCCTACATTTGGATTTCACTTGCTAATTCCTATCTAGAATGGGAAGCATACCTACATTTGTACCTGGTTTTGTTTCTTCCAAAAGGAAGACAAGTTGTTTGTCGACATTGGATCATGTTTTATCTTCAGGCACTTACCATTTTTGCAGGTGATTATACATTGTGGGGGGGCTACATAGTCTCTCTCTTTCCCTATTATGGGGAGGTCATTGATTGTATATACATGATGTATGTAGTCCTTGGGGGGTGTTATTGATTCCTCCATCCATGTATCTTTCTTTTTCTTTTCTCTCTTTTGGAGAGAGATTTTTTCCCACAGGGTTTTTCTCCTTTTCTCCATTTGTGAGAGATTTCTTTTTTGCAGTTGTAAATGGGTAGCATGGTTGTTTATCTAGGACCCATATTTCATCTTTTTCATTTTGCATAATAATTCTCCCTAAGTTGAACTTAAGGGGGGGTGTTAGTGTAAAGTTAATTTTTCACTTAGGGTTAATCACATAGGTGGTTTTTTCTCATATCAAGTAGTTGTTCACTCGTCACATATTTCATGCATTTAAAATGCTAGTATAAAATGTAGTCTCTTATATCTCATATATCTCAAATATATTTTTCTCTTTGGTGAAATATTTGTTTTCTCTCATCTGTGAAGGTGGTTTGATGCAGGAAGTGCTCCTGGGAGATGTTTGACACCAATAGTGAACTATCAACTAGAGACATGAGAGGCTCAGTAGAAGAGCATAGTCCATGAAATTTGATTGGTTCATACAATTGCATTACAAGGTCTAGTCACAAGAACTCTCCAACCTATCTAATAGCCCAAAAGAATAGCTAATAGGAATACATTGTTTTCAAATGTATTTATAAAATTTCATTCTCATTCTACTACACTGGGCACTAATTTTTTCTCAATCGACCCAGGACATGCCTACACTTCATTAAATTTCTAGCTCAGAAGCCCTGTAAATTGGAATGGTGGCTATGCTTCTGATAGGCCTACAAAATTGTAAAAGAGATTGCCTACATGCATGGGTTCTAGGCACATTTATGAGAGAAGGCCTACAAATCTATTTTGTCCCTTCCCTGTACTGGCACATTGAAGAATTCATTGTTCCAACTTAGTCGGCAAAACCTAATTTTGGTGAACAATCCTTTAGTCAGTAAAACCTGATTTTGGTGAACCATCCTTTATATTTGGCCCATTTTTTCCTTATCAATGAATTTTGCATTTTACAAACCAAGCCTTGTCTTTTATCTTTTATCTTTTATCTCTTTGGCACCATTTTTGCCTTATCAACAAATTATTCATTTGCCAAACTTTTCTTATCTTCTTCCTTTTCACTATATTGGCAAACTACTGGTTTTTTGAATTAAGCCTTTAGCACCTCTTTTTCTCTTCATTTTACCTTGTCGACAAAAGTGCCTTTTGCCAAAATTTTCCTTTCTTGCTATTTCCTTCTGTAACATCAAAAAATGTCCCCTTGGGGGCTTTTACCTCATAACGTTTAACTCCCAGGTCTTTAGAGTGCATTTAGGACATTTTAGTTCATATTTTGGCATCCCGATGGAATGAGACTTGGGTTTCATGGAAAATTGGACCTAGGAGGACCCCTTGAGATGTACCCTACCCAAAATAGGGAGGGAGGACTTGGGTGCCCATACCCTAGTCCTGCCCTATTTTGGGGCAGCCCCAATTTCTAGGTGTCGGTTTATGACCGTTAGGTGGTTATTTTGCTGACATGGTAAAGTTTGATTTTTAAAATCTTGGTAGGAGTGCTTGTAAATGCATATATACACATGATAGGGCATTAATTTGTAAACTAGATTTCAATTAGATGATCATTGTGAACTCTAGGCATTCTCGAGGTGATTAAAGGCTTTCTATTGTGTTGCAAGAGTAGACTTGTATGTTTTATGTGTTGATATTTGTAGATTTGAGCATCAATCTCCTCATGGCATGAAGAGCATCTTCCTCCATGAGAGCTTCACTACAAGGTGACATAATATTGTGTTTTTATCATTGATTCCTTTGGTTTTTGCCTCTGCCTCACAAGGGCATGCACTCTTTGTCTGACAATGGTGTTCGGAGACTTAAGTGTCCTTCGGAGCTTGACTGAGGCAAGCCTCTAAACACCACAACCCCCAAACCAAGTCTTGTGATTGCAGGTTACAGGTGTCACATTTGGGAAAAGTGGAGTTGTAGGAAGGAGTGGTAGGCATCAAGGATTTAGGATCTAAAGAAAATTTAGACAAAGGAGCACTTCCAAGACTAGGGCACCCACAAAAGTCTCCCCCACAGATAGATTTTAGAAAACAAAAGTTACAGGACTGATCAGTGTTAGAAGGAGGTCTAGATTCCCTAAAAAAGCAGGTACCTCAGACTTGGGTGCACTCACCTTAGTCCCCAACTATTCCACCTTGGAACCCCAAAAACATGTATTCTATGATTTGTTATTTTACTCCCGTCTGTAAGAGCTTTTTTTATCTTTCATCAATTTCTTGTCATATTTGCATAATTAGGGTTTTAATGGTTAATTGGACATAAGAGAAGGAAAAATTGATAATTAATTCCCTAATCCAAGTTTCCCTACATTTGTAAGTGACCTATGGTATGATATTGCTCGCCACTCGACCCTAGATCCTTCGATGTTAGGGTGAAAGGAGGATTCAAACATCTAAAGAACAAAAGATTAACAAAATCCAATTTTACCCTAAACATTTTGATGAACCCATGTTTTTGGACTTAAATTGCAACTTTCTAAGTGTTTTTCTTTATATTTGGTGTGGTTTCATTCATTCATTTGGTCATTTATTTTATTACATTGAGAAAAATTCAAAAAAATTGAAAATTTGGAAAAATACAAAAAAATTGTATTGTTTGGCTTAGTAAATTGCATCAATTCTTTCTAAATTTTCCTAATTCATGTTTTTCGCATCAGATATGATATAAAATACAAAAAAAATAAAAAAACATAAATTTATCTTGCATTTTCATCATTTAATTGCTAGGGTTTTGTAGAAATTTTGACAATTTTATATAACCTAGTAATTCCAAAATCTAGGGTTTGTAGGCAAAATCTTTTATCAGATTTTTCTAGTGATTTAAGAGGCTCATTTAAATTTGCATTTGTTTGTAGTCTTTCATTTTATCATGAATTTGCATTTAGATTTAAAATATTTGCATTTTTGCATAGAAAATTTCAACAAAAACTAGCAATTTTGATGCATTTTCATTAAATTTGCATGGGCATTTTACATGTTAAGGCTTGAAAATAATTTTACAATCTGAGAGTAAGTCAATTTAATCATAAATCATACTTGAAATAATTCACATAGAATTTTATCCCAAGATCTCAAACCTAGGGCTTTAAAAACAATAATTTTCACTAAAATTGGCCTTATCGACTTCATAAACTTGCCCCATAGGTGTGTTATGAAGGATATTTTTGAATTATTTTTCTTTTATCAGGGTAATCATTTTCTTCCCCTCATAAAAATCTTCACAACACCCTTTTATCAGGCTCTTGTGAAAATTTTGCAAAAAACTACACATTTTGGCTATTTTGTCCCTAGGGTTAGACCTAGTTTGCACTCTAAGTGTGTTGTGCTCAATTTTATGGATTGAGGTGACTTATATTATTGATATTATTCATTTTACCTCCTAAAATTCCTTACAACACCCCTTTTTCTAGGTCTTGGATTTGAAAAAATGGGAAAAATTACATACTTTGCTATATTTTCACTAGGGTTTTACCTTAAGTGGCACTAAAATCATGTTGTGTTGGGTATTTTGGCACCAAGTAGCTGTTATTACTGATATTATTTGTTTTCCATCAACATTTTCCTCACAACACCCTTTGTTATGCTCTTTTACATTGAGCTTTGATGAAAAAAGTGCCTATTTTGACATATTTTCACTTTATTTTTACTTGGCATTATCTTGGATTTGTATCAAGAGTGTGTTGAAAGTGATTATATTTATTTTTTGAACTGATATTAGACATATAACTTTCTTCCCTCGATCAAAATCCTTACAACACCCTTTGTTTCATTCAGTTGCATTGAAAAAGTACCAAAAATCAAGCATTTTAGGAACATTTTCGCATATAATTTTGCACTTGACTTTTGCATAAAGTTGAAAAGGATTTTCAAAATCTTATCTTACATTTAAATGGAACCTTCATGTCATTTTTCAATGGTATCTTTGCATACATTTGTCAAAAACCTTGATTTTGACCAATTTTTAACCCTCATGAGTGAACATCCTATGATATTAGAAAGCTTAACTGAGTTCTTCTCCATGAGTAGAAAGGAAAAGGCTGATAATGATCCCATAAGTTATCCTACTTGCCCTATAACTAAAGACTCAAATGAGAAGCCTAGGGATAGCTTTAGTAATTCCACTGCTCTCCCTAGCCAAGATGAAGCATTTGTGAATGAAGAGCTCCCTTTAACAAAGAACATTCCATGGGTAGAAAATAAGCATTCATTTAACAATAATCACATTCCTACATCTATGGATCCTCCTACCAACCTTATTCCTTTAGTTGAGTGTTCACACACCTTGGATTTCACTAAGGAAGAGAAGATATTTAATGTCCCTCCTTTGTTTGAATATTCAAGTCATTTGGACATCACTAAGGATGTAGCCCTAGTGGATGAGGAGAAGTCTCTCACATTAAATCCCTCAAGGATGGATGTTGAGATCACTCAAAATAATTTGCTTCTCCCACCACCTAAGAGGATAGAAAATATGTGCTCTAATGAACTTCAACAAGAAAACATTCCATGTAATATTGAATCAAACCAAGAAGCATTTAAGAATGAACAAATGAATAATTACAATGAATTGGCAATAGTACTTTATGTTTGCAATTGGAAAGAGAATGATTTACTTGTTGATGACTTCTAGCACAAAGATCCTATAGGTAAGTATCTCCAACCCTTTATCTCTCTCATGATGTACTTCTCCTGTGATGTGCTATGTGTTGTTTAGGCCTCCTTGGATGACCTTGGATTCTCCCATAAGGTTTAGGATACCAGGAGACCACCTCTGTTGTGACCTTCTTCTTTTGTATCATTATTCTTCTAAATTGCCTCTCTCTAATTTCTTTGTTGTGTGTTGTACCTTACGGACATAGCGTCATGGTTGGTGACCTGGGGGCACCCTCCTACATGACTATCCCTAAGACACTTGTTTCTCCTCTCTTATTTATTGTTTCCCTTCATCTAGTGTTTCCACCTAGCAGGCGGATGACGACAAACATTTATACTGATATGGACCTAGTGTCCCTTTCGAGAGAAATTAAAAAATGGACTATAGGTCCTAATATGATGATGGGGTTGTATATCTTATCCAACACTTGGCTAGTGGAAGCACTCATGCTTTCTACATCATAAATTTTATGATGTTTCTATCACATTTACAAACCTTAACAATACTACTGCTCCGTGCACCTTTGTTTGCCTTTAAATCTAGCCTTGGCGGTACTTGATTTGGAGAGCTTCGTGATATAGCCCTTGGTTTTCCTCAAACTCTAAATTCATTATATAAACTTGGCTCTTTGTGTGGTTAATCATATGCATTGATGTTGTTGTTAATCACTATGTTTTAGACACTAACATGTTTCTTGCAGGGATGTGTTTGTGGGAACATTTGGCAATCGTGAAATACATGTCACCTCTAGGGTGCATGGGCTTTGTGAAAGTCAGTGTTCCCTTGTGTGTTTTCTTCCTACCTTAACGTGCTTAATATCGATAACTGATATCAACCACCTTAAGTTGGGGGCATATAAGGTAAGCTATCTGTTATAGATGTTAGCAATGTGTTTGACCTCAGATGCATAGACTTACACCCCAAAGTAGTACATCATGCATCCTGAGATTGTTTGCAATCAATCAAGCAATCATATAAGCCTTTTACGAAGGTGGGATATTGAGCATATCCTTTTTCTTAAGCCCTCTGCAGAGGTGGGGATGCTGTATTTCTCAAAGCAGATTGCATCATCCTATCATTTTTAAAAGTCCTCTGCGGAGGCGGGGAGCAGTTCTGTGACTAACTCAACCCTTAAGCGTGTCTTCAATGATTGTTGTGGTGAATCCCAATCATCGGTGTGTGCCTATAATGTGCCTAAGATGGTGTTGGACCTAGAAATAGGTACACTCCATCACTTTTCTGCCATGTTTTCTCCATGTCTTCAAGTGTGTGTGTTTTGGCATGCTTGTTTTGTGTGGCATGTTTGTTGCCCCATATGCATAGACTAGCTCCTTTGAGTATTGCTTTGTGTATTTTGGGACATTTTGTGTGTATTGCATGTGTGTTGCCCCATATGCAGAGACCAGTACCTTCGAGTAGTGCTTCCTGCATTTTGGGAGGTTTGTTTACTTTCCAGTACTTGCATTTTCATTTCATATATATGAGAAAAAGAAAAGAAAAGATATCATTTCTGTCTTCTATGCATTAATGTGTCTTCTATGCATTGACTATATTCTCCATGTTCTACATGACTGTAACTATCTTCTCCGTGTTTTGCATGTCTGTTACTGTTTTCTATGTGATTGGCGTGTCTTCTCCATACTTGATGTGTTTTTTGTGTTTGTGACCTTACTTTAATGCATGTATTGACCTCGCGTTTATACATACATTTTAGGGGGGGATAAATCTAACATCAAAAAATGTCCCCTTGGGGGCTTTTACCTCATAAGGTTTAGCTCCTAGGTCTTTAGAGTGCATTTAGGACATTTTAGTTCATATTTTGGCATCCCGATGGAATGAGACCTAGGTTTCATGGCAAATTGGACCTAGGAGGACCCCTTGAGCTATACCCTGCCCAAAATAGGGGGGAGGACTTAGTCCGGCCCTATTTTGGGGCAGCCCCAATTTTTAGGTGTCAGTTTATGACCGTTAGGTGGTTATTTTCCCGACACGATAAAGTTTGATTTTTAAAATCTTGGCGGGAGTGCTTGTAGATGCATATATAAGCGTGTTTAGGCATTCATTTGTAAACTAGATTTCAATTAGATGATCATTGTGAACTCTAAGCATTCTTAAGGTGATTAAAGGCTTTCTATTGTTTGCAAGAGAAGACTTATATGTTTTATGTGTTGATATTTGTAGATTTGAGCATCAATCTCCTCATGGCATGAAGATCACCTTCCTACATGAGAACTTCACTACAAGCTGACATAATATTGTGTTTTTATCATTGATTCCTTTGGTTTTTGCCTCTGCCTCACAAGGGTATGCACTCTTTGTTTGACAATGGTGTTCAGAGACTTAAGTGTCCTCCGGGGCTTGACTGAGGCAAGCATGTAAACACCACAACCCCCAAACCAAGTCTTGTGATTGCAGGTTATAGGTGTCGCATTTGGGAAAAGTGGAGTTATAGGAAGGAGTGGCAGGCATCAAAGATTTGGGATCTAAAGAAAAGTTAGATAAAGGAGCACTACCAGGACTAGGATGCCCGTAAAAGCGTCCTCTGTAGATAGATTTTAGAAAACAAAAGTTACAGGGCTAATCAGTGTCGGAAGGAGGTCCAGATTCCCTAAAAAAGAAGGTACCTTGGACTTGGATGCCCACACCTTATTCCCTGACTGTTCCGCCTTGGAACCTTGAAAACATGTATTCTGTGATTTGTTATTTTACTCCTATTTGTAAGAGCTTTTTCGGTCTTTCATCAATTTGTTGTCATATTTACATAATTAGGGTTTTAATGGTTAATTAGACATAAGAGAAGGCAAAATTGATAATTAATTCCTTAATCGAAATTTACCTACATCTACAAGTGACCTAGGGTATGATAGTGCTCGCCACTCGACCCTAGATCCTTCAATGTTAGGGTGAAAGGAGGATTCAAACATCTAAAGAACAAAAGATTAACAAAATCTAATTTTACCATAAACACCTTCACTAGTTTATCAGAAAAATTCTCATTTTCCAAACCTTTCTTGGTTTCCATCCTCCTTTATCAGATTTTTTTGTGTCAGTGAACCATGGGAAAATTGAACTAGCTGATGAGTTCTCTCCTTTACTGATTTGCCGACTTTCACCTTATCAGTGAATTTTTGCCTACACGAACTTAGCCTCATTTCATCTCTATCGAAAAAATTAATTTTTTGCCAACCTCACTTCTTTTCTCTATTTACTGCTTTATTAGAAAATTATCCATTTTTTGAACTCTCCTTTTGAACATCTTTTGCCTCTTTATCAACAAAACTTCACTTTGCCGAACCTAACCGCTTCCACCTTCTTCTCTATTGATGAATCACCTTATTGACAAACTTGAGGATTTTCAAACTTTTGAAAGTTCACACTTTCAAAAATTTGCACTTTTGAAAGTTTACACTTTTACTAATTTCCTGATAAGGCTTCTTTTCTTTTCCTTAGCCATTTCCATGCCTTACCAGCAAAAGTCCTCAACTTTCGAACCAAGTCCTCTTGGTCAATGAAATGTTACTTTACTGAACCACTTGCTTTGCTGATGTCTTCATTCCTATTTTTCCTTATCAAAAAAAACTCTGTTGGCGAAACCTTGAAACTTTGAACTCACCATGCCTTAGCCAAAATTTTCCTCTATTAGCCTGTTTACCTTTTCACGAACAATCTCCCTTGGCCTCTTCCCTTTGTCAATGAAGTTTCCAATTGGTGAACCTACCGATCGGTAAACTTAAGGTTTGCCTAACCATAAGTTTTCCAACAAAGGCAAACATTCTTCTTCTTTAGTTATCGAATTCCACCAAATCCTTCCTTTGTCAAGGAAGCTCCACTTTCCCAGACTTTGTCTTCTTCTGCTCTCCTTTATTGGGGAATTGTCGAATCGACAAACTTGAGAATTTGCAAACTTATTAAAGAGTTCAAACTTTTTGAATTTTTCTGATAAAGGCATTCCTTGCTCTCTTGTGCCTTAAATAAATTTTAAAGAAACTCGCTCTCCTAGCCCTTTGTTAGCAAGTCATCGAATTGATGAACTTGCAAAATGTGAAACTTTTGGAAGAGTTTAGGAAATAGGGAAATTGCCAACAAATGGAAACATGCTTTCCTTTACTTAGTGAAAATTGAGTTTTCTTGCCTTTGTTGGCGAATCGGCTAGCTGTCGAACTGGCTAGTTCATGAACCTACAGTTTTGTCGATAAAGGCTAAAAGGGGCAAAAAAACTAAGGCATGGACTTAGAAAATTCTGAGTTTTTCTTAGTTTTTTGCAAGGATTTGCCATAGGAAAATTTTAGGGATTTTTGCAAGGTTTACCTCCTTCCATTTGGGCTTTCTCTAATCGGATTTCTCTGATAGGAGGGGATTCTGGAATATTTTGGACTAGGCAAAATATGGCAACATTTTGGGGACTATGTAGGGGTGTTTTCCTGCTAAACACAGGGATCCAACTGCCTTATACAATCCATTGGGCACAAGGTCAAAAGAAAGTAGCCTCATGACCAAAACAACTTAGAACGCCTCCAGAAAACAAGAACAAAATGAACAAGGCAATCATTCTCCTAATGAGAATGATACCTATGCAAAACCACTTGGAGGAAGGGAAACCTACAACAAAAACCAAATCTACTCTAGATATTTACAAGGATCTCAAAACCAAAATCAAAAGTATGTCTTGAAGTGAATCCCATTCATTGGGATCAAAAGTGCTTCACTAGTCAGTTTGGGTAGTTGAAAGGCATTGCCATTCTTACAACTTGTGATAATGTAGGGGCTACTCCATAAGGCATTAAATTTAGAATGTCTTCCTATCTTGGCCCTATATTCATCCCATTTTAGCACCAAATCTCCCTCTTGGAAGACTATATAAACTAATTTTCTATCAAATGTCTTCTTAACCTATTCTTGGTGTACTTCAAGGGTTTTCATGGCAGCATTCCTCTTTTCTTCAAGTTTCATTAGCTCAGCAAACCTGACTATCATGGCATAATTTTCAATCAATTCTAGGTTCTAGAAGTGGAAGTCTTTCTTCCTTTCCATATACTAGCATGAAGGGCAAATTACCAATGGCCCTCTTAGGAGTAATTCTATCAACCCAAAGAGTTGTCTTCAATCTACAATGACAAGTTCTTTGATTATCATCCATTGTCTTCTTGATGATCCTGATCAAATTTTTGTTTGCAGATTCAACCAAACCATTCCCTTGGGGGTAGTAGTTGGATGATGTTTTCAAACAAATTTCATAGTTTAGTGCCCATTCACTAATTCTTATGCCTACAAAGGCCTTAGCATTATCAGAAATAATGGTGAAAGGAACACCAAACCTTGTAAAAATACCATCAAGAAAGTCTAAAATGGAGGCCTTTGTGGCATCCTTCAATGGAACTACCTCTGTCCACCTTGTAAAATAATCAGTGGCTACTAAAATCTACTTGTGGCCAGCACTAGAAGGTGGATTAATCATCCCAATGAAGTCTAAACTCTATTAGGCAAATGGCCGATCAATCTGAATTGGATGAAGAGGAAGAGAAACCAAACTTTGTTTACCTGCAAAGAATGCACATTCTTTGTAGCTCCTTACCCATTTATGGGCATCTCTAAACAAATTGGACTAGTAGTAACTAGCCCTCATACTTTTAATAGGGTTTCTTGGAGAGTAATGGTCATGCCAGTAGGGTCATTGTGAAATTCTTCTAATACTCTAGAGGTCTGATCTTGAGTAATGCATCTAAGAAGAACCCCATTGATGTCCTTTCTAAACAAACCACCATCTACAAGAACATAAGGGATAGACCAAAGTCTGAAATACCTTCTTTTTTATTGATTCAGACCATCAAGGCATCTTCCTGACTATAGAAATGTGACCATGTCGTGATACCAGTCAACTGAGGAGTGGGGATTAGCTGGTTGTGCCTACCCTTGGACACATACAACATCATCTCTGTCTTTAATGTCTATAGCCATCTTATCACAGAAGCGTTTGCCTCTCACCAGTTTGGTAATGTTGATGTCGACATCATATTCTATCACCTTTGTGATCCACCCAACCCTCTTTTCTTTGATGTCTCTACTAAAAAGGAACTCTTTCACATTGGGGTGGTTCACCATTAACTATATTTTTCTATTTGAAAGCATATGCCTAAACCTCTTTAGTGCTTTCACCATAGAAAACACCTATTTCTTAGCAAAATCATACCTTAATTCATAGTCTTTGAGGGGCTGGCTGAAGAAAGCAATTGGTTATTCTAAATTTTCCTCATTCTGTTGTGTTAGAACTGTGGATATACCCTCCTTTCCTCCAAAGGCATAAAGGATAAAATGTTTCTCATACTTAGGGTTTATCAACATTGGAGCTTGTGCATTGGCATGTTTGATAGCTTCAAAAATGTCCTTGCCTTCCTTGGACCATGTGAAGGCAACATTCTTCTTGAGCATGGTTGTGAGGGGTTTTGCTATTGAAGAAAAATTAGGTATGAACCTCCTCATGAATTTGATCTTTCCCAAGAAGCTTTGTAGACCTTTCTTATGATTGGGAAGAGGAAGAGATAGAATAGCACTTGTCCTTTTAGAATCAATGGTATGTCCTTCTTTTGAGACTACATGCCCCAACAATCTACCTTCTGGGATAAAAAACACACCTTTTTGGATTTAATGATATTCCATACTCTTTGCATCTCTCAAAGACTTTCCTTAAATGACCTAAGTGGCCAGTTGCATGCTTAGAATATACGGTCAAATCATCAAGATACACTAGAATAATATCCTTGATCAAGCCTTTAAAGGCCAAATCCATTACTGTTTGAAAAGTTGCTCCAGCATTTGTCAACCCAAAAGGCATTTTTTGGTAAGCCAAGGTACCCCACTTGGTGGTAAAGCTTTTTTTGTACTGGTCTGATTCTTTTACAAGAATCTAATTGTAGCATGAGTAGCAATCTAGGAGTGAAAACCTTTCAGCCCCTGCTACTATTTGTAGGATCTATTCCATGGAAGGGAGCGGATAGTGGTCTTTAAGGGAGGCCTTATTCAAGTCTCTAAAGTCCACACATTATCTTATTTCCCCATTCTTCTTCCTAACTAGAACTAAGTTGGCCACCCAAGAGGAATATTTGATGGGATAAATGATCTTTGCCTTTATGAGCTTGGACAACTTTTTTCTCATCAATGGCTCTATTTTAGGGTTGACTGGCCTTTGCTTTTGGCAAACAAGTTTTGCATTAGGGTCCAAATCAATAGTATGTTGGATTAAACTAGGATCAAAGCATTTTAGATCTCTATAATTCCAAGAAATTAGATCATAAAATTCATTGCAACTTCCATTTCTTCATAGTCCTCTTTTTTGACAGTCATATTCATCTTTTCTTTCTTTGGCTGGTCATCTGCACCAAATATGTTTTCAAAGGTGAACAACCCCTTAGGATGTTTGTTGGTCTTTAACTGGATCATTTGGTTACCATATTCCTCTTGTAATATTGATTGGTTCTTGGTAGCGTACTTTGCCTCATCTTGCAAAAAAATACAATTTGTTGGTCATTTTCAAATACTTACCATCTTATGATATTATCAGGCATAACAGGCCTCACAACAACCTTTAAGTACTAATCTAAATTTTGTTTGACATTCTGAGGAATGCCAAAATGTGCACCAACTATGGTCAGTCTATCTATGTCCCTATTTTTCCTTCTAGGAACCACCTAAATATTGAAGGCCTCAAAGTCCTCAATCAAGTCCTAGACCCTATGTTTATATGACTTCAACAAGTCATTCCTTGAAGCACTAAGTGATCTGATTTGGTGAACAACTAGCTCACAATCACGAAATACTTGCAAAACTTTCATTCCTCTTTTTTGAGCCAATAGTATACCCTGAATCAAGGCTTCATACTTAGCTACATTATTAGTACAGTTGAACTACAATCTGAATGAAGCGAAATAATTTTCCTTTTGGGGTGAAATTAGTACAACCCTAGCACCTACTCCATTTCTACTTCTAGAGCCATCAAAAAAAAAATTTCCATACCCCATTTGGATCTACTATTGCCTTTTCAATATTAGGGATGATGGAATTGTCCGCTTGGATATAATAAATACCCAGCCCTGTTTCCTCTATATGAGCAGGAGTGTCAAACTGAAAACAATTTGCCCACTCATCAAGTAGTATGTTAGGGATCTCCTCCACTAGGGTTGCAGCCTCATGCCTACTATTGTTGTCATCCTCCTCTAACTCATGGATCATGCAATTCATATATGTGGGATTAGGAGAGCAGGGCTCTATTTGGTCATTGGCAATAGGTTTAGCTTTGATGGTTACTTTGGTGCCATACCTAGTTCTAAATAACATGTGGAACAAATCAGAGGATAGGTACCCACCTATTTTGGCTGTGAAGACCCTAGATAGGCATATATCGAAGTAGGTTGGGAGATCAATGACTAAAATATATTGGGAAACAGAGCAACCATGACATGCATGCAAAGTGAGTTTATTGTCAGCTATATTCTTAGGCATGACAGAGGTACCTGCCCTAGAATCTATCATACAATTATGTAACAATTTATTACCAATAATTAAAGAAACATAGAATGGAGGGGGCTTATTGGTTTTGCTTATGCTTGGTTCCTCCTTTTCTAGCTAGAATAGGCTTGTTGGGATTGTGGCCTTTTCTTTTGTTGCCTCTATAGCAAGCTAGTTGAAACTCATCAAATCTTCTTTCAACAAATCTCTTTGTGTTGGAATTAGCAGGGTGTCCCACATTGTGACACTTATATTGGTCTTTCTCATCTGATCAACAATGCTAAAGGGGATTTGACTTCCCTTCAGTGATGCTTTGGGAATAGTAGGGTCAATCCTTGCCTGTTGGCATGCCTGGGACTACTGTTGTTATACTAAATTTACATGCCCCATAGAACAATCTGCATGTCTTGAAGGAATCATGGTTGTTACTTCTTCACTTGCAATTGTTTGGGGTACATGAGAAGAAGATGCCTACTGGCCAATTGTAGGTACTGAAGTGTCTTTAGTGGCCATTCTCTTGGCTCTTGTGTTATGTGCTATTGGGCTTGCACTTTGATAAACACCATAGAAATCATCCTATGTCCAATTCATCAAAGTAGAATTATTTGGCATTTGTTCATGCCATCCCACCATTTCTTGACTGGAGCTAACTTGCTACTCTGAAGGAACTAATTGGCTTTGTACTATCAAAGCCTAGCTGATTGTTGATGATGATGATGAGTCATAACAACATGCATAAAAATTTGGACATCAAACCTTTATTATCTTGTAAAGTATGATCAGCTTAAGATAAGTTGATGACACCAAGTCTCCGTTGATTAGGTCATGATCATCTGACGTTACTCAGAGGTTGATGTGACACAATGTTTTCCATTTCAAGGGGTCTTACATTTGTCTTGATGATCAGTATTGTTCTTTTTCCTATAATTTACTCCACAGAGAGGTTATTTCTACACTATTTCCAAAGATAATGATGTATTTGCAAGCTTGATCAATTCTTCTGATTATTGATCATCATGATCCTAATCTTTCTTCTACATAGTATATTTATTCAAATGATGTGTCTGTAAGTGGATATTTGCATGTATCTCTTGGATCCGTGCATGAATTTGCATGATATTTGTCAATTTAACATGCTTTTACTCTAAATATGCTATGTATTTCTAATTATCTATGGGATATTAGCATATTTCATGTTATTTTCTTCTAATTCTCTGTTATTTGTAATTATGGTGATGAATTGTTATGAAATTGAAAGAAATTTAAAAGGATGCTTCTAATTTTGGTGAATCTTCAGCCACTGAACCACATACATACAAGATAAATTCATGAGGAGAAGAAATCAAACCATATTGTCACTAGGATGTTCCACAGCTAGATATGGGTGATGCTAACTTCAAAGGATAAGGAATGAAAACAACACATGCATACTGATAAGCACTCCAAGGGATGCAACTAATCAAAGCATGTCTCAAGATATCAAACACTGATTACTCAAAATTTATGATGATTTGTAATCAAATTGTCTTCTCTTTCATTCAGTATGCATAACATGTACATTTACAATAACTTTGAAATCAGTCTTGATATTTTAGCAATCAGATTTCAATTAAGTTTCGAATATCCAAAATATGGCACTCCTGCACCTTTTATAGAATAAGGTGAGGAGGCAGTTACAAATGACCTACAATTAGGATTTATCAATTAAGATTAATGGTAGATTATCACTCTTTGACTCAATCAACTTTCCTCGTGGCATAGGTTGTCAGTTGGCAACCATCTGGATGACTCATTATCTTATGAGTACATGATGCATATGTCTTCTTGTGATGCATCTTCATTTATTCCTCGGGTTCCTCTTCTTCATGTTCTTCTTCTTCATCATGATCATCCTCCTCATTGATTTCTATATTTCTATCACCCTGATGAACATCATCTTATATATGGACCTTCATTGCCATCTTGATATTCTCATAGGCTTGTACTATTTTATCTACGTCTCCGCCATCTTGGGTTTTGGCTTTTGTTATGGCGTGCTTGTGAGACTGGAATATAGATTTGATCACATCCATCTTACCCTTTTTGCTATTTAAAGTCTCATTGTAAATCTCCACCTTAACCTTGATCCTCGTGATCTTATTCATCACCTCTTCTGTCAGGTGGGTGAGGGGGTCATCAGCTACTAGCTAAAAATGATCATGTAGTGCCTTGATGGCAAAGTCTGTGTCTTGGTTTTCAATCTTTCCCTCTACTTTCCCTTCTAATGGTTCCAGGATCTCTGCCTCATATGCCATCATGTTGTGCAGCTTTATATTGATATCCCTAAGCTTGCCACTACATTTCTTCAGGATATCACATTCGAACCTAATATTTTCATACTATATGTCTATCAGTAGGGCAATGTTATTATTCAACACTCCATTTTTTATTAGAATCTAAGGATCAATCCTCTTCATCTCACTCAAAGTAGTTAGGTCTTTCTCCAATTGGAATGACCGTCTCCCTATTTTATTTTGCACTTTATCCACTTTTCTCTTCAAATTGCTTAAAGAATTCCACCTCTATAAGGATGTTCTCAAAACTTACTCAGCTCCTGTGAGGGCTGACAACATCCACTTCTCCACAACATCCACTTCTCCATTTTCATGGCTTCATGTTTCATGAGGTCTAACTTGTTGACCTCCTCTTAGGATATGACAGTCAATGGGAATGTCGGATCTGTTGGTGTACTATCAGGGTTAATCAACCCCTTTATGTATGAATGCAACTAGGCAATGTGCTCCTTATGCTGTTTATTTTTCTCCTTCTCCTTCTTTACCCTTTGGGTCAAAGAATCAATGATGTCCTTCCCTTCTTGACCTTCTTGGTCTTCATTAGCAAAACCCAAATCAACAGTTGTGATTTGGAACTCCTCAAGAGTGATCTTACCCTTCTCTTTCTCTACAGTGGGAAGTGCTACTTGGGCTGTCCTTCTGCCTGTAGCAGGATCTCTTCTAATAGGCGATGCCAATCTAGATTTCCTCTTGGGTTTCATAATTGTTTTTGCAAACAAGGTGGAAACATCAAATTCTTGAATTTCAAAGCCTTGTTCCGTACCTATTTCTTTCTCCAGCCACTAAGGTACTTCATTTCCAGATCCTTGTTGTCCTTCATCATGTCCACCTTGTTCTCCAATATATGTCACTATTCTAGGTGGAGAAGTGTTGGTCATGATGTTAGTCACAAACAAACATAGAATAAAAGTACACATTAACCTTTATTCATCTTGAAAGATACAGTGAATTCAGAAAATTCATGATCCCAAGTCTCCAGTGATTAGGTCTTAATCGACTGAAGTTACTCAGTAGTTAATGTGAATTGTTGTTTCCATTTTTGGGCCTTACGTGAAAATGTACCATCATCATGACGTTCCTGCAGAAATTCCTTACAGAGAAGTCAAATTATGCAGTTATTTGATGAAAAGAAGTAAAATATCTCAATCTTTGCATGATATTTTCAATTGTGTACGCTTAGTGTTCAAATATGCGAAGTAATTTGTGATTATCTATGAGATGTCTGCATATTTTGGGTTGTTTGCTTAAGATTAGCAGTTATTTGCAATTGTGATGGTGAGATGCTCTGAAATTGAAAGAAATTAAAGGAAATACTTCTAATTAAGTTGAACCTTTAGCTTTTGATCCACATACATGCTTGATACTGTCATGAGGAGAAGAAATCAAACCATATGTTCACCAGGACATTCCACAGCTAGATACAGTTGATGCAAACTTCAGAGGATAATGAATGAAAACAATACATGCAACATGATGAGCACTCCAAGGGACGCAGCTAATTGTTGGTCATGATGTTAGTCACAAACAAACATAGAATAAAAGTACACATTAACCTTTACTCATCTTGAAAGATACAGTGAATTCAGAGAGTTCATGATCCCAAGTCTCCGGTGATTAGGTCTTAATCGACTGACGTTACTCAGTGGTTAATGTGAGTTGCTGTTTCCATTTTGGGGCCTTACGTGAAAATGCACTATCATCATGAAGTTCCTACAGAAATTCCTTACAGAGAAGTCAAATTATACGGTTATTTGATGAAAAGAAGTAAAATACCTAGATCTTTGCATGATATTTTCAATTGTGCATGCTTAGTGTTCAAATATGCTAAATATTTATGATTATCTATGAGATGTCTGCATATTTTGGGTTGTTTGCTTGAGATTATCAGTTTATTTGCAATTGTGATAGTGAGATTTTCTGAAATTGAAAGAAATTAAAGGAAATACTTCTAATTAAGTTGAACCTTTAGCTTTTGATCCACATACATGCTTGATACTGTCATGAGGAGAAGAAATCAAACCATATGTTCACCAGGACATTCCACAGCTAGATACAGTTGATGCAAACTTCAGAGGATAATGAATGAAAACAATACATGCAACATGATGAGCACTCCAAGGGACGCAGCTAATTGTTGGTCATGATGTTAGTCACAAACAAACATAGAATAAAAGTACACATTAACCTTTACTCATCTTGAAAGATACAGTGAATTCAGAGAGTTCATGATCCCAAGTCTCCGGTGATTAGGTCTTAATCGACTGACGTTACTCAGTGGTTAATGTGAGTTGCTGTTTCCATTTTGGGGCCTTACGTGAAAATGCACTATCATCATGAAGTTCCTACAGAAATTCCTTACAGAGAAGTCAAATTATACGGTTATTTGATGAAAAGAAGTAAAATACCTAGATCTTTGCATGATATTTTCAATTGTGCATGCTTAGTGTTCAAATATGCTAAATATTTATGATTATCTATGAGATGTCTGCATATTTTGGGTTGTTTGCTTGAGATTATCAGTTTATTTGCAATTGTGATAGTGAGATTTTCTGAAATTGAAAGAAATTAAAGGAAATACTTCTAATTAAGTTGAACCTTTAGCTTTTGATCCACATACATGCTTGATACTGTCATGAGGAGAAGAAATCAAACCATATGTTCACCAGGACATTCCACAGCTAGATACAGTTGATGCAAACTTCAGAGGATAATGAATGAAAACAATACATGCAACATGATGAGCACTCCAAGGGACGCAGCAAATCAAAGCACATATCCAGAATTCAGACACAGATTACTCAAGATTTACAAAGATTTGTAATCAAAATACTCTTCCCTTTCATTAAGTATGAAAAAGACATGTACATATACAGCAGCTTTGAAATAAGTCCTGAATATTTCAGCAATCAGATTTCAATTAAGTTTCGAATGAATATAACAAGGCATTCCACCACCTTTTATAGAATAAGGTGAGGAATCCGTTACAAAAGATCCACGGATCTGATTTATCAATACAAATCAACGGTCATCACTTCATGACTTGTCAATTTTACAAAAAGGCACAAGTTGCCAGCTGGCAACTATCTATACTGCATATGCAAGATATTTCCCCCTTCATGATGTATCTTCATCATGCTCTTCATCTAATGCATGCGGGTCATCATCATGTGCATCGCTCTCTGAACTTTCGCTATCTGGATGATGACGCTGGTGCATATGGGGCTGCATGCTGCTCTGGACTTGTTGGTATGACTGCACAACTTGGTCTATTCCTCCGCCATCTTGAGTCTTTGCCTTGATGATGGCGTGTTTGTGTGCTTCATACTTATCCCTGCTGTTATCCAGCTTATTCTTTCTGTCCTGCAGTGTCTCATTATAGGTCTCCATCTTGACCTTGATCCTCATCATTTTATTTATTATTTCTTCTGTCAAGTGGACTAGCGGACCATCATCTTCCACTTGGAAGTTATTACGCAGAGCCTTGAGGGCAGAATCTTCATCTTGATTCTCTATCTTCCCTTCCACCTTGCCCTCTAATGTTTCGAGCATGTCTGCTTCAATGCCCATTAAATCGCGTAGCCTCATGCTAATCTCCCTCAGCTCATTATTGCATCTCTTGAGGACTCCGCATTCGAACTGTACATCCTTATACCAGATATCCACTAATAATGCAGTGTTATTATTTAACACCTGCTTACTGATAAGCAGTTGTGGATTTATCTTCCTTATTTCGTCCAGCAGGCTGAGGACTTTCTCCAGTTTATAAGACCTTTTTCCGGTCTGCATCTGCAACCTGTCTACCTTGGTTTTGGAGTCACTCAATGTGCTCCATCTTTTTAAAGAACCCTTCATTATTTCAATGGCATCATCCAATGTGGATGACACCCATTTTCTGATTACGGACACCTCATGTTTCATGAGGTCCAGTTTATTTACCTCCTCCTGAGAAATGGCAGTCAATGGGACTGCAGCTTCACCTGTGGTATCCTCAGGGTTGGTTAAACCCTTAATGTATGCATGCAACTAAGCAATGTGCTCTTTATGTTGCTTATTCTTCTCCTTCTCTCTTTTCACCTTCTGAATCAGAGAGTCTATAATGTCTTTTCCCTCCTGACCTTCCTGCTCTTCATTGGCAAAACCTAAATCAACTGTGCTTATCTAGAATTCATCTACAGTGATTTTGCCTTTCTCTTTCTCTACGGCAGGCACAGCAATCTGTGTGGTCCTTCTCCCTGTCGCCAGATCTCTTTTGATGGCCGAAGTCATTCTGGCCTTCCTCCTGGGTTTCATTATATCTGCGGTGAATAGGGTGGAGACGTCAAACTCCTGAATCTCCAGTTCCTCCTCAACATTCACTTCCTTTTCTAACCATGGAGGCACCTGATCATGCTTCTCAGCATCATGATGCTGTTCACCTCTATCTCCTATTCCCATCAATAGGTGTTGTGGAGATGGTGACTTTTCTTTTTCCGGCTCTTGATGCTCGCCTTGCTGCTGTTGATCCTGAGGCGCCTCCTCCTATTGAGGAGCTTCTTTTTCTGGGGGAGCATCTTCTCTGTGTGGGGAACCTGGCGGTGTACCTGTAAGTAGATCATGATGATCATGATCTTTTTCCTTCGTTATTTCACCTGTCCCCAGTTCTTCCCCCTGTGGAGGTTGATCATCCTCCTTTTGCTTTTCTACTTCTGGTGGTATGTCGACCACCTTTGATATTGTAGGATCTGCCTAAGGTGATGGCATCTGTTCCGCAACGACTATCTGTTTTGTACCTGCAGCATCCACCTCTTGTGCCTTATCAGCAGGATCCTCCATCGCTTCTTTCTTCTCATCATCAGTCTTTGATTCTTGGACCTCTACTATAGCAGGTCCTGCTGATGTATCTTGTGGGCTCTGTTGGCTTGATTCAAGAGCATGGCCCTCTGCTTCCGCCATCTCTATCTCCTTTGTCAGGTGGCCCTTATCAGGTGATCCTGCTAGCTGTTCAAGACTTGCATCCCTTTTCTCCGTCAAGTCGACCACTGCAGGACTTGTCACCTCGGTGATCAGTGTATCCAGTCCTATGTCCTGAGCTACCTGCTCTGGGCTCTTCTCTGGTTCTGGGCTCTTTTCTTGCTCCGCCTCTGCTTGTTTCATCTCTTCAAGCGTTGATTGGACAGATGGAGGCTTGTGAGGAGTCACACTGATGCCAGCAGCTGCAAGTGTTTTTATTTCTTGTGCAGCTACATCCTGCACCACCTCATCATCAGACAAGTTTATTGTCTCGTCTAGCGAGACATGCTTTTCTGCTTGTGCCTGAGATGTTTCTTTTTATTGTTCTTCTGCAAGTTCTGTTTTGAACTTGACAATGGTATGAAGTGGAACATTGTGCTGAAGTTCCTTCTGCACTTCACTACCTGCCCCTTGTATTTGCACTGGGGGTTGACTCATCTCACCTCTCATGGAGGTTCTTGGTTTCTTAGGTGTGGTAGGAACCAACACCTGCGGAGCTCTCCTCTTTCTTCTAATTACTAGTGGAGCTTCCTCCTCTTCTTCAGGCTCTTCCTCCATGAGGATATCCTTGCCTGGTTGTCTGGATGACTGACCCACTTCTTGGGTCTCTGTGGTTCCAGCCTCTGCTGTCTTGGCTTTCTTGGGCTTGGGAGGAGAATCTGATTCTGATCCCGATCTGGCTGCCTCCTCAGCTGTGAATACTGCCCTTTCAATTATGACCCCTTTGGGTCCCTTTTCCACCTTCTTGCCCCTTTGGGCTCTCTTGCTTGGCTGCTGTGGTGGAGGAATCCTCTCTCCCTTGGTCTTCCGCTTCTCCAGCAGGAAGTCATCATATTCGTCTGTGGGGATGTCCTGCCCCTTCTTTTTGCTATCTATTGTGATGGCAACACCCTTTTTCTTCAATGCCTCTACCTGTGCATCTACCCAAGCTTGGGTCAAGTGTATGGTTTTGGCAAAGAATGGGTCCAAGGACATATCCTCCTGCATGGTGAGGTCAGGTGCAGAAATTGTATCATTGTAGATCTTCTTCTGCTCATATTCATCTGCCATTATCCTGCCGTCATCACTCTTCAGCTGCTGAGGGAGGGGTATGCAGTCAAATGTCCTGATCTGGTTCAGAGTCAACCTTTGATACCTCCTCCTCCTGGCCTCTGCCTCATCTTCGCAGTCAGCCCAAAAATCTTCTAGGTGCCTTTGGTGAGTAGGCTTTCCTAGAATCTTCTACATTCGGCCGTAAGGATCATATGGTCTTGTGACTGGGAAGGGCAGTAGATTCATTTTGTTCAGAGTGACCGTCACCTTCTTAATACTATCCAAGTCAGGGCACATATAGTTGCCGATGCTGATTGGGAACAAAATTGGTGGCAGCTTCTTGGCATCCTTATACATCTGTATGATGGTGGAGCCCTGCCTGATAAATTCCATTAAAACTACTGCATCAGTAGGATATCTTGGCAGCATCAGGGGATGCCCTTCAAAACCTCCTATCCTGATGTAGGAAAAGGTGGCAAATTGGATGTACCATGCCCCATGCCTGTATACTGCCTCCTGAGCTTCCATGCTCAGTCTTTTTGTCCTGTCATCTTCCATGGTCCTTACCAGATGCATAGAGAATGCATCATTGACCAGTTTATAGTCCTTGATATACTTGGTTCTTTGCAGCTGGGGATGATGATCCCATATATAGGCTGCATTTGTGCCTGTTAGCTTCCCATCTGTGGTTAAGGCATCAAACGTACCTCTATATGCACAGGAATAAACAATGTAAGAGGTCATATAGAAGGCACGATTTGAACCTCCCAGGTTCAGCAGCTGCTCATGCAGGGCATCACTAATGATTTGGCCCCACAATGGCTTGATGTCTGCATATAGGCACATCATTATTATGCCGTACATCCAGTCTCTGAATTCTCCAGTATCAGGCTGGCCAGTCACCCTGTTCAGTAGGGCAATCACATACTGATATTCCTCATTAAAATCAAACTTGAACATGTGCACAGGGAGCTTGGCCGCTGCATTATATGTGCTGTTCTCGGCCCGCCAAGCATACATATTCTTTATGGCCGTCTTCTTGTTGGCCTCATATTCTCTTTCAGACTTCTTCAAGTCTACACTCTTTACCTTGCTGCCCATTGGCAGTCCAAATGTTTGGGATAGACCTTTGATGGATAGGTCTGCATACACTCTCCCATGCTTCACCACTTGCCTCGTCTAAGGGTTGTAATTCCGGGCGCACTCAATAACCAGCTCCGGAGACTCCATGGAGTAGGGGAAGCCAGCAGCGTTCCACATGCCGGATACAAACATGGCGTCCAATACTGGACTCTTATCTTGTCCATCATTCAGCTTGGCCGACCAAGCTTCCAGGTTGGTACTCCCCGGATGGGTATCTGTAATTGCCCCAAATTTGAACAGGACCCCTCTCTGTGAAGAGAACATAGGCCGGCTGAATTCTTCCTGATTCTTGACTAAACATTTTTCAGCCATGGGTACCTGCAATTAACAATCATTTCTTCTCACCATAGGATATGCATGTATACATATTGCAAATATCATGCCTATTGTATCAATTTCACGTTACTTATTCATACGGATACATAACCAGAACTTACAACATCATATAGAAACAACATGATGAGGGTTTCAGTTCACTTACCTGGTTATGCTGATTTCCTTTTTATACCAGTATATCTCTAAGACGCTCTTGATTCAGCTACTGATCACCCTCCTCCCTCAGTTGATGAGCTCCAGTCGCGCAATGGTAGCTGTTATGCAAATATGGAGGCTAGTGCTCTGTAAAACAATTTTAATGCAGGTGAATGTAACAATGGCGGTTGAATTACCTTTTAACCTCGCAGTTAGGGTAAACTTAGGGTAACTCTGCCCAGTTAGATAGCAATCTTTGATCATTCGTGCGAAAACTCAGGATCTCGCCGGACGTTTCATTGGGTTCTGGGGGTCAGCGGGAATCACCTACCATATCTGCGCGCATTTAATGGCAATGGCGGCAAAGGGAGCGGGGGAATATCCATATGACATGATATCATGAGAGCAGGATGATATTTCACAAATATCAGGTTGAGTTTCAATATCATCCTCCCTAGTCTTGAAATTGTTATCGCGACAAAATTCAGGTGACAACGCACCTTTGTTTTCATTTTAGCACATCAGGAGGATATTTCGGTCCATCGGGTGATATTTCAAAATATGATGATGATGACCTTCAAACTTACTCATTCTCCTTTCGGAATATCAGGATGACATCATCATGATATTTGTTCTTCGTATTGGAAATGTCTTATGACGTCATCGTCACATTGGGTGAACATGATCATATTTACAAAATATCCTATCGAAATGTAAATATGATGATGATGTCATCAGGATGTTTGTTTTTTTGTTTATCGTATTCAGATGATGTCATCAGGATGTTTGCTAAGGGTGATATTTTGCATCAAGATGATATTAACGAATATCGGGTTACTTTTGAAAACATGATGCTCGCGATACAAAAGACCGTTCGACGGGGAAGACTTACTATCACTTAAAGTTGACGTCCAGATATTTGAACCGCAGGATATTATCGGGGGGACGTTTCAAATATGATGATGATGTTCTTCAAACAGTATAACTGAGTTTATAAAATATAACCCTCTTCTTGCGAATATCAGGTTTGACCAAGACTTTGACTGTTCATAACTCTCACATCCTAATGAATATCAGGGTGATGTAAAAAGCAAACCTGCATGAATTTTAATGCTCTTTCAGAATATGTTGTCATATATATGAAATACAAATTTTGACAGACTAACCTCATATTGGGGCTTACCTCATCTTGACTCCACATGATGATGAACATGACTGATTTTACCAAACCGCCAGAAAGCAGACAACACAAGCCAAAAGAAAAGTTGGGTCCCTGTTTTGCCAAGTCAAAATGGGGCGTGTTGTGTAACCACACAACAACTTGCCACCAAAGAAAATAAACAAATTGCAATGACTCAAGTGATGTGATCACATTCATCTATAGTGTTCTAATTCTGTCTAAGTGTAAGCATCATAATCCTCTGAATGATAAAATTTCATTATGGTGATAAAGCTAACAAAGGATCAGGTTTGTGCATATGATTAATTATCCTCATCTTGAAAGTAAGTTGAAAACATAAGTAACTGGTGTTAAACTACATAGTTGGGGATCATCCCTCATAGCCAACCTGGATAGAGCCTTGCTGCCAGTAGGCGTCTATAGCCCCGGCAAGGTTATCTATACAATCTCCCTAAGTAGAGCCCCACTGCCAGCAGGCGTCCATAGCCCCAGTAGAGTTACTTAGATGGCCTAATTTTATTTCTTTTCTGATTTTTTCTTTAAAAATTTATATTTGATATCATCATGTCAGCTCATTTGTACAAGGTATAGTCACTTGCAACTTTAAGTTGGAGATTGTATTGGTAGCAAGGGAGTCCCTTTAGATTTTTCACTTAACACCTATACTAGTGTGTTCAACAAACCCAAGGCTGTTAGGTGTTTCGTTGTGATGGATTCGCTTTGACCAAGAAAAAGCACCCTAATGAAAAGATATCACAAACCTAATCATGAATATTTCTTAGAATGAATCATAACCTATGTTTAAATGTGATCACATCATCTGAATCTCAACAACTTAATTATTTTCTAGGGTGATGAAGTGCATCATCCTGACTTACCAGAACAAGGTCCCAACCAACAAAACAACAACACACAACAAACAAACTGTACAAATAACTATACAAATATACAATATGATACATATGACTGTGACGAAGTCATTCAGGCCTGGAAATAATGTTTGAGGAATTGTCCATTGACTGGCAACGGAACATCCTCACCTGTCAGGTTCTTAAGCCTATAAGTGTTGTCTCCTAAAATTTTAGAAATCTGAAAGGGACCTATCCATAATCTATCAAACTTACCATGATCACCTTTCTTTTCATGGGCTTTATCCCACATCAGGACTAAATCGGATATCCTGAAAGCTTTAATTCTGGCTCTCTTGTCAAACCAGCATTTGACAACAGCCTGATGTTTCGCAAATTGGTCAATCGCTTGACTTCGTTTTTCTTCCAGGTGCATCAACTGAAGCAACCTGACTTCCTGTTTATTATCTATGCCTAGATACTCTTGGGCAAACTACAGAGTAGGAATTTTCAAGCTTACAGGGAGGATAGGATCTACCCCATATACTAGTTGGAAGGGTGAGTTTCCTAATGCAATTTTCATTCTAGTTCTGTCTACCCATAAGGCATATTTCAGAAATGAGTTCCATTCCCTAGGATTTTTCTCTATCAATTTTCTTATGATACTCAGTAAATTCTTGTTGGTGGATTCTACTAATCCATTTCCCTGGGGATAGTAGTTGGATGAGAACTTAAGTATGATCCCATGATCAAAAGCCCAACTTGACAATTTGGTGGAAATAAAGGCAGAACCATTATCACTTACCAATGCATAGGGAGTTCCATACCTGGTGATAATGTTGCTTTCCAGAAATTTGATGACATCATCTGCAGTGCAGGTTTTGCTATTGGTAGCCTTAGTCCATCTGGTACAATAATCAGTAATTGTCAGGACATACCTATGGCCTGAGGAAGACAGAGGATTGATCGGTCCTATGAAATCCATGCCCCATTGTGCAAATGGGCGCTCTTCCACCACTGGCTGCAACGGTTGCGCAGCATATTTCTCTCTGTTGGCAGCAACCTGGCAAACATAACAACATTTAACATGATCAGCCGTGTCTTTAAAAATTGTAGGCCAGTAATATCCTACTCTGAGGATTGCATGTGTTGTGGCCAACGTTGATCCGTGTGCCATTCCAAACTTGTCGTGTAACTCTGTTAAAACTTTATTTGCTTCTGGTTTCCCTAAGCATCTTAGGTATATTCCTTCATAATTCTTCTTAAATAGGATTCCTCCCTTTATCATATACTTCTGGGATCTTATCTTTAAGGCTCTTCTCTGTGAGGCTTGCATTCTTGAAGGACATCTTCCGGTGATCAGGATGTGCCTGATGTCTGAATACCATTCTCTATTATCTTTCTCATTGATCACACACTGCTGACTGATGATGTTTGGATCAGTTTCAGATATCATCTAGCTCAAAGCTTGTCCTCTTACTAGCTTCATGGGTGTGATCTCCATGTCATATTCTTGTAATACAGTAATCCATTTGGCTCTTTTTTCACCAGGTTCACTCTGCATCAGCAGCATCTTTACTGCTGCATCTGGTACCACAGCAATCACTTTACTTCTTAGTATGTAATGTCTAAACTTCTTTACTGCTCTGACTAATGCAAGTGCCTGTCTTTCAACATCTACATATCTCAACTCAGCATCCCTGAAAGGACAGCTCATGAAGGCAATTGGTTTCTCTTCATTTCTTTGAGTTAACACTGCTGCAGAAGTATGTTCTGAGGCAAATGAGTAGATGTAGAAATCTCTTGTATAATCTGGACTAATGAGGACAGGAGCATCTGAAATGGCCTTCTTTATATCTTCAAAGGCAGCCTTGGCTTCTGGTGTCCACTCAATTTGTGCATCCTTTTTCAACATGGCATTCAGTGGTCTGACAATCTCAGCAAAGCCGGTGATGAACTTCCTCACAAAATTTATCTTACCAAAATAAGATTTAAGTTCCTTTTTGCTTCTTGGAAGTTGTAACTTCATAATAGACTCCACCCTGTCAGGATCAATGATAATTCCATCTTCTGTGATCAGGTGGCCTAGTAACTTTCCTGTTGTGACCCCGAATATGCATTTCTTAGGATTCAAAGATATTCCATATTCTTCACATTTCTTCAGTACACTTCTGAGATCAGTAACATGATTTCCCCTTTCCTTGGAGAATATTGTCAGGTCATCCATGTAGATGACTATACATTTTCCTATTAAGCCTCTGAAGGCTATGTCCATTGCTCGCTGGAATGTAGCTCCAGCATTTATAAGTCCAAATGGCATACGTCTATATGCAAATATCCCCCACTTTGTGGTGAAGGCAGTTTTCAATCTATCAATTTTATCAACCATTACTTGGTTGTATCCTGAAAAACCATCTAAAAAGGACATCATTTTGGCTCCATTTACAATCTGTAGAACTTCATCCAAAGAGGGCAAAGGATAATTATCCTTTTCTGATGCTCTGTTTAGGTTCCTGAAATCTACACATAATCTGATGTCTCCATTCTTCTTTCTGACTGGCACAAGATTCGCCACCCAAGTGGAGTGCCTCATAGGAAATATTATCCGGGCATTTAACAATTTCTTGACTTCTTCAAGGATGATTGGCTCAAGCAGAGCATTGACTGGCCTCTGCTTCTGTCTGAAAGGTTTTGCATCCAGCTTGAGAGGTATAGTATGAGTTATGACAGAAGTGTCATATGTCTTTAGCTCATCATAAGTCCATGCAATTACATGTATGTAATCTTTAAGGGCCTAAGTTATTCCTTCTAACTCTTCTGGTGTACAAACCTTACCCAATAAGACATTTCTCTTGTCATCAGCTTGTCCAATATTCACCTGTGAATATTGACCTCCATCTGCCTTAGGCAGATCCTTATGTTTAAGCATATTATCTAGATCAAAGGCTCTTTCTAATTCAATCATACCTTTGGGAATTCTGTTGCTAGGTAACTCTAATATCTCATCTTCTTCCCAGACATGATCTTCCATACCATTCTCATCTATAATCTGAGCTTCAAATATGTCTCTGTTTGATATGAAGTCCAGGATGTGCTGATCATCATCAAACACCTGGAGATTAGTCACATTGTCAGGTACTGATGGTACTGACACCAATTCTACTGAAAATCTCTTTAGACCAGATATAGACAGCAGTTCCAACATACTGGCGGCCTGGGCAAGTGCATCTGCCCTCTGGTTCTGTTCTCTTGGTACATGAGTGATATTAAAGGCATCAAAGTCTTCAATCAGGTCCCACACTCGATGTCTGTAATCTGATAGCTTTCTGTAATTACAAGAGTAAATTCCTCTTACTTGTCTCACAACTAGTTCTGAATCTCCAAAGACATGCAAGATCTTCACTTTCTTCTTATGAGCAAACAACAGTCCATGAATCAGAGCTTCATACTCTGCGACATTATTGGTGCAGGGGAACTGTAGTCTGTAAGCTACTAAATAGGATTTTCCTGACGGATTAATAAGGTCAATTCCTACCCCTGCACCTTGCTTAGATTTGGATCCATCAAACCTCAGGATCCAAGGCCTATCTTCAGCAGGACATTTGTCTTCAGCAGGATATTTACTTGAACTTTCTTTCTTCTTTGCAGCTCTGGCTGCTGCTCCGCCTGATATCCACTTTAACTTGGGGATGTCATCCTCAAGTTTCTTCTTTCCTTTATTTGGTGAGCCTGATGGCTTTTCTGTTTTCTCTTCCATCTCAGCAGGAGGATGATGTTCAGCACATACAGCTGCATGCTTCTTTAAGATGTGTAAACACAGTGAGCAAGTTGTTTCTGAGTGAGGCACCTCATGCAGCCTACACCAACCTTTAATTAAAACCTCCTGGGGAGATTTACGCTGTTGTGTCATCTTTTCTATTTCTTTTACCAGAAATTCTTCGAACTTCGTCAGGTCACTACCTTTGTCTTCATCAGACAACTCATAATCTGGTTCCATGAAGCAATCGCTACCAAGAGTGATCTTTTCTTTGTCTGCATCATTTATCTGATCAGACACCAGGATCTCTTCTATTTTTAGGATATGATCTTCATCATGATCTGTCGACTCTTCTGTTCCTGCAGAAGACAAATAAGAATTAGTATCATCATCATCATCAGATGTAGCACTCACCTCAGAATATGATGATGATGCTTCACTATACGTCTGCTCCAGTATCATCATGTCTAAGCATGGTTCACAAGTCTTTTCTAAGTGTGCTTCGCCATGTAATCTGCACCATCCATCAATCAAAATGTCATTAGTAGGTATATTCAATAATTGGCAACGTTTTACCTGAGTAGATAAATGCATCTCAAAATCTCTGAAGTGATCTATTTCATTCTCATTATCTGGATCATTACCAAACTCCATACTCAGCATGTCCTCATGATAATCATTATCATGATGATGTTGAACATCAGGCATCAGGATCTCCTCTATTTTAACAGTTTGCGGCCTGATGTGATAAACTCCAGGTTCTACGTTTACATACATGATCTCATTTGTTTTGTTATATTCCGTGATCATATGTTTCATCCTAGGCTCAGCATCAATCCTGATCTGATTAGGTATACCTTTCCATGGTAACCACATGTGACTGAAGTCTGTGGACATATATCTGTTAAGCGTTTTAGACCAGTCTCGGCTAAGCAACATCCCATATGTATCAGGTATGTCAACTACCTGAATGTCAATGTAATACTGGATCTGAGGATCAGATGCTAGCTGCATGTGAATGTGAGTGAGTTCTCCACTACACTTACTTCTGTCTTGTCCAGTTGAGTGACCTTCTTTAAGGATTTAATAGTATGCAGTCCTAATGCGTTGCATATTGACAAAGGCATAACATTCGTTGAGGCTCCTGAGTCCACCAAACAGTTGTGCAAGTTCTTGCTGAACATTCTTATGGTGAGGAGAAACGGAGGTGATTCAGTTTTATCTCTATACAAGGTCATGTGGGAGGTTTCAGCGGCTTGGACTGTAGCTGACACCTTGGGCTTGATAGTATTATCTTTAGCAGCATGATCTTTGCCATTGGATTGACTTGAAAGATGATTATCCTCTTTAGGAGCAGGATCATCTAGTGACTTCATGAATGCCCTTTTGATGGCAGGAGTTTTCAGTAGCTCCGATAGGGACAGGCTGATCTTGATTTTCTTCATTTCATCAGCAAAATAGCTGACTAACTTGTCAGACTCCTGAGGTGCATTTACGACTTTTGTTACTGTGTTTTGAGGAGACAAGTATTGAGCATTCACCTTAGGGAACCCAGGGTTATTGTTAGCCTTAGGATCAGGAGGTGTGTTGAAGTTGTTTGGAGGTAGAGATGATGTCAATGGACCAACAGGTCTGTTGGCATTGCTCCTCAGGTTATAATTGTGCTTACCAGGATATTGCTGCTGGTATGCATGTACTTCCTCATGCTTTCTTGCAGGTTCGTTTTCATACTCAAAGGGGAAAACATAATTTGTTTCAAAGGTTAAGGCAGATTCTTCACAGGTCTGATTATAATCCTGATGAGGCTGATTTGTGTACTTTTCTAACACAAAAGTGGAGTCATATCCACAAGGAACTATCTCATTTCCTTCTGCCTGAGGTGGATTTCCAGAAGTGTTAGACACTTCAGTCTGAAAGATGCTGGCAGCAATCCTAAATTGTGGACAATCTAATTTTGCATGTGCATTGGTATTGTGGATCCTGCACCAATTGGTAAGGGTTGCTTCAGCAAGATTGACTCTGGTAATCTGTTTAGCTTCACCAGGAGGCTGATTGTCTAGGGGTGATGGTAATGAACCATTTTTTGGCCTGGAGTTCCACATTCTGGGCTGTCTGGGAGGATTATTATTGTTTCCACCATTACTGTTGAAGTTATTGTTGTTATATCCTCTGTCAGGGTAGTTTGGTCTATCATTGGAATAACTCCTATTCTGACCTGACTGCGAATAAAACCCTTGATTTCTCAAATGTGTTACTTCTGTGGTGAGTTTTCTGAGTTGAGCAGAAATTTCTTTGATTTCCTCCTTCTCCTCTTGAGCTTTGGCAACTACATTTTCAGTCTGAGGCTTGAAAAAGGAAGATCCATGGTTATTGTTGGATAGATCGGTACCCTGAGGTGTCTGAGCATGTGCAGGATATTGTGGCAATTGGCTATTTCTGTTAGGAGGAGGCATAATACTCAATGGAGGTACTTGCAAAGGTGCAGGCATGACTGCTGGGGGTATCACTGCCCCATTTCGATATTGTGCAGGATATTGTGAAGGATAAGCTGCAGGATATGGTGCTGGATATTGTGCTTGCACGCCAGGCAAAGTAGGGAATACTATATTTGGAGTAGGAGCAGGTATCAACTGCTGATTTACCTTGATAGCTTCTTGAAAAGCTCCTGTCAATGTAGTGATCTCAGGATGTGTTCTTCTGATGAACATGGAAGTTAATGGATCCAGGGCTGAATAATAGATACTCCTAGCAGCAGCATCAGCCACCACATATGGGGCAACTAGCTTGGACAACATTTTCTGGAACCTAGCATTGAAATTGGCAATAGGCTCATTCTCAAATCTTTTGATCATGGCAAACATGTGGTAATTCATGGATGGATCAATAGGGACCTTGAACCTGTCAAGAAAAGCTTTCTCTAAGACAGCCCACGAACCGACAGAAGATTGACCAAGACTGATGAACCAATTATAAGCCTCTTCCCCTAAGGAAAAAGGGAATAATCTACACACCACGTCCTGATGTTCTATTCTGGCTCTGCAGCACGCTTCTTTAAACGTCCTGATATGATCATCAGCATCTTGATAAGGATGATATTTTGGACAAAGTTTGTCCGGATTCTTTGGTAACTCGTGATATGCATTAAAGGTCAAGGGTGACTCTGCTGCAAAGAAAGACATTGCAACCTGAGGGGGCTGAACTGGTGGTGTAGTTGGCTGAGGTTGAACTAAAGGTATACCCTGGGTTTGAATAGGAGGTGTCACGGATATACCGGAAGGTATTTGCAAACCAACAGGAGTTACAGGAGGAGGTCCCGGTGAAGCTCTAGATGCGCTTGATCCTAAAGTATGGTGAATGTCTACAGTCCTAGGTCTGAAACCTCTAACAGGC
The DNA here is from genome assembly GCA_027924645.1 of Cunninghamia lanceolata. NCBI lineage: Eukaryota > Viridiplantae > Streptophyta > Pinopsida > Cupressales > Cupressaceae > Cunninghamia > Cunninghamia lanceolata. Next base: position 9,839,402 of record BSBN01000112.1, on the reverse strand, counting down.
AATTCTTCAAAAACTTCACTAGGTCTAGACCTAGTATTTATCCTGTGAGCCAGGATTTCTCGATTTGGAGTCAAATTGGCTGAAACTTTGCAAATATTGGCTGGATTTCACTAGATGAGGTGATATTTATGGTCAGATTGCAAATCCGACTAGATATTTATGAAATATTTGCTTAGATACTGCAAATATGACAGGATATTGGGATATCCTGACCTGTAGCACAAAATCTCAAGTGCCTAAGGCCTAAAAGTCTCAAAGCTTGAACAAATTTATGTATCTTTAGCCGATATTAGTGAATTTAGAGAGATCTACTGTAAAGCTTGCAATATTTATGTGAGATCTGGAAATCTTTACATAGAATGTGCATATACAAACTTCTCACAGCAAATATTTATGTAATTTACTGAAATTCACAGGTGATCTGAGGTTACCTTACTCTATGCGTCCTCAAACCTGAATTTACTGTATGTTGCGTTAGGAGTGAGGGGCCTGCAGATATGTTTGCAAGATTTAAAGCGGGCTGATAAACAGAGGCAGGGGATATCACTTCAATTGAACAGGATTTCTTTGCTGAGAAACAGCTCACGCCCTCCTTCTAGCGCCAATTTATGTTGGTCATGATGTTAGTCACAAACAAACATAGAATAAAAGTACACATTAACCTTTACTCATCTTGAAAGATACAGTGAATTCAGAGAGTTCATGATCCCAAGTCTCCGGTGATTAGGTCTTAATCGACTGACGTTACTTAGTGGTTAATGTGAGTTGCTATTTCCATTTTGGGGCCTTACGTGAAAATGCACTATCATCATGAAGTTCCTGCAGAAATTCCTTACAGAGAAGTCAAATTATACGGTTATTTGATGAAAAGAAGTAAAATACCTAGATCTTTGCATGATATTTTCAATTGTGCATGCTTAGTGTTCAAATATGCTAAATATTTACGATTATCTACGAGATGTCTGCATATTTTGGGTTGTTTGCTTGAGATTATCAGTTTATTTGCAATTGTGATAGTGAGATTTTCTAAAATTGAAAGAAATTAAAGGAAATACTTCTAATTAAGTTGAACCTTTAGCTTTTGATCCACATACATGCTTGATACTGTCATGAGGAGAAGAAATCAAACCATATGTTCACCAGGACATTCCACAGCTAGATACAATTGATGCAAACTTCAGAGGATAATGAATGAAAACAATACATGCAACATGATGAGCACTCCAAGGGACGCAGCAAATCAAAGCACATATCCAGAATTCAGACACAGATTACTCAAGATTTACGAAGATTTATAATCAAAATACTCTTCCCTTTCATTAAGTATGCAAAAGACATGTACATATACAGCAGCTTTGAAATAAGTCCTGAATATTTCAGCAATCAGATTTCAATTAAGTTTCGAATGAATATAACAAGGCATTCCACCACCTTTTATAGAATAAGGTGAGGAATCCGTTACAAAAGATCCACGGATCTGATTTATCAATACAAATCAATGGTCATCAATTCATGACTTGTCAATTTTACAAAAAGGCACAAGTTGCCAGCTGGCAACTATCTATACTGCATATGCAAGATATTTCCCCCTTCATGATGTATCTTCATCATGCTCTTCATCTGATGCATGCGGGTCATCATCATGTGCATCGCTCTCTGAACTTTCGCTATCTGGATGATGACACTGCTGCATATGGGGCTGTATGCTGCTCTGGACTTGTTCGTATGACTGCACAACTTGGTCTATTCCTCCGCCATCTTGAGTCTTTGCCTTGATGATGGCATGTTTGTGCGCTTCATACTTATCCCTGCTGTTATCAAGCTTATTCTTTCTGTCCTGTAGTGTCTCATTATAGGTCTCCATCTTGACCTTGATCCTCATCATTTTATTTATTATTTCTTCTGTCAAGTGGACTAGCGGACCATCATCTTCCACTTGGAAGTTATTACGTAGAGCCTTGAGGACAGAATCTTCATCTTGATTCTCTATCTTCCCTTCCACCTTGCCCTCTAATGTTTCGAGCATGTCTGCTTCAATGCCCATTAAATCGCGTAGCCTCATGCTGATCTCCCTCAGCTCATTATTGCATCTCTTGAGGACTCCGCATTCGAACTGTACATCCTTATACCAGATATCCACTAATAATGCAGTGTTATTATTTAACACCTGCTTAGTGATAAGCAGTTGTGGATTTATCTTCCTTATTTCGTCCAGCAGGCTGAGGACTTTCTCCAGTTTATAAGACCTTTTTCCGATCTGCATCTACAACCTGTTTACCTTGGTTTTGGAGTCACTCAATGTGCTCCATCTTTTCAAAGAGCCCTTCATTATTTCAATGGCATCATCCAATGTGGATGACACCCATTTTCTGATTACGGACACCTCATGTTTCATGAGGTCCAGTTTATTTACCTCCTCCTGAGAAATGGCAGTCAATGGGACTGTAGCTTCACCTGTGGTATCCTCAGGGTTGGTTAAACCCTTAATGTATGCATGCAACTGAGCAATGTGCTCTTTATGTTGCTTATTCTTCTCCTTCTCTCTTTTCACCTTCTGAATCAGAGAGTCTATAATGTCTTTTCCCTCCTGACCTTCCTCCTCTTCATTGGCAAAACCTAAATCAACTGTGCTTATCTAGAATTCATCTACAGTGATTTTGCCTTTCTCTTTCTCTACGGTAGGCACAGCAATCTGTGTGGTCCTTCTCCCTGTCACCGGATCTCTTTTGATGGCCGAAGTCATTCTGGCCTTCCTCCTAGGTTTCATTATATCTACGGCGAACAGGGTGGAGACGTCAAACTCCTGAATCTCCAGTTCCTCCTCAACATTCACTTCCTTTTCTAACCATGGAGGCACCTGATCATGCTTCTCAGCATCATGATGCTGTTCACCTCTATCTCCTGTTTCCATCAATAGGTGTTGTGGAGATGGTGACTTTTTTTTTTCCGGCTCTTGATGCTCGCATTGCTGCTGTTGATCCTGAGGCGCCTCCTCCTGTTGAGGAGCTTCTTTTTCTGGGGGAGCATCTTCTCTGTGTGGGGAACCTGGCGGTGTACCTATAAGTAGATCATGATGATCATGATCTTTTTCCTTCGTTATTTCACCTGTCCCCAGTTCTTCCCCCTGTGGAGGTTGATCATCCTCCTTTTGCTTTTCTACTTCTGGTGGTATGTCGACCACCTTTGATATTGTAGGATCTGCCTGAGGTGATGGCATCTGTTCCATAGCGGCTATCTATTTTGTACCTGCAGCATCCACCTCTTGTGCCTTATCAGCAGGATCCTCCATCGCTTCTTTCTTCTCATCATCAGTCTTTGATTCTTGGAACTCTACTATAGCAGGTCCTACTGATGTATCTTGTGGGCTCTGTTGGCCTGATTCAAGAGCATGGCCCTCTGCTTCGGCCATCTCTATCTCCTTTGTTAGGTGGCCCTTATCAGATGATCCTGCTGGCTGTTCAGGACTTGCATCCCTTTTCTCCGTCAAGTCGACCACTGCAGGACTTGTCACCTCGGTGATCAGTGTATCCAGCCCTATGTCCTGAGCTACCTGCTCTGGGCTCTTCTCTGGTTCTGGGCTCTTTTCTTGCTCTGCCTCTGCTTGTTTCATCTCTTCAAGCGTTGATTGGACAGATGGAGGCTTGTGAGGAGTCACACTGATGCCAGCAGCTGCAAGTGTTTCTATTTCTTGTGCAGCTACATCCTGCACCTCCTCATCATCAGACAAGTTTATTGTCTCGTCTAGCGAGACATGCTTTTCTGCTTGTGCCTGAGATGTTTCTTTTTGTTGTTCTTCTGCAAGTTCTGTTTTGAACTTGACAATGGTATGAAGTGGAACATTGTGCTGAAGTTCCTTCTGCACTTCACTACCTGCCCCTTGTATTTGCACTGGGGGTTGACTCATCTCACCTCTCATGGAGGTTCTTGGTTTCTTAGGTGTGGTAGGAACCAACACCTGCGGAGCTCTCCTCTTTCTTCTAATTACTAGTGGAGCTTCCTCCTCTTCTTTAGGCTCTTCCTCCATGAGAATATCCTTGCCTGGTTGTCTGGATGACTGACCCACTTCTTGGGTCTCTGTGGTTCCAGCCTCTACTGTCTTGGCTTTCTTGGGCTTGGGAGGAGAATCTGATTCTGATCCCGATCTGGCTGCCTCCTCAGCCGTGAATACTGCCCTTTCAATTATGACCCCTTTGGGTCCCTTTTCCACCTTCTTGCCCCTTGGGGCTCTCTTGCTTGGCTACTGTGGTGGAGGAATCCTCTCTCCCTTGGTCTTCCGCTTCTCCAGCAGGAAGTCATCATATTTGTCTGTGGGGATGTCCTGCCCCTTCTTCTTGCTATCTATTGTGATGGCAACACCCTTTTTCTTCAATGCCTCTACCTGTGCATCTACCCAAGCTTGGGTCAAGTGTATGGTTCTAGCAAAGAATGGGTCCAAGGACATATCCTCCTGCATGGTGAGGTCAGGTGCAGAAATTGTATCATTGTAGATCTTCTTCTGCTCATATTCATCTGCCATTATCCTGCCGTCATCACTCTTCAGCTGCTGAGGGAGGGGTATGCAGTCAAATGTCCTGATCTGGTTCAGAGTCAACCTTTGATACCTCCTCCTCCTGGCCTCTGCCTCATCTTCGCAGTCAGCCCAAAAATCTTCTAGGTGCCTTTGGTGAATAGGCTTTCCTAGAATCTTCTACATTCGGCCGTAAGGATCATATGGTCTTGTGACTGGGAAGGGCAGTAGATTCATTTTGTTCAGAGTGACCGTCACCTTCTTAATACTATCCGAGTCAGGGCACATATAGTTGCCGATGCTGACTGGGAACAAAATTGGTGGCAGCTTCTTAGCATCCTTATACATCTGTATGATGGTGGAGCCCTGCCTGATAAATTCCATTAAAACTACTGCATCAATAGGATATCTTGGCAGCATCAGGGGATGCCCTTCAAAACCTTCTATCCTGATGTAGGAAAAGGTGGCAAATTGGATGTACCATGCCCCATGCCTGTATACTGCCTCCTGAGCTTCCATGCTCAGTCTTTTTGTCCTGTCATCTTCCATGGTCCTTACCAGATGCATAGAGAATGCATCATTGACCAGTTTATAGTCCTTGATATACTTGGTTCTTTGCATCTGGGGATGATGATCCCATATATAGGCTGCATTTGTGCCTGTTAGCTTCCCATCTGTGGTTAAGGCATCAAACGTACCTCTATATGCACAGGAATAAACAATGTAAGAGGTCATATAGAAGGCACGATCTGAACCTCCCAGGTTCAGCAGCTGCTCATGCAAGGCATCACTAATGATTTGGCCCCACAATGGCTTGATGTCTGCATATAGGCACATCATTATTATGCCGTACATCCAGTCTCTGAATTCTCCAGTATCAGGCTGGCCAGTCACCCTGTTCAGTAGGGCAATCACATACTGATATTCCTCATTAAAATCAAACTTGAACATGTGCACAAGGAGCTTGGCCGCTGCATTATATGTGCTATTCTCGGCCCGCCAAGCATACATATTCTTTCTGGCCGTCTTCTTGTTGGCCTCATATTCTCTTTCAGACTTCTTCAAGTCTACACTCTTTACCTTGCTGCCCATTGGCAGTCCAAATGTTTGGGATAGACCTTTGATGGATAGGTCTGCATACACTCTCCCATGCTTCACCACCTGCCTCGTCTGAGGGTTGTAATTCCGGGCGCACTCAATAACCAGCTCCGGAGACTCCATGGAGTAGGGGAAGCCAGCAGCGTTCCACATGCCGGATACAAACACGGCGTCCAATACTGGACTCTTATCTTGTCCATCATTCAGCTTGGTCGACCAAGCTTCCAGGTTGGTACTCCCCTGATGGGTATCTGTAATTGCCCCAAATTTCAACAGGACCCCTCTCTGTGAAGAGAACATAGGCCGGCTGAATTCTTCCTGATTCTTGACTAAACATTTTTCAGCCATGGGTACCTGCAATTAACAATCATTTCTTCTCACCACAGGATATGCATGTATACATATTGCAAATATCATGCCTATTGTATCAATTTCATGTTACTTATTCATACGGATACATAACTAGAACTTACAACATCATATAGAAATAACATGATGAGGGTTTCAGTTCACTTACCTGGTTATGCCGATTTCCTTTTTATACCAGTATATCTCTAAGACGCTCTTGATTCAGCTGCTGATCACCCTCCTCCCTCAGTTGATGAGCTCCAGTCGCGCAACGGTAGCTGTTATGCAAATATGGAGGCTAGTGCTCTGTAAAACAATTTTAACGCAGGTGAATGTAACAATGGCGGTTGAATTACCTTTTAACCTCGCAGTTAGGGTAAACTTAGGGTAACTCTGACCAGTTAGATCGCAATCTTTGATCATTCGTGCGAAAACTCAGGATCTCGCCGGACGTTTCATTGGGTTCCGGGGTCGGCGGGAATCACCTACCATATCTGCGCGCATTTAATGGCAATGGCGGCAAAGGGAGCGGGGGAATATCCATATGACATGATATCATGAGAGCAGGATGATATTTCACAAATATCAGGTTGAGTTTCAATATCATCCTCCCTAGTCTTGAAATTGTTATCGCGACAAAATTCGGATGACAACGCACCTTTGTTTTCATTTCAGCACATCAGGAGGATATTTCGGTCCATCGGGTGATATTTCAAAATATGATGATGATGACCTTCAAACTTACTCATTCTCCTTTCGGAATATCAGGATGACATCATCATGATATTTGTTCTTCGTATTGGAAATGTCTTATGACGTCATCGTCACATTGGGTGAACATGATCATATTTACAAAATATCCTATCGAAATGTAAATATGATGATGATGTCATCAGGATGTTTGTTTTTTTGTTTATCGTATTCAGATGATGTCATCAGGATGTTTGCTAAGGGTGATATTTTGCATCAGGTTGATATTAACGAATATCGGGTTACTTTTGAAAACATGATGCTCGCGATACAAAAGACCGTTCGACGGGGAAGACTTACTATCACTTAAAGTTGACGTCCAGATATTTGAACCGCAGGATATTATCGGGGGGACGTTTCAAATATGATGATGATGTTCTTCAAATAGCATAACTGAGTTTATAAAATATAACCCTCTTCTTGCGAATATCAGGTTTGACCAAGACTTTGACTATTCATAACTCTCACATCCTGATGAATATCAGGGTGATGTAAAAAGCAAACCTGCATGAATTTTAATGCTCTTTCAGAATATGTTGTCATATATATGAAATACGAATTTTGACAGACTAACCTCATATTGGGGCTTACCTCATCTTGACTCCACATGATGATGAACATGACTGATTTTACCAAACCGCCAGAAAGCAGACAACACAAGCCAAAAGAAAAGTTGGGTCCCTGTTTTGCCAAGTCAAAATGGGGCGTGTTGTGTAACCACACAACACTAATCAAAGCACATATCCAGAATTCAAGCACAGATTACTCAAGATTTACGAAGATTTGTAATCAAAATACTCTTCCCTTTCATTAAGTATGCAAAAGACATGTACATATATAGCAGCTTTGAAATGAGCCCTTAATATTTCAGCAAATAGATTTCAATTAAGTTTTGAATGAATATAACAAGGCATTCCACCACCTTTATAGAAAAAGGTGAGGAATCCGTTACAAAAGATCTACGGATCTGATATGTCAATACAAATCAATGGTCATCATTTCATGACTTGTCAATTTTACAAAATGACACAAGTTACCAGCTAGCAACTATCTATATTACCTATGCAAAATATTCCCCTTCATGATGTATCTCCATCATGTTCTTCAGCTGATTCATGCGGGTCATCATCATGTGCATCGCTTCCTGAACCTTCACTATCCTGATGATGATGCTGCTGCATATGGGGTTGCATGCTGCTCTGGATCTGTTCATATGACTGCACAACCTAATCTATTCCTCCGCCATCTTGAGTCTTTGCCTTGATAATGGCGTGCTTGTGTGCCTCATACTTAGCCCTACTGTTATCCAGCTTATTTTCCCTGTCCTGCAATGTCTCACTGTAGGTCTCCATCTTGACCTTGATTCTCATTATTTTATTTATCACTTCTTCTGTCAAGTGGATGAGTGGACCATCATCCTCCATTTGGAAGTTACTGTGCAGAGCCTTAAGGGCAGAGTCTTCATCTTGATTCTCTATTTTTCCCTCTACTTTGCCTTCTAGTGTTTCTAGCATGTCTGCCTCAATGCCCATTAAATCACGTAGCCTCATGCTGATCTCCCTCAGCTTATTATTGCATCTCTTGAGGACTCCGCATTCAAACTGCACATCCTTGTACCAGATGTCTATTAATAATGCAGTATTATTATTCAATACCTGCTTACTGATAAGCAGTTGTGGGTTTATCTTCCTTATTTCTCCCAACAGGTTGAGGACTTTCTCCAGTTTATAAGACCTTTTCCCGGTCTGCATCTGCAATTTGTCCACCTTGGTTTTGGAGTCACTTAATATGCTCCACCTCTTCAAAGAACCCTTCATTATTTCTATAGCATCATCCAATGTGGATGACATCCATTTTCTTATTACGGATGCCTCATGTTTCATGAGGTCCAGTTTATTTACCTCCTCCTGAGAAATGGCAGTCAATGGAACTGCAGCTTCACTTGTAGTATCATCAGGATTGGTTAAGCCTTTAATGTATGCGTGCAACTGAGCAATGTGCTCTTTATGTTGCTTATTTTTCTCCTTCTCTCTTTTCACTTTCTGAATTAGAGAGTCTATGATGTCTTTTCCCTCTTGACCTTCCTGCTCCTCGTTGGCAAAACCCAAATCAACTATACTAATCTGAAATTCATCGACAGTGATCTCGCCTTTCTCCTTCTCTACTGCAGGTACAACAATTTGTGCGGTCCTCCTCCCTGTCGCCGGATCTCTTTTGATGGCCGAAGTCATTCTGGCCTTTCTCCTGGGCTTCATTATATCCGCGGAGAACAGGGTGGAGACGTCGAACTCTTGGATTTCAAGTTCCTCCTCAACATTTACCTCGATTTCTAACCATGGAGGCACCTGATCATGCTTTTCAGCATCATGATGCTGTTCACCCCTATCTCCCGTTTCTATCAACAAGTGTTGTGGAGATGGTGATTTTTCCTTTTCTCTCTCTTGATGCTCACCTTGCTGCTGATCCTGTGGTGCCTCCTCCTGATGAGGAACTTCCTTTTCTGGGGGAGCATCTTCTCTGTGTGGGGAACCCTGCGGTGTACCTATATGTAGATCATGATGATCATGATCTTTCTCCATCATTTCTTCACTTGTCCCAGTTCTTCCCCTTGTGGAGGTTGATCCTCCTCCTTTTGTTTCTCTATTTCTGGTGGTATGTCCACCGTATCTGATATCATAGGATCTGCCTGAGGTGATGGCATCTGTTCTACAGCCGCTACTTGTTCTGTGCCTGCACTATCCACCTCTTGTGCCTTACCAGCCGGATCCTCTATTTCTTCCTTCTTCTCATCAGCCTTTATTTCTTGGACCTCCACTATAGCAGGTCCTGCTGATGTATCTTGTGGGCTTTGCTAGCCTGATTCAAGAGCATGGCCTTCTGCTTCTGCCATCTCTATCTCCTCTATTAGGTGGCCCTTATCAGGTGATCCTGCTGGCTTCTCAGGACTTGCATCCTGTTTCTCTGTCAAGTCTACCACTACAGGACTTGTCACCTTAGCGATCAGTGTATCCAGCCCTATGTCCTGAGCTACCTACTCTGGGCTCTTTTCTGGTTCCGGGCTCTTTTCTCGCTCCGCTTCTGCTTGTTTCATCTCCTCAAGCACTGTTTGAACCGTTGGAGGCTTGTGAGGAGTCACATTTGCATCAGCAGCAAGTGTTTCCATTTCTTGTGCAGCCACATCCTACACCACCTCATCATCAGACAAATTGATTGTCTCTTCCAGTGAGACATGTCCTTCCACTTGTGTCTGAGATGCTTCCTTTTGTTGCTCTTCAGCAAGTTCAGTCTTGAACTTGACAATGGTAGGAAGCGAAACATTGTGCTGAAGTTCCTTCGGCGCTTCACTACCTACCCCTTGTAATTGTACTGGGGGTTGACTTATCTCACCTCTCATGGAGGTTCTTGGTTTCTTAGGTGTGGTGGGAACCAACACCTGCGGAGCTCTCCTCTTTCTTCTTATTATTAGTGGAGCTTCCTCCTCTTCTTCAGGCTCCTCCTCCATGAGGATATCTTTGCCTGGTTGTTTGGATGACTGACCCACTTCTTGGGTCTTTGTGATTCCAGCTTTTACTGTCTTGGTTTTCTTGGGCTTTGGAGGAGAATCTGATTCTAATCCTGATTTGGCTGCCTCCTCCGCTGTGAATACTGCCCTTTCAATTATGACCCCTTTGGGTCCTTTTTTCACCTTCTTGCCCCTTGGGGCCCTTTTGCTAGGTTGTTGTGGTGGAGGGATCCTCTCTCCCTTAGTCTTCCTCTTCTCCAACAGGAAGTCGTCATATTCATCTGCAGGGATGTCCTGCCCCTTCTTCTTGTTGTCCACCGTGATGGCAACACCCTTCTTCTTCAATGCCTCTACCTGTGCATCTACCCAAGCTTGGGTCAAGTGTAAAGTTCTGGCAAAGAATGGGTCTAAGGACACATCCTCCTGCATGGTGAGGTCAGGTGTAGAGATGGTATCATTATAAATCTTCTTCTGCTCATATTCGTCAGCCATTATCCTGCCATCATCATTCTTTAGCTGTTGAGGGAGGGAGATGCAGTCAAACATTCTAATCTGGTTCAGAGTCAACCTCTGATACCTCCTCCTCCTGGCTTCTACCTCATCTTCGCAGTCAGCCCAAAAATCTTCTAGGTGCCTCTGGTGAATAGGCTTTCCTAGGATCTTCTGTATTCTGCCGTAAGGATCATATGGTTTGGTTATTGGAAAAGGTAGTAAATTCATCTTGTTCAGGGTGACCATCACCTTCTTTATATTGTCAGAGTCAGGGCACATGTAGTTACCAATGCTGACTGGGAACAAAATTGGTGGCAGCTTCTTGGCATCCTTATACATCTATATCATGGTGGAGCCCTGCCTGATAAATTCCATTAACACTACTGCATCAGTAGGATATCTTGGCAGCATCAGGGGATGTCCTTCAAAACCTTCTATCCTGATATAGGAAAAGGTGGCAAATTGTATGTACCATGCCCCATGCCTGTATACTGCCTCTTAAGCCTCCATGCTCAGTCTTTTAGTTCTGTCATCTTCCATGGTCCTTACCAGATGCATAGAAAATGCATCATTGACCAGTTTGTAGTCCTTGAGATAATTAGTCCTTTGCAGCTAGGGATGATGATCCCAGATATAGGCTGCATTTGTGCCTGTGAGCTTTCCATCTGTCACCAGGGCATCAAAAGTGCCCCTATAAGCACAAGAATACACGATATAAGAGGTCATGTAGAATGCACAATTTGAACCTCCCAGGTTCATCAGCTGCTCATGCAGAGCATCGCTTATTATTTGGCCCCACAGTGGCTTGATGTCTGCATACAGACACATCATTATTATGCCATACATCCAATCTCTAAATTCACCAGTATCAGGCTGGCCAGTCACCCTGTTCAGTAGGGCAATCACGTACTGATACTCCTCATTGAAATCAAACTTGAACATGTGCACAGGAAGCTTGGCCGCTGCATTGTATGTGCTGTTCTCAGCCCGCCAAGCATATATGTTCTTTCTGGCTGCCTTCTTGTTGGCCTCGTATTCTCTTTCAGACTTCTTCAAGTCTACACTCTTTACCTTACTGCCCATTGGCTGTCCAAATGTCTGGGAGAGACCTTTGATGGATAGGTCTGCATATACCCTCCCGTGCTTCACCACCTGCGTTGTCTGAGGGTTATAATTCTGGGCGCATTCAATGACTAGCTCCGGAGACTCCATGGAGTATGGGAAGCCAGCAGCGTTCCACATACCTGATACAAACACTGCGTCCAACACATGACTCTTGTCATGTCCATCATTTAGCTTGGCTGACCAGGCCTCTAGGTTAGTAATCCCCTGATGGGTGTCTGTAATTGCCCCATATTTGAACAGGACCCCTCTCTGAGAAGAGAACATATGCTTGCTGAATTCCCCCTGATTCTTGACTAAGCATTTTTCAGCCATGGGTACCTACAATTAACAACATTTCTTCTCACAACAGGGATATGCATGCATACATATTGCAAATATCATGCCTATTGCATCAATTTCACATTACTTACTTACATGGATACATAACTAGAACTTACAACATCATTTAGAAACAACATGATGAGGGTTTCAGTTCACTTACCTGGTTATGCAGATTTTCCTTTATACCAATATATCGTCAAGACGCTCTTAATTCAACTGCTGATCACTTCCTTCTTTCTATCTGTGAGCTCGAATTGCGCAACGGTAGCTGTTATGCGGATATGGAGGCTAGTGCTCTGTAAAACAATTTTAACGTACGTAAACGTAACAATGGCGGTTGAATTACCTTTTAACCTCGCAGTTAGGGTAAATTTAGGGCACTCTGACAAGTTAGATTGCAATCTTTGATCATTCGTGCGAAAACTCAGGATCTCGCCAGGTATTTCATTGGGTTCCGGGGTCGGCGGGAATCACCTACCATATCTGCATGCATTTAATGATAATGGCAGAAAAGGGAGCGGGGGGATATCCAAATGATAAGATATCATGAGGGCAGGATGATATTCACGAATATCAGGTTGAGCTTCAATATCATCCTCCCTAGTCTTGAAATTATTATCGCGACAAGATTCGGGTAACAATGCACCCTTTGTTTACATTTTAGCACATGACGAGGATATTTCGGTTTATCAGGTGATGTTTCAAAAAAATGATGATGATGAGACAAGCTTACTCATCCTCCTTTCTGAATATCAGGATGACGTCATCATGATATTCATTTTTTGTATTGGAAATGCTTCATGACGTCATCGTCATATTGGGCGAACATGATCATGTTTACAAAATACCCTGTCGAAATGTAAATATGATGATAATGTCATCAGGATGTTTGTTTCTTCATTTATCATATTCAGATGATGTCATCAGGATGTTTGTTAACGGTGATATTTCACGTCAGGATTATATTAACGAATATCGGGTTACTTTTCAAAACATGATGTTCGCGGTATAAAAGACCGCTTGACGGGAAAGACTTACTACCATTTAAAGTTGACGTCCGGATATTTGAGCCGCAGGATATATCAGGGGATGTCTCAAATATGATGATGATGTTCAAAACATGACTGGGATTATAAAATATGACCCCCCCTCTTGCGAATATCAGGTTTGACCAAGACTTTGACTGTTCATAACTCTCACATCCTGATGAATATCAGGGTGATGTAAAAGGCAAACCTGCATGAAATTTAATGTTCTTTCAGAATATGAGGTCACTGACAGGAAATGCAAATTTTGACAAACTGACCTCATAATGATGACTTACCCCATCCTAACTCAACGTGATGATGCACTTGACTAATTTTTACCAAACCGCCAGAAAGCAAGAAACACAAACCAAGCCAAAAGAAGTTGGGTCCCTGTTTTGCCAAGTCAAAATGGGGTGTGTTGTGTAACCACACAACAACTTGCCACCAAAGAAAATGAACAAATTCCAATGATTCAAGTGATGTGATCACATTTATCTATAGTGCTCTAATTCTGTCTAAGTGTAAGCATCATGGTCCTCTGAATGATAAAATTTCAACATGGTGATAATGCTAACAAAGGATCAGGTGTGTGCATATGATTAATTATCCTCATCTTGAAAGTAAGTTGAAAACGTAAGTAACTGGTGTTAAACTACATAGTTGGAGATCATCCCTCATAGCCAACCTGGATAGAGCCTTGCTGCTAGCAGGCGTCTATAGCCTTGGCAAGGTTATCTATACAATCTCCCTAAGTAGAGCCCCACTGCCAGCAGGCGTCTATAGCCCTGGTAGAGTTACTTAGATGGCCTAATTTTATTTCTTTTCTGATTTTCTTTTAAAATTCATATCTGATATCATCATGTCAGCTCATTTGTACAAGGTATAGTCACTTGCAGCTTTAGGTTGGAGATTGCACTGGTAACAAGGGAGTCCCTTTAGATTTTTCACTTAACACCTATACTAGTGTGTTCAACAAACCCAAGGCTGTTAGGTGTTTCATTGTGATGGATTCACTTTGACCAAGAAAAAGCACCCTGATGAAAAGACATCACAAACTTGATCATGAACACTTCTTAGAATGAATCATAACCTATGTTTAAATGTGATCTTATCATTTGAATCTTAACAACTTGATTATTGTCTGGGGTGATGAAGTGCATCATCCTGACTTACCAGAACAAGGTCTCAACCAACAAAACAAAACAAGCACAACAAACAAACTATACAAACAACTATACAAATATACATTATGATACATACTGACTGTCGTGAAGTCATTCAGGCCTGGAAATAATGTTTGAGGAATTGTCCATTGACTGGCAATGGGACATCCTCGCCTGTCAGGTTCTTAAGCCTATAAGTGCTATCTCCTAAGATCTTAGAAATCTGAAAGGGACCTATCCATAATCTATCAAACTTACCATGATCACCTTTCTTTTCATGGGCTTTATCCCACATCAGGACTAAATTAGATATCCTGAAAGCTTTAATTCTGGCTCTCTTGTCAAACCAGTGTTTGACAATAGCCTGATGCTTAGCAAATCGGTCAATCGCTTGACTCTATTTTTCTTCCAAGTGCATCAGTTGAAGTAACCTGACTTCCTATTTATTATCTATGCCTAGATATTCTTGGGCAAACTGTAGAGTAGGAATTTTCAAGTTTACAGGGAGGATAGGATCTACCCCATATACTAGTTGGAAGGGTGAGTTTCCTAATGCAATTTTCATTCTAGTTCTGTCTACCCATAAGGCATATTTCAGAAATGAGTTCCATTCCCTGGGGTTTTTCTCTATCAGTTTTCTTATGATACTCAGTAAATTCTTGTTGGTGGATTCTGCTAATCCATTCCCCTGGGGATAGTAGTTGGACGAAAACTTAAGTATGATCCCATGATCAAAAGCCCAACTTGACAATTTGGTGGAAATGAAGGCAGAACCATTATCACTTACCAATGCATAAGGAGTTCCATACCTGGTGATAATGTTGCCCTCCAAAAACTTAATGACATCATCTGCAGTGCAAGTTTTGCTGCTAGTAGCCTCAGTCCATCTAGTACAATAGTCAGTAATTGTTAGGACATACCTATGGCCTGAGGAAGACGGAGGATTGATCGGTCCTATGAAATCCATGCCCCATTGTGCAAATGGGTGCTCTTCCATTACTAGCTGCAATGGTTGCATAGCATATTTCTCTCTATTGGCAGCAACCTGGCAAACATGACAACATTTAACATGATCAGCCGTGTCTTTAAAAATTGTAGGCCAGTAATATCCTACCTTGAGGATTGCATGTGTCGTGGCCAATGCTGATCCGTGTGCCGTTCCAAACTTGTCATGTAACTCTGTCAAAACTTTATTTGCTTCTGGCTTCTCTAAGCATCTCAGGTATATTCCTTCATAATTCTTCTTAAACAAGGTTCCTCCCTTCATCATATACTTCTGGGATCTTATCTTCAAGGCTCTTCTCTGTGAAGCTTGCATTCTTGAAGGACATCTTCCGGTGATCAGGATGTGCCTGATGTCTGAATACCATTCTCTATTGTCTTTCTCATTGATCACATACTGCTGACTAATGATGTTTGGATCAGTTTCAGATATCATCTGACTTAGAGCTTGTCCTCTCACCAGCTTCATTAGTGTTATCTCCATGTCATATTCTTGTAATACAGTAATCCATTTGGCTCTTTTTTCACCAGGTTCACTCTGCATCAGCAGCATCTTGACTGCTGCATCTGGTACCATAGCAATCACTTTGCTTCTGAGTATGTAATGTCTAAATTTCTTTACTGCTCTGACTAATGCAAGTGCCTGTCTCGCAACATCTACATATCTCAACTCAGCATCCCTGAAAGGACAGCTCATGAAAGTAATTGGTTTCTCTTCTTTCTCTTCATTTCTTTGAGTTAACACTGCTGCAGAAGTATGTTCTGAGGCAAATGAGTAGATGTAGAAATCTCTTGTATAATCTAGACTAATGAGGACAGGAGCATCTGAAATGGCCTTCTTTATGTCTTCAAAAGTAGCCTTGGCTTCTGGTGTCCACTCAATTTGTGCATCCTTTTTCAACATGGCATTTAGTGGTCTGACAATCTCAGCAAAGCCAGTGATGAACTTCCTCACAAAATTTATCTTACCAAAGTAAGACTTAAGTTCCTTTTTGCTTCCTGGAAGTTGTAACTTCATAATAGACTCCACCCTGTCAGGATCGATGATAATTCCATCTTCTGTGATTAGGTGGCCTAATAACTTTCCTGTTGTGACTCCAAATATGCACTTCTTAGGATTCAAAGATATTCCATACTCTTCACATTTCTTCAGCACACTTCTGAGATCAGCAACATGATTTCCCCTTTCCTTAGAGAAAACCGTCAGGTCATCCATGTAGATGACTATACACTTTCCTATTAAGCCTCTGAAGGCTATGTCCATTGCTTGCTGGAATGTGGCTCCAGCATTTATAAGTCCAAATGGCATACGTCTATATGCAAATATACCCCACTTTGTGGTGAAGGCAGTTTTCAATCTGTCAATTTTATCAACCATCACTTGGTTGTATCCTAAAAAGCCGTCCAGGAAGGACATCATTTTGGCTCCATTTACAATCTGTAGAACTTCATCCAAGGAGGGCAAAGGATAATTATCCTTTTCTGATGCTCTGTTCAGGTTCCTGAAATCTACACATAACCTGATGTCTCCATTCTTCTTTCTGACTGGTACAAGATTTGCCACCCAAGTGGAGTGCCTTACAGGGAATATTATTCGGGCATTTAACAATTTCTTAACTTCTTCAAGGATAATTGGTTCAAGCAGAGCATTGACTGGCCTCTGCTTCTGTCTGAAAGGTTTTGCATCCGGCTTGAGAGGTATAGTATGAGTTATGACAGAGGTGTCATATGTCTTTAGCTCATCATAAGTCCATGCAATTACATGTATGTAATCTTTAAGGGCCTGAGTTATTCCTTCTAACTCTTCTGGTGTACAAACCTTACCCAATAAGATGTTTCTCTTGTCATCAGCTTGTCCAATATTCACGTGTGAATATTGACCTCCATCTGCCTTAGGCAGATCTTTATGTTTAAGCATATTATCTAGATCAAAAGCTCTTTCTAATTCAATCATACCTTTGGGAATTCTGTTGCTAGGCAGCTCTAATATCTCATCTTCTTCCCAGACATGATATTCCATACCATTCTCATCTATAATCTGAGCTTCAAATATGTCTCTGTTTGATATAAAGTCCAAGATGTGTTGATCATCATCAAACACCTGGAGATTAGTCACATTGTCAGGTACTAAAGGCACTGACACCAATTCTACTGAAAATCTCTTTAGACCAGATATAGACAGCAGTTCCAATGTACTGGCGGCCTGGGCGAGTGCATCTGCCCTCTGGTTCTATTCTCTTGGTACGTGAATGATATTAAAGGCATCAAAGTCTTCAATTAGGTCCCACACTCGATGTTTGTAATTTGATAGTTTTCTGTAGTTACAGGAGTAAATTCTTCTCACTTGCCTCACAACTAGTTCTGAATCCCCAAAGACATGCAAGATCTTCACTTTCTTCTTATGAGCAAACAACATTCCATGAATCAGAGCTTCATACTCTGCTACGTTGTTAGTACAGGGGAACTGTAGTCTGTAGGCCGCTAAGTAGGATTTTCCTGATGGATCAATGAGATCTATTCCTACCCCAGCACCTTGCTTAGATTTGGATCCATCAAACCTTAAGATCCAAGGCTTATCCTCAGTAGGACTTTTATCCTTAGCAGGATATCTATTTGGTCCTCCTTTCTTCTTTGCAGCTCTGGCTGCTGCTCCACCTGATATCCACTTTAACTTAAGGATGTCATCATCCTCAAGTTTCTTCTTTCCTTTATTTTGTGAGCCTGATGGATTTTCTGTTTTCTCTTCCATATCAGCAGGAGGATGATGTTTAGGATCTACAGCTGCATGCTTCTTCAAAATGTGTAAGCATAGTGAGCAAGTTGTTTCTGAGTGAGGTGCCTCATGCAGCCTACACCAACCTTTAATTAAAACCTCCTGGAGAGATTTACACTATCGTGTCATCTTCTCTATTTCTTTTACCAGAAATTCTTCAAACTTCGTCAGGTCACTACCTTTGTCTTCATCAGACAACTCATAATCTGGTTCCATGAAGCAATCGCTACCAGGAGTGATCTTTTCTTTTTCTGCATCATTTATCTGGTTGGACACCGGGATCTCTTCTGCTTTCAGGATATGATCTTCATCATGATCTGTCGACTCTTCTGTTCCTGCAGAAGACAGATAAGAATTAGTATCGTCATCATCATTAGATGTAGCACTCACCTCGGAATATGATGATGATGCCTCACTATATGTCTGCTCTAGTATCATCATGTCTAAGCATGGTTCACAAGTCTTTTCTAAGTGTGCTTCGCCGTGTAATCTGCACCATCCATCAATCAAAATATCATTAGCAGGTATATTTAATAATTGACAACGCTCTACCTGAATAGATAAATGCATCTCAAAATCTCTGAAGTGATCTATTTCGTTCTCATTATCTGGATCCTTGTCAGGTTCCATACTTGGCATGTCCTCATGATAATCATCATCATGATGATGATGAACATCAAGCATCAGGATCTCCTCTATTTTAACAGTCTGCGACCTGATGTAATAAACTCCAGGTTCAATGTTTACGTACATGATCTCATTTGTTTTGTTATATTCCATGATCATATGTTTCATCCTAGGCTCAGCATCAATCCTGATCTGATTAGGTATACCTTTCCATGGCAACCACATGTGACTGAAATCTATGGACATATATCTGTTAAGCGTCTTAGACCAGTCCCGGCTAAGCAACATCCCATAAGTATCAGGTATGTCAACTACCTGAATGTCAATGTAATACTGGATCCTAGGATCAGATGCTAACTGCATGTGAATGTGAGTTAGTTCTCCTACTACACTTACTTCTGTCTTGTCCAGTTGAGTGACCTTCTTTAAGGATTTAGCCGGATGCAGTCCTAAAGAATTACATATTGACAAAGGCATAACATTCGTTGAGGCTCCGGAATCCACCAGACAGTTGTGCAAGTTTTTGCTGAACATCCTTATGGTGAGGAGAAATGGAGGTGATTCAGTTTTATCTCTATACAAGGTCATGTGGGAGGTTTCAGCAGCTTGGACTGTAGCTGACACTTTAGGCTTGATAATATTATCCTTAGCAGCATGATCTTTGCCATTGGATTGACTTGAAAGATGACTATCCTCTTTAGGAGCAGGATCATCTAGTGACTTCATGAATGCCTTTTTGATGGCAGGAGTTTTCAGTAACTCCGATAAGGACAGGCTGATCTTGATTTTCTTCATTTCATCAGCAAAATAGCTGACTAACTTGTCAGGCTCCTGAGGTGCATTTACGACCTTTGTTACTGTGTTTTGAGGAGACAAGTATTGAGCATTCACCTTAGGGAACCCAGGGTTATTGCTAGCTTTAGGATCTGGAGGTGTATTGAAGTTGTTTGGAGGTAGAGATGATGTCAATGGACCAGCAGGTCTGTTGGCACTACTTCTCAGGTTATAATTGTGCTTACCAGGATATTGCTGCTGATATGCATGTACTTCCTCATGCTCTCTTGCAGGTTCATTTTCATCCTCAAAGGGGAAAACATAATTTGTTTCAAAGGTTAAGGCAGATTCTCACAGGTCTAATCATAACTCTGATGAGGTTGATTAGTGTACGTTTCTAGCACAAAAGCTGAGTCATATCTACAAGGAACTATCTCATTTCCTTCTGCCTGAGGGGGATTTCCAGAAGTGTTAGACACTTCAGTCTGAAAGATGCTGGCAGCAATCCTAAATTGCGGACAATATAATTCTGCATGTGCATTTGTATTGTGGATCCTACACCAATTGGTAAGGGCTGCCTCAGCAAGATTGACTCTAGTAGTCTGTTTAGCTTCACCCAAAGGCTGATTGTCTAGGGGTGATGGTAATGAACCGTTATTTGGCCTGGAGTTCCATATTCTGGGCTGTTTAGGAGGATTATTGTTGTTTCCACCATTATTGTTGAAGTTATTGTTGTTATATCCTCTGTCAGGGTAGTTTGGTCTGTCATTGGAATAATTTCTGTTCTGACCTGACTGGGAATAAAAACCCTGATTTCTCAAATGTGTTACTTCTGTGGTGAGTTTTCTCAACTGAGCAGAAATTTCTTTGATTTCTTCCTTTTCCTCTTGAGCTTTGGCAACTACATTTTCAGTCTGAGGCTTGAAAAAAGAGGATCCATGGTTACTGTTGGATAGATCAGTACCCTGAGGTGTCTGAGCATGTGCAGGATATTGTGGTAGTTGGCCATTTCCATTAGGAGGAGGCATAATGCTCAATGGCGGTACTTGCAAAGGTGCAGGCATGACTACTGGAGGTATCACTGCTCCATTTGGATATTGTGCAGGATATTGTGGAGGATACGGTGCAGGATGTAATGCATGATATTGTGACTGCATGCCAGGCAAGGTAGGGAATACTATATTTGGAGTAGGGGCAGGTATCAACTGCTGATTTACCTTGATAGCTTCTTGAAAAGCTCCTGTTAATGTAGTGATCTCTAGATGTGTTCTCTTGATGAACATGGAAGTTAATGGATCCAGGACTGAATAATAGATACTCCTAGCAGCAGCATCAGCTACTACATATGGGGCAACTAGCTTGGACAACATTTTCTGGAACCTAGCATTGAAATTAGCATTAGGCTCATTCTCAAATCTTTTGATTGTAGCAAACATGTGATAATTCATGGATGGATCAATAGGGACCTTGAACCTGTCAAGAAAAGCTTTCTCTAAGACAGCCCATGAACCAACAGAGGATTGGCCCAGACTGATGAACCAATTATAAGCCTCTTCCCCTAAGGAAAAAGGAAATAATCTGCACACCACATCCTGATGTTCTATTTTGGCTCTGCAGCAAGCTTCTTTAAATGTCCTGATATGATCATCAGCATCTTGATAAGGATGATATTTTGGACAAAGTTTGTCTGGATTCTTTGGTAACTCATGATATGCATTAAATGTCAAAGGTGACTCTGCTGCAAAGAAAGACATTGCAGCCTGAGGGGGCTAAACTGGTGGTGCAGCTGGCTGAGTTTGAACTAAAGGCACACCCTGAGGTTGAACAGGAGGTGTCACAGATATACCAGAAGGTATTTGCAAACCAACAGGAGTTACAGGAGGAGGTCCTGGTGAAGCTTTAGATGCACTAGACCCTGGAGTATGATGAATGTCTACAGTCCTAGGTCTGAAACCTCTAACAGGTAATTCTTCAAAAATTTCACTAGGTCTAGACCTGGTATTTATCCTGTGAGCCAGGATTTCTTAATTTGGAGGCAAATTGGCTGAAACTTTGCAAATATTGGCTGGATTCCGCCGGATGAGGTGATATTTGCGGTCAGATGGCAAATCAGATTGGATATTTATGAAATATTTACGAAGGTACTGCAAATATGACAAGATATTGGGGTATCTTGACCCGTAACACAAGATCTCAAGTGTCTCCGGCCTAAATTCTTCAAAATTTTGAACAAATTTACGTATCTTTGACCGATATTAGTGAATTCACAACGATCTACTGTAAAGCTTGCAATATTTACGTGAGATCTAGAAATCTTTACATAGAATGAACACGTACAAACTTCTCACAGTAAATATTTACGTAATTTACTGAAATTCACAGGCGGTTACCTTACTCTATGCGTCATCAAACCTGAAAATAATGATGATGAGCATGGTTTTCTGGACTTGCCCTCCTTCTAGCGCCAATTTATGTTGGTCATGATGTTAGTCACAAACAAACATAGAATAAAAGTACACATTAACCTTTATTCATCTTGAAAGATACAGTGAATTCAGAAAATTCATGATCCCAAGTCTCCGGTGATTAGGTCTTAATCGACTGATGTTACTCAGTAGTTAATGTGAATTGTTGTTTCCATTTTGGGGCCTTACGTGAAAATGTACCATCATCATGACGTTCCTGCAGAAATTCCTTACAGAGAAGTCAAATTATGTAGTTATTTGATGAAAAGAAGTAAAATATCTCAATCTTTGCATGATATTTTCAATTGTGTACGCTTAGTGTTCAAATATGCTAAGTAATTTGTGATTATCTACGAGATGTCTGCATATTTTGGGTTGTTTGCTTAAGATTAGCAGTTATTTGCAATTGTGATGGTGAGATGCTCTGAAATTGGAAGAAATTAAAGGAAATACTTCTAATTAAGTTGAACCTTTAGCTTTTGATCCACATACATGCTTGATACTGTCATGAGGAGAAGAAATCAAACCATATGTTCACCAGGACATTCCACAGCTAGATACAGTTGATGCAAACTTCTGAGAATAATGAATGAAAACAATACATGCAACATGATGAGCACTCCAAGGGATGCAGCTAATCAAAGCACATATCTAGAACTCAAGCACAGATTACTCAAGATTTATGAAGATTTGTAATCAAAATACTCTTCCCTTTCATTAAGTATGCAAAAGACATGTACATATACAGCAGCTTTGAAATGAGCCATGAATATTTCAGCAAACAGATTTTAATTAAGTTTCGAATGAATATAACAAGGCATTCCACCACCTTTATAGAATAAGGTGAGGAATCCGTTACAAAAGATCTACGGATCTGATATGTCAATTCAAATCAATGGTCATCATTTCATGACTTGTCAATTTTACAAAATGGCACAAGTTGCCAGCTGGCAACTATCTATATTACCTATGCAAAATATTCCCCTTCATGATGTATCTCCATCATGTTCTTCAGCTGATTCATGTGGGTCATCATCATGTGCATCGCTTCCTGAACCTTCACTATCCTGATGATGGTGCTGCTGCATATGGGGTTGCATGCTGCTCTGGATCTGTTCATATGACTGCACAACCTGATCTATTCCTCCACCATCTTGAGTCTTTGCCTTGATAATGGCGTGCTTGTGTGCCTCATACTTATCCCTACTGTTATCCAGCTTATTTTCCCTATCCTGCAATGTCTCACTGTAGGTCTCCATCTTGACCTTGATTCTCATTATTTTATTTATCACTTCTTCTGTCAAGTGGATGAGTGGACCATCATCCTCCATTTGGAAGTTACTGCGCAGAGCCTTAAGGGCAGAGTCTTCATCTTGATTCTCTATTTTTCCCTCTACTTTGCCTTCTACTGTTTCTAGCATGTCTGCCTCAATGCCCATTAAATCACGTAGCCTCATGCTGATCTCCCTCAGCTTATTATTGCATCTCTTGAGTACTCCGCATTCAAACTGCACATCCTTGTACTAGATGTCTATTAATAATGCAGTATTATTATTCAATACCTGCTTACTAATAAGCAGTTGTGGGTTTATCTTCCTTATTTCTCCCAACAGGCTGAGGACTTTCTCTAGTTTATAAGAACTTTTCCTGGTCTGCATCTGCAATTTGTCCACCTTGGTTTTAGAGTCACTTAATATGCTCCACCTCTTCAAAGAACCCTTCATTATTTCTATAGCATCATCCAATGTGGATGACATCCATTTTCTTATTACGGATGCCTCATGTTTCATGAGGTCCAGTTTATTTACCTCCTCCTAAGAAATGGCAGTCAATGGAACTGCAGCTTCACTTGTAGTATCATCAGGATTGGTTAAGCCTTTAATGTATGCATGCAACTGAGCAATGTGCTCTTTATGTTGCTTATTTTTCTCCTTCTCTCTTTTCACTTTCTAAATTAGAGAGTCTATGATGTCTTTTCCCTCTTGACCTTCCTGCTCTTCATTGGTAAAACCCAAATCAACTGTACTGATCTAAAATTCATCGACAGTGATCTTGCCTTTCTCCTTCTCTACCGCAAGTACAGCAATTTGTGCGGTCCTTCTCCCTGTCGCCGGATCTCTTTTGATGGCCGAAGTCATTCTGGCCTTTCTCCTGGGCTTCATTATATCCGCGGAGAACAGGGTGGAGACGTCGAACTCTTGGATTTCAAGTTCCTCCTCAACATTTACCTCCTTTTCTAACCATGGAGGCACTTGATCATGCTTTTCAGCATCATGATGCTGTTCACCCCTATCTCCCGTTTCTATCAACAAGTGTTGTGGAGATGGTGATTTTTCCTTTTCTCTCTCTTGATGCTCACCTTGCTGCTGATCCTATGGTGCCATCTCCTGATGAGGAACTTCCTTTTCTGGGGGAGCATCTTCTCTGTGTGGGGAACCCTGCGGTGTACCTGTATGTAGATCATGATGATCATGATCTTTCTCCATCATTTCTTCACCTGTCCCCAGTTCTTCCCCTTGTGGAGGTTGATCATCCTCCTTTTGTTTCTCTATTTCTGGTGGTATGTCCACCGTATATGATATCATAGGATCTGCCTAAGGTGATGGCATCTGTTCTGCAGCCGCTACTTGTTCTGTGCCTGCACTATCCACCTCTTGTGCCTTAGCAGCTGGATCCTCTATTTCTTCCTTCTTCTCATCAGCCTTTATTTCTTGGACCTCCACTATAGCAGGTCCTGCTGATGTATCCTGTGGGCTTTGCTGGCCTGATTCAAGAGCATGACCTTCTGCTTCTACCATCTCTATCTCCTCTGTTAGGTGGCCCTTATCAGGTGATCATGCTGGCTTCTTAGGACTTGCATCCTGTTTCTCTATCAAGTCTACCACTACAGGACTTGTCACCTCAGCGATCAGTGTATCCAGCCCTATGTCTTGAGCTACCTGCTCCAGGCTCTTTTCTAGTTCTGGGCTCTTTTCTCGCTCCGCTTCTGCTTGTTTCATCTCCTCAAGTACTGTTTGAACCGTTGGAGGCTTGTGAGGAGTCACACTTGCATCAGCAGCAAGTGTTTCCATTTCTTGTGCAGTCACATCCTGCACCACCTCATCATCAGACAAATTGATTGTCTCTTCCAGCGAGACATGTCCTTCCGCTTGTGTCTGAGATGCTTCCTTTTGTTGCTCTTCAGCAAGTTCAGTCTTGAACTTGACAATGGTAGGAAGTGGAACATTGTGCTGAAGTTCCTTCGGCGCTTCACTACCTGCCCCTTGTAATTGTGCTGGGGGTTGACTTATCTCACCTCTCATGGAGGTTCTTGGTTTCTTAGGTGTGGTGGGAACCAACACCTGCGAAGCTCTTCTCTTTCTTCTTATTATTAGTGGAGCTTCCTCCTCTTCTTCAGGCTCCTCCTCCATGAGGATATCTTTGCCTGGTTGTTTGGATGACTGACCCACTTCTTGGGTCTCTGTGATTCCAGCCTCTGATGTCTTGGTTTTCTTGGGCTTTGGAGGAGAATCTGATTCTAATCCTGATTTGGCTGCCTCCTCTGCTGTGAATACTGCTCTTTCAATTATGACCCCTTTGGGTCCTTTTTCCACCTTCTTGCCCCTTGGGGCCCTTTTGCTAGGCTGTTGTGGTGGAGGGATCCTCTCTCCCTTAGTCTTCCTCTTCTCTAGCAGGAAGTCGTCATATTCATCTGCAGGGATGTCCTACCCCTTCTTCTTGTTGTCCACCGTGATGGCAACACCCTTCTTCTTCAATGCCTCTACCTGTGCATCTACCCAAGCTTGGGTCAAGTGTAAAGTTCTACCAAAGAATGGGTCTAAGGACACATCCTCCTGCATGGTGAGGTCAGGTGCAAAGATGGTATCATTATAAATCTTCTTCTGCTCATATTCGTCTGCCATTATCCTGCCATCATCATTCTTTAGCTGTTGAGGGAGGGAGATGCAGTCAAACGTTCTAATCTGGTTCAGAGTCAACCTCTGATACCTCCTCCTCCTGGCTTCTGCCTCATCTTCGCAGTCAGGCCAAAAATCTTCTAGGTGCCTCTGGTGAATAGGCTTTCCTAGGATCTTCTGTATTCTACCGTAAGGATCATATGGTCTGGTTATTGGAAAAGGTAGTAAATTCATCTTGTTCAGGGTGACCATCACCTTCTTTATATTGTCAGAGTCAGGGCACATGTAGTTGCCAATTCTAACTGGGAACAAAATTGGTGGCAGCTTCTTGGCATCCTTATACATCTGTATCATGGAGAAGCCCTGCCTGATAAATTCCACTAACACTACTGCATCAGTAGGATATCTTGGCAGCATCAGGGGATGCCCTTCAAAACCTTCCATCCTGATATAGGAAAAGGTGGCAAATTATATGTACCATGCCCCATGCCTGTATACTGCCTCTTGAGCCTCCATGCTCAGTCTTTTAGTTCTGTCATCTTCCATGGTCCTTACCAGATGCATAGAAAATGCATCATTGACCAGTTTGTAGTCCTTGAGATAATTAGTCCTTTGCAGCTGGGGATGATGATCCCAGATATAGGCTGTATTTGTGCCTGTGAGATTTCCATCTGTTACCAGGGCATCAAAAGTGCCCCTATAAGCACAAGAATACACGATATAAGAGGTCATGTAGAATGCACAATATGAACCTCCCAGGTTCATCAGTTGCTCATGCAGAGCATCACTTATTATTTGGCCCCACAGTGGCTTGATGTCTGCATATAGACACATCATTATTATGCTGTACATCTAATCTCTAAATTCACCAGTATCAGACTGGCCAGTCACCTTGTTCAGTAGGGCAATCACGTACTGATACTCCTCATTGAAATCAAACTTGAACATGTGCACAGGAAGCTTGGCCGCTGCATTGTATGTGCTGTTCTCAGCCCGCCAAGCATACATGTTCTTTCTGGCCACCTTTTTGTTGGCCTCGTATTCTCTTTCAGACTTCTTCAGGTCTACACTCTTTACCTTACTGCCCATTGGCAGTCCAAATGTCCGGGAGAGACCTTTGATGGATAGGTCTGCATATACCCTCCCGTGCTTCACCACCTGCCTCGTCTGAGGGTTATAATTCCAGGCGCATTCAATGACTAGCTCTGGAGACTCCATGGAGTATGGGAAGCCAGCAGCGTTCCACATACCTGATACAAACACTGCGTCCAGCACAGGACTCTTGTCATGTCCATAATTTAGCTTGGCTGACCAGGCCTCTAGGTTATAAATCCCCTGATGGGTGTCTGTAATTGCCCCATATTTGAACAGGACCCCTCTCTGAGAAGAGAACATAGGCCTACTGAATTCCTCCTGATTCTTGACTAAGCATTTTTCAGCCATGGGTACCTGCAATTTACAACATTTCTTCTCACAATAGGGATATGCATGCATACATATTGCAAATATCATGCCTATTGCATCAATTTCACATTACTTACTTACATGGATACATAACCAGAACTTACAACATCATTTAGAAACAACATGATGAGGGTTTCAGTTCACTTACCTAGTTATGCAGATTTTCCTTTATACCAATATATCATCAAGACGCTCTTAATTCAATTGCTGATCACTTCCTTCTTTCTATCTGTGAGCTCGAATTGCGCAACGGTAGCTGTTATGCGGATATGGAGGCTAGTGCTCTGTAAAACAATTTTAACACAGGTAAACGTAACAATGGCGATTGAATTACCTTTTAACCTCGCAGTTAGGGTAAATTTAGGGCACTCTGACAAGTTAGATTGCAATCTTTGATCATTCGTGCGAAAACTCAGGATCTCGCCAGGTATTTCATTGGGTTCCGGGGTCGGCGGGAATCACCTACCATATCTGCACGCATTTAATGATAATGGCAGAAAAGGGAGTGGGGGGATATCCAAATGACAAGATATCATGAGGGCAGGATGATATTCACGAATATCAGGTTGAGCTTCAATATCATCCTCCCTAGTCTTGAAATTGTTATCGCGACAAGATTCGGGTAACAATGCACCCTTTGTTTACATTTTAGCACATCAGGAGGATATTTCGGTTTATCGGGTGATGTTTCAAAAAAATGATGATGATGAGACAAGCTTGCTCATCCTCCTTTCTGAATATCAGGATGATGTCATCATGATATTCGTTCTTTGTATCGGAAATGCTTCATGACGTCATCGTCATATTGGGCGAACATGATCATGTTTACAAAATATCCTGTCGAAATGTAAATATGATGATGATGACATCAGGATGTTTGTTTCTTCATTTATCATATTCAGATGATGTCATCAGGATGTTTGTTAAGGGTGATATTTCGCGTCAGGATGATATTAACGAATATCGGGTTACTTTTCAAAACATGATGTTCGCGGTATAAAAGACCGCTTGACGGGAAAGACTTACTACCATTTAAAGTTGACGTCCGGATATTTGAGCTGTAGGATATATCAGGGGATGTCTCAAATATGATGATGATGTTCAAAACATGACTGGGATTATAAAATATGACCCCCCCTCTTGCGAATATCAGGTTTGACCAAGACTTTGACTATTCATAACTCTCACATCCTGATGAATATCAGGGTGATGTAAAAGGCAAACCTACATGAAATTTAATGTTCTTTCAGAATATGAGGTCACCGATAGGAAATGCAAATTTTGACAAACTGACCTCATAATGATGACTTACCCCATCCTGACTCAACGTGATGATGCACTTGACTGATTTTTACCAAACCGCCAGAAAGCAAGAAACACAAACCAAGCCAAAAGAAGTTGGGTCCCTGTTTTGCCAAGTCAAAATGGGGCGTGTTGTGTAACCACACAACAAGAAGGTGATTTCCTAACTTATTCCTCATGACGGGGATCCTATTGTATCTCTTCTTGCTGAGGGGCCTCCTTCTGTGGGGGAGGATCCTGTGGAATGTCCACATGATGATCATGTGCTTGATCTTGCACTCCTCTTTCACAGTCTCATCCACCTTAGTGTTTTCCTCATCTTGAGGCATATTAACATCTATGGCTGATGTCTGAGTGTCTAGCCTTGGTGCATCACCCTAATCTTAGGTCAAATTTTGTTCCATACTTGATGCACCAACATCTTGTTTCTTAAGGTCCTCATGACCTGATTTATCTTTCTCCTATATTTCCTCAAGTCTAGGCAGCATCTTCACCTGATGTATCTTTATCACCCTCGCGCTTTTGTTGGACTTCAACTATCTTTGACTCAATGGGTATCTCATGATGTTGCTGGCCCATATCTGGAGTATTGCTCTCTTCTCTTGCCTACTTGGCTACTTCAACATTCTCTATTACATCAAGTGCACCTGCTTTGTCTTTGGGGCTCACATCCTCCTTGTATGTCAAATCTATAACTGCTGGGCTGGTCACCTGATCTACCAACTTGTCAAGCTCGATTTGTTAGCCTACCCTTTCTGGGCTACTCTCTTTTTCTTCTTGAGCTATTTTCTTCACTTCCTCCAATACCACCATCTGTACTAATGGGGTGCCATGTGGAGTCATGTGGGTACTGGAGGTGAGGGGTTCCATCCTCTAAGACGCTACATTTTGCACAACTTCATCATCTGATAGGTCCACGATGTCTTCCAAGGAGAAGGGAGCACCCTGACCTGCTTTGAAAGTCTCTTTTGCTTGTTCCTCTACTCTCTCCATTTTAAACTTGATTATGGTGGGAAGTGGCACATCATGTTGCATCTCCTTCCTAAACACTTCTCCACCAGCTCCCCTCAATACTATAGGATCAGCCCTGATATCACCCCGCATGGATGTTCTTTTCTTCTTGGGTGGTGACATCAGGGGCACCACCCTCCTCTTCTTGCTGACCATCATAGGGTCATCACCTGTAGGCTCTTTTTCTACCTGAGCTTCCTCAAAAGCAATATCCTCTTCTACCCCTTTCTGTGAGGTTTGGCCCTCTTCTTGTACTTCTGCAGTGTCTACAGCTGCCTCAGAATCCTCTTTGTCTTTAGTTTGTCTATCAAAGGCAGTGCAGATGAGGCGGATGCCTGTTTTGATGTTGATGCACCTACAGCTAGTATGGTAATTCTTTCGATTATCACCCCCTTAGGCTCATCATCAATTTTCTTTCCTCTAGGGGGACCCTTCCTCTATTTTTGAGTGGGTAGTCTCTCTCCATTTGATTTCCTTTTCTCATTAAGGAAGTCATCGTACTCCTCATCATTTAGTTCTTGCCTTTTCTTCTTGGCATCAATAGTAAGGGCTACACCCCTTTTCTTCAATCTGTTTATCTGTTCATCTACCCAAGCTTGTGTTAACTATAGCACCCCACCTATAAACTGATCCAAGGAAATATCCTCTGGTTGTGTTAGATCAGGGGCAGAGATGGTGTCATTGTAGACCTTCTTGTCTTCATATTCATTTGACATCATTTTTCCATCATCTTTCTTCAGTTGTGCTGGCACTGGGATGCAGTCATATGTCCTTATCTGGTTCAAGGTGAGCCTCTGGTATTTTCTTCTTGTCACCTTAGCCTCATCCTCACAATCTATCTAGAAATCCTCTAGATTCTTCTCATGTATAGTTTCCCCATTATTTTCTACATCCTTCCATAGGGGTCATAAGATTTAGCCAATGGAAATGGCTGCAGATACATCAGTTTCAGACCTCCTATGACATGCTCTATGCTCTATGAATCTGAGTACATGTACCAGCCCATAGACACCAGAAATAGTACTGGAGGTATCTTCTTTTGTGCTTTATATGCCTCCACTATGGTAGACATTTGTCTTAGAAACTCCATCAAGACCACCCCATCAGTAGGGTACCTTGGTAGCATAAGGGGCTGATCTTCAAATCCTTCTATTCTTAAATAAGATAAGGTGGCATATTGGATGAACCAGGCCCCATGCCTGTAAACAACTTCTTGAGCCTCCATGCTCAGTCTCTTGGTTCTGTCTTCCTCCATTGTTCTGACTAGATGCATAGAGAATGCATCATTCACCAATTTGTAATCTAGGAGGTAATTCTTTCTCTGTATCTGAGGATAGTGATCCCATATATGGGCATCATCTACACCACCGCTAACCTTGCCCACTGTAATCAATACATCAAAGGTTCCCTTTTAGGCACATGGGTACACAACATATGAGGTCATGTAGAATGAGCACTCTTGACCTCTCAAGTTCCTCATCTCTTCATCCAGTGCGTCACTGATGACCTTGGCCCATAATGGCTTGTTATCTTTATAAAGGACCATCTGGATGATTCCAAACATCCAATTCTTAAAATTTCTAGCATGAGGCTAACCTGTCATCCTGCTGAGTAGGGAAATCATGTACTAGTACTCATCATCAAAATAAAATTTATACAGGTGGATGGGCAACTTAGTCAAGGCAGTGTAGGTGCTGCTCTCTGACCTCCACTGGTACATCCTCTTCCTTGCATTTTTCTTATTGTTATTATACTCTGTCTCCAGTTTATGCAGATCCACACTGACCACCTTCTTTCCAACTGGCAGATTGAAAGTTGATGTGATGCCCTTAATTGAAAAGTCAGCATATACTCTTCCATGCTTCTCCACCCGCCTGGTCTAAGGGTTATAGTTCCTGGCACATTCAACCACTAACTCTGGGGTCTCCATGGCACAAGGGAATCCAACTGCATGCCACATTCCTAATACATATATTGCATCCAAAAGGGTGTTATCTTTATCATGATCTATTTTTGTGGACCATACCGCCAGGTCTATATCTCATTGGTGAGTGCCACCAATGACGCCATACTTGAATTGTACTCCCTCAGGTTGAACAAATACGGGCTTAATAAATTCTGCATTAGACCTGTTCTGTCTAAGATCCGCCATGGAATCCTACAATAAACATGCCTTGTCTTACCATACAACATCCATATGTATTCATACAATATTATATATCTCTACAACATCATGCATACTCTATTCATTACTCTTTACTTCATCATGATATGCATACTTACAGATTCAAACCACAAGAAGGAACATACTACTTGAATGTGTAGATAATGACAATAGGAGGCTTTTCAATTACTTACCTGATAGCACTTTTCTCCTGGGTTAGGTGGATGATTACGGAAAAGGGCTGCAGATGTTGAGGATCACCCATTCCATTATGTTGAGAGATCTGGTCCATTCACAGGTAGCTCTAATGAGGGTTTGACTTCTCTGCTCTGTAATTTCTCATTTTTTTGCAAGGTAAATGAAAATAACCTTGGAAAGATACATTTAAACTCATTCATAGGGCAAATTAGGGTAAAACTATGTTAAATGGATTGAATCCTTTGATCTTTTGTAGAGAATCCATGGATGATGCCAAGTGTTTGAATTACATTCGCAATCGGCGGGAATCCATCTACCACATTTATGTGCATTTAATGTTAGGAAATGGGAGGGGTGATCTTTGAAAGATTGGGTGATATTCAAAATATTACCCCCTCTGGATAAAATGACCCCTTGCTTTTGAGAGGTAAAACTAATGCAAAGGAATCAGGTGATGTGGTCAATGTTGACCACATGTATATCGGGTCATGAACTTAAGATTAGGAGATGTTTAAAATATGACCCTGCAAATAAAATGACCCCCTTTGAAAAAGATCAAGGTGATGTCATTGTGTCGATGACTTTGTTTAAGCATTTATTGTAATGATGTCACCATCATATTATTGAACATGGTGGGCATCGGATATACACCTCTGCGGGGTAAAATATAATGATGACTTCATCATCATGGTGATTTTCTTCATTCGTTGGGTTTTGATGACGTCATCACCATATTGGCATAGGGTGATATTTTTTGACGAGGGTGATATTCGTAAGATGATAGATATTAAAAATATGACCCCTACAAAATATATAAAGTTGTTTGACGGGCAGATAACAACCACTACATAAAATTGACGTCCAGACCTCACAGACCAACTAGTTATCAGGTGATAAACTCATATCGAGGTGATCTTATATAATGTGACTAATGTTTGAAATATGACACCCCCTTCAGAATATTAGGTTTGATTGA
Organism: Cunninghamia lanceolata; assembly: GCA_027924645.1. NCBI lineage: Eukaryota > Viridiplantae > Streptophyta > Pinopsida > Cupressales > Cupressaceae > Cunninghamia > Cunninghamia lanceolata. Next base: position 9,806,416 of record BSBN01000112.1, on the reverse strand, counting down.
AACTTTGACTTACCATAACTTTCTCCCCTTTGAGAATTTCAGGGTGATCCAAAAGGTAAACCTGCATGGAATTTCGTGCACTTTCCAACCATGAGGTTAATGATTTGAAATAATGACTTTGGCAACTAACCTCATCATGGTGACCTATCTACCCCTGTAGGGTTACTTGCATGACCTAATTTTACAAGACCATCCAAAGCAAAAAACAACAAGCCAACGTAGCAAAAAAAAAGTTGGGTCCCTATTTTGTCAAGTCAAAATGGGGCATGTTGTGTAACCACACAACAACTTGCCACCAAAGAACATAACTAAATTCCAATGATTCAAGTGATGTGATCACATTCTAATATAGTATTCTAACTCCTAAGTATAAGTATTATAATCTTTCTGAATGATAGGATTTCCTCATGGCAACAATGCTAACAAAGGATCAGGTGTGTGCAGATGATTAATTATCCTCATCTTGAAAGTAAGTTGAAAACATGAGTATCTTATGTTAAGCTACATAGTTTGGGAGCATCCCTCATAGCCAACCTAGATAGAGCCTTGCTACTAGCATGCATTCATAGCCCTGACAAGGTTATCTATGCAATTCTCCTAAGTAGAGCCCCACTGCCAGTAGGCATCTATAGCCTCGGTAGAGTTAGTTAGATAGCCTAGTTTTTATTTCTTTTTTTGGATTTTCAATATTTATCTCTATATTCATATGATATCATCATGTAAGCTTAATGTACAAGGCATGGTCACTTGCTGATTTAGGTTGGAGATTGCATTGGTAGCAAGGGAGTCCCTTTAGCTTTTTCACTTAACACCTATACTTATGTGTTCCACAAACCCAAGGCTGTTAGATGAGTCATTGTGAAAGAATCACTTTGGTAAAGAAAGGGCACCCTGATGAAAACATATCATAGACCTGATCACCAATATTTCTCAAAATGAGTCATAACCTATTTATGAATTTGTTCTCATCACTTGAATATTAACAATTTGGTTATTTTCTTTGGGTGATGAGCTGTATCATCTTGACTAACCAAAACAGAACCTAACAAGCAAACAAACAAAACAAAATAGAACTGTACAAACAACTATACAAATATGCACACTATGATACACATGACTTACATGACACTATTTTAGGCTTGGAAATAATGCTTGAGAAATTGTCCATTAACTGGTAATGGGACATCCTCACCAGTTAAGGTCTTTAGCCTGTAGGTGTTGTCTCCTAAAATTTTTGATACTTGAAAGGGACCTATCCAAAGTTCATCAAATTTACCATGGTCTCCTTTCCTTTCATGTGCCTTATCCCACATCAGGACTAAATCTGAGATTCTAAAAGCCTTAACTCTGGCTCTTTTGGCAAACCAACACTTGACAATAGCTTGATGTTTAGCAAATTGATCAATTGCTTTATTCCTTTTTTCTTCTAGGTGCATCAACTGAAGCAACCTAGCTTCTTGTTTGTTATCTATGCCTAGATATTCTTGTGCAAATTACAATGTGGGGATCTTTAGGTTAACAGGGAGGATAGGATCCACCCCATATACTAGGTGAAAAGGAGAATTTCCTAATGCCGCCTTCATCCTGGTTCTATCTACCCACAAGGCATACTTCAGTAGGGTGTTCCACTCCCTTGGGTTCTTTTCTATCAATTTCTTTATGATGTTCAATAAATTCTTGTTTGTGGATTCTGCTAGTCCATTCCCTTGAGGATAGTAATTTGAGGAAAATTTCAAGATATTTCATGGTCAAAAGCCCAACTTGATAATCTCATTGAAGCAAAGGTAGACCCATTATCACATACTAAAGCATATGGAACCCCATACCTGGTTACTATGTTGCTTTCTAAAAACTTGATTATATCCTCGGCATTACATGTCTTATTGCTGACAGCTTCAGTCCACCTAGTACAATAATTAGTAATAGTCAAAACATACCTGTGGCCTAAAGATGATGGAGGATTGATAGGTCCTATGAAGTCCATTCCCCATTGAGCAAATGGGTGCATCTACATCACTGGCTGCAAAGGCTGAGCAGTATATCTTTCTCTATTTATCGCAACCTGACACATATGACAACATTTGATGTGTTCAGTTGTATCTTTAAAAATAGTGGACCAATAATACCCTACCCTGAGGATAGCATGAGCGGTAGCTAAGTATGATCCATGTGCAGTTCCAAACTTGTCATGTAATTCTGCTAGCACCTTAGTTGCTTCTTGCCTCTCTAGGCATATTAGGCATATTCCCTCATAGTTCTTCTTGAAAAGGACTCCTTTTATCATGTATTTCTATGATCTTATTTTTAAGGCTCTCCTCTGTGAAGCCTACAATCTTGAAGGACATCTTCCAATAATCAAGATGTGCCTGATGTCTGAATACCATTCTCCATCTTCCTTTGTATTTATGACATACTGTTGGCTCATGATGTTAGGATCAATTTCTAATATCATCTGACTCAATGCTTGTCCTCTTACTAATTTCATAGGTGTTATGTCCATATCATACTCTTTGAGGATAGTAATCCATTTGGCTCTCTTCTCACCTGGTTCACTTTGCATTAAAAGCATCTTCACTGCTGCATCTAGTACTACAACGATCACCTTACTTCTCAAGATGTAATGTCTGAACTTCTTGACTACTCGAACCAGGACAAGTGCTTGTCTTTCAACATCCATGTATCTGAGTTCTGCATCTCTAAAAGGACAACTCATGAAGGCTATAGGATTTTCTTCTTTAGCCTCATTTCTTTGTGTTAATACTGCTGCAGATGTATGCTCTGAAGCAAATGAATAAATATAGAAATCTTTGGTATAATCTAGACTGATTAGAACAAAAGCATTAGATATGGCTTTCTTGATATCTTCAAAAGCTGCTCTAGCTTCAGGTGTCCACTCAATTTTGGAATCCTTCTTGAGCATGGCATTCAATGGTTCGATGATTTCTACAAAGCCAGTAATAAACTTTCTAACAAAATTAATCTTACCAAAATAAGATTTGAGCTCCTTCTTACTTCCAGGAAGTTGTATCTTCATGATTGATTCTACTCTCTCAGGGTCTATGATGATCCCATTCTCTGTTATTAGGTGACCTAATAACTTCCCTGTGGTTACCCCAAATATGCATTTCTTAGGGTTCAGGGATATTCCATAATGTTCACATTTCTTTAACACCTTCCTGAGGTCTTCTACATGATTTCCTCTCTCTTTAGAGAAAATTGTCAAGTCATCCATGTATATGACTATGCATTTACCACTTTGGCCTTTGAAGGCTATATCCATTGCTCTCTGGAATGTGGCTCCAGCATTTATCAATCCAAAAGGCATGCGCCTGTAGGCGAATATTCCCCACTTTGTGGTGAATGCAGTCTTCAATTTGTCTATCTTGTCTACCATCACCTGGTTGTAACCTGAAAAACCATCCAGAAATGACATCATCTTTGCACCATTTACAATCTGTAAGACCTCATCTAGAGAAGGCAGAGGATAGTTATCCTTTTTAGAAGCTCTATTTAAATTCCTGAAGTCTACACACAATCTAATGTCACCATTCTTCTTTCTTACTAGGACCAGGTTAGCCACCCATGTGGAATGTCTCATAGGAAATATGATCCTAGCATTAAGCAATTTCTTAACTTCTTCAAAAATGATGGGCTCCAGCAATGCATTAACAAGTCTCTATTTCTGTCTAAAAGGCTTGACATCTAGCTTTAAAGGTATAGTATGAGTGATGATTGATGTATCATAAGTTTTCAACTCATCATATGTCCAGGTAATGACATGGATATGATCTTTCAGAGCTTGGGCTATCCCTTCCAGCTCTTCTTCTGTGCACACTTTTCCAATCAGGACATTCCTTTTTTCATCATTATGTCCAATGTTTACTTGAGAATACTCTCCTCCATCTACTTTAGAGAGATCTTTTTGTTTCAGCATATTGTCTAAATCAAATGCTCTTTCTAACTCTATCATTCCCTTAGGAATCTTGTTACTAGGCAACTCTAGGATTTCTTCTTCTTCCTAGATATGATCTTCCACATTTCTCTCATCTATATTCTATGCATCAAAGACATCTCTACTAGAGATGAAGTCTAAAATATGTTGATCATCATCAAACACTTGAAGGTTGACTACATTATCTGGCACAAAGGGTACTGATACTAATTCTACTAAAAATCTTTTCAAACCAGATATGGACAATGGTTCCAAAGTACTCACAACTTGGGCCAAGGCATCTTCCTTATGATTTTGTTCTCTAGGCACATGGGTGATGTTGAATACATCAAAATCTTCTATCAGGTCCCATACCCTATGTCTGTAATTAGATAGTTTCTTATAATTACAAGAATTTATGCTTCTTACTTGTCTTACTACCAACTCTGAGTCTCCATAGACATGCAGAATCTTCACTTTCTTTCTGAGTGCAAACAATATCCCATGAATCAAGGCTTCATACTCTGTCACATTATTTGTGCATGGGAATTGTAATCTATATGCTGCTAAGTAAGATTTACCAGATGGATCAATAAGATGTATTCCTACTCCAGCCCCTTGTTTTTATTTGGATCCATCAAACTTGAGGATCCAGGGCTTATCTTCAGTTAAAGGCTTATCTGGGCCTTTCATTTTCTTTTTAGCTCTAGCAACTACACCATTTGATATCCATTTCAATTTTGGTGTTTCCACCTTCTCAAACTTCACCTTATCTGGCTAATGTGAAGCTGATATCTCTTCTTTCTCTTTACCATCAAAAGGAAAATCTTCTAGACTAGGTAACTTCTGCCTCTTCAAGATATGCAAACACAGTGAGCAAGTAGTTTCTAAATGTGGTGCTTCATGTAATCTGCACCATCCCTCCATCAGGGCATCCTGTGGAGATTTTTGTTGTTGTGTCAGCTTTTGAATCTGTTTTGACAAAAAATCTTCAAACTTGGACAAATTATTGTCCCTATCTTCATCAGATAGTTCATAATCTTATTCTACCAGACAATCACTTCTTGGGGTGATCTTCTTGTTACTCTTAATATTACTCTTGCTACATACCAAAATCTCTTCTATCATCTGAATAAGACTTTCATCATGAAAAGTACATTCCTCTGTTCCTATAGACGACAAACAAAAATTAGCATCGCTATCACTATTTGTAGAACTTACCTCGGATCATGATGATGACGCCACGCTGCATGCTTGTTCTAGTTCCATCATGTCTAAGCAAGCTGTTATCACCCAAATTTGCACCCTTCGCATGCAGCTGTGACACCTCATGCAACCTAGAGTAACATTGGAATGATCTTGAAGTGTGGGACCTTGCGTTATGAGATCAGACCTCCAAAAAAGGCTGGTTGCTTGCTCCAAGCCTATTACTTAAAGCGATGATACTAAATCTAGTGCTAAAAGCTTGTAGGGGAAAGAGTTAGAAGGAGAACTGAAGGGAAAAGAGGTGATACACCAGATTTAGTGAGAGATGGTGGATAAGGTATGGACACAACAATGATTCTTTTGCTGCTGAGGGGGGATTCACACAGGTTTAAGGCTGGTTTGAGGCTTCGGTATGAAGGTTAAACATGCAGAGGGGCCGCTTTACCCATAGAGCAGACTAAAACTTCAAATGAAACACAGAAATTTAGAGATAAAAGAGACAAAAATCAGCATCTATTAATCATGAAGGCCCATAAAATTGTTACAATGCAGAACATTTCATAGTAGAATTACACCATTTAGCTAATTGCACTCATTGGTGGGTAAAGGAAGATAGCAGAGGCCAGATTCAGGCATAGTGAGTCACATTCCCTAATCCTTGCAGTTACACTAAAATGGATTGACCACAAAATTTTGCCAGCATAACAGCCCCAAAAATACCATCCTCTTTAAAAGAGATTTCACATTGTCTTATATAGGCCAGATTCATGCCAGAAGGGCATGGAGTCGCTGAATCACAAAATTGAGGCCATAAATGCCAAAGGCAGGAAAGCATGGGTAGAGGCATGGCGAATGGACAAGGGCCATGCCTCTGCCATTCCAAAACATGGAAAACCTCAACTAGGATGTAAGAAAGGATGGGGCATGGAGAAAACCCTCCAAAGTCATCGTTCATTGTGTAGCAAAGAGTCCTGAAAGGCAGAGAGCCCATACACCATGAATGCACCTACATAAATTCACCAACTCGAGCCACTGTGAGGAAAAAAAACCCCTCAAAACATCAAGATGGCCGCTGACACATCCAATCGAGCAAAATATGCAAAGCCAGATCGGGAAAATGAAAACTAGAAAATCCCCCCAAAAATTTGCTCAAATGAAAGGGGAGGTAAAAACAAGCATTTTTGCCTCTTCCAACATGTTGAAATTCGTTGAAATGGGGAAGATATTGGTGGTCAAAGCCCTGGTCAACTACCTGTATATATCACTTTGCACCTGTCTATATATCAGCCTCTGAAAATACCTCAGATCCTGTCTTTGCATGTTTGAAAACTTTCTATGTATCTCTGCTCCTTTGGCGCCAAAAGGTCCTTGCAGTTGCTCTTAAAAATGCATTTGAAAATGACTTGTATATGCAAGAGGATTTGCATATGCATCTGCCACTACCACGTGGCACTTCCTGATTTGCCATTGAACTGAAACTAGGACCCGTCATTGAAGAACTGCACCCTCCATCGGCCTTTGGAAAGACCCAAAAACAAGCTGCCGATGCATTATGTTTGGCCAAAATCTCCCTTGCATATCAGCTTGTATATGCAAAGATACAAGCAAATATACAAACAACTAGCACATGCAAACATGCATTTTGCGCTTTGTAATCGCGGCTTGTATATGCATACAATCGCCCTTGTATATACAAGTCACGGACTTCAAACTCTTAAAAAGAAGATGGGAAACATTTTGAAATCCGGGTTGTATCTAACCTCCTTTATATCTGCAAACATACAAGACGTGGACCCCAAATTGACCATTAACTGTATTTGATTGCTTTGTCGGGTCTGGCTTGTATCTCTGATCTTTGTATATTATTGCCTTGTATATCACAATATACAATCACCCTTATACAAAGCGGACCCGAAAATTTTAATAAAATAAGTTAAAAATGCAATCGGGTCTGACTTGTATATAAACCTTTGTATATCAGCTTTGTATGTGAAAACATACAAAACAAAAAATACAAGCCACTATAGAAAATGTATTTCTTCTTGTATCTCAGGCGAGGGTTCCTTGTATGTCTGATATACAAATGGCCTTGTATGTGTGTGGGCCCCATCTTTTGCACATTCAGCCTTTGTATGTTTCTCTGTATGTTTCACATGTATGTTCAAAAACATACAAGCGAAATATACAAAGAAACATACAAAGCCGAATGTGCATTCCACTGTAGTGAATGCACCTGCATGTTCGAAAACCTTGTACCTTTTCATTGCATGTGCAAACATACAACACACTATACGTTTTGAAAACCTGATATACAAGAGGGAATATTCCTACAATGCATCCCCTGTTTGTATATCTCTTTCCTTGTATATCTCCATTGTATGAGCTAAATACACATGCAGACCTGATATACATTCAGCGAATATTCTGGGGATCTGCGATGTATATTCCATCTTTGTATCTGCCCTTGCATCCTTCCAGCGAATGTATATTTGCTTGTATGTGGAAAATACAAGGCAAACATACAAACCCTCCAAACATACAAAAGGGGAAACCTGAAGAATATGCGATGGATGCACAATATACCTTGTATGTCTCACTTGCATCTCGACCCTTTGTATATCGCCGATATACAAACCGGGAATATTCCTGAGGACTTGCAAAAGATTCCCAAAATGTATATCCACCTTTGGAGCCCGATATACATTTAGAAAATGCATAAAACCTAATTTTTTCAACATCTTCTAAGGCCAATGGAGATCTGCAAGCCCACCAAATGAACATTTGAAATGCATGCTGACCCAAACTTTGACCATGAATAACTTCTTTGTTTGGCTGAATTTCAGGATGATGTAAAAAGCAAACCTGCCTATTTTTTCAAGCTCTTTCCAATGGTCAGGGTTTTTTTTTAAGGTAAGGTTTCATGGGAAAAATGGCACCTTTGCTTATAAGGACCGTTTCAAAGGATTTTCAAGGAAAATATCAGGTTGACTATTTGGCTCTGAGCAGAGGGAAAATAGGATAACATTTTTGGTGACCTCTATGGGATTTTTGCCTGCTAAACATGAGATCAGTGGCCTTATACATTCATTAGGCATGGAGTCAAAAGAAACTGGAAGTGCCTTGACAAACATTCTGACCCTGGAACTCAACATGACAGCAATGAAGGACACAGAAAGACCAGGGGCCAAACCAAATGCTGACAGCAACACACCAACTGTGCTAGGCAACACTTAGGGGAAATGAAGGGCATCTAAACTATTGTGCAGTAGCACTTATTGAAATCATAGAGACCTAATCCACCAATTTACAGAGCATTCATACCTCAAAACACCTCTTTAGGTGTATTTCGTTGACTGGGATAGGCAGATTTTGTCCATCCATATTTGACAACTAAAATGCATTGTGCTCCTTACATTTAGTGATGAGAAATAAGCCGCTCCACATGCAATCGAATTTGGAGTGCTTCCCTAGCCTACCCTTCAGTTCATCCCACTTGAGCACCAAATCACCCTCCTTAAAGTTTCTAGGGGTAACCCTTTTATCAAAAACTCCCTTGAGCTGAAGTTGATGATACTCCATAGCCTTCTTAGCCTTGTCTTTGGTTTCTTCAAGCTCCATGAGCTGAGCATATTTGACCACCATGGGATCTTCCTCTTCAAACATTTCTAGTTGATTCATGATGTTAAGAGCTGGCAACTCCACAGATATAGGCAACCTTGCCTCTTTTCCATAAACAAGCATATATGGAGAATTTCTAATAGACCTCTTGGGAGTTATTCTATCTGCCCATAAAGTAGATTTCAAATTAGTATGCTAGGTCCTTTGATTGTCCTCCAAGGGTCTCTTGATGATCCTTATGAGATTTTTATTTGTGGACTCAACTAGGCCATTACCCTAAGGGTAATAATTTGATGAAGCGCCCAAGTAAATCCTATTCCTCATGGCCTAGTCAGTTATTTTTAACCTAACAAAAACCAGTGCATTGTCTGAGATGATGGATTTAGGTACCCCAATTCTAGCTACCAGATCACTATAAAAGTTCAAAACGGCACCTTCATTGGATTCCTTTAGGGCCACTACCTCAGTCCATCTTGTGAAGTAATCAGTTGCTGTAAGCACCCACCTGTGGCCTACACTAGATGGTGGATTGATGGGGCCTATGAAATTGATACCCCACCTCATGAAGGGTTGCTCAACTTGAATTGGCTGCAAGGGCATAGCTGGCAGCCTTGACTTGCCTACGAACATGGCACACTTCACACATTTTCTAGCCCATGCATGGGCATCTTTGAATAAGCTAGGCCAGTAGTATCCAGCTCTCATAATCTTCCACGCAGTAGTCCTTGGGGCAAAATGACCCCTTGTCATTCCATCGTGGAACTCATGTAGTACCTTGTCAGTCTGAGTTTCATCAATGCATCTTAACAATGCCCCATTAAAATCTTTCCAAAAAAGGATGCCATTGATGAGAACGTATGGGATAGACTGAAGTCTAAAGTACCTTCTCTTGGCTTTGTCCAACCCTACTGGACATTCACCAGTCTGCAAAAAATGGATCATATTGTGAACCTGACTGGTGCTCGCCGCTGCTGCGTCGGCCTGATGTTCATCTTCTACGGCTAGAAATGCCGCCTCTTCCTCGCTTGCTTCATTTTTAGGATTAGCTGCAAGTTGTTTGCTAAATCCTCTTCCTCAGATGAGCTTGGTTATTTTGATGTCAACGTCATACTCCATGACCCTGGTAATCCAACCAGCTCTTTTCTCATTGACATCTTTGCTCAATAGGAACTCCTTCACGCCAGGGTGAGCGACCATTAAATGTATCTTATTATTAGAAATAAGATGCCTAAATTTCTTTAGGCTCCTCACCACTGCAAGGATGTGCTTCTCAATGAAGTTGTATCTCTATTCATACTCCTCTAAGCCTTGGCTGAAAAAAACAATTGGCTGTTCAAATCCTTCGCTCTGTTACTGCGCCAGAATTGCAGAAATGTTATCCAAATCACCATAAGCATACAAAATAAAATCCTTGGAGAAGTTTGGATTCACCAAGGTTGGCACAGCTGCAAGTGCCTCTTTTATGGACTCGAAGCTTAGCTTGGCTTCCTTCGTCCAACTAAAAACTATATTCTTTTTTAACATGGACGTCAAAGGTCTCAGAAGATTTACAATGTCTAGTATAAACCTCTGCAGAAAATTAATTCTGGCAATGAAGCTTTGAAGTCCCTTCTTGTGGCTGGGTAAGGGCAACTCTAGAATAGCCTTTACCCTCTTTATATCAATGGTGATGCCCTCTTTAGAGATGATGTGTCTTAACAGCTTACCCTCATGCATAGTGAAAATGCATTTTTTGGGATTGAGAGATATCCCGAACTTTCTGCATCTCTCAAACACTTGCCTCAAATGAGATAAATGCTCAAATTCATTCTTAGAAAAAATAGTTATGTCATCGAGGTATACTAGCACCAACTTATACAGCAAACCTTTGAAAGCCATGTCCATAGCCCTCTGAAAAGTTGAGCCAGCATTTGATAGGCCAAAGGGCATTCTCTTGTAGGCCATGGTGCCCCATTTAGTGGTAAAAGTAGTTTTATACCGATCCTCCTCCTTGACTAACCCCTGATTGTAACTAGAAAATCCATCAAGCAAGGAGAATCTCTCTGAGCCAGCCACTACCTATAGAATTTGTTCCATTGAAGGCAACAAGTAGTGGTCCTTTAGGGAGGCTCTGTTTAGATCCCTAAAATCAACACACAGTCTAATCTCCCCATTCTTTTTTCTCACAGGGACGAGGTTAGAGACCCAAGAAGTATGTTTTATTGGAAAAATGATTTTCCCCTTGATCAGCTTAGTCAGTTCTTTAATCATTAGGGGCTCTAGCTTCGGATTTAGGGGTCTTTGCTTCTGTCTTATAGGTTTTGCCCTTGGCTCTAATTCTATGGTGTGCTGGGCAATGTGAGGGTCAAATCCTTTTAGGTCTGAATAATCCCAGGCAAACACATCTTCAAATTCATGGCACAGAGTAATGAAAGCTCTTCTGTTGTAAGGCCCACCCTTGTTTGACTAGTGTGTATCCTATTATTCACCTAGCTCTAGATTAAAATGATAAAATGATTGATTATTATATAATATGGTTGCCAAATGGATATAGGTAGTGATTGGTTATACATCATCATTAATATGTTAAATTTTCTTCGGCAATGATATGTATATGTGGAATTAATTTTGAGATTGAGTGTGCAGGTATTTCTAACAAAACTATAGATATAGGAGATTATTCCACACCTTATGTCATAATCCCTTGTGAAGCCGATCTAGCTCCATGAGGAACCAAGATCAACTCTGTGTTTGGTGCAATGTTGTAATGTTGTAATATTGTCTTGCATGAGGTTGAATGGCTTAAGTCTACCTTTTTGTAAAATTGAATTATGATTTGTGTTGTAAGAATTGTATTTGAATTTTATTTTTTTTAATTTAAAATTTTGAGAACCTTTTCTTGTGTCTTAACTTGACCTTGGGTGTCCTAACTAAGTTTAAATTGACCCTGGGTTATACCCCATGGGTCTAGGGTCATTTTTGACTTGGGTAACCCTTGGTTAACCTCCGTATGGTCACCTTAACTTCACAGTGAAGTTAAGTGATGAATTTGGAGGCATGGGAAGGATAGGATGAGTGGGACCAACACTCAAGCCCATCTTTTCTCTATTTTCAAGGCTTGAAATGACTCCATGGTCCACCAATAATGGAGGGGCTTATCTTTTTGTTCCCTCACTTTTGATGAGAGTCCCCATGAAGTGGTGTGGTCCTTCATGAGTGGGGTTATTTTTTAATCTCACTTGGGATAGTGGGGATATTTTATTAAGTCCACTTGGGATAGTGCGGATATTTTTTTAATTCCACTTGGGATAGTGGGGTTATTTAAATATTACAATCTTAAAAAAATAAATTTTTAATTCATCCACTATGAATTTCAAATTCACAAATAATGAGGGCCCTTGATCTCAACTTTTGATCCTCACCCTCCATCATCTTTTCAAAAATCTATAAATAAGACCCTTCTCTAAGCAATTAGAGAAAACTAGATTTTGCAGGGGAACTTGATTCTTGCAGGGGAAACTTCATTCTTGCAGGGGGACTTCATTCTTGTAGGGGGACTTCATTCTTGCATTCTTATGATGCCTAATTTCCTCTAGGAAATCTTCTTCTGGCATCCTCATAATGCCCAATTCCTTCTCTATTCTCCTCTTCATAGCCTCATAATGCTGAAATTATTCTAGCCATCCTATATCCTCCCTTCATTATCCCTTGCTTGTGATCATAGAGAGATTGTTTTTTTTTTTGAGAAGGGAGATTTGGAAAGGAGGTTGGAGGGAACTCTACATCAACTTCATCCATTTAAGGGCGTTTTAGGGCTGTATTTCAAGGCCTCTCCTTTGCATTTTCTATTTCTTGCATGATGGATTTGTGAAATGAAATTTGATTTGTTGTGTTGTAAATTATGTAATTCTGGGGAAATTTATTTGGGTGTTGACAGAGCTTCTTCCACTTGGGAGAAATGCTCATCAAGTGTGGGGTAGGGGAGGAGTGATCCTCCTTGAGTACATGTCTTGTTTCTTTTGAGATGTTGAAAGCCTTGAGGACATTTGTGTGACTTTGGGAAATTGTGTTATTTGGCTTGAGAGTCAAAATATGAACTCCTTGGAATCTTTGTTGGCAAGTTGGCTTGAGGCCATGAGAAGGAAACTGTGTTGAAATTTAATTGAAGGGTGACACTCTAGAGTTGAGTGTATCCACTCTCTACCCCTCTTTAAACTCACAGTGGATGAGTTTTGTGTTGTGTAAATATCTATGGGTGTATTTGTGTTTTGGTGTGTTATTTTTATTTTGTTGTGAAGTGGTATTGAATCCCCTAGGTGTGTGGATGATCTCCCTAGCTTGGGGGTGACCCTCTTGCGGGTCTACGGTAGGGAGGAGAGCAGCTTGTGTGGTGTTTCTTCCTTTGTGTGATATGCAGGTTTTCTGGGAGCTTATGGTGAAGCTTGGAGAAGATTATTAAATCTTAAAAAATATTTTATTTTCCTTTACTCTTAAGGGAGCTTGGTCTTTTAATAACTTCATCCTTGTTGATTTTACAAGAGGAGAACATTCTCTCTCTTTTGTTGTATACTTTGGTATTTTGGAGTTGTGAGGAAATTACTTCCTTATTGTATTGATAGTTGTAGTTTTATTGTTCGTTTAGTTTTGCCATTTGGAAAGGAAATAAAATTAGATTAAAGTTGTTTAATTGAGTTAAATAGAAACTAATCTCATATTAAAAGTTTGCCTTAATATGAATAGTGAATAGTAACAGAATAGTGAATAGTGAATAGTAAAAGTGAATAGTGAATAGTAAAAGTGGGATTTATTTATGCATATTGTATAATACAAATTGAATAGATGCTTAAACTTAGAGTTGCAATTCGGAAATACAATGTTTATATTTGTAAAAAAAATATAACTCTTTGCTCTGTTTTTAATGATTTATTGGATAGTAATCTGTTTTAACAAATTATATATATATATATATATATATATATTATATATATATATTCTATACTTTCTTTACAGTTAAGGAACTTATTAATGAAATTGTGAGTTAAAGTGAACTGAGATAATGGCGGAATATATACATATATATATATATTTAAATTAAATTTTAAAGAAACGGAAGAGAGGGCAAATGATCGTGCTTTGTTGAAAAATAATCTATCACCTAAAACAACTGCTATACAAATGTAATTCGTGAGTGTAATACCCCGCTAACAATTGCTTTGTTTACTCCTTAAGCATATGCTACCGAGCACGCTTATGCATGCGAGGGGGGTTTTCAGAGTAGTAAGAGAAAATTTTTGATAGTTTGTATCATAACCATATGACGCATGTGGACATGACACGCGTGAATACGTGTTGTGACCGCATGGGAAATGTGGGCATGACATTTGGTATCAGAGCACATGTTTCAACATTAGGAGCTCTAGGGTTTGCGTGTTGTTTAGGCTGACATGGAGTGGATTGAGCATGATTTGACCCTTGTTCTACTACATGTAGCTACGAGAGAGTGAGGTTGTGGTTTGTTGACTAACCTTCACCTTGGAGGAATACCCATCCTCTTGTGTTATCATCATGATGGCCTTGTCACATGATTATCGAAGTCTTCCTCTTGTGTTTTGTGATGTTTGTGATCCTCTTAGTCGATTGTTCTCTCGAGACAGTTGGTCTAGGTGGTGAGGGATTGCGTTGGACCCTTCCTCGCCCTTGTGTATTTTTGTGGAGAGTAGTGACATCTTAATACACATTTGATTTATTCTTGCCTTGTGAACTTGACGTGTGCTTATCATAGAGTTGAATGACATAATTTCTTGAATTCCTAACCCTTTATATCATTAGAAATTGGAATTGTCTCCTTAGGATTGATAACTAGAAAAGATTGCATGAAGTGTATATTGCTTTAAATTTTATGAGTGTAATTTGTTACGTGTGTGATTTCATTAGATTACCTTGTAAAAATACTAAGAAAGAAAGAGGTGAAAATTAGTTTTATGCATGGCAAATTGTTAAGAATTAACATATGTCCTCAAATTGTTCAATGAGGCATTTGTGTGCTTGGCGACGTTTTTGTAAATTACTTCTACAAAATAAAATTTTGCATTTTATAACTTTTTTTTCATGTGAATTTGATATCATGTTATGCATACCTTGTGCGGAAAAGATGTTTGGGCTTCATATAGTAGAATAGTAAAATTAGAGACGTGATCTTCCTATTAGATTCTTCTTGTGATATGCCTCTACTTTATGAACCTTGTGTTAGATAAATGTGTGGTGGTTTCGTAGTGCATATGTAGTGTTATATGGGTTATCATTAACTCCATGATATGTGATGTGTTGTGAGTCACCATCTTGTGAGTTGAAATAATGTTGTTTGGGTTTGATTATGATCTATCAAGCATAGCTAGTAATTTGGTGTACTTGAGGGTGTTGCCTTATCTCTAAATGTGAAGTCATGGTTGGATTCTAATTTGAGTTTATGTTTGAGTAAATTTCTTAGAGAACCTTTATGGTAATTATTATGTGACTTTGGGTATGAACGTTGTCCTTATTCACTAAGTAATGAACGACAAAGGAAAATTGTGTATGTGCTACCTTGTGAGTGTGAATACTTGTTATGAGCATGTTTGCTACATGTTGTGATTATCCCGTACATGCCTAGTGTACTCATGAGCTTGCGATACTGCGTATCCATCCATGGGTTGGGTGTATAACTATAAGTATGATGGACTCATGCTTGTGTGGCTATTTGTATGTACACCCTGTAAGGTCCAATCTTGGAGTTGGAGACCTTACATGTGTGGAGTTAAGTAGTGGAGAGGAAGAACTTAGGAAGCTATGGTGACATGTTGTGGCATTGGTTTGGGATTACCCAACCAACCATACCTTCCTATGCCAGAGTATCCCCTACTTCTCCTTAGTGAATGGACCTTTGAGAGGCCCATAGTGCTTTCCTATCATGCTCTATTTCCTTGATGGTACTAATGACATCTGACATGGGATTTTGGTTATGTTTTGGTATGGGCATGTGATTTGCTCAAGGGCATGCTCCTTGTGCAGGTTTATTCTTACCTTGGTGTCTTATTTGAGTGGATGTGTAGTATCCTAGAGACATTTACATTCTAATGATGACATGTACCTTTGAGAAGGGCACGATGTACCATATTGATGATGTGTTACCTTTGAGAAGGGCATGATTCCACGTAAGAGTACGTGAAGGTGCATTGATAATACTTACCTACATGATGTTATTGCATTGGTTGTGTTTGCATAACACATGTAGTGACCGTGTTTCTCTCCTTCCTTATTGGTGACTTAATGTTAGTCACATAGTGATGTAATGTACACTTTCTTGGATTGCGATTATTTCTTTCGGTTGTTTGGTGATCTTTTTGTATCTTGCCTGTGTGGACCAACCATGTTATTTAATCTTGTCTGAAAGTAGCTTAGCCACAAATCTTTGATTTCTCCATTTTTCATGTAATCCTTGTGGTTATGGTTAATTTATTGTTGGAATGACGCACATTTATTTATTTTACTGTTAGATTTTGAAACTCCTTTCTTTTGGTATATCTATTATTTGTGGTGGCTAAGCTAGATTATTTTTGTTTGCAAGTGTTGGTCATATGTTGTGATGTTCTTCTCGCCATGTCGATGGAGCGACCTCTGGTGGAGTGTATATAAGGAAGCAAATGTGGGAAACTCTTGAGGATGGTGGTAGGTGTGGACTAGTATGGGCTGGTCATTATCCACTTACCTTCCTAGTGATCTTGTTCTTATGTTGGCTATCTCTTGGAGGCTAAACCTCTTATACAAACAAGAGGTAGGCCATTGTGGGAATGTATGGCGAGGCCCCCAGGCATGTGGCCTTGAGACCATCATTCTACTTGGTTATTGGATCTTTGGTTACTTAGCACTGGTTATCGGTTACTTGGTTCTATGAGGAGACTATGACATTCCCCTAAACCTTTATCTAAGCCTTGTGAAGTTAATTCCTATAATGTGGATGAAAGAAAATGTTTGTTTGTGTAAGATCTGTATTTGATGTAATTGCATATGAATTGGTATTTTCTCTATAAACTTGTAATGTGATGTGTGAAGATTCTCTATACATGTGTATAGAAGATTGATGATCCTGAGATTAGATGTGCTGAATTTCAACCCATAGATTGTATTTTGTGAAAGGAAATTAAGCCTTTATAACATTTAGTTACCATGCTTTATTTTCTTGAGAAGAGTTCTTTATTGTATATGTTATCTTTTGTACTTACCTTGTCTGGTGCAAAGAAGTTTAGGAAAATGCTTCCAACCTCCTCTTGATGACTTCCGGGAGTAAGTCATTTCCTAGGGGGTAAGTATGTAAGGCCCGCCCTTGTCTGACTGGTGTGTATCCTATTATTCACCTAGCTCTAGATTAAAATGATAAAATGATTGATTATTATATAATATGGTTGCCATATGGATATAGGTAGTGATTGGTTATACATCCTCATTAATATGTTAAATTTGCTTCGGCTATGATATGTATATGTGGAATTAACTTTGAGATTGAGTGTGCAGGTATTTCTAACAAAACCACAGATATAGGAGATTATTCCACACCTTATATCATAATCCCTTGTGAAGCTGATCTAGTTCCATGAGGAACCAAGGTCAACTCTGTGTTTGGTGCAATGTTGTAATGTTGTAATATTGTCTTGCATGAGGTTGAATGGCTTAGGTCTACCTTTTTGTAAAATCGAATTATGATTTGTGTTGTAAAAATTGTATTTGAATTTTATTTTTTTTAATTTAAATTTTTGAGACCCATTTCTTGTGTCTTAACTTGACCTTGGATGTCCTAACTAAGTTTAAATTGACCCTGGGTTATACCCCATGGGTCTAGGGTCACTTTTGACTTGGGTAACCCTTGGTTAACCTCCATATGTCACCTTAACTTCACAGTGAAGTTAAGTGACGAATTTGGAGGCATGGGAAGGATAGGATGAGCGGGACCAACACTCAAGCCCATCCTTTCTCCATTTTCAAGGCTTGAAATGACTCCATGGTCCACCAATAATGGAGGGGCTTATCTTTTTGTTCCCTCACTTTTAGTGAGAGTCCACATGAAGTGGTGTGGTCCTTCATGAGTGGGGTTATTTTTTAATCCCACTTGGGATAGTGGGGATATTTTATTAATTCCACTTGGGATAGTGGGGATATTTTTTTAATTCCACTTGGGATAGTGGGGTTATTTAAATATCAATCTTTAAAAAATGAATTTTTAATTCATCCACTATGAATTTAAAATTCACAAATTATGAGAGACCTTGATCTCAACTTTTGATCCTCACCCTCCATCATATTTTCAAACATCTATAAATAAGACCCTTCTCTAAGCAATTAGAGAAGACTAGATTTTGCAGGGGAACTTGATTCTTGCAGGGGAAACTTCATTTTTGCAGGGGGACTTCATTCTTGCATTCTTATCATGCCTAATTTCCTCTAGGAAATCTTCTTCTTATATCCTCATAAGGCCTAATTCCTTCTTTATTCTCCTCTTCATAGCCTCATATTGCCGAAATTATTCTAGCCATCCTATATCCTCCATTTATTATCCCTTACTTGTGATCATAAAGAGATTGTTTTTTTTTAGAAGGGAGATTTGGTAAGGAGGCTGGAGAGGAACTCTACATCAACTTCATCCATTAAAGGGCCTTTTAAGGTTGTATTTCAAGGCCTCTCCTTTGCATTTTCTATTTCTTGCATGATGGATTTGTGAAATAAAATTTGATTTGTTGTGTTGTAAATTATGTAATTGTGGGGAAATTTATTTAGGTGTTGACAGAGCTTCTTCCACTTGGGAGAAATGCTCATCAAGTGTGGGGTAGGGGAGGAGTGATCCTCCTTGAGTACATGCCTTGTTTCTTTCGAGATGTTGAAAGCCTTGAGGACATTTGTGTGACTTTGAGAAATTGTGTTATTTGGCTTGAGTCAAAATATGAACTCCTTGGAATCTTTGTTGGCAAGTTGGCTTGAGGCCATGAGAAGGAAACTGTGTTGAAATTTAATTAAAGGGTGACACTCTAGAGTTGAGTGTGTCTAATCTCCTACCCCTCTTTAAACTCACAGTGGATGAGTTTTGTGTTGTGTAAATATCTATGGGTGTATTTATGTTTTGGTGTGTTGTTTTTATTTTGTTGTGAAGTGGTATTGAATCCCCTAGGTGTGTGGATGATCTCCCTAACTCGGTGGTGACCCTCTTGCGGGTCTACGGTAGGGAGGAGAGCAACTTGTGTGGTGTTTCTTCCCTTGAGTGATATGCAGGTTTTCTGGGAGCTTATGGTGAAGCTTGGAGAAGATTATTGAATCTTAGAAAATATTTTATTTTCCTTTACTCTTAAGGGAGCTTGGTCTTTTAATAGCTTCATCCTTGTTGATTTTACAAGAGGAGAACATTCTCTCTCTTTCGTTGTATAATTTGGTATTTTGGAGTTGTGAGGAAATTACTTCCTTATTGTATTGATAGTTGTAGTTTTATTGTTCGTTTAGTTTTGTCATTTGGAAAGGAAATAAAATTGGATTAAAGTTGTTTAATTGAGTTAAATAGAAACTAATCTCATATTAAAAGCTTGCCTTAATATGAATAGTGTGTTGATAACTGAGAGGGGGGGTGAATTAGTTATCCTAATTATTTCTTCTTTTAAACTTTCTTATTAATCAAAGCAGCATTGAATCAAACAAACAAACATTACCATGAAATGAGAAACACATGACACAGTATTTTTGATGTGGAAACCCAGTTAAGGGAGAAAACCACGGGGTGATTAACCCAAAGATTATTCTCTGTTAGAAGAATAAGGAATTACAAAATGGCACTTGCCAATTAGGGCTCACTGCCCGAGCACACTGCTCACAAAGAGGCACACTGCCTACAAGGAGACACACTGTCTACAAAAGAATGTTATACAATACTTGAACTGATTGGAAGCATCTACATATGCTGGAGTTCAGTTTCGGTTAGGCTCAGTATACTGATCTGCTACACTTCATCTTTCCTCTACTCTTTATTCTACTTTTCTTTCACATACCGGATCTTTCTTACTGCTTCTGCACTGCTCTACACTTATTCGCATACACCATACCACAACTTCTCTTCTCACAACAAAATCCATCCTCTATTTATATCCGCACTAGTGATTTCATTATCTTTCTAGTTGGCACCCGGAATAATCTATCTTCTCACAAACTCTGTTCTGTCGGCTGAATCCTTATATATCAAGTAATGCGGATCAAGCATATACTTGTAGATGTCATTCATCATGTCGGCCAAACATGATTCATGCCTTCACAACCTTTACCATCAATAGTAACACATCTGAAAAATAGTCTGATACTCTGTCAGTCAGTTCTTCCTCTATTCTCACTGTCTCTCAGGAATCCGGTACTCAACTATTCATATCTTTTTCTTTGTTCATCACCGGAGGCTAAATCCTTGGAATATACTACTCAAGGTAGTCCTCTTGACTTCCCCAAATCTGCACTGTACCAAGACACTTCCTCTGAGAGATCCAGACCAATCTGTCAGACCTTGCCACATGCTCTGTTCTTGTTCATCAGACCACAACAATCTTCATTCTGACTTCCGGTAGAGACACACCATGACTTGCAGATATGTGGGATGACCTTTGTTGCCATCAATGACAACAACCATGAATCCATATAGTGTCTCTTGCCAACAATCTCCCCCTTTAGCATTGATGGCAACACTTAGTGAAAAAATGACTAAGTGTTTACACTATGCTCCCCCTTGGCTGATGCTTTAACTTTATACACAATTTCTGGAACTCCCCCTTACTTGGATTCCTCATTTTTCACTACTCCTCACTCCCCCTTTGACATCAATGGCAAAGGGTAGGGTCCGCACACCAAAATTTTCAAAAATTTACTATACATAGCCGCATATTTACATACTCACATAAACTGAAGAATGTCTGCAAAGGATGTCTTCAATTGGACCAGTTCTGTAGCCCAACTTTGCTTCATTCTGTCCAAAATGGAAATGTGACCACTTAACAAAAATGCAAAGGCTTCTGCCCTTTTGAGATCTGTCGGATCATTTGTTTGGGCGGTAGTCTGAGCATCACTGATGGCCTCATGCATAGTTTCTAACTTAGGGATTATAATCCTTCTAAGTTCTCCCATCCGGTTAGTTATATTCTTCCTTTCCTTCTCAAAGTTCTTTATTGCATTTGTGATTGCAATAGTTTGACATTCTTGATTTACTATGGAGGAAGAAAGAGGATCAAAACTTTGAGACAAACTTTGTAGTTTGTCCTGTTCCACTTTTATTTTCTTATCAATTTCTACTGTTGCCTTTGACCAAGAGATACAAAATTTGTAAATGTCACCGCCATCCTTAAGAGCATTTTCTAAGCTCTTTATTCCAATACTCATATTTCTCCTATCATTAGAGATTAATCCTAGTACTTCTAAAAATCTTTTGTCCAAAAATTCCTTTCGGACCTTTTCTTCAGCTGATTTTTCTAGAGAATCAAAATGTGTATCAACACTGCTGACTAAGGTTTTGAGATTACCGGAAGAGGAGGCTGTCGGATCTATCTGGACTGATGGCATAATCTTTTCAAGCACTCCGGAAGTAGCCTCTATCAACTCACAGTCTTCCATATGAGACTTTAGGAGTTTTTCATTTGCCTTAGCATTTGCAAATGTAGCTATCTTTATTGTCTGTACCGGAGAGAGGGAGTCAAAGTTGAATGGACCTTTTAGAAGCTCCAGTTCATCAATCTCTATTGTTTCTTGGCTCAGAAACTTTTGAACAGTTTGTGCAGTGTCTCTTGCCGGAGACAGATGTTTCTTCTCTTCTGTAGTTTTGTCCTTTGGAGTCTTTACATTCTTCCCACTTTCAGTTGTGGTTTTCTCTGTTGGAATCTTCTCTTTCTCTGCATCCTTGGTGCTGTCAACCTCTTTTTCTTTTACTGCTGCTTCTTTCTCCTATAATTTCTCTTTTTCTTGGGATCCGGAGACTGTAGGAGAAGCCGGAGAAGAGATGTTAGTCTGTTTAAGGGGCATTTCTTCTGGAGCAGATGATTCCAAGTCCACAACTGTTTCTACACCTAAGTCCTCTACAATAGGAAGATTAAACCTTTTGAAGGCCTTCCGGAGGATCTCTTCTATCTCTATGGCCACCTTGTCAGTCTCACCAAGCATGAGTTGATTCATTCTTGCTTTACTCCTGAACTCATCTTTGCAGTCTTTGAATATTATGTTCATTGTCTTGGGATCAATTTGAGGATATAGTTGAATAGCTATCTGCTCCCGGATCTCAAGATCTTTTGCTTGAGCATTATTCTTTCTTATTTCTAATTCCTTTTCTAGGCTTTTCAGAATTAGAGATATGATCTCAATGAAAGCCTTATTGTATATGTTCAGATACTTGACTGTGGCTTCCTGCAGAATCTTTTGGTCAGCCTCATTGTAGTCATCATAGAATTCAGTCATTGGTTGAAAGTTTCCATCCACCATGACTGACTTGATTACACTCTCTAGAGATAGGGTGGGCTTTTCAACAAATACCTCTGCCATTTCTTCCTTGTCTTGGCCTGTGGAGGGTTTACCGGATCCTTTCTTCTTCTGCTTCTTTATTTCTTTTACTCCCTTATCTAACTCAGTTTCCTCTTCATCCTTTTGGCTTTCATAAGCCCTTGTGGCTTTTGTCTTAGATCTTTTACCAGATGCCTGGACTTCTAGTTTTGAGCTTTTGGTTCTGACAGGTGTAGATCCTTTTGATGATCTGGTCCGGGTTGAGGTTTCCACCGGAGCACTTTTCTTGCTTTTATTTTCTGCCTCTTTCTTTTCTTCCTCAGCCTTTCTTCTCTTTTCCCAGTTGGCATCAAGTGCCTCCTTTGGGATGCCTAGGCCTTGAGCAATATGCTCTACTTCTTTTCTCACCTTCCTCTTTATCTCAGGTTCCCTAAGTTCTACATGGATCTTCACACTCAGCTCCTCAAAGGTTCCAAACCTTTCTGCCTTTGGATCTTTGGGCTGACTAAGCATGTGTTGAACATGTAGTTCCACAATCTGTTCATCAACCTCATACCCCATGGGTATGATCCAGACAGTCCTTGGCTCCACTGCCTCCATTAGGCACTGATCAGTATCCACCATAAAGCAAACTGAGTCTTTGTATTTTTCAACAAGAGACTGGGGAATTCTTTCTCTTGCTTGCATCGTGCTCTGGAAGTTTTTTAAAGTATCCCCATAGGGCTGTATTTCTTGCTTTGGCATCCCCAAGCCCATGTAAATAATCTCTTATCTGGACTGCAACAGGTTTGTTATTCTGCCATGCCCATCCACTTGATCCGGGCAGCTCATTCATGAAGTAGAAAAATAGACATAATATAAGAGTACCATACTTAAAAGAATTCTTTTTGTCCTTCTTGATCTTTTCTATATTTTCCATTAATTGGCTTAAGAGAAGTTCATAGAGATCATAATCTGCATTCTTCCTTAGCATTTCATAGGCAGTATATACTGCAGTTCCGGATACAGAATTCTCCCTACTGGAGTGATAGATCTTGTATCCTATTATCATGGATGCATACTTGATATCCGGATCAGAAATATCTTCAATGGTCATTGCCCTCTTATCAAATTTTGATCCGGTGGCCTCAGTTACAATGTTATTTTTGACAGATTTGAGGATAGGTATCCCTCCAGAAGAGTATAGACCAGTTACTACCCTAATTGCCTCTTTTGTGATCTTGCAGGGTCTATCCAGCCATAGGAAGTTGTCATGCATCCTGCTCAGTACATACCGGACCGATTCATCTTCTTCAAAGTAGGGGAAATGAATGAATTGATCAAATTGTTTCTTCTAGATACCCTTATACTCTGGTTTAAGCTCAAAAGCATTGTCTATCAGTTGTTTGTGATAGAGATCTCTCAATTTGAATTCCCCAAATTCCTCAATGCTTGCATGTATGTAAACCCTAACGTCTTCTGTGTGTAAAACACCATGAGGAACACTAGAGAATGCTCCTAAGGGATCTACCTCCAATGACTTATATGGATGTTTCTTAAATTCAGGTCGGGGCCTATCTGAGATCTTTACTATATTTGGAGTAGCCATTTCTCAAAAGATTTGTAGCAAGATATCGAAAACAGAAAATACCTTATGCGTCTTCGGTTACACGGAGTGGTTGGATTGATTTCTGTATGTAATGACTTCGGCAGGAGATCTTTGGTGAGCTTGATGAATCTTGTTCCAGAGCTCCACTTTTTGCTTCTTCTTGAGTGCAGAATGAGCAAGTGATTTTATGAGAAATCCCTTATATTGCTCCGCAAACCCTAATATCTGATGACAATAAATGCTCGACCTACATTATTTTGGTTTTCCTTATTCGGATAGCTTGGAGTACCGGATCAGTCCTGATCTAAGAACATCATGCAGATCTTCCAATCATGAACAAATCAAGATGACACATTACAAGAACATCCCAAACACTCTGTCCAATCCACAGAATAAGACAATACACTTCTGGATCTCTCCAGACCCTTTTGTAATCCTTTGTTATTCCAGAGCATCTCCTGGAATAGGTCTTACTTGATTGATCACAACTTCTTTACATCTTCATGCGGACCTCTGAAATCTTTTCTGGATCATCTCAAGACTTATATCTTCAAACTCTTTACTCCGCATCTTGTGCCACATCCGACACCACTTGATTGGCTGGGGGAACAGGATTTTCTTTGAGTCTCCCCCTGAGCCAGAGCTCACTTTTTAATTTCCGGAAGGAATATCAGCACCAGAGTCTGGTGCGGATCCAACTTCTATGTTCTCTGAACTTTTCTTCACCCAAATCTTGTTCATCTGATTCCTAACTTCATCCACATTCATCTTTTGTTTACCCTTGTCTTGATTCTGATTATACACCAGACCTCTTTTGTCTTGATTCTTGCTTCTGCAGACTTTTGCATTATGACCGGACCTATTACAGATTTGGCAAATAACATTTCTTTGCATATTTGACTGATAACCTCTTGATCTGCATTGATTAGCCATATGACCTACTCTATTGCATGCAAAGCATCTACCATTGAATGATTTGTTTATTTGCATATTTTTGCATTCATGAGACTTGTGTCCATACCTTTTGCAGTTAAAGCACTATCCGGAGAAGGATGAATTAGTCTGATTCATTCTCTTTCTGCACTGATTAGCTTTGTGACCAAAGTGATTGCAGCTGTGGCAGTATCCATTGAAGGATGGATATCTTTGAGCATTGGGCTGTCTTACCGGAGGTCTTCTGGGCCTATTCCTTCAATTTTCTGATCCAAAATTCTTTTGACCAGATCCAGAGCTTTCTCCTTTCTCATATCCCAAACCATACTTGTTATCTGTCCTCTTTTGACTTCCAAGAAGTACTTCAAGTTAGGCAGAACTTATCTTGAATTTTTGTTTATATTCATTTGTTGTTTGAAGATCTCTTTTGAGAGAGACAATTTGATCCTCAAGTTTTTCTTCATTATCTTTGGCATCTTCAAGATCAGATTCAAGATGTCTGATAATCCTGTCCATCTGGTGGCATTCTTCTGATTTCTCTTTAAGAGATTGTCTTAGATTGTCTTCAGCTTTTCTTTTTTCTTCAATCTCTTGAGTAAACTTTATAGTTCTTGATTCCATTTCATGTCTTAACATAATGACTTCTTTTGATAACTTTTCACATAACTTGGTTTTCTCAGTCAATTCTTCATTTGTATTGCTTTCTTCACTTTGTCTTGCCAATTGTTGGAGCAGCTCCTTTCTCTTTTTCATAGAGAGACTTAATTTGTCCTTTAGTTCTCTCATGAATTCATCAGCCTGTTTGAGTCTTTCCTTTAATTCATTGACTTCAGAGTTTGACTATTCAAGATCCTCAAGGGCAGTTTTGAGTTGCTCCCTTAAACCATATGCATCCATTTGAACTCCCAGATCTTCCTCAAGCTGTTAGGCTCTATTAGGAGGAACTTAGCTCTGATACCAATTGTTGATAACTGAGAGGGGGGTGAATCAGTTATCCTAATTATTTCTTCTTTTGAACTTTCTTATTAATCAAAGCAGCATTGAATCAAACAAACAAATATTACCATGAAATGAGAAACACATGACACAATATTTTTGACATGGAAACCCAGTTAAGGGAGAAAACCACGGGATGATTAACCCAAAGATTATTCTCTATTAGAAGAATAAGGAATTACAAAATGGCACTTGCCAATTAGGGCTCACTGCCCGAGCACACTGCTCACAAAGAGGCACACTGCCTACAAGGAGACACACTGTCTACAAAAGAATGTTATACAATACTTGAACTAATTGGACGCATGTACATATGCTAGAGTTCAGTTCCGGTTAGGCTCAGTATACTGATCTGTTGCACTTCATCTTTCCTCTACTCTTTATTCTACTTTTCTTTCACATACCGGATCTTTCTTACTGCTTCTGCACTGCTCTACACTTATTCGCATACACCATACCACAACTTCTCTTCTCACAACAAAATCCATCCTCTATTTATATCCACACTAGTGATTTCATTATCTTTCTAGTCGGCACCCGGAATAATCTATCTTCTCACAAACTCTGTTCTGTCGGCTGAATCCTTGCATATCAAGTAATGTGGATCAAGCATATACTTGTAGATGTCATTCATCATGTCGGTCAAACATGATTCATGCCTTCACAACCTTTACCATCAATAGTAACACATCCAAAAAATAGTCTGATACTCTGTCAGTCAGTTCTTCCTCTGTTCTCACTGTCTCTCAGGAATCCGGTACTCAACTATTCATATCTTTTTCTTTGTTTATCACCGGAGGCTAAATCCTTGGAATATACTACTCAAGGTAGTCCTCTTGACTTCCCCAAATCCGCACTGCACAAAGACACTTCCTCTGAGAGATCTGGACCAATCTGTTAGACCTTGCCACATGCTCTGTTCTTGTTCACCGGACCACATCAATCTTCATTCTGACTTCCGGTAGAGACACACCATGACTTGCGGATATGTGGGATGACCTTTGTTGCCATCAATGACAACAACCATGAATCCATATAGTGTCTCTTGCCAACATAGTGAATAGTAACAGAATAGTGAATAGTGAATAGTGAATAGTAAATAGTGAATAGTAAAAGTGAATAGTGAATAGTGAATAGTAAAAGTGAATAGTGAATAGTAAAAGTGGGATTTATTTATGCATATTGTATAATACGAATTGAATAGATGCTTAAACTTAGAGTTGTAATTCAGAAATACAATGTTTATATATTTTTTTAAAAAGTTAACTCTTTGCTCTGTTTTTAATGATTTATTGGATAGTAATATGTTTTAACAAATTATATATATATATATATATATATATATATATATATATTATATGTATATTCTATACTTTCTTTACAGTTAAGGAACTTATTAATGAAATTGTGAGTTAAAGTGAACTGAGATAATGGCAGTATATATATATATATATTTAAATTAAATTTTAGAGAAACGAAAGAGAGGGCAAATGATCGTGCTTTGTTGAAAAATGATCTATCACCTAAAACAACTGTTGTACAAATGTAATTCATGAGTGTAATACCCCGCTAACAACTGCTTTGTTTACTCCTTAAGCATATGCCACCGAGCATGCTTACGCGTGCGAGGGGTTTTTCAGAGTAGTAAGAGAAAATTTTTGATAGTTCGTATCATGACCACATGGCGCATGTGGACATGACACGCGTGAATACATGTTGTGACCACATGGGAAATGTGGGCATGACATCTATCCTCAGCTGAGTAGATTTTACCAATTTGGAGGAGCTTTCCCTTAAAAATCTCTAGCTGCTCGTAGTGTTCCTCTTTTATTTGCATGCCAGTTTTAGTCTTCTTCATTTGATCATCAGTGCCAAAGATAGACTCCAATGTCACCAGTCCCTTGGGCAACTTTTTTGTCCTTAGCTGAACAGTTTGGTCATTGCCATACTGTTGTTTGAGTTTATCTTGTTTCACCATAGAAAATTCATCTTCTTCTAACAAAAAATGTAGGATTTGCTCATCACTTTCAAAAACTTGCCAATGAATGTCATTGTCCGGGATAGAGGGTCTATTTACTACTTTTACATGAGCCTACACCTTCTCCCTCTGAATATCACTGGGGATGCCAAATTGAGCCCCAATTGCTGCTTGGTAATTCTAATTTCTGGGAATAGAGACTAGATTGAAAGCATCGAACTCTTCAATCATGTCCCACACCCTATGCTTGTAGCATTTCAAGACATCATTTTTTGTAGCATGCAATCCTCTTACTTGATTTACAATGAGTTCACTATCCCCGAACACCTGTAAGCAGCTGATCCTTCTTTTTCTTGCCCATTGCAATCCCCGGATTAGCCCCTCATATTCGGCAGTGTTGTTGGTGCAGGAAAAGGTGAAATGAAAGGCAGAATAATACCTATCACCATGAGGAGACACCATCATTGCACCTCCACCAGACCCATTTCTACCTCTAGAGCCATCAAAATACATTTTCCATACCTGATCCTGCCCTTCTGTCAGCAATTCTGAACTCTTTACAAGGCTTCAAATTTCTGATTCTGGCTCATGCAGTATGTACATTCCCATATCAGACTCTTGCATGTGTTCCTCAGGACTATTAATAGTATTTTCCAAGGCCCACTCTCTTAACAATACCTCTGGTATACTTTCATCTTGCAGTTGCTAGGCAGCAACAAGCTCAGGATCATCAGAGATAAGGCATCTTGCATTAACAACACTTGGTGTGTAGGGTTCTATGTGATGATTTGAAAGCAACTTAGATTTTAGGGTTACCTTGGTTCCATATCTAGTTCTAAAAAACATGTGGGACCAGTCTGAGGATAAATATCCTCCTATCTTGGACGTGAACTCCCTTGATAGGCACATGGCAAAATGGGGAGGAAGGTCAATTATGAACACTTCCTGAGTGATGGAAACGTTTGGACAGGTATGCAAGGTAAGGCTTAGGTCCTTTATCACACCCACAGTGTTGACAGTTGTGCCATTAAGTTGAAGCACACCGTTGGTTAGGGGCTGGTAGTTCAATCCTAATTGGTCTACAATTTGTTTTGGCATAACAGAACTACTTGCCCCACTATCCACCATGCAATTGTGCACTAGCTTATCTCCAATTATTAGAGACACATAAAATGGAAACGATTTGACATTCTGGCTTGGCTACTTGTTGCTGTCTTGGGGGGAATTGGTAAGGACAGTTTTGGTTGGGTCAACATTTGTATCACCTAACATTTTTAAACTAGACAAAGCAGACTGCAATATGTCTTTTTGGCCTAGGATCACCAAGGAATCCCACATGGACATTGTCACATTTGCCTTTTTCATGTTCTCAATAATATTGAAAGGTGCAGCAATGCTTACCTTCTGATGTGGTTTGGTGGTTGCAATATCAGCCTTCAATTGAGACTTCTCTTTGGTAGTCACCTGAGTATTTCTTTGTAACACACAGGGAAATTGGGATGTAGAAGGATCAACAGGTCCTTTTTCTCTATTTGTCACTTGATCCATCTCATAACTCCTCCTTTTTGCTCTTGTGTTAGCTGCAACTGGAGTGTAGTCTCTGTTCATTCCATAAAACTTATTTTCTTGCTAATTCATGAAGGCAGTATCGTGCTAAGGTTGTTCTATTTTCTGTACAATCCCCTCATTAGATGTGCTTGGCTGCAGAGTTGTAATATCTTGCACTGTCAGGGCCTGATTTATGGCTCCGCTTGGACGCGCTGCTTGATTGTGCGGCTGATTGCTTGGAGAGCACCATTCATACTCTAAAGCCAAGTTGTTTTGAATAGGGACAATGTCACTGGCAACACTGGTGGATGCAGGATTGAAAGGCTGAAAAGGCCTCTGGTTCATATTTTGTCTGACCCCCTGATAGTTATTCTGATAGAGTGGCCTGTTAGCTTGCCAAGGTTGGTTCTGTCCCTGATAAGACTGGTTTTGCCCTTGGTTATATGGTTGATAGGGCTATCTATTCTAGAACTATTGCTTTTTCATATTTGTTAGCTCATTACCAAAAGATTGCAACAATCCCTTGATCTCTTGTAACTCAGAAGATTGATTTTGAGTAGCATTTTCTAGCCTATTTGACTGCAGATTAGTTGCTGGTAATGTTGGGACAGCGGGTATAACAGCTATGGGGGGCACATATGTTGGGATTGTCAGTTGAGTTATAGGGAAAATCGACAAAGGTGGCCTAGGAGCAATTTTGCCAGCCTGAATGAGGCTATTTTCAGCCCTAATGGCTATGGTATAGGCATGTGGCAAGGAAAGCCCTCCCATGGATTGAATCATCATAGAGATATCAATTTAATGCTCTCAAAAAATATAGAAATGCATGGTCAGCTGTAGGTCTTACCATTGATGGGATTCTATCCCACGTCTTTTGGAAACAGTGATTGAAATCTGACATGACCTCATGAGGGGCTCTTTTGATTGTAGATAGTTGCTCCACCAGCGACAGGTGATCAGATTTGTCTTTGAAGAAACTACACAATTCCTTTCCCAAGCGATCCCAGGAATCTATGGAATTTACCAGCAGGCTTCTAAACCACTATAAAGCTTTGCCCTTCAGGGAGGCTGCGAGTAGCCTAATTGCTACATTTTTTACTATTACGTGATGGACGGACAACACACAGGTTTACGATGTCCTGGATATGCTCAGCTGGAGTAGTCCGGTCTTCACCGTGAAAAAATGGTAAACTCTTCAAGGCAACGATAGGGATATCATCATGCTGAGCTAGATTCAATGGGTTGCCTTGATTGAAAGCCACAAAGGGCTTATTTCTAACCGTAGGAATCATTGTGGCTTTAGTCCTTGAGGCAGTGTGAGCTCCAACGGTAGGGGGAGTCGACTTGGCTCTCCTAGGCTGGACGCAAGTATTCTTGTGCTTCTCAGTTGTTACCCCTCCTCTCCCAGGTGGGGATAATTGTAGATACTCGAAAGGTGAAGTGCTACTTCTTGTAGGTATTCTTCTCATAAGCAGAGATACAACGGTTCTGCTAGGCCAAAGTTGGAGTCACCATATATGCAAATTTTTCAACCTCTTACAGGTCTAGATATCACTGGTTGCACATCAAAACTAGTAACTAAATGTAGTGTTTTGAACTTATAATTTTTGAATCTAAGTCCCACCGGGCATGCCAGAAACTATTATCACCTAGATTTGCACCTTTCGCATGCAGCTATGACACCTCATGTAACCTGGAGTAACATTGGAATGATCTCAAAGTGTGGGACCTTGCATTATGAGATCAGACCTCTAGAGAAGGCTGGTTCCTTGCTCCAAGCCTATTACTTAGAGTGATGATACTAAATCTAGTGCTAAAAGCTTGCAGGGGAAAGAGTTAGAAGGAGAGCTGAAGGGAAAAGAGGCGATACACCAGATTTAGTGAGAGATGGTGGATAAGGTATGGACACAACAATGATTCTTTCGCTGTTGAGGGGGATTCACACAGGTTTAAGGCTGGTTTGAGGCTTCGGTATGAAGGTTAAACATGCAGAGGGGCCGCTTTACCCCAAGAGCAGACTAAAACTTCAAATGAAACACAAAAATTTAGAGATAAAAGAGGCAAAAATTAGCATCTATTAATCATGAAGGCCCAGAAAACTATTACAATGTAGAACATTTCATAGTAGAATTACACCCATTTAGCTAATTGCACTCATTGGTGGGTAAAGGAAGATAGCAGAGGCCAAATTCAAGCATAGTGAGTCACATTCCCTTATCCTTGTAGTTACACTAAAATGGACTAACTACAAAATTTTGGTAGCATAACAGCCCCAAAAATACCATCCTCTTTAAAAGAGATTTTACATTGTCTTATATAAGCTAGATTCATGCCAGAAGGGCATGGAGTCGCTGAATCATAGAATCAAGGCCATAAATGCCAAAGGCAAGAAAGCATGGGCAGAGACATGGCGAAGGGATAGGGGCCATGCCTCTGCCACGCCAAAATGCGAAAAACCTTGGCCAGGATGCAAGAAAGGACAGGGCATGGAGAAAAACCTCCAAAGTCATCGTTCGTTGTGCAGGAAAGAGTCCTAAAAGGCAAAGAGCCCATACGCCATGAATGCGCCTACAAAAATTCACCAACTCGAGCCACTGTGAGGAAGAAAACCCCTCAAAACATCAAGACGGCCACTGAAATGTCCAATCAAGCAAAATATGCAAAGCCAGATCAGAAAAATGAAAACTGGAAAATCCCCCCAAAAATTTGCTCAAATGAAAGAGGCAAAAACAAGCATTTTTGCCTCTTACAACTTGTCAAAATTCATTGAAATGGGGAAGATATCGGTGCTCAAAGATCTGGTCAACTACCTGTATATATCGCTTCTACACCTGTGTATATATCGGCCTCTAAAAATACCTCAGATCCTGTCTTTGCATGTTTGAAAACTTTGTATGTATCTCTGCTCCTTTGGCGCCAAAAGGCCATTGCAGTCGCTCTTAAAAATGCATTTGAAAATGACTTGTATATGCAAGAGCCTTTGCATATGCATCTACCACTTCCATGTGGCACTTCCTGATTTGCCATTGAACTAAAACCGGGACCCGTCATTAAAGAATTGCACCCTCCATCAGCCTTCGGAAAGACCCAAAAACAAGCTGCTGATGCATCATGTCTGGCCGAAATCTCCCTTGCATATCGGCTTGTATATGCAAAGATATAAGCAAATATACAAACAACTAGCACATGCAAATGTGCATTTTTCCCTTTGTAATCGCAGCTTGTATATGCATACAATCGCCCTTGTATATACAAGTCACGGACTTCAAACTTTTAAAAAGCAGATGGGAAACATTTTGAAATCCGAGTTGTATCTAACCTCCTTTATATCTGTAAACATACAAGCCACAGACCCCAAACTGACCATTAACTGTATTTGACTGCTCTGTCAGGTTCGGCTTGTATCTCTGATCTTTGTATATTATTGACTTGTATATCGCAATATACAATCGCCCTTATACAAAGCGGACCCAAAAATTTTAATAAAACAAGTTAAAAACGCAATCGGGTCCAGCTTGTATATAAACCTTTGTATATCGGCTTTGTATGTGAAAACATACAAAGCAAAAAATACAAGCCACTATAGCAAATGTATTTCTTCTTGTATCTCAGACGAGGGTTCCTTGTATGTCTGATATACAAATGGCCTTGTATGTGCGTGGGCCCCATCTTTTTCACATTCGACCTTTGTATGTTTCTCTATATGTTTCACATGTATGTTCAAAAACATACAAGCAAAATATACAAAGAAACATACAAAGCTGAATGTGCATTCCACTGTAGCGGATGCACTTGCATGTTCAAAAACCTTGTACCTTTTTGTTGCATGTGCAAACATACAACACAATATGCATTTTGAAAACTTGATATACAAGAGGGAATATTCCTACAATGCATCCCTTGTTTGTATATCTCTTTCCTTATATATCTCCATTGTATGAGCCAAATACACATGCAGACCTGATATACATTCAACGAATATTCTGGGGATCTGCAATGTATATTCCATCTTTGTATC
The DNA here is from genome assembly GCA_027924645.1 of Cunninghamia lanceolata. Taxonomy (NCBI): domain Eukaryota; kingdom Viridiplantae; phylum Streptophyta; class Pinopsida; order Cupressales; family Cupressaceae; genus Cunninghamia; species Cunninghamia lanceolata. Next base: position 9,773,091 of record BSBN01000112.1, on the reverse strand, counting down.
TGCCCTTGCATCCTTCCACCAAATGTATATTTGCTTGTATGTTGAAAATACAAGGAAAACATAAAAACCCTCCAAACATACAAAAGGGGAAACCTGAAGAATATGCGATGGATGCACAATTTACCTTGTATGTCTCACTTACATCTCGACCCTTTGTATATCGCCGATATACAAACCGGGAATATTCTTGAGGACTTCCGAAAGATTCCCTAAATGTATATGCACCTTTGGGGCCTGATATACATTCAGAAAATGCATAAAACCTAAGTTTTTCAACATCTTCTAAGGCCAATGGAGATCTGCAAGCCCGCCAAATGAACATTTGAAATACATGTTGACCCAAACTTTGACCATGAATAACTTCTTTGTTTGGCTGAATTTTAGGATGATGTAAAAAGCAAACCTACCTATTTTTTCAAGCTCTTTCCAATGGTCAGGGTTTTTGTTTTTTTTTTAGGCAAGGTTTCATGGGAAAAATGGCACCTTTGCTTATAGGGACCTTTCAAAGGATTTTTAGGGAAAATATTAGGTTGACTATTTGGCTCTGAGCAGAGGGAAAATAGGATAACACAAGCATCACAGGTCTTTTTAGAATGTGCCTCTACATGCAACCTACACCATCCTTCAATTAGAACATCATGAGAAGGTACATTTAACAATTGACATCAGTGCACTTCTTTGGACAAGTGCATCTCAAAATTCTTGAAGTGATCTACCTCTGTCTCATTTTTAGGGTTACATTCAGACTCTAAAGTTATTTTATCACCTTGGAGATCATCATCATGAACATGAAAATCATACATGAGAATCTCCTCTATCCTGACAGTCTGAGGCCTGATGGAGTAAACTCCAGGATCTGTATCTACATACATGATCTCATTGGTTTTATTGTATTTAGTGATCATGTGCTTCATACAAGGTTCAACATCTATCCTTATTTGGTTAGGTATTCCTTTCCAAGGAAACCACATGTGACTAAAATTAGTGGACATGTATCCATTAAGGGTTTTAGACCAATCCCTACTGAGTAGCATCTCATAGGTATCAGGTATATCAACTACCTGAATATCAATGTATTACTAGATTCTTGGATCTAATGCTAGTTGCATATGAATGTGAGTTAGTTCTCCTACTACACTCACCTCTATTTTATCTAACTGTGTTACTTTCTCCAGTGACTTAGCAGGATACAGCGCTAAGGCATTGCATATGGACATGGGCATTACATTGGTAGATGCTCCTAAATCTACTAAGCAATTATGCAAATTTTTACTAAACATCCTTAGAGTAAGGAGAAAAGGAGGTGACTCAGTTTTATCCTTGTAAAGAGTCATGTGTGAAGTCTCTGATGCCTAAACAGTGGCTGGAGTATTGTGTTTAACATTAACATCCCTAGCAGCATGATCTTTATTCCCTGTCTGGCCTGAGGTATGATTATCTTCTCTTAGAGCAAGATCATCTAAGGATTTAATGGATACTTTTTTGATAGCTGGGGTTTTAAGTAATTTTGATAATGACAGGCTGATTTTGATCTTTTTCATTTCATCTGCCAAGTATGTGACTAACTTATCAGACTCAGAAGACATATTACCAGCTTTTGGTGTTGTATTTTGTGGTGCTAAGTACTGAGCATTAACTTTGGGAAATCCAGGGTTATTGCTTGCCTTAGGATCAAGAGGAGTGTTGAAATTATTTACAGGCAAGGATGTAGTCAAAGGACCAGCAGGTCCATTTGAGTTATTCCTTAGATTGTAATTATGCCTACCCTAATATTGTTGTTGATAAGCATGTACTTCTTCATGTTCTATTGATGGCTCATTTTCATCTTCAAATGGAAAAATATAATTGGTTTCAAAAGCCATGGATGATTCTTCACATGTTAGGGTGTAATCCTGATGAGGATGGTTGATGAAACTTTCTAGCACTAAAGCAGAATCATATCCACAGGGGACAATTTCATTTCCTTCAAAACAAGGTGGATTACCTATAGTGTTAGATACTTCAGATTGGAATATATTGGCAGCTATCCTAAACTGAGGACAATCCAACTCTGCATGAGCATTGGTGTTATGTATCCTGCACCAGTTTGTAAGGGTTGCCTCTACCAAATTCACTCTAGTGGTCCTCTTAGGTTCACTAGGAGGCTGATTATCTAGGGGTGATGGTAGAGAACCATTGTTTGGCCTAGTGTTCCACACTCTAGGCTGTCTAAGGGGATTATTGTTACCATTGTTGTTATTGTAGTTGTTATTGTATCCCTTATCAGGATAATTAGGTCTGTCATTGGCATATCCTCTATTCTGATTTGGTTGAGAATAGAAATTTTGACTCCTCAAATGAGTGATTTTAGTGGTGAGTTTCCTCAATTGTGCTGATATCTCTTTAATTTCTTCCTTCTCCTCCTAAACTTTGGCTACTACATTCTCTATTTGAGGTTTGAAGAAGGAAGACCCATTGTTATTGTTATTATTGGACTGTTCCACAACTTGAGGTACCTGTGTATGTCCTGGATATTGTAACGTCTGACCATTTCCATTTGGAGGTGTCACGATACTAAGTGGAGGTATCTGCAAAGGACTTGGCATTACAGCTGGAGGTATCATGGCTCCATTAGTTTGTTGTTGAGCAAGATATGTAGGGAGTGTTAGAAATGCAATATTAGGTGTTGGAGTAGGGATCAGCTACTGACTGTCTTTGACAGCTTCTTCAAAAGCTCCTATCAAAGTTGTGACACCAGGATGTGCTCTCCTGATAAACAAAGAAGTCAAAGGATCTAAAGCTGAGTAGTATATGCTCCTAGTAGCTTCATCTAATACAGTATATGGAGCAACTAGGTTAGAGAGCATCTTTTGGAATCTTGCATTGAAATTAGAAATAGGCTCTCCTTCAAATCTCTTGATTGTGGCAAACAGGTGATAATTCATTGAAGGATCTATTGGTATTTTGAATCTATCCTTAAAGGCTTTCTCCAAGGTAGCCCATGAACTGACTAAACCTTGACCAAGATTGATATACCAGTTATATGCCTCTTCTCCTAAGGAAAATGGAAATAACCTGCACACCACATCCTGATGTTCAATTCTAGCCCTACAACAAGCTTCCTTGAATGTTCTAATGTGATCATCAGCATCCGAATATGGATGATATTTAGGACAAATCTTGTCAGGATTTTTAGGTAAAGGATGATATGCAATAAAAGTTAGAGGTGACTTTACAGTAAAAAATGACATTGTGACTGGTGGAGGTTGGACCTAAGGTGTGACAGGTGGTCCTGTAGGTGTCTGCAACCTAATAGGAGTTACAGGAGCACATTCTGGTGAAGCTCTTGACGCACTAGAACCAGGAGAATGATGAATCTCTACTGTCCTAGGTCTAAATCCCAGGATAGGCAATTCTTCAAAGAGTCCACTCAATCTGGACTTGGTATTTGGCCTGAGAGTCAGGATTCCTAAATTTAAAGAAAATTGGCTTGTTTATTGTAAAGACCAGTTGAAACACTCCAGTAAAGGCTGTATTTATGATCAGAATCTGAAACTGACTAGATATTTATGCAATATTTGTAGAAAATGGTACAAATATGAGGTGATAGAAGACTTAGGGACACAAGCAATTGGATATCAGGTTTCTAAAATAGACTACCTCAAAGCTTTAACAAAAGACTTGAAATAGAGCATATCTTTGAAATACTATGATGATCAACCACAACACTTGAAGTATTTATGCTCAATTTTGAAAACATTGCAAAGTACAAGCATACACGAACTTAAAACAACAAATCTTTGTATATGATGTGACATACAGAGCTGCATGAGTATTTCCTTTCTATCTACATCATCAAATCAGACAAATCTAATGATGAAGAGGCCCTCCTTCTAGCACCAATTTATGTTGATGATGATGATGAGTCATAACAACATGCATAAAAATTTGTACATCAAACCTTTATTATCTTGTAAAGTACGATTAGCTTAAGATAAGTTGATGACTCCAAGTCTCTGTTGATTAGGTCGTGATCGTCTGACATTACTCAAAGGTTGATGTGACATGCTATTTTCCATTTCAAGGGGTCTTACATTTGTCTTGATGATCAGTATTGTTCTTGTTGATAACTGAGAGGGGGGGTGAATCAGTTATCCTAATTATTTCTCCTTGGGAACTTTATTAATCAAAGCAACATTGAATCAAACAAACAAACAATACTATGAAATAGAAACACATGACACAGTATTTTTGACGTGGAAACCCGGTGAAGGGAGAAAACCACGGGGTGATTAACCCAAAGATTATTCTCTGTTAGAAGAATAAGGAATTACAAAAATGGCACTTGCCAATTAGGGCTCACTGCCCGAGCACACTGCTCACAAAGAGGCCCACTGCCTACAAGGAGACACACTGTCTACAAAGTGATGAGAATCACAGTCTTGAACTAGAGAATGACATCTTTACCATGTCCGGATCAGTTCCATTTAAGCCCAAAAACCTCTGTTCTGTCTTTCGTGCTCTTCTTCACCACACCACTCCTTTCTCACATCACACCCTTCAAATGGACTCACAAACCTTTATTTATACAAGACATCGACTTATCTAAGTCGGCAATCAACTATAAGAATATCCGCAAGATGAATAACACATCCGGTCGGCCACCACAAGAGCATTCATAGGATGAACAACTCATCCGGTCGGCAAAACAGAGCAAGAACTTCATCCAGAAGATTATCTTCAATTCCAGGCTCTACCATCAATGCGGACCAATCAACACAACCTCAATATGATCCAAGAACCTTCACAAGCCTGCCTGAATGACCAGGTACATCCGCACTTTCTCTACGTACTGGAATCTCTTCTCTTCCTCATCCGAAACTTCAAGAACACTGTCTGTCGCCACTGTCATAATGCAAAAGGTATTTCTAGACCTCCAAATCATACACAACTCGAGATGACACATCACAAGGACATCCCAAATACTCCTTCCAATCCGCAGATTAGGATCATACAGTTTCGGACCTCACCGGACCTTTCTGTGATCCTCTGTCACCTCTGAACACTTACCGGAACTGGTTCCACACCGACAGCCACAACTCCTTCAGATCTTCATGCGGACCTCTGAAATACTGACTGAAGCATCTCAAGACTCATATCTACAAACCCTTTAATCCGCATCCTCCGGTTCACATCCTATACAATATATTTGCCTTCTTCTCATCACTGTTCTTCACTGTTCCTGACTGAGGCTAATTTTCTCAATATCCTCAGCACACTGCTCATCAAATCCCTCTTGTCAATGCAATATGAGTATGTTGACATCAATGACAATACTGGTTCACCTCATACTTGCAACAGTTCTATTTCCTATAATTTACTCCACAGAGAGGTTATTTCTACTCTATTTCCAAAAATAATGATGTATTTGCAAGCTTGATCAATTCTTCTGATTATTGATCATCATGATCCTGTTCTTTCTTCTAAACAATATATTATTCAAATGATGTGTCTATAAGTGGATATTTGCATGTATCTCTTGGATCTATGTATGAATATGCATGATACTTGTCAATTTAACATGCTTTTACTCTAAATACACTATGTATTTCCAATTATCTACGGGATATCAACATATTTCATGTTATTTGCTTCTAATTCTCTGTTATTTGCAATTATGGTGATGAATTGTTATGAAATTGAAAGAAATTTAAAAGGATGCTTCTAATTTTGGTGAATCTTCAACTATTGAACCACATACATACAAGATATATTCATGAGGAGAAGAAATCAAACCATATTGTCACCAGGATGTTCCACAGCTAGATATGGATGATGCTAACTTCAAAGGATAAGGAATGAAAACAACACATGTAGACTGACAAGCACTCCAAGGGACGTAGTTGATCAAAGCATGTCTCAAGATTTAAAAAACTAATTATTCAAAATTTATGATGATTTGTAATCAAATTGTCTTCTCTTTCATTCAGTATGCATAACATGTACATTTACAACAACATTGAAATGAGTCCTGATATTTCAACAATCAGATTTCAATTAAGTTTCGAATATCCAAAATATGGCACTCTTGCACCTTTTATAGAATAAGGTGAGGAGGTAGTTACAAATGACCTACGATCAGGACTTATCAATTAAGATCAACAGTAGATTATCATTCTTTGACTCAGTCAACTTTCCCCATGGCCCAAGTTGTCAGCTGGCAACCATCTGGATGACTCATTATCTTATGAGTACATGATGCATATGTCTTCTTGTGATGCATCTTCATTTACTCCTGAGGTTCCTCTTCTTCATGTTCTTCTTCTTCATCATGATCAACCTCCTCATTGCTTTCTGTATTGATATCACCCTGATGAACATCATCCTGTATATGGAACTTGATTGCCATCCTGATATTCTCATAGGCCTGTACTATTTTATCTACCTCTCCGCCATCTTGGGTTTTGGATTTTGTTATGGCATGCTTGTGAGACTGGAATTTAGCTTTGATTGCATCCATCTTACCCTTTCTATTGTTTAAAGTCTCATTGTAAATCTCCACCTTAACCTTGATCCTCATGATCTTATTCATCACCTCTTCTGTCAGGTGGGTGAGGGGGCATTAGCTACTGGTTGAAAATTATCATGCAATGCCTTGATGACAAAGTCTACGTCTTGGTTTTCAATCTTTCCCTCTACTTTCCCTTCTAATGCTTCCAGGATCTCTGCCTCATATGCCATCATGTTGTGCAGCTTTATACTGATATCCCTGAGCTTGCCACTACATTTCTTCAAGATATCACATTCGAACCTGATATCTTCATACCATATGTCTATCAGTAGGGCAGTGTTATTATTTAGTACTCCATTGTTTATTAGAATATGAGGATCAATCCTCTTCATCTCACTCAAAGCAGTTAGGTCTTTCTCCAATTGGAATGACCGTCTCCCTATTTCATTTTGTACTTTATCCACTTTTCTCTTCAAACTGTTTAAAGAATTCCACCTCTGTAAGGAGGTTCTCAAAACTTCCTCAGCTCATGTGAGGGCTGACATCATCCACTTCTCCATTATCATGGCTTCATGTTTCATGAGGTCTAACTTGTTGACCTCCTCCTAGGATATGATAGTCAATGGGACTGTCGGATCCGCTAGTGTACTATCAGGGTTAATCAACCCCTTTATGTATGAATGTAGCTGGGCAATGTGCTCCTTATGCTGTTTATTTTTCTCCTTCTCCTTCTTTACCCTTTGGGTCAAAGAATCAATGATGTCCTTCCCTTCTTGACCTTCTTGGTCTTCATTAGCAAAACCCAAATCAATAGTTGTGATTTGGAACTCCTCAAGGGTGATCTTGCCCTTCTCTTTCTCTATAGTGGGAAGTGTTACTTGGGCTGTCCTTCTGCCTGTAGAAGGATCTCTTCTGATAGCCGATGTCAATTTGGATTTCCTCTTGGGCTTCATGATTGTTTCTTCAAACAAGGTGGAAACATCAAATTCTTGAATTTCAAAGCCTTGTTCCATACCTATTTCTTTGTCTAGCCACTGAGGCACTTCATTTCCAGATCCTTGTTGTCCTTTGTCATCATCATGTCCACCTTGTTCTTCAATATCTATCTCTATTCTAGGTGCAGAAGGTGACTTCCTAACTTCTTCTTCATGGAGTTCCTCATGAGGGTGGATCTTGTTGTATCTCTTCTTGCTGAGGGGCCTCTTTCTATGGAGGAGGATCCTATGGAATGTCCACATGATGATCATGCGCTTGATCTTGCACTCCCTCTTTCAGAGTCTCATCCACCTTAGTGTTTTCCTCATCTTGAGGCATATTAACATCTATGGCTGATGTCTGAGTGTCTGGCCTTGGTGCATTACCTTGATCTTGGGTCAAATTTTGTTCCATACCTGATGCACCAATATCTTGTGTTTGAAGGTCCTCATAACCTAATTTATCTTTTTCTCCTATATCTACTCGAGTCCAGGCAACATCTTCACCTGATGTATCTTTATCACCCTCGCCCTTTTGTTGGACTTCAACTATCTTTGGCTCAGCAGGTATCTCATGCTATTGCTGGCCCATATCTGGAGCATTGCTCTCTTCTCATGCCTTCTTGGCTACTTTGACATTCTTTATTACATTAGGTGCACTTGCTTTGTCTTTGGGGCTCACATCCTCCCTGTATGTCAAATCTATAACTGTAGCGTCAGTCACTTGATCTACCAACTTTTCAAGCTCGATTTGTTGGGCTGCCCTTTTTGGGCTACTCTCTTTTTCTTCTTGAGTTGTTAGCTTCACTTCCTCCAATACTGCCATCTGTGCTAATGGGGTCCCATGTGGAGTCATGCAGGTACTGGAGGCAAGGGTTTCCATCCTTTGAGAGGCTACTATTGATGGTGATGTTAGTCACAACCAAAAACTAAACAAAAGTTACACAACAACATTTATTTATCTTGAAAGATACGATAAATTCAAAGAGTTCATGATCCCAAGTCTCCGTTGATTAGTTCATAATCTACTGACATTACTCAGTGGTTGATGTGTGTTCCTATTAATCATTTAGGGGCCTTACGTTCATCAGTAATTTCTGCCAAGTTCAATATGAACTTACTCAAATAATGTGCCTACAGGTTGATATTTGCATGATTTCTACCATTATTTGCAAGTCTTTGCATGATATTTTCAACACTACATGCATTTAGCTCAAATATGCTAATGATATTCATTTATCTACGAGATGTTAGCATATTTCTCTATTCTTATTATTTATCTATGTATTGCAGTTATGAAAGTGATTTCAATGAAATTAAAAAAAGGAAAATAGCAGAGATAGGGTTTAAAGATATGAGATTCCTAAAATTAGTTGACTGAGATCACTGATTCACATACATATTCTGATACAGCAATGAAGAGAAGAAAACTAGAATCATACTTTACCAGGACAATCCACAAATCTGCATGATTCAGTACAAATCTTCAAAGGAAAAGTTGACAACAACATGCAATGAAATGAAAGCGCTTCTATTGAACACAACATTCACCAGTACATATCCAGAAATCAACTTGAAGATTACTTAAGGTTTACAATCAGGAAGTAATCTAAAGCTTCATCTCCATTCAGTATGCTTTAGAACAAGTATATTTACAATGTTCTAAGGAAAGAACCTTGACATTTCAACAGTTCAGTCCCCATTAATCTCAGTAATCTAATCTCCTATGCTAAATTGTTTCAGGTTAGATTTTTTTAGAATAATTGACCTCTCTATTGAACACAAAGGGGGTTTATATACAGCTCTAATTTTTTCCCCAATACGATGCCCAAAACCCTAGTCAACTAGCGGTGGACAATAAATCCTGCCCAAAAACTTTGAGCAGCATGATCTTTATTGAGAATAAAGATCCTACTTTGGAAACCCCAAAAACCACCAAAATATCTTCTGTCACATCTTTGGTGATCTAATCATCATCAAGTTTCACTTGCATGTCACTTCTTGCTACCATCCTTATCTCTTTTCACCTCCTATGATCTGATCCGTCTTTAAGTTTCACCTGCTACAACCTGCAAACAGACAAGAATTAGGCATCATCGCATTTAAAACATAGCAGGAAAATAATCATTTATATTTAAATCCAGCCTAGAATGTGCAAACATAGATATTGGGCCATGAAATTTCAGTATCTGCAAACACCCACGCGCTCAAAATGCATATACAATGTTTAAATATGATCAGGTCAACCATCGTTGACCAAAAACATGCATCGGGCGCTAAAAATAGCTTCAAAAATCCCATCGCATTGCTTTCCTGCCTTTTTCCTTGTATCTATCTTTTTGCATCTATCGCTTGTATATAGCGCTTGTATGTTGGAATCATGCATTTGAATTTATACAAGCCAATATACAACTGGTAGGGTCCACCTTACCTTTTTACTTGTATCAATCGCTTGCATAGATCATATGTATATCGGCTTATATCTCTCTTTAGATACAAGGCCCAATATATGCAAATGCCATTGTATGTACATCCAGACTTAATGCCTTTTATAGACTGTAGTCTATTTACCTGCCAAATTTGCGATGTATAAAACAAAATGCATCTTCTTTGATATACAATCGGACGTGATGCATGCCTTATACTGGATTTCAAATCTCCTATGAATTTCGGCTTGTATGTCGGCAATATATGTTTTGAAATATACAAGCCGCGGAATATACAAGCATTCAACTTCATTTTATAACCATTTCAGTTCCGGCGCTTGTATGTTTCGAAACATACAAAGCGTGAACATACAAAGGATTAACTCTCTTTAACTTTCCTTCCCATCCGCAGCTTGTGTATCGTGCTTTGTATATCTTTAATATACAATGCATAAAATATACAATGACTTAACTATCTTTAATAACTCCTTCGCATCTGCCCAATGTATAAAGTCATTATATCTCGCCAATATATAAGCTAGAACACATACAAGGACTTAAGCTTGTTTAATAAACTTTTCGGGTCCGGCACTTGTATATTGCAGGCCTTGTATCTTTTGACTTGTATGTTTTGCTTGTATGTAGAAACATACAAGCACTAAATATACAACTAGCAGATTTAAACAATCATTTATTTTGACTCATAACTGCATCGGGTCCGACCTGCATGTACAAATTGATCATTAACAAATGCATATAAGGCACGAAATATACATATAACTTTGCATGTAAACCTGATAACCCATTTTTGCGACCTTGTATGTGAGCAATATATAAGAGACTTTGTATATGCATGACCTGATATATAAATAATTTTGTATGTGCAACATACAATGACCTAACATGCAAAGACCATTGTATATGCAACCTGATATACAAACCCCTTTGTACATTATACCAAAACACTAATAACTTGCAAAATACAAGGAATTTTAAGATGGTTAAAAAAGCAACCCCTGTTCATTTTTGTTAAGGAATTCACCTATACTCTGCTCTGGCACTTAATGCAATTTTTCTCTATTTTCAACAAGGTTTGTATTATTCACTCTCTTTTTTCCCTTTACCACCAAGCAAAACAACACACACAAGCAAAAAGCAAAAGCCACAGCAGGGGTCCTCATTTTGCTAAGGAGTAAAATGAGGCGTGTTGTGAACATCACAACAACTAGAAACCAAACAAAACAATTAAATTCAAACCATTAAAGAAAACTAAATGAAATAAATTCATAATTTCCAACTATCTTTTCTGCAAATCATTATCCAACTTGAGACTCTATGTATTCAATAATGTGCATGAATTTTCTTTTTAGTTTAAGTGGGTACACGTGATTAATTATCCTCATCTTGAAAATTAGTTGAACAAACCAGTGACTGACATTAGACTACATAGTTGATGTCATTCCCTCATAGCCAACTAGATAGAGCCTTGTTGCCAGCAAGCATCCATAGCCTCGACAAGGTTATCGTTACAATTCTCCTAAGTAGAGCCCCACTGCTAGCAAGTGTCTATAGCCCAGGTAGAGTTACTTAGATGACTTAATCTAAATTTTTCAGTAAAATCCATTTTATTATTATTATTATTTTTTATATTTTGATGGAGATTTCATAAGATATTGCAGTTGTAACTTCACAATGCAAGGAATGGTCACTTGCTGAAATTAAGCTGAGAATTGTAATGGTAGCAAGGGTGACCTCTAATTTTTCACCTAATATCTACACTGGTAAGTTCAACAAACCTAAGGATTTTAGGTGTGTCATTGTGAGAAACTTCCTTGAATACTGAACCCATAGTTATTGAATACAAAATTTCACAAAGTTAAACAACTTTCTACATTCATGATAGTTACAACAAATTATGCATAAATTTCAAATAATTAACCTGAATGTTCTAAATTTTCTATTGTTTTCAGTTGTTGTTAGTCTTCTCTTTCTTACTCTAAATCAAAATGAAGATCTCTGCTGAGAAAAAACAAAGCAAACAAAATAAGTAGACTGTACAAATAGCTATACAAAAATATACACTATGATACACATGGCTGTCATGGCGCTACTTCAGGCTTGGAAATAATGTTTGAGAAACTGTCCATTAACTGGTAATGGAACATCCTCAGTGGTTAAGGTCTGAAGCCTATAGGTGTTGTCTCCTAAAATTTTAGAAATTTGAAAAGGACCTATCTAGAGTTTATCAAACTTACCATGGTCTCCTTTCCTCTCATGTGCTTTGTCCCACATCGGGACCAAATCTGAGATTCTGAAAGCCTTAATTCTAGCTCTTTTGTCAAACTAGCGTTTGACAACAGCCTGATGTTTAGCAAATTGTTCAATTGCTTTACTTCTTTTTTCTTCTAGGTTCATCAATTGAAGCAATCTAACCTCTTCTTTATTATCTATGCCTAGGTATTCTTGTGCAAACTGCAATGTAGGGATCCTTAGGTTAACAGGGAGGATAGGATCCACCCCGTACACTAGATGAAAAGGAGAATTTCCTAATGCAGCCTTTTTCCCGGTTCTATCTACCCATAGGGCATATTTCTATAAAGTATTCCATTCCCTTGGGTTCTTTTCTGTTATTTCTTTATGATGTTCAATAGGTTCTTGTTTGTGGACTCTACTAATCCATTCCCTTGGGGATAGTAGTTTGAGGAGAATTTCAAGATAATCCCATAGTCAAAAGCCCAACTTGATAATTTAATTGAAGCAAAAGCAGATCCGTTATCACATACCAAAGCGTAGGGAACTCCATACCTAGTTACTATGTTGATTTCCAAAAACCTGATGATGTCCTCAGCATTACATGTCTTGCTGCTGACAACTTCAGTCCACCTGGTACAGTAATCAGTATTAGTTAAAACATACCTGTGGCTTGAAGATGTTAGAGGATTGATAGGTCCTATGAAGTCCATTCCCCATTGAGCAAATAGGCACATCTCCATCACTGGCTGCAAAGGTTGGGTAGCATATCTTTCTCTGTGTGCAACAATCTGACACATATGATAGCATTTGATGTGCTCAATAGTATCTTTAAAAATAGTGGGCCACTAATACCCTTCCCTGAGGATAGCATGATTGGTAGCCAAAGATGATCCATGCACAGTCCCAAACTTATCATGTAACTTTGCTAACACCTTGTCTACTTCTTGTCTTTCCAGGCATCGAAGGTATATCCCTTCATAGTTTTTCTTGAAAAGGACTCCTCCTTTGATCATATATTTTTGTGACCTTATCTTTAAGGCTCTCCTTTGTGAGGCCTACAGTCTTGAAGGACACCTTCCAGTAATTAGGATGTGTCTGATGTTTGAGGACCATTCTCCATCATCCTTTGCATTTACAACATACTGCTGGCTCATGATATTAGGATCAATCTCTGATATCATCTGGCTCAATGCCTGTCCCATCACTAATTTCATGGGTGTAATGTCCATATCATACTCTTGGAGGACAGTGATCCATTTAGCCCTTTTCTCACCTGGTTCACTTTGCATTAATAACATCTTTACTGTTGCATCATGTACTACAACAATCACTTTACTTCTCAAAATGTAATGACTGAATTTCTTAACTTCTCGCACTAGAGGCAACTTGATATACAAACCCCTTTGTACATTATACCAAAACACTAATAACTTGAAAAATACAGGGAATTTTAAGATGGTTCAAAAAGTAACCCCTGTTCATTTTTGACAAGGAATTCACCTGTACTATGCTTTGGCACATAATGCAATTTTTCTCTATTTTCAAAAAGGTTTGTATTATTCACTCTCTTTTTTCCATTTACCACCAAGCAGAACAACACACACAAGCAAAAAGCAAAAGCCACAACAGGTGTCCTCATTTTCCTAAGGAGTAAAATGGGGCATGTTGTGAACATCAGAATAGCTATGATCTGCACAACTTCATCATCTGATAGGTCCATGGTGTCTTCCAAGGAGAAAGGACCACCCTGACCTACTTTGAAAGTCTCTTTTGCTTGTTCCTCTGCTCTCTCCATTTTAAACTTGATTGTGGTGGGAAGTGGTACATCATGTTGCATCTCCTTCCTAAACACTTCTCCACTAGCTCCCCTCAATACTACACGATTGGCCTTGATATCACCTCGCATGGATTTTCTTTGCTTCTTGGGTGGTGACATCAGGGGCGCCGCCCTCCTCTTCTTGTTGACCATCATAAGGTCATCACCTGCAGGCTCTTTTTCTACCTGAGCTTCCTCAAAAGGGATATCCTCTTCTACCTCTTTATGTGAGGTTTGGCCCTCTTCTTGTACTTATGCAATGTCTACAACTAGCCTCAGGATCCTCATTGTCTTTGGTTTGTCCATTAGAGGTGGTGTAGATGAAGCAAATGCCTATTCTGATGTTGATGCACCTGCAGCTGGTATGGCAATTCTTTCGATTATCACCCCCTTAGGTTCATCATCAGTTTTCTTTCCTCTAGGGGGACCCTTCCTCTATTTCTGAGTGAGTAGTCTCTCTCCATTTGATTTCCTTTTCTCATTGAGGAAGTCATCATACTCCTCATCAGTTAGTTCTTTCCTTTTCTTCTTGGCATCAACAGTAAGGGCTACACCCCTTTTCTTCAATCTGTTTATCTGTTCATCTACCCAAGCTTGGGTTAACTGTAGCACCCCACCTGTAAACTGATCTAAGGAAATATCCTTTGGCTGTGTTAGATCAGGGGCTAAGATGGTGTCATTGTAGACCTTCTTGTTTTCATATTCATTTGACATTGTTTTTCCATCATCTTTCTTTAGTTGTGCTGGCACTGGGATGCAGTCATCTATCCTCATCTAGTTCAAGGTGAGCCTCTAGTATTTTCTTCTTCTCACCTCAGCCTCATCCTCACAATCTATCCATAAATCCTCCAGATGCTTTTGATGTATAGGTTTCCCCATTATTTTTTGCATCCTACCATAGGGGTCATAAGATCTAGCCAATGGAAATGGCTGCAGATACATCAGTTTCGGACCTCCTATGACATGCTCTATGCTCTGTGAATCTAAGCAGATATACCAGCCCATAGACACCAGGAATAGTACTGGAGGTATCTTCTTTTGTGCTTTATATGCCTCCACTATGGTAGACACTTGTCTTAGAAACTCCATCAAGACCACCCCATCAATAGGGTACCTTGGTAGCATAAGGGGCTGATCTTCAAATCCTTCTATTCTTAAATAGGAGAAGGTGGCATATTGGATGAACTAGGCCCCATGCCTATAAACAACTTCTTGAGCCTCCATGCTCAGTCTCTTGGTTCTATCTTCCTCCATTGTTCTGACTAGATGCATAGAGAATGCATCATTCACCAATTTGTAATCTAGCAGGTAATTCTTTCTCTATATCTAAGGATAGTGATCCCATATATGGGCATCATCTACACCACCGCTAACCCTGCCCACTGTAGTCAATGCATCAAAGGTTCCCTTGTAGGCACATGAGTACACAACATATGAGGTCATGTGGAATGAGCACTCCTAACCTCCAAGGTTCCTCATCTCTTCATCCAATGTGTCACTGATGACCTTGGCCCATAATGGCTTGTTCTCTGTATAATGGACCATATGGATGATTCCAAACATCCAATTCTTAAAATTTTGAGCATGAGGCTAACCTGTCATCCTACTGAGCAGTGCAATCATGTACTGGTACTCATCAGCAAAATAAAATTTATACAGGTGGACGAGCAACTTAGCCAAGGCAGTGTAGGTGCTGCTCTTTGACCCCCACTGGTACATCCTCTTCCTTGCATTTTTCTTATTGTCATTATACTCTGTCTCCAATTTATGTAGATCCACACTGACCACCCTCTTTCCAACTAGTAGATTGAAAGTAGATGTGATGCCCTTAATTGAAAAGTTAGCATATACTCTTCCATGCTTCTCCACCCACCTGGTCTGAGGGTTATAGTTCTTGGCACATTCAACCACTAACTCTGGGGTCTCCATGGCATAAGGAAATCCAGCTACATGCCACATTCCTGATACATATACTGAGTCCAAAAGGGTGTTATCTTTATCATGATCTATTTTGGTGGACCTTACCGCCAGGTCTGTATCTCCTTGGTGAGTGTCACCAATGACGCCATACTTGAATTGTACTCCCTCAGGTCAAACAAACATGGGCTTAATAAATTATGCATCAGACTTGTTATGTCTAAGATCTGCCATGGAATCCTGTAATAAACATGCCTTGTCTTACCATATGACATATATATGTATTCATACAATATTATATATCTCTACAACATCATGCATACTCTATTCATTACTCTTTACTTCATCATGATATGCATACTTACAGATTCAAACCACAAGAAAGAACATACTACTTGAATGTGCAGATAATGACAACAAGAGAGTTTTTGATTACTTACCTGATAGTGCTTTTCTCTTGGGTTAGGTGGATGATTACGGAAAAGGGCTGCAGATGCTGAGGATCACCCGTTCCGTTATGTTGAGAGATCTAGTCCATTCACAGGTAGCTCGAATGAGGGTTTGACTTCTTTGCTCTATAATTTCTCTTTTTTTTGCAAGGTAAATGAAAATAACCTTGGAAAGATACATTTAAACTCATCCATATGTCAAATTAGGGTAAAACTACATTAAATCGATTGAATCTGTTGATCTTCTGTAGAGAATCCATGGATGATGCCAAATGTTTGAATTACATTCACAATCGGTGGGAATCCATCTACCACATTTATGTGCATTTAATGTCAGGAAATGGGAGGGGTGATCTTTGAAAGATCGGGTGATATTCAAAATATGACCCCCTTTAGATAAAATGACCCCCTGGCTTTGAGTGGTAAAACTAATGCAAAGGAATTGGGTGATGTAGTCAATGTTGACCACATGTATATTGAGTCATGAACTTAAGATTAGGGGATGTTTAAAATATGATCCCGCAAATAAAATGACCCCCTTTGAAAAAGATCAGGGTGACGTCACCGTGTCGATGACTTTGTTTAAGCGTTTTATTGTAATGACATCACCATCATATTATTGAACATGGTGGGCATCGGATATACAACTCCGCAAGGTAAAATAGAATGATGACTTCGTCATCATGGTGATTTTCTTTGTTCGTTGGGTTTTGATGATGTCATCGTCATATTGGCACAGGGTGATATTTTGTGATGAGAGTGATATTTGTAAGATGATAGATATTAAAAATATGACCCCTACAAAATATATAAAGTTGTTTGATGGGCAGATAACAACCACTACGTAAAATTGACGTCCGGACCTCGCGGACCAACTGGTTATTAGGTGATAAATTCATATCAGGGTGATCTTATATAATGTGACTGATGTTTGGAATATGACCCCCCTTTAGAATATCAGGTTTGACGGAAACTTTGACTTACCATAACTTTCTCCCCTTTAAGAATTTCGTGGTGATCCAAAAGGCAAACCTGCATGGAATTTCATGCACTTTCCAACCGTGAGGTTAATGATGTGAAGTACTGACTTTGGCAACTAACCTCATCATGGTGACCTTGTTGCAAGTATGGGTTTAACTGGTGTTGTTATTGATGTCAACATACTCATGTTGCATTAATGAGAGGGATTGGATGAGCTATGTGCTAAGGATATTAAGAAAATTAGTCTCAATCAGTAACAGTGAAGAACAGTGATGACAACAAAGTAAAAGTCCAAGATAGGCTGAGGATCAGAAGATGTAGTTTAAAGGGTTTGTAGATATAAGTCTTGTGATGCTCCAATAAAGTTTTCAGAGGTCCACATGAAGATCTGAAGAAGTTATGTTTGCTCAAGTAGAACCAGTTCCGGCAGGTGTTCAGAGGTGACAGAGTGTCACAGATAGGTCCGGTGAGATCCAAAATTTCATTATCCCATTCTGTGGATTTGAGGGAGTGTTGAGGATGTCCCTATGAAGTACCAAATAGATTGGTTCATGGTTTGAAGGTTCGGAAGAGCCTATTCATTTGTGACAGTAATGACAGACTATGTTCTTGAAGCTCTGGATGAAGGAGAGAAGAATTCCAATAGGATGATGAAGTGCGGATGTGCTTGGTGATTCAGGGAAGGTCATGATGATCGTTGGATCATGTCTAGTTCATGTTGGTGGTCTGCATTGAAGTTAGAATGTGCATTTGAAGAAAAACCACTGGATGATGGTGTTCTTCTTGAGACTAGCCAACCGGATGTTTTACACGTCTTGCAAATGATCTTGTAAGTGTTTGCCAACTTAGATGATTGTTCCTAAGTCGATGCCTTGTATAAATAAGGAATTGTGAAGTTAGTTTGAAGTGTGTCTTGCGGTGATGAGTGTGTGGTAGCAAGAAGAAGTGTGAAAGGCAGAGTAGAATTTTTGGGCTTAAATGGAACTGATTCGAGCATGGTGAAGATGTTATTTTCCAGTTCTTAAAGGTGATACTTATTTCTTTGTAGATAGTGTGTCTCTTGTAGGTAGTGAGCCTCTTGTGAGCAGTGTGCTCGGGTAGTGAGCCCTAATTGGCATGTACCATTTGTTCTTTCTATTCTTCTAACAGAGAATACATTCTTGGGTTAATCACCCCGTAGTTTTTCCCTTAACCGGGTTTTCCACGTCAAAATCTTTGTGTCTTATGTGTTGATATGTTTCTGCTTTTGATTTGAATGCATTATGGCTCATGATTAATATTCTGCTAATCACTAAAGAAGATTCAAGTGTTTAATTTGGGAAGTTTTGCACAACTGATTCACCCCCTCCCCTCTTAGTTGTGTGCCCTAAGTCTAACAATTGGTATAAGAGATAAGTTCCTCTAAAAGGAGCTTAACCACTTGAGGAGATCCAGGATGTCGTCATACAAGAAGGATAGTCTGAAGTTTGATGGAACCAACTTTTCTCTTTGGAAAGGTTGCATGAAATGTCACTTGCAGTGTATGGGAATGACGTACTGGTCCATGGTCACAAAAGCGTATGTATCTCCACAGGGTGGTCCAACAACCCTAAATGAAATCACAGATGTTGAAAACAATCTACGGACCAAAGAGGCTCTTCTAAGCACATTAACTGACTCAGAGTTCTCAAATGTTATTGATCTACCAACTGCCTATGAGATCTAGATTAAACTGGAACTTTTGCATGAAGGAGACAAGTATGTCAAATGTGCAAGGTTATAGAGTCTAAAAGGGAAATTTGAAAAACTGAAGATGAGAAATGATGAAAATATTACCACTTTTATGCCAAGAGTGAATGAGCTAGTTTGTGGAATTAGAAATTCTGGTGGAGTCTTGGATGAAAATGAGATTGTTGGTAAAATTCTCAGATCCCTTCCTGCCTCCTACAAAATCAAGGTTGCTGCCATTGATGAATTCAGAGCCCATACCACTGTCACAAGAGACCAATTGGCTGGCAAACTGACTACTTTTGAAATGACCAAGTTTGGAGATGATCCCCCCAAAACCAAATCTGCATTCAAAGCCAGTGCCTCTGTGAAAGGTAAATAAGGATTTGATCCAGGAGAGAACTCATCAAGGAAACTCTCATGGTATGAAAAAGAAAGAAAAGACCTAGAAGAAGAAGAAGTAGAAACTGGTCAGCTTGAAGCCCTCATTGCAAAGAGACTGCCAAGAGGATCCGGTAAGTATGAAGGAAAATTGCCTTTTAAGTGTTTTAACTGCAATAAGATTGGTCATTTTGCCTCAAGATGTCCAGAGAGATTTTCAAAGCCAAATCCTAACAGATCAAGGTTCCAAAAGAATTGTTACTATGTTCATGAAGAAGATTGTAATGAAGGAGTAACACATGATGAATCAGAGACAGGAAACAAATCTGGAAGTGAATGGGTGTTTATTGCCATCAACGAAGAAGAACCAATATCCTCTATATCTATCAATCATAAAGTTGTAGAAAGAGCTCTGGCTGCCCAAGTTGAAGAAAAGAATGATTGGGTCATTGACAGTGGTTTCTCTCAACACATGACAGGTGACAAAAATAAGTTCATAGACTTGGAAAGGTATGAAGGAGGAGTGGTGAAGTTTGGTGATAATTCTACTGGTAGAATCAGAGGAAGAGGAACTATTTCTTTTGATGGAAGAAACAAAACTGGTAATGTACTATATGTTGAAGGTTTGAAGCACAATCTTCTCAGTGTTGGATAGTTGGTGGACAAAGGCTATGATCTCCAATTCAAGGATGGAAAATGCAAAATCTTTGAAAGATCCGGAACAGAGATTGCATCCGGTGCTCAAACCAAAGCTAATATCTTCCACTTAGTTGGTACTAGTAAAAGCTATTTATTTGTTCAAGTTTATCAGAGTTTGTTATGGCATAGGAGAATGTGTCATGTGAATTTTGATAATATCATCAAGATAAGCAATACTCAGGCTATAAGAGATCTTCCAAAACTGGTGAAACCTACTAACAACTTGAGCAAGGAATGTCAGTTGGGTAAGCTGAACAGAGTCACATTCAAAAGCAAGGAACTGTCTTCTACCAGATTATTAGACTTAGTTCACACTGATCTTTGTGGTCCGGCAAGAACCAGGAGTATTCAAGGTGATAGATACTTCATGCTATTAATTGATGACTATTCCCAGATGATGTGGGTAACCTTTCTAAATGAGAAATTAGAAGCTCTTGAGAAATTCAAAATATTCAAGGCTATGGTAGAAAATGAAATAGGATTAAAGTTGAAGTGTATGAGGTCTGATAGAGGTGGAGAATTCACATTTTGTGAGTTCATAGAGTTCTATGAGAAACATGGAATCAAGAGACAATTGTCTACTCCTAGGACTCCATAGCAGAATGGGGTAGTGGAGAGAAAGAACCGGACCATCCAGGAAGCATCTAGGACTATGATGATGGAAGCAAATGTTCCTCAGATCTATTGGAGAGAAGTTGTCAGCACTGCAGTCTATACTCTTAATTGAGTTCAAGTCAGAAGCAATACTGGTAAGACCCCTTATGAACTCTGGTTTGGCATTACTCCTACTGTAAGATATTTCAGAGTCTTTGGTAGCAAGTGTTACATCAAAAGAGATGAAGATTTAGGCAAGTTTGATGCTAGAAGTGATGAAGGAATATTCTTGGGTTACTCTACTCAAAGCAAAGCATACCAATGTTATAACAAGAGACTAAGAAAGATGATAGAAAGTACAAATGTGAAGGTTGATGAGGGATTAGAGAAACCCTCAAGGTTTTATGAGTATGATGAAGATGATCAGAATGGTGTTCTGGTTTAAGGAGCTCAATCCTCTCCTGAAAGTCAGATTTAGATTGATCCGGTAAATCAGGAAGAAGAGATAGGTCTGAATGAGCCTGATCAAGAAGTAGAAGTGCAAGAAACTTCCAAAGTTCTAAGGTATGTAAGATTGAACCACTCTGAAGATCAGATCATAGGTGACAAAAGCAAAGGTGTGCAAACTAGAAGGAAAATTGCTCAAAATTCAAATGAATATTGTTTGATTTCAAAGATTGAACCTAAGACAATAAATGAAGCCTGCAATGAAGAAAATTGGACCAAAGCAATGGAGGAAGAGTTTATGTAAATTGAGAAAAATCACACTTGGGATCTTGTTCCCAGACCTAGAAACAAGAATGTGATTGGAACCAAATGGGTCTTTCAGAACAAACTAAATGAAGTTGGTGAAGTAATCAGAAATAAAGCCAGATTAGTCTGCAAAGGCTACTCTCAAATAGAAGGGATTGATTTTGAAGAAACTTTTGCTCCGGTGGCAAGAATTAAAGTAGTCAAACTATTTCTTGCATTTACTGCCTTCAAGGATTTCAAAGTGTATCAGATGGATGTCAAGTCTTCCTTCTTGAATGGTGACTTAGAAGAAGAAGTGTACATTGAACAATTGGATGGTTTTCAATTATCTGAGCATGGTGATATGGTTTGCAAATTGAAGAAGGCACTGTATGGACTAAAGCAAGCCCCTAGAGCCTGGTATGAAAGACTGGACAAACATATTTTGAAGATTGGTTTCAACAAAGGTACTGCTGACAATAACCTATATTTTAAAATTGATCATGAAAACATCTTGATTGTTGAAGTATTTGTTGATGATATCATATTTGGAGGAAGAGATAGCATGTGTAAAACCTTTGTAAATCAAATGAAAGTGAGTTTGAGATGTCAATGCTTGGTGAAATGAATTTCTTCTTGGGTCTGCAAATTACTTAGACAAAGAAAGGAATCTTTATTTCTCAGACCAAATATGTGAAAGAATTTTTGAGAAAATTTGGAATGGAAGATTCAAAGCCAATAAACACTCCCATGGCAACTAGATGTAAGTTGAGCAAAGATGATGACTCTCCTAAGGCAGATCAGATAAAGTACAGATCAATGATTGGAGGATTATTGTATCTCACTCAAACTAGACCAGATATAATGTAGGCTATTGGTCTTGTGGCGAGATTCTAGGCTAATCCCAGAGAATCTCATGTCATGGAAATCAAAAGAATTTTTAGGTACTTAAAAGGAACAGTTGAGTATGGTCTATGGTATCCTAGAGATCATAATTTTTCTCCTCATGCATATACAGATGCAGATTGGGCAGGAGATGTGGATGATAGGAAGAGTACAAGTGGAGGAGCATTCTTTTTGGGAAAAAGATTGGTTTCTTGGCTAAGCAAGAAACAAGAGGCAATATCCCTGTCTACAACTGAAGCAGAATATATTGCAGCAATAGGTAGTTGCACTCAAGTTTTGTGGATGAAGCAGATGCTAAGAGATATTCAAGTAGAATATGAGGAGCCTATCACAATTTTCTGTGATAATTCAAGTGCAATAAGTATCTCTAAGAATCTAGTGTTGCATTCTAAGACTAAGCATATATCTATCAAGTTTCACTTTCTGAGAGAGCAAGTGAACAAGGATGAAGTTAGATTCGAGTATGTGCCCTCCAAGGATCAGATTGTAGATATCTTTACTAAACCTCTTCCCAAGGCTCTTTTGAATATCTTTGGGAAAAGTTAGGGGTTATTGCCCCTCCAGTGATGAACTAGGATACACTGATGTGCATCAATCTGGTGGATATCACAGTCATATCTTGTGATCCATATTGATGTTGGGGAGCTGCTACTCAGGGGGAGCAGTAGGTATGAGTCTGAGGTGGTGAAATTGTAAGTATGAGCCCTTTGCCATTGATGTCAAAGGGGGAGAGGAGACATTTGAAAAACAAGTAGTTGCTGATCAAAGGGGGAGAAGTAAAGGGAGAGAAGGCATGTGAATGGTTGTTGTTGATAGGGGGAGTTGTGACAGTAAGGAGAAGTTCTTGTCTTGATGGTTGTTCACATCATATGTTGCCATCAATGACAAAGGGGGAGATTGTTGCAAGTATGGGTTTAACCAGTGTTGTCATTGATGTCAACATACTCATGTTGCATTAATGAGAAATATTGGATGAGCTATGTGCTGAGGATATTGAGAAAATTAGTCTCAATCAGGAACAGTGAAGAATAGTGATGACAACAAGGTAAAAGTCCAAGATAGGTTGAGGATCAGAAGATACGGTTTAAAGGGTTTGTAGATATAAGTCTTTTGATGCTCAAGTAAAGTTTTCAGAGGTCCACATGAAGATCTGAAGAATTTATGGTCACTCAAGTAGAACCCGTTCAGGTAGGTGTTCAGAGGTGACAGATTGTCACAGATAGGTCCAGTGAGATCCAGAATTTCATTATCCCATTCTGTGGATTTGAGGGAGTGTTGAGGACATCCCTGTGAAGTACCAAATAGATTGGTTCATGGTTTGAAGGTCTGGAAGAGCCTATTCATTTCTGACAGTAATGACAGACTATGTTCTTGAAGCTCCGGATGAAGGAGAGAAGAATTCTAGTAGGATGATGAAGTGCGGATGTTCTTGGTGATTCAGTGAAGGTCATGATGATCGTTGGATCATGTCCAATTCATGTTGGTGGTCCGCATTGAAGTTAGAATGTGCATTTGAAGAATAACCACTGGATGATGGTGTTTTTCTTGAGACTGGCTGACCATATGTTTTACACGTCTTGCGAATGATCTTGTAAGTGTTTGGTGACTTAGATGATTGTTCCTAAGTCGATGCCTTGTATAAATAAGGGATTGTGAAGTCATTCTAAAGTGTGTCTTGCAGTTATGAGTGTGTGGTAGCAAGAAGAAGTACGAAAGGCAGAGCAAAAGTTTTGGGCTTAAATGGAACTGATTCAAGCATGGTGAAGATGCTATTTTCTAGTTCTTAAAGGTGATACTTATTTCTTTGTAGACAGTGTGTCTTTTGTAGGCAGTGAGCCTCTTGTGAGCAGTGTGCTTAGGTAGTGAGCCCTAATTGGCATGTGCCATTTGTTCTTTCTATTCTTCTATTAGAGAATACATTCTTGGGTTAATCACCCTGTGGTTTTTCCCTTAACCAGGTTTTCCACGTCAAAATCTTGGTGTCTTATGTGTTGATATGTTTTTGCTTTTGATTTGAATGCATTATGGTTCATGATTAATATTCTACTAATCACTAAAGAAGATTCAAGTGTTTAATTTGGAAAGTTTCGCACAACTAATTCACCCCCCCTCTCAGTTGTGTGCCCTAAGTCTAACAGACCTATCTACCCCCTGTAGGGTTACCTGCATGACCTAATTTTACCAGACGGCCCAAAGCAGAAAAACAACAAGCTAAAGCAGCAAAAAAAAAAGTTGGGTCCCTATTTTGTCAAGTCAAAATGGGGCATGTTGTGTAACCACACAACACTAATCTGCCCACTTTGGCATAAATTCTAATCATGTAGTTGATTACATGGATAACACCAATCATTATCCTGAGCCAAGTTGTTATGTATGGGAACAAGAGGCTTGGTTGTACTAGCGACATTAGGATGAACAACATTCAATGGTTTGATGTAACGAGGCTGATTTTGCCTCGGTACATTACCCTGATATGGTGGTCAGTTCTTCTGGTAATTATGATTGAATGGCTAGTATGTCTTGTTAGAGGACTGATATGGCCTACTGGGTTGTGCATTCTATCTTCTTGCCAACATCAATTCATTGCTCAATTTTATGATCATAGCATCTTTCTCATCTAATTGCTCAACTATAGGTGTAATTAGGGGAGCAACAGAGATGAGTGTTGTAGGGATTGGTGCCACAACAGGATGAATAATAGGGGCCTCTAGAAATCAAGGCATTGGTGGCCTTGGAATGATTTTTCTAGCCTGAGTCAGGTAATTTTCTGCTCTAATTGTTGTGTCATATGCATCAGGTAATATAGTTCCTCCCATGGATTGAATCATGATAGCAATGTCAGGATTCAAAGATTTGAAATAGTAAATGAATGTCGTATTCGAGGGTTTCACCAACAATGGGATTTTGTCCCATGTCTTTTAGAATCTATAATTAAAGTCCACCATATATTCATGGGGGGCTCTCTTGATTATAGCTAGCTATTCCATTAGTGATATGTGGTCACTCTTGTTTTCAAAATGCTGGCATAGTCTAGTGCCCAGATCATCCCAGCTATGGATGGAATTGGCTGGGAGACCCCTATACCATTACAGGGCTTTCCCTTTGAAGAGGTCAAGATCCTGACTTCCACATTGTCAGTAGTGACATTATGGATGAAGTAGACACTAGAAATGCCTTGAATGTGCTTAGGTGGGGTGGTGGAGTTTTCACCAGTAAAGAATGGTATAGGGTTTAAGGCTAAGGTGGGGATATCATCATATTAGGCTAGGTCTAGTGGGATACCCCAATTAAATGTAACGAAAGGAAGGTTCCTTGCCATGTTGGGGATATTTAAGTTAATTATGGCTATATGCAAGGTTCCTCCTTAATACTAGAATCTAACCTAGAATCTAGCTAGAGGATGAGTGGATTGGGCTCTTGATGGCGATGGAATCACACACATATTTTCCCACACAAGGGACCTAGATAGTCTACCTCTTCTTCTTGACTCGGTAAATGAAAGCTCTGTGAATTGAAAATTACCTCTGGAAGAAGATCTTATCTACACTCCAGCCATGAAAAGTTGACTTGATATGGATACTGGATCATCAGAGTCAGCAAGTGCTTGAAAGCATCCACAAAAGCAAATGAACTAAGAATAGCACCAAATTTCTTAGCTCAACTCCTGCTCAGAGCAGAGAGTCCCATTGGGCATGCCAAAAATTGTTGTCATGTGAAATTACACCTTGCTTAAAGCTCATTCAAGCACTCTAATGACACAATGGGACTAATCTCAAGGTGTGGGACCTTGCTGATGAGATCAGACCTCTAGTGGTGTAGTCACATTGGGAGGGTCCTCAAAGAGAACAGTCCAGACCATACAACTAGAGTAAACACAACGGAAACAACTCAAGATGTAAAGAAAATGTAGATTGAGTCATTCAGTATATCATAGATTTCAAACACAAATTGGCCAGCAACATGCAGGCTTACAGTTAGGGCTCACGGGCTTGATTATAGAATATCAAAATATACATAAGATATGGCTTTGAATCTCTCTCACTAAGAATCCAAACTATGAACTTAAGCTAATGATCTTAACTACTTTCCTAGGCATCTATTACATTAATTTATATCATCTCTGGAATGAAAGATTCCTCCATGTCAGCCAAGGAAGATCACAAACTCCAGTGAAGAGTTGTAATGTGTGTACACACATAGCTCAGACCTAATTGAATAGAACCCCTTCACAAATGAATAGAACTACATGTAGATCTGAGGGAAGGTCATCCACAAACCAAACAACATTGAATAATGTGTAATTTAGCTCCACAGGTTGTAAAATGCTCTGCAAGTCTTCTCCTTTAGATGATTATCTGAGACTGTCAAGATGCTCTATTTTGAGAAAACAATCAATCTTCTTATAGAGATATCTTTCTGGTATCTGATCGAAATGCTCTAAATTTTGGATATGATGTGCATGAATGTGTCTAGATACTAAGTCTAGCTTCACAGGGTCTGAAATGCAATTGCAGTAGAATGTGGACCAAAATACATAAATTGCTACTGACTAAACTGCCTAAACTTAACTGGGAAAATGAAAAGGAACAAACTGAAATGTAAACAAATTGAAATGCAAATATTTTAGGTTGATGTAAGATTGCTCTTGAACCAAGGATGATCCTATATTAGACATCTAGGGTTATTGAAAAGTGAGTCCCTCACTTTGCTGGGGCTAGAGGAAAACCAATATGGTCCACCTCAGCCTAAGAAATCCATGATGAATCTTCTTCCAGTCTTCCTTTCCACTTCACAAGGTATTCTTTGTATTATCTTTCTCTGGTGTTGCATCCAACTCTACTATCAAAAATGTCTTCAATCTACTTCAGTACTTGTTGAGGTAACTACTTCTTGATGTCTTCTTCCATGTTGTCACTAAACTTTGCTTCATGGTATTGATATAGGTCTGCAATGTTGAAAATAGGTGATATATCTAATGTCTTTGGTAACTCCACTTCATATGAATTTCCTGAATCAAACTTTTTGAATATCCTACAAGGTCCAAACTTCTTCATCTTCAACTTTTTATATGTCCCAACTAGAAATATTTCTTTTCTCAAGTACACCATCACTTCATCTCCAACTACAAATTCTTTGTGTCTCTTTCTCTCATCTACTTGTTCTTTGCACTTATTGTTCATCTCCTCCAAATGCTTCTTCTCTTGACTATGCACTATCTCCATATGTCCTACAAATTCTTCTGCTTCTGCACTTCTCTTATCTTCCATACTGATACCCCTCAACTCTATTACTCCTCTAGGGTTTACTCTGATAACAATCTCAAAAGGTGTTCTTCTAGTACTCCTATTCACTAAATTATTATATGCAAACTCTACTTGTGAAAGAATCAAATCCCAACTTCCTACCTTCTCTCCAACCAAGCATCTCAACAAGTTTCCCAAACTCCTATTCACTACCTCTATCTGTCCATCAGTCTGTGGATGAAATGCTGAACTGAACTTCAAATCTATTTTCATCTTCTTCTAAAATGTCTTCCAAAAGTATCCAAGAAATCTTGTGTCTTTGTCTAAAATTATCCTCTCCAATGTAGGCCACTCAACTATTGCTCTTACCTTCTTAGGGTCCATCTTCAATCCTTCCACATAAATCACAAATCCCAAGTATACCAATTATTCCTTCATGAAACTACACTTCCTGATTTTTATCAGAAATTTTTCTTCTCTCAGTCTCTACAATACTTCTCTCATGTGCTGCAAATGTTTTCTTTTGTCTTACTGAAAATTAGAATGTCATCCAAATATACAATAACAAACTTACCAAAGAATTTCTTCAAAACTTCATTCATCAACCTCATGAATGTGCTCGGTGCATTTGTCAATCCAAAAGGCATCACTAACCACTCATATAATCTTTCATTGGTCTTGAAAGCAGTCTTGCACTCATCTCCTTCTCTAATTCTAATCTAATGGTATCCACTCTTCAAGTCTACCTTTGTGAAATATTTTTCTCCACTCAAACAATCCATGATATCAGCCATCTTAGGTAAAAGAAATCTATACTTAACTGTAATCTTATTTATTTCTCTAGAGTCTGTACACATTCTCCACTCTCCATCTTTGTTTGGTGCTAACACTATAGGTACTACACAAGGACTCAAACTTTCTTTGATCAAACCCTTCCTCAACAACTCTTTTATCTGCCTATTCAATTCTTTATTTTCTACCGGTGTCATTTTGTGTGCTGCTTTGTTAGGCAAACTAGCTTTAGGTATAAGATCCATGTGATGACTAATGCTTCTGATTGGTGGAAATCCTTCAAGTATATTGTCTAATATGATGTCTTCATACTCTATCAACAACTTAGTTATCTCCTTCAGTTGTGATTCTTTAGTCTCCTTCTTTAATGTTTCAGGCTTCTTAGGAATCAAGGCATAACACATATTCTCATGTCTCAAACCATCCAGAAATTTTCTTCCATCTACCAAACAGATTCTAGCATTCCCACATACTTCACTCTTAGGGTCATCTTCCAAAGGAATCAAAGTAATTCTCTTTCCATTTGATGTTATAGTGTATGTATTCTTTCTCCCATCATGTATATCTTTTCTATCATACTACCAAGGTCTACCCAACAAAATATGACAAACATCCATAGGCATAATATCACACAATACTTCATCATGATAAGATCCAATATGAAATTTCACCAAACATTGCTCACTCACCAGTACCTTATGATCATCTTGAATCCATGCTATCTGATAGGGCTGAGGACATTTCAATATTTCCAACTTCATCTTAGTCACCATCTCCTCTGAAACTAGGTTATCAAAACTACCACTATCAATTACAACTTTACAACATTTACCTCCTGATTTGCATCTAGTTCTAAACAAACGTTTCCTCTATGGTGGTTCTTCATCTGTCTCTACTTGAAATAGTGCTCTCCTCATGACAAGTGATTTTCCTTTCTTAGGTTTACCAACTGAACTAGGTGATCCAACATGTTCTTCTTCCACATAGGTTTCTCTTCCATAGTTATTC
The DNA here is from genome assembly GCA_027924645.1 of Cunninghamia lanceolata. Classification (NCBI taxonomy): domain Eukaryota; kingdom Viridiplantae; phylum Streptophyta; class Pinopsida; order Cupressales; family Cupressaceae; genus Cunninghamia; species Cunninghamia lanceolata. The sequence goes on along the minus strand of BSBN01000112.1, from coordinate 9,743,723 downwards.
TCTATCCTCTTGCTTGTACTCCCTTCATTACATTCAAATGCTATATGTCCTTCACCTCCACACTTGAAACAAGTTCCTCTGAATGTTCTCCTATTAGGTCCTCTTCCTTCTCTCATATATCCTTCACACCGATATAGACTAGGGTTTCCTCTGTGGTAAAAAGTTCTATCATCTCTTTGGTATTCATTGTTATCTTTGTCCTCCTTCTTGAATGTATTCTCTTGTCTGTGTTGCTCCACATATGATCTTTCTCCTCTAGAAAATGTTCTACCTCTCTAAAATTTGTTGGCAATGAGCCAGCATCTCTTGTGGGATTCGTGACATAGCTTATCTGCCTCTTGTGGATTCATTAACTCTGGTAGTTGTCTCAGGCATTAATAGATCAACCTTTTGGTACAACAGCAACCATGTTTCCAATAATTGGTATCAGAACCCAAGGTTCCAGGTTTGAATCTCCCCTGCGAGTGACATGGGCTCCCATGAGTGACACCGGGGGGGATTGTTGGTAGTGAGCTAGCATCTCTCATGGGATTCATGACATGGCTTAACCGCCTCTCGTGGATTCATTAACTCTGGTGGTTGTATCAGGAATTAATAGGTTGACCTTTTGGTGCAATGGCAACTGTGTTTCCAACAAAATTTACCTCCTCTGCCTCTCTATTTTCTATCCTACCTCTTATTCATCTTATCTTTAACTTTCAGGGTAAACTGATATGTTTCTTCCAAGGTTGTCATCCTCACCAAACTCAACTCTTCTTGAATGTTCAATCAATCCATTGATGTATCTAGCCACTTTCTCCTTGCTTGCTACACTATATCCTATTCTTATGATCATCTTATGAAATTATTCAATATATTCTTTCATAAAATTTTCCTTTTGTCTCAGGTTTTGCAATCTCTTCAACAATTCCATCTCATAGTCAGCAAGTATAAATTGATTCTTCAATTTTGTCACCATCCTATCCCATTTTGTAATCTTTTCTTTTCCTCTTTTATTTCTATCCAACTGAACTTCTTTCCACCATATAGCAGCATGTCCTTTCAACTTTGTCTTTGCAAATTTTACCTTCTCTGGATCTTCAACTTCTTCATATTCAAAGTATTCTTCCATGTCATTTATCCAGTCAATGAACTCTTCAGGGTTCAAATTGCTAGTATAATTAGGTACATCAACTCTAGGTCTCTTTCCAATCTTTGAAATAGCTTGCAACATCTTGACTTGATCTGATTCCTCTTCTTCTTCACCTCCTAGGGTTTCACCATTTTGATCAATGGATTGAAATTCTTCATCATCATCACTTTCAATATTAGGTCTAGGTGTAAGTCCTCTTCTTTGATCTTGTTCAACAGTATCTAGGAAAACTCGCATGGTTTTCATCATCTCCATCATCTCATCCATCCTTCTAGCCATTGTTCCAATAGCATGGATTCTCCTCGGTGGCATTCTTCCTAGGATCAAGTGTAATTGCCTCAAGTTCTACGATCGGGCTACAAGGTGACAACTACCTCACAATCGGCAATCAGTTGCAACACAAGTAACCTGCCTTAGATTCAGCAATCTATTTACAACAAGATCTTATAGAATTCCTTCACAAACTTTACTCAATTCACTCCCAAAGATTCAAACTTTCACTTTGATACCACTTAGTGCAGTTATGGTGGGAGCGTCCTCAAAGAGAACAGTCCAGACCATGCATCTAGAGTAAACACAACAAAAACAACTCAAGATGTAAAGCAAATGCAGATTCAGTCATTTAGTATATCATAGTATTTAAACACAAATTGGCCAGCAACATGTGGGCTTACAATTAGGGCTCACGTGTCTGATCATAGAATATCAGAATATGTACAAGATATGGCTTTGAAGCTCTCTCGCCAAGAATCCAAACTATGAACTTATGCTAATGATCTTAACTACTTTCCTAGGAATCTATTACATCAATTTATATCATCTCTGGAACCAAATATTCCTCCGCATCAGCCAAGGAAGATCACAAACTCCAATGAAGAGATGTAACATGTGTACATGGATAGGTCAGACCTAATTGAATAGAAACCCTTCACAAATGAATAGAACTACGTGTGGATCTTAGGGAAGGTTGGCCATGAACCAAAAAACATTGAATAATGTGTAATTTAGCTCTACAAGTTGTGAAATGCACCGCAAGTCTTCTCCTTTAGCTAATTATCTGAGACTGTCACAATGCTCTATTCTAAGAAAATAGTCGATCTTCTAATAGCGATATCTTTCTGGTATCTTGTCCAAATGCTCTAAAATTTGGATATGATGTGCATGAATGTGTCTAGATGCTAAGTCCAACTCCGCAAGGTCTAAAATGCAAATGTGGTAGAATGCAGACAAAAATACAAAAACTGCTACTGACTAAATTGCCTAAACTGAATTGGGAAAATGAAAAGGAACAAACTGAAATGTAAACAAACTAAAATACAATTTTTTTTGGTCGATGCAAGATTGCTCTTGAACCAGGGATGCTCTTGCATCATCTAGAGAAGGTTGGTTCCTTTTTCTAAGATTAAGGTTCAGAGAATTGAACTAAATCTATTGCTAATACTTGCAGGAGAAAGGGGGGAGAAGAACTACTGAAATTAAAAGAGGTAATGCACCAGATTTAAGATGTTTAGCTGCAACTGACTCAACACAGTAATGATCTCAAAACTAAAAGGAACTCACACAGACTCATACCAATTTGAGTAGAGGTTAGGAAAGAGAAGTGAAGGTATGAAAGAGACCATTTTATCGACAACACACAACTCACATCAATTGAATAGATACAATGCAAGAATAATGAGAGAGGCAAAGCATCAGTTTATATTGATCATAGAGGCCAAATACCCATTACAAAAGAGAGAATTATTGCACAGAAAGTAGACATAGAATAATCAATTACATTCATGGGTGAACTATCAACTAGAGACACAAGAGGCTCAGCAGAAGAGCACAGTCCATCAAATCCAGTTGGTTTTTGCAATTGTATTACAAGGTGTGGTTACAAGAACTCTCTGACATGTATAATAGCCCAGAAGAATAGCTAATAGGAATACATTATTTTCAAATCTATTTATAACATTTCATCCTCATTCTGCAATAGTGGGTGCTGAATTCTAGTTAATCGACCAAGGACATGCCCACGCTTCATTAAATTTTTGGCTCAGAAGCCCTGCAAACTAGAACTGTGACCATGCTTCTGACAGATGTGCAAACCTGCAAAAGAGATTGCCTGAATGTATGGGTGCCAGGCATATTTATGAGAGAAGGCTTACAAATCTATTTTGTCCCTTCCCTGTACTAGCGTATTGAAGAATTCACTATTCTAACTACCCTCATTCGACCCAGGCCTATAGAGCTCTGAATGCAAGGTACCTCTCCCTAAAAAAATGGTATAAATTCAGGGAGAGCAAGATTTTACAACACTTTAAAGTGTTTTACCTCTTTTCTTCCATGGCGCCTCCGAATTTGTCATGGTAGGTGAATTTGCCTCATGCATGCATTTGACTTCCCTTTGATTGGTGAATTCTTTATTTTTGGAACCATCGGATTTCATCTTCATTTCCTTTCCTGCCCTATCAGTGAGAATTCATCCTTTTGAACTTTCCTTTAGTTGGAAAAACCTAATTTTGGTGAACCATCCATTCCATTTGGCTCATTTTCGCCTTATCGACGAATTTTGCATTTTACAAACCAAGCCTTGTCTTTTATATTTTATCTCTTTGGCACCATTTTTGCCTTATCGAAAAATTATTCATTTGCCAAACTTTTCTTATCTTCTTCCTTTTCACTTTATCAGCAAACTGCTACTTTTTCGAATTAAGCCTTTAGTGCCTCTTTTTCTCTTCATTTTGCCTTGTCAACAAAAGTGCCTTTTGTCGAACTTTCCCTTGCTTCCTATTTCCTTCACTGCTTTATCAGAAAAATTTTCATTTGCCAAACCTTTCTTGGTTTCCATCCTCCTTTATCATCTTTTTGTTGTGTCAGCGAACCATGGGAAAACCGAACTAGCTAATGAGTTCTGTCCTTTGCCAATTTGTCAACTTTTGCCTTATCAGTGAATTTCTGCCTACACGAACTTAGCCTCATTTCACCTTTATTGGTAATATTAACTTTTCTCTAACCTCTCTTATTTTCCCTATTTACTACTTTATCAAAAAATTATCCATTTTTCAAACTCTCCTTTTAAACATCCTTCACCTCTTTATCAGCAAAACTTCACTTTGTCGAACCTGACCGCTTCCACCTTCTCTATCGGAGAATCACCTTATCGTCAAACTTGAGGATTTTAAAACTTTGGAAAGTTTGCACTTTTACCAATTTCCTGATAAGGCTTCTTTTTCTTTGCCTTAGCCATCTCCATGCCTTATCGTCAAAATCCTCAAATTTCGAACCAAGTCCTCTTGGTCGACGAAATGTCACTTTGTCAAACCACTTGCTTTGCCAATGTCTTCATTCCTATTTTGCCTTATCAAAAAAAACTCTGTCAGTGAAACCTTGAAACTTCAAATCACCATGCCTTACCCAATATTTTCCTCCATCAGTCCATTTACCTTTTCGTGAAGCATCTCCCTTGGCCTCTTCCCTTTGTTGGTGAAGTCGATGATCAGCGAACCTTTTGATCAGTGAACTTAAGGTTCACTAAACCATAAGTTTGCCAACAAAGGTAAACATTCTTCTTCTTTACTTAGCTAATTCCATCAAATCCTTCCTTTTTCAAGAAAGATCCACTTTCCCAAACTTTATCTTCTTCTACTCTCCTTTATTGGGGAATCGCCAAATCTGCGAACTTGAGAATTTATGAACTTACTGAAGAGTTTGAACTTTTTCAATTTTTCTAAGAAAGGAATTCCTTGCTCTCTTGTGCCTTCAACAAATTTTGAAGAAACCTACTCTCTGTTGGTCATGATGCTAGTCATTCACAAACATAGAATAAAAGTTACACAACAACCTTTACTCATCTTGAAAGATACGATGAATTCAAAGAATTCATGATCCCAAGTCTCCGTTGATTAGGTCTTAATCTACTGACGTTACTCAGTGGTTGATGTGTGTTGCTGTTTTCCATTCAGGGGCCTTACGTGTTTCTGCACTGTTCATCATCATCATCTTCAAATATCCTGCTCTGGATGTTCGCTATGCATAAGTCTCCAACAATTCTACCTCTGCACTGTAAATTTAGTCAAATAATGTGCATACAGGCTGATATTTGCTTGATTTCTACCATTATTTATGATTCTTTGCATGATATTTTCAATACTACATGCATTTAACTCAAATATGCTAAGGATCTTCAGTTACCTACGAGATTTCAGCATATTTCACTGTTTCTGCTTGTTATTTATCATGATTTGCAGTTATGGTGATGAATTAATGAAATTGAAAAAGGAAAAGGGTTAGAGAGTGAGATTCCTAAAATTACTGGACTTAGATCACTGATTCACATACAAGCTCCCATACTTGCAATGAAAAGAAGGAAAACTAGAAATCATACTTCACCAGGACATTCCACAAATCCGCATGATCTAGTGCAAAGCTTCAAAGGAAAGTTGACAACAACATGTAATGAAATGAAAGCGCTTCCAGTTGAACACAGCATTCACCAGTACATATCCAGAAATCAACAGAAGATTACGTAAAATTTACAATCAGGATGTAATCTGGAACTTCATATTCATTCAGTATGCTCAAGAACAGGTACATTTACAGTGATCTGAAGAAAGAACCTTGACATTTCAACAATTCTATCCTCATTAGTCTCAGTAATCCGATCTCCTAATTTATTCTACAGTAATTGACTTTTCGCGCCAGATGTGTCTGTGTATTCTAATATATTTCTCTCCTTCTAAAATGACAAGCTCTGGATGTTATATAGAGCAACTGCCAGAAAACGGTTACCATGATCCAAGGATCAGGATCCTCTCATAACAAACAACGGCCCAGATGAAAAGCACATGCTTCGTCAGTTAGCAAATGTACAGCTGGCACAGAATATTCCAGCATCTTCGACTTGATTCGGTCTCCAGCTGGCAAACAGCATATTTGACAATATCCTCTTCATGTCTGGTCCATGTTGACTCCATGCGCAACTTTGTAATGCTCAGCATCAGCAGCATCATGACTTCAATGTTCAGCCTCAGCAGCATCATGATGATTTCCTGCAAGTAAACAGACAAACATTAGGTTCATCATCATCATGATAAACAACAGGAAGTAAACACTTTATATTAAACATACCTCCCAATGTGCAGCTACAGGCAAACAGGTCTTACCTGTGAAAATATGCACTAAATGCATAAACAGCATAAAAACAATCAGGTCAACCATCGTTGACCAAACATCAGGCAGTCTGCCCTTTCAAATTTCCATCGCTTCATGTTTTTGCCCATTCTCTTGTATATCTGGTTCGAAATATGATGATGATGAACTTAGATTATACAAAGAAATAATCGCCTTTCAACCACCCTTAGAAACCGGCTTTGCATCATCATCATATTTGCATCGGCGTGACTACATATGATCAGGGTGACAATTTTACCTTAGGCCGATGGCAACAGTTATACCGATGCCAAAAATCATGATGATGACCAACTATATATCTTCAAAGTGGCCGCAGGATATCACAAAATATGATGATCCTCCTTTCCTAAAGCTCTGATGAAAAGCACATCAGGATGTTTTGTTCTTGCACATTCGGGAAAGAAAGACAACGTCATCATCATCATGATGAAGACAAACAGGAGGACTTGGAAAAATGATCCTGCCGCTGAGGAAAATCATGATGACATCATCGTCATCATCAGGCTTGGTTAAAATGCAAAGGGATGACGTCATCGTCATGTTTCGTTAAGATCAGGAGGTAAATGGAATATCGGGTTCCCTCTAAGGAAGATGATCAGGTCAAGAAAGCAGCATGACCCCCTTTTCGGCTAAGGCGATCTTCGGAAGATCAGGATGATGAACATCATCATCATCATATACGCACTGGGTGATCAAAAATATGATCCTGCCGAAAGTCCTGATGACGTCATCAGGATATCCGGGGCTTGTGTTAATCTTCGAAGATGACGTCATCGTCATCATCATATTGGCGAAATGGATCACGCCTTGGAAAATATCCTGCCGAAGGACAAAGGTGATGGTGACGTCATCGTCATCATCATATTTGCAAAAGGTTATACTCGTCGGCAGGATGATATTACGAACTGTTGGGAGAGACGAACAAGATCATGATGATCTTGTTCAACATGACTTAAGAAATGAAAATCACCTTCCGCTTCGAAAGATAAGGTGATCATCATGATCACGCAAAAGGAGGTCAGGAGGATATTAGGAAATGTCGGGTCTCGAAATATCATGATGATGTTGATCACCAAGACTTGGTCGTGCGCGCGCAAATTATGCAGATGGCAGATTTCTCTAAGTAAGGTGATATTATAATATCAGTATGATATTATAATATCGGGTGGTCCCGGAATATCATGATGATGCAATGTGAGAATATCATGATGCTGATGATGTTAGAATATCATGATGCTCGCTTGACGGGCAAAACACACTAGCATTTAAGATTGACGTCCGGATGTTTCGGGACTGCATGATTTTCATCAGGTGATAAAGTAAGATCATGATGATGACCTTTGGCGATATAAAAGACCGCCTGACGGGAAAAGATTACTACGACTTAAACTTGACATCTGGATGTTTCGACCTCAGGATATTATCGGGGGGGCTTTTCAAATATCATGATGATGACCTTCATACAGCAATTATCAGGTTTGACCAAAACTTTGACTGCTCACAACTCCCTCATATGGACGAATTTTCAAGTGATACAAAAGGCAAACCTGCATGACATTTCAAGCTCTTTCTAACCATGAAGTCATAGAAACAAAATATGAACTTTGAAAAACTAACCTCATGATGATGACCTACCTCATCCTGACCTTCATGATGATGATGCACCTGACTTAATTTTTACCAAACCCGCCAGAAACAGACAACACAAGCCAAAACAAAAGCTGGGTCCCTGTTTTGCCAAGTCAAAATGGGGCGTGTTGTGTAACCACACAACAACTTGCCACCAAAGAAAACAACAAAATTCAAATGATTCAAGTGATGTGATCACATTCATCTATAGTGTTCTAATTCTGTCTAAGTAAATCATCATGATCTTTGAATGATAAAATTTCATTATGGTGATAAAGCTAACAAAGGATCAGGTGTGTGCATATGATTAATTATCCTCATCTTGAAAGCAAGTTGAAAACATAAGTAACTGGTGTTAAACTACATAGTTGGAGATCATCCCTCATAGCCAACCTGGATAGAGCCTTGCTGCCAGCAGGTGTCTATAACCCCGGCAAGGTTATCTATACAATCTCCCTAAGTAGAGCCCCACTGCCAGCAGGCGTCCATAGCCCCGGTAGAGTTACTTAGATGGCCTAATTTTATTTTGTTTCTGATTTTCCTTTAAAAATTTAAATTTGATATCATCATGTCTGCTCATTTGTACAAGGTGTAGGCATTTGCAGCTTTAGGTTGGAGATTGTATTGGTAGCAAGGGAGTCCCTTTAGATTTTTCACTTAACACCTATACTCATATCTTCAACAAACCCAAGGCTGTTAGGTGTTTCATTGTGTTTGATTCACTTTGGACAAGAAAAAGTACCCTGATGAAAAGACATCATAAACCTGATCATGAGTATTTATCAGAATGAATTACAATCTATATCTAAATCTGATCTCATCACTTGAATCCTAACAATTTAGTTATTTTCTTAGGTGATGAAGTGCATCACTCTGACTTACCAGAACAAGGTCCCAACCAACAAACAACAACCACAACAAGCAAACACTGTACAAACAACTATACAAATATACAATATGATACACAAGACTGCCATGAAGTCACTCAGGCCTGGAAATAATGTTTGAGGAATTGTCCATTGACTGGCAACGGGACATCCTCACCTGTCAGGTTCTTAAGCCTATAAGTGCTGTCTCCTAAAATTTCAGAAATCTGAAAGGGACCTATCCATAGTCTATCGAACTTACCATGATCACCTTTCCTTTCATGGGCTTTATCCCACATCAGGACCAAATCTGATATCCTGAAAGCTTTAATTCTGGCTCTCTTGTCAAACCAGCGTTTGACAACAGCCTGATGTTTTGCAAATTGGTCAATTGCTTGGCTTCGTTTTTCTTCCAGATGCATCAACTGAAGCAACCTGACTTCCTGTTTATTATCTATGCCTAGATAGTCTTGGGCAAACTGCAGAGTAGGAATTTTCAAGTTTACAGGGAGGATAGGATCTACCCCATATACTAGCTGGAAAGGTGAGTTTCCTAATGCAATTTTCGTTCTAGTTCTGTCTACCCATAAGGCATATTTCAGAAATGAATTCCATTCCCTGGGATTTTTCTCTATCAATTTTCTTATGATACTCAGTAAATTCTTATTGGTGGATTCTGCTAATCCATTTCCCTGGGGATAGTAATTGGATGAGAACTTAAGTATGATCCCATGATCAAAAGCCCAACTTGACAATTTAGTGGAAATGAAGGCAGAACCATTATCACTTACCAATGCATAAGGAGTTCCATACCTGGTGATAATGTTGCTTTCCAGAAATTTAATGACATCATCAGCAGTACAAGTTTTGCTGCTGATAGCCTCAGTCCATCTGGTACAATAATCAGTAATTGTTAGGACATACCTCTGGCCTGAAGAAGATGGAGGATTGATTGGTCCTATGAAATCCATGCCCCATTGTGCAAATGGGCGCTCTTCCATCACTGGCTGCAATGGTTGTGCAGCATATTTTTCTCTGTTGGCAGCAACCTGGCAAACATGACAACATTTAACATGATCAGCTGTGTCTTTAAAAATTGTAGGCCAGTAATATCCTGCTCTGAGGATTGCATGTGTGGTGGCCAACGCTGATCCGTGGGCAGTTCCAAACTTGTCATGTAGCTCTGTCAAGACTTTATTAGCTTCTGGTTTCTCTAAGCATCTCAGGTATATCCCTTCATAATTCTTTTTAAACAGGGCTCCTCCCTTCATCATATATTTCTGGGATCTCATCTTTAAGGCTCTTCTCTGTGAAGCCTGCATCCTCAAAGGACATCTTCCAGTGATCAGGATGTGCCTGATGTCTGAATACCATTCTTTATTGTCTTTCTCATCTATCACATACTGCTGACTGATGATGTTTGGATCAGTTTCAGATATCATCTGGCTCAGAGCCTGTCCTCTTACTAGCTTCATGGGTGTGATCTCCATGTCATATTCTTGTAGTACCGTAATCCATTTGGCCCTTTTTTCACCAGGTTCACTCTGCATCAGCAGCATCTTTACTGCTGCATCTGGTACCACAGCAATCACTTTACTCCTCAGTATATAATGTCTGAATTTTTTTACTGCTCTGACTAATGCAAGTGCCTGTCTTTCAACATCTACATATCTCAACTCAGCATCCCTGAAAGGACAGCTCATGAAGGCAATTGGTTTCTCTTCTTTATCTTCATTTCTTTGAGTTAACACTGCTGCAGAAGTATGTTCTGAAGCAAATGAGTAGATGTAGAAATCTTTTGTATAATCTGGACTAATGAGGACAGGAGCATCTGAAATGGCCTTCTTTATATCTTCAAAAGCAGCTCTGGCTCCTAGTGTCCAGTCAATTTGTGCATCTTTTTTCAACATGGCATTCAGTGGTCTGACAATCTCAGCAAAGCCAGTGATGAACTTCCTCACAAAATTTATCTTACCAAAATAAGATTTAAGCTCCTTTTTGCTTCCTGGAAGTGGTAATTTCATAATAGATTCCACCCTGTCAGGATCAATGATAATCCCATCTTCTGTGATTAGGTGGCCTAGTAACTTTCCTGTTGTGACCCTGAATATGCACTTCTTGGAATTCAAAGATATTCCATATTCTTCACACTTCTTCAGCACATTTCTGAGGTCAGCAACATGATTTCCCCTTTCTTTGGAGAACACTGTCAGGTCATCCATGTAGATGACTATACATTTTCCTATTAAGCCTCTGAAGGCTATGTCCATTGCTCGCTGGAATGTAGCTCCAGCATTTATCAATCCAAATGGCATACGTCTATATGCAAATATCCCCCATTTTGTGGTGAAGGTAGTCTTTAATCTGTCAATTTTATCAACCATCACTTGGTTGTATCCTGAAAAACCGTCCAAGAAGGACATCATCTTGGCTCCATTTACCATCTGCAGAACCTCATCCAAAGAGGGCAAAGGATAGTTATCCTTTTCTGATGCTCTGTTCAGGTTCCTGAAATCCACACACAATCTGATGTCCCCATTCTTCTTCCTGACTGGTACCAGATTTGCCACCCAAGTGGAGTGCCTTACCGGAAATATTATCCGGGCATTTAACAATTTCTTGACTTCCTCAAGGATGATGGGCTCAAGCAGAGCATTGACTGGCCTCTGCTTCTGTCTGAAAGGTTTTGCATCTGGCTTGAGGGGTATAGTATGAGTTATGACAGAAGTGTCATACGTCTTCAGCTCGTCATAAGTCCATGCAATTACATGTATATAATCCTTAAGGGCTTGAGTTATTCCATCTAACTCTTCAGGTGTACAAACCTTACCCAACAAGACATTCTTCTTGTCATCAGCTTGTCCAATATTCACTTGTGAATATTGACCTCCATCTGCCTTAGGCAGATCCTTATGCTTGAGCATATTATCCAGATCAAAGGCTCTTTCTAATTCAATCATACCTTTGGGAATTGTGTTGCCAGGCAACTCTAAAATCTCATCTTCTTCCCAGACATGATCTTCCATACCATTTTCATCTATGATCTGAGCTTCAAATACATCTCTGTTTGATATGAAATCCAGGATGTGCTGATCATCATCAAACACTTGGAGATTAGTCACATTGTCAGGTCCCGAAGGTACTGACACCAATTCTACTGCAAATCTCTTCAGACCAGATATAGACAGTGGTTCCAGCGTACTGGCGGCCTGAGCAAGTGCATCTGCCCTTTGGTTCTGTTCTCTTGGCACGTGAACGATGTTGAAGGCATCAAAGTCTTCAATCAGGTCCCACACACGATGTCTGTAATTTGACAGCTTTCTGTAGTTACAAGAGTAAATTCCTCGTACTTGTCTTACAACTAGTTCTGAATCTCCAAAGACATGCAGGATCTTCACCTTCTTCTTATGGGCAAACAACAGTCCATGAATCAGAGCTTCATACTCTGTGACATTATTAGTGCAGGGGAACTGTAATCTGTAAGCTGCTAAATGGGATTTCCCTGATGGATCAGTAAGGTCAATCCCTACTCCAGAACCTTGCTTGGATTTGGATCCATCAAACCTCAGGATCCAAGGCTTATCTTCAGCAGGACATTTATTTGAACTTTCCTTTTTCTTTGCAGCTCTGGCTGCTGCTCCGCCTGATATCCACCTTAACTTAGGTGTGTCATCTTCAAGCTTCCTCTTTCCTTTATCTGATGAGCCTGATGGCTTTTCTGTTTTCTCTTCAATCCTAGCAGGAGGATGATGCTCAGCACATACAGCTGCATGCTTCTTCAAAATGTGTAAGCACAGTGAGCAAGTGGTTTCTGAGTGAGGCGCCTCATGCAACCTACACCAACCTTTGATTAAAACCTCCTGGGGAGATCTACACTGTTGTGTCATTTTTTTTATTTCTTTGACCAGAAATTCTTCGAACTTCGTTAGGTCACTGCCTTTATCCTCATCAGACAACTCGTAATCTGGTTCCATGAAGCAATCACTACCAGGAGTGATCTTTTCCTTTCTCGTATCATTTGTCTGATTGGACACCAGGATCTCTTCTGTTTTTCGGATATGATCCTCATCAGGATCCGTCGACTCTTCTGTTCCTGCAGAAGACAAATAAAAACTAGTATCATCATCATCATCAGATGTAGCACTCACCTCGGAATATGATGATGATGCTTCACTATACGTCTGCTCCAGCATGATCATGTCCAAGCATGGTTCGCAAGTCTTTTCCGAGTGTACCACGCCATGTAGTCTGCACCATCCGTCAATCAAAATATCATTAGCAGGTATATTTAATAATTGACAACGTTTTATCTGAGTAGATAAATGCATCTGAAAATCCCTGAAGCGATCTATTTCGTTGTCATTATCAGGATCATTATTAAGTTCTACGACTGGCATATCCTCATGATAATCATCATCATGATGATGGTGAACATCAAGCATCAGGACCTCTTCTATTTGGACAATTTGCGGCCTGATGTGATAAACTCCAGGTTCTACGTTTACATACATGATCTCATTTGTTCTGTTATATTCAGTGATCATATGTTTCATCCTAGGCTTGGTATCAATCCTGATCTGATTAGGTATACCTTTCCATGGCAACCACATGTGACTGAAGTCTGTGGACATGTATCCGTTAAGCGTTTTAGACCAGTCCCGGCTAAGCAACATCCCATAAGTATCAGGTATGTCAACTACCTGAATGTCAATGTAATACTGGATCCTAGGATCAGACGCTAGCTGCATGTGAATATGAGTGAGTTCTCCTACGACACTTACTTCTGTCTTGTCCAGTTGAGTGACCTTCTTTAAGGATTTAGCAGGATGCAGTCCTAATGCGTTGCATATTGACAAAGGCATAACATTAGTTGAGGCTCCTGAATCAACTAAGCAGTTGTGCAAATTCTTACTGAACATTCTTATGGTGAGGAGAAACGGCGGTGATTCAGTTTTATCCCTGTACAAGGTCATGTGAGAGGTTTCAGCAGCTTGGACTGTGGCTGACACTTTGGGCTTGACAGTGCTATCTTTAGCAGTATGGTCTCTGCTATTGGATTGACTCGAAAGGTGATTATCCTCTTTAGAAGCAGGATCATCCAGCGACTTCATGAATGCCCTTTTGATGGCAGGAGTTTTCAGTAACTCAGATAGGGACAGGCTGATCTTGATTTTCTTCATTTCATCAGCCAAATAGCTGACTAACCTGTCGGATTCATGAGGTGTATTTGCAACTTTTGTTACTGTGTTTTGAGGAGACAAGTACTGAGCATTCACCTTAGGGAACCCAGGGTTATTGCTAGCCTTAGGATCAGGGGGTGTGTTGAAGTTGTTTGGATGTAGAGATGATGTCAATGGACCGGCAGGTCTGTTGGCATTACTCCTCAGGTTATAATTATGCTTACCAGGGTATTGCTGCTGGTATGCATGTACTTCCTCATGCTCTCTTGTAGGTTCATTTTCATCCTCAAAAGGGAAGACATAATTTGCTTCAAAGGTTAAGGCAGATTCTTCACAGGTCTGATTATAATCCTGATGAGGCTGATTAGTGTAGGTTTCCAGCATAAAAGCTGAGTCATATCCACAAGGAACTATTTCATTTCCTTCTGCCTGAGGTGGATTTCCAGAAGTATTAGACACTTCAGTCTGAAAGATGCTGGCAGCAATCCTAAACTGTGGACAATCTAATTCTGCATGTGCATTGGTATTGTGAATCCTGCACCAATTGGTAAGGGCTGCCTCAGCAAGATTGACTCTAGTAGTCTGTTTGGCTTCACCAGGAGGCTGATTGTCTAGGGGTGATGGTAATGAACCATTATTTGGCCTGGAGTTCCACACTCTGGGCTGCCTAGGAGGATTATTGTTATTTGCAGCACTACTGTTGAAGTTATTGTTGTATCCTCTGTCAGGGTAATTTGGTCTGTCATTGGAATAACTCCTATTCTGACCTGACTGTGAATAAAACCCTTGATTTCTCAAGTGTGTTACTTTTGTGGTGAGCTTTCTCAACTGAGCAGACATTTCTTTGATTTCCTCTTTCTCCTCTTGAGCTTTGGCCACTACATTTTCAGTCTGAGGCTGGAAAAAGGAAGATCCATGGTTATTGTGGGATAGGTCTGTACCCTGAGGTGTCTCAGTATGTGCAGGATATTGTGGCAATTGGCCATTTCCATTAGGAGGCATGATACTCAATGGAGGTACTTGCAAAGGTGCAGGCATGATTGCTGGGGGCATCACTGCTCCATTTGGATATTGTGCAGGATATTGCGAAGGATAAGCTGCAGGATACTGTGCTGGATATTGTGACTGCATGCCAGGCAAAGCAGGGAATGCTATATTTGGAGTAGGAGCAGGTATCAGCTGTTGATTTACCTTGATAGCTTCTTGAAAAGCTCCTGTCAATGTGGTGATCGCAGGATGTGTTCTCCTGATGAACATGGCGGTTAACGGATCCAGGGCTGAATAATAAATACTTCTAGCAGCATCATCAGCCACCACATATGGGGTAACTAGCTTGGACAACATTTTCTGGAACCTAGCATTGAAATTTGCAATAGGTTCATGCTCAAATCTCTTGATTGTGGCAAACAGGTGGTAATTCATGGATGGATCAATAGGGACCTTGAATCTGTCAAGAAAGGCCTTCTCTAAGACAGCCCACGAACCTACAGAAGATTGACCAAGACTAATGAACCAATTATAAGCCTCTTCCCCTAAGGAAAAAGGGAATAATCTGCACACCACATCCTGATGCTCTATTCTGGCTCTGCAGCAAGCTTCTTTAAACGTCCTGATATGATCATCCGCATCCTGATAAGGATGGTATTTTGGACAAAGCTTGTCCGGATACTTTGGTAACTCATGATATGCAGTAAAGGTCAATGGTGATTCTGCTGCAAAGAACGACATTGCAACCTGAAGGGGCTGAACTGGTGGTGCAGTTGGCTGAGGTTGGACTAAAGGTATACCCTGAGGTTGAACAGGAGGTGTCACTGGTATACCTGAAGGTATTTGCAAACCAACAGGAGTTACAGGAGGAGGTCCTGGTGAAGCTCTGGACGTACTAGACTCTGGAGTATGGTGGACGTCTACAGTCCTAGGTCTAAAACCTCTGACAGGCAATTCTTCGAAAATTTCACTATGTCTAGACCTGGTATTTATCCTGTGAGCCAGGATTTCTCGATTTGGAGGCCAATTAGCTGAAACTTTGCAAATATTGGCTGGATTCCACCGGACGAGGTGATATTTGCGGTCAACTTGCAAATCAGACTGAATATTTACGCGATATTTGCGAAGATACTGCAAATATGACAGGATATTGGGATATTTCGACCAGTAGCACCAGATCTCACGTGTCTAAGGCTCAAATTCTCAAAGCTTGAACAAATTTATGCATCTTTGGCCAATATTTAGTGAATTTAAAGAAATCTACTGTAAAGCTTGCAATATTTATGTGAAATTTGGAAATCTTTACACAGAATGTGCAAATACAAACTTGTCGCAGCAAATATTTACGCAATATGATGAAATTCACAAATGATCTGAAGTTACCTTACTCTGAGCATCATCAAACCTGAAAGTACTAATGATGAACGTGATCTTCCGGACTCAGGCCCTCCTTCTAGCGCCAATTTATGTTGGTCATGATGTTAGTCATTCACAAACATAGAATAAAAGTTACACAACAACCTTTACTCATCTTGAAAGATACGATGAATTCAAAGAATTCATGATCCCAAGTCTCCGTTGATTAGGTCTTAATCTACTGACGTTACTCAGTGGTTGATGTGTGTTGCTGTTTTCCATTCAGGGGCCTTACGTGTTTCTGCACTGTTCATCATCATCATCTTCAAATATCCTGCTCTGGATGTTCGCTATGCATAAGTCTCCAACAATTCTACCTCTGCACTGTAAATTTAGTCAAATAATGTGCATACAGGCTGATATTTGCTTGATTTCTACCATTATTTAGGATTCTTTGCATGATATTTTCAATACTACATGCATTTAACTCAAATATGCTAAGGATCTTCAGTTACCTACGAGATTTCAGCATATTTCACTGTTTCTGCTTGTTATTTATCATGATTTGCAGTTATGGTGATGAATTAATGAAATTGAAAAAGGAAAAGGGTTAGAGAGTGAGATTCCTAAAATTACTGGACTTAGATCACTGATTCACATACAAGCTCCCATACTTGCAATGAAAAGAAGGAAAACTAGAAATCATACTTCACCAGGACATTCCACAAATCCGCATGATCTAGTGCAAAGCTTCAAAGGAAAGTTGACAACAACATGTAATGAAATGAAAGCGCTTCCAGTTGAACACAGCATTCACCAGTACATATCCAGAAATCAACAGAAGATTACGTAAAATTTACAATCAGGATGTAATCTGGAACTTCATATTCATTCAGTATGCTCAAGAACAGGTACATTTACAGTGATCTGAAGAAAGAACCTTGACATTTCAACAATTCTATCCTCATTAGTCTCAGTAATCCGATCTCCTAATTTATTCTACAGTAATTGACTTTTCGCGCCAGATGTGTCTGTGTATTCTAATATATTTCTCTCCTTCTAAAATGACAAGCTCTGGATGTTATATAGAGCAACTGCCAGAAAACGGTTACCATGATCCAAGGATCAGGATCCTCTCATAACAAACAACGGCCCAGATGAAAAGCACATGCTTCGTCAGTTAGCAAATGTACAGCTGGCACAGAATATTCCAGCATCTTCGACTTGATTCGGTCTCCAGCTGGCAAACAGCATATTTGACAATATCCTCTTCATGTCTGGTCCATGTTGACTCCATGCGCAACTTTGTAATGCTCAGCATCAGCAGCATCATGACTTCAATGTTCAGCCTCAGCAGCATCATGATGATTTCCTGCAAGTAAACAGACAAACATTAGGTTCATCATCATCATGATAAACAACAGGAAGTAAACACTTTATATTAAACATACCTCCCAATGTGCAGCTACAGGCAAACAGGTCTTACCTGTGAAAATATGCACTAAATGCATAAACAGCATAAAAACAATCAGGTCAACCATCGTTGACCAAACATCAGGCAGTCTGCCCTTTCAAATTTCCATCGCTTCATGTTTTTGCCCATTCTCTTGTATATCTGGTTCGAAATATGATGATGATGAACTTAGATTATACAAAGAAATAATCGCCTTTCAACCACCCTTAGAAACCGGCTTTGCATCATCATCATATTTGCATCGGCGTGACTACATATGATTAGGGTGACAATTTTACCTTAGGCCGATGGCAACAGTTATACCGACGCCAAAAATCATGATGATGACCAACTATATATCTTCAAAGTGGCCGCAGGATATCACAAAATATGATGATCCTCCTTTCCTAAAGCTCTGATGAAAAGCACATCAGGATGTTTTGTTCTTGCACATTCGGGAAAGAAAGACAACATCATCATCATCATGATGAAGACAAACAGGAGGACTTGGAAAAATGATCCTGCCGCTGAGGAAAATCATGATGACGTCATCGTCATCATCAGGCTTGGTTAAAATGCAAAGGGATGACGTCATCGTCATGTTTCGTTAAGATCAGGAGGTAAATGGAATATCGGGTTCCCTCTAAGGAAGATGATCAGGTCAAGAAAGCAGCATGACCCCCTTTTCGGCTAAGGCGATCTTCGGAAGATCAGGATGATGAACATCATCATCATCATATACGCACTGGGTGATCAAAAATATGATCCTGCCGAAAGTCCTGATGACGTCATCAGGATATCCGGGGCTTGTGTTAATCTTCGAAGATGACGTCATCGTCATCATCATATTGGCGAAATGGATCACGCCTTGGAAAATATCCTGCCGAAGGACAAAGGTGATGGTGACGTCATCGTCATCATCATATTTGCAAAAGGTTATACTCGTCGGCAGGATGATATTACGAACTGTTGGGAGAGACGAACAAGATCATGATGATCTTGTTCAACATGACTTAAGAAATGAAAATCACCTTCCGCTTCGAAAGATAAGGTGATCATCATGATCACGCAAAAGGAGGTCAGGAGGATATTAGGAAATGTCGGGTCTCGAAATATCATGATGATGTTGATCACCAAGACTTGGTCGTGCGCGCGCAAATTATGCAGATGGCAGATTTCTCTAAGTAAGGTGATATTATAATATCAGCATGATATTATAATATCGGGTGGTCCCGGAATATCATGATGATGCAATGTGAGAATATCATGATGCTGATGATGTTAGAATATCATGATGCTCGCTTGACGGGCAAAACACACTAGCATTTAAGATTGACGTCCGGATGTTTCGGGACTGCATGATTTTCATCAGGTGATAAAGTAAGATCATGATGATGACCTTTGGTGATATAAAAGACCGCCTGACGGGAAAAGATTACTACGACTTAAACTTGATGTCCAGATGTTTCGACCTCAGGATATTATCGGGGGGGCTTTTCAAATATCATGATGATGACCTTCATACAGCAATTATCAGGTTTGACCAAAACTTTGACTGCTCACAACTCCCTCATATGGACGAATTTTCAAGTGATGCAAAAGGCAAACCTGCATGACATTTCAAGCTCTTTCTAACCATGAAGTCATAGAAACAAAATATGAACTTTGAAAAACTAACCTCATGATGATGACCTACCTCATCCTGACCTTCATGATGATGATGCACCTGACTTAATTTTTACCAAACCCGCCAGAAACAGACAACACAAGCCAAAACAAAAGCTGGGTCCCTGTTTTGCCAAGTCAAAATGGGGCGTGTTGTGTAACCACACAACACTCTCCTGGCCCTTTGTCAGCAAGTCACCAAATAGGTGAACTTGTGAAATGTCAAACTTCTGGAAGAGTTTGTGAAACAGGGAAATTGCCAACAAAGGGAAACATGCTTTCCTTTACTTGTGAAACTTTGAGTTTTCCTACCTTTTTCGATGAATCAGCCAGTCGCGAACTATCTGATTTATGAACCTACAATTTTGCTGATAAAGGCCAAAAGGGGCCAAAAAAGTAAGGTAGGTACTTAGAAAATTCTATGTTTTTCTGTGTTTTCTACAAGGATTTTCCACTGAAATTTTCAAGAATTTTTGCAAGGTTTACCTCCTTCCATTTGGGCTTTCTCTGATCAAATTTCTTTGATAGAAGGAGGGGATTTTGAAATATTTTAGGGTGAGCAAAATATGACAACATGAACTAAACATCCGATGCCTAGATTTCTCCTTTTCAACCACTACAAACTCAGTGGTTGAAGTAGTTCAGTCAGAGGCCTAATCCTGGAATCGTTGCCTTTACCCTACTCTATAGTGGGATATATTGCAATGCGACCATTGATAGATTATATCACATGACCTAATCCTCAGAATATCTTCCCCTAATCCATAATGAGATAGATTGCAATGTGAGCATTGATAGATTATATCAATCCCCATCAGAATAAAATGTGAAAGAGTCAATTGCACATGATGCCAATATAGAGGTAGGGTGTTCTATAGTTTCGGACAGAGGTAGGGATCCCATCTCTACCCCTAGATATAGAGGTATGGGGCCCACTTCTCTTACCAAATAGTAAGTTTGTCATCCCGCCTCCCTATAGATAGTAGGGCCTATGCGTAGCCGTACCTGCTAAGCCCTACCTGTTGCAAGTATGTGCAGTTGCTACAATTAGTGTTGTCATTGATGTCAACATGTTAGTTTGCTGTTGTCATTAGTGTCAATTGGTTGAGCAAATATGAGGATAAAGGTTTGTTTCAAAGAGAAAAGGTACAGTGATCTAGAAAGTGTTAAGCAGACATAAGGAGACTATTGTGTAGATTAGCTTGGTTGGTAATTTTATAAGAGGGTTTCATCCTCTTCCTTATAAGATGATTTTATCCCCTATAGAAGACTACTGTGAAAGAAGATTTGATCCGCTAAGAAGATATGTTGTGAAATTTGGCTAGATGTCAGTCTGGTAAAACTAAGCTAGAGAGTTCTAGTAATTTGGTCTACATTGGTCCGCTGTTGAAAATTTTGCTCTACGGTTCTAGCATATGGTTATTGATCATTGGATACATCTAAATCCAGAATTTTGTTTACCAATGATCTCTTGTGTGAAAGATGTGAACAACAAAAGTCTGGCCTAACAAAGTACAAGTGTTTATGGTACAAAGTATGTAAGTAAATGGATCCACATTTCACTGCCATGAAATATCTTTCTTTGTGGCTATAAGGTTTTGTTAGTGAATATTTAGAGAGTCCAAATCCAAAGTTTTAGGTCTTGAAGTCCTCCAGAATGAGAGTTAGAGTTGACAAAGTATCACACTATGTATAGACAGTGCATTGACAATGCCCGTGACGATGTGAGATACTCCACATTTCACCACAAGTGAATGGTTTGATATGTAGATTCAAGGATAAGATAATGAATGTCTATAGCATGTATATTTCAAGTTTTAGGTAGTTTGGAGGTCTGCATACCGATTTGCAAAATAATAGATAGTTCATATGTATGTTATCTTCCTAGTGGAGCCAACCTAAAGGTGTTCATGGTGTGCGGAGGGTAAATATGCTAAATGCAGAGTTATGTGCAAGCTATCTTATGTCCATGCCAACCTATCTCAACATATTTCAAAGTTTGAATCTTGGTACGAAGTGTGTGTGTGCATGAAGATGTCAGGTAACAGATAGTTCATATGTATGTTATCTTCCTAGTGGAGTTGACCTAAAGGTGCTGATGGTGTGCAGAGGGTAAATATGCTAAATGCAGAGTTATGTGCAAGCTATCTTAGGTTCATGCTGACCTATCTCAACTTATTTCAAAGTTTGAATCTTGGCATGAAGTGTGTGTGTGTGTGTGTGTGATATATGGCATGTTTTGCACGTTATATCCAATTACGCCAACATAATTGATGTTGTTGTGAAAGAAGCAGATATATATATATATATATGAAGGATTGTTTTCAATGTTTTGGTGATATGGATATAGTGATGTGATCTGTGTGATGTGATTAGTGTCTTTGGATTGAGTAAATGCAGAGCAGTGCAATCTGGTATTTGAGAATAGTGTGATGAGTATTGTTATGTACTTTGAGCTTCATTGGAACTGTACTTAATTCATGTGTTAGATGCAATTGTAAACAGTTCAATCATGGCAGTGAGCCACATGTAGTGAGCATTCTTGGATAGTGAGGCCACCAATTGTATCAACCTTAATTGATTGCCTTATTAATATATATTGTGAGTTAATCCTCACCGTGGTTTTTCCCATTTTGGGTTTTCCACATAAAAATCCTAGTGTTCATGTGTTATGAATTGTGGTTGCATGTTTTATGCTTAATTTCCTTTATTGTAATTGAATATGCTAAATGGATTAAAATGTTTGATGTGTAAATGGTTTAAGAGAATACTGATTCACCCCCCCTCTTAGTATTTTGGGTGTTCAACAATTGGTATCAGAGCCAAGTCCTTTGGAAGAAGCCTAACCAGTCAAGGAAGATCTTGGAAGTTGAACACATGGCTGCTAGAAGGTTACCTATTCCTTCAGAAGAGATTCCTACTATTAATCTCATTGAAGAAGATTGTATGCTTGACAATGTAGGAGAACTCGATGTTGCTCTTGAGGATCTTGAAAGAACTAAAAGGGAAAATAGAGATCTAAAAGAAAATGTGAAGGAAGTGAATGAATACATTAGGAAATTGAAAGAGCAAGTCAAGAAGGTGAGAGATAAGCATAAGGAAGTCACTGAACAATTGGAACAAGAAAATGGAACCATCATTGGTCTAAAGGTGTAAGTTGAAGAAAAGAAAAGAATTGAAGAATGTCTCAATGTAGTTGTGAAAAGAAAATCTGAAGAATATACAAGGCTTGAATAAGAGGTTGTGAATCTAAAATCAGATCTGGAGAAAGCAAGGAATCATGATGAAAAATTCAAGATGAGTACTGAAAAGATTGCAAATCATAAAGGTCCAAATGATAAAGAGGGTTTAGGATTAGAAAAAGGTGAAAGCTCAAATTCAAGTTAGACATCAAATGCTGGAAACAAAAAAAACAATGGCAAGTAGTTCCAGAATCAAAGGAACAAAGTTAAAACACCACTGGTCAGACAACCAAATGCTCAAAGGTACCCATCTTTCAATGGTTTTTGTCATTCTTGCAATAAGTATGGACATAAAGAAATAGAATGTAGAAATAGAAGGAATCAAAATGTTCCATCTTTCTCTAGCCAATGCTTTACATGCAAGAAAATTGGACATAGAGCTAGTGAGTGCATAAGTCAAATGAGGAATAGCTATAACAATGATAGAATGGTTCAATCTTTCTATGGATATTACTATACATGCAATAGATTTGGGTATAAGGCTAATCACATCAGATCTAGAATGAATGGAAGGAATACTAGTCAGAAGAATGTTGAATGCTACAATTGCAATAGACCTATACACATTTCTAAGTTTTGCAGAAGTAGAAACATGAACAAGGATAATCTGGTAGAGAAGACTAAACCAATACAAAAGATTGATCTGACAAAAACAAAGAAGGAAATGAATAGGATTTAGATAAAAAAGGATGCAATAGAGGTTAAGGATATATATGAAGTTACATCCAGTGCAGATGTTTCCTCTAGAAACTAAGATTAGAGCTTTGGCTCAGGGGGAGCTTTATTGAAAATATTTTCTCCCCTGTTAAAGGAATGGTGCTGATGCCTCAACACAAAGATATGAGATGAAGATCAACTTGCTTAAGTCTTTGGTGAAGACTGCGGTAGAAAATCTCCTAATGTGGATGTTTACGGAGCATTTGAAGATGACTGTGTATATAGAGAAAGGTTTGATAGCTTTATCAGATAAGACATTTATGGCAAATTAGGTTAAGGAAAAAGGGGTTATAAGTGATTATACTTAATCAAAACTTATATTGCAATCAAATTTTCTAATGAGGAAGAGGTGAGCAGTGCAGTGAAAAGGAGATCAAAGAATCCCAATGATTCAAAGTTTATTGTATACAAACCCTAGTTCAGCAAAAGTGAAGAAAAGGTATTTTCCGGTTTGACCTATTTCATTGTGAAATTTGCATTGAAGCTTTTGAATTCATTAGCAATGGCTACACTACAAGTAGTTGAGGTCTCTTAGCATCCATGACCTAAATTTAAGAGGAATCCTGATAAATCCATGAATGATGATCTAGAAGGTGCATTCTCTCATATCTCATATGGAGTATTGCATGCTAAAGATGTTAGAGCATACATCCATGTCAATATGGAAGAGTACAATCATACAAAGCTGAATGAGATTTGGTTCAATGAACTTACGGGTGATGATTTTAAGCTAAAACTAGAGTTTGGAGCTTTGATGGAGAAGAGACTTGACGTGTAGAATAAGTTTCTTGTTCTCTATTATGTGGATGAGTGGGTGAGATATACTCTGAGCAGAATGCATGATAAATTTTTCTAGTTGGACTCTCAACATTTGATTAACAAACAAGAAATTAGGGTTGTAACTAGTCTGTGCTCAACTAGACCCATGTTGGTGCTTAAGTCCATAAAAAATGAGGTTGTAATGGAACAAACATGAGCTAAGTATGACAAAAGACCCTTAACTTTTAAGGATACAAAGAACCCTGCTATAAAATATGCACCCATGATGATTGGCTACAAGCTCTCCTTTTCTAATAGGGAAAATTATGTGTCTGGGACCACTATAAACACAACATATGAGATAATAGAAAATGGAGAAAACTTTGACTTGTGTGAATTGTTAAGATTGCAACTAATGGAGAATTTGTAAAAGACAAAGGACCCTAAATATCCCTTCAAGTTTGGTACTCTAATCATTTGTTTGTTGTTCTATTTCTTGAATGAAGTCCATGGAACCAAAAAAGTAGTATGGCTATCAAATAGACCTATAGCCCATCAGATCAGGGACTACTTGTTTGGCTTAGGAAATGCAAAGGCTCAAAAGAAAGCCCTCTAGGGTTTCTTCAAATCTTTTTAAGAAAAAGTGCATGCAAGAGAGAGAATACCAAGAAAACTAGTAGATAAGTATTAGGATGACATTACCTTTTTAATAAAAAAAGATGCATGCATAATGGAAGCTATTGAGCCTAGGACTATATGGATACTGGAACTTGGTTATGAGGTGCCTCTAACCAAGTAATTGGTCGAGAAAATATACTACTCAAAAGTCCTAAAGATCCCAATGAAGAAAGATTTGGGACATACCAAGAAAAATCTCTAAAAATTCATTTGGAATAGACCAAGGCCCAAACCAAAAGAAAAATTCAAAAGATGGTTGATGAGTATGTCGAAAGAATAGGTATATCAAAGGAGCAAGTGCAAAAAGTAAGGGGAAGAGCCAGATCTAAAGAAGAATCTGGTGCTGAGAGTGCAGAAGGATCAAGAAGATTAGGTAGAACAACTACCGCTCCTCTAACTACTTAAAAATCCTTTGGTGTTGTTCCTGCAACTAGTAATATAATGAGAAAAGAGACTAGTACCTCTGCGGAGCATACTAGTGCTCTAGTAAAGGTGAAATCCTCTCTAGTGAAGCCAAGAACAAGATTTTCTACCTCCTTTGATATAGCTTCTCAAGCCTCTAGAGCCATACCAGCAACCACCCCTAAGAAGAATGAAGCAACCAATGCTTCTGTACAACAACCTACAAGGAAGAGAAGGGTCAAGGGAAAAATAGTTAGAAAGGACTATGTGATTCATGATGATATTGACAAAGAAGAAGAGGTGGGAGAACCTAAACTGATCCAGAAAGGGACAAAAGATGTTTAACAAAGTGAAGTAGGTGCCAAGAGAAGAAAGACTCAGATTATAGAATCTAAAAGTGAAGAAGACATAGAGAAAGAAAAGGAAGTGTTGGTCGAGCATATGAAGAAAAAGAAGAAAGAAGAGTCAAGCAAAGAGCCTCTGGTTGAAAGTCAAATGGAGGAACCACAAAAACTAGTATGTCCTCTCTCTAATGAGACTAGATACTCTATTGGAAAATATTGTACAGCATGATGCTTTAACGGGTACTACAAATCTGTACAATGAAGCTAATGATGTAGACAAGACAACTATAATTGAGGTAATTATAAAGTATATCATAATATATGAAGTTGATATGAAAGATATTGCTAGTCAAGTCCCTGTGGAAGTCTAGATAATTCTAATGGATAGAAGAGGTAAAGTATTTGAGGAAGAAGGGAAAATAAAAGAATTTTCTTTGACAAGCATTGATATTTCATTGATAGAAGAGAATAAGGCCACATTGGCCAAGTTATGCTCAAAAGAACTGAGAACAAAGTAGAGAGTAAACACTCTCATGAGTAAAGACAAAGATAACTTTGACATACTACATAAGGAAGTTGTAGACAAGGTTTCTAACCTGGCATAAAGGCTTGGTATGACCCATGAAGGAAAAGGAGAGAAAGAACCTACCAAAGACAACACTCCTTAAGAAGCTGATGCTCAATTTGAGTATGCAGATGTCAACAATTCTCCAAAAGAAAAGAGGGAAACAGAGGATGAAATAAATGTAGAAAATGCTCCTCTAAAAAACAAAGTAGATACTGATGAGATGGGCAAGCCGTCAGAAGACAAGACATTTGAAGAAAAATAAGAACAAAATGAGAATGTTACAGATCAAGCTGGTAATGTTGTGGATAATGCCTCTATTCTGGGAAATGAAGAAAGAGAAGTAGTACATGATGGGAACTTCCCTTTGTAAACCTTTGATTCTCATATGATATATGAAGAGGAGAAAATGGATAAGGTGGGTGAATGTTATGGAGTCTCTCCATTAGACTCCATCAGAGAACTTTTGGCAAAGAAAAGATAATAACAAAACAAGTCTTCACCAAAACTGTTGCAAGTGCCATCCTTTGATGGATAGATTAATTTATCCAACATTTCTCCTTTGCAAAAACTTCAACTTGAAACAATCTTTCAGGTAACTACTCAAGAAGAAATTTTGTAGTCTCACATAGAAGGTAATGAGTTGATGGATGAAGCCATGAAAAGTTTTGAAAAGATAGTGGCGATATTAAGAGAGATGTCTTATTGTCTCCTCCATTTCAAATGAGAAAACTATTGGAGTATGTAAATAGTCACTTTGAATCTTTTGAGAAAGTAGTAGAGAAGATGGTCAGGGAAGAATTTGATAATAAGAGGCTAACAAAATTGATAGATAAGTGCTCCAAGGATCACATGTTAGATAACAATGTAAAGAATATTTAGAATGCTATAAGTGATACCAATGCATTATATCAATTTTGTTTATCCTGGCCCATAACTACTAAGGAAATAAAACATAAAATTGAAGGTCTTGAGACACAATTGGTAAAAACCTCTAGAACCTATGATCCTTTGAAAGACATAAATGGAGATCTAAGAGCAGAGGTGGAAAATACTCATTCCATAATAAAGAAAATGCAGAGTCAGAAGGAGTCTATAAAAGACCAAATGAGTCAGCTAAGAGAGATAGTCAGTTTTAAGATGGATTCTCTAATTTGTTTGATAAGAGAGGCTTAAAATGTTGGAAAGATGATTGAGGCCCCTGCCACAATGGATAAAGCAAAAAAATTACTCATGCAAACAAATGGACATGTTCAAATATTAAACTATGCAAATGTGCAATGGGACTCAACGATAATTCAATTGAAGAATATCTATAAAGACATCTTTCCCACAAATTAGTAAGTTTCTTATTTTCTAGTCTCTTGTACACATGTGGATTATTAGAAGGAAACAAATTTTGATATCTTGAGGTATAGAAATAAGATAGTAAGGGGGAGTGCCAGGTCAAGAAAAGTTAAAAAAGTTTTTGATTTGGAAATAGTCCCTTTTCCATTGAGGTCAAAGAGGGAGATAAAGCAATGTGAAAAATATGCATTGGGAGAGAGAGTAAGATGTGTAAAAGAAAGGGGAAGAGAAAGTTTGTGGCATAATTCTGTCTTGATGGTTTTTTACATCATATGTTGCCATCAATGACAAAGGGGGAGATTGTTGCAAGTATGTGCAATTGCTATAATTAGTGTTGTCATTGATGTCAACATGTTAGTCTGGTGTTGTCATTACTGTCAACTGGTTGAGCAAAGATGAGGATAAAGGTTGGTTTCAAAGAGTAAAGCAATAGTGATCTAGAAAGTGTTAACCATACATAAGGAGATTATTGTGTAGATTATCTTGGTTGGTAATTTTGTAATAGGGTTTGATCCTCTTCCTTACAAGATGATTTTATCCTCCATAGAGGACTCTTGCGCAAGAATATTTGATCCGATAAGAAGATATGTTATGAAATTCAGCTAAGTGTCATTCTAGTAAAGCTAAGCTATAGAGTTCCAGTAATTTGGTCCACATTGGTCCCATATTGAAAATTTTGCTCTGCAATTCTAGCATATGGTTATTAATCATTGGATAGATCTAAATCCAAAATTTTGTTTACTAATGATCTTCAGTGTGAAAGATGTGAACAACAAAAGTCTAGCCTAATAGAGTACAGTTGTTTTTGGTACAGAGTATGTAAGTAAATGGATCCACATTTCTCCACCATGAAATATCTTTCTTTTTAGTTGTAAGATGTTATTGAATATTTAGAGAGTCCAAATCCAAATTTTTAGGTCCTTAAGTCCTCCAGAATGAGAGTTAGAGTTGACAGAGTATTGCACTCTATATAGACAGTGCATTGATAGTGTCAGTGACAATGCAAGATATTCTGCATTTCACCACAAGTGAATGGTTTGATATGCATATTTATGGATATGATTTTAGGCAATTTGGAGGTCCACATATCAATTTGAGAAATAAAATATAGTTCATATTGTTTTTATCTTAGCAATGGAGCTGACCTAAAGGTGTTAATGTTGTGCAGAGGGTAAATATGCTTTGCAAAGTTAAGTGGGAGCTATCTTAGGTCCATGCCGACCTATCTCAACTTGTTTCAAAGTTTGAATCTTGGTGCAAAGTGTGTGTGTGTGGGGGTGTGTGTGTGAAGATGTGGGGCCAACAGGTTATATATGGCATGTTTTGGACGTTACATCCAATTAGGCTGACCTACTTGATGTTTTTGTGAAAGAAGTGGATATATATGAAGGATTGTGTTTGATGTTTTAGTGATATGGATATATTTATGTGATCTGTATGATGTCACTAGTGTCTTTGGATTGAGTAAATGTAGAGCAGTGCAATCTGGTGTTTGAGAATAGTGTGATGAGTATTGTTTTGTACTTTGAGCTTCATTGGAACTATACTTCATGAATGTGTTAGATACAATTGTAAACAGTTCAATCCTGGTAGTGAGCGACCGATTCTCTTCTACTTCTTTCTTTCAGGATAGTGAGTCCTTTGGTAGTGAGCCACATGCAATGAGCATTCTTGAATAGTGAGTCCACCAATTGTACCAACCTTAACTGGTTGCCTTATTAATATATATTATGAGCTAATCCTCACTGTAGTTTTTCCCGTTTTGGGTTTTCCACATAAAAATCTTGGTGTTCATGTGTTATGAATTTTAGTTGCATGTTTTATGCTTAATTTCCTTTATTGCAATTGAATATGCTAAATGGATTAAAATGTTTGATGTGTAAATGGTTTAAGAGAATACTGATTCACCCCCCCTCTCAGTATTCTGGGTGTTGAACACTACCTCTATCCTCTTATTGTTACCAATAGGGGCCTACCTCTACCAATATATAATGGAGGGTAGAAATATAGTAGAAGGTTGGGGGGAGAGCCCCTTTATATGGCTATGGATTCTTGAGGGCCCCTACTATCAATAGTTTGAACTAAACTAAACTACAACTAAACCAAACAACTATAGCTGAGGTCCCCAAAATCTATAGTCGGGGGTTTTCCCAACCTTCATCCTCCCACGGGGTGAGTGGGGGGAGATAGTTGAGGTTGGGTGGGGGGCATAGGCCTCCCACCCTATAGGATGGGGGCCCCACTACTAAAGTTCTAAGGGTTCGCTGGCAAACTCTTGGGCAGGGGCTAATGTTCCCAAAGTGGGAGCCCAACAAATATATATTGCCTTCCACCCTAGGTTGAATTTTTATAGAGGGGGGGTGGGGGGAGATAGTTGGGGGGGGGGCTTTTGTTAATATTGCTGGGGGTGAGACATTCATGTATAGCCAACTCAAAATAGTAGAAGGGAACTATAGAACTATAGTAGTTGGGTTGGAATCTAATCGAACTATAGTCGGGGGTCGTTCTATTCTATACTATAGTTAGTTACTTCTGGCTAGTGAATCTTTACAACTAGAGATATAAGGTTGGGGCCCCAATATAGAGTAGAACTAAGTCCGCCCCCCCCCCCCACTCCATTCCCCTTCCCCACTCAGGGATAGGGCCACCATAGGGGATAGGTTTGGGTTGGTCGTCAATCCATTTGGGTTGGTTGAGTGAATGCTCCTATCGCTACTATAGTTGATGGTCAGATTCAAGAGATGCTCTACCAGTTCAGCCTAGTCAGAAGAATTGAATCAAAGAACTATAGTTGAGAAAGGGTTAGGTACTATACTATAGTACTAGTGGACCCAACTATTCAACTATAGTTGGGCAACTATGTGCCCCATAGATAGATAGGAAACGGTCCTGGCTGCGGGTAACTCCTCATATCTATAGTTGAGATAGGGCTTCCAACTGGGTGGCTCCACGGGGTTGACCTCACCTCCTAAATAGTGAGAGTGACTTCTCACTATCCTCTCATCCTCTCTCACACCCTGAGGGAAGGACATACAGGTAAGTACATAGAAATGGGATACAAATTAGTGGCCAGACTTGAGATTTTTTAGAAAAACAAGTTTACATTATGAAAGGAATAAATCATACATGTTTTAACATGTATGCATTTGTAATGCCTTGAATTCAAAATATATATGATCCTTTCCCATTTAGGCTTTGATTTAGAAGCCTAAGGGTTGGACATCTATTGTGGCTCCTAAATTTGTATTTTAACATGAAACAACTCGAATTCAAACGTCAACCTCATCAGGTTTACATGTTTTGAAATAAAATTTTACAAAACCACCACCAAAATAAAGAGATACTTCTTAGCTTTCTAGCCATACACTTTTTTTAATATTTTGAGTAAGTTAAGGTATTCATTTTTATTTTCTTTAAAGAGTGTGTCTATATACCTTTAGTACATATGTATTGACTTTCTTTTTTAACTTTTTACTTGCTTATCCAAATTTGAAAAAAAAATATATAGGATTCTTGTACACTTCATTCTATATGCATTAAATAAAAGAAATTTATATTTTTAATTATTTTTGTGCAAGTTATGTGATGCACACACTTACTGATGTAATTTTTCAAGATGCATCCACTTCAAAAAAAATGCAAAAAAAATATTCAATAAAAAATATAAAAAATATACAACTTGTAGTACTCACTCTTAGCTATATTTCCACCAAATGGTTTTTAAAAATACCTAATGTAGAAAAAAAATAAGGGGGTACACACCAGACACTATCTTATATTTTAGTGATACAAACAGGAACACTTTTGTGTGCACTCAACATTTCATCTCCTTAACTTTAACACTTTTCTAAAATCTTTAGTAGTTTAGAAACTAGATTTAGAGTTCTAAAATTCTTGTTCTTATCATATCTTCAATCTTTTACAACTTTCTTTATCAGGCAACAAACACCATGAGATCATACAACATGAATCCAACTCAACTCATCAAACACTTCAAAGACAATCATTTCCACAACATATCAAAGATATGAACTTACATATGAACTTCAAAAGTTATGGTATGACTATGTACATATGATACTAATCCTTTGTCTCACATCATCACTATTCCTCTGACTTGTTCCTCTAACTACTCAGCATATTCACATTTTTCCACTTAGTTGACATCAATGACAACACATATGCAACATTCTCCCCCTTTGTCATTGATGGCAACACACTAACCTGATATGCAATTTTCTCCACTTTGACATCAATGGCAAAGGGCTAGTGGTCTTTCGCTATTCTAGAAAAACCATATAGACTCCCCCTATTTGAATATTCCTTATCATCTTTTATCAGTAAACTCCCCTGAGGAGTAGCCTCTACCTCTTCAAAACTAATGTAGCAAAATTATTCTTCAATATACACAGATACAAAGTACTTTGTTCATATCAAAATAGCACTGACTATTCCTATCTTATACTTTGCATATCTATACAAACATCAAAATTTTGTTTTACCTTCAACATATCTTCAATTTACTTAGAAGGTAGAACATTCTTGTAAATCACCTTCAACTGGGCAAGTATTGTATCTCGTATCTTCTTTGCAGAAGATAGAGTATGTAATTGGCTCTCAAACTGAGTGTATAATTCTTTTGCTTCCTCTAGAGTGGCTAGCACCTTTACTTTTTGTGCAACATTTTCTACCTCTGTCAAAATGCCAGTCAAGTCAGCTAGCCTTAGACTCACCACTTCCCTTAGTTGTCCAATTTGACTCTTTATTTTCTCTCTTTGGTCCAAGAGCTACTTCAATTGGGTGATGGCACCCTTAATTTTTGCAAATTTGAAGTGCCTATCTCTTCTCGATGTGTTGATAGAGGCTAGGTTAACATACTACTCAATCTACACCAGAGCCCACCTTCGTCAATTAAAATTTTATAACTTGGAGATCATCTTGCAAATCCGTATGTTAGAAAGTTGTTTAGTACATATGGTAATGTGCTTGTTCAGTTTCACGCTCCCTGGATGAGTTTTGATGGGCTATTTAATGCTTTTCTGACTGCGACCAGGCTAGATTTGGTGTTCTAGAAAGTTGCAAATTTCACCATTTTGAAGGTGACCCATTTCTTGTTTTGGTCTAAAACATCTCCCGTTCCTTTTTCATCAAAAGAAGAGTCCATATGATGCATTATTTTAATGTGTTTCAGTTGTGGCCAACACGTCTGGTAGGCCAATTTACAAAGGAGGTCCCAAAAATCTTCTGGTGAGGCAAATTTGAGGAGATGGGTATGTTTTAAACAATTAATTACAGCCCTACACAAATTTTCACAGCCTCTAGATGTCCCATGTGCCCACAATGAAGATGCGTTGTTTGCCTGGGAAGAGAAATGGATTAATTGCCAATTTTCTAAAGTTGAAAATTGTTTTTTTTAAAAAAGGTTTTATTGGCAATATAATCTAATATTTTTAAATGATAAATATTATGAAGTAAACATTATATCATAATGTTTATGCTTGGAAAATAAAAGAATAAAGGTAGAATCTCTCCCCATCCTCCAAATGGTTCCGCTTGTGCGCTAAGGCTCTTCCTGGGCAGATTTTTGATCTAAGATCAGTTCTGGAGTGTAGTTTGGTCTGTTCTCATCTCCTTGAGGGTTTTTTGTGGCCTTTCTGGTCTGGTTCAAGTAGATATTGCTGCAGAACAAGGAGTATTCACATTTTTGAAGTTTGGGCAGGGATTTGAAGTTGTTTTTGAAGTTATTTTTAAAGTTGTTTTTGGTTATTTGACTTCTTAAAACTTGCTTGGGATCATTTCAATGCCTGGGGAGTAGTTTTATTAGTGTTTTGGAAGATTTCTTGATGCCAGTGACATGAAAAACACCCAACACAATCAAAAAATGACCCAGTAGTAAGAAGAAATTAATTGGCAAGTAAAATATGTTGTTTTGATGGAAAATATCATAGTATAAAGATTATAATTATAATTTTTATGCCTTATGGACAAAATGAAGGCATTTTGAGGGATGAGCACACCAGCACACAACCCACCTCACTCTCCTTTCCCAGATGTGCACTAGTGTGCTAAGGCCTTCTATTGGCTAGTTTTGGCAAAAGAAACATACAAGAATTAATTATAAATCTTTTGCTCTTATTGGTGGAGGAAAATTATGTATGGGAATATAAACAGCTGGAGCTTTACAATCCTGAGGAAGAAATTGAATGAATCAAATGGACAAGATTTTATGAGGAGGAAAACAGATTTCAAAGAAGCATCAATGGACCAAATCAATTGAAGAAAATGTATTACTAGCAGGAGCCAATCCAGAAAAGAGATACAAACTCCCAAGTTGCAAATATTAATTAAAAAAATGTATGTGATGGGAAGTCTTGGCCACCATAGTTTTTATTTATATAGGGCCTACACAATTGTAATAGGGAGATACAAAAAGGGATTCTGGGCTTTGGATACAAGTTATCCACATAGTTGGGAAGTAGATTTTTGTAGAAGGCTGTGGAGTCTAGATTTTAGAGGAAAATGGTCTTGTAGGTGAATAAATTTCTATGAGAGTTTTATATTTAGATTGCAATATATGAAAAACACTTTTGTGTGTGTTGTATGTGATTGTCTCCTTGAGTATGAATGTTTTTCTTTCAAGTAAAGTTGTCGAGGGTTTCTGAGCTTGTCTGCATACATTTTCTATGTTGTATATTTGATTCATTACATCTGTTCAAGGAATGGATTAAAATTGTTTTAAATCAAATATAGGAGAAAGCATATTGTATTGAAGGATAATTGAAGAAGAGTCATAGGTGATACTCTTTCTTGGGCCATTACTGTAAGCCAATATTGATGATTCCAACCCTTTGAATATGGAGATTTAGATGTCAAATAGAAAGCATTTGCATGGTAACATTTGACTCTATTGCTCTGACAAAGCACAAGTCTAGGGTTTCTTTGCCCAAAGGTCTAGGAGAAAATAAAATTTAATGATAAATCATTCAAATCAATTTATGTTTTGTTTTGTTTTAGTTTAGGTCTTGCATGTTCTCTAATTTCAACTGTGAAGATAAATCAAGAGTATTGCCAGTCTAATTTTAATCCTACACATCTTGATTTGCATACATGAGAACATTCTGCCTGGTATGGAAAAGCTATATTTATTGATTATGAATAAGGGAACACTCCCTAGGTTTGGCAAAACCTGAAGTGCAAGGGAGATAGGAGATAATCTCCCACTTTGTTGGTTGAGTCTTTCATTAAATTTGATTATAAGAAGTGGCAAGTGTTTAGGATTTGATGCATGTGGATTTGGGAACAAACAAAATTGGTGACTCTACTGGGGAAAGCTTAGTTATCCATTTGAAAAGAGTCAAGCCATTATCATGATCTGTTCATCAAGGTAAGATATTGGAGGTCTTCATACATGGAGAAAGAGTTTTTTGCAGCATGTTTAAAGCCTTTTAAAAGGTGCTCTGCTAGCAAAGTGAATCCAGAATACAATTGATAGGGCAAGAGCTTTTGGCTTCTTGATGTTTTGTCCTCTTTGGAGAGGTGGTGACTCTGGTGTTGAACCTGTTTGAAACTGCAATATATTCCTAGGTACTTCATCTTTTTCATTCAATATGATTAGATTAGAATAACAATCTTTGTCATGCCATGAGAAAAGGTTATTCTCTATTGAAAGATACAAAAACCTAAATTTCAATGGTATTGGTGGTTATCCAAATGCTATCACTAGTGAAATTAGAAAGTATTTACCAAAATATAGTGGAAAGCATTCTGAATCAACAAATCAACATCTGCAAGATTTATATGATTTGATAGGAGATTATGAGGTTGAGGCTAAAGATGTTGTCATGAAGCTTTTTGTTCAGTCATTGAAGGATGATGCTAGGGGTGTTGATAACTGAGAGGGGGGGTGAATCAGTTATCCTAATTATTTCTTCTTTTGAACTTTTTTATTAATCAATGCAGCATTGAATCAAACAAACAAACATTACCATGAAATGAAAAACACATGACACAGTATTTTTGACGTGGAAACCCTGTTAAGGGAGAAAAACCATGGGGTGATTAACCCAAAGATTATTCTCTGTTAGAAGAATAAGGAATTACAAAATGGCACTTGCCAGTTAGGGCTCACTGCCCGAGCACACTACTCACAAAGAGGCCCACTGCCTACAAGGAGACACACTGTCTACAAAGTGATAAGAATCACAGTCTTGAACTGATTGGAAGCATCTACATATGCTGGAGTTCAGTTCCGGTTAGGCTCAGTACACTGATCTGCTGCACTTCATCTTTCCTCTGTTCTTTATTCTGCTATCCTTTCACATACCGGATCTTTCTTACTACTTCTGCTCTGTTCTGCTCTTATTCGCATACACCATCACACAATTACATCTTCACAACTAAATCCATCCTCTATATATATCCGCACTAGTGATTTCATTATCTTTCTAGTTGGCACCCGGAATAATCTATCTTCTCACAAACTCTGTTCTGTCGGCTGAATCCTTGCATATCAAGTAATGCGGATCAAGCATATACTTGTAGATGTCATTCATCATGTCGGCCAAACATGATTCATGCCTTCACAACCTTTACCATCAACAGTAACACATCCAAAAAATAGTCTGATACTCTGTCAGTCAGTTCTTCCTCTGTTCTCACTGTCTCTCAGGAATCCGGTACTCAACTATTCATATCTTTTTCTTTGTTCATCACCGGAGGCTAAATCCTTGGAATATACTACTCAAGGTAGTCCTCTTGACTTCCCCAAATCCGCACTGCACCAAGACACTTCCTCTGAGAGATCCGGACCAATCTGTCAGACCTTGCCACATGCTCTGTTCTTGTTCACCGGACCACAACAATCTTCATTTTAACTTCCGGTAGAGACACACCATGACTTGCGGATATGTGGGATGACCTTTGTTGCCATCAGTGACAACAACCATGAATCCATATAGTGTCTCTTGCCAACAATCTCCCCCTTGGCATTGATGGCAACACTTAGTGAAAAATGACTAAGTGTTTACACTATGCTCCCCCTTGGCTGATGCTCTATCTTTATATACAATTTCCAGAACTCCCCCTTAGTTGGATTCCTCATTTTTCACTACTCCTCACTCCCCCTTTGACATCAATGGCAAAGGGTAGGGTCCACACACCAAAATTTTCAAAAATTTTCTATATATAGCCGCATATTTACATACTCACATAAACTGAAGAATGTCTGCAAAAGATGTCTTCAGTTGGATCAGTTCTGTAGCCCAACTTTGCTTCATTCTATCCAAAATTGAAATGTGACCACTCAACAAAAATGCAAATGCATCTGCCCTTTTTAGATCTTTCGGATCACTTGTCTGGGCTATGATTTGAGCTTCTGCTATGGCCTCATGCATGGCCTCTAGCTTAGGGACAATTAACCCCCTGAGCTCACTCAACCTGCTTATTCTATTTTTCCTTTCCTTCTCCAGTTTCTTGATTTCACTCAAGACTGCAATAGTCTGACATTCTTGATTTGTTATAGAGGAAGAAAGAGGATCAAAACTTTGAGACAAGCTTAGTAGTGTGTCCTCTTGCGCTTTTATTTTCTTCTCAATGTCCACTGTTACCTTGGACTAGGAGATACAAAATTTGTATATTTCACCGCCATCCTTAAGAGCATTTTCTAAGCTCTTTATCCCAATGTTCATGTTTCTCCTATCATTAATGATCAAACCCTGAACCTTGGAGAACCTTTTATCCAAAAACTCCTTCCGGACCTTTTCTTCAGCTGATTTTTCTAGAGATTCAAAATGTGTACTAACACTGCTGACTAAGGTTTTGAGATTACCGGAAGAGGAGGCTGTGGGATCCTTCTGAAAAGATGGCATGATCTTTTCCAGCACTCCAGATGCTACCTCCATAAGCTCACAGTCTTCCATGTGAGATTTCAGTAGTTTCTCTTTGACTTTCTTATTTGCAAATGAGGCTATTTTCATTGTTTGTACCGGTGACAAAGAGTCAAAATCTAATGGTCCTTTTAGCAGGTCCGGTTCATCAATTTCTATAGTGGCTTTTGTCAAGAATTCTTGAATAGTTTGTGCAGTGTCTCTTGCCGGAGACAGATGTTTCTTCTCTTCTGCAGTTTTGTCCTTTGGAATCTTTTCTCCTTCCTTACTCTTACCACTTTCAGTTGTGGTTTTCTCTATTGGGGTCTTCTCTTTCTCTGCATCCTTGGTGCTGTCAACCTCTTTTTCTTTAATTGCTGCTTCTTTCTCCTGTACTTTCTCTTCTTCTTGGGATCCGGAGACTGTAGGGGAAACCAGAGGAGAGATGTTAGTCTGTTCAAGGCCCACTTCTTCCGGAGCAGATGATTCCAAGTCCACAGCTGTTTCTGCACCTAAGTCCTCTAGAACAGGAAGATTAAACCTTTTGAAGGTTTTCCAGAGAATCTCTTCAGTGTCCTTGGCTACCTTGTCGGTCTCACCAAGCATAAGCTGATTCATCCTTGCTTTACTCCTGAATTCATCCTTGCAGTCTTTGAATACCATGTTCATTGTTTTGTGATCAATTGAA
Source organism: Cunninghamia lanceolata (assembly GCA_027924645.1). Classification (NCBI taxonomy): domain Eukaryota; kingdom Viridiplantae; phylum Streptophyta; class Pinopsida; order Cupressales; family Cupressaceae; genus Cunninghamia; species Cunninghamia lanceolata. The sequence goes on along the minus strand of BSBN01000112.1, from coordinate 9,705,675 downwards.
GGATATAGCTGAATAGCTATCTGTTCCCTGATCTCAAGGTCTTTTTCCATGGCATTGTTCTTTCTTATCTCTAATTCCATTTCTAGGCTCTTTGGGATTTCAGAGATAATCTCAATAAAAGCTTTATTGTAGATGTTCAAGTACCTTATTATAGCTTCTTGCAGGATCTTTTGATCTGCCTCATTGTAGTCATCATAGAATTCAGCCACCAGTTAAAGGTTCCCATCCATAGTGACTGATTTGACTACACTGTCTAGAGACAGAGTGGGCTTTTCAGCAAATTCCTCTGCCACTTCTTCCTTGTCTTGGCCTGTGGAGGGTTTCCCGGATCCTTTCTTCTTCTGCTTCTTTATTTCTTTTACTCCCTCATCTGACTCAATTTCCTCTTCATCCTTTTGGCTTTCATAAGCCCTTGTGGCTTTTGTCTTAGATCTTTTACTGGATGCCTGGACTTCCGGTTTTGAACTTTTGGTTGTGGCAGGTGCAGATCTTTTTGATGATCTGGTCCGGGTGGAAGTTTCAACCGGAACACTTTCTTTACTTTTCTTTTCTTCCTCAGCCTTTCTCCTCTTTTCCCGGCTGGCATCAAGTGCCTCTTTTGAGATGCCTAGGCCTTGAGCAATATGCTCTACTTCTTTTCTCACCTTCCTCTTTATCTCAGGTTCCCTGAGTTCTACATGGATCTTTACACTCAGCTCCTCAAAGGTTCCAAACCTTTCTGCCTTTGGATCTTTGGGCTGACTTAGCATGTGTTGAACATGCAGCTCCACTATCTGTTCATCCACTTCATACCCCATGGGCATGATCCAGACAGTCCTTGGCTCCACTACCTCCATTAGGCACTAATCAGTGTCCACCATAAAGCACACTGAGTCTTTGTATTTTTCAACAAGAGACTGGGGAATTCTTTCTCTTGCTTGCATCATGCTTTGGAAGTTTTTGAAGTATCCCCATAGGGCTGTATTTCTTGCTTTGGCATCCCCAAGCCCATGTAGATAGTCTCTTATTTGGACTGCAACAGGTTTGTCATTCTGCCATGCCCATCCACTTGATCTGGGCAGCTCATTCATGAAGTAGAAGAATAGACATAATATAAGAGTACCATACTTAAAGGAATTCTTCTTATCCTTCTTGATTTTCTGTATATTTTCCATTAATTGGCTTAAGAGCAGTTCGCAGAGATCATATTCTGCATTCTTCCTTAGCATTTCATAGGCAGTATACACTGCAGTTCCGGATACAGAATTCTCCCTGCTGGAGTGATAGATCTTGTATCCTATTATCATGGACGCATACTTGATATCCGGATCAGAAATATCTTCAATGGTCATTGCCCTCTTATCAAATTTTGATCCGGTGGCCTCAGTTACAATGTTATTTTTGACAGATTTGAGGATAGGTATCCCTCCGGAAGAGTATAGACCAGTTACTGCTCTAATTGCCTCTTTTGTGATCTTGCAGGGTCTATCCAGCCATAGGAAGTTGTCATGCATCCTGCTCAGTACATACCGGACCCATTCATCTTCTTCAAAGTAGGGGAAATGAATGAATTGATCAAATTGTTTCTTCTGGATACCCTTATACTCTGGTTTAAGCTCAAAAGCATTGTCTATCAGTTGTTTGTGATAGAGATCTCGCAATTTGAATTCCCCAAATTCCTCAATGCTTGCATGTATGTAAACCCTAATGTCTTCTGTGTGTAAAACTCCGTGAGGAACACTGGAAAATGCTCCTAAGGGATCTACCTCCAATGACTTGTATGGATGTTTCTTAAATTCAGGTCAGGGCCTATCTGAGATTTTTACTATATTTGGAGTAGCCATTTCTTCAAAAGATTTGTAGCAAGATATCGAAAGTGGAAAATACCTTTTGCGTCTTCGGTTGCACGGAGTAGCTAGATTGATTTCTGTATGTAATGACTTCGGCAGGAGATCTTCAGTAAACTTGATGAATTTTGTTGCAGAGCTCCGCTTTTCGCTTCTTCTTGGATGTGGAATGATCAAGTGATTGTTGAGAAATCCCTTATATCATTTCGCAAACCCTAATATCTGTTTGCAATAAATGCTTCACCTATATTATTCTGGTTTGCCTTGTCCAGATAGCTTGGAGTATCCCGGATCAGTCCTGATCTATGAACATCATGCGGATCTTTCAATCATGAATAAATCGAGATGACACATTATAAGAACATCCCAAACATTCTGTCCAGTCCGCAGAGTAAAATAATGTACTTCCGGATCTCTCCGGACCCTTTTGTAGTCCTCTGTCATTCCGGAGCATCTCCTGGAACAGGTCTTTACTTGATCAATCACAAATTCTTTATATCTTCATGCGGACCTCTGAAATCTTGTCTGGATCATCTCAGGACTGGTATCTTCAAACCCTTTACTCCGCATCTTGTGTCACATCCAGCACCACTTGATTGGCTGGGGGAACAGGATTTTCTTTGAGTCTCCCCCTGAGCCAGAGCTCACTTTAATTTTCGGAAGAAATATCAGCACCAGAGTCTGGTGCGGATCCAACCTCTACATTCTCTGAACTTTTCTTCACCCAAATCTTGTTCATCTGATTCCTAACTTCATCCACATTCATCTTTTGTTTACCCTTGTCTTGATTCTGATTGTATACCAGACCTCTTTTGTCCTGATTCTTGCTTCTGCAGACTTTTGCACTATGACCGGACCTATTACAGATTTGGCAAATAACATTTCTTTGCATATTTGACTGATAACCTCTTGATATGTATTGATTAGCCATATGACCTACTTTATTGCATGCAAAGCATCTACCATTGAATGATTTGTTTATTTGCATATTTCTGCATTCATGAGACTTGTGTCCATACCTTTTGCAGTTAAAGCACTGTCCAGAGAAGGATGAATTAGTCTGATTCATTCTCTTCCTGCACTGATTAGCTTTGTGACCAAAGTGATTGCAGCTGTGGCAGTATCCATTGAAGGATGGATATCTTTGAGCATTGGGCTGTCTTACCGGAGGTCTTCTAGGCCTATTCCTTGGATTTTCTGATCGAAAATTCTTTTGACCGGATCCGGAGCTTTCTCCTTTCTCATATCCCAAACCATACTTGTCATCTGTCCTCTTTTGACTTCCAAGAAGTACTTCAAGTTGGGCAGAACTTATCTTGAATTTTTCTTTATATTCATTTGCTGTTTGAAGATCTCTTTTGAGAGAGACAATTTGATCCTCAAGTTTTTCTTCATTATCTTTGGCATCTTCAAGATCAGATTCAAGATGTCTAATAATCCTGTCCATCTGGTGGCATTCTTCTGATTTCTCTTTAAGAGATTGTCTTAGATTGTCTTCAGCTTTTCTTTTTTCTTCAATCTCTTGAGTAAACTTTATAGTTCTTGATTCCATTTCATGTCTTAACATAATGACTTCTTTTGATAACTTTTCACATAACTTGGTTTTCTCAGTCAATTCTTCATTTGTATTGCTTTCTTCACTTTGTCTTGCCAATTGTTGGAGCAGCTCCTTTCTCTTTTTCATAGAGAGACTTAATTTGTCCTTTAATTCTCTCATGAATTCATCAGCCTGTTTGAGTCTTTCCTTTAATTCATTGACTTCAGAATTTGACTGTTCAAGATCCTCAAGGGCAGTCTTGAGTTTCTCCCTTAAACCATATGCATCCATTTGAACTCCTAGATCTTCCTCAAGCTGTTAGGCTCTATTAGGAGGAAATTAGCTCTGATACCAATTGTTGATAACTGAGAGGGGGGGGGTGAATCAGTTATCCTAATTATTTCTTCTTTTGAACTTTCTTATTAATCAATGCAGCATTGAATCAAACAAACAAACATTACCATAAAATGAAAAACACATGACACAGTATTTTTGATGTGGAAACCCTGTTAAGGGAGAAAACCACGGGGTGATTAACCCAAAGATTATTCTCTGTTAGAAGAATAAGGAATTACAAAATGGCACTTGCCAGTTAGGGCTCACTGCCCGAGCACACTGCTCACAAAGAGGCCCACTGCCTACAAGGAGACACACTGTCTACAAAGTGATAAGAATCACAGTCTTGAACTGATTGGAAGCATCTACATATGCTAGAGTTCAGTTCCGGTTAGGCTCAGTACACTGATCTGCTGCACTTCATCTTTCCTCTGTTCTTTATTCTGCTATCCTTTCACATACCGGATCTTTCTTACTACTTCTGCTTTGTTCTGCTCTTATTCGCATACACCATCACACAATTACATCTTCACAACTAAATCCATCCTCTATATATATCCGCACTAGTGATTTCATTATCTTTCTAGTCGGCACCCGGAATAATCTATCTTCTCACAAACTCTGTTCTGTCAGCTGAATCCTTGCATATCAAGTAATGCAGATCAAGCATATACTTGTAGATGTCATTCATCATGTCGGCCAAACATGATTCATGCCTTCACAACCTTTACCATCAACAGTAACACATCCAGAAAATAGTCTGATACTCTGTCAGTCAGTTCTTCCTCTGTTCTCACTGTCTCTCAGGAATCCGGTACTCAACTATTCATATCTTTTTCTTTGTTCATCACCGGAGGCTAAATCCTTGGAATATACTACTCAAGGTAGTCCTCTTGACTTCCCCAAATCTGCACTGCACCAAGACACTTCCTCTGAGAGATCCGGACCAATCTGTCGGACCTTGCCACATGCTCTGTTCTTGTTCACCGGACCACAACAATCTTCATTCTGACTTCCGGTAGAGACACACCATGACTTGCGGATATGTGGGATGACCTTTGTTGCCATCAATGACAACAACCATGAATCCATATAGTGTCTCTTGCCAACAAGGGGTTGGTTTTCATATTTACCTTTGTGTTCTATTTCTTCATGGCTAGATCTTGAGATTGCATTTTTAGAACAATTTGGTGAAAGGACTAATGTGACTTCATTAGTTAATCAATTCATGAACATTAAAAAAGAAAATAATGAGTTGGTTCCATCCTTCAACCTAAATTTTTTAAAATTGCTCAAACATATTCTATAATATATGAGGCTGAATGATGCATTATGTTTCACACTCTATCTTAGTGCATTTTACGAGGAAATGAGTTATTTGCTGAGAGATAAGGAACCTGTTATGCTTCATCAAGCCTTTGCAATTGCAATGGATATTGAGAATAATCAGAAATATAGAATGCCAATAAGATATATGTTTTCAAATGTTGGTTATTGTAAAGTATCTTTGCAAATTAGGAATGTAAAACTAAGAATCAAAATATTTTTCAAAATGAATGTAACTCTATTGTTCTAGTTTGTTCGTCATTGCCTCAGGTGAATCACATAGAGTTTCAAGCAACTTGTGAATAGAATGCAAGTACTATTGATCCTATGTTTTTTGTTCAACCATTGTTTGACTTGAAGAGACAAGGAGGAGAATCACCCTATGCTCTGTATACATGATTTGTGAATACTTTGTTAGAAATCCCAGAGTATTGCAGACTTGACAATTCTTTGTGTTGATTTGTTTTGTGAAGTTTATGAATCAGGTCTAAGCACTTTGCCAAAGGAACTAAACCTTAAAATCTTGATCAGATATTTGCTTGGATTGGGGTTATGGAAAAAGCCAGAGGAGATTATGTAAGAAGAGTTATGTCTCAGAATATTGATAGCAGTCATGTTATTGAGTAAAGTCATGGCATAATGCATAAAGATGAAGAAATTATGGCAGAAAATGAAGGCACATCCTACAAGGATAGAAATAAAGGTTGTGATCAGCCCATAGGAGAAGGATATGCAGATGCAGATTGCATACACCATGAGATAAAGGATATATTGTTGCAAGTATGAGGTGATCCATTGTTGTCATTGATGTCAACATACTCACACTGCATTGACAAGAAGGATTTGATGAGCTTTGTGCTGAGGATATTGAGAAAATTAGCCTCAGTCAGGAACAGTGAAGAACAGTGATGAGAAGAAGGTAAATATACTGTATAGGATGAGAACCGGAGGATGCGGATTAAAGGGTTAGTAGATATGAGTCTTAAGATGCTACAGTTAAGATTTCAGAGGTCCGCATGAAGATCTGAAGGAGTTATGGCTGCCGGTATAGAACCGGGTCCGGCAAGTATCCGGAGGTGACAGAGGATCACAAAAAGGTCCGGTGAGGTCCGGAATTGTATTATCATAATCTGCGGATTGGAAGGAGTGTTTTATATGTCCTTGTGATGTTTCATCCTGATTTGTGTGTAATTTGGAGGTCCGGATGTACCTCCTGCATTATGACAGTGGCGACAGACTGTGTTCTTGAAGTTCCGGATGAGGAAGACATGAGATCCCAGTAAGCAGAGAAAGTGCGGATGTATCCGGACATTCAGACAGACTTGTGAAGGTTCTTGAATCATGTTCAAGTTGTGTTGTTGGTCCGCATTGATGGCAGAGCCCGGAATTGAAGTTATTCTTCCGGATGAAGTTATTGCTCTGTTTAGCCGACCGGATGAGTTGTTCATCCTGCGAATGTTCTTGTGATAGCCGACCGGATGTGTTATTCATCTTGCAGATACTCCTATGGTTGTTTGCCGACTTAGATGCTTGTTCCTAAGTCGATGTCTTGTATAAATAATGATTTGTGAATTCATTTCAGTGATGAAGTATGTGGATGAGTATGGAGTAGCGAAGAAAGGTGCGAAAGGCAGAGCAGAGATTGTTGGGCTTAATTGGAACTGATCCGGACATGGTAGAGATGTCATTCTCCAGTTCAAGACTGTGATTTTTATCACTCTGTAGACAGTGTGTCTCCTTGTAGGCAGTGGGCCTCTTTGTGAGCAGTGTGCTCGGGCAGTGAGCCCTTATTGGCATGTGCCATTCATTTTTCCTTATTCTTCTAACAGAGAATAATTCTTGGGTTAATCACCCCGTGGTTTTTCCCTTAACCGGGTTTTCCACGTCAAAATCTTGGTGTTCAATGTGTTGATGCTTATCTGCTCTTGTGTTTATGTATTGTGCTTCCATGAATGATTATTTGATATGCTGCTAACTAACAACAGAGAATTAAGTGTTTGAAAGAGAACAAGTTCTATACAACTGATTCACCCCCCCCCTCTCAGTTGTATGCCCTAGATCCAACAATTGGTATCAGAGCTGAGTTCCTCTGATAGGAGCTTAACCGCTTGAGGTGATCCAGGATGTCGTCATACAAGAAGGATAGTCCGAAGTTCGATGGAACCAACTTCACTCTCTGGAAAGGTCGCATGAAGTGTCATTTGGAATGTATGGGAAAAGCATACTTGGCTATGATTTCAAAACCATATATACCCCCACAAGGTGGTCCGACAACTCCTGATGAAACCACAGAAGCTGAAAACAATCTGCGGACCAAGGAAGCTCTTCTAAGCGCATTGAATGACTCAGATCTCTCGAATGTCATTGACCTACCAACTGCATATGAGATCCTAACTAAACTGGAACTTCTGTATGAAGGAGATGAGTTTGTCAAAAGTGCAAGGTTGCAAAGTCTGAAAGGGAAATTTGAAAGATTGAAAATGAGAGATGATGAAAACATTACTACCTTTATGCCAAGAGTAAATGAGCTGGTATGTGGAATCAGAAATGTTGGTGGAACTCTAGATGAAAATGAGATTGTCTGCAAAATCCTAAGATCCCTTCCTGCTGTCTACAAAATCAAAGTTGCTGCCATTGATGAATTCAGAGCCCACACAACTGTCACAAGAGAACAATTGGCTGGCAAACTAGCTGCATTTGAAATGACCGAGTTTGGAGATGATCCACCCAAGACTGAGTCTGCTTTTAAAGCCAGTGCCTATGTGAAAGGCAAACAGAGATTTGATCCGGGTGAAAACTCATCAAGGAAAATGTCATGGTATGATCAAGCAAGAAGAGACATGGAAGAAGAAGAAGCAGAAACAGCTCAACTTGAAGCCCTCATTGCAAAGAGACTGCCAAGAGGATCCGGTAAGTATGAAGGAAAACTACCCTTTAAGTGTTTTAACTGCAATAAGATTGGTCATTTTGCCTCAAGATGTCCGGAGAGATCTGCAAGATCTAATACTCACAGACAAAGGTTTCAAAAGAATTGCTATTATGTTCATGAAGAAGATGACAATGAAGGAGTAACAGATGATGAATCAGATCCAGGAAGCAAATCCGGAAATGAGTGGGTGTTTATAGCCATCAAGGAAGAAGATTCCTTGCTCTCTGAATCTGTCAATCACAAAGTTGTTGAAAAAGCCTTGGCTGCTCAAGTGGAAGAAAAGGATGATTGGGTTATTGACAGTGGATGCTCTCACCATATGACTGGTGACAAGAATAAGTTCTTAGATTTGGAAAGATATGAAGGAGGAATGGTAAAGTTTGGTGACAATTCTGCTGGCAGAATCAGAGGTAGGGGAACTATTTCCTTTGATGGTAAGAGCAAAACAGGTAATGTACTATATGTTGAAGGATTGAAGCACAATCTTCTCAGTGTTGGTCAGTTAGTGGACAAAGGCTATGATCTCTGGTTCAAGAATGGAAAATGCAGAATCTTTACAAGCTCCGGAACTGAAATTGCATCCGGTACTCAGACAAGAGGTAACATCTTTCATCTGGTTGGTTCAAATAAAAGTTGTTTGTTTGTTCAAATTGATCAGAGTTGGTTATGGCATAGAAGAATGTGTCATGTAAATTTTGATAACATCATCAAAATTAGCAATACTCAGGCTGTGAGAGATCTTCCAAAGTTGATAAAACCTACAAACAGTGTGTGTAAAGAATGTCAGTTAGGCAAACAAAGCAGAGTCTCTTTTAAAAGCAAAGATCAGTCTTCTACCGGATTGTTGGAATTAGTACATACTGATCTATGTGGTCCGACAAGAATCAAGAGTCTGCAAGGTGATAGATATTTCATGTTGTTAATTGATGATCATTCCCGGATGATGTGGGTTACCTTTCTGAAAGAAAAATCAGAAGCTTTTGAGAAGTTCAAAATCTTCAAAGCTATGGTGGAGAATCAAACCGGATTGAAACTAAAGTGTCTAAGGTCTGATAGAGGTGGTGAATTTACATCTGGTGAATTCATTGACTTTTGTGAGAAACAGGGTATAAGGAGACAATTGTCTGCTCCTAGGACTCCACAGCAGAATGGAGTAGTTGAGAGAAAGAACCGGACCATCCAGGAAGCTGCTAGGACAATGATGTTGGAAGCAAATGTTCCTCAAATGTTTTGGAAAGAAGCTATCAGCACTGCAGTCTACACTCTCAATCGAGTTCAAATCAGAAACAACACCGGTAAGACCCCCTATGAACTTTGGTTTGGCATCACTCCTACTGTGAAATATTTCAGGGTATTTGGTAGCAAGTGTTATATTAAAAGAGATGAAGATCTAGGAAAGTTTGATGCTAGAAGTGATGAAGGAATTTTCTTGGGCTACTCCACTCAAAGCAAAGCATATCGGTGTTACAATAAGAGATTGAGGAAGATGATAGAAAGTACCAATGTAAAGGTTGATGAAGGAATTGAGAAGCCTTCAAGATTTTATGAATTTGATGAAGATGACCAAGATAGTGTTCAAGGAACTCAATCCTCTCCGGTGAAACAGAGTCAGCCTGATCCGGTAAATCAGGAAGAAGAGTTAGGTTTAAATGAGCCTGATCAAGAAACAGCAGTACTGGATACTCCCAAAATTCCAAGGTATGTAAAACTGAATCACTCTGAAGATCAGATCATAGGTGACAGAAGCAAAGGTGTACAAACTAGAAGGAATATTGCTCAAGATCAGAATGAATGTTGTCTGATTTCAAGGATTGAACCTAAAACAATAAATGAAGCCTGCAATGATGAAAATTGGACCAAAGCAATGGAAGATGAACTGATGCAAATTGAGAAAAATCATACTTGGGATCTTGTTCCCAGACCTAGAGACAGGAATGTAATTGGAACCAAATGGGTCTTCCGGAACAAACTAAATGAAGCTGGTGAAGTAATCAGAAACAAAGCTAGATTGGTCTGCAAAGGCTACTCTCAAATAGAAGGAATTGACTTTGAAGAGACTTTTGCTCCGGTAGCAAGAATTGAAGCAGTCAGATTACTTCTTGCATTTGCTGCCTTCAAAGATTTCAAGGTATATCAGATGGATGTCAAGTCTGCCTTCCTAAATGGTGATCTGGAAGAAGAAGTCTACATTGAACAACCGGATGGATTTCAATTGTCTGATAATAATGATATGGTCTGCAAGTTGAAGAAAGCTTTGTATGGATTGAAGCAAGCCCCAAGAGCATGGTATGAAAGGTTGGATAAGCATCTTGTGCAGATTGGATTCAACAAAGGTACTGCTGACAGCAACTTATATTTCAAAATTGATCATGAAAACATTCTGATTGTTGAAGTGTTTGTGGATGATATCATTTTTGGAGGAAGAGATAGTATGTGTAAAACTTTTGCAAATCAGATGAAAAGTGAGTTTGAAATGTCTATGCTTGGTGAAATGAATTTCTTCTTGGGTCTGCAAATTACTCAAACAAAAGAAGGGATCTTCATTTCTCAGACCAAATATGTGAAAGAATTGTTAAAGAAATTTGGTATGGAAGACTCAAAGCCTATGAACACTCCTATGGCAACCGGATGTAAGTTAAGCAAAGATGATGATTCTCCAAAGGCAGATCAGACAAAGTATAGATCAATGATTGGTGGATTGTTGTATCTCACTCAAACTAGACCAGATATAATGCAAGCTGTTGGTCTTGTGGCAAGATTCCAGGCTGATCCTAGAGAATCTCATGTTATGGCAATCAAAAGAATTTTTAGATACTTGAAAGGGACAGTTGAGTATGGTCTATGGTATCCTAGAGATCCGGATTTTTCTCTTCATGCTTACACAGATGCAGATTGGGCAGGAGATGTGGATGACCGGAAGAGCACTAGTGGTGGAGCATTCTTTTTGGGGAAGAGATTGGTTTCTTGGCTAAGCAAGAAACAAGATGCAATATCTCTGTCTACAACTGAAGCAGAATACATTGCAGCAGCAGGTAGTTGCACTCAAATCTTGTGGATGAAGCAGATGCTAAGAGACATCAAAGTTGAATATGAGGAGCCTATCACAATTTTCTGTGATAATTCAAGTGCAATTAATATTTCCAAGAATCCGGTATTGCATTCTAAGACTAAGCACATATCTATCAAATTTCACTTTTTGAGAGAACAAGTAAACAAGGAAGAAGTCAGATTGGAGTATGTTCCCTCCAAGGATCAGATTGCAGATATCTTTACAAAACCTCTTCCCAAGGACTCTTTTGAATATCTCTGGGAGAAGTTAGGGGTCATGGCCCCTCCGGTGATGAACTAAGATGCACTGATGTGCATCAGTCCGGTGGCTATCACAGTCATATCTTGTGATCCGGACTAATGGGGAGCTGCAACTAAGGGGGAGCAGCTGGTATTATTCTGATGCATGAGAGTTGCAAGTATGAGCCCTTTGCCATTGATGTCAAAGGGGGAGAGAAGACATGTGAAAAACAAGTGGTTGATGATCAAAGGGGGAGCAGCAAAGGAAGACATGTGAGGAGTTGTTGTTGATAGGGGGAGCTGTGACAGAAAAGAGAAGTTCTTGTCTTGATGGTTTTTCACATCATATGTTGCCATCAATGACAAAGGGGGAGATTGTTGCAAGTATGAGGTGATCCATTGTTGTCATTGATGTCAACATACTCACACTGCATTGACAAGAAGGATTTGATGAGCTTTGTGCTGAGGATATTGAGAAAATTAGCCTCAGTCAGGAACAGTGAAGAACAGTGATGAGAAGAAGGTAAATATACTGTATAGGATGAGAACCGGAGGATGCGGATTAAAGGGTTAGTAGATATGAGTCTTAAGATGCTACAGTTAAGATTTCAGAGGTCCGCATGAAGATCTGAAGGAGTTATGGCTGCCGGTATAGAACCGGGTCCGGCAAGTATCCGGAGGTGACAGAGGATCACAAAAAGGTCCGGTGAGGTCCGGAATTGTATTATCATAATCTGCGGATTGGAAGGAGTGTTTTATATGTCCTTGTGATGTTTCATCCTGATTTGTGTGTAATTTGGAGGTCCGGATGTACCTCCTGCATTATGACAGTGGCGACAGACTGTGTTCTTGAAGTTCCGGATGAGGAAGACATGAGATCCCAGTAAGCAGAGAAAGTGCGGATGTATCCGGACATTCAGACAGACTTGTGAAGGTTCTTGAATCATGTTCAAGTTGTGTTGTTGGTCCGCATTGATGGCAGAGCCCGGAATTGAAGTTATTCTTTCGGATGAAGTTATTGCTCTGTTTAGCCGACCGGATGAGTTGTTCATCCTGCGAATGTTCTTGTGATAGCCGACCGGATGTGTTATTCATCTTGCGGATACTCCTATGGTTGTTTGCCGACTTAGATGCTTGTTCCTAAGTCGATGTCTTGTATAAATAATGATTTGTGAATTCATTTCAGTGATGAAGTATGTGGATGAGTATGGAGTAGCGAAGAAAGGTGCGAAAGGCAGAGCAGAGATTGTTGGGCTTAATTGGAACTGATCCGGACATGGTAGAGATGTCATTCTCCAGTTCAAGACTGTGATTTTTATCACTCTGTAGACAGTGTGTCTCCTTGTAGGCAGTGGGCCTCTTTGTGAGCAGTGTGCTCGGGCAGTGAGCCCTTATTGGCATGTGCCATTCATTTTTCCTTATTCTTCTAACAGAGAATAATTCTTGGGTTAATCACCCCGTGGTTTTTCCCTTAACCGGGTTTTCCACGTCAAAATCTTGGTGTTCAATGTGTTGATGCTTATCTGCTCTTGTGTTTATGTATTGTGCTTCCATGAATGATTATTTGATATGCTGCTAACTAACAACAGAGAATTAAGTGTTTGAAAGAGAACAAGTTCTATACAACTGATTCACCCCCCCCTCTCAGTTGTATGCCCTAGATCCAACATATATATGAAGTTGAACCTTATAGCAGTGTTGTTCAAGAATCAAAGGAATACACAGATACCTGTTATGATGGATCAACTTTTAATAATAATACTAAATATGATGCATTCATAAGTGAGTATGTCCCAGCTATTCATTATAGTTTATATGAAGCAAAGATGAAGGTTTTTGTTTTGCATGAACAAGATACTTACTCATCAGTGAAGCTATTAGGTGATAAGGTTTATATGGATGATAAATATGTTGGTTCTTCTATTGATGTTGATTATGTACATAATATGGAGATGGGAGTATTTATTTTCAATGATGAATGCATTAGTGAAGGCGCATGCTTTGTTGAGGGTGGACAAGTTTCAGACATTCTGATTGATACAATAGAGGATAGTATTGACAATGATATCTGTGGTAAGGGTGATTATGAAGCTTTTGACAATGGGTCATAGACTAAAATTTTCAAGCCTTCTTTTGAAGTATTCAAGGCAGAGTTTAATGGTGAAATTGTTGAGCACAATGATAAGGGACATGAGGATGTTTCTAACAGTGAGCTTCTTTAGCCTATTGGTCATGGTAACTATAATAATGATTAGTTCTTAATTTATTATGATTACTTGTATGAGCATGCTTTACAATTTTTTACTTTGAGGTTGAAAGGTTTATATGAATGTGAAAGTCAGTGTTCAACAAAGCTAGTGGAGATGATGCCTGTGTATGCGTATTCCATGTTCAGTAAAGAAGGTGACTTGTTACTTGAAAGAGGTCAAACTCCAAGTATAAATTCACTGGTCATGTATGAGTCTTTCATTTTTTCTGATTTGGAGTTGATGTGTAATGGAGTTAACCTACAGTAGGGGTCATCAGAGATATTTTATGAAGATTTCAGTTTTAGTATGGAAATGAGGAATGAAGTTGGATTTTGTGATGCTTGTTATTCACTAGGTTATGAAGCAGTTTATTTTCAGATCAGTGGGAGGGATATTCAGTAATATATGGTAGTGATCTATGCTTGCCATTTGATGGTGCTTTTCACTTGCTTTAAGATTTCAAATTGTAGATTTTTCATGGTAGCAGTGACAATTGCATTGGTGTGATGATGAGTGTTAGTAAAAATATGAGTGAGAAAGCAATTTACAAATATGTTTTTAGATTGGTCTTGAAGTGGTCTACTGAGAATATGGTGTTCTATAGTGGTAAATATTGTTTCTTCATTTTTGGTGGCCTGGGGCCACCCAATGAAAATTGAAGGTATGAATTTTGATGCAAGATGGAGCATTTACAGAACAACCCAATGGATTAGGCACATGGTCTACATCCCAGAGATAACTGGAATCTCACCATACCTGCAAGAGGCATATGTCCATGAACATGAGCCACTTATGGTACCCTCAAATTTTGCAAGTTTGAAGTGCCTATCTCTTCTTGATATGTCGACAGAGGCTAGGTCAACATATTGCTCAATCTACCCCGGAGCCCACCTTCGTCGATTAAAATTTTGCAACTCAGAGATCATCTTGAAAATCCATATGGTAGAAAGTTTTTTGGTACATATGGTAATGTACCTGTTCAGTTTCACACTCCCTAGATGAGTTTCGATGGGCTATTTAATGCTTTTCTAACTGCGACCGAGCTAGATTTGGTGTTCTGGAAAGTTACAAATTTTACCTTTTTGAGGGAGACCCATTTCTTATTTTGGTCTAAGACATCTCTAGTTTCATTTTCATCAAAAGAGAAGTCCATATGATACATTATTTTAATGTGTTTCAATTGCAACGAACACGTCTGACAAGCCAATTTACAAAGGAGGTCCCAAAAATCTTCTGGTGAGGTGAATTTTGAGAAGATGGGTATGTTTTAAACAATTAATTATGGCCCTACATAAATCTTCATGGCCTCTGGATGTCCCGTGTTCCCACAGTGAAGATACATCGTTTATCCGGGAAGAGAAATGGATTAATTGCCAATTTTCTAAAGTTGAAAATTACATTTTAAAAAAAGGTTTTATTGGCAATATAATCTAATATTTTCAAATGATAAATATTATGAAGTAAACATTATATCATAATGTTTATGCTTGGCAAATAAAACAATAAAGGTAGAATAGGCTTAGCGCATGAGCACACAACCTACTCTGCCCTTCCTCCAAATGGCTGTGCTTGTGCGCTATGACTCTTCCTGGGTAGATTTTTGGTCTGAGATCAGTTCTGGAGTGTAGTTTGGTTTGTTCTCATCTCCTTGAGGGTTTTCTGGGGCCTTTCTGGTCTTGTTCAAGTAGATATTGCTGCAGAATAGAGAGTATTCACGTTTTTAATGTTTGGGTAGGGATTTGAAGTTGTTTCTGAAGTTGTTTATGGTTATTTGACTTCTTAAAACTTGTCTGGGATCATTCCAATGCCTGGGGAGCAATTTTATTGGTGTTTTGGAAGATTTCTTGATGCCAGTGACATGAAAAATGCTAAGCACAATCAAAAAATGACCCAGTAGTAAGAAGAAATTAATTGGCAAGTAAAATATGTTGTTTTGATGGAAAATATCATAGTATAAACATTATAATTATAATGTTTATGCCTTATGGACAAAATGAAGGTATTTTGGGGGTTGAGCACACTAGCACACAACCCACCTCACTCTCCTTCCCCAGATGTGTGCTAGTGCGCTAAGGCCTTCTATTAGCTAGTTTTGGCAAAAGAAAGATATAGGAATTAATTATAAATCTTTTCCTCTTATTGGTGGGGGAAAATTATGCACAGGAATATAAACAATTGGAGCTTTACAATCCCAAGGAAGAAAATGAATGAATCAAATGGAAAAGATTTTATGAGGAGGAAAACATATTTCAAAGAAGCATCAATGGACTAGATCAATTGAAGAAAACATATCACCAATAGGAGCCAATCTAGAAAAGAGATGCAAATTCTAAAGATGCGAATATTAATTAAAAAAATGCATGTGACGGGAAGTCTTGGCTGACATAGTTTTTCTTTATATAGGGCCTGCACAATTGTAATAGGGAGATACAAAAAGGGATTCTGGGCTTTGGATACAAGTTATCCACATATTTGGGAAGTAGATTTATGTTGAACGCTGTGGAGTCTAGATTTCAGAGGAGAATGCTCTTGTAGGTGAATGAATTTTTGTATGGAAGTTTTCTATTTAGACTGCAATATATGAAAAACACTTTTGTGTGTTGTTTGTGACTGTCTCCTTGAGTATGAATGCTTTTCTTCCAAGTAAAGTTGCCAAGGGTTTCTGAGCTTGTTTGCATACATTTTCTGTGTTATATATTTGACTCATTGCATTTGTTCAAGGAATGGATTAAAACTATTTTAAATCAGATATAGAGGAAAGCATATTGTATTGAAGGATAATTGGAGAAGAGTCATAGGTGATACTCTTTCTTGGTGCATTACTATAAGGCAGTATTGATGATTCTGGCCCTCTGAATATGGAGTTTCATATGTCAGATAGAAAGTATTTGCATGGTAACATTTGACTCTATTGCCTTAACAAAGCACTTGTCAAGGGTTTATTTTCCCAAAGGTCTAGAAGAAAATAGAATTTAATGATAAATCATTCAAATCAATTTATGTTTTGTTTTGTTTTAGTTTAGGTCTTGCATGTTCTCTAATTTCAACAGTGAAGATAAATCATGAGTATTGCCAGTTTGATTTTAATCCTACACATCTTGATTTGCATACATGAGAAAATTTTGCCTGGTATGGAAAAGCTATATTTATTGATTATGAATAAGGGAACACCCCCTAGGTGCAGTAGAACCTAAAGTGTAGGGGAGATAGGAGATAATCTCCCACTCTGTCGGCCGAGTCTTTCATTAAATCTGAGTATAAGAAGTGGCAAGTCTTTAGGATTTGATGCATGTAAATTTGGGAACATCCACTGGGAATGAAGATTTTCTATTTGGACCCTAATTTCTCCATCTTTATCCTTCAAAGGATCATATACTTTGGTCGTTTGAGTTAATTGTGACTCAATAGAGTCAGCTTGATCCTTTATGCTCTTTGTAGTTGTAGGCCAGTTCAAGCAAAATTGATACAAAACTTTGTATCTTCTAAAAATTTCTGGTTATTTTTCATATTTTCTTGTAAATTGTTATGTGCCTTAGCACATCTACTAGATGCATGAGTCAATCTTTTACTATTGACATGTTCAGTTATCTTTTGCTCAGCTTGCTTCTCAAGATAAGATGAATGGGCCTTGAAAGGCTCCGACATAAGTTTCATTTGCTGAGTAGGAAGCAGAGTCAGATCCCTCTTTGCTTCAGGTAATTCCTACTGAATTATCTTAATTGCCTCTTCCAAAACTTCAACTCCTTGCACTTGTTGTTGCAAAATCTCTTGTCTTGTAGTGGATTAGAGTATATCTCCTAGTTGTAGCTTTTGGAGGGGAGATATCCTAGACAAGTGAACTTGTCCATCTAGTACAAGCATCTGTAAGAGTTGCGGAGCCACTACTGGTTGTATTTGCATTTGTTGGGAAAAAAATTCCTTGATTGTACATCAACCGGAGAGGAGGAAGAAGATGTATTTTGTTCTTTTCCTGAGCTCTCTCCTATATCAACATTTACCTACTCCTCTTGCTGGTCAGGGTTACCCTAATGCTCTATATTCTCTGAAGGAGGACCATCATGCACAACATTATGATCTAGAGATGCATTTCCTTCTCCTTGTGCAACTTGTTCTTCATCTTGTGTAGTCTACTCCTCTCTCCTATTGAGGATTTTTTTGATGTATGTCATGCGGAGGAGATACTGCAATGTGAGGTGGAGAAACATTGATGTGCAATGGAGGTACTTGTGGTTGCTCCACATTTTTAATTAACCTCAATCCTTCAAGATTTTTCCTTGTTACTTCTTTAGTCTACCCTCTTTTTTGTCCTTAACTCTTGAGCCTACATTTGAATCATTTTGTCCTTTTCTTATTGGGAAACATAATCTCCAACTTTTTCAAGAGCTTGTTGTCTTAACTCCACATCCATTTCTATGTCACTTTCTCTTCTCTGCCTCGAATCTTGAGCTAGGCTCTCTGAAACATTTTCAAGGATGTCATTCAAGGGCACATTGTACTTAAGCATATACATCAATATATTGTTTTCTATATTGCTTTGATCTACAGGTGGCACATCTAGATATAAATTAGTTGTATCCTTCAGTATGCCATAATACACAATTGCATTGAAAATTGCATCCAATTCTAAAGGCTCATGTTCAGGCACCACCAGATGAGTTTTCTTAGACTTATTCACTTTCTTCTTCAATTGAGAGGTGCCTTCCTCTCCTTCTTCTTCTTCCTCTTCAACATCCACAGTCTGAACCTTCTTTCTTTTAGTAGGTTGTTTATGCCTGGCATGCTTCTTTTCAGTAGTCTTCATCTGTGCTAGTGTTTCAGAAGCATCTCTTCTTCTTGTGGATATTGTTTGTGCAGATCCAAAGGATTGTGGTGCATTTATAGTAGTAGATGTAGTTTTGTTGGTCCTCCTAGGTCCTTGGATAGCTCGCAGAATGATAGGAAGATGTTGTGTTTCCTCTGCAGGGGCTTTTGATGTGGATTTAGGTGAAATACCCCACTTCTTGTGCAATTCACCTTTATGCTTCTCAAGGTGCTCTTATACATTTTTCTTATGCATCTTGTTCATTATTCAATCATATGTTCCAAATCTCTCAGCATTTGTGTCTTTAGGTTTGCTAAGAAAAATATCAGCATAGGTCTTGATTTCTTCTACTGAGACCTCATATGGCAGTCTAAGAATCTAATAAATCCTAGGCTCAAATGCTTCCATGCAAGTATAATCCTTGTCAACCAAAAAGGTAATTTGATCTTCATACCGTCTTACCACATCAGTTGGGATTCTATTGCTAGAGTGCATGTTGGTTTGTAAGTTTCTGAAGAAACCCCAGTACATTGTTTTATAGTGATTGTGATCACTGAAACCTCTTAGATGACTCTTAATTTGAGTGGCAATAGGAACATGTTGTTGTTAGACCTTTCCTCTAAAACCAAGCAATTCATTCAGAAAGTAAAAAGAAAGGCAGATGATCAAGGTACCATAGCTAAAAATGTAGCCAGTCTCCTTTGCTCTTCTCACATTCTCCAAGAGTTGTTCTCTCATGACCTCATAGAGGTCAAAGTCTTTGCCTTCCTTAACCATCTAGTAAGCAGTGTGAATTGTTGTACTAGTGGCAGATCCCTCTCTATTGGTGAAGTAGAATTTATATGCAATCCGAATTGTAGCATATCTAACACCTAGATCTATTATGTCATTTATAGTCAGGGTCCTCTTATCAAATTTAGCACCGGTCAATTCAGTTCCCTTTTCATTTTTGATAGATTTCATCATCGATACAGATCTGGTGGAGCACAACCCAGTGACTTCCCTAATTGCATCCTTAGTGATCCTATGGGGCTTATCAAGATACATGAATTCATCATGAATTCTACTCAAAATGTATCTCGCCCATTCATTCTCATCGCAAAAATTAGGGAAATACTTCCATACATCCAATTTCTTAGCCCCCAGATTGGCATATTCTGGCTTATAGACAACATCATTATCTAAGAGTTAATCTCTAAGCTCCTCAAAATTTACATGGTTAATCTCATCTAGCTTTGAGTAAATGTAAAACCTAACATCTTCTATGTATACAACATATTCCAAAATGTTTGAGAGTACCCCATCCTTATCTACCTCCATTGCTTTGAAAGGAAATTTCTTATACTTCTAGATCTTGGTTTTTAAGTGACATCAACAACTGGCAGAGTTTCCATCTCAAACTTCTTCAAATTTCAGAAACTAGGGTTTTAGGAAAGAGCATTTTTTATAAATACCTTTTTTTTCAATTACTAGGGTTCCAAATTTGCCAAGTGCTTTGAATTCCTTCTTCACTTCTCAGCTCTAGATGCAAGTTCTTTGATTTTAAATGATCTGGAATTGTGCAAATGAAACATAAATAGCTTTTCATTTACCCTAACTTTCCATATTTAATGCACCTTTATCTACTTAGGTGAACTACTACTAGAGTACTCTATAAATCCATAGATACTCAAAACTAATCCGCAATCCTTGGCATCTTATGTTTTTGTTCCAGAAATTTGGGCGAAAGAAACTATCTTGCCTTATTAGTTGCCTCCTCTATCAATTTCATGTCAAATCATCTGTAAGCCTAGATTCTATTGTAGAAGCCACAAACATTTAGGGGGACAATATAGATATGTACTGGTTAGCTCCCCCTGACCCCACACCTTTTCTCAATCATAAATGAAGTCTTCTGCACCAAGTAGAATAACCAATTCTTCCTTCTTCTCATTATCTTACTCTGTCTTCTTTCTCCATAGCTTTGCCATTTCCTTCTTCTTTTGAGTCACAATTTCCTCTATCTTCTTGTGTTGAATAGATGGTTTCTCAGAACCACTCTTACATAATCTTACCTTATGCCCAAAGTTATTGTATTTGTAGAAAACAACATTATATTCTAGAGTCATACCATTTCTCCTTACTTTAGTTTTACACTCAACTACCTTGTGACCAAACTTATTGCAAGCATAGCAATAGCCATAGAAGGAATGAGAGATCAAAGCATCATGTTTTGTAGGAACAAATGAATTCTTCCTCATGTAATCATTTCTTCTTGTCTTAGTTCTACAATCAATAGCCTTATGACCAAATTTATTACAAGAATAATAGTAACCATAAAAGGATTCAGAGAACCTGGAAGTAAAAGTTTGTCTAGGAGGAGATACATTGAAATCTTTCTTCTAATCATTGATTCAAGTATGAATTCATCACCATCAAACTCCTATTCCTCATCTTTAGTCTCCTCAAAGTCTTTAGTGTAGAGCTCCTCCTTCTATTTTATAACTCCGACCTTTCTCAAATCCAATGTAACTCTTATCTTTTAGAGGTCTTTGACTACTAATTATCTCATCAAGGTTGTTGGTGCTATTCTTTAGTTTTAGACCCTTGTCTATCTGATCCTTTGCTTTCTCCAATTGTTTCCTTAGAGAGATAATTTATTCTTCAAGTTTGGAGCATATAACCGATGTTTCATTGAGCTTAGTATTAAGACACTCTGTAGCCTTCTTACCTTCTTCAACTTGAGATTTCAATTTGATAATTGCTTCTTTTGATTATTTAAGCTTAATCTTATATTCTTCATTTTCTTTCCTTGCAACATCTAGATCTTCTAGGGTAGAAATGAGTTCAAGTTCATAATCAACTTCACAATATTCTAGATTAAAGGATACCATATCTTCTTCCAGAAGATTCTTGTTATTAAAGAGTACTTCAATTCCCATGTGTTCCACTCCAAGATCTACCTCAACTATTAGACTGCATGCAAGGAACTTAGCACTAATACCAATTGTTGAACACATAGAAGTACTGAGAGGGGGGTGAATTAGTAGTTAATAAAATTATTTACATCCAACATTATTCAAACAAAAGTAAACATTTAGACCATGAAGAATAGAAAAACAAAGAAGCACACAGCCATAACATTAGATTTATGTGGAAAACCCTAGAAAGGAAAAACCATGGTGAGCAAGATGCTTGGATCTACTATCCAAATCCAACCTCACAAAAGGAAACAAGATTACATTAAAATTTATGGCCTACAACCCAAAGGAAGCTACAACTCCCTTAATTGATACAACATTTACAATCTTTAGACAAAGAGACTTCAACCTCAGCAACAAAATACTTATCCAATTTAGATCCTTCTTCCACAACTCTGACTACTTCAATCTTCTATTGATCTCACCAACCTCTGTACAACTATCTCACCTCTACACAACCACAATACCAACCTCTGCAACATCAAAACAAATTCAGAAAATATTCTCTATCATCACATTACTTACAATTAACTCCATAATAATATCACATTACATAAACTTGTCCTTTCCACATTTCATCATCAAAACTACTTCTTCAGTTAGTTTATTTTCACAATATCAATGTTATCATATATCACACAACTCATCCATCACTCAACAACTTTGATCTTACATTTATATTCTCCGTAAGATTCAAAATATTTCTCCTTGGTTGGCCAAGATGAAACATGTAACATGAAACGTGCAATGGCCATGATAGTCGGTTCCCAAACATATGCAGTAAGTAGAAATTCAATGCAGTTCAAAAACAAGATATAATCAGGTCCTAATTTACCTTATCATATTCTTCGAGGCTAGCACACACTCTAAGCACATGGGAAAAACATCAAAATACACCAAGTTGGTTGTGCAAACACTTATCCTTCCTTGCATTTAGCTCTAGACCTAAATTAATACTGAAGGAGATAAAAATACATCATGCGGACCATTCAAAAGATAATTTATGACTTGTAAATCATTATTGTACACTTCTTTTATCATTTCAGGCTATTTCATGCTGACACAAACATTAATGCTCTAACGTCAGTGTCCTTAACATACTTTGCATATACAGTCTTGAAGTAAAACAATGAAAATCATACTTGTGGTAAACATAATCATTTGAGACCAATCCAACTGATCCAATGTACTTGTCTTTCCATCAGCAAAGCCAAATATCAATGTGTGGTTGACTATGGTGGCTTCAACTATCTCCTTCTACTTACTTTAATCAACAATAAGCCATGTCTTCATAGATCTAGCTCTGGAGAAGCATCTGCAGTACATATTATTACTTGAAACTTGAAACACCCATACCTTTGACTTGCATCTACCTATCCTCCAATCGACAACATTATATCTGTTAGATCTAGGGCACAAAACTGAGAGGGGGGGTGAATTAGTTGTACAAAACTTGCTTCTATTTCAAACACTTAAATCCTCTTGGTTATTTGATAGCAAATCAATTAATCATTCATGAAAGCATAAAGCATAAACACCAGAGTAGATACACATCAACACATGAGACACCAAGATTTTGACGTGGAAAACCCGGTTAAGGGAAAAACCATAGGGTGATTAACCCAAGGATTATTCTCTATTAGAAGAATAAGAAAAATAGATGGCACATGCCAATTAGGGCTCACTGCCTGAGCACACTACTCACAAGAGGCACAATGCCTACAAGAGACACACTGTCTACAAAGTAACAAGTATTACAAAATTGAACTAGAGATTGACATCTTTACCATGTCTGGATCAGTTCCATTTAAGCCCAAAAAACTCCTTCTCTGCCTTTCACTCTTCTTCACTATGCCACACTCATCCACACCAAGACACTTCAAAATGAATTCACAATCCCTTATTTATACAAGGCATCGACTTAGGAACAATCATCTAAGTTGACAAACACCTACAAGATCATTCGCAAAACGTGTAATACATCTGGTCAGCCAGTCTCAAGAAGAACACCAATATCCATGGTTATTCTTCAAATGCACACTCTAACTTTAATGTGGATCACCGTCATTAACTGGACATGATCCAATGATCATCATAACCTTCCCTGAATCACCAAACACATCCACACTTTATCAGCTTACTGGAATTCTTCTCTTCTTCATCTGAAACTTCAAGAACACAGTCTGTCATCACTATCATAATGCAAAAGGTGCTTCTAGACCTCCAAACCATGAAAAAATCTAGTTGTCACTTCACATGAACTTCTTCAACACTCTCTCCAATCCGCAGAATGAGATAATGTAATTCCGGATCTCACCGGACCAATCTGTGACACTCTGTCACCACTAAACACCTGTCAGAACCAGTTCTACTTGAGCGATCATAAATTATTTAGATCTTCATGTAGACCTCTAAAATATTGACTAGAGCATCTCAAGACTCATATCTACAAACTCTTTAAACTGCATCCTCTGATCCTCAACCTATTGAGGACTTTTGCCTTCTTATCATCACTAGTCTTCACTATTCCTGATTAAGACTTATTCTCTCAATATCCTTAGCACATAGCTCATCCAATCCTTCTCATGAATGCAATATGAGTATGTTGACATCAATGACAACACTGGTTAACCTCATACTTGCAACAATCTCCCCCTTTGTCATTGATGGCAACATATGATGTGAAAAACCATCAAGACAAGAACTTATCCTTTCTGTCATAGTTCCCCCTATCAGCAACAACTCTTCACATGTCTTCTCTTTCTTTACTACTCCCCCTTTGATCATCAACCACTTGTTTTTCACATGTCTTCTCTCCCCCTTTGACATAAATGGCAAAGGGTTTATACTTGCAACTCTAACACATCAGAATCATGCCAGCTGCTCCCTCTGAGTAGCAGCTCCCCATCACCAATCCGAATCACAAGATATGACTATGATATCCACCGGACTGATGCACATCAGTGCATCCTAGTTCATCACTAGAGGGGCCATGACCCCTAACTTCTCCCTGAGATACTCTAAAGAGGCCTTGGGAAGAGGTTTAGTAAAAATATCTGCAAGCTGATTCTTGGAGGGCACATACTCCAAGCTGACGTCACCCTTGTTCACTTGCTCTCTTAGAAAGTGAAACTTGATAGATATATGCTTAGTTTTAGAATGCAACACCAGATTCTTAGAAATATTTATTGCACTTGAATTATCATAGAAAATTGTGATAGGCTCCTCATATTCTACTTGAATATCTCTTAGCATTTGCTTCATCCACAAAAGTTGAGTGCAACTACCTGCTGCTGCAATGTATTCTGCTTTAGTTGTAGACAGGGAAATTGCCTCTTATTTCTTGCTTAGCCAAGAAACCAACCTTTTTCCAAAAAAGAATGCTCCTCCACTTGTACTCTTCCTATCATCCACATCTCCTGCCCAATCTGCATCTATATATGCATGAAGAGAAAAATTATGATCTCTAGGATACCATAGACAATACTCAACTATTCCTTTTAAGTACCTAAAAATTCTTTTGATTGCCATGACATGAGATTCTCTGGGATCAGCCTAGAATCTCGCCACAAGACCAACTACCTGCATTATATATGGTCTAGTCTAAGTGAGATACAATAATCCTCCAATCATTGATCTATACTTTGTCTGATCTGTCTTAGGAGAGTCATCATCTTTTCTTAACTTACATCCGGTAGCCATGGGGGTGTTCATTGGCTTTGAATCTTCCATTCCAAATTTCCTCAATAATTCTTTCACATATTTGGTCTGAGAAATAAAGATTCCTTTCTTTGTCTGAGTAATTTGCAGACCCAAGAAGAAATTCATTTCACCGAGCATTGACATTTCAAACTCACTTTTCATTTGATTTGTAAAGGTATTACACATACTGTCTCTTCCTCCAACGATGATATCATCAACAAATACTTCAACAATCAAGATGTTTTCATGATCAATTTTGAAATATAGGTTACTATCAGTAGTACCTTTGTTGAAACCAATCTTCAAAAGATGTTTGTCCAGCCTTTCATACCATGCTCTTGGAGCTTGCTTTAGACCATATAGTGCCTTTTTTAATTTATAGACCATATCACCATGCTCAGATAACTGATATCCATCCAGTTGTTCAATGTACACTTCTTCCTCTAAGTCACCATTTAGGAAAGCAGATTTGACATCCATCTGATACACTTTGAAATCCTTGAATGCAACAAATGCAAGAAATAGTCTGACTGCATCAATTCTTGCCACCGGAGCAAAGGTTTCCTCAAAATCAATCCCTTCTATTTGAGAGTAGCCTTTGTAGACTAATCTGGCTTTATTTCTGATTACTTCACCAACTTCATTTAGTTTTTTCTGGAAGACCCATTTGGTTCCAATCACATTCTTGTTTCTAGGTCTAGAAAGAAGATCCCAAGTGTGATTTTTCTCAATTTGTATCAACTCTTCCTCCATTGCTTTGGTCTAATTTTCATCATTGCAGGCTTCATTTATTGTCTTAGGTTCAATCTTTGAAATCAGACAACATTCATCTAAATTTTGAGCAACATTCCTTCTAGTTTGCACACCTTTGCTTTTGTCACCTATGATCTGATTTTCAGAGTGGTTCAGTCTTACATACCTTGGAACTTTGGGAGTTTCTTGCACTTCTTCTTCTTGATCATGCTCATTCAAACCTGTCTCTTCTTCCTGATTTATCGAATTAGTCTGAATCTAACTTTTAGGAGAGGATGGAGCTTCTTGAACCAGAACATCATTCTAATCATCTTCATCATACTCATAAAATCTTGAGGGCTTCTCAATACCTTCATCAACCTTCACATTTGTACTTTCTATCATCTTTCTTAGTCTCTTATTGTAATACCAGTATGCTTTGCTTTGAGTGGAGTAACCCAAGAAAATTCCTTCATCACTTCTAGCATCAAACTTTCCTAGATCTTCATCTCTTTTAATGTAACACTTGCTACCAAATACTCTAAAATATCTCACAATAGGAGTGATGCCAAACCAAAGTTCATAAGGAGTCTTACCGGTATTGCTTCTGATTTGAACTCGATTGAGAGTGTAGACTGCAGTGCTGACAGTTTCTTTCTGAAACATCTAGGGAACATTTGCTTCCATCATCATTGTCCTAGATGCTTCCTGGATGGTCTGGTTCTTTCTCTCAACTACTCCATTCTGCTATGGAGTCCTAGGGGCACATAACTGTCTCTTTATACCATGCTTCTCACAAAAATCTATGAATTCACCACCTCTATTAGACCTCAGACATTTCAATTTTAATCTGGTTTGATTCTCTACCATAGCCTTGAAGATTTTGAACTTCTCAAATACTTTTGATTTCTCTTTTAGAAAGGTAACCCACATCATTCGAGAATGGTCATCAATCAGTAACATGAAGTATCTATCACCTTGCATACTCTTGATTCTTGTCAGACCACATAGATCAGTATGAACTAACTCCAATAATCTGGTAGAGGATTTATCCTTGCTTTTGAATGAGACTCTGCTCTATTTACCCAGTTGACATTCTTTGCACAAACTATTTGTAGGTTTTACCAATTTTGAAAAATTTCTTATAGCCTGAGTATTGATTATCTTGATGATGTTATCAAAATTTCAATGACACATCCTTCTATGCCATTACCAACTCTGATCAACTTGAACAAATAGACAACTTTTATCAGAACCAACCAAGTGGAAGATATTACCTTTAGTTTGAGTACCGGATGCAATCTTTGTTCCAGATCTTTCAAGGATTTTGCATTTTCCATCATTGAATTGGAGATCATAGCCTTTGTCCACCAACTGTCTGAGAAGATTGTGCTTCAAGCCTTCAACATATAGCACATTACCAGTTTTGTTTCTTCCATTAAAAGAAATAGTTCCTCTTCCTCTGATTCTACCAGTAGAATTATCACCAAACTTTACCACTCCTCCTTCATGCCTTTCCAAATCTAAGAACTTGTTCTTGTCACCTATCATATGGTGAGAGCATCCACTGTCAATAACCCAATCATCCTTTTCTTCAACTTGGGTAGCCAAAGCTCTTTCTACAACCTTATGATTGATAGATTCAGAGGATATTGGATCTTCTTCCTTGATGGCAATAAACACCCATTCATTTCCAGATTTGTTTCCTATCTTTGATTCATCATCTGTTACTCCTTCATTATCATCTTCTTCATGAACATAATAATAATTCTTTTGGAACCTTTGTCTGTTAGAATTTGACCTTGTAGATCTTTCTGGACATCTTGAGGCAAAATGACCAATCTTATTGTAGTTGAAGCACTTAAAGGGTAATTTTCCTTCATACTTACCAGATCCTCTTGGCAGTCTCTTTGCAAAGAGGGCTTCAAGTTGAGTTGTTTCTGCTCTTCCACTTCCATGTCTCTTCTTGTTTGATCATACCATGACAGCTTCCTTGAAGAGTTTTCTCCTGGATCAAATCTTTGTTTACCTTTCACAGAGGCACTGGCTTTGAATGTAGATTCAGTCTTGGGGGGATCATCTCTAAACTCGGTCATTTCAAATGCAACCAGTTTGCCAGCCAATTGGTCTCTTGTGATAGTTGTGTGGGCTCTAAATTCATCAATGGCAGCAACCTTGATTTTGTAGACAGCAGGAAGGGATCTGAGAATTTTGCCAATAATCTCATTTTCATCCAAAACTCCACCAGCATTCCTGATTCCACACACTAGCTCATTTACTCTTGGCATAAACGTAGTAATATTTTCATCATCTCTCATTTTCAGTCTTTCAATTTCCCTTTGAGACTCTACAACCTTGCACTCTTAACATACTCATCTCCTTCATGTAGAAGTTCCAGTTTCATCCAAATCCCATAGGCAGTTGGTAGGTCAATAACATTTGAAAGCTCTGAGTCAGTTAATGTACTTAGAAGAGCCTCTTTGGTTTACAGATTATTTTCAGCATCTGTGATTTCATTTAGAGTTGTCGGACCACCCTATGGAGGTGTATATGCTTTTGTGACCATGGATAAGTACGCCTTTCCCATACACTCCAAGTGACATTTCATGCAGCCTTTCCAAAGAGTGAAGTTGGTTCCATCAAACTTTAGACTGTCCTTCTTGTATGACAACATCCTGGATCTCCTCAAGCAGTTAAGCTCTTTTTAGAGGAACTTAGCTCTGATACCAATTGTTAGATCTAGGGCACACAACTAAGAGGGGGGGTGAATCAGTTGTACAAAACTTGCTTCTATTTCAAACACTTAAATCCTCTTGGTTATTTGATAGCATATCAATTAATCATTCATGAAAGCATAAAGCATAAACACCAGAGCAGATACACATCAACACATGAGACACCAAGATTTTGACGTGGAAAACCTGGTTAAGGGAAAAACCACGGGGTGATTAACCCAAGGATTATTCTCTATTAGAAGAATAATAAAAATAGATGGCACATGCCAATTAGGGCTCACTGCCCAAGCACACTGCTCACAAGAGGCACACTGCCTACAAGAGACACACTGTCTACAAAGTAACAAGTATTACAAACTTGAACTAGAGATTGACATCTTTACCATGTCTGGATCAGTTCCATTTAAGCCCAAAAAACTCCTGCTCTGCCTTTCACTCTTCTTTGCTATGCCACACTCATCCACACCAAGACACACTTCAAAATGAATTCACAATCCAATATTTATACAAGGCATTGACTTAGGAACAATCATCTAAGTTGGCAAACACCTACAAGATCATTCGTAAAACGTGTAATACATCCGGTCAGCCAATCTCAAGAAGAACACCAATATCTGTGGTTATTCTTCAAATACACACTCTAAATTTAATGCAGATCACCGTCATTAACTAGACATGATCCAATGATCATCATAACCTTCCCTGAATCACCAAACACATCTGCACTTTATCAACATACTGGAATTCTTCTCTTCTTCATTCGAAACTTCAAGAACATAGTGGTGCAGGAGCACCTACCTGACAGCTGGCCTTCATGAGGCAGTTAGTAGTTTAGGTCTTGTTTGTGTTTCCAAGAAGGTCTGATAGACCAATTGCATGTAATAAGGTCATGCTGATCATGATACGATCATGCTGACCAGGCTTTTGCTATTTTTAGTTAGTTAGTTATAACAGCTATCATGATGTATGATCGGTTGGATCTCCTAGCCGCCTGGAGAGTTCCCAGCCGCTTGGAGTCGGGTCAGTAGTACTCGAAGACAAATCTATTTAAGCATGAGATCGGTTGATTGTAGATCATCGATCGGCAGTCTAGTATTGCATTAAGCAGAGGAGGTTGAGTGTTCTGTGTGAGGAACATCATATTGTATTGCATCTTTGAATCAATAAAGATCCTGTTTCGTTTTCTGTTTGATCTCCTTGGTGTAATCGATCTGCTGGTTTGAGTGGTTTCATGGATTTACTGATCCATTCCACTGGTTGATCCGTCTGATCGGTGGAATGGTAATGTATAGTAGGTTAGATTGTAGGTTGTTTTCTGTTTGCATGCAGGTGTGCAGGATCGCAGTCGACAGATGTTGAGAAGCCTAGCATCCTCATGTGCTAGGTCAAGCTGGTTGAGTTGGAAGATCACCCTGAGGTCGGATCGGGTCATCCCTGGAGGATCAGCGAAGTGAAACTTCGCAAAAGCTGAAAGTTCGTGAAGATGGCATCATCAGGATATTTCTGCAAATATCCTGCAGTCGGGTTAGGCATCGTCATCTTGATAAGTGAAGGAGAGCATGATGTTGTCGATTGCATGAAGTGCAAGTGCGTCGGGGTGATCATCATCTGGAGGAGCCGAGGTGGTGCGTATCGGCATCAGGATCATCATATCGGGAGTGCCAATCATCCGCGTATCGCGAGCAGATGCGGGAGTGAAAGTTTGTTTTTTTGACTAAGTGTTGAAGAGGTCATCAGGATATTGGGTGACGTCATCGTCATCAGGATATGACGTCATCGTCATCAGGATATGACGTCATCGTCATCAGGATATTGAGATATCCCCCTGTGCGAGTTTATCCTGCCGTCGTTAAGTGCTAAGGTATCGGCATCGGCAGAAAGTATGAAACATCATCAGGAGGTTTCGAGGGAGCCGGATAAAGTAGATCATGATGCTGTTGCTTGTGTCGTCGGCTAGCGGAGCATCGAAGGAAAGGTGCTGAAGGCGATCGTCATCAGGATATTTGGGGCAACTGGATATTGGTTATCCTGCTGACGAAGGGAGTGTTGAGGATCATGATGATGACGATAGTGTTTGGAGCCCGATGAACAGTGCAACCGGAGGATGTTTGCGCATCATGATGATGTTAGGCGGAAGACGGAGGAGGTGAACAGTAGTCGGCAGGAGGATGATTATGATCGTCCGAAATATGATGATGCTGACTGTGTAACGCGAAACATGATGATGCTGTTGGTGGTTTTAGGGAATATGATGATGATGGCGAAGATGATGATGATGAGGTTGGTCTGCAGACATCCATGCTATATGCGAATGTTATAGTGTGGATGCCTCTGCATCATAGTGGTATCAGAGCTCAGTAAATCATCTGGGCTGTTGTGTGTTGATTCTGTCACCGAAAGGGCAGAGGTAGAGTTGAATTGTGTGTTGTGTGTTGATTGAGAGGTTGACAAAATGCCTCCTAAAGGTAGTGGTACTGCAAGGGAATTGCAGGAAATGAAGGAGAAACATGCTAGAGAGATGAGGAAGATGAAGGAGCTTGCTGAAGCACTTCAAGCCAGGCTGACAGCCCTGGAAAAGAACAAAAAGAGGGAAGTGGAAGACAGTGAGTCTGAAGAAGAGGAAAATACTGTTGAAGAGTATGAAGAGGTAGCTGAAGATCTGGATGCTGAAGACCAGAGATTGGCAAAACTGTTAAAGGCAGTGCAGAGTGAAAAACCTAAGGTAAAGGTTGATGTTACCAAGTATACTGGAAGCTTGAATGAAGATGAGTTGTTAGATTGGATTGCTGCACTTGATAATCACTTTGAGTGTGAAGATGTTGCTGAGGATCAGAAGGTAAAGATTGCAAAGACCAAGTTAGGAGGTCATGCTTTGGTATGGTGGGATTATGTACAATCTGAGAGAAGGAAACAAGGGAAGTCAAAGATCACTTCCTGGGATAAGATGGTAGCAAGGATCAAGGGTAAATTCTTGCCAAGGGATTATGAAATCCAGATGTTTAAGAAGCTCCAATTCTTAAAGCAGAAAGACAGGGATGTGAAATCATATACTGAGGAATTTTATCTGTTAAGTATGAGATCTGGTCATCATGAGAATGAGGTAGAAAAGGTGGCTAGGTACTTGGCTGGTTTGAGATTTAACATACAGGATGAGTTAGTTTTAGCTAACCCTAAGAATGTGGAGGATTGTTATCAGATGGCAATTAGGATTGAAGAAAAGATGAATAGAGGACATGATAAGTCCATGAGAGGAAGAGGAAACAATAGGGGAAGAGGAACAGCCCCTGCACAAAAGCAAACCAATGAGGGTCAAGAAGACACTGGTAAAGGACAGGGACAGTCTGATTTCAGAGGTGGATGGAAAGGTAATAGAGGAAGATTTGGAGGTGGTAGAGGTTCTACTACATTTTCAGGGAAATGTTACACCTGTGGAGAGTTTGGTCATCCATCTTTCAAATGTCCAGAAAACAAAGGTTCATCATCCAGAAATGATAGAACTAGTGACAAGAGAGTACAATTGGTACAAGAAGAGAAAGTAGAAGAAAGTGCACAGAGTTCAAACAGAGAGCCTGATAATTATGGATATCCAGAGAGTGGAGAATCACTGATGTTAAGGAGAATTAGTTTGCAGGCATCAAAGGATCTGATGCAAAGAAGAGCTCTTTTCAAGACCACATGCAAGAGCAAAGGTAAAGTATGTAAGGTTGTCATTGATACTGGTTCAACAGACAACATGGTATCTCAGGAGATGGTGGATAAACTGAAGCTGGAAAGGATTCCACATCCACACCCTTACAAGACATCTTGGGTGAGTGATAGTCAATCACTTTTTGTCTCTGAATAGGCATATGTGGATTTCCAGATTGGACCATATCAGGATAGAATTTTGTGTGACATATTGCCTATGGAATGTTGTCACCTACTGTTGGGTAGACCATGGCAATTTGACAGAAGAGTATGATGGGTATGCTAATACCTACACCATCAAGAAGGATGGGAAGATTATTAAGTTGATGCCATTGCAGGCAAAAGCTGCAGTACAGAAGGCAGCCCAACTCATTTTAATGGGAAAGAAGGAGTTTGTGCAGAAGCCTATAGGAGCAGGCATAGAGGCAGATAAGGACACTGCAGGGAAAGGAGTTGTTACAGACAACAAGTTGAAGACAGTTTCAGTTGTGACTGACAGGGGTCAGCAGCAGGTTCAGAAACAGGGGTGCAAACCGCAACCAGTTGAGAGGAATGACAAGGATGTTGTCATAATTGGGACTATTGTTTGTCCTATAAAGATTGACAGGAAGATAGAGTTGAACATTTCAGCAGTTCAAGAGGCAGTTCAGAAAGAGGTTCTGGTCAGACAATCTGACAAACACAGGGTATGTGAGAAAAAGGCCTACATCAACAGGCATGAGGATTTACTTGCCAGAAAGCAAGTTACAGTTCAGAAGTCTTGGAGCAGCCAAGAGACAGCAGCAGACAAAGCTGGAACAGGGCAGAACATTGCACAGGCAAAGTGTAAAGGTGGAGGACTTCCACATACTAAACTCATGGGACATGAGTTCTTTTCTTTTGGGGAGTATGGTGCAGGAGCACCTACCTGACAGCTGGCCTTCATGAGGCAGTTAGTAGTTTAGGTCTTGTTTGTGTTTCCAAGAAGGTCTGATAGACCAATTGCATGTAATAAGGTCATGCTGATCATGATACGATCATGCTGACCAGGCTTTTGCTATTTTTAGTTAGTTAGTTATAACAGCTGTCATGATGTATGATTGGTTGGATCTCCCAGCCACCTGGAGAGTTCCCAGCCGCTTGGAGTCGGGTCAGTAGTACTCGAAGACTAATCTATTTAAGCATGAGATCGGTTGATTGTAGATCATCGATCGGCAGTCTAGTATTGCATTAAGCAGAGGAGGTTGAGTGTTCTGTGTGAGGAACATCATATTGTATTGCATCTTTGAATCAATAAAGATCCTGTTTCGTTTTCTGTTTGATCTCCTTGGTGTAATCGATCTGCTGGTTTGAGTGGTTTCATGGATTTACTGATCCATTCCACCGGTTGATCCGTCTGATCGGTGGAATGGTAATGTACAGTAGGTTAGATTGTAGGTTGTTTTCTGTTTGCATGCAGGTGTGCAGGATCGCAGTCGACAGATGTTGAGAAGCCTAGCATCCTCATGTGCTAGGTCAAGCTGGTTGAGTTGGAAGATCACCCTGAGGTCGGATCGGGTCATCCCTGGAGGATCGGCGAAGTGAAACTTCGCAAAAGCTGAAAGTTCGTGAAGACGGCATCATCAGGATATTTCTGCAAATATCTTGCAGTCGGGTTAGGCATCGTCATCTTGATAAGTGAAGGAGAGCATGATGTTGTCGATTGCATGAAGTGCAAGTGCGTCGGGGTGATCATCATCTGGAGGAGCCGAGGTGGTGCGTATCGGCATCAGGATCATCATATTGGGAGTGCCAATTGTCCGCGTATCGCGAGCAGATGCGGGAGTGAAAGTTTGTTTTTTTGACTAAGTGTTGAAGAGGTCATCAGGATATTGGGTGACGTCATCGTCATCAGGATATGACGTCATCGTCATCAGGATATTGAGATATCCCCCTGTGTGAGTTTATCCTGCCATCGTTAAGTGCTAAGGTATCGGCATCGGCAGAAAGTGTGAAACATCATCAGGAGGTTTCGAGGGAGCCGGATAAAGTAGATCATGATGCTGTTGCTTGTGTCGTCGGCTAGCGGAGCATCGAAGGAAAGGTGCTGAAGGCGATCGTCATCAGGATATTTGGGGCAACCGGATATTGGTTATCCTGCTGACGAAGGGAGTGTTGAGGATCATGATGATGACGATAGTGTTTGGAGCCCGATGAACAGTGCAACCGGAGGATGTTTGCGCCCGCTGAAGATCATGATGATGTTAGGCGGAAGACGGAGGAGGTGAACA
This sequence comes from Cunninghamia lanceolata, assembly GCA_027924645.1. NCBI lineage: Eukaryota > Viridiplantae > Streptophyta > Pinopsida > Cupressales > Cupressaceae > Cunninghamia > Cunninghamia lanceolata. The sequence goes on along the minus strand of BSBN01000112.1, from coordinate 9,671,318 downwards.
GTAGTCGGCAGGAGGATGATTATGATCGTCTGAAATATGATGATGCTGACTGTGTAACGCGAAACATGATGATGCTGTTGGTGGTTTTAGGGAATATGATGATGATGGCGAAGATGATGATGATGAGGTTGGTCTGCAGACATCCATGCTATATGCGAATGTTATAGTGTGGATGCCTCTGCATCACATAGTTTGTCATCACTGTCATAATGCAAAAGGTGCTTCTAGACCTCCAAACCATGAACAAATCTAGTTTTCACTTCAAACAAACTTCTTCAACACTCTCTCCAATCCACAGAATGAGATAATACAATTCTGGATCTCACCAGACCAGTCTGTGACAATCTGTCACCACTAAACACCTGCCAGAACCGGTTCTACTTGAGCGATCATAACTTATTCAGATCTTCATGCGGACCTCTAAAATCTTGATTGGAGCATCTCAAGACTCATATCTACAAACCCTTTAAACCACATCCTCTGATCCTCAACCTATTGAGGACTTTTGCCTTCTTGTCATCACTGTTCTTCACTGTTCCTGATTGAGACTTATTCTCTCAATATCCTTAGCACACAGCTCATCCAATCCTTCTCATTAATGCAATATGAGTATGTTGACATCAATGACAACACTGGTTAACCTCATACTTGCAACAATATCTTCATCTACGAAGAAGTCTAGAGCATTCTTGTATCTGTCTATGACTACACTTACCTTGTTTCACTACTGCCTTCACTCTTCTAACTCTAAAACACTTTGCAGTAGACTTTGTGATCTCAAATTTGAACCATAGATACCTGAGAGCATTATCTAGATACCTTTCAATCCACAGGCCCATACCTTCAAATGTGGGGATATGTGGTAAACTCTTATGAGCTTGTAACCCCATTCCTAACTAAAACTTTAGTTAGACAATTTTCCTTCAAGCTTTTATGACTTTCTTTATCAGGTGGCAAACACTATGAGCTCATACAACATGAATCCATCTCAACTCATCAAACACATCAAACACATTCATTTCCATAGCATATCAAAGATATGAACTTTAGAATATATCGTATGATTGTGTATAGATGATATTGATCCTTTCTCTCACACCATCACTGTTCCTCTGACCTATCTCTTTGAATTATTATCATATTCATATTTGCCACTTAGTTGACATCAATGACAACACATATGCAACACCAACCTCTATAGACAAGAATAATCTTCTATATAGAGGGAGGGTGTGAACTAGAGAGAGTATTCTTTCTTCACCCCTAGTATTGGTAGATAGAGGTGGGGGCTTGATATATAGATCCATATATGAGATAGGGGGTAGGAACTTCCTATCCTCTCCGATCAAGGTACCCATGATCGGTAGAGTGTGTGTTGAATATCATATAGTTGTCTATACCAAACCTCCCTTCCCCCATATAGAGAGAGGGGGGTTGGTGCCCCTATATATAGATAGGGGATCGGTAGGTGGGATAGAGTTACGACACCAAACACAGAGATATATTATGTCTATATGGTCTCTAACTAACTAACTAATAGTGGGGTTCAGGGTGCCCCTAGAATGTGAAAGTTATTTCAGCCTATCCTGATGACTAGAGCAGTCCATACCAAACCAAAGATCGGCCCCCCAAATGTCCCCCTCTATATAAATTGTGGGTGGGTGGGAAGAGATATTTAGCAAGAGGACATCAGAAATTGAAATGAAGCTACTAACCTACAATTTTATATGGGGTTCTTGGAGAGCACAGAATGAAGCTCAAAATAACCGCAAGGCACCTTCCTCCATTCTCTGCCCCACCCCCAGGCCTAAGTGACAATTGGCAAGGGTAGACCAGATAGTATGCCCAGAGTTGAATAGAGTAGAGTCATGAATCACCCCTAGCAAAACTCCCATATGGATATATAGGCTACTCCATCATCACTTTCATAATTCTATTATTTGTATACAGATGGGGGAACAGACTCATCTGAGATAGAGAGATTTCTTTTACTAGTCAAGGATGGAATAGATGACATATATAGTCAGAACCCTACCATCACCTATATATAGTCATCAAGTCCATAGAACTATAAACCCCCTATGATCCCAATGTATTCAGGGCAGAATGATCTCATCTTCAAGAGGTAGATTAGTTGTTCTTGGGATGACTCTAATTAGGGATAACTTTAAGAACCCCCCCCCCCTTTGGAGAAGGTGTATAAACTTGGTGAATCATGTATACTTCCCGAGAAAAATATTAATTTTATTGACAAATTTTTTCATTTTTCTGGGAAAAAAAATAATCTTATTTGGCAAATCTTTTGTAATCGCCAGACATCTATGGAAAATCCTAGTGAATTGTAATTTTTTAAAAACCAATAAAATATTTTCATTGGTGATTAAAACCTAGTTTCAAACTAATTAAATATTTCCATTGGTGAATTAAACCTGTTTTCAAAATAAGAAAATATTTTTGTTGGCAATTAAAATCTAATTTCAAACCAGAAAATATATTTACATTGGTGAATTAAACTTGTTTTCAAAATAAGAAAATATTTTTGTTGGCGATTAAAATCTAATTTCAAACTAGAAAATATATTTACATTGGTGAATTAAACCAATTTTCAAAGCAATAAATTTTTTTTGGCAAATTTAAATATAGTTTCAAACCAATAAAAAATTAATTGGTGAAATAAACTATTTTGCCAATAAAAAATCATAATGTGTGAATGGCATCAGAGTTTAGTTAAAGTTCCATTTTGGGCTGCATTTCTGACACACCCCTCTTTCTACATAAAGTCTCCAGAATAGAGACAAGTGTCAAGTAACAATGATTCTGATTAACAAAAATTAATAGTTAATTATTTAATTGAGCTGCATAAATTGCCTTCCCAAATATGTGCAATTGTGCTTTTCACAACATTCCTTATTTATTATGAAAGGATAGAGGTCACTTCGAGCGTGGATGTCATTAAATGGAAAAAAAAATAATAGATTTTGGTTGTCAGATGATCGTAAATCGACGGCATAAGTACTGACACACCCAATTTCCCAAATTTGTAGTTGTACAACCGAGGACTTACGCTCTGCCGCTCTACCACCTTTGCACAATAATCAATAAAATATATTATATATTTTATATATATGTCAACCGTTGATCTAATAATATCTAATGGCTGCTAGTTGATTCCGGAGGATTTTGTTAGCAATGTGTAGCATTGGAGATCTACCTTCCAGAATTGAACTACAACCGTTCATCTTTCATTCTAGGGTGCATCAAATGGTCAGCGGTGGTACAATTAATTTGATTAAATGCACTTAACCACATAGATTAGCCAATGCTCAATTAATGTTAAGTTCATTAATGGCAAGTGAGTACTGAGTTGTGACAAACTACACAGATTAGCCAATATGAATTAAATAGAGTTGCTTGTTATTTATTACCCATTTGTCACGGACGTACATGTAATGTATATATGATAGTCTTTAGTGTTTCAAACTTATATTGCATTACTAAGTTTCAGATAGGTCAAGAATCAATAGACTGTAAAAGTTCAAAGTAATGGCTTTCATTACAACAGCTGTGCGAAGAAAGTAAGTTACCAATTATTTATTTTGTGATCATTCATGATTTTGATTTTAACTGTGTGATAGAGTTCTCAGTGCATAGATGTAGAATAGTAATAAGAATCTAAGATGATGGAAAATTTTGTTTGTGTGTGGCTATGCAGGTTGTTATTTCTTTGCATGTCTTAGAATGAAGAAATACGAGCATTTGTCAAGTGGAATAAATCATGTCAAGAATCGACACTTTTAACATTTGCAAATGATGCATTCTAGTCTGGGTGGTGGGTTGAATATCCCACACATGCATGCATGTATGAGAAACTAGAAATTTGAATTGACGCATGGAATTGGTATTGAATTCAATTGCCAATGACCACAAGAAAATCAATTTAATTCTCCTTTACTGGCCTTATTGTTACCTATGCCTAGTGGTTTCTTGTAGAAGGTTCTATAGTGAATCATTGACTAACATTGTGAATGAGCACACAATTAAATTTGTAACGGATCCATTGCCTATTAATAGGATAATTATGGACTATAGTGAAATATTCATTGCACATCGTTGAAAAGAGGAACCAAAAAGATTTTGGAGGATCAAAGCAAGGTTTGAAGGTTGAAGGATAGGAGTTTTGTTTAGAACTGAGGTTGGTTAGAGGTTCATGTATGATGTAATTCCCCAATCTTTTTGAAGGGTGATGTTAAATTTTACTAAATAATATAGAAGTAATTACGGTTTGAAAGTAATTATGGTTTGAAATTGCAATGTATATAGATCATAGATGTTTCAAAGAAGGAAATTTTCAATATAAAATTATATATAATATTATATAAAAAATGATATTATTATAAATTTATATATTGAATCATTGATATCAATTTCATTTGGTGGCCTACAAAATACTTTTCCCAAGCATTGATTTTTAATTTATTAAATAGATCTGACAAGTTATTAAATAGATTTTGGTAATGCTCGATCCTTACACGAGCCGAAGATTGACGCTACAAAAAATTTGGACAACAAATAAATGAATAAATGCATGTCAGTTGAAGCGTGTGTTCATTAACAATCTTCCTTTAAATCTTGGAGGTCTCTAGCAAAATGACACTCAACTGGCTTGCTTAAAATATAGTATGGAGACTCCCATAAGGCTCCACTGCAATAAGCTCCAGGTCACCTTTTTGGGCCATATCAGAGATGGCAGACTGATGAATATTTGTAACCAACAAAACCTATTCTTCCTTGAGGCAGTGAAGATGGTCCTAGATAAAGACTTCTTGGTCTCCGAGGATAGATATAGGGTAAATTCAGATATTTCCTCATACTTTTTGGCTTCTTTGTTGGACATAGGAGAGGCAAAGGTGGATGCATTGATCATTCTATGGGGGGTATTCACTCTAGATATTCTTTTGGATAACTTAGACATGGTGATTGATGCAGAATTGGGGGTTGGTATCCCATGGCTGAGAGACTTGGAGAAGTTGCAGGAGGGACAAGAGGGCGTAGCTAGGTAGTTGTTCCTCCTAAACATGAATGAGCAACAACTCAGAAGGCATAGGCTTTGGGTGGCTCGTGGGAGACACTTTCTGCTACAAGTATGGGCCTAACTGGTGTTGTCATTGATGTCAACATATTCCTGTTGCATTGATGATAAGGATTGGATGAGTTGTATGTTGAGGATATTGAGAAAATTAGTCTTATCAGGAATAGAGAAGAACAGTGAAGATAGTAAGGTAAAGATCCGAACTGAGATGAAGATTAGAGGATGCGCTTCAAAGGGTTTATCGATATGTGTCTTAAGATGATCCAGTAAAGATTTGAGAGGTCCACATGAAGATCTGAAGAAATTATGGCCACTTGAGTAAAACTAGTTCTAGTAGATGTTCAGAGGTGACAGAGTGAAATCCAGTATGCAATATCTTATTCTGTAGATTTGGTGGAGTGTTTAGGAAGTCAATGTGAATTGACAACTCAATTAGTTTGTGGTTTGGAGGTCCGCAAGCATCTATTCCAATATGACAGTGATGATAGACTATGTTCTTGAGGTTCCAGATGGAGGAGATAATGATTTCAGTAAGAAGAAGTAGTGTGGATATTCTTGGTGATTTAGGCAAGCTTGTGGAGGTCTTTGGATTGTGTCTAGTTTGTGTTGGTGGTCCACATTGAAGATTGAGCTTGTAATTGAAGAATTACTTCCAGATGATGATGTTCTTCCTAAGTCTGGTCGACCAGATGAGTTACACATCCTGCGGATGATCTTGAAGATGTTTTGTGAAGCATGGTGTGTTCCTAAAAGAAGATTGAAGTCCCAGATCTGTGTGGCTAATAGTGTGATGATCTGCATGAAGTCTTTTGTAATTAGTCAAGTTGTATTTGCTCTATAAAGTGTGCTGACTTGGATGATTATCCCTAAGTTGATGTCTTGTATAAATAAGAAGTTGTGAAGTCATTTCAAATGTATCTTGTGGAGATGAGTGTGTGGTAGAGAGGAGCAGAGTGAAAAGCAGAGTAGAAGTATTGAGCTTGAAGGGAAATGACTTAAGCATGGTGAAGATGCTATTCTTCAGTTGAAGTATGTAATATTTATTATTCTGTAGATAGTATGTCTCCTATAGGTAGTGGGCCTCTTATGATCAGTGTGCTTGGGTAGTGAGCCCTAATTGGCATGTGCCATTTGTTCTTCTTATTCTTTTAACAAAGAATATAATTTTAGGTTAGTCACCCTGTGGTTTTTCCCTTAACTGGGTTTTCCACATTAAAATCTTGGTGTCGTATGTGTTAATGTGTTTCTGCTCTTGAATTATTGCATGATTGATTTATTATTATGCTGTTGAATTACAAAGAGGATTTAAGTGATTAATAGGAAGAAAGTTTTGGGACAACTGATTCACCCCCCCACTCTCAATTGTCTGTCTTGAATCTAACAATTGGTATCAGAGCTAAGTTCCTCTAAAAGAGCTTAACCTCTTGAGGAGATCCAGGATGTCATCCTACAAGAAGGATAGTCCAAGGTTTGATGGAACCAATTTTACTCTTTGGAAAAGTCACATGGAATGTCACTTGCAATGTATGGGAATGCAATATTGGATCATGGATTCAAAGCAGTATGTTCCTCCACAGAATGGTCCGAGTACCATAGATGAAATCAGAGATGTTGAAAACAATCTTTGGGCTAAAGAAGCTCTACTAAGTGTCTTATCTGATTCAGAGCTAACAAATGTTATTGATCTCAATACTACATATGAGATTTGGCAAAAACTAGAACTTCTGTATGAAGGAGACAAGTATGTTAAATGTGCCAAGCTTTAGAGTCTGAAAGGAAATTTTGAAAACCTGAAGATGAGAGAAGATGAAAATATTACTATATTTATGCCAAGAGTAAATGAGCTTGTTTGTGGCATTAAATGTGCTAGTGGAATCTTGGATGAAGATGAGATTATTGCCAAAGTTCTTAGATCCCTTCCTGATTCTTACAAGTACAAGGTTGCTGCTATTGAAGAATTTAGATCTATTTCAAATATCACAAGAGATCAATTGGTTGGTAAATTAGCTACATTTGAATTGGTCGGGTTTGGAGATGCACCCCCCAAGACTGAATCTGCTTTCAAAGCTAGTGCCTCTGTAAAAGGAAAACAAAAGCTTGATCCAAGAGAGAACTCTTCAAAGAAACTATCATGGTATGAAAAAGAAAGAAAAGATTTGGAAGAAGATAAAGTAGAAGCTGCTCAACTTGAATACCTTATTGCAAAAAGACTGCCAAGAGGATCTGGTAAGTATGAAGGAAAATTACCCTTCAAATGTTTTGACTGCAATAAGATTGGTCATTTTGCCTCAAGGTGTCCGAAAAGATTTTCAAGAGCAAATCCAAACAGATCAAGATTCCAAAAGAAATGTTACTATGTTCATGAAGATGATGATGATGAAGGAGTAATAGATGATGAATCAGAGACAGGAAACAAGTGCAGAAGTGACTGGGTGTTTATTGCCATCAAGGAAGAAGATCCAATGTCCTTTGAATCTGTCAATCATAAAGTGATAGAAAGAGCTCTAGCTACTCAAGTTGAAGAAAAGGATGATTGGGTCATTGACAGTGGATGCTCCTACCATATGACAGGTGACAAAAATAAGTTCATAGATTTGGAAAGATATGAAGGAGGAGTGGTAAAATTTGGTGATAATTCTGCTAGAAGAATCAAAGGTAGAGGAACTATTTCTTTTGATGGAAAGAACAAAACTAGTAATGTGCTGTATGTTGAAGGTCTGAAGCACAATCTTCTCAGTGTTGGACAGTTGGTGGACAAAGGCTATGATCTCCAATTCAAAAATGGAAAATGCAAGATCTTTAAAAGTTCCAAAATAGAGATTGCATCCGGTACTCAAACAAAAGGTAATATCTTCTACTTGGTTGGTACTAGTAAAAGTTGTTTATTTGTTCAAATTGATCAAAGTTGGTTGTGGCATAGGAGAATGTGTCATGTGAATTTTGATAATATCATCAAGATAAGCAACACTCAGGCTATAAGAGATCTTCCAAGACTAGTGAAACCTACTAATAGTTTGTACAAAGAATGTCAGTTGGGTAAGCTGAATAGAGTCACATTCAAAAGTAAGGAATAGTTTTCTATCAGACTGTTGGACTTGGTACATACTGATCTATGTGGTCTGACAAGAAATAGGAGTTTGCAAGATGATAGATACTTCATGTTATTAATTGATGACCAGTCTGGATGATGTGGGTGACTTTTTTGAAAGAGAAATCTGAGGCTCTTGAGAAATTCAAAATATTCAAGGCTATGGTAGAGAATGAAACTAGATTAAACATAAAATGTCTGAGGTCTGATAGAGGTGGAGAATTCATATCTGGTGAGTTCATAGAATTCTATGAGAAACATGGGATAAAAAGACAGTTGTTTGCTCCAAGGACTCCACAATAGAATGGAGTAGTGGAGAGAAAGAACCGGGCCATCCAAGAAGCATCTAGAACAATGATGATGGAAGCAAATGTTCCTCAAATCTACTAGAGAGAAGCTGTAAGCACTGCAGTCTATACTCTTAATCGAGTACAAATCAAAAGCAATACTAGTAAGACCCCTTATGAACTTTGGTTTGGCATCACTCCCACTGTGAAGTATTTCAGAGTCTTTGGTAGCAAATGTTACATTAAAAGAGATGAAGATCTAGGTAAATTTGATGCTAGAAGTGATGAAGGAATATTCTTGGGTTATTCTACTCAAAGCAAAGCATACTGGTGCTATAACAAGAGATTGAGAAAGATTATAGAAAGTACAAATGTGAAGGTTGATGAAAGTATTGAAAAACCCTCAAGGTTTTATGAATATGATGAAGATGATCAGAATGATGTTTTGGTCCAAGAAGTCCAAGCCCATTCTAAAATTTAGATCCAGATTGATCTGGTGAATCAGGAAGAAGAGATAAGTTTGAATGAACCTGTTCAAGAAACATAAGTGCAAGAAATTCCCAAAATTCCTAGGTATGTAAGATTGAATCACTCTGAAGATCAGATCATAGGTGATAAAAGTAAATGTGTTCAAACAAGAAGAAAGATTGCTCAAGACTTAGAAGAGTATTGTCTGATTTCAAAGATTGAACCAAAGTCAGTGAATGAAGCATGCAATGATGAAACCTACAGTAAAGCAATGGAGGAAGAGCTGATACAAATTGAGAAAAATCACACTTGGGATCTTGTTCCTAGACCTAGAAACAAGAATGTGATTGAAACCAAATGGGTCTTCCAGAATAAATTGAATGAAGATGGTGAAGTAGTCAGAAACAAAGACAAATTGGTTAGCAAGGGTTACTCTCAAGTAGAAGGAGTTGATTTTGAAGAAACTTTTGCTCCGGTGGCAAGAATTGAAGCAGTCAGATTATTTCTTGCCTTTGCTTCCTTCAAGGATTTCAAAGTATATCAGATGGATGTCAAGTCTACCTTCCTGAATGGTGACTTGGAAGAAGAAGTATACATTGAGCAACTGGATGGATTTCAATTGTCTGATCATGGATTTCAAATCATTCAAACAAAGAAAGGAATCTTCATTTCACAGACCAAATATGTGAAAGAATTTTTGAAGAAATTTGGGATGGAAGACTCAAAACCAATGAGTACTCCCATGGAAACCAGATGTAAATTGAGCAAAGATGATGACTCTCCTAAGGCTGATCAGAAAAAGTACAGGTCAATGATTGGAGGATTATTGTATCTCGCTCAAACTAGACCTGATATTATGAATGTTGTTGGTCTTGTTGCTAGATTCCAAGCTGATCCTAGAGAATCTGATGTCATGGCAATCAAGTGGATTCTTAGATATCTAAAAGGGATAGTTGAGTATGGTTTATGGTATCCTAGAGATCATGATTTCTCTCTTCATGCATATATAGATGTAGATTGGGTAGGAGATGTGGATGACCGGAAGAGTACCAGTGGTGGAGCATTCTTTTTGGGGAAGAGATTGGTTTCTTGGCTGAGCAAGAAATAAGAGGCAATATCTCTGTCCACTGCAGAAGCATAATATATTGTAGTAGCAGGTAGTTGCACTCAAGTATTGTGGATGAAACAAATACTAAGAGACATCAGAGTGGAGTATGAGGAACCTATCACAATCTTCTGTGATAATTCAAGTGCAATAAATATATCAAAAAATCTGGTGTTACATTCAAAGACAAAACATATATCTATTAAATTTCACTTTTTGAGAGAACAAGTGAACAAGAATGAAGTTAGATTGGAGTTTGTGCCTTCCAAGGATCAGATTGCAGATATTTTTACTAAACCTCTACCTAAGGACTCTTTTGAGTATCTCAGGGAGAAGTTAGGGGTTATTACCCCTCTAGTTTTGAATTAATGTGCACTAATGTGCATCAGTCCAGTGGATCTCATAGTCATATCTTGTGGTCCGGATTGATGATGGGAAGCTGCTACTTAGGGGGAGCAGTTGGTATGATTATGAGTGATGGAAGTATGTGCCCTTTGCCATTGATGTCAAAGGGGTAGAGAAGACATGTGAAAAACAAAAAGTGGTTGCTGATCAAAGGGAGAGCAGTTAAGGAAGAGAAGACATGTGAATAGTTGTTTTTGATAGGAGTTATGTCTATGAGGAGAAGTTCTTGTCTTGATGGTTAAAAAAGTTTTTCACATCATATGTTGCTATCAATGACAAAGGGGGAGATTGTTGCAAGTATAGGCCTAACCGATGTTGTCATTGATGTCAACATATTCCTGTTGCATTGATGATAAGGATTGGATGAGTTGTATGCTAAGGATATTGAGAAAATTAGTCTTATCAGGAATAGAGAAGAACAATGAAGACAGTAAGGTAAAGATCCCAACTGAGATGAAGATCAAAGGATGTGCTTCAAAGGGTTTGTAGATATGTGTCTTAAGATAATGCATTAAAGATTTGAGAGGTCCACATGAATATCTAAAGAAGTTATGGCCACTTGAGTAAAACCAGTTCTAGCAGATGTTCAGAGGTGACAGAGTGACACAAATAGGTCCGGTGAAATCCAGAAATGCAATATCTTGTTCTGCAGATTTGGTGGAGTGTTTAGGAAGTCAATGTGAATTGACAACTCAATTGGTTCATGGTCTAGAGGTCCGCAAGCATCTATTCCAATATGACAGTGATGACAGACTATGTTCTTGAGGTTCCAGATGAAGGAGAGAATGATTTCAATAAGAAGTAGTGTGGATGTTCTTGGTGATTCAAGAAAGCTTTTGGAGGTCTTTGGATTGTGTCCAATTCGTGTTCGTGGTTTGCATTAAAGATTGAGGTCGTAATTGAAGAATTACTTCTAGATGATGATGTTCTTCCTAAGTCTAGCCAATGAGATGAGTTACACATCCTGTAGATGATCTTGAAGATGTTCTATGGAGCATGGTGTGTTCATAAATGAAGATTGAAGTCCCAGATTTGTGTGGCCGACAGTGTGATGATCTGTATGAAGTCTTTTGTAATTACTAAAGTTGTATTTTCTCTGTAAAGTGTGCTGACTTGGATGATTATCCCTAAATCAATGTCTTGTATAAATAAGAAGTTGTGAAGTCATTTCAAATCTATCTTGTGAAGATGAGTGTGTGGTAGAGAGGAGCAGAGTGAAAAGTAGAGCAGAAGTATTGAGCTTAAATGGAACTGACTCAAGCATGGTGAAGATGTTATTCTTTAGTTCAAGTATGTAATATTTATTATTCTGTAGACAGTGTGTCTCCTATAGGCAGTGGGCCTCTTATGAGCAGTGTGCTCAGGTAGTGAGCCCTAATTGGCATGTGCCATTTGTTCTTCTTATTCTTTTAACAGAGAATACAATTTTAGGTTAGTCACCCCATGGTTTTTCCTTTAACCGGGTTTTCCATGTTAAAATCTTGGTGTCATATGTGTTAATGTGTTTCTACTCTTGCATTATTGCATGATTGATTTATTATTATGCTATTGAATTACAAGGTGGATTTAAGTGATTAATAGGAAGAAAGTTTTGGGACAACTGATTCACCCCCCTCTCAGTTGTTTGTCTTGAATCTAACACTTTCTTTGATGGACAATTGGAATGGACACAAATGATATTCCAGTATGGCTTCAATACTTCGCAGCCATTGTGAATACAGGGGGATTCTACTCGCAGTGGCCATAGGAGTGGTCGAGCTCCTAGGGCCACCTTTTTGGTGATTTTCGTGTTGGGGTGGTAGGGTGGCGAGTTTTTGAGGAGTCACTCAGTCAAGGGGCTAGGGATTTCTATGGTACTATGGTAGCCTCTCTGGTGCTGTGTGTTTTTTGGAGCCTGGGCTGGCTGCTAGAGTGGTTTTTGTATTGATATAATTTCCTAAGTGTAAATCTTTTTGTAATAATATAATTACCCAATTGTAAATCTTTTTGTATTAACATAATTACCCAAGTGTAAATCTTTCTTGTATTAATATAATTTATAGTTTTTGTATTAATATAATTTAGTCTCTGTTATGGTTAGAGGTTTCTAATGTTGCTTGGTATTTGTTTGCTTTTTGACTCTTGAGATAGGCACAACTAAGAGAGCTATAATATATGTGAACTCTCAATCTTTTTGGATTTAATTTGATTTCAATTTGGTTGTTTTTAGATAGAATTAATCATGAAATTTTATATGCACAAGTAAAATTACACTTTCTATTGATAGTGTAGTTCATCTACATGCATGATGCTTGAAATATTTGCATAATTAGGTTTTGACACTTGAACCATTAGATTTTCAAATATCAAATGTTGACATTTCATATGAGAAACCCTCTGCATAATCTTATGTTGACTTGCTACCTCCGGTTACCAGTTGTCTAAGTTGAAACCTGAGCCATCAAAACTGTGTTGTTTATCAGCCCCTTATATCTAATCTTGTCAGTCATGGCTTGGTGGGGAACGGGTTAACCTAGCAAGCTAGCAGGGTCCACTTTTTAATTGTTTAAGAAGTTAATATGTGAGTAGGTTGTCGGTCAGTGAAGTCATGACTTCATGTCCTAATATTCATAAGTTGACTGGCCCCTTATGTTAGGATTCTAGAGGTTATCCGTTGTCGTCGGTGGCAGGAAGGGTGAAATCTAATGGTCACGCAAGGGCGCATGAGGAATCTGTCAGGAGGGAATATTCACTGTGCGGCTACGACAGAACGACACATGTCAAAAAATCAAAGCTGGCATCCTATCCCACTAAAGACTTGATCCAATGATTGCAGGAAGGGAAAAATCTAATGGTCACGCAAGGACATATGAGGAATCTGTTAGGAGAGAATATTCACTACGTGGCTGCGATAGAATGACACATGTCAAAAAATCTAAGCTGGCATCCTATCCCACTAAAGACTTCATCCAACGGTTGCAAGAAGGGTGAAATCTAATCATGCAAGGGTGCATGAGGAATCTGTCAAGAGAGAATAATCATTGCGTAGCTACGACAGAATGACACATGTCAAAAAATCTATGCTGGAAAAAGACATGATTCAATGGTTGCACATCGTCGCAAGGAGAATCTCTTTGGTTAGAATCTACATTGCGTAGTTGCAACATCATGACACGTGGCATTCTCTTTTTTCAGAAGTGAGGCACGTCGGTGTGGGGTAGGTAAGAGGTGGGTCATCACAGGCTGTTACACTACGAGGTGCTTCCACATATCCAACTTGTACATTTTCTGAATGGCAACGAAGATTGTCAAATCTAGTCAGCCAATCAGGACTGTGGATTTCAGAATGTAAGGAAAAGATCAATGGCCCTAATTCAAAGTTTCAAAAGAGAAAGATTTCGAAGTGCTTGCAGCATGAAGTGCATTAATGCAAAGAATTATGCAGGAATTCTTGTGGCACGAAGTTCATTAATACAGAGAATTGTGCAGGAATTCAAGGATTAAGGTATTCTCAAGAGCGCGACTGCATTCAGAAGAAATCATCAGAACGAGTAGGAAAAAGTAATCTCAAGTTGCTGTAAGCTTAGAAAACTAGTAACTGTTCCTCCTTTGTGCCTGGTTTTTCCAACTATAGGTTAATTATGAAGCTTTTAGGGCTGTTGTCAACCATAAAAACCCTAAGCTACCTTCATAAAATAAAAATGAACCAGTCAGGCCAGCCTTCCACTTCAAAACAAAGCTTAGATGAGGATCTTATGATCCAACTCCCTAGTTCCGCTAGAACAATTTTGAAATTGCATGGCCCAGGTGGAGCTGAGGATAAATTTCTTGACTACTGCTAGAATTGCTGGGATGCCAAATTACCTATCCCAGGTTGGATCCTCTTTGAGCATTGGCATAAGAGGATGAACTATAAGGCCCCTATTTGTCATGCCTGGAAATATGATTTAACCAAGCTCATTTGTCCCAATGTTTTCCCCAACCCTGACTTAATTAGGTCAACAACATTAAGGTATAATCCAGCCACTAGGACAGTAATAGATGGAAATAGTTCAACATTGATCAAGTTTACCAAAGGATACATTACCACTATATTCAACTTGGACCCTATAGCTAGCAAACAAATTGACCTCAGGGCTTTAAAGAAAAAATACTAGACTGTGAAATGATATTACAGGGAATATAACTTACCAAAGCATAGGCCAAGGGGTGTTGGTGGAAATTAGTAAAGATTTCAGATGAGGAGGAGCCTTTTCATTGCAGTATGTTTAATGAATATTTTGTCAGAACCTATCACAGTCTATGTTAAGTATTAGGCAGAGATGCTTTAGAAAGAATGTCTATTTCTTTGATGATGATGGCTGTTGATATTCAGAAACCAGATGTCAAGGAACCATATTATTATGCCACTTCCATAGCTGACCATATGCATCATCAGATGATAAAGATCAAAGAAAATTGTCTAAACCGGATGTCCAGGTTGAATTCGTATGGTACTCCTTGTTGTGCCATATGTACTTATTTGCTTTAACAGGGATGTGGTACCACAATTTACATGTCAAGGATTTAGATGCTCAAGGGAACAAGTTGCCAGTGCAAGTATGGACATGTATGCTGGATATGCACTATGTCACAATAGATTATGTCATCTTTGAAGAATATTTTGTGAGGAGAATCCTTGGATTTTTGGAGCCAAAGGGTGAAAGGTTGCATCCTGATGTAATGGATTTCTTACGACCTCTGGGTAGGACTCCCCACCTTGGAATTGATCACAATTGGGGTGCTTGGTTCTATCATGAGCATACTACTTGCATAAGGGTCTATGGATGCCATAATGTACCTCACATACTGCCCAAATATGTGCCAAAGAGGGTGGCATTTTTAGAAGTTATAAGGCAGTTAAATGATTCTAACAAAAAGTGCTTTAGGAATTGCAAGAAAGGTTCATTCTTCCCTTCTTCCATCAGATTTTGTGATTTTTTGATCCCTGATAAGAGTGGGTTGGACCAAATTTATTTAGTTATGCAATGTTTTGGAATGTATTTGGAACAACCAAGGTCTTTTGACCCTGAGGGATTCATCAGCAAAACCAGATTCAGAGTCAACAACTACAAGGGATGGGTCCAGTACTTTCATCAGGTGGATTATGATGAGGACATTGCTAGGAGTTGTTTTACTATGAATGAAGTCCACCACTTGAGGATCAAGTGGGCTACTATCGTAGCCAGTGAGAATATGAAGAGAAACATGAATCCTACATATTCAGGTGCATTTGTAGAAGTACAAGACCCAATCAAGAGAATTGAGAAAATGTTGGATAATGTAGAACAGTTGATCACCTCTGCTCCTATAGGAAAACAGAGATATGCTTATGAGCCTGGCAGCTCAAGTGGAGAGTATGATGTAAAGAGGGAATCAGTTGGCCCCTTCCCTACCAAAAGGGCCAAGATTATTGATTTGGAGAACCCAGAGCAGATAGAGGTAGTTGACCTAGAGGGGGAGGAGGAACATGCACAAGAAACTAGCCCTCATTCACCCAATAGACTGAGACCTTATTCATCCCCAGAGAATAGGGCAATGAGAGTAATGAGAAACCCTACTTTTGATATTGAAGATGTTAGGGCGATGAATTTGTCAACACTCCTGAATTTAGGAGCTATGTTTTGAAAGTGAGGGGTTAGGAATTTCAGAAGAAAATTAAAGATGCCAAGGCTGGAGCAGACCCAAAGGAGTATGATGTTATTACTTAGAGGGTCCTAAAAGAAGTAAAACAGTCTATAAGTAAAATGACTCTAGAGGAAGGGAGAGCACTGGTGGCAAAAAGTAATATTCTGCTTCTACCTCACTAGACTCTATCAGATGCCATTGCATTTGATACAATCACCAGAGATGATTCAAATGTGATAGGGGAAGAGATTGAAAAGGCCCTCTCTGGTGCAGCCTTCAACCCTAAATTTGAAACATTGGCAATATGGGCTCTAGCCCCAAACAACAAAAAGCCTAGGGTTCAATTAGGAGAGCTGATAGGGGATGTAATAATAAAAAGAGTATCTGATACCCCTGCTCCTCAGGTTGCAAGCCTAAATGTATAGACTGCACAATTTGTAGAAGTAATTGCTAACAAATTGCAAAAGGATTACAATCAACTGCAACTTGATTATTCTAAGGTAGTTGTAGAGATAAACATGTTGAAGCAGAAACTGTCATTAGTAGCTAGTACTTCATCCCCTCCTCTAGTGATCCCAACTACAGAATATGTTCCAGTGGATATAGAGCCTCTCCTTGTAAAGATTAGAAAGTTAAAGGAGGATAACAGGAGATTGAAGGAGGAAAAGGATAACAAGGTTAAAGAGGTGGTCACCAACTTGATCAAGAACAAGGTGATAAACATTTTGACCAAAGTTGATGAGGCTTGGAAATCCTACTTACAGTTGAGACCAGCCTATGAAAAGCGTGAGTCTAACAAACAGAGACTATTGAGATTAAAAAAAATGGTTACATAGAACTGAAAAAGTCAAAGAATTTATGAGGTGTGCCAGGTATGATTCCAATGCACCTGCTGACATACAGAAGGTGCTTAACATGTTGAAGTGTTTTCAGGACGTGGCCACTTTCCAGTTGAAATTTGATTCAATTGTGAAAGAGAGGTTGTGAGGTTTTGAAGGGTTGGACACTAAGTGGTTACCTCCCATCTTCGATGGTGATGGCAAAACAAAAGACTTGGACAAGTGGAGAAAGGAGATTGTAGACAATTTTTATCGATTAATTCCCACTTGTTGTGATGTAATTGCAAGTGATCCAACTATGAGTATGCAATTACTGAGCTTAGCATTGGACAATCTAAACACTCTTGAAAGGAATCTTTCTACGTTCTGTAACCACATAAAAAGTATGCTGGATGCCAGGTATGTTAGCCATAATGGCCAGATTGAAGAAATACTTTCATTCCCTTGGCCGATAGAGGAGACATACAATGAGTGGAATGACAAATATGGAATTGAGGATTAACAAGCTTTTGTTCTCTGTATCTATAACTATTTGAAATACAATGTATTCAATGTATTGGTTGTTTTAGACTTGGCAAATTTTGATAGAATAATAAGATACAGTCTTGCTAGGTGGCATAAATTTAGCAGTTTCATGTTGTTTTTAAATGGCTAATGCTTTGTTGCATGTATACGGTTATCTGTCTCCAAGTTGTGTGTGTTTTTTTCTGAATCTAAATAGCTCAGGGTTATTCAAGATTCTGGAACATTAAATGAATGAAGAAATGTAGATTGTGTTTATTGTTTATATCATAAAATACTCGTCATTCAATGAACATTTGATGGATGGTTCTAGTTGCATTCTAGAATGAAATGCACAGAACGCTAGGCTTGCGAACTTAAATCTTTAGAATCACCCTAAACCCTTAGATTTACAAAGATCAATGGTTTAGAGATTGTTGTGAGCTATCAATGTAGGATAGCTGTCAGACATGTACTAATAGCGACACATTGAAACTTGGCTTGATGTTTCATTTGCTAAAAAGGTCACTTCATAAAAAAAGCAAACTTTCTAGTTTCTACTTCTTATTGCTAAGTGATTTTATTTTTAAGTTAGAGCCGAGAGGATCAGCACACAGGGCATTGGGGAGATTTCATATTGCTCATTGCAGTACACCAGGGAGATTTCAGATTGCTCATTGCAGTGCCATTTCCAACAAAGTCGGTAAGACAAAACATAGAAACCCTAGGTTACATTTCATCATTTCTTAAAATCTTATTTTCTCAAACTTTTTTCTTAAAATCTTATTTTGTCAAACTTTGCATTTAGGGTTGAGAGACTTAAGAAAAATTTCACACTGTATAAGCATGTCTACCACCACTAGCAGACCAAACAAAGTTTTTGGGAAAGGCAGAGCTAGTATAGATAAAAAAATAGATTATTCTGAATTGCTTAAAACTTTAGGTTTGACTGATGAATACCATGATATTTATGATCCTAACATGTATGGTAGATTTACCTCAGAACTCATATTTTCATGTGAGAATAAGGTTGTCAAGAAAAGGAATGTTGATAGTATCAATGCACCATGGGTAATTGGATTAGGGCGCATGATGTTACATGAGGTTTTCCCTTGCCCAGAATTTATCATGGTCTGTGCCCACAATTATGATGGTAACAAAAGAGCAATTATAAATAAGGATACCAAAGAAGAAATTTTATCCATTAATGTAGAAGAATTTGGAAAAGTGTTGGGGTTTACAAGCCAAGAATTTGGAGATGTCCACATTGACCTAGAAAAGCTTGTTAGTGATTATGAAGTAGCGGATGAAAGGAGCAAAAATTCTTTCCTAAATAAAATAGTTGAAGAAAAAAACATCTTGAAAGATAACTGTAAGCCTCCTTATCCTTTGAAAATTTTTAAATCATGGGCTCAAGATACTATTTCCATGCTAGCATTTTGCCTCGGACTGGATAGCAATTGGGAAGTGGATGCAAGCCTCCTTGAAATGGTATGTAATATCCATTATGGTAATGGTGTACATGTCAAATATAAATTTATTGAGCACATTGTAGAATCCATGCATAAACAATTTTTAATGATTAAAGGAGGTTCCACCAAGACATTTAGGTTCACAACATACTTGTGCTATTTGTTTCTATTCAAATTTAGTGGAATGTTTCAGAACAACAAGCTTCAGATTTAGCCCTATAGCAATGCTGAGGAAAATAAAATGGCTCTAGTATATGATTGGACCACTAAGATAAGGATGCTTGATTCTTGAAGGAACTACAATCATTTTGTAGACTACTTTTTGGCTCCATTGCATCAAGCAATTACAAATAGTCTAATGCCTAGATTGCCTATATAATGTAGAGATTTCATTCAACTAGGAAAAGAAATACAATTGGCTGATTGGTACTTATTGGAAGAATATACTGTGCTAAGATTTTATGGATCAGAAGTAGAGCCATATAAACTTCCAATACATGTGACAGAAAGGGTTTTTGCATTGGAATATGTAAGGTAGATGTAGAGTACTAATGAACTACACTTTGCCAGTCAGCAAAAGAAGACCTTATTTCCTTCTTTACCTTTTTCATGTGGAGGGTTCACATTCGAGAGAAAAGCATTTAAGGTGGCACAAGATCTTTTGAAATTTTTTAATTTTGATGTTGTCTATCACTGGCAGTATGATCCATGTGACACCATTAAAACAATGATTGTGGCCAATAGGAATGCTACAAGTAGAATTCAACATCAATGTAAACCCTTGCTTGAAAACTTGAGAAACAAGGATTCCTGGGATGAGGTCAAAATTGCAATGGAGAAAACTGTTGCTGAGAAAGGTATTTCTTTTGAACAGTTGTTAGCATAAATTATGGCATTGCACTAGGTCCAAATTACAGGAGCACCAACAGAGAATGAAATTAGGAGGTACAACAATTTTAATAGAAAAAGTGATAAACCATTTATTAGAGAAAAAATGCCAGATTATCTAGATGATTCTGTTACTAAAAAATCTTGGACATGGTAAAAAATTGCTGCATTTTGGTCTATGAGGAAGGATCTAGGTGAACCGAGAACTGATGCAGACTATGGAGAAATCAATGAAGATGAAGAGTTTAGCAAATTGTGGAATATAGAGCATCCCAATGAATGTGAAGATGAAAAAACTAAAAGTGATAGAGATGATGAACCTGATGATGATAGGGATGGACAAAGCATTTACAAACCTGGTTTAAGTCAGAACACAAAAAAATCATATACTTCAAGAGCAGTCATAGTAAAAAAGTTGGGTTATCAAGGTGGTAGTTTGGGGTCCCAAGGACAAGGCATTTGGAAACCAATAGATGTAGTCATCACTACCAAAAAAACCATTTGATAAATGAGGACTTGGACCTAGATCAGTTGATAAAATACACCAAGGTCATACAAGTAGAACTAAAAGAATTGATTTTGTTACAGATTCAAATCCTAATCCTCATGGTCAGATGCAATCACAACTTGGACATGCCCATGGTGGAGAGGCTAGTGTGACTAGCATTACCACTAGTGGAGAACTTTGTCAACATGTGCTACAACAGGTCCAACAACAAGTTACACACAAGAGGACACCAATACAAGATACCACACAAACACTCAGTGATCAAGGGACATAGAAGAGACAAAGGATTATGGTAGGTCCAAGTCCAACTACTAGTTCCACTACAAAGGAATTATTTCCAGGCACTCCCCCAGTTAGTGTGGCTATAACAAAAATTACAAGTACTCCTATTCCTTCACCATTCAAGTATTCCCGTATTCCTATGTCCCCGAGTTTTGATTACATTCAAGAGTTTTAAAAGAAATCAGAATTGTATAAAAAGGATAAGAAGCAACTGATGGAGAGTGTGTCTGTTGTAACTTTAGACCTTGCAACAACCATGATATTACCCACATTTGACACAAATACAGAAATCATGGAGTACACATTTGTTGTTCCCATAGTTCAAAATAAACTAGAAAATCAAATGGATCGATCTGAATTTTAGGTGAGTAGTTTGCAATTTGATTTTTCTGGGTTAAAAAATAATGACAAAATTAATATATCAAAGAAGAACAATGAATTGGTGTACACATCATTGCTAAAGCATGATAGAGAGAAAAAAAAGAGTTGCAAAATCAAATAGAAAAATTACAGGTAGATTTAGCAAATGAGAAAGCAAAGATGAAAGCAACAGATAACAAGACCAATGAATTAGAAAAAAGAATAAAAAAATCTACCTCTACATCAACAAGCAAAGAGGATAAACAAACAGAGGTGTAATTGAATGGACTGAAGCAAGAGTTAGATGAGATAAAAAAGAAATATAGTGAGGAAAAATCCACTTCAGAAAAATTAAGATAAAGCATTGGGAAAGCAAATGAACAGTGGGAACAAAAATTGGAGAAAGAGAGGCAAAAAAATGGAACATTGGCCGCACAGCTTATGGAAGCAAAAATTGAAATAAAATCTTGTCAAAAAAAGTTAACTAAATTTTGTAGACAAACAATCAGGCACATGAAACAAAAGATTTGGGAAGAAATAATGCAGAGTTTTGATCAATTGTGTGAATTCTTTCAAGTCATTGATGCCATGAGACTACATTTTGATAAGCTAAGAAAATATATAATGGACAACACAAATCTGCAACTATAGGCAGAAGGGAAATCTGCAAATCAAGTTCTAGAAACAGTCTACAAAGCCAGTGACAATGAACTGATTTCAAAAGGCATTACTAATTGGATTGAACCTGCAATGAAGGTGACATCTATCATTAAAAAGTGTTCAAGAATGTGTGAAACAACAAAATTTGTGATTTAGGCTGCAACAAAGATTAAGAAGGGGGATGAAAAGGTAAGGAACTTGACAAAGCTTGTTTTGCCATAGGGTTTTGACACAAATGACCGATTCATTGGAAAGGATAATTTTAGAAAGAAGATGGAGGATGCAAGGAAGATTGATTTGGACCAGTTTCTTGGGAACCCAAATGAGGCAAACTTTTTGGATTTCATCAAACAACTGATACTCTTGAATGTATATTTGGCTAAAACATTCAAGTCAGACCCAGGATCCAAATTGAAATTCGATCATACATTGTTAACAAAAATTCAAGTCAGACAACATCAGCTAGAAGAAATGACAATTCCACCACTTGAATAGTGGAATTTGTTAAAAAAACTGTTAGAATGATTTGATATTGATATTATGAGTTTCAACTTTCTGAGCTCCAACTCAGCTCTGTACAGAGTTGTCTTTGACTCTTGAGCAAGATTTTTCATTGCCTCTATGTACTCTTTCATTTAAAAATCAATAGAAAATTCAAATTCAGTAATGTGTTGATGTTTAATTATCTGTATTATTTAATTTATCAATTGAAAATAAACTCTAGTTTCAACTACTAAATACACATTCAACAATTCTTGATGTTCATTGTTCTATATCCTACTATTGTTAATATGTTAAATTAATTTTATTTACCATATCAAATCAAAAACCAAACTTCTACTTTACTAAAAATTTTATGTTTTATGCACAAATAAACTTTAGCAAGGAAATATTAAGCATTAAATTGAATGATGAATCACTGAGTACACGTAAAACTTATCAGTATGACACAATTAAAATATGAAATAATTAATAATATGTTAATGTATTCAATTTGATTCACAATTTCAAGGAATACAAATTTAAAATATCATCAACTATAGTTTTGGAATATAATTCATGAAATGTAGTATAAATACCTAAAAATTACTAATTCACTTCCATTTCCCAAATTGAGTCAGGGTCCTCAAACTGACGTTCAGAAAAAGAAAAAGAGTCATCTTGATTCTGAGTCTGGTCTTCATTTTCTTTGTCTTGATTCTGAGTCCCAAAGTCAAATTCATCTATCATTGTGTCACTGTCATTTGTCCCACCACTACCAGTGTTTGAACTTGAAGAGTTACACAACCCTCTTCTTTCACATATGGACTTCTAGATTGTAAGTGCCCTTTCATAAGGAAAAGTTTTGACATTGTACGCACTTCCTAAAACCCTCAAGTAATTTTCCTAATTCTTGTCTAGTTTGTTTCTTATCTTTGATTTCAAAAACCCCAATGCACTGAAAACTCTCTCATCTTCCACCGAACCCAATATCATTGTTTGACATAAATCAATAAGTTTGAAATATTCTGATATCAAATCATGCAATATTTCACTCTGACCCAAGTTTTTCCAGGCCTTTGTTATTGATCTCGTTTGGAAGGGATTCTCCATGGCATTAAACTGGTCTATCATACTTCTTGCAAACCAAGTACATTGTCCTTTAAGCTTATTTCCATCTATAATTCCTTCTATTTTTTGTCCATTGCATTCTACACTTTTTCAAAAGTGTGCGGTCAACGTAGTTACGTTTTGATGAAAAAATCTTGGGCTATCTCGGCGGCCTTGAACCCAAAATTAAGGATACACAATAGACATGGCATCAAGTATTTCATCTTGAGGGAATCAATTATAAATCTTTGTTGAAAGATTGTTTGCAATTTCCTTCAAATTACTACTAACAGATTTAACAATGCCATCAAAATCATCCTTTCTAACAGGTACTTCTCTGATAGAGCGCCTGACTGTATTACAATGGTGCATTGGTATCTCAAATCTAGGTACAAAGACACATAACTCCCTGCTTGCATTAAATTGTAAATAATTTTCATGATGATTCAAATCTATAATTATCTGCCACCTATAAAAATTTGGGCTTTGAGAAGTTAGATCTAGATATAGATTATTGAGGGCCATGCATGTCATTCTACGTAGTTTTCTATACTCATAGATATACATAGTTCTATCTTGGGCTTTCTTCACAAGATTGTTCATTTCATCTAGCATGGGGAGAAGACTAGCTAAAGTTAAGAGTGTCTCTATATCGCTTAACCTATGTAAGAGGTCAGGAGCTTTGTCTACTGTGTTGCGATGCTCATACATTGTTCCAATCAAGGATGGATATATTGAAAGAACTTGTTGAGCTGGTCCATGCAAGGAGATCCATCTGGTATCAACATCCTTAAGAAGCTTGTTTCCTATTGTTATTCTCTTAGCAAAATTTTGAAATTCTGCAAAGTGTTTGGGACTTTGGCAAAAGTATATGTGGAGCTCACGGACTAGATTTTCAACTTTTGATACTGTAGGAAATTTGCTTACAATTTTAAATGCTAAATTCATTCTATGGGCCATGCAATGAATGGCAAGCATGTATGGTGCACAAGTAGTTTGTAATTTTGTGCAAAGACCAATCCTATGACCTTGCATTACTGCAGCTCCATCAGCTCCTACACACACCAACTTTTTGGCAATTGTCAAGTCATCCATACTTGCAATTTGATTCAAAGACTTCTTAACTAGTTCAAATATATGTTGTGATGTTGAACTATCCTTCATTTTATGAACACATAATAGAGAAGCTCGGCGTACATGTTCTTTTATAGTATACACATACATACAGACCCAAGAAGTATTATCTACCACAGTAACTTCATCTAAAGATAATGCAATAAAGTTTGACTCTTTTACATTCTCCTTTAAATCTTGCTTTTCCACTATAGTGAGATAGTTTGCCCATTCCCATCTAGCATTTATTGACCAATGTGTGCTAGGATAGTGTGGAACACTCAAAAAAGATAATAAATTACTATACTCTGGGTAGTTTGTCATAGGACACCTTCTGGACAAAATATGAAAAACAACACTCATCTGAACAGTTTTTCCTAGTTGTGCTCCTTCCATTACTTTTCCAAATTGAGCCTTGATTGTACCTCCACTTGCAGCAAGCTTCGTCATTCTTTTCTTATGCTCATCATATTCCATAGCATACTTCACATGAAGACATTCTTCCTTTGATTTCCATCTCACTACTGATGTTTCCTTTCCATCTATGATTTGTTTTTCATAAACTTTACCTATATGCTTTCCTATAGTGTCAAGCTTTAGCTGCAATTTCTTATCTCTTTTACATTTCCAACTACAAATCACACACTTGCATTCTATTGGTTGTTCATCTTTGTTTGCTTTCTTGACTAGTTCAATGAATGGGTAATGTATACACCTAAAATTGGCATGACTCCGCTTAAATAAATATTTTAAATATTTATTTCATCCTTCGTATGCTTCTATCAATAAATAAATAAATTTATTTATTTTTGTGGTTCACTTCCTCTCATTTAATTAAATAAACACATTTATTTAATTAATTAAAATCACTTACACCAACTTCATTCTTCTAAAATAATTAAATAATTTTAATTATTTAATTAAAATCTCTTATTCTTCCAAATTTAAATACAATCAAAAATCCTCACAAAAATAAAATATATTTTTATATATTTTATTTATTCCTCTCAATTATCTGTAAAATAATTAAATAAATTCATTTATTTAATTATGCTTTCTATCTCTTCGAAAAAAAAAAAATTTCTTCCAAAAATAACCTTCCTCTTGTCACACAAAAGCAAAACTCTGAGTTACAAAAGCAAAATCAGTTTTAAAACATCTTCAAAGCAAATCTTCTCTTAAATTAGAAAAAGAAATTCTAATTTAAGAAAATCAAATCTCATCCTCATCAAGAGAGGAGTTAACTCAACAAACCTGCTTTTCAAGTGACATGTGTCCTTCCATTTGTTGCACGTTCCTCAACAATCCTCCTTCGTTGATTCCTTCTTTTCTTTTCAACCATTGATCTTCCCTCACTCTCTTCTATAAATACAACCTTCTTCTCTTCATTTCAAATCAAGATTTTTGTGTAAACTTATGTTGCAGAGATATCGGCGCACCTTTGGCACCCCTACTCCCATTTTTGTATTTGAAGCTCATCTTCAAATACATAAGTATCACAGCCATTCTTCCTTTGTCATCTTCAACAAGCAAGCAAGCAACTAGCTTCTGAGGGCTTCACAATTAAGATCAATGAAAGATAGGTGAACTACGGAAGGCGAAAGGTAAAGGTGCAAGGTATTATTTGTTATTTGTTTTAATCTCCTTTTATCTTTAGATTCTGTAGATGTTAGGGTTTTTATAATCTTATTGATTAACCTATTTTCCCCCTCACACTTTGACACCCAATCAAGCTAAAAATTCCTTGACATTTCCCACTCACACCCCAGTTTTGAATCTTTTGATTTGCCTTTTCTTTTCTTATTGCCAACATCATCTACATCGCCAACATTTTCTTTTTCATCCAAGTCAATTATCTCAATCTGGCTAATCAGGGTATCCCTTGGATAATCTTCAATGGTATTGACATCCTCATTCTGGCTAACCAGGGTATCCCTTGGAACATCTTTTGCGGTATTGTCATCCTCAGTCTGGCTAACCAGGGTATCCCTTGGAACATCTTCTGTGGTATTGCCATCCTCATTCTAGCTAACCAGGGTATCCCTTGGAACGTCTTCTGCGGTATTACCATCCTCATTCTAGCTAACCAAGGTATCCCTTGGAATACCTTCTGCGGTATTGTCATCCTCATTCTGGCTAACTAGGGTATTCCTTGGAACATCTTCTACGGTATTGTGCCATCCTCATTCTGGCTAACCAGGGTATCCCTTGGAATATCTTCTGTGGTATTTCCATCCTCATTTAACTCAATGGCAATCCCACCTTCTGGTGGTGGTGAGGTATTGTGAATGGCTTCTTCATTATTATTTGGTGCAAGAGTTGATGGTGTAGCTCCATCTTGATTTGATGGATCAAAAACATTGCCAGTTCCAAAGTAAGACTATATACTAACTCCACCTTTTCTATGTTTTTTTGGCCTCCCAGTCCCTTCACCACCCTGAGGAGTCTTACCCTTGTCAGACTTGTGGCTTGACATCTTGATCTCCCACTTCGAATAAAAGCTAGAAAAAATGTCTTCTTGTTTAAGAAGGACATACTCATAGAATATAGATCCCATTCCCTACTAAATATCTTCTTTAAGATTGAATCAAGAATGGAAGAGGGATAAAGCCATAAAGAAATCTTAAAACACTAATACTATGAAGAAATGATTACTCACCTTTAAGTTTAGGTTTTCATTGACTTGTTATTCACTAATGCATGAATGCATGTGTTGTAAGTTTGTAACTTTGCCTATGATCAACTTCAAGGTGCCAACTCCAACTTCCAAAATCTGAATTGAGAGCTCACAAGTCACAAGTTCAGAATTGAACAAAATGTGTAAGAATAAATTAGAGTTTTGATTGTATTTATATCATTCCATATTTGGCGAATTCTACGAGAATTTTGTATGGTATATCAAAAAGATTTGGCGAATCCTGCGTGATTATATAAGGAATACACTTAAGTGTTAGTGAATCAAACATCAACAGACTACATACATTGAAATTTCCAAGGTGAATATGGCCCTAAGATTAGCATGGAGGTGTCATGCAAATTGGCGAAATGGCCCCTCATAATCAACTACTTGTAAATTTTAATTGGCAAAATGGGCCCTCACATGCAGTAGCATGTAATGGGGTTGGTGAAATGGGTCCTCACACGTAGCGACCATTTAATGGAGTTGGCAAAATGTGTCCTGATACACAATGTTGTTTTAATAGTATTGGCGAATATATAGGTGATTTAGTACTTGCTTCTGAAATTCCAAACGAAAATATTAGTCGACCCATTTGAAACGCATAGTTTACTATGGTGAAAATCTTACTTCATTGATTCTCATAAAATAAATCAATGGTGAATGGATATGGATTTGACTGATAATACATAAAAATCAAGCGATTTGACCACCCTATTGGATGTGATTTATTCAACAATTCTGACTTGGCCGATTGGTGATATTCGCCAATTGGTGAATATTCACCACTAAAAAAATCCCTGACTCTAATCTTACAGAGTCTACCCTATTTGGGTAAGCAAGGGTGGACAAGTTTTCTTGAAGCCTATTACGTATAGATGAATTGGAGACTCAGGGTAGGGGCCTAAATCTCCCTACCTCCTGGTGGGACGAAGCAAAAGAGCTTGGGATAGTAAGCTCAAGTTGGCTAGGCTGAGAGGATTACAGAAAAGCAATCCACAAGCCCCAACTGCTAATATAGTTATTTTAATTGTGCTTTTTAATTAGTATATGGAAAGATGTTATCCCCCCTCCCATAAGCATCTCCCAAATATACAATTACATCCCATTATAGATTAGAATGGCACATGTGAACACAGTGACCAAACACATTATCCACCTAACATAGCCATGAGTAAATGTTGCTCTCTCTATCCCCTCCCTCTCTAGTGAGATCCCTTCCTAAAGAATCTACTCCTGGGTTAGTGGGCCCCTCCCATCTATTGTCAAAGTTGACCTAAACACTTCTCGTTCCCAACTCCCATTCTCTCTAATCCATCTTCCCCCAGGCATATGTAAGGGATTCATTCCTAATCAAGGCTTCAGTTGTCTCCATCATGATTCATTGGAATGGAGGGAGGATCGATGTGGGCAATACCTTAGCCTTCAATCTCTTACTTGGTGGCTCTGGTCCTAGTTCCAATCTCTTCTATCGAGAAGGAAAGATGAAAAAAGTTTCAGAAGGTGTGTTTCAATTGAAAATGAAAGCAGGATGGACTCTGGCCAACAAAAGATAGAAGTAATGGGTGGGTGGGCCTGAATCCATTTAATCACTCATTCTCTCATAATGTTGGAGCAAGGAAGAATGGGTTGGGCTCCTACCCCTTAGTCACTCGAATTCTTGGTCATTAGATCCATCCCTAACCCCTTATTCCCAATCTAGAAACTCCTATCATTAAATGCAATAATTGTATCCAATCTGTATCAGTCATTAGCCCCGAGGTGGGTGGAAGGTATTAACCACCCACCTAGATATCTCCCAGGGAACATTAGCCCACCATCCTGGGCTATAATTCTCTCGAGGGTGGCCCAAATAATATATATTCCCTGGGCCCCCAAGGAAATAGAGTTTTGTTGTTTTGGAAGGTAAGGGAAAACCCTTAGAAGGTAGAGGGACCCACCTACCTTCATTCAAGGAATCAAGTCTTCCAGTACCTATCCTCTCCAATCCCACCTAACTTCTTGAACCTCATTATGCTTTCTTGTCCTTGCCATTAACAACCATACCTTCTAGCCTTATTGACAAGTCAGACCCCACCTTGGCTCGCAGCTTTTAGGTGGGAGTAAGAAATCTTTTTTTTCCCTACTAGAGGGGTCGTGCTCAAGATGAATGGAAAAATCCCCTTCTATGGATTAGTGGCTAGGAATAAAGAGTTATCTCCTACCTCCATGATATTAGTGAATTCAGAAAGCCAGTGCTGCCCACCTGTCCTTTATGTTATCAGTAACGTCTTGCCCAACCCAAGAATCTTAATGGTAGCTGATGATTGATCATTTGTTATCTTTCACTCACATCCATTGGTTCCCACTTGGCTCAAGGAGATCTGCCTCCTAGTTCATTCTTCTCTCTCAACTGGGGAAGAAAGACTTATTTGAGTGGCCCGCCTACCTTGATTCTATAACTAGTACCATAAGGAAGGTGGTAAAGAAGGGCTCCTAGTATTGGCTCCTAAACCCACCCGGGGGTGGAGGTAGCAAAAATTTCATTCATGAGTCTCAATCCTAGTCCCATTATTCCTCCCCATGTAAGTCAATCCGCTCATCAAGATGACAACCCGTATCTAGTAATTAGTGAATTTTTTATTAGCTTGGGTTGAGTGGACCAACAACAACAATAATATACCCCCATGAAGGCCCAACAAATAGAAATAATCTACTAAATCAGTGGGGCTTGGGTAACATTAGTCTTCCACCCAGTTATCTCCCTCTCACCCTCCATAATATAAAAGGGGGGCCCACCCAACCCCAATAATGTCATTTCATAAACCTCCCGAGGGGTCAACTATAGCTTCCCACCCAACTATATCCACCCCCACCCCTACCTCTCCCTCCCACCTGACCCCCTTGGGAGGTATATGTCATTGGTTTGCCCACTGAGCCATAGAAAAGGGGGGCTGAGGGTTTTCCTAGAACCCTCAGGAGATAGCAACTTTCTATTTTATGGGGTGGGTGGGAGGCTATAGTTGGCTATTCCACCCACCTGGTGCCCTAGATTTAACCACCCACCCACCCCTATAATTTTCCCCAGCCCGACCCCCTAGGAGGTAGATACCGAACTTAACCCCCCACCTTGTAGGGTGAGAGCTCATAGTCCCCCACCCAACCCCAACAACTAATCAGGGGTGGGTGGGATGCAATAGTTGGGGGGGCAGGTGGGGGTGGCCCCCTTGGGAGGTAGATTAGTTCTTGTGGGAGGATAATGTTGGGAAAATCCCCAGACTTAACCTCCTGGGGGGACCACACATGGGCCCATATCTTCCATTAGGGGTGGGAGGCATAACTGTCGCTCCTTCGTACATCAACATTGATCACCCTATCTATAGTAGGGGGCACTCAACAGGATGAGTAGCTAATTAGAATGAGTTAAAAAAGGATCCAGTTGCCCATAGGGAACAACAGAACCATGAGACACCCCCTACTAAGAATTTGGTGATTCAACATGCATCAATGGCTACAATAAGCAATGACCAATCCACTGGTTCCTAGAAAGATGAAGACATATATTGATTAGAAGCTAGTGGTTCACGCTTGTATCACATCAAATCAAATTGGTAAATAGTTTGGATAGGGGTCGGTTGATGCACCAAACTCAATTTTCTTGGGAGCCCCCTCACCTGAACTATAGCTCCACCAACTCGTGGGGGATGAAGGTTGGCACAGTACCATGGAAAAGGAAGCAGTGACTATGCATCACTCCTTGATGCTAGGTGTTGGGCAAGTTAGACAAAGCTTGTAGCATATCCCTTGCATAGCTAAATTCATGGTATGAATGTATTAGTATGTGCTTCTACTAATCTTCCCTTGCTCATGTAGATCAGCACTAGCAGCCTCTACGTTCAAAGAACCTATAGTAATAGCTTTGAGGAGCTGGGACATCTCCTCCTAGTTGACATAAAGCTAAGCTAATTATTCTCAAATTTAGTCGAGTTGCTCACCCATCTGTCAGTGATGCACCCAAGTTGGGTGGGAGGAGGAAGTAACGGGGGAAACCTTTAGGAGGTCACCAACTGTACATGTGGGGTTGGATGGGGGCATAGGCCTCCTCCAATGTCTCTCTAACGATCCTCTCAGTTGACAGTCTTTCCCTAACTACTACCTCCCAAAACTACAACTACAATAAAATAGAGGGCCTCCCACCAACAAATTGAGAGGGAATTTTATGTATAGATGTTGACCTTTCATCAAAGTTTCAATCACTAGATTCTATATGTAACATGCCTAGGGTTGGGAGGGGACAACTACTGCATTACTTCCCCCCACCAACTATAGGGATGGGTGGGCCCCCCCACCTCCCCAATAATAATTGTAGATTACTTAAGGTGGCGATGCTTTCATTAATCCTAAACACCTAAAATTCTTGGACTTGGGCGAGCTTGATCAATTCATAGATAAATCAATATATGGGTTTCCTTCCATATCTTGATTGAGATGATCCCAATGTGACTTCACAAGAAAGAATATATTATTTTTCAGCCATGTTAGGCCAAATCATTGGATCACCAATAGAAATAGTTTATGTGGAGATGGGGATGGGCATATAGAGTAGCTGAGGTGGTAGTACTACTAGTAGCAACAGTCCTAGCTACTCAAGAAGTAGCATCCTCTCCAATCCAAGGACCCTAGCCATCTCGAAAGGGTTGATTTACAAGGTAAGAGCCAGGTGTAGGAGTGGAGCAAACAACACCAATTGACCCCATGGATTTAGTTATAGTTCCTATTCCACCTTTATTTAGTTCTAGTTACTGACCCAAAACCACCTCTTTTTGCTAAGATGTCGGTGATGAGCCATATAATTGACTCATCTATTTCATGTTATTTTTGCTCTTAAAAACTTTCTCAGACACTTTGGCATATATAATTACATATTATTATAATTATGTTTGTCTTTTGGTTAGATTATGCACATGATTAGTGTTGGGAATTGAGGTTTCTCGACCTTGGTAATTCCTTGCATTATTTTTATTGTATTTATTTATTCATTGCCTATGTTGTAAATTAATTGTAAATTCCATATTGTCATTTTGTGGGATGTGGCATAGTGATGTGTCATCTTACATGGAAGATGACAACTTGTAATTTTGTCCTCACATGAGGAGATAGGTGTCCCACTTTGTGGTAGGAATATTTTGCCATGTGTCGGCATCTTGGATGTTGTGTAAGGGAATATTGACTGTAACGGTCATGACAGATTCCTATGGCAAAGTTATGACATGTAAGAGTCAGAAATAGGAGATTCTATGACAGGTGAAGACATGTGTCAAAGAGCATCTTTGGGTGCCCCAAGGTGGACTATGACATGTTGTAAGAGAATATGCTATTTATAGCCTATGTATGACAAATTCTCTTATAGCTGTAAGTTGTAACTGCTATGACAGATTCTATGATGGTCGTAATAGTTGTAAGAGCATATGTTATAGACCATTTTGGAAATAGGCAACCTCTTTGGGATGGGGTCTGTGGACAAGTGTCAGAAGCATATTGCAATGTTGACCAAGAGTCCATAGGCATGGGTTTTGGGCCATGAGGCCAAGTTGGATGCCCATTCCAAGATAGAGGCAATTTTGCCTTGGATTTTCTATATAAACTGGTGCTTGGAGGAGAAGATGTACTACAGGTTTTACAAGAACTGTTATGCTGCCAGATCATCTCTAGATACAAGTGTCGAAGACTCCTACAAGAGCATTGGCTCTAATTTGTATTGTAACCTCATTGTTTACGTAATAAAGTTGAGCAGTGTTTTGGAGTGTGGGGTTTTTTACCCTTAAGGGTTTTCCCCACATATATCTTGTGTCTCTCTTCTTCTCTCATTCTTCCTTCCTTATGTGTGTGCTGCAATATCTCATGTTAATGGTTTAATGTTGCTGTAATAGTTAGGATAAATTTGAATTTACACTCTCCTCCCCTCATTAGATTAGTGTAGGAAGCGATTTCTGCACACCTATCTTCCTTTCAGTTGGTATCAGAGCCTGGCCAGTTTTTGGTTCCAGCTACTAGGTAGGGGTTTTATTAGCTAATCTTAGGTTGAGTGGGAGTCTTGTGTAGAGTATTATGTATCTTGTTGTAGCAAGGAGATGGCAACCACATCTAGAAGGTTAGAGGTTGAGAAATTTGATGGCACTAATTTTGAGTTGTGGAAACTCACGATGGAGGACCTACTTGTTGATCGTGACCTATGGGAAACCATTGATGGCACTAAACCTATGGCAATGTCACAAGATGATTGGGACCTCAAAGATCAGAAGGCTAAGGGTCTCATTAGACTTTGTTTAGTTGACTCTGTTCTATTGAACATCCATGAGGAGAAGACCGTGAAAACTCTTTGGAAGAAGATGGGAGATGTTTATCAGGCCAAGTCCTTGGTCAACAAGCTTTTTTTGAAAAATAAGCTATTTGCTCTGAAGATGGAAGATGGAGGATCTGTTGTGGACCATATGAATGCTTTCAACATGATCATTGTACATTTGACATTTGTGTGTGTGAAGATGGAGGAGGATCGGTGTATGACCCTACTTTTTTCTTTGCCGGATTCGTGGGATCATCTTGTGATGGCTATTAGAAAAATGACATCCACATTCACAATGGAAGAAGTGTTGATAACTGAGAGGGGGGGGTGAATCAGTTATCCTAATTATTTCTTCTTTTGAACTTTCTTATTAATCAATGCAGCATTGAATCAAACAAACAAACATTACATGAAATGAAAAACACATGACACAGTATTTTTGATGTGGAAACCCTGTTAAGGGAGAAAACCACGGGGTGATTAACCCAAAGATTATTCTCTGTTAGAAGAATAAGGAATTACAAAATGGCACTTGCCAATTAGGGCTCACTGCCCGAGCACACTGCTCACAAAGAGGCCCACTGCCTACAAGGAGACACACTGTCTACAAAGTGATAAGAATCACAGTCTTGAACTAATTGGAAGCATCTACATATGCTGGAGTTCAGTTCCGGTTAGGCTCAGTACACTGATCTGCTGCACTTCATCTTTCCTCTGTTCTTTATTCTGCTATCCTTTCACATACCGGATCTTTCTTACTACTTCTGCTCTGTTCTACACTTATTCGCATACACACTCACACAATTACCATCTTCACAACTAAATCCATCCTCTATATATATCCGCACTAGTGATTTCATTATCTTTCTAGTCGGCACCCGGAATAATCTATCTTCTCACAAACTCTGTTCTGTCGGCTGAATCATTGCATATCAAGTAATGCGGATCATACATATACTTGTAGATGTCATTCATCATATCGGCCAAACATGATTCATGCCTTCACAACCTTTACCATCAACAGTAACACATCCGGAAAATAGTCTGATACTCTGTCAGTCAGTTCTTCCTCTGTTCTCACTGTCTCTCAGGAATCCGGTACTCAACTATTCATATCTTTTTCTTGGTTCATCACCGGAGGCTAAATCCTTGGAATATACTACTCAAGGTAGTCCTCTTGACTTCCCCAGATCCGCACTACACCAAGACACTTCCTCTGAGAGATCCAGACCAATCTGTCAGACCTTGCCACATGCTCTGTTCTTGTTCACCGGACCACAACAATGTTCATTCTGACTTCCGGTAGAGACACACCATGACTTGCGGATGTGTGGAATGACCTTTGTTGCCATCAATGACAACAACCATGAATCCATATAGTGTCTCTTGCCAACAATCTCCCCCTTTGGCATTGATGGCAACACTTAGTGAAAAATGACTAAGTGTTTACACTATGCTCCCCCTTGGCTGATGCTCTATCTTTATATACAATTTCTGGAACTCCCCCTTAGTTGGATTCCTCATTTTTCACTGCTCCTCACTCCCCCTTTGACATCAATGGCAAAGGGTAGGGTCCGCACACTAAAATTTTCAAAAAATTTCTATACATAGCCACATATTTACATACTCACATAAACTGAAGAATGTCTGCAAAAGATGTCTTCAGTTGGATCAGTTCTGTAGCCCAACTTTGCTTCATTCTATCCAAAATTGAAATGTGACCACTCAACAAAAATGTAAATGCATCTGCCCTTTTTAGATCTTTCGGATCACTTGTCTGGGCTGTGATTTGAGCTTCTGCTATGGCCTCATGCATGGCCTCTAGCTTAGGGACAATTAACCCCCTGAGCTCACTCAACCTGCTTATTCTATTTTTCCTTTCCTTCTCCAGTTTCTTGATTTCACTCAAGACTGCAATAGTCTGACATTCTTGATTTGTTATAGAGGAAGAAAGAGGATCAAAACTTTGAGACAAGCTTAGTAGTGTGTCCTCTTGCGCTTTTATTTTCTTCTCAATGTCCACTGTTACCTTGGACCAGGAGATACAAAATTTGTATATTTCACCGCCATCCTTAAGAGCATTTTCTAAGCTCTTTATCCCAATGTTCATGTTTCTCCTATCATTAATGATCAAACCCTGAACCTCAGAGAACCTTTTATCCAAAAACTCTTTCCGGACCTTTTCTTCAGCTGATTTTTCTAGAGATTCAAAATGTGTACTAACACTGCTGACTAAGGTTTTGAGATTACCGGAAGAGGAGGCTGTGGGATCCTTCTGAAAAGATGGCATGATCTTTTCCAGCACTCCAGATGCTACCTCCATAAGCTCATAGTCTTTCATGTGAGATTTCAGTAGTTTCTCTTTGACTTTCTCAGTTGCAAATGAGGCTATTTTCATTGTTTGTACCGGTGACAAAGAGTCAAAATCTAATGGTCCTTTTAGCAGGTCCGGTTCATCAATTTCTATAGTAGCTTTTGTCAAGAATTCTTGAATAGTTTGTGCAGTGTCTCTTGCCGGAGATAGATGTTTCTTCTCTTCTACAGTTTTGTCCTTTGGAATCTTTTCTCCTTCCTTACTCTTACCACTTTCAGTTGTGGTTTTCTCTGTTGGGGTCTTCTCTTTCTCTGCATCCTTGGTGCTGTCAACCTCTTTTTCTTTAACTGCTGCTTCTTTCTCCTGTAGTTTCTCTTCTTCTTGGGATCCAGAGACTGTAGGGGAAACCGGAGGAGAGATGTTAGTCTGTTCAAGGCCCACTTCTTCCGGAGCAGATGATTCCAAGTCCACAATTGTTTCTGCACCTAAGTCCTCTACAACAGGAAGATTAAACCTTTTGAAGGTTTTCCAGAGAATCTCTTCAGTGTCCTTGGCTACCTTGTCAGTCTCACCAAGCATGAGTTGATTCATCCTGGCTTTACTTCTGAACTCATCTTTGCAGTCTTTGAATATTATGTTCATTGTCTTGGGATCAATTTGAGGATATAGCTGAATAGCTATCTGCTCCCGGATCTCAAGATCTTTTGCCTGAGCATTATTCTTTCTTATTTCTAATTCCTTTTCTAGGCTTTTAGGAATTAGAGATATGATCTCAATGAAAGCCTTATTGTATATGTACAGATACTTGATTGTGGCTTCCTGCAGAATCTTTTGGTCAGCCTCATTGTAGTCATCATAAAATTCAGTCATTGGTTGAAGGTTTCCATCCACCGTAACTGACTTGATTACACTCTAGAGACAGAGTGGGCTTTTCAACAAATACCTCTGCCATTTCATCCTTGTCTTGGCCTGTGGAGGGTTTACCAGATCCTTTCTTGTTCTGCTTCTTTATTTCTTTTACTCCCTCATCTGACTCAGTTTCCTCTTCATCCTTTTGGCTTTCATAAGCCCTTGTGGCTTTTGTCTTAGATCTTTTACTGGATGCCTGGACTTCCGGTTTTGAACTTTTGGTTGTGGGAGGTGCAGATCTTTTTGATGATCTGGTCCGGGTGGAAGTTTCAACCGGAACACTTTCTTTACTTTTCTTTTCTTCCTCAGCCTTTCTCCTCTTTTCCCGGCTGGCATCAAGTGCCTCTTTTGAGATGCCTAGGCCTTGAGCAATATGCTCTACTTCTTTTCTTACCTTCCTCTTTATCTCAGGTTCCCTGAGTTCTACATGGATCTTTACACTCAGTTCCTCAAAGGTTCCAAACCTTTCTGCCTTTAGATCTTTGGGCTGACTTAGCATGTGTTGAACATGCAGCTCCACTATCTGTTCATCCACTTCATACCCCATGGGCATGATCCAGACAGTCCTTGGCTCCACTGCCTCCATTAGGCACTGATCAGTGTCCACCATAAAGCACACTGAGTCTTTGTATTTTTCAACAAGAGACTGGGGAATTCTTTCTCTTGCTTGCATCATGCTTTGGAATTTTTTTAAGTATCCCCATAGGGCTATATTTCTTTCTTTGGCATCCCCAAGCCCATGTAGATAGTCTCTTATCTGGACTGCAACAGGTTTGTCATTCTGCCATGCCCATCCACTTGATCCGGGCAGCTCATTCATGAAGTAGAAAAATAGACATAATATAAGAGTACCATACTTAAAGGAATTCTTTTTGTCCTTCTTGATTTTCTGTATATTTTCCATTAATTGGCTTAAGAGCAGTTCGTAGAGATCATATTCTGCATTCTTCTTTAGCATTTCATAGGCAGTATACACTGCAGTTCCGGATACAGAATTCTCCCTGCTGGAGTGATAGATCTTGTATCCTATTATCATGGACGCATACTTGATATCTGGATCAGAAATATCTTCAATGGTCATTGCCCTCTTATCAAATTTTGATCCGGTGGCCTCAGTTACAATGTTATTTTTGACAGATTTGAGGATAGGTATCCCTCCGGAAGAGTATAGACCAGTTACTGCTCTAATTGCCTCTTTTGTGATCTTGCAGGGTCTATCCAGCCATAGGAAGTTGTCATGCATCCTGCTCAGTACATACCGGACCCATTCATCTTCTTCAAAGCAGGGGAAATGAATGAATTGATCAAATTGTTTCTTCTTGATACCCTTATACTCTGGTTTAAGCTCAAAAGCATTGTCTATCAGTTGTTTGTGATAGAGATCTCTCAATTTGAATTCCCCAAATTCCTCAATGCTTGCATGTATGTAAACCCTAATGTCTTCTGTGTGTAAAACTCCGTGAGGAACACTAGAAAATGCTCCTAAGGGATCTACCTCCAATGACTTGTATGGATGTTTCTTAAATTCAGGTCGGGGCCTATCTAAGATTTTTACTATATTTGGAGTAGCCATTTCTTCAAAAGATTTGTAGCAAGATATCGAAAGTGGAAAATACCTTTTGCGTCTTCGGTTGCACGGAGTAGCTGGATTGATTTCTGTATGTAATGACTTCGGCAGGAGATCTTCGGTAAACTTGATGAATTTTGTTGTAGAGCTCCGCTTTTTGCTTCTTCTTGGATGTGGAATGATCAAGTGATTGTTGAGAAATCCCTTATATCATTTTGCAAACCCTAATATCTGTTTGCAATAAATGCTTCACCTATATTATTCCAGTTTGCCTTGTTCGGATAGCTTGGAGTATCCCGGATCAGTCCTGATCTATGAACATCATGCGGATCTTTCAATCATGAATAAATCGAGATGACACATTACAAGAACATCCCAAACATTTTGTCCAGTCCGCAGAGTAAAATAATGTACTTCCGGATCTCTCCGGACCCTTTTGTAGTCCTCTGTCATTCCAGAGCATCTCCCAGAACAGGTCTTTACTTGATCGATCACAACTTCTTTATATCTTTATGCGGACCTCTGAAATCTTGTCTGGATCATCTCAGGACTGGTATCTTCAAACCCTTTACTCCGCATCTTGTGTCACATCCAGCACCACTTGATTGGCTGGGGGAACAGGATTTTCTTTGAGTCTCCCCCTGAGCCAGAGCTCACTTTCTAATTTTTGGAAGGAATATCAGCACCAGAATCTAGTGCGGATCCAGTTTCTGTATTCTCTGAACTTTTCTTTATCCAAATCTTGCTCATTTGATTCCTAACTTCATCCGCATTCATCTTTTGTTTACCCTTGTCTTGATTCTGATTAAACACCGGACCTCTTTTGTCCTGATTCTTGTTTCTGCAGACTTTAGCATTATGACCGGACCTATTACAGATTTGGTAAATAACATTTCTTTGCATATTTGACTGATAACCTCTTGATCTGCATTGATTAGCCATATGACCTACTCTATTGCATGTAAAACATCTACCATTGAATGATTTGTTTACTTGCATATTTCTACATTCATGAGACTTGTGTCCATACCTTTTGCAGTTAAAGCACTGTCCGGAGAAGGATGGATTAGTTTGATTCATCCTTTTTCTGCACTGATTAGCTTTGTGACCAAAGTGATTGCAGCTGTGGCAGTATCCATTGAAAGATGGATATCTTTGAGCATTGGGCTGTCTTACCGGAGGTCTTCTAGGCCTATTCCTTGGATTTTCTGATCCAAAATTCTTTTGACCGGATCTGGAGCTTTCTCCTTTCTCATATCCCAGACCATACTTGTCATCTGTCCTCTTTTGACTTCCAAGAAGAACTTCAAGTTGAGCAGAACTTATCTTGAATTTCTCTTTATATTCATTTGCTGTTTGAAGATCTCTTTTGAGAGAGACAATTTGATTCTCAAGTTTTTCTTCATTATCTTTGGCATCTTCAAGATCAGATTCAAGATGTCTGATAATCCTATCCATCTGGTGGCATTCTTCTGATTTCTCTTTAAGAGATTGTCTTAGATTGTCTTCAGCTTTTCTTTTTTCTTCAATCTCTTGAGTAAACTTTATAGTTCCTGATTCCATTTCATGTCTTAACATAATGACTTCTTTTGATAACTTTTCACATAACTTGGTTTTCTCAGTCAATTCTTCATCTGTATTGCTTTCTCCACTTTGTCTTGCCAATTGTTGGAGCAGCTCCTTTCTCTTTTTCATAGAGAGACTTAATTTGTCCTTTAGTTCTCTCATGAATTCATCAGCCTGTTTGAGTCTTTCCTTTAATTCATTGACTTCAGAGTTTGACTGTTCAAGATCCTCAAGGGTAGTCTTGAGTTGCTCCCTTAAACCATATGCATGCATTTGAACTCCCAGATCTTCCTCAAGCTGTTAGGCTCTATTAGGAGGAACTTAGCTCTGATACCAGTTGTTGATAACTGAGAGGGGGGGTGAATCAGTTATCCTAATTATTTCTTCTTTTGAACTTTCTTATTAATCAATGCAGCATTGAATCAAACAAAGAAACATTACATGAAATGAAAAACACATGACACAGTGTTTTTGACATGGAAACCCTATTAAGGGAGAAAACCACGAGGTGATTAACCCAAATATTATTCTCTGTTAGAAGAATAAGGAATTACAAAATGGCACTTGCCAATTAGGGCTCACTACCCGAGCACACTGCTCACAAAGAGGCCCACTGCCTACAAGGAGACACACTGTCTACAAAGTGATAAGAATCACAGTCTTGAACTGATTGGAAGCATCTACATATGCTAGAGTTCAGTTCCGATTAGGCTCAGTACACTGATCTGCTGCACTTCATCTTTCCTCTGTTCTTTATTCTGCTATCCTTTCACATACCGGATCTCTCTTACTACTTCTGCTCTGTTCCGCACTTATTCGCATACACACTCACACAATTACCATCTTCACAACTAAATCCATCCTCTATATATATCCGCACTAGTGATTTCATTATCTTTCTAGTCGGCACCTGGAATAATCTATCTTCTCACAAACTCTGTTCTGTCAGCTGAATCCTTGCATATCAAGTAATGTGGATCAGGCATATACTTGTAGATGTCATTCATCATGTCGGCCAAACATGATTCATGCCTTCACAACCTTTACCATCAACAGTAACACATCTGGAAAATAGTCTGATACTCTGTCAGTCAGTTCTTCCTCTGTTCTCACTGTCTCTCAGGAATCCGGTACTCAACTATTCATATCTTTTTCTTGGTTCATCACCGAAGGTTAAATCCTTGGAATATACTACTCAAGGTAGTCCTCTTGACTTCCCCAGATCCGCACTGTACCAAGACACTTCCTCTGAGAGATCCAGACCAATCTGTCGGACCTTGCCACATGCTCTGTTCTTGTTCACCGGACCACAACAATCTTCATTCTGACTTCCGGTAGAGACACACCATGACTTGCGGATGTGTGGGATGACCTTTGTTGCCATCAATGACAACAACCATGAATCCATATAGTGTCTCTTGCCAACAAGAAGTGGTATATTCATTTTTATCTGAAGAGATGTAGAGAAAGTCTTTTGAGGCAGCCAAAGAGGCTCTTACGGTTTGTGGAAGACCTAAAGAGAAAGGGAAGAAGAAGGACGAGAGAAGTGATAAGGGTAGATCCAAATCCTATGGGAGATCCAAATCTCTTGAAAAGTCCAAGGCTCTCTATTGGAACTATGGTAAAAATGGGCATTTTTGAAAGGAATGCAAAGACGAGAAGAAAAAGAAGAAGAAAGCTCCTGATTCAGATCCTGACAAGTCACAAGATGATGGTGATGCCTTCATCGTAGCCATGGCCACCCATGCATCTGATGATGTGTGGTTGATTGATTTTGGTGCATCATTCCACATGATCTCGCATCAAGAATGGTTCATGAAGTATGAAGAGTTCAATGGTGGAAGGGTGTACCTTGGAGATGACTCTCATCTAAAGATTGTTGGTCATGGAAGCGTCTCAATCTGATTCCCTGATGGACGAGTGAAGGGGATCACTAGAGTTATGCACATTCTAGGTCTTGAACGAAACCTTCTTTCTATAAGTATGTTGAATGATGCAGGTTGTCTTTTCAAAGGATGGATGCAAGATGACAAGAGGATCTATGGTGTTTGCGAAGGGTACTTTGAGAGGTACTTTGTTTCAGCTAGAGGCATGCACTTCACAGTGCAATAGTTCTTTTGACTCAAGGAAACAAGTTGATGTCACTTCATCCCCAACATCTGAACATGCAGTGAAGAAATCTGTTGTAACCGGTTCTGATGGTAGTGCACATGCTTTGGAAGCTAAGCTTCCTGCTGAAAAGACTATGTTATGGCATTTGAGATATGGCCACATTGGTGAGAAGGGTCTATGTACCTTAAAAAATAAAAACCTCATTGAGGGGTTAAATGATTGTAATCTTGAGTTCAAATTTTCCGAACATTTCATTTATGGAAAGCAAAACCATGTTCAGTTTTACTCTAGTTCTCACAAGTCTTCTGGTGTATTGGATCTAATTCATTCTGATGTGTTTGGTCCTATGAATGTTCCTTTGATTTCAAAATCTATATATTTTGTGTCTTTCATAGATGATTATAGTAGAAGGACATGGGTTTATTTTATCAGAAGCAAGACTGAAGTCTTTAGTTAGTTTAAAGAGTTTAAAGCCTTTGCTGAAAATCAGACTTGTAAAAAGATTAAGTGTTTGAGAACTAACAATGGTGGTGATTTTTGTTCGACAAAATTTGATAAGTTCTGCAAAGAGCAAGGGATTGAAAGGCATAAGACAACTCCATATACCCTGCAGCAAAATGGAGTTATAGAGAGGATAAATAGGACATTGATGGAGAAGGCTAGGAGTATGCTTAGTGGAGCAAGCCTTGAACAAAAGTTTTGGCCTGAAGCTGTTGCCAGTGCTTTCTATCTGGTAAATAGATCTCCTACATCATCTCTTGTTGGCAAAACACCTATGGAGGTGTGGTATGGTAAGAAGCCTTCAATAAGGCATCTTCATTTTTTTGGTTGTGAGGCATATGCACATGTGCATAGGGAGAAACGGTCTAAGTTGAAGAACAAGGCTATTAAATGTATTTTCATTGGCTATGATTTTAGTGTAAAAGGATACAAGCTTTGGGATCCCGTGAATGAGAAAGTGTTGTATAGTAGAAGTGTTATCTTCAGAGAGCTAACACCTTCTTCCATTGTTCTACAGCC
Organism: Cunninghamia lanceolata; assembly: GCA_027924645.1. Lineage (NCBI taxonomy): Eukaryota > Viridiplantae > Streptophyta > Pinopsida > Cupressales > Cupressaceae > Cunninghamia > Cunninghamia lanceolata. The sequence continues at coordinate 9,628,530 of BSBN01000112.1, read as the reverse complement.
AGAACAGTCAGAAAAAAGATGTGGTTCAATTTCCTTTACCCCTGAGAAGACTAAAGCGACAGACCCTGTGAGGCCTGATGATGAGGAGAGCTCTAGTAGCTCTGGAAGTGAAGAAGAAGAAGCAAAGCCTCAACCTCAGCCATTGAGGAGGTCTACACAAACAAGAAAACAACCTGATAGGTTTGGTTATTCATTACTTGATTCTAGTTGTGCTTTTGCTTTACTTTCTAACATTGATGAGCCTAGAACTATGAAAGAGGCTATGGGCATGAAAGATGCAGATTCTTGAAAGGATGAAAGGAAGATAGGTGTGTAGAAATTGCTTCCTACACTAATCTAATGAGGGGAGAGCTATACAAATTCAATTTAATCTTTACAATTACAGCAACATGAAACATGTAAGATATATTGCAGAAATACACATAGAACCAGAGAGAAGACAGAAGAAGAGAGACAAGATATATCATGGGGAAAACCCTTATTGGGTGAAAAACCCCACACTCAGAAATTTGCACAATGTATTATCAAAACTAAATATGGCTTACAATACACTTGCAATGCAAGCTTCAATAGTCTTTGACACTCATGTCTAGAGTCAATCCAGAAGCATAACAGTACATATCAATCACATACTACATTTCCTCCTCCAAGCACCTGTTTATATAGAATATACAAGGTAAAATTGGCTCTATCTTGGAATGGGCATCTAATTTGGCCTTATGGCCCAAAAACCATGCCTATGGACACTTGGTCAACATTGTAAGATGTATCTGACACTTGTCCATATCTCCCATCCCAAAGGGGTCGCCTATTTCCAAAACGAGCTATGGCGGATGCTCTTACGACTCTTACGACCGTCATAGAATTTGTCATAGCAGTTACAACTTATAGCTATAAGAGAATATGTTATACACAGGCTATAAATAGTATATTCTCTTATAACATGTCATAGTCCACCTTGGGGTGCCCAAAGATGCCTTTTTAAAAGATGCTTCTTGACACATGTCTTCACTTGTCTTATAAGCTTCTATTTCTGACTCTTACATGTCATAACTTCGTCATAGGAATCCGTCATAACCATTTCGGTCAATATTCCCTTACACAACATCCAAGATATCGACACATGGTAAAATACTCCTACCACAAATTGGGATGCCTATCTCCTCATGTGAGGACAAAATTACAAGTTGTCATCTTCCATGTAGGATGACACATCACCGTGCCACATCCCACAAAATGACAATTCAGAATTTACAATTAATTTACATCATAGGCAATGAATAAATAAATACAATCAAAATAATGCAAGGAATTACCAAGGTTGAGACACCTTAATTCCCATCAGTCTCCCACTTGTCAAACACCTTGTAAGAGCCAATAGAATAACAAGATTTAACTGTTATAGTCCGAGAGGCCCATAGACTCTGAACACCATCTGAACTTCTCTGTGATTACTAGTTTCATTAATTCATCTGCAACATTCTTCAAAGTATCTACCTTCTCCAAATTTACCTTCCCATCCTCTACCATGTTTGTATGAAGTGAAACTGTACATCAATATGCTTTGTTCTAGCATGGAAAGTTAGATTCTTTGCAAGGCAAATTGCACTCTGACTGTCACAACTGATTGTAATTTGACCTACATCAACACCAATATTTGAACACAATCTCTTAAGCCAAATGGCTTGCTTACAATTATGAGTTGCTGCCATATACTCAGCTTCTATCGTGGACAAAGAAACAATAGGTTGTCGCTTATTCATCAAACTAATAGCACCACCAAATAGTGTAAACACATAAGCAATGGTGGATCTCCTACTGTCAATGTCACCTGCCCAATCTGAATCCACAGATCCACAAATATCAATAGAATGTGGAGGTCATGTAACATTACCATGATAGCATATGGAATACTCGGAAGTACCCCTCAAATATCTAAACACTCGCTTAAGTGCATCCTAATGTACCCATCCAAGATTAGCCATAAATCGACTAAGGACTTCCACTGCTTGGGTAATGTCTGGTCTTGTGCAGACCATAGCATACATCAAACTACCAATAGCACTAGCATAAGGTACTCTACTCATGTCCTCCACCTCACTAGGAGATTTTGGATAATCATTAATAGACAACTTTGTCCCCAAAGAAACAAGAACACACAATGGTCTACAATCTGCCATATCTGAACCTATCCAACATGGTCTTCACATACTTAATCTAGCTTAACCAAAGTTTTCTATTAGTTCTGTCTCTTCTAATTTCCATTCCTAGAATGTAGCTAGCTTCCTCTAAATCTTTCATTTCAAACTGTGCTGACAATTGAGACTTGAAATTAGAAATCATATTCTTACCCTTGCCAATGAGCAACATATCATCAACATATAATGCAACAATGAGAATATGACCACCATCAAACTTAAAATACACATAGTGATCTGATTTCGATCTCACAAATCCAATAGACAACACAAAGGCATCAAACTTGAAGTACCACCTCCTAGGAGACTGCTTCAAACCATACAAAGACTTCTTTAACTTGCAAACCAATTTTTTTTACCTTTCACCATGTAATGCTCTGGCTGTGACATGTAGATTTCTTCCTCCAAATCAAAATGAAGGAAAGTTGTCTTCACATCTATCTGTTCTACCTCTAAGTCATAAGTTGATGCAAGAGATAACAAGAATCGAATGGATATCAACTTTGTAACGGGAGAGAAGATCTCACCATAATCTATACCCTCCACTTGTGAATACCCCTTCACAACTAATCTGGCCTTGTACTTCTCAACATTGCCATCTACACCAAATTTCTTCTTGAACACCCATTTGCATCCAATGGGTTTCCATCCAAGAGGCGAAGGCACCAAGTCCCAAGTTTGATTCTTTTCCAATGAAGCCATCTCATCCTCCATGGCCTCCTTCCAGGAACCTACATCTTTCATATCCATGGCCTCTGATACAGTTCTAAGTTCATCACTATTAGTAAGAAAAGAAAAAGCACAATTAGAATCAAGTAATGTATAACCAAACCTCTCAGGTTGTTTTCTTATTTGTGTAGACCTCCTCAAGAGCTGAGGTTGAGGTTCAACTTCTTCATATGAGCTTTCCAATTTGCAAGAGCTCTCCTCATCATTAGGTCCAACATTGTCTTTCTGTTCAATCTTCTTAGGGATAGCAAGAAGCTGAACAACATCCTCTTTCTTTTCTTTTTCTTCTGGTTGTAAAACAGTGGAAGGTGTTAGCTCTCTAAAGATGACACTTCTAATATACAACACTTTTTTATCCATAGGGTCCCAAAGCTTGTATCCTTTCACACCGATACCATAGCCAATGAAGATACACTTAACAGCCTTGTTCTCCAATTTTGACCACTTCTCCCTAGGCACATATGCATATGCCTCACAACCAAAAATATGAAGATGCCTTATTGAAGGCTTTCTACCAAACCACACCTCCATGGGTGTCTTACCAACAAGAGCTGATGTAGGAGATCTATTTACAAGATAACAAGAAGTGGCAATAGATTTAGCCCAAAACTTTTGTTCTAGGCTAGCTCCACTAAGCATACTCCTAGCCTTCTCCATCAGTGTCTTGTTTATCCTCTCAGCAACTCCATTTTTCTGTGAGGTATATGGAGTTGTCTTATGTCTTTCAATCCCAAGTTCCTTGCAATATTTATCAAATTCTATAGAATAGAACTCACCACCATTGTCAGTTCTCAAACATTTAATCCTTTTACAAGTCTGATTTTCAGCAAAGGCTTTAAACTCCTTAAACTTACTATAGACTTCAGATTTTCTTCTGAGAAAATAAATCCATGTTCTTATACTATAGTCATCTATGAAAGATACAAAATATATAGATTTTGATAATGAAGGAACATTAACAGGACCAAATACATTAGAATGAATAAGGTCCAACACCAGAAGACTTATGAGAACTCAAATAAAATTAAACACAGTTTTGTTTTCCATATATGCAATGTTCACAAAAGTCAAACTCAAGATTACAATCATCTAACCCCTCAACGATGCTTTTATTTTTTAGGGTTCTAAGACCCTTCTCACCAATGTGGCCAAATCTCTTATGCCATAACATTGTCTTTTCAGCAGGTAGCTTAACTTCCAAGGCATGAATACAACCATCAAGACTAGATACAACAGATTTCTTCACTACTTGTTCAGATGGTGGGGATGAAGTGACTGCTACCCTCTTCCTTGATTTAGAAGAACTATTGCATTGTGAAATGCATGCCTCCATCTAAAATAGAGTACCTCTCCTAGTACCCTTAGTAAGCACCATAGTTCCTCTAGTCATCTTGCATCCTTCTTTCGAAAAGACAACCTGTACACCTACATCATTCAACATACTTACAAAAAGTAGGTTCCATGCTAAGCCTGGGATGTGCATAACCCCAGAGATCCCCTTCACTTGTCCATCAAGGAATCAGATAGAGACTCTTCCCCAATCTTCAGATGCGATTCGTCACCCTAGTACACCTTTCCACCATCGAACTCCTCATACTTAGTAAACCAGTCTCAATGCGAGATCATGTGGAATGATGCACCAAAATCAATCAGTCACACATCATCAGATGCATGGGTTACCAGGGCTGTGATGAAGGCATCACCATCATGTTGTGACTTGTTAAAATCTAAATCTAGGTTCTTCTTCTTCTTTTTCTTTTCCTCTTTGCATTCCTTTCAAAAATGCCCAGATTCACCACAATTCCAACAAAGAGCCTTGGACTTTCCAGGAGATTTGGATCTCCCACGGGATTTGGGTCTACCCTTCTCATCTTTCTTGTCCTTCTCTTTCCCTTTCTCCTTGGGTCTTCCATGAACTACAAGAGCCTCTTTAGCTTCCTCAGAAGACTTTCTTCGCATCTCTTCAAACAATAGTGAAGAAACCACTTCATCCATTTTGAATGTGGATGTGGTGCTTCCAATAGCCATGACAAGATGATCCCATGAGTCTGGCAAAGAACAAAGCAAGGTCATACAACGATCCTCCTCCTCCATCTTCACACCAATGGATATCAATTGTGCAACTAGCATGTTGAAAGCATTCATATGTTTTACAACATATTCTTTGTCCTCCATTCAAAGAGAATACAACTTCTTTCTCAAAAAAAGTTTGTTAACTAAGAATTTGGCTTGATACACATCTCCCAACTTCTTCCAAAGCAAGTTTGTAGTAGCCTCCTCGTGGACATTTAACAGGATAGAATAATCAAGACTAAGTCTTATGAGACCCTTAGCCTTCTAATCCTTGAGATCCCAATCAACTTGTGACATTATAGCTAGTTTTGTTCCACTGATAGTTTCCTAGAGGTCTCGATCAACAAGCATGTCTTCCATCTTGAGCTTCCACAACTCAAAATTAGTTCCATTGAATTTCTCCACCTCTATCCTTTTGGATGTGCTTGCCATCTCCTTGTTGCAATAAGATTCCTAATACTCTACACAGACTCCCACTCAACTTAAGATTAGCTCAAAAAATCCCTACCCAACAACTAGGACCAAAGGTGATCAAGCTCTGATACCAACTGAAAGGAAGCTAGGTGTGTGAAAATTGTTTCCTACACTAATCTAATGAGGGGAGAGCTATACAAATTTAATTTAATCTTTACAATTACAACAACATGAAACATGTAATAGAGATATTGCAGCAATACACATAGAACTAGATAGAAGACAGAAGAAGAGAGACAAGATATATCATGGGGAAAACCCTTATCGGGTGAAAAACCCCACTCAGAAACCTGCACAATGTATTATCAAAACTGAATATGGTTTACAATACACTTGCAATGCAAGCTTCAATAGTCTTCAAAACTCATGTCTGGAGTCAATCCGACAGTATAATAGTATTTGTCAATCATATACTACATCTCCTCCTCCAAGCACCTATTTATATAGAATATACAAGGCAAAATTGGCTCTATCTTGGAATGGGCGTCCAACTTGGCCTTATGGCCCAAAAATCATACCTATGGACACTTGGTCAACATTGTAAGATGTATCTGACACTTGTCCATAGCTCCCATCCCAAAGAGGTTGCCTATTTCCAAAATGGGCTATGAAAGATGCGCTTACGACTCTTACGACCGTCATAGAATCTGTCATAGTAGTTACAACTTACAGCTGTAAGAGAATCTATCATACATAGGCTATAAATAGTATATTCTCTTACAACATGTCATAGTCCACCTTGGGGTGCCTAAAGATGCTTCTTGACACATGTCTTCACCTATCTTACAAGCTTCTATTTTTTACTCTTACATATCATAACTTCGTCATAGGAATCCGTCATAACCGTTTCGGTCAATATTCCCTTACACAACATCCAAGCTGTCGACACATGGAAAAATACTCCTACCACAAAGTGGGATGCCTATCTCCTCATGTGAGGACAAAATTACAAGTTGTCATCTTCCATGTAGGATGACACATCACCATGCCACATCCCACAAAATGACAATATGGAATTTACAATTAATTTACATCATAGACAATGAATAAATAAATACAATCAAAATAATGCAAAGAATTACCAAGGTTGAGAGACCTTAATTCCCAATAAAGGAGGCCATGGAGGATGAGATGGCTTCTTTGGAAAAGAACAAAACATGGGATTTGGTGCCTTTGCCTGATGGATAGAAACCTGTTGGTTGTAAATGGGTGTTCAAGAAGAAATTTGGTACAGATGGCAGTGTTGAAAAGTATAAGGCTAGATTGGTTGCGAAGGGGTACTCACAAGTGGAGGGAATTGATTATGGTGAAATTTTCTCTCCTATTGCAAAGCTGACATCCATTAGATTTTTGTTATCTCTTGTAGCTGCTTATGATTTAGAGATAGAACAGATGGATGTGAAGACATCTTTCCTTCATGCTGATTTGGAGGAAGAAATCCAAATGTCACAGTCAGAGCATTACATAGAGAAAGGTAAAGAAAATTTGGTTTGCAAGCTTAAGAAGTCTTTGTATGGTTTGAAACAGTCTCCTAGGATGTGGTACTTGAAGTTTGATGCCTTTGTGTTGTCAATTATTTATCTGAGATCGAAATCAGATCACTGTGTGTATTATAAGTTTGATGGTGATCGTATTGTCATTGTTGCATTATATGTTGATGATATGTTGCTAATTGGGAAGAGTAAGAATATGATTTCTAATTTTAAGTCTTAGTTGGCAGCACAGTTTGAAATGAAAGATTTAGGGACAGCTAGGTACATTCTAAGAATGGAGATCAGAAGAGATAGAGCAAATAGAAAACTTTGGTTAAGCTAGAATAAGTATGTGAAGACCATGTTGGTCAGGTTCAACATGGTAGATTGTAGACCAGTGAGTGTTCCTGTTTCATTGGGAACAAAGTTATCTGTTACTGATTGTCCAAAATCTCCTAGTGAGGTGGAGGACATGATTAGAGTACCTTATGCTAGTGCTATTGGTAGTTTGATGTATGCTATGGTTTGCACAAGACCAGACATTGCCCAAGCAGTGGGAGTCCTTAGTCAGTTTATGGCTAATCCTGGATGGGTACATTGGGATACAGTTAAGTGAGTGTTAAGATATTTGAGGGGTACTTCCAAGTATTCCATTTGCTATCATGGCAATGCTCCAGGACCTCTGCATTAAGTTTATATTCATGGATTCTGATTGGGCAGGTGACATTGATAGCAGGAGATCCACCAGTGAATATGTGTTCACAATGTTTGGTGGTGTAATTAGTTGGATGAGTAAGTGACAACTTGTGGTTTCTTTGTCCACTACAAAAGCTGAGTATATGGTTGCAACTCATGCTTGTAAGGAATCCATTTGGCTTAAGAGATTGTGTTTAGATATTGGTGTTGATGTAGGTCAAATTACGATCAGTTGTGATAGTCAGAGTGCAATTTGCCTTGTGAAGAATCCAACTTTCCATGCCAAAACAAAGCATATTGATGTACAGTTTCACTTCATGCGAGACATGGTAGAGGATGGGAAGGTAAATTTGGAAAAGGTAGATACTTTGAAGAATGTTGCAGATGCATTGACGAAGCCAGTGGGCACAGAGAAGTTCAGATGGTGTTCGGAGTCAATGGACCTCTCGGCCTATAGCAGTTAAATCATGTTATTCTATTGTCTCTTATAAGGTGTTCGACAAGTGGGAGAATGTTGGGAATTAAGGTGTCTCAACCTTGGTAATTCCTTGCATTATTTTGATTGTATTTATTTATTCATTGCCTACGTTTTAAATTAATTGTAAATTCCATATTGTCATTTTGTGGGATCTGGCATGGTGATGTGTCATCCTACATGGAAGATGAATACTTGTAATTTTGTACTCACATGAGGAGATAGGCATCCCACTTTGTGGTAGGAATATTTTGCCATGTGTCAGCATCTTGAATGTTGTGTAAGGGAATATTGACTGCAACGGTCATGATAGATTCCTATGACGAATTTATGACATGTAAGAGTTAGAAATAGGAGATTCTATGACAGGTGAAGACATGTGTCGAAGAGCATCTTTGAAAAAGACATCTTTGGGTGCCTCGAGGTAGACTATGACATGTTGTAAGAGAATATGCTATTTATAGCCTATGTATGACAGATTCTCTTACAGCTGTAAGTTGAACTGCTATGATAGATTCTATGACAGTTGTAAGAGTCGTAAGAACATCTGTCATAGCCCATTTTGGAAATAGGTGACCTCCTTGGGATGGGGTCTATGGACAAGTGTTAGAAGCATCTTACAATGTTGACCAAGAGTCCATAGGCATGGGTTTTGGGCCATGATGCCAAGTTTGATGCCTATTCCAAGATAGAGGCAATTTTGCCTTATATTTTATATATAAACAGGTGCTTGGATGAGAAGATGTACTACAGGTTTTATAGGTACTGTTATGCTGCCAAATCATCTCCAGATACAAGTATCGAACACTCCTGCAAGAGCATTGGCTCTGATTTGTATTATAACCTCTTTGTTTATGTAATAGAGCTGAGTAGTGTTTTGGAGTGTGGGGTTTTTCACCTGTAAGGGTTTTCCCCACATATATCTTGTGTCTCTCTTCTTCTGTCATTCTTCCTTCCTTATGTGTTTGCTGCAATATCTCATGTTAATGGTTTAATATTGCTATAATAGTTAGGATAAATTTGAATTTGCACTTTCCTCCCCTCATTAGATTAGTGTAGGAAGTGATTTCCACACACCTAGCTTCCTTTCAATTAGTTTTCATTTCCTTTGATGAAATCTCTTGTTTTATTTTACTGAATTACATTTCAAAAGTGCATATCTTATGTATTGTGGTGCAAAGTTATGAATGTTTGTAAAAGGTTTTAAGTAATAGGAACAACTAGTGGTCATTGGATTCCTCCTAAGCCCTCTATCCTAAGAAGTACCTAAACTTTGGATAGCTCCAGATGCTGAAAACCTTCCTAGAATCATCTTCCCCTTGAGTCGATGACCGCTACAAGCCCATCCTCGAGTGCAAAAATAACTTGTGCTTCAATCATGCAGCTGAGAAGGGTAACATCACCATGTCACCACAATCTTGGTGACTAACTAAAATATCAGTTAGCCAACTTCCATCCCAACTGAAGTGGCTACCATCTTGTGTCACACCATTTTAGGGGAATCATCCAGTTCGCCATGTAGTTAGAACTAATGTAGATCTACGATCTACAGTTCTATTTAGGAATAATGAATGTAATAAACCATGCAACTAGGTCTAGTTCTAGTTTGCTCCAGTTAGACTTGTTGTTAGTTTTCTTCTTCCAATAATGCTCGACTGTATAAATTGAAGTAATTCATTTCTTTCTAGTTAGTTCCAAGTTTTCTATTTTTTCATAGATAGTTATCACCAGATTACTATAACAGGAGGAAAACTCCTCATACTTGTAATTCCATCCATTTATGAACTATGATTTAATGCAAATGAAGAGTAATTTCTACTGAAAGAAGTTAGTTGAGCAAGAGGATCGTCTCTGGTTGGGGAAGTAGGGCCCACTTACCCATCTAAGAGGAGATCTCTCGATAAATTGGTGTTATTAGGAATTGTGGTTAACAACATAAAAATATTAATAAACCAATGCACATAAATGAAAATTGCAAATAACAAGATTGAACAAATAAAGCATAAACCTTGTTATCCTGTGGCTTCCATTGTTTGCCTAGTCTTAATTGATCTTTTGTGATGAAAGTTGCCCTCAGGAAGTGCACTTCCTTGCTTCGTTCTTCAAGATGACAATGGAGAAATGGATGTGATACTTTATTGCTATGAAGATGAGCTTCAAAGCAATGGGGGTGATCTCAAGAAACTGGATAGTAATGGGGTGCCAAAGGCGCACTGGTAATTCGACAGAGTAATTGTACTGAAAGATTGGATGATAGAAATGGAGGAATAAGGTTCAATTTATAGAGTCAGAAGAGAAGAGATCAACGGTTGAGAAGAAATGAGAAGATCAACAGTTGAGAACGGTTGAGGAATGTGTGCGAATAGAGAGAGGACAAGTGTCCAAGCTCCTTCATGCAACAAGGGAGTTAACATAATAGATTAAAGAGTTAACAGAATTGATTGATCAGTTAACTGGGTTGATTGGGGAGTTGACTAAATTGACTAATCAGTTAAGTGAATTGATTGATTAGTGAACTTAAATGACTAATTAGTTAACATATTTGATTGATGAGTTAACTAATTTTGACTGGAGGATAAATAGGACATGTGGGTGAGGAAATATTAGCTAATTAAATATTTAAAATATTTAATTACATGTGCAACATGGTGAGGTGGAAAGGTGAGGTGGATTAGTGAGGTGGATTTATGGAATTAGCACTTAGGATAGAGGAATTTAGGATTAATTAAATAATTTAGGATTATGTAATTATGTGAGACATTAGAATAATTTAGGGTACTTAATTAAATAAATTGATTTTTAATTTAATTATGGGATAATGAACCAATCAAATAAACTTAGAATATTTTATTTAATTGATAGAAGAAAATAAGAATTAAGATAAATATTAAAATATTTACTTAATTCGAGATGAGCCAATTTTAGGTGTATACATTTGGTATTTGTGTAATTTTGTTCCAATTTCTATTAAATTTTCCTTAATGTTTCTGTGTGATTGTTGTTAACTATTCCCTGCAGGTTAGGTCTTTAAAAATTATAAAATACCAAATAGAGATAGATCTGTTCTTTATCAGCATTGTCATATTCAGGGTATTTCATTGCCGTAGAATAATAGTGGATTCAACTAATCTTCATTTACTTTTTCAGCATGTTAGATTAATTTCTTTTCCTGCAAGTGTGTTTCCTTCCCAACAAATTTATATAGTTTCCTTCCAAGCAAGTCTATTTATTTCTCAGCAATTAGATAGATCTTTATTTCTGCATGCACTTTCAATTCTAGCAAGACCGACAAACCAAGTCCCATTTAGTAAACCACTTGACCAAAACCCCCCATTATAAGAAGTCTTATCACAGATAGTTCCAAACACCTTCGGATTGATAAAAGTAAATGGTGATGCCTTAACAAAGCACTACTTTGGCCTTATCATTTTTGGCACTATTATTGGGGTTTAATCTACAAATCATTGTAGGTTTAAGGTGTTGATAAGACTTTTGATCTATTAGTTTATGAGAAGACCCAGGGACTCCTTAGGTCGATTCATTAAACAAACCATGGCTAGTACATCTCTAGAATCTACTTTAGAGGAGTCTCCAGACCATTTGATCAATCTAGGATCACTTAAACCAACAGAATCCCTTGTTTCAATAATGGGTGATAATGGTGGTAACAATGACAAACCAGCCAATAATAGAACATTCTCTTATCTGATCTCCATCATTCCTAAGAGAAATGAACCTCCTATGAAAAACATATCTCTTGCATTTCTAGCCACCTTTAGGGGAAAAACTTCAGAAAATCTAGAATAATTTCTATTTGAATTCAAGGTCCTCTGCCAAACTTATGACTATGCTATAGATAACCAGAAGTTGAAACTGTTCCCTTCTACTCTTAAGGAATTAGCTTTATGATGGTTCATGGGTTTGACTGTAGATTCTATCACCACTTGGGAGGAAATGGAAACTATTTTTCTTGATAAATATCAAGATTATTGTAAGTCAGGGATCGAAAAAGATGAACTTTTCGGCATGAAACAAATGGAGGATGAAAACTTAGAAGATTATGTGGATAGATTTTTATTTGTCCATAGGAGGTGTGGAAACAACCTAGATGAAGAATTAAGTAAGACCATCTTTCTAAGAGGAATTGATGATGAGATCAGAGAAGCATTAAATCTGATGGGTAAGGGAGATATTAATAAACAAACTTTTGCAGAAATTGTAGAAGTTTGTAGAGACTATTCTCGCACAAGAGTAGGCAAAAGAATTTTAAAAAGGGGTAGTACCAATGATGTTACACAAGTAATTGAAGAACTAGCAAACCGCAAAATTGACATCCTACTTCATTTGAATACCACTTTGGATGGCATGCAAGCTAGTAAGAAGAACACTGAACCCTTAGCTATTTATTGCCCTCATTGTAGAGAGAAACATCCACTTAGGGAATGCCCCTTGAATTGAACTGAGTTGTGTAAAATCTGTGAGAAAAATCACCCTACCAATGAGTGTGTCCTGCTTCCTGAAATTTAAAACAAGTTGAAAAAGGTTCCAGCAGATGAGGAAGAGCTAAATTTTATTGGCCAGAAACAACCTAATTATGGATTTATTTAGTTTCAAAACCAATATGCTCCAAGGGAAAACTCTTATAATGGACCTTGGGGAATGCAAATGCTAATGCAATGGGGTCCATGGCCTCAGAAAGATTGGACAAATCAATCTTGGATCAATCCACAATGGTCAAATCAGCAACAGTATCAACAACAATGGGCACCTCAATACAACCAAGGAATGGGGAGATTTGGAAACCAATCTCAAGCCTTACTCCATGGACCTTCACAACATGTGAATACAAATTCCAATGAGCAGGTAAATCAACCATCAATGCCCGCACAACCAGTTCCAACCCCCAAGAACAATAGGCCACAACAATAGGTGTACAATACTAATCCAAATATAGCCACCTTGAATTTAGTGGAGATTAATGATATCCAACTCTGATCTAGAAATGTTCCTGTAACTATTCCTATTAAGGAAGCCATTGAAGAAGAAGAAGTGAGTCCTAAAGATGATACACAACAATCCAATGAGAAGGCTAAGGAAAAAGAATCAAAAGAAATTCTGAAGGAAACCTCTATTCCATTCCCAAAATGATAATAATAGGTTCCTTCACAATCTAAGGAAAACTAGCCCTCACATGATGACTCCTAACTAATTAAGGAACTTAGAAAAATGCACATTGAAATTCCTTTGTTACAGGCAATAAAAGATATTCCTGAGATAAATCAGATCATTAAGAGTTTGTGTCTAAAACTTCCAGGAAGAAAAAGAAAACTACCTAACACTATCCAAGTGGAAGGAAAACTTACTGATGTCCTATCAGGCAAGTTAATTCCTCAAAAATATGGGGAGCCTGGGAGCCCTATCATTACAGTAGACATAAAAGGGGTATCGATTTCAAATGTTTTAATAGATTTGGGTGCTGCCATTAATGTAATGACATCAAACACTATAGAAGCTTTGGCATTAACACACGTTCAACCAACATCAACTATATTACAACTTGCAGACCTATCTATTACCAAACTAGAAGGAATTTTGGAGGATATCATAGTCACGATTGATACTTGGGACTATTCAGTTGATTTCCTTATCCTACAGACAAGAAATAAATGTTTAGGATACCCAATAATCATGGGAAGACCTTGGCTAGCTACAACATCAACCCTTATTGACTATAGTTATGGAAATATGACTATTTCAAATGGAAAAAGACTTAAGGAACTTTTTATCTATCCTCCTGTCAAGCCATTCCTGCAATATGAAAACAAACTATGGATAGATGAATTGATGGATTCTGATGAAGAAGATGCCTCCTCATTGGCAATGGTAACAATCACAGAATACTTCAAAGAATGTAATGAGGAATATAAAGAGATGGAACCAAATGATGAAATCTCTTTATACAGTGCTACCCAACAAGAGGTCTCTAGATGGCTCTGGAGAGATCTGAAAGGATCCTTCAAAGCATTTAACTACCCATATTTTGAAAAGATTGCCTCACATGTAAGTTATCAACAAGCAAAAACTCTCCACCAAGTTGTACCTCACCTTTGTCCATTAAACACGTTGCTAAGTCCTTATAAATAACTTCTTTCTATCCATTCTGGCACAAAGCAAATCCCATTCCAAACTAACAAACAAATTTCTATTAGCAATTGATTAATAGAAGTAGAAGTTTGTTTGGAAAAATTGTTACAAAACCATATCCAGGTCTTTGCATGGGAATACAAGGACATGAAAGGAATCCATCCTAGTGTTTGTACACACCACATTTATACTAAGGATGTCCAACCTATTAGACAACCACAACGGAAGATCAACCCAGCCTTGAAAGACACAGTGAAGGAGGAAATAGAGAAAATATTGCAGGTAGGATTTATCTATCCTATTTTTGACAGTCAATGGGTATCACCATTAGTAATAGTGCCAAAGAAAAATGGAAAATGGTGAGTCTGCATTGATTATAGAGAATTGAACAAAGATACAAAAAAAGACTATTTCCCACTTCCTTTCATCGACCAAGTGCTAGATAATCTAGCTGGTAGTTGCTACTTCTCCTTTCTGGATGGATTTAGTGCCTACAATCAGATCCAAGTAGCTCTAGAAGACTAGGATAAAACAACTTTCACCTGCCCATGGGGGACATTTGCCTACAATGTTCTACCATTTGGATTGTGCAATACACCAACCACATTTCAATGTGGTGTTTTGGAAATCTTTGTTGATTTAGCAAATACATGTGTGGAGATTTATATGGACAATTTCATAGTGCATGGAAAAATGTTTGATGAAGCCTTGAATAGTTTAAATAAGGTGCTTGAAAGATGCAAAGAACATCAGCTATCTCTAAATCATGAAAAATGCTTCCTTATAATGACTACCACATTTCACAGGAGGGAATGAAAGTAGATCCCAAAAAGGTTGAAATTATTATACAAATTCCCCCTCCTCAAAATCAAACTGAGGTAAGAAGATTTCTGGGACATGCTAGATACTATAGAAGGTTTATTGAAAATGTCAGTCGAAAAGCTAACCCTATGTTCACTTTGCTAAAAAAGGATTCTAAATTTAAATGGACACCAGAATGCCAACAGTCATTTGAGGCTATCAAAAGTGCCCTCATGATAGCTTCAGTGATAAAAGGACCAAACTAGGGTGAGTTGTTTCACATCTATGCAGATGCTTCCAACCAAGACATTGGAGCAGTATTAGAACAACTAAATGAGTCTGGAGGTATGCATGCAATATATTACATTAGCAAAAACTTGAACCCTGCAGAGAAAAATTACAGCATAACTGAAAAAGAATTTCTGGCAATAGTTTATGCTATCAACAAATTTTGCCACTACATCATAAGCTACAAAATCTTCATACATACTAATCATGTAGCCATAATATATCTGATGAATAAAGCTATAGTAGGAGGTAGAATTATCAGATGGATATTATTATTGCAAGAATTTGACATAACCATTGTTGATAAACCTGGCAAAGATAATGTTGTTGATGACTTCTTATCTAGATTGAATGTGCAGGGAAATAATGAACCAGTGGATGATGCATTTCTAGATGAACATTTTATTTAGGGTAAAATTGGATTTTGTTAATCTCTTATTGTTTATATGTTAAAACCCTCCTTTCCACTAAACATTGAAGGATCTAGGGTTGAGTGGCGAGCACTATCATACCCTAGGTCACTTACAAATGAAGGGAAACTTGGATTAGGGAATTAATTATCAATTTTTCCTTCTCTTATGTCCCATTAACCATTAAAACACTAATTATACAAATACGATAATAAATTGATGAATAACAGAAAAAGCTCTTGAAGACGAGTAAAATAACAAATCACATAATAACTGTTTTCGGGGTTTTGAGGCAGAATAGTCAGGGACTAAGGTGCGGGCACCCAAGTCCAAGGTACTATTTTTTAAGAGAATCTAGACCTCCTTCTGACACTGATAAGCCTTATAACTTCTACTTCCCGAGATCTATCTATGGAGGACACTGTTGCGAGCACCCTAGTCCTGGAAGTGCTCTTGTTTATGACTTTTCTTCAGATCCTGAATCGCTGATGTCTATCAAGCCTTCCTATAACTCCACTTGTTCTAGATGCAACACCTATAACCTACAATCACAAGACTTGGTTTGAGGGTTGTGGTGTTTAGAGACTTGCCTCAATCAAGCCCTGGAGGACACTTAAGTCTCTGAACACCATTGTCAGACAAAGAGTGCGTGCCCTAGTGAGGCAGAGGCAAAAAACAAAGGACTCAATGATAAAAACACAAAGATATGTCACCTTGTAGTAAATCTCTCATGGAGGAAGATGCTCTTCATGCCATGAGGAGATTGATGCTCAAATCTACAAATATTAACACACAAAACATACAAGTCTGCTCTTGCAACACAATAGAAAGCCTTGAATCACCTTGAGAACACTATAGCTTTCTAGTAATCATCTAGTTTATAAATGAATGCCTAAACATGCTTATATATGCACCTACAAGCATTCCCACCAAGATTTTAAAAATAAAACTTTACCATATCGGCAAAAGAACCAACTAACAGTCATAAACCGACACCTAGAAATTGGGACTACCCTAAAATAGGGCAGGACTAGGGCGTGGGTGCCCAAGTCCTCCCCCTATTTTGGGTAGGGTACAACTCAAGGGGTCCACCTAGGTCCCATTTGCCATGAAACCTAGGTCTCATTCCATCAGGATGCCAAAATATGAACTAAAATGTCCTAAATGCATACTAAAGACCTAGGAGCTAAACCTTATGAGGGAAAAGACCCCAAGGGGAAATTTTCTGACATTGCATTTAGCCCCCACTTTAATGTATGTATAAACACAAGGCCAATACATGCATTAAAGTAAGGTCACAAACATGATAAACGCACCAAGCACAGAGAAGACACATAGAAAACAGTAACAGGCACGTAAAACACGGAGAAGATAGTTATAGTCACGCTAAACATGGAGAATATAGTCAATGCATAAAAGACACATTAATGAATGGAAGATAGAAATGATATCTTTTCTTTTCTTTTTCTCATATATACGAAATGCAAGTGCAAGTACTAGAAAGTAAACAAACCTCCCATAATACAGGATGCACTACCTTAAGGCGTAGGTCTCTGTATACATGGGGCAACACACATGCAAGACATGCAAAACCTCCCAAAAATGTAGGAAGTACTACTTGAGGGTGCTAGTCTCTGCATCTGGGGCAACAAACACACCACACAAAACAAGCATGCTAAAACACACACACTTGCAAACACTGAGAAAACAAGGTAGAAAAGCGATGGAGTGTAGCTATTTCTAGGTCCAACACCATCTCAGGCACATTACAGGCACACACCGATGATTGGGCTTCACCACAACAATTGCCAAAGACATGCTTAAGGGTTGAGTTAGTCACAAAACCACTCCCAGTCTCCGTAGAGGACTTTTGAAAATGACAGGATGATGCAATCTGCTTTGAGAAATACACCATCCCTGCCTCCGCAGAGGGCTCAAGAAAAAGGATATGCTTGATATCTCACCTCCATAGAGGGCTTACATGATTGATTGATTGATTGCAAACAAACTCAAGATGCACTACTCTAGGGAGCAAGTCTCTACATCTGAGGTCAAACACATTGTTAACATCTATAACAGACAGCTTACCTTATATATGCCCCCACCTTAAGGTGGTTGATATCAGGTATCGATATCAAGCATGTTAAGGTAGGAAACAAAAACACACAAGGGAACACTGACTTTTGCAAAGCCCATGCCCCCCAGATGTATTTTACGATCACCAAATGTTCCCACAAACACATCCCTGCAAGAAACATGTTAGTGTCTATGAAATCATGATAAACAACAACATCAATGCATATGATTAACCACACAAAGAGCCAAGGCTATACAATGAATTTAGAGTTCAAGGATAACCATGTGCTATATCATGAAGCTCTCTAAATCGAGTACCACCAAGGCTAGATTCAAAGGCAAACAAAGGTGCATGGAGCAGTAGTATTTTTAAGGTTTGTAAATGCAACAGAAACATCATAAAATTCACTACACAGAAAGCACGAGTGCTTCCACTAGCCAAGCATCAGATAAGATATACAACCCCAATGTCATATTAGGAAATAAGTCCATTTTTTGATTTCTCTCAAAAGGGACACTAGGTCTGCATCAGTATAAATTTTTGTCATCATCCACCCACTAGGTGGAAACACTAGAGGAAGGGAAACAATAAATAAGAGAGGAGAAAACAAGTGTCTTAGGAACAGTCACATAGGAGAGTGCCCCCAAGTCACCAACCACGATGCTATGTCCGTATGACACAACACACAACAATGAAATCAGAGAGAGCAATTTAGAAGAATGATGATACAAATAGAAGGTCACAATAAAGTCAGTCTCCAAGTATCCCGAACCTTACGGGAGAATCCGAGGTCATCCCAGGAGGCCTCCATAACACATCATGGGGGAAACACATCATGAGAGAGATAAAGGGTTGGAGATACTTACCTTTAGGGTCTTCATATTATATCTTGGAGCTCTCAAACCTCTTGGAGAGGTACTCAATCATGTTTAATGCAAAATTTGAGTGGTTCTTATGAAAGTCTTGTTTGTTATCATATGATTCTTGTTCATTAAATCTATTTTTAAATCATACTTTTTGTTGCTTGTGAGGGGGAGAATCACTATTATTTTTGACTATTGATTGTCATCTTGCTCTTTTTCAATTTTTAGTGAGTTTTCATTGTTGAATCTTTCTAGATTAGTAATGGGAGTCATCCTGTACTATCTTACTCATCTGTATCAGTTGTTGTTCTTGCTTTTCTGATGCATTTTCATTGTCTCCCGATCCATATAGGGATAACGGGGGAGGAACCTCAGCATAAATTCCATTTCTTCTTGGACAAGGTGGATTATCCATTTTTTTCTTATCAACTTCAATCATTCCAACAATACTATCATAGTCCAAGTAATCATCCTCGTCTACTTCCACTAAATCTTGTTCCACCATATTATTTTCAATATGCTTAGGAAAAGTATTAGTGAGGATTTGTAAATTTTGATTCGGTGGAGCAATTGACTTATTTCCATTATCATTCACACTTGATACCTTGATGACATTTGAATCAATAAGGTCCTGTATCTCATGTTTAAGACACATACATCATTTAGTGTCATGTCCTTGCATCTGATGATAATCACAAAAGGCATTAGCATCGAAGTAAGGTCCTTGTTTACTAGGATCAACAGGCTTGATTAGGGGAAGCTTCAGAATGTTATTCTTCATAGCTTGATTCATGATAGAATGATAGGACTTAGATATTGAAGTAAACTTTCTTAGTTGATACGATGGTTTCTTCAGATTGGTGATAGCTGAAACATTCGTATTTGGTCGATTTATCTTGATGAAACCCCTATTATTGTTCCTTTTAAAGTTTTTTTGTAATGATCCACCCATAGATTGACCACCTTGAGCCAATGAGTTTTTGTTTTCATACTGACTAGACGAAAGTTGATAATCATGAAGAGTAGTGCATAAATGTTGAAAGGAGTTATATTTCATCAAGAGAATCTTATCATGAATATTAGGTTGTAGATTTGTAATGATATCTTCTGAACATCTTCATCTTTCATTTGATACTAAATTTGTACATAGAGTCCTTGATATCGACTAATGAATTCAATCAACTTTTCTTTTGGACCTTGTTTACATTGAACCAAGTCAATAAGGGTGACGTGGGGTCCGATATTTGCTTGAAAATATTGTAAAAATTGATCAATCAACTACGAAAAGCAGTGTATTGAATTTGGAGGCAACGAACAAAACCATTCTAAAGCAGTATCTTTGAGAGATCACGGGAAAAGTTTTGCTAACAAATCCTCTTCAAAATAAAAATCATTACACATAGCTGTAAATGCTGCCACATGAATATTAGGATCACCTTTTCCACCATATTTTTCAAAGCGAGGGGTCTCAAACCTCTCAGGCATAAGAGTTCTCAATATTGCATAGGATAATGGATTACAGGCATGATATGTTGGTAGACTAGGCTGTGAAGAGTTTGTCAAATTTGTTACCTTTTGTTGCAAAGCAGTCATGCCGTGTAAAAGTTGGTTTAGGATGGCATCATTGGGAGATCCGGTTTGTCGTGAGGAATTAGAATCAAGGTGAGGAGGTGATTGAGCTTGAGATACAATATGCAGAGGCTGAGAATATGTTAACGGTGGTTGGCCATAATGATAGGTGGAAGATGGTTGTGAGTATATAATAGGTGGATGGAAATGAGTGGAATAGATATGAGGTTGAGAATAATTATTCATAGAAGATGTCCCTTTAGGAATCAAATTTTGATAATTAAATCCCACAACTTTGTAATTAGTACCATTAGATACTCCAATACTAGTGGTAGCATTACTATGAGCGTTCGCATTAGTTGTTAAGATCATTGATGTAAAAGTGGATATTCCTGTATTTGGTATAGGTATGGAAACTTGAGTATAAGATGGTGATAGAGTGTTATTTATCACTTACACACATTCAATTACTGACATGATATTGGTTTGTACAATATGTGCTAGACCACAAAGTGCATTAACACCATCTTGTCCTTTTATCAATTCTCTTATATTAGGAATTGTAGGAACGACTTCTTCAGCGATTCTCTCATTTTTCATAAATGTTTGAAATTCAGCTAGGTCTTTATCCAACTTTTCTATTTTCTCATCAGATACATATCTTGTTGCCTCAATAGTGTTATCAACATCATGAAAAGTTTGTTCTTCCATTGAGGTTGGAGGATGTATAGTATCTTGCACAATTTGAGTTTCTCCCTTTGTAAAGAAGGTGTCCAAAGTACCAACTTCTTCAAGAGCACTAGATCCCATTAATCTTTTACTTCTTCTCAAAAGGATATTTTTTTTAGGATAGTGTGTCATAAATCTTATATAAAAGCATACAATACACACTGTACAAACTAAGAGAACAAATCCTAGGATAAGGATATGATTGACGGCCAAAATGCTTGATTTTTTGTACTCTTTTCAATGCAAATGAATGAAACAAAGGATGTTGTAAGGATTTTGATCAAGGGAAGAAGTTTATATGTCTGATATCAGTCCAAAACAGAAATATAATCACTCTCAACACACTCTTGATGTAAATCCAAGATAATGCCAAGTCAAAATATAGTGAAAATATGTCAAAATAGGCACTTTTTTCACCAAAATTCAATGCAAAAGAGCATAACAAAGGGTGTTGTGAGGAAAATGATGCTGGAAAACAAATAATATCAGTAATAACAGCCACTTGGTGCCAAAATACCCAACACAACATGATTTTAGTGCCACTTAAGGTCAAACCCTAGTGAAAATATAGCAAAAATAGGCTATTTTTCATAGTTTTTCAACTCCAAGACCTATCAAAAGGGGTGTTGTAAAGAATTTTAGGAGGTAAAAAAAATAATATCAGTCACCACAATCCATAAAATTGATCACAACATGCTTGGAGTGCAAACTAGGTCAAACCCTAGGGCCAAAATAGCCAAAATGTGTGGTTTTTTGCAAAATTTTCACTACAAGAGCCCAATAAAAGAGTGTTATGAAGCTTTTTGTGAGGGGTAGAAAATGATTACCCTGGTAATAGAAAATTAATTAAAAAATATCATTCACAACACACCTATAGTGCAAGTTTGGAGAGTTGATAAGGCCAAATTTAGTGAAAATCGTTGTTTTTAAAGCCCTAGGTTTGAAATCTTGGGACACAATTCTATGTGAATGATTTTAAGTCTGATTATTGATTAAATTGAATTAATCTCAGATATGAAAATGATTTTCAAGCCTTAACATGCAAAATGCCCATGCACATTTAATGAAAATGCATCAAAATTGCTAGTTTTTGTTGAAATTTTCTATGTAAAAATGCAAATATTTTAAATCTAAATGCAAATTCACACTAAAATGAAAGACTACAGCCAAATTCAAATTTGAATGAGCCTCTAAAATTAGTAGAAAAATTTGATAAAAGATTTTGCCTACAAACCCTAGATTTTGGAATTACTAGGTTATATAAAATTGTCAAAATTTCCTCAAAACCCTAGCAATGAAATGATGAAAATGCAAGGTAAATTTTTGATTTTTTGTATTTTTATATAGTTTATATCAGATCTGATGCACAAATCATGAATTAGGAAAATTTAGGAAGAACTGATGCAATTCAGTAAGCCAAACAATGCAATTTTTTTGTATTTTTCCAAATTTTCAAATTTTTATTTTGAAATTTTCTCAATGCAATAAAATAAATGACCAAATGAATGAATGAAATCAATCCAAATATAAAGACAAAAACTCAAAAAGTTGCAATTTAAGTCCAAAAACATGGGTTCACCAAAATGTGTAGGGTAAAATTAGATTTTGTTAATCTCTTATTGTTTAAATGTTAAAACCCTCCTTTCCACTAAACATTGAAGGCTCTAGGGTCGAGTGGTGAGCACTATCATACCCTAGGTCACTTACAAATGAATGGAAACTTGGATTAGTGAATTAATTATCAATTTTTCCTTCTCTTATGTCCCATTAACCATTAAAACCCTAATTATGCAAATACGACAACAAATTGATGAATAACGAAAAAAGCTCTTACAGACGGGAGTAAAATAACAAATCACAGAATACCTATTTTTGGGGTTCTGAGGCAGAATAGTTAGGGACTAAGGTGTGGGTACCCAAGTCTAAGGTACCTACTCTCTCAAGGAATCTAGACCTCCGTCCGAGACTGATCAGCCTTGTAACTTCTATTTCTTGAGATCTGTCTGCGGAGGACACTATTGTAAGCACCCTACTCCCAGAAGTGCTCCTGTGTCTAACTTTTCTTTAAATCCTGAATCCCTGTTGTTTACCAAGCCTTCCTGTAACTCCACTTTTTCCAGATGCGACACCTGTAACCTGTAATCACAAGACTTGGTTTGGGGGTTGTAGTGTTTAGAGGCTTGCCTCAGTCAAGCCCTAGAGGACACTTAAGTCTCTGAACACCTTTGTTAGACAAAGAGTGCATGCCCTTGTGAGGTAGAGGCAAAAACTAAAGGAATCAATGATAAAAACACAAAGATATGTCACTTTGTAGTGAAGCTCTCATGGAGGAAGATGCTCTTCATGCCATGAGGAGATTGATGCTCAAATATGCAAATATCAACACACAAAACATACAAGTCTACTCTTGCAACACAATAGAAAGCCTTGAATCACCTTGAGAACACTATAGCTTGCTAGTAATCATCTAGTTTACAAATGAATGCCTACACATGCTTCTATATGCACCTACAAGCATTCCCACCAAGATTTTAAAAATTAAACTTTACCATGTCGGCAAAAGAACCAACTAACGGTCATAAACTGACACCCAAAAATTGGGCCTACCCCAAAATAGGGTAGGACTAGGGCACGGGTGCCCAAGTCCTCCCCCACTATTTTGGGCAGGGTGCAACTCAAAGGGTCCACCTAGGTCCCATTTTCCATGAAACCTAGGTCTCATTCCATCGAGATGCCAAAATATGAACTAAAATGTCCTAAATGCATACTAAAGACCTGGGAGCTAAACCTTATGAGGGAAAAGCCCCCAAGGGGACATTTTCTAATGTTACACATTTGTTTTGTATCTCTATACAATCTCTATGGTTTGTAGATCTAGCTAATTATTAGGTTTCATGGAAATGCCCACAACACTTCAATTCAAAAGAAATCAGACGACTAGTTCGAGAGAGCTCCAGATACAAGTGGGTAAATAGTCTCTTGTTTAAAAAATGTTCTGATCATGTGTTACGTCAGTGTGTGTAGGAAATGGAGGTGTATGAAATAATCCATACATGCCACAATGAACCTTCTGGAGGACACTTTTTAGCCATCAAAACGGGGCACAAGATCCTGGGAGCTAGGTATTTTTGGCCAACAATGACTAAAGATATTCACCAATATGTGAAGTAATGTGATCAATGTCAAAGAATGGGATGTCCAACTCCCACCACAGAGATGCCGCTGCAACCTCAAGTGGTTTTAGAGCCATTTGAAAAGTGGGGAATAGATTTTTTGGACCAATTGATCCACCATCCAGAGGAAATCACTACATTCTAGTCTGCATGGACTATACCACTAAATGGGTTGAAGCAAAAACATTGCTAGCAGAAAAGGAAGATACAGTTGTAGATTTTTTGTACAAACACATCTTGCAATGGTATGGAGCACCCAAAACTCTTGTTTCTAATCAGTGACCACAATTTATGTCTACCATGATCAAAGAATTCCTAGAAAGATATCAGATCAGTCACAGAAATTTTCATCCACAGAGAAATGGTCAGGTTGAAGTAACAAATAGAGAATTGGAGAACATCCTCACTAAAACCATGCCAAGAAAAAGGATAGATTGGGTTGACATAATGATAGAAGATGTTTGGGCTTATAATACTACCTAGAGGTCCATAACTAACTTCATGCCATATGAGTTAGTTTATGGAAAGCACCCAGTGCTGCCCATCGAATATGAGGTAGAGACATTAAAAACAACACTTGAAGTTGGTATTGATTTGACTGAAGCACAGCTACAAAGGATATTGTAGTTAAACAAATTGGATGAGATGCAGATGGAGGCACTACAACATATGGAGTTAATTCAATAGCAGAAGAAATAATAGCATGACAAGCACATCATCGGAAAGCACTTCAAGCAAGGAGATTGGGCCCTATTGTATGATTCTAAATACCAAGATCTAAAAGGGAAACTACACACCAAATGGTTGGGGCCCTATGAAATTCGAGAAACCTTCAGCAATGGAGTTGTTTAGTTAGTTCCCATGGATGAAGATCATAGAGTTTTTCTGGTCAATGGAAATAGATTGAAGCTGTATCACAAACTAGCCTCTAAAGAAGAATTCTCTACAGAAATTTAGTCTCAGATAGAACATTTTTCTATGGAAGATCTTTCTTCCATGGGAATAGTGCTCTAAATGATGATTCTTGAATAAATAAAGCAGTTGAGGTTGAAAACCAGAAATGGCAGCCTCTCCTATCAAAAAACACAAAAAAAAATTGGGCAAATGTTGAAAACCAACAATGTCAGCTTTGCCTAGAGGAAAGACTAAAAACCAACAATGGCGATCTTTTCTTCGAAATTCCCTTTTTCTTCAATAAAATTCCTTTTTTTTTGTAGTTCTTCAGGTCAGCATGATAAATTAAATAGAGAGCTCCTAACAGTTCTGGAGAGCTCTCGACAACTCCTGACAGATCCTGATAGCTTTAGATGGCTACAAATTCCTCTAGAAAATATCAACTAATATTACCCATCCAAGCACCATTGAGCACTATTTTCTATGCATTACAAAAATTGATTCAATGAATGAAGTTGAGGGGAAATAATTAAAGGCATGAGAACTTTTAAAGGTATATTCTTTCCTTAACACTTATATAATTATTTTAATATGCTTTGTATATGCCACGTGTTTCCCAAAGTATCCTACATGCAGTCTCACACTCCACGGCAGTTGCATCAATCATTATAGTCTAATAGGTGGCAATTGTAAGATTATCCAAAAATCTTGCATACCTCAGAATAATTATAAGTACCAGTCATCATTGCAAACAACATTTGAAATAAATGCCATAAAAGGAATGAGCATTGGATTGAGAAACCATGATAACCAATACTTATGATTATTTATGGCAAGTACCATGACAAGCTAGATTCCTGGCATCAGCTCTGAATTTGGATAGAAAAACAATTAAAGTGGCAGCTGAGACACTGTACTTCGCATGTGGACAACCTAGTGCATAACTCTGAAGTACACACCATGAGGAATGCAAGGACATGCAACATAACTGTCAATTTGTCAAATTCTCACGCCATTACTCCTACACACATATATGCAAGTGACAACATAGAATTCATAATTCTTTACCATTTCAAACAAGAGTTAGAAGATAAAGAGAAAAATAGGAAGAACTCCATTGTAAAGACCATAGCAAAATCATACATAGTCAAAGAATCAAAATGGGTAACAAGAGGAAGGCAGAGCTAGAAAATGTCATCTTTGACAATACAAGTGCATATATATTTCAGCAAGCAGGGTGGCTTGAATTCCTACAGTAATTCCAAGGGTTTGAAGTGGAATTGATTGAGGAATTTGTCACAAATTTCTATAGAAGTTTCACCACCATCAAAGGGGTAAGATTTCAAATAAACCCAACTATCATTAGTTAACTTTCTAGTATTCTTGCTATTGGGGTTGATTTGTTTGCAAGTAAATCCTCCTATGAAGAGTTAGTTTAGAACTTCCATGTTGCTCTAGAGCCCCTGCCCCGATACATTGTAAGCAAAGGAGCAACAAAAGGTATTTAGAGGACTAGTCTTCCAAACCCATGGAAGATTGTAGTCCTGTGGGTCATGAAATTATTTACATGTGAATTGTAGTATGGTATAGTCTTAGGCCCTGGTATGAGGTTGATAACCCATATGAGGCATGGAGCCAATAACCCTTAGTATTTGATAAATGTCCCTGCTTTTTTGCATGCCAACCTGGTCACCATGATGACCAAAAGAAGGGACAAGGAAGGACAAATCACTCACCTTGCATTAATACACTTGATTATGAAGCACCACTTCCTATCGCAAGAAGATGGCCAAAAGAAGTGGGAAGACTTTCTTGCCTTGCAACCAAGAAGAAAGAAGGTGAAGCACCAAGCCTCTACTATGTCTATTTCAGGTGACCCTGTTGTAGATTCTCCTAAGCCTCTAGAGGTTTAGTTCAAACAACTCTGGAGAAGGATAGAGTAGGGTGCTGAAGCAAGTGTGGCTACTGATACTAGAATCTGTCACCATCGGTTGATCATCTCTTTAGATGAAGAGGAAGAACAAAACCCTACATCCATCGTAGGTGAGTAGTCATCTCCTACTACACATCTAGTAGAAGAAGAAACTCAAGAGGAAGAAGGAGGAGTTGAACTACATATCAGGAGCTATCTATCTCTGCTCAATAAAAATAGATTATGGGAAGATAGAATGGAAGAGTATAATGTTGATGTAGGGTCCATTGGGTTATTGATGTACCATGAATGCCCTAAAACTACTTGGTTCACCAACACCTTCAGGGCAAATGTTTATAGGTAAGGTGTTACAGCCCAATATGTGCAAAATTTGAATTCTTGTATTGCTAACTTTTTTGCCATTACTGGATATCTCCGAGATGCAGTAGTTACAAGCTACATAAGCAGGTTTGAGGACTTGCCCAAAGTTCTCAAGAGGAGAGAACCTATTTCACCCACCAGTATTAGATGGATGACTGACAAGGTGCAAAAGATTATACCATTAATTCAATAGAAATAACAAAACCGGGTTGGAATGAGATTCAAGCCTCCCTTAATTCGAATGCTAGCTCCTCAATTGAATCATCCACTAGGGCATGGAATGAGAGAAGGGAAATTCAACAAATGGTTTAGCAGGGTGCAAGAAAATGATGGGTTCCAACCCAAAGGGAGATAGCTATTCCAGTACAACTATGATGAGGATTATAACTGCAACACAATAATGGAGGGAAAAAACATATTGGATGAAGCCAACTAAACAAAGCCATGAGGACATGGCATATGTTTAGTAGGGAGGAGATGATGAGCCATATAATTGACTCATCTATTTCATGTTATTTCTGCTCTTAAAAACTTTCTCAAACACTTTGGCATATATAATTACATATTATTATATTTATGTTTGTCTTTTGGTTAGATTATGCACATGATTAGTTTTCATTTCCTTTTATGAAATCTCTTGCTTTATTTTACTGAATTACATTTCAAAAGTGCATATCTTATGTATTATGGTGCAAATTTGTGAATGTTTATATAGGGCTTGCAGCAGTAGGAACAACCAGTGGTCTCCAAATCCCTCTAGAGCCCTCTATCTTAAGAAGAGCCTGAACTCCAGATAGCTCTAGATGTTGAAAACCTTCCTAGAATCATCCTCCCCTTGAGTCGATGACTGCCACAAGCCCATTCTCGAGTGCAAAAATAACTTGTGCTTCAATCATGCAGCTAAGAAGAGTAACATCACCACATCACCACAATCTTGGTGACTAACTGAAATATCAGTTAGCCAACTTCTATCCCAACTAAAGTGGCTACCATCTTGCATCACACCTTTTTGGAGGAATCATCTAGTTTGCCATGCAATTAGAACTAATGTAGATCTCTGATCTGTAGCTCTGTTAGGATTAATGAATGTAATAAACTATGCAACTGGCTCTAGTTCCAGTTCGCTTCGGTTAGACTTACTGTTAGTTTTCTTCTTCCAATAATGCTTGACTGTATAAGTTGGAGCAATTCATTTCTTTCTAGTTAGTTCCAAGTTTTCTAAGTTTTCATAAATAGTTATCACCAGATTGTTGTAGCAGGAGGAAAACTCCTCATACTTGTAATTCCATCCATTTATGGACAATAATTTAATACAAATGAAGGGGAATTTCTACTAAAAGAAGTTAGTTGAGCAAGAGGATCATCTTTAGTTTCTGAAGTAGGGACCGCTTACCCATCTAAGAGGAGATCTCTCGATAATTTGGTATTTGTGTAATTTTGTTCCAATTTCTATTAAGTTTTCCTTAATGTTTCTATGTGATTATTGTTAACTATTTTCTACAGGTTAGTTCTTTAAAAATTCTAAAATACCAAAAAGAGATAGATCTATTCTTTATCAGCATTGTCATATTCAGAGTATTTCATTGCTGTAGAATAATAGTGGATTCAATTGATCTTCATTTACTTTTTTAGCATGTTAGATTAATTTCTTTTCTTACAAGTGTGTTTTCTTCCCAACAAATTAATATAATTTCCTTCCAAGCAAGTGTGTTTATTTCTCAACAATTAGATAGATCTTTATTTTTGCATGCACCTTCAATTATGGCAAGACTAACAAACCAAGTCCCATTCACCAAACCACTCAACCAAAACCCCCCAATTCTAAGAAGTCTTATCGTAAATAGCTCTAGACACCTCTCAATTGATAAAAAAGGTGATGCCTTAACAATGCACTACTTCGACCTCATCAGTTAGTAGGGTTGTGGTTAGTCTCGTGCCCTTGTTTTCGCTTGCCCAAGTAGTCTGGTTCATAGTCGGTTAGGGACCTATCAATTTATGGTTGGTTAGGTGTCTACTTAAGCATGTCAACTACTAGTACAATACATCTTGAGGTAAACCCCACCATTTAGTTTATGACATGGAGCTAGGTGGTCCAAGATTGGTTCCTGGTACAGTATCTGTTGAATTATTTTCCTCTACCCTAATTCAAATAGTCCACCCTCAGATTCTAGGTCTTTTAAGGTAAAGGGAAGAAAAAACAAGATTTTAAACCTTAAACCCTAGAGTCTTTTACATGTACTGAGTTCCTTTTGTTATAAATTTAAGTTGACCACCTATTGATCATATGGATCCTTAATTTGCAACTTGAGCCTAGGTGTGTCGTTATTTTACCAGCCCCATCTGTTGAGTCCCCTCTTATTGCCTACACTTTATCATTTTGCTTGAGCCTTAGTTTAATCGGCCCCCTTTTCTAAAGTCGAAGCCTCATGTAGGTCGCACCACTTGGTAGCCTGGCACAGATCCTAAATAGAACAACAAAAGAGTCTCCTCTGATGTGCACCATTGCGCTACATGTTGGCCTCGCACATACTCTTAGCAAAAAGAAACAAGGGACTCTCCTCTTGTAGCGAAAGAAAGTGAGACCCTCCCAACTTGCTCCATTGCGACACTTGTCATCTTCCACCATATTCACAAAGGAGACTCATATGGACACATGGCTAGTTGGCACTTCTTCTCCAAAGTTTCAAAGAAGAGGCTCCTCAAGTGAGTGCCCTGCTAATAGGTGGCATTTTTTGTCGAGATCCTCCTTTTAGTGATCAAGCCCCTTATCTTCATCTCACCTAGCACAGCCCCTTTTTAAAAAACAACTTATGTGTACGTACATTTTAAGTTGTGTAGCCTGGCATCCAGGTCAGCAATTTCTTCCTTCTTCACATGAAGGTCTTTCTTTGTCGAGCCTTATTTTATGCTTCAGTGACTTTGGAAACCATCCTTACTATCTACCATGTCACCTTAGTGGCATATTCATGAATTTCAGAGACACCATACACTTCGTTGGGCTTTCCAAATAGCCTTAGTGGGACTGCAAAGATTTACCTACAATCTAAGGTGGCAGCTTTCCATCTCATCGCAACATCTTTTCACGTCGCAGTTAGAGTCTTGGCACCTCAACGCAAAAGGTGATAGATGTGTGGTATACGATGGTCATTGATTGTGTCTAGGGATATTTCCATCCATTGTCAGGATTTAAATTAGAAGTAGGCCATGACCCAGAAGGCAGGAAAAGTTGTTGACTAAGGAAGAATATGCAGATTTGGCTGATAGGGCATATCTAGAGAACGAATTATTCAAAATTTTAGGGATCAAAGAAAGAATAGAGCTATAATGAATTGTAAACTTCAAATATCTAAATACGGATATTTAAAGTGTTTTAAAATCTTTGTGAAGTCAAAAATTTCTGCATTAATTGTTATAGGTTGATGAATCAGCTACTTGCATTGAAGAGGTAAAATATCTTCCAACTGCTTCATGGTCCAGATATTTTATGTAGTTATGTTTGGCAGATAGACATCTCTTCTGGCAGGGATATTTGCTAATAGCCTAGGGGGATGAATTTATTGTAACAGGTGACTTAGGTCAAGTGAAATCAAATGCTATATATGCATGATTGTAAGATGTAATAAGGGTTGGAAGATAGTTGGATATTTTTATGCTTTTGTATTCCAAACAGAAATCTCCTATACTGTAACTATGTCTTTTGATAAATACATATAGTGTTTTACTTTCTCATTCTTTTTAACTCTGTGTAGTCTTAGAATTTTTTTTAACAAAAGAGGGGTAAAAATTTATTAAGACGAGAAAAAGAACAAAGCAAGAAAGTTACAAAGCCCTATCACGCTCCACTAAGTGAGCCAAATGTTGAGACAGATCCGGGGGTAAACCACCACGGTCCATCAAATTCCAATCGTGAATATGTTCAGAAGCCCATTTAGCCAAACAATCAGCAACACTATTCCATTCTCTAGGAATATGAGTAAAAGTAACATATTCCAACGAAGCACAGAGGTTAAGGATCTGGTCCACAATCAAAGCCAAATGCCAACTGACATTATTTGAATGCCTCCTATTCAACAAGTTCACCACAACCTGGGAATCAGACTCACAAATGATCCTTCGCCACCCCAAATGACTCCCACGCTCTACAGCAGTTAAAATTGCCTGAGCCTCCATAAGATTGTTAGTATGGAGACCCTGATACACTGAGAAAATAAATTGAACATCTCCCAAGTTGTCTCGACCAACACCACCGATTCCAGCATGACCAGGGTTTCCGCGAGAAGAGCCATCCGTGTTGATTTTTAGAAAACCCTGAGGTGGAGGGGACCATCTCCCCTCTCTATTCACCTTCGGGGTGGGATGTCTACATCTGTTGCACATGAGTTGGCGGTGCGGAGGCGGAAGATGTAGACGATGACAACAACCAACATCACAAGGGTCCACCGATGCCGTAAGATCACACTTAGCTGCAATAGTTTCACCCAAAGAATGCAAAATTTTCTGCCACAAACGAGGGGCCACCAACATCGACTCCTGAAAAATCTGACGATTCCGCTCCAACCAAAGGTTCCACAAAATAAAGGAAGGGCCAATAGCCCAAGCAGCCTGAAGGAAGGCAGTAGAAATAGGGGCCTTGCCCCACCGATCCACAAACTCAACCAAGGAGGAGACATGCCAGCAGGGCATATTCCACACCCTCCACCAAAAATGCCAAATCTCCCTAGCATAGGGACATTGGAAGAAGAGATGAGAGACACTCTCCTCATAGAGATGACACATCACACACATAGAAGGGCCTTGGAGACCCCGCTTACACAAATTATCCCAGGTAAGGCAGCGGTTTTGAGCAACTAGCCACAAGAAAAAATTGCACTTGGGCCACGACAACTTGTGCCAGACATGCTTCCACCAAGGGACCTCAATGGCCCCAAACAACTACTTACCAAGTTGCTTATAGCCAGCAGACACAGAGTACTTCCCAGATAAATCAGGACCATCCCAAGCCAAGACATCGGGCCCCTTCAAAGAATTACAAGCACGGGAAGCTAAAAGCTGAGCAAGCTCACACCTATCCGCCTCAGCCCCCCCAGGAGGCCACTCAGAGGGAAGCTTCCAACGAAACCTTACCGCTGAACCACAATGTTGTGCACACTTATAATGCTCAACGGTATCCCAGCCAGCCGTAGTAAAAACCTCAGAGAGAGACTGGAGATGAGGAAGAGAAGAGAGAATAGGAGGGTGGCCATCCCAAGAATCTAACCAAAAAAGAGTCTATGACCCCGAATGGCAAATCCAAAAAAGAGCACGCTTAATCAACTGAGCCCCAGCTTTTAAGGTATGCCAAATCATAGACCCACTCCCCTCCAGAGGATAGCGCGGGACATCACAAGAAGCAACACCCCTAAGATATTTATGGGTGAGAATACGGGCCCATAACTGATGCTGATTAGTACACCAACGCCAGTAAAGCTTAGCAGCAAGAGCTTGCCCGTTCCAAATAGCAGAGCGTAACCCAAGACCACCCTCCTGCTTTGGTCTACACACAGAATCCCACTTAACAAGGCTCCACTTAGAAGAAAGTAAGTTACCACTCCAAAGGAATTGACGAGAGAGGGCATCAAAATCCCTAAGGAAATACAAAGGGGCCACTTGAACAAAACATCTGTAAATAGGAAGGGCCTGGATAACCGACTTGAGAAGAGTCACTCTAGCAGCCGTAGAGAGCCACCGATGAGTCCAATGAGTCACCTTCCGCCTTAGTTTGTCAAGCAGCATCTTCCAGGAGGACCTAGGCTGACGCCCAACAGCGAGAGGAATACCCAAATAGACAAAGGGAAGAGACCCAATTTGAAACCGCAAAATAGCAGCAATCCTCTGTTGGATAGCCTGAGGCGTATTAAAAAAGAAAATAGAAGACTTTTGCTCATTTACTTTTTGACCCAAAGCAGCAAGGTAAATATCCAGCGCTTGCCTAAAAGAATCAGCTTCTCGAATACGAGCCAACCCCATAAGAGAAGTGTCATCCACAAACTGGAGATGGGAAGTCGTTGGCAGGCCCAAGCCCCACTGCTAGCCATGAATCAAGCCTTGGGAGACCTTACCTTTAAGAAACTGACTCAGCCCCTCCGCCATAATGATAAACGGATAAGGAGAGAGCGGGTCCCCCTGCCGAAGGCCCCTAGTAGCACCAAAAGGCTCTGAAGGTTCACCATTCACAATAACTGAAAAAGAAGGGGAAGTAACACAGCTCAAAGTCCAACTCACCCAATCTGGAGAAAAACCAAAGGCCAACATAATCTTCTGAAGAAAACTCCATTTACCTCTGTCATAAGCTTTGGCCATATCCAACTTGATGAACATAGCCCGTTCCGAAGAAGTCACCATGGAATGAATGACCTCAGAGGCTACAACCACCCCATCTAGAATTTGCCGACCTGCCACAAAGCCACCTTGCTCCTCCGAAATGACAACGGGCAGGCACTGTTTAAGCCTCTCAGCGATCAATTTCATAATGATCTTGTACACCACATTACAGAGCGCAATAGGTCTAAAGAGTTCAAGCCTATTAGCACCTTCCTTTTTAGGAATGAGAACCAAAAAAGTAGCATTCAGGGCCCGAAGCATCTGCTTACTATGGAGAGACTCCCGAACGACCTCCAACAAATCCAGCTTCACAATATCCCAAAACACCTGGAAGAATTCAACTGGAAAGCCATCAGGGCCAGGAGCTTTCCCCTTATTCATCCCAAACACAACATCCTCAACTTCAGACAAGGATATTGGACGAGTAAGAGAAGCATTCAAATCATTAGAGATCAAAGAAGGAATGCCTGCAAGGATCATATTCTCAGCAGCCTCAGCAGGAGTCGAGTCTTCAGTAAAAAGAGCAGAATAAAATTGATGAGCCTCTCTAGACAAAGCCTGCTGTGAGGAAATCGAAAGACCCTCAGAGTTAACAAGAGAAGAAATATAACACTTATTCTGACGAGCTTGCACAGAATGGTGGAAGAAAGCAGTGTTCTTGTCACCCTCTTGAAGCCAATCAATCCGTGCCTTTTGTTTCCAGAAAATCTCCTCACGGAGCTCCCACTCCTCCACCAATTTTAGAGCCTGGGACTCAGCATGTCCCAGAGCCTCCGAAAATCCCAAATCTCAAATTTGACGAGTAATAACAGCAAGATGATCCTGCGCTTCCCTTTTCTTGGCCCGCAGATTACCAAAACATGATCGATTCCATCGCTTGAGATGATACTTGATGAATTGCAGCTTCTTAACAAGACAATACATAGCTGTACCATACTCAGGGGCCCCATCCCGCCACCACTGGGCAACTAGGTCATACAAGGACGGCTCCCGAAGCCACATAAGCTGAAATTTAAAAGGAGGATTCTTTGGAGAAGGAAAAGAAGAAGCAGAAAACTTAATTGGCCAATGATCAGAGCCGCACCAATCAAGAATTTCAGAGCAAGTGACCATGCCACCGCCCATCCAAAAACTAGAAACAAGAAATCTGTCCAGCCTCTCAGAAATCGCTTCTGGGCCACTCCGTCTATTGTTCCAAGTGAAAATACCATTAGAGGGTTTAACATCAACAAGAGCGAGAGAATCCACATTGGCCCGGAAAAGACCAGAAGCAGGGCCAAGCCTAGGCAGCCCCCCTCTTTTCTCCTCCAAACACAACACAGAATTGAAATCACCAGCTAATATCCAAGGAAGAAAAGGCACACAGGACCTAACAAGCCTGATGTGGGCCCAAAGCTGGATTTTACCACAGATATCAATCGGAGCATAAACATTACTACCCAGAATAGTCTCACCAGATTCCAAAACTGAAGCCACCACCGAAATGGAGGAATGGCTAGCAACCCACCAGCGAGGAACAACCTTACGTGGATCCCAGAAAAAAGCTAGACCTCCAGAGTTTCCCTTAGAACCAATACACTGACATTGACCAAAAGCCCAAATACGAGAAGCATACTGAAGCATGGAGTCCACCCGAAGCTTAGTCTCCTGAATGCAAAAGATATCTGGAGAATGAACCACAATCAAATCCTGAATAGCCTTTTGACGGGGGGTGCTATTCAACCCCCTTGCGTTCCATGAAAGAATAATCATAAGGAAGGTGGAGAGAAAAGGGCATCAATGGTCTTAACCGACCCAGATTCCACCAACAAATCCCCAGTGGATTTAATCTTGTCCACATCTTTTTTACGACCAGCTTTCGAGGAATTCTCAAGATGCCCCCTCTTAAGAGGGTGTTGTAACACCCCCAGAACATGAGATGATCCCCGCCCCTTACTAGCAGACACCACCGCCTTAGCTAAATCAGCTAATATAATGTCATCCTGCGGATCTGCAGAGGCACCAGGAAGCCCAGAATTCTCCTGTTCCAAAGTCAGAGAAAAATCCTTAACAACAATCGCCTGCTCCAACCCTGTATCCATACCAGAGGCCCCGACAAGAAACTCAACAGGGATCCCCTCTTCCAAGCCCTGATTATCCAAGACCTCAAAACGATTGGATGCTTGATCACTTTGTCTATCTTTGTAGGTCCGCTTATGTCCCCTTCCTTTAGCCTTCGTCTTAATAGGAATGAATCCATCCTTATCAGTCCCACCCTCAACCACAGGGGACTTGCCTTTATCCCCCTTCTCTGCCAAAGGCTCGGATGGAGGAGGAGAAGAAACCCCTGTAGCTCTGGGTGCCCGAGGACATTGGTGCTGGAGGTGCCCATACTCATGACAAAAGTGACAACGAAAAGGAAGGGATTCATAATCTAACCGTTGAATCCACGAAGCAGAGCCAAGACAAATTTCCACAGAATCCGGCAAAGGATTGTTTAGGTCAATTTCAACACAAATACGGGCATAGGAAAACACCTTTTTATCCAGATTATTCTGAGCAATGGTATCCGGCTTCCCCAGCAGAGCAGCAATCTGAAGCAGAATATCCTCCTTCTAAAACTCTAACGGTAGCCATGGCAAACGGACCCACACCGGAACCCGGGAAGGCATATCCTCTGCTGCGTTAAAACCTCCGTGCCAAGGCTTCATGAACAGACCCACATGATTGTAAAAATATGGCCCTCCCTCAAAAACACGATTTCGATCGGCAATACATGAAAAATCAACCATGAAATAACCATTTGCCGCCACCAGAATATCAAAATCACCCTCAACCTACCAGGATCGGCGAATCCAGGCCTCCAAGGCCGATAGATGGATACGAACACCTAGGAACTTACAGATCAAAACATGTTGGCTCCAGTAAGATAAGTCCTCTTGTACCGATTCAGGGGAGATAACCAGAACCGGATGGTCAAGACTCCGCGGCAAACAACCATTCACTTTTTTAAGCTTGGAGCTCTCACCCACGAAAGAAGAGCCCTCAGACAAACCCTGCGACCGCTTCACCCCAGCTGACACCAAACTTTTCAAAACCCCAGCCATTCCTCCACACCAAACACCAAGCCCAACACACTGCCTTGACTGCTACCTACAGGCGAGTCGAATGCCAAAAACCGAGCAGAAGAAAACAAAACAGGCACAAAACGGACAGAAAGAGTCCTCCCGCCCCTTAAAAAGATCCCCCAGCAAGCAAGGAACCACCGATCGCACCCCCTGACGCACATGCAAAGGAGAAAGGCACCATGCAACCACGGCCTCACAGGCCGCGGGCTGCAAACCCTGCGCCAGAACCTTCCGCTCCCATCCTCCCATTTTTCCTCCGTAGCTTCCTTCTCCTGTGTAGTCTTAGAATTGACTATTGTTTGTGAATGTCTAATTTTTGGCAATCAATTCTTTACCTCTTTTAAAATCTTAATGATTTATGTAAGTTTATCAGTTGTATTCATTTATCTGTGCATCTTAGCTTTATGAGTGTTCTATATTCAAACCTATTGTATCACCCCTTTCATTTTTAGTTCATCCTTCTTCCCCTTTACCTCAACGGTGCATAGATTAGGTTTAGTCTTAGCAATAGTTGAATCTCTCATTTAGAGAAGGTGAGATAGTCTTACAAAGGATGCTTGAAGCAAAACTCATTGAACTTCCCAAATTCAAACCATGTGAAGAAAGTCCATATGATGAACATGATTATTGTGCATACCATAGGACCAAAGGCCATAATACAAATAAATGACCAATATTTGTCCCAATTGTTTACAAGGTGTACCAACATACAATGGGAAAACATTCCAAATCATCCAAATCCCATGTGTCACCCCCATCTAGCCCAAATCCCAATCCATCCAATCTTATTATCCATCCAATTAGCACTCAACCTAATCATAAGCCTAAGCCTACAACACCATCTGCCCTTATCATCCATCCATTATATTTCTTATTTACCCATACTCTTGCAAAGGTTGTGATCCATTGGCTACTAGCAAGGAATAAACTATCTCCATGTCAAACACCCATTCATGAGCCTACCAAAGAACTTCCAAATGTCATGTCCAATCCTACAACTCCTTTACATGGCCCACATATCCTTGAGCCTCTTCAAGAGCCCCCAATTAAAATACCTAGCCCTTCAAGCCCTTCATGTGGTCCACAATCCATTACGCCTATTCAAGGACCTCCAATAAGTCCAATTCAAGAGTCATCATGTTCTCATGTTGTTGACCAAGAACCTATCCAAGGGTCATCCAATTCCATTCAAGCAACCCAAGAGGTATGTCAAAGGTTTAATCCTAAGCATGTGGAAACATTAAGCCCAAGTCCAACTCAAGATCAAATCACTTTTATGCAACCCATCCATAACATGTATCTTTTCCATGATCAAGATGTTATCCATAATAATGAACCTATCCATGAGCCACTTGATCCTATCCATCTCCCAACAAATATTCATGAGTAAGCTATCCAAACTCAACCTATCCATAACATTTACCTTCCTTATGATCAATATGATACATATGAAGAAGCTATCCATGAGCACCTTGATCCTATATCTATCCATGAGCAAGATATCGACATTGCTCCTAGTCATCCACCATCTAGCCCTATCCATAATGAACAAACATCCACTTGTCATGATGAGACACTTGTCCCCCAAGCAAGCATAAAATATCAAACAAATAACTTGGATCTTAGTGAACACAATGCTAATCAAGATCCTAATGATCCTCCTTCCACATCCACCATCGATTCCACTTCAAGTCCACCATCATGTCCACTTGGTCTTACCACCCTTATACATGAGTGTTCTTCTTTAGGACACCAACAACCATTGTCTTCCACTTCATCTTCTCCATCCAATAATAAGCTCAAGTCTGGTTCCCAAAACGCACCAAGTCCCATTTTCCATTGCATGCTCCAAAACATGAATTACCAAGGTAAAGGCCTAGATATTTACGAACAAGGTATTTTAGAGCCAATCCATGTCAAGGTTCCCCCATGCTCATATGGCCTTGGGTATACATCCTATGGACAACAATATAAAGATGTTGGTACTTCCTCCATCCCTCCTAAGTCCACTTTCCATCATAAACCCTATCATACACCTAAAACATATGTTTCCATTCCTCCTCCATCATCCTACAAGTGTCAAAAGCATGTGACCATACACCTTCCACCATCCACTTTACCTCCATTACTTCCAACTCCAAATATTCCTACATACACTTTACCACCACTTCTACCAACTCCTAATTATCCACTTATCCATAAGTCCCCTAAAAATCCTAATCATGACCAACAAATGCACACATTGTCTAAACATAAAGCTACCACTCATTCCACCAACCCCGCTTCCATCATGTCCATGGTATTCAAAAGTAAAAATTTGGATGCCTTTACCTATAAATCCAAAAATCCTATCAACAATCCTAAGGATCCGCATGCCTTAGGACATCAATCTAAAAAGTCAAAGCCAAATCCATCTAAAAAGCTATCCAAGTGCATACCTCCAAAAGAAAAGGCCAAAACTAACATGGTTTGGGTCCCTAAGCATAAACCAAGCAAGTCAAATGAGGCATCTACATCTCAAAAATCTCAATCATCCTCTTCCATCAAAAAATTCCCTTTCATCCAAAAATCCCACAAGCAAAGCAAAAAAAAAATACTAACTCTATGTGGGTCCCTAAAGCACTTCATCACCCATCTCCTAAGCAAACATCCCCATTTCTTCCTACACCACCTTCCCATCAAAAGCTTAAATGTTTTATCACAGTGTGTGCAACCGTTGGTCATGGTTCCATTCCATTCTACAACAATCCCACATACCTCCATCTCCCCACCTTTCATCCATTATCCTACATATCTTCCCCATCACCTTTCTATGGTCCGTATGTTTGCATAAATCTTTCATCCATCCTTTTATATATGTCCTACATAATCCACATCATAATCCACTATCCTTCCATGCATAAGCCTTCCATAATCCACATCATAATCAACTATCTACCTAATCCATCTCTCTCATACAATCCCCTACGAACATCGACGAGCATAATGACATGTTCCATGCGATGACATTTATCTCTAATGGGACACTATCACCTTTCATAGCACTAGACACTTGAGTCCCTCCTATCCATTACCATGGTGAAAACCTGGCAAATAGGCACCATGTGTAATTGTCATCCCATCTAAAAAAAATAAAAAAAAAAAAGAAAAAATCAAAATAGAAAAGAGAAATCTATTCGTCCAATGGTGAAAACCTGGTAAACAGGTGCCTTGGATAAGTACCATGATGAAAACCTAGCAAATAGGTGTCAGGTGTAGGTTGA
Organism: Cunninghamia lanceolata; assembly: GCA_027924645.1. NCBI lineage: Eukaryota > Viridiplantae > Streptophyta > Pinopsida > Cupressales > Cupressaceae > Cunninghamia > Cunninghamia lanceolata. The sequence continues at coordinate 9,588,442 of BSBN01000112.1, read as the reverse complement.
TCTTCCATGCCACTTACACTTGGGGGCACATTGTCTCATCCATCTTATCATTTCCAACCTATCATTTTACATCTTATCATCTCCTATCTTGCCATATCCTATCCTGCCATCCTTAGCCAATACACCTGCATACCTATCATAATCCTCCATCCAATCTCCCTTCTTCCTTTTGATCTTGAAGAAGATATAGGGGCAAAATGTTGAAATATGCTTTGGTTATCTCTTGGTATACCTAATCCTTTCCAAACCAATTCTATTATAAGCCTTGTCATGTAAAATCCATCATGTCATCCTTTTGTCATAAGTTTTGTCATGCAAAATCCCAAGTATACCATCTAGAATGGGGCATGTTATTCCTATGTGACATAGTCTTTGGAGGTCACATCCTATCTCCATTATGATGCATACATCCTACCCACTATAGTCTATCCTCTTATCCACCTATCTATCATGAGCTTTTCATCCTATCCACCATCACCCATCCTTTTGTCCATCCATCTTACCCCCATCCTTGCATCTAGACTTGGTTTCCCCTTCTCATTGGTATCTAGCACAAAGGCTACCCAAATTGTAAATCCATTGACATTCCAAAACATTCCAAAAACACAAAAAAAACACAAATCCAATCAAATCATCAAATCAAATCAAAATCATCAATGATCAATCATCATCAAATCTCAAATCCATCAAAGAAAATAAAAAAATTGAATCAAATAATCAAATCAAACAATCCAAACATCAATCAGACAAACCATCAAATTAATCCATCATTAAATCAAATCATCAAATCAAGTCAAATCAAATCAATTCTTCAATCACTTCTTCCAATAAATCTCATCATCAATCAATCCAAGCAATGATCCAACTGTAAATCATCCTTAATCCATAACAATCAAGTTAATCAAGGTTATCAAATTATCCAATCACATCAATGGTCTTGATCCTAATCTTGGCATAAACCAAATCAATCAATCAATCATCATCATCAATGGGATATATCGTTCCCACATCCTTGTGTTGATCTAGGGATATATTGTTCCCCACCATGACAACACTAACTATCATCATCAACAAATCAAGAAATTAATCATTGGTTTATAGCTTGACAAGAGAAATACCTTGTTTGTTTTTGTATCATTTGTGCATGCTTGCTTTTTTGCTTGTGTGTGTTATCATTTTTATCTTGCATTTGTATAAAATCCATCTCTTTTTAGCTAATATTCATATCTTGTGTATGTTGGAATAGATTTTTGCACTATCCTTTGCATCTAAGGACATATTATACCTTTTGTGCATTAGGACTTCAATGCTCTAAGTTTTACTTCCTCATATGTTAGACAAGGTTGTATTACGTTGGGGCACGAGACACATTGTCACCTTGGTCCTTATACCTTGATGCATAACGTCTAGTGCTATATCAAACATCATGGTTTCTCACCTTCATTACAACATAACGCATCATTCATTTCTTCTATTCATTCCCTTTATCTTTCTTACATGACCAATACCTTTTATTTTGAGAGCCTACTCGTGTTTGTCCAACCTGCCTATCCTCTCAAGGGGACATCATCATCCTATCTTTCCATCCTCATCCTATCTTTCCATCATCATCCATCCTTATCATTTTCCTCTATCCATACCTTATCTTCTTTGAAATTATGTTACTCAACGCAAATCTTATCATCTCGAACATCATCTCAAAGAGGGGCAAAATGTAGACACCCAAAATTATCCCAAATTTGTAATGTCCTATAATACCTAGTCAAAAACATTATTAGAGACATCATGTAGCATTTTGTCCTATCCCACTCTTAATTCCACTTATCCATTAGCCAATTAATTAAATAAATCTTATTTATTTAATTAATTTCCCATCATAATCCCATTTATCCTTCCATAGTCAATTAATTAAATAAATTATATTTTTTTAATTAATTTCCTCTTTTCCGTCATCTAAATTAATTAAATAAATTAAATATTTATTTAATTAATGTATTCCACATCATTCCCTTCCAAAAATAGAAAATTCCATATTTGTCTCTATCTCCACATTTGTCTCCGTGTAAGGTGGAAGCCATTTGTCTCTATCTCTGTATTTGTCTCTATCTCCACATTCATCTCCTTGCAAAGTGGAAGACCATTTGACACTTGTCACATGACTACAACTCCCTTGAAGAGTTGGAATAACTAATCAATCCTAGCCATCCACATCAATCAATTAGCCTTTTAATCTTAACCATCCATTTGAACCAAGCCTTGTATATAAATCAAGCCATCTACAAGCCATTTGAGCATCTATTCTTCATGCATCCTTATGCTGTCAAAATCATTCTTCAATCTTCTCATCTATGATCATTCATCTTCCAACTTCCTTTCTATCATCTTCATCTTACTGTTATGCTACGGAATTGAGCAACCAACATATCAAATCACTCAATCAATCTATCATGCATCTATCTATATGAGGTATTGAAGATTTGGATTAGGTAATACATTTCATTTGTTTTATCCTTTTCATTTATCCAAAATTTTTATTACACATTCTGGTGAACCCGATGTAAACATGCGCTATTAGATCTAATCATTAGTTTTTGTAGGTTTATACACTTTGATTTGTAGGTTGAAGATATTTTATATTGCTGATTTTCTTTATTTAGGACCAGATCTATTACAGAGGGTTTTCTATTTTACACAGGTCGTGGAAAAAGGAGATCTTAGATTCGTTGGAAAGAGGACTTCAAGAGCTTTCTGAAACGTGGCTAGATTAAAGATTTGTCTCAGTATTGAAGGAGTTATGATGATTTGAAGTTGACCCTACGATCCTGATTTTTCAAAAAAGTTTGAGGCATGACTTTTAGAAAAAAAATCATATCTTCCAATCTACCTAACCAAATCACAGAAGGAACCAACCTCTCTCTAGAGATTTGACCTCCTTGCATGGTCCCACACCTAGAGGTCATCTCAATGTTTCACTAGATTGTTGGAGCCCTAAAAGCCTTCAACACAGGGTGCAAATCCAAGTGACAACAGTATCCATTTAGCACAGTATGAATTTAGGGTAGCAAGGTATCCCTATGCTGAACCAATCCATGGTACAGTTATGTTGATCATGATGTTAGTCATAAACAAACATAGATAAAGAAATACATATCAAACCTCTGTGGATTAGTTCATAATCATCTGACGTTACTCAGTGGTTTGATGTTCGTTGCTATTTTCCTTAAGGGGCCTTACATTTTTGTTTTCAAGTTTGTCATATCCAGATATGCTATGTTATGCCTACTTTCTATGAATTCTTAACAAACAGCATTAAATCCTAATGTATTTAACCAGATCATGCAGATATTTATATAGGTTTGATCGATTCTTTTGCATTTCACTGTTATTAACTTGATTTCACTTCTGCATTGTAAATTTGTTTAGATGATGTGCCTAAAAGCATGTATTTCCATGATTTCTACCATTATTCATGTTTACTTGCATGATATCCACTATTTTGTATGCACTTCACTCAAATATGCTAAAGATGTTTCATTACCTATGGGATGTCAGCATATTTCTTTGCATTTTCTTATTATTTTCTGTGTATTTGCAATTATGATGATGATCAAATGAAATTAAACAAACTTAAGCTAAACTTTGCTGATTTTACTAAAATTAATGAATCTTTAGCCATTGATCCACATATATTCTTGATACTGTCATGAAGAGAAGGAAATCAAACCATATGTTCACCAGGATGTTCCACAGCTAGATATGATCGATGGTAACTTCAAAGGAAAAGGAATGAAGACAACATGTATAGACTAAAATGCACTCCAAGGGATGTAGTAAATCAAAGTAACATGTCCAGAATCCATTCACAGATTACTCAAAGTTTACGATTGTATGTAATCAAAGGGACTTCATCTTCATTAAGTATGGAAAAGAGTATATATTTACAATTGACCTTGAGGATTGGTCCTAACATTTCAGCAATCGAATCTTAATTAAGCTTCTGAATGATCTTACAAATTACAATCCACCTTACATAGAGTAAGGAAGGGATGCGGTTACAAAAGATCACATGGTCAGGATACATTCATTATAATCAATGGTCCTTATTGCATTGACCAAGTCAACAAACCAAAACATGTGGCATAGGTTGCCAATTGGCAACCATCTGGTGGAATACAGTTGTCTTTCCAAAATATTCTGCCAGGATCATGTTTCTCTACATCTTCATTTATTCCTCTTCATCAATGGATGAGTTATCTTCTATATGTACATTAATAATTCCCCTGATGGGTTCATATGCTTGTACTATTCTTTCTATCTCTCCTCCACCCTATACTTTAGCCCTTTTAACTACATGCCCTTGTGATTGGAATTGGGCTTATAAAGTTGTCCACTTGTTCTTTCAGCTATTCAATGTTTCATTGTACTTTTCTACCTTAGCCCTCATCCTCATACCTTTGTAAATTATATCTTTAGAAAAATGGCCAAGAGGATCATTTGATGCAGGCTTAAAATTATCTTGAAAAGCCTTGGTAGCAAAATCTACATCCTGATTCTCCACCTTCCCCTCAACCTTACCCTCAAGGGCCTCTAAGATGTCTACTTCCTTAGACAAGAGTTCATGCAATTTGACACTAATATCCCTGACTTTAGCATTACATTTTGTATATGCCTAAAAATGACATGACCCGGTCTAAATAAACATTCTTAATATTTATTTTATCTAAAATCCTCTATCAATAAATAAATCAATTTATTTATTTATTCGATTCATAGTCCTCTAAATTATTTAAATATCAAATTATTTAATTACCTCTTCTAAAGTCAAAATTAAATAAAATCCTTTATTTAATTTAATTCTTCCAAATAATTAAATAATTCTTTATTATTTAATTAAGTCAATTCATTTTAAATAAATCAATCAAATTTATTTAAATCCTCTCAATCTCTAAAAATAAAATACAATCAAATATTTTATTTATTCTTCCAAAGAATGCACAAACAACTAAATAAATTTATTTATTTAATTTGCCTTCTAATTCATCAAAAATCTTCCAAATCTTCTAAAAATAAATCTTCTTCTTCATGCACACAAAATTAAATAATTTATTATTTAATTTCTCTAAAATTCATGGAAAAGCAAATCACAAGTTGAGTTAACTGACTCAATCAAACTTGTTTTTATCAGTAACTCTTAAATTAGAAAAAGACTTTCTAATTTATGAAATCATATCTTATCTTTATAAAAGAAAGTAGTTAACTCTAACCAAAAAACTTTTGTGTGACACTTGTCTTCTTTCTATTCGCGCACATCCTCTCAAAGTCTCTCAACCATTGATCTTCTTATTATTTCTATACCATTGATCTTCTCTCTCATAAGTCTATAAATTGAACCCTATTCTTCCATTTCATTCATCTAAGCTTTTAGTAATGTTACTCTACAGAATTAACAACGCGCCTTTGACACCCAAATCCATCAATAGCTTGCGATCACCCTTTTATTGTATTGAAACTAATCTTCATTGCAAAAAGTATGATAGCCATCTCTCCATCATCATCTTGAAAAACAAAGCAAGGAAGTATGCTTCTGAGGGCTTCATTCATACAAAGATCAATTGAGACTAAGTGAACAATGGAAGCAGCAAGGTAACAAGGTTTGCATGGTTTGTTCTTTATTATTTGAATCTTTGTTATTTACAATTTCTATTGAGATTATTGGTTTATTGATTGAGTTTAATAACTTTGACAATATTTCTGGTAATATTTTTGGCACCCACCGTGGGGTCTTGCCCCTATTTAATCCAAAAACTGAGTTTTTTTGTGCTAAGGTTCCATACACAGGAGGATTCGACGCATCTGATCAATTTTAATGCACATCTGAGCTAGGTTTCAGTGCATCTACTCTTTTGGTGCATTTACCTCCTGAAGGTGTGCATCTATGTTCTTTTATGGTGCATCTACTGAAATGGTGCATATACTCTTTGTTTCTGCGCTTTTGATCTCTGTCTCAACATATTTGTAATAGCTGCGCATATGACCTCTATCTCTGCACATCTAATCTCTGCACCTACACATCTAATTCTAACAGTGACTTTTTGGGTTTTCTTGTGATTTTATTAATGCTAATACTTTTCGTAGGAAAATTATGTAATCTACTTACAGGTTAGAGGCCGGTTTAAACATTCTAGTTGCATTGTTAACACACATTGTATTTTTTAAAGGATAGTAATCGAATGTTTATGCAAAATCACATCTAGATCTAACTAGGAAGGATTGTAATTTGATATTGTTGCATCAACAAATTGAATATAGTCCTAATTCTAGGAGGATAAAATTGAACCATTTCTATCTCGCTTTCAAAGTTAACAACTTGCATGTGTGCCCAAGTAGCTATCTCATAGAGTCTTTTTTCATTTTAATTAGGGGAAAAGAACCACTATCTTTCATGTTTTTGGGAATGATACTAGGCCTATGCTCTCCCCTATCTTGGGTGACCAAAATGCCAGACATATCATTTTTGCATGTGTTAAACCTTTAGAGAGGCCTGCCCTTGGATATCCTTCTATCCAAGTGGGAATGACCTTAAGTGGTAACAAGCTAAAGCCAAGCTCTACCAAGCCACTATAAATAAATTGTGTTTGGAGCGAAAGCTTCAAACAACAAGTGAAGTGTTATACCAACAACCAACCTCCCCCAAAACCCTCCAAGATGCAACCCTTGCAGGTTGGGAGACTCCATAACATAGAGTAATGCTGCCGCATGTATAACCACTCGAACGGTTGTACTTATTAATCATCCTTTATTTTTAGTTACCAAAAACCCCTATAGGACGGTGTAGGGAAGGGTGATTATCACCTCCCGAAGATGCCTCATCTAGAAATAGTGAGAATTCAATTTATATTGTCCCATCCAGCCTAGGATTTGTACTTGCTTTTGAGTAAAAAAGAGTCCAAAAAAATTACAAAAAAAGATCAAAAAAATCATGAAAACTTCTTTGTGTTTGCTGTGTTTTACTTGCCATAATTGAGAAAATGAGATAAAAAACATGAACTTGCAACCAAGAAACCAAAAACATCGAAAAACATGCCAAAAAAATTACAAAATAATTAGAAAACCAAAGCTACACATATACCTTCTAAAACTGTGCATTTATGTCGACCTGCGGTGCATTTGCATTAACTTTTTGCACATCTATCACCTGTTACTGTGCTTTTACTATTTACTAGAGCTGCACATTTGCACCAACTTACTACACATTTTTCCTCTATTTCAGTGCATCTAGTGCTGCTCATCCACAACAGTAAGCATTTTGTAGTCTTTTGAGAGAAAGTTTTCACCCTTTCTAGGTACCCATTTCGGTCTTGTGTCAGTTTCTATGAAGATGAAAAATCAATTAGAAGCAATCAAATGAGAAATTCAATCCATACAACAACAAATGGCAATCTTAAAGCTGAACATGCCAGTACTAGCTACACCTCACCCCAAAATCATACATCCTTTTCCTGTCTTAATGATACTTTCGACAAGGCAAACACCACCTCAAGTTGGAAATCATATACCACTCCATCTACTAGTCTGCCTTCACCATCTCCTAGAATGCATAGCCCAAAGCATACTAGTCCTACACCAACACCGACATCAAGTTCCCAAGCTCAAAACCACCCAAAGAATCCATTGATGATTGGCTCCAAAGAATATTCTACAAACCAAAAAGTGAAAGAAAAGATATGGAAAAAGCCAAACCCACCCATCAATTACCTCACTTATCTACCCATACACCTATGAAGGATGTGATCCAAGGGCTACTAGCAAAGAGTCAACCATATCACCAAATTCCAGTCTTTGACCTTACCAAAGATTCTTCCAATAACATGTCATTTCCTCCAACCCCATTGTGTAATCGTCAACCCCTTGAGTTTATTGAAGACCCTCCTACCATACTTGACCAAAATCAAGGTCCATCATACCTTCGTGTCATTGACCAAGAGCCTATCCAAGAGTCCTCTACCTCCACTTCAATTCAAGCACATCAAGAGTTATGTCAAGAGTACACTTTAGAGCATGTGGAAACATCAAACCTTTGTCTAAATCAAGATCAAAGCAGCCCCATCCAACCCATCCATAACCTTTATCTTTTCTCTGATCCTATACATGAACAAGAAATCCAATTCAAACCATTCATAACCTTTATCTCTTCCATGGCCAAGATACTACCTCTGAAGAAGCTATCCATGAGTAATTTGATCCTAAACATGAAGAAGAGATCCAATTCCAATCCATCCATAACCTATATCTTTTCTATGATCAAGATACTACCTCTGAAGAAGCTATCCATGAGCAACTTGATCCCATACATGAAGAAGAAATCCAAATGCAACCTCCCCATAACCTATATCTTTTCTATGATCAAGATACTATCGCTGATGAAGAACCTACACACAAGCACATTGATCCCATCACACTTAATCCTATCTATGATCAAGATCCCCTCTACAATTAGGAGCCTACCTATGATCAAGCAGACCATGATGATCCTCTTAGCCAACTTTATGCATTCCATGGTCACAAGATTATCACCCCATCTATCCATCCTCCATCTAGTCCTATCATTGATCCAACAACTTCCACTTCCCTTGATGAGACATTTGCCTCTCAAGTGCATATGGATGATCAAATCAATAGCTTGGATCCTAATGAACATAATGATAATCAAGATCCTAATGATCCTTCACCATCCATTATTGACCAAGTTACAAATCCGTTATCATATCCTATTGGTCTTACCACCTTCATGCATGAGTGTTCCTCCTTAGAACACCAACAACCATTGTCCTCTATCTCACCTTCTCCATCCAATAAGGGACTCATGTCTAGTGTTCCACCTATACATAATCCCACTATCCATTGCATACTCCAACATATGAACTATCAAGGTAAAGGCTTAGGCCTTCACGAACAAGGTATTTTGGAGCCCGTCCATGTCAATGTCCCTCCTTGCTCATATAGACTTGGTTACACACCCCAAGGTGAACAATCTCAAGCTGTTGGTACCTCCTCCATGCCTCCTAAATCCACCACATTCCACCGCAAACCCTATCATATTCCCAAAACATATGTCGCCATTCCACCTCCCTTATCATATACATCCCAAAAGCATGTGACCATACACCTTCCACTATCCAATCTACCTCCACTACTTCCAAATCCTAATATCCCTCCATGCATTTTACCACCACTTCTTCCAACACCTTCTCCATCCATCTATCAATCCTCTGAAAATCCCAATCATGGCCAACAAATGCACATGTTGTCTAAACAAAGAGCTTCTACCAACCTCACTTCCACCATTCCAAGAGAATTCAACAACAAATATCTAGATGCCTCTACCTATAAAGTCAAAAATCCTAAAGGTCCTCATGCCTGCGGATACAAAATCCAAGAATCAAAGAGTTATCCATCTCAAAAGTTGCATACACCCACACACCTCAATGCCAAATTGAAAAAGGTGTGGGTCCCCAAGCAACAGGTACTTACCTAAGAAGCTGAACAAAAGCTACATATACCCAAACCCATACCTTCACAGGTAACGTCTATAAGCAAAATGGTTTGGGTACCTAAGCAAAGAGCCATCAAGTCAAATGAGGCATCCACTTTCTCATCTTCCTCTCAAGAATCCCAACCATCCACTTTCTCCTCTTTCATCCAAAAGTCTCAAATCCTTCCATCCTACATGACAAGAAAATATCAGAAGTATACTAAGTCTATGTGGGTCCCTCAATACCTACATCATTCATCCACCAAGCAAAACTCTCCATTACTTCCTACACCACCTTCCCATCATAAGCTTTAATGTTAATCATAGTATGTGCAACCGTTGGTCATGGTTCCCTTCCATCCTGCGACACTTCCACATAACTCCATCTCCCCTTCCTTCCAATATTATCCTACATATCTTCCACATCCTACTCCCATGGTCCATGCCTTTTCATAAACCTTCCTTCCTACATTATCCGCATCATCATCCACTATCGTACCTTCCATAATCTACAATCTACCCACTCCGTCTTCCTCTCATGCGATCCTTACCAACATCTATGAGCATAGCGACATTTGGCATGATCTGTGCAATGACATGCATTTCTAGCAGGACACTATCACCTTCATGGAACTAGACACATGAGTCTCTCCCTTCCATATCCACCTTCTCCTATCTAAAAAAAAAAGAAGAAAAAAAGCAAAGAGAAATCCCTTCGTCCAATGGTGAAAATCTGGCAAATAGGTGCCTTGGATAAGTACCATGATGAAAACCTGGCAAATAGGCGTAATGTGTAAGTTGATAGTCTATGTCTCCTACACTTGGGAGCACCTTGTCTCATTGACATATCACTCTTCTCCTATCAGTTCCCTTCCATACCATTTCCTATCCTATCCATCTATCTGTTACTTACCTATCATATTGAGTCCATCCATCCTCCCTTCCTCTTTTGATCTTGACAAAGACTGGGGGCAAAATGTTAAAACATGCTTTGGAAAAACTCTTGACACACTCTATCTTTTTCAAAACAATCCAATCCTGTTATCCTCCTTTGTCATAAGAATTTTCATGAAAAAAATCCTAAGTATCCTACCTACAATGGAGCATGTTAGTCCTATGCAACTTAGTCCTTGGTGATCACATCCTTCCCCTTTTCTGCGTGTGTTCCTTCTATCTACTATTACCCATCCATCTGCCTATCCATGGTATTTCTTTATCATCAGTATCTAAGCATTAAGGCTATCCAAAATTGTTATCCAGTATCCTATCCACCATATCAGCCTATCATAGCATCTATCGTTAGTCATAGGGTCAACCCTTGAACTACGTTGCCTCTGCGTCGTCACATAGGCAAGGCCATTATCAATATGCTCCCAAGGCTCCACTTCCTATCCATCCCGTACCTTGTCGTCTATCCTCTAGTCCATCTGCATGGACCAAGTCCCCGAACTATGTTTCCTCTGTGTCATCACGTAAGCAAGGCCATTTAGCAATGAGCTCTTGAGGCACTAGGTTAGTCCCTTAGGGTTTGTTTCACCAGGCATGCATGCATGCACAAGAAAAACCCACTTTCAAATAGAAATATTGACGCAAATCATCAACCTATCGAAGGCAAAGTAAACAAGTACCTACGCACTCAAACTGATTCTATCTAAATTATGACAAGAAAAACACATCTAAATGCAAGAATTTTTTGTGTTTGATCAGGTTAGGTTACAACATCTTGATTTTTGTTATTATGTCCTCCTATGATACTCAAGGATGTCAAAAACTAGAGATGCTATGATGGGGGCATAATCATTTTCTTTGTTTGTTGTTTGTGGATTAATCTTTAGTAATGTAAAGCCTTTTCTAACGACATGATCAACAAAAGATCATTGAGGACTTCGGAGGTCTAACATGAAAGGGGCCAATCCTTGTCTATTGATATGCAAGAAATACTCAGGTCATCTCAGTTCAATTATACCTAGATGCTTGTATTAACTTGCTAAATCAAAATCCATGTAAGCAATACTCAGGTCATCTCGATTCAATTATACCTAGATGCTTGTATTAACTTACAACATTTGGAAAAAGTACCAAAAAAAATTGCCCGATGATGAAATAAGCACTTCAAAATACTTGCAATATCAAGATGTCAAAAAACCATTCGCATCCACAAAGCATCCATATCCCATGCAATAAAAATTCTATGTAGAGTATCAATGTTTGCAAATAAAATCTTGTGATTCCTTCATTCGAGTCTTTCTTCTATCAGTCCACTTTCTATCTAGCTTTCTGTCTCTCAATATAGTTGATCTCAACAATGATCCAAATGCAAGTCCATCCTTAATCCATACCAATCGAGTCAAGTCAATCTTGTCAAATGATCCAATCACAATCATTGGTCTTGATCCTTGTTTGGTCGTAAACCAACTCAATCAGTCATAAGTATCAGTGGGATGTATCTTTCCCACATTTATCGTGTTGCTCTAGGAACCTATCGTTCCCCACCATGATGGCACTATCCTTCGTGTTGCTCTAGGGATCTATCATTCCCCGCCATGACAACACTATCTTTTGTGTTTCTCTAGGGATCTATCATTCCTTGTCATGACAACACTGTCGTATATCGTTATCAGTTAATATTTTGGTTTACCACTTGATAGGGGCAATACCCTGTTTGTTCTTGTATCATTTGTGCATACTTTCATACTTGCTTGTGTGTGTTATCATTCTATCTTGCATCATGTATCATTCGGCTCTTTCTTCAACCATTTTCTTCCCCTTATCTTGTTCTTCCACCTTCTTCATCATGAGATTGTTTGTCTCGCGCCCTCAAAACTTTCTCCCCGTCCAATCTCCCGAGGGGGCATCCTCATCATATCTTTCCATTACCATCTTTTTCTTCTTTCCATACCTTAGGTTCTTTGAAATGATGTTACTCGACGCAAATCTCATCATCTCAAACATCACATCAAAGAGGGGCAAAATGTATACGCCTAAAAATGACACGACTTGGTCCAAATAAATATTCTTAATATTTATTTTATCTAAAATGCTCTATCAATAAATAAATCAATTTATTTATTTATTCGATTCATATTTCTCTAAATTAATTCAATATCAAATTATTTAACTACCTCTTCTAAAGTCAAAATTAAATAAAATCTTTTATTTAATTTAATTCTTCCAAACAATTAAATAATTCTTAATTATTTAATTAAGTCAATTCATTCTTCCAAATTTAAATAAATCAATGAAATTTATTTAAATCCTCTCAATCTCTAAAAATAAAATACAATCAAATATTTTATTTATTCTTCCAAAGAATGCACAAACAATTAAATAAATTTATTTATTTAGTTTGCCCTCTAATTCTTCAAAAATCTTCCAAATCTTCTAAAAATAAATATTTTTCTTCATGCACACAAAATTAAATAATTTATTATTTAATTTCTCTCAAAATCATGCAAAAGCAAATCACAAGTTGAGTTAACTGACTCAATCAATCTTATTTTTATCAATAACTCTTAAATTAGAAAAAGGCTTTCTAATTTATGAAATCATATCTTATCTTTATAAAAGAAAGTAGTTAACTCAAACAAAATAGCTTTTGTGTGACACTTGTCTTCTTTCTATTTGCACACATCCTCTCAAAGTCTCTCAACCATTGATCTTCTTATTCTTTCTATACCATTGATCTTCTCTCTTGTAAGTCTATAAATTGAACCCTATTCTTCCATTTCATTCATCCAAGCTTTTAGTAACGTTACTCTGTAGAATTAACAACGCGCCTTTGGCACCCAAATCCATCCATAGCTTGCGATCACCCTTTTATTGTATTAAAGCTCATCTTCATTATAAAAATTATCATAGCCATCTCTCCATCGTCATCTTGAAAAACAAAGCAAGGAAGTATGCTTCTGAGGGCTTCATTCATACAAAGATCAATTGAGACTAAGTGAACAATGGAAGAAACAAGGTAACAAGGTTTGTGCGATTTGTTCTTTATTATTTGAATCTTTGTTATTTACAATTTCTATTGAGATTATTGGTTTATTGATTGATCTTAATAACTTTGACAATATTTCTGATAACACATTTCTTTAGGATATCTACCTCAAACTTGGTATCTTCATACCATATATCTAATAATTGTGAGGTCTGACTAGTCAGGACATTCACATCTATTTGTTTCATCACAAAAGGGCAGTCATGTTGAGATTAAAGAACACTGAGAGGGGGGATCAATCAATGTTCTTCAAAACCTATTACTTTGTTCCTTTATTAATTTACCACATACATCCAAAAGAAAAAAGCATGAACACAAGAACATAAACAACAGGATTTTACATGGAAACCCAGTTAAGGGAAAACCACGGTTGGAGTTAACTCATAAGAAATTTATACTCTGTTAAAAGTATTAAAAATGGGAAGGCACATGCCTTCAGGTACACTGCCCAGAGCTCACTATTGAAAGAGGTTCACTACCTACAAATCAATTACAAAAGTTTACTAGAATGTTTGAACTAAGGAATAGCATCTAACAATGCAAGATTACAGTTCTGGTTGGGCTCAGTACACTGACTTTGCACACTTCATCTCTTTGCCCTTCTTTACTACTCTGCCATGATCCAGAGCTTAGATCTCTTTACTTCGCACTTGATACTACTCTCCTTCGTACCTCACCATTCATATTCACACTACCATTTTTCAAAATGCTCACACCCATCAATTATATATATCAATAACATGAGATTTATTCAATTACAATCGGCCTCAAGAAAAATTTGAATCTTTTTCAAGATCATTGTTGTGTCAGTTGAATCCATGCACAAACATTAATGCGGACCACAACTTATGTATCCAAGTCACCTCACATGTCTGCCATTACTACTGGATCTCCTAAATCACTCAACCAACCACTTTTCTTCATCTGCACAAGGATCAAACACTTAGTCAACCAGTTCTTCACTGGACAGAACTATTTAACCAAAACCCAATACTTAGATGCATGTAACTTTCAATTCCATCGTCACCGGAGCCTAGAGACTAAAATCTTGGATTTAGGTAGCCTTAACATCCCTTAACATTCCCTTAGATCCACAACACAATATGATTTCCTATGGAGAAATGCAGACCAAAATGTTGAACCTTGTCATATGCCCTATTCCTGTCTATCCAGACTTAGACAAATCTATAATCTAACTTCCTGTATGATCAACTGATAAAATGTGGATGTACAAGATAGATTTAGTTGCCATCAATGACAACACCTAATATGCCTAGCAGTGTATCTTTCCAACAATCTCCCCCTTTGGCATTGATGGCAACACTTAGTGAAAAATGACTAAGTGTTAGAACAACTCCCCCTTACTATATATACTTGTGATTTCCAATGCCCCCCCTTAGATTAATTCTTCATTTTTCACTACTTTTCCTCTCCCCCTTTGACATCAATGGCAAAGGCTGGGATCTGTATGTCAAAATTCATGCAAAAATTTTATGTACATACTTCTGCATATGAGCACACAGTCCTTAAGCCTTGTTCATCATCAAAAAGATATCACCAAAAATGTTTTTCAATCATGTCAATTCATTGTCCCAGTTCTTCTTAATGCTTCCCAAAATGAATATATGCCCACTGAACAAAAATGCTTGTGATTCTGCCTTTTGAAGATTAAGAGGATCGCTAGTAGTAGCAGTAGCTTGGGATTCTGCCAATATATCAGAGCTCATCCAATCTGCCCAAAACTCTAACCTTTTCCTTCTCCAAATCATCCAATTCATTCTGCAAACTAACTAATTGGCATTCTTTGATTGATATAGACTCAATTAAAGGACTATAGGGCTCAGAGATGTTAGACAGTTTGAACTCTAAGTCTTTAACCTTTTTCTCAATACCTTCAATAAATTTATACCAATTTAGACAAAACTTATAAATCTCTGCACCTTCAGAGAGAGCATTTTGAATACTCTTTACACCAATATCAAGCACTGATCCATCATAGCTAATTATTTTCCTTATTTTAGCAAATCTCTTCTCATTATATTCATTTTTGACTTTAACTTCTGCTGACCTCTCTAAGGTTTCAAAATGAGTACTTACAGAGTTTATCAGACTCTTCAACTGACTAGAGGGAGAGTCGGATGAATCCTTTTGAAAGGTTGGCATAATCTTTTCTAGAAAAGACCAAGCAACTCTCTATCCTCAATGTGAGTTTTTAGACTCTCCTCTCTTACTTTTGCTTGTGCCACAAATGCTAACTTCATCTTTTGTAGAGGGGAAAGAGTGTCAAAATTGATAGGTCCTTGAATCAGCTCTGGTTCATCAAAATCAAGCTTGTCTTTCTCAAGTAATTTCTTCACTGCATCTGCAGTGTCTCTGATGCAGAGGGCTATACCAACCTCTACGAAAACCTTAACATACATTCAGAATAACATACAATCAGCATTGTATGTACAGATCTCCACTTCACTTGTCCATCGGCAACACATCCTCTCGTCGTCAGCACCTTTACTTCTTCTGCCGATCGCTATCCTCTTGCCGATGAAGAATCAACTTTTTGCCTATCAGCGGGATCTTTGCTATCGGCAAACACCTTAAGCCTCTTGCTGATCTCCTTTGTCTTCCCGACACTACCAATGCCAGACTCCACCATCGGCCAGACCTCTACCGTCGACCCAACGTTGAACCCCTTCGCCGATATCCAACCTCACACCACTACACTTGGTAACCATTACACCGATGCCTCGATGATAGCTCTCATTGCCAAGACTTTCCTCATCAATGAATCCTTAAAGTTTCTTGCTGACACTCTTGTCACTCTGACATACTCCTATTGGCAACACCCGATACCATTGGCTCCACTTAAAATCTTTGCTCTGATCCTTATTCTCCCACCGATGCTTGCACTGAGTACGCACTCACCATACCCCTTGTCCAGTGTATGTTTGATTATCTGTTGACCCAGAACCTACAAAGGTGATATACATAGTAATTGCATCCATGAGCACCTTGCGATATACGCAAGAAATGTATATCCTGCATACAAAGGGGATATATACACAGATTGTATAATTTTGAGAACTTCATAGATTTTCATAGTTTGATCCACGCAATCTCCACCGATGGCCCAATCCGTTTCCTGGGTGGTTTCTCAAACTCTTTCCGACTTGCATGACCTAGCACATACCCATATGCTAGGGTTCTCAACACCTCTAACTTGCAATCCTACAAAAAAATAGACAATGCAAACTAAACTCTAAACTACTGTACATGACCATTCCTCCAATTTGTAGAATCAACTAGGGGAATGGATAAAAGAATCCATCCAGCCTTAATACAGGAAATCAATTACATAGTGAATTCAAATGCAACAGGATTTTATTAGCTTTCAAAAGATGCGATTACAGTACTCTATTTTCCAACAACACAATGCAATAGGTTGATATCAACTACCATAAAACCTAGATGCCTTCGTCCATCAAATCCCAGGGTATTTATCTAGTTACCACTGGTAGTACAGACTTGCCTCCAAGCAGCTGGGAACTACAGTTGTTCAACAGACTCTAACTAACTCTAACCAACTAATCTAAAAATAGCATATCTTGGTCAAATAGACCTTATTACATTGAATGTCCAATTAGGACCTTATTGAAAACATAAAACTAAGCATAAAACAACTAAATGCCTCATGTAGGCCACTGTAGGATAGGTGCTCCTGCACCATACTCCCCAACAGAAAAAGAACTCATGTCCCATGAGTTAGGTTTTGGAAGAATTCCACCTTTACTCTTTGCCATCTTAGTGTTCAGACCTGTTCCAGCTTTATACTCTGCTGTCTCTTGGCTGCTCCAAGTTTTTAGAACTGTAACTTGCTATCTTGTAAATAAACTCTCATGCCTGTCAATGTAGGCTCTATTCATACATACCCTATGTTTGACAGTTTGTCTTACCAGCACCTCTGTCTGAATACCTGATTGAATAACCTTAAGAATTGCTTCTTGAACTTCTACAATGTTCAAATCTATCTTCCTTTCAAATTTTATGGGACAAACAAGAGTCCCAACTACAATCACATCCTTGTCTTGCCAATCAATTTGTGGCTACTCATAAACCTACTGTTTGGTCTGTGGCTGACCTCTGTCAGTCAAAACTAAACCTTTCTTCAAACTGTTGTCCTTAACAACTTCTTTCCCTACAGTATCCTCAACTGCCTTTATGCCTGCTGTTGTAGGCATCTTCACAAACTCCTTCTCTCCCACTAAAATGATTTTTGATGTCTTCTGTGCTGCATCTTCTTCCTATAATGGTATCAACACAATAGTTTTCCCATCTTTCTTGATGGTGTAGGTATTTGCATACCCATCATACAATGCTCTCCTATCGAATTGCCATGGCCTACCCAACAAGAGGTGACAACATTCCATGGGCAATATGTCACATAAAAATCTATCATGATAATCCCCAATTTGAAAATCAACATATGCCTGTTCATATACCAAAAGTGATTGACTATCACTCACCCAAGATGCTTTGTAAGGGTTTTGATGTGGAATCCTTTCTAAATTCAGTTTATCCACCATTTCCTGAGATACCATATTATCTATTGAGCCAGAATCAATTACAATCTTACATATTTTACCTTTTCTCTTGCATGTGGTCTTGAAAAGAGATCTTCTTTGCATCATATCCTTTGATGTCTTCAAGATTTTCCTTCTTAACATCAATGCTTCTCCCTCCTCCAGATACCCATAATTATTAGGAGTCTCCTTCACACTTTGCTGAGTGTTTGAGCTGCTTGCACTTTGTTTATCAGCTTCTTGGACCAGATTTGCCCTCTTTTCTCCTCCTAAACTTGTTGCTTTTGTTGGACATTTGAAAAATGGATGCCCATATTCACCACAAGTGTAACACTTACCAGAAAATGTAGTAGAACCTCTACCACCTCCAAATCTGCCTCTGGTACCTTTCCATCCACCTCTAAAATCAGACTGCTCTTGTCCTTTAGCAGTGTTTTCTTGATCCTCATTGGTTTACCTCATTGTAGGGGCTGATCCTCTTCCCCTCATCTTGCTGCCTCTTCCTCTCATGGACTTATTTTGTCTTCTATTCATCTTTTCTTCAATCCTGATTGCCATTTGATAACAATCCTCTACACTCCTTGGGTTAGCTAAAACTAACTCATCCTGTATGTTCAATCTCAAACCAGCCAAGTATCTAGCCACCTTTTCTATCTCATTCTCATGATGACTAGATCTCATACTCAACTTGTAAAAGACCTTAGTGTATGCCTTCACATCCATTTCCTTTTGCCTTAAAAATTGCAGCTTCTTAAACATCTGAACTTCATAATCCTTGGGCAAGAAATTACCTTTAATCCTTGCTACCATTTTATCCCATGAAGTGATCTTTGACTTTCCTTGTTTCCTTCTCTCAGATTGTACATAATCCCACCATACCAAAGCATGACCTCCTAACTTGGTCTTTGCAATCTTTACCTTCTGATCCTCAACAACATCTTCACATTCAAAGTGATTATCTAATGCAGCAATCCAATCAAGTAACTCATCTTCATCCAAACTTCCATTATACTTTGAAACATCAACCTTTACCTTAGGTTTCTCACTCTGTATTGCCTTTAACAGTTTTGCAAATCTCTGATCTTCAGCATTCAGATCTTTAGCTACCTCTTCATACACTTCAGCATCATCTTCCTCTTCTTCTAATTCACTATCTTCCACTTCCTTCTTTTTGTTCTTCTCCAAGGCTACAAGCCTGGCTTGAAGTGCTTCAGCAAGCTCCTTCATCTTCCTCATCTCTCTGGCATGTTTTTCCTTCATCTCCTACAACTCCCATGTAGTACCATTACCTTTAGGAGGCATCTTGTCAACCTCTCACTCCTCTACCTCTGTCTTCTCAGGGACAGAATCAACACACAAATAGCCTAGACCTTTTGCTGAGCTCTGATACCACTATGATGTAGAGGGCTATACCAACCTCTACGAAAACCTTAACATACATTCAGAACAACATACAATTGGCATTGTATGTACAAATCTCCACTTCACTTGTCCATCGGCAACACATCCTCTCGTCGGCACCACCTTTACTTCTTCTGCTGATCACTATTCTCTTACCAATGAAGAATCAACTTTTCACCTATCGGCAGGATCTTCGCTATCGGTGAACACCTTAAGCCTCTTGCTGATCTCCTTTGTCTTCCTGACACTACCAATGACGGACTCCACCATCAGCCAGACCTCTACTGTCGGCCCAACTTTGAACCCCTTCGTTGATATCCAACCTCACACCGATACACTTGGTAACCATTACACCGATGCCCTGATGATAGCTCTCATCACCAAGACTTTCCTCATCAGTGAATCCCTAAAGTTTCCTGCCCACACTCTTGTCACTCTGACATACTCCTATCGGCAACACCCGATACCATCAGCTCCACTTAGAATCTTCGCTCCGATCCTTATTCTTCCACCGATGCTTCGACCGAGTATGCACTCACCATACCCCTTGTCCAGTGTATGTTTGATTATCTGTTGATCCAGAACCTACAAAGGTGATATACACAATAATTGCATCCACGAGCACCTTACGATACATGCAGGAAATGTATATCCCGCATACAAAGGGGATATATACATAAATTGTATAATTTTGAGAACTTAATAGATTTTCACAGTTTGATCCACGCAATCTCCAGCAATGGCCTGATCTGTTTCCTGGGTGGTTTCTCAAACTCTTTCTGACCTACACGACCTAGCACATACCCATGCTAGGGTTCTCAACACATCTGACCTGTGATCCTACAAACAAACAGACAATGCAAACTAAACCCTAAACTACTGTACATGACCATTCCTCCGATTCACAGAATCAACCGAGGGAATGGATAAAAGAATCCATCCAGCCTCAATATAGGAAATCAATTACACAGTGAATTCAAATGCAACAAGATCTTATTAGCTTTCAAAAGATGCTATTACAGTACTCTATTTTCCAACAGCACAATGCAACAGGTTGATTTCAACCACCATAAAACCTAGATGCCTTCGTCCATCAAATCCCAGGGTATTTATCTAGTTACCACTGGTAGTACAGACTTGCCTCCAAGTGGCTAGGAAATCTCTCCAAGCGGCTGGGAACTACAGCTGTTCAACAGAATCTAACTAACTCTAACCAACTGATCTAAAAATAGCATATCTTGGTCAAATAGACCTTATTACATTGAATGTCCAATTAGGACCTTATTGAAAACATAAAACTAAGCATAAAACAACTAAATACCTCATGTAGGCCACTGTAGGATAGGTGCTCATGCACCAGTCTCTTTCCAAAAATGTAGCTCCATCTTTCAAATCCTTGCCGGTACTGTCATCTTTCTTTTATTCTTTAATATTCTCTATTGTTTCTCCTTCCTATTCATTCTTGTCCTTAACCTCTTTTGCTTCTTGCTCTTTATTCTTCACAGAGTTATCTTCACCAGGAGCATCTACTTCTATATTCATCTCTGTATATTCTCCAGCAGATTGGTCTGGAGGAATTTGAGTGTCCTCTACACCATCAGAATTAACTTCCTCCACCATCTCTTCATCTCCTTTATTTATCATTTCATCTTTCGGAGCAGAGATGCCAGCTTGTTGTTCACTTTCTTTCAACTCCTCAACATTTTGAATTAAGGAATCAATTTCATTATCAGTTTCTTCTTCAATAGTGGGAAGATTATGCCTTTTAAATGCATTTAGAAGAATCTCCTGAGTATCTTCAACTATCTTAATAATCTCTCCCAGCATGAGCATGTTCATTCTGATCTTACTCCTGAAGTCCTCTTTCACTTCTTTGAATATCAGGTTCTTTTGATCCAGAATAATTTTAGGACACGATTTTATTAGCACATGCTTCTGGAGCTCAAAGTCTTTAGCTTTTGCATTCTCTTTTATTATTTCTAGAATTTTTGCAAGGCTTTCCAGAATTTTAGAAGTTATTTCAAATAAAGTCTTACTATAGATATTCAGGTATTTGAGTGTTGCTTCCTCCAAAACTCTCTTATCTGCATCACTGTAGTGATCATAAAATTTAGTCATTAGATTCAAGTTTCCATCTATGGTAACTAATTTAATGATGTCATCCACAGAAAGAGTAGGCCTCTCAACATAGGCCTCTGTCTTATGCATTTTACTTGACTTTATTCTTCTGGAGGGCTTCTCCTTAGACACTTTAGTAGCTTTGGCACCTGAGGGATTCAACTCCTTAACCTCATCATCTGAGTCAGTTTCTTCTTCATCTAATTTCTCCAAACTGACATATGTTCTTTTGCCCTTTACCTTTGTCTTTTTTCCTTCCTTACCAGTAGGTTTTTCTACAATAGGAGAAGGTGACACACCAGAGGTTGAACTAGAACTCCTAGTAGCCCTAGCTTTAGAAGTGGATTCCACTGGAACACTTTTCTATTCTCTGTCCTGTTTCTCATTCTCAGCTTTCTCTATCCTTTCCCTATTTTATCTCACAGCTTCTTTTGTTATGCTAATGCTTTCTGCATACATTTCAACTTGTCTTTTAATCTTTCTCTTAGATTTAGGTTTTTCAAAGCTCAACATGTAGTTTCACACTGAGTTCACCATATGTCAAAAATCTTTCAACTGTGGTGTCCTTTGGTTTACTCAGAAGGTGTTGAGGATACATATCCAATACTTGTTCATCAACTTCATACCCCATGGGCATGATCCACACAATTCTTGGTTCAACTACATCTATTAAACACTGATCTATATCCACCATAAAATAGATTGTATCCTTGTATTTTTCAACCATAGATGTAGGGATTAATTCTCTTGATTGCATCATGTTCTAAAAATTCTTGAAATATCCCCAAAGAGCAGTCCTTTAGGCATTAGAGTCACCAATCTTGTTCAAGTGCTCTCTTATTTGTATGGCAACAGTCTTATCATTGGTCCAACACATGCTTTTCTTGTCGGGTAACTCATTTATGAAATAGAAGAACAAACATAATACCAATTTACCATACTTGAATGTATTCTTCTTGTCCTTTTTGATCTTGTTTAGGTTTTCTATCAGCTGGTTCTGTAGCAGCTCACAGAAGTCATAGTCAGCATTCTCTCTCAACATCATATAAGCTGCATAGATAGCTATACTAAATACATAATTCTCTCTACTAGAATGATATATCTTGTATCCAATCACCATTGATGCAAATTTGACATTCGGATCAGTGATGTCATTTATTATCATTGCCCTTTTGTCAAACCTTGAACCGGTAGCATCAGTTACAGTTTGATTCTTTACTAAATTCAACATTGGCAGTCTACCAAATGAGTTCAACCCTATCATGACCTTGATGGTGTCCTTGGTGATCTTGAAAGGTTTCATTTACCACATAAACTCATCATGCATCTGACTCAGCACATACCAGACCCACTCATCTTCATCAAAGGATGGAAACCCTATAATCTAAATGAAGTGTTTATCTTGCAGTGCCTTATACTCAAGTTTGAGACCATAAATTTCATCCCTCGGATGATTCTTGAACAAATCTACTAACTTTGAATCCCCAAACTCATCCATGCTAGCATGAATATAAGCCCTAATATCTTCAACATGCAACACACCATACAAAACACTTGAAAAGGCACCTAATGGAGCGACCTCTACTAATTTGTGTGGATGTTTCTTAAACTTTGGTCTGGGTCACTCAGTGATATTCAAAACTAGAGGTGTAGCCATTTCAAAAGGATTACAAGTTCAAAGCTTCGTAGAAAAGAAATACCTTTCTTCCCATGGGATTAGGGTTAGATGATGAATTCGCCTTTTGCACTTCAAATCTTTGAAATCTCAGCCAAAGCACTCTTCTTTTTGTTTTCTTCAAATGCAAAGTGATTCAAATAATGAATGAGTGACTTTTTATGCTCTGCAAAACCTAATTCACCATTGTAATAAATGCTCTGCCCTAATACATCCAGTTACACTGTTTCTGCATATAGTCGATCTTCAATTGCTCCACAATTAATCGCATTAGCTTCTTCTCTTCTGGAATTTTCTTCAATAGATCTGCAATAGGCTTCTTTATCTTCAGTCACCATACCAGATTTAGGCACCCACCTACTAATAGGGGGAATTAGATTTTCAATGAAGCTCCCCCTGAGCTAGAGCTCCTGATTCAATTCCCAGAGGTATTATTAGCACCGGATTCCGATGCAGATCCATCATCTTCATTCTTTGCATCTTTCTTGACCCATGTTTTATTAATTTCCTTTAGGATCTCATTCACATCTACTTTTCCTTTGCCTTAGTCCATCTTCTGCTCTATTCTTCCTACCCATGAGTCCACCTTTTTTGCTTCTGCAAAATTTAGCAATATGTCTGGATTTATTGTAGTTGAAACATACAATCTTATTTCTGTGACAATTACATGTTGGAGCAAGTTTACATCTATACTGTATTTCCATATGCCCAAACTTGTTGCAAGTACAACATCTTCCATTGAAAACTTGTTTGTTCTTAGGAGGATTCCTTGATCCACTTCTACATTCCTTAGCCTTATGACCTATCCTTTTGCAATTAAAGCATTGACCGGAGAAAGATGATGCATTTTAATTCACTTTACTTTTACATTGATCAGCTCTATGACCATACTTATTTCATTTGAAACAATTGCCATTGAAAGATGGATACCTTTGAGCATTAGGTTGTCTTACCAGAGGTCTTCTAGGATTCCTTCTTTGATTTCTTGCTTTAGGATTTCTTTGACCGGATCCAAAGCTTTCACCTTTCTCAAATCCCAAACCATGCTGATCATCTTCCTTGTTCTGACTATCAAGCAACACCTCAAGTTTAGCTAAGCTTATCTTGAATGTTTCTTTATATTCATTTGCAACTTCTAGGTCATGTTTGAGAATGACAATTTTTCTTTCAAGTTGATCCTCATTATCCCTAGTTTCTTGTAGATCACATTCTAGATGACCAGTTGTTATGTCCAATCTACAACACTCTTCTATTCTTTCTTTCAGAGATTGATTCAGTTTTTGCTCAGTCTTCTTCCTTTCTTAAATTTCTTTGGTTAGACTCATCACCCCAAATTCCATCTCATGTTTTAGGACAACAACTTCTTTTGCTAACTTCTCACATTCCTTTTTCTTCTCCTTTAGGGCCACATCCATGTCATTGTCTTCATTCAGATTTGCTAGTTGATGAAGTAGCTCCTTCCTATTTTCATTAGATTTCTTCAATTATTCTTTTAAGGTCTCATTGAAATCTTCAGCATCTTTAAGGTTCTCTTATAGATCTCTAATTTCTACTCTGGATAGGTCAAGATCATTTAAGGCTACTTGAAGTTGTTGATTGATACCATCAGAATGCTTGAAAGAACCCATTGAAAACACCTTCCTAGATCTTCCTCAAGCTGTTAAACTTCTTCTAAGGAACTTAGCTCTGATACCAATTGTTGAGATTAAGGAACACTAAAAGGGGGGTGAATCAGTGTTCTTCAAAACCTATTACTTTGTTCCTTTATTAATTTAACACATACATCCAAAAGAAAGAAGCATGAACACAAGAACAAAAACAATAAGATCACAACACATGAACACCAGGACTTTTACGTGGAAACCTGATTAAGGGAAAAACCACGATGGGGGTTAACCCACAAGAAATTTATACTCTGTTAAAAGTATTACAAGTGGGAAGGCACATGCCTTTGGGCACACTACCCAGAGATCACTACTCAAAGAGGCTCACTACCTACAAATCAATTACAAAAGTTCACTGGAATGTTTGAACTGAGGAATAGCATCTAACAATGCAAGATTACAATTTCGGTTGAGCTTAGTACACTGACTTTGCACACTTCATCTCTCTCTACCCTGCTTTATTGCTCTACCATGATCTAGAGCTTAGATCTCTTTACTTCGCACTTGATACTGTTCTCCTTCACACCTCACCATTCATATTCACACTACCATTTTTCAAAATGCTCGTACCCATTGATTATATATATCTTCAATATGAGATTTATTCAATTACAGTCAGCCTCAAGAAAACTTAGAAGCTTTTTCAAGATCATTGTTCTATAAGCTGAATCCATGCACAAACATTAATGTGGACCACAACTTATGTATCCAAGTCACCTCATATGTCTACCAATGCTATTGTATCTCCTAAATCACTTGACCAACCACTTCTCTTCATCCACACAAGGATCAAACACTTAGTCGGCCAGTTCTTTACTAGACAAAATTGTTTAACCAAAACCCAATACTCAGATGCATGTAACTTTCAATTCCTTCATCACCGGAGGCTAAAATATTGGATTTAGGTAGCCCTGACATCCCTTAACATTCCCTCAAATCCATAGCGCAATATGATTTCTTGTGGAGAAATGTAGACCAAAATGCTGAACCCTGTCATATGCCATGTTCCTGTCTATCTCGACTTAGAAAAATTTCAATCTGACTTTCGGTATGATCAACTGATGAAATACGGATGTGTAAGATAGATTTAGTTGCCATCAATGACAACACTTGATATGCCTAGTAGTATCTCTTGCCAACAAGTCAAATGTCTATCAACTTTCATTGACCTTTGCCCAACCTCCCTCTACATCTTATCAATCTTGCTCTTCAATATGATTAGCAAGTCCCAATTAGCAAGTGAGGTCTTTATTACTTGTTTCCCTTCAATCATGAACTGAACAAACCACTTGTCCATCACCTGTGATTTATGTTTCATGGCATCTAGTCCTATAATTTTATCTTGTGATATTATTGCCAATGAAGTGGATGTAGAGATGGGGATATTAGTGGGATCCACTAACCCTTTTATAAATATCTGCATTTGAGCAATGTGCTCCTTACGCTCTTTATTCTTTGCTTTTTCCTTTTCTATTCTAGCTAGTAAGGTATCTATGATATCTTTGGCCTCTTGACCTTCCTGTTGTTCTGTAGCAAAGCCTAAATCCACAGTGGCTATTTGAAACTCTCTTGCACCTATTTCACCCTTAGCCTTATCTACAATAGGTATAACTATTTGAGCTATCCTCTCCCCTATTGCAGGATCACTCCTTATTGTAGAAGTAGCCTTGGCTCTCCTCTTTGGTTTGGCTCCTTGAACCAAAAATAATGAAGAAATATCAAAATTTGAAGAATCAAAGAATGGAGGCGGAATCACCTCATGTTGTAGCCAATGTGGCACATTATCTTGTGACCCTCCATGGTCAATATGCTCAATGTGAGCATCATGAGATTCTATGTTATGTTCTTCTAGGGTAGTATCCTTATCTCCCTGTTGTTGTTGTTCTTCCTCAATATGACCCCTTTCATCTACTTTCTACTATTCATCACCTATAGGATTTTCCTCCAATGTTTTCATACCCTGATCAGGTATCATTTGTTTATCCTATGGTGGTGGTGGATTCACATCACATCCCTGATGACCCTAATCCTAAATATCTTGATGACCTTTCTGATTATCTTCATCCATCTTTTCTTGTTCCTTATTGTCATCCTCTTTCATTGGACCTTCTTGTCCAAATTTTGACACATTTGTATCTTTATTGTCCTGAGTTGCAGATATAATATTAGGACCTTACTGTCCAAATATATCAGTTACCTTCTCTTCTTTAGTAGACCTTTGCTCATTGTCTTGAACAACTGATTGGCCAGGTATTTCTGTATGCACGTCAGTTGCATTGTCTTCTGCCTTGTCATCTTCTAGGACTATATCCTTATCTTTATCCTCATCATCATCACCCTTATATGTTAAATCAATTGTTGTTGGACTTGTGACATACCAATTAATCATTTTAGGTCTATTTTCTATGTTGCATCCTCTGGATTATCCTCTTCTATAACTTTCCTTCCTCTCCTATTGTACTATGGGAATGTTTTGGGGTGTCACCATTATGTTCTTCACTAGTGATTCCATGGGGCTAGTAGACACCTCATCTACTACCTCATCATCTGAAAGATCTATTGTTTCTTCTAGAGGTAGGGGTTGATTATCTTCTCTTTTCCTGTTCTCCTCTGCTAATTCAGTCTTGAATTTAACTATGTTGGGGATTGGAACATCATGTTGTAAATTTTGTTGAATTCCTTCACCTCCTCCACCTTTAAGCACAATGTTTGGGTGCTTGTCTATAGATCCTCTCATTGCTGGCACTTGAGCTTGGCCTTTCTTGGAGGGCTCTTCTTGATTTCTCTTTCTCCTCTTTATTATCAGGGGCTACCCATCATCATCAGTTTATTCCAAGTCCTCATGAGGGACGCCATGTTCTATTATTTTCTCAAATTGCTTATCAGGATTTGTGGAAGTTGTAGCAGCAGAGGTGGAGGCTTGCCCTTTATAAGGTGAAGGCTTTAGGGTTATCTTGACATCAATATTCATGCCTCCCCTCTTAGAGTCTTTAGATGAGCCTTCTTGTATCCTCTTTTCCAGAGCTTGTCTCTTATCTTTAAGGAAGTCATCATACTCTTCTTTAACCAATTCTTTTCTTTTTCTCTTTTTATCAATTGTCACAACCACCCCTTGTCTTTGAGAACAAAAACCTCCTTCTCTACCCAATCCTTGGTTAGTTGCATGAGCCTCTAGGTTATTACTTATAGTGAGGTTTCTTCTGGCTGGCTCCAGTTAGTTAGGGAGATTGTCTCAATATATATCTTCTTCTCATCATACTCTTGAGACATGATCACTTCATCATCCTCACGTAATTATGGAGGAACTGGAATATAGTCCAAGGTACAAATTTGCTTGAGTGTGATCCTTTGGTAGCTCCTTCTTTTGACTTCAACATCATCAGAGCAATCAGCCCAATAATCTTCTATGTGCACCTGGTGCACTGGCTTCTTTAATAATGTTTCCATTGTATGATAAGAATCATATTGCCTTGTCAAAGGGAAAGGTTGTAAACACATCAATTACAGTCCCACTATGGCCTCTTTGGTTGTTTCTGCATTAGGGTACATGTACCAGCCAACCATAAGCGGAAAAATGACTTTGGGCATTTTCTTCTTTTCTACATATGCCTTATGTGTAGGTAATATTTTCCTAGCCATCTCCATCACTATGAACTTATCCATGGGGTATCTTGGCAACATCATAGGTTGCCCATCAAAGTCCTCCATTCTTATGTATGTGAATGCATGGAATTGGATACACCATGATCCATTCCTACTTACTGCTACTTGAGCTTCCATGCTCATTCTTTTTGCTCTATCCTCCTCCATTGTACGGACCAGATGCATGATGAAACAATCATTAACCCTCTTATAATGTTGAAGGGAGGCCCTCCTACCCATCTTTGGATAGTGATCCTAGATATTTACATCTCCAGGATTATGGTAAATCATTAAATGTGCCTTTGGCTGCACAAGAATACATACTACATATGAAGTCATATGGAACATGTTTGTTTTCTCTCCTAACTTCTTGAAGCTCTCATCAATACTATCATTGATTATCTTTGCCCACTATGGTTTCTGATTAGTGGACTCTATCATTCTCATGAGGCCATACATCTAATCCTCAAAATAGCCTGCATTTGGTCTACCCCTCATCCAACTGAGCATTACCATCATGTATTGATATTTGGGGGCAAAGTCAAACTTGAACAAGTGCATAGGCAATATTGTTGATGCCTTGTATGTGTTGTTACTAGCTCTCTATGAGAATACAAATTTTCTGCTTTCCGTTAAACTACCCTAATATTGTTTCTCTAGGGATCCTAGATTAATCTTACACAACTCAGTTGATGGTAAATTGAATGTGGCTATGAGGTTTGCAATTGAAAAATCTGCATATATGCGCTCATGCTTCTCAACCCTTCTGGTGTGAGCATTGTAGTTATTAGCACATTTGGCCACTAGTTCAATAGCCTCCATAGCATATGGGAACCCTCCGGCATGCCACGTGTCTGAACTACATATGCTCATGAGCAATGAGTCTCCATTGCCTCTCTCTAATTTAGTTGTCTACTCATCAAGATTAGTGTTACCCAGGTGTGTGTCATCTATTTTCCCATATTTGAACACTAACCCCTAGGTTCTATACATACAGGTGTCAAAAACTCAGTATTTGACCCATTCCTGTGAATATCCATTGTATCCTACAATGACAAGTATACATGTCTTAACCTATCATGCACTTTAGGGTCTTAGATCTGTACATTTTCATGTACATCATGGTCTTTTACCTTTTACAGAAATATATTCAAATATCATCATACGAATTTACCATAGTAGAAAATCATTTTCCTATTCACCTATTCATAAATGACAAAATGAGGGTTTCATTGTTACATACCTGATTTTTGTGCCTTTTAATCCACTTAATCTAGATTAGGGTATGCGTATTCACTTTTAAATCACCTTCCTCCATTCTCTGTTCAAGGTGCACTCCATTCTGTTGAGGTTGTAGGTTATTGTAATGGTGTCCTTAATCGTAATAGAGCTCTATAATTTCTTGTTAAAAGCTTGGTAAATGTAAAAATGAGCACAAATCACCCTATTATAATTTTTAACATTGGTGAATTAGGGCATAATTAATGCTATAGTATTTGTGTCCATGGATATACATGTAGTGTTCTTAAGATCGCAACAGGTGGCATTATGTGATTTGAAATTTAAAATATCCACCTACCGTTACATGGTATTTATTACTAGATTTACATATTCAAAAATGTCCGGTGCTTAGACATAATGCATGCTCTTTCAGGATATGCACTTGATGTCATCATGATGTCAGTCAACATTGACCAAATGTAAGAAGTGAGTCACAAGGAACCAAAGGTATTTCTGCTTGTTTAGATATCAGGTATTATGACATGTCCATATGGACTGGTCAACATGCCACGTGGCACCTTCGTATTGGTTCTTGGAAATCTACGTGTCATTGGTTCTGAGGGTAGATATGCAGGTATTAATAAATATCTAAGTGGTTAGTTATGCGAAATGTCCCCCCTCTTCCAAAGATGATGGTGATGTCACCGTCTTGAATGATATTCTGGATTGGTTATAATGTGACATCATCATCACAGTAGCAAAAATCAGTGTGCTAAGTTAATGTGCAGGATATTGAGATCTATCGCTATAGTTTAAAAGTTAATTGAGCACATCACCTCGATGACCACGTGGCAACCGTGTGTAGCCCCGCATAGAATTGGTGACTCGGGGAATATTCCCCACGGGGAAGCAAGGAACTGCCATGTTGAATAGAAATGGGATATTAATGAATATCCAGGATTTAAAGTAATATGGTGACCTCCCTATGTCGAATGTCTAGGTGTTATGTCCCCATATTAAGGCATTGTTTAAATTAAAGATTTAAACATTATGGTAAAAATGGAATAGTCATTTCTGTCAAATATGGTATTCATCATCATCAATTCAGATGATAATCATATATATATATATAATAAACATATATATTATTAATATAATAATATTATATAAATTCCAAATATAATATTATCTATTTAAATATTATTATGATTATAATGATAATAGTATATTATATTATTATTATATATATATATATAACAAATACACTTACTAATAAGTAACTATTGTAATACGATACTTAGTCAATGATTTATAATTCCCAACGTCTTGTCTATGTTGTGATCCTCAAGGATAAGAAGACTTCATACACTGCCAACAACAACTCCCAATCAGATATAAACTTGTCTACAGCGGTTCCTACTTTAAAATAGGCACTGAAATATAAATAACAATCAAGGGAAATACATATGGAAGATCTCGTGGCATTTACCAAATGCAGTAGATGGAGAAAATTGAAGACATTAATCATTGTTTGTTAAACACAACAAATATGATTAAGCAAATTAAACTCAGCGCTAACTTGTAAGGTGACTCCTCTTCCTATAGAATGATCTCCTTGGGAGCCACAACCATTCGTATGCATCGATTCCCTTGGAGAAATATTAAAGGGGATAAATGGAAGGAGAACAGGGGAATCTCTTACATAGATCAATCACAAAACAACATAAAATAAATTCAGATCTCCATTATTAGCAAAGAACCATTATCATATTAAGCATACATTGAAGTGATAGAGCAGGTCGGTGCACATATATATCTCCCCAGTCGTTTCTGTGAGAACCACAGATACAAAGATTAGACATACACGTCAAGGAACAACCTTCAATGAGTAGCAGAAGTATATATATATATATATATATATATACGACCAGTCTAACAGAGCATTAAGATTGCCAAACAAATTGGCATATTACCAAGTATGGTTTTATATTTCCATCGAATGATATTATGTATCGATTGCACTATGAATATTAGAATGTTCAAGTAATAGTTATTATGGCAAGAGGCTACAAATACTTCTAAATCAGCATTCAAATATGGATGTGGCAAATAAAAGTAATAAATGTTAAAGTAGGAATTATATGTTATTATTAGAAGATACAAATAGATTATGTTTAAAATGAGAATTATGAATAAAAATATGAGTTGTTACATGATGTATAATCATTATAAGAACTATATATATTTGATGCATAAGAAAACATTTTGAAGAAGTATGAAAGGCTAACATATGATTGGAACTATCATTTATAATTATGAAAGGCCGGAATGAGACATGGACATCATTGTTAATCCATCACACCAAGTAAGTGAGACCAAGGGTTGACAATTGACCAAGGTATTTAAGGCTCGAGTTGATAAGGCTCTAACCCTCCAAAGCAAGTGAAGAGTGCTTGTCCTAAAGAGGTGAAGAGTACTCAACTGAGATAGGCCCTTATCTCAATTAGTGAAGATTACTAATATGATGTAAGTGGAGATAGACCCTTGTCTCAATTAGTGAAGAGTACTAATTTGAGGAAAGTGGAGAAAGGCCCTTGTTCCAATTGGTGTAGAGTGACAATATGGGCAAGTGGAAATGGCCCTTGTTTCCAATTACTGTAGAGTGCCAATATAGGACAAGTGGATAGGCCTTTGACTCTAGTTGGTGAAGATTGCCATTCTAGATCAAAGGAAGGATAATGGACCTATGGCAAAATTGTACCCAAGGAGCCCTCCATTGTTGGGTGAATGATTGGATTAACATGATTGGCCCAAGTAATGATCTCTTCCAAAATGAATTATGATATTGTAAAGTGAAATAGAGAAAGGCATAATGCATAAAATGTTATGATTATAAGGCTTGATTTAATATATCTTTGTAGTTAATATGATTAGAGAAGAAGGATTGAATACTAATGTTCTCTTTCACAAGTTCAAATCGTGTGCAAGGTTGTGAAAATTTTGGCTTGCTAGAAGGGGACATTACAAGTGGTATCAGAGCAGTCATCGTACCATCCTATGAATGATAACATTTATTATTATTAATTGATTTTGTTAACAACGGTGATTTCAAGAATTAAATATGCATGCAATGATAACATTACAATCGTATTAATTATTATTGATGATGAATCTTATATAATGACTTCGTTAGGAAATTGATCTTTAAAGATACTAACATCTCTTGCTCGGAACTATTCTTGTTTGCATGTGGAGAAATCAAGGATATCCTAAAGAGAACATTATAAGATTTATATGACTCACACCTTGTGTATTACTTGTATTCCTACTTTAACTTTGTTGCCTTACTTGTATGCTCTTTGTGTGTATTTCGTATATTCTTGTGTGTATTCACATCATGCTTTCTGTCTATGTACATGTGTGTTTTTTACGTGTATTACATCTTCTCTATGT
Organism: Cunninghamia lanceolata; assembly: GCA_027924645.1. Classification (NCBI taxonomy): domain Eukaryota; kingdom Viridiplantae; phylum Streptophyta; class Pinopsida; order Cupressales; family Cupressaceae; genus Cunninghamia; species Cunninghamia lanceolata. The sequence goes on along the minus strand of BSBN01000112.1, from coordinate 9,555,168 downwards.
AATCTTGTGTATTTCCGTGCATTGCCTCATACTTATGTGAAATTGCATGCTTCTTACCTTGGGTGTGCCTCATATTGGTATGCTTGCATTCCACATATCCGATATATCCTCGATGTGTCATTTTTCATATGTGTTCATATGCATGCCACTTGGACATTTATGTTTAGGCTCTATAAAGTTGTAATTGAATTCGTATATGATTTTGACCTTGTATACTTTATGATCTATACTCTATGACTTGTAATTATAAATTTGTTTAAGTGCATGCCCTATGGATTTGTAATTGTAGTGTATTTGAAAATTGAGTGAATGTATGTGTATTCTTTATGACTTTGAAATTGTATGACTTGTACTTGTGACTATATGAAGTTTAATTGTATGATTTGTATTCATATGTGAATGTCCTTGTATGATTATGTATTCAAGTGTATATTCTGTGATGCACATTTTGAGTGGATACTCTATAAATTGTAATTGTATTCCATGATTTGTAACTGTATTCAAGTGCATGCTCTATGAACATGTACGCTCTATGAATATGTATTTGTATGTGAGTGTATACTCTTTGATTTGTATTTGTATGCAAGTGTGCACTCTTTGACTTGAAATTGGTATTCAAGTAAATACTTTGTGATTTGTATTTGTATTCGAGTGTATATTTTATGACCTGTATTTGTATGTGATTGTATACTCTATGACTTGTATATTTGATGACTTGTGATTGTATGCTCTATGACCTTGCAATAGTATTCATGTGTATGTTCTATGACCTTGCAATAGTATTCAAGTGTATGCTCTATGACTTTGTACTTGTATCTGAGTGTATACTCTATGATTGTAATTATATTTTGAGTGTATACTCTATGCTTGTATGTGTATTTGAATCTATTTTTGAATGCATACTATATGATTTGTATTTGAGTGTATTCTCTATGACTTTGTGCATTCAATTGAATAATTATGACTGTGTGTATTCATGTGTGTACTCCATGACATATATATTCAAATGCACACTTCATGACTTCTTGTATTTATCTGTATTCTTCATATTTGTGTGTATACTTGCATGTTACATGTATGCTTCACGCCTTATGTATTATGTGCATATACTTTATGCTTCATGCTTGTGTATTACGTGCATATACTTTGTGTGCTTCATGCTTATTGTATTACATGAATTTAAGTATATGTAACACATGTATCGATGTGTAACTTCATGTATCTTCAACAAGATATGTTCTTATAATTACTTTATGGTTAAGAATTATGAGAATGTTAACAATGTTATCTTTCCAGTGGCTCCGACTACTTGGTTACTTGCTTTTCTACTTAAGCTACTTCCCTACTTGATTGAACTACTTGCTTGTCTACTTGAGCTACTTGCCTACTTGCTTGAGTGGGTTGCTTGTGTTCTTGGGTTATCTGGTTATCTACTTCAATTTTATGGCAATGTATGTAACCTACAAATTGGTGCAATTACTACTAATTGACCTTGAGGTGAAAAAGGGAAGAGCATTTTAGCTAAGAAATATACCAAAACATCATTAAAGAATTCAATTGAAATTTAGGATCACTGAGGTATCATATCGACCTAGGAGGGTCAATCTCTTATAATAAGATTGATGGTTTTGGAGGTATCATAATTGCTTGAGGACAAGAAATTTTGAGTGGGGAGGGCTGTCATGTCCCCATATTAAGGCATTGTTTAAATTAAAGATTTAAACATTACGGTAAAAATGGAATAGTCATTTTCATGAAATATGGTATTCGTCATTGTCAATTCGGATGATAATCATATATATATATATATATAATAAACATATATATTATTAATATAATAATATTATATAAATTCCAAATATAATATTATCAATTTAAATATTATTATGATTATAATGATAATAGTATATTATATTATTAAATATAATATATATAAATATACTATTGATTATAATATATATATATATATATATAACAAATACACTTACTAATAAGTAACTATTGTAATATGATACTTAGTCAATGATTTATAATTCCCAACGTCTTGTCTATGTTGCGATCCTCAAGGATAAGAAGACTTCATACACTGCCAATAGCAACTCCCAATCAGATATAAACTTGTCTATAGCGGCCCCTACTTTAAAATAGGCACTAAAATATAAATAACAATCAAGGAAAATGCATATGGAAGATCCCATTGCAATTACCAAATGTAGCAGATGGAGAAAATTGAAGACATTAATCATTGTTTGTTAAACACAACAAATATGATTAAGCAACTTAAACTCAGCGCTAACTTGTAAGGTGATGCCTCTTCCTATAGAACAGTCTCCTTGGGAGCCACAACCATTCGTATGCATCGATTCCCTTGGAGAAATATTAAAGGGGATAAATGGAAGGAGAATAGGGGAATCTCTTACATAGATCATTCACAAAACAACATAAAATAAATTCAGATCCTCCATTATTAGCAAAGAACCATTATCATATTAATCATACATTGAAGTGATAGATCAGGTCGATGCACATATATATCCCTAGTCGTTTCTGTGAGAACCACAGATACAAAGATCAGAAATACACATCAAGGAACAACCTTCAGTGAGTAGCAGAAGTACAAATCAATATATATATTCAGAACGGATATTTGACCAGTCTAATGGAGCATTAAGATTGCCAAACAAATCGGCATATTACCAAGGTATGGTTTTATATTTCCATCGAATGTTATTATGTATCATTGTAATATGACCATTAGAATGTTTAAGTAATATTTATTATGGAAAGAGGCTACGAATACTTCTAAATAAACATTCTAATATGGATGTGGCAAATAAAATCAATAAATGTTAAGTAGGAATTATATGTTATTATTAGAAGATACAAATAGATTATGTTTTAAATGAGAATTATGAATAAAAATATGAGTTGTTACATGATGTTTAATCATTATAAGAACTATGTATATTTGATGCATAAGAAAACATTTTGAAGAAGTATGAAAGGCTAACATATGATTGGAACTATCATTTATAATTGTGAAAGGCTGGAATGAGACATGGACATCATTGTTAATCCATCACACCAAGTAAGTGAGACTAAGGGTTGACAATTGACCAAGGTATTTAAGGCTCGAGTTGATAAGGTTCTAACCCTCCAAAGCAAGTGAAGAGTGCTTGTCCTAAAGAGGTGAAGAGTACTCAATTGAGATAGGCCCTTATCTCAATTAGTGAAGATTACTAATATGATGTAAATGGAGATAGACCCTTGTCTCAATTAGTGAAGAGTACTAATTTGAGGCAAGTGGAGAAAGGCCCTTGTTCTAATTGGTGTAGAGTGACAATATGAGCAAGTGGAATGGCCCTTGTTTCTAATTAGTGTAGAGTGCCAATATGGGACAAGTGGATAGGCCTTTGACTCTAGTTGGTGAAGATTGCCATTCTAGATCAAAGGAAGGATAATAGACCTATGGCAAGATTGTACCCAAGGAGCCCTCCATTTTTGGGTGAATGATTGGATTAACATGATTGGCCCAAGTAATGATCACTTCCGGAATGAATTATGATATTGTAAAGTGAAATAGAGAAAGGTATAATGCATACAATGTTATGATTATAAGGCTTGATTTAATATATCTTTGTGGTTAACTGAGATAGGCCCTTATCTCAATTAGTGAAGACTACTAATATGAGGTAAATGGAAATAGACCCTTGTCTCAATTAGTGAAGAGTGCTAATTTGAGGCAAGTGGAGAAAGGCCCTTGTTCCAATTGGTGTAGAGTGCCAATATGGGCAAGTGGAAATGGCCATTGTTTCCAAGTGGTGTAGAGTGCCAATATGGGACAATTGGATAGGCCTTTGACTCTAGTTGGTGAAGATTGCCATTCTAGATCAATGGAAGGATAATGGACCTGTTGGATTTTTTCCCAAACTGGATGCTTCCCAGTTATCCCTACAAGGTAGCCATCATTGATCAATAGGATTTTCGGGCCAGGGGCCAATAGTACAGGAAATAGACTCTATAAATATCTCCTCTTCTTCTTTAGGCTCTGCAGAACCAAGGCGGGTATTCCCTATTCAACATCCATAAGATATGCCTATGAACACTATTGGGATGTTGATACAAAGCAGATAAATCCTCTCTTATGCAAAGCAAAACTATGGAATAAGTGCAAAGGGGCTAGCCTTGGGCCTATGTTCAGTTGTGAGTCAAAGGATTTTGATCCAAAAACTACTTCTAATGTCCTAAAGGTTTGTATTTGAAGTTTGAGTTTGTATTTGTATTTGGATGCAAGACTGGGATTTTGGGTTGTAACCTCAATACAAGACCAGACTGGTGCCTATCCAAGGCTCGGAGTCAACAGATATATATGTGAATGTTTACCATAGACTTAAAATAATAATTAGATTTGAAGAGGGTTTTGTAATGTCTACCTTACAAACACTACCCAAGACTAAGTATTCATATATTTCTACTTACAAACATCCTCACTGCAATGTATTCTTCCCAACACTTAACCCAAAACATTTAATCTACTCCTTGAGCAAAAGTGAAAGATCAAGCATTCAACATAGCAAACCCATATCCTAGAATCTCAAACACCCCTTAGCTGTTTAGATTCAGAAGAAGAATACATTCAACTTGGAGACAAATAACAAAATACATGCAATGAAGCATTACTCATTTAAATCAACATGAAACTGATGAATTCTATGCATAAAACATTCAACATAAAACTCATAAACTTACAAGGCACCAAAACAGAGCCACCAGCAGAATTGTATCTTATTACAGCACCTAAATTTGTCCAATGTTCAACCACCTAGAAATGAGTGACACAGTTTGCCTTTTATAGCAAGACTGTGTACTCAGCAATAATTACATGGCATTCTCCAAGATTTCACCAGATACAATGCATTATCAGAATGGCACAGAAAACATTCAATGCAGCCGCGAAGAGAAAAGGAAAGGATAGGCAGGTTCGGGATGTGAGCCGCTGATTGAAGATTTTCACCTTAAATATGGCAATTGACCTGTCCTCTCGACCCATGCCTCTGTAAACTTTTCCATTAATGCCAACTTTCTTGCTTTGGGATGCAACAACAGTTAGCATGCCTCTAAAGTTTCTTCCTGTTGAGATTGCAGTCACAGATACGGAGAAATCCTTCTCTTTGAAAATTTGACTCAGGACCGTAGATTTCCTCCCTTTCCTCTGAGATCTGCGGCACTGATTACACTGATTTGTCCTTAGTCAATCAAATCGCACCACGTAGGTGTTTCATTTCCCATCGCTGACCCTTTAAAACCTTTGTATATGTGGAATGCATATACATTCAAATGCCCACTATGTATTCAAACTTTTGCATATATGGTTGTATATGCAATTGTATATACATACAATCACCAACAGACAAGGCAGACCCCAAATTTATTGTAAAACAAGCTTGAAGGCACCATCGAGTCTGGCTTCTACTTACCCTTTTGTATATTGTGTTATATATTTCAAACATACAAACATTTTAACATACAAGCCGCGAATAGCAAATTTTATAAAACATTTTGAAATTTGATTGAGTTTCGCCTTGTATCTTTCTCTTGTATCTCCATCTTGTATGTCGCACATACAAAAGCAAATATACAAATCACGAATTCCAACTCATTTATCAGCTAGATTAGAAAACCTTTGGAATCTGGCTTGTACCTTATCCAATGTATATTTCCTTTGTATATCGCATATACAAATGTGATATACAACCTGCGGACTTCAAAATCCAACTACTGCAACATACTATCCTTCCGTGTCTAGGCTTTGTACATTTTTTCTTTGTATATTTGCTTTGTACATCACATATACAAATGCGATATACAACCACGCAGACCCACCACACTTAAGGATGTTTGACTTTATTCGTATTTTGCTTGCATATTTTCTTTGTATCTTTTGCTTGCACAATCCTCTTGTATAGGCAAATGTGTGTCACATATACAAACAACCTGTATATTGGAGATACAATCATCTTTGTATGTGCACCGGGCCCCACCTCTTGTATGATCCTTTAGCATATAGAATCTGATCCTTTCACTATAGCGAATGCATATTGGCCCTTTTGTATGTTGACTTTGCATACACCAGCCTTGTACCCTTGCAATGTACATCTCCTTTCTATGTGCACAATGTATATTTTCTTTGCATGTTTTCCTTTGCATCTACCCGTTGCATGTCTAAACATACAACACAAATATACATGCAAACCCTCTCATACAAGTAGGGAATATCCCAAAATCTGCGACAGATTCCTCAATGCATATATAAACCCAATATGTATTTAAAAGATGCAATTAATCAATTTTTAACTTTCTTGAAGGTCGATTTAACATTTTTGGGCCCACCAATGTACATTTACACTTGTACATACAAAGACACATACACTTAGTAGATTTCACCACCATACAAAATGATTTTGTACTTAGCATCTTTTTCTCAAGCATGACGGGAAAAGGCGGTAAAGAAATGCATATGGGTCGGTCAACCAATGAGCGCCTAGGCATGAAAATACAACTTAAACAACTAGGAACCTGCTATATGGGGTCAACAACAAAACAAAAGATACAACGTAGAAGGCCAAGGGAAAAAATAAAACCTAAGGCATTAAGGGTTTAAAAAATGCAGATATAAGCTTGCAAACATGATTCAGAACCCTAACCCTGGGTGAGCACCACCATTAGCTCCGACTGGGGACGTGCAGGCGTAGGACTATAGCGAGAACCAAACCACTCTGGGACAAACCAGACAAAATGCAAAACGCAAAACATGACCAACTATACAAGGCATGTATATACTACTTACACCTAATTTACAATGTGCATACAAGATATTCATTTATGAAAAGTAGGGCTTCAGGAACTGACCGTGCACAGGCAATTCCAGTAGTTCACCATTCAGGGCCTGGAGAAAGTAGGAGTCTTCTCCATGAGTATTGCTGATTTGATATGGGCCCATCCATAAGGGCTCAAATTTACCATGTTTGCCCTTATCTTGGTTCTTTACACTCCAAACAAGGACCAAGTCATTTATCTGAAATTTCCTTTCTGTAGCCCTTTTATCAAACAAATATTTTACCTTTTGTTTTTTCTTGATGTTTGTCTTCTGTGCCTCTCTTATGATTTCATCCAATGCCACCAGTTGATTTATCCTTTCATTCATTGAGTCCTCAATCTCTTCATTATTTTCTTGTATGAATCCATAAACTAGCAAGAGATTATTCATGGGTAACTTAGCTGTTGTGCCATACACTAGCTCAAAAGGTGACCTTCCAATCGCTTTCTTCATTGTTACCCTGTCAGCCCATAATGCCATCTTTAATTTTGAATCCCAAGCCCTTTTGTTTTTATCTGCCATCCTTTTAATGATTTTCATGAGGCTTTTGTTACTTGACTCTGCTTGACCATTTCCCTGTGGATGATATGGTGATGCATATGACAAATCAATCCCATAATTGTTGCAGAAATCAACAAACTCACCAGATCTGAAACACATAGCATTGTTTGTGACCACTTTGACTAGCACTCCAAATATGATGATAATGTTTTCTAGAATGAAATCCATCACCACCTTGCTTGTAGCTTTCTTAGTTGGAATGGATTTAATCCATTTAGTAAAATAGTCAGTAGCAACCAAAATCCAACTATGTCATCCACTTGATTTTTCTGAAATTTCCCTTATGAAATCAATTCCCCATTGTTGAAATGGAGCCTCCATAGTTACAGTTCTAAGGGGTAATGCACCTTCATACGTTAGTTTTCCTCAGAACCTTTGACAGGGATCACATTTTCTTACCATCTTTTATGCATCCGAGAAAAGGGTAGGCCACCAATAGCCTACTCTAAGAATTTTATGAGCTATGGTTTTGGCAGTGTAGTGTCCTCCACACATCCCTTTGTGCATGTCATTTAGAATGTCTGTAGCTTGATTCTCACCCACACAACTAAGTAGTACACCATCAAGATTTCTCTAATATAATTCTCCTTGAACAATGGTGTATTTGATAGCATGTAGCTTTAAGGTCCTTTTCTAACTATCACTAAGATGGGAAGGACAATTCAAATTTTGCAAATAATAAACAATGTCCTTGTACCATTCAGACTCTGACATGTTGACAATTTCATCCTAAACTATATTTACCTAGCATTCCTCCAGATTTGATTGTCATCATCTTGGCCAAACCTTGTCCCCTTACCAATTTTGTGATTCGCATCTCAACGTTGAACTCTTGTAACTTGTTAATCCACCTGCATCTTCTTCCTGTCACTTCCTACTAAGTGAAAATGTCTTTAACTGCTGCATGGGGCACATATGCAACTATCTGAGAGCATACTAAATATGGCCTAAAGCTCTTGACTGCTCTAACTAATGCATATGACTACTTTTCCATGATATCATATTTCAGTTTAGCTGCCTATAATGACATGCTAAAGAAAGCAATAGGTTGCTCAAAACCATCCTCATTTTTCTACAATAAACATGCAGCAACAGTATGAAAAGAAGAAAATGAGAACAACTGAAGTGGCTTAGAAAAATTAGGAGATTTCAACACAGGAGCCATCTTTATAGCTTCTTTGATGTTCTGAAATGATTTAATTGCTTCATCTCCCCATTTGATGGTTTCACCCTTCTTCAACATTTTAGAAATATCTTTTGTAGTCTCTGCAAAGTTGGGAACAAATCTTCTAACAAAATTAATATGTCCAAAGAAAGACTGAATGCCTTTCACTATCTTAGGAATTTGAATTCTTTCAATTGCAGCAACCCTTTCAGGATCAATCCTAACTCCATCCTTGGAAACAATGTGTCCCAATAGTTTTCCTTCCACTACCCCAAAAGTACATTTCTTTGGGTTAAGTGAAATGCCATATTCCAATGCCCTAACAAAGATTTGTTCTAGATGCATGCAATATTGCTCTTCCTTTTTTGAATAGGCAGTTAGATCTTCTGATATACAACTAGAATTAAGTCAATCAATCCTACAAAAGCAACATCCATAGCCCTCTGGAATGTAGCACCTACATTTGTTAGTCCAAATGGCATTCTTACATATACATAAGTTCCCCATGGAGTGGTGAAGGCAGTCTTGTATTGTTTAGATTCTTTTACCTTCACCTGATTGTACCCTGAAAACCCATCCGTCATGGATAAAAGTTCACAACCAGTTACCTTCTGTAACATAGCTTCCATGTTAGGCAATGGATAATTATCCTTTAGAGAAGATACATTCAGATTTCTAAAGTCCACACAAAGTCTTATATCACCATTATTTTTTCTAACTGGGACAAGATTGGACACCCAAGTTGAGTGTCTGATAGGCACAATTATTCTAGCCTCCCTAAGCTTCATAAGTTCTTCTTGCATCTTTGGAGCCAAAGTTGGGTTAATAGGTATTTATTTCTGTCTAAATGGCTTAGCTTCAGGCTTCAAAGCAATCTCATGTTGGAATAAATCTTCTTTATAAGATTTTAGGTCCTCATATGACTAGGCAAAGACATGCTTATATTTTTTTAGTAATGCAATTAGCATACTCTTGATGTGTGGCTTGAGCTGTTTGCCAATATATACCTTTTTGGGGGCATGGCATGTCCCCAAATTTATCTCCTCCAAGTCATCCTTGTTTGTAGGAGATGCCTTTGAAATAAACTGGTCTCTATTGTCAAATGCTCTTTCTAAAGCAACCAGCCCTCTAGGGATTTTATTTGTTTTGAGTTGAATTACCTCTTTCCCCAAAAGAGTTTCTTTTCCATCCACAACTTCTACAAAGTTGTGAAAATCCATCTCCTAGTTCTCATATTCATCTATGTAGTGTAAAAATCTCAGCAAATCTTTATCATCATCAAACACCTGCCAGCTGCATACGTTATCTGGTACTGCAAGTCTAAGTTTAACTTCAACATTTGTAACATCAGACAGAGTGACATCATCTGGCCTTATGGCCACATTAGCTAAAAAATCTGCCATGACATTTTTTGACCGCTCTATCTAGTTTATTTAAAAAGCATCAAACAATTCAATTGTATCCCAAACAACATGCTTATATTGTTTTAACCTCTTATTTTTTAAGCATACTTATCTCTAACCTGGGAAACAATTAACTCTAAATCCCCAAATACTTTGAGCATCTTGATCCCATGCTTCAAAGCAACATTCAATCCTAGCAACAGAGCTTCATATTCTGCAATATTATTTGTGCAGGTAAACTTTAACAGGAAAGAGAACTTTAGAAGCTTACCAGCTGGAGACAAAAACACAACTCCAGCACCAGAGCCTTCCTTTGGACAAGCTCCATCAAAATACATGGTTCAGAGACCCTGTTGGTCAAGCTCTTGAGTACAAATATCTCTCCCTTTACCTCATTGATCATCTGAGACAATTTTGAAGTTCTCACAATCAGTATCCACAAAACAAACATGCTCATCTGAATCCTACTGTTTCTGATGACCTTTCTTCTCCGACCAGCTTGACATCTTTGCCATTCATTGGGATCATAGCAAATGACAAATCTAGCTGCATACTTCCACCAATCAATGTTGCCCATCTTCTTGACAACAGCATACCATATTGTGGCTTTACGTCAACCACTGTTATGTTCATTCTGTATGTCTTTTCTAGATATGTTGTTAGCCTAAAATACACATCCTTCATGATTCCAATAACTAGTACCTCCCTAGCATCCATTGCATAGCACTTCCCACATGCCTTATCTATCTTCAATCTAGCTTGCTACATGATAGCCAAAGGCATGATATTTGTTGATGCTCCTGAGTCAAGCATTCAATTCTTAATCACTTTTCCATTGATAACAAGGGATACATAAAATGGTTCAACCTGTGAAGGGCATTTTGTCATGGTCACCCCTAGATATACTTTAGGAACCTCATCCTCATCCATACACATGGCTTGTTTCTTACCCTAAGTCTCAACATTTTGCTTGGCTTGACAAGGTACTCCTGAAATCAGGGACAATTCTTTATTCCTAAATTTCTCAACTTTCATCAACTCCATCAATGGAACAGAGACATTTATCTAGGACAAAACTTGAGTTATGTCAAAGGGAGCATAATTTTGTATAACAGTTGTAACCTGATCCATGGTTTTATTTTTATCCTGGGATGATCCAGCTTTAATTTTTATGGCCCTCTAACTGTCATCCATGATCTGAGAGATCTTATTTTGATCCTCATTTTGGGGGACTTTAATTTTTGGTCTTTGAGAATCATGACCTATTTTTTGCTTAAAATTTTGCTTATCGTTGTTCCATTGCTTCTTATGTGGTTTAGCCTCTTTATGATTATGCACTGGTTGGCTGACAAAAGTGTTCTCTGGTTGGTGTGAGTTGCTTACCTGAGCCTTACCTCTAAGATTATAATTTCTTTTGACTTGAGCTACTGTCGCAGCCATGAGAGCTCTTATCTCTTCATCAGAAGGCCTTCTCAAGTTATTCAGAAAAATGTGTGCCCTGAGCATATGCATAATTATCTTCATCATCCTCATCACAGGAAAACTGTTGGCAAACCTGAGTCCCATAACTCGTACTTTCATCAGCATCACAAGAAGAGTATCCACCATTTGTGGATAGCATATTGACATTATCATCCTCCACATAATGTGGCTCATTGCATTCATCACAGGTAACAACATTATTATACAAAGACTGGGCAATCATACATTGTGTCTGTGAGTGAGGCATTTGACATATTATGCACCATGGGGTGTCATCAAAAATATTAACAGCCTTCTTCAATGGATCAGGAGTCTCCTTAACATTTTGAGCTCTTTGATTTGTATTGCTATGTGGGAGGATGGGTTTACCATTATGCCAATTAGTGTTATACGGCATATCATGCAATGATGGTTTCTTTTCTTGTCTTTGGTAAACCTACATGTCAAGACCCATTCCCTTTTCATTTTTAGCAAGTCTATAACTTAAGTCCTTAACAAAAGTTGTCAACCTATCCAATTTATCCTCAGAAGTAGATGCATTACCTTGTGTACTTTGAGACATACTATTTGGATTCTGCAGAATTTTACATCATCCCTTCTGTTTGTCTTACTAGAGGCTTTCCTATTATTCTCAATGTTAGTTGCAATTCTAAAAGCATCCCTGAGACTAGTAGGACCCTTTCTCTTAACCCATACATTGTTTTAGCATCAAAAGCATTTATATATAATACTATGCACATTGGTTCATTAGGCCTCATATGAAATGGCAATTTGTTCAACACTTTAGTGAACCTAGCATTAAAATCTGCAACCTGCTCATTTGACCCCTTAGTAATACTAGTGAATTCATTTTAAAAAAAGCTTGGATTAGTCTTTCCACCATATTGTTCTTTAAAAATCCTTCTGAATTCATCCCATGATGAGATACTCTAGTCAGGTAGACTTTTATACCATTCTCTAGCTTCATTAACTAAGGATTGCATAAACAATTTCATAAAAACATCTTCATGCTCAACCTCAAAGTTGTCCATGACATTCTGAAAAACCTTTAAATGATCTTCCCCTGACATAGTATTGTTTCCTAAAAACTTTGACACCTGCGGCCTCACATGTTTGTCAATGGGATTAGGGTAGCCAAGAATACCATCAAAAACAAGCTGCCTGAATCTGTCCAGCTGCATAGGCTATCTACCAAACTGATTAACATTGGCATTCTAATTTCTCACATTATTTAATGGTACCCTAACATTGTTTATATTCTGTCTCTGATTATTCTACTAATTATGGATTTCATTTCTTTGTTGGTTTCTCAACACATTTGTATTATCAAGGATGGGAACTGAATTATGTTGAGCAATTTTTAGAGCTTGTACTCTTTGTCTCATATCATCTCTAATCTTCACTACCTGCAGATATTCTAATTCAGCTCTGAGGTTCTTGATTTCTTCAGCTTATTCTTCATCTCTAGGCATAGAAGAGGATGGTCCCATTCTATTTTGGTCATCATCATCATCCCTTGGGGATTCAATTTCTTCAAATCTGTCAGGGGGATCTAAGAAAGGGCATTCTTAAAAAACCTCTGACCTCAGTCTCAATCCACCACCCTATTGTCTCTCATATACATCTTGAATTTTAGCCTCTGTGTTTGAGAAATAGGGTGGTTGCTGCTCTAAAGATCTAGGATTATCTTGGATATTATCATTATTTCTAGGGCTGGGAGAGCCTTCTTAACTGGCTTGGACAGTCCCTTTTTTCCTGTACAACATTTTTCTGGGTAATTCTTCAAACAAAGGATTACGCGGGGATCTTCTCCCTTGCATACAAATTTTACTTTACCGGTTGGGAGATTGTTCGGAGTCGCCACCTACAACTAGGAATTATTTTCTTTTAAAACCAGGGTTCTTACAGAAAGCATTCCCCAATAGAGTCACCAAATCTATTGGATTTTTTCCCAAACTAGATGCTTCCCAGTTATCCCTACAAGGTAGCCATCATTGATCAATAGGATTTCTGGGCCAGTGGCCAACAGTACAGGAGATAGACTCTATAATTATCTCCTCTTCTTCTTTAGGTTTTGCAGAACCAAGGGGGTTATTCCCTATTCAACATCCATAAAATATGCCTATGAACACTATTGGGATGTTGATACAAAGCAGATAAATCCTCTCTTATGCAGACCAAAACAATAGAATAAGTGCAAAGGGGCTAGCCTTGTGCCTATGTTCAGTTGTGAGTCAGAGGATTTTGGTCCTAAAACTACTTCTAATGTCCTAAAGGTTTGTATTTGAAGTTTGAGTTTGTATTTGTATTTGGATGCAAGACTAGGATTTTGGGTTGTAACCTCAATACAAGACCAGACTAGTGCCTATCCAGGCTCGAAGTCAATAGATATATGTGTGTGTGTGTGTGTGTGTGTGTGTGTGTGTGTGTGTGTGTGAATGTTTACCATAGACTTAAAACAATAATCAGATTTCAAGGGGGTTTTGTAATGTCTGCCTTACAGACACTACCCAAGACTAAGTATTCAGTTATTTTTTCTTACAAACATCCTCATTGCAATGTATTCTTCCCAACACTAACCCAAAACATTTAATCTACTCCTTGAGAAGAAGTAAAAGATCAAGCATTCAACATAGCAAACTCATATCCTAGAATCGCAAACACCCCTTAGCTATTTAGATTCAGAAGAAGAACACATTCAACTTGGAGACAAATAACAAAATTCATGCAGTGAAGCATTACTCATTTAAATCAACATGAAACTGATGAATTCTATGCAAAAAACATTCAACATACAACTCATAAACTTACAAGGCACCAAAATAGAGCCACCAGTAGAATTGTATCTTATTACAACACCTAAATTTGTCTAGTGTTCAACCACCCAGAAATGAGTGACACAGTTTGCCTTTTATAACAAGACTGTGTACTCAGCAATAATTACATGGCATTCTCCAAGATTTTACCAGATATAATGCATTATCAGAATGGCATCAAAAACATTCAATGCAGCCGCGAAGAGAAAAGGAAAGGACATGCAGGTTCAGGATGTGAGCCACTGATTGAAGATTTTCACCTTAAAAATGGCAATTGACCTATCCTCTCGACCCATGCCTCTGTAAACTTTACCATTAATGCCAACTTTCCTACTTTGGGATGCAACAACAGTTAGTGTGCCTCTGAAGTTTCTTTCCGCTGAGATTGCAGTCACAGATACGAAGAAATCCTTCTCTCTAAAAATTTGAATCAGGACCATAGATTTCCTCCCTTCCCTTCGAGATCTGTGGCACTGATTACGCTAATTTGTCCTTAGTCAATCGAATAATGCCACGTAGGCGCTTCATTTCCCATTGCTAACCCTTTAAAACCTTTGTATATGCGGAATGCATATACATTCAAATGCCCACTATGTATTCAAACTTTTGCATATATGGTTGTATATGCGATTGTATATACATACAATCACCAACATACAAGGTGGACCCCAAATTTCCTGTAAAACAAGCTTGAAGGCACCATCGGGTCTGGCTTCTACTTACCCTTTTGTATATTGTGTTGTATATTTCAAACATACAAACATTTTAACATACAAGCTGCGGATAGCAAATTTTATAAAACATTTTGAAATTTGATTGAGTTTCGCCTTGTATCTTTCTCTTGTATCTCCATCTTGTATTTCGCACATACAAAAGCAAATATACAAGTCGCAGATTCCAACTCATTTATCAGCTAGATTCGAAAACCTTTGGAATCTGGCTTGTATCTTATGCAATGTATATTTCCTTTGTATATCGCATATACAAATGTGATATACAACCCGCAGACTTTAAAATCCATCTACTGCAACATACTATCCTTTCGCGTCCGGGCTTTGTACATTTTTTCTTTGTATATTTTCTTTGTACATCGCATATACAAATGCGATATACAACCACGCAGGCCCACCACACTTGAGGATCTTTGACTTTTATCAGTGTCTTGCTTGCATATTTTCTTTGTATCTTTTGCTTGCAGAATCCTCTTGTATATGCAAATGTATGTCACATATACAAACAACCTGTATATTGGAGATACAATCATCTTTGTATCTGCACCGGGCCCCACCTCTTGTATGATCCTTTAGCATATACAATCTGATCCTTTCACTGTAGCGAATACATATTAGCCCTTTTGTATGTTGACTTTGCATGCGCCAGCCTTGTACCCTTGCAATGTACATCTCCTTTGTATGTGCACAATGTATATTTTCTTTGCATGTTTTCCTTTGTATCTACCCATTGCATGTCTAAACATACAACACAAATATAGATGCAAACCCTCTCATACAAGCACGGAATATTCCCAGAATCTGCGACAGATTCCTCAATGCATATATAAATCCGATATGCATTTAAAAGATTCAGTCAATCAATTTTTTACTTTCTTGAAGGCCGATTTAACATTTTTGGGCCCACCAATGTACATTTACACTTGTACATATAAAGACACATACATTCAATAGATTTCACCACTGCACAAAATGATTTTGGACTTAGCATCTTTTTCTCAAGCACGACGGGAAAAGGCGGTAAAGAAATGCATAAGGGCTGGTCAACCAATGAGTGCCTAGGCATGAAAATAAAACTTAAACAATCGGGAACCTGCTACAGGGGGTCAACAACAAAATAGAAGATACAACGCAGAAGGCTGAGGGAAAAATAAAACCTAAGGCATCAAGGGTTTAAAAAATGCAAATATAAGCTTGCAAACTCGATTCAGAATCCTAACCCTGGGTGAACACCACCAGGACCTATGGCAAGATTGTACCCAAGGAGCCCTCCATTGTTGGGTGAATGATTGGATTAACATGATTGGCCCAAGTAATGATCTCTTTTGGAAGGAATTATGATATTGTAAATTGAAATAGAGAAAGGAGTAATGCATACAATGTTATCATTATAAGGCTTGATTTAATACATCTTTGTGGTTAATATAATTATATAAGAAGGATTGAATACTAATGTTCTCTTTTACAAGTTGAAATTGTGTGCAAGGTTGTGAAAATTTTGGCTTGCTAGAAGGGGACATTACACTAGGTGATGTCATCATACTATTGGAATCTCTTTAGAATTTTTTGAGATGATGTCATGGCCATGCTAACGAATATCTACATACTAAGTTAATGTGTAGGTGTGTATTGTTGAAAGATTATGTTTGGTCTCGGGGTGCTTGGTGGATGTCATCGTTGGACTGTTACTTCCTTGTGATGATATTGAATGATGTTACCAGGATGTTAATTAATGTGCAGGATATTAAGAAATATCTAGGTTCTTAGGATTTACATTGTATTTGGGTAAGTCTGCATATTAGTGAATATCAAGGATATTAGGATGAATGCGCACCCTTGCAGAATGTGCATGCATTTCGATGGTTTATGACCCCCCGACTTCAAATTTGATGTCTGCATATTAGTGTATATGAGGACATTAGGTTTTACTTTGTTAAAACTCACAATTAAGATATTAACGAATATCCAGGACATTAAGTAATGTAATGACCATCCCCTTTGACTGTTTGACCAAACTTTGACAAGGCATAACTTCTTACTTTTAGGGAATTTTGGCGTGATCCAAAAGGCAAACCTGCTTAAAATTTTGCATTCTCTTTCTTGACAAGGTTTGTGATAACAAAAACTGACTTTGAAAATTAACCTCTCTTTTTTAGGTCCTGATATACACAGGATGGCACCCTGACATGCACAGGATGGCACCCTGACATGCACAGGATGGCACCCTGACATGCATATGATATTAACTCTTTTTACCATACCGCCTGACCAAAAGGAATAGACAAGCAAGCAAAAAGTTGGGTCCCTATTTTGCTGGGGCAAAATGGGGCGTGTTGTGTAACCACACAACAACTTGCCACCAAATAAAACAACAAAATTCAAATAATTCAAGAGATGAGGACACATTAGAACATAATGTTCCAACTCTTATCAAGTAAACACTCTGATCTTTCTAAATGATATCATGTTTGTCAATATAACAATGCTGAAAATGGATCAGGTGTGTGCAAGTGATTTGTATCCCTCATCTTGAAGATAAGTTGAAAACACTAGTGACTAGTGTTAAGCTACATAGTTTGGTTTATCCCTCATAGCCAACCTGGATAGAGCCTTGCTGCCAGCAGGCCTCCATAGTCCCAACAAGGTTATTGTTGTAATTCCTATAAGTAGAGCCCCACTGCCACCAAGTGTCTATAGCCCCGGTAGAGTTACTTAGATGGCCTAATTATCTTTTTAGATATTCAATATATTTATTTCTTTTGTATCAGTATTCATAACATGTCATTATGTAAGCACATTTTGCAAGGTGTTGTCACTTGCTATTTAGGTTGAGAATTGCAATGGCAACAAGGGTAACCTTTAGATTTTTCACTTAACACCCACACTAGTATGTTCAACAAACCCAAGGCTATTAGATGAGTCATGTGAGGATCTCCTTGAGCAAGAAAATGTATCACTGATGAACCAGATATCACAGACCTGATCAGGAACATCTACCTAACATGAGTTGCAACCTATATGAGAATTTGTTTTTATTTCTTGAATTCTAACAATGTGAGTGGTTTTCTAAAGTGAAAAGGTACCTCATCTTACAGAGAAAAATAAGGACTCAACAAGACATAGAGAAAAACAAACCCACATAAAACCAACTATACAAACAACTATACAAGATGTACATATGATACAATGTCATGACGTGACCTCTCTAAGCCTAGAAATAATGCTCGAGGAATTGCCCATTGACTGGAAAAGGGACATCCTCACCTATTAAAGTTTTAAGTCTATAGGTGTTGTCACCTAGGATTTTTGAGATCTAGAAGGGACCTATCCAAAGTTTATTGAATTTTCCATGGTCACCTTTCCTTTCATGTGCTTTGTCCCATGATAGGACTAAATCTAATAATTTGAAGGCTTTTACTTTAGCTCTCTTATCAAACCAACATTTGACAATAGCCTAATGTTTGGTGAATTGGTCAATCAACCTATCTCTCTTCTCTTCTAGGTGCATGAGATGAAGTAACTTGACTTCATGCTTGTTATCGATACCTAGATATTCATGTGCAAACAACAGGGTAGGGATTTTGAGGTTGATGGGGAGGATATGATCCACCCCATAAACTAAATGGTAAGGACAATTTCACAAGGCAATTTTCATTCTAGTTCTATCTACACATAGGGAATATTTAAATAGGGTATTCCATTCCCTAGTGTTGGATTTCTTCCCAAACTAGATGCTTCTTCCCAGTTATCCCTACAATGTAGCCATCATTGATCAATAAGATTCCTGGGCCAGGGGCAAACAATACAAGAGATAGACTCTATAAATATCTCCTCTTCTTCTTTAGGCTCTGCAGAACCAAGGGGGGATTCCCTACTCAACATCCATAACATATGACTATGAACTGACTGGGATGTTGACACAAAGCAGATAAATCCTCTCTTATGCAGACCAAAAATGTGAAATAAGTGCAAAGGGGCTAGCTCTGGGCCTATCCTCAATTATGAGACAGAGGATTTTGGTCCTAAAAGCTACTTCTAATGTCCTAAAGGTTTATATTTGATGTTTGAATTTGTTTTTTGTATTTGGATGCAAGACTGGTACTTTGGGTTGTAACCTCAATACAAGACCAGACTGGTGCCTATCTAGGGCTCAGAGTCAATAGACATACACATGTGAATGATTATCATAAGCTTGAATCAATGACTGAGTTTCAAGGGGAGATTCTAGTGTCTGCCTTACAGATACTTCCCAAAAATCAAGTGCTTAGTCATTCATACTTGATGGTATCCCTGTTGCAACATACTTTCTCAATGATTAACCTGAAACATTTAATTTGTTCCTTGAACAAAGGTAGAAGATTAAACATTCAATATAGAAAACCCATATTCTTGAATCTTAAATAACTCTTAGCTATTCTGATTCAAAAGAAAATATGCCCACAACTTGGAGACAAATGATCAAACACATGCAACAGAGCATTTCTCATATAAAAATAGCATGAAACCAGTTAACTTATCCATAAAACATACAACATGAGATTCATAAACTCACAAGACACCCAAAATAGAGCCACCAATGAAGTTGTATCTTATTACAACACCAAAATTTGTCTAGTTTCCAACCACCAATGAGTGACACAGTTTGCCATTCTTATAGCCAGACTGTGCACCCAGCAAATTAATCACATGGCAATTCAAAATTTCTGCCAAAATACAATGCATCGTGAGAAATGGCACTCAAAATATTGAATGCAGTATGTAGAGGAAGAAGGAGCAGGTGGAATTGGGATTCGTGCAGCTGATTGAAGATTTTCCATTCAAAGCGGTGGTTGGTCTGTCTATCATCGACCCAAACCTCTGCATAACACCATTAATGTCAACCTACCTGCAGGATGCAGTAGCTGCGTGCCTTGAAACCTTTCCCACTTGAAAACAATCATAGATACAAAGAAAAACCTTCACTGCTGCAAGATTTGAAACTGGCCATCGATTTAAATTCCTTCGCTAAGATTAACGGCATCAAAATGCTTTGAAAAGCCTCCAACCAATAAGAACATGCCATGTAGGAACCCTGTGCTTCCATCGCTAACTTTTTTGCCATTGCAACATGCATTTTGCCTCTTTTCGCCATGTATATGCATATTCAAATGCATATTCAAATGCATATAAAAAACCTTGTATATGCAAAAGCAAATGCATATACATACAACTGTATGAATACAAAGCGTGGATCCCAAATTATTATAGAACAAGTTGAAAACACCTTCAGGTTCCGCCTTGTATCTCCCTTTTTGCATCTATCGCTTTGTACATGTGCATATACATTCACCTCATACATACAAGGCGCGGATGCTAGTCACTCATGAATTAGATTGAAACAATTTTCAAATCCGGGCCTTGTATCTCGCCTTTCTTGTATATCAGCACATACAAGCGCAAATATACAGGTCACGGATTCCAACTCATTTATCAGCTAGATTGGAAGACCTTTGGAATCTGGCTTGTATCTTATCCAATGTATATTTCCTTTGTATATTGCATATATAAATGCGATATACAACTTGCGGACTTCGAAATCCATCTACTGTAACATATTATCCTTCCATGTCTGGGCCTTGCACATTGCATATGCAATGCTACTTGCATATCGCATATGCATTCTATTTTGTATATGAGATACAAAGCCTTTTGTATGTGAGGCGGACCCCACCAAATGTATCTCCTGCTTTGTATGTTGCTGAATATACAAGACCCCTTGTATCTTTTCATTGTATATGCATTAGCCAATGTGTCTTTCCATTGTACATCTGCTTGCATCTTTTCTATTGTATCTGGCCGTTGTATGTGGCGAATGTATATTGCACTTGCATCTCGCACATACAAACCCCTTTTACATATAGGCAATGAATCTTTCTAGGAATATGCGATATACATTCTCTCTTGTATGCCCGGAAATGTATATTTTCCTTTGTATGTAGCCATTGTATGTAGTCGTTGTATGTCTAAACATACAAACCCAATATACAAGCAAGCTCAACATACAACTGTTGAATATTCTAAGAATCTTCAATGTATATTCCACCCTTGTATATGCACCTTTGTTAAGCCCGATATGCATTGTGAAATGCATACAACAAAATTTTTCATTTTTGAAAGCCGATTTGGAATTCTAACCTGCCAATGCATATTTGACTTGAATATTCATGCAAGCACCAACACAGGCTCTGTCTGGGGACGCATGGCTCCTACAAGCATGGCGAGAACCATAGATCTCTAGGATGCAGACCAGTCCCTTATCCATTGGGCATAGAGTCAAACATTGCACCAATCTGCATCACAAATCACACTTTTTTTTTTTTTAAATTACTTGGTGGCCCAGGGCCACCAAAAAGGAAAAACTAGAATTTTCCTTTGTCAAACACCTTGTTTTCTTTTGATTTCTTCAAATGAAGCCTGAAAGCATTTTGTTGTTTGTAGCACCCAATGTTGTAATTGGTTGTGCTACTGCCCATTTCCTTTTCTTCGACAAATCTAAAGCAGGCCTAATCAGCATACATTATCATCAGTTGTAGAGTGTCATCATCATATGAGTCACCAATGTTGCTTGGAAGAATATCAAACTCACACGAAACAAATGAATCAACATCAGATTTTTGCCCTTCTTCAAAAAATAATAGCTCCTCTGTATCAAACAAACAATATTCAGGCACAAGCAACATCTGATAATCAAATTCATTTTTATGATCACTCAGATATTCATCATCATTGTGCTCAACAATTTTATCATTAAGGTCCACCTGGAATGTGTCAAAAGAAGGCATAAACAATTTAGAATGCAGCCCTTCACTGAAAGCTTTGTAGTCACCCATGCAACCAACACTATCCCCATCTATATCAACATGAACATCTGCAAGCTGTCTATTCACATTTGAATAGTGACCCTGATTTTCCTCTTCACCAATGCACTAACAATCAACAGTAATTTTTTAAACTTCTGCATTGTAGAGGTGGTCATAATCTTCAAGGAAGCACTCATACTCAACATCCATATATATTACATCCTCTAAAAGGCTCACACATGCATCTGAATGCTAACAATCACTAGCATATTCACTGCCATCCCTTGAATCAATATTTTCTATATTCAGATTGAAGCTCTGCATATCAACCTCATATAAATAATTAGGAATAATTGGGATATGCCTATTGATGTACGATGCAACTTTATGTATATCTTTCATTTCATCATTTGAAGAGCATTTTGCAGCTACAGGCTTTTCTTCTAGAGGCTGACAATAATCTTTGTCCTCACCATTATAGGATGTGCCCATATTTTCTATAGCATCTTCTTCATGTTTATACATCACATCATGACCACACATACTA
The DNA here is from genome assembly GCA_027924645.1 of Cunninghamia lanceolata. Lineage (NCBI taxonomy): Eukaryota > Viridiplantae > Streptophyta > Pinopsida > Cupressales > Cupressaceae > Cunninghamia > Cunninghamia lanceolata. The sequence goes on along the minus strand of BSBN01000112.1, from coordinate 9,532,747 downwards.
TTCTGAAATATATTTCCCTCTACACAATCACTTTTCAATGTACATACTGGGAGAGCCAAAATATATTCACCTTGAAAACTGTTTTGAAAACTTGCAGTCATGAAACCTACTAGCATTCCATATTTTTGATTATTTTCAATATCCATAGCAAATTTGAAGGCCTGGTGAAGTGTGACTGGTTCTTTATCTCTCAATCTATAACTCATTTTTTTATCAAATGCAGCCAAATAAATTGTCAAGCACAATGCATTATTAGGTCTCATATATTCAGCTATCTGCTTGAGCAACTTAACAAATCTAAGATTAAAGGCTGGAACTAGTTCTTCATCTTCCTTTCGAATATTCATGAAATGTATGATCAATGAGGCCAAATCAAATCTTTCACCAAACTGCTCTAGGAATGCAACTTCTAAATCTATCCATGAAAAAACTGAACACATAGGCAGGTCTAAAAACCAAACCCTAGCATCATCCTCTAATGACTGAACAAAGAGTCTCATTACTACATCTTCAGCCTCTACCTCATAATCTTCTATCAAATTACAAAATTTTTGCAGATGTCTGTTTACAGATTCAGAATTTGATCCACTATATTTTGGCAAACATTTTCTAATTTTATTGGGAATAACATTTGGGTAACCACTTATTCCTTTGAAATTTAGGGCCTTATATTTTTCAATAAGAAATGGTCTCCTTTGAAAACACAACCAGGATTGCTATTCTAAACTCATCATTTTTGAAAAGATAGAATACCTAGAAATATGTTGCGGCTTTGATAGGTTCAATCAATAGAGTCACCACCTCTCACAGAGAGGACAGAACATCAACAAGGCACTTTTCTAGTTTTTCCATGGTATTGCTGCAACAACTTCACTGGAAACTAGATTTTCCAACCTTCAAATCACTTGACTCTATCCCCAGTAGAGTCACCATTTCTGTTGGATTTCTTCCCAAACTAGCTGCTTCTTCCCAGTTATCCCTACAAGCTAGCCATCATTAATCAACGGGATTCTCAGGGGCCAACAATACAAGAGATAGACTCTATAAATATCTTCTCTTCTTCTTTAGGCTCTGCAGAACCAAGGGGGGATTTCCTACTCAACATCCATAAAATATGACTATGAACTAACTGGGATGTTGACACAAAGCAGATAAATCCTCTCTTATACAGACCAAAACTATGAAATAAGTACAAAAGGGCTAGCTCTAGGCCTATGCTCAGTTGTGAGACAAAGGATTTTGGTACTAGAAACTACTTCTAATGTCCTAAAGGTTTGTATTTGAAGTTTGAATTTGTTTTTTGTATTCGGATGCAAGACTGGGACTTTGGGTTGTAACCTCAATATAGGACCAGACTGGTGCCTATCTAGGGCTCGGAGTCAATAGACATACACATGTGAATGATTATCATAAGCTTGAATCAATGACTGAGTTTCAAGGGGAGATTCTAGTGTCTACCTTACAGATACTTCCCAAAAATCAAGTGCTTAGTCATTCATACTTGATGGTATCCCTGTTGCAACATACTTTCTCAATGATTAACCTAAAACATTTAATTTGTTCCTTGAACAAAGGTAGAAGATTAAACATTCAATATAGAAAACCCATATTCCTGAATCTTAAATAACCCTTAGCTATTCTGATTCAAAAGAAAATATGCCCACAACTTGGAGACAAATGATCAAACACATGCAACGGAGCATTTCTCATATAAAAATAGCATGAAACCAGTTAACTTATGCATAAAACATACAACATGAGATTCATAAACTCACAAGACACCCAAAATAGAGCCACCAATGAAGTTGTATCTTATTATAGAACTAAAATTTGTCCAGTTTCCAACCACCAATGAGTGACACAGTTCGCCATTCTTATAGCCAGACTGTGCACCCAACAAATTAATCACATGGCAATTCAAAATTTCTGCCAAAATACAATGCATCATGAGAAATGGCACTCAAAATATTGAATGCATCATGTAGAGGAAGGAGCAGGTGGAATTGGGATTTGTGCAACCGACTGATGATTTTTAATTTAAAGCGGTGATTGGTCTGTCCATCGTCGACCCAAACCTCTGCATAACACCATTAATGTCAACCTACCCACGGGATGCAGCAGCTGTGTGCCTTGGAACCTTTCCCACTTGAAAATAACCATAGATACAAAGAAAAACCTTCGCTGCTGCAAGATTTGAAACTGGCCGTCGATTTGCATTCATTCGCTGAGATTAACGGCATCAAAATGCTTTGAAAAGTCTCCAACCAATAAGAACATGCCCTGTAGGCACCCTGTGCTTCCATCGCTGACCTTTCCACCATTGCAACATGCATTTCGCCTCTTTTCGCCATGTATATGCATGTTCAAATGCATATACAACTGCCTGCCTCTTGCCTTATAGAAAACCTTGTATATGCAAAAACAAATGCATATACATACAACTGTATGCATACAAAGCACAGATCCCAAATTATTATAGAACAAATTGAAAACACCTTCAGGTTCCGCCTTGTATCTCCCTTTTTGCATCTATCGCTTTGTATATGTGCATATACATTCACCTCATACATACAAGGCACGGACGCTAGTCAATCATGAATTAGATTGAAACAATTTTCAAATCTGGGCCTTGTATCTCGCCTTTCTTGTATATCGGCACATACAAGCACAAATATACAAGTCACGGATTCCAACTCATTTATTAGCTAGATTGGAAGACCTTTGGAATCCGGCTTGTATCTTATCCAATGTATATTTCCTTTGTATATCACATATACAAACACAATATACAACCCGCGGACTTCAAAATCCATCTACTGCAACATATTATCCTTCTGCGTCCGGGCCTTGCACATTTTTTCTTTGTATCTTTTGCTTGCACATTGCATATGCAATGCGACTTGCATATCGCATATACATTCCATTTTGTATACGAGATACAAAGCCCTTTGTATGTGAGGTGGACCCCACCAAATATATCTCCTGCTTTGTATGTTGCCGAATATATAAGACCCCTTGTATCTTTTCATTGTATATGCATTGGCCAATGCATCTTTCCATTGTACATCTGCTTGCATCTTTTCTATTGTATCTAGCCATTGTATGTGTTGAATGTATATTGCACTTGCATCTCACACATACAAACCCCTTTTACATACAAGCAAGGAATCTTTCCAGGAATATGCGATATACATTCTCTCTTGTATGCCCGGAAATGCATATTTTCCTTTGTATGTAGCCGTTGTATGTCTAAACATACAAACCCGATATACAAGCAAACTCAACATACAACTGTAGAATATTCTGGGAATCTTCCATGTATATTCCACCCTTGTATATGCACCTTTGTTAAGCCTGATATGCATTGTGAAATGCATAAAACCAAAATTTTCATTTTTGAAAGCCGATTTAGAATTCTGACCCGCTAATGCACATTTGACCTGAATATTCATGCAAGCACCAACACCTAGGATTCTTTTCAATCAACTTCTTTATAATGTTTAGTAAGTTCTTATTGGTTGATTCTGCTAAGCTATTACCTTGGGGATAATAATTTGAAGAAAACTTTAAGATCATCCCATGGTCAAAAGCCCAACTAGATATTTTTAAATATGCAAAAGTTGGTCCATTATCACATACAAGAGCATAAGGAACTCCGTACCTAGTTATAATGTTGCTTTCTAAGAATTTGATCACATCCTCCGCAGTACAAGTCTTGTTGCTAACCGCTTCAGTCCACCTAGTAATGTATTCTATGATTGTTAATACATACCTGTGTCCTGATGAAGATGGAGGATTGATGTGACTAATGAAGTCCATGCCCCCCTGTCCAAATGGGTGCATCTCCATGACATGTTGTAGGGACTGAGCAACATATCTTTCTTTACTAGAGGTAGTCTGCCAAGTGTGGTAGAATTTGATGTGATTAGTGGTGTCTTTAAAAATGGTTGGCCAGTAATATCCTGCTCTCATGATAGCATGTGTAGTAGCCAGGTGAGATCCATGTGCTGTTCCAAATTTATCATGTAACTCTGTGAGAATTTTTTCAGCCTCTGGCTTGTCCAGGCACCTAAGATATATCCCTTCATAATTTCTCTTGAAGAGGACCCCTCCTTTGATCGTGTATTTCTGTGTTTTCTTCTTTAGGGTTCTCCTATGAGAGGCTTACATTTTAGGGGGACATATATTGGTAATCATGATGTACTTGATATCTAAATACCAATCACCATTTTCTTTTGTGTCTACAACATATTGCTGACTTATCAAGTTTGGGTCAATTTCAGCAATCATCTAGCTTAGGGCTTGTCCTCTAACTAGATTCATGGGGGTGATGTCCATATCATATTCTTGGAGCACTATTATCCATTTTTCTCTCTTCTCTCTAGGCTCATTCTGCATCAAGAGCATCTTGACTGCTGCATTAGGCACAACAACAATTATCTTGCTTCTCAAGATGTAGTGCCTGAATTTATTCACTGCTCTGACCAAAGCAAGGGCTTGCCTTTCAACATCAATATACATGAGCTCTGCATCTCTAAATGGAGAACTCATGAAAGATATGAGTTTTGCTTCCTTTTCTTCACCCTTCTATGTCACGACTGTTGCACAGGTATGCTCTGAAGCAAATGAATAAATGTAAAAATCTCTTGTGTAATCTGGGTTTATTAGGACAGGTACATCTGATATGGCCTTCTTGATATCTTTAAATGTAGCTTTTACCTCAGGTTTCCATTCTATTTTGGCATCCTTCTTGAGAATTGCAATGAGTGGCCTGACAATTTCTAAAAATCCTGTTATGAATTTCCTCACAAAATTAATCTTACCAAAATAAGATTTTAACTCCTTTTTACTCCTTGGGAATTGTAATTTCAATATGGAATCCACCCTGGTAGGGTCAATTGTGATCCCATTTTCTGATATTACATGACCAAGCAACTTACCTGTGGTCACTCCAAATATGCACTTCTTTGGGTTTAGTGAGATACCGTACTGCTCACACTTCTTAAGTACCTTTCTGAGGTCTTCTAGGTGATCATCTCTCTTCTTTGAGAAGACTGTCAAGTCATCCATGTATATGAGTATTCATTTGCCAACTAAGCCCCTGAGTGCTATGTCTATTGCACATTGAAATGTGGCTCCAACATTGATCACGCCAAAGGGCATGTGTCTGTAAGAAAATATCCCCCACTTGGTGGTGAATGATGTCTTTAGTTTGTCTACTTTATCTACCATCACCTAGTTGTATCCTTAAAAACCATCCAGGAAGGACATCATTTGAGCTCCATTCACTATCTGTAAAAATTCATCTAATAAGGGAAGAGGATAATTATCATTTTCTGAGGCTCTATTTAAATTCTTGAAGTCTAAACACAGACGTATGTCTGCATTCTTTTTCCTAACTGGGACTAGATTGGCTACCCATGTTGAGTGCCTAACAAGAAATATGATCCTCAACAACTTTTTGACTTCTTCAAAGATAATAGGTTCCAGCAATGTATTGACTAGCCTCTATTTTTGCCTGAATGGGTTGGCATCTAGCTTTAGTGGGATAGTGTCGGTGATAATTGATGTATCATATGTTTTTAGTTCATCATAGGTTGAGGCATTGACATGGATATAATCTTTCAATGCCTAAGCTATCCCTTCTTTCTTCTCTTCAGAACAAACCTTACCCATCAGGACCTTTCTTGTGTCCTCGCCCTATCTTATGTTGATGGGTGAATATTCTCCTCCATCTGTCTTGGGGAGGTCTTTTTGTTTTATCATATTGTCCAAGTCAAAAGTTCTTTCAAGCTCAATCATGCCTTTGGGGATTTTGTTACTTGGTATGTCTATGATTTCTTCTTCTTCCCAAACATTATCTTCTATGTTCTTCTCATCTAAGATCTGTGCTTCGAATATATCCCTATTTTATATGAAATCCAAGATATGTTGGTCATCTTCAAACACTTGAAAATTTGTTACATTATTAGGTATGGTTGGTACTAATACCAATTCTACTAAAAATCTCCTTATTCCAGAGATGGATAGAGGTTACATTATGCTAGTAGCCCATGCCAATGCATCATCTCTATGATTTTTTTCTCTAGTAACATGTGTGATGTTGAATGCATCAAATCCTTCTATTAAATCCTAGACTCTATGCATGTAATTTGACAACTTTTTATAGTTGCATGCGTAGATGCTCCTGACTTGTTTTACCACTAATTCTAAGTCTCCATAGACATGCATAATCTTAACTTTCTTCTTAAGAGAAAATAAAAACCCATGGATCAAGGCTTTATACTCAGTCACATTATTAGTGCAAGGGAATTGCAATCGGTATGCTGCTAGAAATGACCTCCCTGATGGGTCGATGAGGTCAATGCCTACTCCAGGTCCCTATTTAGATTTCAAACCATCAAACCTTAGAATCCATGGCTTATCTTATATTAAAGGTTTGTCAATACCTTCGCTTTTCCTTTTGATGCATGCATCTGCACATGAAGATATCCATTTTAACTTTTGAGGTTCAGTCTTTATCACCTCTAGTGAATTTTGTGTGAATAACATATCTTCTCTATACATCATCTTGATGTTATTATCTCTATCCTTAGGATATGTTGCAATCCCATTTCTTCCATCTTTAGGAATATCCCTAATATCATGTAGTTTGTCTCTGGAGAACAACTTCTCTTCCTTATTTAATATATCTAAGCATAGAGCACATGTTATTTTCGATGTGGTGCCTCATGGAGTCTACACCAACCTTCAATCAATGCATGATGTGAAGCAGCTCCTTATAAAATGTGTCTCTGGATCTATTTAGATAGAAACTCCTCAAATTGAGTTAGGTGACTTCCTCTATCCCCATCTGATAACTCATAGTTACACTCAATAAGGCAATTGGTTCCTGGGATGACAACACTTTTCTCCTTCTCATAGGGATGTGCCTTGTCACATACCAAGATCTCTTCTAAATGGTGTATGCAGACATTATCCTAATGTATTATTTGATCATGCTCTCCTGCATCTGAAGAAAACACATGAGAATCAATATCATCATCAGATACTTCACTTACCTTAGCTGATGATGATCTAAATTCACTAAACATTGTCTACAATCAATCATATCCAAACATGCTTCACAATTCCTTTCCTCTCTGAATTTGCTTCATCATGTAATCTACACCATCCAGATATCAGGATATCTTTAATGGATGTGCTTAGTAACTGGTATTTCTGCATTTCTCTTGATAGTTATTTTTCAAACTCCTTAAAGTGATCTATTTCCTCTTCATTAGTTGAATAGTAATCAAACTCAAGGATCATACTATCTTCTTGGTCGCTATCTTCATGTGTATGCATGTTGCACATCAAGACTTCTTTGATTCTAGCAATTTGAGGTCTTATAGCATAAACTCCTAGTTCAATATCTACATACAGTACCTCATTAGTATTGTTGTACTCAGTTATCATTTGTTTCATCATAGGCTGAACTTCTATCCTTATCTGATTAGGGATTCCTTTCCAAGGTAACCACATATGACTAAAGTCAGTGGCCATGTAACCATTTAACATTTTGAGACTAGTCTCTTCTAAGAAGCATTCCATAAGTATCAGGGATATCTACCACCTGGATGTCTACCCTGATATTGTTGTTGGTAGGCATGAACCTCTTCAGGTTCTTTCTCAGGTTCATTTTCATCCTCAAATAGGAACACATAATTTGACTCAAATGCTAAGGCACACTCCTCACATGCCAAAGTATAATTTTCTTGAGTTGAGGTTGTCTAGTGATACTGAATTCATCATATCTTTCAAGATGATAAAGGTTTGATATGCATTTGCTTATTATTTTATGTGTATTTTCAATTATGATGGTGATCAGATGAAATTAAATAAATTTGAACTAAGCTTTTGTGATTTTACTAAAATTAATGAATCTTTAGCCATTGATCCACATATATTCTTTATATTGTCATGAAGAGAAGGAAATCAAACCATATGTTCACCAGGATGTTCCACAACTAGATATGATGAATGTTAACTTCAAAGGAAAAGTAATGAAGACAATATGTATAGACTAAAATGTACTCCAAGGGACGCAGCAAATCAAAGTAACATGTCCAGAATCCATTCACAAATTACTCAAAGCATATGATTGTATGTAACCAAAGGGACTTCATCTTCATTAAGTATGAAAAAGAATATATATTTACAATTAACCTTGAGGATTGGTCCTGACATTTCAGCAATCCAATCTCAATTAAACTTTTGAATGATCTTACAACCTGCAATCCACCTCCTTTTATAGAGTAAGAAAGGGATGCAGTTAAAAAAGATCATGTGGTCAGGATACATTCATTATAATCAACGGTCCATATTGCATTGACCAAGTCAGAAAACCAAAACATGTGGCACAGGTTGCCAGCTGGCAACCATCTGGTGGAATACAGTTGTCCTTCCAGAATATTCTGCTAGGATCATGTTGCTCTACATCTTCATTTATTCCTCTTCATCGGTGGATGAATTATCTTCTCTATGTACATTAATAATTCCCCTGATGGGTTCACATGCTTGTACTATTCTTTCTATCTCTCCTCCATCCTGTACTTTAGCCCTTTTAACTACATGCCCTTGTGATTGGAATTGGGCTTGTAAAGTTGTCCACTTGTTCTTCTGGCTATTTAATGTTTCATTGTACTTTTCTACCTTAGACCTCATCCTCATAGCTTTGTCAATTATATCTTCAGAGAAATGGCCAAGTGGATCATCTAATGCAAGCTTAAAATTATCTTGAAAAACATTGGTAGAAAAATCCACATCCTTATTCTCCACCTTCCCCTCAACCTTACTCTCAAGGGCCTCTAAGATGTCTACTTCCTCAAACAATACTTCATGCAATTTCACACTAATATCCCTAACTTTAGCATGGCATTTTGTCAAGATATCTACCTCAAACTTGGTGTATTCATACCATAGATCTAATAATTGTGAGGTCTAACTAGTCAGGATGTTATTAGATACCAGGACATTCACAACTATTTGCTTCATCTCAAAAAGGACAATCAAATGTCTATCAACTTTCATTAACCTTTTGATGTAGGAGCATCCCTGGTTCAAGAGAAATCTTGCATCAACCAAAAATATTTGTATTTCAGTTTATTTCCTTTCATTTTCCAGTTCAGTTTAGGCAGTTCAGTCAGAAGCTATTTTTAGCTTGTGGTCCAGTATTGACATATCACATCTTGCCAATCTGGATTTAGCATCTACATTCATTAATCTACATCATATCATGAATTTAGAGCATTTGGATCAGTTATCAGAAAGATATCGCTATCAGAAGATCAACTATTTTCTCAGAGCAGAGCTTTCTGACGTTCATGAACAATCAGTTGAAGGAGAAGGTTTGTGGATCATTCCTTGACTTGCGGATCCTAATGTCACATCATTCAATGATCCTTGGTTCATGGCTGACCTACCTTGGAGGTCCGCACATTATTCCATTCATTTGAGGAAGTGTTCTATGCATTTAGGTTTGACCTATTTGTGAACACATTACAACTCTTCATTGGAATTTGTGACCTTCCTTGGCCGATGCGGAGGAATCTATTGGTCTGGAGATGATGTATAATGATGTAATAGATCCTTAGGAAAGTAGCTGTTAACATAAGAAAGATCTAATAGTTTAGATTTTGTACGAAGGAGCTTCAAAGATTTATCTTATGCATGTATGTAATCAGGCCTAAGAGCCCTAATTGTAAGCCTGCATGTTGCTGGCAGATCTCTACTTTGAATTCTATGATATACTAAATGATTGAATGTGCATTTGCTTCATTTCTTTGAGTTGTTTCCATTGTGTTTACTCTTACTACATGGTCTAGACAGTTCATTCTATGAACCCTCCTACTATGACTGCACTAAGTTGTATTGGAGCAAAGGTACGATTCTTTGGAGAGAATTGGCAAAGGGGATTCTGTAAGATTTTGTTGTGAGTAGATCACTGATCTGAGGCAGGTTACTTGTGCACAACTGATCACTGATTGAGAGGCAGTTGTTGCTTGTAGCCTGATCATCAAATCTAAGGCAGTTTACACTTGATCCAAGGAAGATGCACCCGTGAAGAGTTCCTCCTGTTGGTACAATGGCTAATAGAATGGATGAGATGATGGACTTGATGAGAACAATGCGAATTTGTTTGGATGCTGTCGAGGAAGATAGGCAAAGAGGATTGACACCTAGACCTAATATTGAAAGTGATGATGAAGAAGAATTTCAATCTATTGAATAAACTAGTGAAACCCTAGAAGGTAATGAAGAAGAAGAATCAGATCAGTTAAAGATGTTACGAGCTATTTCAAAGATTAGAAAGAGACCTAGAGTTGATGTGCTGAATTATACCAATAATCTGAATCCTTAAGAGTTGATTGACTAGATAAATGACATGGAAGGATACTTTCAATATGAGGAGGTTGAAGATCCAGAAAAGGTGAAATTTGTGAAGAGAAAGTTGAAAGGATATGCTTCTATATGGTGGAAACAAGTTTAGTTTGAAAGAAACAGAAGAGGAAAATAAAAGATTACAAATTGGGATAGGATGGTGACAAAGTTGAAGAATCAGTTTATACCTACTGGCTATGAGTTGGAGCTGTTGAAAAGATTGCAAAACCTAAGACAAAAGGAGAAATATGTGGAGTACACTGAAGAATTTCATATAATGATCATAAGGATAGGACATAGTGAAGCAAACAGTGAGAAAGTGGCTAGATACATCAATGGAATAAGATTCCACATCCAAGAAGAACTAAGCTTGATAAAGATGACATCTTTGGAAGAAGCATATCAGTTTGCCCTAAAAGTTGAAGAGAAACTGAGTAAAAGACATGATCAGAGACAGAGAGGTAGAGGAGGTAAATTTTAGGGAGGTAGAACATTTTCTAGATATGATAGATCATTTGTGGAGTAGAACAAGTTTGATAGCCCCTTTAAGAAGGATGACAGAGATAACAGTGCTTACCGGAGAGATGATAGAAATTTTTATTGGAGAGGAAACCTTAGTGCATACTAGAATGAAGGATAAAGAAGAGAAGGAAGATGATTTGATAAGAAGACATTCAGAGGTACTTGTTTCAAGTGTGGAGGTGAAGGACATATAGCATTTGAATGTAATTAGGGTAGTACAAGTAAGAGGACAAAAAACAATGGAAGAGCATCCTATGTTGAAGAAGAACCTATTGAACTAAGTGACCCCTGTTCAGTTGGTAAACTTGAGAAAGGAGAATCATTGGTGATGAGGAGAAAACTATTTCAAGTAGAGACAGATGAGGAAGCATCACAGATGAAAAGCTTGTTCAGAACTAGATGCAAATCCAGAGGTAAGTGTTGCAAAGCTGTAATTGATAGTGGTAGTTTAGATAACCTAGTTTCAGAGGAGATGGTGATTGAGTTGAAGTTAAAAAAGGTTGAAATACCCCAAGCCTTATTAGATAGCATGGATTGAAGATGATCATAAGGTACTCGTGAGTGAACAATGTTTGGTGAAATTTCATATTGGATCTTATCACGATGAAGTCTTGTGTGATATTATGCCTATGGATGTTTGTCATATCTTGTTGGGTAGACCTTGGTAGTATGATAAAAAAGCTATACATGATGGGAGAAAGAATACATATACTATAACAGCAAATGGAAAGAGAATTACTTTGATTCCTTTGGAGGATGATCCTAAAGATTAAGTATGTGGGAATGCTAGAATCTTTTTGGTAGATGGAAGAATTGTTTTAAATGGTTTGAGACATGAGAACATGTGTTATGCCTTGATTCCTAAGAAGCCTAAAACATTGAAGAAGGATACTGAAGAATCACAACTGGAGGAGATAAGAGAGTTGTTGACAGAGTATGAAGACATCATATCGGATAATGTACTTGAAGGATTACCACCTATAAGGAGTATCAGTCATCACATGGATCTTATACCAGGAGCAAGTTTGCCTAACAAAGAAGTACATAGAATGACATCGACAGAGAATGAAGAATTGAAAAGATAGATACAAGAGTTATTGAGAAAAGGTTTGATCAGAGAATCTTGAATCCTTGTGCAATACCTATAGTGCTTGCATTGAAAAAGGATGGAGAATGGAGAATGTGTACTGATTCTAGAGCTATAAACAAGATCATAGTTAAGTATAGATTTCCTTTACCTAGGATGGATGATATCATGGATTGTTTGAGTGGAGCAAAATATTTCACAAAAATAGACTTGAAGAGTGGATACCATCAGATCAGAATCAAAGAAGGTGATGAATTGAAAACTTCTTTTAAGACAAATGAAGGATTGTATGAGTGGGTAGTAATGCCTTTTGGATTGACAAATGTACCACTTTCATGAGATTGATGAATGAAGTTCTGAAGAAACTCTTGGGTAAGTTTGTGATTGTATACTTGGATGATATTCTGATTTTTAGTAAGACAAAAGAAGAACATTTGTGGCATATTAGACAAGTTTTGCAGAGACTAAGAGAAGAGAAATTGCTGATAAACATCAAGAAGTGTAGTTTCATGAAGGGAGAGTTGGTATATTTGGGATTTGTGATTTCTATGAAAGGATTGAAAATGGACCCTGAGAAAGTGAAAGCAATAGTTGAATGGCCTACACCAGAGAGTATTGGAGAGGTTAGATCATTTCATGGATTGGCTAGTTTCTACTAGAAGTTCATCAAGAATTTTAGTTCAGTTTGTAACCCTATGACAGAGATAATGAGAGGTGACAGAAAAGATTTCAAGTGGACATTAGGAGCAGATAAAAGTTTTGAGTTGTTGAAGCAGAAAGTGATAGAGCAACCTATTTTGGCATTACCAAATTTTAATAAGGTAGTTCAAGTTGATTGTGATACAAGTGGAAATGTAATTGGAGTAGTGTTAAGTCAAGAAGGTAGACCTGTAGCATATTTTAGTGAGAAGTTGAATGATAAAAGGAAAAGATATTCAGTTTATGATCAAGAGTTCTATGCCATAATTCAAGCCTTGAAGAAGTCAAGGTAAGTTGAATCAGAGACATATGAGATTGGTAGAGTTCATGCAGAGTTATACTTTTGTGTTGAAGCATAGGAGTGGAAAATCAAACAAAGTTGCTAATGCATTGAGTAGAAGAAGAAACTTGTTGACAGAAATGAGTGTTGAAGTGTTGGGATTTGATGAATTGAAGAACATGTATGAGGGAGACACTGATTTTGCAGAACCTTGGAGAGCATGCAAGGAACCTGTTGTGATAGATAGGAGTAAGTGGTTGGACTATTTCATTCAAGAAGATATGTTGTTCAAAGGAAGTCAGTTGTGCATACCGCGATGTTCGATGAGAGATAATTTGATCAATGAGAAGCATAGTGGTGGATTGGCAGGACATTTTGGCATTGATAAGATAGTGGCCTTGGTGAATGAGAATTACTTTTGGCCTCAGATACATAAATATGTTCAGAGATTTATACAGATTTGTAGAGTTTGTCAAGTTGCAAAAGGGAGTAATCAGAATACTGAATTGTATAAACCTTTGATAGTATCGGAGAGACCTTGGGAATACATAAGCATGGATTTTGTAATGGGATTACCTAAGACACAAAGAGGACATGATTCGATATTTGTAGTGGTTCATAGATTTTCAAAGATGGCTCATTTCATACCTTGTAAGAAGACAACTGATGCAGTGCATGTAGCTGACCTATTTTTTCAAGGAGATTGTGAGATTGCATGGATTACCTAAGGGTATAATTTCAGACAGAGATACAAAGTTTGTTGGATACTTTTGTAAGACACTTTGGAAGAAGATGAAGATAGATTTGAAGTTTAGTTCAACTTTTTATCTTCAGACAGAGGTAGTGAATAGGAGTTTGGGAAACTTGTTGAGATGTTTGGTTGGAGAGAAGACTGGAGGTTGGGATTTGATTCTTTCACAACAAGAATTTGCATACAATAATTTACTAAACAGGAGTACTGGAAGAACACCTTTTGAGATTGTGACCGAAGTGAATCCTAGAGGAGTTATAGAATTAAGAGACATCAGTATAGAGGAAAAGAGAAGTGCAGAAGCAGAAGAATTTGCAGACCATATGAAGACAATGCATAATCAGGTGAAGAAGCATTTGGAGGATATGAATAGTAAGTACAAAGATAAGGTTGATGAGAAGAGAAGACATAAGGAATTTGACATTGGAGATGAAGTGATGGTGTACTTGAGAAAAGAGAGATTTCCAGTTGGGACTTATAACAAGTTGAAGATGAAGAAGTTTGGACCTTGTAGGATACTCAAGAAATTTGATTCAGGAAATGCATATGAAGTGGAGCTACCGGAGGCATTGGGTATATCACCTATTTTCAACATTGCAAACCTTGATTAGTATCATGAAGCAGAGTTTAGTGAAAGCATGGAAGAAGACTTGAAGAAGCAATTACCACAACAAGCACTAGAATAGATTGAAGACATTTTGGACAGCAGAGTTGGACGTAGCACTAGAGGAAGACAATACAAAGAATATCTTGTGAAGTGGAAAGGAAGATTGGAGGAAGATTCATCTTGGATTTCTCAGGCTGAGGTGGACCATCTTGGTTCTTCCCTAGCCCCAACAAAGTGAAGGACTCACTTTTTTCAATAACCCTAGATGTCTGATGCAAGAGCATCCCTGGTTCGAGAGCAATCTTGCATCAACCAAAAACATTTGTATTTTAGTTTGTTTCCTTTCATTTTCTAGTTCAGTTCAGGCAGTTCAGTTAGAAGCAGTTTTCATCTTTTGGTTTGGTATTGGCATTTCACATCTTGCAAATCTAGATTTAGCATCCACACTCATTCATCTAAATCAGATCAAGAATTTAGAGCATTTGGATTAGTTACTGGAAATATATCACTATCAGAAGATCAACTATTTTCTCAGAGCAAAGCTTTCTGACAGTCATGAACAATCAACTGAAGGAGAAGGCTTGTGGATCATTCCTTGACTTATGGATCCCAATGTCACATCATTCAATGATCCTTGGTTCATGTCTGACCTACCCTGAAGGTCCACATGTTATTCCATTCATTTGAGGAAGTGTTCTATGCATTTAGGTCCGACCTATCTATGAAAACATTACAACTCTTCATTGGAGTTTGTGACCTTCTTTAGCTGATGTGAGGGAATCTATTGGTCTGGAGATGATATATAATGATGTAATAGATCCTTAGGAAAGTAGCTACTCACGTAAGAAAGATTTGATAGTTTATATTTTGTGTAAAGGAGCTTCAAAGCTTTATCTTGTGCATGTATGTAATGAGGCCTCAGAGCCCTAATTGTAAGCCCGCATGTTGTTGGCAGATCTCTATTTTGAATTCTATGATATACTGAATGACTAAATCTGCATTTGCTTCATTTCTTTGAGTTGTTTCTATTGTGTTTACTCTTGCTGCACAGTCCAGATAGTTCATTCTATGAACCCTCCTACTGTAACTGTACCACCTTTGCCCAACCTCCTTCTAAGATGTCTACTTCCTCAAACAAGAGTTCATGAAATTTGACACTAATATCCCTATCTTTAGCATGACATTTCTTTAGGACATCTACTTCAAACTTGGTGTACTCATACCATATATCTAATATTTGTGAGGTCTAACTAGTCAAGATATTATTAGATACTAGGACATTCACATCTATTTGCTTCATCTCAAACAGGGCAATCAAATGTCTATCAACTTTCATTGACCTTTGCCCAACCTCCCTCTACATCTTATCAATCTTGCTCTTCAACATGTTGAGCAAGTCCTAGTTAGCAAGTGAGGTCTTTATTACATGTTCCCCTTCAGTCATGAACCAATCAAACCACTTTTCCATCACCTGTGATTTATGCTTCATGGCATCTAGTCTTGTAATTTCATCTTTTGATATTAATGCCAATGAAGTGGATGTGAACATGGGGATATTAGTGGGAGCCACTAACCCTTTTATAAATTTCTGCATTTGAGCAAAGTTCTCCTTATGCTCTTTATTCTTTTCTTTTTCCTTTTATATACTAGCTAGTAAGTTATCTATGATATATTTGGCCTCTTGGCCTTCCCATTGTTCCGTAGAAAAGCCTAAATCCACAATGGTTATTTGAAACTCTCCTATACCTATTTCACCCTTAGCCTTATCTAAAATAGGTATAGATATCTGAGTTGTCCTCTTTCATGTTGCTAGATCCCTCCTTATTATAGAAGTATCCCTGGCTCTCCTCTTTGGTTTGGCTACTTGAGCCAAAAATAATGAAGAAATATCAAAATTTCAAGAATCAAAGAATGGAGGTGGATTCACCTCATGTTATAGCCAATGTGGCACATTATCTTAGGACCCTCCATGATCAGTACTTTCCTTGTGAATATTATGAGATTCTATGTTCTATTCTTCTAGGGTATCACCCTTATATACCTGGTGTTGTTCTTCTTCTTCCTCAATATGACCCCTTTCATCTACTTTTTGTTGTTCATCACCTGCAGGATTTTCCTCCAATGTTTTCATACCTTGATGAAGTGTCATCTATTCATCCTATGGTGGTGGTGGATTCACATCAGGTCCCTGATGACCCTGATCCTGAATATCCTAACGACCTTTCTAATTATCTTCATCCATGTTTTATTGTTCCTTATTGTCATCCTCTTTCATCGCACTTCTTGTCCAAATTCTGACACATTTGTATCTTTATTATCCTAAGTTGTAGATATAATATTAGGACCTGACTATCTAGATATATTAGTTACCTTCTCTTCTTTAGCAGACCTTTGTTCATTGTCTTGAGCATCTGATTGGCTAGGTATTTCTGTATGTATGTCCATAGTTGCATTGTCTTCTACCTTGTCATGCTCTAGGACTGCATCTTTATCTTTATCATCATCGTCGTCATCACCCTGATATGTTAAATCAATTGTTGTAGTGCTTGTGAGTTTACCAATTAGTCCTTTTAGGCCTATTTTCTATGTTGCAGCCTCTATATTATCCTCTTATATATCTTCCTCCCTCTCCTATTGTACTATGGGCGTGTTGTGGGGTGTCACCATTGTGTTCTTCACCAGTGATTCCATGGGGCTAGTAGAAGCCTCAGCTACTACCTCATCATCTGAAAGATCTATTGTTTTGTCTAGAGGTAGGGGTTGATTATCTTCTCTTTTCATGTTATCCTCTGCTAATTCATTCTTGAATTTAACGATGTTGGGGATTGGAACATCATGTTGTAAATTTCATTGAATTCCCTCACCTCCTCTACCTTTAAGTACAATGTTTGGGTGCTTGTCTACAGATCCTCTCATTACTGGCACTTGAGATTGGCCTTTCTTGGAGGGCTCTTCTTGAGTTCTCTTTCTCCAATGTATTATCAGGGGTTGGTCATCATCATCACTTTCTTCCAAGTCCTCATGAGGGATGCCATGTTCTAATGTTTTCTTAGATTACTTATCAGGCTTTGCAAAAGTTGTAGTAGCAGAGGTGGAGGCTTGCCCTTTCTGAGGCGAAGTCTTTGGCGTTATCTTGAAACCAATATTCATGCCTATCCTCTTAGTGGCTTTAGATGGGCCTTCCTATATCCTCTTTTCTAGAGCTTATCTCTTATCTTTAAGGAAGTCATCATACTCTTCTTTAGCCAATTCTTGTATTTTTCTGTTGGTATCAATTATCACAACCACCCCCTTATCTTTGAGCACAAAAGCCTCCTTCTCTACCCAATCCTCGGTTAGTTGTATGATCATCTGGGTTATTATTTATAGTGAGGTTTCTTTTGGCTAGCTCCAGTCAGGTGGGTATATTGTCTCAGTATATATATTCTTCTTGTTATACTCTTAAGAAATGATCACTTCATCATCCTTATGTAATTATGGAGGAATTGGAATACAATCCAAGGTGTGAATTTTCTTGAGCATGAGCCTTTAGTAGCTCCTTCTTCTGACTTCAACATCATCAAAGCAATCAGCCCAATAATCCTCTATGTGCACTTGGTGTACTGGCTTCTTCAATAATGTTTCCAATGCCTTGTCAAAGAGAAAGGTTGTAAACACATCAGTTACAATCCCCCTATGGCCTCTTTGGTTGTTTTTGCATCAAGGCACATGTACCACCCAACCATAAGTGGAAACATGACCTTGGGTATTTTCTTCTTTTCTATATATGCCTTATGTGAAGGCAATATTTGCCTGGCCATCTCCATCACTATGACCTTATCCATGGGCTATCTTGGAAACATCATAGGTTGCCCATCAAATCCTTCCATTCTTGTGTATGTGAATGAAAGGAACTAGATAAACCATGATCCATTCCTGCTTACTGCTACTTGAGCTTCCATGCTCATTATTTTGCTCTATCCTCCTCCATTGTGTGGACCAAATGTATGATGAAACAATCATTAACCCTCTTACAATGTTCAAGGGAGGCCCTCCTACCCAGCTATGGATAGTGATCCCAGATATTTACATCTCCAGGATTATGACCAACCTTGCCAACTCTTTGCAAATCATCAAATGTGCCTTTGGATGCAAAGAATATACTACATAGGAGGTCATATGGGACATGTTTGTTTTCCCTCCTAACTTCTTGAAGCTCTCATCAATACTATCAGTAATTAGCTTTGCCCACTGTGGTTTCTGATTAGTGGACTCTATCATTCTCTTGATGCCATATAGCCAGTCCTCAAAACAACATGTATTTAGTCTACCCCTCATCTGACTGATCATTAGCATCATGTATTGATATTTGGGGGTGAAGTCAAACTTGAACAAGTGCACAAGCAATTTTTTTGATGCCTTGTATGTGTTGTTAATGGCTCTCCATGAGAATACAATTTTTTTGCATTCCTTGAAACTACCCTGATATTGTTTCTCTAGGGCTCCCAGATGAATCTTACACAGATCAGTTGATTGTAAATTTAATGTGGCTATGAGGCCTGCAACTGAAAAAGTCTGAATATATGCGCCCATGCTTCTCAACCCTTCTAGTGTGAACATTGTAGTTATTAGCACATTTGACCACTAGTTGAACAACCTCCATTGTGTATGGGAACCCTTTACCATGCCACAAGACTAAACTATATATGCTCATGAGAAATGAATCTCCACTGCCTCTCTCTGATTTAGCTATCCACTCATCAAGATTAGTGTTACCTGGGTACCTATCATCTATTTTCCCATATTTGAATGCTGACCCCCCAAGTTGTATACACACATGTGTCAAAAACTTAGTATCCGACATGTTCTTGGGAATATCCATTGTATCCTGCAATGACAAGTATACATTTCTTAACCTATCATGTACTTTAGGATCTTAGATCTATACATTTTCATGTATATTATGGTCTTTACCTTTTATAGAAACATATTCAAATATCATCATTCGAATCTACCATAGTAAAAAATCATTTACCTGTTCACCTATTCATAAATGACAAAATGAGGGTTTCATTGTTACATACCTTATTTTTGTGCCGTTTACTCCACTTAATCTAGATCAGGATATGCATATTCACTTTTCAATCACCTTCCTCCATTCACCGTTCATGATGCACTCCATTCCGTTGAGGTTGCAGGTTACTATAATGGTGTTCTTAATCACAATAGAGCTCTGTAATTTCTTGTTAAACACTTGGTAAACATAAAATGAGCACAAATTACCCTATTATAATCCTTAACATTGGTGAATTAGGGCATAATTAATGCTATAGTATTCGTTTCCATCGATATACATGTAGTGTTCTTAAGATCTCAATAGGTGGCACCATGTGATTTGAAATTTTGAATATCCACCTACCGTTAGACAATATTTATTACAGGATTTGCATATTCAAAAATGTCTGAATCTTTAAACAATATGCACGCTCTTTTCAGATATGCATCTGACATTAGTCAATGTTCACCAAATGTAAGAAGTGAGTCACAAGGAACTGTTGATGATTATTTTTACACATTATAACAAAAGTTAAAATTCAAAAAATGAACCTAACTATCTTGAAGGATATGAAGAAATCAATTAAGATTACTTAATCCCAAGTTTATGTATGGTCAGGTCTTGACCCTATGGACAATTCAATAGGTTAATGTGAAACTATAATATGCAAGGGGCCTTACTTGATTCAAGGTGATTGATGACTTACTAGACTCTAATTATGCAAAATATCACAAATATCAACATTTTATTCATTTCTTTGCATAAATTTGTTACTGTATCACAAAGCTTTATATGATTTATTAACACAAGCTTTTCTTTTTGAATATTATGAAAATTGTCAAATAGTAACTCAATTATTCACGTTTCCTTTAAATATCAAACAATCTCCTTTAAATTTCTGCGTTTAAGCTAAGTATTTCAAATGTTTTGGAAAAGTTAGAGAAAATTAAATTGAACTTCATTCTACTACAAGATCTAAATGCTCTGTTATTCACATTGTAAGTAGTATGGCAAATTTGATTAAATCCATAGACTAAACCTTTAGATGTAAGCCTTGAATATTTTCATAAACATACATTCAAGATTGCAAGCTTTTGAAGAGATAGTATTTCAAATACAAACAAGAGCTAGAAAACACTCTAAAGTAAATGTAGAATTCCAGATGTATTTGTATTCAAAACATACAGTCACATATGATTTACAATGTATGAATGACTCTTTGCTTCATTAATCAACTTACAAAAAACTTACAAAATGTCTTACAAATACAGTAAGGAAGCTAGATGCTCCATGCATTCCTTAGTGCAGACACAGGCGACCTCCTCTAAACTAAAATGTTTTTTCTTATCAAAATATTTAAACAACTACAATTGCCAATTATTCTCTCAAAATCCCTATGTAATTAATGTACAAGTAGCAAAGTTCCTTATATAGATTTTGAAACTTCCCATTGCTACGGCTACAAACTCATCTATGGTCGAGATCCTTCTATTACTGATCAATGGTGTACATTCATCTCTAACCGTTTGCCAAAATATCTACATGGCATGTTTTTCTTTTCAAAGGATGCTATTGGAATCTTAAAAAAAAAAAAGATTCCCCTTTTCTTTGACTTCTACTCGCTGATGCTCTTTACTTGACTTTTCCAAAACTGTTGCTTCCTTTACCTTTTCATTCTTTTAAGTATGTTTTGAAATTACTGATCACACATTCTACAAAAGTACGGTCCCCTCCTGGACTCTTTGTCCATATAAATTCCTGCATTGTAATTCCATCTTTGAATTTCTTTGTTTCCTTATCTGAATCTGCAGTTTTCTTCTTGTATTTTCTCATCCTTGAATTCTCCTCCATTAATGAATCTATCATCTATTTTCTCAAATATGCATCTGGATTTTCCATGCATGGTGTAAAAATAGCATTAAATTCTGTCAAAGCCCTCTCTATTTCATACACAAGTGCATCCATGCATTCATGATCTAATAGTTTTTCTATTATCCTTTTATGTTTTCTGATCATGTTATCCACTTTTTCTTCTAATTCTTGAGCACTTGCTATGCATTTTCTAAGATTTTCCTCTTCAAACTTCAGTTCCAACTTCACCTGTGTCACTTGATTTGCCATTAAAGGGGTCATTACTCCTTCATTTATTAATTCTTCTATCCTTTCTTCAATTTATGTTACCTATTTCTATTCAAATCTGCATTCTTCTTTTCTGAATTGGCAATTGTGTATAAGTACACTGTATCTATTCTTTTCCTTTGCAGTTACTTCCCACCTTTCCACTGCTTGATTTATTACTTGCTCACCTTCTTTCATGAAATCATGAAACCATTCTTGAAATGCAGTGGCCGTAAGCCTTTTATTTTCTATGTCTTTTATTTCCTCCTTGGATACCACTGCTATGTCACTGGGCAATTCTGGTATTATTGTATTAGGATCAAATATCCCTCTAATAAATTGTTGTAGTTGGACAATGTGTCCCTTCATATATTGTTACAGTTGGACCATGGGTGGACTAGAAGAAAGACGATAAGAAATGGGATGGATGGGACCGTGGGAGCCTCGGGGGTGCATTTGAGAAATGGCCTTGCCTATGTGACAACACAGAGGCAACGTAGTTCATGGACTTGGACCATGAATACCAATGAAAAACACTATACTAGGTTGACACTATGGGTAAGATATGGGACAAAACCTTGGTTGACAAGGCAACAAAGAGATAGAGTATCAAGCCATGATAGGTTAATCGTTAGGTTTTTTTTATTATGGAACGGATATGGGTCGAATGGGACATGAGGAAGAATGGACACAAGGTGATTGGTTTCCCAAAGATGAAGAAAGTGGTTTATCACAAGTAACACCTGTTTACCAGGTCTTCATCATAATACCTATCCAAGGCACCTGTTTGCTAGGTTTTCACCAAAGGATGATTTTTTTGTATTTTTCTAATTTTTTGATTTTTTGTATTTTTTTTATTTTTTAATTTTTTTGTATTTTATGCCCCCCTTACATTGGGGTTCTCCTAGGTATAGAACCGGCGAAGATGCATGCTATTGATTGGGTCATCGAATAGCTCACCCTCTGATGTTGCTAACTGATATGCCCTCGATCCATAAGCAACTACAATCACATAAGGCCCAAGCCATTTGGGTTCGAACTTGCCTTTCTTTTCCCTATCCTGTTGATTATGGGGATTCTCTTTAAGTACTAGATCTCATACCCTAAAGACTCTTGGGTGAACTCTGTGGTTATAGCTTCATGACATCATCTGTTGATACGCTTTGAGATGGTCAAAGGCTTTATGTCTCCTTTCCTCTAGTAACTCTAGTTCTTGCAATCTAGAGACTCTGTATTTTTGATCTGATATGAGACCTTTTAATGACACGCTGAGAGATGGTAACTCAACCTCAATGGGAAGGATAGTTTTTGAGCCATAGACAAGGGTGTAAGGTGTAGCACCTGTGGGAGTGCGTATACTAGTTTTGTAGGCCCACAGAGCAGGATTGAGTTGGATGTACCAATCACAGCCAACATCATTGACTGTCTTCTTGAGGAGTTTCAAGATGGTCTTGTTGGATGCTTCAGCTTGACCATTGCCTTGGGGGTAATAAGGTGAGGAGAAACGGTGTTGGATTTTGAATTGGTCACAGAGTTCTTGGACATCCTAGTTTTTGAAGGGTCTTCAGTTATTCATGATAATGGATGAGGGAATTCCATATCTACAGATGAGGTAATTCAGGATGATCGAGGAGATTTGGTTACTTGTGATGGTGGTGAGGGGAACGGCTTCAATCCACTTGGTAAAGTACTCAGTGGAGGTTATGATGAATTCATGGCTGTTGGAGGAGGGTGGATAGATTTTTCCCACAAGGTCAAGTCCCCATTGGCAGAAGGGCCAAGGTGTTGTTAAAGGTCTCAACTCTTGAGCTGGTGCATGTATCAGGTTCCCATGTATTTGGCATTGCTTGCACTTCTTGACAAACTGATATGAATTTGTTTCCATGTTCGGCCAGTAATAACCCAAATGCATGAGTTTCTTGGCTAAGGACCGCTAGAGTGTGTCCAGCAGATCCCTTCATGTACGTCTTGTAAGGTGGTTACAGATTCTTCTCATTCTAAACAATGGAGTAAAGTACCATCTAGACCATGTCGGTATAGGGTTTCAACAATGATGGTATAGCGAGAGGTTTGGCATATAAAGGTTCATCTTTGGTTTGAAGATAGGTCAAGTGGGAGGGTGTTGTCCTTGAGGTAAGTGTAAATCTTACTGTACCAAGGTGAATTAGATCCAACTAAAAGGCATATGGAATGGTTCTTAGGAAGGTCATAAGCTGGTTGCTGAATAGTTTCCACTAAGAACTTGTACCATGACTCATTCTCTGGTATTTCAAGAAGAGAGGCAATGGTTTCCAATCTACTGCTTTGTTCTCAATCCTAGGTATCTACTCAAAAGAGATGATTACAAAGTATTCTGTAAAGTCATCGACCATCTGCTTGTATGGGACAAGCTTCTCATCTTTGGTTTGGTAATCATCATTGACCTGATTTATTATTAGTTGAGAATCACCATAGACATGTAGCTCTTTGATTTTCCACTCAGTTGCCATCTTGAGGCCAATGACTAAGGCTTCATATTCTGCTATCTACATACATTTATGTAGGACCCATCAAAGTATAGTTTCCGGGAATGTGTTGAGATAGTGAATAAGGATTCATCTAGAAATTCAAATTGCATTGGTGTGGTATCCTATAGTGGTGCATCCACTAGTTGGTCAGCAATGACTTGTTCCTTGATAGCTTTTCTATCTACATACTCAATGTCATATTCACTTAGGAGCATTACCCATTTGGCTAGGTGACCTGTAAGAGCTGCTTTGCTTAGTAGGTACTTCGGTGGATCTATCTTTGCAATGAGTTTGACTGGATGTGCAAGCATATAATGTCAAATTTTTTGGGATGCAAAAAATACCGCAAGACATGATCTTTCTATTTGAGAGTATTGCAACTCATAGCCCACCAATGTGCGACTGATATAGTAGACGACTGTTTCCTTATTCTCATAATCTTGTTGTGCTAGAAGAGCCCCAAGAGCTATAGGTGTAGTAGATATGTATAGTATCAGTGGTTTCCCTTGGATAGGAGGCATGAGAATAGGTGGATTCATAAGATACTCTTTCAGTTTGTTGAATGCCTCTTCACATTTCTCATCCCATCTGAATGGAATGTTCTTGTGTAGGAGATGACTGAATGGTTGACACTTGTCTACCAGTTGTGATATGAATCTATGGATTGCTTGTAGCTTGCCCTGTAGAGATCTTAGTTGAGTGAGAGTCTTGGGAGGTGGCATGTCCATGATAGCCTTGACTTTGGCAGGATCCACCTCTATTCCATTTGCTGATATAATAAATCCTAGGAGTTTGCCTGAGGTGACTCCAAACACACACTTCTTTGGGTTCAACCTGAATTCAAATTTCTCTAATCTTTGAAAGACTTTCTCTAACACATCCAAGTGTGATTCTCTTGTGAGTGACTTTGCTAGGATATCATCTACATAATCTTCCATGGTGACGTACATCATATCATGAAATATAGTGGTCATAGCACATTGATATGTGGCTCCTGCGTTCTTTAGCCCAAATGGCATGACATTCCAACAGAAAGTGCCCCATGGACAAGTGAAAGCTATCTTATGATGGTCTTCAGGTGCTATCTTGATTTGCTTATATCCTGAGAAGCCATCCATGAGAGATAACATGGTATGCCCTGCTGTTAAGTCGACTATGATATCTATATTTGGCAACGGAAAATCATCCTTGCGGCAAGCTTTGTTTAGATCTCTAAAATCATTGCATAGTCTAACTCAGCCATCTAGTTTGGACACTGGTACTATGTTGGAGACCCATTTCGGATAGTCTATAGCTCTGATGAACCCTACATCCAGTAATTTCTTGAGTTCTTCTTTTACAAGGAGTGCTATGTGTGGATGCATCTTTCTAAGCTTCTGTTTCACTGGTTTCACTCCTAGATCTAATGGAAGATGGTGTAGAATCAAATCTAGATCTAACCCTGGCATATCTACATATGACCAAGCAAAAATGACTTGTTTTCTCTTGAAGAATGGTACAAACTTGGTCTTCTCTGGTGGGGTTAGAGACTTAGCAAAGTGAATGATCTTAGGCTATTCCTCTGTTCCAATGTTAACCGACTCTGTGGGTTCCACAACAATCTGAGACTTCTCCTGGTGCATGTCATTGGGGAGAGTGTCAAGCCTTCCATCGTCAGGTACCACAGTTGGGTTTTCACCTTCGGATGCGTCCTTTCTTTTTATTGTTTTGGGATCTGACACTACCGTAGAACAGTTTTCATTATCAGATCCAATTTTTACTTTGATATTTTTGCAACTAGAAGGCTTGGCACCCTCTCCAAAATAAGACATGGTATTAAGTTCAATAGTGAAACCAGCATTATGATCTCCTTTGGGTAGGTGGTCCCTAAGTTCTATGTAGTCAATATAAGCATCATCATTTTGGAACATATCTAGTTAAGGGGTTCCTCGTAAATCCCAGTCAATAAGCACAGGATGTACAAGGGGGAGGGAGTCAGAGGATAGATCTGATTCATTGATAGTTTGAATGGATATACTAGGAGTATTGGTAGGGGGAGTGTTTGGGATGGTACTTTCCTCCAAATTGTTTATTGTGATAGAACTCGAACCTTCCTCAAAAGTCATATTCTCAGAGATAGGCAAATCAGACTCTAGTGGTCTATTCGGTAGTGTTTGTCCCTCATGGTAGGGGGTATAAGTTTGAATGGTATCAACCTCTTTGTCATCGTAGGAATGCTCTGTCAGCTCATCTCACTCATATTCATTGGAATCTATCACTGTCCACTTGAAGTGTATGGATCATTTCTACAAGACAGGCATTTTCTTTAGCCTTGCCCTTGCCTTTATATCTTAGACCATTTGTATTTCTAGCCAATGAGGAAGAAGGTTAAATGGGTTCTATGATTCCTTCTGTTCTTAGGCCAATAGGGCCTTGTTCTTTGTAACCCATTCTACGTAGGATAGCTTATCCTCATCCATAGAGTTCTGTTGGGAGCCTAGGTGGTTCCTGTTGTATGTTCTCTTCTTCTGTATAAAGCCATTGTCGGACATCTCTTTCCTCCATTTCATCGGATAAGGTCCCCCATTTTACAAAGGGAGCTATGGGAGCTATAGGAGGAGTAGATGTCTTTGGAAAATGCTTGGGTCAGCCAAAGGATCTAGGAGATAAAGGCATCTTGGCTAGATTGAGACTATGCTCTATGGAGTATTCCCCAACTCCTTTTTCTTTAATGGTAATTTTCTGCTCTTTGGGCCTTTATGAGGAAGCTTCAGAGGTATGATCATACTGTGGGGGAGGGAATGTAGATGCTCTATTGTTTGGTATGATGCAATCAGGTTTTGAAAGGATAGAGTTGCAATCCTGGAAGGGATCAGGGTCTCCTTGGATGGTGACTTACTTGCCACTATGTGGGAATTTTATGGATTGGTGATAGGTCGAAGGGACAACTTTCATGGCATGAATCCATGGTCTTCCTAGGAGAATGTTATAGGTGAGCTCCCTATCTAGGAATTGGCACACAACATCTTTTATCACTGGTCCCACTTGTATGGGTAAGACTACTGTTTCCTTTGTAGTTCTCTCCTCTTCATCATAGGCTTTGATAGCAATCTTCTTCCTTGGATCGATAGCATTTTTAGAGAACCCCAATGTAACGACTAGCTTTAATGTGCAAATATTTAAACTACCTCCCCCATCAATGAGAACCCTCTTGATGTGGTGCTTGTGGATGAAGGTGACAATATGTAGAGGGGTGTTATGGGGTTGAGACACTGAGAGGTCATCTTGCTCGATAAATGATATGGTACTTGAGGAGGTCAGATTACTTACCATGGCCTGAAACTTCTCTTGGGCCAAGTTAGTAGGGATAGTGGTTTCCACTAAGGATTTATTGAGAATCTCCTTATGAGAAGGAGATAGACGCAACAACTCCAAGATAGAAATGTGGGCCGAAGTCTTCTGTAGTTGGTTTATGATATTATATTGACGAAAGTTGGACTGAGAAGGTGATGACCTTGGAGGCACGGTATTCAGTGTGACTTTACCACTGCAGGTAATGATACTACAACTAGTTCTGTTAGGTTCCGGTTGTTGGTTTGATGTGACCACATTGATTTGTGGGACATGCTTTGATATGCAATTGATGGTATAGTCAAATGGCACACTTGCATAGTTAGCATTATTGCTCCCACTATTCTGATTTTGCCTGTTGTGATTGTTGTTGTTGTTTCCATTGTTGTTATTGTTGTTGTATGGCCTGTCATGATTGAGAAGTGGATCCCTGTAAGCCACATGTGTCTCATTGGAGTTGTGTTGTTGGGTTCCTCCTTGATTTTGATCAAGCACATCCTGAATAACATGTTTGAGATGGATACAATTGTTGGTTGTATGTCCTCTTCCTCTATGATACTCATAATAGTTGGTGTCTTTCCAATAGTGAGGTTTGACAGCAGGCTCATAGTCGCTTGTTGGTGGTAGAGAGATTTTGTTAGGAATTTGCAGGTCTAATTAAACCAATTCCACATAACCCAATAGGAGAAACAAGATGCTGAAACAAACCATAATGCAAAGATCAAATGAACAAGCAACAAGGAACACAAGATATACCCTAGGAAAACCCTTTACAGGGAAAAACCCAGCCTCCAAAAGCATCCATGCTCAAATGTATTATTCAACAATATGAAATTATAATACAATCTAGGAGTCTCCATGAATACCCCTAAATCATCAAGCACCTCCAATGCAACCTCCATGTGTACAAGCATGAATCCACACATCACCTGTCATGCTTCACAATATGTACTTACAGGAGAGAGCTCAATACAATGACAACCTCTCACAAACCTCCAATCCACCTACAATCAAATAGCCAACATTACCCAAACCACTAACTATGTGCTTGCTTTTATAGACTAAGCTCACACAAATACAACTTGTGGTATTGGATAAAACCATGTGCCCCAAAAACTATGGTAACACAAAACCATTAACTTATAAAACCACTTGACCCCACATTTGACTATTGGTACTAACTTTTCCCAATAAATCAAATAATACAAATAATAATTAATTACTCTATGTGTCCCACACACATAAAATAACTAACCCAATGTTACAATACAACTTATACAAGTGGTAACCAAATATAATAGTACAATATTATGCAAGGTGTGCAACACCTATCCCAACATTCTCCAACTTGTTGTATACATTGCATAAGGGTCAATACATGAAATACATCATCATAGGTAAACATGAAATCACATGAATCTCTAGAATGCTCTCATGATCCAACAAGATACCTGTAACAAAGCAAAGTGACCACCATCTTAAGAAAGAACTCCTATCATCCTCCAATGTGCCACCTATGGAAGAAAAGGAACATGCCAAGGTGAAGGTGCACCAATCCAAGGAACACAAGCATCAAATCCAAGTGAAACCATAAGGCTCCAAGCTGCTGCCAAAGGTAAAAAACCCACATGACTGGAAATAGCACCCACAACATATGCTAATACATCCAACCATCCATACCTCATAGGTATCAACAACATCAATAAACTCATGCCAACAACACATCCAACCCATATACTGCAATAACAAGCTCCATGTATAAAACATGCCAATGAAAAACACATACATCTAGGAACTCCCATTGCATGGGTAATGTCAAATCTGAAAATAGATCCAAGGTATATGGAGTCTATCAATCAACACTCAAACCAAGGTGTGGCTAATCAACAAGCCAATGTAGTATCAAGAACAATCATAATGATCCACACATGCATGATAAATTGCTGCATACTCTCTCACAACATGTCACCATAACTATCCCAACGTCCAACCATATCAACATGATCCTCCAAGAAGAAGTCATAAGACAAAGAGAGAAAACCTGTAAATCATAATGTCCTTCTACAAACACCTCAAAGTGCTAAGCTGTGTCAAGTATGATCTCCTCTACAACCCCAAATGAAGAGCCTCAACAACACCCAACCATTCAATCTCATAAGATCAAATGAACTTATATAACATGTAACCAACATGGATGTAGGCCTCTCTAATCAAGGTAGATCAAACTTATAAGCATTCCGTAACAAGGAATAAGCCCAATCACATCTCCTAAACTCCTCATAATGAAGATGGTAAATCAAACCATACGAACAAGAAGATAACCATGCTAACATCCCTCAACTGAACCCTCCAGAACCAATAAATGTAGCTCAAGATCCATATCTATGAGAAGATGAAACGTAAAGTAATATGCATCTAAAAGGACGGGCAATACCTCATAGATGATAAACTTCCGAGTAGACCAAGAGCGGGGAATGAGAATGCTCCTCCAGGATACATCAATCCACATAGACTCTCTCCAAGAACAAACTCCTCTAGGTCCATAATGAACTCATGTCCATATCCAGGTGTAAGGCTCCTTGGTCTAACTGCTGAAACCTCCAAAGAGTAACCGTCTCAAAAAGTGTCTCTAATCACAAGAGAACTCTAGCCTCACCTAAGTCTCCAAGTATCCATGAGCACCTGTAACTGACCAATACATGCCAAACTCCAAATACAACATAGCACCATCATGAAGTAATCAAGGAAATTATCAAAGTACTCAATACCAAGAGAACAAACAAGACCACTGTCAATGCTCCTACTACATATCTGCATAATCAAGAAGCCCATCATGACATCATGATCTAACCATCTCCTCGTAAGAAGATCACATGCAACAAAGTGTACAATGATGCATACATTGTGTCTCAAGAGAACTTGTATCATGCCAAAACTCTAAACTGGTATCAAGAGTAAACCATGACATAATAACATCTCTAAAACAAGGATAAACATGTCATACTGACAAATCATAATCCAAGATCTTAACCAAAGACTCAAAGAAGTCCTCCATGGTAAACCAAGATGTCAACATCTCCAATCATATGGAGATAACCATCTCCTATCACCTGAACTAAAAATGTCAAAGAACTCTCAAAGCCAAGAGCTCCTCCATGACACCAACATCCACTATAGAAGATCATCCATCATGTATGATGAATCCAACATGCTTCCAAAGCTCCCATTGAACTGTGATACTGAGCTATCTATGACAATAAAATAACCATCTCCTAAATGAAGATTATCCATGGCCCCAAACCAATCAAGGAATCCCACTATAACATCAACAGCTCCCAAAAGGTCTAGTGAACCAAAATCTCCAAACAAGAAGATAAAACCATCACTGTCAACAAACTAACATAGAACCATGTATCTAAGCTCTCCATGACATCGTGATAAACATGCTACAAGTCCTAATCAACTGACTATCAAAGCACTCTAATCATCCATCCTCTTATCCCAAAGCAACATACCAATGTACAAATAACCACAAACAAGGCCAACTAATGAAGTCTGCATAAACACCGAATCAATCTGGTGGATAAAGACAGTCCACATCCGAGTCATCTCACTATAGCCAAGGGGTAGCTAATCCACAAAACTACATAACTCGTAGATCCAAAACAAATGTCACATGCTAACTCATCATCACACTAGTAAACTACAAACTGAGATATCAAAGAAGATAACCTGTAGACTCCAAGTGTAATGTTTGCATCTCCCGTGCAGACACGACACAAAAATGCCCGTGTCACGACCACATTCGCCATGTGGTCACGACACGGGCCACAAAAACATTTCTCCCTATCCCCAAGAACCACCTCGCACGCGCTTACGTGCTCGGTGGCAATACGCCTAAGGCGTAAACATGACACTATACTAGAAGAAGTGTAGACCGACAAGAGCATGTGCGACAATAGGATGTCACTTCTAGTGCTAGACTAATCGATTCAGAACCCTAAGATCTAGAGAAATTCTGGCAACATAACGCGTTCTCGACATGGGTGGGAGCTGTCACCCTATCGCTATCCTTGGATTGTGCACTTTGCCTGTCGATTAATCTCCCTGATTACCAAGTGAAACTAGGTCACTTACGCAAGATTAACAATCATCGATAGGGCATTCTCTAGGTCAACGCTCGGGTTAAAAAAATTGGCGTTTAACTTAATCTACCTCTCTCCTCCCTAAAGAACGTCTTCTCAAGATAGATAGTTGACCTTTGATTGGCTAACTCAAGCTGCTAAATTCTATCTCACAACTTTGTTTAATTCTACAAACGATATGGTTTAAGACATTGCTTAAATTGCCGCTTACGTAATTCTTGAGTTGTCCTTTTATTGCATTCAAATTTAATTGATGTTGCGAAACACTGATGGGATACAGTAATCCCCTACTGAAAATTTGTTCTATAAGCTGTCTCCCTTTTTTTTTCTTTAATATCGGGAGATAGATAACGCATGCAGGAATACACTTTTATACCATAGCAATAACTATGTCATTCAAGTATATTTATAATATAAATGAATTTTCCTATTTGGTAACTACATTAATTATTTATATACACATTTATAACAATTTAAATATCCTCTTACGATCTAATAATACAAAAGCATATAAAGAAAATAAGATCCACTTATTTTATTATTATTATATATATATATATATATATATGTTTCATTAGATTAGATATTATATAAATATATTACTATATATATATAAATAATTAAAAACATATATTTTAATATGATATATTATGCCTCTCCTCATGGGAGTTATTCATTAAGGGATTAAACAAAAAAACATTCCTTCCAAAAGAATGTAAAAGATTAAAATAATGCTAATTCCCAAATCAAACCTAACCCTAACATATTTAAAATTAATTTCAACCCAAGTTGCCCTAAAAGCTTCATTTGCCCTAATCCCTTTATTCTTGTTTTTTGTGTTTTTGTTGTTATTATTTTTTTTTGGTAGGTTTGGAGAAGCCATGGTGGCAAAGGGAGCAGAACACGGCGGCGCTATAGGGGAGTCGCAATCGAAGGTCTTGGAGGGTGGTGCTGTGAGGGAAGGGGGCCTGCGGAGTTCGGCAGTGGGGAAGACTTTTGCAGAGCTCAGCGGCGGTGGTTATGGCCATGGTGGTGGAGTCATGGAAGTGTGGTCGGAGGATCCACGTGCGAGGAATGGTGGCAGGTCGCAGGTGGCATGCAACAGTCGCTACGTGTGGCGAGGCGGAACCTGCAGCTGTCGACGGAGGGGAAGAGTTTTGAGGTAGCAGCCTGGCCGCAGTGTTAAAAAGGTTTGGAGGGGGGTGTGTGGGGGAGGAGGCTTGGCCTCCGCCCACACCCATGTACATAGCACTACGGTGGGCGGCGCTGCCGCCCACCACTTGTAAATTTTTTTTTTTATTTGTATTTCTTAAACTTTTAACTATACATTCCACAGTCCGCCATGAAACTCTTCAGTTCAGATCTCAAGTTATATAAAAAAAAATTATTAAATATTTATAAATATTTATATATAAATATTTATATATATATATATATATGTATATATATTTATTTATATATGTGTTTATATTTCACAAATAATATTCATTCTATTCTCTTAGTTCATTCACTAAATCAGCCTCTTTTATATATATATATATTTTATAAACTAAACCTAAATCTCAATCAGCAAGTATTAAATGAATATACTATATTATGAAGCAATATATTTGTTTATATATTAACTATATATATTTATATATATATATAAATATATATATTTATATATACACATATATACATTCATTTATACAAATATATAAAATCCTTTCTATAGATATATATTTTATGATTGGTAAAGTAAATACTGTCTAAGGACCAGCAGATACATAAATAGTAAATAAATTTATTTGTGTTTATTTATCTAAATATATATATATATATATATATATATATATATATATATATATATATATATATATATATTTTAAATTACATGACTTCACCAATAAGTCCTAAAATGGGAAAGGATAGGCCTTCGAATTTAAACAGTAACAGAAACTACAATTTCATATTCCTTTTTTTTTTAAAACATTAGTACAGTAAAATAAATGGAAGCTTTAAATCAATTTAACTATTTTCACCTATTCTACTCATTGATAGAATGCAAGTATTGTTTGGAACATTGTAATCTTATACAGAAATACATTTCCCCCTTTTTTTTTTTTGAAACAAACATACACTTAATAAATAAGTATTTATTTTCATTTGATCATACAATGATAGGTTTACAAGCACTGGTTTGGGCAAATTAATTTAAACAGCATTACATTTTTTTTTTTTTAATTTCAACAACACTTAATAAAGCCTTCTCATACTAAAAAAATAAAACAGAAATTACTTTTACTTTTATTTCTTTTGGAGACAATTTGTAGAAAATAGTAAATGCATTTTCTTCTTTCATCAACAATGTAAACTAAACAGTAACCACAAATTTATCTCTCATATAAAGCTCTATTTTTAACCCACCTCTTGGGAAAATTTAAACTCTATTTAATAAAATGGAAACATTACTTTCATACACAAATTTGTTTTGAAAACCAACTTCATAAACAGGATATAAATAGCTTAAATAAAATAGCATAGTGTATACATTCCTCTATTTATTCCAGCCTACTCTATGGTAGAAAATATAGTATCCTTTCACCAGATGATAAAATGCACAAGGGCCATAATGGCCATGGCTCCAACAGCCATTAACACACTACAAGGGGAACCATTGTACATCAAAATGAGCTCCCACACAGCTTCCTTTCTCTACTAAACAACCTGCAACATACGCAATAGCAAAGACAACAATCTAGCCACTTCAAGGACAAGCTCTCCTCCCTACCGTAGACCCGCAAGTGGGTCACCCCCAAGCTAGGGAGGTAGGGTATTCACACAGGTTCCATTCCACAACAAAAGCAATCACAATGACACAAAAGTAGAACATCCCCATAGGTTTAACACATGACTATGCTCATAGGAATGAGCTTGGTGAGGGTAGGGGATAGACCTCTCAACTTAAAGGGGCTCATAATGAAAATGAAGATCTCAACACATGGCCTCAACACAAGAATCTCACACCAATTTAGCTTGGCACTCTTGCCATATAGATAACTCCTCCTCAAATGATAATAGGCCCTCAAGGCATAAACACATAACACAAACTATGGGAGAGCCCCCAAGGATTGTTCCTCTCCCCTACCCATACAAGTTGAGCATTTCCTCCACTGGAGGTGCTCTCACCATGACAACCCAACCCAACATCAAATGCAAAAAGAACAATCTCAATGCAAACAAATTTACAATCAAAATTTAAACATGGAAACATCATATAGCAAAGCAAGCAACAAGATAAGAGCCTACCTTCAAGGTCTTGGCAATGGAAGTGGAATTTTGGTGAAGAGCTCCTAGCCTTCCCAAGCTTTCCAAGCTTTTAGTTTTTCTCCCCAACCTTCTCTAACTCCTCCAAACTTAGTAAGGAAGTCCAAATTGCAAGAAATCTCTAAAATACAAGCAAAAACAATGGAAGAACCCCCACTCCTCTACAAGAGGAGCTATTATAGGCCCTCTATTTGGCCTTGAGAGAATGAGGTGGTGACATTTGTCACCATCTCTTCCCTCCACCCAAGCCACTTGGAAAAGAGGGAAGGTAAGAGGATGACAAGTGTCCTCCTCTCCATTCACCTCCATCTCCACCTCATCCACTTGTGCTTCCACACAAGTGGGAGGGGGACAAATGGTGAGTTGGATTCCCACTCACCCTTCCACAAGACAATGGCCTTGAGTGGAGTCCCCACTCACTTGGGAGCTTGGGAGGACTCTTGGAGACCTCCCAAGTCCTCCTTGGGAATGTTTCCCAAAACTAGGGATGGGAGAGGTGCTCTTCCCAAGGCAAGGCCCATCCCTCATCTTCCCTTTTCCCATTTTCGTCACTTTGACTCAACCATGGGTTAGGGTGACCCAAGGTGAGTCTAAACTAAGGTTAGGTGGTCCAAGTTGACCCTAGGCTCATGGTTGACCACCTAGGGTAACTTTTGGGACCCTAGGGGTCATGAAAAGGGGTAAAAAATCCACATATAATGGCCCAAAAGAAATAATACAAAAAACAATTGACATTAATCAATTAAAATTTTACAACACATAATATTAATCAAAATAAGAAAGAGAGGGGGTACTGAGGCTTAAAAATAATTAAAATTTAAACAAAGCACAATAAATCAGCATGTAATTTCACACGTGATCCTTATCCCTCTTGGGAACGGATCGGCTTAACCGGGAATAACAAGGTGTGAATCCTCTACCTCTGATTTCCCGTGGCTAGGGAAAGTAAAACCTGCACATCTCGATCAAGTGTCAGTTCTGTCATGAAAATGATAGTCGAAGCAACTGAAAATTAAATTCACGCAAACAATACCACAATATCCATCAATACATAAATTCAAATTAACTACATTTCCATCACATGTCAATTAATTCCAATCCCATAATCAACTAGAATCTCATAACAGAATAACATCTAATATGAATCCATATATCGAACCACAGCATATCATCAATAGGACTGAATCAAATCACATATATCAAATTAGTGAGATAAAACATCAAGTCTGCAATATGAAACATAGTCACTACTGAATATCACAATGATCAAAATATAGGAGGCAAAATAGTCGGCCTCACATCCTCCCCCCTAAGACTGAACTTCCTCCTGGAAGTCATCAAAAAGGTGAGGATATAGTGCCCTCAAACTAGCTACATCCTCCCATGTCACTGTGACCTCGTCGTATCAATCCCACTAGACCCTAACCTGGTCCAGCTCTCGACCTCGAAGGCCCAATGTCTGACGAGCCAATATGCGAATTGGCTCCAGCACCAACTGCCCACTTGCCTCTACCTATAAGGCACTCCAGTCTAGAATGTGAGATACATTAGATATATATCGTCTCAAAATAGAAACATGGAAAACATCGTGGATACGTGACAGGCTAGGTGGCAAAGCTAGATGATAGGCAACTGGCCCTATCCACTCCAAAATATCAAAGGGACCTACGAACCGTGGTGCGAGCTTAGAGCCCTTTCCGTAATGGATTGGACTCTTGTGTGGCCGTACTCTGAGGAATACCCTATCTCCCACTGAAAAACTCCAATCTAACCTCTTAGTATTGGCATACTTTTTCTGCCTATCCTGAGCCTCCTGTAACCTCTGTCGAATCAGAGTGACCTACTGTTCCATATCCTGCACAAGCTCTAGACCAATAACGACTCTGTCCTCAATCTGATCCCAACTCAATGGTGTCCTACAAGGTCTGACATATAAAGCCTGAAAGGGAGGCATACCTAATGAGCTGTGATGCCCATTATTGTAGGCAAACTCAACTAGATAAAGATACTCCTCCCATCTTGACTGATGGTCCATAACATACATCCGAAGCATGTCGTCCAATATCTGATTCACCCTCTCTGTTTGCCCATCTGTCTCTGGATGATAAGCGGAGCTAAAATTGAGTTGTGTGCCCAATGCCTGCTGTAAGGCTCTCCAGAATGCTAAAGTGAACACTGGATCTCTGTCCGAAATAATGTTGCGGGGTACCCCATATAGTCTCACAATGTCATTCAAGAATACTCTCACCACAGCTGGCGCATTGTATGTTGTGCGTACAGGAGAGAAGTGAGCCACCTTGGTCAACTTGTCGACTGTCAGCATGATGGCATCATGGCAACGCGAAGACATAGGAAGACCAACAATAAAATCCATGGAAATGGTGTCCCATTTCCACTCAAGTATATCATGAGGGTATAAGAGACCTACTGGATGCTGATGCTCGGCCTTGACCCTCTGGCACTCAAGGCAATGAGCAACAAACTCTGCTATATCACGTCTCATACCTGCCCAATAGTATAGCTGTCAAAGGTTGGCATGCATCTTCTTCACCCCCGGATGTGTCGCATATGGTGCTCTATGAGCCTCTGATAGCACTATAGTGCACAGGTCACCTGCGCGGGGTACATAGATGCGCTGTCAATGTCGAAGCAAACCATCTATGTCCAGTTTATACCTGCAAACTTGCCCACAAGGGCCCTCTATAAACTAATCTCCTGCTACACCTCTAGATACCACTCATCCTCTCACAGATGCTGAATAATACGGTCCCTCAAGTCCACTCGCAAAGTCAAGGTCAAGAGCTCGTGGTGCCTCTGACTCAATGCGTCAGCAACCATGTTCTCCTTCCCTTTGATGTAGTGGACATCAAAATCATACTCGCAGAGGAACTCCATCCAACGCCACTGACGAGTGTTCAGATTCAACTGTGTGAAAATATACTGAAGGCTATGATGATCAGAATGGAGCTCAAAGTGATGACCCAACAAGAAATGTCTCCAATGGACTAGAGCATGGACCACTGCTGCTAACTCCAAATCGTGTGTGGGGTAGTTCAGCTCATGGGTCTTGAGCTTTCGCAACTCATACATGATGACTCTACCACCCTGCATAAGTACAGCTCCCAATCCCTCAAGTGATGCATCCGTGCAAACCATGAAATCTGCTGCAGGATCAGGAATTGCTAAAATAGGAGTGCTGGTAAGATGCTCCTTAAGGACCCTGAAGGCCCTCTCACACTGTTTAGTCCAAAGAAAGCTCTTCACTTTCCGCTGAAGGGAAGTGATGGGGTGTGTAATCTAAGAAAATCCCTCAAAAAAATGACGGTAATAACCAGCCAATCCCATGAAACTCCTGACCTCTGTCACACTGGTGGGTGCTGGCCAATCCCTGATAGCTCTAATCTTCGATGGATCTACTGAGATTCCATCACCGGAAAGGATATGTCCCAGATACTGAACCTCTGTCCTGAAAAATGCACACTTCGCCAAATTCCCATAAAGTTTCTGCTCTCGCGAACACTATAGGACCTGATGAAGGTGCTCCTCATGCTCCTGCTCGGTCCGTGAGTAGATCAAAATGTCATTGAGGAAAATGATCACGAACCGATCTAGATAGGTACGGAACACCCCGTTCATGAGACTCATGAACACTGCAGGCGCGTTTGTCAAGCCAAAGGGAACCACTGTGAACTAATAGTGCCCATAACGAGTCTAGAAGGCGGTCTTATGGATATCTGCCTTTGCGATGCATAACTGAGGATATCCAGAATTCAGGTCTATCTTAGAGAACACCCTAGCTCCCTGCATCTGGTCAAAAAGATCATCAATCCTAGGTAGAGGATAACGGTTCTTCACCGTCACCTTATTCAACTACCTATAATCCATACACACATGAAGAGACCCATCCTTCTTCTTTACGAAGATGACAGGAGTGCCCCAAGGTGAAATTCTCGGTCGGATGTGCCCCTTCTCTAGCAAGTCCTCCAACTGAAGCTTGAGCTCAGTGAGCTCATGTGTCATCATCCTGAAGGGTGCACGAGACACTGGCTCGGCACCTGGCACTAATTCTATATGAAAGTCTACCTCCCGTCGGGGAGGCATCCCCGATAACTTTGTTGGGAAAACATCGGTAAACTCTCTAAGGATGGGATGATCATCTAATGATGCCTCTGGCTCGTCATCTGATCTGTCGCTCATTGTGATGGTGAACATCTAACATCCCTTCCGCATGCAGTATTTGAGCTACTGAGCAGATATCATACATACTGCGATGGGCTTCTGCATGCCCACAATCTCAACTGATGCACCATGATCGTCCAAATAGCTGATCGCCTTTCGGTGACAATCTAGCTTGGCTCGATGAGCCACAAGCCAATCCATACCCAACACCACATCATAGGATTCTAATGTCATGACTCTAAGGTCACATTCTGTAGTGAAGGGTCCAAAAGTAATCTCACAGTCGCGGACTAAGGTATCTACTATCAATTTGGCTCCTAAAGCCAACTCAACCACCCACCTATCACCCTGCCTAGAGGCCACCAGCCTGCAACACTCCACTAACGATGGAGATATGAATGAATCAATAGCACCAGAGTCAAATAGAATAGAAATGGGGTTCCCCCAATCATACCTACCATCTCAATCATGGATGCCTGAAAATCTACCTGGCGGTTATCTATCGCTGCAAACATATGGTGGGATCTACCCACACCACCCACTGTCTGCTCTGAACCTCCTGCACGAGGCTGTCCCCCTACTGTGTAACCATGTGGACACTCTCTAGCTAGGTGTCCTGCCCCACCACAAACATAACAAGGGCCCCTAACCTGAACCTATATAGTCTGGGTCCTACCTAACTGCTGCTGTCCTGATCTGCCAGTAGACCCCTGTGAATCCCTGTAAGACTGCTGTGATCTCGCGGGTCCCGCAGGTGGTCCTAGCTGCCTCTAGTCTCTACGTGGGCCCTACTGCTGCCAACCTCTACTAGGTCCCCCCTGTGTCCTCTACTGTGTCCTAGCTCTCTGCTGGTGCTGTGGCTGCTGCTGCTGTGAGGGTCTAGGAGGTAAAGATGTCAAACTAAATCCTCCTCTGTGAGGCGGTTGTGGTGGCCTATGGAAGCTCTGCTGATGCTGCTGCTATTCTTGATCCTAAAACTGAGGGTGAGAACTCTGCCCTTGTTCTTGGATCTCCTCAGTGATGTATGCCTTCTTGGCAGCATCACTCAAGGTCTGGGGGTTTGCCATCTGCACAGGCCCTGCTATACCGTGATTAAGCCCTCTGATAAACTTGTGCACCAGGAGTTTCTCATCATGGAGATACTTTGCATGTCTAGATAGCTCTGTAAACCTAGCCTCATACTGAGCCAGTAAAAGTCCCCTTTGCTGAAGGTCATGGAACTCATCCAGACAACGTTGCCTGTAGTGGTCTAATAAATAGCGCGCATTAAAGTGCTCAATGAAGGTCTCCTAGGTGAGGGTGTCTAAGGCTAGGTGGCACTTGCACTCCTCAGTGCACCACCAGGTAGCTGCTACATCCCACAATAAATGTACTGCCACCCAGGCCTTCATGTTGCCCTCGTAAGGACACAACACGAAGCACCTATCTAAACTAATCAACCAGGCCTCTGCCTTGGCTCCCTCCATGGTCCCGATGAATGTAGGAGGGTTCGGCCTCAATATGTCCCTGATGGGATCTCCTCTATCTCTGTGCCCCCAGGTAGTCTCATTTGCATGATACTCATAACGCCTGTGACCCAAGTGCTCTACACGCACTGTCTCATCCTATCTAGCTCGATGTGGGGGGCTCCTGCTACGGGCCCTGTTGGCCAAACCAACCTCCTCTGTCTCTGGTAGCTCGACGTAAGGCTCCTCACATGGTGCCCCATGCGGCTCTACGCGGGGCTCCTCTCGCGAATCCTCACAAGGCTCGACACGTGGCTCTGCTACTACCGGTGGGAGCCTATCTAAAATGGCCTGTAAGGCCTGCAAAATTTGCGGTCCCATATTTGGTGGGGCCGGTGGTGCCTGTGGTGCCTGAGGAATGGCATGTGGCTGTAAGAGTGGTTGAACCTATGGATCTGGCTATACCGATGGGTCCGGCTGACCCGGTCCCACAGCTGATGAATCAGTGCGTACCTCTGGGGGTGGAGTACGGCAGGTCTGCGCTCGCCGAACTCGTCTAGGAGGCATCCTACAAAACGAGGTAGCCACAAGTCAATCAAAGTTGTAGAAACAATAATGAACCTAAAACAAGCCCAGTATTTTAAAAACCTGGCTCTGATACCAAACGTAATGCCTGCATCTCCCGTGCAGACATGACACACAAATGCCTGTGTCACGACCACATTCGCCATGTGGTCATGACACGGGCCACAAAAAAATTTCTCCCTATCCCCAAGAACCACCTTGTACGTGCTTGCGTGCTCAGTGACAATACGCCTAAGGCGTAAACATTACACTATACTAGAAGAAGTGTAGACCGACAAGAGCATGTGCGACAATAGGATGTCGCTTCTAGGGTTAGACTAATCGATTCAGAACCTTAAGATCTAGAGAAATTCTAGCAGCATAACGCGTTCTTGACGTGGGTGGGAGCTGTCACCCTCTCGCTATCCTTGGATTGCGCACTTTGCCTGTCGATTAATCTCCCTGATTACCAGGTGAAACTAGGTCACTTACATAGGATTAACAATCATCGATAGGGCATTCTCTAGGTCTACGCTCGGGTTAAAAAAAATTAGCGTTTAACTTAATCTGCCTCTCTCCTCCCTAAAGGACGTCTTCTCAAGATAGATAGTTGACCTTTGATTGGCTAACTCAAGCTGCTAAATTCTATCTCGCAACTTTGTTTAATTATACAAACGATATGGTTTAAGACATTGCTTAAATTGCCGCTTACGCAATTCTTGAGTTGTCCTTTTATTGCATTCAAATTTAATTGATGTTGCGAAACACTGAGGGGATACAATAATCCCCTACTGAAAATTTGTTCTATAAGCTGTCTCCCTTTTTTTTCTTTAATATCGGGAGATAGATAACGCATGCAAGAATATGCTTTTATACCATAGTAATAACTATGCCATTCAAGTATATTTATAATATAAATGAATTTGCCTATTTGGTAACTACATTAATTATTTATATACACATTTATAACAATTTAAATATCCTCTTACGATCTAATAATACAAAAATATATAAAGAAAATAAGATCCACTTATTTTATTATATATATATATATATATATATATATATATATATATATGTTTCATTAGATTAGATATTATATAAATATATTACTATATATATATATATAAATAATTAAAAACATATATTTTAATATGATATATTATGCCTCTCCTCATGGGAGTTATTCATTAAGGGATTAAATAAAAAAATATTCCTTCCAAAAGAAAATAAAAGATTAAAATAATGCTAATTCCCAAATCAAACCTAACCCTAACATATTTAAAATTAATTTCAACCCAAGTTGCCCTAAAAGCTTCATTTGCCCTAATCCCTTTATTCTTGTTTTTTGTGTTTTTGTTGTTATTATTTTTTTTGTACCTTTGGAGAAGCCATGGTGGCGAAGGGAGCGGAACAGGGCGGCGTTGTAGGGGAGTTGCAGTTGAAGGTCTTGGAGGGCAGTACTGTGAGGGAAGGGGGCCTGCGGAGTTCGGCAGTGGGGAAGACTTTCGCAGAGCTTGGCGGCGGTGGTTATGGCCGCGGTGGCGGAGTCGTGGAAGTGTGGTCAGAGGATCTGCACGTGAGGAATAGTGGCAGGTCACGGGTGGCGTGCAGCAGTCACTGCGTGTGGTGAGGCAGAACCTGTAGCTATCGGTGGAGGGGAAGAGTTTTGAGGTAGTGGCCCGGCCATGCTGCTAAAAAGGTTTGGAGGGGGGGTGTGGGGGAGGAGGCTTGGCCTTCGCCCACACACATGTACATAGCACTACGGTGGGCGGTGCTGCCGCCCACCACTTGTAAAAAAAAAATTTATTTGTATTTCTTAAACTTTTAACCGTACATTCCACAGTCCGCTATGAAACTCTTCAGTTCAGATCTCAAGTTATATAAAAAAAAATATTAAATATTTATAAATATTTATATAT
Organism: Cunninghamia lanceolata; assembly: GCA_027924645.1. Classification (NCBI taxonomy): domain Eukaryota; kingdom Viridiplantae; phylum Streptophyta; class Pinopsida; order Cupressales; family Cupressaceae; genus Cunninghamia; species Cunninghamia lanceolata. The sequence goes on along the minus strand of BSBN01000112.1, from coordinate 9,489,825 downwards.
ATATATATTTCTATATATATATATATATATGTATATATATTTATTTATATATCTGTTTATATTTCAGAAATAGTATTCATTCTATTCTCTTAGTTCATTCACTAAATCAACCTCTTATATATATATATATATATATATATATATAAACTAAACCTAAATCTCAATCAGCAAGTATTAAATGAATATACTATATTCTGAAGCAATATATTTATTTATATATTAACTATATATATTTATATATATAAATATATATATTTATATATACACATATATACATTCATTTATACAAATATATAAAATCCTTTATATAGGTATACATTTTATGATTGGTAAAGTAAATACTGTCTAAGGACCAGCAGATACATAAATAGTCAATAAATTTATTTGTATTTATTTATCTAAATATATATATATATATATATTTTAAATTATATGACTTCACCAATAAGTCCTAAAATGGGAAAGGATAGGCCTTCGAATTTAAACAGTAATAGAAACTACAATTTCATATTCCTTTTTTTTTTAAAACATTAGTACAGTAAAATAAATGGAAGCTTTAAATCAATTTAACTATTTTCACCTATTCTACTCATTGATAGAATGCAAGTATTGTTTAGAACACTGTAATCTTATACAGAAATACATTCCCCCCCCCCCCCCCCCCCCCCCCCTTTTTTTGAAACAAACATACACTTAATAAATAAGTATTTATTTTCATTTGATCATACAATGATAGGTTTACAAGCACTGGTTTGGGCAAATTAATTTAAACAGCATTACATTTTATTTTTTTCTAATTTCAACAACACTTAATAAAGCCTTCTCATACTAAAAAAACTAAAATAGAAATTACTTTTACTTTTATTTCTTTTGGAGACAATTTGCAGAAAATAGTAAATGCATTTTCTTCTTTCATCAACAATGTAAACTAAACAGTAACCACAAATTTATCTCTCATATAAAGCTCTATTTTTAACCCACCTCTTGGGAAAATTTAAACTCTATTTAATAAAATGGAAACATTACTTTCATACACAAATTTGTTTTGAAAACCAACTTCATAAACAGGATATAAATAGCTTAAATAAAATAGCATAGTGTATACATTTCCCTATTTATTCCAGTCTACTCTATGGTAGAAAATATAGTACCCTTTCACCAGATGATAAAATGCACAAGGGCCATAATGGCCATGGCTCCAACAGCCATTAACACACTACAAGGGGAACCATTGTACATCAAAATGAGCTCCCACATAGCTTCCTTTCTCTACTAAACAACCTACAACATACACAACAGCAAAGACAACAATCTAGCCACTTCAAGGACAAGCTCTCCTCCCTACTGTAGACCCGCAAGTGGGTCACCCCTGAGCAAGGGAGGTAGGGTATTCACACAGGTTCCATTCCACAACAAAAGCAATCACAATGACACAAAAGCAGAACATCCCCATAGGTTTAACACATGACTATGCTCACAGGAATGAGCTTGGTGAGGGTAGGGGATAGACCTCTCAACTTAAAGGGGCTCACAATGAAAATGAAGTCCTCAACACATGGCCTCAAGCCAAAAATCCCTGAATCACCACAATCCACAAGAATCTCACACCAATTTAGCTTGGCACTCTTGCCATATAGATAACTCCTTCTCAAATGATAATAGGCCCTCAAGGCATAAACACATAACACAAACTATGGGAGAGCCCCCAAGGATTGTTCCTCTCCCCTACCCATACAAGTTGAGCATTTCCTCCACTGGAGGTGCTCTCACCATGACAACCCAACCCAACATCAAATGCAAAAAGAAACATCTCAACGCAAATAAATTTACAATCAAAATTTAAACATGGAAACATCATATAGCAAAGCAAGCAACAAGATAAGAGCCTACCTTCAAGGTCTTGGCAATGGAAGTGGAATTTTGGTGAAGAGCTCCTAGCCTTCCCAAGCTTTCCAAGCTTTCAATTTTTCTCCCCAACCTTCTCTAACTCCTCCAAACTTAGTAAGGAAGTCCAAATTGCAAGAAATCTCTAAAATGCAAGCAAAAATAATGGAAGAACCCCCACTCCTCTACAAGAGGAGCTATTATAGGCCCTCTGGCCTTGAGAGAATGAGGTGGTGACATTTGTCACCATCTCTTCCCTCCACCCAAGCCACTTGGAAAAGAGAGAAGGTAAGAAAATGACAAGTGTCCTCCTCTCCCTTCACCTCCATCTCCACCTCATCCACTTGTGCTTCCACACAAGTGGGAGGGGGACAAATGGTGAGTTGGATTCCCACTCACCCTTCCACAAGACAATGGCCTTGAGTGGAGTCCCCACTCACTTGGGAGCTTGGGAGGACTCTTGGAGACCTCCCAAGTCCTCCTTAGGAATGTTTCCCAAAACTAGGGATGGGAGAGGTGCTCTTCCCAAGGCAAGGCCCATCCCTCATCTTCCCTTTTCCCATTTTCGTCACTTTGACTCAACCATGGGTTAGGGTGACCCAAGGTGAGTCTAAACTAAGGTTAGGTGGTCCAAGTTGACCCTAGGCTCATGGTTGACCACCTAGGGTAACTTTTGGGACCCTAGGGGTCATGAAAAGGGGTCAAAAATCCACATATAATGGCCCAAAAGAAATAATAAAAAAACCAATTGACATTAATCAATTAAAATTTTACAACACATAATATTAATCAAAATAAGAAAGAAAGGGGGTACTAAGGCTTAAAAATAATTAAAATTTAAACAAAGCATAATAAATCAGCATGCAATTTCACATGTGATCCTTATCCCTCTTGGGAACGGATTGGCTTAACCGGGAATAACAGGGTGTGAATCCTCTACCTCTGATTTCCTGTGGCTAGGGAAAGTAAAACCTGCACATCTCGATCAAGTGTTAGTTCTATCATGAAAACAATAGCCGAAGCAACTGAAAATTAAATTCACGCAAACAATACCACAATATCCATCAATACATAAATTCAAATTAACTGCATTTCCATCACATGTCAATTAATTCCAATCACATAATCAACTAGAATCTCATAACAGAATAACATCTAATATGAATCCATATATCGAACCACAGCATATCATCAATATGACCGAATCAAATCACATATATCAAATTAGTGAGATAAAACATCAAGTCTGCAATATGAAACATAGTCACTACTGAATATCACAATGATCAAAATATAGGAGGCAAAATAGTCGGCCTCACACCAAGACTCAAACACCAAATCAAATCTAGATTTGATTTGCCAACAAGTCCACAAACGATTACCAAAGTCAAGGAACTAATCAAGCATCCAGGAGATAAGAACAATCCCCTAAAACAACACCACAACACCACCAGTAATTATGAATCAAACATCATAGCCCATATCTGTCAATCACATACATGATCATGTCGTGTCAATGCAAAAGTGTGCCTGCATATCCATGACACCATAATCATCATCATCACTATACCTATACTCAACTCCCACTGAAATGAGACTCCAAGTCTCACTCGAGTATCAACCATGTCCTCAAACTAGAAGACAAGCTATACCTGTCTCCATCAAAGTCATAACTCTGAAAACACTTGTAAACCTGTATTAGGGAGCACCAAATCTGAAAACCTGCTATACCATGCTGATGCTCTCATAGCAACATGTACTCCCACAAGTCTGTGCCAACAAATCCATCTAAATGCATTCTAAACCTCAGGCTCCCACAAGTGATCAATCAAGTAGAACACTCTCTCTACACATCAAACTGAAAATCTACATGATCCAAACTGTAGTACACTGCACTATCTCTCCAACGCCTATCCGAAATCCAAAATCTGATTCCGTATACGAAAGTTATGAGCATAAAACTGTACCAAAGCAATACGGGCTTCAAACACCAAATTATGATACAAACAGAAAATTCTGATCATGAAACCTATACCACTGTGTAGTGCTCAGAGAGAGATTTCCGACGCCTATAAGAAGTCAAAACACTGATACCGTATGTGAAAGTTATACCTCCCGGAAGAAAAGGCACTCCGAGGGCTAAAAATGGACCCCTGGTGGGCCCTTGTACCTTGATGACGTGGCATGACATCATTGCTGATGTCATCACTACTGACTAGGCATAAACACATGTGGCATTGGATTGGCATCTTTGACTTGGCTTTGATAGGCAGATTTCAAATGGTTTCCATTTTGTTTTATTTTACCAAAACCCATGGACCCCAAAAAATGCATATAAGGAGGTTTATTAAAGTCCAAATTAAAAAACTTTAAAACAAAAGTTTCTTTGTTTTTCTGCCATAATTTCTTAACCTCCACTCACCACTGCAAATAAATGTTTTAATAATAATAAGAAAACTTATTTTAATAGGCCATCAATTCCCACGTCAAACCTTTTTAAAAAGGTTAATTTTTTTAAGTTTTAAAGCCCATAAGGGTTAGCCTTGGACGCTGGCGGGGAGGATATGGGGAGTCCGATGGGGGGCCAACTGGCATATGCCAATGGTATCTCTGTCGTACCCTGCAATGTGCAGGCATAGGTACGGGGTCTGCGGACCCCGCCTGCATAAATTTTTTTTTTGATTTCAAATGTGATTTTTTATTTTGGTAAACATTCTATAGTTTTTTTTTTTTTTAATCAAACCAAAATTTTCAAACTATAGCATTGTGTAGGGATTTTTATTTTCTACAAGAATTTTGCCTCTGCAACAAAAATTCCATACGGCATACCTGGGAGGGGTATTTTTTGCTTTTTTCTCCAGTGACCAAACTATGGCAAATTTTCTATGATTTTTTGTCTCTCAGGCCTCCTGGATTCAATGGCGAGGTCTATTTTGTCCCAGGAGGTCATCTATGAAAGTTCCTCCTCAGAATCCTCATGAAGCCAAAACCTAGAAACCCTCTTCAGCCATGATTTTTCAATCACCCGATCTGCAACATGCACAACAAATCACCAATACCCAGAACCCCCAAACTACAATACAACCTGCACAAAACCTTGTAATGTCCCAAATCATTACATGCATTGCCATGGCTTCCACTTTGCACCTGATCTACACAAACAAGGGTTATACTTATCCAGAGAGCTCACTCCTCCCTCAACCATAAATATGGCTCTGACACCAACTGTTAGGAATTTGTAGGTCTAATTAAACCAATTCCACATAACCCAATAGGAGAAACAAGATGCTGAAACAAACCATAATGCAAAGATCAAATGAACAAGCAACAAGGAACACAAGATGTACCCTAGGAAAACCCTTTGTAGGGAAAAACCCAGCCTCCAAAAGCATCCACGCTTAAATGTGTTATTCAACAATATGAAATTACAATACAATCCATGAGTCTCCATGAATACCCCTAAACCATCAAGCACCTCCAATGCAACCTCCATGTGTACAAGTATGAATCCACACATCACCTGCCATGCTTCACAATATGCACTTACAGGAGAGAGCTTAATACAATGACAGCCTCTCACAAACCTCTAATCCACCTACAATCAAATAGCCAACATTACCCAAACCACTAACTATGTGCTTGCTTTTATAGACTAAGCTCTCACAAATACAACTTGTGGTATTGGATAAAACCATGTGTCCCAAAAACCATGGTAACACAAAACCATTAACTTATAAAACCACTTGACCCCACATTTGACTATTGGTACTAACTTTTCCTAATAAATCAAATTATACAAATAATAATTAATTACTCTATGTGTCCCACACACATAAAATAACTAACCCAATGTTGCAATACAACTTATACAAGTGGTAACTGAATATAATAGTACAATATTATGCAAGGTGTACAACACCTATCCCAACAGATTTCGTTGTTGGCCAATAACTTCCTTAATGCGGATTCTTGGGACTCACCCAGTGGTGTGAACTTTCACCTTGGATTCGAGTTGAGCCATGGTCTTGGCTCCCGAGGGAATGCTTTGTTGGGTTTAACATTGTTTGCCTCTCCTTTGAGAGTAAGTATGGGTTGTTGCTTGGGAGCCGCCACCTTGGCATCAACTACTCCATCATTGATAACATTCTTATTCTTGGTCCAAAACTTTGATTTGTCAGTCGTGTAGTTGGAAGTAGGTGTGTCCTTATATAACTTGATTTGCCCATTGGCGATCATAGCTTTTTCGATAAACAATCCCATTTCAATGACTTTTGAAAATGAAGTAGGGCATTGTATTTGTATTTGATAGCTAAAATTGGTGTTGAGGTTATAAACAAACATCTCCATTAGTTGCTTCTCAGGTACATTGTAAGAGCACTTGCTTGCTAGTTGTCTCCATCTTTGTAGAAAGGTGGAGAATGATTTGCCACTCTTTTGCTTGGTGTTGCATAAATCAAGCATAGAGACTTTGTGTTCAATATTGTAAGAGAAGTGCATGATAAATTTGTTGACTAACTCATCAAAAGATTTGATGCCCGGTGGGAGCCGTGAAAACCACTCCATAGATTGACTACCTAGTGATCTAGGAAATAGTCTCATTAAGTAGGTCTCATTATGAGCTACTTCCATGCATGCTGCGTTGAATTCCCTAATGTGATCTCTAGGGTCCCCTTTCCCTTTGTATTTGTCAAATTTAGGAACTTCGAATCGGTAGGGAAATGGTGTCATGTTCAAACTTTTATCAAAGGGGTATGGTGCATTATCTTCCAAGGAGTAGGTTTTAGTGTTTGTACCCATTTTGAGATCTGACATTTGTTGCTTTAGACCCTCAAGTTCTTTTCTCATTTCTTCCATAGAAGCACTTTGGTCTATGGTTTTGTTTCCTTTATCCTCTACATTTGGGTCTAGGGTTTTCTTTCCCCTTTCATGATCATCCTCTACATTTTCTTAGATTGTGCTTATATCAAAATCAGCGAGGAGTTTAATTCCAAGACTAGCAAGATGATAGAAATACTTATGAGGGTCTACATGGAGCACTTTCTCTACTAAGCATTGGAATTTCCGATCTTGGATGCTTCCTTGATAGTTTTTGTTAGAGATTTCCTCATCACTATCATGAGGTGTGACGATGTGGTTGGATGATCCAGCCATTTCTAGTTGCTTTTTATATTGAGATCTAGTAAGAACCATTCAAGGTGACATGGGACAAGGTGGAATGGGACTAGAGATTTTGGCAAGATGCCTATGAAGACTATTAAGAATAGGATACTTATGACAAGATTTGGGCAAAGGACTTTCTTGATCAATGACTCCAAGTAAGACGGCCGATACAAGACGGTAGCCACTAGTAAGGGTACTCGATACCTATCTTACTATGTAGGGACTAGTCATGCACCAATACCTCTAGCAAAGTTCTATGACCTACTAGGTTTACTTGAATCCAAAGTGATATGAAAAAGAGGCCTATGCTGACCTGATATGGGATACTTTTGACTTTGGGACTAGAAAGACCTGATAGAAGGTGAATGGGACGACTAATGAAAGAGAGGTTTTGACTTGAAATGGATGGAAAACTGACTACAAGGTAAGACCTAATCTCTGAACCTGAAACTAGACTGAAATGGGTACTCAGAACTGGTAAAATTTTTCCCTCAAAAACTGTGCAAGTGCTCACTGTTGTGTATGCGCTGAAACAAATGCGTTGTAGAAAATGATATATGCACTGTAAGTCGCAGCAAATGCACTGTACTGGTAAAAGGTAAAAGAGATGAAATAGATAGTAAATGCGCTGTCAGTCTAAACAGATGCACCACAAGTCGACACAAATGCATTGGAACAGAGGACGGATGCGCCACTCTAGCTTTTCTCAATATTTTTACAATTTTTGGAAATTTTCTGATGTTTTTGGTACTTTGGTTGCAAGAAGGTTTCTCTGATCTGATTTTTTGAAATTATGGCAAGAGAACACAGCAAACACAAAGAATGTTTTTTATGGTTTTTTATTTTTTTGTGATTTTTTTTTACTCTATTTGGACTAAAAGGAAAAACAAGCACAAATCCTAGGCTTCAAATGGATAACAAGGGTTTTTGGCCACTAGAACAAAGGTTTTTAATGAAGGCAACCATTCGAGTGGTTATACATGCGGTAGCACTACTCTCTGTTATGGAGTCTCCCAGCCTGCAAGGGTTGCGTCTTGGAGGGTTTTGGGGGAGGTTGGTTGTCGGTATAACACAACTTCACTCATTGTTTAAAGCTTTTGCTCCAAACACAATTTATTTATAGTGGCTTGGAAGGGCTTGGCGTCTAGCCTATTACCACTTAGGGTCGTTCCTACTTGGATAAGCAGTATCTAAGAGCAGGCCCCTCTAAAGGAAAAACACATGCGAAAATGATATGTCTGGCATTTTGATCACCCAAGATAGGGGAGAGCATAGGCCTGGTATCATTTCCAAAACATAGTATATAGTGGTTCTTTTCCCCTAGTTAAAATGAAAAAAAACTAGATGAGCTATTTACTTGGGCAAGCACAGAACTTTGAAGTGATTAGCAAGATAGCAATGGTACAATTTTAACCAAGATAGCAATGATGAGTTCAATTTTATCCACGATAGCACGAGTTGTTAACTTTGAAGTGATGGCCAATCGAGATAGCAATGGTTCAGTTTTACCTAGATAGCAATGATGAGTTCAGTTTTATCCACGATAGCACGAGTTGTTAACTTTGAAGTGATGGTCAATTGAGATAGCAATGGTTCAGTTTTACCCAGATAGCAATGATGAGTTCAGTTTTATCCAGATAGCAATAACTTTGAAAAGATAGCAATAGCAATGATTCAATTACCACTTTCCTAGTTAAACTATGTAAGATTTTGCATGAGCCTCCATTTTACTTTCCCATTTAGAAATTGAAGTATGAGCTAACAAGTGCAACTATATGAATCTAAACCAGTACCTAGCTTGCAAAATAGATCAAGAGAGTTCCTGCAAAGATGTCAGTGTTAGCAAAATCTCCTAGAAAACCCTAAAATCACTACCTACAATAGATGCGCCACTTCAGAGACTGAATGCATAGAAATAGTCAATAGAAGCACCGTAATACATACGTGTTGCAACAGAGGATAAAAGTGCCAGAAAATGGTGTATAAGAACTGCAATAACAGATGTGCTGTCTCAGATGATAAAAGCACCGTAATAGTGTCTATATATGCCATAGAAATGAAAGTGCAGTAATAGTTAACGGATGCGCCTAAATAGAGAGTATATGCACTGCAGAAGTGTATGCGTCGTGACAGGTAACAGATGCATGTTTGAAAGTGATGGATGCACTGTTTCCTCATGTGTACGGCTTTCTAAAACACAAAAATTCAGTTTTTGGGTTAGATTTGGGGCTAGGCCCCATGGTGGGCACCAAAAATGTTAAGAGAAAATTGGATCAACAATGAATATGCAAATAATAATCAATATCAAGTTACCCAAAACTCAATGAAATGGTGAACTAAGGAAGATTTAATCAAATAAAGCAATGAACAACAAACAAAGCAAACCTCCTTAGATCGAAGCTTCCATTGATTGCCTATCTCAATCATCCTTGCATGTATGAAATGAGGCCCTCAGAGAGTGCACTTCCTTGGTATGCTTCAAGAATGTCAATTGAGAATGGTAGTGATAGTATCAAAATGAAGAGGAGCTTCACAACGATGATAGTAGTGCGTAGTGTGTAGTAGCGAATGTGATCACAAGCAATGAAGCAATTGGTGCCAAAGGCGACTGTATTTCCTACAGAGTAACGATACTTAAAGCTTGGATGATTGAAATGGAAGAATGAGGTTGAATTTATAGACTTGGGAAAAAGAAGATCAACGGTATAGAGAGAATGAGAAGATCACGATTGAGAACAGTTGAGGAATGTGCAACAAATAAGAAGAGGACATGTGTCTTGCTTTCTTCTGCATGAGAGGAATTGCTAAGAATAGAAGAATGAGTTAAAGCAATTAAAAGAATATAATAATCAGTTAAGTGATTTAAAACAAGAAGAAGGGATTTACATGAGAATAAGAAGATATTTTGCTTTATTAAATATTAGGAATATTTAATTGCATGTGCAAGAAGATTGAATTATATTTAGAGATAATTCAATTTAGAAGAAAAAGCAACTTAAATAAATAATTGATTTATTTAAATTTAGAGAAGATATTATTGGAAGAATTAGAAGATAAGAAAGAAAATTAAATAAATTTATTTAATTATTGTGCATGATTTTGGAAGAATAAATAAAATATTTGATTGTATTTTATTTTTGGAGATTGAAAGAATTTAAATAAATTTGATTTGATTTATTCAAATTTGGAAGAATGAATTTGATTTAATTAAATAATTGGGAATTATTTAATTGTTTGGAAGAATTGAATTAAATAAAGGATTTTATTTAATTGTTGGAAGAATATGAATCAAATAAATAAATTTATTTATTTATTTATTGATAGAGGAATAAAGATGGAATAAATATTAAGAATATTTATCTAGACTGAATCATGTCATTTTTAGGCATATACACTTCCCATTCAGAGATGTGTTGCTCCCGTGTGGTATGCCCAAGGTCAAAATTTAGTATCTTATACTGTTCTAAGGTTATTTCACCTTTTGCCTTCTCCTTTTGAGGTATGGCTAGGTTCAGCATCCTAGATCCATCTGGACCTCTTTGGATAGCTAACATTGTTCTAGCCTTTCTCTTTTCTTTTCTTGATGTTGTATTACCTAACAAGATTTTAATGTCAATTGGTACCAATTGTACCTCTTTCTTTTCCTTTCTTACCTCTCCTCCTAACCATGCAGGAATTTCTTTGGTGCCTTCTGCATTTTTAACTTCATCAATTACGTCTTCATGAGGTCCCTCTGTTTCAATCTCTCCTTGTTATTGTTGTTCTTGTTGATATTCTTGTTATTGTTGTTGTGAAATTTGTTGTTGAGCTAGAGGCTGCTATTCTTGAGGTGCTTCTTCTTGAACCATGGGATTGTCCTGTTGTTTGGACTCACCCTCATTTTCTTCTTCCTCTATTTCTGTGTCCCCTCCATCCTCAACTTCCTCTTCAGGACCTTCTCCTTTTGATGGTTCATTTTCCTAGTCCTCCTCTGTATGTATTTGCTCTATATTAGACATGTTTATATCTTCTGCTAGTTCTTCAATTTTACCCTTTTCAATATCTTTTGTTTGTGCTTCCTCTTCAGGCCTCTTGGTTACATCTTTTATTTTATCTGTATCCTCTATTTGTACCTATTCTGTATGTACAGGTGAACCTACCTTTGTATCATCTTTCTTTACTTCTTTTCCTTGTTCCTACATGTTTTCTATGTTCTTCTGTTCTTCGCTTTGTTCATTATACATATTCAACATATTCAAGACATCTACACCTGAAGTGTCATCTTTTGTTTCTTCTTCTGCTTGAGCATGTTTTTCTGTGATTATCTCCTTAGGTGTCTCTTTTTTCTTAGCTTCTTCAATTTTATGTACCTTCTCTAGCACATCTTTAATGATTTCTAGATGGACTAGGGTACCAAATGGATCCACTACTCATGTTTCTTCCTGTACCCTTTCTTCTTCATGTTCTGGGCTTTCTTCAATTTCCATTTCAGCCCGAGTGCTTTGTTCTTCCTCTTCACTTAGGAAATCACCAGACCCTTCCTCTATTTCAATCTCCTTTCCAGCATACATTCCTCTTTCTTTGCTTTCACTAGTATCGCTCCCAATGTGCACAGTCTCAGTGGTTTGCTTGGCTTCATGTGTTTCTGACTCTTGCAGCATTTCTCTAGTCAACTCTGTCTTCACTTGAACATATGTTTGTCTCTTTTCTGATGAAGTGGAGGCACTAGGTATATTACTCAACTTTTCACCTACTTGTTGTGCTCCTACTACCTCACTTGTTTTAGAAGTCCCACCTTTTGACAAGCTTATTGGGATTGCCTTTCTGACTTCTTGTCCTGCTACCTCCTTTAAAGTATATGCCTCCTCTGCACTAACCTCATGACTTACTGACTTTGTATCTACAAAAGTATCTAATGACACTACTACTATTATTCCCAATGCATAGGGATCCATTAGAGTAGTATTCTTATCTTGTTCAACAATCTTAGCCTCTACAACTTTTCTTTTCTTCTCATAAAAACATTGGAGATCCTCACTAGGTTCTTGTTTCCTCTTCCTCCCTTTCTTAGGATAGGTGATTTATTTTCCTTCATCTTTGAGTTCCTCAATTTTGTCTTTTAACCATGTCTTTGAAAACAATATAATTGGTTTGGACAATATGTCCAAAGATGTGTTCCAAGGTTGTGATCAATCAGGCTTTGTAATAGGAGCCAGCCTTGCCTCTGCATAACTGTGATGCAGTAGTTTATCATCTTCCTGAACCTCTGGGGGAATGTATATGTCACCCATGGACCTCATTTGTTCAATTGTTAATCTTTTATGGGCTCTTTTCCTCACTTCTTTATCATTCTTGCAATCAGACCAGAAATCTTTGATATGTATCTAATGCTTATACTTTTTGTCAATTGTGTTCTAGATCCTATGGAAAGGATCAAACTTTCTAGCTAAATCAAATTCTTCAAATCCATAGTATCTTAATTCTTGCTCTAAACATCCAACAACCTCCTCACTGTAATAGGAGTGTCTTCCAATGGCCCAAGGTAGCTTAAGGTTTTCTCTGCTAAACTTCCTTTTATACATTCTAAAGGCATTCAAATTTTGCCTTGAAAACTCCAACACAATCAATTTATCAGAAGGATACCAGGGTAGCATAAAAGGTTTTCCTTCAAATCCTTCAATCCTGATACAAGTAAAATGTGGAAATTGAATGTACCATGAACTGTGCAACCCAATTACATCTTCTGCATCCTTAGACAATCTTTTATCAAGTTCTTCCCTCAGAATTCTAACCATGTAGGTATAAAACACATCATTAACCAAAGCATACTTCTTCATGGCATTTTCTTCTTGTAAATCTAGGTAATGTTCATACACCAATTTCTATCCTAGAGCACTTCCTAAGGTCCCAACCCTTTCTATCCCATGTATGAAAGGTCTAATTTCTGCTGCACATGAATACAATACATATGAAGATAAATAGAAATGAAGTAATTTATGTTTCCTTAGCATGGTCTGTTTCCATATAGCTGTACTTATTATTTTGGCCCAGTGAATCTACCCTTGTTCCTTTTCTACTTTTCTCATGAACTCAATAACAGTAAACATCCAGGGATCACATTTAGTGCCCTCTCTCAATCCTACCAACCTACTCAGCATTGTGATCATCAAATAGATTTCCTCTTTGAAATATATTCTCATTAGATTTTTGTGTACCCTAGCTATAGCCTTGGGTTTATTTTCTAGGCTATACCAACTATGGAATATTTTACCTTTGCACTCCCTTTCATTGATTTGAAAATCCTCATTGTATTGATCAATGTCAATGTCTATCATTTTTTCATTGATTTCCAAACTGAATGTCCTTGCAATACCTTCTGTGGATAGATCAACAATGAGTCTGTCATAAAGCATTATCTTCTTGGTTGATAAATCATATAGAGTTACACAATCTAAACACAAATGTTTGGCCTCCATAGCTAGTGGGAAACCTGCAGCTTTGTACAACCCACTCTCCCATATACACTTCATATCCGGTGTAGCATCTATAGCTGTAATCTTTTGTAAAACATCGTTTGCATCATAATTTCCAATATTTGTATTTGTTCCCACTCCACTATAACTAATCAATGTCTAATATCCTCTGTGCAAGGGTAACTCTTCCTTTTCTATCTCCTTTCATGGTTTCCTCTCCTTTTTCACCTCGCCCCCTATATCTACCTTTTTCTGCTTTGGGGCGATCCTATAGAAAATGCATCTTTTAACTTTCTATTTTACCTTTTACCTAGGGTTTTACTATGAGTTTCCTTTTCTTTACCATTTTAACCCCACCCAGTTTGTCCTTTCTATTTTTTGACTTTCAAAATTGTTAATCCCTACCCAATTAATTAATAGTTAAAACAAGGATTTAACAAAGGCCTATGTTTTACTAAAATTAACACACATTTTTACCATTTGAAATGTAACGGTGCTTTGAGATAAATAACTGTATTTCTTTGACTACTTGACTTCAATCATTGACTTACTTTTATCATTTTGCTTTCGTCCAGCTACCATAATTCCTTTGCTCTAATGAGTTCTGTTCAAATCACTGTAACAACTCTTTCTTCTGCAATTTTAATTCTTAGCAGTGCAAATCTAAAAGCAAAATACGTTAAATTTACCCTAACTCTTGTTAAATTTTACTCTTTTTTTGAGTGTTAGATCGGCATTAATTACAACAATTAATGCGCCAAAACTTCGGCCTTCTATTTCAGTGTTTGCATTTTTTTAAACCTTTTTTTACTATTAGTTTAATTTCAGCATACATTGTTACATTTCTTTATATTTTCCTTTGTATGTTTCTTTTGTATCTTTTTAACATACAAACGCTCATGCAAGAAATAAAACTAACGTTTTTTTCCCTTTCCTCTTTTTTTGTACACGTATCTTTGCTTTGTATATCACCTTTTGTATGTTATCTTGTATAAGCACATATACAAACCTCCTATACAAACCCTCTCTTTACCTTTATCTTCCGCGATGCCTTTAATTTCTTTGTATATCAGGTATGTATATCATAAACATACAAATGCTCCAAACATACAAAGGCTTTTCTATATTTAACTTCTTTTTTGCATCCGGCTTGTATCTCTTGTTTGCGTCTTTTCTTGTACATCAGCTTGTATATCGAATATATACATTATTATTATACAAGCCCGATATGCAAATAGTGGGACCTACTTTACTTTTCACTTGTATTCCATGCTACAACCATACTTGTATCAATCTCTTAGATACAAGCCTAGATACATACAAACTCAATTGTATCTCCTTTTCAGACTTCTCATTTTATAAACCGCAGTTCATTTACTTTCCAACTCCAAAATGCATCTTTTAATATACATTAAGTTATGATGCATCATTTTAACTAGATTTTAATTTTCTTTGAGTTTCGCATTGTATGTATACCAAAATGTATAATCTGAAGCATGAAACATACCACGACAAAAACAATTTTAATACTCTTTTTGATCCCGTGACATGTATATAATGTTGTATATCACCTTGTATATTTTCTTCTACCAAATATACAAACCTAAAATACATCCGTCAGACTTTAACTGATTATTCATTTTAACTCTGAACTCTGTCGGGTCCAACTTGTATGTAAAGATAAAGCGTTAGTGAAATGTATACGAGTATAATGATGTAATAAACCTGATAACTCTTCTATGTGACTAACACAATGACCTGACATACAAATGACTTTGTATATGCAACATACAAACCCTCCCATAATGCATTTACCAAAAACACACATATCTTGCAAAATATTGGGAATTTTAAGATGATTCAAAAAGCAACCCTTACTCATTTTTTACAAGGAATTCACCTATACTTAGCTCTAGTACTTAATGCCATTTTTCTTTATTTTCAACAAGGTTTGTAACACTTCACTTCCTTTTCTATTTTACCACCACATAGACCCACACATAAGCTAAAAGCCACAGCCACAACCACAACAGGGGTCCTCATTTTGCTGAGAAGTAAAATGGGGCATGTTGTGAGCATCACAACAAATAGAAACCAAACAAAACAATTAAATTAAAACCATTAAAGAAAACTAAATGAAATAAATTCATAACTTCAAACTATCTTTTCTGCAAATCATTACTTAACTTGAGACCTAATGTATTCTATAAGGTGCACGAATTTTCCCTTTTTAGTTTAAGTGGGTGCACGTGATTAATAATCCTCATCTTGAAAATTAGTTGAATGAACCAGTGACTAATATTAACCTACATAGTTGATGTCATTCCCTCATAGCCAACCAGATAGAGCCTTACTGCCAGCAGGCATCTATAGCCTCGACAAGGTTATCATTACAATTCTCCTAAGTAGAGCCCCACTGCCAGCAAGCGTCTATAGCCCCGGTAGAGTTACTCAGATGGCTTAATCTAGATTTTTAGTAAAATCCACTTTATTCATTTATTTATTTTATATTTTGTGTAAGATAAAGACTTTATAATATATCCCATTGGTAACTTCATGATGTAAGGAATTATCAATTGCTAAAATTAAGCTGAGAATTGTAATGGTAGCAAGGGTGACCTCTGATTTTTCACCTAATATCTACACTGGTATGTTCAACAAACCCAAGGATTTTAGGTGTGCCATTGTGAGAAACTTCCCTTGAATACTCAACCCACAGTTATTGAATACAAAACTTCACAAGCCAAACAACTTTCTACATTCATGACAGTCACAACAAGTTATGCATAAATTTCAAATAATTAACCTGAATGTTCTAAATTTCTTATTGTTTTCAATGGTTGTTAATTTGCTCCTATATACTTTAAAACAAAACAAACATCCCTACCAGGGCAAGACAACACACAGACCAACACAACAAAACCAAAAACAAAACAAGGCAACAACAAACAAAACAAAACTATACACCATTTACACTATGCTATAGAACATCTCGAATACCCTCACCTCAAGCCTAAAAGTAATGTTTCAAATGTTGGCCATTAGTAGGAAATGGTACATCTTCTCTAGTCAAGGTCTTGAGCCTAAAAGTATTATCTCCTATTATTTTTGTGACCTGTAATGGACCCAACCATAATTTGTCGAATTTTCCATGATTTCCTTTATTTTCATGTGCTTTATCCCAACACAGCACTAATTTTGATATTCTAAAGGTTTTGACTCTAGCTCTTTTATCAAACCATCTTTTAACCACTACCGGATGTTTAGCAAATTTCTCAATAGCTTGATCTCTTTTCTCATCTAATTGTAACATTTGGATTATTCTGGCTTCCCTGTGATCATCAAAGCCTAGATATTCATTAGCAAACTGCCAGATAGGTATTCTTAAATTCACTGGAAGTATGAGATCAATCC
Organism: Cunninghamia lanceolata; assembly: GCA_027924645.1. Taxonomy (NCBI): domain Eukaryota; kingdom Viridiplantae; phylum Streptophyta; class Pinopsida; order Cupressales; family Cupressaceae; genus Cunninghamia; species Cunninghamia lanceolata. The sequence continues at coordinate 9,472,915 of BSBN01000112.1, read as the reverse complement.
CATAAACTAGGTGATAAGGTGCATTTCCTAAGGCTAATTTAACCTTAGTCCTATCTACCCACAGCGCATATTTAGCAATGTGTTCCATTCTCTAGGATTCTTTTCAATTAGCTTCTTGATTGTATAAAATCTTATTTGTAGACTCAGCTAATCCATTCCCCTGAGGATAATAATTTGAAGAAAACTTTAAAACTATCCCATATTCAAAAGTCCATTTAGAAAATTTCAAAGAAGAAAATGCAGGGCCATTATCACATACCAACGAATATGGAGCTCCAAACCTCATTATGATGTTTTTTTCAAGGAATTTGATAACCACCTCAGTAGTAGAGAACTTGCAACATGTGGCTTCAGTCCACCTTGTACAATAGTCAGTTACTATCAGTATAAACTTATGTCCTATAGATGATGGAGGATTTATAACTCCAATGAAATCCAAGCCCCACTGTGCAAATGGCCTAGACTCAATCACTAGTTGTAATGGATTAGCCTGATTCCTTCCTTTGTCTACTATAGTTTGACAGGTGTGACAAATTCTAATATGACTCTCTGTATCTTTAAACATTGTAGGCCAATAGTATCCTACTCTCAATATCTTATTCATGGTAGCTAGATGAGAACCATGAGCAGTTCCATACTTATCATGCAACTCTGACAATACCTTATCTGCTTCAATGCTATTTAAACATCTTAAATATATGCCTTCATGGTTCTTCTTGAATAGGAGACCTCCTTGTACCATGTACCTCTGTGCTTTAATCTTGAAAGCTCTCTTCTAAGAAGATTTCATCTTACTTGGGTATTTCCCTAATATCAAAAAAAGTATTTAAATCATCATACCAGCTTGATGCATTATTAGAATTTAATACATACTGTTGCTTCACCAAGTTTGGATCTGTGTTTGTTATGGTCTACAATAATGCTTGTCCTCTGACCAGTTTCATTAGAATAATCTCCATATCAAACTCTTGTAATGTTGTAATCCATTTGGCTCTTTTCTCTCCAGGCCCATTCTGCATCAGCAGCGTCTTCACAGCTGCATCTGGTACTATGGCCTTAACTTGACTTTGTAAGATGTAATGTCTAAACTTTTTCATTGTTCTTACTAGTGCTAATGCTTGTCTTTCTATATCAAGATATTTCAATTGTGCATCTTTCATAGGTGCACTCATAAAAGGTATGGGCTTTTCTTCATTGTCTTCTCGTTTTTGTGTCAAAGCAGCTACAACTAAATGTGAAAATGTAAAAGAATATATGTAAAATGGCTTTGTGTAATCTAGACTTGCTAATACAGGAGCATCAGAAATGGCTTTCTTAATATCCTTAAATGCAGCTTTGGCTACTAGTGTCCATTATATCTTTGCATCCTTCTTAAGCATGACGTTCAATGGTTGCACAATTTCTACAAATCCTGTAATAAACTTCCTGACAAAATTAATCTTACCAAAAAAAGACTTTAATTCTTTCTTATTGTTTGGTAATTGTAATTTCTTTATTCCTTCTACTCTATCAGGATCAATAGATATCCCATTCTTAGAAATGACATGTCCCAATAATTTTCCTTCAGTTACACCAAATGAACATTTCTTTGGGTTGAGAGAAATTCTGTACCTTTCACATCTTTTAAGTACTCTTCTCAAATCTTCAGCATGAGTGGATGCATCCTTAGAATAAATAATTAAATCGTCCATGTAAATAGCAATGCATTTACCTGATAATCCATGAAATGCAATGTCCATGGCTCGCTGAAAAGTAGCACTTGCATTGATTAGACCAAAAGGCATCCTTCTATATGCATAATTTCCCCACTTGCAAGTAAAAGTAGTCTTCAACCTATCTTCTTTATCAACTAAGACTTGGTTATATCCTGAAAATCCATCTAAAAAAGACATCATCTTAGCCCCATTCACTACTTGCAACACTTCATCTATTGGAGGCAAGGGATAATTATCTTTTTTAGAGGCCTTGTTCAAATTTCTAAAGTCTACACATAACCTAATGCCTCCACTTTTGTTTCTCACAGGCACTAAATTAGCTACCCAAGTTGAATTTCTAACTGGGAAGATTATCCTAGCAGACATCAATTTTTTAACTTCTTCAAAGATTAAAGGTTCTAAAATAACATTCACAGGTCTTTGTTTCTACCTAAATGGTTTAACATCTAGTTTCAAGGGTATTACATGCGTTATGATGGACATATCATATGTTTTCAAATCTTCATATGTCCTTGCTATGACATGTTTGTATTCTTCAAGAACATCCACAATTTCTTTTCTTAATTCCTCAGAGAAAGCCTTTCCAATCAATACATTTTGTGGACTTTGCTCTATTCCTAAGTTATATGGATCACATTTACCCCCTTCAGTTTTGGGTAAATCCTTCTATCTTACTACCCCATCAAAGTCAAAGATCTGTTCTAACTTAATTACTCCCTTAGGTAAGAAATTGCTTTTCAAGTTGATTATGTCTTCTTCATCCCAAGACACATCAGGCCTTTCCTATTCATCAATGATTTGAGCTTCAAACACCTCATTACAAGTTAGAAAATCAACAATTTGCTGATCTCCCTCAAATACCTGAAAATGAGTAACATTATCTGGTATACTAGGAACATTTACTAGTTCAACAGTAAATCACTTCAAACTTGATAGTGTTAAGGGTTCCAAAGTGCTAGTAGCAACTGCTAATGCATCTAGCCTATGATTCAATTCCCTAGGAATATGTTCTATGTTAAAGGCATCAAATGAATCAATTAAATCCCACATCCTATGCCTATAACATACCATCTTCTTATAATTGCATGCATACAACTTTCTTACCTGTCTGACCACTAACTCTGAATTTGAAAACACTTTGATCACTTTCACCTTTTTTTGATAGCCATAACAAGTCCATAGATCAAAGCTTCATATTTTGCTACATTATTAGTGCAAGGAAATTGTAGCCTATATGCTGCTAAAAATGGCTTACCCTTAGGATCCATGAGTTCCATGCCTGCACCTGCACCTTGTTTAGATTTAGACCCATCACATTTCAGTGTCCATGTGCCCTCTTTATTCTTTTGACCTTTTATTTTGGCATGCTTTGCCTTTTCTATTACATGTGAGGTACTATATGGTTTCTTCATGTGCACTTCATTTTGACCTACTTGCATATTTATACTTTCAGTTTCTAAATCAAAATGATAGACACTTGTGTCTTTTGTTTCTTTTCCTAAATCTAGAATTAGCACCTTCATACTATCCTGAAAGTATTTCTTTGGTTGATTAGGATTAACTTTTCCTTCCTGTAGTTTCATCTTCTTTGTGCACTTTATATATTGATATTCAATAATGTCTTTGCACATTCCACAATTCTCTTTAGAATGTGGCTTATTATGGACTCTGCACATACCTTTACATAACTTGCACTGAACTAGAATATTTTGTTCAATGTACCTTTCCATTTCTTGTCTAATGATCTGACCAAAACTATTTATTGCATTATCTTCCTCATTAGAAGAATTTTCATTAGACTCAATGAACAGTACTATTTCTTCATTGACATGTTTTTCTTTAAAATTGAGCATCAGGATTTCCTCAATTTGCACTCCCTTGTTAGTAACTCTATAAACACCAGGTTCAACTGACGCATACAATATCTCATTAGTCTTGTATTATGTAATCATGTGTTTCATCCTGGGTTTCGCTTCTATCCTGATCTGATTTGGAACACCTCTCCAAGGTAACCACATGTGTGAAAAGTTAGTGGCCATATATCCATTCAATGTTTTGGACCAGTCTCTACTCAACAACATCCCATAATTCTTAAGTATATCTACTACCTAACTGTCAATGAACTAACTTACCCTAGGATCTGAGGTTAACTGCATTTGAGTATGCATCAATTCCCCTATCACACTAACCTCAGTTTTATACAATTGTGTAACAACTTTAGCAAATTTAGTGGGAGTCAGCCCTAAAGTTTTGCATATCCCTAAAGGCATTACGTTAGCTGATGCACCAGAATCTACCATGCAATTATGTATGTTCTTTCCACACATCCTAATAGTTAACAATAAAGGAGGAGCTTCCTTCTTATCAGCATACATGACCACATTAGTATTGGAAGGTTGTTCAATTTTCTTACTCTTTTCCTTAGGCTATGAATATTTACTAGGAACATTCACATCAGCATTTCTGACCCCTGAAATTTTCAATAATTCACACAGAGGTATACTGACCTTGATTTTCTTTATCTCTTCTGACAAGTAACTCATTAACCTCATTGTTTCTACTATCTCTATTTTACCTGTTTGGACTTTTGGTGCTACTGTTCCACTGTTCACATGATGATTGGCCTTCAGTATAGTAGGATTATTGCTAGCATATTGATCAGGAGTATTGAAATTATTAGGAGGAGTGGAAGTAGTGAAAGGACCTCCTGGCCTAGTGTTATTTCTCCAATTGTAGGTATGATTTTTGTTTGACTATTGAAAAGCTTGTACCTCTTCTGTTTCATATAACACTTCATTTTCAATTTCTAAGGGAAACTGAAAAGCATTCAATACTAAAGCTAATTCAAGATATAGGTTTTCACAAAAGTAAGGTTCATCTTCAAACAATTGATTTTCTTCCTCCCTAGTGGCAAAGGTAAAAGTCTCTAAGACTAAAGTAGTCTCATATCCTGAGGGCACTATTTCATTACCTTTGGGAGTGAGAAACTCAGAAGTGGGAGCCTGTACATCTACATTGAAAATACTTGTTGCCAAATGAAACTGAGGGTAGTCTAATTCAGCATGAGCACTGGTATTATGAATTTTGCACCAATTCTTTAATGCTACATTAGCCATTTGAATTTTAGTTGTTTGCTTTGTCTCCTGATTATCCAAATTCTCAAATGGAGAAGCTAGAGTGCCATTATTTGGCCCTGTGTTCCATGTCTTAGGTGGCCTTGGCTGATTCTGATTCCTATTGTTATTACCCCAGGTTTTGTTATTCTGATTCCTATTGTTATTACCCCTCTAAGCCTAGAAATAATGCTTGAGGAATTGCCCATTGACTGGAAAAGGGACATCCTCGCCTATTAAAATTTTGCATTACTTGTCCCTGATTATGATTTTGACTCTGACTGTAATTCTGACCTTGATTAGAACCTTGACCCTGATTATAATTATGGTTATGATTTTGGTTATGATTCTAGTTGTATCCTTGATAATTTCTACCATAGACATTTTCATTTCTTAGTTGTGTCATTTCAGTGGTCAATCTTCTTTAATGTACATTAATCTCCTTGATTTCTTCCCTATCCTCTTGTGCCTTTGCCACAAATGTATCTTGAGGAGGCTGGAAGAAAGACTGACCATTACTCTGATTGTTATTGGTAGTGTTACCAGTATAAGGGACTATAGCCTAGATTGGGGCAGGATTATACACAGGTGTGTATGTAGGGACTAGATTCAACAATGGAATATTATGTGTAGGGACTCCATTCCATGATTGTGTTTGACTTTGTATCCCAAGGTTTCCTCCATTAAGAAATGGATTATAAGTTGTTTGTCTCATCTCCTAGTTTAGTGAGGCTGCCTCCTTATAAGCTTTGGATATTGTATCTATGTCAACCTTTCTTTTGACAAACATAGCAGTTAATGGATCAAGGGCGACATAATACATGGCTAATAATGCATCTGCATTCACTGTGTAAGGAGCCATTAACCTAGAATAAGCCTTTTGAAACCTATCATTAAAATTATCAATCAGTTCTCCTTCACCTCTTTTAATTGCAGCCAATTTATGATATAAGGTGGAAGGATCAATTGGTCCTCTAAACCTAGACAAAAATGCTTCCTCCATAAGTGCCCAAGAAGAAAAGTATCCATTAGGCAAGTTAACATACCAGTTAGAATCCTGCTCATTGAAGGTGTAAGGAAACAACATACACACTACATCTTCATACTCTAACCTAGCTATAAAGTATGCCTCTTTGAATATCCTAATGTGATCTTCTGGATCCTGGTGCAATTGATATTTAGGACATATCTTTCAAGATTCTTTGGCATTTCATGATAATCCTTCAAGAGAATTAGGTTTATTTTGTGAATTTTAACTTTTGTTATGAATGTGTAAAAACAATCATCAATAGGAACCAAAGGTATTTCCTTTTTGTTCAGATATCGGGTATTATGACATGTCCATATGGACTAGTCAACATACCACATGTCATCTTATTATTAGTTCTTGGAAATCTATGTGTCATGGGTTCTGAGGGTAGATATGCGGGTATTAAGAAATATCTGGGTGGTTAGTTATGCAAAATGTCCCCCCTCTTCCAAAGATGATGGTGATGTCACCATCTCAAATGATATTATGGATTGGTTATAATGTGATGTCATCATCACATTAGCAAAAATCAGTGCACTAAGTTAATGTGCAGGATATTGAGATCTATCAACTATAGTTGAAAAGTCAATCAGGCATATCACCTAGATGACCACGTGGCATCTGTGTGTAGCCTTGCACAGAATTGGCATCTTAGGGAATGTTTCCCCCGGGGAAGCGAGGAACAGTCATGTTGAGTAGAAATTGGATATTAATGAATATCTGGGATCTAAAGTAATACGGTGACCTCCCTATGTCAAATGTTTGGCTAGTGTCATCATCCTATTGGAATCTCTTTAGAATTGTTTGAGATGATGTCACGGTCGTGCTAACAAATATCTGCATACTAAGTTAATGTGCAGGTGTGTATTGTTGAAATATTATGTTTGGTCTCTGGGTGCCTGGGGGACGTCATTGTTAGACTGTTACTTCCTTGTGATGATATTGAATGAATTTACTAGGATGTTAGCTAATGTATAGGATATTAAGAGATATCCAAGTTCTTAGGATTTACATTGTATTTGGGTAAGTCTGCATATTGGTGAATATCAGGGATATTAGGATGAATGCGTACCCTTGCAGAATGTGCATGCATTTTTATTGTTTATGACCCCCCGACTTCAAATTTGACATCTGCACATTAGCGTATATGAGGACATTGGGTGTTACTTCATTAAAACTCATGATCAGGATATTAACAAATATCCAAGACATTAAGTAATGTAATGACCCTCCCCTTTGACTATTTGATGAAACTTTGACCAGGAATAACTTCTCACTTTTAGGGAATTTTCGGGTGAACCAAAAGGCAAACCTGTTTAAAAGTTTGCATTCTTTTTCTTGACAAGGTTTGTGATAACAAAAATTGACTTTAAAAATTAACCTCTCTTTTTGAGGTCCTGATATGCACAGGATGGCATCTTGACATGCATCTGTTATTAACTCTTTTTACCATACCACCCAAACAAAGGGAACATATACGCAAGCAAAAATTTGGGTCTTTATTTTTTTGGGGAAAAATGGGGCATGTTGTGTAACTACACAAGTTGCCACCAAAGAAAACAACAAAAATCAAATAATTCAAGGGATAAGGACGAATTAGAACCTAATGTTCCAACTCTTATCAAGTAAACACTATGATCTTTCTGAATGATATCATGTTCATCAATATAACAATGCTAAAAATAGATCAGGTGTGTGCAAGTGATTTATATCCCTCATCTTGAAGATAAGTTGAAAACACTAGTGACTAGTGTTAAGCTACATAGTTTGGTTTATCCCTCATAGCTAACCTAGATAGAGCCTTGCTACCAGCAGGCATCTAGAGCCCCGACAAGGTTATTGTTACAATTCCCGTAAGTAAAGCCCCACTGCTAGCAAGTGTCTATAGCCCCAGTAGAGTTACTTAGATGGCCTAACTATCTTTTTAGATATTTAATATATTTCTTTCTTTTGTATTAGTATTCATAAGATGTCATCGTGTAAGTAAAATTTGCAAGGTGTGATCACTTGCTGTTTAGGTTGAGAATTGCAATGGTAGCAAGTGTAACCTTTAGATTTTTCACTTAACACCTGCACTGGTATGTTCAACAAACCCAAGGATGTTAGGTTAGTCATGTGAGGATTTCCTTGAACAAGAAAATGTGTCACTGATGAACTGGATATCACAGACCTGATCAAGAACATCTACCCAACCTGAGTTGCAACCTATATAAGAATTTGTTTTCATTTCTTGAATTCTAACAATGTGAGTGGTTTTCTAAAGTGAAAAGGTACCTCATCTTGCCAGAGAAAAATAAGGACTCAACAACATGTAGAGAAAAACACACACGTAAAAATAACTATAAAAACAACTATACAAGATCTACATATGATACAATTTCATGATGTGACCCCTCTAAGCCTAGAAATAATGCTTGAGGAATTACCCATTGACTGGAAAAGGGACATCCTCGCCTATTAAAATTTTAAGTCTATAGGTGCTGTCACCTAGGATTTTTGAGATCTGGAAGGGACCTATCCAAATTTTGTCAAATTTTCCATGGCCACCTTTCCTTTCATGTTCTTTGTCCCATGATAGGACTAAATCTGATATTCTAAAGGCTTTTAATTTAGCTCTCTTATTAAACCAAAGTTTGATAATAGCCTAATGTTTGGAGAATTGGTAAATCACCTTGTCTCTCTTCTCTTCTAGGTGCATGATTTGAAGTAACCTGACTTCTTGCTTGTTATCGATACATAGATATTCGTATGCAAACTACAGGGTAGGGATTTTGAGGTTGACGGGGAGGATAAGATCCACCCCATAAACTATATGGTAAGGAGAATTTCCCAAGGTAGTTTTCATTCTAGTTCTATCTACCCACAGGGCGTATTTAAGAAGTGTATTCCATTCCCTAGGATTCTTTTCAATCAACTTCTTTATGATGTTCAATAAGGTCTTATTGGTTGACACTGCTAAGCCATTACCTTGGGGATAATAATTTGAAGAGAACTTTATGATCACCCCGTGGTCAAAATCCCAACTAGATAATTTTAAAGATGCAAATACTAGTCCATTATCACATAGAAGAGCATAAGGAACTCCACACCTGGTTATAATATTGCTTTCTAATAATTTGATCACATCCTCCGCAATACAAGTCTTGCTGTTAACTGCTTCAATCCACCTAGTATAGTAATCTATGATTGTTAATACATACCTATGTCTTGATGAAGATGGAGGATTGATGGGACCGATGAAGTCCATGCCCCACTGTACAAATGGGCGCATCTCTATGACAATTTGTAGGGGCTCAGCAACATGTCTTTCTCTACTAGAGGTAGTCTGGGAAGTGTGGCAGAATTTGATGTGATTAGTGGTGTCTTGAAAAGTCATTGGCCAATAATATCTTGCTCTCAGCATAGCATGTGTAGTAGCCACGTGCAATCCATGTGCTGCTTCAAATTTACCATGTAACTCTGTGAGAATTTTTTCATCCTCTGGCTTGTCCAAGCCCCTAAGATATATCCCTTCATAGTCTCTCTTGAAGAGGACCCCTCCTTTGATCATGTATTTCTATGTTTTAATCTTCAGGGCTCTCCTTTGAGAGGCTTGCATTTTAGGGGGACATCTCCCGGTAATCAAGATGTGCCTAATATCTGAATACCAATCACAATTTCCTTTTATGTCTACAACATATTGCTGACTTATCAAGTTTGGGTCAATTTCAGAAATCATCTGGCTTAGGGCTTGTCATTTAATTAGCTTCATGGGGTTGATGTCCATATCATATTCTTGGAGCACTATTATCCATTTTGTTCTCTTCTCTCCAAGCTCATTTTACATCAGGAGCATCTTGACTACTACATCAGGTACAACAACAATTATCTTGCTTCTCAAGATGTAGTGCCTGAATTTATTCACTGCTCTGACCAAAGCAAGGGCTTGCCTTTCAACATCCATATACATGAGCTCTACATCTCTAAATGGAGAACTCATGAAAGTTATGGGTTTCTATTCCTTTTCTTCACTCTTCTATGTTAGGACTGTTGCACAAGTATGCTCTGAAGCAAATAAATAAACGTAAAAATCTCTTGGGCAATCTGGGCTTACCAAGATAGGTACATTCAATATGGCCTTCTTGATATATTCAAATGTAGCTTTTTCCTCAGGTGTTCATTCTATTTTGGAATCCTTTTTGAGCATTGCATTGAGTGGCCTGACAACTTCTGCAAATCCTGATATGAATTTCCTCACAAAATTAATCTTCCCAAAATAATATTTTAACTCCTTTTACTCCCTGGAAGTTGTAATTTCATTATGGAATCCACCTTGGCAGGGTCAATGGTGATCCCATTTTCTGATATTACATGACCAAGCAACTTACCTATGGTCACTCCAAATATGCATTTCTTTGGGTTTAGTGAGATATCGTACTGCTCACACTTCTTAAGTACCTTTTTGAGGTCTTCTATGTGATCACCTCTCTTCTTTGAGAAGACCTTCAGGCCATCCATGTATATGACTATGCATTTGCCAACTAAGCCCCTAAATGCTATGTCCATTGCATGTTGAAATGTGGCTCCAACATTGATCAGGCCAAAGGGCATGTGTCTATAAGAAAATATCCCCCACTTGGTGGTGAATGTTGTCTTTAGTCTATCTACTTTATCTACCATCACCTGGTTGTACCCTAAAAAACCATCCAGGAAGGATGTCATTTGATCTCCATTCACTATCTATAAAACTTCATCTAATGAGGGAAGAGGATAATTATCATTTTCTGAGGCTCTATTTAAATTCCTGAAGTCTACACATAGATGTATGTCTCCATTCTTTTTCCTAACTAGGACTAGATTGGCTACCCATGTTGAGTGCCTGACAGGAAATATGATCCTTACATTCAATAACTTTTTGACTTCTTCAAAGATAATAGGTTCCAGCAATGCATTGACTGGCCTCTGTTTTTGCCTGAATGGCTTGGTATCTAGCTTCAATGGGATAGTGTGGGTGATAATTGATGTATCATATGTTTTTAGTTCATAATAGGTCTAAGAAATGATATGGATATAATCTTTCAATGCCTGAGTTATCCTTTCCTTCTCTTCTTTAGAACAAACCTTACCACTCAGGAACTTTCTTATGTCCTCACCCTATCCTATGTTGACAGGTGAATATTCTCCTCCATCTGTCTTGGGGAGGTCTTTTTGTTTTATCATATTATCCAAGTCAAAAGTTCTTTCAAGCTTAATCATTCCTTTAGGGATTTTATTACATGGTAAGTCTATGATTTCTTCTTCTTCCCAAACATGATCTTCTATGTTCTTCTCATCTAAGATCTGTGCTTCGAATATATCCCTATTTGCTATAAAATCTATGATATGTTGGTCATCTTCAAACAATTGAAAATTTGTTACATAATCAAGTATGTACGGTACTGATACCAATTCTACTAAAAATCTCCTCATTCTAGAGATGGATAGAGGTTCCATTGTGCTGGTAGCTTGTGCCAGTGCATCAGCTCTATGATTTTGTTCTCTGGGAACATGTGTGATGTTGAATGCATCAAATTGTTCTATTAAATCCCAAACTCTATGCCTGTGATTTGACAACTTTTATAGTTGCATATGTAGATACTCTTGACTTGTTTTACCAATAATTCTAAGTCTCCATAGACATACAAAATCTTAACTTTCTTCTTAAGAGCAAACAACAACCCATGGATCAAGGCTTCGTACTTAGCCACATTATTAGTGCAAGGGAATTGTAATCGGTATGCTACTAGGAATGACCTCCCTAATGGGTCAATGAGGTCAAACCTACTCCAACTCCCTGTTTAGATTTAGAACCATCAAACCTTAGAATCCATTGCTTATCATCTATTAAAGTTTTGTCAGGGCCTTCACTTTTCCTTTTGACACATTGAGCTGCACTTGAAGATATCCATTTTAACTTTTGAGGTTTCGTCTTTATCACCTCTAGTGAATTTTATGGGAATAAAATATCTTCTTTAATCTTCATCTTGATGTTATTATCTCTATCCTCAAGATATGTTGCATTCCCATTTCTTCCATCTTAAGGAATATCCTCGATATCATGTAGTTTGTCTCTAGAGCACAGCTTCTCTTCCTTATTCAATATATGTAATCATAGAGCACATGTTTTTTTTGGATGTGGTGTCTCATGGAGTCTACACTAGCCTTCAATCAATGCATGATGTGAAGGAACTCCTTGTAAAACATGTCTCTAGATCTGTTTAGATAGAAACTCCTCAAATTGAGTTAGGTGACTTCCTCTATCTCCATCTGATAACTCATAGTTAGACTCAATAAGGCAGTCGGTTCCTGGGGTGACAACATTTTTCTCCTTGTCATAGGGATGTACCTTGTCACATACTAAGATCTCTTTTAAATGGTGTATGCAGACATTATCCTAATGTATTGTCTAATCATGCTCTCTTGCATCTAAAGAAAACACATGAGAATCAATATCATCATCATTAGATACTTCACTTACCTTGGCTGATGATCATACAAATTCACTACACATTCTCTCCAATTCAATCATATCCAGACATGCTTCACAATTCCTCTCTGAATGTGGTTCATCATGTAATCTGCACCATCCAGATATCAGGATATCTTCAATAGATGTGCTCAGTAACTAGCATTTCTACATTTCTCTGGATAGGAATTTTTCAAACTCCTTGAAGTGATTTATTTCCTCTTCATTAGTTGAACAATAATCAGACTCAAAGATCATCCTGTCCTCTTTGTCACTATTTTCATGTGTATGCATGTTGCACATCAGGAGTTCTTTGATTCTAACAGTTTGAGGTCTTATAGCATAAACTCCTTGTTGGAATTAGACCGGACAACTGAGAGGGGGGGGATGAATCAATTGTCACACAAAATAAACCTTTTATGCTTTTAACCTCCTTTATTAACTTACTATCAGATTAATGATGTAAAAATTAAAGCATGGATCAACAACATATGAGTAAGAACATAAGCAACACACTTGACACAAAGATTTTGACGTGGAAACCCAGTTAAGGGAAAAACCACGGTGGGGGTTAACCCACAAAGAGTTTTACCCTGTTAAAAGTACTTTAGAAAAATAGAAGGCACATGCCTTTGGGCACACTACCTAGAGCTTATTGCTCAAAAGAGAGGCTCACTACCTACAGAATCTATTTTAGAATAGAAAGAATTAACTGAGAAAAAGATCTACTTCATGCTTGGTTTAGTTTCATTGAATGCTCACAAAACTTCTACTCTACCCAGATACTTCTTCTCTAACTCTTTATTAAAATAACTCTTGTTCTTCTACTTCTCCTCTTCTCTACTTTGCCTTTTGATCCTTTCTTCAGATTATACTATTTTTGTATAAGGATGATTTTCCACAACTCATCAACAAGTATTTATACACTTCATCAGCCTTAGAATGAACATCAAGGTCAACACTACAAACATTTGACTTAATATGAATCACTAAGCTATCATCTAAACATAACTGGAACTCAAATCTTCATTAATTAACATGCCATGCTCCATAGAAATACTCTTAGATCATCCGCAACATGCTTGAATCATCTGGTCGGCCAAGACTGGGAAGAACAACAACACCAAGAATGAAATCTTTATTGACAAGCTCAAACTTCAATGCAGACCTCCAACATATCAGTCATTCAATTCAGAGACTTCCACAAGTACATTGATTTCAATAAAAACATCCACATTCCTCTAAATCATCAGAATCACTTGCATCTTCCTTTGGAACCTCAAGAACATTGCCTACCGTGACTGCCACTTTAGAAAGATTGTTTGCAGACCTCCAAACTACAAACCACTTGAATGGATGATACACACTAACTTCCCAAATATGCCTCCAGATCCACAGAGCATCATTTGACATATCTAGAACAATCCGGACCTCTTTCTTGTTGCTCTGTCTCTTTTGAACATTGCAAAACCAGTTCTACTTAGATGGCCATAGCTTCTTCAAATCTTCATGTGAACCCTTCAAAGCTTAACTGGAGCTTCTTCAAACAATCCTCTCCTCAGCCATATGGTCCGCATATATTGATCGTTATTAATTTTTTCACTATCCTCAACAATCTAGTATTCTACATAGGCAGCAAAAATAGGATACAATTGACATCAATGACAACACCAATTAGGCACATATTTGTAGCAATCTCCCCTTTGTCATTGATGGAAACATATGATATGAAAAATTGATTTGACCATCAAGACAAGACTTTCTTGCCCTTTCTCTTATCACTTCTACAATCACTTCCTTCATTGCTCCTCCTTTCATCAGCAACTAATTTTTCACATGAACTTTTCTCCCCCTTTGACATCAATGGCAAAGGGCACATATTTGTAGTCTTATATATATATATATATATATTTGTTTCAGAACAAACTCAAAAATTACATGCAGACTACTCCCCCTAAGTAGTGCCTCCTTGACATCAATCTGGATCACAAGATGTGACTGTGAATTCTACCAGACTGATGCGCTCTAGTGCATCTTAGTTCTGATCAAGAGGGGTAATAACCCCAACTTCTCTTTGAGATACTCAAAAGCATCCTTGCGAAGAGGCTTAGTGAAAATATCTGTAATCTGATCCTTTGAAGATACAAACTCCACTTGACTTCATTCTCATTTACCTTCTCTCTCAAGAAATGAAACTTGATGGATATGTGCTTTGTCTTTGAATGCAACACTAGATTCTTTGAGATGCTTATTGCACTTGAATTATCACAGAAGATTGTGACCGGCTCCTCAAACACAATTCTAATGTCCTTCAACATTTGCTTCATCCATAGAACTTGAGTGCAATTGTTTGCTGCTATATACTCTACCTCTATTGTGGATACGGATATTGCCTCCTACTTTTTGGTTAGCCAAGCAACCAATCTACGTCCCAAGAAGAATGTACCACCACTAGTACTTTTCCTGTCATCCACATCTCCTACCCAATCAACATTTGTATATGCATGAAGAGTAAAGTCATTGTCTTTTGGATACCACAAGCCATAATCAAGTGTTCCTTTGAGACATCTGAAGATTCTTTTGATTACTACAACATGGGATTCTTTAGGATCAACTTGGAATCTAGCAACAAGCCCTACTACATTCATGATATAAAGTCTAGTTTGAGTCAGATAGAGCAGTCCTCCAATCATTGATCTATACCTTTTTTGATTTACCTTAGGGGAGTCATCATCTTTACTTAGCTTACATCTAGTTACCATAGGCATACCTACTGGCTTTGAATCTTCCATTCCAAACTTCTTCAACAATTTTTTCACATACTTAGATTGAGATATGAAGATACCTTTATTTGACTGAGTGATTTGCAGACCTAAGAAGAAATTTATCTCACCAAACATGGACATTTCAAATTCACTTTGCATCTGATCAACAAATGTTTTGCACATGCTCTCATTTCCACCAAAAATGATATCATCAACAAATACCTCAACAATTAGAATATTCTCATGATCACTCTTGAAGTAAAGATTACTATTATTAGTGCCTTTGTTATATCCTAGCTTTAGCAGATACTTATCTAATCTTGCATACCAGGCTCTTGGGGCTTGTTTGAGTCCAGATAATGCTTTCCCCAATCTGCAAACCATGTCTTTCTAATCAGACAACTGAAATCCTTCTGGTTGCTCAATGTAGACCTCTTCTTCTAACTCTTCATTTAGGAATACTGATTTGACATCCATCTGATAGACCTTCAAATATTTATAAGTAGAAAATGCAAGAAATAACCTGACTGCTTCTATTCTTTCCATCGAAGCAAAAGTTTCTTCAAAATCAATTCCTTCTACTTGAGAATATCCTTTGCATACCAACCTTGCTTTGTTTCTTACAACTTCACCATCTTCATTTAGTTTGTTTCGGAAGACCCATTTAGTTCCAATCACATTTTTGTCCTCAGGTCTAGAAACAAGATCCCAAGTGTGATTCTTTTCAATTTGCATTAATTATTCTTCCATTATCTTTACCTAGTTTTCATCTTCGTAAGCTTCACTTACTCTTTTTGGTTCAGTCTTTGAAATTAGGCAAATATCTTCTTGATCTTCAGCAATTCTTCTCCTAGTTCAAACACCTTTATTTCTATCTCCTATGATTTGATCTTCAGGGTGATTCATCCTTACATACCTAGGAGTTTTGGGATTTGCTTGAACTTTTGATTCTTGAGCTTGTTCCTCAACTTCTGCACTAACCTCTTGAATTACTATATTTTCCAGATCAATTTGGATCTGAGTCTGAGTTTGCACTTGCCTTTCTTGTCTTGAATTTTCATCTTGATCATTAGAATCATATCCACAGGACCTGGAATGTCCTTCCTTACTCTCATCAACTCTGACATTAGCACTTTCAACAATCTTTTTCAACCTCTTGTTGAAGCATTGGTATGCTTTGCTTTGAGTAGAGTAACCTAGAAAAATTCCTTCATGACTTCTTGCTTCAAACTTGCCTAGATCCTCATCTCTTTTGATATAACATTTACTACCAAAAAATCTGAAATATCTCACAGTAGGAGGATGAACAAACCAGAGTTCATAAGGAGTCTTACTAGAATTGCCTTTGATCTACACCAAGTTAAGAGTGTAGACAGTAGTACTCATAGCTTCTCTCCAATAAACTTGAACATTTGTTTCCATCATCATGGTCCTGGCAGCTTCTTGAATGGTCCAGTTCTTTCTTTCTACATCTCCATTTTGCTAAGGAGTCCTAGGAACAGATAACTATCTTTTCATTCCATGCCTTTCATAGAATGTATCAAACTCACTGGAAGTAAACTCTCCACCTCTGTCGGATCTCAGACACATTATCTTCACACCAATCTCATTTTCCACCATAACTTTGAACACTTTGAATTTGTCAAGAGCTTCTGATTTTTCTTTTAAGAAAGTTATCCACACCATCTAGGAGTAATCATCAATCAACAACATAAAATATCTATCTCCTTGCACACTCCTAATTCTAGAAGGACCACATAGATCAGTATGCACAAGTTCTAATCACCCACTTGAAAATTGTTCTTTACTTTTGAATGATTTTTTGTTCTATTTACTCAAATGACATTCTCTACACATGCTATCAGGTTTCACAAGTCTTGGAAGATCTCTCACAGCCTAAGTAGAACTTATCTTAATAATGTTATCAAAATTCACATGACACATTCTCCTATGCCATAACCAACTTTGATCTATCTGAGCAAACAAACAACTTTTACCAGAACTACTTAATTGAAAGATGTTACGTCTAGTTTGTGTACCAAATGCAATTTCAGTTCTGGAACTTTCCAAGATTCTACATTTGCGATCCTTGAATAGGAGATCATAACCCTTGTCAACCAAGTGTCCAACACTGAGAAGATTATGCTTCAGCTCTTCCACATACATCATTGGTGTTATTCTTACCATCAAAAGAGATGGATCCTCTGCCACAGATTCTACCAGCTGAGTTATCTCCAAATTTTACAAGCCCACCTTCATATTTTTCAAGGCATATAAACTTACTTTTATCACCAGTCATATGATGAGAACATCCACTATCAATCACCCATTCATCCTTTTCAACAACCTGAGTAGCCAAGGCACTTTCCACATTTTCATAGCTAGTAGATTTAGTAGACACCGGATCTTCTTCTTTGATAGGAATGAAGACCCAATAATTTTCATTGGAACCTCCATGATTAGATTCATCATCTGTGACTCCTTCTTCTCTAGATTCTTAGACATAGTAACATTTATTTTGACCTTTATATCTATTAGGGTTTGGTTTTGAAAATCTCTCCGGACATCTTGAGGTAAAATTACCAATCTTATTACAAGCAGAACATTTAAGTGGCAACTTTCCTTCATACTTACCAGATCCTCTTGGTATTCTTTTGGCAATAAGAGCTTCAAGATCTGCAGTCTCGATTTCATCATCTTCAAGATCCTTCCTTGCCTTCACAAATTTGTTTGATCTTGCTAAAGAGCTTTCACCTAGATCCTATCTTTGTTTTCCATATACATTGGCCTTAAATGTAGATTCAAACTTAGGAAGAGAATCACCAAATTCACATAATTCAAAAGCTGAAAGTTTGCCAACCAACTGATCTCTTGTAACTTCTCAGACATTCTTGATCTCCTCTATAGAAACAACCTTATGTTTATATGAATTAGGTGAAGATCTTAGCACTTTTGCCACAATATTTGATCCTTCCAAAGTTCCACCAGCACACCTAATACCACACACAATTTCATTTATCTTTTGCATGTAGATTATGATGTTTTCATCTTCACTCATCCTTAGATTTTCAAATTTTCCTCTCAGACTTTGTAGCTTGGGACATTTGACAAATTCATCGCCTTCATATAGATTCTCCAACTTCTTCCAGATTTCATGAGCATTTTTTAGTCCAAAGACATTTTGTCATTTCTGAATCAGTCAGAGAACTCAACAACTCTTCTTTAGCTCAAAGGTTATTTTCAGCATCTTTGAGTTCATCTAGAGTTGATGGACCTTTCTCTGGAGGATTATACTCATCCTTAGTTAACACCCAATAAGCTTCACCCATGCAATACAAATGGTACTCCATGCAACTCTTCTAAATAGAGTAATTTCTTCCATCAAATCTCATACTATCCTTCTTGTAGGTTGACATCCTAGATCTCCTCAAGTGGTCAAGCTTCTTTTACAGGATATGGCTCTAATACCAATTGTTACAATTAGACTGGACAACTAAGAGGGGGGGATGAATTAGTTGTCACACAAAATAAACCTTTTCTTCTTTTAACCTTCTTTATTAACTTACTATCAGATTAATGATGTAAACATTAAAGCATGGATCAACAACATATGAGCAGAAACATAAGAAACACACTTGACACCAAGATTTTGACGTGGAAACCTGGTTAAGGGAAAAACCATGGTGGGGGTTAACCCACAAAGATTTGTACCCTATTAAAAGTACTTTAGAAAAATAGAAGGTACATGCCTTCAAGTGCACTGCCCATAGCTCACTGCTCAAAAGAGAGGCTCACTGCCTACAAAATTTATTTTAGAACAAAAATAATTAACTAAGAAATAGCATCTACTTCATGCCTGGTTCAATTTCATTGAATGCTCACAAAACTTCTACTCTGCCCTAAATACTTCTTCTCTAACTCTTTATTAAAACAACTCTTGTTCTTCTACTTCTCCTCTGCTCTACTCTGCCTTTTCATCCTTTCTTCAGATTATACTATTTTTGCATAAGGATAATTTTCCACAACTCATCAACAAATATTTATATGCTTCATTAGCCTTGAAATGAACATCAAGGTCAGCACTACAAACATCTGACTTAATAAAAATCACTAAGTTGTTAGCCAAACATAACTAGAACTCAAATCTTCATTAATTAACATGTCATGCTCCATAGAAATGATCTTAGATCATCTGCAACATGCTTGAATCATCCGGTCGGCCAAGACTGGGAAGAACAACAACACTAAGAAGGAAATCTTTATTAACAAGCTCAAACTTCAATGCAGACCTCAAACATAGCAGTCATTCAATTCAGAGACTTCCACAAGCACATTGATTTCAACAAAAACATCTATATTCCTCCAAATCATTAGAATCACTTGCATCTTCCTTCAGAACCTCAAGAACACTGTCTACCATGACTGTCACTTTAGAAAGATTGCTTTCGAACCTCCAAACCATGAACCACTTGAATGGATGATACACACTGACTTCCCAAATATGCCTCTAGATCCACAGATCATCATTTGACATATCTGGAACAATCTAGACCTCTTTCCTGTCGCTCTATCTCTTCTGAACACTGCAAAACTAGTTCTACTCAGTTGGCCATAGCTTCTTCAAATCTTCATGCAAACCCTTCAAAGATTAATTGGAGCTTCTTCAAACAATCCTCTACTCAGCCATATGGTTTGCATATATTGATCCTTATTAATTTGCTTAATATCCTCAACAATCTAGTATTCTACATAGGTAACAAAAATAGGATACAGTTGACATCAATGGCAACAAGGATATGTTGACATCAATGACAACACCGATTAGGCACATATTTGCAACACTCCTAGTTCAACATCTACATACAATTCCTCATTAGTATTGTTGTACTCAGTTATCATGTGTTTCAACCTAGGCTCAACTTTTATCCTTATTTGATTAGGGATTCCTTTCCAGGGTAACCACATATGACTAAAGTCAATTGCCATGTAACCATTTAACATTTTAGACCAGTCTCTACTAAGAAGTATTTCATAAGTATCAGGGATATCTACCACATGGATATCAATGTAGTATTCCACCCTTGGGTCTAATGCAAGCTACATGTGGATATGAGTTAGTTCTCCTACCACACTTACTTCTTTTTTGTCAAGTTGTGTGACTTTCTTAAGGGATTTGGTTGGATGTAGACCTAAAGCATTACAAATGGACAAGGGCATCACATTGGATGATGCACCCTTATCCACTAGATAGTTATGTAAATTCTTGCCAAATATCCTTAATGTGAGTAAGAATGGAGGTGATTCTGACTTATCTCTATATAAAGTCATATGTGATGTTCCAGCAGCTTGGATAATAGCATGTACCTTATGTTTGACAGTATTTTCTTTGGGTGTAGCATCTCTAGACATGACATGGCCTAGATTATGACCAGGATTGTCATCTCTAGGTGTAGATTCATCCAAAGATTTCAAGAAAGCCTTCTTGATAACTGGGGTCTTTAGCCATTCTAATAGTGACAAGTTGATCTTTATCTTTTTCATTTCTTCTGCAAGATATGTAACAAGTTTATCTAACTTAGGCAATTGGCTAATGGCTTTGGACACTATATTTTGATGTGTTAAATATTGAGTATTCACCTTGGGACGACCAAGATTATTATTGTCTTTTGGATCCACTGGTGTATTAAAGTTATTAGGAGGGATAGATGTGGTCAAAGGACCAATTGGCCTATTAGGATTATTCCTTAGGTTATAATTGTGTCTACCCTGATATTGTTGTTGGTAGGCATGAACCTCTTCAAGTTCCTTCTCAGGTTCATTTTCATCCTCAAATGGGAACACATAGTTTGACTCAAATGCTAAGGCAGACTCCTCACATGCCAAAGTGTAATTTTCCTAAGTTGAGGTTGTTTGGTGATACTGAATTCATCATATCTTTCAAGATGATAAAGGTTTGATATGCATTTGCTTATTACTTTCTATGTATTTGCAATTATGATGGTGATCAGATGAAAATAAACAAATTTGAACTAAACTTTGCTGATTTTATTAAAATTAATCAATCCTTAGCCATTGATCCACATATATTCTTGATATTGTCATGAAGAGAATGAAATTAAACCATATGTTCACCAGGATGTTCCACAGCTTGACATGATTGATGCTAACTTCAAAGGAAAAGGAATGAAGACAACATGTACAGACTGAAATGCACTCCAAGGGATGCAGAAAATCAAAGTAACATGTCCAGAATCCATTCACAGATTACTCGAAGTTTACGATTGTATGTAATCAAAGGGACTTCATCTTCATTAAGTATGCAAAAGAGTATATATTTACAATTGGCCTTAAGGATTGGTCCTAAAATTTCAGCAATCCAATCTCATTTTAGCTTTTGAATGATCTTAGAAATTGCAATCGACCTCCTTTTATAGAGTAAAGAAGGGATGCAATTACAAAAGATCATGTGGTCACGATACATTCATTATAATCAATGGTCCATATTGCATTGACCAAGTCAGTAAACCAAAACATGTGGCACAGGTTGCCATTTGGCAACCATCTGGTGGAATATAGTTGTCATTCCAAAATATTCTGCTAGGATCATGTTACTCTGCATCTTCATTTATTCCACTTCATCGATGGATGAGTTATCTTCTATATGTACATTAATAATTCCCTTGATGGGTTCACATTCTTGTACTATTCTTTCTATCTATCCTCCATCCTGTACTTTGGCCCTTTTAATTGGAATTGGGCTTGCAAAGCTGTCCACTTGTTCTTCTGGCTATTCAATGTTTCATTGTACTTTTCTACCTTAGCCCTCATCCTCATAGCTTTGTCAATTATATCTTCAGAGAAATGGCCAGGTGGATCATCTGATGGGGGCTTAAAATTATCTTTAAAATCCTTGGTGGTGAAATGCACATCCTTATTGATGTAGGAGTATCCCTAGTTTAAGATCAATCTTGTATCAACCAAAAACATTTGCATTTTAGTTTGTTTGTAGTTTAGTTTTTTCTTTTCATTTTCTAGTTCACTCAGAAGCAGTTTCATCTTTTAGTCTGATATTTGGCCGCAGTTTCATTTCACACCTTGTAAATCTAGACTTAGCATCTAGACTCATTCATCCACATCATATCTAGAATTCAAAGCATTTGGATTAGTTACCAGAAAGTTATCGCTATCAGAAGATCGACTGTTCTATTCAAATAGATCATCCTAATAGTCTTAGACAATCAACTAAAGGAGAAGGCTTGTGGATCATTCCTTGACTTTTGGATCTTAATGACACATCATTCGATGTCCTTTGGTTTGTGGCTGACCTTCCCCAAGGGTCCGTACATTGTTCCATTAATTTGAGGAAGTGTTCTATGCATTTAGGTTTGACCTATCTGTGAACACGTTACAACTCTTTATTGGATTTTGTGACCTTCCTTGGCCAACGCAGAGGAATCTATTGGTCTGAAAATGATATATAATGATGTAATAGATCCTTAGGAAAGTAGTTGATAACATAGTGATAGATGATAGTTTAGATTTGTCTGAAGAAGATTCAAAGCTTTATCTTGCACATGTATGTAATCAAGCATGTGAGCCCTAATTGTAAGCCCGCATGTTGCTAGCCAGATTGTATTTGAATTCTATGATATACTAAATGACTTAATCTACATTTGTTCCATTTACTTGAGTTGTTCTATTGTGTTTACTCTTGTTGTATGGTCTAGATAGTTCATTCTAAGAACCCTCCTACTGTGACTGCACCAAGTGGTATCAGAGTGAGTTTTTGTTAGGAACCCGTGTTTAACCCTTCTCTTTACTTTGTTAGTATATTGTTGTTGGATGCATATACTTTGTAAGTCATCCCATGAGTATATTGTATTATTCCACATTCATGGGGAGTAATAGTTGTGTAGATTAGACTTAGTATATAAGTACGTCTTGAGGCCAATGAAGGCATCCATGAGTTTATTGTATTGAGCTTGCTCAAAGGAGTTTGCCCCCTCGAAGTGTTTTGTGATCAATAAATTCCTTCTGTGTTCTTCTATTTCTATTATTTCATACATTTTTCATTATATTGTTGTAGGAGGTTCCTCTCATCTGGTATCAGAGCACCTTCTTGGGCTCACTAGGTGGAATTTTTGCCAATTTTTTTTTTTGCAGTGGCCTTCAGGCGCTGTGATTATTGCAGTAGTTCTTTTTTCTTTGCATCTATATTGTTCATTTCAATTGCAAGTTCAGATCAGGGAATAATGCCTATCCACTTAACTGTGGGAAGTGCCTAGGCATAGCCCTAAAACTCATTGTGAGGAGTACCATAGGAACCCTGAAGTAGTTGGCCCATTGAGAGGACCTGCCAGCGAAAAGGGCAACGGCCCCTACCTAATTGACTAGTTCCCATCCATGAGGTAAACCAAGAGCTGTCATTTGTGGCAAAGTGGTTATCAGTTTTACCTGAGCCATGGAGTGAGGGGTACTACCCCAATACGCAAGCCATTAGACAATATTGGTAGCCAAGTGAATCCCTTGAACCTTTAGGAAGCTGAACATACCTGGGGTCCATATCTATTGCTAGCTGACAAATTACAAATTACATCTATCTAGAGCCATTGCAGATCATTTCCAGAAGAAAAAAAATTCCTATTTTTTCACCATATCTTCCTTGCTTTAGTTCCATTTCCTCTAAAAATTCATTGGAACTGCTGAAATTCTATTCTGCATATTTCCTTCCTTGAGTACCCTATCCCAAATTCCACTTATCAAAGCCAAAAATCCCACATTTGTCTATTTTTAGGGTTTTCCATAACTTCTTTGATTCTCACCCAATCGCCTTCAAATTTTGCCACAGTGTTCATTTCCTATTTCTTCTCCTTTGTCCCTCTTGGAAAAATTTTCCCATTCTTTCACCCCGCTTCTAAAATCCCCATTTTTTGCTTCCCTGTCCCTCAGAAAGTGTCCAAAACCTAGTCAAACCTCAATTACCCATCAGATTTTTTCCCAAATCCAAATTTTCCTTTACTAAAAAGGTTTATGTTTTTGTTTTTCTACCCATTCACAAAAAAAAAAACTCCTGGTTATGGTTTTCACCCACGCAGGAGCAAAAAACATGGAGGATGAACTTGCAGCCCTCAAGTCTAAACTCCAAGATCTGGATAAAATAATTCTTGGCCTCAATCTTTAGCATTCAACCATGAACAATAGACGGTAGCCAGAGTCTTCTGTAGACACTAGGTTCTCTTCTTCCAGCAATTTTCATGGGCTGAAGCTTGATTTTCCTCACTTCAATGGTGATGATCCGACTGGATGGATATACCAGGAAGAACAATATTTCAGTTTGCATAATACTTTTGATGTCAACAAAGTCCCACTTGCATCCTTTCATTTGGAACATGAAGCCCTTCAATGGTTCCATTCGTACATCAAGGCTCATGAAGAGCCAAAATGGATAGATTTTTGCAAACTCATTTTGCAACGATTTGGCCCTAGTGCTTTTGATGACTTCATAGGAGCACTCACTAAACTTCACCAAACTGGCATTGTGAGAGAATATTAGACAAAATTTGAGAAACTTGCCAATCACAGAGGGATTGTTTAATGAATTCTTTAGGAATTGTTTTGTCAGTGGTCTGAAGGATGCTATCCAATCTAAGGTTAAAATGTTCCATCCTAGCACAATGATGGAAGCCTTAGGGTTGGCTAAGTTGGCGGAGGACAAGATCATAGTTCAACATCACTCCAAATCCACTCTTGTTCCATTTAGAAATATGGTTTCCCAAAGACCTCCAATCATGCTAGCTCCTAAAATAACTCCTATCAAGCATTTGTCTGAAGCAGAGATGCAAGCACGTAGAGAAAAAGGGCTTTGTTATAATTGTGATGAGAAATTCACTCAGGGACATAGATGTGTTGAGCAAAAGATCTATCTCTTGGATGTGGATTCTCCACCTACAACTAAAGTTTATGAAGATGCTCAAGATACAGTAGATGATCATTTCAACATTTAGCAGCTGCTTGTTGACCCTCCTTCTCAGGATGACCACCCAGAGATCTCTCTCCATGCTTTAGTAGGAGTCACCACCCCACAAACCATGCGAGTCAAGGGTTACTTCAAGAAGCTCCCTCTTACAATACTCATTGATTCTGGTAGCACTCATAACTTCATTGACCCTCAGATTGCCAAACAAGTTGATTGTTTTGTCCATCCTTGCTTTAGCTTTGAAGTCATGATTGCCAATGGGGGCACATTACCTTGCAAAGGGAAGTGTTGCAATGTGCATATCTCTATTGGAGATTATAACCTATGCTCTGACATGTTTACCTTGCTCTTAGGCAGATGTGATGTGGTTTTGGATGCTCAATGGTTACGCATACTTACACCCATCTTATGGGATTTTGCTAAACTTTGGATGCAGTTTTCAGACAATGGGCAAAAACACACATTGAAGGGCTTACAACTAGGGTCTCTCAGCATCATCATTACACATCACATGGAAAAGCTCCTTAAGAAGAATTCACATGGTGTCATCACTCAGCTCCATTCCATTTAGATGCAACCATCAGTGGTCTCCACTACTCCTTCAGATCTACAATGAATTTTGGATAGATATACATGTGTCTTTGCTAAACCAGTGGTATTTTCACCTTCACAACTAGAGGACCATCATATTCATCTCCTTCCTAGAAATGTTCCTCCCAACATTAGGCCCTACCGCTACCCATTTCACCAAAAGATAGAGATTGAGATGCTTGTTTGGGACTTACTGAAGCAAGGTATTATTCACCCGAGTACCAGTTCCTTTTCTTCACCAGTTCTTCTTGTCTAGAAAAAAAATGGGTCATGGCACCTCTACATTGACTTCTGAGCACTTAATCACATCACAATCAAAGATAAGTTTCCAATTCCTATTGTTGATGAGCTTCACGGTGCTCATTTTTTCTCCAAGTTGGATCTTCATTCTGGGTATCACCAAATTCGGGTTCATGAGGATGATATCCCTAAAACAACTTTCTGCATGCATGATGGCCACTATGAGTTTTTAGCCATGTCCTTTGGCCTCACTAATTCTCCTTCCACATTCTAGGCATTGATGAATAAAATATTCTAGCCCTACTTGCGGAAATTCATTCTAGTCTTCTTTGATGATATCCTCATTTATAGTAAAACATGGGCTGAGCATCTCCAACATCTGGATCTTGTACTGCAACTTCTCTCTGATCATCATCTCTATGTAAAATAGTCTAAATGTGTTTTTGGGCAGGAGGAAGTGGAGTACCTCGGCCATATTGTTTCAGCCCAAGGGGTTCGCGTGGATCCTTGGTGCAGAAGCACCAAGACATCTAGGATTTGGTTAGATTTTCAAGTAGTTTTGTTTGGTTTAATAAGGTCCTGGAGACCATTAAATGTTGTAATGAGGCTTGAAATTCATGCTTGTAAGGGACTATGTCCAAATGTCTAAAAGAATCTATTCTCTTGTTGTGAGTCCTAGGGAGGATAGTCATGTTGTAATAGGTAGTTTGCAATAGTCATTTATGTAAGCCTTTGTTGAGGCATATAGGTCAGTCATTTAATTTTTCATGTTTGTAAGCCTTTAAAGGAATGTCAAGGGTTTGGAAGTATGTTAGAACCTTGTCCAAGGTTAACAAAAGGCTGGAAAGTATCTTCTAAACATAAAATGGTCGGTGCAGTCCTAAAGAGGACAGTTACAAGATAGTAACTAGTGGCTATAGTTAGAATCAAGAAGAAACTCGATGGTTGGGGCAGTTTCATGGACCCCAACCACTCTCATTCAACTTCATGCAATGTAGGAGGTTTGATATATACCTGCCATGGTTCATTTGTGAAAAGATCTGGTGGATTTGATAGAAATAACTAAAAACTCTTGTTTTCTACCTTTTCCTATTTTTTCTGAATTCTTATGCATTTTTGAGCCTGTACTACTGTACAGCACGACTCTGTCATGGAGTGTTGAGTACTTGGGAGTGAAGGTTGATGAGTTAACTATCTATCAAAACAAGTTTGGACTCTTGATGTTGAATGGAAAGAATGCTATGACTGTGGAACCTTAAACTGCTTTTGAACCTGCTGTTATAGTTAAAGAATTCATTGTTTTCCTGTGTTGTCCATACCTATACGACTGAGTAGTGGTTGGTGTTTGTGATGGTTGGTTAGGGTGGAGAGTCACTTATCATTTTCAAGTGGTTTGGGCTTTTGACATTTATTTATATCTTTGTATTCCTCTTTTCTCTGCAAGTGGGTTTGAAAACCTAATTTAGGGCTTTTTTGAGTAGCCCGATGAGTTTCTCCTCATTCCACTGATCTTCTCTATTTTTGATCAATGGAATGGGTGGTAGGATAGCTAATGCTAGGGCTTGTGAGGAATGTGGAGGCAGGAGAATGGTGTAGGGTGGGTTGGGCATGTGAATGACCCTGTAGAACCATGGTTAAGAATTCAGAGAAGGACAGCAGCAACTAGGTATGTCTGATATGTTTTGGTGTGTTATAGAGTTGGCATGTTAAGTAAGAGTGAGTTGTGTTAATGGGGATCACCCCAAGGAGGGTACCATGACTGTCTCCTAAGAAATCAAAAATGTGTGACTGTCTTTAGTAGACAGTATTGAAGACTGATGTCCTATAGACCCTACATAGTGGGTTAGATGGAGTCTTGATTGGAGTTAGGCACCCTGAGATAAGTGTCTTGAAGTCTACTCCCTTTTATGTCATGAACATGTATGGTGTTAAAACCCTGCCTTATGTCTAGTTTGATCTTTGTTAGAAGAAAACAACAATCTTGAGAGACCTTCCATTGAAGTTGTGAAACATGCTTCTGCTATCTTAGATGCTCTGCATCAATCCTGCCAAAATAGATGCCATGAAAAATTGGCTGCATCCTCAGACACTCAAGAGCCTCCATGGATTTTTGGGACTGACTAGCTACTACCACAAGTTTGTCAAGGATTATGGGAAGATTGCAGCTCCATTAACAACTCTATTGAAAAAGGATGCTTTTACATGGACACATGCTGCTGAGTGTGCATTTGAAAAATTGGAACAAGCTATGTGTACTACACCTGTTCTAGCTATGCCAGATTTTTCCAAGACCTTTACTATTGAGAGCGATGCTTGTGGCAATGGACTTGGTACTGTTCTCCTTCAAGATGAACATCCCATTGCATTCACCAGCAAAGCCCTTTTAGGTAAGAATTTACTACTCTCTACATATGAGAAGGAAATGATGGCTATTTTACATGCAGTATAGAAGTGGCAGACATACCTATTAGGGAATCATTTCTGCATCAAGACTGATCACCGAAGTCTAAAATATTTCCTAGAACAATGGGTCTCCTCCCCAGCACAACAAAAATGGGTTAGGAAACTCATGGGTTATGACTATGAGATCACTTACAAAAAAGGTAAGGACAATATTGTGGCAGATGCTCTTTCTCGCACATTTGATGACCAAGCTTCTATTTTAGCTATTTCTATGCCTATTCCAAATTGGTTGGAATCTATCCAGCAGGGATATCTCAATGACTCTTCATTATCTCAAATCATCCAACAGTTAGCCAATAACCCTTCTGCTATACCACATTACTCCTGGGATGGTGCTTCTCTGAGATACAAGGGTCGTTTGGTGCTTCCCCAGAGCACAAATCTTTAATAGGTTGTCTTCTATGAACTCCATGCTTCTCCATTGGTATGGCACTCTAGGTTCCTCAAAACTTATGAGTGGATAGAAAGTAACTTCTTTTGGAAGGAAATGAAAAGGGCAATTCAATAGATGGTGGCAGAATGTGATACCTGCCAGTGCAACAAGGGTGAAATGACACTCCTTCCTGGATTGCTCGAACCCTTGCCCATCCCTACATGGATTTGGATAGATATTTCTATGGATTTGATATAAGGTCTCCCTAAATCTAGAGGGAAGACAGTGATCTTGGTTGTGATTGATCATTTCTCCAAATATAGTCATTTTTGTGCCCTCAGCCATCCCTATATTGCCTCCTCAATCATACAAATTTTCATGGACCAGATCTTTCGTCTTGATGGAATCCCTTCTTCCATTGTCTCAGATCATGATGCAACTTTCACCAGTCATTTTTGTACAAAACTATTTCACCACACTAGCACCAAACTGAAGATGAGTTCAAGGTATCACCCACAAACAGATGGTTAGACTAAAGTTATCAACAAATGTTTGGAAACTTATCTTCGTTGCTTCACCTCAGAAAAACAACATCAGAGGGCAAAGTGGCTCCCTCTTACTGAATGGTGGTACAATACCTCCTACCACACTACATCTAAAATGACTCCATATGAAGCAATCTATGGTCCGGCACTGCTAGTGCTCCTTCCATACACCCCCAGTAGTTCACTAGTTCAGGCAGTTGACATGGTTCTCTAAACCTAAGATCATATTCTTTGCATTTTGCAGGACAATCTTCACATGGCAAGAAATTGAATGAAACAACAAGCTGATCAGCACCATTCTGAGCACACTTTTTAGGTAGGTGATATGGTTTTTCTTCATCTATAGCCATACAAGCAATCCTACCTGAAACTCAATGGGCATCATAAGCTGGCTCCAAAGTTCTATGGGCCATATAAGGTTCTTCAAAAGATTGGGTCAGTTTCTTATAAATTGGAGCTTCCTCCTTCTTCCCATGTTCATCTAGTATTTCATGTCTCTTGTCTAAAGAAAGTTCTTGGCACCAACATCAGAGCACAAACTATTTTACCAGAATTGGATATGAAGGATCCATCATTTTAGAGCTGGAGGCAATCCTCGACAGGTGCACTTGTCAGCTTCTCTCTCCATCCATCACAGAGGTATTAATTCAGTGGCATGGAATGCAACCAGAAGGTGCTACATGGGAACCACTCCTTCAGCTTCAGCAATAATTTCCACATCTTAAGCTTTGAGAACAAATATTTTCTAAGAGGGAGGGGATGTTAGGAACCCATGTTTAACCCTTCTCTTTACTTTGTTAGTATATTGTTGTTGGACGCATATGCTTTGTAAGTCATCCCGTGAGTATATTGTATTATCCCACATTCATGGGGAGTAATATTTGTTTAGATTAGACTTAGTATATAAGTACATGTTGAGGCCAATGAAGGCATCCACGAGTTTATTGTATTGAGCTTGCTCAAAGGAGGTTGCCCCCTTGAAGTGGCCTGTGATCAATAAATTCCTTCTGTGTTATGCTATTTCTGTTATTTTGTGCACTTTTCATTATATTATTGCAAGAGGTTCCTCTTAGTTTCAATTCTTTGGAGTGAATTGGAGAAGGGGATTCTATAAGATCTTGTTGTAAGTAGATCACTGATCCAAGGTAGGTTACTTTTGTGCAACTGATCACTGATTGAGAGGCAGTTGTCGCTGGTTGCCTGATTGCCAAATTTGAGGTAGTTTGCACTTTATCCGAGGAAGATGTCACTACGAAGAGGTCCTCCTATTGATACAATGGCTAATAGAATGGATGAGATGATGGAATTGATGAGAACAATGTGAATTCGATTGGATATTGTTGAATAAGATAGGTGAAGAGGATTGACACCTAGACCTAATGTTGAAACTGATGATGAAGAAGAATTTCAATCTGCTGAACAAACTGGCAAAACCCTAGAACGTATTGACGAAGAAAAATTAGATCAGATAAAGATGTTGCAAGCTATTTCAAAGATTTGAAAGAGAACTAGAGTTGATGTACCAAATTATACTAGTAATTTGAATCCTGAAGAGTTGATTGATTGGATAAATGATATGGAAGAAAACTTTGAATATGAGGAGGTTGAAGATCTAGAAAGGGTGAAATTTGCAAAGACAAAGCTAAAGGGACATGCTGTTATATGGTGGAGAGAAGTTCAATTAGAAATAAATAGAAGAGGAAAGGAAAAGATTACAAAATGGTATAGGATGGTGACAAAGTTAAAGAATCAGTTTATACCTGCTGACTATGAGTTGGAGCTATTGAAAAGATTGCAAAACCTAAGACAAAAGGAGAAATTTGTGAAGGAGTACACTAAAGAATTTCATAAGATGATCATAAGGATAGGACATAGTGAAGCAAACAAGGAGAAAGTGGTACGATACATCAATGGACTGAGATTGAACATTTAAAAACTAAGCCTGGTAAGGATGACATCTTTGGAAGAAGCATACCGGTTTGCCCTGAAGGTTGAAGAGAAGATAAATAAGAGACATGATCAGAGATAAAGAGGCAGATGAGGTAAATTTTAGAGAGGTAGAACATTTTCTGAAGAAGACAGATCATATCCAGAGCAGAACAAGTTTGACAACCCATTTAAGAAGGATGATAGAGATAACAATGCTTACCAGAGAGATGACAAAAAAATTTATCGAAGAGGAAACCCTAGTGCATACCAAAATTAAGGATACAGAAGAGAAGGAAGAGGATTTGATAAGAGGACATTCAGAGATACTTGTTTCAAGTGTGGAGGTGAAGGACATAGAGCATTTGAATGTAATTAGGGTAGTACAAGTAAGAAGACAAAAAATAGTGGAAGAGCAACCTATGTTGAAGAACTTATTGAATCACCCTATTCAATTGGCAATCTGGAGAAAGGAGAATCATTGGTGATGAGGAGAGAACTATTTCAAATAGAGGCAAATGAGGAACCATCACAGAGGAAAAGCTTGTTCAAAACTAGATACAAATCTGGAAGTAAGTGTTGTAAAGTTGTAATTGTCAGTGGTAGTTCAAATAACCTAGTTTCAGAGGAGATGGTGACTAAGCTGAAGTTGGAAAGATTGAAACACCCTAAGCCCTATCAGATAGCATGGATTTAGGATGATCATAAGGTACTAGTGAGTGAACAATGTTTGGTGAAATTTCATATTGAATCTTATCATGATGAAGTCTTGTGTGATGTTATGCCTATGGATGTTTGTCATATCTTGTTGGGTAGACCTTGGCAGTATGATAAAAAAGATATACATGATGGGAGAAAGAATACATATACTATAACAAAAAATGGAAAGAGAATTACTTTGATTCCTTTGGAGGATGATTGTAAGAGTTAAGTATGTGGGAATGCTAGAATCTGTTTGGTAGATGGAAGAAAATGTTTGGATGGTTTGAGACATAAGAATATGTGTTATGCCTTGATTCCTAAGAAGCCTGAAACATTGAAGAAGGAGACTAAAGAGACACAACCGAAGGAGATAAGAGATTTGCTAATAGAGTATGAAGACATCATATTAGATAATGTACTTGAAGGATTACCACATATAAGGAGTATTAGTCATCACATGGATCTTATACCGGGAGCAAGTTTGCCTAACAAAGCAGTACATAGAATGACACCGATAGAGAATGAAGAATTGAATAGACAAATACAAGAATTGTTGAGGATAGGTTTGATCAGAGAAATCTTGAGTCCTTGTGTAGTACTGGCAGTGCTTACACCTAAGAAGGATTGAGAATGGAGAATGTGTACTAACTCTAGAGAAATAAACAAGATCATAGTTAAGTATAGATTTCCTTTACCTAGGATGGATGATATTATGGATTGTTTGAGTGGAGCAAGATATTTCACAAAGATAGACTTGATGAGTGGATACCATCAGATCAGAATCAGAGAAGGTGATGAATGGAAGACTGCTTTTAAAACAAATGAAGGATTGTATGAATGGTTAGTGATGCCTTTTGAATTGACAAATGCACTGAGTACTTTCATGAGATTGATGAACAAAGTTCTAAAGAAATTTTTGGGTAAGTTTGTGATTGTATACTTGGATGATATTCTGATTTTTAGTAAAACAAAAGAAGAAGATTTGTGGCATATTAGACAAGTTTTGCAGAGACTGAGAGAAGAGAAGTTGTTGTTAAATATCAAGAAATGTAGTTTCATAAAAGAAGATTTGGTATATTTGGGATTTGTGATTTCTGTGGAAGGATTGAAGATGGACCCTGAGAAAGTGAAAGCAATTGTTGAATGGCCTACACCAAAGAGCATTAGAGAGGTTAGATCATTTCATGGATTAGCTAGTTTCTACCGGAAGTTCATTAGAAATTTTAGTTCAGTTTGTAACCCTATGATAGAGACAATGAGAGGTGACAAGAAAGATTTCAAGTGGACATTAGGAGCAGACAAAAGTTTTGAGTTGTTGAAGCAGAAAGTGACAGAGCAACCTGTTTTGGCATTACTAGATTGCAATAAGGTATTTCAAGTTGATTGTGATGCGAGTGGAAATGTAATTGGAGCAGTGTTAAGTCAAGAAGGAAGATCTGTAGCATATTTCAGTGAGAAGTTGAATCATGCAAGGAAGAGATATTCAGTTTATGCTCAAGAATTCTATGCCATAATTCAAGCCTTGAAAAAGTGGAGACATTATTTGTTGCCTAAGGAGTTTGTGTTGTATACAGATCATCAAGCTTTGTAATATTTGAATAGTTAAGGTAAGTTGAATTAGAGACATATGAGATGGGTAGAGTTTAGGCAGAGTTATACTTTTGTGTTGAAGCATAGGAGTAGAAAATCAAACAAAGTTTTTTATGCATTGAGTAGAAGAAGAAACTTGTTGATAGAGATGAGAGTTGAAGTGTTGGGTTTTGATAAATTGAAGAACATGTATGAGGGAGACATTGATTTTGTAGAACCTTGGAAAGCATACAAGGAACCTGTTATGATAGATAGGAGTAAGTGGTTGGACTATTTCATTCAAGAAGATATGTTGTTCAAAGGAAGTCAGTTGTACATACCTAGAAGTTCAATGAGAGATAATTTGATCAAGGAGAAGCATAGTGGTGGATTGGCAGGACATTTTGGCATTGATAAAATAGTGGCTTTGGTAAGTGAAAACTACTTTTGGCCTCAAATTCTTAAGGATGTTAGGAGATTTGTGTAGAATTGTAGAGTTTGTGAAGTTGCAAAAGGGAGTAATCAAAACACTGGATTGTATAAACCTTTGACAGTACCAGAGAGACCATGGGAGGACATAAGCATTGATTTTGTAATGGGATTCCCTAAGACATAGAGAGGGCATGATTCAATATTCATAGTGGTGGATAGATTTTCAAAGATGGCTCATTTCATATCTTGTAAGAAGACAACTGATGTAGTACATGTAGTAGACCTATTTTTCAAGGACATTATAAGATTGCATGGATTACCTAAGAGTATAGTTTTAGACATAGATACAAAGTTTGTTGGATTCTTTTGGAAGACACTTTGGAAGAAGATGAAGATAGATTTGAAGTTCAGTTCAACTTTTCATCCACTGAAAGATGGACAGACAGAGGTAGTGAATAGGAGTTTGGGAAACTTGTTGAGATGTTTTGTTAGAGAGAAGGCAGGAAGTTGGGATTTGATTCTTTCACAAGTAGAGTTTGCATACAACAATTCAGTAAATAGGAGTACTGGAAGAACACCTTTTGAGATTGTGACTAGAGTAAATTCTAGAGGAGTTGCAGAATTGAGGAACATTGGTATGGAAGAAAAGAGATGTATATAAGTAGAAGAATTTGTAGATCATATGAAGACAGTGCATAATTAGGTGAAGAAGCATTTGGAGAATATGAATAGTAAGTATAAGGAAAAGGCAGATGAGAAGAGAAGACATAAGGAATTTGAAGAGGGAGATGAAGTGATGGTGTACTTGAGAAAAGAAAGATTTCTAGTTGGGATGTATAACAAGTTGAAGATGAAGAAGTTTGGACCTTGTAAGATACTCAAGAAATTTGATTCAGGAAATGCATATGAAGTAGAGCTACCGGAGACATTAGGTATATCACCTATTTTCAACATTGCAGATCTATATCAGTATCATGAAGCATAGTTTAGTGACAACATGGAAGAGAACTTGAAGTAGTTACCACAAAAAGCACCGAAGCAGATAGAAAACATCTTGGACAACAGAGTTAGATGCAGCACTAGAGAAAGACAATACAAATAATATCTTGTGAAGTGGAAAGGAAGACCGGAAGAAGATTCATCATGGATTTCTCAGCTTGAGGTGGACCGTCTTGGTTCTCCCTTAGCCCCAGCAAAGTGAGGGACTCACTTTTTCAATAAGCCTAGATGTCTGATGTAGGAGCATCCCTAGGTCAAGAGCAATCTTGCATCAACCAAATACATTTGCATTTCAGTTTGTTTGTAGTTTGGTTTATTTCTTTTCATTTTCTAGTTTAGTTCAGACAGTTCACTCAAAAGCAGTTTCATCTTTTGGTCTAGTATTTGGCTGCAATTTCATTTCATACCTTGCATATTTGGACTTAGCATCTAGATTCATTCATCCACATCATATCTAGAATTTAGAGCATTTAGATTAGTTACCAAAAAGTTATCGCTATCAAAATATTGATTGTTCTCTCAGAACAAAGCATCCTGATAGTCTCAGACAAACAGCTAAAGGAGAAGGCTTACAGATCATTCCTTGACTTGTGGATCTTAATGACACATCATTCGATGTCCTTTGGTTCATGGCCAACCTTCCCTAAGGGTCCACATGTTGTTCCATTCATTTGAGGAAGTGTTCTATGCATTTAGGTCTGACCTATCTATGAACACATTACAACTTTTCATTGGAGTTTGTGACCTTCCTTGACTGACTTGGAGGAATCTATTGGTCTGGAAATGATATATAATGATGTAATAGATCCTTAGGAAAGTAGTTGATAACATAGTGATAGATGATAGTTTATATTTGTGCGAAGGAGCTTCAAAGCTTTATCTTGCGCATGTATGTAATCAGGCCTGTGAGCCCTAATTGTAAGCCCGCATGTTGTCAGACAGATTATATTTGAATTCTATGATATACTAAATGGCTATATCTACATTTGTTCCATTTCCTTGAGTTTTTTCCATTATGATTACTATTGCTACATGGTCTAGAGCTTCCTTGGCCGACACGGAGGAATCTATTGGTCCGGAAATGATATATAATGATGTAATAGATCCTTAGGAAAGTAGTTGATAACATAATGATAGATGATAGTTTAGATTTATATGAAGGAGCTTCAAAGCTTTATCTTGTGCATGTATGTAACTAGGCCTATGAGCCCTAATTGTATGCCCACATGTTGCCGACTAGATTGTATTTGAATTCTATGATATACTGAATGGCTGAATATGCATTTGTTTAATTTCCTTGAGTTGTTTCTGTTGTGTTTACTCTTGCTGGACGGTCCAGACAGTTAATTCCTTGAACCCTCCTACCGTGACTGCACCACTTATTCTCGACCTTCCCCTCAACCTTACCCTCAAGGGCCTCTAAGATGTCTACTTCCTTAGACAAGAGTTCATGCAATTTGACACTAATATCCCTGACTTTAGCATTACATTTCTTCAGGATATCTACCTCAAACTTAGTGTATTCATACCATATATCTAATAATTGTGAGGTTTGACTAGTTAGGATATTGTTAGATACCAGGATATTCACATCTATTTGCTTCATCTCAAAAATGGCAGTCAAATGTCTATCAACTTAAATTGACCTTTGCCCAACCTCCCTCTATATCTTATCCATCTTGTTCTTCAAAGTGCTAAGCAAGTCCCAGCTAGCAACTGAGGTCTTTATTACCTATTCCCCTTTAGTCATGAACTAAGCAAACCACTTTTACATCATCTATGATTTATACTTCATGGAATCTAGTCCTGTAATTTCATCTTTTGATATTATTGCTAATGAAGTGGATGTGGAGATGGGGATATTAGTGGGAGCCACAAACCCTTTTATAAATGTCTACATTTGAGAAATGTGCTCCTTATGCTCTTTATTATTTATTTTTTCCTTTTCTATACTAGCCAGTAAGGTATATATGATATCTTTGGCCTGTTGACCTTCTTGTTGTTCCGTAGCAAAGCCTAAATCCATAGTGGTTATTTGAAACTCTCCTGCACCTATTTCACCCTTAGCCTTATCTAAAAGAGGTATAGCTATCTGAGTTGTCCTCTTCCCTTTAGCAAGATCCCTCCTTTATGCAGAAGTAGCCCTGGCTCTCCTCTTTGGTTTGGCTACTTGAGCTGAAAATAATGAAGAAGTATCAAAATTTGAAGAATCAAAGAATGGAGGTGGATTCACC
This sequence comes from Cunninghamia lanceolata, assembly GCA_027924645.1. NCBI lineage: Eukaryota > Viridiplantae > Streptophyta > Pinopsida > Cupressales > Cupressaceae > Cunninghamia > Cunninghamia lanceolata. The sequence goes on along the minus strand of BSBN01000112.1, from coordinate 9,435,758 downwards.
TCATGTTGTAGCCAATGTGGCACATTATCTTCAGACCCTCCATGGTTAGTATGCTCAATGTGAGCATCATGAGATTCTGTGTTCTATTCTTCCTGGGTATCATCCTTATCTTCCTATTTTTGTTGTTTTTCTTCCTTAATATGACCCCTTTAATCTACTTTCTATTGTTCATCACCTGTAGGATTTTCCTCCAATGTTTTCATACCCTGATCAGGTATCATCTGTTCATTTTGTGGTGTTGGTGGATTCACATAAGCTCCTTGATGACCCTGATCCTAAATATCCTAATGACCTCTGATTATCTTCATCCATCTTTTCTTGTTCCTTATTGTAATCCTCTTTCATTGGACCTTCTTGTCCAAAGTATAACACATTTGTATCTTTATTGTCCTGAGTTACAGATATAATATTAGGACCTGACTATCCAGATATATCAGTTACATTCTCTTCTTCAACAAACCTTTGCTCACTGCCTTGAGCATCTAACTAGCTAGGTATTTATGTATGCATGTCCATAGATACATTGTCTTCTGCCTTGTCATGCTCTAGGACTACATCCTTATCTTTATCATCATTATCATCACCCTAATATGTTAAATCAATTGCTGTTGGGCTTGTGACTTTACCAATTATTCCTTTTAGGCCCGTTTTCTATGTTGTAGCCTCTGGATTATCCTCTTCTATATATTCCTCCATCTCCTATTGTACTATGGGAGTGTTTTAGGGTGTCACCATTGTGTTCTTCACTAGTGATTCCATGGGGCTAGCAGACACCTCATCTACTACCACATCATCTAAAAGATCTAATGTTTTGTCTAGAGGTAGGGGTTGATTATCTTCTCTTTTCATGTTCTCCTTTGCTAATTCAGTCTTGAATTTAATGATGTTGGGGATTGGAATATCATGTTGTAAATTGCATTGAATTCCTTCATGTCCTCTACCTTTAAGCACAATGTTTGGGTGCTTGTCTATAGATCCTCTCATTGCTGGTATTTGAGCCCGACATTTCTTGGAGGGCTTTTCTTGAGTTCTCTTTCTCCTCTTTATTATCAGGGGCAGCCCATAATCATCACTTTCTTCCATGTCCTCATAAGCAATGCCATGTTCTACTATTTGCGTAGATTGTTTATTAGTCTTTATGAAAGTTTTAGCAGCGGAGGTGGAGGCTTGCCCTTTCTGAGGTGAAGGCTTTGGGGTTATCTTGACACCAATATTCATGCCTCCCCTCTTAGTGGCTTTAGATAATCCTTCCTGTATCCTCTTTTCCAAAGCTTGTCTCTTATCATTAAGGAAGTCATCATACTCTTCTTTGGACAATTCTTGTCTTTTTCTCTTGTTATCAATTGTCATAGCCACCCCCTTGGCTTTGAGCACAGCAACCTCCTTCTCTACCCAATCCTTGGTTAGTTGCATGACCTTCTGGGTTATTATTTATAGTGAGGTTTCTTCTGGCTAGCTCCAGTCAGGTGGGTATATTGTCTCATTATATATCTTCTTCTCCTCATACTCTTGAGACATGATCATTTCATCATCCTCACGTAATTGTGGAAGAATTGGAATACAATCCAAGGTGAGAATTTGCTTGAGCGTGAGCCTTTGGTATCTCCTTCTTCTGATTTCAACATCATCAGAGAAATCAGCCCAATAATCCTCTATGTGTACTTGGTGCACTGACTTCTTCAATAATGTTTCCATTGTATGATAAGGATCATATTGCCTTGTCAAAGGGAAAGGCTATAAACACACAAATTACAGTCCCCCTATGGCCTCTTTGGTTGTTTTTGCATCAAGGCACATGTACTAGCCAACCATAAGTGGAAACATGACCTTGGGTATTTTCTTCTTTTCTACATATACCTTATGTGAAGGCAATATTTTCCTGGCCATCTCCATCACTATGACCTTATCCGTGGGGTATCTTGGCAACATCATAGGTTGCCCATCAAATCCCTCCATTCTTATATATATGAATGTAGGGAACTGGATAAACCATGATCCATTCCTACTTACTACTTCTTGATCTTCCATGCTCATTCTTTTTTCTCTATCCTCCTCCATTATGTGGACCAGATGCATGATGAAACAATCATTAACCCTCTTATAATATTGATGGGAGGCCCTCCTACCTAGCTGTGGATAGTGATCCCAGATATTTACATCTCCAGGATTACGGCCAACTTTGCCAACTCTTTGCAAATTATTAAATGTGTCTTTGGCTGCACAAGAATATACTACATAGGAGGTCATATGGAACATGTTTGTTTTCCCTCCTAACTTCTAGAAGCTCTCATCAATACTATCATTGATTAGCTTTCCCCATTGTGATTTCTGATTAGTGTACTCTATCATTCTCACGAGGCCATACATCTAGTCCTCAAAACAACTTGCATTTGGTCTACCCCTCACCCAACTAAGCATTACCATCATCTATTGATATTTGGGGATGAAGTCAAACTTGAACAAGTGCACTGGCAATTTTTATGATGCCTTGTATGTGTTGTTACTGGCTCTCCATGAGAATACAAATTTTTTGCAGTCTTTGAAACTACCCTGATATTGTTTCTCTAGGGCTCCCAGATTAATCTTACATAGATCAGTTGACTATAAATTGTGTGTGGCTATGAGGCCTGTAACTAAAAAATCTACACGTATGCGCCAATGCTTCTCAACCCTTCTGGTGTGAACATTGTAGTTATTAGCACATTCGGCCACTAGTTTAATGACCTCCATTGTGTATGGGAACCCTCTACTATGCCACATGCCTAAACTGTATATGCTCATTAGCAATGGGTCTCCACTGCCTCTCTCTGATTTAGTTGTCCACTCATCAAGATTACTGTTACCCGGGTGCATGTCATTTATTTGCCCATATTTGAACGCTGACCCCCCAGGTTGTATACACACAGGTTTCAAAAACTTAGTATCTGACCCATTCCTACAAATATCCATTGTATCCTACAATTACAAGTCTACATGGCTTAACCTATCATGCACTTTAGGGTCTTAGATCTATAAAATTTCATGTATATCATGGTCTTTTACATTTTACAAAAACATATTCAAATATCATCATACAAATTTACCATAGTAGAAAATCATTTACCTATTCACCTATTCATAAATGACAAAATGATGGTTTCATTGCTACATACCTGATTTTTGCACCTTTTAATCCACTTAATCTAGATCAGGATATGCTTATTCACTTTTAAATCACCTTCCTTCATTCCGCATTTAAGGCACACTCCATTTTGTTGAGGTTGCGGGTTACTGTAATGGCATTCTTAATCACAATAGAGCTCTGTAATTTCTTGTTAAACGCTTGGTAAATGTAAAAATGAGCACAAATCACCCTATTATAATCGTTAACATTGGTGAATTAGGGCATAATTAATGCTATAGTATTCATGTCCATGGATATACATGTAGTGTTCTTAAGATCGCAACAGGTGGTGCTGTGTGATTTGAAATTTTGAATATCCACATACCGTTAGATGGTATTTATTATGGGATTTTCATATTCAAAAATGTTCAGGTGCTTAGACAATATGCACACTCTTTCAAGATATGCCCCTGAGGTCATCATGACATCAGTCAATGTTGACCAAATGTAAGAAGCGAGTCACAAGGAACCAAAGGTATTTCCTATTGTTTAGATATCAGGTATTATGACATGTCCATATGCATTGGTCAATGTGCCACTTGGCACCTTCTTATTGGTTCTTGGAAATCTATGTGTCATGGGTTTTGAGGGTAGATATGTAGGTATTAAGAAATATCTAGGTGGTTAGTTATGTGAAATGTCCCCCCTCTTCCAAAAATGATGGTGACATCACCGTCTCGAATGATATTTTGGATTGATTATAATGTGACATCATCATCACATTAGCAAAAATTAGTGCGCTAAGTTAATGTGTAGGATATTGACATCTATCGCTATAGTTGAAAAGTCAATCGAGCGCATCACCTGGATGACCACGTGGCAATCATGTGCAGCCCTGTGCAGAATCAGTATCTCAGGGAATATTCCCCGTGGGGAAGTGAGATCGGTCATGTTGAATAGAAATAGGATATTAACGAATATTCGAGATCTAAAGTAATATGGTGACCTCCCTATGTCGAATGTATGGGTGATGTCATCATCTTATTGGAATCTCTTTATAATTGTTTGAGATGATGTCACAATCATGCTAATGAATATCTGCATACTAAGTTAATGTGCAGGTGTGTATTTTTGAAAGATTATGTTTGGTCTCGGGGTGCTTGGGGGACGTCATCATCAGACTGTTACTTCCTTGCAATGATATTGAATGATGTTACCAGGATGTTAACTAATGTGAAGGATATTAAGAAATATCCACGTTCTTAGGATTTAAATTGTATTTGGGTAAGTCCACATATTAGTGAATATCAGGGATATTAGGATGAATGTGCACCCTTGCGGAATGTGCATGCATTTTGAATGTTTATGACCCACCGACTTCAAATTTGACATATGCACATTAGTAGATATGAGGACATTGGGTTTTAATTTGTTAAAATTCATGATTAGGATATTAGCGAATATCTAGGACATTAAGTAGTGTGATGACCCTCCCCTTTGATTGTTTGACCAAACTTTGACCAAGCATAACTTCTTACTTTTAGGGAATTTTAGGGTGATCCAAAAGGCAAACCTGCTTAAAATTTTGCATTGTTTTTCTTGATGAGGTTTGTGACAACAAAAACTGACTTTGAAAATTAACCTCTCTTTTTGAGGTCCTACTATGCATAGGATGGCATCCTAACATGCATCTGATATTAACTCTTTTTACCATACCACCCGAACAAAGGGAGCAGACAAGAAAGCAAAAAGTTGGGTCCCTGTTTTGCTGGGGAAAAATGGGGTATGTTGTGTAACCACACAAGTTATAACTTCATATACTAATGACAGTGAAGTGACTCATTGGCCTTGTTTCAGTGGGGTGGGTGGAATGCCCCCTGAGAGGTAGATTAGTTGGCATATATGGCTTGAGTAGATATTTGGTTCACATCTCTTGTACATATACTAAAGGTAGGTCACTCTGTCATGATTGGGACTGCGATCAGGTGGTAGTGATACCAAAGAAAGCATCCCAGTCATTAGTTTCAGATCCCTCCTAAAATGATTAATGGATTCAGTAGCTTCAACAACAAATCATTCAAACTCAGAGACCGAGTTGCTTGTGAACCAATTGATTGAGTGAACCCACTTCTAGTTGTTGTTGAACCTGAACCAATGAAGGTGAAGGTTTCAACATAACCTATTTATTCATAACTAGCACCAATTCCTATCATTTACCTTAAACCCCAGTTGTTATTGAATCATTCAAACTTTTAGTTCCATAGTCAATTTCATATCCATATGCAGTAGTGGATTGGGATTGAGTTTCAGTAGCATCCCAGGTTAATTGTATGCTACATCTGGAGCAAGGCAGGTGAATAGGTCCATCCCACCTAGTGGATAATGAAATGGGTAGCTCATCACTAGGAGTAAAGACCAATAGTAGTATGTTGTTGGTCACCTGGGGCCCTGGCTCCAAATATAGTTATGGTAGGGCATAGGAGAATGCCCTTAGCCTTAATCTATCATGTTTCTCCACCCCTATTATTTCTTTAGGCTTGTGATTTGCTATCAAGAATCAGGTTGTCTTTACTGGTGACTAGCAACTAGTTGTCCATCATAAGTACTTCACTCCGATGGTTCCTGATTGCATCATATCCATGTTGGTGGGAGCTTGCTCCTCTAGTCTAGCCCTATGGTTTTGGTTTAAGGAACCTTGGGGTAGGAGGTCCTACCGATGCAATGATAGGTAAACTAGCATGGGATCTAGATCTGAGTGAAGAGAAGCTAGGACTAGATCCTAGTAAATTGCATTGGTATCTCCTACTTATTCCATGGGCTTGCAACCAAAATTGCTAACCGGTCAATAGTGGGGTACCTTTTCCATGTCAAGATTCCAAATAGCTAGCTTTGAATTCAATTTACAACTATATCTACACTATACACACCTAGAAATGTGCCTAGCACTAAGTGAATCTCAATGGATTATAGGTCAAATGGTGGGCTATGCTACCTATATATCTATGGGCATAAAGGGCCTCCTCTCCTTCTTCCATCCTTGCCATGGTTCCTACCAATGTAAGGGGTAGTCACAACTTTATAATTTGGAAGTCCATGAATCAGTCGACTGACCTGTAGTTCTTTAGGCACCCTATCTTTTCATCTACTGACATGAAGGGATCCGACTCTATATTGTAGGTAATATGTGTTGTCATTGTTGTCAACTCTATATGTTTCAACCTAAGGTTGGAGATGGTTAAATCTGATGGACAGTGGAAGATTTGAGAGAGATAGTTTGACTAAGTTAAAGACATAGGATCAGCTTGCTTAAGGGAGGTTAGTCTGAAAGACCTAGAAGATGGAGAAAGACTATCCAAGTATAAGAATGTTGATCTTCTTAATGTCTAAATGTGTTGTAGAGGTGTGTAAACCTATTATAACATGTTTTCTATATATCTACAATGATATCCTATCAGTCTAGAGTACCACACTTAGAGAAAAGTTGTAGAAGTTGGTTAAGGCCTTCATAGTGCATATCCTAAGGTAGAGTTACCACATTTTGGTCCACGTTCCTCCGCAATGCAAGATTTAGTCTTGTGGTTCAGAAAATAAGTTGATTGACATATGAACATGCTTTATCTAATATTTCATCCAATTACACCTTTAGTAGAGAAAGTTATAAGTAGTAGTGTTCTGGACTATGACTTGACAATGTAAAGCAATGGTGGAGACTTGTTGGAATGCTCCGCATTCCTACGGAAGAGAAGTGGTTCCCATGTGGTTTTGGGAATATGTTCAGAGATGTGTAATGCATGCTTCCTTATAGACTCAAGTATTCTTAAGGATTGCAAGGTTAGATTTCAAGTGATAGAAGTAACACAAACTGTTCTGGATGATCAAATACTCTATAGAACACAGGTTTGAGCACTTGTGGAAGATGGAAGTATACAAATCAGCTATAAGAGCTTGTGCAAAGATTTTACATGTCTTAATGTATCTCAGGTTTGAACCACATACAAATCTTTCTTATCTCCTATACTACATAAGGTATTTAAGTCAGTTAATGAAGAATTGCATATGTCTATCGTCCAAATTATAGTATACTTGAGTCAAGTCTTTGATTTTCTCCAGAAGTAATAAATGAGAATGTGCAGATCTAGGAATATATGCATAATGTTGTATGAGTTCCTTCCTAAAATTTTGAAATGGTTTGGTGTACCACAAGGCGATATCTCAAGTTTGCATGTGTTACAATATGCTTGGAATGCTTTGTCCTCATCAGTTTAGTATGTTCCTTGGTTTGCGGATGCATAGAATGATCATATACTTCAGGTGAATGATTTAATGATAGTGTTGAGAAGATACATGATCGAAATCTTGGTTCACATAATGTTTTTGGCTTCTCCTCAGTGGTGTGAAGATGGATAGTTAATAGTGGTTGTGCTGGTTGAGCCAATAGCTTGGTTTCCTTTATATATGGTGGATCTTGATCAGGTGTTTTTATATTGAAGGACGTGTTATGATGCAATTAACCTTGTTATGCCGAGTGAAGTGATCCGCAGCTCAAAATGTATTTTTTCCAAGCCAACCAATACAAAATTACACGTTTCATCTTAAGGTCTTTTTGGTGCCAACCTAATTGAGGTTTCAAGTGGTTGTGGAGGATATATATAGAAGAACAAATTCATTTGTGACTTAGAGAAGTAAGTGTGAAAGTAATAGAACAGAATGAGAAATATGAAGTGTGTAGAATCAATATGATGGAGTAATTGTGTAGAAAAGAGGACTACAATATCAGTATGAGTCAGATGCTTGTTTCATAGTAGTCCATATCTTTGTTTATCATTGTAATTCTTTGTAGTAGTGAGATTTTTTTAGGGATTAGTAGATTCATTGGGTTATAGACCTAAAACAAAGTTAGTAGGGAGTTGTAGCTTCCTTGGGTTGTAGCCCTAAAATAATGTTGTAAACTTTTATAAGTAGTGACCATTATATCATGAGCTAACACTCAACTTGGTTTTTCCCATTTTTAGTTTTACCACATAAAAGTCTTGGTGTCAATGTATTGATTAATGTGGTGCATGTTTTACTTTCTTCTCTCTAAGTATTTTGATTTGTTCAACAAATAAAGTAGTTAAGTTTTTGTATATTGATTCACCCCCACTCACAGCATCTCTGTGTGTTCAACATGTATATGGTATATATGAATCTACATCTACATATGGATTGAGAAGACCTGACTTGTTTGCATTGTAGTTTATTCCATTCATTCCAATTCTGTTGATCCAAGAGAAAAATAACCTTCATTCAATTTGCCAACATTTTATCAACACCAAAGTGTCCACTCAATCCACCACTATGTTTTTCTCTCATCAAATTATTCCTCATTTATCCTTGAGGTATACATAGTATTTTTCCTTTAAACAACAAACCTTCCTAAATAAAAAACTCCAGCCATGCAATTTTGTCCTTCTCTACTAGATTCATACAAGTGGCCCATGCCTCTTTGAAATTAGCATACTCTTCATACAATTATTTCATAGAATAAAAAAAAAACTACATTCACTCTCAATTTAGTCAATAACAAACATCTCATACTCAATGCATTAGCTACCTGATTAGACTCTCCACTCATGTCTTTCAAAACAAAAGAACAAGTATGCAAAAATTCAACCCATTTCAAGTGTCTTTAATTCAACCCATTTCAAGTGTCTTTGATTCAACCTCCCCTAGTTGTTTATGAACTGCAAACCATGATGACTAGTATACAATACAAACTGCCTAGGTAGAAAATAATGTCTCCACTTCTTGAGTGCCTATACAATTACATAGAATTCTTGATCATATATAGAACATTTTATTTTTTACTCATTCAACTTCTCACTGAAGTATGCAATTCTTCTTCCTTCTTGACTTAAGACTCTTCTAATCACTGTCCCACTTTCATCACAGTCAACTTGAAATTTTTTTCTGAAATCTGAAAGTTCTAACATTGTTTGTTTAGTCGCTTTTCTCTTTAACAATTTAAAACTCTTCTTTGTTGCAGCTATCCAAACAAATTCTTCCCTATTACCCAAGTCATCATTTTAGTAATAAGTGCACAAATCCCACAAAAATTATGGATGAATTTCCCATAAAAGCTTTCCAGGCCATGAAAACTTCTAGCTTCAAATGTACTTTAGGCTGAAGGCCAATCCAAAATCACCTTGACCTTTTCTAGATGCAGTTTTAGACCATCACCAGAAATAACAAACCCCAAATATACTGATTCTTCTTTGATAAAACTAAATTTCTTCAAATTTACTAACAATTTCTCTTCTTTCAATCTTTGCAATACTACCCTATCATTTAGAATATGTTCTTCCTTTGTCTTACTATAAATCAAAATATCATCAAGATACACAATGACAATTCGACACTTCATTCATCAATCTCATGAAGGTTTTGGGAACATTTTGTAAGGAAAGCATAGGTGCGGAATATAGCTTCCCTAATGTTAATTCAAAGAGAATAACGTAGACAGGTAAATTTCAATTCAAAAAATTAAACCACAGATAAACACACTAGAAAAATAGAATAACATTCCAGACAACAAAGAATGACACCAGATTTACGTGGGAAAACGTTTTCAGGTAAAAAACCCGCCACCACAAGAGAGACTATCTTTATTACAATAAACGGAATAGTTACAATAAAGATCCCAGCTTTGTTGCTCAGGTATTGATTCTCTACAATTATATGAAACCATTTTCTAACATCTGTACATCTACAGAAAAAATTGCATAATCGAATTGTTTCATCAATCATGACGAGCACACCAAATCTGTATATAAACCACAGCCTTCAAGAGCAAAAAACCATTTTCACTTCTGCCCTAACTGCTCATTTCAACTGACTCAGCATCGTTGTCCCAACTGTCACATAACTGCCGTCTGATAGTTCACATTCTAGCGAGATGTTTAATCCCACATGCACAAGGTCAAATACAATATTCCAGTTTATATTGCCGAATGCTCAGTAATATCATTGATGGTGACTAGTACACTTCCTCCATCCTTCATCAGACATACCTCCACTATCGGTCCACACACTTTTCATTGTGCCGATGACCTATCTTAGGCCGATTGAACTCCATCACCAATTCCTATCGGAATAACATGAAGTCATTGGTAAAAGTTAACAAAAATCTGCCATCGGTGTTCAGTCCCAGCAAAGACTATTCACATTGAACCACTGAACTGATGAACCTATCTCGTTGAACCGAGGAACCATTGAACCAATGAACTGATGCCGAACCATTGAACCAAAGTTGTCAAACCATTGAACCAATGAACAGTTCAATGAACCATTGAACCCAAGTTCTGATGTTGAACCTTGAACCTGATGAATAGTTCAATGAACCATTGAACCTGACGGACAAAGTTCAAACTTTCAATGAACCAATGCATATCGGTTGAACCATTGAACCCAACGGGCGAAGTTCAAGAGTTCAATGACAGTTCAAACTTTGCCGATTGAATGATGAAAAAAAAACACGAAGGAATGAGGTTTCAAGCAGTAACTTGAGACATTAAGTCTCTTCAATCTCCCACTTGTCGAAGAGATTACTGCTACCTCTTAATCCTCATACAATTACTAAGAATAATGGGCCTGAAGACCCATTCCATTTGAACACCATTTGAACTTGGCAGTGCTCATTGGTTTAGTTAAGGCATCAACAACATTTTCCAAAATGTCAATCTTTTCCAACGTCACCTTCCTGTCTTCCACCATATCATGAACAAAGTGATATTGGACATCAATATGTTTTGTCCTAGCATGAAATGTAGGATTCTTTGCCAAACATATAGCACTTTGACTGTCACAGTGTATTTATATCTACCCAGCATTAAAACCAACATCAGAACACAATCTCTTCAACCAAACGGCTTCTTGGCATGCATGAGTAGCTACCATGTACTCTGCCTTTGTTGTGGACAAAGCGACTATAGCCTACCACTTGCTCATCCAACTGATAGCACCACCATTTAACATGAATACATATCCACTGGTGGATCTTCTACTGTCAATGTCCCCTGCCCAATCAAAATCAACATAACCCTGAATGCTTATAGACCTCTGAGATCCAACTGAGTTTCCATGATAGCAAATAGTATAATCAGAAGTTCCCTTCAAATACCTCATAACTCTTTTTACAACATCCCAATGTGATCTACCTAGATTTGCCATAAACCAGTGCAAAACTCCCACTGCTTGGGTAATGTTTGGTCTGGTACAGACCATTGCATAAATTAAACTGCCAACAGTACTTGCATAAGGCACTTTTTTCATGTCATCAATTTCATTCAAAGATTCTGGACAATCTTCAACAGATAGTTTCATACCCTGCAAAACTGGGACAACTAGTTGTTTGGAATTAGACATATTAAATTTATCAAGAACATTGGTAATATATTTGCTTTGGCTGAGCCATAGCTTTCTCTTAGATCTGTCCCTTTTGATTTCCATTCCTAGAATGTACTTTGCTGCCCCCAGATTCTTCATTTCAAATTTCAAGGGCAACTGAGCTTTTAAATCTGAGATCATCCCCTTACCATTGCCAATGAATAACATGTCATCCACATACAGTGTAATTATAAGAATTTGATCACCATCAGTTTTATAATAAACACAGTGATTAGATTTAGATCTCACATATCCTAAAGATAGAACATACGTATCAAATTTTTGATACCACATTCTGGGAGATTGCTTCAAACCATAAAGAGACTTCTTAAGTTTACATACCAAATGTTCTTTACCTTTTACCACAAAATGCTCTGGCTGGGACATATAAATTTCTTCTTCAAGGTCCCCATGAAGAAATGCTATTGTCACATCCATCTACTCAATTTCAAAATCATATGCTGCTGCAAGTGACAATAGAAATCTAATGGATGTCAACTTAGCTACAGGAGAAAAGATTTCTCCATAATCTATACCTTCCTTTTGGGAATACCCCTTAGCAACCAGTCTTGCCTTGTACTTATCAATACTACCATCTGGACCATATTTCTTTTTAAATACCCGTTTACAGCCCACAGGTCTTCTACCTTCAGGCAAGAGCACCAGATCTGAGGTTCCATTTTTCTCCAATGATGACATTTCATTATCCATGGGTTCCAACCAAGAATCTGAATTAGATAAACTAATAGCTTCTTTCACAGTCCTAGGTTCATCAGTATCAGTAAGTAAAGTGTAGGCACAACTTGAATCAAGTACTAAAAATCCATACCTATCTGGTTGTCCTCTTTCACGTGTAGACTGCCTCAATGGTTGACGTACAGGTTTAGGTTCTTGCTCTGGATTTGAATCTTCAGAGCTACTTGAACTCACATTTGATTCATCTACACTTGGTGTTTGGTGTTCCTCTTTTACAGGGGTCAGAGGAATATTAACAACACTCCTTTCTTTCTTCTTTTCTGTCTTCTCCGGCTAAGGATCAATAACCAAAGGTTTCAGCTCTCTAAAAATTACATTCCTGTTGTAAATTACTTTTTCAGTTTCAGGATTCTAAAGCTTGTACCCTTTAACACCGACTCCATAGCCAATAAAGATACATTTGACTACCTTGTAATCTAGCTTAGACATTTTTACCTTAGGAATATGAGCATATGCCTCAGCCAAAGACACGAAGATGTCTCAAAGAGGGCTTCTTTCTAGACCATGCTTCCATAGGCGTCTTATCAACCGATGCTGAAGTAGGAGAACGGTTCAGCAAGTAACAAGCTGTAGCAACTGCCTTAGCCTAGAACCTTTATTCAAGACTAGCATAACTCAACATACTTCTTTCTTTCTCCATCAATGATCTATTCAACCTTTTAGCAACTCCATTTTGCTGTGGAGTATAAGGTGTAGTCTTATGCCTTTTTATACCATGATCTATGCAATATTTATCAAAATCCGCATTACAATATTCACCACCATTATCTGTTCTCAAGCATTTTATTTTTCTACCAATCTGATTTTCCACAAGAGTTTTAAATTCTTTAAACCGACTAAACACTTCTGATTTATTTTTCAAAAAATATACAAATGCCCTCCTTGAATAATCATCAATAAACGATACGTAGTATCTTGATTTAGATAAAGAAGGAACATCAAGACCAAAGACATTAGAATGTACATAGTCCAGAACACTAGAAGATTTATGAGAACTAGAGTAAAAAGAAACACAGTTCTGTTTTCCACATATATAATGTTTGCAGAAATCAAACTCCAGATTACAATCAATCAACCCATCTACTAGGGTTTTGTTTTTCAAGGTTTTTAAACCTTTTTCACCTATGTGATGAAGTTTATGATGCCAAAGCATTGTTTTCTCTGCAGGAAATTTAACTTCCATAGAGTTTGCATCATGTGTTACAATAGTAGCTTTTTTAGATTTTGCAGACACTATTACAGCACACTGGTTTAGCATCTAACCTATACAGAGTTCCAATGCATTCACCCTTTGCCAGTACAATAGAACCTCTAGTCATCTTACAACCACCATTCACAAAAGTAACTTGCACACCAACATCATTAAGCTTACTTACAGAAAGTAAATTTTGAGCCAGACCTAGGATGTGTAGTACTCCATTCATTCCCTTTATCCTGCCATCCAGGAACTGGATTCTGACTCGTCCTCGGCCAACAATTTCCAGTGTTGAATCACTTGCCAGGAACACCTTCCCACCAGCATACGGTTCATACTTTCTGAACCACTCTATGTGAGATGTCATATGAAAAGATGCTCCTGAATCCACTAGCCACACATCTTCAAATGCAGGCATTGCCATGGCAGCAATGAAGGCATCAACATCACTCTGAGAAGAATCATTTTTAGAAGAGTTCTTCTTCTTTTTCTCCTCTTTGTAGTCTCTTCTGATGTGTGCTTTCTGCCCACAATTCCAGCACTTCACCTTGGACTCTGTGCCAGGATATTTTGATCTCCCATCTGATTTGGGCTTAGACTTCTTGTCCTTCTTGCCTCTTTCCTTTGATCTACCTTGAATAGATAGGGCCTCTTTGGCTGTCTCAGAAGATTTCCTCTACATCTCTTTAGATAACAACGAGGTAACAACTACTTTAGTTGTAAACGTGGTTGTTGTACTTCCAATATCCATCACAAGATGATCCCATGAGTCAGGTAAGGAACACAATAGAAGCATACAGCGGTCCTCCTCTTCTATTTTTACACCTATAGACGTCCACTATGCAACAATTAGATTAAATGTGTTTAGATGGTCTACTACAGATGCACCTTCATCCATCTTCAAAGAATACAATTTCTTTCTAAGGAACAATTTATTCACCAAGGACTTGCCCTGGTAAATATCTCCCAACTTCTTCCAAAAATCTTTGGTTGACTTCTCTTCATGGATGTTCAATAGAACAAAATCCACAAGACTTAATCTTATCAGTCCTCTGGCTTTTCTGTTAGCTAGGTCCCAATCTTCTTGTTTCATGCTTGTAGGTTTAACCTTAGACACAGCAATCCAAAGATCTCTGTCAACCAGCAAATCTTCAGCCTTAATCTTCCACAACTCAAAGTTTGTGCCATTGAACTTTTCAATGTTTATTTTTCCTGATGTACTTGCCATCTTATTTAACATAATAGACCTCTACAAAACTTCCACTCACTGAACTAACACAAAAAACCCAACCTACCAACAAGGATAACACAACTGGCTAGGCTCTGATACCACTTGTAAGGAAAGCACATGTGCAGAATACAGCTTCCCTAATGTTAATTCAAAGAGGATAATGTAGACAGGTAAATTTCAATTCAAAAAATTAAACCACAGACTTGTAAGGAAAGCACAGGTGCAGAATACAGCTTCCCTAATGTTAATTCAAAGAGGATAACATAGATAGGTAAATTTCATTTCAAAAATTAAACCATAGATAAACACACCAGAAAAATAGAATAACATTCCAGACAACAAAGAATGATACCAGATTTACGTGGGAAAACCCTTTTGGGTAAAAAACCCACCACCACAAGAGAGACTATCTTTATTATAGTAAACAGAATAGTTACAATAAAGATCCTAGCTCTATTGCTCAAGTATCGATTCTCTACAATTATACAAAACTATTTTCTAACATCTGTACATCTACAGAAAAAATTGTATAATCGAATCATTTCATCAATCATGACGAGCACACCAAATCTGTATATAAACCACAGTCTTCAAGAGCAAAAAAACATTTTCACTTCTTCCCTAACTGCTCATTTCAACTAACTCAGCATCACTACCCCAACCATCACGTAACTGCCGTCTAACGGTTCACATTCCAGCGAGATGTTTAATCCCACATGCACAAGGTCGAATACAATATTCTAGTTTATATTGCTGAACGCTCAGTAATATCATTAGCGGTGATTGTTACACTTCCTCCATCCTTCATTGGATAGACCTCCACTATCGGTCCAAGCACTTTTCATTGTGCCGATGACCTATCTTAGGCCAATCAAACTCCATCACCAATTCCCATCAGAATAACACAAAGTCATCGGTAAAAGTTAACAAAATCTACCATCAGTGTTTAGTCCCAGCAAAGACTATTCACATTAGACCACTGAACTGATGAACCTATCCCATTGAACTAAGGAACCATTGAACCAATGAACTGATGTCAAACCATTGAACCAAAGTCATCGAACCATTGAACCATTGAACCCGAGTTCCGATGTTGAACCTTGAACTCGATGAATAGTTCAATGAACCACTGAACCCGACGGACGAAGTTCAAACTTTCAACTTACCAATGCATATCGGTTGAACCATTAAACTCGACGAGTGAAGTTCAAGAGTTCACTAATAGTTCAAACTTTGTCGATTGAACGATGAACAAAAAACACGAAGGAATGAGGTTTCAAGTAGTAACTTGAGACATTAAGTCTCTTCACATTTGTCAATCCATATGGCATCACCAACCATTCATACAATCCATATTTGGTTTTGAATGTAGTCTTCCACTCATCCCCTTCTCTTATTCTTATTTGATGGTGGTACCCACTCTTCAAATCAATTTTCGTGAAATACTTGGCTCCACTTAGGAAATCCATTATATCGTCTAGCTGGGGCATTGGAAACCTATACTTGAGGGTTATCTTATTTATGGCTCTTGAATCCATACACATTCACCATTCTCCATCCTTATTTGGTGTCAGCACTATTAGTACAACACATGGATTGAGACTTTCCTTGATCAGCCCCTTATCCAACAACTCTTGTACTTGTCTATTTATCTCCTCATTCTCCATATTTGTCATTCTATATAGTTCTTTGTTAGGAAAACTCACACCAGGTATCAAATCCATACAATGGCTAATGTCTCTCATAGGTGGTAGTCCATCCAACAACTCTTTCGTCATTATATATGCATATTCTTCCAAGGCTTCTTGAATTTCCTTGGGTAGTTCTTTTTTCTCTATTATCATAGCTACTACAAGCTTGGGAATAAGTGCATAACACGCTCCCTCTTTCTTCATTTCTTTCAAGAATTTCTTTCCAAAAATTGAACAAACTTTCATACTTTTCTCCACTTCATCCTCATTATCCTTCAATGGATTTAATGTATACTCTTTCCCATCCTTCTTTATCATTTATGTATTTGTTCTTCCATCATGAATAACTTGTCTGTCAAACTTCCATGGTCTACCCAACAAGATATGTCATGCATCAATTAGTATTACATCACACATAATTTCATCCTTATTGTTAGGAAATAAGGTTTACATTTAATAAATTAGTTTTAGATTAGTTAGTTTTCTAGAAGTTATTCACATAGGTGGTTACAAGGGGAAAATAAGGCTTCATAAGCCATTGTATGGAATGTAAAATTGCAATGAATGAAATTATAAAATTCCTCTTTATTTTTATTTGCAATGTAAACTTTTAATATGAATTTTTAGTTTTGTTTCTCACCATTATTTAATAACGGTATCAGAGCGCTGTTGTATTTTGTCCTATGTGAAGTCATGACTGTGGTGGAAGACACATGATCATTGCAGGCTATTATACTTAGAGGAGATTTTTGAATGCTGCATGAAAAGGAAAGGAGGATAAGGAGACATGAGAAGGGTGCATTTTCTTCTCTGCTATGTTTACGGAAGGACAATTTTTTTTGAAGGTGATGGTGTAGATTTCAGCAAGGGTTTAAAATAAGAAATTCCATTTTTTTAAGGTGTTGTTATGGGTTTTAATGACTATTGTTTAATGACTATTGAAGTCTTCAGACTATTGACATTTCAAGTAAATTAAGTAAGGTGTGTGTTGTTGGTCAAGTTTGATGCCACTGTTGTTTGATCTCTTCATCATTTCTCAGAAAAGAAATATGGAAGCATAGAGAAGGTTGCGCTAGGATGAAACTAGCAAAAATATTTTGTCTAGTTAAAGATACAGTACAAGGTATGTGTTGGCCTCTCTATTTCCTTATCACAGAAAAGTTAATATCAATTTTTGTTATATAAAAATAATGGAGTGATAAGTGGTTAGGTTGATTTTATTTAACTGGAGAAATCATATATTATTTCAAAGTTTGAGGGTCATGAATTTCATAATTGTAAGTCAAAGTGCAATTAGTTTTGATAGAAAATGATATGTGGGATATTGGCAATGGAAGTATTAAAAAACCACAAGATGTGGATGAAGCATTAAAATGGATAGCAAAAGATCGTAAAGCTACAACAGTGATTGGTCTTGGGTTATCTTATGCATATTTACATCATATTGATTTGACAAAAACCTCAAACCAAATATCGATAGACCTTAATTCTTTATATGGTTCACAGGCTTCAAGTGCTAAAATAGGAATGAAACAAAAACTTTTTGGTTTGAAAATTAAAGAGGGAGATAACATCGTTCAACATATTAGTACATTCCATTCTCTCCTTAATCAACTTGTTGGTATAAAATGTACAGTTGATGATGATGATGCCAAATCTATCTTATTAAATAGCATGCCTTCAAGTTATGAAAATATTATGTTTACTATAAACAAATTGAATATGATCTCGAGCTTAGAAAATGTGATTTCTTACTTAATTGATGAAGAGAAAAGAGTCACTAAAACTCATTCAAACACTAAGGAAACTACTTTATTTGTCAAAAGGAAAACTAATGTTTCCATAGGAAAGAATAGTTGAATCAAATGCTACTATTGTAATAAAAGAGGACACATTCTAGTGAACTGCATTGAATATGCTAGAGATCTTATTAATGGCAAGTTAAAAACAAACAATGCTTTAATTGCTAATGAAACCAAGAGAGAAAAATATAATCTTGCAATATATGATCAAGAATCTCTTCACATTGACAGTGAAGATGAATATCTTCTTTAATAATTAAGAATGTGTTATTGGAGGTTGGAGGCAATGGAGGCAGGAGGTCTTTTGTCATCTCAAGCTAGCTTCTCACTCAGGGGTGATTCATTGTATGAGAAGCACCTTTTTTTATCTCTAGTCTCTTCAGGAGTAAGGGGGACGAGACATTGTGGATATTGAATCCACAAATTTGTTGTTTGTTTGTGGTATCTATGGACAGTTGAGTGTGTCTCACTTCATAGGTTAATGGGTTGGAGTTATATAATCAGACATTTACCTAGACAGAGAATTTTACGTCAATGCTAATGGAGTGGTTTTAACATTCACTTTGACAAAGAAGTCTAAGTTGATGGTGATGCAGTGGTTTTGACATTTGCCTAGATAGTGGATTTTGGGTCAATGCAGAGTTGGAAATTTTCCTAGACAGTGGAGTTCGGGCTGATGCAAAGTTGGACATTTTCCTAGACAGAGGAGTTTAGGCTAATGCCAAGGTGTTTAATCAGATATTTACCTAGACATGAGGAGTTTAGGTTGATACTGATACAATATTTCTTTTGTGTTTCTTTTTTCTTTTGTAATGTAAACCTTAAAGGGGGGTTGTTAGGAAATAATGTTTAAATTTAATAAATTAGTTTTAGATTAGTTGTTAGTTTTCTGGAAGTTATTCCCATACGCAATTACAAGGGAAAAATAAGGCTTTATAAGCCATTATATGGAATGTAAAATTGCAATGAATGAAATTATAAAATTCATCTTTATTTTTATTTGCAATGTAAACTTTTAATATGACTTTTTAGTTTTGTTGCTCACCATTATTTAACACTTATAACTACCAATTTGAAATCTTACAAGACATTGTTCACTTACCACCAATTGATGTTCCTTTTGCAACTAGAAAACTCAATATGGACTAGGATGCTTTGTCCTTTTTAGATTTAGTTTGTTTACCATCTTTTTAGACACTATATTGTCAGTACTGCCACTGTCCACTATCACTTTGTAACATTTACCACCCAACTTACATTTAGTTCAAAACAAATTTCTCATCTAGACTGGTTTAAGTTTCTCATTTTTTCGATTGAACAAAATCTTACTCAACATCAAGGATTCTCCATCCTCAGATTCTTCTACACACTTCAGTGAAGCCACACTTTCATTATCAGCTTGTGCCACATTCACTCTTGCCTCTTTTCCTTTCCCACTACTTGTTGTATCTGAGTACATTCAAATGCCCTATTTCCAATTTGTCAAAACTGAAAACATGTGCCACTAAATCCTCTTCCTCTGCCTCTTCCAAAGCCTCCTCTACTTCTAGAATAATATCCTCTTCCTCATGAGTAATCTCCTATTCCTTTATTTTCCTGGCTATTTATCTATGACGAACTAGCCTCTCCTTGTTTACTTTGGTATCCTCTTCCACCACTAGATTGTCCTCTTCCACGTGAAAATCTACCTTTACCTCTGGAATTATTTTATTTTCTTGCAAGTTTTTCTGCAACCTTCAAGGCATACTGGTAGGCTTCCTCAACACTTTTGATTTGCACCATGGTTATTTCATTTTGAATTGAATAATCTAATCCATTGATATATCTTGAAACTTTTTTAGCATCATCATCTGCATGGTTAGCCCAAATATTCAATCTATAAAATTCCTTAGTATATTCTTGAATATTTTTATCCTTTTGCTTCAGGTTCTGCAATTTCATGAACAAACTAATATGATAGTCTACTAGTAAAAACTTGGCATTCATCTTAGTTACCATTCTTCCCCAAGATTTGATTTTATCTTTACCTTTTCTTTGTCTTTCTGTCAAAACATGTTCCACCATAGGGAGGCATATCCTTCAACTTTGTGCAGGCAAACTTCACTTCCTTTGGGTCTTCAGTTGATTCAAAATCAAAATACTTATCCATTTATGAGATTCATTAGATCAATTCTTCTGGATTAAAACTACCATTATAAGGTAGAGGATCCAAATGAGGCTTGCTACTTATTTTGGACATTGCTCTCAAAAATCTCCTTTTTGGTCCATCTCCTTCTTCATTTGCATCATCTTTGTTGATCTCTTCTTCATCTTCATCTTCACTCACATCTTCAACATGTACTCCTCTACGTTGAACCATGTCCATAGCATCTAACTGTGTTATTATTCCACTCAAAATCTCTATGATTTCCACATCACTAGCCCATGGTGCTTTTCCTATACAATGTCAAATCGGTGTCATGTCTTCACTTGATTCCCTATAGTTGTAGGTCTAAACTCACTCTTCTCTACCCACAACAAAATTCTAGAATCCCTTCCTTTGACCCACCCATAGTCTCAACATGTAATCAATGCTCTGATACAACTTGGTGCAGGACAAACCCAGAGGGCCTTATCAAACAGTCAGGATGAGTAGAAAATCAACAACAATCATAATTTCCAAATTCAATAAGAGAAAATTTATTATATATATGTAGTAGTACAAAAAATTTATAGGAGTACAATTTGTGAACCAAGTTACAATCCTTCATACCAGTAAAAATGCCTAATATTTTTACCAAAAAATGTCTAACTCAAAATTATCGAATCCCCAAATATCAATGAAAATCCCTATTTATTCTTTGCGGATGGAAATTGAACTGAAACATTCATTTTTGGAAATTAAATAGTCAATGCTTTAACTAAATCATTTGATGCTACATATTCCATACAAAGTATCCCAGTGAGTCCAGTTATGGTACCCATCACATATTGCAAACAAATCCTTCTGGTACTTTGTGATTTTCTTTGTCAAATAACTTAACAACTTCATATATATATATGAGGCCATCTAAAGTTACTTTTTCTATCCACTCTTCTACAACACCACTCAGATCTTGGGATTGTTTGATTTGTTGCAAGAGGTTGGGGTCAGGACAATTTACACTTATGTCAGGCAATGATCTGTTGTCTCAGTAGTAATCTTCAAAATGGATTGAATAAAGAGAGTCAAAGAAGTTACTTGTGCTTACAGTTTGGCATTTTCCTGTTGGTCCTGTTTTATTCTTTTAAACAAAGCACCAACTAAAAAATTTGCATGATAAATTTCTCCTTCGACAGTTGAGGGTCCCATGTCTACTTGACTTAAATTGAAATCAGCCTCTGTCACCTTGTCTTCACTCTTATTACCTACAAGGTTGGCAATCTCTAGAATGGGATGCCCTATGGAAGGGTCAGCCACCATCCTTGACATTCTCCTTGCCCATTTCGATTTAGGCATTTCTTGTAGAAGCTTAGCCATAGTGTCGATGTTGGTGTCTATCTAGGAGTGTATCATTTCTTTTTCTCTACTACTTTTCTCAACCAAGAAGGGGAGGAAGACAAGGCATTAGTATTATCAACCACATTCATCATTACATCATCTGAACACATAGGTGGGGAATTGTGCTCCGGAGGAATGTTCAAACTGGGGGAGTTTGGATTACTCAACAAAGATTGAAGCATATTGTCTTCTCCAAGTTGATTAAAAATCAAAGAATCACTATAATTTACAAGGGGATTCAAATGGGGCACATGGTCTACTTGAAATGGTGAAGCAGCCAATTTGTCATTACTTAACACAAGTTGATTAACCTCCTCACAGGTGGTCTTCAACTTCCTAACATCCTTGGGTTGCTCACCATCTCCACCTGATTGTGAGCCAACTCTATGAAGAGTTGGGTCCAAACTAGATGGTCTCCTGGGAGCATGAATGGTCTGAGACCTGTTTTGTTCTTGAGGAGAGGATTCTTTAAGAGTCGCAGAACCAACATGTTCTCTTGTTTTTCCATTTAACCATTTTTTTGTTCTCCTTAATACATGCAAAGGGTGAACCATAATATCAATGATTTCTTTTTTTGACCATCTTACCGGAGGCAAAGGTTGTAGAGAGGCATTTTGATAACCTTCATCGAAAATACTTGAATTGTCATCAACCATATCAGGAATCTGCTTTGGAAATTCAAAGGCACAAACTTGGTCAATACTTAACTACATCCATCTTCTCCTTTGTAGTTCTCTCTCATCCAAACAGTCTTCCCAAAAATCCTCGAGTTGAAGTTTGTGCAATTAAGAACCACCACCATACATGTTCCTCTTCACAAAATTTGTACTGTCGAAAGTGGTGCAGGAGCTCCATAGTTTTATTGTTTTTCCTAGTTAATTTTCATACCTCTAAGGCTTTGAAAGCCATTTTTTTGTGTTAAAATAAAAGACTTAGTCATTTTATTGACTAGTCTACTTTAGAGTTAATCTAGGCCTATTTTCTAGGAGTTATATTTTTGAAATTTGGAGTTTTCTTTAGAAACTCTAGTTCTCATTGATTTACTACCTTCTTGGCAGTTGTGCGGATAGAAGAGGAAGTGCAAAGGATGGCAACTTCCTATAAAATTGGTTTTTATGTTAACATGCCACATATAAATGGAGATAAGGAGTTTTTCAAGGAAAAAAGCTTTTTTTTTTGTGTTTTTCTGAAAACAGTCCTCTTGTACGGCTGGGTACGGACTATAGGAGATCAATGGTCTATGAATTATAGATGTAGATCTAGTTACCTCTCATTTGTAGATATTTGGAGTTCTTGAAACATTTTTATTGTCTTGTTTGATTTCATTGTTTGCAGATTGGTTTCTAACCCTCCATAGCTAGGGTTTGTTGATAAAATGTTTAATTCTTCCTCTGCCCTCTGATGGTGGCCACCCATTTCTAGGTGGGATGGAGGAAGATAAAGTAATTTTAATGTTTTCTTATGGTAGGCAGATGAACTCCTTATTTGCAGGGTGCAAGGCATGTATCTAGCTAGTATCATTAGTTACTAGTTGAGAAATTGAAGGTGGCTGCATTGTGACAGTAAAGACAACGATTGATTTTGATAGATTGGATGTGGAATTGTGTTTGTTGGTGGAGATTGAATAGTATAGGACTTGGTATATCTTGTGTAGGCATAATAGATGCATTTACTTCTTCATTTCTTACAAGTTAGACCCTTATCATCAAGGAAAAGGCAATTTACTATCTTCAAGCACCTACAATACGGTATAGTACTACATGCATGGATGAAAGTACATATTTTGATGAGTATTTGAATGTGGATCCAGTGGTGTAGGACATGTGGAGTTATAAACATATAAGGTGGTCTAAAATATCTCTTTGACTATAGAGTTAACCTTCTTGAAATGTTGTTTTCTCGTGACAGTCATAGATAGTCAAGTTTTTATGTCAAGATAAATGCAGGAGTACGGTATTGGTCAGTAATTTTATGACCTTGGGTAGGTGTATGTTCTGTTGTGTGGAGATCCTTGGTGTTAAGGGTTGGCATTGGCTTTGTTATTCATAAAGTCTGTAATTGTCATGTTGAAACTGTCATAGGATAGTCACCTAGCAAATTGCTGTCCTCTACCTTTAAATACAGTGTGGGCCTGCAAACAAGTAGATGGTTGTTTTGTTTCACACCTAATGGGGAATATGCATTCAATGTTGATGGTTATCTGAAGTCTCTAGAAGAGTGTTGAAGGTTTAATCCCTGTGTATGCTACAAGGTTAAACACTCTTGACTGTTGTTCTTCCATGACAGTCATAAAATAGTCCAAATTCAATTTGTAGTCCTCCAAGTTTGATGCATGTCAGTGAATGGTTGTTGTTGTGTGAGTACCTAGGTATGTAATTGGAGTTGAGGTCCATTAGAGACCTTGAGAGGTTGTTAAACAAGACCTAATCCTGCTCTAGAATAGTCCCTCTGCTGTTATTATCCATTTACCAAGAAATGCAGAAAATCAGTCTTTTATGAGTCTTTGACAAGTGAGTGTTAGTAGTTGTATGAGGACACTATTGGTAGAGGTGTGGGTAGTAGATTGTGAGTCCTTGGAAAGGTGTTTTGTGAATCTAAGTTGGATGGAGCAATGACTCTCCAAATTAAGAAGTGGGTAGCCTGTGATGTGGACACTAGATAGTGGTCCTAGGCTAGGTGAATCTCAATAATAGCCTTGTGTAGGCTTTGTTGTCACAAACACTTTTGTAAACCTCTAAGAAGGAAGTTTAGTTCCTTGAGTGAACTACAACCTTTCTACCTTCTTCTGCATCATATTGGTATCAGAGCCAATATTCTAATTGGAAGCAAGTGTATGTCAGAAGAGGAAATTGAAACAGAGGCTAGTACAATGCCTCCCAAGACAATGAGTCAAGATGCCATCAAGAAGTTGGTGGAAGAAATGGTTGAAGCAAGACTGCAAGATGCAAAATTGTAGGAAGAGAAGAAGTCTAAGGGCAAGATCAAAGAAGAAGAAAGTTCTTCAGACACAAATGAAGAAACAAAGGCAGAAGAGGATCCTTAGGAGCAGGATATGTCTGCAAATCAGAAAGCCTTCTTGAATGCACTTAAGGGTGCTCATGGAGACAATGGTGATCCCAAGATGGAGGTGCCTACCTTCCATGGCAAGTTGGATGGAGATGTCCTTACTGACTGGATAGAAGCTATGTGCAACTTCTTTGATTACAAGGAATTCAATGACAGCAAAAAGGTCAAATTTGCCAAGACAAGGCTAAGAGGTTCTGCACTTGTATGGTGGAACTATATGCAAAGTGAGAGGTAGAAGATGGGGAAGAGTCCCATCACTAAATGGAGTAGAATGGTGGCTATGCTCAGAAGCAAGTTCATGCCACCTGACTATGAGATTCAAATCATAAGGAGATTTTAGAATTTGAGACAAAAAGACATGGATGTGGCTGCCTACACAGAAGAATTTCATAGGCTCAGTATGAGGGCCAATCATAATAAAGATGAAAAAGGGATGGTGGCTAGGTACCTGAATGGACTGAAATACAATCTGTAAGATGAGATAAGTTTGGTGTTACCAAAGAAAGTGGATGAATGTTTCTTGTTGGCCTCCAAGGTTGAGGAAAAGCTGAGAAGGAAGGGTGATCAAGGTGCCAGAGGTAGAGGCAATTTTGGCCATGGACAGTTCAACAAAACTGAAAATAACAGCCAGCAAGAAACTCAATCAGCAATAGAGCATAGAGGAGGTTTCAGAGGTGGTAGAAATCATAATGGTAGAGGTAGAAATGGTGGAGGTGGTAGAGGACTAGGAGTCTTCACTGGAAGATGTTATGGCTGCAACCAAGTTGGCCATACAATGAACAAATGTCTAGGGAAAGCCAGCAACTCTCATGACAGTGGAAAGAAAAATCAATTAGTGAAAAATGATGACTGTGAAAGTGTGAATTCACCAATGGGAAGTGCTGCACCTATTCTAGATGGAGAGAGTATGATGATAAAAAGGTCTATGTTGAAGATGCCATTGAAGCCAAAACCCCCTTAGAAAAAGAATCTTTTTAGAACCCAAGGCCTAGCCTATGGGAAACTTTGCAAAATCATAGTGGATTCAGGGTCTACTGAGAATGTGGTATCCACTGAAATGGTTGAGAAGTGCAAGTTGAAGAGGCTGCCTCATATCAGTCCTCACAAGATCTCTTGGTTGAACAAGAACCAAAGTTTCATGGTGGAGGAAAAAGCTTGGGTTGAATTTGCAATTGGTGACTACAAGGACAAAGTACTATGTGAAATCATCCCTATGGATGCATGTCACCTGCTTCTTGGTCGTCCATGGCAATATGATGTTAAAGCTTAGCATGATGGTGAGAAGAACACTTATGTCATCACCAAGAATGGAAGGCCATTCAAAATGGATCCTTTGTTGGAGCAGCCCAGGGGAAAGGAAAATAACAGCAGTGTCATGTTGGTGAGTGAAAATGAGTTCCTAAATATCTTGAAGGAGAATGACAACCAGGGGTATGCCTTGGTCATGAAGCCCAAGAGTGGATTAGATCAGCAAGATCAAAGACAGAAAGAGATTCCATTGGAAGTACAACAACTTTTGGATAAGTATCAAGACCTTGTGGTAGAGGAAGTTCCCAACTCCTTACCACCCATGAGGGATATTAGTCATCAAATTGACTTAATACCTGGTGCTACATTGCCTAACAAGGCTGCATACAAGCTGACTCCATAGCAAAATGAAGAGGTGGCAAGGCAAATTCAAGATCTCCTGGAGAAAGGGCTGATTAGGAAGAGTCTAAGTCCCTGTGCACTTCCAAGTGTACTGGCTCCTAAGAAGGATGGAAAGTGGAGACTATGCATAGATTCCAGGGCCATAAACAAGATCACCATAAGATACAGATTTCCAATGCCAAGGATTGAGGATCTCTTGGATTACCTAGGAGGATCATGCTATTACTCAAAGATTGATTTGAAATCTTGATATCATCAAATCCGGATCACACAGGGAGATGAATGGAAGACTGCTTTCAAGACCAATGAAGGTCTTTATGAATGGCTTGTTATGCCATTTGGTCTTAGCAATGCGCCAAGTACATTTATGTGCCTGATGAATGAGGTATTAGTTGAATTCATTGGTAAATTTGTTATTGTTTATCTTGATGACATACTAATCTTCAGCAGGACAAGGGAAGACCATGTGAAGCATGTTGGTCAAGTGTTAGAGAAGCTGCATGAACACAAGTTGATGATCAACTTAGACAAATGTGAGTTCATGAAAACTAAACTTGTATACCTAGGATTTGTCATTTCTAATGGCTATTTGAAGATGGATCCCTCTAAGGTTGAGGCTATTCTCAGTTGGCCTACCCCAAAAATAGCGGGAGATGTGAGAAGTTTCCATGGATTGGTGACTTTCTATAGGAAGTTTATCAGAGGTTTCAGTCACATTAGTGCTCCCATCCTCAACACCATCAAGGGTGGAGTCAAATGTAGATTCCAGTGGACAAAGGAAGCTGATGATAGTTTTGAGTTGTTGAAAATAAAGGTGGCTAAGTTACCTACCTTAGTACTCCCTGATTTTGATAAGGTATTTGTTTTTGAGTGTGATGCAACTCAGCAAGCTATTGGTGTTGTTCTTAGCCAGGAAGGACATCCAGTGGCATTCTTTTTAGAAAAGTTGAATGAAGCCAAGCAAAGGTATTCTACCTATGACTTAGAACTCTATGCAATGGTGCAAGCTCTTAAGAAATGGAGACATTATTTGCTGCCCAAGGAATTTATTGTATTTACTTGCTTTAAGCTTTCTTAATAGTCAAGACAAATTGAACCATAGATATGTTAAATGGATGGAACAGCTACAAGTGTATACTTTCACAATTAAGCACAAAAGAGGTGTCTCTAATAAGGTAGCTGATGCATTAAGTAGGAGGTTGCTTCTTGTTCATGAAATTCAATTAGAAAGCATGGGTATTGACTATTTAAAGGAGCTGTATAAAGAAGATTCTGATTTCAAAGAAGCTTATGATGTTTGTGTGAACTTGGCTAACACATTTCATGGAGAGTATGCAGATTTTGTTTTGTAGGAAGGCCTCTTGTTTAAGGGCAATTTGCTGTGTGTTCCTAAGTGCTCTATGTAGGACAACATCATCAAGGAGAAGCATAATGGTTCTTTAAGAGGACATTTTGGCTTGGATAAGACACTAGAACAAGTCACAAGGTTCTATTTTTGGCCAAAGGTGCAATCAGATGTGAGAAAATATGTAGCTAGCTGTGCAATCTGTCAAAGAGCCAAAGGTGTATCTTCAAATGCAGGTCTATGCCAGCCCCTTCCCATTCCCAACAGACCTTGGGAAAGTATCAGCATGGATTTTGTGCTTGGGTTACCCAGGACAGCCAGAGGGGTGGATAGTGTGTTTGTCATTGTTGATAGGTTCAACAAGATGGCTCATTTTGTGCCATGTAAATGCACAAATGATGTATCTCATGTTGTAGGTCTATTTTTCAGAGAGGTAGTAAGGATGCATGGTTTACCATTGTCCATTGTAACTAATAGAGATTCTAAGTTTGTAGGTCACTTCTGGAGGACCTTGTGGAAGAAGCTGGGCACACAGTTGTCTTTTTCATCAGCCTACCATCCACAAACTAATGGTCAAACTGAAGTGGTTAACAAGTCTCTTGGAAACCTTCTAAGGTGTCTTACAAAGCAGCATGGTTTGGCATGGGACTTGGTTATCAGTCAAGCTGAATATGCCTACAATGATTCAAAGAATAGGAGCACTGGTAAAAGTCCTTTTGAGATAGTTTATGGTTTTCATCCAAGAGGGCCACTTGAGCTGAAGGATCTCCAAGGTTGGGATAGAAGGAGTGCACTTGGTGAAGAGTTTGTTGCCTCCATGAAAACAATTCATGATCAAGTCAAGTTGCAACTAGAAAAATCAGTCACAAAGTACAAAGAAAAGGCAGATTTGAAGAAAAGAGAAGTATAGTTCAAAGTTGGTGACTTAGTCATGGTATATCTGAGGAAAGAGAGGTTGCCAAAAGGTCAGCCAACTAAACTCCTGATGAAGAAGATTGGACATGTAGGATAGTGCACAAATTCGGTCCAAATGCATATGAGATTGAGCTACTAGATGGCCTAGGTATCTCTCCAATTTTCAATGTTTGTGATCTTTTTCCTTTCAGACCTCCATTGCTTGATGAAAATGGATCAGATGTGGTGGCTAAAGATGCTGATTGGATCAAGGATTTGCCTCCAAGCAAACCTTTACAGTTGGAATGCATTATGGATTCCAAAGTTATCAAGAAGACTCGGAGAGGTGTCTATAAAGACTACTTGGTGAAATGGAAGGATCTCCCTAACTCAGAGGCCACCTGGATGATTGAAGCAAATATTCTAAAGCATGGCATGACACTTCAACAATTGGCAACTCAAAGGACTTGAGTTTTTCCTACACGGGGAGTATGGTGCAGGAGCTCCATAGTTTTATTGTTTTTCCTAGTTAATTTTCATACCTCTAAGGATTTGAAAGCCATTTTTTTGTGTTAAAATAAAAGACTTAGTCATTTTATTGACTAGTCTACTTTAGAGTTAATCTAGGCCTATTTTCTAGGAGTTATATTTTTGAAATTTGGAGTTTTCTTTAGAAACTCTAGTTCTCATTGATTTATTGCCTTCTTGGGCAGTTGTATAGATAGAAGAGGAAGTGCAAAGGATGGCAACTTCCTATAAAATTTGTTTTTATGTTAACATGCCACATATGAATGGAGATAAGGAGTTTTTCAAGGAAAAAAGCTTTTTTTTGTGTTTTTCTGAAAACAGTCCTCTTGTACGGCTGGGTACGGACTATAGGAGATCAATGGTCTATGAATTATAGATGTAGATCTAGTTACCTCTCATTTGTAGATATTTGGAGTTCTTGAAACATTTTTATTGTCTTGTTTGATTTCATTGTTTGTAGATTGGTTTCTAACCCTCCATATCTATGGTTTGTTGATAAAATGTTTAATTCTTCCTCTACCCTCTGATGGTGGTCACCCATTTCTAGGTGGGATGGAGGAAGATAAAGTAATTTTAATGTTTTCTTATGGTAGGCAGATGAACTCCTTATATGTAGGGTGCAAGGCATGTATCTAGCTAGTATCATTAGTTACTAGTTGAGAAATTGAAGGTGGCTGCATTGTGACAGTAAAGACAGCGATTGATTTTGATAGATTGGATGTGGAATTGTGTTTGTTGGTGGAGATTGAATAGTATAGGACTTGGTATATCTTGTGTAGGCATAATAGATGCATTTACTTCTTCATTTCTTACAAGTTAGACCCTTATCATCAAGGAAAAGATAGTTTACTATCTTCAAGCACCTACAGTACGGTATAGTACTACATGCATGGATGAAAGTACATATTTTGATGAGTATTTGAATGTGGATCTAGTGGTGTAGGACATGTGGAGTTATAAACATATAAGGTGGTCTAAAATATCTCTTTGACTATAGAGTTAACCTTCTTGAAATGCTATTTTCTTATGACAGTCACAGACAGTCAAGGTTTTATGTCAAGATAAATGCAGGAGTATGGTATTGGTCAATAATTTTATGACCTTGGGTAGGTGTATGTTCTATTGTGTGGAGATCCTTGGTGTTAAGGGTTGGCATTGGCTTTGTTATTCATAAGGTCTGAAACTGTCATGTTGAAACTATCATAGGATAGTCACCTAGCAAATTGTTGTCCTCTGCCTTTAAATACAGTGTGGGCCTGCAAACAAGCAGATGGTTGTCTTGTTTCACACCTAATGGGGAATATGCATTAAATGTTGATGGTTATCTGAAGTCTCTGGAAGAGTGTTGAAGGTTTAATCCTTGTGTATGCTACAAGGTTAAACACTCTTGATTGTTGTTCTTCCATGACAGTCATAAAATAGTCCAAATTCAATTTGCTGTCCTCCAAGTTTGATGCATGTCAGTGAATGGTTGTTGTTGTGTGAGTACCTAGGTATGCAATTGGAGTTGAGGTCCATTGGAGACCTTGAGAGGTTGTTAAACAAGACCTAATCCTACTCTAGAATAGTCCCTCTGCTGTTATTATCCATTTACCAAGAAATGCAGAAAATTAGTCTTTTATGAGTCTTTGACAACTGAGTGTTAGTAGTTGTATGAGGACACTATTGGTAGAGGTGTGGGTAGTAGATTGTGAGTCCTTGGAAAGGTGTTTTATGAATCTAAGTTGGATGGAGCAATGACTCTCCAAATTAAGAAGTGGGTAGCTTGTGATGTGGACACTAGATAGTGGTCCTAGGCTAGGTGAATCTCAATAAGAGCCTTGTGTGATGCAGAGGCATCCACACTATAACCTTCGCATATAGCACAGATGTCTGCAGACCAACCTCATCATCATCATCTTCGCCATCATCATCATATTTCCTAGAACCACCAACAACATCATCATATTTCACGTTACACAGTCAGCATCATCATATTTCGGGCGATCACAATCATCCTCCTGCCGACTATTGTTCACCTCCTCCGCCAGTCGCTTAACATCATCATCATGATATTCAGCGGGCGCAAACATCCTCCGGTTGCACTGTTCATCGGGCGCCGAACTCTATCGGCATCATCATGACCTTCAACACTCTCTTCGTCAGCAGGATATCCAAATATCCGGTTGCTCAAATATCCTGATGACGATCACCTTCAGCACCTTCCCTTTGATGCTCCGCTAGCCGACGACACAAACAACAGCATCATGATCTGCTTTATCTGGTTCCCTCGAAACCTCCTGATGATGCTAATACAACCTTCTGCCACAGACTTCCGCCGATACCTTAGCACTTAACGACGGCAGGATAAACTCGCATAAGGGGATATCTCAATATCCTGATGACAATGATGTCATATCCTGATGACGATGACGTCACCCAATATCCTGATGACCTCTTCCACACTTAGTCAAAAAAACTAAACTTTCTCTCCCGCATCTACTCGCGATACGCGGATGATTGGCACTCCCGATAGATGATCCTGATGCCGATGTGCTCCTCCAGATGATGATCACCCCGACGAACTTGCACTTCATGCACTCGAAAGCATCATGCTCTTCTCCCCTTATCCGGATGACGATATCCGAACTGTCTGCAGGATATTCACCAAGATATCCTGATGATGCTGTTTCGGTGAACCTCTTCACTTAGCGAAATTTCACTTCGCCGATCCTCCAGGGATGATCCGATCCAACCTCAGGGTGATCTTCCAACTCAATCAGCTCGACCTAGCACATGAGGATGCTAGGCTTCTCAACATCTGTCGACTGCGATCCTGCACACCTGCATGCAAACAGAAAACAAACTACCTCCTACTCTACTGTACATTACCATTCCACCGATCAGATGAGTCAACCGGTGGAATGGATCAGTATATCCATGAAAACCTCTCAAACCAGCAAATCGATTTAGCAATGGAACCCAACCAGAGCAAGAACACAAACAGGATCTTTATTGATTTCAAAGATGCAATACAATATGATGTTCCTCACACAGAACACTCGAACTCCTCTGCCTAATGCAATACTATACTGCTGATCGATGATCTACAATCAACCGATCCTCATGCTTATAAAGATTCGCCTATGAGTACTACTGACCTGACTCCAAGCGGCTGGGAACTCTCCAAGCGGCTGGGAGATCCAACCGAACATACATCATGACAGCTGTTCTAACCAACTTCCTAAAAATAGCAAAAGCCTGGTCAGCATGATCTTATCATGATCAGCATGACCTTATTACATGCATTTGGTCTTAACAGACCTTCTTGGAAACATAAACAGGACCTAAACTACTAACTGCCTTATCAAGACCAGCTGTCAGGTAGGTGCTCCTGCACCATACTCCCCAACAGAAAAGAACTCATGTCCCATGAGTTTAGTATGTGGAAGTCCTCCACCGCTACCCTTTGCTTTGTCAATAGTCTGACCTGCTCCAGCTTTATCTGCTGCTGACTCTTGGCTTCTCCAAGACTTCTGTACTGTAACTTACTTTCTGGCAAGTAAATCCTCATGCCTATTGATGTAGGCCTTTTTCTCACATACCCTGTGTTTGTCAGGTTGTCTGACCAAAACCTCTTTCTCTTGAACTGCTGAAATGTTCAACTCTATCTTCCTTTCAATCTTTATAGGACAAGCAATAGTCCCAACTATGACAACATCCTTGTCATTCTTCTCAACTGATGGTTGGTTGCACCCCTGTTTCTGAACCTGCTGCTGACCTCTGTCAGTCACAACTGAAACGTTCTTCAGCTTGTTGTCATTAACAACTCCTTTCCCTGCAGTATCCTGAACTGCCTTTATGCCTGCTCCTCTAGGCATCTGCACAAATTCCTTCTTTCCCATTAAAATGATTTGAGCTGCCTTCTGTGCTGCAGCTTTTGCCTGCAATGGCATCAACTTAATAATCTTCCCATCCTTCTTGATGGTATAGGTATTAGCATACCCATCATACAGTACCCTTCTGTCAAATTGCCATGGTCTACCCAACAGTAGGTGACAACATTCCATAGGCAAAATGTCACACAAAATTCTATCCTGATATGGTCCAATCTGGAAATCCACATATGCCTGTTCAGAGACAAAAAGTGATTGACTATCACTCACCCAAGATGCCTTGTAAGGGTGTGGATGTGGAATCCTTTCCAACTTCAGTTTATCCACCATTTCCTGAGATACCATGTTGTCTGTTGAACCAGTGTCAATGACAACCTTACATACCTTACCTTTGCTCTTGCATGTGGTCTTGAAAAGAGCTCTTCTTTGCATCATATCCTTTGATGCCTGCAAACTAGTTCTCCTTAACATCAATGATTCTCCACTCTCTGGATATCCATAATTCTCAGGACCTTTGTTTGAACTCTGTGTACTTTCTTCTACTTTCTCTTCTTGCACAAGTTGTACTCTCTTGTCATTAGTTCTATCATTTCTGGATGATGAACCTTTGTTTTCTGGACATTTGAAAGATGGATGACCAAACTCTCCACAGGTGTAACACTTTCCTGAAAATGTAGTAGAACCTCTACCACCTCCAAATCTTCCTCTATTACCTTTCCATCCACCCCTGAAATCAGACTGTCCCTGTCCTTTACCAGTGTCTTCTTGACCCTCATTGGTTTGCTTTTGTGCAGGGGTTGTTCCTCTTCCCCTATTGTTTCCTCTTCCTCTCATGGACTTCTCATGTCCTCTATTCATCTTTTCTTCAATCCTGATTGCCATTTGATAACAATCTTCCACATTCTTAGGGTTAGCTAACACTAACTCATCCTGTATGTTAAACCTCAAACCAGCGAAGTACCTAGCCACCTTTTCTACCTCATTCTCATGATGACCAGATCTCATACTTAACAGATAAAATTCCTCAGTATATGCTTTCACATCCTTGTCTTTCTGCTTTAAAAATTGCAGCTTCTTAAACATCTGGATTTCATAATCCCTTGGCAAGAATTTACCCTTGATCCTTGCTACCATCTTATCCCAAGAAGTGATCTTAGACTTCCCTTGTTTCCTTCTCTCAGATTGTACATAATCCCACCATACCAAAGCATGACCTCCTAACTTGGTCTTTGCAATCTTTACCTTCTGATCCTCAGCAACATCTTCACATTCAAAGTGATTATCAAGTGCAGCAATCCAATCTAACAACTCATCTTCATTCAAGCTTCCAGTATACTTGGTAACATCAACCTTTACCTTAGGTTTTTCACTCTGCACTGCCTTTAACAGTTTTGCCAATCTCTGGTCTTCAGCATCCAGATCTTCAGCTACCTCTTCATACTCTTCAACAGTATCTTCTTCTTCTTCAGACTCACTGTCTTCCACCTCCCTCTTTTTGTTCTTTTCCAGGGCTGTCAGCCTGGCTTGAAGTGCTTCAGCAAGCTCCTTCATCTTCCTCATCTCTCTAGCATGTTTCTCCTTCATTTCCTGCAATTCCCTTGCAGTACCACTACCTTTAGGAGGCATTTTGTCAACCTCTCAATCAACACACAATTCAACTCTACCTCTACCCTTTCGGTGACAGAATCAACACACAACAGCCCAGACCTTTTGCTGAGCTCTGATACCACTATGATGCAGAGGCATCCACACTATAACCTTCGCATATAGCACGGATGTCTGCAGACCAACCTCATCATCATCATCTTCGCCATCATCATCATATTTCCTAGAACCACCAACAGCATCATCATATTTCGCGTTACACAGTCAGCATCATCATATTTCAGACGATCACAATCATCCTCCTGCCGACTACTGTTCACCTCCTCCGCCAGTCGCTTAACATCATCATCATGATATTCAGCGGGCGCAAACATCCTCCGGTTGCACTGTTCATCGGGCACCGAACTCTATCGGCATCATCATGACCTTCAACACTCTCTTCGTCAGCAGGATATCCAAATATCCAGTTGCTCAAATATCCTGATGACGATCACCTTCAGCACCTTCCCTTCGATGCTCCGCTAGCCGACGACACAAACAACAGCATCATGATCTGCTTTATCCGGTTCCCTCGAAACCTCCTGATGATGCTAATACAACCTTCTGCCACAGACTTCCGCCGATACCTTAGCACTTAACGACGGCAGGATAAACTCGCATAAGGGGATATCTCAATATCCTGATGACGATGACGTCATATCCTGATGACGATGACGTCACCCAATATCCTGATGACCTCTTCCACACTTAGTCAAAAAAACTGAACTTTCTCTCCCGCATCTACTCATGATACGCGGATGATTGGCACTCCCGATAGATGATCCTGATGCCGATGCGCTCCTCCAGATGATGATCACCCCGACGAACTTGCACTTCATGCACTCGAAAGCATCATGCTCTTCTCCCCTTATCCGGATGACGATATCCGAACTGTCTGCAGGATATTCACCAAGATATCCTGATGATGCCGTTTCGGTGAACCTCTTCACTTAGCAAAATTTCACTTCGCCGATCCTCCAGGGATGATCTGATCCAACCTCAGGGTGATCTTCCAACTCAATCAGCTCGACCTAGCACATGAGGATGCTAGGCTTCTCAACATCTGTCGACTGCGATCCTACACACCTGCATGCAAACAGAAAACAAACTACCTCCTACTCTACTGTACATTACCATTCCACCGATCAGATGAGTCAACCGGTGGAATGGATCAGTATATCCATGAAAACCTCTCAAACCAACAAATCAATTTAGCAATGGAACCCAACCAGAGCAAGAACACAAACAGGATCTTTATTGATTTCAAAGATGCAATACAATATGATGTTCCTCACACAGAACACTTGAACTCCTCTGCCTAATGCAATACTATACTGCTGATCGATGATCTACAATCAACCGATCCTCATGCTTATAAAGATTCGCCTACGA
This sequence comes from Cunninghamia lanceolata, assembly GCA_027924645.1. Lineage (NCBI taxonomy): Eukaryota > Viridiplantae > Streptophyta > Pinopsida > Cupressales > Cupressaceae > Cunninghamia > Cunninghamia lanceolata. Next base: position 9,399,642 of record BSBN01000112.1, on the reverse strand, counting down.
GTACTACTGACCCGACTCCAAGCGGCTGGGAACTCTCCAAGCGGCTGGGAGATCCAACCGAACATACATCATGACAGCTGTTCTAACCAACTTCCTAAAAATAGCAAAAGCCTGGTCAGCATGATCTTATCATGATCAGCGTGACCTTATTACATGCATTTGGTCTTAACAGACCTTCTTGGAAACATAAACAGGACCTAAACTACTAACTGCCTTATCAAGACCAGCTGTCAGGTAGGTGCTCCTGCACCATTGTGTAGGCTTTGTTATCACAAACACTTTTGTAAACCTCTGAGAAGGAAGTTTAGTTCCTTGAGTGAACTACAACCTTTCTACCTTCCTCTACATCAGAAAGATACTTGTGTAGGTAGCCTGTGAAAATTATACTCTGCCAGTAGCTTTTCTACACTCTTCACACTATCATTACTTTTGCATGAATAAAATGAAAGAATCATAGGGAATGAATACCCCTTGTTTTTCATAGCATGGTATTTTGTATTTATAGCTGCCATCTAATGGCATACTTCCAAAAAATAATAAAATTTGATGGGTAGCTTAGCAGTTTTAATGGGGCATTTTCATAACCTCCTATTCTCAAGTAAGAGAAGTGGTTGAACTGAATGTATAAGCTTCTAAAAATCATGACTAAGGCAGGCACTTCTGTAGAAAACCTATGTTCCAATGTACCTTCAATTTTCTTTGCAAGAAACATGAGGAAAGCGTCATTTGCCCTATGGAAGTCTTTCATACCAACACTTCTTTGGAACTATGGGAAGATTCAATACATAGGTGTATTTGGAGCGGGAGCTGCTTGAGCTCTTAAACCAGGATATACAACATCTTTGTTAGCCAACACATATACCAATAGAGAACACATATGAAAGCTCAGTCTCTGTGAGAAATTTAGCAATTACTCATGAATGTTTTCACTGATTAACTTTGCCCAATCTATGTAATGATCCCCACAAATATGTAGAATGAACTAACACATCCAAAATTTAAAAGAATCAGAATCAGGGCTCCCCACAATGCGATGCAGCAAGGTGATCATATCATAAATTTATTCTTTAAAGTGGCATCTTTTCAAATTGGCAGGGAGTCTAGATTTTTCTTTCTTCTCAGCCTCCAAACATGTCTTGGCAATGTGGCTCTAGCACCAATCCTTATTCTCATGGTAAATCCCCAAGCACTGGCAATAGAAACATCAGCAACTTCTTGATAATAAACCAACTTTAAGGCAAGAGCAATGGATTATGAATCAATTTTAGCTAGAACAGAGCCCTCTGTGGATCTTATTTCTTGTGAACTTGGAAAATAATTATTTGCATAGGCAAACAACAAATCAGAACAAAGTATAGTAGGTGGGAAACCCCCAACTCAATCTAGACCATTGTTAATGATTTTCCCAGCCAAAGAAGTTATGCTTCTGGATGCATTCTCCTCCAGAAATCCTCTAAGTCAATATGACCAAGCTCCATGTCTCTCACATTCTACAGACCATTTTCAAGCATGGGAACCATGGGAGCCCCTTGGAAGTTATATTTCATTTTAACTAACTTGAGAATCTAGAAAGTCAAAGACTCGGAAACATTTAAGGACACAACAGAGGTCCACAATAAATTCATAGAAGAAACACTATATAGATTCATGAAAAATATGCTATTCTTCCACCCAACAAGTTATTATACTTCCACAACAAGAGAGAGAGAGAGAGAGAGAGAGAGAGAGAGAGAGAGAGAGAGAGAGAAAAGGCCAATTGAGCTAACATGTAAGCATGAAAACCTGTGAATTCTCTATGAGTGGCTGAACTGGAGCCCTCTGCAGTGTATCTCCTTCACAAAATTATCAGAACCTTCTTTACAGAGTGGCCAATTAGTTTAAGTTTCATATCACCCTTCATTAACTCTCTCATTAAATACATTTATTTCTGGTGGTGTGTCATACTTTGAAATTCATAATATCTCCAATTTGTTTCCCTCTGAAAAGAGTACCCATGTACTTTCACACATTCCAAATTTAATACGAGATGACAGGTGTCATTCCTCCATATCAATCGCCAGCTCAGAAGGAGGTGCCGTTAGAGAAATATGTTGGCAAGAGACACTGTGTGGATTCATGATTTTTGTCATTGATGACAACAAAGCTTATCCCACACATCCGTAACACATAGTATGTCTATACCGGAAGTCAAATTGAAGAGTGTTTTGGTCTGGTGAACAAGAACAGAGTATGCTATAAGATCTGATAATCAGGTTTGGATCTCTTAGAGGATGTATCTTAGTAAAGTGTGGACTTGGGGAAGTCAAGAGGAGTACCATAACTGCTACATTCCAGAGATTGAGCCTCCGGTGATGAAAGAGTGAAGAATTGACTGGTAGAGCATCAAACTTTAATCCAGATGAGAAATTGATGATGGTCAAGCTAATTGAGAGATCATACATGGTTGGAAGACTTGATTGATGACTTCTAACTCTATGTCTTGGATACGCATCACATATTAAGCATGGATTTAGCCAACAGATCAATGCCTTGAAAATATCTTGAATATTCTGGTTGCCGACTAGATAGATGTTGAAATCCTTGAAACGGATATATATACCAAATAGATTTTGGTATGAAGGGTGTAGAGAAGTGATAAGAACGTGCAAGGAAAGGTAGAGAGCAGAGTGGAAGCAAGAATACAATCTAGTATATGACAGAACAACAACACTAAAGCAGAGGAAGAATGAAGTGTAGTAGATCAGTACATTGAGCCTAATTGGAACTAAACCTCAGCATATGTGGATGCCTCTCATCAGTTCAAACACTTGGTTACCTTCCATAAACATTGTAGATAGTGAGTCTCTTGTAGCCAATGTGCCTCTTGTAAGCAGTGTGCTCAGGCAGTGAGCCCTAATTGGTACGTACCATTTTGTACTTCTTATTCTTTTAACAGAGAATACAATCTTGGGTTAGTCACCCCTTGGTTTTTCCCTTAACAAGGTTTTCCATGTCAAAATCATTGTGTTATGTGTGTTGATTTTATTTTTGCTCTCATGGTTATGTATGCTTATATATTTTGATGCTACACTAATTGTTAAAGAAGAAAAAAAAGTTAAATATTTAAGATAACTAAATCACCCCCCCTCTTAGTTATCTACCTTGTTTCCAACAATTGGTATCAGAGCCAAGTTCCTCCAAATAGAGCCTAACAGCTTGAGGAAGATCTAGGAATCTCAATGGATATGTATGGTATGAGGGAACAAATTTAGTCTACCCTAGATGATCTTGAGCAATCTCACTCTGAAGTTAACAAACTGAGGGAAAGACTCAAACAAGCTGATGATTTCATAAATGAACTCAAAGAAAAACTGAGTATCTCTGTGAAAAAGAGAAAGGAACTACTTCAACAATTAGCAAGTCAAAGTGAAGCCAATGATACTAATGAAGATTTGAATGAGAAAAATAAGTTATGTGAGAATCTATTAAAAGAGGTCATTATGGTAAGACATGAAATGGAATCAGGGGTTATGAAATTCACCCAAGAAATTGAAGAGAAAAGAAAAATTAAAGATAATCTAAAACAATCTCTCAAGGAGAAGTCAGAAGACTACCACAAAATGGATAGAATAATCAGGCATTTGGAATCTGATCTTGAAGAAGCTAGAGAAAATGAAGAACAACTTGAGAATTAGATAGACACTCTTAAAAAGGATCTTTAAACAACAAATGAATACAAAGAGAAATTCAAGATAAGCTCTACTCAACTTGAAGTTCTTCTTGAAAGCCAAAAGAAGGTGAATGACAAGCATGGCTTGGGGTATGAGAAAGGTGAAAGCTCTGGATCTAGTCAGAAGAACTCTGGATCAAGAAATCCAAGGAATAGGCCTAGAAGATCTCCAGTAAGGCAACCAAATGCTCAAAGATATCCATACTTCAATGGATACTACCACAACTACAGTAACTTTGGTCATAAAGCAAATCAGTGCAGAAGAAGAATGAATCAGACTAATTCATCCTTCTTCGGATAGTGTTTTAACTATAAAAGGTATGGTCACAAATCTCATGAATGTAGAAATATGCAAATAAACAATTCATTCAATGGTAGATGCTTTGCATGCAATAGAATGTGACATGTGGCTAATCAGTGCAAATCAACAGGATATTAGTCAAAAATACAAAGAAATGTTGTTTGCTACAATTGTAATAGATCCGATCATATTGCCAAATTCTACAGAAGTAAGAATCAGGTTAAAAAGGGTCTAGTGCATCATAACCAAAATCAAGACAAAGGAAAAGAAAAAGTGAATGCAGATGAAGTTCAAAGGGAGATGAACAAGATTTGGGTGAAGAGAAATACAGAAAATGTTGGGAATGGATCCGCACTAGAATCTAGTGCTGATATTCCTTCCAGAAACTAAATTAGATGAGCTCTGGCTCAGGGGGAGTCACAAAGGAAAATAAATTCCCCCAGCCAGTCAATTGGTGCCTAAATTTGGTACATGGAATGCTATGGATTAAAGGGTTCTAAGAGATATATCTAAAATAACCCTCGGTAAAATATGAAAGATCCATAAGAAGCTTTGAAGAGTTTAATCATCCAAGATTGATCTAGTTTGACAGCCATCCGGCAAAAGTAGGATTTTCACAATTAGATCCAGTGTGATTCTAAATTGAAATATCTTGATTTGTGGATAAATGGGATGATTCGAGGAAAGGAGATACATTGTCAATTATCACTAAAATAGTTCTAAGTGCATCTCAGTGATCTGGAAAGATCTGTCTCAGAACAAGGCAACCAAAATGACTTAAGTTGTGCATTTATTGCAATATAAAATTAGGGTTTGTGCAGAGATAAAAGGGTTCCTTTACTCATCATTTGCACATTTTCATTTGAGAAGAAGAAAGAAAGAGCTCTGTAAACAAGATTGCTTCAACCCTCTCAAAGATCAACCACATAATCTGATTCAACCAGTGATCTTTTCTGGCTCATATCATGAACCCTAGAAGCGTAAAAAGGTATTTCAATTCTTGAATATCTCTCTCTGAATCTTTTGCAAGATGGCTACTCCAAATGTTGTTAAGATCACTGATAGGCCATGCCCAAAGTTTAAGAAACATCCTTACAAATCCCTAGAAGTTGATCCCTTAGGCACATTTTCTAGCATTCTGCATGGGGTTCTGCATGTAGAAGATGTTAGGGTATACATCCATGCAAATATTGAGGAATTTGGAGAATCAAAGATGATGGATATCTACCATAAACAACTAATAGATGAAACCTTTGAACTCAAACCTCAATACAAGGCCACCCAGGATAAGCATTTTGGACATTGCATCCACTTTCCTTGTTTCGCAGAAGATGAATGGGTCCGGTATGTCCTTAGTAGAATACATGATAACTGCATATGGTTGATGAGGCCATTCAAGATAACAAAAGATGCCATTAGGTCAGTAACTAGATTGCACTCATCTGGTGGGTTGCCTACTCTCAAATCTGTCAAGAATCAGACAACGAGTGAGGCTACTACATCAAAGTTTGACAAGAGAGCAATGACAATAAACGATATCACTGATCCGGATATCAAATTTGCCTCTATGATAATTGGCTACAAATCATATCATTCCAGCAAGGAAAACTCTGTATCTAGAACTACAATATACACTACATATCAGATGCTAAGGGAAAATGCAGACTATGATCTATGTGAGCTTCTCCTAAGCTAATTGTTAGAAAACTTGCAAAAGATCAAAAAGGAAAAGAAGAACTCATTCAAGTATGGTGGGATAATACTGTGTTTATTCTTTTACTATATGAATGAGCTACTCAGATCAAGTGGTTGGGTATGGCAAAATGATAGACCAGTTGCCATACAAATCAGAGATTATATGTATGGGCTTGGTGATGCCAAGGCACAAAGTACAACACTTTAGGGATACTTCAAGAACTTCCAAGGCATGATGCAGGCCAGAGAGAGAATTCCCCAATCTCTAGTTGAAAAATACAAGGATACAGTGTGCTTCATGGTAGACACTAATCAATGCCTAATGGAGGCAGTGTAACCCAGAACAGTCTAGATTATGCCAATGGGGTATGAGGTAGATGAGAAAATTCTGGAGCTACATATTCAACACCTACTAAGTCATCCAAAGGATCCTGAGGTAGAAAGGTTTGGAACATTTCAAGAATTAAATGTGAAAATACATATTGAATTAAGACAACCAGAGATAAAAAGGAAAGTGAGAAGGGAAGTGGAGGAAATTACCAAGAGATATGGCATATCAAAGGAGGCAGTTGATGCCAACAAAGAGAAAGTAGAAAGAGCAGAGAAAGAGAGACAAGAAGCAGAAAAAGAAAGTGCTCCGGTGCAAGCCCCCTCCCGGACTAGATCCTCAAAGAGCTCTACACCTACCACTTCTAAGAGCCCAAAAGCCTCAAAACTGGAAGCAAAGACATCTGGAAAAGGAGAGAAGAGAACAAAAACAAAGGGCACAAGGTCATACACAAGACAAAAGTATGTGAAGAGACAGAGACTGATGAGGAGATTAAGAAAATGAAGAAGAAAAGGAAAACTTTTGGGAAATCCTCTGCCGGTGAAAACAAGGAAGAAGAAGCAGAAGAATTTGTTGAAAGGCCTACTCTTTCTATTGATGATGTCATCAAGGCAGTCATTGTAGATGGGAATCTGCAACCCATAACATAATTTTATGATGAGTATAATGACACTGACAAAAGAATTTTGGAGGAAGCCATGGTCAAGTATTTGAATATCTATAATAAAGAATTCATTAAAATCATCTCACTAATTTACAAAAGCCTAGAGTAAGTACTTGAAATGAGAAAATAAAATGCCAAGGCAAAGGACCTTGAGATCCGGGAATAGATTGCAATCCAACTCTATCCTTCCATTACTCAAAAACAAATGAACATGATCTTTAAGGACTGCATGGATGAGTTCCAGAGCAAAGCAAGAATAAACAAACTTATGCTTGGAGAGACAGATCAAGTTGCCAAAGAAACATAGGACATCCTTCGGAATGCATTTAAAAGATTCAATCTTCCTATTATAGAGGACATAGATGATGAACCTACTGAGAAAAATGTAGAAGAGCTAAAGGAGATAAGTGAGGAGAGGACTAAGGACTTGGATTCCTCTATTCTGGAAGAGGAAGTCCATGAAGAAGTAAACATCTCTCTTCCGAATCTCCCAGCAGACTCCTAAACTGAAGGAGAAGAAAGAAAAGTAGAGAAAATTAGTCAAGGAGAAGAGGTAAAGGGAAGAGAAGAAGATCAAACAGAGAAGATCCCAGATGACAGTTCTAAGGTGGGAAAAGGAAAGAAGACTTTATCTCTTGAAAGAGACATTGTTGAGGTAGTAAAGAGCTTCTTGAACAAAGAAGTGTTAGAGATAGATGAACCCGAATTATTTCAAAAACCACTCAATTTTGACTCCCTCTCTCCGGTCCAGACAATGAAAGTAGCATCTTTTGCTCAAGATAAAGCAAAAGAGAAGTTTCTGAAGTCTCACATAGAAGATTGTGAGCTAATATAGATTGCATCTGGTGTGCTAGAGAAAATCATGACATCCTTCCAAAAGGATCTTTCAGCCTCTTCATCCAGTAATCTGAAATCTCTTGTTAATTCTGTTAGCACACATTTTGATTCTTTGGAGAAATCAGCAGAAGAGAAAGTTTGGAAAGAGTTTTTGGGAAAGAGATTCTCTGAAGTGCAGGCACTCATAGAAAATGATAGGAGAAATCTGGATGTTGGGATAAAGAGCCTAGAAAATGCTCTTAAAGATGGCAAAGAATTATACAAATTTTGTTTATCTTGGTCCACAGTGACAGTAGACATTGCAAAGAAGGTGGAAGAACAAGAGGGTAAACTGTCAAGTTTATCTTAGAATTTTGATCCTCTCACCTCATCCATAATGAATCAAGAGTGCTAGGCTATTGCCACTATAAATGAGATAAAAATGCTTGAGAAGGAGAAGAAGAATAGAATAAGCAGAATGAGTGAACTAAGAGGGATAATTTTCCCTAAGTTAGAGGCAATGCATGAGGCCCTAACTGATGCTCAGACCACAGCCCGGACCAATGATCGGGTAGACTTAAAGAGTTTAGAAGCTTTTGCATTTTTGTTGAGTGGTCACATCTCAATTTTGGACAGGATGAAGCAGAGTTGGGCAACATAATTTGTCTAGTTGAAAACCACTTTTGCAGATATACTTAAGTATATGTAAGTATAACATGTATATATACTTATGCGGCTATGTATAGGTTGGTCTTTTGCAAATTTTAGTGTGTAGATTCCACCCTTTGCCATTGATATCAAAGGGGGAGTGAGTAGTGAAAAATATGTAATTCAGCTAAGGGGGAGTTTCGATAAAATGAACATAAGATAGAGCATCAGCCAAGGGGGAGTTTGTTACGACACTTGGTCATTTTTCACTAAGTGTTGCCATCAATGCCAATGGGGGACATTGTTGGCAAGAGACACTATGTGGATTCATGATTATTGTCATTGATGGCAACAAAGCTTATCCCACACATCTGCAGCACATAGTATGTCTATACTGGAAGTTAGACTGAACAGTGTTTGGGTCTAGTGAACAAGAACAGAGAATGCTGCAAGATCTGATAATCAGGTCTGGATCTCTCAGATGATGTATCTTAGTAAAGTGTAGACTTGGGGAAGTCAAGAGGAGTACCATAACTACTACATTAAAGAGATTGAGCCTCCAATGATCAAAGAGTGAAAAGATATGAGCATCTAAGTGTTGGGTTCATGATAGGCAGAGCAAACTAAGGAAGAACTAACTGGCAGAGCATCAGACTTTAATCCGGATGAGAAATTGATGATGGTCAAGCTAATTAAGAGATCATACATGGTTGGAAGACTTGATTAATGACTTCTAACTCTATGTCTTGGATACACATCGCATATTAAGCATGGATTCAACTGACAAATCAGTGCCTTGAAAATATCTTGAATATTCTAGTTGCCGACTAGATAGATGTTGAAATCCTTGATGCGGATATATATACCAAATAGATTTTGGTATGAAGGGTGTAGAGAAGTGATAATAAAGTGTGAGGAAAGGTAGAGAGTAGAGTGGAAGTAGGAATACAAGTCCGGTATGTGATAGAACAGCAGCACTAAAGTAGAGGAAGAATTAAGTGTAATAGATCAGTATATTGAGCCTAACCAGAACCAAACCTTAGCATATGTGGATGCCTCTCATCAGTTCAAACACTTGGTTACCTTTTATAAACATTGTAGATAGTGAGTCTCTTGTAGGCAGTGTGCCTCTTGTGAGCAGTGTGCTCGGGCAGCGAGCCCTAATTGGCAAGTACCATTTTATACTTCTTATTCTTTTAACAGAGAATACAATCTTGGGTTAGTCACCCCATGGTTTTTCCCTTAACAGGATTTTCCACGTCAAAATCATTATGTTATGTGTGTTGATTTTATTTATGCTCTCATGGTTATGTATGCTTATATGTTTTGATGCTGCACTAATTGTTAAAGAAGAACCAAAAGTTAAAAATTTAAGATAACTGCTTCACCCCCCTCTTAGTTATCTACCTTGTTTCCAACAAAATAAACATTGTATAGTCAGTAATTTAGAGATTTGGGGAACCTTTAAACCACAAAGACTGAAGGTTCAAAAGTTCAAAGAATTTCCAACCTTTCGTGAACGAAGACTTCATGACGACATGATGACACAAAACTGACATGACAATTTTAGAAGACATTGACTTTTGAGAGTAGTCGGGGAGTTAGGTAGCTCATGAACTTTTGAACTCGCTGACCAAGGTTCAAAGACTTAAAATATTTTCGACCGTGCATGGAAATGACTAAGGCTCAACTAGGGGAAAGAACATGAATAGTGACAAATAAAGAATGGGAACAACTTAAAATATGAATGCTTTAGCAAAATTTTAAAATGGGGTAACAACAGGCTCTAAATGGGGACAAGGATTGAACAGGACGCAGAGAATCTAGACAAGCATGGCACAAGGCCTTATTCTAGAAGGGCAACAGACTCACACCAAAAACACAACAACAAAAACTCAGAAAGACAAAGAAAGAAACAAAAGACTTAAGAACATTACCAGTTATACAACTTGAGATCTTGCCCACTATAGGCAAGAGGTAATGGTGTCCCATTAGGATATGCTAGCAAGAATGCATTCTCTCCAATAACTTGTCTGATTAGAAAAGGTCCCTTCCAAAGAGAGTCAAACTTCTTATGAGCCCCCTTTGGTTCTCTTCTTCTATCCCATAAAAGTACAATGTCTCCCACAACAAAAATTATTTGCCTAGATTTCCTATCAAATTTTTTGTTCACAACCTACTGATGTCTGGTGATTCTATCCACAACCACTTCTCTCTATTCCTCCAATTTACTCAAGTGCATTACCCTCTTCTCAAGTGCTGATTTAAATTGTTCATCTTCATTTGCCCTCTATAAATTAAGTGCTGATAATTCTAAAGGAATGGGTATTGCACTGTCAATTCCATCTACCAACTGAAAAGGAGACATACCAATAGCTCTTTTATAAATTATTCTATCTTCCCACAAAGCATCATACAATGTTTTATGCCACCCTTTCTAATTTTCATCCACTAGCTTCTTGGCAATTGAGATCAGGTTCTTGTTACTTGACTTGGCTTGCCTGTTGCCTTGTGGATAGTTGTCAAATGAATGGGAGAGACTAATGCCATAATTGTAATACAAAAGAGTGAACTCAGAAGAGGAGAAACTATTGGCATTTTCTGCAACAATCTTCTTAGGTATGCCAAATCTGACCAAGATATTCTCCTTGGGGAATTTACAGACGACCTCAGAAGTGGTATGTTTTACACGGATAGCCTCCACCCACTTCATAAAATAATCTGTTGTAGTCAGGATATGGGTGTGACTAGCACTAGAGTTGGGATGAATGAGTCCAATGAAATCCAATACCCATTGTTGGAAAGGTTCATTAATCAGTACAGGCCTTAGAGGTAATGCCACTAAATGAGGTCTATTGGTGAACTTTAGATACTTCTCACATTTTGACACCCATTTGTAAGCACCCTTAAACATACCTGGCCAGTAAAAGCATTGTCATAGTATCTTGAAAGTTACAAAGGCTGAGAAATGTCCTCCACAAGCGTCATCATGAAAGGTTTCCAATAGTTTCCTTTGTTGCTCCATATCCACACATCTCAAGAACATTCCATCAACTCCTCTCTTGTATAAGTTCCCTTCCTAGAGAACATACTTGTTGGCTTTGAGTTTTAGATTCCTTTTCTCCTTGGAAGACAAGTAGGGTGGACAATCTCCCTATGTCAACAAATAAGAAACATCAAAAAAATATTCATCAATGGTACTTGTGAACATGGCTAGAGGCAATTCTTCATTTTCAGTAGTTTTATTCTCAACAATCATTTTACATAAACCTTTGCCTCTGACCAAATTGGTAGGTTTGATTTCAATATCATATTCCTACCAGGCTCATCTTATGTTACAACCTATTTCTTGTTGGGTAAGGATACTCTTGATGGCAGAATCTAAAACATAGACATTAGCATGAAAATGTAAAATATAAAACATGAAATTCTTCAAAGATTTCACTACTACAAATGCATGTTTTTAAAGAGAAGAATATTTCAATTAATGTTTCTTTAGAGGAACATTCATGAAGGCAATTGGAGCTTTGATCCCCTATTCATTCTTCTATAACAAAATGGCTGAGAGAGTGTGTTCTGATGCATAGCAATAGATAATGAAATCTTTTTCAAAATTAGGATGCACTAATGTGGGTGCATTGGCAATGGCTATTTTAATATATTTGAAGGCTTATTTACCTTCACCGTTCCACTTGAAAATAGGATGGTTTTTCATCATCTTATTGATATACCTTGTCAACTCAGCAAAATCAGGTACAAATCTCCTCAGGAAGTTGACCTAGCCAAAGAAAGATCTGGTATTACTTTTAGTTGCTAGCAGGCTTAATTGCTAAATTACTTTAACCCTTTCAGGATCAATCTTAGTACCATCCCTGGAAACAATGTGACCCAACAATTTCCCTTCAATTAAAATGAATAAACAATTTCCCTTCAACTACATTGAATATTGATTTTTTAGGGTTTAAGGAAATACCATGTTCTCTACAGCGTTGTAACACCACCTCCAGATCATGCAAGTGATTGGCTCTCCTTTTAGAGAAAATTGTTATATCATCTAGATATACCAAAATAATTTTATTTTTCAGGTCTCCAAAAGTCAAATCCATTGCCCTTTGAAAGGTGGCCCTTGTATTGATGAGGCCAAATGTCATCCGATTATAAGAAAAAACACTAATTGGAGTAGTGAAAGTGGTTTTGTGCTAATCTTCTCGGGCTACTTCAATCTAATTGTACCCTAAAAAGCCATCTAACATGGACATCATCTCTAAACCAGATACCATCTGCAATATGTGATCCATTACTGGCAGTGGATAGTTGTCCTTTAAAGAAGCTTGGTTCAAATTTCTGAAATCAACACAAATCTTGATCTCCCCATTCTTTCTCCTAACAGGCACAATATTAGCCATCCATGTAGACTGGTGAATGGGGAGATTATTTTTTCTTTCAACATTTTCTCTATTTCGTTGAATATAGCCTTGACTACTTTGGGGTTGTATGTCATTTGTTTCTGCCTAAAAGGCAAAGTGTCAGGCTTTAATGGAATGTGATGTTGCATTTCTCTATTTTTAAACCTTTTCAAATATGCATAACACCACGTGAAGACATATTTATAGAGAATGAGCAATGAAATTAAATGCTTTCTTTCTTAGGGAGAGCAAAACTTTCCTATACAGACAATCTTAGGGTCTTCCTCTGTGCCTACATTGACATGATCAAACTTAGCTAGTGATCTGATAGACACTTTGCTTTTATGCTTTATATATTGATCATTTTTATTGAAAACATCTTTCAGAGAGACCAAACCCTTGGTAATCTTGTTACCCTTCAATTGGATAATTTGAGACCCTTTCTCATTGTGAGAATTGATCTCACCTTCTAGTATGTCATTACTCTCATCATAACTCCCTTCAAAGAAAATATTTGCAAATGACTTAGCCTTCTCTAAAAAAGAAATAATCTATTGGTTATTGTTAAATACCTGCTGTAAGGGTAAAACGTGGATCAATCAAATTGAATTCTATAAGACCCAAACATCAACAGAATAGAAGATAACAAGAAAGATTGAAAGAAAATAGCAATGAATAACACAAAGCAAACCTTCCCTGAAATCAATGCTTCTGTTGTTTGCCTATTACAACTGTCCTTTTTATAGATGAAGTAAGCCCTCAGAGAGTGCACTCCTTTAAGCTATGTTCGAGGAAGTTGATGGTAAATGGCTGTTGTGATATGCAATGAAGATGAGCTCCAAGGCAAGTATGTGATCTCAAGCTAGTGAATGGTAAAAGGGTGCCAAAGGCGCGCTGGTAAATTTCTGCAGAGTAACAATATCAAAAGCCTGGATGATTAGAATGGAAGAATGAGAATCAACGGTTGAGAGAAGATATGAAGATCAATGGCTGAGAATGGTTGAGGAATGTGCAACTAGTAGAAATGTGACAAGTGTCCCAGCTCTATCATGAAAGAGGGGATGTGACAAAATTGAGTGGAGAGTTAACTCCATTGACTGATCAGTTAACAAACTTGATTGATCAGTTAGAAGAGTGGATTATGGAACTAACTGAATTGATTGAGGGATTGACTCAATTGACAGGTTAGTTAACACTTTTGATTGATTAGTTAACTAACCTCTGATTTGAGAAGAAATAGGCCATGTGGGTGAGGGAAAATAAGGTAATTAAATATTAAATATATTTAATTACATGTGCAACCTGATGAGGTGGACAAGGTGAGGTGGAAAAGTGAGGTGTAAAGGTGAGATGGATTTTTTAATTTAGAACTTAGGATAGAGGAATTTGGATTAATTAAATAATTTATGATTATTTAATTGTGTAGGACATTTAGAAGAATTTTTAAAAAATAAATTGAATTTATTTAATTATGGATTAATGAATCGATTAAATAAATTTAGAATATTTATTTAATTGATAGAAGAATGGAATAAATATTTAGAATATTTATTTAGGATGAATCGTGTCATTTTTAGGCATATACATTTGCCCCTCTTTGATGCAATGCTATTTATAGTGGCGCTTTTGTCATTTAGCGGCGCATATGCTGGTTTCAGCGGCGCATATGTGAAAACGGCGTGTACGTGCATTATAGCTGCGCTTTTGTAGATAGGCTGTGCATGTGTATTAAAGCGGTGCATATGGTTAATGTAGCGGTGCATACATGAAAGTCATGCATATGCTGAGTTTAGCAGTACTTCCATAATATGGCGGCGCATATGCCGAATGCTGCGGCGCATGTACTAAAACTGCGCATATGTGCACTGTAGCGGTGCTTTTGTTGGAGGCGGCGCATACGTTGATTCTAGCGATGCATACACAAAGAAACAGTGCTTTTACCACCTGTAGTGGTGCATCTGCCTTGGATAGCCAATTTACTTAGCCAAATTGATTCAATTAGCATCCTGTTTGATGCGAGAATCGATGAGCTATCTCTGAGATTGTAGGAATCTAGTCAAGAGATGTAGTGTGCTGTTTTGATCAATTTGAGATGCTAAGTTGAGTTGATATAGTTTAGTAGGTATGTTGAGTATGGTATATGTCGTTTGAGACTGATGCATTGCCTTGCTTGCTTGCAGGAGGATATTCAAGACACACTGCAGTCGAGGGAGACGTTTCCCATGCCCCTATTACAGAGGTACATGCTAACAGAGAATGACAGAGTGGCGCTTGGTGCCATGGGTTTGGACTATGTTTGCTTCATGCCCGAGGTGCAGACGAACCGGGGATTGCTGACAGCTATTGTGGAGAGATTCTATAGTGAGGACAGGACCTTCCACTTTCCTACTGGAGAGATGACTGTGACACTAGAGGACGTCTACTAGATACTGCACTTACCCGTGGTGGGTGAGTTAGTAGAGTATGATGCACAGCGGGATGCGGGACTCGCCAAGTGCCAGTGAGTGTTCGACGATCTTGAGCTGGTTGGACAGGTCATCCCATGGCACGATATATATGATTGCTATGACTACTTCTCGGGGATTGTGGCTAGATTGATCGGGGGCGTTGTATGCCTCGATAGGAGATCGCATGGGTTCCCCATTGGATGGGGCAGGATTATGGAGCAGATGCTGACTGAGGGCACCCGATATGCATGGGGAGTCTGTGTACTGGCCCATTTGTACCATGACATGCATCAGGTGGTGTACCACTACAGCACGAGTCTATTGGCTGGGGTACTATTACTACAGTTTTGGCTGTGGGAGCACATAGTGGTGACTAGGTCGATATGTGTTTTCGTGAGGTAGTGAGGAGAGCCATACAGTTATGGCTATGCAGGAGTGATTTCCCAGCACAGGCTGGGGAAGTTAGAGTATTGGAGGCACACCTTGGATGGAGTAGATGTGGTCGTCTGGCGACCATATCTGGATTGCGAGCCCTGGGACGACGAGGGGGACGAGCTACCATATTGCTTTCAGACTAGGTGGCTGATAGGCCATACATGGCATATACTAGAGAGGCAGATGGTGGGCCAAGTGTTGAGACAGTTCAGCAGGAGGCAGGGCATGCCACAGGGATAGGCACTTTTTGCATGGACACATGCAGAGAGGGTCCGATGGGGGCCGATGGCTTCGTATGAGGAGGCCCTAGCAGAGTTCCGTCAAACTCCCTATGTGGCGTGGGATATGCGGACAGAGATAGCAAATGCAGGGGTGACACAGGGTTATGAGGATTGGATGACTGCACATCTGTTCCTGAGATATTCAGGACCTGGCATGCTGGTGCCTCGTATTGATGAGGCAGACTCATAGGAGGAGGGACAGGTTAGCCCAGGTCAGAGGGGAGCTAGAGGAGGACGGGGTGGTAGAGCTGGAGAGAGGCCAAGACAATGGAGGAGGTTAGGTCAGGCTGAGCAGGCAGTGCCAGGATAGGAAGCACAGCAGCAGATACCTCAGCAGGCGCAGATGCCACCACCCCAGTAGGTACCATAGCAGTAGGTACCCCAGCCATAGGGGCCAGGATACGCAGAGGTAGCACAGGGGCCAGTATAGGTAGAGGTGCATGAGAGGGCCATAGTCAGCCTGAGGGGACAGGTGCGAGTGCTGCAGGCACAGCTGAGGAGGGCCGATGGCAGGTGAGAGATGGATGTAGCAGTTATCGCTGGGTTGACTCGCGAGAGAGATATGGCAGACGCACGGGTACGTATTATTCGTGTAGAGCGGGACACTACTGTGGCCGCCATGGGGATAGATGCAGCGAGTTCATTTTTGGTTGGGTAGGTGCAGCAGGCATAGGCACAAGTAGGCCAGTTGCAGATGCAGTTGGCACAAGTACAGGCAGAGCTTGCCAGAGCACAGTCACAGGCTCAGTACTATCGGGGATTATACCATGGTACCGTGGCATCGAGTCAGAGGGCGGGGAGCTTCAGGAGTCAGTCTGGGGCTACTCATAGAGCAGGTCCATCATAGTCAGGGGCTTCCGTGATGGGTCCCCAGCAGTCAGGAGTTAGCAGTGGTGGCCCACAGTAGCAGGGATAGACATAGACTAGATTTTGTACATTTTGGGACATGTATCACCATCCATTTGGATGTATATTGTATATGACACTTTGATTTTTGAGAGAGATGGTGATATTGTACATTTGGACCTCTTATATGATAGTATATATGATGATGCAGCTTTGTGTATCTATTGCATGCGTTATGAGATGATGATTTACTTCTATTGTATGATGTGATGTATGTGTAGAGTTAGATGGTCTATCCGATGCTATATGAGATGCTTTTTGATATGATGCTATATGATGTCTATATGATTTAATGCTTCGAATGTATGCATATGTAACAGGATTTTTATGTGATGATGCAGCTTTGTGTATGATGTTATGGGATGTCTAGATGATCTAATGTTTCAAATTAATGCAAATGTAATATGATTGCTATGTGATGATGTAGCTTTGTATGCGATGCACTTAGCTATGTTGTTTTTTGGTTTTCTATGCTTTAAGATGTGATGTAATGCTGATGTGTGGATGACCTAATGCATTGGGTGATGTATTCTACTGACTTAATCACGTTCATGACTAGCCTTACATATGATATGATATGCTCCTATATGCTTTGTTTTTGTGAAGTCCAAATGTACTCTATCGATAGAAGAATGACATGATAGATAGAAGAATGGTTGTGATAGAATGACTTAGAGACTTCATTTGATATTGTTACTCTGCATAGTTTGGATAATGAGGATTGCATGGGATATGGATGCATGGATGTGTATATGGATATAGGATGGATGTTTTGCTTTTAGAGTGCTTTATTTCATCATTGGGCATTTTGTTTTTGGTACATTTTCTGAGATGTTGTAAGTGAAAACAAGCATCTTGGTATAATTGAACCGAGATGACCTGAGTATCACTTACATGGATTGTGGTTTAGCAAGTTAATACAAGCATCTAGTCAAAATTGAATCTAGATGACCTGAGTACTTCTTGCATTTCAACAAACAAGGATTGCCCTCATTCATGTTAGACCTTTGATGTCCTCGATGATCTTTTGCCGATCATGTCCTTAGACAAGGCTTCACATTACTAAAGTTTAATCCACAAATAGAAAACAAAGAAAATAATCATGCTCCCATCATAGCATCTCTAGGTTTTGGCATCCTCGAGTAGCATAGGAAGGTATGATAGAAAAAATCCAGACTTGAATTGTTAACCATGTTTCTGATCTACAAAGCATATTTGCGTTGATATGTGTTTAGTTCTTGCCTTAATTTGCATAAAATCATTTAGAAGACCTTGGGTATTTGTTTTGCATTGGATAGGTTAAGATGCTCAGAGTTAAGATTTCTGCTTGAGGTGTGGGTTCTGCTTGCATTTGCTTGTTTGGTGAGAAGATTGCATAATCCTTATTGGGGAGACAGACCCTAAGGGATTGACCTAGTGCCTCGGGGGCGCATTGCTAAATGGCCTTGCCTACGTGATGATGCAGAGGCAACATAGTTTGGGGTAAAACCTAATGGACCATGGACGGACTAGAAGAAAGACGACAAGAATGAAGACAAGAAAGGGGATGAATCAGACCATGGAAGAAATGGAAGCCTCGGGGGCGCATTAGAATAATGGCCTTGCCTATGTGACAGCGCAGAAGCAACGTAGTTCACTGACTTGGACCATGGACACTGACAAGAGACCCTATGCTAGGCTCACATTGAGGAGATGGTATGGGACAAAACCTTAGTTGACAAGGCCACAAGGATAGTATCAAGCCATGATAGGTAACTATCAATTTGTGGGATAGATATGGGTCGAATGGGGCAAATGGAGAAAGAATGGACTCAAGGTGATTGGATTCCCAAAGATGGAGAAGGCAGTTTATCACAAGTAACCCATGTTTACCAGGTTTTCATCACTTGCTTTTATTTGCACGAGAAGCTAGGAAGTAAACATGACACCTGTTTGCCAGGTTTTCATCATGATACCTATCCAAGGCGCATGTTTTCTAGGTTTTCACCAAAGGACGATTTTTTTGTATGCTTTCTTTTTTTTTTTTTTTATTTTCCCTTTTCAACTTTTTTTGAGTCTTTGAATTTTGATTTTATTGTGCCCCCTTGCATTGGGGTTCTCCTAGGTATAGAACCAGCGAAGGTGCATGCTGTTGATTGGATCATCTAACAACTCACCCTCTAAAGTGGCCAACTGATATGCCCCCAATCCCTAAGCAGCTATAATCACATAGGGCCCAAGCCAGTTAGGCTCGAACTTATCTTTCTTTTCTCTATCTTGTTGATTGCGAGGGTTCTCTTTTAGAACTAGGTCCCCATCCTTAAAGCATCTTGGGTGAACCTTGTGATTGTAGCTTCTTGACATCATCTGTTGATATGCTTTAAGATGTTTGAAGGCTTTTTGGCGCCTTTCTTCTAGCAGCTCTAGTTCTTGTAACCTGGAGACTCTGTATTCTTCGTCTAATATGAGACCTTTCAACGACACCCTGAGGGATGGTAGTTCAACCTCAATGGGGAGGATGGCTTCTAAACCATAGACAAAGGCGTAGGGTGTAGCACCTGTGGGAGTGCGTATACTGGTTTTGTAGGCCCACAGAGCGGGATTAAGTTGGACATGCCAATCACGACCAGCCTCATTGATAGTCTTCTTTAGGATTTTCAGAATGGTTTTATTCGATGCCTCAGCTTGGCCATTACCCTGGGGGTAGTATGGAGTGGAGAAATGATTTTGGATTTTGAAACACTCACAGAGTTCTCGGACATCTTGATTTTTGAATGGTCTTCCATTATCCGTTATGATGGATGAAGGGATGCCATATCTGCAGATAATGTAATTCAGAATGAAAGAGGAAATTTGATTTCCTATGATGGTGGTTAGGGGAACGGCTTCAATCCACTTTGTGAAATACTCAGTGGTGGTTATGATGAATTTGTGGCAGTTGGAAGAGGGTGGGTGAATCTTTCCCACAAGGTCATGTCCCCATTGGCAAAAGGGCCGGGGTGTCGTTAAAGGTCTCAACTCTTGAGCAGGTGCATGGATCAGGTTCTCGTGTATTTGGCACTGTTTGCACTTTTTGATGAACTAATATGAATCCATTTCCATATTTGGCCAGTAATAACCCAAACGCATGAGTTTCTTGGCTAAGGAAGGGCCGCTGGAGTGTGTTTTGCATATCCCTTCTTGCATGTCTCGCAAGGCAGTTATGGATTCTTCTTGTTCCAAACAACGGAGCAAAGTACCATCTAGACCATGTCAGTAAAGGGTATCGACTATGATGGTGTAACGAGAGGCTTGTCGGATGAAAGTTTAATTTTGGTTGGAAGAGAGGTCAGGTGGGAGAATATTGTCCTTGAGGTAAGTGTAAGTCTTACCATACCAAGGTGAATCAAATCCGACTAGGAGGTAAATGGAATGGGTTTCAAGGAGATCATAAGCTAGTTACCGGATGGTTTCCACTAAGAACTCATACCGTGACTCATATTCAGGAATTTCTAGAAGAGAGGCTATGGTAGCCATTGCATCTGCTGCTTTGTTCTCTATCCTAGGTATTTGCTCGAAGGAGATGGTCCCAAAGTGTTCTTTGAAGTCATCGACCATCCATTTGTATGGGATGAGCTTCTCATCTTTGGTTTGATACTCATCGTTGACCTGATTTATGATAAGCTGAGAATCACCGTAGATATATAGTGCTTGGATTTTCCACTCAGTGGCCATCTTGAGACCAATTACCAAGGCTTCATATTCCGCTATGTTGTTTGTGCATGGAAATAACAACCAGTAGGACTTTAGAATTGTGTCGCCTTGGGGAGTGATAAATAGGATACCTACCCCCGATCCATGGTTGGTGTAAGATCCGTCAAAGTAGAGTTACCAAGGAGATGTTGACAGAGTGAATAAAGACTCATCAGGAAACTCAAACTGCATTGGTGAAGTGTCTTGTAATGGTGCTTCAGCCAGTTGGTCAGCTATGATTTGTCCCTTGATGGCTTTTCTGTCCACATATTCTATGTCATATTCACTGAGAAGCATTACCCACTTTGCTAGTCGACCTGTGAGAGCTGCTTTGCTGAGGAGATACTTCAGTGGGTTGATTTTTGCAATGAGTTTGACAGGATGTGCCAACATTTTTGTGAAGCAAAAACTACCGCAAGGCATGATCTTTCTACTTGTGAGTATTGCAACTCATAGCCCACTAAGGTTTGACTGATGTAGTATACAACTCTCTCCTTGTTCTCATAATCTTGCTGCACTAGAAGAGCTCCAAGAGCTGTGGGTGTAGCAGATATGTAGAGAATTAAAGGTTTTCCTTGGATCGGAGGCATGAGTATGGGAGGATTCATAAGGTACTCCTTTAGCTTGTTGAATGCCTCTTCACACCGCTCATCCCATTTAAATGGAATGTTCTAATGTAGGAGATGGCTGAAAGGTTGGCACTTGTCTGCCAGCTGTGAGATGAACCTGTGGATGGCCTGCAGCTTGCCCTGTAGGGATCTCAACTGAGTTAGAGTCTTGGGCGGTGGCATGTCCATTATAGCTTTGACCTTGGTAGGGTCTACTTCTATTCCATTTGCCGACACGATGAAGCCTAGCAGCTTGCCTGAAGTTACCCCAAACACACATTTCTTCAGGTTCAGTTTGACTTGGAATTGGTCCAACCATTGAAAGACTTTTTCTAGGACATCCAGGTGTGAGTCCCTTGTGAGAGATTTTGCTAAGATATCGTCAACATAGTCCTCCATAGTTACATGCATCATGTCATGGAATATAGTTGTCATGGCCCGCTGATACGTAGCACCTACATTTTTCAGCCCAAAAGGCATGACATTCCAACAAAAGGTACCCCATGGGCAAGTAAAATCTATTTTGTGTTGATCCTCTAGTGCTATTTTGATTTGATTATACCCTGAGAATCCGTCCATGAGTGATAGCATTGTATGTCCTGCAGTTAGGTCGACTATGATATCGATGTTTGGCAATGGAAAGTCATCCTTGCGGCATGCTTTGTTTAAGTCTCAAAAATTATTGCATAGTCAAACCTGGCCGTCCAGTTTAGACACTAGCACAATTTTGGATATCCATTCTAGGTAATCTATGGCTCTGATGAACCCCACGTCTAACAATTTTTTGAGTTCTTCTTTGACCAAAAGTGCTATGTGAGGATGCATTTTTCTCAGCTTCTGCTTTACTGGTTTTACTCCTGGATCCAATGGCAAATGATGTAGAATTAGGTTTGGGTCCAAACCTGGCATGTCTGCATATGACCAAGCAAAGTTGCCTCTCTTCTTCTTAAAGAATGGTACAAATCTAGTTTTCTCTGGTGGTGTGAGAGATTTGGCAAAGTGGATAATCTTGGGCTGCTCTTCGGTTCCAATATTCACGGGCTCTATCGGCTCTACCACAATCTGTGATCTTTCCTGGTACATATCACTAGGGAGAGTGTCAAGCATTCCATCGTCAGGTGCCACAGTTGGGTTTTCACCGTCAGATGCGTCCTTTCTTTTTACTGTTTTATGATCTGACACTGCCGCAAGGTGGTTTTCACTGTCAGATCCATTTTTGATCTTGATATTTTTGCGACTAGAAGGCTTGGCACCCTCCCTGAAGTAAGCCACGGTATTCAGTTCGATAGCAAAACTAGCTTTATGATCTCCTTTTGGCAAGTGGTCCCTAAGTTCCATATAATCAATGTAAGCATCATCGTTCCGGAATATATCTAATTGGGGGGTTCCTTGTAGATCCCAGTCAATAAGCTCAGGGTGTAAGAGGGGAAGGGAGTCGGATGAGAGACCTGATTCATTGATGGTGTGAATGGAAATGTTAGGAGCACTGGTGGGGGTAGAGTTCAGGGTGGTACTTTCTTCCAAGTTGTTTATCGCAATGGAATCTAAACTTTCCTCGAAAGCCATAATCTTTGGGATTGGCAAATCAGACTCCAGTGGTCTGTCCCGTTGCGTTTGTCCCTCATGGTAGGGGATAAGAGTTTGGATGGTGTCAACCTCTTTGTCATCGTAGGAGTGCTCTGTTAGCTCATCCCACTCATACTCATTTGAATCATCTGAATTTGTGTCACTGTCCACTTGGCGCGTTTGGATTGTCTCCACAAGGTAGGCATTTTCCTTGGCTTTACCCTTGCCTTTGTATCCTAGGCCACTTGTGTTTCTAGCCAAAGAGGATGAAGAAGGTTGTATAGGTTCAATGATTCCTTCTTTTCTGAGGCCTATGGGGCCTTGTCCTTCGTACCCCATCCTGTGCAAAATAGTCTCACCTTGCCCATAGAGTTCTGTAGGGAGCCTAGGCAGTTCTTGGGGTGTGTTTTCTTCTTTAGCATAAAGCCATTGCAGGAGATCTCACTCCTCTATTTCATTAGATAAGGTCCCCCATTTTACAAAGGGATTTGCGAGAGCTACAGGAGGAGTAGATGGCTTTGGAAAATGTTTGGGTGGATGTTTGGGTTGGCCAAAAGAGTGAGGAAGCAAAGGCATCTTGGCAAGGTTGAGGCTGTGCTCAATGGAGTATTCCCCCATGCCATTTTCTTTTATGGTAAGTTTCAGTGGTTTGGGTCTTGAGGAGGAAGCTTCAGCGGTATGATCTTGTTGCAAGGTAGGGGAAATGTAGGCTCTGTTGTTGGGTATGACACATTCAGGTTTTGCACGGAAAGAATTGCAGTGCTGGTAGGGATTGGGGTCACTTTGAATGGTGACTTGCTTGCCATTGTGTGGGAACTTAATGCATTGACGATAGGTTGAGGGGACAGCCTTCATGGCATGGATCCATGGTCTCCCTAGTAGAATATTATAAGCAAGCTCCCGATCAAGGACTTGGCACACCACATCTTTAATTACCAGTCCCACTTGAATGGGTAGGACAACCATTCCTTTTGTGGTTCTTTCTTCCTCGTCATATGCCTTAATGGTAATTTTCCTCCTTGGATCAACTGCTTGTTCGGAGAACCCTAGTGCAAGGACTAGCTTCAATGTGCAAATATTTAAACTGGCACCCCCATCAATGAGAACCCTCTTGATGCGGTGCTTGTGTATGAATGTGACAATGTGCAGAGGGGTGTTGGTTCCTGGTGGGAGGCGTGAGAACCACTCCATAGCTTGACCACCTAAGGATCTTGGGAATAGTCTCATCAAGTAGGTCTTGTTGTGAGCTACTTCTAAACATGCAGTATTGAATTCCTGGATATGATCTCTAGGGTCCCCCTTCCCTTTGTATTTGTCAAACTTTGGGACTCTGAACTGAAAGGGGAAGGGTTTCATGACCAAACTTTTGTCAAAAGGATACAGAGCTATATCTTCCAAAGAGTAGTGCTTGGAACTTGTACCGGTCTTAAGGTTGGATATTTCTTGCTTTAGACTTTCGATTTGTTGTCTCACATCCTCCATAGGAGCATTTTGATCTATGGGATTCTTTCCTCTATCATTTGCATGCAGGACTGTGTCATTCATGCCTCTCTCATGATCATCACATCTCTGCTCATGATCATTGTCTACATTTTCCATGATGGAGCTTATGTCAAAGTCTGCGAGGAGTTTGACTCTGAGATTAGCAAGATGATGGAAGTATTTATGGGGGTCTTCAAGGAGCACCCTCCCTACCAGGCATTGGAATTTTCTATCTTGGATGTGCGCTACTAATTCTTCATGAGAAATTTCTTCGTCACCACCACGTGGTGGGGTGAGGTGATCAGATGAGTTGGCCATTTCAATTTGCTTGTTGTACTGGGATCGAGTAAGAACCATGCAAGGGGAGGTGGGATGAAGTGGACCAAGATTAGAAATTTTGGTGAGGTGCCAATTGAGACTGTTGTGAATGGGATACCTAGGACAAGATTTGGACAAAGGATTCTCTCGCTCAATGACTTCAAGTAAGACGGTTGACACAAGACGCTAGCCACTAGTAAGGGTAGTTGATACCAGTCTTACTATGTAGGGCTTAGTCGTTCAAAAAGACTACTAGCAAAGGTACGATGACCTACTAGGCTTACGTGAATTCACTAATGAAACAAAGAAGGACCTATGTCGAACCGGTATGGGATAGATTGACTTTGGGACAAGAGGCGTTTGGACAGAAAGCGAATGGGATGATGGACGAAAGAGAGACTTGGGTGAAATAGATGAAGACTGACTACAAGGTTGAACTTGATCTCAGAAAGTGAAACTAGGCTGAAATGGGTGCTCCAATCAAGTGAAAATATTCTCTCAAAAATAGGGCAAGTGCTCATTGTCGCATATGCGCCGAAACAAATGCACCGTAAGTCTCAGTATATGCATAGCTCTGGTGATGTACAAATGCACAACAATAGTAAGTATATGCATAGCAACAGTGTATATGCATAGCAAGTCATTACAAAAGCGCAGCAAGTCGCTACAAATGCACAGCAGAAAGGAGTATATGCGCAGCTCTGATATTTTTGGCAAAATTTTTGGATTTTTCTTCCGTTTTTGGTATTTTTTGGTTGGAAAAGGTCTTCCTGATATGATATTATGAATTAACAGCAAGAAAACACAGCAAGCACAAAGAATATTTTGTAGTTTTTCATTATTTTTGTAGTTTTTTCGACTCTATTTTGGACTAAACTGAACAAAAGCAAGCACAAAAATCCTAGGCAAGAAATGGATTATAAGGGATTTGGGCCACTAGAACAAGAGGTATTTAATGCGGGCAACCGTTCAAGTGGTTACATGTGCGGCGGCACTACTCTCCGTTATGGAGTCTCCCAGCCTCAAAGGGTTGTGCCTGAGAGGGTTTTGTGGGAGGTTGGCCGTCGGTGTAACATAACAGCACTTGTTGTAGGAAGTTTTCACCTCAAGCACAATTTATTTTAAGTGGCTTGGTAGGGCTTGGCATTAGCCTGTTACCACTCAGGGTTGTTCCCACTTGGACAAGCGTGCATCCAAGGGCAGGCCCCTCCTAAAGGTTAAACAAATAGAATGACAAGTATGGCACTCTGATCACCCAGAAGAGGGGAGAGCATAAACCTATTGTCATTCATCAAGCACATAATACACTGATTAATCCAACCTAGTTAAAAATGAAAAACTAAATGGGCTAATCTACTCAAACACAGAACTTTGAAGTGATTTTAGCAAGATAGTATTGGTTGAGTTTTAACCCCAGAAAGCAGTGGTGAGTTCAATTTTAAACCGCATAGCATGAGATAGGTAACTTTGAAGTTTTGGTCTCACGATATAGCAATAATTCATTTTAACCTCAAGATCAATGGTGAGTTCAGTTTTAAACCGCGTAGCACGAGATAGTTAACTTTTAAGTTTTGGTCTCACGACATAGCAATAGTTCATTTTAACCTCAAGATCAATGGTGAGTTCACTTTTAAACTTAGATAGAAATAACTTGGAAGGTGTTGCAATGCAAGCAAGAAATAATCTAGTTACTTTCTCCCTAATTAGAGCTAGATGAGGATTTGAATGAACATCAATTTTACTATCTCTTAGAAAGTGAAATGTGAACTATTTAGATGCAACTACATGGAACTAAACCCAAACCTATCTTGCAAAATAGCTCCAGCAAACACCTGCAAAAAGGTTAGCGTTAGCAAATTCCCCTAGAAAAGTACTAAAATCCCAGTCTATTACGGAAGCATAGCTTCAGTGATTAGATGCGCAGAAATAATCAATAGAAGCGCAACAACTATGAATGCACCGTAATATTACACGTATGCACTATGAAAAAGAATGAATGCGCAGTAATAATGAATGTACAGTAATAGTCTTCAAAAGCGCAGCACAAATGAATATATGCACAATAATGACAGAAGTGCCGTAACAGTGTGTAAAAGCGCAGTAAGAATACACAGAAGCGCAGAAATAGTAAAAGCGCTGCAGAAAAGGATATATGCACCGTAGAAATGTTCAAATGTGCCAAAATAACCTGTACGTGTCTGTGCATGACCAGTACGGAACCTACCTTCAAAAAAACTTAGATTTTGATGAGATAAAGGGGCAAATGCCCCACGGTGGGCACCAAAAATGTAAGGGTAAAACGTGGATCAATCAAATTGAATTTTATAAGACCCAAACATCAATAGAATAGAAGATAAGAAGAAAGATTGAAAGAAATTAGCAATGAATAACACAAAGCAAACCTTCCCTGAAATCGATGCTTCTGTTGTTTGCCTATTACAACCGTCCTTTTTGCAGATGAAGTAAGCCCTCAGAGAGTGCACTCCTTTAAGTTGTGTTCGAGGAAGTCGATGGTAAATGGATGTTGTGATATGCAATGAAGATGAGCTCTAAGGCAAGTATGTGATCTCAAGCTAGTGAATGGTAGAAGGGTGCCAAAGGCGCGCTGGTGAATTTCTGCAAAGTAACAATATCAAAAGCCTGGATGATTAGAATGGACGAATGAGGTTTTATTTATAGACTTGGAAGAATGAGAATCAACGGTTGAGAGAAGATATGAAGATCAATGGCTGAGAATGGTTGAGGAATGTACAACCAGTAGAAATGTGACAAGTGTCCCAGCTCCATCATGAAAGAGGGGATGTGACAAAATTGATTGGAGAGTTAACTCCATTGACTGATCAGTTAATAAACTTGATTGATTAGTTAGAAGAGTGGATTATGGAACTGACTAAATTGATTGAGGGATTGACTCAATTGATAGGTTAGTTAACACTTTTGATTGATTAGTTAACTAACCTCTAATTTGAGAAGAAATAGGCCATGTGGGTGAGGGAAAATAAGGTAATTAAATATTAAATATATTTAATTACATGTGCAACCTGATGAGGTGGACAAGGTGAGGTGGAAAAGTGAGGTGTAAAGGTGAGGTGGATTTTTGAATTTAGAACTTAGGATAGAGGAATTTGGATTAATTAAATAATTTATGATTATTTAATTGTGTAGGACATTTAGAAGAATTTTAATTAAATAAATTAAATTTATTTAATTATGGATTAGTGAATCGATTAAATAAATTTGGAATATTTATTTAATTGATAGAAGAATGGAATAAATATTTAGAATATTTATTTAGGATGAATCATGTCATTTTTAGGCGTATACACCTGCCAATGATTGACATTATCAGGAACACTAGGCCGCTACACTACCTTGACCCTATATGGTATATCTTTGAAATCAGGATGAGGTAAAAGGAGAGATGTAGAAATAGCTAATGAGTCAGCTCGAGTATTATGATTTTTGGGAATGGCATCTATAGAAAAGGCATCAAAGTCTTCAATGCAATCCCACACTCTATTTCTATAGTGCCTAAGTATTCCATTCTTCACAACATATAACTTCCTCACATATTAACTATCAACTTTGTATCCCCTTTTTCCTTCAACCGCTTAATACCTTTTTCTTTAGCCAATGCCATACCCAGCAGCAAAGTTTCATACTCAATCGTATTATTGGTATTATAAAATTCCAACTTATAGGCAAAAGGAAAATTATAGCCATCAGGGGAAACCAAAACAACACCAGCACTAGACCCAGTAGTAGAACAACTACCATCAAATTTCATAGTCCACACCTCATTGGCCAAGTCAGGATTGATTAGGTCTATTCTTTCTTCCACTATTGAAGTGCACATATAAGTGATAGGTCTAGTTTCTACATAAAAAATATCTACCGTTAGATACCCTGACTTAAGCACAGTGAATTTGGCCTTTGGCTCAAGATTGAGATGAACTTTCTTGCCATGTACTGGAACCAAAGCATGTGACCATTCCATCTGTATCTCACCCCCCAAGTCTCTACAAAAACTTTTACTCAAGAACATCTCATAGATTGTAGGGATATCTTCTATTAGGATATTCAACTTTAATCTTTTCTTGGGATATGCCATGAGGGCAACTTGTACATCCTTAATCTGACCTAAAATAGGTACTTGTGAACCATCCATGGAAAATCACCTACCATGAGAGGAGGTAAAAGATAGACTTAGGGCCTTAGCAACCTAGGCAGGCATGACATTATCTGAGGGTCTAGAATCAATAACATGGTTGCTTAATTTATAGCCAGTGATATACAATGACACATAAAAGGGTTCTGGCTTTTTGAAGGGATTCTTGGGGCAAGAATCTTTGGAATGAGAGTTTGTACAATTTTGGGTCTCAGCATTAACAACATTTCCATCTGACACTTCAGAATTATAGTGAGAGGGGGAAGGCTCTTGTTTCACATATCTAACAAGCCTATCTAGGTCAAAAGGATTGAGTCTAAGATATTCAACTTGAGAGATTTGAATTTTAGTATTCTAGCAAGACTTAACTATGTCAAAAGAACTAGAAACAATAGTTTCATGAGAAGAAGTAGAAGGTACCTCAGCAGATGCAACCTTGGGTGTAGCACTCTTTGTTTTCTTAGCATTAGCACTGGTATGCCTCAAAAGAATATACTTTAGAGAAGGGGAGGAACTATTAGGTTAGCCTTTAGATTCTTGTCCTTTCTATGCTTGTTGAACTCTAGTGAACACTAGACAATTGGGATTGTCTAATTCTATGTATACATCTTCTCTAGCCTAAAAATCTGACTCGTATTCAATGAAATTAACATTAACATCAGAAAATTGAATAGGCTCTTCCACATAAGGTTCCTCTGAATGCTCATTGACTGAGAACATTTGTATAAACCTGACCATTTATGGGCAAGATGCACCATCATGGTCTGTAGTCAAATAAAAGTTACACACCATATGATTACTCTTGTTGGTAGAAGGCTTATTTTCAATGGCCAATCTCTAAGAAGGACAGGTAGAGGAAAAGGCCTATTATAATTCCCTTGATGACCATGATCTTTCCTTGCTATGTCCTGATAAAAGGGCTTTTGGGGACCTTTAGGCATTTGTCTTTTCAGGGTAATTATTTCATTAGCCAATCTTTAGATGATATGGTCAGTAGAGTTAACTGTTGAAGGTTTTCCTGTCTATAACTCCTTCTTCCATTTGCCAGTAGTGATGAGATCATCTTCAATGGAGATAGCCATAGTCTAGGCTTCTACCAAATTTGTAGCACCTTCTCTTTTGATTGGGAGCTAACATCTGGGGGAAGAGTATTGATGAAGAAACATTTGAATAAGCCATCACCTAGTCTCACATTATCAGGGATCATATTTACAAGTTTGTTAAATTTAACCACAAATTTTATCATTTGCTCATGCACTTCTTTCTTCATAGAAGAGAGCTGGGCTGCCAAGGTGTGTTCATTATCAAAAGTTTTGAACCTATCTTCAAAACACTACCTCATAGTAGCTCAATCTCTAATAGTACCATTGGGTAAATGGTAGAACCATTTTGTTGCAGCATCAGTGAGGGATTTAATAAACAACCTAACAGATACATCTTCATGTTGCACCCCTAAGATAGAACAAGCTCCGAAGAAGGCATTTATGTGCTCATCTGGGGTGACTTTTCCATCACCTCTGAATTTGGGCAAAATTTTACTTGACCCTCTGGGTAAATCATGCAAGTTTTCTCCTAATCTCAGAGGTCGTATGGTCGCTCCCCATGGTACAGGAGGTGGTTGAGCCATATTAGTAGGATTGTGCAAATGAAATT
This sequence comes from Cunninghamia lanceolata, assembly GCA_027924645.1. Classification (NCBI taxonomy): domain Eukaryota; kingdom Viridiplantae; phylum Streptophyta; class Pinopsida; order Cupressales; family Cupressaceae; genus Cunninghamia; species Cunninghamia lanceolata. Next base: position 9,369,500 of record BSBN01000112.1, on the reverse strand, counting down.
TAACTTGCAGTGATAAGATTGTACTGTCAAGGGTGAGGGCTTGAGATATCTCTTCTTGAAGGAGGAGAAAATGGTCTACTTGAGGACTTGGCCCTACATGTGGGAGGAAAAGGAGAAAAGTCTAAAGACTACAAAAAATGAAATTCAAAATCCGTGATGCCTTTCCTTCTATCACTTCTAGTGTACCTTTTTGAAGCCAGTTTTCAGACACACACACACACACACACACACATATATATATATGTATATATGATAAAAGAGTAGAGTCACCAAAACACTTAATGTTTGTTGCAAGGATAGACTTTCTATTCATGCACTGGGTTCCTCGGTCTATTAACTGGGTTTCTTTATCTATTGCTAGGGACTACTTAGATTCGAAGGGGCCTTTCTCTCCTAGGAATAGGAACTACACCTTCCACAAAGACAATCTCTTGGGATTCATTGAAATACCTTGTGTTCTCTCTTATAATATCTCCAAGTTCTTCTTCTTCTTCAAGCACTTTGTTAACTTGGTGATACTTTTGATTGGTTCTCCTAGTCTACCAGGCTACAACACAGACCAGTCATGATGTCTTCTTGGTCACCAGTGAGCTAATGAAGATTAGGCTGTAGAACAGGTGCATGTCTTCAACGGAGAACCATAAAGACCAATGATAAAGCAACTCATAGGATATATATAATTATTTTCATAAAGATGTCCCCAGTGGAGTTGCAAAATTTTTTTTGGTTTACAGATTTGCCACCTAACTCTATATTATCTCGCCCACACAAGTGACAAATGTTCCAATAGTTGAATCAATTGCAATGATATTTTACAATGATTCTCTCCTTATTTAACAAGGTGCAACTACCTTTTTGTGATATCCAATGAATGAAAACTTAAATTGCTTTTAACCAGAAAGAAAAGAAAAAGGTGGTGCTTTTAACCATTAAGCATGAAAGGCAATATATCCCAATATCAACTGAATTCAAAAGAAGTGCAAAGACTCCAACAACAGTAACTTCCATTAATCAACAAAGAATTTCTACTATCTATCATACAATCACCACCATAAACCATTCACCAAAAGATAAATATTTCACAGCCGTGAGCAGGAATTTAAAACATTCAATTACTTCAACATAGAATCAATAACCAACCACCAATAGTATATTCAACGTAGGAAGAATAAAAATTCAAATAACCATAACACAAAGTCTATGATCACCAAACTCCACTATATTGATTTTCATTTATATATCAAAATAACTAAACAGAAAACTTCACATCAAAAATTGACCTCCTAGGAAAATAAAGTTTGCCAAAAGATCCTTAACATCGATAGGCTAACTAAATTTATAGCATTCTCACCCAATAACTTTCTTTCCCAATAATGGCTTCTTGAGGACAACTAATTTAAAGAGGTCTTTAAATTAAACATAATTTAAATAAAGAGCTCTCCAAAGCCAATAGATTTTGCAATAAATTGAAAATCACTAAAGCATAAGAAAAGTCATTCAATTGATGATTTCCACATCAACATCCAATTCATCTTCCTTGTGTGCTGCTTCCTTTTCTTTGGTTTGTCCATCTCTAGCTCCTGAATCTGCTTGTGCCATTTGAGTTGTCTATGCCCTTAGCTTTGCTTTATATGCCCGGTACCTGTTGATGATTGGTGACAATGCCACATTGTTCGGACTTCCAGACATGCTAACTCAAAGCTTCATTTTACTTATCATTATGTCAGCATGAGTCACCCTTTGATGCATATCATCTAGGCCACTTTTGAGTGTTTTGATGTAGGTGGCTATCCTTGTAATCTTTCCAATTGAATCACCTATGACAATATCATAGTTCACCATTTCTTTGATCACCATTTTCTTAAAATTTTCCTTGATCTCCTTGATTTCAAGAAACTTGTCTTCATCATCACCGACATTCTCTATCTCCAGGATGGCAAAATTGCTTTTGAGTTCCTTTAACTCTAAGTAATAAAGGGCAAGGGTATTTCTCATCTCTTCTTCAACTTCTCCCAAGACAACCAATTTCCACTCAATCATATCCACCCAGACGATAGACTCCATTTCCTTATGATCATTCAAAACTTTTGCGGCCACTAGAATATTAGCATCCGTATGGGTCATAACTTGTACTTCTTTGGAAACCAAGAAAAGACTATTGTTATTTTTCTTGATATTCTAAAAATCAACTATCATGGCCTCCCTCTTGCTAGAAATAGAGTCAAATAACTTAACAACTTCCTCTATATATATGAGACTAGATCTAAAGTTACTTTTTCTATCCAATGTTCTACAACACCACTCAGAGTTTGGGATCATTTGATTTGTTGCAAGAGGTTGAGGTCAGGACCATTTACACTTATGCTAGGTAATGCATCTATTATCTGAGTAGTAATCTTCAAAATGGATTGAATAAATAGAGTCAAAGAACTTACTTGTGCTTGGAATTTGGCAATTTCTTGTTGTTCCTTTTTTATTAGTTTAGATAGAGCACCAACTAAAAAATTGCATGATAAATTTCTCCTTCGATAGTTGCAGGTCCCATATCTACTTGACTTAAATTGAAATCGGCCTCTGTCACCTCATCTTCATTCTTATTACCTATAGGGTCAACAATCTCTAGAATGTGATGCCCTGTGGAAGGGTCAGCCACCATCCTTGACATTCTCCTTGCCCATTTAGGTTTAGGCATTTCTTGTAGAAGCTTAGCCACAATGTCAATGTTGGTGTCTATCATGGGAGTGTATCATTTTTTTATTTCTATTATTTTTCTCAACCAAGAAGGGGAGGAAGAAGTGGCATTAGTATTATCAACCACATTCATCATTACACTGTCTAAATGCATAGGTGGGGAATTGTGCTCCGAATGAATGTTCAAACTGGGGAAATTTAGATTACTCACCAAAGATTGAAGCATATTGTCTTCTCCAAGTTGATTGAAAATCAAAGAATCACTATCATTTACAAGGGGATTCAAAGGGGGCACATGGTCTACTTGTGGTGGCAAAGCAGCCAATCTATCATTACTTACCATAGGTTGATTATCCTACTCACAAGCGGTCTTCAACTTCCTGACATCCTTGCGTTTCTCACCATCTCCACCCAATTGTGAGCCAACTCTATGAAGAGTTGGGTCTGAACTAGATGATCTCTTGGGAGCATGAGTGGTCTAAGACCTATATTGTTCTTGAGCAGAAGATTCTTTAGGAGTCACAGAACTAGCCTGTTCTCTCAATTTTCTATTTAACCATTTTTATGTTCTCCTCAATACATGTAAAGAGTGAAACATAATATTAGTGATTTCTTTTTCTGACCATCTTACCGAAGGTAGAGGTTGTAGAGAGGCATTTTGATAACCTTCATCAAGAATACTTGAATTGTCATCGACCATATCAAGAATCTGCATTGGCAATTCAAAGGCACAAACTTGGTCAATAGTTAACCAGATCCAACTTCTCCTTTGTATCTCTCTCTCATTCAAACAATCCCCAAAAATCGTCATGTCGAGGTTTGTACAAGTAAGAACCACCACCATGCATGTTCCTCTTCACAAAATTTTTATCGTCGAAAGCTCCTCATGTAGGCAACCTATGACAATTATACTCAACCAGTAGCTTTTCTACACTCTTTACACTATCATTACTTTTGCATTAATAAAATGAAAGAATCATAGTGAATGAATACCCCTTCTTTTTCATAGCATGGTATTTTGTATTTACAGCTGCCATCTAATGACATACTTCCAAAAAAACAATAAAATTTGATGGGTACCTTGGTAGTTTTAATGGGGCATTTTCATAACCCCCTATTCTCACGTTAGAGAAGTGGTCGAACTGAATGTAGAAGATTTTGAAATTCATGACTAAGGCAGCCACCTCTATAGAAAACCTCCATTCCAATGTTCCATCAATTTTCTTTGCAAGCAACATGAGGAGAGCATCATTTACCCTACGGAAGTCTTTCATACCAACACTTCTTTGCAACTGTGGGAAAATTTGATACATGGGTGTATCTAGAGTGGGAACTCCTTGAGCTCTTAAACTAGGCTAGACAACCTTTTGTTAGCCAACACATATACCAATAGAGAACACATATGAAAGCTCACTCTCTACGAGAAATTCACCAACTGCTCATGCATGCTTTCACTAATTAACTTTGCCAAATCTAGGTAATTATCACCACAAATAAGTAGAATGAACTGACATGTCCAAAATGTAAAAGAATAAGAATTAGCGCTCCCCACAATGTGATGCAGCAAGGTGATCATATCAGAAATTTATTCTTTAAAGTGTCATCTTGTCAAATTGGCGGGGAGTCTAGATTTTCCTTTCTTCTCAGCCTCCAACCGTGTCTTGGCAATGCAGCTCTAGCACCAATCCTTACTCTTGTGGTACAACCCCCAAGCACTAGCAACAGAAACATCAGCAACTTTCTGATAATCAACTAGCTTTAAGGCAAGAGAAATGGATTCTAAATCAATTTTAGCAACCATAGAGCCATCTGCAACTCTTATTTCTTGTGAATTTGCAAAATAATTATTTACACAAGCAACCACCAAATCGAAACAAAGTATAGTAGGTGGGAAACTCCCAGTTCGATCTAGACCACTGCTTATGATTTTTCCAACCAAAGAAGTTCTTCCTTCCGACTACATTCTCCTCCAGAAATCCTCTACGTCAATATGACCAAGCTTCGTGTCTCTCACATTTGATAGACCATTTTCAACCACAGGAACCATGGGAGGCCCTTGGAACCTATATTTCATTTTAACTAACTTGAGAATCCAGAAAGCCAAAGACTTAGAAACATTCAAGGACATAGTAGAGGTCAACAATACATTCACAGAAGAAACACTATACAGATTCATGAAAAATATGCTATTTTTCCACCTAGCAAATTATTAGACTCCCACAACGAGAGAGAGAGAGAGAGAGAGAGAGAGAGAGAGAGAGAGAGAGAGAGAGAGAGAGAGAGAGAGAGAGAGAGAGAGAGAGAGAGAGAGAGAGAGAGAGAGAGAGAGAGAGAGAGAGAGAGAGAGAGAGAGAGAGAGAGAGAGAGAGATAGAGAGAGAGAGAGAAGGCCAATTTGAGCTAACTTGTAAGCATGAAAACCTTCAAATTATCCATGAGTGGCTAAACTGGAGCTCTCTACAATGTATCTCCTTCACAAAATTATGAGAACTTTCTTTGCATAGTGGCCAATTTGTTTAAGTTTCGTATCAACCTTCATTAACTCTCTCATAAATTACATTTATTATTGGCAGTGTGTCATACTTTGAAATTTGTAATATCTCCCATTTGTTTCCCTCTAGAAAGAGTGCCCATGTACTTTCACACATTTCAAATTTAATATGAGATGATAGGTGTCATTCCTCTGTATCAATGGCCAGGTCAGAAGGAGGTGCCGTTGGAGAAACAAGTTACATTGTATAGTCAGCAAGTAAGAGATTTGTGGAACCTTTGAACCACAAAGACTGAAGGTTCAGAAGTTCAAAGAACTTCCAACCTTCCGACAAAGAAGACTTCATGACAACAAGATGACACAAAACTAACGCAACGATTTTAGAAGACATTGACTTTTGACACTAGTCAAGGAGTCGGGCGGTTCATGAAATTTTGAACTCATTGACCAAGGTTCAAAGACTTAAAATATTTTTGACCATGCATGGAAATGACTAAGTAAAGGCGCAACTAGGGGAAAGAACATGAATAGGGACAAACAAAGAATGGGAACAACTTAAAATATGAATGCTTTAGCAAAATTAAAAAATGAGGTAACATTTAGCAACCATTCCAGTAGCTATTGCATGGACATAGTGGTCATCTTGCACTATGTCCATCATGTTGGATAGGAAGTGTGACACTAGGTCTGACCAATGAAGTAGTCTTTGCTTTTTCCCTTGGATTCAACACTAACCAAATACATTTCTGATTGCAAATTGCATGAGGGTGCAATCACTGTCAAAAACTAGACACAAGTCTATTATACTTGTGTGTCCTACTATTTCAAGCTCCCACTGAAAAGGTGGGAAGGAAAGGTACCTATTGAAGTCTCTGTGCTCCATCCATAGGCCTACAAAAGGAAATTAAAAGAAAGACAAGAAAGATACAAAATCGCCAAGGTTGGCGAGACAAATGGAAGTTAGCATCATAAATAGGCCGAGTAGCTTGGTCACACAGCCAATTTGTAAGCCAATATGGCACCATATTGATGGTGTTAGGTTGTCATTGATGTCAAAAGTGTTCAGGAGCATGAGACATCATCTTGCAGATATAGAGAATGGTTTTATACTTCAAAGGTTTGATCTTGCATCATCTTGTTTGTTGTTGATAGGAGCAGGAGCATGAGACATCATCTTGTGTGATCTTCATTCATGGTTTACTTGGTTCATACAATCAGTTGGAGAGATGTGTTCTTCACAATGTCATGATTTATCAGTGAACATGACATATTCTTGGTAGGCATGGTCTTCATTATTCATCAGGTTCTTGACAAGGTTGATGATATCAGTTGTTGGTATTCAAAGGTTTGCAATGTGTTGGTTCTTGACAAGGTTGATGATATCAGTTGTTGGTATTCAAAGGATCACATGAATACACTTGATGTTTGGTGTTGGTTTATGATTAATCACAGGACTATGATTAATCACAGGACTTGTTTGATTAGGTTTGGCCTTTTGAAGTTGATTGGTTAGTCAAGATACAATTCATATGGTTGAGAGTTGAGGTGTATTTTTCCTCAGATTGTCATGTTGAGTGGATAGTGTTGGTGATATGATGTGTGTTGCATAGAATGTCAAAAGGTTGATAAGGGAGTTCATTGATGATTGATATAGATATTCAAAGTTTGAGTGAAAGCTTGACAAAGTTTCTATGTAGAAGTTTATCAGGACTTTATTGTCATCATCATGTATATGAGCACACGATAGATTTGATACTATATGTCATGATGTTACAAGCTGAGTTAGAGGGATCAAGCTCTAGGTCTATTTTCCATTCTTTGCCTCTAAAGACCTATTTTACAATCCTCTTTTCCTGTCAACATAGAAATCACTTTTTAATTTAATTGACTGTTGACCCATTATACAGGTCAGTCACTTAAAAGTGACTTGTGAAAGGGTTTATACATCATGCTATCCACCGGCCCCTTGACATTATTAACATGGAACACCGGTCATCGAGCGGGAAAGAGACTTTAAAATAAACATTGAAATGTTTTTAAGACCGATGAAATAGAAGTCTTCATATTACTTAAGGCATCGAATTGCCTTTTTAGAGGAGGAGCTAATTAAAGTTTCTAAAAACCCGATCTTTTATGGCTTTAAATTTTTTTAGAAACTTTCTTTAATTTCTAAAGTGGTCGGCCCTTTAAAATGGAGATTTTTAATTTTAAAAGAAAGCTATTAATTTCTTTTTTTTAAGGTGATAAGTCTTTTTTTAAAATTAGAAATTTTTAACTTATCAACTCTAAGAGATGTTTCTAAGGAGATTTTTTTTGAAGGCAAATATTGATGAAGAATTGGAGATGTTTTTTTTCAAAATAAAGAATATCTTGAGACATTGGCTAGGATTTTTTTTTAAGAAGTTCTTTGCAGAGAAAGTGAGATTTATTGAAGATGATAATGTGGATTTGGTTTTTGACAGAGGATAGATTGATTTGCTGTGGGAAGAATTTCAATAGTTTTTGAAGACAAAGATAATTTTGTTTGAGAAGGTGAAAATATTTATACAGAGGAATATGAAAAATCTTTTGTAGGTGAATCAATTTGTGATGGCTCTTCATTTTTGACATGAAAAATTGAAGCAATCCAATGATTTTTTTAATGGATATGAAGGATCATGCAATGAAGATGAAAGTGAATGCACAAAGGAATTTGAAGAGTTATTGTTTTATTTTTGACAGGGGCAAAATGATTGAATTTAATTGAAGTTGTTTTTGTAGATATATTTTTATTAAATGTTTTATGCAGGGATAAAATTGAATACATTCAAATTGAAACGTGAAAGAATATGAAGGATCATGTACAGAGAAGAGGAAGATCAAAAGATTTTTCAATGCATAAAATTGACGTATATTTTTTAAGATAGAGAAGAGAATATGAAGGATTATTGAAAGAACATGGTGATGGGTTGTGAAAGTATATTCAGATTTTATTTAATGACATTACAGATGTTTTTGAAGATAGAGTTGTGTGGTTTAACAAGATAGATGATGAGATGATGAACTGACAGGGATCAAATACAGATACAGAGATTGACAAGGTGATTAGAAAGACAATATGCAATTGCAATGACAATCAGGTGCATGAATCATGAATTTGATTGATCATGACATTGAAACTAGTAAGACAGAGATGAAACATACAAAATATGCAGTGTGGTTGAGGGGATCCAGAAAAAGGATTGATTTTGAATAGAATGGCCATTTGACAGGCATATGTTTTGTATTGAATAAAATAGAGTGTCCCTCTGAACTTGTTTATTACTTCCAGTGAAGATTCAGTTTGCCAATGAGGCCTTGTATTAGCCAGTGAGGCTTGTAGGTCAGTGAGACCTATTTGTTTACCAGTGAGGTATATCAGTGTTGGAAGTGGGTGCTTCTGTTTGGTATTGGAGTTGGTGCTCCATAAGGAGTTGGTGCTCCTAGATACAATTTGTATTGCTAGTGAGGCAATTCTGGAGTGGTTTTTCTACCCCTGGAAGGTTTTCCACTCGTGCAATTCTTGTGTCTTAATCATCTCTCTATGATTGTATGTTTTACTCATGAGTTTTGTTTATGTGTTTGACAAAGTTATGTGCATATGTGTTTGACAATTCAATGATAACTTTCTCACCTTTATGCTCTGCAAGTTAAAGTTTGAAAAAGATTTGAAAATTCACACAACACTGATTCACCCCCCCTCTCAGTGTTGTCCTTGACTCCTACAATTAGTATCAGAGATAGGTTCCCTTCTGCAGCTTAATCAGCTTGGGTAGGTCCTGTGTGTGGAGTTCAATGGGTAAATGCAAGAGAATTAAGAACATGAGAAATGTTAAGATTCTTTCTGGTGAAAAGACACAAAAGAAATCATCCATATCAAATCCAGATGTTGATATAAAGTCAGTTGATAAAGATGTTCTCCAAGTTGAATCTGATATTGTCTTAGAAGAAAAATTTTCAGATGTTCCTCAGTTTGATGGTTCAAATTTTTCAGTTTGGTATGTTAGAATGCAAGTGTATTTATCCTCCTTAGGATATGATGTTTTAATGTCAGTTGAAAAAGGTAATTCTTCAAATAGCAAAGAGGCTCTTAAATGCAATCATATAGCCAAGAAAGTTATTTTATCTGGTTTATCTAATAATATATCTTGTAAGGTTGTGCAGTGTGAAACAGCTCAGGATATCTGGAAAGAACTGATAAGAATTTACAAAGGTAATGATAAAGAAGAAGACAATTTGGTATCTAATGAAAATGATCATGAAAGGCAACTTTCAAATGAAGGGATTAAAGTTCAAACCCAATCAGATTCAGAAGAAGATTGTGATCAAGGATATGATGAAGAAGATTATGAGATTGATATGGAAGGAGAGCTTATATATGCTCTGAGTGAGCTTAAGAAGTATAAGAGAGAGAATTAGAAACTAAATTTGCTCTTGCAACAAGAAAGAGAATCTAAAGTCAATGCACTTTTAGAACTTGAAATTGTATCTACAGATCTTGAAGAGGCCGGATGTCAAATTATTAGTTTAAAGACATATATTGATGATTCGGACAAACTAATTGCTAGATTGAAGACAAAAATTGAAGAAGCTAAGAGGATAGCTGATGGCTCAATTTCTAACCTTGAAGTTTCAAGGATTGAAAATCTAAAATTGGAGGGTGAAATTATTAATTTGAGAAAAGAGTGATGGTTTCAAGGTTTTATCTAAGAAATATCAAGTGTTTGAAGAAAGTTCAAATAAGTTGCATAAGATCCTTGGTAAACAAAAACTATATGAAAACACTACTGGACTTGTTTTTGAAGAAGGAGAATGTTCCAAATCTAGAGAAATTCCAAGCAGAAAAATTGATTTAAGTCATGCTGCTACTTCTGAAGTTAAAAAGAAGTGTGAAGCTGAGAGAAGAAATTTTAGAAGAAATGCTCCTGTAAGACAAGCATACATGTACAAGTATAATTATTCTTTTAGTGGTTATTGTTATACTTGTAATCAGTTTGGACACAAAGCAATTGTTTGCAGAAGGAATACTGACATTATTTGTTACAAGTGCAATAATGTTGGACACATACAAAGTAATTGCAAAGTGCATAGAAGGTATGATCCTTCATGGAAGTTTAATATGAGTACTCAAAGGTACTATCATTCATTTGATTATGATTTTGACATAGTTTGTTATAATTGCAACTCTCTTGGTCATAAAGCACATAGTTGCAGGAGAGCTCCACCTAATTTGAAAGGTTGGGAAAAGAAAAAGACAGAAAAAGTTTGGAGGAAGAAAGAGCCTGTTAAGATTTGGAAGAAGAAATATAGTCAAGAGAAGTCAAATACTAAGCTTGTGCATCTTGCACAAGTCATTTCATCTGTTGCATAACAGATAGCATAATGTGAGGGGGAGTTGTTCTTGTTCTATTTTTTATCCCCAAGAAGTTACAGGAGGATCAGTTGATGTTTATCTATGTGATGAACTTGTTTTGTTTATCATGCTTACTTGATAATGTTTCTGATGTTTTTGAGTTTCAATGTATGACAGTGTTGTCAGTGATACAGGTGTTCATTGGCTTATTATGATTTCAAGGTTTTGAAAAAATGTTTCAGGAGTTCAAAATGCACAAATTGTTCTTGATCATGTTGTTGATTACAAAGGTTGAATTATCATGGTATTGCAATCCAAAGTGTTTTGGAAAGTGTTGTTGCAATAATATCTTGTTTTGAATGATGAAGTCAAGAGGCAAGAGTTCTTGTTGATTTCAGTATGTTTCAGATATGATTATGTATATATCAGTTTTTGCCAGAGTGTTGTATATCAGATTTGACAATATAATATGTGCAGGAACAGCAAGATGGTCTATCAAGAAAAGGTGTCAGAATATGTAGGATGATAGTTCATATCAGGAAATCAGTTTGATGATTATATCTATTACTTTGATGAGTTATGTTTTATGACATGTACCTTGGAGCTTTCAGGTATGAGATTCAAGTTATGACAATCCAGAGTCTCTTATGACATTGATGGTGAATCTTGTTTTTCTTCAAATTGGAGGCAAGTAAAGGTCTTATCAAAAATGGTCATCTTGGCATCTGTGTGATGAGGGGTCTACATGTTTTTTTTTTGCCTGCAAAATTGTTCATCAAAGAGTATTGGTATGTTTATGATTTTCTTTGTAAAAGTTTTCAGAAGGTTGTCTGTCAGTAAATGTATGGTATACTTTAGGTTGATATGTTGCTTCAGGACTAATTCAGGAAGTGGATAAGTGTTGAGTTGAGTTGAGTTATGTTGGTTAGTCTTGTCAGTGTTTACCAATGGTATTTCTGAGTAGTAATTTGTTTGTGATCTTTAATACATGGAAGATCTGGAGATTTGTTATTTCAGGTCAAAAAGGTTGTTGATTGAAGAAGAACTGTTTGTTTTGAAAGTTTGTGATGTTATCAGAAAGGAGTGTGTCAGTCTTCATCTTCATAGTGGTATTGTCATCAGATGTAAGTTTCATGAAAGACAAATGGCTTCAAAGATTTTGGTAAGTGGTTCAAAGATAACAAAAGTTTATGTTTTCAAAGTTCTCATATTGCAAGGTGATTGCAATTATCAAGCTATAACATCTTTTCAGTGGAGTTGTTCTTAGGGGGAGATAATAGTCTTTGTCATCTGATGTCAAAAAGGAAGAGAAAGAAAAATATGCATCAGGTGGTTTTGCCATCAATGACAAAGGGGGAGATTGATGGTGTTAGGTTGTCATTGATGTCAAAAGTGTTCAGGAGCATGAGACATCATCTTGCAGATATAGAGAATGGTTTTATACTTCACAGGTTTGATCTTGCATCATCAGGAGTACATCATCTTGTTTGTTGTTGATAGGAGCAGGAGCATGAGACATCATCTTGTGTGATCTTCATTCATGGTTTACTTGGTTCATACAATCAGTTGGAGAGACGTGTTCTTCACAATGTCATGATTTATCAGTGAACATGACATATTCTTGGTAGGCATGGTCTTCATTATTCATCAGGTTCTTGACAAGGTTGATGATATCAGTTGTTGGTATTCAAAGGTTTGCAATGTGTTGGTTCTTGACAAGGTTGATGATATCAGTTGTTGGTATTCAAAGGATCACATGAATACACTTGATGTTTGGTGTTGGTTTATAATTAATCACAGGACTATGATTAATCATAGGACTTGTTTGATTAGGTTTGGCCTTTTGAAGTTGATTGGTTAGTCAAGATACAATTCATATGGTTGAGAGTTGAGGTGTATTTTTCCTCAGATTGTCATGTTGAGTGGATAGTGTTGGTGATATGATGTGTGTTGCATAGAATGTCAAAAGGTTGATAAGGGAGTTCATTGATGATTGATATAGATATTCAAAGTTTAAGTGAAAGCTTGACAGAGTTTCTATGTAGAAGTTTATCAGGACTTTATTGTCATCATCATGTATATGAGCACACGATAGATTTGATACTATATGTCATGATGTTACAAGCTGAGTTAGAGGGATCAAGCTCTAGGTCTATTTTCCATTCTTTGCCTCTAAAGACCTATTTTATAATCCTCTCTGCCTGTCAACATAGAAATCACTTTTTAATTTAATTGACTATTGACCCGTTATATAGGTCAGTCACTTAAAAGCGACCTGTTAAAGGGTTTATACATCATGCTATCCACCGGCCCCTTGACATTGTTAACATGGAACACCGGTCATCGAGCAGGAAAGAGACTTTAAAATAAACATTGAAATGTTTTTAAGATCGATGAAATAGAGGTCTTCATATTACTTAAGGCATCAAATTGCCTTTTTAGAGGAGGAGCTAATTAAAGTTTCTAAAAACCCGATCTTTTATGGCTTTAAATTTTTTGAGAAACTTTCTTTAATTTCTAAAGTGGTCGGCCCTTTAAAATGGAGATTTTTAATTTTAAAAGAAAGCTATTAATTTCTTTTTTTTAAGGTGATAAGTCTTTTTTTAAAATCAGAAATTTTTAACTTATCAACTCTAAGAGATGTTTCTAAGGAGATTTTTTTTTAAGGCAAATATTGATGAAGAATTGGAGATGTTTTTTTTCAAAATAAAGAATATCTTGAGACATTGGCTAGGATTTTTTTTTAAGAAGTTCTTTGCAGAGAAAGTGAGATTTATTGAAGATGATAATGTGGATTTGGTTTTTGACAGAGGATAGATTGATTTACTGTGGGAAGAATTTGAATAGTTTTTGAAGACAAAGATAATTTTGTTTGAGAAGGTGAAAATATTTATACAGAGGAATATGAAAAATCTTTTGCAGGTGAATCAATTTGTGATGGCTCTTCATTTTTGACATGAAAAATTGAAGCAATCCAATGAATTTTTTTAATGGATATGAAGGATCATGCAATGAAGATGAAAGTGAATGCACAAAGGAATTTGAAGAGTTATTGTTTTATTTTTGACAGGGGCAAAATGATTGAATTTAATTGAAGTTGTTTTTGCAGATATATTTTTGTTAAATGTTTTATGCAGGGATAAAATTGAATACAGAAATTGTTCAAATTGAAACGTGAAAGAATATGAAGGATCATGTACAGAGAAGAGGAAGATCAAAAGATTTTTCAATGCATAAAATTGACGTATATTTTTTAAGATAGAGAAGAGAATATGAAGGATTATTGAAAGAACATGGTGATGGGTTGTGAAAGTATATTCAGATTTTATTTAATGACATTACAGATGTTTTTGAAGATAGAGTTGTGTGGTTTAACAAGATAGATGATGAGATGATGAACTGACAGGGATCAAATACAGATACAGAGATTGACAAGGTGATTAGAAAGACAATATGCAATTACAATGACAATCAGGTGCATGAATCATGAATTTGATTGATCATGACATTGAAACTACTAAGACAGAGATGAAACATTCAAAATATGCAGTGTGGTTGAGGGGATCTAGAAAAAGGATTGATTTTGAATAGAATGGCCATTTGACAGACATATGTTTTGTATTGAATGAAACAGAGTGTCCCTCTAAACTTGTTTATTACTTCCAGTGAAGATTTAGTTTGCCAGTGAGGCTTGTAGGTCAGTGAGACCTATTTGTTTACCAATGAGGTATATCAGTGTTGGAAGTGGGTGCTTCTGTTTGGTATTGGAGTTGGTGCTCCATAAGGAGTTGGTGCTCCTAGATACAATTTGTATTGCCAGTGAGGCATGTTTTTCAGTTAAGCCAGTGAGGCAATTCTGGAGTGGTTTTTCTACCCCTGGAGGGTTTTCCACTCATGCAATTCTTGTGTCTTAATCATCTCTCTATGATTGTATGTTTTACTCATGAGTTTTGTTTATGTGTTTGACAAAGTTATGTGCATATGTGTTTGACAATTCAATGATAACTTTCTCACCTTTATGATCTACAAGTTAAAGTTTGAAAAAGATTTGAAAATTCACACAACACTGATTCACCCCCCCTCTCAGTGTTGTCCTTGACTCCTACACATATGTCAAGCCACTTAATGACCAATAGGAAAACACCACTTCATCCAAGTTGGATTGGCTCTTATCATATTATTGGATTAATAATCTAGGCATACACGACCTTTCATAAACTGCAGTCGTTAGGGAAATCTCTCATGATATGAACCTTAAATGCCATATCAATAGAAAATGTTCCTTCCATCACATCATACATTGATAAACTTCAATGATCACATAGAATGTATTGGATACTCATACAATGACTTTAAATCATTAACATCCAGATGCTCCCCATCTTGGAAGGACTACCATGCCGCCCAAAGATCATAATTGTTTCTCACACCATAAATTTTAGTAGATCTTCTAATTAAACCACTATTTAAAACTTTCAAAAGCCATCCTTTCAAGCCAAGCCAACCATCCCATCCAAACTGACTATTCTAACATGAGGTAAACCACTGCAGCCATAGTGAAGATTAATAAGTGTCTCAAGGAGCCAGAGCCACATTTTTGTATTAGACATGGCAATGTACATCCACCTATGCAATTTCCAGCCTAATCATCTCCATCTAAGCATAACATTTTCTAAACTATCTTTTCCTCCACCACCACCTCCCCCACCAGCCATCACTCCCTATCGAGTAAACATTAGATTGCCCAGGTATATACTAAAAAAATATATCATCTATGAGCTAGAGGTATAATCATCTTTTATAAATTAATCAAGCTCTCCGGGATCTATACTTGTGAGGGATTGTTAATGATCTCATCCTGTAGTTGGTCTATTCCTTCTTTTGCTAGATAATCTGTAAGCTTTTCTATAATAGTGTGAGATTTGAAAGCTCTCCAGTTTGTCCATCAAACACCATGCTTGGCTCAAGATATATTTTATTTTCCAATTCTCTATTCTCTTAATCTTTAAAGCTCTAATTATGTTCAAGGAATCACCATCTATTCATAAATTTATGTAACCATATTCTATTTCTAATTGGAGTGCGTGGAGAAGAGACAATGTCTTTGCTACATTATTAGTCCCTTTCAAAATTTTATTTGATTTGGCCACTAGAAAATTTCCTTCAAAATCTCTGATGATGCATCTTGTACCTGACTGGCCTAGGTTTTCATGACTAGCTGAGCCATCAATATTCAATTTAACAAATGGTTATATTGGTGGAAATCACTTGATTTTATCCCTATCCATATTATTCTTGTTCTTAGGAATGACCACCTCACCAAGATTAGATCCAAGATTTTCCAATTCTTAACCATCAGATCATCCCAAGTAGTCTAGATAGAAGTAGAGCTACCTGATCTAGTGACCTTAGCCTTGACTACCTTAGTTATAGATACTTCTAGGTCCTTGCAAACCTCTTTCACTAGCTTCCATTTCTTTCTAAAGATTTTGAAGTTCCTTTCCCACTAGATATGCCATATAATCAGTGATGGACTAACTACCCACATGCAATGGAAAGTGGATTTCAAGTATAGAATTGGCCAACTAATAAATAATTGGAGTAAATTTTCTAGGAGTGGGGTCATCCAATGAGATGAAAAGCCAATTCCAACACTCTCTACTAAAATTACAATGTAGAAGAAGGTGATCTAGGCTTTCTTCCATTTATCCGTATAGCACACATTTGAAGTTTGATCCTAAAGACCATTTTTGGAGCCTATCACTTGTAAGAATTTGCCTATGAAGTGTTACCCAAGAGAAGGCACCAACCTTTGGTAAAACCTCATCTAACCAACATAAATGTGTTAGCCATTCTAAGGAGTTCATTGAAGATAGGGACTGGTATCCTTCTTTGACCTTGTAATTTTTGGATCCCTCCTTAGTCCAAATTAATTCATCTTCTTGACCTATTAGGAAAGTAATTATGGATTAGAAATCTCTCTGATAACATGTTTTTGATGTTGTGGGAAGTCACAATCTTCCAAACTCTTCCATTTTACTTTTTATGGGAATGAAGACAAGTTTGGGATATAGTAGTCTCAGACTTTTACACCCCAATGTAGCTTCAAGTAGGTTTCCACTTCTTTCAGGCCCTTTCTCTCTAACAATTTGGACCAGTCGTTCCATGAATTGTCCCAAAAATGGGCCTTAGTACCATTGTGTATAATCTAGAAAAGGTTAGGGAGGATCACTTCCCTATAAAAAATTATAAAATTCCACACTGATGAACCCCTTGGTGGATTGCTGATTGTAAAGATCCATTCTTTATCCATGTTATCTAAATATTTATCTTGCATCAATCTAACCCACTTTGATTGTGGCTTCTTATACATGCTCTAGGTTAGTTTAGCACCTAAAGCCAAATTCTCCATCTTTTGATTCAAAATACCTACCCCACCTTGACATTTTGGTTTGCAAACTTTCTCCCAAGAAATTAGATGAATCTTCTTCTTTTCAATTGACCCCTACCATAACAATTTCCTACAAATATTTTCCATCTCCACTAATATTCCTTTTGGAATTTGTAAAATGGACATCATGTAATTTGACATTGTCATCAACACTGCTTTTATCATGGTCAACCTCCCCACTAGGGTTAACCATTTCCCCTTCCAAGTTCTAATTTTATTGATTAAGTTAGAAATAACATCCTTCCATAACTCTTTCCTGTACCTACCATTAAATAGTGGGATGCCAAGATACTTCCTTAGCAATGATTCCACTTTGAAATTGAAAGTTTCTTTTATCTCTTTCTGTATGCTTGAATCTAAATTGAAGAGGTAATTTTTTTATTTCGCCTCATTCACCTTTTGTCCAGACCCTTTGCAATACTGATCAAAAATACTTTTAATAGCATGGGCTTCCCTCTTGTTGGCTTGGACAAAAAAGATGGTGTCATCTACAAACAATGCATGTGTGTATGGATCTTTCATATCTCTACATCTTATAATGTGCCAAATATTCTTGCAATTAACATCTCTTATTGCCTAGGTTAGCATTTTTATCACCAGAATGAAGAGGTGAGGTGATATGGTATCACCTTTCCTTAAGCCTCTTGATGAGAAAAGGGGTAAGTTTTTATACCATTTACTAACACTAAAATCCTAACCCCTGTTACACACATTGAAATCCACTTGATCCAGTTGCTAGAGAATCCAAAAGAACTCAAGGCATTCATCAAAAGGTCCCAATCAATCCTATCATAGGCTTTGGCCATATCTATTTTTATTACCATACCAGTGTCTTTGCTATTCTTTAAGGAATGAAGAATTTCATGTATCAAAATGGCACCTTCTGCTATTTCTTTTCTGGGTACAAATCCCCCTTGTTCCTCAGAAATAATATTTGGAAGGAGAGAAGCCAATCTAATTGTTGCCACTTTAGTGATAACCTTGTATATATAGTTACATAGAGCAATAGGTCTAAAATCATCAAATGAGATGGGATTTTTAGTCTTTGGAATAAGAACAATATTAGTATTCTTCATTTCCTTTAGAAGATTCATAAACTATCTTGATTCCTCCACTACTAAAAACACATCTCTACCCACTATCTCCCAACATTTTTGAAAGCAAATACCAAACCAACCATCAGGCCCTAGCACTTTGTCTCCAGGCATGGAAAAGACCACAACTTTCACTTCCTCCATCATGAACTCCTTCATTAAATCTTTGTTTTGATCCTCCTTGATCACTTTAGGTAGCTTCAATAATAGGTTACTATCACAATACAACTGATCATCCTTAGAAATGATACATTTGAAGTATTCATTTGCTTCCTCTTGAATTTCAGACTTGCCATTGGTTTCTAAGCCATTTCTTTTCCTAATATGCCCAATTAGAAATTAGAAAATTAAAAAAATTGGTGATGCAAGATCATGCGCATGAACCCAGATGCTCCTACGTCAGAAAATGAATTTTTAATTAACTTCGAAAACACCTAATTTTCCCCTACACCGATTGATCCTGAATTTGATAATTTCTTCATAAATACAAAAGGAAACTTCTTTGGTGCAGTCACGGTAGGAGGGTTCATAGAATGAACTGTCTAGATTGTGCATCAAGAGTAAACACGGAAACAACTCAAGGAAATTGAACAAATGTAGATTCAATCATTCAATATATCAAAGAATTTAAATACAAATTGGTCGGCAACATGTAGGCTTACAATTAGGGCTCACAGGCCTGATTACATACATGCGCAAGATAAAACTTTGAAACTCCTTTGTACAAAATCTAAATTATCAACTATAACTATGTTATGAACTACTACTTTCCTAAGGATCTTTTACATCAATATATATCATCTCCGGACCAATAGATTCCTCCGTGTTAGCCAAGGAAGATCACAAACTCCAATGAAGAACTGTAACATGTGTATACAGATAGGTCGGACCTAAATACATAGAACACTTTTAGAAAATGAATGAAATGATGTACAGATCTCCAAGGAAGGTCGACCATGAACCAAAGATCATTGAATGATGTGTCATTAGGCTCCAAAGATCAGGAAATGCTTCTGCAAGTTTCTCCTTCAGCTGATTACCATTGACTATCAGGATGCTCTATTCTGAGAAAATAGTCGATCTTCTAATAGTGATATCTTTCCTATAACTGATCCAAATATTCTGAATTCTAGATATGATGTAGTTGAATGAATGTAGATGCTAAGTCTAGAACTGCAAGGTGTGAAATGCAACTACGGTAGAATATCAGACCAAAGAGTAGAAACTACTTATGACTGAACTGCCTGAACTGAACTGGAACTGAAAAGAAACAAACTAAAATGCAAATGTTTTTGGTTGATGCAAGATTGCTCTTGAACAAGGGATGCTCCTACATCAGACATCTGGGGTTATTGGAAAAGTGAGTCCCTCACTTGGCTGGGGCTAAGGGAGAACCAAAACGGTCCACCTTAGCTTGAGAAATCCATGATGAATCTTCTTCCAGTCTACCTTTCCACTTCACAAGGTATTCTTTGTATTGTCTTCCTCTAGTGCTGCATCCAACTTTGCTATCCAAAATGTCCTCAATTTACACTGGTTCTTTGTGTGGTGACTGCTTCTTCAAGTCCTCTTCCATGTTGTCACTGAATTCTGCTTCATGATACTAATACAGTCTGCAATGTTGAAAATAGGTGATATACCTAATGTCTCTAGTAATTCCACTTCATATGCATTTCCTAAATCAAATTTCTTGAGTATCTTACAAGGTCCAAACTTCTTCATCTTCAACTTGTTATATGTCCCAAATGGAAATATTTCTTTTCTCAAGTATACCTTCACTTCATCTCCAACTTCAAATTCCTTATGTCTTCTCTTCTCATCTACCTTTTCCTTATACTTACTGTTCATTTCCTCCAAATGCTTCTTCACTTGATTATGCATTGTCTTCATATGATCTACAAATTCTTCTGCTTATGCACTCCTCTTAACTTCCATGTTGATATCTCTTAATTCTACCATGCCTCTAGGATTCACTCCAATAACAATCTCAAAAGGTGTTCTTCCAGTACTTCTATTTACTAAATTATTGTATGCAAACTCTGCTTGTGAAAGAATCAAATCCCAACTTCCAGGTTTCTCTCCAACCAAACATCTCAACAAGTTTACCAAAATCCTATTCACTACCTCTATCTGTCCATCAATCTATGGATGAAAAGTTGAACTGAACTTCAAATCTGTCTTCATCTTCTTCCAAAGTGTCCTCCAAAAGTATCCAACAAATTTTGTATCCCTGTCTAAAACTATACTCCTAGGTAATCCATGTAATCTCACAATCTCCTTGAAAAATAGGCCAGCCATATGCACTGCATCAGTTGTCTTCTTACAAGGTATGAAATGAGCCATCTTTGAAAATCTATCCACCACTACAAATATTGAATCATGTCCTCTTTGTGTCTTAGGCAATCCCATTACAAAATCCATACTTATATCTTCCCAAGGTCTCTTTGGTACTATCAAAGGCTTATACAATCCAATATTCTAACTACTCCCTTTTGCAACTTGACAAACTCTACAATTCTACACAAATCTCTGAACATCCTTATGTATCTGAGGCCAAAAGTAGTTTTCACTCACCAAAGTCACTGTCTTATCAATGCCAAAATCTCCTGTCAATCCACCACTATGCTTCTCCTTGATCAAATTATCCCTCATTGAACTTCTAGGTATGCACAACTGACTTCCTTGGAACAACGTATCTTCTTGAATGAAATAGTCCAACCACTTACTCCTATCTGTCACAATAGGTTCCTTACATGCTTTCCAAGGTTCTGTAAAATCAATGTCTAACTCATATATGTTTTTCAATTCATCAAAACCCAACACTTCAACTCTCATCTCTGTTAACAAGTTTCTTCTCCTACTCAATGCATCAACAACTATGTTTGATTTTCCACTCCTATGCTTTGACATAAAAGAATAACTCTGCATGAACTCTACCCATCTCATATGTCTCTGATTCAACTTACCTTGACTATTCAAATATTGCAAAGCTTTATGATCTGTATACAACACAAACTCTTTAGGCAACAGGTAATGTCTCCACTTCTTCAATGCTTGAATTATGGCATAAAACTCCTAATCATAAACTAAATATCTTCTCCTTGCATCATTCAACTTCTCACTAAAATATGCTACAGGTCTACATTCTTGACTTAACACTACTCCAATCACACTTCCACTTGCATCACAATCAACTTGAAATACCTTTTTGAAATCTAGTAATACCAAAATAGGTTGCTCTATCACTTTCTTCTTCAATAACTCAGAACTTTTATCTACTCTAGATTTCCACTTGAAATCCTTTTTGTCACCTCTAATTGTCTCTGTCATAAGGTTACAAACTGAATTGATATTTTTGATGAACTTCCGATAGAAACTAGCCAATCCATGAAATGATCTAACCTCTCCAATGCTCTCTAGTGTAGGTCATTCAACAATTGCTCTTACTTTCTCAAGGTCCATCTTCAATCCTTATGCAAAAATCACAAATCCCAAATATACCAACTCTTCTTTCATGAAACTACACTTCTTGATGTTTATTAGCAATTTCTCTTCTCTCAATCTATGTAAAACTTGTTTAATATGCCACAAATGTTCCTCCTTTGTCTTACTGAAAATCAGAATATCATCCAAGTACACACTAGCAAACTTACCCAAGAATTTATTCATAATTTCATTCATCAATCTCATGAAAGTACTCGGTGCATTTGTCAATCCAAAAGGCATCACTAACCATTCATACAATCCTTTATTTGTCTTAAAAGTAGTCTTCCATTCATCTCCTTCTCTGATTCTGATCTGATGGTATCCACTCTTCAAGTCTATCTTTGTGAATTATCTTACTCCACTCAAACAATCCATGATATCATCCATCCTAGGTAAATGAAATCTATACTTAACTATGATCTTGTTTATTGCTCTAGAGTCAGTACACATTCTCCATTCTCCATCTTTCTTCAGTGCCAAAACTGTAGGTACTACACAAGGGCTCAAACTTTCTCTAATCAAACTGTTCCTCAACAACTCTTGTATTTGTCTATTCAATTCTTTATTCTCTTCCGGTGTCATTCTATGTGCTGATTTGTTAGGCAAACTTGCTCCTGGTGTAAGGTCCATGTGATGACTGATACTCCTTATAGGTGGTAATCCTTCAAGTACATTATCTGATATGATGTCTTCATACTCTGTTAGCAACTCTCTTATCTCCTCTGGTTGTGATTCTTCAGTCTCTTTCTTCAATACTTTAGGCTTCTTAGTAATCAAGGCATAACACATATTCTCATGTCTCAAACCATCCAAAAATTTTCTTCCATCTACCAAATAGATTCTAGCATTCCCACACACTTCATTCTTAAGATCATCCTCCAAAGGAATCAAAGTAATCCTCTTCCCATTTGCTATTATAGTATATGTATTCTTTCTCCCATCATGTATAGGTTTTCTATCATACTACCAAGGTCTACCCAACAAGATATGTGTTGGGTGAATATTTTGTTGTTAACTCACTAACGGCAAAATGGTTATATCAGCCATAGCTATGATGAGACAAAGTCTCTCCTCTCAACAAGGGGAGGTTCCCTCTGATTGCTAGCTATTACAAACGAATAACTGATAAAGCTTATTTACACTAAGAACTATATTTGGGGTGATTCCATTCCATCATATTCTCTTTTTTCAGAATATATGTTTACACTTTAAGATAACGATTTCAACAAAACTAATACAATGCAAAGAACTATGAATTACCACAAAACCCATGGAAACACAAAGTCTTCCATTACTTCATTCACCAATGGAAAATAAAATGATTTGGAGTAGAGTACAACCCAAAGTCTTCACTATATGCAAAGATGAGATAAATAGATTAAAGATAACAACTTGCAGGACAAAGTCTTCAAGCTATTTCTCATTCACGAACACAACACAATTCTCACAAATGATTTTATAGCTCAAAGTTTATTAAAATCAGATTTAGAATACTCCTTAATCACTTGAAATAAACTCTCACACTTCATTTACTTATCAAAGATAATATGATAGCAAAGACATAAGAACAATTCTATCATAAAACAAATCACTCCAAGACAAAGATTGGAATTTAACTTGCTCTCTTGTATTGATAAATATTTGAAAATTGATTTACACAAATATGCACAAAGTCTCAACTTGCTTCTCAATTCGGAAGAGTTTTGTTACAATAGATAAAAGATGATATTTACAATAGAGGCCCTCTTTATTTATAGGGAGGAGCCTAGAGCAAAAATAGGAAATTTAAAACTACTTTGACTTATTCAACAAAAGAGTCCTATTTGACTTGGGACTTCCTTTCTCTCACATGTAATTACATTTTGGAAAATTACCTGTGGATATGTCTACAACAAAATTCAAATTACATATCATACACAAGAAAAAAAAACTAAGGCACTAGCTTCCTCTGTCATTCTTCTTTAGAAAATTCTGTTGCCCCTGAGCAAAGTCAATCTGTCCAATGTTTTCAATAGGTGGACACATGAAGATTTTGTCGAGGAATTCTGCATCCAGTCTCATGATTACATTCCCCTGAGAATTTGTCACAACTCTAGTGTCTCTGTTGTAATGGCTGGCTACCTGGAGAACGAACTCAGGATTGTGTGCAGAAACTGGAAATGATGCAACCAAATGAATATTGCTATCAATGATCTTTTGCATAGGTCTAGAAGGATTTGTCTATTTTGTCCTTTCCACAAATTCTGCCATGTCCACATGTCTAATTTTCATATCTCTGATTTCATCAATATTTAACTGTACTACTATCACCAGGAAGACACCTTAGTACTTGTACTTCATGATTTTTGCTTTAGACGGAGATGGCTCTGACATCAGCTCCAAAGAGAACTCTGAAACTGATATCTACCATGAACACTGGTTGACAACTGCAAAAGGCCATGATCTTGCAGTTAGGGGAAAAATGGACAAACTAGGATAACCGCGATCCACTGATCATGGATAGGAAAGCATGCGTTGAAGGGCTTGAGTGTATGTAAATTGAGGTAAGGAATTTTCCCAGTGTTTGGAAAAATTTAGGAAAATATGCATGAGCGGTCAAAATGACCGCTCCTGCATGAGGAAGTACTTGCACATGTAAAGGCGGATGGTTCCACCACTTGTGCATGTGTTTTGGGAAGAACTGTTCTTTATCATGTAAAGTCGGTGAAAAACACCACTACTGCATGTGATCACTTGGAAAAATATTTTTTATGTAGGGGCGGTCAAAATGACCGCCCTTACATGTGGGTATTCCAGCAATTTTAAGGGCACGTGCATGGTCAACAATTTCAACCGCTTCGACAGGTATGTTGAATCACATGATGCTTTACCGGTGAAAAATGCCGACCCTACATGTAAGGGGAAGTTATAAGTGTTTGAGCGGGGGTTTCAACTGACTCGACATGTTTGAAAGGAAACCTTTTGTGTAAGGGCAGCGAATTTCGCCACCCATACACTTCCACTTTATCATACTCAAACTCGTAAGCGGCGAATAATGCTACTCTCACATGTGGTCACAAGCTTATGAAACTCAGGTGGCAAACTATAACTGCCACCACACATGAAGATGTTTGAGTGGCAATGATAATAAACTAATCACCAAAAGGTCATAATGGCAAAATTCGCCAACAAAACATTCACTATCTAGGGTTTCAAAAATTACTCTTGAAAAATAAAAATGAAGAAGGGGATTTGCATGAAACACAGGTTTGATGACTCCAAGGAAAGAAAAGTAGAAAACCTAAATGAAAACAAATAAAAAAAATAACGATTAGATGGCTTACCAGTCAGAAGAAATGAAAACCCTAATGGTGATGGTGATGAGTTGAAATCCACTTGAATCCAAATGTCGGCATGATCAAATGGCTTGAGGAAGGGCTAACTAATCGAATAGGAGGTTTTGAACAGAGGAAATGACGAGGAACAATGAGTTAAATAATACATTTAAAAAGGTTGAAATCAAGCCCTTAATGCTTGGCACAAATGGCCATTAATGCCACTTGAAGTTCAAGATCTCAAAGATCTTGCTCAGGCAGTGATTTTGGCTAACCTCACACAGATAAACAAAAATGCAAAAGCAGTTAAAACTACTGATAATGCATGTGCAACAAAAAAGAACATGCAATGGTAGTGAAAAGTGCCGCTTGGGCATGTGGGACAAGAAAAACCATGTAGAAGCGGTGAAAAGTGTGGACTTTACATTAGTGAACAAAAAGATATGTAAAGGCGGTGAATTAGGCCAAGCTTACATGTCAAGACTCAAAATTCACTAACACCCCAAAAATGACAAAAATTGATATTTTGGTCAGTTTACAACCTAACCGATTCACACAAACTTCAAGGAGTCAATTCGATGAAATGTTGTAAACAAGTTTAGGATGTCAAACGACTTTGTGAGAGAACAAGAGAATCTTGTCTTGATTTGCAAACTTAGAGTGTAGATTATGAAATAGACAAGTTTCGTAGGGGTTATCTACAAAAACGAGCATAGCTGATTTTGACAACAACATGTATATGTATTCTTTCTCCCATCATGTATAGGTTTTCTATCATACTACCAAGGTCTACCCAACAAGATATGACAAACATCCATAGGCATAATATCACGCAAGACTTCATCATGATAAGATCCAATATGAAATTTCACCAAACATTGTTTACTCACCAGTACCTTATGATCATCCTAAATCCATGCTATCTAGTAGGGCTTAGGGTGTTTCAATCTTTCCAACTTCAGCTTAGTTACCATCTCCTCTAAAACTAGGTTATCTGAACTACCACTATCAATTACAACTTTACAACACTTACTTCCTAATTTGCATCTAGTTCTGAACAGGCTCTTCCTCTACGGTGGTTCCTCATCTGTCTCTATTTGAAATAGTGCTCTCCTCATCACCAATGATTCTCCTTTCTCAAGTTTTCCAAATGAACAGGGATCACTCAGTTTAACAAGTTCTTCTTCAACATAGGCTGCTCTTCCACTATTTTTTGTCCTCTTACTTGTACTACCCTAATTACATTCAACTTCTCTATGTCCTTCACCTCCACACTTAAAATAGGTACCTCTGAATGTTCTCTTATCAAATCCTCTTCCTTCTCTTCTATATCCTTCATTCCGGTATGCACTAGGGTTTCCTCTCCTATAAATTTTTTGTCATCTCTCTAGCAAGCATTGTTATCTCTATCATCCTTCTTCAATGGGATGTCCAACTTGTTCTGCTTCAGATATGATCTGTCTCCTCTAGAAAATGTACTTCCTCTCTAAAATTTACCTCCTCTACCTCTCTATCTCTAATCATGTCTCTTATTCAGCTTCTGTTTAACCTTCAGGGCAAACTCATATGCTTCCTCCAAAGATGTCATCCCTACCAAACTTAGTTCTTCTTGAATGTTCAATCTCGGTCCATTGATGTATCTAGCCACTTTCTCCTTGTTTGTTTCACTATGTCTTGTCCTTATGGTCATTTTATGAAATTATTCAGTGTACTCCTTCACAAATTTCTCCTTTTGTCTTAGGTTTTGCAATATTTTCAACAGCTCCAACTCATAGTCAACATGAATAAACTGATTCTTCAACTTTGTCACCATCTGGTCCCACTTTGTAATCTTTTCTTTTCCTCTTCTGTTTCTTTCCAACTAAACTTCTTTCCACCATATAGCAGCATGTCCTTTCAACTTTGTCTTTGCAAATTTCACCTTCTCCGGATCATCAATTTCCTCATATTCAAAGTATTCTTCCATGTCATTTATCCAGTCAATCAGTTCTTCAGGGTTCAAATTACTAGTATAATTCAGCACATCAACTCTAGGTCTCTTTCCAATATTTGAAATAGCTCACAACATCTTTACCTAATTTGATTCTTCTTCTTCATCACCTCCTAGGGTTTTGCTGGTTTGTTCAACAGATTAAAATTCTTCATCATTGCTTTTAACATTAGGTCTCAGTGTCAATCCTCTTCGCCTATCTTCTTCAACAACATCCAATTGAAATTGCATTATTTTCATCATCTCATCCATTCTACTAGCCATTGTTCCAACATGAGCAACTCTCCTTGATGGCATTCTTCCTAGGATCAAGTGCAAACTACCTCAAGTTTGGTGATCGAGCTACAAGGTGACAACTTCCTCACAATCAGTGATCGGTTGCAACACAAGTAACCTGCCTCAATTTGGTGATCTATCCATAGTAAGATCTTACAGAATTGCCTCGTCAACTTTGCTCAATTCACTCCCAAAGATTCAAACTTTCACCCTGATACCACTTGGTGCAGTCACGGTAGGAGGGTTCACACAATGAACTATCCAGACTATGCAGCAAGAGTAAACACAATGGAAACAACTCAAGGAAATGGAAGAAATGCATATTCAATCATTCAGTATATCAAAGAATTTAAATACAGATTGGTTGGTAACATGCGGTCTTACAATTAGGGCTCACAGGCCTGATTACATACATGCACAAGATAAATCTTTAAAGCTCCTTCGCACAAAATCTAAATTATCAGCTATCACTATGTTATGAAGAAATGCTTTCCTAAGGTCTATTACATCAATATATATCATCTCCGGACCAATAGATTCCTCTGCATCATCCAAGGAAGAACACAAACTCCAATAAAGAACTGTAACGTGTGTATATAGATAGGTCGAACCTAAATCCATAGAACACTTCTAGAAAATGAATGAAATGATGTGCAGATCTTTGGGGAAGGTTAGCCATGAACCAAAGATCATTGAATGATCTATCATTAGGCTCCAAAGATTGGGAAATGCTTCTGCAAGTTTCTCCTTCAACTGATTACCATAGACTATTAGGATGCTCTGTTATGAGAAAACAGTTGATCTTCTGATAGTGATATCTTTCTGGTAACTGATCCAAATGCTCTAAATTCTAAATATGATGTATATGAATGAATGTAGATGCTAAGTCTAGAACCGCAAGGTGTGAAAAGCAACTGCAGTAGAATACCAAACCAAATAGCAGAAACTGCTTCTGACTGAATTGCCTGAACTGAACTAGAAATGAAAAGAAAGAAACTGAAATGTAAATGTTTTTGGTTGATGCAAGATTACTCTTGAACCAGGGATGCTCCTAGATCATTCTTTAAATCACAAAGAATGGTAAATATAAAAAAATAATATTAGTTACACAGAATTTTTTTTTTTGAAATGATCAACAACAAAAAACCCAAAAATGACACAAAATATTACAATTTAATGCTTCTAGCGGACATCCAAAATTTGCAATATTTGCACCAAAAACTCCCACAACTAATATTATTAATATAAATATGTTTTAAAATTAAAATGGATTGATACAATAGTTATATCCCCTACAAAAATAGAAAATACAAATCTGAAACATATAATGCATATTCATCACAAAATGTAGAAATACACACTTGGTATTTCACCCAAACATAGTCAAACTTTGTCAAACTGAAAAAATAATGAATCCAACATTTGAAAATGAACATGCATATAAAAATTATAGTAAAAACACTATTCACAATAAAAACAACACTGATAACATACTGAAAACTCAAACTATAAAATCTTCCTGCAAAACACACATAAAGGGGACAATAAATTACTCCAAAGAACCCCAATAACTCCACAACTTCAAGGTCTAATCCGGAAGAATAATAGAATAATAAAATAATTGATACACCACAACAACATCATCCACAAAAATCTACAACAAACTGAAATCTAAACTACAACCCAAAACCCCGCAAACCATAAAATCTGAAAACTAGCTAAAACTACCAATCTCTAAAAGCTCCAATGCACTCCTTGGATGAGAATGCCCTCAAGAATCAAAGGTTTTTCATCCTCTAACCCTATCAACCAATGGGTTTTCATCCATAGGTAACTAACTACTATGGGTTTTCATCCACAAGAAGAAAACTAAAGAACACAAGTGTTCATACAAAAAATATGAAATTATAAATTACCAAAGGATGCTCTTATGCAGAAAAATCAATACTTATAAGCATCAAACCCAAATTTGGTGAAAAAAATTCACTCCTCATTTTGTTGGGAAAATAATTTTTAAAACATTTTGAAATTCCCACTCCACCTTGCCTACAAAAATTAACCTATCACTAACAACCATCAATTGCATGTTCAACCTATCAAAGATTCTTGTCATAGTTATCATAAATCTCCTAAAAATAGTGTTTGGTAGTTACAAAAACTTCTCACAAAATCCACTCCCCCACTTGTGCATTAAATTCTAATTTTATATTTAATTGTTCCCAGAAAAACATTATTTCCAATATTTACGGGAAAAAAACTAAAATATTAAAATAAATATTTTTCCTTATTTTTAATTATTAGTCCATAGGAAAATAGGAATGGCCTAATAATATCCCCAAATGAAATTAATTAAAATGGGACATGTCAATGAGATAACTCTCACTAACTAGGACACCTAGGTAGGCTTAACACCATGTGGAATTATCCATGTGCATGTAAATAATGCATGAGATAATATATACACTAACAATCAAGGTGAAGGAAAAATAATGGAAGAGTTGGTCAAATTCATAGTGCATACAAAGTTAAATTTAGAAAATGATTTTACACTTGAGGACCAATAGTTATTATATAAAATGTTAAATAAGGATCCAAAGGAGGAATGTGTAAGCAATGAAGTAGTAGAAGGATTTGAGAAGAAGAATGTATCACTAGAAATTTATCATGAGGTAGTTATTTGTGTTGAATATTCTATTATAATAGTAGTAGATGAGTTGATGAGTAATGCCAAGGAAGAAATAGATGTGGATATACAAGATGTGGATGTGGTTACAAGGCTACAACAAAAGGAAGAGGATTTTGAGAGTGAACTTATTGGGCAGCTATAAGATAATTATATTTTTATACAACTATGTGTTACATATGAGACTAAGAAAAGGGAGTTTGATTTGGTTGTTCATGGTTTGTTTATCCCACACATGCCATGGAGGCAAGTTGATTTTGTAAAGTGGAAGAAGAGGTTCATGTTGGTAGAGGATAATGAGTATGTTGGGTATATAAAGGAGATCCTATGAGAACCAAGATCTTCTGGAGGAAAGTCGATACTGGTCGGCCACAAGAGATGAAAAATTGCATGCCTGCAAGTTACGAAAAAACAAGAGTATGCAATACAAGAAAGATTGAAAGCAATAATTGGAATGATTGAATTAACTCACAATATGGAGTGCATATAGAGAAACTATTGTCTAAGTTTAGTGGAGCCTAAAAATAGGCATGCATGCCACTTAATTTAGACTAGCTAAAAATAACTTGGCCAAAAATAGTACATGGCTAAGAATAGACACAAATCTTGGCTGAAAATAGCACTCTTAAGCAAGCTTAATTCCTATGCTAACACACCCCTTAAGAACAACTTAGGTAGGTAAAAAAAATGGATCTTAATAACTAGGCCTGATGAGGTACCCAAGTACAATGCAATATATCATAAAGTGGAGAAAAGGAGAAAACTTAGTGGGAAAAAACTCCCCTCCCAAAGAAAGAAAAAGAAAATGAAGAGGACTAGAAAACCCCCAAAAGATGATAGTCTTAAAATCCCTGCAAGATTGGGCCCGTTGTGTTAGAATCCATAAAACAAATTGTAACCTAGAATCAATTGAAATAGTTAGAAACATAAACTATAAATAAAAAAGCAATTGAAATAACAACGATACAAAGAGACTGATATGAAATTCTCAAAAGGAAAAATAGCATCAGATAATTATCTCCAATATCAAATGAAAAATACAAGCTAGGCAGCATGCTTATATAGACAAGAGAGAGAGAGAGGGGGTGGCAACACCAACCAATGAGGATCAACCATCTATTGGACTAAAGATAGAAAAGTATCTTCCCAAGATAGATAATGGATGCTCACATGTAGGAAGGTGACACCTCATAATCCTCTCACCTAATAAAACATGCTTTATTAACCTAATCAAGCTTAAATAAATGTGTAGGAAAAAACCTTATAAAAAGGAATACAAAACCTACACTAACACCCCCCCTTAACTGTAGCTTAGGTGGGTGAAAAAGATGGGTCCTGACAAATCAAGCCTGATGAGGTACCCATGTACAATGAATTTCCCCCAAAAGAGAAGTAGCTCCCCCCCACAAAAGAGAGTATGCCCCCTCTAGAATAGAGAGAGAAGGAAAGAAGAAGCTAAGAAGCCCCCTCAATACAGAACACCTATCGCACACCAAGCAAAGCTCACAAATAAATGAACTTGCTTTCAGTGAAGGGTTTGGTGAAGATGTTTGTAGTCTGATCTAATGTTGAACAGTACTAAAGATCAAGAACCTGCTCATGAATCAACTCCCAAATGTAGTGTATGTGAATCTCAATGTGTTTGGTCACTGATGATGGACCAAATTACAAGAGGTCTGAATAGCACTTTGGTTATCACAAAAGATGAGTATAGGCTTCCTAAAGAAAATGCCAAACTCAGTGAGAATGTGTTGAAGCCAAATGGCCTCAGTAGAAGCATTAACTGCTCCTCGATACTCACCCTCTATAGATGAAAGAGCAATAGCAGACTACTTCTTGCTCGACCAAGAAATCGAACTAGAACCAAGAGAGAAGCAATACCCTGATGTAGACTTGCAATCCTGAAAATTGCCTGCCCAATCTGAATCTGTGTATCCCACCAAGTCAATATCCATGCCCACTGCATAATGAATCCCATAACTATGAGTGCCCTATACATAGTGAAGAATCCACTTAGTTTCTTTCCAATGTAGCTCATGTGGCTCTTGCATGAACTTGGAGACCAGGCCTACAACATATGAAATATCAGGCCTCGTGTGAGTCAAGTATATGAGACTCCCAACCAATTGGCGATACAAGGTAGCATCTACCAAAGGTGAAGAACAAGAAGCCTCAAGTTTGACCCCTGATAGAAATGGAGTTGGCACAGGCTTACGGTCAGCCATGTGAAATCTAGAGAGTATATCAAGAGCATACTTGGGCTGAGAAATAAAGATACCAGTCGAAGACTCTGTGATCTCAATGCCCAAGAAGTAATGAAGAAGACCCAAGTCAGACATCAAAAACTAATCATGAAGGGTAGTTTTCACTGCCTTGATGGTGGATGAGGAACTCCTTGTAATCAACAAGTCATCAACATAGAGAACAAGGAAAGTGAGAGTATCATCCTACTACAAAATGTAGATGTTTGGATTAGAATGGTACCGAGTGAGCCCAACTAATAGAAGAAGGGAGTCCATCTTGGCATACCAGGCTCAAGGGGCCTGTTTAAGGCCATAGAGAGACTTCTGAAGTCAACAGACAAGTGAAGGATCCTAGACGAACCCCTGTGGTTGCTCCATATATATCTCCTCCTGAAGGTCACTGTGAATAAAAGCACTCTTCACATCCATCTAATGAACTTCCTAGAGATGGGATGCAGCAATGGAAAGGACAAGTCAGATTGAATTCATCTTGGCAACTGACGCAAAAGTCTCAGAGTAGTCAATCCCAAGAACCTGGGAGAGTCTTTTTGTGACTAAGTGAGCCTTATGTTTATCGACTGATCCATCTGCAACAAATTTTGTTTGATAGACCCACTTGCATCGAACAATTTTTCTTCCTTTAGGAAGTGGGACTAAATCCCAAGTATGGTTCCTTTCCAAGGAAGTTAACTCTTCTTACATAGTAGCATCCCACTCAGAGACACCAAAAGCTACCCTGAAGTACAATGGATTAGAAGTTGGAGCAAAGAAGAGACGAGGAGCCTGCTCAAATGAGGACCTTGTTCTTCTTGCATCTGAAGGATCACCAACCCAATCATCTGCTGACTCCAAAGTCTGATGAGCCCAAAGAGGCCCAGTGATAGGAGAATCTAGAGGTGAATCAGCATCCTCTGAATGATGACTAAGAGAGGAGGAAGATGAATCCTCATCATCACCATCTAAAGTGGAGGAAGAAGACTCCTCAAGAGGATTAAGATCCTCAGAAGAACTATCATCATGAAGTCACAGAGTCTCCATGGGAATGAATGATGGAGAAGTGGTAGAAGAAGTATTCGCCTTAAAATGAACACTCCTCTCAATGAAGAGCTTGTGTGTGGTAGGGTGGAGTAGCCTATAGCCTTTGAAACCATCTGGATAGCCAACAAATATGCAAGGCCTGCTCTACAGATCCATAGCCTTTCATTTCTCTACTGGAATGTGGGCCCATGTAGGAGACCAAAACACTCAGAAGTGCTTGACTGTGGGTTTCTGATCAGTCCAAGCTTGAAAAGGAGTTACCCCCTTCACAGCTTGGTGAGGAACTCAGTTCTAAATATAACACGCACAGTTGATAGCCTTTGTCCAATACTGAGGTGCCAATGATTTGGAATGAATCATGCAATTGGCCATTTCCTTCAATGACTGATTCATTTGTTCTGTAATTTCATTTTGCTATGGACTATAGGGAACTATGTGCTGAAGATCAATGCCCTCTAAGGTACAAAACTACTCAAACATCTAGTTGGCATATTCCCCACCATTGTCAGTGTGCAGAATCTTGACAACCTTCCCAGATTGTTTCTTTGCAAAAGCTTTAAAGTCCTAAAAAGACTCAAAGATTTCAGACTTTTGTTTAAGAAAGTATACAAAGGTGTATCAGGAAAGATCATCAATGAAGGTCAATACATATCTAGCTCTACTGAATGAAGGATGCTAAAATAGTCTAGCCAAATCACTATGTACTAACTCCAAGGGCTATGTGGCTCTCTATGCTTTGCCTTTATCAAATTTTTCTTTAGGATGCTTGCCAAGAATGCAGCCTTGACAAACTCCATCAGAGAATCGAATAGAAGGCAACCCTGTAACCATGTCATGTTGACTAAGCTTCTGCAAGTAGCACTAGTTCAAGTGGCCAAACCACTGATACCACAAATGACTCACCTCATCTGAGTGAGTGAGCAATGCCAGTGAAGGAGAATCAGGAACAAAATGAGAAAAGTGATAGAGCCATGAATGGTTATCAACGTTTCCTACAACAATTGTAGACCCACTGTGTAGATCATTGATAACCACTGAGTTAGGTGTGAATTCAACTCTCTTGCCAAAACCTGTATGGGTGATCTAGTAGATAGATAAGAGATTAGTTGACAAAGAAGGCACACAAAAAATATCTTGGAATGTCCTGTCACTAACGTCAACAGACCCTCTCCCAAGATCTTCTTCTAGAGTATCATTACCCATAAGAATATCAAGCACAGAGCATGATTCCAAGGATGAGAAAATTTCCTTTGTATTGGCCATGTGGTGAGAAGCACCAAAGTAAATTACCCAACTATATGGTATTGTAGCAACTGCGACAAGGGCCTTGCCTTTCCCCTTACTATTTTTTGATTCCTTTGAAGATTTTGAAGAATCTTTCTTAGCTGAATTTGGCATTTTGATATTATTCTTCTCAAGAAGATGAGTAAGATGAGCTATTTTCTATTTCAAACACTTATGCTCATCATGACCAGATTTCTTTCAAAAGGCACACTTTGTCTTCTCCTTTTTAGACTTGTTGTCTTTAGAGGAAGACTCAGGAGCTGCATTGGATGCATCTTGTTTTCGACCTCATTTCTTCTTTCTTTGATCCTTTTGTTTCTTATTTTTCTTGCCATTGCCTTTCTAATCTTTAGTACCCTAATTTGTAGACAAGGCATGAGACTTAGAAGGCTTAATAGTGCCCATGTGAACCAATTTATCCTATTCTTTAGTGAGTTCAGTAGCAAATTCATCTAAAGAAGGCATTTTGTAGGTAGCTCTAAGAGCACTTTTAGCAGCATAAAATGTAGAAACAAACACTGAGTAGTTAGGACCAAGCTTAGAAAGAATACTTAAGATCAATTGTGTGTCTTTCTTCTTAATCCCACAGTTTTTCATTTGTAACCTAATGGCCTTTAGCTTTGTCAAGAAGTCTTGTATTGTATCAACATTACATGGATTTAACCCTATTAGCTCATTCTCTAATTGATGTCCCCTTAATTCATCTTGTTTACCAAAGAGATTTCCAAAAATAGGCCATACATCATTTGTTGTCATAGCAGATTCAACATGAAAATGAAGATTAGGAGATATAGACATGCATAGAGTTCCAAAAGCTTCATCTAGCTTGTTATGAAATTTAGGTCTTTCTGTAATTAAGGTTGGTTTAGTTTCTAAACCCATAGTTACTCTATATAGTCTTAACTTCTTATGTTGGATAGTCATCTTGGACTTCCACTTATAGTAGTTATAGGGTGTTAGAACAGGCACTATTAATTGATCCATCTTAAATTTAGAAATATATTGTTGTTGTTATTGTTGTGAGGAAAGAAAAGATGCAAGAAAGAACACACAAGACACCCCCCCTTTTCCACTCAATCAAGGAAACCCCCCCAAGAAAATTTGATTTGTTACTTTATATTTAGTGCATTTACAATTTCCACTAGCAAGAAATATTGAGTGGACTTGATTTCAATGCAATTACAAATCCTCAAGAAGGGCATATACTGAAAATACAACTTTAGCATAATACCTAGTAAAATAAATAGCACCACTGCAAGATATATGAAAAAACATCCACTTTAGAAAAAAAGAATCACCTTGATCCAAGGTTTTATGCAAAAGTTATGCCTCTTTGAAGTTCCCAAAATGAGAACTATGCAGTGTCATGATTGAGAATCTACAATTTCTAGAATTTTTTTGCATTAAAATAAAAAACTGTCTACACTAGTGCATAGAGCACAAACAAATAGCCAAAATCAAATAAAAATTCATGAGAAATGGAGTCCATTTGAGCAAGAATAGAGCATTTGAAAACTGTCTTCAAATCTGCAACTGCCAATGGAGAGGGGTACTTCTTTAGCTTTCTAAGTTCATTTCTGCAAAATATATAAGCTGCATACAAAAACTAAAAGATACCTAGATGGTTTTTGATGCTGCGAACAAAACTTAGAAGGCATTTTTCTTGATGATGTACAGAAGATGTATATCTAATGTAAAATAGATGCCTTTAGCAACAAAAACAACTCCAGAAACTAAAAAATAGCATGCAAAGGATGATTCAACTACCTAAGACAAGAAAAGGCATGCTACAACTTGTAATACTGATAAAAACACAAAATATGCAAGTTGGTTGACATATTTGAGATTAAATTAATATTACTGGATCTTCATAAATCCTTTCTGATTCTCTAGATCATTTGAGAAATGCAAGAGAAGAGCATACGGGATTTTCCAAGATCTCTAAAAAGAATCTAACCTTACAAAACTCACTCTGATACCATGTTAGAATCCGTAAAACAAATTATAACCCAAAATCAATTGAAAGAGTTAGAAACATAAACTATAAATGCAAAAACAATTGAAATAATAATGATACCAAGAGATTGATGTGAAATGCTCGAAAGGAAAAATAGCATCAGATAACTATCTCCAATATCAAATGAAAATACAAGCTAGGTAGTATGCTTATATAGATCAGGGTGAGGGAGGAGGTGGCAACCTTTACTAATGAGGAGCAACCATCTATTGGACTAAAGATAGAAAAGTATCTTCACAAGATAGCTAATGGATGCTCACATGTAGGAAGGTGACACCTTATAATCCTCTCACCTAATAAAACATGCTTTACTAACCTAAGCAAGATTAAATAAATGTGTAGGAAAAACCTTATAAAAAGGAATAAAAAACCTACACTAACACGTTGGAATTATGTGCCTCAAATTCACTAATGGAACCCCAACTTGGTCGTCATCAAGTTAAATTACACCAAGTGATTAATTCATGTTGTTTCCACTATCCCATGAAGTTTCCATGTATGCTTATGTGGGCTTGCGGTACTACCGCTACCCCGCAGTGTCTCATGGAGTGACTGGCGGTATGGTAGTTCACACCATCACCCTGCGGAAGTGCATGAAGTGGTGTGCGGTGGTGCGGTTCACACCACTACCTCGTGACTGTATATGGAGGCCTCTTGCAGTAGTGTAGGGTACACTGCCACCCCATAGTGGGTCAAGTAGTAGATTGATAGTAGAGTGGTATAGACACTGCCATACCGCAACGATCTAAGAGTTGGTTGGTGGTACAGCGGTGGCTACCCACCACCTGGCTATGGTGACTAAAAAGGTTATGCAATAGAGTAGTAAAGACTAAAAATGGTGGTAACCATCAACTATGGACGTGGCGGAAGGATAGAAAAGCCAATGCTGAGTTGGCAATGCATATCACAAATATATTTGATCCAAAGGCGCTTGCTGGCCCATGCCTTTTGTTGTGGATCTCGAATAGACCCCGAGGGAAAGCTAGGATTGGATAGTGTATGTTGCTGACTTAGCATGTACTTTGGTTGTCAGTTCGGGGAGAGTTTGGATGTTGTCTCTTCGATGGTTTGACATGGCATTGACAGTTAAATGGTTTTGAGACCGTTTGTTTATGGGAACTAAATCGACTGCTTGGAATGTAAAACGAATAGGTTCTATAATGGAACAAAAACAATCTACATTGTAATGCTATAATGCAGTACGCAATGGTAACATATATATGATCAGAGATTGATCAAGAGGGAGATCGGGGAAATGTTATGCCAAAATTGATACTATGTGAATTAACACTTGAAAGCACAATTCTACAACTTTGTATGTAAATATTATTTTTACCTATAATACAAAGAGACTATTATTTGGTATGTGGGTTTTTCTCCCATAAGGGTTTTCCCACGAAAAAATGGTGTTCAATTCTGTTTGATGTTTTATTGTCTATTCTATTACTTATGAATGTGCTTCTTGAATGAAACTAGAATTGAAATTTGAATGAACTTTCTGTATCTCTCTTGTGTAAAATTAGCGTTAGGAAGGCGTTTCTGCACTTTGCTTTCCTTACAAGTGGTATCAAAGCCTGGTCAGTTGTTTTATCCTTGTGGATGAGTTAGGTTTTTTGTGCTAATTTTATCAACTGAGAGTTTTGTAGAGAAATCTAGTTTGAAATCTTATTGTAGATTTAAGATGGAGAGCACATCTGGAAGAATAGAGATTGAGAAGTTCAATGGTGGCAACTTTGAGTTGTGGAAACTCAAGATGGAAGATTTACTCTTGGATTGTGAGTTATGGACCATAGTGTCCTCTAACAAATCATCAACAACCTCGCAAGATGACTGGGATGCAATGGGCCAGAAAGCCAAGGGTCTGATTAGACTATGCTTGGCAAGTTCAGTTCTCTTGAACATCCATGAAGAGAAGACAACAAAACTTTTGTGAAAGAAGCTTGGTGACATTTATCAAGGGAAATCTCTGGTAAATAAATTATTCCTGAGAAATAAGCTATATTCTTTGAAGATGGAGGAAGGAGCATCTGTTGTAGATCATTTGAATGTGTTTAACATGATCATTGCTTAGTTGGCATTTGTGGGTGTGAAGATAGAAGATGAGCATTGTTGCATGCTCCTGTTGTGTTCATTTTCTAACACATGGGATCACCTGGTAATGGCTGTTGGGAGTACTACAACCACTTTCAAGATGGAAGATGTGGTTACTTCACTGCTATCAAAGGAAATGTGAAGGAACTCTTCTAAGATGGCGAAGGAGGCCATTGATGTTCGAGGTAGAACAAAGGAAAAAGGCAAGAAGAAAGACAAGAAGTCTAAATCCAAGTCACAGGGGAGATCAAAGTCTCTTGGTAAAAAGTCCAAGGTGAAATGTTGGAACTATGGGCAGACTGGACACATCAAGAAAGATTGTAAAGAGGAGGAGAAGAAGAATAAGGATAACTCTTCTAATAATAATTCTTCTCAGAGTGATTTAGATGCCTTCATAGAAGCCTTGGTGACTTAGGCATCAGATGATGTTTGGCTAATTGACTTAGGTACGTCCTTTCACATGACCTCTCATAGGGATTGGTTCTCAAAGTATGAAAAGTATGTTGGTGGAAGGGTGTATCTGGGTGATGATTCTCACCTAGAAATTATTGGTCATGGAAGACTTAGAATTCAGTTTCCTGATGGAAGAGTGAAGGGAATCAATGGTGTGATACATATAATAGGTCTGGCTCAAAATTTACTTTCTGTAAGTAAGCTTAATGATGCTAGTGTACAAGTCTCTTTCTTGAATGGTGTTTTTAGAATGACTAGAGGCTCTATGGTGCTAGCTAAGGGTGTACGAATTGGCACTCTATTCAAGATGGATGCACATGCAGTTCAATGTAATAGTGCTTGTGCAAAGTCAAGTAAATCTGATCATGTTGAGAAGGAGGACGTTGTTCTTGTGGGTGCTAATTCTTTGGAGATGAAGCTTCCAGTGGAGAAGACAATGTTGTGGCATCAAAGACTCGACCAAATTGGTGAAAAAGGCTTAAAAGCCTTGAAAAATAAAAGTCTGGTTAAAGGGCTTGATGATTGTAATCTTGAGTTTAATTTTTGCGAACATTGCATATATGGAAAGCAACATCGTGTTTCATTTTATTTTAGTCCTCATAAATCTTTTGGAATTCTAGATTATATTCATACTGATGTATTTGGTCTAGTTAATGTTCATTCATTATCGAAATCTGTGTATTTTGTTTCATTCATAGATGATTATTCGAGAAGGACAGTTGTTTATTTTCTCAAAAGTAAAACTAAAGTTTTTAGTTGATTTAAGGAATTCAAAACCTTGGTTGAAAATTAGACTGGTAGAAAAATTAAGTGTTTGATGACGAATAATGGTGGTGAGTTCTATTCTGCAGATTTCGATAAGTTTTGCAAGGATCACCAAATGAAAAGACATAGGATGACTCCTTACAATCCATAGCAAAATGGAGTTACAAAAAGGATGAATAGAATGCTGATGGAAAGGGTGAGAAGTATGCTGCATAGTGTTGGTCTAGAACAAAATTTCTGGGTTGAGTCTGTAGCTACATCATGTTATTTGATTAATCGATCTCCCACTTTGGTGCTTGTGGACAAGACACCTATGGAAGCATGGTCTAGTAAGAAGCCCTCTTTGAGACACATTAGAGTGTTTGGGAGTGAGGCATATGCATATGTGCATAGTGAAAAAAAATCTAAATTGGGCAACAAGGTTGTAAAATGTATCTTCATCCGTTATGGAATTGGTGTGAAAGGGTACTTGTAGCTTTGGAACCCAGTTACAAAGAAGGTGCTATATAGCAGAAGTGTGATCTTCTGTGAGTTGAACCCTTCTATAGTTGATCTATAGCCAAAGGTGAATGAAGTAGAAAAGAATGAGGTAGTTGAATTTCCTATTACACTAGATACAGATGAACTACGTACTCCTAGTGGTCTTGTTAATGAGGAGAGCTGAAGTAGCCTTGAACAAGATGAAGAACCTCATCCTTGGTTAGTGAGGAGGTCTACATGTGAGAAGTGGCAACCTGAAAGGTTTGGTTATTCTATGTTGGATTCCAGTTGTTCCTATTCTTTGATTGCTAACACTGATGAGCCTAGGACTGTTAGAGAGGCTATGGGTATCTCTAATTCAGATTCCTAGTTGGAAGCCATGTGTAACTTCAAAAAAATGTCCCCTTGGGGGCTTTTCCCTCGTAAGGTTTAGCTCCTGGGTCTTTAGAGTGCATTTAGGACATTTTAGTTCATATTTTAGCATCCCGATGGAATGAGACCTAATTCCCATGGTAAATAGGACCTAGGAGGACCCCTCGAGCTGTACCCCACCTAAAATAGAGGGGAGGACTTGGGTGCCTGCGCCCTAGTCCTGCCCTATTTGGGTCAACCTTAATTTGAGGGTGTTGGTTAGTGACCATTATTAGGTCCCTTTGCCGACATGGTAAGTTTGAATTTCAAATATCTTGGTGGGAGTGCTTGAAGGTGCATATATAAGCATGTGTAGGCATTCATTTGTAAACTAGATTGTGATTGTGAACTCTAGGTATTCTCAAGGTGATTTAAGGCTTTCTATTGTGTTGCAAGAGCAGACTTGTGTGTTTTGTGTGTTGATATTTGCAGATTTGAGCATCAATCTCCTCATGGCATGAAGGAAATCTTCCTCCATGAGAGCTTCACTACAAGGTGACATAATATTGTGTTTTTATCATTTATTCCTTTGGTTTTTAGCCTCTGCCTCACAAGGGCACGCCCTCTTCATCTGACAATGGTGTTTAGAGACTTAAGTGTCCTCCGAGATTTGACTGAGGCAAACCTTTAAACACCACAACCCCCAAACCAAGTCTTGTGATTGCAGGTTATAGGTGTCGCATTCGGGAAAAGTGGAGTTATAGGAAGGCTAGGAAGACATCAGGGTTTCAAGATCTGAAGGAAAGATGGACAAAGGAGCACTTCTAGGACTAGGGTGCTCACTCCAAAGTCGTCTGCAGTCTGATTCCCAAAAATAGAAGTGTTGTGATGTTCACAACACACCCCATTTTCCCCCTTAGCAAACTGAGGACCCCTGCGATGGCTTTGGTTTTTTGCTTGTGTGTCTTGTTCTGCTTGGTGGTAAAGGGAAAAGAGGATTAAAATTGCAAACTTTTTTAAAACTAGAGAAAAAAATGCATTTTCAGTACTAGGGCATAATATGGTTGGATTCCTTATAAAAAATGAGCTAGGGTTGCTTTTTGAACCATCTTAAAATTCACCATATTTTGCAAGTTATGAGCATTTTGGTAAAATGTACAAGGGAAGAGTTTGTTGTTGCATATACATTGTCTTTTGTATATCAAGTTGCATATACGAGGCTCTTTGCATACAAGTTCACTTGCATTCAAACTCCTTTATATATCGCTTTCATATGCAAAGTCATTTGTATGTGCAAAAGTCGATTGTATGTCATTTTACCTTGTATGCATTTGGTAGAGTTTATGCATACATACAAGGTGGACCCAAAATAGTTTTGGGGTTAGAATGAATGAATGATTAAAATCCGTTGCATGTATCTCACATTTGTATGTTTGGCAGGTCGAAATACACAATGCACTTATACAAGGGTCGGAACCGAAAATTTATTAAAACAATGTTAAATTGTTGTACATTTCGAGCTTGTATATTTATACATACAAAGCAAAAGATACAAGGGCCATATACATCACGGACTTAAAGGTTTTTAAACAATGATAAGTCAATGTATGTTTCGCAATGTATATATCAAACATACATTGCGATATACAATAGTTTACACAAGCTGGAACTCAAACAAGTTTAAGATACGATTAATACATGTGTTACGTCCGAATTGTATATCAAAGGTTACATATAATGCTTTATACATTGCTTTATATGGCGGAACTGAAGGTTTATTAAATGCGGTTAAACTATTGTATATTTTGTGCATTGTATGTTGAGGACATACAAAGCCCATATGCATGGCGGAGCATACAAGGGCGGAATCTAAAAGGGGATAAGCATGGAATATTCTTTGTATGTACATGCTTGTATGAATGCGATATACA
Organism: Cunninghamia lanceolata; assembly: GCA_027924645.1. Lineage (NCBI taxonomy): Eukaryota > Viridiplantae > Streptophyta > Pinopsida > Cupressales > Cupressaceae > Cunninghamia > Cunninghamia lanceolata. The sequence continues at coordinate 9,327,001 of BSBN01000112.1, read as the reverse complement.
AGTCAATGTGCAGGGTAAAATATACAAGCTGAATTTGAAATGGGAATTAAAAATAGAAAATTCCTTGCATATTTTGTTGCTTGTATATTAAGATATACAAGCCCGATATACAAGAGGGACATGCACTCATCATATACAAAGGATTTGAATAGGAAAAGGGTGGGAAGGTGAAGCGATAAGATTTTGAGGCCATTTTGGAGCCTGAATGCAAGTTCCTGGTCAACGATGGTTGACCCGACTCTTTTGGGCATTGAATATGCATTTGAACACATGATTTTCACAGATTTAGGACCTAATTTATGCAATCACATAGTCATGGCTTCATTTAATAAATGTTTATCTTCCTGTAGGTTTATTAAGTGAAATGATATTTATTGCTGGTCTATTTTTGCAGGTTTGCAGTTGAAGAAAGAGCTGAAGCTTAATGGCAATGACATCATGGAAAGGAGATCTGATCTCAGGAGCAGAGGAAGATAAGGATGAAGGGCGAGGAAGTTAAGGCCTTCAATGATGAAGACAAAATGTAGATGGAAACATTATTACAACAGACAACAAAAGTTATTTTTGAGCTGCTAGGGTTTCCAGAGGGGCATATTTCACCAAGATTTGATGTATGCTTAGAGATATTTTGGAAGACTTGTTCTCCAACATTTATTACTATAATTGGAGGTTTCAACCTTTGTTTAACTAGGGTTTTGAGTTGAATTGAGGACAATCAAGTCTATATATTGTGCCTCTCTACACTGTAATAAGGTTACACATGGATTTTTAGAAAATAGCTAGTAGTTGTAGTTTATTTTAGCATTTAGAATAGAGGGACCCTTTTAGTTTAGAAGGAGGTCACCTTTGTCTGCAGTAAGGAAGGTGTGGAACATCCTACTTCCTTAGTGTATCTGTAAAGCTTGTACGTTTTCTATAATTTGATCATTGAAGCTAAGAGTCATTTAGACATTATAAATCTTATATAACTATCTGTTTCTAATACAATAATCTTCTTGTAAATCTTATTGTAATCTTGTAAATCTAGGATTCTGCATCTATCTTTTGAGTGTTTTCTGGCTCTTCTTTGTGTTTGAAACATTTTCTCTTAAAGCTTGCAATCTTGACTGTATGTTTGTGAAAATGCTTAGAACTTACATTTAAGGTTTAGTCTATGGATCTGATCAATTTGATGTATTACTTATGAAGTACATAACAAAACAATTAGATCCTTTGGTAGAATGAATGAAGTTTAGTTCAGATCTTTCTAACTTTTCCCAACTCATCTGAATAATTAGCTGAATACGTAGAAATTTAAAGGAAATTATCTCATATTTGAAAGAAGCATGCATAGCTGAGTTGAAAGTAGACAGTTTTCATAAATATTTAAGAGGAGAAAGATTGCAATAATATAAATCATTTAAAGCTTTGTAACATAGTGACAAGTTTATGCAAAAAGAATGAACATGTTAATATTTATGATATTTTGCATAGTTTGAGTCCAGTAAACCAACAAGAAACCCTAAATCACGTAAGGCCCCTTGAACATTACAGCTTCACATCAACCTACCAAATTTACCCAATAGGTCAAGACCTGACCATATTAAACTTGAGATTAAGCAAATCTTAATCAATTTCTTCATATCTTTCAAGTCAGTTAGGTTCATTTTATGTGAATTTTAACTATTGTTATGACTGTGTTAAAACAATCACCAACAGTTCTCTGGCACTAGAAGGAGGGCTTGATTTGAGTTAGGGTTTGTTTCAAGTTAAACTAGCTCATAACAGCAATAGAGTAACTAGGTCTAGATCTAGTTCAGGGGATATATTTGTACAATTACCTTTTATAAGGTGAAGTAAGAGTCCTCTAATCTAGAACCCTAAAATAACACACCCAGGAGGCTCATCTAACACACCCCCTAGATTGCCTTATACTATCCATAACATTGTGAGCCCTGACATTTCTTCATTTAGATCTTTAAATCTTGGTTCGGGTACTCTTAGAGGTCCCAGTCCTCCTAGAAATCCTATCCCACCAGTGAATCTAGGTATTTCTACAGGCCCAGGTCAAGCTCAAGTGTCTACAATGGCTTATTTCAATGTCCATTCTCCCATAGCATTCCTTGATTATAATGAGATGCCCAAAAATCTAGAAAAGATATGTCCCAAATACCAGTTGCACCAAGATCCATAAGACCACATTAGAATACTCAAGGAGGCATGTTTTAGGGCCAGATTAGAACACAAGAACGTTGTGTGTAGATTGTTTCCCTACACCTTCAATGAACAAGCCTCTACCTGGTATGTAAACTTACCCAATGGCTATATTTCTTCTTGGTCACTTAGGGAAGAAGCATTTCTATCCAGATTTAGAGGGCCCATTGATCCTTGCATCTTGTATCACAAATTGGCTACTATAAAAAGAGGAGAGGGAGAGCTGATTGATAATTTCAATGATAGATTTCAAAAGGCCTACTCTTGGTTGGTAGACCCTTACACCATGGATGATGATACCTAGTTAGCTATGTACTATGCAGCCTTGGATCCTTTAACTATCATGTTTGTCAAAAGAAAACCTGACATAGATTCAATATCTAAAGCCTATAAAGAGGCAACCTCAGTAAACCAAGAGATGAGGCATGCAACCTATAGTCCATTTGTCAATGGAGGAAATTTTGGGATACAAAATCAGGCACAACCTTGGAATGGAGTCCCTATGCATCACAGTTCGTTATTAAATCTGGTTCCTACATACACACCTGTGCATAGTCCTACCCCAATCCAAGCCATAACTCCTTACACGGGTAACACTGCTAATAACAGTCAAAATAATGGTCAACCTTTCTTCCAACCTCCTAGAGATACAACTATGGCAAAAGCACCAGAGGAAAGGGACGAAATCAAAGAGATCACTACACATTTGAAAAGATTGACCACCAAAGTGACACAACTAAGAAATGAGAATCTTTATGGAAGAGGCAAGCAAGGATACAATCAAAATTAGAATTATAACCAAGGCCAAAATCAGCACTACAATCAAAACTACAATCAGAGCCATATCCAAAGTAACAGCCAAGGCCAATATTCAAATCAGAGCCAAAATTATAATCAGCATCAAGGTCATAACCAAGGACAACCAATGCAAAATAGAGAGCCAGTGACAGACAATAGAGCCTGGGGTAACAATAACAAAAATCAGAATCAGCCTAGGCCACCCAAAATATGGAACACTAGACCAAACAACAATACTGTAGCTTCTCCTTTTGAGAATATAGATAATCATGATGCAAAACAAATAGCTAGCATCCAAATGGCCAATACATCACTAAAAAATTGGTGCAGATTTCACAATACCAATGCCCATGCTGAGCTTGAATGTCCATAGTTCCATTTAGTAGCCAACATTTTTAATGTAGATGTACAGCCTCCTACTTCTAAGTTTCTCATTCCCAAGGGTAATGAGGTAGTACCCTCAGGGTATGATACAACTTTAGTTTTAGAAATCTTTACCTTTGCAACTACAGAAGAGAAGGAAGATGAATTGTTAGAAGATGAACCATACTTTGTGAAAATCTTTATCCTAAATCGGCCTTTGTGTTAAATGCTTTTTAGTTTCCCTTTGAAACTGAAAATGAGGTATTGACTAAAACAGAAGAGGTGTAGGCCTTTCAATAGACAAATAAAAACCACACCTACAATTTAAGGAACAACATTAGGCCAGGAGGACCTTTCACCACTTCCATTCCTCCTAACAACTTCAATACACCCCCAGATCAAAATGCTAGCAACAATCCCGCCATTCTCAAAGCTAATCATCATACAAATAGTGGAATAGAAATGTAAAAGGTCCAAACAAGTAAAATAGAAACAATAGAGACAACAAGATTAATGAGTTACTTGTCAGAGGAAATAAAGAAAATTAAGGTCAGTATACCTTTGAATGAATTATTGAAAACTCCAGGGATCAGAAATTCTTTTATAAAATCTCTGGATACATCCATGATAGATGAGGTTGCTGCTAATATAGCTGTTCCTAATAGAGATTCACTACTTAAAGAGAAAAGTAAGAAAGTTGAGCACCCTTCCAATACAAATGTAGTAATGTATGCTAATAAGAGGGATGCTCCTCCTTTCTTGTTAATTGTTAGATTATGTGGGAAGAACATACATAATTGCATGGTGGACTCTGGTGCATCAGCCAATGTAATGCCTTTAGGGATATGAAAAACTCTAGGGCTTACTCCCACCAAATCTGCTAAGGTTGTCACACAGTTAGATAAAACTGAGGTTAGTGTGATAGGAGAACTAATGAACATTCAAATGCAATTAGCTTTAGACCCTAGGGTAAGCCAATTCATTGACATTCAAATAGTGGACATACCCGCAAATTACAGAATGTTACTGAGTAGGGATTGGTCCAAGACATTAAACGGATATATGGCCACTGATTTTTCACATATCTGGCTACCTTGGAGAGGTGTCCCAAACCAAATTAGAATAGAGGTAGAACCTAGGATGAAGCACATGATAAAAGAGTATAATCAAACTAACGAAATATTATATGTTGCTGTTGAACCTGGTGTTTATAGGATTACTAACAATGGGGTACAAATTGAAGAGATCGTGATGTTAAACCCTAGAGAAAACCATGTCAGCTATGAGACAACATTATTCATTGAGTCTGATGGAAATTCTTCGGATGAAGAAAATAGTGCAATGAACAAATTTGGTTATGCCATTAGACAAGAGATGGAAGAGTGCGTTAAACAAAATCTACCAGCTCAATGTAAACTGTATAAGGTCAAATGTAGAGTTCATGATAGGCTACATTCTGAGGAGAATTGTGGAATGTGCAAAGACATCATTGAATATGAATACAAAAAATGCACGAAGATGGTAGGGCTACAAGAGGAAAGTGTAAATCCTGATCAACCACAGAGATACTATCAGAGTAATGTAGATGCTCTGATTTCAGATTTAGGAGAGGAATTAAAAGACAAAGGTAGTTGTCTTTCTGATTTACAAGCTGAAAATACACATATGCAAGTTGACCAAACAGAAATACCCATGAATAAATAGGCTAGCACCTCACAAGTGATAGAAGGGACAAAGCATGCCAAGGTAAAAGGTCAAAAAAGTAATGATGGCATGTGGACACTAAAATGTGATGGATCCAAATCAAAACAAGGTGTAGGTGCAGGTGTTGAAGTCATAGATCCTCAGGGTAAATCATATCTAGCAGCATATAGACTGTAGTTTTCCTGTACTAACAATATTGTTGAATATGAAGCCTTAATTTTGGGACTTGTCATGGCCATCAAGAAAAGGGTGAAAATGATTAAGGTATTTTTAGATTCTGAGCTAGTGGTCAGACAAGTAAGGAAACTATATGCTTGCAATTACAAGAAAGTGATTTGTTACAAACATAGAGTATGGGGTTTAATAGATTCATTTGATGCTTTCAACATGGAGCATATTCCTAGAGAGCTAAACTACTGGCCTAATGCACTAGTAGTTGCTACTAGCACACTAGAACCCTTGACACTGTCAGGATTGAGGCAATTTGTTGTTGAATTAGTTAATGTTCCCAGTATCCTAGACAATGTTACACACTTTCAGGTATTCGGAGGGGATCAGCAAATTATTGATTTTCTGACTTGTAATGAGGTATTTGAGGCTCAAATCATTGATGAATAAGAAAGGCATAAGATAACATGGGACGAAGAGGATATAATCAACTTGAAGAGCAACTTCTTACCCAAAGGAGTAATTGAATTAGAGCATATTTTTGACTTTGATGGGGTAATAAGATAGAAAGACTTACCCAAAACAGAGGGGGGTAAGTGTGATTCACACAACTTAGGGATAGAGCAAAATCCATAAAATGTGTCGATCAGAAAAGCTTGCTTTGAGAAAATAAGGAAAGAAATTATAGATGTTTTGAAAGAATACAAACACGTAATAGCATGGACGTATGAAGACTTGAAAACATACGATACGTCCATCATAACTCATGTGATACCTTTGAGACCAGATCTTAAACCATTTAGGCAAAAACAAAGGCCTATGAATGCCATTTTAGAACCTTTAATCTTTGAGGAAGTTAAAAAATTGCTGTCTGCTAGAATAATTTTCCTAGTCAGACATTCAGCCTGGGTAGCTAACCTAGTACCTATGAGGAAGAAAAATGGAGATATCAGGTTATGCGTAGACTTTAGAAACTTGAACAAAGCATCTGAAAAGGATAAGTAGCCTCTACCTCCAATAGACTAAGTGCTGCAAGCAGTGAATGGGGCAAAGATGATGTCTTTTTTAGATGGTTTCTCAGGCTATAACTAGGTTTTAATTGATAGAGATGATAGATTAAAAACCACCTTCACTTGTAAATGGGGAAATTATGCATATAGGAGAATGCCTTTTGGTCTGATCAATGCAGGTGCCACTTTTCAGAGAGCCATGGACATTGCATTCCGTGGGTTATCAGGTAAGTGCATTGTTGTGTATATGGACGATCTGACTGTGTATTCCAAAGATGCATCTACTCACGCTGAGGATCTCAAGAAAATACTTAAACAGTGTGAGAGGTACAGAATTTCCCTTAACCCTAAGAAATGTTCATTTGGAGTAACTGAAGGTAAATTACTAGGGCATGTCATTTCTAAAGATGGAATATCAATTGACCCAGATAGAATAGAATCAATAAAAAATTTGCAAATACCAAATAGTAGGAAAGAGTTGAAATCATTTTTTGTTAAAATTAGCTTTGTTCGGAAGTTCATCACGGGTTTTGCAGAAATTGTGCAGCCGTTAAATGCCATGTTGAAGAAAGATGTGCAAATGGAGTGGACGCCTGTGGCTAGGGTTGCATTCGAAGAAATCAAGCGGGTCATTTCTGACACCCCTGTATTGGCAAGCCTAGACTACACCAAAACATTTTATATTTATTCCTTTGCATCCTCTCATTCAGTTGTGGCTATCTTGACACAGAAGGGTGAAGACAATGAAGAAAAGCCCATAGCTTTTATGAGCACACCCCTAAAGGACACATAGCTGAGATACCTTGATACTGAGAGACAAGCATTCACACTAATGACGGCCATGAAGAAATTCAAACATTATATTTTGCGCAGCCAGGTCAAAGCCATAGTGCCAGATGCAACAGTAAAGATGCTGTTGATGCAGAACGAACCTGGGGAAAGGAGGGCCAAATGGATCACCACGCTGCAAGAGTTTGACATGGAAATCATTCCCATGAAGCTAGTCAGAGGGCAAGCATTGGTGCAAACAATAGCGAACATAGACCCAGATTTGATAAAACAATAGTATGTACTAAATTCCCAAGACGCATCAGACTGGTATGGCGACTTGAACACTTTTTTGATATCTGGAAAATACCCTATCAGGATGAAAGCTTCTCAGAGGAGAGCTTTGAAGATTAAAGCACATAAATATATGGTACAAGGAGGTCTTCTATTCAGGAAGAACCATGATGGAATTTATTTGAGATGTCTAAACAGAGCTGAGGCGGATAAGGTGTTAACAAAACTACATGACAAGTACGGAACTAGCCATGGTTCCCATCTAGCTACAACACACAAAATATTGAGAGAAGGCTACTACTGGCCCATGATGTTTAAGGATACAGAGAGTCACATTAAGAGTTACCACACCTATCAAACTACAGCAGATAAGGGAAGAAATTAGGCCAATCCATTACAGCCTGTGATTGAGACAAGACCATTTGCACAATGGGGCCTAGATTTCATTGGAGTCACCAATCCTCCATCTTCTGTAGGACACAAGTTTATACTGATAGTGATGGACTACTGTACAAGGTGGACTGAGGCCACATGCTGCAAGTTCTCCACAACTGAGGTAGTTATCAAGTTTCTTGAAGAAAACATCATAACCAGGTTTGGAACTCCTTATTCATTGGTATGTGACAATGGCCCTGCTTTCTCTTCTTTAAAGTTTTCTAAATGGGCATTTGAATACGGGATTGTTTTAAAGTTTTCTTCAAATTATTACCCTCAAGGTAATGGATTAGCTAAGTCTATGAACAAAATTTTATTAGACATAATCAAGAAGCTAATTGCAAAGAGTCCTAGAGAGTGGAATACCTTGTTAAAATATGGATTGTGGGTGGATAGGACCAAGTTTAAAATAGCTTTAGGCAGTGCACCTTATCATTTAGTTTATGGGACTAATCCCATACTTCCAGTAAATCTAAGAATACCAATCTGGAAGTTTGCCAATGAGTATTTGGGCTTTGATAATCATAGAGAAGCCAGGATAGTACAAATGCTACAACTAGATGAGAAAAGAGGTCAAGCCATCGAGAAATTTGCCAAACACCAAGCAGTAGTTAAGAGGTGGTTTGATAAGAGGGTAAGAGTCAAAACATTTAGGATATCAGACTTAGTGTTGTGCTAGGATAAAGCACATGAAAACAAGGGGAGTCATGGAAAATTTGACAAACTATGGTTAGGTCCATTGCAAGTCTCAGAAATAATAAGAGACAACACATTTAGACTCAAGACCCTGACTGGGGAAGATGTGCCATTACCAATTAATGGCCAACATTTGAAACACTACTTCCAGGCTTGAGGTAAAGGGCAGTCCATTTTTTTGTAATATATTGTAAGTAGTGTACAGTTTCCTTTGCTTTGTTTTCTATTTTCTTTTTTCTATTTTCTGTTGTAGGTTAGGTGTTTGTACAGTGTCGTTTTTGTTTCTTTCTGTTTGTTGTTTTTGTTTCTGTTTTGCTACTTGTGCAACCTATTTGTACAGTCTGTTTGTTTGGTTTGTTTGTCGTCTCCTCAGTAGGGATCCTTGTTTTTTCTTTAGAGTATTAAGGAGCAAGCTAACAACCATTGAAAATAGTATAAAATTTAGAATATTTAGGTTAATCATTTGCAATTCATGCATTACTTGTTGTGACTGTCATGAATGTAGAGAGTTTCTTAGCTTCTGAAATTTCATATTCAATAATAGTGATTGAGGATTCAAGGGAAGTTTCTCACGATGACACATCTAAAATCCTTGGGTTTGTTGAACCTACCAGTGTAGCTATTAGGTGAAAAATCTGAGGTCACCCTTGCTACCATTACAATTCTCAACTTAATTTCAGCAAGTGACCACTCCTTGCATCATAAAGTTACAAATTACTATATCTTGTGAAATTTCTATCAAACATTAAAATCAATAAAATATAAAATATAAATAAAAAATAAAGCGGATTATACTGAAAATCTAGATTAAGCCATCTAAGTAACTCTACCGAGGCTATGGACACTCACTGGTAGTGGGGCTCTACTTAGGAGAATTGTAACGATAACCTTGCCGGGGCTATAGATGCTCGCTGGCAGCAAGGCTCTATCTAGTCAGCTATGAGGGAATATCCTCAACTACATAGGCTAATATTAGTCACTGGTTTGTTCAACCGATCTTCAAGATGAGGATAATTAATCAGGTGCACAACCCTAAACTGAAAATGAAAATTCATGCACCCTTATTGAATACCTTAGGTCTCAAGTTGAATAATGATTTGCAGGAAAGATAGTTGGAAGTTAGGATATATTTCATTTAGTTTTCTTTAATGCTTTGAATTTAATTATTTTGTTTGGTTGCTAGTTGTTGTGATGTTCACAACACACCCCATTTTACCCCTTAGCAAAATGAGGACCCCTGTTGTGGCTTTACTTTTTTGCTTGTGTGTCTTGTTTTTCTTGGTGGTAAAGGGAAAAGAGGATTAAAATTACAAACTTTGTTAAAACTAGAGAAAAAATGATTTTCAGTACCAGGGCATAATATGGTTGGAATCCTTGTAAAAAATGAGCTAGGGTTGCTTTTTGAACCATCTTAAAATTTACCATATTTTGCAAGTTATGAGCATTTTGGTAAAATGTACAAGGGAAGAGTTTGCTGTTGCATATACATTGTCTTTTGTATATCGGGTTGCATATACAAGGCTCTTTGTATACAAGTTCTCTTGCATGCAAACTCCTTTGTATATCGCTTTCATATGCAAAGTCGTTTGTATGTGTAAAAGTCGATTGTATGTCATTTTACTTTGTATGCGTTTGGTAGAGTTTATGCATACATACAAGGTGGACCTGAAATAGTTTTGGGGTTAGAATGAATGAAGGATTAAAATCCATTGCATTTATCTCACGTTTGTATGTTTGGCAGGTTAAAACATACAATGCACTTATACAAGGGCCAGAACTGAAGATTTATTAAAACAATGTTAAATCGTTGTACATTTCGGGCTTGTATATTTATACATACAAAGAAAAAGATACAAGGGCCATATACATCGCGGACTTAAAAAGGTTTTTAAACAATGATAAGTCAATGTATGTTTCGTGCAATGTATATATCAAACATACATTGTGATATACAACAGTTTATACAAACTGGAACTCAAACAAGCTTAAGATACGATTAATACATGCGTTACATCTGAATTGTATATTAAAGGTTACATATAACGCTTTATACATTGCTTTATATGGTGGAACTGAAGGTTTATTAAATGCGGTTAAACTATTGTATATTTTGTGCATTGTATTTTGAGGACATACAAGCCCATATGCATGGCAGAGCATACAAGGGTGGAATCTAAAAGGGGATAGTCACAGAATATTCTTTGTATGTACATGCTTGTATGTATGCGATATACAAGCTGATGTGCAGGGTAAAATATACAAGCCAGATTTGAAATGGGAATTAAAAATAGAAAATTCCTTGCATATTTTGGTGCTTGTATATTAAGATATACAAGCTCGATATACAAGAGGGACATGCACTCACCATGTACAAAGGATTTGAATAGGAAAAGGGCGGGAAGGCGAAGCGATAAGATTTTGAGGCCATTTTGGAGCCTCAATGCATGTTCCTGGTCAACAATGGTTGACCCGACTGTTTTGGACATTGAATATGCATTTGAACGCGTGATTTTCATGGATTTAGGACTCGATTTCTGTAATCACACAGTCACACCTTGATTTAATAAATGTTTATCTTCTTGCAGGTTTATTGAGTGAAATGATATTTATTGCTAGTCTATTTTTGTAGGTTTACAGTTGAAGGAGCTGAAGCTTAATGGCGATGACATCATGGAAAGGAGATCCAATCTCAGGAGCAAAGGAAGATAAGGATGAAGGGTGAGGAAGTCAAGGCCTTCAATGATGAAGACAAAATATAGATGGAAACATTATTACAGCAGACAACAGAAGTTATTTTTGAGCTGCTAGGGTTTCCAGAGGGGCATATTTCACCCAGATTTGATGTATGCTTAGAGATATTTTGGGAGACTTGTTCTCCAAAATTTATTATCGTAACCAGAGGTTTGAACCTTTGTTTAACTAGGGTTTTGAGTTGAATTGAGGACAATCAAGTCTATATATTGTGCCTCTCTACACTGTAATAAGGTTACACAGGGATTTTTAGAAAATAGCTAGCAGTTTTAGTTTATCTCAGCATTTAGAATAGAGGGACCCTTTTAGTTTAGAAGAAGAAGGAGGTCTCCGATGTCTGTAGTAAGGATTGTGTGGAACATCCTGCTTCCTTAGTGTAGCTGTAAAAATTGTAAGTTTTCTGTAATTTGATCATTGAAGCTAAGAGTCATTCAGACATTGTAAATCTTATATGACTGTCTATTTCTAATACAATTGAATCTAGGATTCTGCATCTATCTTCTGAGTGTTTCTGGCTCTTCTTTGTGTGTGAAACATTTTCTCTTAAAGCTTGCAATCTTGACTGTATGTTTGTGAAAATGCTTAGAACTTACATTTAAGGCTTAGTTTGTGGATTTGATCAATTTGTTATATTACTTATGAAGTGCATAATAGAAAAATTAGATCCTTTGGTAGAATGAATGAAGTTTATTTTAGATCTTTCTAACTTTTCCCAACCCATCTGAATAATTAGCTGAATACGTAGAAATTTAAAGGAAATTGTCTCATATTTGAAAGAAGCATGCATAGCCAAGTTGAAAGTAGATAGTTTTCATAAATATTTAAGAGGAGAAAGCTTGCAATAATATAAATCATTTAAAGCTTTGTAACACAATTACAAGTTTATGCAAAAAGAATGAACAACATGTTAATATTTATGATCTTTTGCATAATTTGAGTCCAGTAAACCAACAAGAAACCCTAAATCTGGTAAGGCCCCTTGAACAAAATAGCTTCACATCAACCTACTGAATTTGCCCAACAGGTCAAGACCTAACCATATTAAACTTTGGATTAAGCAAATCTTAATCGATTTCTTCATATCTTTCAAGTCAGTTAGGTTCATTTTATGTGAATTTTAACTATTGTTATGACTGTGTTAAAACAATCACCAACAAGAAGTTACAAGGCTAAGAAGTATCTGAAGGAGGTCCAAATTCCCTAAAAAAGCAGGTACCTTGGACTTGGCTGCCCACTCTAGTGTCCCCGACTATTTCGCTTCGGAACCCCAAAAATAGGTACTCTGTAATTTTGCATTTTACTCCCCTTTGTAAGAGGTTTTTCTGTAATTCATTAATTTGTTGTCGTATTTGCATAATTAGGGTTTTAATAGGAAAAATTGATAATTAATTCCCTAATCCAAGTTTCCATACATCTAAAAGTGACTCTAGGGTATGATAGTGCTTGCCATTCGACCCTAGATCCTTCAATGTATAGTGGAGAGGCGGATTTTAACATCTAACCCACAAAAAGATCAATAAGATCCAGTTTTCCACTAAACATTTTGGTGAACCCGTGTCTTTGAACTTAAATTTTAACTTGCTAAGTGTTTTTATACATATTTGATGTGATTTCTTTCATTCATTTGGTCATTTACCTTATTGCATTGAGAAAAGTTCAAAAAAATTGAAAAATTGGGAAATTACAAAAAAATTGCATTGTTGGGCTTACTAAATTGTGTCAGTTCTTCCTAAATTTTCCTAATTCATGATTTTTGCATCAGATCTAAGATAAATTACAGAAAAATACAAAAATTAAAGATCTTGCATTGCATTTTCATCCTTTAATTGCTAGGGTTTTGTGGAATTTTTGTCAATTTTATATAACCTAGCAATTCTAAATTCTAGGGTGTGTAGGAAAAAGCTTTTTTCATATTTTTCTACTAATTTAAAGGATCATTCAAATTTGCATTTATCTGTAGTCTTGCATTTTATTGTGAATTTGCATTTAAATTTAATTTATTTGCATGTTTGCATTGAAAATTTGAACAAAAACTAGCAATTTTGGTGCATTTTCATTAAATTTGCATGGGAATTTTGCATGATTAACCTTGAAAATAATTTTCAGATCTTAGAGTATCTAATTTCTATCATAAATCAGACATCAAATCATTCACATAGCATTTGTTCCAAAATTTCAAACCTAGGGCTTCAAAAACGACAATTTTCACTAAAATTGGCCTTATCGACTCTCCAATTTTGCACCATAGGTGTTTTGTGAAAGATATTTTGGCATTATTTTTTTGTTATCAGGGTAATAATTTTCTTCCCCTCATAAAAAGCTTCACAACACCCTTTTTACGGGCTCTTGTAGGGAAAATTTTACAAAAAAACTACACATTTTGGTTATTTTGGCCCTAGGGTTTGACCTAGTTTGCACTCCAAGTGTGTTGTGATCAATTTCATGGATTGAGGTGACTAATATTATTGTTATAATTTTATGTCCCTCCTGAAATTCGTTACAACACCCCTTTTGCTAGGTCTTGGAGTTGAAAAAACTGTGAAAAATAGCCTATTTTTGTTATATTTTACTAGGGTGTGACCTTAAATTGCACTAAAATCATGTTGTGTTGGGTATTTTGGCACCAAGTGGTTATTATTACTGATATTATTTTATGTCCATCATCATTTTCCTCACAACACCCTTTGTTATGCTCTTTTGAATTGAATTTTGGTGAAAAAAGTGCATATTTTGACATGTTTTCACTATAATCGACTTGGCATTATCTTAAATATGCATCAAGAGTGTGTTGAGAGTGATTAGATTTCTGTTTTGGACTGATATCAGACATATAACTTGCTTCTCTTAACAGAAATCCTCATAGCATCCTTTGTTTCATTCATTTGCATTGGAAAAGCATAGAAAAATCAAACATTTTTGGCTACTTTTGCTCTTACCTTTTGCACTAATCTTCAAAAACTTGCAAAATCTGATTTGGCATTAGTTTGAGAATAAAAGAATGGCCTCTAATCATAACAGCAACAATATATTCCCTCCTAGACCTTACATGAAAAGAAAGGCTCCTGAACCCGAAATTGTCTTCACTCCTCATGATAGAACAATCGGTGATTCCGAAGGACCTCTTTACATTACCGTTCAGATAATGGGAAATAATGTGGAGGGAACTTTGATTGATCCTAATTGCATGACTAATGTTGCCACTAAAAAATTCCTCTTTTCGAATCAATTAATACAAGGCCCTTATAGCCCTTCGAACCTAATGATTAAGACACATACGGGAGCTTTAAAGAAACCATTGGGTAAGATATCATTGATAGTAACTGTATTTGAAAAGCATGTTGAGAAATGGTTTGATATTACTCTCGATTATAACTCCTTTGACATAAAACTTGGAATCCCTTGGTTAAAGGTTATGAAAGTAGTTCCTTTAACTATTTATAAATGTGTCAAATTCTCTTTGAATGGACAAGTGTATGCCATTCATCGAAATACATACAAACCTTCAATTACACAACAACACTTCACATTGGACTACTTTTGTAACAAACATACTTGCGACAAATTAGAGCTACAAACAGACTTTACATTCTTGAGCTATAGAAATTACAAGGTGAAACTATTACATCCAATACCTAATCTTCCTACACAAGAAATGACAAAAGAGAAACAACCCGCATGTGAAGAGAACTTTAGACCAAAAGGACAAGGTCCCTATGCTAAGGTTCCTCCCCTGAAATCCTTACAAGGATCAGGAGATCATTATCAACAACAAAATGTTTCACCGCGACAAATGAGGTTTGATCTTGGTGCTTCATCTTCTAATTTGCATAAACCTATGAAAGAGGATAGCCCTATCTTACAAAAGATAAGTGGTAAAACAAAATGAAATAGAAAAGCAAGAGAAAGAGGGAGAAGAAGACAAGAATATGACATAAACCTTGCCTTTCAATAAGAAAACATCGATCCTAACATTCAATCAAACAAATATGATCCTAAAGTTGAACAACACAATGAACAAGATATGAATTTGGCTATGGTACCATATGTCCCACTATCCTCCATCATTAGGGAATGGGACGACGATGACAACGATTTGCTTATAGACAATTTCTAGCCCAAAAGGGGTCCTATAGGTAAGTATCTCTAACCCTTTATCTCTCTTGTGATGTGTTATGTGTTGTTTAGGCCTCTTGGGATGACCTTAGATTCTCCCGTAAGGTTTGGGATACCAGGAGACTGACTCTGTTGTAACCTTCTTCTATTTGTATCATCATTCTTGTATATTGCCTCTAGTGGAAGCACTCATGCTTTCTGTGTAGTGAATTCTATGATGTTTCTATCGCATTTACAAACCTTAACAATACTGCTGCTCCGTGCACCTTTGTTTGACTTTGAATCTAGCCTTGGCGGTACTTGATTCAGAGAGCTTTGTGATATAGCCCTTGGTTATCCTCAAAATCTGAATTCATTGTATAACCTTGGCTCTTTGTGTGGTTAATCATATGCATTGATGTTGTTGTTTATCATTATGTTGTAGACACTAACTTGTTTCTTACAGGGATGTGTTTGCGGGAACATTTGGTGATCGTAAAGTACATGTCACCTTTGGGGGGCATGGGCTTTGCGAAAGTCCTTGTTCCCTTGTGTGTTTTATTCCTACCTTAACGTGCTTGATATTAATAGCTGATATCAACCACCTTAAGGTGGGGGCATATAAGGTAAGCTTTCTGTTATAGATGTTAGCAATGTGTTTGACCTCAGATGCATAGACCTGCACCAAAGTAGTGCATCGTGCATCCTAATTTTGTTTGCAATCAATCAATCAATCATATAAGCCCTCTGTAGAGGTGGCATATCGAGTATATCCTTTTTCTTAAGCCCTCTGTGGAGGCAGGGATGGTGTATTTCTTGGAGTAGATTGCATCATCCTGTCATTTTCAAAAGTCCTCTGCGAAGGCGGGGAGTGGTTCTGTGACTAACTCAACCCTTAAGTGTGTCTTCAGTGGTTGTTGTGGCGAAGCCACATCATCAGTGTGTGTCTATAATGTGCCTAAGATGGTGATGAGCCTAGAAATAGGGAACACACCATCACTTGTCTGCCATGTTTTCTCTGTGTCTTCAAGTGTGTGTGTTTTGGCGTGCTTGTTTTTTATGGTATGTTTGTTGCCCCATATGCATAGACCAGTGCCATTGAGTAGTTCTTCATGCATCTTGGGAGGTTTTGTGTGTATTACATGTGTGTTGCCCCATATGCAGAGACCAACACCATCGAGTAGTACTTCCTGCATTTTGGGAGGTTTGTTTAGTTTCCAGTACTTGCATTTGCATTTCATATATATAAGAAAAAGAAAAGACAAGATATCATTTCTGTCTTCCATGCATTAATATATCTTCCATGCATGGACTGTTTGCTCCATGTTCTGCATGACTGTAACTATCTTCTTCATGTTTTGTGTGCCTATTATTGTTTTCTATGTGATTGGCATGTCTTCTCTGTGCTTGATGTGTTTGCTATGTTTGTGACCTTACTTTAATACATGTATGGGCCTCATGTTCATACATACATTAAAGTGGGGGCTAAATGTAATGTTGGAAAATGTCCCCTTGGGGGCTATTCCCTCATAAGGTTTAGCTCCTGGGTCTTTAGAGTGTATTTAGGACATTTTAGTTCATATTTTAGCATCCCGATGGAATGAGACCTAAGTCCCATGGCAAATAGGACCTAGGAGGACCCCCTGAGCTATACCCTACCTAAAATAGGGGGAGGACTTGGGCACCTACACCCTAGTCCTGCCCTATTTTGGGGCAGCCCCAATTTATGGGTGTCGGTTAGTGACCGTTATTAGGTCCCTTTGCCGACACGGTAAGTTTGAATTTCAAATATCTTGACGAGAGTGCTTGAAGGTGCATATATAAGCATGTGTAGGCATTCATTTGTAAACTAGATTGTGATTGTGAACTCTAGGCATTCTCAAGGTGATTTAAGGCTTTCTATTATGTTGTAAGAGCAGACTTGTGTATTTTGTGTGTTGATATTTGCAGATTTGAGCATCAATCTCCTCATGGCATGAAGGGCATCTTCCTCCATGAGAGCTTCACTACAAGGTGACATAATATTGTGTTTTTATCACTGATTCCTTTGGTTTTTGGCCTCTGCCTCACAAGGGCACACCCTCTTCATCTGACAATGATGTTCAGAGACTTAAGTGTCCTCTGGGGTTTGACTGAGGCAAACCTCTAAACACCACAACCCCCAAACCAAGTCTTGTGATTGCAAGTTATAGGTGTCGCATCCAGGAAAAGTGGAGTTGCAGGAAGGCTGGGAAGACATTAGGGATTCAGGATCTAAAGGAAAGATGGACAAAGGAGCAATTCTGGGATTAGGACTTGTTGGTGCCTGAATTGACTCTCAATTTTCAAGCAATTTTCATGCAGGTACCTTCCCAAAAAATCCAAAAAGGTTCTAAGTTTTGGGGCCCCTCAGTGTTTTTCAGCATTTGCATCTTAGTTCAACGGAGGTGATCTTCATGTTTTCTCCATTAGCATGAGTTCGTTTTTGTGTCTTCAACATTTTGGTTTGGATGTGAACCCCTTTTTTCAAAAGTTCATTTTCTCAACAGTTCAAGGTTCAATGGTTCAATGCTTTGTGATTTTGGTCTCAGCCGAAGTGTTTTGCCGATGGAGTATTTTTTTATGTTCAAACCTTGCCATTGAACCATCGGGTTGAACCAGTTCATCGGTTCAATGGGTTCGCGAGGTTGCTTTTATATTACTGACTGAGTTGGTATTGGCGTTGAACTTCTCGGTTGAACCTTTCTTTTGAACCTAGCTGTTGAACTAGTTCAGAGGTTCATTGGTTCAACCCGTCGGAGGGCCGTCGGAGGGGGAAGTGGGAGGCTGATATGTTATCGACAGGAGTTGTTATGTCAGTGAAAGATTTCTTGAGTGCTCTGATTGTTTTGGTCTGGTCGATGGATGTCCATCGACGTGTGTTTGGCTATCGGTGAAACGAATTTTTGGGCCACCGATGTAAGGTGTTTGGCCGATGGGGTGTCATCGACGTGAGTTTGACCGATGGAGGAGCAGTGTGTAGCTGGCGAAGATGTTGTTGGCATGACCTTTGAGATTGGAAGGAAACTTTTTGGATGCTTCAATGGTGTGTGTTACACCGACGGAAGGGAGGAAGCCAGGGTCTATCGGCGTGAGTTGTATTGTCAGGTGAACTGTGGAATGGTTGGCCGATAGACTAATCTCTGGCCAATGAGGGGGAGTGTGGTGTAGCAATCGGCCAGACTATGGAGATCGGTGAGAGGTTTTTCGAGTTGGCCGATGGTAGTGGTCTTGGCGATGGGCTTTCGGAGAGAAAGGCGTGTGTCGAGCATGGCAAAAGCGCTTGACACCTATCATGCTCGCGGCCATGCTTTTAAACTACTGAAGGGGTCTCCACACCGTGCATGTGGGATTAATCTTCCTGCATATTTTAAACCTACAGCGAAACACGTTTTGGCGGGAGGCTTCATTTTGATCGCTGCGTCAGTTTTCAAGTAGGCCGCAGGTAGTTGAGCCATCAATGGCGACAGTGTAGGGGTATGGGTGATGGGACAAGCGATCAGGTTGCCTAATTATGGATGAGGACTTCCAGATGGCAGCGCAAGGCTCCGGGTTTCTCCCTTGTCTGCTGCATTGATGATTTTTGAGCGCCATTTCTGATGGATGTATCTGGCAGATTTTTGACTTCTGGCCATGTAATTAATTGCAAAATGTACACGGTTCTGTATAAATGGTTTGGCTATGTTACTTTTTAAAGGTTGGATGTTTTTGGGCTTTCAGCTCTGGCTCTGAACATAAGGTGTTCACATTTTGAAAGGCATTTTTTGCTATAGACTCGGTCCTTAGTCTGGTGTACTAGTCTATTTTGGCTTGTAAATGATGATTTTCTCTATGATGACTTTCTATGTAGATTAATTTTAAATGAAAAACACCTGTGTGTGTATTGTTTCTGATTGTCTCCTGTATGTCACTTGTTTTCCTTTCAAACAAGGTTGTCAAGGGCTTCCAAGTTTTTCAGTATATGCATACTGTGTGTCTGATTTATTACGTCTGCTCAAGGAGTGGTCAAATAGGCTTTTGATCAGATACAAAGGAAAATAGATTACATCATAGGATCTGTTAAGTATGATCATTAGTAATACTCTTTCTTGGACATGTTGTTGTTAGGCAGTAGCATTCTTCTCAGGTCCTCTAGATATGAATTTATGTTGTCATAGGGAGACATTTACATTCTTAGATATGACTCTACTGCCCAGATAAGGCACTGGATTGGGAATCTGTCTGTTCAATGGGTCTAGGAAAGTCCCATCACTCCAAACACCAATTCAAACCATTTCATCCTTTCACCTGTTAGTTGTAGGATTAGGAGTAGGAAACCCCTTGCATGCTCTCATCCCTAACCAAACACATATGTCCAAGAATGTTGCCAACCTTGTGATTTGTTACACAAATCTTGGTCCATACATGAGAGTATTCTGCCTGTTGCTGTCAAGTTATATCCCTCTCTCATTGAGCTAGTCAAGGTCATACTTTTATCAAATAGGGACATCCCCCTTGGTGCGGCAGAACCAGAAGTGAAGGGGAGGAGCTCACGTAACCTCCTGTATTTAGTTGGCTAAATCTGCCTGTGCATTAGAACTGGCAAACCCTAATGTTGATTCAAATAAAAAAACCAACAAATTGGCGACTCTGCTGGGGAAGGATTGATGAAAAAAGAAAGTATTTGTGGCCCATCCAAGTCACTAACAAAATGATGCTCTGCTGGTGGAATGAACCTAGAAAAGTAGCTTTTAGTTGTTGAAAATTTTGTCCTCTCTGGAGAGGTGGCGACTCTGCAAAAAGATCTGAATGCACATGAAAGATAGATGTATGTGATGTGACAAAGATGTACATATTTCTGCATCTAAATGAGAGAAGGTACCTAACTTCTCCTTTATATTTGTTGTTTACTGCATAAGTTAGATGCCAGGGGAAACCTTAGGTCTTAAGAAAGCATAGGATGTCTAAGATGGAAAATTTTATGAATCCAAATATGTATTATCCCATACTCAGTCAAGAGGGGGATGACTTGTTGGATAAAAGAATAGAAGAGATAAAAAATAGGTTGATATTCTTAGAGGCTAGGCAGGCCCAATTGAATCATGATAACCTTGTTGTGTCTGCCAGTCAGAAAGCTAAACCTCCTGTCAGCCCTTTTGATCCTTTGTATGACCAATTAGATTTGTCATGGGTTGATTATAAAGTAGAAAATATGCCTGCTAGGATATACTATCAGATGCCTAGATTTAGTGGTCACAGTGTGTGTGATGGGAATGCACATATCCAAAATTTTCATGAGTTCATGGGAAAACATTCATTCAGAGATGAGGATATGTGGATGAGGTTTTTTGTTAGGTCCCTTGATGCAAAAGCAAAAGATTGGTATTTGATCTTTCCAAAGAGATTCTTTGCCTGTTGGGATGAGCTTACTGACTGTTTCAAAAAGGAATTTGCAAAAGAACCTGCTGATCTTGTTGCAAAATTGATGAAAATCAGAAAACAAGATAAAGAGCTATGTATTGATTTCAGTCATAGGTTTGCAGTAGCCCTTTCACAGATCCCAGAAGTCTTCAGACCTGACATTTCAGCCTGTGTTGGCATATTCTTTGAGGCTTTTGAGGAGGGCTCTAGTGCAGTACTGAGGGATTTCAAGGTAACAAGTATGCAGATGGCATACGAGTTCATAGAAAATATAGAAAAAATCAGAAATGAGCACCTGCTGAAATCCCTATCCCCAGGCCTTGGTGTGAGAAATGGTTGTGAAGCTACAAATGACCAAATAATTAAGGTATCATGTGTAGATAAAAATGAAAATGAAAGCATAGAGGTTGAGACTACTGTATTTGAACATAATGCTAACAATACAGCTCAACTGGATTGTTCACCAATTGAGGATGCCAATGAAGGGACTAATGAAGACTCCCATTGCAATGATGAGGCAGCTGGCCATGAAAACAACAATGAGGTTGTGGACAACAATGAGCAATTTTTGGAATGGACTTGTGGGGATAATTGTGAGTATTGTACTCAAGATAGAGAAGATATAAGCAAACAGAGAAATAGTTCTATGTGTGAACCATTGCCTTCTTTTCAAACACATGGAGATGATGAAGAGCAATCAGAGATTGAAACAAGTGCTAGTGTAGAGCCTGACTATTCTTTATTTGATGACTATTTTGTTTATGACACACAAGCTGATACTCCTCCACAAACTATTGGTGGTGAAGATGCATGTTCTGCTGCCCATGAACCAATGGCATACCATGATCAAGCTGATGCACCTGGATCACCCATCTTTGACACATATGGTGATGAGGATCTATTTGAGTATGGTGAAGGTTTGAGCACTATTTTTGGTTTGGATTCTGTTTCTCATCCTGATGAAAGAGAAACCAGCATACATCAGGTAAGTGATTGTAAAAATGTGCCTGATTGTAAAGAGGTGTCAAAGCCTGATCTTTTCTAGTTTGGTGTACCAGATGATTGTGTGCATGATGTGCACAATTGTGGTTTTGAAAGCTTTTCTTTTGATGTGCCAGCATATGATACAATGAGCCCTGATCTTCCTAGCTCTATGATGGACTTGAGTGTTTCCTATTTTCAGTCCAGCTAGGAGATCATGTTGCAATGCATGATGATGATATTGATGAGAATATGTGTTATTTTTCATTTGAGTATGCATTGCTTGATGAACACCACATCCACTTGTTACAGGATGCTGAGGGTTATCTGCATAGGGATGACAGTGACAAGGTAAATTAGAGGGTTGAATATGCAAATGACCAGGTTTTTTTGTGGTCAGATCATGACATCATTCCCAGGCTTAGCCCAGTGCATGCAGATGAAAATAAGGTGTTTGACAAGGGGAAATATTGGTTTTCCTTTTCTTGGTGGCCTTAGGCCATCAAGTGTATTTGGTGATGTAGGTCATTGTGACTTCATGACTCTGTGCCCAATGGATAAGGCACTGGTCTACATCCCAGAGATCTGGGGTTCTTGCTGCAGTCTTGCATCTGCACGTCCCCAATCAAAGCCACTATAGGTGCCTGAATTGACTCTCAGTTTTGGAGCAATTTTCATGCAAGCACCTTCCCAAAAAATCCAAAAAGGTTCTAAGTTTTGGGGCCCCTCAGTGTTTTTTAGCATTTGTATCTTAATTCAATAGAGGTGGTCTTCGTGTTTTCTCCATCGGCATGAGTTTGTTTTTGTGTCTTCAACATTTTGGTTTGGACGTGAACCCCTTGTTTCGAAAGTTCATTTTCTCAACGGTTCAAGGTTCAATGGTTCAATGCTTTGTGATTTTGGTCTCGGCCAAAGTGTTTTGCCGATGGAGTATTTTTTTTATGTTCGAACCTTACCATTGAACCATCGGGTTGAACCAGTCCATCGGTTCAATGGGTTCGTAGGGTTGCTTTTATGTTGCCAACTGAGTTGGTATCGGCGTTGAACTTCTCGGTTGAACCTTTCGTTTGAACCTAGCTGTTGAACTAGTTCAGAGGTTCATTGGTTCAACCCGTCGGAGGGGGAAGTGGGAGGCCGATATGTTATTGGTAGGAGTTGTTATGTCGGCAAAAGATTTCTTGAGTGCTCTGATTGTTTTGGTCTGGCCGATGGATGTCCATCGGCGTGTGTTTGGCTATCAGTGAAGTGAATTTTTGGGCCACCAATGTAAGGTGTTTGATTGATGGGGTGTCATCAGCGTGAGTCTGACCGATGGAGGAGCAGTGTGTAGCTAGCGAAGATGTCGTCGGCGTGACCTTTGAGATCGGCAGGAAACTTTTTGGATGCTCTGATGGTGTGTGTTACACCGACGGAAGGGAGGAAGCCATGGTCTATCGGTGTGAGTTGTATTTTTGGGTGAACTGTGGAATGGTTGGCTGATAGACTAATCTCTGGCCAATGAGGGGGAGTGTGGTGTAGCGATCGGCTAGACTATGGAGATCGGTGAGAGGTTTTTCAAGTTGGCTGATGGTAGTGGTCTTGGCGATGGGCTTTTGGAGAGAAAGGCATGTGTCGAGCGTGGCAAAAGCGCTCGACACCTATCATGCTCGCGGCCATGCTTTTAAACTACTGAAGGGGTCTCCACACCGTGCATGTGGGATTAATCTTCCTACATATTTTAAACCTGCAGTGAAACACGTTTTGGCGGGAGGCTTCATTTTGAGTGCTGCATCAGTTTTCAAGTAGGCTACGGGTAGTTGAGCCATTAATGGCAACAGTGTAGGTGTATGGGCGATGGGACAAGCGATCAGGCTGCCTGATTATGGATGAGGACTTCCAGATGGCAGTGCAGGGCTCGAGGTTTCTCCCTTGTCTGCTGCATTGATGATTTTTGAGCGCCATTTCTGATGGATGTATCTGGCGGATTTTTGACTTCTGGCCATGTAATTAATTGCAAAATGTACACGGTTCTGTATAAATGGTCTGGCGGTGTTACTTTTTAGAGGTTGGATGTTTTTGGGCTTTCGGCTCTGGCTCTAAACATAAGGTGTTCACATTTTGAAAGGCATTTTTTGCTACAGACTCGGTCCTTAGTCTGGTGTACTAGTCTAGTTTGGCTTGTAAATGATGATTTTCTCTATGATGACTTTCTATGCAGATTGATTTTAAATGAAAAACACCTATGTGTGTATTGTTTCTGATTGTCTCCTGTATGTCATTTGTTTTCCTTTCAAACAAGGTTGTTAAGGGCTTCCAAGTTTTTCAGTATATGCATACTGTGTGTCTGATTTATTGCATCTGCTCAAGGAGTGGTTAAATAGGCTTTTGATCAGATACAAAGGGAAATAGATTGCATCATAGGATCTGTTAAGTATGATCATTAGTAATACTCTTTCTTGGACATGTTGTTGTTAGGCAGTAGCATTCTTCTCAGGTCCTCTAGATATGAATTTATGTTGTCATAGGGAGACATTTACATTCTTAGATATGACTCTGCTGCCCAGATAAGGCATTGGTTTGGGAATCTGTCTGTTCAATGGGTCTAGGAAAGTCCCATCACTCCAAACACCAATTCAAACCATTTCATCCTTTCACCTGTTAGTTGTAGGATTAGGAGTAGGAAACCCCTTACATGCTCTCATCCCTAACCAGACACATATGTCCAAGAATGTTGCCAACCTTGTGATTTGTTACACAAATCTTGGTCCATACATGAGAGTATTCTACCTATTGCTGTCAAGTTATATCCCTCTATCATTGAGCTAGTCAAGGTCATACTTTTATCAAATAGGGACACCCCCCTTGGTACGGCAGAACCAGAAGTGAAGGGGAGGAGCTCACGCAACCTCCTATATTTAGTTGGCTGAATCTGCCTGTGCATTAGAACTGGCAAACCCTAATGCTGATTCAGAAGAAAAAAACCAACAGGATGCTCGCTCCAATGTCCTCCACAGTCCAGTTCCTAAAAACAGAAGTTATAGAGCTGATCAATATCCGAAGGAGGTCCAGATTCCCTAAAAAGATAGGTACCTTGGACTTGGGTGCCTGCTCTTGTGTCCCTGACTGTTCTGCTTCAGAACCCTAAAAATAGGTACTTTGTAATTCTACATTTTACTCCCGTTTGTAAGAATTGTTTCCATAATTCATTAATTTGCTGTTGTATTTGCATAATTAGGGTTTTAATGGTCAATCGAGCATAGGAGAAGGAAAAATTGATAATTAATTCCCTAATCCAAGTTTCCCTACATCTGAAAGTGACTCTAGGGTATGATAGTGCTTGTCATTTGACCCTAGATCCTTCAATGTATAGTGGAGAGGCAGATTTTAACATCTAACCCATAAAAGATCAACAAGATCCAATTTTCCACTAAACACCATGAATAAGGAAATGACGTCATTGAAGAAGAATGAAACCTGGGATCTAGTTAGTTTGCCTGAAGGTCGAAAGCCTGTTGGATGTAAATGGGTATTTAAGAAAAAGACAGGTCTTGAAGGCAGTGTTGAGAAGCATAAAGCATGGTTAGTCATGAAAGGATATTCCCAAGTGGAGGGGATTGACTATGGAGAAATATTTTCTCATGTAGCTAAGATAACATCTATCAGATTTATGTTGTCACTTGCTGTAACATATGACTTAGAGATCAAGCAGATGGATGTGACAACAACGTTTCTTCATGGTGATTTGGAGGAAGTGATTTATATGTCCTAGCCAGAGCACTTCATTGAAAAGGGTAAGGAAAACCTTATTTACAAAGTAAAGAAATCTCTGTATGGTTTGAAGCAGTTGCCTAGAATGTGGTACCATAAGTTTGACACCTATGTGTTGTCTTTGGGGTTTGTGAGATCAAAGTTTGATCATTGTGTTTATTTCAAAACTAAAAATGGTTGTCTTCTTATTATTTCCCCCTATGTGGATGATATGTTGTTCATTGGGAATAGTAAGGGTATGATTTCATAATTAAAATCTCAATTGTTAGCACAATTTTAAATGAAAGATCTAGGTTCATCTAGGTATATTATGGGGATGGAAATTAGAAGGGATAGGGAAAATAGAAAACTTTGAGCAAGTATATAGATTCTATCCTAAAGAGGTTTAATATGATAGAATGCAAGCAATTAGTTGTTCTAGTGTTGAAAAGAATGAAACTTTCTATTGAAGATTGTCTAAAATCTCCTACTGAGATGGAGGACATGATCAGGGTGCCTTATTCAAGTATAGTTGATAGTTTAATGTATGCAATGGTCTGTACAAGGCCAAACATTGCCTAAGAAGTGGGAGTACTTAGTCAGTTTATGGCTAATCCAGGAAGGCTGCATTAGGATGCTGTGAAAAGGGTCTTTAGATATTTGAAGGGTACCTTAGAGTACACCTTGTGTTATCATGGTAACTCTATTGGATCATAGAGATCTGTTAGCATTCATGGATATGTGGATTTTGATTGGGCATGGGACATTGACAGCAGAAGATCCACTAGTGGATATGTATTCATGTTGTTTGGTGGTGCAGTTAGTTGGATGAACAAGTGGCTGGCCATAGTCACTTTATCTACTATATAGTCTAAGTACATGGTAGCAACTCATGCCTGTAAGGAATCTATTTGGCTTAGAAGGTTGTGTTCTAATATTAGGTTTGATGCAGGGTAGATTACTATCTGCTGTGACAGTCAGAGTGCTATTTGTTTGGTGAAAAATCCAACTTTCCATGCCAAGACGAAACATATTGACATGCAGTACCATTTTGTTTGTGATATGGTGGAGGATGGAAAGGTTAGTTTGGAAAAAAATGATACTCTAGTAAATGTTACTAATGCATTAATGAAGCCTGTGAGCACAAATAAGTTCAAATGGTGTGCCAGTTCAATGGGCCTTGGGGCCTATGATTTATAGTGACTTCATGTGTTGGAAGGAATTTAGTGAAGCCTTCGTCAAGTGGGAGCATATTGGAATTATGTGCCTTAAATTCACTGGTGGAACCCCAACTTGGTTGTCATCAAGTCAAATTACACCAAGTGATGAATTCATGTTGTTACTACCATCTCGCAGAGTTTCCATGTTGGCTTGTGCAGGCTTGTGGTACTACCACTACCCTGTGGTGTCTCATGGAGTGACTGGCAGTATGGTGGTTCATACCACCACCCCGCAAAAGTGCATGAAGTGGTGTGCAATGGTGCGGTTCACACCGCTACCCCGTGACTGTATATGGAGGCCGCTTGCAATAGTACTGAGTACACTACCACCCGGTAGTGGGTCAAGTAGTAGACCGGTGGTAGAGGGGTATAGATACCATCATACCATGACAATCTAAGAGTTGGTTGGCAGTATAGCGGTGGCTACCCAACACCCTGCTATGGTGACTGAAAAGGTTATGCGATAGACCAATAAAGATTGAAAATGTTGGTAAATGTCAACTATGGACGTGGTGGAAGGGTAGAAAAAGCCAGTGCTGAGTTGGCAATGCATATCACAAATATATTTGATCCAACGATACCTATTTGCCATGCCTTTTGTGGTGGGTCCTGAATAGACCCCGAGGGAAAGAGATGATTGGATAGTGTATGTTGATGACTTAGCATATACTTTGGTTGTCAGTTCAGGGAGAGTTTGGATGCTATCTCTTTGATGGTTTGACATGGCATTGCCAGTTAAAAGGTTTTGAGACCATTTGTTTATGGGAACTGAATCGATTGGTTCCTAGTATTTCTTGGAATGTAGAATGAATAGGTTCTATAATCGAATGAAAACAATCTACATTGTAATGTTGTAACATAGTACGCAATGGTAACATATATATGATCAGAGATTGATCAAGAGGGAGATCAGGGAAATGTTATGTCGAAATTGATACTGTGTGAATTAACACTTGAAAGCACAGTTCTCCAACTTTGTATGTAAATATTATTTTTACTGTAATACAAAGAGACTATTGCTTGGTGTGTGGGTTTTTCTCCCGTAAGGGTTTTCCCACATAAAACTAGTGTTTAATTCTATGTGATGTTTTATTGTCTATTCTGTTACTTATGAATGTTCTTCTTGAATGAAATTGTAATTGAAATTTGAATGAACTTTATGTATCTCTCTCCTGTAAAATTGGCGTTAGGAAGGCGTTTCCACACTTTCCTTTCCTTACACTCATGTGTGCCTCCACAAAGAAGAGAAAAATGTCAACACAGAATGTTGCATGGTGAGTGTTGTATTAGGTCCCTCAACAACAAATGATGTGTCTTCCTTTTAGAAGATAGAAAAAATGAGGTATCAAACTACTGAATTCCCACTCAAGTGGAATATATGAAGGAATCAAGATGTATGGTTATGGGAACTACTCGTGTTTCACAAAGATGATGTTGAACTGTGACTATGTCATACAAGATTCGAGAATAGTGACCAAATGGTGTGAGATCTAAACTGATGTGAATCAGGATGTGTCAAGATAGTAGTGTTGGAAGTTTAAGGAGTTTCTTATTAATTTGCTTGTTGGCAACATGAGCATGAGATATACAATGTGCAAATACAGTGTTGTCATTGATGTCAACATTGTGGTTTGAGGTCTACTTTGATAATCAATTGATCTGGTGTGTGTAAGTATTTGAAATGATGATAATCTAGCATAGAATTGTAGATGTTTTGCTCTAGTATAGAATAGATAAGTTGGTTATATGGATAAGTATCAGAACATAGTTTTCAGTATACAGAGCATCAGGTTGTGGTTTGCATTGGTCCGCATTGAAGTATTTTGGTTTGCAATTCTATGGCAATTTTTGAGGATGTTAGAGGAGTCTAAATCTAAAGTTTCATGTCTTTTGACCCTCTAGTGTTGGGAATATAGTTGATAGAATATCGGGTCTGCTAGTGATAGTGTTTTCCAGTGTAGAGTACTTATGTTGGAATGCTCCGCATTCCACCATAGATGAATATTTTTCTATGTGGTTTTGAGAAACATTTATAGATGTCAAAGATATGTGTTCTCTAAGAGGCAATCATTTTGGTGGCCCACGCGTTGAGTTGTGAACAAATAGGTTTATTCTATTGTTACTTCACCAGTGGTGTTGATCCAAAAGTTTTGAGGTTGTGCGGAGTTGAGTTATGTATGGTGCAAAATTATGGGAGTAATTATAGGTTATGCTGACCTATCTTAATGTGCTACATGCTTTGGTTCTCTCTACAAAGTGTATAGGGTTGATTTTTGAGCCAACAGGTCAAGAGGTCACATGGTACATCTATTATGCTGACCTATTTGATGTTTTTCTTAATTGTGGTATATAAACAAGATTGATTTCTTGTGTGGAGTGTGTGAGAGGTGAGATAACTAAGTGTGTGTATGCGAAAACTTATGTAGAGAAGGGAAAGATAAGATTGTAGTGAAGATGATGTGTGTTAATTCAGTATTATGAGCTTTAGTGGAACTGTATCTTCAACATAAGTCAAATGCATTGTTAACAAATCTTACTTGGCAGTGAGCCACCCTTTCTTCTATCTCTTTCTATTCTAGATAGTGAGTCCTTCTGGCACTGAGCCTATTTGTATTCAGTGTTGCAATACATATATATATTGTGAGCTAATCCTCACCATGGTTTTTCTATTTTTGGGTTTTCCATGTACAAATCTGGTGTTCATGTATTATGTGCTTTGATGGTTGCTTTCATGTTTTCCTTTCTCACTGCAAATTGAATATGCTATGTGGAATGAATGTTTAAATGCTCAAGTGGTTTTAGAGAATACCAATTCACCCTCTCCTCTCAGTATTCAGTGTGTTCAACAATTTGTATTAGAGCATGGTTCTTTGGAAGAAGCTTAATTGCTTGAGGAAGATCTTGAAGTGTGAACACATGGTGAATAGGAGATATCCTATCCATCTGGAAGAAATTCCTACTGTTGGATTTCCTGAAGAAGATTGCATAGTTGATATGAATGGAGAACTCAAATCATCCCTTGATGATCTAGAAAGAACTCAATGTGAGAATAGAGATCTGAAAGAAAATATTAAAGAAGTAGATGTTTGTATCAAGAAGTTGAGGGAACAAATCAAGAAGTTCAAAGAAAGACATAAGGAGGTTAATGAATAGTTGAAATAATCAAATGAGACATTCACTAGTCTGAAAGTGGAAGTTGAAGAAAATAAAAGGATTGAAGAATGCCTGAATTCCAAATTGAAAAATAAATTTGAATACTATTCAAGACTTGAGGAAGACGTTGTGACTTTGAGAGCTGATTTGGAGAAAGAAAACATTCAAGAAGACAAATTAAAGAAAGGTTCCATCTTGCTTGATGATATACTAGCTTGTCAAAAAGCTTCAAAAGATAAAGAAGGTTTAGGGTTTGAAAAGGGAGAAAGTTCAAAGGAGAATCAGACTTCAAGTGATGCTGAAAAGAAGATTGATGATAAGAACAATTTGAGACAAGTCTAGAATCAAAGAAAAGACTTTAAAAGACCACCTATCAGACAATCAAATGCACAAAGGTACCCATCTTTTAATGTTTTTTGTTATTGTTGCAATAAATTTTGTACATAAGGCTATGGAATGTAGAAGCGGAATGAATCAGAATGTTCAATCATTTTTTGGGTAGTGTTTTACATGCAAAAGATTTGGTCATAGAGCTAGTGAATGCATAAATTAGATGATGAATGGTTATAATAATGGTATGATGCTTCAATATTTCAATGGTTAATGTTATACATGCAATCGATTTGGGCATAAGGCTAATCAATGCAGATCCAGAATGAAACGAAGTAAGATTGTTCAAAATGTCATATGTCAAAAATGTAATAAATTAGGACATGTTACTAAGTTTTACAGAAGTAAGAATGCAAAGGTTGATTCAGTAAAGAAGAGTGATCCAGTGAATAATGTGGATCTGGTAGAGATAAAGAAAGAAATGAACAAGGTCTAGAAAAAGAAATAAGAAATTGAAGTGAAGAATGAGTTTGTACCAACCTCTGGTGCAAATGTTTCCTCTGGAAACTAAGAAGAAAGCTTTGGCTTAAGGGATTTTTAATAGACAATCTTTAAGCCCCTGCCAAAGATATTATGTTGATTCCTTTAGCACGTGGATATGAGGTGCAGGTTGATATGCTTGACCTATTGGAGAAGACACCGGTGGAAAATGTCATGTTGTGGAAGTTTGCAAAGTAGTTGAAGGTGACTATGCATTATAGTTAGGGTTTGACAGCTTTATCAATTTGAGCATTGAATGTGATTTAGGTTATGTGAAAAGTTTTATAAGTAATTTCACTTAACAAAAGATCATTTACAAATGAGCATTCAAAGAGAGAAGACCAGTGAAAGAGCGAGGCAAAACTTTTCAGAATTCTTGTGCATGAAACCCTAACCGGAAGTGATCAAAAGGTATTTACAGACTTCTATCTTGCCCTATGTTTTTAGAAGTATTTTGAAAATGTATACCCCACAAGTTGTAAAGGTTGTGGACCAACCTCATCCAAAGTTCAAATGACATCCTTATAAATCAATGGAGATAGATCTAGATGGAGCATTTTTGCACATTCCATATGGTGTGCTTCATACTGAGGATGTAAGAATTTATATACATGTTAATTTGGATTAGTACAATCACTCTAAGTGGGTTAAGTAAGGGTTAATGAACTCACCAGAGATGAGTTTGAACTAAAACTTGAGTTCGAGAGCCTAATGGAGAAAAACCTAAATGTTTGGAATAATTTTCCAAACTTTTACTATGTTGATGAGTGGGTAAGATATACCTTGAGCCAAATTCATGATAAATTCATCTAGTTGGATATACCTCACATGATCGATAAAGAGATGATTAAGGTTGTTATTGGTTTATGCTTAACTGGACCAATTTTGACACTCAAATCAGTGAAGAATGAAGTGGTGATGGAGTTAACAGGTGTGAAATATGACAAGAGAGCTTTGACAATCAAAGATATTAAATATCTGGAATTCAAGTATGCTTCTATGATGATTGGATATAATATATACTTCACTAACAGAGAGAATTCAGTCTCTGCAACTGCTATTAACACAACATATGAGATGGTGAAGGATGGTGTAGATTATGATTTATGTGAATTGTTGAGGGTACAATTGCTAGAAAACATACAAAAGACCAAGGACTCCAAGTACCCTTTCAAATTTGGTAATCTGATCATCTATTTATTGATTTAATTTTTAAATGAGGTTCCTGGTACAAGAAACATAGTATGGTTGAAGGACAGACCTATGACACATTAGATCAGAGATCACCTAATGAGGTTGGGTGATTCAAATGCATAGGAGACTATATTATGGGGTTTCTCTAAAACCTTTCAAAAGAACATATAATCCAAAGAAATGATTCCCTGGAGCTTGGTGGAAAAATACAAGAATGATATCACCTTCTTGGTGAGTAAGGATTGTTGCGTTATGCAAGCTATTGGACCTAAGACTATTTGGATCCTAGAGATGGGATATGAGATAACAAAGGAAGAGATTATCAGTTTAGTAGACTTCATGCTGAGAAAACCTAAAGACACTTCTGAGGAGAGGTATGGCACCTATGAAGAGAAGTCAATAAAAGTGCATATGGATGAAAGGAAAAACCAGATAAAGAAGAATGTGTAGAAGATGACTACACAGGTTGCAGAAATGATGGGACTTCTTAAGGACTTTGCAGAGAGAGCCAAGAACTTCTCTAGTCCTCTAGAAGGTGGATCCAACACTAGAAGTTCTGGTAGAAAATGTAAACCCGCTCTGATTGCCCCCAAGTCCTCCAGGACTAAGCCTACCACTGGTACTAAGAGAAAGGAATCAACTAGTATACCTATAAAGGAGAAAAGTTCTCTAGTAAAAGAGGAGAGTAAAAGTAAAAGCATCAAGGAGAAAATATGTAAATTTTGGAGATGAAGAAGAAGAAGAACCACTAATCTAGAAAAGAAAATCCAGTGCATCTCTAGAAGGAACTAGTACAAAGAAGGCAAAGATAGACATTGTTGATTCTGACAGTGATGCAAAAGTTGAAAAAGAAATGGAAGAATACAAAATTTAGATGAGGGAGAAGAAGCTAGAATTTGGTAAGAGAAAGAAGTCATCGAAATCAAAGAAGCAAAAGAAGGACAAGGCTTCCCCTCTTGTAAGAACACATAGTCCTCTGAAATTAGAAGCATTGTTTAATGGCATTGTTGAGCATGCAATGTTAGAGCAGATAGCTTCCCTATACAGGATAAGTCTACAATAGAAGTAAGCAATTGTCAAGTATATTGTTACTTTTGAGGCCAGTATGACAGATATTGAAGGCCAAATGCCTGAAGAATTAAAGAGTGTACTGTTAGCTAGAAGAGAAGAGGCAATATGTGAAAAAGCAAAGTTGAGATCATATGCCTTGGAGAAGATCAGCGCTTCTCTCACAGATAATGACAAAGCTAGATTAGCTCAAGTTTATAACAAGGAGTTCAAAACTAAACAAAGGGTAACTACATTGATGAGAAAAGATAAGAATGACCTTGAGAGGCTCAAGAATGAAATGATTGAGAAAGTTTCCATTTTGGAAAAAGAGCTAGGCATGATCCCAGACACTGAAGAGCATGCACATGATGATATGACAGTTTTGGAAATGAATAAAGCAAGAGATGCATAACAGGAAGATGCTCAACATGAGCATGGAGTAGAAGAAGAGAATGTACAAAATGATACCCTTCCAAAAATAGAAGAGAATACAGCTACAAAAGATGTAAAGGTTACTAATAACACTCATCTAGTAGGAGAAACCATTATTGGAAAAGAAAATACTAAGATGCAAAAGGAGGATGCACATAAATAATTTAGCTTTATTGGTTTTAGGACAGACAATTGAGAGGGGGGGTGAATCAGTTGTCACAAAATTTTCTTTTCTTTAAACACTTAAATCCTTCTTATATTTCAATAGCATAATAATGATTTAATCATGGAAGCACAATGTAATAACTTAAGAACAAAAACACATTAACACATATGACACCAAGATTTTAACATGGAAAACTCAGTTAAGGGAAAAACCACGGGGTGACTAACCCAAGATTGTATTCGCTGTTAAAAGAACAAGAACAAAATGGCACATGCCAATTAGGGCTCACTACCCAAGCACACTGCTCACAAGAGGCCCACTTCCTATAGGAGACACACTATCTATAGAAGAATATAAATATTACATACTTGAACTAGAGTTTAGCATCTTCACCATGCTTGAGACAGTTCCATTTAAGCTCAACACTTCTGCTCTGCTTTTCACTCTTCTCCTCTCTACCACTCTCTCATCCTCACCTACATCTTTTGAAATGACTTCAAAAATCTTATTTATACAAGACATCGACTTGGGGATAATCATCCAAGTCAGCACAATACATACTTTATTTTATTACATAGAAATTACGTAAATACAACTTGACTTATTACAAAACTTCATGCGTATCATCACATTGTCGGCCACACATATCTGGGACTTCAATCTTCTTTGAGGAACACATCATGCTTCGTAGAACATCTTCAAGATCATCCACAAGACATGTAAAACATCCGGTCAGCCAATATTAGGAGGAACACCATCACCCGAGAGTAAATCTTCAATTATGAGCTTGATTTTCAATGCGGACGGCCAACATCAACTCGACACAATCTAGAGACCCCCAAAAGCTTGTGTGAATCACCAAGAACATCCACACCACTTTAGCTTACTGAAATCATTTGTATCTTCATCCAAAACCTCAAGAACATAGTCTCTCTGTTAGAATTAGGGCACACAACTGAGAGGGGGGGTGAATCAGTTATGCAAAACTTTCTCCAATTCACACACTTAAATCCTCTTAGTGATTAGTAGTATATTAAACATGAAACATAATGCATTCAAATCAAAAGTAGAAACTCATCAACACATAAGACACCAAGATTTTGACATGGAAAACCCAGTTAAGGGAAAAACCACAGGGTGATTAACCCAAGAATGTATTTTTTGTTAGAAGAATAGAAACAACAAAATGGCACATGCCAATTAGGGCTCACTACCTGAGCACACTGCTCACAAGAGGCTCACTGCCTATAAGAGACACACTATCTACAAAGAAATAAGTATCACATACATGAACTGGAGAATAGCATCTTCACCATGCTTGAATCAGTTCCATTAAGCTCAACACTTCTGCTCTGCCTT
The DNA here is from genome assembly GCA_027924645.1 of Cunninghamia lanceolata. NCBI lineage: Eukaryota > Viridiplantae > Streptophyta > Pinopsida > Cupressales > Cupressaceae > Cunninghamia > Cunninghamia lanceolata. Next base: position 9,292,160 of record BSBN01000112.1, on the reverse strand, counting down.
TCACTCTCCTCTTCGCTACCACACACTCATCTCCACACCAAAGGTGAGTTCAAACTAACTTCACAATCCCTTATTTATACAAGGTATCAACTTAGGAATAATCATCTAAGTCGAGCAAACATCCACAAGAACATCCGCAAGACATGTAATACATCTGGTCGACCAGTCTCAGGAAGAACACCATCATCTAGTGGTTATTCTTCAAATGCACAGTCTAACTTCAATGCGGACCACCAACATGAACTGGACACAATCCAAGGATCACAACAACCTTTCCCAAATCACTTGAGAACATCCACTCTTCATTGGCCTGCTGGAATTCTCCTCTCCTTCATCCGGAGCTTTAAGAACACAGTCTGTCATTACTGTCACAAAGGATTAGGTTCTTCTAGACCTTCAAACCATGAACCAATTGAGTTGACTCACATAGACATCTTCAATACTCCCTCAAATCCTTAGAATGGGATAGTGCATTACTGGATCTCACCGGACCTATCTGTGTCACTCTGTCACCTCTAAACACTTGCCAGAGCTGGTTCTACTTGAGCAGCCATAACTTCTTTAGATCTTCATGTGGACCTCTAAAATCTCTACTGGATCACCTACAGACACATATCTACAAACCCTTTAATTTGTATCCTCTGATCATCATCCTATCTTGGACTTTTACCTTACAGTCATCACTGTTCTTCATTGTTCCTGATTGAGACTAATTTTCTCAATATCCTCAAGTCACGGCTCATCCAAACCTTATCATTAATGCAATAGGAGTATGTTGACATCAATGACAACATCGGTTAGGCCCATCCTTGCAACAATCTCCCCCTTTGTCATTGATGGCAACATATGATGTGAAAAACCATCAAGACAAGAATTTTTCCTTGCTGTCACAACTCCCCCTATCAATAGCAACCATTCACATCGCTTCTCTCCCTTTACTACTCCCCCTTTGATCAGCAACCACTTGTTTTTCACATGTCTTCTCTCCCCCTTTGACATCAATGGCAAAGGGCACATACTTGTAATTTCACCACCTCAGACTCATACCTGTTGCTCCCCCTGAGTAGCAGCTCCCCAATATCAATTCAGATCACAAGATGTGATGGTGATATCCACCGGACTGATGCACATCAGTGCACCTTAGTTCATCACCGGAGGGGCAATAACCCCTAACTTCTCCTTGAGATACTCAAAAGAGTCCTTAGGTAGAGGTTTAGTAAAGATATCTGCAATCTAATCCTTGGATGACACAAACTCCAATTTGACTTCATTCTTGTTCACTTGCTCTCTTAGAAAGTGAAACTTGATAGATATATGCTTTGTCTTTGAATGTAACACCAGATTTTTAGATATACTTATAGCACTTGAATTATCACAAAAGGCTCCACCATTGGTACTCTTCCGGTCATCCACATCTCCTGCCCAATCAGCATCTTTGTTGAAACCAATCTTCAAAAGATGCTTGTCCAATCTTTCATACCAGGCTCTTGGGGCTTGCTTTAATCAATATAGTGCCTTCTTCAATTTGTAGACCATATCACCATGATTAGACAACTGAAATCCATCCGGTTGCTCTATATACACTTCTTCTTCCAAGTCACCATTTAGAAAGGCAGACTTGACATCCATCTGATATACCTTGAAATCCTTGAAGGCAGCAAAGGCAAGAAATAATCTGACTGCTTTAATTCTTGCCACTGGAGCAAAAGTTTCTTCAAAATCAATTCCTTCTATTTGAGAGTAGCCCTTGTAGACCAATCTGGCTTTATTTCTGATTACTTCACCAACTTCATTTAGTTTGTTCTGGAAGACCCATTCGGTTCTAATCACATTCTTGTTTCTAGGTCTAGGAACAAGATCCCAAGTGTGATTTCTCTCAATTTGCATCAACTCTTCCTCCATTACTTTGGTCCATTTTTCATCATTGCAGGCTTCATTTATTGTCTTAGGTTCAATCTTTGAAATCAGACAATATTCATCTAAATTTTGAGAAATTTTTCTTCTAGTTTGCACACCTTTTCTTTTGTCACCTATGATTTGATCTTCAGAGTGGTTTAGTCTTACATACCTTGCAACTTTGGGAGTTTCTTGCACTTCTGCTTCTTGATCAAGCTCATTCAAACCTATCTCTTCTTTCTGATTTACCTGATCAGCTTGAGTCTGACTTTCAGAAGAGGATTGAACTCCTTGAACCAGAACACCATTCTGATCATCTTCATCATATTCATAAAACCTTGAGGGTTTCTCTATTCCCTCATCAACCTTCACATTTGTACTTTCTATCATCTTTCTTAGTCTCTTGTTATAACACCGGTATGCTTTGCTTTGAGTAGAGTAACCCAAGAATATTCCTTCATCACTTCTAGCATCAAACTTGCCTAGATCTTCATCTCTTTTGATGTAACATTTGCTACCAAAGACTCTAAAATATCTTATAGTAGGAGTAATGCCAAACCAAAGTTCATAAGGGGTCTTACCGGTATAGCTTCTGATTTGAACTCAATTGAGAGTATAGACTGCAGTGCTGATAGCTTCTCTCCAATAGATCTGAGGAACATTTGCTTCCATCATCATGGTCCTAGATGCTTCTTGGATGGTCCGGTTCTTTCTCTCCACTACTCCATTTTGCTATGGAGTCCTAGGAGCAGACAACTATCTCTAAATTCCATGTTTCTCATAGAACTCTATGAACTCACCAGATGTGAACTCTCCACCTCTATCAGACCTCAGACACTTCAACTTTAATCCTATTTCATTCTCTACCATAGCCTTGAATATTTTGAATTTCTCAAGAGCTTCTGATTTCTCCTTTAGAAAGGCTACCCACATCATCCAAGAATAGTCATCAATTAACAGCATGAAGTATCTATCACCTTGAATACTCCTAGTTCTTTTTGGACCACAAAGGTCAATGTGAACTAAGTCCAATAATCCGGTAGAAGACAGTTCCTTGTTTTTGAATGTGACTCTACTCAGCTTACCCAACTGACATTCCTTGCACAAGCTGTTAGTAGGTTTCACCAATTTTGGAAGATCTCTTACAGCCTGAGTATTGCTTATCTTGATGATATTATCAAAATTCACATGACACATTCTCCTATGCCATAACCAACTTGATCAACTTGAACAAATAAGCAACTTTTACTAGTGCCAACCAAGTGGAAGATATTACCTTTAGTTTGGGTACCGGAAGCAATCTCTATTCTGGAGCTTTCAAAGATCTTGCATTTTCCATTCTTGAACCAGAGATCATAGCCTTTGTCCACCAACTGTCCAACACTAAGAAGATTGTGCTTCAAACCTTCAGCATATAGTACATTACCAGTTTTGTTTCTTCCATCAAAAGAAATAGTTCCTCTTCCTCTGATTCTACTAGAAGAATTGTCACCAAACTTTACCACTCCTCCTTCATACCTTTCCAAATCTACAAACTTATTTTTATCACCTGTCATATGGTGAGAGCATCCATTGTCAATGAGCCAATCATCCTTCTCTTCAATTTGGGTAGCCAGAGCTCTTTCCACAGTCTTAAGATTGACAGATACAGAGGACATTGGATCATCTTCCTTGATGGCAATGAACACCCATTCATTTCTAGATTTGTTTCCTATCTCTGATTCATCATCTGTTACACCTTCATTATCATCATCTTCATGTACATAGTAACAGTTCTTTTGGAACCTTGGCTTGTTAGGATTTTCCCTTGAAAATCTTTCCAGACATCTTGAGGCAAAATGACCAATCTTATTACAGTTAAAACACTTAAAAGGTAATTTTCCTTCATACTTACCGGATCCTCTTGGCAGCCTCTTTGCAATAAGGGCTTCAAGTTGAGCAGTTTCTACTTCTTCTTCTTCCAGATCGTTTCTTGCTTTTTCATACCATGACAATTTCCTTGAAGAATTCTCTCCCAGATCAAACCTTTTTAACTTTAACAAAGGCACTGACTTTGAATGCAGATTCAGTCTTGGGGGGGTAGTCTCCAAACTTTGTCATTTCAAATGCAACCAATTTTCCAGCCAATTGATCTCTTGTGACAGTTGTATGGGCTCTAAATTCTTCAATGGCAGCAGCCTTGATTTTGTAAGAAGCAGGAAGGGATCTGAGAATTTTACCAACAATATCATTTTCATCCAAGACTCCACCAGCATTTCTAATTCCACAAACCAGCTCATTCACTCTTCGCATAAAAGTAGTAATATTTTCATCATCTCTCATCTTCAGTTTTTTAAATTTCCCTTTTAGACTCTATACCCTTACACATTTAACATATTGGTCTCCGTCATGCAAAAGTTTCAGTTTAATCTAGATCTCATAGGTAATTGGTAGGTCAATAACATTTGAGAGCTCTGAGTCAGTTAATGCACTTAGAAGAGCCTCTTTGGTCCGCAGATTGTTTTCAGCATCTGTGATTTCATTTGGGGTTGTCGGACCACCCTGTGGAGGTACATACACTTTTGTAACTATGGACCAGTACGCTATTCCCATACACTACAAGTGACATTTCATGCGACCTTTCCAAAGAGCAAAGTTGGTTCCATCAAACTTCAGACTATCCTTCTTGTATGACGACATCCTAGATCTCCTCAAGTTGTTAAGCTCCTTTTAGAGGAACTTAGCTCTGATACTAATTGTTAGAATTAGGGCACACAACTGAGAGGGGGGGTGAATCAGTTGTGCAAAACTTTCTCCAATTCACACACTTAAATCCTCTTAGTGATTAGCAGTATATTAAACATGAAACATAATGCATTCAAATCAAAAGCAGAAACTCATCAACACATAAGACACCAAGATTTTGATGTGGAAAACCTAGTTAAGGGAAAAACTACAGGGTGATTAACCCAAGAATGTATTCTTTGTTAGAAGAATAGAAAGAACAAAATGGCACATGCCAATTAGGTCTCACTGCCCGAGCACACTGCTCACAAGAGGCTCACTGCCTACAAGAGTCACACTGTCTACAAAGAAATAAGTATCACATACATGAACTGGAGAATAGCATCTTCACTATGCTTGAATTAGTTCCATTAATCTCAACACTTCTGCTCTGCCTTTCACTCTCCTCTTCGCTACCACACACTCATCTCCACACCAAAGGTGAGTTTAAACTAACTTTGCAATCCCTTATTTATACAAGGCATCGACTTAGGAATAATCATCTAAGTCAGCAAACATCCACAAGAACATCTGCAAGATGTGTAATACATCCAGTTAGCTAGTCTTAGGAAGAACACCATCATCCAGTGGTTATTCTTCAAATGTGCACTCTAACTTCAATGCAGACCACCAACATGAACTAGACATGATCCACGGATCACAATAACCTTTCCTGAATCACTTGAGAACATCCAGTCTTCATCAGCTTACAAGAATTCTCCTCTCGTTCATCTGGAGCTTTAATAACACAGTCTGTCATTACTGTCACAAAGGAATAGGTTCTTTCAAACCTTCAAACCATGAACCAATTGAGTTGACACTTCACACAGATGTCTTCAATACTTCCTCAAATCCGTAGAATGGGATAGTGCATTACCGGATCTCACTGGACCTATCTGTGTCACTCTATCACCTCTAAACACTTGCCGAAGCTGGTTCTACTTGAGCGGCCATAACTTCTTCAAATCTTCATGCGGACCTCTGAAATCTCTACTGGATCACCTATAGACACATATCTACAAACCCTTTAATCCGCATCCTCTGATCGTCATCCTATCTTGGACTTTTGCCTTATAGTCATCATTGTTCTTCACTGTTCTTGATTGAGACTAATTTTCTCAATATCCTCAGCTCACGGCTCATCCAAACCTTATCATTAATGCAACAAGAGTATGTTGACATCAATGACAACACCGGTTAGGCCCATACTTGTAACACTCTCATCACTGTCACATTAGAAAAAATGCTTTCGAACCTCTAGACCACGAACCAATTGAGTTGTCAATTCACATTGGCTTCCTAAACATTCCACCAAATTCACAGAAAAAGATATTAAATTTCTAGATCTCACCAAACCTATTTGTGTCACTATGTCACCTCTGAACAGCTGCCAGAATTGATTTTACTCATATGGCCATAACTTCTCCAAATCTTCATGTGGACCTCTCATATCTTGACTGGATATCTTTAGACACATATCTACAAACACTTTGATGCGCATTCTCTGATCTTCATCTGGCTAGGATTTTTACTTCATAGAGCTTCACTGTCTTCACTATTCTTCTTTATTTCTGATAGGATTAATTTTCTCAATATCCTCAGCACACATCTCATCCAATCCTTGACATCAATGCAAAAACAGTATGATGACATCAATGACAACACCGATTATGCCCATACTTGCAACAATTTCCCCCTTTGTCATTGATGGCAATATATGATGTGAAAAAATATTTTAACCATCAAGACAAGAACTTCTGCTTACTAATTGACATAGCTTCCCCTATCAACAACAACCATTCATATGTCTTCTCTTCCTTTAATGCTCCCCCTTTGATTAGCAACCACTTTTTGTTTTTCACATATCTTCTCTCCCCCTTTGACATCAATGGCAAAGGGAACATACTTGCATCAATCTTCTAAATCATACAGACTACTCCCCCTGAGAAGCAGCTTGCTATCATCAATCCAGACAACAAGATATGACTATAAGATCCACTAGACTGATGCACATCAATGCATCTTAATTCAGAACCGGAGGAGTAATAACCCCTAACTTCTCCCTAAGGAACTCAAAAGAGTCCTTAGGTAGAGGTCTATTAAAAATGTCTGCAATCTGATCCTTTGAGGGCACAAACTCTAATCTAACTTCATTCTTGTTCACCTGCTCTCTCAAAAAGTGAAACTTGATAGATATATGTTTTGTCTTTGAATGCAACACCAGATTTTTTGATATATTTATTGCACTTGAGTTATCACAGAAGATTGTGATAGGTTCCTCATACTCCACTCTAATGACTCTTAACTACCTGCTGCTGCAATATATTCTGCTTCTGTAGTGGACAGAGATATTGCCTCATGTTTCTTTCTTAGCCAAGAAACCAATCTTTTCCCCAAAAAGAATGCACCACCACTAGTACTCTTCCGGTCATCCACATCTCCTGCCCAATCCACATATGTATATGCATGAAGAGAGAAATTATGATCCTAGGATACCATAAACCATACTCAACTATTCTCTTTAGATATCTAAGAATTCTCTTGATTGCCATGACATGAGATTCTCTAGGATCAGCTTGGAATCTAGCAACAAGACCAACAACACTCATAATGTCAGGTCTAGTTTGAGTAAGATACAGTAGTCCTCCAATCATTGACCTGTACTTTTTTTTATCAGCCTTTGGAGATTCATCATCTTTGCTCAGTTTACATCTAGTTGCCATGGGAGTATTCATTGGTTTTGAATCTTCCATCCCAAATTTCTTCAACAATTCTTTCACATATTTGGTCTATGATATGAAGATTCCTTCCTTTGTTTGAGTGATTTGCAGACCCAAGAAGAAATTCATTTCCCTATACATAGACATCTCAAATTTACTTTTCATTTGATCTGCAAAAGTCTTGTACATACTATCTCTTCCTCAAAAAATGATATCATCAATAAATACTTCAACAATCAAGATATTTTTATGATCGATCTTGAAGTATAAGTTACTGTCAGTAGTACCTTTGTTGAAACCAATCTTCAAAAGATGTTTATCCAGTATTTCATACCACGCCCTTGGGGCTTGTTTGAGTCCATACAATGCTTTCTTCAACTTGTAGACCATATCACCATGATCAGACAATTGAAATCCATCTAGTTGCTCTCAATGTATACTTCTTCTTCCAAGTCACCATTCAGGAAGGTAGACTTGACATCCATCTTATATACTTTGAAATCTTTGAAGGCAGCAAAAGCAAGAAATAATCTAACTACTTCAATTCTTGCCACCAGAGAAAAAGTTTCTTCAAAGTCAATTCCTTCTACTTGAGAATAACCCTTGCAGACCAATCTGGCTTTGTTTTTGACTACTTCACCATCTTCATTCAGTTTATTTTGGAAGACCCATTTGGTCCCAATCACATTTTTGTTTCTAGGTCTGGGAACAAGATCCCAAGTGTGATTTTTCTCAATCTGCATCAACTCTTCCTCCATTGCTTTGGCCTAGCTTTCATCATTGCATGCTTCACTTACTATTTTTGATTCAATCTTTGAAATTAGACAATACTTCTCTGAATCTTGAGCAATCTTTCTTCTTGTTTGAACACCTTTGCTTCTATCCCTTATTATCTGCTCTTCAAAATGATTCAGTCTTACATACCTGGGAGTTTTCAAAATTTCTTACACATCTATTTCTTGGATAGGTTCATTCAATCTCATCTCTTCTTCCTATATTTCAGGATTCTCCAGATCAGTCTGGATCTAAATTTTAGAAGGGGTTTGAACTTCTTGCACCAAAACATCATTCTGATCATCTTCTTCATATTCATAAAACCTTGAGGGTTTTTCAATGCATTCATCAACCTTCACATTTGTACTTTCTATAATCTTTCTCAATCTCTTGTTATAACACCGGTATGCTTTGCTTTGAGTAGAATACCCCAAGAATATTCCTTCATCACTTCTAGCATCAAATTTGCCAAGGTCTTCATCTCTTTTAATATAACATTTGCTACCAAAGACTCTAAAATACTTGACAGTAGGAGTGATGCCAAACCAGAGTTCATAAGGGGTCTTACCAGTATTGCTTCTAATTTGTACTTGATTAAGAGTATAGACAACAGCGCTTACAACTTCTCTCCAGTAGATATGAGGGATATTTGCTTCCATTATCATGGTTCTAGATGCTTCCTGGATGGTCTGGTTCTTTCTCTCCACTACTTCATTCTGTTGTGGGGTCCCTGGAGAAGATATCTATCTTTTTATCCCATGTTTCTCATAGAATTATATGAACTCTCTGGATGTGAATTCTCCACCTCTATCAGACCTACGACATTTTATGTTTAACCTAGTTTCACTCTCTACCATAGCCTTGAATATTTTGAATTTCTTAAGAGCCTTTGATTTCTCTTACAGGAAAGTCACCCACATCATCCAGGAATGGTCATCAATTAGTAACATGAAATATCTATCACCTTGCAAACTCCTAATTCTTGCCGGTCCACATAGATCAGTATGTACTAAGTCCAATAATCCGGTAGAAGATTGTTCCTTACTTTTGAATGTGACTCTGCTCTGCTTACCCAACTAACATTCTTTACACAAACTATTAGTAGGTTTCACCAGTCTTGGAAGATCTCTTACAGCCTGAGTGTTGCTTATCTTGATGATATTATCAAAATTTACATGACATATTCTCCTATGCCACAACCAACTCTAATCAATTTGAACAAATAAATAACTTTTACCAATACCAACCAAGTGGAAGATGTTATCTTTTGTTTGAGTGCCAGATACAACCTCGGTTCTAGAACTTTCAAAAATCTTACATTTTCCATTTTTGAATCAAAGATCATAGCCTTTGTCCACCAACTGCCCAACACTGAGAATATTGTGCTTCAAACCTTCAACATACAGTACATCATTGGTTTTGTTCTTTCCATCAAAAGAAATAGTTCCTCTACCTCTGATTCTGCCAGCAGAATTATCACCAAATTTTACAACTCCTCCTTCATATCTTTCCAGATCTATGAACTTGTTATTGTCACTAGACATATGGTGGGAGCATCCACTATCAATGACCCATTCATCCTTTTCTTCAACTTGAGTAGCCAGAGTTCTTTCTACCTATTTATGATTGACAGATTCAGTGGGCATTGGACCTTCTTCCTTGATGGCAATAAACACCCAGTCACTTTTGGATTTGTTTCCTGCCTCTAATTCATCATCTGTTACTCCTTCATCATCATCATCTTCATGAACATAGTAACATTTCTTTTGGAATCTTGATCTATTTGGATTTGACCTTGAAAATCTTTCCAGACATCTTGAGGCAAAGTGACCAATCTTATTGCAGTTGAAACATTTGAAGGGCAATTTTCCTTCATAGTTACCAGATCCTCTTGGCAATCTTTTTTCAATAAGGGCTTCAAGTTGAGTAGCTTCTGCCTCATCTTCTTCCAGATCTTTTCTTGCTTTTTCATACCATGATAGTTTCTTTGAGGAGTTCTCTCCTGGATCATACCTTTCTTTGCCTTTTACAGAGGCACTAGCTTTGAATGCAGATTCAGTCTTGGGAGGTGTATCTCCAAACTCAACCAATTCAAATGCAACTAATTTTTCAACCAATTGATCTCTTGTGATATTTGATAAAGATCTAAATTCTTCAATAGTAGTAATGTTTGTAAGTAGGAGGTAGGATCTGAGAACTTTGGCAACAATCTCATCTTCATCCAAGATTCCACCAGCACACATAATGCCACAAACAAGCTCATTTACTTTTGGCATAAATGTAGTGATATTCTCATCTTCATTCATCTTCAAGTTTTGAAATTTTCCTTTCAGACTCTATAGCTTGGCACATTTGACATATTTGTCTCATTCATGTAGAAGTTACAGCTTTGACCAAATCTCATACACAGTTTTTAAATCCATAACATTTGTCAACTCTAAATCAGATAAGGCACTTAGTAAGGCTTCTTTAGCTCGAAGATTATCTTTAGCATCTTTGATTTCATCTACATTTGTCAGACCATTCTTTGGAGGAACAAACTTCTTTGAAGTTGTGGTCCAATATTGCATTCCCATACATTGCAAGTGACATTCCATGTGACTTTTCCAAAGAGTGTAATTAGTTCCATCAAACCTTAGACTATCCTTCTTGTAGGAAGACATCCTGGATCACCTCAAGAGTTTAAGCTCTTTTAGAGGAACTTAGCTTTGATACCAATTGTTGGTTTTAGGATAGACAACTGAGAGGGGGGCGTGAATCAATTATCACAAAATTTTCTTTTCTTTAAACACTTAAATCCTTCTTATATTTCAACAACATAATAATGATTCAATCATGGAAGAACAATGCAATGACTTAAGAGTATAAACACATTAACACATATGACACCAAGATTTTAATGTGGAAAACCCGGTTAAGGGAAAAACCACGAGGTGACTAACCCAAGATTGTATTCTCTATTAAAAGAATAAGAACAAAATTGCACATGCCAATTAGGGATCACTACCCAAGCACACTGCTCACAAGAGGCCCACTGCCTACAAGAGACACACTGTCTACAAAATAATATAAATATTACATACTTGAACTAGAGTTTAGCATCTTCACCATACTTGAGACAGTTCCATTTAAGCTCAACACTTTTGCTCTACTTTTTGCTCTTCTCCTCTCTACCACTCTCTCATCCTCACCTACATCTTTTGAAATGACTTCACAAATCTTATTTATACAAGACATTGACTTTGGGATAATCATCCAAGTTGGCACAATACATACTTTATTTTATTACAAAGTAATTACACAAATACAACTTGACTTATTACAAAACTTCATGTGTATCATCACACCGTCGGCCACACATATCTGGGACTTCAATCTTTTTTGAGGAACACGCCATGCTTCGCAGAACATCTCCAAGATCATCCACAAGATGTGTCAAACATCTAGTCGACCAAGATTAGGAGGAACACCATCACCTGAGAGTAAATCTTCAATTACGAGCTCAATCTTCAATGCGGACTACCAACACAAACTGGACACAATCTAGAGACCCCCAAAAGCTTTCTTGAATCACCAAGAACATCCACACCACTTTTGTTTACTGAAATCATTTGCATCTTCATCCAGAATGTCAAGAACACAATCTGTCATCACTGTCACATTAGAATAAATGCTTTTGGACCTCCAGACCATGAAGCAATTGAGTTGTCAATTCACATTGGCTTCCTAAACATTCCACCAAATCCGTAGAACAAGATATTGCATTTCTGGATCTCACCAGACCTATTTGTGTCACTCTATCACCTCTGAATAGCTGCCAGAACTGGTTTTACTCATATGGCCATAACTTCTCCAAATCTTCATGTGGACCTCTCAAATCTTGACTGGATGATCTTTAGACACATATCTACAAACCCTTTGATGCACATTCTCTGATCTTCATCTGGTTGGGATTTTCACTTCATAGAGCTTCACTATCTTAATTGTTCTTCTCTATTTCTAATAGGACTAATTTTTTCAATATCCTTAGTACACAGCTCATCCAACCCTTGACATCAATGCAACAGGAGTATGTTGACATCAATGACAACACCGGTTAGGCCCATACTTGCAACAAGCTTCCCTCCTCTAGAACTAGAGAAGAATTTTGAAGAAGAGGTTGCACAAGGTAATGCGGAGATACATGAGGCATTAAACATAGAAAATATGCCTCCTCTAGATAACACTGAAAAATATGTTGGTGATGAGAAGAAGGATGAATCCAGCAATGCTAAGAAGAAGAATGAAAAAGAAGAGGATAGCATTGGTGACAATGAAAGGCTTTGGAAAATAAATATGCTAATGGGAAGTCAATTGGAGAGTCCTCTGGAACCTCTGAAGATTCCTTAAAGATCTTGTTGAGCATGCAACTCCAGTTCCAACCTATTATTTTTGCCCAATTACTACAAATTCCAATACAGCAAGGGCAAGTGGATATGGACAAGATATCCCCTCTACACAAATTACAGTTAGGCGATGCATTCCATGCCTTTCCTAGGAAATAAATCTTGTAGACACATCAAAAGAGTGTGAAGCTGATAGATGAAGCAGTGAAGGTGCTGCAGGAGAGTATGCTCGGTATAAGTATTGATAATTCATTATCCGATATACAAAATTTAAAACTTTTACTTGATTCTTGTAAAGAGTATCCCAGTACTCTTGAACAAAAATTGGAAAAGAGAATTAATAAAAAGGTGAATGCTAGAAGGTTGATGGATATAACAGAGAAGTGTGCTACTGTACATAATAAGTTTCAAAATAACCTTAAGGGTGGACAAAATTGTGTTGATGAAGCTAAGGTGTTATTTTAGTTTTGTTTCAAATGGCCCAATTCAACAAAAAGCATAAGGGATGAGATGGACTTGATTGAGACCCAAATTGACAAGGCATCTGGAGCCTATGATCTAGTGAATGATGTGGATGGAATTACAAGGTTAGCAATTAAGAATCTGCATGGATAGTTCTTCTAGCTGTAGGAGCAAAAAGAAAAGATCATAATGTAGTTTGGCCTACTTAGAGACCTAGTGAATGTAAAGTTCACATCTATTTCCTATGCTCTAGCCAATGCAGAGAAGACAATGAAGATGAATCCGGTATCCAACACTCAAGATGATGGAGAAGAACTCCTCATGGAGTTTGAGACATAGTTTCACATGCTTGGCTTGGCCAAGAAAGCATGGGAAGAAGGTGAAAAGGATTGGGAGGCACACCTTGCAAAATTGCAGGTGTCAAATGATTCTTCTGGTTGATTTGTGTACATTTCTTTCTTTTTATGCATAACAGACTTCATTATATATATGCAAAAGTTAGAAGATAGTATACCAGTGCAAATTTTTGATCTAGTTTGATGGATAGCACTATTAGGGGGAGTTGTTTAGAGTTTGTTAATCTCATGCATACATGTATATGTCAGTTAGGGTGAGTATATGCATAATTTGATTAAGAGTTGGTTGATAATGCAAATTCATTAAAAGGGGAGAAGAGAAGATAACAACAGTGTATGCATATATGCACCCTTTTCCCTTGATGTCAAAGGGGGAAGATTTTAGAAAATAATTGCATGTTGCCATCAATGACAAAGGGGGAGATTGTTGGAAGTTTAAGGAGTTTTTCATTGATTTACTTGTTGGAAACATGAGCATGAGATATACAATGTGCAAATACAGTGTTGTCATTGATGTCAACATTGTGGTTTGAGGTCTAACTTGATAATCAATTGATCTGATGTGAATAAGTGTTTGAAATGATGATAATCCAACATAGAAATTTAGATTTTTTCTCCGGTGCAGAACAAATAAGTTGGCTATATGGCTAGTATCAAAACACAATTTTTAGTATATGGAGCATTAGTTTTTGGTCCGCATTGAAGTATTTTTCTCTGCGGTTCTAAGACAATTTTTTAGGATGTCAAAGGAGTCTAAATCCAAAGTTTCATGTCTTTTGACCCTTTGGTCTTGGACATACAGTTGATAGAATATCGGGTAGACCTACTAGTGATAGTGTTTGCTAGTGCAGAGTACTTATGTTGGAATGCTCTGCATTCCACCGCAGATGAATATTTTGTTATGTAGTTTTGAGAATAATTTTATAGATGTAAAAGATATGTGTTCTCCAAGTGGCAAGCATTTTGGTGGCCCGCGCATTGAGTTGTGAGCAAATAGTTAGTTTATTCAATTGTTACTTCACCAGTGGTGCATGTTGGAACCATGTCAGAATTTTTTATAAGTTCTTGTGTTTTTCCTCAGGCTTATGTCATTAGGTTGATGGATTTCTATACTTAGGGTTCTTTACAAATTTGAGGAAACACTAAAAACCTAAGCCCCCATGCCAAAGGAGAATGTAAGGGTCAAAATTGTTATATTTCTTCAGTGACTGCCTATCTCCCATTGCCTATATTTTAAATCACTCCCGATGTCCCCTTTGAAACATTGTCTGACCGACCCCTCTCCAAGTAATTACCTTTTCTAGCTTGCACCCTGAAAATATTTATTTTTAGATGCCAAGGTCATATCCTACTAACTCTTTTTGATAGGTGGCGATGTGTGGTTTTATTTCTGCCATTCCGCCAGTAGTGAAATATTGACAAAATTAGCACCTGTAGAATTGCGGAAGGAGTGACAAATGGATGGTGACTCTCGAGGACGGTTAGTGGTGGGCCCAGAATAGTTGCAAAAGGGTTTCTTTATATTTCTTCCGTTCTTCCATTCTTCACCAAGGGGACCTTCTGAGTGCCTACAGAATTGTGGAATAAGGCGCCAGCTCATAAAAACTATTTCTGGTTTCTATAGGAGCAATGGTGGTGGGTCCTATCCAGAGTAAAAGGTAGTTTTAAATATTTCTGCCTTTCTGTCGAGCATTATTCATATCCCTGGATAGTATTTGCAGAATGGTAGAAATCTTGGCACATGGTATTCTGAAAGGATGGGACTAGTCCATTAAATGACAGGAGTATAACGTGTCATTATCCTATGGACATGGCCACTTGTTGGGGAGTTGTCATGAATTACATACAGTTGATCCAATGGTTGTCCACCATTTTACCAAGATCGTATCTCTGGTCATACCCCTCGCCTATGGAACTACAGAATATGGTCTTAACTATACTGTAGGTGAGATATTTTCTCAGGATTGTGGTTGGGAGAGCTATATAGGTGGTAAGTCATCATTGGAAAAATCAAGCATTATTATCCTACCTCATAAAGGACCAAATCAGGGCCGTTCAAACGAAGCCATCTAGGATTAAGATCAATGACCAGAATTTAAAAGTGTGATAGGGAGATATGTTGGCGTTGATCTGATAATTTTTCAATACAAGCATTAACTACTCAGGCATGTTTAGAGTCTCCATCGCCGCCACCCCAAAAGGAATTTTTTAACAGAAAGATTTGGCTTATGCAGGCTCGACCTTTGGGAATGCGTGTTTCTACCCAAATTGACATTTCATCTGTTGTGTGATGAAATTTGACATAATGACAGTGCTAAATTGAGGTAACCAAGATAGCTGATCGAGCATGATTCAGTGTAAGAAGTGATGTTCCCAGTTATGTGGAATTATGAAATCCAATCTTTCTATTCATTTGTGGTAATCTTCACAAGATTTCCATTTATTATTGAAATGCCTTGAAGTGACTGGAAATTAATTGGACCAAAGATTTGCTAATGTATGTTGCATCCTAAAATTTCTATAAATAGCCAAGTGCTGGTGTTACCCCGTATATTGTCAAAGTGTTTTGACAGTATGGCACTCCTCTGTTCCTGTTTGTTCTATTTGCTCCCCTATTCTATCAGCTTTTCTTCCTTTGGAATAGGTGATGTAGGGAAAATTTGAGGATAGTAGCAACATCCATTGTACTGCTGTGATTTCTTCTCTAGTCTCTTATCTCATATGATGGTGGGTCCTAAGAGTGAATTTCCCAGCTCCATTAGTTCCTTATTTGTGTGAGTTGGTAGATTCCCTTCTAGAGTAGAGAAGCTTCTCAGCTTCCTATACCCCTCCCCTACATCTAATTTTCCTAATAGGGCATCAACTCTAGGTGTAGGGAGATTGCCCTCCAAGATGATACAGATAAGGGATAAGAAGAGAGTTGTTGTTGTTCTCTTTGTTTGGCTCCCAGTACTTTTGAGGCTAGCTAGGTGTGGATTGCCCTAGTTTCAGCTCGGTTGAAGTTGCATGATATTGCCCAACTTGGAGGGTGAAATCATACCCATGCAGTGGGACCTAGAAATAGTGAAGGAGATTCTGTCATCCTAGGTTTCCTTTCAATATTGTTCCTTGCACATTTTCTCATCCCTTTGTGTGCAGCTTGGAAAGGTGGAGCAAAAAATGCTCTCATTAAGTACTTTGATGGCATTTGAGGAGTGCCTAGCTCCAACAGCATCTGTCAATGCATCAATCTTCAAAATCCTAGTTCCTTCCCTGCCAAAATAGCTGAACATATAGTTATGAAATAGTTACACCGGCCTCTTCTCGCAACTACATCTTTTGGTTACTGAGAAGTTGTAACTTCTTTTAACTTAAGCTTGAAGCTTGTCTCTCTTATCTTTATAAAAGGGAATTCAGGGCTTGTGAAAAAGCATTGGTGCGAGGTCATAGCTCTAGACTTAGTCTGAAATATGGGATCAATCTAATTAAGGAAGGAACTGTAAATAGTTTGTTTTTTACAATAAATTAGTTGTCCATTTCCTTGTTTTCATTTCTAAGTTTTAAGATGTCCTTATAGATCTGCAAAGACTATGTTATAATTTGCTGAATGGTTTACTTTATAGAACTCTATTGAGTCTTTTGAACATATTGTCTCCTACTTCATGTATATGATTATGTATTTATGAATATATTTGGTTAAGGATCAGGTTTATTCATCATCACAGTCTTTTCTTGTGTTGTATAATTTTCTAGTGGCATTCGCTTGAGTAGTGAAATAATTGGTTGCTAGAGGATATAGAATGTATTATGGGTGTGCATGGATAACTAAATATGGTACATTTCAAGACTAGTAAAGTGTTTTAATGTAAGGCATTACTACATCTTTATAGTAAATTAAGTTTTATTATATCATAGTTCTTTAGATGTTTCTGTGGGTTTCTTGACTCTATGGCCCTTGGATAGGTACTAGTTTGTTCATGAATACTGTACTAGGCTTACATAATTTTAATCATCCTCATCATTATTTTATAGAAAATTAGCGTATTTTTCCTTTCAGCAATAGGTGTTAGAAGTTAAGATTATTTTGCATGAGAAACATAATAAAAGCTTAAGGAATTAGCCCATCTCTTTACTTTATCATAAATTCTGTGAGCAGTCTTAAAGGAACATATCTGTCATTGGAGTAGTGTTATTAGGCAAGTAGTTCATAAACTCCCATCCATTTAAATAGAACATTGTCTTCCTTGATAGGGAAGGAATATCCAAAGAATAGGAGCACCCTCCTTGGTTTAACAGAGCCTAAAATGTAGAGGAAAGAGGGACTGCAACCCCTATTTCTTTTTTGTTGGCCAATCCCTCAAGGTAGGTCAGTTATTAGAGAATGGCTATCCTATAGACCTATGTGCTTTTCCTTGAGATGTGGTTGGGAATTTGAAACAACCAACAGATTGGCAATTCTACTAGGGAGTTGAAGGGAAAATATTGTCAAATCTTGGCCTAGAGTTTCTTGTGAAGGTTTGCCCATTCGAGTCACCAAAAGATTGGCGACTCTACTGGGGAATGAAATAAGAACTATGTCTTATCCTAAAAAAATTATTCCCTTATGTACAATTACCAACATTCTTGAAGCTCATGATCAAAAGGCTTCTGTCTAGTTGAGCCATTCATAGACATATTTGAAAATGAAGGTGAAATCATGTTCTCTCCTAAAGGTCTTAGCTAGATAAATTCCCATGAATATTGAAAAGTCAGAGGTTAGATTATCATGTTCCTTGCAAAAGAAGGATGGCGACTCTACTATGTTCTTTTTATTTAAAGTTATGATAGATACAAAACAAAAGCATCAAGTTTCATATCTCAGAATGTTATATATAACTGTGAAGTAGGATTCAGAAGAAAGTGATCTGTTCCATGTTTTAGTCCCCTATATGCAGAAGTGGTGGCTCTATGAGAAAGGGATCTAGTGATGTAGTCTGGTGTTCTTGAGTTTCCATAAATCCAATTTTGCACTAGTTGTAGAGGTGCTCTTAGGTATTTTACAAGGACGTGAGAAAGATTTCCCTAGAAATTTAAAATATGTATGCTCAACAATCACACTTCTTTTATCAAGGTGAATTTGTCAAGGAAAGGTATAAGGCCATTCATTTCAGTAATATTTATGGGTTTCCATACCATGTACCAAATGAAGTTAGGAGTCAGATAACAAGGTTCAATAATGATAGATTCAAAACAACTAGCAACCATTTGCAAGAATTTTGTGACTTAATGGGAGATTTTAAAATAGATCATGAAGATGTAGTCATGAAATTATTTGTTCAAACTTTTAAAGGAGAAGTTAGAGATTGGTTTGCAAGGTTACCTAATTAGTTTATTCTTTCATGGCAAGATTTAAGGTTTGCTTTTATGGAAAAGTTTGGGGAAAGAATAGATGTACGGTATGTTGATTAAAGAACTAATGTAGATTGAGAAAGAAGACAAGGAATCAATCCCAGCTTTCAATCTAAGATTTGCCAAAACAATGGGGGAAATTCCTGAAGATGTCAGACCTAATGAAGCTATGTGTTTAATCATATATCTAGGTTCATTCAATGAAAAGGATAGTTATCGACTAAGAGATAGAAACCCTACTACTATGATGCAAGCATATTCTTTGGCCATGAAAATAGAAAATAATTTGAAACATAGAAAGATAAAGGGTTGTGAGTTTGTGGAAAATGGTTACAAGAGAAAAAATGATTTTATTTGTCCCCCATTTGTCAAGGAGGGGGTAGATTGGGCAGTTCATTTGGGCCTAATCCAGTACATAAAACTTAGCATATTAAAGGGGATTGGAATTGCAACCAAAACCAAAGAGTTCAAAGCCTATATAAATCTATTGCTCATCCTTCCCCTTATTTTTAGAATAAGAGGAAATCCCCAGAACCTTATAAAGTACCTTATGAGATAACTAATCCCCAGATGCAAAGAGAAATACCAGTTATAGAAGTACCTCTATCTTGTGAATGCATAGCAAGTTGTGAGGATATGACCCCTACTTATGATAATATGTATCTTGTATCAAGTGATAAAATCTCATATCCTAGAGAAAAAGTTTCTCTTGAGTTTTAATGTCAAGAGGAATTGATTCCTACCAACAATGTAGAGAGTAGTGAGCACATAGTAGAGTACTCTCACCAAAGTTGTGATAGCTCTGAGTTAGACATTGATGCAGGCTATCAGGGTAGTGATAATGAAGAGTATGCAAACATAATGCATATAAAGGATAACCCACTTTATGGTGAACCTATGAACTTATCAGTAAGAAGGGATATGGAGTTATATGAATGCATAGATAATCCACTCTTTGAAGTCAATCTAGAAAAGGCTAGTGAGTTCATATCAATCAAACACACAAGAATATATGGGGGAACAAAAGCTTCATTAATAAATCAGGACCCCAGTCTTTATCCAAATGATGCTTCCAAAACCCATATTCACCAGCAAAGTGAATGGAAAATTCAAGAGAAGGAAAGTAAAGACAGAGTGTCAAATCTTGAGAAAGAAACTAAGTATGATTTTTTTGATTTTGATACTGACTCAGTAAAAATTGAGGATTCCCTCATCACCAATTATGAAATATATTATGAACACTTTTATTTTCTAGATATATGCAAAAGGCAAGAGTCAGATGAAAATAATTATCTCAAGTGGTTTGATATAATTGAAACAAATACTTTCTTTTTGACAGTATATTTCAAAAATCTATGGTTCAGAGTAGAGGGAGAAAGTTTGAAGGCAATATCTATCCTCAAGGTTATCCAAATGTTTATAACAGAAGAGGATTAAATCTCAATGTTATTCTCATAAGCAACTTGATGAAGTCACTAGAGAACAAAATGTTTGATAGAGGCAAGTTTTGCTTCCTCTTTACATAATGGCCTAGGTCTATTATGTGTTTGGTCTGCTCCTCTAGAGTTCTTCTATGATGTCAGTCTGTTCAGGATGAACAGACATCCCCAATTAGAGCCACTGTTGGAACCATGTCAGAATTTTTTATAAGTTCTTGTGTTTTTCCTTAGGCTTATGTCATTAGGTTGATGGATTTCCATACTTAGGGTTCTTTCCAAATTTGAGGAAACACTAAAAACCTAAGCCCCCATGCCAAAGGACAATGTAAGGATCAAAATCGTTATATTTCTTCAGTAACTGCCTATCTCCCATTGCCTATATTTTAAATCACTCCCGATGTCCCCTTTGAAACATTGTCTAACTAGCCCCTCGCTAAGTAATTACCTTTTCTAGCCTGTGCCCTGAAAAATATTTATTTTTAGATGCCAAGGTCATATCCTACTAACTATTTTTGATAGGTGGCAGTGTGTGGTTTTATTTCCACCATTCCGCCAACAGTGAAATATTGACAAAATTAGCACCTGCAGAATTGTAGAAAGAGTGATAGATGGATGGTGACTCTTGAGGTGGGCCAGTGGTGGGCCCAAAATAGTTGCAAAATGGTTTCTTTATATTTCTGTCATTCCTCCATGCTTCACCAAGAGGACCTTCTGATTGCCTACAGAATTACGGAATAACGTGCCAGCTCATAAAAACCATTTCTGGTTTTCACAGGGGCAATGGTGGTGGGTCCTGTCCGGAGTAAAAGGCAGTTTTAAATGTTTTTGCCTTTCTGCCAAGCATTATTCACAGCCCCAGATAGTATTTGTAGAATGGCAAAAAACTTGACATGTGGCATTCTGAAAGGATGGGACTTATCCATTAAATGACAGGAGTATAACGTGTCATTATCCTATGGACATGGCCACTTGTTGGGGAGTTGTCATGAATTACATACAGTTGATCCAATGGTTGTCTGCTATTTTGCCAAGATCGTATCTCTGATCGTACCCTTCACCTGCGGAACTGCAGAATATGGTCTTAAATATACTGTAGGTGAGATATTTTCTTAGGATCGTGGTTGGGAGAGCTATATATGTGGCAAGTCATCATCAAGCATTATTATCCTACCTCATAAAGGACCAGATCAGGGCCGTTCAAACGAAGCCATCTAGGATTAAGATCAATGGCCAGAATTTAAAAGTGTGACAGGGAGATATGTTGGCGTTGATTTGATAATGTTTCATTACAAGCATTAACTGCTCAGGCATGTTTAGAGTCTCCATCGCTACCACCCCAAAAGGAATTTATTAATAGAAAGATTTGGCTTATGCACGCTTGACCTTTGGAAATCCACGCTTCTACCTAGATTGACATTTCATCTGATGTGATAAAATTTGACATAATGACAGTGCTAAATTGAGGAAACCAAGACAACTGACCTAGCATGATTCAGTGTAAGAAGTGATGTTACTAGTTATTCAGAATTATGAAATCCAATCATTCTATTCATTTGTGGTAATCTTCATAGGATTTCTATTTATGACTGAAATGTCTTGAAATGACTGGAAATTAATTAGACCAAAGATGCGCCAATGTATGCTACATCCTGAAATTTCTATAAATAAACAAGTGCTGATGTTACCCTATATACTATTCAAAGTGTTCTGACAGTACGGCACTCCTCTATTCCTATGTGTTATGTTTGCTCCGGGCTGTTCTATCAGGATTTCTTCCTTTGGGATAGGTGGTGCAGGCAAAATTTGTGGATAGTAATAGCATCCATTGTACCTCTGTGATTTCTTCTTTGGTCTCTTATCTCATTTGATGGTGGGTCCTGAGGGTGAATTTCCCAGCTCCAGTAGTTCCTTATTTCTGTGAGTTGGTAGATTCCCTTCTAGAGTAGACAAGCTTCTCAGCTTCCTCTACCCCTCCCCTACATCTAATTTTCCTAACAGGGCATCAACTCTAGGTGTAGGGAGACTGCCCACCAGGATGATACAGATAAGGGATAAGAGGAGAATTGTCGCTGTTGTTGTTGTTCTCTTGGCTTGGCTCCTAGTACTTTTGAGGCTAGCTAGGTGTGGATTCGCCTAGTTTCAGCTCGGTTGAAGCTGCATGATAATTCCTGACTTGGAGGGTGAAATCACACTTGTGCAGTGGGACCTAGAAATAGTGAAGGATATTCTATCATCCTGGGTTTCCTTTCAATATTATTCCTTGCACTTTTTCTCATCCCTTGGTGTGTGGCTTAGAAAGGCAGAGCAGCAAATGCTCTCATTAAGTACTTTGATGGCATTTGATGAGTGCTGGCTCCAACAACATCTAACAATGCATCAATCATCAAAAGCCTGGTTCCTTCCCCAACAAAATAGCTAAACATATACTTGTGAAGTGGTTACACCAGCCTCTTCTCACAACTACATCTTTTGGTTACTGAGAAGTTGTAACTTCTTTGAACTTAAGCCTAAAGCTTGTCTGCTCCCTTATCTTTATAAAAGGGAATTTAGGGCTTGTGAAAAAGCATTGGTTCGATGTCATAGCTCCATACTTAGTCTGAAATATGAGATCAATCTGATTACGGAAGGAATTGTAAAGAGTTTGTTTTATGCAATAAATCGGTTGTCCATTTCCAAGTTTTCATTTCTGATTTTTAAGATGTCCTTATAGATCTACAAAGACTATGTTATAATTTGCTAAATGGTTTATTTTACAGGACTCTATAGAGTCTTCAGAACATACTGTCTCCTACTTCATGTATACGATTCTGTATTTATGAATATATTTGGTTAAGGATCAGGTTTATTCATCATCACAGTCTTTTCCTATGTTGTATATTTTTCTAGTGGCATTTGCTTGAGTAGTGAAATAATTGGCTACTAAAGGATATAGAATGTATTGTGGGTGTGCAGGGATAACTAAGTATGGTACATTTCAAGACTAGTAAAGTGTTTTAATGTAAGGCATTACTGCATCTTTACAGTAAATTAAGTTTTATTATATCACAGTTCTTTGGATCCTTCTGTGGGTTTCTTTACTCTATGGTCCTTGGATAGGCACTGGTCTATTCATGAATATTGTACTAGGCTTACATCCTTTTAATCATCCTCATCATTATTTTATAGAAAATCAGCATATTTTCCCTTTCAGCAATAGGTGTTAGAAGTTAAGATTATTTTGCATGTTCCTCTGCAAAGAAACAAAATACAAGCTTAAGGAATTAGCCCATCTCTTTACTTGATCAAACATTCTTTGAGCAGTCTTAAAGGAACATATCTGTCATTGGAGCAGTGTTAGTAGGCAAGTAGTTCATAAACCCCCATCTATTTAAATAGAACACTGTCTTCCCCGATAGGGAAGGAATATCCAAAGAATAGGAGCACCCTCCTTGGTTTAACAGAGCCTAAAGTGTAGAGGAAAGAGGGACTGAAAACCCCTGTTTCCTGTTCGTTGGCGAATCCCTCAAGGCAGGTTAGTTATTAGAGAATGGCTATCCTATAGACCTGTGTGCTTTTCCTTGAGATGTGGTTGGGAATTTAAAACAACCAACAGTGTCGATCCAAAGGTTTTGAGGTTGTGTGGAGTTGAGTTATGTACGGAGAAGAATTATGGGAGTAATTATAGGTTATGTCGACCTATCTTAATGTGCTACACGCTTTGGTTCTCTCTGCAAAGCATATAGGGTTGAGTTTTAAGCCGACAGGTCAAGAGGTCACATGGTACATCTATTATGCTAACCTATTTGATGTTTTGCTTCATTGTGGTATATAAACAAGATTGATTTATTGTGTGGAGTGTATGAGAGGTGAGACAACTAAGTATGTGTATGCAAAACCTGATGTAGAGAAGAGAAAGATAAGATTATAGTGAAGATAAAGTGTGTTAAGTCAGTATTATGAGCTTCAGTGGAATTGTACCTTTAGCATAAGTCAGATGCATTTTTAACAATTCTTACTTGGCTTTGAGCCACCCTTTCTTCTATTTGTTAGGTCTCAAAAATGCAGGTCGTTAACCCTAAAAGGGTGCCAGGCTCTCTTGACATTTTTGGCTAACTGACACGGGGTAGATATGGCTAAACCCCCTTCACTTCAAGCTCTGCCAGACCTAGGCGGGTAAACCTCTAATTAATAAAGCAGATAAAGAGATGATTACTACTTTAATTAGAATTAATCTAACTATTTATAATGGCACAAATTATAAAATAGATAAAAAAGATAGCAATTTAATTCTAAAAATAATCTAAATTGAAAAGCTAAAACAATAATGCAATCTAACTAAGTAAATCTAAAATGAATTTGTATAAGTGAAAATGAAAATACTAGACTAGTGCCTTGTTAAATATAGAGTCAATATGATCGTGAAATAAATGACTGTTTGTTTGGTAAGAACTCAAACTATCTAGCATAAAAAATAGGTATGTAACTTGTACAACCCTGCAAGGAAATAGTTAGTATTCCATACTTACATATATCCAATTGATAAAATATTACCTGTGTTCCTCTAAAAGGATTTAATCCCTGCTTGAAGGTACCTATTAGAGTAATACTGCAATTGTAACAATTTTATCAAAAAAATGGAGACATAATACAAACCCTAACTATATGACTCTTCTTACAGATCCATGACAATGTCTTCTAAGTTACTGTGATAGATTTAAAGGATTTAATTCTGAAAATAGAAACCAATTAATCTTATCACACTATAACAGCAAATGTGTATAGACAACTTGAAGGTATACTTGATAACTCAAATTGAATAACAGAGAAAACTTTGAAAGGAGACAGTCATATAATTGAATATATTTAACAGATAATTGATACCAAAATCTTGCAGTCACTACTTCATGCTTACAAACTTGACTTCATCAGAGAATGCTTGCACATGATCTATCAAAAATAAAATATATTAAAAATGAACTAGCATTGCTGTTCAAATCCAATCTATAGTATCCCCTGTTCTATTTTGTAATCTCCTCCTATTCTATCTAGCTTCTAATAATTTTCTCTAGTCTTAGTCATCTCTAATAAAGAGTGGCATACAAGCTTCAGACCAGTTACAACAGTTGTGGCGGTTGATAACCGAACAACAATATTTGTCTTAATAAACAAGTTCAGGAAAAATTAATACTCATCTTAATCATCAGATGGATAACCATTTCAGGATCAAACAAGGATCTTCAACTGCAATTCTGCTTAATATGTTTCGAGGGATTCTTTATTACTTCTAAAAAATCCAGATAAAACACAAATTAATGTCTGATCAAACAATCCAAATAAATGTATTTAAACAAATTTATTTACTTAAGTAATTACTTCCCTTATTGATATTTTATTCAGTTCCTCGAGATCCTTACATGGGTGTTTTATAGTTTGATCCCCGCTGTGTATATCCTGCAAAAAGCCATACTTCAAACATCAGAGGAATAAATTAACCATTCAGATTTAAATGTCATTTTTAGGGTTTTTATATTTTGCATCAGCAAGACCTTTCGCAACATGTCCCCGACATCATTGTGACTATTGTGTCGGTGAAACTAGCAGGCTTTATGCCGATTCACCTCTTTCACCTACATTTCTTTGTATGCTTGGTGAGGCTCTTTTAACAACTTCATTGATTAGTATAGCTTATACCATCAGGGTGATCTTTAAAACTTACTCCAATCACATGTATCAGTCTAATATAAATTTGTCGGTGAGAGTATAAGATCGGCATGTTGTGAAGATTCTGTCCCAACTAACCTACTCTTATTGATATTAACAAGCAGTATGTACTTATGTGTTGGCAAGAGACACATTGGGGCTTCATGATTGTTGTCATTGATGGCAACAAAGTTTATCCCACACATCCGCAGGATATAGTATGCCTATACCGAAAGTCAAATTGAAGAGTGTTGTGGTCTGATAAGCAAGAATAGACTGTTGTGGTAAGGTCCGACAGACAAGTCCAGATCTCTAAGAGGAAGTATCTTTGGAAAGTATGGACTTGGGGAAGTCAAGAGGAATGCCTTGACTGGTAGATTCCAGGATTTGAGCCTCCAGTGACGAAAGAGTGAAGAGACACTAGCATTCAAGTATTGGGGTCCTATTTGGCAGAGTAGATAGAGGGAGAACTGACTGGCAGAGCATCAGACACTATTCCAGATGAGATATTGATGGTGATCAAGATTATTAAGGTATCATTCAAGATTGGCCAACATGTTAGATGACTTCTATAAGTATCTTTTTGATCTATATCACTTGGTAAGCAAGGATTCAGCTGACAGACTAAAGATTGGCAAATACTGACTATTCTGGATGTCAACTAAGAAGAGGATGAAATCCTTTGTGCGGATATATATATACCAAATGGATTTCGATGAGAAGTGTGTGTTGTGTGTTGTGGTGTGTGAAGAAAAGTAGAAGAGAAGAAAGAAAGCAGTAAGGAAGGTTCGGTATGTGAAAGGACAACAGCACAAAAGAAGAGGAAGGATGAAGTGTAGCAGATCATTTTACTGAGCCTAACAGGAACTAAACTCCAGCATGTGTGGATGCTTCTCATCAGTTCAAGTATCTTATTATTCTTCTTACAACTTGTAGACAGTGAGTCTCTTGTGAGCAATGTGCTCGGGCAATGAGCCCTAATTGGCAAGTGCCATTTTGTATTTGTATTCTTCTAACAAAGAATACAATCTTGGGTTAAGTACCCCGTGGTTTTCTCCTTTAACAGGGTTTCCACGTAAAAAATATTGTGTCATGTGTATTCCCATTTCATGGTTATGTTTGCTTATTTAATTTGATGCTGCATTAATTATTAAGAAAGTTCAGAAAGCTAAAATAATTAAGATAACTGATTCACCCCCCCTCTCAATTATCAACAATTGGTATCAGAGCTAAGTTCCTCCAAACAGAACCTAATAGCTTGAGGAAGATCTCGGAATCAAAATGGATGTGTATGGTATGAGGGAGCAACTTCAATCTGCCCTAGATGATCTTGAGCAATCTAATTCTAAAGTCAATGAATTGAAGGAAAGACTCAAACAGGCTGATGATTTCATAAATGAACTAAAAGGGAAACTAAGTCTCTCTATGAAAAAGAGAAAGGAACTACTTCAGCAATTGGCAAGTCAAGGTGAAGCAAATGATACAAATGGAGATCTTAAGGAGAAAACCAAGTTATGTGAAAAATTATTAAAAGAGATCATCATGGTAAGACATGAAATGGAATCAGGAGTCATGAAATTTACCCAAGAAATTGAAGAGAAAAGAAAAACTGAAGATGATTTAAAACAATCTCTCAAGGAGAAATCAGAAGACTGCCACAAGATGGATAGAATAATCAGACATCTTGAATCCGATCTTGAAGATGCTAAAGATAATGAAGAAAAACTAGAAGATCAAATTAACTCTCTTAAAAGGGATCTTCATACAACAAATGAATACAAAGAGAAATTCAAGATAAGTTCTGCTCAACTTGAAGTTCTTCTTGAAAGCCAAAAGAGGGTAGATGACAAGCATGGCTTGGGATATGAGAAAGGTGAGAGCTCCAGATCTGGTCAGAAGAAGTTTGAATCAGAAAATCCAAGAAATAGGCCTAGAAGACCTCCTGTAAGGCAACCTAATGCTCAAAGATATCCATCCTTCAATGGATACTGCCACAACTGTAATAACTTTGGTCACAAATCTAATCAGTGCAGAAGGAGAATGAATCAGACTAACACATCCTTCTCTAGACAATGTTTTAACTGCAAAAGGTATGGTCACAAATCTCATGAATGTAGAATTATGCAAATGAATAATTCATTCAATGGTAGATGCTTTGCATGCAATAGAATGGGTCATATGGCTAATCAATGTAGATCAAGAGGACATCAATCAAATATGCAAAGAAATGTTGTTTGCCACAATTGCAATAGATCCGATCATATTGCCAAATTCTGTAGAAGCAAGAATCGGGACAAAAGAGGCCCAGTACATCATAATCAGAATCAAGACAAGGGAAAAGAAAAAGTGAATGTAGATGAAGTCAAAAGTGAGATGAACAAGATTTGGGTGAAGAGAAGTACAGAAAATGTAGGGGATGGATCCGCACCAGAATTTGGTGTTGATATTCCTTCCAGAAATTAAAAGGTGAGCTTTGGCTTAGGGGGAGACACAAAGAAAAATATTTACCCCCAGCCAGTTAATTGGTGTCGGAACTGGCACAAGGAGATTTGCGGATTAAAGGGTTCACAAAGGGACATCTAAATAAAGTTTGGTTAAGAGATGAAAGATCTGCAATAAGTTTTGAACAGGTTGAAGACTAATCCAATTCATCAATCATCTAGTGAGTAGTAGGTTTTTCACAGTTAAATCTGACATAATTCAAACTATGGAGTCTTGATCTACGGATAGATCAAATGATTAAGGAAAGCAAGATAGATTATCACTATTCTCCAAGAATAACTCTAAGTATATCTCAGTGATCTGGAAAAGATCTGGCTCAGAATAAGATGAATAAGGCAACTGGAATGACTTAGGTTGCGCATTTATTGCAGTATGAAATTAGGGCTTTCCTAGAAATAAAAGTGTTCATTCGCCCATCACTTGCACATTTACACTCAAAGAGAAGAAGAAAAGAGTTCTGCAAACAAGTTTTCTTCATCTCTCTCAAGGATCAACCGTAGAATTCAAATCAATCAGCGATATTTTCAGCTCACTCCATAAACCCTAAAGGCGTAAGAGGTATTTTCCATTCTTGAAATTTATTTCTAAATCCTTTGTAAGATGGGTACACCAAATGTTGTAAAGATTTCTGATAGGCCATGCCCTAAATTTAAAAAGAATCCCTACAAATCCTTAGAAGTGGATCCTTTGGGAGCATTCTCTAGTATTCCGCACAAGGTTTTACATGTAGAAGATATTAGGGCATATATTCATGTGAGCATTAAAGAATTTGGGGAATCAAAGATGACAGATATTTACCACAAATAGTTGTTAGATGATTCCTTTGAACTCAAACCTCAGTACAAGGCCATCCGGGATAAGCATTTTGTACAATGCATCCATTTCCCCTGTTTTTCAAAAAATGAATGGGTCTGGTATGTCTTGAGCAGGGTGCATGATAACTTCATGTGGTTGAATGGACCATTCAAGATCACAAAAGATGCCATTAGGGTAGTTACTAGATTGCACTCATCCGGTGGGTTACCTACTCTCAAATCTGTCAAGAATCAAACTGTGAGTGAAGCTATAGGATCGAAATTTGATAAAAGAGCAATGAAAATTGAGGATATTACTGATTTGGATATCAAATTTGCATCAATGATAATTGGGTATAAGATATATCACTCCAGCAGTGAAAACTCAGTATCCAAAACTATTGTATACACTGCTTATGAAATGTTGAGAAAGAATGCAGATTATGATCTTTGTGAACTCCTTTTAAATCAACTGATGGAAAACCTACAAAAGATCAAGAAGGACAAGAAGAATTCCTTCAAGTATAGTGGGTTGATACTGTGTTTGTTCTTCTACTTCATGAATGAGCTTCCCGGATCCAGTGGCTGGGTATGGTAGAATGATAGACCAGTAGCCATTCAAATCAGAGATTACATACATGGGCTTGGTGATGCCAAGGCACATAATACAGCTCTTTGGGGCTATTTCAAGAATTTTCAGAGCATGATGCAAGTAAGAGAGAGAATCCCCCAATCTTTAGTTGAAAAATATAAAGATACAATATGCTTTATGGTAGAAACTGATCAGTGCCTAATGGAGGCAGTAGAACCAAGAATAGTATGGATCATGCCTATGGGGTATGAAGTGGATAAGAAAATTGTAGAGCTGCATGTTCAACACATGCTAAGTCAGCCAAAGGATCCTAAGGCAGAAAGGTTTGGAACCTTTGAAGAGTTGAGTGTGAAAATCCATGTGGAGCTAAGACAACCAGAAATAAAAAGAAAAGTGAGGAGGGAAGTTAAAGAGTTTGCCAAGAAGCATGGAATTTCAAAAGAGACTCTTGATGCAAATAGAGAAAAGATAGAAAGGGCAGAGAAAGAGAAAGAAAAAGCAGAGAAAGAAGGTGCTCCAGTGGAAGTCCCCTCATGGACCAAATCCTCCAAGACCTCTGCACCTACCACTACTAAGAGCTCAAAGGCATCAAAACCAGAAGCAAAATCATCTGATAAAGGAGAAAAGAGAACTAAGAACAAGGCTACAAGATTGTATGCTAGTCAAAAGGATGATGAAGAGACTGAATCTGATGAAGAAATCAAGAAGATGAAGAGAAAGAAGAAAGTATCCAGTGAAACCAAGGAGGTAGAGATAGAAGAGTTTGTTGAAAAACCTACTCTGTCATTAGATGATGTGGTTAAAGTAGTTATTGTGGATGAGAACCTATAACCAATAACAGAATTCTATGATGCATATAATGATGCAGATAAAAAGATCTTGGAGGATGCCACAGTCAAATACTTGAACATATACAATAAAGCTTTTATTGAAATAATTTCTGTAATTCCTAAAAGTTTAGAGAAGGAACTTGATATGAGAAAAGAAAATGCCAAGGCTAAGGACTTAGAGATTAGAGATCAGATAGCTATCCAGCTCTATCCCTCAATTACTCCAAAACAAATGGATATGATCTTCAAAGATTGCAAGGATGAGTTTCGGAGTAAGGCTAGAATGAATCAGCTCATGCTTGGAGAAACTGATAAGGTGGCAAAAGAGACAGGAAATCCTCTGGAATGCATATAAAAGATTCAATATTCCTGTTGTAGAGGATTTAGGTGATGATCCCTTGGGAATAGATGACAAAGAAGAATTCACTAAGAAAATGTCAAAAGAGGCAAAGGAGATAGGTGAAGAAAAGGAAGCAAATATATCTCATCCGGTTTCCCCTGCAGATTCTGGATCTAAAGAAGAAGAAAGAGTAACTAGTCAAGAAGCAGAGGAGAAGCAAAAAGAAGATGTCAGTGGTAAGGCTGCAGAAGGGGATAAAACCCTGTCACCGACAAGAGACATAGCAGAAGTAGTAGAAGAATTCTTAACCAAGGAGATGATGGAATTTGATGAACTGGAACTTCTTCAAGGACCGCTCAATTTTGACTCCCTCTCCCCAGTTCAAACCATAAAGCTAGCATCCTTCACTTTGGCAAAAGCAAAAGAAAAAATCCTAAAGTCTCACATGGAGGATTGCAAGATCATAGACATTGCATCTGGTGTACTAGAAAAGATCATGCCATCTTTTCAGAAGGATCCCTCAGCCTCCTCATCCAGTAATCTCAAATCTCTAGTAAATAGTGTTAGCACACATTTTGATTCATTAGAGAAGTTAGCAGAAGATAAGGTCCAGAAAGAGTTTTTGGCAAAAAGATTATCAGAAGTACAAGGGTCAATAACCAATGATAGGAGAGTTATGAATATTGGGTTAAAAAACTTAGAAAATGCTCTCAAAGATGGCGGTGATATTTACAAATTTTGCTTATCCTGGCCTAAAGTGACCAAGGACATTGAGAAGAAGGTAAAAGAGCAAGAGGACAAACTATTAAGCTGATCTCAAAGTTTTGATCCTCTATCCTCCTCCATAGTAAATCAAGAATGTCAGACTATTGCAGTCATAAATGAAATGAAGAAGCTTGAGAAGGAGAAGAAAAAAAGAATAAGTAGATTGAATGAACTTAGAAGAATAATTATCCCTAAGTTAGAGGCCATGCATGAGGCCCTAAATGATGCTCAAACCATAGACTGGACCAGTGATCCGACAAATTTGAAGAGGGCAGAAGCTTTTGCATTCCTATTAAGTGGTCATATCTCAATTTTGGACAGAATGAAGCAAAGTTGGGTGACAGAAGTTGTACAGTTGAAAACAACTTTTGCAGACATACTATAGTAAATGTAAGTATAACTTGTTTATATACTTATGCAGCTAAGTATAGTTGAGTTTTTGGAATTTTGGTACGCGGATCCTACCCTTTGCCATTGATGTCAAAGGGGGAGTGAGGAACAGTGGAAAATGTGGAATCCAGCTAAGGGGGAGCTCCGAAAAAATGTACATTAGAAGAGAGCATCAACCAAGGGGGAGTATAGTATAACACTTAGTCATTTTGCACTAAGTGTTGCCATCAATGCCAAAGGGGGAGATTGTTGGCAAGAGACACATTGGGGCTTCATGATAGTTGTCATTGATGGCAACAAAGTTTATCCCACACATTCGCAGGACATAGTATGCCTATACTGAAAGTCAGATTGAAGAGTGTTGTGGTCTGGTAAGCAAGAACAAAGTGTTGTGGCAAGGTTTGACAGACAGGTCCGGATCTCTAAGAGGAAGTATCTTTGGAAAGTGTGGACTTGGGGAAGTCAAGAGGAATACCTTGACCGGTAGATTCCAAGATTTGAGCCTCCGGTGATGAAAGAGTGAAGAGACACAAGCATTTAAGTATTGGGGTCCTATTTGGCAGAGCAGACAGAGGGAGAACTGACCAGCAGAGCATCAGACACTATTCCGGATGAGATGTTGATGGTGATCAAGATTATTAAGGTATCATTCAAGATTGGCCAACATGTTAGATGACTTCTATAAGTATCTTTTTGATCTATATCACTTGGTAAGCAAGGATTCAGCTGACAGACTAAAGATTGGCAAATACTGACTATTCTGGATGTCAACTAAGAAGAGGATGAAATCCTTTGTGCGGATATATATATACCAAATGGATTTCGATGAGAAGTGTGTGTTGTGTGTTGTGGTGTGCGAAGAAAAGTAGAAGAATACAATCTTGGGTTAAGTACCCCGTGGTTTTCTCCTTTAACAGGGTTTCCACGTAAAAAATATTGTGTCATGTGTATTCCCATTTCATGGTTATGTTTGCTTATTTAATTTGATGCTGCATTAATTATTAGGAAAGTTCAGAAAGCTAAAATAATTAAGATAACTGATTCACCCCCCTCTCAATTATCAACATTATGAACTCGACGAACCGATGAACTCTTTGAACCAATGAACCATTTAAACCAATGAACCACTTGAACCAATGAACCACTTGAACCAATGAACCATTTGAACCAATGAACCACTTGAACCAATGAACCACTCGAACCAATGAACCACTCGAACCAATGAACCATTTGAACCAATGAACCACTCGAACCAATGAACCATTTGAACCAATGAACCACTCGAACCAATGAACCATTTGAACCAATGAACCCATTGAACCAATGAACCATTTGAACCAATGAACCACTCAAACCAATGAACCACTTGAACCAATGAACCATTTGAACCAATGAACCACTTGAACCAATGAACCATTTGAACCAATGAACTATTTGAACTAATGAACCGATTGAACCTGTGAACTGTTTGAACCAATGAACTAATGAACCCATGATCTGTTTGAACCAATGAACCAATTGAACTAATGAACTGTTTGAACTAATGAACTAATTTAACCAATGAACTGTTTGAACTAATGAACCGATTGAACCTGTAAACTGTTTGAACTAATGAACTGATTGAACCCGTGAACTGATTGAACCCGTGAACTGATTGAACTAATGAACCGATTTAACCAATGAACTGTTTGAAGTAATGAACCAATTGAACCCATGAATTGTTTGAAATAATGAACCGATTTAACCAATGAACCCTTCAAACCAATGTGAAAGTTCAAGCTCAGAGGTTCAATAATGACAATTTCTTTATACATGAAGGTAAAACCAAAAGACTTAAATGGACATACTAATTAATAGACAGGAATGGAATGACGACGCCTACCCAAGAGAGAATTATGAGGGTAAAACAAGGGCAACAATTTCACAAATGGATCTCGAAGTGCATACAAGGTGAGGATTTTTTGAAAAATTTGATTTAACATATCTAGTTCCAACATAGGCTCTGTCTGAGGATGTATGCCCCTTGTGGGTATAGCAAGATCCCAGATTTCTACAGGAATAGACCGGTGCCTTCTTCATTTTATGATGGGTGAACTATGAAGGGTGAAGATCCCAAGTTATTGCTTTATGAAAAGTTTTTATTTATTTATAAGAGCGATCTTTAAGAAAGTTATTTAACTCTTCTAAACTACCGTGCATGGAAAAAACCATTTGGAGAATTTAACCAGAATTGTCCATGCACTGGCAATTCTTTTCTCTCGGGTTCCTTTTAAGAGAAAAAATGTTTCAAAAATTGCCCATGTAATGGCAGTTCTTGCTCCTCACCAGACATGTTCTGTACATGATATGAATCCTCTCCTACCTTACCATTGATGACAAAAGGTCCAATCCATAGGGCATCAAATTTTCCATGCTTCCATTTTTCTTGATTTCTGGCATTCCAAATAAGCACTATGTCACCTACCTCAAATTTTCTGACTTTAGCCTTTTTATCATATAGGTATTTCATTTGCATCTGCATTTTTTTATTTTGTTGCATTGCTTGTTCCCTCATTTCGTTTAATTCCATTAACTATTCTAGCCTTTCCTCCATCGGTTCTGGGACATCCCAATCCTCTTGGAGGATAAACTTACACACTGGCAGTAAGTTGTGTATTGGGAGTCTGGCATGAGCTCCATATACTAATTCAAATGGTGATTTGCCAATTGCTTTCTTTATTGTGATCCTATCAGCCCATAATGCCAGTCTCAACTTAGAGTCCTAGGCTTTCTTGTTATTATCCAGCATTCTTTTTATAATCTTCAGGATACTTTTATTGTTGGACTCAGCTTGTCCATTACCTTGTGGGTGGTAGGGAGAAGAATATGAGATTGTAATACCATAAGATTTACAAATTTTTTTAAACTCATCCAATCTAAAACACATTCCATTGTCAGTTATGAGCCTCAAAGGTACCCCAAATCTAGTTAAAATGTTTTCCAATAGGAAGTTGATCACAACCTTGCTGGTTGCTTGTTTAGTGGGCACTGCTTCTACCCATTTAGTGAAATTGTCAGTGGCTAATAATATCCATTTATGACCACCACTTGATTTCTCCATAATATCTCCTATAAGGTCAATTCCCCATTGGTGAAACGGGGCATCAACTTGCATAGGTCTCAAGGGTAATGCCCCTTGGTACTTTAGCTTTCCTAAGAATCTCTGATAGGCCTCACACTTCCTAGTAAAATTGTATCCATCATTGAAAACCTTGGGCCAATAGTATCCAGCCCTTAATATCTTGTGTGCTATGGTTTTAGCTGAGAAATGACCACCACAGACTCCCTGATGCATCTCTTGTAAGGCAGAGTTTGCTTGTTCTTCATCTAGACAAAACAGTAAGACACCATCATTATTTTTCCAAAAAAGATCTCCTTCTATAAGCACATATTTAGAAGCATGTAATTTTAGAGTCCTTTTCATATTATCATCAAATCTGTTAGGGCATTTCATGTGCTTGAGGTAATATACTATGTCAGTATACCAAGGAGTTTTTTCAATACTTGTTATCATTTCCTCTTCGTTTTCAATATTACATACTTGGGCAGCCTCAAGATTTGTTTCAATCATTAATTTTGCTAGCCCTTGTCCCCTTACTAGCTTTGTGATTTGAATTTCTATATCAAATTCCTGAAGTCGATTTATCCATCTACATCTCTTCCTAGTTACTTCGCTCTGCATGAACACATCTTTGACTGTTGCATTTGGTACATAAGCTATCTCTTTAGCCCCAACCAGGTAAGGTCTAAATGCCTTGATAGCTTTCACCAATGCATAAGCTTGTTTCTCTGTAATATCATAGTTAAGGTCCGCATGTTGGAGTGATTTACTAAAAAAAGAAACAAGCTGCTCATAACCCTCATTATTCTTTTGTAACATAACTACTGCTACTGTATGAAAAGATGCAAAAGAAAAAATCTGGAAAGGTTTACTAAAATTAGGAGACTTTAGCAATATAGCTTCTTTAATTACTCTTTTTATGGATGCAAAAGATTCTATGCATTCATCTGTCCAATTAACCTTTGCATTTTTCTTCAACATTGTAGATATAGGGTTAATTATTTCTGCAAAGTTTAGTATAAACCTTCTCACAAAGTTTATTTGTCCAAAGAATGATTGTATAGCCTTGACTATTTTTTGAATAAGAACTTTGTCTATTGCCTCTATTCTCTTGGGATCAATCCTAACTCCATCTTTGGATACTATGTGCCCAAGTAATTTCCCTTTTGTGACTGCAAATTTACATTTCTTGGGGTTCAAGGAAACACCATATTCTAATGCTCTAATAAATATCTTCTCAAGGTGATTCACATGATCCTCAGCCTTTTTTTAGTATGCAGTAAGGTCATCCTAGTATACAACCATGATATCATTTATTAGACCTACAAAAGCAGAGTCCATTGCCCTCTGGAATGTGGCTTCAGTATTTGAAAGGCCAAATGGCATTCTTACGTATACATAAGTTCCCCATGGGGTTGCAAACGTTGTTTTGTATTGTTTAGATTCTTTAACCTTTACTTGATTGTATCTGGAGAAACCATCCATCATGGATAATAACTCACAACGAGTAACTCTCTGCAACAAATTTTCCATGTTAGGCAATGGATAATTATCTTTGAGGGAAGATATGTTTAAGTTTCTAAAGTCAACACAAAGTCTAATATCCCCATTCTTCTTCCTAACAGGAACTAAATTTGAGACCCATGATGAATGCCTAATAGGTTTAATTATGCCATCTTCCCTAAGTTTTATAAGTTCCTCATACATCTTTGGTTCTAACATCGGGTTGATGGGTCTCTGCTTTTGTCTATAAGGCTTAGCATCTGGCTTCAGTGGGATTTCGTGTTGGAACAAATCTTCCCTATATGCTTTAAGGTCATCATAGGACTAGGCAAATACATGTTTATATTTTCTCAATAATGTAATTAACATGCTTCTGATTGCAGGGGTTATTTTCTTTCCAATGTAGACCTTTTTAGGTGACAATTCAGTTCCCAAATTTATTTCTTCCACATCATCCTCCTTTATTGTCACTTCTTTGGAAATGGATCGATCATTCGCATCAAAAACTCTCTCTAATGCTACTAAACCCTTTGGAATTTTATTGGTTTTAAGTTGAACAATTTCTTTGCCAAATAAAGTCTCTTTGCCATCAATCTTCTCAACAAAAGCGTTAAGATCAATCTCTTGATTCTCATACTGATCTATACAGTGCAAAAATTTAAGTAAATCAACATCACTATCAAAAACCTGCCAGTTGTATATGTTGTCTGGGATAGTTGGTCTAGTTTTGAGCTCGACTTCTGAAATACCTGTCAAGGTAATGTCATCCCTCTTCAAAGCTATGTTTGCAAGGAAGTCAGCCATTATATTTTTTGACCTATCTATCCAACTTATTGAAAAAGCATCAAACAATTCTATATCATCTAGAACTGCATTTCTATATTGTTTCAGTCTTTTGTTTTTTGAGGAATATTTACCCTTGACTTGTGAAATAATCAATTCAGAATCTCCATACACTGATAACAATTTGATTTTGTGTTTTCTAGCGATGTTTAGCCCAATTAAAAGTGCTTCATATTCAGCTACGTTATTTGTGCACTCAAAATTCAAAGAAAAAGAATATTTGAATGTTTTTTCCTGATGGTGATATAAACAACACCCCGGCTCCATTTCCTGCCTTACTACACGCGCCATCGAAATACATGGTCCATACTTCATTTTCATCCATTTTGGCTTCATAGTAAATTGGGTCTGTATTATGCAATTTAGACTGTTCTTCCACCCTGAATGTACTAAAGTCTGTGTCACAGAAACAAGTCATTTGATTTGGATTAATTTTCTCTATAATGTCTTCATACCTTGGCTCCCTATATAGTTTACCTGCCTATGTTCCCAATGGGATAGTAGTATAAGATAAATCTAATTGTACACTTCCCCCTACCATGGCAGTCCATTGTCTAGATAACAACATTCCATAGTTAGGTGGGATATCTACCACAGTGATGTCAATTTTATAAGAGGCTTCAGGATGAGATACTAATTTTATCTCAACATCTTTCATGATTCCAACAACAGGAATAGATCTATTATCCATTGCATAACATTTACCGAATATAGTATCCACCCACATTCCTAACTCTTTCATAACATCCATGGGCATTATGTTTACTAGTGCTCCTGAATCAAGCATACAATTCCTGGCTAATTTGTTATTTATTAGCAAGGTAATATAGAATGGATCTACTTGAGATGGATTTTTCATTAATGTTTCACCCAGGTATACCTCAGGTATTTTGATAGATTTTTGTTGCGTATTTATTTTAGAACTATGTTGTTTAGGTCTTTTGTCTAATACATTTGATATCATCTTCACCACTATATTTTTATATTTTTCCACCTTCATCATTTCTAGAAGTGGTACAGATACTTTCATTTGAGAAACATCTTGAGCAATATCAAATGAGGGATTTATGTCTAGTTCTGACCTCTCAACTTTTGTTTGCCCCTTTTCCTCAGTTTTTGTGCCATCCTTCTTTTTGTTTGGTGTGTCAATGGGAGGTGTATCATGAGGTGTTTTCTTAGCTTTACTTTTATCATTTTTACCGGTAGTCTAATTTTTTATAAATATACTTCAGGGAGTTCCTTGTTCAGCATTGATTGTTTTGTTTCTCAGGTTGTAACTACCCTTGGCTTGTGCTACCGCAACCATTGTTAAAGCTTTTCTCTCTTCCTCAGAAGGTTTTCGCCAATTGTAACTTTGTGCTCCGTTGAGGTCATATCCACAATTTCCTAAGTCTTCTTCATGTTCAGAAAATATTTCTTGTTCTCCTATGTTCACATTATATTTTTGTGCTCCTATATCATATTCATACCCTGCTTCCTCGCTAGATGAATATTCCTCTTCAATAGTGAAAGGTGTGACACCCAACATATTTATAGTATGATGATCCATCTCAGGATTATAAGATACTTGATCTTTTTGTATTGATTGTGCTACCACACAATAATCCGGAGAGTGTGGCAAATTACAGGGCATACACCATGGACTATTTTTTGTCATATTGACTCCACTTTTCTTCAAAGGGTCGGGAGTGTCTTTTCCATAATTATGTCTCCTGTTAGTATCCACGGGTTTTCCATCTTTCCAATTCATATGATATGGCATATCATGGAATCTTCGTCTTTCACTCTTATGTGAGTATTCTTGCTTATTTACAAGAGGATTAGGATTTTGAGGGACTCTTATATTATCTCTTCTTCTGATCATCCCAATAGCCTTATTATTGTTTTCAATAGTGAGAGCCATTTTTTGTGCTTCTGCCAAAGTTCTAGGACTTTTGCCCCTGAGTTCATAACTTGTTTTCGGGTCAAATGCTTTCAAGTATATGCTAAGGGCTGCTTGGTTGTTCAATTTGGATTCTTGTGGGACCTTATTATACAATTTAGTGAATCTCAAATTAAAATCATACACCTATTCATTTTGATACTTTTGAATAGTTATTAGCTCATGAAGAGCAAATTCTGGGGCACATTGATTTCTGAATTGTTCTAAAAATTGATTGTGAAAGTCTCTTAAGGAATATATTGAAGCGTCTAGTAAGCTATTTACCTAGTCTCTTGCTTCATTAGTAAGAGATATCATAAACAGTTTCATTTTTATATCTTCATATTCATTACCAATGTCTTGTATAAAAGCATTGAATCGTTTGATATGATCTTCAGCAATCAACTCACTGCTACCTGTAAACATAGGCACATTGTTCCTCCAACTTTTATCGATGGGGTAAGGATATAGTTGATATCTAGTAAAGTCAAATTGTCTAGCCATACTCATAGGATTTGGAGGTGGCATGTTAGCGTATGGTGGATAATACTAGTATCCAAATGGAGGTTGTGGATACATATTGGGTTGGACATGGTGTTGATGATACACATTTTGTTATGGAGGAGGTCGCATTTGTTGATTGTTAAGTCTATGCCCTAGTGGTGGATGTTGTTGGTGAACATTTCCAGTATTTACAAGTGGAGGTCTAGGTATTTGCCTATTTTGCTGAGAAAGATTATTGCATGTATTATGGGGTACCCTAGTGTTTCCAACAGCTATAGTATTTTGAGGCATTCCATGCTGATTAATATTGTTATTATTTTTGTGTGGGGTCACATACTTAGTTGAATTTCGTGCCTAAAGATTTAAAAGGGCCATTTGTCTATTGATTTCTTCGGCTCTTTGTATCATTTGTTGTCTATTTTTGAGTCTTTGTTCTTGATATTCTAAATGTATAGAAAGTTCTTGATTAGTCATACAGTCATAATCTATGATAGCTTGATCACTTGTATGTTCATGATTTTCTTCATCCTGATTTTCTATCTCATTTGTCCTTTGTGGCTGTGCTTCCTGATTGAAAACATCATTATGATTATCTATTGATTTCTTGGGATTATCACCTTCAGCATGGAACAGGGAAGTATATATTGTATAATTTTGGCCAAGAGGACTTGTATTCTCTGGAGGGATTTGGTTATAATTACTATGAGACTGACTTGATATCCTAGTCTTCTTAGTAGGAGGCCTTAAAGGTGGGGATGATTGCAATTTTTTACCATCAACTTTAGATCTCCTACCATCCATGTGACAATTTTATCAGAAAACCAATCTAAGTTTTGTACAGAGTCGCCACCTCTATTTAGAGGACTAATCAATTTTCTGGGTTTTTCCTTCCACCAGCAGAATTACGCCTTTTAATTCTCTGACTCTAAAATGATCTTTAACCAAAATTCAGGATTGATTCCCCAGTGGAGTCGCCAATTCTGTTAGGTCTCAAAAACACAGGTCGTTAACCCTAAGAGGGTGCCAGGCTCTCTTGACATTTTTGGCT
The DNA here is from genome assembly GCA_027924645.1 of Cunninghamia lanceolata. NCBI lineage: Eukaryota > Viridiplantae > Streptophyta > Pinopsida > Cupressales > Cupressaceae > Cunninghamia > Cunninghamia lanceolata. The sequence continues at coordinate 9,251,187 of BSBN01000112.1, read as the reverse complement.
AACTGACACGGGGTAGATATGGCTAAACCCCCTTCACTTTAGGCTCTGCTAGACCTAGGCGAGTAAACCTCTAATTAATAAAGCAGCTAAAGAGATGATTACTATTTTAATTAGAATTAATCTAACTATTTATAATGGCACAAATTATAAAACAGATAAAAAAGACAGCAATTTAATTCTAAAAATAATTTAAATTGAAAAGCTAAAACAATAATGCAATCTAACTAAGTAAATCTAAAATGAATTTGTATAAGTGATAATGAAAATACCAGACCAGTGCCTTGTTGAATATAGAGTCAGTATGATAATGAAATAAATGACTGTTTGTTTGGTAAGAACTCGAACTATCGGGCATAAAAAATAGGTATGTAACTTATACAACCCTGCAAGGAAATAGTTAGTATTCCATACTTACATATATCCAATTGATAAAATATTACCTACGTTCATCTAAAAGGATTTAATCCCTACTTGAAGGAACCTATTAGAGTAATACCGCAATTGTAACAATTTTATCAAAAAATTGGAGATAGGATACAAACCCTAACTATATGACTCTTCTTATAGATCCATGACAATGTCTTCTAAGTTACTGTGATAGATTTAAAGGATTTAATTCTAAAAATAGAAACTAGTTAATCTTATCACACTATAACAACAAATGTGTATAGACAACTTGAAGGTATACTTGATAACTCAAATTGAATAACAGAGAAAATTTTGAAAGGAGATAGTCATATAATTGAATATATTTAACAGATAATTGATACCGAAATCTTGCAGTCACTGCTTCATGCTTACAAACTTGACTTCATCAGAGAATGCTTGCACATGATCTATCAGAAATAAAATATATTAAAAATGAACTAGCATTGTTGTTCAAATCTAATCTATAGTATCCCCTGTTCTATTTTGTAATCTCCTCCTATTCTATCTATCTTCTAATAATTTTCTTTGGTCTTTGTCATCTCTTATAAAGAGTGGCATACAAGCTTCAGACCAGTTACAACAGTTGTGGCGGTTGATAACCAAACAACAATATTTGTCTTAATAAACAAGTTCAGGAAAAATTAATACTCGTCTTAATCATCAGATGGATAACCATTTCAGGATCAAACAAGGATCTTCAACTGTAATTCTAATTAATATCTTTCAAGGGCTTCTTTATTACTCCTAAAAAATCCAGATAAAACACAAATTAATGTCTGATCAAACAATCCAAACAAATTTATTTACTTAAGTAATTACTTCCCTTATCAATATTTTATTTAGTTCCTCGAGATCCTTTCATGGGTGTTTTATAGTTTGATCCCCGCTGTGTATATCCTGCAAAAAGCCATACTTCAAACATTAGAAGAATATATTAACCATTCAAATTTAAATGTCATTTTTAGGGTTTCTATATTTTGCATCGGCAAGACCTTTCACAACATGTCCCCGACATCATTGTGACTGTCATGTTGGTGAAACTGGCAGGCTTTATCCCGATTCACCTCTTTCACTGATGTTTCTTTGTACACTTGGTGAGGCTCTTTTAACACCTTTGTTGATCAGTATAGCTTATACCATTGGGGTGATCTTTAAAACTTACTCTGATCGCATGTATCATTCTGATATAAATTTGTCGGCGAGAGTATAAAATTGGCATGATGTGAAGATTATGTCCCGACTAACCTACTCTTACTGATATTAACAAGCAGTATGTACTTATGAACCTGATGAACCATTGAACTCTTCAAACCAATGAGCCCATTGAACCAGTGAACCATTCGAACCAATGAACCACTCGAACCAATGAACCATTTGAACCAATGAACCACTCGAACCAATGAACCATTTGAACCAATGAACCATTTGAACCAATGAACCACTCAAGCCAATGAACCATTCGAACCAATGAACCACTCGAACCAATGAACCATTTGAACCAATGAACCACTCAAACCAATCAACCATTCGAACCAATGAACCATTTGAACCAATGAACCACTCGAACCAATGAACCATTCGAACCAATGAATCCATTGAACCAATGAACCATTTGAACCAATGAACCACTCGAACCAATAAACCACTCGAACCAATGAACCATTTGAACCAATGAACCATTTGAACCAATGAACCATTTGAACCAATGAACCGATTGAACTAATGAACTGATTGAACCCATGAACTATTTGAACCAATGAACTAATGAACCCGTGAACTATTTGAACCAATGAACCGATTGAACTAATGAACTGTTTGAACTAATGAACTGATTTAACCAATGAACTGTTTGAACTAATGAACCGATTGAACCCATGAACTGTTTGAACTAATGAATCGATTGAACCTGTGAACCGATTGAACTAATGAACTGATTTAACCAATGAATTGTTTGAACTAATGAACCGATTGAACCCGTGAACTGTTTGAACTAATGAACTGATTTAAACTATGAACCCTTCGAACCAATGTGAAAGTTCAAGCTCAGAGGTTCAATACTGACAATTTCTTAATACATGAAGGTAAAAGCAAAAGACTTAAATGGACGTACTAATTCATAGATAGGAATGGAATGATGATGCCTACCCAAGGGAGAATTATGAGGGTAAAACAAGGGCAACAATTTCGCAAACAGATCTCAAAGTGCATACAAGGTGAGGATTTTTTGAAAATTTTGATTTAACATATCTAGTTCTAACACTATCTCTTTCTATTCCAGACAGTGAGTCCTTCTGGCAGTGAGCCTACTTTTATTCATTTTTGTAATATATATATATATATATATATATATCTATATATATAGTGAGTCCTTCTAGCAGTGAGCCTACTTTTATTCATTTTTGCAATATATATATATATATATATATATATATATATATATTGTGATCTAATCCTCACTGTGGTTTTCCCTCTTTGGGTTTTCCACATAAAAATATGGTGTTATGTATTATTTGTTTTGATGGTTGCTTTCATTCTTTCATTTCTTACTACAAACTAAATATGCTATGTGGAATCAATGCTTAAATTCTTAAGTGGTTTCAGAGAATACTGATTCATCCCCCCCTCTCAATATTCAGGGTGTTCAACAAGTAGCATGAAGTGGAGAGTGAACAAGAGTATCCAAACCAAGAGATGATGTAACTCTATTGTAGCTGTCATCAAAGAGAAGATAAATGTCCCCAATGCTATTGTCAAGATTGATTATGAGAGATTCTACAAACAAATGATTGATGTCTGATAAGATGATATCTCATTGGTTAAGAGGAAAAGTGTTAAACTACTAGAGAGAATCTGAAATAGCATGCAAAGAAGATGAGATCTCTATCAAAATAGCATGTGGAGGTGGAAAAAAAGATGCCAATGCTAGAGGTATATAAAGAGGAGTAGCAAGAGAAGATGTATCTTTGTCATTAGAACATTCAAGGCTTTCCCAATAAGCAAGTTCTTCTTTAGTATCATCATCATACAAAGGATTATCGACATCATCAAGGGAAAGAAGTATGTCCATAAAGGGATCATTTGGGAATGGAGATTCATTGGGATCTCCATACATTTCCCATAGTGTGGTCTAGAGAGTGTGACGGAATTCAATGTGTGATAGAACCCACGATGTGTGGTCACTTTCATAAAAAAGGCACCCAATTTCGAGTTGTCAATCAAAAGTTACAATAATTTTACTATTTTTCCTATATTTCCTAGATTTGCACTCAAAAAAATTTATTTTTTCCTTTTAGATGAGAAATAAAAAAGGATAAGAGGCTAGAGAATAGTGTTCCCTCTTCCTATAATTATTTTGATGCCTTGCAAGAAAACAAAGGCAAAAAACTTGATCCTGTAATTAGTTTGATGTCTTGCAAGCAAAGAGAGGTGAAAACCCTTCTACAATTATTTTGATGGTTTTTCTAGTTGTACAGCCTCTAGATCAAGCTTAGTTCACCTAGTTGTGCCTCCTAGATCACCCAACTATGCTTTCAATGATATTTTGAGCTAGTTGACCATGCCTACAATGAGGTTTCAGGCCTCCAAATAGCCCTGTCACACCTCTATTTTGACACCCTATAGAGTCATTTGTGTGAATGAATCATCCTTTCATACTTTTGATAGACACTATGTGGATATTAATTGGATCGCTTCCTTAGGGAAAAGATTCCACTAAAGAATCAAAGTTATGCCCTTATGTTGGATGCCTTGATGCCACACAAAAAATAGAAAAAGATTAGCCTTATGTTAAATGCCTAGATGCTGGTATATTAGCTTTTATCATGCCTAATCAGGTTCCTTCATGCCCACACTAGATCAGTCTTGGAATGCCTAAGCATCAAGGGAAACATCGGGGTTTGATTCAATCACCTAAATTGAGCAACAAATATGGGTGGCATAGGGTTTTGGTTCACCTCTGAATCAACCCTCTCTCGACATCCAAATGCCTTCTACTCACCTATGGATCAACTTCTTTCAATATATCAACCTCCTCTTGCAAGTCTTCATGCCAAACACCCTTTGTGGAGATCAGACAAACTGACGCGGCAAGCTTAATTCCTACACTAATAGATCCAACGATATATTAGGCAAGAGCAGAAAGAGTAGGAGTGGTGCATATTAAAGGCACAAAACTAGAAGAAAAGGTAAAGGGATTTAGCTACAGGCTTACTTGCAGTCACACATGCTACTGAAAGGAAGCAAGGTACGTGGAATAGCTTCCTACATCGAACTAGTGAGGGGAGTGTTATGCAAATTTTCTTAAATCTTTATAGTTATAGATATGTGGTACACATTAACAAAGAGATTAAATAAACATCAAATGCAAGAACAATGCCAAAGACATAAGATATACATGGGGAAAACCCTTTCGGGTGAAAAACCCCACACTCCAAAACCTTCACAATGTATTATCAAATCCAATGTCGATTACAACAAACTTGCAATGCAAGTTCTTTCAGGATTTTCCAAGATGTCAATTTTGGAGCAATTCTAGCAGCATTTCTATACCTACAAATGAACCATACAACTCCAACTCAAAGCACCTGTATAAATAGAGAAGTACTAAGAATGGAGGAATCTTCTAGAGCAAGTCAACACAAGAATCTCGTCCAAATCCATATGGCCCAATTTACAAGGCCATAAAACATGTGTACGACACTTGTAAGAGATTCCCTTTCATCCCTTACAACCCCCAAACTTGGATGCCCCAAATTTTCCCAAAAAAGGTATGACAGATGCTCTTACAATGTCATAAAATCCGTCATATATGACAACACTTACAGCTATAAGAGAATATGTCATAACTGACTATCCATATTGGATTCTCTTACAACTTGTCATAGTCAAACTTGGGTGCCTACCTTCTCCATGCAAAGATGCTTCTTGACACTTGTCACACCTATCATAGAATCTTCTATTTCTAGCTCTTACATGTCATAGATTCTGTCATAGGAATCTGTCATAACTCTTATGCATCATAAACCTCTTACAACACCCAAAATATGCCGACACATGGAAAAAGTCTTCTACCACAAAGTGGGACACCTATCTCCTCATATGAGGACAAAAATACATCTAGTCATCTTCCATGTAGGATGACACATCACCGTGCTAACTCCCACGAAGTGACAAAATAAGATATGCATAGAAATTACAATAATAGGCAATAATAAATATACAATTAAATAATAAAAGCTAGGAACTTGCAAAGGTTGAGACACCTTAAATCAAAACATTCTCCCACTTGTTGAACACCTTTCAAGAGCCAATAGAATGATAGGATTTTAACTACTAGGGACCAAGAGGCCCATAGACTCCAAACACCATCTAAACTTCCCCGCGCTCACATGTTTTGTCAAGGAATCTACAACATTCACCAAAGTGTCAACTTTCTCCAAATTCACCTTCCCATCCTCTACCATGTCACGAACAAAATGGTACTGGACATAAATATGCTTAGTCCTCACATGGAAAGTTGAATTCTTCACCAAACATATGGCACTTTGACTATCACAACAAATGGTAATCTTCCTTTCATCAAACGCAATGTCAGAACACAATCTCTTAATCCAAATGGCTTCCTTACAAGCATGAGTAGTGGCCATACACTCTACTTCTGTCATGGACAAAGTGACCACATGTTGTTGCTTACTCATCTAGCTAATAGCACCACTAAACATAGTGAACATATAAGCACTTGTGGATCTCCTACTATCAATGTCCCCTACCCAATCAGAATCCACATATCCATGAATATTCACAGAATGTTGAGGTCTTGTAGGATAACAATGATAAGATAGGAAATACTTGGATGTACCCTACAAATATCTGAACACTCTCTTCACTACATCCCAATGTACTCATCTAGGACTAGCCATAAATCAACTAAGAACTCCCACTGCTTGGGTAATGTGTGGTCTTATATACACCATAGCATACATCAAGCTACCAACCACACTAGAATAAGGAACTCTGCTCATATCCTCCATCTCAAAAGGAGACTTTGGACAATTTGCAATAGATAACTTTTTCCCATTCATAACAGGAATAGTCAAAGATCTGCAATCTAACATGCTAGATCTCTCCAACACAGTGTTAACATACTTACTCTGGCCTAACCAAAGTTTTTTGTTTTCTCCATCTCTTTTGATTTCCATCCCCATAATGTACCTGGCTGCCCCTATATTTTTCATTTCAAATTGTTCTGACAACTAAGACTTCAAATTAGAAATCAAACTTTTACCATTCCCAATTAACAACATATCATCAACATACAAAGAAATAATGAGAATATGATTGTTGTCAAACTTGTAATAAACACAATGATCTGATTTTGATCTCAAAAATCCAATACTTAACACAAAGGCATCAAACTTCTGGTACCACATCCTAGGAGACTATTTCAAACCATGCAAAGACTTTTTAACTTGCAAACCAGATTTTCTTTACCTTCAACAATGTAGTGCTCTGGCCATGATATATAAATCTCCTCCTCCAAGTCACCATGAAGGAATGTTGTCTTCACATACATCTACTCCACTTGTAAACAATGTGTTGTTGCAAGAGATAAAAGGAACTAAATAGATGTCAGCTTTGCAACAGGAGAGAAAATTTCACCATAGTCAATTCCCTCCACTCGAGAATACCCCTTCGTAACCAATCTAGCCTTATATTTCTCAATACTTCCATTTGCACCAAATTTTTTTTTGAACAGCCATTTGCAACCAACAAGTTTTTGTCCTTTAGGTGAAGGTACAAAGTCCCAAGTATTATTCTTTTTCAAAGAAGCCATTTCCCCTTCCATGGCCTCCTTCCAGGAACCTGCATCTTTCATACCCATAGCCTCTTTCATAGTTCTAGGCACATCAGTGTTAGAAATCAAAGCAAAAATGCAACTAGAATCAAGAACTGAATAACCAAACCTCTCAAGTTGCTTCCTAGACCATGTAGACCTCCTCACAAGCTAAGGTGGAGGTTCTTCTTCTTCTTTTGAACTTCTAGTGCTGCTTCAACTCTCCTCATCATTAGGTCCAACAGGTGTCTTCAGTTCAACTTTCTCAAGGGTGGGAGGAAGCTAGACCACATCCTCTTTCTTCTCTTCTTTCTTTGGCTATAGAACAATAGAAGAAGGAATGAGCTCTCTAAAAATCAAACTTCTGTTATACAGAACTCTCTTGGCCACTAGATCCCAAAGATTGTATCCTTTCACACGGATACCATAACCAATGAAGATATATTTTATTGCCATCTTCTCCAATTTAGACCTCTTCTCCTTAGGCACATGTGCATAATCCTCACAACCAAGTACTTGAATGTGTCTTAATGAAGGCTTCTTACTAGACCACACCTCCATATGTGTCTTATCAACGAGCGCTGATGTAGGAGACCTATTAACTAGGTAACAAGTGGTAGCAACAACTTCAACCCAAAACTTTTGTTCAAGGCCAGCTCCACTTAGCATACTCCTAGCCCTCTCCATCAATGTTTTGCTCATCCTCTCTACAACTCCATTCTTTTTAGGGGTATACGGAGTTGTCTTGTGCCTCTCAATTCCTTGTTCTTTACAGAACTTGTCAAAATTTGCTGAACAAAACTCACCACTATTATCAATCCTCAAACACTTAATATTTCAATATTTTTTATTCTCTACAAGAGCTTTGGACTCTTTGAATATTACAAAGGCTTCAGATTTACTTATAAGGAAATACACCCATGTCCTTCTATTGCAGTCATCAATGAATGAAACAAAATATACAGATGTCAAAATCAAAGAAACATTAATAGGACCAAATACATCAGAATGAATCAAATCCAACACCTCAGAAGATTTGTGAGAACTAGAATAAAACTAAACATGGTTTTATTTTCCATATATGCAATGTTCGTAGAAATCAAACTCAAGGTTACAATCATTCATACCCTCAATGAGGTTTTATTTTTTAGGGTCCTCAAACCCTTTTCACCAATGTGGCCAAGCCTTTGGTACCATAATATTGTCTTCTCTGCTGGAAGTTTCATCTCCATAGAATGAGCACCCTTTGGTACACAGAAAGGATGAGGTCATCAGAAGTAGATGCAACAATCTTCTTCGTTGCTGGTTCCAATGGTGAGGATGATGACTCTGAAGCTCTCTTCTTCAAAATAGAGGCACTATTGCACTAAACTGCACATGAATCAAGATGGAACATAGTGCCAATGCGAACACCCTTAGCTAGCACCATAGCTCCTCTAGTCATTTTGCACCCTCCATTTGAGAAAACAACCTATACACCCACATCATTCAACTTACTTACAGAAAGAATGTTCCATGCCAAACCAGGGATATGTAGAACACCATTCATCCCCTTCACTCAACCATCAGGGAATTTGATCAGGACTCTTCCACAGCCAACAATTTTTAGGTGAGAATCATCACCCCTGGGTACACCTTCCCACCATTGAACTCTTCATACTTCAAAAACCAATCTCCATGTGAGGTCATGTGAAAAGATACACCGGAGTCAATAAGCCACACATCCTCAGATGCATGACTTGCCAAGGCAGTGACAAATGCTTCTCCATCTTCTTGAGAGGACTTGTCAGAATTTGAAACATAGTTCTTCTTTTTATTCTTCTCCTCCTTGCATTACTTGCAAAAATGACTAGTTTTGCCGCAATTCCAACATAGATCCTTGGACTTTCCAGGATACTTAGATCTCCCATGGGATTTGGATCTTCCTTTGCCTTCTTTCTTCTTGTCCTTTTTCTTTTCCTTCTCTTTAGGTCTACCATGAACTGCAAGAGCCTCCTTAGACTGCTTGGAAGACTTTCTCCGCATCTCTTTGGACAACAACGAAGAAACCACTTCATCCATCTTGAAGGTGGTAGTGGTACTCCCAATAGACATGAAAACATGGTCCCATGAATTTGGTAAGGAACATAGTAATGTCATGCAACACTCCTCCTCCTCCATCTTTACACCAATAGAGGTCAACTTGGCAACAAGCATATTGAATGCATTTAGATGATCCATGACAGATCCTCCATTTTCCATCCTTAGAGAATACAATTTCTTTTGCAGGAATAGCTTGTTTACCAGGGATTGAGCCTGATAAACATCTCCAAGTTTCTTCCAAAGATCTTTTGTAGTCTTCTCTTCATGGATATTCAGGAGCAATGAATCAACCAAATAGAGCCTTATTAGACCCTTAGCCTTTTGATCCATCAGATCCCAATCTTATTGTTTCATGCTTGATGGGATGGTTTCAGATACTATGAGCCATAGATGTCTATCCACCAACATGTCTTCCATCTTGAGTTTCCACAACTCAAATTTGCCTCCTTTGAATTTCTCTATTTCAAATCTCCTAAATGTGCTTGCCATCTTCTTCCTGCAACAAGATCACAAAATACTCTATACAAATGCCCACTCAATCGAAGATTAGTACAAAAACCCCTCTACCCAGTAACTAGGACCAAAACTAGCTAGGCTCTGATACCAACTGAAAGGAAGCAAGGTACGTGGAATAGCTGACTACACTGAACTAATGAGGGGAGTTTTATGCAAATTTTCTTAAATCTTTATAGTTACATATATGTGGTACACATTAACATAGAGATTAGACAAACATCAAATGCAAGAACAATGCCAAAGACACAAGATATACATGGCGAAAACCCTTTCGAGTGAAAAACCTCACACGCCAAAACCTGTACAATGTACTGTCAAATCCAATGTAGATTACAACACACTTGCAATGCAAGTTCTTTTAGGATTTCCCAAGATGTCAATTCTAGAGCAATTTCAACCCTAATACCCCTCTTCATCATTTTTATAGGGCTAATCTACAATCCAAATCACATTTATCCTCTTCTTGATGATGGATCACTGAGTTTGATCTGAAACAATGGTACAAATAAATATACATAGTTTATTCCAAAAACATTTCTATCTGTATTCTATGGACTATGGAAAACTCATGCCAACATTTTTGTACCTACAAATGAACCATACAACTCCAATTCCAAGCACCTGCATAAATAGAGAAGTACTACGAAGTGAAGAAGCTTCTAGAGCAAGTCAACACAAGAATCTCATCCAAATCCATATGGCCCAATTTTCAAGGCCATAAAACATGTGTATGACACATAGATTCTGTCATAGGAATCTGTCATAACTCTTACGTGTGATAAACCTCTTACAACACCCAAAAGATGTTGACACATGGCAAAAGTCTTCTACCACAAAGTGGGACACCTATCTCCTCATATAAGGACAAAAATACATCTAGTCACCTTCCATGTAGGATGACACATCACTGTGCCAACTCCCACAAAGTGACAAAATGATATTTGCATAGAAATTACAATAATAGTCAAAAATAAATATCCAATTAAATAATAAATGCTAGGAACTTGTAAAGGTTGAGACACCTTAATTCCCAACAGCTACAGCCTACAACAACAAGTTTGCTAACCTACAACAACATTCAGTTTTGGCAGTGAGTAAGGTCTCACATTTTTGTTACCTTGGGAATTTGAAATAAGGGAATTGCATGATCTTATTGATAGCATTATTTTTTTCTGCATTTGTTTTAATTTTCAAACTGCATCCTATTTGGAGGGAGAGAGATTTTTTCTATTTGTTGGCACCTACATTTATGCCCTCCCCAAATAGATATGTGTGTTAGGTGAATTTAAACCATTTTATGTTTTTTCTTTAGTGGAGCAATTGGTTTGGTGCTCAAATTAAAGATTTGAGTAGGAGTTTATAGAAGCAAGCACATTATTTTTATGTGACACATTTAATTTGCTTAGTTGTGGCACTTAAGAAAGGGAATTGAGAAGGAATTTAAAGATTGATTTTTGGAGAGAGATTTCTTGGAGAGAGTGTGTGTAGTAGCAAGGAGTAGGATACGAGAAAAATAACAAAGGCCAAAACGGAGGTTGCATAGCAAGAAGAAGGCAATATATTTGGAAGGAAGAAGATAGATAGAAAGATAGAAAGAAATGGGGTGTGAGGGACTGGTTAAGAACTATAATTTGAGTAACAAGGACATGTAGAAGAGATTTCCCTAGGGTTGTGTTTAGAGTGTAGCAACATAAGTAAGAAAATAAAAATGGTACTTGAAAGAGAGACAATGTCACAAAAAACAAACAAGCAAGGAGGTTGCTGGAAAAGAAATAAATAGAGGATATTCAAGAGTAAGTTTTGGTAATGTAGGAGTGGCATATGGAAACGATATTAGTAAGAGTGGAGGAAAAATCTTCTTTTATTATGGATAACTACAAATTTGGAATAGGGAGAGGCCCAAAATAGATTGGCATAGGGGAGATCTCATCCTCTTTCATTTTATGTATTTTAAAAGCTAATCAACCATATTTTTTTGTATTTTCTTCAATATAAATAAAGAAAGAAAATATTTATTTTCAATATTGCTTCATGTGTCTTGAATGGTGTATGCTCATGTGAGTGTGTTGGTAAATGTGTATTCTTGTGTGTATGTTGTTTCAACATTGAGCAATAGGGCATAGTGTAGAGGTTGTTCTCCAAATCACCTATAGCAATAGTAAGAGGACAAGCTTTTGAATAGAAATAACTTGCAACATAAGACATTGACTATTTAAGTTTCTTGCAATTAATGTTAAGTTGGGTGTGGGCCTAAGAAGTAGCATTGAGCTATTATAGGACTACTTGTAGCAAGGGAGAAATACGGTGTCACTGGGAAGTGGTGCCATCATAAGTCAATTCCAATAGCATGTCGGTTAGCTTTTTGTAGTTCCTTAAAATAACCTAATGCCCCCAAACCCCACCAACAATCAATGGATAGCCACAAAAGTCAATATTTTGGTATAATACTATCACTTCAATAAACATAAAACTATGTAAATTGCTACACAACTCCAACTAATTGAGTTGCATCCATACACCATAAGCCATCAATATATCCAAATAAATGTCAAGATCTATTATTTATGAAGTTAAAAATACCTTCAAGTAGAGAAACCATAGTAAATCCATCTCTCAAAGACAATACATAATGCTGAAATATTCAATGTTACCCTAAGACTATTTGCCACCATACACAACAAATTGCATGGCCCTAACAAAGTTGCAATGATGAACTTAGAATAAAAAATCATTCACTACAAACATGCCTCAATCTAACAATGTCATTGAACTAGAAGACATATTTTAAGCAATAGTTTTCCTACAACCTCAAATGATTCACCTTTTTAGTAAAGATCAAATTTTGTTCACAACTTCTTGGTAAAAATAATTGGTAGTAATATAGAATGTTGTAGCAAGAATAGGAAAATGTGGTGGAAAATTTTAAAGATTAAAGAAAAGTATTTTTTAATTGTGAATTGTGAATTATGAAAAGATCAAATTTCATTTGCAACTTCAAGATAGAAGATTTAGTAGTAATGTAAAACAAGGTTGCAAGAATATGAAAATGCGGTGAAATTTTTTTAAGATTAAAGAAAAATATATATTTCAAATCTAAATTGTGAACATTTAGTGAAGTGTGAGATTTTTCAAAATGTAAATATACAAGAAAGAACTTGTGATGAAAGATCTAAGATATAAAATAAAAAGGAAAGCACATTGTTGATAATAGATGAGTTTGTACTTAAGGTCATGAGATTGAATCCCTTGAAACGACCAACTCAAGGCAATCTACAAAACAACTTTGGAGCTTACACAACAATTTTGTTTTTGTGTTAGATTGTTATAAAGCAATCAAATAAGTTATCCTTTTTCTTGTTTTAAATCATGCTAAATAGCATAATGAAGAGAATAGTTTAAATTTTTAAATTTACTTTTTTAGTTACAATTGCTATTAATTTGGCATACGAATCTTTTTGTAAAGTAATTATTATTTGCTTGTTTTGTGAGTGGTATAATTTATAAGTCTCTCAAGAATGGCTCAGTCTTTCCAATAATCAATAGAAATTAATTTTCCATATTCATGATTGCACTTAATGAAGATAGGTCATCCCCACACAATAGCTTGTATACCAAGACATTGCACAACTCAATCTTGATGTTTCACCAATTCCTATTAGCGGGGCCCACACACTTTATCATATGAGTATACCACACTCATTAAATTTGAAAAAATAGATGTTTTCTTTCTAATTAAATTGTTATTTTAAATATATTATTGGAATGCAAAATTTGTGATCCACTATTAAATTGGTTGCATGCCAAAATAATTCTGTTTTTTAAATATAATTTTTGTGTGACAATGTATTGATGGTAATATGGATGACCAAAACTTTAGAACTTACTATATCTTAAAATAGCCTATTGACCAAATTACATAGAATATGGCCTTACCGGTTAAAGACATGGTGTGAGATTAAGTTGTGACATTGTTAAACTAGCTACCAAAGTTTAAGTTCCCACCGAGTCCCTACATTTATTAAATTGGAGGACTTTGAAATATATTACTAGTTGTAATCTCATAGTTTATCCATATCAAATAAAGTTTTTTTTTTTTAAAAAAAAAAAAAAGCAAAAGAGAATATTTTATTGAGTGTTTATACATAAGTGTTCTACTTAAAATACCTTAACGAGGCTGAAATAATTGGTGTGCGGGACGCTCTAAATGCACTCCGAGCTTTGGTCAATGTATCTACATGTTAAACAAACATAGATTAACAGGAACGTTTATTCTTAGTAGATGTTGGAATGTTCTGTTTACATTGTCAGTGCATATTGTGCCACATATACGAATCCTGCATTGTGCTTTATCAAATCAAAGAAAAATATTTCGATCAGTGTGTCCATCAGAATATTGTAGAATCTCTTTTCAATGGACAGAATTGCTTAAAAATCAATCATCTTTAGACGTGCCGCCCTAGAAGATTGCAGAGGCTAAAGCTATTGAAAAAGGGAATGTTGGACTGGCCTACATATTCCTGAAACTCTTTTTCATGACTCTCAATCAAGCCTGGAATTTGATGGGCTATGGCCTGACTTTTGAAATTAGTTCGTATATTATTCTTTTATTGTAGGGTTCTAAATTTTAACATATTATGATGTAAAATGTAAATTGAAAGCCGTATAATACGACAGGCAAAGGTGACCGTCACATTCAAGGCCGACGAACAGCAAGAAGCTAGCCTATTGTGCCACGTAATTATTACAGAAGCCCTAAAAGAATAATAAATTTTCGATCCACCTTTCATTGCTACCTGTTAAATGTATTTTTGTCAACCTCTTTAACTATACTGTTTGTTCATACAAATGGACGTGTCAACAAGATTTTGACAAGCCCACTATTTTACAACGTGTCAGCTGATTAAGCTCTATTCAAGAATGTACATCTCAATTAATAAAACCAATAAATATTGCGATTGATATGATAATATATGCTTCCGCATTAGCCAGGATCTGTTCATCAGATGAATACCCACTTACCTTCATGAGAGCCGACTCGACCAAAGTCTTTTATTTTAAAATAAACCAAAAAAGCAAGGTAGGCTCATTTTGATCTGTTATTGGAAGCCACATTTCTGAGTGATCTGTACTAGCTATTTACAGAGGCAAGTTAAAAACCATTTCAATGCTTGAATCTGAATCAATGTTCGGCAATGAGGAGATTGTCTTTAATAACCTATGTGGTCTCTGAAATTATCAAAAGTTAGAATCCTAACCTGCTTTACATGAGTTAGTTGTCAAAGCTTTATCATTTTTAAGCTTCACAAACCCGTCTGAACGACGACTTCTAAGAAAACGTTTTATCAGCGGGGTATCGAAGACAGTGTGGGGAATATATTTCCAAAAATATCTCAATAAATTAATATTGAATGATTCTCCATCCATGGGTGGCGAGAATATCTCAGTAAACTAGCTTGCCCTAATGTTGCTGAAACGTATTCCATACCACAGCCTATGAAAGTGTATCCTTTCCTATCTCATCAGAAAAATGACAGCCTTAATTATCTCTTTTTCACTATGTCCTAGAGTAAAACACCATTACTAATACAAGTATACCCTTCTGAAGGGTGCAAGATTCTGTAAGCAACCGCTTTTTTATTATTATCGGTTGCACAGCTGGGCCATTATTACACAATGTAGTGACTGTAACTTGAGGAGACAATGTGTCAAATCCTCAGGTAACGGCCCAAAAATGGAAAGACACAATATAAAAGATTGTAAGGTAAGAATGACAAGGAGAAGTCGAATCAAAAAAATCAGAAATCCATTATATGCCTGGAGGGACACTTATACAAAAACCTATACTTACCACATCCATGTAGAAACCAGGGACATTGAGTGAATGCGAGTATCGATTCAAGTCACCAGAGATGAACAAGAGCACTTTTAATCTCTAAGAAAACAAATATTGTAAAATAATACAATTGGAATGCAAAATATGGGATAGTAAATTAGATTCCAAGAGGTAGTACATATAGAGTATAATTGACTAAGAATAGTCGAGCCAATAATAGAAAAAACTCACTAAGAATAGTGGTGCTCCAAGAATAGAAAAAGCAACCAATTAACTTAGACAAACTAATCTAGGCATGCCAAGTATAGCTTGAGGCTAAACATAGACTAATGCGCACACCTAAGTAAGCCTAATATACACCAACCATCCCCATGTAGTCAAATGAGAAAACCACTAAATTCAATATAAACAATAATAATAAACAGAGAATTACAATGGGAGCAACAATTGTATAACTATATATTAAGGAAACTAGAATAAATTCCAAGGTAAAGGTTTTTAGGTTGGAGGTGAAAGGAAGAAAAAAAGGCAGAACCTTACAAATATTAACTAATAGAGTTGTTGCTCATAGAAATTTCAGATAGAAAAATAATAGAAAGAAATTAATTATTATTCATCAACAACAAATAATTGTATGATGTAAATAGCTAATGCTTTGGACTTAATGTATTGCTTGTTTAACTGTGGGATCTAGTTTCATATAAACAATTAACATATTAGAGTTAGCAAACTAGCTGCTTAAGTGTGGGATCAAGTCCCACATAAACTACTAATGTATTGACTCCAATACTCTAGCTATTTAATCCCTTTCACCAACAACCCCCCTAAAATATTAGCAGCAATAAAACTTTTTTCTTAAATATATTTTTCTAGCATTTTATCCATAAACCTATGAGCCTTTTTCTATGGCTCGTAGATTCTCTTATAATTCCTTATTTCTAACTAATAATTCCTTATTTCTAACTACCTACCTGAACAAATTTGACTAGGTAAGTAATGTAAGGATGCCTCTTGATAGTGCACCATGTTGCCCCTAACACTGCTTCTCGAAATTTTTGAAATTATTGAAAGTGGTGACACCTAACCTAAGGAAATTCAAATTATTGCTTTACATGTTTTCTTACTAATCATCTAGCTTTGTTTTTGTGTTGATTCATTTCTTAATCCTATATTCTTGTCTTTGTTTGATCATATGGCCTTGTAATTGTGCCAAGAATAATTCAATGTTGCATGTGGCTAATCTTATTACCTCTATGTAATTTCTTCCATCTTAAATATCTAGCTAATTTCTTGGCTAGCATTCATGGTGGTTGGATTTCAAGTTCTCACCTCTTCTTTTATTTTATTCAATCATTGAGTTTGTTTGGTAGGTGGGAGGCATATTATATTATTACTAGTGTGAGGTGATATTAGATGTGGTTTGATTTGATGGCTTCAGCTCTTCTAGTATCATGTAGTTTCTAATAACCCCTATAAGCAAGCAACAACTGATGATCAAATTTGATCAATGATGTATGTGGTCTAATATGGTAACACGACATATTCATTTAAGGGTTGTGTTAGCGAGAAGTCTTGGCCATTAAATAGAACACATTGGTTTGATCATGCAGTTTATAAAAGTTGTTGGTGTGAAAGGGGTATATTACCTAACTAGTTCCACATTAGGTCCTATTCACACTTGTCTAGTTAAGTTTATTTAGGGCATACTTAGGGCACACAAGTTAGGGAACACTTAGGATAGTTATCTTTTTGTGTCTCAAGTCATAAGATTAAGTAACTTGTCATAATCTTATGTTGTTTTATGTTTCACCTTGGCCTATATAACCAAGGGATTCTCATTGTAATTTTATTTATATTCATTTATGTATATTGATGTACATATTGTATGCATATTGCATCCCCTAATAGAATAGAATCATTCTTTCATGTTAGACCTCTCTTCCGATTTCTTTGAAGCTCCTAGATCTTAGGTGGCTACCTCCATAGCTAGATCTTGTATGGTATAGATAATTCTATACCAACTCTTATATGGTATTAGAGCTTCTAGAATTGCTTCTTGTTTGTCTTTCTGAGAGATCTAGGTTGAAAATCTTGGTTTCTCTTGCAAAGTTGAGTATGCTCTTCTCTTGCATCATATGATGACCTGAAGAATCAAAAAATTCATAGAAATATTATATTTAGGAGGATTTGTTTTTCATATTTTTGTATTGCAGGTTCATTTTGGAGCATGTTGGTAGAAATATAATCTCTCCATTGAGTTCAAGGTGTCCAAGACAGTTATTTTTACCCTTTAATTTATCTAAATTAGATATTAGAGGATAGATCTACAAGGATTCAAAGTTAGGAGATGGTTGCTAGATCTAGAAGGCAATTACATTTTAGAGCACTTTGGGTCATAATGCACATCATAAGTTGGTTAACACATGTAACAACCTCTTATAGCTCTTTTATGTTTCAAACACATTTTTATATTTCCAATATAGGAGGCCCAACTTCTAGAGGCCATAAATTTTGATTCGGGAGACAACTTGGAATAATTGTTTTGGCTAAAAACCAACTCTATAGCCCAAACATTGAGTTTATTAATTTTATAACTAAAAAATCACTTTTTATAATTGCAAGGTTGAGACACCTTTCCTAACTATTGGATTTCAATGATCAATTGCTCCTTCCCTACTATTTTTGGGATCAAATGAATTCATGGACCTTTGACAAGGAGAAAATTCATTCAATGTTTCAAATTAAATGTGATTTGGTTGAGGTTTCCATTCTCACTATGGTAGGGGAGGATCTATTGCTATATAAAGCTAAATTGATGTGTAGATTTTTTATTGCATTAACTTTCCTCTCTAAAGCCATGCATCTTTTCTAGGATGCCATGATCAAGGGATTTTTTGATATGGAGCTCTTAGCTTCATCATCGGTGAAAGACAATGTTTTGTCATCCTTGAAAGTAGGGATTATTTTTGAATTTAGGGCTCTATCTTCCATAACTTTAGTAGTTTACAAAGGCAAACTGGGTGATGAAGTATATTTCAAAGAAAAGCATCTTTACAAAGCTTTGATGTTTCTTCTTCAACACTCAAAAGATGATCTTCATGTTTTTGCATGTCTTCCCCTAACTTCTCACCTATTCATGTTGAGGTAGCTTTCTCTAGTGGTTTGTAGTTTGTTGCCCTTTATTTCTTAGTCTAGTGTACCCATGGCTAGTGGCTAGTTTATGTCCTTTTGATATATGTAATACTTATATATTAATATATTATATTGGTAACTACCCACCATTGATTGAGCTTTAAAAAAAATATTATAGTATGTTTTTATGCTCTCAAGAAATGACTCTATAAGCAATGTATAACGTTTTCAACATTATATATTAAAGCATCATTTAGTCTAATTAACGATGTTATATGTATTAATATTTTTTGTCTCTTACATTTTTAATCTTATTAATTTATATTGTAAACCATTAATATATTTTATAATTTTTTAAATTATTTTTGGTCAAGGATTTGAAATTAAGGTTTAAAACTTTAATTTCACTATACATTTAATTTGTTGTATATTATATTATTTGTATAGTTAAAAATAGAAATGGTCTATTAGATTACACCAAATTCAAATTTATTATATTGTTCAAAAATTATATATTTTTTTAAGACAATGATTTTTTACTTTTTTTATTTATGTAATATGTCACCAAAAAGACCTTAAAAAATCAAAAAAATCTTTTTAATAGTAATAATAAAAAGATTAAATTATCTATGTACATAAATATATAATTAACTATACTTTAAATTTCAAAAATAAGTTTATATATATATATATATATATATGATCTAGAAAAGAGTACAACAAGATTTCCAAATAGTAACAATTGTCACTAAAGCTCATAGGATAAAAGTATAGGGAGGTTTTCCATAGACCCATCGCCTCCAAGAGCTAGAGAAAGACAATAAATCATGGAAACACACAATCCCAAGTAAGTATAGAGAAGCATGATTAAACTAAATCATTTTTAGTCAAACATTTAAAATTAAGGTTTAAAACTTTAATTTCACTTTACATATAATTTTTTGTATATTATATTATTTGTATAGTTAAAAAAACAAGTGGTCTATTAGATTACATCAAATTCAAATTTATTATATTGTTAAAAAAATTATAATTTTTTAAGAAAATTGTTTTTTTACTTATTTTATTTTATGTAATATGTCACCAAAAATGACCTTAAATTTTTTTTAAAAAGTCTTTTTAATAGTAATAATAAAAAGGTTAAATTATCTATATACATAAAGATTTATTTAACTATATTTTAAATTTCAAAAATAAGTTTTCATATTTATTAACAATTATACTTAATATATAATCCTATATAGATTTTATCACATATATATATGAACAAAAAGGATAAATATATTAACTAATGATATAGAAAAGAGTACAACAAGATTTCCAAATAGTAACAATTATCACTAAAGCCAATAGGATAAAAATCTAGGGAGGTCATAGACCCACCACCTCCAAGAGCTAGAGGAAGACAATAAATCATGAAAACACACAATCCCAAGTATAGAGAAGAATTATCAAACTAAATCATTATGAAGGAGATAACGAAACTACAAAGATTGATAAGAAGACAAGGACTCCCATTCTTTGACATTCCAGTTGTGATTAACAACAAAGGCCCATTTGGCCAAACAATCTGCAACAACATTCCATTCTTTAGGGATATGAATAAAAATATGGAATCAAAGTTTCAAGAAAGGTGAAGAATATTCTCCACAAGAGACACCAACCTCTAAGAAGACTCATAAAACATTCCATTATTCATAAGAGATATCAAAATCATAGAATCCATTTCACAAATTGTCTTCTTCCAACCTAACTCACAAGCATTCTCAAGAACCACAAGGATGGCTTAGGCCTCCATCTAATTATTAGTTCCAAACCCCATTGTATAAGAACAAAAGAAGTGAATAGAACCAACACTATCATGTCCAACACCACCAATTTTAGTTGTAGCTAGATTCACCTGAGAAGAACCATTAGTATTAATTTGAAAAAAACTTAGTGGTGGGGGAGACCATTTACCAACTCTATTTAACTTATTAGAAGATTTGATCGCAAAGCTAGAATAAATAGAACCAACCAAATGACCCAAATCTAATTGCCTCAAGATCCAAATATTAGAAGGATCTATAACTTCATCCATAGAGCACTTAGCCACCAAATTTTATTTTATCAGGTCTAAAATTTTATGTCAAACATTCCCAAGAAGACTCTTATAACCTTGAAAAAATTGATGATTTATCTCCAACAAAATCTACCAAAGGATAGAAATGAGACCAATATCCCAAGCCACCAAAAGGAGAGAGGCAAACACATAGTACATCCCAAACTAGCCCAAAAATTAAATAGATAAGTAGCATGAACAAGGGGTTGGTTCTAGATGTGCCACCACTACCTCCATAAACCCTTAGCAATGGAGCACTAAAAGAAAATATGAGCCACACATTCCTCATTAGCCCCATAGAAAACAAATTTAGAAGGACCTTGGAATCCACTCTTTCTTATATTGTCCTAGGTAAGACATTTATTTTGACATAGTAGCCAAAGATGGAGATTACACCTAAGCCAATAATAATTATTCCATATCTTTGTCCACTAGGGGAAATCCCTATACCCACTCTTTTCCTATTCTAAGATATCCAGTACCCATGAGAAATTAAATAAACCCCTTTAGGATTATAGCCCAAAGAAAGAACATTAGACCCCTCAAGAGAACAACATGGCTGATCTGCCAAAATAGAAGAAAAGGAAACCCAAGCATCTACATCTCCCCTAAAGGCCAACTACTCAAATCCTTCCAATGATAAATACTAGATTCCTCCACCAAGTGAGAATTATTAAAATGTGAAACTTTAGATAGCCAGCATCTGGAAAGACCTTACTCAAAGGGAGGAGATGGGGAAAGGAGGTTAGAATCAATGAGTGAAGATCTCAAAAATCTATCCAAAAAATAGAATTGTGGCTAGAATTGACAATCCAAAAAAAGGCCCCTTTTAACAAGTGATGCACCCTTCTTGATGGTATTCTAAATAAAAGACTTTTTCCCAACCAAATCCATTCTTGTAACCTCAATAATCACAACACCACATGTACATATTTATAGCTAATAAGTTTGGTTTGAGGTTGGTCTTACTACTTACACCATCTCCACTATAGTTTAACTACAAAATTTTCGCTATTAAACTTAGATTCCATAAGAACAAGTCTAGCTTTTTCTTAGGCCTACAAACCTGATCCCAATTGATAAGACTCTATTTTTTAGAGTCCAAATTTTCTACCCAAAGAAATTTCCTAAAAAGAGAATCAATCTCCTTTAGAAAACTTTTAGGAGAAAAAAGAACTAGAAATCTATAGATAGGAAGAGCTTGTAGCACTAATTTTAAAAGGGTAAGACACCCTAAAAAAGGAAACCACTAGAATGTCTAGTGTAAAACCTTCATTCTAAACCTATCAAAAATCCTCTTTGACTAAAGGTTATTGGGCATACCAAATGACAAGGGAATACTAAGATAATTCAAAGGAACTTGTCTATTCTAAACCATAAAATAAGTGCAATTATTTGTTAGATGGCTGAAGGAGTGTTAAAGAGAAAATATGTAACTTATTCTCATTAATTTGTTAACTAGAAGCTAGTAAATACATATGCAAAGCACTCTTGAAACTGACAACCTCTTGAATTTTAGCAACACCCATTAAGGTAGTATCATCCACAAATTGAAGATGAGAATGAGAATCAAGATCCCTAGGCACTTTCCACCCCTAAATACTTCCATTAACTTTGATGACTACAAAACCTTCCATAACCCTCAGCCATAAGAATGTGAAGATAAGGGGAGAGGGAATCACCTTCTTGAAACCATCTAGAAGCTAAAAAAAGAGATGGTATACCATTAATAAGCATAGAGATGGAAGAACATGTCACATAACTCATGACCCACTCAATCCACCCTAAACAAAAACCAAAAGTTGATAGAAGATTCTTGAGGAAGGACCATCAAACCCTATCCTTAGACATGTCTAGCTTGATAAACATATCTTTATCCCTAGAACAAACCCTAGTATGAATAGTTTCTAAAGCAATCACAATACCATCAAGGATATGATGTCCCTTCACAAATCCACCTTGTTCATACAATATCAACGAATCCAAAATCCATTTCAGGTGATCAACAAATAGTTTCATAATGATAATGTAAGGGACATTAATGACAACAATAAGGAAAATTTGATCAAAACAATTAGCCCCCACCTTCTTAGGAATTATAACCACAAAGTTGAATTGATTACTTTAAGAATCTTATTATTATTCTAAGATTCACATGCAACTACCAAAAGATCATCCTTCAATATGTCCCATAATTCTTGGAAAACTCAATAGGGAAGCCAGTAAGACTAGGAACCTTACATTTCTTCATCTGGAACACAACCTTTTCTAATTCAACAAGATTTATAGGACCCATAAGTAGACCATTCATTTCTTTAGAAACAAAGGATGCAATTCAAGCTAAAATAACCCATTCCTCCTCCTACGCTATAGGACCACTTTCCTTAAACAAAGAAGAGAAATGAAAAATAGTTTCCCTATTAATATCCTAAGATGAATATAGTTGATTTCCTTGAGAATAGGTAATAGAAGAAATATCATCACTACTCCTTTCTTTAATTGAATTATGGAAAAATGAGGTATTCTTATCTCCCTCTTGGAGCTAATTAATTTGTGATTTCTACATCCAAAAAGTATCCTCCCAAAGTTCCAATTCATGGAGCTCTATAGAAAGAGAGGTATCTACTAGAAGTTGTTCCCTAGTCATACCAAATTCTTTGATTTGAAAAGTAATATCATTCAATTTTTCCTACACCTTTTTCTTCTACCAAAACATATTTCCAAAACTAAATTTGTTCCACTATTTAAGCTTGAACTTAACAAATTGAATTCTTTTTAAAAATGAATACATAGGAGTACCAATGGAGGGCTTACTCTCCAACCACCATATCACCATATTCTCTCATATAGCCTAATCAAAAAGCCACATTAATTGAAACTTGAATGAAGGTTTTTTAGGGATAGCAAAAAGAGATGAAGAAAACTTGATGGTCCAATGATCCAAACCCTATTACTATAGAATTTTAGATGAAGTAATGTAATTATCTCCAATCCAACAATTAGAAACTAAAAAACATGTCTAGCTATTTGGAAATGGAAGCAAGACCATATCTCCTATTATTCCAAGTTAAAAGGTCACCACTCAATTTAACATCCACAAGATTAAGAAAAGACACATTCTCTCATAACAAGGCTAAAGAAGGATCTAGCTGACTCAAGCATTCAAGTTTATCATCAAGGGTAAGAATTACATTAAAATCACTTGCCAATATCCAAGGAACAGAAATAAACAAAGAGTAAACCAAAAAAATATGCCACCACAAGAAAACCTTGCCTTAAAAATCTGTAGGAGCATAAACATTGGTTAAGAAAATAAGACTACATGAATCAAAATAGGAACCCACGAAAGATAGAGAATACTTACTTGCTAACCAAGAAGAAGGTGTAAGCTAATGAGGGTCCCATAGGCAAGCTAACCCTTTTGTAGAACCTTGAGCTCTAACACACTGATAGTGGCTACTTGTCTAGAGCACTGATGAAGTATTCAACATTTCCTCCATAGAAAGTTTCATTTCTAGAAGGAAAATAATATCAAGTTTATGAATCCAAATAATTCCTCAAACAACCTTCTGATGAGGGGTGTTTCCCAAACCCCTAGCATTCAATGAAAGAACAATCATTTTTTATAAATAGTGAAGTGAGAATCTAAAGTGCAAATGACCCTAGATTCCACTAGTGTTTCCCCTATCATCTTGACTTTCTCTTGATCCTTTATTCTCCCCAATTTGGAGAGTTTATCCATACCTATCCTTTTAAGATAATTTTTTTGTTGGAGTCCCAACGAGGCATGAGCTTTCTCCTTAGTATCATCCTTACCACCAATATCTTGAAGAGCTTCTAGGATAACACAATTCGCAGAAGCTTCAAAAGGAGTAACTATTAAAATAGGAGCTAGAGCAGTCAAACTAGTATCAACACTATTGGGCCCATACTTTCCATCAAATCCCTCTAAATGGTTTAGAGAAATATGAGTCCCTCTCATAACTAACACCCACACCAAATTGAATTTGGACCTTTGGTGGTGGGGTAGAATCAAGGAGTACAAAATCCTTATTAGCTAAAGTCTTCTCAATCAAAGTAGAATCAAGTTCCTCAAAATTCTCTAGAACATCAAATCTATTATTAAAATGCTAGTTGGTAAATCATTTTTTTTACACATCCCATTCCTTCCTTTATTTTGGGACTTCATTGGAATAAACCCATTTGAGTCAGGCCCTTTTGCATGTGCTAGGGTTTTCCCTTTTGCATTGGCTTTAGTTGTAGAGATGGCTAAGAATGGAGAGCATCCAAGATTTTCTTTGGGCAATGTCTTTGAAGATGCCCATAAGCATGACAAACACAACATCTGAAAGGAAGACCCTCATAATCTAGTTGTTGAATCCAATGCATGCTACCTATTCTAATCTCTATAAAATCAGGCAAAGGATTATTAAAATCAATTTCCACATAGGCATACTTAGTTAACTTTTTTCTCAAGCGTCTGATGAGAAGGGCCCAAAGGTTTCACAAGGATGGATGCAATAGATTGCAAGATATTTGGTCACTAGAATTCCATTAGAAGATGAAGAAGGCAAACCCATACCAGAATCTTAGATGGGAGCTCCTCCACCGAATCGAATCCCACATGCCAAGGCTTAATAAACAACCCAGCTTGATTGTGAAAATATGGTCGTCCCTCAAAAGCCAAAGTTCAATCTGCAATTCTAAAAAATACCACAAACAAAGAAGTCATTCATTGTTATGATAACCTCCATATCCCCCTCTAGTTAGTAGGTACGATGTGCCCAATTCTCCAAGAAAGGCAACATGACTTTAAATCCCATAATTTACAAATCAAAGCATGTCCCATCAAATAAAACACGTCATCAACTATAGCTTCTAGATTTATTATAATCTATAAATTATCCTCCCACGGTAAATAATTGTGATTAGTAATACACATGTATGCAACAAGAGACCACTAATCACAAATCAATGTCATTACGAACATAAATTTAATACGTTATGATTAGACTGCAATCAATTATCTGTCCTATGGTCCAATAAAGAAGCGACAGAATAATCCAAAGATGGTTGCCAATGGAGGTGGAACACAATTCTAACCAACAAATCACCATGGCATTATACGCTCTGTTGGGTAGATGTTCGTTTTTGCTTGCCTATATATATATTATTTCGTGCTGAAGTTCAACAGCATGCAGCGTCTCTGAACATTATAGACTACCTGTATCCGGTCTACCCAACATAGTGATTAGGGCAAAATAGTACTGCTAGTTTTTGTCATGGCCAGTTCAGCGGTGAAAATGGGCACATCATTTAAGGTTGATGACGTGCAGGAGCTTGTAAAATTGAAGGGCGAGGATGTACCACAGAGATATATTCGACCTCAACAAGAGAGAATTGGATGTACAGCACTAAGTGCTCCCCCTGGCCTTCATGTCCCTCTCATTGACATGGCCAAGATACTCTCACCACCCAATTCTACCAGACAACACGAAATGGAGAGGCTTTCCCGGGCTTGTACAGAATGGGGTTTTTTTCAGGTTTGTAGGTGTAAATATATATCACTTTTCATTTACAATTGTTTCAATTTTCTATGAACAAGAAATAGGACCTCTGACTTATGCATTATTATATGGGCTCTTGAGTTCACCCACAAAAGTCATTGGATATTTATATAAATTGTAGATTCTTGGGTAACATAGTTTTTTATATTCATATACATAGAGTCTTGCAACAAACCCCTCTCCTGATTTTTCTTAAAACAAATGACTAATAGTAGAACCCAGATGTTGAATCTAATTGGCTTTAGTTGTCAAAGTGATCTCTTCAAGAAGGTATAATATATGTTTCCTTTTGAAATGTTAAAAATTGATTGTGATTCAGAATCCTTTTGTTTCCTTTTTCAGGTGTTGAATCATGGAATTGACCGGGGACTACTGGAGCTAATAAAGAAGGTGGGGAGGGAATTCTTCAACTTGCCACTTCAAGAAAAAGAGAAGTACGCAATGATTCCTGGCACAATCCAGGGATACGGTCATGGTTTCATTTTCTCAGATGACCAGAAGTTAGACTGGTGTGACATGATGGCCTTGGGAACCACGCCCAAATCTATTCGAAAGGAAAACCTTTGGCCCGCAAAGCCGCTACTTTTCAGGTAATCTATGCAGATTTTATTTCCTTCTCATCAATTAGAATTTTTCTATGGATCCCAGAACCTTAGGACACAAATGGGCACAGTCACGGAGGTGTTTTTAATTTAATATGCCTTATATTCTGTAATGTGCATAGTAATTTGAACCCAGCTCTTCGACCTTATACTCTGTAGTTCACTTGACTCAAATCAATCGATAATCATCACCTGAGATATTGATAGTGCATGAGTTTTGCAGTGACACAGTGGAAGCTTATTCAATGGAGGTATCTAGACTCTGCCGGAATTTGTTGAGCGCCATAGCTGAAAACCTAGGCCTAAAGTCCGCCATATTTGAGGAGATGTTTGGAGAAAATGTGCAGGCCGTGAGGATGAACTTCTATCCTCCCTGCTCTAGGCCTGATCTGGTTCTAGGTTTAAGTGCACACTCTGATGGAAGTGCTCTTACTGTGTTGCTGCAAGATGACGAATGTGTAGGTTTGCAGATTCTTAACAAAAACCAGTGGATTTCTGTAGAGCCAATCTCAGATGCTCTAGTTATCAATATAGGGGACACTCTAGAGGTATGCCCAGTCAAGTTTGCACTAGACAAGGAATTCGAATTGCAACGAATATATAGATACCGAATTGACTGTTTGAATTTTGAATGTTGGCAGGTTTTGACAAATGGAAAATACAAGAGTGTTGAGCACAGAGCAGTAACAAATAGAAACAAAGAAAGATTATCGATTGCTACATTTCATGCTCCAAGCTACGATGTGGAGTTGGGTCCATTGCCTCAATTAATAGATGATGATCATCCAAGGCTGTACAAGAACTATAAACATGCGGAATACAACCGTCACTATCTCACTAACAAGTTGGAGGGGAAGAAATCGCTAGATTTTGCAAGGATTTGATTTTTAATAAATGTGAAATATATATGAACACTCTCTCTCTAAATATTTAAATAAATCCCACTGTGGTTAGACTGTTGCTACGTCTTTTAATCACTTGTATAATCAACAGTTGTTATTTATAGAATAGTCAGCAGGTTTGATGCATTTTAAAGAAAGCATTGCTTGAACACAATATGTAGACTTCCTAAGGACAACAGCACATTTACCGGCGGAATAATCGTCATTGGAAAATAATTGTCAATGCATCTTCCAGTAAGTGTCACGATTCGTGAAAAATTACTCATAGGAAAACTTTGTTGTACCAAAACATATTTAAAAATTGGCTGTATTCTTTTAAATTTTTCATATTTACAAAGAGTTCAAAAGGTTCGTAGATTATAATTTTAACACAATATGTTAACCCATCTGACTTGATCAGCCTCATTAGGTTACTTCTCCTATGTTCCATCTCATTTGTTGCCTATTTAATTGTATCCTCTGTGACTATTATCAACATGCTATACTCATCAAAGTTTATACGTTGTGTTTGTAGATGTTGTGAACTAATGCTTCCTTTATGATAATACTACTTATCTACATTGTGCCTGTACTTGTAATTATTTCAAGTTTTAAATCAGCCAATAAGAATTATTACTTCTGCACTTGATTCTTATTACTTCTGCACTTGAAAAATATTGCAAACTTGTTATCATTCAGTGGATTTCTATTAAATTATTGTTATTATTTTTGTTAAGGCTGTGCCATGAATGATGGGTTAATATACAGAATTTCAGTATGATGGTTGTGATTAACTTAGAAAATAAGGGAATCTTCTCACAAGTAAGATCATTATTAGATTCAGCTACAATTAACTAAATTTATTGAGACAATCATTTTGTATTATTGAATTCATTATCTTTATCATACATTATATAAAACTGTTCAAATAAGTTGATTAAATTTCAAGATAATCTAAGATTTCTCTGAAATTAAACATATCATTTTACACTTATGACCATTTTGTATTGGTAATAATTTTTATAAAATAAATTGAAGAAGGGATTCAATTTACGAGACGGCTTTTGTGTATTTAAACATCACAAATATCAGTTATTAATAGGCCCCCATAATATGATTGAGATAGTATTAATGATTTATACAATATCATCACCTCTCCCACTTCCCTTTCCTATTGGAATTTGAATGGCTAAGTCATTTGATCTCATATTTCCAAAAATATATGAAGTAAGCTATATGGTTTGTTGATTATAAAACAACACAACATTTTACCTATTCTTATATTGTGGATGATGCAATCTCCTTTTCAACATGGTATCCTACCAAGGCCTCAAATATCTTAATATAGTTCATACCATTCTCCAATGATTTATGGATACATTTAGTTTTAATATCAACTCCCTACACCCTCACACATATGTATGTATATATGTATATATGTTTGAAACATATGCTTTCATAAAATAGAATAGAAATTCATCTATGTTGAATCCCATGATGTTTCAAAGACACACATGTTGCAATACTAGATGTTTCAAAGATATCTATGTAGCAATACTAGTATTTCTACATGATGTTTAAAGACGCCCATGTAGGAATACTAGTATTGCTACATGAGTGTCTTTGAAACATCATGGGATTCAACATGGTGAATTCCTATTCTCTTTTATGAAGGCATATGTTTCTAATCTATTACTACTACATGATTGTCTTTGAAACATCATAGGATTCAACATAGCTGAATTACCATTCTCTTTTATGAAATCATATGCTTCTAATCTAGTATTGCTACATGATTGTCTTTTAAACATCATGGGATTCAATATATGTGAATTATCATTCTGTTGTATGAAGGCATAAAATGTTATGTTGAGACATAATTGCTTAGATTTCTCACAAGTTCTCCACATAAATAAATTAAGAAGCTTTCAAGAATTGTTGTGTGCTCAAAATCCATATTAAATTCACAGTCTATTATTTTATCACTTAATACACTTCAATAAGTTGCTCCACTATATGGACTAGAAAAATAGTTTTATTGGTGGAATGGTAGGTCTCACATATGGCTTATGCACATATGGCTAATGTTATTGTAAAAAAATTATTTCACTACTAATGCACCTCACCAAATTATCTATGATCTTTTCCCTAATAATTAATACACTCATGCAAATGTTTTATTGTTGCCTCAACAACATGTTGTGGCATTTATTTAAACTAGGGATCCTCCTTGATTGAAAATGTATGTCAAGCCTAAGATTCCCCATGTTATTCCCTCATCTTTCTCCTTCAATTTCTTGGTCTATGTCATTAAGTGCATTTTCTCTAGATGTTTGTTTTATTTTGACACCCTAATTACCTTTTCCTTTGGTTTCAACTTCTCTAGTTCTCATTGCATTTATTAGAATCATATTTTTTGCATCTAGTCTCCCTTAAGTTCATCACCACGTGGCCCTTTCTAGACTAGAAATATTTTTATCATTGGGTTGCATTTGATTTTTCCTTAGCCATTTCTTTGTCCCTTCCATGTCTTACATATTAATTCAAAACATAAGCCTTCCAATGTGTGGGTATATGTCATGTGATACACTTGGTGTGAACAACCCCCATAGGTCATTTTAGGCAAAATTTATGTTTGACTTAACCTACTTTAATTCTCTTTCTACATTTAGAATTGAGATCTAAATAATGATTGGTGTTTCCTTGAAGTTTTTTTTTCAAACTTCATTTAGTGAAGAATTTCATAATTCATTTTTCACATCAGTTAATTTTTTTTAAAAGATAATGTGCCTGGTAAATGTTTTAACGTGACCTACAATGCTGGTACAACACGCCCTCCGGCTCCACGTGAATGCTTTTGCCCAGAGAAATGAACCAGTGAGGCCACAACACGGGGGACCTCATCCCCTAGCAAGAACACTTCAAACCCGTGAGCTCATTGGCCCAATGAAGGCGTAAAGCCTACGAGCTCATTGGCCCAGCGGGGGTTTGAACTCTGATGGCCGCCACTACAACCGAGCTACTTAACCACCGAACCACGCCCTTATTGGCAAAAACTTTCACATTAGTTAAATTCCATAGAATACCAAAATCTTAATTCTTAACTTCAAAAATGTGCTTCAAAAATCCTATCTTGAATAACCTAGCCACTATATAAATTAGGAACCTTGAGTGAATGTGAGCACTGAATCTAGTCACTCGAGACAAACAAGAGCATGCTCAACCTAGAAGAAAACAAGTATTGCAAACAATGGACAATTGGAATGCAAAAATATGGGATTACGAATTAGCTTATAAGATGTAGTACATATAGGGTACAATCGACTAAGAATAGTGGTGCTCCAAGACTAGAAAAAGAAACCACTTAACTTAGACAAAGCTAATCTAGGCATGCCAAGTATAGCTCAAGGCTAAATATAGACTCCTAAATATGCACTCCTAAGAAAGTTTAATAGACACCAACACCCCCCCTTAAGAATAGCTTGGGTGGGCTAAATGAAGATGTGTCCTGGCAGCTAGGCCTAATCAGGTACCCATGTAGAAACTAAGAACATTCATGGAAGATTGCGAACATTGACATGAGTCACGAGAGATGAACAATTGCACACTCAAAGCTATCAAAGACACAAGCAATATGCAAAGCAATTGGATGATGTATTAGCTCACATGAATGAGTACATATAGGCAAGATTCTCTCCATGTTTAGATGTGCGATAAATAAGAAAGCAAGCCTAAGAATAGTAGTGGCCCAAAGATAGGCATGCAACTACTTAACTTAGGATAAGCTGAGTTTCACACATGTTCTAAACATAGATGTGCTAATTAAAGCACAAGTACACCTAAATTTATCACAGCAAAAGATAGTTGACTAAGTGAGCTTAATAACGCTAAGCCCATTTTTTTAATTTGAAACATCTAAAATTGATATATGTGTTGAATTTTGAAATACTTTAAAGTAATGAAATGTAGATATTTCAATGTCGTGTATGATGATATATTTTTAAAAGAATTTAAAAATCAGTTTGGTATAGTTTTTCGTAAAATTGTTATTAATTTTTAGTTGTTGAAAATATTCATAAAGTGAGGTTTATAAAACATCAACTTCTTTGTAACAAATTTTATATTCCCCATATTGGAAACTTAAAATTCTAGCACAATAGAAAATTAATACATTTTTTAAATATAAATGTTTAGAGTCACATCTCCTAAAAACATGTAGCACTTTTATGGGATGTCAAACATCTTGGCAATAATTTATTAAAAAAATAAGAAATTATATATTAGCCTCAACCAAGATTTTCTCCTCTAATCCAGTGAATTTTTTCAAACAAAAATAATATTTTTTTCTATTTTTTTATGGATGCAATCAACCTCAACTTCTGACGCTGATTACCTACTTGTCCTGAGAATTAGAAAATAGTAATAAAAAATATATATAATAAAAATTATATTTTCATAATCTACACATTACAATATACAAAAGAGTATTTTATTTTGTTCCAAAAATATTATATACACAAGTAGAAGTGGTAGGAAAATTAAGTTTTTATATAATTTTTTAAATTTTTTGTGATTTGCACTAAAGTGATTTCATATATGTATCTAGAAAACAATTCTAATTGTAAAAGCTTTAGTCTAGATGTGTTTTAGATAGAATGAATTTGGTTGGAACACATTTTAGGCTAGAAATGAGTTCATAGTTGAAAATGCCTAATATAAAGTGTATTGAAACTCTACAAGTATAAGGTGACATAATTGAGTGATCTAACCTTTTGAAAACCATGCTCTAAAATACTTCTCGTGTTGACAATTGAATCAGAGATATACATGCCATGGTTTATGAGCTTATGCTTTGGTACCCACATCATGCTTGTGTTGTTATCCTAGTCTTGTTCTCCTCCCTACTCGTTCCTTAGTGTCTTGGTTAATTTCTATGTCTATGTCCTTAGTCCAAGCCTCATTATTTCAATAATGAAAATTTGGTTCAAATGTTTTTCTTATGTGTTTAATTTTTAGGCTATGAGGCTTCTAAGACTATATGTCTAATTACTATAATTTATTTCCCAACCATTATATTTTATTGACAAAGTTTGGTAGGGCCCTTGTATCATGACATTACTTGACTATGTTTAAAAGTGGTAGACCCAAAAATCCCTACGCAACTGGGCAAAGTTAAAATCTCATGTATATGTTTCCTTTTGATACTAGACCTAAGCATTTTATTTATTTTAATCAAATGACACTTTGAAGTCTAAATTCAAGGTCTTATGACTCTTTGTTTTGAGAATCTAAAGAATTTATGGGTCATAATATAATTGGATGCTTATTGATGAGATAAGAAATGTCTCATCTAAATTCATCTATATTTTCTCTTAAAATTAATATTAAAAGTGGATTTAAATGTAGTTTTAAGAACTATTTGCTTATTTAAAATAGAATATAGGATATATACTCGTTTATTTCTTAGAAGTATATTGCAATCTAATTGCTAACATTTTCTAATGCTTCTTAAAAAATAGAATGTAATATATGTTTAAAAATGATGCAGAATTAGCCTCGAAGTGTTCTAGCCAACTTTGAAGTATTCTAAATTGTTGCAAAATCACTTCTAGAAGTAGCTCCAGAAATATTCCAGCTTCATTTCAGCCAATTCTAAGATGTTCCAACTTCATAATTTGGCTTAATCCATGGATTTAAAATTCTCTCAACCTTTTCTCATAAAAGGTTGTAGATGAGTTATTATTGTATTTAAAATAGGAAAAATAATAAAAGTAGAAAAAATAAATAAATCTATCCAACCTTTTCTCTTAAAAGGATGTGGATGAGTTATCATTTTGTAACGAGAGAATAAAACATGTTGTTCCTTTAGCATAGGAGTAGTAGAGAGAGTAAATGAATTTGTTTCCTTTAGCATAGGAGTAGGAGAGATAGGTGTAGAGAATAAAGGGAGTTGTTCCTTTATCATAAGAATGGAAAGACAAGTGTACTTATGTTTTCCAATAATTTAGGGAGTTGGATGAATATCTTCAATGTATAAATAAACCTCCCAACTCTAAAGAAAGGGAGTTTTTTTGGCAAGTTTTAGAAATAAATTTGTAATATTTTGTTGAAGAAGTAAAATATATGGAGCATTGAGTACAAAGTTGGGTGAATAATCTTATTCCAATTCCAAGGGAGGGGTAGGCTGCTCATCCCAAGGAAGAGAATAACATTTGGTATTTTTTTATTTATTTGTATTTAATTGATGTTATCATGAAATTCACTATTTTTATTATGTGTTAGTAATCAATTTTAGCCTGTAAGTTCTATAGTTTTATTGTTTTATTTTAAAATAAAATTCTATAGTTCTGTTGTTCCATTGTTTTAACCTATAAGTTTTGTAGTTTTGTAGTTTTGTTTTAATATAAAATTGTGCAGTACTATTGTTCCATTCTTTTAGCCTGTAAGTTCTATAGTTTTCTTATTTTGTTTTAAAATAAAATTCTGTAGTTTTGTTATTCCATTGTTCCATTTAAAATTGTGTCTTACTTGATGTTCCATAGACTTAGCTCACGTTGGAAAATACATTGGAGAACTGTTAATTTTTGTAGTTAGTAGTTTCCGTAGTTAACTATGTTTTAGTACTATTAGTTTTTTTTTTTTACATTTTTTATTCATATAAACATGTTTCAATTTTGTAGTTTTAATTTATGCAAAGTGCATTTTTAATTTATTTCTAGAATGCAATTTTTTTTTCTTTTATTATAAAGAGTTGTTTGCCCAAAAAAAATTATGTTTCCTAATGCATACAACCTTTGGACACCACCTCAGATTGATAAATTAAATGGATAGGATTACAACGAACTTCATCATTTTTGGAACTGTTGCCGTGGACCATGGTGTTATTGGGAACTTTATTATCATATTTCATTTCTGTCTCTCCCTAAAAGCATAGAAAAATGAATTATTTTGTGACAGTAGCTAATTTATTTCTTTTTTGTATAAAGAGTAGTAGAGTAATTTTCAACTCGGTTTACAATAGTTTAATTTTTCTCTTTCTATAATTTCAATTTAGCATAAGCATTTCAATTCATAGATTAGTTTCAATTTAGTATACGCATTTCAATTCATAGATTATATTCAATTTAGCATAAGCATTTCAATTCATATATTAGTTTAAATTTAACATAAGCATTTCAATACATAAATTAATTTCAATTCTAGTAAATTTTTAGTTAGTTTATGTTTTTAGTTTTCAAATAAATTATTAGGTGACGGTAAATGATCTTTCTTTTATGTCATAGAGAGTAGAAGGAATCCATCTTTGATATAAAAAATATAAGAAAATAGTTCTTTAGGTGTTTTCCCTTTTTATGTAAAAAAAAACAAAAGTATGAACAAGTTTAGGGAATATTTAAGAAAAAAAACTAACAAAACCCCCCAAAAATGATGAAAACCTCATTGCAAATTCTTCCATCTTTTTTTTAGGGTAAATAGATTTTACCTTGCTTATGTTTTACTTAGGATTAAATAATTAGTTTGGGAAGGTATTCCCGTTAGGGTAGTTTTATCCGTTAAAAGATTACCTATCATATTTCTCTTGCCTTTAAATAGGCACATTTGTACATTTGTAAATAATCAATCTCGAGCAATAATCAATTCAATTGTTCTTGCTTTATCTCCATTGCATTTCTCCTATGGCATTTATCTTCTTGGTTGGATCCATGGCTACCCAATCCAACATGGTATCAGAGCTGGCAACCTAGAACCCTCACCCGTATTTGGAGAAGAACATTAGACTATGAGATCAATTGATCATTGTTGTATCAAAGATTCAAAGGGTTACAGACAAAATCGTCAAGCCAAAATTGTCCATCACCATTTGCAACCATACATATTCTTGATGGATGTTCTTTTGTCTGCAAGTATCAGCATTCTATTAGCAGGCGTATTCATATCTCTTGATACAAGAAGATCAGGGTTTAGTTGAACACTCCAACATTTCATCTTTAAACGACCTCATCTCAATTGTGAAAGGTGCATATTCTTTCCAGAATGTGTGGCGCCAATTCATTTCAGAGTGCTTGGAGCATATGCATAATGTCCCTGTGGAGGGAAGATCAAGTGGTTTTCAATTTTGAGCACAGCAAGTGTATGCAAGGTGAAGACTCATTTCAGAGAGTGTGAAGTCTCTTGATCCACACAGGCTTGGAGTCTCTTACTCACATTGTTATTCCAAATGCAAGGTGTAGTTTTTGGCATGCCATATTCCACAGTGAGGTGTGGATTCATTCTTGAGAGCCATGGCACACAACATCCTGCCTGAACCCACATTTGTAAGCAAACTTTATAATGTTTTGCATCAAAATATTTATTTAGGGTTTGTTGTTTGGAAGTGTGTGGTGGGCCCAGTGATTGAGCGCTTGTCTGAAGTTGATTTGGGACTTTAGTCCCACATAGGCCAGGTGGATACAGTTATAGGACTTTATATATGCTAGCATTTGCTTTGGAAGTTGAAATGCTTGAGTAAGGTTTATGGAATTTGTGCTAGTGACTCAGAGGTTCATTGGCACAATTGCCATCATCTTTTTGGAAGTTGTGCTTTTGGGAAAATTAATCCCGCATTGGTAGTGTGGGGTAGTTTTTCGCTATTTTAAAAGCTTTGTAGTGCCTTTGATTAGTGTGAGTAAGTCTCATAGGAGGTTATCTTGCTTGATGGAGATTGGTGTTGCTGTGCTCTTTGGAGTTGCTTGGTGAGTTGATTTAGAGATTTGGGTTGGTGATTTGGTGCGTGAACCGAGTACGGCATTTTTTGCTCAATTTTTTTTGAAAATTATCTAGCCTTTATTTGTATTTTTTGGTTCCTGAAGTGTTTTTGGAATGCTTCATTTGTAGTATACATATCATATTTGGGAGTTTCTAATTGTTGTTGAAGGTTAATGTCTTTGTAATTTTGGAGATTAGTCATAGTTCATTATGGGGTTTTCAGTTCATTGTGTTGTGATTATGTTGAAAAGGGGAAATGATAAATAATGGAGAGCTGGTATCATAAAACATCTCAGATGGCTTCATTTGTTGCCACATTTGTATAATTTAGTTCCCCTTCCTGGTACTGATAGTAAGAAATTTGCATGGAATTGCAAAAGGGATCATTGCCTAGGAGTTATTGTAATGCATATTGATGATGTCACTTTGAATGCTATTGATCATTTTGAGTGTCCTCATATTCTTTGGACTAAAATTTGGGAAATACATGGAGATACTAATACTCAGTTATTCCCAGATGATCTTGTTTCATATTGTCTTGTGCCTCTTCATTTTTCAGATAATATACCCTATGATCATGCTACTATGCAGGAGTTTGAAGTTTTGGAATACTTTGAATCTTTAGATGAGGATGACAAGGGTTCTTCAAAATCTCCTTCTTCTCCATCAGGGACAGTTGATGTACCTTCACCTTCAATGATTCATTATGCAGAGTCATTGATTGAGGCTCCTATCATTCCTATTCAACAGGACCATTCATCTTTTGGTGGTGATTCATTGAACACATCCAGTGATTCATCACAACTAGTATCTCATTATCTTCCTAATTGAGATTTGTATTTGTCCGACATTAGTTCCTTGTTTGTAGAATCTCATATTTTTTACTTGGAAAACACATTTGAGGGTATATCCCTCCTATTTGATGATAGTCATGGTACAATTATTGTCACTCCATCTTTGTCTTTGGAGAATGTTCAAGATCAGTTTCCAGTGGTACCTTATTTGTCACCTTCTATTGTGATTGGGCATGTTCTTGATTGGTTCGTGGCATCATCTTCCAAGGTCTTGGCGACACATGAGTAGATCTCAGAGACATCTTCATTTTTCATGCTTCCATCTTTCAAAGCATATTCTGAATGGGAAGCATACCTACATCTATACATGGTTTTGTTTCTTTCTAAGGGGAGACAAGTGGTTTGCAACCATTGGATTCTATTTTTCCTTCAGACACTTACCATCTTTGTAGGGCATTATTTATTATGGGGGGCTATGTAGTCTCCTTTCCTTCCTATGGGAGGACCATTGAATGTACACACATGATGTATGTAGTCCTTGGGGGGTATTAGTGAGTCCTCCATACATGCATTTTGTTTTCTTTTTTTCTCTCTTTTGGAGAGGAGTTTTCTCCCACAGGGTTTTTCTCCTTTTCTCCAGTTGTGAGAGATTGCATCACATTTTGCTTTGTAAATGGGTACCTAACATGGTTGTGTAGCTGGGACCCATATTACATCTTGCAATAATTATTCTCCCTAAGTTGCAATTAAGGGGAGGTGTTAGGGTAAATATATTTTACGTTGATTAAGTTTTACTTAGGCTTAAATAATTAGTTTGGAAAGCTATTCACATTAGGGTAGTTTTATCCATTAAAAGTTGACCCATCATATTTCTCTTGCCTTTAAATAGCTACATTTGTACATTTGTAAATAATCAATCTCGAGCAATAATCAATTTGATTATTCTTGCTTTATCTCCATTGAATTTCTCCTATGGAATTTATCTTCTTGGTTGGATCCATGGCTACTCATTCCAACATTTTTTAATTTGAAAAAAAAAATTGTTCAAGAAGCCCAAATATTATTGCTACATTTGAAAACAAATGTCAAGTTTAGAAGGAAAATAGTTTGTTTGATTGAATACTTGAAAGAGAGAAAAACTTAAAAATTTTAAAACCTATTTATATGGGAGATAAATCTCTGATTCTATATTTAGATGCAAGTTGAATCATGCCATTTTGACATCAAACAAAAAATTTATCCCCAAAACAGTGAGTGCTAGTCAAAACTATAAAAATTGTTAAAAATTTGACTGTTTTCTACCGAATTTCACATAGAAATCTTTGATTTTTTAAAAAATATGTCTACATGGGAGATAAATCTCTGAGTCTAGATTCATGTCCAAGTGGAATCATGTCATTTCAACATCAAATGAAAAAGTTATCCCCAAAACAGTGACTTCTAGTCAAAATTATCAAAACTGCTATAAATATGATTGTTTTCCACCAAATTTGACATAACAAATAAAATTTTGTGAAAAATTTGTTTATAATTATGATAATCCTATAAATCTAGTTTCTAAATTTTTTGAATCATTTGATTTTGACACTTTATGACAAAGCTAGAGAAAAAATATTGTATGCTAATCTATCTTAATAATTATATAAAACAATCCTCCAAAAAGTTTAATGTATTTATGTTGTTTTGTACATTTTATCTGAAAGCATATTTTTATCAAGTGCTCTAGAAGTGTTGTTTGTTTATATATTACCTCTAGGATTTTTTTGATCTTAGTTTCAAGAAGTATTCTATATTGGTATGTTTCTCCGAAAGCACCCATCTAACAATGCTCTGAAAGTGTTTTGTGTTTTCTCAGATTTTCCTCTGCAGGGACTTTGTTGTTATTGTTTAATTTTTGGAAGCATCCTTTCAATGATGCTTTAGAACTCTTTTATTGTTGTCTAAATTCTGAAAACATCATTTCAATGATGCTCCAGAATTTTTTTTGTTGTTTAATTTTTGAAAGCATCATTTCAATGATGCTCTCAAACTTTTGTTGTCATTAGTTTCAAAAGAATCCTTTGAACAATGCTTTGGAATTTCTATTTCAAGAACTTTGATGGTCCAAAAATTTTGTTGCCATGTAGTTCTAAAAGTATCCTTTCAATGATGCTCCAGAATTTTTGTGGCCACTTAGTTCTGAAAGCATCCTTTCAACAATGCTCCTAAACTTTGTTGTTGTTTGTTTTGAAAGCATCATTTAAATGATGCTACAGAACTTTGTTGTTGTTTGTTCCAAAATCATCCTTGCAACGATGCTCTGGAATTTTGTTGTTGTTCATTCCAAAAGCATCCTTTCAATGATGCTCTGGAACTTTGGCATTGTTCATTCTGAAAGTATCCTTTCAATGATGCTCCAGAACTTCTATTGCCAGAACTTCGATGCTCTAGAACTTTTGTTGCCATACAATTCTGAAAGCATCCTTTCAACGATGCTCTAAAACGTTTGTGGCCATTTAGTTTTAAAAGTATCATTTCAACGATACTCCAAAACTTTGTTGTTGTTCGTTTTAAACAACGATACTCCAAAACTTTGTTGTTTTTCACTCTAAAAGCATCCTATCAATGATGCTCTAGAACTTTGTTGTTATTCATTCTGAAAGCATCCTTACAGTGATACTTTAGAGAATTTGTTCATTTTTGTAGAGTTGTTCTATCTTTCTGGAGTTCTCCATTGTTATGACACTTTTCTGTCTACTATTCTGGAGCTCTCCACTATTCTAAACTTCCATAGTTAAACCTTCTAAAGTTTTTTTGACTTTCCAGAACTGAACTTCTGAAGATTTTTTGAAGAAATAATTAGATCAAATGGCATGAAGAAAGCAAGGATAAATTTGAAATATGGCCAAGGTATATTCTATTATTTTATTCTTAAATATAGCCACTAGTTTTTTTATTACAAATAAATCCATTTTTAGGAAATCTAATTAAAAACATAAACTACTTGCCCCAATTCACTTGTTGTAGATGAGAGATTTTCAATAAGGGTGTTTTCTAAAGAAAAAAAATTGAAGTGAGAAAATGATTGCATAGAAAGAGTCTAAATGCATGAAGGAAGGTGATGAGAAAAAAAGAGAGAAAAAAGAAGTTCTCATACCTTGTTAATCTTTGTTGCTATCATGATGGTACAAGTTATTTGCAGAAAGAATTGATCACACATCTTAAAGAATCTCATGAAATGTTTTCTAGGTTTTATTCTCCTATATCTCAGATTTCTAGAACATATTAAATTTTAAAAATTCATTGGTAAATGTGAAAGTTATGACCATTTATGACTGACAGGTTTTTTATAAAATTTAGCTGAAGAAAGCTAAATATGGAAATGAGAGAAATTTTGAAAGAATGGTTAATTGATAAAAGATTTAGTGAGTCTTATCATGGATGTATGACATAGAATAATCAATACATACTTTCAAAGATGAAAAAAAGAGAGGAGAAAAGAATTGAAAGATATAAGGGTCGTCAGTTATGAATAGAGTAGTAATAATAAAAAGAGATCAGTAGCTTGCAGGAGGACCTGCAAGAATTTAGGTGTGGGGGAGATGATGAGACCATAAATGTATCTTCTAAATTCATCTCTATTTTCTCTAAAAATTAGCATTAAATGTGAGTTTAAATGTAGTTTTAAAAACTATTAGCTTATTTAAAATAGAATATAAGATATGTGCTGGTTTATTTCTTATAAGCCTATTGCAATCTAATTGCTAACATTTTTTAATACTTCTTGAAAAATAGAAAGCAATATGTTTAAAAATGATGTAGAATTAGCCTCAAAGTGTTATATCCAACTTTGAAGTATTCTAAATTGTTGCAAAATCACATCTAGAACCAACTCTAGAAATATTCTAGCTTCATTTCAGCTAACTCTAAGATGTTCCAACTTCATAATTTTGCTTAATCCATGGATTTAAAATTCTCTCAACCTTTTCTCCTAAAAGTTTGTAGATGAATTATTATTTTATTTAAAATGGGAAAAATAATAAACGTACAAAAAATAAATAAATCTATCCAACCTTTTCTCTTAAAAGGATGTGGATGAGTTGTCATTTTGTAATGAGAGAATAAAAGATGTTGTTCCTTTAGCATAGAAGTAGTGGAGAGAATAAATGAATTTGTTTCCTTTAGCATAGGAGTATGAGAGATAGGTGTAGAGAATAAAGGGAATTGTTCCTTTATCATAGGAATGGAAATACAATTGTA
Organism: Cunninghamia lanceolata; assembly: GCA_027924645.1. Lineage (NCBI taxonomy): Eukaryota > Viridiplantae > Streptophyta > Pinopsida > Cupressales > Cupressaceae > Cunninghamia > Cunninghamia lanceolata. Next base: position 9,209,434 of record BSBN01000112.1, on the reverse strand, counting down.
CTTATGCTTTCCAATAATTTAGGAAGTTGGGTGAATATCTTCAATGTATAAATAAACCTCCCAACTCTAAAGAAAGGGAGTTTTTTGGGGCAAGTTTTAGAATAGAAAAGCTACAACCATTTTAGAAATAAATCTGTAATATTTTGTCGAAGAAATAAAATATATGGAGCATTGAGTACAAAGTTGGGTGAATGATCTTATTCCAATTCAAAGGGAGGGGCATGCTACTCATCCCAAGGAAGAGAATAACATTTGGTATTTTGTTTGTAAATTTAATTGATGTTATCATTAAATTCACTAATTTTATTATGTGTTAGTAATCAGTTTTACCCTGTAAGTTCTGTAGTTTTATTGTTTTGTTTGAAAATAAAATTTTGTAGTTCTGTTGTTCCATTGTTTTAGCCTATAAGTTCTGTAGTTTTTTTGTTTTGTTTTAATATAAAATTTTGTAGTACTATTGTTCCATTGTTTTAGCCTATAAGTTTTGTAGTTTTGTTATTTTGTTTTAAAATAAAATTCTATAGTTTTGTTATTCCATTGTTCCATTTAAAAATGTGTCTTACTTGTTGTTTCGTAGACTTAGCTCATGTTGGAAAATAGATTGGAGAACTGTTAATTTCTGTAGTAAGAAGTTTCCATAGTTAACTTTGTTTTAGTACTATTTGTTTTATTTCTACATTTTTAATTCATAGAAACATAGTTCAATTTTGTAGGTTTAATTTATGCAAAGTGCATTTTTAATTTATTTTTAGAATTCTATTTTTCTTCTTTTATTAGAAAGAGTTGTTTTCTAAACAAAATTAGGTGCATAGAAGACATAAGTGCATACAACCTTTGGACACCACCCCGGATTGACAATTTAAATGGAGAGGATTATAACGACCCTCATCACTTATGTCTAACATTTATATTATTTCAAGTCCATAGGCTATGTAGACTCAATCTCCCCTATGTCACCATGTTGAGAAATAATTTTAATTACAGATCATAAGGCTTGGTATTTGTGGAATAAAGTTATGTCCATGGGTCCTACATGTGGTAGACTCAATTGTTCATTTAATGAGAATTTAATTTACACTTCATGGATGGATTCTAAGTTCTTATATCTCTAGCAAATACAAGTTCCCTTATGTTTTGGAGCTAACTCAAAACTTCATATCCATAAGGGGCAAACCTAAAATTAGTTATCTAATAGAATTATGTAATTTTTTCCAAAAAATTATCTTTGCATCTCAAGGACTTTAATTTTGAGTCAATGTAGAGTTAGTGTGTTTTGTCTCCCCTCATTCACCTTTTCATTGTGAGTTTTTCACTAAGTTAAGAGTCATTGTTTCCTTATTGGCGAGTTTGTCCTCTCGGAACCTTATCGGTAGGTTTGCTAGTTCGCAAAGTGGCCAATGCAATGATAAGCACTTCATACTTTCCCATTTGTGTCCCTCATCGGCGTATTTTGTTTTTCTCAAACTCGGTCTATCTTTATGTTTTCTTTATCACCCTTTTTCATAGTTTACAAACTCCCTAACCCGCCAATAACATTTCTTTGTAAGTCTTGGTTGGTGAGTCTAGGTTGTCACTGACAAAGAAATCTCATCTAAGGTATATCAGAGATCAAGTAAAGATCACTCAAAGAAAATTTCGGTGGAAGACTAAGTTTGCAAACTTGTTAGTTCACTGGTAAAGAAGCTAACCGATGAGACATTCTGCCAACAATATGAAAGTTCATTAAAGATGATTTTCTTCAATGAATAAATAAAAAAGGACATCACTAGGATTTGGAATTTGCCAACAGGAGTTTTCGTCGATAAGTTCACCGTTTATACACTTTGCCCATATTCTGAAAAGCTCCTTGGCATTAATTTTGAGGGTTCATTTATTACATACACCCTAATTTATTAGCATAAAAAGAGGGTTTAGAGATTATCTTATTATTGTTTTGAACCCTAAGCCCACACTGATTCTAAGGAATTACCTTCATGGTTATCTTGAACTCACAGGCTAGTACAGCGATAAAAGGTCAGTTGTTAATGGATATTCCCTCACACGCGAAATATCATTTGCTTTAAAATTTTATCTGGGAGATATTGTGGGTTGCCAAAATTTTCATGAATACTATAGATATTACATTTCAAAATATCTCAGAAAATTCCCATTCCCCTGTAACAAACCAGTTATTGCTTAGAGTGGTCAATTCTTTAATCTGGTAGTTAGTACGCTTTGCAAACATGACATATAAATACCAAGGATTCGATGTAGCGTCAATAATTCAAAATGATCTAGAAGGAATCAAAGACACGGGATTTGGGCACATAGACTTAAAATGTTTTTAGGCTAGAATGAACAAAATTTCTAGGTCGCCCATGGCTGCAATGACATTCTCCTATGGACTTGCCAACGTAGGAGGTTTTTCACCCATTGTTTAGTTTCCAGATCTAATGCTTGCATGTTTGGAGAAGTATCATGTTGAATCAAGACAAGTAATTGCAATTGATGGCATCGTGGTGGTTAAATTGGATGTTGAATCTATTGGGAAGACTTTCAAGCTACCCATGCAAGATGAGTTTGCCGACATGTGTATGGAAAATGGATGGAATTATTATCTGGAGAAGAAAGACTGGTGTATGACAATCATTGCCAAACATTGACTCATTAAGAAGAAAAATGGAAAGTTCGAGGTTCCCCTGTTATTATAGAGAGCTCATTTCATGGAGGATATATCATATATGATTACACTACTTCACAAAGTAGTGGGGAATGATGACTCAAGTATATTCGAGAAGTGGATGTGTCAATTTATCTTGGTTATATGTAGTAAGTCACAGTATATAGACTTATACACTGGGCAAAAATGATTTTTGATTGTTTGCATGATCAACTAATAAATTTTCAGAAGAAAAATCAATTCCACATGTTCTTATCTTTTCTACACTTTAGTGAGCACATAGGTGGTGTGGCTTGGCTTGAAGACTTTTGGAGTTTTTACACAAGATACATAGGTATATAATTATTACCCTCAATTGTAGGAATAGAAGGGAAATAAAGATTACAGAAGGGCTAATGATACTTTCCTTATGTTCAATGTGAGGAGAATTGATGGAAAACCTTCTCTAGAAGCTACAAATCTTGTGATGTAGTTTGGTAGCTTTTTCATTCAGTTTGATAGATTTACATATGTGAGAATTGGGGGTTTTTGAACACGCCTCATACAAACTTCCAAGATATGCCACTAATTACATTATATTCTTGGAGGTTTGTAGACAAATGGCTCAGGTAAGTAAGAGATTTCATGCTTACAAAAGGGAGGATATTCTTTCCCTATGAAATTAACTCATTATACATATAAAACACATGAAGATGCTACAAATATTGATTGAATCCTTTCAAAATTTACTTTTCATCTATTTTTGCAAGAAGAATTTCATGAATGATAATTTGTGTAGTCCACTGTTGCACAAGCATCAAACTCACCTTGAATACTATTGGGAAGATTGCACTAATGAATATGAGGTTAGAAGGAGAGACTAGATGAGGCTCACCATTGACAAAATGAGATCTTTCAATCTTGGGTGGGATCTCCTTGACATTATTGATGATAAATTTGATATGATTGATGAAGGATACGATGTTGAAATGTCAAAACCTTTACCCAAATTGAGGTGGTCTGAGAAAGAAATTACAAATATTATACTAGATTTTCATTTTTTTTGGATAAGTGTAAAATGTGGTTGAAGTCAAAGGTCACTAGTCACACTGTAGAGAAACCTCCATTTGAAGGACATGCTTCAAAGGGACAAAAATCCATTGTTTGGTCCACCTCTCAAGGGCCATCTACTAATGTATATTTTAGAAGGTCCAAGACAACCTATAAAAGGGGAAATTATGATATTGATGATCACCCAGATAAACAAAAGAAGTTGAAAAGTTAGTGTTAAGGAGACAGTGAGTAGACAAAGAAAAAGTTAGAAGTTAAAAAGGCTCCTAAGGTTGATGCTATAGAGACACAAGAACCTATGCATGAACACCAACTTGGAGATCAAGGTATTTCCTCCTCTTCACCACCTCTGTGTAATGCACCTTCATCTCCTACTCCACCTCCTCCACCAGTTATTCATAATGTTGGTTCTTCTCCACCTTCTCCCCCATTGCAATAGTAAAATGTTCACAACAGTGCTCCAGATTATGTGCCAACTAATATGGCTGATGGTTAGTCTATCTTTCCATCACCAACATGGCTAAGAGAGGTTGTTGGGAGGAATATAAAGTATACACAAACGATTGACCTTGGATTTGATGCAGTGGCTAGATTGTTGTAGAGTGATCATCTACCCAAAAAGGCCAAAAGAATGTCTAGATTAATAGTGGATCCTCTATCAGGTCATCCATTTGTTGAAACTATTGAACCTATGACTAGAAAACATGAGGAAGAAGTTTCTATAGTAGAATTTAATGTTAGAAAGGTCAACCTAGGCCCTCCTACAATTGAAGGATATATCCACAATGCCAAATTGTATGTTGAAATCTTGGCCAAGAGGTTGGAAGAAGAGAGAAAAGAAAAAGAATTGTTGGAAGAATAGGTTGAGGTGCTCACCTCTTGTATCAACTCTATTGTTGACACCACTTCACAACCACTTTATGCTACACTTGACACTCCCATGAAAGCTCCTCCCAAAGGGTTAAGTGTTGATGTGATGGATCAAATTAGCAAATATCATGCTTTGGGGAAAGCAACTGAATCTTGGGTGGAGAAGCTAACAATGGAAGGATTGTTGTATCTCAAAGAAGTAATTCAATCATATAAAAATGTGTCAACAAAACAAAAGTAGGTAAATGTTGAAGAATTATTAAAAGAGAGGAGAGTTTACTAATGGTGGCAACAAGAGATTTGCAAGAAATAATAAAGGTAGATACTAGTATCTTGGTATATGAAAAAATATCATTAGTAAACTAGAACAAAACAAATTAGTGAAATGGTTGAGTGCCATTGAATGGAAGCTATTGGTGGTTTAACAATGTCTAAATGACTCACAAAATATTCTAAAATATTAAAAGCCATATTTGATGGATTTCAGAAGCAATTGTGTGGCCTTAGGAGTGGAGATTATTGATGAGAATGATGAAAACTTGATTGATATAAGTATTATCAAACAAATCTTTAAATAATTGATTGCAGGAGAGTTGAATTACATGGACACTATTGATGGAAACACAATTAAAAATCTTTGCAACTTGTCTTCTTTCATTGCATCCTTCAAGAAGGAAATCATTGAGTTTCATAGGAAATTTGAAGAATCATGTAAAATTGTTGCTATGTGGAAGGTGCGTTTGAACATAAAAACAATACTGAATGGAAAAGATATCACTCCCTTGGTGACTACATTCATAAGTTTCGAGGCAAAGATGATTGCTTCACAAGAAAAATCTCAATATGAAGATCAACCAGCCAAAATGAATTAGGGTGATCAAGGTGATAAAAATTGCTAGATAGACCAAAGAAAAAAGAATGAAGACAATGATGTGCTTGTCTAATTTTATTATTTCCTTTCTTGCAAATAGACTTTATAAAGTGGACTTTATTATTATTTTGCATGTTATGTAAAGTTTATTTTATTGGCTCTTTTCAAGAAGTCGTTACATGTAAGACAGTTTCATTTTAGAACTCTATATAGTCCTGCAAGAGGTAGAGGATGGATCTTTTGGAAAACTTTGTTTTTTATGATTGATCACTTTGAATACTCTATAAATGTTGCAGGTTGTTTCTAATATTTCTCATGTGTATTGTTCCGCAAAAGACTTTGAAATTGGATTTATGGTTATGAATACAAGGATATTGTGAACTTTGAATTACATGTTTTTATAGTGTGCATTCTTCTTATGTTGGATGTACATTTATTCAGGTTGGAATAATCTTTATTATACTGTGGAGATATAAGTGTAAGTGTGTGTGTGTGTGTGTTGGAAAAATCTCATTTCCTACTTTTAGGTTAAAAGCATACCCATTTTAGTTATATCATATGAGGGAGTTGCCCCTCCAAACACAAAGGAAGGTTGTTGGTCAATACACAACCTATCCAACTATTAGTAAATATGTTACTATCACAGGGTGGGTCATATTTGAAAATATAGTGACAAATTTGTTTACTAATAGGTAGGAAGTTTGTGTTTTTGGTATTAAAATTCAAATTTTAAGGCTTCTTGTGGACTAGAAACACTTATATACTAATACTAGGATTTTCTCATATTATTGGAATTTAAGTCTTGAAATGTAGTATGTGTTTGACCTAAGACTCCTTAAGTTTTCTAGTTTAATAGATTTTTAAAGTCTATAATACCAAGCTAAAGCCTGGAAGAGCCCATGCATGTTAGATGCATAATATCTTTGTGATAGAGCTTAGAAGGAACTTCAAATTTAATGTCACAAGTCTTTTGAATCTATAGATCCTATGGGAGATAAGAAATAAAAAAGTGGCATCTAGGGGTTAGTTCTATTAGTTTTAGTACCTTGGTGAGATGATCAAATATATCATTATTGTGTTACATGTGTATTTTTTGTTTAAGATAATCAAATAGTGAAACAAAGGACTTTGTCTACCCATTGTGCACTTTATTATCATATGATTGTGTGTGACTTTGTAAGTAACTACTTGGGATAACTTAAGTGGCAAAAATGACTTCAATAGTATTGGACTTGAACAATAACTATTGTCATTTTACAACACTTGAAATGACTTCATGTTAGCTAGGTTCTAGGGATTAAGTCAAATGTTTTATTAGATTTAATATCATTACTAAATAGTAGTACACTCAATGAAAGTATGTATGTGTCAAAAATTAGATAATGACAATCAACATCTAACATGTCTTATGTTTATATTTACTTGTCTTATATGTCTATCCTATCAATATTAGGTCATGTGATTTTTGCTTGACATGTACCAAAGATAAATTGCTAGGTAAGATGATCATTGGTCTTGTTCCTTCACAACCATTTTTCTCTAAGTGGCATATAAGTGGTAGGAAATTTGACTTAGAATTTTCAAGAGTTTCCATGCAACATGATTACTAGATAAAATTAAATTAGGAGTGTGACATGATATTTAAAGTACCTATTGTTATTTATTTGATATGAAATTCATGAGGGTAATCGTCATTTATGAGAATATTGAAGTAGCTAATTGTAGGGAAATAATGTGTCTAACTGATAGAGATGCTATTAGATCTCATTTACCTTATCTTTCTCTGAGTAGTTGAGAACTTATTGTTGTGATAGGATGGCTTTCTCCCCTCTTGCATATAATGTAATTTCATTTATAATCCATTTGTTCTTCATCATTGTTGGATCAACTCATCAAATTTTTAATCTAAATTGATTTATTTTGAGGGGTGGTTTGTTGATTGCTTGTGAATGATTTTAGGTTATTTGTGTAGTTTTTACTAGTATGAATTCCTTTAAGTTTTCATGTTTTAAAATTATTCTTTGTATGGTGAAACTTTATTATTCTTATCATCTTTATTTTTTGAATCTAATTTCTTAGCATGCATAGTTAGTTGTTAGTCCATTCTCTCAGGAAGTTTTCTAGATGATATTTGGTAATTAATTTTTGTGTTCTCAATAGGCTTAGGTTTAAGGATGTGTACAAGGACAAATGGTGGCATTGGGAAGATCAATAAAGGTGAAAATAATGAGAAAGATTTGGATGGTAGATATGAGATTTCCATAACAAATAAGTCATACAAGGTGGTTCTTTGAGGTGAAGAGGAAGGAGTTTTACCAAAAAAATACTATGTTCAAAACTAATGACAGTGGACTTGGATTGCTTAGTTTCATCAAAGGTTCAGAAGCCAAAAGAGGAGATGATGACAAGGGACCTACTTTGTCTAGGATTATCTACATATCTTCCACATAGTTCAAAGTGAGGAAAATAGACATAAGAGAATTGTTGTATTCTTTATTTGTTTAGATGTTAATGCTCTTCCTTCTTGAAAGTTCTTTGATAACTAGATTAGAAATATTTGGGGAAATAAGATGGGTATTTGCATTTCTTTTTTATAATGATATAAAGGGGATGTTTGTTTTATTTAAGACACACAACACACAAGATAAAGTTCTAAAAAATTATTTTGGAATCTAGGTTAGTTGGTCTTTAGGGTTGTTCCATAGTCCACATAGTCTAATTCAAGAATAGTTATTGCTAAATTTACTCCTAGGTAGCTGGAGCTTAAGAATATTCCTCCTCGATTGTGGATTTTTATTCCAGAAATCCTTAAGTATATGGGTGAAATTCTACAAGTGGAAGAAACAAAGATTACATTCCCCAACTTGATGCTAGAGTTCTTATCCCCCCTAGAACTAAGGTTGTGATTGCTAAACTATTATGTATACAACTAGAAAATAACCTATTAAAATGTGAGGTTGAGGTATTGGGGGAGATTAATGATAATTGTTTTTGTAAGAAGGAGGGACATAAAAGAAGGGGTTGTCTTAAAATCCCTAAATATCCACTTATGTCTATAAGCAATGAAGGTCCTTTGGATAGTAAGGAGATACAACATATGGTTTTTGAATTAGATGTTAATAATAGACCAGTTGAGAAATTTTTTCCTACTAAAGATAATATTAATATTACAAAGGAAGATCTTCTCTCCCATTATCACTGAATTTAAGAAAACATGGTTTGTTAGATAGAAAATTTGGTTTCCAATAAAGATGTTCTAGATAATAATGATGTGGTTTTCATGAAAGATAATATTCCTACCAATAATGTTTCTATAATTGAAGAGGACTATATTGTTATTCCTATCGCTTATTTCAATAATGTTGACAATAATGACTCTAAAGTAATTGTGAAAAATGACATCTTTGAAAAGAATAATGAACAACAATTGGCTCTTACGAGACTTAGAGATAAATATTGTGCTAAAAAGATAAAATATATCCCCAATACCTACTAAATGTTCTTAGGTATTGAACTTGGTTATGACAGTGAACTTGCTTGCACTATCCTTACTAAAAATTCTAAAAGGAAAAATTTGATTCTTGACAATGTAAACCCTTTCTTCTAAGAGGAGCCCAATGAGATACATAATGAGAAGGGAAGATATTTGTGTGAGGATATGGAAAAGAGAAAACAACTAGATCATGTGGCCACCTCTCATAAAAGTGGCAAGAAAGGAAAGAGGAGAAATTACCCAAATGCTTTGATAGGCTTTACAAAAATTGGAAACCCTCTTCTTCTCACCACATAAAGGATTTTAAATTGTACTATTTGGAAAGATATATGTTTGGAATCCTCTAATAGAAAATATATTCATAGGAACTTTGTAATAATAGGCCTAAATTGGATTTTCTCTATCTACAAGAGACTAAGGTTGTGGGTTTTCAATTAGAGTTTGTTATGAAATTTGCGTGGAGTAATTTAAGCTTCTTTTCTACAGAGCATGTAAAAGGGAAGGATGGGATTTCTATCTTGATGGACCCTAAATGGGGGTATTTTATTATAGATAATAGTTCTTCTCCTTGCAATAGGTTGGTTTGGGTGGTCATTAATAAAGGTGATATTATTTTTGGTTTATTCTTTGTCTATGCTTCTAATTACTACAAAGAAAGGTGTGAATTATAGAAATGAGTTTCTTACTCCTTACCTAAGGTTCCTTGGATATTGGGGGTGACTTTAATATTATTGAGTATAAAGAGGATAAAATGGGAGGAAATGAAGTTAATTGGAAAAACATGATTAGTTGTACTTTTGGACCAAAGATAAAAGGTTTCTCAATCCTTTTGACCCTCTAGAAAGAGAGAAAACTGTGAGAAAGAACATCTATTTTACATGGTTCATCCATTAGGTTCTTGGTAAAAGAGTTTTCTCTAGATTAGGTAGATTTTATGCTCATAAATTTTACTTTACTTTCAGAAACAAGGATAATAATAATGTTGTTCAAGTCTTCCCTTCTACAATGTATGATCACTTCCATATTCAAAACCTTTATCAGAGTCAACGATAGTGGATCTACTAAAATTCATATCAAGAATTCCTTGTTCAAAATCAATTTTACTTTTCTTAAGGATGAAGATTGCTTAAATGGTATACACACAATTAAAAATATTAATTATACATAGCTAGTTTTTAGTTTATTTCATGGCTTTGCCTATAGGATTTTTTCTTCTTGCTCATGGGGCTACTCTTATTTTGAATTCTATAAATTTTTTGGCTCGTAATCTTCATTAAGGTGTCATTATTGAAGATATTGCTACAAATTTTTTGAATAGCTAACCTTACCATTCTAATAGGTTCTAGATGTAGGTTAATAGAGTTATCTCTTCTTGCTCCAAAAATAATATTTTGGACCAATCTCTTCAGCAAGGAAATTATTTGGATCATGGGGCTTATTTGAATAAATCTCTATTCAGTGAGAAATAATATTGAAGGTAATTTAGTGGAAGAAATTTAGAATAGTCATTTCTTATAGGAGTGCACCAAGATCTTCTAGATCAAATACATGTGTCATCAATAGAGTTATCTCTTTTTGGCTCGTAATCTTCATCAAGGTGTCATTATTGAAGATATTGCTACAATTTTTTTGAACAACTAACCTTACCATTCTAATAAGTTCTAGATGTAGGTTAATAGAGTTATCTCTTCTTGCTCCAAAAATAATATTTTGGACCAATCTCTTCAGCAAGGAAATTATTTGGATCATGGGGCTTATTTGAATAAATCTCTATTCAGTGAGAAAAATAATATTGAAGGTAATTTGGTGGAAGAAATTTAGAATAGTCCTTTCTTATAGGAGTGCACCAAGATCTTCTGGATTGAATACATGTACCAATTTGAGCCACAAGATTCAAGCAATCACACGCTCTTTGCTGCAAGTTATATTATACAACATAGAAATAGAAAGAAAGAAATAAAAAACACATGAATATTGGATTCAACCATGCAATACATTTACCCACAATCGTGATGTACATTTATAGGAGAGAGGGAAGAAACTACCATACAGAATAAGTGAAGAAGACTAGGTAGTCAACTCCCATGCAATAACTAGTGGCGAGTTAACTTCCTTAAGACTTGCAAGCAATGGTGAGTGAAATCTCACTAACTAGGCCACCTAAGTAGGCTTAGTTCCCTATGGAATTATCTCATGTGCATGTAAATAATGCATGAGATAATATATGAATTATCCATGTGCATGTAAATAATTCATGAGATAATATATACACTAACACCCCCCTTATGCATTGATTAGGTGGACACAAAGTAAAAATTGGTTCCCAACAACTAGGCCTAATGAGGTACCCAAGTATAATGAAATCTCTCATAAAGTGGAGAAAGGAAGAAAACCTAGTGGGAAAAACTTCCCTCCAAAAGAGAGAAAATAAAATGAAGATGACTAGAAAGGCCCTCGAAGATGATAACTCTACATGAAGCCTAAAACAATGTCATATGGCCATAAGAAAGAGAGAGAAAGAGACTATGGAAGCCCCCATAGTGAAATAGCCCCTATGCAAAAAGAGGATTCCCATGTATGAATTTAGAAAATGATCCATTTGTGGAAAATGGTGTTTATCCCCTTAGGAAGAAACAACTCCAATGGTGAATGTTGAAATAACTCCAACATAAAGAAGCAAGGTGAAGTGGAAAGTCTCATGATGAACCCTATCTCAGAACACTACTCAAATGTCTTCATGTTGATGTCTAAATGAGTCACGACCAAATCAGGTGTCCTAGGCCTAACTGAAACAAGTGACCTCTCAAAATCATTTGAAAACTGATGAAGACTAGGATCCAAAGAAGTAATGTGTTGAATTAAAATTAATGTCATGTGGCTACAAAGCAAATCCCACGTGATGTCCTCACACAAAGAATCTCTAGAAGCCATCAGTGAAGCGTCTCTCAACTATATAGTAGCAAAAGAACTATCATCAAAGAGAAAGACAAGATCCTCCAAAGTGTTATCTAGATCCAAAATGTAGGACTCTACAAACAAGCAAGAGATGTTAGGTATAAATGCGTCCCAATGAGGTGAATCCATAAGACATATAAGATTTTGTTGTAGATTCGAGGCTAAAGCATAGAAGGCATGTGAACTACTTTGATAGTCTGACCAAGTATATTTGTCATCTACTTACTCTCTATCACTATCCTCACTGTGAGAGGAAGAAGTCTACCTTAGAAATTTTTTGTGGATGGTCTAATTCATCATCAAAAGAATCATCAAGGTCAAGTGAGTCCACAATATCAGGAGCAAAGTGAGAGAATGAGAACAAACTTGCATGGTGATATTCCTTTCCCAAAGATACCAAATTGGTGTTGTGCATGTTGGCAAGAGACACTGTATGGCTTCATGAGTGTTGTCATTGATGGCAACAAAGTCTATCCCACACATCTACAGTACATAGTATGCTCTTACCAGAAGTTAATTTGAAGATTGTTTTGGTCTGGTGAACATGAACAAATTATGAAACAAGGTCTGACAATCAGGTCCAGATCTCTTAGATGGTGTAACTTAGTAAGTTGCGGACTTGAATAGTCAAGAGGGGTATCATGGCTACTATATTCTAGAGATTTAGCCTCTAGTAGTAAAGCATGAAAAGATATGAGCATCTGAGCATCGAGTTCCAGTCAAGTAGAGCAGACAGAGGAAGAACTGACCAGTAGAGTATCAGACTTCAATCCAAATCAGTAAAAGGTGTTGATCAAGCTATTTGGGGGATTATACATTGTTGGTTGACATGATTAAAGACTTCTCTACCCATGCTTTTGATATGTATCACAAATCAAGCATGGATTCAGCTGACAGATCAGTAACTTGTAGATATCTTGAGTGTTCTTGTTGCTGACTAGAAGGTTGATGAAATCCTTGATGCAGATATATATACTAGATGGATTCCAGTATGTAGATGTGTGAAAATAGAAGTGATGAAATGAAGTGCAAAGAAAAGCAAGGACAAGTGTGAAAGTAGCAAATCAAGTCTGGTATGTGACAGAGCAATAGTATTAAAATAGAGGAAGAATGAAGTGCATCAAATCAGTGTATTGTGCCTAACCGAAACTAAACTTTTGTATTTGTAGATGCTTGTCATCAGTTCAAACATTTGATTACCTTCTATAAGTTCTTGTAGGTAGTGTGCCTCTTGTGAGCAGTGTGCTTAGGCAGTGAGCCCTAATTGGCAAGTGTCGTTATGTACTCCTTCATTCTTTTAATAGAGAATACAATCTTGGGTTAGTCACCCCATGGTTTTTCCCTTAACAGGGTTTTCCACATAAAAATCCTTGTGTTATGTGTGTTGATTTTATTTTTGTTCTTATGATCACATATTCTTATATGATTTGATGATGTACTAATTATTAAGATAACAAAAGAAAAGAAAATTAAGAAAATTTTGAGATAACTGATTAACCCCCCCTCTCAGTTATCTGCCTTGTTTCCAACAATTGGTATCAGAGCTAAGTTCCTCTGAACAAAGCCTAACAGCTTGAGGAAGATCTAGGAATCTCAATGGATATATATGGTATGAAGGAACAACTTTAGTTTGCCCTAGATGATCTTGAACAATCCCATTCTAAAGTCAATAATTTGAGAGAAAGACTCAAACAAGCTGATGATTTCATAAATGAGCTAAAATAAAAACTTAGTATCTCTCTGAAAAAGAGAAAGGAACTACTTTAAAAATTAGCCAATCAGAGTGAGGACAATCATACTAATGAAGATTTGAATGAGAAAAATAAGCTATGTGAGAAGCTGTCAAAAGAGGTCATTATGGTAAGGCATGAAATGGAATCAAGGGTTATGAGATTCACCTAAGAAATTGAAGAAAAAAGGAAAATTGAAGATAATCTAAGACAATCCCTCAAGAAGAAGATAGAGGATTGCCACAAAATGGACATAATAATCAGGTATCTTGAATCTAATCTTGAAGAAGCTAGAGATAATGAAGAACAACTTGAGAATTAGATAGACACTCTTAAACAAGATCTTCAAACAACAAATGAATACAAAGAGAAAGTCAAGATAAGCTCAGCCCAACTTGAAGTTCTTCTTGAAAGCCAAAAGAGGGTAGATGATAAGCGTGGCTTGGGATATGAGAAAGGTGAAAGCTCCAAATCTAGTCAGAAGAACTTAGGATCAAGAAATCAAAGAAACGGGCCTAGAATACCTCTAGTATGCCAACCAAATGCTCAAAGATATTCATCCTTCAATGGATACTGCTTCAATTGCAACAATTTTGGTCATAAAGCAACTCAGTACAAAAGGAGAATGAATCAGACTAATCCATCCTTCTCTGGGAAATGTTTCAGCTGCAAAAGGTATGGTCTCAAATCTCATGAATGCAGAAATATGCAAATAAACAATTCATTCAATGGTAGATGCTTTGTATGCAATAGAATGGGACATATGGCTAATCAATGCAAATCAAGAGGATGTCAATCAAATATGTAAAGAAATATTGTTTGTTACAATTGCAATAGATCTGGTCATATTGCCAAATTCTGCAGAAGTAAAAATCAGGATAAAAATGGTCCGGTGTATCATAATCAAAAACAAGATAAGGGTAAAGGTAAAGTGAATGCAGATGAAGTTCAAAGGGAGATGAGCAAGATTTGGGTGAAGAAGTGTACAAAAAAATTGGGGATGGATCCATATCGAAATCTAGTGCTGATATTCCTTTCAGAAACTAAACAGATGAGCTCTGGCTCGGGGGGAGTCATAGAGAAAAATAAATTCCCCTAGCTAGTCAACTGGTGCCTTAATTCGGCACATGGAATACTGTGGATTAAAGGGTTCTTAGAAAACCATCTACATAGCCTTCAATATAAATATGAAAGATCTGCATGGAGTTTTGCAAGTTAATCTAGTTCTAACAGCGCTCCGGTAAAGCAGGATTTTCACAGACAGATTCGGTATGATTCAAAAATGAAATACTTTGATCTGTGGACCCATTACATGATTGAAGAAAAGAAGATACATTGTCAATCCTCACTGACAATGATTCTAAGTGCAACATAGTGATTCGAGAAGATCTCTCTCAAAATAGGGCAACCAGATAACTTATGTTGTGCATTTATTACAAAAGGAAATTAGGGTTTGTGCAAGGATAAAAGGGTTCATTCACTCATTATTTGCACATTTGCATTTGAGAAGAAGAAAAGAAGAGCTTTGCAACAAAGTCTCTACAATTCACTCAAGATCAACTTGAAAATCAAATTCAACCAGCAATTTGTTCCGGCTCCTATTTCAAACTCTAAATGTGTAAAAAGGTATTTCCATTCTGAAAATCTCTCTCTAAATCTTTTGCAAGATGGCTACTCCAATGGTTGTAAAGATCACTGATAGGCCGCATCCTAAATTCAAGAAACACCCCTATAAATCTCTAGGAGTTGATCCTTTAGGTGCATTTTCTAGCATTCCACATGGGGTATTGCCCATAGAAGATGTTCGGGTCTATATCCATGAAAACATTGAGGAATTTGGAGACTCAAAATTGATGGACATCTATCACAAATAGCTAATAGATGAGATTTTTGAACTCAAACCTCAATACAAGGCCCTCCGGGATAAACACTTCAGACATTGCATACTTTTTCCTTATTTTGCAGAAGATGATTAGGTCCGGTATGTCCTAAGTAGGATCCATGATAATTTCATGTGGTTAATGAGGCCCTTCAAGATAACTAAAGATGCCATCAGGGCAATGACTAGACTACATTCTTTCGGTGGGTTACCTGCACTTAAATCTGTCAAGAACCAAACAGTAACTGAAGTCACCGGATCTAAATTTGACAAAAGAGCAATGACCATAGATGACATCACTGATCCGGATGTCAAGTTTGCTTCAATGATAATTGGCTACAAAATCTATCATTCGAGCAAGGAGAATTCTGTGTCTGCGACTACAATATATGCAACATATCAGATGTTGAGGGAAAATGCAGATTATGACTGTGTCATCTTCTCCTAAATCAACTATTAGAAAACCTGTAGAAGATCAAAAAGGATAAGAAGAACTCCTTCAAATATGGTTGTCTAATAGTGTGTTTGTTCTTTTATTACATGAATGAGCTACCCAGATCAAGTGGTTAGGTATGAAAAAATGACAAACTGGTTGCAATTCAGATTAGAGATTATATGTATGGACTTGGTGATGCTCAAGCCCAAAACATAGCTCTCTGGGGTTACTTCAAGAACTTTTAGAGCATGATGCAAGCTAGAGAAAGAATTCCTCAATCCATAGTTGAGAAATACAAGGACACAGTATACTTCGTGGTTAACACCGACCAATGCCTAATGGAAGTAGTTGAGCCAAGGACTGTGTGGATAATGCCTATGGGATACAAGATGGATGAAAAAATCTCAGAACTACATATTCAACACCTATTGAGCCAGCCCAAGTACCCTAAAGTAGAAAAGTTTGGCACCTTTTAGGAACTAAGTGTAAAAATACATGTTGAGTTAAGGCAACTAGAGATAAAGAGGAAAGTAAGAAGGGAAGTTGAGGAAATTTTCAAAAGATTTGGCCTATCAAAAGAGGTAGTAGATGCAAACAGAGAGAAAATGGAGAAGGCTGAGAAAAAGAAATAAGAAACAAAGAAAGGAGATGTTCTGGTACAAGCCTCCTCCCGGACTAGATCCTCCAAAAGCTATGCACCTGCCACTCCTAAAAGCTCAAGGGCCACCAAACTGGAAGTCAAGACATCTGGAAAAGGAGAAAAGAGGATGAAGACCAAAGCCACAAGGTCATATACAAGCCTCAAGGATAATGAAGAAACAGAATCTAATGAAGAAATCAAGAAAATGAAGAAGAAGAAAACATCTAGGGAATTCTCTGCTAGCAAAAATAAGGAAGAAAATGCAGAAGAATTTGTTGAAAAGCCCACTCTTTCCATTGATGACATCATCAAGGCAGTTATTGTGGATGGGAACCTATAGCCAGTAATAGAGTTCTATGATGAATACAGTGATACTGACAAAAGAATTTTGCAAGAAGCTACTATCAGGTACCTGAATATTTACAATAAAGCTTTCATTGAAATTATATCATTAATTCCCAAGAGTCTAGAAAATGTACTTGAACTAAGAAAATAGAATGCAAAGGACAAAGACCTAGAGATTCGGGAACAAATAATGATTCAACTCTATCCTTCTATCACTCCAAGACAAATGGACATGATTTTTAAAGATTGTAAGGATGAGTTCCGGAGTAAGGCAAGAATGAATAAACTTATGCTTGGAGAAACTGACCAAGTAGCAATTGAGACAAAAGATATCCTCCAGAATGCTTTGAAAAGATTCAATCTTCCTGTTATAGAAGAATCAGTTGAAGAACCTTCTACCATGGATGTAGAAGGATCAAAAGAGATAGATGAAGAGAAGTCTAAGGACTTGGATTCCTCTATTCCAGAAGAGGAAGTTCATGAAGTAGTAAACACAGGTAACATCTCTCCTTTGGATCCCACTATGGACATTCTAGATTTAGAAGCTGAATGAGAAGGAAGAAATAAGGAGAAAGTGAGTCAAGAAGAGGAGGTTAAGGGAAAAGAATAAGAACAAGTAGAGAAGACCTATAATGACAGTTCTAAGATCCCAAAAGAAAAGAAGACTCAGTCACTAGTAAGAGACCCTGTAGAGGTAGTGAAGAATGTCTTAAACAAAGAAATGATGGAGATAGATGAACCTGAGCTATTTAAAGGGCCACTAAATTTTGACTCTTTCTCTGGTTCAGACAATGAAAATAACATCTTTTGCTCAAGCCAAAGCAAAAGAAAAACTCCTAAAATCTCACATGGAAGATTGTGAACTATTGGAGATTGCATCCGGGATGCTAGAGAAGATCATGCCATCATTTCAAAAGGATCCTTCAGCCTCTCCATCTGGTAACTTGAAATCTCTAGTAAATTCTATTAGCACTCATTTTGAATCTTTAGAGAAATCAACAGAAGCAAAGGTCCGAAAGGAGTTTTAGGAAAAAGATTTACTGAAGTGCAAGGACTGATTACTAATGATAGGAGGACCCTAGACATTAGAGTAAAGAGCCTTGAAAATTCTCTTAAAGATGGTGGGACATGTACAAATTTTGTCTATCTTGGCCCAAAGTGACACAGGATATTGAAAATAAGGTGAAAGAACAAGAAGGTAAACTGTCAAGTTTATCTCAAAATTTTGATCCCCTTACTACCTCTTTAATGAATCAAGAATGCTAGGCCATTGTCATCATAAATGAAATAAAGAGGCTGAACAAAGAGAAGAAGGATATAATAAACAGAATGAGTGAACTCAGAGGGATAATTATCCCTAAGTTAGATGCAATGCATGAGGCCTTGACAGATGCACAGACCACAGACCAGACCAGTGATCTGGCAGATTTAAGAAGGCCAGAAGCATATGCATTTTTTTTGAGTGGTCACATCTCCATTTTGGATAGGATGAAGTAGAGCTGGGCCACATAATTTGTACAGTTGAAGGCCACTTTTGCGGATATACTTAAGTATATGTAAGTATAACATATATATACTTATGCGGCCATGTATAGGTTAATTTTTTTTGCAAATTTTGGTGTGTGGATTCAGCCCTTTGCCATTGATGTCAAAGGGGGAGTGAGGAGTAGTGAAAAATGTGGAATCTAGCTAAGGGGGAGCTCTGGTAAAATAGTGCAAAAGATAGAGCATCAGCCAAGGGGGAGTTACTGTGACACTTAACCATTTTTCACTAAGTGTTTCCATCAATGCCAAAGGGGGAGATTGTTGGCCAGAGACATTGTGTGGCTTCATGAGTGTTGTCATTGATGGAAACAAAGTCTATGCCACACATCCACAGTACATAGTATGCCCTTACCGAAAGTCATTTTGAAGATTGTTTTGGTCTGGTGAACAAGAACAAAGTATGCAACAAGGTCCAACAATCAGGTCTAGATCTCTTAGATCCTATAACTCAGCAAGTTGCGGACTTGGATAAGTCAAGAGGGGTATCATGACTACTATATTCTAGAGATTTAGCCTTCGGTAGTAAAGCATGGAAAAGATATGAGCATCTGAGCATTAGGTTCCAGTCAAGTAGAGCAGACAGAGGAAGAACTGACCAGTAGAGTATCAGACTTCAATCCGGATCAGTAAAAGGTGTTGATCAAGCTATTTGGGGGATTATACATTGTTGGCCAACATGATTAAAGACTTCTCTGCCCATGCTTTTGATACGCATCACAAATCAAGCATGGATTCAGTTGACAGATCAGTAACTTGTAGATATCTTAAGTGCTCTTGTTGCTGACTAGAAAGTTGATGAAATCCTTGATGTGGATATATATACCAGATGGATTCTAGTATGTAGATGTATGAAAATAGAAGTGATGAAATAAAGTGTAAAGAAAAGTAGGGACAAGTGTGAAAGCAACAAATCAAGTCCGGTATGTGACAGAGCAACAATATTAAAATAGAGGAAGAATGAAGTGCATCAAATCAGTGTATTGTGCCTAATCGGAACTAAACTCTTGCATTTGTGGATGCTTCTCATTAGTTCAAACATCTGATTACCTTCTGTAAGTTCTTGTAGGCAGTGTGCCTCTTGTGAACAGTGTGCTCAGGTAGTGAGCTCTAATTGGCAAGTGCCATTTTGTACTCCTTCATTCTTTTAATAGAGAATACAATCTTGGGTTAGTCACCCCATGGTTTTTCCCTTAACAGGGTTTTCCACATAAAAATCCTTGTGTTATGTGTGTTGATTTTATTTCTGTTCTTATGATCACATATGCTTATATGATTTGATGCTACATTAATTATTAAGATAACAAAAGAAAATAAAATTAAGGAAATTTTGAGATAACTGATTCACCCCCCTCTCAATTATCTACTTTGTTTCCAACAGTGCAACTCTCTAATCTCAACTAAGTTTGGGGAGAAATGAACTGTCATGCCCTTCCCTATGTGAGTAATCTAATACACTGATAGGAGATTAGCTAAAAAAGAAGGTATACTTAGAAAATTTGTGGATGTTCCACCTTCAATTTCAACAAACCCTCTCCCTACAACTACTGCTAGAGTGTTATCACCCAAAGTGATGGAAGACATGCAATAAGGCTCTAAGGTATAAAATTCAACTTGTGAAGAATGGGCCATGTGGTACGAGGCACCCAAGTCAATGACCCAAGATAGAGATGATGAAGATGAAACTACAACTAGAGCCTTGCCCTTAGATTTCTCTTTACCTTTTTCTTTTTCCTTACAAGTTTCTTGCGTTGATGAGGACTCTTTGATTGATTCAGGAACCCTTATATTGTTCTTATCAAGAACATGTTTGAGGTGATCAATCTATTTCTTCATATATTTATACTCATTGCGCCCAAGTTTCTTGCAATAGGCACACTTCACTTTTTCTTTCATAGATTTCCCTTGATTTGAAAATTTTTTAGTGTTAGATTTGGAGGATTTAGATTTCTGATCTTCCTTAGTCTCCTTGTCTTTTTGATAATTTTTTTTTCTCCCATTTGTTGTTTGAAGCATGGTGTTGTTTGCCATTCCCAACAATGGGGGCTTGAGGTTTTGAGGACTTCAGAGTACCCATATGTATTAACTTATCTTTAGATCCCTAGTCAAATTGGCAATAAAGTCATCTATAGATGGCATTTTCCATGTGGCTCCAAGAGCTCTTTTGGTAGAGTAGAAGGTAGATACAGACACAAAATATTCAAGACCTAATTTGGAGAGTATAAAAAGGACAAGTTGATCATCCTTTTTATCTATCCCACATTCTTTCAACTACAATCTTCATGATTTTAACTTAGTGAAGTAATCTTCTAGAGTGTCAAAGGACATGGGACTCAAGCTTATGAGTTCATTCTCTAGCTCATGACCTCTCATTCCATCTACCTTCCCAAAGAGATTTTATAATACTAGCCAAACTTCATTAGGCATTGTCAAGGCTTCTACATGAAAAAGTAGTTTAGGAGACATATTAAGACACAAAAATTTGAAGGCTTGATCACATTTGTTAAACTATTTTTCCTTAGCTTCATCATCATTAGGTTCTTTTTCAATGTCCATTGTTACCTTATGTAGCCCTTTATTTTTTAACACAATTTGGACTTTTGATTTCCATTCATGATAGTTAAAGGGTGTTAAAGTCATGACACTTTGATTTGAATTTGAAGTAGATTGTTGCAAAAACTAGAAGTGTGGAAATGTAAAAGACACAAAAAAGAACACCCCCCTTAATTCAATATTTTAGATCCCACTGAATTTTGGTACTTTATAATTTTAGTGCATATTTACAATGCAAGTAGGCCTAATTGATTGGAAATAAAAAAATATGAACTTTTAAATAAAATGGCACTCAATTTCGAGTTACCAATCAAAAGTTATTACAATATTACTTTTCCAACAATAATGGCCTATTACAAAAATTCTGACTTAGTTTCCATAAGATCCACTTGCTACATGAAAAAACTAATAGATACCCACAATTGTTTTCGACGTTCTGAATAAAACTCAAAAATAATATTTCTTTTTTACATGTAAAAGATGAAAATTATTCCAAATTCAAATTTGGCCTGTAACAAATGTAGTCATGCCCTATTGTTTGGACAACTCTTTTTGCAAAACCCACTCACTTCCTACAAAAAATAGATACTTAAATAAATTTTGATGTTGCAACCAAAACCTAGAAAGCATTTTCCTTCCTGATGCATAGAAGATGTGAATCCAATACAAAAAAAACACCTCCACCAACAAATAATGGCTACCAAATACAACAAATCTAGTTCTAATGCAACACAAAAGTGTTTTAAGGGAAAAAACTCAACAATAATTACTGAACCAAACAATACAATACCAAATTGGCTCTGTACCAGTTTGAGCCACGAGAGTCAAACAATCACATGTTCTTTGCTACAAGTTATATTATAAAATAGAAATACAAAGAAAGAAAAGAAAGACACACAAATATTGGATTCAACCATGCAATACATTTACCCATGATCATGATGCACATTTTTAGGACAACCATGCAGAATAAGTGGAGAAGACTAGGTAGTCGATTCCCATGCAATAACTAGTGGTGAGTTAACTTACTCAAGACTCGCATGCAATGGTGAGTGAACTCTCACTAACCAGGTGACCTCTGTGGGCTTAACGCTATGTGGAATTATCTCATGTGCATGTAAATAATGTATGAGATAATATATGAATTATCCATGTGTGCATGTAAATAATGCATGAGATAATATATACACTAACATTTCTAATCTTCATCATAAGGGAAAAGAAATGGTGATTCTATTGAGACAATTCCTAGTGAGAAGACTAATTTGGTGGGTGGTCCTATTTGGGAGAATAATATTTATTCTTCTTTATCCATGAATCTAGGATGATCGCATAATAATTTATCTCTTAATACCATAGTACCAATTCTATAAATTTTCTTGCTAATGGTAATAATTATGTTCATGAATTACATATTGAAAGGAAGAGTCTTCACAACTCTACATTTGCAATCAAGGATCTTTTCAAGAACATCAATCTTTAACTCCTAATTTTGCAAATGGAAGGAGACTAGAGGAGAAATAATTTGGATGAACAACAAAATACTCTAAATGATAATGTCATCAATTCTAGAGAACTTTCTGAGATGAGTCACTATCTTTAGTCTCTAGTTCTTAAAACTTAGAGTGACCATGGTCTAATAAATTTTGTCTCATCTTGACATAGATGATCATCGATAGAATGTTGATAATAATAACCTAAATATTAAACAAGATAATTATTCTAACAAAAATCTTTAATCTTCATTGGTATCTAGTTCAATCTTCTCCTATTTTTTCTTGTCTCTTTATATCTAGCCTATGGCCTCTTTGATATTTGAATTTTTTTTAAAAAAATTATCAAAAAAAAGACTATTAATTCTTTTTTCACATACCAATCGAATGCACAAACAAAAATGAATAGAGTCACCCAAGAAATATGCATTTACAAGTCTAGCACTTAGGGGGTCCAAAATGATGACTAATTTAGATATTGGCTTCACATGTTTCAATATCACATGTAGTATTACTCAACATTGAGTAAGAAAAGTTTATGGAATCAAATAAATACACACATAAAGGTCACATAGTCACTAAATTAACCTCAAGGACTAGGTAAGTTGAGATGGCTAAGTGAGATCCATGTCATTATCCACAACATGCCTTCCATTGGTTAAACAAGTATAAATTTACTACACACTCAATCAAATGTTATGTGCATCTACCCAATACATAACAATAGCTTAGGCTAATGGTAAATTACCTAATGCCGTAAAATTCACATTTGACAATCATATTTCATTTAAGTAATCTATCTAATTATTGTGATTAATATACAACTTAATCTTTTAATAAGACAACATTACAAGTATCGAATCCACTCAACTAGCATATTAGTTTAAAGAAAACATTGAAGATGAAACATCAATATAAATTTAACCATAAAATAATATAGAACTATATATCTCTATATTGATTCAAATATAGATATCTAGTATCAAATTATCAAATCATTGGTATCCACAAGCAATCAATAACCAATTAAAAAAACATAATCATATCGTATAACTTCAATAACCTATGAAAGGAAGAGAATACAACCGCCACAATATAGGCACATATTAGAAGCACATATAATTCTATAGTAGCATGCTTAGGTTGAGCACAAATAAGAACTTATAGTAAACAAATCCTTAGTGATATGAATCATATTGTGAACCATCAAATACTCACTAAATTAGGAATAAAATGGTAGAACAACATAGCTCATGACTAGAAAACCATAAAAGAAGAGAGAGAAAAGAACCTAAAAAGAATGAAATTTGTTTTATAGAAGCAAAATGAATGGTTTCTAATCCTTTATCATACCCAATTTTGGGACCTTGTTATGTTTACTATTCATCTAGGATAATACTAATCATTTTCTCAACAACATTGAATTTAATTTACATTATAAATAAAAGGACTTAAAATTTTAAAACAAGGGAACTTGTTATAATTTTTAATTTGAATATTTTTATGTCATCATTAAAATCTTTATGTTTATCTTATATTTTAATAATCCTTAAATTATACAAGTCTATGTGGTAGTGACCTCTTAAATGGGTCTAGTCTTTCATAGAAGCTCCAAATAGACCTTCAATAAACTTAATATAAGCTTTAGGTATTCTTTGTATTTTAATAGAAAATAAGCCTTTACTCATCCTCTTATAGTATAATCTTCATCACCTTGACTTACCATTCCTCTTCACATAAATTTCTTGAGAAATATTATTATTTTTAATCTTCATGTTCTCACCATTTAGCAAGTCTCTAGAATAGAATACTTACATTGCTTATTTAATATTCTACACACACTCTAAAAAAAGTATCATTTTCCTTTGATAAAACCATAATAACCTAACTATACATTAACATGAATTTGATAGCAATAAAATATGGAATTTAAAAGTTTATTTGCATATGACCAATCTCCTCTACATGAAGATTTATATTCCCATCTCACTTGTGCCCATTGGAATATAAATTTATAATACCCATCTTTTAAAGATTAGGCTTATGTTCATGCAAGATTATTTGTGCAAACTACACTCCATATCTATATTTGTAGGTTGATAATCTACATCTATTGCAATATTCTTATTAAAATTCTTCAATCTCTTTTTATTGCACATCATGTTGGAAACTTGTTGGTGTTGTCCTTGATGTCAACTCCCAGTAGATGGTTCACTTGGTTTCCAAGTGCTTTTGAGAAAATTTAATCAAAAGGTGTACAGTGTGACATAAGTACTCTTAGTGTTATGTTTCTCATTTCTTCCTAATTAAAGATATGTATGTGTGATTTGGAAGCATTCATAAGAGGTGTTATTTCCAGAGTTTCAGGTTCTAGATCATGCGGAAGTAGAAGATGTGTTTGACATAATATTTGACTATGAAGGAGGTTGTCTAGGAGAAATGAGAATGCTCCACATTTCTTCGCATTGATATTTCCTTATCTTGTGGATTTGGGAGAGTGCTTATATTATCTACAACTACCTTCCTTTGAAGTTTCTAGTGTTGGGATGCTCCACAAGTTCAATTCTTGTGTTGGTGATTAATAGCAGTGTGTCCTAATGTGCATAATGATGACATTCTTTGATTCAAATGGTTACGACAGTGTTGTAGTAGTTTATGATGATGGCGAGTATTTAGGGAAGGTGTGTGAATTCTTTGGAGTGTCTCTCTCTAGTCCCTGTGATGTTTTTGGACTTGGAGAAGCATGGATGTGGTCATTAGCTCATGTTTGGCTGACCTGGCTTACTAGCGCCATTTGTGGAGGTACCTCATGGATTTTGGATATGATGAGTAGCTTTGTGATACAGATTTGAGTCCTAGTTAACCCTTGACATGGTCCACTTACACTTCCTTCCACCATGGAATTGTTTAGTGATGACCTAATTGGTGTTGCACATTTGAGGTGTACATGCCTCATTAAGACCGACCTAATTGAGATAGGTCTTGGTTGTTGATTGTATAAATGCAAGATGAAGTTGAGTGGAGAAAGGTAGAGAAGAGAATACAAATGTGAATCAAGGGTAGTGAGTTGAGTGCAAGCTTAAATGCTTATGACTCTGGAATGCAGTGAGTAGAAGGTGTCTACATTTCAGGGTGCCAAAAGTTGCTGGAGGCAATGAGCCAAAGATTGTGGATGGCAAGGGTGGGTAGTAGTGGATCTCTCATGTTTCTTTGCGATAGTGAATCTCTCTATAACAATATTCTTCTTTCTTCTCTCCTTTTGGGCAATGAGCCTTTATTTGGCAGTGATCCTTTCTTCTGGGCAGTGAGCCCTTGGTAGTGAGCCTATTTATTTTCAGTGTTGTTATTCATATATATGTGACCTAATCATTACCATGGTTTTTCCCTAATTGGATTTTCCATGTAAATCTAGTGTTCTTATGTGTTTGGATGTGTTTGCATTGATGCTCCATATGTTTATATTATGCTAATGAATATTAAGAGGTTTATTATTGGAATTGCTTAGAAGGTTTAAGGTTTTAATACACAATAGATTCAACCCCTCCCATATCAGTTGTCCTATGCATTCTAACACATCATGTATGGGCTTGGATAGGCTAATAAAGCATAGGAGTTTGGTGTAGAAAATCCCATCCCATTATTACATAAAGAGTGAGACCATCAAATTAAATTGTGTAAGATTCAATAGGTAATGGAGAGTGACATGGTGACCAACTTTCCCCACTCACCTTTGTGAAGAATAGTGTTTGGTGGATAGTTTCCCAGTCACCTTTATATAAAAACAAGATACTTAAATGACACACAACTACAAATTTCTAATCAAAATTTCAAATGATAAATACAAGGAAAAGAAAGGTAAATCATTCAAGAGAAGTTGTTATGTTAAAGAAGATGATAGCATTTCTGATGACGAGTCTAACTATCTGGATGATGGTGGTAATGAATACTTGTTTGTGGATTTGAATGTTGGAAGTAATTCTGAAAGGGATATGAAGGAAACTGCTCTGGAAACAAAGAATAATATCAAAGGAACTCTGGTAACTGATTTTCATGCAAGAGAAGAGGAGGACCTCTAGTTAATTGATAGTGGGTTAAAATCATATGACAGGCGATAAGAACAAGTTTATGAAGCTTGAGAAGTTTGATGGAGGTTTTGTCAAGTTTGGAGATGATGCATCTACTAAGATCTGTGGAAAAGGTTCAATCATTTTTGATAGAAAACACAATAGAGATGATGTTCTTTATGTCAAGGGTCTTCAGCATAATCTTTTAAGTGTAAGAAAAATGTGTAGCAGAGGATATAACCTTGTGTTTTAGGAGGGTGGCTGTGAAATGAGAAAAGAAAAATCTAGAACTTTGATTTCTATAGGAACAAGGACAAAAGGAAATATATATCATCTCAAAGGTGCTAATGGTATGTGCCTTGTGACTAAAATTAATGAAAGTTGACTGTGGCATAGAAGAATGTGTCACATCAATTTTGACATCCTAGTGAGGATTAGCTCTACTCAAGCTGTGAGGGATCTGCCAAGAATTACAAAGCCTACCAATGCAATCTACAAGGAATGTCAAAGGAACAATTTCAAGATCAAAGAACATTCTACCATCGAACCTCTAGAGTTGGTGCATACAGATCTATGCGGACCTGCAAGACTAGGAAGCTTTAAAGGTGATAGGTATTTCATGTTGTTGATTGATGATTTCTCTAGAATGACTTGGGTAACTTTTCTCAAAGAAAAATAAAAAGCTCTAGATAAGTTTAAAGATTTTAATGCTATGGTTAAAAAAGAAATTGTTCTAAAATTCAAGTGTTTGAGGTTTGACAAAGGTGGTGAGTTCATCTCCAATGAGTTTAATTTCTTTTGTGAAGGTCATGGAATAAAAAGGCATTTGTCAGCACATAGGACTCCTCAGAATAATGGAGTTGTGGAAAGGAAGAATAAGACAGTTCATGAAGTAGAAAGGACAATGATGAAAGAAGAAAATCTATCAAATATCTATTGGAGAGAATCCATTCACACTACATTCTACATACAAAACATAGTGCAAGCCAGGGTCAACAGTTCAAAGACTCCATATGAGCTATGGTATGGAAGAACTCCTACTGTAAAATACTTTAGAGTGTTTGGAAGTAAATACTACATTAGGAGAGATGAAGAGAACTTGGGAAGGTTTGATACAAGATCAGATGAAGGAATCTGAACCTTGGATATTCTATAAAAAGCAAGGCTTACAGGGGCTACAACAAGATGATGAAATTAGTGGAAAGTGCAAATGTCAAAGTGGATGAAGAACTATATCAAAGTTTAGTGCTATTAAAAGGATATGAATCAGATGAGAACTCTTGTAGAGAAGAAGAAAGAGAGGAAGAAAAGGAACAAGAGAAGTAAGTTGATGAAGAAGATGCCCCAGAGAAGATTCCCAACACCCCCAAGTATGTGTAGAAGAATCATTCTGAAGATCAAATCATTGGATATAAGAACAAAGGTGTTTGAACAAGGAGAAGTATTGAGCTATGGTAGATGAACAAGTAAATTTGTTCTTATTGTCTTAAATAGAACCCAAAACAGTGACTGAATCATGTAAGAATGAGCACTAGATCAAGGCTATGGAAGAAGAATTGATGCCGATTAAGAAGATTCAGACTTGGGAAGTTTTCCTAAGACTAGCAGACAAAAATGTGATAGGAACTAAATGGGTAGATTCTGGAACAAATTGAATGAGAATGGGGAAGTAAAAAAAATATAGCTAGGTTGGTGTGTAAAGGCTACTCACAAGTGGAAGGAATAGATTATGAAGAAACATTTTCTCTAGTGGCAAGATTGGAGGCCATTAGATTGTTCTTGGCCTTTGCAATTCTTAAGGACTTTAAATTTTATCAGATGGATGTGAAATCTACATTCTTGAATGGAGAGTTGGAAGAAGAGGTATACATTGAGAAACAAAAAGGCTTTCAGTTATCAATTGATCCAAATATGGTCTGTAGATTGAAGAAGGCATTGCATGGACTCAAACAGGCTCCTAGATCTTGGTATGCAAGGTTGGATAGGTACTTGTTATAGCAAGGATTCAAAAAGGGTACTACAGATAGTAATCTGTACTTCAAAGTTGAAGAAGATCAAATCCTCATTGTGGAATTATATGTTGATGATATAATCTTTAGAGGAAATGAAGGTATGTGCAAGATATTTGCAAAAGAAATGTAGAAAGAATTTGAAATGTCAATGTGTGGGGAAATGAACTTCTTCCTTGGGGTACAAATCAGTCAATCAGAAAAGGGTATTTTCATTTCATAGTCAAAGTATACTAAGAAAATGTTGAAGAAGTTTGGAATGGAAGACTCCAAATCGGTATGTACTCCCATGACTACTAGTTGTAATTTAAGGAAAGATGATGAATCTCCTAAGGTTGATTAGACCAAGTACAGATCAATGATTGGTGGATATTATACCTGACTACTACTAGACAGGATATTGTACATGCAGTCTGTCTTGTGGCTAGAATCCAAGCCAATCCCATAGAGTCACATGTTTTAGCAGTAAAGAGGATATTTAGATACCTGAAAGGCACTCTAGAGATTGGCCTATGGTATCCCAAGGATATTGATTTCTCCTTGAGTGCATATACAGATGTAGATTAGGCAGGATGTACAGATGATAGAAGAAGTACAAGTGATGGTGCTTTCTTTCTAGGAAATAGACTTGTTTCATGGTTAAGTAAGAAGCAGGACTCAGTGTCATTATCTACTATAGAGGCATAATATATTGTAGTAGCGTCTTGCTACACATAGGTGTTATGGATGAAGTAGACATTGAAGGATATCAAAGTGTCATATGATGAACCAATTCCTATCCTATGTTACAATACAAGTGCTATCAACATTTCAAAGAATTTTGTAATGCATTCAAGGACAAAGTATATTTCAATCCGGTATCACTTCCTAATAGAAAAGGTTGTAAAGAATGAGATCAAGTTGGAGTATATGCCTACCAAGGATATGTTTGTAGACATCTTTACAAAGGCTCTTCCTAAGGATACTTTTGAGTATCTCCAACAAAAGTTAGGGGTTATTGCCCCTCCTCTTAACTAGATGCATAAGTGTATGCATCTATCACATAAGTTTTTCAAGATACATTTTTGTTCTTGGACTGATGTCGAAGGCTACCTCTCAAGGGGAGTAGGTAGTGATACTATTGGTTGGTGTAGTCAAATGGAGCATATCCTATGACCTTAATGGGGAGAGTGTAGAAAATGTGAGAGCAATGGAGATAGAGTAGATACTTGTTGGTGTTGGAGTTGTTTCCCTTTGCTATTGATGTCAAAGGGGGAGAGAGATAAAGTGATTAAAAAACCATTGTACGGAGAGGTTTGTGAAGAGTAAAAGTTGTTTTTGTCAGGGGGAGTATTACTAGTTGCAAAGCTACTAGTTTATTGCTTTAGGTCTTGATGGTTTTTCAAAGAGTTGGTGTTGCCATCAATGACAAAGGGGGAGATTGTTGGAAACTTACTAGTTTTGTCATTGATGTCAACTCCTAGTAGATGGTTCAATTGGTTTCCAAGTACTTTTGAGAAAATTTGATAAAAAGGTGTGTAATGTGATAGAGGTGTTGGAATTAGACTAGACAACTGAGAGGGGGGGTGAATCAGTTATCCCAAAACTTTAACACTTGCAGCAATTAATTCTTCTTTACCACTTAAAAATAGATTAATAGTGTAAACATTAAAGCATGAATCATCAACACATGAGCAGAAACAAAATGAACACACATAACACATGGAAACCTAGTTAAGGGAAAACCATGGTGGGGGTTAACCCACAAGAATTAATACCCTGTTAAAAGTATTACAAATAGGGAAGGCACATGCCTTCAGGCTCACTACCTAGAGCTCACTGCTCAAAGAGGCTCATTGCCTATAGAAATGATTACAAGAATATTACAGATTGTTTGAACTGATGAATAACATCTATCAATCCAAGAATTCAGTACTGATTAAGTACATAATACTGATCTTACACACTTCATCCTTGCTCTACCTTGTTTACTATTCTGCCATGATCCAGTTCTCAGATCTCTTCTCCTTTGCACTTCTTTTTGCCCTTTTCACACTTACTTCATCATCACATCACAATCGCACACCAAAACACTTGAATCCATCAGCTATATATATCCACATCAAGAAATTCAATCAAATGTAGTCGGCTTAGAACATTTATTAAAAAACTTTGCTCTGTCAGTTGAATCCATGCACAAACAACAACGCAAACCAAAAACTTGTGTTCCAAATCATCAATCATGTCTGCCAATACCATTGATTATCACAAATTTCTTGATCAACACTTTTTCTTCATCCAGACAAAGATCAAATACTAAGTCAGCTTGTTCTTCTTCTGACTGTATTGACTAACTAGAACCTAATACTCAGATGCTTATAACTTTTGAGTCCTTCATCATCGGAGGCTAATATTCTAGTTTTAGATAGTCCTGACAATCCTTATCACTCCATCAGATCTGCAACACACTATGAATTACCCCCAGAGAGATCCAGACCAAGATACCGGACCCTGCCACATGCTCTATTTCTGACATCCAGACTTAGACAAATTCTCATTCTGACTTCAAGTATGAACAAATCATGTGATACAAATGAGTAGGATAGACTTAGTTTCCATCAATGACAACACCTGTCATGCGTAGAAGT
This sequence comes from Cunninghamia lanceolata, assembly GCA_027924645.1. Taxonomy (NCBI): domain Eukaryota; kingdom Viridiplantae; phylum Streptophyta; class Pinopsida; order Cupressales; family Cupressaceae; genus Cunninghamia; species Cunninghamia lanceolata. The sequence goes on along the minus strand of BSBN01000112.1, from coordinate 9,178,218 downwards.
GTTTCTTGCCAACAAGAGGTACTCTCGATGTTATGCTCCACATTTCTTGTTAATTGAAGATATGCTTGTGTGGTTTGGAGGTGTTGATCAGAAGTGTTATATCTAGAGTTTTAGGTTCTGGGTCATACAAAAGTAGAAGATGTGTTTGATAGAATATTTGAATGTGAAGGAAGTTGTCAGGGAGAAATGAGAATGCTCCACATTTCTCTGCATTAAGCTTTCCTGTCTTGCATTTCTGGGAGAGTGTGTATATTATCTATATCTACGTTCCTTTGAATTTTCCAATGTTGGGATGCTCCACAAGTTCAGTTCTTGTGTTGGTGATCAGAAGTTGTGTGTCCTGATGTGCATAATGAAGACATTCTTTGATTTAGACGGTTGCAACAGTGTTGTAGAAGTTTATGATGATGTTGAGTATTCAAAGAAGGTGTGTGAATGCTTTGGAGTGTCTCTCTCTGACCCGAATGATGTTTTTGAACTTGGAGAAGCATGGATATGGTCATTAGCTCATGTTCGGCTGACCTAGATTATGAGCACCATTTGCTGAGGTACCTCATGGATTGTGGATATGATGAGAAGCTTGGTGCTATATATTTGAGTCCTAGTTAACCCTTGACATGGTCCACTTACACTTCTCTCCACCATGGAAGTGTTTAGTGCAAACTGAATTGGTCTTGCACGTTTGAGGTACACATGCCTCATTAGGACCAACATAATGAGATAGGTGTTGGTTGTAGATGGTATAAATGCAATATGAAGTTGAGTGGAGCAAGGTAGAGAAGAGAGTGTGAATTTTAATCAAGGGGAGTGATTTGAGTGCAAGCTTAAATCCTTATGACTCTGGAATGCAGTGAGTAGAAGGTGTCTACATTTTAGGGTGTTAGAAGTTATTGCAGGTAGTGAGCCAATGGTTGCAGATGGAAAGAAGTGGCAGTGGTGGATCTCCCCTATTTCTTTGAGATAGCAAATCTCCCTATAACAATCTTCTTCTTTCTTCTCTCCTTTTGGGTAGTGAGCCCTTGGCAGTGAGGCTATTGATTTTTGGTGTTGCTATTCATATATATGTGAGCTAATCCTCACCATGGTTTTTCCCTTATTGTTTTTTCCATGTAATCCGATGTTCTTATGTGTTTGGATGTGTTTGCATTGATGCTCCATATGTTTACATTCTACTAATGCATGATAAGAGGTTTATGATTGGAATTTCTTAGAAAGTTTAAGGTTTTAATACACAACTAATTCAACCCCCTATCTTAGTTGTCCTGTGCATTCCAACACATCATGTATGGTCTTGGATAGGCTAATAAAGCATGGAAGTTTGGTGTATAAAATCCCATGCCATTATTACATAAAGAGTGAGACCATCAAATTAAATTGTGTAAGATCCAATAGGTAATGGAGAGTGACATGGTGACCAACTTTCCCCACTCACCTCTATGAATGATGGTGTTTGGTGGATTATTTCCTAGTCACCTTTATATAAAAACAAGCTATTTAAAGGACGCACAACTACAAATTTCAACCAAGATTAAAAGATAAGATAAGAACATGAACATAAATTAAATCTTGATCACTTAGAATTTCATCAAATAGTTAGCATAATGGGACCCTCTAGAAATCTATGAATATCATAGGTCAAGTAATATGAAGAAACCTAACAATAATTGTTTGACAAGGTGGTGTTTTCTAATGCAATCAAAATGTGACATGTGTCTAATTAATTCAACCACTCTTGGGTAATACTGAAAGTATGCTTAAACTCTTATGATCTAGGCCAGTCACTCCATTTCTACACGAAATCAAGGTATTGGTGCACTATACAATGTTGTGTAAATGTACTCATGCTCACTTATTGTAGTTGCAATATTATATTAGTCCACATTTTATTATATCACTAATTTCTCATTCTGTAGACCAATAATATTTAGGCATAGTGTGCCTAGTGAGAGATGTCCCACAACTAAATAGATAAAAGGATAATGTAAGGCTTTTATCAAGTTGTTTAACCAATATCATGGGAATTATATGCATCATTATGTGTGTTGGTAACCTTTATAGCAAGAAAGTGATGAGTTAAGAACCATAACTAGCCATACTAGGTCAATCATATATTAAAATGGAAAGCTTTTAATGCATAGAGTAAACTAGACCATCTAAAGAAATATCCAATAGTAGGGTGAGTTGAAAAAGGTTTGAATGGTCCATAATGGAATACATGAGATGATGTTCTCACTTACTACCAAATTTTTTTCACCTTGGGACTAAAACATGTCTCTCCTACTAATTTTCATTTCTACTTAGGGGTTTTGTTCAAGTACAAAACAAAGGGATAGAGCATGATGTAGACTATTAAGGGATTTTTCAAGAAAACATTAGAATTATGAGGTTGAGTCTAAGCACCCTGACTAGAGTGAGCAAAGAGCCTAGCAAGTTCTATGATCACTTGATAGCACAAATAGGAGATCATCATGAAACATGGTTAAAAAGTCATGTAAGGACACAAACAATAAGTACAGGGTGATGCCATAATGCGAGTAAATAAAGATTCTCTAAAGCTTATAGCACATGCAAATGAAACCTTAACACATTAAAATATGATTCCAAGACCAAATTAATGAACACAAGAAGAGTTTCTACATACATATACAAACAAGTTTTGTAAATTGAGGCTCACAAAGTAAAACTAGTGCTCCATTAATGAATCTTAGTCAATATAGACTTTTGAAACCACTTAATTAAATTCATTTAGAAACTTGAAAAGGAAATTATGAATAAGCGTCATACATATCAAATTTGGTTTGAGCTAGATATCCCAAATAAAGGAAGTAATATTTCATTTTATAATACACAACTGCCCTATGAACCTACATACAAGACCTATAATTAGGACTAGAAATAACTATAATTCAAAGGAGAGTCCCCAATTCTAGAAAAATAGGTGTGTGTGGTAGAGACCACAACACTTAGTATGAGTATATTAATGTTGATAGTGAAAAAAGTAGAATGGAGGAATAAGATTTAATTTGGTCTTTTTGAATTATTGTCATGAAATCAATCCATAGAAACATTTCTTCAGAAAATAAGAAATTAATTTCAAAGAGTCATTAAGAATTTATGATAGATTTTACTCTTGTTAATTTTTTGAGTTATTTTTTAAAAAAATTTGGTCAATAAATCTACTATCATATAGACATATTCGTAATTGTACTTACAATCTAATAGAATGTAAAAGAAGAAAAGGTTATATGAACATCAAAAAAAGAATAGAGGCATTAGAATAAGCAAAGTGCTCAATAAAAGACCAAAGAACAACACATTTTGCACTTGGATTAGGAAAAAGGTTGGAATTAGGGCTAAAATGGAGCCTAAAACATGCTATGGGAGAGGACCAAAAAATGATCACCCTATAGAGTAGAAATTGTAAGGTATGTAATTTTTACTGTACAATAGAAAATATCAAGAGGCTCACAAATGTTTTCCATGATATGTTTCTTATCCCTTGAAATCCTCAACCGACTATGGAGAGATTCAAATCATGGAGATGATGTCTTCACACAAGCACATTCTTGAGATTATATAGACATGAAAGGCACAAGATTTTAAACTTGAATTAAAAGATTTCAACACTAAAGAGAATACAAGACTACATTTTATAAGGGAAATGACCAACACTAATCTAACTTTTTAACTTGAATCAGTAGAAAGTAACATATATGTTTTAAATTTTGAAATGATGTAAACTAATGAAATGTAGATTTTTTAGTGTTTATTATGGTTATATTTTCTTAATGTGTGTATATCCATGTGTGCGTGTGTACGTGGATGCGTGCATGCATGAATATAATCTTTTGTAAAATTGACCCTATAATTTAGTTGCTAAGAAAATGCTAAAAATTGAGGTTAAGTGGGCATCCACCTTTTATATAGTAAATTTCTTTTTTTTCCTTCAATGTTTTTGACATTCATAACTTGAAACTTTAGTACATGGATTATTTTCTTCTATTTCAATAAATATATTTTTTAAATAAATCTTCAAAGTTGTGTGTATTGAAAACACAACTGTTTCAATTGCAATCCACTTTGTCTTAACTATTTATACAAGATAAAAAATGATAATAGCATCTCAACATGGAATCTCTCCTCTGGTGCATCATATTTTTTTAACTTTTAATGAACTTTTGTATTTTTCTTGAGAAGATAATTATCCTTATATTTTTTGTTTTGATGACATACTTTTAGTAGAAAGAAAAAATACTAATTAAAATATTAAAAAATATATATATTTTTTAAAACTACACTTACATATCAATAAAAGGGGTACTTTTAATTTTTTTTAAATGTTATTTATGTGAGTAGGAGTTGTGAGAACATTAAGGTTTCAATTTTTTCAGTAAATTAACCCTAAAGTGATGCTACATATGTATCTAGTGGACACTTCTAGCTAGAAAAGTTGTGACCTAGATCTAATTTAGCTAGAATAAATCCAACTAGAACATATGTTTGACTGAAATTAATTTCTTAGTTGTAAATGCTTAAATTTATTTGTGCTAATAAGTTGGCCTAAAGTGGGACACAACTTTTAACCCTCACCTGGATACACTTAGCTAATTTTAATAGAAAAAGATCTAGCTCTAACTTTGTTAAGATAAGTTATATTTATAATAAATTAATTTTTCCCTAGATTTATTTGAGCCTAACATATGGTCCAATCTTCTTTAGCTAAGAATCACATCTTCACCCAACCATAGCAACAACTTACTTGGAGTCAATTACAAATATATGGCACAAAATAAAATTTTGTAGGAGGAATTCAATGGTTGCATACCTTGATCACATGGTACACATGTTATTGATACTAAAATACATTCCTTATAATTAGATTTTTTCTCAATTTCTAGGAGAATGTTCTTTAGATTTACACAATTAGTGGTTGTAAGGATATAATTTCATTGTTTCCTTAGTTTAATTATGGTTAGACAAGTGACTACACCCAAAAGGAACTAAATTGCCCTTAGATCTCTACAAATAATCAGGGTGGTACCTAACTCTTAATTATTTCCTAAATCACCATCTCCTTGAGTTGTAATGAAACCTTTAAATTGCATTTTTCTTTGTAGGAATCCATCTTATTACCATAATGTCCCTCAACTATTGTTGTGGAATTTGTCACCAAGCAAGGAGTTAAGATTTTCCTCTCCTCAATTGTAGCTTTTAGGCAACATTCAATTTTCCATCTACCCAAACAATCAACATGGGTCTAAAACCTTTAAAATTTATAATGAAATAATTATAACTTAATCATTTCTTAAATTAATAGTCAAACACACCCAAAAGATGCTCTTAATGTTACAAATTATCTTACAACCATCTAGAGGATACCACCCATCCTCTTCATGCTCTCGCAATTTCCTTTCCTCAAAATTCCATGATAATGCAGTAGGATTGTTGCACATGGCACTATAAATGGTCAATGACCCAACCCTTGCTATTTGTTTCTTTGTTTCCATCAACAATGGAGATCCATCAAGCCTTAAGAGCCACAATAATCAAGGTTCCAAATAAAATCATTACTTAATGAAGACAAGATATCCTACATGCATCGCGCATCCAGAGCAAGCAATGGTTGTGGGGCCTTCATATCACTTAAATAAAATCAACTAGAAGAATTTCATAGAAAATATCTTTATTCACCACCATTTTGTTTCAATCAACCACAATGTCACTCAACTAAAACCTCCCTATTATGATCTTAGGATATTAGGAGTCATTGATCTAAGTTTGGATCAATAATGTGGACCCATACATGGTGAGGCCCCTACATCCATACAACCAATGTCACTAGCTTCCCCTAATAATAATCATGCACTTTATGAAACTTCCATATACTACATGATCAAACCAATGTATTCCATCCAATGTTAGGACTTTTCATTGACAAAATCCTCAAAGGGAGATGTCATGTTCTTATAATGGACCACACAAATAATTAATCAAAGATGGTCAATAGTCATCACTCATTTAGAGGGGTTATTAGAAACTACAAGCCACAAGGAGAGTGCATGATATTAGATCAAACAACATCTATTGCTGCCTCTCACTAGTAGCAATATAATATGCCTCCCTCCCATTGAACAAACTAAACATTTGAATAAAACAAAGGCAAAGGTGAGAAATTGAAATCCAACCACCATGAATGCAAGTGAAGAACTTAGTGAGGTGTTTAAGATAGGACAATTTACATAAAGGTAATATGATTGGATAGATGCCATTTTTAATCATTCATAGCAAAATTACAAGGACCCAAAATTTTGAGATTAAATTTGAGGCTAGCTACTTTGAAGGATGGAATTATAAGAAAATATAGGAGCCATGGAAAAAGGTTCGTAGGTTTATGGATAAAATGCTAAGAAAAAATAAATTTGAGAGAAAATTTTATTGTTGCTAGTCTTTTTGGATTGTTGTTGATGGAGGACTTAAATATCTAGTGCATTCATGTCAATACATTTTTTTTTAAATGTGGGAATGGATCCCTTGCTGAAATAGCTAGTGTTAATTCCAATGCACTAATTGTTTATCATAGAATTATTTATGGAGGTAGGTCATAGTTGATTGTTTTCTATTATTTTTAATCAAATAAATACTTACAAAATTGAACTTAAAAAGGAAATTTGTGAAAAATCATATAGACTAAGGGACATTTAGTTACCAAAGCAGACAAGAGGAAGCAGAATAATTTTGCAAATATAGAGCCATAGCATTGGAAATATTGCAAAACAAAAATTAGTTATTCATATGTAAAAGAAGCATGGGAAGTATTGCAAAACTATTACAAGGGTATTGACAAGGTGAGATTAGTGAAACTCTAGCTACTAAGGAGAGATTTTGAGACCCTGCAAATGAAGGACAACGAGTCCATATCAGATTTTCGGACAAGGGTTTCCACCTTGGTTAACCAGTTGAGGATAAATGGAGAATCAATGGAAGAGTAGAGGATTATTGAGAAAATCCTAAGAAGCTTGCCCTCTAGATCTGACTCAATGGTTATTGTCATAGAAGAGGCCAAGGACATCTAAAAAATGGTAGTTGATGAATTGATGGGTTCTCTTCAAACCCATGAGCAACAGCTAAATAGATATGCTCCTTCCCTAGAACAAGCCTTCAAAGCACAAGGAAATGTGAGATGCAGGGGAAGAGGAAGAAATGGAAAAGGAAGAGGTCAAAGGGGTAGAGGTAGAAGCAACTCTGGAAGAGGAGGCTCAAACAGTCAAGAGGAGGCTAGCATCTCCCAATCAGATTTTCGAAACAAAAATAATAGGAGCTCAAATCAGAGGTATGATAAGAGCAATGTGCAGTGTTACTATTGTCACAAGAACTGTCACTATGCAAGTGAATGTAGGAAGAAACAATGTGACTAGGGGAGTCAAAATGCTAATGTGGCAAATGAGAACAAGGCTGAAAGTGAAAAATAGTCATAAGTTTTTATTGTATGCAATCTTGCCGAATAGGGGCAGCGCTGAGATTTGGTATTTGGACATCGCCTATAGCAACCACATGAGTGGTAACAAAAATTTATTTTACTCCATAGACAACAACATCAAGTCTGAAATCAAAATAGGGAACAATGAGAATGTTCCAATCAAGGGTAAAGGCGTAGTGTACATACAAACCAAGCATGGTGAAGAAAGACAAATCCATGACATCTGTTATGCCCCAGGCATGAAACACAATCTCTTGAGCATTGGACAAATGGTCCAAAATGGTTATAGAGTGTTGATGGAGAAAGGGGAATGCATCATCTATGACAAGGATGGAAGCAAGAAAGTTATTGCAGTGGTTCAAATGACAAAGAACCAGATGTTTCCACTCAAAATGCAAATTACAGCACAGTCAACATGCTTGTAGCAGTTAGCCTTCAAAACAATCATCAAAGACCCATCAAATTTTTAGCATTTAAGGTATGGGCATTTAAGCTATTTGAGTTTGAATCTTTTAGCTAGAAAAGACATGGTTAGGGGCCTATCAACAATTGTAGAGCCTGATGGAAAGTGTGAAGTATGCATCCTAGGTAAACAACATAGGCAACCCTTTCAATTAGGGTATTCTAGGAGAGCAAGAGCATCATTAGAGATGGTGCATTTAGATTTGTGTGGTCTCATGGAAACCCCAACCCTAGGTGAAAATATTTATTTCATGACATTCATGTAGATGACTACAGTAGGAAAACCTGGGTGTATTTTTTTAAGAACAAATCAAAAGCATTTGAGAAGTTTAAGGAGTTTAAGGCCTTGGATGAAAAGTAAAGTGGCTACTATATCAAAGTCCTTAGAACGGATAGAGGGGGAGAGTACATCTCCAAAGAGTTCATGAATTTTTGCAAGTATGAAGGCATTTAGAAACAATTCATAGCCCAGTATACTCCACAGCAAAATGGAGTGGCTAAAAGGAAAGACAGAACCATCACAAAGATGGCAGCAAGCATGTTGAAGGCAAAAGGTTTGACAAATGATTATTGGGGTGAAGTTGTAGCAAGAACAGTCTACATTTTGAATAGGTGCCCCACAAATGCCGTTCATGACAAGATTCCACAAGAAGCATGGACAAAATGCAAATGAAGTGTTGAGCACTTGAGAATATTTGGGTGTGTGGCATATGCACTCATGCCAAAAGAAAAGAGGCAAAAATTTGATGACAAAGGTGAAAAATGCATCTTCATAGGCTATAGTGAAGAATCCAAAGCCTATAGATTTTACAATCCCATCACCGAGAAAGTGGTGATCAGCAGGGATGTTGAATTCCTTGAAAATGAGTCATGGGATGGAACGGTGGATAGAAACATGGGTATTTCTATCACAATACCCTTTAAGGATGAAGAAGCTCTAGAAGTTAGGTGCGTCAGAACACTACAACAAGGTAATAGTTTAGAAAGTAGGAGCTCCAAAAAAATTCAGCTGAGTAGTTGCTCCGTAAATTTACAACATGGTGAAAATTTTGGTGTTCAGTCTTCTTCATTAGTCTAGTAGTCAAGAAACTCCAAAAATTTAGACCCTACGCTTATATCATTGATGCCACAGAGGACAAGAAGTGTGAGGGAAATTTATGACAGCACAAGGTATGCTAATTTTGATGAAAATCTAGATTTTGCATTATTTTCCTATAGTGATCAAATGTATTTTGAAGAAGTCATGAAAGAAGAAAAATGGTGTAAGGCCATGGATGAAGAGCTGGATGCTATAGAGAGAAACAAGACATGAGAGCTCTTTGATTTACCCAAGGGGAAATCAGTCATTGGAGTAAAGTGGGTCTATAAGACCAAACGCACTACTGATGATAAGGTTGAGAGGCATAAAGAATGGCTAGTTGTTAAGGGTTACAAACAACAGCCAAGAAGAGACTATGATGAGATGTATACACTAGTTACAAGGCTAGAAGCAGTGCAGGCAATCCTAGCAATTGTAGCCCAACACAAATGGAAAGTATTTCAAATGGATGTAAAGTCAGCCTTCTTAAATGGAGTACTAAAGAAAGAGGTCTTTGTGGAGCAACCACCTGGCTATGAAGTCCTGGGGCATGAAGACAAAGTATATAGGCTCCAGAAATATCTTTACGAGCTTAAACAAACACCATAGGCATGGTACAATAGAATTGACTTGTACCTTCTAAGCAATGGCTTTAGCAAAAGTGGTAGTGATCCCACACTCTACATCAAGGAAGCCAATGGTGAGATTCTTATTGTTGTTTTGTATGTAGATGATTTGATTTTCATAGGAAATAGTGACCCCTTATTGTTGATTTCAAAGAAGCAATGAAAAATGAGTTTGAAATGACAGACCTAGGTTTGCTAAAATATTTCCTAGACATAGAGGTCCAACAAACTGAGCATGGCATCTTCATTTCACAAACTAATTATCCCAAACAAATCTTGAAGAGATTTAGAATGATGGACAACAAACCTACCCCAACTCCAATAGCTATAGGTCTAAAATTAAGTAAAGAGGAGAGCAGCAGTGATGTTAACCCAATCCTCTATAAGAGAATGGTTGGAAGTCTCATGTATTTGATAGCAACAAGACCTAATTTGATGTAAGTAGTAAGTTTGATTTCTAGGTTCATAGAGCAACCTAAGGAGACACACTGGCAAGCAGGGAAGATAATCCTAAGGTATGCCAATGGCACGAAAGACTATGGCATTATGTATACCACCTCCAATGAGTTTTAGCTAGTTGTGTACACAGACAGTGATTGGGCAGGAAGTGTAGATGATAGGAAGAGCACATCAGGATATGTGTTCCACATGGGATTAGGAGCAATTTCATGGGCATCAAAGAAACAACTCATAGTTTCTCTCCATAGTAGAAGTGGAGTACCTGACAGCAAATGTAGCAGCATGTTAGGTTATTTGGCGTAGAAGAATCCTTGTAGACTTGAATGAGTAGGAAGAAGATGGCACAATCATATTTTGTGACAAGGTGTCTTCTAGAGACTTGACAAAGAATCTTGTCTTTCATGGACAAAGTAAGCATATTGAGATCCGCTACCATTTCATAAGGGAGTTGGTAGAGCATGGAGAAATTCAACTTCAGTTCTACATATCAAAGTAGTAGCTCACTGATATTTTCACAAAGTCATTGTCAAAAGACTCCTTTGAATGCCTAAGGGATAGGCTTGGTATGATGGAAAGCTCTGGAACATCAGTTTTATAAACTTAGAAAAGCTCCAGAAATTTTAATAGGTCCAAACAAGATAGCTCCAGAACACAGAATAGGTGCACACAAAAAAGCTCTAGAAATTTAGCTCCAAAAAGATAGTGCTCCAGAAATTTTGCTCTGAAAATTTAGCACTGGAAACTTTGAATGGTGATGGAAAACAGAAAGGCTCAAGATTAAGGGGGAGTGTTGGAAATATAATATTGAGCACCAACCACATTTAATGAAATGTCAGATGAGATCTGTTGGGATCTCCTACCCCCTTGCTGTGTTGACTTTTATGTTGTCCAGTTAATGCATTCTGACAGCACATTTATTTTGGTTGGTCAATTTGAAAATGAGCGGCAATTTTTTGATGAAGGAAAGAAAGATAAAAGGGAAGAATGTTTTAGAAGGGAATGTTCAGTAGAATAGAGCAAAGAAGAACAAAAAGGAGAAGGCCGTAGACAACAGAAGAAGAAGAACCTGCAGTGGCAGAGGATATTGTACAGTGCTCCAATACTCCAGAAATTTGTAACAGCAATGCACAATAGCACACAGAAAGCTCTGTTATGCTGGAATCTGGGCAGTTTGTTGAATGAAGGAAATATAGAGCCATAGGTCTAATTTTTGTATGTAAACTGTAGACACCCAAAATTGACCTATTATCATTAGCATTGAAATATTGCATTAGCTACCATCTGCATTTGTCTAACACACTTGAGCAATGTCCCTATCACTTATTTCTTCTATTAATTAAATAAATTTATATTTAATTAATTAATTAATTAGCTATTTCTTCTATTTTCTCTATATTTTCTCTAAGCTATAATTAAATCATCATGTATTATTTAATTATCTTATTTCTATCTATTTTTAATTAAATAAATCTTACTTATTTAATTAAAACTCCCTTCACAAGCCCACTTTCTAATTAATTAAATAAATTTTATTTATTTAATTAAGTTTTCTTATCATTTATCTCAAATGAGCCGACATGTGTGTCTCTTCCATTTAAAAAAGATAAGTGGTACTACATCTTTTATTTAATATATTTCCCATGTAGTACTTTTTATGTACATGATCACACATAAGCCTTATCTTCCCTCCACTTGTCATCTACACATTCATCTATGATTATCATTTAATCTTACCCATTCACATAGCCACCAAATATCCACCATTGATTGATTTTGGTTGAGTTCTATATAAACACCCTCTCATTTGATACTACATCTATCCAGCATTCTCATAGCTTCTACATTATCATCTTGAGCATATTGAGCAATTTAGCATCCATCTAGCATATTAACATTATCATCCATCCATAATGATAGATTTTATCTTTATAAAATTTGTTCATGGTTGAAGAAGCAATCCACATCATAAACAAGGAATCATACAATCTAAGTGGTATTGTTCTTGAATTGCATGCTTTTGATTTCATTTAGATTAGATTCTTTGATGATGGTAGGGTTAGGTTTTCATGGCTATGCTTGATCTTATTAACCTAATTTTTACCTATTACATTTTGGCATGCTCGGTGGGACCCACGTCCTTGATTAACTTTTCTATTTGAAGTTGTTTTTTGTGAAGATCAGATTTTCCAAATGCTTATGGCAGGTTCGAGTCACTTCTGAGCAAAAACCAGTTGCTTCCTGAACACACTCATCACTTTTAAGCCAAAACTAGCCTCTTTTAGCATTCCTGGGATTGCTTCTAAGCGAACAGTTGTCACTTATTATCCTTTTTGCATCACTTATAAGCTAACAGTGGTCACTTCTATTCTTTTTTGTATCACTTCAAATATGACTGTGATCACTTTTAGCTATCTAGATCACTTTCTGCAAAACTAGGGTTTTCTGTTATATCTTGTTTTTTTCAAAGATATGAGTCGCTTATGACCTATAATCAGTCACCTATTACTTTTTCGCGTCACTTCTAAGCTTTATCATTTTGCATCTTGGTTTACTCGCATCACTTCTAATCTGTAACATTTCACTTGCAGTAGAATATAGATCACTTTTAATCAATAGTTGATCACCTCTGGTAACTGTGTCACGTTCAGTTTTATCATTTGTAATTCAGTTTTCTTGGCTACTAATTGGGTATTTGTGCAGCATCTTATCGATTGTCCAAGAAAAGGAGGTTATCAAATTACTAACATATCTGTTGCAGCTTCGATCGGTCCAAGACTTGTGATTTTTCAATAATTTAGGAACATTTGGGCTTGGTGCTTAAAAAGAATCATTGGTTGCTCTGTGCTTGGTTTATCTTTCTTGATTGCTTGAATCTGCATGTTTGTAACCCAAATTTAATAGCAAAAGTATTCTCTCCCCTTGCATATCAAATAGATCTTGGGTGCATGAGAACTTGTTATTGTCTTTAGAGGGCCTACCTTCCCGGTGTGGGAAGGGGTATGACCCAAGCGATAATGGGCTAACGCCAAGTCCTTCTGAACCAATATTTAAGAAAAGTGTTTGTGTCGAAAGCCACAAATAACGAGTGTTGTTGTGTTATATCGACAGCCAACCTCCACCAAAACCTTCCAAGGTGTAACCTTTGAAGGTTGGGAGACTCCATAACAGAGAGTAGCGTTGCTGCATGTATAGCCACCTGAATGGATGCCCTTATTAACAACATTGTGTAGTAGCCAAAAACCTTCTATTTGTTGACGCAAAAGGTGGGACCTTTCAAGCCACCCTGATTCACGTGGTTCTTAGTAGAGATAGCAGGGACAATCCTAAGGTTTGGTGGGGGGACAAGCCTTCAGAAACCTAGATCTTGGTATGCATGAGAAGTGTGTGCCATGGAGAGGAGCCGATGCTACCAAGATCCTAAAGCTATCCACTTTGAATAAGCATGCCCAAGGGACTCAAAAAATATAGTCCTTTCCTAGCCTAGGTTATACAGGTTTGTGATTGTTGTGAGTGTTAGTGACTAAAATTATTGTTTCTTGTCAAAAACACAATTCAGACATATTTCCTGATAGACACAGACCACTTTTGAAGTTTAATTGCCTGCATACAGACAACCAGATCACTTTTAACCAATAGTTAGTCACCTTTTGCTTAAACTGAATCACCTTTGACCAACAGATGCTCACCTCTGGTCTGAACTGAGTTGCCTTTAATCAATAGTAAATCACCTCTGAATTAACACTACTCACCTATACCAAATTGGCTTGCCTCTGGTTAATACTGTAGCCCATTACCTAAACTAAAACCAGATCACTTTTAAGCTATTATCAGTCACTTTTGGCCTTTTCTAAGTCGTATTTGAGCTATTACCTATTGCTTGTGGTTAAATATTAGTAAAACTTAGTAACTCAACCGAATCAGCTACATTTCCAGCTTGCTTCGCTTTAGCATTATCTTTCAGACCTGCCTCTAATAATTTGTAGATACCTGGACTTTGTCTCTTTCTTTGAGCATACCAAACAATTAGACTTTGTGAATTTTCCATCCCCTTGAGATCCTAAAACAAAAAACCAAACATCAAACAATCAACCCAATCAATTAGCAAAACATCATCTTTTGGCTTTAGCCTTAGCAACATCAACAAAATGGCAACCTTAACAAATAGCTTTTCCCTTGAGTGTGTGAGCTATTCTCTAGGGAATTTCAACCAAACAACCAACAACCAAGCAACCCAACAACAACAAAGCAAACAACAAAAACCTAGCAAAGCAACCAACAACCAATCTATCAGCAAACCATCATCTTTTGGGTCTCAAACCTTGACAAGCTAAAGTCTAATTTTCAACATCAACTATCATGCCTCAAACTAGGAGCCAATATAGTGCTGAAATAGAAGCAAAAATGCAAGTTGAGATGGAAGCCAAGTTGCAACAATCACGATCAACACCCCTTAGAGATGTAACCAGTATGCCTTCTCACATGTTTGTGCCCCATGGGTACACCATTGGTGAGTCATCACATCAAGTGCAATCACACCCCTTCACATCAACTTATGAAGAGCATTCCCAAGAGGATTTATTTGACTATCAAGACACACATGTATGGGACCAAGTTGAGAAGCTTGTTTTATCTGATCCTAATCGCTACTTCTTACAACTTGCCCACATGGGAGCCAAACTACCAAGAGACTTTGACATATCTACTATTCGAGAGCATGATCCAAGCACTCCTGCTATTGTTGCAAAGGGACCATCCACTATAGCCACACCATCGCATACAATATTAAAAAATCCATCTTCCAACCCATCTCTTTCATTGCCCATTGTTACTTCATCCGACCCACCATGCTCGAAGTACACTTTAGAACATTTGATAACTCCAAACAATGTACTCCCTTTCCTTTCGCAAAATCTAAACATTCCACCTTTCCATGTTTTCCAACATACTCCTTCTCCTAGCATGACCGTATCTATGCCTCAAGTAACACAAGTTGTCCATCTTTCCCAAGTGCAAACTCCTCAAACATTACAAGCTATCCCCATATCCCATACTTCACAAGCTTTCCAAGCTATCCAAACAACACAAACTGTCCAAGCTTCACAACCATTGCAATCCGCTACTCCCATTGCATCACATGTGGACACCACATCCCATATTCCTACCACTTCTAATATGGTCTCCATGATTTCCACGGATCCATCCAACACATCATACAATCCCAATGTTAGTCTCATTGACATGAGTGACCTGCCTATTGTTTCACAAGCTAATCCTAGTGCTGCAGTCTCTTATGTTGATCAGCTTACATCAATTCTGTCATCTTCCTATAATCCTTTGCAAGCCATCAATATGTCATACTACTCAAGGATTACCCATCATCACCCAACACATGACACATACCAATCCTCATGTTGTCTAAAATACAAACCCAAATGTCCATCCTTCTTCTGCATCTGCCAATCCTTCCATTTCTTACCATATTAAAACTCCAATTCTGAATTCACAACCATTGACCAACACCAATCCATCCTCTACTTCCCATGTGGTGCAAACCCTTGGTGCTAATTCATCACAATATACCCAACCACCGCTTGTGTCTCAAGGACATGAATCCTCAAACACATATGTGTCACATACTAATCCTTTGACATACATTGTGAGTACGCAACCTCAACAAATGGTCATGGCTTCATATATCCCACAATAGCAACCTCAATATACATCATATTACACTTCACGTCCCAACCAACAACTCCTTTTGCAACAACAACAATTATCTCCAGAGGATGTTCAACAAATGATTAACAAAGTGGTGGGACAAAGCAAGCAAGAAGACATTTTCTTTAGAAGACATATGTGCCTATCCATTTGACAAGTCACTTCATATGACACCTTTTCCGCCACACTTTGAAATTCCACAATTTGATAAATACAAAGGAAAAGGAAATCTGTAAGACCATCTTAGAGAGTTCTTTGTGGCATGTCTCAATCTTGCTCAAGATGATACATATCTTCTAAGACTACTTCCTTGAGGCTTAGCAAGACAAGCTCTTGAATGGTTCTCTCATTTACCTCCAGGCATTAAATCTTTTGTGGAATTAGCAAATAAATTTTGATCACACTTCACTTTTAACATTGAACATGAAGTGAACATTGTTGGCAAGAGACACTATATGGATTCATGAATGTTGTCATTGATGGCAACAAAGTTCATCCCATACATCCGCAAGACATGGTATGTCTATACCGGAAGTCAGAATGAAGAATGTTGTGGTCTAGTAAACAAGAACAGAGCAGTCAGTAAGGTCCGATAGACAGGTCCAGATCTCTCAGCAGAAGTATCTCAGTGAAGTGCAGATTTGGGGAAGTCAAGAGGAGTATCTTGACTGATAGATTCCAAGGTTTGAGCCTCTAGTGTGAAAAGGATAAAGAGATGTGAATGCTTGAGTGTCAGGTTCCCAAGTGACAGTGTGAACAGAGGAAGAACTAACAGGCAGAACATCAGACATTATTCTGGATGTGTTATGATGTTGGTAAAGGTTAAGAAGGCATGAATTATGTTCGGTCGACATGATTAATGATTTCCACAAGTATATCCTTGATCCACATTACTTGGTAAGCAAGGATTCAGCTGACAGATCAGAGTTTAGGCAAAATATTGACTATTCTGGGTGCCGACTAGAAAGGTGATGAAATCACTTGTGCGGATATATATACAAGATAGATTTAGTTATGAGAGGTGTTGTTAAAAGTGATGTGCGAAGAAAAGTAGTAGAGCCGAATAAAAGCAGAAAGGAAGATCCAATATGTGAAAGAAGAGCAGCACAAAAGAAGAGGAAAGATGAAGTGTAGCAGATCAGTATACAGAGCCTAACCAGAACTGAACCCCAGCATATGTTGATGCTTCTTATCAATTCAAGTATTGTATTACATTCTTTATAAATTGTAGACAGTGTGTCTCTTATAGGCAGTGTGCCTCTTGTGAGCAGTGTCCTCAAGCAGTGAGCCCTAATTGGCAAGTGCCATTTTGTACTTTCATTCTTCTAACAGAGAATACAATCTTGGGTTAATCACCCTATGGTTTTCTCCCTTAACAGGGTTTCCACGTCAAACATATTGTGTCATGTGTACTTCTATTTCATGCTTATGTTTGCTTGTTTGAATTGATGCTACACTAATTATCAAGAAAGTTCAGAAAGATGAAATAATTAAGATAACTGATTCACCCCCCTCTCAGTTATCAACAATTGGTATCAGAGCCAAGTTCCTCCTAAACAGAGTCTAACAGCTTCAGGAAGATCTAGGAATCCAAATGGATGCATATGGTTTAAGGGAGCAACTCAAGACTGCCCTTGATGATCTTGAGCAGTCAAACTCTAAAGTCAATGAATTAAAGGAAAGACTCAAACAGCCTGATGATTTCATGAGAGAACTAAAAGACAAATTAAGTCTCTCTATGAAAAAAAGAAAGGAGCTACTTCAGCAATTGGCAAGTCAAGGTGAAGCAAAAGATGCAAATAAAGATCTAAAGGAGAAAACCTAGTTATGTGAAAAATTATCAAAAGAAATCATTATGGTAAGACATGAAATGGAATCAGGAGTTATAAAGTTTACCCAAGAGATTGAAGAGAAAAGAAAAACTGAAGATAATCTAAGACAATCTCTCAAGGAGAAATTAGAAGATTGCCACAAGATGGATAGAATTATCAGACATCTTAAATCTGATCTTAAAGATGCTAAAGATAATCAAGAAAAACTTGAGGATCAAATTGTCTCTCGCAAAAGGGATCTTCAAACAACAAATGAATATAAAGAGAAATTCAAGATAAGTTCTACCCAACTTGAAGTTCTTCTTCAAAGCCAAAAGAAGGTAGATGACAAGTGTGGTTTGGGATATGAGAAGGAGAAAGCTCCAAATCTGGTCAGAAGAATTTTAGATTAGAAAATCTAAGGAACAGACCTAGAAGTCCTTCGGTAAGGCAGCCTAATGCTCAAAGATATCCATCCTTCAATGGATACTGCCACAGCTGCAATAACTTTGGTCATAAAGCTAATCAATGTAGAAGGAGAATGAATCAGACTAATACATTCTTCTCCAGACAATGCTTCAACTGCAAAAGGTATGGTCACAAATCTCATGAATGTAGAAATATGCAAATGAACAATTCATTCAATGGTAGATGCTTTGCATGCAATAGAATGGGTCATATAGCTAATCAATGCAGATCAAGAGGATATCAATCAAATATGCAAAGAAATGTTGTTTGCCAAATTTGCAATAGATCCGGTCATACAGCAAAATTTTGTAGAAGCAAGAATTAGGATAGAAGAGATCCGGTATATTATAATCAGAATCAAGATAAGGGAAAACAAAAAGTAAATGCAGATGAAGTTCGAAGTGAGATGAAGAAGATTTGGGTGAAGAAAAGTATAGAGAATGTAGGCGATGGATCCACACCAGACTCTGGTGTTGATATTCCTTCCATAAATTAAAAGGTGAGCTCTAGCTTAGGGGGAGACACAAAGAAAACCTTGTTCCCCCAGCCAGTCAATTAATACTAGAACTGGCACACAGAGAGCTACGAATTAAAAAGGGTCATACAAGAAACATCTAAAAGGGGTTTGGTAAAGATTTGAGAGATCTGTAAGAAGATTTGAAGAATCTAATCCTACTAGAATTGATCTGGTAAAATAATCTTCTGGTAAAAATAGATTCCTTACAAGTTTGGTCTGGTATGATTCAAACTATGGTGTCTTGATCTGCAAACAGATCAAATGACTAATGAAAGAAAGATAGATTATCACTACTCTCCTAGAATAACTTTGAAATCTATCTCAGTGATCTGGAAAGGTTTTGTCTCTGAATAAGACAAACAAGGCAAACCAGAATGAGTTAGGTTGCACATTTATTGTACAATGAAAATTAGGGCTTCTCAAAAATAAAAGAGTTCATTCGCCCATCATTTGTACACTCACATTCGAAGAAAAGAGAAAAGGAGCTCTGCAACTATCTCTCCCAAAGACAAAGATGATTCTTCATACAGCTCAATCCAGATTTCATCGTGTACAGTGTAAAATGTATTCTTCATTCTTGATATCTCTCAGTAAGATTCTTTGATGATGGCTACTCTGAATATAGTAAAGATTTCTAATAGACCTCGCCCCATATTTAAGAAGCATCAATACAAATCGTTGGAGGTAAATCCCCTAGGAGCCTTCTCTAGTGTTCCACATGGTGTTTTGCACACAGAAGATATTAGGGTTTACATACACGCAAATGTTGAAGAGTTTGGGGAATTCAAACTAAAAGATATCTATCACAAACAATTGATAGACGATGCTTTTGAGCTTAAACTAGAATATAAGGGCATCCAGGAGAAACAATTTGATCAGTTCATTCATTTCCCCTACTTTAAAGAAAATGAATGGGTACGGTATGTGTTGAGTAGGGTACATGACAACTTTCTATGGCTTAACAGACCCTACAAAATCACCAAGGAAGAAATTAGGGCAGTAACTGGTTTACACTCTTTCAGAGGAATTCCTATCCTCAAATCTGTCAAAAACAACATTGTAACAGAGGCCACCAGATCAAAATTTGATAAGAGGGCAATGACCATTGAAGATATTACTGACCTGGATATCAAGTATGCATCTATGATAATAGGATACAAGAGATATCATTCCAGTAGGGAGAATTCAGTATCCGGAACTGCAGTATACACTGCCTATGAGATGCTGAGAAAGAATGCAGAATATGATCTCTGTGAACTTCTTCTGAGCCAACTAATGGAAAACATATAGAAGATCAAAAAGGACAAGAAAAACTCCTTTAAATATGGTGGACTAATAATATGCCTAATTTTCTACTTCATGAATGAACTGCCCGGATCAAATGGATGGGTATGGCAAAATGATAAATCAGTAGCAATTCAGATCAGAGATTACTTGCATGAACTTGGGGATGCTAAAGCAAGAAATATAGCCCTGTGGGGATATTTCAAGAATTTTTAGAACATGATGCAAGCAAGAGAAAGGATTCCCCAGTCTCTTGTTGAGAAATACAAAGACACAGTATGTTTTATGGTAGAGACTGATTAGTGCCTAATGGAGGTAGTAGAACCAAGAACTGTATGGATCATGCCCATGGGGTATGAAGTTGATGAACAAATTATGGAGCTGCATGTTCAACACATGCTAAGTCAGCCAAAGGATCCAAAGGCAGAAAGGTTTGGAACCTTTGAGGAGCTTAGTGTAAAGATTCATGTGGAACTCAGAGAACCTGAGATCAAGAGGAAGGTGAGAAAAGAAGTAGAAAATGTTGCCCAAGGCCTTGGCATCTCAAAGGAGGCACTTGATGCCCACAGGAAAAAGATGGAAAGGGCTAAGGAAGAGAAGAAGGCAGAAAAGAAAAATGAGGAAAGTACTCCGATAAAACCTTCCACCTGGACTAGATCATCAAAGAGATCTGTACCTACCACTGCCAAAGGCTCAAGGACATCAGAACTGGAAGCACAATCATCCGGTAAAGGAGAGAAAAGAACAAAGACAAAAGCTACAAGAGCCTATGCTAGTCAAAGGGATGAAGACGAGACTGAATTTGATGAAGAAACTAGGAAAATGAAGAAAAAGAAGAAAACATCTGGCCAACCCTCTACCGGACAGAAGGAAGAAGAAAAGATAGAGGAATATGTTGAAAAACCCACTCTTCACATTGATGACATAATCAAATCAGTCATAGTGGATAGAAATCTTCAGCCAATGGTTGAGTTCTATGATGATTATGGTGAAGCAGATCAGAAGATATTACAAGATGCCACAGTCAGGTATCTAAATATCTACAACAAAGCATTCATTGAAATTATATCTCTGATCCCTAAAAGCTTGGAGAAGGAACTAGAAATAAGAAAGAACAATGCCCAAGGAAAAGACCTAGAAATTCGGGAGCAGTTAGCAATGCAACTATATCCTTCAATTGACCCCAAGACAATGAATATGGTATTCAAAGATTGTAAGGATGAGTTCAGAAGCAAAGCAAGGATGAATCAACTTATGCTTGGTGAGACTGACAAGGTAGCCAAGGACACAGAAGAGATCCTCCAGAAGGTCTTCAAAAGATTTAATCTTCCTATTATAGAGGACTTGGGTACTGAACCCTCAACCACAAGTGTTGCAGAAGAATCTACTGAGAAAACAACAGAAGAGGCAATGAATACCAGTGCAGAAGCAGCTAAGAATTTGGAATCCTCTGCTCCGGAAGAGGTGGCCCATGAACAGACCAACATCACTCCTTCGGGTTCCCCTGCTGACTCCAAATCCAAAGGAGAAGAAATAATAAAGGATAAAGAAGCAGAGGTGAAGGGAAAAGAAGATATCAGTACAAAGGTTGTGGAAGGGGAGAAAGCTCCAAAAGACAGTTCTGTGACTGCAGAAGAAAAGAAAAATCTGTCTCTGGAAAGAGACACTACAGAATCAATCAAGGACTTTTTGACAAAAAAAACTATGGAGATTGATGAACCGGAACTATTAAAAGGGCCATTAAATTTTGACTCTCTATCTCCGGTGCAAACAATGAAAATAGCTTCATTTGCAAATGCGAAGGTCAAAGAGAAACTATTAAAATCTCACATGGAAGATTGTGAGCTTATAGAGGCAGCATCCAGAGTGTTGGAAAAGATCACACCATCTTTTCAAAAGGATCCCATAGTCTCTTCCTCCGGTAACCTCAAAGCTCTAGTCAACAGTGTTAGCACACATTTTGATTCTCTAGAGAAGCCAGTTGAAGAAAAGGTTTGGAAGGAGTTTTTGGATAGGAGATTCTTTGAAGTACAGGGTCTGATAACAAATGATAGGAAAGTTATGGATATTGGGATAAAGAGCTTGGAAAATACTCTTAAAGATGCTGGAAATATGTACAAATTTTGCTTATCTTGGCCCACAGTGACCAAAGATATTGAGAGGAAAGTAAAAGAACAAGAGGATAAACTATTAAGTCTGTCTCAAAGTTTTGATCCTCTCTCATCCTCCATAGTAAATCAGGAGTGTCAGACTATTGCAATCACAAATGCAATAAAGAATTTTGAGAAGGAAAGGAAGAACATAATTAGCTGGATGGGTGAACTTAGAAGAATCATTGTCCATAAGTTAGAGGCCATGCATGAGGCCATAAGTGAAGCTCAAATCACAGCCCAGACCAATGATCCAACAAATCTAAAAAGGGCAGATGTGTTTGCATTCCTGTTGAGCGGTCATACTTCAATTTTGGACAGAATGAAGCAAAGTTGGGCTACAAAACTTATTCAGTTGAAGACAACCTTTGCAGACATACTTTAGTATATGTAAGTATGCCATATGTATATACTTATGTGGCTAAGTATAGTTGAATTTTTGAAAGTTTTGATATGTGGACCCTACCCTTTGCCATTGATGTCAAAGGGGGAGTGAAGAGTAGTGAAAAATGAGGAATCCAACTAAGGGGGACCTCCAAAAAATGTATATAAAAATAGAGCATCAGCCAAGGGGGAGCATAGTGTAAACACTTAGTCATTTTTCACTAAGTGTTGCCATCAATGCTAAAGGGGGAGATTATTGGCAAGAGACACTATATGGATTCATGAATGTTGTCATTGATGGCAAGAAAGTTCATCCCACACATCCGCAGGACATGGTATGTCTATACCGGAAATCAGAATGAAGAATGTTGTGGTCCGGTAAACAAGAACAGAGCAGTCAATAAGGTCTGACAGACAGGTCTAGATCTCTCAGCAGAAGTATCTTAGTGAAGTGCAGATTTGGGGAAGTCAAGAGGAGTATCTTGACTGATAGATTCCAAGGTTTGAGCCTCTGGTGGGAAAAGGATAAAGAGATGTGAATGCTTGAGTGTCGGGTTCCCAAGTGACAGTGTGAACAGAGGAAGAACTGACAGGCAGAACATCAGACATTATTCCAGATGTTTTATTGATGTTGGTAAAGGTTATGAAGGCATGAATTATGTTTGGCCAACATGATTAATGATTTCCACAAGTATATCCTTGATCCACATTACTTGGTAAGCAAGGATTCAGCTGACAGATCAGAGTTTAGGCAAAATATTGACTATTCCGGGTGCCGACTAGAAAGGTGATGAAATCACTTGTGTGGTTATATATACAAGATAGATTTAGTTATGAGAGGTGTTGTTGTTAAAAGTGATGTGCGAAGAAAAGTAGTAGAGCCAAATAAAAGCAGAAAGGAAGATCCAGTATGTGAAAGAAGAGTAGCATAAAAGAAGAGGAAAGATGAAGTGCTGCAGATCTGTATACAGAGCCTAACCAGAATTGAACCCCAGCATATGTTAATGCTTCTTATCAGTTCAAGTATTGTATTACACTCTTTATCAATTGTAGACAGTGTGTCTCTTGTAGGTAGTGTGCCTCTTGTGAGCAGTGTGCTTGGGCAGTGAGCCCTAATTGGCAAGTGCCATTTTATACTTCCATTCTTCTAATAGAGAATACAATCTTGGGTTAACACCCCATGGTTTTCTCCCTTAACAGGGTTTCCACATCAAAAATATTGTGTCATGTGTACTTCTATTTCATGCTTATGTTTGCTTGTTTGAATTGATGTTGCAGTAATTATCAAGAAAGTTACGAAAGCTGAAATAATTAAGATAACTGATTCACCCCCCTCTTAGTTATCAACAATTGGTATCAGAGCCAAGTTCCTCCTAAACAGAGTCTAACAGCTTGAGGAAGATTTGGGAATCCAAATGGATGCATATGGTTTAAGGGAGCAACTCAAGACTGCCCTTGATGATCTTGAGCAGTCAAACTCTAAAGTCAATGAATTAAAGGAAAGACTCAAACAGCCTGATGATTTCATGAGAGAACTAAAAGACAAATTAAATCTCTCTATGAAAAAAAGAAAGGAGCTACTTCAACAATTGGCAAGTCAAGGTGAAGCAAAAGATGCAAATGAAGATCTGAAGGAGAAAACCCAGTTATGTGAAAAGTTATCAAAAGAAATCATTATGGTAAGACATGAAATGGAATTAGGAGTTATAAAGTTTACCCAAGAGATTGAAGAGAAAAGAAAAACTGAAGATAATCTAAGACAATCTCTCAAGGAGAAATCATAAGATTGCCACAAGATGGATAGAATTATCAGACATCTTGAATCTGATCTTGAATATGCTAAAGATAATGAAGAAAAACTTGAGGATCAAATTGCTCTCTCAAAAGGGATCTTCAAATAGCAAATGAATATAAAGAGAAATTCAAGATAAGTTCTACCCAACTTGAAGTTCTTCTTCAAAGCCAAAAGAAGGTAGATGACAAGTGTGGTTTGGCATATGAGAAAGGAGAAAGCTTCGGATCTGGTCAGAAGAATTTTAGATCAGAAAATCTAAGCAATAGACCTAGAAGTCCTCTGGTAAGGCAACCTAATGTTCAAAGATATCCATCCTCCAATGGATACTGCCACAGCTGCAATAACTTTGGTCATAAAGCTAATCAGTGCAGAAGGAGAATGAATCAAACTAATACATTCTTCTCTGGATAGTGCTTCAACTGCAAAAGGTATGGTCACAAATCTCATGAATGTAGAAATATGCAAATGAACAATTCATTCAATGGTAGATGCTTTGCATGCAATAGAATGGGTCATATGGCTAATCAATGCAGAGCAAGAGGATATCAATCAAATATGCAAAGAAATGTTGTTTGCCAAATTTGCAATAGATCTGATCATATAGCAAAATTCTGTAGAAGCAAGATTCAGGATAGAAGAGGTCTGGTATATTATAATCAAAATAAAGATAAGGGAAAACAAAAAGTAAATGCAGATGAAGTTCGAAGTGAGATGAACAAGATTTGGGTGAATAAAAGTACAGAGAATGTAGGGGATGGATCCGCACCAGACTCTGGTGCTGATATTCCTTCCATAAATTAAAAGGTGAGCTCTGGCTCAGGGGGAGACACAAAGAAAACCTTGTTCCCCAAGCCAGTCAATTGGTGCTGGAACTGGCACACAGAGAGCTGCGGATTAAAAGGGGTCATACAAGGAACATCTAAAAGGGGTTTGGTAAAGATTTGAGAGATCCACAAGAAGATTTGAAGAATCTAATCCTACTAGAATTGATCTGGTAAAATAGTCTTCCGGTAAAAATAGATTCCTTACAAGTTTAGTCTGGTATGATTCAAACTATGGTGTCTTGATCTGCAAATAGATCAAATGACTAATGAAAGAAAGATAGATTATCACTACTCTCCTAGAATAACTTTGAAATCTATCTCAGTGATCTGGAAAGGTTTTGTCTCTAAATAAGACAAACAAGGCAAACCGGAATGAGTTAGGTTACGCATTTATTGCAAAATGAAAATTAGGGCTTCTCAGAAATAAAAGAGTTCATTCGCCCATCATTTGTACACTCACATTCGAAGAAAAGAGAAAAGGAGCTCTGTAACTACCTCTCCCAAAGACCAAGATGATTCTTCATATAGCTCAATCCAAATTTCATCGTGTACAGTGTAAAAGGTATTCTTCGTTCTTGATATCTCTCAATAAGATTCTTTGATGATGGCTACTCTGAATATAGTAAAGATTTCTAATAGACCTCGCCCCATATTTAAGAAGCATCAATACAAATCCTTGGAGGTAGATCCCCTAGGAGCCTTCTCTAGTGTTCCGCATGGTGTTTTGTACACAGAAGATATTAGGGATTACATACACGCAAATGTTGAAGAGTTTGGGGAATTCAAACTAAGAGATATCTATCACAAACAATTGATAGACGATGCTTTTGAGCTTAAACTAGAATATAAGGGCATCCAGGAGAAACATTTTGATCAGTTCATTCATTTCCCTTGCTTTGAAGAAAATGAATGGGTCCAGTATGTGTTGAGTAGGGTACATGACAACTTTCTATGGCTTAACAGACCCTGCAAAATCACCAAGGAAGCAATTAGGGCAGTAATTGGTTTACACTCCTTCGGAGGAATTCCTATCCTCAAATCTATCAAAAACAACATTGTAACAGAGGCCACTAGATCAAAATTTGATAAGAGGGCAATGACCATTGAAGATATTATTGACCCAGATATCAAGTATGCATCTATGATAATAGGATACAAGATATATCATTCCAGTAGGGAGAATTCAGTATCCAGAACTGCAGTATACACTCCCTTTGAGATACTGAGAAAGAATGCAGAATATGATCTCTGTGAACTTCTTTTGAGCTAACTAATGGAAAACATATAGAAGATCAAAAAGGACAAGAAAAACTCCTTTAAATATGGTGGACTAATAATATGCCTATTTTTCTACTTCATGAATGAACTGTCTAGATCAAATGGATGGGTATGGCAAAATGATAAACCGGTAGCAATTCAGATCAGAGATTACTTGTATGAACTTGGGGATGCTAAAGCACGAAATACAGCCCTGTGGGGATATTTCAAGAATTTTCAGAACATAATGCAAGCAAGAGAAAGGATTCCCCAGTCTCTTGTTGAGAAATACAAAGACACAGTATGTTTTATGGTAGAGACTAATCAGTGCCTAATGGAGGTAGTAGAACCAAGAACTTTATGGATCATGCCCATGGGGTATGAAGTTGATGAACAAATTGTGGAGCTGCATGTTCAACACATGCTAAGTCAACCAAAGGATCCAAAGGCAGAAAGGTTTGGAACCTTTGAGCAGCTGAGTGTAAAGATTCATGTGGAACTCAGAGAATCTGAGATCAAGAGGAAGGTGAGAAAGGAAGTAGAAAATGTTGCGCAAGGCCTTGGCATCTCAAAGGAGGTAGTTGATGCCCACAGGAAAAAGATGGAAAGGGCTGAAGAAGAGAAGAAGGCAGAAAATAAAAATGAGGAAAGTGCTCTGGTAAAACCTTCCACCTGGACCAGATCATCAAAGAGATCTGCACCTACCACTGCCAAAGGCTGAAGGACATCAGAACTGGAAGCACAATCATCCAGTAAAGGAGAGAAAAGAATGAAGATAAAAGCTACAAGAGCCTATGTCAGTCAAAGGGATGAAGAGGAGACTGAATCTGATGGAGAAATCAGGAAAATGAAGAAAAAGAAGAAAACATCTAGCCAACCCTCTACCGGACAAAAGGAAGAAGAAAAGATAGAGGAATATGTTGAAAAACCCACTCTTCACATTGATGACATAATCAAATCAGTCATAGTGGACAGAAATCTTCAACCAATGGTTGAGTTCTATGATGATTATGGTGAAGCAGATCAGAAGATATTACAAGATTCCACAATCAGGTATCTAAATATCTACAACAAAGCATTCATTGAAATTATATCTCTGATCCCTAAAAGCTTGGAGAAGGAACTAGAAATAAGAAAGAATAATGCCCAAGCCAAAGACCTAGAAATCTGGGAATAGTTAGCAATCCAACTATATCCTTCAATCGACCCCAAGACTGTGAATATGGTATTCAAAGATTTTATGGATGAGTTCAGAGGCAAAGCAAGGATGAATCAACTTATGCTTGGTGAGATTGACAAGGTAGCCAAGGACACAGAAGAGATCCTCCAGAAGGCCTTCAAAAGATTTAATCTTCCTGTTATAGAGGGCTTGGGTACTGAACCCTCAACCACAAGTGTCGCAAAAGAATCTACTGAGAAAACAATAGAAGAGGCAATGAATACCAGTGCAGAAGCAGCTAAGAATTTGGAATCCTCTACTCTGGAAGAGGTGGCCCATGAACAGACCAACATCACTCCTCCGAGTTCCCCTGCTGACTCCAGATCCAAAGGAGAAGAAAGAATAAAGGAGAAACAAGCAGAGGTGAAGGGAAAAGAAGATATCAGTACAAAGGTTGTGGAAGGGGAGAAAGCTCCAAAAGATATTTCTGTGACTGCAGAAGAAAAGAAAAATCTGTCTCCGGCAAGAGACACTACAGAATTAGTCAAGGACTTTTTGACAAAAGAAACTATGGAGATTGATGAACCAGAACTATTAAAAGGGCCATTAAATTTTGACTCTCTATCTATGGTGCAAACAATGAAAATAGCTTCATTTGCAAATGTGAAGGTCAAAGAGAAACTACTAAAATCTCACATGGAAGACTGTGAGCTTATAGAGGCAGCATGTGGAGTGTTGGAAAAGATCACAGCATCTTTTCAAAAGGATCCCATAGTCTCTTCCTCCGATAACCTCAAAACTCTAGTCAACAGTGTTAGCACACATTTTGATTCTCTAGAGAAGTCAACTGAAGAAAAGGTCCGAAAGGAGTTTTTGGATAAGAGATTCTCTGAAGTACAGGGTCTGATAACAAATGATAGGAAAGTTATGGATATTGGGATAAAGAGCTTGGAAAATGCTCTTAAAGATGGTGGAAATATGTACAAATTTTGCTTATCTTGGCCCACAGTGACCAAAGATATTGAGAGGAAAGTAAAAGAACAAGAGGATAAACTATTAAGTCTGTCTCAAAGTTTGTATCCTCTCTCATCCTCCATAGTAAATCAGGACTGTCAGACTATTGCAATCACAAATGTAATAAAGAATTTTGAGAAGGAAAGGAAGAACATAATTAGCTAGATGGATGAACTTAGAAGGGTCATTGTCCCTAAGTTAGAGGCCATGCATGAGGCCATAAGTGAAGCTCAAATCACAGCCCAGACCAATGATCCAACAGATCTAAAAAGGGCAGATGCGTTTGCGTTCCTGTTGAGTGGTCATATTTGAATTTTGGACAGAATGAAGCAAAGTTGGGTTATAGAACTTATTCAATTGAAGACAACCTTTGTAGACATACTTCAGTATATGTAAGTATGCCATATGTATATACTTATGTGGCTAAGTATAATTGAATTTTTGAAAGTTTTGATATGTGGACCCTACCCTTTGCCATTGATGTCAAAGGGGGAGTGAAGAGCAGTGAAAAATGAGGAATCCAACTAAGGGGGAGCTCCAGAAAATGTATATAAAAATAGAGCATCAGCCGAGGGGGAGCATAGTGTAAACACTTAGTCATTTTTCACTAAGTGTTGCCATCAATGCCAAAGGGGGAGATTGTTGGCAAGAGACACTATATGGATTCATGAATGTTGTCATTGATGGCAACAAAGTTCATCCCACACATCTGCAGGACATGGTATGTCTATACTAGAAGTCAGAATGAAGAATGTTGTGGTCTGGTAAACAAGAACAGAGCAGTCAATAAGGTTTGATAGATAGGTCTGGATCTCTCAACAGAAGTATCTTAGTGAAGTGCAGATTTGGGGAAGTCAAGAGGAGTATCTTGACTGATAGATTCCAAGGTTTGAGCCTCTAGTGTGAAAAGGATAAAGAGATGTGAATGCTTGAGTGTCGGGTTCCCAAGTGACAGCGTGAACAGAGGAAGAACTAATAGACAAAACATCAGACATTATTCCAGATGTGTTACTGATGTTGGTAAAGGTTATGAAGGCATGAATTATGTTTGGCCAACATGATTAATGATTTCCACAAGTATATCCTTGATCCACATTACTTGGTAAGCAAGGATTCAGCCGACAAATTAGAGTTTAGGCAAAATATTGACTATTCTGGGTGCCGACTAGAAAGGTGATGAAATCATTTGTGTGGATATATATACAAGATAGATTTAGTTATGAGAGGTGTTGTTGTTAAAAGTGATGTGTGAAGAAAATTAGTCGAGCCGAATAAAAGCAGAAAGGAAGATCCAGTATGTGAAAGAAGAGTAGCATAAAAGAAGAGGAAAGATGAAGTGTAGCCGATCAGTATACAGAGCCTAACCGGAACTAAACCCCAGCATATGTTGATGCTTCTTATTAGTTCAAGTATTGTATTACACTCTTTATAAATTGTAGAAAGTGTGTCTCTTGTAGGTAGTGTGCCTCTTGTGAGCAGTGTGCTCAGGCAGTGAGCCCTAATTGGCAAGTGCCATTTTGTACTTCCATTCTTCTAATAGAGAATATAGTCTTGGGTTAATCACCCCGTGGTTTTCTACCTTAACAGGGTTTCCATGTCAAAAATATTGTGTCATGTGTACTTCTATTTCATGCTTATGTTTGCTTGTTTGAATTGATGCTACACTAATTATCAAGAAAGTTTAGAAAGTTGAAATAATTAAGATAACTGATTCCCCCCCCCTCTCAGTTATCAACAAACATGAATGACCTTGTCAACAATAAACAACACAATGGTGAAGCTTTCTCTTCATTTACTCAATGATGGCATAATATGGCTAGCAAACTATCATGGGAAATACCTGAGAAACAACAGCTTGATATCTTTGTCCAAAATCTTCATCCTGAGTTTTCATTCCAATTACAATTGCAAAGTGTTAGCACCTTTGATGAACTTATTTCCAAAGGAACCATCATTGAATGCACTTTAATTGCTAAGGGCACTGTCAAGATTTTTTGAGATAACAAAGACTATCCTCAAAATTCCAATGATAAATCTCACTTTTGGAACAAGAACAAGAATGTTGTCAACAATGGTGTTGTAGATGCAAAGAACATACAAACAATGAAAGCTCTTATTAACATTCAAGCTACCTCTACAACAACTCAACTTTTTCAATGAACTTGATAATGACAAACTTCAAATCCCCGCTGATAGTTCACACCATTAGCAGAGCCTATGGAAGTTGTCTTTCAAAAGCTTCTCCAAGCGGGAGAAATCGTGTTACCGGATGCACCACCCAACTACAAACCACTCTTCAAATTTCCTTGGTACAAAGAGAATGAGTATTGTGATTACCATAGAGTCAAAGGACACAAAACAAATAGTTGTATGTGCTTAAAGCATGTCATTCAAGATTGCATTGATCAAGGTTTAATTAAAATCACACCTCCAACATCGCAACCTACACAACAACCGACATCTAATTATGATCTAGATGCTTTCAAGAATCCACTTTCATCTCATGACAAACCAAGTAACCCTCATGCTGGGAATGCCATTCAGTACAACTATGAATCATCCACTATTGGCCACATTGACCATGCTCACATTTCTACCATTACTATCCAAGGCAAAGCACTCGACTACGTTGTAACTACTCAAAGTGGTTGTGTTACCATTCAAGGAGCACCTGTCCATCCTCTTCAACCATCCTCTAGCTATAATATCCTTGATCACCTTGACAAAACATCTACACATATTTCCATTCTTGAGTTGCTTTGCATATCCCCTGCCCACAAAGCCATCCTTAACAAAGCCTTACAAGAATCTTCGGTGCCCAATGATATCGATACCACACAATTCCAATCTATGGTAGCTAGCATTGCAGCCCCTTGTCATCTCACCTTTTCCAACAAATATCTTCAACCCTCCATTCATCCTTCATGCAACAAATCCCTTCACATAGAAGTGTTTGTCAACCAACGCCATATCAAATGAATCTTAGTGGATTGTGGAGGTGGTCTTAATATATGTTCCTTAAAATTAAAAAAACAATTGGGATATTCTGAGAAAGATGTTGACACTTCCAAGGTCATTACTACAAATCATATGATTATGCCGAGAGAAATACTGAAGGGATTATTCACTTGCCTATCCAAGTTGAGCCAATCACTACTGACACCCATTGTCAAGTCCTTAATATTGAGCTTCCTTATAACATTATCCTTGGCCGTCCATGGATCCATGCCCTCAAAGCAGTTCCTTCTACATACCATCAATGTCTTAAATTTCCACATAATGGTGTTGAGATTACTATCCATGTTGATCCTAATCCATTTGAATACTATCGTGCTTTTCAAGCTAAGTATCAAAGCCCTAATCATATTCCTATCAACACTGAAGCATATCCATCTGCCCTACTTAAGCCATCATCTAGCAAAGCCACTTCCAATCTTCATATTAAGTACACTAAACATGGTCTGGGTGAGTATACACTGCAAGAATCTTCATCCACATTTGTTTCTAATATAGAAGATGGACCTTCTTTGGTAGGAGAGACTTCTAACTCTGATACCATCAATGATTCTTCCTTTTATATCACCAACCTTTTTCCAGGATCCTCCATCTTCATGATTTTTGCCACCCCTTCATCTCCATCTAATGATGAACTCAAGTCTAGTTCTCAAACTACCCTTAGTTCTAGTGTCAATTGCATACCTCCCCAAGCTAAAGATGTTGGTAATTCCTCCATCCATCCTAAGCCCACCATTTCCCATCAAAAACCACATCATAAACCCCAAAAGTATGTCACCGTACATCTTCCACCATTTGATTTATCTCCACTTCTTCCAACTCCTCAACTCCCACCATCAACTTTACATCCATCTCTTCTACCTTCACCATCCTATAACTTGTAAAAGCATGTGACTATACATCTTCTGCCATCAAATTTACCTCCACTCCTTCCAACCCCAAATATCCCTCCATATTCCTTACCTCCATTACTACCAACACCTAATTATCCCCTTACCCATCAGCACCATTACATTCCTAATCATGACCAACAAACACACATATTGTCTAAACATGAAGCTACCACTCATTCCATCTAGTCCATGGGATTCAAAAATAAGAATTTGGATGCCTCTACCTCTGAAGACAAACATCTTACCAAGAATCCTAAAGATTCTCATGCCTTAATGCACCAATGCAAAGCCTCACAGGCAAATACATCTAAAGAGCCATATGAGCCCACAACCCCACAAAAAGAGCCCACGTCTAAAATGGTTTGGGTTCCTAAGCAAACAAGGAAGCAAGTCGAATGAGGCATCCTTATCGATATCTTAAATGAACAATCCCAATTGTCCCCTTCCATCTCACATCCACTTCTATCCCAACTTTCCATTCCACCCAAAGATCCCACAAGCAAAGCAAAAATAATAAAAATACTAAGTCTACGTGGGTTCCTAAAATCATTCAATCATCCATCTCATAAACAAATATCCCCATCGCTCCCTACACCACCTTCCCATTAAAAGCTTCAACATTTATCATGGTGTGTGCAACCATTGGTCATGATTCCCTTCCATCCCACATTTCCACATACTTCCATCTCCCCACCTTTCATCCATTATCCTACATAGCTTCCCTATCATCCTATCCTTATGGTCAATGCTTTTGCATAAATTTATCCCCCATCTATGCATAAATCCTACACAAACCTTTCATCATCCACTATCTACCTAATCCATCCCTTCCATATAATCCCTTTATCAACATCTATGAGCATAATGACCTGGTCCATGTGATGACATCCATCTCTGACGGGACTACCAACATTTATAGCACTAGACACTTGAGTCCCTCCTATCGATTGCCATGGTGAAAACCTGGCAAACAGGCACCATGTGTAATTGTTATTCCCATAAAAAATAATTAAAAAAAATCCATCGAACAGTGAAAACCACTTTGTGGTGCTTTGGATAACAAAAAAATAAATAGTACAATATAAATAATTCATCCTTTGGTGAAAACCTAGTAAATAGGTGCCTTGGATAAGTACCATAGTGAAAACCTGGCAAACAGGTGCTATGTGTAGTGACCAGCTCCCATCATCTGCTTAGTTTGTTTGATCATAGCTTTTCATAGCATATTTCACCATCTTACCTACATAATCCATACTTTTCCTTGTACAAACATCGTTGTCCACTTATCCATAATAAAAGTCTTTCCATCCTCGCCTCTACCATCCTAGCCTTTGTAGTTTGGATTTTGTTGGGGTAATTATATCATTTGGCACCTTAGCATCTTGGTTGCACGCACACATAGATCACCTCTTCTCTATAATAAAACCTCATCCCACACTAGGGGCACTTGTTGAGACTTATTTGGAAGTGGATACCTATAGCTCTAGCTCATTACACAACAAACTTTCAACTTCAACTTCAAACACAACATGCATCCAGCTTCAAACATGACAAACATTTGGAACCAGGACCAACATCTTAGCAATCAATCCAAGCTCAAACAACATCAAAACATATCAAAATTCAAAAAAATCAAAACATCACAAAAACTCTAAGCAATAAAGTTGATCCTTTGACATTAACCTTCAATACAATAAGCAAGAACTACATCACCAGCTCTATCGTTAAACCCTTGATCTCATGGATACAGGGTATGTAGGCAATCTAAGATTCAAAGGAAGCACTCTGATTTAGGTAAAAACAATAGCCCCTTCTTTCATCATCCATCTTTCATCTTTCTTCTAATCATCATCCATCAATTTTTTACCTCACTTTCTTCTATCTTTCATCATCTACATCATCAATAAACCCGAAACTACATATTCATCATGTCTCATCACCATCGTAATGTGCTTTGATCCCATGGACATAGGGTATGTAGGCAGTCTGGAATACGAAGGAAGCATCCAGTATGCAAGCACAGATGATCCACCCCATCTTCATCTTCTTTCATCTTGCACCTTCTTCTCTTTGACCAGCTCAAGCACAAAGTAGACCATCTGCATCAGCGAAAGCTCAAGCACTTTAACCAATTAGAGTAAGCCAGAAGCTATTTGTGTGCATGCCTTAAGCCAACATTTGCTATAGCATTTTATCAACATCTTTAGCCTTTAACAGGATGTAGCTTTCCTCTCAACAAGGCGCTGGCTTAAATACATATAAGAGCACCTAAATTTGGCAAGAGAACATGATGACAGTATCTTTTGTTTTATCTTTTGATTTATCTTTTGACTCTTTTCTATGCCTAATCAACACTGCCTTGATCTATCTATATCTTGGTACATTGCGATGAAGTAAGCAATGGGGCATGGTCATATTGCTTTCATATGCTATGTTTGCAGGATGATCTTATTTTCTTCCTATGCATATTGATATCTTGTACATGTTGGGATTAGTATCTTACATATCAATATCTCTAGCATTTGAGAAGCTAAATAGTTCTTATGCACTTGAGACTATTCTCTGTTAAGACTAGCTCCATACATATAACAAACAAGGTGTCACTATGTGTAGTGGAGATAAGCTCAAACCTTTTCTTGTAGCTTCAAAGTCCATCTCAAAACACTAGTTGCTATTCATATCTTGTGTATGTTGGATCAACACCTTGACCTCATATGTTTAGACAAGATTGTAGTATGTTAGTTATGCATTGGATACCTTGACACCTTGGTCTTCTATACCCTGGTGTATAACATCCATATGCTATGTCAAACATAAGGATTGTATTTCTTTTAATTTTTGAGCAATTACTTTCAAAAGCTACCATTCATATCAGTTATCCATTCCATCATCATCCTATATAGTACTCAACCAAGATCAATCATTTCTTTCAACCTTGTTTCTAGCCTTTCATCCTATCACGAGCCAACCCAGCCCTTCCTAGTTAGCCTGGTTTACCTCTCAAGGGGGCATCACCTTATTTATCAAGTGAATTATCGTATCTTCTTTGACACAATGCTCTATCGAACATTGTATCAAAGAGGGGCAAAATGTAGACACCCAAAATTGACCTATTATCATTAGCATTCAAATATTGCATTAGCTACCATCTACATTTGTCTAACACACTTGAGAAATGTCCCTATCACTTATTTCTTCTATTAATTAAATAAATTTATATTTATTTAATTAATTCATTAGCTATTTCTTCTATTTTCTCTAAGTTATAATTAAATAATTTTTAATTATCTAATTATCTTATTTCTATCTATTTTTAATTAAATAAATCTTATTTATTTAATTAAAATTCCTTTCACAAGGCCACTTTCTAATTAATTAAATAAATTTTATTTATTTAATTAAGTTTTCTTATCATTTATCTCAAATGAGCCGACATGTGTGCCTCTTTCATTTAAAAAAGATAAGTGGTACTACATCTTTTATTTAATATCTTTCACATGTAGTACTTTTTATGTACACGGTCACACATAAGCCTTATCTTCCCTCCACTTGTCATCTACACATTCATCTATGATTATCATTTAATCTTAGCCATTCACATAGCCACCAAATCTCCACCGTTGATTGATTTTGGTTGAGTTCTATATAAACACCCTCTCATTCCATACTACATCTATCCAACATTCTCATAGCATCTACATTATCATCTTGAGCATATTAAGTATTTTAGCATCCATCTAGCATATTAGCATTATCATCCATCCATAATGGTAGCTTTTATCTTCATAATTATTCATGGCTGAAGAAGCAATCCACATCATAAACAAGGAATCATACAATCTAGGTGATATTGTTCTTGAATTCCATGCTTTTGATTTCATTTGGATTAGATTCTTTGATGACGATAGGGTCAGGTTTTCATGGCTATGCTTGATCTTATTAACCTGATTTTTCCCTATCACATAAACATTTTTTATGTAATTTTTGTGTATGAATGAAATAAAAAATTATTATGCCTCCTCTTGTCTACTTTGGTCTTTGTGTTTTCATGTTTACCCACTTTAGTTGGGATTTCTTTTTTCCAAATAGTGTCTTCCCATCTTTGGGCTATTACACCAGGATTTGACGCATTGTCTCCTCAATGTACAATCAGTTACTACATTATGTAATAATGGCCCAGTTGTGCAACCGATAATTAAAAAGTAAAACTTTGCTGCTTTTATAATTCCTAATGAATCATTAGGGGAAACTGTCATCATGCCTATTTGGCATTTAATATCATCACACATTGATGGAGAATCATTGAATGTCAGTTTACTCAAATATTTTTTGAAATATATTCCCCACACTGTTTTGGGTATCCTGTTCATCAAATGTTTTCTTAGAGTTGTCGTTTAGTCATGTTTTTGAAGATTACAACTGACAAAGCTTTGCCAACTAACTTGTAATAATTTTAGAGACCACATGGGTTTTTAAACGTAGTCTCTTAAAGTTAGATCTTGGAATATGTAGGTCATTCCAACCTTACATTTTTCAATGGATTTATACTCTGTAAATTTGAACTTTCTCTTCTTAGGAGGCACGTCTAAAACTGATTGATTTTTAAGCAATTCTTTCCATTGAAAAGGGATTCTACAATACTCTTTTGGGCACACTGATCGAGAGATTTTTTTTGATTTGGTAAAGAACAATGCAGAATTCATATATCCACTGGCAATTTGTAAGGAGAACATTCCAACATCTACTAATATATGGTCTTGTTAAATCAATGTTTGGTTAATTCTGTACATTCATTCTATAATGGAGTGGATGTAGAGCATACAAATGGAAATCTCATTTCTTAAATAGTAATATAACAAAATATTTCAGTTTCATGAGGGAATTTTAAATAGAAGACACTTGTACATAAAGACTAAAGAAAATATTCTCTTTTGCTTAAAAAAAAAGATAGTCTTGATATGTAACCTACTTTGTTGGATTAATTATCTTCATTAAATGCAATAATATGAAAAATTAATTCCAGTTATTATTTGGTGAGAGTGAATCATTCTTTTTTATATTGAATGAAGCAAAACCAATACAAAATATAAATACAAAGCAGCTATATAGATCAGTTGTTGAAAAGACAAACACAGCTACACATCATAGAGAGAGTAGTTCATAGAGAAGAAGCAAAAAAAAACTAAGAGTGAGCCATTCTTGAAAGATTTATAAATTATATAACTCACTAAACAAATAATTTAAAAAAAAAACAATTTAAAATTAAAATTATTCTTTTTATTACGCTATTTAGATAAGAGCCCATTTATACATTTTGTAATAATATACCACATAAACAAAATTACTGCATAATTTCCAAAGTCACTCTATAGATTGCCTTGATTTGGTGACCTTAGGTACAAACCTATCTATCATAAACAATACTCTTTTTTTCTTTTTCTTTTTCTCTTTCTCTATCTTAGATCTTTACATTCTAAAAAAAAAACTTTTGTTTGCTTGTGTCTTTTGCTTTAGATAGTGTTGGTGGAGCATTGGATCATATGGTTTACTTTGTTGTTGTATTCTTTTGTTTTCCATGTATTCTTCGTGTGTATTCCATGTAGGTTTTGTGTATGCTCCATGTATGCTTAGTGTATGTTTAGATTTTACCATATTACTTTGCTGACCTTTTCAGATATATGTGTATATGTATGATTTAGTCCATGTGTTCCGAGCATTGTAGACTACTAGAATCCTAAGATTGGGGGCTATCACATCTCTCAACTTAGCAACATTCTATGTCTTCAACATTCTGGTGAAGTGATATGGCTTCTCCATACTATAGTGTGCATATGAATGTAAGTTCATACCCCCGCTAAAGTAGGGGCTAAATGTAGTGTCATAAATTATCACCGCTGACAATTTCACACCTAATGGAACATATCACAAGGCATTATAGGACCATGGGCACCTTCAACTAGAACCACTACATGATCCATCAACATTGGAGGCTTCACCATTAGAATTAGGCCAACCTACATGTTTCATCAATCATTGAACTTTGAAACCCTTAAGGATGACATGGATCATTCCTTGAAACCAAAATTGCTATATAATTATTCACTAGATGCATTAGAGAGGCAGTAGAGAAATAGTATGAGTTAGGAAGTTAAGACAGTTAGATTGTAGAGTAGCACTTCAAAGCTATATCTCTCATCTAAACTATAACAAGTGGGAGGACAGGCCTGTGAGCCCATTGTAGTCCACATATTGCTAGTATATGAAGATTGTAACTATTTATAATATTGAATCAATCAATTTCCATTTGTTGCTCCATTCCTTTTGTTTTTGATAGTCCTATTCTTAGACCCTCCATCCTTGACTTCACTCAGTGGTATCAGAGTGAGTTTTCAAGTCCTTTAGGAGAGGAGGCATTTTGACATATCTCTAGGTGAATAGATTATCAACCTGAGGCAGCCTACAACTATTTGTCAACATAATGTCGATTGTGAGGTAGATGCAACCTTGTAGTTAGATTGCCAAATTGAGGTAGTTGCACCGGATCCGAGGAAGAAGATGCCACCAAGGAGGATGCCTAGTATGACCAATGTTTTCAGAAGAATGGAAGAAATGATAGAGATGATGAGAACAATGAAGGTTAGGTTGGATACTCTAGAAGAGGATAGAAAGAGAGGTCTAAACCCTAGACATGAGGATGAAAGATGATGATGAATTAGGAGTTCAAGTTGCCAATCAAAATGAGGAAACCATAGAAGAAGAAGAGTTAGATTAGGTAAATATGTTAATAGCTATTTCTAAGATTGGTAAGATACCTAGAATTCAGATTTCAAACTATGTGAGTAATTTGAACCATGAGGAGTTGATTGACTGGATAAACGACATGGAGGAATACTTTGAATATGAGGAAATTGAAGTTCAAAAAAGAGTAAGATTTTCAAAAAGTAAGTTGAAAGGGCATGTTACTATTTGGTGGAAAGAAGTTCAGTTGGATAGAAATAGAAGGGGAAAGGAGAAAATCATAAAATGGGATAGAATGGTGACAAAATTGAAGAATCAGTTCAAACCTGTTGACTATGAGCTAGAATTGTTTAAAAGATTGCAAAACCTAAGGAAAAAAGAGAAGATAGTGAAAGAGTACAATGAAGAATTTCACAAGATGATTATTAGGATTAGGCATAGCGAAGATAGGAAGGAGAAAGTTGCACGATACATAAATGGGCTAAGAATCAACATTCAAGAAGAACTAAGTTTAGTAAGGATGACAAAAGTGGAAGAAGCATATCAATTTGCACTAAAGGTTGAAGAAAAATTGAACAAGAGATATGAGCATAGATAGAGAAGTAGAGGAGGAAAGTTTCAGAAAGGTACAACACAATACAGAGAAATAAGATCATATACCAAGAAAAAAAAGGACAGTAGCACATACCATAAAGAAGAAATGGATGCCATATCATGCCACCGAGGGAGAGATGACAAAATTTTCTATCGCAACAATAGACAAAGTCATAATTTTTACTGCAATGAAGGATACCAGAGAGATGAAAGAGGGTTTGTCAAAAATATCATTCAAATGAACCTGTTTCAAGTGTGGAGGTGAAGGACACCGAGCATTTGAATGTCATCAAGGAGGTATTAACAAAAGGATAGATAATAGTGTAAGAGTAGCATATGTGGAGGAAGAACTAGTTGGATCACCAAGTTCAGTGGGGAAACCTGAAAATGGTGAATTGTTGTTTATGAGGAGAGCTTTGTTGCAAGTAGAAACAATTGAGGAACCACCACAAAGGAAAATTTTGTTCCAACCAAGATACAAATCAGGAGGTAAATCTTGCAAAGTTATCATTAACAGTGGTAGTAATGACAATTTGGTTTCAAAAGAGATGGTAAGGAAGATAAATCTAAAGAGATTGGAAAACCTAAAGCCCTACAAGATAGCATGGATTCAAGATGAGCACAAGATACTGGTGAGTGAAGAATGTTTGGTGAAATTTCATATAGGATCTTATAATGATAAAGTATTATGTGATATTATTACTAAGTGTGAAAAAGATGAATGATGACAACTAGCTTGCACACTAGATCAAACCATGTTTCACAATAACATTCAAGGACAAGACTGAGCCAAATCACTACCAAATGGAGGTGCACTTAGCTATAGATCTTGCACTCAGAAGTGCTATGGAAATATCTGATTTAATCAAGCCTTTTTATCAAACCCTAGGTTAATGATACAAGAAAACCCTAGTTCTAGGATGATCAGATTATAATGGAAGATATACAACAAATCTCCAAAAACCAATTGTATAGGAAGGATTAGGAAGATGATAGAACCTGTGTCTCGAAAGCAGAGATGTCAGAGGACTATTTCAAAAGTGCCCAAGCCCTGAAAGGGGAATTTTTGGAAACTGTAAATTGGAGAAATGCTATAGAGATTGCCCTGATGCCAGATCTAAAGTTCGTTAGGGAAAAAGGACTATTTCAAAAGCACCCAAGTCTTGCACATAGGAATATTCCTAAAATGCTTTCAAATCCCAAAACCCTAATCTTTGCTCAGTCTTCTTGTACCTTCATTTCTTGGATCTCGCACCTATAACCTATACACAAGAAGAAGACAAGGGATTTGGGGGTTATGGTGTTTAAGGACTTGCCTTAGTCAAATCCTGAGTTAGCATTCAATCTTGTCAACACCATTGATAGATAAAGAGAGTGTACCCTTGTAGGGCAGAGGCTAAACACAAATTGATATGATGAAATCAAATGATTATGAACAACAATCATATCACCTATGTGATGAAACCCTTATGAGGATGAAGGCTCTTCAACTCATAAGGAGAGATAGATGATAACTTCAAACCTGGAACAACACAAATCTGCTCTTGAATCACAATGGATTTTTGAATGCTCTTTACTCCAATGCTTCAAGTTGGCTATCTCTATCTAGGTTCATAATGAATTCAAAAACACACTTATATATGCTTTCCCACTAACATTCATCAAATTAAACAAAGAGAGATGACAAAGAGAAACATTTTTAAAGGTCCTAAGTCAACATATAATTAAATTTTCCCTGACCAGTCAAGGAAGACTTGGTCGTGGGCGCCCAAATCTTGAGCTCCTTTTTGGTCTGGGGTGAGATAAAATATGGGCCTCTTGTTCCCAATTTACATTTGTTTCAGGGGATTTTGCATCAAGATGAATATTTAGAATGTATAATGTAATCATGGGGACCTAGGAGCTAAAGGAGGTAAAAAGACATGTTTAATTTTTACTTCATAACATTTAGCCCCCACTTTAATGTGTATGATCTTACGATTAGTACATGCATTAAAGTATGGTCAAAGAATATCAAACACTAGAGTGAAAACACACCCTAAGTTTGGAGAACCATTTCTAACCCCCGAGCTTAGGCAAACATAAGAGAAAACTTTACAATCACAAAAGACACAAAGAATATAGTGAGGAAGCGTAGAATACATGAAGACAAGACATGATTAAATAATTATATAAACATATCTAAGCGATGGGGGAAGCTCATCGCTATGCACTGCCATCAAAAGCACACAAAACACACAGTGTGGGGGGGAGCTTATTGATACATGCCAAAGGACACAAGACACACAATGTGGGGGGAGCTCATTTCTACACACAGCCATTAAAATACACAAAACACACATAGAAGACATGCAGAAAACACATGGAATACATAAGCACCATAGAGTATGTTGTCGTCACACTATACCTCTTATACAAAGAAAACACAGGTGATGGGAAGGAGCTCATCGCTACACTCCACCATCTAAGACATGCCAAACATACCTAACGGTTGAGTTACACTACCACAACTGCCAAAGACACACTTAAGGGTGAATAACCCAAGATCCAACTCCACCTCTGTAGAGGAACTTTAAAAAGGATGTGCAACCACTCAAGGGAATACACAATCCCACCTTCTGCAGAAGGGCTTTCAAAAACACCCAACCCCACCTACATCATGGAGATGATTTACAATGAAAAGGAAGCATGTGCACATAGTATACCACCCCACTTGCATCACAAAGATGCCTTATAGTGAAAAAGAAGCATACACAACACATAAAACAAAGTATACAACCCCACCTGCATCATAAAGATGCCTTACAATGAAAAGGAAGCATATGCAAACAAGCTTTATCACAATGTCTGAATATCCAAGCATTTATCACAATATATGCCCCCACCTTAAAGTGGTTGATCCTACTTGCCGATAGCAATCATATTTAAGGTAAAAGTTGAAAACACACAAGGGAACAAGAGCTTTCACAAAGCCCATGCCCCAAAGTGACATGTGCTTATGATCACCAATTATTTCCAACAATCACAATAAAAATACATTAGTATCATATGCTAACATTTAACAAACTTCGGTTAGAAAATCTTTGCTAAGATAACAACCAAATCATCTTATGAAACTGATATAGAAATAAGGCAACATACCACTTAATAAACCAAAGCTACACTTACAAGTTCAAAACTGAGTAGATAGCTGTGAGGTTATACTTCAAGTATCTCAGAACTAAGTGTGGCTACAAGGTGAGATATAAAACATTCCAAAGTGCCTAGAAGTATATTTAGAGTATTGCAAAGGTTTGTACAAGAATTTCACAACACGATATGTGATCACATCACATCACAAAGTATTTCTATTAGTCAAGCGTCAGCAACATATTAACCCCATCTTCATATATGGATTGGGTCCATTTTTATTCTTGTTATAGGGATGCATAGTCCTTATTAGTGTTTATTTGTTATCATCATCCGCTGACTAATAGAGCCACTAGCACAATGGAAGAATGAAATCACAAAAAATGAGAGAGGATAAAAAAGTGACTTAGGGCCACAATGTGGGAAGATGTCCCCAAGACACCATCCACAACATTATGCCCCCAAGGCACCACACAACAATTGCAATAAGAGAGAGGAGAATAGAATAATAGAGAAACAAATAGAAGAAGTATCACAATAGAGGCAGTCTCCTTGTATCATTGACCTTACAAGAGTATCAAGGGTCATCCAAGGAGACCTAAACAACATTTAACACTACATAGGGAACACAACAACACTATTAACATATATATATATATAGGAGGAGGTCACGGGCTTGAGAGAAACTAGAATAGGTGCTATAGCGAGTGTGGCTAAATGAGGGAGAAATACTTACCTGATTCAATGGGATATTTCATAGTAGACAATCCATGTCTATCGTATTTAGCCTTGGACTTGTTGATATTGTGTTAACATTAAGTTTAGGATGACAATAAGCTTTGGTGAGATTTAAAGAATGGTATCCAATACCAGCCGAGTAGTTTTTTACAACATCTTGTAACCTGGTACTCTGATTCCTTGGTTTACACCACAACCATTGCCTATGCAGTCACAATTTTTGTAAAGGATTTGAAATTCACAACCATAGAGAGAATCCATGTTTGTAGAAGGAGGAGTGGCCTCATAAGTCTCATATTCTATAGTATAAGTAAGAGTATTGTCTTTGTTTGCTACAAAATAAACCTAGTATTGTCTTTGTTTGCTACAAAATAAACCTTAGGTTTCTTAAGTATTTTCAAAGATTGCTTGGATGAGATCAAGGCAACTTTTGATGCTTCAAGATTAGGGTTATTAAGTTTATATTCCCTCATAAAGGAAGGAATAAAATCTAATGAACCCCAATCATCACCAAGTAGTGCATTCGATGATGATGTTGAATCTTGCACAACATTATTTGTAGCAAGAGGTATT
Source organism: Cunninghamia lanceolata (assembly GCA_027924645.1). Classification (NCBI taxonomy): domain Eukaryota; kingdom Viridiplantae; phylum Streptophyta; class Pinopsida; order Cupressales; family Cupressaceae; genus Cunninghamia; species Cunninghamia lanceolata. The sequence goes on along the minus strand of BSBN01000112.1, from coordinate 9,134,055 downwards.
AATGAATCAACTTTTAAGTTATTGAGAATCTTGTGATTGACAACTTGTTTTTCCACCTCAACCTGTAAACAACTTTTTGGATTTGACTCAGCTTCAATGGTGTGAAGTTTATTTCCATAAAAAAACTTTAATGATCGATGAAGGGTAGACGGAACTGCCCCCATGGCATGAATCCATGGTCTACCTAGAATGATGTTATATGAAAGCACACCAGGCATGGCATGGATAAGGGTAGATAAGGTCATGGGTTCAGCCTTTACAAGTAAAGTTATGGTACCCAGTGATTGTCTACCAATGTTATCAAAACCACGAATGTTAAGTTTATCTAGTTTGATTAAAGATGTGTTGATCTTGAATTTGTGTAGCAAATCAATGCCACAAAGATTAAGAATCGATCAATTTTCAATCATAACTCACTTTATCAACTTTTTAATTATTGTGACAAAGATTACAAGAGGATCATCTTGGTTTTAAACTTCAATTGATGGTAATCCATGTTGTTCAAACAAAATATCTATTTTTGTTGCATGCATATAATTTAACAGAGCTGCTACATCATTTGGCTTAACAGTAGATGGTACAATAACCTTTTTTAAAGCTTCTTGAAGCATTTCATGGTATGTAGGTGATGTTTGTATGAGTTTTGAGAGAGAGATATTAGTGGGAGTAGCATGAAGCTACTTAAAGAGATCATAATCTTGACCAACTTTACAAGTAAGACGAGGTGGTTGAGGAAGCATAGGTTGAGAAGTTGGTAAAGTGATCGAGATGTTTGATTGTTGTTTACTCTGTTTATTATTTCATGTATTGTATGTGTGAGAAATGACATAGGGTTGTTGTGACACATTTTGATACACTTGATTTCCTTGAGTGATTTGTTTTGCAAAATTAAGAATGTAACCTAGGGGTCAAGGTGGTGTTGAAGCACCTTGAACCGTAATCACTGGTTTGAAGTGAGGAGGCACATTAGGTGCCTTATGCACAATAATTTTAGGAACATTAGTACACTTATTCATTATCCCCTTAGTGGGTGGAATAATTATATTAATGATGATTGAATTAACACTATTTTACTTTGATTAAGCTCAACATCTAACCCCAAAGGATTTAATGTGAAAGAGCTTTCTTCATCCACCAATGCTTCGTCTCTCAAAGGGGAGCATTAGAACAAATGGAAGGTATAGAGTTGCTAAGAGAATTGTTGATGATTGTATCTTTAGTGATGTCCAAGGGGCTTGAACATGCATCTAAAGTAAAACTATTCATGGTTTTTGCATCCTTAGTGATGACCAAAGTACTTAAACATTCAGCCAAAGGAGGAAGATCGAGGGTCTTCACTTCCTTAGTGATATCCAAGGTGATTGAACATTCAACTAAAGGAGGAATAGAATGACTCATGGAATAATCATCATCATTATATACTTTATATAGTAGATCCAAGGTATTATCATGATTTATAGTAGTAATAGAAGAACTTTCACAATCATATTTCTCATGAGTATTCATGGAGATGAATTCGGTTAGATTTTCTAATATTGAAGGATGCTCACCATGAGGGTTATAAATCTATGAAAATCAAGATTTTTGATATATGCATGCAAAGATACCAAAGAGAAGATTACATGAAGATGCCATAATGAAATGTCTTGAACAACAATGTATAATTAGATCTATTCATTTATCAAATACCACCAATATGAAAGTACTACCAAAATTTTTCAATGAAAGACTTATTTTTGAATTTAAGTGGAATTTATGATATGATATAGTGATTCAATATCATATTTTAAATGTTTAAGACAATAGTAAAATTTGAAACAAGATTTTAACTACAAACCCTAGATTTTGAATTTGTCTAGGTTTTCAAAAATGCAACTTTTTCAACAAAACCCTATCAAATGAGAGCTTTGAATGTAAGATACAACACCATAAAATGATTATATACTATTTTGAATCAGATATGATATAAAAATTAGATATTTAAATCTTTCTATGATTATATGTGATGCAGAGGCATGGAAGATTTCACCCAATCTCACAAACTTCCACTATGCTTTGATGAGAGCAGCAAATAAGGTAAATTCGACATAATTTTCAGAATACAACTCAAACCCATGATCTAAAAACTGATTTAGATACCCATTATCCTCGAGGATAATGGGTATCTAAATCAGTTTTTAGATCATGGGTTTGAGTTGTATTCTGAAAATTATGTCGAATTTACCTTATTTGCTGCTCTCATCAAAGCATAGTGGAAGTTTGTGAGATTGGGTGAAATCTTCCATGCCTCTGCAGCAATTTGTATCAGATCTCAGAAGGTCTAGGCAAGAGAGTTTGGTTTGTGTGTTTGTGTTTGTGCAGGTTGAAAAGAGAACCTAGTTCCCAAAAGACTAGGTAGAGAAAAAAAAGAAGAGACCTAGGTGAGGCCAAGATAAGAAGAAGCAAGGTGGAAGAGACTTTCTTGAGGAAAGATGGATTTGTTTAGAAGGTACTTGCATGCTGGGGGTTCACAAAAGAAGAAGCAAGAAGAAAAAGAGAGGAAGAGGAAAGAAGAAAAGATGAGGCAAATAGAGGTTCAAAAAGAGATAAGAGAACTGAGGCAAGCTATGGAAGTGATAAGCAAAAGGATGGAAGATGAGATGGAGCAATTGCTCAAAAGAGCATTGAGTTGGCACTTGAAAATCAAAAAGAAGGTATCATGGCCTATTAAGAAGATAGTTCAAATAAGAAAACAAAGAATAGTTATTGAAGAGGAATTTACAGCAATAGGACAAATTGAATGCAACCCTGAAGTGCAGCAGCAAGAGATTGATCAAATTCTTTGAAAGGAGATGACAAGTTTGGACAAAGAGGAATACTACTTTGTATATGAAAGTCCTAAGCAATTAATAACTATGATGGAGGAATTAGAAGATTTTGTTCATCAAAGGAAACCCGTGGAGGACAAGGTTGAAGTAGAGTGCATGGTGCAAGAAAGCAAGGAGGAGACCTCAAGGTCTCAATATTTTATTTCTAATATTTCATTGAATTATGTATGTGCAAGTTATAAAGAACAAGAAGTGCCTACAATGTATGAAGATGATGGTGAAGAAGATGTTGCCAAAACACTTAAGGAAATGATTTCCTTTTCAGATGAATATGCTGCCAGTGAAGACATAGATGATATTACTAAGGCATATACACAAGAAATAGAATTTTGGAGCCTAGAAGTTGAGAGAATGTTAATAAGAGTTGGCATAAGAAAAAGAAGAAGGACCCAGGGATAGTTGCAAAGATGAAGGACATGTTGCAGATGAATTGGAGAACTAGGAAAAAAGAGTTGACTTGCATTCAAGAGGACTTGAATTTTGTTTTCTCCAGGAATATGGTGCAGGAGCACCTTGCTAGCTTTAAGCCTCCATGAGGCAACTTTTGGTTTTGATCTAGTTTTGGTGTTTTAATGATGTAATAAGGTCATGAATTGACTATTGGAATGTATTAGAGGCTTTTGATTAGGTTCTAGTGGGATTTGAAGTTATTTTGTAAAGGATTGCAAAAAGTGCAAAAAGGGCAAACAAAAGAGGAATATGAAGGGTCAAAGGGAGTTTAAAAGGTAGTTTCTCATATTGCAGGAGTTTTATTTTATTATTTTTGTAATAAAGGTCTATGTAAGACCACTCTTAAGTATTTAGAGGTCATTTGGTAGTGGAGTTTTAAGTTTGCTCAAGTTTAGTACTTTCTAAGTTGAGTAGTGTTAGTGGTTTGGCTATTTTTAGCCTCTTCTTTTTGCATATAAAAGAGAGTGGACTGATGGAACAATAAACATGGATGTAAAGATATTATTTATGCCTTAAAATTTCATGCAAGAGGCAGAGAGGAAGGAGAGATAAAGTTTAGAGAAGAGAAATGAAATAAAAGTTTAATTTTCTACATTTTTGTGACTATTTTTTTGTTGTTCCTGAGGATGGTATAGCCTATATGGAATCTCAAATGGCATAAAATTAGATTTTTTAAAAATATCTTTGAATTTTCTTTCTTTTGGCGTTGGTTGCATCAATTTTTATTATGTTGTGTAAAAGTTATGATGAATTTAGTGATTGATATTTCTAGTTTTTTCACTGTAATAGTCATCTTGTTTGGAATGGTACGGATTGTACAGATCAAGTACATATTTAAAACCAATGTTAAAAGATGGATATATGAGTCTAGTTTTATATTCTTTTGGTTGGAGCAATTTTCATTAAGAATTGAGTGAGTTATGCCATTTTTGGTGAGGGCAGGTCTGCAATCTACTAGGGCCTCCATCTATATAACAGTCCATTTTTTAAGCATACTTTCAAAAGTACCCCCTACCCATTTTGAGATATGTTAAATAAGGGCCAAATGGGTATTTGAATCAGGTTTATTTTTTAGATATTAGGTCTGGGTTGAAAGTTATGGCCAATAAAATTCTAGTTGGTGCTCCATTTCAAAACCTAGGGAAGAGTAGAACAGTCACCTTTTGAGGCATATGTCCAAAAACAACCTATGTTGTATGTGAGATATATTGTGTAAGAGGATAATGGGTATCTAAATCAGCTTTTAGATCATGGGTTTGAGTTGTATTCTAAAAATTATGTTGAATTTACCTTATTTGCTGCTCTCATCAAAGCATAGTGGAAGTTTGTGAGTTTGGGTGAAATCCTCCATGCCTCTGCATCAATATGCAACAAATGTAATGAAACAATGCAAAACATGCCTTTTTGCAAGCATAAAGTGCTTGATTTTTTCACTTTTTTCAATGCAAACATGCAAAAAATGTCCTAAAATAGAAAGAATGATAAGGTACAGAAACATAAAACCATTTAATCAATCCAATAATGTGACAAGGTGTATCACAACATGCCAATCTTGAAACCATAGGTTGAAGATTAGCTAGATTTCCTTAAAAATTCAAGGATTTTTGAAACCCTAACAATGAAATTGAGCTATGTAACTATATAAAATGATGGATGAATGGAATATTATTAGATCTAAGGTGGAAAAATAGTTCAGATCTAAAGCAATAAGGATGCCAAAGTGTAAGATACTATGGATTCACAAAAATGTTAAGTGTGAAAAAGATGAATGATGACAACTAGCATGCACACTAGATCAAACCCTCTTTCACAATAACATTCAAGGACAAGACCAAGACAAATAACTACCAAATGGAGGTGGACCTAGCTACAGATCTTGTACTTGGGAGTGCTATGGAAAGATCTAATTTAATCAATCCTTTTTATCAAACCCTAGGTCAATGATACACAAAACCCTAGTTCTAGGATGATCTGATTATAACGGAAGATATACAACAAATCTCTAGAAACCAATTGTATAGGGAGGATCAAGAAGATGATAGAACTTGTGTCCCAAAAGCAAAGATGTAAGAGGACTATTTCAAAAGCACCCAAGTCTTGAAAGGTGGAATTTTTAGAAACTATAAACTGGAGAGATGTTGTAGAGATTGCCCTGATGCCAGATCTGAAGTCTATTAGGACATGACTATTTCAAAAGTACCCAAGTCTTACATAGAGGAATATTCCTGAGATGTCAGATCCTAAAGCCCTAATCCTTGATGAGTCTTCATGTACCTTCATTTCTCAGATCTCGCACCTGTAACCTGTACACAAGAAGAAGAGAAGGGGTTTGAGGATTATGGTGTTTAGGGACTTGCCTCAATCAAATCCTGGGATAGCATTCAAGCTTCCCAACATCATTGATAGATAAAGAGAGTGTACCCTTACAGGATAGAGTCTAAAAACATATTGATATGATGAAATCAAATTATGATGAACAACAATGATATCACCTATGTGATCTGAAACCGTTACGAGGTTGAAGGCTCTTCAACTCATAAGGAGAGATAGATGATAACTTCAAACCTTCAACAACACACACAATGACAACACAAATCTGCTCTAGAATCATAATGGATACTTTAAATGCTCTTTACTCCAATCCTTCAAGTTGGCTATCTCTATCTAGGTTTATAATGAATTCAAAAACACACTTATATATGCATTATTGCTAACATTCATCAAATTAAACCAAGAGAGACAACAAAGAGAAACCTTTTTAAAGGTCCTAAGATGACATACAATTAAATTTTGCTTGACTAATCAGGGAAGACTTGGGTGTGGGCACCCAAGTCTTGAGGCTCCTTTTTGGTCTAGGGTAAGGTAAAATATGGGCCCCTTTTTCCCAATTTACATTGGTTTTGGGGGATTTGGCATTGGGATGAATATTTAGAATGTATAATGTAATCACGGGGACCTAGGAGCTAAACAAGGAGGTAAAAAGACATGTGTCCACTTTTTACTTCATAACAATTATGCCGATGGATGTATGTCATATATTATTGGGAAGACCATGGAAGTATGATAGAAAACAAATATGTGATGGGAGGAAGAATACCTATACTTTAACGTTAAGTGGGAAATGACATATCTTGATACCTTTGGAAGAAGAGAGCTTGGAAGTATGTGACAATGCTAGAATCTGTTTGGTAGATGGAAAGAAATTTTTTGGATGGATTGAGACATGAGAACATGTGTTTTACATTGATTCCAAAGAAGTGTGGTACCCAAAGTGTAGAAAACACTACCACAAAAGGAGAAGAACCACCGCAAAAGGAAGTAGTAGAATTGTTGACAAAATACAAAGATATTGTATCGAAGAATGTGCTAGAATGATTACCACTGATCTAGAGTATCAATCATCATATGGATCTCATACCTAGAGCCAGTTTGTAAAACAAAGCAGCACATACGATGACACTAATAGAAAATGTGGAGTTAAATAGACAGATACAAGAGTTGTTAAGAAAATGATTGATTAGATAAAGTTTGAGCCCATGTGTGGTACCTGCGGTATTAGCACCAAAGAAACATGTAGAATGGAGGATGTGTAAAAATTCAAGAGAAATCAATAATATCATATTCCAGTATATATTTCCATTGCTGAGTATAGTGCTACTGTTGTTATATGGAGCCTAATCAGACTCAGAGGTTAAATTTTCCCCACTTTTATCTATGTGGTTTCCCCCCAAATTATTTAATCAAGGTTTGGGGGCAGCATCCCCAAGACGAGGTCAAGGGAGTTATTTTTATATTGGTTTACATAAAAAAAACCCTATTTTTTAACTGAGATAAGTCTTGATAAAATGGCTAAGGGTTAGGGTTTCTATTGATATTGTATTGTAGCATTTGCAACAGTATTGAGTTACAAGGATGGTTGGTTGTAATCAGTTCGATTTGCTAAATAATAATATTGGACTCTCTACTGATCGATGTATCTCGAGTTTGGGTGAACCACGTTAAAAATTGTCTCTCACTGTTATTATTTCAGTGTATTTTTATTCTATTTAACCTTTAATTGCATTTAATTAATATCTTTTGCATGCAATCCCTAACAACTACACCTCTAATACTATATATCAGGGTTCTATTAATTGTATTTTTAATTTTAAGGCCCACAACATTACAAAATAATTCAATCAAAGTTGGGTAGGCTGGAAAAATTTAGAAACCCTAGTTTCAATGGGGATTCATAATTCTGATGGAAGTGGAGATACATTAGAATGGTGGAACCAATATAAAAGAGTTTATGGTTAAGGAAAACTATGGAAAGTAGATTTCAGTTTACAATTAAGGCTCATGAAGCTTACAAATGGTATTTACCATTGCATAATGATATTTCTTCTTTAGATGAACCAAAACAAGCTTTCTTTGATAGATGGGCCCAAGAAGAAGATGAAGGGAAAGAACAAGAAGATAATGAACAAGAAGATGATGAAGAAAAAGGAGAGGAAGAAGGAGGAGAAGAAGAAGTAGTAGAAGAAGGAGGAGAAGCAAAATATGATGATGAAGAGAAGATGAAGGATACAAGTACATGCACTTTAGTTGGACAAGGAAGGAGGATTCAATCCTTCAAATTCATGGATGTATTTAAAAGGAAAATTTTATTGTTTCTATAAATCCTAGCATCAAGTATAACTTCACCAGCATGGAGTTAGCCAAGAAGCTATAGGTACAAGCAAAGTACGTCAAGAATTGTCAAATATTGGGTAAGGATATTCAAATTTTTGAAGATTTGAAGCTCTCTATGAATAAATATGTTTTGCATTCAAACTTTCATGCTTTGGATATAGATGGATTGGATATTGTTCTTGGTTATCCTTAGAATCTTTGGGAACAATAAATATCGATGTGCAAAATAAGTTCATGAAGCATTGGTATAGAAGGAAAAAGTTACATTACAGGATATTACACATAATGAAGTCAAAAATTAAATCAAGGAAGTGCAAGTTCAAGAATCTACTAAATATTGCATCAAGGAATTATAGGACATGCAAGAGGAGAAAGATGTAGAGAAAAAAGAGGATTCAAGTAATTCTCTTCATGAGACAACAAAACAATTGGCAAAAAATGATGAAGAATTAGAGATGGCTCAAGTGATAGCAAAGGGTACAATATATAGGCATCCACATCATTGTGAGAGGAAAGAATCATGGAGGAATGTTAATACATGGAAACAACAATCTAGTCACTATGGACCTACATGGAATCAAAGGAACAACTATAACGATCCATAGTATCATAAAAGTAAGGGTTATTTAGGGCAGAAAAGGAGGACTTACTTTGATAACGAATGGAATCAAATGAGTGCAACTAACTATGGACCGAGGATGAGATCAAGGTATTATTAATATAAAACCATTGCAAAGATCAATTATGGATAGTTGGATGATTGGTCATGGTGGCACATTCATAACAACTTGTGATAGTCTTACTATTGGCTTCTTCTCATGTTTCAGGGATGAAACATGCCAAGGAGGGATGGCATGTTATGTACCTAGGGATATGATATTATAATGTATTTAGGTGGATGGAGATGACGACATGTGGCACACATCCCTTAAGTTAGTTATACTAGGTATTATGGATAACTTGTGTAATTAATTATATCAGGAGTTGAGTAGGCCTTCATTAGTATTACCCTTCCATTATGTTATTAGGATGAGGAATATATAAAGGAGGTTATTATCATTGTAAGGATATGTGTAGAGTATGTTAGTGTATTGGAGATCTCTATGAGATATAGTGTGGAGTGGTTTCTTCCATAAGGAGTGTTCTATGGTGTTACCCTACCTCAAGGGTTTATTCTATTTCCTCATATATTGGATATTAGGGCATATTGGCCCACAAATATCTCTTGTTTGTGTGAGAGCCATCTTTTACATTATATTATTCCTATTATTATATGTTTAGATCCTATCAAGTGGTATCAAATCATGATCTTGGCACTGTGAAGGCAAAAACTAGGAGAATTGTTTTCCGATTTGGAGGTCATTTTGGAAATTGGATATCTCTCACATTTTAGAAAATATTTTGAAGATATTCTAAGGGGTTTTCAAGGACATATTGAAGCTGCTACACTCTAGAATTCAAAGCATTTGGAGCTGGATTGAGCAAGTTATAGTAGACATAGGGTTTCTGTTATTATTTCTTTTGAACTACATATATATATCTCTCATTTTGGTGAATCTTATCAATATTTTTAAAGGGTTTCTCAAGGACATATTGAATCTTCTCTAGTCCAAATTGCAGAATCATTGGAGCATAATTAAGGGAGTTATTGCAGAATAAGGGTTTCCACCAATTTCACTCTCCAGGATACAAATTGCTAAATTTCTTGGATATTGTTTTAGGGAAGTGAGATCTAGGCTCGAGTAAGTTACAGTAAAAATTTTAGATTCATTAGATTTGTTTTATGGGATTTATTCCAAAATTATTTTGTCCTATCATGACAAATCCTTCAACAAGAGGCAAAAAGAATAATGTGACACTTGGAAAATCTCCAAACAAGGAAGATATAGAAGGTGGGGAGACTTATACTAAGGATCTACATGGGAAAATGACTAAGGTGGAGGAGGGTATTTCATTAGTGAAGTTGGAAATTGAGGAATTATCCAAGAATATGTATTCCTTGATACAAATAAGAACTCAAAACTTATTACAAATGAAGAATATGCAAGAAGTAGTAGTAGAAGAAAAAGAAGAAGAAGCAGAAGAATAAGAAGAAGATGAAGATGAAGATGATGATGATGATGATGATGATGATGATGATGATGATGATGAAACAAAAGAAAAAGAAAAAGATGATGAAGAAGAAGAAATGAAAGAAGAAGAAGAAGTTCCTAATCAAGCTATTCAATCAATGATAGGGTACCATCTGCCATTCCTCACCTCTTCCTTGAAGGTGCACCAAAATTTTAGAGCAATATGCATTCATCACCATCAAGAGATATATGTAGAGGGAAGACACATCTTGAAGCTGAAGTTAATTTTCTAGACACACATGGAGAAGATAAGGATATTGACAATTCCAAATTACCTCATTATATGGAAATATTTTCTAGAGTTGAAGTTACCACATGGGAAGATGGAGATTTTATGAAGAAGCTAACACAATTGATTAGCATTGAGGACAACACTTTTGTAAAGGTGGGGGGATGCTACACCCCTAATACTATAGTGTGTATATGGTTATGAGTAGTCATCTTGTGGCTACCTTAACTCTTATTTAAGTTATATAATCATTAATATAGTCCTATATAGGTAGTTAGGTTAGCCTGGGTGGCATCCATGGCATAAGTATGGTATATATAGTAGGTAGAGGTTAGTTATTATTATCATATTGAGTATTGTGTTCTCATTGAATACTATTGGTGGTATCCCCTTCGAAGTGGATTAGGAGGTTGCCCCCTCAAAGTGACATATTATTATCAATTATTTGTAGCATATAAATATTATATTTATCTATTGTGCAAGTTGTTTCATTACATATGGAGAATAGGAGGAGTGCAGAAGCAAAAAATTTGCAGGATACATGGATACATGAAAGAATTTGCGGCGATGTTATAATTTGTTTAGTAGATGGAAGGAATTTTTTGGATGGATTGAGACATTAGGACATGTGTTTTACATTGATTCCAAAGAAGTGTGGTACCCAAAGTGCAAAAAGCACCACTGGAAAAGGAGAAGAACCACCATACAAGGAAGTAGGAGAATTGTTGACAGAATACCAAGATATTGTATCAGAGAATGTACTAGAAGGATTACCATTAATCTAGAGTATCAGTCATCATATGGATCTCATACCTGGACCTATTTGCCAAACAAAGTGGCACATAGGATGACACAAGTAGAAAATGTAGAGTTAAATAGACAAATACAAGAGTTGTTAAGGAAAGGATTGATCAGAGAAAGTTTGAGCCCATGTGTTGTACCTACAGTATTAGCACCAAAGACTTTCTGTTAGGAATGAAGTCATGGTATATCTCAAGAAGGAAAGAATTCCATTAGGGACATACAACAAGATAAAGATGAGGAAGTTTGGACCATGTAGAATTCTAAGGAAGTTTGACTCAAGAAATACATAGAAGTGGAACTATAGGAGGCATTTGGCATATCACTCATATTCAACATTGTATATCTATAGAAGTATCATAAGGGAGAATCAAGTGATAACACCACTGAAGTTGGTTTGAAGGATCAAATACCACATCAACAACATGAGAAGATAGAATAGATTCTAGATAGTAGAGTTGGGTGCAGCACCAGAGGCAAGTAGTATGAGTACCTGGTTAAGTGGAAAGGAAGACAGGAGGAAGATTCATCATGGATTTCTCAGGTTGAGGTAGACTGCGTTGGTTTTCCTCTAGCCCCAAGAAAGTGAGGAAATCACATTTCAAACAACCCTAGGTGTTTGATGTAGGAGCACCCCAAGTTGAAAGGCAATCTTGCATCAACTAAAAATATTTTATTTCTTTTATTTTCTTGCATTTTAGTTAGTTTAGTTTTAGTAGATTGTAGCACATTTTACCACATCATCACTTCATAGTTTGTGGTATAGGATTAAGACTCTTAAATGATTCATCTACATCACATCTATAATTTAGGATATTTTCAATCATTTATAGGAAGTTATCATTGTCAGAAGATTCACCAGGATACATTGTTCAGAGCATTCAACATTCAATGTAGCATATGGAGTTGTGGCACCTCCCCGTGATGTGTGGCACCTAATGGAACATATCACAAGGTATTATAGGACCAAGGGCACCTTCAACCAGAAACTGCAACATAAGCCATCAACATTGGAGGCTTCACCATTGGAATTAGGTCGACCTACACATTTCATCAATCATTAAACTTTGAAACCCTTAAGGCTGACATGGATCAATCCTTGAAACTTGTTGTAACAAATGGAAGTAAGTGGTTGGATTAATTCATTCAAGAGGATACGTTGTTCAAATGGAATCAATTATGTATTCCGCGAAGCTCAATGAGAGAGAATTTGATCAAGGAGAAACATAGTGGTGGATTAGCAGGACATTTTGTTATTTATAAAATAGTATCTTTGGTGAATGAACATTATTTTTGGCCTCAAATATATAAGGATGTATGGAATTTTATTTAGGATTGTATAATTTGTTAGATTACAAAACATAGTAGTTAGAATACTGGATTATATAAACCTTTGACAGTATTGAAGAGACCTTGGGAAGATATAAGCATAGATTTCATATTAGGGTTACCAAGAACATAGAGGGACATGATTCCATATTTGTAGTAGTGGAAAGATTTAAAGATGACATATTTCATTCCTTGTAAGAAGAAGAATGATGTTGTACATATTGTTGACCTATTTTTCAAGGAGATTGTGAGATTACATGGATTACCAAAGAGTATAGTTTCAGACATGGATACAAAGTTCATAGGATATTTTTGGAGGACATTGTGGAAGAAGATGAAAACAAACCTAAAGTTTAGTTCAACATTTTACCCATAGACAGATGGACAAATAGAAAGTAGTAAATAGTAGTTTGGGTAACTTGTTGAGATGCTTGGTAGAAGATAAGCTTGGAAACTGGGATATAATTCTACCTCAAGCAGAATTTGCATACAATAATTTAGTGAGAAGAAGTACATGGAAGACACCATTTGAAGTTGTGACTAGAGTACAACCTAGAGGAGTTGTGGAGCTTAGAGACATTAGTATGGAGAACAGGAGGAGTGCAAAAGCAGAAGAATTTGCAGGATACATGGATACATGGAAGAATTTGTGGCAATTCTATAATATGTTTGGTATATGGAAGGAAATTTTTGGATGGATTGAAACATGAGAACATGTATTTTGCAGTAATTTTAAAGAAGTGTGGTACCCAAAGTGCAAAAAACACCACCGCAGAAGGAAGTAACAGAATTGCTAATAGAATACCAAGATATTGTATCAGAGAATGTGCCAAAAGGATTACCATTGATTCGGAGTATTAGTAATCATATGGATCTCATACCTAGAGCTAGGTTGCCAAACAAAATAGTGCATAGGATGACACCAATAGAAAATGTAGAGTTAAATAGACATATACAAGAGTTGCTAAGAAAAGGATTGATCAAAGAAAGTGTGAGCCCATGTGTTGTACATGTAGTATTAGCACTAAAGAAAGATGGAGAATGGAGGATGTGTATAGATTCAAGAGCAATCAATAATATCACAGTCAAGTATAGATTTCTATTACCAAGGATGGATGACATTATGGATTGTTTGAGTGAAGCAAAATATTTCACAAAGATAGACCTAAAGAGTGGATGCAATCAGATTAGAATCAGATAAGGAGATGAATGGAAGATTGCATTCAAGCCAAATGAAGAATTGTATGAATAGTTAGTAATGCATTTTGGACTAACTAATGCACCAAGTATATTCATGAGGTTGATGACTAAAGTATTGAAGAAATTCTTGGGCATGTTTGCTATTCTCTACTTGGATGATATTTTGATTTTTAGTAGAACCAAGGAAGAACATTTGTGGCATATTAGACAAGTATTTTAGAGGCTGAGAGAAGAGAAATTGTTGATTAACATCAAGAAATGTATTTTCATAAAGACAAAACTGGTATATTTGGGATTTGTGATTTCTGGAGAAGGATTGAAGATGGACCTAAAGAAAGTTAGAGTAATTGTTGAGTGGCCAACACTTGTGAATATTGGAGATGTAAGATCTTTCCATGGATTGGAAAGTTTGTACATGACATTCATTAGAAATTTTAGTACCATATGCACACCAATGATAGAGACAATGAGAAGTGATCAGAAATATTTTAAGTAGACATTAAGAGTACATAGGATTTTTGAATTGTTGAAGTAAAAGGTGACAGAGAAACCAGTGTTAGCATTACCAGATTTTGACAAAGTATTTCAAGTTGATTGTGATGCCAGTGGAAATGCAATAGGAGAAGTGTTAAACCAAGAAGGGAAACCAGTAGCATATTTCAATGAGAAGTTGAATGATGCAAGGAAGAGATATTCAATTTATGATCAAGAGTTATATGCCATAATTCAATCCTTGAAGAAGTGGAGACATTATTTATTTCCAAAAGAATTTGTGTTGTACACTGACCATCAACCTTTGTAGTATTTGAACAGTCAGGGTAAGTTGAATCAAAGACACATGAGGTGGGTAGAGTTCATGCAGAGTTATACATTTGTATTGAAATACTAGAGTAGAAATTCAAACAAAGTTGCAAATGCATTGTGCAGAAAAAGGAACTTGTTGATAGAAATGAGGGTAGAAGTACCAGGTTTTGAAAAACTCAAGAACATGTATGAGGAAGACCTTGATTTTGCAGAAGCATGGAAGGAATGTAGGGAACCTGTTGTAACAAATAGAAGCAAGTGGTTGGATTACTTTATTCAAGAGGATATATTGTTCAAAGAGAATCAATTGTGTATTTCATGGAGATCAATGAGAGAGAATCTGATCAATGAGAAACATAGTGGTGGATTAGAAAGACATTTTGGTATTGATAGAATAGTAGCTTTGGTGAATGAACATTATTTTTGGCCTCAAATATATAAGGATGTAAGGAAGTTTGTGTAGGGTTGTAGAATTTTTCAAGTTGCAAAAGGGATGATGGATATTGATTGTCATTGATGTCAAAACGGTGTTGAGTTGTTTGTCATTTATGTCAAAAGTGTGTAAAAGGCAAGGTTTGGTTGTTGTCATCTCTCATGTTTCATGTTATGATGTTCATCATTCTTCATGCTATGATACTCATGATTCTTGACTTTAAGCGAGTTGACATGATACTCAAAGTGTTGGAATTAGGATAGACAACTGAGAGGGGGGTGAATCGGTTGTCTTGAAACCTTAATACTTGCAACAATTAATTCTTCTTTATTCAAACCAGATTAATGATGAAATTATTAAAGCATGAATCAACAACATATGAGCAGAAACAAATGAATCACACTTGACACCAAGAATTTTGATGTGGAAACCCGGTTAAGGGATAAACCATGGTGGGGGTTAACCCACAAAGATTATAGTCTATTAAAAGTATTACAAAAGGGAAGGCACATGCCTTCAGGCTTGCTTCCGAGTGTTTAATGCTCAAAAGAGGCTCACTGCCTACAAGACTGATTAAAAAAGGATAATAGATTATTTGAACTGATGAATAGCATCTGCCAATGCAAGAATTTAGTTTTGGTTAAGCACAAAATACTGATCTTACACAGTTCATCTTTACTCTGCCCTGTTTACTGCTCTACCATAATCTTGACCTTAGATCTCTTCTCTTTCACTCTTAAATCTGCCTTTTTCCCACTACTACATCGCCGCACCACACCACACAATACACTCGAATCCATCGGCTATATATATCTTCCTCAAGAGATTCAATCACTTTCTTGTTGGCCTTATGAAGAACTTAACAAACAATACAAGTACTCTATTCTGTCGGTTGTAATCATACACCAATATTGATGCGTACCAAAAATAACACTTGCAGGTCACCATACATGTTAGCCACTAACATTATATCCCATACACAACTCACCAAAACACTTCTACTAGGTCCAGACAAGGATCTAACACAAGTTGGCCTGCTCTTCACTAAATTGTTCTGTCATATTAGGACCCGGTACTCAGATGCTCATAACTTTTAATTCCTTTGTCACAAGAGGCTAAAATCTTGGATTTAGATTGTCCTAAAATTCTTCTACACTCCATCAAATTTACAACACACAATGATTAACTGGAGAGATCCATCGACCAAAATATTGAACTCTGTCATATACCCTATTCCTGTCTATCTGGACTTGACAAATCATGGAACTGACTTCTAGTGAGATCTGATACTGCACTGCGGATGTGTGGAATGGATTTACTTTCCATCAATAACAACACATGACATGCCTTGCAATGTCTCTTGCTAACAATCTCCTCCTTTGGTATTGATGGCAATACTTAGTGAAAAGTGAAAGTGTCATGACTGACTCCCCCTACTGTGTACACTTATATGTTCTTCCACTGCTCCCCCTTTGATGGATTCTTCATTTTCTTTCATTTTTCACTGTCTCTCACTCCCCCTTTGACATCAATGGCAAAGGGTGGGATCAGCAAACAAAAATTTACACAAAAAAATCTGTATACAAGGCCACATATGTACAAATAATCCATGTATTATATTTACATGAACTTGAGAATATATACAAAACTATTTTTCAACTATACAAGTTTAGAGGCCCAACTTCTTTTCATACCATGCAAAATTAAGATGTGTCTACTTAGTAGGAATGCCTGTGTTTCTGCTTTCTTCATATCTAAAGGATCACCTATCCGCACTACAACTTTCAAGAGCTTCTAATAAAGTGGAAAACATTGTTTCTAACTTGGAGGCAATCAATCCCCCAAGCTCACACATTCTCTCCACAATATTGTTCTTTTCTGTAACAAGTTTTTTTATTTCATCAATCAAGTTGATTGCTTGACACTCTTGACTTACCGGAGAAACTGTTAGAGGATCAAAATTTTGAGATAGATTCAACAATTTTTGTTTTTGCTCCTTTATCCTCTTCTCAATATCCTCAATAACCTTGGGCCAAGATAAACAAAATTTGTATACATCACCTCTGTCATTAAGAGCATTTTGAATACTCTTTATAGTGATATCAAGTACCTTTCTATCATTCTCTATTAGGTCCTTTAGCTCACTAAATCTCTTATCCAAAAATTCATTTTGGACTTTAGTCTCTGTAGATTTCTCTAAGGACTAAAAGTGTGTACTTACAAAATTTACAAAGCTCTTCAGAATTCTAGAGGGAGAATTGGATGGATTCTTCTAGAAAGTTGGCATTATCTTCTCCAATATACCAGATGCAAGGCCTAACAACTCACTATCTTCTATGTGAGATTTCAATAGCTTTTCTCTTGCCTTGGCTTGTGTGAAAGATGCTATCTTCATCATTTGGACCAGAGAGAGAGTATCCAGGTTGATTGGTCCTTGAATTAGTTCTAACTCATCAAACTCTAGTATTTCTTTACTCAGGAAACTCTTCACTGCATCTGCAGTGTCTCTTGCCACAATTTCTAGACCACCTTCCTTTCCATGAGTTTTCTCAGTGTCAACATCAGGACTATTTTGTTTGGGTGCATCAACATTTGCACCATCTTCTTCTACTTTATCTTCCGTATCCTTTATTTCTTCTTCTTCTTGGTTCTTACCCTTTCCTATTTCATGCTCTTCAATCTTCCATGAATCATCTTCAATTTGATCATTTGCTTCTGTATTCATCTTTGTATCTTCTTTGTCAAAATGATCCAGAGGAGTTAGAATACCTCCTGCATCAGTAGTTTCATCTGCTCTTTTTACTTCTTCCCTGCTTATTGCTTCCAAATTCCAAATTATTTCTCATCATTTTTCTACTCTTCTTCAACCGGGACTGGTGTGTCATCAGCAAGCTCATCTGACACAATAAAGAACTTATTTTTGTCCAATACTTTTCTCAAAATTTGTTCAATTTCTTGGACTATTTCATCTATCTCTCCAATCATCAGTTTGTTCATTCTTGTCTTACTCCTGAGTTCATTTTTGACCTCTTTAAAAATTTTATCTACTTCTCTACTGGAGATCACCAGACATAGAGTGGTTAACACATGTTCCCTCAACTCCATATCTTTTGACTTGGATACTTCTTTTCTTATCTCCAAGATGTTTCTTAAGTCTTTTGGAACTTCTAATGGAATTTCCACTAGTGCTCGATTGAATACATTCAAGTACTTGATAGTGGCTTCTTCCAAAAGTCTTTTGTCAGTGTCATTATAAAGATTATAGTATTTGGTTAATGGTTTTAAACTCCCATCAACAGTGATTGTCTTGACAATGGTTTTCACAGCGGGAATTTTCTTCTTATTATCAGCCTTTGATCTCTACCTCTTATTTGTATTCTTGCTTCCAGAAGGCTTCTCTTCAGATATTTTAACATCTTTAGCACCTGCAGCCTTTACGTCCTAAAGCCCATCATCTGAGTTTGTCTTTTCTTCATCCTCCTTTTCCAAACTATCATGTGATCTCTTTGCCTTCACTTTAGTTCTCTTCTTTTCCTTACCGGATGATATGTCTTCTAATTTCTTGAGATTGGCAGGTTTTGGGGGAATAGGGGTAGCAATAGAGCTCCTAGTAGTCCTTAGAGTGGAGAAGGATTCTACTGGAGTATTTCCTTGTTTCTTATCCTGCTTCTCTTTCTCAACATTTTAAATTCTTGCTTTGTTCTATCTCACAGCTTCCTTTGTTATCCCAATACTTTTAGTATACATTTCTACTTGCTTCTGAGATTTTCTCTTAATCTCTGGCTTCTAGAGTTCAACATGTCTCTTTTCATCAAGCTCTTTATAAGTTCCAAACCTCTCAATAGAGTCATCCTTGGGTTTTCTCAAGAGATGTTGAGCATACGTTTCCAAAATCTTTTCATCAACCTCATAACCCATAGGCATAATCCAAACAATTCTAGGTTCTACATCTTCCATTAGGTACTGATTAGTGTCCACCATGAAACAGATGTCATTCTTGTATTTCTCAACAACTGATTTAGGGATCCTTTCCCTAGAATGCATCATACTTTGAAATTTTTTAAAGTATCCCTAGATTGCAGTTTTATGTGCATTAAAGTCTCCAATGTTGCGTAGATGATCTCTTATTTGAGTAGCAACTGGCTTGTCACTGGTCGAGTGCACACCTTTTACACCAGGCACTTCATTCATGAAGTAGAAGAACAGACATATAACCAAAGAACCATTTTTGAAGGTGTTATTCTTGTCCTTCTTAATTTTGGTCAGGTTCTCAATTAGTTGGTTCTACAATAATTCACATAACTCATAATCTGTATTTTCCTTTAACATTTTGTATGCAGCATATATGGCCATTTCGGAGATAGAGTTCTCCCTACTGGAATGATAAATTTTGTAACCAATTACCATGAAGCAAAATTGACATCCGGATCAATAATATCATTGATGGTCATTGCCCTTTTGTCAAACTTGGCACCGATTGCATCAGTAATAGTCTAGTTTTTCACAGATTTCAACATGGGTAATCCACCGGTTGAATTCAACCCAGTCACAATTCTGATAACATCCTTTGTAATCTTGAAAGGTTTCAATAGCCATATGAACTCATCATGCATTTAGCTCAAGATGTAACGAACCCATTCACTCTCATCAAATGTCAGAAATTCAATAACTTGTAGAAAATGTTTGCTCTCTAGGGTTTTGAATTCCATTTTCAAATAATGGTTATCATCTTTTAGATGGTTCTTAAATAGTTCTAGCAATCTCAAATTTCCAAATTCATCCACATTGCAATGGATGTATGCCCTAATATCTTCTACATTCAGTATTCTGTATGGGACACTAGAAAATGCACCTAAAGGCTCGACTTCGACTGACTTGTAAGGATGCTTCTTAAATTTTGGACAGGGCCTTTCAATAATATCAACAACAAGAGAAGTAGCCATATCAACAAATTATAGATTCAAATTTTCATAGAAAAGTACCTTTTTCTTCTGTGGAGTTAGGGTTGATCAATTACTGGTCAAATTCATTCTTCGTGCTTCAAGCTCTAGATTTTTAGTTTAGATGCTCTTCTTCTTGTTCCTTTCGAATGCAAAGTGATTCAAATGCTTGCGTGAGTGACTTTTTATCCTCCACAAAACCTAATTTGTCATTGTAATAAATGTGTTGCCCTAACTCCATCTGGTTAGTATGTTTCATGATGTAGTTTCTCATGAATCGCTCCGCAAATTGCCATATCCACTTCGTTTCTTCCAAAAATTATTTCAGAAGATCTGTAATAGCCCATTTTACCTTTACTCATCATGCTAGATTCAGGCACCCACTTATTGGCTGGGGGAATTAGATTTTTATTGTAGCTCCCCCTGAGCCAGAGCTCCTAGTTTAATTATCAGAAGGATTATCAGCACCTCATACCGGTGCGGATCCATCACCACTATTCATTACACCTTTCTTCACCCAAATTTTATTTATTTCACTTTAAATTTCATCTGTATCCACTTTGCCTTTTCCTTTGTCTTGTTTCTGATCTTTGTTTACCGGACCTTTTCCATCATTGTTCCTGCTTCTATAGAATCTTGGAATATGACCAAATCTATTGCAATTAAAGCATACAATATTTCTTTGCTTATTTACTCTTGATCTACACTGATTTGCCATGTGTCCAAATCCATTGCATGCAAAGCAGTAGCCATTAAAAGAATTGCCATTTCCTCTATTGTTAGGGTTATTCATTATCATACTTCTACATTCATTGGATCTATGACCATACCTTTTACAATTAAAGCATTGACCAAAGAAGGATGGGCTACTTTGATTCACTCTACTTATGCATTGAGTAGCTCTATGACCAAATTTATTGCACTTGAAAAAATTTCCATTGAAAGATGGATACCTTTGAGCATTAGGTTGTCTTACCGAAGGTTTTCTAGGTCTATTTCTTTCATTCCTTGGTTGAAATTTTTTTTTTCTAGATCCAGAGCTTTCACCTTTCTCATACCCAAGACCATGCTTGTCACCAGCCTTCTTCTAACTTTCAAGCAGTGCTTCAAGTTTAGCTAAGCTTATATTGAACTTCACCTTGTATTCATTTGCAACTTCTAGGTCATGTTTGAGAATGACAATTTGCCTTTCAAATTCTCTCTCATTGTCTCTGCTTTCTTATAGATCACACTCTAGATGGCTAGCTATTCCATCCAATCTGCAGTATTCTTCAGTTCTTTCTTTTCGAGTTTGATTCAGGTCTTCTTTAGTTTTCTTCCTTTGCTCAATTTATTTGGTTAGTCTCATCACCCCAGATTCCATCTCATGTTTTAGAACAGAAACTTCTTTTGTCATCTTTTCACATTCCTTTGTTTTTTCTTCCAAAGCCTCATTCATGCCATTTTCTTCAGTAAAATTAGCTAGTTGGAGAAGTAGCTCCTTCTTCTTTGCCATAGATTTCTAGAGTTTATCTTTTAACATCTCAATGCAATCTTTAAGATTTGCTTTCAGGTCCTCTATCTCTACTTCGGATTGATCAAGATCTTCTAAAGCATTTGAAGTTGATCTTTGAGTGAACCCATTGAAACTCCTTCCTAGAAAATCCTCAAGCTATTAAGCTTCTTCCAAGGAACTTGGCTCTAATACTAATTGTTGGAATTAGAGTAGACAATTGAGAGGGGGGGTGAATCAATTGTCTTAAAACCTTAATACTTGTAGCAATTAATTCTTCTTTATTCAAACTAGATTAATGATGAAATTATTAAAGCATGAATCAACAACATATGAGCAGAAACAAATGAATCACACTTGACACCAAGATTTTTGACGTGGAAACCTGGTTAAGGGAAAAACCATGGGGGGGGGGGTAACCCACAAAGATTATACTCTATTAAAAGTATTACAAAAGGGAAGGCACGTGCCTTCGGGCTCACTACCCATAGCTCACTACTCAAAAGAGGCTCACTGCCTACAAGAATGATTACAAAAGGATTACAAATTATTTGAACTGATGAATAGCATCTGCCAATGCAAGAATTCAGTTCTGATTAAGCACAAAATAGTGATCTTACACACTTCATCTTTACTATACCCTGTTTACTGCTCTGCCATAATCTGGACCTTAGATCTCTTCTCTTTCACTCTTAAATCTACCTTTTTCCCACTACTACATCGTCGTACCACAACACCACACAATACACTTGAATCTGTTAGCTATATATATCTGTCTCAAGAGATTCAATCACTTTTATGTCAGCATTATGAAGAACTTAACAAACAATACAAGTACTTTGTTCTGTCAACTGAAATCATACACCAATACTGATGCGTCCCAAAAATAACACTTGCAAGTAACTATACATGTCAGCCACTAACATTATATCCCATATACAACTCACCAAAACACTTCTACTAGATCCGCACAAGGATCTAACACAAGTTACCTGTTCTTCACTGAACTATTCTGTCATATTAGGACCCGGTACTTAGATGCTCATAACTTTTAATTCCTTTGTCACTGGAGGTTGAAATATTGGATTTAGATTGTCCTGACATTCCTATACACTCCCTCAAATCTGTAACACACAATGATTAACTAGAGAGATCCGCTGACAAAAATAATGAACTCTATCATATACCCTGTTCCTATCTATCCAAACTTGACAAATCTTGGTACCGACTTCTGGTAAGATTTGATACTGCACTTCGGATGTGTGGAATGGACTTAGTTACCATCAATGACAACACATGACATGCCTTGCAATGTCTCTTGCCAACACAAAGTTGGTATGTTTCTTAATGCCATGCTTCAGTGTGCTCATCATCATGCCTCAGTTAGTCTTCAAGACCTCTTCATGTTGGTAATATGTTCATGATGATAGGTTAAGTTCTTGTAGTCAAAGAGAATGAAGATATCACTCATGCAAGACATGATATGTCATGCAAGAGATGATGTTTATAGAAGTTCATAGAAGTTTGTTTTTCTATGATGCTTTGATGAATGCTATGATGTTCTGACAATGAATTGGTGACTCTTTTGTTCCAGAATGTTCATATTGGTTGGTTATGTCAATCAGGATCATCTCAGGTCATGCTCAAGATTAGGGTGCAAGTTGAGTAATAATGATACTTTGTGTACTTCATGTGCTTCACAATATTGACAAGTTTTACAAGACTGAGATGGAGTGGAGTTAACAAGAGTTTGTTTCATATGTTATTATCTCGACTGATGAATGATAAGTTGGTATGGTATGCAAATATAGGGTTTGATTAGTATTTAATGATAGTGAGATTGATCAGGATCTTGAAGGTCTTCTTGATGCTAGTGTGATCAACTTTACCTCACAAATGTATGTGGAAGAGATCATATGGTTCATAGATATAAACTGACTATCATACTCTGAATAATATCTTTGAAGTTTGTATGGTCTCTACAGAGTCATAATTATTCTCTTTTGTTGGGTCCAAGATACATATCTCCTAATTCTTCTATTAGGGTTTGTATTTTATGAGGATAAGGGAACAAAACTACTCTAAGTCTAAGTCCTTAAGGCAACCTTTATAACTCTAAGTTGCCCGTCACAAATGAAATGCACTTTTTGTTATGTTTTAAAACTAACCTCTCATCATGGGTAATGTCACTTAAAGTGATTTGTTCAAGGGATCTTAAAACATATCCCTACCAGGGCCCCTCCACTTACCTTTACCATTTCAGTCAGTCATCATCAAGGATGTAGAGAGCCAAAAAGGCAAATCAAAGGTCAAGTTTAAAAGTATGAGAAGCGCGATTTGTATAATCGATGGATGCATTTCAAACTTATACTCTCACCTCCTAAGCTTTGTCATTGACGTGCAGGTGGTCGATAAAAGCATTGTAATTGCAGTGTTTTGATCGTTGAGAAAATTGCTTTGTGAAAACTTTATTTTTGGAGAGATAATTATAGAATTTATTGAGAAGATTTTTTAGAAGATTTTTAATAGGTGTTTAAGTTTCTTTTGGAGAACATCCTTATTATAGATAGAGGAATATGAATGGTCATGTAGAGAAGAGGAATACGATCTTATTTTTGCAGGTTCTTCACAAATGAAAATGGTTATGCAGAGAAGAGATATATATGATCTAATTTTTGCAGAAGGTTTTTGAGAAGGGGATTCAAAGATGAAATAATATTATTTCATGTCAAGGCAATCTAATTTAATGATTTATTTTATTCTAGAAGATTATTTTTTTTAGATTGCAGATTGTAGAAGATTTTTTTTTTGAAAGGGGAAAGAAGGGTATATGAAAAGTATTTCTTATTGCAGGTGAATAATTTTTTTTAAAATGATTTATGTAGAGAAAATGAAAATGTAGAGATGCTCTGAAGATCGAAGATTAAGGGCTTAATGTTCATTGAGAACTGAGATATATACAGGTTATGAAAATAAGGGCAAGTTAGTGTGGTTTTAAATGGCTCAAATTGAAATGAGGCTTTTAGTGTATAAGAAGGCTTGAAGTATAAATTTGGCCCAGGTTCCAAGAGTAATTTCTTAGTATAAATAGAGATGTAAAATATATTCTTTTATATGTAGAAAAAGAGGTTATAGGAAGGCAGATTGTTTGACAATATGATCCATGTCAAGGAGACAAGTATTTTGATGACAAGTATCTTGCAGGTTCAGAGACTTCAATATAGAGGATAAAGGAGTTCTAATTTTGTAGTTGAGAAGGTGGTATTTGAAGTATGTATTGATTGTATACAAAAGGAGATATAAAGTTGAATGTGTTGTAGAGAATCAGGGTAACCCCCTTAATTATTTCTTTTCTCTCTTATGTTCATATTGTAGCTAGTGAGGCTTACTTGGTCAATGAGACCTATTTGTTTCTAGTGAGGCATTCATTAGCCAATGAGGCCCCATAATTGATGATTTTCATGATTAAGCCAGTGAGGCAGTTTAGAATGGTTTTTCATCCCTATGAGGGTTTTCCACTCATGACAAACATGTGTTATGGTTTAAGTTGTTTGCCTCTATATGTGTGTATCCTAATGCTTTTCTCATAAGGTCATGTTCACACTATTCATCATCACACTTATACATATGTGTTTGATAGATTATTGAAGTATCTTTCATTCTCTGTCTTGTAAATTTAAAGGTGCAAAAGATGTTAAAAATTATACAACACTAATTCATCCACTCTCAGCGCTGTCATGCACTCCAACAAGGCAGTAGTCAGAATATTGGATTATATAAACCTTTGATAGTACCGGAGAGACCTTGGGAAGATATAATTGCAGAAATTTCATATTAGGGTTACCAAGAATATAGAGGGGACATGATTTCATATTTGTAGTAGTGGACAAATTTTCACACATGGTGCATTTCATTCCTTGTAGAAGACAAATGATGCTATACATGTTGCTGACCTATTTTTCAAGGTGGTTGTTAGATTGCATGGATTACTAAAGAGTATAGTTTTAGATAGGGATACAAAGTTCATAGGATATTCTTGGAGGACATTGTGGAAGAAGATGAAAACAAACCTAAAGTTCAGTTCAACATTTCACCCACAGACAGATGGACAAACAGAAGTAGTAAATAAGAGTTTGGGTAACTTGTTGAGATACTTGGTAGGAGATAAGGTAGGAAATTGGGATATAATTCTACTGCAAATAGAATTTGCATACAATAATTCAGTGAGTAGAAGCACAGGGAAGACACTAGTCATTTGAAGTTGTGACTGGAGTACAACCTAGAGGAGTTGTAGAGCTTAGAGACATCAGTATGGGGAATAGGAGTGCAGAAGAAAAAGAATTTGTAGGATACATGGAAATAGTACACTCAGGTCCAGAAACATTTGGAAGAGATGAACAAGTATAAGGGACAAGTAGGTGAGAAGAGGAGACATAAGGAATTTTCTATTGGGGATGAAGTCATGGTATATCTCAAGAAGGATTCAAGATTTCTGGTAGGGACATACAACAAGCTGAAGATAAGGAAGTTTGGACCATGTAGGATTCTAAGGAAGCTTGACTCAAGAAATACATATGAATTGGAATTATTGAAGGCATTTGGCATATCACCCATATTCAACATTGCAGATCTATATCAGTATTATGAGGGAGAATCAATTGATAACACCATTAAAGTTGGTTTGAAGGATCAAATACCACATCAACAATAGGAGTAGATAGAACAAATTTTGGATAGCAGAGTTGGGTGTAGCACCAGAGACAAGCAATATAATGAGTACCTAGATAAGTGGAAAGGAAGACCGAAGGAAGATTCATCATGGATTTCTCAGGTTGAGGTAGACTGTATTGGTTTTCCTCCAGCCCTAAGAAAGTGAGGGACACACATTTCAAACAACCCTAGGTGTTTGATGCATGAGCATCCTAGGTTGAAAGGCAATCTTGCATCAACTAAAAAAAATTTGTTTCTTTTCTTTTCTTGCATTTCAATAAGTTTAGTCTTAGTAGATTGCACCACATTTTACTACATGATCACTTCACATTTTCTAGTATAGGATTAAGACACTTAAATGATTTATCTACATCATATCTAGAATTTAGGATATTTACAATCATCTACAGGAAGATAACATTGTTAGAAGCTTCACCAAGATACATTGTTCATAGCATTCAACATTTAGCGTAGCATATGGAGTTGTGGCACCTTTCTATGATGTGTGGCACCTAATGGAACATATCACAAGGCATTATAGGACCAGGGGCACATTCAGCTAGAACTACAACATGATACATCAACATTGGAGGCTTCACCAAAGGAATTAGGTCGACCTACACATTTCATCAATCATTGAACTTTGAATCTCTTAAGGCCAAAGTAGATCATTCCTTGAAACTAGAATTGTTATATAATCATTCACAAGATGCATTAGAGAGGTAGTAGAGAAATAATATGAGTTAAGAAGTTAAGATAGTTAGATTGTGAAGTAGCGCTTCAAAGCTATATCTTTCTGTAAACTGTAACAAGCTAGAGGACATGTCTATGAGCCCATTGTAGTCCACATATTTCTGGTATATGAAGATTATAACTGTTTATGATATTTAATCAATCAAATTCTATTTGTTGCTCCATTCTTTTTGTTTTCCATTGTGTTTAGTCTAAGGCTGCATGGTTAGACAGTCTTATTCTTGGACCCTCCATCCGTGACTACACCACTATTTGATCTTAGGATATTAGGAGTCATTGATCTAAGTTGGATCAATAATGTGGACCCAAACATGGTGAATCCCCTACATTCACACAATGTCACTAGCTTCCCCTAATAACAATCATGCACTTTATGAAACTTCCATGTACTACATAATCAAACCAGTGTAGTCCATCCAATGTTAGGACTTTTCATTGACAAAATCCTCAAAGGGGGATGTCATGTTCCCATAATGGACCATACATATAATTGATCAAAGATGGTCACTAGTCATCACTCATTTAAAGGGGTTGTTAGAAAATACAAGCCACAAGGAGAGTCCGGGATATTAGAACAAACAACATCTATTGCCGCCTCTTAGTCGTAGCAATATAATATGCCTCCCTCCCATTGAAGAAACTGAACATTTGAAAAAGCCAAAGGCAAAGGTGAGAAATTGAAATCCAACCACTATGAATGCAAGTGAAGAACTAAGTGAGGCATTTAAGAAACGACAATTTACATAGAAATAATATGATTGGCAAGATGCCACTTTGAATCATTCTTAGCAAAATTACAAGGACCCAACATCAAACAAAGACCAAGAATGTAGGCCAAAGAAATGAACCAACATAAAAACAATACTATATAGTGAGTATAAAAACATGTAAATCCATAATTTGAATCTTCTTAAATAGGTGTGAACACTATGAAGAAAAGGAGAAAAAGAAGGAAAGCTCTAACAAATAGTGCTAGGTATGTACTATCAAAAGGCATCCTTAAATTTATTTACATCAAATTTGTGGTTAGCTACTTGGAAGGAAGGAATTATAGGAGAATATAGGAGCTAGGAAAAATGTACATAGGTTAATGGATAAAATGCTAGAAAAAATAAATTTGAGAGAAAATATTAATGCATTAATATTTTATGTGGGAATGGATCCCTTGCTGAAATAGCTAGTGTTAACTCCAATGCACTAATTGTTTATCATACAATTATTTATGGAGGTAGGTAATAGTTGATTGCTTTCTATTATTTTTAATCCAATAGATACTTTAAAAAAGGAATTGTTGAAAAATCACATACACAAAGGGACATTTCATCCAACCTTAAAAACTTTACCTTGGAATTTATTCTAGTTTTCTATAACATATAAATATATAACCATTGCTTTCATTAATATTTCTTGTTGCAATTTTATGATTATTTATATTTAATTTAGGGGTTTCTTGTTTGACTATGTGGCAATGTGTTAAGTGTAGGTTTCTGTATAAGTGTCCCTCCAAGCATATAATGGATTTCTGATTTATTTGATTCGACTTCTCCCTGTCATTCATACCTTACAATCTTTTATATTGTGTCTTCCCATCTTTGGGCCATTACACCAGGATTTGACACATTGTCTCCTCAATGTATAGTCAGATACTACATTGTGTAATAATGGCCTAGTTGTGCAACTGATAATAAAACTAGCAATTGGACCCATAGGCTCAATGGGTACACCAATAGTTTTCTATTATAATAAATTTTTCTTAAGGTTACTTGTATGAAATCTATATGTGCACTAGATTAACCAAATCCCTTAGGCATTTTTATTGCCCTCATAGAAGAGGATGTCATAGTTTTCAATTCCAAGTATCACTACGACACATTAATAAATATCTCACACCAAAATATTCATCTCATCATCTAACACTTATATGAACCATTTAAAATTTTAAAAAGTTAATGAAAGTACTACTAACCTTTTTATCAACGAATTCTAAGTAATTGTTTTGTAGGAAGGCAACAACTTGCTTGGTGGCCTAGAAGAGCTTCCACTTCCTAAGTTTGGATGAGTTCTTGAAATCTATAATCTACAGAGAAAGAGAGAGTCACTCTTTTTTTTTCCGAGCTCTTTCCCTTTATATCTATTTTTTCTTTATCTCTCTTTCCCTTTATATCTATTATCTCACTCTATCTCTCTTACTCTATTCCTCTCTCTATTTTTGTAAAAGTGTCATTTCATACTAAGCTCCACTTTTTGCATTCTAAAAGTACCATAGCCTAATCTTTCATGTAGGCTTCCCATTAAAATGCTTAACCATAACCCCAATTCTGAAAACTTTGCTATCATAGAGTAGGATACTAGCTACACTATGGGAGCTAAATGATCTCCTTCATGTTTTTGCATTTTACTCTAGAATTATGTATTATGTTCGGAAAAATGTTATTTTCTTCAAAGAGAGTAATGACTTTCTTTTCCAATAGAATAAGCACTTCCAAAGTTTCTTCCTTTTTCTTCTTAAAAGAAGTTCTCATGTAATGGAACTCAACTATTACAATATAAACCATGAGCTCTAGTGAACCACTAAACCAATCAAATATCAAATTTTATTGGTTACACTTCTATCTTTTGGGAATCGAATGCTAAGTAACCAAGAGTGTCTCTTTTGAACTATAGCATTATCTTTTCCAACCTACCACAAAAGAAGTTCACATGGTAAATATTGATACTATAGTCTAAAAACTTTGTTACCTACTTTAATCTTAAACTAATATACTTTGATTCCAATTTTATTGAGTTTTCTCATACATAATTTGATTCCAATTTTGTTATGCTAATCACAAAGCATAACACTTTTTCCCACTATGTTTATGCGGTTAAGCTTAGTTTTTTAATCCCATGATGGCCAATGATTTTTTGTTTTCAAAAATGTCTCAACAACACATATCACTATATTCTTTCAATTCCACTGATGGATGGAAAATAACCATTCACCATCACCCAAATTGTATGCTCTCTTCTCAAGAAATTATTTATTACCATATTCTGCCCATACAATTTAAAACTCTCTTCAACATTTCTTGGTATACCCATTGCACACTAAGGTGCCATTGCTAGTTTAATACATGTTAGTATCATAGCATGTCTGTGATCTCCAATGAACTGAAATTTCAAGATGACAACCACATTACTATGGGTTTGGCAAGACCTAAAACTGATTTGTTTTTAACTCTTTGGTCTTACAAAGAGTTCAAATTTAGTACCCTTGGGTTTCCAACCTCAGGCCCAAATGGGGGGTTACATGGGAATTATTGAAGCCTTGCTAATCCAACTAGACATGCAGGTTATATCATACATAATTTGGTTAGACTGTCAAAATGCACAAATGCCCCCTCGTCCTTTCCTAGCTATTTTCCTACAAGGTAACGATGCCATGAAAATAACTCTCATTAAACTTAAAATTAGTGCTAACGCTACCGTCTGAATGTTCATAAACCAATCCTGATGGGTACTTTTCTGCTGCCAATTAAAAATGGTTAAGAAGATTGGCTTTTTATCCATTGCATTCATTGCATACCCAAGCTTCACATGTTTTATATCTAATAAGAATCAAAATCCATCAGAATTGCGACCATTTGTAATGTATACAGAACAGAACATGCAAGCGGCAATGTTTATACATGATATAGTTTTTATTAAATACAAGGTAGAAATAAATAACACAATGAGAACATCATCAAACATAAAGCAGCAAGTGATTCAGCCTAGAGTAGGATACTAGCTACACTATGGGATTATGCTATCATAGCTACACTAAATGTATATGGTTACATATATGTTTGAAATTTGAGAATGTCCACTCAGTGGAAACAATTTTATATATAAAATCAGAGTTCTCAAATCAGAATAACTGAATACCCCGGAAGTAATAAAATATGTAATTACTTATAAAAATACCTACTTTGTATATAAGTCTCAAATCTGCATCTAAAATAAATATTAGTATGTTATAACAACGTTCACTTATCAAAAATAGAGTCAACTAAAAGGGTTTGAGAGTTCAATGATTTAATTTGTGTTGTCTTGTGGCTGTGGCACTCCAAGGAGTCACAGCTGTGAGGCATCTTGCCAGTAGGGTCACATGCTCTGTCTACACTTGAACATTCTTATGCCTCTGGTAAAGAAAATTTGTCCAAACAGTTTTGTGCCTTATCTATGCCTCCACTCTATAGATACGCCTCTGCAACATAGTTGGGCATCTACAAAAGATTCAGGAATCAATTCATGGCTGTAAAATTTGGACGTGGATCTATATTAAATAAGAAAAAAATAGAGATTAGAGAAAAAAAGAAACAATAATAATTTTCAGTATTAGAAATATATAAAATAAAACTTAATCTTTTTGAGTAAATAAGGGGGATAGAATGAAAAGAAAACCCCTGCTGCCTACCCATATGGTAGGCTTGGCATATGTGGGGTGTAGCCACCACAAATACGTGCCCTTCTATGGTACGGACTGTGGGAGGGGCACTGCCTGCATAGGGCTGTAGACTAACAAAAATAAACAAAACATGAAATTAAAAGGAGAAACATAGTTTCTGGTATGCTCCTCTGCATTGAGAAAACACAACAGTAATAATAATGTTGGATGTTGAGCCTTTGTCGTGCCTCCTATTATGAAGTTTCCCCCCTGTTCAATCTCTTTCACTGCTTGGCTCTTGGTCAAACCTCCTTCCGTGGCCGCCATTATCCCTTGACCTACATGAAGATATGTAGCATATTTAGGGCAACAGTTTGGTGTGTATATTTTAGGGTTAATGCTTTGGAAATCAATACTATGGTCAATAAATCAAAATATATAATAAATTGAATTGCTAGTTAAAGATTTGTAAGTTCCTCGGCCTGCACTGTATTCCTAGTGTAATGAAGCTCGTGTTGGCGCATCTCATAATGCATCCCAACAAAACTCAAGGTCCCAGGTTCGAATCTAAAGGCCCGCTAAAAGCCCAAGTGAACCTCCGCAGGTAAACAAATTAAATCATACAGCCGCGCCTCCCGCCGTCTGATGAGCAGACTGCTCAGAAATCTCAGCCACAGGAACAGATCTCTTCAAAGCCTGAAAGAAAAAGAAACCCATAGAAAGCCCTGCTAAAACAGCCACAAAAACTCCCACGTTATACGACATCACGACCAACATGATATGTATTTTCTTTCTATCAGTAGGAAACCTTCTTGTTGAGATCCATCTAGAAATGGGTTAAGAGAAAAAGAGATTACCCTGACCTTTCAACTCCTTTCAAATTCTGCAAATGCTTTACACAGTCATCGCCCATGCTAAAATTTATAGAATTTGATAGAAGATATTTTTGAGAATCAGATCAAATCAAATATTTATATTTCAACCTTGGTGATCAGATACAGACGATTTTTCCTTTCAAATTGATCTCTACAGCTGTAATCCATTGCACTCAAAAAATTATTCCGAAATTGATCTGTATAGCTGTGACTCATTGCAATCAAATCTCAAATATCGGTGAGTGTTTTGCACCATAAATCCGGCCACTAGAAAGAAAACCGACAATGAATACAAATAATAATAAATAAAAGTTTTTTTGTTTTTGAATATTTAAGGCATTGTTTTAAAAAATCTATGGTCAAGATTTATTTGATGGTAGTTCTTTTAATCTGGACCATCAATGTATGTATTTCAGGTAGTGCTGCTCACTAAGAGAACACCTAACTGCGTAAAAATAAAACTTTGCCACTTTTGTAATTCCTAGAATGGAAACTGTCATCCTGCCTATTTGGCGTTCAATCTCATCAGACATTGATGGAGAATCATTCAATGTCGGTTTACTCAGATATTTTTGGAAACATATTCCCCACACTATTTTGGATATCCTGTTCATCAAATGTTTTCTTAGAGGAGTCGGGTTTTTGAAGCTTAAATCTGACAAAGCTTCGCCAACTAACTTGTGATAATTTCAGAGACCACATGGGTTATTAAACGCAGTCTCTTAAGTTAGATCTTGGAATATGTGGGTCATTCCAACCTTACCTTTTTCAATGGCTTTAGTCTCTGCAAATTTGAACTTTCTCTTCTTGGGAGGCAGGTCTAAAACTGATTGATTTTTAAGCAACTCTGTCCATTGAAAAGGGATTTTACAATATTCCTTTGGGCACACTGATCGAGAGATTTTTCTTGATTTGGTAAAGAACAATGCAGAATTCGTATATCCACTGGCAATGTAAGGAGAACATTCCAACATCTACTAATATACGTTCTTTTTAAATCAATGTTTGGTTAATGGTGTAGATTCATTCCAGAAAGCTTGGAGTGGATGTAGAGCGTACAAACGGAAGCCTCATTTCTTAAATAGTAATATAAGAAAATATTTCAGCTTCGTGAGGGAATTTTGAATAGAAGACACTTGTACCTAAAGACAGAAAATATTCTCTTTTGCTTTAAAAAAAGATAGACAGTGTTGGTATCTAACCTGTTGGATTAATTGTCTTCATTAAATGCAATCAGCAATATGGAAAAATTAATTCCAGTTATTATTAATCCCTGTCTATGCTAGGGAATACTTATGTTTTCATCTCATTTTTTTTTGGGTCTTGGATAGAAATTTTTTTTGAAGACACTAAGGTTTTATTTTATTTTTTAAATTGTATGTTTTTAAAATTCCTTATTAGATGCCTGTTATTTTTCCCAATTAAATAGTTTATTATTCATTTATGAAAAATAAGGGGAAAAAACTAGTGAATCAAAGAAGAGGATAAAAAAAATTCAGGGAGACTCTAAAGTTCTATTTTTAATGCAGGACATGCATTAGGGTTCGTGGCAATAGAATACTGCCATCAGGTTTATTGCCTACCACATGGAAACAATAGAAACTCAAAATATAAGACATGCAGTATTTATCTACCAGCCATGTAACATGCATGCACCGTATAACTCCAAAGCACTGGAAAATCGTCATTGTGGTGCTATGCCTATATTTTTTTTAAAACATTTTCCATTCGACAAAGGCAGATGAAATGTGGATACATAAATTGAAGATAGATGTTGCTAGGCGCCTGAGTCACTGAAGGGCATAGTTCATGTGTAGTCTAAGAATACGCTGGTAACAATTCTTGTTTTATTTTTACTTCCACACTCTTAGCAATTGCAGTCCTCACAGGTCACAACTCTACTAAGAATTCAGAAGCTTCTTGAGTTCCTCAAGACTTTTGAAAGCCTTACTAATGTCACGGACTATTGTAGCCTTAACTCTTCCACATCGCCCGCATTTTCATTTCCACATTCACTCTCCAAATCCTCCAAATTGTTTTTGGGTAGTCAATTTGAAGTCTTTCGACCAATTTGTACATATTTTCCCAACGAATTCAAATAATTCCAGTGTATTCGTTCATGTCACATTTTCTTTTAATAAAATTAGGGTATGGGAAATTATGATGAAAGCCACAGGTGGTATGGTTTTCTATTTTAGGGGAAAAATTTATCAACCTTTTTTTGGTGGGGTTTGTAATGGTGTGTTCGGTAGGGTTTGCAGGGATCCTTGTGTTGATTGCTAAAGAGACATATATGACAATGTATTTTACCCTCGTTGCTCTTCTTTCTCCATCACCCCTTGGTTTCCCTATGGATTGCCAAAGCTACTTGTGTTCTCAATGGAATTTTAACATATTTAGGGTTTTTTCAATAGCATTTTAACACCACCGTAGTAGTCCCTTTTCGCTTTCAAAGTATCATTTCATTTCAAAATGATGGATTGATTCATTGCAAACAATTCTTGTTGGTAAAATATAGATAATGCATTGTCAAGTTGTGATTTATTTCCTTTTTATATGTAGATTAGCAACAAATGTGAGAGATGCTGCAGAATTGAATACAAGAAACAAAATATTTGTAATTGGGCTTGGTTCTGGACAAAAATATCTCTGTAGTTTATGCAATGTCGTTGGTGTGGCTCTTCAGGTAACCAATACAAGAACTTAGCTTGAATTGGTCAATTGTATAGACATTTTTTTCTTTAGCCTGAACTAGTTAATTATATCACATTTAGACATATGGAAATTTTCTCTTAATCAAATTGTTCTATTGTGAGTAGATGATTATTGCCCTTTGATCTCACATGGAGAAAAGATTATAATTATTGCAATGCTTAGTATCTAACATACCAGTATTAGTTTGCTTATAGCTTATACATACATGGAGTAAGGGTTACACTTTCAATCCCATTCAATTTCGTTGGAGTAAATTGGGTTGTTTGATTTTCTCTAACATATAGATAAATGTTTCCTCGAAGTAGTATCTTATCTACTCTAATAAATAGAGTAATCGGGTTTTACTTTTAAAAACATTTAATTTTTTCAAATAATATTTTATTTCTTGTGGTTTAATCATTTTAACTTGCCATGATTAACAGTCATTATGTTGAGTGGTGAGCAATACAATGTAACCTATTAATATGTATGAATTTTACCCCCAACTAGTAGCTTGATATTTTAAATATATATTGCAATTGGGTTGTTCTTTAAATGCTGTGCGTGGAACTTGGAACCTCAATTTTAACTATTGAATTCTTGCTCTTTAACACTTGGTAGATATACCAATTGTGAGATATATGCATGGGTGGATATGCTTTGAGATCTAATAGTTTGGTTTGGATTATAGTATAAGAAAAGAAGATGTCAACTATTTTAAGCTCTGCCTACCTAAATAGAACAAGCATTTGAAAATATTATATTCACCAAAGTGACTTAGATTGTAATCCATGGATGGAGTAGACTACACTTGTTTTGTTAGAAATCTGAAACATATGAATACCCTAAGAACTTTTTAAGAGAGATTCTAAGTTACAAAAGATAAAAAAGCATAAACAAAAGCAAACCAATGATTCTGAGAGATATGCAAATATCAGGATGACATAATTGCATTATGAGCTCAAACAAGAAGCTACAAAAGATTGGTCGAATTGCCATAGAAGATGCAAACTACAAGATAGGTGGTGATTTTATATGGACCAGGAAGAGGGGTGGAGGTGGCAAAACTGACCAATAGGGAGAGACCACCAAATGGTCTATACATAATAAATGTAACTCCCTTGTAGGATGGTGACACCTCAAATGACCACTCACCTAATCAAATTCTCTTTATTTAACCTAAGAGAACTTTATAAAAGTGTACTAAAAACCTAGAAAATAGGAAAAATAAATAACCCACTAGGAAAATAAAAACCTACACTAACACCCCCCTTAAGCATAGCTTAGCTAAGTGAAAAGATCAATCCCAACAAATGAAGCTTGATGAAGTACCCATGTACAAAGAATTCCCCCCAAAGAGAAGAAGCCCTCCCCCAAATAACTTGGAATAGAAGCCCCCCACAAATAGAGAGAAAAGAGAAGGACTAAGAAGCCCCCAAAAGTGGACACCTACCACACCCCCAAAAAAGGTCGCAAATGAAGGAACTTGCTCTGAACAAAGGGTTTGGTGAAGATATCTACAATATGCTCTAATGTCAGACAACACTTGAGATCAATGACCTACTCATGAATCAGATCCTGAATGTAATGCATGTAGATCTCAATGTGTTTGGTCTATTGGTGATGGACCAAATTGCGAGAGATCTATATCATACTCTGGTTGTTGTAGAAGATGGTTGTAGGCTTCTAGAAGGGAATACCAAAATCAATGAGAATATTCTGAATCTAAATGGACTCAGTATTAACATTAACTGCTCCTCGATACATAGCCTCTATAGATGAAAGAGAAATTAGAGATTGATTCTTTCTCGACCAAGAAACTTGATCAAAACCAAGTGAGAAGCAATACCCTGAAGTGGACTTGCAATCTTGAGAATCACCTGCACAATCTAAATCTGTATGACCCACCAAGTCAATAGCCATGTTCACTACATAGTTAATCCCATAATTATGAGCGCCCTATACGTAGTGAAGAATCCACTTAGCTGCTTTCCAATATAGCTCATGTGGCTCCTACATGAACCTAGAGACTTGGTGCAGGAGCACCTATCCCAAGGTGGCCTCCATGAGGCATTTGAATCATGTTTTGTTTAGAAAATTGTGTTTTATGTTGTAATAAGGTCTATTTGACCAATGCATGTCATTTCAGTTTGTGTTTAGGTTTATTTTGTAAGTCCCAAGTAACTAAGGGGACATTTCTCAAATTGTAACTGCATAATGCCAAAAATAGGTAGTAGGGCAGTTGGAGGCTATTTAAAAACGGTTGTCTCCCAGCCACTTGGATTGGTCTCCCAACCACTTGGAGTTAGTTTGATACTACTCTGGGTGAGTTTATAAACCTAGAGGATTGAACCAAATAGAGATATCATATTCATTGTAATTGAATGCAATTGTGCATATGTAACCGAGCATTGTGAAGGAGAAATCAATCTTTTCTATGTTGTCTATTTGTTTCCATTCTCTGTAAATACGAAATTACATAACTGTAGATTTCCTTTCCTTTCTATATTTCTATTGTTGTAGAATGTCGATATGAAGCATTCCATTAGTGAGATTTCTGTCGAAATCAGTGGAATGGCTTCATTGTACAAATATATGTTTTCCTATTCGATAGTGTAGATGTTCCAGCTTGCGGGTTGTGCACAGTAGATCGCCTAACATCTCCATGTGCTAGGGTTTGGTTCGGAGGAGTTGAAGACGTTGGTGTGACAGAGGCCATCAACAAGCATTTCTCGCTTAGACTGACGAGGACAGACTGGCCAATCGAGGGTATCAGAGTGACAGGAGATGAGTGATACAGATGACGGAGTGTATTAGGCATCAGCCAAAGATTTTAGGAGTTCACCAATGATCTGAGTCACCCTGACGGTTGAAGTCCATTGGCATATCGGGTGTGTCCATCAGCACATCGGCCTAAGTGTGTGAGCATTCACCGAAGACACTAGCAGTGGTGTATGTTTTGTATGGTTTCATCGAATGTATAATATGAATGTATATCACAAATGCATATTGGGAATGTATGTTGGGAATGTATGTGGAGGATGTATTTTTTGTCATATACAAATGTTGACTGGGCATAATGGTGAATCAGAGTATTGCCACCGGTATTAGAAAGTCACGCCAAGCATATACTAAGTTAGTGTATGTGCGCTCCCCATCCTATTGGTATCAGAGCTAGTGAAAGCTCTGGGCGGAGGGTTGTGTATTTGATTTTTGAAGGCAGATGCATCATATTCCTATAGTGTGTGGGCAGGCGATGATGAGTACTATCAAGACCATTCACCAATAGAGATTTGGCTAGAAGAAGGTGCAGAGTGAAGCCACTATGAAAGAGAGTGGTAGTGCATCTCTAGGATCTGCTATTGGACGAGAGGAATGGGTCTGTGAAGCAACATGTAGGAGGGACAGTTGATTGAGCATTGTGTTGTAGTTGAATTGAGGATTTGTAGAAGTGTTAGCGTTGTCTGTGAATGTTTATGTCAGATAGAGAGAGCGACGGAGAGGCTAGCAATATGCCTCCAAAGGGGATGACCACCGAAGTGGTCAAGAAATTTCAAGAGATGGAAGAGATTATCAAAACTGGGGTCAAGGAAGCACTCCAGGTAGAATTAAAGGCAATGAAGATAGGAAAAAGGATAGAGGAAGATTCAAATGGAGAAGAAGAGAAAGAGGAAGAAGTAGAGGAACAAGAAGAGGCAAAGATACCAGCTGAACACAAGCAATTTCTGGAAGTCATCAAGACAATTGGCAAGGACTTTTCGGAGGCTCAGATAGATGTCCCCATGTTCAGTGGGAAGATGAATGCTGATGAAGTTATGGAGTGGATTGAGGCTCTGAACAACTACTTCGAATCAAGGAAGTTCTTGACAGTAAGAAAGTTAAGTTTGCAAAAACTAAACTCAAAGGTGCTGCCCTTACATGGTGGAATTACACCCAAGGAGAAAGGGTAAAGACTGGGAAAAGTATGATATTTTCATGGAGCAAAATGCTGGAGAAGATCAAGTCTCAGTTCCTTTCATCTGACTACGAGGTGCAGATTTACAGGAAAATGTAGAACCTTAAACAAAAGGATATGGATGTGGGTACTTACACCGAGGAGTTTCACAAATACACTCTTCATTGTGGGCACATGGAGAATGAAAAAGACAAGGTAGCAAGGTATTTAAATGGTCTAAGGATCAATATTCAAGATGAGATAAGTTTGTTTACCCTTGAAACTATGGAAAAATGCTTTCAAGTAGCATTAAGAGCTGAAGAGAAGCTGAAGAGGAAAGGTGAGCAGCAGAGTAGAGGAAGAGGTGACAAGAATTTTTAAGGCAGTTTTGCAGGCAGAAGTCCTAACCAGAGGCCTAGTGGTGAGTCTGGCCTAGTGGTGAGTCTAACCAAGAAGAGCAAGTTGGAGACTCAAGTAGCAGAAGAGGCTACCGAGGAAGAAGGCCTAATGAAAGAGGTGGGACAAATAGATCAGGTAGAGAATCCAAGTTCTCCAATATGAGATGCTATAATTGTAATCAGATAGGGCACCCAACTTATAAGTGTCCAGAGAAGGCCTCAACTTCTCATGGTAATGAGAAGAGAACCACTTTGATTCAAGAAGATGCAAGGAGTGTGACATCTCTTGAAGTGAATCTAGAATCAGAAATGGGAGAAAGTCTAATGATCAAGAGGATGTTGCTCAAAGTACCAGTGAAGACTAAACCATCACAGAGGAGAGCTCTTTTTAGGATCAATTGCAAAAGCAGAGGTAAAATATGCAAGGTAGTCATAGATTCTAGTTCAACAGATAATATGGTGTCTAGGGAAATGGTGGATAAATTGAACATAGAAAGGATTCCTCATCAAACTCCTTACAGAGCATCTTGGGTAAGTGATAGTCAATCACTTTTGGTAAGTGAATAGGTATATGTTGATTTTTAGATTGGAGAATATAAAGAGAGAATTTTATGTGACATTTTTCCCATGGAGTGTTGTCACCTACTTTTAGGTAGACCATGGCAATTTGATAGGCAAGCATTATATGATGGATATGCTAACACATACACCATCAAGAAGGATGGAAAGACTTTTGTGATGACACCATTGCAAGAAGGTGCTGCAACACAGTAGGCAACCAAAATCATTTTGGTGGGTAAGAAAGAGTTTGTGAAGATGCATGAAGAAGAGACAAGGACAGTTGAAGATACCTCAAGGAGTGGGGTTGCTAAAGGTCACAGTTTGAAGGTGATTTAAGTTTTGAATGATGAAGATCCGATGGTAATGTCTGAGATGGATCAGATGACGGTCACAGAGCAGGTCTGCAAGCAGTCACAAGTTGATTAGACAGAAGAGGATGCTGTCATAGTAGGAACCATTGTTTGTCCTCTAGAGCCAACAAGAGTTGCAAGGAAAACATATTCTACCATAGCAGTATTACAAGAAGCATCAAACAAGGTTTTGCATGCAGGGGTTCAGGAAGAGATGAGAGTAAGCAATTATGGCCTACAACATCCAAGTTTGGTTGTAAGCACTCACTCATGGCAAGGTGTGAGTAGAGCCTACAATGCTAGGCATGAATTTTTGATTCCATGGAAGCAAGTTGCAGTCCAGAGATCATGGGGAAGGCATGATGCAGCAAAGGATACAGGTGGAGCAAGACACAAACTTAACTCATGGGACATGAGTTCTTTTCTAGGTGGGGTGTATGGTGTAGGAGCACCTATCCCAAGGTGGCCTCCATGAGGCATTTGAATCATGTTTTGTGTTGTAATAAAATCTATTTAACCAATGCATGTCATTTCAGTTTGTGTTTAGGTTTATTTTGTAAGTCCCAAGTGACTTAGGGGACATTTGTCAAATTGTAACCACATAATGCTAAAAATAGCATAATGCCAAAAATAGGTAGTAGGGCAGTTGGAGGCTATTTAAAAACAGTTGTCTCCCAGCCGCTTGGAGTCAGTTTGGTACTACTCTGGGTGAGTTTATAAACCCAAAGGATTGAACCAAATAGAGATATCATATTCATTGTAATTGAATGCAATTGTGCGTATGTAACCGAGCATTGTGAAGGAGAAATCAATCTTTTCTATGTTGTCTATCTATTTCCATTCTCTGTAAATACAAAATTGCATAACTATAGATTTCCTTTCCTTTCTATATTTTTGTTGTTGCAGAATGTCGATATGAAGCATTCCACTTGTGAGATTTTTGTCAAAATTAGTGGAATGGCTTCATTGTACAAATATCTATTTGTGTTTCCTATTTTGTTTTCCTATTTGATAATGCAGATGTTCTAGATCACGGGTTGCACACAGTAGATCACCTAGCATCTCCATGTGCTAGGGTTTGGTTCGGAGGAGTTGAAGATGCTGGTGGTGTGACAGAGGCCATTGACAAGCATTTCTCATTCAAACTGACAAGGACAGACTGGTCGATCGAGGGTATCAGAGTGATAGGAGATGAGTGATACTAACAATGGAGTGTATCGGGCATCGACCAAAGATTTCAGGAGTTTGTCGATGATCTGAGTCACCCCGATGGTTGAAGTCCATTGGCATATCAGGTGTGTCCATCAACGCATCAGCCTAAGTGTGTGAGCATTCACCAAAGACACTAGTAGTGGCGTAAGTTTTGTATGGTTTCATTGAATGTTTATTGTGAATGTATATCACAAATGCATTTTGGGAATGTATGTTGGGAATGTATGTGGAGGATGTATTTTTTGTCAGATATAAATGTTGACCGGGAGTAACGGTGAATCAGAGTATTGCCACCAATATTAGCAAGTCACGCCAAGCATTTACTAAGTTAGTGTATGTGCGCTCCCCATCAAGACTAGGTCCATAGCATATGAAAGATCAAGCCTTGTGTGAGTCAAGTATATGAGACTGCTAACTAATTGGTGATTCAAGGTGGCATCCACCATGGTGAAGAACAATGAGCCTCAAGTTTGACCCCTAACAGAAATGGAGTTGATGCAGGCTTATAGTTAGCCATGCAAAATCTAGAGAGAATATCAAGGGCATATTTGGGTTGTACAATGAAGATATCAGTCAAAGATTCGGGTATCTCAATCCCCAAAAGTAGGAAAAAGGCCCAAGTTTGACATCAATAAACAATCATAAATGGCATATTTCACCACCTTGATGGTGGATGAGGAACTTCCTATCAGCAACAATTCATCAACATAGAGAAAAAGGAAAGTTAGAGTATCATCTTGCTATAGAATATAAACATTCAGATCAGAATGGCACCAAATAAACCCAACTAATAGAAGGAAGGAGTCCATCTTAGCATACCATGCTCGAGGGGCCTGTTTGAGGCCATAGAGGGAATTCCAAAGATGGCAAACAATTGAAGTATCCTATTTGAACTCCTATGGATGCTCCATGTATATCTCCTCTTAAAGGTCACTATGAAGAAAAGCGCTATTCACATCCATCTTATGAACTTCCTAATGATGGGATGCAGCAATAGCAAGGACAAGTCAGATGGAATTCATTATGATAATTGGCATAAAAGTCTTAGAGTAGTCAATTCTAGGAACCTACAAGAATCCTTTAGTGACCAAGTGAGCCTTATGCTTCTCAACTAACCCATCTACATAAAATTTTGTCTAATAGATCCACTTGCATCAAACAAGTTTCCTTCCCTTAGGAAAGAAGACTAGATCCCAAGTATGGTTCCTCTCGAAGGAACTAAACTCTTCCTACATAGAAACATCCCACTAGGGTGCTGGGAATTAAGGTGTCTCAACCTTTACAAATTCCTAATGTTGTATTTATTTATCCCATGTGGATTGGCATAGTCGGCACCTTATGTACATGTAGCAGGATAAATTTTGGTGACTTTGGTAGCTGTGGTTTCCCCCTTGAATAATTAATGGGGATTTGGGGGCAGCACCCCCAAGATGGGGTCAAGGGGCGGCGCCCCTTGTGCGCTCCTTGTCATGGTACAGGGCAGGTATTGGCACAAGAAAATTTGAAATTTTCTTGTATTCTTACTCATCCATGTCCGACCAAATCATAAAACATTTTGCCCAAAATCAGAATGGCAATTGATATATCCCATAAAAAATCCTATGACAAAACAATGTAAAGGGCATAAATTTCTTAATATCAGCAAGACTTCATATTAGCTATATTGATCCATGACAAACTATTTGAAACTGTTAGACTTAGGGCACACAACTAAGAGGGGGGTGAATCAGTTGTGCAAAAACTTTCTTCCAATTAAACACTTAACTCCACTTTGTAATTTGTAGTATAATAATAAATCAATCATGGAAACACAATGTAACAAATTAAGAGCAGAAACACATCAAAACATGAGACACCAAGATTTTCACGTGGAAAACTGGGTTAAGGGAAAAACCACGGGGTGATTAACCCAAGGTTGTATTCTCTATTAGAAGAATAGAAAGAACAAAATGGCACATGCCAATTAGGGCTCATTGCCCGAGCACACTGCTCACAAGAGGCTCACTACCTATAAGAGACACA
Organism: Cunninghamia lanceolata; assembly: GCA_027924645.1. NCBI lineage: Eukaryota > Viridiplantae > Streptophyta > Pinopsida > Cupressales > Cupressaceae > Cunninghamia > Cunninghamia lanceolata. The sequence continues at coordinate 9,090,790 of BSBN01000112.1, read as the reverse complement.
CTGTCTACAAAGAAATAAGTATCACCTACTTGAACTAGAAAATAGCATCCTCACCCTGCTTGAATCAATTCCATTTAAGCCCAATACTTCTGCTCTGCCTTTCGCTCTCCTCCTCACTGCCACACTCTCATCTCAACAAGGACACCTTTGAAATGACTTTACAATCCCTTATTTATACAAGACATCAACTTAGGAATGATCATCTAAGTCAGCAAACATCAACAAGAACATCCGCAGGATGTGTAACTCATCCGGTCGGCCAATCTCAAGAAAAACACCATCATCCGGAAGTTATTCCTCAATTGTGATCTCCAACTCCAATGCAGACCATCAACATGAACTGGACATGATCCAAAGACCTTCACAAGCTTGCCTGAATCACCAAGATCATCCGCACTTCATCTACATACTGAAATCCTTCTCTCCTTCATCCAGACCCTCAAGAACACAGTCTATCACCACTATCACAAAGGAATAGATGCTTGTGGACCTTCAAACCATGAACCAATCAAGTTGATACTCCACAAAGACTTCTTCAACACTCCCTCAAATCCGCAGAACAGGACAATGCAATTCCGAATCTCACCGGACCTGTCTGTATCACTCTGTCATCTCTAAACACCTACCGAAACCAGTTTTACTTAATCCACCACACCTTCTTCAGATCTTCATATGGACCTCTGAAATCTCTACTATACCACCTCAAGACACATATCTACAAACCCTTTAATGCACATCCTCTAATCCTCATCCTATCTTGGACTTTTACCTTACTATCATCACTGTTCTTCACTGTTCCTGATTAAGACTAATTTTCTCAATATCCTCAGCTCACAGCTCATCCAATCCTTATCATTAATGCAATAGGTGTATGTTGACATCAATGAAAATATCAGTTAGGCCCATACTTGCAACAATCTCCCCCTTTGTCATTGATGGCAACATATGATGTGAATAATTGTTTTAACCACCAAGACAAGAACTTCTTCTCACTGTCACAACTCCCCCTATCAGCAACAACCATTCACATGTTTTCTCTCCCTTTACTACTCACCCTTTGATCAGAAACCACTTGTTTTCACATGTCTTCTCTCCCCCTTTGACATCAATGGCAAAGGGCACATACTTGCAATTTCACCACTTCGGAATCATACCTGCTGCTCCCCCTAAATAGCAGCTCCCCATCATCAATACGGACCACAAGATAGGACTGTGATATCCACCAGACTGATGCACATCAGTGCTCCTTAGTTCATCACCAAAGGGGCAATAACCCCTAACTTCTCCCTGAGGTACTCAAAAGAGTCCTTAGGTAAAGGTTTAGTAAGGATGTCTACAATCTGATCCTTGGAAGGCACAAACTCCAATCTGACTTCATTCTTGTTCACTTACTCTCTCAAAAAGTGAAACTTGATGGATATATGTTTAGTCTTTGAATGCAACACCAGATTCTTAGATATATTTATTGCACTTGAATTGTCATAGAAAATTGTGATAGGCTCCTCATACTCCACTCTGATATCTCTTAGCATCTGCTTCATCCACAAAACTTGAGTGCAACTAGCTATTGCTGCAATATATTCTACTTCTGTCGTGCACAGAGATATTGCCTCTTGTTTCTTGCTTAGCCAAGAAAGCAATCTCTTCCCCAAAAAGAATGGTCCACCACTGGTACTCTTCCGGTCATCCACATCTCCTACCCAATCAGCATCTGTATATACATCAAGAGAGAAATCATGATCTCTAGGATACCACAGACCATACTCAACTATCCCTTTTAGATATCTAAAAATCCTCTTGATTTCCATGACTTGAGATTCTCTAGGATCAGCCTGAAATCTAGCAACAAGACCAATAGCCTGCATAATGTCTAGTATAGTTTGAGTAAGATACAATAGTCCTCCAATCATTGACCTATACTTTTTCTGATCAGCCTTGGGAGAGTCATCATCCTTGCTCAACTTACATCTGGTTGCCATGGGAGTACTCATTTGCTTTGAGTCTTCCATCCCAAAAATTTTCAACAATTCTTTCACATATTTGGTCTGAGAAATGAAGAATCCTTTCTTTGTTTGAGTGATTTGTAGATGCAAGAAGAAATTCATTTCCCCAAGCATGGACATCTCAAATTCACTTTTCATTTGATTTGCAAAGGTTTTACACATACTATCGCTTCCTCCAAAAATGATATCATCAACAAACACTTCAACAATCAATATATTTTCATGGTCAATTTTGAAATACAAATTGTTGTCAGCAGTACCTTTGTTGAAACCAATCTTTAAAATATGTTTATCTAATCTTTCATACCAAGCTCTTGGGGCTTGCTTCAGTCCATATAGTGCCTTTTTCAACTTGTAGACCATATCACCATGATCAGACAATTTAAATCCATCAAGTTGCTCAATGTATACTTCTTCTTCCAAGTCACCATTCAGGAAGGCAGACTTGACATCCATTTGATATACTTTGAAAGCCTTGAAGGTAGCAAAAGTAAGAAATAATCTGACTGCTTCAATTCTTGCCACCGGAGAAAAAGTTTCTTCAAAATCAACTCCTTCTATTTGAGAGTAACCCTTGCAGACCAATTTGGCTTTATTTCTGATTACTTCACCAACTTCATTTAGTTTGTTCTGGAAGACCCATTTGGTTCCAATCACAATCTTGTTTCTAGGTCTAGGAACAAGATCCCAAGTGTGATTTTTCTCAATTTGCATCAACTCTTCCTCCATTGCTTTGGTCCAGTTTTCATCATTGCAGGCTTCATTTATTGTCTTAGGTTCAATCTTTGAAATCAGACAATACTCATCTGAGTGTTGAGCAATTCTCCTTCTAGTTTGCACACCTTTGCTTTTGTCACCTATGATCTGATCTTCAGAGTGGTTCAGTCTTATATACCTTGGAACCTTGGGAGTTTCTTGCACTTCTTTTTCTTGATCAGGCTCATTCAGACTTATCTCTTCTTCCTAATTTACTGGATCAGTTTGGATCTGATTTTCAGAAGAGGTTTGGGCTCCTTGAATCAGAACACCATTCTGATCATCTTCATCATATTCATAAAACCTTGAGGGTTTCTCAATTCCCTCATCAACCTTCACATTTGTACTTTCTATTATCTTTCTCAGTCTCTTGTTATAACACCAGTATGCCTTGCTTTGAGTAGAGTAACCCAAGAATATTCCTTCATCACTTCTAGCATCAAACTTTCCTAGATCTTCATCTCTTTTAATGTAACATTTGCTACAAAAAACTCTGAAATACCTCATAGTAGGAGTGATGCCAAACCATAGTTCATAAGGAGTCTTACTGGTATTGCTTCTGATTTGAACTCGATTGAGAGTATAGACTGCAGTGCTGACAACTTCTCTCCAATAGATCTGAGGAACATTTGCTTCCATCATCATTGTCCTAGATGCTTCCTGGATGGTCTGGTTCTTTCTCTCCACTACTCCATTCTGCTGTGGAGTCCTAGGAGTAGACAACTGTCTCTTTATTCCATGTTTCTCATAGAACTCTATGAACTCACCAGATGTGAATTCTCCACCTCTATTAGACCTTAGACACTTCAAATTTAATCCGGTTTCATTCTCTACCATAGCCTTGAATATTTTGAATTTCTCAGGAGCTTCTGATTTCTCTTTTAGAAAGGTTACCCACATCATCCGGGAATAGTCATCAATTAGTAGCATGAAGTATCTATCACCTTGAATACTCCTGATTCTTGCTGAACCACAAAGATCAGTATGAATAAGTGTAATAGTCTGGTAGAGGATAGTTCCTTACTCTTGAATGCGATTCTACTTAGCTTACCCAACTGACATTCTTTACACAAGCTATTAGTGGGTTTCACCAATTTTAGAAGATCTCTTATAGCCTGAATATTGCTTATCTTGATGATATTATCAAAATTCACATGACACATCCTCCTATACCACAACCAACTTTGATCAACTTGAACAAATAAGCAACTTTTACCAGTACCAACCAAGTGAAAGATATTACCTTTAGTTTGAGTACCGGATGCAATCTCTATTCTGAAACTTTCAAAGATCTTGCATTTTCCTTTCTTGAACCATAGATCATAGCCTTTGTCCACCAACTATCCAACACTGAGAAGATTGTGCTTCAAACCTTCAACATACAGTACATTACTAGTTTTGTTCCTTCCATCAAGAGAAATAGTTCCTGTACCTCTGATTCTACCAACAAAATTATCACCAAACTTTACCACTCCTCCTTCATACCTTTCCAAATCTATGAACTTATTTTTGTCACCTGTCATATGGTGAGAGTAACCACTATCAATGACCCAATCATCCTTCTCTTCAACTTGGGCAGCTAGAGCTCTTTCCACAGTTTTATGATTGATAGATACAGAGGACATTGGATCTTCTTCCTTGATGGCAATGAACACCCATTCATTTCCAGATTTGTTTCCTATCTCTGATTCATCATCTGTTACTTCTTCATTATCATCATCTTCATGTACATAGTAACAGTTCTTTTGGAACCTTGGCTTGTTAGGATTTTGCCTAAAAAACCTTTCCAGACACCTTGTGGCAAAATGAACAATCTTATTGCAGTTAAAACACTTAAAAGGTAATTTTCCTTCATACTTACAAGATCCTCTTGGCAGCCTCTTTGCAATAAGGGCTTCAAGTTGAACAGTTTCTACTTCTTCCTCTTCCAGATCTTTTCTTTCTTTTTCATACCATGATAGCTTCATTGATGAATTCTCTCCTGGATCAAACCTTTGTTTACCTTTAACAGAGGCACTAGCTTTGAATGCAGATTCAGCCTTGGGGGGGTCATCTCCAAACTCTGTCATTTCAAATGCAGCCAATTTTCTAGCCAATTGATCTCTTGTGACAGTTGTATGGGCTCTGAATTCTTCAATGGCAGTAGCCCTTATTTTGTAAGAAGAAGGTAGGGATCTGAGAATTTTGCCAACAATCTTATTTTCATCCAGGACTCCACCAACATTTCTAATTCCACAAACAATCTCATTTACTCTTGGCATAAAAGTAGTAATTGTATACACCTAAAATTGACATGACTCTACTTAAATAAATATTGTAAATATTTATTTCATCCTTAGTATTCTTCTATCATTAAATAAATAAATTCATTTATTTATTTAATCCACTTCCTCTCATTTAATTAAATAAACACATTTATTTAATTAATTAAAAATCACCTACATCATCCTCATTCTTCTAAAAATAATTAAATAATTATTATTATTTAATTAAAATCTTTTATTCCTCCAAATTTAAATAAAATGCAAATTTTATTTAAATAAAATCAAAAAATCCTCACAAAATAAAATATATTTTTATATTTTATTTATTCTTCTCACTTATCTACAAAAATAAATAAATAAATTCCTTTTTATTTATTTATGCTTTCTTGTATTCGAAAAATCATTCTTATCTTCCTAAAAATAACTTTCCTCTTGTCACAAAAGCAAAACTCTGAGTTACAAAAGCAAAATTGGTTTTAAAGCTTCTTTAAAGCAAATCTTTTCATAAATTAGAAAAATAATTCTAATTTAAAAGAAAATCAAATCTCATCCTCATCAAGAGAGGAGTTAACTCAACATGACTGCTTTTGGAGTGACATGTGTCCTTCTTCTATTGGATGGACGTTCCTCAACAAGCTTCCTCTGTTGATCTTTCCTTTTCTTCTCAACCATTGATCTTCCATCACCTTCTTCTATAAATACAACCTTCTTCACTTCATTTCATAGCGGGAGTTTGTGTAAACTTATGCTGCAGAAATCTAAGCGCGCCTTTCGCACCCCTATTCCATTTAGCACTTCATAGCTTTCTCCATTTCTGTATTTGAAGCTCATCTTCAAACACCAAAGTATCCTAGCCATTCTTCATTTGTCATCTTCAAACAAGCAAGCAAGCAATATCTTCTGAGGGCTTCACAATCAAGATCAAAGGAAGATAGGCGAACTACAGAAGGTAAAAAGGTAAAACGTGAAAGTATTGTTTGTTCGTTGTTTTTATCTCTTTTATCTTTATTATTCTGTAGATGTTTGGGTTTCATTTTCATTAATTTGAATAACCAGATTTCCCCCTCACATTTTGGTGCCCATCGTGGGGCCCTTGCCCCTCTACTAATCAAAAAAATCTGAGTTTTCTTGAAAACAGGTCCATACAGGTGATGAACAGGTCTCTGACAGAGAGTTTTTGTGCATTCAGCTTCTGAAACAACACATCTGCGTTCCAAAATGATGCATCTGATGAACTGGTGCATCTGACCTCCTAAGTTGCACATTCACCTTCTGCTTTTGTGCATCTAACCAAGCGATGCATTCGACCCCATAGTTGTGCATATGATCTCTGAGATTGCGCATACAACTCGACGGTGGCACCTAACTTCCAATTTGTGCATACAATCTGCCATATTGCACTTACGCTTAAGTTGTGCATACGCTTCGTGAATTTGTGCATACACTCTGATAGATTGTGCTTCTGTCAACATTGCACATTTACCCTTCCTTTTTGTGCATTCAGCTCGTCCTTTTGCACATATGCTATTTTTGCGCTTGTAATTCATTCTTTTGCACATTTGATCTCTGTATTTGTGCTTCTGTTCTAAAAGCCACACACTCCCTATTTCTGCACATTCAAGCTGCAGTGTTGCACATCTGTCTTCTGATTTCTATTTTAGGTTTTTTGATTTTTGCATGCTGGAACTAATGTCTATTTTGCAAGAGTAGTGGCTGGATTAGGTCATCTAGATATTTTGCTTAATTCATCTAGCCTAACTAGGGGTGAAGTAATCAAATGCATTTCATGACAAACTACACATAGTCCCTAACTAGGAAGGAAGTAATTAGACCAAATTGCTATCTTGCATTTGTGGATTTATTTTCTAGTTCGATCACTGCTATCTTCTACAAACAGGAAATGAACAATGCTATGATGAATCACTTTCAAAGTTAACAAACGGGAAATGAACAATGCTATGATTAATCACTTTTCAAGTTAACAATCATGTGAGTGCACAAATTAGCTTAGCCCATTTAGTTTTTCTATTTTAACTAGGTTGGGTGAACAACTGTACTCTGTGCTTGTGAATGACAATAGGCTTATGCTCTCCCCTTAACTAGGTGATCAAAGTGCCAGACTTGTCATTCTTTTTGTCAAACTTTTAGGGGGGCCTACCCTTGGATGCATGCTTGTCCAAGTGGGAATGACCCTGAGTGATAACAGGCTAAAGCCAAGCCCTACCAAGCCACTTAAAATAAATTGTGTTTGGGGTGAAAACCTCAAGCAACGAGTGCTGCTATGTTACACCGATGGCCAACCTCCCCCAAAACCCTCATAGGCGTAACCCTTTGAGGCTGGGAGACTCCATAACAGAGAGTAGTACCGCCGCATGTGTAACCACTCGAACGGTTGCCCTATCTAAGAACCAATTGTGTAGTAAGCCAAAAACCCCTATTTGTTGATGCAAAGGGCGGAGCTCTTGAAGTAGCCTCGATTCAAGTGACTCTTAGTAGAGGTAGTAGGGACAATCCTAAGGTTCGGTGTGGGGACGAGCCTAAGGAAACTTGAATCTAGTATGCGTGAGAAGTGAGTGCCGTGGAGGGGAGCTGGTGCTACTAGATTTTGGAGCTACACGCTTTGAGTGGCACAGCTAGAGAATTCAACAAATATTGTCACATCTAGCCTAGGTTGTACTTGTCTTTGAGTCATAATAGTCCAAAAACACAAAAAAACATAAAAAGATAAAAATCATGGAAAAATTCTATGTGTTTGCTATGCTTTTGCCATAATTGAACATCCACATCATCAGAAACACCAAGTTTTTCAAACCAAAACACTAAAAAATCCAGAAAATGATTCAAAATTTCCAAAATTCAGAGAAAAAGAGAAAAAAGCCAGAATTGCGCATTTGCCTCGACTTATTGTGCATTTGCTTCGACTTATTGCACATTTGATTAGGTGGCACATTTAAACCAACACAGAATTGCGCATCCACTCTGACTTATTGTGCATTTGACTCCTATTGTTGCACATTCAAACTATTACGCATTTGAACCAGAGAGCAAAAACCATATCTTCCAAAGAGTAAAATTTGTCATACTTTTCAAAAACCAGTTCAAACCTGTTCTAGTTTTCAAAATTTGATCAAAGATCTTGCAAAGTCAACCACTTCTCCCTTATCTAAACCATAGCTATTTGTCCATCCAAAATCTCACCACTTTCTTCCAAGTTTCCAATAAGGTTAAAGCGAAATTATTCTTGATCAAAATCAAATCTCAAGCAAAAACCTAGTGAGGCTCCCATATCAAGGGCTACTTATCCTTTTAGAACTCCACTAGGGGGTTGTACAAACGCTAGTCAACATCAAGTAATGGATTCCTAACATCCTAGCTTTTGACTATCACTTTTGTATATCCCACTTTGTTTGATACCACCTAGATCTAAGAAGAACCTTGCTAAAACCTTGTTTCATCCTAGCACCTTGTTCAAAATCTTCCAATCTTACCTCATTCCATCTCTTTACTACCTTGCATGGTCTTGACAAGATTACAAAAAAAAAGTAGTTAGAAATGGCAGAGAAAAGTATTTTTGACAGTCACAAAATAACGAAGAACCTTCCATAGACGAGATCCTCCATACGTAGCATGACCCAAAATTTCTACGCCTATTAAAAGGGGTGCTTGCCCAAGACCCATCAAAGTACATTTTACATCTAGCAAGTCTAGGAACCAAACTCCCTAAGGATTATGATGTGGAGGATCTCAAAGAAACTGACGAAGAGAGAATCCCTGAAGGAAGTAGACATGATGAAGTACCCACAGATAAGAGCAAAACAACTATTGACTCCTTGGATGCCCTAAGCCTAGTGAACCAAAAAGTTGAAGCTCTCCAACAACAAATGTTAGACATGAAAACGGGAACATCAACTAAAAACTACACCCTAGAGGATATTTCACCATATCCTTTTGAAGGTCCTTAATCATGATTCCCTTCCCCTCAAGATTTGAAGTGCCTAAATTCGATAAATATCGAGGGAAGGGCGATCCAAGAGATCATATCACAAAGTTCAATGTTGCTTGTCTAGAGGTCGCACATAATGACACTTACCTTATGCGACTATTTCCACAGAGCTTGGGAGGACAAGCCATGGATTGGTTCTCTAGAGTGCCACCTGGTATTAAAACATTCAATGAACTTGTCAACCAATTTGTCACCCACTTCTCATACAATATTGAGCATGACATCTCAATATTGGATCTCTATAACACCAAACAAAAAGGAAGAGAATCTTTCGCTACCTTCTTACAGAGATGGAGACAACTGGCAAGCAAGTGTCCACACCAAATACTAGAGAAATAGATGCTAGAGATGTTTGTCCACAATCTGCAAACGGTCCTAATCTACCAAATCCAAATACAATGTCCCACTTCTTTCATCAAGGTCATTGAGATGGGCCTCATCATAGAAAAAGCCCTAATCATAAAAAGTCAAATCAAGCTCTATAAAGACTCTCCCAATACCAACACCAATAATGACAAACCTAGATTCTGGACGAAAAACAAGAATGTTGTGAACGACGGGGTAGTCGATGCCAAAAATGCGGCACCTAAGCAACCAATTTTCAATCTATCAACACCTCAAAATAACCCCCCGCAAGACAAACCACGAAATACCGAATCTAGGTTTACCAATTTCCGACCTTAGAGAATGTTCACACCTTTGGATGAGTCACTAGAAACTGCCCTATGGAAGCTAATCGCCAACAATCTCATAATGCTTCCCTCAGCACGAGAGTACGAACCAAAGGTCAAACCCCATTGGTGGAACGACAATGATTTTTGCGAATACCACCAAAACAGGGGGCACAAGACAAATGATTGTATTGCACTCAAGCATATAACCCAAGACTTAATAGAGCAAAACAAAATATCTATCAATGGACAATCTCACGGACATACCTCCAACAGTGATCATCGGGCATTCAAGGATCCTCTTCCTAACTACGAGCAGGGAGGACCTTCCAACAAAAATAACAGTGGCTCTAACAACGCAAACTACACAAATGTTAGCTTCGACTATGTTGTTAACCATATCTCAGAGGGTGATTCACACATCAATGTGATCACTATCAACAAGGATCTGGATTGCAACGTTACTACCCATAGTAACAAGGTCACCCTTAGAGGAGCTTCCGTTCCCCTGTCCGGTCAATACAGTATCGTGGACCAACTCCACAAAACACCTACACACATCTCCATGTTGGAACTTCTACGTCTGTCTCCTTCTCATAGGTCTATACTTGACAAAGCCCTAGCAAAAGACTCTGTTCCCACGAACCTAGTTGAAGAGCAATTCCAAACTATGGTTGGCCACATCACATCACCGCACTCCCTATCATTCACTGAGAATGATGATATGTCTATCACTTAACCCCATAACGCCTCCCTTCACATTGAAGCTTTCATACACAAGCACAAGATCAAAAGAGTCCTAATCAATGGAGGGGCTGGTTTGAATATCTGCACATTGAAGCTAATCCTTACATTGGGGTTTTTAGAGAAGGCTATAGATATGAAAAGAAAAATCACCATAAAAGCCTATGATGAGGAAGAAAGAATGTCTAAAGGAATTGTTACCCTACCAATCAGGGTGGGCCCCGTAGTGAAAGATCTTGTATGTCAAGTCCTTGACATGGAGCTAGCATACAACATTCTTCTTGGGCGACCATGGATCCACGCTTTGAAAGTAGTACCTTCTACATTCCATCAATGTATCAAGTTCCCACATGAAGGACAAGAGATCACCATCCAAGGTGATCCTAACCCCTATCAATACTGCAACTCCATTCAACCCAAACCAGAAGTTATGATCCCCACCAACCATGCCTCTGCTTCTTCCTCCTCTCATGTTGACCTAGCTACACTTGCTTCTTCTTCAGGGGCATCTCAACCTAAACTCCAACTAAAATATAATGGCTTGGGCGAATACACGGTATCTTAGTCCCTCTGCTTGGCACAACTGCCTCTATCTCCTCGATCCTATGGGAGACCTATCTTAAAAACACCAACAGTAGAGAAGCCAACCAACGGACCATTTGTGAAATGGGGAAACCTAGAAGATGAAAGTGATGAAAAAGATATCCTATAGTGGCTATACAAGGATGAAGCTAGCTCCTCAATGCAACATGACCATCCCATTATACAAATAGCACAATATGGTCAAGGCTTCCAAATGTTACAGAGAATGGGATATGAAGGACACAGTCCTCTTAGGTCAAGAAAGGATGGCATCACTGAGCCCATCCAACCTCATACCCTAACAGCTCAAGACACTATAGGGATGGGCTACACTGGAGCACCAAGAAACAACAGAACCAACAAGAACAAAGGAAAACAAATAGAGGCATCCTCTAGTAATCTGGTTGAATAAATTCAGAGAATGCAAATGGGGAGCGAAACTGATTTTAACGAGTATGAATGGGACAGCCTCTCTGAGATGTCTTGTGATGAAAAGGATATTGATGTTGTCCACGAGTATGACCCAGCCCATGACAACGAGGGACAAGGTCCAAGGGCTAGGCCATTAGAGTCCGACCCACAGCAGCAATAGTGAAAATCGTGAGGAAGGAATGTTTCCCCCTTGATGGACCCACTAATAGAGAGTACCATCGCAGACTTTGTCCACTCCTTCAATAACTCTGTCCTAACCATCGATGCCATCGAACTAGACCAACCTAATGATCTCTTACCTTTGGTACACCCTGAACTTATCAACTGGGACCTAGAAGGTACCACCCTTGAACTAGACACCTTTGAAAATGATGACACAATCATTAATTACCTTGAGGTTAGAGATCACATACCTGCAGGCGACCATAGAGCTGGCTATGCTATTGAACTCAATGAGAAGGCCTATTTTGGAGAGAGCGCCAAGCCTTTCAGTCATAAAAACATCAAAATGAAAGAATGATCTAATGGTGAAACCCACTCCATGGCAGTGTTAGATCATCAAAATAGTAAAAACAAAGATGTATCCAATGGTGAAAACCTCTCTAAGGCGCCGAAGGATGGAAGGCTTGACCCTCTCCCCAATCTTACACATCAGAAGATATTGTTGATCTTAATCGAACCAGCAGAAGTAATCAATGTCAACACAGGTGATAATATGAGGATGGTCCACATGGCCAAGGCTCTAACAGAACATGAAAAACTAGCATTTACAGATTTCTTCAAAAGAAAATAGATCAACTTTGCATGGACATATGCTGACATGCGAGGGCTAGATCCAAATCTTATCATGCATCATTTATCTCTAGCTCCGGGAGCTAAACTAGTCAAACAAAAACTCAGAAAGATGCATCCGCATGTGGCCCTCATGTTAAAAGAAGAACTAAAGAAGCTGTTAGACGTCAGATTTATAAGGCCTATAGACTATCCTAAATGGGTTTCAAATATAGTACCAGTGGCTAAACTATATGGCAGGGTTAGAATATGCAATGATTTCAGAGACTTGAACAAGGCTTGTCCCAAAGATGATTTCCCCTACCCAACATAGACATGATTGTAGATCTCACGGCAGGACACACTATGCTGTCACTCATGGACGGTTTCTCAGGATATAACCAAATAAAGATTGCACCCGAAGACCAACACAAAACTACCTTCATATGTCCTTGGGGCACTTACTATTGGTGTGTTATGTCGTTTGGTCTGAAAAATGCTAGGGTAACATATCAGAGAGCCATGACAACGATCTTCCATGATATGATGCATGCTATAATGGAAGACTACGTCGATGACATTCTAGCAAAGCCTCTCACGAGAGAAGGGCATCTAGCAGTACTAGACAAGATCTTTAACAGACTGGAACAGTTCAATGTGCGACTAAATCCAAAAAAGTGTGTGTTTGGGGTTACATCAGGAAAATTACTGGGATACATAGTGTTTGCAAATGGTATTGAAGTTGATCCCACTAAGGTGAAGGCAATAATGGAGATGCCACCTCCTAAAAATTTGACTCAATTGAGATCCCTATAGGGCAAACTATAGTCTATTAGACGGTTCATTTCCCAACTAGCAGACAAGTGCCACCCATTCTCTCACCTGCTACACAAAAATGTACCCTTCAAATGGAACGAGTCATGTGAGCAGGCTTTTCAATAGCTAAAGGAATACCTAATGAAGCCACCAGTATTAATGCCACCAATTCAAGGCAGGCCTCTATTGCTATATATCTCAGCTACACCAATAGCTCTGGGAGCTCTCCTTGCTCAATAGAACTATGATGGAAAAGAACAGGCTATCTACTACATTAGTTGAACACTCGTCGAATACGAATTGCAATACACACCAATAGAAAGAGCATGTCTAGCTGTTGTATTTGCCTCACAAAAATGGAGACATTACATGCTGTCACACTCTATTAAACTGGTGGCAAAGATTGACCCATTGAAATACTTACTCAACAAGGCTGCCTTAACAGGTAGATTATCAAAATGGGTCATGCTTCTTAGTGAGTTCGACATAGAATATGTGGATAGAAAAGTGATAAAAGGACAAGTGCTTGCAGATCAACTAGCAGAGGCACCTTTAACGAATGACAACCCCCTGAGCTTTGAATTTCCAGATGAGTTTATCTTCCATGTCAACATAGCAAACTAGAAAATGTACTTTGATGGCTCCTACACTCAACATGGATCAGGGGCAGGTATTGTTGATGATCGTTTTGATGCAATCATAACAATAAGTTAAAATTCACATGAAATGAACTGAAACTATACTTGAAAGATAAGAAGGAATCATTTGAGATTCAACTAATCCCAAGTCTACAATGGTTTGGTTGGTCAAGTTCAGTTGGTCAATGTGAAGCTGTAATGTTCAAGGGGCCTTACGTAGTTTAGGTTTGTTTGGTGGTTTACTGGACTAAGAATATGCAAAAGATCATAGATTTCAACAAGTATTCTGTTCATTTGCATACAAGTGTTACCAGGCTGCAAGTTTTATATGGTTTTCTTGAATTTTTGCAGCTTTCTTCTTTATCTATTTATGAAAACTGTCTACTTATAGCTCTGTTATGCATGCTTCTTCAAATTTGAGACAATTTCCTTTAGATTTCTACGTTTTCAGCTAAATATTTTAGATGGGTTGGGAAAAGTTAGAAAGATCTAATCTATACCTCATTTAATCTACCGAAGGATCTAATTGTCTCTGTTATGCACTATGTAAATACCACAGTAATTTGATCAAATCCACAGTAAAAACCTTAAATGTAAGTTCTGAGCATTTTCACAAACATACATTTAAAATTGCAAGCTCTCAAAGAAAATATTTCAAAACACAAAGAAGAGCAGGAGAACACTCAGAAGATAGATGCACAACTCCAGATTTTATTATATTAGAAACGAATAGTCATACATGATTTACAATGTAGGAATGACTCTTAGTTTCATTGATCATACTACAGAGAACTTACAAGCTTTACAGATACAGTAAGGCAGCCAGACATTCCACGCACACCTTACTGCAGACAAACAGGCGACCTCCTTCTTCTACCTCAAAACTATGCTAAGCTAACTCACTGTGTGCTTCTAAAAGAGAATCCTGTTGTAGCCCCTGTTGTAAAGTTTTACAGTGTAGAGAGGCACCATATAAAGACAATCTGATTGTCCTCACTACAGCAGAAAACCTAACTAAACCCCTGGTTCAAACCCTTGGTTACAGCAATAAATACAGGTGAACCAGCTCTTCAAAATATCTCTGAGCAGTGTCAAATCTGGGCGAAATATTGCCCCTTCTAAGAAGTTCCGGCAGCTCAGCAATAACTCTTGTTTGTCTGTTGTAGTAATACCCTCAGCTGCAACCTTGTTCTTTACTTGAATGGCCTTGACTTTTTCACACTTCATCTTTATCTTCCTGCTCCTGAGATTGGATTTCCTTCCTCCATGAGGTCACTGTGTTGACTTTCCAGCTGCTTCCTCAACTGCAAGCCTACAAGACAAGACAAGCAATAAGTATCACATTTATCACATAAACAGCAGGAAATTAAAATAATCGTTTAAATCCAGGTGACTGTGCAAAATCGTGGAAATCGGGTCCAAAATACTCTTAAAACGCATTCAAAACGCATACAGACTGCTCACAAGCCATCGGGTCAACCATCGCTGACCGAAAAAATGCTACGGGCGCCAAAAAATGCTTTAAAATTCCACCGCTTCATTTCCCGCCCATCGGCGTGTCAAAAAAAATGTATGGCCGATATTCGCTGTTTGGCTGATAGCAAGACTTAAAACTTTCGTCTGCATGATATTTTGGAAATATGATGCTCCCCCTTCCGAAGGTCCAGATGACGTTGTCAAGATGTTTCGCTTCTGTATATTGGGGAAAAGAATGACATCATCATCATATTCATGTCGAAGGAAAATAGGAGGATATGAAATATGATCTTGCTGCTGAGGAAAGGAATATGATGGTGACATCATCGTCATATTCGGGCTTCATTAAAATGCAAAAGATGATGTCATCGTCATGTTTAGTCAAGATCAGGGGATAAATGCAAAATCGGGTCACCTAAGGAGCATGATCAGGTGGTGAATGTAAAATGACCCCTTTGCGGCCAAGGTAACCTTCTCGAAAGATCAGGATGATGATGATCATCAGGATATTTGGGGCGTTTGTCGAACTTAGAATAAGACGTCATCATCATATTCACGAACCAGATCATGTTTTGGAAAATATCCTGCCGAAGGGAAATGTGATGATGATGATCATCAGGATATTTGCTTCTTCGTTTATCAGATCGGGATGATGTCATCATGATATCCGGGGCCTTTGTTAAACTTAGAACATGACGTCATCATCATATTCGCGAACCGGATCATGTTTTGGAAAATATCCTGCCGAAGGGAAATGTGATGATGATGATCATCAGGATATTTGCAAAAGGTCATATTTCTCGGCAGGAGGACTTTATGAAATGTCGGGTAGATAAACAAGATCATGATGATCTTGACAATGTGACAGGATAAAAAATACAATGATCCTCCTCATCGAATATCATGATGAGGTCTCCATCATTTTCCATCTTCGAAGCATGAAGATGAGTTGAGGTCATCATCAAGTTAGCGCTAGGGTGATATTTAAAATATGATCATGCTGTTGAGGAATGGAATATCACCCTCCCTTAAAAGATAGGGTGATCATCATGATCATGCAAAAGGAGATCAGGAGGATATGATGACATCATCATCATCCTAGCGAATATCAGCAAATATGACCCTCTTGTGAAAGATCAGGATGATGACCCTCCGATAGGATTTTGTCATGCGCATGCAAATTATGTAGATGGTGGATTTTCTAAGCAGGGTGATATTTAATATCAGCATGATATTATAATATCAGGTGATGTAAAAATATCATGATGCTCGTTGTTATGAAATATCGGGTTACACTCAAAACATGATGCTCACGATGCGCATAAGGTCATTTGACGGGTAAAGGGCACTATCACCTAAGATTGACGTCCGGATATTTCAACTACATGATTTTATCAGGTGATAGACCAAGATCAGGATGACCTTGACAACATGACTGAGGATATAAAAATATGATGACCTTCTTGCGAATATCAGGTTTGACCAAAAGTTTGACTGTGCATAACTTCCACATATGGACGAATTTTCAAGTGATGTAAAAGGCAAACCTGCCTAGAATTTCAAGCTCTTTCTAAATATGAGGTCACAGAAACAAAATATGAACTTTGACAAACTGACCTCATGATGATGACCTACCTCATCGAATATCATGATGATGATGCACCTGACTCATTTTTTCCAAACCGCCAGAAAACAGACAACACAAGCAGAAGTAAAAAGCAAAGCGACAGCAGGGGTCCCCATTTTGCTAAGGAGCATAATGGGGCGTGTTGTGAACATCACAACAACTAGCAACCAAAACAAAACAATTAAATTCAGAGTGTTCAAGGAAACTAGATGAAATGAACTCATAACTTCCAACTATCTTTTCCTGCAAATTACTATTCAGCTTGAGACTCAAGGTATTCAATAAAGATGCATGAATTTCCATTTTCAGTTTAGTTGTGTGCATGTGATTAATTATCCTCATCTTGAAGATCGGTTGAACAAACCAGTGACTAACATTAGCTTACGTAGGTGAGGATATTCCCTCATAGCCGACCGGATAGAGCCTTGCTGCCAGTGAGCGTCTATAGCCCCGGCAAGGTTATCGTTACAATTCTCCTAAGTAGAGCCCCACTGCCAGCGAGCGTCCATAGCCCCGGTAGAGTTACTTAGATGGCTTAATCTAGATTTTCAGTATAATCTGCTTTATTTATTTATTTATTTATTTTTTTGTTTTCTAATTTTGAAAGATTTCATAAGATATAGCAATTTGTAACTTCATGATGATGCAAGGAGTGGACACTTGCTGAAATTAAGCTGAGAATTGTAATGGTAGCAAGGGTGACCTCTGATTTTTCACCTAATATCTACACTGGTAGGTTCAACAAACCCAAGGATTTTAGGTGTGTCATCGTGAGAAAC
This sequence comes from Cunninghamia lanceolata, assembly GCA_027924645.1. Taxonomy (NCBI): domain Eukaryota; kingdom Viridiplantae; phylum Streptophyta; class Pinopsida; order Cupressales; family Cupressaceae; genus Cunninghamia; species Cunninghamia lanceolata. Next base: position 9,073,228 of record BSBN01000112.1, on the reverse strand, counting down.
CTGCTTCGAATTCTCAATCACATTTATTGAATACGAAACTTCAGAAGATGAACAACTCTCTACATTCATGACAGTGATAGGTTATGTATAAATTGCAAATGATTAACTTGAATACCCTAAATTATATACTATTTTGAATGGTTGCTAGTTTTGCTCCTTAATACTCTACAGTAAAATAAAGATCCCTGTTGAGGAGACAACAAACAAACCAAACAAACAGGCTGTACAAACAACACAACAAAAGAAAAAACTGTACAAACAGAAAGAAAAAAAAGCACAAAAACAAACAGGAGACAAGCTATACAAATAGCCAACCCAAAAGAAAACACACAAGAAGAACTGTACATTACCCACAGCACTTTACATTAAGAAAAAAGCACTGCCCCCCTTTAACCTCAAGCCTGGAAGTAGTGTTTCAAATGCTAGCCATTAACTGGTAACGGCATATTTTCTCCAGTCAAGGTCTTAAGTCTAAAGGTGTTATCTCCTATTATTTCTGAGACTTGTAATGGACCTAGCCATAACTTATCGAATTTTCCATGGTTTCCTTTCTTTTCATGTGCTTTATCCCAGCACAACACTAAGTCTGATATCCTAAATGTTTTGACTCTTGCCCTTTTGTCAAACCACCTCTTAACAACCGCTTGGTGTTTGGCAAACTTCTCGAGGGCTTGACCTCTTTTCTCCTCTAGTTGTAACATTTGCACTATTCTGGCTTCCCTATGGTTATCAAAGCCTAGGTATTCATTGGCAAACTTCCAGGTTGGTATTCTCAGATTAACCAGAAGTATGGGATCAATCCCATAAACTAAGTGATAAGGTGTGCTACCTAAAGCTATTTTAAACTTGGTCCTGTCTACCCATAATGCATATCTTAATAGGGTATTCCACTCTCTAGGACTTTTGGCAATTAACCTCTTGATTATGTCTAATAAAATTTTGTTTGTTGATTCAGCCAGTCCATTACCTTGAGGGTAATAATTTGAAGAAAACCTTAGAATAATCCCATATTCAAATGCCCATTTAGAAAATTTTAAAGAAGAGAAAGCAGGGCCGTTATCACATACCAATGAATAGGGCATTCCAAACCTGGTGATAACATTTTCTTCAAGGAACTTGATAACTACCTCAGTTGTGGAAAATTTACAGCAGGTGGCCTCAGTCCACCTCGTACAATAGTCTGTTACCGTCAATATAAATTTGTGTCCTACAGAAGATGGGGGATTGATGACTCTGATAAAATCCAAGCCCCACTGTGCAAACGGTCTGGACTCGATCACAGGTTGCAGTGGATTGGCTGGATTTTTCCCTTTGTCTGCTGCAGTCTGACAGGTGTGGCAACTTCTGATGTGACTCTTAGTGTCTTTGAACATAGTGGGCCAGTAATAGCCCGCCCTCAGTATTTTGTGTGTTGTAGCTAAATGGGAACCATGACCGGTTCCGTACTTGTCATGTAGTTCTGTCAACACTCTATCAGCTTCAGTTCTGTTTATGCATCTCAGATAAATTCCATCATGGTTCTTCCTGAATAGAAGACCTCCTTGCACCATATAATTCTGTGCCTTAATCTTCAAAGCTCTCCTCTGAGAAGCCTTCATCTTGCTTGGGTACTTTCCAGCTATCAGGAAGGTGTTTAAATCATCGTACCAGCCTGATGCGTCTTGGGAATTCAATACATATTGTTGTTTTATCAGATTTGGATCCATGTTTGCTATTGTCTGCACCAACGCCTGCCCTCTGACCAGCTTTGCGGGAATGATCTCCATGTCAAATTCTTGCAGTGTTGTGATCCATTTGGCTCTTTTTTCTCCAGGCTCGTTTTGTATCAGCAACATTTTTACTGCTGCATCTGGTACTATGGCTTTAATCTGGCTGCGCAGAATATAGTGTCTAAATTTTTTCACAGCCTTCACTAATGCGAATGCCTGTCTTTCGATATCTAGATATCTCAGCTGTGCATCCTTCAGAGGTGCACTCATAAATGCTATGGGCCTCTCTCCATTATTTTCACCTTTCTGTGTCAAGGCAGCCGCGACAGAATGAGAAGATGCAAAGGAGTAGATGTAAAACGGGCTTGTGTAGTCTAGACTTGCCAATATAGGGGCATCAGAAATTGCCTCCTTGATATCTTCAAATGCGGCTTTGGCCACTGGCGTCCATTCCATCTATGCATCTTTCTTCAACATGGCATTCAACGGCTGCACGATCTCTGCAAAACCTGTTATAAACTTCCGAACAAAGTTAATTTTACCAAAAAATGATTTCAACTCTTTCCTACTGTTTGGTATTTGCAAATTTTTTATGGATTCTATTCTATCCGAATCAATTGAAATTCCATTTTCAGAAATGACATGGCCTAACAATTTTCCTTCAGTTACGCCAAATATACATTTCTTAGGATTAAGGGAAATCCCATACCTTTCACATCGCTTGAGTACTTTCCTGAGGTCTTCAGCGTGGGTGGATGCATCCTTGGAATACACAGTTAAATCATCCATATACACAACAATGCACTTACCTGATAATCCACGGAATGCAATGTCCATGGCCCTCTGAAAAGTGGCACCTGCATTGATCAGACCAAAAGGCATTCTTCTATATGCATAATTTCCCCATTTGCAAGTGAAGGTGGTTTTTAGTCTATCTTCTCTATCAATTAAGCCCTGATTATAACCTGAAAAACCATCTAAAAAAGACATCATCTTTGCACCATTTACTGCTTGTAGTACTTCGTCTATTGGGGGCAAAGGATAATTATCCTTTTTAGAAGCCTTGTTTAAATTTCTAAAGTCTACGCACAACCTGATGTCTCCATTTTTCTTCCTCACTGGTACCAAGTTAGCTACCCAGACAGAATGTCTGACTGGGAAAATTATTCCAGCGGACAGTAATTTTTTAACTTCCTCAAAAATTAAAGGCTCTAGAATGGCATTTACAGGCCTCTGTTTCTGCCTAAATGGTTTGACTTCTTTTCTTAAAGGTATTACGTGAGTTATGATGGACTCATCAAATGTTTTCAAGTCTTCATAAGTCCATGCTATGACATGTTTATATTCTTTCAGAATGTCCAGAACCTCTTTTCTGATTTTTTCAAAGCAAGCTTTCCCAATTAGTACACTTTGTGGATTTAGCTCAGTCCCTAAGTTATGTAAATCACACCTACCCCCTTCTATTTTGGGTAAGTCTTTCTGTCTTATTACTCCGTCGAAGTCAAAGATGTGTTCTAATTCAATTACTCCTTTTGGTAAGAAGTTGCTCTTTAAGTTGATCATATCTTCTTCGTCCCATTTTACTTCAGGCCTTTCTTGTTCATCAATGATTTGGGCCTCAAATGCCTCATTACAAGTCAGAAAATTAATAATTTGTTGATCCTCTCCAAATACCTAAAAGTGTGTAACGTTGTCTGGTATACTGGGCACGTTAACTAGCTCAACAGCAAATCGTCTTAATCTTGACAGTGTCAATGGTTCTAATGTACTAGCAGCAACTGCTAACGCATCTGGCCTGTGGTTCAGCTCTCTAGGAATGTGCTCTATGTTAAAAGCATCAAACGAATCCATTAAACCCCATACTCTATGTCTGTAACTAATCATTTTCTTATAATTGCAGGCATATAGTTTCCTCACTTGTCTGACTACTAATTCAGAGTCTGAAAATACTCTAATGGTTTTTACCCCTTTCTTGATGGCCATGACAAGTCCCAAAATTAGGGCCTCATATTCAGCAATATTGTTAGTGTAGGAAAATTGTAATCTATATGCTGCCAAATGTGATTTACCTTGAGGATTTATGAGTTCAATACCCGCACCTGCGCCCTGTTTTGATTTGGACCCATCACATTTTAACGTCCACATGCCATCTTTACTTTTCTAATCTTTTACCTTGGCATACTTTGTCCCTTTTATTGCCTGTGGGGTGTTATCTTGTTTATTCATGGGTTTTTCCGTTTGGTTATCTTGCATATGTGTGTTTTTAGTTTGCAACTTAGAAAGATAACTACCCTTGTCCTCTATTTCTTTTCCTAAATCTGGAATCAAGGCATCTATATTATCCTGAACATATCTCTGTGTCGGATCAGGATTCTCATTTTCCTCTTGTGACTCTACCCTCCCTATGCACCTTTTGTATTCATATTCAATGATGTCTTTGCATATTTCACAATTCTCCTCAGAATGTTGCCTATCATGGACTCTACACCTATTTTTATATAACTTACATTTGACTGGGAGATTGTGTGTAACGCACTCTTCCACCTCTCGTCTAATGGCATGACCAAATTTGTCTATTGCATTATTTTCTTCATCTGAAGAATTCCCATCAGACTCGATGAATAGTGTCGTTCTATTGCTGACACACTTCTTTCTAATGTTTAACATCATAATCTCTTCAATCTGCATCCCATTGTTGGTAATTCTATAGACACCTAGTTCAACAGCAGCATATAATACTTCATTAGTTCGATTATACTCTGTTATCATATGTTTCATTCTGGGCTCTGCCTCTATTCTGATCTGGTTTGGGATGCCTCTCCATGGTAACCACATGTGTGAAAAGTCAGTAGCCATATATCCGTTTAATGTCTTGGACCAATCCCTACTTAGCAACATTCCATAATTTACGGGTATATCCACTACTTGAATGTCAATGATTTGGCTTACCCTAGGGTCTGAAGCTAATTGCACTTGAATGTTCATGAGTTCTCCTATCACGCTAACCTCGGTCTTATCTAATTGTGTGACAACCTTGGCAGATTTGGTGGGAGTCAGCCCGAGAGTTTTACATATTCCTAAGGGCATTACGTTGGCTGAAGCACCAGAATCTACCATGCAATTGTGTATATTCTTCCCACACAACCTAACAGTTAACAAGAAAGGTTGAGTATCCCTCTTATCCGCATGTATTACTACATTAGTATTGGAAGGCTGCTCAACTTTCTTACCTTTCTCCTTAGGTGGTGAATCAGTATTAGGAACAGTTATATCAGCAGATACCTTGTTTGTTATGGATGTATCCAGGGATTTTAAAAAAGCATTTTTGATCCCTGGGGTCTTCAATAATTCATTTAGAGGTATACTGACCTTAATTTTCTTTATTTCCTCTGATAAGTAATTCATTAATCTTGTTGTCTCTATTGCTTCTGTCTTACTTGTTTGATCCTTTTGCACTGTTGTTCCATTATTTGTGTGCTGCTTAGCTTTAAGTATGGCAGGATTGTTGCTAGCATTCTGATCTGGGGGTGTATTGATGTTATTCGGAGGAGTGGAAGTGGTGAAAGGTCCTCCCGGCCTAGGGTTGTTCCTCAAATTGTAGGTGTGGCTTTTATTTGTCTGTTGAAAGGCCTGCACCTCTTCTGTTTCATTTAATATCTCATTTTCAGATTCAAAAGGAAACTGAAAAGCATTTAACACAAAGGCTGATTCAGGATAAAGACTTTCACAACAGTATGGTTCATCCTCTAGCAATTCATCCTCTTTCTCTTCTGCAGTTGCAAAGGTAAACATTTCTAAGACTAATGCTGTGTCATATTCTGAGGGTACTACCTCATTACCCTTAGGAATGAGAAATTCAGAGGTAGGAGGCTGTACATCTATGTTGAAAATACTAGCTGCCAAGTGGAACTGTGGACAGTCGTGCTCAGTATGGGCATTGGTATTGTGAAATCTGCACCAATTTTTGGGTGCTGTACTGGCCATTTGTATGCTAGTCGTTGGTTTTGTACCATGATTATCTGTATTCTCAAAAGGAGAAGCCAGAGTACCGTTGTTGGGCCCAGTGTTCCATGTCTTGGGTGGCCTAGGTTGACTCTAATTTTTGTTATTATTGCCCCAGGTCCTGTTATCTATCACTGGCCCCCTATTTTGCATTGTTTGCCCCTGACTGGGGCCTTGATGCTGATTGTAGTTTTGGTTCTGATTGTACTGCTGATTTTGATTGATACTATAATTCTGATTTTGGCCTTGGTTGTGATTTTGATGTGGATTGTAGTTTTGGTTGCTTCTTCCATAGAGGTTCTCATTTCTTAGCTGTGTCACTTCGGTTGTTAATCTTTTCAAATGTGCAGTAATTTCTTTGATTTCTTCCCTATCCTCTTGTGCTTTTGCCACAGTTACATCCCTAGGAAGTTGGAAGAAAGGCTGACCATTATTTTGATTGTTATTGGAAGTACTAGCCGTGTAAGGAGTTATAGCTTGGATGGGAGTAGGATTATACACAGGTGTGTAAGAAGGAACCGGATTTACTAGTGGAGCATGCTGCACAGGGACTCCATTCCATGGGTGTGCCTGATTCTGCACCCCAAAATTTCCTCCATTGACGAATGGACTATAAGTTGTATGCCTCATTTCTTGGTTCACTGAGGCTGCCTCTTTATAGGCTTTGGATATTGAATCTATGTCAGGTTGTCTTTTGACAAACATGGCGGTTAAAGGATCCAAGGCAGCATAGTACATAGCCAACAAGGGAGCATCATCTATGGTATAAGGGGGTACTAGCCTAGAATAGGCCTTTTGAAATCTGTCATTGAAATTATCAATTAGTTCTCCCTCACCTCGTTTTATAGCAGCCAATTTATGATACAAAGTGCAAGGGTCAATGGGTCCTCTAAATCTTGACAGAAATGCTTCTTCCATAAGTGCCCAGGAAGAAATGTAACCATTGGGTAAGTTTACGTACCAACTAGAGGCCTGCTCATTAAAGGTGTAAGGAAACAATCTACACACAACATCCTCGTGCTCTAACATAGCCCTAAAACATGCTTCCTTAAATATTCTAATATGATCTTCTGGGTCCTGATGCAACTGGTATTTGGGACATATCTTTTCCAAATTTTTTGGCATCTCATGATAATCATTGAAGAGTATGGGAGAATTGACATCGAAATAAGCCATTGCAGGTGTTTGAGCTTGACTTGAACCTGCAGGAATACCCGGATTGATTGGTGGATTAGGATTTACAGGAGGATTGAGACCTCCAGGAGTGCCTGAACCAAGATTTAAAGATCTGAACAGTGATCTATCAGGACTTACAATACTACGGATGTTAAAAGGTGACCCAGGAGGTGTTCCAGATGAACTTCCCACTTGCGATATCTTTGGATTCCAAATTAAAGGGTTTTTACTTCGCCTTGTATCAGGTAGTTGCACAAATATATCTCCTGAACTGGATCTAGACCTAGTCACTCTATTGCTGTCGTTAGCCAGTTTGAAATGAAACCTAACTCAAGAAGGCCCTCCTTCTAGCGCCAGAAAACTGTTGATGATCGTTTTGATGCAATCATAACAATAAGTTAAAATTCACATGAAATGAACTGAAACTATACTTGAAAGATAAGAAGGAATCATTTGAGATTCAACTAATCCCAAGTCTACAATGGTACAGTTGGTCAAGTTCAGTTGGTCAATGTGAAGCTGTAATGTTCAAGGGGCCTTACGTAGTTTAGGTTTGTTTGGTGGTTTACTGGACTAAGAATATGCAAAAGATCATAGATTTCAACACGTATTCTGTTCATTTGCATACAAGTGTTACCGGGCTACAAGTTTTATATGGTTTTCTTGAATTTTTGCAGCTTTCTTCTTTATCTATTTATGAAAACTGTCTACTTATAGCTCTGTTATGCATGCTTCTTCAAATTTGAGACAATTTCCTTTAGATTTCTACGTTTTCAGCTAAATATTTCAGATGGGTTGGGAAAAGTTAGAAAGATCTAATCTATACCTCATTTAATCTACCGAAGGATCTAATTGTCTCTGTTATGCACTATGTAAATACCACAGTAATTTGATCAAATCCACAGTAAAAACCTTAAATGTAAGTTCTAAGCATTTTCACAAACATACATTTAAAATTGCAAGCTCTCAAAGAAAATATTTCAAAACACAAAGAAGAGCAGGAGAACACTCAGAAGATAGATGCACAACTCCAGATTCTAATATGTTAGAAACGAATAGTTATACATGATTTACAATGTAGGAATGACTTTTAGTTTCATTGATCATACTACAGAGAACTTACAAGCTTTACAGATACAGTAAGGCAGCCAGACATTCCACGCACACCTTACTGCAGACAAACAGGCGACCTCCTTCTTCTACCTCAAAACTATGCTAAGCTAACTTACTGTGTGCTTCTAAAAGAGAATCCTGTTGTAGCCCCTGTTGTAAAGTTTTACAGTGTAGAGAGGCACCATATAAAGACAATCTGATTGTCCTCACTACAGCAGAAAACCTAACTAAACCCCTGGTTCAAACCCTTGGTTACAGCAATAAATACAGGTGAACCAGCTCTTCAAAATATCTCTGAGCAGTGTCAAATCTGGGCAAAATATTGCCCCTTGTAAGAAGTTCTGGCAGCTCAGCAATAACTCTTGTTTGTCTGTTGTAGTAATACCCTCAGCTGCAACATTGTTCTTTACTTGAATGGCCTTGACTTTTTTGCACTTCGTCTTTATCTTCCTGCTCCTGAGATTGGATTTCCTTCCTCCATGAGGTCACTGTGTTGACTTTCCAGTTGCTTCCTCAACTGCAAGCCTGCAAGACAAGATAAGCAATAAGTATCACATTTATCACATAAACAGCAGGAAATTAAAATAATCGTTTAAATCCAGGTGACTGTGCAAAATCGTGGAAATCAGGTCCAAAATACTCTTAAAACGCGTTCAAAACGCATACAGACTGCTCACAAGCCATCGGGTCAACCATCGCTGACTGAAAAAATGCTACGGGCGCCAAAAAACGCTTTAAAATTCCACCGCTTCATTTCCCGCCCATCGGCGTGTCAAAAAAAATGTATGGCCGATATTCACTATTTGACTGATAGCAAGACTTAAAACTTTCGTCTGCATGATATTTTGGAAATATGATGCTCCCCCTTCCGAAGGTCCAGATGACGTCATCAGGATGTTTCGCTTCTGTATATTGGGGAAAAGAATGACATCATCATCATATTCATGTCGAAGGAAAATAGGAGGATATGAAATATGATCCTGCTGCTGAGGAAAGGAATATGATGGTAACGTCATCGTCATATTCGGGCTTCATTAAAATGCAAAAGATGACGTCATCATCATGTTTAGTCAAGATCAGGGGATAAATGCAAAATCGGGTCACCTAAGGAGCATGATCAGGTGGTGAATGTAAAATGACCCCTTTGCGGCCAAGGTAACCTTCTCGAAAGATCAGGATGATGATGATCATCAGGATATTTGGGGCTTTTGTCGAACTTAGAATAAGACGTCATCATCATATTCACGAACCAGATCATGTTTTGGAAAATATCCTGCCGAAGGGAAATGTGATGATGATGATCATCAGGATATTTACTTCTTCGTTTATCAGATCGGGATGACATCATCATGATATCCGGGGCCTTTGTTAAACTTAGAACATGACGTCATCATCATATTCGCGAACCGGATCATGTTTTGGAAAATATCCTGCCGAAGGGAAATGTGATGATGATGATCATCAGGGTATTTGCAAAAGGTCATATTTCTCGGCAGGAGGACTTTATGAAATGTCGGGTAGATAAACAAGATCATGATGATCTTGACAACGTGACAGGATAAAAAATACGATGATCCTCCTCATCGAATATCATGATGAGGTCTCCATCATTTTCCATCTTCGAAGCATGAAGATGAGTTGAGGTCATCATCAGGTTAGCGCTAGGGTGATATTTAAAATATGATCATGCTGTTGAGGAATGGAATATCACCCTCCCTTAAAAGATAGGGTGATCATCATGATCATGCAAAAGGAGATCAGGAGGATATGATGACGTCATCATCATCCTAGTGAATATCAGCAAATATGACCCTCTTGTGAAAGATCAGGACGATGACCCTCCGATAGGATTTTGTCATGCGCATGCAAATTATGCAGATGGTGGATTTTCTAAGCAGGGTGATATTTAATATCAGCATGATATTATAATATCAGGTGATGTAAAAATATCATGATGCTCATTGTTATGAAATATCGGGTTACACTCAAAACATGATGCTCACGATGCGCATAAGGTCATTTGACGGGTAAAGGGCACTATCACCTAAGATTGACGTCTGGATATTTCGACTACATGATTTTATCAGGTGATAGACCAAGATCAGGATGACCTTGACAACATGACTGAGGATATAAAAATATGATGACCTTCTTGCGAATATCAGGTTTGACCAAAACTTTAACTGTGCATAACTTCCACATATGGACGAATTTTCAAGTGATGTAAAAGGCAAACCTGCCTAGAATTTCAAGCTCTTTCTAAATATGAGGTCACAGAAACAAAATATGAACTTTGACAAACTGACCTCATGATGATGACCTACCTCATCGAATATCATGATGATGATGCACCTGACTCATTTTTTCCAAACCGCCAGAAAACAGACAACACAAGCAGAAGTAAAAAGCAAAGCGACAGCAGGGGTCCCCATTTTGCTAAGGAGCAATAATGGGGCCTGTTGTGAACATCACAACAGGTATCTTATTAATCACACCTAATGGCGACACTATTCCAAAGTCATACAGATTAATGTTCCCTTGCACTAACAACATAGTAGAATACGAGGCTCTAGTTATCGGTATCAAGCTAGCAGTTGAGTGGAACATCAAGGAACTTCAAGTCTATGGTGACTCACAACTGGTCATCAACCAAGTAAATGGTGACTACCAAACGAAGGATGAGAAACTGATTCCTTACAAATGAATGGTAGATGACTTCAAGGAATATTTCGTCAAGATATCATTCGTACAGATACCAAGGATCAAGAATAAAGCTGCAGACGCAATGGTTACAATCACATCTCTTCTCGACATTCCAGGCAATCAAACACGATATGAGTTCTTAGTAGAGCCAGTCTCTTGTCCTACTTATGACACTCCAAATTCCCATATCATATGCCACATCATAGGAACCAATTCCCCTCTCTATGCTAAAATATTTTCCTATCTGAAAGAGAATACCCTCCCACCTGACCTCTCCCATAACCAGAAAAGAACCTTCATCTGGTAGGCATCCTGGTATGCCATTATCGCTAACACCCTGTATCACTGAGGTCTTGATGGTACTCTCCTTAGGTGTCTAGATAGAGAGGAATATCAAACTACTCTAAGTGAAATACATGATGGAATATGCGGGGCTCACTCTAGTGGCCCTACCCTAGCCATGAAACTCATATGCATGGGATACTATTGGCCAACAATGGAACAAGACTCCTATCAATTTGTAAAGAAATGAAAAAAGTACCAAATCCATGGGAACCTGATACATGCGCCAGCGTAAGAGCTACATCCATTGACAACTCCTTGGCCTTTCTGTCAGTGGGGACTTGACTTAGTGGGCAAGATCCACCCTCCTTTCTCAAGCGGCCATAAATTCATCATCACTGCCATAGAGTACTTCATGAAATGGATTGAAGCCGTACCCTTAGCCAACATTATAGGCAAACAGATTGCCTCATTTATTCTAAACTATATCATTTGTCGTTATGGTGTCCCTTCATCCATTATCATGGATAATGGATGACCCTTCAAAAATCAAGATGTTAGGGAACTATGAGAGAAATTCCATATCTAGCACCACTTCTCAACTCCTTATTACCCACAAGGTAATGGCCAAGCTGAGGCATCAAATAAAACCATTCTAAAAATCCTAAAGAAAACTGTCAATGATGCTGGCCGTGACTGGCATGTCCAACTAAATCCCGCACTGTGGGCCTACCGCACACCCACAGGTGCAACATCATACTCCCTAGTCTATGGATCTAAAGCTATCTTGCCCATTGAAGTCAAGATCCCATCCTTGCGAGTTTCACTAAAAGGCCTCATATCAGACAAAGAGTACAGAGTGACCAGACTCCAAGAGTAAGAGCTGCTCGAAGAGCAAAGGTAACAAGCCTTTAACCACCTGAAAGCATATTAGCAATGCATGTCCAGAAGCTACAATCATAGAGTAAAACCCTGGGTCTTCCAAGTTGGTGACCTAGTCCTAAGAGAAAATCCCAGAAACCAGCAAGACAGAGAAAAGAAAGGAAAGTTTGAACTTAACTGGCTGGGTCCCTATGTCATCATCATAGCCTATGGATTGGGGGCATATCAATTGGCTACATCTAAAGGTGAACTGTTCGATGATCCTATCAATAGCATGCACCTTCGCAAGTTCTATACCTTAAAATCCCAATGTAAGGGAGTCCTGAAAAAATTGAAAAAGTATCGAAAAAGTGATAAAAAATAGAACAAAAAAAAAGAAGAGAAAATAACAAAAAAAATTATCCTAAGGTGAAAACTTGGCAAATAGGCACCTACGATAGGTACCATGGTGAAAACCTGGCAAACAGGCATCATGTGTACTTTTAGCTTCTCGTGCAAATAAAAGCAAGTGGTGAAAACCTGGTAAACAGGCGCTATCTACGACAAACCACTTCCTCCATCCGTTCTGACTTCATGTCTCTTGTGTCCATCATATCATTCATCTTGAACCATTCCTTTGAACTGTTGTCGAACTACGTCGCCTCTAAGTTATCACGTAGGCAAGGCCATTCTCAATGCACCCCTGAGGCTACGCTTCACTTCACTTCGCTCCTCTTCTCTCCACTCCACTGTCCCGTTGGTCCCATATCTAGTCCTTCTGTCAATCTGAGTCCTTTGCCATCACCTAGGTCTTAGGTCTACTAGGGTTTACCTCAAACTACGTTGCCTCTGCGTCATTACGTAGGCAAGGCCATTTAGCAATGAGCCTCCGAGGCACTAGGTTAGTCCCTTAAGGTCCGTCTCTCCATGATTGTCTGTCATCTCACTCACAATAAGTTGATCCTTGTCTAAACTAGGGGCAACTCCTTGACCTAGTTGCGGATTTGGATTCTTGAATGCCATTGTTCCTAGAGGATACCAATAAGGATTGTGATACCTTTCACTAGACAAGCAAGAGCAGCAAAACAAGCTACCCAACACAACAAAAGTCCTTGACTCAAAACATCAACCTATCCTAAGCAAAGCGCAGCACCATACCAAAGGTACTAAGACTGATTCTGTATCAATTATGGCAAAAGACACATCTAATGCAAATAAGTTTTTTCAATAGGTTAATTTACAAGGTCTTGACTTTTTGTCATTATGTCTTCCTATGCTACTCAAGGATGCCAAAAGCTAGAGATTCTATGATGGGGGGCATAATTGTTTTCTTTGTCTGCTGCTTGTGGATTAAACCTTAGTAATGTGACAACTTTCATCTAATGACATGATCAGCAAAAGATCATCGAGGACTCCGAGGTCTAAACATGAAAAGGGGTAATCCTTGTCTATTGAAATGCAAGAAGTACTCAGGTCATCTATCTTCAAGTTTGACTAGATGTTTGTATCAACTTGCTATATCAACATCCAGGTAAGTGATACTTAGGTCATCTCGGTCTAATTATACCTAGATGCTTGTATCTTCTTACCACATTTCAAAAAGTGAAAAATACCAAAAAGTGCCCGATGATGAAAGCAAAAAACCTTGCAAAGATGACAAAATCCACACCCGTATACATCCCATATCCAGCAAATCCATATCATCCATGCAATAAATACATCCTATAGTATATCAAATGAAAGTCAGTATTTCTTCATCTCTTCTTCCTTCTATATCATCACCTGTGTCGATTGAGTACATTTGGACATATCAAAAACATAACATAGATTGCATATCACATCACATGAGATAGTCATTTACATAATTAGATCAATTTCCATACATTTTTTTAGGCCATCCACATGCATGTGCATCCATATATCATATCCAAAGAAAATAAAAAACATAGGTCACATACATGTAGAACTGCATAAATCATATCCATCCACATTGCCCTTTGCATAAATCAAAATCATTCATCTAGTAGGCATCAAATATAACACATCACAAGATAAGCTGCATCCATAGCATATAAACATCAAAGCATCACATATATAGCCCATGCATATAGATCAAGAAACAACAGCATCATCACATAAACATCAAACACATGTCCAAATGTATAATATATCACAATCTCTATCCACTCTCAGAGTCATGTCATAAATTTATACAACAAATGGTGATACATGTCTCAGAATAAAAGTACATATATCGGCTATCTCAGCCCTCTATCACAAATGTGCTATGATACAATCAAAACTGGTACAAATATCTAGGTCTGTCTAACCTTGCTGTCGGGGAACACTGCTCCCTGCACTGGCCTCTCCTCTACCTCCCCCTGACTGCCGGGGACCCCTCACTGAGCCTACAAACCAAGAACCACTTGCCCGCTGGAATGCCCCTGACTGGCTCCTAAAGCTAGGGGCACAATGCTCCACTGACACAGCTCCATGATATAAACCTCTATAGTACTGAGCCTGTGCCTGAGCTCTAGTAAGCTCACCCTGCACCTGGACCACTTGTGCTTGTGCCTGCTACACCTGTGAAACCAAAAAACTAGAAGTCCCATCTGTGCCCATGGCCATCACGGATGCATCTCTCTGTCCTCATAGCCCGCATGCTAGCTAAGGTTGCATCTCTCTCCCTCAACAACTCTAATATCTGAGTCACATCTGACTCTCTCTGGGACTCTGTAGCTCTCAGACAAGCTCTCAATTGCCTAATCTGGGTCTGTAGCGAGACCAGAACCTACTAATGCACATCAGGCTGTGGAACCTGCTCTGCCTGTGCCACCTACTGCGCTGGCACCTGTCCATGTATCGGTTGTGCCACCTGCTGCGGCAACGACATATGTCTCTATGCTACCTCAGGCTAAACTAGCCCCTAGACCTATGCCTGTCCAACTGCCTGTTGGCCCACGAGCCCCTCTCTGACCCTCTGCCTCTGTCTCTGTCTCCCATCATCTCCCTGATCTCTCCTCCTCCTCTGTCCTCCCCTCCCCCTGCCAGCTGCACCCACACCGGCTGCATCCTCCTTGTCAATACGTGGAGCCAACACTCTTTGTCATGAGTACCTCGGGAATGGGTGCACCGCGAACCACTCCTCATAGTCTGGCATCATGCTAGCATCTACTGTCTCTCCTCATCGGCCAGGCTGCATAGGGAATCTGCTGGAAATTGACCAATGCCTCCTCATAAGATACCATAGGACCCCACCTGTACCTCTCTATGTGGGTCCTGGCAAAACGTGCCTCGTCTTGCGGTCTACCCTATACATGGCCAAACTATCTCTACACTCAGCTGACAATCTATCACTCCAAGATGTACCGAGTCCTACCAATAAGCCATCTCATCTAAAAGCAATAAGGTAGCTCATCTACCTCGTCGTCTTATACCTCGCAGTCAATGTATGGCTGCCAGACAACTGCAACTAGCCCATCAAAGGCATGCCTCCAGTACTCAAGCCTCCCCAGCCTGTGCTAGGAAATCACACCTGCATAACCGTAACTATAGGGCTCACCCCTCTACCTATGAAAAATGCACATTGGCCATGTGATAGCAATGTGCTCCCACAACCACATCTGTAAGAGAGACGAACCTGCTGCTAAACCAGAGCCTCGGTGATACACTGCCTGATGCATGTCTCTGTATAGGTGTGCAAGCACGCACACACCCCAAGCATACCAGGTCAGGTCCCATCTGTAACCATACTCTCCAACACCCATCCCCAGCCAATGGGGAAGCCGTGCACTCTCCTATCGGGGCATACTACGCCACCGATCAGTCCAGCCACTATACCCAAGAAGTAGTCATAATAGTCATGCATGACCTACCACGAGATCTCCTCCCCCGCCAACTTGGGATCATCAAACACACGTCTGCACTCCTCCAGCCCAGCGTCATGCTGTGACTCGTACTCAACCAACTCTCCTTGAATAGGGAGGTGCAAAATCTGATAGACATCCTCCAGAGTAATGGCCATCTCTCCCGTCGGAAGATGGAAGGTCACATCCTCACTGTGGAATTGCTCCATGGCCGCAATCACCATTGCCTGGTTCATGCGAACCTCAGGCATGAAGAGCACATGATACAAACCCATAGCACCTAGAGCCTCCCTTTCCATCTTGGTCAGCATATATTGCTGCAACAATGGCAACAGAAACTTCTCATGCGATGTAAGAACGTCCCGAATGTCCTCTTGCAACCAAGCAACGCATACTGTCAGTGAAATCCATATCCATATCAGACCTACTCAAAGCAATCAAGCTATCCTATCATTGGCTTAACATATCAAATTAATCAAAACAACATATCATCTCTTGACTAGATCCCCGGTAATCTTAGAGATCGCTAATCAATTGACGCATCGATCAAGATGCCAATTGGGTTAATTTCATTAAGACAACTAATTTTTTTAAAGTGCAAATGTACCGTTTCATACCAAATGCACAATTGCCTGGCAAATGTGCCAGTTCTTACATCAAATTGCAACCCTAGCATATGTGCCAATTCACAACACATATACGCAATTTCTAGACATATGTGCCAATGCATAGATCAAATGCGCAACCCTAGCATATGCGCTAATTCACAACACATATGTGCAATTTCCAGACATATGCGCAAATTCATAGCTCAAAAGCACAAAATATCAAAGACGCACATTCATGACTCAGATGCGCAAACTGAACACATGCGCCACTTCGCAGTGTAAATGCACAATCTCGTGACAAATGCACCATTTTGCAGTGCATATGCGCAAAAAGGGTGTTCTTGCGGATCTGTCCTAGTTGAGTTCCCTAGCCATTAATACGCATAAAAATTGACTTTTGTCAAGTTTTAAAGAAACACATACTGGGGGTCCTGCCTTTGCTGGCCGATCGAATTGTCAAATTCTCTCAAACCGATGCTCCTCACACGGAATATCCAACTCTCTGGCTACCATGCTCTCCTAAACTCTCTAAAGGACAAATCAACTATGGACAAGTGTACAAATGAATAGAATATGTGGACCCAGCTCCTATATATAGAAAATGACCCATACCTGACTGCATGACATCTGTGGCTGCTTCCCATGACATTTTCTCTGACTCATACCTTATTTTTCTCCATCCTAACCCATCTTTCACCTTCTTCTTCGTCAGATTGTCCATCTCACACCCTCCTGTCTTCTCCTTGTCCAATCTCCCAAGGGGGCATCCTATCATTAAACTTATACCAAGGGCAAACTGGGGCATGTGTCACTATCAAAAATTCTTATTCTTTGAAACAACGTGATAAAACACATTGCTTTAAAGAGGGGCAAAATGTATACACCTAAAATTGACATGACTCTACCTAAATAAATATTGTAAATATTTATTTCATCCTTAGTATTCTTCTATCATTAAATAAATAAATTCATTTATTTATTTAATCCACTTCCTCTCATTTAATTAAATAAACACATTTATTTAATTAATTAAAAATCACCTACATCATCCTCATTCTTCTAAAAATAATTAAATAATTTTAATTATTTAATTAAAATCTTTTATTCTTCCAAATTTAAATAAAATGCAAATTTTATTTAAATAAAATCAAAAAATCCTCACAAAATAAAATATATTTTTATATTTTATTTATTCTTCTCACTTATCTGCAAAAATAAATAAATAAATTCTTTTTTTTTTTATTTATGCTTTCTTCTATTTCAAAAATCATTCTTATCTTCCTAAAAATAACTTTTCTCTTGTCACAAAAGCAAAACTCTAAGTTACAAAAGCAAAATCAGTTTTAAAGCTTTCTTTAAAGCAAATCTTTTCTTAAATTAAAAAAATAATTCTAATTTAAAAGAAAATCAAATCTCATCCTCATCAAGAGAGGAGTTAACTCAACATGACTACTTTTGGAGTGACATGTGTCCTTCTTCTATTGGATGCATGTTCCTCAACAAGCTTCATCTGTCGATCTTTCCTTTTCTTCTCAACCATTGATCTTCCATCACCTTCTTCTATAAATACAACATTCTTCACTTCATTTCATATCGGGAGTTTGTGTAAACTTATGCTGTAGGAATCTAAGCGCGCCTTTGGCACCCCTATTCCATTTAGCACTTCATAGCTTTCTCCATTTCTATATTTGAAGCTCATCTTCAAACACCAAAGTATCCTAGCCATTCTTTATTTGTCATCTTCAAACAAGCAAGCAAGCAATAGCTTCTAAGGGCTTCACAATCAAGATCAAAGGAAGATAGGCGAACTACATAAGGTAAAAAGGTAAAAGGTAAAAGGTGAAAGTATTGTTTGTTCGTTGTTTTTATCTCTTTTATCTTTATTATTCTGTAGATGTTTGGGTTTCATTTTCATTAATTTGAATAACTAGATTTCCCCCTCACAGTAATATTTTTATCATCTCTCATCTTCAGATTTTCAAATTTCCCTTTCAGACTCTGTAACCGTGCACATTTAATATACTTGTCTCCTTCATGCAAAAGTTTCATTTTTTGCCAAATCTCAAAAGCAGTTGGTAGGTCAATAACATTTGAGAGCTCTGAATTAGATAATGCACTTAGAAGAGCCTCTATAGTCCGCAGATTATTTTCAGCATCTGTGATTTCATTTTGGGTTTTTGGACCACCCTGTGGAGGTACATACTATGTTGTAGCCATGGTCCAGTACGCCATTCCCATACATTGCAAGTGACATTTCATGCGACCTTTCCAGAGATTAAAATTGGTTCCATCAAACTTCAGACTATCCTTCTTGTAAGACGACATCCTAGATCTCCTCAAGCGGTTAAGCTTCTTTTAGAGGAACTTGGCTTTCATACCAATTGTTAGACTTAGGGCACACAACTGAGAGGGGGGGTGAATCAGTTGTGCAAAAAATTTCTTCCAATTAAACACTTAACTCCACTTTGCAATTCAACAATATAATAATAAATCAATCATGGAAATACAATGCAACAAATTAAGAGCAAAAACACATCAACACATGAGACACCAAGATTTTGACATGGAAAACCTGGTTAAGGGAAAAACCACAGGGTGATTAACCCAAGATTGTATTCTTTGTTAGAAGAATAGAAAGAACAAAATGGCACATGCCAATTATGGCTCACTGCCCGAGCACACTACTCACAAGAGGCTCACTGTCTACAAGAGACACACTATCTACAAAGAAATAAGTATCACCTACTTGAACTAGAAAATAGCATCTTCACCATGCTTGAATCAATTCCATTTAAGCCCAATACTTCTACTCTGCCTTTCACTCTCCTCCTCACTACCACACTCTCATCTCAACAAGGACACCTTTGAAATGACTTTGTAATCCCTTATTTACATAAGACATCAACTTAGGAATGATCATCTAAGTTGGCAAACATCAACAAGAACATCTGCAGGATGTGTAACTCATCTGATTGGCCAATCTCAAGAAGAACACCATCATCCGAAAGTTATTCCTCAATTGCGAGCTCTAACTCCAATGTGGACCATCAACATGAACTAGACATGATCCAAAGACCTCCACAAGCTTCCCTAAATTACCAAGATCATTCGCACTTCATCTGCATACTGAAATCCTTCTCTCCTTCATTCAGACCCTCAAGAACACAGTCTGTCACCACTGTCACAAAGGAATAGATTCTTGCAGACCTTCAAAACATGAACCAATTGAGTTGACACTCCACAAATAATTCCTCAACACTCCCTCAAATCCGCAGAATAGGACAATGCTATTCCGGATCTCACTGGACCTGTCTGTATCACTCTGTCATCTCTGAACACCTACCGGAACTGGTTATACTTGAGCCGCCACACCTTCTTCAGATCTTCATGCGGACCTCTGAAATCTCTATTGGACCACCTTAAGACACATATCTACAAACCCTTTAATCCGCATCCTTTGATCCTCATCCTATCTTAGACTTTTGCCTTATTGTCATCACTGTTCTTCACTATTCCTGATTGAGACTAATTTTCTTGATATCCTCAGCTCACAGCTCATCCAATCCTTATAATTAATGCAACAGGAGTATGTTGACATCAATGACAGCACCAGTTAGGCCCATACTTGCAACAGAAATGGCTATCAACATGATAATAAGGATCAGGGAGAATGTTTTGGATGACAATGATAAGTGTAAAGAATATGAACCATCGGCGAAGAAATCCTTTGAGATAACATTCGAAACCATTACAATTAAACTCAATAGAATTGTTTGAGAAAAGCCTACAAGCAGAGATTTGAAGTGGAAGACAGAGGAATCAAGATCCTTAAAAAACAAAGTGCATGTTGGTTAGAATGCATGTATACCAGATACAAAGGTGAACGGTCGAAGGTTTTGTATATTTATTTGTATGTATGCAAGATACAAATAGTGAGAAGATACAAATGTATAAAACATACAAGATGATACACAAAGCTATATGCATGTCGCAAAACTGAAAAGATTATGAAATGATGTTTCATTGTTGTATGTTTCGTACATTATATGTATGTTTCAAGTTATACATTTCAATATACATACAATGTGGAACTCAAGAAAGGTTGAAATTTGGTTAAAATGATGCATCATGACTTAAAGTATATTAGAAGATGCATTGCACTTTATATACATCATGGAGCCAAAAAGTAAGTAAACTGTGGTTTATAAAAATGATAAGTCCGAAGAAGTGATACAAAGGAGTTTGTATGTATTCGGCTTTGTATATAAAAATTGGATACAAGTATTGTTGCATTTCGGAAGATACAATAAAAAAAGTGATGTGGGCTCCACCGTTTGCATATCGAGCTTGTATAAATAACAATGTATATCTTCAATATACAAGCTGATATACAAGTTAAAAGGATGCCAATAAGAGATACAAACCAAATGCAAATAGAAAGTTAAATACTAAAAAGTCTTTTATGTTCGGGGTGCTTGTATGTTTATAATATACATACCCGATATACAAAGGAATAAAAAGCATCGATGTGGATAAAAGGTAAAGAGAAGGTTTGTATAAGATGATTTGTATGTGCGGTTATACAAGACAACATACAAACGGAAATATACAAAGAAAATATACAAGAGAATAATATACAAAACCTGACATAATTGGAGATTTGAACATTATATACATCGTGTGGGGTCTGAGTTTGTATGGGAGAAATGTATGTATCCAATATGCAAAAAGATGTACAAAAGATGATACAATTCCAGACCCGATTAGAAAGTCAAATTTTGATAACTTTGTGTGAAGTCCGTGCTTGTATATCATAATGCACTGTATCTGATATACAAAAGGAGAGATGTAGTTGTGGATTGTATGTATATAAGATACATACAATGGCAGATCCGAAGATAATTCCAATTCGTTTCATAAATCCAATGAAGTTTGTGATTGTATAAAAAGTGTATGCATACGTGATATACATAAAGGGTGATACAAATGCATATTCAAAGGTGATTTCAATTCATTTCATAAACCTGGTCGTGCCCGCTCTTGTGTACAGAAGAAATTGTATCCAGTATACAAAAGATATGTATGCAAAAGGACGATGCAGGAAAATATACAAGGACGGATCTGAATGTTGGCAAGAGACATTGTGTGGCTTCATTGGTGTTGTCATTGATGGTAACAAAGACCACTTCACACATCTGCAGGGCATGGTGTATCTTTGCCGAAAGTTAGATTGAAGAATACTTTGGTCTGGTAAGCAAGAACAGAGCATGCAGTAAGGTCTGACAATCAGGTCCAGATCTCTTAGAGGAAGTATCTTTGTAAAGTACGGACTTGGGGAAGTTAAGAGGAATACCTTGACTAATAGATTCTAGGGATTGAGCCTCCAGTGATGAAAGAGTGAAGAGATATGAGCATCTAAGTATTGGGGTCTGGTTTGGCAGAGTAGACAGAGGAAGAACTGATCGACAAAACATCAGAATTACTCCGGATGAGATATTGATGGTGATCAAGGTTCTTAAGGTATGATACATGATTGGCTGATATGTTAGATGACTTCTATAAGTATCTCCTTGATTCGCATCATTTGGTAAGCAAGGATTCTGCCGACAGACTAGAGTTTAGGAAAATATTGACTATTCTGAATGCCAACTAGAAAGAGGATGAAATCCTTTTTGCGGATATATATACCAGATGGATTTAGATGTGAAGGCATAGTAGTGTGTTGTTGAGTGTGAAGAAAAGTAGAGGAGCAGAATAACAGTAGTAATACAAGTCCAGTATGTGACATGACAGCAGCATCAAGAAGAGGAAGAATGAAGTGCAGTAGATCAGTTTATTGAGCCTAACCAGAACTGAACCTCAGCATATGTGGATGCTTCTCTTCAGTTCAAGTATCTAGTTTCCTTGTATAAACTATTGTAGGCAGTGAGCCTCTTGTGAGCAGTGTGCTCGGGTAGTGAGCCCTAATTGGCAAGTGCCATTTTGTACTATCTTATTCTTCTAACAGAGAATACAATCTTGGGTTAATCACCCCGTGGTTTTTCCCTTAACAAGGTTTTCCACATCAAAATCATTGTGTCATATGTATTTATGTTATTTCCATTTCATGGTTATGTTTGCTTATTTGATTTGATGCTGCATTAATTGTTAAGAAAGTTTAGAAAGCTGAAAAAATTAAGATAACTGATTCACCCCCCCT
Organism: Cunninghamia lanceolata; assembly: GCA_027924645.1. NCBI lineage: Eukaryota > Viridiplantae > Streptophyta > Pinopsida > Cupressales > Cupressaceae > Cunninghamia > Cunninghamia lanceolata. The sequence goes on along the minus strand of BSBN01000112.1, from coordinate 9,050,709 downwards.
CTCAATTATCAACAATTGGTATAAGAGCCAAGTTCCTCCAAACAGAGCCTAACAACTTGAGGAAGATCTAGAAATTCAAATGGATATGTATGGTATGAGGGAACAACTTCAGTCTACCCTAGATGATCTTGAACAATCTAATTCTAAACTCAATGAATTGAAGGAAAGACTTAAACAGGCTGATGAATTCATAAATGAATTAAAAGGGAAACTGAGTATCTCTATGAAAAAGAGAAAGGACCTACTTCAGCAGTTAGCAAGTCAAGGTGAAACCAATGATACAAATGAAGACCTAAAAGAGAAAACCAAGCTATGTGAAAAGTTTATCAAAAGAGGTCATTATAGTAAGACATGAAATGGAATCAGGAGTTATAAAGTTCACCCAAGAAATTAAAGAAAAAAGAAAAACTGAAGATGATCTAAGACAATCTCTCAAGGAGAAATCAGAAGACTGCCACAAGATGGATAGAATAATCAGACATATTAAATCTGATCTTGAAGATGCTAGAGATAATGAAGAAAAACTTGAGGATCAAATTGACACTCTTAAAAAGGATCCTCAAACAGCAAATGAATACAAAGAGAAATTCAAGATAAGTTCTGCTCAACTTGAAGTTCTTCTTGAAGGCCAAAAAAAGGTAGATGACAAGCATGGCTTGGGATATGAGAAAGGTGAAAGCTCCGGATCTGGTCAGAAGAATTTTGAATCAGGAAATCCAAGGAATAGGCCTAGAAGACCTCCAGTAAGGCAACCTAATGCTCAAATATATCCATCCTTCAATGGATACTGCCACAACTGCAATAAATTTGGTCATAAAGCTAATCAGTGCAGAAAGAGAATAAATCAGACTAATACATCCTTCTCTGGATAGTGTTTCAACTGCAAAAGGTATGGTCACAAATCTAATGCAGAAATATGCAAATGAACAATTCATTCAATGGTAGATGCTTTGCATGCAATAGAATGGGACATATGGCTAATCAATGCAGATCAAGAGGATATCATTCAAATATGCAAAGAAATGCTATTTTCCACAATTGCAATAGATCCAGTCATATTGCCAAATTTTGTAGAAGCAAGAATCAAGACAAAACGGGTCCGGTGCATCATAATCAGAATCAAGACAAAGGAAAAGGAAAAGTGAATGCAGATGAAGTTAAAAGTGAGATGAACAAGATTTGGGTGAAGAGAAGTATAGAGAATGTAGGGGATGGATCCACACTAGAATTTGGTGTTGATATTCCTTCCGAAAATTAAAGAGTGAGCTCTGGCTTAGGGGGAGACACAAGGAAAAGTATTTTCCCCCAGCTAATTAATTGGTGCCGAAATTGGCACAAGGAAAGTTGCGGATTAAAGGGTTCACAAAGGAACATCCAAATAATCTTTGGTAAAGAGATGAAAGATCCGCAAGAAGTTTTGAACAAGTTAATCTTCCAAATTTGATCCAGTTAAATAGTCATTCAGTAAAAATAGGATTTTCACAGTTAGATCTGGCATGATTCGAATTTGAGGTATCTTGATCTGAGGCTAAATGGAATGATTGTAAAAGGTAGATAGATTTCTAATATCCACCGAGAGTAACTTCAAGTGCATCTTAGTGATCCGAAAAAATCTCTCAGGACAAGGAGAACAGAGCAACTAGAATAACTTAAGATATGCATTTATTGCAAACAAAATTAGGGTTTGCAGAGAGATAAAAGGGTTCCTATATTCATCATTTGTACATTTGCACTCAAGAAAAGGAGAAAAGGAGCTCTGTAAACAAACTGTCTTAGGCCTCTCGAAGATAAACCGTAGAAGTCATTTCTTCCAGCAATCTAATTTAGCTCATTCCGTGAAACCTAGAAGCGCAAAAGGTATTTTCTGTTCTTGAATATCTTTCTGTAAATCTTCTTGGAAATGGCTATTTTGAATGTTGTGAAGATTTCTAATAGGCTGCGCCCTAAATTCAAGAAGTATCCATACAAATCTCTAGAAGTGGATCCCTCAGGTGTGTTTTCTAGCATTCTGCATGGGGTTTTGCATGTAGAAGATGTTAGGGTTTACATTCACGCAAACATTGAAGATTTTGGTGAATCCAAGCTGATGGACATCTACCACAAGGAACTGATAGATGAATCTTTTGAACTAAAACCTTAGTATAAGGCCATCCGGGATAAACATTTCGGTCAGTACATCATTTCCCCTATTTTGAAGAAGATGAGTGGGTCCAGTATGTGTTGAGCAGAGTGCATGATAACTTCTTATGGTTGAATAGACCATTCAAGATCACCAAGGATGCAATTAAGGTAGTAACTAGTTTACACTCTTTCAAAGGGTTACCTGTTCTCAAATCTGTCAAAAACCAAACTGTGAGTGAGGTCACTGGATCAAAATTTGATAAGAGAGCAATGACCATAGAAGATATCACTAATCTGGATATCAAGTTTGCATCTATGATAATTGGCTATAAGATATATCACTCTACTAGGGAGAATTCAATATCTGGAACTACCGCGTATACTACTTGTGAAATGTTGAGAAAGAATATAGATTATGATCTCTGTGATCTCCTTCTAAGCCAACTAATGGAAAACTTACAGAAGATCAAGAAGGACAAAAAGAACTCTTTTAAGTATGGTGGACTGGTATTGTGTTTGTTTTTCTACTTTATGAATGAGCTGCCTAGATCTAGTGGTTAGGTATGGCAGAATGACAGACCTGTTGCAATTCAAATCAAAGATTGCTTGCATGGGCTTGGGGATGCTAAGGCAAGAAATATAGCTCTATGGGGTTACTTCAAGAACTTTCAAAATATGATGCAAACCAGAGAAAGAATTCCCCAATTATTGGTTGAGAAGTACAAAGATACAGTGTGTTTCATGGTAGACATTGATCAATGCCTAATGGAGGCAGTGGAGCCAAGGACAATCTGGATCATGCCAATGGGGTATGAAGTAGATGAGAAAATTGTAGAACTACATATCCAACATCTACTGAGCCAGCCCAAAGACCCTAAGGCAGAAAGGTTTGGAACCTACCAAGAGCTAAGTGTAAAAGTTCATGTGGAACTTAGACAGCCTAAAATCAAGAGGAAAGTAAGGAGGGAAGTAGAAGATCTTGCCAAGAGGCATGGAATTTCAAAGGAGGTACTTGATACAAATAGAGAAAGATGGAAAAGGCAGAGAGAGAAAAAGAAAAAGCAGAGAAAGAAGGTGCTCCGGTGGAAGTCCCCTCCCGGACCAGATCCTCTAAGACCTCTGCACCTGCAACTGCTAAAAGCTCAAAGGCATCTAAACTGGAAGCAAAATCATCTAGTAAAGTAGAGAAAAGAACTAAAACAAAGGCCACAAGGTCTTACATCAGTTAGAAGGATGATGAAGAAACTGAGTCAGATGAGGAGGTAAAGAAAATGAAAAAGAAGAAAGGATCTGGTGAATCCTCTACAGGCCAAGATAAGGAAGAGATGGCATAAGAATTTGTTGAAAGGCCCACTCTGTCCATTGATGATGTTGTCAAAGCAGTTACTATGGATGGGAACCTGCAACCAATAACAAAATTCTATGATGCATATAATGATGCAGATAGAAAGATATTGGAGGAAGCCACAGTGAAGTACTTGAACATATACAATAAGGCTTTTATTGAAATCATATCTCTCATTCCCAAAAGCCTAGAGAAGGAATTAGAGACAAGAAAGAATAATGCTATGGAAAAGGATCTTGAGATCCAAGAACAAATAGCCATTCAGCTCTTTCCTTCAATCACTCCGAAGAAAATGAATATGATCTTCAAAAATTGCAAGGATGAGTTCTGGAGCAAAGCTAGAATGAATCAGCTTATGCTTGGCGAAATTGACAAAATAGAAAAAGAGACAGAAGAGATCCTCTGGAATGCATACAAAATATTCAACATTCCCATTGTAGAAGACTTAGATGATGAAGCCTCTACCATGGATGACAAAGAAGAATCCACTAAGACAGTAGCAGAAGAGGCAAAGGAGACTAGTGAAGAAAAAGCTAAGGACTTAGATTCCTCTGTTTCAGAAGAGGAAGTCCAAGGAAAAGTAAATCCAGATTCTCCAGCAGTCTCTGGATCTAAAGGAGAAGAAAGAATAGAGGAGAAAGAAGAACAAGTGAAGGGAAGAGAAGAAGGTCAAGCTGAGAAGAACACAAGTGACAGTGCAAAAGGAAAGAAAACTCTATCTCTAGCAAGAGACTCTGCAGAAACTGTCAAGGATTTCTTGACTAAAGAAATGATGGAGATTGATGAACCGGAGTTACTTCAAGGACCATTTAACTTTGATTCTCTCTCTCCGGTTCAAACAATGAAGATAGCATCCTTTGCCCAAGCAAAGGCTAAAGAGAAACTCTTAAAGTCTCACATGGAAGACTATGATTTGCTAGAAATTACATCCAGTGTGCTCGAAAAGATCATGCCATCCTTCCAGAAGGATTCATCAGCTTCTTCATCTGGTAATCTCAAGTCTCTTGTTAGTTCTGTCAGCACACATTTTGAGTCTTTAGAGAAATCAGCTGAGGTAAAGGTCCGGAAAGAGTTTTTAGATAAGAGATTCTCTGAGTTACTCAGCCTTATAACCAATTATAGGAGAAATATGGATATTGGGATAAAGAGCTTAGAAAGTGCTCTTAAGGATGGAGGAGAAGTACATAAATTTTTTATATCCTGGACTAAAGTAACAAAGGATATTGAGAAGAAAGTGAAAGAACAATAGGATAAACTGTCAAGCCTCTCTCAGAATTTTGATCCTCTCACTGTATCCATAATAAACCAGGAATGTTAAACTATTGTAGTCATGAATGAGATTAAGAAGCTTGAGAAGGAGAGGAAGAACATATTAAGTAGAATGGGTGAACTTAGAGGGATGATTATCCCTAAATTAGAGGCCATGCATGAGGCCCTAACTGATGCCCAGACCACAGCCCGAACCAGTGATCCAACAAATCTTAAAAGGGCAGAATCTTTTGCATTCCTATTGAGTGGTCACATCTCAATTTTGAACAGGATGAAGTAGAGTTGGGCAACAGAATTTGCCTAGTTGAAGACATCTTTTGCAGATATACTTCAGTATATGTAAGTATAGAATGTATACATACTTATACGGCTAAGTATAGATTTTTTTTTTTTTGGAAAATTTTGGTGTGCGGACCCTACCCTTTGCCATTGATGTCAAAGGGGGAGTGAGGAGCAATGAAAAATGTGGAATCCAGCTAAGGGGGAGCTCTGGTAAAGTGTACAATAGAATAGAGCATCAACCAAGGGGGAGTGTAGTATAACACTTAGTCATTTTTCACTAAGTGTTGCCATCAATGCCAAAGGGGGAGATTATTGGCAAGAGACACTGTGTGGCTTCATTGGTGTTGTGATTGATGGCAACAAAGACCACTTCACACATCCACATGACATGGTGTATCTTTATCAGAAGTCAGATTGAAGAATACTTTGGTTCAGTAAGCAAGAATAGAGCATGCAGCAAGGTCTGACAGTCAGGTTCGGATCTCTTAGAGGAAGTATATTTGTAAAGTACAGACTTGGGGAAGTCAAGAGGAATACCTTGACTAATAGATTCTAGGGATTGAGCCTCTGGTGATGAAAGAGTGAAGAGATATGAGCATCTAAGTATTGGGGTCCGGTTTGGTAGAGTAGACAGAGGAAGAACTGACCGACATAGCATCAGAATTACTCTGGATGAGATATTGATGGTGATCAAGGTTCTTAAGGTATCATTCATGATTGGCCAACATGTTAGATGACTTCTATAAGTATCTCCTTGATTCGCATCACTTGGTAAGTAAGGATTCTGCCAACAGACTAGAGTTTGGGAAAATATTGACTATTCCGGATGCCGACTAGAAAGAGGATGAAATCCTTTCTACAGATATATATACCAGATGGATTTAGATGTGAAGGAGTAGTAGTGTGTTGTTGAGTGTGAAGAAAAGTAGAGGAGCAAAATAATAGTAGTAATACAAGTCCAGTATGTGACAGGACAGCAGCATCAAGAAGAGGAAGAATGAAGTGCAGTACATCAATATATTGAGCCTAACCAGAACTGAACCTCAGCATCTGTGGATGCTTCTCTTCAGTTTAAGTATCTAGTTTCCTTGTATAAACTATTGCAGGCAGTGAGCCTGTTGTGAGCAGTGTGCTTGGGCAATGAGCCCTAATTGGCAAGTGCCATTTTGTACTATCTTATTCTTCTAATAGAGAATACAATCTTGGGTTAATCACCCTGTGGTTTTTCCCTTAACAAGGTTTTCCATGTAAAAATCATTGTGTCGTGTGTATTGATGTTATTTCCATTTCATGGTTATGTTTGCTTATTTGATTTGATGCTACATTAATTGTTAGGAAAGTTCAAAAAGCTGAAATAATTAAGATAACTGATTCACCCCCCCTCTCAGTTATCAACACTAAAATCCAATTTATTTTATAGACCTAATGGAGTCCACACTTGTATGTGTGTCCGAAATGCATATATAAAATTTGATACATAGGAATTTCTAATGCATATATGTTTATTACAATTCTGAGATGGATTTGTTTGTTGCCAAAGCAATATGAAGAGGGTTGTATAAAACAAAAATGAGATTTTTTTGATGTAAAAATTGATGTATTACTTTTAGCAATGAGAACAAGCATAACTTATTCAATAGAAACTGTAATATAGAATACCTTGCCAAATGAAGATTAATGGATCCAGCTCTTAATCAAATTCGTTTATTTCTTAATCCATTTATGTGAAAAGGTGTGAGCCACGAATAGTGATACTGTTTTGACCTAGAGTTTGTCTCCTTCACAAATATATTAGGGAACCAAGGCAGAAAAGAAAAAGAGATTCTATAGAAATATCAGCAGTAGAATACAATACATATAGTTTACAATGTTTCTAAAAGACCATGTTGCAAGTATATTATTGAAGAAGTAAATTGAAGTTCTCTGATATTGTGGTTCTATTTTGGCATCAATTGTTTGTTGAAGTTACTCAATTGTATGGTTGTCTCCATTTTAGTATTTCCTTGTTATTCAAATTAATGTATCAAGTATATAATTAATTTGTCAATACACATTTGTCGTATCTATGTGATTGGGTTAATTGGTTTCCATAGAGGAATTAAAATCCTTCTGATCAGTCACAGTAATCTAGAAGTGTTAGTTTGGATTACTAAGAAGAATCATATAATTAGGATTGCCATTCTGTCTACAAATTGATATTAGCTGTTATCTTGCATATTTCATTCAATTGGTTCCTTCAAGAAAGGATTAAATTACCTTATGGTGAGTAACAAGAAAATTGATTGTATTAGTTGGATTATTAAGAAGAGTTTGTCAGTCATCTCCCTGTACGTTTATACAAGTTATAAACTAAAATATTATGCCAAACAATTAGAATTACTACCCACTATAAGCCACTAGTCTTAGTCCTTCATTTGAATCTGATTACCCAACAAGGCACTGATCTTATTTCAATTCACCATTAAAATCCTTTTATTTGCACAATCATAAAATTCACTTTGACATTGCTTATACAATTCATAACAATCATTCATCAAATATTAGAATTAGTTAGCAAGATTTCATCTATCCTACACCATTTGCCATTGTAGATAGATCTATTTAATTAGTCAAAATACTTACCCTCAACCTACTTTAATTTTCAAGGTTCACCCACCTAGGTTTAGTAGGATCTAAAGTGCAGGGAGTCATCAAACCCTAAAGGTTGATTCTGTCATGTTAGTTCAAAAACATTGCAAATCTAAACATAGAGCCTAGCATTCTCTTAGGATTAGCAACCTGCATTTTTGAGACCTAACAAATTGGTGACTCTACTGGGGAAAAATAGAGACCTTAGTAACAAACTATTCCTTTTATAGAGTCATTTCAGAAACTTTAATTTGGTAACTCTGTTGGCAATAAGAACCTAGAAAGATAAATTACAAACTTCTTCTCATTTACAAAATAGGTGGCGACTCTAGTAACTGTTATAACAGAAAATTGATACCAAATGGATGGTAGGAGATCCAAGATGGAAGGCAAGAAATTGCAATCATCTCCACCAATTAGAAACAGCTCCAAGAGAAATGGAGCATCAAATTATTCTCACCAGAATAATAACCATGAGGCTCAAGAAGATAATGCTGAGCAAAATATTACAATTCACAATAATTTTACACCTCTGCATGAATCAAATGAAAATCTCAATGGGATAGCTGATGACATATTGGCTAAATACAGGACTGATCCTCAAGAACAACTTGAGTGTGAAGTACGGACCATGAGGGAAATCGATCAAAGGTAAGCTGAATATGATTTTAAGATGTCATTATAGCAAGGAGAAGAGGTAAGACATGGGTTCTCAACTCAAGAAATAATTGAAAGCCCAAAGAGTTCAGGAGGTATGAATCAGGCACAACAAGATCCGGTTAGGCTCCAGGAGGAACTTGAAATGTTTAAGATAGAGGAAACTAAGAGGTTGTTGCAACAAGAGATTCAATAGATAAAGAGTAGGGATAAAACAACCACCCCTAAATATGTACCTCCACATAGGGGAAACACTTCAAGGAATCCACAACAAAATTTACACCAAAATACAGGTGGTGCTTCAAATTCACAAGTCTCCAGAAGTCATCAAAATGCCATTCCTAAAGTTCCTAGACCACCTCCCATACACAACACCTCTCAACATATGGCTAATCCTTACCCACCCCCTAGCCAACAATATTATAGACCACCAAATCCTTACATAAATCCCCACATAAACCCATAACAACAATATGCCTATCATCAGCCTCCAGGTAGATATAATTACTATCCTAATCCACCACCCATGAATTTTCCACCTCAAAACCTCGCAAACATTTGTAGCCAATTTGATTTGACTCGGTATCAATGTATCCATATCCTATGGATAGTAATTAGAGAAATATAGTTCCTAAGTTTATTGGGAACAGTGCAATATCAGCTGAAAATCACATCAGAAGCTTCAATGCTTTCATACAAGATATTGGTATGGACTGGGAAGATATTAGAATGAGGTTATTCATGATGTCCTTGACTGAAGATGCAAGAGACTAGTTCAACAGCTTACCTGATGCCTCAATCAATTCAATAACTGATTTCCATAATCAATTTAAGGAGCAGTATGGTAATCAGTATGCCCCTAAATTTGCATTACATGAATTGATAAGTATCCATAAATACCAAAATGAATTAGTGTATGACTTCAATCTAAAATTTTCCAAATTACACAACAAAGTACCACACGGATCCAAACTGTCTGATCCAGTAGCATTGAGCATTTATATGAAAGTACTTGATCCCAAGACAGGGTACGAACTTAGAAACTGGTGCCCTGCAACCCTGGCTGAAGCACAGAAAGTGGCATTAACTATTGAGAACAATAGGAAAGCTATAGGTATGGTTAGCAAGAGGGATAAACCTAGAAGTCCTCAGAACCCAAACATTCAGTAGACTAAACAAGAAGGTCAGCATAGGCATGAAAGGCCTAGGTTGCATGATATGCCGTATAATACAAATTGGAAAGATGGGAGACCCATTGATAATAGTAGAAAACAACATTATGGCAAGGATACCCCTGACCCTCTAAAAAGAAATATGGCGCATATGGTAGAAGATAAACCTTGGTGTCTAGTATGCAATTTACCACATTCACTTGAGTATTGTGAGGTGGCTGAATAGTACAACAAGAAGAAATGTTATACAATTATAACAGAGACAATCACACTATAAACATGATGCAAGATACACCATATTTGCTGACTGAAGACTATTCTTCTACAGAGGAAGAGGGATATTAATATGATATGGGAAACTAGAGACATCATATCAATATGGGAGAACAAGAAATGTTCTCAGATCAGAAGGATGGTTATGAGGAACCTACCTATTATAACAATCAGCCATATGATCAATGGAGAAAGCCCACTAAAAATGAAAGAGAAGCTCTTACAATAGCTGTAATAGCTCAAGCTAAAAATGCTTATAACTTAAGGAATAAGATAGTGAATGCTGAACAAGGAACACTTGGGAGTGTATTCATAAAAGATCAGAATTACAAAAAGAATAATGCAAAGTCATCATTCAAAGAACCAGAAAAGGGTGGTAACAGTAAAACAAAAGAAAAATCACAAAATCAAGAAAAAGAAAATATAGAGACAGAAAAGAATGATCAAACTATGGCCCATTCATTTAACATTGCTCATGCAATATCTCAGGTAAAAATATCAGTTCCTCTTCTAGAAATGATGAAGCTAGACAAATACAGGAATACAGTAGTTAAACTAATTTCAGATATACCAAGTCAAAAACATAAAGGATCTAAAAATAGAACAAACAATGTTCATCAAGAAACATTCCAAATGCCTGAGGTATACCTAGGTGATACATTGACAAAGAATCCCTCACAGGTGGACCCTTTCTACACTACATTGTTGATCAAAAATAGGATAGTGAGGAACTGCATGATTGATTCGGGTGCGGCCATGAATATCATGTCAATAGCAGTTATGAAGGAACTTGGAATGTGGGTTGACACTACATTTGGTAGGTGTTATGCAATGGATAATAGATCCATCCCAGTCATTGGTATTATGAGGGATGTGGAGATAAAACTTGCCTCATACCCTGAAGAAACTTATAACATTGATATTACTGTGGTTGACATCCCACCATATTATGGAATGCTTCTGTCGAGACAATGGGCTACAACGGCAGGAGGGAATGTCCAATTGGACTTATCATATGCCACAATACCAGTGGGAGGTAAAGAAATCAAGCTATGCAGGGAGCCAAGGTATGAAAATATTATAGAATGCTTGGATCAACATGAAATAAATTTCTTTTGTGATATAGATTTGGGAGCCTTCAAGGTTGAGAAAAGTCAGCCAAAATTGCAGAATACTGATCCAATACATATTGAATCTAAGAAAGAAGAAAATGATGTATGGAAGATATTTTTTGATGGTGCATGCAGCAAAATGGGAAATGGAGCCGGAGTAGTATTTATTTCACTAGGAGGTAAAACTTTCAAATACTCTTTTCTATTGACATTTGAATGCACAAACAATGTAGTAGAGTATGAAGATTTGCTCATTGGTTTGAACATAGCCACCAAGCATAAGATAAAAAAAGTAGATGTATATGGTGATTCTGAATTGGTTACTTTCCAAGTAAGAGAGAAATACCTGTCAAAAAACAAGAGGTTGAGATAGTACAGAAACACAGTCTAGGATGATATTGAGTTATTTGATGCCTTTTCAATCAATTGGATTGATAGGTCAAAAAACATTATGGCAGATTTCTTAGCGAATATCACATTAAAAAGGGATGATGTCACATTGGGAGGTATTATAGAAGTTGAGTTCAAAACCAGACCCATTATCCCAGATAATGTACATAATTGGCAAGTATTTGACAATGATGCTGATATAATCAACTTCTTGCATTGTGCTGATAATTATGAAAATCAAGAGATTGATTTCAATGCATTTGTAGAAGAACATGATGGGAAGGAAACCCTTTTTGGTCAAGAAATAGTTCAGTTAAAAACAAATAAAATACCTAAGGAACTTATAGCATTGGAAACAACATTTGATGGACATGATAGATTTAAAATGAAAGACACACCAGTGATGCAGAATGACCTTGAAGAGATTAATCAAGGGACACAAGCAGCCCCAAAGAATGTGTATATTAGAAAAAGTCTTAACCCCAAAATCAGGAACAGAATCATCAACTTACTTAGGAAGTATAGGCATGTATTTGCCTCGTCATATGATGATTTAAAAGCATATAGAGAGGATCTATTTCAGCATGAAATACCACTAAAACCAGATGCTAAACCATTCAGGCAAAAATAGAGGCCTATCAATCCTACATTAGCTCCTACGATGCGAGAGGAACTCACAAAATTAAGGGATGGAGCTATCATTAAACCCATTAGACATTCCTCTTGGGTTTCTAATTTGGTGCCTATTAGGAAAAAGAATGGTGATATTAGATTATGTGTGGACTTTAGGAATTTAAACAAGTCTTGTCTTAAGGATAACTATCCCCTCCCTAATATGGAAGTAATATTACAAAAAGTTATTGGATGTGAACTGTTGTCAATGATGGATGGCTTCTCAAGTTACAATCAGGTGAAAGTCCAAGAATCAGAACAATTTAAGACTACATTCACCACTCCATGGGGAGCATATGTATATTTAAGGATGCCATTTGGACTCACCAATGTTGGAGCAACATTCCAAAGAGCAATGGATGTGGCCTTTGCTGAATTGATTAATAAAATCATGATAGTATATCAAGATGACCTGACAGCATATTCCAAAAGGGCTGAGGACCATTGTGCACATTTAGAGAAAATATTTATTAAATCCCTAGAATACGGGATTTCATTGAATCCTAAGAAGTGCCATTTCGCAGTGACAGAGGGGAAGTTGCTTGGTCACATAGTCTCAAAAGATGGAGTGAAAATAGATCCTGAGAGAGTAAAAGGAATTGACCAAGTCCCTATCCCTAAAAATGTGAAAGCTATATAGTCATTTTTTGGCCAAATTAACTTTGTCAGGAGGTTTATATCAAATTTTGTAGAAATTATTTGTCCCGTATCAAGGATGTTAAAGAAGAACTCAAAAGTGAAATGGACAATAGAAACAATAGAAGCGTTTGATAATATTAAGAGGGAAATCAAAGAAGCCCCTGTCCTAATATCCCCTAATTTCAGTAAACCATTCCAACTGTTTTCATTTGCCTCTTATCATACAATTGCAGTAGTGCTATTGAAGAAAAATAATGATGGACATGAATAGCCTATTTCATTTTTCAGCAAATCCCTTCAGAATGCAGAGTTGAAATATGACATTGTTGAGAAATAGGCATATGCATTAGTGAAAGTAGTTAAATATTTTAGGCCATACTTGGTGGGAGCTGAAATCATAGCATATGTGCCTAATGCTACAATAAAGGATGTATTGGTCCAAACTGAAATCACAGGTATAAGATACAGATGGATCAATAGAATTTAGGAGTTCAATATTGAAATCTAGATTACTAAACTAGTGAGAGGACAAGGTCTTGCTAGGTTGATGGCTAAAAGTAATCTTGAAGCTTCTTAGATATGTAGTGCTAATGATGTTGATAATACAAGTTCTAGCATTGAGTGTACTCCATGGTATATGGACATCATATACTATATAAAGCACATGAAATGTCCTGAGGGGTATGATGATAACAAAAGGACACTTAAATTACAAGCCTCAAAATATGTATTCATTAATGGAGATCTTTACTGGAAGAATAGAGATGGTATTCTACTATTATGACTAGATGAACATCAATCAGAACATATCATGAAAGAATTACATGAGGGCATGTGTGGAGGTCATTTCTCAGCAAAGACTACAGCCCACGAGATCTTATGGGCTAGATACTATTGGCCTAAAGTTTTTAATGATTCATATCATTACACTAGGAAATGTGAAGCATGTCAGAAATTTTCAGGGAAGTTGAAATATCAAGGAGCATTGCCCTTGAAACCCATGTAGGTGGAGGCTCCATTTTATCAGTGGGGTATTGACTTCATAGGAGAAATTGCAAAGAAGTCAAGTGGTGGATACAAGTGGATTTTAGTAGTGACAGATTACTTCACAAAATGGGTGGAATCTATCCCAACCAAACAAGCAACAAGCAGGGTGGTGATTAACTTTCTGATGGAAAATGTTATGTTTAGATTTGGCACTCCAATAAGGTTAATCATAGACAATGGAATGTGTTTCAGGTCTGATGAATTCAAAAATTTATGTAGTACACATGGCATCACCGTGTCCTATGCTGCCCCATATCATCCACAAGCAAACATGCAAGCAAAATCCAGCAACAAAAGCCTTTTGAAAATCATAAAAAGAATATTGGATGGAAACAAGAAAGCTTGGGATTCAAAGTTAAGAATGGCTCTATGGGCTAATAGGATTACTATAAAAAGAGCAATTGGGAGATCTCCTTTTGAACTAGTATATGGCACCCAAGTGAGAATACCATTAGAAAATCTCCTACCAGTTTACAAATTTATTCTTCAGGAAGATTTAAACATTCCCGAACCAATGGAGGAAAGATTAAAACATCTCGTAGAACTTGATGAAACAAGGAGACTAGCACAAAGGTAGAATATTAAGTTGCAATCACAAGTGAAATACCTCTTTGACAAGAAGGCCAAAGATAGGAAATTTGAGATGAATGACTTAGTGCTGATGTGGAATGCTAGGTGCCAGGACAAAGGAAAGCATGGAAAATTTGAATCTTTATGGTTAGGTCCTTTTGTTATAACTGGCAAAAGAGGTGATGATTCTTACTATTTGCAAAACATGTCCGGAGAAGAGCAGGAATTGCTTGTGCATGGGCAATATCTAAAACCTTTCTTTTCATAAAATATCATGCACAAAGAGAATTAAGTGTTGCCAGTGCATGGACAACCCTTAAAATTCTCAAAATAATTTCATTCCATGCACAATAGTTTAGGGAAACCAAAAGAGATTAGGATGTGCTAGTACATGGGCAGTCCTATCAATCTCTATATATATAAAAAAAAACACATCTTTTCCATGTACAGTAGTATAGGATCATTCCCATTCCCTATCATTATCACCCCCATCCCACCATTCTCATACAATTCTGTGAAACTGCAATCTCGAATAAATGAAACATATGGTCTACTTCCGCAAGAGATCTAAATTCTTGTTATACTCACAAGGAGTATACATCCCAGACAAAGCCACTGTTGGGACAGGAAAATTTGAAATTTTCTTGTATTCTTACTCATCCATATCCGACCAAATCATAAAACATTTCACCCAAAATCAGAATTGCAATTGATATATCCCATAAAAAATCCTATGAGGGCCTAAATTTCTTAATATCGGTAAGACTTCATATTAGCTATACTGATCCATGAGAAACTGGTTGAAATGGCTATCGACATGATAATAAGGATTGGGCAGAATGTTTTGGATGACACTGATAAGTGTAAAGAAAAAGAACCATCAGCGAAGAAATCCTCTGAGATAACATTCAAAACCATTACAATTAAACTTGATAGAATTGTTTGAGAAAATCCTACAAGCAAAGATTTGAAGTGGAAGACAAAGGAATCAAGATCCTTAAAAAACAAAGTGCATGTTGGTCAGAATGCATGTATACTAGATACAAAGGTGAACGGTCGAAGGTTTTGTATATTTATTTGTATGGATGCAAGATACAAATAGTGAGAAGATACAAATGCATAAAACATACAAGACGATATACAAAGCTATATGCATGTCATGGAACTGAAAAGATTATGAAATGAGGTTTTATTGTTGTATGTTTCATTATTCGGCTTTGTATCTAAAAATTGGATACAAGTATTGTTGCATTTCGGAAGATACAATCAAAAAAGTGATGTGGGCTCCACCGTTTGCATATCAGGCTTGTATAAATAACAATGTATATCTTCGATATACAAGTCGATATACAAGTTTAAAGGATGCAAATAAGAGATACAAACTGGATGTAAAAAGAAAGTTAAATACTGAAAAGTCTTTGTATGTTTGGGGTGCTTGTATGTTTATAATATACATAAGCGATATACAAAGGAATAAAAAGCATCGCTGTGGATAAAAGGTAAAGAGAGGGTTTGTATAAGATGCTTTGTATGTGCGCTTATACAAGATAACATACAAACGACAATATACAAAGAAAATATACAAGAGAATAATATACAAAACCTGACATAATTGAAGATTTGAACATTATATACATCGTGTGGGGTCCGAGCTTGTATGGGAGAAATGTATGTATCCAATATGCAAAAAGATGTACAAAAGATGATACAATTCCAGACTCGATTAGAAAGTCAAATTTTGAGAACTTTGTGTGAAGTTCGTGCTTGTATATTATAATGCATTGTATCTAATATACAAAAGGAGAGATGCAGTTACAGATTGTATGTATATAAGATACATACAATGGCAAATCCAAAGATAAGTCCAATTCATTTCATAAATCTAATTAAGTTCGTGATTGTATAAAAAGTGTATGCATACGTGATATACAAAAAGAGTGATACAAATGCAGATTCGAAGGTGATTTCAATTCATTTCATAAACCTGGTCGGCCCTGCTCTTGTGTACAGAAGAAAATGTATCTGGTATACAAAAGATATGTATAGAAAAGGAGGATGCAGGAAAATATACAAGGATGGATCTAAAATTGAATTTATTTTATAGACCTGATGGAGTCCGCACTTGTATGTGTGTGCCAAATGCATATGCAAAAGTTGATACACAAGAATTTCTGATGCATATATGTTTATTACAACTCTGAGATGGATTTGTTTTTTGCCAGAGCAATATGAAGAGGGTCGTATAAAACAAAAATAAGATTTTGTCAATGTAAAAATTGATGTATTGTTTTCAGCAATGAGAACAAGTGCAACTTATTCGATAGAAACTGTAATATGGAATACCTTGCCAAATAAAGATTAATGGATCTAGCTCTTAATCAAATTCATCTATTTCTTAATCCATTTATGTGAAAAGGTGTGAGCCAAGAATAGTCATACTGTGTCGGCCTAAAGTTTGTCTCCTTCACAAATATATAAGGGAACCAAGGCAGAAAAGAAAAAGAGAATCTATAGAAAGATTAGCAGTAGAATACAATACATATAGTTTACAATGTTTCTAAAAGACCATGTTGCAAGTATATTATTGAAGAAGTAAATTGAAGTTCTCTGATATTGTGGTTCTATTTTGGCATCAATTGTTTGTTGAAGTTACTCAATTGTACGGTTGTCTCCATTTCAGTATTTCCTTGTTATTCAAATTAATGTATCAAGTATATAATTAATTTGTCAATACACATTTGTTGTATCTATGTGATTGGGTTAATTGGTTTCCATAGAGGAATTAAAATCCTTCTGATCAGTCATAGTAACCTGGAAGTGTTAGTTTGGATTACTAAGAAGAATCATATAATCAGGATTGCCATTCTATCTCCAAATTGATATTGTCTGTTATCTTGCATATTTCATTCAATTGGTTCCTTCAAGAAAGGATTAAATTACCTTCTGGTGAGTAACAAGAAAACTGATTGTATTAGTTGGATTATTAAGAAGAGTTTGTCAGTCATCTCCCTGCACATTTATACAAGTTATAAACTAAAATATTGTGCCAAACAATTAAAATTACTACCCACTATAAGCCACTAGTCTTAGTCCTTCATTTGACCCTATTTACCCAACAAGGCACTGGTCTTATTTCAATTCACCATTAAAATCCTTTTATTTGCACAATCATAAAATTCACTTTGACATTGCTTATACAATTCATACCAATCATTCATCAGATATTAGAATTAGTTAGCAAGCTTTCATCTATCCTACACTATTTTCCACTGTAGATAGATCTATTTACTTTGTCAAAATACTTACCCTCAACCTACTTTAATTTTCAAGGTTCACCCACCTAGGTCTAGTAGGACCTAAAGTGTAGGGAGTCATCAAACCCTAAAGGTTGATTTCGTCGCGTTAGTTCAAAAATGTTGCGAATCTAAACATAGAGCTTGGTATTCTCTTAGGATTAGCAACCTACATTTTTGAGACCTAACAGCGGGGTCGAGGGGCAACGCCCCCGTGGGGACTCGGGGGCAATGCCCTCGAAACCTCAAATGACTTTTATTTAATGAAAAGTGTTAGTGAGTATCTTTGCACGAGAGAAAGGCATATTTGGGTGGTCAAGGGAGGTTATGACATTTTGTAAGAGCTATAAGATATTTTTAGTCAGTGTATGATAGATTCTCTTACAACTGTAAGTGCTGTCAGTTATGACAGCTTCTATGATAGTTGTAAGGTACGTAAGAGCATCTATCATAGCATATCTTGGGACAAGGCACCCACATTGGGATGGTATGTTGGACAAGTGTCCTTAGGCATGGGTTTTGGGGCATGAGTCCAAAATGGGTGTCCATCTCTAGAAGGTTCCATATTTGCCTTGTAAACTCTATAAAAATAGGTGCTTGGATGGGAGATAATTAGTGTTTTTGTACAAGTACAATTATGCTGCTAGAATATCTCTAGATTTGACATTCGAAGACTCCTAAAAGAGCATTGGCTCTGAAACTATATTGTAATCTATTATTGTTTACTGTAATACATTTGAGCTATGTTTTGGAGTGTGGGGTTTTTCACCTATAAGGGTTTTCCCCACGTATATCTTGTCTCTTTCTCTCTTCTATCTACTTTCTGTGTGTATGTGTATTACTGCAATATCTCTGTTATATGTTCTATGTTGTTGTAGTTATAAGAACTAAAATTGAATTTGCATACATCTCTCCTCATTAGATTAGTGTAGGAAGCAATTTCTGCTCACCTAGCTTCCTTTCATAGGGGACACTAGAAGCTTCTCAAAAAGACTATGGAAAGAAAGTTGAAGCAATGAAGAGATGTGGAGCCTACTAAAACTATGAACTTATTCTTATAGAATCTGAAGGATCACCAACCTAATGACCTATTGACTCCAATGTCTGATGAGCCCAAAGAGGCTCAATAGCTAGAGAATCAAGAGAATCTAAAGGTGAATCATCACCCTTTGAATGATGACTAGGAGAGGATGTTGAAATGAACTAGACAACTGAGGGGGGTGAATCAGTTGTCTCAAATCTTTAATTAATTCTGCACCTTAAAACATTAAACACTTGTCCACTGTTTGTTATGATTAAATCATGGAAGCATAAACTCAGAAACATAAACATAATTGCAAGATCATACACAAGTGACACTAGATTTTTATGTGGAAAACCCTGTTAAGGGAAAAACCAAGCTGGATGTTAGTCCACAAGATATATAAGTTATAATAGTACCAAAAACTAGAGGCTCACTACCTACAGGGCTCACTGCCCAAATTGCTCACTACAAAGAAAGACTCACTGCTGAAGGGTTGCTCACTACCAAAAGAAGGCTCACTGCCAAAAGGTTGAACTGAGATAACAGCATCTACTCCATGCCAAAGTTTAGTTCTATTGCAGTAGAAACACCTCTACTCTACTCTGCTACCTTACTTCACTTTCTCTTTGCATTTTCGCATACTCCTACTATTTTCATGATTCAATTACAAGTATTTATACACTACTTCAACCTTGGAATGATCATCAAGGTTGGCATTACAATCATCAACCGTTGGAACAATCTCCAAGGTCGGCATTACAAACATACATAAAATTGGTCTTGACCTAATACAAAATTATGCTAAGAAAATGTAGTAAATATGTATATGGATCACACCATGCCTTGGCTAGGACTTAAACATGATCTTCCATGCCACAACACACTTCTACAATCTTCAAAAGATCTCCACAATCACTAGAATTAACCAAGTCAGCTAAGACTGGTTACACGCTACGTTATCTGGGAATAATCTTCACACATGATCTTAATTCCTTAGCGCGAACCAATGTAAAGGTAGGAACACAATCAGGAGACATCCACAAGCACGTTGTAATTACCAAGGAACATCCACACAACATCTAACCACTCGAACCATGAGATTTCTTCAACCAGAGCATAAGAACTCAACTATCATCAACTATCATTAAAGAAAAATCTCTCACAGATCACCAAATCATGAACCATTGCAATTGTAGGTGCATATCATCATCCCAGACATCACTCTAGAACCGCATACTGAAATACATAATTGGGAGGAATGTGGAGCAAAATACTTTCTTCTGGACACCAGTGAATGAACAGAAAAAGTAGGACTGATGTAAAGGTAGGAACACAATTAGGAGACATCCACAAGCACATTGTAATTGCCAAGGAACATCCACACAACATCTAACCACTTGAACCATGAGATTTCTTCAACCAGAGCATAAGAAATCAACTATCATCAACTATCATTAAAGAAAGATCACTCGCAGACCACCAAATCATGAACCATTGCAATTGTAGGTGCATATCATCATCCCAAACATCACTCTAGAATTGTATACCAAATACATAATTGTGGAGGAATGTGGAGCAAAATACTTTCTCCTAGACACCAGTGAATGAATAGAAAAAGTAGGTTTTACTCTGGTGAACACAACTTCCTCAATTCTTCATACCGGAGGCTCAAACTTAGAATGTAGCATATTCAGACATGCCTCTAAATATCTTCCAATCCACAGACCTAGATATTCAATCAACAAGAAATTTGAACCAATCTTCTACACTATTCTTTTATCATCAACATACTGTCTTCTCTACAATTTACTACAACTCATTGTTTCTTCTAGAGGGGAAAATTTTCTCAATGTCCTCAACATATAAGGCTTCTAATCAATCAAAAGATAAGAATACAGTTGACACTAATGACAACACAGATATGTTGACATTAATGACAACACTGATTAGGCACATACTTGCAACAATCTTCCCCTTTGTCATTGATGGCAACATATGATGTGAAAAACTGTAACTACCATCAAGACAAGATTCTCCCCCTTTCTCTTTACACATCTACACTCTTCCTCTCTAACTTTTTCACATGATTTCTCTCCCCCTTTCACATCAATGGCAAAGGGCACATACTTGCATTCTACTACTCTTATAGAACCAAACTTTTTCTATGACCTTACTTTTCTTTATTACTCCCCCTAAATGCTGCAATACTTACTGATCTCATTAGCTACTCCCCCTGACATGTAGCTACCAAATCATCAATCCAGTTTAAAGAATGAACCTGTAAGTACCACCGGATTGATGCACTTTTGTGCACCTTAGTTCAGAGTAGGAGGGGTGATGACCCCTAACTTTTCTCTGAGATACTCAAAAGTATCCTAAAGTAAGAGCTTAGTGAAAATGTGTGCAATCTGATATTTTGTAGATACATACTCCATCTTGACTTCATTCTCTTCCACCTTTTCTCTCAAAAAGTGATATCTTATGGATAAATTTTTTGTCCTTGAATGCATCACCAGATTCTTGGATATGTTTATGGCACTTGTATTGTCACAAAATATTGTAATTGGATCTTCATACACAACTCTGATGTCCTTCAATGTCTGCTTCATCCATAACAATTGAGTACAACTACATACTGCTGCAATATATCCTGCTTCTGCAGTAGACAGATATTGAGTATTGTTTCTTGCTTAACTTGGATACCAATCTATTACCTAAGAAGAAGCCACCTCCACTTGTACTCCTTTTGTCATCAACTTCTACATCTGTTCTTGAAACAATTCTGCTTGGTCAATCCTGAACTTTAGTTGCTCATCATTCTCAAGCTAATCATCAAAAGATCTGACAATCAGATCACTGTAGCTTGATCTTGGTGAAAGCTCATAGCACATTTTCTTCCTTGATGCATAGGAGGTCTCTTACTTTGTGTAGCTCTTCCTTTACCCTTTAAGAACATAATCATTGTCCTATCTTGAACCATTGTTATTAATCTTGCCTTTCATGTTGGGGCATCAATACAAATCTTTTGGCAGGGGAGTAAAGATTTTCAATAAGGTTCCCCTTGAGTCAAAGTTCTAATTTTAGTTTTCAAAGGGAGCATCTGTACTTGATATCAGTACAGGATCATTCTTGACTTCTGTTACATCCCTCTTCACCTAGATCTTTGTCATTTCCTTTGGGTTTCTGCCAGACAAACCTTGTTCTTTCCCTTATCTTCCCTTTGCTCCATTTTCTACTCTTCTGCAGGATAGTTTTTGTTGCTTTTGCAAAATTTTGCAACATGTCCAGGTCTATTACAATTGTAACAAACAACATTCCTTTTTCCTTGCTTCCTTCCATTATTTGGATTGACCCTTGATCTGCATTGGTTAGATATATGCCCAAATATATTGCATGTAATCCACTTTCCATGAAAGAATTGATTATTTCTTTCATTGTTGGAACCATTCCTTATCTGATTTCTACATTCATTTGCCCTCTGACCAATTTTCTTGAAATTTAAACACTGACCGAAGAATGATAAAGCATTTTTATTCATTCTTCTCCTACATTGAGTAGCTCTATGACCAAACTTACTGTAATTAAGACAATAACCATTGAAAGATGGGTACCTTTGAGCATTTGGTTACCTGACTAGAGGTCTTTTTGATCTATTCCTTTGATCCTGAATTTGTTTGCCTTTGTCCTTCTTGACCTCAGAATTCTTCTCTTGACTTGTTCTAGAACTTTCACCTTTCTCAAGTCTCATACCTTCTTTGTTGTTAGAAATATTCTCCCTTGCCATTAATCTGTCATAGCTGGCAACACTCTTACTGAGTTTTTCTTATTGAGCCCATGCATGCTTCATATCAGTTTTCATAGTCACATCTTCTTCTTCAAGCTTTATGCAGTCTTTGATTTTGCCCTTTAGACACTCCTCAATTCTTCACTATTCTCTTTAAGACTTTGTTTGAGTTCTTTGATTTCCTTACTTAACTCTTTGGTATAATCATTTACTTCTACTATATTCTCTTTTAAGTCCATGTTTTCTTCTTCAAGTTTCTGAATGTTTTTAAGAGCAATTTTGTATCCTTCACTATCAGTGGACTAAAATTTGTCTTCAGATGATTTCATAGTATTACAGGTCTCAACCACTAATTTGGATTCAACATTGGCAATTAAACATAGATTCATTTGATCTGCAATAGTTCTGTGTCCTTTTACATCACATTTTTCTTTATCATTGATGGTTTGAAAACTTTCTTGTGCTTCATCACATTTTTACATCACATTTTTCTTTATCACTAATTTCCTTACTTAACTCTTTGGTGTAATCATTTACATCTACTATATTCTCTTTTAAGTCCATGTTTTCTTCTTCAAGTTTCTGAATGTTTTTAAGAGCAATTTTGTATCCTTCACTGTCAGTGGACTGAAATTTGTCTTCAGACAATTTCATAGTATTACAGGTCTCAACCACTGATTTGGATTCAACATTGGCAATTAAACATAGATTCATTTGATCTGCAACAGTTCTGTGTCCTTTTACATCACATTTTTCTTTACCACTGATGGTTTGAAAACTTTTTTGTTATTAGAAATATTCTCCCTTGCCATTAATCTGTCATATCTAGCAACACTCTTACTGAATTTTTCTTATTGAGCCCATGCATGCTTCATATCAGTTTTCATATTCACATCTTCTTCTTCAAGCTTTATGCAGTCTTTGATTTTGCCCTTTAGACACTCCTCAATTCTTGCTTTCTCTTCTTTTGCCAATCTTAATTCTTCACTATTCTCTTTAAGACTTTGTTTGAGTTCTTTGATTTCCTTAACTCTTTGGTGTAATCATTTACTTCTACTATATTCTCTTTTAAGTCCATGTTTTCTTCTTCAAGTTTCTGGATGTTTTTAAGAGCAATTTTGTATCCTTCACTGTCAGTGGACTAAAATTTGTCTTCAAACAATTTCACAGTATTACAGGTCTCAACCACTGATTTGGATTCAACATTGGCAATTAAACATAGATTCATTTGATCTGCAATAGTTCTGTGTCCTTTTACATCACATTTTTCTTTATCACTGATGGTTTGAAAACTTTCTTGTGCTTCATCCTGCAGTTCCTTTTCTTTAGCCTCAATTTTTTCTTTGCAAGGAGAACTAATTGAATCAGAGTACTTTTCAATGTTCTCATCAACCTTGGCATTTGTACTTTCAACAATCTTTCCCAATCTATTGTCATAGTAGTGGTAAGCTTTGTTCCAAGATGAATATCCAAGGAAAATGCCTTCATCATACTTAGCATCATCCTTTTCTATTTCTTCCTTTCTTTTGATAAGACATTTGCTTCCAAAGATTTTGAAGTATTTCATAGTGGGTATTGTTCCATACCATAATTCAAAGGGATTCTTTTCATTTCTAGTTTTTACTTGAACTTTGTTTAATGTCTAGACAGTAGTTTGAATTGCCTCCTTCCAAAATTCTTCTGACAGATTTGCTTCTTCCATCATTGATTTTGTAGTTTCCTGAATAGTCCTTGTTTCTTCTATTACCTTATTCTTTGCAGAGAGCTACTTTTCTATCCCATGAGTCTCACAAAACATATTGAAATTGTTGGAGGTAAACTCTTCTTCTTTGCCAGTCCTCAAACTTTTGATTTTCATATATAGCTCATTTTCAACCATTTCTTTAAAAGCTTTGAGTCCATCCAGAGCTTCTGATTTTTCTTTGAAAAAGCTAACCCAAGTCATTCTAGAATAATCATCAATGAAAACATAAAGTACCTGTCATCATGAAAACTTTGTATTCTTGTAGGACCACAAAGGCTTGTAGGGACCAATTCCAGTTGTTCAGTGGAAGAATTTTCTTTGCCCTTTGGAATTCTTCTAGGCTACTTTTTATCTTGACATTTCCTACAAGTGATGTTATTTGAATAATCAATTTCTAGCAGATCTTTTACAATTTGGGTTGAGCCTGTCTCTACTAAATCATTAAGATTGATATGACACGGTCTTCTATGCTAAATCCAACTTTCATTGGTTTGAGTTGTGAGCCCAAGAATGTCACTTTTTCTGAGATGATAAAAATTCCTTTCTGTCCTTTTACCAATGGCCATTATAGCTCCAGATTTCTCTTTGATTTCAAAAGTATCATTCTTGAATACCAGACTAAATCTATTTTTGCATAACTATCCAACGCTTAAGAGACTTTGCTTTAGATTCTTAGCATAAAAACATCACCAGTAATTTGACTGTTACCAAGATTGATTGATCCTTTTCCAAATATTTCAGCAGTGTAGTCATCTCCATATCTAACTAGTCCTCCATCACATCGTTCCAAACTTACAAACTTACTCTTGTCACCAGTCATGTGATTTGAACAACTACTATCAATAATCTAATAGTTCTTTGTTTGAAACATAGCTTCATCCCTGGTACTTACCTCTGAATAAACTTGACATCTAGTTTTATCAATTTTTAGTCAACATTTAGGTGCATCAAAATTAGTATGTAGCTATTCATCCTTTAGCTCCATTTAGGATCTCCCTCAAGATGTTAGGCTCTATTCAAAGGAACTTGAATCTGATACCAATTGTTGAAATGAATCAGACAACTAAGAGGGGGGTGAATCAGTTGTCTCAAATCTTTAATTAATTATGCACATTAAAACATTAAACACTTGTCCACTATTTGTTATGATTAAGTCATGAAAGCATAAAATTAGAAACATAAACATAATTGCAAGATCATACACAAGTGACACTAGATTTTTACATGGAAAACCTTGTTAAGGGAAAAACCACAGTGAATGTTAGTCAACAAGATATATAAGTTATAATAGTACCAAAAATTAGAGGATCACTACCTACAGGGCTCACTGCCCTTAGGGATCACTGCCCAAATTGTTCACTACAAAGAAAGACTCACTATCGAAGGATGGCTCTTTGCCAAAAGGTTGGACTAATATAACAACATCTACTCCATGCCAAGGTTCAGTTCCATTGAAGCATAAACACCTCTGCTCTGCTCTGCTACCTTACTTCACTTTCTCTTCACATTTTCACATACTCCTATTCTCTTCATGATTCAATTACAAGTATTTATACACTAATTCAACCTTCAAATGATCATCAAGGTTGGCATTACAATCATCAACTATTGGAAGAATCTCCAAGGTCGGCATTACAAACATACATAAAATGGGCCTTAACCTAATACAAAATTATGCTAAGAAAATGTAGTAAAGATGTCTACAGACCATGCCATGCCTTGGCTAGGACTTAAACATGATCTTCCATGCGACAACATGCTTCTACAATCTTCAAGAGATCTCTGCAATTACTGGAATTAACCAAGTTGGCTAAGACTGGTTACACGCTACGTTATCTAAGAATAATCTTCAAACATGATCTCAATTCCTTGACACCGAACAATGTAAAGGTAGGAACATGATCAGGAGACATCCACAAGCACATTATAATCACTAGGAATATTTGTACAACATCTAACCACTCGAACCATGAGATTTCTTCAACCAGAGCATAAGAACTCAACTATCATCAACTATCATTAAAGAAAGATCACTTGCAGATTGCAAAATCATGAACCATTGCAATTGTAGGTGCATATCATCATCCAAGACATCACTTTAGAACCACAGACCAAAATACATAATTGTGGAGGAATGCGGAGCAAAATACTTTCTCCCAAACACCAGTGAATGAATAAAAAAAAAGTTTATTCTGGTGAACACAACTACCTCAATTCTTCATATCCCAGGCTCAAACTCAGAATGTAGCATCTTTAGACATGCCTCTAAATATCTTCCAAATCTGCAAACCTAGATATTCAATCAACAAGAAATGTGGAGCAATCTTCTACACTATTCTTTTATCATCAACACACTCTCTTCTCTACAATTTACTGCAACTCACTATTTCTTCCGAAGGGGCAAATTTTCTCAATGTCCTCAACATATATAAGTCTTCTAACCAATCAAAAGATAAGAATATAGTTGACACCAATGACAACAAAAATATGTTGACATCAATTGTGATGTCCCGCCATGCAACCCTAGAGTGCTAGACTAACAAGTGACAATAATACAGATTTTTTTTTTAAGCAAAGATATGCATTACACAATAGAGATAACAACAATAACAACATTAAATGAAATGAATAGCTAACACTTCTAGGGAACATAACTACATCAGATAAAATTAAAACCATACAAGTGATCTGCATCTCAATGTAATAGAAGAATAATACATTATACATTAACAGAGATGAATGATTACAAATTTCAAAACAAGGTTACAAGATCGATTACATCGGTTTACAATAGTACAATTATGAATGTATACTACAACTTGAAGATGAAGAGAAAACTAGAACTCGAGCACTTTTGCTCTGATCTCAAACTGAACATCTAAGAAGACCAATAGATAGCTCTACCTCCCAACCATGTGGAACCCTGAGGTCCACCCCATCGAGCTAGGAGATAACAATGAGGTTCCACTAGGTCAAGGTTTCAACCGTGAACACAATAACCAAATCTAGACTCCATGCAGACAAGACAGGATAACAAGACTACACAGACATGATAGTACTCTCCAAAACAAGACAAATCAAAACATCAAGCTAAGCTCAACCATGAAGACAAGTCTGCACTCCAGAGGTAACAACAAAGATAAAGAGCAAATAACTGGACTGCAGTAAGGAGAGTGTCATCGCATGGTCCTAGCATGGGTTACCCAGGCTATCTCTCACTAGAAGCCAGCCCCCATCTATGGTTACCCTGGCAGTCTCTCTCTAGGCACCGACCCCATAGGGTGACACATGCGGAGCCAACATGTCTTCTCATGGAGACAAGGAGGTCGGCCTTGCCAACCAGGCCTTCTCATCCCATCCTTAGCCTACGAGAGCACTCAAGGCATGGGTGAGGTATCTTACTTATCTTGTTATGTGTTTTACTAACCCAACCCTCCTAAATAAGTTATTAAGTTATCACTTGCTTACAACTTCCATGGAGTTACCCAGGTGGCCTCTCTGGCACTAGCCACACCATGAAAGCCACTCTCCTAGCAATCTCTGTCCAAACATCCAAAACCACAATACGCAAGGACAAGGGTTACAATAGATTCCAATCTGATACATATGCCATTCACTTGACCACAACAATATAAGTCCCCTTGTCCCCCTCAAAACTCCAACAATACATCATGAAATAGTATGACACAAGTATCAAGTTGAATACCAAACGGTTAAGCCTCTGGAGTCGGTAATTGAATTCCTTACAAGGTTACAACAGTACCTTTCCTGATAGGGAAACTAGGTTTCAACGACCATGACAATAATATGAGCTCAATAAGGAATAAAGAGAAAGAAAATAACTCAATACCATCCTTAATACAAGTTGATAAAATAAACAATTTTGTCCCAAGGACGACTTCACACTAATTTCAGACAAGGTTTGCAAAATTAAATTATTTCAATAAAAAGGTAAATACAATATTACAAACTATAACCAAAATATTCTTACTTCCCTGCATAATGATAGAAAGAACTCCAAACCTTACAAGACACAAAACCTGCTAAAGAAGAATACTAGCTACACATTATTAGATTGAAATGACGACAATAAAAGAGATTACAATAACTTAATCTCAATCATTATGGAAAGAGGCGATTTAAATCTAGTCAACAACTTCTTCAAATAGGCAAATATAAACCAACTACCAATTCAAAATGTAAGATCTTAAAGTTCTAACTCTAGCCTACTCTACAATAATTAACAATTTGATCATTTAAAGTACCATACCCCTAGTTTGACTAAACAAGACAAAATTCAACAATATGTTTAATTCTTACTTTCTATATAAACAAGCTTAATGAGAAAATATATATACTAACATTTATATAAAATAACTTTCATTTTCTAATAACTATTATCGATTTAACAACTAGCATCTCTATCAACATTACGTCACCTTCTGACTATTCTAACATGGATTATAATGAAAGATTTCAACAATTTTCTACTCAACATCAAGGTCTAAAAACTATTATTCCAAACCCTACTTATTCTATTCCTAATCGCAAACATCAACATTAAGTGACTCTAAGCTAACAACTTGCACGAATAAATTGATTATTAACTATACAATCATTAACAATACACTAGTAATCACAAGAACAACACTTACTACACAAGGGTTATACAATAAGTGTTTACGGTCTCCAATTATCTAAATACAATTACATAGAAGCATTCAAAACCTATTTAAATACCTATTTTTTAAAAACAAAAGATCATTCTAAAAGGAAATACAAAGTTTCAAATAGGCATTATTCCATGCGTAGGTAAACTTACATTTTTTGTTAGAAATAAGAGAGAAAACAAGACTTTTAAGTTTATAAATATCTCAAACAATTTCCTAGAGTCCTAAGATCTCATGGAGTCAACAAGCATTAATGAATGGGAACTTAAGTTACTAACTCTATACTAGGCTTGACCTAAGTTGGATTTGCATAAAAGACTTCTTCCAATATAACACTGCACTTTCACCGAAGAATGAGTTATAACTCTAAGTATTAATACTACGTTATTCTACAAAAATAAATAGGGGACTAAGCATCTGTTAAAGATATAAATTACTAGAATCTAACCTATCCCATAATATAGTAAAAGAGGATCAAGTTAGAATAAACCTTATGCCACGGTAAACTACTAACTTCATTTTCTAATAATTTTGGATTAGAGACATGCGTAAGGAAAAGGAAATATGATTTTATGAATGAAAAAGTAACGCATTTTCTAACTAACGACGAGTTCATCATTATTGACTAGATCTTAGATCCTATGATGATTCTACAACCTAAACCGAAGAGCAAGATTCTAATAACGACCTTACGACCTTCTAAACCTGACTCACATCGAAAAATAGCATGAAATCATAATAAAACTGCTATATATGCTCTATTCATAAGATGAATCCACTGTAATCATGCATATACTACAATGATTTCTAAGTTTGAGGAAAGATATTATGCTCTAGTGGAATCAAGGAAATGCATAATAAAATCTAAAGCACAGCGCTAGTCTCCAATGGCATCCATCTACATAGAAATTAAGGAGAAGTTTTGATAGATGGTGCAGTTGTAACGGCCCTGCTAGGCATGGAAGTGGAGTGTAGAGCACAGTCGAGTAATGTAACTAGTGTGGTAGAATGTCTCCAAAGATCTAGTTAAAGCATGCAGTAATCATGGGGTAAGCACAACTCAGATTGCTGAGGAACTTTTAGAAACTTCCAAGCAAGTGTATAACCAGATCAACAGAATGGCATCACTCAACAGTAACTATGCTGATAATACAATGGAAAAAACAAGAATAAAATCCTCCTGGCCTACGTGGGTGTGGAAAGAACACATGTGCAGACCAAAATAGATGCTAGCAACAAGAATGATTAACAGGAAAGATCAAGTCGCTCCTTGGAGAACCAATTGAGTGCAGATACAAAACAAGAATAAGGTTTAGATTTGAACTATAAGGTTGCATAAGGGATACCACCAGGTTGCTCAAACCGATCGAGGGTTTGGAGCCTAAACAAAGCTTGTCTCAAAAGAAAAGTCTACTCTGGGCCAAGAAAGATGATCCTCATGTAGAAAAAGAAGAAGTTTTAGCCAGTTAACAAGAAATCGACCAATCAAATCATTCGACTCAAGGAACACATGGCTCACAGTTAATCAAGCACCATCAGATGAATCCAATAGATTGAGTGTGATATCACATCGGAGGTAAGATGGCATTTAAAGAATCAATTATCATCCAACTAATTTCATCAAGAAGGTTGTATATAGATGAAAAGACTTATACCCGAGGCTTAACACAGCTATGGCTCGAATGACAATAGATTTATAGTTGAGATGAAGAATATGGCATGCAAGAGTTTTGATAAAACAAATCTCCAGAAGGGTTGTCTTGACATAGAATACAGAGAAAAATAGTTTTACTACCAAGGCACACAGGAAGAAACACATACTTTGTCTACAACTAAAAAAAAACATCCCATCACAAGAACCGAGACAACAGTACATTCCTGGATCAAGCTTCTTCCCCAAAACAAAATTCTCTTCTCAGAACTTCTCTTCCTTTCTCCCAATTAATCCTCTAAATCATGCCTCCCAAAAATTCCCCCCAGTACCAAATAACCTCAATCATAAATACCCACTCACACCAAATCTTCTCCTATGAATCCTCTTCACCAAAATTTTTTAAATTTTTACTATTCACAGAGATTCCCCACTCTGGAATCATAAATGACAACTACCCACCTTAACATTAATCCCTAAGAAGAAATTCAATACATAACTATAAATAATAATGAGTTAAAATGAAACTTGACCCACATATAAAATTTACAAACCTAAGAATAGTTAACTTAATTCTACATTACAATTTACTTAATTAGCTTCCTCCAAGAATATTCCAATTTTATGACATATCAAAAAAACTATAATATTTGACAATAAAACGTTATAATATCATAGATCAAATTATGCATACAAGAATACACATAGGCTGACCTAACAAGGACCCGACAATAAGTATACAAACCACATGACGACCATCAAACAGAAGGTTGAACTGACCTAGGGGATAAACCTCATGTCATCTCCATTAACATTATCCATTGGTGTAGGGCCCGCTCAGACCTACTACGTTAGGTAGAGTCAAGGCTCGATACCTGCAACATGCATAAGAACAATGGGTTGTATATGATCAACAGCATATATATCAAACACACATCGAGTCAGAGAATCACGGCATAGTAGGGTGCTCGAACCGAGTAGTACTACACCATCCCTACTCTAAAACAAGACTATAACCATTTCTATTTAAAATCAGATGTATACAACATGATAATATTAAACCATCACTAAACATGTCCATCTCATCATAACTAGAATAACAACAATGTCATCATAAACTCATACCACAAGTTAGAACTGTATCAGTCGAACATAGTCTATCATGATCAAAATAAGCATAAACCATAGGTCTAATAACTCAAATGTCTCAGAACTATCTAAATGCAATGGAAGAACTAACAACTGTCACAGAACTGCCAAAATGGTAATGTAAAACTAACAACTATCAGAAGCCAAAAATGAGGGGCATTACATCAATGACAACATCGATTAGGCACATACTTGCAACAGAGGAGGAAGATGAATCCTCATCATCATCATCACCATCTAAAGTGGAGGAAGAAGACTCCTCATCAAGATCAGGAGGATCAATATCCTCAAAAGAACTATCATCATGTTACATTGTCTCCAAAGTGATCATAGATGGAGAAGTGGTAGGAGAAGAATTGAAAAAATCCTCCTCAAAACTAACACTCGTGTTAATGAAAAACTCATGAGTGGTGGTGCGGAGAAGCCTATATCCTTTGACACCATATGGGTACCCAAAAAATATGCAAGGATTGCTCTACAAATCCATAGCATTGCATTTCTTTTCTAGAATATGGTTCCATGCAGGAGAACTAAACAATCATTTAAGTGCTTTATTGTGAGATTTTGACTAGTCCAAGATTGAAAAGGAGTGATCACCTTCATAGCTTAATGTGGAACTCAATTCTATACATAACATGCACAGTTGATGGTCTCCACCCAATATTGAGGTGCCATAGAGTTGGAGTGACTCATATAGTTGGCAATCTCTTTCAAGGACCTATTCTTTCATTCTGTGACACCATTCCATTGTTGACTATAGAGAACTATGTGATGAAGATCAATGCTCTCTAAAGCATAAAATTGCTCAAAAATATAATTGACATACTCCCCCCATTATCTATACACATAATCTTAATGGCCTTCCCTTACTGTTTCTCTGCAAAAGCTTTGAAGTCTTGAAAAGACTCAAACAACTCAAACTTTTATTTGAGAAAGTATATCCATGTGTATCTGGGAAGATCATCAATGAAAGTTAGAACATATATATCCCTGCTGAAAGAAGAACATGGAATTGGTCCAACCAAGTCACTATGTACTAACTATAGAAGTTGTTTGGCCCCCCATGCTTTGACTTTATCATATTTCTCCTCAAGATACTTACCAAGAATGCACCCTTGGCAAACTCCATCAGAAAATTGAATAGAAGGTAACCCTGAAACTATGTCTCGTTGACTAAGTTGTTGCAAGTAATAGTAGTTCAAGTGGAAAAATCATTGATGCCACAAACAACTCACTTCATCTAAGTTATTGAGCAAAGCAAGTGAAGGAGAATTAGGAACAAAGTGAGAAATGTGATATAGTTTGGACTAATGAACAACTTTCCCCATAGAAACTATAGACCCACCATGCAATTCACTGATTACCACTATGTTTACAGTGAACTTAACTCACTTGTCAAAGCCCATGTGAGTGATCCAGTAAATAGATAGGAGATTAGTTGACAAAGATGGAACATTGGGAACATCATGAAAAATTCCTTTGCCCATGTCAACATAACCTCTCCCATGCACCTCAACATGAGTGTCATCACCCATTAGTATAGATGGCATAGAACATGGCTCCAAAGAGGCAAAACCATCTTGTGACAAAGCCATGTGGTGCTAAGCACTTGAGTCAATGATCAAAGTATCAAGTTGTAAAGAAACAACTAGCGCCTTGCCCTTTCCTTCCCCTTTACTTTTGTATTTGTCCTTTGAAGATTTCTTCAAGATGAACTCTGATTGACAGAATTAGGTACCTTGATATTGTTCTTTTCAAGATGTGTAATGTGATAAATCTATTTCTTTAAACACTTGTGTTCTTCATGAACGTGTTTCTTACAATAGGCACACTTTGCCTTCTCTTTCTTGGGGTTGTCACCTTTGGAAGAAGAGGAATAAGTAGCTATATTAGAGACAACTAGTTTTTGAACTTGCTTCTTTTCTGCTTGGTTCTATTATTTCTTATTCTGCTTACCAACCCCTTTTTAATCTTTAGTGCCCTAATTTGCAACCAAGGCATGAGATTTAGAGGGCTTGATTGTGCCTATTTGAACCAAATTATCTTTCTCCTTTGTGATTTCATTTACAAAATCATCAATAGAAGGCAATTTATAAGTGGTTCCTAAGGCATTTTTAGTGACATAAAATGTAGAAACAAAAACTAAGTAGTTCGGACTAAGTTTGGAAAGAATACTTAAAATCAATTGAGAACATTTCTTCTCAATTCCAAATTGCTTTAATTATAATCTTATGGCCTTTAGCTTAGTGAAGAATTCCTAAATAGTAACAAAACTAGTAGGACTTAACCCTAAGAGCTCATTCTCAAGTAGATGTCCTCTTATTCCATCTTGTGTACCTAAGAGATTTTCCAAAGTGGTCCATACTTCATTTGGTCTAGAAACATATTCAATATGGAAAAGAGAATCTAAAGATGCAAACATACACAAGGTTCCAAAAGCTTCATCACACTTATTAAACTATTTTGGCTTTTCTACAATTAGAGTTGGTTTAGTTTCTAGCCCCATTGTTAGCCTATACAACACTTTCTTCTTTAGATAGATTCTCAACTTTGATTTCAAATCAAAATAGTTATATGGAGTTAGCATAGAAACTTGTTTGATCCATCTTAAGCAGAAAAGAAGATTGTTGTTGTGGTTGTTGTGCATAAATGAGAATGCAAAAACTCAAAGAGAGCACATAGGACACCCCCCTTTTCACTCAATCAAAGAACTCGCCAACCAAATATATTTTGCACTTAATAATGAGTGTGATTGAAATTTCCACTAGTAAGAAATGCTAAGTGGACTTGATCTCAATGGTTTACAAGTTCTCAACAAATGAGTATATTTTGAAAATATAATATTCAAATAAAACTAGGTGAAACAAATAGCACCATTGTGATGTACTGTAAAAATCATGCACTTTCAAAAAAAGAAACACCTCAATCCAAGATTGTATGTGAAATTTATGAGTTTTTGAAGTTCCCAAAACAAGAACTATTCAGTGTCACCTATGAAATTCTGCAATTTTTAGAAAAACCATGAATCAAAATTGAAAACCATCTACACTAGCACATAGAGCATGAAAAATTAGCCCAAACAAAAAAAAATTCTTAGAAAAAGGAGCCAATATGACCTTGAACGGAGCCTTAGAAGATTGCCTTCAAAATTGAGTCTGTCAATGGAGAGTGGTCTAAGTTGTAAAGGTCTTCCTATTACAAAAGTTAGTGAAACTACCACCAAATTTATCAAGCAACCAAATATAGTGGATCTCCAAATATATTTAGAGGCTTGCTAGTTTGGAGAAGCACTGGATAAATTTAGTGACTAGTAAAAAAAGTGATTCCACTAAAGGGACTGACAAGTTTGGCGGAGCCACCAAAAATGTGGCATAAAGGCTAAGGAGTATAGGTGCTAAGTTTAATTTTTTTATATTAAAATTTTTGAAGGCCTTAAAAGGCCAATAGTGATGTGGGTAGGCGAGCCAGTGGCCACACCATAGACCCTGCATTAAGGGATTCATGACTCTTTAAAGGGGCCATGGCCTATTGTGGGTATGAGGCCTGAGCCTTTAAGGCTTTTGCATCCTAGGACAGGAACAAGGCTTGTGCAAGCATACTGCACAGGTACCCTTTTCAATACCTTTTAAAAAATTGTACAATCAACAAAAAACTAAGATTTCAACAATTTTTTTTAAAATTTAAAAATATATATTGTAGAAAAATATAATTTGTTTTTTGAAAGTTGTGCCACAAGCACTATTCATGGGAGTCGTATAACTCCCTAAACAAAAAAATTTGCCTGTCTAGGAAAATTTGTCCAAAATCTATGATTTGATAATCAATATTTATGTTTTTGGGGCTTCGAAGTGTGTTGGCGAGGTCCGTCTAGTCTAAAAATGCCCCAAAAAATAGTCACCCATCAGATTTGAGCTTCAAACCCTCATTTACAACTGTGTCAAATGATCTCCAAATGAAATGAAATGAAATTTAATCTTGACTTTCTTGAGCCTCCTAGACACGTTGGAACATTCAAAAACATTTCCAATATAACCAAAATACCTACAATTACCCAAATCTTACAAAACACATATGCAAAATTATAGAGAGGTTATCGAATCTTCATAAATCTTTATTGATTCTCAAAACTATTAAAAAATGAAAAAGAAGCTCGCATACATGATTTTACAAGATCTCACAAAAAATAAGCTCAAACTCTCAATTAGGAATCCTAGAACTTAAAACTCTCAAAATAAAATCTCTAATACCATGTTAGATATCTACAAGAAATGAATAACCCAAGAACTTTTTAAGAGAGATTCTAAGCTACAAAAGTTGAAAATGCATGACAAAAGCAAACCAACGATTTTGAGAGATATGAAAATGTTAGGATGACACAATTGCATTGCAAGCTCAAAGAAGAAGCTACAAAAGATTGGCAGAATTGCCACCACTAAATTGTGGAATGATTCAACATGTTATCCTTTCTGTGTCTCAACAAGGACTACCATTTTAATAATACACCAACAAATTTCTTTTCAATTTCTATTTAATACCCTAAGGTATGCCCTTTTCCCTTAAAGTGGGTTCAAAGCATGTCCTCTATTCTATCCACAACAACAATATTCATTATATTGTCATGTATTTTTATTATTTGTATGTGACCAAGCTAGTGCTTCTTTATGGTGAAGCTTAAGTTCCTTCACTAATATTTCTTCCATGTTGTATTGTGTGCTCTGGCTTGGTTGCACATTTTTCTTTCCTAGCTCTATTGTAGTTTAATAAATTCTTGAACAAGATTCATAGTAGTTGTATTGAACTATGCAATGTAAATTCGCTCCATTAGAAACATATACATCTTAAAATTCTTTATGAATTATGTTAAATATTTAATTGTAACATTTTATTTTCTAGTATATATGGCACTACAGTAGTTTTGTATTGTCATAAGCACTGGATATTAGTCCATTGAAGTTTTTTATAGATCCAACAATTTTTTTTAATTTTGGTATTGAAATTTGTTGCTATTGTTAGATACAGTGGAAAAGATGCGTAAAGAGATTAAGGTGTAAGAGATATAACATTGAATGGACCCACGTTTTTACATGTTCTGACTAGCAAAACTTGAACAAAAGACATTGCTACTTCTAATAATGACTCTCATAAATGTATGTGTATAGTTTTCAATAAATTAATGCATAAATAAATTATGATTTTCTAGCCAAAGTTCCTACTGTGCAAAGACAATTGTTGAAGCATCAAGATTATGAAGTTGATCCAGTTTCTCACCTGGGTAAAACATAGGTAAATCATTAATTCATGAGCACAGTGCAACTTTGTAGCCAAAGATCATTTGGTAATGTTGATACTTTAAAAATTCAGTCTTGGTCTCATGATATATCTTTTTCTATAGTTGAAATGGATGCAATTTCTCTATTTTTTCTTTGTTCATTTTTTAAAATTTTCTCTCTAGGTCACTTCCGTCAGGGCATTCCAACGGCACTAATTGTGCTATTGTGCACTTATGACTTGATACTCACACCACAACATAATATCCAGTTCTATTTCCTTTGTTTTCTTGTGTTTGAACTCTATTTTTATACACCTTATTACAGGACCCAACATCAAACAAAGACCAAGAATGTAGGGCTAAGAAATGAATCAACAAAAAAACAATACTTGATGGTCAGTATGAAAACATGTAAATTTATAATTTGAGTCTTCTTAAATAGGTGTGAGCACTATGAAAAAAAGGAGAGAAAGAAGAAAAACTTTAATAAGTAGTGCTAGGTACAACATGTAGTATCAAGAGGCATCCTTAAATTTATTTAAATAAAATTTGTTGTTAACTACTTAGAAGGAAGGAATTATAAGAGAATATAAGAGCCAGGAAAACTGTTCATAGGTTAATGGATAAAATACTAAGAAAAAATAAATTTGACAGAAATTTTTATTGTTGCTAGTCTTTTAGATTGTTTGTTATAAAGGACTTAAATAACTAGTTCATTCAAGTCAATGCATTAATATTTTATGTGGGAATGGATCCCTTGCTGAAACAGCTAGTGTTAATTCCAATGCACTAATTCTTTATGATACCATTGGTAGGTAATAGTTGATTCCTTTCTATTATTTTTAATCGAATAGATACTTTCAAAAAGGAATTTATGAAAAATCACAGAGTATGGGACAATTCCTCCAACCTTAAAAACTTTACCTTGGAATTTATTCTAGGTTTCTGTAACATATAAATATATAACTGCTGCTTTCATTAAGATTTCTTGTTGCAACTTTATGTTTATTTATATTAAATTTAGTGGTTTCTCGTTTTACTCCGTGGCGATGTGTTAAGTGTAGTTTCTGTATAAGTGTCCCTCCAGGCATATAATGGAATTTTGATTTATTTGATTCGACTTCTCCCTGTCATTCTTAACTTACAATCTTTTATATTGTATCTTCCCATCTTTGGGCCATTACACCAGGATTTGACACATTGTCTCCTCAATGTACAGTGAGTTACTACATTGTGTAATAATGGCCTAGTTGTGCAACTGATAATAAAAAATAAAACTTTGCCGCTTTTGTAATTCCTAGAATCATTAGGGGAAACTGTCATCCTGCCTATTTGGCGTTCAATCTCATCAGACATTGATGGAGAATCATTCAATGTCGGTTTACTCAGATATTTTTGGAAACATATTCCCCACACTGTTTTGAATCATCAAATGTTTTCTTAGAGTCGTCATTCAGTCAGGATTTTGAAGCTTAAAACTGACTTGTGATAATTTAGAGATCACATGGGCCATTCCAACCTTACATTTTTCAATGGCTTTAGCCTTCGCAAATTTGAACTCTCTTCTTGGGAGGCACGTCTAAAACTGATTGAGTTTTAAGCAACTCCGTCCATCGAAAAGGGAGTTTACAATATTGTTTTGGGCATACTGATCGAGAGATTTTTCTTGATTTGGTAAAGAACAATGCAGAGTTCGTATATCCACTGGCAATGTAAGGAGAACATTCCAACATCTACTAATATACGTTCTTGTTAAATCAATGTTTGGTTAATGGTGTAGATTCATTCCAGAAATCTTGGAGTGGATGTAGAGCGTACAAAAGGAAGCCTAATTTCTTAAATAGTAATATAAGAAAATATTTCGGCTTCGTGAGGGAATTTTAAATAGAAGACACTTTTACATAAAGACTAAATTCTCTTTTTCTTTAAAAAAAAAAGAAAAGAAAAGAAGAAGACAGTCTTGGTATGTAATGCTTTGTTGGATTAATTGTCTTCATTGAATGCAATCACGAATATGGAAAATTAATTCCAGCACTTATTGTTATGAAAAGATTTGCATGCCAGTAATTGTAATTTATTTATTTTTTAAAAAAATTAAAATTATTCTTTTTATTATGCTATTTATGCATGATTTAAAACAAAAAAAAGTAGAGCGCATTTATACATTTTGTAATAATTTATCCGAGAAACAAAATCGCTGCATAAGCTTCAAAGCCACTCTATAGATTGCTTTGAGTTGGTGGCCTTAGGGGAATTCAATTCCATGACCTTAGGTACAAACCTATCTATCATAAACAATTTTTTTTTCTTTTTTCTCTACCTTTAATCTTTTTTTTTTTAATAAAAAGAGGGTAGAGAGATCCCTCAAACATATATATTAATAAAAAAAGGCTTACATATCATATTTACATAATTATAATTCCATAACTAGGCTAAAGAATTAGCCTCCAAAGACACAACATTGAAACCAATAAAACATTACCGGTCAACTCACAGCATACCAATCCAAAAAGAGCACGTAGGCTCTGATGAATAAAGACACCAAAAAGAAGTATCAACACCACCTAAACTAACACATAACAAAAGCAATAGGAAAACAAGCTGCCACCTCAGGGGTCTGAGAGATCCAGAATGTTTGTTGTCACCACAAGATCTATGGGTTCTTACTGGGCAAACTCCTCCTCCTGGTTCGAGTCCTCCTCCATGTTGGCAGGATCTCTTGGGAGATGCAGTGCACAATTAGCAGTGTCCATTCAGAGGAATTTAATGGATATGAAGACATCCTTGCACATTTTCCTCATGGATTTGGGAACAGATTGGTTGTGTTCTTTGAGAGCTCTCTCACATAAATACACCCACATTTTAATTGCTTTCACATAGCTCTGTAGATGCATTCGTAGGCTTGCATTGTGCAGAGCTGTTGTAGTGGAAACAAACCCCCAACCATGGCCTCACCATCAAGTAGATCATAATTTTGAACTGCTATGTGTCAGTGCTCCACATTGTACAATGTAAAAAAAACCAAGATTGTGGAGTAGACAAACAAGCATGAGACTGCAAATAAAATTGACCAATTGTATTCACAAATGAGGCAGATATAAATAGGCGAGTGTGAGTACCTGATTCTCCACCAAACGAGGATAGGACTCCTCTACATGAAATGGTGGCGAGTAACCACCAAAATGGCTTACTACTTTGACAAGTTCAAAGTTCATGTGGAAAATGCGCCTAACTATGGTTAAAGCAAGTGCATATGCCTAGGATTAAAGGTTATACACCAACACCCCCCCTTAAGCATAGCTTAGGTGAGTTTATAAAAAATGGGTCCCGGCTATAAGCCTGGTGAGGTACCCATGCAAAATGCAAAAGAAAAATGAGTCCTGGCCATGAAGCTTGATAAGGTAAGTACTCATGTACAATGAAAATCTCTTAGAAACAAAGAAAGATAGAAAACCCAATGGGAAAAAACTACCCTCCAAAAGAGAGAAATTATACAGGTGAAGAAGTACTACTTCTTTCACTAAGTACAATATAAGATTCCCCCCATAGGAGAGAAAATGTGAGAAGGTCTACGAGACCCCCCCATAATACATGTCCTACTATAGTGATGGTGAATAGTTGACAAAGGATGCAGATGCAGATCCAAGAATGCCGAACAATGTTCCTTCCCTTGGGAAGAAAAGAAACCACCTAAAGATGCATGATATCTTCCCATGCGAGAAGATGTATGTATGATCTTAAATCATGTTGAAGTTGATCCAAGGATGATGGTGCCATGCTGATGCCTTCAAGGAGTGCTCAGGTGTCTCCATATCCATGCCGAAGGATGCCATAATCAAATTAGGTGCATGTGTAATAGATGAGGATGATGACAATCCAGAACCATGTGTAAGACAATGTAGAGCATGAATATCTGAAGTGGACAATGAAGATGCAGCTTCATCGAAACTGTCATCGAAGAGAACACTGATGTCCTCAATGTGTGCTTCCATGCCAGCAATGCAGGACTCTACAAACAGACAAATGATGTTAGGTAGAAATGTGTCCCAATCAGCAATGCTAGGAAGATTGATATCCTATTACAAAAAAGCACTGGAAGTGATGACTTCTAATATGTCACTGGAACATTTTCTTTCTGTATCATGATTAGGGATGTGAGTTGTGATCAACACACGATCATGTGGGAATGGAGAAACATTCAAGTCTCCATATATCTCCCAAATTTTGATCCATAATGCATGTGGACAATCAATATCCATGATGGCATACAAAGTGACATCTGGAATATGTAAACCGATCAATCCGACAATGCGATCATGATGATTAAACCACTTACCCTTCTGAGATTGTTTACTAGGTTCAGGGATAAGTCCATACAGATGGAGTATGAGATTATGGATCCTAAGATGTTTTAGGATACCTTCACACCAGGACTTATAGTTTATCTCAGTTAGGTTGATTATAGAATATTGGGTTTCATATCCCATTATTAGAAAAAATTAGTTCACCTAGACAATAGAAATCAACACATTAGGCAACCTAGATTAGTTAGATCCCTAATTGATCTTTATGTAAAGTGGCACTTTACTAGTTGAATGTGTGGTTTTTCTTAATTCCCCCCTAAAAGTGACTCTTGATAAAGTTATTACCTTGTGAAAAATGAACACACAAGACTATCCCCCTATGAGGACTACCTTTTTCATTCTCGTACATTTGACTATTTACTTTACTATTACTGATACATTTAGACTTGTGGGACTATTGATCCCGAATTTCCAAACTATTAGACTTTATGTTGTATGTGGATTTGTTATGCTTAGTATGTTACAATGTGTTTAGACCTAGCTATTGCTTTACTAATGATGTTAGACATATGGTTTATATTATGATGTTATGGGAAAACTAATTGGGTGATGTTAGATAGAAAATTGTTATGTGATTCAATCTTGGGAATGAATGTTTGAAATGCAGAATTTAGAATCTAAATTGTAATGTGACTTCCTTGATGCTTATGTGAACTTGTGATATTTTATGTGAGGGTATGTTTTAATTTTCTTCGGCTATTATATATGTATGTGGAATTAACTTTGCAATTGAGTGCACAGGTATTTCTAACAAGCCACAGAAATAGGAGATCATTCCACACACGATGTTGTTATCCCTTGTGAAGCTGATCTAGTTCCACGAGGAACCAAGATCAACTTTGTGCATGATGAAATTCTGTAATGTTGATTGCTTGTTGTTAGTCAGGTTAAGTCTACCACTCTTTTATTTTAAATTCTAATTGGTGTTGTAAGAATTTTGTCTTTGAATTTTATTTTTTAAATTTTAA
The DNA here is from genome assembly GCA_027924645.1 of Cunninghamia lanceolata. Classification (NCBI taxonomy): domain Eukaryota; kingdom Viridiplantae; phylum Streptophyta; class Pinopsida; order Cupressales; family Cupressaceae; genus Cunninghamia; species Cunninghamia lanceolata. The sequence continues at coordinate 9,008,616 of BSBN01000112.1, read as the reverse complement.
ATTTTGAGACCCCTTTTTCATGTGCTTTAACTCAACCCTTGGTGCTCAAAATGAACTAAACTTGACCCTGGGTTGTAACCCTTGGGTCTAGGGACCTTTTTGACTTGGGTAACCCTTGGTAAACCTCCATTTGGTCACCTTAACTTCACCCTGAAGTTAAGTGACGAAATTGGAGGCATGGGAGGGAGAGGATGAGTGAGTCAAACACTCAACCCCATCCTTACCACCTCCCTAGGTTGGGGATGTCTCCAAGACCCCCCCAATTGTGAAGGACTTTACTCCAAGTCTCTCTCACAATTGGTGAGGGTACCTTGGAGTTGTGTGGTCCCTCTTGGGAGGAAAGGAATGGGACACATGTGTCACCCATTCCCTCTTAAGCTTCACCTTTCTCTCCCACATGTTTGAGAGAGGATAAGTGGAAGGGAGAGTGAGACTTGGGGATGGGTGAGTGACATGTGTCATCACCCATCCCATGGGTCTTGCTTGTAGTGGGGAGGAAGAGTGAGGAGGTGACAAGTGTCACCTCCCTATTACTCAAAGCTCATAGGTGGAGCTTATTTTAATCCCACTTGGAGAAGGGTATGGGTTGTTGAATTTTTGGAAATTTTATTGTCTGGAATTTACTTTGGGGAAAAAGTTAGAGGGAGTTTTGTGGCTTATGTTGGAGGAGGATTTGGAGAAGCTCTACATCAACCATCTACCAAATTGGGCTTTCTAAGTTTGGTTTCAAGGCTAAGGCCTTCCCTTATGTATTTTTATTTGCTTGTGTGATGCTTTGTGTGAGATCTATGTTTGGGTTTTTATTTGTTGTTGTGGGGAAAATTGTAAGGGTGTTGTAAGAGCCTCTCCCACTTGGGAGAAGATGCTCAACAAGTGTGGGGTGGGGCAGGAGTGAACATCCTCAGGGTCATTTCCTTGATTTTGTGGTGTTGTAAGCCTTGAGGGCAATATGTGGTTAATTGCTATATGTAAAATGGCTTGAGAGCCAAAATGAAAGCTTTGTGAAAATTGTGTTAAAAAGAGTTGGCTTAAGGCCTTAAGGCCTTAAGAGGTATTTTCATTTGAGATATTTTTAGGAGTGGCACTCTTGAGTTGAGTGTTGTCCACTCCCCTACCCCTTTGAACTCATTTTGGTTGAGTTCTTGTGTTGTGTTATCCATGGGTGTAAAATTGTGTTTGGTTGTTGAATGCCTTGTTGTGATGTGGAATGAGTTCCCAAGTGTGTGGATGACCTCCCTAGCTCGAGGGTGACCCTCTTGCAGGTCTATGGTAGGGAGGAGAGCAAGATGTTGTAGCTTTTTTCCCCTTGTTGTGTTAATGCAGGGTCATTGGAGCTAAGTTGTGAAGTTGGAGAGAACACCTTGTTCTTGGAGTTGATATTTTATTTTCCTTTACTCTTGAGAGAGAGCTTGGCCTACTTAGGAGATTGTATCATTTGTTAGCTTCAAAGAGGACATTGTCCTCTATCTTGTTGTAAAAGTGTATTTTCTTATGTTGTGTGTAAGCTATTTTAATTTGTAATAGAAAGTTAAAATGGTTGATTTTAATGCTTATCATTCAAGGAAAGTTGAAGGAAGAAAATTTAATTTTTAAAAGTTACTTCATTTGTATGTAAATTTTAAAATATCACATAGAAAAGTTGTGAATTTTATTATTGAGACAAATTATGAAATTTGAATATTGTCTTGAAAAAAAATATATATAGTTGATGTCATGTATTATAAGTGTTTACTTAATTGTATTTGTTCTTTTCTTTAAAAATGTAAATATCAATAATGCAATGAATGTATTTTGTTAGAAAAATGAGTTCTTGCCTTATAGAAAATTGATAAAAGAAAGTATATATGTATCTTGCTTATTTATTTTTTTAAAAAATTTTACTAAGTGAAATGAATGTTGAGCAAGAGGAATAGTTGGCAGTTTTGTTTTTTTTATACAAAAAGAATAGAAGTGGTGGGGGGTTCGAACCACCCACTGTCGCCTTAGTTTGTTGAGGGTGTGGGGAGGGGGGGCGGAGCCCCCACCCACACCCCATTGTATGGGATGTGGGTGGGCGCTCCGCCCCCCTCCCCACACTTCCCACTATCCCCACAAACCCCCGCGCCCAACATTGTATCCGCAGCCTTCGATGCCTCCCATCCACCGTTCCCTTGAACGCCGACACCGCCAACCACCACGCAGACCCACAGACCTCCACTCCCCTGCCAGTGCCTCCCACTCTGCTGCCAATACCAGCACCTCCATCCTGCAGTCTCCCTCTTACTCTGTCACCACTGGTTTCCAAACAGAGCTCCCACTGTCATAAACAAAAAAAAACCCTTAGGGTTTTCAGTATGAAATAAAAATAAAAATATATATTTTATAAAGAAAATTTAGTCTATTAGTAAACACAATATATACATATTTGAATGCCATGATATGCATTTCATATGAGGCCACCATTAAACCTGCAAACAAAACCAAGAAGACAAAATGAGAGAGATAAAGAGAAAGAAAGGAGAAAAGAAAACAAAGAGGAGAAAATGAGAAATGAGAAGTATAGGGTTAGGGCTTTTACTCATACAGAAAAATATTTTTTTTAATTGAAAGGAATTTTAGGGTTTTGCATTTTAAATTTGCCCTTATATTCTTTTCCCATTCTCTTTATTTTTCCTCCTTATTATTTTAACTTTTATTTTTAGAATGGGGTATTGTGATTTTATTTAAGTGGGTAAACTTTATTAACTTGTGGAATATTTTTTTTTTGTTAGTGGATGTTATTAAATAGAATAGATCACGATTAGAAGGAATTATATTTTATTGATTTTTAATTTAATTTTTGAAGAAAAAGATTTATTATTTTTATTTAAATTTTACACAACTTAATTAGTTGAGAGGTTTTTATTTTAAACAATCGGGTTAAGAAAACCTAACTCTATGAAATCAATTTAACTACATCATAATTTATTAAATTCCAATATTATTTTTAATCATGATGGGGCAATTTAATTAACGAATTTAAATTAGACATTGTTTCAAATCCAACTCGGGAACCTCTGATCTACCAAGAAATTAGGAATAATGTAAATGATGCAGAGATAACTCTGATTGATCAAAAATGTGAAGAAGAACAAATCGATCAAGCTTTGTTGAAAAAGTTTTAAATTTTAGAAAACGTGAAGGAGAATAAATTGATCGGACTTTGTTTAAAAATGTTCAATTAACTTATTCAACTATTTTACCAATTCAAATAGTGAGATGTAGGTAATTTAAACCAAATTAGTAAACCTTTTGATCAAAATTAGTTTTAGTTCAATAAACCCTACTCACGCCCGTGAGGTGTTATGCTGCCGGATTTTTTTCAGAATTTAGGGTTTAGCTAGGTTAGTGAATTTTAACCTTGTTTGGGAATATAATATTGTTTTTTTGCTGAGTATCATCATTTAATCATTGTCTTATATCTTACCCTCACATGCACTTGAATTTTATTATTGGTTTTGACTTACATCAAAACCCCTTCATTCACATAGGTTACTTAGGGTTTCGATCATTGATCCTAACCCTATTGGCAACATTAACCACGTCGCTTAGACCCCCTAGTTCACCTTTGTTGCAAATGGTATTCACACGTGAATACATTACCCCGCATTCATCTGTCATGTTTATGCCTCAAGCGTATAGCCACCGAGCATGCTTACGCATGCGAGGGGGTTTCTAGGGAAGCATCAAATTTTTTTTGATATTTCATGTCATGACCACATGACAAATGTGGACATGATACATGTGATGCATGTTACGACCGCATGGGAAATGTGGGCATGACACCCCCCTTGATTATGTATTCCCCCCCCCAAATTTGGCACTTTATAGAAGGAGTGCTATAGGTCACCCAAAAAGAGCATAAACTGGTACTTTATAAGATTAGTGTGATATTATGCTTGTTGGATCAATGATGAGAAAACATACACTTTTGCAAAAGGAATCACTTGATTCTGAGTTGATTTGCAAAAGTTATTGAAGTTGCAAGATTGGTGCAATTACAAAAAAATTCCTTCTATGAGAAAACAAATTTCAGATTTTGAGAAAATGAATTTTCATGCAAAAATTGTGAGAGAAAAATAAAAAAGAGGACAAAAATTAAGCCCCCTTGAGTTGTGCATGACCAAGGGCTTAACTTTTAAATTGGTTACCCCCTTCCCCTGCTTACATCGCCCCACTAGTTTCTTACATCAACATTTTTTACACTTTTTGAGATGAATAGTGCCCACCTCTTTATGATGAAACTTGACACCCATCGGAGCTTTCTTTGCTGTCTCAAAATGTGGCTAAACTGCCACTTTGAGTGTCAAACAAACATGACAAAGAGGGTGAATTCGTGGGTGAATCCAAGGATAGAGAGGTCATGCCTCTGTGAGCAGAGTCGACCTTTGCTAGGAAGGGATGAGAGTGGGGCAAATTCTGTTGCAGGCCTATTGAGGGTGAGTTCAATGCAGGCCCTTTGAGGGCAAGTTGAGGCCAAATGCGGAGGGTGCGGGACACCTATGAATAGTTGACAAAGGATGCAGATGCAGATCCAAGAATGCTGAACAATGTTCCATCCCTTGGGAAGAAAAGAAACCACCTGAAGATGCATGATATCTTCCCATGCGAGAAGATGTATGTATGATCTTAAATCATTTTGAAGTTGATCCAAGGATGATGGTGCCATGCTGATGCCTTCAAGGAGTGCTCAGGTGTCCCCATATCCATGCCGAAGGATGCCATAATCAAATTAGGTGCATGTGTAATAGATGAGGATGATGACAATCCAGAACCATGTGTAAGACAATGTAGAGCATGAATATCTGAAGTGGACAATGAAGATGCAGCTTCATCGAAACTGTCATCGAAGAGAACACTGATGTCCTCAATGTGTGCTTCCATGCCAGCAATGCGGGACTCTACAAATAGACAAATGATGTTAGGTAGAAATGTGTCCCAATCAGCAATGCTAGGAAGATTGATATCCTATTACAAAGAAGCACTGGAAGTGATGACTTCTAATATGTCACTGGAACATTTTCTTTCTGTATCATGATTAGGGATGTGAGTTGTGATCAACACACGATCATGTAGGAATGGAGAAACATTCAAGTCTCCATATATCTCCCAAATTTTGATCCATAATGCATGTGGACAATCAATATCCATGATGGCATACAAAGTGACATCTGGAATATGTAAACTGATCAATCCGACAATGCGATCATGATGATTAAACCACTTACCCTTCTGAGATTGTTTACTAGGTTCAGGGATAAGTCCATACAGATGGAGTATGAGATTATGGATCCTAAGATGTTTTAGGATGCCTTCACACCAGGACTTATAGTTTATCTCAGTTAGGTTGATTATAGAATATTGGGTTTCATATCCCATTATTAGAAAAAATTAGTTCACCTAGACAATAGAAATCAACACATTAGGCAACCTAGATTAGTTAGATCCCTAATTGATCTTTATGTAAAGTGGCACTTTACTAGTTGAATGTGTGGTTTTTCTTAATTCCCCCCTAAAAGTGACTCTTGATAAAGTTATTACCTTGTGAAAAATGAACACACAAGACTATCTCCCTATGAGGACTACCTTTTTCATTCTCGTACATTTGACTATTTACTTTACTATTACTGATACATTTAGACTTGTGGAACTATTGATCCCGAATTTCCAAACTATTAGACTTTATGTTGTATGTGGATTTGTTATGCTTAGTATGTTACAATGTGTTTAGACCTAGCTATTGCTTTACTAATGATGTTAGACATATGGTTTATATTATGATGTTATGGGAAAACTAATTGGGTGATGTTAGATAGAAAATTGTTATGTGATTCAATCTTGGGAATGGATGTTTGAAATGCAGAATTTAGAATCTAAATTGTAATGTGACTTCCTTGATGCTTATGTGAACTTGTGATATTTTATGCGAGGGTATGTTTTAATTTTCTTCGGCTATTATATATGTATGTGGAATTAACTTTGCAATTGAGTGCACAGGTATTTCTAACAAGCCACAGAAATAGGAGATCATTCCACACATGATGTTGTTATCCCTTGTGAAGCCGATCTAGTTCCACGAGGAACCAAGATCAACTTTGTGCATGATGAAATTCTGTAATGTTGATTGCTTGTTGTTAGTCAGGTTAAGTCTACCACTCTTTTATTTTAAATTCTAATTGGTGTTGTAAGAATTTTGTCTTTGAATTTTATTTTTTAAATTTTAAATTTTGAGACCCCTTTTTCATGTGCTTTAACTCAACCCTTGGTGCTCAAAATGAACTAAACTTGACCCTGGGTTGTAACCCTTGGGTCTAGGGACCTTTTTGACTTGGGTAACCCTTGGTAAACCTCCATTTGGTCACCTTAACTTCACCCTGAATTTAAGTGACGAAATTGGAGGCATGGGAGGGAGAGGATGAGTGAGTCAAACACTCAACCCCATCCTTACCACCTCCCTAGGTTGGGGATGTCTCCAAGACCCCCCCAATTGTGAAGGACTTTACTCCAAGTCTCTCTCACAATTGGTGAGGGTACCTTGGAGTTGTGTGGTCCCTCTTGGGAGGAAAGGAATGGGACACATGTGTCACCCATTCCCTCTTAAGCTTCACCTTTCTCTCCCACATGTTTGAGAGAGGATAAGTGGAAGGGAGAGTGAGACTTGGGGATGGGTGAGTGACATGTGTCATCACCCATCCCATGGGTCTTGCTTGTAGTGGGGAGGAAGAGTGAGGAGGTGACAAGTGTCACCTCCCTATTACTCAAAGCTCATAGGTGGAGCTTATTTTAATCCCACTTGGAGAAGGGTATGGGTTGTTGAATTTTTGGAAATTTTATTGTCTGGAATTTACTTTGGGGAAAAAGTTAGAGGGAGTTTTGTGGCTTATGTTGGAGGAGGATTTGGAGAAGCTCTACATCAACCATCTACCAAATTGGGCTTTCTAAGGTTGGTTTCAAGGCTAAGGCCTTCCCTTATGTATTTTTATTTGCTTGTGTGATGCTTTGTGTGAGATCTATGTTTGGGTTTTTATTTGTTGTTGTGGGGAAAATTGTAAGGGTGTTGTAAGAGCCTCTCCCACTTGGGAGAAGATGCTCAACAAGTGTGGGGTGGGGTAGGAGTGAACATCCTCAGGGTCATTTCCTTGATTTTGTGGTGTTGTAAGCCTTGAGGGCAATATGTGGTTAATTGCTATATGTAAAATGGCTTGAGAGCCAAAATGAAAGCTTTGTGAAAATTGTGTTAAAAAGAGTTGGCTTAAGGCCTTAAGGCCTTAAGAGGTATTTTCATTTGGGATATTTTTAGGAGTGGCACTCTTGAGTTGAGTGTTGTCCACTCCCCTACCCCTTTGAACTCATTTTGGTTGAGTTCTTGTGTTGTGTTATCCATGGGTGTAAAATTGTGTTTGGTTGTTGAATGCCTTGTTGTGATGTGGAATGAGTTCCCAAGTGTGTGGATGACCTCCCTAGCTCGGGGATGACCCTCTTGCAGGTCTACGGTAGGGAGGAGAGCAAGATGTTGTGGCTTTTTTCCCCTTGTTGTGTTAATGCAGGGTCATTGGAGCTAAGTTGTGAAGTTGGAGAGAACACCTTGTTCTTGGAGTTGATATTTTATTTTCCTTTACTCTTGAGAGAGAGCTTGGCCTACTTAGGAGATTGTATCATTTGTTAGCTTCAAAGAGGACATTGTCCTCTATCTTGTTGTAAAAGTGTATTTTCTTATGTTGTGTGTAAGCTATTTTAATTTGTAATAGAAAGTTAAAATGGTTGATTTTAATGCTTATCATTCAAGGAAAGTTGAAGGAAGAAAATTTGTTTTTTAAAAGTTACTTCATTTGTATGTAAATTTTAAAATATCACATAGAAAAGTTGTGAATTTTATTATTGAGACAAATTATGAAATTTGAATATTGTCTTGAAAAAAAAAAATATATAGTTGATGTCATGTATTATAAGTATTTACTTAATTGTATTTGTTCTTTTCTTTAAAAATGTAAATATCAATAATGCAATGAATGTATTTTGTTAGAAAAATGAGTTCTTGCCTTATAGAAAATTGATAAAAGAAAGTATATATGTATCTTGCTTATTTATTTTTTTAAAAAATTTTAGTAAGTGAAATGAATGTTGAGCAAGAGGAATAGTTGGCAGTTTTGTTTTTTTTATACAAAAAGAATAGAAGTGGTGGGGGGTTCGAACCACCCACCGTCGCCTTAGTTTGTTGAGGGTGTGGGGAGGGGGTCAGAGCCCCCACCCACACCCCATTGTATGGGATGTGGGTGGGCGCTCCGCCCCCCTCCCCACACTTCCCACTATCCCCACAAACCCCCGCGCCCAACATTGTATCCGCAGCCTTCGATGCCTCCCATCCACCGTTCCCTTGAACGCCGACACCGCCAACCACCACGCAGACCCACAGACCTCCGCTCCCCTGCCAGTGCCTCCCACTCTGCTGCCAATACCAGCACCTCCACCCTGCAGTCTCCCTCTTACTCCGTCACCACTGGTTTCCAAACAGAGCTCCCACTGTCATAAACAAAAAAAACCCTTAGGGTTTTCAGTATGAAATAAAAATAAAAATATATATTTTATAAAGAAAATTTAGTCTATTAGTAAACACAATATATACATATTTGAATGCCATGATATGCATTTCATATGAGGCCACCATTAAACCTGCAAACAAAACCAAGAAGACAAAATGAGAGAGATAAAGAGAAAGAAAGGAGAAAAGAAAACAAAGAGGAGAAAATGAGAAATGAGAAGAATAGGGTTAGGGCTTTTACTCATACAGAAAAATATTTTTTTTAATTGAAAGGAATTTTAGGGTTTTGCATCTTAAATTTGCCCTTATATTCTTTTCCCATTCTCTTTATTTTTCCTCCTTATTGTTTTAACTTTTATTTTTAGAATGGGGTATTGTGATTTTATTTAAGTGGGTAAACTTTATTAACTTGTGGAATATTTTTTTTTTTGTTAGTGGATGTTATTAAATAGAATAGATCACGATTAGAAGGAATTATATTTTATTGATTTTTAATTTAATTTTTGAAGAAAAAGATTTATTATTTTTATTTAAATTTTACACAACTTAATTAGGTGAGAGGTTTTTATTTTAAACAATCGGGTTAAGAAAACCTAACTCTATGAAATCAATTTAACTACATCATAATTTATTAAATTCCAATATTCTTTTTAATCATGATGGGGCAATTTAATTAACGAATTTAAATTAGACATTGTTTCAAATCCAACTCGGGAACCTCTGATCTACCAAGAAATTAGGAATAATGTAAATGATGCAGAGATAACTCTGATTGATCAAAAACGTGAAGAAGAACAAATCGATCAAGCTTTGTTGAAAAAGTTTTAAATTTTAGAAAACGTGAAGGAGAATAAATTGATTGGACTTTGTTTAAAAATGTTCAATTAACTTATTCAACTATTTTACCAATTCAAATAGTGAGATGTAGGTAATTTAAACCAAATTAGTAAACCTTTTGATCAAAATTAGTTTTAGTTCAATAAACCCTACTCACGCCCGTGAGGTGTTATGCTGCCGGATTTTTTTCAGAATTTAGGGTTTAGCTAGGTTAGTGAATTTTAACCTTGTTTGGGAATATAATATTGTTTTTTTGCTGAGTATCATCATTTAATCATTGTCTTATATCTTACCCTCGCATGCACTTGAATTTTATTATTATTTTTGACTTACATCAAAACCCCTTCATTCACATAGGTTACTTAGGGTTTCGATCATTGATCCTAACCCTATTGGCAACGTTAACCACGTCGCTTAGACCCCCTAGTTTACCTTTGTTGCAAATGGTATTCACACGTGAATACATTACCCCGCATTCATCTATCATGTTTATGCCTTAAGCGTATAGCCACCGAGCATGCTTACGCATGCGAGGGGGTTTCTAGGGAAGCATCAAATTTTTTTTGATATTTCATGTCATGACCACATTACAAATGTGGACATGACACATGTGATGCATGTTACGACCGCATGGGAAATGTGGGCATGACACCCCCCTTGATTATGTATCCCCGTCCCCCCCCCCAAATTTGGCACTTTATAGAAGGAGTGCTATAGGTCACCCAAAAAGAGCATAAACTGGTACTGTATAAGATTAGTGTGATATTATGCTTGTTGGATCAATGATGAGAAAACATACACTTTTGCAAAAGGAATCACTTGATTCTGAGTTGATTTGCAAAAGTTATTGAAGTTGCAAGATTGGTGCAATTACAAAAAAAATCCTTCTATGAGAAAACAAATTTCAGATTTTGAGAAAATGAATTTTCATGCAAAAATTGTGAGAGAAAAATAAAAAAGAGGACAAAAATTAAGCCCCCTTGAGTTGTGCATGACCAAGGGCTTAACTTTTAAATTGGTTACCCCCTTCCCCTACTTACATCGCCCCACTAGTTTCTTACATCAACATTTTTTACACTTTTTGAGATGAATAGTGCCCACCTCTTTATGATGAAACTTGACGCCCATCGGAGCTTTCTTTGCTGTCTCAAAATGTGGCTAAACTGCCACTTTGAGTGTCAAACAAACATGACAAAGAGGGTGAATTCGTGGGTGAATCCAAGGATAGAGAGGTCATGCCTCTTTGAGCAGAGTCGACCTTTGCTAGGAAGGGATGAGAGTGGGGCAAATTCTGTTGTAGGCCTATTGAGGTTGAGTTCAATGTAGGCCCTTTGAGGGCAAGTTGAGGCCAAACGCGGAGGGTGCGAGACACCTATGAGAAGGTGCTTCTAAGGTGCCTGAGAAGACACCTTTGAATCCGTTGGGAGGCACAATGGAGGCCGCCTATGGGTGGTGCCCTGCTCTGGCCATCGAAGGATGCCTACACTGCCCTAGGCCTTTGTAATGCCTTTCAAACTTGTCAACACAACAACAAACAAGCAAGGTTTAATAACCACAAAACCAAACAATGAAATCAAAGAAAATGCCTCACAAATATGAAGCAAGATTCTAGCCAGATGGGGGACGAAATGCACAATAGAGATCAAATGGCTCGAAGCTATCCACAATGCTCTAATACCATGTAAAAAATACCAAGATCGTGGAGTAGACAAATAAGCACAAAATTACAAATGAAATTGACCAATTGTATTCACAAATGAGGCAGATATAAACAGGTGAGTGTGAGTACCCAATTCTCCACCAAATGAGGATAGGACTCCTCTACATGAAATGGTGGCGAGTAACCACCCACAAAGATAACATGAGGTGTCAGTGAAAGTCGACACCTCTCCAAAATGGCTAACTACTTTGACAAGTTCAAAGTACAAGTGGAAAATGCACCTAACAATGGTTAAAACAGGTGTATATGCCTAGGATTAAAGGTTATACACCAACATAGAAGTGCTTGTAAATCATGCTAGTTGCAATGGCATGCACATAGCTAGCATCTAAGATGATATCCATTGATGCAGCACTCAACATTCACTCAACAGAATTGTACCATTAAACATGAGAGACAAAAATTTGGAAGCTGAAACATAACAAAATTTCTATTCCTCAACTCTGCCGCTACAATGAGAGAAAAACTCTCTTATATCTAAGAAAACAAAAAAAAACAAAAAATTACCTTTTTTGGCAGATTTCGACAATTGTCAGATTTTGCCATTTTAGGTAATTTTACAATCATATCTTGAGAATCCAATTTTTTCCCAAAAAACTCATAAAGCTAAGGTAGGATGAAAAACCAACTAACATCCTAAATTCGAAACATGAGTTTCGAGTTATTAAAAAAAGCAACTTTTAAAAAACTAGAAAAAAACACTAATTTGCTATTTTGAGGGCCAAGATGAAAGTTTGAAGCCCCGAAAAAGTGCCAAGACAAGGTCCAACCCGCTAGGGCGGGTTGGGAAACCACTGGCCACCTCATAACGCATCCACCTGTAAAATTTCGTAGAAAACCCACATCCGAGTCAAAAGTTATGACCTCCGGAAGTCCCTGCATCATTCTCCTCTGGTTGAAAAGAACGCAGCTCCTGCAAGTGAGTGTCTTCAAACTGCTGCCATTGGACAGGATCTAACCTCTGCATTTCCCACTCTGTAATCCATGTGCTATCTGTTGGTGGCAATCCTTCCCACTGTACTAAATACTTGTTGTAACGCCCGTGCCGAGTGGAGATAGTGTTCTTATCAAGAATCTGTGCAATCTTTTCTTTCTTCTTATGGGGAATGTGGTTGTGCCATGACACCTCTGGTTGACTATCTTCAGCATCATCCTCACCATGGAAGGCATATAAATCAGAAATATTAAACACGGGAGAAATAGCGAGATCATCTGGTAAACTGACCTCATATGCATTATCATTGATCTTCTTTGTAATTCTGCAAGGACCAATTTTCTTGTACTTCAACTTGTGATATGTTCCAGTAGGAAACCGCTCTTTTCTCAAATATACCATCACTAAGTCACCTTCACTGAATGTTTGATGTCGCCGACTAGGATCCACTGAATTCTTATACCTCTCATTACTGTCCTGCAACTTCTGTCTCACTGCTTGCTGCAACTGTTGAAGGTGTTCTGCAAATGCTTCCCCATCATCACTGACCCGATCTTTCATTGGTAGCTGTACCAAATCTAGAACACCCTGAGGATTCCTGCCATACACAATCTGGAAAGGGGACTTTCCTGTTGATCGGTTAACAGAACTATTATAGGCAAATTCGGCCTGGGGTAATGCCAAATCCCATTGTTTTGGCTTTTCTCCAACAATACACCTCAGCAAATTTCCCAGACTCTGATTAACTACCTCTGTTTGCCCATCTGTTTGAGGATGATAGGCACTACTAAACTGTAACTTGGTCCCCATTTTCTTCCATAAAGTCCTCCAGAAATGACTGAGGAATTTGGTATCCCTGTCAGAGGTAATAGTCTTTAGAACACCATGTAGTCTAACAACTTCTGAGAAAAATAACTCTGCTACCCTCGTTGCATCATTAGTCTTCTTACAGGCAATAAAATGAACCATCTTGGAGAACCTATCAACAACTACAAAAATGGAATCATTACCTCGTTGAGTATGTGGAAGTCCCAACACAAAGTCCATGCTCAAATCTGTCCATGGTGCAACTGGTACTGGTAAGGGCATATACAATCCTGTATTCTGTGAATGTCCCTTAGCCACTTGGCAGATTCTACACCTTGTTACATACTTAGTTATATCCCTTTTCATCTTTGGCCAGTAATATTTATCTTCTATCAAGGCTATTGTCTTGTCCTTGCCAAAATGTCCAGCCAACCCACTACTATGAAATTCTCTGATAATGTTGTCCCTCATAGAGCCAGCCGGTATGCATAGTTGTTTTCCTTTAAATAGATACCCATCTTGCATAAAATATTCACCCCTAAAGTGATCCAAGTTACCAGATATTGGTGCCTTCAATTGTTCCACAATCTCTCAAAAATCATCATCAGACTCATACAAATTTTTGATGGCATCAAAACCAATCACCTCAGCTTCCATTGTGGTCAAAAGTGCAACACGCCTACTTAACGCATCTGCAACCTGATTTTGTTTTCCAGACTTATGCTTCAACACAAAGTTGTAACCCTGCAAGAAAGAGACCCACTTGGCATGCCTACTATTCAACTTTTTCTGTGTGTTCAAGTACCTCAGTGCAATATGATCTGTAAACAATACAAACTCCTGGGGAACTAGATAATGTCGCCAATGCCTCAATGCTTGGACAATTGCATAAAATTCCAAATCATAAGTAGAATAATTCTTTCTCACTGCATTCAGCTTTTCACTAAAGAAAGCTATAGGTTTGCTAGCTTGGCTAAGTACAGCACCTATTCCTACATGGGAGGCATCACATTCTACTTCAAATACTTTATCAAAATTTGGCAATGCAAGTATAGGTGCTTCTGTTACCTTTTTCTTCAAGTACTTAAAGCTCTCCTCAGCATCCTTGGTCCATACAAACTCCCTCCCTTTGGTGCAATCTGTTATAGGAGCTACAATACTACTGAAATTGCGAATGAACTTTCGATAGAAAGTGGCCAAGCCATGAAAACTTTTTACCGCTGTGATGCTGCTTGGACTAGGCCATTCTAGGATTGCCCTGACCTTTTCTGGATCCATTCTGACACCATCTTTAGAAATGACAAAGCCTAAAAAAACCAAACTGTCCTTCATGAACCTACACTTTTTCAAATTGGCATAGAGCTTCTCCTTCCTTAACACACCAAAGATGATCCTCAAGTGTTGGAGATGCTCTTCTCTGCTATTACTAAATACCAAAATATCATCAAAATAAACTACCACAAACTTACCAATGTAAGGGCGTAGTATAGTGTTCATCAATCTCATAAATGTGCTAGGTGCATTTGATAACCCGAATGGCATAACCATCCACTCATATAATCCATCTCCAGTCTTAAAGGCTGTCTTCCACTCATCCCCTTCTCGAATCCGGATTTGGTGGTAGCCGCTTCGTAGGTCGATCTTGCTGAAATATTTAGCCCCTGCAAGGACATCCATCATGTCCTCCATACGAGGTATAGGAAACCGATACTTGATGGTAATCTTATTAATTGCTCTGCTATCAGTGCACATCCTCCATGTTCCATCTTTTTTTGGGGTTAACAATGCAGGTACAGCACATGGGCTCATGCTCTCTCTCACCAAACCTTTACTTAGGAGTTCTGTTACTTGTTTATTCATCTCTGCATGTTGTGTTGGATTCATCCTATAAGCTGCTTGGTTGGGTAGAGTTGCTCCTGGAATCAAATCAATATGATGCTGAATATCTCTCTTTGGCGGTAGACCATCAGGCAATTCATTAGGTAAAACATCAACAAATTCTTTCAACAGCTTGGCTACTTCTAGGGGAACTGAAATGTCTTCCTCTTCACCTTTTTTCACTACTAATGCATAGCAACACCCTGTCACCTTCATTTCTTTAACAAGATCTCTTTCAGACAACATGGTCTCACCTTTTCCTTCATCCTTGAGAGGCAATAAAATCACCTTAGCGCCATCTTTCCAAAAGGTGTATGTGTTTTTCTCTCCATCATGCATAACTTTCCTATCATACTGCCATGGCCTTCCCAATAACACATGACAGGCATCCATTGGGACAACATCACACCATATCTCATCCTGATAGATCTTCCCTATGCTAAACTTAATTAGGCATCTTTTATCAACAGTGACTTCATTTCCCTTTTTAAACCATGCAATGCGATACGGATGAGGATGTTTTTCACAGTGTAAATTCAATTTGTCTACCATGTCTTTAGAAACCATATTTTCACAACTACCTCCATCAACAATGACTTGACATACCTTGCCACCCGAAGTGCATCTGGTTCTGAAGATATTGGTTCGAAGCCATGAACCATCAGAGCTTTTGGCTTGTGTTTTCTCCTTCTCTGGAATCACCATTGCTCTTCTCATCATGAGACTTTCTCCCACATCTGGTGGAACCTCCAGTTCTGTCCCTTCCACTTCATGCTGCACTCAACATTCACTCAACAGAATTGTGCCATTAAACATGAGAGACAAAAATTTGGAAGCTGAAACATAACAAAATTTCTATTCCTCAACTCTGCCGCTACAATGAGAGAAAAACTCTCTTATATCTAAGAAAACAAAAAAAAACAAAAAATTACCTTTTTTGGCAGATTTCGACAATTGTCAGATTTTGCCATTTTAGGTAATTTTTATAAAATTTTTATAAATTTTTATAAATTTTTATAAACAAATTTTTATAAATTTTTACAAATTTTTATAAGCCCCGAAAAAGTGCCAAGACAAGGTCCAACCCGCTAGGGCAGGTTGGGAAACCACTGGCCACCTCATAACGCATCCACCTGTAAAATTTCGTGGTTGGACCTTGTCTTGGCACTTTTTCGGGGCTTCAAACTTTCATCTTGGCCCGCAAAATAGCAAATTAGTGTTTTTTCTAGTTTTTTAAAAGTTGCTTTTTTTAATAACTCGAAACTCATGTTTCGAATTTAGGATGTTAGTTGGTTTTTCGTCCTACCTTAGCTTTATGAGTTTTTTGGGAAAAAACTGGATTCTCAAGATATGATTGTAAAATTACCTAAAATGGCAAAATCTGACAATTGTCGAAATCTGCCAAAAAAGGTAATTTTTTGTTTTTTTTTGTTTTCTTAGATATAAGAGAGTTTTTCTCTCATTGTAGCGACAGAGTTGAGGAATAGAAATTTTGTTATGTTTCAGCTTCCAAATTTTTGTCTCTCATGTTTAATGGCACAATTCTGTTGAGTGAATGTTGAGTGCTGCATCATTACATCCACCTGTAAAATTTCGTAGAAAACCCACATCCGAGTCAAAAGTTATGACCTCCGGAAGTCCCTGCATCATCCATGATGTTGGCAAGGAAAGTTGATACCACATCAAACCAATGTAGCTCACGATCTTTTGTCCCATTAAGCCACTTTTGGCCACATATGTTCCTAACTACAAATTGGGACAATGTACAATCAAAAAAATATGCATCGAATCAACAATCCTTACATGGCTATTGATAACAGGTTCCCATGGAGGGGGAGGGAATGGTAATCATGTGTTAGCCTTGTCTTTTTTGATCATACTCCTACAAGTCAGCACAACTAAAGAACAACAACTAACAACCGAGTAGATTAGAAAGGATTCTAAAATTAGAGCAAAGGATGATTTAAAAAGAATAAAATAGGGAGGATAAATAGCCAGTTGGCTAACCAAGCATCATGTCATCTAGGGAAAGCATAGCTCCATTGAATAGATATTTGGTGTAGCTGCAAAATTAATGCTAAGGATTTCAAATCAAAATCCATTTGTTGTGACATTAACGACCCATAGGGAAAGTCATTTCACAAATTAAAACCTTGTCATGTCATAAATGAATAGTCACTTAGAGATTAATTCTCAGAGAAGAGGAGCACCCATTGGAGGACAGGTCACCAAGAAATATTCACCCTAAAATCCTTATCAAATCTTCATTAAAAGCTTGAAGCAGCTATCATGCACCAGAAGTCCCATCTATACCTCAAAGCACAAAGTCATAAAGACCCATGAGAAAGAAAAAAGTACTCTGCAATCTATTCAAAGAAGCTAGACTGCAAACTATTCATTATGCAATAAATGAGATTGTACTCCTGAACTGGCAATTAGAGAATGTAAAAACATTATGTTTATCCCATACAAAGACATCATCTATTTCCCCCTTAATCTATTTGAGCACTAGCTTTTAGATGTGCTACTTAGTGGACTTAGAAGTGAAGATGATTGTGCATCCATCTCATCCATTATTTGATAAATCTCACGCATCCTACTCTAGACAGATATTTAGCTGCAGAGGAAAGTCCCCTTTCTTGGGCCATATTGTCCATTCATATAAAGTTTGATCAATGGCCATATTAGCTAGCCAGTCTGCAACTTAGTTAGCTTCTCTATAAAAATGAGAAACTTGGAAGCTATTGAACTATTGCATTAAATTCCTAGTTTGGGATAGAATATACTTCGCTCTCCATGAATTAGAATGACCTGATCTAATGGAGTTGATTATATTGAGTGAATCTCCTTCAATCCACAAATCTTTGAAGCCTAAAGAAGAAGCCAATTGAAGACCGTGCAAAAGTGCCCATGCTTCTACTATATTGTTTGTGTTAGGTAGGATTTTCTTTGCTTTAGCTACCAGGAGCTTGCCTTCATGAGATCTGAGAATGCAGCCTATACTCAAGATCCTAGGGTTACCTCTACTTGTCCCATCAAAATTTAGCTTCACCATTGAACTATTTGGAGGATGCCATCTCACCCATGATCTATCTACCCTAGAATTAATCTATTTCGGGAGGCCCCCTCTAGATATGGGCTCCAAAAAATTCCACACCTTAATCATCAAGCTATCCCTTGAAGTCCACATTGTATTGTGATTAATGGATTTCTTGACTTTTTCCATAGCCACTTTCGAAATGGCCTCTTCAATATTCTCATGGACTTTAGACAAAGGAGATATTATTTTCCTAAAGATCCCAAAATTCCTTTCTCTCCATATCTACCATATAACCATCGTTGGACTAATATCCCATAAACAAGCAAAGATGGCATCTACATTGAATTTAGGCCAACTCTTAAATAAATAAAGAGGAGTCTAAGGAAGGAGTGTAATCCAATTGAGCTTTCTGAAAACCCAAAGCCAACATTCTCTACTAAATGAACATTGAAGAAGAAGATGATCAGCACTCTCCTCCTTTTCCCCACACAAAACACATTTGAAATTTGCAGCAATAGATAATTTGTGAATACGGTCCCCTGCAAAATCTATCCATGAAACACTAGCCAAGAAAATGCACCTACCTTGGGAAGGATAGCATCATTCCAACATAATTGAGAAGGCCAGTCTAATTTAGGGCTTGTCATTAAGCTCCTATAACCCTGCTGAACCAAATATTGGCTAGATGGACTTGCCACCCAAATGAGCTCATCCTCTTGAGAATACAATAGGACTACACTACTTTTTAATAATTTTTGAAGAATTATCTTTTGAGGATTCAAGAAATCACATTCTTTTAGGTTCTTCCAAGTAGTTTTCAAGGGAAGTGAATTGGATTGGTTGAAGCAATAATAACTAACCTTGTGTCCCCAATGTTGCTCCAAATAATCTCTTACCTCCTTTAAATCCTCCCTATATGACAGTTTGGGCTAACCATTCTATGAATCAGTCCAAAAATTAGCCTTATCACCCTTGTTAATTTTCCATGAGAGATTGGGAAGGATGCCTTCTCTGCACTTGGTAATGAATTGCCATATAGAGGAGCCCCTATGGGGGTCTTGGATGGTGAAAATTCTCTCTATCAAGAGTATCCAAGTATTTACATTGCATTAGCCTAACCCATTTGGATTTGGGTTTGTTATACATTCCCCAAGCCAATTTTGCTCCTAGAGCTAGATTATGAAGCTCTTAATTAATAATGCCCATTCCACCCATAAATTTTGGTTTGTAAATTTTATCCCATGCTATCACATGGATTTTCTTCTTCTCTGTAGCGTCTTGCCATAAAAACTATTTACAGATCTTCTCCATATCTGAAAGGATATTCTTAGGAGGCTAAAGAGTAGACACCAAGTAGATTGGAATAACTGTTAGAATAGCTTTGATGAGCATTATTCTGTTGGCCAACATCAACCACTTAGCTTTCCATGTGTTGATCCTATTCTTGATTTTTGCTACAACTTCTTTCCACAAAATCTTTTTATCTTTGTCGTTGAATAAGGGGATTCCAAGATATTTGCTTGGGAGTTCCTCTACTGTAAAGTTAAAAAGCTTAAAAATTTTAGACTAAAATTTTTTATGAGAATTAAAAAGAAAGACCTTTGATTTATTAGGATTGATAAGATGACTAGATAGGAAGCAATATCTATCCAATGTCTCTTTGATGGAATGGGCTTCTTGGATCGTATCTTGGCCAAGTAGAATTGTGTCATCAGTGAAGAGGGCATGGGTAAAAGGCACATTCAAATTTCTGATACTAATGCCTAGCCATTTTCTCCTCTAATTTGCATCTCTAATAGCCTAAGCTAAGGCTTTTGACATTAGAATAAAAAGGAAAGGGGATAATGGATCCCCTTGTCTAAGACCCCTAGTGGCTTCAAAAGGGGTGGTCTCTCTTCCATTCAAAAGAACAGAGAATCTCACACCTATAACACATGCAGAAATCCATTTTCTCCATTGAGTGAAGAAACCAAACTTATCCAAGACAAACATTAGAAAAGACCAATTAACTCTATCGTAATCCTTTTCCATATCCAGTTTAACTACCATGCTCGCAATCTTATCCTCTTTGATCGAGTGTAAGATTTCATGAGTGATAATTTTACCTTCTACTGTCTCCTTGCCCAGAGTAAATCTGCCTTGTTCATCTGAGATTATGTTTGGTAGGATGGAAGCTAGTCTGATGGCTATCGCTTTAGAGATAACTTTATAAATTAAATTACACAATGATATAGGCTTGAATTCATCAAAAGATAATGGGGAATTATTCTTGGGAATGAGTTGGATGTTAGTATTTTTCCATACCTTGAGGAAATTACAAAATTTTCTAGACTCCTTCACTGCAAGAGGGACGTCTCTACCCACGATATCCCAAGTGTGGCAAAAGAAGTAACCTGACCATCCATCAAGGCCTAAGGCTTTATCACTTGGAAGAGAGAAGACCACCAACTGTATTTCTTCCAAATTAAACTCCTTAATGAGCTCTTTATTATGTTGTTAAGTGATCAACTTAGGGATGTGGATATCCTCCTGCTTCAAGTGATAAGAGCTATTCAGCTGAGATAAAAGTGCTTCAAAGAATTCCTTTGCCTAAGACTTAATTTCTTTCAATTCATTAGTCAAAGTGCCATCAGACTTTTTGATAGAGCGGATAGAATTGGAGGCTTGCCTCAACTTGGTTGATATGTGGAAATATGTAGAATTTATGTCCCCATCCTTCAGCCATGACTCCCAAGACTTTTGTCGCCAGTAAACCTCCTCTCTTGATAAAATTTCTTCTAGCTCCTTCCTTAAAGACTTCGCCTTCTCAAATCTATATGCATTCATGCTAAGGGAGATGATTAATTTAGCATTAGCTCTAATTTCTTGTAGTAACCTAGACTTCTCTTTAAATATATCCTTAAAATGGAGGGAATTCCATTCTCTAATCTTCCTCATGAGATACTTTAACTTCATCTCCAATTGAACCATTCTTGACCCTTTGATAAATGGTGACTCTTGCAACAATTTTTTGACTAGAGGAATAAAGTTGGGTTCCCTTAATCACATCTCCTAAAATCTAAAGGGGCTACCTCCCAAGCATACCTCCTTACCATTGTATAGGCACATAGGAAAGTGGTCAGATCATGCTAAAGAGAGGATATCCAAATGACAAACCAAATTATTTTGCATGCAATGGCTAGAAATTAGAAACATGTCCAGTCTTTTGGCTATTCTAGAAAAATCTTTCCTTCTATTAGTCTAGGTAACCCTGCCATTCCTTGGTTTGCAATCAATCAAATTATTGTTTTGAATAAAATTTTTTAAGTCCTCTTCAGTCTTGGAAGGGTGGGATATACCCCCTAATTTATCATCCTCCTCCAGGACTACATTAAAATCCCCTCCAAGAATAAACCTCTCATTTCTAATGATGTTTAGAAGATTGCCGAGGTGATTCCAAAGAAAAAATTTCTAAACAGAACCCATCAGTCCATAAACACAAAAGATCCAAAGTCCTTTTGATTCCAAAAGATTAGAAAATTTCCCTAAAACCAATTCTCTCTAATGGCTACAATTTTCATTGATGGGCTGTATTTTCTCCATAAGACCACTAGGCCACCTGAGGCTCCATCTGCTAGAGATGAGGCAAAATTCCACTCCTATTGACTAAAAAATTGAGAGCCCTGCTCTTGGGATAACTTAGTTTCCTATAGTAAAAGAATGTTTGCTTTGGCCTCATCAATCTGAAATTTGATAATGAATATTTTTTTAGGGGCATTAATGCCCCCTAACATTCCATGTTAGGACTCTCATTCCATCTTAGATCTTTCATCGTAAATTCTTTCTTGCATATTTACATTCTAAGAAATCTCACATTTCATTAATAATATTCACAATTCACAGTTCAAATATATATTTTTTCTTTAATCTTTAAAATTTTCCACCATATTTACATATTCCTACTACCTTGTTCTTCATTACTAGAAATTCTTTAACCTAGAAGTTGCACATGAAATCCAATCTATTCATAGTTTAAAGATATATTTCTCTTTAATCTTTAAAAAATTGACATCTTATTCTTTCTACGTTGTTCTATATTACTACTGAAGTTGCAAATGGAATAATATATTTACTTCGAAGGTGAAACATTTAAAGCTATAGGCACTTAAAACATGTGCCTTCTAGCTAATTTGCATTGTTAGATTGAGATATGTTTGTAGTGAATTTTTTCTTGTTCTAAGTTCATTGTTGTAACTTTATTATGGCCATTCCATTTGTTTTGTAAGGTGAAAACAAGTCTTAGGGTCACTTTGAATACTTGATCATCATGTATTATCTTTGACGTATTGCTTTACTATGGTTTTTTGTTTAAGTTGTTGTTAACTCAATAATACAATGATTGAGGGGCATCATGATTGACAACCAACAACATTTATTTTTGTTAGGATTTTCAAAATTAAAAAAATTTCCACCTAGCGTTCAACCAACCCCACCCAACTATGTTAATATCCATCCAAGACAAGCACATAGGTTAGGTGAATTTGAACCTTATTAGGCCATTGTCTTTAGTGGAGTGATTAGTTTTCTGCTCAAGAGAAATATTTGAGTGAGAGTTTGAAGAGAAAAGCACATTGTTGGTCCAAGAGGCATTTAATTTGCATAGTTTTGGAGTCAAGAAAGAGAATTGAGTAGGAATTTTGAGAGGGATTATTTGGAGGGCATGTGTGTGCAACAATAAGGAGAAAGATAGCAGAAAAGGAAGAAAGGAAAGAAGGGAGGTTGTGTAATAGGAAGAAGGGAATAGAGAGGTTGAAAGGAGGTGTGCAACAAAAACTAGAGTGATCCTTGTATGTACAGTTGTATTGGTATAATAGAGAAACCAAAGAGACTCTTGGAGAGAAAGAGGTCATTTAGGAGAGAAATAAGGTTATTTAAGGTAGAAGAAAAGAGAAGGTTATTAATACTAAAGAAAGGAGGTATACAACATATTGGGTTTTCCAGTCTAATCACTATGTTAAAGCTGTGAAGACCTACCATAGCATAAAGCTTGCCTATGAGAGAGGTTATAAGAAGGTCTGGATCAAGGGGGATTCCCTCAATATAGTTGAGTGTCTAAAGGAAATCCAACCCCCAAGTTGGACCATTGTTATGATTATAAAGGATTCTATTAATATGATAAAATCCTTTGAGAATGTTTTAATTTCCCATATTTTATGGGAAGGAAATGGGTTGGCTAATGTGATATCCAACGAGGGGGTGACATCCTATGACATCAAACGTTATGAAAATATCTTAGAAATGCCAATTAAGGAAAAAAAATTGTGAATAATAAAGGTAATCATAATAATTATAGCATTCTATCTGAGAGTTGATCTCATGATAACTCTGCAAAGGTCGCATGCTTTCTAGGTAGGAAGAACACCCTACTGGATAGAAAAGGGAAAGTGTTTTGTCTTAAGAAAATGTTGGAGTCTTCTGATAGAGACATTAGGAGAGAGACGGATATGGGAGGAGACAAAAAGAGGATTGATCCTTATTCCTATGATGGGGTCCATAGGCGGCCTCATTTATGGAAAATCATGCATGAAGGGGGGCTTGCCCACCTCATGGAGAAGCTGCACAGGTCGGATCCTGTAGCTACTAATATGTTTGCTAAAGGGCAGTAGGGAAGAAAAGTGAGCGTATGGCATTGAGATTGAAATCTTTGAAGATTTTATAGTTGGGATAACAGGACTATCTATGGAGGGAAGGAAATTCTTTAGGGACTAATTCAAGCGGGAGAAGAAGCAATGAAAGCTTTCTTCAAAGGCAATGAGAGGAATTTGTTGGTTAAATACAACTCTGGCGACTATGAGAGAAAGTCTATCAAACCCATTTGGGGGGAAGTTGCTGAGATTCTCATGCATTATGTGACCCTAGAAGGTAGGTTCACAACTATTTACAATTATCACTTCATGCTTCTAAATCATTTCAAGCATCATTTACTTGTTTCTTTTCCATTCTACCTTTTATCTTCCATGGAATTTGAAATAAAAGAACATCAGAGAAACCCTAGGATGCCTATTATGCATGAGGATTTAATTTTGCTCATGATGGAGCATATTAAAGACATGGTTCCTATAAAAGAGGTGAAGGGAAGTGCTAAGAAAAAAAGGTAAAGTCCTCATTGTTGATTATTTTGCATCCACAGCAAGTGAGACTGGGGGAGATGTTACAACCCCTAATTGGACTAGAGAGGAGGACTCTATGGAGGTGCTCTCTACTCCTCATTCCTCTAAGGTAGAGGACAAGAGTAACCTTAAAAAATGAAAAAGGACTTGTGAGAATAAAACTCCAACCCAATAGGGCAAAACATGGAAAAATTCATGGTCTACTAATTATGCCATGGAGGGAGCTAGGGATGAAGGGTTAACGGAGGAGAAGGGGGGAAATCAAAAGAAGGGTAAACAAAGCCAGGATGATATGGAGGACCTTGAGAAGAAGAACACTGGTGAGAGAGGCAAGAAAATTCACAAACTAAAGTTCAAAATGGGGAGGTCTGAGAATGCTGAATGTGATCAAGTCAAGGGTTTGGTTATGGAGGATCCTGGGATTGGTGCCCCTTTTCCTCCTATTCTGGATCCCTATAGTAAGCTCCTCAAGAAATTCCAGTTCCTTGTGTTTTCTACCTCGAATAGAGAAGAGCTATCTAATGCTCTAGATATGGTGGAGGTTGTTAATGACCAACACAAGTTAACTAAATGGTTTTATATCAAGATAAATAGGATCAATATCAGGTTAATTGCAATTTAGCAAAGGATGGGAAGGGGAGTTGAGATAGATGTAAAAATGGACAAGGAAATTTAGATGTCTTGGGAGACCATTCCAAAGGTCAACCAATTGGAGAAGGATCTGGTGTCTCATAGCCAGGATCATGATACCTACTTGAGCAAGGTGGAAACTAAAATGAAAGAGGTTAAGAAAATCCTAGAAAGAATGTTAGAAATTAGTAAGTGCACCATACAAAATAGTGTGGAAGGCATTCAGATTCTTACAGAAAAGCTCAAGGGGCTGAAGGAGGAACACATGATTGGTAAGGGGGAAGAAATAGATACTGAAGGTAAGCAATAGAATACCAGTAACAAAGGAAAACAAAACAAGAGAACTAAGTAAGGGGGCCCAAGCTCTAGAACTAGAGGTAGTAAAAAGAAGACTTTCTAGGATGAAAAGGATGAGCTACTTGGCTTTGCAAAACTTTATGAAGAATTCTACATGTAGGAGATGGTTGTTGCAGAAACTCTTAAGAGTATGTCATCATGCTAACGGGTAATAGGTAGATGGGTGGATGGTGAGCTACAATATGTTTGTTGTTAGTATAGTTTCTTACTATATCTAGGCTCTTTTTCTTTTTTTTTGTGTTTTTTGATGTTTGGCTGATATCCTACCATGTATAATCTTTGGGGCAACATTTGGTTGTATGGTTTCAGGGTCCCTTCAAAACTTGTTTTACCCCTTTAATCAAAAACGTATTGGGTTGTTCATTGAATGAGATAATTTTATTTGTGTGACACAAGGTGAATGAGGGATGTTGAGGAAAGGAAAGGGTGTAGAAAAAAGGAGATCTAAAATATGGAAATAGGGGGTGGGTTTACACCACAAATGTAGATGAAATTATAAAAGAATATATTTATAACGAAATAGAAAGTATTGTTTTATGTAGTCTATATTGTGTGTTAAGAGGTTGTATTTTGTTTGTGAGTTTAATTCCTTTCACTATGTGTTAGTTGTTCCCCTATTTGATCATCATGGAAATATTTATAGATAGTTGTGTGTTTGAGTGGTGTATGTTCATGTGAGTGTATTTAGAAATTTGTATTCTTATGTGTGTTGTGTTAACCTACAACAAGGCAAAGTGTGGAGGTTAGTCTCTAGATCACCTGCAACAACAAGAAGGAGAGAAGCATATGAGAAAATAGCCTACAACAAAGGTATTGGTTTCTTAAATCACCTACAATAAATATTGAGTTGCTACAAGACTACCTATAACAAGCGAGAAATAGGGTGTCACTAGGGCATGCCACTATATCTTGGTATCAAAGCATGGTGGAAGTGTAAGGTCTTTGGTGTGAAGTTCATTAAAATACAATGAAGCATTGATTGTGTGTGGATTTGTATCACCTAAGCAAGGAAGATTGCAACTAGAAGGGTTGTAGTGAGAAGAAAGGAAGAAAGAAGTTTAGGACAATAGGATGCCACCAAGGAGAAGAATGGCAAAGGTTTCTATAATAGAAAATGTTGTGGGAAGGATAAATGAAATCTTGGAAGCCCTAAGGTGTGTAAAAGCTTTTGTGGAATCCCTAGAAGGTGATTGGATAAGGTGTAGAGCACATGAAGTTGGTGATAATGAGTGAAACAAAGGAATAATGAGATACAATAGTAGCACAAGAAAATAAAGATGCAGGTGATGGAATGGGTGTAGGAGAAAGAAGGCTCATCAAGGTGATTTTAGAAATTGGAAAAGGGATACAAATGGAGTTGCCATGTTTCTCAGGAAGTCTAAAATTTGATGAGTCAACTGATAGATTGGGTAATAGAGATGGAAGAATATTTTGAAAATGATGATATAGAAGATCCAAGAAGGGTTATAATGACATAAACTAGGTTGAAAGGACATGCAACACTATGGTGAAAAGAGGTGCATGCTGAGAGGAGAAGGAATGGGAGAGAAAAGATCATTTGATGGGATAGGATAGTGAGGAGAATAAAAGGCTAAGTTCTTTCCAACTGATTATCAAATTGAGTTGTTGTAGAATATGCAAAACTTTTGGCACAAGGGCTAAGTGTAGAGAGTTACACCAAAGAATTTTAGAATATCTCCATTAGATCTAGTCACCATGAGTTAGAGCATGAGAAAGTGACACACTATGTAAATAGTTTAAGGTTCAGTATACAGGATGATTTGAGCATGATAAGGCTACGAACAATTGAGGAGGCCTACCAATATACTTTAAAGGCTGCAGAGAAATTATCAAGGAGACAATATAGTTCTACACATAGCAAAAGAATACTAGAGGAAGAAAGATAACTTGTTTTTCATGATGATGATGAAGGGAAAATGCATACAACTAAAAGAAGGCATATCTGGGATGAAGATGATAGCCTCACTTACAATTAGAAAAATAGATATGAAATAAGAGAGACAGTATATTTAACAAGCAAAGAAGGTAAATTTTGTCAAAGGAGAGGAAGGGATTCATGGGATAATTCTTTTAGTGTGGATAAGTGGGTCATAAGGTAACTAAATACATGAAAATGTAGCCATATAGTGGTATAAGAAGCAAATCTTGAAGTCATGTTACATGGGGAAATGTATGGAGCAATACCTCATCAGAATGCACAAAAGAACTGAAGCATGGAGAGGCCCTTATAATGAAGAGGGAATTGTTAAAATTAGCAAGGAGGAAGGATGAATCCATGCAACAAAGGAGTATGTTAAGGAGCATGTGCAAGGTAAGAGGTTAGTATTGCAAGGCCGTAATTGATAATGGAAGCATGGATAATCTAATTTCTTATGAGATGGTAAAGACATTAGGGCTGAGAAGGGTAACTCATTCAAACCCATACAAAGTATCTTGGCTACAAAGGGGTCATCAAGTTTTGGTTAATAAATAATGTTTGGAGAATTTTTGGATTGGCACTTATGAAGACCAAGTTTGGTGTGACATTTAATGCCAATGGATGTGTGCCACATACTTTTGGGAAGGTCATGGAAATATTATTGGAGAATTGTCCATGATGGTAGAAAAAATACTTATCCCTTAGCGAAGAATGGGAGAAGGAATACATTGACTTTGTTAGCAACTATTAAAGAGGAGGTGAGAGATAGTTCAAGAATATTAGTGCTTGTGGTCAAGGAATTATTGAAAGAAGATAATCATGAGGCCACACATGTTATTGAAATGATCTTTCAAGGGTTGCAAGAAGATATAGCAAAGGAATGTGAGGAAAGGTTGTGATACAGTAATTTTTGAGATGTTGCATGTACTTGCAGTGAGGGAAACATAATGTACAAATGCTTATTGTAACAATGAATTCTCTACAATACTACAAGCAGAGGAAGACAGTGAATGGGTTTCTACAGGATAGATGTTGCAAGCAATGACAATGTTGCGAGTTGATAGTAGTACGATACTGCAAGTGGACATCATAGATGAGGCAAGCAATGAACCTTTTGATGTGAATTATTTTTTAGAGGAAGAGAATACTAAGAAGTTCCATAAAAAGACAAGAAAAGAGGAAGTACCAATTGTGGTATATGATTATCAAGGTGAAGAGGAGTTAATGGAAAAGATGTCCAAGTTCATAGTGCATATAGAATTAAATTCAGGAATTGATTTTACACTCAAGGACCCAAGAATCATTACATAGAATATTAAACAAATATGTAGACGAATGAATAAATGAAGTGGTAGATGGACTTGAGAAGAACATATCACTAGAAATTTTTCATGAGGCTATTATTTCTGTTGAAAGTTCTACTATAGTAGAAATAGATGAGTTGATGAGTGATGCTAAGGAAGAAATAGATGTAGCTATAAAAGATGTAGGTGTGTTTACAAGGATAGAACAAAAGGATTAGGAAATTAAGAGTGAAGAACTTACTTGGCAGCCACAAGATAGTTATATCTTGGGACAACAATGTGTTATGTACATGGCTAAGGAAGAAGAGTTTGATTTATTTGTTAAGTACAAAACAATTTGTGATGGTTTGTTTATCCCATGCATAGAATTGAGGGGAGTTGATCTTTTGAAGAGGAACAAGAGGTTCATGATAGTAAAGGATGACAAGTATGTTGGATATATGAAGAAGATTTGACCATACATTAGGCAAGAGGACAAAGAGGAAGAGTGGCTCATAATGAAGGCATGGAAGTGGATGAAAAGGGACATGAGTTCAAATGCAAGTTTACCTACAAAAACATATGTTGAGAGTATGGTTGCCCAATTTTGACAATGATTAGGAGCTCACATTTTTGTTACCCTAGGAGTTTGATGTAGGGGCATCATGATGGATAGATGATAGCATTATTTCTATTGGGATTTCCAAAATTTAAAAACTAATACCTCTTTTGGGGTGTCCAACCAACCCCACCTAGCTATTTTAATATCCATCCAAGATAGGTATGTAGGTTGGGTGAATTCAAACTTTATCATGTCATTTTCTTTAGTGGAATGATTAGTTTAGCACTTAAATTAAGGATTTGAGTGGGAGTTTGAAGAGGGAAGCACATTGCTATTATGGGAGGCATTTAATTCACCTAGTTTTGGTGCTAAAGAAAGGGAAATGAGGACTTTTGAGATGGATTTTCTAGAGGGTGTGTGTGTGTATGGAAAAAAGGAGAAAGAGATTAGAAAAGGAAGAAAGACAAGAAGGGAGGTTGTGTAGTAAGAAGAAGAGAATAGAGATGTTGAAAGGAGGCACAAAAAAAAACTAGAGGGATCCTTGTATGTGCATTTGTATTGGTACATAACATAGCAAATAAAGAGACTCTTGGAGAGAAAGAGGCCATTTAAGAGAGAAATAAGGTTTTTTAAGGTGGAAGAAAAGAGAAGGGGACTAATACTAAAGCAAGGAGGTGTAGCATCAAAAATTACATACCCTTGCAATTTCACACTATGTTGGCGACCACTTTGGTGCTTGCTTCATCTTTGTAGATTTTAGGATTATGTTTAGCTTCTTTTTAAAGTCTTGTAAAAAATCTCTTTGTCATCCATTGTTCTACAAGATCTATTGAGGATTTAATGATCTTTTGAATGGTAGTGCATTATCCTTGTGGTATCTTCTTGTAAATTGATCATTTATGAAGGCTCTTCCTTAGGGTTTTGAAGTTGTTTGCACTATATTTCAACCCGTAAGGAGTTGCAACCTCCTTGCAATTCCTAGTTGTTAACATTGTTCTATTTTGTTGATTAACATTTCATATTTGAATTTTTTTGCATATAGTCTGGTATATTTAATTTGCAATCTTATGGTGTAGACCACCATCTCTTTCCTTGCTACATGCTCAAGGGTATTCTTCCTCATAGACTAGGGAAGCTACCTTTTTAGTTTATCTTCAAATTGTCACTACTCTTAATTCCTACACACAAGTAGAATAGGAGCACACACTCTATTTCTTCATTCAAGACCAATCATTCATTGCTTATGGAGGTTGCAAGGCCAAAGTAGGGGCTTGACTAAGGCAAGATCCTTTGCAGCACAAAAGTTTTCTCTTGTTTTAGCAATAGGTTCTTTGAGGAATGACATCTGAACACATGAAGGTTTTTTTGGTGTTTCTTCCTCCTTTTCATTTCATTAGTATTTCATTTAATTTCATTTCTATAGTGTATTTTCTTTATTTCTATTTATGGTATTGTTCGAGTACTACCGCATTGTTCTTTTATGCATTGTTGTACTGTGCAGGTATCCAGAATCTATTATGGACAGATACTTTTTATTTTTCTGACATTTAGGATACCAACGCTTAGCACAGATGTCCCTGTAGTGCATTATCATCCAGGGTAGTGAGTTTTCTCTTCTAGTTCTAGATTCCATTTCAGTTATGTTTTCCACTTCTGCACTTCATTTTTTGGAATTTTGTATACAATTGCTTATTTTCTAGCATTTTATCTTTCTCTTGTAAGTATCTAGTTTAGTTTCTTTATTTATGTTGGAATATAAAGTGGTTCTATAAAAATAGAGTAGGTTTAGAACATTAAATAAGCATAACCCAAGTGTATTGTTAGTGAAAAACTCCCTTAGTTGATACATTCAATTGAGTAGTTTTTCCTACACCATATTTTGGTGAACCCACCATCTTACTCATATAACATTTTCTTTATTGTCATGGCTCACCCTACATTTTGGTGAACTCATCATCGTAAACATTAAATTTTCTTCATTGTCATGGTTCACTCTACATTTTCGTGAACCTGAACTTTTAAACAAAAAGACCTTCTTCAACACATTTCTCATCACATAGTACCACATGTTGTGAAGCCAAAACTTTGGTTATGAGATTCACAATCTAGTCTTTAAATTCATTATACATTGTGTGTAGGAGTTTAATACATCTTGCTATGACATTTTCTACAAATCCTACCACTCCTATTTGATATGCTCCATATTTTATAAACTTCTCTTCTGAACAAGATATAACAACTATTACTTCTTCTTCTTCTGGTAGAATTATTCCTATGACTACCTATCATGATGTGGAAGTAGCTTTTGATCATTAGGATGCCCTAGGTTATGTCCCACTAGAGAAAATTTGGGATTTAGATCACCATTTGGCCAAGTATCAAAATTTTATGAGTCATGAGGACATACCTGAGGCTACAGTCCCTTTGGTTGATTATCTCTACTGCAAGTTAAATAGTCATAGTAAGGAAGTGGAATCACACATATACTATACACAGTGATACTCCACCTTTAGTGAGCTACATTGTGGAACCTCAAGATTCACACTCTAATATTAAAGGCAACCAATTGTTTGTTCCTCTTCCTTTTTTTGGAATTCACATTTTCACATCATCACAAATGGCTACTAGTGCTTCACAACCTAATAGCCCAAGTACTAGTTTTTCGAGAGGTGCAGTGAAATCCATCAACTAGTATGGGTTTGTTCTTCCTTCAAGGACCTTGCCGTTTACTTTTCCAACGGGTGCCCTTGGAGTTAGCTACCAACTATCTTTACCCCTGGCTTCCACTCCTCTCCCTGCACCCACTCACACTACTAATCATGTTATTAACCAGCTTTTACAAATTGTTGGTTCTATTTAGCAACAACTCACTTTGCTTTCCACCTCATCTACACATCCCCAAATCTCTGCTTATTATAGACACAATTCACTCTCCCTTGCTATTCTTGCTACTCCATTTCCCCAAAACTTTGAGGCACTAAGGTTTGAAAAGTACTATGGTAAAGGAGACCCACAAACACATGTATCTGCGTTCACTACTTTATGCAATGATTTCATTTTTTAGGACAACTTGCTAGCAAAACTCTTCCCACAGTCTCTCAAAGATACCGTGTTGGACTAGTATTGCTGACTTCTTAACCATTCTATTATTTCTTTTGAACAACTGTTAAATCAATTCCTTCAACATTTTTAAGCTAACATTGGACCTCAGGTCACATTCGCTAACCTCATCCATTGTAGAAAAGCTACAAATGAAAAGGTAACTAACTTTACCTACCATTATCGAGCTCTTCTCTTGCATATTCCTTATGCTTTGCTTGATTTTGATGTGCAGAGGGTCTTTTTGGAAACCTGTAGCCTTAGATTTGGGACAAAATTCTACTTAGGAAATGTCAATCATTTTCACATCTATGCACATAACTATGGGATTACCAATTTAGTCCATAAGCTAGTTTGAGATGTCAACCTCACCAGCTCCTATTGGCTAGTCTAATAGTTCTTCTTTTACAAATTATAAAAAGAATCGAATTTTATTTAAAAATAATTCTTTTACAATGATCAAAAATGTAGTGGCTAAAGCACTTTCATAGTCTTCTTTATCCCTCTCTTCTTCAAGATCATCAAAAAATCATAAATTTACTCCTTTGATGGAGTCTCTATATTCTATTATTTAGCATCTCCTAGATAACAATTTGGTGTAGTTGCCTCCTATCCATACTCTTGACACTCACAATCTAGTTCCGCCTTCTTATGACCTGAATGCCTTTTTCCAATTCCATAGGGTACCTAGACATGACACTGAAAAATGTTTACATCTTAAGCACATTATGTAGCACCTCATTTATCAGAACATGATCTAGGTCTCTAGTGCAAATACAAAAGCAAATAAATTTGTTTCTACAACTAATTAGAATCTCTAAATATTTACCAACCCCATGCCACGTCATTCTTCCAATTTTGTTGATCTCACTTCACCTTACATGGCACTAGATGCTCCTTTGGACATTCCCTATTCCTTTGTCTTTACCCAAATGGTAGGCATGTTGGACGCTCACTCTTGTCCAACTCGAGAGAGAACTATCCCTGAGCCTATCATTTCCTTCTCTCCCATGGATATTCCCACTGATGTATATGAAGGATCTCATTTTATTGCCACTTAGGTTAATGGGAAACCTGTAAAGGCTTTCCTAATTTACCCCATGTGCTTGGTAAATATAATCACAAAGGAGTTCTTATATGTCCATGAACTATATAAATATATCTACAAGTAATCAAAAATCTTTATAAGGTGTCATGATGGAATGTCTCACCTGAACCTCGGTTCAATTGCCCTCCCCAACTAGGTGGGACCCAAAACCCTAGATGTGTCTTTTTCAATCATTCCAACCTCATATCACTTTTGTCTGAAGTTGGGCCATCCATGGCTCATTGTGATGAAAGTGGTCCCTTTAGTAATCCAGTAGTGTTTAAAGTTTCCTCTTGATGGCACTATGAACACAATCCATCATAGTGGATTGAAGCTTGAGGCTATGCGAGGAAACATTTATTTGGATTACTTCTAGCCTACTCTGACTAAGCCCCTTCATGTGTACAATGAATTCTTGTTTATTTCTTACCAGAAGTTCAAGGCCGCTTGAATTGCCTAGTTATTTGTTGGTCCTTCCACCTCATCTTCTGTGGTTTCTTCTCCCTTAGTTACTTTTCCTCTAGAGGCTACTCGAGTTCCTTCTATTGCTTCTCAAGTAGTTAAAGGAAAGAAGCCTGTGTAGAGTGCACCACCCCATCCCCGCACTCATGGCTTGTATTCAGAAGTCCCACCTCTAGTATCTTATATGAGACCTAGAGGTCCACCACCTATATAGCCTCAAGTGCTATGCATTCCTGAGACCTCGTAGCCTTTAATAGTTGCTTCCATTCCTCTTTCCCCTTTAATGGTACAAGGAAAGCAACCCGTACTGAGAAGTACTCCCCCTCCCTTAGGGATTCTTTGACATTCAGTGGATGCTTTTGTTCCTCCTTCCTCTCTAGAGGAATGAAGAAAGTACCCCATATCGTAGGGTCCCCCGACTCTCCCATGGGTTCCCAACCTTTGGTGGTTCCTTTTGTTCCTCCTTCTAACCCAGCGATAGAAAAGGAAAAGAAGCCCATGTTGGAAAACCCCCCATTTCCTTCAGCATAGTCTCTTGGACACACACAACATAAATAACTTACAAGAGATCACAAGTGTCGTCATTGTGTTGTAACCTAAGAGTGTACCACTGATGCTAAGCCTCTCCTAGAGAATCCCCCTCCCTTGTATCCACCTTCATACCTTTCTCCTCCCTTGAAGCCCTAGCCTCTTGTTTCCCAGCCTACCTCTCTCTTGTCCCCAACTCCTAAACCTCTCTTTTGTTGGAAAAAAATCAATGTCACCCTCTAATAGTATAATTAATCTCAGCTCCATCCATGGAGAGTCCCATTCCTCCATCCATCCCTCATATGCCACCCTTTACCAAACCCTTACATCTTCCAAATGTCAGCATGATCTCTAATGATACTTTGTCTTCTCTTGTCCTATTTTAGGATATTCTTCACCCAACAACTATTGGCATAGACATCCCACATCTACCACCAAAGCACTATCTCATCACTCCATTCCCCAAACCTAAGAACATGCCTCTATCTCTACCACCTCTTATCCCTTCTTCATCATTTCTTCCACTTGTGGAGGACATCCCTCCACCTGTGTCTCATAGTGCTCACATTCTAATTAATAGCACTAATGATCCATGCTTGGTTCACTATTTTGATAGTGACTCTCCTAATTCCTCCCCTATAGAGAAAATATATGAGTTTGTCCAAAATATCCCGCCATTATCTACAATCTTCACAAGATTGTTGATAATGAATATTAGTAATTTCTCAGAGGATCATGCTCTAGATGATGATACTATGCCCTTAGTTCCAAGGGAATCTGCTAGTACTACTCTTCATGTGGTACTTCTATTAGCTCTTCCACCCTCCCCTATGATCATGAAGTTTGGGAGATGGATGACTTGATGGTACCAAACCCTTGAGGGTATTACTTTCATTCCATGTGTTTCTTTTCTTTTGTGTTTGCTTGCTTGATTGTAATATTTTCCCAGTAAACGTAAATTTGTGTTTGTTAGTCCTTCCTAGAGAACCCATGATGCCCTTGTAGACATATGGATATAGGAGGAACACCCATGTGGTGAAATTCTTATATTTTTCCTTGCATTCTTCTACATGTCTCTTTGTTTCTTGTGACATTTTTGGGACGATGCCAAGTGTTGGAAGATTTAGCTTCCTTCC
Source organism: Cunninghamia lanceolata (assembly GCA_027924645.1). Classification (NCBI taxonomy): domain Eukaryota; kingdom Viridiplantae; phylum Streptophyta; class Pinopsida; order Cupressales; family Cupressaceae; genus Cunninghamia; species Cunninghamia lanceolata. The sequence goes on along the minus strand of BSBN01000112.1, from coordinate 8,973,611 downwards.
ATGTTGACCCAAAAATTTTAATTTTTCCTTGTTTTCTTATGACATTCTTCCATTTCAATCATGGTTCTACATGCTTGGGGATGATGATAATTCTATAAGTTATCCCTTGATGATTCCCCTCCCAAATGCATGCTAACCCCAATAATCATATATCCATTAGTGTGTTTAGTGTTGTTGCTTGTTTTTATGTGGCATGTGATAGTGTTTCTCAGTGACATATGATGCTTACACAAGCTTTTATGTATCATTCCTGTAGCATCATCTTTGTTGCCTTCCTTTGGGGGCATCTATCTCTTCTTCTTTCTCTAGATACAACTTTTAGAACATACCTTTTCTATATAGATATGCTTCCTAGAGCTCTCTCCCCCTTTGTCTACCTTAAAAATAATTACATACTATTGCTTTATGCAATTATTTTAAGGTGGGGGCATACTTTCATGCTTTACACCTTTGCACACCCACATTGTTGGTATGCTCATCGTAGCGTTCACTCTTAGCAACTTTTGTAGTTTGTGGTCCTAAGTAGATGCACTTGATTGGCCTAACCATGATTTTCATCTACTCCTTTCATACTCTTTGTGAGTCATATAACAACCCATTTTGTTAGCACTAGTGGCCCACAAGATGGTGCAGGGGCACCCTAGTAAAATCTTCTATGTTGAAATAAGGCCTATTTGGCCATGTCATTTTGTTCATGTTTTGTTTTCTAAAAACCTAGAAGTCTTTGTATTCTATTTGGCAAATAATGGACACATTTTGTAGAATTTGAAAAGATCAACAGGAGTTGGTTGGGATTCAGGGTAGTTGGCCTTCCCTCACTGTTGAGCAACTGTTGATCTTCCGACTCTGGCTTAATATAAGCACAGAGGAGAAACCGTGAAGGAGTTCAATAGATTTGAGGATTGTGATTTGGAAATCATCTAAGAAATAATAACTTATGTCTGTCATTTTCTGTGTTTGATCTGTGTTGTAAATATTTCCTAACTGTTCATAATAGCTTTCTGTTCTCTGAATTGAAATAGTTAGTCTAAATTGTCGAAGATGAGTAGATAACCATTCCACTGGTGGATTTCCAAAGAAATCAGTGGAATGGCATCGGTCTGTACATATTTTTGTTTGTTTTTCTTTTCATTTACTTGTTTGGAGGGGTAGATGTTCTGGACTGAGGAGTGTGCACAGTAGCATGCCCTAGCATCTTCATGTGTTAGGCATAGAGTGTAGATCAGACTATGTGAGAGTGACAACCCTATCGGTGTGTTGCTGGGACTCAGAATCAAGTTTTCACAGAAGTCAAATGGAGTCAAGAGTATCGGCGCATCAGGTAGATAACTTGGCATTGGACTGACAGTGTTGGTCTTACCAATCAAGGGTATTAGAGTGATAAGGGATAACTTATATCAACGAAGATCTATTGGAAGGAATCAGCATATCGGCAACTCCGGAGTAAGTCCCACCAAAGGCTGAAGTCACGTCGATGAGTGGTTGGTCCATCCAAAGGTTGTAAGTGCTTGCTGATGATAAGGGTCACAGCGATGAGAGGTTGGACACTTTGGAAATAACTATCAACTGAGGAAGAAGTCTCATCGATAGGAGGTATCAGATAGACTTGGTGTTTGGTAAAATAGTTCCAAAGGTCACTGATAGCACTTTTCTTGCTGATAGGCAAAAAGCGTGGAGCCACCCATCGGTGAGAGTCATGATGTTGGAGTGACACATTCAAGGAAGACCGATGGTTTTTTTCTAGCCAATAGGCAAAGACTTTTGAATCTCACATTATTTTCCTCTCCTCATCATATTGGTATTAGAGCCATAAAAGGTTATGTTGATTGATCTAGTATATGTCAGTAGAGGAGAGTGAAGGAGAGGCTAGCAATATGCCTCCAAAGGGGATGACCACCGAAGTGGTCAAGAAATTTAAAGAGATGGAAGAGATGATCAAAACTGGAGTCAGGGAAGCACTCCAAGTAGAATTGAAGGCACTGAAGATAGGAAAAAGGATAGAGGAAGGTTCAGCTGGAGAGGAAGAGAATGCGAAAGAAGAAGAGGAACAAGAAGAGGCAGAGATACCGACTGAACAAAAGCAATTCCTGGACGCCATTAAGGCTATTGGCAAGGACTCTTTGGAGGCTCGGATAGATATTCCCAATTTCAGTGGGAAGATGAATGCTGATGAAGTCATGGAGTGGATTAAGGCTCTAAACAACTATTTTGAGTACAAAGAAGTTCCTGAAAGTAAGAGAGTTAAGTTTGCAAAAACTAAACTCAAAGGTGCTGCCCTTACATGGTAGAATTACACCCAAGGAGAAAGGGTAAAGAATGGGAAGAGTATGATCTCTTCGTGGAGCAGAATGCTAGAGAAGATCAAGTCCTAGTTCCTTCCATCTAACCACGAGGTGCAGATATATAGAAAAATGCAAAACCTCAAGCAAAAAGATATGGATGTAGCTACTTACACCGTGGAGTTTCACAAATACACTCTTTGTTGTGGGTACATGGAGGATGAAAAAGCCAAGGTAGCAAGGTATCTAAATGGTCTGAGGTTCAATATTTAGGATGAGATAAGTTTATTGACCCCTAAAACCATGGAAAAATGCTTTCAAGTAGCATTAAGAGTTGAAGAGAAGCTACAGAGGAAAGGTGAGCAAAAAGGTAGAGGAAGAGGTGGCAGAAATTTTAGAGGCAGAGGTAGTTTTGGAGGAAGAAGTCCTAACCAGAGGCCTAATGGTGAGTCTAACCAAGGAGAGCAAGTTGGGGACTCAAGTAGCAGAGGAGGCTACCAAGGAAGAAGGCCTAATGGAAGAGGTGGGACAAATGGATCAGGTAGAGGATCCAAGTTCTCCAATATGAGATGTTATAACTGCAATCAGATAGGGCACCCAACCTACAAGTGTCTAGAGAAGGCCTCAACTTCTCATGGTAATGAGAGAAGAACCACATTGACTCATGAGGATGCAGGGAGTGTGACATCTCCTGAAGTGAATTTGACATCAGAGATGGGAGAAAATCTGATGATCAAGAGGACATTTCTTAAAGAACTAGTGCAGACTGAACCATCACAAAGAAGAGCTTTGTTTAGAGTCAACTGCAAGATACAAGGTAAGGTTTGTAAAGTTATCATTGACTCTAGTTCTACTAACAATATTATATCATTGGAAGTAGTAGATAAATTGAAATTAGAAAAGATACCCCATAGTTGTCCATATAGGGTCAGTTGGTTAAACAAGGGACAACATATAGTCATCAATGAACAAGCATGGGTAGAATGCAGTAGTGGGGGGTATAGAGATAAAATATTGTGTGACATCCTTCCAATGGATGCTTGCCATCTTTTGTTAGGAAGACCATGGCAGTTTGACAGAAAGGCCCATCATGATGGAGAAAATAATGCTTACTCATTCCAAAAGGATGGTGTAACTTATAGGATATAGTCATTGATAAAAGGGGATCCATAGCCTATAGGATCTAGTGTAATGCTGGTAGGAGAAAAGGAATTCCTTGAAACACTAGAAGAATTAGGTGGAGTAGGTTTTGCTCTGGTTGTGAAACCTAAAGAGAAGAAAAGAGAAAATATGAGAGAGGTAGGACCTAGAGAGGTCAGAGAACTACTTGAGAGTTATAATGAAGTAATTGCAGCAGATATACCAGACTCACTACAACCTATTAGAGATATTAGCCATCAGATTGATCTCATACCAGAAGTTGTACTTCCCAATAAGGCAGCCTATAAGATGACCCCTCAGTAGAATGAGGAGATAGCCAGGATGGTTCAAGAACTTTTAGACAAGGGTTTAATAAGAAAGAGTTTGAGTCCATGTGCAATCCCCACTATTTTGGCACCAAAGAAAGATGGGAAATGGAGACTGTGTACTAATTCTAGGGAAATAAATAGGATAACCATCAGATATAGGTTTCCTATTCCTAGAATTGAAGACCTGATGGACTATTTGGGGGGTGCTACCTATTTCTCTAAGATAGACTTGAAGAGTGGGTACCATCAGATAAGAATAAGAGAAGGGGATGAGTGGAAGACAACATTTAAAACCAATGAAGGGTTATATGAGTGGATTGTGATGCCTTTTGGTCTTTCAAATGCCCCTAGCACTTTTATGAGACTAATGAATGAGGTGTTGCAGGAGTTCATAGGGAAGTTTGTGGTAGTTTACCTTGATGATATCCTAGTGTTCAGCAAGAGCAAGGAAGAACACCTGAAACATTTGGAGATAGTCTTGAAGAGGCTGCAAGACTAGAAGCTGTTGATAAACTTGGACAAATGTGATTTCATGAAACAAGAGTTGATCTACTTGGGTTTTGTCATTTCCAAAGGTGATCTAAAGATGGATCCTTCAAAGGTGGAGGCTATTCTGAATTGACCCACACCTAAGACAGCAGGGGAGGTAAGGAGTTTCCATGGTTTGGCCACATTCGATAGGAAATTCATTAAGAATTATAGTGATATGTGTGCACCTATGTTGGAAACCATCAAGGGTAGTTGCGAGGTGAAGTTGTGTGGACAAGAGAAGTAGATAGGAGCTTTGAGAATCTAAAACAGAAAGTTGCTAAATTCCCTGTCTTAGTGTTACCTGATTTCAATAAGGTTTTCACAATTGAATGTGATGCAAGTGGGCTATCCATTGGAGTAGTGTTGAGCCAAGAAGGGAGACCAGTAGCCCTTTTCAGTGAGAAATTGAATGAAGCTAAGAGGAAGTACTCCTCTTATGACTTAGAGTTGTATGCTATGGTACAAGCTCTGAAAAAGTGGAGGCATTATTTGCTTCCCAAAGAATTCATTGTGTATACTGACAATCATGCTCTTAATTTTTTGAATGGGTAGGACAAACTCAGCCATAGACATATGAAATGGGTGAAAAGTCTGCAAGCATACACTTTCACCATTAAGCATAAGAAAGGAGTCACAAACAAGGTGGCAAATGCTCTCAGCAGGAGGGTGTTGACAGTCCAAGAAGTGCAGTTGCAAAGCATGGGTGTTGAGTCACTCAAGAATCGTATGAAGAAGATCAGGATTTCAGATAAATCTACAAGGTATGCAAAAAATCTGCTAATACTTTTCATAGTGAGTTTTCAAATTTTACATTATAGAATGGACTATTGTTCAAAGGATGTCAGTTGTGTATCCCTAAATACTCAATGAGGGATAATATTGTGAAGGAAAAACATAGTGGTGGTTTAGGAGGACATTTTGGGTTGAATAAGACTTTAGATCTGGTAAAGAGATTTTATTTCTGGCCAAGAATGCAGTCTAACTTCAAAAAAGTTGTTGAAAGTTGCATAGTATGCCAAAGAGCAAAAGGAGTCTCGACCAATGCAGGATTGTATCAACCTTTGCCAATACACAATAGGCCTTGGGAATGTTTGAGTATGGATTTTGTGATGGGGTTACCCAAAACAAGGGCAGGTTGTGACAGTGTGTTTGTAGTGCTAGACTGATTTAGCAAGATGGCTCATTTTCCTTGCAGGACCACTAATGATGCTAGGTACATTGTGGGTTTGTTCTTTAAAGAAATTGTCAGGATTCATGGGCTACCCTTAAGCATTGTGTCTGATAGGGATAGAAAATTTGTAGGACATTTTTGGAGGACTTTGTGGAAAAGATTAGGAACCAATTTGTCTTTCAATTCAGCCTATCATCCTTAGACTAATGGACAAATCGAGGTGGTCAATAGATCTTTGGACAATCTCCTTAGATGCTTAACAAAAGAACATGGCAGCAGTTGGGATGTGATACTCCCACAAGCAGAATATGCTTATAATGACTCGACAAACAGGAGCACAAGTCTGAGTCCCTTTGAAATTGTATATGGCAGTCACCCCAGGGGTATTTTTGAATTGAGAGACATCCAGGGGTTGGACAAAAGGAGTGGTCATGCTGATGCATTTGCAAAAGCCATGAAAGAAATACACCAACAGGTCAGAGATACTTTACACCATAATAGTCAGAAGATAAAGGCTCGAATGGATCAAAGGAGGAGGGATGTGTAGTATCAAGTAGGCAACTTGTTCATGGTTCATCTGAACAAAAATAGGTTGCCAAAAGGAGGCCACAACAAACTAATGATGAGGAAGATTGGACCCTGTCAGATTCTGGAGAAGTACAGTCCAAATGCTTACAAGATTAAGCTTCTTGATGATATTTCCATTTCACCCATATTCAACATTGCTGATTTGACATTGTACAGAAGTCCTAATACAGAGGAGAATGTAGAAGACCCTGTTCAGGAAAATGAAGACTAGCTGAAGCACTTACCTTCTAGGGAGCCACCAAAAATGGAGTACATTTTGGAAAGCAGAGAAGCTAGGGAGACAAGGCACAAAACATACTTTGAACATCTAGTTAAGTGGCAAGGGCTTCTAGATTCAGAAGCTACATGGATGTTGGAGGAAGACATTCTAAAGCAAGGTAGAGATGTACAAGAATTGGTCTCTAAGAGGACTTGAGACATTTTCCTTTTGGGGAGTATGGTACAAGGGCACCCTAGTAAAATCTTCTATGTTGAAATAAAACCTATTTGGCCATGTCATTTTGTTCATGTTTTATTTTATAAAAACCTAGATGTCTTTGTATTCCATTTAACAAATAATGGACACATTTTGTAGAATCCGAAAAGATCAATAGGAGTCGGTTGGGATTCAGGGCAGTTGGCCTTCCCTAACTATTGAGCAACCATTGATCTTCTAACTCTAGCTTAATATAAGCACAGAGGAGCAACCGTGAAGGAGTTCAATAGATTTGATGATTGTGATTTGGAAATCATCTGAGAAATAATAACTTATTTCTATCATTTTCATTTTTTGATTTGTGTCATAAATATTTCCTAACTGTTCATAATAGCTTTCTATTCTCTGAATTGAAATAGTTAGTGTAAATTGTCGAAGATGAGTAGATAACCATTCCACTAGTGGATTTCCAAAGAAATCAGTGGAATGGCATCAGGCTGTACATATTTTTGTTTATTTTTCTTTTCATTTACTTGTTTGGAGGGGCAGATGTTCTAGACTGAGGAGTGTGCATAGTAGCATGCCCTAGCATCTCCATGTGCTAGGCGTAGAGTGTAGATCAGACTATGTGAGAGTGACAACCCTATCGGCATGTCGTTGGGACTCAGAATTGAGTTTCCACCGAAGTCAAATGGAGTCAAGAGTATCAACACATCGGGTAGATAACTTGACATTGGACCAATAGTGTTGGTCTTACCGATCGAGGGTATTAGAGTGATAAGGGATAACTTACACCAATGGAGATCCATCAGAAGGAATCGGTGTATTGGCAACTCTAGAGTAAGTCCCACCGAAGGCTAAAGTGATGCCGATGAGTGGTTGGTCCATCGGCGCATCGGCCATAGGTTGTAAGTGCTTGCCAATGATAAGGGTCACGATGATGAGAGGTTGGACACTATGGAAATAACTGTCGACCGAAGAAGAAGAAGTCTCACCGATAGGAGGTATTGGACAGACTTGGTGTTTGGTAAAACAGTTCCAAAGGTCACCGATAGCACTTTTCTTGCTGATAGGCAAGAAGCATGGAGCCACCCATCGGCAAGAGTCGCGATGTCAGAGTGACACGTTCAAGGAAGACCAATAGTGTTTTTTTGGCCGATAGGCAAAGACTTTTGAATCTCACATTGTTTTCCACTCCTCATCACAAGAGTTGGGAATGGTTCTTAGCTCTTGTAGTGTGCTAGCCCTAAAACCATACTCAACATTTGTTCTAGCTCTCATAGTGTGCTAAAAATGCCTTTTTGCTTTTGTTTCTTTATCTTTGTGTGTGTGTTATGTGTTAGATTAGAATATGTATTAGACTATATGATTTACCAAACCTACTATTCTAGAAAATCATATTTGGTCTAACCTTGTTTAGCATAGATTCTTATATATATATATAAATGGATCTAACATTGCCTCGTATGCAATTTTTTGTTGTTTAATGTTGTTGTTTTGCAGATTCTTAGCCTAGGAGCTTCATTCCTCCTCTCAAACAATTATGCATCCTCTATAGTATCCTTTTTAAAACTTAGTATTGGTCATATTATTTTATTTCTTCTTTAGCATGCATAATCACGTAGTTGCATTCAGCTTGTTAAAGTGGCGGCTAAATGTAGCATAAAAAATTGCATACCCTTGCAATTTCACACTATGCTTGGTGACCAATTTGGTGCTTGTTTCATCTTTGTGCATTTTAGGCTTATGTTTAGTTTCTTTTTCTCAAATCTATTAATTATGTTTTAGTGTTTTGTGATTCTCCTAGCCTAGAGATGATTCAAGAGATTCTGAGGTAGATTCACATAGATGCTAGTGCTTAGTGTGAACGTTCACTTGTCACGCTAGTATCTCACGAGTGTGAAAAAGTTAGTGAGCTACTTTTGGGACATGTTGACCATCTCGTGTGGCATGTGAGATCCCTGTAACACCTCTTCTCCTTCAAACAACTCTATCCTCTTGCATGTCAACTAACTCTTTCCTCTCATTCAAGCAATAATCTATTTTTTTGGATCTCTCATGCTCTTCTTTGGCTCTCTCTACAACTTTTGTAAAGTCTTGAAGAAACTCTTTGGCATCTATTAAGGATTTCATGCTCTTTTGAATGGTAGTATTGTCCTTATGGTATCTTCTTACAACTTGATCATTTGTGAAGGCTCTTCCTTTGGGTTTTGAAGTTTTTTGCACCAGATTCCATCCCTTAAGAAGCCACATCCTCCTTCTTGTCATTCCTATCTGGCAACATTGTTCTATTTCATTGATTAGTATTTCATATTTGAATTTGTTTCCATACAATCTAGTACATTTATTTTTCAATCTCATGGTGTAGACCACCATCTCTTTCCTTGCTACATGCTCAAGGGTATTCTTCCACTAGACTAGGGAAGCTACCTTTTTAGTTTATCTTCATATTGTCACTACTCTTAATTTCTAGACACACGTAGGATAGGACCAAACACTCTATTTCTTTATTCTACCAATCATTGACTGGTTATGGAGGTCAAAAGGCCAAAGGAAGGGTTTGTGGTGCAGTCATGGCAGGAGCGTTCAAAGAATGAATTGTCCAAATCATGGAGCTAGAGTAAACTCAATGGAAACAACACAAATATAGAAAGCAATGGAAGATTCATATATTCAATATATCAAAGGATTACAATTCTCATATGCCAGCAAGATGTAGGCTACAATCAAAGGGCTCATAGGCCTACTTTCTGGGTTACAATAGATATGCAAGATATGGCATTGAAGTGCCTTCTGGAAAGAAAATTGAACTCTAAATCACACTCTAAACTACTGAATTCCTAATTCATCTAGGATATATATATATATCATTTTCAAGCTCATATAATCCTCTGTGTTGGCCACAAGATGTTACAAAATCCAATCAAAGATGTAGCGTGTAGAAACATGTAGGTCAGCCTATACAACACATGGTATTTCTCTGCAAATGGATGAAACTTGGTGTGGACCTCAGGGAAGGTCTAAACAATCCTTATGTACCATGTATGATTCTCCGTTAGGCTTCGTAAGTCATGGAAGTGCTCTGCAAACCATCTCCTTCAACTAGTTTTTTAGATGTTTTGTTCTGTGAAAGCTAATGATCTTTTGATAGCGATAAATCTCAGGAAACAAATCCAAATCACTTGAAATCTAAATATGATGTAGATGACACTATGTAGATGCTAATTCATGCTCCACAATCTCTAATATGAAGATGTGGTAAAATGTGGTACAAAATGCTAGAATTGCAAATGACTGAACTGAACTGAAATTGAAAGAAAACAAAAGAATGCAAATGTTTTTGGTTGATGCAAGATTGCTCTGTAACCTGGGATGCTCCTGCATCAAACACCCAGGGTTGCTGGAAAAGTGACTCCCTCACATTATCAGGGCTAGAGGAAAACCAAGGTAGTCTACCTCAGCCTAAGAGATCCATGATGAATCTTCTTTCGGTCTTCCTCTCCACTTAACCAAATATTCTTTGTATTACTTGCCTCTAGTAATGTGGCCAACTATGCTAACAAATATTCTCTCTATGTACTATGGTTGTTGTTATGGTAACTGATCCTTCAATCCTTCTCCACTGCTATCACTTGACTCTCCTTCATGATACTAATATAGGTCTACAATGTTGAATATAGGTGATATACCAAATGTCCCCGATAACTCCACTTCATATGCATTCCCTGAATCAAACTTCTTAAGAATCTTACATGATCCAAACTTCTTCATCTTCAACTTATTATATGTCCCCACTAGAAATATCTTTTTTTCTTAGATATACCATTACTTCATCTCCCACTAAAAGTTATTTGTGTCTTCTCTTCTCATCTACTTGCTCCTTATACTTAATATTCATCTGGACTCCAAATGCTTCCTAACCTGATTATGTATTGTCTCCATGTACCCTACAAATTCTTCTTCTTTTGCACTCCACTCATTCTCCATACTAATGTCTCTTAGCTCTTTGACTCCTCTAGGATTTATTCCTATCACAATCTCAAATGTTGTCTTCCCTTTAAACTCCTATTCACTGAATTATTGTATGCAAACTTTGCTTGCAGTAGAATTAGATCCCAATTTCTTGCCTTATCTCCTACTAAACATTTCAACAAGTTTCCTAAGCTCCTATTTATTACTTCTATTTTTCCATTTGTCTGTGGGTGAATTGGTAAACTGAACTTTAGGTCTGTCTTCATCTTCTTCCACAATATCTTCCAAAAGTATCCAATGAATCTTGTATCCCTATCTGAAACTATACTCTTAGGTAATCTATGCAATCTCACAATCTCCTTGAAAAATAGGTTAGTAACATGCATTGCATCATTTGTCTTCTTACAAGGAATGAAATGTGACATCTTTGAAAATATGTCCACTACTACAAATATAGAATCATATCCCCTTTGTGTTCTAGGCAAACCCAATAAGAAATCCAATGCTTATATCTTCTCAAGGTCTCTCTGGTATAGTCAAAGATTTATACAAACTAGTATTCTGACTACTCCTTTTAGCAACTTGACATACTTTGCAACTCTGAACAAACTTCCTTACATCCTTATATATTTGAGGCCAAAAGTAATATTCACTTATCAAACCTACTATCTTGTCAATACCAAAATGTCTTGCCAATCCACCACTATGCTTCTCCTTTATCAAATTGTCTCTCATTGAACTCATAGGTATACACAACTAATTTCCCTTCAACAACATATCTTCCTAAATGAAATAGTCCAACCACTTGCTTCTATCTATCACAACAAGTTCCTTACATGCTTTCCATGGTTTTGCAAAATTAAGATCCTCTTCATACATGTGCTTTAGTTCTTCAAATCCTAATACTTCTACTCTCATCTCTGTCAAAAAATTCCTTCTTCTACTCAATTCATCTACAACTTTGTTTGACTTCCCACTCCTATGCTTCAATACAAATGTGTAACTCTACATGAACTCTACCCATCTCATATGTCTCTGATTTAACTTTTCTTGACTATTGAAATACTCCAAAGCCTGATGATCAGTGTACATTACATATTCCTTAGACAACAGATAATTTCTCCACTTCTTCAAAGCTTGAATTATGGCATAGAACTCCTAATCATAAGTTGAATATCTTCTCCTTGCATCATTCAACTTCTCATTGAAATATGCTATCGGTCTCCCTTCTTGACTTAACACCACTCCTATTACACTCCCACTAGCATCACAATCAACTTGAAATACTTTGTTAAAATCTAGTAATGCTAACACTGGTTGCTCTGTTACTTTTTTCTTCAATAATTTAGAACTCTTATTTTCTCCTGATGTTCACTTAAAATCCTTTCTATCACCTCTCATTGTCTCTGTCATTGGTGTGCATACAATACTGGAATTTCTGATAAACTTCTGGTAGAAACTTGCTAATCCATGAAATGGTATAACTTCTCCAATGTTCACAGGTGTTGGCCACTCAAAAATTGCTCTAACATTCTTAGGGTCCATCTTCAATCCCTCCACAGAAATCACAAATCCCAAATATACCAAATATTCCTTCATGAAACTACATTTCTTAATGTTTATCAGCAATTTCTCTTCTCTCAACCTCTGCAATACTTGTCTGATATGGCACAAATGTTCTTCTTTTGTCTTACTAAAAATTAGAATATCATCCAAGTATACAATGACAAACTTACCCAAGAACTTCTCTAAAACCTCATGAAAGTACTTGGTGCATTAGTCAATCCAAAAGGCATCACTAACCATTCATACATTCCCTCATTTGTCTTGAATGTAGTCTTCCCCTCATCTCCTTCACTGATCCTGATCTGATGATATCTACTCTTCAAGTCTATCTTTATGAAATACTTTTCTCCACTCAAATAGTCCATGATGTCATCCATCCTTGTAAATGGAAATCTATACTTAACTATGATCTTGTTGATTTCTCTAGAGTCTATACACATCCTCCATTCTCCATCTTTCTTTGGTGCTAGTACTACAAATACTGTGCATGGGCTCAAACTTTCTTTGATCAATCCTTTCCTCAACAATTCCTATAGCTGTCTATTTAGCTCCACATTCTCTGCTGGTGTCATCTAGTGTGCTACTTTGTTAGGAAAACTAGCTCCAGGTATAAGGTCCATATGATGACTGATACTCTGGATTGGTGGTAATCCTTCAGGCACATTATCTGATATGATATCTTCCTGATACTCTGGATTGGTGGCAATCCTTCAGGCACATTATCTGATATGATATCTTCATACTATGTCAACAATTCAGTTATCTCTTCTGGTGCTGGTTCTTCTTCTTTTTTGGTAAGAGTCACTACACTTAGGGCTTCACACTTCTTATGAATCAAAGAAAAATACATATTCTCATGTCTCAATCCATCCAAAAATTTCCTTCCATCTACCAAATAGATTCTAGCAGTTCCACATACTTCACTCTCAAGCTCATCTTCCAAAGGTATCAAAATATGTTTCTTCCCATTTAATGTTATAGTATAAGTATTCTTTCTTCCATCATGTATATCCATTCTATCATACTATCATGGTCTACCCAACAATATATGGCATACATCCATTGGCATAATGCCACACAATACTTCATCATTATAAAATCCTATATGCAATTTAACCAAACATTGTTCACTCACCAGTACCTTGTGTTCATATTGAAAATCCATGCTATCTTGTAGGGATTAGGGTGTTTCAATCTCTCCAGGTTTAGCTTAGTCACAATCTAATCTGAAACTAAATTATCAGTACTACCACTTTCAATGATAACCTTACAACATTTACCTCCTGATTTGCATCTGGTCTAGAAGAAACTTTTCCTTTGTGGTGGTTCTTCAATTGTCTCTTCTTGAAATAATGCTCTCCTCATGACTAATGATTCTCCTTTCTCTAGCTTCCCTACTAAACGAGGTGATCCAATAGGTTATTCCTCTGCATAAGTTGCTCTTGCACTATTCTCTATCCTCTTGCTTGTACTTCCCTGATGACATTCAAATGCTCTATGTCCTTCACCTCCACACTTAAAACAATCTCCTCTAAATGATCTCTTATCAAACCCTCTTTCATCTCTCCTATATCCTTCATTGCGGTTAGAATTATGATTGCTTCTGCTGTTGCAGTAGAAACTTTTGTCATCTCTCTGGTATGAATTGTTATCTCTATAGTTCCTTCTTGTATGGACTACTTTCCTTGTTCTACTCTGCATAAGGTCTTTCTCCTCTGGAATATGTCCTACCTCTTTAAAATTTACCTCCTCTACCTCTCTATCTCTGCTCATGCTTCTTATTCAACTTGTTTTCAAATTTCAATGCAAACTGATATGCTTCTTCTATTGTTGTCATCCTTACCAAAATTAGTTCTTCTTGAATATTCATTCTCAATCCATTTATGTATCTTGCCACTTTCTCCTTTCTTTCTTCACTATGTCTAGTCCTTATGATCATCTTATGAAATTCCTCAGTGTACTCCTTCACAGATTTCTCCTTTTGCTTTAGGTTTTTCAATCTCTTCAACAATTCCAGCTCATAGTCAGTAGGTATGAACTAATTTTTTAACTTTGTCACCACCCTATCCCATTAAATATGATCTTTTATTTTCCACTCCTATTCCTATCCAATTCAACTTCTTTCCACCAAATAGTAGCATGTCCTTTCAACTTAGTTTAATGCAAATCTTACTCTCTCCGGATCTTCAATTTCTTCATATTCAAAGTATTCCTCTAAGTCATTTATCTAATCAATCAATTCCTTTAGATTCAAATTTACAGTATATTTTGGTACTTCCACTCTAGGTCTCCTACCAATCTTAGAAATAGCTTTCAACATCTTCACCTGATTAGATACTTCTTCTTCTAGGACTTCTTCGTTTTAGTCAACTGATTGAAATTCTTCATCATCACTTTCAACATCATGTCTAGGGTTTAGACCTCTTCTTATATCTTCTTCTACAACATCTAATCAAACCTTCATTGTCTTCATCATCTTAATCATTTCTTCCATTCTTCTAGCAACATTGGCCATAGCAGGCATCCTCCTTAGCGGTATCTCTTCCTAGGATCTAATGCAACTACCTCAATTCAGTGATCTGACTATAGGTTTGTAACTGCCTCACAATTGCTACTCTATTGACAAACACAAGTAGACTACCTCAGGTCGGCATTCTGTTCACCACAAGATCTTCCAAAATGCCTTCACTTCCCAAAGGATTCAAAACTTCACTTTGATACCACTTGGTGTAGTCATGGCAGGAGGGTTCAAAGAATGAACTGTCCAAACCATGCAACTAGAGTAAACGTAATGGAAATAACATATATATAGAATGAAATGGAAGATTCATATATTCAATATATTAAAGAATTACAATGCTCATATGATGACAACATTTGAGCTACAATAAAAAGGATCATAGGCCTACTTTCTGGGTTACAACAAATATGCAAGATATGGCATTGAATTGCCTTCTGGAAAGAAAATCAAACTCTAAATCACACTCTAAACTACTGACTTCGTAATTCATATAGGATATCTATATATATCATTTTCAAGCTCATAGAATCCTCCGCATCAGCAACAAGAGGTTACAAATGCCAATTAAACATGTAGCATGTAGAAACATGTAGGTTAGCCTACAACACATGGTATTGCTCCACAAATGAATGAAATTTAGTCTGTCTAATCCTTATGTACTATGTATGATGCTCCATTAGGCTCTGCAAGTCACGAAAGTGCTCTGCAAACCTTCTCCTTCAACTGGCTATATGGATGTTCTATTCTGTGAAAGCTGGTGATCTTCTGATAGTGATAACTCTCAGGAAACAAATCCAAATCACTTGAAATTTGAATATGATGTAGATGACACTATGTAGATGCTAAGTTCTACTCAATGAGCTCTAATATAAAGATGCGGTAAAATGCAGTACAAAATGGTGAAATTGCAAATGAATGAACTAAACTAAAAGTGAAAGAAAACAAAAGAATGTAAATGATTTTGGTTGATGCAAGTTTTCTCTACAACCTATGATGCTCATGCATCAGTTTGACTGAGGCAAGATCCTTTACAACACAACATTTTTCTCTTATTTAGTAACATGTGCTTTGAGGAAGGACATCCAAACACATGGAGGTTTTGTTGGTCTTTCTTCCTCCTTTTCATTTCATTAGTATATCATTTCATTTCATTTCTATAATGTATTTTTCTTATTTCCATTTCTAGTATTGTTCAAGTACTATTGGGTTGTTCTTTTGTGCATTATTGTATTATGCAGGCATCTGAAATCCATTAAGGGCATACACTTTTTATTTTTGTAGCATTTAGGATGTCAACTCTTAGTGCAGAGGTCCTCGTGGCATGCTATCATTTAGGGCAGTGAGATTCCTCTTCTGGTTATAGGTTCTATTTTAGTTATTCTTTCCACTTCTGTACTTCATTTTTCATAATTTTGTATACAATTTCTTATCTTATAACATTTCAGTGGTTTCTTTCTCTCTTGTATAGATCTAGTTTAGTTTATTTATTTTTGTTGTTGTTATAAAGATGGTTGTCGTTACACCAAAAGATCAACCTATTAATGCCTAATATAACCACCAAAGTTAATGAATCCATGGGAGGAAGTTAAGCCTTGTCACTGTAACATCAAAAAATGTCCCCTTGGGGGCTTTTCCCTCATAAGGTTTAGCTCCTGAGTCTTTTGCATGCATTCAGGACATCTTAGTTCATATTTTGGCATCCCAATGGAATGAGGCCTAGGTTTCATGGCAAAGTGGACCTAGGAGGACCCCTTGACCTTAACCCTACCCAAGAAAGGGGGGGAGGACTTGGGTGCCCGCACCCTAGCCCTACTCTATTTTAGGTTAGGCCTAAAATTTAAGTGTCAATTTATGACCATTATTTGGTCCTTTTGCCAACACGGTAAGTTTTGATTTTTGAAATCTTGGTGGGAGTGCTTGTAGTTACATATAAAAGCATGTTTAGGCATTCATTTGTAGACTAGATTTCAATTAGAGGGCAATTGTGGTGTTTTAGTGTTCTCAAGGTGATTCAAGGCTTTCAATGTGTTGCAAGAGCAGACTTGTGTGTTTTGTGTGTTTGTATTTGCATATTTGAGCATCAATTTCCTCATGGAATGAAGAGTATCTTCCTCCCATGAGATCTTCACTACAAGGTGACATTATATTGTGTTTTCATCATTGATTCCTTTGGTTTTTGCCTCTGCCTCACAAGGGCACACACTCTCTATCTGACAACGGTGTTTGGAGACTTAAGTGTCCTCTGGGGCTTGACTGAGGCAAGCCTCTAAACACCAGAATCCCCAAACCAAATCATGTGATTGCAGGTTACAGGTGTCGTATTTGGGAAAAGTGAACTTGCAGGAAGGATTGGTAGGCATCAAGGATTCACAATCTGAAGAAAAACATGACACAAGAGCATTTCTAGGACTTGGGTGCTCACTCTAGTGTCCTCCGTAGATAAATTTCTAGAAATAAAAGTTACAGGACTGATCAGTGTCGGAAGAAGGTCCAGATCCCATGAAGAAACTAGTACCTTGGACTAGGGGGCCCGCTCCAGTGTCCCCAAATTTTTCACCTCAGAACTCTAAAAATAGGTATTCTATGATTTGCTATTTTACTTCCATTTGCAAGAGCATTTTCTGTTATTCATCAGTTTATTGTCGTATTTGCATAATTAGGGTTTTAATGGTCAATTGAGCATAAGAGAAGAGAAATCGATAATTAAATTCTCTAATCCAAGCTTCCCTACATCTCACAAGCGATCTAGGGTATGATAGTGCTCGCCACTCGACCCTAGATCCTTGAATGTATAGTGGAGAGGAGGATTTAAACATCAAAACACTAAAACATTAACAAATCCAATTTTCCCCTAAATATTTTGGTGAACCTATGTTTTTGGACTTAAATTGCAACTTTTTGAGTGTGTGTCTTCAGATTTGGATTGATTTCATTCATTCATATAGTTATTCATTTTATTGCATTGAGAAAAATTCAAAAAAATTGAAAAATTAGAAAAAATCAAAAAGATTGCATTGTTTGGCTTACTAAATTGCATCAATTCTTTCTAAATTTTCCTAATTCATGATTTTTGCATCAGATTTGATATAAAATATAGGAAAATCTAAAAATTCAGAAATTTTCATTGTATTTTCATTATTAATTTGCTAAGTTTTTGTAGAAATTTTGACAATTTTCATATAACCTAGTAATTCCAAAATCTACGGTTAGTAGGAAAAGTCTTTTTTTTTTCAGATTTTTCTACTAATTTTAGAGGCTCATTCAAGTTAACATTTGTCTATAGTATTTCATTTTAGTGTAAATTTGTATTTTTGCATAGAAAATTTCAACAAAAACTAGCAATTTTGATGCATTTTCATTAGATTTGCATGGGCATTTTGCATGTTCAAGATTCAAAATATTTTTCAGATCTGAGAGTAAGTAAATTTAATCATAAATCAGACTTCAAAACATTCACATAGGATTTTTTCCCAAGATCTCAAACCTAGGGCTTCAAAAACAACGATTTTCACTAAATTTGGCCTTATCGACTCTATAAACTTGCACCATAGGCATGTTTTGAAAGGTATTTTGGCATTAATTTTATGTTATTAGGGTAATAATTTTCTTCCCCTTATAAAAAACTTCACAACACCCTTTTATCGGGCTCTTGTAGTGAAAAGTTTGCAAAAAACTACACATTTTGGCTATTTTTGCCCTAGGGTTTGACCTAGTTTGCACTCCAAGCGTGTTGTGTTGGATATTTTGGTATTAGCTAGCTTTTATTACTGATATTATTTGCTATCGATCATCATTTTTCTCACAAAACCCTTTTTTATGCTCTTTTGCATTTAGTTTTGGTGAAAAAAGTGCCTATTTTGACATATTTTCACTATATTTCGACTTGGCATTATCTTGGATTTACATCAAGAGTGTGTTGAGAGTGATCTTATTTCTGTTTTGGACTGATATCATACATATAACTATTGATAACTGAGAGGCGGGGGGTGAATCAATTATCCTAATAATTTTAACTTTCTGTGCTTTCTTACAGTTAATGTAACATCAGATCAAATAAGCAAGCATAATTATGAAATGGAAATAACACCAATACACATGACACAATGATTTTGATTTGGAAACCCTATTAAGGGAAAAACCACAGGGTGATTAACCCAAGATATTATTCTCTATTAGAAGAATAGAAGATACAAAATGGCACTTGCCAATTAAGGCTCACTGCCCAAGCACACTGCTCACAAGACGCTCACTGCCTACAAAAGACTTACTGTATAAACAAAGAAAACTTGAACTGATAAGAAGCATCCACACATGCTGAAGTTCAGTTCCGGTTAAGCTCAATAGACTGATCTGCTACACTTCATTCTTGCTCTCCTTAAGTGTTGCTGTCCTCTTACATTCTGAACCTATTTTTCTACCTTTTATACTATTCTACTTTTATTTGCACTTCGATTGTTACACAACACACACCTTCACATCTAAATCCATCTTGTATATATATCCACACAAGTGATTTCAACACTTTTCTAGTCGGCATCCAGAATAGTCAATATTATCTCAAACTCTGGTCTGTCGGCTGAATCCTTGCATACTAAGTAATGCGCATCAAGAATATGCTTGTAGAAGTCTTCAATCATGTCAGCCAATCATGAATGATACCTCAAGAAACTTAGTCATTAGCAATCTCTCTTTTGGATTCGAGTCTGACACTTTGCCAGTACAGTTCTTCCTCTGTCTGCTCTGTCAAACAGGAACCCAACACTCAAGTGTTCATATCTCTTCACCCTTCCATCACCAGAGGCTAAATCCTTGGAATCTATTAGTCAAGGTACTCCTCTTGACTTCACCAAATCCTCACTTCACTAAAATACTTCCTCTGAGAGATCCGGACCTGACTGTCAGACCTTGCTGACTGCTTTGTTCTTACTTACCGGATCATAACACTTCTTCAATCTGACTTCCGGTAGAGACTCATCATGTCTTGCAGATGTGTGGGATAACCTTTGTTGCCATCAGTGACAACATTCATGAATCCATATAGTGTCTCTTGCCAACAATAACTTTCTTCTCTTGATCAAAATCTTTATAACACCCTTTTCTTCATTTATTTGCATCGAAAAAGTATAAAAAAATCAAGCATTTAAAGATCATTTTTGCATATAGTTTGCACTTGTCTTTTGCATACTCTTGGAAAATTGTTAAAATCTGATTTTACATTTCATTATGGAATATTCATGTTATTCATCTCTAAAATCTTTGCATGAGTATATCCTAGATTTTGAGAATTTCTCTAATTTGACTAATGAGAATCATCATATTCTAGAACACATAGCTTATATCAGTGGTATTGACACTTCTATATGTTCTACATATGAGTTGGAATTACTTTGTTATACACATGATTTTAGTAGATTCACTTTACTCATTGGAGCATATCCTTTGATATTGGAAGATTTAACCAAATTTATCTCTAGGAATACTCATGAGAAAGATGAGAATGAGAAGCCCTTTTCCACCACAGAGTATGATGATGATGCTGATGTACCTTCCTCTTATCCCACTACTCTTCCTGGCCAAGATGTAGCATTAGTGGATGAGAAAAGGTCTCTCACATTAAATCCTTTGGAGATGGATATTAGGTACAATCAAGAGGGAAAAAATGTTAATTCAATAATCATTAATAGACTTCATAGCAATATTCCTAAAATGATTGTCCGAGGGACAATTAGTGCACCCTCTTGTTTAAAACTGGTGATTATGGTTCAAGGTGTTCAAAATGTGTTACAACAACCACACCAAAACATAATTGCTCACACATACAATACCCGTAATAACAAGCAAAGTAACCAAGCACCGCATGTGCCTATCTCTCTTCCATGTTCTCAACCTATGCTCCCTCCACTACCTCATCTTACTCATAAAAGTGGTCAAGAGTATGATCTTGTCAAACAACTTCACGCTACCTAGGGTAAGATCTCTCTTTGGGACTTGTTACAAACATCACCTACATACCATGGAATGCTCCAAGAAGCTTTACAAAAGGTGATCATGCCACCTGCTATTAAGCCGAATGATGTAGCAGCCGTATTGGATAGAATGCATGCAACAAAAATAGATATTCTCTTTTAACCATAGGAATTACTGTCAATTGAAGTTCTAAACCAATATGATCCTCTTACAATCTTTGTCACAATAAACAAAACATTGGTAAAACGAGTTATGATTGACAATGGATTGGCTCTTAATGTTTGTAGCATTGACCTACTAAACAAAATCAAGGTTGACACACCACAAATCACACCAAACAACATTAGCATTCATGGCTTTGATAATTTTGGATGATAATCCATGGGCACTATAACTCTACCTATACAAGTAGGACCTATGCTTGTGTCTACCCTGATTCATGTCATGCCTTGTTCTCTATCTTACAACATGATTATTGGTAGACCTTGGATTCATACATTGGGGCTAGTTCCTTCCACCTTGCATCGTTCAATCAAATTTATATTCAAAGGTAAACTTCATACTATTCATGCCAATCCTAAACTAGATAACTACTTACACATTGAAAATCAAAAACTAGTTTACAATCATATGAGCATAAACAGTTTACAAACTAGTTCATCAATGCCTCTAGCCATGAATAATGTTGTGCAAGACCTACAACCATTGAATGCACTTGTTGATGATGATTGGGGTTCATTAAATTTTAATCCTTGCAATGTAGGGGAATATAAACTTAATAACCTCAACACATCAAAAGTCGCATCGATCTCATCTAAACCATCTTTTGAAACATATCAGGAAAACAAAGTTTCCTTGGTTGAAAATAAAGACAATACCCTTAGTTATACTACAAATTATGATACCTATGAGACTTCACCATCTTCTAAGGAAATGACATCTCTTTATGGTTAAGGATTTAAAATCCTTTATAATAATTGCGAATATGTAGGTAAGGGATGTGGTGTAAATCAACAAGGAATTTGAGCACCTATAGAATCTGCTTCAACACATTACTCAAGCGGCATTGGATATAATTCTTTTAAAGAAAAGAAAGCTTCTCATCATCATAAACTTAATGTTAATTCGACAAGATCAAAACAACATGAGAGATATCCTAAATGTGTATGTTCTTAACGATGGTGCTACCAGGTAAGTATCTCTAACCATTTATCTCTCTCGTGATGTGCTTCCCCTGTGATGTGTTATGTGTTGTTTAGGCCTTCTGGGTTGACCCGTAATTCTCCTTTAAGGTCTGGGATACCAGGAGACTACCTTTGTTGTGACCTTCTATTTGTATCACCATTCTTCTAAATTATCTCTCTCTGATTTTATTGTTGTGTGTTGTGTCTTACAGACATAGTGTCACAGTTGGTGATCTAGGGGCACCCTCCTATGTGACTATCCCTAAGACACTTGCTTCTCCTCTCTTATTTATTGTTTCTCTTCCTCTAGTGTTTTCACCTAGTGGGCAGATGATGACAAACATTTATACTAATGCGGACCTAGTGTCCCTTTCGAGAGCAATCAAAAAATAGACTTAGTTCCTAATATGACGATGGGGTTGTATATCTTATCTGATGCTTGGATAGTGGAAGCACTTGTTCTTTCCATGTAGTGATGATTTTGATAGTGTTCTATCTCATTTACAAATCATAAACAATATTGCTGCTTCGTGCACTTTGTCTACCTTGAATCTTGCATACCTCAGATTTCATATGCATTGATGTTGTTGTTTATTATGATGTTGTAGACACTAATATGTTTCTTGCAGGGATGTGGTTGTGGGAACATTTGGTGATTGTGAAGTACATGTCACCTCTTGGGGGCATGGGCTTTGCGAAAGTTGGTGTTCCCTTGTGTGTTTTCTTCCTACCTTAATGTGCTTGATATCGATAACTGATATCAACAACCTTAAGGTGGGGGAATATATAAGGTAAGTTGATTGTTGTAGATGTTAGCAATGTGCTTGCACTTAGGTGTAGACTAGTGTGATGAGTACTTCCTGCATCCTGAGTTTGTTTGCAATCAACCAATCTATCTTGAAATCTATTGCGTATACCTCCTTTTCACTGTAAGGTATCTCTATGCTGCAGGTGGGGTTGTATACTTTTGATCTCATACCTCCTTTTTACTATAAGGCATCTCCATGATGTGGGTGGGGTGGTATTCCATGCTTCCTTTTCAATGTAAGGCATCTCTATGATGCGGGTGGGATTGTATTTTCAAAATTCCTTTACAGAGGTGAGGAAAGGTTCTGTGACTAACTCAACCCTTAAGTGTGTCTTCGGCTATTGTTGTGGCGAAGCCCAATCATCGGTGTGTTCCTGTAATGTGTTTGAGATGGTGTTGGACCTAGGGATAGATACACTCCATCGCTTGTCTGTCATTTTTTCTCTGTCTTCAATGTGTGTGTGTTTAGCATGCTTGCTTTGTTTGGCATGTCTATTGCCCCATATGCATCCTTCATTTTGGGAGGTTTTGCATGTCTTGCATGTGTGTTGCCCCATTTATACAAAGACCTGCACAATGAGTGCATCATGTATTATGGGAGGTTTGTTTACTTTCTAGTACTTACATTTGCATTTCATATATATGAGAAAAAGAAAAGAAAAGAAATCATGTCTGTCTTCCATGCATTAATGTGTCTTCTATGCATTAACTATCTTCTCCATGTTTTGCGTGACTGTAACTGTCTTCTCCGTGTTTTGTGTGCCTATTACTATTTTCTATGTGATTGGCGTGTCTTCTCTATGCTTGATGTGTTCACTGTGTTTTTGACCTTACTTTAATACATGTATTGGCCTCACGTTTATACATACATTAAAGTGGGGGCTAAATGTAATGTCAAAAAATGTCCCCTTGGGGGCTTTTCCCTCATAAGGTTTAGCTCTCGGGTCTTTTGCATGCATTTAGGACATCTTAGTTCATATTTTGGCATCCCGATAGAATGAGGCCTAGGTTTCATGGAAAAGTGGACCTAGGAGGACCCCTTGACCTTAACCTTGCCCAAAATAGGGGGGAGGACTTGGGCGCTCACACCCTAGTCCTACCCTATTTTGGGTCAAGCCCAAAATTTAAGTTTCAGTTTATGACCATTATTTGGTCCTTTTACTGACACGGTAAGTTTTGATTTTTGAAATCTTGGCAAGAGTGCTTGTAGTTGCATATAAAAGCATGTTTAGGCATTCATTTGTAGACTAGATTTCAATTAGAGGGCAATTGTGATGTTCAAGTGTTCTCAAGGTGATTCAAGGCTTTTAATGTGTTGCAAGAGCAGACTTGTGTGCTTTGTGTGTTTGTATTTGCAAATTTGAGCATCAATTTCTTCATGGAATGAAGAGCATCTTCCTCCCATGAGAGCTTCACTACAAGGTGACATTATATTGTGTTTTCATCATTGATTCCTTTGGTTTTTGCCTCTGCCTCACAAGGGCATGCACTCTCTATCTGACAACGGTGTTCAGAGACATAAGTGTCCTCCGAGGCTTGACTAAGGCAAGCCTCTAAACACCACAACCCCCAAACCAAATCTTGTGATTGTAGGTTACATGTGTTGCATTTGGGAAAAGTGAAGTTACAGGAAGGATTGGAAGGCATCAAGGATTCTGGATCGGAAGAAAAATAGGACATAAGAGCATTTCTAGGACTTGGGCACTCACTCTAGTGTCCTTCGTAGACAAATTTTTGGAAACAGAAGTTACAGGGCTGATCAGTGTTAGAAGAAGGTCTGGATCCCACAAAGAAACTAGTACCTTGGACTAGGGCACCCACTCCAGTGTCCCCAACTATTCCACCTCGGAACCCTGAAAACAAGTATTCTATGATTTACTATTTTACTTCCATCTGCAAGAGCATTTTCTGTTATTCGTCAGTTTATTTCTGTATTTGCATACTTAGGGTTTTAATGGTCAATTGAGCATAAGAGAAGAGAAATTGATAATTAAATTCCCTAATCCAAGCTTCCCTATATCTCACAAGCGATCTAGGGTATGATAGTCCTCGCCACTCGACCCTAGATCCTTGAATTTATAGTGGAGAGGAGGATTTAAACATCAAAACACTAAAACATTAATAAATCCAATTTTCCCCTAAATAGTCACAAACTCAAGCACTGTGCTATACAACACAAGGAGGCCAAGGGCACACACCTTGCAACAATCCCCCCAACACAAGTGAGGGGTTCGAACCTGTGACCCAGGCTCTAATACCAATTGTTAGAAATACAGTTGCCATTGCACCAAAAGATCAAAGTATTAATGCCTGATACAACCACCAAAGTTAATGAATCCACGGGAGGTGATTAAGCCTTCTCGCGAACCCAAGTGTTGTACTACACAACACAAGAAGACCAAGGGCACACAACTTGCAACAATTGGCATATAAAGTGGTTCTGTAAAACCTTGAGTAGGTTTACAACATTAAACAAGTAGAACCCAAGTGTATTGTTAGTAAAAAACTCCCTTAATTGATATGTTCAATTGAGAAGTAGTTTTTCATACACTATGGGAGGTATACAACACATTAGGCTATTCATTGAATGAGATAATTTTATTTGTGTGCCATAGGGAAAACAAGGTACATTGGTGAAAGGAAAGGACATAGAACAAAGGTGATTTAAAATATGGAACTAGGAGGATGGGCTTGAACCCCAAATGTAGATGAAATTGTAAAAGTGTATTTTATAATGAAATAGAAGTATTGTTTTATGAAATCTATATTGTGTATTAAAAGGTTGTAGATTGTCAGTGAGTTTAAATCATTTTTCTTTGTGTTGGTTGTTCCCCTATTTAATCATTATGGAAATATTTATAGATGGTTATGTGTTCTTTTGGTGTAAGTTCATGTGAATGTATTTGCAAATGTGTGTGCTTGTGTGTGTTGTGTTAACCTACAAAATGTTAGGATTAATGTGCCAGCAACCTTGTAAATCCTATGTAATTAATTACTCCTAATGTTGTTTGTAAAATTCCATAAGGGAAAATGTATCCACCAAGAAATGATCTTGTTTTAGCTACATTTGGATCCTAGTAGTGTGCAGATTTGATGGTGGAAGTTATTTTAGGGTTTTCTCCCTAGATGGAAACACTCTTTTAATGAGGGCATCGTATTACGAATGGGGTGTGGTAGAGAGTTGAGACTGAAAAAATAGTTGTTATTGGATTGATGACTAAAGAGGAGGTTGTTAGTGATGTATTGTAAACTATATTAAAGTTAATATAGACTAGTGCATCACTTCTTGTGTGGAGTTTTTTCGTAAAAGGGTTTCTCCACATAAACATTGTGTTAAGTGTTCAATTTTTCCATTCCTTTATTTCTTTGTATCACTGATTTGATTTCTTATAATATCCATTTGGTTCTACACTGAATTTATAACAGTTTAAATTAGATTTCCATTCTATAGTCATTCACCTTCATTTATAACACAAAAAGGGAAAAATGTGGAGGTTAGTCTCTAGATCACCTACAACAACAAGAGGAGAAGCCTATGAGAAGAAATAACATGTAGCAAAGATATTGGCTACTTATGTCACCTGTAATCATTATTAATTTGGGTGTGGAGCAAAGAAGTAGTGTTGAGTTGTTGCGGGACTATCTGCAACAAGGGAGAAAAATAGTGTCATTGCGGAGTGCTGCCATCATACTATATGTTGACCAATTATTTTAATCTATTGATGGATTATGGTGTGTGGCTGCAAGTTTAATCTATTCTTTGGGATTCAAATTTACAAAATAATTAGGTATATCTACTCTAGTCCTCTTACCAATGAATGTTATGGCTCTCATCATTCTTTCTTCTTTCTCTTCTTTGCTTCCACTTGGTTCCATAGGATCTACTTGTAGTTCTTAATACCTTTCCTTATCCCTATGGTTAGGGTTTCTTCAAAGTTCATGCTCAATTGCATCCATTCGATTCTACACAGCCTTCAACATCTCACACATATCTTCCATTCTACTAGTAACATTTACAATACCACACCCTCTCTTTAGCAACATCTTGACTTGATGTAAATTTCCTTAGGTCAATGATCTATCCATAATCACCCCTATAAACTATCTCATAGTAGGTTCTGTATGATCTATCCATAGTTTGGTGATCTATTTACAACTAGTAAATTCATATGCATCTTTTTCCTAATATTCTCTTGCTTTAAGATACCTTATTTAAATCCTACAAAGAAAAAAATAAATGTAGTGTGCTTCCTATTCTTTGGTATGCCTTAATTTACCTCACAATACTAATCCTCTTGTTGATCTTCTCCACCCTTTTTGGTCAAACCCATTCAAAAAATTGCATCAATCAGGTTCAATCACATCAACTCCTCAACACTCATCCCAATGATCAACCTTGATCTAAAACCATCTGATGTAGTCATATGTGAAGGATCTAATGAAGTATTATCCAACCATATATATAAACAAGAAAATAACACAAACCACAACACTTCATAGAAAAACAATGCATACTTTATTAATTTCACATCATTAGATGATTATAATGTGCCACAATGGACTCCTTACATGTCAGGCCATAGCCATTTGATTATTAACTAAAATTCACAACTAGATAACTTTCTATA
Source organism: Cunninghamia lanceolata (assembly GCA_027924645.1). Lineage (NCBI taxonomy): Eukaryota > Viridiplantae > Streptophyta > Pinopsida > Cupressales > Cupressaceae > Cunninghamia > Cunninghamia lanceolata. The sequence continues at coordinate 8,946,512 of BSBN01000112.1, read as the reverse complement.
ATGGGATTCCTACATGCTAGGCCATAGTAATTTGATTGCTAACTATAATATTACAATGATCAAATTCACTACATTCCTACATGTCATGCCGTTAGCTTCCCTAATATCAAACTCCATATCATACCCTCATACCTATACTTCACTTCTCAACTTAGATCTCACTTCTTTTCTCCCTTCCTTTACTATTTAATATTTTTTCTTCTTTTCTTGACCTTAATCAATTCACAAACCATGTATAAATATTATTCCCAAACCTCTAATATGATTTGCATCAGCCACATGGTGGTGCCAATTTTAATTCCATATAAAACATGTTGTAAGCCAATATTTATAAACTTATAATTCAATACAATGATAATGATGGAGAACCTCCATGTAGTGTTCAACCTGTATCCTTAGTGGTCTAATAAATCTTCACAAATACTTCTTTGTTGGTGCAAACTTGAAATACTTTAGCACAAGTGGGAAAAGTTACAACTATGCAAAATTGTTATCTTAGAAGATGTTTATGGATCAAATAACAATATTCTATTGATCTAGTTCTCCTCAAATATGGACACAACATCCATTCCTCATTGTACAACAAATTTCCAAAACTATGTAACTAGATATCAAACTATAATGAAATGTAGTTGCTTCTTCTGCAATTGATTGACAAAAAAAACTAGTAAACAAACTAATGAATGGAAACAAACTAATATCAATTATTTTTGGGTAAAACAAGATTGCCTCAACACTCAGGTATGCCCCTACATTATATTTAAGGAAAGTGAAATTCATTTTGGGAATGGAAATTAGCTAGAACATAGTTCACTAAAGGCCTTAGGGGCAGGTGCAAAAAGTTGGGGGGCCAAAAAGTGGCCAAATTTTTTTTAAGAACTTCTAAGACATAATGCAAGTGCATTATAATGTGAGTGCATTATGTTTTTCTATAAAAAAGGTAGTGTTTGTGCTCATTTTTTCTTTCCATTTTCTCTGCACCTATAGCCTACAAACCCTGAGGAGCATGCTTGCATTATTGAAGACCAAATTTGACACCAAAATCTCACCAATTCATTGCCAAAATGCTGCCACGACGTCGGGGAGGCCAAAGGAGTGAGTTGTATTTATTTTTTTGTGTGAATTTGTTTCTAAATAGGTAGGTTTAAGTTTATTTTTTATGTAAATTTCCTTAATTGACAGGAAATGATAATGCACCTCCTCCTCCTCCTCCTCCTAAAAATCCATAAAATCTTGAATCACCTAAACAACAAATACCTACTAAAGAACAACCCGAACAACAAACTCCTCCATCCATTTCTCGACATGCCCTAGAACACAAGAAAATCTAATGGGGCAAATTGAAAACAATAAAAAATAAATTGAAGATATAATTGCAAGGTTGAAAGATCCTTCAACTTCAACCTCACATATGTTAGGAATTGTATGCAGAAGATATCAATTAAATGCAAATAAAGATTAAATAAAGGAATGAAAAATACATAGAAATAATAACAATGAGAGACAATTTTTAACGTGGTTCACCCAAACTAAGGCTACATCCACCAACAAAGAGTCCAATATTATTATCCAGTAAATCAAACCAATTACAACCAGCAATCCTTGCAACTCAATACCGCTGCAAATGCTACAATACAATGTCAACGGAAACCCTAACCCTTAGCCACCTTTATCAAGCCTTATGTTGGTTAAAAATAGAGTTTTTTATGTCAGACAATAGAAAAAATAACTCCCAATGCCTTTCTAAAATAATAAAAAATCATTTGAGGTTTCAAGGACGCTGCCCCCGAGCCCCTGCGGGGGCACTGCCCCTCGACCCTGCCCTATATCGTGACAGGGACCGCACCAGGCATGCTACTCTTAGACCCCACAAGTGGTTCTCTCCCTTGACCTCATCTTGGGGGCACTGCCCCCAAACCCCCATTAAATAATTTGGGGGGAAATCGCACCAATAAAAGTGGGGAAAATTTAACCTCCGAGTCTGATTAGGCTCCATATAACAACAACATAGATCCACGCTTTCTCAATCTCTTGAATCTATGTTATCAAATGTAGATTCAATTAGCAAGAAAATATCTAGTTGGTTTGAAAAGATGAGAGAATTTAGAGAATACTATGCAAACAAGTTGTCATATGAGCAAGTCAAAAATGAACAAATTACAAAATTGGACTTGTGTTCCATTTTTACAGACCCATGAACAAATAAACCTCTAACCCTCACATGTAAGAGGTTCCCTATCCATTAGTGACACAACCAAGTGATAAGAGAGAATTTTGGGTAGAGGTGGTGTATGGTTTTTGACCATCCTCCATGCAACAATAACGAGGTCCCATAATACTTTTTGAGGAAGCTCTACTACAATTTTGTAAAAAACAAAGTGCCAAACTATTTTGATATGTAGGACTTCCAGGGTAGAGGTGGGGGGTCAGCACAAGATAGGCCAGGGGCATGTGTTGACCCACAATAGCTAGCGAGACAAGAACTCGCTAGACCAGCCCATGAGCATGTGTCTATTCCTTCCATTGTGAAGGAGAGTACTGAGGTCGAGACACTTCAATCCATTAGTGCCTTGACCCAGAGCATCATAGAGCATGCTAGTCCTACAACACAGGGTGGGCCGCGGGAGAGTTCAAGTAGGGTTCCACCCCATACTTGTCAAGCTTGTGGGTCAGCCTATGGTTATGACCCCACATATAGTCAGGACATAGGTGCATAAGCTACATTTGTAGATGAGCAAATGGTGATGACAGATGCCCTCTTGAGTGAGACTTTTGGCCTTGATACTCAGGTAAATGTTAGCAAGTTCATTGAATTTAATTTATTAAATTTCATTTTTGAAATGCAAGATTAGCTAATTTAGTTTGATTATTTTAATGAAATTTTAGGGTCATATCGTTGATGTAGTTTTCAGTGGTTCTCCACCTGCATATTACACTATGACATCTACTATCAAGGTATATAACTAGTAAACAATTATAAATATTACATGAGAATAGCATTGTTATATGAATGGTATTCTAATATCTAATTTTGGATGTTGAATAGGTTAATATTAGAGATTTCACGGGAACACCTGCCAGTGGTGGTGGACTTCAAAGCTTCACTGAGGTAATAAAATAAACAGTTTAACTAATGAATTGTACTTACTAGATTTTTGTATTTTATATTGATATCATTGATTACATTTCATTGTACATCTTTCAAACTCAAAGCATTACTAGACATTGCATAACTAATAACTAGATGTTGATAGACGACAAAATTTCAATTACAATATAGTTATTTGAAAAAATGCCTCAAAGAAATGTGGTTTCATGGAATACCATGACAAGAAGATGCATAGACAAGGACATCACCATGAGACAACATTTCTTTGAGGCATCTTTTCAAACAGCTCACTACCTTGTCTTTGCTACCACATTTTCCATACATGTCTACCAAAGCTTGTTGATCCCCTCCACACTATTATTTGACAAATTCTCTCTAATAAACTCATCCAATTACCACCAATTAGACTCCAAGACATGACACCAGAGAGGGGTACGATCCTATGACATCTTATATAGCATATGATTGACTCCAACATCATCTAGGTTTTAGGTATTAATTATGGGGTAACTAAAATCTTCAAATCTACGTTAACCCATCCCCCTACAAACTATGTCAATCCTATTGGCTCAATTTCTTCCATCCCTACTTCTGATCCTACATCTAACCCACCTAAGTCTAATGAGGACCCTTCATTTAATACTACTATATTCTTTGAGATGAAAGAGAGCACAAAATCCTCCAAGAACTCACATAAACATGCACCAAAAGAGCACAATAGCAATGGAGACTTGAGGAGCATAAGAAAGAGCTATAGTATATCACCAAGATAGACAAATCTTCACAAGATTTCACAACTAGTTGAAGAGCCAAGAGAGTTCACCATAGAATGCATGAGAATGAAAAGTGAAATTCAAAAATCCACCACACGAGATAGAAAACCTAGAGATAGAGTCAAAACAGAGACATTCTAAGCTGCAAAGAGGTGTTACTGGAATCTTGAATCATGAGCCTAATATATTCTAACAATGGACCATGACCATTTCCATTCCTACAACCTAATAATGTTTCATTAGTTTGATATGTTTATAAATGAAACTTGACTATTTTGACACAAAATGAACCACCATTGTTTTGAGCCTATAATTTAATAATTGCTTAATAGGTTGATAACTTCACCAATGAACCATGATTATTACAAACTTGCACTCTAATAAAGGTCCATGTAATTTATGTCTAAACATCAATAAACCATGTATTTAGATGGATCCCTTTTACATTTATCTGCTTGGTTGGAGTCTTTTCCGCATAGTCAGTGTTTTTATCACTTTTAGTAATAGGTGGAATCTCTCATCCTACTATTTTTTTTAAACAATTTAGCAAGTCATGGTTATGATACCCCACAACCCTACCCCACCCTACCACCAACCTAAACCTAAACTAACACCTTCACTCCCTCTCTGACTTCTTAAACCTAAAATTTGATGCTACTATGGTCCCTGCTTTGTTGACCCTTATACCACACAATAGTCACAAATCATCATCTAATTTGTATATATATGCATACATGACTTGTGTGCTTTATTGTGTGTATTTCCATGTTTAGGTGAACATGTCTGTATGTTAGGAGCCATGACTTGCATCACTATTCTAGTTTTCATAATTGAATAATGTTGTTTTATTTTCAGATGATGCAAGCTGCGAAGACACCTCCCAAAGTTCACAGGGTAATGGAGCATGGTATTTCTTCTGCAATTCATAGCTCCATGCCTTTGATAGGGGTATGAGGTAGATTAGTAAATTTCAAATTACATTTGTTTTTATAGTTGTTTATTTTTCAAAAATCAAATGATTATTGATTTAAAGTTTAATTTCTATCTGGATGGTTTCTATAGGACATGAGATCACCAAAGCCTAATCCTAGTACTGAGGCAAATGAGGAGACATATTTTATGCTAGTGGTAAGTGATTATTTTGTTAAATGTTTCATATTTTATAATGTAATTTCTATATATTAATGTCTATACTTTTTATTGTAACAGCTACAGATCCATGAGCAACTAAATAGGAGCAACCCTCAGGTTCGTAGTAGACCACCCTCATACATATCTCCATCCACTCGAAGATCAAAGGCTACCCGTGATATATTCTCTTCACCAAATATAGGGGAATGACATATATTATTGTAACCTAGAGATGGTCATATATTTTGTATTGCATATAGTTGACATTGTATGCCTATATGGCATTCTTGTAAGCCTATATGGCTATTTTGTATATATGTTATATACTTATATTGACAAATATTGATGTATGCCTATATGGATATTTGGTTAATACAAATCATTTTTGTTGATTATTATGTAATATGGATAGGTGTAGTGTAGATCATTTTTGTATGCCTTTAGGTTTCAAAGTTTAATTGTCAAAGAATCCAACCCAATTGATGATAAGAGAATTTGAGTTTTGGGTTGAAAGTTTTAGTCTCTCAAAACTAGACATGCCTAAGAAAATAGAGAAATGAGTATTGGTTAAATAGATAAATGGAAAGAAAGTTTTTTTGTTCACATCATGATCTACATGCTATTGCACAAGCTTGCATGTTAGCCTTAGTCACTCACATAGCAATGTATAACCTTGTGCATAAGTCCTTGCATCATGTGTCACCTAAACAATGCCACTTGATCCAACACAAAGTTCATGGTTCCTTGCACCATGCATAATTTGCATAGTGATAGGAATCATTTTGTGCAACTCAAAAGACACCCTATAAATCTTACACAAGCCTTTGGATCATGTGCTATTTGCACAACACTAAGGATCATGTCTAATAGTTTCACAAAAACTCTATCTAATTTATGTGTCACATCTACACCTATGTGCACTACTGTTCACAGGGTCTATATTCCAAAAGTCAATACAAAACCATGTGCAACACCCCATAACACTATGCAACATTTCAATTTGCACAAGCAACCATTTGGCACAATTTATGGATACATTCCCTAAAAAGATAACTTTCATCACAGTCAGCAACCAAGAGTGACATGTGGCAACTCAACCATCACAATAGTTTGAGTAGACAACTTTAAAATTTGGTTTGACTCTTAGTTGTTCATTGTGTTAAAAGGTGTCTTGTGATGGAATAAATTTGTGCCAAGTGATTGCTTGCATGAACTAAAATGGTGTTTAATGTTTATAAGTGTTGCACATGGTTATGTGTTGAGTTCTCGATTGTGTGCCTTGTGTACAATAGCATGTGTAGGTATAGATGTGATGCAAAACTTAGACAAAGTTATTTATCAAACTATGTGCATGATCCTTGGAATTATTTGAATGGTACCTAATATAAAGGCGTGGGAAAGATTTGTAGGGTGTCTTTTGAGTTGTGCAACATGATTCCTAGCATTGTGTGAATTATGCATGGTGCAAGAAGCTACATGTAATTACACATCATGGTTCCTATTGTTACACAAGTTTCCCATGGAGTAAGGAGATGTGTGTGGATACACAACATGGTTGTTCGTACAACACGGTTGGCACATGATGCAAGGAGCTATGTATGAGGTTGTACATTGCTACGCAAGTGACCAAGGGGATATTGTAATAATATTTATATGATAATTTTAGAATGGGACACCCCCATACCTTGTGAGTCTAAATGGTCTCTACACTCATTTTAGCTTGGCCTTTATGGCCATTAAACTCATGAAGGACTTGTGTTAGAGCTTGTAAAATGATTTTATTTTGAGTGTATATGCTTAAGTTTTAATATTGTTGTAGAGGACTATATGGGGACTAAAATAAATGTATAAAAATACCTTCTATTGTTTTCCTCTTTATAGTCAAAATCATATGCTTATGAGCACCTGATGACCATTATGGTTATTAAATAATTTCTCTTGCATATAAGGTGAGGTTATGAGAGTACATTGAGTCTTACCTAATTTGAGTATGCAACATAACATTGGGGCTATAGGCTTCCATAAGTCATTTGCAATCCCTTTGAGAATGTGGTTAATATTATAAATGTATACTTTGCATCTCACCATGTTAATATGTATCATGTCATCACATTTACCAATTTGACTCTAATTCCATAAAGCAATTCCCTACCCAAAAACTTGTTAAGCTTGAAAGCTTTGTTACAACATTATATTGATCTCACAGAAGGTTGCATACCACTACCCCAACTCTTTGCAAGATTGCTATGAAATATGATAAGCAAGTTAGGTGCAGTGTAGATCATTACATAATGATAGAGCCATGAAGTATAGAGGGTTTCAAATATCACAGAAGTCTAAGTTCAAGCCTAATAACACAGTGACCTAAAGGTGGAAGAAGATGAGGGTTGAATAGCATGGATATGATAACATGAAGATGATATTAAGGTTTAGTAGAGTAGACTAATAGAGGTCTATTTCAAGCCTAATAGGGGTCTAAGATTGCAGTGATGGAACAATGCATTAAAGGACTAAAACAAACCCTACAGAGATAGTACTAGAGAACAAAGTCAAGGTGAACCAAGATAAAGGAACAAGAAGTTCATATATGACTGTGTTGACTGCTAGAAAAGTCTGTTAACAGCCATAAGATGCATATTGACATGTGAAGACTATAATAGTTATAGCAAAGGCAATGTGTGAGGATATCACCGATACAATCTAGCTCAGATGGTTTCAGCATGTTTGGGTGTGAAATAGGACTGTGCCTAGCCTAAATGTACCCATTTGAATGGGTTGGAATAGTCGGTTTGGCCGCATGAGGAGCAAAACAAAAATTACACCCCTTTGCAACTTTACACTACATGCATTTGACCATTTTTGGTGTAGCAGAAAAACTTTCACCACGGGCAAACGCATTAGAGATATAAAAAACCAAGAGAGGTTATTGTAGAGGGACCCTATGTGATCCTGTAGCTTTAGACATAATATTTCTAAGTGACATGGTTTCTAAATAACAGCTCATCAAAGATTACTACCTTTTTGCACTTTGGTCTCTTAAGGGATATCACCGGTACAAAGTAGCTCGGATAGTTTCGGCATGTTTGGGTGTGAAACAGGACCATGCCTAGCCTAAACATACCCATCTAGATGTGATAGAACTATCAGTTTGGCCACATGAGGAGAAGAATGAAACTTACACCCCTTTGCAACTTTACACTACATGCATCTGACCATTTTTGGGGTAGCAGAGAAACTTTCACCATGGGCAAATGAATTAGAGATATAAAAACCTGAGAGAGGTTATTGTAGAGGGACCCTATGTGATACCATATCCTTAGACTAAATGTTGCTAAGTTCTGAGTAACATCTCGTCAAAGATTGCTACCTTTTTGCACTTTGGACTCTTCAGGGATATCGCTGGTACAATGTGGCTTGAACTATTTTGGCATGTTTGGGTGTAAAACAGAACCATACCTAGCCTAAACATATCCATTTAGATGCATTGGAATAGTCAGTTGGGTCGCATCAGGAGCAGGACTAAAGTTACACCCATTTGCAACTTTACACTACCTCCTTTTGATGATTTTTGGGGCAACAGAAAACTTTTCACCACTTGAAAATGCCTCAGAAATATCAAAAAATGAGAGTTTATTGTAGAGGGGTTCTACGTAATCACGGTTCCTTAGATGGTAAGTGTCATGGTTTCCTAGTAATAGCTTGTCAAAGATTGTTGTCTTTTTGCACTTTGGACTCTTCAGGGATATCGCTAATACAATGTAGGTCGAACTGTTTCAGCACATTTGGGTGCAAAATAAGACCATGCCTAGCCTAAACATACCCATCTAGACACGTTGGAACTATTGGTTTGGTTGCATCAGGAGTAAGATAAAAGTTACACCCCTTTGCAAATTTACACTACCTCCTTCTGATGATTTTTGGGGTAGCAAAAAACTTTTCACCACGGGAAAATGCCTTAGAGATATAAAAAACTGAGAGTGGTTATTGTAGAGGGGTTCTACATAATCACGTTGCCTTAGATATCAAAAATTATGAGAGGTTATTATAGAGGGGTTCTACGTAATCGTGTTTCCTTAGATGGTAAGTGTCATGGTTTCTACGTAATAGCTCGTCAAAGATTGTTGTCTTTTTGCACTTTGGACTCTTCAGGGATATCACTAATACAATGTAGCTCCAACTATTTCGGCATGTTTGGGTGCAAAATAGGACCATGCCTAGCCTAAACTTACCCATCAAGACACGTTGGAACTATCATTTTGGTTGCATCAGGAGCAAGATGAAAGTTACACCCCTTCGCAACTTTAGACTACCTCCTTCTGATGATTTTTGGGGTAGCAAACAAAATTTCACCACAGGAAAATGCCTCAAAGATATAAAAATCTAAGTTTCATGGTTTCCTAGTAACAGTTACTCAAATATTGTTTCCTTTTTGCACTTTAGTCTCTCTAGGGATGTCACCGGTACAATATCGCCATTATGGGTGTAAGGTATTAACTTAGATTTTAGAGAAAAGTAAAGACTAGGGTTTTTAGGAGGTTGAGGACTAGATAACCCTAAACATAATACAACCTAAGTGCTAAAGACCACATGAAGGACACATAAGGTTATTTGAGATAGATTAAATAGAGAGTATAACACCAACAAAATTTATCGAACTAGGTCTTTAAAGACAATAAACTTAGGGTTTCAAACATAACTAATAACTTTAACTTAAAAACCCTAACTAGTTTTGAATGTTTAAACCTCTACAGTTGTGATATGAACACTGTCATTATGACATCCTTTAGACTTTCAAAACTTCCAACAACAACCACAACTCATCAATCAACATCAACATGACCTTAACACCATATTTTGTGATCAACATCAACATCATGAGGACACTAAAGAAATATTTGACACATGAAGAAACTAAGAACACTAAATACATGGAGCACAAAGAAGCATGAAGACATGAACAAAATCCTATCATGAGGAAGAACCACAACCTAATCCAACTCCTGAAAGCATGACATGTTATGATGAAGAACCACAACCAAATCTAATGATCTAATGGCATGGACCAATGACATAAGCCACTATGTCCTACTAGTGTATCATGATAAACATGAATGTTATGAAATAACATCCAAACGTTGTGACATGAATCTATTGGAAACAAGGCAGATAACTGAGAGGGGGGGGGTGCTGAATCAGTTATCTCAAATATCTTTAACTTTCTTTTCTTCTTTAATAATTAGTGCAACATCAAAACATACAAGCATATGTGATCATAAGAATAGAAATAGAATCAACACACATAACACAAGGATTTTTACGTGGAAAACCCTATTAAGGGAAAAACCATGGGGTGACTAACCCAAGATTGTATTCTCTATTAAAAGAATAAAAGAGTACAAAATGACACTTGCCAATTAGGGCTCACTACCCTAGCACACTGCTCACAAGAGGCACACTGCCTACAAGAGACTCACTATCTACAGAACTTACAAAGGGTAATCAGGAGTTTGAACTGATGAGAAGCATCTACAAATGCAAGAGTTTAGTTCTGATTAGGCACAATACACGGATTTGATGCACTTCATTCTTCCTATGTTATAATGATGTTGTTTTGTCACATGCCAGACTTGATTTGTTTCTTTCACACGTATTTTTGCTTTTCTTCGCACTTTATTTCATCCCTATGCACCACATACATACTTGCATACTAGAATCCATCTAGTATATATATCTGCATAAAGGATTCTCCTCAACTTCCTAGTCGGCAACAAGAACACTTCAAGATATTTGCAAGTGACTGATCTGTCGGCAGAATCCATGCTTGATTTGTGATGCGTATCAAAAACATAGGCAGAGAATTTTTTAATTATGTTGGCCAACAATGTATAATCCCCCAAATAGCTTGATCAACACCTTTTACTCATCTGGATTGAAGTCTAATGTTCTACCGGTCAGTTCTTTCTTTGTCTGCTCTGCCTGTCAGGAACCCAACACTCAGATGCTCATATCTTTTTCATGCTTTATCACCGGAGGCTAAATCTCTAGAATATAGTATTCATGATACCCCTCTTGACTTATCCAAGTCCGCAACCTATTGGGTTACACCATCTGAGAGATCCAAACCTAATTTTTAGACCTTGTTGCATACTCTATTCTTGTCCACCGGACCAAAACAATCTTCAATCTGACTTCCAGTATAGGCATACTATGTACTGCGGATGTGTGGGATAGACTTTTTTGCCATCAATGACAACACTCATGAAGCCACACAGTATTTCTTGCCAACAATCTCCCCCTTTGGCATTGATGGCAACACTTAGTGAAAAATGGCTAAGTATTGTAGTAAACTCCCCTTAGCTGATGCTCTATCTTTTGTACTATTTTACCAGAGCTCCCCCTTAGCTGGATTCCACATTTTTCACTACTCCTTACTCCCCCTTTGATAGCAATGGGAAAGGGTAGAATTCGTATACCAAAATTTTGCAAAAATTAATCTATACATGGCCGCATAAGTATATATACATGTTATAATTACATATACTTAAGTATATCTGCAAAAGTGGCCTTCAACTATATGAACTCTGTGGCCCAGCTCTGCTTCATCCCGTCCAAAATGGAGATGTGACCACTCAACAAAAATGCATATGCTTCTGCCCTTCTTAGATCTATCAGATCACTGGTCCGGGCTGTGGTCTGAGCATCTGTCAAGGCCTCATGCATTGCCTCTAACTTAGGGATAATTATCCCTCTGAGTTCACTCATTATGTTTATTATGTCCTTCTTCTCTTTGTTCAACCTCTTTATTTCATTTATGATGACAATGGCTTGACATTCTTGATTCATTAAAAAGGTAGTAAGGGGATCAAAATTCTGAGATAAACTTGACAGTTTACCTTCATGTTCTTTCACCTTCTTTTCAATATCCTTTGTCACTTTGGGCCAAGATAGAAAAAATTTGTACAAGTCCCCACCATCTTTAAAAGCATTTTTAAGGCTCTTTATTCCAATGTTCAGGGTCCTCCTATCATTAGAAATGAGTCCCTGTACTTCAGTGAATCTTTTTCCCAGAAACTCCTTCCAGACCTTTGCTTCTACTGATTTTTCTAGAGATTCAAAGTGAGTGCTAACAGAATTTACCAAGGATTTCAGGTTTCTAGATGGTGAGGCTAAAGGATCCTTTTGGAATGATGGCATGATCTTCTCCAACATCCCGGATGCCATCTCCAATAGTTCACAATCTTCCATGTGAGATTTTAGGAGTTTTTCTTTTGCTTTGGCTTGAGCAAAAGATGTTATTTTCATTGTCTAGATCGGAGAGAGAGAGTCAAAATTTAGTGGCCCTTGAAATAGTTTAGGTTCATCTATCTCCATCATTTCTTTGTTCAAGAAGTTCTTCACTGCCTCTACAGTGTCTCTTGCTGGTGATTGAGACTTCTTTTCTTTTGGGGTATTAGAATAGTCAACATTTGTCTCTTTTGCTTGTTCTTCTTCTTTTCCTCTGACCTCTTCTTCTTGATTTACTTTCTCTTCTTTTCTTCCTTCTCCTTTAACTTCAAAATTTGGAATATCTGTAGTGGGATTCAGAGGAGAGATATCACCTGAGATTACTGCTTCATGAACTTCCTCTTCTGGAACAGAGGAATCCAAGTCCTTAGACTTCTCTTCATTTAGCTCTTTTGATCCTTCTACATCTTTTTTAGAAGATTCTTCATTGGTTACATCTAATCCTTCAACATCCATGATAGAAGGTTCTTCATCTGTTTCCTCTATAATAGGAAGATTGAATCTTTTGAAAGCATTCCGGAGGATGTCTTATTTCTTTTGCTACTTTGTCAGTTTCTCCAAGCATAAGTCTATTCATTCTTTCTTTACTCTGGAATTCATCCTTACAGTCCTTAAAGATCATGCTCATTTGTTTTGGGTTGATAGAAGGATAAAGTTGAATAGCTATCTATTCCTGGATCTCTAAGTCTTTTGCCTTGGCATTTACTTTTCTCAGTTCAAGTACTTCTTATAAGCTCTTAGGAATTAAGGATATAATTTCAATGAAAGCTTTATTGTAAATATTCAGTTACCTGATAGTAGCTTCTTCCAAAATCCTCTTGTCAGTATCACTGTATTCATCATAGAACTCTATTACTGGCTGCAGGTTCCCATCCACAGTGACTGTCTTGATGATGTCATCAATGGAAAGAGTAGGCTTTTCAACAAATTCTTCTACCTTTTCTTCCTTATTTTTACTGGTAGAGAATTCTCTGGATGTTTTCTTCTTCATTTTCTTGATTTCCTCATCAGATTTTATTTCTTCATCATCTTTGAGGCTTGTATTTGACCTTGTGGCTTTGGTCTTTGTCCTCTTTTCTCCTTTTCCGGATGTCTTGACTTTCAGTTTGGTGGCCCTTGAGCTTTTAGGAGTGGCAGGTGCAGAGCTCTTGGAGGATCTAGTCTGGGAGGAGGCTTGTACTAGAACATCTCCTTTCTTTGCTTCTTTTTTCTCTTTCTCAACCTTCTCCATTTTCTCTCTATTTGCATCTACTGCCTCTTTTGATATGCCAAATCTTTTGGCAATTTCCTCAACTTCTCTTCTTACTTTCCTTTTTATCTCTAGTTGTCTTAACTCAACATGTATTTTCACACTTAGTTCTTGAAAGGTTCCAAACCTTTCTACCTCAGGATCCTTAGGTTGGCTCAACAAGTGTTGAATACGTAGCTCCAAGATTTTCTCATCAACCTCGTATCCCATTGGCATTAGCCACACTATTCTGGGCTCAACTTCCTCCATTAGGCATTGATCAGTGTCAACCATGAAGTAGACTGTATCCTTGTATTTCTCAACTATGGATTGAGGTTTTCTCTCTCTAGCTTGTATCATGCTTTGGAAGTTCTTAAAGTAACCCTAGAGAACTATGTTTTGAGCTTTCACATCACCAAGTCCATACATATAATCTCTAATTTGAATTGCAACCGGTTTGTCATTTTGCCATACCTAACCACTTGATCCAGGTAGCTCATTCATGTAATAAAAGAATAGACACAGTATTAGACAACCATAGTTAAAGGAATTCTTCTTATCCTTTTTGATCTTCTATAGGTTTTCTAATAGTTCATTTAGGAGAAGGTTACATAGGTCATAATCTGCATTTTCCCTCAACATCTGATATGCTGCATATATTGCAGTCCCAAACACAGAATTCTCCCTGCTAGAATGATAGATCTTGTACCCAATTATCATTAAGGCAAACTTGACATCCAGATCTGTGATGTCATCTATGGTAATTGCTCTTTGGTCAAACTTAGATTTGGTGTCTTCAGTTACTGTCTAGTTCTTCACAAATTTAAGTGTAGGTAACCCACTGGATGAGTGCAGTCTAGTTACTACCCTGATGGCATCTTTTGTTATCTTGAAGGGCCTCATTAACCACATGAAATTATCATGCATCTTGCTTAGGACATATCAGACCCAATCATCTTCTGCAAAATAGGGGAAGTGTATGCAATGTCCAAAGTGTTTATCCCGGAGGGCCTTGTATTGAGCTTTGAGTTCAAAACTCTCATCTATTAGTTGTTTGTGATAGATGTCCATCAATCTAGAGTCTCCAAATTCCTCAATGTTGGCATGGATATAGACCCTAACATCTTCTACATGCAATACCCCATGCGGAATTCTAGAAAATGCGCCAAAAGGATCAACTTCTAGAGATTTATAGGGGTGTTTCTTGAATTTTGGGCACGGCCTATTAGTGATCTTAACAACCATTGGAGTAGCCATCTTGCAAAAGATTTAGAGAGACATTTTCATAATGGAAGTACCTTTTTACGCTTCAGGGTTTGAAATAAGAGCCAGAACAAATCACCGGTTGAATTCAATTTTGCAGTTGATCTTTGAGTGAGTTCTAGAAACTTTGATATAGAGCTCTTCTTTTCTTCTTATTGAATGCAAATGTGTAAATAATAAGTGAATGAACCTTTTTATCCTTGCACAAACCCTAATTTCCTTTTGTAATAAATGCACAACATAAGTTATTTGGTTGCCCTATTTTGAGAGAGATCTTCTCGAGTCATTGTATTGATCTTAGAATCATTGTCAATGAGGATTGACAATGTATCTTCTTTATTTCAATCATGCCATGGGTCCGTAGATCAAAGTATTTCAATTCTGAATCATACCGAATCTGTTCATGAAAATTCTGCTTTACCGGAGCATTATCGGAACCTGATTAACTTGAGCGGTTAAACTCTTGCAAAACTCCATGCAGATCTTTCATACTTTTACTGAAGGTTATGTAGATATTTTTCTAAGAACCCTTTAATCCGTAACATTCCATGTGCCGAATTTAGGCACTAATTGACTGGCTGGGGGAATTTGTTCTTCTCTTTGACTCCCCTTAAACCAGAGCTCACCCTTTTAGTTTTCAGAAGGAATATCAGCACCAGACTCTAGTGCGGATCCATCCCCAATATTTTTTGTACTCTTCTTCACCCAAATCTTGCTCATCTCCTTTTGAACTTCATCTGTATTCACTTTACCTTTGCCCTTATCTTGTTTTTGGTTATGTTGCACTGGACCATTTCTATCCTAATTTCTACTTCTACATAATTTAGCAATATGACTGAATCTATTGCAATTGTAGCAGACAACATTTCTTGGCTTATTTGATTGATATCCTCTTGATCTACATTGATTAGCCATATGTCCCATTCTATTGCATGCAAAGCATCTACCATTGAATAAATTGTTTATTTGCATATTTCTGCATTCATGAGATTTGTGACCGTACCTTTTGCAGTTAAAACATTGTCCAGAGAAGGATGGATTTGTCTGATTCATTCTCCTCTTGCACTGAGTTGCTTTATGACCGAAATTGTTGTAATTGAAGCAGTATCCATTGAAGGATGGATATCTTTGAACATTTGGTTGCCTTATTGGAGGTCTTATAGGCTTATTTCTTTGATTTCCTGATCCAAAGTTCTTCTGACCGGATCTAGAGCTTTCACCTTTCTCATATCCCAAGCCACTCTTATCATCTACCCTCATTTGGCTTTCAAGGAAAACTTCAAGTTGAGCTGAGCTTATCTTGAATTTCTCTTTGTATTTATTTATTGTTTGAAGATCTTGTTTAAGAGTGTCTATGTGATTCTCAAGTTGTTCTTCATTGTCTCTAGCTTCTTCAAGATCTAATTCAAGATGCCTGATTATTCTGTCCATTTTGTGGCAGTCCTCTGTTTTCTCCTTGAGAGATTATTTTAGATTATCTTCAATTTTCCTTTTTTCTTCAATTTCTTGGGCGAATCTAATAACCCCTAATACCATTTCAGGCCTTACCATAATGACTTCTTTTGATAGTTTCTCACATAGCCTATTTTTCTCATCTAGATCTTCATTAGTATCATTGACTTCACTTTGATTGGCTAATTTTTGAAGTAGTTCCTTTCTCTTTTTCATAGAGATACTCAGTTTTTCTTTTAGCTCATTTATGAAATTATCAACTTGTTTGAGTCATTCTCTCAAGTTATTGACTTCAAAGTGGGATTGTTCAAGGTCATCAAGAGTAGACTGAAGTTGTTCCTTCATACCATAAATATCCATTGAGATTCCTAGATCTTCCTCAAGCTAGTAGGCTTTGTTTAGAAGAACTTAGCTCTAATATAAATTGTTGGAAACAAGTCAGATAACTAAGAGGGGGGTGAATCAGTTATCTCAAATATCTTTAACTTTCTTTTCTTCTTTAATAATTAGTGCAGCATCAAAACATACAAACATATGTGATCATAAGAATAGAAATAGAATCAACACACATAACACAAGGATTTTTATGTGGAAAACCCTGTTAAGGGAAAAACCACAGGGTGACTAACCCAAGATTGTATTCTCTATTAAAAGAATAAAAGAGTACAAAATGGCACTTGCAAATTAGGGCTCACTGCCTGAGCACATTGCTCACAAGAGGCACACTGTCTACGAGAGACTCACTATCTACAGAACTTACAGAAGGTAATCAAGTGTTTAAATTGATGAGAAGCACCTACAAATGCAAGAGTTTAGTTTTGATTAGGTACAATACACTGATTTGATGCACTTCATTCTTCCTCTGTTATAATGTTGTTGTTTTGTCACATGCTGGACTTGATTTTCTACTTTCACACTTATTCCTACTTTTCTTCACACTTTATTTCATCCCTATGCACTACATACATACCTACATACTGGAATCCATCTAGTATACATATCTACATAAAGGATTCTCATCAACTTCCTAGTCAGCAACAAGAACACTTCAAGATATTTATAAGTGACTGATCTGTCAGCAGAATCCATGCTTGATTTGTGATGCATAACAAAAACATAGGCATAGAAGTCTTTAATTATGTCAGTCAACAATGTATAATCCCCCAAATAGCTTGATCAACACCTTTTACTCATCTGGATTGAAGTCTAATGCTCTACCGGTCAGTTCTTTCTTTGTCTGCTCTACCTATCATGAACCCAACACTCAGATTCTCGTATCTTTTTCATGCTTTATCACCGAAGGCTAAATCTCTAGAATATAGTAGTCATGATACCCCTCTTGACTTATCCAAGTCTGGAACTTGTTGGGTTACACCATCTGAGAGATCCGGACCTGATTGTCAGACCTTGTTGCATACTCTATTCTTGTTCACCAGACCAAAACAATCTTCAATCTGACTTCTGGTATAGGCATACTATGTACTACAAATGTGTGGGATAGACTTTGTTGCCATCAATGACAACACTCATGAAGCCACATAGTGTCTCTTGCCAACAGAATCTTTATATGACATGAGTGAAACATGAGTGAGTAGGATTAAGACCAATAAGGATCAACTTCATCCAGTGTCGTCGGCGGTCGATAGGTGTCAAGTGGGCTAAGATAACTTAACCACCATTCATCAACTCACTTCTTTGACTCACACTCATTCAAAGCTTGAATTGTACATGAAGAAAAAAAAAGCATGCCATCTTTCATGTATGGATACTTCATGAACCTGTAATTGAGCTTCTGAAAGAGTGTATCTCACTTTATCTTATCAGTGTACAATAGTCCTCATATGGTACAATGTTAGTATCATCTATCAACCAAAAAACTCTACAAACTGAAGACTTACCTTACCTAGACCCATCAAAGAATTACTCCACTCGATGATTGGTTTTGCATCTGTCAACTTTGCATTGTCTTTATACTTTAGCTCTTCTTGTGCTATGGCTCTTTTGATACATGCTCCTGCACCATCAGGCTCCCCCTTTCCATGCCCGACCTCATCAAAGTTCCACATATGTTGAACACTTGTAATATTATGTCTCCTACTTAGCCAATAGAAATTCTACAAGTTCTTCAATTGTGATGCACATTTATCTGACCATATGATATGCTGACTCAATGATATGCCCCTTCTAGCCAAATCATTATAGAACACCTGAAACCAACCTTGCATGAACTTTGTAGAATGCGTGCGATCATCACTAAAATAAAAATGATACTCCCTTATTATCTTTGTGTCATCCTCTATACTATCATTCACATGAATGAATGTGATGTGCACAAATATAGAAACCTGTGGCATGAGGTAAGGATGGATTTTTTGATGTGTTACAGTAGTCCCTTATCTTCACATTATCATGTTATGAAAACCAAGAGGATCAACCTTAAGGCTTATGATTTTCATGGAGACACTCATGTTGAACTTTGCACTTTGTTGTGACTGAACTATCTTGAAACCCTATATCAATTCCATGGCAATGTAATTGATTTGTAGTATTTAACTTGGTACATTGTCATAGATATGGGAATGGAAACATTTGGTATACAAGGTTTGTATGAACTATCAACATGAAGAATAATGTAGCATAGCATGGATCATGATTGGATTAAGCCTATTGGGATTTACTTGTATGATGTTGGCACCTATTCATGTTGAAATTAGGGAAGACAACTAAGGAGGGGGTGAATCAGTTGTTACAAAACTTTTATCCTTTGCTGCATTTAATCTTCTTTACCACTTATTCATAGATTAATGATATAATCATGAAGGCATGAATCAACAACACATGAGAAAAAACATAATCAACACACATAACACTAGGATTTTTACGTGGAAACCTGGTTAAAGGAAAAACCACGGTGGGGGTTAACCCACAAGATTTATTCTCTATTAAAAGAATAGAAAAATGGGAAGGCACTTGCCTTTAGGTGCACTACCCAGAGCTCACTGCTCAAAGGAGGCTCACTACCTACAAGAACATTCACAATGTTAATATTAAAAGTTTGAACTGAGAAACAACATCTTCTTCATGCAAGGTTTAGTTCTATTGAAGCGTACAACACCTCTACTTTGCTCCCACTCACTTCCTTGCTACATCCACATCTTCACTTACATCCCACATTTCCATGACTTCACCACCCTTATTTATACATGACATCGACTTTGGAATGAACATCAAAGTCAGCCTAACAATCATTTATCTAAAACATTCTCCAAGATAGGCATTACAAGCATATATCATTACAAGACTTAAAATGCTTAATACAAACCATCACACTATCAGCCAGACATAGCTGGGACTTGAATCTTCCTTGAACAACATGCCACACTCTGTAGAACTCTTCTTAGATCATCCGCAACATGCACCAAGCATCTGGTCGGCCAAGACTAGAAAGAATAGCAACACTCAAGGAGAAATCTTCAACCACGAGCTCAATGCTCAATGCAGACCACTAGCACAATAGGTACACAATCTAGAGACCACCACAAGCACAATGAAATCAACAAGAACAACCGAATCACCTCAAATCACCAGAAACACTTGCATCTTCATCCAGAAACTTAAGAATACTAACTGTCATGACTTTCACACTAGAAAGATTGCTTGTAGACCTCCAAACCACAAACCACTTGTGTTGAAGATACACACCAACATTCCAAACATACCTCTAGATTTGCAGACCATAATATTCCAATGCGGAGCAAACTAGACCAAATTCCTATCACTCTGTCACCTCTGAACAACTGCAAAACCTAGTTCTCCTTAGATGGCCATAACTTCATTAATCCTTCATATGGACCTCTCAAATCTTTACTAAAGCAACTTCAGAGTGTCCTCTACACAACCATTTTATCTGCAGACTTTGATCTTCTTCTCACTAGAAATGCAGAGCAATCTACTTCACTAAATTACATCATCTTCACTATTTCTGACAAAGAGATATGTCACTCACTTGTTTCTTCTAGAGAGGCTAATTTTCTCAATATCATCAACATACAAGCCTTCTAAACAAGTAATAGAATAAGATACAGTTGACACCAATGACAACAAGGAAATGTTGACATCAATGACAACACCAATTAGGCACATATTTGCAACAATCTCCCCCTTTGTCATTGATGGCAACATATGATGTGAAAAAATAATTCAACCATCAAGACAAGAACTTCTCCCCATTTCTCTTATCACACCTGCAACCACTTTATTCACTGCTCCTCCTTTCACCAACAACTACTCACTTCCATCCAAGTTTTTCACATGACTTCTCTCCCCCTTTGACATCAATGGCAAAGGGCACATATTTACAATCATCTCTCACCCTTTTGTTTCTCAGACAAGATCAAACTGAACTCAGAACATACTGACTACTCCCCCTAAGTAGCATCCCTTTAACACCAATCCAGATCACAAGATATGACTGTGAGTTCCAATAGACTAATGCACACTAGTGTACCTTAGTTCTGAACAGGAGGGGTAATCACCCCTATCTTCCCTCTGAGATACTCAAAAATGTCCTTAGGTAGAGGCTTAGTGAAGATAACTGCAATCTGATCCTTTGAAGGAATAAACCCCAATTTGACTTGATTCTCATTTACCTTCTTTCTCAAAAAGTAAAACTCAATGGATATGTGTTTTGTCTTTGAATGCAACACCGGATTCTTTGAAATGTTTATTGCACTTGAATTATCACAAAAGATTGTAATAGGCTCTTCAAACACAATTCTAATATCCTTCAATATTTGCTTCATCCACAAAAATTGAATACAATTACTTACTTCTAATATATACTCTGCCTCTGCAGTAGACAAAGATATTGCCTCCTGCTTTTTGCTCAACCAAGAAACCAATCTCTTTCCCAAGAAAAATGCACCACCACTAGTGTTCTTCCTATCATCCACATCTCCTACCCAATCAACATCTGTATATGCATTAAGAGTGAAATCATCATCCTTAGGATACCATAAGCCATAATCAGATGTTCCCTTTAGATATCTAAAAATTCTTTTGACTGCTTCAACATGAGATTCTCTAGGATCAGCTTGAAACCTAGCAACAAGGCCAACCTCATTCATAATATCAGGTCTGGTATGAGTCAGATAAAGCAGTCCTCCAATCATTGATCTATACCTTTTCTGGTCTGCCTTAGGGGAATCATCATCTTTACTCAACTTGCATCTGGTTATCATGGGAGTACTTACTGGTTTTGAATCCTCCATTCCAAACTTTTTCAACAACTTTTTTACATACTTAGACTGAGATATGAAGATGCCCTTATCTAACTGGATGATTTGCAAACCCAAGAAAAAATTCATTTCACCAAGCATGGACATCTCAAATTCACTTTGCATCTGATCAACAAATATTTTACACATGCTCTCATTTCCACCAAAAATGATATCATCAACAAATACCTCAACAATCAAGATTTGTTCATGATCTATTTTAAAATAAAGATTACTATCAAAATTGCCTTTGCTAAAACCTAACTTTAGTAGATACTTGTCTGATCTTGCATACCAGGGTCTTGGGGCTTGTTTAAGTCCATACAATGCTTTCCTCAACCTGTAGATCATATCTCTTTGATCAGACAATCAAAATCCTTCTGGTTGCTCAATGTAGACTTCTTCCAAATCTCCATTTAAGAATGTTGACTTGACATCCATCTGATAAACTTTGAAATCTCTGTAAGTAGCAAAGGCAATAAATAATCTAACTACTTTGATTCTTGCCACCGAAGTAAAAGTTTCTTCAAAATCAATTCCCTCTACCTGAGAATACCCTTTGCACACCAATCTTACTTTATTTCTCACTTCACCATTTTCATTCAATTTATTTCAGAAGACCCACTTAGTTCTAATTACATTTTTGTTTTCAAGTCTAGGAACAAGATCCCAATATGATTCTTTTCAATTTGCATTAATTCTTCTTCCATTGTTTTTACCCAACTTTCATCATTACAAGCTTCATTCACTTATTTTGGTTCAATCTTTGAAATCAAACAATACTCTTGTTGTTCTTCAACAATTTTCCTTCTAGTTTGAACAC
The DNA here is from genome assembly GCA_027924645.1 of Cunninghamia lanceolata. Taxonomy (NCBI): domain Eukaryota; kingdom Viridiplantae; phylum Streptophyta; class Pinopsida; order Cupressales; family Cupressaceae; genus Cunninghamia; species Cunninghamia lanceolata. The sequence continues at coordinate 8,924,173 of BSBN01000112.1, read as the reverse complement.
CTTTATTTCTATCTCCTATAATCTAATCTTTAGAATGATTCAATCTCACATACCTAGGAGTTTTGGGATTTTCTTGAACTTCAGATTCTTGAACTTGTTCCTCAACATTTACACTAGCTTCTTGAGTCACTGGATTCTCCAGAGCAATCTGAATCTGAGTTTGAGGACTTTCATTTTGATCATCTAATTCATATCCACAAGACTTGGAAGGTCTCTCCTTGCTTTCATCAACCTTGACATTAGCACTTTCAACAATCCTTTTCAATTTCTTATTAAAGCACCGGTATGCCTTGCTTTGGTTAGAATAACCCAGAAATATTCCTTCATCACACCTTGCATCAAACTTGCCTAGATATTCATCTCTTTTAATATAGCATTTACTACCAAAAACTCTGAAGTATTTCATAGTAGGAACATTACCAAACCATAGTTCATAAGGAGTTTTACCAGTATTACCTTTGATCTGCACTCGGTTAAGAGTGTAGACAGCAGTACTCACAGCCTCTCTCTAATAGACATGTGGAACATTTTCTTCCATCATCATGGTTCTAGCAGCCTCTTGAATAGTCTGGTTCTTCTTTTCCACAACTCCATTCTACTGAGGAGTCCTAGAAGCAGATAACTACCTTCTTATTCCATGCTTTTCACAAAATGCATTAAGCTCACCAGAGGTAAACTCTCCACCTCTGTCTAATCTCAGACATTTTATCTTCACACCAATCTCATTCTCCACCCTAGCCTTGAACACCTTGAATCTATCAAGAGCCTTTGATTTCTCTCTCAAGAAAATGACCCACATCATCTGGGAGTAATCATAAATTAGCAACATAAAGTATATGTCTCCTTGCAAACTCCTAACTCTGGCAGGACCACACAAATTAGTGTGCACAAGTTCCAACAATCCACTTGAAAATTGTTCTTTACTTTTGAATGTAGTTCTTTGTTTTCCCAACTGACATTCCTTACACATGTTATTAGTAGGTTTTACAAGCTTTGGGATAGCTCTCATAGCCTGAGTAGTACTTATCTTGATAATATTATCAAAGTTTATATGACACATTCTCCTATGCCATAACCAACTCTGATCAATCTGAGCAATCAAACAACTTTTACCAGTACCACTTAAATGAGAGATATTACCTCTAGTCTGTGTACCAGATGCAATCTCAATTCTGGAGCTTTCCAAGATTCTACATTTTCCATCCTTGAATCGGAGATCATACCCTTTGTCAACCAACTGTCCAACACTGAGAAGATTATGCTTCAACCCTTCTACATACAAAACATCACTAGTGTTATTCTTACCATCAAGAGAGATGGATCCTCTGCCATGGATTCTACCAGCTGAATTGTCTCCAAACTTCACAATTCTACCTTCATACCTTTCCATACTTACAAACTTACTCTTATCACCTATCATATGATGAGAACATCCACTGTCAATCACCCATTCATCCTTTTCTTCAACCTGAGTAGCCAAGGCACTTTCCACATTCACACTAGTAGATTTAGTAGGCACTAGATCTTCTTATTTGATAGCAATGAACACCCATTCATTTCCAGAGGTACTTCCCTTATCAGATTCATCATCTATTGTAGCATTTCTTCTGAAACCTAGGTCTATTAGCATTTGGCTTTGAAACCCTCTCCAAACATATTGAAGCAAAATGACCAATCTTATTGCAAGAAAAACATTTGAAAGACAACTTTCCTTCATACTTACTGAATCCTCTTAGTAATCTTTTGGCAAAAAGGGCTTCAAGTTCTTCAAGCTCCATTTCATCTTCTTCAAGTTCCTTCCTTTCCTTCTCATATATGGTTAGTCTTCTTGAAGAGCTTTCACTTGGATCAAATCTTTGCTTCCTGGAAACACTGGCCTTAAAAGCAGATTTTGATTTAGGAAGAGAATCACCAAACTCACTCATTTCAAATGCTGAAAGCTTGCCAACCAACTGATCCCTTGTAACAGTTGTCACAGTCCTGATCTCCTCAATAGCAGTTACTTTATGTTTGTATTAAGTAGGTGAGGATCTAAGTACTTTGGCAACAATCTCTGATTCTTCCAGTATTCCACTAGCACTCTTGATACTGCTCACAAGTTCATTCACCTTCTGCATATAGGAAGTGATTTTTTCATCTTTACTCATCCTCAAAAATTTGTATCTACCCTTCAGGATCTATAACTTGGCACATTTGGCATACTCATCACCTTCATACAACGTTTCCAACTTCTTCTAGATTTCATGAATAGTTTTCAAATCTAGAACATTTGTCATTTCTGTATCAGTCAGGGCACTCAACAATGCTTCTTTAGCTCAAATGTTGTATTCAACTTCCTTGAGTTCATTTGGAGTTAAAGGGCCTTTCTTTGGAGGCTTATACACATCCTTATTTATCAACCAATAAGGATCACCCATGCATTGCAAATGACACTCCATCTAATTCTTCCAAAGAGAGTATTTTGTTCCATCAAATCTCAGACTGTCCTTCTTGTGTGTCAACATTCTGGATCTCCTCAAGTGGTTAAGCTTCTTTGAGAGGAACCGGCTCTGAGACCAATTATTTAAATTAGGGTAGACAACTAAGAGGGGGGGTGAATCAGTTGTCCCAAAACTTTTATCTTTTGCTGCATTTAATCTTCTTTACCACATTAACAGATTAATGATATGATCATGAAAGCATGAATCAACAACACATGAGCAGAAACATAATTAGCACACATAACACCAGGATTTTTACGTGGAAACCCGGTTAAGGGAAAAACCACAGTGGGGGTTAACCCCAAAAATTTATTCTTTGTTAAAAGAATAGAAAAATGGGAAGGCACTTACCTTAGGGCGCACTGCCCAGAGCTCACTGCCTACAAGAACATTCACAATGTTAACATTGAAAGTTTGAACTAAGAAACATCATCTTCTTCATATCAGTTCCATTAAAGTGCACAACACCTTTGCTCTGCTCCCATTCAGTTCCTCGCTACATCCACATCTTCACTTACATCCCCACATTTCCACGACTTCACAACCCTTATTTGTACATGACATTAACTTTAGAATGAACACCAAAGTCAGCCTAACAATCATCTATCTAGAACATCCTCGAAGATAGGCATTACAAGTTGTTGGCAAGAGACACTGCTAGGCATGATAAGTGTTGTCATTGATGGCAACCAAGTCTCTCTATACATCCACATTACATAATTTGCCCGGACCGAAAATCAAATTGAAGATCTGTCTAAGTCTGGGAAGTCAAGAACAGAGTGTGTGATAGGGTCCGGTATCTTGGTCTGGATCTCCTTAGGAGTAGAGCAGAGTTTGCTATAGATATGAGGGAGTCATAAGCATTGTTAGGAAAATCTAAATCCGAAATTTTGGCCTCTGGTGATGGAGGAGTCAATAGTTATTAACATTTGAGTATCAGGTTATCAGTTTGACAGAACAGATAGAAGAAGAATAGGCTGACATTGTAATTGATCTTGGTTCTAGATGTATGGAAGTTGTTGGTAGAACAAGGTGTGTTGATCAATGATAGTAGCCAACCTGACTAATGATTTGTGAGTGCAAGTTTTGGTCCGCGTCTCAAGTTATGCATGGATCTAGCTGACAGAGCAGAGTATTCAATAAAGTTCCAAGTGTTCTTGAAGCTGACTGAAAAGTAATTAAAGATCAGGATGTGGATATATATAGCCAATGGATTTGGATGATTTTGGTGTGTGTGTGTTGCAAATATGGAGTAAAGGCAAAAAGAGCAAAGATCTAAGATTTAGCTGAAGGAAGAGCAGTAATCAAGGTAGAGTGAAGATGAAATGTGTAAGATCAGTGTTTTGTGCTTAACTGGAACTGAATTCATGCATTAGTAGATGCTTCTCATCGGTTCAATATCTCTATTATTCTCTTGTAATCATTTGTAGGCAGTGAGCCTCTATTTGAGCAATGAGCTTGAATGCATGTACATTCTCATTTGTAAAAATACTTTTAATAGAGTATTAATTTTTGTGGGTTAACCCCCACTGTGGTTTTTCTCTTAACAAGGTTTCCATGCTAAAAATCTTGGTGTCAAGTGTGTTATTCATGCTTATGCTCATATGTTATTGATTCATGCTTTAATGTTTATTTGATTGTAAGTTGTAAAAGAAGATTAAAGGCAGAAAAGTTTAAATTGTGTGACAACTGATTCACCCCCCCTCTCAGTTGTCTGGCCTAATTCCAATAATTGGTATCAAAGTGAGGTTCCTTTGAGAAGCCTAACAACATAAGGAAAGATCTTGGAAGGAGTTTTAATGGGTTCACTCAAAGATCAACTTCAGTTGGCCCTAAAAGATCTTGTTCAGTCTAAAGAAGAAATTAGTAATCTAAGAGGTGAACTTAAAGATGCTGATGATACCATTGAAATGTTAAAATATAAATTAAAGAAAACTATGGAAAGGAAAAGGGAGCTACTTCTGCAGTTATCCAGTTTAACTGAAGAAACTAAAGAAAATGGCATGAATGAAGCTTTGGAAGAAAAGACAAGGGAATTTGAGAAGCTATCAAAAGAAGTTGTTGTTCAGAAAATTGAGATGGAATCTGGGGCAATAAGGCTAACCAAAAAAATTGGGCAAATGAAGAAGACTAAAGAAGAATTGAATCAAACTCTAAAAGAAAGAATTGATGAATGCTACAGATTAGATAGTATAGCTGGCCATCTAAAGTCTGATCTACAAGAAAGCAGAGACAGTGAAAGAGATCTTGAAAGACAAATTGTCATTCTCAGACAGGATCTAGAAGTTGCAAATGAATACAAGGAGAAGTTCAAGATAAGTTTAGCTAAACTTGAAGCCATACTTGAGGGTCAGAAAAATGCCAATGACAAGCATGGTCTTGGATATGAGAAAGGTGAAAACTCTAGATCTAGACAAAGAAACTCTCAAGCAAGGAATGAGAGAAACAAGCCTAGAAGACCTCTGGTAAGATAGCCTAATGCTCAAAGGTATCCATCTTTCAATGGAAATTGTTTCAAGTGTAATAAATTTGGTCATAGAGCCACTTAATGCAGAAGTAGAGTAAATCAAAATAATCCATCCTTCTCTTGACAATGCTTCAATTGCAAGAGGTATGGTCATAAATCCAATGAATGTAGAAGTATGATAATGAATAACTCATCAAATAGAGGAAACATGAATTTTTTCAATGGAAAATGCTTTCCATGCAATAGATTTGGACATATGGCCATTCAGTGCAGATCAAGAGGAAATCAATCAAATGGGCAAAGAAATGTTATGTGCTTCAATTGTAACCGATCTGGTCATTTTGCAAGATTCTACAGAAGTAGGATTAATGAAAGAAGGGGTCCAGTAAATAGAAAACTGGATGAGCAAAGACAAGACAAAGGAAAAATAAAAATTGATGAGAATGATATCTAGAATGAAATGAGAGAGACAGGGGTCAAGAAAACAATTGTGAACCATAGTAATGGGTCTGCACCAGAATTTGGTGTTGACAATTCCTCCAATAATTAAATTAGGAGCCCTAGCTCAGGGGGAACTGCTTTGAACATCAAATTCCCCCAGTCAATAAGTGGGTGCCTGGATATGGCACAATGAGAGAAGATATTTTTAAGTGTTTCAAAACTTTTGGAAGAATCTCTAGAAGGAAAAATGTTGATATGGAAATTTGCAGAACAATTCATGAAGAACTGTTAAGAAATAGTGTAACCAAATGAAGTTAGGGAAATGCATTTATTACAATAACAAATTAGGTTTTGTGTAGGCATAAAAGGTTTTTCATTCATCATTTGAAACACTTTGCATTCAAGAACAAAGAAAAAGAGTGAACTGTGAGAAAGAACTTGCAGATAACCAAAAAGGTGAAGACCAAATTCAAGTAAGAATCCCATCTGACAACTCAAGACAAAACCCCAAACTGTGGAAGAGGTAGTTCTCTATAAAGCTCTCTGAATTTCATTATTGAAGATGGCTACTCCATTGGTTGTAAATGTTACTAGGAAGCCATGTCCAAAATTCAAGAAACATCCATACAAGTCTGTAGAAGTTGATCCACTAGGTGCCTTTTTGGATGTTCTGTACGGATTTCTACATGTGGAAGATATTAGGGTTTACATACACACAAACATTGAGGAATTTGGGAACTCAAAACTGTTGGATATATTTGACAACCATCTGATGAATGAGAATTATGACATCAAACTTGAGTTCAAAATATTGAAAGATAAACATCTTGCACAAGTAATTCATTTTTTTACTTTTGAAGAGGATGAATGGGTCTGGTATATGCCGAAGAGAATGCATGATAACTTCATATGGCTGATGAAAACTTTTAAGATCACCAAGGATTCCATTAGGGTTGTGACTAGATTGCACTCAACTAGTGGACTGCCTTTATTAAAGTTAGTGAAGAATCAAACTATTTCTAAAGTCACCAGATCGAAGTTTGACAATAGAGCTATGACCATAAATGACATCACTAATCTAGATGTCAGGTTTGCCTCAATGCTAATTGGTTATAAGATTTACCACTCCAGCAGGGAGAATTCAGTCTCCAAAACAACCATCTATGTTGCATATCAAATGCTAAAGAAGAATGTGGATTATGATTTATGTGAGTTGTTATTGAATTAACTAATGGAGAATCTACAAAAGGTCAAGAAAGACAAGAAGAACTCCTTCAAATATGGTACATTGGTCATATGCTTTGTCTTCTATTTTATGAATGAATTACCAGAATCAAGAGGCTTAGTCTAGACAAATGATAAACATGTAGCACTACAAATTAGAGACTATTTGTATAACCTTGGTGATGCAAAAGCCCAAAGAACTACACTTTGTGGCTATTTTAAGAACTTTCAGAACATGATACACTCTAGGGAAAGGATTCCCAAAATAGTAGTTGAAAAATATAAGGATACAATCTGTTTCATCATAGACAGAGATAAGTGTTTGATGGAGGTAGTGGAACCAAGAACTGTGTGGGTTATGCCCATGGGATATGAGGTTGAGGAAGATGTATTGGAGCTGTATGCTCAACATTTGTTGAACCAACCTAAGGACAATAAAGTAGAAAGGTTTGGCACATTTGAAGAATTGAACATAAAGATCCATGTTGAACTCCAACAACCAAAAACAAAAAGAAAGGTGAATAAGCAAGTTGAAGCATATGTGGAGAGCAAAGGTATAACAAAAGAAGTAGTAAGGGAAAATAGGGAGAGGTTAGAGAAGATTGAGAAAGAAAAGAAACAAGGAGGTGCTCCTATAGAGACCTCTACCAAAACAAGAACAACTAGGAGTTCTGTTGCTGCCCCTGTTCCTCCTAAGATGCAAAACTAGAAGATAGACCATCCAGTGAAGGATGTAAGAGAAAGAAGATAAAGGCTACAAGAAAATATGTTAGCACAAAAGATGATGAAGAAATAAGATCCAAGAAAGCCAAGACTTCAAAGGCTTTTTAGGACCAGCCTTCCGGAAGCAAAAAGGCGAAGGTTGCTATGACAGTTGATGAAATTGTAAAAACAATCACTGTTCATGGAAATTTAAAGCCTATCAGAGTTTACTATGACAATTTTGATCAAGCAAATAAGAAAATTTAGGAAGATGACACCATCATGTATGTGAATAAATTTAATAGAGCTCTATTGGAAATTTTACAAGAACTTCCTAAAAGTTTAAGGAAAATACTGGAAATAAGCAAAGAAGTAGCCAAGGCTAAAGATCTAGAACTTAAGGAGTATGTCCTCTCCACTTTGTGTCCTGTAATGACTAGAATAGAAGCAGATAAAATCCTTAGAGAAGTTAAGGAAAAATTTAGAAGCAAGGTCTGGATGAACAAGCTAATGCTTGGTGAAACTGAGGAAATTGCAAAAGAAACAAAGAAAATTTTGAGAAAAGCCTTAGACAAAGATAAATATTATATTATTTCAGAGAAAGAAGTTGAAGACAATCCTCCAATTCTGAAACAAGAAGCTCCAAAAGAAGAGATTAACAAGGGAATTGATGACCAAGGTGTTAATTTAGATCCTCCGGAGTAAACCTATGAGGAGACAGATGATGGAATTCATTCATCGATTTCAGATGCTGAAAGAGTAAACATCAGTGAGCAAAAAAACAAAGTTGATGAGTCCTCTATTCTAGAAGAGGAACAAATAAATAAGAAAGACACATAGATTATAAATAAAGTAGATGATGCAGGAGATTTTCTTACTCCACCTGATCAATCTAGAAAAGAAGATGATATTGCTACTACAAAAAGCCTTCCTGATTAGACTACAAGTGGTGAAGACAAGGAGAAAATTCCTTCTATAGATAATACAGAAAAAGGTAAAGCAAAAAAGGAGAAAGAAAAGGGTAATGAAGACAAAGCAAAAGAAGATGGTGCAAATTTTGATGCATCTAGAAATGCTGAGAAATATTAGGAACAAAAGGGTGGTCCAGAAATTGTTGCAAGAGACATTGCAGATGTAGTGAAAAGTCTTCTGGATAAAGAGATGCTTGAGTTTGATGAACTTGAATTACTCCAAGGTCCATTTAATCGAGATACTCTCTCTCCAATACAAGTGATGAAGATTGCATCCTTCACTCAAGCCAAGGCCAGAGAGAAGCTATTAAAATCTCACATGGAGGATAGTGAACTATTAAGGCTTGTAACCAAAGTCTTGGAGAAGATGTTGCCAACCTATCAAAAGAGTCCATCAAATCCCCCCTCCGGTCACCTAAAGAATCTTGTAAATGTTGTAAGTACACATTTTAAGTCTTTTGAAAAATCTATAGAGGAGAAAGTTCATAAGGAATTTTTGGATAAGAAATTTAGTGAAGTATAGAATCTAATAGGAAATGATAGGATGATACTCGACATTAGCATGAGGAGTATTCAGAATGCTCTAAATGATGGAAGTGATATGTCCAAATTTTGTCTATCATGGCAAAAAGTTACTGAAGATATTGAGAAGAAGATAAAGGAACAAGATGAGAAATTGTCAAATCTTTCTCAAATTTTTGATCCTCTAACAGTTTTGCCTATAAGTCAAGAATGTCAAGTAATTAGCTTGACAAATGAGATAAAGAGGTTTGTTAAAGAAAATGATAACATTATGAAGAGAATGTGTGAGCTCTGGGAATTGATTGCCCCCAAGTTAGAAACCATGTTTAATGCCTTATCAGAAGCTCAGACTGCACTTCAGACAAGTAATCCTCTAGATCTGACTAAGGCAGAAGCATATGCATTTTCTACTGAGTGGACACATCTCAATTTTGGATGGAATGAAGGGAACTTGGGCCTCTAAACTTGTGCAATTGAAAACCAGTTTTGCAGACATTCTCAAGTTCATGTGAATAGAACTTAGTGATTAGTTGTACATATGCGGCACTATACATAGAATTTTTGGAGAATTTTGGCTTACAGACCCCACCCTTTTCCATTGATGGCAAAGGGGGACTGAAAATCAGTGAAAAATGAGGAATCCGGCAAAGGGGGAGCACTGGAAAGTAGTGTGAACAACAGTATGGAGCACAAGCAAAAGGGGAGTTATTCCAACACTTAGCCATTTTTCACTAAGTGTTGCCATCAATGCCAAAGGAGGAGATTATTAGAAAGAGACACCGCTAGGCATGATAAGTGTTGTCATTGATGGAGACCAAGTCTCTCTACACATCCACATTACATAATTTGCCCAGACCAAAAATTAGATTGAAGATCTGTCTAAGTCTGGGAAGTCAAGAATATAGTGTGTGATAGGGTCTGGTATCGTGGTTCAGATCTCCTTAGGAGTAGATCAGAGTTTGCTACAGATCTGAGGGAGTCATAAGCATTGTCAGGAAAATCTAAATCCAAAATTTTGGCCTCCAATAATGGAGGAGTCAATATTTATTAGCATCTAAGTATCAGGTTATTAGTTTGATAGAACAGACAGAAGAAGAACAGGCTGACATTGTAATTGATCTTGGTTCTGGATTTATGGAAGTTGTTGGTTGGACAAGCTGTGTTGATCAACAATAGTATCTGACTTAACTAATGATTTGTGACTGCAAGTTATGCATGGATCTAGCTGACAGAGCAGAGTATTCAATAAAGTTCCAAGTGTTCTTGAAGCTGACTGAAAAGTAATTAAAGATCAGGATGTGGATATATATAGCCAATGGATTTGGATGATTTTGGTGTGTGTGTGTGTTGTGAATATGGAGTAAAGGTGAAAAGAGCAAAGATCTAAGATTCAGATGAAGGAAGAGGAGTAATCAAGGTAGAGTGAAGATGAAATGTGTAAGATCAATGTTTTGTGCTTAACCAGAACTGAATTCATGCATTAGTAGATGCTTCTCATCAGTTCAATATCTCTGCTATTCTCTTGTAATCATTTGCAGGCAGTGAGCCTCTATTTGAGTAGTGAGCTCTGGGCAGTGACCCTGAATGCATGTACATTCTCATTTGTAAAAATACTTTTAACAGGGTATTAATTTTTGTGGGTTAACCCCCGCTGTGATTTTTCCTTTAACAGGGTTTCCACGCTAAAAATCTTGGTGTCAAGTGTGTTATTAATGCTTCTGCTCATATGTTATTGATTCATGCTTTAATGTTTATTTGATTGTAAGTTGTAAAAGAAGATTAAAGGCAGAAAAGTTTAAATTGTGTGACAACTGATTCACCCCCCCTCTCAGTTGTTTGGCCTAATTCCAACAAAAGTGATTACAATTACAAGACTTAAAATGCTTCATACGAACCATCACACTATCGGTGAAACATAGCTGGGACTTGAATCTTTCCTAGAATAACACACCATGCTCCATAGAACTCTTCTTAGATCATTTGCAACATACATCAAGCATCCAGTCGGCCAAGACTGGAAAGAACAACACTCAAGGAGAAATCTTCAACCATGAGCTCAATCCTTAATGTAGACCACCAGTACAATAGGCATATGATCTAGAGACCACCACAAACACAATGAAATCAACAAGAACAACTGCATCAACTCAAATCTCTAGAAACACTTGCTTCTTCATCCAAAAACTTAAGAACACTAACTGTCATGACTATCACACTAGGAAGATTGCTTTTGGACATCCAAACCATGAACCACTTACGTTGAGGACACACACCAACATCCCAAGCATACCTCTAGATCCACAAACCATAATATTCTAATGCGGAGCAATCCAGATCAAATTCCTGTCACTCTATCACTTCTGAACAACTACAAAACCTAGTTCTACTCAGATGGCCATAACTTCATTAATCCTTCATGTGGACCTCTCAAATCTTGACTAGAGCAACTTTAGACTATCCTCTACACAACCCTTTTGTCCACAGACTCTGTTCTTCTCACTGGAGATGCAGAGCAATCTACTTCATTGAACTATACTATCTTCACTGTTTCTGACAAAGAGAGATGTAACTCACTTGTTTCTTCTAGAGAGGCTAATTTTCTCAATATCCTCAACATACAAGTCTTCTAAACAAGTAAGAGAATAAGATATAGTTGACACCAATGACAACAAGGATATGTTGACATCAATGACAACACCGATTAGGCACATATTTGCAACAATTCGTTTGTATTTTAACTTGTTATGACAAGATAATATTATTTCATTATACTTAAGGGATTGTATATTTATATGTTGTAAGGATTTATTCTTCTATAATTTGACATCACAGTATGTTAAGGTCTATTTAATTCATTATTACACATACTTATTAAAGAGCCCAAGTGTAGAAAATATACATGGTACCATGTGAGATTGTAGGTTGACCTTATGGATTCTTGAGTAATAAAATCTAGAGATTTAACTTAAGGCTATCTATTTAGGTTTAAAGGAAACAGACATGATGCAATTTTGCATGAGGTCCTTTAGGTTGAATCTTATTAGATAGACATTAATGAGTTTTTATTATAAGGTTCATTATGCAAAGGGACTTAACAATGATATCGTGATTGTGTCTATTTTAATTAATGTTGACCTTTGAGATATCTTTTATTATGAATACCATGAATTGATTTAAAACATAGTCTATTATAAGGACATTTGTGTGTGATGACTAAGCTCTTTAGGTAGTAAGAACTATGATGAACTATAAATGTAAAATGTAAGACATGTATGCAAAATGTGGAAGCATAGACAAGGACGATGAACTATAAAATCAAAAAAGGGAGACTGATATAAACACAAAATATGTAAACCATGTGCAAGTGATATAAACATGTATGATAAAGCATGATAAATAAATTCAAATATAATTAAGGAAAATGTAAAGAACATGCATGTAAAGACTTGACATACCTAAAAAATTGAGATTCGAATGGAGAGAGTACCCAATTATGTAGTGTTTTTTCCTTCTTGCATCAAGCTCCTCAACAATTTGAGTTTTTCACCTCTTTCTTCTTTTTCAACATTAAATTGAATAACTCTCAAATAGAATTAGTAACAACAATACTATTAACCAATCTATAATATTAAATTCCTACAATTCAATCACAATTAACATTGCAACACTACAAAAATTGAAACTTGAATTGATATATATCAAATTTGATGTGAAAACTATGTTATTTCCTCTTTCTTAAGTTGGCAAAGTAGAGAAAGGTGGTTGAAAGTTCATGCAAAGGTGGTAGAATGTAAAAAATAGGCATGTGAACTTCCCAATAACATGAAAATACTTTTTTTTTGTCAGAACATACACATAAATGGAACAAAACAGAGTATGTGGGCTTGGATCATTGGGGTCCAGGACTTTTTACCATTTGTATAGCAATCCAAAATGTGCTCATGTTATAATGCGAGCATGTTTTCACCTACTGTAGAAAAATCTATATTATTCATTTCTCCATGTATCTTTTCTATCTCTCACCTATATCTTCCCCACCTCTCTACCTCTCACCTCTCTACATCTCTAATTCACTCCTTGTCTACCTCTCCATTTGTCCTTAGCCATCTAGGTCTCTCACTTAGCCCTAAACCTTAAAGCCTCAACCTTCAACCCTTAAACCTTAAATCCTAAACCCTATCCCTAAACCCTCAACACTTTACCTTAAGCCCTATTCCCTCAACACTAAACCTTACACCCTATCACTAAACCCTCTACCCTCAACACTCTACCTTAACCCTAATTCCTCGACCCTCAGCCCTAATCCCTCAACCCTAAATGCTATCCCTAATTCCTCAACCCTAAACCATAATCCCTCAAGGTCCTAAACCCTAATCCCTTATCCCTAAACTCTAAACCCTATCCCTAAACCCTCAAACCTCAACCCTCAACCTTAAACCTTAATCCCTCAACCCTAAACCTTAATCCCTCAACCCTAAACCCTAATCCCTTATCCCTAAACCCTAAACCCTATTACCTCAATCCTAAAACCTAAACCCTAATCCCTCAACCCTAAACCCTAATCCCTTATCCCTAAACCCTAAACCCTATACCTAAAGCTTCAACCCTCAACACTATACCTTAAACCCTAATCCCTCAACTCTCAACCCTAATCCCTAATCCCTCAACCCTAAACCCTAATCCCTTATCCCTAAACCCTAAATGTTATCCCTATTCCTAAACCCTTAACCCTCAACACTATATAGGTTAAACCTAAATCCATTATCCCTAAACCCTAAACCCTATCCTTTAACCCTCAACCTTAAATCTTAAACCCTAAAACCTATCCCTAAACCCTCAACCCTTGACACTATATCTTAAACCCTAATCCCTTAACACTAACCCTAAAGCCTCAACCCTCAATCCTTAAACCTTCAACCCTAAACCATATCCGTAATCCCTCAAGGTCCTAAACCCTAATCCCTTATCCCTAAACTCTAAACCCTATTCCTAAACCCTTAACCCTCAACCTTAAAACTTAATCCCTCAACCCTAAACCTTAATCCCTCAATCCTAGACCCTATTCCCTTATCCATAAACCCTAATCCCTCAACCCTAAACCCTAAACACTATCCTTATTCCTAAACCCTCAACCCTCAACACTATACCATAAATCCTAATCCCTTATCCCTAAACCCTAAACCCTAATCCTTAAATGCTATCCCTATTGCTAAACCCTCAACCCTTGACACTATACCTTAAACCCTAATCCCTTATCCATAAACCCTCAACCCTAAACCCTATCCCTAATACCTCTACCCTCAACACTCTACCTTAACCCTAATCCCTCAACCCTAAATGCTATCCCTATAGCCTCAACCTTAAACCCTAATCCCTTAAGGTCCTAAACCCTAATCCCTTATCCCTAAACTATAAACCCTATCCCTAAACCCTCAACCCTCAATCCTCAACCTTAAACCTTAATCCCTCAACCCTAAACCCTAATCCCTCAACCCTAAACCATAATCCCTTATCCCTAAACCCAAAACCCCAATCCCTTATCCCTAAACCCAAAACCCTAATGCCTCAACACTCGACACTATACCTTAAACCCTAAACCCTTATCCCTAAACTCTCAACCCTAAATCCTAATCCCTCAACCCTAAACCTTCAACCCTAAACCCTATCCCTAATCCCTCTAACCTCAACACTCTATGTTAACCCTAATCCATCAACCCTAAATACTATCCCTAAAGCCTCAACCCTAAACCCTAATCCCTTAAGGTCCTAAACCCTAATCCCTTATACCCAAAATCTAACCCCTATCCCTAAACCCTCAACTCTCAACCCTCAACCTTAAACCTTGATCCCTCAACCCTAAACCTTAATCCATCAACCCTAAACCCTAATCCCTTATCCCTAAACCCTAAACCCTAATCCCTCAACCCTAAACCCTAACCACTATCCCTATTCCTAAACCCTCAACCCTCAACACTATACCTTAAACCCTAATCCCTTATCCCTAAACCCCCAACCCTAAACCCTAATCCCTCAACCCTAAACCTTAAACCCTAAACCCTATCCCTAATCCCTCTACCCACAACACTCTACCTTAACCCTAATCCCTTGACTCTTGACCCTAATCGCTCAACCCTAAACACTATCCTTAAAGCCTCAACCCTAAACCTTAATCCATCAAGGTCCTAAACCCTAATCCCTTATCCCTAAACTCTAAACCTTATCCCTAAACCCTCAACCTTAAACCTTAATCCCTTAACCCTAAACCTTAATCCCTCAACCCTAAACCCTAATCCCTTATCCCTAAACCTTAAACCCTAATCCCTAAACCCTAAGCACTATCCCTATTCCTAAACCCTCAACCCTCGACACTATACCTTAAACCCTAATCCCTTTTCCCTAAACCCTCAACCCTAAACCCTTATCCCTTAACCCTAAACCCTATCCCTAAACCCTCAACCCTCAACCTTAAACCCTAATCCATCAAACCTAAACCCTAATCCCTCAACCCTTAACCCTAAACCCTATCCCTTAATCCTCAACCCTCAAAACTATACCTTAAACACTAATCCCTCAACCCTAAACCCTAAACCCTATCCATAAAGCCTTAACCCTCAATTCTTAAACTTTAAATCCTAAACCCTATCCCTAAACCCTCAACCCTTGACACTATACCTTAAACCCTAATCCATCAACCCTAAACGCTAATCCCTCAACCCTTAAACCATCAACCCTTAAACCCTAAACCCTTGACCCTTAAACCCTAAACCCTTAAACCCTCAACCCTTATACACCCCTCTCCTCCCCTATCCACTTCACCCCCATCTCTCGCCTATTTCTCTCACCCATCTCTCCCTAGGTTATAGGTCTTTCACTGTTGCAAGTATCGGCCTAATCGGTGTTGGCATTGATGTCAACATACTCATGTTGCATTAATGAGAATGATTAGATGAGCTATGTGCTGAGAATATTGAGAAACTTAGTCTCAATCAAGAATAGTGAAGAACAGTGATAAGAAGGTAAAAGTCCTCAATAGGTTGAGGATCAGAGGATACGGTTTATAGGGTTTGTAGATATAAGTCTTGAGATGCTCCAGTCAAGTTTTCAGAGGTCCGCATGAAGATTTGAGGAAGTTATGGTTGCTCAAGTAGAACCAGTTCCAGTAAGTGTTCAAAGGTGACAGAGTGTCACAGATAGGTCTGGTGAGATCTAGAAATTCATTTTCCTGTTCTGTAGATTTGAGGGAGTGTTGAGGACATCCCTATAAAGTATTAACCAGATTGGTTTGTGGTTTGAAGGTTTGGAAGAGCGTATTCCTTTGTGACAGTAATGATAGACTATGTTCTTGAAGCTCCAGATGAAGGAGAGAAGAATTCCAGTAGGCTGTTGAAGTGCGGATGTTCTTGGTGATTCAGGGAAGGTTATGATGATCGTTGGATCATGTCCAGTTCATGTTGGCGGTCCGCATGGATGTTAGAATTTGCATTTGAAGAATAACCACCAGATATTGGTGTTCTTCTTAAGACTGGCCAACCAGATGTATTACACGTCTTGCAGATGTTCTTGCAGGTGTTTGCCTACTTAGATGATTGTTCCTAAGTCAATGCCTTATATAAATAAGGGATTGTGAAGTCATTTTGAAGTGTGTCTTGTGGAGATGAGAAAGTGGTAGCGAAGAAGATAGCGAGAGGCAGAGCATAAGTATTGAGCTTAATGGAACTAACTCAAGCATGGTGAAGATGCTATTTTCCAATTCATGTATGTGATACTTATTTCTTTGTAGACAGTGTGTCTCTTGTAGGCAGTGAGCCTCTTGTGAGCAGTGTGCTCAGGTAGTGAACCCTAAATGGCATGTGTCATTTTTGTTCTTTCTATTATTCTAATAGAGAATGTATTCTTAGGTTAATCACCCCATGGTTTTTCCCTTAACCAGGTTTTCCATGTCAAAATCTTGGTGTCTCATGTGTTGATGAGTTTCTGCTTTTGATTTGAATGCATTATGTCTCATGCTTAAATATGCTGCTAATCACTAAAATAATTTAAGTGTGTAAATTGAGAGAAAGTCTTGTACAACTGATTCACCCCCCCCTCTCAGTTGTGTGCCCTAAGTCTAACAATTGGTATCAGAGCCAAGTTCCTCTAAAAGGAGCTTAACTGCTTGAGGAGATCCAGGATGTCATCATACAAGAAGGATAGTCTGAAGTTTGATGGAACCAACTTTGCTCTTTGGAAAGGTCGCATGAAACATCACTTGCATTGTATGGGAATAGTGTATTGGTCCATGGTTACAAAAGTGTATGTACCCCCACAGGGTGGTCCAACAACCCTAAATGAAATCACAGATGCTGAAAACAATCTGTGGACCAAAGAGGCTCTTCTAAGCGCATTATCTGACTCAGAGCTCTCAAATGTTATTGACCTACCAACTGCCTTTGAGATTTGGAATAAACTGGAACTTTTGCATGAAGGAGATCAGTATGTTAAATGTACAAGGTTATAGAGTCTAAAAGGGAAATTTGAAAAATTGAAGATGAGAGATGATGAAAATATTACCACTTTTATGCCAAGAGTGAATGAGCTGGTTTGTGGAATTAGAAATGCTGGTGGAGTCTTGGATGAAAATGAGATTGTTGGTAAAATTCTCAGATCCCTTCCTGTTTCTTATAAAATCAAAGCTGCTGCCATTGAAGAATTCAGAGCCCATACAACTATCACAAGAGATCAATTGGCTGGGAAATTGGCTGCATTTGAAATGACAGAGTTTGGAGACGACCCCCCCAAAATTGAATCTGCATTCAAAGTCAGTGCCTCTGTTAAAGGTAAACAAAGGTTTGATCCAGGAGAGAATTCTTCAAGAAAATTGTCTTGGTATGAAAAAGCAAGAAAAGATCTAGAAGAAGAAGTAGAAACTGCCCAACTTGAAGCCCTTATTGCAAAGAGGCTACCAAGAGGATCCGGTAAGTATGAAGGAAAATTACCCTTTAAGTGTTTTAACTGCAATAAGATTGGTCATTTTGCCTCAAGGTGTCTGGAGAGATTTTCAAGGAAAAATCCTAACAAGCCAAGGTTCCAAAAGAACTGTTACTATGTACATGAAGATGATGATAATGAAGGAGTAACAGATGATGAATTAGAGATAGGAAACCAATCCAAAAATGAATGGGTGTTCATTGCCATCAAGGAAGAAGATCCAATGTCCTCTGTACCTGTCAATCTTAAGAGTGTGGAAAGAGCTCTGGCTGCCCAAATTGAAGAGAAGGATGATTGGGTCATTGATAGTGGATGCTCTCACCATATGAAATGTGACAAAAATAAGTTTGTAGATTTAGAGAGGTATGAAGGAGGAGTGGTAAAGTTTGGTGACAATTATACTGGTAGAATCAGAGGAAGAGGAACTATTTCTTTTGATGGAAGAAACAAAACTGGTAATGTACTATATGTTGAAGGTTTGAAGCACAATCTTCTCAGTGTTGGATAGTTGGTAGGCAAAGGCTATGATCTCTGATTCAAGGATGGAAAATGCAAAATCTTTGAAAGTTCCAGAATAGAGATTACATCCGGTACTCAAACTAAAGGTAACATCTTCCATTGGTTGGTACTGGTAAAAGCTGCTTATTTGTTCAAGTTGATCAGAGTTGGTTATGGCGTAGAAGGATATGTCATGTGAATTTTGATAATATCATCAAGATAAGCAATACTCAGGCTGTAAGAGATCTTCCAAAATTGGTGAAACCTACTAACAGCTTGTACAAGGAATGTCAGTTGGGTAAGCTGAGTAGAGTCACATTCAAAAGCAAGGAACTATCTTCTACTAGATTATTGGACTTAGTTCACACTGATCTTTGTGGTCCGACAAGAACCAGGAGTAGTCAAGGTGACAGATACTTCATGCTGCTAATTGATGACTATTCCTGGATGATGTGGGTGACCTTTCTAAAGGAGAAATTAGAAGCTCTTGAGAAATTCAAAATATTCAAGGCTATGGTAGAGAATGAAATAGGAATAAAGTTGAAATGTTTGAGGTCTGATAGAGGTGGAAAATTCACATCCGGTGAGTTCATAGAGTTCTGTGAGAAACATGGAATTAAGAGATAGTTGTCTGCTCCGAGGACTCCACAACAGAATGGAGTAGTGGAGAGAAAGAACTAGACCATCCAAGAAGCATCTAGGACCATGATGATGGAAGCAAATGTTCCTCAGATCTATTGGAGAGAAGCTGTCAGCACTGCAGTCTATACTCTTAATCAAGTTCAAATTAGAAGCAATATCGGTAAGACCCCTTATGAACTCTAGTTTGGCATTACTCCTATTGTAAGACATTTCAGAGTCTTTGGTAGCAAATGTTACATCAAAAGAGATGAAGATCTAGGCAAGTTTGATGCTAGAAGTGATGAAGGAATATTCTTGGGTTACTCTACTCAAAGCAAAGCATACTGATGTTACAACAAGAGACTAAGAAAGATAATAAAAAGTACAAATGTGAAGGTTGATGAGGGAATAGAGAAACCCTCAAGGTTTTATGAATATGATGAAGATGATCAAAATGGTGTTCTGGTTCAAGGAGTTTAATCCTCTTTTGAAAGTCAGATTCAAACTGATCCGGTAAATCAGGAAGAAGAGATAGGTCTGAATGAGCCTGATTAAGAAGTAGAAGTGTAAGAAACTCCCAAAGTTCCAAGGTATGTAAGATTGAACCACTCTGAAGATCAGATCATAGCTAACAAAAGCAAAGGTGTGCAAACTAGAAGGAAAACTACTTAAAACTCAGATGAATATTTTCTAATTTCAAAGATTGAACCTAAGACAATAAATGAAGCCTGCAATGATGAAAACTGGACCAAAGCATTGGAGGAAGAGTTGATGTAAATTTAGAAAAATCACACTTGGGATCTTGTTCCCAGACCTAGAAACAAGAATGTAATTGGAACCAAATGGGTCTTCCGGAACAAACTAAATGAAGTTGGTGAAGTAATCAAAAACAAAGCCAGATTGGTCTGCAAGGGCTACTCTCAAATAGAAGGAATTGATTTTGAAGAAACTTTTGCTCCGGTGGCAAGAATTGAATTAGTCAGATTATTTCTTACATTTGCTACCTTCAAGGATTTCAAGGTGTATCAGATGGATGTCAAATCTGCTTTCTTGAATGGTGACTTAGAAGAAGAAGTGCACATTGAATAACTGGATGGATTTCAATTATCTGAGCATAGTGATATGGTCTGCAAGTTGAAGAAGGCACTGTATGGACTAAAGCAAGCTCCAAGAGCCTGGTATGAAAGATTGGACAAACATCTTTTGAAGATTGGCTTCAACAAGGGTACTGCTGACAGTAACTTATATTTCAAAATTGATCATGAAAACATCTTGATTTTTGAAGTATTTGTTGATGATATCATCTTTGGAGGAAGAGACAGCATGTGTAAAACCTTTGCAAATCAAATGAAAAGTGAGTTTGAGATGTCAATGCTTGGTGAAATGAATTTCTTCTTGGGTCTGCAAATTACTCAATCAAAGAAAGAAATCTTTATTTCTCAGACCAAATATGTGAAAGAATTATTGAGGAAATTTAGAATGAAAGATTCAAAGCCAATAAATACTCCAATGGCAACCAGATGTAAGTTGAGCAAAGATGATGACTCTCCTAAGGTAGATCAGACAAAGTACAGATCAATGATTGGAGGATTATTGTATCTCACTCAAACTAGACTAGATATAATGTAGGTTGTTGGTCTTGTTGCAAGATTCTAGGCTGATCCCAGAGAATCTCATGTCACAGCAATCAAAAGAATTTTTAGGTATCCAAAAGGAACAGTTGAGTATGGTTTGTGGTATCCTCAAGATCATGATTTCTCAGATGCTGATTGGGCAGGAGATGTGGATGACCGGAAGAGTACCAGTGGTGGAGCTTTCTTTTTGGGAAAGAGATTTGTTTATTGGCTAAGCAAGAAACAAGAGGCAATATCCATGTCTACAACTGAAGCAGAATACATAGGAGTAGCAGGTTGTTGCACTCACATCTTGTGGATGAAGCAGATGCAAAGAGATATTAAAGTAGAGTATGAGGAGCCTATCACAATCCTCTATGATAATTCAAGTGCTATAAGTATATCCAAGAATCCAGTGTTGCATTCTAAGACTAAGCATATATCTATCAAGTTTCACTTTCTGAAAGAGCAAGTGAACAAGGATGAAGTCAGATTGGAGTATGTACCCTCCAAAGATCAGATTGCAGATATCTTTACTAAACCTCTTCCCAAGGACTCTTTTGAGTATCTCAGGGAGAAGTTAGGGGTTATTGCCCCTTCGGTGATGAACTAGGATGCACTGATGTGCATTAGTCCGGTGGATATCATAGTCATATCTTGTGATCCAGATTGATGATAGGGAGCTGCTACTCAAGGGGAGCAGCTGGTATGTTATGAAGTGATGGAGTTTCAAGTATGAGCCCTTTGCCATTGATGTCAAAGGGGGAGAGAAGACATGTGAAAAAAAAGTGGTTGCTGATCAAAGGGAGAGCAATAAAGGAAGAGAAGATATGTGAATAGTTGTTACTGATAGGGGGAGTTGTGACAGTAAGGAGAAGTTCTTGTCTTGATGGTTTTTCACATCATATGTTGCCATCAATGACAAAGGGGGAGATTGTTACAAGTATGGGCCTAACCGGTGTTGTCATTGATGTCAACATACTCATGTTGCATTAATGAGAAGGATTAGATGAGCTGTGTGCTGAGGATATTGAGAAACTTAGTCTCCATCAGGAATAGTGAAGAATAGTGATGATAAGAAGGTAAAAGTCCTCAATAGGTTGAGGATCAGAGGATGCAGTTTCTAGGGTTTGTAGATATAAGTCTTGAGATACTCTAGTCAAGTTTTCAGAGGTCCACATGAAGATCTGAGGAAGTTATGGTCGCTCAAGTAGAACCGGTTCCGACAGGTGTTCAGAGGTGATAGATTGTCACAGATAGGTCTGGTGAGATCTAGAAATTCATTTTCCTATTCTACGGATTTGAGGGAGTGTTGAGGACATCCTTGTAAAGTATCAACTAGATTGGTTTGTGGTTTGAAGTTCTGGAAGAGCCTATTCCTTTGTGACAGTGATGACAGACTGTGTTCTTGAAGCTCTCGATGAAGGAGAGAAGAATTCTAGTAGGCTGTTGAAGTGCGGATATTCTTGGTGATTTAGGGAAGGTTATGATGATCGTTAGATCATGTCTAGTTCATGTTGGCAGTCCGCATGGATGTTAGAATTTGCATTTGAAGAATAAACACCAGATATTGGTGTTCTTCTTGAGACTGGACGACCGGATGTATTACACGTCTTGTGGATGTTCTTGCAAGTGTTTGCTGACTTAGATGATTGTTCCTAAGTTGATGCCTTGTATAAATAAGAGATTGTGAAGTCATTTTGAAGTGTGTCTTGTTGAGATGAGAAAGTGGTAGCGAAGAAAAGAGCGAAAGGCAGAGCAGAAGTATTGAGCTTAATGGAACTAATTTAAGCATGGTGAAGATGCTATTCTCCAGTTCATGTATGTGATACTTATTTCTTTGTAGACAATGTGTCTCTTGTAGGCAGTGAGCGTCTTGTGAGCAGTGTGCTCGGGTAGTGAGCCCTAATTGGCATGTGCCAGTTTTGTTCTTTCTATTCTTCTAATAGAGAATACATTCTTGGGTTAATCACCCCGTGGTTTTTCCCTTAACTAGGTTTTCCACATCAAAATCTTGGTGTCTCATGTGTTGATGAGTTTCTTCTTTTGATTTGAATGCATAATGTCTCATGCTTAAATATGCTGCTAATCACTAAAAGAATTTAAGTGTGTAAATTGAGAGAAAGTCTTGCACAACTAATTCACCCCCCCTCTTAGTTGTGTGCCCTAAGTCTAATACTCAGTTGTACATCTCTTAGGGCTCTCTAGATATTTCCCTTCTTCTCCACCTCTCTGCCTCCTCCTTAACTATATTTCCCTCAAGTTATCAACTTCACTCTCTCATTTTCTTCTATCTCTCCCCTCACCTCTCTATCTCTCACCTTTGTATCCCCCTCACTTCTCTACCTATCCCCTCTCTATGTCTCTCAGTCACTCCTTGTCTGCCTCTCCATCCATCCTTAGCCATCTAGGTCTGTCACTTAACCCTAAACCCTACCCCTAAAGCCTTAACCCTCAACCCTTAAACCTTAAATCCTAAACCCTATCCCTAAACCCTCAACCCTTGACACTAAACCTTAAACCCTAATCCCTTGAACCTAAGCCCTAAACCCTATCCCTAAGGCCTCAACCCTCAAGCCTTAAACTTTAAATCCTAAAGCCTATCCCTAAACCCTCAACCCTCGACAATGTACCTTAAACCCTAACCCCTCAACCCTAAATCCTAATCCCTCAACCCTTAAACCCTAAACCCTTGACCCTCAAACCCTAAATCCTTAAACCCTTGACCCTTATCCACCCCTCTCCTCCCTTATCTGCCTCACCCCCATCTCTCCCCTATCTCTCTCACCCCTCTCTCCCTAGATTGTAGCTCTTTCACTTGTATATCTCTTAGGGATTACTAATTATTTCCCTTCCTCTCCACCTCTATCCCTCTTGCTTAACCATCTTTCCATCAACTTGTCAACTTCCCTCTCTCATTTTATTCTATCTTTCACCTTTGTCTCCCCATCACCTCTCTACCTCTCCCCTCTCTATGTCTCTTAGTCACTTCTTGTCTACCTCTCCAGTCATCCTTATCCATCTAGGTCTCTCTCTTAATCCTAAACCCTAAACCCTATGCCTAAATCCTCAAACCCTCAACCCTCAACACTACACCTTAAACCCTATCCCTAAATCCTCAACCCTCAACCCTTAAACCTTAAACCCTAAACCCTATCCCTAAACCCTCTACTTGGGACACTATACCTTGAATCATAATCCCTTAACACTTAGTCCTAAAGCCTCAACCCTCAACCCTTAAACCTTTAACTCTAAGCCCTATCCCTAAACCCTCTACCCTCAACACTATGCATTAAACACTAATCTATCAACCCTTAAACCATTAACCCTTAAACCCTTAATCCCTCACACCTTAAACCCTAACCTCTCAACTCCTAGATACCCTTAAACCCTATACCCTATACACTTAACCTTGGACACTCAACCTTGAACATTCACTAGTAGAAAAACAGGCAATATGTGACTAAAAAGATGACTAAAAATTGAAAATAAACTACTGGCTAGTAGTTTATTTGCAATTTTAGTCATCTTTTTAGTCACATATTGCATGCTTTTCTACTAGTGATTATCCCCGAACCTTCAAACCTCTACCCTATACCTTATAACCTCAACCCTATACTTATGCCCTAAACCCTCAACCCTCATCCATATGCCTTATACCCTCAACCTTAAAACCTAAACCTTATATCTTAGACACTCAACCTTGAACATTATCCCTCAACTGTAAACTCTCAACCCTCTACCCTATACCCTCAACCAATTACTCAAGCCCTAATCCCTCAATCCTCAACCCTATACCTTAAACTCTGAAACCTACACCTACAAACCCTCATCCTTATACCCTATAACCTCACCCTTATACCCTAAACCCTGAATATTGTGCCTCAACCCTATACTTAAAACCTAAACCATACACTATCAACCCAAGTCACCCTATGCCTTATATACCGTGAATCCATATTGTAAACCCTAAACCCAATATCCTAAACCTTAATCCCCATATCTTACACAATTAATCTTATACACTCAAGTTGAATATTATCCCTCAACTGTAACCATCAACCCTCAACCCTCTACCCTCTACCCTCTACTCTCTACCCTTAACCTATTACTTTATCCCTAATCCCTCAACCCTCAACCCTATACCTTAAACCCTAAACCCAAAAACCTCAACCCTCAACCCTAAAAACTCTACGGGCTCAGATCCTTATATACCCTAAACCCAAAACCCTTACATACATACATACATACATACATGCATACATACATATATACATACATACATACAAGCATACATATATACATACAAGCATACATATATACATACATATAGGCATACATACATACATCGATACATACATACATACATACATATAGGCATACATACATACATACATACATATAGGCATAGATACATACATACATAATAAGCTTGAACATAAGACATTCCAAGGGAGACATAACGCAAGCACGTTATATTGACAAACATCAGGCAAACTTTTGTGAAAAGGGAAAAAATACAAAACAAAACATAACGCGATCGCGTTATAATGCGCTCGCATTAAATTTTTCTTTGGGAATCCCAAGCCTTAGGCTTGGGATTTGCTTTGGATTTCCAACCCAAATGCTTGGAGTGCCTTCCCAACATCCAAAGACATGTTTTTGCATATTCTACAGGATTTCACATAATTTCATTCATGCTAACCCTCAGATTTGCACGTGTTTCAAGGTCAAACAAATTGAAGACCTGGGTAATGTTAATCTTTCAATTAGCTATTTAATGATGTAATTTTTTTCACATTTTGACAATGTTAAGCCTTTCCTCTTTAATTTCATTTGTTTGTGTGTCCGTTTTTGGGCAAAAACTAGTGTTTGGTCTTTTTTTCATTGTAAATTAACCGTTAATTGAATTTTTTTTAAAAATACATTTTTACAAACTAGACTCCATTCTACACATATTAAAAATAAATTGATTTTCAATTAGTTTTCAAAATTTATAGGGGTAGCACGACCAAAATTCTATTTTTCAAGATGTGTCCACTTTGAAAATTAGTAAAAAATCAAATATTCATTAAAAAATTATCAGAAAAATCAGGCATAAACTACATGCTATTAGATAATTTCTCACTAAAGCGATTTTAAAAATACCAAAAAAAAAATTAACCTTCTAAGGGAGCCAAAAAACATGCTATGTTATGTTTTTTTGATAGAAAGAACACCAATTTCTGTGGCTCCCTCTTTTGAACACATTAATCTATAGCATTTTCAAAAAAAATTAGTAGTTTAGAAAGTAGACTCGGAGCACTACAGATATTGTTTTTGTTGCATCTTAAAATTTTGAGTGTAACTATGCTCAATTTCTCATCCAAGGCCAGTATTTCCTAATTTTAGAAAAAAAGTGGCCACTTAAGACCCCTTTTTGGCCCCTCATCTTCCTACACTTACCCTTAGTATAGTTAGAGTAACTATGTTGACACTATTTTATGATAGTTTGCTATGCACAATTATAAACTACTGAGTATTCCTTTATCTATTGACATTCAAGATTTATTAGATATGTGTCAAACATTAAATGATGATTTTGAGGCTATATATAATATGCCTTATGTTAGTGTTGTTAATAACTTTATGTATGTAAATGTTTGTACTAGACTAGATATTGCCTAAGTAGTGTGAATTCTTAGTAGGTTATGTCCAACCCTAGTATAGGTCATTCAACTTATGTTAAGAGGGTATTTAGATATTTGTTAGGAACTTGCAATTATTTCTTATTTTATCATTGTTCTAGTGATGTGGGCAAGTAATTAGATATATAGAGCTTTGTTGATCTAAAGATTAGTTATGTGACTTGGATAGTTGAAGCTCCAATAGTAGCTATACATGTTTTTTCTACTTTGTGGTGCTATTAGTTTGATGAGAAAGAGGTAGCCCAACTTTACTTTATCTATTACTAAAGTAGAGTACATGGCTACTACATAGGCCTATAAAGAGGTAGTTTTGTTACATAGACTATTTTCAAAAGTTGGTATTGATTGCAGGATGGTTCATATTAG
This sequence comes from Cunninghamia lanceolata, assembly GCA_027924645.1. Taxonomy (NCBI): domain Eukaryota; kingdom Viridiplantae; phylum Streptophyta; class Pinopsida; order Cupressales; family Cupressaceae; genus Cunninghamia; species Cunninghamia lanceolata. Next base: position 8,897,614 of record BSBN01000112.1, on the reverse strand, counting down.
ATGTGACAGTTAGAGTGTTATGTATTTGGCTAGAAATCACATAGACCATGGTCATACAAAGCATATTGATATTTAGTATCACTTTCTTTAGGAGATGGTGGATAATGGTAAGGTCATGGTTTAGAAAGATGAAACTTTTGTTATGTTATAGATACTTATGAAACTAGTGAACATGGATAAGTTCTCTTAGTGTAGGGAGGCCATGGGCCTTGTATCCTATACTTAATTCATTTTATATTTCTAGTTACTTTAATTCATTTTATATTTCTAGTTACTTTATTGCAATTTGTGTGTTATCAAATGAGATAAATTTATGATTAAGGTGATATTAACCTTGCAAATCCTATGTACTACCGTCAAATATCTAACATCTTTGGAATGGGTACTTGGACACCTGTGTCCATGTTTGAGATATATTATATTTTTAGTAATTCTCCTTGTAACTTGGAATATTAGTTGTAGTGGAATTCAAAAGGGAGGTTACTTATGATGGTGGTAGTGAACAAGTAATATAACTTCATCTATAACATTTTCCCAATCCTAGGTGCTAGGGGAGAGGTAGAGAATCTTTCTATAATGGGTGGGATCCACATTAGTCGGCTACTCCATTTTGTAGTGATATACTTGTCGAATGTGTGCGCACTATTCAAATGGACCAAATATATTGTTATGGTTGATATTCATGGAGTATTAATTGATTATTCATGGGGGTATTATATTTTTCCCATACCATGGGTTTGGTAGTTTTGGTTTTAGGAAATCATTCATGGATTGAAGGTAGAAGTTGGAAGTACTTGTGAAGGTGGAAATTTGCATACAAAGACAAATAAGAGGAAATAAACCAAACAACAATATACCTTCCTTCACAAGAAAATTCAACCTCACCGATTGAGCATATTGGAATGAACCCAAACTCCAATGGATTGCTCTTTTAACCTTCATAGATATGTGGATTACTCCATTAAAATAGCATAACTTTGATCTCCCAAAGTGAATGAATGAGTTGCAACAACATAAGTTTACCAGCTAAATGAGAGGTGGATGAGAGATTGAGAAGACGTTCTATTTATAGACCTTCAGAAATGAAGATCAATGGTGGAGAATGATTAGAGAGATCAATGGTTGGAATTGGATGAGAGGATTTGAATGAATGAGAGAGTGACAAGTGTGCTTGTCCTCTCATGAATCAGGGGAGTTAAAAGGAGGGTTGACTGAATTGACTGATGTGTTAATTGAATTGATTAAGTTGTTAACTAGATTGATTGATTAGTTAACTAATTTGATTGATTAGTTAACTGATCTGATTGAGAGTGAATGATGGAGTGATGAGAGAGAATCAAGGTGAGACAAGAGTGAATTATGGTGAGAGGAAATTATAGAGAAAAATTAAATAATTTAATTATTTAATTTTTGTGCACATGGATAATATTGGAAAATAAATAAAATATTAATTTTATTTATTTGTGGTGGAGAAAAAAAAGAAATTTATTTATTTATTTAATTAATATTGGAAGAAATAAAGGATTAATTAAATAATTGTAAAATTATTTAATTAATTCTAGGAAATGGAAAAATTAAATTAATTAAATAATTAATAATAATTTGATTAATGTAGAAGAATAAGATAGAGTTATGATAGATTAAATTAATAAAATAATTAAGAATTATTTAAATAATGTGAAGGTATGGCAGATGAGTAACTGAGTTGGGAAGTGAGGCTAATTTTAGGTGTCTACATTTTGCTCCTCTTTGGGATGGTGTTGTGAAGTAACATCATTTCAAAGAAGTTTAAAACATAGTGTTGTGTTGGATAGAAGAAGATTTTGGTTTAGGAATATGATTGGATTAGAAATGATGATGCCCTAGTCGGGTGGAAGAAGTACTTAATAGATTAATTAGTGAGTTTAATGATGCCCCCTCGAGAGGATGGATGAAATGGAAGAATATGGGTGTGCTCTCGAAATGAATGGATGTGAAGAAAAGGTTAGATAAAAGATGAAACATTTGTAGAAGAAGAAGAACAAAATAGCAAAAAAAAATGGAGGATATAACAAGATAGATGCAAGAAGAAATGGAATTATGATGAGTAGTTATGCTAACGCGAGTAGAGTAATCCTTTATTTAATATAGAAAAATGGATATTGCATGCACCAAGGTATAAGGAACTAGGGTGACTTTGTATCCTTTGCATGGACTTGACGTTACAAACAAAAGGATGACCTTATGTATACTCAACATAATACAACCTTGTCTAGATGTGTGAGGAAGAAAACTTAGAGCATGAGTCATTAGTGAACAAAAGGCATTGCATAGCCTTAGATGCAAAAGGACAACGTAGTATGCAAAAAGATATTCTTACACATACAAGGTATGAATATTGGCTAGAGTAATAAGAGCATCCACCAAACATGGCACACAAAAATCAATGACTATGCCCCATTCTATTCCATTCTAAACACACCAAGAAATAAAAAGGTCTATGTGGCCTTTGAATAAGAAAATAGAAAGAGACAAAAGTAAATCAAAGAAAAAGACCAATTGACAAAACAACCAATCAACCATCGTAATCTCTTTCTCCAAAATGTGATTGATATGGGATGATGCCAAATATAGGAAACATCTATCCTATTGTAGGCATGATTCTGGATGATAACTTGACACCTTGAGGGAATAGGTACTTAGGTGTCAAGGTGTTTCAAAAGGTCATCTGACCTATGATTTTTTGTGTGAAAGCTCTATGTTTTCGATGCATAGTTTTCTATTCTTGGGTATCAGGTCTAATGGGTGTACATTTATTATGGGTGAAAATAGAATAAAACTTGACTGACATCTGACTTTATTTCTTGGATTTTTGTATATTGTATTTTTTTTTGTATTTTTTGGGAATATGTGATGTTTTTGTGTTTTTGTTATGTTTTGATTTTTTTCTTTTTTTATTTTTTGATAAATAAGGTGGCTATGTTTATTGTGAAAAGCATCAGTCTTAATGATAGTGATCTCTCTCTAGAATGACTAGGTATATACCAAGAATGCCCCTAGTTAGGTACGAGAGTATTTAATATGGAATGGAATAGGTGATACTTGTCATGAAAATGGATGAAGGTAGGATACTATCGATTATCTATCAATTATCAAGCCATGATAGTGGGATAAGTCGATAAATGGAAAATATAATAGATGGTGGATTGGATGGGATGGGTGAGAACCTAATAGATGGTGGATAGTAGCCTCTACACATGACACCTATTTGCCAGGTTTTCACCATAGGATGGATTATTTCTCTTTACTATTTTGATTTGCTTCTTTTATTTTCTTTTTTAAGTATAGAACTACTTGAGGTGAATAATGTTTATGGGTTATTCAAGAGGTTGGCCTATTGGTGTTGCAAGTTGGTAGGCACTTGATCCATATGTAGTTTTAATGACAAAAGGTCCTAACCAGTTTAGTTCAAATTTTCCCTTTTTCTCTCGTTCTTGGAGATTGCACTGATTTTCTTTAAGGACATGGTCATTGATATCAAAATGGCAAGTCTTGACTTTCTTGTTGTAACTCCGTCAAAGGTAGTTCTAATATCCTTGGAGATGGTTAAGGGCCTGAAGATTCCATTCATCCAGGAGTTCTAATTCTTGTAATCTTGATATACGATACTCCTCTTCATTCATAAGATTCTGCAGTGAAATATGTAGAGAAGGGAGCTCAACCTCGATTGGTAAAATGGCTTTGGAACCAACGACAAGTGAATATGGAGTAGCTCTGGTAGGTGTGTCAAATTCTAGTACGGTATGCTCATAAGGTGGGATTTTGTTACAGGTACCAATCACGACCAGTGTCATTGATAGTCTTTTTCAAGATTTTAAGGATGGTTTTATTTGACACCTCAACTTGGCCATTACCTTGTGGGTAATAGGGGTGGAAAAGGGATGTTGGATGTGGAATTTATCATAAAGGGACCAAACTTATTGATTCTTAAAGGGTCTGCCATTATCAATGATGATGGCAAGGGGAATTTCATACTGTCAAATGATGTAATGTAGGATAAATTTAGCTATTTGTGTACTGGTAATGTAAGTAAGTGGAATTGCTTCAACCCACTTAGTGAAGTATTTGATAGTGGTTATGATAAAATTTTTTCCATTGGATGATGGAGGCATTATTTTACCAATGAGATCGAGCCCCCACTGTGAAAAGGTCCAAGGAGTTATTTTTGGTTACAAATCTTGAGATGACGCATGAATGAGATCAACATGTTGACTGTAAAAATTTCTTAGCAAACTGAAGGGCATCTTGTTCCATTCTAGGCTAGTAGTATCCTATTCTCAACAAATTCTTTGCAAGTGTAGAACCACTAGAATGTGCACCACATATTCCCTCATGTACCTCATGTAAGGCGGTTTGGGCTTCTTCTGAGTTGAGCCTAAGAAGTGTACCTTTGAGACTCTTTCGATATAGGGTATCTCCTAGGATGGTAAAGCAGGATGAGCGGTGAATGAACATTTTTCATTGGTTGGTGGCTAGGTTTGGTGGAAGGGATTGGTGACGGAGATAGGCATAAATGTCTTTATACCAAGGGGAAACGGGTCCAACTATTTCACAGATGAGTTCAAAATCTGGGATATCATATGCGAGGAGAAAGAGATACTCCACAAGAAACTTACACCGTTGGCTATTGGTTAGCATGTCAATGAGAGAGCCAATGGTTTCCATGGCATTTGTAGCTCTGTTATTTAACTCAAACACTTGTTCAAACTAAATCTTAGAGAAATAATTTTTGAGGTAATGTGTCAATCTTCCATTGAAAAACCATTTTCAATCTTGTAATTAGAGATTCATACTCAACAATGTTATTGGTGCATGGGAATGCAATCTTATATGCCTTAGGGATGCAATCACCTTGAGGGGTAATGAAGAGAATTCCTTCTCTGAAACCATGAGAAGTGAATGAGCCATCAAAGTATAGTTTCTAATGTACTGATGGGATGACTGAGCATATAGATTCATCTAGAAACTCTGACGTAAGTGGATGACCTAAATGAATAGAAGCATCTACAAGCTGATCGACTATAACTTGTCCCTTAATAGCCTTTCTGTGCACATACTCTATCAAACTCATTGAGAATTATTACCCACTTTACCATTCATCCTATGAGTGTAGCCTTTGACAATAGATATTTCAATGGATCTACCTTGGAAATGAACTTAACTTGGTGATTGAGCATGTAGTGTCTTAGTTTTGGGAACTAAAGACATCTGCTAGGCATGCTTTCTCCATGGAAGTATAATTAAGTGGATATCCTACCAAGGTTCAATTGATATAATATATAACTTTTTCTTTGACTGCTTCATCATGTTATGCTAGTAGAGCCCCTAATGTTGTTGATGTTGCTAAAATATACAAAAGTAGGGGTTTTCTTGGAACATGAGGCATAAAAATTGGAGGAGAAGCTAAATATTCCTTCAATTTGTCAAAATCAGCCTGTCATGAAGCATCCCATTAGAATGTGACATTTTTGTGGAGAAGATGCATAAAGGGATGATAATTGTCTGCAAGTTGAGAAATGAAACGGAGAATGACTTGAAGAACTTCCCTTGTAAAATGTGGAGCTTCTTTAGATTCTTTGGTGGAGGCATGTCAACTATGGCCTTTACTTTAGCTAGATCTACGTCAATACCTCTCCTTGATACTATATATCCCAATAATTTTCTAGAAGTGACACCAAATACGCACTATATAAGACAAATAAGAGGAAATAAACCAAACAACAATATACCTTCCTTCACAAGAAAATTCAACCTCACCGATTGAGCATATTGGAATGCACCCAAACTCAAATGGATTGCTCCTTTGACCTTCATGGATATGTGGATTACTCCATTAAAACATCATAACTTTAATCTTTCAAAGTGAATGAATTTGTTGCAACAACATAAGTTTACTAGCAAAATGAGAGATGGATGAGAGCTTGAGAAGATGTTCTATTTATAGACCTTCAGAAATGAAGATCAATGGTGGAGAATGATCAAAGAGATCAATGGCTGGAATTGGATGAGAGGATTTAAATGAATGATAGAGTGACAAGTGTCCTTGTCTTCTCATGAATCAGGGGAGTTAACAGGTGAGTTGACTGAATTGTTTGATTTGTTAACTGAATTGATTGACTTGTTAATTAGACTGATTGATTAGCTAACTAATTTGATTGATTAGTTAACTGATCTAATTGAGAGCGAATGATGGAGTGATGAGAGAGAATCAAGGTGAGACAAGAGTGAATTATGGCATGAGTCAAGAGTGAATTATAGTGAGACAAGAGTGAATTATGGTGAGAGGAAAATATGGAGGAAAATTAAATAATTAAATAATTTAATTTTTGGTGCACATGGATAATATTGGTAAATAAATAAAATATTAATTTTATTTATTTGTGGTGGAGAACAAATAGAAATTAATTTATTTATTTAATTAATATTGGAAGAAATGAAGGATTAATTAAATAATTTTAAAATTATTTAATTCATGCTAGGAAATGGAAAACTTAAATTAATTAAATAATTAATAATTATTTAATTAATGCAAAAGAATAAGGTAGAGTGATAATAGATTAAATTAATCAAATAATTAAGAATTATTTAATTAATGTGAAGGTATGGCAGATGAATAACTGAGTTGGGAAGTGAAGCTAATTTTAGGTGTCTACAGTACTATTATAACACATTGTTATTGGAATAATAGAAACTTGTGTTCTCTTTGTTGGTGGAGGTTTTCTTAAAAGGGTTTCTCCACATAAACTCTAGTGTTACGTGTTTGAAACTTGTTTCTTGATTTCTAATTTTCTGATTTGAACTTCCTCACATTAACCTAATGGTTAATCATACCATATCTTAATTGATATTATAGGTTTGGATATTGAGTGTATATGTTTTTACTATAGTATTTTACCCATCTCTCAACAGTAGGCTTATCATGGTTATGGGTTATTTCTCAACATTATAGGTATCATTCCCTTCTATTACATACAATGTAAATATATCCATAAGGTCTCAACATAGAAATTTATTGAACTTTCCTATACCCTTTTTCAAGTATGATGCTTTAATCCATCCTAGAATGATGACCTTATTTTTTTCCTTTGGGTAGTTCTTTACAAAATGATACAAGGCATTGAAGTGAAAATCCTAGTGTGGATATTGTAGTGTGTCAATGTACTCTACTTGCCTTGTTGGTGTGTCTCCTTTGCCTCAAGATCAAATTACTACAATTATTTGAAATATCTCTCGTACCACTATACATATCTGTTGGCAAGAGACACTGCTATGCATGATAGGTGTTGTCATTGATGGAAACTAAGTCTACCTTACACATCCACATTGCATAATTTGTTCATACTGGAAGTCAGAGTGAAGATTTGGCTAAGTCTGGGTAGTCAGAAACAGAGCATGTGATAGGGTCCGGTATCTTGGTCTGGATCTCTCTGGTGGTAATTCACAGTGTGTTGTGGATCTGAGGGAGTGATAAGGATTGTCAAGACTATCTAAATCCAGAGATTTAGCCTCCGGTGATAAAGGATTCAAAAGTTATAAGGATTTGAGTATCAGGTTCCAATTAATCAGCATAGTCAGAAGAAAAATAGGGCGACCTAGTATTTGATCTTGGTTCAGATGTAGGAAAGTTGTTGGATAAGCAATTAGTAATAATCAGTGGTATTGGCCGAATGATTGATGATCTGGGAACACAAGTTTTTGGTCCGCGTTGATATTTGTGCATAGATTCAACCAACAAAGTAGAGTGCTTAATAAATGTTCTAAGTTTTATTGAAGCTTACTATAGTTGATTGAATTTCTTGATGCAGATATATATAGCCAATGGATTTGAGTCTTTTGGGGTGCGAGTGTGATGGAATAAGTGCAAAAAAGGTAGAAAGAAGTGTGAAGGTGAAGATATAAGCTTGGATCATGGAAAAATAGTAAAAAAGGTAGAGTAACGATGAAATGTGTAGGATCAGTATTTTGTACTTAACCGGAATTGAATTCTTGCATTAGCAAATGCTACTCATTAGTTCAATCATTTTGTAATCTTCTTGTAATCATTCTTGGAGGCAGTGAGCTTCTTTAAGTAGTGAGCCTGAAGGCATGTACCTTCCTCATTTGTAATACTTTTAACAGAGTATAATTTCTTGTGGGTTAAACCCCACCATGGTTTCTCCCTTAACCGTGTTTCCACATAAAAATCCTGGTGTTCATGTGTTATGATTGTGTTGTTTCTGTTCTTATGTTTATAGTTCTTTATTTTGAATGTATGTGGCAAATAAATTAAGGAATAATCTAAGAAGTTTTGTAGAACACTAATTCACCCCCCCTCTCAGTGTTCCTTAATTCCAACAATTGGTATCAGAGCAAGGTTCCTTGAAAGAAGTTTAACAACTTAAGGAAGATCTGGAAAGGTATTAAAATGGATTTTTACAACCTTCAAGAACAACTTAAACTTGCTTTAGAAGATCTTGATCAGTCTAGAGCAGATGTCAAAGAACTGCAAGAAAACCTTAAAGATGCTGAAGACTTCATTGAGACATTAGAAGAAAAATTGAGCAAATCTAATGAAAAGAGAAAGGAGCTACTTCTTCAACTAGGAAATTAGAATGTAGACAATGACATGGATGAGGCTCTAAAGAAGAAGACAAAGAAATGTGAGAAGCTGGCAAAAGAAGTTTCTATTCTAAAACATGAAATGGAATCTGGGATGATGAGGTTAACCAAAGAAATTGAGGAAAGAAAGAAGGCTGAAGAAGACCTGAAACAAACTCTGAAAGAAAGAACAGAAGAATACTACAAATTGGATGGAATTGCTAGCCATCTAAAGTTTGATCTACATGAAAGTAGAGACAATGAAAAATAACTTGAAAGGCAAATTGTCATTCTTAGACATGACCTAGAAGTTGCAAATGAATATAAAGAGAAATTCAAGATAAGCTCAGCTAAACTTGAGGTGTTGCTTGACAGTTAGAAGAAGGCAGATGATAAGCATGGTCTGGGATTTGAGAAAGGTGAAAGCTCTAGATTCGGTCAAGGAAATCCTGATGCTAGAAATCAAAGAAGGAATCCTACAAGACCTCTGGTAAGACAACCCAATGCTCAATGGTATCCATCCTTCAATGGCAATTGTTTCAAGTGCAATAAATTTGGTCATAGAGCTACTCAATGCAAAAGTAAAGTAAATCAAAGTAGTCCATCCTTCTTTGATCAATGCTTCAATTGTAAGAGGTATGGTCATAGATCCAATGAATGCAGAAGTAAGATAATGAATAACTCTAACAATAGAGGAATGGCAATTCCTTTAATGGCTACTATTTTGCATGCAATGGATTTGGACACATGGCCAATTAGTGTAGATCAAGAGGGAATCAAGTAAATAAGTAAAGAAATGTTGTGTGTTTAATTGCAATAGATTCGGTCATATGGAAAGATTCTACAGAAGTAGGAATAATAAAGGTCTGGTAAACAGAAACCAAAACATGCAGAGACAAGACAAAGGCAAAGGTAAAGTTGATGTGAATGAGGTCTAGAATGAAATGAGCAAAACATGGGTAAAGAAAGGTGAAATGAATGTTGATAATGGATCCGCACTGGAATCTAGTGCTGATAATTCCTCAGGGAATTGAATTAGGAGCTTTGGCTGAAGGGGAGCTGCTTTCAAAATCTACTTTCCGCAGCCAGTAAGTAGGTGCCTAAATCTGGCACAATGAATGAAGTTAAAGAAGCCTATTGTAGATCTATTGAAGCCAATTCTGGAAGAAAAGAAGCTAACGTGACTAATTGTGGAGCAATTGAAGATCGACTATATGCAAAATAAGTGTAACCAGATGTGTTAGAACAGAGCATTTATTACAATGAATTATTAGGTTTTGCGGGAGATAAAAGGTCATTCATTCAAGCATTTGGATCACTTTGCATTCAAAGAAAGCAAGCAGAAGAGCACCTAAGCTAAGATTTCAAGGATATGAAGTGCAACCAGTGAATTCATCTGCTAACCCTAACTCCATGAAGAAAAAGGTATTTTCTACAAAACTTTGAACTTGTGATCTTTTGCAATGGCTACACCGTTATTTGTTGATATTACTAAGAGGCCCTGACCCAAATTCAAGAAGCATCCACACAAATCAATAGAAGTCAACCCATTAGGTACATTTTCAAGTGTTTCGTATGGCATATTACATGCTGAGGATATTAGGGCCTACATTCATGCCATCATAGATGAATTTGGAGACTCAAAGTTTGTAGATTTGTTTAAGAATCATCTGAGGGATGAAATTTGCGGTCTTAAACCTAAGCATAAGGCACTGCACAATAAACATTTCATTTAGATTATAGGGTTTCCATGCTTCAATGAAGATGAATGGGTCCAGTATGTTTTAAGCCATATGCATGATGAGTTTATGTGGCTAATGAAACCTTTCAAAATCACCAAGAATGCCATCAAAGTTGTGAGAGGGTTAAACTCATTCGGTGGACTACCCATGTTGAAGGCTATAAAAAATAAAATTGTGACTGATGCTACCAGTTCAAAAATAGATAAAAGGGTAATGACTATCAATGACATTATTGATCTGGATGTTAAGTTTGCTTCAATGGTGATTGGATACAAGATTTATCATTCCAATAGGGAAAATTTTGTATCTAGTATCTAGTTTAGCTATCTATGCAGCATATTAGATGGTGAGAGAGAATGTTGATTATGACTTGTGTGAGCTGTTGCAAAACTAGTTGATGGAAAAATTGAATAAGGTAAAGAAGGATAAGAAGAACACCTTCAAATATGGTACACCGAGGGTCTTATGTTTGTTCTCCTATTTCATGAATGAGTTACCCGGCAAGAAAAGCATGTGTTGGACCAGTAATAAACCTATGCTATTCAGATAAGAGAGCACTTGAATAGTATTGGAGATACCAATGCCCAAAGGATAGCTCTCTGAGGATTTTTCAAAACATTTAGAGCATGATGCATTCAAGGGAGAGAATTCCTTCTTCTATAGTTGAAAAATAGAAGGATACAATATGTTTTATGGTAGATACAAATCAGTGCTTAATGAAAGTTGTTGAACCAAGAACGTTATGGATTATGCCTATGGGTTATGAAGTTGATGGGCAAGTATTAGACATGTATGCTCAACACCTTTTGAGCAAGCCGAAGGATACCATAGTTGAAAGATTTGGAATGTATAAGGAGCTAAGTATCAAATTGCATGTTGAGCTCAGAAAACTAGAAATCAAAAGGAAAGTTTAGAAGCAAGTAGAGATGTATGCTGAAAGTATTGGCATAACTAAGGAATCTATGAAGTAGAATAGAGAAAGGATAGAAAAAGCTAAGAAGGAGAAGTAGGATAAGAAACAAGGAAGTGGTAATTTACAGTGTGCCACAGATCTGAAGGAGTGATAAGGATTGCCAGGACTATCTAAATCTAGAGATTTAGCCTCTAGTGATAAAGGATTCAAAAGTTATAAGGATTTGAGTATCAGGTTCTAGTTAGTCAGCACAGTTAGAAGAAGAACAGGGAGACCTAGTATTTGATCTTGGTTTGGATGTAGAAAAGTTGTTGGATAAGCAATTAGTAATAATTAGTGGTATTGGAAAACATGATTGATGATTTGGGAACACAAGTTTTTGGTCCGCATTGATATTTATGCATAGATTCAGCCAACAGAGCAAAATGCTTAATAAATGTTCTAAGTTTTATTGAAGTTGACTACAGTTGATTGAATTTCTTGATGTAGATATATATAGCAGATGGATTTGAGTCTTTTGGGGTGCGAGTGTGATGATGTGATGGAATAAGTGCGAAAAAGGAAGAAATAAGTGCAAAGGTGAAGGTCTAAGCTCAGATCATGGCAGAATAGTAAATAGGGCAGAGTAAGGATGAAATGTGAAGATTAGTATTTTGTACTTAACCAGAACTGAATTCTTACATTAGCAGATGCTATTCATTAGTTCAAACATTCTGTAATCTTCTTATAATCATTCTTGTAGGCAGTGAGCCTCTTTGAGCAGTGAGCTCAAAGGCATATGCCTTCCCCATTTGTAATACTTTTAACAGAGTGTAATTTCTTGTGGGTTAACCCCCACCGTGGTTTTTCCCTTAACTGAGTTTCCACGTAAAAATTCTAGTGTTCATGTGTTATGATCTTTTTGTTTCTCTTATTATGTTTATAGTTCTTTCTTTTGAATGTATGTGGCAAATAAATTAAGGAACAATCTAAGAAGTTTTGCAAAACACTGATTCACCCCCCCTCTCAGTGTTCCTTAATCCCAACAATATCCTTATCATTGTCATTTCAACATGTGAAATTTTTGAACTTATTTCATTTAGGCTCTTTTAAAAGGCAATGTAATCATAAGACTCAAGCCTTATTAAATTCCATCAATTAACATATGATTTTAGTAAATTCAACTAGATCATACTAAATATTTAACCTATTAATATGACCCTCATGATGAAGATCTCTTTTTTGAACTCTAAAAACAAAAATATTTAAAAGCCATCCTTGGTAACACAAATTGGCAATGCTCATATGAATTATGTGTCCAAATATTTCTAGTTCACTAAAGAGTTGTCCTATTATTCATCCAATTTAATGTTAGTACTAGAACTAGATTTTTCTTTATTGAATGATTTTCTTCCTTGGTTTCTAGGCTTCAAGATTTAAAACACTTAAAACAACTATAGAACTAATATAACTATAGATTATATATAAGGATAGATGGATCTAAAAATAGATTTTGAAGAGATCCAACATATCATATGTGAGTGAGTGAATATATAGAGAATTAGAAACATCTTGGGTTCAAAATTTAAATTTACTTTTAAATAAGAAGACTATCTTATCACAATGTAGACATGGGTCACAAGATTAACCAAAATAGTGAATTATACTTAGGTTCAAAAACATATTGAAGTAAAATTCTATAATTTCTAGATGTGAAAGAGTGAGTAAATTTGACTCTTTTACACATTCAAGTATGATACCTTTTCAAAAAAAAACATTAGGTTTCTAGGCTTTTGGACTTGAAAGATTGAATACATACACTATAAATAACACAATAGGTCTAACTAGGAAATTATTCTTGAGGACATGAACCATTAATAAATCATAAAAATCAAGTTCTTATAGGTCTACAAATCATTTGTGCATGAAAAATTAAAACACCAAACTCAGGTACATGCAAATCTATTTTTATTTTTTATTAACTTGGGTCCATAGATTTGTAGAAGATAGGTCATAGATTACTTGTACCTTCAAATTCAAAATTCTATAGACTTGAGTTTACATACAAGCAAGGATCCAAATAAAGGAACCTAATATGGTTCAAACTAGGAGATATGATAACTAAGAAAATACATTTAGTTTCGGAACATACGGCATGAATACAAATACTAAACAATAATGCTGACATAGTTCAAACATGCATGACTACTCAAGCCAAAATTTTGAAATATGAAGAGGGTCCCTGGGTAAAACTAGGGCATGTTGTTCTAGGGACAACAAGACCTTTGATCGAATGATCTTCAATTGCAGGTCCATTACTTGGAAGTCATCCCCATGCAACTTTTGCATGTTCTTTGATCAAAGGTGGTCAATTTTGAAGGAATAAAATGTTATGTTTTTGGAAGTGGCCCATAAGTGAGATAGATATTAATGCTTCCATTCTTAATTAAACTATCGATGTGGAAATCCTTACATTAATCAAACTAGATATTTTCCATGATTATACATAGCTTAACTATCACATCATTATACAATGTGTTAGAAGGTTTACAATATATCCAAGCTTCTCTAAAATATTAATGCATATAAGAAAAAGGTTGCATTCCTTGATCTACATTCCACCAGTCAATTCATATCCCTTTTGTATCTTTCTTATCATCATAGACATCTATTATTTCATTATCGTTGATCTTGTATTACTATCTTCTATACATTGTTTCTAGCCTTCCCTTGGGGAAATCATCCTATTTAACTAGCTAGGGGTATTTTCTTTATTGTCCCCTTTTTTACTATATATCAATATCACATATAATGACATTCAAATCACTATTTTTTTAGTGGCCAATCATCACTAATTGATGAATATTTGAAATTGGGGCCTCCATTTTTTACGAATAGTACAAGTGTTGGCAAGTTGGCATATTGTGTTGTTGTGTTGGCATTAATGTCAATATATACAATTACTAGGTCAAATGCATGGTAGTATTTTTGTTGTGAAAGATTAGTCTTATGGAAAAAACATGTCTAATGTCAAAGGGGGTTTGCAGTTGTATTTAATGTTCAAAGGGCACTCATTTATGAGATACATGATTAGTAGTGTTTCTATCAATGTTTATATGTATAGCAGTATATAGCATATAGCAGTGTTTGCACACATGCAAGTTTAGCTAAGTCAGTGTTTGAAATGACATTATCAGCAGTGATACTGCTTTTAAGGAGATACATTGTTAACATGGTAGTTAAAAAGGATTAACCATCTGTGGCAATAATCATTGTCAGGTGACAAGTTAGTTTGCCTAGCAAAGTGAGTGTAGTAAGGGGGAGCTTGATAAGAGTATATGTTGCAAAATAGGTGCAATTGTTTTAAGTGTTGACATGAATGCCAAAGGAGGAGTTTGTTAGCATTGTTTTTGTCATTGATGTCGATGGTAGTCTTGACAATGATCCTCTGATTACTTGTCATTCACAAGATCACTAATGTTCTATGGGTTCCTATAAGTTAGGGTTTGATTTTTTTTGTCTTAAAGAATAAAGTTTCTTTTTCTTTTGTTTTAGGATCAAAGGAGTTCCTTTAAACATATCAACATTTTGATATCATCTGCAGAGAGTGTTTACAAAAGATAAGGGTCTCATTCAATTTTTGGCATACTAGCTTTGACAACTCGAAGACCTAAATCCTAAGGTCCTAAAACCCTAAGACCTCCAAGAGCAAAGGTCCTATTTGTTTCAAGAAAAAAGAATTTTTTATGTTATATCACATCTTTATTGTCTTATTCTTTGTATCAGAGATTGTCTGCAATGGTTAAGAGAAGGGTTTCAATTCAAGTCAAAGCTCCTTAATGGAAGATTAGCATTTTCAAATATTAAATATCTAATCCTAAAACTTGCAAAACAAAGTCACATAATACCCTCTACATAGACAAGTTGTTTTTTGTTCTATTTTGATGGTCACTTGATATCACCAATCAGTAGTCACTTAAGTGATAATTTTGAGGGTTGGTGATCATTTGGTGATCGACCCCTTGACCTAGCCAGGACCAACTTCTCTTGTTGTTACTTTGTGAAAAGGAGGGAAGACTATTATCAATGGTGTAAGTTTAATGTCTCATGGGCGTGAAGGATCTGATCAATAGTGCAGGTTCAAATTGCTAATGACTATCTCCTGCATTTCGAGATTTGATGGGAAGTTATTGGTATTACTAGTTTTGCAAGCAGTTGAATAGTTTTAGTTAACTATTTTGGAGGCGATGGTTTGGAAGATTAAAAACCTTAATGTAGTATTATCTTGAGATTTTTGAGGGTGGAATGTAATGAAAAACCATTTATATTTTTTCTATGGATTGTTTATAGTTTTTGAAGAAATATTCTCTACATAATTGAAGGAGAAGAGTGTTTTATTGATGCGTACATGTGGGCTAAAGGAAGTAGAGTATTTGAAATTGTAGAGACTATATGTTGAAGAAGTCTTGATGATGGTGTTACAGAGCACTTTACACACTCCTTAGGTCACTATTAGTAGTGGTATCATTAAAGAAATGAAATGCAGAGGTCAATGATTGTCATAAGGGCATTGCTACAGAATGTCAAGAAGGGTTTGACTGTCAAATAGGGATAGTGATAGAGGTTTGAGAACCCTAACAGGGTCAAAGTAGAAGTTCAAGTCATAAAGTTAGTTTGAAGGTCTATTTTGAAACTTGCAAAGTTTTTGAAGTAGTACATAGGGAGAAATTTCACTGTTCATTCCATAAAGGATAGTGCATAAGTCTATGGCAGTAGTGATATGGTAAATGGAAAAAGATAAAGTATCACAATGAGAGCAAGTGGCATGGATAGATGTGACATGAAAAGGAAAGTCACATCCAAAGTAATCTCAAATGACAACACTAAATAAACAAATGAGTGCGTCTGATGAGAAATCATCAAAGCATGAAGTCAAATAAGATTTAGCAAATCAGAATGTGAATATGGAAGAATGATATGGTCTTATAAATGGTATAGTTTCAAGGGAAGCTTCTGATCTTCATTCAACATCTCTAAAACTAAGACATTGCATGTGAAATGATGTATGTATCATGTTGTATCAATTCAGGCATGTTGTCTCTAGTTTAGTTGTATTCAATGGTGTATCACCTATTCCATGATTTATGCTTCATAATTGTATCATGTCAAATGTATCACATTGTAATGGGTGATTTTTGGATAGTTTAATTTTTGGTAGTTTTGTGTGTATATCCTCCTTTCACCCTTACATTCAAGGACCTAGGGTCGAGTTGCAATGTACTATCATACCTTAGGTCACTATTGAGTTGTAGGGAAACTTGGATTTTATGATTTGATTGTCAATTTCCTTCTCTTATGCTCAATTGTACCTTAAAACCCTAATTATGCAAATACAACAGCAAATAAACGAATAATGGAAAATGCTGCTACAGGAAGATGTAAAACAAAAAATCACTACATACCTATTTTTGGGGTTTAGAGGTGGAAAAGTCAGGGACTAAGGAGCGGGAGCCCAATTCCAAGGTACTAGTTTCTTTGCAGGATCCTGACCTCCTTCTGACACTGATCTACACTGTAACTTCTGTTTCTAGAAATTCAACTGCAGAGGACACAGGGACTAGTGCCCAAGTCCTAAAAAGGCTCCAGTGTCCTACTTCTCTTCAGATCCTGAATCCTTGATGTCTATTGATCCTTCCTGCAATTCCACTTTTTCTGAATGTGACACCTGTAACCTACAATCACAAAACTTTGGGAGGGGGTTGTGGTGTTTAGAGGCTTGCCTTAGTCAAGCCCCAGAGAGACATTCAAGTCTTCTGAACACCATTGTTAGATAGAGAGTGCATGCCTTGGGAGGCAGAGGCAAAAACCAAATGATAAATGCTCAATGATCACAATAGATATCACCTTGTAGTGAAGATCTCATGGGAGGAAGAAGCTCTTCATTCCATGAGGAGATGGATGCTCAAATCTGCAAACACAAACACATAGACAACACAAATCTGCTCTTGTAACACAATGAAAGCCTTGAATCACCTTTAGGATGCCTAAACATGCTTATTTATGCAACTACAAATATTCCCACCAAGATTTCATAAATTCAAACTTACTGTGTCGGCCTAGGGACCAAATAATGGTCATAAATCGACACTTCAAATTTGGGTCTGACCCAAAATAGGGCAGGACTAGGGCGTGGGTGCCCAAGTCCCCCTCCCCCTATTTTAGATAGGGTTAGGTTCAAGGGGTCCTCCCAGGCCCCATTTGTCATGATATCCAAGGTTCATTCCATCGGAATGTTGAATTATGATGTAATATGTCCTAAATGTAGCTAAGAGACCCAAGAACTAAACCTTTTGTGGGAAAAGCCCCCAAGGGGACATTTTATGACATTACATTTAGCCCCCACTTTAATGTATGTAAAAATATGAGGTCAATACATGCATTAAAGTATGGTCAGAAAACATAGCAAACACACCAAGCACATTGAAGACAATGACAGGCACACAAAACACGGAGAAGATATTACAGTCACACAAAACATGAAGAATATAGTTGATTAGGGGAAAATTGGATTTGTTAATGTTTTAGTGTTTTTATGTTTAAATCCTCCTCTCCACTATACATTCAAGGATCTAGGGTCAAGTGGTGAGCACTATCCTACCCTAGATCACTTGTGAGATGTAGGGGAACTTGGATTAGAGAATTTAATTATCAATTTTCCTTGTCTTATGATCAATTGACCATTAAAACCCTAATTATGCAAATACGACAACAAATTGATGAATAACGGAAAAAACTCTTGCAGACATGAGTAAAATACCAAATCACAGAGTACCTATTTTCAGGGTTCCAAAGCGGAACAGTCGGGGACACTGGAACAGGTGCCCTAGTCCAAGGTGCCAGCTTCTTCATGGGATCCGAAGCTCCTTCTGACACTAATCAGTCCTATAACCTCTGTTTCTAGGAACTTAGCTACAGAGGACACTAAAGTGAGTGCCCAAGTCCTAGAAATGCTCTAGTGTCCTATTTTTCTTCAGATCTTGAATCCTTGATGCCTACCAATCCTTCTTGTAACTTCACTTTTCCAAATGCGACACTTGCAACCTGCAATCACAAGATTTGGTTTGGGGGTTGTGGTATTTAGAGGCTTACCTCAATCAAGCCCCAAAGGACACTTAAGTCTCTAAACACCATTTTTAGATAAAGAGTGCATGCCCTTATGAGGCAAAGGCATAAACCAAAGGAATCAATGATGAAAACACAATATTATGTCACCTTGTAGTGAAGTTCTCATGGGAGGAAGATGCTCTTCATTCCATGAGGAAATTGATGCTCAAATCTGCAAACAAAGACATAAATCACACAAGTCTACTCTTGAAACACAATGAAAGCCTTGAATCACCTTGAGAACACAATAGCTTGCTAGTAATCATCTAGTTTACAAATGAATGCCTAAACATGCTTATATATGCAACTACAAGCACTCCCGCCAAGATTTTCATAATTCAAACTTACCATGTTGGCAAAGGACCTAAGTAATGGTCATAAACTGACACCTAGAAATTAGGGCTGCCCCAAAATAGGGCAGGACTAGGGTGCGGGTGCCCAAGTCCTCCCCCCTATTTTGGGTAGGGTACAACTCAAAGGGTCCTCATAGGTCCCGTTTGTCATGTTATCTAGGGCTCATTCCATCGCGATGCCAAATTATGAACTAAGATGTCCTAAATGCATGCAAAAGACCCGGGAGCTAAATCTTATGAGAGAAAAGCCCCCAAGGGGACATTTTCTGATGTTACATTTAGCCCTCACTTTAATGTATGTATAAACGTGAGGCCAATACATGCATTAATGTAAGGTCACAAACACATCAAACACATCAATCATGGAGAAGACACATCAATTACATAGAAAATAGTAATAGGCACGCAAAACACAGAGAAGATAATTACATTCATGCAGAACATGGAGCAGACAGTCAATGCATAGAAGACACATTAATGCATGGCAGACAGGCATGATTTATTTTATTTTCTTTTTCTCATATATATATGAAATGCAAATGCAAGTACTGGAAAGTAAACAAACCACCCATAATACATGATGCACTCATTGCGCAGGTCTTTGTATATATATATGGGTCAACAGACATGCTGCACAAAACAAGCACGCCAAAACACACACAATTGAAGACACGAAGAAAACACGGCAGACAAATGATGGTGTGTTCCCTATTTCTAGGCTCATCACCATCTCAGGCACATTACAGGCACACACCAACGATTGTGCTTCACCACAACAATCACTGAAGAAATGCTTAAGGGTTAAGTTAGTCATAGAACTGCTCCCCACCTCCATAGAGGAATTTTGAAAATGCAACCCCACCCGCGTCACTGAGATGCCTTACAGTGAAAAGGAAGCATGGCATACCACCCCACCCGCGTCACAGAGATGCCTTACGGTGAAAAGGAGGTATGAGCTCAAAAGTATACAACCCCACCTGCATCACAGATATGCCTTACAGTGAAAAGGAGGTATATGCAATAGATTTCAAGATAGATTGATTGATTGCAAACAAACTCAGGATGCAGGAAGTACTCATCGCACTAGTCTGCACTTGAGGATAAGCATATTGCTAACATCTATAATAGATAGCTTACCTTATATATGCCCCCACCTTAAGGTGGTTGATATCAGTTATCAATATCAAGCATGTTAAGGTAGAAATAAAACACACAAGGGAACACTGACTTTAGCAAAGCCCATGCCCCCCGGAGGTGACATGTACTTTATGATTGCCAAATGTTCCCACAAACACATCCCTGCAAGAAACATGTTAGTGTCTATGAAATCATGATAAACAATAACATCAATGCATATGATTAACCACACAAAGAGCCAAGGTTATATAATGAATTTGGAGTTCAAGGATAACCGTAGGTCTATATCACAAAGCTCTCTGAATCGAGTACCGCCAAGGCCAAATTCAAAGACAAACAAAAGTGCACAGAGTAGCAGTATTGTTAAGGTTTGTAAATATGATAAAAACATCATCAAATTCACTACACGGAAAGCACGAGTGCTTCCACTAGCCAAGTGTCAGATAAGATACACAATCCCATCATCATATTAGGAACTAAGTCCATTTTTTGATTGCTCTCGAAAGGGACACTAGGTTTGCATCAGTATAAATGTTTGTCATCATCTGCCCACTAGGTGGAAACACTAGAGGAAGGGAAACAATAAATAAGAGAGGAGAAACAAGTGTCTTAGGGACAGTCAAGTAGGAGGGTGACCCCAAGTCACTAACCACGATGCTATGTCTGTAAAACACACAACAATGAAATCAGAGAGAGGCAATTTAGAAGAATGATGATACAACTAGAAGAAGGTCACAACAGAGGTGGTCTCCTGGTATCCCAGACCTTACGAGAGAATCTTAGGTCATCCCAAGAGGCCTAAACAAACACATAACACATCACGGGGGAAGCACATCGCGAGAAAGATAAATGGTTAGAGATACTTACCTGTTAGCACCATCGTTAAGAATGTACATATCTAGGATATCTATCATGCTATTTTGATCTTGTTGAATTAACATTAAGTGTAGGACGATGAGAGGTTTTCTTTTCTTTAAAAGGATTATATCCAATGCCGCTTGAGTAATGTGTTGAAGCAGATTCTATAGGTACACAAATCCCTTGTTTATTTATACCACATCCCTTACCTTCATATTCAAAATTGTTATAAAGGATTTAAAATCTTCGACCATAAAGTGATGTCATTTCCTTAGAAGATAGTGAAGCCTCATAGGTGTCATAATTTGTAGTGTAAGTGAGAGTATTTTTTTTATTTTCTACCAAGGGGACTCTAAGTTTCTTAGGTGTTTCAAAAGATTGCTTAGGTGAGATCGATGCCACTTTTGATGTATCAAGGCTATTAATTTTATATTCCCCTATACTACAAGGATTAAAATCTAATGAGCCCCAATTATCACCAAAGGGTGCATTTGATGGTATATAATCTTTCACAAAACCATTTGTGGCTAAGGCCTTTGATGAATTAGCTTGTAAATTGTTTAAGCTCATATGATTGTAAACTAGTTTTTGCATTTGAATATGTAAATAGTTATCTAGTTTAGGATCAACATGAATAGTATGAGGTTTACCTTTGAATATAAATTTGATTCAACGATGTAGAGTGGAAGGGACTGCCCCTAATGCATGAATCCAAGGTCTACCAAGAATCATGTTGTAAGATAAAGAACTAGGCATGACATGAATTAGGGTAGGCACTATCACAGGTCCCACTTGTATAGGTAAAGTTATAGTACCTATGGATTGTCATCCAACATTGTCAAAACCATGGGTACTTAACGGTTCTAGCTTGATGGAAGATGTATCAATTTTAATATTATGTAATAAGTCAATGCCACAAACATTAAGAGCTGATCCATTATCAATCATAACTCGTTTTACCAATGTTCTATTTATTGTGACAAAGATTATAAGAAGATCATATTGGTTTTGAACTTCAATTGACGGTAATTCTTGTGGTTGAAAGAGAATATCTATTTTTGTCGTATGCATACTATCCAATATGGCTGCTACATCATTAGGCTTAGCAGTAGGTGGGACAATCACCTTTTACAAAGCTTCTTGGAGCATTCCATGGTATGTAGGCGATGTTTGTATTAAATCTCAAAGAGAGATCTTAGCCGGAGTAGCGCAAAGCTATTTGACAAGATCATACTCTTGACCACTTTTATGAGTAAGGCGAGGTGATGGAGGGAGCATAGGTTGAGAACATGGAATAGAGATAGGCACATGCAGTGCTTGGTTACTTTGCTTATTATTATGGATGTTGTATGTGTGAGCAATCACATTATGGTGTGGTTGTTGTAACACATTTTGAACACCTTGAACTGTAATCACCGACTTTAAGCAAGAAGGTGCATTAGATGCCCCCCACACAACCATCTTAGGAATTATGCTACCAAATCTATTAATAAGTATCAAATTAACACTGTTTCCCTCTTGATAGCACCCAACATCCATCCCTAAAGTATTTAATGTGAGAGACCTTTTCTCATCCACTAATGCTACATCTTGGCCAGGGAGAGCAATGGGATGAGAGGGAGGTACATCATCATCATCATACTCTATGGAAGAAAAAGGCTTTTCACTCTCATCTTTCTCATGAGTGTTCCTAAAGATGAATTTCGTTAAATCTTCTAATATCAAAGGATGTTCACTCATGAGGATTACGAATTTGTCAAAATCAAGATCTTTGAGAAATGCATGTAGAGATACCATAGAAAAATGGCATAAAGGTGTCATTGCATTGTTTTCAATGTAAAATCAGATTTTAAATCTTTTCAAATTTGATGCAAAAGACAAATGCAAAAGAATGTATGAAAATGACTTAAAATGCTTGATTTTTTGTACTTTTTCAATGCAAATGAATGAAACAAGAGGCGTTGTAAGGATTTTGATCAGAGGCAGCAAGTTATATGTCTGATACCAGTCTAAAACAGCAATAATATCCTCCCCAACACACTCTTTATGCAAATCCAAGATAATGCCAAGTCAAAGTATTGTGAAAATATGTCGAAATAGGCACTTTTTTCACCAAAACTCAATGCAATAGAGCATAATAAAGGGTGTTGTGAGGAAAATGATGATGGATAGAAAATAATATCAGTAATAATAGTCAAAATTCCCAACACAACACAATTTTAGTGCCACTTAATGTAAAACCCTAGTGAAATATAGCAAAAAAAGGCTATTTTTCACAGTTTTTCAATTCCAAGACCTAGAAAAAGGGGTGTTGTAATGAATTTTAAGAGGTGTAGAAAATAAAATCAATGATATTAGTCACATATTAATCCATAAAATTGATCACAACATGCTTGGAGTGCAAACTAGGTCAAACCCTAGGGCAAAAATAGCCAATATATGTAATTTTTCACCGAATTTTTAATACAGGAGCCCGTTAAAAGGGTGTTGTGAAGATTTTTAGGAGGGGAAGAAAATTATTATCCTGATAATAGCCAATTAATGCAAAAATACTTTTCACAACATGCCTATGGTGTAAGTTTATAGAGTCGATAAGGCCAAATTTAGTGAAAATCGTTGTTTTGAAGCCCCAGGTTTGAGATCTTGGGACAAAATGCTATACAAATATTTTGAAGTCTGATTTATGATGGAAATGAATTAATCTCATATTTGAAAATTATTTTCAAGCTCTAATATGCGAAATGCCAATGCAAATCTAATGAAAATGCATGAAAATTGCTAGTTTTTGTTGAAATTTTCTATGCAAAAATGCAAATATTTTAAATCTAAATGTAAATTTACACTAAAATGAAAGACTACAGCCAAATGTTAATTTGTATGAGCCTCTAAAATCAGTAGAAAAATATGAAAAAAAAGATTTTGCCTACTAACCCTAGATTTTGGAATTATTAGGTTATATGAAAATTGTCAAAATTTCTACAAAAACCTAGCAAATTAATAATGAAAATGCAATGCAAATTTTTGAATTTTTGGATTTTTCTGTAGTTTATATCAGATTTGATGCAAAAATCATGAATTAGGAAAATTTAGAAAGAATTGATGCAATTTAGTAAGCCACACAATGCAATTTTTTTTTCCAAATTTTTTAATTTTTTTGAATTTTTATCAATGCAATAAAATGAATGACTATATGAATGAATGAAATCAATCCAAATCTGAAGACACACACTCAGCAAGTTGCAATTTAAGACCAAAAACTTGGGTTCACCAAAATGTTTAGGGGAAAATTGGATTTGTTAATGTTTTAGTGTTTTGATGTTTAAATCCTCCTCTCCACTAGACATTCAAGGATCTAGGGTCGAGTGGCGAGCACTATCATACCCTATATCACTTGTGATATGTAGGGAAATTTGGATTAGGGAATTTAATTATTAATTTTCCTTCTCTTATGCTCAATTAACCATTAAAACCCTAATTATGCAAATACGGGAACAAATTGATGAATAACAGAAAAAGCTCTTGTAGACAGGAGTAAAATACCAAATCATAAAGTACCTATTTTTGGGGTTCCGAAGCGGAATAGTTGGGGACACTAGAGTGAGTGCCCTAGTCCAAGGTACTAGTTTCTTTGTGGGATCCAGACCTCCTTTCGACACTAATCAGCCCTATAACTTCTATTTCCAGGAACTCAGCTGCAGAGGACACTAGAGCGAGCACCCAAGTCCTGGAAATGCTACGGTGTCCTATTTTTCTTTAGATCCTGAATCCTTGATGCCTGCCAATCCCTCTTGTAACTTCACTTTTCCCAAATGTGACACATGTAACCTACAATCACAAGATTTGGTTTGAGGATTGTGGTGTTTGGAGGCTTGCCTCAGTCAAGCCCCGAAGGACACTTAAGTCTTCGAACACCATTGTTAGATAAAGAGTGCGTGACCTTGTGAGGCAGAGGCAAAAACTAAAGGAATCAATGATAAAAACACAATATTATGTCACCTTGTAATGAAGTTCTCATGGGAGGAAGATGCTCTTCATTCCATGAGGAAATTGATGCTCAAATCTGCAAACAAACACATAAACCACACAAGTCTGCTCTTGCAACACAATGAAAGCCTTGAATCACCTTGAGAACATAGTAGCTTGCTAGTAATCATCTAGTTTAAAAATGAATGCGTAAACATGCTTATATATGTAACTACAAGTACTCCCACCAAGATTTTCATAATTCAAACTTACCATGTCAGAAAAGGACCTAAGTAATGGTCATAAACTAACACCCAAAAATTAGGGCTACCCCAAAATAGGGCAAGACTAGGGCACGGGTGCCCAAGTCCTCAACCCCTATTTTGGGCAGGGTACACTCAAGAGGTCCTCCTAGGTCCCGTTTGTCATGTTACCTAGGGCTCATTCCATCAGGATGCCAAATTATGAACTAAGATGTCCTAAATGCATGCAAAAGACCCCAGAGATAAACGTTATGAGGGAAAAGCCCCCAAGGGGACATTTTCTGATGTTACAATAGTGAATGCATAGAAGACACATTAATGCATGGAAGACATAAATGATTTCTTTTCTTTTCTTTTTCTTATATATATAAAATGCAGATGCAAGTATAGGAAAGTAAACAAACCTCCCATAATACAGGATGCACTCATCGTGTAGGTCTTTAAACTATATGTATGGGGCAACACACACGCAAGACATGTAAAACCTCCCAAAATATAGGATGCACTCATCGTACAAGTCTTTAAATTGCATATGGGGCAACAAACACACCACACAAAGCAAGCATGCCAAAACACACACACTTTGAAGACACGAAGAAAACATGACAGACAAGTGATAGAGTGTTCCTATTTCTATGTCCAACACCATCTCAGGCACATTACAGGCATAAACCAATGATTGGGCTTCGCCACAACAATCACAGAAGACACATTTAAGGGTTGAGTTAGTCATAGAACTACTCCCCGCCTCCGCAGAGGACTTTTGAAAATGACAGGATGATGCAATCTGCTCCGACAAATACATCATCCCCGCCTCCATAGAGGGCTTAAGAAAAAGGATATGCTAGATATCCCGCCTCTGTAGAGGGCTTACATGATTAATTGATTGATTGCAAACAAACTTAGGATATAGGTTGCAGTCATCGTGTAGGTCTTTAAACTACACCTGAGGACAAACACATTGCTAACATCTAAAATAGACAGCTTACCTTATATGCCCCCACCTTAAGGTGGTTGATATCATGCATCTATATCAAGCATGTTAAGGTAGGAATAAAAAACACAAGGGAACATAGACTTTTGCAAAGCCCATGCCCCTCAGAGGTGACATGTACTTTACGATCACCAAATGTTCTCACAAACACATCCCTGCAAGAAACATGTTAGTGTCCACATAAAAACAACATCAATGCATATGAAATCTGAGGCATGCAAGATTCAAGATAGACAACGTGCACAAAGCAATAGTATTGTTATGATTTGTGAATGAGATAGAACACCATCAAAATCACTATGCGGAAAGCACGAGTGCTTCCACTAGCCAAGCATGGGATAAAATATACAACCCCATCGTCATATTAGGAACTAAGTCTAATTTTTGATTTCTCATGAAAGGGATGCTAGGTCCACATTAGTATAAATGTTTTTCATCATCTGCCTGCTAGATAGAAACACTAGAAGAATGGAAACAATAAATAAGATAGGAGAAACAAGTGTCTTAGGGACAATCACGTAGGAGGGTTCCCCCAATGTCACCAACCGCAATGCTATGTCTGCAAGACACAACACACAACAATGAAATTAGAGAGAGAGGCAATATAGAAGAATGATGATACAAATAGAAGAAGGTCATCTCTTAGTGGACTAGGTGGGTTATGAAATTGTTCCTTATCCACATCAATCATTCTAAATAGGTTAGGATAATCAAGAGTCTTGTGTTATCATGATGTCATCCATTAATGCTTCGTTTTGGTTAGGAGGATTATTTGAATTACTAGAGCTATCCCTAGTCTTCCCATGTGAGTTATCTGAATGCTTAGATGTAGGATAAGTAGGGTGTCTTATGAATTCATTATCGCTCTCATAGTCATTGTCAATATCATCTCCATATGTTTTAGCTATCAATTCCAAACTATTAAGAGAAGTGACATGCTCTTCATTCAAAGTGTGTTTTATCAATTCTTCTACTACCCAAGGGTATGTTTTGATGAGAGATATGAAGTTGTTAAGATCAAATACATAGTCAAGGATTTTGAAGGAAGAGGACACAAATATATCCTTGTTGTACATAGCTTGTATATAGGTAATGACATAAGTATGCATGCTAAGAAATTTGTAGAGATTTTCAAATTTTTTGACATATGCATGTAGAGATTCCAAAGAGCATTGAGAAGATGAGGCCATGAGTGCCAAATCAGATTTTAAAATTTTTTCCAAAAGTTATACACAAGTCAAGTGCAAAACTATATGCAAAAATGACTTAAAATCCCTGATTTTTTATACTTTTTCAATGCCAATGAATGAAATACAAGGTGTTAGAAGGATTTTGATCAGGGGCAGCAAATTATATATCTAATATCAGTCCAATACTACAATAAGATCTATCACAACACTCTCTTGATGCAAATCTAAGAAGATGCCAAGTCAAAATATAGTAAAAATACACTAAAATATGTGATTTTCACCAAATTTCAATGCAAAAGAGCATGAAAAAGGGTGTTGTGAGGAAAATGATGATGGAAAAAAAATTATATCAGTAATTACAGCCACTTAATGCCAAAATATCTGTCAAAACATGCTTATAGTGCCACTTAAGGTCAAACCCTAGTGAAAATATAGCAAAAATAGATAATTTTCACAGTTTATCAATTCCAAGACCTAGAAAAAGAGGTGTTGCGAGGTGAAGAAAATAGTACTAATGATATCATTCACCTCAATCCATAAAATTTGCTACAACACACTTGGAGTGCAAACTAGGCCAAACCCTAGGGCAAAAACAACAAAAATGTGTAGTTTTTCACCAAATTTTCAATACAAGAGCATGTTAAAAATGTGTTGTGAAGATTTTTAGGAGGGAAAAAAAATGATTACCCTAATAAAAACCAGTTATTGAAAAAATATCCTTCACAACACACCTATGGTGCAAATTTGGAGAGTCGATAAGGCCAAATTTAGTGAAAATCAATGTTTTTGAAGCCCTAGGTTTAAGATCTTGACACAAAATGCTATATGAATGTTTTACAAGCTGGTATATTATGAAAATTACATGATTTCAGATCTAAATATAATTTTTATGCTCTAACATGCAAAATGCAAGTGCAAATCTAATGAAAAATCAATGAAAATGCTAGTATTTTTGTTGAGTTTTTCTATGTAAAAATGCAAATTTTTAAAATCTAAATGCAAATTTGTTCTAAAATGCAAGACTACAACCAAATGAAATTTTGAATGAGTCTCTAAAATTATTAGAAAAATCTGAAACAAGATTTTACCTACAAACCCTAGATTTGGGAATTACTAGGTTATATGCAAAATTCACAATTTTCAACAAAACCCTAGCAATTTTATGATGAAAATGCAATGCAAGATATTAAATATTTGTAATTTTCTGTAATTTAAATCAGATCTAATGCAAAAATTAGAAATTTGATGAAATTCAAATTAATTTAAGCAACATGCAAACCCTAAAATGCCATTTTTTCCATTTTTTCCAATTTTTCAATTTTTTTGTAAGTTTTCCAATGCAATAAGATGAATGATACTATGAATGAA
The DNA here is from genome assembly GCA_027924645.1 of Cunninghamia lanceolata. NCBI lineage: Eukaryota > Viridiplantae > Streptophyta > Pinopsida > Cupressales > Cupressaceae > Cunninghamia > Cunninghamia lanceolata. The sequence goes on along the minus strand of BSBN01000112.1, from coordinate 8,869,074 downwards.
TAAAATTAATGAAAATATAAAGCACAACACTCAACAAGGTGCAAACAAGTCCAATAACACGGGTTCATGAAAATGTAATTGGTGATTTTTGGATAGTTTGATTTTTAGTAGTTTTGTGTGTATATCCTCCTTTCACCCTTACATTCAAGGACCTAGGGTCGAGTTGCAATGTACTTGTTGTGATGCTCACAACATGCCCCACTTTACCCTTTAGAAAAATGAGGACCCCTGTTGTGGCAAGTGTTGAAAGTTAAAATGCCCCACGTCAAGAAGAGAAACTAAAGGTATTAGTGAGTTATTTGTGAAAAATGATTAAGGGTTGCTTTTTGAACCAACTTGAAATTCATAATATTTTGTGAGACATGAGGGTTTTGGTAGAATGTACTATTTTGGAGCTTGTATGTCATATACAAGTTTGCTTGTATATGGGGTCTTTGTATGTGTTGTGTTTGTGTTATCAGGTTTTTGTATCTTTTTGATTGCATGCATATGTCTAATGATCAAACCCTTTGTATACAAACTGGACCTAATTGATGTTCAAAAGTCGAGTGAGGTAAGTGACAAGTCTGCGCTTGCATATGAGCATGTATGTATGTTTAATACAAATGTATATTTAATATACAAAGTGGCTAACATACATACACAAATCTGAAAGAAGTATACAATGCATTTTATAAAAGCCAAGGGCCCACTTTACGTTGTATCGTATTTTGAATGTATCAACTTTGCATCTTAAATATACATACAAATACGGATTTCAAATGGCAATTAAAAGGAGTTTAACAATGGTGGGACCCGCAGGTCATTATCATAAAGGGGTTACGATAGGCGAAAAGAGGCTTAAGTATTAATACATACAAAAGGGCCGAACCCGATGATCAAATAAATAATGATGCATAATAAAAGGGGTTTCGCTTTTTGTATGTGTGTAATATACAAAACGATATACAAAATTGAGGAATACAAGATACAAACCCGAAAGTAACAAAACGATTAAAAATAGTCAAATATTTGATAAGTCCACGGCTTCTATATTAAAGTGTATGTTGCATATACAAAGAAAGATACAAAGAAAGAAGTACAAGCAAGGTAAAGGTAAAACTTGACGACAATTCTAAAGGGGGTTTCCTTTGTATTTATGAAGGATTGTATGTATGCAAACCTGATATACAAGAAAGGTAAAAGTGCATTATCATAACGGATAAGGAAATTAAAGCAGAATGAATATATCTTTTGGTTCTCCACTTGTATGTTAGATTATATCTATTATATACATTGCAAAATGCTAAAGTGAAATATAAAGTTGGATATGAAGTAAAGTGTAACATTGTTTATATACCATTGCATGTTTAAGTTTGTATATTAAAAGTAAAATACAAAAGTCAAAATGCAAAGGGCAGGGAATTAACGGATACAATGTTCAAAATACAAAGTGGAAATGAAGAATTGAGCTTGAGAGATGCATTAAATACAACATTTAATGCATAACTAACAATGAAAAACATGGAATTTAAACATGTTAGGGTTAAGCAAAATCTATTTTACTTGCATAATTGCATCTTGAAAGCTAAAATTGCAGAGGAATGGGATTATTGCACAGATTGAGCAAAGATTCAATAGTTGAATGGAATTTTAGAACAATAACGGCGCAACTAAAACAGTAAATCTAGTCAACACCTATATAGTTAAGCTGGTCACAAAAATAGGTATGTACTCTAAAACATCGTTACAATGCGGTTAATGAAATGTAAATTAGTTATGAGTAATTTCATTTGAAAATGCAAATGAATGGTAAATTACTATAGCTAATTAGGGAGATTAACAGACTATGTTAGATAGCATGAAATCTAGAATAGGGAAAAGACAAAAGGGTTAGGGTAAAAGTGAAAATGTAGAAAATTCATGGTAAAACCCTAGGAAGGGGAAGTAAAATGAGAGGTTAAATATGTGAGTTTTCATACAGGATGGCTCTGAAGCAATAGAAGGTGGATATAACGAACGAATAAAAAGTAAAGGTAAAAAATGAAAGAAAGCCAAGAAAAGAAATAGAAAAGGAGGAGCTGCCAGTGTGGGGTTATCCATCTTTGATCAGTACATGTGGAATTATGACAGATACAAACGTAGGCTACTACGATGCAGAGGATGTCTTAAAGAAAATCACATCATCAAATGCTAGTCCTGATGTGAGGTGCATATGGGAGAAAGGGTTATACAGGGCTGCAGGATTCTTGTTAGCAATGGAAGCTAAGGATCTAGTTTTAGAATGTATAAGCAGATACAACACAAATACCAAAAGGGTAATCCATGAAGAGTGGGTCATTGCCGATTTATCTACAAAGGGAATAACCAGGATATTTGGCTTAGAAATCAAAGTTAAAATGTTGGATATAGATATAGATCAATGTATAAAGGATTTTAATAGCAATAAAAGAGAATGCAAGAGTACAATCTTCTACAACAGGTACACTACAAAAAACAAACCTAAGGCAGTAGTGAGGGTACCAAAGAACCTCCATAGAATAGATTTCAAAGAAGAAATACATTTGATGATTACAATGCTGAGTAGATTGGTAGGATTAAGAGAGGCAACAAAGTGTGAACCATGGATGTTCACTATTATCTAATATATGAGAGGAGCAAAAATGGAAGATGGGAAAATTCATTGGGCCAAGGCTATTAGTACTGCCATATGGAAGTAGGTCATGTTAAGAAAGCAAAAAATGATGCCTTTTTATTTGTCATCTTGTGTTGTATTCATGTGCAGCTAAGTTTCAACCCTACATAGTTGGGATTAATAGAATGGGGACCCTAGGAAATGGTCCAGATCAGAAACTAGTTTATGATCACTATCTAGATTTACAAGAAGATAATGCATTAAAGAAGTTTTCTATGGTAAATGATGTATTTTACACATATATGGTGAGAGTTTTGACTGGATACAAGGACAAGAGGTTGTCTGAGGAAGCAGAAAGTACTATAGGTCTACACATCTTATGGTACATACAATTTCCTAACTTCACATATATCAAAACTGAAGGTTTTGATGGGAAGCCATTCATGCTGCCTCGTTATCCTTCAGATAAACTAATTGTATTGGAGTTTTCTAGATAGAATCTAAATGCATTCAGGATATACAAAAGGAAGTGGGGTAGAGGAAATATCAAACTCCCTTGGGCTATTGGAAGGTATTCTTTTTACAATGAGGAGGTAGCTAGTTATGCAGAACAAGAGCTAAGATACTATGGTTTTCAAGAGTTTGAGTTGGCTAGGCGATTTGATCCTTTTCATATGATTCAAATGCATAATGATTCTAAATACAAACATCAAGTACATATTGAAGACTATTGGTTTGATTGTGAGTATGAGAGGGAAGTAAGAAAGAGACCTCATCAGAGGTTGACTATGGAGCAAATGAAGACAATGGGGAAAATTAATGTATCCTTAGAAATTGAAGATGACAAGAAGGTGTTGGACCACAGTTATGAAAGCACCAGACTAATTCCTATTAATGAACAAGATTGGTCACAGCCATGCAAAACATCTTTGAATGTTGTGTCAAAGCCAGTTTTGGTATTCTCTAAATCATGGTTGAAGGATCGGATAGAGGAACTCAAAGCTAAGGGTGTTGAACCTACCTTCTAGAAAAAAGGCAAGAAAAGAGGAAGAGAGAAACATGATAAATTAAAATGTTTTTATGAAAAGAAAAGAAAGATTGTAGAAGCTAAAATCATTGAGAAGGATAAAAATGCAACTTTAATGGATCCTTATGCCTTAGGTATCACAATGGCAGTAGCCTCAAGAACATTTGTAGAGGTAGGATCATCAAGTCATGGCATTAGTACAAAACAGACCTAGACAGTTGAGATACCAGTAGGACAAAAAATCATGAAGGCTATAGTGATTGAATCTTCAATAGGAAAGGCACCATTACAGGATGAATTTATAAGTTCTTCACAAGTAAAAACTAAGAAGAAGGACATGCCTACTGAATCCACACCAGAAGAAAGAAGACAAGGCAATATGAGGGTCAAACAAGAGTTAATCGAGGAGAAGCTGCAAAAGTCAAAGTCTAGGAAATCAAGGGAGTAAGTGAAATGGTGAATGTGGAAAGTGATAGCAATGATGAAGAAAATATGGAGGTGGAAACTAGTACCAAGGTGGAACTTGGAAAAAAGGATGGAGTAGATAAGGGTTCTAATGTAATGCAGGAACACAATACCCAAGTATATATGAGGAAGGCACAAACCTTGGGATCAAAAGGAGAAAATGTATAGGAGGAGATTGAGATAATAGATCCTTTTGGCACATTGGTATCACCAGACATAATAGAGGAGGTGCAAGTTATTGCACAACAAATAGAAGAATAAAAAAAAAAAGTTACAGAGGAATCAACATAGTCAGAGAAAGTAAACATGACAGAAGAGGTACCAATTTAAAATAAGGAAATGACAGAGGAAATAATGTTAGTAAATGATTCTAGTATTGATGTTCTAGATGTTCTCAATATGTCTAATGAACAAACTAAGCAACAAGAAAATGTAGAGGGAGAAGAGAACATAGAAAGGGTTGCAGAAGGGCTTGACAAAGTTACAAATCAGATTCCATAGACAGATCAAATAAGCATGCCTAAGAATGTGCAAGGACAAATTGAAACAACAATGGAGGCAGCAAGGATATCAGGTGGTCTTGAGGAAAACATAGAAAATATTGTTGTGGATGAAGCTAAGCATAAGGAACAAAAGGAAAATGTAGAAGGAGAAAACATGGAACAAGATGATGAAGAAGACTTAGGAGAGGAAGATTCAGGAGAAGAAGAAGAAGAAAAAGAAGATGAAGAGGAAAAGGCACAACAACAAGATAATATACCACCAATCTTGGATCAGCAACCTCTACAGCAGCAATCACTACAACAAGAACATATGGAAGCAGAAAAACCTTAGGAGGAGGTAATAAATGTAGAAAAGAAAGTAGAGACAAGTATGAGGGTACCAACTTGGATAGGTGTAGATGTTCGGAAAGAAAAGGCAGAAGTACAATTAGTACCTATTGATATCAAGAGTTTATTGGCAGGTCATCCAAGAAAGGATAAAAGGAAAGCAAGGATTATGTCAACAATAAAGAGAAATCCTTTGGGATCCAGAACTCTAGAGTTGGCAATACCTCAAAAGGAGAAGGTTAAAGGAGAAATGAGCATGGATGACTATAAATTACTTAACATGGATCCTGGATATGTGACAAGAGAGAAACACATCGCTGAATGGCAGGATATGAATAATGACACAATTGAAATGATGAGGACGGATAAAGATAAATATGATTATTTGAAAGGACACATTGTCCAGCTACAACAATTTATCCAAGGTATGTTTGATCCTGGTTCTAGTATGCCAGAGTTACCTACAAAATTGGCAATCCTATCTAAAGACCAAATAAATGAGATGGAAAATAAAAGAACTGAGGTAGATATTTTTGAGAAATGGCTCTAAGAGTTTATACAAAAGGGAGAGGATGTAACAAAACAGGCAACGACAGGTTGGGATATGGCTCTGATAGGAAAAAACAAATGTAATGTTCTCATACATCAATGTTAGTCTAGATTAGAAAAGTGCAGATTGGAATCAAAATAGCTCAAGGAAATGGATGGGACAGTGGAATAGTTAATAAATGGAGTCATTACTCCTCGAATGGCTAATTAGTTACCACAGACAAGGTTAGGGTTGAAGTTTGAAGAGGACATTCTCAAAAGCTGTATTGCAAATACTAGAGATTTAGAAGAGGTTTCTAATGATATAGTAAGGGTTCATATGAAGATAATAGAGAAACTCATTAGGCATGAATGTAAAGAAGTACCAGCATATGGCTTAAAAGTGGCAATGAAAGAGATCAAAGCCATTTATTCACCGTGTTTAGAGAACCTTGCATCAAATTTAAATACAACAATGATTGATTCAGTTATGGAGATAAGTGCTAAGATCAAGAAATACCAGAAGAGGGTGAAGAGTTCAACAAAACAAGAGAAGAGGTTGAAAGAAGGAATTGAGGTGCAGCAATATACATGGGTAAAGAGTCAAGAGGGTGATCGCACTTTTATTTTGGGTGTGACGGGCAATTTTATAGAGTACCTAAAGGAGTAGGAGCATATCAAAAGGAGGATACTATAAAAAATGACATATGCATATGCTCGAGGATTCTTTTGTTATCATCACCAACAAGAAGTCAACGAAGAAAAGGGAGTCAACGTTGGTATCTTTTATTTTGAAAAGATTCTAATGGCATCTTTGTGCCATGGAAAGATACCATAAAAATATTTTGGGAATGGTTGGGAAAGGATTCCCATCATTGATTTATAATGTTTGATTATGGACCATTAGATAAACTTTGTAACCATAGTAGGAGAGAAGCATCAAAATCTATATAAGAAGCTCTACTACATGTATTTTAGTTCACAGGGATTTTGAACTTTTAGCTTAAGGTTGTAATTGTTAATTTTGTTGCGAAGTGAGGTGTTTCTTTTGGAATACTATGAGCATTTAGTGATTTTAGAGAGGAGGTCACCTCCATTTGTGAAGTTTTGGCGACTTTGATCAATGTAATAAGAGTCATTATTACATTGTAAATTTTGTATGACTTTATACTTCAAATAAAGGTAAACTTGGAATTCTGCATCTATTACAGAGTATTTTCTGATAAAGGCTTTTACTTGATGTATTTTCCTTTGAAAGATTGCAATCTCTTATGTATATTCATGAAACTGTTCAGAATTTTACATATGTAGGTTTAATTGTGTCGAATTGTTTAGATTTACTATATTCTTCATTACGTGGATAGCAGAACATTTAGATCCTATATAAAGATGATGTTTCTAACTAGATCTTTTCTAACTTTTCCCAAAGATCTTTAAATAATTAGCTGAAATGCAGTTATCTAGAGGAAGTTGTTGAAAATCCTATTAAATATATGGAAATACTAAAGATTTTTGATGATTTTCATAAAGTTTGAAAAATCAAGTCTGTTTCTGTAAAGTTCATGTAAAGTTTGACTTGAAAGTAATAAATAGTTGCAAAGGGTCATTGATTTGAAACATATTTTGAGATATTTACATATAATGAGTGACAATTGCTAGTAACAAATCCTTAGATTGAGTAAGGCCCCTTGAATATAACAGCTTCACAATGAACTACTGATCTATCCCACGCGGTCAAGAACTAACCATCCAAAAACTTGAGATTGAGAATTATTCGTTAATTCTGCATATCTTTCAAGATAGCTAAGGTTCTTTTGTGAATTTTAACTATGTTGTGAGTTTGTAAAAAACTCTCATCAATAGTAATTTGGCACTAGAAGGAGGGCTTGATTGGAATTAAGGTAAGATTTGTGTAAAGTTGGCTCATAATAGTGGTCGAGTGACTAGGTCTAGGTCTAATTCAGGTGATATTTTCGTGCAACTGCCTAACAGAAGGTAGAATAAGAGTCCTTTAATTTGGAATCCCAGAATTCACATGTAAGAAGTTCATCTAGAACTCCTCCTGGGTCACCTTTTAATATACATAATATAGTGAGTCCTGATGGTTCTTCATTTAGATCATTAAATCTCAGTCTAGGACCCCCCAGAGGTCCAAGTCCTCCTAGAAGTCCTAGCCTGCCTAGAAATCCAAGTCCTCCAAGAAGTCCTATTCCACCCTGAGGTCTAGCCATGGCATATTTTAATGTCAATTCTCCCATATCATTCACTGCTTATCATGAAATGCCTAAAAATCCTGAGAAGATTTGTCATAAGTATCAATTACATCAGGATCCAGAGGATCATATCAGAATCTTTAAGGAGGCTTACTTCTGAGCAAGATTGGAGCATCAAGATGTAGTATGTAGGTTGTTCCCATACACCTTTAATGAACAAGCTTCTAATTGGTATTTTAACTTACCAATTGCTTATATCACTACCTAGGAACTCATGGAAGAGGCATTCTTGTCTAGGTTTAGAGGACTAGTTGAACCTTCTACTTTGTATCACAAATTAGCAGCAATTAAAAGAGGTGAGGGAGAGCTTATAGACAACTTCAATGATATGTTCCAGAAAGCTTTCTCTAAGTTAGTTGCTCCTTATACTATAACTCTTGAGGCAATATTGGCAATGTATTACACTGCTTTAGATCCTTTGACTGCAATGTTTGTTAAGACACAAGCAAATGTGGATAGTTTGTTAAAAGATTCCAAAGTAGTTGCAATGAATCAGGAGATGAGGCAAACAACATATAATCCTTTTCTGAATGTAGGAAATCCTAGAATTCCAAACCAAACATAGCCATGAAATGGTGTTCCAATGCATCATACTCCATTATTGAACCCAATTCCTACTTATACACCAGTGTATAACCCAGCCCTCATCCAAGATATAGTTCCTTATATTGGTAACAGTACCAGTAGCAATCAAACTAATGGTCAGTCTTTCTTTCAGCCTCCTCAAGATACATTTATAGCCAAAACACAAGATGATAAGGAGGAAATAAAGGAAATTACTACACATCTAAGGAGACTAACCACTGAGATGACTCAATTAAGAAATGAAAACTTCTATGGTAGAAATACTCAGGGGCAGAATCAAAATCAGAACCAGAATTATAGCCAAGGTCAAGGTCCAAATCAAATTTAGAATCAAGGATAGAATCATAATTAGGGGCAAGGGATGCAAAATAAAGGATACAATGGAGATAATAAAGCCTAGGGTAATAACAATAGAAATCAGAATCAACCTAAACCATCTAGGACATGGAATACGAGACCAAATAATGGTACTCTAGCTTCTCCATTTGAGAGTCTAGACATTCAAGAGTTGAAACAACCAGCTAGAATTCAAATGGCTAATATAACATTAAAAAATTGGTGCAGTATTCACAACACGAATGCACATGCTGAGTTGGATTGTCCTCAATTTCATCTTGCTGCTAGTATCTTTAATGTGGAAATACAAGCTCCTACATCTGAATTCTTAATTCCTAAAGGGAATGAAATAGTAGCTTTGGGATTTGACTCTGCCATGGTCTTGGAAAGTTTTACCTTCACAACTAGGGAAGAAGAAAACCGAATAGCAGAGAATGAGCCCTATTATTGTGAGAACTTGTATCCAAAGTTAGCCTTAGTACTAGAGGCCTTTCAATTTCACTTTGAGACTAAAAATGAGGTATTATGTGAACTAGAGGAGGTGCAGACTTTTCAACAATCTAACAAGAATCACACTTATAATTTGAGAAGCAACAGTAAGCCTGGAGGTCCCTTCACTACCTCCACTCCTCCAAATAACTTCAATACCCTGCCAGACTAGGATGCTAGTAATAACCCAATGATCTTAAAATCTAATCATCATTAGACTAGTGGGACAGTAGCACCAAAAGCTCAGGTAGAGAAAATCGAGTCTAATGAAATATCAAAACTAATGAACTACTTGTCTGAGAAAATAAGAAAGATCAAGGTTAACATCACTTTAAATGAGTTCTTGAAAAGTCTAGGGGTATGAAATGCCTTTATAAGGTCCTTAGATGAGTCAGCACCAAGGGAGAACTCGGTTGACATAGATGTTCATAGCAGAGATGGACAATCCAAAGATAAAAGTAAGAAAACTGAACAACCTTCAAACACTAATGTTGTCATGTATGCAAAAAAGAAGGAAGCTCCTCCTTTTCTATTAACTATAAGAATGTTTGTAAAAAATATACATGATTGTATGGTGGATTCAAGAGCCTCAGCTAACATAATGTTGCTAGGAATATGCAAAACTTTAGGGCTTACTCCCACCAAATCTGCCAAGGTTGTTACTCAATTGGACAAAATAGAAGTTAATGTGATAGATGAGCTAATGCATATCCAAATGCAGTTAGCATCCGATCCCAGTGTAAGTCAATTTATTGATATCCAAGTCATAGATATACCAGTCAGTTACGGTATGCTACTAAGTAGAGACTGGTCTAAAATATTGAATGGATACATGGCCACTGATTTTTCACACATGTGGTTACCGTGGAGAGGTGTCCCAAATCAGATTAGAATAGAGGTTGAACCTAGGATGAAGCACATGATTATAGAATATAATAGAATGAATGAGATATTGTATGCATCTGTTGAACCAGGTGTCTATAGAGCGTCAAATAGAGGGGTACAAATAGAAGAAATCTTGATGTTAGACTTTAAGGCAAAGCCTGTTAATAAGGAAACAATTGTATTCATTGAATCTGATTGTAACTCTTCTGAAGAAGAAAACAATGTTGTAAGTAGTTTTGGTCAAACCATAAGACAATTGATGGAAAGGTGCATTCAATAAAAATCTCCAATTCAATGTAAGTTGTACAAAGGTGTGTGTAGAGTTCATAATAATCCTCATCCTGAAGAAAACTATGGAATGTCCAGGGATATCATAGAATATCAGTATGGAAAATATATAAAAAGGATAGGATAGCAAAAAGTAAAGTTTATCCCTGATAAACTTGAATTGTGTTTTCATGAAAATGTAGATGAGTTAGTACAGGATTCAAAAGAAGAAGTAGGAGTAAAGAATGTCAATTACTCTAGCTTACAAACTAAAAATGTAGGTGCACCTATAATTCTGAATGAGACACATGGAAATAGGTATGTTGTTGCAAGACAGGCAACAAATAAAGTAATTCCTGCTAAGGTAAAAGATCAAGGTCAAAAGAATAAGAGTGGCATCTAGACACTAAAGTGTGATGGATCTAAATCCAAGCAAGGAGCAGGAGTAGGGGTTGAACTCATTGATCCAAGTGGTAAATCATTTTTGGTAGCATATAGGCTCCAATTTCCTTGCACTAACAATGTAGCAAAGTTTGAGGCTATGATTTATGGACTCGTTATAGCTATTAAAAAAAAGGTAAAAGTGATCAAAGTATTTTCTGATTTTGAGTTAGTGGTTAAACAAGTCAGGAAATTGTATGCATGTAATAATAGAAAAATGATTAGTTATAGGCATAGGATATGGGACTTAAATAAATCTTTTGATGCCTTTAACATTGAGCATATTCCTAGAGATTGGAATCAAAGACCAAATGCATTAGTAGTTGCTGCTAGCACCTTAGAGCCTTTAACATTGTCAGGTTTAAAAAGATTTGCTGTTGAATTGGTGAATGTACCAAGTATACCTGATAATGTTGCTCATTTCCAAGTATTTGAAGGAGACCAACAAATTGTAGACTTTCTCACTTGTAATGAGGTATTTGAAACTCAAATTATTGACGAACAAGAAAGACTTGATGTATCTTGAGATGAGGAAGACATAATAAAATTGAAAAGTAATTTCTTACCCAAGGGGGTAATAGAACTGGAGAAGATCTTTGATTTTGATGGGGTAGTTAGATAGAAAGATTTGCCTAAAACTGAAGGGGGTAAATGTGATCCTTTAAACTTAGGAACAAAACAAAGTCCATAGAATGTGTTGATTTGAAAGGCATGTTCTAAAGAATTAAGAAAAGAGATTGTAGAGATTTTAAAGGACTATAAACATGTGATAGCTTGGACCTATGAGGATTTGAAGACTTATGATACCTCTAATATAATGCATGTCATACCACTGAAACCAGATGTGAAACCTTTCAGATAAAAACAAAGGCTAGTGAATGCTATTTTAGAGCCTCTTATCTTTGAGGAAGTCAAAAAGTTGTCTGCCAAAATAATTTTCCCAGTAAGACATTCAACCTGGGTAGCAAACTTAGTGCCCATAAGGAAGAAAAGTGGAGACATCAGATTGTGTGTAGACTTTAGAAACCTGAATAAGGCTTCTGAAAAGGATAACTACACGTTGCCTCCAATAGATGAAGTACTACAGGCAGTCAATAGAGCTAAGATGATGCCCTTTTTGGATGGATTCTCAGGGTATAACCAGGTTTTAGTTTACAAGGAAGATAGATTGAAAACTACATTTATTGCAAATGGGGTAACTATGCATATAGGAGAATGCCTTTTGGTTTGATTAATGCAGGTGCCACTTTTTAGAGAGCCATGGACTTTGCATTTCATGGACTGTTAGGTAAGTGTATTGTCATTTACATGGATGATTTAACTATATTTTCTAAAGATACATCCACTCATGTAAAATATTTGAGGAGAGTGCTCAAAAGGTGTGAAAGGTATATAATCTCTCTTAACCCAAAGAAATGTTCATTTGGTGTAATGGAAGGAAAGTTGTTAAGACATTATTTTTGAGAATGGGATATCCATTGACCCAGACAGAGTAGAAGGAATTAAAAAGTTGCAATTGCCTAACAGTAAAAAGGAATTGAAATCTTTCTTTGGTAAAATTAACTTCGTAAGAAAATTTATTACAGGATTTGCAGAAATTGTGCAGCCATTAAATGCAATGCTAAAGAGGGATGCAAAGATAGAGTGGACGCCAGTAGTTAAGGATGCATTCGAAGACATTAAAGAAGCCATTTCTGATGCTCCTGTGTTAGATAGTCCAAATTACACTAAACCATTTTACATTTACTCATTCACCTCTGCACATTCAGTTACAGCTGCTTTGACACAAAAGGGAGAAGAAAATGAAGAGAAGCCCATCGCTTTCATGAGTGCTCCATTGAAGGATGCACAGTTGAAGTACTTAGACATAGAAAGGTAGGATTTTGCATTAGTAAGGGCAGTGAAAAAGTTTAGGCACTACATCTTGAGAAGCCAAGTAAAAGCTATAATACCTGATGCATCGGTGAAAATGTTGTTGATGCAAAATGAGCCTAGGGAGAAAAGAGCTAAGTGGATCAGAATATTGCAAGAGTTTGACATGGAGATTATTCCTATGAAATTAGTCAGAGGTTAGGCATTAGTACTGACAATAGCTAATATAGATCCAAATTTGGTGAAACAACAGTATGTATTAAACACTAATGATGCATCAGGTTGGTATGATGACTTAAATACATTCTTGATATCTAGAAAATATCCAAATAAGATGAAGTCTTCTCAGAGGAGAGCATTGAAGATAAAAGCACAAAGATATATGGTATAAGGAGGTTTATTGTTCAAGAAGAATCATGAAGGTATATACTTGAGGTACTTGAATAGAGATGAAGCAGACAAAGTGTTGCTGGAACTACATGATAAATATGGAACAACTCATAAAATTCTAAGAGAAGGCTATTATTGGCCAACAATGATTAAGGATATAGAAAATCATATTCAAAGTTGTCACACATGTCAAATTACAACAGACAAAGGCAGAAATTAGGCTAATCCACTACAGCCAGTTATTGAGTCTAGGCCATTTGCACAATGGGGACTGGATTTCATTGGGGTCATCAATCCTCCATCATCTGCTGGGAACAAGTTTATACTGATGGTGACAGATTATTGTACAAGGTGGATAGAGGCAACATGCTGTAAGTTTACTACTGAAGTGGTTATCAAATTTCTTGAGGAGAACATCATTACAAGGTTTGAAGCTCCCTATTCTCTGGCAGGTGACAATGGTCTTGCATTTTCTTCTTTAAAATTTTCCAAATGGAAATTTGAATATGGGATAGTTCTTAAGTTTTCTTCAAACTATTATCCTCAAGGTAAAAGTTTCTGAGTCTACTAGAAAAATCCTGTTAGACATCATCAAAAAGTTAATTTTTAAAAATCCAAAAGAGTGGAATACACTGCTGAAATATGCATTGTGGGTAGATAGGACAAAGGTTAAGGCAGCCTTAGGCAATGCACCATATCACTTAGTTTATGGGACTAATCCCATACTTCCAATAAACTTAAGAATACCTACTTAGAAATTTTCTAATGAGTATTTAGGCTTTGATGATCATAGAGAAGCTAGGTTGGTCCAGATGTTACAATTGGATGAGAAAAGGGACCAAGCTATAGATAAATTTACAAAGCATCAGGCTATAGTTAAAAGATGGTTTGATAAGAGAGAAAGAGTTAAAACATTCAAAATATCAGATCTAGTATTATGTTGGGATAAAGCCAATGAGAAGAAAGGAAACCATGGAAAGTTTGATAAATTGTGGTGAGGACCACTACAGGTTTTAGAAATAATAGGGGACAATACTTTTAGGCTCAAAACCTTAACTGGAGAAGATGTGCCATTACCTATTAATGGTCAACATCTTAAGCATTATTTTCAAGCTTAGAAGGTAGGTCAGCCTTATTGTGTATCATAATGTAAATATTGTACATGGTATGTGGTTCCTTGGGTTTTGTTGGTTGTTTTGTTTTTATTGGTTGTTTTTTTTCTTTGGTTGTTTTTTTGTGTGCTTTGTTGGTGGTTTTATAGTTTTCTTTGTTTTTTTTGTTTGGTTTGTTTGTTGTGTTTCCTTGGTAGGGATATTTGTTTTGATTTAGGGTATGAAGGAGCAGATTAACAACCACTAAAAATAGTAGAGAATTTAAAGAATTCAAGTTAATCATTTGAAACTAATGCATTACGTATTAGGAAGTTCATGAATGTAATATGTTGTTTATCTTGTGAATGATTTTATTCAATAGCTGTGAATTAAAGTATTCAAGGAAAGTTTCTCACAATGACACACCTAAAATCCTTGGGTTTCTTGAACATACAAGTGTAGGTGTTAAGTGAAAAATTAGAAGTCACCCTTGCTACCATTGCAATTCTTAGCTTAAATTTAGCAAGTGACCACACCTTGCATCATAAACTTACAATGATAATATCTCATGAATCTATATGTCATACAGAATTGAATATAAAAAAGAAAGAAAGATGGATCATACTGAAAATCTAGTTTAAGTCGTCTAAGTAACTCTACTGGGGCTATGGATGCCTGCTGGTAGTGGGGCTCTACTTAGGAGAATTGCAATGATAACCTTGTCAGGGCTATGAACGCCTGCTAGCAGCAAGGCTCTATCCGGTTGGCTATAAGGGATGAAATCAACTATGTAGTTTAACACCAGTCAGTAGTGTTTTCAACTCATTTTCAAGATGAGGATTATTAATCACATGCACACACTTTAACTCTATTGAAAGATTCATACACCCTATTGAATACGTTCAGTCTAGGTTGAATAATAATTTGCATATGAAGAACTTGGAAGTTATGAATTTATTTCATTTTGTTTTCTTTAATGGTTTGAATTTAGTTGTTTTATTTGGTTTATATTTGTTGTGATGCTCACAACATGCCCCATTTTACCCTTTAGCAAAATGAGGACCCCTGTTGTGGCTGTTGCTTTTGGCTTTTGTGTGTGGTCTTGCTTGGTGGTAGAAGGAAAAAGGGGTAGGTGTTACAAAAGTGTTGAAATTTAAAATGCCTTGTGTCAAGAAGATAAACTAAAGGTATTAGTGAATTCTTTGTGAAAAATGATTAAGGGTTGCTTTTTGAACCAACATGAAATTCATAATATTTTGTGAGATATGAGGGTTTTGGTAGAATGTATTGTTTTGGAGTTTGTATGTCATATACAAGTTTGCTTGTATATGGGGTCTTTGTATGTGTTGCATTATGTGTTATCAGGTTTTTGTATCTTGTTGATTGCATGCATATGTCTAATGATCAAACCCTTTGTATACAAACCGGACCTGATTAATGTTCATAAGTCGAGTGAGGTAAGTGACAAGTCCGCGCTTGCATATGAGCATGTATGTATGTTCAATACAAATGTATATTTAATATACAAAGTGGCTAACATACATACATGAATCCGAAAGAAGTATACAATGCAATTTATAAAAGCTGAGGGCCCACTTTAGGTTGTATTGTATTTTGTATGTATCAACTTTGCATCTTAAATATACATACAAATATGGATTTCAAATGATGATTAAAAGGAGTTTAATAGTGGTGGGACCCATGGGTCATTATCATAAAGGGGCTATGATAGGCGAAAAGAGGCTTAAGTATTAATACATACAAAAGGGCCAGACCCGAAGATCAAATAAATAATGATGCATAATAAAAGAGGTTCCGCATTTTGTATGTGTGTAATATACAAGATGATATACAAAATCAAGGAATACAAGATACAAACCCAGAAGTAACAAAAGGATTAAAAATAGTCAAATATTTGTTAAGTCTGCATCTTGTATATTAAAGTGTATGTTGCATATACAAAGAAAGATACAAAGAAAGAAGTACAAACAAGGTAAAGGTAAAACTCGATGACGATTTTAAAGGGGGTTTCCTTTGTATGTATGAGGGATCGTATGTATGCAAACTTGATATACAAAAAAGTTAAAAGTGCATTATCATAATGGATAAGGAAATTAAAGTAGAATGAATATATCTTTTGGTTCCGCACTTGTATGTTAGATTGTATCTATTATATACATTACAAAATGTAAAGGTGAAATACAAAGTTGGCTATGAAGTAAAGTGTAACATTGTTTATATACCATTGCATGTTTAAGTTTATCTATTAAAAGTAATATACAAAAAGGGATATACAAAAGTTGAAATGCAAAGGATAGGGAATTAACAAATACAATGTTTAAAATACATAGTTGAAATGAAGAGTTGAGCTCGAGCGATGCATTAAATACAACATTTAATGTAGAACTAACAATGAAAAATGTGGAATTTAAACATGTTAGGGTTAAACAAAATTTGTTTTACTTGCATAATTGCATCTTGAAAGCTAAAATTGTAGAGGAATGGGATTATTACACAGATTGAACAAAGATTCAATAGTTGAACAGAATTTCAGAATGGTAATGACGTAGCTGAAATGGTAAATCTGGTCAATACCTATAGAGTTAAGCTGGTCACAAAAATAGGTATGTACACTAAAATGCCGTTACAATGAGGTTAATGAAATGTAAATTGGTTATGAGTAATTTTGTTTGAAAATGCAAATGAATGGTAAATTACTGTAGCTAATTAGGGAGATTAACCGACTATGTTAGATAGCATGAAATCTAGGATAGGGAAAAGACAAAAGGGTTAGGGTAAAAGTGAAAATCTAGAAAATTCATGGTAAAACCTTAGGAAGAGGAAGTAAAACAAGAGTTTAAATATGCGAGTTTTCATATAGGATGGCTCTGAAGAAAAAGAAGGTGGATACAATAGACGAAGAAAAAGTAAAGGTAAAAAAGGAAGGAAAGCCAAGAAAAGAAACCGAAAAGGAGGAACTACCAGTGCGGTGTTATCCATCTCTGATCAGCACATGTAATTGCGACAGATACAAATGTAGGCTACTATGATGTAGAGGATGTCTTAAAGAAAATCACATCATCAGATGCTAGTCCTAATATGAGGTGCATATGGGAGAAAGGGTTATACAAGGCTGCGGGGTTCCCGTTAGCAATGGAAGCTAAGGATCTAGTTTTATAATGTATAAGTAGATACTGTTGAGGGAAAATTGGAATATAAATGAATGATCAATATATCAATATCAATAATAATCAAAACTCAACAAAAAGGGAAATAATCAAGATCAAACAAACAAAGATAAAACCTTTGCAAACCTCAATATTTCATAGCTTCCATTGGTTGCCTATCTCAATCAATCTTGCATTTATGAATAAGGCCCTCAGAGAGTACACTTCCTTTCTATTCCGAGGTTGTGAATGGAGAATGGCCATGATAGTGCTTTGTAATGAAGATGAGCTTCACAACAATGGTAATGATATGGTAACAAGTTGATCACAAGCAAATGGATGGATTTGGGTGCCAAAGGCACACTGTAATTCTTGTAGAGTAACGATACTAAAAGCTTCGATGAATGAAATGGAAGAACAGGGTTCAATTTATAGAGTTAGGAGAGAGAAGATCAACAGTTGAGAATGGTTGAGGAACGTGTGCAAATAAGAAGAAGACATGTGTCTTGCTGTATTTTGCATGAGAGGAATTAATAAAATAGAAGAATGAGTTAACTAAAGAGATTAAATCAATTAAAAGAATAGATCAATCAGTTAAGAGAATAGAACTGGAGAATAGAAATTGCATGAGGATGAGAATAGATTTTAGCTCAATTAAATATTTTGAATATTCAATTGCATGTGCACAAGGATTGAATTATATTTAGAGATAACTCAATTTAGAAGAAATGAACAACTTAAATAAATATTTGATTTATTTAAATTTAGAGAAGATATTATTGGAAGAAACAATTAAATAATTGATATTATTTAATTTAGAATGAATTTGGAAGAACTAATTAAATAATTGGTATTATTTAATTTGTTGGAGGAATTAGAAGAATTTTAAGAATTTTAATTAAATAAATTGATTTATTTAATTGTTGGGAGAATATGAATCAAATAAATAAATTTGTTTATTTATTTATTGATAGAGGAATTTGAATTAAATAAATATTAAGAATTTTTATTTGGATAGAGTTGTGTCATTTTTAGGTGTATAAATTTTGCCCCTCTTTGATGTGATGTTTGAGATGATGAGATTTGTGTCGAGTAACATCATTTCAAAGAAGCTAAGGTATAGATAGAAGAAAAAGACAGCAATGGAAAGATAGAATGAGGATGCCCCCTCGGGAGATTGGATGGGGAGAGAGATTCAAGGGTGCGAGACGGACAATCTCATGATGAAGGGTGGAAGAATAGGTTGGGGTGAAGAAAATGGTTGAAGAAAGAGCTGAATGATACCTGATACAAGATAAAATGATAACACACACAAGCAATCAAGAAAGTATGCACAAATGATACAAGAACAAACAAGGTATTGCCCCTGTCTAGCTGTAAACCAATGATATACTGATAACAATATACAACAGTGTTGTCATGGAGGGGAACGATGTATCCCTAGACCAACATGACAGGCGTGTTGTCATGGTGAGGAACGATGAATCCCTAGAGCAACATGAAGGATAGTGTCTAGTTTTAGGAAATGAAACATGTCAAGTAAGACACATGTGTTGGTCTAATTTCAATAAATGCAACATCCTGTATAAGACAATTGATTGATTATAACTGATCGAGTTGGTTTATGACCGGACAAGGATCAAGACCACTATTTGCGATTGGATCATTCGACAAGATTGACTTGACTCGATTGGTATGGATTAAGGACAGACTTGCATTTCGATCATTGCTCGAATTGACAGTTAGAACTATTGAGGAGAGATACAATGAGAGATAAAAAGTTGATCAATAGAGGAAATGTGAATGAAGTAATCACAATATTTTATTTGTAAACATTGATACTCTGCATAGAATTTGTATTGCATGGGATATGGATGCTTTGCAGATGCGAATGAATGTGAGTGGATGCGAATGGATGAGAGTGGATGTGAATGGTTTTGCCATCTTGATAGTGCAAGTATTTTGAAGTGCTTATTTCATCATTGGGCTTTTAAAATGTTGTAACCTAATACAAGCATCTAGGTATAATTAAACTAAGATGACCTGAGTATTGCTTACATGGATTTTGATTTAGCAAGTTAATACAAGCATCGAGGTATAATTGAACTGAGATGACCTGAGTATTTCTTGCATATCAACAGACAAGGATTGACCCCTTTCATGTTAGACCTCTAATGTCCTAGATGATATTTTGCCGATCATGTCATTAGACAAGGCTTCACATTATAAAGATTGATCCACAAACAAAAAACAAGGAAAACAATCATGCCCCCATCATATCATCTCTAGCTTTTGGCATCCTCAAGTAGCATAGAAAGACATGATAACAAAAAATAAAGATGCTCTAACGTAACCTGATCACAACCATAAAACATTCTTACATTTAGATGTGTTTTTCTTGCCATAATTTAGATAGAATCATTTAGAGTGCTTTAGGTACTTGCTTTCTTTGCTTTTGATAGGTTGATGTCTTGTGTCAAGATTTATGCTGGAAAGTGGGCTTTTTTCTTGCACTTGCTTGCCTTGTGAAAGGTTCCACAATCCTTATTGGTGAGATGGACCCTAAGGGACTAACCTAGTTCCTCAAGGGCTCATTGCTAAATGGCCTTGCCTACGTGACGACTTAGAGGCAACGTAGTTCGGAGTGGAGCCTAACAGACCTAAGGCCTAGGCGATAGAAAGTGGCATAGACTCAGATAGATAGAAGGACTAGATATGGGATGGATGAGAAAGTGGAGCCTCAGGGGTGCATTAAAAATGGCCTTGCCTATGTGACGACGTAGAGGCAACATAGTTTGGGGTTGACCCTATGATACTGACGATAGACGCTATGCCAGGCTGACACTATGGATAGGATACTAGATAATACATTATGGATAGCCCAAATGCTAGATACTGCTGACAAGGAAACACCATGGATAGGTAGACAGATGGGTGACATTAGATACGAGTGGTTAGGTAGAAGGAAACAAGGATATGATCTCCAAGGACTATGTCATGTAAAAATAACATGCCCCATTATAGGTAGAATATTTAGGATTTTTCATGACAATGCTTATGACAACAGAGGATGAGAGGATAATGAAGGATTTGCATGGTTTGGAGGGATAAGGTATGTCAAGAGACATCTAAAACATTTGTCAACATTTTGCCCCCAATCTTTATCAAGATCAAAATATTAGAGGAATGGTAGATTAGGATGGGTGGATTCAACAGTATAGGTACGTAATGGGTAGAAGGATAGGAAATGGAATAAGGAAGGAAACTGATAGGAGAAGAGTGATAGGTTGATGAGACAAGGTGCCCCGAAGTGTAGGTGAGGTAGAAGATCAACTTACACATGACGCTTGTTTGCTAGGTTTTCATCATGGTACTTATCCAAGGCACATGTTTGCCAGATTTTCACCATTGGACGAAGGGATTTTTTTTTTTACTCTTTTTGACTCGATAAGAAAGTACAAATCCTAGTTTGGAAAAGGCAATATTTGTTGGATCCCCTAGCTGTGCATATTCAAAGTGGATAGCTTCAAGATCTTGGTAGCACTGGCTCCTCTCCACGACACACACTTCTCACACATACCAAGATCTGAGTTTCCCAAGGCTTGTACCCCCGCTGAACCTTAGGATTGTCTCTACTACCTCTACTAAGAACCACATGAATCGGGGCGGCTTCAAAGGTCCCACCTTTTGCACCAACAAATAGAAGGATTTTGGACTACTAAAACAAGGATGACTAGTAAGTGGAACCATTCAAGTGGTTATACATGCGGTAGCACTACTCTCCATTATGGATTCTCCTAGCTTGCAAGGGTTGCACCTTGGAGGGTTTTGTAGGAGGTTGGTTTTTGGTATAATACAACTTCACTCATTGTTTGAAGCTTTCACTCCAAACACAATTTATTTATAGTGGCTTGCAAGAGCTTGGCTTTAGCTTGTTACCACTTAAGGTCATTCCCCAAGGACGGAAGGATATCCAAGGGTAGGCCTCTCTAAAGGTTCAACACATGCGAAAATGATATGTCTGGCATTTTGGTCACCCAAGATAGGGGAGAGCATAGGCCTAGTATCATTCCCAAAAATATGAAAGACAATGGCTCTTTTCCCCTAATTAAAATGAAAAAGACTATATGAGCTAGCTACTTGGGCACACACACACAAGTTGTTAACTTTGAAAGTAAGATAGCAGTGGTTCAATTTTATCCTCCTAGCATTAGGACTAGATTCAAATGCAACAAGATTCAAGTTACTCCTTTCCTAGTTAGATCTAGATGTGATTTTGCATGAACATTCGATTACTATCCTTAAGGAAAAAGATGATGTGTTAACAATGCAACTAGAATGACTAAACCAACCCTTAATCCTACAAGTAGATGAGAGAATATTCTTACAAAAAGGTGTCAGCATTAGCAAAAACCACAAGAAATACCTTAAAAACCACTGTTTAGAATAGATGTGCAGCTTCAGAGCCTGAATGCGCAGAAATAGAACTCAAAAATGCAAAAATTTTAAAAGGGTAGGAACAGAGGTTAGTTGCGCCGAAATAGAGATTATATGCACTAGAATATCATATGCATTGTAATAGAGTATGTATGCACATCTTCAGAGGTCAGATGCGTCGAAAGATTATATGTGCTGGAACAGAGTTCAAATGTGTGATAGAATTGCTCAGATGTGCTAAATTCCCTTGTGTACGGAACCTTGGCACAAAAAAATTAGTTTTTGGATTAAATTAGGGCAGGGTCCCACAGTGAGTGCCAAAACATTTTAGGGAAAATTGGAGTATAAATGAATAATCAATATATCAATATCAATAATACCCAAAACTCAACGAAAAGGGAAATAATCAAAGATCAAACAAAGATGAAAACCTTTGTAAACCTCAATACTTCATAGCTTCTGTTGGTTGCCTATCTCAATCGATCTTGCATGTATGAATAAGGCCCTTAGAGAGTACACTTCCTTGCTATTCCAAGATTGTCAATGGAGAATGGCCATGATAGTGCTTTTTAATGAAGATGAGCTTCACAACAATGGTAGCGTTATGGTAACAAGTTGATCGCAAGCAAATGGAATGATGTGGGTGCCAAAGGCGCACTGTAATTCCTACAGAGTAATGATACTAAAATCTTGGATGAATAAAATGGAAGAACATGATTCAATTTATAGACTTGGGAGAGAGAAGATCAATGGTATAGAAAGAATGAGAAGATCAACGGTTGAGAACAGTTGAGAAAAGTGCACGAATAAGAAGAAGACATGTGTCTTGCTGTATTTTGCATGAGAGGAATTAATAAAATAGAAGAATGAGTTAACTGAAGAGATTAAATCAATTAAAAGAATAGATCAATCAGTTAAGAGAATAGAACTAGAGAATAGAAATTGCATGAGGATGAGAAGATATTTTAGCTCAATTAAATATTTGGAATATTCAATTGCATGTGCACAAGGATTGAATTATATTTAGAGATAACTCAATTTAGAAGAAATGGACAACTTAAATAAATATTTGATTTATTTAAATTTAGAGAAGATATTATTGGAAGAAATAATTAAATAATTGATATTATTTAATTTAGAATGAATTTGGAAGAACTAATTAAATAATTGGTATTATTTAATTTGTTGGAGGAGTTAGAAGAATTTTAAGAATTTAATTAAATAAATTGATTTTATTTAATTGTTGGGAGAATATGAATCAAATAAATAAATTTGTTTATTTATTTATTAATAGAGGAATTTGACTTAAATAAATATTAAGAATATTTATTTGGATAGAGTCGTGTCATTTTTAGGCGTATATAGATACGACACAAATACAAGAAGGGTAATGCATGAAGAGCAAGTCATTGCTGATTTATCTACAAAGGGAATAGCTAGGACATTTGGCTTAGAAATCAAAGATAAAATGTTGGATATAGATATAGATCAATATACAAAGGATTTTAATAGCAATGAAAGAGAATGCAAGAGTACAATCTTCTACAACTGGTACACTACATAAAACAAACCTAAGGCTATAGCGAGGGTACCAAAGAACCTCCATAGAATAGATTTCAAAGAAGAAATACATTTGATGATTACAATGCTGAGTAGATTGGTAGGATTGAGAAAGGCAAGAAAGTGTGAACCATGGATGTTCACTATTATCCCATATATGAGAGAAGCAAAAAAGGAAAATGGGAAAATTCATTGGGCCAAGGCTATTAGTACTGCCATATGGAAGTAGGCCATGTTAAGAAAGCAGAAAATGATGCCTTTTTATTTGTCATCTTATGTGTTGTATTCATGTGCAGCTAAGTTTCAACCCTACATAGCTGGGATTAACAGAATGGGAACCCTGGGAGATGGTCCAGATCAAAAAATAGTTTATGATCACTATCCAGATTTATAAGAAGATAATGTATTGAAGAAGTTTGCTCTGGTAAATGATGTATTTTACACATATGTGGTGAGAGTTTTGACTGAAGACAAGGACAGGAGGTTGTCTGAGGAAGCAGCAAGTACTATTGGTCCACACAGCTCATGGTACATACAATTTCCTAACTTCACATATATCAGAACTAAAGGTTTTGATGGGATTCCATTCATGTTGCCTCATTATCCTTCAGATAAACTAATTGTATTGGAGTTTTCTAGGTAGAATCTGAATACATTCTGGATATACAAAAGGAAGTGGGGTAGAGGAAATATCAAACTCCCCTGGGCTATTGGAAGGTATTCTTTGTACAGTGAGGAGGTAGCTAGTTATGTAGAACAAGAGATGAGATACTATGGTTTTGAAGAGTTTGAGTTGGCTGGACAATTTGATCCTTTTCATAGGATTCAAATACATAATGATTCTAAATGCAAACATCAAGTACATATTGAGGACTATTGGTCTGATTGTGAGAATGAGAGGGAAGTAAGAAAGAGAGCTCATTAGAGGTTGACTGTGGTGAAGATGAAGACAATGGGGGAATTTAATGTACCCTTATAAATTGAAGATGACAAGAAGGCTCTGCACCACAGTTATGAAAGCACCAGACTGATTCCTATTAATGAACCAGATTGGTCACAACCATGGGAAACATCTTTAGATGTTGTGTCAAAGCTAGTTTTGATATTCTCTAAAACATGGTTAAAGGATGGGATAGAGGAACTCAAATCTAAGGGTGTTGAACCTACCTTATAGAAAAAAGGCAAGAAAAGAGGAAGAGAGAAACATGATAAATTACAATGTTTTTATGAAAGATTGTAGAAGCTAAAATCATTGAGAAGGATTACAATGTAACTTTAATGGATCCTTATGCCTTAGGTATCACAGTAGCAGTAGCCTCAGGAACATTTGTAGAGGTAGGATTATCAAGTCATGGCATCAGTACAAAATAGACCCAAACAGTTGGGATGTCAGCAGGACAAAAAGTCATGAAGGCTATAGTGATTGAATCTTCCACAGGAAAGGCACCATTACAGGCTGAAGTTATAAGTACTTTACAAGTAAAAACTAAGCAAAAGGACATACCTACTAAATCTACACTAGAAGAAAGGAGACAAGAATATATGAAGGTTAAACAAGAGTTAACCGAGGAGAAGCTGCAAGAGTCAAAAGCTTGGGAAATCAAGGGAGTAAGTGAAATGGTGAATATGGAAAGTGATAGCAGTGATGAAGAAAATATGGAGGTGGAAACCAATACCAAGGTGGAACTTGGAAAAAAAGGAAGAAGTAGATAAGGGTTCTGATGTAATGCAGGAACACAATACGCAAGTATATATGAGGAAGGCACAAACCTTGGGATCAAAAGAAGAAAATGTACAGAAGGAGATAGAGACAATAGATCCTTTTGGCACATTGGTATTACCAGACATAATAGAGGAGGTGCAAGTTGTTGCACAACAAATAGAAGAATTAGAAATAAAAGAATCAGAAATAGAAGAATTAGAAATAGAAGAATCAGAAATAGAAGAAAAGAAAAAGTTACAGAGGAAACATAGCAATTAGTACAGTTAGAGAAAGTAAGCATAACAGAAGAGGTACCAATTCAAAATAAGGAAATGATAGAGGAAACATTGTTAGTAAATGATTCTGGTATTGATGTTCTAGATATTCTCAATATGTATAATGAACAAAGTGAGCAAGAAGAAAATGTAGAGGGAGAAAAGAACATAGAAAGGGCTACAGAAGGTCTTGACAAAGTTACAAATCAGCTTCCACAGACAGATCAAATAAGCATGACTGAGAATGTGCAAGGACAAATTGAAACAATAATGGAGGTAGTAGGGATATCAAGCGGTCTTGAAGAAAACATAGAAAATATTGTTGTGGATGATGCTGAGCATAAGGAACAAAAGCAAAATGTAGAAGGAGAAAACATGGAACAAAATGATGAAGAAGATTCAGGAGAAGAAGAAGAAGAAAAAGAAGATGAAGAGGAAAAGGCACAACAACAAGACAATATACCACCAGTCTTGGATTAGACACCTCCACAACAGAAATCACAACAACAAGAACATATGGAAGTAGAAAAACCTCAGGAGGTAATAAATGTAGAAAATAAAGTAGAGACAAGTATGAGGGTACCAGATTGGATAGGTGCAAAAGTTTGGAAAGAAAAGGTAGAAATACAATTAGTACCTATTGATATCAAGAGTTTATTGAGAGGTCATCCAAGAAAGGATAAAAGGAAAGCAAGGATTATGTCAGCAATAAAGAGAAATCCTTCAAGATCTAGAACTCTAGAGTTGGCAATACCCCAAAAGGAGAAGGTTAAAGGAGAAATAAGCATGGATGACTATAAATTTCTTAACATGGATCTTGGATATGTGACAAGAGAGAAACACATCGCCGAATGCCAGAATATGAATAATGCCACCATTGAAATGATGAGGAAGGATAAATATAAATATGATTATTTGAAAGGACACATTGTCCAACTACAACAATTTATCCAAGGTATGTTTGATCCTAGTTCTAGTATGCCAGAGTTACCTACAGAACTGACAATCCTGTCTAAAGACCAAATAAATGAGATGGAGAATAAAAAAACTGAGGCAAATATTTTTGAGAAATGGCTCAAAGAGTTTATACAAAAGGGAGAGGATGTAGCAAAACAGGCAATGGTAGGTTGAGATATGGCTCTGACAGGAAAAAACAAATGTAATGTTCTCATACATCAATGTTAGTCTAGATTAGAAAAGTGCAGATTGGAACCAAAATAGCTCAAGGAAATGGATGAGAGAGTGGAAGAGTTAATAAATGAAGGATTCATTACTCCTCGAATGGCTAATCAGTTACCACAGACAAGGTTAGGGTTGAAGTTTGAAGAGGACATTCTCAAAAGTTGTATTGCAAATATTAGAGATTTAGAAGAGGTTGCTGATGATATAGTAAGGGTTCATCTAAAGATAATAGAGAAACTCATTGGGCATGAATGTCAAGAAGTACTAGCATATGGCTTAAAAGTGGCAATGAAAGAATTCAAATCCATTTATTCACCTTGTTTAGAGAACCTTGCATCAAATTCAAATACAACAATGATTGATTCAATTATGGAGATAAGTGTTAAGATCAAGAAATGCTAGAAGAGGGTGAAGGGTTCAAAAAAACAAGAGAAGAGGTTGAAAGAAGGAATTGAGGTGCAGCAATATACATGGGCAAAGAGTCAAGAGGGTGATCACACTTTTATTATGGGTGTGACATGCAATTTTGCAAAGTATCTGAAAGAGTAGGAGCGTATCAAAAGGAGGATATTGTAAACAATGACATATGCATATGCTCAGGGATTCTTTTGTTATCATAACCAACAAGAAGTCAATGAAGAAAGGGGAGTCAATGATGGTATCTTTTATTTTGAAAAGATTCAAATGGCATCTTTGTGCCATGAAAAGATACCATAAATATATTTTGGGAATGGTTGGGAAAGGATTCCCACCATTGATCTATAATGTTTGAATATGGACTATTGGATGAACTTTGTAACTGTAGCAGGAGAGAAGCTTCAAAATCTATATAAGAAGCTCTGCTACATGTATTTTAGTACATAGGGATTTTGAAGTTTTATCTTAAGGTTGTAATTTTTAATTTTGTTACGAAGTGAGGTGTTTCTTTTAGAATACTATGAGCATTTAGTGATTTTAGAGAGGAGGTTGCCTGTGTCTACATCAAGGAGTGCATGGAATATCCTGTCTCCTTTATGTATCTGTCAGAAGCATTTGTGAAGTTTTGGTGATTTTGATCAATGCAACAAGAGTCATTATTACATTGTAAATTTTGTATGACTTTATACTTCAAATAAAGGTAAACTTAAAATTCTGCATCTATTATAGAGTGTTTTCTAATTTAGGCTTTTACTTGATGTATTTTCCTTTGAAATTTTGCAATCTCTTATGTATATTCATGAAACTGTTCAGAATTTTACATATGTAGGTTTAATTGTGTTGAATTGTTCAGATTTACTGTATTCTTCAGTACGTGGATAGCAAAACATTTAGATCCTATCTAAAGATGATGTTTCTAACCATATCTTTTCTGACTTTTCCCAAAGATATTTAAATAATTAGATGAAACATAGTTATCTAGAGGAAGTTGTTGAAAATCCTATTAAATATATGGAAATACTAAAGATTTTTTATGATTTTCATAAAGTTTGAAAAATCAAGTCTATTTCTATAAAGTTTGACTTGAAAGTAATAAATAGTTGCAAAGGATCATTGATTTGAAAGATATTTTGAGATATTTGCATATAATGAGTGACAATTGCCAGTAACAAATCCTTAGATTGAGTAAGGCCCCTTGAATATAACAACTTCACAATGAATTGCTGATCCATCCCACATGGTCAAGAACTGACCATCTAGAAACTTGATATTGAGAAATATTAGTTAATTCTGCATATCTTTCAAGATAGCTAAGGTTCTTCTGTGAATTTTAATTATGATGTGAGTGTGTAAAAAACTCTCGTCAACAGTACTATCATACCTTAGGTCACTATTGAGTTGTAGGGAAACTTGGATTTTATGATTTAATTGTCAATTTCCTTTTCTTATGCTCAATTATACCTTAAAACCCTAATTATGTAAATACAACAACAAACAGATGAATAACAAAAAATATTGCTACAGGAAGATGTAAAAAAACAAATCACTATGTACCTATTTTCAGGGTTTGAAGACAGAAAAGTCAGGGACTAAGGAGCGGGTGCCCAAGTCCAAGGTACCAGTTTCTTTGCAGGATCCTAACCTCCTTCCAACACTGATCTACACTGTAACTTCTGTTTCTAGAAATTCAACTACGGAGGACACAAGGACTAGTGCCCAAGTCTCGAAAAGGCTCCAGTGTCCTACTTCTCTTTAGATCATGAATCCTTGATGTCTGTTGATCCTTCTTGCAATTCCACTTTTTCTGAATGCGACACCTGTAACCTACAATCACAAAACTTTGGGAGGGGTTGTGGTGTTTAGAGGCTTGCCTCAGTCAAGCCCCAAAGAGACATTCAAGTCTTCCAAACACCATTGTCAGATAGAGAGTGCATGCCTTGGGAGGCAGAGGTAAAAGCCAAATGATAAATGCTCAATGATCACAATAGATATCACCTTGTAGTGAAGATCTCATGGGAGGAAGAAGCTCTTCATTCCATGAGGAGATGGACCCTCAAATCTGTAAACACAAACACATAGACAACACAAATCTGTTCTTGCAACACAATGAAAGCCTTGAATCACCTTTAGGATGCCAAAATCACATGAACATAATCTAGTTTACAAATGAATGCCTAAACATGCTTATATATGCAACTACACACATTCCCACCAAGATTTCATAAATTCAAACTTATCGTGTCGGCCTAGGGACTAAATAACTGTCATAAATTGACACTTCAAATTTGGGCCTGACCCAAAATAGGGCAGGACTAGGGCGCGGGTGCCCAAGTCCTCCCCCCTATTTTAGGCAGGGTTAGGTTCAAGGCGTCCCCCTAGGCCCCATTTGTCATGATACCCAGGGTTCATTCCATCAGGATGTTGAATTATGATGTAATATGTCCTAAATGTAGCTAAGAGACCCAAGAGCTAAACCTTTTGAGGGAAAATCCCCCAAGGGAACATTTTCTGACATTACACACATAAATCTATGCAATAATATCACAAGGTGACAATGATACATTTTTCCATGGTATTGGTATAATCAATAAGGTAAAAGATAGTAAGGTGCAAGATAGTGTGTGGTATGGTCTCAGGTGTATTGACAGTCATTGATCAGTGATAGTGTGCAATAATTATTATACAGTGCAATGGTTGAATAGGCAAGTAATCCTAGTGATCAATGGTGTTTGAATCATTATAAGTCATAATGTCTCAATGGATGACTATGTTTGTATTCTTTGTAAGTGTCAAATTCATAGACAGTATACATCCCATCAGTGGCAATGATTATGACCATCAATGACAATGTCAGATAGGGGTAGTTGTTGTGTCAGAAGTAGTATGTTTTGGCATATTGTGTTATGTTGTCCACACCCTTTACCATTGATGTCAAAGGAGGAGTAATGTCATCACTTGCAATTGTAGGTTGTATGCAGATTGGTTGACAATATTGGTTTGCAGGTTGATTGTCTTGATTGTCAAACAAGATATTTTTACATATTGTTGCAAAAAAGTGAAAAAGTGGAATTGTATTTGTATAATGTTTCCATCAATGCCAAAGAGAGAGATTGTTGGTAAGTTGGCATATTGTGTTGTGTGTTGGCATTAATGTCAACATATACAATTGCTAGGTCAAATGCATGGCAGTATTTTTGTTGTGAAAGATCATTCTTATGGAGAAAGCATGTCTAATGTCAAAGGGGGTTTGCAGTTGTATGTAATGTTAAAAGGGTACTCATTTAGGAGATATAGGATCAGTAGTGTTTGTATCAAAGTTTATATGTATAATAGTATATAGCATATAGCAATGTTTGCACACATGTAAGTTTTCAAAAGTTGGTGCAGATATGTTTGGAGATGTCATACTTCACGGTTGCTTGAGTGGTTGTATCACATCTATAATGACATCAGTTGCAAGGATCCAGTGATATCAGGTGCTAGCAATATCAACATTTAGTCTTCATTATATCATAGTGTTATGGCATGCACTTTCATCAGTATATGTTTAGTTAATGATTGATCTATGTGTTACATTGTCAACATCAGCATGACATGTCACTTTGCTTAGAAAAGTGATAGTATTTCTTAGGGGGAGCTTGATAAGAGTATTTGTTGCAAAATCTATCTCATCCTTACTGGAGTTATTGTGAAATGATTTGGTGTCTTTGTTTAGAATCGTTTGGTTCAAGATCAACGCAATCCTTATACAACCTCATGATATCATATGGTCCTCTGGATTAGGGGTTCTTTGCAGAAGCAAAGGAATCATGTCAATCTTATGATTTCACCTAGTTTATTCTCTAACAAAAGTTTCTTTCAGAAGCTATGGATCAAAATCTCAAGTCAGCGTTGATGGGTTCCTATAAAATTTTTCTTGGTTCTAGTGTTTGGCCCAAGTCTTGTGTTGACATATTAGGGTGGTCTCTAGCCTACTGTTTTTACATAATAAAAATACTTTGAGTAATATCCCTTAAACCCTAAACCCTTGTGTTATTTCGTCAAGGATAATGAAAATTACTTTTTTTATATTCTTAGGTTGACTGCATGTCACCCATTGATCAATTCTTCAGTTGCTTCATTATGCCTTAAGATACGTTGTTTACCAACCCCTTGCCATATAGTTTACAGCCTTTGGCCCATGTCAAATATTTTTCAAAGATGTCAAAATACTTATACATATTAACCCTTTAGTGGTCCCGTGGCCCCTTCTTTCCTAGTGGACAAAGGTTGTTCTAAAAGATATATGCCAAGGGTCAGGTCCCACTAACTCTCTTGACATGTGGTACATGTTGATTCATTTCTATCGGTCTGCCAATGTTAAAATATTGATAAAACAATTGCTCACAGAACTGCGGAAGGACACCATCTAGCAAGAACTCTTTTATCAACTACAACAAGAAGAAATGGTGGGTTCTAAATGCTACATGGAGACTTTTTCAATGGCCTCTGTTGTTTCACTGAGCTTCACCAAGAGGTCCCACCAAGCATCTGCGAAAAGGTAGAAAAGTGACATATGGCATCCATGTTGCAAATTAAAGTCCAGGTGGAGAAAGGCATTCTATGTTGAGTACACTTATGTCTTTCTGTCATTCTGTTAGGTTATGAATTAAGTGTGCCCTGCTAGACTACAAAATAGTGGAGGACTGCCACGTAGCAAGAATGGTATAATTTTGACAGCATGTCATTTCTTGTGACTATCAAGGAATAATGAGAAGAAGCCTCTTGATTGGACTAATAAACATCACTTGACATGTCAAGTGAGGTCAAATCTTCAAGATGGATCATGGCCATTCAATCTCTACCAGTGCTGCATGATCCGATGGCTAATATTCAAATCTTGGAGAAGTAAATGATTTTGCATATCTAGTTTGCACAAGATTGAGTGATGGCAGACATGACTAATTTTAGCCCTGAATTAATCGTACTCCTTATATAACTCATGCTCCAATTTTTCTATACTTACCATTTCATACATTTGACATGTTGAAACATTGAAGCTAGTAACTGCTATGACATCCCAAGCATCAATTCAAAGTTGGATGTGTAGAACAATCCGGTAAGTGGCATACTTCTTGTCTCATACACTCTATTGTTCTTGCTGGAGTTTTTTCCTTTCCTTTCTTCTCTTGAAATTTTATTCTAAAGCATGAATCAAGAACCCCTGAACAAGAAAAGGAAGAAAACCCTTGCCTTTGTTTCATCATTTAAAAATGGCTCCCCCCAAGGCCTGGCCTAGAAAGCAAAGATGGACTGATTGATAAGTATCTTGAGTGTAGAGATGTAGAAATCCCTAATTCTGGTTGGTCATTATTTTACCACTATTGGAGAAAAAAAATACCGATTCACCATTGTCAAATGTGTGGATGAGGGATTTAGGAAAGTTGGTAGTCACCAATGTTTTTGAAGATGTTGAATTACTCCTAGCCATGGCTACCCATTATGATGAAGTTACTAAAGTAATTAGGGGTAAGAATGGGGGTATTCTGGTGGAGATTAATAAAGAGACTATTGCCATAGTCTTTGGATTAAACTTGGTTGCTTCTACAGTAATTGATACAGATAGATTCAAGGCTCTATATGCAAAGGACATGAGCAGTTGTAAAACCATATATTTGCCTAGATTTAGGGAAAAGGCACCAAATGGTAGATTAGTAAGATTTCCATAAAATGAGCAAGACCCTTTCAGGTTAGACACTTTTGAAAGTTAATTTTCTAAAACCTACTATGCTCTCTGTCAAGTTTTAGGGGAGGATAAGAATGAAAGAATCCCCATTGACTACACCTAGATGGCTGCTGATATTCAACACCCATCTCAAAGTGTTCAATTTGATTTCACTTCTTATCTAGAAAAACATATACATAAGGGACTGGTAGAAATCAAGAGTAAGAATGAACCGGTCAAATTCGGATGGTTTTCATTGTTGTGTCACATGTTCCTACATCAGGGGAAAATAAAGATAAATTGGAGCCCTAAGTTGATGATTAATCATGTTGACAACATGGGGAATATACTGCTAGTCCAGTTTTGGACTCATATATGGGACAAACATGATCCCAGTTCTAGTTATAGGTTCTTCAGAGACCATTTTGTGGTAACAATATTGAGATAGTTTTAGATAGATGTATCAAGAATCCCAGCCCCATTGTTAAATTTCCTTAGACCTGTAATAAGGACATCTGCTTTAGATATTAAGCATAATTTGGGAGAATTCCTCCTCCATGAGGATGGCATATTTTTAAGAGTTTATGGTACCCCTGTTGGTCCTCATATTTTACCTAAGTATGTTCCATTAAAGGGTTGGTTTCTTGGAGGTCATTTGGCAATTAGCTGAATCAGAAAGGATTCACCTAATAGGATAGAAAAAAGGATCTTTCTTCCTTTACCTAATAGTTTTTTTCTAATTTCAGAATGAACAGAGAAGGATTTGCTAAGTTGAATGACAAATTACTTGCTTTTAAGATGAGGCAAGACCATGTCATATTCTTTGACCCTGAGGGTTACATCAATAACATCAGATGGGGTATCAATAGGTCTTATGTTTCCCATCAAGTGTTTTCCCTAAGGATGTTATCAGGAATTCTATGACTGATTAAGAAGTTAAGGTGAAAAGAACGAAGTGGGCTATGTTCAAGAAATATGATGAAGCAATGAAGAAGAAGAAGCCTTCTTATAAGGGAAAATTCCTAGATGTTGTTGGCCCCATCATCAAAATAAAAAACATTTTATCACATATTGATTAGTTAGTTGACATATAGAATAACAAGTTTGCTAAGCCCACAGAAGAAGAAAGGCCCTCATGCCCTCCCCATGCTAGCAATCAAGTGAGGTATACTTTCAAGAGAAAAGCCAAAAGAGATGAAGTGAAAGAACAAGCTCCACATGCCCTTCCACAAACTCAACTTACTTTGTCTCTTTTACTAGCACCACAAGTATCTCCCCTTCTGTGCCAGTTATTGAATTGGATTCTCCTCATAGTGAATCATCTCCAAAGAGGAGAAAAATTGAACAAGGCCCCTTAGTTGATTATCCAGATAATGAATAAGAGATGGAAATAACTGAGGAGGAAGTACAACATGAGATGGCATCCCCTAGCATAAATGAGCCTGAGAAGTTACCTTTGAATAGGATCACTGATATTCCCATTCAAGGAAACAATATTTCAGATGACATGAGAGCTGTAGCTTGTCAGAAATTCATTAGTGATGATGAATTGGTTAACTCTCAGGAATTTTTTGAATTCTTATGGAAGAGTAGGAGAAATGAGTATTGTTGGTTGTTTTAAATTCCCAACCTGATCTCAAGGAAAATAGATCTATAGAATAGCCATTTGTAATAACTGATATGCCTCGAGGGATTGGCCAATGAACATGAAATTAGGGTTTTCAATCCCTCTTTCCTCTGCACTTTAGGCTCTGTGAAACTAAGGAGGGTGTTCCCATTTTGGATCTTTCCCTTTTGGGGAAAACATTGTTCTATTCAAATGGACGAGGGGTCCCTGAGATACTTGCTCAATAACACTATTCCAATAACAAATATGTTCCTCTTATATTGCTTAAAGAATGTCTGATAAGTAAAGAGATGGGCTAGATTCTTAAGCTTTTATCATTTCCTTTGTAAAGGAACATGTAAAACAAATTTAACTTCTAAAACCTATTGCTAAAAGGGAAAATGTGTTGATTTCATTAAAAATGATGAGGATGATTAAAGGGGTGTAAGCTTAGTATAGTATTCATGAACAGACCAATGCCTATCCAAGGGCCATAGAGTTAAGAAACTTACAGAAACTTGAAAGAACTATGATGTAAGAAAACCTAGTTTACTGTAAAGATATAATAATGCTTTACATTAAAATAATTTACTAGTCTTGGAGTTAACCATGCTTAGTTATTCTTGTAAACCAATACTACATCCAATATCCTCTTGCAGCCATTTAGTTTACTACTTGAGTAAATGCCACAAGAAAAATACACAAACACAGGAGAGACTGTGATGATGAATAAAAATGATCCTTAATCAAATATATATTCATAAATGTAGAATTGTATACATGAAGTAGGAGATAGTACACTTCAAGACTCAACAGGATTTGTAAAGTAAACTATTCAGTAGATTATAACACAGCCTTTGTATTTCTATCAAGACATCTCAAAACTCAGAATGGAAGACTTGAAAAAAGATGACTGATTCTATTTGTAGAAAATAAACTATTTATGATTCCTCCTTAACTAGATTGGTCCCATATTTCAAACTAAGTCTGGAGACATGACCTCAAACCAATAATTTTCACAAGCCCTAAATTCCCTTTTATAAATATAAGGGAGCAACCAAGCTTCAGGCTACAAGACAAAAGAAGTTATGAATTTGAGTAATCAAAAGATGAAGTTGCGAGAGGAAGCCAGTGTAACTGCTTCACAACTATATGCCTGGATATTTTTCACAAGGAATGGGGCTAGGCTTTTGTAGATGGTTGATACATTGTTAGATCTTGTTAAAGCTAGACACTCCTCAAATGCCACCAAAGTATTCAATGAGAGCATTCACTGCTTTGCCTTTCCAAGTTGCGGGCAAAAAAATGAGAAAACATGCAAAGAACACTATCAAAAGGAAACCTAGGAAACCTGAACCTCCTTCACTATTTCTAGATTTCTTTGCAGTGGTATGATTCCCCCCTCCTAGTTGAGAAGTTTCCAGCAACTTCAACCAAGTAGAAACTTGGGGAATTCACACCTAGCTGGCTTCAATAGGGCTGGAAGCCAAGCCAAGGGAACAACATCAACAACAACAATTCTTCTCTCATCCCTTATTTATATCATCCTAGTGGGCAGTCTCTTTACACCTAGAGTTAAAGCTCTATTAGGAAAATTAAATGTAAGGGATGGGTAGAGGAAGCTGAGAAGCTTCACTACTCTAGAAGGAAATCTGTCAACTCTCAGAAATAAGGAACTACTAGAGCTAGGAGATTAGCCCTTAGGACACACCATCAGATGAGATAAGAGACCAGAGAAGAAATAACAAAGGCTTAATGGATGCTGCTACTATTCCCTAATTTTCCCTGCACCACCTATTCCAAAGGGAAAAACTCCAAGTCTCCTAATTCTATAAGGACAAGTTAATAGCTATGAGAACAAGCGAGAGAATCTAATAGAACATGGGAGAAAATAGAATACACAGGAGCAGGGGAGAGCCATACTGTCAGCATGTTATAAATAGTATAAGGGGTAACACCAGCACTTGTTTGTTTATAGAAATTCTAGGATGTAAGCATACATCCGCACATCATTGGTCTAATTAATTCCACTCATTTCGAAGCATCTTATCATAAATGGAAATCTTTTGAAGATTATCATAAATGAATAGAAAGATTGGATCTCATAATTCCACATAACTAAGAACATCACTTCTTGCATTAAAAATGCCAGGTCTTGTGTCTTGATTTCCTCAATTTAGCACTGTCATCATGTCAAATTTCATCACATAGTAGATGAAATGTCATTCCTGGTTGAAGCATAGATTTCCAAAGGTCGAGCTTGCATAAACCAAATCTTTTTTTTAGTTAATTCCTTCATAGTGGTGGTGATGGAGACTCTATACATGCTTGAGTAGTTAATGCTTGTAATGAAGTATCGTCAAATCTAGCGCCAACTCATCTCTCTATCACATATTTGAATTTTGGTCATCAATTGTGATCCTAGCTGGCCTGATCCAATGACACCGATTTGTCCTTTTACACTTTTCCCAATGATGACCTACCACCTGGATATCTCTCCCACCCACGATCCCAAGAAAATATCCTCTTTGCAGTATAGTTAAGACAACATCTGCAATTCTGCACTCGAAGGATATGGCCAGAGATATGATCTCGACGGAATGGCGGATGACTATCAGATCAACTGCACACAAACATGACAACTCTCTAACAAGTGGTCACGTCCCATAGGACTATGCCATGTCAAGTCCTTGTTATTTAATGCACTAGTTTCATCCCTCATAAAGCCACGCATCAAGATTCCATCATTCTGCGATCGCCCAAAGAGACCCCTTAGTGAAGTATGGCAAAATGGCAGAAATACAAAGAAACCACTTTATATTGTCTGGGGCCCACCATCTTTTCTTCGTCAATAGTCATTGACCAGCTGTCACCCTTTCCGTAGTTCCACAGGTGCCATCTCCATCAACATTTTATTGCTGATGGAAATGTATCCACTATCATCAGCTGTTAGGAAAGAGTTAGTAGGACTAGACCTTGGTGTTTATGCTTTTAGAAATATCTTTTACCTTCTAAGAAAAAGAGGGCCAATGGGTCGACTTCTTTTAAAATAATGCTTTTTTGGGTGTGGGCTAGAAAAGGTAACTATATGGTGAGGGGCCAGTCAAATAACATTTAAGGGACATAAGGAAGAAACTTAAACTTTGGGTAATAGGAGACAAGTGGTCACTGAGGAAATATAATGAATGTGACCTTTACATTTTACTTTAGCATGGGGGTTTAGGGTTTAACACTTCTTTTGGTATGCAAAGAACTCTAAGTCCATAAATTTTCCAACCTAATGACATAAGCCTAAAGACAAAAATACCAAATTATGAAAATTTTTATATGGTTCCATCAGTGGCTCTAGTTGGGGATGCCTGTTCACCCTGAATAGGGTGAGATTTTAGAAAAACTCTTAAGGAGTAGCCCAAACACATAATAGCCCCATGCCATTATGTAGAGAAAAAGATGAGCCTGCCTCTATCAAACATTCTATTTTCCAATGACTTCATTAGGCTACTTCTAAAAACTTCACTAAAATTCAACCTATTTCTGTCATAGATACTTGGATAGCCTTTTGGACAACTATCTTCTTCAGAGTCTCCCCAATTGTTTTGAACTATAAATATTTGAAAAAGAGAGTCAGCAATTGGTTCAATTATATCCAGCCACTTGAGATAACTATTATTCTCTGATTTCTGTTTTGTGCATACATCTGGAAAATAAAAGCAATCATAATCTATTTCATAGTTGGTAGTGAGAGAATTTTTAGATTTTACTAAGTGAGTGTCAAACCTAAAGCAATCATACTCAATTTCTTCTTTAAAATCTGACACTCTGATTTTATTTTCCAATATTTGAACTGGTCATTTCATTTTATGGTCAATATGGGGTTGGGAATCATCCAGGTCCTAATCCGTTAATGAAGTATTTGATCCCTCAAATACTTCTATATGTTGAACTAACATTTGTTCATTAGCCTCCTCGAGATTCTCCTCAAAGAGTGGATTATCTATGTATCCATAAGGCTCCATACCTTTTATTGCTGATAAGTCCATAGGCTCATCAAAGAGTGGGTTATTTCTTGTATGCATTGTGCTTGTACACTCTCTAATATCACTATCCTGATAGCTTGCATCATTTTCTAACTCAGAGCTTCCACAACTCTGGTGTGAGCGCTCTGATAACTGCTCACTACTTTTTGCATTATTGGTAAGAAACAATCCCTCCTGATGTTCATACTCAAAACAAGCTATCCCTCTAGGAGATGAAATCTTGTAATTTGATATAAGATACACATCTTCATAAATAGGTGAAATATCCTCACAACTTTCCATATATTCATAAGACAGAGGAACCTCCTTAATTTATATTTCTTTATGCACCTGGGTATCAATTATCTCATAAGTTGCCCTATAAGGTTCTGGGTTTTTCATTTTATTCTGATAATAAGAGGAAGAATGAGTAGCAAGATTATACATGGACTTTGAATTCTTCTATTTTGATCACAATCCCTTCCCCTTTTAGTATACTAAGTTTTATGTATTGATTGATATGACATGGGTTTATTTGAACTATCCAGTTTGCCTCCCCCTTGACAAACGGGGGAACAGATGGATCCATTCTTCCTTTTATAATTATTTCACATAAACTCACAATCTTTTATCCTTATATGTTTTAAATTGTTTTCTATACTCATGGCCAAAGAATATACTTGCATCATAGTAGTATGGTTCCTATCTCTTAGTCGATAACTATCCTTTTCATTGAATGCACCTAGATATATGATCAAACACATAGCCTCATTAGGTCTAATATTTTAAGGAATATCCCTCACTATTTTGGCAAATCTTAAATTGAAAGATGGGATTAATTCCTCATCTTCTTTCTCAATCTACATGAGCTCTCTAATCAATATACTGACATCTATTCTTTCCCCAAACTGTTCCATAAAAGCAAACTTTAAATCTTGCCATGAAAAAATAAACTTATTGGGTATACATGCAAACCAATCTCTAACTTCTTTAAAAGTTTGAACAAACAACTTTATGACAACATCCTCATGATCTATTTCACAATCTCCCATTAAGTCACAAAATTCTTGTAAATGGCTGCTAGTTGTTTTGGTTATGTTGTTATTGAACTTTGTTAACTGATGCCTAACTTCATTAGGCACATCGTTTGGAAACCCACAAATATTACTGAAGATAATATCCTTCTACCTTTCCATGACAAATCCACCTTGATAAAAGAAATGTGATTGCTGAGTATACATCTTAAATTTCTAGAAAATTTTCTTGAATCTTTGTAAAATACCTAAAAGAACCTTTTCCACTCGTATAAATTTTGTTTTGATTTTATGAAAAAATAAGAACACCAGACTACATCACCAACCCTATTCTCTCATAGACTTGCCACCTCTGCTTATAGAGGAATAAATTCTGAAATCATACCGCTTCCTTCTAAAATCAACTTCTGAATCCTATTTCATAGTAGAGTTATGTAGAACATTCTGGCATATAAAACTTATGTAGTAAATTTGTATCTACCTCAACTATGAATGAACAATAGTAGAGTCGCCATCCTTTTCTTGTAAGGAGCATAACAATCTGACCTCTGACTCTTCAATATAAATGGGGATTGATTTAGCTAAGACCCTAGGATAAAACATAGTTTTACCTTCATGTTCCAATAGAGTCACAAATATGTGGGTGACTCTACTAGACAAAAGCTTCTTGATCCTTAGCTATAAAAATGTTAGCAATTGCAAGGAAATATATACCTTTAGGATAAGACACAGCTCTTATTTTAGCTCCCTAGTAGAGTCGCCAATCTGTTGCTATTTTTTCTTGTAATCCTTAATCCAAAGGAAAAGTAACATCAAACTGAGGACAAGAAAGGCCAACGAACAAGGCTAAACATAGCCTTCTACTCTTTGAGCATTGCCAAGCTCGGGAGGGTGTTCCTAGAGACCTCAAAATAATTTAGGGAACAAATACATAGCAATGGATATCTCTAAATTTAGTCAATCAGGTTCAAATGGTGTTAACATATGATAAGCTTGGCTATAATCCTTGTGAATGTACTCATTGCCATCTTCTTACAACACCATTGTCCTAGGAGATACAATATGCATAAATCATTTGAAGATTTGCACAAATTACAAGTTTCTCATGAGGTTTAATAAGGTTTAGAATATTGGACTTTATGCATAAGGGTAGGATAGAACTGACCTAGAAATAATAACAAGCATAACTAAAATGATTTTCAATTTGAAATGGGTAGGACAATCTTCAGCCATAAGATAGGTGCCTAATCTTGGGCTAAAGAGTCATATTTCAACAAGACCAATAATGAAAAGAAGCCATAACATTCAATTAGGCATGATTTGTCAGGTTTCTACCTTACAAAAACATCAAACCCTCAACTGCCCCCCTGCTCTCAAAATTACAATCCATTCTTTAGTTATCCAATAAAATCTGAAATGATCCACATATCAGTGATGAAAGTGTGCATACTTAGTTGTATTAAGCATTACACTATTATTGTATCCCTTGAATACATACTAACAAACACATGACAAAGAGAACAAAAAATGTATACCCAAAAAACCCTTGGAATCCTTGAAACATTCAGACATTAATGGAGACAGAATGCAAAATGATAATAGAAGAAATGGTCTTATATTGATTTATTGAACAAGTTTTAACTGAATCACTACAAAATACTTGTCACAAATAGACCTTTGTATTACATAAACTAGTCACTCATTACAATATAGCTTTGAGATCACCTAGGTTGGTTCCAGAGCTAAGTGAACATCTTGGGTGAGTTTCATCTCAAGATCATATCTAGATCGTGAGTTATTAAAGTTTCTATTTTTTTAAATTGCCAAAAAAAGTCTTTGAACTCAATTACCAGAATTGAAAAATCTATAAGCATCCCAAAAATTGTCATAACTAGTGTAGCAGGTTGTAGGGTAATAGATCTCTTCACAAGATTTTTGATGCATTAAACGGTTCGTTAATTGGACACCCAGATCAAAAGTTATGGCATCCAGAAGTTGGACCTTCTATTTTTGGGAAATGTAAAAACATGTTGGACACATAAAAGAGTTGTAAAGGGGAGAGTTACATGTGTTGGTGTGTGGTTTGGCACATCAGAAGGCATCTTTGATTGCAGATAATTTGGGCGCCACTTTTTGGTGGTTTTGGCTCATGGTTTTATAATTATTGTTGGCAGTGTACTATATTATATCTCCTATATATCAGGAGATGGAGATGGAGGTTGTGTGTAAGAATCTTATAGATGTCAAATTACCTCCTAGATCTCTAGTTGGATATACTCCTGTAAAAGCTTGCTCTATAAGTATATTGTAATCTTCATGATTCTTGAATAATAGATTGGGTGGCTTTGGAGTGTGGGGTTTTTTACCTAAAAGGGTTTACCCCATGTATATCTTGTGTTGTGAGTTTTGTATTTGCATTTGGAAGTTGTTATTATCTTTCTGTTAATTTGCATCTTAATCTATAACTGTAAAAGTTGAAATTTGCATAAATCTTTCCTCAGTAGATTAGTGTAGGAAGTGTTTTCTGCGTATCTTGCATCCTTTCACTATGATCCCTATGGATGGTGAAGAAGTAAGACTTGGTAGGGAAAATCAATATCCCCAAATAATAGATGACATCAATGAGGAAGGTGATCAAGCATATTTCTTGGATGTGGCTATGGACAACTTTAAAATTGAGAGCATTAAGAATGATCAGGATAATTCAGTAGATCATGGTCTTGAATCAATTGCTGATAAGGAAGGATTATAGTCTATGCAATTTGATGGGGCATGTTCCAAGGGAGGTTTCAGAGTAGGAGTGGTGCTTATTTCTCCTTCAAGAAGAACATTCAGATCATCTTTTAGATTTGGTTTTTCATGTACTAACAATGTTGCAAACTATCAAGCTTTGCTTACAGGTTTAAAATGGCCCTTAAGCATGGAATTAAAAAGATCAGAGTTCTGGGAGATTCTGAATTAGTGGTCTCACAAATAAGATCCAAATGTGCCTCCAAAAATAAAAGGCTCGGGCAATACAAAAATGTTGTCTAGGATACCATAGAAGAATTTGATGCTTTTGCTATTGATTGGGTTGAACGGAGTAAGAATGTTATGGCTGATTTATTGGCTACTATTGTAGTCAAATATGAAGATATCACATTAGTAGGACTTTCAAAGGTGGAAATACTAACAAGACCCTCTATTCCTGATAATATTCATCACTGGCAAATCTTCAATGATGACCAGGATCTTTACAAATTCATAAATTGCATAGATGAATACCATGCACAAAAGCTTGATTTTTAAGAGTTTGTGGAGACAGTAGATAGGAAACAAACTGTATTTGGAAATGAGATCATCCAGTTGAAGACTAACAAAATTCCAATGTGATTGGTGGCTCTAGAAAGAGTCTTTGATGGGAATGACAAGAAGACTATAAGATCTGCCCCAGTACACTAAAATGACCTCGAAGAGGTGAACCTGGGAAATGAAGCCCATCTAAAGCTAGTCTATATAGGTAAGCGCCTAAACCCTAAAATTAAGGCAATATTAATTTCTTTGCTCAAGAAGCACAAGAATGTTTTTGCATGGTCTTATTATGATTTAAAGGCATATAGAGAAGATTCATTTCAGCATGAAATCCCATTACAACCAGATGCAAAACCTTTTAGGCAAAAGCAAAGGCCTATACATCCTACTTTGAGGCCAAATATGTAGCAAGAACTAGCCAAATTGATTGAAGGTGGAATTATCAAACCTATTAGGCATTCCACTTGGGTTTCAAACTTATTTCCTATTAGAAAAAAAGAATGGAGATATCAGGCTTTGTGTTGATTTTAGAAACCTGAATATAGCATCAATAAAAGACAACTATCCTTTACCAAATATGGAGGCCATGCTACAAAAGGTAACTGGTTGTGAGCTCTTGTCTATGATGGATGGTTTCTCAGGGTATAACTAAGTGATGGTTAAAGAATATGAGCAATATAAAACTGCATTCACTACTCCATGGGGAACATATGTATACATTAGGATGCCCTTTGGGTTGACTAATGCAGGAGCTACATTTCAATGAGCTATGGATGTTTCTTTTTCTGACCTCATAAATGTAATAATGGTGGTATATTAGGATGACCTGACTGCTTATTCAAAGAAAGAACAAGATCACTGTTCTCATTTGGAGAGAATTTTTTAGAGATGCATGAAATTTGGCATTTCTCTGAATCCCAAGAAATGTGTGTTTGGGGTAATAAAAGGAAAGCTTTTAGGCCACATAGTGTCTAAGGAAGGAATTAGAATTGATCCAGAGAGGGTTGTTGCTATTGAAAAGATCCCCATACAGAAAAGTATTAAGGGGATTCAGTCTTTCTTCGAGTAGATCAATTTCCTGAGGAGATTTGTTACAAATTTTACAGAAACCACTAGACCAATAGCCAAGATGCTAAAGAAAGGGGAGGATATCGCATGGAATGATGAACCGATAAATGCTTTCCAGAACATCAAAGGAGCCATCAAAGAAGCACCTTTGTTAAAATCCCCTTATTTTTCTATAGACACCCAAAAATGTCTTCACCATCAAACCGACTCCTGATATCACTAAATATACCAATTCCCCTTTCAAACAATTAATAAATTTATTTAATTAATTAATTATCCTATCCAACATCTAATTTTCCTCCATTCATCATGTCATATTAAATTAATTTTATTAATTCAATAGTTCAACCTTACCCAATTAATTAAATAAATGTGCAAATATTTATTTGATTAATTCCCCCTTTTTCCTAAACCCAATTAATTAGGTAAATCATGTTTATATAATTAATTCATCCTATTAATCAACCTATCCCTACCCTAGCTAATTAAATATCTATTAATTAATTACCTAGCCTAACCTACATGACCCTAGACCTAGGATTAATTAAATAAGACCTTATTTAATTAATCTTATCCTCTCATTAACCCATTCCCTAATTTTTTTTAGCCATATTAATTAGGCTAATCACACTAGTTAAAATGGTCAAACCTAGATTAACACCCTTTCCCATGTCCTCCAAATAAAAAATTGAAATATATCCCAATAAATTAATTTTTTATACACGTGTCCAACATCACATTTAATACCTCTTACACCCCTTACACATGTCATAACTCATTAATATCCACTCTTCCCCAAATGATTTTTTAATTCATTTTACTCTTCCCCATGTGAATTTTTAATTCACATCTAATCCATCTCATGCAATCTCATTAATTCCACTCCTTTCCCAAAATGAATTTAAAATTCATCTTTATTCCTAGCCCTCCATTTTTCAAGATTGAATCTAGGCCTTCCACATCACTTTCATCCTCCACCATTGATCTTCCAAATCAATCTCCACCCTTGGATCAAATCCTCTACCAAAATGCGTATAAATACAACACTCCTCAAGCCATTTTATCATCCAATTTCTAAGTAATGTCATTATGCCAAAATATCTCTTGAGATGGCCATACTTTGTGAGTTGCAATAGATTGAGTGCATTTCACATTGATTCCATCATCTTGGGTATAGCTAGAGTGAGTTGGGTGCCTCATTCTCCACCTTATCTTGGATTGTGGATCCAATATTGAGGTATAATCTTTGTTTTTATGCCTTAAATTTGTGTTTTTAAGCTTCATTTTGGATTTCCATAATC
Source organism: Cunninghamia lanceolata (assembly GCA_027924645.1). Classification (NCBI taxonomy): domain Eukaryota; kingdom Viridiplantae; phylum Streptophyta; class Pinopsida; order Cupressales; family Cupressaceae; genus Cunninghamia; species Cunninghamia lanceolata. The sequence goes on along the minus strand of BSBN01000112.1, from coordinate 8,824,221 downwards.
ACATTGGCACGCCCGGTGGGACCCACAAGGTCCAAGCTAACATTTTTTGTGTGAGTTTTTTTGTAGAAACCATGTTTTGCAAGAATCGGTGCTATCCTTCTACGTAGTGGTGCCATTTCTCCCTGTAGCAGGGCTATTTGTAGTTATAGTGGCATCTTTCCTGCATGACACTCTTTGTTGAATGCTCACTCATATATTTTGTGTTTTTGGTGTTTTTTAGCGTCTCTAGCATATTTTACTCTCAGTTTTGCAGGATTTTACGCAGGGACAAGGGGAGGTTATGCCAAATTTCTTTTTAAAATCAAACTTGCACATTCTTGTTTCAATCTTGGTTAAGTTTGATTCAATAGGTTGCTTTGTAACTCTACTTCATATCTTGAACATCAATGAGACTAACAATACACCCTTGATCTCATATAATTGACATTTTGGTTAAAAGACTTGTGTTTTTGCAGCATTGACCAACTCTACCCCATATCAGCGATATTAGGACCCAGAGCGGTGCCTTCATCTGTACATAGTCAAACAAATAGGCTGTCATGCATAGCAGCGTTATTTGTCAGCATTTTGGTGCCTTCTTAAATTTTAGCGCTATTTCTATTTCTATTGGCACTATCTATTATTGTAGCGCAATCTGTAACTATTGTAGCACCTTCTGTATCTTTGGCACCATTTGTAATCTTTGTAGCACTATTTTAGGATAGAGGTCTCTTGTCCTATCAAACTATATGTAGTGCCATTTTTAGATTTGCTGGCACGATTTTAGGTTTTGTGGCACCATCTGTATCTATTTTAGCACTATTTTCTATGCTAACCTTGGGATCTGTGCATGGGTGTGTCTCTATTTTGTAGGTTATGTACGACCATCCAAGACCATCATCTTGAAAATACTAACACTTTTGCAGGGTTTTATTAGTTTAGACAACATTTCATTTTGGTGCTCATAAAAAGAACCCTTGCATGTTAGTTTAGAAAACACATGGAATTTGGTGCACTAAAATTAACATTTGCTTGACAAATAATCTACAAACACACATTTCATTTTGGTGTACCTAAAAAGAACCCTTTGTATGCCTAGCATAGACAACATTTGACTTTGGTGCAATTTGCATACAACTTTAGGCACGTTTCAATTTGGGTTTAAAAAGAACATTAGTGATTGTTTATAGTGCTTGGTGCGCTTGCACATCTTTGTCACTCAAGAGTTAGAATCAAAGTATCCTCTCCTCTTGTCGTCAAAAGGATCTTAGGTGAAGAGAAATGGTTCTATCCTCTTTTTCTTTTTCAAAAGTGGATCTGCCCTTGAAACATATTTGTACGGAGAACTCACTGGTGACCCCAAGTGGTACTTTCATCTGGTCCACTATATAAAATAGGATAAGATGAAACCCAAGTCCAAATCAGTATTAGTGCTTACCATATGGTGCTAGCTCGAAAGGAAGTAGTACCTTTGTGTATATGAAACTCCTAGTAGACCTAGTCAAAACCTTAAGTGGTTTATCGGATGCTCATAAGGTGCCGATCCTCTGGATGTACCCCCACTATGAACCATTGTTTTAGAGACCAAAAACCCTCTACTTGTTGGTGTAGAAGGAGGAACCTTTGAAGTCATCCCACGTCACTCGTAATTCTTAGTAGAGATAGCAAAGTACCTTAAGATCTATGCGTCTTGAGGACTTGGAACTTGGTGTGCCTGAGAAGTGAGTGCACTGTAAGGGGGAGCCTGTGTCACCAATTTTCTAAAGCTATCTACTTTAAATAAGTGCAGCTAGAGAGATCCAAGTGGGAATCCAATGAGTATTGTCCTATCCTCGCCTTAGGTTGTGCAAGTGCTTGTTAAAATCTTCACATTTTTTGTTTCATAAATAAATCTTTGGCTATTGTGTTCTATTGTTCTTGAAGTGTTTTTAAAAAACTTGCCAAGAATCAACATCATTGAGACATCATTTCAACATTTGATCAACTTTCATATTCATAAAATCCAAGTTTACCATCAAAATCCACCTTTTGCCAAAAGATTGACCAACACTGATATGTTTTGGCACAATTTCACTAATTCTTGGCACCATTTCTTTCTGTTGTGGCATCATTTACCTAAGTTTTGGTGCTATTTTTTTAGATCAAATTATCCAAGACCTTAGAAAGTTGTTTTGGGACCTTTAGGACCTACCCATCCATAATCCACAACCACCTTTCCAAAATCTGTAAAAACCCACGTCCATTTTGATCCAAAATTTCTCACCCATATTCCTATTTTGACCTTAGAGAATTAATCATTATCACCATTGGACCTTTTATCATACCTTTGAGCCAAACCATAATCCATTCATTTCCATAGCTTCTCATCCCCCTTGATTTTTGTATACTTTTGGACCAAATAATATCCTTCTACAAATCCATCCCCAAATCCATTTACCTCCTACACTCTAAACACATCCAAAATCTCATAATCCAAATATCAATCAAAACATCAAACAACATCCAAAAATCATATTAAAAAAATAATCTTTGAGCTAAAGTTGAATCTAGATTTCATACTTCACACCATATTTTGCTTGATTGGCCATTAGTCTACCTTCAAGTAGAATAATCATCCCTTTTTTTCTTGAGGTCATAAGTCTAATTCAAGCAAGAAGGAAACATCAATTTTGCAACACCCAAAAATGTAGACCTTACATGAGCTCATTTGTTGACTTCAAAATCCCTTTTCAAAAACATCATCCAAATCTATCATATCAAACATCTAGGTCACCTAAGGTTTTCCTTAGTTGAAGCATCCTCCAAATCACTATCAAATCTCTCCCATCAAATCATCCTCAAACAATCGAATCTATCCTCCATCCTTTTGGTCCAATTTTTTGTGAAAATCAACATTCTTGACATCTATCATCCTTAGGTTACCACCTTTTTGAGATTTATCTCCCAAAGGTCAAAACCTATAATCACAACATAATTTCTCTTCACCTTTAGATGCAGATTGTAGGGAGTGTACTCTCTTGCACCTAAATCTTTTTTCCATTCCATTACCATATCCTCTTTGGGTCCAATAAATCAAACCAAATTCTCTAAGGTCTCCATCTTCATCCACCCCACAATCAAAACCCATATCCTTGCATGCCCATAACAAGATCCCAACACAAGAAAAACCAAGAGATGGCCAATTTTAGAAACAACATGGGCATAGGGATGCCTCAAACCAACCAAAACAATATACCAATCAGCCAACAAACACCTAACCTACCCTCGATCGTGTAAATGCCATCATATGGTCCCAATGAAAACCCCTTCACCTTCTTACAACCGCAACCACCACAACCACCTACCCAAAACCCCACCACCAATCAAATAGATTAAGATGTCCTAGACTTTACACAAGATCCTGATAATATGGACATATTGGATAGGGTTCTAAAATCTGATCCTAGTAGATATCTTGATTTTCTCCTTAGAAATGGTGCACAACTACCAAATATCACTACTCCATCTCAACCATCCACCTTCAACACTAATCCCAACACTTCCTCACAACCATCCACATCAAAAAACAATCCGACCATATCTCAAACTTCAAACCCCATTGTATCTACCACTCCCACAAATTCTAATGTTGCCACATCCACAACTCCCACCAACATATCAACTGCATCTAATGTCTCCAATCCTATCGTCTCCAACCCCATCATCACATCCTCCATCATGACAAGCATAGCTACATCCATTCCACAAATCATCTTAAGCAGTCCTAGCAACCCCATGTACATGAGTGCTTCCACAAGTGTGCTGCCCCTCAATCCCAACACCATGGCCTACATGAGTCAATTTCTTTCACAACCACCATCCAACATGATAGATCCATCCAATTTCACATATGTACAAAATCCTAGAGTATCATCTATGTAACATAATCCCAATCCCCAGTTACCACCTCACGTTGTCTAACAAATCCATGCCTACCAACAATATCTTGCACAACTTAACCAAAATCAAAATGCCATCCCACAAAATCAAAACATCATATCTGAAAATCAAAACCTCATCCACCAAACCCAAACAAACCAATACAAAATTCTACCAAATCTCCAACAACTCATTAACCAACAAACCTACATCCCACAACTGCCACCAACACCGAACCTAACAAGTGTTGTGCAGACCTTAATCTAAAAAGTGGACGATATGCAACATGGTGGTAAGCGCAAATAATATTCTTTTGAGGATATTTCTCCCTACCCATTTGATTGTATTCTTTACATGCCTCCCTTTCCTAAAAACTTTGAAACACCCAAATTCGACAAATATAAAGGAAAGGGAGACCCTAGGGACCACCTTAGGGAATTTTACATTGCTTTCCTTGAAGTCTCAAACAATGACACATACCTAATGAGACTCTTTCCTAGAAGCCTCGGTGGTCAAGCCGCCGAATGGTTCACACACCTTCCTCTAGGCATTAGGACACTCCCTGAGCTCGTGGAGAAGTTTGTTAACCATTTCTCCTACAACTTTTAACATGAAATATCTATGACAGACCTTTGCAACACCAAATAGAAGAGCAGAGAATCCTTCGCTTCATTCTTGCAAAGGTGGAGAGGCTTAGCAAGAAAACTCCCTTGGCCAATCCCTGAGAAACAATTAGTCACCATGTTTGTGGCTAATCTTAACCAAGAAATGGGCTTCCATTTACAAATCCTATGCATGTCCACTTTTGAATAAGTCATTGACAAGGGCACCACAATCGAGAGAGCCCTTATTGCTAAGGGTTTGATTAAACTATATGACAACAAACCCTACAACAACAACAATAGCAACAACAACAAAGTCAACATCAACGCCCCAAACACAACCAATAACAATGCATAATCAAATGAGAAACCTCACTTTTTGGGTAAGAACAAGAACACTCTCAATGACGGCATCACTGATGTGAAGGCCATCCAAAATATACAAAACCAAGAACCTCCAAGCGCACACGCCACCAATGTAAATATTCCCAAAGGCCCCCCTAAGAAAAATACAACCCCTCAAAGACAATTCACACCTTTAGGGGAGCCACTCGAAGATATCCTTGACAAAATCCTAAAAGATGGTTTAATAACTCTCCCACCCATTAAGCCTTACAGCAAAATGATTATTGTGACTACCACTGTATCGTGGGCCAAAAGATAGTAGATTGCATGAAGCTAAAGTACTGCGTACAAGATCTTATAGATCGTGGAAAAGTCAACCTCGAGCAAGCCCCACAATGATCACCCAATGCCAACCTGGGAGATTACAAGGATCCTCTACCCAACCACAACAAATAAAAAGCCTCATCCTCTAACCAAACTTACAACATCACTCCAACTTCCACTTCTTATGATTCCATCGTGGGTCAGATAGAAGCATCATCTCACCATGTCAACATAATTACCATTTGGGCTCAAGCACTCAATTGCGCTGTCACCACCCATCGGGGCCGTGTGTCCATCTGTGTAGCCCCTACTACCAATCAAACATCTACATCCACATCAAATCATCCATCTGTCTGCCATCAACCCATAAATACAATCTCCTAGATCATCTAGGGAAAACCCCCGCTCAAATTTCCATTCTTGAACTTCTCCGCACATCCCCCCTTCATAAGGAGATCCTTGACAAAGCCCTAACTGAAACCCAGGTCCCCACTAACCTAAATGTGGAACAATTCCAAGCCATGGTGGGTCACATCACATCACCTCACCATTTGACCTTCTCCGAGAAAGACCTTCCCGCATCCAATGGTTCACACAATGACATTCTACACATTGAAGTCCGTATCCATAAACATACCATAAAGAGAGTCTTAATAGATGGTGACTCTGGCCTAAACCTTTGCACTCTTAAATTATCAAAACATTGGGGATACTCCAATGTGGTTGTAGATTCTAGTGAAAGTATAACCATAAAAGGATACGATGACACTAAGAGACTATCTGAAGGTACCATCAAACTCCCTATTTAAGTAGGGTAGAATATCTTGGAAACAAAATGTCAAGTTCTTGATCTCGATCTCCCATACAACATTCTCCTTGGTTGACCATGGATCCATGCCATGCAAGCTGTCCCCTCCACATTCCATCAATGTCTAAAATTCCCTCATAATGGCATGAAAGTAACTATCTATGTTGATCCCTACCCCTTCCAATACTGTAGCTTCTTGGAAGGACACGATCATACTTTTTGTCCATATAACAAGGCTATCCAGAAATCTGCATCCCAAGCCAATGCCACATCATCCGCATCATACATTGATCCTTCGAACATCACTACCACTTCATCCCAAATAACCCCTCCACCCAAGGTCAAAATCAAGATAAGTGACATGGGATGTTGGGAATATGACCTGCATGGTGCCTTTTGTGTAGGGACTTTACCCAATCCTAAAACATTCGGTGCCCCGAAAGAAGAAGATATCTCTATAGTCACCATTAAATGCAAACCATTGCCCATCTTTGAAAGAAAGCATCTCCTGGATCAGGATGTGCTGGAAGATGTATCCTCCTGATTGTATAGAGAAGATGAAGTAGAATAGGAAGCTCCTACCATACCAACTGAAATCTATGGCAAATGGCTAGAAATTGTTAAGTACATGGGCTATAGAGGACAAGGTGGTATTGGCCTTCATGAACAAGGGATTATAGAGCTGATTCAGGCAACAAGGAATCCCTATACCCAAGGATTGCAGTATGGAAAATAATAGTATATCCTCACTAGTGGTGAGTGTATCTTAGGTGAGGTCGGTAAGGTTTCCCCTGTAATCGATAACATTTAATGAAGCAGACCATCAAGACTCCTTTAGTGACTTTGCTGAATTCTTTGAATCCTCCATATGTACCATCTACACTGTAACCACCCTAGCATACTCATCTAACGACCTACCCCTTGTATACTCAGACCTTATAGATTGGGACCACCAGGGACCTCCCATCCTTGATATAACACAAAATGATGAAGCCATAGAAGAAATAATGGGGGTTAGAGATCACTTTCCCCTAGGAGATCATAGGGCCGGGTACATCATGGAACTTGAGACGTCTGCCTATTTTGGCAAGACCACCCATGCTTCTACTTGGAAAAATTAAAAAATAAAGATAATGCCCCCTAGTGAAAACCACTCCGTGGCACTTTCGGGCTAAGAAAAAGTAAAAATAAAGGACGTATCTTCTGGTGAAAACCTCTATAAGGCACTAGAAGACGGAAGCATGGACCTTCTTGAAATAGAGAAGGTATATCTTGATAGATCACCAATCCTTGTGGAGCCATCACGAGAAATGAACCTTGGGACAGAAGAAGCGACAAAGATCACCTTCAAAGCAAAGTCTCTTACCACAATAGAACAGGAAAACTTCTTAGCTTTCTTCAAACAAAGAAGTCGTAACTTTGCATGGACCTATGCAGATATGCTAGGGCTAGATCTTACCTTGGTTGTTCATCATCTCGCGGTGCCCCCTGATGTAAAACCTGTAAAATAAAAGCTAAGAAAAATGAATCCTCATGTCATGCTCCTTGTTAAGGTAGAGCTAAAGAAACTCCTAGATGTGGGATTCATACGACCAATAAACTACCCCGAGTGGGTATCCAACATAGTACCTATAGAAAAGGTCACTAGAGGCATCTGATGCTGCACAGATTTTAGGGACCTCAACAAAGCATGCCCTAAAGATGACTTTCCTTTGCCCAACATTTACATTATAGTGGACCTTACTACAGGGCACGAGATGTTATCCCTAATGGATGGATTTTTAGGATATAATCAAATTAGGATCGTAGAAGAAGATCAACATAAGACATCCTTCATATGCTCGTGTGGAATATACTATTGGGTGGTGAGGCCTTTTGGCCTGAAAAATGCAGGAGCAACATATCAACGCGCCATGACAGTTATCTTCCATGACCTCTTCCATCACATCATGAAAGACTATGTGGATGACCTGTTAGGAAAATCAAAGACCCGAGAAGAGCACTTAGATGTGCTGGCAAAGATCTTTGACAGATTAGAGAAATACAACATGCGGCTAAACCTGAAGAAATGTGTCTTTAGGGTCACTTCAAGAAAACTTTTGGGGTACATAGTCTCAAGAAGAGGAATCAAAGTGGATCTTGCTAAAGTTAAAGCCATCACAAAGATGCCCCCTCCAAAAACACTAAAGCAATTATGAAGTCTACAAGGGAAGCTCCATTCTATCTGCCGGGTCATCACCCAACTAACCGATAAATGTCATCCATTCTAGGATCTGCTAAAAAAATACAGCCTTTGTCTAAGATAATTAGTGTCAAGCTGCCTTTGATCAGTTGAAAAAATACTTGGCTAATCCTCCTGTTCTCACTCCACCAAAACAAGGAGAGCCCCTCCTCTTATTCATCTCAGCAACTAAAACTACTATAGGGGCTTTATTGGCACAATATGATGAACAAGGTGTTGGTTTTTTCCCAGACTGGATGCTTATTCCCAGATTTCCCTACAAGGTAGCCATCAGTGATCAACAGGATCTCTGGGCCAGGGGACAACAGTATAGGAGATAGACTCTATATTTTATCTCCTCTTCTTCTTCAGGCTCTGCTAGACCTAGGGGGGTATTCCCTACTCAACATCCATGAGGATATGCATACAAGGCTGGGATGCTGACAGAAAGCAGATAAGTCCTCCTGTAAGTAGACCAAAACTGAAAGATAAGAGCAAAGGGGCTAGCTTTGGGCCTATTTGCAGTTGTAGACGGAGGACTGAGGATCTTAAAACTAATTCTAATGTCCTAAAGATTGTTTTAGATTTTAGATTTTGATTTTAAGTTTGGATGCAAAGCTGGACTTGGTTGTAATACAAACACAAAGCAAGATTGGTGCCTATCCAGGGCCAGGAGTCAGTAGACATACACCTGTGAATGGTCAGCATGAACAACTAAAACTGGATTTCAGGGGGATATATGTGATACCTGCCTTACAGATATCTCCCAATAAAGAGTGTTAAGTTATCTCTACTTATGGCATCCCTACTGCAGTATACCCTTCCCAATGTTCAACTTGAAAACAGTTTAATCTACCCTTTGAGCAGAAGTTAAAAGATCAGACATTCAACATAGGAATTCTATGCTCTAGAATCTAAACATTACCCAAATATCCAGATTCAGAAGAAGAATACATGCAATACTGGAGACAGAATTAACAAAACACATGCTAAGATTGCATTTCTCATATAAGATTTATCATGAAATCAGTGGGTTCATGTCAAAACATACAACAAGAGATACATAGACTCACAGGTTAAGCTGTATAGAGCAACCAGATCTTCTTGTTTTGAATTACAGAGCCAAAAATCTTCAACTTTCAACAACCTTCAAATGAATATCACTTCCTGCTTATAACAGCCAGGTAGTGTACCACAACAATCAATTACATGGTTGACCAAAAATCCCGCCAGATACACAGCATCAGGAAAAATGGCGCTCAAACATTCAATGCAGCAGGTGGGAGAGGAGACAGGAAGAAATCTCGAGCCCTGCGCCACCACCTAGGGATCTAGATCTTCAATTGGGTACCAAATCCGTCCACGCCATCGCCCATACCTCTGCAACAATCGCCATTAATGGCACACCAACCCGCGGCCTTGGGAAGAACATCTGACAGTCGATCGCAACCACTTCCCGCCAAAATACATCGTCATGATATTTCAAATATGCAGGATATCAATTATCCCACATGCACCCCGCAGCAACCTCTTTAACACTTTATATACTAGGTCATGAGCATATATGATGTCGGTGCTTTTGCTCCTGACGACACTAGTATAAGACTTCATCATCATCATCCTCCAGCAGCATGATATCCTGTTGCTTGAAAAATCACCCTGACGTCAGCATCATCCTCGCAATATCACCTGCATGATAAACGCCTCCATCGGCACAACCTGATCCATCAAAGGAAGATCCTCCTGCTTAGCCGATACCAAAAGTCTGGCCGATGAACATCCTGATGACGTCATCGTCATATCCTGCTGACATCATCAGCATATCTGCCTACTGCGCACCTCCTCATATCCGGATAACGTCATCATCATGTTTGCAAATATCGGGGGATCTCCACAAGCTGATCAGTGTTAGAAATATGACCCCCCCGGACCTTGATGATGTCATCATCATATCGACATCAGGATGATATCCGGAAGATAACCGGATATTTGGAAATATCATCCTGATGCACAAATATCAAGTTGCACTGTAGCTCCACTATAAGATCGGGGTGATAGATGAATATGATGATACTTGAAAAGATCACCCCCCACTAGATAATGCACGAAGCCGACAGGCGGATATCTCCCTGATATCAGCATCATCATGATGCTGGAACAAACATATATCCGGGTGATATTCAAATATGAAAATATCACCCCCTCCTTCGGAAATATCATGATGCAGATAGGCAGAGAAATAGATATCACCCTGACATAAGAATGACGTCAGCATCATCAGGGTGATAAAACAACAAACATGAAATGATACAACATCATTAGGATGATATTGTCTAAGATCATCCTGACGTTCAAATATGATGACCCCGGTGAATATCAGGTCATATTTAGAACTCTTCAACAACATCATCAGGATGATCTTAACAAAGATCACCTGATGATAAAAATATCACCCCGGTGAAATATCATGCAGGCAGAAAATATGATGACCCTCGCAAGCAACACGGTGATAACCAGAAATATGATCATGATGATGAAGACGACCCTTAGAAAAAATAGGTCAGGTCGAACAACTCAGAAAGTAACCTCTTCAGAAGATCGGGGTAACATCATCATCATAAAGGGCAGGGTGATAATTGGGAGATCATCGGATATCTGAAAAATCACCCTCCGCAAGAAAACTAAGGCACATTAAAGCTCATCAGCAGGATCGGGATGATATCAAAACATCACCCGATATTGAAATATGATGATCCTGATGAAAAACAAGTCGACAGAGAACATGATGATGATGACCATCATCGAAGACAATATGATGATGATGACCTCCTCCTCAGGAAAATATGATGATGCAGCTAAAAAATGCCGAGGAGGTTCAACACTTAGGAAAATGGGCAAGAAGATATAGGGTTCAAATGAAGAAACCCCCTAAACATGAAAGATCAACCTCCAGGTCAAAATGAGTGCTAACACTGGCTCCGAAAGGGGACGTACAGGCGAAAGACTGCAGCGAGAACCAGATCTCTGGGCAGACCAGGCAAAAAACCAAAAAGCACGAACTGCACAAGACATTTACACTACATACATGTTTTACAAATGTGCACACCGACAAGTCATTTATGCAAAATAGGATTTAAGGAATTGGCCATGCACAGGCAATTCCAGAACTTCACCATCAAGGGCCTAGAGGAAATAAGAATCCTCCCTGTTGACACTCATTTTGACCAGGGGTTGATTTGTCATGATCAGGAGGTTTCTTCATTTGAAGCCTTTATCTTTTTGCCCATTTTTTCTAAGTGTTGGACCTCCTCAGCATTTTTCAGCTGCATCATCATATTTTCCTGAGGAGGAGGTCATCATCATCATCTTGTCTTCGATGATGATCTGCATCATCATGTTCCTCGTCGACTTGTTTTTCAACGTCATCATCATATTTCAACTGTCGGGTGATGTTTGGTTTTTATCATGATGATGCTGCCGAGCTACAGTGCGCCCTGATCTGCTTGCGAGGGTGATGTTTCAAAGTCTCCGGTGATCTTCCATTTATCACCTTGCGCGAGCATGATGATGATGTTGCTTATTCTTTGAATTGCTCGACCTAACTTGTTTTTTCCTAAGGGTCGTGTTCATCATCATCATATTTCCAGTTATCATCCTGCTGCTTGCGGAGGTCATCATATTTTCGGCCTTCATGATATTTCGCTGGGGTGATATTTTTGTCATCGGGTGATCTTGGTTAACATCATCCTGATGATGTTGTTGAAGAGTTGTAATTGCGACCCGATATTCACTAGGGTCATCATATTTTGGAACGTCAGGATGATCTTAGTCAATATCATCCTGATGATGTTGTATCACTTCTTGTTCTTTGTTTCTCATCCTGATGATGCTGACGTCATCCGTATATCAGGGTGATATTTTTCTTTCTGCCTATCTGCATCATGATATTCGCGAAGGAGGGGGTGATATTTTCATATCACCCGGATATATGTTTGTTCGAACATCATGATGATGTTGATATCAAGGAGATATCCGCCTGCTGGTTTCGCGTGTTATGTATTGAGGGTGATCTTTTCAAGCAGCATCATCATATTCAGTTATCGCCCCGATCTTATAGAGGGGCTACAGTGCAACCTGATATTTGAACATCAGGAGGATGTTTCCAAATATCCGGTTGTCTTCCAAATATCATGATGATGTAGATATGATGATGACGTCATCAAGGTCCGCGGGGGTCATATTTCTAACAACTGATCATCTTGAAGAGACCTCCTGATATTTGCAAACATGATGATGACGTCATCCGGATATAAGGAGGTGTGCAGTAGGCGGATATGATGATGACGTCAGCAGGATATGATGATGACGTCATCAGGATGTTCATCGGCCAGACTTTTGGTATAGGCTCAGCAGGAGGATGTTCCTCCGAAGGATCAGGTTGTGCCGATTATCATGAAGGTTATATTTCAAATATCATGATGACGTCAGGGTGATTTTTCGAACAACAGGATATCATGCTGCTGGAGGATGATGATGATGAAGTTTATACTAGTGTCGTCGGGAGCAAAAGTACCGACATGATATATGCTCATGACCTAGTATATAAAGTGCAAAGGAGGTTGCTGCGGGGTGCATGTGGGATAATGTGATCCTGCATATTCGAAATATCATGATGATGAGTCTCGGCGGGAAAAGCTTGCGATAGTCTGTTTGATGATTTTCCCGAGGCTGCGGGTTGGTGCGCCATTAATGGCGATTGTTGCAGAGGTATGGGCGATGGCGTGGGTCGATCTTGTACCCGACTGGAGGTGTCAATCAGCGGGCAGGAGCGCAGGGCTCGAGAAATCTTCCTGTCTCCTCCCCTACCTGCTGCATTCAAGTTTGGGCGCCAATCCGGTTGTGTTTGAGCGCCATTTCCATGATACTGTGTATCTGGCGAGATTTTGGTCAACATTGTAATTAATTGCTGAGCACCTACCTGGCTGTTATAAGCAGGTTGTGTTGTTCATTTGTGGTTGTTGAAAGTTGATGATTTTGGCTCTGTAATGCATGACAAGCTGATCTGGTTGCTCTGTACAGCTTACCTGTGAGTTTATGTATCTCTTGTTGTTTGTTTTTGGCATGAACCCACTGATTTCATGATTAAACTTATATGAGAAATGCTGTTTGGCATGTGCTGTGTTAATTCTGTCTCCAGTATTGCATGTATCCTTCTTCTGAATCTGGATGTTTGGTAATGTTTAGATTCTAGAGCATAGAATTCCTGTGTTGAATGTCTGATCTTTTAACTTCTATTCAAGGGGTAGATTAAACTGTTTTCAGGTTGAACATTGGGAGGGATATACTGCAGTAGGGATACCATAAGTAGAGATAACCTAACACTTTGTATTGGGAGATGCCTGTAAGGCAGGTATCACATATATCCCCTTGAAATCCAGTTTTAGTTGTTTATGCTGATCATTCACAGGTGTATGTCTACTGACTCCAGGCCCTGGATAGGCACCAATCATGCTTTGTTTTGTGTTATAACCATATCCAGCTTTGCATCCACACTTAAACTCCAAAGCAAAATCTAAAACCAACATTAGGACATTAGAGTTAGTTTTAGGAACCTCAGTCCTCTGTCTACAACTGCAAATAGGCCCAAAGCTAGCCCCTTTGCCCTTATCTTTCAGTTTTGGTCTACTTACAGGAGGACTATCTGCTTTCTGTCAACATCCCAGCCTTGCATGCATATCCTCATGGATGTTGAGTAGGGAATACCCCCCTAGGTCTTGCAGAGCCTGAAGAAGAAGAGGAGATAAAATATAGAGTCTATCTCCTATACTGTTGACCCCCTGGCCCAGAGCTCCTGTTGATCACTGATGGCTACCTTGTAGGGATATCTGGGAATAAGCATCCAGTCTGGGAAAAAGTCAACAGAAATTGGCGACTCTGCTGGGGATGAGAAGTAAAAGTGCTACCTAATCATCTTATCTAATCATCTCCAGTGATATATATGTGACCCATCTGAGTCAGCAACAGTAATCTACTCTGCTGGGGAACCTTGTGAAAGAACCCTGGTTTTCAGAAGAAAACAATTCCTAGAAATAGGTGGCGACTCCGAAGTAATCTCCCAACCGGTCAAAGTAAAATTATATGCAGGGGAGAAGATCCCAACAAAATCCTTTATTTGAAGAGTTACCATTAACAAAAAGAATGATGTATAGAAGAAAGGGAACTGTCTCAGCTAGTCATGAGAGCTCCCCCAGAAAAAGTGATGAGGTACAAGATAACCCTAGGCCATCAGGACAGCATGCTCCTTACTTTTCAAGTGCAGAAGCTGATATCCACGGTGCATATGAGAGGCAACAGGGTGGTAGTATGAGAATGAGGTCAGAGGTGTTCCAAGAACGCCCTTTTCTAGACCCAAGTGAGAGGTTTGAAGAGGCAGAGTCCCTAAGGGATGATGAAGATGATGACCAAAATGGTATGAGACCATCTACCTCCAGACCTAAGGATGAACAACTAGCTGAAGAAATCAAAAGCCTAAGAGCAGAACTAGAATACCTACAAGCCATGAAAATCAGAGATGATATACAGCAGAAAGTGCAAGCCTTGAGAACTGCCCAAAATAATTCAGTTCCTACCTTAGAAAATGCAAATATGCAAAGACATCAGCAAAGATATGAAGTGCATCATCAGCATCATGATGACAGACAATATGTGAATGATGCTAGGATACCACTAAACAATGCAGGAAACCAAAATGCAAATAGAAATATTAATGTTAATCAGCCAAACAGACAGCCCATGCAGCTAGACAGATTCAGGCAGCTGGTGTTTGATTGTATTCCTGGGTATCCTAACCCCATTGACAAGCATCTGAGGCTGCAAGTGCCTAAGTTTTCAGGAAACAACACAGTGTCAGGAGAAGATCATCTAAAGGCCTTCCAAAATGTCATGGATAATTTTGAGGTTGAGCATGAGGATGTTTTCATGAAATCATTCATGCAATCCTTAATAGATGAGGCAAGAGAATGGTACAGGAATCTGCCTGACCGGAGCATATCATCATGGGATGATTTTAAGAGGATATTCAAGGAGCAATATGGTGATAAAACTGACCCTAGCTTCTTTGTAAATGAGTTCACCAGCATCACCAAAGGGTCAAATGAACAGGTTGCAGACTTTAATGCAAGATTTACTAAAGTGTTGAACAAATTGCCACATCATATGAGGCCAAATGAACCTATGTGCATAATTTTGTACATCAATGCCTTTGATGCAAAGACTGCATATGGACTGAGAGATAAAGGTCCTGCCACTCTCAGGGATGCTTTCAAGATTGCAGTAAATATTGAAAACAATAGGAAAGCATCAGGCAAGACAAATAGAAGGGATGATGTAAAAATTCTGCAGAATCCAAATAAGCCTCAGAACACTCAAGGTAGTACATCTGCTCCTGAAGATAAGATAGACAAACTGGCAAATGTTGTTAAGGACCTGAGCTATAGATTAGCTAGAAGTGAAAAAGGGATGGGTCCTGATAGGCAAGTCTATCAAAGACAGGAAAAGAGGCCATCATTACATGATATGCCTTATAACACCAGTTGGCATGATGGTAAGCCTGTATATCCACGTAACAACACAAGTCAGAGGGCTCAACATGCCAAGGAAACTCCTGATCCCCTGAAGAAAACTATAAATATTGCTGATGATGCTCCGTGGTGTATAATCTGTCAGATGCCACATTCATAGTCACAGTGCATGATTGCCCAATCTTTGTATGATAATGCTACATCTTGTAATGAGTGCAATGAGCCACATCATGTGCAGGATGATGATGTTAACATGATGTCCATAGGTAATGGATATACTCTATATGGTGCTGATGAGAAGACAGATGATCAGGTTCAGGCCTGCCAACAGTCCCCATATGATGAAGATCATGAGGATAATTATGTGTATGCTCAGAACTCACACAATTTTCTGAGTAGCTTACACCGACCTTCTGATGAGGAAATCAGAGCCTTCACAGCTGCAGTAGTTGCTCAGGTCAAGAGCAACTACAATCTCAGAGGTAAAAATCAGGTTGGCAGCCCACATCAGCCAGAAGATATTTCTGCAGGTCAGCAGATGCATGGTCATAAAGGAACTGAACCACAAAAAAGGCAGTGGGTAAATAACAAGCAGAGCTTTAGATACAGAACAGGTCATGATTTCCAAGGACCAGAAAACAAAACCCCTCAGGCTGAAGATCAAAGTAGAGGTTCCCAAGACAGGAATGATGATCAGGGAACTATGAAAATGAAAGCTAAGTCAGCTCAGGATAAAAGCAAGATTGTGGAGCAAGCTACAACTGTTGTACAAAACTATGCTCCATTTGATATAGCCCAGATCCTATCTCAGGTAAAGGTCTCTGTTCCACTTATGGAACTCATGAAAGTGGAAGAGATCAAGAATAGGACAATATCCCTAATCTCAGGGGTACCTTTTCAAGCTAAGCAAGATGATCAGACCCAGGGTGAGAAACAGGTCATGTGCAATGAAGAAGATGAGACTCCTGAAGTCTATTTAGGAATGACCATGACAAAGTGCCCTTCACAGGTGGAACCATTTTACGTTTCCCTGGTTATAAATGGTAAAATAATTAGAAATTGTATGCTTGACTCTGGAGCATCCACAAATGTCATGCCTTTGGCTATCATGCAGCAAACTGGATTAAAAATTGACAAGGCATGTGGGAAATGTTATGCTATGGATGCCAGAGAGGTACCCGTTATTGGAATCATGAAGGATGTAGATTTCAAACTGGCAGCATTTCCTGAAAAGAAATATAAGATGAATATAACAGTGGTTGACATCAAGCCACAATATGGTATGCTGCTGTCAAGAAGATGGGCAGCACTAATAGGTGGAAGTATGCAGCTGGACCTATCATATGCCATGATTCCAATGAATGGCAGGGATGTCAAGCTAATTAGAGAGCAAAGATCATCAGAGACAGTGGAAGACCAAGAGGCAAATGAACAGGTATGCTTTGTAGACACTGACTGTGATAACTTCAAGGTTGTCTCAGATGATGCAGAAGACAAAAAGAAAAATGCCTGTATTGAAGAGCTGGATCAGCAAGGCTTATGGACCATGTTTTTTGATGGAGCTTGTGCAAAAGAAGGCTCTGGAGCTGGAGTTGTTTTCCTGTCTCCAACTGGTAAGCTCCTCAAATCCTCTTTCTTGCTGAGGTTTGATTGCACAAACAATATTGCAGAATATGAGGCTTTACTCTTAGGCCTGAATATTGCTCTCAAACATGGGATTAAGATGTTAAGAGTATTTGGGGACTCTGAGCTGATTGTATCCCAAATCAGAAATAAGTATGCTGCAAAGAATAAAAGGTTGAAACAATACAAGCATGCTGTTTGGGATACTATTGAACGTTTTGATGCATTTTCAATTGGCTGGGTAGAAAGGTCAAAAAATGTTATGGCTGATTTCTTAACCAATGTTGCAATAAGGCCAGATGACATCACTCTGTCAGGTGTCACAGATGTAGAAGTTAAAATTAGGCCTGCCATACCAGAAAACATATGCAGTTGGCAAGTTTTTAATGATGATAGGGATTTGCTGAAATTTTTGCACTGCATAGATGAGTATGAGAACCAACAGGTTGATTTCCAAGCTTTTGTAGAGACTGTCAATGGAAAAGAGACCCTTGTGGGAAAAGAGATCATCCAGTTGAAGACTAACAAGATCCCTAGAGGGTTAGTGGCTTTGGAAAGAGCCTTTGACAGTAGAGACAAAATGGTCACAAAGACATCCCCCACAAATAAGGAGGATTTAGAAGAAATAAATTTGGGGACATCTCAGGCCCCTCAGAAGGTATATATTGGCAAACAGCTCAAACCACACATAAGAAGTATGCTGATTGCATTGCTAAAAAGGTATAAACATGTTTTTGCTTGGTCATATGAGGACCTAAAAGCTTATAGAGAAGACTTATTCCAGCATGAGATCCCACTGAAGCCTGAAGCTAAGCCATTTAGACAGAGGCAAAGGCCTATAAATCCTACCTTAGCTCCCAAGATGCAGGAAGAACTCAAAAGGCTCAGGGATGCTGGAATAATTGTGCCCATCAGACATTCAACTTGGGTGTCTAACCTTGTCCCAGTCAGGAAAAAGAATGGTGATATTAGGCTTTGTGTGGATTTCAGGAACTTGAATGTATCCTCTTTGAAGGATAACTATCCATTGCCTAATATGGAGGCTATGTTGCAGAGAGTGACTGGTTGTGAACTCCTATCCATGATGGATGGATTTTCAGGATATAATCAGGTAAAGGTAAAGGAATCAGAACAATATAAGACTGCCTTTACCACTCCATGGGGAACGTATGTGTATGTTAGAATGCCATTTGGACTAACAAATGCAGGTGCTACATTTCAAAGAGCAATGGATGTTGCTTTTGCAGGGCTGATTGATTCAATCCTGGCAGTATATCAGGATGACCTGACTGCCTACTCAAAGAGGGAAGAGCAGCACTGTTTGCATCTGGAGCAGATTTTTATAAGAGCACTAGAATATGGTATTTCTTTAAACCCAAAGAAGTGTGCCTTTGGAGTAGTTGAAGGAAAACTTCTGGGACACATTGTTTCCAAGGATGGAGTCAGGATAGATCCAGAGAGAGTGGCAGCCATTGACAGGATCCAAATGCCAAAAACTGTGAAAGGAGTTCAGTCCTTCTTTGGACAGGTAAACTTTGTCAGAAGATTTGTTCCCAACTTTGCAGAGATCACAAGGAACATCTCCAAGATGATGAAGAAGGATGCAACTATCAACTGGGAAAGGGAAGCAACAGAATCATTTCAGAATATCAAAGAGGCAATAAAGATGGCCCCTGTTCTTAAATCTCCTGATTTTTCTAGGCCATTCCAGGTGTTCTCATTTGCTTCCTTTCATACTGTAGCTGCATGTTTGTTACAGAAAAATGAAGAGGGTTTTGAACAGCCCATTGCTTTCTTCAGTATGTCCCTGCAGGCCTCTGAGTTGAAATATGACATTATGGAAAAGCAGGCATATGCACTTGTTAGAGCCATTAAAAGTTTCAGACCATACTTGGTAGGGTCACATATAATTGCATATGTACCTCATGCTGCAGTCAAAGACATATTCACTCAGCAGGAGGTGACTGGAAGAAGGTGCAGATGGATAAACAAACTGCAGGAATTCAACATAGACATACAGGTTACTAAGCTGATAAGAGGACAAGGACTAGCCAAGATGATGGCACAGTCAAACTTGGAAGCATGCCAAGTTAATGCAGTCCAAGATGAGAATGTAAGTGCATCAGGATCTGAATGGTACAAGGATATTGTCTATTATTTGCAAAATCTGAATTGTCCTTCCCATTTCAGTGACAATCAAAAGAGGACTCTGAAGCTACATGCAATCAGGTATGTTGTTGTTCAAGGTGAGCTGTACTGGAAAAATCCTGATGGTGTGCTGCTGAGATGTGTGGATAAGAATATGGCTAACAATATTTTGATTGACATGCATAAAGGATTGTGTGGTGGCCATTATACTGCCCAAACAACAGCTCATAAAATTCTGAGGGCAGGATATTGGTGGCCCACTCTCTTTTCAGATGCACAGAGGTTAGTAAGAAAATGTGACCCTTGCCAGAGATTCTCAGGAAAGCTGAAATATCATGGTGCTTTACCCCTCAGAACTGCACCTGTGGATGCTCCATTCCAGCAATGGGGAATTGATTTTATAGGGGAAATTGCAGACAAATCAAGTGGGGGACACAGTTGGATTTTGGTGGCAACTGACTACTTTACCAAATGGATTGAGGCCATTCCAACTAAAAGAGCTACAAGTAAGGTGGTGACAGACTTCATACTAGAGAACATCATCATCAGGTTTGGAGTACCATCTAAAATAATCACTGATAATGCTATGTGCTTCAGATCAGGTGAGTTTGTTGATTTTTGCAACAGGTATGGGATAAGCCTGTCATATACATCACCATATCACCCACAAGGAAATGGTCAAGCAGAATCAAGCAATAGGAGCATCATGAAAATTGTCAAGAGGATACTGGACAAGAACAAGAGAGCTTGGGACTCAAAGTCGAATTTAGCAGTATGGGCTGACAGAGTGACTGTGAAAAGGGCTATTGGGAAGTCACCTTTTGAGCTAGTATATGGTGCATCAGCTAGACTGCCCATAAACAATCTCCTACCAGTTTACAGATTCATTCAAGAGTATGATGAGGACATTGAAGATCCCATGACAGAAAGGGTGAATCAGCTGGTTGCATTGGATGAAGACAGAAGGAGAGCCCACCAGATCAATCTCAAAAGACAACAAGGGGTGAAATATCAGTTTGACAGGAGAGCTACAAAAAGGAAGTTTCAAGTAAATGATCTGGTGCTCATTTGGAATGCTAAAGATCAGGAAAAGGGTAAACATGGCAAATTTCAGCCCTTATGGATGGGCCCATATCAGGTTTGCAATACTCATGGGGAGGATTCTTATTTCCTCCAGGCCCTAGATGGTGAAATTCTGGAATTGCCTGTGCATGGCCAATTCCTTAAGTTCTATTTTGCATAATGACTGGTTGCTGTGCACATTTGTAAAATATGTATGTAGTGTAAATGCCTTGTACAGCTCGCGTTTTTGGCTTTTTGTCAGGTCTGCCCGGAGATCTGGTTCTCGCTGCAGGTTTTCACCTGCACGTCCCCATTCGGAGCCACTGTTGACACTCATTTTGACCAGGGGTTGATTTGTCATGATCAGGAGGTTTCTTCATTTGAAGCCTTTATCTTTTTGCCCATTTTTTCTAAGTGTTGGACCTCCTCAGCATTTTTCAGCTGCATCATCATATTTTCCTGAGGAGGAGGTCATCATCATCATCTTGTCTTCGATGATGATCTGCATCATCATGTTCCTCGTCGACTTGTTTTTCAACGTCATCATCATATTTCAACTGTCGGGTGATGTTTGGTTTTTATCATGATGATGCTGCCGAGCTACAGTGCGCCCTGATCTGCTTGCGAGGGTGATGTTTCAAAGTCTCCGGTGATCTTCCATTTATCACCTTGCGCGAGCATGATGATGATGTTGCTTATTCTTTGAATTGCTCGACCTAACTTGTTTTTTCCTAAGGGTCGTGTTCATCATCATCATATTTCCAGTTATCATCCTGCTGCTTGCGGAGGTCATCATATTTTCGGCCTTCATGATATTTCGCTGGGGTGATATTTTTGTCATCGGGTGATCTTGGTTAACATCATCCTGATGATGTTGTTGAAGAGTTGTAATTGCGACCCGATATTCACTAGGGTCATCATATTTTGGAACGTCAGGATGATCTTAGTCAATATCATCCTGATGATGTTGTATCACTTCTTGTTCTTTGTTTCTCATCCTGATGATGCTGACGTCATCCGTATATCAGGGTGATATTTTTCTTTCTGCCTATCTGCATCATGATATTCGCGAAGGAGGGGGTGATATTTTCATATCACCCGGATATATGTTTGTTCGAACATCATGATGATGTTGATATCAAGGAGATATCCGCCTGCTGGTTTCGCGTGTTATGTATTGAGGGTGATCTTTTCAAGCAGCATCATCATATTCAGTTATCGCCCCGATCTTATAGAGGGGCTACAGTGCAACCTGATATTTGAACATCAGGAGGATGTTTCCAAATATCCGGTTGTCTTCCGAATATCATGATGATGTAGATATGATGATGACGTCATCAAGGTCCGCGGGGGTCATATTTCTAACAACTGATCATCTTGAAGAGACCTCCTGATATTTGCAAACATGATGATGACGTCATCCGGATATAAGGAGGTGTGCAGTAGGCGGATATGATGATGACGTCAGCAGGATATGATGATGACGTCATCAGGATGTTCATCGGCCAGACTTTTGGTATAGGCTCAGCAGGAGGATGTTCCTCCGAAGGATCAGGTTGTGCCGATTATCATGAAGGTTATATTTCAAATATCATGATGACGTCAGGGTGATTTTTCGAACAACAGGATATCATGCTGCTGGAGGATGATGATGATGAAGTTTATACTAGTGTCGTCGGGAGCAAAAGTACCGACATGATATATGCTCATGACCTAGTATATAAAGTGCAAAGGAGGTTGCTGCGGGGTGCATGTGGGATAATGTGATCCTGCATATTCGAAATATCATGATGATGAGTCTCGGCGGGAAAAGCTTGCGATAGTCTGTTTGATGATTTTCCCGAGGCTGCGGGTTGGTGCGCCATTAATGGCGATTGTTGCAGAGGTATGGGCGATGGCGTGGGTCGATCTTGTACCCGACTGGAGGTGTCAATCAGCGGGCAGGAGCGCAGGGCTCGAGAAATCTTCCTGTCTCCTCCCCTACCTGCTGCATTCAAGTTTGGGCGCCAATCCGGTTGTGTTTGAGCGCCATTTCCATGATACTGTGTATCTGGCGAGATTTTGGTCAACATTGTAATTAATTGCTGAGCACCTACCTGGCTGTTATAAGCAGGTTGTGTTGTTCATTTGTGGTTGTTGAAAGTTGATGATTTTGGCTCTGTAATGCATGACAAGCTGATCTGGTTGCTCTGTACAGCTTACCTGTGAGTTTATGTATCTCTTGTTGTTTGTTTTTGGCATGAACCCACTGATTTCATGATTAAACTTATATGAGAAATGCTGTTTGGCATGTGCTGTGTTAATTCTGTCTCCAGTATTGCATGTATCCTTCTTCTGAATCTGGATGTTTGGTAATGTTTAGATTCTAGAGCATAGAATTCCTGTGTTGAATGTCTGATCTTTTAACTTCTATTCAAGGGGTAGATTAAACTGTTTTCAGGTTGAACATTGGGAGGGATATACTGCAGTAGGGATACCATAAGTAGAGATAACCTAACACTTTGTATTGGGAGATGCCTGTAAGGCAGGTATCACATATATCCCCTTGAAATCCAGTTTTAGTTGTTTATGCTGATCATTCACAGGTGTATGTCTACTGACTCCAGGCCCTGGATAGGCACCAATCATGCTTTGTTTTGTGTTATAACCATATCCAGCTTTGCATCCACACTTAAACTCCAAAGCAAAATCTAAAACCAACATTAGGACATTAGAGTTAGTTTTAGGAACCTCAGTCCTCTGTCTACAACTGCAAATAGGCCCAAAGCTAGCCCCTTTGCCCTTATCTTTCAGTTTTGGTCTACTTACAGGAGGACTATCTGCTTTCTGTCAACATCCCAGCCTTGCATGCATATCCTCATGGATGTTGAGTAGGGAATACCCCCCTAGGTCTTGCAGAGCCTGAAGAAGAAGAGGAGATAAAATATAGAGTCTATCTCCTATACTGTTGACCCCCTGGCCCAGAGCTCCTGTTGATCACTGATGGCTACCTTGTAGGGATATCTGGGAATAAGCATCTAGTCTGGGAAAAAGTCAACACTCCCCATGAGTACTACAAATTTGATATGGGCCCATCCATAAGGGTTCAAATTTACCATGTTTACCCTTTTCTTGACCCTTTGCATTCCAAATGAGCACCAGATCACTGACTTGAAACTTCCTTCTTATAGCTCTCCTGTCAAACTGATTTTTCATATCTTGTTGTCTCTTGAGATTAATCTGGTGGGCTTTCCTTCTGTTTTCATCCAGTGCAACCAGCTGGTTCACTCTTTCTGTCATGGAATCTTCAATCTCCTCATCATTTTCTTGGATGAACTTGTAAACTGGTAGGAGATTGTTTATGGGCAATCTGGCTGATGCACCATACACTAGCTCAAAAGGTGACATCCCAATAGCCCTTTTTACTATCACTCTGTCAGCCCATATGACTAACTTTAATTTTGAGTCCCAAGCTCTCTTGTTCTTATCCAGTATCCTCTTGACAATTTTCATGATGCTTTTATTGCTTGATTCTGCTTGACCATTCCCTTGTGGGTGATATGGTGATGTATATGATAGATTTATCCCATACCTGTTGCAAAAATCAACAAATTCACCTGATCTAAAGCACATAGCATTATCAGTGACTACCTTGAATGGTACTCCAAACCTGATGATAATATTTTCTAGCATGAAATCTATCACCACCTTACTTGTAGCTCTCTTAGTTGGAATGGCCTCAATCCATTTGGTAAAGTAATCAGTTGCCACCAAAATCCAATTGTGTCCCCCACTTGATTTGTCTGCAATTTCCCCTATGAAGTCAATTCCCCATTGCTGAAATGGAGCATCCACAGTTACAGTTCTGAGGGGTAAAGCACCATCATATTTCAGCTTTCCTAAAAATCTTTGGCAAGGGTCACATTTCCTCACTAACTTTTGTGCATCTGAAAAGAGAGTGGGCCACCAATATCCTGCTCTGAGAATTTTATGAGCTGTTGTTTGAGCAGTATAATGTCCTCCACACAATCCTTTATGCATATCAATCAAAACATTGTTAGCCATATCCTCATCCACACATCTCAACAGCACACCATCAGGGTTTTTCCAGTATAGCTCACCTTGAACAATAACATACCTGATTGCATGTAACTTTAAAGTCCTCTTTTGACTGTCACTGAAATGGGAAGGACAATTCAGATTTTGCAAGTAGTAGATGATATCCTTGTACCATTCAGATCCTGATACATTTACACTCTCACTTTGGACTACATTAACTTGGCATGCTTCCAAGTTTGATTGTGCCATCATCTTGGCTAATCCTTGTCCTCTTATCAACTTGGTAACTTGTATGTCTATGTTAAACTCTTGCAGTTTGTTTATCCATCTGCACCTTCTTCCAGTCACCTCCTGCTGAGTGAATATGTCTTTAACTGCTGCATGAGGTACATATGCAACTATATATGATCCTACCAAGTATGGTCTGAAACTTTTGATGGCTCTAACTAGTGCATATGCCTGTTTTTCCATAATGTCATACTTCAACTCAGAAGCCTGCAAGGACATACTGAAGAAAGCGATGGGCTGTTCAAAACCATCTTCATTTTTCTGTAGCAAACAAGCAGCAACAATATGAAAGGAAGCAAATGAAAATACTTGGAATGGCCTAGAAAAATCAAGAGATTTAAGAACAGGGGCCATCTTGATTGCCTCTTTGATACTCTGAAATGATTCTATTGCTTCACTTTCCCAGTGGACAGTTGCATCCTTCTTCATCATCTTGGAAATGTTCCTTGTGGTTTCTGCAAAGTTGGGAACAAATCTTCTAACAAAATTTATCTGTCCAAAGAAGGACTGAACTCCTTTTACAGTTCTTGGCATTTGGATCCTGTCAATAGCAGCCACTCTCTCTGGATCTATCCTGACTCCATCCTTGGAAACAATATGTCCTAGGAGCTTTCCTTCAACTACCCCAAAGGCACACTTCTTGGGATTTAAAGAAATACCATACTCTAGTGCTCTTATGAAAATATGCTCCAGATGCAAACAATGCTGCTCTTCTTTCTTTGAGTAAGCAGTCAAGTCATCCTGATATACAGCCAGAATTGAATCAATCAACCCTGCAAAAGCAACATCCATTGCTCTTTGAAATGTAGCACCTGTATTGGTTAGTCTGAAGGGCATCCTAACATACACATAAGTTCCCCATGGAGTGGTAAAGGCGGTTTTATACTGTTCTGATTCCTTTACCTTCACCTGATTATATCCTGAAAATCCATCCATCATGGATAAGAGTTCACAACCAGTCACTCTCTGCAACATAGCTTCCATATTAGGCAGTGGATAGTTATCCTTTAAAGAGGATACATTCAAGTTCCTGAAGTCAACACAAAGCCTAATATCACCATTCTTTTTTCTGACTGGGACAAGGTTAGACACCCAAGTTGAATGTCTGATTAGCACAATTATTCCAGCTTCCCTGAGCCTTTTGAGTTCTTCTTGCATCTTGGGAGCTAAGGTAGGATTAATAGGTCTTTGCTTTTGTCTAAATGGCTTAGCTCCAGGCTTCAATGGGATCTCATGCTGGAATAAGTCTTCCCTATAGGCTTTTAGGTCCTCATATGACCAAGCAAAAACATGTTTATACCTTTTCAGTAATGCAATCAGCATACTCCTAATGTGTGGTTTGAGCTGTTTACCAATATATACCTTCTGAGGGGCCTGAGATGTCCCCAAATTTATCTCTTCTAAATCTTCCTTATTTGTGGGGGATGTCCTTGTGACCAATTTGTCTCTACTGTCAAAGGCTCTTTCCAAAGCTACTAACCCTCTAGGGATCTTGTTAGTCTTCAACTGAATTATCTCTTTTCCCACAAGAGTTTCTTTTCCATTTACAGTCTCTACAAAAGCTTGGAAATCAATCTCTTGATTCTCATATTCATCTATGCAGTGCAAAAATTTCAACAAATCCCTATCATCATTAAACACTTGCCAACTGCATATATTTTCTGGCACTGCAGGCCTAATTTTAACTTCTACATTTGTAACATCTGACAGAGTGATGTCATCTGGCCTTATTGCAACATTAGCTAAGAAATCAGCCATAACATTCTTTGATCTCTCTACCCAGCCTATTGAAAATGCATCAAATAATTCAATGGTATCCCAAATAGCATGCTTGTATTGTTTCAATCTCTTGTTTTTTGAAGCATACTTATCTCTAATTTGGGATACAATCAGCTCAGAATCCCCAAAAGCTCTTAACATTTTAATTCCATGTTTGAGAGCAATATTTAGGCCTAAGAGTAAAGCCTCATATTCTGCAATGTTGTTTGTGCAATCGAACCTCAGCAAGAAAGAGAATTTGAGGAGCTTACCAGTTGGAGACAGGAAAACAACTCCGGCTCCAGAGCCTTCTTTTGCACAAGCTCCATCAAAAAACATGGTCCACAGACCTTGCTGATCCAATTCTTCAATATAGGCATTTTTCCTTTTATCTTCTATATCATCTGAGATAACCTTGAAGTTATCACAGTCAGTGTCTACAAAGCATACCTGTTCCTCTGCTTCTTGGTCCTCCACTGTCTCTGATGATCTTTGTTCTCTGATTAGTTTAACATCCCTGCCATTCATTGGAATCATGGCATATGACAGGTCTAGCTGCATACTTCCACCAATTAGTGCTGCCCATCTTCTTGACAACAACATACCATACTGTGGCTTGATGTCAACCACTGTTATATTCATCTTGTATCTTTTTTCAGGAAATGCTGCCAGTTTGAAATCTACATCCTTCATGATTCCAATAACTGGTACCTCTCTGGCATCCATAGCATAACATTTTCCACATGCCTTGTCAATTTTCAATCCAGCTTGTTGCATGATGGCCAAAGGCATGACATTTGTAGATGCTCCAGAGTCAAGCATACAATTTCTGATTATTTTTCCATTTATAACCAGGGAAACATAAAATGGTTCCACTTGTGAAGGACACTTTGTCATAGTCATTCCTAAATAGACTTCAGGAGCCTCATCTTCTTCATTACATATGACATGTTTCTCTCCCTGGGTCTGAACATTTTGTTTAGCTTGAAAAGGTACCCCTGAGATTAGGGATATTGTCCTATTCTTGATTTCTTCCACTTTCATCAGTTCCATAAGTGGAACAGAGACTTTTACCTGAGAGAGGACTTGAGCTATATCAAATGGAGCATAATTTTGTGTAACAGCTGTAGCTTGCTCCATAATCTTGTTTTTATCCTGGGCTGATTTAGCTCTTACTTTCATAGTTCCCTGATCATCATTCTTGTCTTGGGAACCTTTACTTTGGTCTTCAACCTGTGGGATTTTATTTTCTGGTCCTTAGGATTCATGACCTGTTCTGTGTCTGAAATTCTGTTTGTTATTAACCCACTGCCTTTTTTGTGGTTCAATTCCTTTATGACCATACACTAGCTGACCTGCAGAAATACTTTCTGGCTGATGTGGGCTGCCTACTTGATTTTTACCTCTGAGATTGTAGTTGCTCTTGACTTGAGCAACTGCTGCAGCTGTGAAGGCTCTAATTTCCTCATCAGAAGGTCGTTGTAAGTCACTCAGAAAATTGTGTGAGCTCTGAGCATACACAGTTATCTTCATTATCTTCATCATATGGGGATTATTGGCAGGCCTGAGTTTGATGATCTGTATTCTCATCAGCATCGTAAAGAGTGTATCCATTGCCTATAAACATCATATTAACATCATCATCCTGCACATGATGTGGCTGATTGCATTCATTACAAGATGTAGCATTATCATACAAGGATTGAGCAATCATACACTGTGATTGTGAATGTGGCATCTGACAGATTATACACCATGGAGCATCATCAACAATATTTATAGCTTTCTTTAGAGGATCAGGAGTTTCTTTGACATGTTGGGCCCTTTGATTTGTGTTGTTACGTGGGAATGTGGGCTTACCATCATGCCAATTGGTATTATAAGGCATATCATGCAATGATGGCCTCTTTTCCTGCCTTTGATAGACTTGCCTATCAGGACCCATCCCTTTTTCACTTCTAGCTAATCTATAGCTTAGGTCCTTAACAACATTTGCCAATTTGTCTATCTTATCTTCAGGGGCAGATGTATTACCTTGAGTGTTCTGAGGCTTGTTTGGATTCTGCAGAATTTTTATATCATCCCTTCTATTTGTCTTGCCCGATGCTTTCCTATTGTTTTCAATATTCACTGCAATTCTGAAAGCATCCCTGAGAGTAGCAGGACCTTTATCCCTTAATCCATATGCAGTTTTTGCATCGAAGGCATTGATATACAAAATTATGCACATTGGTTCATTTGGCCTCATGTGATGTGGCAATTTGTTTAACACTTTAGTAAATCTTGCATTAAAATCTGCAACCTGCTCATTTGACCCTTTAGTGATACTGGTGAATTCATTTACAAAAAAGCTAGGGTCAGTTTTGTCACCATATTGCTCCTTGAACATCCTTCTAAAATCATCCCATGATGAAATACTCCGGTCAAGCAGACTCTTGTACCATTCTCTTGCCTCATCTACTAAGGATTGCATGAATGACTTCATGAAAACATCCTCATGTTCAACCTCAAAGTTATCCATGACATTTTGAAAGGCTTTTAGATGATCTTCTCCTGACACTGTGTTGTTTCCTGAAAATTTAGGCACTTGCAGCCTCAGATGCTTGTCAATGGGGTTAGGATACCCAGGAATACCATCAAACACCAGCTACCTGAATCTATCTAGCTGCATGGGCTGTCTGTTTAACTGATTAACATTAACATTTCTGTTTGCATTCTGGTTTCTTACATTGTTTAGTGGTATCCTAGCATCATTCACATTTTGTCTCTCATCATTATGCTGATGTTGCACTTCATTTCTTTGCTGATGTCTCTGCACATTTGCATTCTCTAGGGTAGGAACTGAATCATTTTGGGCAGTTCTTAAGGCTTGCACTTTCTGCTTCATATCATCTCTGATTTTCATGGCTTGTAGATATTCTAGTTCTGCTCTTAGACTTCTGATTTCTTCAGCTAACTGTTCATCCTTAGGCCTGGAGGTAGATGGTCTCATACCATTCTGGTCATCATCTTCATCATCCCTCAGAGACTCTGCCTCTTCAAACCTTTCACTAGGGTCTAAAAAAGGGCGTTCTTGGAACACCTCTGACCTCATTCTCATGTTACCATCCTGTTGCCTTTCATATGCACCTTGGATATCAGCTTCTGCATTTGAAAAGTAAGGCACATGCTGTCCTGATGGGCTAGGGTTATTTTGGATATCATCATTTTTTCTGGGGGAACCCTCATGACTAACTGAGATAGCTCCCTTTCTTCTGTACATCATTCTTCTTGTTACTGGTAACTCTTCAAATAAAGGATTTTGTTGGGATCTTCTCCCCTGCATATAAATTTTACTTTGACCGGTTGGGAGATTACTTCGGAGTCGCCACCTATTACTAGGAACTGCTTTCTTTTGAAAACCAGGGTTCTTTCACAAATAACAATTTTCAAATCACCATTCCCCAGCAAAAGATCAATTTCTGTTGCTGACTCGGATGGGTCACATATATATTACTGGAGATGATTAGATAGTACTTTTACTTCTCAATCCCCAGCGGAGTCGCCAATTTCTGTTGGTTTTTTCCCAGACTGGATGCTTATTCCCAGATTTCCCTACAAGGTAGCCATCAGTGATCAACAGGATCTCTGGGCCAGGGGCCAACAGTATAGGAGATAGACTCTATATTTTATCTCCTCTTCTTCTTCAGGCTCTGCTAGACCTAGGGGGGTATTCCCTACTCAACATCCATGAGGATATGCATACAAGGCTGGGATGCTGACAGAAAGCAGATAAGTCCTCCTGTAATAGACCAAAACTGAAAGATAAGAGCAAAGGGGCTAGCTTTGGGCCTATTTGCAGTTGTAGACGGAGGACTGAGGATCCTAAAACTAATTCTAATGTCCTAAAGATTGTTTTAGATTTTAGATTTTGATTTTAAGTTTGGATGCAAAGCTGGACTTGGTTGTAATACAAACACAAAGCAAGATTGGTGCCTATCCAGGGCCAGGAGTCAGTAGACATACACCTGTGAATGGTCAGCATGAACAACTAAAACTGGATTTCAGGGGGATATATGTGATACCTGCCTTACAGATATCTCCCAATAAAGAGTGTTAAGTTATCTCTACTTATGGCATCCCTACTGCAGTATACCCTTCCCAATGTTCAACCTAAAAACAGTTTAATCTACCCTTTGAGCAGAAGTTAAAAGATCAGACATTCAACATAGGAATTCTATGCTCTAGAATCTAAACATTACCCAAATATCCAGATTCAGAAGAAGAATACATGCAATACTGGAGACAGAATTAACAAAACACATGCTAAGATTGCATTTCTCATATAAGATTTATCATGAAATCAGTGGGTTCATGTCAAAACATACAACAAGAGATACATAGACTCACAGGTTAAGCTGTATAGAGCAACCAGATCTGCTTGTTTTGAATTACAGAGCCAAAAATCTTCAACTTTCAACAACCTTCAAATGAATATCACTTCCTGCTTATAACAGCCAGGTAGTGTACCACAACAATCAATTACATGGTTGACCAAAAATCCCGCCAGATACACAGTATCAAGAAAAATGGCGCTCAAACATTCAATGCAGCAGGTGGGAGAGGAGACAGGAAGAAATCTCGAGCCCTGCGCCGCCACCTAGGGATCCAGATCTTCAATTGGGTACCAGATCCGTCCACGCCATCGCCCATACCTCTGCAACAATCGCCATTAATGGCGCACCAACCCGCGGCCTTGGGAAGAACATCTGACAGTCGATCGCAACCACTTCCCGCCAAAATACATCGTCATGATATTTCAAATATGCAGGATATCAATTATCCCACATGCACCCCGCAGCAACCTCTTTAACACTTTATATACTAGGTCATGAGCATATATGATGTCGGTGCTTTTGCTCCTGACGACACTAGTATAAGACTTCATCATCATCATCCTCCAGCAGCATGATATCCTGTTGCTTGAAAAATCACCCTGACGTCAGCATCATCCTCGCAATATCACCTGCATGATAAATGCCTCCATCGGCACAACCTGATCCATCGAAGGAAGATCCTCCTGCTTAGCCGATACCAAAAGTCTGGCCGATGAACATCCTGATGATGTCATCGTCATATCCTGCTGACATCATCAGCATATCTGCCTACTGCGCACCTCCTCATATCCGGATAACGTCATCATCATGTTTGCAAATATCGGGGGATCTCCACAAGCTGATCAGTGTTAGAAATATGACCCCCCCGGACCTTGATGACGTCATCATCATATCGACATCAGGATGATATCCGGAAGATAACTGGATATTTGGAAATATCATCCTGATGCACAAATATCAGGTTGCACTGTAGCTCCACTATAAGATCGGGGCGATAGATGAATATGATGATGCTTGAAAAGATCACCCCCCACTAGATAATGCACGAAGCCGACAGGCGGATATCTCCCTGATATCAGCATCATCATGATGCTGGAACAAACATATATCCGGGTGATATTCAAATATGAAAATATCACCCCCTCCTTCGGAAATATCATGATGCAGATAGGCAAAGAAATAGATATCACCCTGACATAAGAATGACGTCAGCATCATCAGGGTGATAAAACAACGAACATGAAATGATACAACATCATCAGGATGATATTGACTAAGATCATCCTGACGTTCAAATTTGATGACCCCGGTGAATATCGGGTCATATTTAGAACTCTTCAACAACATCATCAGGATGATCTTAACAAAGATCACCCGATGATAAAAATATCACCCCGGCGAAATATCATGCAGGCAGAAAATATGATGACCCTCGCAAGCAACACGGTGATAACCGGAAATATGATCATGATGATGAAGACGACCCTTAGAAAAAATAGGTCAGGTCGAACAACTCAGAAAGTAACCTCTTCAGAAGATCGGGGTAACATCATCATCATAAAGGGCAGGGTGATAATTGGGAGATCACCGGATATCTGAAAAATCACCCTCTGCAAGAAAACTAAGGCACATTAAAGCTCATCAGTAGGATCGGGATGATATCAAAACATCACCCGATATTGAAATATGATGATCCTGATAAAAAACAAGTCGACAGAGAACA
This sequence comes from Cunninghamia lanceolata, assembly GCA_027924645.1. Classification (NCBI taxonomy): domain Eukaryota; kingdom Viridiplantae; phylum Streptophyta; class Pinopsida; order Cupressales; family Cupressaceae; genus Cunninghamia; species Cunninghamia lanceolata. The sequence goes on along the minus strand of BSBN01000112.1, from coordinate 8,791,428 downwards.
TGATGATGATGACCATCATCGAAGGCAATATGATGATGATGACCTCCTCCTCAGGAAAATATGATGATGCAGCTGAAAAATGCCGAGGAGGTTCAACACTTAGGAAAATGGGCAAGAAGATATAGGGTTCAAATGAAGAAACCCCCTAAACATGAAAGATCAACCTCCAAGTCAAAATGAGTGCTAACACAAGGAAAAGAAAGAGAAATATACTACATTACCACACCTTGGTGACCTATGAGCTAAACTATACTCCCATTGAGTGAGCATGCTGTGAGGCCTACCTTTTTCACTTCTGTGCATGAGACTATTTATAGTATTATTGTTATTACTTTTATGATTGGGGGACTGTTGATCCTGAAATCTTGATTATTAAATCTAATTGATTTTTAAGAAAATAATTGTGCAATGATAGTTAGATGTTGCTTTTAAGTGAATGATGAATGGATAATATTAGAAATGGAACTTTAATGTGATTTCAGTATGTTTATATGGTAGAATGTTTAGGTATGCATGTATTTAAATTACTTCGGCTATGATATCTTTATATGTTATTGACTTCGAGTTTGAGTGTGCAGGTATTGCTAACAAAACCACAAATATAGAAGATCATTCCACACCCTATGTTGTATCCCTTGTGAGCTGATCTAGTTCCACGAGGAACTAAGATCAACTCCGTGTATGGTGGAAATGTTGTAATGTTGTAATGTGGTAATGTTGCATGGGGTCAAGGGAATCAGGTCTACCCTCTGATTCACTTGTATTGTGATATGTGTTGTAAAAGATGTTGTTATGAATCTTGTTTAAGTTTATTTCTTTTTGACCCTCTTCTTGTGTTTTTACTTGACTCTGGGAGTCCTAACTAGGTTAAAATCAACCCTAGGTTATACCCCATGGGTCTAGGGACCCTTTTGACTAGGATAACCTTGGGATAACCTCCATATGGTCACTTCAACTTCATGGTGAAGTTAAGTGACGAATTTGGAAGCATGGGGATAATGGGATGAGTGGAATCCACACTTAGACCCACTTCTAATTCATGGAAGGACTCCATGATCCACCAATAATGGAGTGCTTGTCTCTTTGTGTCTCTCTTTTGGTGGGAGACCCCATAAAAAGGGTGGTGTGTCATCCACTTCCTTTTTATTTCTACATGTGTTGGAAAAGGGCTATAGTGGGGAACCTCTTGAGTGGGGTTAATTGGTTTAAGTCCACTAGGGATAATGGATAAGGAGTGGGTTTAGTTTTTTAATGCCACTTGGAATAAGGGATAAGGGAGAGAATTTTTTTTAAAGAGGAGAAGAGGGAGAGGGTAAGGGGGTTGGATTATTGTGTAAAGAAGGAGAACTTGGAGGAGGAGACTAAGGGTGGAGCTCTTCTTCAAAATACTTCCATAATTGGGCTTGTAGAGGTTAGTGAGCCAGTTTACTCACCTATGTATGTTTTGTTCTTGTTTGATGAATGTGGATTTGCAATGGTTGTCTATGTGTTATTTTTGCTATTTTGGGATTGTGTTGGGTGTATGAAAGAGCTTCTTCCAGTTGGAAGACAATGCTCATCATGTATGGGGAAGGGAAGGTGTGAACCTCCTCAGGTGCATTCTTATTTTTTGATATATGGAAGCCTTGAGGGCATGTTGGTAATTTGAGCCTAGAGGGCTATAAGGCTAGAGTGCCTATTTGGGATATCCTTGTGATTTTAATTATTTGGATGGCTTGAGGCCATGAGAAAGAATAATTTTGTTGGCTTGAGGCCATGAGTAAAGCTATGAAAGTTGTTTGAGAAGAATGTCACCTTTGAGTAGAGTGAGTCTACTTCCCTACCCTCCTTTGAACTCACCTCAGCTGAGTCTTTGTAATGTGTGTAAAACCATGGGAGTTTGTGTGTTGTTGCTTCTATTATTGTGAATCAATGTTGTGAAGTGTTATTGAACTTTTCTTCCTTGGGTATGTGGATGATCTCCCTAGCTCGGGGGTGACCCTCTTGTGGGTCTATGGTAGGGAGGAGAACTAGTTGGTTGGTGTTTTCTTCTTTGTTTGTTATGCAAGTTTTCTCTTGGAGCATGTAGTAAAGATTGGAGGAGTTATCTTGTTTTAGAGAAAATAACCTTTCCCCTTGCTTGTTAAGAGAGCTTGGTCTCTTATAGTTTCATCCTGTAAGAGTTTTAGAGGAGAGATCTCCTCTCTCTGAAATTGTTGTAAAAATTGTTATTTTGGGAGTAAAGAGAAAATCCTCCCTTATCATGTTGTTGGTTGTGAATTTTATTGTTTATTTCATTATATCAATGTGAGAGCAGAAAGAAGAGAAAGCTATTTTATCCAAGGAGTAGATTGTTATTTTCTTGCAAATATATACTTTGTGAAAATTAGTTGTGGATGTATGCAAGTTGTTAAGATCTATCCATTGTATTGTTTAGTGGATATGATACATTCATTAAATTTTATAAGTAAATTTGTCTTTCTGGGAAAGGATTAAGATTTGATTTAGTTGTGCAATAGAATTTCATCAAACGTTTTACATTTCTGTTATAATGAATTTTGAAGTGAAAGAATTAATATTTAGCCTGTATTTATTCTTGACCATAAATTCTCCTTTATAATGCATTGGAAGGTACATGTGAAAAGATAAATTACAATGGGCAAATATAAATATAAATTTATATTTATTTTCTATTTTTATACAAGAATTTGTTTATTATATAAATTGAAATGCTAAAGAAGCTATGAATTTTCTAAGTGCCTATGACATATATATATATATATATATATATATATATATATATATATATATATAAATTTTCATATTGTGATGATCTTATGCAAATATATATATATATATAGCATATGAACATACTTTTAAATTAAATGAATAAGTAAATATATATATATATATATATAATTATTTAATTGTAATTAAATTATAGAGCTTATGCTAAGATTATATATATATATATTTTTTTAAAAAAAATTGAAAATAATGAATGCTATGAAGAAGGAAGTTCACGATTTACACTGCATACATAGTCTAAAAAAAAATATGTGGTAAGGTGGGGGTTTAAACCCCCACCGCAGCTTGCTAAACAAAGAGGGTGTGGGGAGGGGCGGAGCCCCACCCACATCCCACGAAGTGCTATGTGGGTGGTGCTCTGTCCCTCCCCACACCCCCGTCGAGATTTAAGACCCCGCACCCCGCCGTGGAAACCGCCCTGCCACGTCCTGCGGACCCTCCATCGTGGCCTGTGTTTTGGCCTATTCCGTCACTGGCTTCCCCCTTCTGCCACCAATGCTGCTTCCCTCTGCCGCTCACTGCGGCCACCTCACTGCCCACCTCCATAGTTCCGACCTCCCCTGCGACCAACGTCGCCGCTCCACCATGCCCTGCAGCATAACACAAACACAAATAAAAATTAGGGTTAGGGTTATTCCAATCCTTTGTTATGAGTTGGATATCATATTAATATTATATTCAAACATGAGTGGAGATTATGATTAAATAATAAGAAAGCCAATATATATATATGTATGTAGGTATATATATATATATTTTGTAATAGTGGTGTTACTTGTGGTATCCACTTAAGGGAAAGATGATTAATTATATATATATATATATATATATATATATATATATATATATATATATATATATATATATATATATATATATATATATATATATATATATATATATATATATTCTTAGATGTGATAGTTGTATTAGTGGTGGAATCCATTACAAAAGAGAGATTTAATTATATATATATATATATATATTCATTTATTTAAATGTAGATTTAATAGATGTAATTAGTTGCAAATTCCACTTTCAAAAGAAAAGAATTAAATTTGATATAATATATATTTATCTCTATTAAGACATAATTATGGAAATGTTTATTCGGAGTTATTAAATGCCTAACAAAATATTCAGAGTATTGAGCACAAATTATCTTAGTAAAATAATTTAAGATAATAAATAAATAAGTAAACAATTGAACGTGAAATTAATCGAATCAACTTGAAAGAGGAGGTATTAAATAATGCAAGGAGAAAACCCATTAGGGCTAACCCGTTGTCCAGTAATTTAAACGCTAAATTTTAAAACCAACGTTAAAATGTAGTGAACATCATCAAGCAACTAGTGAGTCCAACATAGTGAAGGCGCACGTAAGGTTATTATTCTATTAACAACAGTATCGATGACGACATAAACATACACAACCAAGCACGCTTGTGGGTGCGAGGGGGGCTTTTAGAGTAGTAAGGGGAAAAATTTTGATAGTTCATATCATTACCACATGATGCATGTGGACATGACACGCGGGTTAGCATGTTGTGACCACATGTGAAATGTGGGCATGACACATGCTTAGTTGTGGTCTTTACATCACAAAATTTGAGACACTACATACTCAATCATAGGACTAAGCTCATTGCCAAGATTGATCCATTGAAGTATATGCTAAACAGAGCCACCCTCACTGGAAGAATGGCCAAATGGGTACTGATCTTAAGTGAGTTTTCCATTGAGTACACTGAAAGAAAATCTATCAAAGGACAAGTCATTATTGGTCAGTTAGCTGAGGCACCTTCCCCACGGAGCATCATACACTTACAGAATTTCTTAATGAGTCCATATTGACAGTAGCACCAACAACATAACCATAGAAAATGTACTTTGATGGGTCGTATACACACCGAGGCTCGGGGGTAGGCATTTTGTTTATTACCCCTCAAGGCGACACCATCCCCAAGTTGTTCAAGATTACATTTCCATGCACCAACAATGTAGTAGAGTATGAGGCTCTGATCACAGGACTCCGTATGGAAATTTAGTGGAGGATTGATAAGCTAATGGTCTACAAAGACTCTCAATTAGTCATCTGACAAGTGAACGATGAGTATAAAACTAAGGATGATAAGCTCCTACCCTACAAATGAATGGTGGATGACTTCAAAGGTTATTTTTATGACATCCATTTTGAGCAGATTCCAAGGCTAAACAACAAAGCTATAGATGCCATGGCAACAATCGGATCCCTGGTAGACATGAAGAAGGACAGTAAGAAGTGTGAGTTCCTAATTGAAGAGCTCCCTATACCGGCCTATGACATTCCCCAAGTAGAACTGGTGTGCAAAATTGTTGGTCTCCTCTCCCCTTAGTATCAAGAAACATACATGTACCTCCATGATAACATTATTCCCCCCAATCTTTCAGCTTCACAACGAAAAAGATTCATTTGCCAAGCCTCCCGCTTCACCCTCATAGGAGACACCCTATACAAAAGGAGTCTTGATGGTACACTTCTACGATGTTTAGACTCTAGGGAAGCTAAAGTGGCCTTACAAGAGGTACATGAAGGCATTTGTGGGGCACACTTGAGTGGACCTACCTTAGCTAAAAAGATCTTGAGAATAGGGTACTATTGGCCAACCATGGAGTGAGATGCCTATCGGTTCGTAAAAAGTGCCTGCCGTGTCAACAGCATGGGGATCTCATCCATGCACCATCACAAGAATTACAACCAATCACAACTTTTTGGCCCTTCTCACAGCGGGGAATTGCCCTCGTAGGAAAGATCCATCCACCATCATCTAATGGTCATAAATTCATCATCACTACTATGGAATACTTCACCAAGTGGGTGGGAGCAATTCCACTTACTTTCACCACCAGAATCCAAATAGCCAAGTTCATCCTTCATTACATCATATGTCATTATGGCATACCCCATTCCATTATCACACATAATGGGAAACCATTCAAAAACTAGGAAGTCCGCACCCTGTGTGAAAAATTCCAAATCCAACATCATTTCTCCACTCCATACTATCCCCAAGGTAATGGTTAGGCTGAAGCTTCAAACAAAACCATCCTACGTATTCTAAAGAAAATAGTTAATGAAGTAGGCCGCGACTGGCACCTTCAACTCAATCCTGCCCTATGGGCCTACCGTACTAGTATCCACACGCCCACAGGAGCCACACCATACTCCTTAGTATTGAGGTCGATCTCCCATCCCTAAGAGTATCCCTATAGAACATAATTACTGATGAGGAATACCGAGTTGCAAGGCTCCACAAGCTAGAACTATTGGATGAGAAATGCCTAGATGCACTCAACCATCTATAGGCCTACCAAAACTGCCTGAGAAGAAGCTACAACAAGAAAATCAAGAATCACAAATTCAAAGCGGGCAAGCTTGTCCTCATGGAAAACCAAAAGAATCTATAGGACTACCCTAAGAAAGGAAAATTTGAACCTAATTGGTTGGGGCCCTATGTCATCACCGCCAGCTAGAGATCAGGAGCATATCAGCTTACAACACCTAAGGGGCAACCTCTAGATGAGCCCATGAATGTTTTACATTTGAAAAAGTTCTATGCATAACCCATCGAGTATCCTAAGCAAAAAAATCAAAAAATCAAAAAAATAGAAAAGAAAAGAAAAAAAAATCAAAAAATCAAGAAAAAACCCGAGTCCAATAAAGTCATCCAATGGTGAAAATCACTTCAATGATGCCTTGGATTGGTACCATGGTGAAAACATGTTTCAGGCACCATGTGTAGCAGTCAGTTCTACCATCTAGTAAACTCTATTCTCCATCATGACACCTCATCCCAAACACTTTCCATGGCTTGGAATTCTAACACATCAATCACCCACCCCACATCATCCCACCCAAGGCTAATCTATTGCACAATGATCGTTGTAAGCCTCCTACTATACATCCAAAATCAAAAAATCCAAAAGCATTAGAAAATCAATAAATCCAAAAACATTAGAAAATCAAAAAATCTAAAAACATTAGAAAATCAAAAAATCCAAACACATTAGAAAATCAAAAAAATTCAAAAACCTTCCCATGACATCATCACAATTTCCAACATCCTCACAATCACCCAAAATCACCATTAGCTCATCTTCAACATCCACCCTATACCATTCCCACATCATCAAGTCTTGCCAGAACTACATATTCATTTCGCTTGCATCTTGAAAGTACCTTGATCCCGTGGACACAGGGTATGTAGGCAGTCTAGAATACAACAGAAATATCCAGTACTTAGGTACATAAGATGCACCCATCCAACCCGCTTGGATGGTCCCTATTCACTGAGCTTTCTAGATCCAACAAATGATACACATGCTAAGCATACGCCTGAAACATTGCGCCTCACGCAAAAATCATCAATCAACATACCAACTATAATCCAACACATGGCCTGACTATCCTTTTGCCCAGCTTTCAAAAATTATTCAACAAAATCTAACCAATTCGCATCCTAGGATATATCATTCCTATAATGGATAGAATTTGTCATCCTATTAACACTTATCTTGGCAAGAGCATACAATGGTTGTTTGTTTCTTTTTGTTGGTCTTTTTGATGATTGATTTTTATCTTCTTATCTCACTCTAGGTCATTTCCAAAGGTACCTTGATCTCATTATATCATGGTAAGTGGTGGACAACACCTAGAATAGACATGGTCATTGTTTATGTATGCTGTGCTTGTGGGTTGAATTCATTACTCCAAGAATAGTATTCATATCTTGAAGCTTGGGTCAGTTCTAGCATCATGTGCCTCATTTGCATATACAGGCATTAATACCTTATATGTACTATGAGCACTCATGGCTATGAGTCCCCTTCCTTGGCTAGGCAAGGTTATACTACCTTAGGCATGCATGAAATCAACCTATTGTTGGTCAGTCTAGTCCATGCAAAATTGTGGAATATATATCATCACCTAGGTCATCTCATACCTTTGTGAAGTGTATCCTACATTGCTACAATAAATCAAGAAATGCTCTTAGTTAATCTTATGCAACTACTATAGCTAGCTCAATTCATCTTCCAAAAACACTCATCCAACCATACTATCTATGCCTAGATTTTTAATCCCCCCCATCTATGCCCCCCCCTCTCACCTACCCTCAACTCATTCCAACCAACCTAACACATCTTGAACCAAAACAAATCCCCCCTCAATGACATGGTGTATCATGACCTAGAAACTCCCTTTTCCCCCATCCCATTCCTTTCCCCAATCTGACCATACCCAGTCTAACCTTACACGACCCACAAACCATTCCCCCTCCCCACCTATCCCATACCACCAAGCCCCATCGCCCAGGGTTGTACAAAAACATCGCATTTCTCATGACTTGATCCCTTCATAAATTATTACAATAGGCCATTAGTTGCATTATCATAATCACCTAAACCATTGCATTTTCATTTTTCCATTTGCATACATAGTATATGTTTATTAAGATAAGCATATATTTCCATTCCATTACATGTTGCATCCATAATAAATGTTTATTAATCTAAACATTTATTTGCATTCCACATTCACATCATATTCCATAATCAAAACATGCATACATAACATAGGAAAAACAAAACATCTTCATATAACATGCATAATCCATCATGATCATAAGTAAAACATCCATCACTTCATCATCAAAAATAAACCATAGCATCATATTATATCATACAACTATGTGGTTGACATGAGGTAGCAATCCCACCAATAAAACATAAGCAAATCATAACATTATACCATCATATGCCATCATCACACATATATCCATCACATATAGGGCATCCATAACATCAAATAAAATCGTCACATCATCATAATATGCATAGAATCATAACTGCATCACATCACATAATACGTCCATAAATGTAAACATCATCATAAAACATAGGTGCATACATCAATATAATCCATTACACATCATAAATGCATAATCATCATCATCATCATCATAGATCATCAAGTGTCATAATACATTTCCAAAAACATAATGTACATCACTCAAAATAATACAAGTCATGGTAGAAAAGGCCTCAAAGGGCTAAAAAATATACAATAATATACGTCAGCCCTGGGCTAATGATCCCTTACTTGAATTAGTAGGAGATCTGGGTCGTCGCTACTGCTACTGTGGTGGTGGTTGTGGGGGCTGCTGTGGTGGCTGTTGTGGCACCTATGCTGGGGGGCCCATTGGCTATTGAACTGACTGAATGGATCTAGACCTGCGAGACCCAGACATCTGAGAGGCGCTCTACTAACTATAACTAGGGATCCCCTGACCCTCTAGAACAACTGAACAATAAGCTGCATGATAATACTTAGCCCGGCCTCTCTTCTCTGCAACCTAACCTTGTACCTGTCCAAGCTGTGTTTGCAGCTATGCAATCTATGTCTACATCAGTGTCAACATGGGACCCATACCTGTACTTGCCACAATCCCCTACAAGCTCACCACCTGTCCCTCTGCTTGTTGGGCCCTCGTCTCTGCAATTTGTCATTGCGCTCTCTCTAAGTCCCTCTCACTAGTCAAGGTCTCTATCTGGGCCTATGCCTATGATAACTATGCCTATAGTGCACCCACCTGGCCATCTACTCTATCTAATAAGGCAGTTGCACCCTGCAACTGCACTAACTCCTGGTCTCACATCTCCAAGGTCTCCTGTAAATTGGTGACCTGTCTCCGCAATGTTTGTATCTCATTCTCATCCTCACCTCAGGAGTGTCGACAAGAGGAACACTCTCTCAGATCTGGACCAACCCCTATACACCTAGTGGTAGCCTCTACAATATGCTATTGCACGGACCTATGCCTCACCTCTAGCCCAACTTCCTATTGTGCTTCAAGAACTGCAGGTGTCCTCTACCTCCCACTATGTTGCCGAGGTGCCCTCTACCGTGGTACCTCTCCTACCTATACCTGCTATGTAGGTACCTGCTACTACTGTGAAACCTATGGTACTCCCTCACCCTACTATGCAGGAGCCTGTAAATGTGGTAGGACCTGCTACTATGCCTACTGCTCACTTTGCAGTGGCACCTGTAAAGGAGGTATCACTGCCTGCCTCCCTCTCCCTGTCATAGCCTCCATCTCCTCCATCATATCTCCTCCATCACTATCTCCTCCTCAACAATATCCTCCTCATTTGCTCCTACCTCCTCCGTCATATCTAGCTCCTCAGCCGGATCTGTAAACCAAGTAGGTCGCCACATCTACCACTAGGTATCATAGGCCGCTGTGGTACCTGCATTGATCACTATGCTCTGCCAATCCCACATTAGTGGCTATAAAGCCGTGAAGTTTCCAATAGCTACCTATGGCTGTATGGCTAGGGGCCATCTCGCATGATCTCGAGGTCTCCATACAAATATGGCCATCTACTAAGGAACATCCTACTGTAAACCAAACTACTACATGACCTATGATGACAAATACATGTCGATGGTGTGATCACCTCGACCCATCAGATACCTCAGATGGAATGTATATGGCAGGTGGGTATCATCATCTGGCCATGGGTCTACCCTGATATATGGTCACCAAGTGACTCGAAGCACATCATCTAACACTCGCCACCAATATTGTACCTACCCTGTGTAGGAGTACTCAGCATCTCGATACAAAAACACAAATGCCTCGAATGGCTGGTGATAGTATCCACATCTCGGCCTTGTGATCGCAATATGCTCCCATGCCCATACATGCAATAATGTAACCCTCGCTGATAATGCTAAATCATAATAGTAAACTACTGTATGCATCTCATGATACAACTTTGCAAGCATATAAGGCCCCCAGGCATACACAGTCTCATCCTGAACCATCCCCTCTATCATCTCTCCCCATCCAATAGGAAAACCTCTGACCCACCGATCTGGCATCATGACACCTCCTATCAATGCACACAAGAATAAAGTGAATTGATCTGTACCCACAGCCAAGGTCACCTCATAACTCATCTCTCTCCCATCCGTTGATAGCTCTGGCCAGCCTGGGGTAAACTCTATACCTAAGGCCCTTCGTCCTCTCCTCGTGTCATACACCACTTGGTCACCATGAATAGGTAGCTTGAGGATGTGATAAACATCCTCAAATGTGATAGTAATCTCTCCTGTTGGCAAGAGAAAGGAGCACATCTGAGGATAATAATGTTGGCAAGAGACACTATATGGCTTCATGATTGTTGTCATTGATGGCAACAAAGTTCATCCCACCCAGCCGCAAGACATGGTGTGCTTATACCGGAAGTCAGATTGAAGAATGTTGTGGTTCGGTGACCAAGAACAGAGTATGCAGCAAGATCCGACAGTCAGGTCCGGATCTCTTAGAGGAAGTATCCTTGTAAAGTATAGACTTGGGGAAGTCAAGAGGAATACCTTGACTGATAGATTCCAGGGTTTGAGCCTTCGGTGATAAGAGAGTGAAGAGATATGAGTATCTAAGTATTGGGGTCCGGTCTAGTAGAGTAGACAGAGGAAGAACTGACAGACAAAGCATCAGAATTATTCTAGATGAGATATTGATGGTGATCAAGGTTCTTAAGGTATCATCCATGATTGGCCGACATGTTAGATGACTTTTCTAAGTATCTCCTTGATCTACATCACTTGGTGAGCAAGGATTCAGCCGACAGACTAGAGTTTGGGAAAATATTAACTATTTCGGATGCTGACTAGAAAGAGGATAAAATCTATTGTGTGGATATATATATCAGATGGATTTGGATATGAAGGTGTGTGTTGTGCAGTGTGGTGTATGAATAAAAGTAGAAGAGCAGTATAGAAGTAATAAGGCAGGTCTGGTATGTGAAAGGACAGCAACACAGAAGAAGAGGAAGGATGAAGTGCAGTAGATCAGTATACTGAACCTAACCGGAACTGAACTCTAGCATATGTGGATGCTTCCTATCAGTTCAAGTATCTTGTTACTTTCTTTATAACTTGTAGATAGTAAGTCTCTTGTAGGCAGTGAGCCTCTTGTGAGCAGTGTGCTCAGGCAGTGAGCCCTAATTGGCAAGTGCCATTTTGTATTTCTATTCTTCTAACAGAGAATACATTCTTGGGTTAATCACCCCATGGTTTTCTCCCTTAACAAGGTTTTCATGTCAAAAACATTGTGTCATGTGCACTGTGTTTATTTCTGCTTTCATGTACATTTAAGCTTATGTGTTTTGATTTTGTACTAGTTGATAAAGAAGAACAAAAAGTTAAAATATTTAAGATAACTGATTCACTCCCCCTCTCAGTTATCAACAATTGGTATCAGAACCAAGTTCCTCTTAACAGAGCCTAACAGCTTGAGGAAGATCTGGGAATTCAAATGGATATGTATGGTATGAGGGAACAACTTCAAACTACCCTAGATGATCTTGAGCAATCCAAATCTGAAGTCAATGAACTAAAGGAAATACTCAAACAGGCTGATGATTTCATAAATGAACTAAAATGGAAACTGAGTATCTCTATGAAAAAGAGAAAGGATCTACTTCAGCAATTGGCAAGTCAAGGTGAAGCCAATGATATAAATGAAGATCTGAAGGAGAAACCAAGTTATGTGAAAAGTTATCAAAAGAGGTCATTATGGTAAGACATGAAATGGAATTAGGAGTTATAAAATTTACCCAAGAAATTGAAGAGAAAAGAAAAACTGAAGATGATCTAAGACAATCTCTCAAGGAGAAATCATAAGACTACCACAAGATGGATAGAATAATTAGACATCTTGAATCTGATCTTGAAGATGCTAAAGATAATGAAGAAAAATTTGAGGATCAAATTGTCTCTCTTAAAAGGGATCTTCAAACAACAAATGAATACAAAGAGAAATTCAAGATAAGTTCTGCTCAACTTGAAGTTCTTCTTGAAAGCCAAAGAGGGTAGATGACAAGTGTGGCTTGGGATATGAGAAAGGTGAAAGCTCTGGATCTGGTCAGAAGAAGTTTGAATCAGAAAATCCAAGGAAAAGGCCTAGAAGACCTCCAGTAAGGTAATCTAATGCTCAAAGATATCCATCCTTCAATGGATACTACCACAATTGCAATAACTTTGGTCATAAAGCTAATTAGTGTAGAAACATAATGAATCAGACTAATACATCCTTCTCTGAATAGTGTTTTAATTGTAAAAGGTATGGTCACAAATCTTATGAAAGCAGAAATATGCAAATGAACAATTCATTCAATGGTAGATGCTTTGCATGCAATAGAATGGGTCATATGGCTAATCAATGCAGATCAAGAGGACATCAATCAAATATACAAAGAAATGTTATTTTCCACAATTGCAATAGATCCGGTCATATTGCCAAATTCTGTAGAAGAAACAATCAAGACAAAAGAGGTCCGGTACATCATAATCAGAATCAAGACAAGGGAAAAGGAAAAGTGAATGTGGATGAAGTTCAAAGTGAGATGAACACGATTTGGGTAAAGAGAAGTACAGAAAATGTAGGGGATGGATCCGCACTAAAATCTAGTGCTGATATTCCTTCCAGAAATAAAAAAGTGAGCTCTGGCTCAGGGGGAGACACAAGGAAAAACATTTTCCCCCAGCCAGTTAATTGGTGCCAGAATTGGCACAAGGAAAGTTACGGATTAAAGGGTTCTCAGAGAAACATCTAAATAAACTGTGGTTAAGATGTGGAAGATCCACAAGATGTTTAGAACAAGATTGATCTAGTTCATCAAGTCATCCAAATAAGGAAAACAAGGCAAACTAGAATGACTTAAGTTGAGCATTTATTGCAACTTGGTATTAGGGTTTGTAGAGTAATATAAGGGTTTTTCTTATTAAACATTTGTTCATTCTGCATTCAAGAAGTGAAAAAGAGCTCTGCAACAAATTTCCTCAAACCCATCCAAGATCATCTGCAGAAGTCGATTCATCCAGCAAACGATCCGACTCACTCCGTGAAACCTAGAAGCACAAAAGGTATTTTCCGTTCTTAAATATCTCTCTGCAAATCTTTTGAAAGATGGCTACTCTAAATGTGGTGAAGATTTCTAATAGGCCACACCCTAAATTTAAGAAGCATCCATACAAATCTCTAGAAGTGGATCCCTCAGTGCATTTTCCAGCATTCTGCATGGTATTTTGCATGTTGAAGATGTTAGGGTTTACATTCATGCGAATATTGAAGAGTTTAGAAAATCCAAGCTAATCGATATCTATCACAATCAGTTAATTGATGAATCATTTGAGCTCAAACCATAGTATAAGGCTATCCGAGACAAACACTTTGCACAATGCATTCATTTCCCCTATTTTCTGGAAGATGAATGGGTCTGGTATGTGTTGAGCAAAATGCATGACAACTTCATGTGGTTGAACAGGCCGTTTAAAATCACTAAGGATGCCATTAGGGCTGTAACCAGATTACACTAAACCGGTGGAATGCCTACACTCAAATCTGTCAAAAACCAAATTGTAAGTGAGGCTACCAGATCAAAGTTTGATAAAAGAGCAATGACTATTGAGGATATCACAGATCCAGATATCAAGTTTGCATCAATGATAATTAGATATAAGATATATCAATCCAGTAGGGAGAATTCAGTATCCGGAACTGCTGTATATACTGCTTATGAAATGTTAAGGAAGAATGTTGACTATGATCTCTGTGAGCTCCTTCTAAACCAACTTCTAGAAAATCTACAGAAGATAAAGAAGGATAAGAAGAACTCCTTCAAATATGGTGGGTTGATACTCTGTCTATTCTTCTACTACATGAATGAGCTACCCGAATCTAATGGGTGGGTATGGCAGAATGACAGACCAATAGCAATTCAAATCAGAGACTATCTACATGGAATTGGTGATGCCAATGCACAGAATACAGTACTCTGGGGATACTTTAAAAACTTCCAGAACATGATGCAAGCCAGAGAGAGAATTCCCAAATCCTTAGTTGAAAAATATAAGAATACAATCTGCTTCATGGCAGAAACTGATCAGTGCCTAATGGAGGTAGTGGAACCAAGAATAGTATGGATCATGCCTATGGGGTATGAAGTGGATGAGAAAATTGTAGACCTACATGTTCAGCACATGCTAAGTCAGCCCAAGGATCCAAAGGCAGAAAGGTTTGGAACCTTTGAAGAGTTGAGTGTAAAGATTCATGTAGAACTTAGACAACCAGAGATAAAGAGAAAAATGAGAAAAGAAGTAGAGAATGTTGCCAAAAGATTTGGCATATCAAAAGAAGCACTTGATGCTAACAGAGAGAAGATGGAAAGGGTAGAGAAAGAGAAGGAAGAAGCAGAAAAGGAAAGTGATCCGGTAGAAGCACCCTCCCGGACCAGATCCTCTAAGAGGTCTACACCTACCACTGATAAGAGCTTAAAGAGATCAAAACCAGAAGCAAAATCATCCGGTAAAGCAGAGAAAAGAACTAAGACAAAGGCCACAAGGTCTTACATCAGTCAGAAGGATGATGAAGAGACCAAGTCAGATGAGGAGGTAAGAAAAATGAGGAAAAAAAAGAAAGTATTTGGTGAACCCTCTACCAGTGAAGACAAGAAAGAGATGGCAGAAGAGTTTGTGGGAAGGCCCACTCTATCCTTAGATGGTGTAGTTAAGGCAGTTACTATGGATGGGAACCTACAACCAATAACAGAATTCTATGATGCATATAATGATGCAGATAGAAAGATCTTGGAGGAAGCCATAGTTAAGTACTTGAACATATACAATAAGGCTTTTATTGAAATTATATCTCTCATTCCCAAAAGCCTAGAGAAGGAATTAGAGATAAGGAAAAATAATGCTAGGGCAAAGGATCTTGAAATCTGAGAACAGATAGCCATTCACCTCTTTCCTTTAATCACTCAGAAGCAAATGAATATGATCTTCAAAGATTGCAAGGATGAGTTTCAGACTAAGGCTAGAATGAATTAGCTCATGCTTGGAGAAACTGATAAAGTGGCAAAAGAAATAGAAGAAATCCTCTGGAAAGCCTAAAAAAGATTCAATATTCCTATTGTAGAGGATTTAAGTGATGATCCCTCAGGAAGGGATAACAAAGAAGAATCTACTGAGATAGTGGTAGAAGAGGTAAAGAAGATAGGTGAACAAAAAGGTAAGGACTCAAATTCCTCTTCTCCAAAAGAAGAGATCCATGATCAAGCAAACATCTCCCCTCTGGTTTCCCCTACAGACTCTGGATTGAAAGAAAAAGAAAGAGTACAAAAGAAGATCAGTCAAGAAGCAAAAGAGAAAGAAGATGATAGTGGTAAGGCTACAGAAAAGGAGAAAATTCTGTCTCTGGCAAGAGACACAGTAGAAGCAGTCAAAGAGTTCTTGACCAAAAAAATGATGGAATTTGATGAACCAGAATTGCTTCAAGGCCCATTCAATTTTGATTCCCTCTCTCTAGTCCAAACCATGAAACTAGCTTCCTTCACTCAAGCTAAGGCAAAAGAAAAAATGCTGAAGTCTCACATGGAAGACTACGATCTTATAGAAACTGCATCCAGTGTATTGGAAAAGATCATGCCATCCTTCCAAAAGGATCCTATAGCATCCACATCCGGTAATCTAAAGTCTCTTGTAAATTCTGTTAATACACATTTTGATTCTTTAGAGAAAGCAGAAAAAGAGAAAGTCAAGAAAGAATTTTTGGATAAGAGATTCTCTAAAGTACAAGGTCTAATTTCAAATGATAGGAGAGTTGTGGATATTGGGATAAAGAGCTTAGAAAATGCTCTTAAAGATGGCAGAGATATATATAAACTTTCTTTATCCTGGACTAAAGTAACCAAGGAAATTGAGAAGAAAGTAAAAGAGCAAGAGGATAAACTAACAAGTTTATCTCAAAGTTTTGACCCTATCTCCTCTTCCATAGTAAATCAAGAGTGCTAGACTCTTGCAACTATAAATGAAATAAAGAATCTTGAGAAGGAGAAGAAAATAAAAATAGGCAAGCTAAGTGAACTAAGAGGGATTATTATCCCTAAGTTAGAGGCCATACATGAGGCTGTAACTGATGCTCAGACCACAGCCCGGACCAGTGATCCGACTTATCTCAAGAGGGCAGAAGCCTTTGCATTCCTATTAAGTGGTCACATCTCCATTTTAGACAGGATGAAGCAGAGTTGGGCAATAGAACTTGTCCAGTTGAAGACAACTTTTGCAGACATACTACAGTATATGTAAGTACAACATGTTTATATATGCGGCTAAGTATAGATGAATTTTTGGGTAATTTTGGTGTGTAAACCCTACCCTTTGCCATTGATGTCAAAGGGGGAGTGAGGAGCAGTGAAAAATGAGGAGTCCAACTAAGGGGGAGCTCCAGAAAATGTACATAAGAATAGAGCATTAGCCAAGGGGGAGTATAGTGTTACACTTAGTCATTTCTCACTAAGTGTTGCCATCAATGCCAAAGGGGGAGATTGTTGGCAAGAGACACTATATGGCTTCATGATTGTTGTCATTGATGGCAACAAAGTTCATCCCACCCATCTACAGGACATGGTGTACACATACCAGAAGTCAAATTGAAGAATGTTGTGGTCCGATGACCAAGAACAGAGTATGCAGTAAGATCTGACAGTCAGGTTCAGATCTCTTAGAGGAAGTATCCTTGTAAAGTGCAGACTTGGGGAAGTCAAAAGGAATACCTTGACTAATAGATTCCATGGTTTGAGCCTTTGGTGATAAGAGAGTGAAGAGATATAAGTATCTAAGTATTTGGGTCCGGTCTAGCAGAGTAGACAGAGGAAGAACTGACAGACAGAGCATCAGAATTATTCCGGAGGAGATATTGATGGTGATCAAGGTTCTTAAGGTATCATCCATGATTGGCCGACATGTTAGATGACTTCTCTAAGTATCTCCTTAATCCACATCACTTGGTCAGCAAGGATTCAACCGACAGACTAGAGTTTGGGAAGATATTGACTATTCTAGATGCCAACTAGAAAGAGGATAAAATCTGTTGTGTGGATATATATATCAGATGGATTTGGATATGAAGGTGTGTGTTGTGTGGTGTGGTGTGCGAAGAAAAGTAGAAGAGCAGTATAGAAGTAGTAAGGCAGGTCCGGTATGTGAAAGGACAGCAGCATAGAAGAAGAGGAAGGATGAGTGTAGTAGATCAGTATACTGAACCTAACAAGAACTGAACTCTAGCATATGTGGATGCTTCCTATCAGTTCAAGTATCTTGTTACTTTCTTTATAACTTGTAGATAGTGAGTCTCTTGTAGGCAGTGAGCCTCTTGTGAGCAGTGTGCTCGGGCAGTGAGCCCTAATTGGCAAGTGCCACTTTGTATTTCTATTCTTCTAACAAAGAATACATTCCTGGGTTAATCACCTCGTGGTTTTCTCCCTTAACAGTGTTTCCACATCAAAAACATTGTGTCATGTGCACTAAGTTTATTTCTGCTTTCATGTACATTTAAGCTTATGTGTTTTGATTCTGTACTAGTTGATAAAGAAGAACAGAAAGTTAAAATAATTAAGATAACTGATTCACCCCCTCTCTCAGTTATCAACAAATAACTCTCTAGAAGATTTGTCATCAGTGCTCTGTGAGCTCGCAGCACTGGCATCTCTGATACAATCAACAACCCTAACCTTGCCAGCTGACCCTGAGTCGGTCCGTCAAAGCCATCAAACAGCTGCATCATTAAAGGCACACATCGCTCCTGCAAGACCACAATGAAAGATATGTCCACCTACATCCACAAACGCTGGTTAAAATATACCTCTTCTTCCAAAATCCAACCCTTCGCATCAAATTTTCTGCCACTGCAAGCCAAATTCATTTTGGTGCCACAATACCCATCTTTTGCGCTAACTTTACAAATGGCGCTACCTGATCCCTTTATGGAGCCACAACAGAAGATAGCGCCACTGCGCAAATCTTCTGTGCCATTCTAGCTAAATGCTCTATTCCATAGAATAGTACCACAATTCCTATTCATACCACTCGTCGAAATGGTGCTAGTATACCCAATGGCACCAATTCTATGGATTGTGCCGCAAACCAACATGGCGCCAATACACTCGATTGTGCCATTTTCCCTTTTCATGCTGATCCATAAGATCATGCCACCCATTGCCCTGTTTGGCACCACTTTTCCAAACCGTAACTAGTACATTATTGTGCCAATATAGAGGATGGTACCAAAATGACCTATTTGGCACTGATTTGTCTCATTTCCCCTTTGCTGGATGGTGCCAATCCACAGACCTTTTGGCACCAATCGATCCCTCGATGGCACTAGAACCTGGCACCCTAATTTCCTAACATAATAAATGTGCTAAAAATAAAAAATTACAAAGCTAGGGTTAGGGCCTACTCAAGGTCCAGCCTGTGGTGATCTCCCATACGGTCGGAATCACTCAGAAATGTGCTCGAAGCGCGGGACCAATGGGTTACGGTTCGCCATCCTCTTCTTCTCTCCTTTGTCCAAGTGGCTCTATGTGTGCAAATGTGGCACTCTTAGGGCCCACTTTTCTTTTTATACCAAGCCATGTCATCCTTCCACATAGTTTTTCTTCCCTAGGGTGCAGATCATGACCTTTTTTGCCCGTTCTTCCTCCTATCATCATGTTTTTCCATCCTCTATCTGATTTTCACCTCCTTCTCATCCTTTTGAGAGCTCATTTGAAAAAAAAAAATTCTCCCAACCTCTCAAGGGGCATCCCTCACTCATTTCACTCCTTCCCGGCAACTGGGGCATATTTTTCTTTGACTTGACGCCACTTCCCTGCTAGGTCTTGACGCCACATCAAAGAGGGGCAAATGTAGACACCTAAAAATGTCTTCACCATCAAACTGACTCCTGACATCACTAAATATATCAATTCCCCTTTCAAACAATTAATTAAATTTTTATTTAATTAATTATCCTATCCAACATCTAATTTTCCCCCATTCATCATGCCAAATTAAATTAATTTTATTAATTCAATAGTTCAACCTTACACAATTAATTAAATAAATGTGCAAATATTTATTTGATTAATTCCCCCTTTTTCCTAAAACCAATTAATTAGGTAAATCATGTTTATCTAATTAATTCAGCCTATTAATCAACCTATCCCTACCCTAGCTAATTAAATATCTATTATTTAATTACCTAGCCTAACCTACATGACCATAGACCTAGGATTAATTAAATAAAACCATATTTAATTAATCTTAACCTCCCATTAACCCATTCCCTAATTTTTTCTAGCCATATTAATTAGGCTAATCACCCTAATTAAAATGGTCAAACCTAGCTTAGCACCCTTTCCCACATCCTCCAAATAAAAAATTAAAATATATCCAACATAAATCATTTTTTTATACACGTGTCCAACATCACATTTAATACCTCTTACACCCCTTACACATGTCATAACTCATTAATATCCACTCTTCCCCAAATGAATTTTTAATTCATTTTACTCTTCCCCATGTGAATTTTTAATTCACATCTAATTCATCTCACTCAACCTCATTAATTCCACCCCTTTCCCAAGATGAATTTAAAATTCATCTTTATTCCTAGCCCTCCATTTTCTAAGATTGAATCTAGGCCCTCCACATCACTTTCATCCTCCACCATTGATCTTCCAAATCAATATCCTCCCTTGGATCAAATCCTCTTCCAAAATACCTATAAATACAACACTCCTCAAGCCATTTATCATCCAATTTCCAAGTAATGTCATTATGCCAAAATATCTCTTGATCTAGCCATACTTTGTGAGTTGCAATAGATTGAGTGCATTTCACATTCATTCCATCATCTTGGGTATAGCTAGAGTGAGTTAGGTGCCTCATTCTCCACCTTAACTTGGATTGTGGATCCAATATTGAGGTATAATATTTGTTTTTATGCATTAGATTTGTGTTTATAAGCTTCATTTTAGATTTCCATAATCACATTTTCCAAACCCTTCCAGTTGTTTTCTTTTGCTTCTTTCCATACTATAGCAGTAGTTTTACTACAAAAAAATAATGAGGGTTATGAGCAACCCATTTCATTTTTTATTAAATCTCTCTAGGCTACTGAGTTAAAATATGATATAACTAAAAAATAGGCTTATGCTCTGGTAAAGTCTATTGAGAATTTTAGACCTTATCTGGTAGGTGCAAGTATTGTTGCTTATGTCCCAACAACTGCTCTCAAAGATATCTTTGCCTAGCAAGAAGTAACTAGGAGAAGATGCAGATGGATCAACAGGATCCAAGAATTCAATGTTGATATTCAGATTACTAAGCTGGTAAGGGGACAAGGATTAGCAAAACTAATGGTTGAGTCAAACTTAGAAGCTAATCAAATAAACAGTGTTGAGGTTTAGGAAATAATTGTTGATTGTGACATGAAGAACTCTGAATGGTATAGAAATGTTGTTCGCTAATTGTAGAATGTGTCTTGCCCTATTGAAATGACTACAAATCAAAAAAGGACACTGAGGATACAAGATATAAAATATGTGATCATAGAAGGTGAACTTTGGTGGAGAAATTTTGAAGGCATTCTACTCAAGTGTGTAGATAGGAAGCAGGCGTCAGAAGTCTTAAAGGATATGCATCATGGTATGTGTGGAGGCTATTATATGGCCAAGCCAACAGCCCATAAAGTCTTAAGAGCTAGATATTGGTGGCCTACTATTTTCAAGGATGCTCACCAAATGGTCTGAAGTTGTGATGCTTCTCAAAGATTCTTAGGGAAATTTGGATTCTTTGGAAGTTTGCCCCTCATGCCCCTAATAGTGGAAGCTCCCTTTCAACAATGGGGATTCGATTTCATAGGGGGAATAAGTGAAAAGTCAAGTGGAGGACATAGCTAGATTTTAGTTGCCATTGATTACTTCACCAAATTGGTCGAGACTATCCCCACCAAAAGAGCAACTAGCAAATTTGTGATTGACTTTCTAATGAATAATGTCATGACAAGGTTTGGAGTACCTGTAAAAATAATCTTAGACAACGTAATTTGCTTCAGATCTGAAGAATTTACAAATTTCTGTAGCCAGTATGGGATTTCAATTTCTTGTTCTTCTCCATACCATCCTCAGGGTAATGGACAAGCTAAATCAAGCAATAAGAGCTTGATGAAGATTATAAAAAGAATCATTGAAAAGAACAAGAAAGCTTGGGATACCAAACTAGGACTTGTTGTCTGGGCTGACAGAGTGACTGTAAAAAAGGCCATTGGGCAACCCCCATTTGACCTAGTATATGGCTTGGATGCAAGAATGCCCATAAATAACTTACTACCTATTTTCAAGTTTATTCAAGAGCATGATGATGACATTTTTGATGCAATGCAAAATAGGATTAGTCAGGTGACTCAGTTGGATGAAATAAGAAGGCTAGGTCAACTGAGAAACATCAAATTGTGGTAGCAGGTCAAAAATTTACACAATAAGAAAACATCTGAAAGGAAATTTTAGATAGGGGATATGGTATCACTATTGAATGTCAGGTCTCAAGATAAAGGGAAACATGGCAAATTTGATGCCCTTTGACTTGGACCATATCTGATTAGCAATACTCACGGAGAAGACTCATATTTTTTACAAAATATGGTTGGAGAATAACTTGAACTGTCAATGCATGGACAGTTCTTGAAATCATACTTTTCATAAGGTATGTGTGTTTTCCATGCATATTGTATTTTAGTTTTTAGGTACTTCCATGCTTTAGTTTTTATCCTTTGGTTTGTTTTCATTTTCTTTTTGTGATGTGGTCTACTTATCCAAAGTTGTTATGTGTTCTCACTCTATTCAGACTGAACAAACGTCCCCAACTAGAGCCACTAATGGGCTCCTATAAAAATTTTCCTGGTTCTAGTGTTTGGCCCAAGTCTTGTGTTGACACATTAGGGTGGTCTCTAGCCTAGGGTTGATGCATAATAAAAATACTCTGAGTAATATCCCTTAAATGCTAAACCCATGTGTTATTTGGTCAAGGATAATGAAAATTACTTTTGTTATATTCTTAGGTTGACTGCATGTCACTCATTGCTCAATTATTTAGTTGCCTCGTTATGCCTTAAGATACATGGTTTATCGACCCCTTGCCATACAGTTTACCACCTTTGGCCCATGCCAAATATTATTCAAAGATGTCAAAATACTTTTACATATTAACCCTTTAGTGGTCACATGGCCCTTTCTTTCTTAGTGGATGAAATTTGTTTTAAAAGATATATGTCAAGGGTTGGGTCCCACTAACTCTCTTGACAGGTGGCACATGTTGATTCATTTCTGCCGCTCTGCCTATGTTAAAATATTGATAAAGCAATCACCCGTGGAACTACGAAAGGATGCCATTTGGCAAGAACCCTTTCATCAACTACAACAAGAAGAAATGGTGGGTCCTAAATGATACATGGAGACTTTTTCAATGGCCTCTGCCATTCCACCGATCTTCACCAAGAGGTCCCACCAAGCATCCGTGGAAAGGCAAAAAAGTGACATATGGCATCCATGTTGCAAATTAAAGTCTAGGTGGAGAAAGGCATGCTATGTTGAGTATGCTTATGTCTTTCCATCATTCCGTTGGGTTATGAATTAAGTTTGCCCTACCAGACTGTGGAATAACAAAGGATTGCCATGTAGGAAGAATGGTATAATTTTGACGATGTGTCATTTTTGGTGACTATCAAGGAATAATGAGAAGGAGCCTCCTGATTAGCCTAATAAATGTTGCTTGACATGTCAAGTGCGATCAAATCTTTGAGACCGATCGTGGCCATTCAATCTCTGCCAATTATGCATGATCTGACTGTCGATATTCAAATCTTAGAGAAGTAAATGATTTTGCATATCTAGTTCACGCAAGATGGAGTGATGGAAGACATGACTAATTTCAACCCTAAATTAATGGTACTCCTTATATAACTCATGCTCCAATTTTTCTGTACTTACCATTTTATACATTTGAGATGTTGAAGCATTGAAGCTGGTAACTACTATGACATCATGGGCATCAATTCAGAGGTAGCTGTGCAGAACAATCCAGTAAGTGGCATACTTCTTGTCTCATACACTCTATTGTTCTTGTTGGGGTTTTTTTTCTTTCCTTTCTTCTCTTGAAATTTTATTTTGAAGCCTGAATCAAGAACCCCTAAACAAGAAAAGGAAGAAAACCTTCGCCTTTGTTTCATCATTTAAAAATGGATCCCCCCAAGGCCCAGGCTCCCTCCACCTCCCAAAAATGAGCCCTGCATGAGGACCTCATAACCCAACTCCCTAGTTCTTGAGCACAGAGGATAAAGGTCAGTGGCCCAGAAAGCAAAGATGGACTGGTTGATAAGTATCTTGAGTGTAGAGATCCAGAAATCCCTGTTTCTGGCTAGTCATTATTTTAACACTGGTGGAGCAAAAGAAATGCTCACTCACCATTGTTACATGTGTGGATGAGGGATTTAGGAAAGTTGGTAGTCACCAATGTGTTTGAAGATGTTGAATTACTCATAGATATGGCTACCCATTATGATGAAGCTACTAAAGTAATTAGTAGTAAGAATGGGGGTATTCTGGTGGCAATTAATAAAGAGACTATTGCCACTATTTTTGGGTTAAAATTGGTTGCTTCTACAGTAATTGATATAGATAGATTTGAGGCTCTATATGCAAAGGACGGCAGTAGTTATAGAACCATATATTTGCCTAGATTTAGGGAAAAGGAACCAAATGGTAGATCAGTAATAATTCATCAAAATGAGTAAGAGCCTTTTAGGTTAGACACTTTTCAAAGTTACTTTGCTAAAACATATTATGCTCTCTGTCAAGTTTTGGGGGAGGATAAGAATGAAATAATCTCCATTGACTACACCTATATGGCTGCTGATATTCAAAATCCATCTCAAACTATTTAATTTGGTTTTTCTAATCTAGCAAAACATATATATAAGGGACTGGTAGAAATCGAGAATAAGAAGGAACCAGTCAAATTCTGATGGTTTTCATTGTTGTGTCACATGTTCCTACATCAGGGGAAAATAAAGATAAACTGGAGGCCTAAGTTGATGATTAATCATGTTGACAACATGGGGAATGTACTACTAGTCTAGTGTTGGACTCATATATGGGACAAACATGATCCCAGTTCTAATTATAGGTTCTTTAGAGACCATTTTGTGGTCACAATATTGAGATAGTTTCAGACAAATGTACCAAGAATCCCAGACCCATTGTTAAATTTCCTTAGACCTATAATAAGGACACCTGCTTTAGAAATTAAGCACAATTGGGGAGACTTCTTCCTCCATGAGGAGGGCACAATTTTAAGAGTTTATGGTACCCATGTTGGTCCTCATATTTTACCTAAGTATGTGCCATTAAGGTTGGTTTCCTGGAGGTCATTTGGTAGTTGGCTAAATCAGAAAGGATTTACCTAGCAAGATAGAAAAAGGATCTTTCTTCCCTTACCTAATAGTTTTTTCTAAATTTCAGAATAAACAGGGAAGGATTTGCTAAGTTGAATGACAAATTACTTTTTTTTAAGATGAGGAAAGAGCATACCAGATTCTTTGACCCTAGGGGTTACATCAATAACATCAGAAGGGGTATCAACAGGTCTTATGTTTCCCATCAAGTGTTTTTCCTTGAGGATGTTATTAGGAATTCTACTACTGATGAAGAAGTTAAGGTGAAAAGAATAATGTGGGCTATGTTCATGAAATACAATGAAGCAATGAAGAAGAAGAAGCCTTCTTATAAGGGAATTTTCCTAGACGTTGTTGACCCCATCATCAGGATAAAAAACATTTTATCACATATTGATGAGTTAGTTGACATCCATGATAGCAAGTTTGCTAAGCCCACAGAAGAAGAAAGGCCCTCATGCTTGCCCCTTTCTAGCAATCAAGTGAGATATGCTTTCAAGAGAAAAGAAAAAAGAGAGGACATCAAAGAACAAGCTCCATGGGCCCTTCCATAGACTCAACTTACTTTGTCTCTTTTACCAGCACCACAAGTATCTCCCCCTCCTATGCTAGTTATTGAATTGGATTCTCCTTATAGGGAATCATCTACAAAGAGGAGGAAAATTGAATAAAGCCCCTTAGTGGATTATTCGGATGATGAAGAAGAGATGAAAATAACTGAGGAGGAAGTACAAAATGAGATGCCATCCCCTAGCAGAAATGAGCCTGAGAAGTTGCCTTTGAACAGGATCACTAATATTGCCATTCTGGGCAAGGATATTTTAGATGACATGAGAGTTGTAGCTTATAAGAATTTCATTAGTGATGATGAATTTGTTAACTCTTGGGAATTTTTTGAATTCTTATGGAAGAGTAGGAGAAATGAGTATGAAATGAGATTGGAGGAAGAAATGTCTAAATCTCCTCAAGAAACTTAAGAGCAAGTATCCATCAGGATACTTACACAGATGAAGGAGGGGGTTAAAGATATCACTCTAGAACAAGGTAGAAAGATGATCAGAGATAGCGGAATCTTATTACTCCTTGAGTGGGATATTTCTTATGCTATTGTTTTGGATACTATAAGAAGGCAAGATCAGGAGGTTTTCTCCAGAGAGGAAGAGGTTGAGGCTACTTTAATAGAAGTTGGGTTCAATCCAAAATGGGAAACCTTAGCTATTTGGGCTTTGGCCCCTAATACTAACAAACCTTTGGTTGTAGAACTTGATAGATATTTGAAAGGTGGCTTGATAATTAAATGAGTATCTGATACCTTTGCTCCAGAGGCATCCAAGCTGGTAGTGGAAGTAGCAAGGTTTAGTAAGGTAGCCACCGATGCCCTCTAGAAAAAGTATGATGAATTAGAAGAGGAGCATATGCATTTACTGCATGAATATAATAAGTTAAAGGAGAGGGAAATCCAGTGGCAACAACAACAAGAAAAACAAGACTCAACATCAACCTCACCACATATAGCTTTGGTAATAAAAGATTCAGGTCTTCTCTTTTCTGACACTTCTTCCTAATCAAAATCTGTGCTTGAAAAAGAAAATGAAGAATTAAGGCAACAAATCAATGCCTTTGAAGAAATTTTTGCAAATTTTATGGATAGTCAAGAAAAAGATAACTGGTTTATTGTTTCAAGTACTTTGGAGTTATTAATGGATAAGATTTCAGACAAGGCAGTTAATATCCACAAGTGCTACTCTGACTTGTCACAAGTCATTAAGAGAATAGATGGAGATAAAGGGAAAACAATGCCTTTGTTCAATAAATGGATCCCAAGGATTGCTTCTTTATTAGGTATTTACAAAGGATCAACTAATGAACCTAATGCTCCCAAAGAAATCAAACAAATTGACATGGCAACAAAAGAAGCAGGGGAATCATAGGCATTTATAAATCGCCTCGAGGAGAAGGCATTGAGGTTGGTTTAGAATTTTGACATTGATGATATTAGAGTGATCCCTACAATTAAGCTAAATAATGGTGATATTAATCCTTACCAATCTTGGATCCTTCAGTTCAGTAATATAATTCCAACCATTTATTTCTTTATCTATCAAGATGATAGGGTTGACATTCCCCTATTTAGGAGTATCAACAAACTATGGGATTCCTGTCAACTTGTAGTAGATTTTACAAGGGAAGCTAAATCAATTGTAGCCAAGTACAACAAGTATTATTCTTATACATGAATAATCTCATCACCTTTCAATGGCCAACAGAGAAGCAATATCAGGCATGTGATGAGAAATATAAAAACTTTCCTAACATTTGAAGTTTTGAGTATTGTGAAAGTTCATAAAGTTGAATATTATTGTTTATTCCTTTCTTAAATTTAGGATATACTTCTGCAAGTCTTTTCTTGTTAGTAAAGGGGACATTCTTATTTCTAAATCTTGAGCATGTTTGTCCCATAGTGGTTTCCTTTTGTCTTCTTGTGAACCATCAGGTTTCTTAAAAGGAAAGGAATCAGAATGCAGATAATGGACAAAGGTCGGCAGAGTTTGTTACACCTTTTTCAACTACACATTTCCTAAGAGAAACTTATTCTTGTGGCCGCACATGTAACAACTTCTACTCCTATGAAAATATCTAATCATAATCAGTTATCTTTGTTTTTGATTGATGTAATTTTGTCAAATGTAAAAGTGACATCTGTCTCTAGGTCTGAGGCTTGTTTTGCCCCCTTGTTTCTATAAAAGGGAATTCAGGACCTATCAACAAGGATCTTGGAGGAATTTTTGTAACACAATACATAGTCATACTAGGGAGTTTTCTACTTCTAGGTGTTTTTTTGAGAATAGATTCATTTGTACTTGCAACTATTGGTGTAAACGGTATTAGCTCATCATTTTGAATATATTGTCAAAGTTCAAACTACATTGTCTCCTACAGTTGTATCTTTTGCTATATTTCTGAATAATAAATTGATCAAGTATCAATCTTATTCATCTTCATAGACTTTCTTGTGCAAGGATATCTTTTCTAAATGGCTTTTACTCAAAGAGTAAATTTAATGCTTTAAGGAAGATATCGAGTATAGTAGATGTATGCAGGGATTAGCAAGTATAATTAGTTTAGGACTGATTTCAAGGTGTAATGGTCTAATGCATCATTACAATATTCTTATATGAGTTGGGAATGCATTATTATACTAAGTTTCATTTGTATTTGTTTTGACTCTGTGACCCCAGATTTAGGCAACGATCTCTTAGGATTATTATCCTCATTCAATCTCCCTAATCATTTATAAAATCAAAAGAACAATTTCATTTCTGTATTCATGTTAATGTTAGTTTACTTACATGTTCTTCCACAAAGAATTGTGTTAAAGCTTTTAAGAATCTGTAGACACCTAAAAATGTCTCGACCACCAAACTGACTCCCGACATCCCTAAACTTACCAATTCCCTTTCTAACCAACTAATTAAATTTTTATTTAATTAATCACCCCTTTCATTTTCTAAATCCACATCATTTTATCCCTAAAATTGAATTAATTTTATTAATTCAATAGTCCAAACCTTAGCCAATTGATTTAATAAATATGTAAAATTTATTAAATCAATTCCCCCATTTTCCCTAAATCTAATTAATTAGTTAAAACCATGTTAACTAATTAATCCAGCCTACTAATTAGCCTATCCCTACCTTAGACAATTAAATAGCTATTATTTAATTTCCTACTCTAGCCTATCTCATCCTAGCCTTAGGATTAATTAATTAAATCACTAAGTAATTAATCTTATCCCCCCTCTAATCCCTCTACTAATTTATTCCAGCCACATTAATTAGGATAATCACCCTAATTAAGTAAGTCAAACCCTCATTAGCACTTCTCTCCACATTCCCCAAATTTAAAATTTAAATAAATCACACATCACATTTACTCCTCTTACACATGTCATAACTCTCTTCCCCAAATAAATTTTTAATTCATTTTACCCTTCCCCATGTGAATTTTTAATTCACAAATAATCCATCTCACCCAACCTCATTTATTCACCCCTTTCCCAAAAATGAATAAAAGATTTACTTTTATTCCTAGCCCTCCATCTTCCAAGATCAAATCTAGGCCCTCCACATCACTTTCATCCTCCACCATTGATCTCTCCATTTAATCTCCACCCTTGGATCAAAATCCTCTCAAAAAGTCTATAAATACAACCTCTCACAAGTCATTTTCATCATCCAATTCCATGCAAAGTTACCATGCCAAAATCATCTTTGAGTAAATAGTGAGTTGCACAATTTGAGAGCACTTCACATTTGAATCCATAGTCTAGGGATAATCTTGGTCTTGGGAGCTTCTTTTGGGTGCAAAGGCTCCTTCTTCCCTTGATGGGATTAGGTGGTGTTTTGTAAGGTATAATCATGTGTTTTATTTGCATTTGATTTAGTTTTTTTGCCTTATTGCATTATCTAATCTACATTGGCACGCCTAGTGGGACCCACAAGGTCCAATCTAATCCTTGTTTGTGAGTTTTTGTGTTAGTATTTGACTTTTTACAGGTTTAGTGCTATTCAACCGTCGTAGTGGCACCATCACTACTGTATTTCAAATATTTCTCTTTTAGCGCTATTTTTGCGCGATATAATTTTATATGCTAACCAAACTCACGTGTGTTTATTGCTTTTCCTGTTATTTTTCGTGTTTTTTTGTTCTCTGTTTTGCAAGAAAACCAGGAATTACAGGGGGAGGTTATGGCAAATTTTTTAAAGAAGAGACAAAGCAGCATCCAGTTCAGCATTTTGATGCCATCCTTCAGATTAGCGCCATCCGTGTCTTCCCCCGGATTCAGAAACACTGCGCAGTGGCGCCTTCACTACTTCAGATTATCGCTATCCTTTGTTTTAGCGTGTAACTTAGGATATATTAGCGCTATCGTCTGTATCAATGCCATTAATTTAATTAGCGCTATATTAGGTTTTAATTATTGCTATAAATTAGTTTAGCGCCATTTTACATAAGTGGGGTTGTTCTACCTGCAGTGGCACCTGTATATGTCTGTTTTAGCGCTATTTTGCCTTTCTGTTGGTTGCAGGTACTGCAGATACTAACGAAATCTTTTTGCAAGATGGTTTGTTAATTAGTTAGCAAACATTTCAATTTGGAAGCTAAAATGAACCCTTGTTTGCTTTGTTATGTCTTGAACAAACATTTCAATTTGGTGTTTTAAAATTAACCCAAACAAACTCCTTGATTGAAGTGTGTGATCATAACATTTATTTTTGGTGCTTTAAAATATACTTCTTTTGTGTGCCAACAAACATACAATCAAAATACTTCAATTTGGGCTATAAAAAGAACAACAAATTGCATACTTCATTGGATAAAAAGAACAACAAACTTGCATTTCCACGCATCTAATCAAGACAATCTAAATACTTGTGTGAAGTGTCTTCGTGATTGTGTCAAGTAGAGTGAGAAAGTGTATGCTCTTCCCTCACACCTTTTGGTGATCTTGGGAATCAAAAACTTCTCACAACACTTTGCATTAATCACCCCCCATCTAAATCCAAAGATCTAAAATTGAACCATGTTGAGTGTGATATAATCATAGGGAACACGTATGCTCTCCCCTCGCATCTTTGTATGAACTTGGGGATCAAAAGTGTTTTCATGATTATATTACTTTTGTAATCTTTAGAGGGCCTGCCACCCCGCTTCGAAAGGTGGGAACGACCCAAGCGGCATCAAGCTAAAGCCAAGCTCTTCCAAGCCGCTATATAAAATAAGGTGTTTGGGATGAAAGTCTCAAGCGACAGGTGTTGTTTTGTTATACCGACAGCCAACCTCTGTTGATAACTGAGAGGGGGGGGTGAATCAGTTATCCTAATTATTTCCCTTAATGAACTTTCCTCTTAATTGAAGCAGCATAAAACACAAAACATTAACCATGAAATAAGAAACACATGACACAGTATTTTTGACGTGGAAACCCTGTTAAGGGAGAAAACCACGGGGTGATTAACCCAAGAATTATTCTCTGTTAGAAGAATAGGAAATTACAAAAATGGCACTTGCCAATTAGGGCTCACTGCCCGAGCACACTGCTCACAAGAGGCTCACTGCCTACAAGAAGACACACTGTCTTACAAAGTGATAAGAATCACAGTCTTGAACTGATTGGAAGCATCTGCATATGCTGGAGTTCAGTTCCGGTTAGGTTCAGTATACTGATCTGCTGCACTTCATCTTTCCTCTGTTCTTTAGTCTGCTATCCTTTCACATACCGGATCCTTCTTGCTACTTCTGCTCTACTCTGGACTTGTTCGCATATCCTTTTCACACATTCACACACTTTACAACTAAATCCATCCTCTATATATATCCGCACAAGTAATTTCATCATCTTTCTAGTCGGCATCCGGAACAGTCTAGTTTCTTACAAACTTAGTTCTGTCGGCTGAATCCTTGCTCACCAAGCAATGCGGATCAAGCATATATTTGTAGATATCATCAATTATGTCGGCCAAACATGATTCATGCCTCCGCAACCTTTATCATCATCTGTAACACATCCGGAAAGTAGTTTGATACTCAGTCAGTCAGTTCTTCCTCTGTTTTCACTGTCTCTCAGGAATCCGGTACTCAACTATTCATATCTTTTTCTTTGTCCATCTCCGGAGGCTAAATCCTTGGAATATACTACTCAAGATAGTCCTCTTGACTTCCCCAGATCCGCACTGTGCCAAGACACTTCCTCTGAGAGATCCGGACCAATCTGTCGGACCTTGCCACATGCTCTGTTCTTGTTCACCGGACCACAACAATCTTCAATCTGACTTCCGGTGGAGATATAACATGACTTGCGGATATGTGGAATGACCTTTGTTGCCATCAATGACAACAACCATGAATCCATATAGTGTCTCTTGCCAACAATCTCCCCCTTTGGCATTGATGGCAACACTTAGTGAAAAATGACTAAGTGTTTACACTATGCTCCCCCTTTGCTGATGCTCTGTCTTTATATACAATTTCCGGAACTCCCCCTGAGTTGGATTCCTCATTTTTCACTGCTCCTCACTCCCCCTTTGACATCAATGGCAAAGGGTAGGGTCCGCACACCAAAATTTTCAAAAATTTTCTATATATGGCCGCATATTTACATACTCACATATACTGCAGAATGTCTGCAAAGGATGTCTGCAGTTGAACCATTTCAGTAGCCCAACTAAGCTTCATTCTGTCCAGGATTGAAATGTGACCACTCAACAAAAATGCAAAAGCTTCTGCCCGCCTGAGATCTGTCGGATCTTTTGTATGGGCGGTGGTCTGGGCATCACTGATGGCCTCATGCATCGTTTCCAACTTAGGGACTATAATCCTTCTAAGTTCTCCCATCCGGTTGGTAATGTTCTTCCTCTCCTTCTCAAGATTCTTTATTTCATTCAAGACTGCAATAGTCTGACATTCTTGATTTATTATAGAGGAAGAGAGAGGATCAAAACTTTGAGATAAGCTTTGAAGCTTGTCCTGTTCCTCTTTTATTTTCTTGTCAATTGCTGCTGTTGCCTTTGACCAAGATATACAAAATTTGTAGATGTCACCGCCATCCTTAAGAGCATTTTCTAAGCTCTTTATTCCAATGCTTACAATCTTCCTATCCTTAGAGATTAAATCTAATATTTCAGAAAATCTCTTATCCAAAAATTCCTTCCGGACCTTGTCTTCAGCTGATTTTTCTAGAGAATTAAAATGTGTATCAATACTGCTGACTAAGGTTTTTAGATTACCGGAAGTGGAGGCTGTCGGATCTATTTGGATTGATGGCATGATCTTTACAAGTACTCCGGAAGCAGCCTCTATCAACTCACAGTCTTCCATATGAGACTTCAGGAGCTTTTCATTTGCCTTGGCATTTGCAAATGAAGCTATCTTCATTGTTTGTACCGGAGAGAGAGAGTCAAAATCAAATGGACCTTTTAGAAGCTCCGGTTCATCAATCTCTAGAGTTTCTTTGCTCAAAAATTGTTGAACAGTTTGTGCAGTGTCTCTTGCCGGAGACAGATGTTTCTTTTCTTCTGCAGTCTTAGAACTGTCAACCTCTTTGTCTGTCACCACTGCTTCCTTCTCCTGCAATTGCTCTTCTTCTTTGGATCCGGAGACTGTAGGGGAAACCGGAGGAGAGATGCTTGCTTGTTCATGGGCCACTTCTTCTGGAGCAGAGGGTCCCAAGTCCTCACTTGTCTGTTCAGGGCTCACTTCTTCCGGAACAGAAGATTCCAAATCAGCAGCTGTTTCTGCACCTAGGTCCTCTACAACAGGAAGATTGAACCTTTTGAAGGCCTTCCGGAGGATCTCTTCTGTCTCTTGTGCCACTTTGTCAGTCTCACCAAGCATGAGCTGATTCATCCTGGCTTTACTTCTGAACTCATCTCTGCAGTCCTTGAAGATCATGTTCATTGTCTTGGGATCAATTTGAGGATATAGCTGAATAGCTATCTGCTCCCGGATCTCAAGATCTTTGGCATGAGCATTATTCTTTCTTACTTCCATTTCCTTCTCTAGGCTTTTAGGAATGAGAGATATGATCTCAATGAAAGCCTTATTGTATGTGTTCAGATATTTAACTGTGGCTTCCTGCAGAGTCTTTTGGTCTGCCTCACTGAAGTCATCATAGGATTCAGTCATTGGTTGAAGGTTTCCATCCACCGTGACCGACTTGATTATGCTCTCTAGTGACAGAGTGGGCTTTTCAACAGTTACCTCTGCCATTTCCTCCTTGTCTTGGCCTGTGGAGGGCTTACCGGATCCTTTCTTTTTCTGTTTCTTTACTTCTCTTACTCCTTCATCTGATTCTGTCTCCTCTTCATCCTTTTGGCTTTCATAAGCCCTTGATGCTTTTGTCTTGGATCTTTTACCGGATGCCTGGACTTCCGGTTTTGAGCTTTTGGTTGTGGAAGGAGCAGATCTCTTTGTTGATCTGGTCCGGGTAGGAGCTCCAACCGGAGCACTTTCTTTGCTTTTCTCTTCTTCCTCAGCCTTTCTCCTCTTTTCCCGGCTGGCATCAAGTGCCTCTTTTGAGATGCCTAGGCCTTGAGCAATGTGCTCTACTTCTTTTCTCACTTTTCTCTTAATCTCAGGTTCCCTGAGTTCTACATGTAGTTTCACGCTCAGCTCCTCAAAGGTTCCAAACCTTTCTGCCTTAGGATCTTTGGGCTGACTTAGCATGTGTTGAACATGCAGCTCTACTATCTGTTCATCAACTTCATACCCCATGGGCATGATCCAGACAGTCCTTGGCTCCACTGCCTCCATTAGGCACTGATCAGTGTCAACCATAAAACATACTGAGTCCTTGTATTTCTCAATGAGTGACTGGGGAATTCTCTCTCTTGCTTGCATCATGCTCTGAAAGTTTTTGAAGTATCCCCATAGAGCTGTATTTCTCGCTTTTGCATCCCCAAGTCCATGCAAATAGTCTCTTATCTGGACTGCAACAGGTGTGTCATTCTGCCATACCCATCCACTTGTTCCGGGTAGCTCATTCATGAAGTAAAAGAAGAGACATACAATGAGAGTACCATACTTAAAGGAGTTCTTCTTGTCTTTCTTGATTTTCTGTACATTTTCCATCAATTGGCTTAGTAGTAGTTCACAAAGATCAAAATCTGCATTCTTTCTTAGCATTTCATATGCTGTGTATATTGCAGTTCCGGATACAGAATTCTCCCTGCTGGAGTGATAGATCTTGTATCCTATTATCATTGATGCATATTTGATATCCGGATCCGAAATATCTTCAATGGTCATTGCCCTCTTATCATATTTTGATCCGGTGGCCTCAGTTACAACGTTGTTCTTGACAGATTTGAGGATAGGTACCCCCCCGGAAGAGTATAGACCAGTTACTGCTCTAATTGCTTCTTTTGTGATCTTACAGGGTCTATCTAGCCAAAGGAAGTTGTCATGCATCCTGCTCAGTACATACCGGACCCATTCATCTTCTTCAAAGCTAGGGAAATGAATGAATTGCTCAAACTGTTTCTTCTGGATACCCTTATACTCTGGTTTGAGCTCAAAAGCATTATCTATCAGTTGCTTGTGATAGAGGTCTCTTAATTTGAATTCCCCAAATTCCTCAATGTTTGCGTGTATGTAAACCCTAATATCTTCAGTATGTAAGACTCCGTGGGGAACACTAGAGAAGGCTCCTAGTGGATCTACCTCCAAAGATTTGTAGGGATGTTTCTTGAATGAGGGGCGAGGTCTATCAGAGATCTTAACTATGTTTGGAGTAGCCATTCTTCAAAGATTTGCAGTGAGGCAATGAAAAACGAAGAATACCTTATGCGCCTTCGGTTTGCACGGAGTGGTTGGATTGATTTCTTTATGCAATAGCTTCGGCAGGAGATCCTTGGTGTGCTTGATGAACCTTGTTGCAGAGCTCCACTATTCGCTTCTTCTCAAGTGTAGAATGAGCAGATAACTTTTGAGAAATCCCTTATATTGCTCCGCAAACCCTAATATCTGTCTGCAATAAATGCTTCACCTGCATTATTCCGGTTTACCATGTCTGGACAGCTTGGAGTATCCCGGATTAGTCCTGATCACTGAATATCATCCGGATCTTTAAATCATGAATAAATCTAGGTAACATATTACAAGAACATCCCAAACACTCTGTCCAATCCGCAAGACAAGATCGTGCACTTCCGGATCTCTCCGGACCTTTTTGTAATCCTTTATCATACCGGAGCACCTTCCTGAACAGGTCTAACTTAGTCGAACACAGCTTCTTCATAACTCCATGCGGACCTCTGAAAACTTGAATGAAGCATCTCAGGACTTATATCTACAAACCCTTTAATCCGCATCTTGTGCCACATCCGGCACAACTTGTTTGGCTGGGGGAACAGAATCTTCTTTGAGTCTCCCCCTGAGCCTGAGCTCACTTTTTAATTTTCGGAAGAAATATCAGCACCAGAATCTGGTGCGGATCCAACCTCTACATTCTCTGAGCTTTTCTTCACCCAAATCTTGCTCATCTGATTCCTAACTTCATCCGCATTCATCTTTTGTTTACCCTTGTCTTGATTCTGATTATACACCGGACCTCTTTTGTCCTGATTCTTGTTTCTGCAGACTTTAGCATTATGACCGGACCTATTGCAGATTTGACAAATAACATTTCTTTGCATATTTAACTGATATCCCCTTGATCTGCATTGATTAGCCATATGACCTACTCTATTGCATGTAAAGCATCTACCTTTGAATGATTTGTTTATTTGCATAATTCTGCATTCATGGGATTTGTGTCCATACCTTTTGCAGTTGAAGCACTGTCCGGAGAAGGATGAATTAATCTGATTCATTCTCATTCTGCACTGATTAGCTTTGTGACCAAAATGGTTGCAGCTGTGGCAGTATCCATTGAAGGATGGATATTTTTGAGCATTTGGCTGTCTTACCGGAGGTCTTCTAGGCCTGCTCCTTGGATTTTCTGATCCAAGATTCTTCTGACCGGATCCGGAGCTTTCTCCTTTCTCATATCCCAAGCCATTTTTGTCATCTGTCCTCTTTTGACTTCCAAGAAGAACTTCAAGTTGAGCAGAACTTATCTTGAATTTCTCTTTATATTCATTTGCTGTTTGAAGGTCTCTTTTGAGAGAGGCAATTTGATCCTCAAGTTTTCCTTCATTATCTTTGGAATCTTCAAGATCAGATTCAAGGTGTCTGATAATCCTGTCCATCTGGTGGCATTCTTCTGATTTTTCTTTAAGAGATTGTCTTAGATTGTCTTCAGCCTTTCTTTTTTCTTCAATCTCTTGAGTAAACTTTATAGTTCCTGATTCCATTTCATGTCTTAACATAATGGCTTCTTTTGATAACTTTTCACATAACTTGGTTTGCTCAGTCAATTCCTCACTTGTATTGCTTTCTTCACTTTGTCTTGCCAACTGTTGAAGCAGCTCCTTTCTCTTTTTCATAGAGAGACTTAATTTGTCTTTTAATTCTCTCATGAATTCATCAGCCTGTTTGAGTCTTTCCTTTAATTCACTGACTTCAGAATTTGACTGTTCAAGATCCTCAAGGGCAGTCTTGAGTTGCTCCCTTAAACCATATGCATCCATTTGAAATCCCAGATCTTCCTCAGGCTGTTAGGCTCTATTAGGAGGAACTTGGCTCTGATACCAATTGTTGATAACTGAGAGGGGGGGGTGAATCAGTTATCCTAATTATTTCCCTTAATGAACTTTCCTCTTAATTGAAGCAGCATAAAACACAAAACATTAACCATGAAATAAGAAACACATGACACAGTATTTTTGACGTGGAAACCCTGTTAAGGGAGAAAACCACGGGGTGATTAACCCAAGAATTATTCTCTGTTAGAAGAATAGGAAATTACAAAAATGGCACTTGCCAATTAGGGCTCACTGCCCGAGCACACTGCTCACAAGAGGCTCACTGCCTACAAGAAGACACACTGTCTTACAAAGTGATAAGAATCACAGTCTTGAACTGATTGGAAGCATCTGCATATGCTGGAGTTCAGTTCCGGTTAGGTTCAGTATACTGATCTGCTGCACTTCATCTTTCCTCTGTTCTTTAGTCTGCTATCCTTTCACATACCGGATCCTTCTTGCTACTTCTGCTCTACTCTGGACTTGTTCGCATATCCTTTTCACACATTCACACACTTTACAACTAAATCCATCCTCTATATATATCCGCACAAGTAATTTCATCATCTTTCTAGTCGGCATCCGGAACAGTCTAGTTTCTTACAAACTTAGTTCTGTCGGCTGAATCCTTGCTCACCAAGCAATGCGGATCAAGCATATATTTGTAGATATCATCAATTATGTCGGCCAAACATGATTCATGCCTCCGCAACCTTTATCATCATCTGTAACACATCCGGAAAGTAGTTTGATACTCAGTCAGTCAGTTCTTCCTCTGTTTTCACTGTCTCTCAGGAATCCGGTACTCAACTATTCATATCTTTTTCTTTGTCCATCTCCGGAGGCTAAATCCTTGGAATATACTACTCAAGATAGTCCTCTTGACTTCCCCAGATCCGCACTGTGCCAAGACACTTCCTCTGAGAGATCCGGACCAATCTGTCGGACCTTGCCACATGCTCTGTTCTTGTTCACCGGACCACAACAATCTTCAATCTGACTTCCGGTGGAGATATAACATGACTTGCGGATATGTGGAATGACCTTTGTTGCCATCAATGACAACAACCATGAATCCATATAGTGTCTCTTGCCAACAACCTCCCCATAAACCTTCCAAGGTGCAACCCTTGGAGGCTGGGAGACTCCATAACAGAGAGTAGCGCTGCTGCACGTATAACCACCTGAACGGATGCCCTTACTAAGAGCCATTGTTGTAGTAAGCCAAAATCCTTCTATTTGTTGACGCAGAGGGCAAAACCCTTGAAGCGGCCCTAATTCATGCGGTTCTTAACCGAGGTAGCAGGGACAATCTAAAGGTTTGGAGAGGGTCAAGCCTTATAAGAAACCCAGATCTTGGTATGCGTGAGAAGTGTGTGTAATTGTAAGGAGGAGCTAGTGCTACCAAGATCCTGGAGCTACCCACTTTGAATAGGCGCAGCTAGGGGATTCAACAAATATTGTCACAATCTCGCCTTAGGTTGTAAAAGTGTGCTTGTTCTAAACAAAATCATGTCATTTCACAAACAAAAATCATTGCTTGTTTTGTGTTCAAATGTGTGTTAAAGTGCTTTGATTTTTTCACAAACAACTTGCCAAGAGACAAAACAAATCAGAAATCTATCAAACCTGTTTTAGCGCCATATCTATCTTATTGTAGCGCCTTTTCACCCGTGGATTGGCGCTATTTTGAGATTGATGTGCCTGAGATAGAACAAATCAGTTAGTCACATCCCAAACAGACAAATCCAAAATTTTGCCATCAGAAATCCAAAAGTGTGCCATCAAAAACCTGTCAAACTCTATTTCAACGCCATATCTGTCTTATGTTAGCACCTTTTCACCCGTGGAGTGGTGCTATTTTGAGATTGACGTGCCTGAGACAGAACAAATCAATTAGTCACATCCCAAATAGACAAATCCAAAATTTTGCCATCAGAAATCCAAAAGTGTGCCATCAGAAACCTGTCAAACTCTGTTTCAGCGCCATATCTGTCTTATTGTAGCACCTTTTCACCCGTGGATTGGCGCTATTTTGAGATTGACTTGCCTAAAACAAAGACCCATTTTGTTGTGATCTACACCTTCTGTTCTGCCATAATCCGTATCCATCTCACAGAAATCTGCCAACAGTCTAGCCATTTTTCTTCAAAAAATTTCCCAAAATTGCACCTTCTTGACCTTAGAGAATTAATCACCACCATTGTTGGACCCCATTATTAGCACAAATACATATCTATCCATCCCCATTCAGTCCTTTTGCATATCTCCTTGGACCAATATAAAATCATTTCAAAAATCCACATCCAAATCAAAACCCAATCAACAATCAAATCTAGTCACCCTTTTGAGCCAAAGTTAGATCTAGATCTTATCATTAACATCACATTTTCCTTGAAAAGTCATTAGTCTACATTTTAAGAAAAACAAATCACCTCTCTTTGTGTAAGGTCATTAGTCTACCCCAAACAAAGAAAATCATCATCCTTTGTGTGCCAAATCAAAATCTAGATCTTATCCAAAAGCTCAATTCGAAAAACATCAACAACATCATCCTCACCATCCTAAATCAATCAAAAAATCAAAAACATCAATATCACCCATTCATATCACCCTTAGGATAAAACCTTTGGAAAGACATATCGATCTTCATCATACCCTCCTACTCCATCTCACTATCACATCCATCTTTGGGTCCAACAAAATCAATTCGATTCTCTAAGGTCTCCATCTCATCCCACGTCTAGAAAATTAAATCCATACGCGTATGCCCATCATAAGATCACAATACAAAAAGAATCAACAAATGGAAGAACAATGGTCCTTTGGCATGCCTAACACCAACAATAGCAACATACCCATCTATCAAACATACAATCCACCTACATATTCCTTCATCCCCCCATTTGGCGCCAACGACCCTTTTCACTTCTTACCACAAGCACCAACACCACCCCCACCACCACCACAAAATGTCCCCACCATATCCCAAGATGACCAAGATGTCTTGAGCTTCACACAAGATGTCGATAATATGGACCTATTGGATAAAGTCCTAAGATCGGATCCAAAGAGATATCTTGACCATCTTCTCAAGCTTGGTGCTTAACTTCCCCCCATTACGACATCGTCACAACCATCCACTTCTACAATTGTCCCCAACACATCAAATATCCAAACATCTACATCACATACCCAACCCACCATCTCTCAAACGTCAACACCTAACGTATCTACCACATCCACAACCTCAACCGCTACCACATCTACTACTTCCACATCCATTGCTAACATCTCCCAACCTGTCATCACCTCCACTACCATGACTACCGTCAACCCTTTTGCTTCAAACACAATGGGCATACAAGGCAACATCACACAAGCAAGTACCTCCACAAGTGTGCCCCCACCAAACCCTCACACCCTTGCATACCTACGACAACTATTCTCACAACAAACTCACAACGCATCTAACCAATCCAACATACACGTACCCAACGTCAATCCCATAAGTCAACATAATCCCAATCCCCAAATACCCCCACATATTCTCCAACAACTCTACGTGCACCAACAATCCCACAACACATCTAACCCATCCAACATCCACATACCCAACATCAATCTCACAGGTCAACACAATCCCAATCCCCAAATACCACCACATGTTCTCCAACAATTCTATGCACACCAACAATAGCAAGCACTAATCAATCCAAACCCGAATCCACAACACCAACATCTTAATCAAACCAATCTCCAACATTAAATCCCACCCCACCTCCAATATCTCACCAATCAACAACCCTACACATTCCAACCGCAACAACCACAGGATCTCAACACCGTCCTACAAGGCTTAATTCAAAAGGTGGATGACCTACAAACTGGGGGCAAACGCAAATACTATTCTTTTGAGGATATTTGCCCCTACCCATTTGACTGCACATTGTATATGCCCCCTTTCCCTAAAAACTTTGAAACACCAAAATTTGACAAATACAAGGGAAAGGGAGACCCTAGGGACCACCTTAGAGAATTTTACATTGCTTGCCTCGAAGTCTCTAACAACGACACATATCTTATGAGACACTTTCCACGAAGCCTTGGCGGCCAAGCCGCTGAATGGTTTGCCTATCTTCCACCTGGAATTCAAACATTTCCCGAGCTTGCAGAGAAGTTTGTCGACCACTTCTCCTACAACTTTGAACATGAGATGTCTATGATTGACCTTTGTAACACCAAACAAAAGAACAGTGAAGCTTTTGCTTGTTTCCTACAAAGGTGGAGGGGCCTAGCAAGCAAGCTCCCATGGCCTATTCCTGAAAAACAACTTGTCACCATGTTCGTGGCCAATCTCAATCAGGAATTAGGTTTTCATTTATAGATTCTGTGCGCATCTACCTTTGAAGAGGTTATCGACAAAGGCACCACTGTGGAATGAGCCCTCATTGCCAAAGGTTCCATCAAACTTTACGATCCCAAGTCCAACAACAACAACATAACAACAACCACAAACCCAATCATAACACCCCCAATACCAACAACACTACCAACATGCAATCTAATGATAAATCACGTTATTGGGGGAAGAACAAGAATAATCTAAATGACGGCGTCACCAATGTAAAGGCCGTCCAACACATCCAAAACCACACACTGGCACACACGTATGCAGCAACACCAATAACCAAAGAAGACCAAATAAACCCCGCAAACCTCGCCAAAATTTCACGCCGTTAGCAGAACCTATTGAGGACATCCTCGATAGATGCCTCAAGCAAGGAGAAATCACACTCCCGCCTGTCAGACCATGCTAAGACAATGACCTCAAGGTAGCATGGTATAATGAAAATGATTACTACGAATACCACCACGTGGCAGGTCATAAAATAGCGGACTGCATGCAATTAAAACATTGTATCCAAGACCTAATAGATCAACATCTTGTCAACCTTGAGCACAGTACACAGCCATCACCAAACGCCAATCTTGGAGCTTACAAGGATCCCTTGCCCAACCATAACAAAGCTTCATCATCCAATCAAGCGTACAATGTCACTCCACCACCCACACACTACGACTCCATTGTCGGCCGCATCAAACCCTCATCCCACTCTGTCAACACAATCACCATTCGGGCACAAGCACCTGATTGCACCGTCACAACCCGTCGAGGTTGTGTCTCAATCCGCACTGCCCCTCCCACTGAACCAACACCCCCATCCACATCTGATCCCCTTCCCCCTCGTCCAAATGCCCGTCCATCACCCACCACTCGATACAACCTCCTAGACCATCTAGGAAAGACAGCTGTGTAAATCTCCATCCTTGAGCTACTTCTCACATCACCCCGCCACAAGGACATTCTCGACAAGGCCCTTTTGGAAACACAAGTCCCTGCAAACTTGGATGTCAGTCAATTTCAAGCCATGGTCGGCCACATTGCTACACCACACCATATCACGTTTTCTGAAAAAGATCTTCTTGCTTTCGAACACCTACATAATGATGCACTACATATCGAGGTCCGCATTCACAAACACACCATTAAAATGGTTCTAATAGATGGTGGTTCCGGCCTAAATATATGCACTCTAAAATTGCTAAAACACTTGGGGTACTCAAATGTGGTTGTGGATGCTAGCGAGTGCATAACAATCAAAGGATATGATGACACCGAGAGGCTATCCGAGGGTACCATAAAGCTCCCTATTCAAGTGGGACAGAAAATCCTTGAAACCAAATGTCAAGTTCTTGATCTTGACCTTCCCTATAACATTCTCCTCGGCCGCCCATGGATCCATGCCATGCAGGCCATCCCCTCCACTTTCCATCAATGTCTCAAATTCCCCCACAACGGCACCAAAGTCACTATTTATGCCGATCCCCGTCCCTTCCAATACTACAATTTTCTGGAAGGACACAACCAAACCTTCTGTCCATACAATAAAGCCACCACCCAAATCACTCCAACAACTTCCACTTCATACATGGACCCCACTAACATCACCACCACTTCATCGCAAACACCTTCACCACCCGAGGTCAAGATCAAGCTCAGCGACCAAGGCTGTGGGGAATACAACCTTCACAGCACCTTTTGCGTGGGCTTATTACCCACTCCTAAGACATTTGGCACTCCGAACAAAGAGGCAGCTGACACAGTCATCATTAAATGCAAACCCTCGCCCATCTTTGAGAAAAAACATCTTCTGGATCAGGACATACTTGAAGATATTTCATCCTTGCTTTACATGGATGAGGAAACAGAACAAGACATCCCCACCATCCCAACAAATAGTTACAGCAAAGGTTCTGAGATAGTCAAAAGCATGGGTTACAAAGGACAAGGCGGCATTGGCCTTCATGAACAGGGCATTGTGGAACCACTACAAGCAACAAGGAACCCCTATACTCAAGGGTTAGGGTATGATCAACCACAACGCATCCTTAATACCGATGAATGTATCTTAGCCGAGTTTGCTCCAGTTTCTCTAGATGTCGACAATATTAACGAAACGGACCTACAAGACTCCTTTAGCGACTTTGCCGATTTCTTCGCCTCCTCCATTTGCACCATCTACTCCGTCACTACTCTCGCCTCATCATTCAATGACCTACCATTAGTATACCCTGACCTCATCGACTGGGACCAATGAGGACCTCCTATTTTTGACATCGCACCTAATGACGAAGCCATTGCTGAAATGATGAGAGTAAGAGACAACTTCCCCTTGGGAGATCATAGAGCTGGATACATCATGGAACTCAATCCGGCTG
Source organism: Cunninghamia lanceolata (assembly GCA_027924645.1). Classification (NCBI taxonomy): domain Eukaryota; kingdom Viridiplantae; phylum Streptophyta; class Pinopsida; order Cupressales; family Cupressaceae; genus Cunninghamia; species Cunninghamia lanceolata. The sequence continues at coordinate 8,747,287 of BSBN01000112.1, read as the reverse complement.
CCTATTTTGGGGAGACAACCCCTGCTTCTAGTCACAAAAATACAAAAATAAAAAATGGATCTGATGGTGAAAACTATTCCACGGTAGTATCAGATCCTAAAAAAGTAAAAATAAAGGACGTATCTCCTAGTGAAAACCTCCATGAGGCCAGGAGATGGAAGCATGGGCCTCCCTGAAATAGATAAAGTATATCCTGACAGATCACCCATCTTGGTTGAACCAGCATAGGAAATGAATCTAGGGACAGAGGAAGAGCTGAAAATCACATATCGAACAGAATCTCTCAGCCTGTTCGAACAGGAAGACTTCTTGGCATTCTTCACACGCAGAAATCGCAACTTTGCATGGACCTACGTAGACATGCCAGGGCTAGATCCTGCCTTAGTTGTACATCATCTTGCAGTGCGTCCTGATGCCAAACCAGTCAAATAGAAGCTCCGAAAGATGAATCCTCAGGTGGCCCTTCTTGTCAAAGCAGAGCTTAAAAAGTTACTAGATGTCAAGTTCATACGTCCAATTGATTATCCTGAATGGGTTTCGAATCTAGTACCCGTGGCTAAACCAGATGGCAGAATCCGCTGTTGCACTGACTTCAGAGACCTCAACAAAGCCTGCCCAAAAGATGACTTCCCGCTTCCCAACATTGATATGATCGTGGATCTTACCGCAGGGCATGAGATGCTATCTCTCATGGATGTCTTTTCAGGATACAATCAAATCAAAATTACTGAAGAAGATTAGCACAAAACATCCTTTATATGCCCATGGGGGACATACTGTTGGGTAGTAATGCCGTTCGGCCTAAAGAATGCAGGAGCTACTTATCAACGAGCAATGACTATCATCTTCCATCACGTCTTTCACCACATCATGGAGGACTACGTTGATGACTTACTCGGCAAATCAAAGACCCGAGAAGAACACTTAGACGTGCTAGCCAAGATCTTTGACAGGCTAGAGCAATATAATGTTCATCTAAATCCAAAAAAGTGTCTTCACTTTAGGCAAATTATTGGGATACATAGTCTCCAGACGAGGAATCAAGGTGGACCCGGCAAAAGTCAAAGCTATTACTGAAATGCCACCTCCTAAAACCTTGAAACAACTGAGAGGCCTGCAGGGTAAACTACAATCTATTCGCCGATTCATTGCTCAACTTGCTGATAAATGCCAACCATTCCAGCATCTCCTCAAAAAAGATACAGCTTTCACTTGGACTACTCAGTGTCAGGATGCCTTTGACCAGCTAAAAGCATATCTGGCTAATCCCCCTATTCTATCTCCACCAAGACAAGGAGAGCCCCTCCTCTTGTATATTTCTGCGACTAACACAACAATTGGGGCTTTGTTAGCACAACATGATGAGCAAGGGAAGGAAAGAGCCATCTACTACATCATCCGCACCTTGATTTCCTATGAGCTTAACTACACACAACTTGAACGAGCATGCCTTGCCCTGGTCTTCACATCACAAAAGTTAAGACATTATATGCTCAATCACAAGACTAAGCTCATTGCTAAGATCGACCCACTCAAATATTTGCTAAACAGAGCAACTCTCACAGGAAGGATGGCAAAATGGGTCATGATTCTCACTAAATTTGACATAGAATACACAGAGAGGAAGGCAATCAAAGGACAAGTCATAGCAGATCAGCTAGCTGAGGCACCTATTCAGGCAGAGCATCCTACAATAGCAGAATTTCCAGACAAGGCCATCTTGACAATCACACTAGCCACAGATACATGGAAGATGTATTTTGATGGATCCTACACTCACAGAGGCTTGGGGGCAGGCGTCCTGTTTGTTACCCCTCAAGGTGACACGATCCCTAAATCATTCAAAATCACATTTCCATGCACCAATAATGTAGCAGAATATGAGGCCCTCATCACAGGTCTCCGAATGGCCATCCAATGGAAAATAGACAAACTAACTATGTATGGCGACCCTCAACTAGTCATCAGGCAAGTCAATAATGAATATAAAACCAAAGACGATAAGCTTCTTCCTTATAAGAAGATGGTTGATGACTTTAAAGATTATTTCGGTGACATCCACTTTGAGCAGATCCCAAGGTTAAACAACAAAGCGGCAGATGCCATGGCCACCATCGGATCTCTGGTTGACATGAAGCAAGGCAGCAAGAAATGCGAATTCCTGATCAAAGAACTCCCCATCCCAGCATATGACGTTCCCCAATCTGAACTAGTGTACGAAATCATTGGTCCCTTATCCCCCTGGTATCAGGAAACTTACCTCTACCTTCATGATAACATCCTCCCCAACAACCTATCCCCATCACAGAAAAAATCCTTCATCCGCCGAGCCTCCCGTTTCATCCTTGTAGGTGACACCCTCTACAAAAGGAGTCTTGATGGTACGCTTTTACGATGTTTAGACTCTAGGGAAGCCGATGCAGCTTTGGAAGAGGTACACGTAGGTATTTGCGGGGCACATTCAAGTGGACCAGCTCTTTCTAAGAAGATCCTGAGGACTGGCTATTATTGGCCCACTATGGACAAGGATGCACATCAGTTTATCAAAAAATGCCTTCCATGTCAACAGCACGGCGATCTCATCCACGCCCCAGCACAAGAGCTACAACCAATCACAACACCATGGCCTTTCTCATAGTGGGGACTCGACCTCGTAGGGAAAATCCATCCTCCATCTCCCAACAGCCATAAATTCATAATAACTGCTACCGAATACTTCACAAAGTGGGTGGAAGCAATACCACTCACCTTCACCACAGGCATCCAAATCTCCAAGTTCATTCTCCACTACATCATCTGCCGCTACGGTATCCCCCATTCCATTGTCACTGATAATGGGAAGCCATTCAAAAACTAAGAAGTTCGCACTTTGTGCGAAAAGTTCGACATCAAACACCGATTCTCCATGCCATATTACCCCCAAGGAAACGGTCAAGCAGAGGCTTCTAATAAAACCATCCTCCGCATCTTAAAAAAGATAGTCAATGAAGCTGGCCACGACTGGCACCTCCAACTCAACCCTGCCCTATGGGCTTACCGCACCAGCATCCGTATTCCTACTGGAGCCACTCCATACTCACTAGTATTCGAATCAGAAGCCATTTTACCTATAGAGGTCGAGCTCCCATCCCTCCGAGTATCATTGCAAAATATCATCTCTGATGAAGACTATCACGTCACAAGGTTGCATCAACTTGAACTATTGGATGAGAAACGCCTGAATGCATTAAATCACTTACAGGCATACCAAAACTGCCTCAGAAGAAGCTACAACAAAAAGATCAAGACCAGAAAGTTTGAGGTAGGTGACCTGGTCCTAATGGAAAATCAAAAGAACCTGCAAGAGCGTCCGAAGCAAGGAAAATTTGAACCTAATTGGCTAGGACCTTATGTCGTCACTGTTGACTATGGGTCAGGAGCTTATCAGCTTGCAACACCTGAGGGGTAGCCTCTAGATGAGCCAATGAACATCTTGCATCTCAAGTGATTCTATGCATAACCCATCTGGTACCACAAGTCAAAAAAAAAAAATCAAAAAATCAAAAATAAAAAAATAAAAAAAAAAATCAAGCAATAAACCAACTATAATCTTCCATTTGGGCCGAATGTTCTTTTGCCCATCTTCCACAAACTCTCCAATCAAAACAGATCTGCGTCCTAGGATATGTCTTTCCTACAATGGACAAAAATCTATCATTCTATCATCACGTCTCTTGGCAAGAGCACACAAAGGCTATTTGTATCTTTCATTGGTCTTTTTGCTTATTGATTTTTATCTTTTTGTCTCACTCCAAGTAATCTCCAAAGCTACCTTGATCTCATTATATCATGGTACATAGCGGATAGCCCTTGGAGTAGACATAGTCATTGTTTCGATATGCTATGCTTGTGGGTTGGTTTCATTACTCCAAGAATAGTATTCATATCTTGAAGTCCAAGTTAGTTTTAGCATGATGTGTCCTATTTCGTATATATAGGTATCAACACCTTATATGCATTATTCACACTCACTGCTATGAGTCCCCCTCCTCTACTAGACAAGATTATACTACCTTGGGCATGCATGAAACCAACCTATTGTTTGTGGGTCTAGTCCATGCAATCGTCGGATATACATCATCACCTAGGTCATTTCATACCTTCGTGAACTATATCCTACATTGCTACATTAAACTAAGAAATGCTCTCAATTAATTTTGTGCAACTACTGATACTAGCTCAACATCATCATCCTAATCACTCAGTCACCTATCCCATATCGGCCTAGATTTGATCGACACTTTCCAACCCCCCCACCAATCTAACTCCCGCACTAACCCCATCATCCCAACCTATCTCCACTTAACACATCTTGAACCAAACCAAACCCCCCCCTCAATGACGTGGTATCTTATGACCTAACCATCCTCCAATCCCCCCACCGCCATCCCCTAGACGCTCTTACCCCTATCATCCCCAATACCTAACACGTTCTCCCACAGTCTCACCATTCAGGGTCAACACAAGGAACATCATGTGTATCAGGACTAGGCTACCTCACCTATCACCTAGTTTGCATACCACCTATCACTGATACTACATTTAGCACATATCATTTAACTACATGTCACCACCAATTTGCATATCATTTTAGGTTCATTTTTATCCATTTTAGTTGCATATCCTTTTAGGTTCATTTTTAACCCATTTGCATCGCATGTTAGGTTCATTTTAATCCATTTGCATCACATGTTAGGTTCATTTTTAATCCATTTGCATCACATGTTAGGTTCATTTTAATCCATTTGCATCACATTTTAGGTTCATTTTAATCCATTTGCATCACATGTTAGGTTCATTTTTAATCCATTTGCATCACATGTTAGGTTCATTTTAATCCATTTGCATCACATGTTAGGTTCATTCTTAATCCATCTAAGTTTGCATAAAACACAAAAAGATTCATTTTAGCTGCATATCATTAACATCATATCACACTCATTTATCACACAGGCACACCATAAAATTAAAATATAGCATCATCACATTGCATTCCATACATATAAATAAACAATTAGTTGCATTCTAACATCATCGTCATTGAAACAACATATCATCTAGTAGCATATACATAATCCCATACATTTTCATCCATAATAAATGTTTGTTAATCCGCATATTTAGTTACATCATATAGTCCATAAAATCACAACACCATGCATATATCACAAAAACATAATTGCATCCACCAAATCACACACATCATTTGAAAAAACATCATACATCCACAACATATAAAATATAACATGTGCATCCATCATATAAGCATCATCACAATAGAATATCATAAGCCATCAGAAGTCTTGCATCATATATAATCATCGCAAAAAATGTACATCACTCACATCATCAAAAAATAAAATGTCCTGATACAATGCCTCTAAGGACTATCATGGTATGACTATCACATCAAGGATCCTCTCTCTGAGGGGGTAGGAGATGATGACCCTGGTCGATCCTGTGATCCTGGCGGCAGCTGTGGCTGTGGTGCTACTGGTACCTAAGGATCCTACTGGGGCACATACGTGGGAGGGGGCATCGTCTACTGAACTGACTGAATAGATCTCGATCGATGTGATCTCGATGCCCTTGATCTACTGACCTGGCTGTAACTCGGTGCTCGCTGCGCTGCGGGTATGGCTGCATAGTATAACCCCCGATAATACTCCGTCCGTGCTTTGGCCTCTGCTAGCTCTCCCCATACTTGAGCTACCTGTCCTTGTACCTGAGCTACCTATCCCTGTGCCTGGCTCAACTGCCCCTGTATCTGATGCGCATGTGTCTGCGCCTGAGCCAGTTGAGTCTGCATCCCTGCCAAAATCAGGGCAAGGCCCCCACCCACAGCCTGTGCACTGCTCAATGCAGTCTCTGCCTGATGTGCTCTCACGAGCGTTGCATCCCGCTCTAGCCTCAAATCCTCCATGTCCTCTCGAGCCTGAGCCAGCTAAGCCTCTAACACTGCCACCTGCCCATCCACTCCCTGCAGCTGTCCCAACTCGGCCTCTCGGCGCCCCAACACCTCCTCTAAACTGGCCACCTGAGCACGTAGTGTCTCTACCTCCTCCATCTCTTTCCGTGACCATCGCCGAGGCGTCAGCCTCTCAACCTCTGCCTCCATCCCTGCCGCTGAACTCCCTGCCCCGGCATCATGACTACCGACTCGCAGCTGCTCCACCCATGATGGGGATAGATCACCCTGCTCTGTCCTCGCCTGTCCACCGTGCCGTCGTGGTGCTCTACCTTGCCGTTCGCCCCTAGCCTGGGCCTGCTGTGCTGGAACCTGCTGTGCTGGAACCTGCTGTGCTGGAACCTGCTGTGCTGGAGCCCCCTACCCCACTCATCTCTATCCCGCTGCCACCTCACCACCCCCATCCGGATCATCTCCACCCCCATCTCCGTCATCCTCTGATATCTCCGCTATCGGATCTGTCAATCGAGTGGGCCGATGCATCTGCCACCATACCTCATAAGCAGGCGTAGTACCTGCATCCATCACTGTGCTCCTCCAATCCCACTGAACTAGCCAAAGTGCTGCCCAATCATTCAGTGCAACCTGTGGCTGTAATGGTGTGGGCCAGTAGGCTGTATCCCATGGCGTCCGTGCATATATCACCATCTGCTGAGGCACATCCTGTACTAGTCCAAACTGCCGCATAACTTGCGAGGGTAGGTACATCTCTATGGTACGATCTGCAGGACCCATAAGAAATCTCTGCTGAAATGTGTATGGGAGATGGGTCACATCATCCGGCCACTCCTCACAATCAATATATGGGTGGTATACCATGCTAATCACGTCATCCAGTATCCTCTGCCAGTGGCGGACCTGTCTAGTGTAGGTATACAGTGCATCCTGATACAAAAACACAAACGCCTCAAACAGTCGCTGATAATAACCGCATGTTGGCCGAGTCACAGGGATATGCTCCCAAAGCCATATGTGTAGCAGTGTAACCCTAGCAGATAAAGCCCTATCATGAAGATAAGCGACCGTGTGCATCTCGTGCAGCAGCTGTGCTAGCATCACTGGCCCCCACGCATAGACAGTATCATGACTCACCATTCCCTCTATCATCCCACCCCAACCCATAGGAAAACCTCTACCTCACCTATCCGGCAGCACCACACCTCCAATCAGTGCACACAAATATAAGGCAAAGGGATCTGCACCCGCCGCCAGCGTCCTGTCATAATCCATCTCCCTTTCGTCTGCTGAAAACACCATGTGCTCTGCTCCGAACACTCTGATCAATGCACTCCGCCCCCTCCTCATGTCATACCTCACACATCAACGATGAATCGGCAGCTTGAGGATGCGATAAACATCCTCAAGTGTGATGGCTAGCTCTCCTGTCGGCAGCAGAAAGCTGGAAGTCTCACTGCGGTATCGCTCCACTGTGGCCGTCATCAGAGCTCTATGAGCTCGCAGCACTGGCATCGCTGCCACCGTCCAAAGCCCCAGTCTCGCCAGTCGAGGCCGCCATGCCTCATCAAACAGTGGCATCATGGATCACACTCGTCGCTCCCGCGACTGCAGTATAAACTGCCGTGTATCCTGCATCCACCACTTCTTTGTTAGATACTAACTTATTTCCCCCCCACACACTTTTTCTTCTAAATGTCTCAAAGGCCCACATCATGTGGCCCTATATAGATAGTCCCTAGTGCCATTTTTTTAAAAAAATAGTGCTACTTTTCCCTACCCATCGCGCCGATACAGACAATGGCGCCACTGCGCGCCCTGTATCGCGCCAATATAGAGAATGGTGCCACTACGTGTCCTATATTGCGCCAATCCAGACGATGGCGCAACACTTCATTTTCGCGTCAATTCAACTTTTAGCGCTAAAACTCACGATAGCGCTATTCCCCAGTATGGCGCTATTTCAGACGATAGCGACGATATAACCATAATATGGCGCCAAAAGGCCATATGTTTTTCTTTCTAGCTTTTGGCGCCAATCCAGATGATGGAGCCAATATTTCTACCAAATGGCGACAAAATCGCCTTACCCTACCCTGGCAGATAGCGCTAATCCGTAGGATTGCGCTAATCCACCTTGTCTATGGCGCCATGCGCTCCTAACCCATATCCCAAAACCCAAAAAAATGTGCGTAAAATAAAAAATCACAAAGTTCAGGTTAGGCCCTACCTAGGGTCCAGCCTTGGGTGACCGCCCGACCTCTCAGAATCGCTTTGAGATGTGATGAAGTCGCGGAAACTGTGGGTTGCGCTCAACCATCTCTCCTTTGTCTTTTCTTCTAGAAGGTCAAAGTGTGCCAATGTGGCACTCTTTGGGCCCACTGTTCCTAATATAGTGGGCCATATCATCCCTCCATCCCTTCCTTTTCCCTCCAGGGTGCAGATCTCAGCCTTTTTCCTCCGTTTTTCCTCCCACCATCTTCTTTTTCCATCACCTCTCCCACTTCTGTCACATCCTTTCGAGAGCTTACCTGCAAAATTTTCATATTCCCGCTAACCTCTCAAGGGGGCATCCCCTAACCATCTCATTCCTTCCCAGCGGCTGGGGCATATTTTTCTTTGACCTGACACCACTTCCCTCCTAGGTCCTGACGCCACGTCAAAGAGGGGCAAATGTAGACACCTAAAAATGTCTCGACCACCAAACTGACTCCCGACATCCCTAAACTTACCAATTCCCTTTCCAACCAACTAATTAAATTTTTATTTAATTAATCACCCCTTTCATTTTCTAAATCCACATCATTTTATCCCTAAAATTGAATTAATTTTATTAATTCAATAGTCCAAACCTTAGCCAATTGATTTAATAAATATGCAAAATTTATTAAATCAATTCCCCTATTTTCCCTAAATCTAATTAATTAGTTAAAACCATGTTAACTAATTAATCCAGCCTACTAATTAGCCTATCCCTACCCTAGACAATTAAATAGCTATTATTTAATTGCCTACTCTAGCCTATCTCATCCTAGCCTTAGGATTAATTAATCTTATCCCCCCTCTAATCCCTCTACTAATTTATTTCAGCCACATTAATTAGGATAATCACCCTAATTAAGTAAGTCAAACCCTCATTAGCACTTCTCTCCACATTCCCCAAATTTAAAATTCAAATAAATCACACATCACATTTACTCCTCTTACACATGTCATAACTCTCTTCCCCAAATAAATTTTTAATTCATTTTACCCTTCCCCATGTGAATTTTTAATTCACAAATAATCCATCTCACCCAACCTTATTTATTCACCCCTTTCCCAAAAATGAATAAAAGATTTACTTTTATTTCTAGCCCTCCATCTTCCAAGATCAAATCTAGGCCCTCCACATCACTTTCATCCTCCACCATTGATCTCTCCATTTAATCTCCACCCTTGGATCAAAATCCTCTCAAAAAGTCTATAAATACAACCTCTCACAAGTCATTTTCATCATCCAATTCCATGCAAAGTTACCATGCCAAAATCATCTTTGAGTAAATAGTGAGTTGCACAATTTGAGAGCACTTCACATTTGAATCCATAGTCTAGGGATAATCTTGGTCTTGGGAGCTTCTTTTGGGTACAAAGGCTCCTTCTTCCCTTGATGGGATTAGGTGGTGTTTTGTAAGGTATAATCATGTGTTTTATTTGCATTTGATTTAGTGTTTTTGCCTTATTGCATTATCTAATCTACAGAATCTATCCCATTGCTTCACTTTATCATTAATTCTTCAAGCAATCTAGAAAGAACATATCTATTTTAGAAAAGTGTTTTGAGTAAGTATTTAGAACTCCCCCATTCAATAAACACTATTTAAAAAAGGAACACCTTCCTTGGTCTTGCAGAGCCTAAAGTGCAGAGGAAAAGGATTGAAGACCCCTTTCCTGTTCATTTGCCAATCCCTTGAGACAGATCATTTATTAGAAAAGGCTATTTTATAGATCTATTTTCTTGAGATTGGGTTGGGAATTTAAAACAACCAACAAGTGTTTCCTAATGGAAGATTAGGTTTTGAAAGATGTTAAAGACATAACCCTAAAAATTGAAAACAAAGTCACAAATTACATTCTACATGATGAGTTGCTTTTGGTTCTTTTTTTATGGTGACTGGATATTGTCAGTTACTAGTCACTTAAGTGACAACTTGGAGGGTTGGTGATCATTTGATGACTGGCCCCTCGACCTAGTCAGGACCGATCTCTCCCAACGATACCTTGTGAAAAGGTGGGAAGGTAGAAATTTATGGTGGATATTTAATTTGTCGAGGGTGCGAAGGATGAGATCAATGGTGAGTGTTCATATTGAGTTCAAAATCTAATGGCCATCTACAGGTGTATGACTTTTGACGGGAAGATACCCGTATTCTCTATTTGTAGCAGTTATGATCATTTTTTGTAACGGTTTGTGGAAGCAATTATTTGACAGTTTCAAACCAAAATGTGGTTGTGTGTTCCATGGCTTTGAGGAGTAAAATGTGATGATAAATCAGGGAATTTTTTGTGTTTACTGATGCTGATGAATTTCCTACAGAAACATTCACGAAATGTGAAGGTATATATTTGAAGGGATGTTCACATAGTTTGAAGAGTTGAACAGAGATGTGTAGAGACATATACACATTATGTGTATGGAAGACTTGAAAAAGAAAGGTGAACTTATTGATGATACTACATAAAAGTAGTTTGATGATGTGTTCTTAAATCGTGTAATGATTTTCTCCATCTGAGTAGTAGGGGTGTGTTTTTTGGCTGATAGTGTATATATCATATCTCTAAGGGTTGAAAGGGTTTATGAATATCTTCACATAGAGGTGATAGAGAGAGAGTTACATAATCCATCTTTAACCTAGATGATGTCAATGTAAATAAAGTACTACTTTGTATTTCAGTCTATTTGCATTGGAGTTGGTGCTCCTAAACTTGCAAGGGTTGGTGCTCTAAATTGTAATCAACGAGATTTTATGTGCTAGTGAGGCCTACATTGTATAAGTGATTAGATATTTTGTGAGGCTGGATTTGGATAGTGGATCCAAGCAACATTTCTCCCATGGTTTTTTTGATCTAGGGTTTTCCACCTATATGCATGTGTAGTGGTGTGTCTTGTGTGATCTCAATTCTTTCTAAGTGTCTTGATGTGAAGATAACTGACATTGCAAAGTAAGTTGATTAATTGAATTAATTTTTGTGTGCCACTGAATCACCCCCCCTCTTAGTAGTCTAGTGTGTTCCAACAACAAGCTATAAAAGGGGACTAAAACGCTTGTTTTTTACAAAATTTGGTTTAGTGTAGGTCCAATCACTAAAGCATTATTTTATTACACTATTAAATTGAATTGATTTTCCATAGTAAATGATGTGTGATTGGATCCTAATCTCTAGTAGAAATTACAATATAATTACAAATCTTAATCATATTTTCCATTAATATTTCATTCATGTCATTATTTTTTGGGCTTTATCATCATTACTAATAAATTCCCACTTACATTTAGGGCTATTTTTTCTTTAAGATTAACATTTGGTGGGATTTTCCACTTTATAAATTATATATAATTAGGTTTTCAAGCATTTGTCTCATTTATTATCATGGCATCTAAAACACAGAGCCTCAAATCTAATGATTACAAAGAATACATACACACCATATAGAGTTTATGTGATAATGTTTTTTTAAAGTTTGCATGGATAGGAAATTGAGATTTTATTTGCAATCTATGATAGGTATTCACTTTATATAATTCTTGAAATGACTCTTCTATTTGGTAAACTCCACCACAGACAACTATGATCTTAACATTTCTAATTCCATTATATTCAAATAGAAAGTAGGAGAAACTAAAGATTTTGTAGAAAAATGCAAACTAGATTCTAATGACAAATGTAGAGTTTTTTTTCTATTGATCCATGTGGTCTTGTAGATATCATGAATTATTGATAGTGACCTATATAGAAACTAGGGCATTTCTACATTCATTTGCCACAATTGATTTCCATTATAATAGGATGGCTTGGGCAGGGGGCTTGGCTTGATTGGCGAGTTCTTCTTATGGTAGGCATGAGGTCATGAGGTCTAGTCTCCCCCCCCCTCCACCCCCCCGCCCACATGGTATCAAAGGGTGTGTTGTGCCAGCACCACCAGTCACATTAAAAAGTTTACCAGACACACTCCAAGTTATAGGGGGGCTACCCGATTTGTGCAGTCAAATAATAATAATAATAATAATAATAATAATAATAATAATAATAATAATAATAATAATAATAATAATATGGGATGGCTCTAATTAAATTATGTGCATTTATAAGCATGTCTTTTAAAAGGTTTTCTAGGCCCATAATTCCTTTTGGGTCACATAATGAGATTATGACTGATAGTTGATATCAATCATTGATTATAATCTAATCACATGGCCTAAAATAAATTATGGGCTAAGCAAACCTTTTAAACACAAGATTATAGTGCCATGGAATTCAACTAGAACCATTCAATTATTTTTTCAATATAAGGTGCAAATTCACTCTTATTTTAGTCTTATTTTTAAAATGTTTATTCTGTATTACTCTAATGTCATTGTCCTCAGAGCCCATGAGGGCGGCTACCCGCTCTACCTCCACAAGGGGGTGCTACCCCCTTAATCCCTGCAAGGAGTACTGCCCCTTGACACCATTGATGGTTACCACTCCCAAGCCCCTACTTCAACATTAGAAAAAAATATAATATATAGGGTGATTTTGTTGACCAACTATGTAAATTTTTAAAGAAAGGATTCACCATTGTAATTAATTTTTTTAGTTTGTATTTTCTACGATTTGCTAGGATTTTTATTTTTATTTTTGTAATGTGAATAAAATCGATAGGAAAATTAATGTTTTTTTCAAAAAAGGAAATATTTTCTAGGAATATGAATCCATTTATCTAGGATTTGCAATGATTTTTTAAAAATTAGGGGTCTTTTCTTAAAGTTATGACTGCTTTTGATTTTAAATGGCTTTATCTCTTCATTGATCATAACATATTCCCTTCTATATTAATATATCCTTCTTTCCTTTTCATTGAGGGAATCCATATATTTATCCTTGAGATTTAGGAGGCATCACCTATGTTATATGTTCTCCTTCTCTTTAGGTCACAATCTTTTCTTTCTTATCATTACTTAATTAGTCGTGACTCTCGACACTTATCATTTACCTCATGTACATTCCCTACCTTAGAGGCATATTTCGTATTATTGGGGCATCACCTATATGTTCCTATGTTTTTTCTATTATCTTAATATCATGTATACCTTCGCAATTTTCAATTATCCTCTTTATATATTACATTAAATTGATCGACTCTATGATTTCACCAATCAATTAATGGGTGGTTTATTATCTACACATCATTTATATCATGATGACATTAACATCATGATCACTTGGCCCTATCTTCACATATTTATTTAGTTTGAATGGCACACACATAGACATTATCATCACCATTTAGTAGTTTTTTTGGTTGGCCTAGCTATTTATCCAATTTGACTTAGGAATCACATATAGTCAGGTGGTAACCACATAATCATCATTATCATTTGACAATATTATTTTATTTTGGACTATCTTGGCCCTACTCATTTTGTGGTAGTGATACTCCAATCATCTTTAGATCATGTTTGGTGGAGATGACATTACCAATCACCTTCTTATCATGTTTGATGATGACAACACACCCAATTATATCTCTTTTATCATATCCTAGTGGAGATGACATAATCAAACATTTGATAAGGTAACATTCTCTCACACATGATTGTCACAACTATCTTTCACTTTGAGATCCCCTAGATCTTATTCATATCCTTGCCTTATCTAGTGTTGTCACTTTAGTAACATAGAATAATGTGAGTTTGATGTGTATCTAGCACTTTGTTTCCACTTGTGTTCATCATCTTGTTTAGTATATCATTGAAAATTTAGTATTTGTTTAATTTTAGTAAATTTCTCATGTTTAATGTTTCCATGTATGTGTTGCATGTTATTTATGCTTATATTTCCATATACATATTGTTTCATGCTGAGAATCTTATTTATGGGAAGTTTGCATTTTATATGTGTTTTATAGCATTGCTTTGGTATTCATATAATGACTATGTTTCTTTAGTGCATTGCAACATAGGTACTTACACATGAGGAAGTAAAGGAAAATAGAAGAAAAGAACAAGAAGATAGATATCCTTTTTACACATCCTTTACAAATATATCAAAGAATTATGTAATGTTATTTTTTTTATTTACTGTACTTTTACTTTAGCATGCTTCTTTCACTTAGTGTCATTATCCCATTGATGTGGCAATAAAATGTAATGATATAAACTATCTACTTTGAAATCTTTACCATATGTTTCTATATTCACTTTAGTGCCCATATGCATATTATATTTTGGTCTCATTTACATCTATTTTTAGTCATTCGAATGATCATAGAAAGGCATTTCAAGAACCCAAAACCTTATGAACCTATCTCAAACCAAATCTAAAAAGTTGGGAACTATATTATGAAAAAGTGCTTGTGCCATATTTTCCCTAATCCTTGCAACCTTATTTGTTGGTCACACATCCAAAAGCATATTATGGATTGATATATAAGCATCCTTTTCCATCCAATTACTCATTATGAGTCATTGTGAAAATAAACTAGCTCCTCTCCACCTCCAATACACAAGAAACTTGCATGAACACCATCAAATTAGGAGGGTAGAAAGATAAGGATTGAATATTTAAATTCATGGATTCCCTTTGAGTATCCAAACTATAGAATCCTTTTACTTCTCCATCACTATCTTTTCCCATACATTGTTCCCCTATTATTTTATTTTACGAACCATTAGAAATCGCTTTCAAGCCATTCCCAAATTTGGATACACCCACCATTATTTCCCTTATCATTTTTTATCCCTTTAACCTCCTTGCACATAATTTGCAATCACTTTGTGCATCCCTTTGTCCTCCCCATCACTCTTCATAGAACACATATGCTATTTTTTCCTAGGTTTTATCTTATCTACACCATTATTACACACACCACCACCACACCAACACTATCTAATTGAAAAACACTCCATTTTATAATAAATATTATTGTGGAGGTTGAACGAACCATTTAGGGGAATTACTAATGCATTCTCCAAAACAACGCACCTTTTGTCCTCCATAGTTAGATCTAAATATCTTATCATCAACAACTAACATGAGTAGTTTGCAAGTAGGAATAAAGTCTGGAACTAGAGAAAAATGTCCCTAATAAGTTGTAGAGGCCCAAGATCAAAGTTTGTATATTAACCTAATGGTCAATTACACCTAGTATCATAACATAAATGTCACCTTGCACAACAAAAATGCTCTAGTTCTACAAAATTCATCTAACAAATTTTTGATTTCGCCTACTGATAACTTTATAACTTCTTAGAGCATGTCTAACCTATGATCTATAATTTTCTAGGTGCATGTGCTTCATTCCATCTTTCTTTTCTCTTACGAATTGAATTTATAATTTTCTAATTCCTAGCTCTTGTGTTTTGATATTATAGTTTAGACTAGGCACTGCATGGTTTCAAATATATTGTTATTATTATTTATATGATACTGAACACATAGAAAGTGAAAAACATGCTTATTGCATAGTGATTTAGAAATCTAGAAACCTAATCACAATTTTCTGTCTTTCAAAATGATCAAATATAAAATTAAAGGTAAACCCTGATCAAAAGGGTTGGTGGCTAGAGATTGAAATGTTTGAAATAATGAGAGGCTAAACCCGAGAATCAAAGTAGAATAATGAAACATAATGGTTGATAAAAAATTTAATAAAATCTAAAATGAAAGTTATGTAATGAGAAACATCATATTGAAACCCTTACAAAGAAGAAATGAAACCTATGTTTGAAACCCTAAGGGGTGTAAGAAACTTGGGATCAACATTTTATAAAAGGGAAATATAACTATCTTATAGTAGATTAAATAAATAATAATAAATAAAGAACCTTAGGAAATTTAATGTTGGGAGTAATATTTAAATGAATAAAAATAAATTTGTTTAGGTCTAGGGTCGACGAAGAAATTGCTATGGTAGGTGTTGGAAAATAATTTTCCATGATACCATAGATATAAGCCTTGATAGATGACTACATCAAAACTTCAAAATAAACTAAAAACTACTCTAGTTCATATCTACATTTGCAATGTAAACTTCATGTTTACAAATTGCAATTTGCGACACAAAACTAAACTTGGACCTATAAAAGTAAATTCGTAGAGGATTGATGGCTACAATAGTTGTGCATCAATTTGGTATACCTATGTCTACAATAGATGTGCCTCAATTTGGTGTACCTATGCCAACTCATAATAGCTAGTGGGAAAGGGTGACATTGGCCTAATTTAAAAATTTAAATATAAAAGTTAGAGGTTCAAATCTGCACATAGGAAAATTTCCCAAGTCATTTCAACACCCACAAATTTGAACCAAGGAGATGAATGGTGGAATTATTAAATCATGTCTAGAACCTTGAGATGTGTGGAGATGGAATAAAGCTAAGGTAATTTAACACCTTCCATACAAAAATGTGCCAACTTTCACTAATTAATACATAAAGGACAACCTTGTCGAAGTGGACCCGAAACTTTCCCAAGTCATTTCAACACCCACAAATTTGAACCAAGGAGATGAATGGTGGAAATTTTAAATCATGTCTAGAACCTTGAGATGTGTGGAGATGAAATAAAGCTAAGGTAATTTAACACATTCCATACAAAAATGTGCCAACTTTCACTAATTAATACATAAAGGACAACCTTGTCGAAGTGGACCCCAAACATTAGTGAAAAAAACATAAATATAAAATTTTCACTATCACGAAGAAAAAATTAATTTTTCAAACTACTTCAAACTAAAATATCATTATTTATTGTAAACAATTTTTAATAAAAATCCTAAAATAATTGTTTTGTATCCACTTTATTCTATGTAGAGTTTGATGAGGGAAAGCATGCCCTAAAAGGTTAATGAATTGTAGGTGGCAGCAACAATGATGAAAAAATTAGGCAGAAAGATTATTCTTGCATTCCAAAGACGGTTGCCAATGGAGGTGGAGGACAAATCTAACCAACAAATCGGCATGGGAATAAATGTAGGATACATGTTTATACTTGTTTGCTCAAAATTAAATTCCAATCGCCTATATATATTATTGCTTGCTGGTGTTCAACACCATGCAGCCTCTCCTAACATTATAAGCTACCTTTATTCGGTCTACCCAGCAAAGTAATTAGGGCAAAATAGTATTGCTAGTTCTTGTCATGGCCAGTTCAACAGTGAAAATGGGCACATCTTTTAAGGTTGATGATGTGCAGGAGCTTGTAAAATTGAAGGGTGAGGATGTACCACAGAGATATATTCGACCTCAACAAGAGAGGATTGGATGTACAACACTAATTGCTCCGCCTGGCGTTCAAGTCCCTCTCATTGACATGGCCAAGATACTCCCACGATCACATTCTAGTAGACAGTGTGAGATGGACAGACTTGCACGGGCTTGTAAAGACTGGGGTTTTTTTCAGGTCAGTAAATTAAATATATCACTTTTTCTTTGACCATTGTTTCAGTTTTCTATACCCAAGAAAAAATATCTGACTTCTCCATTATTATGTAGGCTCTTAAGTTCACCCACTAAATACTTCCAGGGATATTTATAGATATTGTAGATTCATATACATATGCATACAGTCTCCTAAAGAACTCTCCTGGTTATCCTTAAAAGAAAGGACTACTAGTAGACGCCAGATTTTGATCTTAATTGGCTTTCCTTGTACTTTCTGCATGGTATTCTCATATATGTTTCGTTTTAAAATCTGAAATTTTGACTACGATTTAGAGTCGTCTCGTTTTCTTCTTCAGGTGTTGAATCATGGAATTGACCTGGGACTACTCTATCGAATAAAGAAGGTCGTGAGGGATTTCTTCAAGCTGCCATTACAAGAAAAAGAGAAGTACGCAATGATTCCAGGCACAATCCAGGGTTATGGTCATGGTTTCATCTTCTCAGATAACCAGAAGTTAGACTGGTGCGACATGATGGCCTTGGCAACCATGCCCAACTCTATTCGCAAGGAAAACCTTTGGCCCACAAAGCCTCTACTTTTCAGGTAATCCGTGCAGGTTTTATTTCCTTTTCATCAATGGGAGTTTTTCTATAGATCCTGCAATCTTAGGACACAAATAGGCACAAGCACACAGACCTGTTTTTAACGAGATTGCTTTATGTTTTGCAATACTGAAGTGATTTTGGCCTAGTTCTCCTACCTTGTAGTTTCTAGTTTCAGTGGATGACCATCACCTGGGATATTGATATTGCATAGGTTTTTTATGAGTTTTGCAGTGATACAGTGGAAGCTTATTCGGTGGAGGTAAATAAACTCTGCAGAAATTTGCTAAGTGTCATAGCTGAGAACCTGGGTCTAAAGCCCAATATATTTGAGGAGTTGTTTGGAGAAAATGTGCAGGCCGTGAGGATGAACTTCTATCCTCCCTGCTCTAGGCCTGATCTGGTTCTAGGTTTAAGTGCACACTCTGATGGAAGTGCTCTCAGTGTGTTGCTGCAAGATGATGATTCTGTGGGCTTACAAATTCTTAACAAGAACCAGTGGATTTCTGTAGAGCCAATCCCAGATGCTCTAGTTATCAATATAGGGGACACTCTAGAGGTATGCCTAGACAAGATTCCGCTAGATAAGAAATTAAAATTGCAATGAATATATCGATACTGAATTGACTGTTTGAATGTTTGCAGGTTTTGACAAATGGAAAATACAAGAGTGTTGAGCACAGAGCAGTGACAAACAGAAACAAAGAAAGATTATCAATTGTTACATTTCATGCTCCAAGCTACGATGTAGACTTGGGTCCATTGCCTCAATTAATAGATGAAGATCATCCAAGGCTATACAAGAACTACAAACATGCAGACTACAATCGCCACTATCTCACTAACAAGTTGGAAGGGAAGAAGTCTCTAGATTTTGCAAGAATTTGAATTTAAATAAATGCCATATGTATTAGACAAAGGTCGAATTATATAAATCGCTGCTATATAAGTATATCAAACGCGCCAGGATTAACTGAGTTGCTGGACAGCTTTTAATAACTTGTGTAATCTACTGTTGTTCCAGCGTTTATGGAACAGTCAGTCAGAGGAAATATGACTCATTGAAAAACTTATTGTACATACCAAATTATGTGTACACATTGCCTTAGGTTTCTTTTTATTGTTTTCTTGTCTTCTTAACTGAAATAAAAGCCTTTCGATAAGTGTCTCCAAAAGACCCATTCAATCGACAGAATTGCTTAACAATCAATCAACTTTAGATGTGCTATCTATTCCATTGACCAGGGAGGGTTGGAATGGCCTGCATATTCCAATAACGCTCTATCTATGCAATTCAACGGTAACGTAAATCCATGGTGCCACGAAATTCTTACGTTAGCTCTAAGAGAATCGGTAAAGCTTAAATAGCCGGTACATTTTCTATCTAAATTCAATCCACTGGTCGATTTTTCTCAACCTAACTAACAAACAGAGGGTCAAAACAGTTGAAGCAAATGAATTGAACAGGTTGAATTGAAAAGTAGAAATCAGCCGACAACGTGACAGCTGTTTGTGGTGGGTGAAGAGAATTAGGGGACATAGTTACTACCACAACTGGGTCACTTAAATATCATCCACTTCAATGGTCAAACAATCAATAATAATTTTACACCTCATTCACAATAAAAAGTGTTAAATATTCGTCTTATTTTTATTGGCCAAAATTGACCTTTGACTGTTGAAGTGGATGATATTTAAGAACATCCGTCTCTAACCAAAAAGCAACAGCTGTATAATTTGTTGTGTTATATGGAAATGGTGCCCTCCGAATGCTGGACTTAAACTCTTCATATGTTTTCAGATAAATTGTAACAACGTATTGGGTTGAATTTATACGATATAAAAATCTGTTAAAAGTACATAATTTATGAGTATGTTATCATTGGAATTCTTAAATCCTTCCGCACTAGTTAGGATATGTTAATGATATGAATACCCACTTACCTTAATAATAGCCGACTCAACCAAAGCCTCTTTTGTAAACCAAAAAAGCAAGCTAAACTTATTTTGATCAGTATTGTGATCCAAATTAGCCAGTGATCTGTTATAACTAGTTGGAGAGCAATGTGAAGATCTATTTTAATGCTTGAATGTTCTATATTATATTGATTAGCAAAAAGGACACGGATTTACCAATTTTTGTAATGAGAAGTTTGGATTCTGAATCATGGTTGGGCAATAAGGAAACTGTATTTGATAGCCTGTATGATCTCTAAAATTATTAGAACTTAGAATCCTATCCTGCTTTACATGAGTTAGTTGTCGAAACTTTCAGTATTAAGCTTCACAAAGCTGTCAGAATGACGACTCCAAGAAGCCAGATTATGAATAGAGGTTGAAGACAGTGGGGAATAAATTTGCAAAAATATCTGAGTAAACCAACATTGAATGATTCTCCGTCCCTAATCTTCCTCAAACTTATTCCACGCTACAGCCTATGTAGGTGTATCTTTTCCCATCTCATTAGCGAAATGATGGCCGTCATTATTTCTTCATCATTGTCTGCATGACCAGACTGGAGTAACAGACCCTGGATGCGCATGTGGAATTACCTCTGATTACTAATACATGCATACCCTTGATTCGTTAGGAATTACGAAATCGTATTTTTTTATTCTTCTTGGCACAACTAGGCCATTATTACAAAATGTAGTGGCTGTCGTAAATTGACAAGACAGTGTGTCAAATCATGGTGTAATGGCGGAAAGATGTGAAGACACAGTATAAAGGTTTGTAAGACGAGGATAGGAAAAATCGAAGCAAACAAATAAGAGTAGAATACCAATATACTTGACCCAGCCTTACGTAGACAAATGTTAAGAAAGGAACCAGCAATCCAATAAATTTTGCTATTGCTCTTAATGGCACACCATGTTGTACCTCAAATTGGTTATTCTCCCCCTCTATTTTCTTTCCTTCAAAGTTTGCAGAATTGTCATTTATATATAAGAATTACAAGATTGTCATATAATTGGGTAGATGATCTAATAGATAACCATGTCCTAATGGCCACTATCGTGCCGCCCCCATAACCCTCAATTAAACATATTACAATAAACAATACATGAAAATTAAAACCCTGATAAAATATCCCTAAAGCATGAACACATGTTCATATAATTGGGGAGATGATCCAATAGATAAACATGTCCTAATGGCCACTATCATGTCACCCCCATAACCCTCAATTAAACATATTACAATAAACAATACATGAAAATTAAAACCATGATAAAATATCCCTAAACCATGAATACATGTTCCCCTATAAATGCGTAGATACACCATTCAAGTGGACAAACTACATGTTAGTTTACTTGCAATACAAGACAAGTTGGTCCAAATGGGGACTCTTTTAAAATAAAATACACACTTTTTAAACTAATTACAAAATATAATGTTTACAACAACCACCCTTTGGGAGCACTCTACTTAAATATCATCCACTTCAATGGCCAAACATTCAATAGAAATTTTACACCTCATTCACAATAAAAAATTGTAAATAATTGTCATATTTTTATTGGCCAAAATTGACCTTTGACTGTTGAAGTGGATGATGTTTAAGAATAGCCCATTGGGAGAGGGTTCAGAAGTCAAACAAGTTATAGTTACACATCCCCATGATCACTCATTGGTGCCTAAGCTACCATAGATTCAAGTCCCTCTCAAGTAAATGTGTTGTCAAGGACACATATTCCCATGCTTGTTCTCACATCCACATGATATCTTCCAATTACTATAGGTACCTAAACAAACAATAAATATTGTAAGGCTCCCCTACTAAAATTTAAAACAATTATATTTCATAATTCTCAACATGTCATACCGATGATCAAAAAAATTATCTACCATTTCAATTTCAAATTCTCGTATTCATCAAGTTCTAACAATTCAAATTCAAACTCAAAAACTAATTCAATGCATGCTTTTTTGAAAATTGATTCAATTATAAGAAGGAAACTATGTACACATCATTTTCACAAAGTAGTCTATAATCAATTTTCTCCATATGCTCAATAAATATCCTCTGCAACTTCTCGAGGTTTCTAGAACTTGTTGGGTAGTTTCTATTTTGGTATTATCAAAAGCATATTCTTCATATTTATATACTATTGTACATAGGTAGCTTGTGTACAACATTGTAAATTTTATCAACTTCTCAACTTTTGTTATTTTTTAATGTGGAAAACAATAAGCATGTAAAAAATATTTAGTTACATGCTTATACAAACACACAATTATGATGAGAATTTACATACTTATATTCTTTTACATATTTTGTTATGATGGGAATTTCTGTCTAAAGCCTCTCCAATCACACACAGACATTGACATGCACATAATCATGCATAGGTGTTCATAGCATGAAAGACCCTATATATATAGTAACTCCAACTTATCATATATTATTTTTTTCAACAATAATCTCCTTTGTCCTACAATGTAACTCCTGAGGGTTTATTGTTAGTGTAGATATTATTTCATTTACATGCACATGGATATTTTTGAAATAAAGAAAACCCTTTTACTTATTTGATGATGAAATGCAGATACATCCATGCATATATACTATGAGGGAGTTGGTTATAACAATTGATTCGTATAACAGTTGATTCACTTATATGAAACTGAACCATAACCTGATTGAACCATAACCAATCTAACCAATAATCTAATACAATACACTAACATTCCCTCCTTATTACATTGTTCCTGCAATAGTACTAAGGGACCCCCCCTTAATGCTAAAATACTCAACAAAGCTGATTACATAGTATGAATACATATTTTATAGAAGATCTTCTCCCAAAGAACAAATCCTGAACCAAGCGAGGCTCCATCATCCTGACTCATCTACCCTCAGAAAGGCATAGCTTTGAGCTGTGTTCATGAGCTCTTTAGTCCCAAGTTCTCAAATCACAGAGCCTTGAATTATTCGACAATGAACCCTAAGAGATATGACAGATCTCTGCCACTGTCTAGTGACTGCAAAAGGGTATAATTCTTGATCATATACTCTTTGAAGCTCACTGGATAATAATCCATATTGAGCTCAACACCAAATCCCAAACCTGTCTCCAAAATAAAATCTTCACAAAACATACATTCTTCAAATCCATCAGCATCAACAAAGAAAAGAAAAACAATCAAAACCAAAAACGCTTCTCATGAAAAGCATCATCTCAAAGTGAGAAGCTAACTTGAGACGATGGAAAATCTTCCATCCTCCAGTGCCACCTATCTCCAATATGACCATGTTACACTTTAACCAACTAATGTCTTGGATGAGTCTTTGGAGGCCTCATCAGGTGTCGTATAAATGGCCCTGAGAGCACAAGCAATGTTTTATGTAGCCATGACAAAATAAAATGAACAAGGTGTTGGATTCCACCAAAAGGGCACCTTTTACAACATAGTGTAAACACAAATATATCCTTATAACTCCAATGTTTTCCACCTTATTACTCCAAATAATTCAATAAGATAAATCAAAAAAGAAAATTCAAACAACTTCTCATTTCATTTTTTATCCTATGACCACTTATAATAAAATCAAAATCATACACCAACTCCATAAAATGTAGACATAATCCAAATTTTAACCCACAACCACTTAACTTCAAATATATTGAAGTAACCAACTTGCATGTGCACCCTACACGATAATATTCAACTCACAATTTATCCTTTTCTTCAGATTTTGTGAATATAAAATTGATCTCAAAGTAGATAGACAACCCTAAACTTCACTTAGCAAATGAAAGAAAAAAACAACTTTCAAGCATCCACATTTTCGCTGATTTTGATAAACCATTAGAACTATGTTTCTTCTTTTGCCAGCACTACTTCTACCACTACCAACTTTGTGGAAAGATTAACCTACTACCACCAACATATACTACCATAAACACAAATTAACACCCTTAAATAAAATGCAACATACACATCATTTTTTATACCTACAGACAGAATGTGTTGCCTCCTTTTATCTTATGTGCCTTCTAATTAAAAGCAGATTAAATGCCTTTGGATGTAATCATTTTTCACAGTGTTGATCTTCCCACACATTAGAACAAATGCGCAACCTATTTCATCACACCTTGGACAGTGAATATGAGATGCAACCATCAGACAAGTTTCTCCTCAAATGCCTTTAACAGCATTTTCTTCCAACAGTGCTTCAAATGGAGTCTTTATGCTTTCTCTATCTAGCATCCACTTATAGGCACTCAACAAAGGCATTCAAAGTTTCTTTAATATTGTCTCCACTCTCATTTGAATGATAACCCACTAATGGTTTCAAGAACTTGTGAAATTCTATAGATGATAAAGTAACTAAGCAGCGTCTAAAGAGGAAATACAATTGTTCAGGTAAAGCAGGGTGCTATACATGTATGAATCTGACATCAAATAAATTTTCAACGATTTCAAAAAATTCCTTCTCCTAATGCGCCCTCTCTGTGTTCATTTCAACAGCAACCATGCTTTGCAAGATCTTAAATGATTTCTACAGTGCTTTAAAAAAAAATACATCAAGCAATGGTTGAAACACCTTCAATAGTCAAACATCTCATACATGGTCATCGACTGAAACAAACAGTTCAAAGTGTGCCACCATGAAGATTGGAAAACGCCTTCAAGCAGCTTCCTTCTGACATTTTTTCTCCCATGATCTTCCTGCTACGCTCAAGAATCTGTGTCAACCTTTCTCTTCACAGTCCATTTTTTAACTTGCTTTGATACCATATGAAATAAAGAAAACCCTTTTATTTATTCAATGATGAAATGCAAATTCATCCATGCGTATATACTATGAGGGAGTTGGTTATAACAGTTGATTCGGTTATATGAAACTAAACCATAACTTGACTGAACCATAACTAATCTAACCAACAATGTAATATAATACACTAACAATTTCCACATGGTGTTAAGCCTACTTAGGTGTTCTAGTTAGTGAGAGATACTTTGTTATTTATCTAGTGAGTCTCTTGGAGTTAGCTTGCCACCTCTTGCCAATATTCAAGAAGATAACACACCACTAGTCTAAATCAGTGTGAGTTGATTACCTATTCTTCTCCACTATTCTGGGTGGCCTCTCTCCTACATATGTACATCACATTCATGAGTTAATGCAATTCATTTGGATCTGTTGGAGTAAATGGTTTTTACCGTTTACTCGCTTAAGCTTACTTAAGTAGAATAGTTTAATTAATCATTCAGGTGGTTTTTTCTTGTGTTGGGTAGTTTTACACAAGTCACATATTTCATGCCTTTAAAAGGCTTGTACATTATGTAATTTATCATCTCAAAATTATTCGCTCTTGTTTTGGTGAAATACCCTGTGTGCTTCTCTCATGAATTCGTGAAGGTGTTTTGTTGCAGATGGTGCTCCTAGGAGGTGTATGAAACCAACATGGTATCAAAGCCAACCATTCTACAATCCTTCCTCTCAGAGTTTTCATCTGAGTTTGGGATCATTTTTTTCAGGCATTTGAAAATTTTCAAATTTCAAAGTTGCCTTTTATTCTTCTTTTTCCTACGGTTTATGATTGTAGCCCGTGAATTACCAAAGGCTGTGTGAAGTGATTTGTTGGTAGTTTGTGGAGGTTGAGTGAAGGTGTACAACCCCTAAAAAGTCCTCTTTGCTATGGTGTGAGATTTTTGAGAAGTGTGTAAAGAAGGTGTGGATTCATTTCAGAGAACTTGGAGTGCTATATACTATCCTCTCTGCCCAATGACCTGCTCATCCTCTCACTGAAAGGTGAAGTTCCCAACCTAAGCTTGGCGTTCCCTTCCTCTTGTGAAAGATGTACCATATTCATCATGTGGAGAGGTCCAGATTCATTTCAGAGAGCTTGGGGCGAATACAGTCCCACACAGGATCAAATGCCCAGTGAAGGCATGACACACATGCAATCTGGCCAAATATCTTTCTGGAGCAGACTATAGAGATCTCTAAAGTTTACAAAAGAAATATTTTTTAGGGTTTGGCTTTACATACCTGGAGGTGGGCCCATACACAAGCCTTATTTGGGCATGGACAAGGACATTTATCCCACATTTGCCCTGCAAAGGAGAGTTTTACACTTTATATGCACCAACACTTACATTGTGTGTTGAAGTTGTTGTAACATCTCGTGGGCTTGGATCTTGTGACTAGGCATTTGCTCTATGGTGGGTCTATTTGGATAGGTAAATCCCCCTAATTTTTTTGATTTGATGGTTAATGTCCTTGTAATTTTGGAGATTTGTCATAGTACATTATGGGGTTTTCATTTCATCCTTCTCTAATTATGTTGAAAAAGGGAAATTATAAACAATGGAGAGATTGTATCATAAAACATCTTAGGTGGCTTCATTTTTTGCCCCATTTATATAATCTTGTTCCCCTTCCTAGTACTAATAGTAAGAAATTTGCATGGAATTGCAAAAGGGATCATGTCCTAGGAATTATTGCAATGCATATTGATGATGCCACTTTGAATGCTATTGATCATTTTAAGTTTCCTCATATTCTTTAGACTAAAATTTAGGAAATACATGGAGATCTTGACACTCAGCTATTCCCAGATGATCATGTTTTAGATTGTCTTGTGCCTCTTCATTTTTCAGACAGGATACCCTATGATCATGCTACTATGCCAGAGTTTAATGTTTTGGAATACTTTGAATCTTCAGATGAGGATGACGACGGTTCTTTAGATGCTCCTTCTTCTCCATCAGGGACAGTTGATGTACCTTCATCTTCAATGATTCATTATGCAGAGTCATTGATTGAGGCTCCTATCATTCCTATTTAGCAGGACCATTCATCTTGTGTTGATGATTCATTGAGCACGTCTAGTGATTCATCACAACCAGTATCTCATTATTTTCCTTATTGGGATTTTTATTTGTCAGACATTGGTTCATTGTTCATAGAATCTCATATTTCTGACTTGGAAGATAAATTTGAGGGTATATCCCTTCTATTTGATGATAGTTGTGGTACAATTGTTGTCACCCTATCACTATCTTTAGAGAATGTTCAAAATTAATTTCCAGTGGTACCTTATTTGTCACCTTCTATTGTGATTGGGTATGTTCTTGATTGGTTCGTGGCATCATCCTCCAAGGTTTTGGTGACACATGAGCAGATCTCAGAGACATCTTTGTTCTTCATGCTTCCATCTTTCAAAGCATATCCTGAATGAGAAGCATACCTGCATCTATACATGGTTTTGTTTCTTCCAAAAGGGAGACAAGCTATTTTTTGACATTGGATTATATTTTGTCTTCAGGTACTTACCATTTTTGTAGGTGATTACACATTTTTGGGGGGTTGCATAGTCTCTCTCTTTCCCTCTTGTTATCAATCAGATATGCACCCTATGCTAAGCCTACAAAAGACTTAGCTATCAGTTGAAACATAGAAACACTCTCAAGATGTGGGTTTCCTATAGCAAGAGTGAATCTCCAGAGTGAGTTGGTTCTCCTTATGATCTTTCTAGACTAATCACTTGTCTGAGAAAAGGGATGAGGAATAATTAGAATTAAATTCTATTTTATCTA
The DNA here is from genome assembly GCA_027924645.1 of Cunninghamia lanceolata. Classification (NCBI taxonomy): domain Eukaryota; kingdom Viridiplantae; phylum Streptophyta; class Pinopsida; order Cupressales; family Cupressaceae; genus Cunninghamia; species Cunninghamia lanceolata. Next base: position 8,719,540 of record BSBN01000112.1, on the reverse strand, counting down.
AAGATGGTCTAAAAATTTAAGTTTTTTACCCACAAACAACTCTCAAGCCTATAACATTCTTAGTTTCACCTAAGTCCAACAATCCAGAAGTACTTCGTATGAAGGTTTAATTAAAACACAACACACAACCTGGATTAGAAGGGCAATAGCTACACAGATTTTAATAACATCAAGACATAATCAGAGGATTAGACATCATAATCATAGTGAAATTATCAAATCAAAGTTATAAAAGAGGCAACAAATGTGAAAAAGGAAAGCTTTGCTGTATTGAATTGAAAGGGGTACATCTAATTCTAAATAATATGAGCCAATATCAGTTTACCAACTCTCTGTCTGTGCTCAAGAGAGAAGAAAATAAAGATATCAACCTCCTAAAACTAAATCTTTCTCCCCTATTTATAACTCCAAAGATCTCCCAAGGAAAAAGCTGAGAAATCTTCCTAGAATAGCAAATTTGATCTATTTTTGAGCTCCACTGGAAAGCAAAAAAATAAAGCCTTCAAATCACCTCCAATCTATATGTGAAAGCTGCCAAAATCTTCTTCAAAGTAGACCTCAGCAAAATCTACCTCAAAATAGAGCAAATCCAAAAAAAGATATTTGATTTGTTTTAATGATGAAATATTAAAAGCAATTTATAAAGAACATTGCTTTAATATTTGTCTTACAATAGGTCCTGCAGCTTTTCCTTTTGATTTGCCTAATCTTACAACACTTATTTTGTCTATATCTTCCCAAAAGAAAGCAAACTAAAAAAAAAAAGATATTGTTTTCTTTAATTTTTTTTAATTGCATAAATAATGAATATTTACAAGCAATTTATAGGATATTGCTATAAATATCATTTTAAAATAATTTTTTGTAGCTTCAAATTTGTAAAAGAAATAGGGTCCTCCATTGTGAAGTTTACAAGAAATTTCCAAATTGGGTTGGTGAAATATTTAAAGGGTTTTTGTGATTTGTTCTATTCTCATCTCTATCTAAAAATCACAAAAACCCAGATCATATGTTTTGAGATATGATTAAAACACGCAACTGTATCTTTATTTTGTTGTGTATTGTGCTTCTGACAGTTCCTCAAAAACTGCAAACTAGGTTGGTGATAAATTTAAAGGGTTTTTGCATCCTCTTATTGTCTGATTCATATCCAAACATCTCAAGAACCCAAATCATAGTTTCTGAGATATGATCAAAACACGTGACATTTTTCTTTATTTTGCAGGGTCTTTATGTGACACTTTTCTCTTTCAGACTCTTTTCACAATCTTCTCAAGAATTGGGGCAGCATGCTGAGCTCAACCCTTGTGGGAGCCCATTTTATTCCACATGCTAATTTGTCTTCAATCAGTTACATGACTTATCCTATACCTGCACATGAAACAAACAGATTAGAATAAAATATTGAAATTCCATGATTGTTTCGTTCTCAGCGCTTCTTACATGTGGATGATGTTCATTGATCAATGCATTATAAACAAAGTGTTATGCCTCTTCTAATAGGATATAGAGATCTCATAACTAGAGATCTAATTTGATCTTCCCACATTTTTATAGGTTCATGTCGAGATCAAGAGTAGAAATAGAAGACAACTTCAAAGATTGAAAACCTTCAAGACAATGATGGCTATGACCTTCTCATTCTTATCCTGAACCTTCACTGCAATTATCACTGAAACATAATAACTATGCAAGTAACTTATAACAGATGAATGTTAACCTTCACTCTAAAAATGAATTTGTTGCATCAGATCTGCCAATTTTGAGCTATGGTGAAAAAATGGTAACATTTCTGGTGACTTACGCTATATGATTGCCTGCTAAGCATTGGATCAGTTGCCTTGAATATCCATTGGGCATTGAGTCATACTCTACTATTCTCAAACTCAGAAACACTAAAATTCAGCTCCCCAACTAGTTCAAATAGTAGCAGAAAACTAAAAACAAACTAAATTGAAGCAAACTAACAGGCCCTGACGACTAGAAAACCTGTGCAGCAGCACTTATGGAAACAAAAATACTGAAAGCAAATGTGCATGAGCACTTATTAACTGCAACTCTATTCTACTATATACAAAGGTAGTACTTATCCTCAGAGGCAATGTTTGAGGTGGATCCCATTAACTGGGATAGACAACACCTCTCCACTTAACTTGGACAGCTGAAATGCATTGTTTTCTTTGCACTCTATGATTACATAAGGCCCATCCCAAATTGCATCAAATTTAGAATGCTTTCCAGGTCTGCTTCTTAGTTCATTCCATTTGAACACCAAATCACCAGCAATAAAGCTCCTCAGTCTTGCCCTCTTATCAAAAGCATTCTTCATTTGAATTTGATGTATATCAAGCTTCTTCAAGGCTTCTTTCCTCATTTCTTCTAACTCCATAAGCTAAGCTAGCCTGACTACTAAAGGTTGTTCCTCTAGTAGCTCAAGCTCTTTGATGAAAGTCAAAGTTGGTAATTCAACTGAAATAGGCAATCTAGCCTCCTTACCATAAGTAAGTACATATGGAGAACAACCAGTAGCTTTCTTGGGTGTAATTCTGTCAGCCCAAAGAGCCAACTTCAACTTCTCGTGCCATGTTCTCTGGTTGTCTTCAACAGTCTTCTTGATGATCCTTATCAAATTTTTGTTGGTAGATTCGGCCTGCCCATTACCCTGTGGGTAATAGTTAGAAGAAGTATTCAAAAAGATATTAGTTTTGACAGACCAATCTAAAATTCTCAATCCAATGAAAGCTAAACCATTATCTGAGATGATTGAATCTGGTGTACCAAACCTTGATACTAGATCTCGATAGAAATTTAGAATAGATTCATTTTCTTCTTTTAAAGCAACAGCTTCAGTCCACTTGGTGAAATAGTCTGTGGCAGTCAAGATCCACTTGTGGCCTGCACTTCAAGGTGGGTTTATTGGTCCTATAAAATCAAGACCCCATTTTGCAAATGATTGTTCAACTTTAATAGGATGCAGAGGTAAGGCAGCAAGCTTTTGTTTACCGGCAAACAATGAACACTTCTCACATCTTCTCACCCAAGAAAAAGAATCCTTAAACAAGTCAAGCTAGTAATAACCAACCTGCATAATCTTCAAAGCAGTTGTTCTAGTTGCAAAGTGACCTCTTGAAGGTCCATTGTGAAATTCTTCTAATAGCTTGTCAATTTGATCAGGTCCAATACATCTTAAAAATACACCATTAAACTCTAACCTATATAAAATACCATCAATGATAGCATAAGGATTAGCTTGTAGCCTGAAATACCTTCTTCCTGCCCTATCCAAACCTTCAGGGCATTGACCGGACTATAAATAATGCATCACCTGTTGTACACAACTGATTGTAGGAGTTGGTAAAGTGGTTGGTACATTGTTATTCAGTATTGTTTCTAGTAACGTTTCTATGTCCTCTAAATGTTCCTGACTATTTTCTTCACTTTCATCAAGCTACTCACATAAGCCCTTGCCTCTAATTAGTTTGGTCACTTTGATATCAACATCAAATTCCATAACTTTGGTTATCCAACTAGCTCTCTTGTCATTTATATCTCTATTTAATAAAAAACTCTTGACAGTAGGATGAGAAACCATTAAGTGAATTCTGTTATTAGACAACATATATCTAAATTTCTTGAGGCTCCTAACAACAGCAAAAATATGTTTTCCACAAAATAGTACTTTACCTCATAGTCATGCAGTACCTGGCTGAAAAATGCTATTCGTTGCTCCAATCCTTCATCATTTTGCTAACATAACATTGCAGAGATGGTGCCAGCTCCTCCAAAAGCATACAAACTAAAATCCCTCTCATAATTAGGATTAATGAGGGTAGGGGCAATAGAGAGGGCTTCTTTAATATGCTTGAATCTTCCTTTTCCCTTCTTCGTCCACCTGAATGGCACATTCTTCTTCAACATGGTCGTAAGAGGTTGTAACAAAGTTGCAATGTTTGGAATAAATCTTCTCATGAAATTAATTCTGCGAAGAAAGCTTTGCAAGACTTTCTTATGTGTAGGCAATGGTATATCTAGAATGGTTGAAACTCTCTTAGGGTCAATAGAAATATCTTGTTTTGAAACAATATGGCTAAGAAGTTTACCTTCATGAACTAAAAATATGCACTTTTGGGGGTTCAATGAAACCCCAAACTCCCTGCACCTCTGAAAAATCTACTTCAAGTGTTCAAAATGATCATTAGCATCTTTAGAAAAAATAGTTGTCATCTAAATACACTAGCACTATTATGTTCATAAGGCCATGGAAGGTCATGTCCATTGCCCATTGAAAGGTTGCCCCTGCATTGGACAAACCAAATGGCATCTTCCAGTATGCCATGGTACCCCACTTAGTCATGAATGTTGTTTTATATTGATCTTCCTCTTTGACAAGAATCTGGTTGCAACCTAAGTAACCATCTAACAGGGAATATCTATCAGAACTAGAAACAGTTTGCAATAAATGTTCCATGGAAGGAAGAGGGTAGTGGTCTTTCAATGAGGCCTGATTCAGATCACATAAATCAACACAAAGTCAAATTTCTCCATTCTTTTTTCTGACTAGGACCAAATTAGAAACCCAGGAAGTATGTTTTATTGGGAATATGATATTGCTCTCAATCAGTTTATTTAACTCAACCTTCATTAAATGCTCAAGTTTTGGATTCAGGGGTCTTTGTTTCTGCCTAACAGGTTTGGCATTAGGCTCTAATTCAATGGTATGCTGGGCTAAACCAGGATCAAACCCCCTTAAGTCTTTATACTCCCATGCAAAAACATCAAAAAAATCTTGGCATAACTGAATAAATGACTGTTGTTCACCTTTAGTGCATACCTTTCCGAGCTTCAACAACTTATCTTTAAAAATCTCCACTGCCTCATAGTGTTCTTGTTTCACCATCATGCTGCACTTGTCCTTTCTAAATTGATCATTTGAGTTAAACACTGATTCTAGTGTCACCAATCCCTTGGGTAGCTTGTTCGATCTCAACTATACAATCTGGTCTTCAAATTGTTGTTGGTATTTATGTTGATTATTAGCTACAAATTCAGCCTCTGCACTCAAAAAACTTAATATTTGCTCATCACTGTCAAATACTTGCTAGGAAACACTATTGTCAAGTACAGAAGGCCTGACAACTAATTTGACATATGGTTTTACTTTAATGTTCTGAATCTAATCAAGGACCTCAAATTGAGATCCCAAAGCTACAAGCTTATCTACATACTTATTTTGGTTTCTAGGAATCGAAAATAGATTAAATGCATCAAAAAATTCAATTGAATCCAACACTCTATGCTTGTACTTTTGAGTAGGTCAGTTTTAGTAGCATTCAAGTTCCTAACCTGATTAATGATCAATTCAGAATCTCCATAAACTTTTACAGATTTGATACCTCTTTTTCGGGCCCACTCTAAACCATGGATCAGGGCCTCATACTCAGCCACGTTGTTTGTGGAGCTAAAGGTGAACCTCAAGGTTGCATAGTAGTTGTCTCCTTTAGGTGAGATTAACATATTCCCTCCACCGGCACCTATTTTGGTCCTTGATCTGTCAAAGTATAGCTTCCAAAGCTGGTCTTCTTGTCGTTCCAACTAACTTTGGTCCTTAATCAGATTAGGAATCACTACATCAGGTTCTTGTATCATATAGATGCCTAATCCTACCTCATCCATGTGATGGAAAGTATCACTTTCATGATCTTCAACTGCCTAATCATCTAAGTTTATGTCTTCTATAAGTGCATTAGGATCTAAGCTCATGGGTTCGTCATGTTGCCCATGGGTGATGTAGAGGTTAGCATTTATTGAGCTGGGAACATAGGGCTCAACATGGTCCTTTGCAAGTGGTTCAGACTGTATGGTTACTTTCGTACCATATCTTGTTCTAAAAAATAAGTGGGACCAATTAGAAGATAGAAACCCACCCAATTTGGTAGTGAATTCCCTAGAAAGGCATATTGCAAAACTAGGTGGCAGATTGATGATGTAAACATCCTGATGGATGGAAAAATTAGGACATACATGCAGTATAAGTGGCATAATTTTGATTATTCCTACAGTACTAAGTGTAGACCCATCTAACTGGACAACTCCTTTTGCAAGGGGCTCATAAATCAATCCTAGTGAATCAGCTAGACTTTTGGGCATGATTGAACTGCTTGCCCCGGAGTCTATCATACAGTTATGAACAAGTTTGTCACCAATTATCAGACTTAAGTAAAAGGGAGGAGGTTTTACCTCATTTTTTGGTTGTCCACTCTTGATTTCTAAGTTGTTGGCAAGCACAAGTTTGGCTTTTCAATTGATTAGAACACTTAGAAATTGAAAGCTTAGCCAATGCTTCTTGTAGCAGATTCTTTTGGCCAGGAATGCACAATGCATCCATAACTAACATGCTCACTATAGCTTTCTTAAGATGATCTACTATGTTGAAAGAAATAGGATTTACCTTTTGTTGGTCTTTTATTGCAATAACATCATTCTGCCTTTGTGAAGGTTGTTGTTGTACTTTAGACTGATCCTTTATTGGTATAGTTTGATCCCTTTAAAAAATTTGCACTTTTTGTTGTAGTACAGGGATAGTTTGTGATGGAAAAGTTTGAAATGTATCTCTCACAGGCTGTTGTTGTACCACTACAACTTGCTGATTAAGGTCTGCAACCCTCTGTTTTGACCTTGTGTTGGCTGAAACAGGTGTATGTTGTTGATTTTGGCTTTGATGGTAATTTATACCATAGAAATCACTCTCTTGCCAGTTCATCAAGGCCACGTCAACATTATTTGGATAAGCTAAAACTTCACCAGGGGCACCTTCTGAACTTGCATAACTATTCTACACCATGAGTGCTTGATTTCTTACTCCATTTGTGCACGCAACTTGATTATGCGGTTGGTGACATGGATAACACCAGTCACTATCTTGGGCTAAATTATTCTGTGTTGGTACAAGCTCCCTTAAGGTACTGGTAGTGTTTGGGTTGTAAGATTGGAAAGGTCGAGGGTTGTAGTTTCTTTTTTGACCCTAAGGATTAGCTTGAAACGGCTGCCTATATTGCTGAATGGGTTGATACGGGGCTTGGTAAGGCTTAGTTTATTAACCAATTTGCTTTTTAATATTAACAAATTCATTGCGAAAGGTTTTACCCATGGACTGAATCATGCCTTTCAACTCTTGGATTTCTTGGAGGTGAGCTGGGGCATGCTTTCTTGGGTTACAGGTTGATGGGTTATTGCTGGAACAAGTGGGACAACAACCAAAGGAGGCACTGCTATTAGCACAGATGGCTGGATTTCTGGGAAAATGGGTAGGGGAGGCCTTGGGGCTATCTTCCCTGCTTGGATGAGGTAATTTTTCTCTCTGACAATAATCTCAAAAGAATCAAGAAGGGTGGTTCCTCCCATAGACTAGATCATTACATAAATTTCACTGTTCAAAGCTTTAAGGTAAAATAGAAATGCATGCCTTAGCAAGGGCTATACTATTGCGGGGATTCTATCCCAAGTTCTCTGAAATTGGTAGTTGAAATCTGCCATGTGTTCATGGGGTGCCCTTTTGATGGTGTTCAACTGCTCCACCAATGAGAGATGATTGGATTTGTCTTCGAAGTGATTATGCAATCCATCTCCCAGTAAATCCCACGATGTTATTGAATTTTTAGCAAGTCCTTTGAACCATTGCAAGACTTTCCCTTTCAATGATACAGCCAAAAGTATGATTGCCACATTTTCTTGGGTGACATTGTGTACGGAACAAAGGGTTGCCACATCCTAAATGTGCTCAGCAGCTGTAGTATGGTTTTCTCTGGTGAAATATGGCAGTCCTTTAAGGGCTGTAACTAGAATATCATCGCGTTGAGCAAGTTGCAGTGGGTTGCCTCTGTTAAAGGTAGCAAATGCATACTACCTAGCCATTATGGGTATTTGAACTATCAGCACCAGACTTCTACTTCTTTGTGTTGAAGTTGGAGGTGTTGATTTTGATCTCCTTGCTGAATCGATTGTTCTACTTGCTAATCTACCTCTTCTTCTTGGCGGGGACAGCTGTAAATACTCAAAAGGATTAGAACTGGATCTAGTTTTCATAAGCTGATAACACTAATCTACATGCAAGGCTATAGATAATGAATCACTAGGTATATTGTGAAAGCCTCCAAAGGCTTGAATACTGCTGCATATACCAGAACAACAGCTATGAGGGTATAAAACTTCTCTAAAATTACTTTCAGAGTCCCACCAGGCATGCCAAAAACTGTTATCAATCAGATATGCACCCTATGCTAAGCCTACAAAAGACTTAGCTATTTGTTGAAACATCGAAACACTCTCAGGATGTAGGTTTCCTATAGCGAGAGTGAATCTCCAGAGTGATTTGGTTCTTCTCATGATCTTTCTAGACTAATCACTTGTCTGATAAAATGGATGAGGAATAACTGGAATTAAATTCTATTTTATCTAAAGATGGTCTAAAAATTGAAGTTTTTTACCCACAAACACCTCTCAAGCCTATAACATTCTCAGTTTCACCTAAGTCCAACAATCCAAAAGTACTTTGTATGAAGGTTTAATTAAAACACAACACACAACCTAGATTAGATGGGCAATAGCTACACAAATTTTAATAACATCAATACATAATAAGAGGATTAGACATCATAATCACAATAAAATTATCAAATCAAAGTTATAAAAGAGGCAACAAATGTGAAACAGGAAAGCTTTGCTGTATTGAACTGAAAGGGGTACATCTAATTCTGAATAATACGAGCCAATATTAGTTTACAAATTCTCTGCCTGTGCTCAAGAGAGAAGAAAATAAAGATATCAACCTCCTAAAACTAAATCTTTCTCCCCTATTTATAACTCCAAAGATCTCCCAAGGAAAAAGCTAAGAAATCTTCCTAGAATAGCAAATTTGATCCATTTTTTAGCTCCACTAAAAAACCATAAAATAAATCCTTCAAACCACCTCCAATCTATATGTGAAAGCTGCCAAAATCTTCTTCAAGGTAGACCTCACCAAAATCTGCCTCAAAATAGAGCAAATCTAGAAAAAGATATTTGATTTGTTTTAATGACGAAATATTAAAAGCAATTTATAAAGAACATTGCTTTAATATTTGTCTTACAATAGGTCCTGCAACTTTTCCTTTTGATTTGCCTAATCTTACAAGGCTTATTTTGTCCATATCTTCTCAAAAGAAAGCAAACTAAAAAAAAAAAAAAGATATTGTTTGCTTTAATTTGTTTTAATTGCATAAATAATGAATATTTATAAGCAATTTATAGGATATTGCTTTAAATATCATTTTACAATAATTTTTTACAGCTTCAAATTTGCAAAAGAAAGAGGGTCCGCCATTGTGAAGATTACGTGAAATTGCCAAACTAGGTTGGTGAAATATTTAAAAGTTTTTTGCGCTTTGTTCCCTTCTCATCTCTGTCTAAAAATATCAAAAACCCAAATCATATGTTTTGAGATATGATTAAAACACGCGACTTTATCTTTATTTTGATGTGTATTGTGCTTCTGACAGTTCCTCAAAAAATGCAAACTAGGTTGGTAAGAAATTTAAAGGGTTTTTACATCTTCTTGTCATCGGATTTATATCCACACATCTCAAGAACCCAGATCATATTTTCTGAGATATGATCAAAATACGTGACATCTATCTTTATTTTGTAGGGTCTTTATATGACACTTTTCTCTTTTGGACTCTTTTCACAATCTTCTCAAGAATTGGGGCAGCATGCTGAGCTCAACCCTTGTGGGAGCCCATTTTATTCCACATTCTAATTTGTCTTCAATCAACTACATGACTTATCCTATACTTGCACATCAAACAAACAGATTAGAATAAAACATTGAAATTCTATGATTATTTCTTTCTCAGCTCTTTTTACATGTGGATGATGTTCATTGGTCAATGCATTATAAACAAAGTGTTATGCCTCTTTTAATAGGATATAGAGATCTCATAACTAGAGCTCTAATATGATCTTCCCACATTTTTGTAGGTTCACGTCGAGATTAGGAGCAGAAACAGAAAACTTCAAATATTGAAAACCTTCAAGACAATGATGGCTATGACCTTCTCTTTCTTATCCTAAACCTTCATTACAATTATCACTGAAACACAATAACTATGCAAGTAACTTATAATAGAATAATGTTAACCTTCACTCTAAAAATGAATTTGTTGCATCAGCTCTGCCAATTTTGAGCTATGGTGAAAAAATGGTAACACCTCTTATGGGGGGTTCTTTGATAGTAAATACTTGATGTATGTAGTCCTTGGGGGGTGTTATTGAGTCTTCCATCCATGCATCATTTTGTTTCCTTTTCTCTCTTTTAGAGAGGGGTTTTTTGCCACAGGGTTTTTCTCCTTTTCTCCGGTTGTGAGAGATTTTTTGCATTGTAAATGGGTACCTAACATGGTTGTGTAGCCAGGACCCATATTGCATCTTCATTTTGCATAATAATTATCCCTAAGTTGCACTTAAGCAGGGATATTGGAGTAAATGGTTTTTACCATTTACCCACTTAATCTTACTCAGGTAGAATAGTTTAATTAATCATTCAGGTGGTTTTTTCCCTTGTTGGGTATTTTTACACCCGTCACATATTTCATGCCTTTAAAAGGCTTGTAGATTATTTAATTTAGCATCTCAAAATTATTCACTCTTGTTTTGGTGAAATAGCCTATGTGCTTCTCTCATGCATTCATGAAGGTGTTTTGTTGTAGATGGTGATTCTGGGAGGTGTATGACACCAACAGGATCCATTTCCATGTAAATCTTTTTATTTGCATATTTTCTATATTTTGTAACTTGCAAGAGCATGCGACAACTTATCTCTTGTGGCTCAACCTAGTACCAACATTCTGCAAGAAGATCTTGACACTCTGATATGGTATTAAAGCCAATATGGTTTTGATTGTTTAGTTCGGTATTTTATGTGAAGGTAAATAGTAAATGCATGCAAATTATCTAGCTCACTTTATATGCAAAAATTATTTTTGTGTGTTCCATATTTGCAGTAAAGGAGAGCACAATTTGTTCAATTCATTTGTGAAGGTTGATTTTCTAAGGAGAGGCTAATCTATAGAGAGGAGACACTAACCCAAGGCTACGTGTTGAATCTGCATAGAGGTGTAGGTTATGTGCCTTCATGGAGGCCATTTGAGGGCAATAGAGGACCTGTGGAAAGATTGAATTTGGGTATCCATATTTGCAGTAAAGGAGAGCACAATTTGTTCAATTCATTTGTAGAGGTTGATTTTATGAGGAGAGGCTAATCTATAGAGAGGAGAAACTGACCTGAGGCTATGTGTTGAAGCCGCATAGAGGTGTAGGTTATGTGCCTTCATGGAGGCCATTTGAGGGCAATAAATGACCTATGTAAAGATTGAATTTGGGTATCCAAAGTTTGATACCCAGTCTATGTAAAGATTCACAGCAAGAATAAGGTCATTCAACCTACATAACCAGGCTCATGACCTATGTGAAGGCTCACAACCTATGGAGAGGCTTGGGGTAGCAACAAAAGTGAAGGATGAAAGGGTTGAAACTAGATAGAAGCATAGAGAGGGACCTAGCCCCATAGTCATATGACAGGGTCATATGAGGGCTTAAACCCAACCCCCTTTTCAATAATTTTTAAAGCCAAAAAAATTGTGAGTGCAAACAAATAGAAAATATAGGAAAATACAAAAATTGTTGTAACTTTTGACAGGAAACTTGAAATTGAGTGTTATTTTTTAAAAAAGTGAATAATTTTTTATGCCTGATCCATTGGAAATGCCATCGCACTAAAATAATAAAGTGCCTTTTTTCATCCCATTGTACAAGTCTATGCATTATGTTAGAACTTGCATTTCATGCTTGTTGTACCCAAGTTTTCATTTGTTTTAGGCTTCTAAAACCCTAGAAAGAGCCTTAAAATCCCTAAAACCTTAATATAATGGCCTTTATACATCCTACATTCTAATCCCTCATTGACTACTTGTTAGTAGTTCCTGGAGACTTAAATTATAACTTAAGTGTGCTTTGTTGTATGAAGTCACTGGTGACTCCATTAGTTTGTTGATAATAGGCCCTTTAAAACAACTTTACCGCATGTGCATTAATTATCCTTTAAGTTGTGTCACGTCGGTAGTCCACGTCAATTGCTTTTCCTTTTTGTTATAGTTTCTTCCTTCATGGAGCCTCATTTTGAGTCTCCGTAGGATTGTGAGGTATCCTTGTCAGCTGACATGCCATTTATGTTCCATGGTGTAAAGTATTTCACATAAATTTGTCTCTCTGCTGGAGCTCCTAAACAGGCTCCATGAGATAGCGAAGCCAACATAGCAGTTCAAATAACTCAGTAGGGCTTCGTTGGGATTTCCTTCTTCACTGAGGCTAACCAAAAGATTTAGAGAGACTGCAAAGAAGATGATGTTGACTAGTGTTCCCATGGTGTCCACGGTGTGAATAGAGCAATGTATTTTGTAGGAACTCACGACTTCGTCGTGGCTTCAAATGACTCAATGCGAAGCAGTGAAGATGCCACCATGGAAAATAGACTCCACATCATAAAGGGTTTTCTCACCTTTGCTAGAGTAAAGTCAAACTTTAGCAAGAACTATTAATTTAAATCAATCTACGGTGGAGTTTTAAAGTTTAAAAGGGCTATCCTCTACTTGCCACCCTGCACACTTGACATTAATGGAACCCTAAGTGGTTTAAGGATGATGTTTTACATTATATCACACAATTGAGAATGTGAACTCGACGTCTAAGCTCTGCAATTGCATCCAAGCTGAGAATTTTCAAGCTTTTGCATCTAACAAGGTATTGCATAGTCAACGAGAAGCCACTAGCCTCCATTAAAACTTGTTAGTGCTCTTCATCTCTTCAATAGTATTTGGGTTATCTACATGAGAATTAAACATCTATGTGAAAGTTGCTAGTTGTTAGTACCCTGGTCCATTTGAAAATTTGCATAAGAGATATCTAGTTGAAAGCATAGTCGTAGGGTTATTTTGAGTAAACCTAGATATCTGAAACCCTTAAACCCTAGTACAATCAACATGGCCAGTTCATCATAAAGAACTGTAAGGAATACATAGAATAAGAGGTATAGGGAATTCAATGATGATATTCTTTCCTAGTTTCTTAGATCCTTCAAAAGACCTCACCACCAACAAGGCACAGGTATACAAGCAGATAAAATTTCTAATGTCCATGAAGCTTGCAAGGATGTCATTCTCCCAATCCATGGGCATGCACTGTTCAAATACCATTTCAAGAAGTGCTTAAGGAAAATCCCAATGAAAATCCATTGGAGGCTAGGGTTAGCTAGATTGGTGGTCCCTAATATCTTTCTCAATGTATAGCAGATTCAAGCACTAGCTAGGAGCTATGTTCCAAAGAAAAAAATCATTTACACTAACAATGGAGAAGTACTAGCTAGAGTGGACAGGGCATTTATCTATAAAGTATTCATGTTGGACCCCAACCTTCAAGTGCCACTAGATATGGGGGCCCTACATAGGGAATATATAGGCAGAGGAGTGACCATAGGGTAAAATGGCTCCCTACTCACATGCCTAGGGTTAATGGCAAATTGCATAGATTCTCAAGAACTGACAAGGAGCCCTTCATCTATGACTTGTTTGATGATTATTTCTAGAAGACATACTTTGTTGTATGTCAGGTCTAGGGAACTGATGCTAGTGTCTTCATGCCCATCAATGCTATGGTTCTGACCATACACATTCAAAAATGGGAGGATAATAGGCATTTTGACTATACATCATTTTTAAAGGATAAGATCAACAAGGCATTAGCAAGTGTAAAAAGGGATAATTTTGTAGTCCACTTCAAGTGGTACTCTCTATTGTGTCACATCTTGTTGTATAGTGGAAATGTAGTGTGGAAGCCTCCACTGAGAATTAGGAGTGTGGACAACCTAGACAGAGTATTACTAGTCCAAGAATGGACTTATATCTAGGATAGCGACTGCCCTCAATCTAGCTATCTAATTTTTGAGGAGTTCTTTGTCAAAGATATATTCAGAGCAATTGTCTATAAAGAATACAGATTATCAAATAAGGTTCAAAGATTCTTGAGGCCAAAGGATATGTGTCCTAATTTTGGCATTGGTCACAATTGGGGTGATTGGTACATATTTGTAGAGGTTACTATCATTAGAGTATATGCATTTGAAGGTGCGTCTCATATTTTGCCAAGAATAGTCCCTAAAAGACTGGCATTCCTAGAAATTATGTGGCAGATGAATGAGTTTGATAAGATGCACTTCAGGAATTATAAGAAGGCATCCTTCCTTCCTGGAACCATTTTGTTTTATGACTTTTAGGTCACATCAAAGGAAGATTTGGAGTAGCTGGAGTCAAACCTAGATTATCACAAGTTGCTAGAGAGTGTACCAAGGTGTGATCCAAAGGGATTCATAAATAAGGCCGGGTTGACTAATGATTCTATGGCCTATGCGCATGAATTCCACCTTCTAGAAGATCTTATCAAGAACTATCCTACTGAATAGGAAGGTAAGAGAAAAATGAATTTATGGGAAAGGATCAAGAAAGAAGAGAAAATCATACATGAAGCTGATCCTTCTTATAATGGAGCTCTCATGGAGATTGAAGACACTGTTGAAAGAATCAGGGCCATGTTGTAAAATGCAAATGAATTGTGCTCTAACCTACCTATAGTGCCAAATAGGATGCATCCCCTTCCAACATTAGCCCCGTATTCATCGAGATAGGTGTCAGGCTCTGAAATTCCTAGAGTTGTCACTCCATTACACTAAGTCTCTCCACAGCCTTCCAGGGCTGCTCCAAGTTTTTAATGAATGAGGGTGAGACTCTAGGCTCACCAGATGTAATGGAGGTAATGTAGCCTCCTGTGATGGAAGTAGGAGTTCCTCCTAAGGAGAGGATGATTATTAGTTTTGAGGCTACAGATGAATTGTTAGATGATGTTAGAACATTGGAAAGTAGGAAATTCATTGATGATGATTCTTTTATTCATTCTAAGGAGTTCAAAGAATTTGTCCTAAGAATGAAGGGAGAAGAAATAAATAAGCAAGAAAAGGAGATAACTCCTAAGAATAGGGAAAGGGTCATTATAAACTTTTGGAAGAAGGTCCATGAAGAAATGGATGGGATGACCCCACAAAGGGGGAGAGAAATTATCAGAAAAAGTGGTTGCTTGCTATTGCCAGGATGGGATATATCATCTGCCATTTTATTTGATATAATTAGAAAGCATGAAGGCATTGACCTGAATATAATAGAGGAGATGGCATATAAGATGTATTATGGTTTTTATTTTGATCCAGATACATGCCTTAGCCATCTGATCAATTTCTCCCTCGAGTAACAATCCTCTTGTTATTGAGGATCCCAACAAGGTGACATGAAACTGAATTGTGCATAGTTGTGAAGACACTTCTCCTGTTGAAGTTGCTACTCTGACCACACATTCTACTATGTTCATAGAAGCTACAGTAAAAAAAATGTAGGAAGAATTGGAAAAGTTGAATAAGCAAAATTTGTCTTTACAGGAAAGATTGAATGTGGCTACTAGTGCTTTTCCACCAATCACTTTTCCAGTTTCCTCTAGAGCAAAAGAAAAACTCAAGCAAGATCTAGACAAAAGTAAATCTAGAGAGGAAGATTCCTTGAAGAACCTGAAACAAGTAAAACTTGATTTTGTTCAAGGTTTATTGGAGAGGAAGTTGGATAGAATAATGGCATATGTGGAGAAGGCATGGGAAGGTCATAGTGCTTTGAGGAGCATGCTTGAAGAGCATAAGAGATTAGGAACTAAAATGGAGACATGGGAGAGGCATATGACACCCAGGGTCATAATTTATAGTATTCTATTAAAAGTACAAATGTGTGATGAAGGTTCAATTAAGAATTTAACAAAATTATTGGGAACATTCAAAGCCATTAGGAAAATATTGAGGAAGCATAAGAAGTTTTCTAATGACATTGCCAAGGAGTTAACTTATTTCTAGAGACTGCAAGGGCCATATTTGCTATAACATCCCTCCTCTTAAAACTCAAGTAAATTCAATAAATTACAAGAAAGTAAATAAACTTGGTAAACAAAAGAGATAAATATATATATATTTTTTTTAATTTCCAAATGACAAGAAATGAAGTACAACTTTCTATATAATTTTAACTTTGAAATTATAACATAATCGAAACTAGAATCTGTGAGGACTACCCTTTTTACTTCTGTTCTTGTGACTACTTACATTACTGTTACTGATACTTTTATATTTGTGGGACAGTAGTTCCCAGAGTTTCAAACTATTAAACTTTATTATGATAAAGGAAAAACTAATTGGGTGATGTTTGGATAACGTTTACATTTCAGAAAAGTTAATTCGGTGATGATGGAAAGAAAATTGTAATATGATTTCATTTATGCTAATTAGAACTATGTCATGGTAAGGCATGTTTTAAGTTGCTTCGGCTATGATGATTATATGTGGAACTGATCTTGTAATTAAGTGTGTAGGATTTACTAATCAAACCACAGATACTAGAGATCATTCCGCACCTTTTTGTTGTTATCCCTTGTTAAGCTGATCTGGTTCCACGAGGAACTAGATCAACTCTGTGTTTGATGTGGTGTTGTAATGTGGTCTTTCATAAGGTCGAATGGGTTAGGTCTACCCTCTTGTAACACTAAATTATGATTTGTGTTGTAAAAAAATTAAATTTGAATTTCTTTTCTTTTATTTAAATTCTTGAGGCCTTTTCTTGTGTTTTAACTTGACCCTGGGTGTCCTGAATAGGTTAAAGTTGACCCTGGGTTATACCCCATGGGTCCAGGGTCCCATTTGGCATGGGTAACCCTTGGGTAACCTCCATATGGTCATCTTAACTTCACACTAAAGTTAAGTGACGAAATTTGGTGGTATGGGAGGGATAGGATGGGTTGTACCAACACCCAAACCCATCCCTCTTCAATCCCCAAGATAAGAGATGACTACAAACCCATCAATTATAGAGGAATTGACTTGAAGTCACCCTCACCATTAGTGAGATTCCCCATGAGTTGTGTGGTCATCCATAATGAAGGAAGGAAGAAGAGGCATGGGTCACCTGTCTTTTCCTCCTTAAACTCCTTTTATTTCTCCCATGCGTAAGAGAAATGACATGAGGTAAGGGATAAGGAGGACTTTAGGGATGGGTGAGTGACATAAGCCAACACTCATCCCTTGGGACACAATAGTAGTTTGGGAAGAGTGAGGAGGTGACAAGTGTCACCTCCCCATTCCTCTAAACTCATAAAATTTTGGGTTATTTGAATCCCATTTTGGGATGGGTAGGGAGTTAGTTGAATTTTGGAAGAGTTTTATTTTATTTTTCAAAAAAAAAAAGTTTGCTTTTGAGAGAGAAAGGGAGAGGGAGTTTGGTGGCTTAAGTGGGAGGAGATTTCAGTGGAGCTCTTCATCAGCTTCATCCATAGAAGGGCTTTGTAAGGTTGGTTTTTATGACCTTTCTTTCGTATATCTGATTGTTGCATGAGAAGAGTGTGAAAGTTGTTTATTTGCTTGTGTTTTAGATTTTGTTATTGTGGGAAATGTTGTTGGGTTTTTGACAGAGCTTCTCCCACTTGGGAGAAATGCTCATCAAGTGTGGGGTAGGGGAGGAGTGATCCTCCTCGGGTGCATACCTAGTTCTTTTGGGATGTTGAAAGCCTTGAGGGTATGTGAGTGTGACTTTGAAAAGAAATGTGTTATTTGGCTTGAGAGTCCAAATACGAACTCTTTGGAAAATTTGTTATCAATTTTTGGCTTGAGGCCAAGAGAAATTGTTTGGCTATTTTATCTATAAGGGTGACACTCTGGAGTTGAGTGTGTCCACTCTCCTACCCCTTGTGAAACTCACTGTAGTTGAGTTTTTGTGTTGTGTAATTTATCCACGAGAGTATGTGTGTTTTGGGTTTGTTGTTGTTCCTTGTCGTGAAGTGGATTGCTTGAGTTACCTAGGTGTGTGTATGATCTCCCTAGCTCAGGGGTGACCCTCTTGCGGGTCTACGGTAGGGAGGAGAGCTAGATGAGTGGTGTTTTCTTCTTTGTTTTTTTTGGATATGCAAGTTTCCTCTTGAAGCTTATTGATGGAATTGGAGGAGTTCCGTAATTAGGGAGAATGTATCTCATCCTTACTATAAGGAGAGTTTGGTTCATTGAGCTTCATCCTATTTAAGTTCATTGTGGAGGGATTTTCTCCCTCTGAAGTTGTAAGAATTATTGTCTAGGGAAAGAGAGAAATTCTTCCCTTTAGTCTTGTTTGTTATGGATGATTTTTCAGTTATTTTATACCTGGTGAAACTAATTGTTAAGTAATAAAATTTGTATTGATTTAGACAAAGATGAATAAATTTATCTTTTGTATTGAAATTTGTTATGGATTTAGACAAAGATGATAAATTTTATCTATAGTTTTGTTTGGAAGGAAGGAATGAATTTTAGTTAATTATCCTTGTTATATATTGTAATTTTTTTTTATTTACTGGAAAGGAAGAAAAATATATATATATATATATATATATGTACAGTCATAAACTTAATAGATGTGAGCCAATGTAATTTGAACTATATATGCTTTATATATTAAATTGAATTTAACAAGTTATAAGGGAAAATTGATTTTACTATATCTCTTGTTTAACACTAGCTATATAAAGGCAAATTTCAGAAGATTGCATATACATATACTAATAAAATTGTGGATGGCAGTTAAATAGAGTTATATTTAATTCTCTGCATTTATAATTTCAATTCTATATACATATATTAATAAGATTGTGGATGATAGTTAAATAGAGTCATATTTAATTCTTTGCATTTAAAATTTCAATTCTTAAATGAACGGTGATTGTAAATGGCATTTAGATAGAATTATATTTCATTCTTTGTATTTGAAATTTTCAAATATTATATGAAACTGTGATTATCAGATAAAATAGCTTTATTTTTAATTTCTCTATATTTATAAATTTTCTATTTAGTAGATGAACTGTGAAAGAAATATGTCTGAGAGTAGTTGTGGGATATATATATATATATATATATATATATATATATTTAATTGTAGTTAGAGATGTTATTAAAATAGTAGAAAGAAATTTTCATTAAAAAAATAAAATTGCATTATTCGCAGTTTGCTCACTGTGTACAGAGCACATTAAAAAAAAATGGTGGAGTGGTGGTGGGAAGGGTTTGAACCTTCCCACCACCATCGTCGAGTCTTTTAGGTGTGGGGAGGGGCGGAGCCCCCACCCACACCCCACTACGTGGGGTGTGGGTGGGGGCTCCGCCCCTCCCCACACCCCCCATGAAGGAACACAATGCCGCGGCCTCAAAACCACAGACTCCCACGAAACCCCATCGTCGTAGCTCCTCCTTCCGCCATGAGCGACACCTCCCCTGCGCCTGGCTCCCCATGAGTTCCCTGTCTACCGCCCCTGCACGGCCTTACCACTTGTTCCACCTCCTGTGACTGTGTCTGCGGCCTCCAATGTGGCTTCTGCCACCGAAATTTGCCATCTCACACCTTGCGACCCTCTTCTCTCTGCATGGTATCTCTGGCCGACCCACCTCCAATGCCGTTGCCGTCATGTTTATAACCTGCAAAATCAAAACCCCATTCAATAATATTAGGGTTGCACAATGGAACAAAAGGATACATGGCTTTTAAGCTATAGCCTAGATTTTATAAGAGAATGATATTTAAAAATAATAATAATAATAATAATAAAAATAATAGTAATAAAATTTAAATAAATAAATAAAATAAACTAACAATAGAGAATAAGATTAGAGATTGTTTTATATAGATACAAATATACCTATATTTATATATATAGATATATAACAATTGTTGTGAACAATATTGTTATATATATATATAAATTCATTGTCAAAATTTTAAAGGACTTATAGTAGGATGATTTTTAACAACTTTACGGGAAAATATAATTATAAATTAAAAAAAGGGGCATATGTATAGATGTATAATCTATTTAAGGAAGAGTTTCTTGGAAGTTTCAACCATCAACGCAAATTAATAATCAGGAAAATGAAGAGGAAAATTATGCGTCTCCCTTTAAAAAGAACACTGGAAATAAACGTAAAGAAGCCATCACAGACATTCCATGTGTGGCCAGTTTAAACTCAACTGTAGTTAGTAAACATCCAATTGAGAAAATAAAAGAGAGAGAAAGAAGAAGAAAAACTAACACTGGAAAACATAGAGGAGAAAATGCACGGCATTTCCAAACTAGGCTAAGAGAACTAAGTGGATTTACCCTTCTAATAATCCTGCTTAGGAACAAGATGATTTTACAATTAGTACAAACGTAGAGGTGAATCCTAGAGTGGAGAAAACTAAGAGACTAAGTCCAACGAAATAGTAAACTAGTTTGTGTGATCTGGTCCATCCAAGAATTAGGATTAATGTAAAAAAAAAATACAGTGATAACTCTGATTGATGAAGAATATGAAGAATAGACAGGATAAACATAAAGAAAACTTAGAAACCAAAAGAGAGAGAGACTGAAATATAAACAAAATAAATTTCAGAGAAATAGTTAAGGTGAACACGATAGAAATACAATCAAAATTAAGATCCAGAGAAACAGAAGAGAGGGCAAATGAATGACCTTGTTGAGAATACTAAGTCCGAAGGAGGAGTATATTTCAGGAAACAAGAAATGATACAGATAATCGTGCTTTGTTAAAAAATGACCAAATAGGAAGATCAAGTGTAAATTCATTATGAATAAAGCATCGTGGGAAGTTGTTAAATTATCAGGGAACCCCGTAATAATTGTATTGTTTAATGATTCCCACTCACGCCGTGAGGCGTTATGCTACCAGAATCTTTTGAGATTTAGGGTTAGGAACCTTCATATTATAAACCTTGTAGCGACGTTAACGGCATTATGGAGACCCCCTTGTTGGACTGCTTGCATCTGGGTGAACACAATTGTACTTAGTACCCCACCAACAACTGTAGTGTTTTCGCCTTGAGCGTACACCACCGAGCATGCTTATGCATGCGAGGGGGTTTCTAGGGAAGCATGGGAAAATTTTTGATATTTCGTGTCATAGCCACATGACAGATGTGGACATGACACGTGTGATGCGTGTTGTGACTGCATGGAAAATGTGGGCATGACATTTGGTATCAGAGCCCAGGTTTAAACACTGGGCATATTTGGGCATGTTAATGTTCCATAACTTTGACTAATTAGTCTCTACCTTATTTTGTAGGATGCCTCCCTGACGTGTTCGACGACCGCGATCATGCAACACAGCATCCGCTGAGGTGCACAACGATTCCTTAGCAGAGGGACAGACACCCGCAGTTACAAAAGCACCAGCTGTACCACAAATGCCACTAGTACCACAAGCACCACCTGTACCACAAGCCACACTAGTATCATAGGCACCACCAGTATTGGATATAGGTCCATAGATCTTACAGGCACTACAGGCTATGTTAGAGAGGTTACTGCTAGTGATTCTTGAGCCACGTGTTGAGCCTCACGTTGATTCGCGAGAGGAGCCACATAGGGAGCCACGTGTTGAGTCACGTGTTGAGCCACTTGTGGAGCCCCGCGTTGATCTACGAGAGGTGCCACGTGTAGAGCCTTTAGTTGAGATCCCCGACACTACAGTAGAGGAGGTAGGGTTAGCCTACCATGCATGGAGTAGGAGTCCTCCGAGACCTTTGAGATGAGATGAGACCTTGAGGGCAGAACAGGTACATCATGGACTGTATGAGGATGGGGTGGAAGAGCCAGTTGTGGGATTTAGAGACAAAGGAGACCCCATCAGAGATCTACTTAGGCTCAACCCACCCACTTTCGCAGGTGCTACAGAGGGAGTTGTGGCCAAGGTTTGGCTGATTAGTTTAGACAGGTGTTTCGCATTGTGACCATATGGAAGCAACACGAAAGCACAAGTGGCAGTACATCTCTTGAGAGATGCAGCAGCTACCTGGTGGCACACTGAGGAGTGCAAGTACTAACTTTCTGTAGATACACTCACTTGGGATATCTTCGTAGAGCGCTTTAATGCGCGATATTTGTCAGAACATTACAGGCAGTGTAGGATCAATGAGTTCCATGATTTACAGCAGAGGGGACTCACTGTTACTCAGTATGAGAGCTGATTCATTGAGCTTTCTCATTATGCAAAGTACCTCCATGATGAGAAACTCTTGATACATAAATTTATCAAAGGGCTAAATCATGGGATAGCAGGACTAGTTCATATGACAGATCCCCAGACCATGAGTGAGGCTATTGAAAAGGCCCTTATAGCAGAGGAAATTTAGGGACGAGGACATAATTCACACCCGCAGTATCATGATCGTAATCCCCAATAATAGCAAAACTTTCGTAGGCCTTAAAACATAATACAGAAAGGAGGATATAACTCTTCATCATTACCTCCTAGTCCTTCACAGCAGCAGCAGCATCAGCAAAAATCTAGATCCCAGTAGAGGGGTCAGGGAGGATAGAACCGTGGTTGGTAGCAGCAGGGTCCACGCAGAGATCAGAGACAGTAGGGATCATCGGCGGGACCTGCGAGGTCTCAACAGTCTTATAGAGGCTCACAGGGGTCCACTGGATAGACTGGAGGACAACAGTCAGGCAGGACACAGTCAGGGAAGTTACAGGCTAGAGGACCATGTTATGTCTGTGGTGGGGCAGGGCATTTGGCTAGAGAGTGCCCACAGAGATTTATAGCAGGGGGACAGCCCCGATCAGGAGGATCTGAGCAGACGGTAGGTGACGTGGGCAGATCCCACCACATGTTTGCAGCGGTTGATAACCGCTAGGCTGATTTCCAGGCCTCAGTCATCGAAATAGTAGGTACGATTGGGGACTTCCCCATCTCTATCCTTTTTGACTCTGGAGCTACTGACTCCTTTCTGTATACATCGTTAGTGGAGCATTACAGGCTGGTGGCTTCTAGGCAAGACATTAGGTGGGAGGTTGAGTTGGCCTCTGGGGCCAGGATGTCAGTAGATACCTTGGTTAAAGACTACAAGATCACATTAGATTCCTTCACTACATCATGTGACCTTAGGGTTATGCCATTAGGATCCTATGGTGTAGTTCTGGGTATGGATTGGCTTGCAGCACATAGAGCCAAGCTAGATTATCGCCAGAGGATGATTAGTTGTTTAGACGATCATGGTTCACCAGTTGAGATAGTGGGCATTCAAAAGCCCACGGCTGTTTGTATGATATCTGCTCAGCAACTTAATCGCTGTATGTAGAAGGGATGTCAGATGTTTGCTATTACAGTCAGTGATAGAGCAGAGGATGAGCCCGATGCTACTTTAAATGATCACCCTATCCTTAGAGAGTTTGCTGACGTATTTCCGTCAGAATTACCAAGTATGCCTCCACGCAGAGAAGTGGACTTCCACATCGACTTAGTGCCGAGTGCGGAACCAATATCCCATGCACCCTATAGGATGGCTACACATGAACTTACTGAACTTAAGCTACAGCTAGAGGAATTACTTGAGAAGGGGCACATCCGACCTAGCGTTTCACCATGGGGCGCACCGGTTATCTTTGTGAAGAAGAAGGATGGGTCTCTTTGATTATGCATGGACTACAGGCAGTTGAACAAGGTGATGGTGAAGAACCATTATCCTCTGCCTAGGATTGATGACCTTCTTGATCAGATGCAGGGAGCCAGGGTGTTCTTGAAAATTGAACTAAAATCTGGGTATCACCAATTGCGCATCGCAGAGGTAGATATTCATAAGATACTTTTCGAACCAAATATGGCCATTATGAATTCACAGTGGTACCCTTTGGGTTGACGAACGCCCCTACAGTGTTCATGAGTCTCATGAACGGGGTGTTCCGTACTTACCTAGATCGGTTCGTGATCATATTTCTAGACGATATTTTGATTTATTCACAGACCGAGGAGGAGCATGTGGAGCACTTGCGTCAAGTTTTGCAGTAATTACGAGAGCAGTGGCTTTATGGCAACTTGGCGAAGTGTGCCTTCTTTAGGATAGAGGTGCAGTATTTGGGACACATTTTATCAGGCGATGGCATCTCCATAGATCCATCCAAAATTAGAGCAATTCAGGAGTGGCCAGCACCCACCAATGTGACAGAGGTCAGAAGCTTTATGGGGTTAGCTGGGTATTATCATCGGTTTGTCGAGGGCTTTTCCAAGATATCACATCCCATCACTTCCCTTCAATGAAAAGGGAAGGGTTTCATTTGGACCGAGTAGTGTGAAAAGGCCTTTGGAGTCCTCAAGGAGCGTCTTACTAGTGCTCCTATTTTAGTGGTTCCAGATCTTGCTAAGGATTTTGTTGTTTGCACAGATGCATCACTAGAGGGTTTGGGAGCTATGCTTATGCAGAGTGGTAGAGCGATTGCATACGAATTGCAAAAGCTTAAAACACATGAGTTAAACTACCCTACTCACGATTTAGATCTCGTAACAGTTATTCATGCTCTTGTTCGTTGGAGACACTTCCTCTTAGGTCGACGCTTTGAACTCCATTCAGATCATCATAGCTTACAGTATATTTTTACACAGCCAAACTTGAACGCCCGCCAACGGCGTTGGATGGAATTCCTATGTGAGTATGATTTTGATGTTTACTACATCAAAGGGAAGGAGAACATGGTCATCGATGCTTTGAGTCGGAGGTGCCACGAGATCCTGACCTTGACTTTGAGGGTGGACTTGAGAGATTGCATCTTACAGCATCTACCAGAGGATGAGTGGTTTCTTGAGGTGCAATAGGAAATTCTAAATCAGAGTTCCCTTGAGGGAAAATTTGCAGGATATACCCTTGAGTCTGATGGTTTGCTTAGACATCAACAGCGCATCTATGTACCGTACGCGGGTAATCTTCATACCGTGATTCTATCAGAGGCTCATAGAGCACCCTATGTAGCACATCCAGGAGTGAAGAAGATGCATGCTGATTTATGACAGTTTTATCATTAGGCTGGGATGAGGCGTGACATTGCAGAATATGTTGCTCGTTGCCTAGAATGTCAGAGGGTCAAGGCCGAACATCAGCATCCAACAGGACTGTTGTACCCTCACGAGATACCTGAATGGAAATGGGACACCATTTCTATGGATTTTATCATTGGTCTACCTATGTCATCATGTCGCCATGATGCTATTATGGTGACAGTTGACAAGTTGACCAAGGTGGCACATTTTTCACCGATATGCACAACATACAATGCACCATTAGTGGCGAGAGTGTTTCTTGATTAGATTGTTAGACTTCATGGAGTACCTCGCGGTATCATATCTGACAGAGACTCTATATTCACTTCATCATTTTGGAGAGCCTTACATCAGGCATTGGGCACGCAGCTCAACTTCAGTTCAGCCTATCATCCGGAGACCGACGGACAAACAGAGAGAGTTAACCAGGTGTTAGAAGACATGCTTTGCATGTATGTTATGGACCATCAGTCTAGATGGGAGGAGTACCTATATCTGGTTGAGTTCACCTACAATAATGGGCATCACAGCTCGTTGGGTATGCCTCCTTTCCAGGCTTTATATGGCAGACCATGCAAAACATCATTGAGTTGGGATTGGGTAGAGGACAGAATGGCCATTGGTCCAGAGATAGTTTAGAATATGGAACAGCAGGTCAAATAGATCAGACAGAGACTTCAGGAGGCATAGGACAGACAGAAGAAGTATGCCTATGCTAAGAAAACTGACCGAAGCTTCTCTGTGGGTGATAGGGTATTTTTGAGAGTAAAATTGCACAAGAGTCCAATCCGTTACAGGAAGGGCTCTAAGCTCGCACCTCAATTTGTAGGACCTTTTGAGATCTTGGAGCGGATAGGACCTGTAGCCTATCATCTAGCCTGTCACATATCCACGATGTATTTCATGTCTTAGTGTTACGTCGTTATATCTCTGACTTATCTCATGTGTTGGATTGGAGTGCTCTTTAGGTAGAGGCAGACGGACAGCTGGCGTTGGAGCCAATTCGCATATTGGCTCGTCGAACGCTAGCCCTTCGAGGTCGAGAGCTAGACCAGGTTAGGGTCCAGCAGGACCTATATGACAAAGTCACTACGACATGGGAAGATGCAGTGAGATTGAAGACCCTTTATCCTCACCTCTTTGATTACTTCCACGAGGAAGTACAGTCTTAAGGGGAGAGGATGTGAGGACTACCCTTTTTACTTTTGTTCTTGTGACTACTTACATTACTGTTACTGATACTTTTATATTTGTGGGACAGTAGTTCCCAGATTTTCAAACTATTAAACTTTATTATGATAAAGGAAAAACTAATTGGGTGATGTTTGGATAACGTTTACATTTCAGAAAAGTTAATTAGGTGATGATGGAAAGAAAATTGTAATATGATTTCATTTATGCTAATTAGAACTATGTCATGGTAAGGCATGTTTTAGGTTGCTTTGACTATGATGATTATATGTGAAACTGATCTTGTAATTGAGTGTGCAGGATTTACTAATCAAACCATAGATACTGGAGATCATTCTGCACCTTTTTGTTGTTATCCTTTGTTAAGCCGATCTGGTTCCACGAGGAACCAAGATCAACTCTGTGTTTGATGTGGTGTTGTAATGTGGTCTTTCATAAGGTCGAATGGGTTAGGTCTACCCTCTTGTAACACTAAATTATGATTTGTGTTGTAAAAAAATTGAATTTGAATTTCTTTTCTTTTATTTAAATTCTTGAGGCCTTTTCTTGTGTTTTAACTTGACCCTGGGTGTCCTGAATAGGTTAAAGTTGACCCTGGGTTATACCCCATGAGTCCAGGGTCCCATTTGGCATGGGTAACCCTTGGGTAACCTCCATATGGTCATCTTAACATCACACTGAAGTTAAGTGACGAAATTTGGAGGTATGGGAGGGATAGGATGGGTTGTACCAACACCCAAACTCATCCCTCTTCAATCCCCAAGATAAGAGATGACTACAAACCCATCAATTATAGAGGAATTGAATTGAAGTCACCCTCACCATTAGTGAGATTCTCCATGAGTTGTGTGGTCATCCATAATGAAGGAAGGAAGAAGAGGCATGGGTCACCTGTCTTTTCCTCCTTTAACTCCTTTTATTTCTCCCATGCGTAAGAGAAATGACATGAGGTAAGGGATAAGGAGGACTTTAGGGATGGGTGAGTGACATAAGCCAACACTCATCCCTTGGGACACAATAGTAGTTTGGGAAGAGTGAGGAGGTGACAAGTGTCACCTCCCCATTCCTCTAAACTCATAGAATTTTGGGTTATTTGAATCCCATTTTGAGATGGGTAGGGAGTTAGTTGAATTTTGGAAGAGTTTTATTTTATTTTTCAAAAAAAAAAAGTTTGCTTTTGAGAGAGAAAGGGAGAGGGAGTTTGATGGCTTAAGTGGGAGGAGATTTCAGTGGAGCTCTTCATCAGCGTCATCCATAGAAGGGCTTTGTAAGGTTGGTTTTTATTACCTTTCTTTCGTATATCTAATTGTTGCATGAGAAGAGTGTGAAAGTTGTTTATTTGCTTGTGTTTTAGATTTTTTTATTGTGGGAAATGTTGTTGGGTTGTTGACAGAGCTTCTCCCACTTGGGAGAAATGCTCATCAAGTGTGGGATAGGGGAGGAGTGATCCTCCTTGGGTGCATACCTAGTTCTTTTGAGATGTTGAAAGCCTTGAGGGTATGTGAGTGTACTTTGAAAAGAAATGTGTTATTTGGCTTGAGAGTCCAAATACGAACTCTTTGGAAAATTTGTTATCAAATTTTGGCTTGAGGCCAAGAGAAATTGTTTGGTTATTTTATCTGTAAGGGTGACACTCTGGAGTTGAGTGTGTCCACTCTCCTACCCCTTGTGAAACTCACTGTAGTTGAGTTTTTGTGTTGTGTAATTTATCCACGGGAGTATGTGTGTTTTGGGTTTGTTGTTGTTCCTTTTCATGAAGTGGATTGCTTGAGTTACCTAGGTATATGTATGATATCCCTAGCTCAGGGGTGACCCTCTTGCGGGTCTACGGTAGGGAGGAGAGCTAGATGAGTGGTGTTTTCTTCTTTATTTTTTTTTTGGATATGCAAGTTTCCTCTTGAAGCTTATTGATGGAATTGGAGGAGTTCGGTAATTAGGGAGAATGTATCTCATCCTTACTATAAGGAGAGTTTGGTTCATTGAGCTTCATCCTGTTTAAGTTCATTGTGGAGGGATTTTCTCCCCCTGAAGTTGTAAGAATTATTGTCTGGGGAAAGAGAGAAATTCTTCCCTTCAGTATTGTTTGTTATGGATGATTTTTCAGTTATATTATACCTGGTGAAACTAATTGTTAAGTAATGAAATTTGTATTGATTTAGACAAATATGAATAAATTTATCTTTCGTATTGAAATTTGTTATTGATTTAGACAAAGATGATAAATTTTATCTATAGTTTTGTTTGGAAGGAAGGAATGAATTTTAGTTAATTATCCTTGTTATATATTGTAATTTTTTTTATTTACTGGAAAGGAAGAAAAAAATATATATATGTATAGTCATAAACTTACTAGATGTGAGCCAATGTAATTTGAACTATATATGCTTTATATATTAAATTGAATTTAACAAGTTATAAGGGAAAATTGATTTTACTATATCTCTTGTTTAACACTAGCTGTATAAAGGCAAATTTCAGAAGATTGCATATACATATACTAATAAAATTGTGGATGGCAGTTAAATAGAGTTATATTTAATTCTCTACATTTATAATTTCAATTCTATATACATATGTTAATAAGATTGTGGATGGCAGTTAAATAGAGTCATATTTAATTCTCTGCATTTAAAATTTCAATTCTTAAATGAACGGTGATTGTAAATGGCATTTAGATAGAATTATATTTCATTCTCTATATTTGAAATTTTCAAATATTATATGAAACTGTGATTATCAGATAAAATAGCTTTATTTTTAATTTCTCTGTATTTATAAATTTTCTATTTAGTAGATGAACTGTGAAAGAAATATGTCTGAGAGTAGTTGTGGGATATTTATATATATTTGATTGTAGTTAGAGATGTTATTAAAATAGTAGAAAGAAATTGTCATTAAAAAAATAAAAATGCATTATTCGTAGTTTGCTCGCTGTGTACACAGCACATTAAAAAAAAATGGAGTGGCGGTGGGAAGGGTTTGAACCTTGCCACCACCATCATCGAGTCTTTTGGGTGTGGGGAGGGGCAGAGCCCCGACCCATACCCCATGTAGTGGGATGTGGGTGGGGGCTCCGCCCCTCCCCACACCCCCCCGTGAAGGAACACAGCACTGCGGCCTCAAAACTGTGGACTCCCACAAAACCCCATCGTCGTAGCTCCTCCTTCCGCCATGAGCGACACCTCCCCTACTCCCGGCTCCCCGTGAGTTCCCTGTTCGCCACGCCTGCGCGGCCTTACCACTCGTTCCACCTCCTATGACTGTGTCCACGGCCTCCAATGTGGCTTCCGCCACCGAAATCCGCCATCTCACACCTTGCGACCCTCTTCTCTCTGTGTGGTATCTCTAGCCGACCCACCTCCAATGCCACCGCCACCATGTTTATAACCTGCAAAACCAAAACCCCATTCAATAATATTAGGGTTGCACAATGGAACAAAAGGATACATGGCTTTTAAGCTATAGCCTAGATTTTATAAGAGAATGATATTTAAAAAATAATAATAATAATAAAAATAATAGTAATAAAATAAACTAACAATAGAGAATAAGATTAGAGATTGTTTTATATAGATACAAATATACCTATATTTATATATATAGATATATAACAATTGTTGTGAACAATATATATATATATATATATATCTATAAATATATATATCTATGTATATATATTAATTAATTCATTGTCAAAATTTTAAAGGACTTATAGTAGGATGATTTTTAACGACTTTACGGGAAAATATAATTATAAATTAAAAAAAGGGGCGTATGTATAGACGTATAATCTATTTAAGGAAGAGTTTCTCGGAAGTTTCAACCATCAACGCAAATTAATAATCAGGAAAATGAAGAGGAAAATTATGCGTCTCCCTTTAAAAAGAACATTGGAAATAAACATAAAGAAGCCATCATAGACATTCCATGTGTGGCCAGTTTAAACTCAACTGTAGTTAGTAAACGTCCAATTGAGAAAATAAAAGAGAGAAAGAAGAAGAAAAACTAACATTGGAAAACATAGAGGAGAAAATGTACGGCATTTCCAAACTAGGCTAAGAGAACTAAGTGGATTTACCCTTCTGATAATCCTGCTTAGGAACAAGATGATTTTACAATTAATACAAATGTAGAGGTGAATCCTAGAGCGGAGAAAACTAAGAGATTGAGTCCAGCGAAGTAGTAAACCAGTTTATGTGATCTGGTTCATCAGGGAATTAGGATTAATGTAAAAAAAAAAATACAGTGATAACTCTGATTGATGAAGAATATGAAGAATAGACAGGATAAACATAAAGAAAACTTAGAAACCAAAAGAGAGAGAGACTGAAATATAAACAAAATAAATTTCAGAGAAATAGTTAAGGTGAACATGATAGAAATACAATCAAAATTAAGATCCAGAGAAATGGAAGAGAGGGCAAATGAATGACCTTGTTGAGAATACTAAGTCCGAAGGAGGAGTATATTTCAAGAAATGAGAAATGATACAGATAATCGTGCTTTGTTAAAAAATGACCAAATAGGAAGATCAAGTGTAAATTCATTATGAATAAGGCATTGTGGGAAGTTGTTAAATTATCAGGGAACCCCGTAATAAGTGTATTGTTTAATGATTCCTACTCACGCCATGAGGCATTATGCTGCCGGAATCTTCTGGGATTTAGGGTTAGGAACCTTGATATTACAAACCTTGTAGTGATGTTAATGGCATCATGGAGACCCCCTTGTTGGACCGCTTGTGTCTGGGTGAATGCAATTGTACTTAGTACCCCGCCGACAACTGTAGTGTTTTCACCTTGAGTGTACACCACTGAGCATGCTTACGCATGAGAGGGGGTTTCTAGGGAAGCGTGGGAAAATTTTTGATATTTCGTGTCATAACCACATGACAGATGTGGACATGACATGTGTGATGCGTGTTGTGACTGCATGGAAAATGTGGGCATGACAGAATCATAGTAAAATCCTTTCACTTTTCATTTACAATACATAAACTACACTTGGCATAAAGAAGAGTTTTACCTCAAAAATTTGGTTGTCACAAGTCATAACACGGAGTACACTATATCTGGGATAATGGATATATGTCTTCACGAGTCTTGGCAAGTCTTCTGCTTCAGAGAGAGAGAGAGAGAGAACATTATCTGAGTGCTTTACCTCCATCCATAGACCAGTGGTCTCCCACACAACTTCCACATAGGAAGTGGCCCTACCCTACACGAAGGGTATAGATATAAGGAATTATCAAGTTTTTCCATTTGAGTCCTAGTGAGTTGTGTCCTACATGACTTCAATTGACCATATAACTCTAGATTCCCTCTAGCCAAGTATGATCATACTGATTCGTCATGCCATCTAGACACACACCTCTAATTCGACTTGGATACTATTTCAACCTATAGTTGACTTTCTTCATTAGCAACTCTAGACACAAACTTGTCTATACTGTAAATTTATTCTAGTCAATCTGACCTAGAAAGTATCCTCAATCTAGGATATACATGCAATAGATTTAGGTAATTCTAATCTTTAACGAGTCCCTCATTACATACTTGCAACTTCTAGGGTTTATAACTTCCTGTCATTCCATTCTCTAATTCAAATATCAAACATCTTTGATGCATTAAAACAAGTTTTGACTCTAACATAGAATCACATCCTTTGATAAAGTACTAGAAAGACTCTTCTTGTCTTGCTTCATGGTTCTCTTGACCTTTCCCAGTTGACCAATAAGGTTTTCTCAACTTTTCACTATTGATTAAAATGGTTTTCTCGACCATACATTGTCGACCAATATACAATGTCATACCCGACATAAGGGTTGTAGGTTTTTGAAATCCTCTTTGTTTTAATACTATGGTAGGTTCTTTAACCCAATACATGGAAATATCCACATCCTTGTTTTCTAAATGTAATAATCATAAATATAACAAAACATGAGAACAAGTACAACTAGTCTTTTCTAGACCACTTGACATTTCATGTAACATGAATAGGCATAATATTCGAGGTATATCCTCTCCCTTATAAAATCTAAATGATTACCATCATTTCACATCATTTCTTTTGATCTAAGTCAATCTCAACCATAGTAGGTTTGATTCATAAAAGGTAATAATCTACTTCATAAAAGGTAATAATCTACTTTCAATCCCCTTGGTCTATTTATGTCTATCAACTTTCAACATAAGTTAGATTATGAACTCTTATATAACATCCTTGTAAATATATATCAAAAGTATCTTTATCAATAATTAGGTGGGGTTGAGCTTTGAGTCTTCCAACACACCCAAATTGATATAAATCATATCAAGAATACCCAACATTGGTTAACCTTAACTTCTATGCAAATCAACACTGAAATAAGTTCTATTGAATGTATTACATAAGAACTATAAATTTCATCTACAAATACCCTTGAGTTGGTTTACTCATATCAATCCTGAAACATAGGGGAAGTTATTTTTGTCTCCTATCATTCTCTTTCTCAAGATAATTTTATATAAGAAGTAGTTTCTAACCAAAAAGATATCTAGGTTTCCACTATCTTGGTTCTCCCAATCCCCTGGATTTTTAATATAGTCTAACAAGAAGAATTTTATTCCTCATAAGGATATCTACATATAAGTTGTAACATAGTCATTTTAATAATGGAACAACATCACCTCATCAAAGTCTCTATTCATAGAAGTAGTGGTTTAATGCTTCCTAAAGCAATCTAATACAACTATGTATTACCATAGTCTTCCACATAGACTAATTGTTCAATTTTCATCTTTCCTAGTTTCCATTATTTACTTTGAATCCAATTACAAAAAATAATAATATATATAAGTATAGTGCCCTCTATTTTCTCTTAACCATTTAGGCACTATACCAATCCTTGTTACTCTTATATTATGAATACATTAAGAATAATATAAACATCTTTGACTTATTCAATCTTTCTCCTAGGTAAGTTTGAGTTTTCAATATAATTAAAATCCTCCCTGATCTGACTTTCAATAAAGAAGAAATAAGAGAGTTGGTGTTCCGCATTCTATGCTTATCATGAAAATGCTTACCACCTTTGCCTATAACAATATACTTGGCATAACACATATAACTTAATACATATAAATTCTATAGATCTATCACATTTGTCAAAATCTTAAATAGTGTTACACTAAATGCAAAACTTGAGTCTTCCACCCATTTGATTCTTATTTGCTAGCATGTTCCCAGCCCATGCCAAATGGAAGCTTTTGGGGCAAGGTATAAACCTATAAAAAACAATAAAGATTATGGAGTTCAATGGGCCTTATAATACAGAGGTTTGTATATACTTGTTTGCCTCATTAAAACATAAAGATTATATATAAATATAGTGGTTGACCTCACCTTTACATAGAAAAACAATACCTATGCTTAGAGAAATGTTAAGATACAATATCTCAACATTCAAAAGTCATACACTTTATCACATTCTGATAATAATATAAGGGTTTAAATGGGATAACTGACCTCTTTTGGCCATACTCCTGTATACCAACCTGTACAAATGATCTTCCTTCTTGGATGCTTGGTGACCACCCTTCTATCACTCTGCAGTTTATTTAATGAAGGCTATCCTTCGGTCTTATGCAACGAATCTTGAAGATTACAGATGGTTCATCTTTCTAACAACATGGTACAATAATCTTCTTCGTCCTACAACTTCTTTCTATGAAAGGTCATTATTAACTAAGCTCCGTTCCCACTCGATTCTTTACTTTCTTAACCGCTTCCCACTGCCCTCTAGATGACTCCCCATGTTTCCTTTTTCTTCCCATGAATAGATCCCCCTTCCCCCAAGAACATCTCACTCTTTTCTCTTTTAACTGAAATGACTCCACCTCTTTCTTGTGGTAACTTCTAGTTATAAACGAATCCACTCATAGGTTTGTTGAAATCAACTGCCCACAATTCATGGACTTCTCCATTTAATTTGCTTAAGAAGGCTCTTAGTAGGACATGCATAGGTTTGAGAAAATCTTGGGTTGAAATTACCCCTACTCACTAATAAATACTTCCACTCTAAAGCATCCCATGCTATGGAAATAGGTTAAGAACTAAAGCTTCGATAAAAGAGAAGGTGGTTACATTATTCCTATAATAACTTCACTCTATCCACTCTCTTAACTATGGAACCTAAGGCAGATTTAGTGCTTTTGAATCATGGTTCAACATCATACAAGAAGTGGAGTATGACCACTTTCTCATGATGGGTAAATAGAGTTAAGTGCTCCATAATTATATGGATAGGCATTAATTGCACTAAAACTATCATTCCAAAGCAAGATAAACTCTTTAATGGGGTATAATAAATATGTAACCTATAAATGATAATTAAATAAATAATAAAACATCATTATAGTGTAGGAATACATAAGACGAATCTTATAGATGTTCCATACACTTGACCTCATAGCCTCCTTAAAGGTTTATCCTTTAATTTGATATTAGAGTTCTCTTAAGCCATGAGTATCTTCATATTACATGCCTCCAAATGCTCTTAACTAGAGCATGTAACAAGAGGGGAACATGGGTATTAAGGCAGCACTCCCTCAAACAAACAACAATTCCTAAATAGCATTCAAAGTTATCAAAAATTGGATAAGAATGAAATCTTTTATTAAAGGAGGTGGTTATCATTTAAGACCACTAGAAAGCTCACATCATCCACTACTCTCAACTTGAGAATATTCATGTTTAGTCTAAAAACAAGCTTAGATATTAATGTCGAGAGGGTTTATTATAAAAAGATGTAAACTTACGCACAAAATGTGTCTAGGTTGAGATATTCTTCCCTTCACATAAAAGAGAAATATGAGTCATGTTGATTTGACAACATACAAGAATCTTGACATTAAGTCCTTAACCGAGAACATACTCAATTTCTTTCCCAACAATGTCATTGCAGACGTAAACATATTTTTATTTACGACGCCAGGGATGTCTCTTTCGTCAAAAAGTCACGTTAGTCAAAATACGACTAACACTCAATGTTAACAATGTAGGTTACGCTAGAAATGACTAAATTGACATTTAAAAGACTTACACAATATCGATAATTTGTTGAGTCAAGAACATACACTAAAACCAAAAGGGTCAAGTATCACTTACCCGACTTAATTAGGTTCACCAATTGCACCAACAAGACTTAAGATGGTGACAACTATACTTTTCCTTATATCTATACTCTTCTCTCCGATGATTCTCTCCCTCCTTTTCTCAGAGAAGTAAAAACCTATTTCCTGTATGCAACTTGCAACCATGTAGATGGGATTAATGTATCATTAGTCCTTTCATAACCTCATGAATAACAAATTCAAAAGTACATTATGAAATCATTACATCACATGCATTTATTCACATGACTGGAATCTAGAAAACTAATGATTTATCCCGACATTATACCTTAATGCCAAATCATTTTATCCATAGAATTCACTTATATTTACATAAAATTAAAAAGTAATTTCAAGTCAAAATTCAGGATGTGACATACCTTCCCCCTTAAGATTCATCGTCCTCGATGATTCAATGTATCATAACATGAATAGGATAAAAATTTTGGTTTAACCTTGCCAGGATTAACCTCTTTGTTTCACAAGCAATGCTTGGAATCCTTAGACTTTTTAAAAAGGTCGATCATGACTACTCTTGGGTCCTATTTCTATAAAACATTCTAAGAATATAATGGTCATTTGTTAAATACCTTTCAAATATAATCATAAAGAGAATACGCCTCCTGGAAAGATAAAATGATTCTGAAATCAACTAAATTAATCACTTTGAGAGCTTTGAGGAGTCCCTTATCTCTAGGAACTAATTTGGAGTCCATTCCACACTTTATGAAACTTTTCTACGTATGGTTAGCTTCCCTTAATATTTTCTGATGAGTTTGACCTGTTCATCCATTTTTGACAACATTTCTGGACTACTGCTAATCCTATACTTCAAATGGAGTTATCTTGATAGAAGATTTATAGGATTTGTTATAACAAAGTTCATAAGAGGTGGATACTCTTTTCATGTGAAGAAACCATTCACTTCAATCACATGTTTAACAAGAACCAAAGTTTAATAGCATTATGCAAGTATGGTACCATTATACATTATTTAAGATACAAAGAGTAACATCAACTTTCACTTTTCTAGCCGAAAAGGTTATTCATAAAGTACAAATTTCATTTATTTCAAGTATCACTTAGCTAAACTGATAAGTAAATAGAAGAGAAAGGATCATAATTCCTTATATAATTTAACTATCCTCCAAGACTTGGCATGCCACTAATGAGAGGGGTAAGCATCACTCAGCTATTTTTACCTCCAATCACAGACTTAAACAGTTTCCCCGCATCTTCCTACCCGAAAGCAGTCCAACCCTTAAATGGAAGGTTGTGTTGGAAACCCTCTTAGTTTCCATCTAAGCTCTGGTGTGTACTCCCACTTAACTAACTCTATCGCACTACCATGGATACCCTCCAACCAAGTATGACAACTTTGGTTAGCTAAATGTCTGGAGTACTGTGAATTGACGAGTACACGTGGTGGCAACATCACTCACTATGGCCATAGTTTTTATGTAAATATACATTTTACAATTAATGTAGTCATGGTTCACCACCCTGCTCGACTTGGAGAGACTAATATTTTGGGCTTACTAGACTACCCGTCTGCCCACATACAATAACACAAGATTCACAAGATGATACTAATGTAAGACCTTCTTCCGGTAGCTTACATAGTAAATATATATATCAATAACTCAGAAATGGTTTGAATCATATTTCTTTCCATGCAAGGTTTCTTTCTTCTGTAACGTTAAAGACATACCAGGTGCACTTTCCACAATTTACTCCCTTACACAAACTATGAGAGACCCATCCAGGACATGATAGTGATGAACATTACATAAAACCTAGTGAACAATCAAAATGTTCTGGTATAGCCACCACAATAGTTTAAATCCAAAATCAAAGTATAAGCATTTTTATTTTCAACAATAAATCAAAAGATTGAGCTCAATTTCGACAATTAAACTAACATTAACCAATTGGTCATAAAATAATCAATCTTCAAAATTTAGTGGCTAGACCATTCCAATATAAAGAAAATAATGACAATCCTCGCAAGTTTTTTTTTTAAAAGAGATTTTACCAAAAATCCAAAGAAGTGTCAAAATCCAAAGGGACACTTATTATGCACTACGTGACTGACTAAGTCACTAACAAGGGAGTAGATTACTACACTACACTCAGGTTTTCCAGAAATGTACAATGGATTAGAGTTTGTGCTACAAGCACAACAAATAAATAAGACCCTTAAGACTTTCATCATGTTCAAAAATTTTGCAAATAAGAAGGTTATAACACCTCCATTCCTATTTCCTAGAGTTTTCTGTCATTTATAGCTTAGATGACATTGTAAGATTATGTTATCACAATGTATTGTAATTTTAGTTGGAACACAAGCTTTTCCCTCTTGTTCCACTTTAGAAAACTCTATTCCCTAACTCACGGGATAGGTTATTTATTCAAAACTTTAAACAAATTGACTAAGCATTTCAATAATGTTTACCTTCACCATTGTAGTTGTACTTTCTAGCTTTACCAAAGGCAAGTACTTGGTTCTCAGCCATTTGGCCAAGATGCCAGGAGAAAAACTATTTTCTTTTCCTTACAACTGTTATGAATTACCTTGAAAACTTCATGCAGATTTTTTTTTTTTAAATAAAAATAAAAAAATTCAAAGAACGAAACTAATCCTGTTCTTTATTTGTCTCTTCTAATTCTCAACTCTTTGTATATGGCAAATGGTTTTCCATGAATCTTGGAAAATGAAAACATTTCCAAGTCCTGTTCCATTTTTCTCAACATTCTATGCCAATAAATTACTACTTGTCTTTTACTGACTCTTTTATTCTTCTTGGCCCATTCCAAGCCATCTAGGAGTTAAACTAGAACCCATCTAATCTTGTATCTATTATATAGAGCTAGGATCTTCACATCCTTAAGTTCTTGAGAAATAAGAGTGATCTTGAATTCATACAGACACTGCTCTACCCGAACTATGAGTCTAATTAGTAATTGACCAAGGTTTTACCTTTTTAGTCAAAGTCACATAATCTTTCCACTATACATCCTTGACATGGTTAATTGGCCTTAGAGTTTTAACTCCTTGGTTGCATTTATCTATCCACTAACTTGGGTAAGTGTTGGGAAAACAATCTTCCTGATAGTTTTCATGGTTCTTCTCTATTGAATGTTAACAAGTTTTCTCGTAATGAGCTCATAGGTCCATGTGTTCAACCTGGTTAGCTCTGATAACATATATAACATCCCTCCTCTTAAAACTCAAGTAAATTCAATAAATTAAAAGAAAGTAAATAAACTTGGTAAACACAAGAGATAAATATTTTTTTTTTAATTTCTAAATCACAAGAAATTAAGTACAACTTTCTATATAATTTTAACTTTGAAATTATAACATAATCAAAGCTAGAATCATAGTAAAATCCTTTCACTTTTCATTTACAATACATAAACTACACTTGGCATAAAGAAGAGTTTTACCTCATAAATTTGGATGTCGCAAGTCATAACACGGAGTACACTGTATCTGGAATAATGGATATATGTCTTCACGAGTCTTGGCAAGTCTTCTTCAGAGAGAGAGAGAGAGAGCATCATCTGAGTGCTTTACCTCCATCCACAGACTGACGGTCTCCCACACAACTTCCACATAGGAAGTGGCCCTACCCTACATGAAGGGTATAGATATAAGGAATTATCAAGTTTTTCCATTTGAGTCCTAGTGAGTTGTGTCCTACATGACTTCAATCGACCATATAACTCTAGATTCCCTCTAGCCAAGTATGATCATACTAATTTGTCATGCCGTCTAGACACACACTTCTGACTCGACATGGATACTATTTCAACCTACAGTTGACTTTATTCATTAGCAACTCTAGACACAAACTTGTCTATACTGTAAATTTATTCTAGTCAATCTGACCTAGAAAGTATCCTCAATCTAGGATATACATGCAATAGATTTAGGTAATTCTAGTCTTTAACAAGTCCCTCATTGCATACTTGCAACTTCTAGGGTTTATGACTTCTTGTCATTCCATTCTCTAATTCAAATATCAAACATCTTTGATGCATTAAAACAAGTTTTGACTCTAACATAGAATCACATCCTTTGATAAAGTACTAGAAAGACTCTTCTTGTCTTGCTTCATGGTTCTCTTGACCTTTCCCAGTTGACCAATAAGGTTTTCTCAACTTTTCACTATTGATCAAAATGGTTTTCTCGACCATACATTGTCAACCAATATACAATGTCATACCCGACATAAGGGTTGTAGGTTTTTGAAATCCTCTTTGTTTTAATACTATGGTAGCTTCTTTAACCCAATACATGGAAATATCCACATCCTTGTTTTCTAAATGTAATAATCATAAATATAACAAAACATGAGAACAAGTACAACTAGTCTTTTCTAGACCACTTGACATTTCATGTAACATGAATAGGCATAATATTCGAGGTATATCCTCTCCCTTATAAAATCTAAATGATTACCATCATTTCACATCATTTCTTTTGATCTAAGTCAATCTCAACCATAGTAGGTTTGATTCATAAAAGGTAATAATCTACTTTCAATCCCCTTGGTCTATTTATGTCTATCAACTTTCAACATAAGTTAGATTATGAACTCTTATATAACATCCTTGTAAACATATATCAAAAGTATCTTTATCAATAATTAGATGGGGTTGAGCTTTGAGTCTTCCAACACACCCAAATTGATATAAATCATATCAAGAATACCCAACATTGGTTAACCTTAACTTCTATGCAAATCAGCACTGAAATAAGTTCTATTGAATGTATTACATAAGAACTATGACTTTCATCTACAAATACCATTGAGTTGGTTTAATCATATCAATCTTGAAACATAGGGGAAGTTATTTTTGTCTCCTATCATTCTCTTTCTTGAGATAATTTTATATAAGAAGTAGTTCCTAACCAAAAAGATATCTAGGTTTCCACTATCTTGGTTCTCCCAATCCCTTGGATTTTTAATATAGTCTAACAAGAAGAATTTTATTCCTCATAAGGAGATCTACATATAAGTTGTAACATAGTTATTTTAATAATGTAACAACATCATCTCATCAAAGTCTCTATTCATAGAACTAGTGGTTTAATGCTTCCTAAAGCAATCTAATACAACTATGTATCTACCATAGTCTTCCAAATAGACTAATGGTTCAATTTTCATCTTTCCTAGTTTCCACTATTTACTTTGAATCCAATTACAAAATATAATAATATATATAAGTATAATACCCTCTATTTTCTCTTACCATTTAGGCACTATACTAATCCTTGTTACTCTTATATTACGAGTACATTAAGAATAATATAAACATCTTTGACTTATTCAATATTTCTCCCAGGTAAGTTTGAGTTTTCAATATAATTATCATCCTCCCTAATCTGACTTTCAATAAAGAAGAAATAAGAGAGTTGGTGTTTCGCATTCTATGCTTATCTTGAAAATGCTTACCACCTTTGCCTATAACAATAGACTTGGCATAACACATATAACTTAATACATATAAATTCTATAGATCTATCACATTTGTCAAAATCTCAAATAGTGTTACACCAAATGCAAAACATGAGTCTTCCACCCATTTGATTCTTATTTGCTAGCATGCTCCTGGCCCATGCCAAATGGAAGCTTTTGGGGCAAGGTATAAACCTATAAAAAATAATAAAGATTATGGAGTTCAATGGGCCTTATAATACAGAGGCCTGTATATACTTGTTTGCCTCATTAAAACACAAAGATTATATATAAATATAGTGGTCAACCTCCCTTTACATAGACAAATAATACCTATGCTTGGATAAATGCTAAGATAGAATATCTCAACATTCAAAAGTCATACACTTTATCACAGTCTGAGAATAAGATAAGGGTTTAAACGGGATAACTGACCTCTTTTGGCCATACTCCTGTATACCAACCTACACAAATAATCTTCCTTCTTCGATGCTTGGTGACCACCCTTCTATCACTCCGCAGTTTGTTTAATGAAGGCTATCCTTCGGTGTTATGTGGCGAATCTTGAAGATTACGGATGGTTCATCATTCTAACAACATGGTACAATAATCTTCTTCGTCCTACAACTTCTTTCTATGAAAGGTCATTATTAACTAAGCTCCATTCCCACTTGATTATTTGTTTCTTAACCACTTCCCATTGCCCTCTAGATGACTCCCCATGTTTCCTTTTTCTTCCCTTGAATAGATCCCCCTTCCCTTGAGAACATCTCACTCTTTTCTCTTTTAACTGAAACGACTCCCCCTTTTTCCTATGGTAACTTCCAGTTATAAAGGAATCCACTCATAGGTTTGTTGAAACCAACTACTGACAAGTCGTGGACTTCTCCATTTAAATTGCTTAAGAAGGCTCTTAGTAGGACATGCACAGGTTTGAGGAAATCATGGGTTGAAATTACCCCTACTCACTAATAAATACTTCCACTCTAAAGCATCCCATGCTATGGAAATAGGTTAAGAACTAAAGCTTTGATAAAAGAGAAGGTGGTTACATTATTCCTATAATAACTTCACTCTATCCACTCTCTTAACTATGGAACCTAAGGTAGATTTAGTGCTTTTGAATCATGGTTCAACATCATACAAGAAGTGGAGTATGACCACTTTCTCATGACGGGTAAAGAGAGTTAAGTGCTCCATAATTATATGGATAGGCATTAATTGCAATAAAACTATCGTTCCGAAGCAAGATAAACTCTTTGAAAGGGTATAATAAATATGTAACCTATAAATGATAATTAAATAAATAATAAAACATCATTATAGTGTATTAATACATAAGACGAATCCTATAGATGTTCCATACACTTGACCTCATAGCCACCTTAAAGGTTTATCCTTTAATTTGATATTAGACTTGTCTTAAGCCATGAGTATCTTCATATTACATGCCTCCAAATGCTCTTAACTAAAGCATGTAACAAGAGGAGAACATGGGTATTAAGGCACCACTCCCTCAAACAACCAACA
This sequence comes from Cunninghamia lanceolata, assembly GCA_027924645.1. Classification (NCBI taxonomy): domain Eukaryota; kingdom Viridiplantae; phylum Streptophyta; class Pinopsida; order Cupressales; family Cupressaceae; genus Cunninghamia; species Cunninghamia lanceolata. The sequence continues at coordinate 8,677,142 of BSBN01000112.1, read as the reverse complement.
ATTCCTAAAAAGCATTCAAAGTTATCAAAAATTGGATAAGAATGAAATCTTTTATTAAAGGAGGTGGTTATCATTTAAGACCACTAGCAACCTCGCATCATCCACTACTCTCAACTTGAGAATATTCACATTTAGTCTAAAAACAAGCTTAGATATTAATGTCGAGAGGGTTTATTATAATAGGATGTAAACTTACGCACAAAATGTGACTGGGTCGAGATATTCTTCCCTTCACGTAAAAGAGATATATGAGTTGTGTCGATTTGACAACATACAAGAATCTCGACATTAAGTCCTTAACCGAGAACATACTCAATTTTCTTTCCCAACAATGTCATTGCAGATGTAAACATATTTTTGTTTATGACACCAGGGATGTCTCTTTTGTCAAAAAGTCACATTATTTGAAATGAGACTAATGCTCAACGTTAACAATGTAGATTACGCTAGAAACGACTAAACTAACGTTTAAAAGACTTAAACAATTTTGACAATTTGTTGAGTCAAGAACATACACTAAAACCAAAAGGGTCAAGTATCACTTACCTGACTTAATTAGGTTCACCAATTGCACCAACAAGACTTAAGATGGTGACAACTATACTTTTCTTTATATCTATACTCTTCTCTCCAATGATGCTCTCCCTCCTTTTCTCAGAGTAGAAAAAACCTATTTCCTGTATGCTACTTGCAACCATGTAGATGGGATTAGCATATCATTAGTCCTTTCATAACCTCATGAATAACAAATTCAAAAGTACATTATGAAATCATTACATCACATGCATTTATTCACATGACTGGAATCTAGAAAATTAATGATTTATCCTGACATTATACCTTAATGCCAAATCATTTATTTGTAGAATTCACTTATATTTACGTAAAAGTAAAAAGTAATTTCAAGTCAAAATTTGGGATGTGACATCTACCACAATTTTTGAGGTAGGATAGATCATTAATGAGCTTGGAAGAGTGGAAGTAGGAAGTGCCCATGGCTCTCCACTCCAACTATTATTGAAATAAATGAGGATGAGGATAGAGTCATTGACAATTTGAGCTCAGATCTAGATGAAATCTTTGTTAGATTTGGGACAGACAATTGAGAGGGGGGTGAATCAGTTGTCCAAAACTTTCTTTCAATTAAACACTTAAATCCTCTTTGTAATTCAGCAGCATCATGATAAACCAATCATGGAAACATAATACATTAAATCAAGAACAGAAACACATCAACACATAAGACACCAAGATTTTGACGTGGAAAACCCAGTTAAGGGCAAAACCATGGGGTGATTAACCCAATATTGTATTCTCTGTTAGAAGAATATAAAGAAGAAAATGACACATGCCAATTAGGGCTCACTACCCAAGCACACTGCTCACAAGAGGCCTACTACCTACAAGAGACACACTGTCTACAAAATAATAGGTATCACATACTTGAACTAGAGAATAGCATCTTCACCATGCTTGAGTCAGTTCCATTTAAGCTTAGAACTTCTACTATATATTTTGCTCTTCTCCTCTCTACCACACTCTCATCTCATCAAGATACACTTTGAAATGACTTTACAATTCCTCATTTATATAAGACATCGACTTAGGAATGATCATCTAAGTTGGCAAACATTACAAAGGAAATACATAAATACACCATGATTAATTACAAAAGACATCACATGGATCAACACACTATTAGCCACATAGATCTGAGACTTCAATCTTCACACAACATCTTCAAGATCATCTGCAGGATGTGTAACTCATCTGGTCGGCCAAACTTAGGAAGAACACCATCATCCAGAAGTAATTCTTCAATTACGATCTCAAAATCCAATGTGGACCACCAAAATGAACTGGACATGATCAAAAGACCTCCACAAGCTAGCTTGAATCACCAAGAACATCCACACTACATCTACTTATTGAAATCCTTCTCTCCATCTAGAACCTCAAGAACACAGTCTGTCATCACTGTCACAATGGAATAGATGCTTGCGGACCTCCAAATCATGAACTATTTGATTTGTAACTCCAAATGGACTTCCTAAACACTTCACCAAATCTGTAAAATAGGATAATACATTTCTGGATCTCACCGGACCTATCTATAGCACTCTGTCACCTTTGAACACCTACCAGAACTGGTTTTACTTGATCAGCCACAACTTCTTCAGATCATCATGAGGACCTCTAAAATATTTACTGGATCATCTTAAGACACATAACTGCAAACCCTTTGAACCACATCCTCTAATCCTCATCTTATCTTGGACTTTTACCTTACTGTCTTCACTGTTCTTCTCTGTTCCTGATATGACCAATTTTCTCAATATCCTCAGCAAACAGTTCATCCGATCCTTATCATTAATGCAACAAGAGTATGTTGACATCAATGACAACACCGGTTAGACCCATACTTGCAACAATCTCCCCCTTTGTCATTGATGGCAACATATGATGTGAAAAACTATTTTATCCATCAAGACAAAAACTTCTCCTCACTGTCACAACTCCCCCTATCAGCAACAACCATTCACATGTCTTCTCTCCCTTTACTGCTCCCCCTTTGATCAGAAACCACTTACTTTTCACATGCCTTCTCTTCCCCTTTGACATCAATGGCAAAGGGCACATACTTGCAACTCCACGACTTCAAAATCATACTAGCTGCTCCCCCTGAGTAGCAGCTCTCCATCATCAATCAGGACCACAAGATATGACTATGATATCCACCAGACTGATGCACATCAGTGCACCTTAGTTCATCACCGGAGAGGCAATAAACCCTAACTTCTCCCTAAGATACTCAAAAGAGTCCTTAGGTAGAGGTTTAGTAAAGATATCTACAATCTAATCCTTGGAAGGCACAAACTCCAATCTGACTTCATTATGGTTCACTTGCTCTCTCAGAAAATGAAATTTGATGGATATATGTTTAGCCTTTGAATACAACATTGGATTCTTAGATATATTTATTGCACTTGAATTATCACAGAAGATTGTGATAGGCTCCTTATATTCCACTCCTATGTCTCTTAGCATTTGCTTCATCCACAAAACTTGAGTGCAACTACCTACAACTTCAATATATTCTACTTCTGCAATAGATAGAGATATTGCCTCTTGTTTCTTGCTCAACCAAAAAACCAATCTCTTTCCTAAAAAGAATGCTCCACCACTGGTACTCTTCTAGTCATCCACATCTCCTGCCCAATCCGTAACTGTATATGCATGAAGAGAAAAATCATGATCTCTAGGATACCACAATCCATACTCAACTGTCCCTTTTAGATATCTAAAAATCCTCTTGATTGCCATGACATGAGATTCTCTAGGATCAGCTTGGAATCTAGCAACAAGACCAACAACATTCACAATGTCAGGTCTCGTTTGAGTGAGATATAGTGGTCCTCCAATCATTGACCTGTACTTTTTCTGATCAGCCTTAGGAGAGTCATCATCTTTGCTTAATTTACATCTGGTTGCCATGGGAGTACTCATTGGTTTTGAGTCTTCCATCCCAAATTTCTTCAACAATTCTTTTACATATTTGGTCTGAGAGATGAAGATTCCTTTCTTTGTTTGAGTGATTTGTGGACCCAAGAAGAAATTGATTTCCTCAAGCATGGACATCTCAAATTCACTTTTCATTTGATTTGCAAAAGTTTTACACATACTATCTCTTCCTCCAAAAATGATATCATCAACAAACACTTCAACAATCAAGATGTTTTCATGATCAATTTTGAAATACAAATTACTATCAGCAGTACCTTTGTTGAGACCAATCTTCAAAAGATGCTTATCCAATCTTTCATACCAAGCTCTTGGGGATTTCTTGAGTCCATATAGTGCTTTCTTCAACTTGCAGACCATCACCATGATGAGACAATTGAAATCCATCTAGTTTCTCAATGTATACTTCTTCTTCCAAGTCTCTATTCAGAAAGACAGACTTGACATCCATCTGATATACTTTGAAGTCCTTGAAGGCAGCAAAGGCAAGAAACAATATAACTACTTCAATTCTTACCACTGGAGCAAAAGTTTCTTCAAAATCAACTCCTTCTATTTGAGAGTAACCCTTGCAGATGAATCTAGCTTTATTTCTGATTACTTCACCAACTTCATTCAATTTGTTCCAGAAGACCCATTTCGTTCCAATTACATTCTTGTTTCTAAGTCTAGGAACAAGATCCCAAGTGTGATTTTTCTCAAATTGCATTAGCTCTTCCTCCATTGCTTTAGTCCAGTTTTCATCATTGCAAGCTTCATTCACTGTCTTAGGTTCAATCTTGAAATCAGTCAATACTCTTCTGAATCTTGAGCAATTCTTCTTCTTGTTTGTACACCTTTTCTTTTATCACCTATGATCTGATCTTCAAAGTAGTTCAGTCTTACATACCTGGGAACTTTGGGAGTTTCTTGCACTTCTGATTCTTGATTAGGCTCATTCAAATTCATCTCTTCTTCTTGATTTACCAGATTAGTTTGAATCTAAATTTTAGATGAGGCTTGGGCTCCTTGAATTAGAACACCATTCTAATCATCTTCATCATATTCATAAAACCTTGAGGGTTTTTCAATTCCTTCATCAACCTTCACATTTGTACTTTCTATAATATTTCTCAGTCTCTTGTTATAACACCGATATGCTTTGCTTTGAGTAGAATAACCCAAGAATAATCCTTCATCACTTCTTGAATTAAATTTGCCTAGATCTTCATCTCTTTTAATGTAACATTTGCTAGCAAAAACTCTAAAATATTTCACAATAGGGGTGATGCCAAACCAGAGTTCATAAGGAGTCTTACCCATATTGCTTCTGATTTGAACTTGATTAAGAGTGTAGACTACAGTGCTCACAGCTTCTCTCTAGTAGATCTAGGGAACATTTGCTTCCATCATCATGGTTCTAGATGCTTCTTGGATGGTTCGGTTCTTTCTTTCCACTACTCCATTCTGCTATGGAGTCCTAGGAGAAGATAATTGTCTTCTTATTCCATGCTTCTCACAGAATTCTATGAAATCACCAGATGTGAATTCTCCACCTTTATCAGACCTTAGACATTTTAATTTTAATCTGGTTTTATTCTCTACCATAACCTTGAATATTTTGAATTTCTCAAGAGCCTTTGATTTCTCCTTCAGAAAAGTTACCCATATCATCCAGGAGTAGCCATCAATTAATAGCATGAAGTATCTATCACCTTGCACACTTCTGATTCTTTTCAGACCACATAAATTAGTATGAACTAAGTCTAATAATCTGTTAGAAGATTGTTCCTTGCTTTTGAATGAGACTCTGCTTTGTTTACCCAACTGACATTCTTTCCACAAACTATTTGTAGGTTTCACCAATTTTGGAAGATCTCTTATAGCCTTAGTGTTTCTTATCTTGATGATATTATCAAAATTCATGACACATCCTCCTATGCCATAAACAACTCTAATCAATTTGTACAAATAGATAACTTTTACCAGTACCAACTAAATGGAAGATATTACCTTTTGTTTGAGTACCAGATGCAATCTCTGTTCTGGAACTTTCAAAGATCTTGCATTTTCCATACTTGAATCAAAGATCATAGCCTTTGTCCACCAACTATCCAACACTAAGAAGATTGTGCTTCAGACCTTCAACATATAGTACATTACTGGTTTTGTTCTTTCCATCAAAAGAAATGGTTCCTCTTCCTCTGATTTTGCCAGCAGAATTATCACCAAACTTTACCACTCCTTCAGACCTTTCCAAATCTATGAACTTATTTTTGTCACCTGTCATATGGTGAGAGCATCCACTGTCAATGACCCAATTATCCTTTTCTTCAACTTGGGCAGCTAAAGCTCTTTCCACAATTTTATGATTGACAGATACAGAGAACATTAGATCTTCTTCCTTGATGGCAATGAACACCTAATCACTTCCGAATTTATTTCCTATCTTTGATTCATCATCTGTTACTCCTTCATTATCATCATCTTCATTGACATAGTAACAATTCTTTTGGAACCTTGATCTATTAGGATTTGGCCTTGAAAAACTTTTTAGACACCTTGAGGCAAAATGACCAATCTTATTGCAGTTAAAACACTTAAAAGGCAATTTCCCTTCATACTTACCAGATCCTCTTGGCAGTCTTTTTGCAATAAGGGCTTCAAGTTGAGCAGTTTTTGCTTCTTCTTCTTCCAGGTCTTTTCTTTCTTTTTCATACTATTGTGATGCTCACAACATGCCCCATTTTACTCCTTAGCAAAATGAGGACCCCTGCTATGGCTTTGCTTTTTTGTGTGGGTCTATTGGGTGGTAAAAGGGAAAAGAGAGTGAAAGTTACAAACTTTGTTGAAAACAAAGAAAAAAATAGCATTGAGTACCAGAGCTGAATATGGGTGAATTCCTTGTCAAGGATGAGTGAGGGTTGCTTTTTGAACCATGTGAAAATTTCCTGTATTTTGCAAGTTATGTATGTTTTTGGTAAAATGTACAATCGATCTTGTATGTTGCATATATAGGTCCTTTGTATATCAGGTTACATATACAAGGTCCTTTCCATATGCAAAGTCATGTAAGTTGAATGTGGGAGTCGTCAGGTTTTGGTATACTTTTATACTTGTATGCATTTTGTAAATACTTTATTCTTACATACAAGATGGGCCAGAAATAGTTCATGGTTTAGTACATAATCATTTGATTCCATCAGATGTATGTTATGTTTGTATTTCTGGTGAAAGGAAAACATACAAGGTAAATATGCAAGGCTACATACAAGCCACGGAACCAAAAGAGTATTAAGGAACAAATGAAAGTAGTGTGGGCTCCACCACTCGTCGGTGTAAGTTAGCTCATTGGAGTGAGGGATTGATGAATCTCTGATAGTCTAAAGTCTCAATGATTATAGAAAAACATGTTGCGCCATAGCTCACACCGATATGTTTGAAGAATAAGAACCATCGGCAAAGCTATAAAGGTTGGAATGGAGTTTATATGTCTTACCGAACTGATGGTCACAACAATAAAGCATGTCAATGACATATCGCGAAGATCTCTCTGATAAAGGGCATAAAAGAAGGCTATCAAGGAAACGACCATGATTGGGTAACTTGAAAGAAGTTATCCCAATGGTTTATCTTACCCTGATGACAATGATGACCACGACCATCGACAAGACTCTCACTGATAGTCATATTGGTAACACTTAAAATATTAGGGAAGAACATTATTCTTACAATGATGAGGAAGTTCAGGCTAATGTTAACCACGCCCATTTCTGCATTAGGTAAAGCTTGGAGATATCTTACCGATGACAAAGATATACAAACCAAATAGATGACATTGGCCAAAGTAGAGTGATCGGAGTGTGATTTTTGGATCGCTTCAATGGAAGATAGTTGCGTCGATGGCAGAGATAACCAAACCTATAAGGAGATACATTGGCGTGAGAATGGTAATCGGTGGAAAACTTTTCAATTGACCTGATGAAGGACAGTTACGCCGATAGAGAAGATACTCTAAATAATAAAGGATGCATTGGCCAAAGTAGTGTGATCAGCAGGAAATTTATTGATCAACCCGACTAGGTGAGTTCACGCCGATAAGGAAGATATACAAACCGAAGAGGTTACATCGGCCAAAGTAGTCTGATCGGCAAGAAATTTATTGATTGACCTGACTAGGTGAGCTCATGCTGATAAGGAAGATATACAAAATGATGAAAAGATTACATCAGCTAGAGTAGAGCGATCGGTGGAAGTTTTTTAGCTCGCTCTAATGGAAGATAGTTACGCTAATGGTGAAGGAAATACTAGCCAATAAAATTACATCGGCCAAAAGAGTGTGATCAATGGGAAACTTTTGGATCGATCTGACTAAGTGGGTTATGCAGATGAAGGTATACAAAACTGAAGAAATACAAACAAAGCCTACAAAAGGGTATATATGCAGAATTGGACTGGCGGTAAAAAGGAAGGTTTAAAAGTGCCAGCATTGTTGTAATTAAGGCCCATCGAACATTCTGACCAGTTATAAATTGATGACAATGACATGAATTTTAAATCTATTTTTTGTGTCTATTTGCAGGTATGCAGGTAGATATAAAGGTGGAGCTTTAATGGTGATGACATCATAGGAGGCGGATTGGATCACAAAAGATCGCAAAAGAAGCGAAAGATTTCAGTGGGAAGAGATATGCAGATGGGAAGAAACATTATTAAAAGACAAACAGAAGATATTTTGGTGGCTATTAGGATTTCCAAAGGGCATCCTTATGCTCAGTATGGATATGCTACTCAAATATTTTTGGCCGGATTTGTTTTCTGTCATTGCTGTTGCACTTGGGATATGGACCATTGATTAAATAGGGTTTTGTAGCCATATTGGGGATAGTCAGATCTATATATTGAGCTCCTTTACTCTGTAATAAGACACACATGGATTTACAGAACAAACCTGGAAGTTGTAATTAACAATTTTAGAAGAGCATTTTAGTTTAGAGTAGAAGGAGGTTGCCCGTGTCTGCAATAAGGAATGCATGGAACATCTAGCTTCCTTACTATATTTGTAAAGCGTTGTAAGTTTTCTGTAAGTTGATTAGTGAAGCTAAGAGTCATTCACACATTGTAAATCATATATGACTATTTATCTTGAATATAAATGAATCTAGAATTCTGCATCCATATTCAGAGTGTCTTTTGGCTCTTCTTTGTATTTGAAATAATATCTCTTAAAGCTTGCAATCTTGAATGTGTGTTCATGAAAATACTCAGGGCATTCACATTTAATGATTTGGTCTACTAATTTGATCAGTTTTATTGTACTTCTTACAATGTACATAACAGAGCATTTAGATCCTATAGTAGAATGAAGTTTAATTTAGATTTCTCTAACTTTTCCCAAACCATTTGAAATACTTAGCTTAAATGCAAAAATTTAAAGGAGATTGTCTGATATTTGAAGGAAACATGAAAAACTGAGATGATATTGGATAGTTTTCATAATATTTGAAAAGGAAAGCTTGTGTTAATACAAATCATATAAAGCTTTGTGATACAATAACAAATCTATGCAAAAGAATGAATAAAATGTTGATATTTGTGATATTTTGCATAATTAGAGTCCAGTGAATCATCAAAAAAACCTTAAATAAAGTAAGGTCCCTTGATTATTACAGCTTCACATCAACCTACTAAATTATCCAACAGGTCAAGACCTAACCTTACAAAAACTTGGGATTAAGCAAATCTTAATTGATTTCTTCATATCTTTCAAGACAGTTAGGTTCATTTTTTGAATTTTAACTTTTGTTATGAATGTGTAAAAACAATCATCAATAATTTTTGGTGCTAGAAGAAGGGCCTAATGGGATTTAAGGTAGATTTTGTGTAGGCTGGCCAAAGGGATCGTTTTAGTTCTTGGAAATTTGAGTGTTATGTTTGCAAAAATCATCTGTTTGAAAGAATTTGAATGTTTTTTTTGCAAAGATACTGCTCAAACTTCAGGGACTATTCTGACTTTCTAAGTTTTAAACATTTTATTCTGAGATATGTTAGATCTCATAAAATTTCAAAATCTAAAAAGTTGAAAGTAGAGTGCCATTTTTCAATGGACTCATATGGGGACAATTTCCAGGTTAATATCCCTGTCATTTAGGAAGCTTTAAATAGGAATCTCTATCCTCAAAGTTTATCTAACTTTGGTTTATCTAGTTGTTACAGGATACACAAGTCTATGGAACACAGTGAAAGTAATTGTTTAACTTTCCTCACCAAGATAGATTCATATTTAAAAGGACTAATTCTTTTCTCAGATGTGTTCAGGGCTGAAGTCTGGCAAGAAAATGAAGAAATTCTGGAGCAACAAGCAGATACAACACTAGAAATTATTTGTTGGTTAGAAAATACAATAGCTAAATTAGTTCTAGAAGGAAAGGATAGTAAAACATCTTTCCTTAAGTCATTTTATGGTGAGATTGATAGAAGTTCTCTACTTCCTAATATGGGTAAAGGGGATTGCAGGTATAAATCTTTCAAAATTTGTAGAGAAGAAACCACTTGTCAGGATAAAGTCTTTGATTCTGATCCTAATACTTTGATAAGGATAGTGAAACATCTTTCCTTGAGTCATTTTATGGTAAAAAGAAATGCAGACAAGTGAAAGAATTTAAATGCATTGCTACTAAAAAAGTTCCTATTATAGCAACTAATGGAGTCATAGAAAAGAAAGTAAATCCTAATTTCATAGCTGACTTCTTTAAATTGAGTGATCAAGTGCAAGATTGTTGCAAGTCAATAGAATCAGATACCTTATTGGATGGTAGAAGTGAAGATTTGAGGAACAATTCTTACAAATGGAAGATACATAGGATTATGCTGTGCATAATCAAGCATCACTCTAGTATTATTTTGAAAATGAAATATAGGAGTATTCCTATCAGTCGAAAGTTGTTTCACCTTTACAGTCAAATGATTTAGAAATGATAAATTTGTGTATATCAGATTATGATTATAAAGATACTCATTTAGATGCTGATGTGCAGAGAATTGAAGAGAACATTGAGACGTTTCCTAAACTTGAGGATAAACTAAACATCCAGAATGAAGAGATAGATGTCGATAAAGATGAAGAAATAATCCATCAAGAGTCATGCATCCTTGAATTCAAAGTGAGACCAAACATTGAGCTAAGCAATGAAAGTGAAAAGTTAAATGGAGGACCAGGTGTCAATGAACAAACATGTCCAGTAGAGCCAGAAATACACCAGGTTGTTTCTTTCCTTTCCTCAGTAAATGATTTAAAAAATTGTTTTGATTATGGAAATTCAAGAGATAAGACATGCATATGGATTAATCATAAACATGATGAGCTTCCTCAATTACTGATAATTAGATATTATTATGTTAAATACAGTGAATGTAGAATAAATGGGTATTTTTCAGAATACAAAGATAAATTTGCTAAGTTGAGAACCATAACTAGTGCCCTAATACTCCTGCACAATCTAAGGAAGTATGCAAATACAGGTGTCTTTGGGTCTTTTCCTAGTTTTTGTTTGCCTTGTAGAGGCTTGTGTATAGTTTGGTAGAATAGTTGTTTTTTCTTTTCTTTGTTTTCTTGTCTTGCTTTGTGTTGTTTCCTTTCGTAGGTAGTTGTTTGTATAGTCTGTTTGTTTTTGTTTTGTTTGCTTTGTTGTTTCCTACGTGATGGGGTCTTTATTCTGATTTAGAGTATGCAGGAGTAGACTAACAACCATTGAAAACAATGGAAAATTTAGAACATTCAGGTTAATATTTAAAATTTATACATAACTTGTTGTGACTGTCATGAATGTAGAAAGTCATTTGACTTATGAAATTTTGTATTCAATAACTGTGGGTTGAGTATTCAAGGAAAGTTTCTCACAATGACACACCTAAAATACTTGGGTTTGTTAAACATACCAGTGTAGATATTAGGTGAAAAATTAGAGGTCACGCTTGCTACCATTACAATTTTCAGCTTAATTTCAACAAGTGATCATTCCTTGCATCATGAAGTTACAACTACAATATCTTATGAAATCTCTATCAAATACAAAATATATAAAATAATAAAATGGATTTTACTGAAAATCTAGATTAAGCCATCTAAGTAACTCTACCGGGGCTATAGATGCTTGCTAGCAGTGGGGCTCTACTTAGGAGAATTGTAACGATAAGCTTGGTAGCAAGGCTCTATTCGGTTGGCTATGAGGTAATGACATCAACTATGTAGTCTAATGTCAGTCACTAGTCTATTCAACTAATTTTCAAGATGAGGATTATTAATCACGTGCACCCACTTAAATTGAAAGGAAGATTCATGCACCTTATTGAATACATTAAGTCTCAAGTTGGATAATGATTTGCAGAAAAGATAGTTGGAAGTTATGAATTTATTTCATTCAGTTTTCTTTAATGGTTTTAATTTAATTTTTTTGTTTGGTTTCTAGTTGTTGTGATGCTCACAACACAACCCATTTTACTCCTTAGCAAAATGAGGACCCCTGCTGTGGCTTTACTTTTTTGTCTGTTGGGTGGTAAAAGGGAAAAGAGAGTGAAAGTCACAAGCCTTGTTGAAAAAAAAGAAAAAAATAGCATTGAGTACCAGAGATGAATATGGGTGAATTCCTTGTCAAGGATGAGTGAGGGTTGCTTTTTGAACCATGTGAAAATTCCCTATATTTTGCAAGTTATGTATGTTTTTGGTAAAATGTACAATCGGGCTTATCTGTTGCATATACAGAGTCCTTTGTATATCAGGTTGCATATACAAGGTCCTTTGCATATGCAAAGTCATTGTGTAAGTCAAATGTGGGAGTCATCAATTTTTGCTATACTTTTATACTTGTATGCATTTCATAAATACTTTATTCTTACATACAAGATGGGCCCGAAATAGTTCAGGGTTTCAGTGCATAATTGGTTGATTCCATCGGATGTATGTTATGTTTGTATGTCTGGCAAAAGGAAAACATACAAGGTAAATATGCAAGGCTACATACAAGCCGTGGAACTGAAATATTATTAAGGAACAAATGAAAGTAGTGTGGGCTCCACCACTCATCAGCATAAGTTAGCTCATCAGAGTGAGGGATTGATGAGTCTCTGATAGTCTAAAGTATCGGCAATTACAGAAAAAAGTGTTTTGGCATAGCTCACACTGATATGTGTGAAGAATAAGAACCATTGGCAAAATTGTAAAGGTCATAACGAAGTTTATATGTCTTACCGAACTGATGGTCATAGTGATAAAGAATGTCGGTGACATATTGTGAAGATCTCTCCAATAAAGGGCATAAAAGAAGGCTATCGAGGAAATGACCACGATCGGGTAACTTGAGAGAAGTTGTCCTGATGATTTATCTTACCCCAATGACAACGATCACCATGACCATCGACAAGACTCTCACCGATAGTCATATCAGTAACACTTGACATATTAGGGAAGAACATTATTCTTACAACAATGAGGAAGGTCAGGCTGATGTTAACCATGCCCATTTCTGCATCAGGTAAAGCTTGGAGATATCTTGCCAATGACAAAGATATACAAATCGAATAGATTACATCAGCTAGAGTAGAGTGATCGGGGTGTGATTTGTGGATCGCTCCGATAGAAGATAGTTACGTCGATGGCAGAGATAACCAAACCGATAAGGAGTTACATCGGCATGAGTGCGATGATCAGTGGAAAACTTTTTGATCAACCTGATGAAGGATATTTACGTCGATAGAGAAGATACTCTAAATGATAAAGGATGCATCCACCAAAGTAGTGCACTCAGAGGGAAATTTATTGATCAACCTGACTAGGTGAGCTCACACCGATAAGGAAGATATAAAAACTGAAGAGGTTACATCGGCCAGAGTAGTGCGATCAGCAGGAAATTTATTGATCAACCTGACTAGGTGAGATCACGATGATAAGGAAGATATAAAAAATAATGAAAATATTACATCGACCAGAGTAGAGTGTTCGGCGGAAGTTTTTTAGATCGTTCTGACGGAAGATAGTTATGCTAATGGTGAAGGAAATACTAGCCAATAAAGTTACATTAGCTAGAAGGGGGCGATTAGTGGGAAACTTTGGATCCATCCGACTGAGTGGGTTATGCCGATGAAGGTATAAAAAATAGAAGAAATACAAACAAAGCCTACAAAAGGGTATATATGCAGAATTGGACTGGTGGTAAAAAGGAAGGTTTAAAAGTGCAAGCATTGCTGTAATTAAGGCCCATCAAACATTCTGACCAGGTATAAATTGATGATAGTGACATGAATTTTAAATCCATTTTCTGTGTCCATTTGTAGGTATGTAGGTAGATATAAAGGTGGAGCTTTAATGGCGATGACATCACAAGAGGTGGATCGGATCACAAAAGATCACAAAAGAAGTGAAAGATTTCAGTGGGAAAAGATATGTAGATGGGAATAAACATTATTAAAAGAGCAACAAAAGATATTTTGGTGGCTGTTAGGGTTTCCAAAGGGCATCCTTATGCTCAGTATGGGTATGCTGCTCAAAGATTTTTGGCAGGATTTGTTTACTACCGTTACTGATGCACTTGGGATATGGACCGTTGATTAACTAGGGTTTTGGAGCCGTATTAGGGATAGTCAAATCTATATATTAAGCCCCTTTGCTCTATAATAGGACACACAGGGATTTACAGAATAGACCTGGAAGTTGTAATTAACAGTTTTAGAAGAGCATTTTAGTTTAGAGTAGAAGGAGGTCGCCTGTGTCTGCAATAAGGAATGTGTGGAACATCTAGCTTCCTTACTGTATCTGTAAAGTGTTGTAAGTTTTTTGTAAGTTGATTAGTGAAGCTAAGAGTCATTCATACATTGTAAATCATATATGACTGTTTATCTTGAATATAAATGAATCTGGGATTCTACGTCTATACTCAGAGTGTCTTCTGGCTCTTCTTTGTATTTGAAATAATATCTCTTAAAGCTTGCAATTTTGAATGTGTGTTCATGAAAATACTCAGGGCATTCACATTTAATGATTTGGTTTACTAATTTGATCATTTTTATTGTACTTCTTACAATGTGCATAAGATAGCATTTAGATCCTAAAGTAGAATGAAGTTTAATTTAGATTTCTCTAACTTTTCCCAAACCATTTGAAATACTTAGCTTAAACGCAGAAATTTAAAGGAAATTGTCTGATATTTGAAGGAAACATGAACAACTGAGTTGATATTGGACAGTTTTCGTAATATTTGAAAAGGAAAGCTTGTGTTAATACAAATCATATAAAGCTTTGTGATACAGTAACAAATCTATGTAAAAGAATGAATAAAATGTTTATATTTTTGATATTTTGCATAATTAGAGTCCATTGAATCATCAAAAAAACCTTAAATCAAGTAAGGCCCCTTGCATATTATAGCTTCACATCAACCTACTGAATTGTCCAATAGGTCAAGACCTAACCATATAGAAACTTGGGATTAAGCAAATCTTAATCGATTTCTTCATATCTTTCAAGACAGTTAGGTTCATTTTGTGAATTTTAACTTTTGTTATGAATGTGTAAAAACAATCATCAACACATACCATGATGGTTTCCTTGAAGAGTTCTCTCCCAGATCAAACCTTTGTTTACCTTTTACATAGGCACTAGCTTTGAATGTAGATTTAGTCTTGGGGGGCATCTCCAAATTTGGTCAATTCAAATGCAGCCAATTTACGAACCAATTAATCTCTTGTGACACCTGAATGGGCTCTGAATTCTTCAATGGCAGCAACCTTGTATTTGTAAGAAGTAGGAAGGGATCTGAGAACTTTGCCAACAATCTCATCTTCATCCAAGACTCCACCAACACATATAATGCCATAAACAAGCTCATTTACTCTTGGCATAAAAGTAGTGATATTTTCATCTTCTCTCATCTTTAGATTTTCAAATTTTCCTTTCAGACACTGTAGCCTTGCACATTTAACATACTTGTCTCCTTCATGCAGAAGTTCTAGTTTTTCCCAAATCTCAAAAGAAATTTGTAGGTCAACAACATTTGTAAGCTTTGAATCAGACAAGGCACTTAGAAGAGCTTCTTTAGTCCACAAATTATTTTCAGTATCTGTAATTTCATTTGTAGTTTTCAGGCCATTCTGTGGAGGAGTATACTTCATTGTAGCCATGGTCTAGTACTGCATTCCCATACATTGCAAGTGACATTGCATGCAACTTTTCCAAAGATTAAAATTGGTTCCATCAAACTTCAAACTATCCTTCTTGTAGGACGACATCTTGGATCTCCTCAAGCGGTTAAGCTCTTTTAGAGGAACTTAGCTCTAATACCAATTTTTAGATTCAGGATAGACAACTGAGAGGGAGGGTGAATCAGTTGTCCAAAACTTTCTTTCAATTAAACACTTAAATCCACTTTGTAATTCAGCAGCATCATAATAAATCAATCATGGAAACATAATGCATTAAATCAAGAATAGAAACACATCAACACATAAGACACCAAGATTTTGATGTGGAAAACTTGGTTAAGGGAAAAACAATGGGGTGATTAACCCAAGATTATATTCTCTATTAGAAGAATAGAAAGAACAAAATGACACATGCCAATTAGGGCTCACTGTCTGAGCACACTACTCACAAGAGGCCCACTGCCAACAAGAGACACACTGTCTACAAAATAATAGGTATCACATACTTGAATTGGAGAATAGCATCTTCACCATGCTTGAGTCAGTTCCATTTAAGCTTAGAACTACTACTTTGCCTTTTGCTCTGCTCTTCTTTACCACACTCTCATCTCATCAAGATACACTTTGAAATGACTTTACAATTCCTCATGTATACAAGACATTGACTTAGGAATGATCATCTAAGTCGGCAAACATTACAGAGAAAATACATAAATACACCATGACTAATTACAAAAGACTTCATGTAGATCAAAACACTATTGGCCACACAGATCTGTGACTTCAATCTTCTTCTAGGAACACGCCAATCTTCACACAACATCTTCAAGATCATCTACAGGATGTGTAACTCATCTGGTCAGCCAAACTTAGGAAGAACACCATCATCTGGAAGTAATTCTTCAATTGCGAGCTCAAACTCCAATGCATACCACCAACACAAACTAGACACGATCCAAAGACCTCCACAAGCTAGCCTGAATCACCAAGAACATTTACTACATCTGCTTACTAAAATCCTTCTCTTCTTCATCTGGAACCTCAAGAATACAGTCTGTCATCATTGTCACAATGGAATAGATGCTTTTGGACCTCCAGATCATGAACCATTTGAGTTGTAACTCCACATGGACTTCCTAAACACTTCACCAAATCCGCAAAATATGATAATGTATTTTTGGATCTCACCGGACCTATCTGTATCACTCTGTCACCTTTGAACACCTGCCAGAACCAGTTTTACTTGAGCGGCCACAACTTCTTCAGATCATCATACGGAGCTCTAAAATCTTTACTGGATTGTCTTAAGACACATATCTGCAAACCCTTTGAACTGCATCCTTTATCATCTACTTGTCTGACCTACAAGGCATCATGCCATGCCTTGTCCCTTGTAAATAAAAACATATGGCACATCAAAGAGTACCACCTGAATTTTTTCTTAAACTCCATCTTGTCTTCATTCTACCTAATAGTTGTTAACTACTCATCCATTTTGTTTGCAATATATGTGGCATAATCATACTTAGTATTCACCATCTGATCCTAAATATCTACTGCCATAAGTATAAGAGCAATGGGCATATTCCCTTTTGCATCTTGTCCCAAGACTTGACATAATGAATGATATGTCTTAATGAAGTAATTATAGAAAATGTTAATTGTGAAGGGTTCTTTCTCATTTGGGGAAGTCTTGAGAGGCCTATTATCTATTCCCTTTACTTTGTGTCTTGGAAGCAACACAATTTTGTAACTTCTCTTATTCTTTCTATATCTATAATTGAAAGCCTCTAAATCAATACCCATATTGGCTGCAGGATTTAATCCAAAGACTTTGGAGATATAATCCTTTGTTATTTTGATCATACCCACATTATTCCCAACCAATACCATCTTCCTTTGAGGATCATATCTTTTGGCTACAACTTTGACAAAATCAACATCAATGAATACATTTAGCACTACAAATTTTTCTAGGTGTAATGTCCACGCATGTGATATGGGAGCCCTATCACATCTCTTCATGTACCAATGGTTAAACAATGCCCATCGATTTACAAGAATTTCTGCATCTCTACAACCGTGGGCTTTGTCTAATAATTTGTCTTTCACCCCTCCTAGACCACAAATATTGAAAGGATTTATAGATGACCTAGACAATTATATCATTAAGTCATTGTCAAGTTTTCTTTTCAATGTGCATGACTGACCTGTCGATCAATTCATTTTGTCAAATTGCAAGTTTTTAGGGATTCTATAATGCTAGGGTTTATGATAATTGCTCAATTATATGACTCTTTTCCAATTACATAGGTAGAAGAACACTTAAAAAGCAATAAATATGAATATAGTATAGCTCAATTTTCCACCAACCTGGATATCTTCCTGCAAACCCTAACCTTTTCCAGAGAAATATCAAGAGCTCGAGTCATCAAAAAATTCTTCTCACATCATAGAATGATTATCATTGTGACTACAACACACTATTTATTTGCATCAGACAACCTTGTAATTTACTGATATTGGTCATTTCCACTATTACTACCTATTCACTTGAACAGAGTGTCCACAATAGTTGAATTTGAATTTTTGAATATCAGCAATCAATGTAAGGCCTATCGTAGCAAGATCAATGACTCATAATAGTATGGGAGATTTGCAAAATCCACTACACTTTGAAGATCCTCAACCAATCATATTTTAGCCACATAGGCTTACTTTCCATATCAACCATTAGGACTTACCATGTGTCAGCATTTTGTAGCCCTACACTCCCTTTTGGGTCCCAATTTTCTGACATTATGGGCTTGCGCTAAGTGTCCATGTGGAACATACTAGCTTTTAATCTTTTTTATGCATTTGGATGACTAGGTACATGTGGAAGCAAATTGCAATAGTGTAGGGATGACTCAGTTCTAACAACTCATCCTCCACAGTAGTGTGTGACCAATTGAAAAGTATATAGTTGGACCTCCCTTACTATTGGTTTTAAGAAGATTGTGGGCCCACTAGGCATATGGTAACAAACCATACTGGTGTAACCCTAGCAAGGTACAAGCTTCAGAAGCTCATGGACTCAAGCTAGACTGCCATGTGTCACTATCATATCCAACTCCTACACTATAGACTTAAGGATCAAATATTTAAATTTCTAACGGGAAACAACGACCGCTAACCTAGAAAAAAGGGGTCAGTAAAGGATGACATATATAGGCTTAAGTTGTAACTTAGATGACTAGAGACTAGGACCAAAAGGTCAACATTAAAACATAACACAAAAGTCATTGATGATCAAGTGACTTAGGTTTTTTGACCCTAGGGCATTAAAACATGGTCCTTTAAACAGAATAAATCCTAAAACCTAAGAGTAAAATTGGGATTGAAAACCTTAAAATTTTAGCACAGACCACCAGACACCATGTCATTCACCATGTTTTAGTTGAAAATGTTTTAAGAAAATTATTTTTTCTTGAAACTATTTTGCCTAAAATCTCTAGGTTTCCTTAAAGTGTGATACAACTTTGAAATTTTACTCCTAAAGCATAATTGAATGTATTATACCATCCTTAAGCATTCTATTACTATTTGATATGTATAGAGATCTTGTAAAACACTCCTAAGGGTTTACTAGCAAGAAAGTCCATGTGGTCTTCCTTGTAGCCTAAAACAAATTACATTATGCTTGTAACAAACCCTTTGTTCAATAGTAGATACAGAAGGTAGGAGCACATCACAATGATCTCATTGACAACAAATAGAGTTTCATCACTAGGATTAAATTATGTGGTATAATTATGTTCCATGTGAAGTTGCATGGCAAGACCTGATCTATGTTAAAAACAAATGTCTAACCAAAATTATCATAAGCATTAAATTTTAGAACTAATAAATTAGATGTGACTTTCTAATCATTGATTTTAGAAAAAGAATGAATCGTAAGACATTAACACATCAAATTGAAGAAGTTAAATACATTCTATTCTTTTTTCTATTTATTAGATAGGCTTAGTGAGTAATGTCCACTTGCATTGTATCATTTACAATTTAATTAAATTAGTATCATAGTAATAAGGTTAGGAATAGAAATAATTTTATTTCCCTACAATTATAAAATGACAACTAATTGTAAAAGATAATAAGTTACCCCTAAGTACTATAGAATTCCCTAATGAACAAGAAAATGAAAAACAAGCATGATAATATTGCAAATAACACATCATAGAAAATTGTATGTAAGTCTAGCCAAATTCACAAAATCCACCATCGAATAGTTTGGAGAAGTCGAGTACAAATAGGTGAGGAGAGGAAGTTGTTAGTTGAGGAAAGGACTCCCCAACTATGAGTGGCGATGAGTTACCTCCCTAAAAACTAGCGTGAGGTGGCTAGTTAGTGGGTAACTCGGTGACACCTCTCCTAACCACCCAACAACCTTAATACCTCAATGAGACACGTGTCAAGATTATATAAAGGCACACTTAAGTAGGCTTAAGCCTAAGTGTATGAAATATATATACACTAACACCCCCCCTTAAGCATATCTTAGGGGGGTACAAGAATGATGGGTCCTAGCTACTAGGCCTGGTGAGGTGCCCATTTACAAATAATCTCTCATGAAGTGGAGGAATGTAAAAAACCCTGTGGGAAAAAAACTACCCTCCAAAAGAGAGAAAATATGCATACAAATTATACAAGTGAAGAAGTACTACTTCCTTCACTAAGTACAATATATGATTCCCCCCATATGAGAGAAAATTATACAAGGTCTATGAGACCTCCCCATAATACATGTCCTACTACAGTGAGGCTAGATAGTTGATAAAGCATGCAGATGTAGATCCAAGAACACCAAACAATGTTCCTTCCCTTGGGAAGAAATGAAACCACCTGAAGATGCAGGATATCTTCCCATGCGAGAAAATGTATTTATGATCTTTAATCATGTTGAAGTTGATCCAAGGACAATGATGCAAATGTTAATGTCTTTAAAGAGTGCTTAGGTATCCCCATGTCGATGGCGAAGGATGCCAT
This sequence comes from Cunninghamia lanceolata, assembly GCA_027924645.1. Classification (NCBI taxonomy): domain Eukaryota; kingdom Viridiplantae; phylum Streptophyta; class Pinopsida; order Cupressales; family Cupressaceae; genus Cunninghamia; species Cunninghamia lanceolata. The sequence continues at coordinate 8,656,421 of BSBN01000112.1, read as the reverse complement.
AATAAAATCAAATGCATGACTAGTAGATGAAGATGATGACAATCTAGAACCATGTGTAGACAAATGTAGAGCATGAATATCTAAAGAGGATAATGGAGATACAGCTTCATCAAAACTATCATCAAAGAGAAGATGAATGCCCTCAATGTGTGCTTGCTTGTCAGCAATGCGGGACTTTACAAACAGACAAGTGATGTCAGGTAGAAATGTGTCCCAATCAACAATGCTAGGAAGACTGATATCCTATTGCAAGGAAGTGTTGGAAGCTCTCAAAGGAGTGACTCTAAAATCTGATGAAGTAATAGGAGATGGTGGAGGAATGATGATTTCCTGTATGTCAACTAGACATTCTGTATTTGAATCATGATGTGGTATGTAAGTTGTGATCATAGCAGGATCATGCGGGAAGGGAGAAATGCTTGAGTCTCCATGTATTTCCCAAACTTCGATCCACAATGCATGTGGAGAGTCAATATCCATGATGGCATTCAAAGCAACATCTGGTAAATATAAGTTGATTAATACAAAAATGATCACGATTATTGAACCACTTATCCTTCTGAGATTGTTTACCTAGTTCAGGGTGTAGAAGTTTAAAAATGGTCACAACCACTTTTATCCATTTATGCAATCTAAACCTATTTCACCCACATCAGTCTATCCAACCCAAATATTAATTAAATAATTTTTAATTATTTAATTAATTTATTCTGCACCTTCTCCCTTTCACAAAAATCAAATTCCTCTACTATAGTTCAAAAAATTAATTATTTTTGTGACTATAGTTCATAATTCATACTCCAAAAATTAAATAAATGACCATATTTATTTAATTCCTATTTTGACCACTTTTAATTACTTTTTGTAATCATCATTATTTTCTTCTAAAACATGTGCACATGAATTAATTTTAATTAATTCTTCATTACAAATCCCCATGTTTCTAGAAATCCACTTGTCATTCCATGTACATGCATGTACATGACAAGTGGTACTTTGGAAGCATGGAAAAATCTTCCAAAATGTGTACACTTGTCCTATTTCTTCCATTCCACTCCAAGTGTCATTATTCATGCAAATTTAAATTAACATGTGGCACTATTCCTCCAATTTTAAAATCCACTTGTCCTCTCCATGCAATTTAAATTTCATTACTAAATCCAAGCCTTACCTTTTCATAAATGAGACCTTACATGTCATACACCTATCCAATCCTAGCCATCCATCCATTCAAACCTGCAATCTCATCCATTGATCATCCCTTGATTCTTAGAGCAAAATTCCCCTCCAATCTACTCATGCCATTTGTCCAATTCTCCTTGCTTGAGGATCCTCAAGCAATTCCAACCCTTGATCTCCCAATTTGATCATAGAACTCCATTTCCATCCCTAAAAATTTATAAATTGAGGTCTCCACCTCCATTTTTCATAAGCCATCATATGCAAACACATTCTACCAATTTGAGTGCTCAACATCCATCTAAGCTTAGAGCAACTTTAAGTTAGAATAGCATAGTTTCATCACCATTAGGACAAATCATCAGTAGTGTGTTTAGATAGGGTGCATTAGTTAATAGGAAGCATAGCAGTGATCTAGTCCAATCTTGAGGTCCTTTGGACTTGGGATTGGGAGAAAATTAGGTTAGTTTGCACTCATCTTAGGATCCCACTTCCATCGTAGACATTTTTGGCATGCCCGGTGGGACTCCCACCACCTTTTTCACTAATAATTGCATATGTTTTTGCATGTTTTCTCTTGACAGCTCAGATCAGCGCTGAGTTCCTACAAAGTAGTGCCTATCTTTAGCAAATCAGTGCTTGTTTTGGATATCAATGCAGGGTTATACATAAGGTATAAATTATCATTTTCATGTGTTTTTCATCAATATCTAAACTATACCTCTGCATTATTTCTTAAATTGATTTCTACTAACTTTTTGTGCAAATTAGCTCTTGGGTTTGTCACAGAAAACATAGGAACAAGGGGGAAGTGCTGACTATTTCATTTTAGTGCCTGGTATTAACATATCAATGTGTATTTCTTAGATTGGCATCTACTTCATAAAATTAGCTCCCACTTTCTGTTTGATATAGAACAAGGGTTTTTTATTTGTTTTCTAACCAAAGTGACTAACAAGGTTTGCTTGGGCTTCTAACTCGTGTTTTTAGCAGATTTACCTCTTTTTTTTTTAGGAAAAATCAATTCTACAAGGGGAGATTATGTCAAGACTATATCAACACCCATCTGCAGATGTAGTAGCGCCTACTGTCAGGTATAACTTTTTGTTATTTTAGTGCTTATTTTCCATATTGTAGCACCTATTCCGAATTGAAGCCTATTCTTTGTAGAACAATGCCTATTTTCTAAATCAATGCCTATTTTTCATATTAGCGCCTAACCACTGTTAGAAATGAAAGAAACACTACTTCAATAGAAATCTGATCCAAAATAAATTTCAACAATCTTTATGTGTGCATTAATAATGGAGATTGTAATCAAAACATAAAACCCACTACAAAGAAAATGCCAAACACGAAGAACTCAACACAAGACACAATGACATAGTGTTTAACGTGGAGAAAACCCTTGTGGGTAAAAAAATCCACATAGGAAAGAGGTCCAAAGTTTGTATTAATTTGTAAAAGATTATACAATACAACAACACCACCAATATCTCCTTTAGTCTTCAATCCAATAGCATTTCTACAGCACCTAAGTACCTAAAATCTATATTGCAGCAACAAATACATGGTAAATACTTATAGAAATGTTTTCCCAACTCATCCTAGGCATTCACCTTCTCTCTCATAAGATTCCCCAATATGCAAACATTAAATGCCATCTTACAAACACCTTCCACTTGTCCAAAAATAGTCATGTAAAGGTTGGGTGCCAAGACTAAAACTAGCCTCTTACAGCATCTTATGACACGTCATAACCATCATAGATTCCACAAAAAGAGTGTCTTTCCAAGATTGGAACCTTGGGCTAAATATAGTAAATATACAACTAACATATCCGTCATATGCATTATAGAATCACAGAATCTTATGACAACTTGCAGTTGTCATAGATTCACTTACCAAACATTATGATAGTTCTCATACATGCCAAATATAGTATATTCCTCAAGGAAGAATGCCAACCCTCATTTACTTTGAGTTTTTACATTTGCCAACAAGAAAAGTCACTCTGTAATTACCTTCAATTACTCTAAAATTGCCCCTACCAGTGAAACTAGTACATCTCCTCATGGATAATTACAAATTACATATAATAAATAGAATGAATACAATATTGGTATTTACAAGGTTAATGGTGCCTTATCCCAAGATTCTCCCACTTAACATTATACATTGTAAATCAACCCATAGGAAATCAAATGAAAATAATAATTAGGCACTAGAAACAAGGCCCATGGCCTCTCTGCACCACACGAACTTCTCTATGCTCACAGGTTTGGTCAATGAATTTGCAACATTCTCTTGATTGTCTATCTTCTTCAACTCAATATCTCCATTTGCAACCAACTCTCGAACAAAGTGAAATTGAACATCAACATGCTTAGTCCAAGCATGATATATAGGATTCTTAGCCAAATATATAGCACTCTAGCTATCATAACCAATTTGAATGATCCTACAATCAAAACCAATACATGTACACAATCTCTTCAACCAAATTGCTTCCTTAGAGACACGTGTAGCAGCCATATACTCTGCTTCTATGGTGGATAAAACAATTGTGGGCTGCCTATTACTCATCCAACTCACTATAGCTCCAAATAGAGTAAACACATAGCCACTAGTGGACCTTCGACTATCCAAGTCACTTGCCCAATCTGCATAAATAAAACCCTATATGTCCAAAGATTTATCAGCACTATTAGTACCAAAATAAACCAAAAAATGGTCAGGAGTACCTACAAGATATTTAAACACCCTCTTTGCATAATTCCAATGTTGTCTACTAGGGTTAGACATAAATCTACTAAAAACTCTCACTGCTTGGGCAATATTTGGTCTGGTACAAACCATTGCATACATCAAACTCCCTACAACACTAGTATATGATACATTAGACATATCCTCAAAATCATCCTTAGTATTCGGACACATATCTAATTAAAGATTAGTACAAATGGGTAAAGGAACTCTAACTAGGTTATAGTCCTGCAAACTAAACCTTTACAAAATAGTATTCACATACTTACTTTGTGACAACCAAAGCTTCTACTAATTTTATCCCTCCTAATCTCCATTCCCAAAATATACCTTGCAACACCAAGATCCTTCATCTCAAATGCATTTGAAAGTTGGCCTTTAAGGTCACTGATCATACCCTTAGTATTACTAAAAAACAACATGTTATCAACACACAAAGCAATAACCAATATATAATCATCAACACAATGAATGTAAACACAATGATCCTCATTGTTTCTAACAAAACCCAATTTCAACACAAATGAATCAACCTTTTGATACAACATTCTGGGGGACTATTTCAAACCATAAAGAGACCTCTTTAACCTGCAAACCCAATGCTCTTTTACTTTTACCTCAAAATGTGTAGTTTGTTGCATATAAATTTCTTCTTCAAGATCTCCATGCAAGAACACAGTCTTAACATCCATTTGCTCAATCTCCCAATCATAAGTTACAGCAATGGATAAGAGAAATCTAATAGAATTCAATTTAGCAATAGGAGAGAATATCTCACCAAAATCAACTCCCTCTCTTTGGGAGTAGCCCTTGGCTACCAATCTAGCCTTGTACTTCTCCAATGACCTGTCTACTCCAAACTTCTTCTTGAAGACCCACTTACAAGCTATGGCCTTTTTTCCTTTTGTCAAATGAACAAGATCCCAAGTGTTACAAGGGTCTAAAGCCATCATCTCCTCCTACATGGCTAATTTCCAAGTCTCTCTATCATCTGCAGAAATAGCTTCCCTGTAGGATCTAGGTTCATCGTTAGTACTCAATAAAGCATATACACAACAAACATTTGGTGGCCTATACCTGTCAACTAGATTCTATTGTCTTGTGGATCTTTTCAAGGGTGGAGTAAGAGACTCTACTCATTCTTCTACATGATCATCTGCACCAACTTCTTCTGTCACAACATATTCATCTTCATCATAACTACTCGAATCTTCTTCTTCTTCTTTACCCCCCAATCCATCATTTTGTTCTTCTTGAGGTGCATCTTGCTACTCTAACTCAAAGTGCACTCTCTTTACCTTTTCATATTTTTCTTTGGGTTGCTTAGGTTAAAAAATAGCTCTAAGTTCCTTGAAAATAACATTTCTAGAAAAGATAATCCTGTGGGTTAGTGGATTCCAAAGCTTATAACCTTTCACATTATCACCATATCCAATGAATGTACACTTTTTAGCTTTTGGGTCTAACTTAGATCACTTTTCCTTAGGCACATAAACAAATTCCTCACAGCGAAAAACTCTTAAATGTGAAACAAAAGGTTTCTTACCTATCCACACTTCATAAGGTGTTGAATCAAGAGCCTTCCAAGGAGATCTGTTTATCAAGTAGCAAGAAGTACACACAGCCTCTACCCAAAAGCATCTATCCAACTATGCATCACTAAGCATACTTCTAGCTCTTTCCATAATTGTTTGATTCATCCTTTCTGTAACACTGTTCTTTTGTGGTGTCTATGGAGTTGTCTTTTGTCTGATTATATCTGCATTCTTGTAAAACTCATCAAATTCCTTATAGCAATATTCCCCTCCATTATCAGATCTTAGTATTTTTATCTTTAAACTTGATTGGTTTTCTACTAAGACTTTTGTTGTTATATGGAGCCTAATCAAACTTGGAGATTATATTTACCCCTCTTTTATCAGCGTGGTTTCCCCCCCAAATTCCTATGGGGTCAAGTTATTTTTTCATTGACCGACATAAGAAAACCCTATTTTTGTAACCGACAAAAAGCTTAATAAAAAGCGGCCAAGGGTTAGGGTTTGGATATTGTATTGTAGCATTTTGCAGTGGTATTGAGTTACAGAGATTGCTGATTGTAATTAGTTTTGATTTACTGGATAATAATATTGGACTCTCTGTTTGGTGGATGTAGCCCGAGTTTGGGTGAACCACGTTAAAACTTGTCTCTCGCTATTATTATTTCTGTGTATTTCCATTCCTGTGTTTAATCTTTATTTGCATTTAATTGATATCTTCTACTGGCTAACCCTAACAACTTTGAATTCTTTAAACTTAGTGAAAACTTCAAATTTATGTTTCATAAAATAAATCCATGTAATTTTGGATGTGCATCATCAATGAAGGTGACAAAATAACAATATTTTCTAGTAGATTCATTATCCATAGGTTCAAACACATCTATATGAATAATTTCTAATTTCTCTTTTTCTCTATTGCTTCCTAAAGGAAATAATTTTCTGTTTTGTTTACCAAACACACAATTCTCACAGAAATCAAAGTGCTCATTAGAATAAGAGAAACTGTCGAACAATTCTTTATTATTTATAATTTTTAGTACATTATTACTTGTGTGGCCCAATCTATGGGGCCACAACATACAAGTGTTTTTAGAAGCCTTAGAAACATAAGATGCATTACAAACTATAGTGGCTTCAAGCTTGAACAAGTTTCCCAATCTCTTCCCCTTCGCTACCACCAAGTTCCCTCTCACCAATTTGTAGCCATGCTTGTCACATGCATTCCCAAATCATTCAGCTTTGAAACTGAAATAAGATTTCTAGCTAATCCAAGAACATGCAAAACACCAAGGAGGGTTTTAATCATCCCATCACTCAAACATAACAATACCTTTCCTTTCCCGACAATCAGATATGAAGAGTTTTCACCAAGGTATATATTACCTCCATCATATTCTTCAAATGTGGAGAACCATTCTTTATGTAGGGTCATATGAAATGAGCATCTTGAGTTAACCAACCAGTGATCATTAGTAACAACATTACATGTAGAAAGTAAAACATCTTCACCTACATTCAAGGACTTATTAGAAGCACTCTCCCACTATTTCTTTGGGTTTCTGCACTCCTTCACATGTCCTCTTTTATTGCAATTCCAACACTTAACTCTGTTCTTCTTACTAGGAGTCTTAGAATGGCCTTTGGACTTGTCCTTAGCCCCTTTCTAATCTCCTTTAGGTCCCCTTACCTTAGACCTTCCCCTAATACTGAGAGCATCACCTGAAGTATCTGAACTCTTCTTCCTTAATTCCTATGCTAGTAAAACTACAACAAGAGCATCCAACTTTGTATCTATGAGGTTAGCAATGATAGCCAAAATGATATTTTCCCATGATTCAGGTAAAGAACAAAGAAGCAAGATACATTTATCCTCCTCATCAACCTCAACATCTATTGAAGCAAGCTGACTCATCAAGAAATTAAATGAATTTAAATACTCTGCAACTGACTCACCCTCTTTCATTTTCAAGGAAAACAATTTTCTTTTTAAGTAAAGTTTATTTACCATACTCTTGGCTTGATAGATCTTACCCAACCATTTCCACAACTTGTGTGTAGTCTCTTCCTTTGCGACATTCAACATGATAGGCTCTGAGAGACACAAATGGATGGTTCCCCGTGCCTTCTTATCTAGTTTTTCCCACTCATCTGGAGAGACATCATCAAGTTTCTTCTCTTTTTGAACAGTGAACCATTGTTTTCTTTCTTCCAACAAATCTTCCATTTTTAGCTTCCACAACTCATACCTTGTTCTGTTGAACTTCTCAATGTCCATTCGAAAGGTTGATGCAATGGTGGATGCAACCATAATAACAACACAAGATCTGCAAAACAAACACAACCAAATCTCCCACTGCATCTATAGCTTCCACACTACCACCCAAGAGTCAAAGCTAGCTAGGCTTTGATACCAAATGTTAGAAATGAAAGAAACACTACTTCAATGGAAATCTGATCTAAAATAAATTTCAGCAATCTTAAAGTGTGCATTAATAATGGAGATTGTAATCAAAACATAAAACCCACTATAGAGAAAATGCAAAACATGAAGAATTCAACACAAGACACAATGACATAGTGTTTAACATGGAGAAAACCCTTGAAAGTAAAAAAATCCACACAAGAAAGAGGCCCAATGTTTATATTAATCTGTAAAAGATTGTACAATACAACACCACCACCAATCTCTCCTTCAGTCTTCAATCCAACAGCATTCCTACAACACCTGAGTACCTAAAATCTATATTGCATCAACAAATACATGGAAAATACTTATAGAAATGTTTTCCCAACTCATCATAGGCATTCACCTCCCCTCTCATAAGATTCCCCAACATGCAACCATTAAATGCCATCTTACAAGTACCTTCCACTTGTCCAAAAATAACCATGCAAAGGTTGGGTGCCCAACACTAAATCTAGCATCTTACAACATCTTATGATGTGTCATAACCATCATAGATTCTACAAAAAGATTATCTTTCCAAGATAGGAACCTTGGGCTAAATATAGCAAATATACAACTAACAAATCCCTCATATGCATCATAGAATTACATAATCTTATAACAACTTGCAGTTGTCACAGATTCACTTACCAAACATTATGATAGTTGTCATACATGCCAAATATAGTAGATTCCTCAAGGGAAAATGCCTACCCTCATTTACTTTGAGCTTTTACATTTATGAATAGTAAAAGTCACTCCATAATTACCTCCGGTTACTCTAAAATTACCCCTACTAGTGAAACTAGTACATCTCCTCATGGATAATTACCAATTACATATAATAAATGGAATAAATACAATATTAGGATTTACAGGGTTAATGGCACCTTATCCCAACAACCACAGTGTCTAACAAAAAAATGTATTTTAATCATTTTCCTTGGACTAACATTTGTTTTGTACCATTCTACAATTGTCCAAGGCCTGATTATCGACTACTAACATGTTTTGTGCAGCTCCGCTGGCAAAGAACTTACTTTTTCCACTAGTCTTAGTTGCACTAAATTACAGTAGTGAAAATTAATCTTGTTTGTCATGCTTGTGGTTTGATAATTAGACGTATGCTATCCCCTCACACCTTAGGGTGGTCATAGGGATCAAAAGTCTATTTTCAAACCTTTTATTTTCTTTTATACCCAAAGGGGTCATTTCTCCACGTATGCTCTCCCCTTGTTCTTCATACGATCTTGGGTAATCAAAAGTGGGAAGTGGTTTCTTCTTAGGAGGCCTACTTGGGGATTTCATCTCCCAAGGGATGACTTCAACTACATGTTCTGGTGTGGTATATAAATATTTTGATAATCAAAAGACTCCTTTAAAGGAAGGACCCTCTTGCCTCCAAGAAGTAGACCTCCAAGACCTGTGGTCCACCAAGAGTTGAGTGGTTGAGAGTCAATTGATTGGGACACCCCCATTCATAGACTCATGCCTCAAGTACCTTGTGTATGCTAGAGAACACCCCTAGAAGCCTTGTTAATCCTATGTAAGACCTTTTAATCATTATATCTTGTGGTGCACCATTGTAGAGGAGGGGAAGATGCTCACCGTACTGCTATACTTGAGATATGATATGCTTTGGGCAATACAAAAGTCTCTAAGGTTAGAGGAGTAAGGTGGTCCATGACCTTATTTTCCCTATCTATCCAAGTCATAGTATTATAGGTATTAGTGGGGCTAGGAATATCAGTTCACTTTGAGTTGAGATTGATCCACAACTACTTCATGAGATCCACAAGATATGTCACTCCCACTTGAACAATTTTAGGTTGTATACAAGTGCTTGAAGTGTCTTCTTTTGTGTAAAACCTGTACAAGCCATTTGTGAACCACGAAGGCTAACCACCTCTCACACCAACTTCCAAAGTTAGTCAAATAGCCATTGTGATTGATATATGTGAAATCTTGCCAAAAAATCCAATCCAACACCTTGAAAATCACAAATTAGCAACACTATCCTGAATCAACTCCCACTCTATATATCAGCACCTATTTCCTACAAAATAGCGCCCATTTCTTGAATCAAGACCTATTTTTAGAGGCATCAAAAAATAAATATTTTGTCCTTTTAGTTGTCAAAAATCCCTTTTCCATATAACCCCTTGAGATTGCATGCTACCTTAGCCACATCCAAGTCCATTTGTCCCTCTTAGCTTGTGATCCAACTTTAATCATTAGTCATTATCCTCATCATCATGCTAGCTAGATTGTCCTTGTTAGTTCATAGGCAATCCAAGTCATCCATAGTTAACTTGTCTTAGTCCATCATTAGCCTCATAATTCATTGATTAATCATCTTCCTTAATCATGACCACCTTCCATTAATCACCATCTCTAATCCATAGTTAATCATAATCTTTGATTATCCATCCTTGATTAATCCATAGTCAAACCCATCTTCATCAATCCTTAATCAATCCAATCTTTTCCATCCATAATCATCATTCTTAGGCATAATCCATCATTGTCCTTGTAGTGTTTTATCAATCATCATCCTTAATCCATCCTTAGTCAAATCCTTGATCATCATCCATTAACATCCATAATTAATCCTCATCCTAGTTAATCCTTAATCAATACTATCATCCATAATCAACCCCAATCATCCATAATCAATCATTCTCTCAAAATCAATCAAATCCTCATCCAATCATATCCTTATTATCCAAATCCAAAATTAATCCCCATCACCAAATCAATCAAAATCATATCCAAAATCCTAAGGTTAGAATCTAGATCAACCATGTCTTTGTTTATGTTAAGCTTAAGACCTTGTCTATCTTAAGTTTAGTATAAGCTAACCATCATCACCCCTCTTGGATAAATTAGCTTGGGAGCTTAGACAACTCCTAAATTAGTGGACTTCAAGAAATCCCATCTTGCTTGGTGCATCTTATCTACCCCAAGTAAGATAATCCTATTATCTTTTTGCTTAGGCTCTTTGTCCACCCTAAGTACATAGTGGTAATCCTCGATCCTTAACCATTTTGATCTAGATTTTGAACTTAGAGTCAATCCCCATCCATCATCATTAATACCTCATCATCCAAATCCTATCCAAGTTCACCTTTTATGCCTCCCATCATGTGATCACAAACTAGGAAGAGAATGGACTCTCGTTATCAACCCCTCTCTCCTCACGACTCCACCACGAGTACCATGGAGGGATATGTCAACCAATATGAAATGGGTGAAACATCCACTCATCATCATCACACCTATTCCCCCACCTTGTGAATTTTATCGATGAAAAGGGATTACACGACAAATTTGACCAATTCATTGACAACCATAAAGATGAATTCCTTGAATGTCTCATTGAACATGCACATGCCTTCCATACTCATACAATCATGATAAACTTAAAGCCATTTTCTATGACAAACCACCATCACCCATTCAAGATCAACCATGGGGATGTGTCCCTAATCCCAACGAACCCATTTATGACAACCCATGGGCTAGCTATGCCTCCAACACCAACGCCATCCACACTCTTGATCAACACATAGGGCACAATGTTATATCACAACCAAAAGTATTGGAGCAACCTTACGGAATGCCTTCTCATATGATGCCTGATCCTAACATGCCCACCAATCAAAAAATTGGCATCTTACAAAACATGTCCAACATTCCTTGTGACCTATCCAATGCCAATCTCATTCCACAACCCCTTCCTTCTTTGAATATCCCTCAAAGGTTGATAATCACTCAAATTGTGTTACCACCCACAACACAAATGCCCATCCAAACTGCTAATCCATTCAACCAAACACAAAATCCCTTGATGAGCTATACAAAACCCACTCACACATATCAATCTTAGATGCATCAACAACCTCCCCATGGATCCTTGATGCAAAACCCATACATCGCTCAACAACAACCACCACTCCAAAACCAACAAAATGTTCCATATGGGTCCCATGTTTATACACAAACTATGGGCCCACCTCCATACATACAAAAACAACAATACATCCATCCCCAACATCAACAATCGTCATCGCAACCACCACTCCAACACACATCAAAAACACCTCTTGCTAACCCTTTCCATCAAGAATGGAAAGAGATGAAAAATGCACTCAAAAGCATCCAACTAGGGACCCAAAAGAAACATTATAAGTTCAAAGACTTATGTCCCTATCCATTTGATAGAAATATTACCATCACACCTTTTCCTCAACACTTTGAAATGCCAAAATTTGACAAGTACAAGGGAAAACGAGACCCTCGTGACCACATCAAGGAGTTCTTCATGGCATGCCAAGAAGTTGCCTATGATGATCAATTCATCCTTCGTCTTTTTCCACGAAGCTTAGGAGGACAAGCCCTCAAATGGTTTATGCACTTGCCTTATGGTTCCATCTCAACTTTCACTAATCTTTCGAAGAAATTTGTTGCCCACTTCTCATACAACATAAAGCATGAAATCACTATGGTCAACCTTTGCAACACCAAACAATGAAGTGGCAAGAGTTTCACTACTTACCTACAAAGGTGAAGAGCCCTTACTAGTAGGCTACCTTGGACAACCCCCCAACATAAACTTGTCCGTATATTCATTCAAAACATGAACCAAGAAATGGCCTTCCATTTACAAGTGAATTATGCATCTACCTTTGATGAAATCATAGAAAAGTGGGTCACTATTGAAAAGGCCCTTATTGCAAAAGGTTTGGTCAAAATCTACAACAAAAATGACAATGACAAACCTAAATTTTGGGCTAAGAACAAAAACACCATAGGAGATGCTGCTACCAATTCCAAGTATATCCAAATCGCCACTCCTAAACCAAAAGAAACAAATGCAATCCAAAATGTTTCAAACAATACATCTCGATTCCATCCACTCCTCCAAAGTGGAATCCCCCTAACAATCCAAAATGCAAGTATATTCCCTTGGGTGAGCCACTCAAGGTTGTGTTCCAAAAACTAGTCCAAGCCAACATGGTTGAGTTTCCCACAATGAAGTCATTTGATGAAAACCAACTCAAACCCATGTGGTATAAAGAAAACAAATATTGTGACTATCATCGCATAAAAGGCCATGCTAGAAGCAAATTTATGAAATTGAAAAACTATATCCAAGACCTCATCGATCACGACAATATCCAAATAGAAGGAAACAACAACACATCACCCAATGATGGCCCAAGTGTCTACCAAGATCTTCTTTGCCACCACAATAATAACCAAACCACCTCTAAACCATCATCCTCCAACACCAATCCCAACAAGCAAGCCAACAACATCACTATAACAATGTTCTACCTCCTTACGACAATGTAGTAGGTCAAATTGATTTTGATTCTACTCATGTCACCACCATCAAACTCAAAAATACCACCTACCATTACTACCCGTCATGGGCATGTAACCATAAAGGGACCATCTCCATCCTTCACCATTACCGCTTCCAAATATAACCTCCTCAACCATCTTGGAAAAACCCCCACACAAATCTCCATATTTGAACTCCTTAAGACATCCACCATCCACTATGAAATCCTTGATAAGGCTCTCCAAGAGTCCCATGTCCCCACCGACATACCTCCTGCTTAATTCCAAAACCTAGTAGCTTAATTATCCTCATCCTACCATCTCACCTTTAGCCATGCCGACATGCCACCCATCAATCCCATCCATAATAAAGCACTCCATATGCAAGTACAAATCACAACCACAAAATCAAGAGGATTATTTTGGATAATGGATCCAGTTTGAATATATGTACATTAAAATTCATTAAACTCATGGGTTATTCAGTGGCTGACCTAGAGTCTTTGGTCATCTCCATCAAGGTATACAACAACACAGAAAGAGAATCTGAAGGCACCATATGCCTCCTCATCAAGGTGGGCCTGCTCACCATGCCCACTCTATGTCATGTGATTGATTTTCATCTTTCATATAATCTCCAACCATGGTTACATGCCATGCAAGCCATTCCCTCCACCTACCATCAATGTCTTTAGTTCCTAAGCATAACGGGGTGGAAGTCACTATTCCCACCAATCAACAATCTTTTGATTATTGCAAAGCCTTAGAAGTTGTGTATTGTAGACAATTTCACTGTCCAAGCACCCATGGGGACCGTGTCAAAGACTCCTTGTCCATTCCATCCACATCATCATCTACTCCACAAGTCGCCATCAATCCATCACAAGATTCCAGCTCATCTTCCAATCCTACTGTAGATACCTAAAAATGTCTCGACCACCAAACTGACTCCCAACATCCCTAAACACATCAATCTCCCTTCTATTCAATTAATTAAATTTTTATTTAATTAATTATTCCTTCATCACCTAATTTTCTACCATTTTATCCCTAAAATTGAATTAATTTCATTAATTCAATAGTCCAAAACTTTAGCCAATTGATTTAATAAATATGCAATATTTATTATTTCAATTTCCCTCTCCTCACTAAATCCAATTAATTAGCTAAACCATGCTTAATTAATTAATTCGGCCTATTAATTAACCTATCCCTACCCTAGACAATTAAATAGCTATTATTTAATTGCCTACCCTAGCCTACTTCATCCTAGCCCTAGGGTTAATTAAATAAAACTTATATTTAATTAATCCTAAACCTCTCATTTGGGTGGTCAAACCTAGTTTAACACCCTTCCCCACATCCTCCAAATAAAAAAATTGAAATAAATCCACATAAGTCAATTTTTTATTTTAAAACATCCTACATCACAATTAATTCCCCTTACATCCCCATACCTCATTTATCTCCACTTATCCCCAAATAATTTTTTTAATTCATTTTACATTCCCCATATGAATCTTTAATTCAAAAATAATCCTTCACCCCCATGCTCATTTAATTACCCCTTTTCCCAAAATGAATAAAAGATTTACTTTTATTCATAGCCCTCCATTCCTCCAAGATCTAATCTAGGCCCTCCACATTACTTTTATCCTCCAACATTGATCTTCCAAATCAATCTCCACCATTGGATCAAAATCCCTTCCAAAAGTCTATAATAGAACCTCCTTTAACCCATTTTGGGACCCAATCTTTAAGTAATGTTACCATGTCCAAATGTCCACTTGAGCTAGAATTGTGAGTTGCATAATTAGATTAGTATTTCACATTTTATTCACTTATCTAACGAATATCATGTCTTAGGAGCTCTTGGGTGCAAGATCTCCTCTTCCTTGATGAGATTGGGTCTACATGTGAAGGTATAACTTTGTGTGTTTATGCATTTTGTTTGTATTTCCAACTTCATTATGTTTTTCTAGTCTACATTGGTACACCCGGTGGGACCCACAAGGTCCGAATCTAATCTCTTTTTGTGAGTTTTGGTGTTAGATACGTGTTTTTGTAGGTCTGACGCTATCTTACCTATGCAGTGGTGCTATCTCAGGTGTCTTTTAGTGGTATGCTCTATTTTAGCGCTATTTCGTATAGCATTGTTTCTTTCTTGAAACTCATTCATATGTTTGTTCTTTCTATGTTCTTGCTAGTTTTCCTTGTCTAGTTGCTCTCTTTTTTCACAAAGATCTTGAAGGAACAAGGGGAGGTCATGCCAAAATTTTCATAAAATATAAGCATGCAATTTTGGCTTCTATTTTGTCCTATTTTTCACTTGCCAAGACTAACAATGCTAACATGACTTCTTCTATGTGCAGCCTAACCTCCTCTTTCACTTTGAAGAACTCTGTTTGCAGGACAAACACTTTCAGGCCCGTATCAGCGCTATCAGATCCCAGATCGACGCTATTTTCATTTTTGACCAGACCGCTTGATGACTTGTGTAGTGGCACCTTCTTAGACTCACTTTAGCACTATTACCTATTTTAGCACTTTCTATATGTTGTATTAGCGCTATGTATTATTGTGACGCCTTCTTTATGATTCTGTACTGCAAACTTGTATATTGGTGCCTTCTGAGTTTGATATTAGTGCTATTAGATAAATTGGTACTATTGGTATAGGGTGTTAGGTTTTTGAATTATTTTTTGTCAGTAGTGCCATTATCTGTCCATAACGGCATGATTAGGTCTATGTTTTATTGCTATTTCTGAAACTGACTTTGTTGTCTGTGTAGGTATTGACAAGTGTTTTGCAGGTCATCCACATTATTTTGTGGACACTAACAAGTTTTTTGTAGGGTGTTGTTAGATTAGCAAACATTTCATTTAGAAATTTAACATGAACCCTTGCATGCTAGTTTACACAACTTTTTGATTTGGTGCAATAAAATTGAACAAACAAACAAACAAATCTTTGTGTGTGTGTGTGTGAAACATTTGAATTTGGTGTTCTAAAAATCACAAATTGTGTGCCAACAACTATTAAAACATTTTGATTTTGGGCTTTAAAAAGAACCACAAATTGCATCAATCAAATCATTAGATTAAAAAGAACAACAATTTGCATTCTTCACTCATATAATCAAGAAAATCAATCTAATTTGTGTGAAGTGTTTTCATGGTTTATGTTTGTAGTGTGAGAGGTGTATGCTCTTCCCTCACACCATTTGGTGACCTTGGGAATCAAAAGATTCTCACAACACTTGCATTAATCACCCCCAACTTAATCCAAAGAACTAAAATGAACCATGTTTAGTGTGATGCAAGCACAAGGAATATGTATGCTCTCCCCTCGTATCTTTATATGAACTTAGGGATCAAAAGTATTTTTGTGGTTGTATTGCTTTTGTTAATCCTTAGTGGGCCTACCACCCCACTTTGAAAGGTGGGAATGACCCAAGCGGCAACAAGCTAAAGCCAAGCTCTTTCAAGCCACTATATAAAATAAGGTGTTTGGGATGAAAGTCACAAGCAACAGGTGTTGTTGTGTTATACCGACAACCAACCTCCCCCAAAACCCTCCAAGGTGTAACCCTTGGATGTTGGGAGACTCCATAACAAAGAGTAGCACTACCACATGTATAACCACCTAAATAAAAGCACTTACTAAGAACCATTGTTTAAGTAAGCCAAAATTCTTTTATTTGTTGATGCAGAAGGGAAACCTTTGAAGTGGCCCTGATTCATGCAGTTCTTAGCCGAGGTAGCAAGGATAATCTAAAGGTTTGGTGAGGGACAAGCCTTATAATAAACCTAGATCTTGGTATGCATGAGAATTGTGTGCAATTGTAAGGAGGAGACGGTGCTACCAAGATCTTGGAGCTACCCGCTTTGAATAGGCGCAGCTAGGGGATTCAACAAATACTATCATATCTTCACCTTAGGTTGTACAAAGTGCTTATTTAATAAAATCACACATCCTTTCACAAACAAAAATCTTGGTTATTGTGTGTTCATGTACTTAATTATGTGTTAATGTGCTTAAATTACTTTCAAACAAACATCTAAGAGACAAACCAAATCAATTGATCAAATTCCAAATCAAAACAAACCCAAAATTAGTCTTTTTGAAGACCTCGACCAACACTGCCCTATATCAGCGCCATCTCTATCTGATTTTAGCACTATTTCACCTGTGGATTGGTGCTATTTTTAGATTGATGTGCCTGAGACTAAGATCCATTTAGTTGTGATCTTCACCATCTACTCTGCCATAATCCATATTTACATTCCATCATCCATACCCCATCCATTTTCTCCTCAAAAATTTTCAAAACATACCATCATTTAGGCCTTAGATAATCCACCATCATCTTTATTGGACCCTTTTCTATATCATAACCCACTCAAGTCCATATCTATCCATCCCCCTTAATATTTTTGCATATCTCCTTGGATCAAAACAAATCATTTCAAAAAATCCAAATCTAAATAAAAACACACATCAACAAATCATCAAACAAAACTTGCCATCCTTTTAAGCCAAAGCTAGATCTAGATCTCATCATTCACATCATATCTTGCTTAGAGAGTCATTAGTCTACCTTTCAAGTGAAACAATCATCCTTCTTTACGTAAGGTCATTGGTCTACCCCAAACAAAGAAAAACATCCATTTGTGCAAACACAAAATCTAGATCTTACCTAGGCTCAACTTGTTGACCATCAAAACCTTTCGAAAAACATCATCCTAATCACCCTAATCAATCAAATTCAACATCAAAACCAAAACCCCTTCCATCAAAATCATCCTTCTTTGGTCCAAATTTGTGCAAAAGTCAATATCGTCATTTCTTATCACCCTTAGGTTAACACCTTTTGGCTTATCACCCTCTCCATCTTATTACCACATCCATCTTTGGGTCCAACACAATCAATCAGATTCTCTAAGGTCTCTATCCACATCTCACTCTACTTCTAGAAATCAAATCCATACACGTGTATACCCATCACAAGATCACAACACCAAAAAAATCAAAAAATGGTAGAATCTTGGCAATATGGCGGCATAGGAATGCCTAACACCAACAACAACAACATACCCATCAATCAAACATACAACCCACCTATGTACTCTTACATCCCCCCATATAATCCAAAAAAAAATCCTTTTTATTTATTACAACAACGACCACCACCACCAACACAAAACGTCCCCACCATATCCCTATTGTGTGGTTACACAACACGCCCCATTTTGACTTGGCAAAATAGGGACCCAACTTTTTGGCTTGTTTTGTGCTTTCTGGCGGTTTGGTAAAAGTAAGTCATGTAGATCATCATGCATGGAAAGGTTGGGTAAGTCATCATCATGAGGTTAGTTTATCAAGAATCATGTTTCATCCTAGTAACCTCATATTCAGAAAGAGCATCAAATTTCATGTAGGTTTGCCTTTTGTATCACCCTGATAATCGCTAAGGTGTGAAAGTTATGAATGGTCAAAATGTGAGTCAAACATGATATTCACCAGGGGAGGATCATATTTCTTAACATTCGTCATATTTCAGAAGGTCACCCCAATCTAATTTATCACCTGACAAATCATGCAGTCCAAATGTCCGGACGTCAATTTTAGGTGATAGTGACCTTTACCTGTCAACAACCTTATGCATTTCGCGAGGATCATATTTCTCAATGTAACCCAATATTTCTTAATATCCTTTTGCCATGAAATATCCCCCTAAGCCATTATCCTGATGATGTCATTGAAGTCTCATAAACAAAGAAATAAACATGACAATGACATCATGAGACCATAGCAATACAATGGGCGAATATTTGGATGACGTCATCCCGATATTCTGAGAGAGAGGCGTATAGTTTATCTGGTCATCATCATTTTGTAACATCACCCGATATATTGAAGTATCCTCTTGACATATTAAACATGACCAAAGGGTGCGTTCATTACCTGATCTCGTCGATGATAGTTTTTCCTCACGAGGAGGAGGATCATATTGCCCTCGGGACGATATTTGCAAATATCACCCAATATCTGAATACTATCATATTTTCAAGTATATCCTGTCATATGGATATCACCCCGCTCCTATTACCACCATTAACATTTAATGCGCGGAAAGGTGGTAGATAGTTCCTACCGACCATAAAGCCCGATGAAACAACTGGTGAAATCCTATGTTTCCGTGTGAAATTTCAATGAATAAAATCTAATGTGTCAGGGTTTGCCGTAATTTTTACCCTAATTGCAAGGTTAAAAGGTAAATTTATCGCCATTTTCAAACTTACCTTGCGATAAAATCATTTTTACAGAGTACCAGCTTTCCATACCCTCATACAGGCGACACTTGTACGAACAGAGCTTACAGGCAAGAGGAAGCATGTGATTATCAGTAGAATTAAGAACACTTTCAGAAATCCACTGGTATAAAGAGATCTACATAACTAGGTAAGTAATTGAAACCCTCATCCTATTGCTTCTGCATAGTCAGGTATGGTGTTGTTGGTTTGAGGTTCTAGTTTATGCACCCCATGATAGGTTAATGCTGAATAAATATAGTAGGCATGATGATGTAAATAAAGATAAATGTTATATGCATGCATGTGAGTATCCTTTGTAAGACAAATTGTGTTAATTGCAGATATCCATGGCTGATAAAAGGTTAGCTAAGTGTGAGGCTGAGTTCAGCAAGCCCATGTTCTCATCTCCTAGAGGAATCCTGTTTAAGTATGGTGCCATAATAGATACACATCAGGGGAATACTGATTTGGAAGCCTGGTCTGCCAAGATGAACAATGAGAAGAACAGAAGCACCCTGTTGGATGCAGTGTTCATATCTGGAATGTGGAATGTGGCTGGTTTTTCATACTCCATGGAATCCCCTGAGCTGGTGATTGAGTGTGCCCAGAATTACAATCCAGAAAATAGGTAGGTGGTGAAACACAGAAGAATATATGCAGACCTGTCCATCAAGGGTCTTTCCAAGACATTTGGACTACCATTGGGTAGAAAGGCTAATAGTGTGGACCTAAAGAAGTCTGAAGTAGAGTATGAAAATAATAAGAAGCAGGCCAGGAAGAACATGTAGCAGTGGAGGGCCAAAAATAGCACATATCCTGCAACTGCCAAACTTCTTGTGCACTTGTTCAAATATGATTTTGATGACGAGTATCAGTACATGATTGCACTACTCAGCAGAGTCACAGGCCAGCCTGATGCTGGTAGTTTTAAAGATTAGATGAACAATGTAATCATGATGTGCATGTATGCAGACATTAAGCCACTATGGGGCTAGTTGATAAGTGATGCTCTACATGAGTAGCTAATGAACCTACGAGGTTCAAATTGTTCCTTTTACATGACATCATACATTGTCTACTCCTGTACTTACAAAGGCACATTTGATGCATTGATAACAGTTGGTAAGATTGGTGGAACCACCAATGATGCCCATATCTGGGATCATCATTCCTAATTGCAGAGAGCTAATTACCTCCAACACTATAAATTGGTAAATGATGCATTCTCTATGCATCTGGTAAGAACTATGGAGGAGGACATGACAAAAAGATTGAGTATGGAAGCTCAAGAGATAATTTATAGGCATGGAGCCTAGTACATTCAATTTGGCACATTTTCTTATATGAGAATTGAGGGTTTTGAAGGACATCCCCTCATGCTGCCAAGGTACCCCACTAATGTGGTAATACTAATGGAATTCATAAGGCATAGCTCCACCATGCTGAAAACATTCAAGGATGCATAAAAGCTCCCACCAATTCTGTTTCTAGTCACCATTGGCTGGTACATGTGCCCAGATTCAGAAAGCATAAAGAAGGTGATGGTTAGCTTGAATAAAATGCAGTTGTAGCCATTCCCACTAATAAGACCATATGATCCCTATGGCAGGATACAGAAAATAACAGGGAAGCCTATTCACAAGAGGCACCTAGAAGACTTCTAGGCAGATTGTGAAGATGAAGCAGAAGCCAGAAGAAGAAAATACCAAAGGTTGACATTGAGTCAAATCAAAACCTTTCACTATATCCCTATTCCTCAACAGTTGAAGAAAGATGATGGCAGGATAATGGTAGATGAATATGAAGAAAAGAAAATATATATTGACACCATATCATGCCTGACCTAACTATACAAGAAGATATATCTTTGGATCCTTTCATTGCCAGGACCTTACAACTAACCCAAGCTTGGGTTGATGAGCAAATTGAGGCATTGAAGAAGAAAGGTGTTGCAGTTATTGTGGATAACAAGAGGAAAGGATAGGATATTCCTAAAGAGGAATATGATGACTTTATAAATGAAAAAGAAAATCTAAAGGAGACAGACTGCCTCCACAACAACAACAGAGCAAAACACCCCCTAGGGGTAAGAAGATTGATAGTGAACCCAAGGGGGTGATCATTGAGAGGGCAGTGTTTATAGCTGAATAGGCAGTAGCATCAGGATAAGGATCAGGATTAGCATCACCTCAATGAACAAGTAAACAAATGTCCAAGAGAGATAAGACAGCAGAGGCAAAACTTACTGAGACACAACAAGAGGGTCAATCCTCACAAAAACCAATTGAAGAGGATATCCTTATGGAGGAAGATCTTGAAGAAGAGAAAAGCCCCACAGGTGGTGGTATCTACCCCACCTAAGAAACTAAGAACCTCCATGAGGGGTGAAATAAAGCAATCCCCTACACTATTGAAAGGGGCAGGTAGCGAAGTTGTGCATAAGGAACTTCAGCACAATGTTCCACTTCATACCATTATGAAGTTCAAAACTGAACTTGCAAAAGAGAAGATGAAAGAAACCTCCAAGGCATTTGAAGGAGGTCATGTCTCACTGGAGGAGACAATTAATTTATTCGATGATGAGGTTGTGAAAGAAGTAGCTTCACAATAGATGGAAACCCTTGCTGCAAGAACACACATGACTCCTCATAAGACTCCATCAGTTCAAACTATACTGGAGGAGATAAAGAAAGTGGAAACTAAAAAAGGAAAGAGCCCGGAGAATATAGCCCAAGAAATAGGGCTAGACACACTAATAGCATAGGTGACAAGTCCTGTAGTTGTAGATTTGACAGGTAAATAGGATACAAGTCCTAAACACCTGACAAAGGGCAACATATAGAAGAAGTGAGGATGGTAGAACCAGAGGGCTAGGTTTCAGAGATAAGCCAACAGGATGCATCAGCGAAACCTGCTATAGTAGAGGTTCAAGAAAAGAGGGCTGATGAGAAGAAGGATGTAATAGAAGATCCCGCTGATAAAGTTCAGGAAGTAAGCAGTACAGGTGCAGAACAAATAGTGGTTTCAGAACCAACACCACCACCTAAGGAGGATTCCCCAATATCCATTGCTATAAATGTGCCTCAACAAGAGGAAAAGTCAAAAGTGGACAAGGTAATAAAGGAGAAGGATCATGATCATCATGATCATCATATGGACACATCACAAGATCCTCCACCTCAGGATGATGCTCCTCTGGAGAAAGAAGTTCCTCAATAGGAGGAGGTACCACAGGATCAACGTTAAAGTGAGCATCATGAAAAAGAAATGAGGAAATCACCTTCTCCATCACATATGCTGATAGAAATAGGAGATCAAGGTGAACATCATGATGATGCTCAGAAACATGATCAGGGACCTCCATGGTTAGAAAAGGAAGTAAACACAGAGGTAGATTTTGTAATTCAAGAATTTGATGTATCTACCTTATTTTCTAAAAGTATAATAAAGCCAAAGAGGAAGGCTAGAATGACTTTGGCCATTAAAAGAGACCCAACGACTGGAAGGAGGATTGCACAAATTGCAATCCCCACTGTAGAAAAAGAAAAGGGTAAAATTACTCTGGAAGAATTCCAGATAAATACAGTTGACCTGGGGTTTGCAAATGAAGACTAGGAGGGTGAGGAAGGCAAAGACATCATTGATTCTTTGATTCAGAAAGTTAAGAAGGAAAAAGAGAAAAATAAGCAACACAAAAAGCACATTGCTTAGTTACATGCATACATAGGCAGGCTAACTAATCCTGAGGATAGTTCCACTGAACATGCAGTCCCATTGACTGCTATTTCCCAAGATGAGGTGTATAAGTTGGATCTCATGAAACATGAATCATCTATTTTGAGAGTGTGGATGTGTGCCACATTTGATACTGCAGAAGAAGCGGTGAAAGCCTCTTTGAAGAGGTGGAGTACTCTCAGTGACTCCAGAAAGAAGGTAGATAAGTTGTAGATGTAGACAGGTAAAAGATCCTTCCAATTGGAAAAGATATTAGATATCCTGGGAGAAATAAGGAGGATAAATCCTCAACTACTAATCAACCAGCAGGTGCTGAATAATAATACTGCATTATTGGTTGATATATGGTATAAAGACATTCAATTTGAATGTGATGTCCTCAAGAGATGTAACAACAAGCTAAAAGAGATCAGCATAAAACTGCATGACATGATGTCTTTTGAGGCAGAGATTTAAGAAACATTGGAAGGTAAAGTGGAAGGAAAGATAGAAAATCAAGATGAAGAGTTTGCAATCCAAGCTCTACACAATAACTTCCAATTTGTTCCAGATGATCCACTAGGCCAACTAACAGAAGAAATCATGGATAAACTGGTAAGGACCAAGATGAAAATGGAGAATTATAATGAAACGTTGCACAACAGGAAAAATAAGCTGGACATCATCAGAAACAAATACGAGGCACATAAACATGCCATCATCAAAGCAAAGACTCAGGATGGCAGAGAAATAGACAAAATCATGTAGCTGTATGAACAGGTCCGGAGCAGCATGCAGCCTCATATACGGGGCCATCATCATCAGGATGATGAAGGTTCAGGAAGTGATGCACCTAGTGAAGAAGCACATGATTCAGATAAAGTAGATGATGATGCATCATAAAGTAAATATCAGCATCTGATACTTAGTGAAAATAAGTATTCCAGATAGTTGCCAGCTGGCAACTTGTGCCATTTTGATAATGTTGACATAGTCAAAGGGAAATATTGACTGTAGATATTCATAGAGAAATCATGATCGTGGATCTTTTTGTAACAGATTCCTCACCTTATTCTATAAAAACTGCTGGAATGCCTCATTTTTAACATTCGAAACTTAATTGAAATCCGTCTGCTGAAATATTCAGGGCTCATTTCAAAGCTTTTTGTATACATTTATATCCTTGCATACTTAATGAATGAGAAGACTTGTTTTGATTACAATTCATAGTAAATCTTGAGTAATCATTGTGTGAATTCTGGATATATGTGGTGATTTGTTGCGTCCCTTGGAGTGCATGTCTACTTGCATATGTTGTTTTCATACAATTCCTTTGAAGTTAGCATCAACTGTATCTAGCTGTGGAATATCCTGGTGAACATATGGTTTGGTTTTCTTCTCTTCATGACTGTATCTAATGTACATGTGGTTTAATAGCTGAAGGTTCAACTTTAATTTGAAGCATTTCTTTCAATTTCTTTAAATTTTAGAGTGTTTTACCATCATAATTGTAAATAATTGATAATCTTAAGCAAATAATGCAAATATGTGGACATCTCATAGATAATTGAAAATATTTAGCATATTTGAAGCTAAAGCATGTATAATTGATGAATATCATGCAAATATTTGAGTATAACTGTATCATTTGATCAAACAACTATATAAAATGACCTCTCTGTGAAGAATCTTTGTAGAAATAATGTCATGATGATGAACTCAACGTAAGGCCCCAAAATGGAAATAGCAACGCACATCAACCTCTGAGTAATG
This sequence comes from Cunninghamia lanceolata, assembly GCA_027924645.1. NCBI lineage: Eukaryota > Viridiplantae > Streptophyta > Pinopsida > Cupressales > Cupressaceae > Cunninghamia > Cunninghamia lanceolata. Next base: position 8,631,339 of record BSBN01000112.1, on the reverse strand, counting down.
TCAGACGATTAAGACCTAATCACCGGAGACTTGGGATCATGAATTCTCTGAATTCATCGTATCTTTCAAGATGAATAAAGGTTAATGTGTACTTTTATTCTATGCTTGTTTATGACTAACATCATGACCAACATAAATTGGCACTAGAAGGAGGGATACTACTCGAAAGAACATATAGCTTTAGTCATCATTCATCTTATGCACGCTCTTCGCTCCTAACACAACATAAATTGGTGCTAGAAGGAGGGCCTATCTGAAAGAAGACGCTCAACATCATTATTTTTAGGTTTGATGTTACATAGAGTAAGGTAACCCTGAATGTATCTGTGAATTCCAAATATTACTTAAATATTTACTGTAGCAAGCCTGTAGATGCTTATTCTATGTAAAGATTTCTAGATCAAACGTAAATATTGCAAGCTTTACAGTAGATCATCATGAATTCACAAATATCAGCTAGTGTTGAGTAAATCTATACAAGCTTTGAAGAGTTTTGGCCTTAGAAGCTTGATATCTTGTGGTAGGAGTCATCATACCTCAAATATCACCTATATTTGCACTATCTTTGCAAATATTTAGTAAATATCCAGTCAGATCAGTCATCCAATCATAAATATCGCCTCAGCTAGTGAAATACAACCAATATTTATGATCATCTAGCTAGTTTCCCTCCAAATTTGAGAAATCCTGGCTCACAAGATAAATACCAGGTCAAGATCCACCAGACCTTTTGAAGAACTACCTGTTAGAGGCTTTAGACCTAGGACTATTGACATTCATCATACTCCTGGTTCCAGTGCATTAGGAACACCACCAAGACAACCTCCTGTGACTCCTATCGATTTCAATATACCTACAGGAACTCCTCAGGGTGTACCTTTAGTCCAACCTCAGTCAGTTATACCTCAGCCTCAACTTCCTCTGGTTGCAATGTCTTTCTTCACGGTAGAATTGCCTTTAACTTTCAATGCATATCAGGAGTTACCAAAGAATTTAGACAAACTTTGTCCAAAATATCATCCTTATCAAGATGCTGATGATCATATCAGAACTTTTAAGGAAGCTTGTTGCAGAGCCAGAATAGAACATCAAGATGTTGTATGCAGATTATTTCCTTTTTCCTTAGGGGAAGAGGCTTATAATTGGTTTATTAGTCTTGGTCAGGGTTCTGTTGGTTCATGGGCTGTCTTAGAGAAAGCTTTTACTTATAGGTTCAAAATACCAATTGATCCTTCAATGAACTATCACCTATTTGCCACTATCAAGCAGTTTGAAGGAGAACCTATTGCCAATTTCAATGCTAGGTTCCAGAAAATGTTATCCAAGTTAGTTTCTCCATATGTAGTGACAGATGCTACTACTAGGAGTATCTATTACTCAGCTCTGGATCCATTGACTTCAATGTTCATCAGAAGAACACACCCTGAAATCACTACCTTGATAGAAGCTTTTCAAGAGGCTATCAAAGTAAATCAGTAGTTAGTACCTACTCCTACTCCAAATATAGCATTTCCTACACTGCCTGGCATGTATCCAACATATCTTGCACAATGTCCTGCATCATATCCTACACAATATCCTAATGGTGCAATGATACCCCCAGCAGTCATGCCTACACCTTTGCAAGTACCTCCATTAAGTATCATGCCACCTCCTAATGGGAATGGTCAAATGTCACAATATCCTGCACAAACTCAGACACCTTAGGGTGCTGACCTGTCTAATAATAACCATGGATCCTCTTTCTTCAAGCCTCAAACTAAAAATGTGGTAGCCAAAGCTCAAGAAGAGAAGGAGGAGATCAAGGAAATCTCTGCCCAGCTAAGAAAACTGACTACAGAAGTGACTCATTTGAGAAATCAGAATTTCTACTCCCAGTCCAATCAGAACAGAAGTTATTCCAATGATAGACCAAATTATCCTGATTGAGGATACAATAATAGTAATTTCAACAATAGTGGTTGAAATAACAATAATCCCCAGAGACAGCCTAGAGTATGGAACTCTAGGCTAAATAATGGTTCATTTCCATCACCCTTAGATAATCAATCACTTGGTGAAACCAAACAGACTACTAGGGTCAATCTTGCTGAGGCAGCCCTCACCAATTGGTGTAGGATCCACAATACAAATGCCATGCAGAGCTAGATTGTCCACAATTTCAAATTGCTGCCAGCATTTTTCAAATAGAAGTGTCTAATACTGCAGAGAATCCACCTCAAGTGGAAGGTAATGAAATTGTTCCCTGTGGGTATGATTCAGCCCTAGTATTAGAAAGTTATACTGATCATCAAAATTGTTCACAAGCATGTGAAGAGTCTGCTTTAGCCTTTGAGTCAAATTATGTCTTCCCTTTTGAAGATGAGAATGAACCTTCCACTGAACATGAGGAGGTGCATGCATACCAGTAGCAATATCCTGGTAAGCATAACTATAACTTGAGGAGTAATGCCAACAGACTTACTGGTCCATTGACATCATCTCTACCTCCAAATAATTTCAACACACCTCCTGATCCCAAAGCAAGCAATAATCTGGGGTTTCCCAAGGTGAATGCACAATATCTGTCACCTCAAAATACAACATCAAAGGCTGTTAGCTTACCTCATGAGTCTGATAAACTTGTCACATAGTTGGTAGATGAAATAAAAAAAATAAAGATCAGCCTGTCTTTATCAGAGTTATTGAAAACCCCTGCAATTAAGAAGGCATCCATGAAATCACTAGATTATCTTACTCCTAAAGAGGATATTCATCCTCCAGGTCAGCCTAATAGTAAAGATCATGTTGCTAGAGATAATAATACCAAGCCTAAAGTGTCAGCTACTATCCAAGCTGCAAAAACATCACATATGACATTATATCGAGATAAGACTGAGTCACCACCTTTCCTCCTTACCGTAAGGATGTTTGGCAAGAATTTACAAAACTATCTGGTGGATTCAGGTGCCTCTACCAATGTGATGCCCTTGTCTATATGCAATGCTTTAGGACTACATCCTGCTAAATCCCTAAAGAAGGTGACATAGTTAGACAAAACAAAAGTGAGTGTGATAGGAGAACTGACTCATATACACATGCAGCCAGCATCTGATCCCAAGATCTAGTATTACATTGATATCTAGGTAGTTGACATACCTGATACATATGGGATGCTACTCAACAAAGACTGGTCAAAAACTTTGAATGGATATATGTCTACTGATTTTAGTCATATGTGGTTGCCTTGGAAGGGTATACCTAACCAGATAAGAATAGATGTTGAACCCAGGATGAAGCATATGACAACTGAATACAACAAAATGAATGAGATCATGTACATAAATGTTGAGCCTGGAGTTTATTCTATTAGGCCATAGACTGTCAGGATAGAGGAGATCTTGATATTGGATTTTCATCATGATGATGATCAACAAGAGGATATACCTTATGTAAGGCCTGATCTTAATTTTGAAAGTGAGAATGAAGGAGATTGTTTTGGAAATTTTGAAAGGCACTTATCCAAGCAGATAAAGTGATGTAAGGTACTGAATATACCTGCTAATGATATTTTGATTGATGGATGGTGTAGGTTACATAGTGAACCTCATTCAAAAAAGACTTGCGAAGCATGTAAAGACATGATGGAGTTAGAACAGACATACAATGATGCATCATCATCATCAAAAGTAATTTCATCAGATAGCGATAATGACGGTGATTCTAATTCTTGTTTGTCTTCTGCAGGAACCATAGAAAAGGTGATGAATTATGATGAAGGTCATATTCAGAAAATAGAAGAAATTCTGGTGAATGACCAGATAAATTTGAGAAGAAAGAAGAGATCACTCCAGGAAGTGATTGTTTTATGGAGTCAGATTATGAACTATCTGATGAAATTAAGAAGATGATAAGACAAAAGAAGCATCCACGAGATGCACTAACTGAAGGTTGGTGTAGGTTGCATGAGGCACCTCATTCAGAAACCACCTGCTCACTATGTTTACACATTTTAAAAAGGCATATGGTACCAGATCTGGAAGATCATCCTCTTGACGTTGGAAAGAAAAAGAGGGAATCAGTTTCAAAAAAGAAAGAAAAATTGAGGTCCAAGGATACTAAAATTCCTAAACCAAAGTGGATATCAGGTGGAGCAGCAGCTAGAGCTGCAAAGAAAAGAGAAAGTTCAGCTAAGTCTTTGACTGAAGATAAGTCCTGGATCCTAAGATTTGATGGATTCAAGTCTAAACAAGGAGCTGGAGTAGGAATTGATCTTATTGACCCATTAGGAAAATCCTACTTAGCTGCATATAGACTACAGTTCCCCTGCACTAATAATGTGATAGAGCATGAAGCTTTGATTCATGGGATGCTGTTCGCTCTCAAGAAGAAGGTAAAAATTCTGCATGTCTTTGGAGACTCAGATTTAGTTGTCAGACAGGTAAGAGGAATTTACTCTTGCAATTATAAGAGATTGTCAAATTATAGACACAGAGTGTGGGATTTGATTGAAGACTTTGATGCATTTAATATCACCCACGTTCCTAGAGAACAGATTCATAGGGCAGATGCACTTGCCTAGGCTGCCAGTACACTGGAGCCACTATCTATATCAGGTCTAAAGAGATTTTCAGTAGAACTAGTATCTATACCATCAGTACCTGATAATGTTACTAACCTCCAGGTCTTTGATGATGATCAACATATTCTTGATTTTATTTCTAACAAGGATATATTTGATGCTCAGATCATAGATGAGAATAGTATGGAGGATCAAGTTTGGTAAGAAGATGAAATATAAGAGTTGCCTAGCAACAGAATTTCCAAAGGTATGATTGAATTAGAAAGAGCCTTTGATTTAGATAATATGTTGAAACAGAAGGACCTTCCCAAAGCTGATGGAGGTTAGTATTCACAAGTGAATATTGGACAAAATGAAGATAAAAGAAATGTCCCGATAGGTAAGGTTTGCACACCAGAAGATTTAAAAGGAATAACTCAGGCCCTCAAAGATTAGATGCATGTAATTGCCTGGACATATGATGAGCTGAAGAAATATGACACATCAGTCATAACTCACACTATACCCCTCAAGCCAGATGCTAAACCTTTCAGACAGAAGCAAAGGCTAGTTAATGCATTGCTTGAACCCATAATTTTTTAAGAAGTCAAGAAGTTGTTAAATGCCAGGATAATCTTTCCTGTAAGACACTCCACTTGGGTGGCCAATCTAGTCCCAATTAGAAAGAAGAATGGAGACATTAGGCTATGTGTCAATTTCAGGAATCTGAACAGAGCATCAGAGAAGGATAATTATCCCTTACCATCATTAGATGAAGTTCTACAGATTGTAAATGGAGCTAAGATGATGTCCTTTTTGGATGGTTTCTTAGGATACAACCAAGTGATGGTTGATAGGGTTGACAGATTGAAAACTACTTTCACCACCAAGTGGGGGATATTTGCATATAGACATATGCCATTCGGACTTATAAATGTTGGAGCTACATTCCAGTGAACAATGGACATAGCCTTCAAAGGCTTAATAGGAAAGTGTATAGTCATCTACATGGATGACTTGACAGTATTCTCCAAGGAAAGGGAGAACCATGTAGCAAATCTTAGAAATGTGCTGAAGAAATGTGAAGAGTATGGAATATCCCTGAACCCCAAGAAATGCATATTCGGGGTAACAACAGGCAAATTACTAGGCCATTTGATAACTAAAAATGGGATCATCATTGATCATGCCAGAGTGGAGTCTATCATGAAAATACAACTCTCTGGAAGTAAGAAAGAACTTAAGTCTTACTTTGGTAAGATCAACTTTGTAAGAAAATTCATCACTGGTTTTACAGAGATAGTTAGACCACTAAATGCCATGCTGAAAAAAGATGCCAAGATTGAGTGGACAATAGAGGCCAAAGCTTCTTTTGAGGACATAAAGAAAGCCATATCAGATGCTCCTATCCTCATTAGTCCAGACTACACAAAGGACTTCTACATTTATTCATTTGCCTCAGAACATACCTCTATAGTAGTATTGACTCAAAGGAATGAAGAGAAAGAAGAGAAACCAATAGCTTTCATGAGCTGTCCTTTCAAGGATGCTGAATTGAGACATGTGGATGTTGAAAGACAAGCACTTGCATTAGTCAGGGTAGTAAAGAAATTTAGGCATTATATACTAAGAAACAAAGTAATTGCAGTAGTGCCTGATGCAGCAGTGAAGATGCTGCTAATGCAGAGTGAGCCTAGTGAGAAAAGAGCCAAATGGATCACTATATTACAAGAGTATGACATGGAAATTACACCAATGAAGCTGGTAAGAGGACAGGCCTTAAGCCAAATGATATCTAAAATTGATCCAAACATCACAAGTCAACAATATGTTATCAATGCAAAGGACAATAAAGAGTGGTATTCATATATCAGGCACATCCTGATTACTAGAAGATGTCCTCCAAGAATGCAAGCTTCACAGAGAAGAGCCTTGAAGATAAGGTAAAAAAAATATATGATGAAGAGAGGAATCCTGTTCAACAAGAATTATGAAGGAATATACCTGAGATGCTTAGAAAAGATAGAAGCAAATAAGGTTTTATCAGAACTACATGACAAGTTCGGAACAACACATGAATCAACCCTAGCCACAACACATGCAATCCTTAGAGCAGGATATTATTGGCCCACAATTTATAAAGATATAGTTGATCATGTTAAATATTGTCATGTATGCCAGATTGCTTCCAATAGAGAGAAATATGCTGCACAACCCTTGCAGCCAGTGATGGAAGAGCGCCCATTTGCACAATGGGGCATGGACTTCATAGAACCAATCAATCCTCCATCATCTTTAGGCCATAGGTATGTCTTAACAATTACTAACTATTGTACTAGATGGACTGAAGCTGTTAGTAGCAAGACTTGTACTGCAGATGATGTTATTAAATTTCTAGAAAGTAACATTGTTACCAGGTATGGAACTCCTTATGCTCTGGTAAGCGATAATGGTTCTGCCTTCACTTCAACCAAATTGTCAAGGTGGGCTTTTGATCATGGGATCATACTCAAGTTTTCATCCAACTATTATCCCCAGGAGAATGGATTAGCAGAATCCACCAATAAAAATTTGTTGAATATCATAAGAAAATTAATAGAGAAAAACCCTAGGGAATGGAACTCATTTCTAAAATATGCCTTATGGGTAGACAAAACTAGAATGAAAACTGCACTAGGAAATTCACCTTTCCAATTAGTATATGGGGTAGATCCTATTCTCCCTGCTAACTTGAGAATTCCTACCTTGCAGTTTGCCCAAGAGTACCTAGGCATAAACAATAGACAAGAAGTCAAGTTGCTTCAGCTGATGCACCTGGAAGAGAAAAGAAGTCAAGCAATTGACCAGTTTGCAAAACATCAGGTTGTTGTCAAATGTTGGTTTGACAAGAGAGCAAAAGTTAAAGCCTTCAGGATATCTGATTTAGTCCTGATGTGGGATAAAGCCCATGAGAGGAAAGGTGACCATAGCAAATTTGACAGATTATGGATAGGTCCCTTTCAAATTTCTGAGATATTAGGAGACAGCACTTATAGGCTTAAGAACTTGACAGGTGAGGATGTCCCATTGCCAGTCAATGGACAATTTCTCAAACATTATTTCCAAGCCTAAGTGACTTCATGACAGTCATGTGTATCATATTGTACATTTGTATAGTTCCTTGTACAGTTGTGTTTTGTTGTTTTGTTTGTTTGTCTTGTCCTGTTTTGTTTGTTGAGTTTTGTTTTGGTTAGTCAAGATGATGCACTTCATCACCACATAAAACAAACAAATTCCAATGATTCAAGTGATGAGATCAAATTTAGACATAGGTTATGATTCATTCTAAGAAGTATTCATGATCAGGTCTGTGATATCCTTTCATCAGGGTGCCTTTTCTTGATCAAAGTGAATCAATCACAATGAAACACCTAACAGCCTTAGGTTTGTTGAACACACAAGTATAGGTGTTAAGTGAAAAATCTAAAGGGACTCCCTTGCTACCAATACAATCTCCAACCTAAAGCTACAAGTGACTATACCTTGTATAAATGAGCTGACATGATGATATCAAATACAAATTTTAAAGAAAAAATTAGAAAAGAAATAAAATTAGGCCATCTAAGTAACTCTACCGAGGCTATGAACACCTGCTGGCAGTGGGGCTCTACTTAGGGTGATTGTATAGATAACCTTGCCGGGGCTATAGATGCCTGCTGGCAGCAAGGCTCTATCCAGGTCAGCTATGAGGGATGATCTCCAACTATGTAGTTTAACACTAGTTACTTATGTTTTCAACTTGCTTTCAAGATGAAGATAATTAATCATATGCACACACATGATCCTTTGTTAGCATTGTTGCCATGATGAGCTTTTATCATTTAGAAGATCATAATGCTTGTGCTTAGAAAGAATTAGAATAATATGAATGAATGTGATCACATCACTTGAATCATTGGAATTTGTTTGTTTTCTTTGGTGGCAAGTTGTTGTGTGGTTACACAACACACCCCATTTTGACTTGGCAAAATAGGGACCCAACTTTTTGGCTTGTTTTGTGCTTTCTGGCCATTTGGTAAAAGTAAGTCATGCAGATCATCATGCATGGAAAGGTTGGGTAAGTCATCATCATGAGGTTAGTTTATCAAGATTCATGTTTCATTCCAGTAACCTCATATTCAGAAAGAGCATCAAATTTCATGTAGGTTTGCCTTTTGTATCACCCTAATATTCGTTAAGGTGTGAAAGTTATGAATGGTCAAAGTGTGAGTCAAACATGATATTCACCAGGGGAGGATCATATTTCTTAACATTCATCATATTTCAGAAGGTCACCTCAATCTAATTTATCACCTGACAAATCATGTGGTCCAAATGTCCAGACGTCAATTTTAGGTGATAGTGACCTTTACCTGTCAACAGCCTTATGCATTTCGTGAGGATCATATTTCTCAATGTAACATGATATTTCTTAATACCCTCCTACCACGAAATATCCCCTTAAGCCATTATCCTGGTGATATCATTGAAGTCTAATAAACAAAGAAATAAACATGACGATGACGTCATGAGACCATAGCGATACAATGAGTGAATATTTGGATGACATCATCCCGATATTCTGAGAGAGAGGCGTATAGTTTATCTAGTCATCATCATTTTGTAACATCACCTGATATATTAAAGTATCCTCCTGATGTATTAAACATGACAAAAGGGTGCGTTCATTACCCGATCTCGTCGATGATAGTTTTTCCTCACAAGGAGGAGGATCATATTACCCTCGGGATGATATTTGTAAATATCACCCGATATTCGAATACTATCATATTTTCAAGTATATCCTGTCATATGGATATCACCCTGCTCCCATTGCCACCATTAACATTTAATGCACACAGAGGTGGTAGGTAGTTCCCGCCAACCACAAAGCGCGATGAAATAGCTGGCAAAATCCTGAGTTTCCGTGTGAAAATTCAACTAATAAAATCTAATGTGTCAGGGTTTGCCCTAATGTTTACCCTAATTGCAAGGTTAAAAGGTAAATTCATCACCATTTTCAAACTTACTTTGCGATAAAATCATTTTTACAAAGTACCCACTTTCCATACCCTCATACAGGCGACACTTGTACGAACAGAGCTTACAAGCAAGAGGAAGCACGTGATTATCAGTAGAATTAAGAACACTTTCAGAAATCCACTGGTATAAAGAGATCTGCATAACCAGCTAAGTAATTGAAACCCTCATCTTGTTGCTTCTACATAGTCAAGTATGGTGTTGTTGGTTTGAGGTTCTAGTTTATGCACACCATGATAGGTTAATGCTGAATAAATACAGTAGGCATGATGATGTAAATAGAGATAAATGTTATATGCATGCATGTGAGTATCCTTTGTAAGACAAATTGTGTTAATTGCAGATATCCATGGCTGATAAAAGGTTAGCTAAGTGTGAGGCTGAGTTCAGCAAGCCCATGTTTTCATCTTCTAGAGGAATCCTATTTAGGTATGGTGCCATAACAGGTACACATCAGGGGAATACTGATTTCAAAGCCTGGTCCGGCAAGATGAACAATGAGAAGAACAAAAGCACCCTGTTGGATGCAATGTTCATATCCAGAATGTGGAATATGGCTAGTTTTCCATACTCCATGGAGTCCCCTGAGCTGGTGATTGAGTGTGCCCAGAATTACAATCCAGAAACCAGGCAGGTGGTGAAACATGGAAGAATATATGTAGACCTATCCATCAAGGGTCTTTCTAAGACATTTGGACTGCCATTGGGCAGAAAGGTTAACAGTGTGGACCTGAAGAAGTCTGAAGTCGAGTATGAAAATAATAAGAAGTAGGCCAGGAAGAACGTGTATCAGTGGAGGGCCAAAAATAGCACATATCCTGTAGCTGCCAAACTTCCTGTGCACTTGTTTAAATATGATTTTGATGATGAGTATCAATACATGATTGCACTACTCAGCAGAGTCACAGGCTAGCCTGATGCTAGTAGTTTTAAAGATTGGATGTACGGTGTAGTCATGATGTGCATGTATGCAGACATCAAGCCACTATGGGGCCAGTTGATAAGTGATGCTCTACATGAGTAGCTAATGCACCTAGGAGGTTCAAATTGTTCCTTTTACATGACATCATACATTGTCTACTCCTGTGCTTACAAAGGCACATTTGTTGCATTGACAATAGTTGGTAAGATTGGTGGAACCACCAATGATGCCCATATCTGGGATCATCATCCCCAATTGCAGAGAGCTAATTACCTCCAAGACTATAAATTGGTAAATGATGCATTCTCTATGCATCTGGTAAGAACCATGGAGGAGGATAGGACAAAAAGATTGAGTATGGAAGCTCAAGAGATAATTTATAGGCATGGAGCCTGGTACATTCAATTTGGCACATTTTCTTATATGAGAATTGAGGGTTTTGAAGGACATCCCCTCATGCTGCCAAGGTACCCCACTGATGCGGTAATACTAATGGAATTCATAAGGCATAGCTCCACCATGCTGAAAACATTCAAGGATGCATAAAAGCTCCCACCAATTCTGTTTCCAGTCACCATTGGCTGGTACATGTGCCCAGATTCAGAAAGCATAAAGAAGGTGATGGTTAGCTTGAATAAAATGCAGTTGTAGCCATTCCCACTAATAAGACCATATGATCCCTATGGCAGGATACAGAAAATAACAGGGAAGCCTATTCACAAGAGGCACATAGAAGACTTCTGGGCAGATTGTGAAGATGAAGCAAAAGCCAGAAGAAGAAAATACCAAAGGTTGACATTGAGTCAAATCAAAACCTTTGACTTTATCCCCATTCCTCAACAGTTGAAGAAAGATGATGGCAGGATAATGGCAGATGAATATGAAGAAAAGAAAATATATAATGACACCATATCTGTGCCTGACCTAACTATACAAGAAGATATATCTTTGGATCCTTTCATTGCCACAACCTTACAACTAACCCAAGCTTGGGTTGATGAGAAAATTGAGGCATTGGAGAAGAAAGGTGTTGCAATTACTGTGGATAACAAGAGGAAAGGATAGGATATTCCTGAAGAGGAATATGATGACTTTATAAATGAAAAAAGAAAATCTAAACGAGACAGACTGCCTCTGCAACAATAATAGAGCAAAAGACCCCTAGGGGTAAGAAGATTGATAGTGAACCCAAGGGGGTGATCATTGAGAGGGCAGTGTTTATAGCTGAAGAGGCAGTAGCATCAGGAATAGGATCAGGATCAGCATCACCTCCACAGACAAGTAAACAAAAGTCCAAGAAAGATAAGACAGTAGAGGCAAAACTTACTGAGACCCAAGAAGAGGGTCAATCCTCACGAAAACCAATTGAAGAGGATATCCTTATGGAGGAAGATCCTAAAGAAGAGAAAAGCCCCATAGGTGGTGGTATCTACCCCACCTAAGAAACTAAGAACCTCCATGAGGGGTGAAATAAAGCAATCCCCTACACTATTGAAAGGGGCAGGTAGCGAAGTTGTGCATAAGGAACTTTAGCACAATGTTCCACTTCCTACCATTGTGAAGTTCAAAACTAAACTTGCAGAAGAGTAGATGAAAGAAACCTCCAAGGCATTTGAAGGAGGTCATATCTCACTGGAGGAGACGATTAATTTATCCGATGATGAGGTTGTGAAAGAAGTAGCTTCACAACAGATGGAAACCCTTGCTGCAGGAACGCACATGACTCCTCATAAGACTCCATCAGTTCAAACTATACTGGAGGAGATAAAGCAAGTGGAAACTAAAAAAGGAAAGAGCCCAGAGAATATAGCCCAAGAAATAGGGCTGGACACACTAATAGCATAGGTGACAAGTCCTGTAGTGGTAGATTTGACAGGTAAACAGGATGCAAGTCCTGAACATCTTGCAGGTACACCTAACAAAGGGCAACATAAAGAAGAAATGAGGATGGTAGAACCAGAGGGCCAGGTTTCAGAGATAAGCCAATAGGATGCATCAGCAAAACCTGCTATAGTAGAGGTTCAAGAAAAAGAGGGCTGATGAGAAGAAGGATGTAATAGAAGATCTTGCTGATAAAGTTCAAGAAGTAAGCAGTACAAATGCATAACAAATAGTGGTTTTAGAACCACCACCACCACCTAAGTAGGATTCCCCAATATCCACTGCTATAAATGTGCCTCAACAAGAGGAAAAGTCAAAAGTGGACGAGGTAATAAAGGAGAAGGATCATGATCATCATGATCATCATATGGACACATCACAAGATCCTCCACCTCAGGATGATGCTCCTCTACAGAAAGAAGTTCCTCAATAGGAGGAGGTACCATAGGATCAACCTCAAAGTGAGCATCATGAAAAAGAAATGAGGAAATCACCTTCTCCATCACATATGCTGACAGAAATAGGAGACCAAGGTGAACGTCATGATGATGCTCAGAAACATGATCAGGTACCTCCATGGTTAGAAAAGGAAGTAAACGCAGAGGTAGATTTTGTAATTCAAGAATTTGATGTATCTACCTTATTTTCTAAAAGTATAATAAAGCCAAAGAGGAAGGCTAGAATGACTTTGGCCATTAAAAGAGACCCAACAACTGGAAGGAGGACTGCACAAATTGCAATCCCCACTGTAGAAAAAGAAAAAGGTAAAATTACTCTGGAAGAATTCCAGATTAGTACAGTTGACCTGGAGTTTGCAAATGAAGACCAAGAGGGTCAGGAAGGCAAAGACATCATTGATTCTTTGATTCAGAAAGTTAAGAAGGAAAAAGAGAAAAATAAGCAACACAAAGAGCACATTGCTCAGTTGCATGCATACATAGGTAGGCTAACTAATCCTGAAGATAGTTCCACTGAACATGCAGTCCCATTGACTGCTATTTCCCAAGATGAGGTGTATAAGTTGGATCTCATGAAACATGAGTCATCCATTTTAAGAAAGTGGATGTGTGCCACATTTGATACTGCAAAAGAAGTGGTGAAAGCCTCTTTGAAGAGGTGGAGTACTCTCAGTGACTCCAGAAAGAAGGTAAACAAGTTGCAGATGTAGATAGGTAAAAGATCCAATTGGAAAAGATATTAGATATCCTAGGAGAAATAAGGAGGATAAATCCTCAACTACTAATCAACCAGCAGGTGCTAAATAATAATACTGCATTATTGGTTGATATATGGTAAAAAGACATTCAATTTGAATGTGATGTCCTCAAGAGATGTAACAATAAGCTGAGAGAGATCAACATAAAACTTCATGACATGATGTCTTTTGAGGCAGAGATTTTAGAAACATTGGAAGGTAAAGTGGAAGGGAAGATAGAAAATCAAGATGAAGAGTTTACAATCCAAGCTCTACACAATAACTTCCAATTTGTTGCAGATGATCCACTAGGCCAACTAACAGAAAAAATCATGGATAAACTGGTAAGGACCAAGATGAAAATGGAGCATTATAATGAAATGTTGCACAATAGGAAAAATAAGCTAGACAGCATCAGAAACAAATATGAGGCACATAAACATGCCATCATCAAAGCAAAGACTCAGGATGGCAGAGAAATAGACAAAATCGTATAGTTGTATGAACAGGTCTAGAGCAGCATGCAGCCTCATATATGGGGCCATCATCATTAGGATGATGAAGGTTCAGGAAGTGATACACCTGGTGAAGAAGCACATGATTTAGATAAAGTAGATGATGATGCATCATAAAGTAAATATCAGCATCTAATACTTAGTGAAAATAACTATTCCAGATAGTTGCCAGCTGACAACTTGTGCCATTTTGATAACGTTGACATAGTCAAAGGGAAATATTGACCATAGATATTCATAGAGAAATCAAGATCGTGGATCTTTTTGTAATGGATTCCTCACCTTGTTCTATAAAAGGTGCTGGAATGCCTCATTTCTAGCATTCGAAACTTAATTGAAATCTGTCTGCTGAAATATTCAGGGCTCATTTCAAAGCTTTTTGTATACATTTATATCCTTGCATACTTAATGAATAAGAAGACTTGTTTTGATTATAATTCATAGTAAATCTTGAGTAATCAGTGTGTGAATTCTAGATATATGTGGTGATTTGTTGCGTCCCTTGGAGTGCATGTCTACTTACATATGTTGTTTTCATACAATTCCTTTGAAGTTAGCATCAACTGTATCTAGTTGTGGAATATCCTGGTGAACATATGGTTTGGTTTTCTTCTCTTCATGACTATATGTGATGTACATGTGGTTCAATAGCTGAAGGTTCAACTTTAATTTGAAGCATTTCTTTCAATTTCTTTAAATTTTAGAGCGTTTTACCGTCATAATTGCAAATAACTAATAATCTTAAGCAAATAATGCAAATATGTGGGCATCTCATAGATAATTGAAAATATTTAGCATATTTAAAGCTAAAGCATGTATAATTGATGAATATCATGCAAATATTTGAGTATAATTGTATCATTTGATCAAACAACTATATAAAATGACCTCTCTATGAAGAATCTTTACAGAAATAATGTCATGATGATGAACTCAACGTAAGGCCCCAAAATGGAAACAGCAATGCACATCAACCTCTTTGTAACATCAGATGATTAAGACCTAATCACCAGAGACTTGGGATCATGAATTCTCTAAATTCATCGTATCTTTCAAGATGAATAAAGGTTAATGTGTACTTTTATTCTATACTTGTTTATGACTAACATCATGACCAACAATCCCAAGATGATCTAGATGTCTTGAGCTTTGCACAAGACGCCGATAACATGGACCTACTTGATAAAATCCTAAGGTCAAACCTGAATATATATCTCGATCATCTCCTCAAAATTGGTACTCAAATACCCCCCATCACGACATCATCACAACCATCCACCTCTAACACTATTCCTACTACATCAAACAACCAAACATCCACCTCCAACACCCAACCCATCATCTCTCAAACATCAGCACCTACCATAGCTACCACCTCCACAAGCTCTACTGCTACCACATCTACAATCCCCAGAAGTGCCACCATCCCTACCATCTCCCAACCCGTCATCACCTCCACTACCACAACTACCATAAACCCTTCCATCACACAAATCACCCTAGGCATAGAAGGGAACAACACACATGCAAGTACCTCCATGAGTGTGCCTCCACCCAATCCTTAAACCTTTGCCTACCTAAGATAGTTATTCTCACAGCCACCTTACAATACCACCAACCCCTCCAACGTCCACTCATCTAACGTCAATCCTCCCAATGTCACATATCTACAAAACCCCATCACATCATCAAATCAACACAATCCCAACCCCCAAATACCACCACATATTCTCGAACCGCTATACGCATATCAACAACATCAAGCACACATCAACCAAAACACCAACCCGCAGTACCAAAACCTCAGCCAAACAAATCTCCAACATCAAATCCTACCTCATCTCCAACATCTCACCAATCAACAAGCCTACACACCCCAGCCACCACAACCACAGGATCTCACAATCATTGTATAGTCCTTGATCTAAAAGGTAGATGACATGCAAACTAGGGGCAAGCACAAGCACTATTGCTTTGAGGATATTTGCCCCTATCCATTTGATCACACATTGTACATGCCCCCTTTCCCCAAGAACTTTGAAATACCTAAATTTGACAAATACAAGGGAAAGGGAGACCCTAGGGATCATCTTATGGAGTTCTACATTGCTTGCTTAGAAGTCTCAAATAATGATACCTATCTAATGAGACTATTTCCAAGAAGCCTCAACAGTCAAGCTGCTGAATGGTTCGCACATCTTCCACCAGGCATTAGGACTTTCCCTGAGCTTGTGGAAAAATTTGTAAACCATTTCTCCTACAACTTTGAGCATGAAAAGTCTATGACAGGCCTTTGCAACACCAAACAAAAAAGTGGAGAAGCCTTCGCTTCTTTCTTACAAAGGTGGAGAAGCTTAGCAAGCAAACTCCCATGGCCAATTCCTGGAAAACAACTTGTCACCATGTTTGTGGCCAACCTCAACTAGGAATTAGAGTTTCATTTACAAATCCTTTGTGCATCTACCTTTGAAGAGGTCATTGACAAAGGTACCACTATCGAATGGGCCCTCATTGCCAAGGGCTCCATCAAACTATATGACTACAAATCCAACAACAACAACAATAAACCCCATAACAACACCCCCAATACAAACAACAATGCTAACACGCAATCAAATGACAAGCCACGCTATTGGGGGAAGAACAAGAACAATTTGAACAACGGCGTCACAGATGTGAAAGCCATCCAACATGTACAAAATCAAACACCTGCAACCAATGTTAATAACCCAAGAGGACAAACTAAACCACACAAACCTTGAAGGCAATTTACACCCTTAGGGGAACCCATCGAGGACATCCTCGCAGATGTCTCAAGAAAGGTTTGATCACACTCCCACCTGTTAGAACCCGTCAAGAGAATGAGCTCAAAGCTACATGGTACAATGAAAATGACTATTGCAAATACCATCGCATTGCGGGTCATAAGACAACAAACTGCTTGCAACTAAAGCATTGCATCCAAGACCTTATAGATCAAAATCTAGTCAGCCTTGATCAAACTACCCAACCATCACCAAATGCTAATCTTGTAGCTTACAAGGATCCACTTCCTAACCATAATAAAGCCTCCTCATCCAATCAAGCATACAACGTCACCCCACCTCCCCCAACCTATACTCTATTGTAGGGCGGGTAGAGCCATCATCTCACCATGTTAACATAGTCACCATTCAGACACAAGCACCCGATTACAGTGTGACAACCTGTCATGGCCATGTCTCTATCCGCATAGCCCCTACCACCAAACAAACACCCGCATCCACATCAGACACCCTCCCCTCTTGCCCAAACACACGTCCTACCAATCAGTATAACCTCCTAGAGCATCTAGGAAAGACCCCTGCACAAATATCCATACTTGAGCAACTTCGCACATCCCCCCTTCACAAAGACGTCCTTGATAAAGCCCTCTTGGAAACTCAAGTTCCCGCTAACTTGAATGTGACCCAATTCCAAGCCATGGTAGGACATATCGTCGCAGCTCACCATCTCACATTCTCAGAAAAGGACCTTCCCACCTCTGAACACTTACATAACGACGCCCTACATATCGAAGTCCGTATCCACAAACACACCATTAAAAGAGTCTTAATAGATGCTGGCTCCAGCCTAAACATATACACTCTTAAACTATTAAAACACTTGGGATACTCCAATGTGGTTGTAGACACCAACGAGTGCATCACAATCAAGGCTATGATGACACCGAACGGCTATTTGAAGGCACCATCAAGCTCCCTATTCAAGTGGGATAGAAAATACTCGAAACAAAATGTCAGGTTCTTGATCTTGACCTCCCCTACAACATTCTTCTTAGCATACCATGGATTCATGCCATGCAAGCCGTCCCATCCACATTCTGTCAATGCCTCAAATTTCCTCATAATGGCACATAAGTCATTGTCTATGCCAATCCCCGCCCCTTCCAATACTATAGTTTCTTGGAAGGTCATAACCACACCTTCTACCCATATAACAAAGCTACCACTAAAGCCAATCCAACATCATCCACCTCATATATCAATCCTGCAAATATTGCCACCACTTCATCCCAAGCACTGCCACCACTCAAGGTCAAGATCAAGCTTAGTGACATGGGATGTGGGGAATACAACCTACATAGTACATTTTGTGTGGGCACATTACCCAATCCTAAAACCTTTGGCATCCCAAAGACAGAAACAGCCAATATAGTCATCATCAAGTGCAAACCATCACCCATCTTTGAAAAGAAACATCTCCTCGATTAGGATTTGCTTGAAGATATCTCATCCTAGCTATATAAGGACGAAGAGCCTGAACAAGAAACCCCCACCATCCTAACAAAAATCTATGGTAAAGGGTCTAAAATTGTCAAAAACATGGGTTATAAAGGACAAGGTAGAATCAGCCTTCATGAACAGGGGATCGTGGAACTACTGTAAGCAACAAGAAACCCCTATACTCAAGGGTTAGGGTATGGTCATAAACAATGTATCCTCACTACTGGCCAATGTATCTTAGCTGAGGTCGCTACGGTCTCCTTGGAAGTCGACAACGTCAATGAAACGGGCCTTCAAGACTCCTTTAGTGACTTTGTCAATTTCTTTGACTCATCCATTTGCACCATCTACTCAATCACCACTCTCACCTCATCATCCAATGACTTACCATTGGTTTACCCCGACCTCATTGATTGGGACCAACGGGGACCTCCTGTATTTGACATTGCACCAAATAATGAAGCCATCACTGAAATGATGGGAGTGAGAGATCACTTCCCCCTTGGAGATCACATAGCAGGATACATCATGGAACTTGATACGCATGCTTATTTTAGGGAGACAACTCTTGCTTCTAGTCATAAAAATATAATAATCAAACAAGTATCTGATGGTGAAAACCGTTCCACGGCAGTATCAGATCCCAAAAAAGTAAAAACAAAAGATGTATCTCCTAGTGAAAACCTCTACGAGGCGCTAGGAGATGAAAGCATGGCCCTTCCCAAGATAGACAAGGTTTATCCAGATAGGTCACCAGTCCTAGTAGAGCCAGCCCAAGAGATGAATCTTGGAACAAAAGAAGAACCAAAAATCACTTTCAGGGTGGAATCTCTCACCACAGTCGAGCAAAAAGATTTCTTAACATTCTTCAAACACAAAAAATGCAATTTTGTGTGGACCTATGCAGACATGCTAGGGCTTGATCCCACTTTGGTTGTTCATCATCTTGCAGTACGCCCTGATGTGAAACCAGTAAAGCAAAAACTCAGAAAAATGAATCCTCAGGTTGCTCTCCTAGTCAAGGTAGAGCTAAAGAAATTACTGGATGTTGGGTTCATTCGCCCAATTGATTATCCTGAATGGGTTTCTAACCTAGTACCAGTAGCCAAACTTGATGGCCAAATCCACTATTGCACCGACTTCAAAGATCTCAACAAGGCCTGCCCAAAGGATGACTTCCTGTTGCCTAACATTAACATGATAGTGGACCTCACGGCAGGACATGAGATGTTATCTCTCATGGATGGCTTTTCAGGGTACAACCAAATCCGGATTGTAGAAGAAGACTAGCATAAGACATCCTTTATATGTCCATGGGGAACATACTGTTGGGTGGTAATGTCGTTTGGTCTAAAGAACGCTGGAGCCACGTATCAAAGAGCCATGACTGTCATCTTCCATGACCTTTTTCACCACATTATGGAAGATTATGTGGATGACTTATTGGGAAAATTAAAGACAAGAGAGGAACATCTGAATGTATTGGAAATGATCTTCAACCGTTTGGAGCAATACATTGTCTGCCTAAATCCAAAGAAGTGTGTCTTTGGGGTCACCTCTGGAAAACTTTTGGGATACATAGTCTCCAGAAGAGGAATCGAGGTAGATCCCGCAAAGGTCAAGGCCATTATTGAAATGCCTCCTCCAACAACACTAAAATAGTTGAGAAGTCTATAAGGAAAACTCCAGTCCATTCGTCGATTCATTGCTCAACTTGCTGATAAATGCCAACCATTCCAGCATCTAGTCTAAAAAAATATAACTTTTGTCTAGAACACCCAGTGTCAAGCTACCTTTGATCAGTTGAAGGAATACCTAGCTAATCCCCCTGTTCTAACTCCACCAAGGCAAGACTAACCTCTCCTATTGTACATCTTAGCAACAGAGACAGTTGTCGGAGCCTTGTTAGCACAACACGATGAGCACAGAAAAGGAAGAGCCATCTATTACATCAGCTGCACTCTCATATCCTATGAGCTCAACTATACACAAATTGAATGAGCATGTCTATCCCTGGTCTTCACTTCACAAAAATTAAGACACTACATGCTCAATCATAAAACCAAGCTCATCGCCAAGATTGATCCATTGAAATATCTGCTAAACAGAGCTGCTCTTACTGGGAGAATGGTGAAATGGGTCATGATTCTCACTGAATTTGACATTGAATACACTAAAAGAAAAGCCATCAAAGGACAAGTTATAGCCAATCAGCTGGCTGAAGCACCAATTCCTACAGAATATCCCACACTAGTAGAGTTTCTAGATAAAGCTATCTTAACAATCACACCAGCCACAGAAACATGGAAGATGTACTTTGATGGATCATACATGCATAGGGGCTCAGGGGCAAGCATCCTATTTGTTACCCCTTAAGGTGACACAATCCCCAAGTCCTTCAAAATCACATTCCCATGTATCAACAACATGGTAGAGTACGAGGCTCTTATCACAGGCCTCCGAATGGCAATCAAATGGAAAATTGAGAAGCTGACAATATATGGAGATTCTCAACTGGTCATCCAGCAGGTAAACAATGAGTACAAGACCAAGGATGATAAACTCCTGCCTTACAAGAAGATGATCGATGAATTCAAAGACTATTTCGATGACATCCACTTTGAGCAGATCCCAAGGTTAAATAACAAAGCTGCAAATGCCATGGCTACCATTAGATCCTTGGTTGACATGAAGAAAGACGGTAAGAGGTGCAAATTCTTAATTGAAGAGCTCCCTATCCCCGCATATGATGTTCCTCAATCCAAGCTCATGTGCAAAGTCATTGATCCCCTATCCCTGTGGTATCAAGAAACCTACCTATATCTCCATGACAACATAATCCCTCCCAACCTATCCACCTCACAATGAAAATCTTTCATCTGCCGAGCTTCCCGCTTCATCCTTGTAGGAGATACCCTGTAAAAAAGGATTCTTGAGGGCACACTTTTACGATGTTTAGACTCTAGGGAAGCTGAAGTGGCCTTGCAAGAGGTGCATGCAAGTATCTGTGGGGCACATTCAAGTGGACCCACTCTTGCTAAAAATATCCTAAGGACCGGTTACTATTGGCCAACAATGGAACAAGACTCCTACCGGTTTATAAAGAAATGCCTACCATGTCAACAGCATGGCGATCTCATCCATGCACAAGCATAGGAGTTGCAACCGATCACGATGCCGTGGCCTTTCTCACAGTGGGGACTCGACCTTGTAGGGAAAATCCATCCACCATCATCCAATGGCCATAAGTTCATAATCATTGCTACCGAATACTTCACCAAGTGGGTGGAAGCAATATCACTCACCTTCACCACTAGCACCCAAATCTCCAAGTTTATCCTCCATTACATCATCTGTCACTATGGTATCCCTCATTCCATTGTCACTGACAATGGAAAGCCATTCAAGAACCAAGAAGTTTGCACCTTGTGTAAAAAATTTGACATCAAACACCACTTCTCCACCCCATATTACCCACAAGGAAATGGTCAAGTAAAGGCTTCAAATAAAACTATCCTCTACATTCTAAAGAAGATAGTCAATGAATATGGTTGTGACTGGCACCTCCAACTCAACCTTGCCTTATGGGCACATCGCACAAGCATCTGTACCCCTACAGGAGCCACTCCATTTTCCCTAGTCTTTGGATCCGAAGCCATTTTACCTATTGAGGTCAAGCTCCCATCCTTAAGAGTATCCCTACAAAACATAATCACTAATGAGGAATACCAAGTCATAAGGTTGCATCAGCTAGAACTATTGGATGAGAAATGCCTGAATGCATTGAACCACCTGCAGGCCTATCAAAATTGCCTCAGGAGAAGCTATAATAAGGAATTAGAACCCAAAAATTTGAAGTAGGTGATCTTGTCCTTATGGAAAATCAGAAGAACTTGCAAGAGCGCACTAAGAAAGGTAAGTTCGAACCCAATTGGTTAGGACCATATGTCATCACAGCTAGTTATGGATCAGGAGCCTACCAGCTTGCAACACCTGAGGGGTACCCTCTAGATGAGCCGATGAACATTCTGCATCTAAAGAAATTCTATGCATAACCCATCAAGTATCCCAATCAAAAAATTAAAAAAAAAAAGAAAAATTAAAAAACCAAAAAAAATCAAAAAATCAAGAAAAATTCCGAGTGCAATAAAAACTTCCAAATGGTGAAAATCACTTCGGTGATGCCTTGGATAAGTACCATGGTGAAAACCTATTTCAAGCACCATGTGTAGTGGCTAATTCTACCATCTAATAAGTCCTCTTCCTTCACAACACTCCATATCGCACACATCTCATGGCTTGGAATTCTGAAACATCAAGTCCTATCACCCACTCCACACTATCTCACCCAAAAGCCCAATCCATGGAATGGGGATCCTTGTAAGCTTCCATTGGTAAACATCACAAAATCAAAAATCCAAAAACATGCAAAATCAAAAATCCAAAACCATCACAAAATCAAAAAATCAAAAAACAATACAAAATCATCAAAAATACAAAAACAAATGCAGCATCACCCTCACACATCAATCTCTCCAATCTATCAATCACATCCTACCCATCCTAAACCCATCTTGAACCATTCCCACATCATCAACTCATACCAGAATTACATATTCATTTCACTCGCATCTTGAAAGTACCTTGATCTCGTGGACACAGGGTATGTAGGCAGTCTAGAATACGAAGGACGTTTCCAGTGCTTAGGTACGTAAGATGCACCCATCCAACCCGTTTGGATGATCCCCACTCACTGAGCTTACTAGACCCATTATATGATACACACGCTAAGTATGCATTCGAACCATCATACCTAATGTAAAAATCATCAATCAACATACCAATTATAATCCTACACCTGGCCAAACTGTTCTTTGGCCCATCTTCCAAAAAATTTCCAATCAAAACCAACTAATCTGCATCCTAGGATATATCTTTCCTACAATGGACAAATATCTATCATTCTATTAGCACGTCTCTTGGAAAGAGCACACAAAGGCTATTTGTATCTTTCTGGTTGGTCTTTTTGATTATTGATTTTTATCTTTTTTGTCTCACTCTCGGTCATCTCCAAAGCTACCTTGATCTCATTATATCATGGTAAGTAGAGGACAACACCTAGAGTAGACAAGGTCATTGTTTCTATATGTTGTGCTTGTGGGTTGGTTTCATTACTCCAAGGGTAGTATTCATATCTTGAAGCATGGGTCAGTTCTAGTACGATGTGCCTCATTTGTATATACAAGCATCAGATGCCTTATATGCACTATGGACACCCATCGCTATGAATCCCCTTCCTAGGGAAGGCAAGCTTATACTACCTTTGGCATGTATGAAGTCAACCTATTGTTTGCAGGTCTAGTCCATGCAATCATGGGATATACATCATCACCTAGGTTATTTCATACCTTTGTGAACTGTATCCTACATTGCTATAGTAAACTAAGAAATGCTCTTAATTAATCTTATGCAACTACTGTTACTAGCTCAAAATCACCATCTTAATCACACATTCAACCATACCATCTAGGCCTAGATTTCGTAATCACCTACCCTATCCCCCCCATCTAAATTCACCTCACTAATCCCATTCCTCCAATGTATTATCACTCAACACATCCCAAACCAAATCATATTTTCACCCCCCACCCTCAATGACGTGGTGTCTGATGACCTGACAATTCTCTCATATACCCACCCCATCCTCTAGACGCTCCCAATCCTATCCATACCCCCATCCATACACCCCTATCCTTTCCCCACCTAGCCCCCTTTCACATGGCCCCACCACTTAGGGTCAAACAAGGAACATCATGTGTACCAAGACTTAACCATCTCACCTATCACCTAGTCTGCATCTCACCTATCACCTAGTTTGCATATCACCTATCACCTAGTCTGCATCTCACCTATCACCTGGTTTGCATAATCATTTAGGTTCATTTTAATCATTTAGGTTGCATAATCATGTAGGTTCATTTTAATCATTTAGGTTGCATAATCATGTAGGTTCATTGTAATCATTTAGGTTGCATAATCATGTAGGTTTATTTTTATCCTTTAGGTTGCATAATCATGTAGGTTCATTTTTACCCTTTAAATTGCATAATCATTTAGGTTCATTTTTATCCTTTAAATGGCATAATCATTTAGGTTCATTTTTAGATTGCATATCATCTCATATAGGTTCATTTTAGAATCTAGTAATTTGAATATCATTTCGTTAGGTTCATTTTAGAATCATTTAGTTGTGCATTATACATCCTTTAACATTGTAAGTCATATCATACTCATTCAAGTTTGCCATCATAATAGGTGCATTTTAAATTAATATTATCACATTGCATTACATATATCATCTCATAAACAGTTAGTTACCATACATCATCACAATCATAATCATTTTAACCACATTTAATAACCATCTAGCTGCATATTCATAGTCCCATACATAAACATGTGTTTATTAAGATAAACATATATTTCCATCATAGTGCATTTAACATCCATAATAAGTGTTTTAATTAAGCATTTATTTCCATCATACATCCTATACCATAGATCAAACCATACATATATCAAAATAATAAAACCATCATTGCATCCATCATAGGTGCATCCATTACATAAAAAAAATGGAATAAACACAACAATCTATTACATATTAATCCATAAAGCATACTGCATCCATCCACATAGGCATCATCATAATCATCATAGAGAATCATAAACAAACACATTGACTACCAAAAAGCATCATATCATATATATATCATCAACTGCAAAAAAATGTACATCGCTCATATATACATCAAAAAATACAATGTCCTGATACAATGCCTCTAAGGGCTAACATGATAAAAACTCACATAGAGGATCCTCTATCTGATCGAGTGGGGGATCCAGACCCTGTCTATGGCTATGGTCCTACCTATGGTGGCAGCTATAGCTGTGACTGTACTTGTACCTGAGGAACCTACTGGGGCACATATGAGGGAGGAGGCATCATCTGCTGGACGCTCTAAACAAATCTAGACCTATGAGACCTAGAGGCCCCCGATCTACTGACCTGACTGTAGCTCAGGGCACGCTACACCGCTGGCACTACCGCGTAATAAAGGCCCCAATAATACTCCACCCATGCTCTAGCCTCTATCAAATCCCCCTAAACCTGAGTCAGCTACCCCTGTAACTGATATGACTATGTTTGTGCCTTGGACGGTTGTGTCTACATCAATGTCAACACTGGTGCTATACCAAAACCAGAAGTCTGCAATGCAGTCTCTACCTATTGTGCTCTCGCAAGGGCCACATCCTGCTCTCTGGTCAAAACCTCTATATCACCCTGAGCTTGGGCTAACTGTGCCTGCAACACAGGCACCTGTCCATCTGCCCCATCCAGTAATGTTAATGCCCCCTGTAACTAAACCAACTCGGCCTCCCAGCTCTCTAATGCCTCCTGCAGTCTAGCCACCTATGCTTGAAGGGTCTCCATTTCCTCCTCCTCACCTCGAGGCCACCAACGAGGTGTGAGCCTCTCAACCTTTACCTCTCCCACTATCTCTAAGGGACCTACCTCCCCTTGATGCTATTGTGCTTCCTGTGGTGGGGGTAGATCACCCCTATCCACCCTCGGTTGTCCCCCACACCGCCGAGGTCCTCTATGCTACCGCTCCACTCTAATCTACACCTGCTCAACAGGCACTTGCTGAACAGGTACCTGCTACCCCACTTGTCCATGTCCTTCTGCCACTACCGCCAGCACATCTATCGGCTGACCATCCATACCAACCACCCTCTCCTCTCCATCCCCTCCAACCTCCATGAGGTTGTCTCCAATGATCTCCTCCCGCTCCTCCAGGATGTCATCCCATCCGAATCATCTCTGTCATCATTTGAATCATCACCCCCTGAGCCTGCTGCCTCCTCTGCGGGTACTGCCTCAGCTGGATCTGTAAACTAAGTCAGCTGCCACATCTGCCACCATATGTCATATGCAGGAGTAGTGCTGACATCCCTGACAGTGCTCCTCCAATCGCAATGTACTAGTCATAGAGCTGCAAAATCATCTCGAGCAACCTGTGGCTATATGGCTACAGGTTAGAAGGGCACATCTCGAGGGGTCCAGGCAAAAATGACCATCTGCTATGGAGTATCCTGCCTCAATCCAAACTGCTACATGACCCGTGAGGGTAGATACATCTCTATGGTGTGGTCTCCTCGACCCATCAAGTAGCACTGCTAAAATGTAAAAGGCATGTGGATATCATCATCCGGCCATGGCTCCACTCCAATGTAGGGTCACCAGGTCACCCTAATAACATCATCTAACATCCGCCTCCAATAACGAACCTATCCAGTGTAAGTATACTCTGCATCTTGAGATAAAAACACAAATGCCTCAAAAGGATGGTGATAGTACCCACATGTCAACCGTGTAACTGTGATGTGCTACCAAATCCACACATGCAGTAGAGTCACCCTAGCTGACAACACTGAATCATGGAGATAAGCAACTATGTGCATCTCATGATATAGCTGCCCTAGGATCGCTGGTCCCTAGGCGTAGCCAGTCTCATCCATGACCATACCCTCGATCATCTCTCCCTAACCAATTGGGAAACCCCTACCTCATCTATCCAACATCACCACACCACTAATCAAAGCACATAGGAATAAGGCAAAGGGATCTACACCCATAGTCAGTGTCCCCTCATAGCTCATCTCTCTCCTGTCTACTGATAGAACAATATGATCCTCACCAAACACCCTGATCAGGCCCCTCTGTCCCCTCCTCATGTCGTACCTCACTCATTAGCCTTGAATAGGTAGCTTGAGGATGCGATAAACATCCTCAAGTGTGATGGTGATCTCACCAGTCGGCAACAGAAAGCTGCAGGTCTCCAAATGGTACCGCTCCATGACTGCTATCATCAGAGCTCAATGAGCTCGTAGAACTGGCATCGATGCCACTGTCAAAAGCCCCAACCTAGCTAATCGAGCCCACGTAGCATCATTGAAATGGTTGAACAGAGCCATCACGAATGGTACTTGTCGCTCTCGTGAATACACTATAAACAACGTCGTATCCTGCATCCACAACTTTCTAGTTAGATATCGACCTATATTTTTCTGAACCAACCCCTTTCTTCTAAATGTCTAAAAAGCCAGAATCATTTCGTGCCAAAATAGACAATGCTTTGCGTCATTTTCAAAATGGTGCTACTACTTCCTCTAAATAGTGCTATTACAGAAAATAGCACCACTACGCAAACCATTTTGCGCTAATCCCAAACATGGCGCTACTGTGCACTATACATAGCGCTATTTTACCAAATGGCATCACCCTGCAATTTAGCGCTAATCTAGTGAATAGTGCCAATTCCACCGAAAGCACTAATATCCTATATGGCGCTAATCCCCTATATGGTACTAAAATGAAAAATACCGCTATTACCCAAAATGGCACTATTCTAGCGCTACCCTAACACCAATTTCGTGCTAAAACGCTAAAATCCCATTCTTCTAAAAATGGTGCTACTTCAGAAGATGGTGCTAAAATACCAAGTAAATGGTGACAAACCGCCCTAATCCTACCCTGGCGAATAGTGCCAATCCAGAGGATGGCACTAATCCACCTAACTTTTGGCGCTACGCGCACTAACCCTATTTCCTGAACCCCCCAAAAGTGACATAAATGAAAAAATAAAAAAGTTAGGGTTAGACCGTACCTGAGGTCTAGCCTCTAGTGCCCGACCAAACAATCAGAACCTCTTTGAGATGTGTCAAAGTCGAGGGAACTAGGGGTTGTGCTCTGTCATCTCTCCTTTGCTCCTTCTTCTCTAAAGTCAAAGTGTGCAAATGTGGCACTCTAAGGGCTCACTTTTCCTAATATAGTGGGCCATGTCATCCTTCCACCCCCTCTTTTTCCTCTAGGGTGCAGATCTCAGCCTTTTTCCTCCATTTTTTTCCTGCCATCTTCTTTTTCCATCCCCTATCCAACTTTCACTCCCGTCACGTCCTTTCAAGAACTCACCCTGAAAATTATTTATTTTCCCGCCAACCTCTCAAGGGGGCATCCTTACCCATCTCATTCCTTCCTGACAACTGGGGCATATTTTTCTTTGACCTAACGTCACTTCCCTCCTAGGTCCTGATGCCATGTCAAAGAGGGGAAAATGTAGACACCTAAAAATGTCTCGACCACCAAACCAACTCCCGACATCCCTAAATACATCAATCTAGACCTTCTATTCAATTAATTAAATTTTTATTTAATTAATTATCCTTCATCACCCAATTTTCTACCATTTTATCTCTAAAATTGAATTAATTTTATTAATTAAATAGTCCAAAACCTTAGCCAATTGATTTAATAAATATGCAACATTTATTATTTCAATTTCCCTCTCCTCACTAAATTTAATTAATTAGCTCAACCATGATTAACTAATTAATTTAGCCTATTAATTAACCTATCCCTACCCTAGACAATTAAATAGCTAATATTTAATTGCCTACCCTAGCCTACCTCATCCTAGCCCTAGGGTTAATTAAATAAAACATATATTTAATTAATCCTAAACCTCTCATTTGGGTGGTCAAACCTAGTTTAACACCTTTCCCCACATCCTCCAAATAAAAAAAATTGAAATAAATCCACATAAGTCAATTTTTTATTTTAAAACATCCCACATCACAATTATTCCCCTTACATCCCTATACCTCATTTATCTCCACTTATCCCCAAATGAATTTTTTAATTCATTTTACATTCCCCATATGAATCTTTAATTCAAAAATAATTCTTCACCCCCATGCTCATTTAATTACCCATTTTCTGAAAATGAATAAAAGATTTACTTTTATTCATCACCCTCCATTCCTCCAAGATCTAATCTAGGCCCTCCACATCACTTTTATCCTCCACCATTAATCTTCCAAATCAATCTCCGCGATTGGATCAAAATCCCTTCCAAAAGTCTATAAATAGAACCTCCTTCAACCCATTTTGGGACCTAATCTTTAAGTAATGTTACCATGTCCAAATGTCCACTTGAGCTAGAATTGTGAGTTGCATAATTAGAGTAGCATTTCACATTTTATTCACTTATCTAGGGAATATCATGTCTTAGGAGCTCTTGGGTGCAAGCTCTCCTCTCCCTTGATGAGATTGGGTCTACATGTGAAGGTAAAGCTTTGTGTGTTTATGCATTTTGTTTGTATTTCCAACTTTAATATGTTTTCCTAATCTACACCTACGTCTCAAAAGGTCAAATCATAGACAAAGAGTGTGGTGAATATGAGCTTCACAATGCCTTCCATGTGGGATAATTACCTTTGTCTCCCTGCTCCCATGGTCATCATCTTCAAAAGAAAGAACAAGAACAGTATTGTAGAATCAGCGACAAAATCCCCTTTGTAATAGCACAGGTTTCTAGAGAAGAGGAAGCCAAAGGGACAACTTTAAGTGATTGGTTATACCATGATGAAACCACCCCAATACTTGTAAACATGGAATACTTCAAAGAAAAATATCCTATACCATTTCAAATTTGTACCAAAATGCCTTACCATGAAACATGACGTGGTGCTGATGAACAAGGTGTTACAGAACCCATCTTGCTTGACCCTACATCTCCTAAGAAATATGCTCAATACTTTGGTTTAGGATATGTCCCACCGAATATGACAATCTATGGACCCACTAAAACTTTGTTAGAGGCAATGAAATCCTCTTCTATCGTTAAGAACATTACTCTAAGAGTCATCATAGCTTCATGAGAAGATCTTGATCTTTCATGCATCTTCCACGACAACACCATCTTCATCATTGACCTCCCTCTCATTCATCTTGAACTCATTGCTTGGGATTATCAAGGACCTCCACCTCTCGACATGTTTCCAAATGATGAGGCTCTCTCTGCATTCCTAGAATTCCATAACACCTCACAGTATGACATATGCTTGGATGCTCATGCCTACTTTGGGGAAGAGGAGATCCTTAGTCTAAAAAAAAAAAATAGAAAATCATCCCTTGGTGAAAACCTCTCTGAGGCACTTTCAGACACAAAAGAGAAAAATAAAGACGTATCTCCTAGTGAAAACCTCTCTGAGGCACTAGAAGATGAGGACCTCCATCTCCCCCCCATACCATCCTATTGGCAGGAACTTTCCAACATTATGATTGAAGGCACCCAATAAATCAACCTTGGCACACAAGAATTGCCCAAGCTTACACACCTAGCAGAAATCCTTGATACCGCAGAAAAGTCCAACCTCACAATTGTGCTCCATGAAACACCCGATATGTTCACTTGGTCTTATGCCAACATGCTAAGGTTGGATCTGTCCTTGGTTGTTCACCATCTTGTGGTACATCTTGAAGCAAGACCTATTAAACAAAAACACTGCAAGATGCACCCTTAAGTCTTCTTGCTTGTCAATGAAGAACTGTAAAAACTATTAGATTTCAGTTTCATCTGCCCCATTGACTATCTGGAATAGGTTTCCAACATTGTTTTGGTTTCTAAGAAACCTAGGGGCATCGGAGTATGTAAAAAATTTCGATACCTCAATAAAGCATGTCTAAAGGATGACTTTTTGCTCCCCACCATTGACATAATTATAGATCTTATAGCATGACATGAGATACTTTACCTCATGGATGGCTTCTCTGGGTACAACCAAATCAAAAACACCCCTGAAGATGAACACAAAACCACTTTTACATGTCCTTGGGGATACATATTGCTGGCAAGTCATGCCCTTTGGTCTAAAGAATGCTAGGGCAACCTATCACGTGTAATGACTACCATCTTGCACAACATGTTACACAAAATAATGGAGGACTATTTGGATGATCTCCTAGGAAATTCTAGAACAAGAGAAGAACATCATGTGATCTTATGACATATATTTGCACATCTCAGAGAATACAAGCTTCGCCTCAATCCCAAGAAATGTGTCTTCAGTGTAACATCAAGAAAACTCTTGGGGTTCATCATTTCCCGTAGAGGCATTGAGGTGGATCCTGCTAAAGTCACTGCTATAATAGAAATACCACCTCCTAAGACACTCAAGCAACTCCATAGTCTTCAAGGCAAGCTCTAGGCTATCTATAGATTCATTGCCCAACTCACAGACAAATGTCTATTGAAATTAGGGCAAACAACTGAGAGGGGAGGAATCGTCTCAAAACTTTAACACTTGCAATGATTAATTCTTCTCTACCACTCATATATAAATTATTTTTATAACCTTGAAAGCATGAATGAATAACACATGAGAAGAAACACAAATAACATATTTGACACCAAGATTTTTAACGTGGAAACCCAGTTAAGGGAAAACCATGGTGGAGGTTAGTCCACAAAGATTAATACCCTGTTAAAAGTATTACAAATGGGGAAGGCACATGCCTTCGGGCTCTCTGCCTAGAGCTCACTATCTAAAAAAAATGATTATATGAAGATTATAGAGTGTTTTACTTGATGAATAACATCTACCAATGCAAGAATTTAGTTCTAGTTAAGTACATAATACTTATCTTAAACACTTCATCTTTGCTCTGCTATGTTTACTGTTCTGCCATGATCCAGTCATCAAATCTCTTATCCTTTGCACTCTTTTCTTGCACTTACTCCATCAACACATCACAATCACACACCAAAGCACTTGAATCCATCGGCTATATATAGATACACATTAAGAAATTCAATCAACTATAGTCAGCTTCAATAAAACTTAAAACATTTATTAAGCACTATGCTCTATCGACTGAATCTATGCACAAATATCAATGTGGACCAAAAAATTGTGTTCCTAGATCATCAGTCATGTCAACCAATATCACTAATTGCTTATCCAACAACTTTTATTCATCCAGACCAAGATCAGATACTAGGTCGACCTGTTCTTCTTCTAACTATGCAGACTAACTGGAACTCGATACTCAAATCCTTATAACTTTTGAATCCTTTATCACTAGAGGCTAAATCTCTAGATTTAGATAGTCCTGACAATCCTTATCACTCCCTCAGATCTATAGCACACTATGATGTACTACCAGAGAGATCTAGACCAAGATACTAGACCCTATCACATGCTCTATTTCTGACATCCAGACTTAGACAAATCTTCACTCTAACTTCCGATATGAACAAATCATGAAATACAGATATGTAACGTAGACTTAGTTGCCATCAATGACAACACCTATCATGCATAGCAGTGTCTCTTGCCAACAATCTCCCCCTTTGGCATTGATGGAAACACTTAGTGAAAAATGACTAAGTGTCAGAACAACTCCCCCTTTCTATGTGCACTTATGCTTTTCACTACTCTCCAATGATCCCCCTTTGTTGGTGTGATAGGTAAAAATCAAGTTAAAGAGATCAAGTATATAATTGAAAACCTAATCCCACCACCATCAAAGAATCAAATCCAAGTGAAATCAAAAGTATGTAATTCAAGAACACTATCACCTAAATTGTATGATTCCTTGTTTATGATGTGGATTGCTTCTCAACAATGAACAATTATAAAGATAAAAGCTGCCATGATGAATGTATGACAATGATAATATGCTAGATGGATGCTAAAATGCTCAATATGTGCAAGACGATAATGTAGATGCTATATGAATGCTGGATAGTATGAAATGAGAGGGTGTTTATAAAGACTTCAACTAAAATCAATCAATGGTGGAGATTTGGTGGCTATGTGAATGGCTAAGATTAAATTGATAATTATAGGTGAATGTGAAGATGACAAGTGGAAGGAAGATAAGGCTTATGTGTGTCCGTGTACGTAAAAAGTACTACATGTGAAGGATATTAAATAAAAGATGTAGTACCATTTATCTTTTTTAAATGAAAGAGGCACACATGTCGGCTCATGATGAAAGATGATAGGCAAAATTAATTACATAAATAAAATTTAATTAATTAATTGGAAAGTGGGATTATGATGGGATTTTCAATTAAATAAATAAGATTTATGTAATTAAAAATAGATAGAAAGAAGATAATTAAATAATTAAAGATTATTTAATTATAGATTAAAAATAGAAGAAATAGCTAATGAATTAATTAAATAAATATAAATTTATTTAATTAATAGAATAAATAAGTGATTAGTTAAATTGCTCAAGTGTGTTAGACAAATGCAGCTGATGGCTAATGCAATATTTTGATGCTAATGAAGAATTAGGTCAATCTTGGGTGTCTACATTTTTCCCCTCTTTGATACAATGTTCAATAGAGCGTTGTGTCAAAGAAGATACGATATTCACTTGATAAACAAAGTTATGCCCTAGTGTAACTGGTAGGTGATGCAAGTGATGCCCCCTCGAGAGGTAAGAGTAGGAAGGGCTAGGTTTACTCGTGATAAGATGAAAGGCCAGAAACAAGGTTGACAGGAAGAAAACGAGGGTTAGGAGGGATAAATGGGGATGGTTTAAAGAAAATAGGCTTTGGTATAGAAGAATTAGGATTTTAGAATTAGGGTTTGGCTCTAACACACTTTTTTTGTAGGACAAGGACAAGGGAAATGAAGAAAGTAGAAAGGATGACGAAGGAAAGATGATTGATTTTGGTTGAGGACTATATAAGATGATGATGGAATGGATAAATGATATGATATCTTTTAGAGTAATTTCTCAACAGTAAAGAAATGCAATCCTTATGTTTGATATAGCATATAGATGTTATGCATCAGGGTATAGAAGACCAAGGTGTCAAGATATCCAATGCACAACCAGCATGCTACAATCTTGTCTAAACGCATTAGGTCAAGATGTTGAACCAACATACATAAGATATGAATAGCAGCTAGTGTTTCGAGATGGACTTTGATGCTACAAGCAAAGGTTTGAGCTTATCTCCACTACACATATTGACACCTTGTTGGTTATATGTATGCAACTAGTTCTTAAGATAGAATAGTCTCAAGTACATAAGAGATTGTTTAGCTTCTTAGATGGAAGAGATATTGATATGCAAGATGCTAATCCCAACATGTACAAGATACCAATACGCATAGGAAGAGAATAAGATCATCCCACAGACATGGCATATGAAAGAAATATGAGCATGCCCCATTCCTTACTTCATCGCAACATACCAAGATATGATAGATCAAGGCAGTCTTGATTAGGCATAGAAAAGGGACAAAAGATAAATCAAAAGATAAAAAAACAAAAGATACTGTCATCACATTCTCTTGCCAAATTTAAGTGCTCTTGGATGGATTAAGCTAGTGCCTTGTTGAAGGCTAAAGATGTTGATAAAATGCTATGGCAAATGTTGGCTTAAGACATGCAGACAAATAGCTTCTAGCTTATCCCTGATTTGTTAAAGTGCTTGAGCTTTTGCTGATGCGGATAGTCTGCTTCTTGCTTGAGCTGATCAAATAGAAGAAGATAGGAGATGAAAAGAAGATGAAGATGGGGTGGATCATCTGTGCTTTCATATTGGATACTTCCTTTGTATTCTAGACTACCTACATACTCTGTATCCACAGGATCAAAGCACATTTACGATGATGATCAGACATGATGAATATGTAGTTCTATGTTTATTGATGATGGAAGTGATGAAAGATAGAAGAAAGTGAGATGAAAGATTTGAGGATGATCAGAATAAAAATGAAAGATAGATGATGAAAGGAGGGCTATTGTCTTTTCCTAAATTAGAGTTCTTCCTTCACATCTCAGAATGTCTACATACCCTGTATCCATAGGATCAAGGCTTTGAATGATAGAGCTAAGATGTAGTTCTTGTTTATTGATGTTGATGGTTGATGTAAAAAGATCAACGTTATTGCTTAGATTTTTTGAATGTTTTGATTTTGGAATGTGTTTTCTATTTTGATGGTTTCTTTTCTTTGGTTTTGATTTGAGATGCTTGTTGTTTTTTAGCTAAAATGTTATGAGCTAGAGTTGTAGATATCCACTTTCAAATAAGATTTTACCAAATACCCCCAGTGTGGGGTGAAGGTTGCTAGGAAGATGCTGCGATGGATGTGATCATGTGGATAGTATGCTAAGGTGCCAAATGATATCTTAACCCCAACAAAGTCCAAACTACAAAAGCTAGCATGGTAGAGGCAAGGATGGAAAGGCTTTTATTGTGGATGGTTAAGAGATAATGGTTTATATAGGATAGGACAGATAGTGGATTATGATATGGATTATGTGGGATAGATAATGGGTAATGAGTGTCATGGAAAGTTGTGATCAAACTAAGTGAAAGATGGAAGCTAGTCTCTACACATAGCACTTGTTTGCCAGGTTTTCAGTAGAGGATGAATTATTTATCTTGTACTATATATATATCCAAAGTGCCACAAAGTGGTTTTCACTATTGGATGGATTTTTTTTTGGGATAGCTGAGATTCATGGATAGAACTTCTTGAGATGAATGCTATTGACTAGTTCATCCAGGGGAATACCTTTAGGTGTGGAGAGAGTGTATGCACCTGATCCATAGACTACTATGATGACAAAAGGACCAAGCCAATTAGGTTCAAACTTTCACTGTTTCTCTTAATGTTGTTGATTCCTTTGATTTTCTTTAAGGACAAGGTCACCCACTTGAAATCTTCATTCTCTAATCTTCTTGTTGTAGCTATGGTGTAGGCAATTCTGATAGACTTGAATATGGTTAAGTGTTGTAAGACACCATTCATCTAATAGCTCAAGATCATGAAGTCTGGATACTCTATATTCTTCATCTGAGATAGTATGCTGTAAAGATACTTGTAGTGAGGGGATCTCAACCTCAATAGGTAAAATAGCTTCATTTCCATACACAAGAGCATAAGGTGTAGCACCAGTGGGAGTTTAGATACTTGTTCTATAAGCCCATAATGTAGGATTAAGTTGTAGGTGCCAATCACGACTAGCTTCATTAACTGTCTTTTTAAGGATTTTGATGATTGTTTTGTTAGAAGCTTTAGTTTGGCCATTACTTTGAGGATAATAAGGTGTAGAGAATCTATGTTGGATATAAAACTTGTTACAAAGATCTCTAACCTCTTGGTTCTTGAAATGATGACCATTATCAGTGACAATGGCTTGAGGAACTCCATATTGACAAATGATATAGTGTAAGATGAACTTAGATATTTGCTTGCTAGTAATGTAAGTCATTGGTATTGCTTCCACCCACTTAGTGAAGTACTCAGTGGCAGTTATGATGAATTCATGACCATTTGATAAGGTGGGATGGGTTTTACCTATGATATCAAGTCCCCACTGTGAGAAGGGCCAAGGAGTAGTAATAGGCTGAAGTTCATGTGTTGGTGCGTGTATTAAATCTCCATGTTTCTGACATTGTAGACATCTCTTTGCAAATTGATGTGCATCTTTCTCCATAGTTGGCCAATAGTATCTAGCTCATAGAAGTTACTTAACAAGAACAGGGCCAATGGAATATGATCCATGGACACCATGTATTTCATGTAGGGAAACCTTTGTTTCCTCAGGATCAAGACATCTAAGAAGGATACCATCAAGACTCTAGCAATATAGGGTGTCTCCTAAGATAGTGTAACGAGAGGCTCGATGGATGAAGGTTTTTCATTGGGTGTTAGATAGTTGGAATGGAAAGGTTTGATTGTAGAGATACTCATATATGTCCTCATACTAAGGTGAATTGGGACCAACAATCTCACATATAAGCTTAGACTATGGTACTTCAAATGCTGGAATCAGAAGCTATTCAACCAAAAACTCACACTTATGTGTATTGGATGGCATATCTAGAAGAGAGCCAATCATAGCCATGGCATCTGCTTCTTTGTTTTGTATCCTTGGAATCTATTCAAAGGTGATAGTGTCAAAGTACTTCTTGAAATCATCAACCATTATCTTGTATGGAAGGAGCTTCTCATATTTTGTTTGATACTCATCTAAGACTTGTCTGATAACTACTTGAGAATCACCAAAGACCTATAGCCATTTGATATCCTATTGTACTGCCATGTGTAATCCTGTGATTAAAGCTTCATATTCTGCTATGTTGTTAGTACATGGAAATGCAATTCTATATGACTTCGAGATACAATCTCCTTGAGGAGTAACAAATAATATCCCTGCTCCTAATCCATGTTGTGTGTAAGATCCATCAAAATATGGTTGCCACAATGTTGGTGAAGTTAGATTGAACAATTCTTCATCAAGGAACTCTAGATGTATTGGATGAATATTTGTAACAGGTGCTACAGCTAACTGATCGGCAATAACTTGTCCTTTTATGGCCTTCTGATCCACATATTGTATGTCAAATTACTTAAGATCATAACCCATTTTTCTAATCTTCCCATAAAGATTGGTTTGGAGAGAAGATATTTGAGTGGATCAACATTAGATATGAGCTTTGTTGTTTGGTTTAACATATAATGTCCTAACTTTTTGGAAATGAACACTAATGCTAAGCATGCTCTTTCCATAGGTGAATAATTGAGTTCATATCCCACAAAGGTTTGGTTGATGTAGCAAATGGCTTGTTCTTTTCCTAAATCATCATGTTGAGCTAGAAGAACACCCAATGTTGTTGTTGTTGAAGATATGTATAGCAATAGTGGTCAATCCAGTACATGAGGTACTAACACTGGAGGTGTTGCCAGATATTATTTTATTTTATCAAAGGTATGTTGACATTTTTCATCCCACTTAAAAGATTCACCCTTGCGAAGGAGGTGTTGAAAAGGATGACACTTATCTGCCAATTGTGAGATAAACCTACAAGTGGACTGTAATCTTCCCTGTAGACTATGAAGTTGTTTCAGATTTAATGGTGGAGGCATTTCCATGATAGCTTTTACTTTGTCAAGGTCCACTTCTATTCCTCATCGAGATACAATATATCCCAACAATTTTCTAGATGTTAGACCAAATACACATTTCTTTGGGTTCAGTTTGACTTGATACTTCTCTAATAATCAAAGATCTATGCTAATGCATGTAGATGCTCTTCTCTTGTCTTAGATTTTCCTAGAATATCATCAACATAATCTTCCATGATAGTGTGGAAAAGGTCATGGAAAATAACTGTCATTGCTCATTGATAAGTAGCTCCAACATTCTTGAGACTAAAAGGCATTACAACCCAATAGTATGTACCCCATAGACAAATGAATTATGTTTTATCTTGATCTTCCTCTACTATTCTGATTTGGTTATATTCTAAGAATCTGTCAATCAAGGATACCATTTCATGTCCAGCTGTGAGATCTACAATGTTATCTATGCTTGGTAGTGGAAAGTCATCTTTAGGGCATGCTTTATTGAGATCTCTAAAATCTGTGCAACAACAAACTCGTCCATCAGGTTTTGCTATAAGTACCAAATTTGAAACCTATTCTCGATAATCAATAGGCCTTATGAACTTTTCTTCTAATAGCTTCTGAATCTTTGCTTTGACCAAAAGAGATATTTGTGGATGCATTTTGCACAATTTCTGTTTGACAGGTTTTGCATTAGGAGGTACTGCTAAATGATGTACCACAAGTGATGGATCTAGACCCGACATGTCAACAT
Source organism: Cunninghamia lanceolata (assembly GCA_027924645.1). Taxonomy (NCBI): domain Eukaryota; kingdom Viridiplantae; phylum Streptophyta; class Pinopsida; order Cupressales; family Cupressaceae; genus Cunninghamia; species Cunninghamia lanceolata. Next base: position 8,592,418 of record BSBN01000112.1, on the reverse strand, counting down.
AAGTCCATGCAAAATTGATATCTCTTCTTATAAAAAATGCTATGAAATTTGTTCTTTCCTACTCTGATAGTGATGTTTCCAAATATGTGATCTTTGGATTATGCTCTATGCCCAAGTTCATGTCTTGAGATTTTTCAACTAGCACTGTTAATTTTTCATGATAATCCGTGGTGACTGGAAGATCAAATCCCCCATCCTTGGGCACCTCAGGGAGGTTTTCACCCTTGGATACGTCCTTTATTTTTACTTTCTCATGGTCAAGAGGCACCTTTTAGTTTTCACCTAGTGACCTATCTTTTTTTATTCTATTTATTTCATTTTTGTGACTGAAGGATTTGATACTTCTGCCAAAATATGTTAGTTTAGGAACATCCATCATGAAACCTGCTTTATGATCACCCAATGGAATGCCTTGTTGTAATCTCATGAATTCAGCAATAGCTTCGTCATTTTCAAATGTGTCCAATATAGGTGCCCCCTGTTGGTCCCAATTGATGAGGTCAGGATATACGAGTGAAATGGTAACAGACGAATGGTTATGGCTAGAGGAAGTGGTAGAGATCATGAAGATGGAGGTTTCTTGAAAAAGGTTATAATATGAAGGGAGGAGTCATTGATGGTATTCAAATTAGAAGTCTCTCCTACCAAGGAAGGTCTAGGTGCCATATCAAAAATGCACTTAATGTCTTTAGAATGTGGTACCTCTAGCTGAAATCCAAGGCCTTGCTTATTAAACTTCTTAGACACAACAATGGGTTCGATAGGTCCTTGTTCCTGTGATCCCAATCTGCCATGTCCTTTGTAGCCCATGTTCTTAATGATGCGAAACCCATTGTTATATCTCTCCACTTCAAGTTGGACTTGGTCATTCTCATCATAGAATATCTGAGAATTAATGTCATCAATGTCTTCATCATCTAGAAATCCACCTTTAGTAAATACTGTAGGGGGACCTTTTATAATGGCTACAGATGAAGATGCTTTGGATGGAGAAGGTTTTCCATGAGATTTGGGAGACAAGGGAAGAGTTCCCACATAACAAGATTCTTGCAATGTGTACTCACCCAGGCCATGTTCAATGTACTTGATACAAAGATTTGGAGTGGTTGTGCTAGATGATGGCTTGAGTAGGGTGGATGGATCTACATAAGATGAAGATGGATATGCTTTGGTGCTGATAGGAATGTGGTTAGGGCTTTGATATTTATCTTGAAAAGCATGACAAAACTCAAATGGATTAGGATTGGCATGGATAGTAATTTCAACACCGTTATGTGGAAATTTAAAACATTGATGGTATGTAGAAGGAACTGCTTTGAGGGTATGGATCCATGGACAGCCAAGGATGATGTTATATAGAAGCTCAATATCTGGGACTTGACAATGGGTTAGTGGTAATTGGACCAACTTGAATAGGCAAGTGAATAATCCCTTCAGTATCTCTCTCTGCATCATCATATGTTTTGATAGTAATGACCTTGGAAGTGTCAACATCTTTCTCAAAATATCTCAATTGTTTTATTAGTTTTAAAGAACATATATTAAGACCATCTCCACCATCCACTAAGATTCATTTGATATGGCATTGGTTGACAAACACTTCTATGTGGAGGGCTTCATTATGTGATGGGTTGATAGTGTTAGTTTTAGGACAGATAACTGAAAGGTGGGGTGAATCAGTTGTCTCAAAACTTTCCTTTCTTTAAACACTTAAATCCTCCTTATATTTCAACAACATAATAATAATTCAATTATGGAAGCACAATGCAATAATTCAAGAGCAGATAACAAATTAACACATTTAACACCAAGATTTTAACGTGGAAAACCCAGTTAAGGTAAAAACCACGGGGTGACTAACCCAAGATTGTATTCTTTGTTAAAAGAATATGAGGAATAAAATGACACTTGCCAATTAGGGCTCACTGCCCAAGCACATTGCTCACAAGAGGCCCACTACCTATAGGAGACACACTGTCTATAGAATAATAAATATTACATACTTGAACTGGAGATTAGCATCTTCACCATGCTTGAGTTAGTTCCATTTAATCTCAATACTTATGCCCTACCTTTCGCTCTTCTTCTCTCTACCACACACTCATCTCCACCACACCACTTTGAAATGACTTCACAACTCTTATTTATACAAGACATTGACTTTGGGATAATCATCAAAGTTGGCACATTATAGAGAAAATACACAAATACAACTTGATTTGTTACAAGAACTTCATGTGTATCACCACACTGTTGGCCACACATATTTGGGACTTTAGACTTCTTTGAGGAACATGCCATGCTTCGTAGAACATCTTCAAGATCATTCACAAGATGTGTAAAACATCTGGTCAGCCAAGGTTAGGAGGAACATCATCATTCGGAAGTAAGTCTTCAATTATGAGCTCATTCTTCAATGTAGACCACCAACACAAACTGGACACAATCTAGAGACCCCCACAAGCCTACCTAAATCACTGAGAACATCCACACCAGTTCTACTTATTGAAATCATTTGCATCTTCATCTGGAACCTCAAGAACATAGTTTATCATCACTGTCACATTAGAATAAATGCTTACAGACCTCCAAACCATGAACCAATTAAGTTGTCAATTCACACTGGCTTCCTAAACAATCCACCAAATCCACAAAACAAGATATTGTATTTATAGACCTCATCGGACCTATTTGTGTCACTCTATCACCTCTAAACATCTGCTAGAACCAATTTAACTCATATAGCCATAAATTATTCAAATATTCATGCGGACCTCTCAAATCTTGAGAGGATCATCTTTAGACACATATCTACAAACCCTTTAATACACATTCTTTGATATTCATCTATCTGGGATCTTCACTTCATGGAACTTCACTGTCTTCACTATTCTTCTCTGAGACTAATTTTCTCAATATCCTAAGCACATATCTCATCCAATCCTTGACACCAATGCAACAAGAGTATGTTGACATCAATGACAATACCGGTTAGGCCCATACTTGCAACATTCCCCCCCTTTGTCATTGATGGCAACATATGATGTGAAAAACTATTTTAACCATCAAGACAAGAACTTCTTCTCATTGACTGGCATGGCTCCCCTTAACAACAACAACCATTCACATGACTTCTCTTCCTTTACTGCTCCCCCTTTGATTAACAACCACTTTTTGTTTTTCACATGTCTTCTCTCCCCCTTTCACATCAATGGCATAGGGCACATACTTGCATCAATCTTCTGAATCATATAGACTGCTCCCCCTGAGTAGTAGCTTCCTATCATCAATCCAGACCACAAGATATGACTATGAGATCCACTGGACTGATACACATCAGTACACCTTAATACAGAACCGAAGGGTTAATAACCCCTAACTTCTCCTTGAGATACTCAAAAGAGTCCTTAGGTAGAGGTTTAGTAAAAATGTTTGCAATCTAATCCTTAGAGGGCACAAACTCTAATTTGACTTCATTCTTGTTCACTTGCTCTTTCAAAAAGTGAAACTTGATGGATATATGTTTTTTCTTTGAATGCAACACTTAATTTTTTTGATATATTTATTACACTTGAATTATCATAGAAGATTGTGATTGGTTCCTCATACTCCACTCTGATGTCTCTTAGAATTAGCTTCATCCACAATACTTGAGTGCAACTACCTGCTACTGCAATATATCTTGCTTTTGCAGTTGACAGAGATATTGCCTCTTGTTTCTTGCTCATCCAAGAAACTAGTCTTTTCCCAAGAAAGAATGCACCGCCACTGGTATTCTTCTGGTCATCCACATCTCCTGCCCAATCTGCATCTGTATATGCATGAAGAGAGAAATCATGATCTCTAGGATACCATAAACCATACTCAACTATTCCTTTTAGATATTTGAGAATCCTCTTGATTGCCATGATATGAGATTCTCCAGGATCTGCTTGGAATCTGGCAACAAGACTAACAACATTCATAATGTCAGGTCTCATTTGAGTTAGATATAGTAGTCTTCCAATCATTGACTTGTACTTTTTTTTATCAGCTTTAGGAGAGTCATCATCTTTGCTTAGTTTACATCTAGTTGCCATGGGACTGTTCATTGGTTTTGAGTCTTCCATCCCAAATTTATTCAACAATTCTTTCACATATTTGGTCTATGAAATGAAGATTCCTTTCTTTGTTTGAGTGATTTGCAGACCCAAGAAGAAATTTATTTCCCCAAATGTGGACATCTCAAATTCACTTTTCATTTGATTTGTAAAAGTTTTACACATACTATCTCTTCCTCCAAAAATGATATCATCAACAAATACTTCAACAATCAAGATATTTTCATGATCAATTTTGAAGTACAAGTTACTGTCATCAGTACCTTTGTTGAAACCAATCTTCAAAAGATGCTTATCCAGTCTTTCATACTAGGCTCTTGGGGCTTGTTTGAGTCTATATAGTGCTTTCTTCAACTTGCAAACCATATCACCATCATCAGACAATTGAAATCCATATGGTTGCTCAATGTATACTTCTTCTTCCAAGTCGCCATTCAAGAAGGCAAACTTGACATCCATCTGATATACTTTGAAATCCTTGAAGGAAGCAAAGGCAAGAAATAATCTAATTGCTTCAATTCTTGCCACCATAGCAAAAGTTTCCTCAAAATCAACTCCTACTTGAGAATAACCCTTGCAGACCAATCTGGCTTTGTTTCTGACTACTTCACCATCTTCATTTAGTTTATTTTGGAAGACCCATTTGGTTCCAATCACATTTTTGTTTCTAGGTCTGGGAACAAGATCCCAAGTGTGATTTTTCTCAATCTGCATCAACTCTTCCTTCATTACTTTAGTCTAGCTTTCATCATTGCATGCTTCATTTACTATCTTTGGTTCAATCTTTTAAATCAGATAATACTTTTCTGAGTCTTGAGCAATCTTTCTTCTTGTTTGAACCCCTTTGCTTTTATCACCTATGATCTAGTCTTCAGAATGATTCAGTCTTATATATCTAGGAGTTTTGGGAATTTATTGCACTTCTATTTCTTGGATAGGTTCATTTAAACTTATCTCTTCTTCCTATATTTCAAGATTCCCTGGATCAATCTAGATCTAAATTTTAGAGGGGGCTTGAACCAAAACATCATTCTGATCATCTTCTTCATATTCATAAAACCTTGAGGGTTTTTCAATGCATTCATCAACCTTTACATTTTTACTTTCTATAATCTTTCTTAATCTCTTGTTATAACACCAATATGCTTTGCTTTGAGTAGAATAACCCAAGAATATTCCTTCATCACTTCTAGCATCAAATTTCCCAAGGTCTTCATCTCTTTTAATGTAACATTTACTACCAAAGACTCTAAAATATTTTACAGTGGGAGTGATACCAAACCAGTGTTCATAAGGGGTCTCACTAGTATTGCTTCTGATTTGTACTTGATTAACAGTATAAACAACAGTTCTTACAACTTCTCTCTAGTAGATCTTAGGAACATTTGCTTCCATCATCATGGTTCTAGATGCTTCCTGGATGATCTGGTTCTTTCTCTCCACTACTCCATTCTGCTGTGGAGTCCTTGGATCAAATAATTGTCTTTTTATCCCATGTTTCTCACAAAATTTTATGAACTCTCTGGATGTGAATTCTCCACCTCTATCAGTCCTAAGACACTTTATGTTTAACCCTATTTCATTTTCTACCATAGCCTTGAATATTTTGAATTTCTCAAGAGCTTCAAATTTCTCTTTTAGAAAAGTCACCCACATCATCTAGGAATGATCATCAATTAGTAACATGAAATATATATCACCTTATGAACTCCTAATTCTTGTTGGTCCACATAGATCAGTATGGACTAACTCCAACAATCTGGTAGAAGATTGTTCCTTACTTTTGAATGTGACTCTGCTCAGCTTACCCAACTGACATTCTTTTCACAAACTATTAGTAGGTTTCACCGGTCTTGGAAGATCTTTTACAACTTGAGTGTTGCTTATCTTGATGATATTATCAAAATTCACATGACACATTCTCCTATGCCACAACCAACTCTGATCAATTTGAACAAATAAACAACTTTTGCAAGTACCAACCAAGTGGAAGATGTTACCTTTTGTTTGAGTACTGGATGCAATCTCTGTTACAGAACTTTCAAAGATCTTACATTTTCCATTTTTGAATTAGAGATCATAGCCTTTGTCCACCAACTACCCAACACTAAGAAGATTGTGCTTCAGACCTTCAACATACAATACATCATTCATTTTGTTCTTTCCATCAAAAGAAATAGTTCCTCTGCCTCTAATTCTGCTAGCAGAATTATCGCTAAATTTTATAACTCCTTCATATATTTCCAAATCTATGAACTTATTTTTGTCACTAGTCATATGGTGGGAGCATCCACTATTAATGACCCAATCATCCATTGTCAATGACTCAATCTTTTTTTATTCTATTTACATCACTTTTGCGACTAAAGGATTTGATACTTCCACCAAAATATGATAGTCTAGGGATATCCATCATGAAACTTGTTTTATGATCACCCAATGGAATGCCTTGTCGTAATCCCATGAATTCAGCAATAGCTTTGTCATTTTCAAATGTGTCCAATATAGGTGCCCCTATTGGTCCCAATCGATGAGGTTAAGATATATGAGTGAAAGGGTAATGGACGAATGGTTATGGCTAGAGAAAGTGGTAGAGATCATGAAGATGGAGGTATCTTGAAAAAGGTCAGTAATATGAAGGGAGGAGTCATCGATGGTATCTGAATTAGAAGTCTCTCCTACCGAGGAAGGCCCAGGTGCCATATCAAAAACACACATAATGTCTTTAGAAGGCAGTACCTTTGGATGAAAGCCAAGGCCTTGCTTATTAAACTTCTTAGACACAACAATGGGTTCGATAGGTCCTTGTTCTTGTGATCCCAATCTACCATATCCTTTGTAGCCCATGTTCTTAATGATGTGAGATGCATTGTTATATCTCTCCACTTCAAGTTGGACTTGGTCGTTCTCATCATAGAATATCCAAGAATTAATGTCATCAATGTCTTCATCATCCAAAAATCCACCTTTAATGAATCCTATAGGGGGACCTTTTATAACAGCTGTAGATGAAGATGCTTTGGATGGAGAAGGTTTGCCATGAGATTTGGGAGACAAGGGAAGAGTTCCCACACAACAAGATTCTTGCAATGTGTACTCACCTGGGTCATGTTCAGTGTACTTGATACAAAGATTTGGAGTGGTTGTGATAGATGATGGCTTGAGTAGGGCAGATGGATCTACATAAGATGAAGATGGATATGCTTTGGTGTTGATAGGAATGTAGTTAGGGCTTTGATATTTAGCTTGAAAAGCATGGAAAAACTCAAATGGATTGGGATCGGCATGGATAGTAATTTCAACACCATTATGTGGAAATTTAAGACATTGATGGTATGTAGAAGGAACTGCTTTGAGGGCATGGATCCATAGATGGCCAAGGATGATGTTATATAGAAGCTCAATATCCAGGACTTGACAATGGGTGTTAGTAGTGACCAGACCAACTTGAATAGGCAAGTGAATAATCCCTTCAGTATCTCTCTCTGCATCATCATATGCTTTGATAGTAATGACCTTGGAAGTGTCAACATCTTTCTCAAAATATCCCAATTGTTTTATTAGTTTTAAAAAACATATATTAAGACCAGCTCCACCATCCACTAAGATTCATTTGATAGGACTTTGGTTGACAAACACTTCTATGTGGAGGGCTTCATTATGTGATGGGTTGATAGTTGGTCGAAGATCTTTGTTAGAGAAAGTTAGGTGGCAAGGGGCTGCAATGCTAGCTACCATAGATTGGAATTGTGTAGTATCAATATTATTAGGCACCGAGGATTCTTGCAATACTTTCTCAAGGATAGCCTTGTGGGTGGGTGATATGCAAATCAACTCAAGGATGGAGACATGTGTAGGTGTTTTGCCAACATGTTCAAGGATATTATAGTTAGAGGATGGATGAGGAGGATTGACAGGCGCTCCTTGAATGGTAACATGACCTCTTCTAATAGTTACAATGTAATCGGGTGCTTTGCCTTGGATAGTAATGGTAGAAATGTGGGCTTGGGCAATGCAGCCAATTATGGATGACTCATAATTGTACTGAATGGCATTCCCTGCATGAGGGTTACTTGGTTTGTCATGAGATGGAAGTGGATTCTTGAAAGCATCTAAATCATAATTTGATGTCAATTGTTGTGTAGGTTGCGATGTTAGAGGTGTAATTTTAATTAAACCTTGATCGATGCAATCTTGAATGACATGCTTTAAGCACATACAATCATTTGTTTTGTGTCCCTTGACTCTATGGTAGTCGTAATAGTCATTCTCTTTGTACCAAGGAGCTTTGAAGAGAGGTTCGCCATTGGGTGGTGCATCCGGTAATATGATATCTCCCACTTGGAGAAGCTTACTAAAGACTACCTCCATAGGCTCCACTAAGGGTGTGAATTGTCATCGAGGATTTGAAGTTTGTCATTTTCAGGTATGTTGAAAAGGTTGAGTTGCTATAGATGTGGCTTGAATGTTAATAGGAGCTTTCACTGTTTGTATGTTCTTTGCATCTACAACACCGTCGTTAAGAACATTCTTATTCTTGTTCCAAAAGTGAGATTTATCATTAGAGTTTTGAGGATTGTCTTGTTATCTTTGAAAATCTTGATAGTTCCCTTAGCAATTAAAATGTGTTCAATGATGGTTCCTTTGGAAACAAGTTCATCAAAGGTGCTAGCACTTTGCAATTGTAGTTAGCAAGAAAGCTCGGGATGAAGATTTTGGACAAAAATGTCAAGCTACTATTTCTCAAGTATTTCTCATGATAGTTTGCTAGCCATATTACACCATCATTGAGTAAATGAAGAGAAAGCTTCACCATTGCATTGTTTATTGTTGACAAGGTCATTCATGTTCAATGTTAAAAGCAAAGTGTGACTGAAATTTATTTGCTAGGTCTACAAAAGACTTAATGCTTGGAGGTAAATGAGAGAACCATTCAAGATCTTGTCCCGCTAAGCTTCGAGGAAATAGTCTCAGAAGATATGTATCATCTTGAGCCACATTGAGACATGCAATAGAGAATGCTCTAAGATGGTCTTCCAGAATTCCTTTTGCTTTGTACTTGTCAAATTGTAGAATTTCAAAGTGTGGCGAAAAAGGTGTCATATGAAGCAACTTGTCAAATAAATAAGCACATATGTCTTCTAAAGAGAATGTCTTCTTTCTTTGTCCTACTACCTTGTTAATTATTTGTTGAACATCTGCTTGAGAAAGGTACTGTTGTTGAAAAGGAGGTTGTTGGTTCGGAGGTGAAGTGTAATATGATGTATATTATGGTTGTTATTGTGGGATATATGGAGCCATGACCATTTGTTGAGGTTGCATGCTCATAGTATGTGACACATATGTGTTGGAGGATTGCTGTCCTTGAGACACAAGTGGTGGTTGGGTATATTGCAATGAATTAGTGCCAAGGGTTTGCATCACATGGGAAGTAGAAGATGGATTAACGTTGGTCAATGGTTGTGAGTTCAGAGTTGGATTTGTAATATGGTAAGTGATGGAAGGATTGGTAGATGTAGAAGAAGGATGGACATTTGGGTTTGTGTTTTGGACAACATGAGGATTTGTATATGTCATATGTTGGGTGACGATGGGTAATCCTTGAGTAGTATAAGACAAATTAATGGTTTGTGAAAGATTATAAGAGGATGGTTGAAGTAATGTAAGTTGATCAACATAAGAGACCGCGACGCTAGGATTATCTTGTGAAACAATAGGCGGGTCACTCATTTCAATGAGACTAACATTGGGGTTGTATGGTGTGTTAGATGGAGCTGTAAAAATTGTGGAGACCATATTAGTAGTGACAGGAATATGGGATGTGGTTTCCACATGTGATGCAATGGAAGTAACGGGTTGCAATGGTTGCAAAACTTGGATGTTTTGTGGTGTTTGGATAGCTTGGGAAACTTGTGGAGTGTGGGATATGGGGATAGCTTGTGACGTTTGAGGAATTTGCACTTGGGCAACATGGACAACTTGTGTTACTTGAGAGCAAGATACGGTCTTGGTCGGAGAAGGCGTATATTGTGGAACATGGAAAGGTGGAATGTTGAGATTTTGTGAAAGAAAAAGAAGTACATTGGTTAGAGTTATCAAAGGTTCTAAAGTGTACTCCGAGTGTGGTGGGTTGAATGAAGTAACAATAGGCAATGAAAGATGGGTTGGAAGGCAAATTTTGTAGCATGGACATGGTATGAGATGGTGTGGCTATAGTGGATCGTCCCTTTGCAACAACAGTGGGAGTGTTTGGATTGTGTTCTCAAATAGCAGATATGTCAAAGTCTTTTGGTAATTTGGCTCCCATACGTGCTAATTGCAAGAAGTAGCGATTAGGATAAGATAAAACAAGCTTATCAAACTGATCCCATACATGTGTGTCTCTAAATTCCAATAAGTCTTCTTGGGATTGCTCTTCATAAGTCTCAAAAAATGTTTGAGGTTGCCCTTGTTGTTAGGATGACTCTCCAACAATGTATCCATTGGGCACAAACATGTGAAAAGGCATGCCGATTGTAAATTGAGTTGCATCTCTAAGGGGCATTGATCATGATTGTTGTATCTTGGCTTCCATCTTAGTTTACAATTTTGCTTCCATTTTAGCTCTATATTGGCTCCTAGTTTGAGGCATGATGGTTGATGTTGAAAGTTGGACTTTAGCTTGCAAGGATTGAGACCCAAAAGGTGATAGTTTGGTAATTGTTTGGTGTTGGTTTGCTTTGCTAGTTTGATGTTTGTTGTGTTTTTGTTGGGTTGATTGGTCGATGTTGTTGGGTTGCTTCCCTAGAGAATAGCTCACACACTCAAGGAAAAAGTTGATTCTTGATGTTATTTTCTAGTTTTGCTAGGGCTAAGTAAACCTAAAAAGTTGATGCTTAGTTGCTGGTTTTGCTAGTTGGTTGCTAGTTTGGGGTCTCAAAAGGATGAAAAACTCAAAAGTCCAAGGGTTTGATATTCTTAAGATAGGAGGCAATGCTCAAGTGACTGTAGATGCTTAGAAGATTGTCATAAGGCTGATAATAGAGCTAAAAGGGCTGAAAGTACTACTAATTGGATTGGATGGATACTGCTTACTAATATTGACCAGAAGTAGCTGATGATAGCTCAGAAGCAAATCAGATAAGGCCAAAAGCCACATACAATAGCTCAAAAGTGACCTGGTTATGTTTTAGATGACAAACTGCATGTCATCCCCACATTTCACATGTGTTCACAACACGCAAAAACACGCATGTTATGTCCACATATGACATGTAGACATGATACGAACTATCAAAAAATTTTCCTTTACTACATGAAAGCTTTCCCTCACACACATAATCGTGCTCGGCTGTGTAAGTTTTATGTTGTCTAAGTGATTGTTGCTATGGGATATACCACACCCAAGTGTATGTTGATATCGATCACTATGTTAGAGTCAGTTTCATTTTTGCTTTGTTTAGAGTTCTCTAGGTAGATAGATGGTTATCTCAATCTGTTAAACACTTCCTCGCATTCCTTGTTGATTTCTCTATCGATCTATTTAATAACATTACTTATTTCACCTATTTACGTATTTCTTAATTTGCTTTGTTTGTAATTGCATTTAAATTTTATGTTAAAACATCTCCTTGGTAACTTATTAGTAATAAGGATTTACTAATCTAAAAATAAATACAATTTTCTTATAACCGAATTTATTGTAATTTGCTAATAGGGCAATTTAAATTGGCCCATTAAAATTTGTCCAATGACATACATATGTATATGTATATATATATATACATATATATATATATATACATATATATATATATACATATATATATATATACATATACATATATATATATATAATTTCCCTTTTTAAATCTTGTTGTGGAAATTCCACTCAAATCCATATATATATATATATAAAATAACTCTTAGTGCCTGCTTATTCATTTACAAATATTATATATATAAATATACATATATATAGTTGTATATATATATATATAATTGTTTATTTGTTATGAGTAGTGGAAACTCCGCTAATATTAATACCATTATTATTTTGAAATACCAAATCATGGTATTGAGGGTTAAATAACCCTAAAAATCTTATGATGTTGTATGTGTTTTGTGATTGCAGGCAAGGCAAAGATGGGTGACGGCGCTGGTCGCAGAGGGCGGTGCTGGTAATGGTGGAGGGTTGGCGCATGGTGGGGTGGAAGCTTGCAAGCCGTGGAGGGGTAGACAGTGGAGGCAGGGTCTAAAGGCTGCGAGGCCTGCGTGGTGTATGGGTGCGGGGAGCGGCTTAAAGCCACGGTGGGGGAGGTGTGGCTTGTGCAGGCCGTGGTATACATATGGGGCGGGGGATGTGGGGAGGGGCGAAGCCCCACCCACATCCCATTACGTGGGGTGTGGGTGGGGCTCCGCCCATCCCCACACCCTCCATAAACAAGGTTTCGGTGGGGGGGTTTAATCCCCCCACCACTTCATGTGTAAACTCTGCTACGTAAGGAAAACCGTGACCTCTTCTGTCACATATGTTTTTTTTTGAAATTTTTAACTATAAATAAATAAATATATATATATATATATATTTCAGTTTCACGATTATATTCAATTTAAAACTATTTTAAAAATATATAATATATATATATATATACATTCACAAGTGTAACAAAATTTTCATTTTCACAATTTTATTTTAAATGAACTGTTAAATATATATATATATATATATATATATATATATATATATATATATATATATATATATATATATCAATTCCACAATTTCAATTAGTGATAAAAGTGTAAATACAGATATATCATATGTTCACCACTAAATTTGAAAGTAAAATGATAAATATATAAATATATATATGAATTTATATATATATATATATTTACATAATAAATTTTGAAGGTAATATTCATTTCATACTATATTCAACTTCTTAATTTCTATATAACAATTATTCATATGAAGAGAACATTAAACATTCAGAGTCTGTAATTGCCATTTGTAATCTTTCAAGTGACTTTACCATTTCTATTACATTTTAAACTCAGAAGTAAATACATGATCTATTGAATCTTTTTATTTCAAATACACACAATAGTCAAGTAAAACTTGTTTTAGATTATTTCCCCATTGTATACTTAAATTGATTTCAAATCTGATTTCAAAGACAAATTCATAGTATTCCTAAATTCTATAAAAGTAACTTTCTCACTTAAAAGATACATGAGATAAATTTTAACAACTGAATTCAAACCAACACTCAATCTTACAACTTACAAATTTGGTAACAAACACTTTCAATGGAAAGAATCCCTACAACTCACATACACTCAAAAGAGAGGCATTCACTTTCTCCTCCCAGCTCACACAATAGAGATAATGTAATAACCAAATTAAAGTCACAACTGATAACATAGTAAGGGAGGATTATGTCTCCACTCCCAAGGTAACACTTTTACAACAAATTCAAGAGAGAAGATCTCTCCTCTAAAACTCTTACATAATGAAACTAAGAAGACCAAGCTCTCATTGCAAATAGGAAGATAGAACGTTTTCTTTAACAAGGTAAAACTTCTTCAATCCCTTTTACATGCTCCAATAGTAACCTGCAAGACAACCAAGGAGACAACAACAACCATCTAGCTCTCCTCCCTACCTTTGACCCACAAGAGGGTCACCCCCGAGCTAGGGAGACCATCCTCATACCCAGGGTAGAATAGACCAAACACATCACATCAATTGGACAACAACAATCAAGCAATTACACACACACACATCCATGGTTGACTCACAATACAAAGACTCAGCTTAGGTGAGTTCAGGGAGGGTAGGGAAGTAGACATCTCTACCTCCAGGTGTCATCCTTTCCCATTTTATCACATTGTATCAAAAAGCCTCAAGCCAACAATTTATTCTTCCTCCACAAGGCCTCAAGCCAACAATTTACTCTTCTTCCACAAGGCCTCAAGCCTTCCAATAAATCAAATCACTAGGGATATCCCAATAGGATCTCAAAGCCATAAGCCCTCTAGGCTAAATAAGTACCAACATGCCCTCAAGGCATTACATATAGCAAGAAACAAGATGACACCCGAGGAGGGTCACACCTCCCCTTCCCTATACAAGATGAGCATTTCCTTCCAACTGGAAGGAGCTCTTTCAACACCCAAAAATAAACCCCAAACAAAATAATAGAAAACTCATAGAAGACATTTGCAAACTCACTCATCAAGCAAGAATCAAACAAATAAATCAAGCATCAGATCACACAAGAGAGTAGTCTTGTTCACCAACCTTTCAAAGCCCAATTATGGAATCAAATTTGATGAAGAGCTCCACTCTAGCCTCCTTCCCCAGAGTCTCCTTCCTTCCACAATAATCCAACCCCCTTACTCTCCTCCTCCTCTCTCTTTTAAAACTAATTCCTTCCCTTTTCCTAATTTCCCAAGTGGCATTAAACAACTAATCCACAACTCATCCATTATCCTAGTGGTCATAAAACAATTAACCCCCACTCAATAGGTTCCCCACTATAGTCCTTTCTACAACAAATGGTGAATTTAAAATACATTAAGTAAAATAAAAATACAAAGGGAGTGGATGACACACTACCCTAAATAAGGGGAACCCCACCAAAAGAGAGGCACATGGAGACAAACACTCCATTATTAGGGAATCATGGAGTTGTTCCATGACTTGGAAGTGGGCCTATGTGTGGATTCTACTCATTCCATTGTCCCCATGCTTCCAATTTCGTCACTTTACTTCACTGTGAGGTTTAAGTGACCATATGGTGGTTAACCCAAGGTTATCCTAGTCAAAAAGGTCCCTAGACCCATGAGGTATAACCCAGGGTTGATTTTTGCCTAGTTAGAACTCCCAGAGTCAAATAAAACACAAAAAAAAGGGTCTAAAAGAAATAAAATTTAAACAAGATTAAAAACACATTTCTTACAACACTTATCATAATAAAAGTAAATTATAAGATAACCCTTATTCCCTTGACCTCATGCAACATTAACACATTACAACATTACAACATTTTCCCAAACACAAGGTTGATCTTAGTTCCTCATTGAACTAGATCGGCTCACAAGGGATACAACATAGGTATGAGATGGTCTCCTGTATTTGTAGTTTCGTTAGTAATACCTACACACTCAAACTCGAAGTCAATACCACATAGAGATATCATAGCCGAAGAAAAACTAAATACATGCATCTTAAACATTCTACCACATGATCACATTGAAGTTCCATATCCATTCATCATTTTCTTAGAAACAACATCTAATTATCATTACACAATTATTTCCTTAAAAATCAATTAGGTTTAATAAGCAAGATTCCAGAACAAAAGTCTCTCAACATATAAATAATAATAAAAATCACTACAAATAGTCTCATGAACAGTAGTGTAAAAAGTAGGCCTCACACTGCAATGTTGACTAGAGGCGAGTAGGTTTGCTAGAGGTGATCAGTTACATGTCAAAAGTGATTTACTGTAGTTTAAAAGTGACCAGGTTTTGCCAGAAGTGATTAGTTGTGGGTTAAAAGCGATCTAGATTTTTCAAGAAGAGAATAACTACTATTTAAAAGTGATTCAGGTTTCTGTAGGTGAGTAGTTAAGGTTCAAATGTGATCTATGTCTGTTAGGAAATATGTTTGAATTTTATTTTTGACAAGAAAATAATGATTTCAGTCACTCACACTGACGACAATCAGAAACTTGTACAACCTAGGCTAGGAAAGGACTATATTTGTTGAATCCCATGGTCATACCTATTCAAAGTGGATAGCTTCAGGATCTTGGTAGCACTGGCTCCTTTCCATGACACTCACTTCTCACGCATACCAAGATCTAGGTTTCCTAAGGCTTGTCCCCCCACCAAACCTTAGGATTGTCCCTGCTATCTCTACTAAGAACCACATGAATCAAGGTGGCTTCAAAGGTCCCACCTTTTGTGTCAACAAATAGAAGGTTTTTGGCTACTACACAAGGTTGCTAGTAAGGGCATTGTTCAGGTGGCTATATGTGTGATAGTGTGACTCTTCATTCTGGAGTCTCCTAGCCTTCAAGGGTTATGCCTTGGAGGGTTTTGGGGGAGGTTGGTTGTTGGTATAACACAACACCTATTGTTTGTATCTTTCAACACAAACACTTTTCTTAAATAGTAGTTCGGAAGGACTTGGCTTTAGCTTGTTACCGCTTGGGTCATACCCCTTCTCACACTGAGAAGGCAGGCCCTCTAAAGATAACAAGTTCTCATACACCTAAGATCCATTTGATAGGCAACGGGAGAGGATACTTTTGCTATTAAATTTGGTGTTACAATCATGCACAACAAGTAATCCAAAAAAAAGATAAATCAAACACGGAGAAAACAATAATTCTTTTTAAGCACCAAGCCCAAATATTCCTAAATTAGTGACAAATCAAAATTCTTGGACCGATCGGAGCTGCAACAGCTATGTTAGTATTTTCACAACATCCTTTTCTTGGATAATCAATAAGATACTGCACAAATATCTAATTAGTAGCCAAGAAAACCAAACTGTAAATGATAAAAATTGAAAGCAACATAGTTACTAGAGGTGATCAACTATTGATTAGAAGCAATCTATATTCTATCACAAGTGAAATGTTACTAATCAGAAGTGATGTGAAAAGACCTATATGCAAAATGATATAGCTCACGAGTGACATAGAAAATCAACAGGTGACTGATTATGGCTCAAAAGTGACTCAGATCTACAAAAAACAAGATGTAAATAGAAAACCCTAATTTGCAGAAGGCGATCAAGATAGCTAAAAGTGATCACTATTAGATTAAAAGCGATGCAAATCATGACAGAGGCGACCACTATTAGCTCAAAAGTTATGCAAAAAAGACTGTAAGTGACTACTGTTCACTCAGAAGCGATCCTAAAAATGCTAAAAGCAATAGGTTTTGGCTAAAAAGTGATGTGTATAATCAAGCAACGAATGGTTTTCACTTAGAAGTGACTAAAACTTGCCATAAGTGCTCAAAAAATCTGATCTTCACAAAAACAACTTCAAATGGCAAAGTTAATCAAGGACGTGAGTCCCACTGGGCGTGCCAAAATGTGATAGGTAAAAATCAAGTTAAAGAGATCAAGTATATAATTGAAAACCTAATCCTACCACCATCAAAGCATCGAATCCAAGTGAAATCAAAAGCATGCAATTCAAGAACACTATCACCTAAATTGTATGATTCCTTGTTTATGATGTGGATTGTTTCTCAACAATGAACAATTATGAGATAACAACTACCATAATGAATGTATAATAATGATAATATGCTAGATGGATGCTAAAATGTTTAATATGCTCAAGATGATAATGTAGACGCTATATGAATGCTGGATAGATGTAGTATGAAATGAGAGGGTGTTATATAGACTTCAACCAAAATCAATCAATTGTGGAGATTTGGTGGCTATGTGAATGGCTAAGATTAAATTGATAATCATAGGTGAATGTGAAGATGACAAGTGGAAGGAAGATAAGGCTTATGTGTGACCGTGTACTTAAAAAGTACATGTGAAAGATATTAAATAAAAGATGTAGTACCACTTACCTGTTTTAAATTAAATAGGCACACATGTTGGCTCATGATGAAAGATGATAAGAGAAATTAATTAAATAAATAAAATTTATTTAATTAATTGGAAAGTGGGATTATGATGGGATTTTCAGTTAAATAAATAAGATTTATTTAATTAAAAAAAGATAGATAGAATATAATTAATTAATTATAGATTATTTAATTATAGATTAAAAAATAAAAGAAATAGCTAATGAATTAATTAAATAAATATAAATTTATTTAATTAATAGAAGAAATAAGTGATTAGGAAAATTGCTCAAGTGTGTTAGACAAATGCAGATGATAGCTAATGCAATATTTTGATGCTAATGAAGAATTAGATCAATTTTGGGTGTCTATAGCTAGATTCCTTATTTTTCACTACTCTTCACTCCCCCTTTGACATCAATGGCAAAGGGTGGGGTCCGCAACCAAAATTTTCACCAAAATTCTACATACCAAGATGCATATGTACAAATAGTCTTTTATGTCTTATTTACATAAACTTAAGTACATCACCAAAAATATTCTTCAAATCTGTCAGCTCACTATCCCAACTCTTCTTCATAGTATTCAAAATTGATATGTGGCCACTGAATAGAAATGCTTATGACTTCGTCATCTGCATATCAATGGGGTCACTTGACTAAGCTGGAGTTTGAGATTCAGTCAGAGCATTAAACATTGTTTCCATTTTGGGGGAAATTAGTCCCCGGAGCTCACACATCCTTGTCTCAATACTATCTTTTTCTTTTATTAGTTTCTTTATTTCTTCAATCAGGCTAATTGTTTGACATTCTTGGCTCATCATTGAAACTATCAGAGGATCAAAAGATTGGGATACACTTGACAGTTTTTCTTTAAACTCCTTTATTTTTGTTTCAATGTCCTCTATAGTTTTAGGATAGGATAAACAAAATTTATATACTTTCCTCCATTCTCTAAGAGAATTTTGAATACTCTTTACACCAGTATCTAGCACAATTCTATCAAGTGTAATCATCCCTTCCAGAGCATCAAATCTTTTATCATTGAATTCATTTTTAACCTTAACCTCTATAGATTTTTCAAGAGATTCAAAATGAGAACTTATAGAGCTTATCAATTTCTTTAAATGTCTAGAGGGGGATGCTGAACAATCCTTCTGAAAAGTGGGTATGATCTCCAATATTCTCAATGTCTTTACTTTTTGAATTTTCTTTTCTTAACTCCAGAATATCTGCAAGACTTCTTAGAATTTCAGAAGTTATTTCAATCAAAGCCTTGTTGTAGATGTTCAAATATTTGATAGTTGCTTCCTCTAGGACCCTCTTATCAGCATCACTGTAATAATCAAAGAATTCATTCATTGGCCTTAAATTCCCATCTACAGTGACTAATTTGATGATGTCATCCACAGAGAGTAGGCTTTTCAACAAATATTTCAATCTTTTGCCTCTTACTTGCCATTTTGCTTCTAGAGGGCTTCTCCTTAGTTACCTTGGTTGTATTTGTACCTAAGGCCTTCAACTCTTTGATCTCAATATCATAATCAGTTTCTTCTTCATCATTTTTCATGCTTTTATATGTCTGGGTGGCCTTAGTTTTCACTCTTTTCCCTTCTTTTCTGGATCATTTGCCTTCAGGTTTCTCTGGATTGGGAGGTTCTAGCGGAACAGGTGCAGCAGTAGAGCATCTAGTAGTCCTTGATGTGGAGGAGGATTCTCTGGGAGCACTTCCTTATTTCTTATCATACTTCTCCTTCTCTGCCTGTTCCGTTCTTTCCCTAAATTGCCTCATAGCTTCCTTAGTGAGGCCTAGATTCTCGGCCAACTGCTCAACTTCTTTTCTTACTTTCCTATTGATCAACATGCAGTTTTACAATTAGCTCGTCATATGTCCCAAATCTTTCAACTGTTGTGTCTTTTAGCTTGCATAAAAGGTGTTGAGCACACATATTCAAGATTTTCTCATCTACCTCATACCCCATGGGCATGATCCAAATAGTTCTAGGTTCTACAGCTTCCATTAGGCACTGATTAATGTCCATCATGAAGCATATTTCATTCTTGTACTTCTCAACAGTCGATTTAGGGATTCTTTCTCTAGAACGCATCATATTATGAAAATTCTTGAAGTATCCCCAGATTGCAGTTTTATGTGCTTTATAGTCACCAATGTTGTGTAGATGATCTCTGATCTGAATAGCAACTGGGTTGTCATTAGTCTAGTGCACAACCTTTACTCAAAGTACCTCATTCATAAAGTAGAAAAATAAACATAGAACCAATGTACCATATTTAAAGGTGTTTTTCTTATCTTTCTTGATTTTGTTCAAGTTCTTAATTAGTTAGTTCTGTAATAATTCACGCAAGTCATAATCTGCATTTTCCTTTAACATTTTGTATGTAGAATATATATCCCTCCTGGAAATAGAGTTCTCCCTACTGGAATGATAAATTTTGTACCCAATTACCATTGAAGCAAAATTGACATCCAAATCAATAATATCATTGATAGTCATTTCCCTTTTGTCAAATTTAGCACTGGTTACATCAGTTATAGTATGGTTCTTCACAAATTTTAGCATGGGTAAACCAATGGTTGAATTCAACCTAGTCACAACCCTAATAGTATCCTTTGTAATTTTGAATGGTTTCAGCAACCACAAAAACTCATCATCCATTCATCTTAAAACATACTAGACCCATTCATCTTCATCAAATGTTGGAAACCCCATAATCTGATTGAAATGTTTATCGTGCAATACCTTATACTTGGGTTTAAGATCATGATTTTCATCCCTTAGATGACTCTCAAACAAATCTACAAACCTTGAATCCCAAAATTCATCTATGCTCACATGAATATAGACCCTAATATCTTCAACATGTAGCACACCATATAGAACACTTGAAAATGCACCTAATGGGTCAACTTCTACTATTTGTGTGGGTGCTTCTTAAATTTGGGTTGAGGCCTTTCAGTAATAACAACAACCAAAGGTGTAGCCATTGCAAAAGATTATAAGTTCAAAAATTCACAGATAAATACCTTTTTCATGAGATTAGTGTTGGTGGGCAAATTCACTGGTCACACTTCAAATCCTTGAAATCTCAACTCAGACACTATTCTTCTTTCTCTCTTCGAATGCAAAGTGATTCAAATGAAGAGTGAACAACCTTTTTATGCTCTGCAAAACCTAATTTGCCTTTGTAATAAATTCTCTGCCCTAACACATCTAGTTACACTGTTTCTATATACAGTCGACCTTCAATTGCTCCACAAATTGTCATATCCACTTCTTTTTCTTCTAGAAATCCTTTCAAATGATCTGTAATAACCCAAATTATTTTCTCTCAATGTGCCAAATTTAGGCACCCACTTACTAGCTGGGGGAGTTTGATTTTTAATGCTTCTCCCCCTAATCCAGAGCTCCTAATTGAATTTATGAAGGAATTGTCAACACCGGATTCCGGTGTTGACCCATTACTATTATTCGTATCACTTTGCTTAACCCATGTCTTGCTCATTTCATTTTGGTTCTCATCCACATCAATTTTTCCTTTGCCTTTGTCTTGTCTCTACTCATCTAGTTTTCTGTTTACCAAACCTCTTCTTTCATTATTCCTACTTCTACAGAATCTTGCAAAATGACCAAATCGATTAGAGTTGAAGCACAACATTTCTTTTCCCATTTGATTGATTTCCTTTTGATCTACACTGATTGGCCATGTGTCCAAATTCATTACATGCAAAACAGTAGCCATTAAAGGAATTGTCATTTCCTCCATTGTTAGAGTTATTCATTATCATACTTTTGCATTCATTGGATCTATGACCATACCTCTTACAATTGAAGCATTGACTAGAGAAGGATGGACTACTTTGACTCACTCTACTTTTGCATTGAGTTTCTTTGTGACCAAATTTACTGCACTTGAAACAATTGCCATTGAAAGATGGATACCTTTGAGCATTGGGTTGTCTTACCGAAGGTCTTCTAGGATTCCTTCTTAGATTTCTTGTATCAAGATTTCTTTGACCGGATCCAAAGCTCTCACCTTTCTCAAATCCTAGACCATGCTTATCATCAGCCTTCTTCTAACTATCAAGCAGTACTTCAAGTTTAGCTAAGCTTATCTTGAATTTCTCTTTATATTCATTAGCAACTTCTAGGTCATGTTTGAGAATGATAATTTGCCTTTCAAATTCTCTTTCATTGTCTCTACTTTCATGTAGATCAGACTCTAGATGGCTAGCAGTTCCATCCAATTTGCAGTATTCTTCTATTCTTTCTTTTAGAGTTTGCTTCAGGTCTTCTTCAGTCTTCTTTCTTTCCTCAATTTCTTTGGTTAACTTCATCATCCCATATTCCATTTCATGTTTCAGAACAACTTCTTTTGCTAACTTCTCACATTCCTTTGTCTTCTCTTTTAGAGCCTTATCCATGTCATTGTCCTCATTTTGTTTTCCTAGTTGAAGAAGTAGATCCTTCCTCTTCTAATTAGATTTACTCAATTTTTCTTTTAAGATATCAATGCAGTCTTCAGCATCTTTAAGATTTTCTTGTAGTTCTTTGAATTCTAAATGGACTGGTCCAGATCATCTAAAGCAAGTTGAAGTTGTTCATCGAGGTTGTATGCATCCATTGTAATACCTTCCCAGATCTTCCTCAAGTTGTTAGGCTTCTTCTAAGGAACCTTTCTCTGATACCAATTGTTGAAATTAGGATAGACAACTGAGAGGGGGGGTGAATCAGTTGTCTCAAAACTTTAACACTTACACTGATTAATTCTTCTCTACCACTCATTTACAGATTATTTTTATAACCATGAAAGTATGAATCAATAACATATGAGTAGAAACAAAAATAACATATTTGACACCAATATTTTTAATGTGGAAACCTGGTTAAGGGAAAACCATGGTGGAGGTTAGTCCACAAAGATTAATACCATGTTAAAAGAATTACAAATGGGAAAGGCACATACCTTCAGGCTCACTGCTCAAATAGGCTCACTACCTACAGAAATGATTATATGAAGATTACATAGTATTTGAACTGATGAATAGCATCTACCAATGCAAGAATTCAATTTTGGTTAAGTACAAAATACTAATCTTACACACTTCATTCTTGCTCTTCTCTATTTACTATTCTGCCATGATCTAGTCCTCATATCTCTTCTCCTTCACACTCCTTTTTGCCTTTTTCACACTTAATCCATCAACATATCACAATTGTACACCAAAACACTTGAATCCATTGGCTATATATATATATGTATCAATAAATTCAATCAACTATAGTCGGCTTCAATAAAACTTAGAACATTTATTAAGCACTCTACTCTGTTTGTTGAATCTATCCACAAATATTAATGTGGACCAAAAGATTGTGTTCCCAAATCATCAGTCATGTCATCCAATATCACTGATTATCACTAATTGCTTATCCAACAACTTTTATTCATCTGGACCAAGATCAGATACTAGGTGAGCATGTTTTTCTGACTGTGCAGACTAACTGGAACTTGATAGTCAAATCCTTATAAATTTTGAATCCTTTATCACCAGAGGCTAAATCTCTAGATTTAGATAGTCTTGACAATCCTTGCCACTCCTTCAGATCTACAACACACTGTGATGTACTACCAAAGAGATTTGGACCAAGATACTAGACCCTGTCACATGCTCTGTTTCTGACATCTGGACCTAGACAAATCTTAACTCTAACTTTCAGTATGAACAAATCATGAAATGTTTATATGTACAGTAGACTTAGTTTCCATAAATGGAAACACATGTCATGTGTAGCAGTGTCTCTTGCCAACAATTTCAACCCTTTGCCCATTTACAAAGATTTGCACTTCAAATGGAACTGAAATTGTCGACAGGCTTTCAAACGCATCAAGGAATATCTAGATTCACTATCAGTCCTAATGGCACCTATCCCTAGAAATCCCCTATTATTATACATATCAGCAACTTTAGTAACACTAAGGGCACTCTTAGCACAACATGATGATACTATCCATGAAAGGGCTATATACTATATCAACAGGACCCTAGTCAGCTATGAGCTTAACTACACCTCCATGGAATGCACATGTCTAGCTATCATTTTCTATTCCCAAAAGTTACAAAACTATATGTTGATTCATTTTATCAAGCTCATCTCTAAAGTTGACCCACTCAAGGGAAGAATGTCGAAATAGGTTATATTGTTGAGTGAATTTGATATTGAATATGTTGACCAAAGAGCAATCAAAGGACAAGTTGTCACAGATCAATTGGCTAAAGCACCTCTCATAGATTATCAGCCGCTATCCATTGATTTTCTAGATGAGTCCATCTTAACCATGACAAAATCAACAAACTAGAAACTATATTTTGATGGATCCTTCACCAACCATAGTTCAAGTGTAAGAATACTATTAATGACCCCACAAGGTGACTGCATTCCCAAAGCATATAGACTTGCCTTCCCATGCACAAATAATGTGGCCAAATATGAATCTTTGATCATTGGTCTCAAAATAGCAGTTCAGTGGAATATCATGCAACTACAAGTCTATGGTGACTCTCAATTGATTATCAAATAGATCAATGATGAATATATCACTAAGGATGACAAACTAGTACCCTACAAGAAAATGGTGGATGAGTACAAACTATTTTTCACCTACATATAGTTTGAATAGGTGTCTCATCTTCATAACAAAGTAGCTGATGCCATGGCTACTATTGGTTCCCTTTTAGATATGCCTCATGATAGCCATCAGTGTGAATTTCTTGTGGAACAACTCCTTATGCCAGCATATTGTGTCACCGAGTTAGAATTCATTTGTGAGATTGTTGGTCTAAAAAATCCTTGGTATCATGACATCTACACCTATCTCCAACCCATAAATAACAACAATCCCTCATCTGCTGAGTTGCTTGCTACACTATCCTTGTCAACATCCTCTATTGCTGAAGTGATGATGGCACTCTTCTTTGATGTTTAAACATGGAAGAAGCTTCCCTTGCCCTACATGAAGTCCACATAGGAATTTGCGGAGCGCACACAAGTGGCATTGTCCTAGCCAAGAAACTCTTATGTATTGGGTATTATTGGCCTACCATGGAACATGATGCATGTGAGTATATGAAGAAGTGTAAGCCCTATCAGCAGCATGGAAAGCTTAGCCATGCTCCCTCTCAGGTGTTACAACCTATTACCACATCATGGACTTTCTGTTAGTGGGGCCTAGATCTCATTGGAAAAATCCACCCATCCTCCTCCAACAGACACAAATTCATCATCGCCACCATAGAATACTTCACTAAGTGGGTTGAAGCCATTCCTCTCACTTTTACCACTAGAAACCAAATCACCAAGTTCATTCTTTACCATATCATCTACCATTATGGTATCCCATCCTCTATTGTCATAGACAATGGTAAACCTTTCAAAAACCATGATGTTCATGACCTTTGTGAACAATTTCACATAAAACATCATTGGTCCACTCCATATTATCCCCAAGGTAATGGCTAGGCTGAGGAAATTAACAAAACCTTGCTCAAAATCCTTAAGAAAGTTGTCAATGAAACTGGCCATGATTGGCACCTCCACATCCATCTTTCCCTTTGGACTTATTGCACTAGTATCCACACACCTATGGGAGCTACACCATACTCCCTAGTCTTCAAAGTTGAAGCTATCCTTCCAATAGAGATTGAACTGCCCTCATTATGCATCTCTTTTATGTAATGTTATCACTAATGAAGAACCACATTGCATGCCTCCAAGAGCTAGGGTTGTTGGATGAACAATGCCTTAACACCCTCAATCACCTCTAGGCACACCAGAATCAGCTTCATAGATCCTACAAAAAGAAAATCTATGCTTGAGAATTTGCAGTAGGTGACCTAGTCCTGAAAGAAAATCAAAGGAACATGTCAGAATGAGAAACAAAAGGGAAATTTGAGCCTAATTGGCTAGGCCCCTTCATTGTCACTACTAAGTATGGCTCTGGAGCATACATCCTCTCCACCCTTGAAGGAGAGGAACTTGATGAGCCTATGAACATCATCCACCTAAAGTGGTTCCACGGTTAGACCACTAAAAACCCTATGTCAAAAATACAAAAAATCAAAAAAGTAAAGAGAAATAATCTGTCCTATGGTGAAAACCACTTCTTGTGGCACCTTGGATAAGTACATGATGAAAACCTGCTTGTAGGAGTCATGTGTAGGTTCAACCCAGATCTACTATTCAAACCACCCTCTGATCATCATCCATACCATCCATCACATCCAATTATCCCATCTACTAAGCTACAATATAATCCCAACACCTAAACTTCCATTATCCAACATTCCCAAAATATCCGTCCACCCCTACATCTGTTATGCAGGAAACTACTAACAGAAAAGAAGAAATCTCACCCATCCTAATCATCATCATCTTTTCATCACCCATCCACCCATATGTGGTTTCAAAACTAAGTAATAGAAAAACAACATTCCAAAGCAACAATTTATCACCATCCTCTATTATAATGCATCCCTCCATCCCCAACTGAGCTTCTCCAATGAAAACCCCCTCACTCACTCTACCATCAACCCCTCCACTGCCCGGTCCCTCTCCTTACAATTTATCCAATCATGCCTTTACACCTCTAGCAAGTCCACGTACCAATTTCCATTTCACTCTATGTGTCTATAGAGTGAATAATAGAAATGCAAAAGTCCCACTTACACTACCATCCCAACTTCACTCCTCCTCCATCTCCTAGTCCCCTTTGTGATTTCTATAGATATCACATATTTCCACTACCATTTCATTCACCTAATTCCCCCCATCCACCTTAAGTCCTAGTCCTCCTTAGTGGGTTTTTGCATAGACATCATTTCTTTGTGCTACCATTTCACTCCACCAACCAACATCCTAACATCCTTCTTATCCCCCTTTCCTTCTTTTATATGGTTAGGCTACATGGTGTAGTTTGAAAACTGATAGTTTCTCCACATCATCACCACCCCCATCTATCATGGTTTTTATACCATGGTACAGTGAAAAGCAACATCCCTATCCTCTAAACCAAACTTCCTCAATTCATCCAAACCAACCTCTTACCCTTACATCATCAAGTCTCCCAGAACTACATATCATCATTACCCACATCGTAATATGCCTTGATCTCGTGGATACAGGGTATGTAGGATGCTTGGAGTACAAAGGAAGTATCCAATATGTAGGTACATACAATGCACCCAACCAACCCACTTGGATGGTCCCACTTTCTTGAGATTGTTGATTTCACTTGACCTACAAACAATACACTTGCAAGGCATCCCACCAAAACCATAATACTTCCATGAAAAATCTTCCACCATCAGAATACATTTTCCACAACTACCAACATGTATCCCCCTTCCTATCTATTGATGGTGTTTTTAGCACACAACAACATAGGTATAATTGATGGCATCACACCTCTCTTGAAAAAGGTATCTTGTCCAAGATAGGATTGCCCCAAGAATAATACAGCTAGGTCTTAGCTTACTTAGAATGACTCAGTGGTATGTCTAGCTGTGCCAACAAGGGGTCTTACATTAAATGCAGGGTTTATGAAAGATGGAAGCAAAGTATATACAAAAACCCTAGGTGGTTTAGACTGTGAAGTCTAAAATTTTCTAGTAGATAATCAATGTAATGATGCTAAATCTACCAAACTTGATATAAAGAAAATGCAAAAGGAGAGGGAGAGATAGAAGTGATAAGAATGATCCTATAGACAATTACAGAAATGATCAATAACCAGATAGATAGATTCCCAATAATAAATAAATCCTTGTTTATCCAGGTAGCCCACAATGCCACAGAGATTGTGCAATCTTCTAAGGAGATCCAATGATTTTCAAATTGTAGAGAGTTAATCAAACACCCAATCCCTAGTGTAGCTCAACAAAATCATACACCTAAACTTAGCTCATATAAAATATGCCCAGACTAACCATGCACAATGACATACAATCAACAAGCCATTAATGGTATGGACATGAAATCCATCAAATATCTGAATAATTAATCAGAAATATAACTAAATGTAAACTAATTTTAGATTGACATGAACCATGAAATAAAAAATGAGACAACACAATAACACAAATTCCCAGCAACCTGCAAAACTTGCTTTGTATTGACTAAATTTTGGCAGTCTCAGCAATTCATTATCAAATCTTACTTGTTAAAATGAGAGAATTATGGCCCTTTTATCGACAAGGTACCATACCGAGTTTTCAATGGATGGTGTAGATTAACTCAACACTAATGGTCCAGATTACATGGCATTTAATTTGGTCAGTGGGTAGTTATAACCCTAGATTTGTCTTTGTCTTGTAGGAAAAAGATGAAAAAATAACTTTTTAGCTCATGAGAACAAGACGAAATAGCAAACTTTTGAGTTGTCTAATGGGACAAGTGACTTTTCCAAGGTGTTGACTTGCTAAGAAGTGTATGTAGGACATATTTTTGTGGAGACATATGTAACTTGGTGCTTACTGGATACAACTTTGCATGAATGGATAGCTGGAATAGCTCTATGCATGTCTTCGACATTGGATTGGTTCTACAGGAACAATAATGAAGTAGATTTGATCTTTTATGTCTTTAGCTCCTATAGCTCATCCCCATCATCTTTAACATCATATTAACTTCCTCTTGTATGTGCAACATCAATTTGGTTGATAAAATGAAGGTTCTGCATATTTGGGTCAACACCGCATCTTTGTGTGTACATCCTTTCAAGATGGCTCCAATTAGCTGCAAATGGACATGTTTTGATCCAAATTGATGCTTGGTCTTGTTGATTGTAGGTCTAAGAGCACAAAAAAGTAGGGATTTTGGGGGTCACTGACCTAGTAGGGATTTTGGGTTCATCTGACCTACACAGATTTCATGGGCCACCAACTAAAAGTCAATTGAAGGTTGTTTTAGCACAAAGTCAGAGAGACCTAATTTTATCCCTAACTTTGCAAATGCTTCCAATGTAGGTTTTGATGTCAACTGACTAGTAATGTTTCATGAGGTCGGTCGATGTAAATTTCAGCACAAGTCAGTGGCGAATGAATTTAGCACAAAGTGTAAAGTGTTAAGTCAGCATTGATTTTTGATACGACCAACTTAGTGGTAACTTGGAGGGAGGTTGGTCAGAGGTGAATTTAGCACTAAGGTCGGTAGGAGCTATTGTTAGCGCAAAAGTCAATTGGAGTCATTTTCAGCACCAGATTTTGAATTGCTAGGGTGAAAGTATATTTAAAAATATATTTAAGTATAAGAAATTAATTTCTTATACTTTAAATTTTTTTAAATATAATTTTAGGATGTTTGAGATAGGTTCAAGATCCATAGGATTTCATATGCAGATTCTAGAATTTTGTGGTTCCACTAGATTTCAGACTTAGCCAAATCAGGGCTTCAGGACCATGTGACAAGATGAAAGCATATGAACCCTTTGGTGAAATCTTGTGGAATTTGACATGATTTTGCTACTTTAAGACCTAGAAACTAGGAATTTCAACTTGACACACCCTGCAAAAGCAATTTCAAAAGCAATATCTAGTGATATGGGAATTTGGAGCAAAATGCAGTAACACCTAATTTTTAAGCAAAAGGCAACAAATGGCTATCTTTCAAGCACAAGACCACTAAAGACACTTCCAAATTAATCATGCATGACATAAAATCACTTCAAACGTGTTAAGAACTCAAATTTGAAGCATATCCTGCATTCTAAGCACAATTTCACCTTCTCATCATCATAAGGCAGAAAGGTTGAGATTTTAAGCCAAAGCAAAAGAGGGGGCCTCCATTTGGTAAAATGGGGCATGTGTGCAAGGAACAAAAAATGGTGACTCTACTGGGAAAAGCTCTGAATCATTTCAAAGATAAACATCAGTTTCAAACCTAGAATCTCTATGTTTCCCTCATATCAAACGAGAAAGCATGATACCTTATCAGAGAATCAAAGACCACTAACCAGTGCATCCTTCCATACCCTGAAAACTTGAGTGTGTGTAATTGCATTCATTCCCATCCCCTGGCAACTAAGTTCACCCAAGATCCTTCATGCTAAGCTATGAAGTTGGGATTATTTTACCACCGAGATAATGCTCTCATGTTGAGATGTGATGAACCTTCAAGTAGTAATCCTTATGCAATGAGTTCCTTCTTGATAATACATTTGATGATCTTTTATGCTAATAATCTTTAGATAATAGCCTTCATGTGAGAGTCTTCAAATGAAAATCTCTATATTGATACTTTGTAGTGGGTCTGGTGTTGAAAAACACCTTTTATTTTTACCCAGTAGGCTAGCAGTACTTAGTACTACCTTCCACTTTCACCTAGATCTACAAAACTGGTGCTAGTGGTAAAAATGGAGACCCAAACTTTTCACTTACACATGATCACCCAGACTCACTTAGCTACTTCAAGATTATTTAAACTGTGAGAGATATATGGTTAGAAAATACTTCAGGTACACCAACTAACTACTCCTTTCCAATGAATAGACATCATACCCCCTGGTACAGCATCGGAACCCACAATAAGACCCAAGAAGAAACCTTGGCTTCTCAAAGAAATATTCCAAATTACTTACCCAACAAAGAAGCACTTGCAGGTCTGCACAATTGCCACCACATTCAAGAAATGTAGAATCCAAGCAAAGCAAGCACAGAAGCGAAAAGCAAAGAAAACTACTCTAACCAAAGCAAACAAAAAATAAAAAGAACAACTAACAACTAACAACTAAGGAAAAGTAACAACAGAAAGTAGAGATTAAACTAGAACAACAAGAAACTAACTAAAACCTAACTAGAAACAAGCAAGACTATGTACAAAAACTTTGGGCAGAAAGTATTTACACTTCCCCGTGATTTATTTCTTAGGACACCTAGAAGAAACAAGGTGTAGGTCAATGTCCTAAGCCTGGCAAATTCATCTTTGTACTCTGAAAAGTGAGGTATGGGTAGGCTGGGCTCATGTTTAGGGTACTGGTTATGTAGAATCAATAGTTGGGGCAATTCATTAGAGCCATGATCAATCCAGATGCAAGTTGTCTTACCTAAATCACCATAATCAAATTGATAACTACTAAAACTAAGTGAAGAAAGGGAAGATACAACCTGATTTGCAGTACCATCAATTGGGCATGTAATTTCATCTCCCTGCTGCATTGTACCAAATACCTTCTCATCTTCTAGAGGTCTCAACTCGTGTTTGGTCATATCTTGTTCATCAAATACTTCTAGGTTACTGAATGTTGTAGCAACCTCTCAGGCAAACATAAAGTCTAGACAACCTTCTTCAGAATGTGAATCATCTTGATGAATTCTGCATGAATCAACTAAAGCAAAGTTTGTCATGTGTGGTGAGTTCCCATGTAACAGCATATTCTTGATTATCCTTGACACCAGCTCAATGATGTGATCAAGTGATTGACATGAAAAAGCTTCCAAGCCATCACTTTGCATAACTGTCTGATTTTTATTCTCGAATTGTAGATTTCTACTTACATTTACCATCATTGGATCAGCATCAGTCAAATGAAATTCTTCTTTATTGTAGGTGTGAATAGAATTAGCTTGATAGGCATATGGTAAACTTGAATTGTCTTCATCAAAATCAGTCATGTGTTCTGAAAAAACTTTATCTGCATCAATCAACAACCTTCCTATTTCAACTGGTGTTTGATATTGGATTGATAATTCAATGTCTACAGCAACAACAAGGTCTCTTTCTTCTTGCATAGCTAGATTTATGATGTCAATGTGGCATTGAAGTGATATATCATCTTCTTCTCCTTCGTTTGACTCATCTACAATAATTGTATCATCTTGATATGACTGATCATGTTGATTTACTGGGCTGATATAGTCAAAAGTCTGATCACTTACCCTTGGATGGTCTGATTGTGGCTCAAATATGTCAACTGAAACAACTTCTTGCATTATTGTCTGTGACTTTTCTTCATCTAAAAAACTAATTTCTTCTTGTTCTTGCATATGTTTGACTGATTAGACTATTGTTCTAACTCAAAACCATCAATTAACTAAAGTGAACTGCTATTCTACATCTCTACAGGTCAAATTCAGGCTCAGAACTTTCCATCTGTGAAGTGTCTAGTTTTTGATCTGCATTCCCAACATGATTGCTCATCAAAGCTGATTCATTATTAATCTTACCAACATCCTTGTAGTAGAAATCCAATTTGGTATATTTCTCTATTTGTTGTCTTGTGATTGCAAACTTAGTTTCAACCAAGCTGGAACAACATACTCTTCTAATTTGTTTGACTGACAAAGAGACTTTAACCAGTCGTGAATCTCATATTCATTAGTTGGATGACCCTGTCGACTGTGATCACTTATGAATGATGGATTTATGGCACCAAAAACATCAACTCTTTGAGTGTTCTTGATTGAGACATGACTACATGCACTGGCATCCATCCAAATTATAGCTCATCCATATCTTGTCTTGCTCCAAATATGTCTGTTATGTGTATATCCCACTTTAGGCTTATATATTTCAAAAATAGGGAGTAGTAATTTTAAATGTAGGTCCAGTCTTTGAAGAAAAGTTAAACAATCAATCTTGTCATGTAGCTCTCCAGGATGCATAGTGCAGATCTGAGGTGAACTAAAATCAAGCAATCTCAGTGAAGGATACTTCACTTTGATTTTCCTATCCAATGCTTCTTTGAATAGTGGGATGTCAACTTTGAAATTCTCTTCATGATATGACTATTGTGATAGTGTTCTGAAGAACGAAGGAGTCTCATGACTAAAACCCTTCTATGTATCCATTGGATCAGAATTTCCTATACATTTGCTTCATTTCAACATGTGCAATGAACCAACAAAACTAAAAGCCTGCATAAAAATCTTTTTCCATGCCCTGCTTCTAGTGCCAATTCTATTGATGGGTTAGAAGAGAGGGACATGCAGATGAAATCAACCAAATGGAGGATCTTTAATGAATGGAGCAATGTCTTGTTTCAACAATGGCTTTAGTTAGCAACAACTTTGGTCAACCCTCCTTCTAGCACCAATTCTGTTGATGGTGTTTTTATCACACAACAACATAGTGTTGCGATGCTCACAACAAGCCCCATTTTACTTAGCAAAATGAGGACCACTGATGTGGCTATGGCTTTTTGCTTGTGTGGGGGTCTACTTGGTGGTAAAGGGAAAAGAAGGTAAAGGTTACAAACCTCATTGAAAATTGAAAAAAATTAGCATTTAGTGCCAGAGTAGAATAGGGGTGAATTCTTTGTCAAAAATGAATAAGGGTTGCTTTTTGAACCATTTCAAAATTCCCAATATTCTACAAGATATGCGTGTTTTGGTAAAATACATTATAGGAAGGTTTGTATGTTGCATGTACAAGATCGTTTGTATGTGGAGTCATTCTATGAGTTGCATAGAATGGTTGAGTTTATGAATCATTATACTCGTATGCATATTGTTAATGTTTTAGTCTTTACATACAAGTCAGACCCGATGTGATTCGGAAGTAAAATGGATAACGGGTTAAGTCCAAACGTTGTATCTCAGGTTGTATGTTTTCCGAAAAGAAAGATACAAGGTGATATACAATGTGATATACATGTCACAGACCCAAGGGGAATATGAAATTTGGTTTTATTAAAGTATGTTTCACGGTTTGTATGTTGCATGCTTCGGGTTTATACCTTTCAATATACATACAACATGGAAGTCAAAGAGAATTAAATCTGATATAAGTGATGCAGTGTACCTTAATGCATATTGAAATATGCATTCACTTTATATACATATGTGGAGTGAAAGGGTTATACAATATGGTCTAGAAAAGGTGGGGAGTCCAAGATGATTATACAAAGGAGTTTGCATGTATTGAGGCTTGTATCTAAGAGTAGATACAAGTATTGTTGTATCATTGAGATACAATTGGGAAAGTAAAGTGGGTACCACAGATTGTATCTCGACATTGTGTATTGTATCAATAGACAGATATACAAGAGCATATACAAGCCGACATACAAGTAAAGATACAAACAAAAGATGCAAGACATATTTCAAAAGGAAATTAAATAAAGGAAAGGCTTTGTATGTTTGGGTGAATGTATGTTAATGATATACAATCCCGATATTCAAAGAAATAAAAGACATTGCTGGAGAGATAAAATGTAAAAATGGGCTTGTCTAGATTGTTTGTATGTGTGCTTGTATATATGTCACATACATTACGATATACAAACCAAATATACAAGCAAAGATATAAAGGAAAATGGGATAACATTGTTTATAGCTCATTACATATAGGCTTGTATATTGAAAAGATACAAATGGACATATAAAGAACAATATTCAAGGAAAGATACAAGAGAATGCGATGTATGTAGAAATTAAACTAATGGATAGATGTTTAAAATAAAAATTTGAAATAAGAAACTGAAGTCGTAGGCATTTTAATTGTTGTAATCAATACCGATCTAACACTGAAAAGAGTAAAATTCAACAGGTTAGGGTAAATTAAAACTATTTTTCTTTCAGATTTGCATTGTCAAAATTAAAATTGTAGAAAGAAGAGTTGCTACGAAAATTGAACAAAATTCATCATGGGATAGAAGTCTAGAAGCTAAAACAAAGTAAAAAATAGTAAAGTAAGTCAATGACATAAGGTTGAGCTGTCAAAAGGAATAGGTATTTATCTCAAATGCCGTTACAATTCAGTTAATTAAAAATGCAAGTAACTTTCAGTTATTTCATTTTTAAATGTAAGCATTCATTAAATTACTATGTTTAATTGTTAATTAGTTGGGTTGGGTTAAACAATGTGAAAAGACAAATGGGGGTTAGGGTAAAATACAAAAAATAGAAAATTTGTAGTAAAACCCTAGGTAAGAAGGTAAAACAGAAAGTAAAAAAATGCATTTTTATAGGATGGCCCCAAAGTAGAAAAAGGTAGATATAGGAGGTGAATTTAAAAAAGAAAGGAAGCCATGGAAAGAAACAAAGAAAGAGGAGTTGCCAATACATAGAGGATACCCTTCATTGATCAGTACAAGTGGAGTAGGGACAGACACCAACATAGGGAGCTATGATGCGAATGATGTTTTACAAAAAATTACAACAGCTGATGCTACACCTGACATGAGGTGTATATGGGAGAGTGGATTGTACAGGGCTGCGGGTTTTCCGTTAGCTATGGAAGCCAAAGATTTATGCCTAGATTGCATATCCTTGTATGACCTAGCTACAAGAAAAATAATGTTCCATGATAGGCTCATTGCAGACTTGTCCACATAAGGGATTGCAAGAACATTTGTTCTATAAATACATGAGAAAATGGTGGATATTGATATAGATTGGTACAATGAAGATTTCAATAACAATGAAAAGGATTGTAGAAGCAAGATCTTCTATAGTTGGTATAGTACTGAAAATAAACCCAAGGCTATGGCAAGCGTGCATAAAAATCTGCAAAGAATATAATTTAAAGAAGAAATATACTTGATGATTAAAATGTTAAGCAGACTAGTGGGATTGAGAGATGGCACTAAGTGTGAGCCTTGGATGTTCACTGTTATCCAATTCATGAGGGAAGTAAGAAAGGAACAAGGAAAAATTCATTGGGCCAAGGCTATAAGCATAGCCATATGGAAACAGGCAATGTTGAGAAAGCAAAAGATGATGCCTTTCTATTTGTCCTGGTATGTATTATATTCATGTGCATCAATGGTTCAACCCTACATACATGGGATCGATAGAGTTGGAACCTTAGAAAATGTCCCAAATCAGAAGCTGGTATATGAGCATTATCCTAATTTACAGGAAGAGAATGCATTGAAGAAGTATGCTCTAGTGAATGATGTATTCCATACATACATGGTTAGAATTTTAAGGGAAGAGCCAGATAAGAGATTATCTAAAGATGCAGAGGATACAATTGGTCTGCACAATTCTTGGTATATTCAATTTCAGCACTTTACTTATATCAGAATTGAGGAATTTGAAGGAAAACCTTTCATGCTGCCCAGGTATCCTTCCACTAAATTGATTGTTCTAGAGTTCTCAAGGCAGAATTTGAATGCCTCTAAGATGTACAAAAAGAGGTTTAATAGAGTAAATCTTAAGTTACCTTGGGCAATTGGTAGGTACTCATGCTATAGTGAAGAGGTTGGTGGTTATTTAGAAAAGGAGTTGAGGTATTATGGATTTGAGGAATTTAAGTTGGCCTGAAGGTTTGATCCCTTTCATAGAATAAAAAATAAAATTGATTCTAAATTCAAACATCAAATACATATTGAAGATTTTTGGTCAGATTGTAAGAAAGAGAGCTCATAAAAGATTAACTATTGAACAAATGAGGTATATGGGAGACATATATGTTCCCGCAGAGATTAAAGAAGATGATAAATGATTGCACCATAGTTATGAAAGTGCTAGGCTTGCTCCTATGGGAGAGCCTGATTGGTCACAACCATGAAACACATCTTTGGACACATTGTCCAAACTGGTCATCTTGTTTTCGAAGACATGGTTGAAAGATAGAATTGAGGAGCTTAAGGTTGAAGGAGTGGAGATTACATATCCAAAGAAGGGAAAAAAGAGAGTAAGGGAGCATAGTGATGATCTCCAATGCTTCTATGAAAAGAAAAGAAAGATTGTGGAAGCCAAAATTGTGGAGAAGGACAAAAATGCTACTCTGACAGATCCTTATGCATTAGGAGTGACAATAGCAGTGTCATCTAGTACATTTGTGGAGGCAAAGTCATTAAGCCATGATATTAGTACAGAAGAAGCACTGGCCTCCAAAGAAATAACAGGATAGAAGGTTAAGAAAGTAATACCAGTGGGCATATCCAAAGGAGAGACTTCAAAAAATAGTGAAGTTCTAGGAGCACAACAGGTAGGTGCTAAATTAAGAAGCAAACTTGGTGCATCCACCTTAGCAGAAAAAAGACAAGTATATGCTAAGGTAAAGACATAATTGGTTGAAGAAATGCTACATCGGTCAAAAGTGCATGAAGTCAAACAAGTTACTAAGACTGTCCACATTGAAGATGACAGCAGTGAAAGTGAAGAGAGAGAAATGGATTCAGGAAAAGAAGTTGGAATGGAAGAAGAAGAATCCAGTGAATTTTTAAGTGAAGAAGAGAAGCAACACACTCAAGCTATAATGGAAAGGGTACAAGAAGAATCAAGAACAGTAGATCTGTTTGGTACCCTACTTTCTCCTGAAATAATAAAGGATGTGCAAGATGTAGCACATAGAATTGAAGAATATGAAAAAGAAGATGCCCCTGAGGGGCAATAAAGGAAACACCTGCTCAAGACAAAGAAGAAACAGGAGTTGGTACCTCTGGTGTAGATATATTAAACATTCTGAACACATACGGAGAACAAAGTGAAGAGGAAAAGAATATAGAAAGTAGAAAAGAATAGAGAAAAGAGACAAAAGAGGCTGATAGAGTGGTGGGTTCACCTTCACATATAGAGAAAGCTAACATGCCTGAAAAGGTACCAAAGGAAGGTGAAACTACAGAGAATGAAGCAAATAAATCTGAAGGTAAAGAAAATACAAAAAATATTGATGAAGATAAATCTGAAAAACAAACAGAGGATATAGACATGATAAATGTAGAACAAGCAAATAAAGAGGAAGACAAAGAAAAATAATCATCAAGGAAAGAAGGTCCAAAGGAAGAGGATGAAGAAGGAGGAGATACAAAAATTGAAGAAGATAATGAGGGTGAATCTACACAACAGAATGATCCAATGATACAAGAACCAACCCCTCAAAAGTAGCCTCCTCCACAACAGCAATAGGAACAACAATAGCAACAATAAGAACAAAGAGAAGTAGAAAGGCCTCAAGAAGAGGTAATTAATGAAGAAAAGACTACTGAAAGCACAAAAGAGATTCCAGCCTGGTTAGGTGCAGAGATAAGAAAAGAAAAGGTGGAGGTACAATTAGTACCTATAGACATCAAAAGTCTATTAGGTGATACAATGCCAAGGAAAGAAAGGAGGAAGGTCATAACCATGTCAGCAATACAAAGGGGTCCAGATGGATCTAGAACACTGAACTTGGCCATACCACAAAAGGAGAAGGCAAAAGGAGAAATAACGTTAGATGAATATAAAATACTCAATTTTGACCTAGGGCATACAACAAGGGAGCAACACATAAGTGAATGGGAAGATATGCACCAGGCTACAGACAAACATGAATATTTGAAAGGACACATTGTGTAGTTACAATAATTCATTAAGGGGATATTTGATCCCAATACTACAATACCGGAATTGCCTAGTGAAATAGCAGTTTGGTCTAAAGATGAAATAAAAGATATGGAAAATAAGAGGCTTAAGGATAATATTTTTGAAGAATGGTTCAAGGCATTCATCCAAGAAGGAGAAGTAATCAAACAAGAAGTATAGGATGGAAATTGTCTACAATAGAAAAGAATAAATGTAGTATACTCATATATAATGGTCAATTTAGAAAAGAAGAGTGCAAGTTTGAATTGGAACATCTGAAAGAAATTGAGGAGAGAGAAGATGAATTAAAAAATGGAGTCATTACTCCTTCGATGGAAAATCAAGTACCATAGGCAAGGTTGGAATTAAGATTTGAAGATGATAATCTCAGAAGGTGCATTGTAGCTACTCAAGGTTTAGAAGAAAAAGCAGACAACATGATCAGGATGCATAAAAGGATAGTTGAAAGGCTCTTAGATCATGAATGCATGGAGATACCAACATATGAACTTCAAAGAGCATTAACAGAATTCAAGACCATTTTTACACCATGTATGGAGAACCCATAGGCATATTTAAGTAAACAAATGATTGATTCAATGGTGGAGGACAGTGCCAAGATGCAAAAATATAAAAAGAAAAGTGAAGGTTCAGATAAAGAAGAAAAGAAACTGAAAGAAGGGGTTACAATGCAAGAATATGTATGGACAAAGAGTCCAGGGGGAAATCGTACCTTTATAGAAGGTGTAATTAATAATTTCAAAACATATTTGAAGGAGTAGGAAAGTGTAATAGGGAGAAAACAATATGAATAAAAGAATAAGTAAAGGGTATTTGCGGGCAGGGTCAACAGGAAAGAAAAGTCAAAGGAGGAGAATCCTATTTTGAAAAGATTCCAATAGCATCCTTTCAGGTAGAAAATATACCATAAAGATATTTTGAGAAATAGTTAGGAACAAATGTGCACCCTTGATTAAGAATAGATGAATACTGACCATAGATTGGATTTTGTAGCCGTAGTAGTATGAAGCTTGAAATTCTATATAAGAATCTCTACTAGTATATTAGTTACACAGGGATTTTAGAATTGTAGCTTGCACTTATAATTTGTCAGTGTATTGGAATAGAGGAGATATTTCTTTTAGTTTAGAAAAGGAGGTTTCCCGTGTCTGCATCAAGGAGTACGTGGAATGTCTAGTGTCCTTGGTGTATATGTAAAAACATCTGTAAGTTGTTTAGTAATTTGATTAATGAAACAAAGGTCATTCTTACATTGTAAATCTTATATGACTTTATGCTTTGAATACAAGTCAACTCAGAATTTTACATCTATTACAGAGTGTTTTCTGACTCTTACTGGCATCTAAAGTGTTATTCTTTAATATCTTGCAATCTCTGGCGTATGTTCACGAAAGAATGTTTAGGACTTTACATTTGAAGATTTGAATGTGTTGATTTGATCAATTTACTGTATGCTTTAGTACATGAGTAACAGAACATTTAAATCTTGTTTTGAAATGATACTTAGTTTGATTTTCTCTAACTTTTCTCCAACAACTGAAAATAATTAGCTTAAACGTATAAATCTAAAGAAAATTGTCTTGCATTTGAATAAAGAATGAGGAATTACATTGATATTTGGCAATTTTCATATTAATTTGAAGGACAAAGTTTGTTTCATATAAATTCATACAAAGCTTTGTAGTACAATAGTGAATTTATACAAAAGGATGAATACTTTGTTGATATTTGCAACAATTTGCATAGTTTAAGTCCAGTAAGTCATTGCTCATCGTAAATCAAGTAAGGCCCCTTGAATATTATAGTTTCACATCAAACCTGTTGAATCATCCACAAGTTCAAGACTTGACCATACGAAAACTTGGGATTAAGAACTCTTAAGAGATTTCTTCATATCTTTCAAGACAGTTTAGGTTCATTTTGTGAATTTTAACTTTTGTTATGAATGTGTAAAAACAATCATCAATAGTTTTTTGGGCTAGAATGAGGGCCTTATTAGAGTTTGTTAGATTTAGGGTAGACAAATGAGAAGGGGGGGTGAATCAGTTGTCCAAAAACTTTCTTCTTTCAACACTTGCATTCACTTAGCATTAACAATAAATCAATCATGAGAACTTAATGTAATTAACCAAGAGCAGAAACACATCTACACATGAGACACCAAGATTTTGACGTGGAAAACACGGTTAAGGGAAAAACCATGGGGTGACTAACCCAAGATATTATTCTCTATTAGAAGAATAGAAAGAATAAGATGGCACATGCCAATTATGGCTCACTGCCTGAGCACACTGCTCACAAGAGGCTCACTGCCTAGAAGAGACACACCGTCTACAATAAATATGTATTACATACTTGAACTAGAAACTAGCATCATCACCATGTTTGAATTAGTTCCATTAAAGCCCAAATCCTTCTGCTCTTCTCCTCGCTACCACACACTCATCTCCATGAATACACCCTTGAAATGACTTAGCAAACCTTTATTTATACACGACATCAACTTAGGAACAAACATATGAGTCGGCAAGCAACCACAAGAACATTCGCAAGGTGTATAATTCATCTAGTCGGCCAGTCACAAAAATAACACCTTCATCTGGAAGTATTTCTTCAATTCTGGGCTCCAATTCTAATGCGGACCATCAACACGAACTGAACATAATCCAAGGACTTTCACAAGCTTTCCTAAATCACCAGGAACATATGCACTTCCTCTACTTACTGAAATCCTTCTCTCCTACATCTGAAACCTCAAGAACATAGTCTATCATCACTGTCACAAAGGAATAGGTTCTTCCAGACCTTCAAACCACAAACCAATCTACTTGACACTTCACAAGAACGTCCTAAACACTTCCTCAAATCTACAGAGTGGGATAATGCATTACCAGACCTTACCGGACCTATCTGTCTCACTCTATCACCACTAAGCACTTGTCAAAACCTGTTCTACTTGAGCAACCATAACTTCTTCAGATCTTCATGTGGATCCCTGAAAACTTGACTGGAGCATCTCAAGACTTATATCTACAAACCCTTTAAACTGCATCCTCTGATCCTCAACCTATCTTGGACTTTTACCTTGTTATCATTACTATTCTTCACTATTCCTGATTGAGACTAATTTTCTCAATATCCTTAGCACACAGCTCATCCAATCCTTCTCATTAATGCAACATGAGTATGTTGAAATCAATGACAACACCATTTCAACCCATACTTGCAACAATCTCCCCCTTTGTCATTGATGGCAACATATTATGTGAAAAACCATCAAGACAAGAACTTCTCCTTACTGTCATAACTCCCCCTATCAACAACAACTATTCACATGTCTTCTCTTCCTGTACTACTCCCCCTTTGATCATTAACCACTTGTTTTTCACATGTCTTCTCTCCCCCTTTGACATCAATGGCAAAGGACCCATACTTGCAACTTTATAATCACGCCTGCTGCTCCCCCTGAGTAGCAGCTCCCTAACACCAATCCGGACCACAAGATATGACTAGGATATCCACTAGACTGATGCACATTAGTGCATCCTAGTTCATCACCAGAGGGGCAATAACCCCTAACTTCTCCCTGAGATACTTGAAAGTGTCCTTGGGAAGAGGTTTAGTAAAGATATCTACAATCTGATCCTTGGATGGCACATACTCCAATATGACTTCATCCTTGTTCACTTGCTCTCTCAGAAAGTGAAACTTGATAGATATGTTCTTGGTCTTAGAATGCAACACTAGATTCTTAGAAATATTTATTGCACTTGAATTATCACAGAAAATTGTGATAGGCTCCTCATATTCTACTTTAAATTTTCTTAGCATATGCTTCATCCATAAGATTTGAGTGCAACTACCTACTGCTGCAATGTATTCTACTTCAGTTGTAGACAGAGATATTGCCTCTTGTTCCTTGCTTAGCCGAGAAACCAATCTTTTTCCCAAAAAGAATGCTCCACCACTGGTACTCTTCCGATCATCCACATGTCCTACCCAATTTGCATCTATATATGCATGAAGAGAGAAATCATGATCTCTAGGATACCATAGACCATACTTAACTATCCCCTTTAGATATCTAAAAATCCTCTTGATTGCCATAACATGAGATTCTCTAGGATCAGCTTGGAATCTAGCAACAAGACCAACAGCCTGCATAATATCTGGTCTAGTTTGAGTGAGATACAATAGTCCTCCAATCATTGACCTATATTTTGTCTGATCAACCTTGGGAGAGTCATCATCTTTGCTCAACTTGCATCTGGTTGCCATTGGAGTGTTCATTGGCTTTGAGTCTTCCATCCCAAATTTCCTCAACAATTCTTTCACATATTTTGACTAAGAGATGAAGATTCCTTTCTTTGTTTGAGTAATTTGTAGACCCAAAAAGAAATTCATTTCTCCAAGCATTGACATCTCAAACTCACTTTTCATTTGACTTGCAAAAGTTTTACACATACTATCTCTTCCTCCAAAAATGATATCATCAACAAATACTTCAACAATTAAGATATTTTCATGATCAATTTTGAAATACAAATTACTGTCAGCAGTACCTTTATTGAAACCAATCTTCAAGAGATGCTTATCCAATATTTCATACCAGGCTCTTGGGGCTTGCTTTAGTCCATACAGTGCCTTTTTTAATTTACAGACCATGTCACTATGATCAGACAATTGAAATCCATCCGGTTGCTCAATATACACTTCTTCTTCTAAATTACCATTTAGGAAGGTAGATTTGACATCCATTTGATACACCTTAAAATCCTTGAAGGCAGCAAATGCAAGAAATAATCTGACTACTTCAATTCTTGCCACCAGAGAAAAAGTTTCTTCAAAATCAACTCCTTCTATTTGAGAGTAACCTTTGCAAACTAATCTAGCCTTGTTTCTGATTACTTCACCAGCTTCATTCAATTCGTTATGGAAGACCCATTTGGTTCCAATCACATTTTTGTTTCTTGGTCTGGGAACAAGATCCCAAGTGTGATTCTTCTCAATTTGCATCAGTTCTTCCTCCATTGCCTTAGTCTAGTTTTCATCATTACAGGCTTCATTTACTGTCTTAGGTTCAATCTTTGAAATTAGACATACTCATCTGAATTTTGAGCAATTCTCCTCCTTGTTTGCACCCCTTTGCTTTTGTCACCTATGATCTAATCTTTAGAGTGGTTTAGAGTTACATACCTTGGAATTTTGGGAGTCTCTTGCACTT
This sequence comes from Cunninghamia lanceolata, assembly GCA_027924645.1. Classification (NCBI taxonomy): domain Eukaryota; kingdom Viridiplantae; phylum Streptophyta; class Pinopsida; order Cupressales; family Cupressaceae; genus Cunninghamia; species Cunninghamia lanceolata. The sequence continues at coordinate 8,549,173 of BSBN01000112.1, read as the reverse complement.
CTAACTCTTGATCAATCTCATTGAGACTTATCTCTTCTTCTTGTCTTACCGGATCAGCTTGACTTTGTTTCTCAGAAGAGACTTGGATACCTTGAATCTGAACACCATTCTGATCATCTTCATCAAGTTCAAGAATTCTTGAGGGTCTTTCAATTTCTTCATCAACCTTCACATTTATACTCTCTACAATCTTTCTCAGTCTCTTGTTGTAACACCAATATGCTTTGCTTTGAGTAGAATATATTCCTTCATCACTTCTAGCATCAAACTTTCCTACATCTTCATCCCTTTTAATGTAACATTTGCTACCAAAAACTCTAAAGTATCTCATAGTGGGAGTAATGCCAAACCAGAGTTCATAAGGAGTCTTACCAGTATAGTTTCTAATTTGAACTTGGTTGAGAGCATAGACTGCAGTGCTGACAGCTTCTCTCCAATAGATCTGAGGAACATTTGCTTCCATCATCATGGTCTTGGATGCTTCCTGGATGGTCCGGTTCTTTCTCTCAACAACTCCATTCTACTATGGAGTTCTAGGGGCAGACAACTGTCTCTTTGTTCCATGTTTCTCACAAAAGTTTATGAACTCACCGGATGTGAATTCTCCACCTCTATCAGACCTCAGACACTTTAATTTTAATCCGGTCTCATTTTCCACCATAGCCTTGAATATTTTGAATTTCTCAAGAGCTTCTAATTTCTCTTTCAGAAAGGTTACCCACATCATCTGAGAATAGTCATCAATTAGCAACATGAAGTATCTATCACCTTGCACACTCCTGATTCTTGTCGGACCACATAAGTCAGTGTGAACCAAGTCTAATAATCTGGTAGAAGATTGTTCCTTGCTTTTGAATGAGATTCTGCTTTATTTTCCCAACTGAAATTCTTTGCACAAACTATTTGTAGGTTTTACCAATCTTGGAAGATCTCTTACAGCATGAGTATTACTTATCTTAATGATATTATCAAAGTTCACATGACACATTCTTCTATGCCATAACTAACTCTGATCAATTTGAGCAAATAAGCAACTTTTACCAGTACCAGTTGAGTGAAAGATGTTACCTTTTGTTTGGGGACCTGATGCAATCTCTATTCTAGAACTTTCAAAGATTTTGCACTTTCCATTATTGAATCTGAGATCATAGCCTTTGTCCACCAACTGTCCCACACTGAGAAGATTGTGTTTCAATCCTTCAACATATAATACATTACTGATTTTGTTCTCTCCATCCAAAGAAATAGTTCCTCTACCTCTGATTCTACCTGCAGAGTTATCAGCAAACTTTACCACTCCTTCATACCTTTCCAAATCTATGAACTTGTTTTTGTCACCTATCATGTGGTGAGAGCAGCCACTGTCAATGACCTAATCATCCTTTTCTTCAACTTGGGCAGCCAGGACTTTATGATTTATGGATTCATAGGGTATTGGATCTTCTTCCTTGATGGCAATGAACACCCAATCACTTCTAGATTTGTCTTCTTTCTCTGATTCATCATCTGTTACTCCTTCATCATCTCCTTCATGAGCATAGTAACAATTCTTCTGGAATCTTAGTCTATTACTGTTTGGCCTAGAAAATCTTTTCGGACACCTTGATGCAAAATGACCAATCTTATTGTAGTTAAAACACTTAAAAAGAAATTTTCCCTCATGCTTACTAGATCCTCTTGGTAGTCTTTTTGCAATAAGAGCTTCAAGATGAGTAGTTTTAGCTTCTTCTTCTTCCAAGTCTTTTCTTGCATTTTCATACCATGATGATTTCCTTGAAGAGTTTTCTCCTAGATCAAACCTTTGTTTTCCTTTTACCAAGGCACTTGCTTTAAATGCAGATTCAGTCTTTGGAGGATCATCTCCAAACTCAGCCATTTCAAAAGCAGCTAGCTTACCAACCAAATGATCCCTTGTGACTATTGTGTGAGCTCTGAATTCTTCGATTGCAAAAGCTTTGATTTTATAAGACTCAAGAAGGGATCTAAGAACTTTGCCAATGATCTCATCTTCACTCAGGGCTCCACCTACATTTCTGATTCCACAAACTAGCTCATTCACTCTTGGCATAAAAGAGGTAATATTTTCATCATTTCTCATTTTCAGTCTTTCAAATTTCCCTTTTAGACTCTGTAATCTTGCACATTTAACAAATTGGTCTCCTTCATGTAAAAGTTCCAATTTCTTCCAAATCTCAAAGGAAGTTGGAAGATGAATAACATTAGAGAGTTCTGAGTTGAAAAATGCACTTAAAAGAGCCTCTTTGGTCCATAGATTGTTTTCAGCATCTGTGATTTCATTTAGGGTTGTCGGACCACCCTGTGGAGGTACATAAGCCTTTGTGACCATGGACCAGTATGCAAATCCCATGCACTACAAGTGACATTCCATGCAACCTTTCCAAAGAGCAAAGTTAGTTTGATCAAACTTCAGACTATCCTTCTTGTAGGACGACACTCTGGATCTCCTCAAGTGGCTAAGCTCTTTTCAAAGGAACTTGGCTCTGATACCAATTGTTAGATTTAGGGTAGACAACTAAGAGGGGGGGTGAATCAGTTGTCCAAAAACTTTCTTGTTTCAACACTTGCATTCACTTAGCATTAACAATAAATCAATCATGAAAATTTAATGTAATTAACCAAGAGCAGAAACACATCTACACATGAGACACCAAGATTTTGATGTGGAAAACCTGGTTAAGGGAAAAACCATGGGGTGACTAACCCAAGATATTATTCTCTATTAGAAGAATAGAAAGAATAAGATGGCACATGCCAATTAGGGCTCACTACCCAAGCACACTGCTCACAAGAGGCTCACTTCCTACAAGAGACACACTGTCTACAATAAATAAGTATTACATACTTGAACTGGAAAATAGCATCATCACCATGCTTGAATCAGTTCCATTAAAGCCCAAATCCTTCTGCTCTTCCTTTCGCTCTTCTCCTCGCTACCACACACTCATCTCCATGAATACACCCTTGAAATGACTTAGCAAACCTTTATTTATACACGACATCAACTTAGGAACAAACATCTAAGTCAGCAAGAAACCACAAGAACATTCATAAGGTGTATAATTCATCTGGTCGGCCAGTCACAAAAAGAACACCTTCATCTGGAAGTATTTCTTCAATTTTGGGCTCTAATTCTAATGCGGACCATCAACACAAACTAAACATAATCCAAGGACCTTCACAAGCTTTCCTGAATCACCAGGAACATCCACACTTCCTCTACTTACTGAAATCCTTCTCTCCTACATCCAAAACCTCAAGAACACAGTCTGTCATCACTGTCACAAAGGAATAGGTTCTTCCAGACCTTCAAACCACAAACCAATCTACTTGACACTTCACAAGGACATTGTAAACACTTCCTCAAATCTGCAGAGTGGGATAATGCATTACCGGACCTTACCGGACCTATCTGTCTCACTCTGTCACCACTAAGCACTTGTCAGAATTGGTTCTACTTGAGCGACCATAACTTCTTCAAATCTTCATGCGGATCCCTAAAAACTTGACTGGAGCATCTCAAGAATTATATCTACAAACCCTTTAAACTGCATCCTCTGATCCTCAGCCTATCTTGGACTTTTACCTTGTTATCATTACTGTTCTTCACTATTCCTGATTGAGACTAATTTTCTCAATATCCCTAGCACACAGCTCATCCAATCCTTCTCATTAATGCAACATGAGTATGTTGACATCAATGACGATACCAGTTCAACCCATACTTGCAACAGAGTTAAGGTAGGATTTAAGTAAAGCTGGCTCATAACAGTGGTAGGGTGACCAGGTCTAGATCTAGTTTGGAGGATATCTTTATGTAATTACCTGATAGAAGGTAGAGTAAAGGTGTTTGATTTGGAATCCTAGAATATCACATGTAGGAGGCTCATCTAGAATGCCTCCTAGATCACCTTTGAACATCCATAACATAGTGAGTCCTGACAGTTCTTTATTTAGATCTTTGAATCTTTGTTTAAGTCCTCCTGGAGGTCCTAGTCCACCTAAAAATCTAGGTATTCCCAGAGGTCCCAGCCCACCATGTGGCCCTGGAGTGGCTTATTCCAATGTCAATTCTCCTATAACAATTAGTGATTATCATGAGATGCCAAAAAATCCTAAAAAGATATGTCCTAAATATCAATTGCATCAGGATCCAGAAGATCATATTAGGATATTCAAGGAGGCATGCTTTAGGGCCAGGTTAGAATATGAGGATGTTGTGTGTAGATTGTTTCCTTACACCTTTAATGAGCAAGCTTCTAACTAGTATGTTAACTTGCCTAATGGTTATATTTCTTCTTGGGAACTTATGGAAGAGGCATTTTTGTCTAGGTTTAGGAGACCAGTTGATCCTTCCACCTTATATCATAAATTGGCTGCAATTAAGAGAGGTGAAGGGGAGTTGATTAATAACTTTAATGATAGGTTTCAAAAGGCTTATTCTAGGTTAGTGGCTCCTTACACAATGACTTCAGATGCGTTATTGGCCATGTATTATGTTGCTCTTGATCCACTAACTGCTATGTTTGTCAAAAGAAAGGTTGATATAGATACAATATCCAAAGCTTATAAAGAGGCAACCTTAGTAAACTAGGAAATGAGGCAAACAACTTATAATCCATTTCTTAATGGAGGAAACCCTAGGATACAAATTCAAGCACAACCTTGGAATGGAGTTCCTACGCATAATACTCCCTTATTGAACCCAATTCCTACATACACAACTGTGTATAATCCTTCCCCAATCCAGACTATAGTCCCCTATACTGGTACTAATACCAATGCCAATTAGAGTAATGGTTAGTCATTCTTCCAGCCTCCTCAGGATACATTTGTAGCAAAGGCACAAGAGGATAGGGAAGAAATCAAAGAAATTACTGTACACCTGAGAAGATTGACTACTAAAATGACACAATTAAGAAATGAAAATTTCTATGGTAGAAATAATTAAGGATATAGTCAGAACCATAACCAAAATTATAACTAGGGTCAAGGTTCAAACCAAGGCCAAAATTATAGTCAGAGTCAAAATCATAATCAGGGACAAGCAATGCAAAATAGAGGACCTACTGTAGATAACAAGACATGGGGTAATAATAATAGAAATTAGAATCAGCCAAGGCCACCTAGGACATGGAACACAAGGCCAAATAATGGCACTCTAGCTTCTCCATTTGAGAATTTGGATAATCAAGAGACAAAACAAACAACTAGAATTCAAATGGCCAATGTAGCATTAAAAAATTGGTGCAGGATTCATAATACTAGTGCACATGCTAAACTAGATTGCCCTCAATTTCATCTAGTAGCAAGTATTTTCAATGTGGATGTACAAGCTCCCACCTCTGATTTTCTCATTCCCAAAGGTAATGAAATAGTGCCCTCAGGATTTGAGACTACTTTAGTCTTAGAGACTTTTACCTTTGCAACCAGGGAAGAAGAGGATCAACTGTTAGAAGATGAGCCTTACTTTTGTGAGAACTTATATCCTGAATAAGCCTTAGTACTGAATGCATTTCAATTTCCCTTTGAAACTAAAAATGAGGTTTTATATGAAATAGAGGAGGTACAGGCTTTTCAACAGTCTAACAAAAATCATACCTACAATTTGAGAAGTAACACTAGGCCTGGAGGTCCTTTCACTACTTCATCTCCTCCCAACAATTTCAATACTCATCCAGATCAACACGCTAGTAATAACCCTGCTATACTAAAGGCTAATCATCATGTGAATGGTGGGACAACAACATCAAAAGTCTAAATAGGGAAAATAGAGATAGTGGAAATAATGAGGTTAATGAGTTACTTGTTTGAAGAGATAAAAAAATCAAGGTTAGTATACCTTTATGTGAATTGTTGAAAAGTCCAGGGGTCAGAAACGCTTTCATTAGGTCCTTGAATACATCTATGACAAGCGTGGTCTCTATAGATATGAATGTTCCAAGTAAAGATCCATGGTCCAAAGAAAAGAGTAAGAAAACTAAACAGCCTTCCAACACTAATGTGGTCATGTATGCAGATAAGAAGGAAGCCCCTCCTTTCTTGTTAGCCATTAGGATGTTGGGAAAGAACATACATAATTGCATGGTAGATTCTGGTGCATCAGCCAATTTAATGCCTTTAGGGATATGCCAGACTTTACGGCTGACTCCTACCAAAACTACCAAGGTTGTTACATAATTAGAGAAAACTACGGTCAATGTGATAGGAGAATTAATGCATATTCAAATGCAGTTAGCCTTAGATCCTAGGGTGAGTCAGTTTATTGACATTCAGGTAGTGGATATACCTATGAATTATGGGATGTTGTTGAGTAGGGACTAGTCCAAAACATTGAACGGATATATGGCCACTGATTTTTTACACATGTGGTTACCTTGGAGAGGTGTTCCAAATCAGATCAGGATAGAAGCTAAACCTAGAATGAAACACATGATTATAGAGTATAATAGAACAAATGAGATATTATATGCTTTTGTTCAACCTGGTGTTTACAGAGTCACTAACAAGGGAGTGCAAATTGAATAAATCTTGATGTTCAATTTTATAGAAAAACTTGTCATTATAGAAATAGTAGTGTTCATTGAGTCTGATTGCAATTCTTCTGATGAGGAAGACAATGCAGTAAATAATTTTGGTCGGATCATTAGGCAGGAAATAGAAAAGTGCAATAAACAAAAAATTCTAGTTCAGTACAAGTTGTACAAAAGCATGTGCAGAGTCCATAATAAGCCTCATTCTGAAGAAAATTGTAGAATGTGTATAGACATTATAGAATATTAATACATAAAGTGCACAAAAGAGATGGAACTATACAAAGGAAAGGTTAATCTTAAGCAACCAGAGATATACTTGCAGGATAACATGGATGTATTAATTCTAGATTTAGAGAAAGGAATAAAGGACAAAAGTGTCTGTCATTCTGATTTACAAATTGAGAATATAAATATGCAAGTAGGTCAAAATGAATCACCTATGAATAAACAAGATAGTACAGCACAAGTAATAGAAAAGGTGAGACATGTCAAAATAAAGGGTCAAAAGAATAAAGAGGGCATGTGGACACTAAAATGTGATGGGTCTAAATCTAAACAAGGTGCAGGTGCAAGTGTTGAACTTATAGATCCTAATGGTAAGTCATTTTTAGCAACATATAGGCTATAATTTCCTTCTACTAATAATGTAGCAGAATATGAAACTTTGATTTATGGACTTGTTATGGCTATCAAGAAAAGGGTGAAAATAATCAAAGTGTTTTCAAAATCTGAGTTAGTAGTCAGACAAGTGAAAAATCTATATGCATGCAATTATAAGAAGATGGTTTGTTATAAGCATAGGGTGTGGGATTTAATAGATTCATTTGATGCCTTTAACATAGAATGTATCCCTAGGGAATTGAATCATAGACCAGATACATTAGCAGTTGTTGCTAGCACTTTGGAGACCTTAATATTGTCAAGTCTAAACTGATTTGTTGTTGAATTAGTGAATGTTCTGAGCATACCAGATAATGTTACTCATTTTTAGGTATTTGAAGGGGATCAACAAATTGTAGAGTTTCTCACTTGTAATGAGGTGTTTGAAGCTCAAATCATTGATGAACAGGAAAAGCCTAATGTGTCTTGGGATGAAGAAGACATAATAAACTTGAAAAGTAATTTCTTACCTAAGGGGGTAATTGAGTTGGAAAAGATTTTTCACTTTGATGGGGTAGTTAGACAAAAATATTTTCCCAAAACTGAAGGGGGGAAATGTGATCCCTATAACCTAGGAACAAAGCAAAGTCCACAGAATGTACTTATTGGAAAGGCTTGCTCTAAGAAGTTAAGAAAAGAAATCGTGGATGTTTTGAAAGAATACTGTTGATGATTGTTTTGATGCAATCATAACAATAAGTTAAAATTCACATGAAATGAACTGAAACTATACTTGAAAGATAAGAAGGAATCATTTGAGATTCAACTAATCCCAAGTCTACAATGGTTTGGTTGGTCAAGTTCAGTCGGTCAATGTGAAGCTGTAATGTTCAAGGGGCCTTACGTAGTTTAGGTTTGTTTGGTGGTTTACTGGACTAAGAATATGCAAAAAGGTCATGAGATATGTCAATACTTTTCATTCCTTTGCATAAAAGTGATACTGTGCTGCAAGTTTTAGATGGTTTTCTTGAATTTTTGCAGCTTTCTTCTTTATCTATTTATGAAAACTGTCTACTTATAGCTCTGTTATGCATGCTTCTTCAAATTTGAGACACTTTCCTTTAGATTTCTACGTTTTCAGCTAAATATTTCAGATGGGTTGGGAAAAGTTAGAAAGATCTAATCTATACCTCATTTAATCTACCGAAGGATCTAATTGTTTCTGTTATGCACTATGTAAATACCACAGTAATTTGATCAAATCCACAGTAAAAACCTTAAATGCAAGTCCTAAGCATTTTCACAAACATACATTTAAAATTGCAAGCTCTCAAAGAAAATATCTCAAAACACAAAGAAGAGCAGGAGAACACTCAGAAGATAGATGCAGAACTCCAGATTCTATTGTATTAGAAACAAATAGTCATACATGATTTACAATGTAGGAATGACTCTTAGTTTCATTGATCATACTACAGAGAACTTACAAGCTTTACAGATACAATAAGGCAGCCAGACATTCCACGCGCACCTTACTGCAGACAAACAGGCGACCTCCTTCTTCTACTTCTAAACTATGCTAAGCTAACTCACTATGTATTTCTAAAAGAAAATCCTACTGTAGCCCCTGTTGTTTTCCTAAAATCCCTGTTATAAAGTATTACAGTGTAGAGAGGCACAATATATAGACATTCTGATTGTCCTCACTACAGCAAAAACCTAACTGAACCCCTGGTTCAAACCCTTGGTTACAGCAATAAATACAGGTGAACCAGCTCTTCAAAATATCTCTGAGCAGTGTCAAATCTGGGCGAAATATTGCCTCTTCTAAGAAGTTCCGATAGCTCAGCAATAACTCTAGTTTGTCTGTTGTAGTAATACTCTCAGCTGCAACCTTGTTCTTCACTTGAATGGCCTTGACTTTTTCGCACTTCATCTTTATCTTCCTGCTCCTGAGATCAGATTTCCTTCCTCCATGAGGTCACTATGTTGACTTTCCAGCTGCTTCCTCAACTGCAAGCCTGCAAGACAAGACAAGCAATAAGTATCACATTTATCACATAAACAGCAGGAAATTAAAATAATCGTTTAAATCCAGGTGACTGTGCAAAATCGTGGAAATCGGATCCAGAATACTCTCAAAACGCGTCCAAAACGCATACAGACCGCTCAAAACCCATCGGGTCAACCATCGCTGACCGAAAAAATGCCACGGGCGCCAAAAAATGTTTTTAAAATTCCACCGCCTCATTTCCCGCCCATCGGCGTGTCAAAAAACATGTATGGTCGATATTCGCTATTTGGCCGACATTCACTTCATCTGCATGATATTTTGGAAATATGATGCTCTCCCTTTCGAAGGTCCAGATGACGTCATCAGGATGTTTCGCTTCTGTATATCGGGGAAAAGAATGACATCATCATCATATTCATGTCGAAGGAAAATAGGAGGATATGAAATATGATGCTGCTGCTGAGGAAAGGAATATGATGGTGATGTCATCGTCATATTCGGGCTTCGTTAAAATGCAAATGATGGTGTCATCGTCATATTCGTTAAGATCAGGGGATAAATGCAAAATTGGGTCACCTAAGGAGCATGATCAGGTGGTGAATGTAAAATGACCCTTTTGCGGCCAAGGTAACCCTCTTGAAAGATCAGGATGATGATGATCATCAGGATATTTGGGGCTTTTGTCGAACTTAGAATAAGACGTCATCATCATATTCGTGAACCGGATCGTGTTTTGGAAAATATCCTGCCGAAGGGAAATGTGATGATGATGATCATCAGGATATTTGCTTCTTCGTTTATCAGATCGAGATGACGTCATCATGATATCCGGAGCTTTTGTTAAACTTAGAACATGACGTCATCAGGATGTTTTGCTAACCAGATCATGTTTTGGAAAATATCCTGCCGAAGGGAAATGTGATGATGATGATCATCAGGATATTGCAAAAGGTTATTCTTTCTCGGCAGGAGGACTTCACGAAATATCGGGTAGACAAACAAGATCATGATGATCTTGACAACAGGACAGGATAAAAAATATGATGATCCTCCTCATCGAATTATCATGATGACGTAATCATCATATTTCGTTTTCGGAGCATGAGGATGAGTTGAGGTCATCATCAGGTTAGCGCTAGGGTGATATTTAAAATATGATCATGCTGTTGAGGAATGGAATATCAGCCTCCCTTAAAAGATAGGGTGATCATCATGATCATGCAAAAGGAGATCAGGAGGATATGAAAACGTCATCATCATCTTAGCGAACTTCAGCAAATATGACCCTCTTGTGAAAGATCAGGATGATGATGATCATCCGATAGGATTTTGGCATGCGCATGCAAATTATGCAGATGGTGGATTTTCTAAGTCAGGGTGACTATTATAATATCATCATGATATTATAATTTTAGGTGATGTTAAAATATCATGATGATGCTCGCGATACAAAAGACCACTCGACGGGGAAAACTTACTATGACTTAAAGTTGATGTCCGGATATTTGAACCTCAGGATATTATCGGGGGGGCATTTCAAATATGATGATGATGTTCTTCATACAGCAAAACCGAGTTTATAAAATATGACCCTCCTAAAATCATGATGCTCACGATGCGCATAAGGCCATTTGACGGGTAAAACATACTATCACCCAAAATTGACGTCCGGATATTGCGACTGCATGATTTTTATCGGGTGATAGACCAAGATCATGATGACCTTGACAACATGACTAAGGAGAAAAATATGATGATCACTTGCATTTATCAGGTTTGACCAAAACTTTGACTGTGCATAACTTCCACATATGGACGAATTTTCAAGTGATGTAAAAGGCAAACCTGCATGGAATTTCAAGCTCTTTCTAAATATGATGTCACAGAAACAAAATATGAACTTTGACAAACTGACCTCATGATGATGACCAACCTTATCCAATATCATGATGATGATGCACCTGACTCATTTTTTACCAAACCGCTAGAAAGCAGACAAACACAAGCAGAAGCAAAAAGCAAAACATCAGCAGGGGTCCCCATTTTGCTAAGGAGGATAATGGGGCATGTTGTGAACATCACAACAACTAGCAACCAAAACAAAACAATTAAATTCAGAGTGTTCAAGGAAACTAGATGAAATGAACTCATAACTTCCAACTATCTTTCCTGCAAATTACTATTCAGCTTGAGACTCAAAGTATTCAATAAAGATGCATGAATTTCCATTTTCAGTTTAGTTGTGTGCACGTGATTAATTATCCTCATCTTGAAGATCAGTTGAACAAACCAGTGACTGACATTAGCCTACGTAGGTGAGGATATTCCCTCATAGCCGACCGGATAGAGCCTTGCTGCCAGCGAGCGTCCATAGCCCCGGCAAGGTTATCGTTACAATTCTCCTAAGTAGAGCCCCACTGCCAGCGAGCATCCATAGCCCCGGTAGAGTTACTTAGATGGCTTAATCTGGATTTTCAGTATAATCCACTTTATTTATTTATTTATTTATTTTTTGTTTTCTGATTTTGAAAGATTTCATAAGATATAGCAATTTGTAACTTCATGATGCAAGGAGTGGACACTTGCTGAAATTAAGCTGAGAATTGTAATGGTAGCAAGGGTGACCTCTGATTTTTCACCTAATATCTACACTGGTAAGTTCAACAAACCCAAGGATTTTAGGTGTGTCATCGTGAGAAACCTGCTTCGAATTCTCAATCACATTTATTGAATACAAAACTTCAGAAGATGAACAACTCTCTACATTCATGACAGTAACAAGTTATGTGTAAATTGTAAATGATTAACTTGAATACCCTAAATTTTATACTGTTTTGAATGGTTGCTAGTTTTGCTCCTTAATACTCTAAAGTAAAATAAAGATCCCTGCTGAGGAGACAACAAACAAACCAAACAAACAGGCTATACAAACAACACAATAAAAGAAAAAACTGTACAAACAGAAAGAAACAAAAAGCAAAAACAAACAGAAGACAAGCCACACAAACAGCCAACCCAAAAGAAAACACACAAGAAGAACTGAAAATAGAAACAACTACCCTACCAAACCATATACAAGCCTCTACAAGGCAATTAGAAACCCAGGAAAAAGACCCAAAAACACCCCTTCTTGCATATTTCTTTAGTTTGTGCAGGAGTAATAGGGTACTAGTTATGGTCCTCATCCTAGCAGATTTATCTTTGAATTCTAAAAAAAATTCTGATATTCTAGATTCATTGTGTTTATCAGAATAGCTCTTAATAACTAGTAACTGAGGCTGCTCATCCGGTTTATGATTAATCCATATGCATGTCCTATCTCTTGAATTTCCATAATCAAAATAGCATCTATCATTGTTTACTAAGGAAAGGAAAGAGACAACCTGATGTGCCTTTAGCTCTGTGGAACACACTTGTTTATTAATAGCTGGCTCTTCATTTAGCTCTGCATTTTCATTGCCCAGTTCTATGTCTAGTCCTTTTTCAAGTTGAAAGATGAATGACTCTAGATGCATCATTTCTTCATCTTCATCCAGCTTTGTTCCTTCATTCTGGATGTTCAGTTTATCCTCAAATTTAGCAAACCTCTCAATGTTCTCATTAGTTTCCTGCACATCAGCACTTAAGTAAGGATCCTCATCATCATAATCTAACATACAGAAATTAATCATTTCTAAATCACTCGAGAGTAAAAGTAGGACGACATCTTTTGATTGATAGGAGTACTCCCCTGTTTTATTTTCAACATAGCATGGGGGGGATGTCTGATTATGCACAGCAGCTACATGATCCTCTGTATCCCTTTTTTTCAAGATTTGTTCATCAGATGATTCACATTTGTCATTCAGTGAAGAGTCTAATTTTATTGACCTGTAACAATCTTGATTTTGATCATTTAATTCAAAGAAGTCAGTTGTAACACTAGGATTTACTTTCTTTTCTATGACTTCACTAGTTTCTACAGTAGGGATCTTATCAGTTTTAGTGTATTTTAATTTTGCCAATGCTTGTTTACATTTCTTTGCCAAATCATGTTCGTTAAAACTTTTCAGGTCAGACCCAGAGGTTTCTTCTTGACAAATATTCCTTAGTAGTTCTATATATTTATCAAATGTATCAAGATGAACCTCACTTTCCTTTTCTTTTTCATTAAATCCTTTTTGCTTATTATCCAGAAAAGGGACATGAGCTGTGATTTCTTCTCTGCATTTTTTAGGATATTTATACTTTTCACTAACTTTAATCACAGCCAGATCCTGACGAAAAGATAGATTTTTTTTCTTACCATCACATGATTCCTGGAGAGAGATCTTACTATCCTTTATTCTTAGCATTGGTTCCATCTTTGTATCCTCTGCACATTTAATGACCGTTGATGCTGCGTCCTCCTGTCGCTCAATAATCTCCTCACTTCCCTGCCAACTTTCAGCCTTATACACATCTGAGAGAGAGATTAGTCCTTTCAAATATAAATCTAATTTTGTAAGGAAAGCTATACAATTAAGCTCACCATGCTCTACGGACTTATGTATCCTACACCTTCCAAATAAACCATAGCTATATAAATTTTTAGGATAAAGCTGGTTATTCAAAGCTTTCTGAAATGAAGGAATGTCAACTTGAAAACTGTCCCTATATGAGTCCATTAAAAATGGGACCCTCTTTCAACTCTCTTTTTTTTTATGAGATCTAACATATCTCAGAATATAGCATTTGAACTCAGAAAATTAACCCTAAACCAAATTAGGCCCTCCTTCTAGCGCCAGAAAACTGTTGATGATTGTTTTGATGCAATCATAACAATAAGTTAAAATTCACATGAAATGAACTGAAACTATACTTGAAAGATAAGAAGGAATCATTTGAGATTCAACTAATCCCAAGTCTACAATGGTTCGGTTGGTCAAGTTCAGTCGGTCAATGTGAAGCTGTAATGTTCAAGGGGCCTTACATAGTTTAGGTTTGTTTGGTGGTTTACTGGACTAAGAATATGCAAAAAGGTCATGAGATATGTCAATACTTTTCATTCCTTTGCATAAAAGTGATACTGTGCTGTAAGTTTTAGATGGTTTTCTTGAATTTTTGCAGCTTTCTTCTTTATCTATTTATGAAAACTGTCTACTTATAGCTCTGTTATGCATGCTTCTTCAAATTTGAGACACTTTCCTTTAGATTTCTACATTTTCAGCTAAATATTTCAGATGGGTTGGGAAAAGTTAGAAAGATCTAATCTATACCTCATTTAATCTACCGAAGGATCTAATTGTTTCTGTTATGCACTATGTAAATACCACAGTAATTTGATCAAATCCACAGTAAAAACCTTAAATGCAAGTCCTGAGCATTTTCACAAACATACATTTAAAATTGCAAGCTCTCAAAGAAAATATCTCAAAACACAAAGAAGAGCAGGAGAACACTCAGAAGATAGATGCAGAACTCCAGATTCTATTGTATTAGAAACAAATAGTCATACATGATTTACAATGTAGGAATGACTCTTAGTTTCATTGATCATACTACAGAGAACTTACAAGCTTTACAGATACAATAAGGCAGCCAGACATTCCACGCGCACCTTACTGCAGACAAACAGGCGACCTCCTTCTTCTACTTCTAAACTATGCTAAGCTAACTCACTATGTATTTCTAAAAGAAAATCCTGCTGTAGCCCCTGTTGTTTTCCTAAAATCCCTGTTATAAAGTATTACAGTGTAGAGAGGCACAATATATAGACATTCTGATTGTCCTCACTACAGCAAAAACCTAACTGAACCCCTGGTTCAAACCCTTGGTTACAGCAATAAATACAGGTGAACCAGCTCTTCAAAATATCTCTGAGCAGTGTCAAATCTGGGCGAAATATTGCCTCTTCTAAGAAGTTCCGATAGCTCAGCAATAACTCTAGTTTGTCTGTTGTAGTAATACTCTCAGCTGCAACCTTGTTCTTCACTTGAATGGCCTTGACTTTTTCGCACTTCATCTTTATCTTCCTGCTCCTGAGATCAGATTTCCTTCCTCCATGAGGTCACTATGTTGACTTTCCAGCTGCTTCCTCAACTGCAAGCCTGCAAGACAAGACAAGCAATAAGTATCACATTTATCACATAAACAGCAGGAAATTAAAATAATCGTTTAAATCCAGGTGACTGTGCAAAATCGTGGAAATCGGATCCAGAATACTCTCAAAACGCGTCCAAAACGCATACAGACTGCTCAAAACCCATCGGGTCAACCATCGCTGACCGAAAAAATGCCACGGGCGCCAAAAAATGTTTTTAAAATTCCACCGCCTCATTTCCCGCCCATCGGCATGTCAAAAAACATGTATGGTCGATATTCACTATTTGGCCGACATTCACTTCATCTGCATGATATTTTGGAAATATGATGCTCTCCCTTTCGAAGGTCCAGATGACGTCATCAGGATGTTTCGCTTCTGTATATCGGGGAAAAGAATGACATCATCATCATATTCATGTCGAAGGAAAATAGGAGGATATGAAATATGATCCTGCTGCTGAGGAAAGGAATATGATGGTGACGTCATCGTCATATTTGGGCTTCGTTAAAATGCAAATGATGGCGTCATCGTCATATTCGTTAAGATCAGGGGATAAATGCAAAATCGGGTCACCTAAGGAGCATGATCAGGTGGTGAATGTAAAATGACCCTTTTGCGGCCAAGGTAACCCTCTCGAAAGATCAGGATGATGATGATCATCAGGATATTTGGGGCTTTTGTCGAACTTAGAATAAGACGTCATCATCATATTCGCGAATCGGATCGTGTTTTGGAAAATATCCTGCCGAAGGGAAATGTGATGATGATGATCATCAGGATATTTGCTTCTTCGTTTATCAGATCGGGATGACGTCATCATGATATCCGGAGCTTTTGTTAAACTTAGAACATGACGTCATCAGGATGTTTCGCTAACCAGATCATGTTTTGGAAAATATCCTGCCGAAGGGAAATGTGATGATGATGATCATCAGGATATTGCAAAAGGTCATTCTTTCTCGGCAGGAGGACTTCACGAAATATCGGGTAGACAAACAAGATCATGATGATCTTGACAACAGGACAGGATAAAAAATATGATGATCCTCCTCATCGAATTATCATGATGACGTAATCATCATATTTCGTTTTCGGAGCATGAGGATGAGTTGAGGTCATCATCAGGTTAGCGCTAGGGTGATATTTAAAATATGATCATGCTGTTGAGGAATGGAATATCAGCCTCCCTTAAAAGATAGGGTGATCATCATGATCATGCAAAAGGAGATCAGGAGGATATGAAAACGTCATCATCATCTTAGTGAACTTCAACAAATATGACCCTCTTGTGAAAGATCAGGATGATGATGATCATCCGATAGGATTTTGGCATGCGCATGCAAATTATGCAGATGGTGGATTTTCTAAGTCAGGGTGACTATTATAATATCATCATGATATTATAATTTCAGGTGATGTTAAAATATCATGATGATGCTCGCGATACAAAAGACTGCTCGACGGGGAAAACTTACTATGACTTAAAGTTGACATCCGGATATTTGAACCTCAGGATATTATCGGGGGGGCGTTTCAAATATGATGATGATGTTCTTCATACAGCAAAACTGAGTTTATAAAATATGACCCTCCTAAAATCATGATGCTCACGATGCGCATAAGGCCATTTGACGGGTAAAACATACTATCACCCAAAATTGACGTCCGGATATTGCGACTGCATGATTTTTATCGGGTGATAGACCAAGATCATGATGACCTTGACAACATGACTGAGGAGAAAAATATGATGATCACTTGCATTTATCAGGTTTGACCAAAACTTTGACTGTGCATAACTTCCACATATGGACAAATTTTCAAGTGATGTAAAAGGCAAACCTGCATGGAATTTCAAGCTCTTTCTAAATATGAGGTCACAGAAACAAAATATGAACTTTGACAAACTGACCTCATGATGATGACCAACCTTATCCAATATCATGATGATGATGCACCTGACTCATTTTTTACCAAACCGCCAGAAAGCAGACAAACACAAGCAGAAGCAAAAAGCAAAACATCAGCAGGGGTCCCCATTTTGCTAAGGAGCATAATGGGGCGTGTTGTGAACATCACAACAAATACAAACATGTAATAGCATGGACATATGAAGATTTGAAGACATATGATACGTCCATCATAACTCATGTAATACCCTTGAAAATAGAAGTTAAACCATTTAGACAGAAATAAAGGCCTGTGAATGCTATTTTGGAACCTTTAATCTTTGAAGAAGTGAAAAAATTGTTGTTAGCTAGAATAATCTTCCCAGTAAGACATTCAACCTGGGTAGCTAATTTGGTACCTGTGAGAAAGAAGAGTGGAGACATCAGGTTATGTGTTGACTTTAGAAATTTGAACAAAGCTTCTGAAAAGGATAATTATCCCTTGCCTCCAATAGATGAAGTGCTACAAGCAATAAATGGAGCTAAGATGATGTCTTTCTTAGATGGATTCTCAGGATATAACCAGGTCTTAGTTGATAAAGAGGATAGGTTGAAGACTACTTTTACTTGCAAGTGGGGTAATTATGCATATAGGAGAATGCCTTTTGGTTTAATCAATGCAAGTGTCACCTTTCAAGGAGCCATGGACATTGTATTTCATGGATTATTAGGTAAATGTATTGTTATTTATATGGATGATTTAACTGTGTACTCTAAAGATACCTCCACTCATGCAAAAGATTTGAGAAGGGTACTTAAAAGATGTGAAAGGTACGAAATTTCTCTTAACCCAAAGAAATGTTCATTCGGTGTAATTGAAGGAAAACTGTTAGGACATGTCATTTCTAAAAATAGGATATCCATTGATCCCGACAGAGTAGAAGGAATAAGAAAATTGCAATTACCTAATAGTAAGAAGGAATTAAATTCCTTTTTTGGTAAGATTAACTTTGTCAGGAAGTTTATTACAGGGTTTGTAGAGATTGTGCAACCATTAAATGCAATGCTTAAGAAGGATGCGAAGATAGAAAGGACACTAGTAGCCAAAGCCACATTTGAAGATATTAAGGAGGCCATTTCTAATGCTCCTATGTTAGCAAGTCCAAATTATAACAAACCATTTTACATATATTCTTTTGCATCTACAGATTCAGTTGCAGCTGCCTTGACACAAAAAGGAGAAAATAATGAAGAAAAGCCCATAGCTTTCATGAGTGCACCTTTGAAAGATGCACAACTGAAGTATCTAGACATAGAAAGACATGCATTTGCACTAGTAAGGGTAGTTAAAAAGTTTGGACATTACATCTTACGAAGTCAAGTCAAGGCCATAGTACCAGATGCAACAGTAAAAATGCTGCTAATACAGAATGAGTCTGGAGAGAAAAGGGCCAAATGGATTACATTATTGCAAGAGTTTGATATGGAGATTATTCCAATGAAGCTGGTTCGAGGACAAGCATTAGTACAAACCATAGCAAACACATATCCAAATTTGGTGAAGCAACAGTATGTATTAAACTCTAATGATGCATCAGGCTGGTATAATGATTTGAATACATTTCTGATATCAGGTAAATATCCAAGTAAGATGAAGTCTTCTCAGAGGAGAGATTTAAAGGTTAAAGCATAAATATACATGGTACAAGGAGGTCTTCTATTCAAGAAGAACCATTAAGGTATATATTTAAGATGTTTAAATAGAATTGAAGCAGATAAGGTATTGTCAAAGTTGCATGATAAGTATGGAACTATTCATGGTTCTCATTTAGCTACTATGCATAAGATATTAAGAGCGGGATACTATTGGCCAACAATGTTTAAAGATACAGAGAGTCATATTCGAAGTTGTCATACCTATCAAACTACAGAGGACAAGGGAAAGAATCAAGCTAATCCATTACAGCCAGTCATTGAGTCTAGGCCATTTGCACAGTGGGGATTAGATTTCATTGGAGTTATAAATCCTCCATCATCTACAGGACATAAGTTTATACTAATAGTAACTGACTATTGTACAAGGTGGACTGAAGCCACATGTTGCAAGTTTTCTACTACTGAGGTAGTTATCAAATTTCTAGAAGAAAACATCATAACAATGTTTGGAGCTCCATATTCGCTGGTATGTGATAATGGCCCTGCATTTTTTTCTCTAAAATTTTCTAAATGGGCATTTGAATATGGGATAGTTTTAATTTTTTTTCAAATTATTATCCTTAGGGGAATGGTTTAGCTGAGTCCACAAACAAGATTTTATTGGATATAATCAAGAAACTAATTGTAAAAAATCCCAAAGAATGGAATACGTTGTTAAAATATGCACTGTGGGTAGATAGGACTAAGGTTAAGTCAGCCTTAGGTAATGCACCTTATCACCTAGTTTATGGGACTGATCCCATACCTCCAGTGAATTTAAGAATACCCATATGGAAGTTTTCTAATGAGTACTTAGGATTTGATGATCACAGTGAAGCCAGGATAATCCAAATGTTACAATTGGATGAGAAGAGAGATCAAGCCATTGAAAAATTTACCAAACATCAAGTAATGGTCAAAAGATGGTTTGAGAAAAGAACAAGAGTCAAAACATTTAGACTATCAGACTTAGTATTGTGTTGGGATAAAGCACGTGAAAAGAAAGGAAATCATGGAAAGTTTGACAAATTATGGTTAGGTCCATTACAAGTCACAAAGATAATAGGAGATAATACATTCAGGCTCAAGACCTTGACTGGGGAAGATGTACCACTACTTGTTAATGGCCAACATTTGAAACATTACTTTTAGGCTTGAGGTGGGGGTAGTTGGTATGTTATGTATCATAGTGTAAATAATGTACAATTTTGTTGGGTTTTGTTTTGTTTTATTTTTGTTTTGTTTTGTTGTGTTGGTCTGTGTGTTGTGTTGGTTTGTGTGTTGTGTTTCCTCAGTATGGATGTTTGTTTTGTTCTGGAAGTATACAGGAGCAAGTTAACAACCACTGAAAATAATAGAAAATTCAAAACATCAGGTTAATTATTTGAAA
The DNA here is from genome assembly GCA_027924645.1 of Cunninghamia lanceolata. Classification (NCBI taxonomy): domain Eukaryota; kingdom Viridiplantae; phylum Streptophyta; class Pinopsida; order Cupressales; family Cupressaceae; genus Cunninghamia; species Cunninghamia lanceolata. Next base: position 8,528,967 of record BSBN01000112.1, on the reverse strand, counting down.
CTTATGAACAACTTGTTGTGACTGTCATGAATGTAGAAAATGGTTTAGCTGGTGAAATTTTGTATTCAATAACTATGGGTTGAGTATTCAAGGGAAGTTTCTCACAATGACACACCTAAAATCCTTGGGTTTGTTGAACATACTAGTGTAGGTGTTAGGTGAAAAATCAGAGGTCACTCTTGCTACCATTACAATTCTCAACTTAATTTTAGCAAGTGACCACACCTTACATCATGAAGTTACAAATGTAATATATTATAAAGTCTCTATTTTAAAATATATATATATGTATAAGTAAATAAATAAACTAAATTTCACTAAAAATCTAGATTGAGCCATCTAAGTAACTCTACCGGGGCTATAGACACTTGCTGGCAGTGGGGTTCTACTTAGGAGAATTGTAACAATAACCTTGTCGAGGCTATAGATGCCTGCTGGTAGCAAGGCTCTATCCGATTGGCTATGAGGGAATAACATCAACTATGTAGTTTAATATTAGTCACTGGTTTATTCAACTTATTTTCAAGATGAGGATTATTAATCACATGCACCCAATTAAACTTAATTGGGAGATTCATGCACCTTATTGACTACATTAGGCCTCAAGCTAAGTAATAATCTACAGAAAAGAAAGTTGGAAGTTATGAATTTATTTCATTTAGTTTTCCTTAATGGTTTTAATTTAATTGTTTTGTTTGGTTACTAGTTGTTGTGATGCTCACAACACGTCCCATTTTACTTCTTAGCAAAATGAGGACCCCTGTTGTGGCTGTGGCTTTTTGCTTGTGTGTGGGTCTTCTTGGTGGTAAAGGGAAAAGGACGTAAAGGTTACAAACCTTGTTGAAAATTGAAAAAAGTTAGCATTAAGTACTGTTGATCATGATGTTACTCATAAACAAACATAAAATAAAAGTTACACAACAACCTTTATTTATCTTGAAAGATACAATGAATCCAAAGAATTCGTGATCCCAAGTCTCCGTTGATTAGTTCATAATGTACTAACATTACTCAGTGGTTGATGTGTGTTGCTATTTTCCATTTAGGGGCCTTACATACTTTGATTATTCCTGTAAATTTCCTCAGTATTCCTCCAGATATCTTGTCCTCTATGTCTATTCTGCATAAATCTCCAACAATTCTACCTCTACACTATGAATTCACTCAAATAATGTGCCTACAGGTTGATATTTGCATGATTTCTATCATTATTTGTAATTCTTTGCATGATATTGTCAACACTACGTGCATTTAGCTCAAATATGCTAATGATTTTTTGTTATCTATGGGATGTCCACATATTTCTCTGTTCTGCTTATTATTTATCATGATTTGCAGTTATGGAAGTGATTAAATGAAATTAAGAAAATGAAATGACAAAGATAGGGTTTAAAGGATGAGATTCCCAAAATTACTTGACTAAGATCATTGATCCACATACATTTTTTGATACAGCAATGAAGAGAAGAAAACTAGAATCATACTTCACCAGGACATTCCCCAAATCTGCATGATCTAGTACAAATCTTTAAAGAAAAAATTGACAACAACACACAATAAAATGAAAGCGCTTCTATTGAACACAACATTCACCATTACATATCTAGAAATCAACTTGAAGATTACATAAAGTTTACAATCAAGAAGTAATCTAAAGCTTCATCTCCATTTAGTATGCCTTAGAGCAAGTACATTTACAATGATCTGAAGAAAGAACCTTGATATTTCAACAATTCGGTCTTCACTAGTCTCGGTAATCCAATCTCCTACATGAAATTACTTCAGTCATATTTTAAAGTGATTGACCTTTGTGTCTCTCTTGTTATGACAAATCATGGCCCTCTTATAGGATAGAGGCCCGAAAATAGCTACAATGATCTAAGGATTAGGATCCTCTCAGAACAAACAATAGCCCAGATGAACAGCACATGTCTGCTAGTTGGCAATCACACAGCTGGCATAGAATATTCCAGAATCATTCTCCAGCTGGCAAATAATGCATTTAATATCCCTTGACTCAGGTTCATGCTGCCTCTATGTTCTTCTTTGTTTTCACCTCATAGTCAGCAAGACAACAATTGTCAAAGAAACCTTTTCTTCCTTCGCTGATGCCTGACGATTTCCTTTTGCTTTACCCTCAACGAGACCTCTTTCTATCAGCTAAGTCCTTCATCTCTCCACTGATGGCTAATGACTTCTCCCAAACATTATCTTCGATGAGACCACTATTGTCGGCCTAGTCATTTGTCCTTTTGGTGATGACCAATGACTTGTTAAGTTTACTTTACTTTGTCTTCGGTGTGACCCTCTTTGTTGGCCTAGTCTTTTATCGTTATGCTGATGCCCGATGACAGTTTTGTTCACTTTATCTTCTCTTAACCACTAACGGCTTCCGCATCAATATATCTACATACTTGTAGCCAATAGACAGAAGTCATAAAATGCACTACAATTGTTTTTTAGTCTTAAACTTAACTTTTTCCCTTAAACATACAAGCATAAAAATATACAAAGAATCTTCTATATTGAACTTTCATTTCGAATCCAGGTTGTATATCCAACTTGCATCTTTCGTTTGTATATTGGTCCCCATCAGTGTAACTTACTTGGTTGGCAAGACTAAACAAACCTCCTCTGACCACAAACATCTGCTTGATGCTCCTTTCACTTTATCGACGAGAGTCACCTGGTCATTAAGACAACCAATCTAACCACTGATACCCATATCTTCCCGACGCAACCTTTATCGGTGAAACATACTCAGTCGAGGCAATCTTAAAAACTCACCCTGATAGCATCTATCAACCTGATGAAACTCCCATCAGCGAGAGGCACAAGATCGACATGATTTAAAACTTTTGTTCTGACAAGCTTACTTATGCCGAAAACATACCAAGCCCCTTGCATATCCCTTTCAGACTTCAACTATTTAATAAACTATAGCTTATAACCCTTTTCAGCTCTAATATGTACAAAGTGTAATTCATCTTTAAATATGTGTTAAGTAATGATGCATCCATTTGACCAAATTCAAATCTCCTTTGAGTTCCATGTTGTATGTTCACCGCAATGCATGCATACCGCAACATACAACAACTTAACTTTATTTCATAACATTTTAGTTCCACACTATGCATAAAGCCTTTTATATCACATTGTATGTTTCATGCCCTGCTAAACATACAAGATAACATACATGCAATAGACTTGACCGAACATTCATTTCAACTTTTAACTGCATCAAGTCCACCTTGTATGTATAAATAAAACATTAGCCAAATGCATACAAGCAAACAATACATCTAAACCCGATGACCTTCCTATGTGACCATACAATGACTCGATATACAAAGAACTGTGCATATGAACATACAAACAACTTTGCATATGATCATACAAACAACCTTGTATATGACCACACAAACCTTTTTTTATAGTGTATTTACCCAAAAACACACATAACTTGCAAAATATTGGAAATTTTTAAGATGGTTCAAAAAGCAACCCCTATTCATTTTCGACAAGGAATTCACCCATATTTAGCTCTGGTACTTAATGCCATTTTTTCTTTATTTTCAACAAGGTTTGTACTTCTCACTTCCTTTTTCCCTTTACCACCAAGCAGACCCACACACACAAGCAAAGAAGCCAGCCATAACAGGGGTCCTCGTTTTGCTAAGGAGTAAAATGGGGCATGTTGTGAACATCACAACAAGTACCAGAGTAGAATAGGGGTAAATTCTTTGTCAAAAATGAATAAGGGTTTCTTTTTTAACCATTTCAAAATTCCTAATATTTTGCAAGATATGCATGTTTTGGTAAAATGCATTATAGGAAGGTTTGTATGTTGCTTGTACAAGATCATTTATATGTGGAGTCACTCTATGAGTAACATAGAATGGTCGGGTTTATGAATCACTGTACTCATATGTATATTGTTAATGTTTTATTCTTTACATACAAGTCAGACCTGACGTGATTTAGAAGTAAAATGGATAATGGGTTAAGTCCACAAGTTGTATCTCAGGTTGTATGTTTGGTGAAAAGAAAGATACAAGGTGATATACAACGTGATATACATGTCATGGACCTGAGGAGAATATGAAATTTGGTTTTATTAAAGTATGTTTCACGGTTTGTATGTTGCATGCTTTGGTTTTATACCTTTCAATATACATACAACATGGAAGTCAAAGAGAAATAAATATGATATAAGTGATGCATCATGCCTTAATGTATATTGAAAGATGCATTCACTTTATATACATATGTGGAGCCGAAGGGTTATGCAATATGGTTTAGAAAAGGTGGGGAGTTCGGGATGATTATACAAAGGAGTTTGCATGTATCAAGGCTTGTATTAAGAGTAGATACAAGTATTGTTGTATCATTGAGATACAAGTGGGAAAGTAAAGTGGGTCCCACATATTGTATCTCGAGGTTGTGTATTGTACCAACAGATGGATATACAAGAGCATATACAAGCCGACAGACAAGTAAAGATACAAACAAAAGATGCAAGATGGACTTCAAAAGGGAATTAAATAAAGGAAAGGCTTTGTATGTTTGGGAGAATGTATGTTAATGATATACAATCCTGATATACAAAGAAATAAGACATTGCTGGAGAGATAAAATGTAAAAAAGGGCTTGTATGGGTTGTTTGTATGTGTGCTTGTATCTGTGTCACATACATTGCGATATACAAACCAAATATACAATCATGGATATAAATGAAAAGGGGATAACATTGTTTATAGATCATTGCATGGTGCAGGAGCACCTACCTGACAGCTGGCCTCCATGAGGTAGTTAGTTAGTTTGAGTCTTGTTAATGTTTTCAAGAAGGTCTGATAAGACCAATGCATGTAATAAGGTCATGTTGACCATACTTTGCTATTTTTAGCTGGTTTGTTAGGACAGTTGTCATGATGTATGTTCAGTTGGATCTCCCAGCCACCTGGAGAGATTTCCCAGCTGCTTCGAGTCGGGTCAGTAGTACTCGCAGGAGAGCCTATTTATACAGGCGGATCGGTTGATTGTAGATCATCGATCGATAGTATTGTATTGCATTGAACAGAGGAGTTAGATTGTGCTATGTGAGAGACTGAGTGTTGTATTGCATCTTTTGAAATCAATAAAGATCCTGTTTGTGTTCACCTTCTGTCTGATCTCCATTGTGAAATCGATTTGCTGGTTTGGTGGTTTCATGGATTCGCTGATCCATTCCACCGGTTGATTCGTCGAATCGGTGGAATGGCTATGTACAGTAGGTTAGGCTTTAGTTTGTTTTCTATTTACATGTAGGTGTGCAGGATCGTGGTCGAGAGATGTTGAGGACCCTAGCATGGGTATGTGCTGGGTTGTGTTGATTGTTAAAGTCTGGAAGATCACCCTGAGAGTGGATCGGGTCATCCCAGGAGGATCGGCGAATTGAAAATTTGCGAAGTGTGAAAGTTCATCAAAATGGCATCATCAGGATATTTCAGTTTATATCCTGCAGTTAGTTCGGGCATCGTCATCCGAATAAGTGGAGATGAGCATGATGCAGTAGTTTGCATAAAGAGAAGGTGCGTCGGGGTGATCATCATCAGGTGTTGCTGAGGAGGAGTGCATCGGCATAAGGTAGAAGATTGGGTTGATCAAGTCATCGCAGGCCGATAAGGTTAAGTTTGGCCGACAGCAGGATATTGAAGGAGTTGCATATGACGTCATCGTCATCAGGATATACGTCATCAGGATATTGCGGAGCAGTAGGATATTGAGGAGCCTCATGTGATGTCATCGTCATCAGGATATACGTCATCAGGATATCGAGGTGACATAAGCACCGAAGGGAAGGTGCATGAGGTAGTTGTCGTCAGTATAAATGGGAGGAACAGGATGTTTTATATCCTGCTGATGAACATGATGTTGAACATCATGATGATGAAGATAGTGAAGATAGAGATCGTCGGTGAGATGAACAGTGAACGTCAGGAGGATGTTTGCACTTGCCGAATATCATGATGCTGTTGAAAGGCGAAAGGTGAAAAGTGATAAGGAAGTGAACAGTAGTCAGCAGGAGGATATTTCACGCCTCTTCGAAATATGATGATGCTGCCGATAGTCAGGTATGATGATGCTGTGGACATGCGAAAGGGCGAAGGCTTGTTTGTAGGAGGATATCGGTTGGCAGAGTAAATTTGATGATGATGATGATGATGAAGGGTTGCGGACATCCATGCTATGTGTTAAGGTTTTAGTGTGGATGCCTCTGCATCATAGTGGTATCAAAGCTTAGCAAAAGGTCTGGGCTGTTGTGTGTTGATTCTGTCACCAAAAGGGCAGAGGTAGAGTTGATTGTGTGTTGTGTGTTGATTGAGGGGTTGACAAAATGCCTCCGAAAGGTAATGGTACTGCAAGGGAATTGCAGGAGATGAAGGAAAAACATGCCAGAGAGATGAGGAAGATGAAGGAGCTCGCTGAAGCACTTCAAGCCAGGCTTGTAGCCCTGGAAAAGAACAAAAAGAGGGAAGTGGAAGACAGTGAGTCTGAAGAAGATGAAGATGCTGTTGAAGAGTATGAAGAGGTAGCTGAAGAACTGGATGCTGAAGACCAAAAATTTGTGAAACTGTTAAAGGCAGTGCAGGGTGATAAACCTAAGGTAAAGGTTGATGTTTCCAAGTATAATGGAAGTTTGAATGAAGATGAGTTACTGGATTGGATTGCTGCACTTGATAATCACTTTGAATGTGAAGATGTTGCTGAGGATCAGAAGGTAAAGATTGCAAAGACCAAGTTAGGAGGTCATGCTTTGGTATGGTGGGATTATGTACAATCTGAGAGAAGGAAACAAGGGAAGTCAAAGATTACTTCATGGGATAAGATGGTAGCAAGGATAAAAGGTAAATTCTTGCCTCGGGATTATGAAATTCAGATGTTTAAGAAGCTGCAATTTCTAAGGCAGAAGGAAATGGATGTGAAGGCATATACTGAGGAGTTTTATAAGTTGAGTATGAGATCTGGTCATCATGAGAATGAGGTAGAAAAGGTGGCTAGGTACTTGGCTGGTTTGAGATTGAACATACAGGATGAGTTAGTTTTAGCTAACCCTAAGAATGTGGAGGATTGTTACCAAATGGCAATCAGGATTGAAGAAAAGATGAATAGGAGACAAGACAAGTCCATAAGAGGAAGAGGAAACAATATGAGGGGAAGAGTAGCAGCCCCTGCAACAAAGCAAACCAATGAGGGTCAAGAAGACACTGGTAAAGGACAGGGACAGTCTGATTTCAGAGGTGGATGGAAAGGTAATAGAGGCAGATTTGGAAGTGGTAGAGGTTCTACTACATTTTCAGGAAAGTGTTACACCTGTGGTGAGTTTGGTCATCCATCTTTCAAATGTCTAGAAAGCAAAGGTTCATCATCCAGAGATGATAGAATGAATGACAAGAGAGTACAACTTGTACAAGAAGAGAAAGTAGAGCAAACAGATAGAGAACCTGACGGTTATGGGTATCCTGAGGAGGGAGAAGCATTGATGCTAAGGAGAACTAGTTTGCGGGCATCAAAGGATATGATGCAAAGAAGAGCTCTTTTCAAGACCACATGCAAGAGCAAAGGTAAAGTATGTAAGGTTGTCATTGATACTGGTTCAACAGACAACATGGTATCTCAGGAAATGGTGGATAAACTGCATTTGGAAAGGATTCCACATCAACACCCTTACAAGGCATCTTGGGTGAGTGATAGTCAATCACTTTTTGTCTATGAATAAGCATATGTGGATTTTCAGATTGGAGCATATCATGATAGAGTTTTGTGTGACATTTTGTCCATGGAATGTTGTCACCTACTATTGGGTAGACCATGGCAATTTGATAGGAGGGTACTGTATGATGGGTATGCTAATACCTACAGCATCAAGAAAGATGGGAAAACTATTATGTTGATGCCATTACAGGAAGCAGCTGTAGTCCAGAAGGCAGCAAAAATCATTTTAGTGGGAAAGAAGGAATTTGTGCAGAAGCCTATAGGAGCAGGCATAAAGGCATTTAAGGACACTGCAGGAAAAAAAGTTGTTAAGGACAACAAGTTGAAGACAGTTTCAGTTTTGACTGACAGAGGTCAGCAGCAGGTTCAGAAACAGGTTTGCAAACAGCAACCAGTTGAGAGGAATGACAAGGATGTTGTCATAGTTGGGACTATTGTTTGTCCTATAAAGGTTGAAAGCAAGATAGAGTTGAACATTCCAGAAGTTCAAGAGGCAGTTCAGACAGAGGTTCTGGTCAGACAACCTGACAAACACAAGATAACTGAGAGAAGGGCCTACATTGACAGGCATGAGGATTTACTTGCAAGACAGCAAGTTACAGTTCGGAAGTCTTGGAGAAGCCAAGAGCCAGCAGAGGATAAAGCTGGGACAGGGCAGATCACTGCAAAGGCAAGGTGTAAAGGTGGAGGACTTCCACAAACCAAACTCATGGGACATGAGTTCTTTTCTGTTGGGGAGTATGGTGCAGGAGCACCTACCTGACAGCTGGCCTCCATGAGGCAGTTAGTTAGTTTGAGTCTTGTTAATGTTTTCAAGAAGGTCTGATAAGACCAATGCATGTAATGAGGTCATGTTGACCATACTTTGCTATTTTTAGCTGGTTTGTTAGGACAGTTGTCATGATGTATGTTCGGTTGGATCTCCCAGCCGCCTGGAGAGATTTCCCAGCCGCTTGGAGTCGGGTCAGTAGTAATCGCAGGAGAGCCTATTTATACAGGCGGATCGGTTGATTGTAGATCATCGATCGATAGTATTGTATTGCATTGAACAGAGGAGTTAGATTGTGCTATGTGAGAGACTGAGTGTTGTATTGCATCTTTTGAAATCAATAAAGATCCTATTTGTGTTCACCTTCTGTCTGATCTCCATTGTGAAATCGATTTGCTGGTTTGGTGGTTTCATGGATTCGCTGATCCATTCCACCAGTTGATTCGTCGAATCGGTGGAATGGCTATGTACAGTAGGTTAGGCTTTAGTTTGTTTTCTGTTTGCATGCAGGTGTGTAGGATTGCGGTCGAGAGATGTTGAGGACCCTAGCATGGGTATGTGCTGGGTTGTGTTGATTGTTAAAGTCTGGAAGATCACCCTGAGAGTGGATCGGGTCATCCCAGGAGGATCGACGAATTGAAAATTTGCGAAGTGTGAAAGTTCGTCAAAACGGCATCATCAGGATATTTCGGTTTATATCCTGCAGTTAGTTTGGGCATCGTCATCCGAATAAGTGGAGATGAGCATGATGCAGTAGTTTGCATAAAGAGAAGGTGCGTCGGGGTGATCATCATTAGGTGTTGCCGAGGAGGAGTGCATCAGCATAAGGTAGAAGATCGGGTTGATCAAGTCATCGCGGGCCGATAAGGTTAAGTTTGGCCGACAGCAGGATATTGAAGGAGTTGCATATGACGTCATCGTCATCAGGATATACGTCATCAGGATATTGCGGAGCAGCAGGATATTGAGGAGCCTCATGTGACGTCATCGTCATCAGGATATACGTCATTAGGATATCGAGGTGACGTAAGCACCGAAGGGAAGGTGCATGAGGTAGTTGTCGTCAGGATAAATGGGAGGAACAGGATGTTTTATATCCTGCTGATGAACATGATGTTGAACATCATGATGATGAAGATAGTGAAGATAGAGGTCGTCGGTGAGATGAATAGTGAACGTCAGGAGGATGTTTGCGCTTGCCGAATATCATGATGTTGTTGAAAGGCGAAAGGTGAAAAGCGATAAGGAAGTGAACAGTAGTCAGTAGGAGGATATTTCACGCCTCTTCGAAATATGATGATGCTGCCGATAGTCGGGTATGATGATACTGTGGACATGCGAAAGGGCGAAGGCTTGTCTGCAGGAGGATATCAGTCAGCAGAGTAAATTTGATGATGCTGACAGTGTTAAGGTAAATATGATGATGATGATGATGATGAAGGGTTGCAGACATCCATGCTGTGTGTTAAGGTTTTAGTGTGGATGCCTCTGCATCATTGCATATAGGCTTGTATATTGAAAAGATGCAAATAGACATACAAAGAACAATATACAAGGAAAGATACAAGAGAATGCGATTTATACAGAAATTAAACTAACGGATAGAGGTTTAAAATAAAATGTTGAAATAAGAAACTGAAGCCGTAGGCACATTAATTGTTGTAATTAATGTCGATCTAACACTGAAAAAGAGTAAAATTCAATGGGTTAGGGTAAATTAAAAGCTATTTTTCTTTTAGATTTGCATTGTCAAAATTAAAATTACAGAAAGAAGAGTTGCTATGAAAATTGAACAAAATTCATCGCGGGACGAAATTCTAGAAGCTAGAATAGAGTAGAAAATGGTAAAGTAAGTCAATGACGTAAGATTGAGCTATCAAAAGGTACAGGTATTTATCTCAAATGTTGTTACAGTTCAGTTAATTAAAAATGCAAGTAACTTTTATTAATTTCATTTTGAAATGTAAGCATTCATTAAATTACTGTGTTTAATTGTTAATTAGCTAGGTTGGGTTAAACAATGTGAAATTCAAAACGGGAAAAGACAAACGAGGGTTAGGGTGAAATGTAAAAAACAAAAAAATTGTAGTAAAACCCTAGGTAAGAAGGTAAAATGAAAAGTAAAAAAATACATTTTTACAGGATGGCCCCAAAGTAGAAAAAAGGTAGATATAGGAGGTGAAGTTAAAAAAGAAAGGAAGCCACGCAAAGAAACAGAGAAAGAAGAGTTTCCAATACATAGAGGATACCCTTCATTGATCAGTACAAGTGGAGTAGGGACAAACAACAACATAGGGAGCTATGATGCGAATGATGTTTTGCAGAAAATCATAATAGCTGATGCTACTCCTGACATGAGGTGTATATGGGAGAGTGGATTGTCTAAGGCTACGAGTTTTTCATTAGCTATGGAAGCTGAAGATTTATGCCTAGATTGCATATACTTGTATGACCCAAATACAAGAAAAATAATGTTCCATGAAAGGATCATTGCAGACTTGTCCACATAAGGGATTGCAAGAACATTTGGTCTAGAAATACATGAGAAAATGGTGGATATTGATATAGATCACTACAATGAAGATTTCAATAACAATGAAAAGGATTGCAGAAGCAAGATCTTCTATAGTTGGTATAGTGCTGAAAATAAACCCAATGTTGTGGCAAGAGTGCATAAAAATCTGCAAACAATATACTTTAAAGAAGAAATATACTTGATGATTACAATGTTAAGAAGACTAGTGGGATTGAGAGATGGCACTAAGTGTGAGCCTTGGATGTTCACTATTATCCAATTCATGAGGGAAGTAAAAAAGGAACAAGGACAAATTCACTAGCCTAAGGCTATAAGTACATCCATATGGAAATAGGCAATGTTAAGAAAGAAAAAGATGATGCCTTTCTATTTGTCCTCATATGTATTCTATTCATGTGCATCAATGGTTCAACCCTACATACATGGGATCGACAGAGTTGGAACCTTAGTAAATGGGCTAGATCAGAAGCTGGTATATGAGCATTATCTTGATTTACATTGAGGAAGTATGCTCTAGTGAATGATGTATTCTATGCATACATGATTAGAATTTTAAGGGAAGAGCTAGATAAGAGATTATCTATAGATGCAGAGGATACAATTGGTCTGCATAGTTCCTGGTATATTCAATTTCATCACTTTACTTATATCATAACTGAGGGATTTGAAGGAAAACCTTTCATGCTACCCAGGTATCCTTCCAATAAATTGATTGTTGAGGAGTTCTCAAGGAAGAATTTGAATGCCTCTAAGATGTACAAAAAGAGGTTTAACAGAGGAAATCTTAAGTTACCTTGGGCAATTAGTAGGTACTCATGCTACAGTGAAGAGGTTGCTGGTTATTCAAAAAAGGAGTTGAGGTATTATAGATTTGAGGAATTTGAGTTGGCTCAAAGGTTTGATCCCTTTCATAGAATCCAAAATATAATTGATTCTAAATTCAAACATCAAATACATATTGACAATTTTTGGTCAGACTGTAAGAATGATAAAGAGGTAAGAAAGATATCTCATAAAAGATTAAAAGTTGAACAAATGAGGTCTATGGGAGACATATATGTTCCCCGGGAGGTTAAAGAAGATGATAAATTATTGTACCATAGTTATGAAAGTGCTAGGCTTGATCCTATTGGAGAGCCTGATTGGTCACAACCATGGAACACATCTTTGGACACATTGTCCAAATTGGTCATCTTGTTTTCGAAGACATGGTTGAAAGATAAAATTGAGGAGCTTAAATCTGAAGGAGTGGAGACTACATATCCAAAGAAGGGAAAAAAGAGAGTAGGGGAGCATACTGATGATCTCCAATGCTTCTATGAAAATAAAAGAAATATTGTGGAAGCAAAAATTGTGGAGAAGGACAAAAATACTACTCTTATGGATCCTTATGAATTAGGAATGATAGTAGCAGTGTCATCTGGCACATTTGTGGAGGCAAAGTCATTAAGCCATGATATTAGTATAGAAGAAGCACTGGCCTCCAAAGAAATAATAGGACAGAAGGTTAAGAAAGTAATACTAGTGGGTATATACAAAGGAGACACTTCAAAAAAGAGTGAAGTTCTAGGAGCACAGCAGGTAGGTGCTAAATTAAGCAACAAACCTGGTGCATCCACCTTAGCAGAAAAAAGACAAGTATATGCTAAGGTAAAGATTAAATTGGATAAAGAAATACTACATGGGTCAAAAGTACATGAAGCCAAACAAGTTATTGAGACTGTCCACATTGAAGATGACAGTAGTGAAAGTGAAGAGAGAGAAATGGATTTAGGAAAAGAAGTTGGAATGGAAGAAGAAGAATCTAGTGAATTTTTAAGTGAAGAAGAGGAGCAAGACACTCAAGCTGAAATGGAAATTGGAAAAGGTTCAGTGTCTGAAAAGGAATGGGTACAAGAAGAATCAGGAATAGTAGATCTATTTGGTACCCTAGTTTCTCCTGAAATAATAAAGGATGTACAAGATGTAGCACATACAATTGAAGAATCTAAAAAAAAATGCCCCTGAGGAAGCAGTAAAGGAAACACCTGCTCAAGCCAAAGAAGAAATAGGAGCTGGTACCTCTGGTGTAGATCTATTAAACATTCTGAATATGTACGGAGAACAAAGTAAAGAGGAAAAGAATATAGAAAGTAGAAAAGAATAGGGAAAAGAGACAAAAGAGGCTAATACAATGGTGGGTTCACCTTCACATACAGAGAAAGTTAACATGCCTAAAAAGGTACCAAAGGAAGGTGAAACTACAGAGGATGAAACAAATAAACTTGAAGGTAAAGAAAATACAAAAAATATTAATGAAGATAAATCTGAAAAAAAAAATAGAGTATATAGACATGATAAATGTAGAACAAGCAAATAAAGAGGAAGACCAAGAAAAAGAATCATCAAGGAAAAAAGGTCCAAAGGAAGAGGATGAAGAAAGAGGAGATACATAAATTGAAGAAGAAGATAATGAGGGTGAATCTACACAACAGAATGATCCAATAATACAAGAACCAACCCCTCAACAACAGCCTCCTCCACAATAGCAACAAGAACAACAACAAGAACAAGAGCAGGGAGAAGTAGAAAGGCCTTAGGAAGAGCTAATTAATGAAGAAAAGACTACTGAAAGCATAAAAGAGGTTCCAACCTAGTTAGGTGTAGAGATAAGAAAAGAAGAGGTGGAGGTACAATTAGTACCTATAGACATCAAAAGTCTATTAGGTGATATAGTGCCAAGGAAAGAAAGAAGGAAGGCCAGACCCATGTCAGCAATACAAAGGGGTCCAGATCGATCCACGACACTAAACTTGGCCATACCATAAAAGGAGAAGGCAAACGGAGAAATAATGTTAGATGAATATTAAATACTCAGTTTTGACCTAGGGCATACAACAAGGGAGCAACACATAAGTGAATGGGAAGATATGCACCAGTCTATAGTAGAAATGTTAAAGAGGGATAAAGATAAACATGAATATTTGAAAGGACACATTGTCCAGTTATAATAATTCATTAAGGGGATATTTGATCCCAATACTACAATACTAGAATTGCCTAGTGAAATAGCAGTTTGGTCTAAAGATGAAATAAAAGATATGGAAAATAAGAGGATTAAGGCTAATGTTTTTGAAGAGTGGTTCAAGGAATTCATCCAAGAAGGAGAAGAAGTAATCAAACATGCAGTGACAGGATGGGAATTGGTTGCAATAGAAAAGAATAAATGCAACATACTCATATATAATGGTTAATTTAAAAAAGAAGAGTGCAAGTTTGAATTGGAATAGCTGAAAGAAATTGAAGAGAGAGTAGATGAATTAATAAATGAAGATGTCATTACTCCTTCAATGGAAAATCAAGTGCCATAGGCAAGGTTGGAATTAAGATTTGAAGATGATAATCTTAGAAGGTGCATTGCAGCTACTCAAGGTTTAGAAGAAAAAGTAGATAGCATGATCAAGATGCATAAAATGATAGTTGAAAGGGTCTTAGATCATGAGTGCATGGAGATACCGGCATATGAACTTCAAAGAGCATTAACAAAATTCAAGACCATTTTTGCACCATGTATGGAGAACCCAGAGGCATCTTTAAGTAAACAAATGATTGATTTAGTGATGGAGGACAGTGCCATGATGCAGAAATATAAAAAGAAGAGTGAAGGTTTAGATAAAGAAAAAAATAAACTGAAAGAAGGGGTTACAATATAAGAATATGTATGGACAAAGAGTCCAGGGGGAAATCACACCTTTATAGAAGGTGTAATTAATAATTTCAAAACATATTTGGAGTAGGAAAGTGTAATAGGGAGCAAACAATATGGATAAAAGAATCAAGTAAAGGGTATTTGCGAGCAGGGTCAATAGGAAAGAAAAGTCAAAGGACGAGAATCCTGTTTTGAAAAGATTTCAATAGCATCCTTTGAGGTAGAAAAGATACCATAAAGATATTTTGAGAAATGGTTAGGAACAAATGTGCACCCTTGATCAAGAATAGATGAATACTGACCATAGATTGGATTTTGTAGTCATAGTAGTATGAAGCTTCAAATTCTATATAAGAAGCTCCGAGACTTGTATATTAGTTACACAGGGATTTTAGAATTGTATCTTGCACTTATAATTTGTTAGAGTATTGAAATAGAGATATTTCTTTTAGTTTAGAAAAGGAGGTCGCCTATGTCTACATCAAGCAGTATGTGGAATGTTTGGTCTCCTTGGTGTATCTATAAAAATGTCTGTTAGTTGTTTAGTAATTTGATTAATGAAACAAAGGTCATTCTTACATTGTAAATCTTATATGACTTTGTGCTTTGAATACAAGTAAAATCAGAATTCTGCATCTATTACAGAGTGTTTTCTAACCCTTACTGGTATTTGAAGTATTATTCTTTAAAATCTTGCAATCTGTGGTGTATGTTCATGAAAGAATGTTCAGGACTTTACATTTGAAGATTTGAATGTGTTGATTTGATCAATTTACTATATGCTTTAGGACATGAGTAACAGAACATTTAAATCTTGTTTTGAAATCATACTTAGTTTGAGTTTCTCTAACTTTTCTCCAACAACTGAAAATAATTAGCTTAAATGCTGAAATCTGAAGAAAATTGTCTTGCATTCGAGTAAAGAATGAGGAATTACATTGATATTTGGCAATTTTCATATTAATTTGAAGGACAAAGTTTGTTTCATATAAATTCATACAAAGCATTGTAGTACAATAGTGAATTACACAAAAGGATGAATACTTTGTTGATATTTGCAATAATTTGCATAGTTTGAGTCCAATAAGTCACTGATCATCTTAAATCAAGTAAGGCCCCTTGAATATTATAGTTTCACATCAAACCTACTGAATCATCCACAAGGTCAAGACCTAACCATACAGAAACTTGGGATTAAGAACTTTTAAGAGATTTCTTCATATCTTTTAAGACAGTTTAGGTTAATTTTGTGAATTTTAACTTTTGTTATGAATGTGTAAAAATAATCATCAACACCTAGGTGTAATTGTTAGTATCACACCTCTCTTGAAAAAGGTATCCTATCCAAGATACGACTGCCCCAAGGATAATACAGCTAGGTCTTAGCTTTCTTGGAATGACTCAGTGGTATGTCTAGCTATGCCAACAAGGGGTCTTACATGAAATGTAGGGTTTATGAAAGAATGAAGCAAAGTATATACAGAAACCCTAGGTGGTTCAAACTATGAAGTCTAAAATTTTCCAACAGTTAATCAATGTAATGTTGCTCAAATCCTAAATCTACCAAACTTGATATAAGGAAAATGCAAAAGGAGAGGGAGAGAGAGAAGGGGTAAGAGATCCTATAGACAATTGCAGAAATGATCAATAACCAGATAGACAGATTCCCAATAATAAACAAATCCCTGTTTAACCAAGCAGCCCAAAATGCCACAGAGATTGTGCAATGATTATCAAATTGTAGAGAGTTCTTCAAACACCCAATCCCTGGCACAGCTCAACAAAATCATACAATTGAACTTAGCTCATATAAAATATACCCAGACTAACCATGCACAATGACATACAATCAACAAGCCATTAATGGTATGGATAGGAAATCGATCAAATATTTGAATAATTAATCACAAATACAACTCAATGTAAACTAATTTCAGATTGACATGAACCATGAAATCCAAAATGAGACAACACAATAACACAAATTCTCAGCAACTTGCAAAACTTGCTTTATATTGACAAAATTTTAGCAGAGTCTCAACAAATCATTATCAAATCTTACTTGTTACAATGAGAGAATGATGGCCCTTTTATAGACAAGGTACCATACTGAGTTTTCAATAGATGGTGGAGATTAACTCAACACCAATGGTCCATATTACATGGCATTTAATTTGGTCAGTGGGTAGTTATAATCCTAGATTTGTCTTTGTCTTGTAGGAAAAAGATGAAAAAACAACTTTTTAGCTCATTAGAACAAGACGAAATAGCAACCTTTTGAGTTGTCTAATGGGACAAATGAATTTTCCAAGGTGTTGACTTGCTAAGAAGAGTATGTAGCACATTTTTTTGTGGAGGCTGTATACACTTAAAAATGACATGACTTAGTCTAAATAAATATTCTTAATATTTATTCATTCTAAATCCTCTATCAATAAATAAACAAACAAATTTATTTATTCAATTCATATTCCTCTAAATTAATTAAATATCAAAATATTTAATTACTTCTTCTAAAGTCAAAATTAAATAAAATCTTTTATTTAATAAAATTATTTCAAACAATTAAATAAATCAATTAAATTTATTTAAATCCTCTCAATCTCTAAAAATAAAATATAATCAAATATTTTATTTATTCTTTCAAATCATGCACAACAATTAAATAAATTTATTTATTTAATTTGCTTTCCTATCTTCAAATATCTTCCAAATCTTCTAAAAATAAGTCTTCTTCTTCATGCACACAAAATTGAATAATTTATTATTTAATTTCTCTCAAATCATGCAAAAGCAAATCACAAGTTGAGTTATCTATTCAATCAACCTTGTTTTTATCAATGTCTCTTAAATTAGAAAAAGACTTTCTAATTTATGAAAAACATATCTTATCTTTAGAAAAGAAAGTAGTTAACTCAAATAAAACAACTTTTGTGTGACACTTGTCTTCTCCTTATTTGTGCACATTCCTCAAGGTTTCTATACCGTTGATCTTCTCATTCTTTCTATACCATTGATCTTCTCTTTCACAAGTTTATAAATTGAACCCTATTCCTCCATTTCATTCATCCAAGCTCTAAGTATTGTTACTCTGTAGGAATTACAGTGCACCTTTGGCACCAATTCCTTCATTCCTTGTGATCACACTCATTACCAAACTATTATCATTATTGTGAAGCTCATATTCATTACAAAGAACTATCATAGTCATTCTCCATTAACAATCTTAGAATAGCAAGGAAGTGCACTCTCTAAGGGCCTTATTTATACATGCAAGGTCGATTGAGATAGGCAACCAATGGAAGCTATGAAACTTTGAGGTTTGCAAAGGTTTTTGAAAGTTCTTTTGTTTGATTGATCTCTTTGTTTTTGTATTTCGTTGAGTTTTGGGTATTTTGATATTGATTATACTGATTACTCATTTAGATCCAATTTTCCCTTAACATTTTTGGCGTCCACCATAGATAGCTCATCTAGTTTTTCTCATTTTAACTAGGGGAAAAGAACTACTATATTCTATGTTTTTGGAATGATACTAGGCCTATGCTCTCCCCTATCTTGGCCAAAATGCCAGATATACTATTTTCACATGTGTTTTTCCTTTAGAGGGGCCTGCTCTTGGATACCGTTCATCCAAGTAGGAATGACCCTAAGTGGTAACAGGCTAGATGCCAAGCCCTACCAAGCCACTATAAATAAATTGTGTTTGGAGAAAAATCTTCAAACAACAAGTGAAGTTGTCTTATACCGATAGCCAACCTCCCCCAAAACCCTCCAAGGAGCAACCCTTGCAGGCTAGGAGACTCCATAACAGAGAGTAGTGTTGGTGCATGTATAACCACTTGAACGGTTGACTTTATTAAACACCTTTGTCTTAGTGGCTAAAAATCCCTATAATCTGGTGAAGGGAAGGGTGATTATCACCTCTCGAAGATGCTTCACTAGAGATAGTGAGAATTTGGTTTATACTATCCTTTGAAACCTAGGATTGTACTTGCTTTCTTTTAGTCCAAAAAGAGTCAAAAAAATCACAAAAAAATAAAAAACCATAAAAACATTCTTTGTGTTCACTGTGTCCTCTTGCCATAATTACATAAAATTAGATCAAAGAGACATCTTACAACAAAAGAAACCAAAAACATCAGAAAAATTGCCAAAATTTTGCAAAACACTGAAAAAACCAAAACTGTGCATTTGTTATATGAAGCTGTGCATATGTCCTAACTTGCTACGCATTTGTACTGACTTGCTACACTTATATCACATGTTACTATGTATCTACATTTTACCAGTACTGCACATTTGGGTCAACTTTCTATACTTATATCCTCTGCTACTGCACATCTAGTTCTATGCATCCATGATAGTGAGCATTTCCACATCTTTTTAGAGAAAAATTTTAGGTTTTCTAGGTACCCATTTAAGTCTTGTGCCAGTTTCTGTTGAACTGACAAACCAATTAGAAGTAATTGCTTAAGAACTCCAATACCTGCAAGAACAATTAAACTTTGATATCTCACCCCAAGATTGTATAGCAATTGCCCAAGAACTCCAAGTGATACAACAAGAAATGACAATCTTATAGGCTGAATAGGCTAGTACTAGCTACACCTCTCCCCAAAAGCATACATCCCTTTCTCCTCTTCATGATACTCTTGACAAGGAAAGCACCACCTCAAGTTGGAAAACATATACTACTCCATCTACTATTCCTCCTTGATCATCTCCTAAAACACATGGCCCAAAGCATACTAATCCTACCATGGAGAACTCCAAATCCACCCATCCATTACCTCATTCATCTACCCATACACCTACACAAGATGTTATCCAAGGGCTACTAGAAGAGAGTCAACCATGTTCCCAAATTCTAGTCATTAACCTTGTCAAAGAGTCTTCAAACATGTCCCTTGTACCAACCTCGTCATGTAATCAGCACCCCCTTGAGCATATTGAAAAACCTCCTACCACGAACCAAAGTCAAGCTCTGTCATACTTTCATCTTATTGACCAAGGTCCTATCCAAGAGACCTCTACCTCCACGTCAAGTCAAGAGCACCAAGAGTTATGTCAATAGCACACTTTAGAACATGTGGAAACATCAACCCCTTGTCTAAATCAAGATCAAAGCACTCCCATCTAACCCTTACATAACCTTTATCTTTTCAATGATCCTATACCTATACATGAGCAAGAAGTCTAATTTCAAACCATTCATAACCTATACCTTTTCCATGATCAGGATACTACCTTTGATGAAGAAGCTATCCATGAGCAACTTGATCCTATACATGAGCTAGAGATCCAATTTTGGCCCCTTCATAACCTCTATCCTTTCTGTGATCAGGATATTATAGTTGATGATGAACCTATACAAGATCACCTTAATTCCATCATGCTAAATCCTATCTATGATCAAGATCCCATCTATGATCATGAGCCTATCTATGATCAAGTAGACCATGATGATCCTCTTAGCCCACTTTATGCATTCCATGGTCCTAAGCTTATAACCCCATCTAGTCCTATCCAAGATTCAACAACTTCCTCTTCCCTTGATGAGACACTTGTCTCCTAAGAAAGCATAGAAGATCAAACCAAAAATACTCCTCCGCCATCCATTACCGACCATGCTACAAATCCCCCACCATGTATCCTTGGTCTTACCACCTTCATTCATGAGTGTT
This sequence comes from Cunninghamia lanceolata, assembly GCA_027924645.1. Classification (NCBI taxonomy): domain Eukaryota; kingdom Viridiplantae; phylum Streptophyta; class Pinopsida; order Cupressales; family Cupressaceae; genus Cunninghamia; species Cunninghamia lanceolata. Next base: position 8,508,532 of record BSBN01000112.1, on the reverse strand, counting down.
CCTCCTTAGAACACCAGCCACCATTATCCTCTATCTCATCGTCTCCTTCCAATAAAAAACTTGTGTCTAGTGTTCCACCTACACATAATCCCGTTGTCCACCGCATACTCCAACATATGAACTATCAAGGTAAAGGCTTAGACCTTCATGAACAAGGTATTTTGGAGCATGTCCATGGCAATATTCCTCCTCCTTCATATGGCCTTGGATACACACCCCAAGGTGAACAATCTCAAGATGTTGGTACTTCCTCCACTCCTAAATCCTCCACTGTCCATCAAAATTCCTTTCATATCCCCAAAGTGTATGTTGCCATTCTACCCCCATCATCCTACACATCCCAAAAGCATGTGACCATACACCTTCCACCATCCAATCTACCTCTGCTACTTCCAACTCCTAACATCCCTCCATGCATTTTACCACCACTTCTTCCAACACCTTATCCATCCATCTATGAATCCTGTAACAATCCCAATCATAACCAACTAATGCACATATTGTCTAAACAGAGAACTTCCTCAAACTCCACTTCCACCATCTTAAGAGAATTCAACCATAAAAATTTTGATGCCTCTACCTATCAAGTCAAAAATCCTAAGAGTCCTCATGACCTAGGATACAAAACCCAAGAATCAAAGAAGCATCCTTCTCAAGAGCTGTATACACTCACACACCTATATGCCAAACTAAAAAAGGTGCGGGTCCGCATCAAACAAATGATTACCTCTGAAGATGCACCAAACTTGCATACACCCAAGCCCATACCTTCATAGGTACTATCTAAAAACAAAATGGCTTGGGTACCTAAGAAAAAAGTCCTCAAGTTACATGAGGCATCTACCTCTCAAGAATCCCAACCATCCACTTTCTTTCATTCCATCCAAAAGTCTCAAATTCTTCCATCCCATATGGCAAGCAAAAATTAGAAAAATACTCAGTCTATGTGGATCCCTACATGCCTAAGTCATTCATCCATAAGAAAAAGTCTTTTTTGCTTCCTACACTACTTTCCCATCACCATCTTCAATGTTTATCACGGTATGTGCAACCATTGGTCATGATTCCCTTCCATCCCACAAACATTTCCATATACCTCCATCTCCCCTTCCTTCCACTATTATCCTACATTTCTTCCTCATCCTATTCCTATGGTCCATTCTTTTTCATAGACTTTTTATCCATCCTTGCATAAGTCCTTTGTATTCCACATCATCATCCACTATCACACCCTTCATAATCCAGTATCTACCTTCTCCATCTCACTTTCATGCAATCCCCTACCAACATCTATGAGAACATTTGACATAGTCCATGCGACAACATTCATCTAGCGGGACTATCACCTTTCAGGAAACTAGATACTTGAGTCTCTCCTTTCTGTATCCACCTTCTTCTATCCAAATGTTTTTTTTTTTAAGTAAAGAAAAAAAACCCTTCATCCAATGGTGAAAATCTAGCAAATAGGCACCTTGGATAAGTACCATGATGAAAACCTGGCAAATAGGCGATGTGTGTAAGTTGATCTTCTACATCACCTACACTTGGGGGCACCTTGTCTCATTGGTCTATCACTCTTCTCTTATTAGTTTCCTTCTGTACCATTTCCTATATAATCCTTCTATCCATTGCATACCTATATTGTCCAGTCTATCCATCCTAATCTTCCATTCCTCTATTTTTGGTCTTGATAAAGATTGGGGGCACAATGTTGACAAATGTTTAGGTGTATTTTGACTCACCTTGTCCCTAGAGAATCATGGAAATCCTTCATTATCCTCTCATCCTCCTGTCATCATAAGCATTATCATGAAAAATCCTAAGATCCTACCTAAAATGGGGCATGTTATTCCTATGCGAATTAGTCCTTGGCAATTGCATCCTTCCCCTTTTCTACATACGTTCCTTCTATCTACTATTGCCCATCCTTCTACCTACCCATTCATTACCCACTATCACCCATCCATATGCCTATCTGTGGTGTTTCCTTGTCATCAGTATCATCTTATCCTATCGTGGCTTGATACTCTATCTCTTTTGTCACCTTGTCAACCAAGGTCTCATCTAGTATCCCATATGTAGTGTCAGCCTAGCATAGTGTCTATCATCAGTATCGACATGGTCCAAAGTCCATGAACTACATTGCCTTTGTGTTGTCATGTAGGTAAGGCCATTATTCAAATGCACTCTCGAGGCTCCACTGTCCCATCTGACACATGTCTAGTCCTTCTATCTATTTGAGTCCACACCACTTTCTATCACCTAGGTCTTAGGTCCATTAGGGTTTACCATGAACTACATTGCCTCTGCGTCATCACATAGGCAAGGCCATTTATCAATGATCCCCCGAGGTACTAGGTCAATCCCTTAGGGTCCATCTCACCAATAAGGATTGTGGAATCTTTCACCAAGCAAACAAGCACAAGAAAAACCCACTTTTTAAGTAGAAATTTTGATGCATCACCTCAACCTATCTAGAGAAAAAGAAAGAAAACACCTAAAGCACTCCAAATGATTATCTCTAAATTATGGCAAGAAAACACATCTAATGCAAGAATGTTTTGTGTTCGTGATCAGGTTAAGTTACAATGTCTTGATTTTTGTTATCATGTCTTTCTACGCTACTCAAGGATGCCAAAACTAGAGATGATATGATGGGGGCATGATTCTTTTCTTTGTTTGTTCTTTGTGGATTAAACTTTAGTAATGTGACACATTGTCTAATGACATGATCAGAAAAAAATCATCAAGGACATCAAAGGTCTTACATGAAAGGGGCCAATCCTTTTCTGTTGATACGCAAGTGATACACAAGTCATCTTGGTTCAATTATACCTAGATTCTTGTATTAACTTGCTAAATTAAAATCCATGTAAGCAATACTCAGGTCATCTTGGTTTAAATATACCTAGATGCTTGTATTAACTTACAACATTCAGAAAAAGATGAAATAAGCACTTCAAAATAATTGCACTATCAAGATGGCAAAACCACTCGTATCCACAAAGAAAACACCATTCACATCCATTATACATCCATAAAAGCATCCATATCGTACCCCATGCGATAAAGATCCAACAATGTAGAGTATCAATACAAATAAACTTGTGAGTTCTTCCATCGAGTCATTTTTCTATTTATCATCATATCTTTCATCCTTGTCTAGTCAATCTAAGCAATGATCAAAATGCAAGTCCACCCTTAATCCATCCCAATCAAGTCAAGTCAATCTTGTCAAATGATCCAATCACAATCAGTGGTCTTGATCCTTGTCTGGTCATAAACCAACTCGATCAGTTAATCAATCAAATTATCTTATACATGATGTAACATTGTCAAAATTAGACCAACACATGTGTCTTAGATGACATGCTTCATTTCCTAAAACCAAACACTATCCTTCATGTTTACTCTAGGGATCCATCGTTCCTCGCCATGACAACATGCCTGCCATGTTGGTCTAGGGATATATCATTCCCTGCCATAGCAACACTATCATATATCATTAGTAGTATATCATTGGTTTACTGCTTGACAGAGGAAATACCTTGCTTGTTCTTGTATCATTTGTGCATACTTTCTTACTTGCTTGTGTGTGTTTTCATTCTATCTTACATAGCATATCATTCAGCTCTTTCTTCAATCCTAACCTAGTTTTCCCTTCTTCATTGTGAGATTGTCTGTCTCACATCCCTTGAATGTTCCTTCCCATCCAATCTCCCGAGGGAGCATCCTATCATCATAACCTATACCAGGGGTAAACTGAGACATCTATCATTGTTAGACTATTTATTCTTTGAAACAACATGATAAAACACATTGCATCAAAGAGGGAAAAAATATATACGCCTAAAAATGACACGACTCAATCTAAATAAATATTTAATATTTATTCATTCTAATTCCTCTATCAATAAATAAATAAACAAATTTATTTATTCAATTCATATTCCTCTAAATTAATTAAATATCAAAATATTTAATTACTTCTTCTAAAGTCAAAATTAAATAAAATCCTTTATTTAATTAAATTCTTCCAAATAATTGCCGATAAGGGCATGGTTCGGTGGTTAAGTCGCTCAGTTGTAGTGGTGGCCACTAGAGTTCAAACCCCCGCTGGGCCAATGAGCTCGTAGGCTTTACGCCTTCGCTGGGCCAACGAGCTCATGGGTTTGAAGTGTTCTCGCTAAGGGATGAGGTCCCCCGTGTTGTGGCCTCACCGGTTCATTACTCTGGGCAAAAGCATTCACGTGGAGCTGGAGGGCGTGTCGCACCAGCGTCGCCGGTCACGTTAAAAAGTTTACCAAGCACTTTTAAAAAAAAATTCTTCCAAATAATTAAATAATTCTTAAATTATTTAATTAAATCAAATTATTCTTCCAAATTTAAATAAATCAATCAAATTTATTTAAATCCTCTCAATCTCTAAAAATAAAATATAATCAAATATTTTATTTATTCTTCTAAATCATGCACAACAATTAAATAAATTTTTTTATTTAATTTGCTTTCCTATCTTCAAATATGTTCCAAATCTTCTAAAAATAAGTCTTCTTCTTCATGCACACAAAATTGAATAATTTATTATTTAATTTCTCTCAAATCATGCAAAGGCAAATTACAAGTTGAGTTATGTATTCAATCAACCTTGTTTTTATCAATATCTCTTAAATTAGAAAAAAACTTTCTAATTTATGACAATCATATCTTATCTTTAGAAAAGAAAGTAGTTAACTCAAATAAAACAACTTTTGTGTGACACTTGTCTTCTTCTTATTTGTGCATGTTCCTTAAAGTTTCTATACCGTTGATCTTCTCTTTCACAAGTCTATAAATTAAACCCTATTCCTCCATTTCATTCATCCAAGATTTAAGTATTGTTACTCTGTAGGAATTACAATGCACCTTTGGCACCAATTCCTTCATTTCTTATGATCACACTCGTTACCATACTATTATCATTGTTGTGAAGCTCATCTTCATTACAAAGAACTATCATAGCCATTCTCCATTGAAAATCTTGGAATAGCAAGGAAGTGCACTCTTTGAGGGCCTTATTCATACATGCAAGATTGATTGAGATAGGCAACCAAAGCTATGAAGCTTTGAGGTTTGCAAAGGTTTTTGAAAGTTCTTTTGTTTGATTGATATCTTTGTTTCTATATTTCATTGAGTTTTAGGTATTTTGATATTGATTATATTGATTATTCATTTAGATCCAATTTTCCCTTAATAGAGGCATATTTAACTTGGTGCTTGCTGGATACAACTTTGCATGACTAGATGGCCGGAACAGCTCTATGCGTGTCTTGGACATTGGACTAGTTTTGTAGGAACAACAATGAAGTAGATTTGATATTTTATGTCTTTATCTCTTGTAGCTCATCTCCATCATCTTGATCATCATATTAACTTCCTCTTGCATGTGGCATCAATTTGGCTGATAAAATGAAGGTTCTGCATATCTAGGTCAGCACTGCATCTTTGTGTGTACATCCTTTCAAGATGGCTCCAATTAGCTCCAACAAGCTCTTTTGTGCTCTTAGACTTGTAATCAACAAGACCAAGCATCAATTTCATCATAAAAATTTATTTTCCATCAATTTAGATCAAAACATGTCCATTTGCAACCACAGATTAGTCTAGGACAACTTATTGTCAATACCACTTTTCAATGAACAACCTTCTAAATCTAGTGATTTTCACATGATTTTCTGCATATTTTTCCATTTTCAGGTACCCATTTGACCAATATATTGATCTAGGAAGTTTTTGTAGTCATTAGAATCTATTTACAGACTTTTATTTCGTGTTTTTCTAGCCTTTTCTATAAAAAGTGGGATTTTTGGGGGTCGTGGACTTTTCATGTGCAATGGCATTAATTATTGTAAAACGTGCCAAAAATCCACACAAACCTGGTTAAATGTTCATCATGATGTGAAAACTAGATATGTATTTCAAATTCACCAAGAAAATCTAAGTTTTGCCTTGAAAAAATGTGTTTTTAGGCTAAAATGGGCAAAAAGTAGGGATTTTGGGGGTCACTGACCTAGCAAGGATTTTTGGTTCATCCGACCTGCACAGATTTCATGGGTCACCAACTACAAGTTAGTCAGAGGTTGTTTTAGCATAAAGTTAGAGAGGCCTTATTTTAGCACTAACTTTGCAAATGCTTCCAGTGTGGGTTTTGATGTCAACCAACTAGTAATGTTTCATAAGGTCGGTCAGTGTGAATTTTAGCGCAAGTCAGTGGTGAATGAATTTAGCGTAAAGTGTAAAGTATTAAGTTAGCATTGATTTTTTATGTGACCAACTTAGTGATAACTTGGAGGGAGGTTGGTTGGAGGTGAATTTAGTGCTAAGGTCGGTAGGAGCTATTTTTAGTGCAAAAGTCAGTTGGGGTCATTTTTAGTGCTAGATTTTGAATTGGCCAGGGTGAAAGTATATTGCATTTCTTATACTTTAAATATTTTTAAATATACTTTCAGGATGTTTGGGATAGGTTCAAGATCCATAGGATTTCATATGTAGATTCTAGAATTTTGTGGTTCCACCAGATTTCAGACTTAGCCATTTTTTAGGATTTTTAGGATTTTAGACTTAGCCAATTGTGGTTCCACCAGATTTCAGACTTAGCCATTTTTCAAGATTTTTAGGATTTCAGACTTAGCCAAATCAGAGCTTCAGGACCATGTGACAAGATGAAAGCATATGAACCCTTTAGTGAAATATTGTAGAATTTGACACAATTTTGCTACTTCAAGACCTGGAAACTAGGAATTGCAACTTGACACATCCTGCAAAAGCAATTTCAAAAGCAATATCTAGTGACATGGGATTTTGGAGAAAAATGTAGTAACACCCAATTTTAGCGCAAAAGGCAACAAATGGCTATCTTTCAAGCACAATGCCACTCAAGACACTTCCAAATTAATCATGCATGACATAAAATCACTTCAAACATGCCAAGAACTCAAATTTGAAACATATCCTACATTCTAAGCACAATTTCACCTTCTCATCATCATAAGGTAGAAAGGTTTAGACTTCAAGCAAAAGAAAAAGAGGGGGTCTCCATTTGGCAAAATGGGGTGTGTGTGCAAGGCATAACACTATCCTTAGTTTACGTTAATTCATAAGTGATTCTTGTCCTAGGATGCATCCTTCCTACAATGGGCAAAATCACTAATCCTCCATCCAATTTTTGGCAAGAGATACAATGGTTATATGTTTTAGTTTAGTCAGTCTTTTGGTCTTTGATTTTTATCTCATGTTTCATTCTTAGATTACTTCACATCTATCTTGATCTCATTATATCATGGCATGTGGCTAACAATCCAAAATGAGGCATCGTCGTTGCTTTCATATGTCGTGCTTATGAGAGGTTCTCATTACTCCATCTTAGTATTCATATCATGTGAATTATAGGGTTAGTTCTAGCTTATTATCCTCATTTTGTGTCTAAGGTTCTTCATACCTTTGGTGTACTAAGGGCTTATGCCTTAAATCACCCTCATTCATCTAGACAAGGTTGTACTATTATGGGCATGTATGAGTTCATCCTATTGTTTGTAGTGTCAAGTCCTATGCATGGATGCCTTGTCACCTTGGTTCCACATACCCTAGTGCATAACATCCCATGCTATATCAATAGTAGTACTTAATATTCATTGGTAGAATGTCTCAATTTGATATCATCCTTTTATCCTACATATCCATATCTACCCTCGTCACCCCATCCTGCTTCTTTTGCTCCAAGATCCATCACAATGTACATTCCTTTCTTCTACCCATTGTCCCCTCTATCATCCTGTGACCATTTTTAGGGACCTCTTTTTGTATCATGATCAATCACCTTAACCCCCATTCATCCCAATGCATTAATCATAGCATCCATATTGCATATATCATCCAATTCATAGCCACCAACACAACATCTAGAAGGCGTGTTTCAAGTTATTCTTGACACCCTTTCCATCTCTCACCTCATGTCATCCACATAGTTTGATGCAAATAAAAGGCCAATCAATGGTGTACAATTAGTGTGTAGGCCCATTCTGTACAACGCCTTGTGATCACCCCATCCACATCTGTGTAAGCATGAATCCTCCTACAACACATAGATGTTAGTCCAAACATAATCACCTAACATCCCATCATAACCAAATATAACACAAAACCATCATACCACATCATATCATACATATACAAAATCCATCCATCATATACCACCAAACTGCAATTAATTTAAAAGTGGCTGAAATAACTTCTCTACGACAATATCATATAATACATGTTGGACATAAATTCACTACAACCAATATATACATCCCAACTTTCTATCATACACATGAATAAATCACATCAACATCCACATAAACCCATCCAAAACATCATAGGTCCATCCTAGAAAGTATAGGATTCATACAAATAACTTATGTATGGAATACCTTCCTACGCCATGTAACATGTCAGTCACATAAAACATATCATCCATCCATAACACATACATAAATACCCATCATGAATATAACCATATACCATCTTGCATCACAAACATGTTAGCTCATATCCAAAATTAGTCATCATGCTTGTCACACAACATACAAACATCCCACAATACAAAGACTTGGGACAAATAACTTTTGTACAGAACACCAACATCCACCATGGGTAAATCATATCTTGTCACATGATTAGTAAAAATCCATCCTGCATCATATCACATTAGTACCATAAAGTATCACATACATCCACATCAACTCATCAAAAACATCATGTCATAAGTCCATCATAACGTGCACATGGGCCAACACATCATCTATCCACATGATAACATCACATCTATCCGAAATACATACAATAAAATCCATCATAACATATCTACACCACATCCTGCATCAAAACATGAGTCAATCCATCATAAGCATAACATTTCATATCAAAATCATTATAACACATACATATAGCATAACATCTATAACCAACCCATCACATACACACATCATACATAATCCATGAATGCATCCATCAACAACACATAGTAAATAATCCATTGATCCAACCATCTATCTCATATATATATACTATAACATAAACATAATGCCCCTAGGTGGAGTTGTCCCTGCCTGACATCCCTAACTTGGCTGGCCCCAAACCCCTCTAAGGAGGAGGCCCCATACCCTACTATCTTATCTATCCTTGTCCCTATGGGGATGGCATCTGTGCAATAGCTACTACTTGTGATGGTGAGGGCTGCTAAATGAACCTCTCTGACTGTCCTCACCTCCTAGACTTGGAAGCTACTGATCTACTCTGGTAGCGGGCTCTCTATCCTGCTGGTACTAACCCTTCATACAGTGTCCTATAGTGTTGGGCCTCCCTAGCACTCTCTTCTATCTGATGCTGCATAGTCCACAACATGACCCCCATCACTAGACCTAATGCCTGACGGGCCTGATCTCTCTCCTATGCATACCTCTATACTAAGCCTTGTGCCTATATCACCTATGTTTACAGTGCTGTCACCTACCCCTATAGCTAGGATATTTGTGTCTGTTGTTGTTTCACTAAAACCTTTACTCCTACCAACTCTATAGAACCCCCACCTCCAACCTGTCTGTGTAGTTGGGCTACCTATGCTTGTAACTGTTGTATCAAATCATGTGCTCTCGCCAGCTCTGATCTGTCACCATCACCTCCACCATCACCACCCACATCACCTCATCCATCTCCACCATCCTCCTCCTGTCCACATTCATCCCCTCTATCCATACCTCCTCCTCCTCCTCATCCCTATCCTCATCATCATCATCCTCCTCGACTACTATTGCCGCCATTCGTGGCACATATCCCATTAGGATCATGAGTCTCACTGGCCTCTGCTGGGCCCACCACTAATCATACCTCAGGGTAGTCCCCATATCCTCCACATGTCACCTGGCATGCCATGCCTATACCTGGAGTCTATCAAACTCTGTTATCACCATCTGTGGATCCGGACCCAATCCCCACTAAAACTGCACCATGTGCACCCAAGCAAACAATGCCTCTATGTATGGTACATCCTGTACCAAGTCAAACTATCGCTGCACACACTTAGGAAGATATGTGTCAATAATCATCTGTGTCGGTCTAATCATATAGCAAGACTGTAAGACATAACTGATTTGCTCCCTATCCTCTGACCATCACTCCACCTCCCTCCATGGTCACCACATAAACTCTACTATGTCGTCCATCATCTGTCTCCAATACCTCATGTCTCTGACATGATGGTGGATCACCCATCCTTTCTATGCAAGTAGAAATGGTTGATGCCTCAACCTATCTCACAATGTCAATGGTCGATTCACTAGTATGTACTCCCACACCCAAATATGTAGCAATGTCATGCTACATCCCATGTTCATCAACCTCTTGTACACAACTGCATCCATGTCATGATATAGATAGGCTAATACACATGGCCCCCACATGTAGATAACACCATCTCTAAGCATCTGTAATAGTACTACTCCCTAGCCAACTGGAAAACCCCTTGACCTCCTATCCAAGACCAAGGTCCCTACTATCAACCTAGCTACAAATAGGGGAAATTAGTATAGGCCCTTGCTCGTTGCCCTCATGTATACCATCTCCAATCTACCAATGCCATACGACACATGTCCTAGTGTAAACACCTGGTCTACATATGCTTCACCGCATCTATGGTCATATACCACTCTCTCCCCATGTATGGGGATCCATAGGATCCTCCATATGTCCTCCAGTGTGATTGTCACCTCCCCTATGGGCATCAAGAAGGCACATCACTCCATCTTCCACCACTCTACTAAAGTGGTCATGATCACCCTGTTAGCGTGTATGCGCAGTATCTCCACGATATATTGCAATCCAAGCATTCACAAGAACAAACGATTAGTGGCATCCAGCTGCTCCCAAAGCGTGAACATTGGTGGTAGCCTCTCCCGAGACTAAAGCACATCCTCATAATGTTGCAACAATTTCAAAACCCTCTTGTCAACCTCATTTTTTTGAACTATGTACTATTTTTCCACCATTTGGACCCTGAAACCCTAGGTGCGCCTAATTTTAAAATAGGCTCTACTCTACCAAATTGGGTGCCACTTTCTAGAGTGGGTGCCACAATCCAAACCAGGCACTAAACTAGTTCATTTGGTGTGCTAAACCATCCTCTTGACTGGGTGCTAATCACCAGATTAGTGCCACAATCCATGTGCCTCTTTTTCACTGTAGGTGCTAAAACCTCTGATTGGGTGCCAAAACAGCCCCCCAAACCCTAGGCACACTTTTCCCTACTAGGTGCTAATCACCAGAGTAGGCGCCCCTTTCTAGACTAGGTGTTAAAATGCCTCCCCAAGCACCAAAATAATTTGTGTACCACCTTTGCCCTAATCCTCGGGCTACAATTTCTAGATCTAATCTACCCATCCAAAAAATCACAAAGAGGGTAAGGGAACCTACTAGTTCGCCTACCACCACTGGTCGCAGATACTCCCTCACTGAGTCTACTCGGTGGTCCTATCATGGAATGTTAGTCATCACTTCACTCTGACGTTGTTCTCTCCAAATCACAAATGGCTAATCACATAATGACAAATAAGCTTTATGGGCCTCTTTTATCCTATATATTCCCCCCTGACCCTAATTTTCCTCTACCCACCTCATTTTTCCCTCCCCTTCCCCTATTTTTTCTCCCTTTCCCACATTTTCCTCCCTTCTTTAGTCTTAGAATCCCTTCTGTCCTCTTTTCTGTCACTTTTTCTCCTTTTTTGAGACATCACCAAAAAAAATTATTTTTTCTGCCAATCTCTCAAGGGTGCATAACCTAGTTACCAATTCCTTTCCTATCCACCCACTGGGGCATATTTATCAAAAAATATATATTCTTTGATATCCCATCAATCACTACAGTAATGATGCCATATCAAAGAGGGGCAAAATGTAGATGTCTGAAAATGGTCACAACCACTTTCATCCATTTAGCAATCCAAACCTATTTCACCCACATCATTCTATCTAACCCAAATATTAATTAAATAATTTTTAATTATTTAATTAATTTATTCTGCACCTCCCTTTCATAGAAATCAAATTCCTCTACTATAGTTCAAAAAATTAAATTTTTTTGTGACTATAGTTCATAATTCATACTCCAAAAATTAAATAAATGACCATATTTATTTAGTTCCTATTTTGTCAACTTTTGATTACTTTTTGTAATCATCATTATTTTCTTCTAAAACATGTGCACATGAAGTAATTTTAATTAATTCTTCATTACAAACCCTCATGTTTTTATAAGTCCACTTGTCATGCCATGTACATGACAAGTGGTACTTTGGAAGCATGGCCAAATCTTCCAAAATGTGTACACTTGTCCTATTTCTTCCATCCCACTCCAAGCGTCACTATTCATGCAAATTTCAAATTACATGTGGCACTATTTAGACACTATTCCTCCAATTTTAAATTCCACTTGTCCTCTCCATGCAATTTAAAATTCCTCACTAAATCCAAGCCTTACCTTTTCATAAATGAGACATTACATGTCATACACCTACCCAGTCCTAGCCATCCATCCATTCAAACTTGCAATCTCATCAATTGATCATCCCTTGAGTCTTGGAGACAAATATCTATCCAATCTATTCATGTCATTTGTCCAATTCTCCTTGCTTGAGGATCCTCAAGCAATTTCAGCCCTTGATCTCCCAATTTGATCATAGCCCTCCATTTCCATCCCCAAAATCTATAAATTGAGGCCTCCACCTCCATTTTTCATAAGCCATCATATGCAAAGATATTCTACAAATTTGAATGCTCAACATCCATTTAAGCTTAGTGCAACTTCAAGTTAGAATAACATAGTTTCATTTCCATTAGGACAAATCATCACTAGTGTGTTTAGATAGGGTGCATTAGTTAATAGGAAGCATAGTAGTGATCTTGTCCTCTTGAGGTCCTTTGGACTTGGGATTGGGAGCAAATTAGGCTAGTTTGCACTCATCTTAGGATCCCACTTCCATCATAGACACAGGTATAAGTCCATATAGATATGGCATGAGATTATGGTACCTGAGGTGTTATATGATTCCATCACACTAGGACTTATATTTACCCTTGTGTAGGTTGATTACAGAAGAGTGAGTTACATATCTCATGAGTACAAATAGGTTAATTGCTTTAGACAAAAGAAAACTGACACATTAGGTAACCCCCCAGTTAGGTGACCCCCCAGTTTTGGCACTTTATAACTTAGTGTGTTTTACAATGCAAGTAAGTCCAATGCGTGGGAAATAAAAAAATATTAACGTTTGCAAAAAATGATGCTCTATTTTGAGCTACCGAGAAAAAGTTATTACATAATCAATTTCCCATAAATGACCTATTTTTAATACATTTACACTGAAAAGTAAAAAAAATGCCTATGGCAAGAGTTATCCTAACGATCCAACAATTTGTTGTTGTCAACAAAAAGTGAAATTTACAAAGGTTTAAATTGTGATGGGGTATTGGCCTCTTACCAAACCGGACCTCACCCTTCATCTTCGACACGTGAAGATACAAGGGGATTTTAAACAAACCTTAAATTCACTCAAAGGAAATTATCCCAAAAAAGTTTAATTACCCCTATTTGGAAAAAAAATTGCCCCAAATAATTACACCTCTGATTTTGTATTTTTATTTAATAGTACATAACTTTAAAAAATCCATTGAAAAAATAAAAAAGACAATAAAAAAGTGGAGGCTCAAATTTGACTATGCCTGAATTAGGGCAACATGAGCAAAAAGGAATAGATTAAAGGGAAAAATGCCCAAGAAATGTGCAGGGGTAGGAGATTTATTGATGCAGGAGCATTTAGAAGTCATTCAATTAAATTGAGACAATTAATGTTGAGTTGTAGAGTGCCTAGGAGGAGATCTTGGAGATTACTGCATTTGCACATTAGAGCTTGCAGAGTAGGAATTAGCATCTACATATCATCATCTACGTCATATTCAAAATTTAGGTCATTTGGATTTGTCTGCTTAAAGTTATCGTTATCAGAAGATTACTTGTTTTCAAAGAGCAGAGCAGTCAATGTTGAGTTGAAGTATAATGGGTTTGCAGAGCAATTCCGTGACTTGCAGAGCCTAATAGAACATTGTTCAAGGTAATTTGAGACCTAGCCAACCTTCATAGAGAACTGTACCAAGTTTCCATCATTTGCAGAGCATTGCTAAGTGTTGGACATCGACGTACTTATTTCCTACACATTTCATGTGTCAAGTTAACTTTAGGTAGACAAGATAATGTTTCGAAGGCTTGCGAAGGATATAAATGAAGGGTAATGGATTATTTTCAAAGTAGTAGAGGGAGTGTGTGAAGAAGTATGTGAAAAGATGGATAATCCAGAAGGTAATGAGGTGTTTTAAGTCTAGAATATAGTAGAGCAATAGTAGGAGACATAGTGAGAAGCATAATAGGGGATTGAGAAGGAGAATAAGAATAGATGTTGTGTTGTATGAGTCTTTTGTAAGCCTAGGTCGTGGCCTAGCATTTGAAAACCCCTGGAGGCATATGTAATGTGATTTGGAATTCTAATATAATGAGAAGTGATCTTTGAAGGTTGGGTTTTTCCCTTTTAGGGTTTTCCCAGGATAAATCTTGCATCATATGTTTATTAGTATCTTTTATCATTCTATTATTATCTGTATGTTGTTGTTACATATCTATTATGATCTGGTATTGGCTGTTTAAGGAACCAAGGATGGACAATCCTTCATTGGACCCTCCTACCTTGACTGCATCAAGTGGTATCATAGCTGGCTGCGAATCTATTGGGTTGGTTGCAAATTTGTTGGTAAGGTTGCGAATCTGTTGGGATGGTTGTGGATCTATCAGAAAGGAAGGATGTGTTAAAAGGATGTGTGGAACTCTAGAGTGTAGTAAGTGCTACCGAAAGTAGAAGTGTCACCACAGAAGAATGATCAAGGCAAGAAAGATATGAGTAAGATTTTCACTTAAGGTTTTTGTAAGAGTTGTTTCAATGGGGAAGATTGGAAAAAGTATGAAGAAAGAAAATGAAGACCTAATATGCAAGAAGGATGTTCTAGAAGAAGAATTGTGTGAAATTAAAAGATATAACTCAGCATTGATGGAGAAGATAAGGAAACTAGGAGAAGGCAAATATGATGCTCTTGGAGAAGAATTGAAAAATGTAAAAAGGAGAACTAAAGAATTAGAAGAACAGTTAAAGTTATTTGAGTATGTCAAAAGGAGTTTTGAAGAATTGGAAGAAGGATGCAATTTGTTTGGTCAGATTGAAAAGAGGAACATAGATCTGAAGGAAAGCTTGGAGAAGTTGAAAAAAGAAAATAGTTTACAAAAGAATGAAATATGTAGATTGAAAGAGCAGGTTAACCAGTTAGACCAGTCACTTGTAGCATGAAGGGAAGAGAATGAAAGTCTAAGATCTAAGCCTAAAATTTGTGATGTTTCTTGTGATACTAATGATTTGTATGATACTACAGAAGATTCTTTAGAAAGTGAGATAAAAGATAACAATGTAACTGGATCTGCAATTTTTGGTTATGGTGTTGACAATGTTGGTTACAAGACCATGAAAAGAATGGGATATGGAAGAAAAGGATTGGGAAAATATCAGCAAGGAATTACAGAGCCTATTGAGTTGGTAATGAGATCTAGAAATGAAGCGCTTGGATATATCAGAGGTAAAGAGGATAAGAATGTTGTCACAAGTTCAAACAAGTCAACTTAAGGAAGAAAAGGTATACATTGTTCTTATTGTAATAGACATGGACATGAAAATGAAATGTGTTGGGATCTATACCCTTGTAAGTTCTGTGGATTAAGGAATCACTTTGAAAAGATGTGTTGGAATAAAATGTGGAGGAGAAATCCTATGACAGATTGTATGTAGATGGATTATCGATTGATTGATGGACTGGAATGGAATTTTTTTAATTTTATGTTCAAAAGGTTGTATAGGATGAAGTATTCATGTGTTGGAGGAAAAGAAGGATATAGATCAAGATGCAAAGAGGGAAGACCACATGCAGAGAAAAACAAGGACAGTAATCCATACCACAAAGGGAGAGATAAAAGAAGTCTCTACCACAATGAAGAATACTAGAGGAATGAAAGAGGATTTCATAGGAGATCATTCAGAGGAACCTATTTTCAAGTTTGGAGGTGAAAAGCATCGAGTGTTGAATGTCACCAAGAGACTAATGAAGGGGAAACAATAAATAATGCAGAGATAACTTATGCAAAGGAAGAAGAACCTACTAAATCACTAAATTCAATAGAGAAACCAGAAGAGGGTGAGACATTGATCTTAAGAAGAATTTTGTTGTAGACTAAACTATTGAGGAACTAGTGCAAGAGAAAGTTTGTGTAAACATGTATAGAGCATAACAAGAAAGAGAAGTTCATGACAGGGAATTCTACTAGAGGAAGAGGTAAATTAAACCGGAGTAAAAGAAATATAGGTGTAGAAATAAAGAAAAGTATAGGAGCAATATATGCGGAGAAGACATTGGAAGATTTTGATGTGTACAAAAGGAGTTACAGCTAGAACCAGAGGTTAGAAAGTACTATAGAGAAAATTCAAGGATGTATTAGCTGAATCAAGGAAGAAAATTGATTGTTTCAGAGGATGCTGAGATTATTTGACTCTTAATTGATTGAAGTTGGTATTGATTTGAGGCAGCCTACAAGTGTTTGACAATAGAGTATTGAACTTAGAGGCAATTGCAACATTTTAGCCAGAATGCCAAACCTAGACCACCATAGAAGGAAATGTAACATTGGAAAATGTCCCCTTGGGGCTTTTCGCTCATAAGGTTTAGCTCCCAAGTCTTTTGCATGCATTTAGGACATCTTACTTCATAATTTGGCATCCTGATAGAATGAGACCTAGGTAACATGACAAATGGGACCTAGGAGGACCCCTTGAGATTAAACCTACCCAAAATAGGGGGAGGACTTGGCCACCCATGCCCTAGTCTTGCCCTATTTTGGGGCAGTCCCAAATTTGAAGTGTCAGTTTATGACCGTTATTTGGGTCCTATGCCAACACGGTAAGTTTGAATTTATGAAATCTTGGCGGGAGTGTTTGTAGTTGCATATAAAAACATGTTTAGGAATTCATTTTTAAACTAGATTTCAATTAGATGATTACTAGTAAGCTATTGTGTTCTCAAGGTGAATCAAGGATTTCATTATGTTGCAAGAGCATAATTGTGTTGTCTATGTGTTTGTGTTTGCAAATTTGAGCATCCATTTCATCATGGAATGAAGAGCATCTTCCTCCCATGAGATCTTCTCTACAAGGTGACATTATATTGTGTTTTCATTATCATTTCCTTTAGTTTTTGCCTCTGCCTCACAAGGGCATGCACTCTCTATCTAACAATGATTTTCAGAGACTTAAGTGTCCTCTAGGGCTTGATTGAGGCAATCCTCTAAACATCACAACCCCCTTCCAAAGTTTTGTGAATGTAGGTTATAGGTGTCACATCTAGAAAAAGTGGAGTTACAGGAAGGATCAGTAGACATCAAGGATTTAGGATTTAAAGAGAAGCAGGACATCAGAGCCTTTTCAGGACTTGGGTGCTAGTCCATGTGTCCTCCGCAGTTGAATTTTTAGAAATAGAAGTTATAGTGTAGATCAGTGTTGGAAGGATGTTGGGATTCTACAAATAAATGGGTACCTTGGACTTGGGTGCCCGCTCCTTAGTCCCTGACTTTTTTTCCTTGAAACCCTAAAAATAGGTACTTTATGATTTGATATTTTACTACCCTCTGTGAGAGCTTTTTTTTTATTCTTCTGTCTACAGTCGTATTTACAAAATTAGGGTTTTAATGGTTAATTGAGCATAGGAGAAGGAAAATTAATAATTAAACACTCTAATCCAAGCTTCCCTACATCTCACAGTGACCTAGGGTATGATAGTTTATGGCCACTTAACCTTATATCCTTGAATGTTAAAGGTGAAAGAAGGATTCCAACATCTAACAACTAAAACAATAAACGAATCCAATTTTCACCTAAACATTTTGGTGAACATGTGTTTTTGGACTTAAATTGCACCTTGATGAGTTTGTGTCTTCATATTTTGATTTATTTCATTCATTCATATAGTCTTTCATCTTATTGCATTGAGAAAATTACAAAAATTTGAAAACCCTAGGATCCATTTTCATATAGATTACTAAATTGCATCAGTTATTTCTAAATTTTTCTAACTCATGATTTTTGCATCAGATCTGATATAAACTACATAAAAACACAAAAAATCAATAATTTGCATTGCATTTTCATCATTAATTTGCTAGGCTTTTGTAGAAATTTTGACAATTTTCATTAAACCTAGTAATTCCAAACTCTAGGGTTAGTAGGAAAAATCTTCTTTATGATTTTTCTACATATTTTAGAGGCTAATTAAAATTATAATTTGTCTCTATTCTTTCATTTTAGTGTAAATTTGCATTTAGATTCAAAATATTTGCATTTTTGAATAGAAAATTTTAACAAAAAAACTATTACTTTTCATGCATTTTCATTAGATTTGCATTGGCATTTTGCATATTAAAGCTTGGAATTCATTTTCATATATGAGAGTAATTCATTTAAATCATAAATCATACTTCAAAACATTCACATAGCATTTTGTGCCAAGATCTTAAACCTAGTGCTTTAAAAACACTAATTTTCACTAAATTTGGCCTTACGGACTCTCTAAACTTCCACCATAGGCATGTTGTGAAGGGTATTTTTTCATTAATTGGATTTTATTAGGGTAATAATTTTATTCCCCTCCTAAAAATCTTCATAACCCCCTTTTAATGGGCTCTTGTATTGAAAATTTGGTGAAAAACTACACATTTTGACTATTTTTGCCCTAGGGTTTGACCTAGTTTGCATTCCAAGCATGTTGTGATCAACTTTATGGATTGAGATGATTGATATCATTGATTTTATTTTCTATACCTCCTGAAATTCATTACAACACCCCCTTTGCTAGTTCTTGGAATTGAAAAACTATGAAAAATAGTCTCTTTTTGCCTTAAGTGGCACTAAAAGTATATTGTGTTGGACATTATGACATTAAGTGGATTTTATTATGGATATAATTTTAGGTCCATCATCACTTTCCCCACAACACCCTTTGTTATGTTCTTTTGCATTGAGTTTTGTTGAAAAAAGTGCCTATTTCGACATATTTTCACTATAGTTTGACTTGGCATTATCTTGGATTTGCATCAAGACTCTATTAAGAAGAATCATATTTCTATTTTGGACTTATATCGGACATATAATTTTCTGCCCCTGATCAAAATCTTTACAACACCCTTTGTTTCACTTATTTGCAATGGAAAAAGTACAAACCAAGCATTTTTGGCCTTCAATCATATCCTTCTCTTAGGATTTGTTCTCTTAGTTTGTGCATTGTGTTTTGTATGCTTTTGTATAAGCTTTATGAAATTCTGTCCTAAAAATAATATCCCTTTGACAAGAAGTAAAAGGTTAATGGGATCTAGTGCTCTTGAAGAAAATGACATTCCTATCTCTAATAATCCTTCGAACACCATCTTTACAAAGGGAGAAACTCAAATTATGCAAGATATTATACATCCTCCAATCACAATGGAAGAACAAACTTTTCAAGATGTTGATGATACTATTGAGGCAACAGGATATGTATCTGATGAGCCAATAGAAAAATTGGATAAAGAGCTAGCCCAATTTCAATCATTTATGGAAAATGAGAGATAGCTGAAGAAGTTGTCCCTACAATTCACAATATAAGAGAATTGATAAAAGAGGGACAAGATGGTGTTAATAAAATTCGTTGTCTAGTACATATTGTACAAACCAATATCATGCTGGTGACTGAATGTGCACAAGTGATAAATAACATTTTATCACCATCTCATACTCAAGTATCATTACCTATACCGACTACCGAAATATCTACCTTTACATCAACGATCTTAACAATTGATGCAAATGCTTGTAGTTATGCTACCACTCATATTGGAGTATCTAATGGCACTAATTACAAAGTTGTGGGATTTGATTATCAAAAATTGGTTTCTAAGGGGACCTCCTCTATGCATAATTGTTCTCAACCACCTATTACCTACTAACAACCATCTTCCACCTATCACTATGTCCAACCACTGTTGACATATTCCTAGCCTCTACCTATCATATCTCAAACTCATTCACCTCCTCACTTTGGTTCCAATTCCTCACAACAAACCACATCTCCAAATGATGCCATCCTAAACCAACTTTTATAGGGCATGACTACTTTACAACAAAAGGTAACAAACTTGAAAAATTCTTCACAGCCTAGTCTACAAACATATCATGCCTATAATCCCATTTCCTATGCAATCTTGAGAAATCCTATGCCTGGGAGGTTTGAGACTCCACGCTTTGAAAAGTATGGTGGAAAAGGTGATCCTAATATTCATGTGGTAGGATTTACAACAATGTGTAGTGATTTTTATTTTGAAGAGGATTTGTTGGCAAAACTTTTCCTGTGATCTCTCAATGATACTACTTTAGAATGGTTTTACTCTTTGCCTCCAAATTCAATACACTCATTTTCACAGTTGATTGATCAATTTTTACAACATTTTCAAGAAAATATCAGAGCCCAAGTCACTCTCATTGACTTGGTTCAATGCAAACAAGGTTCGAAAGAAAAGATGACTGAAATCTTTAGTCTGTATCAAGGACTTTATTCATAGATACAGTATCAGATGAAAGATGAGGATGTTCAAAAGATATTCATTATGAATATACAACCTAATATTCATGATAAGATCTTCTTGATGAAGTATAACTCCTTTCAACATCTATGCACTACCCTTCATGATTATCAACTTTTGTCTAGTCAATATGAAAACCAAAACTCATCAGTTCACATTGGTCAATCCTCAAGTGGATCATCACAAAACAACTTTAAAAGGAATAATAATAATAGGAGCTCCATCAAGATTAATGGACAGAATATGAACAACTTTTTGAATGTTTCAACTATCACCAATCCAAAGAAAGTATCATATCAACAAAGAAAATTTACTCCAATATCTAAGTCTTATCATTCTATCATGAACCAAGTTGTGAGTAATAACATTATGAAGCTTCCCTCAATCAAGCCTTTTGATCAGGCTAAATAAAAACCTTACTTTGATGCTAATGCATTTGTCATTATCATCGAATGCAAGGACATGACATTGAACAATATATGCATCTTAAACATGAGATACAGGACCTTATTGATTCAAATGTCATCCAGGTATCGGGTGTGAATGATAATGGAATCAAGTTGGTTGCTCTGCTGAATCATAACTTACAAATCTTCACTAATCCTTTCCCTAAGCATACTGAAAACAATATGGTGGAATAGGGCTTAGTGGAAGTAGATGAGGATGATTACTTAGACTATGATAGCATTATGGGAATGATTGAAGTAGATAAGAAACAAGTAGACAATCCACCTTGTCCACGAAGAAATGGAATTTATGTTGAGGTTCCTCCTTTGCTATCCTTATATGGATCGAGAGATAATCAAAATGCATCAGAAAAGCAAGAACAACAATTGATACAGACAAGTAAGATGGTACAAGATGATTCTCATTACCATACTAGAAAGATTCAACAAAGAAAACTCGATAAAAATTGGAAAAGAGTTAAACAATTGTTAGTAGTTCAAAAAAAAAGTGGTTCACCTCCTCATAAGCAACAAAAAGTCACATTTACACGAGGAGTTAGTAAACAAGTATCACATGATAATCAACAGAACTCTCATAAGAACCACTCAAATTTCACACTTAACATGATCAAGTACCTCTAAGAGATTTGCAAGTTCTAAAATCTGATATGAAGACCCTACAGGTAAGTATCTCTAACCCTTTATCTATCTTGTGATGTGCTTCCCCTATGATGTGTTGTTTAGGCCTCCTAGGATGACCCCTGATTCTCTTGTAAGGTCTGAGATACCAGAAGACAGCCTCTGTTGTGACCTTCTATTTGTATCATAATTCATCTATATTGTCTCTTTTTGATTTCATTGTTTGTGTTGTGTCTTATAGACATAGCATTGCGGTTGGTGACTTGGAGGCACCCTCCTACGTGGATGTCCCTAAGACACTTGTTTCTCCTCTCTAATTTATTATTTCCCTTCCTCTAGTGTTTCCATCTAGTGGGTGGATGATGACAATCATTTATACTGATGTGTACCTAGTGTCCCTTTCGAAAGAAATAAAAAAATGGACATAGTTGCTAATATGACGATGGGGTTGTATATTTTATCCAACGTTTGGCTAGTGGAAGCACTCGTGCTTTCTGTGTAGTGAATATTATGATGTTTCTATCACATTTACGAACCTTAA
This sequence comes from Cunninghamia lanceolata, assembly GCA_027924645.1. NCBI lineage: Eukaryota > Viridiplantae > Streptophyta > Pinopsida > Cupressales > Cupressaceae > Cunninghamia > Cunninghamia lanceolata. The sequence continues at coordinate 8,486,088 of BSBN01000112.1, read as the reverse complement.
CAATACTACTGCTCTATGTACCTCTTTTTTCTTTGAATTTGGCCTTGGTGGTACTCAATTCAGAGAGCTTTGTAATATAGCCACACAGTTATCCTCAAACTCTAAATATGTAGTATAACATTGGCTCTTTGTGTGGTTAATCATATGCATTGATGTTTTTGTATATTATGATTTTGTAGACACTAACATGTTTCTTGCAAGGATTTTTTTGTGGGAACATTTGGTGAACGTGAAGTACATGTCACCTTTGGGGGGCATGGGCTTTGCGAAAGTTAGTGTTCCCTTGTGTGTTTTCTTCCTACCTTAACGTGCTTGATATCGATGCATGATATCAAACACCTTAAGGTTGGGGCATATAAGGTAAGCTATTTGTTATAGATATTAGCTATGTGCTTATCCTCAGATGCAGTCTAAAGACTATCTTGATGAGTGCTTCCTGCATCTTGAGTTTGTTTACAATCAATCAATAAATCATGTAAGCCATCTATGGAGGCCAGATATCACATATATCCTTTTTATCTTAAGCCCTCTACAGAGGTGGGGATGGCATATTTCTCAGAGTAGATTGCATCATCCTATCATTTTCAAAAGTCATCTACGGAGGTAGGGAGCGGTTATGTGACTAACTCAACCCTTTAGCGTGTTTTCAGTGATTATTGTGGTGAAGCACAATCATCAGTGTGTGCCTATAATGTGCCTAAGATGGTGTTGGACCTAGAAATAGGTACACTCCATCACTTGTCTATCATGTTTTCTCTGTGTCTTCAAGTGTGTGTGTTTGGCATGCTTGCTTTGTTTGGCATGTCTATTGCCCCATATGTAGTCTAAAGACTAGCTCGATGAGTGCTTCCTGCATTTTGGGAGGTTTTGTGTGTCTTGTGTATGTGTTGACCCATATACAGTCTAAAGACTAGATCGATGAGTGCTTCCTACATTATGGGAGGTTTGTTTATTTTACAGTACTTGCATTTGCATTTCATATATATGAGAAAAAGAAAAGAAAACAATCATGTCTATCTTCTATGCATTAATGTGTCTTTTATGTATTTACTGTCTTCTTCATGTTCTGCGTGACTGTAATTGTCGTCTCCGTGTTGTGTGCCTGTTACTATCTTCTATGTGATTGGTATGTCTTCTCCATGCTTTGCGTGTTTGTTGTGTTTATGATTTTACTTTAATACATGTATTGGCCTTACATCTATACATACATTAAACTAAGGGCTAAATGTAACATCAAAAAATGTCCCCTTGGGGGCTTTTCCCTCATAAGGTTTAGCTCATAGGTCTATTGCATGCATTTAGGACATCTTACTTCATAATTTGGCATCCTGATGGAATGAGCCCTAGGTAAGATGACAAATGGGACCTAGGAGGACCCCTTGAGCTTAACCTTACCCAAAATAGGGGGAGGACTTGGGCACCTGCCGTAGTCTTGCCCTATTTTGGGGTAGTCCTAAATTTGAAGTGTTGGTTTATGACCGTTATTTGGGTCCTATGTCAACACGATAAGTTTGAATTTATGAAATATTGGTGGGAGTGTTTGTAGTTGCATATAAAAGTATGTTTAGGCATTCATTTGTAAACTAGATTTCAATTAAATGATTACTAGAAAGCTATTGTGTTCTCAAGGTGATTCAAGGCTTTCATTGTGTTACAAGAGCAGAATTGTGTTGTCTATGTGTTTGTGTTTGGAGATTTGTACATCCATTTCATCATGGAATTAAGAGCATATTCCTCCCATGAGATCTTCACTACAAGGTGACATTATATTGTGTTTTCATCATCATTTCCTTTGGCTTTTGCCTCTGCCTCACAAGGGCATGTACTCTCTATCTAACAATGGTGTTTAGAGACTCAAGTGTACTCTAGGGCTTGACTGAGGCAAGCCTTTAAACACCACAGCTCCCTCCCAAAGTTTTTTGATTGCAGGTTATAGGTGTCACATCTAGAAAAAGTGGAGTTGTAAGAAGGATCAGTAGACATCAAGGATTCAGGATCTAAAGAGAAGTAGGACACTGGAGCCTTTTTGGGACTTGGGAGTTAGTCCTTATGTCCTCTACAGTTAAATTTCTAGAAATAGAAGTTATAGTGCAACTCAGTGTTGAAAGGAGGTCAAGATCTCACAAAGAAACTGGCACCTTGGACTTGGGCACCCACTCCTTAGTCCCTGACTTTTCCACCTAGGAACCATGAAAATAGGTACTCTATGATTTGATATTTTACTGCCCTCTTCAAGAGCTTTTTCTGTTATTCTTTTGTCTACGGTCGTATTTGTGAAATTAGGGTTTTAATGGTTAATTGAGCATAGGAGAAGGAAAATTGATAATTAAACACCCTAATCCATGTTTCCCTACATCTCTCAGTAACCTAGGATATGATAGTGTATGGCCACTCGACACTAGATCCTTGAATGTTAATGGTGACAGGAGGATTCCAACATCTAACAACCAAAACAATAAACGAATCCAATTTTCACCTAAAAACTTTGGTGAACCCATGTTTTTGGAATTAAATTTTACCTTGATGAGTGTGTGTCTTCAAATTTGTATTTATTTCATTCATTCATATAGCCTTTCATCTTATTACATTGAAAAAATTACAAAAAATTAAAAAATTTGCAAAAATTCAAAAACCCTAGCTTCCATTTTCATATAGATTACTAAATTGCATCAATTCTTTCTAAATTTCCCTAATTCATGATTTTTACATCAGATCTGATATAAGCTACATAAAAACACAAAAATTCAATAATTTGCATTGTATTTTCATCATTAATTTGCTAGGCTTTTGTAGAAATTTTGACAATTTTCATTAAACCTAGTAATTCCAAACTCTAGGGTTAGTAGGCAAAATCTTCTTTCATAATTTTTCTACTATTTTTAGAGGTTTATTCAAATTATAATTTGTCTTTATTCTTGGATTTTAGTATCAATTTGTATTTAGGTTCAAAATATTTGCATTTTTGCATAGAAATTTTCAACAAAAAACTAGCACTTTTCATGCATTTTCATTAGATTTGCATTGGCATTTTCCATATTAAATCTTCCAATTAATTTTCATCATAAATCAGAATTTAAAACATTCACATAGCATTTTGTGCCAAGATCTTAAACCTAAGGCTTCAAAAACACTGATTTTCACTAAATTTGGCCTTACCGACTCTCTAAACATGCACCATAGGCATGTTGTGAAGGGTATTTTTGAATTAATTATCTTTTATCAGGGTAATCATTTTCATCACCTCCTAAAAATCTTCATAACCCACTTTTAACAGGCTCTTGTATTGAAAATTTGGTGAAAAACTACACATTTTGACTATTTTTGCCCTAGGGTTTGACCTACTTTGCATTCCAAGCATGTTGTGATCAATTTTATGGATTGAGGTGACTTATATCATTGATTTTATTTTCTTCACCTCCTGAAATTCATTACAATACCCCCTTTGCTAGGTCTTGGAATTGAAAAACCGTGAAAAATAGCCTATTTTTCCTATATTTCACTAGGGTTTTACCTTAAGTGGCACTAAAACTATGTTGTGTTGGGAATTTTGATATAATTTTCTTTCCATCATCACTTTCCTCACAACACCCTTTGATATGCTCTTTTGTATTGAGTTTTGCTGAAAAAAGTGCCCATTTCGACATATTTTCACTATAGTTTGACTTGGCATTATCTTGTATTTGCATCAAGATTGTGTTGAGAAGGATCATATTGCTATTTTGGACTTATATTAGACATATAATTTTCTACCTCTGATAAAAATCCTTACAACACCCTTTGTTTCACTTATTTGCATTGGAAACAATACAAACCAAGCATTTTTGGCCTTTAACCATATCCTTCTCTTAGGATTTGTTCTCTTAGTTTTTGCATTGTGTGTTGTATGCTTTTGTATAAGATTTATGACATGCTGTCCTAAAAATAGTATCCCTTTGAGAAGAAGTAAAAGGTTAATGGGATCTAGTGCTCTTGAAGAAAACGACATTGCTACCTCTAATAATTTTATGAACACCTTCTTTACAAAGGGAGAAACTCAAATTACACAAGATATTATACATCCTCTAACCAAAATGGAAGAACAAACTTTTCATGATGTTTATGATACTATTGAGGTAACATGATATGTATCTAATGAGAAAATAGAAAAAATGGATAAAGAGCTAGCCCAATTTCAATCATTTATAGAAAATGAGAGAATAGCTGAAGAAGCCATCCCTACGATTCACAATATAAGAGAATTGATAAAAGAGGGACAAGATGGTGTTAATGCAATTCATAGTCTAGCACATATTGTACAAACCAATATCATGCCATTGACTAAATGTGCACAAGTGATAAATAACACTTTATCATCATCTCATACTCAAGTATCATTACCTATACCAACTATCTCTACCTTTACATCAATGATCTTAACAACTGATGCAAATGCTTGTAGTAATGCTACCACTAGTATTGGAGTATCTAATGGCACTAATTACAAAGTTATGGGATTTGATTATTATAAATTGGTTTCTAACGGGACCTCCTTTATGCATAATTGTTCTAACCACCTATCTATTCCACCCATTTCTAGCAACCTATTACCTACTCACAACCATCTTCCACCTATCACTATGTCCAACCACTATTGACATATTCCTGGCCTTCGCCTATCGTATCTCAAACTCATTCACCTCCTCACTTTGGTTCCAATTCCTCACAACAAACTACATCTCCAAATGATGCCATCCTAAACCAACTTTTATAGGGCATGACTACTTTACAACAAAATCTAACAAACTTGAGAAATTCTTTGTAGCCTAGTCTACCAAAATATCATGCCCGTAATCCACTTTCCTATGCAATCTTGAGAACTCCTATGCCTAAGAGGTTTGAGACTCCACGCTTTGAAAAGTATGGTGGAAAAGGTGATCCTAATGTTCATGTGGTAACATTTATAGGTATGTGTAGTGATTTTCATTTTGAAGAGGATTTGTTGGCAAAACGTTTCCTACAATCTCTCAAAGATACTACTTCAGAATTATTTTTCTCTTTGCCTCTGAATTCGATACACTCATTTTTGTAGTTGATTGAACAATTTTTACAACATTTTCAAGCAAATATCAGACCCCAAGTCACTCTCATTGCCTTGGTTCAATGCAAACAGGGTCCGAAAGAAAAGTTAACTGAATGCATTAGTTGGTATCAAGGACTTTATGCATAGACATAGTATCAGATGAAATATGAGGATGTTCAAAAGATATTCATTACGAATATACAACCTAATATTCGTGATAAGATCCTCTTGATGAAGTATAACTCCTTTCAACATTTATGCACCGCCCTTCGCAAATATCAACTTTTGTTTAGTCAGTATGAAAACCAAAACTCATTAACTCAAGTTGGTCAATCCTCAGGTGGATCATCAAAAAACAACTTTAAAAGGAATAATAATAATAGGAGCTTCATCAAGATTAATGGACCAATTATGAACAACTTTTTGAATGTTTCAGTTATCACCAATCTGAACAAAGCATCATATCAACCAAGAAAATTTACTCCAATATCTGAGTCTTATCATTCTATCATGAACCAAGTTGTGATGATAACATTCTAAAGCTTCCCCCAATCAAGCCTTTTGATCCTAGTAAACAAAGACCTTACTTCAATGCTAATTCTTTTTATCATTATCATCGAATGCAAGTACATGACACTAAATGATGTATTCATCTTAAACATGAGATATAGGACCTTATTAATTCAAATGTCATCCAGGTATTAGGTGTGAATGATAATAGAAACAAGTTGGTTGCTCTGCCAAATCAGAACTTACAAATCTTCACTAATCCTTTCCCTAAGCATACTGAAAACAATATGGTGGAATAAGGCTTAGTGGAAGTAGATGAAAATGATTACCTAGACAATGATAGCAATGTGGGAATGATTGAAATAGATAAGAAACAAGTAGACAATGTTAGATATAGGATAGACAACTAAGAGGGGGGTTGAATCAGTTGTTCAAAACTTTCTTCCAATTAATCACTTAAATCCTTCCTTAATTAAGCAGCATAATAATAAATCAAAACATGGAAATATAATGCAGCAATTCAAGAGAAAAAACACATTAACACATATGACACAAAGATTTTTGACATGGAAAACCTAGTTAAGGGAAAAACCACAGGGTGACTAACCCAAGATTGTATTCTTTGTTAGAAGAATAAAAGGAACAAAATGGCACATGCCAATTAGGGCTCACTGCCTGAGCACACTAGTCACAAGAGGCCCACTGCCTACAAGAGACACACTATCTATAGAATAATAAGTATTACATACTTGAACTAAAGAATAGCATCTTCACCATGCTTGAGTCAATTCCATTTAAGCACAATATTTCTACTCTGCCTTTCACTCTTTTGCTCTCTACCACAATCTCGTCACAACACCATTACTTTTGAAATGACTTTACAAATCCTTATTTATACAAGACATCGACTTAGGGATAATCATCCAAGTTGGCATTACATTGTAGAGAAAACACAAAAAAAACAACATGATTAATTACAAAAGGACTTCACGTGGATCAACACACTGTCGGCCACACAGATCTAAGACTTCAATCTTTCTTCAGGAGCATGCCATTCTTCATAGAACACCTTCAAGATCATCTGCAGAATGTGTAACTCATCCAGTCGGCTGGGCATGGGAAGAGCATCATCATCTAGAAGTAATTCTTCAATTATGAGCTCAATCTTCAATACCGACCACCAACACAAACTTGACACAATCCAAAGACCTCCACAAGCTTTCCTGAATCACCAAAAACATCCACACTACTTCTGCTTATTGAAATCATTCTCTCCTTCATCTAAAACCTCAAGAAGATAATCTATCATCACTGTCATATTGGAATAGATGCTTACAGACCTCCAGACCATGAACCAATTGAGTTGTTAATTCACATTAACTTCCTAAACACTTCACCAAATCCGTAGAATGAGATATTGCATTTCCGGAGCTCATCGGACCTATCTGTGTCACTTTGTCACCTTTGAACATCTGTTGGAACTAGTTTTACTTGAGCAGCCATAACTTCTTCAAATCTTCATGTGGACCTCTGAAATCTTTATTGGATCATCTTAAGACACATATCTACAAACCCTTTGAAGTGTATCCTCTTATATTCATCTTAGATGGGACCTTTACCTTACTGACTTCACTATTCTTCTTTATTTTTTATAGGAATAATTTTCTCAATATCCTTAGCATACAGCTCATCCAATCCTTATCATCAATGCAATAGGAGTATGTTGACATCAATGACAACACCAGTTAGGCTCATACTTGCAACAATCTCCCCCTTTGTCATTGATGGCAACATATGATGTGAAAATTTATTTTGACCATCAAGACAAGAACTTCTTCGTACTAACACAACTCCCCCAACCAACAACAACCATTCACATGTCTTCTCTTCTTTTACTGCTCCCCCTTTGATCAGTAACCACTTGTTTTTCACATGTCTTCTCTCCCCCTTTGACATAAATGGCAAAGGGTACATACTTGCATCACTTCAGAATCATACCAGCTGCTCCCCCTAAGTGGCAGCTTCCCAAACATCAATCCGGATCACAAGATATGACTATGAGATCCATCAGATTGATGCAAATCAGTGCACCTTAATTTAGAACCAGACATGTAATAACCCCTAACTTCTCCCTGAGATACTCAAAAGATTCCTTAGGTAGAGGTTTAGTGAGGATATCTGCGATCTAATATTTGGAAGGCACAAACTTTAATCTGACTTCATTCTTGTTCACTTGCTCTCTCAAAAAGTGAAAGTTGATGGATAAATGTTTAATCTTTGAATGCAACACCAGATTCTTAGATATATTTATTGCACTTGAATTATCACAAAAGATTGTGATATGTTCCCCATACTCCACTCTGATTTCTCTTAGCATTTGCTTCATCCACAAAAGTTGAGTGCAACTACGTGTTGCTACAATATATTCTACTTCAGCTGTGGACAGAGATATTGTCTCTTATTTTTTGCTTATCCAAGAAACCAATCTCTTCTCCAAAAAGAATGCTCCACCACTGGTACTCTTCCAGCCATCCACATCTCTTTCCCAATCCACATATATATATGCATGAAGAGAGAGATTATGAACTCTAAGATACCACAAACCATACTCAACTATCCCTTTTAGATATCTAAAAATCCTCTTGATTACCATGACATGAGATTCTCTAGGATCAGCTTGGAATCTAGTAACAAGACCAACAACATTGATAATGTTAGGTCTAGTTTGAGTGAGATACAATAGTCCTACAATCATTAACATGTACTTTCTCTAATCAACCTTAGGAGAGTTATCATCTTTGTTCAATTTACATCCGATTGCCATGGGAGTACTCATTGGTTTTGAGTCTTCCATCCCAAATTTCTTCAACAATTCTTTCACATATTTGGTCTGAGAAATGAAGATTCTTTTCTTTGTTTGAGTGATTTGCAGACCCAAGAAGAATTTTATTTCCCCAAACATGGACATCTCAAATTCACTTTTCATTTGATTTGCAAAAGTTTTGCATATACTATCACTTCCTCCAAAAATGATATCATCAACAAACACTTCAACAATCAAGATATTTTCATGATCAATTTTGAAGTACAAATTATTGTCAGCAGCACCTTTGTTGAAACTAATCTTCAAAAGATGCTTATCCAATCTTTCATACCAGGCTCTTGGGGCTTGCTTCAGTCCATACAGTGCTTTCTTCAACTTGTAGACCATATCACCATGATTAGACAATTAAAATCCATTTGGTTGCTCAATGTATACTTCTTCTTCCAAGTCACCATTCAAGAAGGCAGATTTGACATCCATCTAATATACTTTGAAATCCTTGAAGGCAGCAAAAGAAAAAAATAATCTGACTGCTTCAATTCTTGACACTGAAGCAAAAGTTTCTTCAAAATCAACTCCTTCTACTTGGGAGTAACCCTTGTAGACCAATCTGGCTTTGTTTTTGACTACTTAACCATTTTCATTCAATTTATTCAGGAAGACCTATTTGGTTCCAATCACATTCTTGTTTTTAGGTCTGGGAACAAGATCCCAAGTGTGTTTTTCTCAATTTACATTAGCTCTTCCTCCATTGCTTTAGTCCAGTTTTCATCATTGCAAGCTTCATTCACTATCTTAAGTTCAATCTATGAAATTAGACAATACTCTTCTGAATCTTGAGAAATCCTTCTTCTTGTTTGTACACCTTTATTTTTATCACCTATGATCTGATCTTTAGAGTGATTCAGTCTTACATACCTAGGAACTTTGGGAGTTTCTTGCACTTCTGATTCCTAAACAGGTTCATTCAAGCTTATCTCTTCTTCTTGATTTATTGGATCAGTTTGAATCTAAATTTCAGAGGGAACTTGGACTTCTTGAACAAAAACATCATTTTGATCATCTTCATCATATTCATAAAACCTTGAGGGTTTTTCAATACCTTCATCAACCTTCACATTTGTACTTTCCACAATCTTCCTTAATCTCTGGTTATAACACCGGTATGCTTTGCTTTGAGTAGAATAACCCAAGAATATTCATTCATCACTTCTAGCATCAAATTTTCCTAGATCTTCATCTCTTTTAATGTAACATTTGCTACCAAAGACTCTGAAATACCTCATAGTGGGAGTGATGCCAAACCAAAGTTCATAAGGAGTCTTACCAGTATAGCTTTTGATTTGTACTCAATTTAGAGTATAGACTACAGTGCTTACAACTTCTCTCCAATAGATCTGAGGAACATTTTCTTCCATCATCATGGTTCTAGATGCTTCTTGGATGGTCCAGTTCTTTCTTTCCACTATTCCATTCTATTGTAGAGTCCTAGGAGCAGACAACTGTCTTTTTATTCCATGTTTCTCATAGAATTCTATGAACTCACCGGATGTGAATTCACCACCTCTATCAGACCTCAAACATTTTAATTTTAATCTAGTTTCATTCTCTACCATAGCCTTGAATATTTTGAATTTCTCAAGAGCTTCTGATTTCTCTTTCAGAAAAGTCACCCACATCATCTGGGAGTAATCATCAATTAATAGCATGAAGTATCTATCACCTTGCACACTTCTGATTCTTTCCGGACCACATAAATCAGTATGAACTAAGTCTAATAATCCGATAGAAGAATGTTCCTTACTTTTGAATGTGACTCTGCTCTGCTTACCCAACTAACATTCTTTGCACAAGCTATTAGTAGGTTTCACAAGTCTTAGAAGATTTCTTACAGCCTGAGTGTTGCTTATCTTGATGATATTATCAAAATTCACATGACACATTCTCCTATGCCACAACCAACTCTGATCAATTTGAGCAAATAAGCAACATTTACCAGTACCAACCAAGTGGAAGATATTACCTTTAGTTTGAGTACCAGATGCAATCTTTGTTCTAAAACTTTCAAAGATCTTGCATTTTCCATTTTTGAATTGGAGATCATAGCCTTTGTCCACCAACTATCCAACACTAAGAAGATTGTGCTTTAGGCCTTCAACATACAGTACATTACCAATTTTGTTCTTTCCATCAAAAGAAATAGTTCCTCTACCTTTGATTCTACCAGCAAAATTATCACCAAATTTTACCACTCCTCCTTCATACCTTTCCAAATCTATGAACTTATTTTTGTCACCTGTCATATGGTGGGAGCATCCACTGTCAATGACCCAATCATCCTTTTCTTCAACTTGGGTAGCCAAATCTCTTTCTACAATTTTATGATTAATAGATTCAGAGGGCATTGGATCTTCTTCTTTGATGGCAATAAACACCCAGTCACTTCTGGATTTGTTTCCTATTTCTGATTCATCATCTGTTACTCCTTCATCATCATCTTCATGGACATAGTAACATTTCTTTTGGAATCTTGATCTATTAGGGTTTGGCCTTGAAAATATTTCTGGACACTTTGAGGCAAAATGACCAATCTTATTGCAGTTAAAGCATTTAAAAGGCAATTTCCCTTCATACTTACCGAATCCTCTTGGTAGTCCTTTTGCAATAAGGGATTTAAGTTAAGCAGCTTCTGCTTCATCTTCTTCCAGGTCTTTTCTTGCTTTTTCATACCATGATAGTTTCCTCAAAGAGTTTTCTCCCATATCAAACCTTTGTTTTCCTTTTACAGAGGCACTAGCTTTGAATGCAAATTCAGTCTTAGGGGGCATCTCCAAACTCAGTCAATTCAAATGCAGCTAATTTACCACCCACTTGATCCCTTGTGATACCTGAATCAGATCTGAATTCTTCAATGGCAAAAACTTTATATTTGTAAGAATTAGGAAGGGATCTGAGAACTTTGCCAACAATTTCATCTTCATCCAAGACCCCACCAGCACATCTGATGCCACAAACAAGCTCATTTACTGTTGGCATAAATGTAGTGATATTTTCATCTTCTCTCATCTTTAGATTTTTGAATTTTCCTTTTAGACTCTGTAGCTTGGCACATTTAACATACTTATCTCCTTCATGTAAAAGTTCTAGTTTTTCCCAAATCTCATGAGCAATTTTTAGGTCAACAACATTTGCCAGCTCTAAATTGGATAAGGCACTTAGAAGAGCTTCATTAGTCCATAGATTGTTTTCATCATCTCTGATTTCATCTACAGTACTCGGACCATTCTGTGGAGGAGTATACTTCTTTGAAGCCATGATCCAATACTACATTCCCATACATTGCAGGTGACACTCCATGTGACTTTTCTAAAGAGTGAAATTGGTTCCATCAAACCTCAGACTATCCTTCTTGTAGGACAACATCCTAGATCTCCTCAAGCAGTTAAGCTCTTTTAGAGGAATTTAGCTCTGATACCAATTGTTAGATATAGGACAGACAACTAAGAGGGGGGTGAATCAATTGTTCAAAACTTTCTTCCAATTAATCACTTAAATCCTTCCTTAATTCAGCAGCATAATAATAAATCAAAACATGGAAATATAATGTAGCAATTCAAGAGCAAAAACACATTAACACATATGACACCAAGATTTTTGATGTGGGAAAATTGGTTAAGGGAAAAACTCACGGGGTGACTAACCCAAGATTGTATTCTCTATTAGAAGAATAAAAGGAACAAAATGGCACATGCCAATTAGGGCTCACTGCCCGAGCACACTACTCACAAGAGGTCCACTGCCTACAAGAGACACATTGTCTATAGAATAATAGGTATTACATACTTGAACTAAAGAATAGCATCTTCACCATGCTTGAGTCAGTTCCATTTAAGCACAATATTTTTACTCTGCCTTTCACTCTTTTGCTCTCTACCACACTCTCATCACAACACCATTACTTTAGAAATGACTTTACAATTCCTTATTTATACAAGACATCAACTTAGGGATAATCATCCAAGTCAGCATTACATTACAGAGCAAACACATAAATACAACATGATTAATTACAAAAGGACTTCACGTGGATCAACACACTGTCGGCCACACAGATATGAGACTTCAATCTTTCTTCAGGAACACGCCATTCTTCACAGAACGCCTTCAAGATCATCTGTAGAATGTGTAACTCACCCAGTCAGCCTAGCTTGGGAAGAACATCATCATCCAAAAGTAATTCTTCAATTACAAGCTCAATCTTTAATGTGGACCACCAAAATGAACTAGACACAATCCAAAGACCTCTACAAGCTTTCTTAAATCACCAAGAACATCCACACTGCTTCTGCTTACTAAAATCATTCTCTCCTTCATCTGGAACCTCAAGAACACAGTCTATCATCACTGTCATATTAGAATAGATGCTTGTGGACCTCTAGACCATGAACCGATTGAGTTGTCAATTCACATTAACTTCCTAAACACTTCACCAAATCCATAGAATGATATATTGCATTTTTGGAGCTCACTAGACCTATCTGTGTCACTCTGTCACCTCTAAACATCTGTCGAAACCGATTTTACTTGAGCATCCATAACTTCTTCAGATCTTCATATGGACCTCTAAAATCTTTACTGGATCATCTTAAGACCCATATCTACAAACCCTTTGAAGCTCATCCTCTTATATTCATCTTAGTTGGGATCTTTACCTTACTAACTTCACTATTCTTCTTTATTTCTGATAGGACTAATTTTCTCAATATCCTCAGCATATAGCTCATCCAATCCTTATCATCAATGCAACAGGAGTATGTTGACATCAATGACAACTCTGATTAGGCCTATACTTGCAACAGATAATCCACCTCATCCATGAAGAAATGGAATTAATGCTGAGATTCTCCTTCGTTATCCTTATATGGATTGGGAGATGATCAAAATGCATCAGAAAAGTAAGAACAACTGATATAGACAAGTAAGATGGTACAGGATGATTCCCATTACCATACTAGAAAGATTCAACAAAAAAAACTTGATAAAAATTAGAAAATAGTTAAACGATTGTTAGCAGTTGGAGAAAAAAATGGTTCCCCTCCTCATAAGCAACAAAAAGTCACATTTACACAAGGAGTTACAAAACAAGTATCACATGATAATCAACAAAACACTCATAAGAACCACTCAAATTTCACACTTAACATAATCGAGGACCTCTCTATGAGATTTACAAGTTCTGAAATCTAATACGAAGACCCTATAGGTAAGTATCTCTAACCCTTTATCTCTCTCATGATGTACTTCCCTCATGATGTGTTATGTGTTGTTTAGGCCTCCTGGGATGACCCCTGATTCTCTTGTAAGGTTCGGGATACCAGGAGACCACCTCTATTGTGACCTTCTTCTATTTGTATCATCATTCATCTATATTGTCTCTCTCTGATTTTATTGTTGTGTGTTGTGTCTTATGGACATAGCATTGCGGTTGGTGACTTGGGGCCACCCTCCTACGTGACTATCCCTAAGACACTTGTTTCTCCTCTCTGATTTACTATTTCCCTTCCTCTAGTGTTTCCATCTAGCAGGTAGATGATGACAAACATTTATTCTGATACAGACCTAGTGTCTCTTTCAAGAGCAATCAAAAAATGGACTTAGTTCCTAATATGACGGTGGGGTTGTATATTCTAGCCAACGCTTGGCTAGTGGAAACACTCGTACTTTTTGCTTAGTGAATTTGATGATGTTTCTATTGCATTTACAAACCTTAACAATACTACTACTCTATGCACCTTTGTTTTTCTTTGAATCTGGCCTTGGTGGTACTCGATTCAGAGAGCTTCGTGATATAGCCACATGGTTATCCTCAAAATCTAAATTTGTAGTATAACCTTGGCTCTTTGTTTGGTTAATCATATGCATTGATGTTTTTGTATATCATGATTTTGAAGACACTAACATGTTTCTTGCAGGGATGTGTTTGTGGGAACATTTAGCAATCATGAAGTACATTTCACCTCCAGGGGGCATGGGCTTTGTGAAAGTCAGTGTTCCCTTGTGTGTTTTCTTCCTACCTTAATGTGCTTGATATCAATGCATGATATCAACCACCTTAAGGTGGGGGTATATAAGGTAAGATCTCTATTGTAGATATTAGCTATGTTCTTGTCCTCAGAAGCAGTCTAAAGACTAGCTCGATGAGTGCTTCCTGCACCCTGAGTTTGTTTGCAATCAATCAATCATGTAAGCCCTCTACGAAGGTGGGATATCAGATATATCCTTTTTATCTTAAGCCCTCTATGGAGGCAAGGATGGTGTATTTCTCAGAGCAGATTGCATCATCCTGTCATTTTCAAAAGTCCTTTGGGGAGGTGGGGATCAATTCTATGAGAAACTCTACCCTTAAGCATGTTTTTGGTAATTGTTGTAGTGAAGCCCAATCATCGACATGTGCATGTAATGTGCCTGAGATGGTGTTGGACCTAGAAATAGGTACACTCCATCGCTTGTCTGTCATGTTTCTTCATATATCCAAGTGTGTGTGTTTGATGTGCTTTCTTTGTTCAGCATGTCTATTGTCCCATATGTAGTCTAAAGACTAGCTCAATGAGTGCTTCCTACATTTTGGGAGGTTTTGTGTGTGTTGCCCCATATGCAGTCTAAAGACTAGCTCAATGAGTGCTTCCTACATTATGGGAGGTTTGTTTACTTTCTAGTACTTGCATTTGCATTTCATATATATGAGAAAAAGAAACAAAAAGAATCATGCCTATCTTCTATACATTAATGTGTCTTATATGCATTTACTATCTTCTTCGTGTTCTGCGTGACTGTAACTATCCTCTCCATGTTTTATGTGTTTGTTATTGTCTTCTATGTGATTGGCGTGTCTTCTCCATGCTTGGCATGTTTTCTATGTTTGTGACCTTACTTTAATGCATGTATTGGCCTTGTGTTTATAAATACATTAAAGTGGGGGCTAAATGTAATGTTGGAAAATGTCCCCTTAGGGGCTTTTTCCTCATAAGGTTTAGCTCTAGGGTCTTTTGCATGTATTTAGGACATCTTACTTCATAATTTGGCATCCCGATGGAATGAGCCCCAGGTAACATGACAAATGGGACCTAGGAGGACTCCTTGAGATTAACCCTACCCAAAATAGGGGGAGAGGACTTGGGCACCCATGCCCTAGTCTTGCCCTATTTTGGGGCAGTCCCAAATTTGAAGTGTCAGTTTATGACCATTATTTGGGTCCTATGCTGATGCAGTAAGTTTGAATTTATGAAATCTTGGAGGGAGTGTTTGTAGCTGCATATAAAAAAATGTTTAGGCATTCATTTGTAAACTAGATTTCAATTAAATGATTACTAGCAAGTTGTTGTGTTCTCAAGGTGATTCAAGGCTTTCATTGTGTTGTAAGAGTAGAAGTGTGTTGTCTATGTGTTTGTGTTTGTAGATTTGAGCATCAATTTCATCATGGAATGAAGAACATCTTCCTCCCACGAGATCTTCACTACAAGGTAACATTATATTGTGTTTTCATCATCATTTCCTTTGGTTTTTGCCTCTGCCTCACAAGGGCATGCACTCTCTATCTGACAATGGTGTTCAGAGACTTAAGTGTCCTCCAAGGCTTGACTAAGGCAAGCCTCTAAACACCACAACCCTCTCCCAAAGTTTTGTGATTGCAGGTTATAGGTGTCGCATCTGGAAAAAGTGGAGTTGCAGGAAGGATCAATAGATATCAAGGATTCAAAATCTAAAGAGAAGTAGGACCACCAAAGCCTTTTCAGGACTTGGGTGCTAGTCCTTGTGTCCTCTGTAGTTGAATTTCTACAAACAAAAGTTATAGTGCAGATCAGTGTCAGAAGGTGGTTAGGAGCCTGCAAAGAAACTGGTACCTTGGACTTGGGCGCCTGCTCCTTAGTCCCTGAATTTTCCACCTCAAAACTCTAAAAATAGGTACTTTGTGATTTTATATTTTACTGCCCTCTACAAGAGCTTTTTCTGTTATTCTTCCATTTATAGTTTTATTTTTGAAATTAAGATTTTAATGGTTAATTGAGCATAGGAGAAGGAAAATTAATAATTAAACACCCTAATCCAAGATTCCCTACATCTCATAGTGACCTAGGGAATGATAGTGTATGGCCACTCGACCCTAGATCCTTGAATGTTAAAGGTGAAAAAAGGATTCCAACATCTAACAACTAAACCAATAAAGGAATCCAGTTTTCACCTAAACAGGAAGAAATTGAGGTAGCCTATAGAGGAGACTTTCTCAAACCACCAACCATTGAGGTAGTGCAATGATTTGGAAGCAAAATGTTAAATTTTGATCACTGAAAGAGAAGAGAAACTTGAGGCAATTTGCCTGGAGGACCTATACAGACCGCTAACCATGAGGCAGTGTAGTGATTTGTGAATAGATCACTAAACTTGAGGTAGTTTGCATGGATGAATTGAACAGACTGCCAACCTTGAGGCAGTTGCAAGTACCTATGAACAAACCACAAACATATCCTAAGAGACAACATTGATTCTGACAGAATACAGACCAAAGTGAAGAGGATCACTTTTCAATTACCCTAAGAGGTCTAATGCAGGAGCATCCAGAAGTCATTCAAGTAAATTGAGACAGTGAATGTTGAATTTTTTGGGAATTAAGGTGTCTTAACCTTCGTAATTCCTTGTATTATTTTATTGTATTTATTTATTTATTGCCTATTATTGTAATTAGGATGCAAATCCTTATTGTCATCTTGTGGGAGTTGGCACAGTGATGTGTCATCCTACATGGAAGGTGACAGCATGTAAATTTCTCCTCACATGAGGAGATAGGAATCCCACTTAGTGGTAGGAATATTTTTCCATGTGTCAGCATCTTGGATAGTGTGTAAGGGAATATTGACCGAAACGGTTATGACAACTTCCTATGACAAATCTATGATGCATAAGAGTCGTAAATGGAAGATTCTATGATAGGTGAAGACATGTGTCACAAGGCATCTTGGAAGAAGGCATCTTTGGGTGCCCCAAGGAGGGTTATGACATATTGTAAGATAATATGTTATTTTTAGCCTGTGTATGACAAATTCTCTTATAGTTGTAAGATATGTCAGTAGGACGGATTCTATGACAGTCGTAAGAGCATCTGTCATTGCCCAACTTGGGAATAGGTGACCATTTTGGGATGGGGTGTTATGACAAGTGTAACGACCATGTTGCCATGTTGGAAAAGTGTCCTTAGGCATGGGTTTTGGTCCATGAAGCCATATTGGACTCCCATCTCAAGGAAAGCTCATCTTTACCTTGTAAACTTCTATTTAAGTAGGTGCTTTGAGAGGAGATGTATTATGTGATTGATAGGTACTATTATAATACCAGTTTGTCTCCAGATATGAGTGTCGAAGACTCCTAAGAGATTGCATTGCAAGTGTATTGTAAACCATTTTAGTTTTGATAAAATATTGTGCAAGTTTTGGAGTGGGGTTTTTTACCCGATAAGGGTTTTCCCCACATATATCTTGTGTCTCTCTCTTGTGTCTCATTTTTGTGTGTATGTGTATTAATGTAATATCTCCATTGTTGTGTTAATTATTCTATAATTGTAAAGATTAAAATAGATTTTCACTCATCTCTCCTCTTTAGATTAGTCTAGGAAGCAATTTCCATACACCTAGCTTCCTTTCAATTGGTATCAGAGCCTGGCTAGTTTTGGTTCTAGCTGCTAGGTAGGGATTTTTGAGCTAATCTTAGGTTGAGTGGGAATCTGTGTAGAGTATTATGTATCTTGTTGTAATAAGGAGATGGCAAGTACATCCAGAAGAGTAGAGGTGGAGAAGTTCAATGGCACAAATTTTGAGTTGTGGAAACTCAAGATGGAAGATTTACTTGATCGTGACCTATGGGAAACCATTGATGTAAAAAAACCTACAACAATGTCACAAGATGATTGGGACCTCAAAGATTAGAAGGCTAATGGTCTCATAAGACTCTGTCTAGCTCACTCTATCTTATTGAATGTCCATGAGGAGAAGACTACGAAAAATCTTTGGAAGAAGCTGTGAGATGTTTATCAGGCCAAGTCCTTGGTGAACAAGCTTTTTTCTAAAAAAGAAGTTGTTTTCTCTGAAGATGGAAGACGAAGGATATGTTATAGACCATATGAATGCTTTCAACATGATTGTTGCACAGTTGACACCTGTGGGTGTGAAAATGGAGGATCGATGTATGACCCTACTTTGTTCTTTACCAGATTCATGGGATCATCTTGTTATGGCTATCGAGAGTACCACATCTACTTTCAAGATGGAAGATGTGGTGTCTTCACTATTATTTGAAGAAATGCGGAGAAAGACAACCGAGTTGGCCAAAGAAGCTCTTGTGGTTCATGGAAGACCCAAATAGAAAGGGAAGAAGAAGGACAAGAAAGGTGAAAAAGGTAGATCCGAATCCTGTGAGAGATCCAAATCTCCTGGAAAGTCCATGGCTCTTTGTTGGAACTGTGGCAACACTAGACATTTATGAAAGGAATGCAAAGAGGGAAAGAAAAAGAAGAAGAAGAATGCCCCAGATTCAGATTTTGACAAGTCACAAGATGATGGGAATGCCTTCATCACATCCCTGGCCACCCATTCACCTGATGATGTGTGGTTGATAGATTCTGGTACATCATTCCACATGACCTCGCATCGAAGCTGGTTCATGAAGTATGAAAAGTTCAATGGTGCAAGAGTGTACCTGGGTGACAATTCTCATCTAAAGATTGTTGGTCATGGAAGAGTCTCAATCTGATTCCCTAATGGATGAGTGAAGGGGATCATTGGGGTTATGGACATCTAAGGCTTGGCATGGAACCTGCTTTTTGTAAGTATGTTGAATGATGCAAGTGTGCAGGTTGACTTTTCAAAAAATGGATGAAAGATGACTAGAGGATCTATGGTGCTTACAAAGGGTACTCAGAGAGGTACTCTATTTCAGCTAGAGGCATGCACTTCACAGTGAAATAGTCCTTCTGACTCAAAGAAAAGAGCTGCAGTCACTTCATCCCCACCATCTGAACAAGCAGTGAAGAAATCTATTGTAACAAATTCTGATGGTAGTGCTCATGCTTTGGAAGTTAAACTTCCTACTAAAAAGACAATGTTATGGCATAAGAGATTTGGCCACATTGGTGAGAAGGGTCTTAGAACCCCGAAAAATAAAAACCTTATTGAGGGGTTAAATGATTGTAATCTTGAGTTCAACTTTTGCAAACATTGTATATATGGAAACCAAAACTATGTTTAGTTTTACTCTAGTTCCCACAAGTCTTCTGGTATGTTGGACCTCATTCATTCTGACGTGTTTGGTCCTGTCAATGTTCCTTCAATTTCTAAATCTGTATACTTTGTATCTTTCATAGATGATTACAGTAGGACATGGATTTATTTTCTCAAAAGCAAATCTAAAGTCTTTAGTCAGTTTAAAGAGTTTAAAGATTTTGCTAAAAATTAGACTAGTAAAAAGATTACGTTTTTGACAACTGACAACGGTGGTGAGTTTTGTTTGGCAGAGTTCGATAAGTTATGTAAAGAGAAAATGATTGAAATACATAAGACATCTCCATACACCCCACAACAAAATGGAGTTGCAGAGAGAATGAACATGACACTTGTTAAGGGAAAATTTTATCTAAATGAATAATCAATATATCAATATCAAAATACCCAAAACTCAATGAAATACAGAAACAAAGAGATTAATCAAACAAAAGAATTTCAAAAAAACCTTTGCAAACCTCAAAGCTTCATAGCTTCCATTGGCTTCCTATCTCAATTGATCTTGCATGTATGAATTAGTCCCTTGGAGAGTGCACTTCCTTGCTATTCCAAGATTGTCAATGGAGAATGTCTATGATAATGCTTTGCAATGAAGATGAGCTTCACAATAATGGTAGTAGTTTGTAGTAACGAGTGTGATCACAAGCAATGAAGGAATTGGTGCCAAAGGCTCGCTATAATTCCTGTAGAGTAACAATACTAAAAGCTTGGATGAATGAAATGGAGGAATAGGGTTCAATTTATAGAGTTGGGAAAGAGAAGATCAACGGTATAGAAAGAACAATAGGATCAACGATATAGAATGGTTGAGGAATGTGCGTGAATTAGAAGAAGACAAGTGTCTTGCTCTATTTTGCATGAGAGGAATCAATAAAATAGAAGAATGAGTTAACTGAAGAGATAAATCAATTAAAAAAATAGATCAATCAGTTAAGAGAATAGAACTAGAGAATAGAAATTGCATGAGGATGAGAAGATATTTTAACTCAATTAAATATTTAGAATATTCAATTGCATGTGTACAAGAATTGAATTATATTTAGAGATAACTCAATTTAGAAGAAATGGACAATTTAAATAAATATTTGATTTATTTAAATTTAGAGAAGATATTTTTGGAAGAAACAATTAAATAATTGGAATTATTTAATTTAGAATGATTTTGGAAGAACTCGAAGATAGCAAATGAAATAAATAATTTTATTTAATTGTTTGTACATGATTTGGAAGAATAAATAAAATATTTGATTATATTTTATTTTTACAGATTGAGAGGATTTAAATAAATTTGATTGATTTATTTAAATTTGGAAGAATGATTTGATTTAATTAAATAATTAAGAATTATTTAATTGTTTGGAAGAATTTAATTAAATAATGATTTAATTTAATTTTGAGTTTTGAAGAGGTAATTAAATATTTTGATATTTAATTAACTTAGAGGAATATGAATCAAATAAATAAATTTGTTTATTTATTTATTGATAGAAGAATTAGAATGAAATAAATATTAAGAATATTTATTTAGACTGAATCATGTCATTTTTAGGCGTATACATTTTGCCTCTCTTTGATGCAATGTAGTTTACGGTGTTGCTTCAAAGAATAATAATTTTTTGATAATGATACATGCCCCAGTTTGCCCCTGGTACAAGTTTAACAATGGTAGGATGCCCCCTCAGGAGATTTGGAGGAGAAGAAGGCAGAAGGCGTGAGATGGACAATCTCATGAAGACGAAGGGAAAACTTGGTTAGGGTTAAAGAAAGTAGGATGCATTTTTGGAAAACAGGAAGAAAAAGGGAAGAAATGGGTGCGAGAAGTAGTCATAGTCACCATTAGTCAATTTAGGGTTTGCATACTATATATAGGAGCTGGGTCCACAAGACAAGTCATTTACACACTTGGCTTTGTTTGATTTGCATTTGAGAGTTTAGGAGAGCATAGAGCACAGAGCAGTCAGCACTAGGATGGATATTCCACGCAAGGAGCATCACTTTGAGCGGATCTAATGATTCAACTAGCTAGCAGACACAAGACCCCTAGTATGTATCTCAAAAAAATTTACCTAGAGTCAATTTTGACTGTAATAAATGTAGCTAGACAAATGCACCAGATCGTAGTTTGATGCATCTGACATGCGGAACTGCATATCTATCAACTTGGGGAGCATCTAGGATATGAAACGATGATGCATGAAACTTGCACATGCATTAGAAAGGTCAGCACATGCATCATTTGGTGGCGTATTTACGGTATGAGTTGGCACATGCAACTGGGTAGCGTATTTATGGTATGGGAAGGTGTATGCATGAAATGTTGTAGCACATGTTGCAGAAGTGGTGCATTTACTAAGAAATGGCATGTGTACCTTCTGTTATGACCCATTTGCATAGGATAGTCTACTTAATGAAATTGACTCAATTGGCATCCTGTTTGATGCATCAATCAATAAGCTATCTCCAAGATTGCAAAAATCTAGTCAAGAGATATAGTGTGTTATTTTGATCAATTTGATATGTTAAGGTAGTTGATATAATTCTATAGATATGTTGAGCATGGTACTTGTAGCTTTAGGTTGACACCTTGCTTTGTGTGCTTGCAGGAGGACATACAAGATACATTGATGTCGAGGGAGCAATTTCCCATGTTGATGTTGTAGCAGCACATGTTGACAGAGATAGATCGAGAGGTGCTCAACACAATGGGATTAGACTACGTGTGCTTTATGCCCAAGGTTCAAGCGAACCATGGATTATTGAATGTACCAATGGAGAGGTTTCACAGTGAGGATGGGACCTTTCACTTCCTAACTAGAGAGATGACGGTGACTCTAGAGGACGTATATAGGATACTCCACTTATCGATTCAGGGAGAGCTTGTGGAGTATGATCCACTGCGGGATGTAGGACGCATAGAGTGCTAGTGGGTTTTTGACAACCCTGAGCTGGAGGGACAGGTTATCTCTTGGCAGGATATACAAGAATTCTATAACCATTTCCCTGGGATAGTTGTAGGATTGATCGGAGGCGTAGTATGCCCCAATAAGAGATCGCATGGGTTCCCAATTGGATGGGGACAGATCATGGAGAGGATGGTCACAGAGGGCACCCTCTATGCTTGGGGTGTCTACATTTTGGCATACCTATAACACGATATGCATCAGGTGGTATACCACAAGGGTGCTAGTTTATCAACAGATGTCTCACTATTGTAGTTTTGATTGTGGGAGCATATCGCAATTACTAGACCGATATGTGTTTTTCAGAGACAAAGGGGAGAGCCTTATAGCTATGGCTACATAGGAGTGATTTCCCAACATAGGTTGGGGAAGCTAGAGTACTGGAGGCATGCACTGGATGGGGTAGATGTGGTCATCTGGCGACCATATCTAGACTGTGAGCCTTGGGATGATGAGACAGACAAGATGCCATACTGCTATAAGACTTAGTGGCTCATAGGCCAGACATATTTTATTTTGGAGAGACAGATTATTAGCCAGGTTCAGAGGCAGTTTGGGAGGAGATAGGGTATGCCATAGGGGCAAGATCTGTTTGTACGGACTCATGTAGAAATATTTAGATGGGGGCAGTGGCATCCTATGAGGAGACAATGGTAGAGTTTTAGCAAATTCCTTATGCTACCTGGCTGATGAGGAGAGAGATTACAGACACAGGGATGACACCGAACTACGAGGAGTGGTTCATAGAGCATCCATTTCTAAGATACTCTAGGCCTAGAGAGCTGGT
The DNA here is from genome assembly GCA_027924645.1 of Cunninghamia lanceolata. Lineage (NCBI taxonomy): Eukaryota > Viridiplantae > Streptophyta > Pinopsida > Cupressales > Cupressaceae > Cunninghamia > Cunninghamia lanceolata. The sequence continues at coordinate 8,462,624 of BSBN01000112.1, read as the reverse complement.
TCCTCGCATAGATGAGGTAGATTTAAAAGATGAGGGCCAAGTTGGTAGGAGGAGGAGGAGGAGGAGAGGAGGATGGGGAGATGGAGGAGATGGTGGAGGTGGAAGAGGGGATGGTGGAGATGGGGGAGATGGAGGCGATGGAGGCAGATTTAGGTAGAGGAGGAGAGCTGGGGAGGGATCTTCCCACGCTCAACAAGTAGTGCAACTATAGGTTGCATAGTAGGGACAAATGCTACCACCTCAGCAGTGGCGCAGCAGTAGGTGCCTCAGCCACAGGGGTAGGGACATGCATACTCCTCTCAGGATCCAGCACAGCCAGATGCCTAGGGGAGAGCCATTACCATGTTGATAGGACAGGTTTGGCAGCTACACGCACAACTTAGGATGGCTGAGGCTCAGCGGGAAATAGACGCAGGTGTTATCTCGGGGCTCATGAGAGAGTGAGATATGGCAGAGGTGAGGATATGAGCTATCTAAGTAGAGAGAGACATAGCAGTGGCAGCCCTTAGGACAAATGCTACTAGTAATTTTTTGGTTGGACAGGTGCATCAGGCACAGGCACAACTAGCATAGACATAGACATAGTTGGCACAGGTGCACGGGTAGTTAGCACAGGTACAGGGTGAGCTTGCCAGAGCACAGGCTCAAACACAGTACTATCGAGGACTATACCATGGTTCTATTTGAGTTGATCAGAGGGCTCTGAGCTATAGGAGCCAGTCCATGGCCTCATAGAGAGCAGGTGGATTGAGGTTGGGAACCTCTGTGATGGGCCCATAGCAGTTTGGGGCTAGTAGAGGAGGAGACATAGAGGACACTATTGGGAGCAGTGGTTCATAGCAGCATGGTTAGCAGACACTTTGTACTGATTTTGGCTCCTGTGTATACTTTTTGATGGCTCAAATAGCCAAACACGTATACATACCACTTTTGTATTTTGAGACATGTATCTTTATCTTTGAGATGTATACATTGTATATGACATTGACTCAGAGATGGACCTTTATGATATTGTACATTTGGACATGTTTATGATATTTATATGATGATGCATCTATTTGATTGCTCTCTATACTTATGAGTTATGGATGCATTTTTATTGTATGATGGTACTCATGTGATGCATATTCTGAATATGTCTATATGATATTTATCTAATGCAGTTCTAGATGATGCTATGTGATGTTTATCTAATGCAGTCTTAGATGTTTATGATGCTATGTGACCTAATGTTGACTTTAGATGTGTTTATTTGATATGCCTCTAATGTGTAAATGCAAAGGGTATCTATATGATTATGCAGTTTATGTGATGCACTTATGTATGTTTTTGATTTTTTTTTGTTTGACACTATGTGATGATTTGCAAAAAATGTATATGGATGACCTGATGCACTTTATTATGTATGTAATTGATTTAATCATGTAAATGACTATCTCATGTGATATGATATGCAATTGTATGCTATGTTTTTGTGATGTCCAAATGTACTCTATTGACACCAAGATGATATAATGACAGATATAAGATTGATTGAAAGAATGACTCGATAGAAAGACTCACAAGCTTTAATTTGTATTGCTACTTTGCATTGTTTGGATCTTTATTGCATGGGATATAGATGTATGGATGCTTTTATGGATGTATGATGGATGCTTTGCTTTTGACATCTTGACAGTGCAAGTATTTTGAAGTGCTTATTTCATCATTGGGCAATTTTTTTTAGTACTTTTTCTGAATGTTGTAAGTTAATAAAAGCATCTAGTTATAATTGAACCGAGATGACCTGAGTATTGCTTACATGGATTTTGATTTAGTAAGTTAATACAAGCATCGAGGTATAATTGAACCGAGATGATCTGAGTATTTCTTGAGTATCAATAGACAAGGATTGCTCTCGTTCATGTTAGACGTTTAATGTCCTCAATGATCTTTTACCGATCATGTCTTTAGGCAAGGCTTCACATTACTAGAGTTTAATCCACAAACAACAAACAAAGAAAAGAATCATGCCCCCATCATAGCATCTCTAGCTTTTGGCATCCTCGAGTAGCATAGAAAGACATGATAACAGAAATCAAGACGCTATAACTTAACCATGATTCCAACCACAAAACATGTTTGCATTTAGATGTGTTTGTTTCTTTCCATAATTTAGGTAAAATCATTTAGAATGTCTTATGTACTTGTTTTCTTTACTTTGGATAGGCTGAGGTGATGCATTGAAATTTTTTCTTGAAAGCGGGTTTTGCTTGTGCTTTCTTGCCTAGTGAAAGATTCCACAATCCTTATTGGTGAGACGGACCCTAAGGGACTGACCTAGTGCCTTGGGGTCTCATTTCTAAATGGCCTTGCCTACATGATGACATAGAGGCAACGTAGTTTGGGGTAAATATTAATGGACCTAAGACCAAGGTGATAGAAAGTGGTGTGGACTCAAATAGATAGAAGGACTAGACATTTGATGGATGGGATAGTGGAAATGGCCTTGCCTACATGATAATGTAGAGACAACATAGTTCATGGACTTGGACCATGGGGATACTGAGAACAGATGCTAAGCTAGGATGACATTGTGGATATGATATGGGATAAAACCTTGGTTGACAAGGCAACAAAAGAGATAGAGTATCAAGCCATGATAGGTTATCGTTAGGATTTTACTATGGAATAGATATGGATCGAATGAGACACGATTGGAGGAAGAATGGACACAAAGTGATTGGTTTCCCAAAGATGGAGAAAGCGGTTTATCACTAGTAACACATGTTTACCAGGTTTTCAGCACTTGCTTTTATTTGCATGAAAGCTAGAAAGTACACATGATGCTTGTTTTCCAAGTTTTCATCATGATACCTATCCAAGGTGCCTATTTTCTAGGTTTTCACCAAAGGACATTTTTTGTATTTTTTTATTTTTTTGTATTTTATGCCCCCCATACATTGGGGTTCTCTTAGGTATAGAATTGACAAAGATGCATGCTGTTGATTAGGTCATTGAACAACTCACCCTCTGATGTTAGTAACTGATATGCCCCTAATCCATAAGTAGCTACGATTACATAAGGCCCCAGCCAGTTGGGTTCAAACTTGCCTTTCTTTTCCCAATCTTGTTGATTGTAGGGGTTCTCCTTAAGTACTAGATCTCCAACATTAAAGACTCTTGGGCATAATCTATGGTTGTAGCTTTGTGACATCATTTTCTAGTATGCTTTGAGATGATCAAAGTCTTTGTGTCTCTTTTCCTCTAGCAACTCTAGTTCTTGCAATCTAGAAACTCTATACTCTTCATTTGTTATGAGACCTTTTAATGACACCCTAAGAGATGGTAACTCGACCTCGATGGGTAGGATAGCTTATGATCCATAGATAAGGGTATAAGGGGTAGCACCTATGGGAGTGTGTATACTGGTTCAATGGGCCCACAGAGTGGGATTGAGTTGGATGTGCCAATCATGGTCAACATTATTGACTGTCTTCTTGAGGAGTTTCAAGATGGTCTTGTTGGATGCTTCTACTTGGCCATTGCCTTGGGGATAATAGGGTGTGGAGAAATGGTGTTGGATTTTGAATCAGTCAAAGAGTTCTTGGACATCCTAGTTTTTGAAGGGTCTTTCATTATCTGTGATAGTGGATGAGGGAATTTTGTATCTACATATGAGGTAATTAAGGATGAATGAGGAGATTTATTTACCTGTGACGGTGGTGAGGGGGACGACTTCAATCCACTTGGTAAAGTACTCAGTGGTGGTTATTATGAATTTGTGGTCGTTACATGATGGAGGATAGATTTTTCCCACAAGGTTAAGTCCCCATTGACAAAAGGGCCAAGGTGTCGTTAAAGGTCTCAACTCTTGAGCTGGTGCATGTATCAGGTTCCCATGTATTTGGCACTATTTGCACTTCTTCACAAGTTGATATGAATCTGTTTCCATGTTTGGCCAATAATAACTCAAACGCATGAGTTTCTTAGCTAAGGAAGGACCGCTAGAGTGTGTTCCATAGATCCCTTCATGTATGTCTTGTAAGGTGGTTTGGGATTCTTCTTGTTCTAAACAATAGAGTAAAGTACCATCTAGACGACATCGGTATAGGGTATCAGCAATAATGGTATAACGAGAGGTTTGGCGTATAAAGGTTTGTCATTGGTTTGAAGATAAGTTAGGTGGGAGGGTGTTGTCCTTGAGGTAAGTGTAAACCTTACCATACCAAGGTGAATTAGATCCAACTAATAGGAATATGGAATGGGTTTCAGGAAGATCATAAGCTAGTTATTGAATTAATTCCACTAAGAACTCATACCATGACTCATTCTTTGGGATCTTGAGGAGAGCGGCAATGCTTGCCATGGCATCTGCTTCTTTGTTTTCAATGTGAGGTATCTGCTCAAAAGAGATGATCACAAAGTATTCCTTAAATTCCTCGACCATCCACTTGTATGGGACAAGCTTCTCATCTTTGGTTTGGTAATTGTCATTGACCTGATTGATTATTAGTTAAGAATCACCATAGACATGTAGCTCTTTGATTTTCCATTCTATTGCCATCTTGAGGCTAATGACCAAGGCTTCATATTATTCTATGTTGTTGGTGCATGGGAATAACAGATGATAAGATTTTGGTATGGTGTCGCCATGAGGAGTTACAAACAGGATTCCTGCCCCCGATCCATGGTTTGTGTAGGACCCATCAAAGTAGAGCTTCCAGGAATGTGTTGATATATTGAATAAGGATTCATCTAGAAATTCAAATTGCATTGGTGTGGTGTCTTGTAGTGGCACATCTCCTAACTAATCATTAATGACATGTCCCTTGATATCCTTTCTATCTACATACTCAATGTCATATTCACTTAGGAGCATTACCCACTTGGCTAAGCGATCTGTTAGAGCTTCTTTTCTTAGTAAGTACTTTAATGGATCTATTTGTGTGATAAGTTTGACTAGATGTGCTAGCATGTAATGTCAAAGTTTTTGGGAAGCAAACACTACCACAAGACATCATATTTCTATCTGAGAGTATTGCAACTCATAGCCCACCAATGTGTGACCGATGTAGTAAATGACTCTTTCTTTACTTTCATAATCTTGTTGTACTAGAAGGGCTCCAAGAGCTATTGGTGTAGCAGATATGTATAGTAACAATGGCTTCCCTTGGATAGAAGGCATGAGAATGGGTGGATTCATAAGATACTCTTTCAGTTTGTCGAATGCCTCTTCGCATTTCTTATCCCATCTGAATGGAATGTTCTTATGTGGGAGATGACTAAAGGGTTGGCACTTGTCTGCCAGTTGTGATATGAACCTATGGATTGCTTGTAGCTTTCCCTATAGAGATCTTAGTTGAGTAAGATTCTTGGGTGGTGGTATGTCTATAATAGCCTTGACTTTGGCAGGGTCCACCTCTATTCCATTTGTTGATACAATAAAGCCTAAGAGCTTGCCCGAGGTGACTCCAAACACACATTTCTTTGGGTTTAGCCTGACTTTGAATTGTTCTAGTCTCTAAAAGACTTTTTCTAACACATCTAGGTGTGATTCTCTTGTGAGTGACTTTGCAAGGATATCATCTACATAGTCTCCCATAGTGACGTGCATCATATCATGGAATATAGTGGTCATAGCACATTGATATGTGGCTCTTGGGTTCTTTAGCCCAAATGGCATGACATTCTAGCAGAAAGTGCCCAATGGACAAGTAAAAGCTATCTTGTGTTGGTCTTCTGGTGCTATCCTAATCTGATTATATCCCGAGAAGCCATCCATGAGAGATAACATGGTATGCCCTATTGTTAAGTCAACTATGATATTTATATTTGGCAACAGAAAATCATCCTTGTGACAAGCTTTGTTTAGATCTCTAAAATCATTGCATAGTCTAAATCGGCCATCAGGTTTGGACACTGGTACTATGTTGGAGACTCATTCTGGATAGTCTATAGCTCTAATGAACCCTACATCCAGTAGTTTCTTGAGTTCTTTTATAAGCAGTGTAATGTGTGGATGCATCTTTCTAAGCTTTTGTTTCACTCCTGGATCTAGCGGAAGATGGTGTAGAATCAAATCTAGATCTAACCCTGGCATATCTACATATGACCAAGAAAAATTGACTTGCTTTCTCTTGAAGAATGGTACAAAACTTAGTCTTTTCTGGTGAGGTTAGAGACTTAGAAAAGTGAATGATCTTAAAGGTTGTTCTTCTATTCCAATGTTAATAGGTTCTATAGGTTCCACAACAATCTGAGACTTCTCCTGGTGCATGTCATCAGGGAGAGTGTCAATCCTTCCATCGTCAGGTGTCAAAGTTGGGTTTTCACCATCAGATGCATCCTTTCTTTTTATTATTTTGGGATCTGACACCATCAGATCTAGTTTTTATTTTGATATTTTTGTGACTGGAAGGCATGGTACCCTCTCTGAAATAAGACACTCTATTAAGTTCAATTGTAAAGCTATCTTTATGATCTCCTTTAGGTAGGTGGTCCCTAAGTTCCATGTAGTTAATATAGGCATCATCATTTTGGAACGTATCTAGTTGTGGGGTTCCTTGTAGATCCCAGTCAATAAGTTCAGGATGCACAAGTGGGAGGGAGTCAGAGGATAGATCTGATTTGCTGATAGTTTGAATGGATATGATAGGAGTATTGGTAGGGAGAGTGTTTGGGATGGTACTTTCCTCTAAATTGTTTATTGCAATAGAGCTCGAACCTTCCTTGAAAGTTATATTCTCAAGGATAGACAAATCACACTCTAACAACCTATGTAATAGCATTTGTCCCTCATGGTAGGGGCTATAAGTTTGAATGGTATAAACCTCCTTGTCATCATAGGAATGCTCTGTCAGGTCATCCCACTCATATTCATTAGAGTCTGTGTCACTATCCTCTTGAAGGGTATACATCATTTCCACGAGACAAGCATTTTCTTTTGCTTTGCCCTTATCCTTATATCCTAGACCTTTTGTAGTTCTATCTAATGGGGATGAAGAGGGTTGAATGGGTTTTATAATTCCTTCTTTTCTTAGGCCAATGGGGTCATGTCCTTCATAACCCATTCTGTGTAGGATAGACTCACCGTGCCCATAGATTTTCATTGGGAGCTTAGGTGTGTTGGCAAGAGACACTATATGGATTCATGATTGTTGTCATGGATGGCAACAAAGTTCATCCCACACATCTGCAGGACATGGTGTGTCTCTACTGGAAGTCAGAATGAAGATTGTTGTGGTCCGGTAAACAAGAACAGAGCATGTGGCAAGGTTCGACAGACAGGTCCGGATCTCTCAGAGGAAGTATATTGGTGAAGTGTGGATTTGGGGAAGTCAAGAGGACTACCTTGAGTGTTACATTCCAAAGATTTAGCCTCCGGTGATAGATGAGGACAAAGATATGAATAGTTGAGTACTGGATTCCTGAGTGACAGTGTGAACAGAGGAAGAACTGGCTGACAGAACATCAGACTACTTTCCAGATGTGTTACTGATTGTGGTAAAAGTTATGAAGGCATGAATCATGTTTGGCTGACATGATTAATGATTTCTACAAGCATATACTTGATCCACATTACTTGATGTGCAAGGATTCAGCCGATAGATCAGAATTAGTGAAAAGATTGACTATTCCAGGTGCTGACTAGAAAGGTGATGAAATTACTTGTGCAGATATATATACATGATGGATTTAGTTGTGAGAGGTGTTGTTGTTGTTAGTGTTGTGTAAATAAAAGTAGAAGAGCAGAGGAGAAGCAGTAAGGAAGGTCTGATATATGAAAGGAAAGCAGCATAAGAAAAGAGGAAAGATGAAGTGCAGTAGATCAGTGTACTGAGCTTAACCGGAACTGAACTCTAGCATTTGTAGATGCTCCCAATCAGTTCAAGTATTGTATAACACTCTTTTTGTAGATAGTGAGTCTCTTGTAGGTAGTGTGCCTCTTGTGAGTAGTGTACTCAGGCAGTGAGCCCTAATTGGCAAGTGCCATTTTTGTTTTTCTATTCTTCTAACAGAGAATACAATCTTGGGTTAATCACCCTATGCTTTTCTCCCTTAACAGGGTTTCCACACCAAAAATATTGTGTCATGTGTATTTCCATTTCATAGTTATGTTTGCTTGTTTGAATTAATGATGCATTGATAAATAAGAAAGTTTAGAAAATAGAAATAATTAGGATAACTGATTCACCCCCCCTCTCAGTTATCAACAATTGGTATCAGAGCCAAGTTCCTGCTAACAGAGTCTAATAGCTCGAGGGAGATCTGGGAATCCAAATGGATGCATATGGTTTAAGGGAGCAACTCAAGACTGCCCTTGAAGATCTTGAACAGTCAAACTCTAAAGTCAATGAATTAAAGGAAAGACTCAAACAGGCTGATGATTTCATGAGAGAACTAAAAGACAAATTAAGTCGCTCTATGAAAAAGAGAAAGGAACTGCTTCAGCAATTGGCAAGACAAAGTGAAACAAATAATGCAAATGAAGAGCTGACTGAGAAAACCAAGTTATGTGAAAAGTTATCAAAAGAAGTCATTATGGTAAGACATGAAATGGAATCAGGAGTTATAAAGTTTACCCAAGAGATTGAAGAGAAAAGAAAAACTGAAGATAATCTAAGACAATCTCTCAAGGAGAAATCAGAAGATTGCCACCAGATGGATAGAATTATTAGACATCTTGAATCTAATCTTGAAGATGCTAAAGATAATGAAGAAAAACTTGAGGATCAAATTGTCTCTCTCAAAAGGGATCTTCAAATAGCAAATGAATATAAAGAGAAATTCAAGATAAGTTCTGCTCAACTTGAAGTTCTTCTTGGAAGTCAAAAGAAGGTAGATGACAAGTGTGGCTTGGGATATGAGAAAGGAGAAAGCTCCACATCTGGTTAAAAGAATTTTAGACCAGAAAATCCAAGGAACAGGCCTAGAAGACCTCCGATTAGACAGCCCAATGCTCAAAGATATACATCCTTCAATGGATACTGCCACAGCTGCAATCACTTTGGTCACAAAGCTAATCAGTGCAGAAAGAGAATGAATCAGACTAATTCATCCTTCTCCAAACAGTGTTTTAACTGCAAAAGGTATGGTCACAAGTCTCATGAATGCAGAAATATGCAAATGAACAAATCATTCAATGGTAGATGCTTTGCATGCAATAGAGTAGGTCATATGGCTAATCAATGCAGATCAAGAGGATATCAGTCAAATATGCAAAGAAATGTTGTTTGCCAAATCTACAATAGGTCCAGTCATAGTGCAAATTTCTGTAGAAGCAAGAATCAGGACAAAAGAGGTTTGGTATATCATAATTAGAATCAAGATAAGGGTAAACAAAAGGTGAATGCGGATGAAGTTAAAAGTGAGATGAACAAGATTTAGGTGAAGAAAAGTACTGAGAATGTAGAGATTGGATCCGCACCAGACTCTGGTGCTGATATTCCTTCCAAAAATTAAAAAGTGAGCTCTGGCTTAGGGGGAGACACAAAGAAAACCTTGTTCCCCCAGCCAGTCAAGTGGTGCTGGAACTGGCACAAGAAGAGTTGCGGATTGAAGGGTTCATAAAGGAAACATCCAAACAAACTATGGTTAAGATTTGGAAGATCTACATGATGTTTAAAGATCAGGAAAGATCCAGTTCTTCAAGTCATCTGAATAAGACAAACCAAAATAATGTAGGTCAAGCATTTATTGCAATCTGATATTAGGGTTTGTGGAGAAATATAAGGGTTTTTTTTTCATTAATCACTTGTTCATTCTGCACTCAAGAAGAAATGAAAAGTGGAGCTCTACAACGAAATTCCTCAAGTTCATCGAAGATCATTTGCAGAAGTCATTACATCCAAAAATCAATCCAACCAACTCCGTGAAACTGAAAGGCGCAATAGGTATTTTCTATTTTCAAATATCTCACTGCAAATCTCTTGATAATGGGTACTCTGAATATTGTAAAGATTTTTGATAGACCTCACCCTACATTTAAGAAATATCCATACAAATCCTTGGAGGTAGATCCCCTAGGTGTATTTTCCAATGTTTCGCATGGTGTTTTGCACACTGAAGATATTAGGGTTTATATACACACAAATGTTGACGAGTTTGGGGAATTCAAACTAAGAGATATCTATCACAAACAACTGTTAGATGATTCATTTGAGCTCAAACCCCAATACAAGGGCCTCTGGAACAAGCACTTTGCACAATACATACATTTCCCTTGTTTTATGAAGGATGAATGGGTTAGGTACATTTTGAGCAGAATACATGACAATTTCATGTGGTTAAATGGACCATTCAAGATCACTAAAGATGCCATCAGGGCAGTTACCAGACTACACTCATCTGGTGGGATTCCTGTTCTTAAATCTGTAAAGAACTAAACTATGAGTGAGGCTACCGGATCTAAGTTTGACAAAAGAGCAATGATAGTAGATGACATTACTGATCTAGATTTCAAGTTTGCTTCTATGATCATTGGATATAAGATATATCATTCTAGCAGAGAAAATTTTGTACCTAAAACTGCCATCTATACCGCTTATGAAATGCTAAGAAAGGATGCAGACTATGATCTTTGTCAGCTTCTCTTGAACCAACTCTTGGAGAATCTGCAAAAAATCAAGAAAGATAAAAAGAATTCATTCAAGTATGGTGGATTAATTTTGTGCTTATTCTTCTACTTTATGAATGAGCTTCCTGGATCTAGTGGTTGGGTATGGGAGAATGATAGGCCAGTAGCTATCCAAATCAGAGATTATTTACATGGACTTGGTGATAACAAAGCACAAAATATAGCTCTGTGGGGATACTTCAAGAACTTTTAGAACATGATGCAAGCAAGAGAAAGGATTCCCCAATCTCTTGTTGAGAAATACAAAGACACAGTCTATTTTATGGTAGAGACTGATCAGTGCCTAATGGAGGCAGTAGAACCAAGGATAGTTTGGATCATGCCCATGGGGTATGAAGTTGATGAACAGATTGTGGAGCTGCATGTTCAACACATGCTAAGTCAGCCAAAGGATCCAAAGGTAGAAAGGTTTGGAACCTTTGAGGAGCTAAGTGTAAAGATTCATGTGGAACTCAGAGAACCAGAGATGAAAAGGAAGGTGAGAAAAGAAGTAGAACATATTGCCCAAGGCCTTGGCATCTCAAAGGAGGCACTTGATGCCCATAGGGAAAAGAGACAAAAGGCTGAGGCAGAGAAGAAAGAAGCAGAAGAGGGAAGCAAGAAAAGTGCTCCGGTAGAAACTTCAACCCAGACCAGATCATCAAAGAGATCTACACCTGTCACAGCCAAAAGTTCAAAAACATCAAAACCAGAAGTTCAGACATCCGGTAAAGGAGAGAAAAGGTCTAAAACAAAAGCCACAAGGGCTTATACAAGTCAAAGAGATGAAGAGGAAATCGAATCAGATGAGGGGGTAAAGGAAATAAAGAAGCAGAAGAAGAAAGGATCCGGTAAACCTTCCACAGGACAAGACAAGGAAGAGAAGAAAGAGGAATTTATTGAAAAACCCACTCTCTCCTTAGATGATGTAGTGAAAGCAGTTACAGTGGATGGGAACCTGCAACCCTTAATAGAATTCTATGATGAATATAATGAAACAGATAAAAAGATTCTAGAGGAAGCCACAGTTAAGTTTTTGAACATTTACAATAAAGCCTTTATTGAAATTATCTCTTTAATTCCTAAGAGCCTAGAAAAGGAGTTGGAAATGAGAAAGACCAATGCCATGGCAAAAGACCTTGAGATCTAGGAACAAATAGCTATTCAACTATATCCTTCAATTGATCCCAAGACAATGAATATGGTATTCAAGGATTGCAAGGATGAGATTCTCTAGAAAACCTTCAAAAGATTTAATCTTCCTATTATAGAGGACTTAGGTACTGATCCCTCAACCACAAGTGTTGCAGAAGAAACTACTGAGAAAATGACAGAAGAGGTGGGCCCTGAATAGACTAACATTTCTCCTCCAGGTTCCCCTATAGTCTCTAGATCTAAAGGAGAAGAAAAATTACAGCAGAAAGAAGCAAAGGTGAAGGAAAAAGAAGATGACAGTGCTAAGGTTGCAGAAGGAGAGAAGACTTGAGCAGAGAAGACCACAACTACTAGTGGTGAGAATGTAGAAGGAGAGAAAACTCCAAAGGACAACTCCAAGACTGCAGAAGAGAAGAAACATCTATCTCCGGCAAGAGACACTTCAGAATTAGTCAAGGACTTCTTGACAAAAGCAACTATAGAAATTGATGAACTAGACCTATTAAAAGGACCATTAGATTTTGACTCTCTGTCACCAGTGCAAACAATGAAAATAGCCTCATTTGCAAATGAGAAGGTCAAAGAGAAACTACTAAAATCTCACATGGAAGACTGTGAGCTTATGGAGGTAGCATCTAGAGTGCTGGAAAAGATCATGCCATCTTTTCAAAAGGATCTCACAGCTTCCTCTTCCAGTAATCTCAAAACCCTAGTCAGCAGTGTTAGTACACATTTTGATTCTCTAGAAAAGTCAGCTGAAGAAAAGGTTCGGAAGGAGTTTTTGGATAAAAGGTTCTCCGAGGTACAGGGTTTGATCATTAATGATAGAAGAAACATGAATATTGGGATAAAGAGCTTAGAAAATGCTCTTAAGGATGGCAGAGAAATATACAAACTTTGTATCTCCTGGTCCAAATTAACAGTGCAGATTAAGAAGAAAATAAAAGAACAAGAGGACAAACTACTAAGCTTGTCTCAAAGTTTTGATCCTCTTTCATCCTCCATAGTAAATCAAGAGTGTTAGACTATTGCAACCACAAATGCAATAAAGAATTTTGAGAAGGAAAGGAAGAACATAATTAACCGGATGGGTGAACTTAGAAGGATTATTATCCCTAAGTTAGAGGCCATGCATGAGGCCATAAATGATGCTCAGATTACAGCCTGGACAAATGATCCGACAGATCTTAAAAAGGCAAAAGCATTTGCATTCTTGTTGAGTGGTCACATCTCAATTTTGGATAGGATGAAGTAGAGTTGGGTGACAGAAGTTGTACAGTTGAAGAATACTTTTTCAGACATACTTAAGCATATGTAAGTACAACTTGTATATATATACTTATGTGGCTAAATATAGGTAAATTTTTGAAAATTTTGGTATGCGGACCCTACCCTTTGCCATTGATGTCAAAGGGGGAGTGAGGAGTAGTGAAAAATGAGGAATCCAACTAAGGGGGAGCTTCAGAAAATGTATATAAAGACAGAGCATCAGCCAAGGGGGAGCATAGTATAAACACTTAGTCATTTTTCACTAAGTGTTGCCATCAATTCCAAAGGGGGAGATTGTTGGCAAGAGACACTATATGGATTCATGATTGTTTTCATTGATGGCAACAAAGTTCATCCCTCACATCCATAGGACATGGTGTGTCTCTACCGGAAGTCAGAATGAAGATTGTTGTGGTCCGGTAAAAAAGAACAGAGCATGTGGCAAGGTCTGATAGATAGGTCCAGATCTCTCAGAGGAAGTATCTTGGTGAAGTATGGATTTGCGGAAGTCAAGAGGACTACCTTGAGTGTTACATTCCAAGGATTTAGCCTCTGGTAATAGCTGAGGAGAAAGATATGAATAGTTGAGTACCGGATTCCTGAGTGACAGTGTGAACAGAGGAAGAATTGACTGACAGAACATTAGAGTACTTTTTGGATGTGTTACTGATGGTGGTAAAGGTTATGAAGGCATGAATCATGTTTCGCTGACATGATTAATGATTTCTACAAGCATATACTTGATCCACATTACTTGATGTGCAAGGATTCAGCTGACAGATCAGAATTAGCGAAAAGATTGACTATTCCAGGTGCCGACTAGAAAGGTGATGAAATTACTTGTGCAGATATATATACACGATGGATTTAGTTGTGAGAGGTGTTGTTGTTGTTAGTGTTGTGCGAATAAAAGTAGAAAAGTAGAGCAGAAGCAGTAAGGAAGGTTCGGTATGTGAAAGGAAAGCAACATAAGAAAAGAGGAAAGATGAAGTGCAGCAGATCAGTGTACTGAGCTTAACCGAAACTGAACTCCAGCATTTGTAGATACTCCCAATCAGTTCAAGTATTGTATAACACTCTTTTTGTAGACAGTGAGTCTCTTGTAGGTAGTGTGCCTCTTGTGAGCAGTGTGCTCGGGCAGTGAGCCCTAATTGGCAAGTGCCATTTTTGTTTTTCTATTCTTCTAACAGAGAATACAATCTTGGGTTAATCACCCTATGGTTTTCTCCCTTAACAGGGTTTCCATGTCAAAAATATTGTGTCATGTGTATTTCCATTTCATGGTTATGTTTACTTGTTTGAATTAATGTTGCATTGATCAATAAGAAAGTTCAAAAAATAGAAATAATTAGGATAACTGATTCACTCCCCCCTCTCAGTTATCAACAAGGTGGTTCCTATTGTGTGCTCTCTTCTTCTTTTGTGTAGAGCCATTGTAAGGTATCTCTTTCCTCTATTTCATCTTATAGGGTCCCCCATTTTACAAAGGGAGCTGTGGGAGGTGTAGGAGGAGCAGATGGCTTTGGAAAATGCTTGGGTTGCCTAAAGGATCTAGGAGATAGAGGTAATTTGGCTAGATTGAGGCTGTGCTCGATGGAGTATTCCCCAACTCCTATTTCTTTGTTGGTAATTTTCTGCTCCTTGGGCTTGGATGAGGAAGCTTTGGAGGTAGAATCATGCTGCAGGGTAGGGGATGTAGATGCTCTGTTGTTAGGTATGATGTAATTAGGTTTTGAGAGGACAGAGTTGCAATGTTGAAAGGGATCAGGATCACCTTGGATGGTGACTTGCTTGCCGTTATGAGGGATTTTATGCATTGGTGATGGTAGAATACATAGCTTTCATGGCATAAATCCATGGTCTACCTAGAAGAATATTATAGGCTAGCTCCCTATCTAGGACTTGGCACACAACGTATTTTATCACCGGTCCCACTTGTATGGGTAATACCATTGTTCCTTTGGTAGTCCTCTCCTCTTCATCATAGGCTTTGATAGTAATCTTCTTCCTTGGATCAACTGCATTTTTAGAGAACTCCAATGTAAGGACCAGCTTCAACATGCAAATGTTTAAACCGGCTTCCCCATCAATGAGAACCCTCTTGATGCGGTGCTTGTGGATGAAGGCGATAATATGTAAAGGGGTGTTATGAGGCTGAGACACTGAGAGGTCATCTTGTTCGGTAAATGATATGGTACTTGAGGAGGTTAGATTACCCACCATGGCTTGAAACTTCTCTTGGGCCAAGCTAGTGGGTACTATCATTTCCACTAAGGCTTTATCGAGAATCTCCTTGTGGGAAGGAGATAGACGCAACAACTCTAAGATAGAAATTTGGGCAGGAGTTTTATGTATTTGGTCTATGACACTATACTAATGGAAGTTGGATTGAGAAGGTGATGACCTTAGAGGAATGGTATTTAACGTGACCTTACCACTGCGGGTGATAATACTATAATCAATTTTGTTGGGCTCTGATTGTTGGTTGGACGTGACCACATTGATTTGTGTT
The DNA here is from genome assembly GCA_027924645.1 of Cunninghamia lanceolata. Classification (NCBI taxonomy): domain Eukaryota; kingdom Viridiplantae; phylum Streptophyta; class Pinopsida; order Cupressales; family Cupressaceae; genus Cunninghamia; species Cunninghamia lanceolata. The sequence continues at coordinate 8,447,091 of BSBN01000112.1, read as the reverse complement.
ATGTGCTCTGTTATACAATTGACGATATAATCAAATGACACACTTGCATAATTAGCATTGTTATTCCCATTATTTTGATTTTGCCTATTGCGGTTGTTGTTGTTGTTTCTATTGTTGTACGGCTTGTTATTGAGAAGTGGATCTTTGTAAGCCACGTGCATCTCATTAGAAGTATGTTGTTGATCACCTCCTTGATTTTGATCAAGTATGTCTTGAATAACATGTTTGAGATGGATACAATTGTTAGTTGTATGTTCTCTTCCTCTATGATACTCACAAAAGTCAGTGTCTTTCCAATAGTGAAGTTTTATTTGAGGTTCATAATCGCTTGTTGGAAATAGAGAGATTTCATTGTTAGACAATAGCTTCCTTAATGTGGATTCTTGAGACTCACCCAGCGGTGTGAACTTTCACCTTGGATTTGAGTTGAACCATAGTCTTGGTTCCTGAGAGAATGTTTTGTTGGGCGTAACATTGCTTGCCTCTCCTTTGAGAGTGAATATTGGTTGTTGTTTGGGAGCCACCACCTTGGCATCAACTATTCCATCATTGACAACATTTTTATTCTTAGTCCAAAACTTTGATTTGTCAGTTGTGTAGTTGGAGATAGGTGTGTCCTTGTATAACTTGATTTGTCCCTTGGCGATCATAGCTTTCTCAATGAACAATCCCATTTCAATGACCTTCAAAAATGAAGTAGGGCATTGGATTTGTATTTGATAGCTTAGATTAGAGTTGAGGTTGTGGACAAACATCTCCATTAATTGCTTCTCAAGCACATCATATGAGCATTTTCTTGCCAATTGTCTCCGCCTTTGTAGGAAGGAGGTAAATGATTCACCACTCTTTTGCTTGGTATTGCATAGGTCAAGCATGGAGACTTCATGTTTAATATTGTACATGAAGTGTGTGATGAATTTGTTGACTAACTCATCAAAAGTTTTGATGCCTAGTGGAAGACATGAGAACCACTCCATGGTTTGACTACCTAGAGATATAGGGAATAGTCTCATTAAGAAAGTCTCATTGTGAGCTACTTCCATGCATGCAGCGTTGAATTCCCTAATGCGATCTCTAGGGTCCCCTTTTCCTTTGTACTTGTCAAACTTAGGAACTTCAAATCAAAAGGGGAATGGTACCATGTTCAAACTTTTATCAAAGGGGTACGGTGCAATATCTTCCAAGGAGTAGGTTTTAGTGTTTGTACCCATCTTGAGATCTATCATTTGTTGCGTTAGACCCTCGATTTGTTTCCCCATTTCTTCCATAGGTGTGTTTGGGTCTATGACTTTCTTTCCTTTGTCCTCACCGATGTGGTGTTCATGATTATCTTCTATGGTCTCTTTGAGTTTGCTTAGATTGAAATCAGTAGGGAGCTTAATTCCAGGATTTGCAAGATGATAAAAATATTTGTGAGGGTCCTCATGGAGCACTTTCTCCAGTAAGCATTGGAATTTTGATCTTAGAGGTGTCCTTGATAATCTTCACGAGAGATTTCCTCATTACTATCATGAGGGGTGACAATACGGTCAAATGATATAGCCATTTCAAGTTGCTTTTGGTATTGAGATCTAGTAAGAACCATGCAAGGTGACATGGGATGTGGTGGAATGAAACTAGAGATTTGGCAAGGTGCCGATGGAGACTGTTGAGAATAAGATACTTATGAAAAGATTTGGACAAGGGACTTTCTCAATCAATGATTCCAAGTAAGATGGCCGATACAAGATGATAGCCACTAGTAAGGGTACTTGATACCTGTCTTATTGTGTAGGGACTAGTCATGCACCAAGACCACTAGCGAAGTTTTGTGACTTACTAAGGTTACTTGAATCTAAAATGATCTGAAAAAGGGGCCTATACTAATCTAGTATGGGACACTTTAACTTTGGACTAGGGAGACCTGATAGAAGGTGAATGAGATGATCAATGAAAGAGAGACTTTGACATGAAATGGATGGAAAAGTGACTGCGAGGTAAGATCTGATCTCAGAACTTGGAACTAGGCTAAAATGGGTACCCAAAAATGATAAAAATTTTCTCTCAAAGACTGTGGAAGTGTTCAGTGTCATGCATGCACCGGAACAAATGCACTGCATAAATTGGTAAATGCACGACAAGTCGGTATAGAAGCGCAGCATTGATAAATTTCAAATGTATCGTAATAGGCTGCATGACCGTAGTAAGTCAATATAGATGCACCATAAATCGGCACAAATGCACAGCAAAAGAGGATGAATGTGCTGCTCTAGTTTTTCAGTGTTTTTTGCAAGTTTTTGGCAATTTTTTGATGTTTTTAGTATCTTTGGCTGCAAGATCTTTTTGATCTGATTTTCTAAAATTATGGCAGGAAGACACAACAAACACAAAGAATGTTTTTATGGTTTTTTAATTTTTTGTGATTTTTTGACTCTTTTGGACTAAAAGAAAAAGCAAGTACAATCCTAGGTTTCAAAGGATAGTATAAAACCAAATTCTCACTATCTCTAGTGAAGCATCTTCAGGAGGTGATAATCACCCTTCCCTGCACTGGATTATAGGGTTTTTTGGCCACTAAGACAAAGGATGATTAATAAAGGCAACTGTTCAAGTGGTTATACATGCGGTAGCACTACTCTCTGTTATGGAATCTCCCAGCCTACAAGGGTTGCACCTTGGAGGGTTTTGGGGGAAGTTGGTTGTTGGTATAACACAAATGCACTTGTTTTTTGAAGCTTTTTCTCCAAACACAATTTATTTATAGTGGATTGGTAGGGCTTGAAGTCGAGCTTATTACCACTTAGGGTCATTCATACTTGGATGAATGGTATCTAAGACCAGGCCCCTCCAAAGGAAAAAATACATACGAGAATGATATGTCTAGCATTTTGGTCACCCAAGATAGGGGAGAGCATAGGCCTAGTATCATTCCCAAAACATAGAAGATAGTGGTTCTTTTCCCCTAGTTAAAATGAGAAAAACTAGATGAGCTATCTACTTGGGCAGGCACAGAAATTTGTTAACTTTGAAGTGATAACAACATAGCAATGGTTCAATTTTACCCAGATAGCAATGATGTGTTCAATTTTACCTAGATAGCAATGGTTCAGTTTTCCTGAGATAGCAATGAGTTGTTAACTTTAAAGGATAGCAATATAGCAATGATTCGATGATATGCAAGATAGCAATGATTCGATTATTGCCTTCCTAGTTAAGACTATATGTGATATTTGCATGAGTATCCATTTACTTTTCTGTTAGAAATCAAAGTGTGAGTTAACAAGTGCAACTATATGATTCTAAACCAGTACCTAGCCTACAAATAAATCAAGAGTGTTCCTACAAAAAGACATTAGTGTTAGCAAAAACTTCAAGGAAACCCTAAAAATCACTGCCTAGATCAGATGCGTCACTTTAGAGATTGAATGCGCAGAAACAGAGCTTAGAAGTGGCATAGTACATATGCGCTAAGATAGAGGTCAAAAGCATAGGAAAATAGTATATATGCGGCAAAATAACAAATGTGCCATATCAGAGGATAGATGTGTCGGAATAGAGTCTGTATGCACTACAAGGATATGTGCACTGAAATAGACAGTAGGTGCGCTAGATTGGAGACTGTATGTGCTAGAACAGATAGTAGATGCATGTTCGGATGTGTTAGATGCATAATTTTTTCCTATGTATGGCTTTCTAAAACACAAAAACTTAGTTTTTGGGTTAAATTGGGGCTAGGCCCCATGGTGGATGCCAAAAATGTTAAGGAAAAATTAGATCTAAATGAATAATCAATATATCAATATCAAAATACCTAAAACTCAACGAAATATAGAAACAAAGAGATCAATCAAACAAAAGAACTTCAAAAAAACCTTTGCAAACCTCAAAGCTTCATAGCTTCTATCGGTTGCCTATCTCAATCGATCTTGCATATATGAATAAGGCCCTCGGAGAGTGCACTTCCTTGCTATTCCAAGATTGTCAATGGAGAATGGCTATGATAATACTTTGCAATGAAGATGAGCTTCACAACAATGGTAGCAGTATGTAGTAATGAGTGTGATCACAAGCAATGAAGGAATTGGTGCCAAAGGCGTGCTGTAATTCCTACAGAGTAACAATACTAAAAGCTTGGATGAATGAAATGGAGGAATAGGGTTCAATTTATAGAGTTGGGAAAGAGAATATCAATAGTATAGAAAGAACAAGAAGATCAACGATATAGAATGGTTGAGGAACGTGCGCGAATAAGAAGAAGATAAGTGTCTTGCTCTATTTTGCATGAGAGGAATCAATAAAATAGAAGAATGAGTTAACTGAAGAGATAAATCAATTAAAAGAATAGATCAATCAGTTAAGAGAATAGAATTAGAGAATAGAAATTCCATCAGGATGAGAAGATATTTTAACTCAATTAGATATTTAGAATATTCAATTGCATATGCACAAGGATTGAATTATATTTAGAGATAACTCAATTTAGAAGAAATGTACAACTTAAATAAATATTTGATTTATTTAAATTTAGAGAAGATATTATTGGAAGAAACAATTAAATAATTGGAATTATTTAATTTAGAATGATTTTGGAAGAACTAGAAGATAAGAAAGCAAATTAAATTGTTTGTACATGATTTGGAAGAATAAATAAAATATTTTATTATATTTTATTTTTAAAGATTGAGAGGATTTAAATAAATTTGACTGATTTATTTAAATTTGGAAGAGTGATTTGATTTAATTAAATAAGTAAGAATTATTTAATTGTTTGAAAGAATTTAATTAAATAAGGATTTTATTTAATTTTGACTTTTGAAGACATAATTAAATATTTTGATATTTAATTAACTTATAGGAATATGAATCAAATAAATAAATTTGTTTATTTATTTATTGATAGAAGAATTAGAATGAAATAAATATTAATAATATTTATTTAGACTGAATCGTGTCATTTTTAGGCATATACAACACTGATGGAGAAGGCTAGGAGTATGCTTAGTGGAGCAAGCCTCGAACAAAAGTTTTGGGTTGAAGCTGTAGCCACTGCTTGCTACCTAGTAAATAGGTCTCATACATCAGCTCTTGTTGGTAAGACACCTATGAAGGTGTGGTATGGTAAGAAGCCTTCAGTTAGACATCTTTGTGTTTTTGGTTCTGAGGCATATGCACATGTGCCTAGGGAGAAATGGTCTAAATTGGAGAACAAGACTGTTAAGTCTATTTTCATTGGCTATGGTGTCGGTGTGAAAGGATACAAGCTTTGGGATCCTGTGGCTGAAAAGTTTTGTATAGAAAAAGTGTTATCTTCAGAAAGCTAACACCTTCTTCCATTGTTCTATAGCCAAAAGAGACAGAAAAGAAAGAGGATGTGGTTTAGTTTCCTTCTACTCCTAAGAAGACTGAACTAATAGACCATGTGAGACGTGATGAGGAGGAGAACTCTAGCAGCTCTGAAATATTAGAAGAAGCAGAACCTTAACTTCAGCTATTGATGAGGTCTATAGAAACAAGGAAGCAACCTGATAGGTTTGGTTATTCATTTCTTGATTCTAGTTGTGCTTTTGCCTTGCTTACTAACACTGATGAGCCTAGAACTGTGACAGAGGCTATGGGCATGAAAGATGTAGGTTCCTGGAAGGAGGCCATGGAAGATGAGATGGCTTCTTTGGAGAAGAATAAAACATGGGACTTGGTACCTTTGCCTGAAGGACTCAAACTTATTGGATGCAAATGGGTGCTCAAGAAGAAATTTGGTGCAAATGGCAGTGTTGAAAAGTGCAAGGCTAGATTGGTTGCAAAGGGGTACTCACAAGTGGAGGAAATTGATTATGGTGAAATTTTCTCTCCCATTGTAAAGTTGACATCCATTCGGTTATTGTTATCTCTTGCAGCAGCTTATGACTTAGAGGTGGAGCAGATGGATGTGAAGACAACTTTCCTTCATGGTGATTTGGAGGAAGAGATTTACATATCACAACCAGAGCATTACATAGAGAAAGGTAAAGAAAATTTGGTTTGCAAGTTGAAGAAGTCTTTGTATGGTTTGAAGCAGTCTCCTAGGATGTGGTATATGAAATTTGATGCCTTTGTGCTGTTGATTGGATTTTTGAGATCAAAATCAGATCATTGTGTTTATTACAAGTTTGACAATGATCACATTCTCATTATTGCATTGTATGTTGATGATATGTTGTTAATTAGGAATGGTAAAAATATGATTTCTTATTTGAAGTCTCGGTTGTCAGCACAATTTGAGATGAAAAATCTAGGGGTAGCTAGGTACATTCTAGGAATGGAAATCATAAGAGATAGAGCTAATAGAAAACTTTGGTTAAGCCAGAGTAAGTATGTGAAGATCATGTTGGATAGGTTCAGCATGGCAAATTGTAGACCATTGTGTGTTCCTATTTTATTAGGGACAAAGTTGTCTATTAGTGATTGTCCAAAATCTCCTAGTGAGGTGGAGGACATGAATAGAGTACCTTATGCTACTATTGTTGGCAGTTTGATGTATGCTATGGTCTACACAAGACTAGACATTGCCCAAGCAGTGGAAGTCCTTAATCGATTTATGGCTAATCCTAGACGGGTACATTGGGATATAGTTAAGCGAGTGTTTAGATATTTTAGGGGTACTTCCAAGTATTCCATATGTTATCATGGTAATTCTATAGGACCTCTGTATTCATTTTGTATTCACGGATTCGTAGATTTTGATTGGGCAGGTGACATTGATAGCAGGAGATCCATCAGTGCCTATGTGTTCACTATGTTCGATGGTGCAATTAGTTGGATGAATAAGAGACAACCTGTGGTTGCTTTGTCCATGATAGAAGTTGAGTATATGGTAGCAACTCATGCTTGCAAGGAAGCCATTTGTATTAAGAGATTGTGTTCATATATTGGTGTTGATGCAAGACAGATTACGATTTGTTGTGACAGTCAGAGTGCGATTTGCCTAGCAAAGAATCCAACTTTCCATGCCAGAACAAAGCATATTGATGTACAGTTTCACTTAGTGAGATACATGGTAGAGGATGGAAAGGTGAATTTGGAGAAGGTAGATACGTTGAAGAATGTTACAGATGCATTGACGAAACCAATGGGCACAGAGAAGTTGAGATGGTGTTCAGAGTCTATGGGCCTCTTGGCCTATAGCAGTTAAATCTTGTTATTTCCATTGGCTCTTATAAGGTGTTTGACAAGTGGGAGAATGTTGGGAATCAAGATGTCTCAACCTTGCTAATTCTTTGTATTATTTCATTGTATTTATTTATTTATTGCCTATTATTGTAAGTAGGATGCAAATCCTTATTGTCATCTTGTGGGAGTTGGCACGGTGATGTGTCATCCTACATGGAAGGTGACAACATGTAAATTTGTCCTCACATGAGGAGATAAGAATCCCACTTAGTGGTAGGAATATTTTTCCATGTGTCAACTTCTTGGATAGTGCGTAAGGGAATATTGAACGAAACAGTTATGATAGCTGTTGGCAAGAGACACTATATGGATTCATGTATGTTGTCATTGATGGAAACAAAGGTTATCCCACACATCTACAAGACATGATGAGTCTCTACTGGAAGTCAGATTGAAGAAGTGTTATGATCTGGTAAGTAAGAACAGAGCAATCAGATAGTCAGGTCTGGATCTCTCAGAGGAAGTATCTCAGTGAAGTGCAAATTTGGGGAAGTCAAAAAGAGTACCTTAACTAATATATTCCAAGGAATTAGCCTCTAGTGATGGAAGGGTGAAGAGATATGAGCACTTGAATGTTGGGTTCCTGTTTGAGAGGAAGAATTATACTGGCAAAGTGTCAGACCCAAATCCAAAAGAGATATTGCTGATGACTAAGTTTCTTGAGGTATCATTCATGATTGGCCAACATGATTGATGACTTCTTCAAGCATCTCCTAGATCTGCATCACTTGGCAAGCAAGGATCCAGTCGACAGATCAAAGCTTGGGAAAATATTAACTATTCCGGATGCCAACTAAAAAGGTGGTGAGATTACTTGTGTGGATATATATATATACTAGATGAATTTAGATATGAAGCATGTGTGTGTGTGTGTGTGTGTGTGAAAATGTAAAGAAAAGCAAAAGAGTAGCCTAAAGGCAGTGAGACAGGTCCAGAATATGACAGGATAGCAACACTTAAGGAGAGTAAGAATCAAGTGTAGCAGATCATTTTATTAAGCATGTGTGGATTCTTCTCATCAGTTCAAGTATTGTGTTACCTTCTTTTCTTGTAGAGAGTAAGTCTTTTGTAGGCAGTGAGCCTCTTGTGGGCACTATGCTTGGGCAATGAGCCCTAATTGGCAAGTGCCATTTTGTTCTATCTATTCTTCTAACAGAGAATAATATTTTGGGTTAATCACCCTATGGTTTTTCCCTTAACTAGGTTTTCCATGTCAAAATCATTATGTTATGTGTATTAACTTTGTTCCTACTTTCATGCTTGTTTGCTTTGATAATGCACTAATTATTAAAGAAGAATAGAAAGTTGAATAAATTGAAGATAACTGATTCACCCGCCCTCTCAGTTATTAACAATTGGTATTAGAGCCAAGTTCCTCCAAACAAGAGCCTAACAGCTTGAGGAAGATCTGGGAATTAAAATAGATGTGTATGGTATGAGGGAACAACTTCAGTCTGCCCTAGGTGATCTTGAGCAATCTAATTCTAAAGTCAATGAATTGAAGGAAAGACTCAAACAGGCTGATGATTTCATAAATGAACTAAAAAGGAAACTAAGTCTCTCTATGAAAAAGAGAAAGGATCTACTTCAGCAATTAACAAATCAAAATGAAGCAAATGATACAAATGGAGATTTGAAGTAGAAAACCAAGTTATGTGAAAAATTATCAAAAGAGATCATTATGGTAAGACATGAAATGGAATCAGGAGTTATGAAGTTTACCCAAGAAATTGAAGAGAAAAGAAAGACTGAAGATAATCTAAGACAATCTCTCAAGGAGAAATCAGAAGACTGCTACAAGATGGATAGAGTAATTAGACATCTTGAATCTGATCTTGAAGATGCTAAAGATAATGAAGAAAAACTTGAGGATCAAATTGTCTCTCTTAAAAGGGATCTTCAAACAACAAATGAATACAAAGAGAAATTCAAGATAAGTTTGGCTCAACTTGAAGTACTTCTTGAAAGCCAAAAGAGTTTAGATGACAAGTGTGGCTTGGGATATGAGAAAGGTGAAAGCTCCAGATCTAGTCAGAAGAATTTTGGATCAGAAAATCCAAGGAACAGGCCTAGAAGACCTCTGGTAAGGCAACCTAATGCTCAGAGATATCCATCCTTCAATGGATACTACCACAATTGCAATAACTTTGGTCACAAAGCTAATCAGTGTAGAAAGAGAACAAATCAGACTAATACATCCTTCTCCGAATAGTGTTTTAATTGCAAAAAGGTATGGTCACAAATCTCATGAATGCAGAAATATGCAAATGAACAATTCATTCAATGGTAGATGCTTTGCATGCAATAGAATGGGTCATATGGCTAATCAATGCAGATCAAGAGGACATCAATCAAATATGCAAAGAAATGTTGTTTTCCATAATTGCAATAGATCCGGTCATATTGCCAAATTCTGTAGAAGCAAGAATCAGGACAAAAGAGGTCCGGTGCATCATAACCAGAATCAAGACAAAGGAAAAGGAAAAGTGAATGTGGATGAAGTTCAAAGTGAGATGAACAATATTTGGGTGAAGAAAAGTATAGAAAATGTAGGGGATGGATCCGCACTAAAATCTAGTGCTGATATTCCTTCCGAAAATTAAAAAGTGACCTCTGGCTCAGGGGGAGACACAAGGAAAAACTTTTTCCCCTAGCCAGTAAATTGGTGTCAGAATTGGCACAAGGAAGGTTGCGGATTAAAGGGTTCTCAGAGAATCATCTAAATAATTTGTGGTTAAGATATGAAAGATCCGTAATATGTTTAGAACAAGATGGATCTGATTCATCAAGTCATCTAAATAAGGAAAACAAGGCAAACTGGAATGACTTAAGTTGAGCATTTATTGCAACTTTGTATTAGGGTTTGTGGAGTAATATAAGGGTTCTTCTTATTAAACATTTGTTCATTCTACATTCAAGAAGAAGCAAAAAGGATCTTTATAACAAATTTCCTCAAGCCCATCAAAGATCATTTGCAGAAGTTGATTCATCCTGCAATCGATCCAGCTCACTCCGTGAAACCTAAAGGCACAAAAGGTATTTTATGTTCTTAAATATCTCTCTACAAATATTTTTAAAGATGTCTACTCTAAATATTGTGAAGATCACTGATAGTCCTCACCCCAAATTCAAGAAACATCCCTACAAATCCCTGGAAGTAGATCCCCTAGGAGCATTTTCCAGTGTTCCGCATGGTGTCTTGCATACAGAAGATATTAGGGTTTACATTCATGCAAACATTGAAGAATTTAGAGAGTTCAAATTAAGGGATATCTACCACAAACATCTAATAGATGATTCATTTAAGCTCGAACCCTAATACAAGGTCCTCCGAGACAAGCACTTTGCACAGTGTATACATTTCCCCTATTTTGCTGAGGATGAATGGGTCCGGTATGTCTTGAGTAGAATACATGACAACTTCATGTGGTTGAATGGACCATTCAAGATCACAAAAGATGCCATTAGGGAAGTTACCAGTTTACACTCATCCGGTGGGATACCTACTCTCAAATCTGTCAAGAATCAAACTGTAAGTGAGGCTACCGGATCTAGGTTTGATAAAAGAGCAATGACAATAGAAGATATCACTGATCTGGATATCAAGTTTGCCTCCATGATCATCAGATACAAGATATATCACTCTATCAGGGAGAATTCAATACCTGGAACTACTATCTACACTGCTTATGAAATGTTAAGAAAGAATTTAGACTATGACCTTTGTCAGCTCCTTCTAAACCAACTCTTGGAGAATCTATAGAAAATAAAGAAAGATAAAAAGAATTCATTTAAGTATGGTGGGTTAATATTGTGCTTATTCTTCTACTTTATGAATGAGCTACCTGGATCTAGTGGATGGGTATGGCAGAATGATAGACTAGTTGCCATACAAATTAGGGATTATTTGCATGGACTTGGTGATGACAAAGCACAAAACACAACTCTCTGGGGTTTCTTCAAAAACTTCCAGAACATGATGCAAGCTAGAGAGAGAATTCCTCAGTCTCTAGTTGAGAAATACAAAGACACGGTATGCTTTATGGTAGAGACTGACCAGTGCCTAATGGAGGTAGTAGAACCAAGAACAGTGTGGATCATGCCAATGGGGTATAAGGTGGATGAGAAAATCGTAGAGCTGCATGTTCAACACATGCTGAGTCAACCAAAGGATCCCAAGGTAGAAAGGTTTGGAACCTTTGAAGAATTAAGTGTGAAGATCCATGTTGAGCTAAGGCAATGAGAGATGAAAAGAAAGACAAGAAAAGAAGTAGAAAACATTGCCAAAAGCTTTGACATCTCAAAAGAAGCACTTGATGCCAACAGGGAAAAGAAGGAAAGGACTAAGAAAGAGAAGAAAGAGGCAGAAAAGCAAAGTGTTCTGGTAGAATCCTCCTCCCAGACCAAATCTTCTAGGAGCTCTACACCTACCACTGATAAGAGCTCAAGTAAATCAAAATCAGAAGCAAAATCATCTAGTAAAGCAGAGAAAAGAACTAAGACAAAGGCCACAAGGTCTTATATCAATCAGAAGGATGATGAAGAGACTGGGTCAGATGAGGAGGTAAGGAAAATGAGGAAAAAGAAGAAAGTATTTGGTGAACCCTCTACTGGTGAAGACAAGGAAGAGATGGCAGAAGAGTTTGTTGAAAAGCCCACTCTATCATTAGATGATGTCATCAAATTAGTTACTATGGATGGAAACCTTCAACCAATGGCTAAATTCTATGATTATAATGAGGCTGACCAAAAGATCTTGCAAGAAGCAGCAGTCAAGTATTTGAATATCTACAATAAGGCTTTTATTGAAATTATATCTCTTATTCCCAAAAGCCTAGATAAAGAGTTAGAAATAAGAAAGAATAATGCTATGGCAAAATATCTTGAGATCCGAGAACAGATAGCCATTCAGCTAGATCCTTCAATTGATTCAAAGCAAATGAATATGATCTTCAAAGATTGCAAGGATGAGTTCTGGAGCAAAGCAAGAATGAATCAACTTATGCTCGGAGAAACTAACAAAGTAGCAAAAGAGACAGAAGAGATCCTCCAGAATGCATACTCAAGATTCAACATTCCTATTATAGAGGACTTGGGTGTTGATCCCTCAGCTACAAGTGTTGAAAAAGAATCAACTGAGGCAATGACAGAAGAAGTAATGGACACCGGTGAAGAAAAAGATAAGGACTTGGAATCCTCTGCTCCGAAAGAGGTGGCCCATAAACAAACAAACATCACTCCTCCAGTTTCCCCTGCTGACTCCGAATCCAAAGGAGAAGAAATAATAAAGGATAAAGAAAAAGAAGTGAAGGAAAAAGAAGATGATAGTACTAAGGTTGCAGAAGGAAAGAAGACTTCAACAGAGAAGACCACAACTGTTAGTGGTAAGAGTGTAGAAGGAGAGAAAGCTCCAAGATATAGCTCTAAGACTATAGAAGAGAAGAAGAATCTGTCTCCAGCAAGAGACACTACAGAAACTATCAAAGAATTCTTAAACAAAGAGACAATGGAGATTGATGAACTGGAACTTCTACAAGGGCCATTTGATTTTGATTCTCTTTCCCTGTTACAAACAATGAAGATAGCTTCATTTGCTAATGCAAAGGTAAAAGAAAAACTCCTGAAGTCTCACATGGAAGACTGTGAGCTAATAGAAGTTGCATCCAGAGTATTAGAAAAGATCATGCCATCTTTTTAGAAGGATCCCTCAGCCTCCACATCTGGTAATCTCAAATCTCTAGTCAATAGTGTTAGCACACATTTTGATTCCCTAGAGAAGTCAGCAGAAGATAAGGTCCGGAAGGAATTTTTGGCAAAAAGATTATCAAAGGTACAAGGGTTAATAACTAATGATAGGATGAATATGAATATTGGGATAAAGATCTTAGAAAATGCTCTTAAAGATGGTGGGGAAATGTACAAATTTTGTTTATCATGGTCCAAAGTAACATTGGATATTGAGAAGAAAGTGAAAGAACAGGAGGACAAATTGATAAAACTCTCTAAGAACTTTGATCCTCTCTCCTCTTCCATAATAAATCAAGAATGTTAGACTATTGCAATCTTGAATGAAATCAACAAGCTTATGAAGGAAAAGAAAAATAGAATAAGCAAGTTGGGTGAACTTAGAGGGATAATTATCCCCAAGTTAGAGGCCATGCATGAGGCCATAAAAGAAGCTCAGATCACAGCGCGGACCAGTGATCTGATAGATCTAAAAAGGGAAGAAGTGTTTGCATTCCTATTGAGTGGTCACATCTCAATTTTGGACAAGATGAAGCAAAGTTGGGCAATAGAATTCATCTAATTGAAGACAACTTTTGCAAACATACTTTAGTATATGTAAGTATGCTATATATATATATATATTTATGTGGCTAAGTATAGTTGACTTTTTGAGAATTTGGGTTTGCGGACCCTACCCTTTTCCATTGATGTCAAAGGGGGAGTGAGGAGTAGTGAAAAATGAGGAATCTAGCTAAGGGGGAGCTCCGGAAAATGTATATAAAAATAGAGCATCAGCCAAGGGGACTATAGTGTGACAGTCATTTTTCACTAAGTGTTGCCATCAATGCCAAAGGGGTTTATTGTTGGCAAGAGACACTATATGGATTCATGTATGTTGTCATTGATGGAAACAAAGGTTATCTCACACATCCACAAGACATGATGAGTCTCTATCAGAAGTCAGATTGAAGAAGTGTTATGATCTGGTAAGCAAGAATAGAGCAGTTAGCAAGGTCCGATAGTCAGGTCCAGATCTCTCAAAGGAAGTATCTCAATGAAGTGTGGATTTGGGGAAGTCAAGAGGAGTACCTTAACTAATAGATAACAAGGATTTAGCCTCCAGGGATGGAAGGGTGAAGAGATATGAGTACTTGAGTGTTGGATTCCTGTTTGAGAGGAATAACTGTACTGGCAGAGTGTCAGACCCAAATCCAGAAGAGATATTGCTGATGTCTAAGTTTCTTGAGGTATCATTCATGATTGGCCGACATGATTGATGACTTCTTCAAGAATCTCCTAGATCCACATCACTTGGCAAGAAAGGATCCAGCCGACAGATCAAAGCTTGGGAAAATATTGACTATTCCAGATGCCGACTAGAAAGGTGGTGAGATTACTTGTGTGGATATATATATACCAGATGAATTTAGATATGAAGCATGTGTGTGTGTGTGAAAATGTAAAGAAAAGTAGAAGAGTAGCCTAAAGGCAGTGAGACAAGTCTAGAATATGACAGGATAGCAGCACTTAAGGAGAGTAAGAATGAAGTGTAGTAGATCGGTTTATTAAGCTTAACCAGAACTGAACTTCAGCATGTATGGATGCTTCTCATCAGTTCAAGTATTGTGTTACCTTCTTTTCTTATAGACAGTAAGTCTTTTGTAGGCAGTGAGCCTCTTGTGGGCACTGTGCTCGGGCAATGATCCCTAATTGGCAAGTGTCATTTTGTTCTATATATTCTTCTAACAGAGAATAATATCTTGGGTTAATCACCCCATGTTTTTTCCCTTAACCTATTTTTCCACATCAAAATCATTATGTTATGTGTATTAACTTTGTTTCTACTTTCATGCTTGTTTGCTTTGATGTTGCACTAATTATTAAAGAAGAATAGAAAGTTGAATAAATTGAAGATAACCGATTCACCCCCCCTTCTCAATTATTAACAATTGGTATCAGAGCCAAGTTCCTCCAAACAAGAGCCTAACAGCTTGAGAAAGATCTGGGAATTAAAATGGATGTGTATGGTATGAGGGAACAACTTCAGTCTGCCCTAGATGATCTTGAGCAATCTAATTCTGAAGTCAATGAATTGAAGGAAATACTCAAACAGGCTGATGATTTCATAAATGAACTAAAAGGGAAACTAAGTCTCTCTATGAAAAAGAGAAAGGATCTACTTCAGCAATTGACAAATCAAAATGAAGCAAATGATACAAATGGAGATCTGAAGTAGAAAACCAAGTTATGTGAAAAATTATCAAAAGAGGTCATTATGGTAAGACATGAAATGGAATCAGGAGTTATGAAGTTTACCCAAGAAATTGAATAGAAAAGAAAGACTGAAGATAATCTAAGACAATCTCTCAAGGAGAAATCAGAAGACTGCTACAAGATGGATAGAGTAATTAGACATCTTGAATCTGATCTTGAAGATGCTAAAGATAATGAAGAAAAACTTGAGGATCAAATTGTCTCTCTTAAAAGGGATCTTCAAACAACAAATGAATACAAAGAGAAATTCAAGATAAGTTCGGCTCAACTTGAAGTTCTTCTTGAAAGCCAAAAGAGGGCAGATGACAAGCATGGCTTGGGATATGAGATTATGATTTGTTGTGACAGTCAGAGTGCGATTTGCCTAGCAAAGAATCCAACTTTCCATGCCAGAACAAAGCATATTGATGTACAGTTTCACTTCGTGAGAGACATGGTAGAGGATGGGAAGGTGAATTTGGAGAAGGTAGATACTTTGAAGAATGTTGCAAATGCATTAACAAAACCAATGGGCACAGAGAAGTTGAGATGGTGTTCAGAGTCTATGGGCCTCTTAGCCTATAGCAGTTAAATCTTGTTATTTCCATTGGCTCTTATAAGGTGTTTGACAAGTGGGAGAATGTTGGGAATTAATATGTCTCAACCTTGCTAATTCTTTGTATTATTTCATTGTATTTATTTATTTATTTATTGCCTATTATTGTAATTAGGATGCAAATCCTTATTGTCATCTTGTGGGAGTTGGCACGGTGATGTGTCATCCTACATGGAAGGTGACAACATGTAAATTTGTCCTCACATGAGGAGATAAGAATCTCACTTAGTGGTAGGAATATTTTTCCATGTGTTAGCATCTTGGATAGTGTGTAAGGGAATATTGAATGAAATAGTTATGACAGCTTCCTATGATAAATCTATGACGCGTCAGAGTCGTAAATGGAAGATTTTATAACAGGTGAAGACATCTGTCACAAGGCATCTAGGAAGAAGGCATTTTTGGGCACCCCAAGGATGGTTATGACATGTTGTAAGAGAATATGCTATTTTTAGCCTATGTATGACAGATTCTCTTACAGCTATAAGATATGTTAGTATAACAGATTCTATGATGGTCGTAAGAGCATCTATCATTGCCCAACTTGGGAATAGGCGACCATTTTGGGATGGTGTGTTATGACAACTATCATGACCATGTTGCAGTGTTGGACAACTGTCCTTAGGCGTGGGTTGTGGGCCATGAAGCCATATTGGACGCCCATCTCAAGAAAAGCTCATCTTTGCCTTGTAAACTTCTATTTAAGCAGGTGCTTTGAACAGAGATGTATTAAGTGATTGACAAGTACTATTATGCTACTAGTTTGTCTCCAGATACAAGTGTCGAAGACTCTTGAGAGCTTGCATTATAAGTGTATTGTAAACCATTTTAGTTTTGATAATACATTGTGTAGGTTTTGGAGTGTGGAGTTTTTCACCTGATAAGGGTTTTCCCCATGTATATCTTGTTTCTCTCTCTTCTGTCTCATTTCTATGTGTATGTGTATTGTTACAATATCTCCATTATTGTGTTAAGAATTCTGTAATTGTAAAGATTAAAATAAATTTGCATTGATCTCTCCTCTTTAGATTAGTGTAGGAAGCGATTTTTGTACACCTAGTTTCCTTTCAGAGTTGTAGAGTGCCCGGGAGGAGATCTTGGAGATTACCACATTTTTTCACATTTCCACATCAGAGCTTGCAGAACAAGATTTAGCATCTACATATCATCATCTACATTGCATTCAAAATTTAGATCATTTGGATTTGTCTGCTAAGAGTTATCATTATCAGAAGATTACTTGTTTTTGTAGTGTAGAGTAGTCAGTGTTTAGTTGAAGCATAATGGGTTTGTGGAGTAATTCTATGACTTACAGAGCCTAATGGAACATTGTTCATGGAGAACCTTCATGGAGAACCGCACTAAGTTTCCATCATTTGTGGAGCATTGTTGAGTGTTGGACACTGACCTACTTGTTTCCTACATGTTTCATGTGGCAAGTTAACTTTAGGCCTAAAAGATAGTGTTTTGAAGGCTTGTAGAGGATATAAATGAAGGGTAAAGGATTGTTTCAAAGAAGTAGAGGGAGTGTGTGAAGAAGTATACAAAAAGATAGATAATCGGGAAGGTACTAAGGTGTTTTAAGTCCAGAAGATAGTAGAGCAATAGAAGGAGATAGAGCGAGATACAGAGCAATGGATTGAGAAGGACACTAAGAACCGATGTTGTGTTGTATGAATCTTTTGTAAGCTTAGGTTGTGGCCTAGCATCTGAAAAGCCTTGGAGGCATATGTAATGTGATTTGGAAATCTAATATAATGAGAAGTGATCTTTGAAGGCTAGGTTTTTCCCTTTTAGGGTTTTCCTAGGATAAATCTTGCATCATGTGTTTATGAGTATCTCTTATTACTCTATTTTTATCTGTATGTTGTTACATCTCTATTATGATCATGGTGTTGGTTGTTTAATGTTACAAGGATGGATAGTCCTTCATTGGACCCTCCTATCTTGACTGCATCATTTCTCCTTGACAATGGCGACCAAGCATGGGATTTGGGCATGAGAGCCATCTGACCTTCTGTTCTATGGAATGGTTGAGCCTTTGTGATATAGGAATGGCATTTGATGATGAGGCTAATCCTAAGGAATTCATGTGACAAATTGATGTGGGGGCTTGTATGATGTGTATGCCTGAGTTCATGAACCCTCTTCACACATGAGTGAAGCACCACCTGCGTTAGATTAAGGCGGTGACAGTAATGGAATGGCCTATCTATGATGGTCATCCTCCCTAGTGAAATGGTCATAGGCTTAGCTAGCCTGAGATAGGTGTCGGCCTTAGCATGGCCATGTAGCTGCCTAAAATAGGTTAACTCCCTACATGAGCGTGGGCAACCAAAAACACTTTCTGTGAAGAAAAAATAGACAGACGCCATGGCTAGAATGAAATCCAACTGTCAAGGCCCCTTTATGGCCTTCTAAATGGTTGGCCTCGATTCAAACCCTCTATCAGCCTTGCATGAGAGCATGGGCCCCTTTGACTGGCATGGGTAGAGTGTAGGTCCCTTACCTCTCTATGCAAAGTGAAGAGCCTTTCTTGTCTCTGCAAGCCACAAGCAATACCCTACCTCCACAATGTTGTCAGCTAGCTCACAAATGCTCCTCCACCTTTGAAACATCAACACACAAAGAACAAAACAAAAAAATAATTTCTATGAAATTTTAACAATAATCTTACAACATGTAATCAAAATCCCTAAGATCTAATACCATATAGAATTCTCTAATGAACAAGAAGATGAAAAACAAGCATGATAATATTGGAAATAACATAGCATAGAAAATTGTATGTAAGTCCAACCAAATTCACCAAATCAACCATCAAATAAATTGGAGAAGTAGAGTACAAATAGGTGAGGAGAGGAAGTTGTTAGTTGAGGAAATAACTCCTAACTATGAGTGGTAGTGAGTTGCCTTCCTAAAAACTAGTGTGAGGTGGCCAGTTAGTGGGCAACTCGGCGACACCTCTCCTAACTACCCAACAACCTTGACACCTCAATGAGGCATGTGTCAAGATTGTATAAAGGCACACCTAAGTATGCTTAATCCTAAGTGTATGAAATATATATACACTAATAAGTACATCTTATCTCATATGTTAATGGATCATAATATATAGTATGAATATTAAATTCTACAACTTTAGGAAATAAAGTCATTATTTAAATACATCATATTAAATTCAACTACTATAAATTAATAGAAGATAAATTTAGGAAACAAAGTTATTATTTAAACATATTGTAAGAAAAATGAGTAAGGAATAATTGTAACAGTTAAAATTGCATGTGCATACTTTTTCTTTTAATATTTTGACTGTGTTCTTATTAGAATGTTGTAAATGTAGCAATTAGTTTATATGTAGCATATTCTAGAATGAAATTGGCTTATGATTCTTCATATCTTGATCTCCTTATCATTGATCCTCATATTTTCCTTCATGATCCCTAGACATATTATTCATCACCTTGGATCAAATATGTTAGTACAAATTTGACCTAGGACATTTTCATAATAACAAAGTTGATCCCAAACTTTTAACTTTTTTGAATAGGTGTATGTGACAATCGAGATGTCAATTGATAAATTTAAAGAGCTAATGGATACAAGACCTATGTTCTATAAAGATGACATTAAGGAATCAAATTTTTGTGCCAAGAACTTGAGGAAGTTTGACTATAGATTCTATAACACATATACAGACTTTTAGGAGATGTACAACAGGAAGAAGCAGAGAGACCTGACGAAGAGTGAAATTGACAAATAATGGGAAATAGTTTCTCAAAACTTCACCACAAACTCTAAGCATTGGAGGGATTCACTAGGTAGAGACTCTGACAACATGAGAGACAATAGCATGCATAGTTGGGCTCAAAATAGTGACAGGGGTACAAACCAATGGAATGAGATGAGAAAACTAAAACCAAGAGTAGAAGATTCTAAACTAGACGATAGCAAAGGATTTTATCTTCAGTTTGAAGAACTAGGAGAAGGGACTGCACAACTTCATAGTGAGTAGGGAAAAAGATGGACTAGAATGATGACTTCATGAACTAGGGAAGACCACCAACAAAAGAATAGGAAAAGGATAATATGGAAGAGTAATCAATTTTAGATGCTCAAATGAATTTTGTTGTGAAAATGTAGAGATCAAATAGTATTAAAGAGAGACTAAATTAAGAAAAAACTTGAATTAGTTTTGATATGATTGATTCCTCTAATATGTAATCAAGTTTTAATATGCAAAACTGTCCATATATATTAGTGTAGTAGTAAGTTTTTTGGATTGGAGCTAACTGTAGAGTAGATTTTTTTGATATGGTCTTGTTAACAACGATGATGTAACTCTTATCTTATTTGGATATAATTGGTGCATGATTCTCAATCCAAAAAAATAAATTCCACTTGCATTGTATCATTTACAATTTAATTAAATTAGTATCATAGTAATAAGGTTAGGGATAGAAAGAATTTTATTTCCCTACAATTATAAAATGACAACTAATTGTAAAGATAATAAGTTACCCCTATGTACTATAGAATTCCCTAATGAATAAGAAGATGAAAAATAAGCATGATAATATTGCAAATAACACACCATAGAAAATTATATGTAAGTCTAGCCAAATTCACAAAATCCACCATCGAATAGCTTAGAGAAGTCGAGTACAAATATGTGAGGAGAGGAAGTTGTTAGTTGAGGAAATGACTCCTCAACTATGAGTGGTGACAAGTTGCCTCCCTAAAAACTATTTGTGAGGTGGCTAGTTAGTGGCAAACTTAGCAACACCTCTCCTAACCATCCAACAACCTTGACACCTCAATGAGGCATGTGTCAAGATTGTATAAAGGAACACTTAAGCAGGCTTAAGCCTAAGTGTATGAAATATATATACACTAACACCCCCCTTAAGCATATCTTAGGTGGGTACAAGAAGGATGGGTCCCATCTACTAGGCTTGGTGAGGTACCCATTTACAAAGTAATCTCTCATGAAGTGGAGGAAGGTAGAAAACCCTATGGGAAAAAACTACCGTCCAAAAGAGAAAATATGCACGAAAATTATACAAGTGAAGTACTACTTTCACTAAGTACAATATATGATTCCCCCCATAAAAGATAAAATGATAGAAGGTCTATGAGACCCCCCATAATACATGTCTTGCTACAGTGAGGCTAGATAGTTGACAAAGGATGCAGATGTAGATCTAAGAACACCAAGCAATGTTCCTTCACTTTGGAAGAAATGAAACCACCTAAAGATGAAGGATATCTTCCCATGCAAGAAAATGTATTTATGATCTTGAATCATGTTGAAGTTGATCCAAGGACAATGATGCTCATGTCAATGTCTTTGAAGAGTGCTTAGTTGTCCCCATGTCGATGATGAAGGATGCCATAATCAAATCAGATGCATGCCTAATAGATGAAGATGATGACAATCCAAAACTATGTGTAGATGGATGTAGAGCATGAATATCCAAAGAGGATAATGAATATGTAGCTTCATCAAAACTGTCATCAAAGAGAAGACGGATATCCTCAATGTGTGCTTCCATGTCAGCATTACGGGACTCTACAAACAAACAAGTGATGTCAAGTAGAAATTTGTCCCAATCAGCAATGCCAGGAAGACTGATATCCTATTGAAAGGAAGTGTTGGAAGCTCTTGAAGGAGTGACTATGAAATATAATGAAGTAATAAGAGATAGTGGAGGAATGATGATTTCCTCTATGTCA
Source organism: Cunninghamia lanceolata (assembly GCA_027924645.1). Lineage (NCBI taxonomy): Eukaryota > Viridiplantae > Streptophyta > Pinopsida > Cupressales > Cupressaceae > Cunninghamia > Cunninghamia lanceolata. The sequence continues at coordinate 8,425,571 of BSBN01000112.1, read as the reverse complement.
ACTAGACATTCTGTATCTAAATCATGATATGGGATGTGAGTTGTGATCATAGTAGGATCATGCGGGAAGGGTGAAATGCTTGAGTCTCCATGTATTTCCTAAATTTTGATCCATAATGCATGTGGACAATCAATAGCCATGATGGCATTCAATGCAACATTTGATATATGTAAGTTGATTAATCCACAAATATGATCATGATTATTGAACCACTTATCCTTTTGAGATTATTTACCTAGTTTAGGGATAAGTCCATACAGATATGGCATGTGATTATGGCACTTGAGGTGTTTTACGATTCCATCACACCAAGACTTATAGTTACCCTTGTTTAGGTTGATTACAGAAGAGTGAGTTACATATCCCATGATTGCAAATAGATTAATTCCTTTAGACAAAAGAAAATCGACACATTAGGCAACCCCCCAGTTTTGGTATTTTATAACTTAGTGTGTTTTACAATGCAAGTAGGTCCAATACATGGGAAATAAAAAAATATTAACATTTGCAAAAAATGATGCTCAATTTTGAGCTACTGAAAAAAAGTTATTACATAATCAATTTCTTGTAAATGACCTATTTTTAATACATTTGCACTAAAAAGAAAGAAAAAAATGCCTATGGCGAGAGTTATCGTAGCTGTTCAACAATTTGTTGGAGTCAACAAAGAGTGAAATTTACAAAGGTTTAAATTGTGATGGGGTATTGGTCTCCAACAAATTGTTGAACAGCTACGATAACGAGTGAAATTTACAAAGGTTTAAATTGTGATGGGGTATTGGTCTCCAACCAAACCAAACCTCACCCTTCGTCTTCAACACGTGAAGATACAAGGGGGTTTTAAACAAACCTTAAATTCACTCAAAGGAAATTAGCCCAAAAAAGTTTAATTACCCCCTATTTGGAAGGAATTTTGCCCCAAATAATTACACCTATTTTATTATTTTATTTAATAGTGCATAACTTTAAAAAAGCCTTTGCAAAAATAAGAAAACACAATAAAAAATTGGAGTCTCCAATTTGACCAAGGCCAAATTAGGTCAACAAGAAAAAAAATGAATAGATTGGGGCAAAATGCCCAAGAAATGTGTAGGGGTAGGATATTTCTTGATGCAAGAGCATCTGGAAGTCATTCAAGTAAATTGAGATAGTTAATGTTGAGTTGCAGAGTCCTGGGAGGAGACCTTGGAGATTGTCACATTTTACCGCATTTGCACATCAGAGCTTGCAGAGCAGGAATTAGCATCTACATATCATCATCTACATCATACTCAAAATTTAGGTCATTTGGATTTGTCTGCTAAGAGTTATCATTATCAGAAGATTACTTGTTTCCACAAAGCAGAGCAATCAGTGTTGAGTTGAAGCCTAATGGGTTCATGGAGCAATTCCATGACTTGTGAAGCCTAATGGAACATTGTTCAAGGTAATTTGAGACCTATCCAACCTTCATGGAGAACCACACCAAGTTTCCATCATTTGCAAAGCATTGTTGAGTGCTGGACACTGACCTACTTGTTTCCTACATGTTTCATGTGACAAGTTAACTTTAGGCCAACATGATAATCTTTTGAAGGCTTGTAGAGGATATAAATGAAGGGTAAAGGATTGTTTCAAAGCAGCAGAGGGAGTGTGTGAAGTATGTGAAAAGATGGATAATATGGAAGGTACTGAGGTGTTTTAACTCTAGAAGATAATAGAGCAATAGCAAGAGACAGAGTGAGATACAGAGCAAGAGATTGAGAAGGAGAATAAGAACAAATGTTGTGTTGTATGAGTCTTTTGTAAACCTGGGTTGCGGCCTAGCATCTGAAAATCCCTAGAGGCATATGTAATGTGATTTGGAATTCTAATATAATGAGAAGTGATCTTTGAAAGCTAGGTTTTTCCCTTTTAGAGTTTTCCTAGGATAAATCTTGCATCATGTGTTTATGAGTATCTCTTATCATTCTATTTTTATTTTTATGTTGTTGTCACATATCTATTATGATCATGGCATTGGTTGTTTAAGGCTGCAAGGCTGGACAGTCCTTGATTGGACCCTCCTACCTTGACTGCATCAAGTGGTATCAAAGATGGTTATCAATCTATTAGGCTGGTTGTGAATCTGTTGGGAAGGTTGTTAATCTATTGGGATGGTTGTGGATCTATCAGGAAGGATGTGTGAAACCCTAAAGTGTAGTAAGTGCTACCAGAAGTAGAAGTGTCACCACAAAAGAAAGATCAAGGCAAGAAAGATTTGAGTAAGCTTTTCACTTAAGTTGTTTGTAAGAGTTGTTTCAATGGAGAAGATTGGAAAAAGGATGAAGAAAGAAAATGAAGACCTAATATGATACTCTTGAAGAAGAATTAGAAAATGTAAAAAGGAGAAATGAAGAATTAGAAGAAGAGTTAAAGTTATTTAATTATGTCAAAGAGAGTTTTGAATAATTGGAAGAAGGATGCAAGTTGTTTGGTCAGATTGAAAAGAGGAATGTAGATCTAAAGGAAAGTTTCGAGAAGTTGAAAAAAGAAAACAGTTTACAAAAGAATGAAATATCTGGATTGAAAGAGTAGGTTAACCAGTTAGAGTAGTCACTTACATAGCATGCATGGAAGAGAATAAAAGTCTAAGATCTAAGCCTAAACTTTGTGATGTTTCTTGTGATACCAATGATTTGTGTGATATTGTAGAAGCTTCTTTAGAAAGTGATATTGAAGATAATAATGTAACTAGATCTGCAATTGTTGGTGATGGTGTTGACAATGTTGGTTACAAGATCATGAAAAGAATGGGATATGAAGGAAAAGGATTAGGAAAATATTAGCAAGGAATTATAGAGCCTATTGATCCAGTAATGAGATCCAAAAATGAAGGCCTTGGATATACCATAGGTAAAGAGGATAAGGATGTTGTCACAAATTCAAACAAGTCAACTCAAGGAAGAAGAGGTATACATTGTTCTTATTATAATAGACATGGATATGAAAATGAAATGTGTTAGGATCTATACCCTTGTAAGTTATGTGGATTAAGGAATCACTTTGAAAAGATGTGTTGGAATAAAATGTAGAGAAAGCTTATGACAAATTGTATGCAAGTGGATTATGGATGGATTGATGGACCAGAATGGAAATTTGTTGCTTTTATGTTCAAAAGGTTTTATAGGCTAAAGTATTCATGTGTTGGAGGAAGAGAAGGATATGGATCAAGATGCAGAGAGGGAGGACCACATGCAGAGAAAAATAAGGATAGTAATTCATACCACAGAGGGAGAGATAACGGAAGTTTCTATTGCAGTAGCAGAGGGAGTCATAATTCTTACCACAATGAAGAATACCAAAGGGATGAAAGGGGATTTGATAGGAGATCATTCAGAGGAACCAATTTTCAAGTTTGGAGGCAAAAAGCATCGAGTGTTGAATGTCACCAAGGGACTAATGATGGGGAAACATTAAATAATGCAAAGATAACTTATGCAGAGGAAGAAGAACCTACTGAATCACTAAATTCAACAGAGAAACTAGAAGAGGGTGAGACATTGATCTTAAGGAGAATTTTTTTGTAGATTAAATCATCAAGGAATGAGTGCAAGAGAAAGTTTGTGTAAACATGTGTGGAGCATAACAAGAAAGAGAAGTTCATGAAAAGGAATTCTACCGGAGGAAGAAGTAAATTACATTAGAGAAAAATAAATATGGGTGCAGAAACAAAGAAAAGTATAGGAGCAGTATATGCAGAGAAGACACTGGAAGATTTTGATTTGTGCAAAAGGAGTTATAACTAGAACAGGAGGTTAGAAAGTATTGTAGAGGAAATTCAAGGATGTATCGACTGAATCAAGGAAGAAAATGATTGTTCTAGAGGATGCTAACATTATTTGACTCTTAATTGATTGAATCTGGTATTGATTTGAGGTAGCCTACAAATGTTTGACAATAGAGCACTGAACTAAGAGGCAGTTGCAACATTGTAGCCAGACCTCTGAACCTAGACCACTGTAGAAGGAAGAAATTAAGGAAGCTTGTAGAGGAGACTTGCTCAGACCGCTGACCATTGAGGCAGTACAATGATTTGTAAGCAAAATGCTAAATTTAGATTACCGGAAGACAAGAGAAACTTGAGGCAATTTGTATGGAGGACCTAAAAAGACCACCGACCATGAGGTAGTGCAGTGATTTGTGAACAGATCATCAAACTTGAGGAAGTTTGCATGGATGACTTGAACAGACTGCTAAACTTGAGGTAGTTGCATGTACCTATGAATAGACCATCGAACATATCCTAAGAGACAGCATTGATTCTGATAGAATAAAGACCAAAGTGAAGAGGCTTACTTTTCAATTAACCTGAAGAGTTTGATAAAGGAGCATCTAGAATTCATTCAAGTAAATTGAGACAATTAATGTTGAGTTGCAGAGTGCTCGGGAGGAGTCCTTGGAGATTACTACATTTTACTGCATTTGCACATCAGAGCTTGCAGAAGAGGTGTTAGCATCTACACTGTATTGAAAATTTAGGTCATTTGGATTTGTCTACTAAGAGTTATCATTATCAGAAGATTACCTTTTTTCAGAGAGCAGAGCAGTCAGTGTTCATTTGAAGCCAATGGGCCTGTGGAGCAATTTTGTGACTTGCAGAGCCAAAAGGAACATTGTTCAAGGTAATTTGAGACCTAGCCAACCTTCATGAAGAACTACACCAAGTTTCCATCATTTGTGGAGCATTGCTGAGTGTTGGACGCTGACCTACTTGTTTCCTACATGTTTCATATGACAAGATAATATTTTGAAGGCTTGCAGAGGATATAAATGATGGGTAAAGGATTGTTTCAAAGAAATAGAGGGAGTGTGTGAAGAAGTATGCGTAAAGATGGAAAATTTGGAAGGTATTGAGGTGTTTTAAGTCCAGAAGATAGTAGAGAAATAGTAGGAAACAGAGCGAGATATAGAGCAGGGGATTGAGAAGGAGAATAAGAATAGTGTTGTGTTGTATGAATCTTTTGTAATCCTAGGCTATGGCCTAGCATCTGAAAAGCCTTGGAGGCATATGTAATGTGATTTGGAATTCTAATATAATGAGAAGTGATCTTTGAAGGATGGGTTTTTCCCTTTTAGGGTTTTCCCAGGATAAATCTTGTGTCATGTGTTTATGAGTATCCCTTATCATTCTATTGTTATCTGTATGCTGTTACATCTCTATTATGATCATGGTGTTAGTTGTTTAAGGCTACAAGACTGGATAGTCCTTCATTGGACCATCCTACCTTTACTGCGTCATTTCTCCTTGGCAATGGTGGCCACACAGGGGATTTAGGTGTTAGAGCCATCTGATCTTCTATTATGTGGCATGGTTGAACATCTGTGATATAGAAATGGTGTTTCATGTTGATGCAAATCCTAAGGTATTCGTGTGACAAATTGGTGTGGGTGCTATGTATGCCTGAGTTCATGGATCCTCTTCACACATGAGTGAAGCACCACCTAGGTCAGATTGAAGTGGCAGCAGTAATGGAATTGCTTGCCTATGATGGTCATCCTCCCTAGCAAAATGGCCATAGGCCTGGCCAACCTGAGATAGGATCCAGCCCTAGCGTGGCCACAAAGCTAACTGAAATAGGTCAACTCCCTACGTGAGCGTAGGAAACCAACAACTCCTTCTGTGAAGAAAAAATAGACAAGCACTATGGGTAAGGTGAAATCCGATCGTCAAGGACCCTTTACGACCTTCTAAATGGTTAGTCTCGCTTCAAACCCTCTGTCAACCCTGCATGAGAGTGCGGGCCCCTTTGACTGGCATAGGCAGAATGTAGGTCCCTTACCTCTCTACACAAAGTGAAGAGCCTTTCTCGTCTTTGCAAACCACAAGCAATAGCCTACCTCCACAATGTTGTTAGCCTACCCACAAATGCTCCTCCACCTCTGAAACATCAACACACATAAAACAAAACAAAAAAAATAATTTCTATAAAATTTTAACAATAATCTTACAATGTGTAATCAAACTCCCTAAGCTCTGATACCATATAGAATTCCCTAATGAACAAGAAGATGAAAAACAAGCATGATAATTTATTGGAAATTATAACACAGTATAGAAAATTGTATGTAAGTCTAGCCAAATTCACCAAGTCCACCATCAAATAACTTGGAGAAGTCGAGTACAAATAGGTGAGGAGAGGAAGTTGTTAGTTGAGGAAAGGACTCCTAACTATGAGTGGTGGTGAGTTACCTCCCCAAAAACTAGCGTGAGGTGGCCAGTTAGTGGGCAACTTGCCGATACCTCTCCTAACTGCCCAATAACCTTGACATCTCAATGAGGCATGTGTCAAGATTGTATAAAGACACACCTAAGTAGGCTTAAGCCTAATTGTATGAAATATATATACACTAACAAGTACATCTTATCTCATATGTTAATGGATCATAATATTTATTATGAATATTAAATTCTGCAACTTTAGGAAATAAAGTCATTATTTAAATACATTGTATTAAATTCAACTACTATAAATTAATAAAAGATAAATTTAGGAAATAAAGTTATTATTTAAACATATTGTAAGAAAAATGAGTAATGAATATTGTAACGGTCAAAATTGCATGTGCATACTTTTCTTTTAATACTTTGACTTTGTTCTTATTAGAATGTTGTAAATGCAACAATTAGTTTATATGTAGCATATCTAGAATGAAATTGGCTTATGATTCTTCATATCTTGATCTCCTTATCATTGATCCTCATATTTTCCTTCATGATCCCTAGACATATTATTCATCACCTTGGATCAAATCTCCCAATACAAACTTGACCTAGGACACTTCCATAATAACAAAGTTGATCCCAAACTTTTAAAATTCAAAATTCAAATCCCACCTTGCCAACCACTTCACTAGATATTGCGAGTTGACTAAGTGCACCTTGTGTTGATTTCAATGCTTGGTTGTTGTATTTAATGACATTCACTCATTCATTTGAAATAAGAATCAAGGACAAACTAGGGATTAGACAAGAATTTTTGATAGTATATTTATGAGAGAATCATAGTAGAATTATCAGAGCATTTACATTAGACCACACCATCCTAGGTCCATTACATACTTGTGCATTGTCCTTGATCCTTTTGCACAGAGCTATAAAGTTACTCTGTTAGTGGTCTAGCCAAGGAGAACATGACCCTTATAAGATGTGAGATTCGGTGTTTGTGAACATCACTTGTCTTTACACCAAGTAGACATCAAAATTAAGGCAAGCAAATTAAATCAGGCCACGTCCTACTAGTTTAGGTCTGCATGCATTAGTTTAGGTTCACACAGCTAAAAATCAAGTCCACACACATGAGATAAGAATGACACTCATGGAGGTGAATGATGGTGAAGAATAGTTAGTTTACATAATCAATAGTCTTTGTCTCAATCATTCACAAAAATTCAAAAGATAAACAAATTAATTTGTAACATCTAACATGACTCTTTTATCATCAATTATCAAACTAAATATCATATTTAATTTACTTAATCTAACGCTATTTTCAATACCGATCTTAGCTTCTTTAGTCTGATTTGATTGCTATTTGGTTTACTTAATAATTAGCCGTAGAGGTATATAGTCCAACAATCGTTTTAAATTAAACGCTGTCAACAAAGAATGAATGGAATATGCCATTTGCAAAGGATAATGCCAAAGCCTTATTACCATTGATTCAGGCATCCAAATTATGTCTAACATGATGCTGATTTTCTTGTAGATGTGAGGCTGATATTACAAACGGTATTACATCTCATCATGTTGGGTTGTCTTCATGTTTTGGCACAGTGATTTTTTGCAGTTGTGTTGGCTCCATAAAAGACTTCATTATTGTGATAACATGTTACCCTCGTCTTGGGAACCTTCCTTTTTTCTGTTTGGTGTGACAGTTCTTAGTTCAATTTATATACATTTGATTCCTATTGATTTGAGTACAGACAGTCTCATGGCAGTGTGACAGGAATATGCGGGTAATTGTGGTGGGCCTTTGCATTTTGGACAGGAATGATTATTATTCACAGAGAGTTCCGAACTTGCTTTACTGATTGGCCTCGATTCGAGATGGAATCAACAACAATAAAGAACATTGTCGATTGTTGATGTTAAAATTCTGGACAGTCTTCAATATGCATTCCTCTTTTGAACAAAGCTCCTTTGTAGGCATCGATGATAGTGCGCAGAGAACCAGCTCCTACATGGAATATACTCTCAAGAATGAATTTACAAAAACAATTACTCATGAAGGTATTCTTTTCAATAATAATTATATGTACATTAACATTTATGGCATAGATGGTTAATGTCTATGAGGGTACATGTCGATGGACTTAAGCACATTCAAATATATGAATAAATATGAGTAAATGCACTAGAAAAGGGTATAAATATGAGTTAAAAAGAAAAGGTGTTGAGCCCAACTTTATGGACTAACTTAGATTCTTTTTAGATTAAGTTACTCTCAAAATGTTTTAACTATTTTTTTTTTGTTTTGGTTTTATTATGATGGGTTGTATTATGTATTTGGGAGAGTGGGACGGAGGTAGGGAGAGAGACACAATTGGTAGATGCATTCACTAGATCCATCTAGATTTGGTTTATCTTTTTAGATAATTTTATCACTATACCTTGACTGTCCTTGCAAAACTTTGTGACTATGAGAGAGCTCTTAGGGTAGAAAACCAAAGAAAATCCTATTTATGCCTTTGGATCGTCACTATTTTGTAGTCATTTAATGATTAGAGATCAAAAACAACACTCCCCATGAATTTCACATACTTTCCATTACTCTTATTAGAGAAGAGTTAGTCGATATATTTATAGAGCTAAAAAACATGGGTTAGGTATTTAGGAGACAAAAAAAGTATTTAAGATCATATTCTGGTAACAAATCCGTCTACCAAATCCATCTAGATTTGATTTATCTTTATACACAATTTTATCATTGTACCTAACCATCCTTGCAAAACCTTGTGACTATGAGAGAGCTCTTGGGATAGAAAACGAAAGAAAATCCCATCTACGTCTTTGGATCATCACCATTATGTAGTCATTTAATAATTAGAGATAGAAACCAACACTCCCCATGGCTTTTTGATGCAGGAACATCTGGGCGGACTAGTGATCAACATTAACCAAAAAAATTTTCAATTTGTTGTTCTTTCAATTTGGTTAGGTTTTGTTGGTATATCTCATCCTTGGGGTACATGTGGAGTGATTAGATTTGACAGAGTTGAGTTTTTTCCATACTTTGGCTCTGGCACACAATAGAGAATTTCTCCGAAACAATTGTTTCAGGAAATTAGTGAGGTTTCTAGACAAACCCTCTTATAGGAAGATTTTTGACTTCATGCTAGATTTGATGACAAAATTTTTGTAGACATCCAGCTTATGGTTTTGGTGAATTAATCATTTTGTGACTTCTGCTGGCAATTTGGTGAAGTTTTAAATTTTCAAAATCTATGAGGATTGGGATTGAATGGCTTGGCAAGAAATTAGGTAATGTTGATATACATATTTGTACAAGTTTTTAGAAGAATCTGAGATTCTGGAAAAAAGATACATCAAAAGTCAGTTTTCCACCTCATCACCGATCTATCGCAATTGTGTAAGTTTTTCCAATGTTGAATAGAGTTCCAAGGAAGAAGAATGGGATATGGAGGTTGTTACTCCCTTAACTACAAATCAAGTTGTTTCTTCAGAGCACAATATTCTTCCAGAGATGATTGGAGTTCGTGGAAGTCGATGTATTTTTATTCATAGATAATAAACCAAAACTATAGAGGTCGATATAACTATTAGGGAAGCTTGAATTTAGATACATATAGGCATAGTTGTTTGTTATTACTAAAGGTTTAGTATGATATTGGCACTCTCATATGCCACCAAACTTTACTTTGAACTTATGTGATAATAATTCATAATGTTTTGTGAACCCTCAATTTCCATGTGTAAGTGGGAAGACCTCAAGTGACTACTAGTTTTCTAATATATAAAGTAGAAAAGATTGTCGTAAGAGACCGCAGACTAGGAAGGGCCAAAAAAGGTTTGTATTGTTTGAATTATCTGATGGTAGTAAACAATTTACTTTGAATTTTGATTTATTGTTGGTGCCGAGAACGTCGCCTTAGTTGATTTGAAATTGGGGGCATTTGATGCCATTGATCATCCTCATCGATGGGAAAAGATAGAGATAAAAATAGAGAAAAACCAAAGGAATGCAAAGAAACATAAAGGAAGTTGTCAGAGTCTTAATTAAAAAGAAATCATTGTAAGAAAGGAAATACACTACCAATAGATGGGAGGGTGTAGTCCCTCATAGAGGAAATGATGACTTGAAGATAAAACAAAGTGTATTGATCTAAAAGAGAGTTCACTATCAAGAAATTGGAGGGTATAGTCTCTTGAAAGGGAAAAGAGCTCACTACCAGGAAAATAGAAGAGGAGAAGGATGCCACTGGGAGAGAAAAGGAGTTGGAATTTGCATGGATTAGATTTGTTGTCATAAACCAGAAATAGAAAGGAAGGAAATATTATAGGCCTCATCGAGGCATATAAACCATTTTCTCTATGGAATATTTGGGAAGGGGAAATAGGAAGAGTGCTTAGGAAACAAGATCATCAGAGGCAGCTAAAAAAATAGAGTCTCACCAAGAGGAGTGATTGTGAAGAAGAAGAGGTTGGAAAGAAGACAAGCAAACTAAAGCAGAGCTAAGGAATGTGGAAAGGGGAAAAGGATTATGATTGATATAGAGAAAAAGAGGATGGAATAGAGGTCACCAAATGGAGGAGGTATAGATTGGAAAGAGAGGGATTGAAGACTTAGATTGAACATTGGAGCATGCAAATAGGTGTAAGCTAAGAAAGGTCATTTGAAGACCTTGTTTTGTAATTTTGGTCATCAATTCATAGTTCTGTTGGTTTGAAGTAATAAAATTCAATTATGTTACAATCCCATATTGTTTTGGGGCAGAGTATTGCCCATATCAGTGTATATTTGGCTATGCGAGTTTTGTAATTATATGTTTTTTGATAATTGCTTGTGTTTTTGTCAAGAGGGGAGTAACATCTTGCAGCAAGTGGTATTAGAGCCTGAAGGTCCTGAGAGTATAAAGGATACGCCAGGACGTGTGGGTAGAGGCAGCAGTAGAGAAGAGCTTGTATGGACTAACATTGCAGGTGTGAGAGAGAAGTCATGAGTAGTGAGAGCTAGTATTATGGAAGATTTGTCCTTGCAGGTTGTAGGGTAAGTGAATGTGGATGTAGAAGATTGCAGTAGTGAGTAGGATGAAGATACATGTGTGGAGGCCAATCATATGGGATGGCTAGAGAAGGTACAAAAGGAAGGGATTCCTAAGAGAGATGACTTAAAAGATCAAGAAGATAGATAGGTTGTTGGAGAAATGTGACCAATTGGTAGCTATGCAGTATGAAAAAGCCAAGAGGGATGAGTTAGCAATGAAGACATGTCATGAGAATGGCATGAAAGAGAAATATGAAAAGAAGAAAGACAAAGTGGCAGTAGATATGAATAATGAAGAAGAGGATATCCTTGTGCAAAAGGATCGAGAGGGAAGAGAGAAGATTGCAACCAAGGTTGCAAAGGATGAGGAAAAGAGTTGTATCCCTTTGGTGAAAGATGCATGGAAAGAAGAGTATTGTTAGACACACTAGGATACTGAGAGGGGGGGTGAATTAGTACCTAAATAAATCTTCAAATTTAACAACTTCAACTTATCTGGAGCAAATCAGAACTTAAGTATCACAACATTAACATTAACATTAACATGAAAAATTAACACAATGCACAACAACACATAACACCAAATATATGTGGAAAACTCAAGAAGGGAAAAACCATGATGAGGATTAACTCACAATATATGAAGCTCAAATAATAACTTTGTTTTAGGGGCTTTAACCCAAGGAAGCTGCTACTTCCTAAGTAACTTTGATTTATGGTCACTCCCAAGGAAGATTTTACTCCCTAATGACTTTGTTTTAGGGGTTTTAACCCAAGGAAGCAACTACTCCCTAATCTGACAATAAACTCATAAATGATTACAATATGACAATCTTTCAACTATCTAAAAAATGCCTTTGAAGCTCACACATGATGATTGCACTTTTGTATCTTCATAGTTTCTTTTGATGATCTGATTAGTCAGGCACACTCTATACTTTATCACTATCTCAAATGAGTTTTCAAGATGAATCTAGACAACATCAACAACATCTGATCTTTCTCCCACTATTGCATATTAAAATGTATTTATTGTGCTGTTGTCTACTTGCAAACCTTTTCAATCAATTTGAATCATACCTTCTACATTCAAGTTGATCTACTATTTATACATGATATTACATTGATTACATAGCTTGTCGACCAGATTAAACATAATAAATACATCTACAGGTCAGTCATATAATACACAATATGAAACATGTAGAAGATAGGTCCAATTAGGACAACATGTTACACCAACAAAAGACTCAAGCCTTGCAGACCCCAACACTTGCTTAACTAGGTCCAAAACATCCTTCACAACTTCAAACATAAAGAAATTACCTTCCACACTCTACTCATTTGAAAATAGGACAGCTTTAAGGTAAGCTCGTGAAAAATTGAAGAGTAACAACCATAACAACTAGAAAATCTTGTGTGGTACTAGAAACAAGAGAGATCTTCGTGAAACTCTACCAGATGAGTCCATATGACTCATACAACATCTCTAAACATTCCTTTTCCACTACACATCAATGAATTATGCCACACACCTTCAATCATCAACTCTGAGAGCACACTATTATCCAGAGCACACTGCAACGTGCTGTCAATTGAAAAACTGAGCTACAGACCACCAAGAAGCTTGAAACAGGAAAGAAACATGAAATACACATTTAGGAACATGTTCACAAAACCACAAGGTCAATCATTTACTTCTAGAGGAATACGGAGCATTCCAGTAGGTCTTCAATACTACTCCATTTTGTTAGAGAACATATCGGTACTTTATCAATCATAACTTTCATTGCATAGGGAATGAGGGTCTGGAAATGTGGAAAAAAGACATTTACCATCCTCTAAACATAGAGCCAAAATTGCATAGCCATATCTATAAACATAGAGGATTGCGGAGCATTCCATTCACCTTTCAACATCACATTACACTGTTAGAGCCTAAACCATAACTCAATCACTTATATCTTTCACTGTGGAAGAGCAAACACTTTAAAACTTAGGATTTAGCATATTTACATCATGCTCAACTTAACTCTTGAACCTCAAGACCATAGCTTCAAAATTAGAGGAGTATGGAGCATTCCATTGTCATGTTAGAAACATCCTCACATAACCCACATTGTCTTCAACTTGCTTTTGTAGGCCAAATATTCATTGCATCACCATATATAGCTCAAGATCAATAAGAATGATCATGCATCATTCTTCAAAATAGGAACACATCCTCAGCATCAGCCACACAACTTGATTCTTCTAATTCCTATTGATCAGGCTTTAAACTCAACTCTTCTTTGATTAGGAATGTGACTTTTAGGATCTCCAATAATGAGATTTCTTTCAGGACCTCCAATAATGAGCTTTTTCTTTCTTAGGAGCATGACATCCAGTAATGAACAATCTCTTACTCTTATGATAGTGTTGACATTAGTGTATGCTACATCAATTTATGCTACTATGTTGACATCAATGACAAGACATATGGCTAACAATCTCCCCCTTTGTCATTGATGGCAACATATGCTGCCCCTTAGAATCTCTCCCCCTTTGACATCAAGAACAAAGGGATCCAATACCTTCTCATTCTCTCCCTTTCATCAATAATCATGTCTCTAAACGTTTGCTCCCCTGAGAGGTAGCCATCATCAGTCCAGGATAAAGATATAGCATGAACTCCCCCTGGACAGATGCACCATTTTGCATCTTAGCAAGGAGGGGAAATCACCCCTAACCTCTATTAGAGATTCCCAAAAGTGTCCAAGTTGCAAGAGCCTTTGTGAAAATGTCTATAATCTGATCCTTAGTTGGAACATATTCCAACCTCACTTCCTTATCTATAACCTTCTCTCTCAAAAAGTGATACCTGATTGCTATATGCTTGGTTCTTGAATGCATCACTAGATTCTTGGAAATATTGATAGACCTTGTATTATCATACAAAATAGGAATAGGCTCAGTATACAATACCTTGATATCTTTCAGAGTTTATTTCATCCACAATACTTGAGTGCAACAAGATGCTGCTACAATATACTCTACCTCTGCAGTTGATAAAGGCATATATCTTGCTTCTTACTCTACCATGAAACCAATATGCTTCCTAGAAAGAAAGCACCACCACTTGTACTTCTTCTATCATCAACACAACTAGCCCAGTCAGCATCAGTGAATGCACTCAGATCAAAGTCATTACCTTTTGAATACCATAGACCATAGTCTGGAGTTCCTTTCAAGTACCTAAATATCCTTTTACTGCCTTCTCATGTATTTTCTTAGGATTGGATTGATATTTGGATATGACACATACTACATGCATGATGTCAGCTATAGATGTAGTCAAATATAATAATTCTCCAATCATAGAACTATAAATAGTCTGATCCACCTTGAAATACTCATCATCTTTGCTTAAGTGGCATCCAGTGATAATAGGAATACTCACTGGTTTTGAATCCTCCATACCAAACTTCTTCAATAATTCTTTGACATACTTAGCTTGAGAAATAAAGATACCATTATTTAGCTAGACAATTTGAAGACCAAGGAAGAATGACATCTCAACAATCATAGACATCTCAAATTCTTTTTGCATCTCCTCTGAAAACTTCTTACACATGTCATCATCTCCACCAAAGATTATGTCATCAAGATAAACAACAACTATTAGTATTGTATCTCCTTCCTCCTTGATATAACGATTTCTATCTGTAGTACCTTTCTTGAAATCTAGCTAAAGTAAGTAATTATCCAATCTAGCATACCATGCTCTAGGAGCTTGCTTGATCCCATACAAATCCTTCTTGAGTCTACATACCATGTTTGGATCTTCTAATATCTGAAAACCATCTGGTTTCTCAATGTAAACCTCTTCTTCTAGATCACCATTCAAAAATGTTGACTTGACATCCATTTGATAATGTTGAAATTCTTGTGAGAAACAAGAGCAAGGAACATTCTGATTGCCTCCATCCTTTCTACTGGAGCATAAGTCTCCTCAAAATCAATGCCTTCTACTTGAGTGTATCCCTTGCATACTAGTCTTGCTTTGTTCATCACAACTTCACCATCCTCATTTAGTTTGTTCCAGAATACCCACTTTGTTCCTATAATATTCTTTTTTGCTAGTCTGCGAACCAATTCCCATGTCTGATTCTTCTCAATCTGATCCAATTCTTCTTCCATTGCTTTTATCCATTCATCATCCTTGTTGGCTTCAGCAAAGGTCTTAGGCTCCACCTTTGATAATAAACACAAGTTTGCTTGTCCATGTGTCTTGGCAAACCTTCTCCTTGTCTGCACACCTTCATTTTTGTCTCCAATGATCTGTTCTGCTGAGCAGTTCTTGTGGACATACTTTGTTGGGGTCTTAGGTATCTGTTCAAGTTTCTATTTCTTTTCTTCTTTTACTTCTTATACTTCATCTTCAAAATACAGAAATATATCAAATCTGGTATCCTCTAAATCCTATGTGAACTAATACAAGTCTTCATCTACTTTGACATTTGTGCTTTCAATCATCTTTCCCAACATTTTGTTGTAGCATCTATAGGCCTTGCTTCTGGTTAAATAACTAAGAAATATTACTTCATCACATCTTGAATCAAACTTTCCTAGTTCTTCTTCATCTCTTCTGATATAACATTTGCTACCAAAGATCCTAAATTATCTGACAGAGGGAGGTTTTCCATACCACAATTCATAAGGGGTCTTAGTGCTATTGACCCTTAACTATACTCTATTAGTTAGATAGATAGTAGTGGGAATTACTTCCTTCTAGTTTATTCAACATTACCCTAGACATTTCTTGCACAATCCTATGCTTCCTTTCCACTACTCCATTTTACTGAGGGATCCTATGAGTAGACAAGTGCCTCCTAATTCCATGATCTTCACATTTTTTAAAAAATTCATTTGAAGTAAACTCACCTCCTCTATTTGACCTCAAGCATTTGATCTTAGCATCAATTTCATTTTCAACCAAGGCTTTGAAAACATTAAACTTATCAAGTGTATCAATTTTTTCTCTTAAGAAAGTAACCTAAGTCATTCTAGAATAATCATCAATGAGAAACATAAAGTAGCTTTCACCTTGTCGACTTTTTACTCTTGTAGGTCCATATAGGTCTGTGTGAATTAGCTCTAATGGCTTTGAAGAAGACTACTTTTAAAACTTGTTTTTTTCTACTTTCCCATATGACATTCCTTGCATACAAAGTTTGTAGGCTTTATTATCTTAAGCATATCTCTCATTGCATGAGTAGAGCTGATTCTTACCATATTATCAAAGTTGTTATGTCCCATTCTTTTGTGTCATAGCCAACACTCACTGTATTGAATCAACAAACATGTTCTTCCATTTCTTTCTTTCAAGTGATAAATATCACCACATGTCTTCATATCTTCTGCAACAAGCTTTCTAGATCTTGCCTTCCTGATTTCACAACCATTAGCATGAAAAGTAAGATTGTAACCTTTCTTGCATGTCTAACTAACACTAAGAACATTGTGTTGTAATCCTATGACAAATAGACATCATCAATCATGTTCTTTCCATCAATAGATATGACACCTTTTTCAAATATTTGTGCTAACTCATCACCTCCAAAATTAACATCTCCACCATCCCACTTCTTTAGATTGATAAACTTTTCTTTGTCACCAATCATATGGTGTGAACAACCACTACCAATAACCCAAGCTTTAGCTTCTTCTTTTGCATGAAAAGCAGTCCATACAACCATTGATTTCTCATTGTTTTGAACTGTTGCCATGGTATTAATTTTTCCACATTTTCTAACATCATTCTTTTTGCCACAAACACACATGGCCAAGAAAATTGTTTCATCATTTAAATCATCATGATCCTCATCTTTTGAAGAACAACTATCTTCTATGGAAAACAAACTTCTTTTGAATTTACTATTTCTATTACTTCTTCTAATTTCTTTAAGAGGACATTTGGAAGCAAAGTGTCCAACCTTTCCACAATTGAAACATTTGAAGGATAACTTACCTTTGTCTTTGCCAAAGCCTTTCTTTAGAGTTCTTAAAAAAGTTGCTTCAGCATCATCAAGGATTTCATCTTCATCAGTAGTTTCTTCTTTTGCCTTTTTACTGACTTTGAAAGCAACTTCTTTCTTTGGAACATCACAACCAAACTCTCTCATTTCAAAATCAATAAGAGTCCCAAACATTTCATCTAAAGAGTATTTATCCATGTTAGAAGTCTCCTCAATAGCAAATACTTTGGAATTAGGAAGAGATCTCAGGACCTTTATCACAATCTCATCTTTTTTTATCCCCCCACTAAGGCCATTAATACCATTGATTACTTCATTCACCTGGAGCATGAAACCAACAATATTTTCATCTTCTAACATCTTTAGGGATTCAAATCTATTCTTGAGCATTTGCATCTTAGCTTGCTTTACTTTCTTATCTCCTTCATAAATAGTTTCAAGTTTATTGAAAATTTCTTGGGCTAAGCTACATCCAATCACTTTTGAAAGTTCTAAATCATTTAATCCACTCATGATAGCAAACTTGGCCTTGACATTATTATCATACTTCTTGATTTCATCTACATATGTTGGAATAGAAGCAGGGATAGTATAACCTTTCTTGAAAGAAACCCAAACTCCATAGCCTAGTGAAGTAATGTATCCTTCCATCCTTACTTTCCAAAAAAGCATAATTTGTTCCATCGTGTAGGTTCCCAAACTTGTGCACATCAAACTCTAAAGATTTGCCACTTCTTATGCTCAAGTGCAATGGAAGAATTGGCCAACAGAGTGGGAGATTGTCTCTTATCTCCCCTTCACTTCAGGTTCTGCCACACCTAGAGGGTATCCCTCATTCACAATCCATAGATATAACTTTTAAACACCAAGTAGAATGTTCTTAGGCATGCACTAGGATTTATAAGATTAACCCTAGATTGACAATGTTCTTGGATTATCTAACTTATTCACATTAGCGAACATGAAAGACTTTAACCTAAAACAAAATAAAACATGAAATAGTTTGATTCAAAGGATTTGTCTTTAAATTTAATGATTTCCTAGACCCTTTGGGTAAGCAAATCCTAGACTTGTGCTTTATTAGGGCAACAGAGTCAAACACATCACTGTAAACATTCCCTCATTGCAAAAAAACATCATATCTAGAGGACCCAAAATAAAAATGTTGCTGCCTTATAGTAACATGTCCAAGAAAAAGTATTATATGTGACTCTACTTCACTAATCCCTTGATACAACACATTTCCCCTTATATCTGACTCAAAGGAATTTAATCTGTTCCTTGAACAGATGCAACAAATAAGATATATCACATAGAAAATTTACATGAATGAGTTTAGAAACCCTTAGCAACTTCACTCAAAAGAAAAATACTCATACCCAAGGAGACAATCACATATAACACACACAGAAAGTGTTTTTCTTATAACTCAATCTGGAAAGAACATTATTATTCAGAAATTTATTCATTTACAAGACAGAAAATACCTCTGCACCTAAACAAAATGAACCAAGTCTGCAATAGAAGTTACTCCCCAAAGTGTGGATATCTTGTATCCAAAGCCTAGAAGAATCCCCTTTACAAAGAGGAACAACATGCTCTCTTATAGAAACAAGAGCATGCTGCCCTAAAAATTAATTACATCATAGAAGTTAGGTTAGTTTTATATTGCAAGCTGCTGCCAATAAGCCTGGGGAAATACAAAATACACAAAAAAGAGGAGAATAAAAAAACAATATAAAATATGGAGCAAAATGATATTAATTTATTTTCCCCTTTTGATTTCATCCATATTTTAACTTGCAGTTGCCGGACACCTCCATTTCGCACCATCGCATGGCTTGCATGAAGGTTCTCTCATCCCTATGCGTGGCTGTGATATGGCACTGCACGGCCTTCTCTTCGGATTCCTCCTTCTTGCATCCATCCTCTGAGATAACAAAGAACACAATCCTACAGCCTTCAAGTCAAATTTTATCATCACTGGGGTCATTTTTGACAATGCAGGGGCGTTTTGATGGCTACATGCACCCAAAACTCATCAAAATATAAAATCTCTTCCTAGGTAATAGGATAAGTTAGGGGATGAATTTAAAGCATAGAACAACAAATCTAGGTTCAAATGGACCCCCAAAATCTGCCCTGAAGACCAAAAACATGAACAACAACTTCATTGCAACAAATCCTGCCTGAAGGAGCACCAGAATGCCTTAGAGAGACCTCCAGAGGGAAGCAAAGACTTCAATCTTTGCTACAGAGGAGACTGTAGGCCCAAAACTACAGAGAAACCTCCATTGCACATCATCGCATGGCAGGGGAATGGAGAGAGGAAGAGTTGTGTGACCATTCGAAATGCAAATAAAAGCTTTATTTCTTTTGCCCCAAACATTATAACATAAAGTTATAATACGTACCTTATAATATTTTCCTTTTAAAATATTAAATTTGTGAAATAAAGATTTGAAAATTGTAATTTTTGACTTTAGGCAAATGGCAATTTTTGAATTTCCTCCTTCATGCAAATGGTGCATTTCCACTATGGGCAGACGGGATGTCAGAGAGTCATGAAAATTTGTACAAGGTTGTTACCAATTATTCAAAGAAAACCCATTTCCTCAGAACTCTCATTGTCGAATGATTTCAGGGACTTCCTTTGTAAACTGGTCTGTCGAATGCCTTCACTGCAACTGAAACACATTAAAATAATGCATCATATAGTCTCTAATTTTGATGAAACTAGAATTGGAGAAGTTTTGGACCAAAGGGAGAAATGGGTCATTCTTAGAATTGCGAGATTTGAAACTTTTTGAAACACCAAATCTAGCCCGGTCGTAATCAAGAAGAATTAAATACCCCATCAAAACTTATCTTGGAAGCACAAAACTAAGCAGGCATGTTACCAAATGTGCCAAAAAACTTCCTACCAAATGGGTTTGCAAGATGATCTCTGAGTTGTAAGATTTTAATTGGAGAAGGTGGGCTCCGGGGTAGATTGAGCAGCATGTCAACCTAGCCTCTGTCGACACATCGAAAGGATATAGACACTTCAAATTTTTAAAATTTGAAGGTGCCAATAGTGGCTCTTACTCATAGCCACATGCCTCTTACAAGCATGACGAGATTCCAGTTATCTCCAGGATGTAGACCAGGTGCCTACTCCATTGCGCTGCTGAGCAAATGCTCCATCCTACATTAAAATCACATCTTCAAACTTGATTGGGTGACCCACAGTACCCAAAAATTAAAAAACTAGAACCCTCCTCTATCACATGACCTTCTTTCATTTAATTGCTTCTAATTCAAACTGAAGGCATTAATATCAACTACATCTTGACTAATATTGTATTGCAAATACACCACGATACTACTGAGTATGCTATATTCAACCACACTCTCATCAATCTACTCTGCAACATTGAAGTAGTTGAAAAACCTCTTCAAACGGTATGTATAGAAAACATGGACCAAATATATCATTTTTGTGTTTGCAATGTCTTCTATCCCCAAATCAGTCTTATGCATAAAAACAAATATATCTGATTCAATCTTATTAAAAAAATGTGCTTCTTATCCACACAAATTTTATCCTGTGATAGCTCCTTATCTGGATATAGTCCTTCAATACCCTTTTCATATTCAGAATCTTCAAGATGAACATCATCACTATGATTCATAAGAAAACATACATTGTTTTCATGCACAAGATCAATTGCCAAGTTCAAACACTCATCCTTAATGATGTCCATTAGTACATCATATTGATTTTCTTCAGGGTCCTCACACTCATCATCATTTGTAAAAAGAGGGTTAATCTTGCACCAATAAGGTATATGACTAACAATGTCAAATATATCTGAAGGCTCATCATAACAGAGATTCAATCTTATTACAAAGGTCTCTACCTCTTCTACATGACAATCCAACTCTTCTTTAGCATTATCAAATCTAGAATCAAGTGAACACACCTCGTCCATGAACTGATCATAGACTTCACCTTCATCATCCAATTGCCTTACATACAAAACTTCCACCACATCAATGCACTCTGAAACTACATGATCTGTATCACTTTCTAGCTCTCTGATGCTTCTTGTTGAAATTGATATTGAATCCTGATCTATATGATCACAATTGTGCACAATTAAATCATTTAAGCATGAATATTCATTATTAAGGACTGGCATATCAATGTCATTTTCACACATTGTGAATTCTTCCAACTCAACTTCATTCAAATTGTCATGAGCAGCAATATAAGGATAATGATGATTAATCTTAGGAGATAAAAGTATATGAGAAAACATAGTAATTTCATGATCACTGTATGAATCACTTCTCTCATTATCACCCAAACCATTAAAAAATCCATCTGATAGACATACTTTTAAATCATCTTTATCATACAGTTGTATATAATTTTCTGATTTACTTTCAGTGTCTAAGAATACCTTTGTCTCCTCTCCATATATTCACGTGAGGCTTTTGTTGATTCATTACTATTATTTCATCATTCCTTACATAATCACACTTGATCTTGTCAATAATTCCAATCCATTCACATACCTGATCAAGGCTTTGAGGCTTAAATTTCTTTGGCAATGAACTCAAACCTGATTCATATATTTCCATAAACAAGTCAATGCATGTATCTTATTTGGGCTTGTAACCATCAAGAATCTGCAATAAGGCATCTAAGAATATGGCAAACAAAGAGTATGTTGACTCTCCCATGAGTCTCCTTATGTCAAACAAAGATTGAACATACACCATAGGGTCATCATTGTATACAGCTTGCTGGCAATTTGTTTAGGGCTCTACATGATCAACATTATGGACTGATGCATAAACTAGGATAGCAGGGGTGTAAGTGATCTAACACTCATTTTTAATACTTGAATTACACATTTCATCAACATTGGGGGCCTTAGGGAAGCAAACATTTGTTGAGAAATAACCCTTGTGCATTCCATACCTCCAGTTGTTTTCAATGTCCATGGCAATCTAATATGCCTGATGAAGTGTTGTAGGCTCCTTATCTCTCAGCAAATAGCTCATTTCTTCATCAAATGCAGCCAGGTAGACTACCAAACACAATGCATCATTAGGTCTCATATATTATGGAATACATTTGAGCAACTTTGCAAATCTTAAATTAAAGGCTGGAACCAATCCTCATCTTCTTTTTGAATGCTCATAAATTGATTAATTAATGAAATCACATTAGCCCTTTCACCAAATTGTACTAGAAATGCAACATTGAGCTCAACCCATGAAGAAATAGAATAGTCAGGTAAGAATGAAATCTTGTCCCTAGCATCATTTTGCAAAATCTAAACAAAAAGACTCATAACAACATCTTCATGTTCAACCTCAAAATCATCCAGTAAATCATAGAAAACTTGCAAATGTTTGTTTGCTAATTCAAAATTTTGTCCATTATATTTTGGAAAACACTTTCTAATTTCACTGGGAACAATATTTGGGTAACCACTAATGCTGTTGAAATTTAGGGCTTTGTGTCTTTCAGCAGAGAATAACTTTTTCTGAGGACATGACAGAGATTGTTGTTCTAATCTAATCATTTTGTAAGAAAGAGATGAAGTACCTGGGAATATATTGCAGATTCAAACAGGTTCAACAACAAAGTTCCCACCTCCTAGTAGAGGACTGATATGCAAGCAACATGAAGCTCTTTATAGTCTTTCATTCATTCTGGGTTTTCCCCAACAGTAGAGTCACTTGAAACTTCTTCAAATATGTAGCAACAAAACTTGTCCAGGTCTAAAACCTTCAATATCTGAAACAAATATTCAGATTCTCCAATTTTCTGACTCTTTCCACAAAACAAATATGGTGATCCCCAGCAGAGTTGCCAGTTTTGTAGGTTCCCAAACCTGTACACATCAAACTCTAAAGATTTCCCACTTCTTATGCTTAATTTAAATGGAAGACTTGGCCAACAGAGTGGGAGATTGTCTCTTATCTCCCTTTCACATCAG
This sequence comes from Cunninghamia lanceolata, assembly GCA_027924645.1. Lineage (NCBI taxonomy): Eukaryota > Viridiplantae > Streptophyta > Pinopsida > Cupressales > Cupressaceae > Cunninghamia > Cunninghamia lanceolata. The sequence continues at coordinate 8,402,309 of BSBN01000112.1, read as the reverse complement.
GTTCTGTTACACCTAGGCGAGTATCCCTCATTCATAATCCATAGATATAACTTTTAAATACCATGCAGAATGTTCTCAGGCATGCACCAAGATTTATAAGATTAACCCCAAATTAGCAATGTTCTTAGATTATCTAACTTATTCACATCAGAGAACATGCAAGACCTTAACCTAAAAAAAAATAAAACATGAAATAGTTTGATTCAAAGGATTTGTCTTTAAATTTAATGATTTCCTAGACCCTTTGGGCAAGAAAATCCTAGACCAGTGCTTTACTAGGGCAACAGAGTCAAACCCATCACTGTAAACATTCCCTCATGACAACAAAGCTTCATATCCAAAGGACCAAAAATAAAATGGTGTTGCCTTACATTAACATGTCCAAGAAAAAGTATTATTTGTGACTCTACTTTATTAATCCCTTGATACAACACATTTCCCCTTATATCTGACTCAAAGCAATTTAATTAATTCCTTGAATAGATGCAAAAAATTAGATATATCACATAACAAATATACATGAATGAGTTTAGAAACCCTTAGCAACTTCACTCAAAAGAAAAATACTCATACCCAAGGAGACAATCATAGATGACACACATAGAAAGTGTTTTCCATATAACTCAATATGGAAAGAACATTATCATTCAGAAATTTATTCATTTACAAGACAGAAAATAGCTCTGTACCCAAACAAAATAAACCAAGTCTACAACATAAGTTACTCCCCAAAGTGTGGATATCTTGTATCCAAAGCCTAGAAGAATCCCCTTTACAATGTGGAACAACATGCTCTCTTATAGAAACAAGAACATGTTGCCCTAAAAATTAATTACCTCCTGGCAGTTAGGTGAGTTTTATATTACAGGCTGCTGCTAATAAGCCTAGGGAAATACAAAATACACAAAAAAGAGGAGAATAAAAAATAATAAAAAATATTGAGTAAAATGACATTAATTTATTTTCCCCTTTTGATTTCATCCATATTTTAACTTGTAGCTACCAAACACCTCCATTTTGTACCATCGTACGGCTTGCCTAAAGGTTCTCTCATCCCTATGCATGGCTACGATATGGCACTGCATGGCCTTCTCTTCAGATTCCTCCTACTTGCATCCATCCTCTGAGATAACAGAGAACACAATCCTATAGCCTTCAAGTCAAATTTTATCATCACTAGGTCATTTTTTACAGTGTAGGGGCGTTTTGATGGATATAGGCACCCATAACTCATAAAAAATGCACTTAAAAGCTCTGTCCAGGTAATAGGATAGGTTAGGGGATGAATCTAAAGCATAGAGTTCAGCAAATCTAGGTTCAAATGGACCCCCAAAATCTACCTTGAAGACCAAAAACGTGAACAACAACTTCACTACAACAAATCCTACCTGAAGGAGCACCAGATCGTGTCAGAGAGACCTCCAAAGGGAAGGAAAGACTTCAATCTTTGTTGCAAAGGAGACTACAGGCCGAAAACTACATAGAACCTCCATTTCACGCCATTGCATGGCATGGGAATGGAGAGAGCAAGAGCCATACGACCATGCGAAATGCAAATAAAAGATTTATTTCTTTTGCCCCAAACATTATAACATAAAGATATAATATCTACCTTATAATATTTACTTTTCAAAATATAAAATTTGCAAAATCAAGATTTGAAAATTGTAATGTTTGACTTTAGGCAAATGATAATTTTTAAATTTCCTCTTTCAGGCAAATGGTGCATTTCCACTGCGAGTAGAAAAGATGTCGGGGAGTCATGAAATTTGTACAAGGTCGTTATCAATTATTCAGAGCAAACCCATTTCCTCAGAACTCACATTGCCGAATGATTTCAGGGACTTCCTTTGTAAATTAGCCTACTAGATGCCTTCACCGCAACTGAAACACATTAAAATAATGCATCATACGGTCTCTAATTTTGATGAAACTAGAACTAGAGAAGTTTTGGATGAAAGCAAGAAATGGGTCACCCTCAGAATTGTGAGATTTGAAAATTTCTAGAACACCAAATCTAGCCCGGTCACAGTCTGGAAAGAATTAAATATCCCATCAAAACTCATCTTGGAAGCACAAAATGAGCATGCATGTTACCAAATGTGCCAAAAAAACTTCCTACCAAATAGATTTGCAATATGATCTCTGAGTTGCAAGATTTTAATCGGTGAAGGTGGGCTCCGAGATAGATTGAGCAGCATGTTGACCTAGCCTCTGTTGACACATCGAAAGGATATAGGCACTTCAAATTTGCAAATTTTGAAGGTACCAACACATCAAACCTATGAATCTTATTGCATCCTCCTCATACCATCCTAGACCTTCCTCAAGTGGTTAAGCTTCCTTTAGAGGAACTTGGATTTGATACCAATTGTTAGACACACTAGGATACTGAGAGGGGGGGTAAATTAGTATCTAAACAATTCTTCAAATTTAATAACTTCAACTTATCCAGAGTAGATCAAAACTTAAACATCACAACATTAACATGAGCATGAAAGATTAACACAATGCACAACAACACATAACACCAGATATAGGTGGAAATCCCTAGATGGGAAAAACCACGGTGAAGATTAACTCACAATATATGAAGCTCAAATAATAACTTTGTTTTAGGGGATTTAACCCAAGGAAGTTGCTACTCCCAAAGCAACTTTGATTTAGGATCACTCCCAAGGAAGCTTCTACTCCTTGATGACTTTGTTTTAGGGGATTTAACCCAAGAAAGAAATTACTCTCTAATCTAAAAAGAAACTTAGAAATGATTACAGTATGACAATCTTTCAACTATGTGAAAACTGCCTTTGAAGCTCACACATGATGATTGCACTTTTGTCTCTTCACACTTTCTTTCAATGACTTGATCAATTAAGCACACTCTATACTTGATCACTATCTCAAATGAGTCTTCAAGAAGAATCTGGATAGCATCAACAACATCTGCTCTTTCTCCCACTGTCGCACATTAAAATGTACTTGTTCTGCTATTGTCTACTTGCAAACCTTTTCAATCAATTTGTAATCATACCTTCTGCATTCAAGTTGACCTATTATTTATACATGATATTACATTGATTACATAGCTTGTTGGCTAGATTAAACATGAAAAATACATTTACAAGTTGGCCATACAATACACAATATGAAACGTGTAGAAGATAGGTCCAATTAGGACAACACATTACACCAGCAGAAGACTCAAGCCTTGTGGACCCCAACACTTGCTTAACCAAGTCCAAAAAATCCTTCATTGCTTCAAACATCAAGGAATTACCTCCGCACACTTCGCTCATTTGAAAATAGGATAGCTTTAAGGTAAGCTCATGAAAACTTGAAGATTAACAACCATATCAACTAGGAAACCTTGTGCAGTACTAGAAACAAGAGAGATCTTCTAGAAATATTATAGATGAGTCCATATGACTCATATAACATCCCCAAACACTTTTTTCTACTGCACATCAAAGAATTATGCCGCACACCTTCAATGATTAACTCTGAGAGCATATTGTTATCTAGAACACACTACAACATGATGTCAATTGAAAAACTAAACTGCAGACAACCAAGAAGCTTGAAATGGGAAAGAAACATGAAATGCACATTCAAAAACATGTTCACAAAACTATAAGGTCAATCATTTACTTCTGGAGGAATGTAGAGCATTCCAATAGGTTATCAACATTTCTCTATTCTATCAAAACACATACCAGTACTTTATCAATCATAACTTTCACTATGGAGGGAATGATGGTCTAGAACTTTGGAAACAACACATTTACCATCCTCTGAACACAGATCTAGAACTGCATAGCCATATCTATAAATGTAGAGGAATGTGGAGCATTCCATTCACCTTTCAACATCACATTAGAGTTTTAGAGCCTAAACTAGAACTCAGTCAGTTATGTCTTTCACTGTGGAAGAGTAAACATTTGAAACTTAGGATTTAGGATATTTACATCATACTCAACTTAACTCTTGAACCATAAGACCATAGCTTCAAAAATAGAGGAATGTGGAGCATTCCATTTTCATGCTAGAAACATCTTCACAAAACCCACACTGTCTTCTACTTGCTTCCAGAGGCCAAGTCCTCTTTGTATCACCATATACAGTTCAGGATCAGTAAGAATGATCATGCAACATGCCTCAAAATAGGAACACATCCTCAGCATCAACAACACAACTTGATTCTTCTAATTCATATTGATCAGGCTTCAAACTCAACTCTGCTTTGATTAGGAATGTGACTTTTAGGATCGCCAATGATGAGCTTTCTTTTAGGACCTCCAATGATGATCTTATTCTTTCTTAGGAGCATGACATCCAACCATGAACGGTCTCTTACTCTTATGATAGTGTTGACATCAGTGTATGCTACTATGTTGACATCAATGACAACACATATGGCCAACAAGCATATGGGAGGAGCCCATACATTCCAAAAGGAATGAAAATCCGAAAAGAGAAGAAACAAGGAGAGAAAAGAATGGAAGAGGAAAGAAAGTTCAGCTATAGCATGCCTTTTTGAAGAGGCAAAATATGAAATTGCAGCTATGAAGGACCCATGCAAAGACATGAGATATGTGGGATAGCAAAGTGATGAAGAGACAATTCATAAAGAGTTGAGAAGAGTGGAAGCATTGGAGATTGTAGCCAAGATATGTCTTTTGAAAGACATGGATGAAGAAAATAGAATTGATGTAGCAGCAGTGACAACATATCCTTTGGAGGATAGGAAGATAGGAGAGGAAGGAAACAAACTTGCAGCTAGAGAGTGGAAATTTGCAGTAGATGTAGAAGCAGAAATAACAAAGTTAGAAGGTCGTAGATTTGACAAGCAAGTGGGCTAAGAGGATATAATGATCTTTTATAGGAAGAGGAGATGAAGAAAATAGACCAAATGCTAGAAGGCGATTGGATAGAAGACCATGAAGAGTTGAATTGTGCAGCAGAAAATGCAGGCAAGGAAATTGGAACAGTGACATGAAATGAGGTACAACTGGATAATTTTGAATTTGATTTATTTCAAATGATGGATATAGTAGAGGATAAAGGACAAGAAGGAGGTACATACATGGAAAATTTCCATTTCCATGAGGATGTTGTAGATTTGTTTGTTGATGAGGAGCATAATTTTCTTGAGGAAGTAATTGAAAGGATAAAAGAATTGGTTAGTTTAAGTGAGCACTTGAAGGAGATGAATGTGGCAGCTAAGAGTGAAGAGGTAACTTTTGATTTTTTTAATTGTATGAAGAAGAAATTTATGGGGATTTTTTTTATTCCTAAGGTGGATAACGAGTTGCAAATAGATGGGAAGAACACAAATGAAGATGTAGATTTGTGTACAGCATGATTGTGTGAAGAAGTTGTAGAAGATTCTACAGTTGGGAAACTTGGTACAATAGTTGAATACATGAGGATGATGATGAGAATAGATGGGGTATATGAAAACCTCATAGTGAAGAATAAGCGGATGAAGGTTGCAGCTGAAGGTGATCAAGGAAATATTGTAATAGTGAAGAAAGAGGTAAATTTGTTTGCATTTCGTGATTATATTATTTTGCATTCATTTGTAATGTTGAGGGTTGAAAAGTATGGAGAAGAGAAGATGGAAATTGTTGATTTCCATGGAGTTGTAGGGACAGATATATTTATATGCTATAGATTGTGATGTGTATGATGAGGGAACTTGGTGGAGGTGGTTGGATTTTGGTGGGACAAAGCCCACAAAAGAGGAGAAGAGTAGTGAGATTGTTTGGTGGAGGTGGCCGGTTGATAATGGTGGATTGGATCCCATGAAGGCGGGGAGGAGAAGAAAAAGTATTTGGAGGAGGAGGATGGTACATGGTGGACATGAATCCATGAGAGGAAGGGGGAAGAGAGTGCAAATTTGTTGGAGGAGAGTGAATCTTGTTCATACGAGATGTTGGAAAAAGAGGAAAAAGAAAAACTTTTTAGTGTACATATTTTAGTGATGGATTTTGTTACAAATTGCTTGCAATCTAAAAGAATAGTCCTACCATTCAACTCCATGTTTGTGAGTGTATGCTCACAAACTTCTTATTCGGTGTGTCTGATGTAGGAGCATCCAGGTGGACTGGTGATTAGCATCAACAAAAAAAAAAATTAGTTTGTTTTTCTTTTAGTTTGGTTATGTTTTTTTGGTATATCTCAGCCTTGGGGTACATGCAGAGTGATCAAATTTGACAAAATTGATTTTTTTTATACTTTGGCTTCGGCACACAACAGGTAGTTTCACCGAAACAATTGTTTCAAAACATTGGTGAGGTTTCTGGACAAACCCTCTTATAGTTAGATTTTTGGCTTCATCTTGGATTCGATGGCAAAGTTTTCATAGACAATACACCCAGAGAGTCATATTTCTGAATGTCCGTCATATTTCTCAACATGATGATGACATCATCCTAACCTGATACAAAGATAATATGATCTGATGATGATCTCATCATGACCCAAACCCAAGGAAGTCATATTTTGAAACATCCCTGATCTAAACTAATATGACGATGATGTCATCCCATCGAACAATTTGAAAGCCTTACAAAATGTTGACGTCATCCTCACATTCTTAAGTAGGGTGATATTTCATAGCATTGAACATCTCGATATTTCCTTATATCCGTCATATCGACCCTTGATGACCCAACATGCAAAGATCTCCAGTGACCAATTAAATGATGCCACGTGGCATAACCACCTGATCATATTGATGCAATGTGTTATCACAATTATTAACAAAGGTATAGTGACTCGACTTTGGTCGTGTTGGGACCTAAAATTTCCTGGATGTTTTTTGCAAAAATTTTAGGTTCCCATGATGTACAATCTAACTGCATCACTCTGAAATACACCTATATAATATGCTCAAGTGGCCTACTTTGAAGCATTATAATTTGAAGCATGTTCATCTTCATGCAAAATCACTTTACAAACATGTTTGAGGAGGCACCAACAATTGAGGAGAATTAACATAACACAGTTCCCAAACTTCTCATACTCTCAGGAGCTTGATCATTAAAATTTCAATTTTAGCCACCTCTAGAAATACTTCTTCTATTCCCATTACAATAACTATGGAAGTAGTGTGAAGATGGTTCAAGGCACAATTGCATTAGCATTATCCCCAAGCCCATGGATTTTAATAAACATCAATCATAGATTATAAGGGATATTATAGTAGATATTCAAAGAAAATCTCCAACACCATCTATTGACATTTTAAAATAAGGACCCATATGTCTATCTAGTGTGCTAGCTCGCTTTACGAAGAATGTGGCAATTTGAATTAGCAATGTACTTGGAAGAATTGAGTTTAGCAAAAGAGGGAGGACTCTTATTACCATCTTTGTTTCCTCCACATCTTTTATAGTGCATGGATGTGAGAGGCTACCATTTTGTATTGTTGGTTTGTCCAAAAATTTGAGAAGTTTTGTGTGAGCTGGTTACTTTAAAAAAGAATCAAGTGAGGATGAGTCTTCTAATGAGGAGCCTGCAGCCAAGATTATTTAGCCAAAAAAATATACTAGAAGGAAATCTTTTGTGCCAATTAAAGCCCCCCTCGAACGAAGATAGTAGTTCTGAGGAATCTGACAGTAAAGAGTTTGAGGACACTGTACAAAAGAAACTTGCTTCCAAACCCATTGCTAAATCTATATCCAAACAAGAAAACACTAGTGAAGAAGAGACTTCTGAGGATAGTGATGAAGAACATGTCCCCCAAAAGTTGATTTATCCAGTGGTACCAATATCTGCACAACTAAGATCATTGATGTGAATAAAACTGGTGCTAAAATTGATGAAATAAAAATGAAGTATTCACTCTTTAAAAATGAGGCCACAATGACAACGGAGGCTATAATTGTATTTTAAGAGCTGCTTTATTTCACATCCAAAGCATACACCTAAAGCCCATACTGTTCTATTCCTAAGAATATCTCCCACAGATATGTCCATTCTCATTGTGATTTTATGAAACTGGTTTGTCTTGTTATTATAACCAAGTTTCAAATCAGCATTTAAATAATAGACCATAACACTGAAAGCCAGGTTGGATTTGCAGACCATGACCAAGGTCATTTGCCAGGTGGAGTTTTACTCAATAACAACAATCTTTTGTGGCGTAAGTTCTTGAAAAAATGCATTGAAGAAGGAAAAAAATGAGAAGATTTTGTTAGTGTTTCAATTTGAAAGTGAGAATGCTTAGTTGAAAGACAAAGAGGTATCAATAAACAATGGTTCAACATAAAGAAATCATATATTCTATAATTTAAACACTAAACTTGATGAGCTTACTAGTGACTCCAATCTTTTCAAACAATCACCTATCAATAAACTACTATTAAATGAGAGCCCATGTCTTGATGATAAGAAGGGAGTGGATGGTATGGATCGTATCCAATACCCCCAGGGAATACATGACAACACACCATTAAAGCGTGATGGTAATGGCAGTTCTAAGACATTTCAAATCTTCCAGAGAAGAAATCAAAGATAACTGTTCAAATAAGAGATGACAAGATCTGCACGAAGTTGATTCATTGAAAAGGTTTGAAGCTTTTTAGCAATTGAAAAGTATAATGTCGAATCCCAACAACTTCATTGGCATCTTCTCTGCTCTATGCCAACTAAGGAGGTTTTGAATTAGTTATGAACATCTATAAAAGCATGGTGGAATGATAATTTGTATCAAATATTATTCAAAGACGCTAGGGCAAAAATGAAAACCCAGGCACAAACCCTAAAATAATGAAGTACTGCAAGAAAAAAATATTATTAGAATGACTCCTCCATATCAAAGTGAATAGTTTCCCATTCCTCAGAAGTCCCAAGAATGTGGCAGGCTGCAGTTACGGAAAAACATATGAAAACCTGATATTGGCAAGACATGGCTTATTGGTGAACAATTTTTAAGTCCTCCCAACTTGCCGATGAAGTGAACCCTAAAAAAGAACTATAATAAACATTATTTAAAATGCTATGAAATATTTTGAGAAGTAAAATATTTTGCCTGAAGCCCCAATGGATAAATAAAAAAACCATGAACATTAGCAAAAGGTGTAAATAAATATTAATGAGGAGGTGGGAAATTATTAAATATTTTTAGAAAGAGAAATCTTTTCCCAGAAGAATTACTTGAAGAGGCAATTATTTTACTTAAAATATTTCAATCATATAGAATGCCTACAGTTTTCCAACAAACGTGAATATGGGTATGGACAACCATCAAGGCATGATTTAAAATGCATTTTTTTCAGATATCACAATTGCAAGTGCTCTAGGAAACTGGGACGAGAACTGCTTGGAAAAAATACCTCAAAGAATTGATCTCATGAACTACAACAATTACAGTATATACAAAAAAATCTCAAGAAAAATGCAACTTTTACCAGCATTCTCCTTAGCTATGCCAAATCAGAATGTAGAGATTTTTGCCATATATTATAGTTGTAAATGCTCTGGTAGACATATCACGAAATGGGGAAGCACAAAATATGGTTGAAAAAGCAATTGATAGAAACTCAAACAGATAGTATAGAGATAGAGATAATGAAGATGGTACAAGGAGTCAAAATAAAAGAGATTCAAGTATCCATTCCCTATATAGAGATGACAAAGATGGAACTATTCCTAAAAGGCATAAACCTAAAGATGTTGGGGGAAAATACATCATATACAATCGATGGGGTAAACTTGGTGTTAGGGGCCAAGATGAGCACTTTGATCCATTTGGCTTGTGGGATGATGCAATTTCAAAACTTAAATAAAAGTTATTTAATAGAACCAAGAACTCATGATCCAATCGACGCAATTTTGTTTCTTACCCTTGGAAAAACACCTGGTTAGAAATGGATTATGGGGGAGAAAATTACAGAGCATGTTAGAAGAATGATGTTTTTAGCAATGAGGAAGAGAGTAGTGCAAATGCATTATGTATGCTTTTGGCAAATGATTGCCACCAAGAAATCAGACAGAAACCCTAAAATCTATATCGAAGTGACATGTATGATCAGAATGAGTTTTTTAGATATTTCTAATTATATGAATCACTCCAATAAGAAAGACGGAAAAGTATTACAAAGCAGGTGAAAATAGAACTTTGTAAAAGCACAGGGAGAAATGTTATTTCATATGAGCTATATGCCCCAGATATTAAAATGAAATGTGAGATATTTTTACCAAAATATATATCGGGGTGAAACTGAAGATTTGAATAAATCATTAGGGATAATAAATAATACTGGCTGAATGAAATTTATTTGGCCAAATAAATTTTAGAAGTCATATCGGCCAACTGTCATATCGACCAGACATAGTCTGTCAGTGAAAGTCATTTTATTATTAAATTCAATGATCTTGAAGAAATGAAGATTGTATGCCACCGATAAATGTGCAAAGTAAAGAAGTATTTCTCATCAAAAGTTAGAAAAATATTTTCACCAAAATATGGAATATTTTCACAAGGAGTTATAAAGTGATATTATTTTACCCTGAGGGTATTGCGAAGTATATGTAATTAAGGGTGAAATACTTCTGCCAAGGAGTAAATATAAGCTTGAGAAACTCCAGTAAAGGATGGGTGATAAATATTATTAAATTAATTTTCACGGGAGTATAAATTCAAGAAGATTAGAATTATTTTAATCTACGGAAGATAATTAATGAAAAGCTGCACGGGACAGACATGCAAAGGGTCGTAACCCTAAAATAATAAAAGTATATATGATCAATCATGGAAAAGCAAAGAAATGATCAATAGAAGATAGATTAGAAAATCTTCACAAGTAGGAGTAGTTTTCATCTATTCCATCCCATCAGAAACTTTCATAATGTACATAACATAAATTATACTGTAAAAGGACCATGTTGCAAGGATTATTTTTGAAGGAGTTAATGAAAAATCTCTGATTTTGTGGCTCTATACTGGCATCAACTGTTTGTTGAAACTATTCAATTATTCGGTTGTCTCCAGTTTAGTATTTCTTTATTATTTAAATTGATATATCAAGTATATTTCTAGTTTATCAATGCACATTTGTTGTACTTGTGTGATTTGATTAATTGGTTTCCTTCAAAAGGAATTAAAATCCTTTTGGTCAGTCATAGTAATCTGGAAGTATTGATTTGGATCACTAAGAAGAACCACATAATTAGGAATGGCATTCTATCTCCAAGCTCATATTATTTGATGTTCTTGCACAGTTCATTCAATTGGTTCCTTCAAGAAAGGATTAAAATTCCTTCTAGTGAATAACAAGAAACCTGATTGTGTAAGTTGGAATATTAAGAAGAGTCTATCAATCATTTCCCTGCACATTTATACAAGTTATAAATCAGAGTATTGTGCCAAACAGTTAGAGTTATTGCCCATATAAGCCATTGATTTTGGATTTTCATTTGACTATGTTTACCCAACAAGGCACTAGTCTTATCTCGATTCATCATTTAGTTTTATCCAAAACCCATCCATCATTTGAGCATACTTATAAAATTTACCTTATTGCTTATATAATTTATACCAAATTAGGACCACACCATTTTCAATCACTATTCAAACATATAGAACTAGTTAGCAAGCTTTCATCTATTCCATACCCTTTGCCACTGTGGATAGATCCATCAAATCAAACATATCCATTTAATCTGCTTTAGCTATTAAGGTTCACCTGCCTAGGTCTAGCAGAACCTAAAGTGTAGGGAGTCATCAACCGTATAGGTTAACTCTATCGCATTAGTTCAAAAACGTTGCCAATCTGATCAGAGTCTGACATCCTCTTAGTATTTGCAACCTACATTTTTGAGACCTAACAAGTTGATTGGTCAACAATTGACCATCCTCATGATGATGTCACCCTCATATTTCTGAATATCAATCATATTTTCAAATATCCCTGATCTCCATGAATATCATCCTCCGCATTAAATGTAATCCCAACGGTAGGTCAAGCCTTCAAATTTCAAATACACACCTGCCACTTGTCAACATCTACAAACGTCATGTGTTGATCAATGGACATGAACAAAAGAACACTAAGTGCACCCTAATTTGCTATGTTAGTCTATTAAAAGTGAAGATGCGGGTTTATTTCAAATTTACCATATGTTAAATAGAGAATTATATAGCTCTAGAGATATCAAAGCATCACTGCAACTTGCAAACAAAATGGATACGCATTCAAACAGAATGAAATGGTAATTGCGATAGGATCACGTTCATCTGGATATCAACCACACAGTGAAAGGGAAGTGATTATCAAGTATGTAGCGTTAGAACCCTCTTTTGTCATTTATGGTGAATGAAGAGGTAAAAATGGTTTTAAAAATGTTAATTGACATGATGATGTATAAAATAAACTAAAATGATAGAATTATCACCATAAAATGCATGTGATCACTAAACCACTACTGCACACGACACGTTAGGATAAGATATGCATGTTTTATTGCAGGATCTAATGGCAATCAGAAAGAACTGGTCTGAGATAGAATTTTTGAAACCTATGTACATGCAGCCAAAGGGAGTGGCATTCAGATATGGGAAAATTGATGATACACATCAAGGGAGTACTGATCTTGATGCATGGACAACCAGACTAGAGAAAGGAAGTGGAAACCCTCTACTTATGAGCATATACAGTTGAGGAATGTGGATTGCTAGTGGATTTCCATATGCAATGGAGGCCACTGAGCTAGTGGTAGAATGTGCTTGAAATTACAATGCAGAGACCAAAAAAGTAGAAAAGCATGGCAGAATTTATGTGGACTTTTCAACTACAGGCATCACTTTAGCCTTTAATTTGCCTAAGGGACCTAACGCAGTTTGATTAAACTTGGGAAAACTAGAAAAAGAATATAATACCAAGTAGAAAGAAGCTAGAAGAATCATGTATCAATGGAGATCCAAAGAAGCTATCAAATATAACAGTTCAAATAAGAGACAACAAGATTTGCACGAAGTTGATTCATTGAAAAGGTTTGAAGCTTTTTAGCAATTGAAAAGTATAATGTCGAATCCCATCAACTTCATTGATATCTTTTCTGCTCTATGCCAACTAAGGAGGTTTCGAATTAGTTATGAACATCTATAAAAGCATGGTGGAATGAGAATTTGTATCAAATATTATTCAAAGATGCTTGGGCAAAAATGAAAACCTAGGCACAAACCCTAAAATAATGAAGTGTTGCAAGAAAAAATATTATTAGAATGACTCCTCCATATCAAAGTGAATAGTTTCCCATTCCTCTGAAATCCCAAGAATGTGGCAGGCTGTAGTTAGGGCAAAACATATGAAAACCAAATATCGGCAAGACATGGCTTATCGATGAACAATTTTTAAGTCCTCCTGACTTGCCGATGAAGTGAACCCTAAAAAAGAACTATAATAAACATTATTTAAAATGCTATGAAATATTTTGAGAAGTAAAATATTTTGCCTGAAGCCCCAATGGATAAATAAAAGAACCATGAACATTAGCAAAAGGTGTAAATAAATATTAATGAGGAGGTGGGAAATTATTAAATATTTTTAGAAAGAGAAATCTTTTCCCAGAAGAATTACTTGAAGAGGCAATTATTTTACTTAAAATATTTCAATCATATAGAATGCCTACAGTTTTCCAACAAACGTGAATATAGGTATGGACCACCATCAAGGCATGATTTAAAATGCATTTTTGTCAGATATCACAATTGCAAGTGCTCTAGTGAACTGGGATGAGAACTACTTGGAAAAAATACCTCAAAGAATTGATCTCATGAACTACAACAATTATAGTATATACAAAAAAATCTCAAGAAAAATGCAACTTTTACCAGCATTCTCCTTAGCTATGCCAAATCAGAATGTAGCTTTTTTTGCCATATATTATAGTTGTAAATGCTCTGGTAGACATATCACGAAATGGGGAAGCACAAAATATGGTTGAAAAAGCAATTGATAGAAACTCAAATAGACAGTATAGAGATAGAGATAATGAAGATGGTACAAGGAGTCAAAATAAAAGAGATTCAAGTATCCATTCCCTATATAGAGATGACAAAGATGGAACTATTCCTAAAAGGCATAAACCTAAAGATGTTGGGGGAAAATACATCATATACAATCGATGGGGTAAACTTGGTGTTAGGGGCCAAGATGAGCACTTTGATCCATTTGGCTTGCGGGATGATGCATTTTCAAAACTTAAATAAAAGTTATTTAACAGAGCCAAGAACTCATGATCCAATCGACACAATTTTGTTTCTTACCCTTGGAAAAACACCTGGTTAGAAATGGATTATGGGGGAGAAATTTACAGAGCATGTTAGAAGAATGATGTTTTTAGCAATGAGGAAGAGAGTAGTGCAAATGCATTATGTATGCTTTCGGCAAATGATTGCCACCAAGAAATCAGATAGAAACCCTAAAATCTATATCGGAGTGACATGTATGATCGGAATGAGTTTTTTAGATATTTCTAATTATATGAATCACTTCGATAAGAAAGACAGAAAAGTATTACAAAGCAGGTGAAAATAGAACTTTGTAAAAGCATGGGGAGAAATGTTATTTCATATGAGCTATATGCCCCAGATATTAAAATGAAATGTGAGATATTTTTACCAAAATATATATCGGGGTGAAACTGAAGATTTGAATAAATCATTATTAATAATAAATGATACTGGCTGAATGAAATTTATTTGGCCAAATAAATTTTAGAAGTCATATCGGCCAAATGTCATATCAACCAGACATAGCCTGTCAGTGAAAGTCATTTTATTATTAAATTCAATGATCTTGAAGAAATGAAGATTGTATGCCACCGATAAATGTGCAAAGTAAAGAAGTATTTCTCATCAAAAGTTAGAAAAATATTTTCACCAAAATATGGAATATTTTCACAAGGAGTTATAAAGTGATATTATTTTACCCTGACGGTATTGCGAAGTATATGTAATTAAGGGTGAAATACTTCCACCAAGGAGTAAATATAAGCTTGATAAACTCCAGTAAAGGATGGGTGATAAATATTATTAAATTAATTTTCATGGGAGTATAAATTCAAGAAGATTAGAATTATTTTTATCTACGGAAGATAATTAATGAAAAGCTGCACGGGACAGACATGCAAAGGGTCGTAACCCTAAAATAACAAAAGTATATATGATCAATCATGGAGAAGCAAAGAAATGATCAGTAGGAGATAGATTAGAAAATCTTCACAAGTAGGAGTAGTTTTCATCTATTCCATCCCATCAGAAACTTTCATAATGTACATAACATAAATTATACTATAAAAGGACCATGTTGCAAGGATTATTTTTGAAGGAGTTAATGAAAAATCTCTGATTTTGTGGCTCTATACTGGCATCAACTGTTTGTTGAAACTATTCAATTATTCGGTTGTCTCCAGTTTAGTATTTCTTGATTATTTAAATTGATATATCAAGTATATTTTTAGTTTATCAATGCACATTTGTTGTACTTGTGTGATTTGATTAATTGGTTTCCTTCAAAAGGAATTAAAATCCTTTTGGTCAGTCACAGTAATCTGGAAGTATTGATTTGGATCACTAAGAAGAACCACATAATTAGGAATGGCATTCTATCTCCAAGCTCATATTATTTGATGTTCTTGCACAGTTCATTCAATTGGTTCCTTCAAGAAAGGATTAAAATTCCTTCTAGTGAATAACGAGAAACCTGATTGTGTAAGTTGGATTATTAAGAAGAGTCTATCAATCATTTCCCTGCACATTTATACAAGTTATAAATCAGAGTATTGTGCCAAACAGTTAGAGTTATTGCCCATATAAGCCATTGATTTTGGATTTTCATTTGACTCTGTTTACCCAACAAGGCACTAGTCTTATCTCGATTCATCATTTAGTTTTATCCAAAACCCATCCATCATTTGAGCATACTTATAAAATTTACCTTATTGCTTATATAATTTATACCAAATTAGGACCACACCATTTTCAATCACTATTCAAACATATAGAACTAGTTAGCAAGCTTTCATCTATTCCATACCCTTTGCCACTGTGGATAGATCCATCAAATCAAAGATATCCATTTAATCTGCTTTAGCTATTAAGGTTCACTTGCCTAGGTCTAGCAGAACCTAAAGTGTAGGGAGTCATCAACCGTATAGGTTAACTCTATCACATTAGTTCAAAAACATTGCCAATCTGATCAGAGTCTGACATCCTCTTAGGATTTGCAACCTACATTTTTGAGACCTAATAGGTTGATTGGTCAACAATTGACCATCCTCATGATGATGTCACCCTCATATTTCTGAATATCAATCATATTTTCAAATATCCCTGATCTCCATGAATATCACCCTCCGCATTAAATGTAATCCCAACGGTAGGTCAAGCCTTCAAATTTCAAACACACACCTGCCACTTGTCAACATCTACAAATGTCACGTGTTGATCAATGGGCATGAACAAAAGAACACTAAGTGCACCCTAATTTGCTATGTTAGTCTATTAAAAGTGAAGATGCGAGTTTATTTCAAATTTACCATATGTTAAATAGAGAATTATATAGCTCTAGAGATATCAAAGCATCACTACAACTTGCAAACAAAATGGATATGCATTCAAACAGAATGAAATGGTAATTGCGATAGGATCACGTTCATCTGGATATCAACCACACAATGAAAGGGAAGTGATTATCAAGTATGTAGCGTTAGAACCCTCTTTTGTCATTTATGGTGAATGAAGAGGTAAAAATGGTTTTAAAAATGTTAATTGACATGATGATGTATAAAATAAACTAAAATGATAAAATTATCACCATAAAATGCATGTGATCACTAAACCACTACTGCACACGACACGTTAGGATAAGATATGCATGTTTTATTGCAGGATCTAATGGCAATCAGAAAGAACTGGTCTGAGATAGAATTTTTGAAACCTATGTACATGCAGCCAAAGGGAGTGGCATTCAGATATGGGAAAATTGATGATACACATCAAGGGAGTACTGATCTTGATGCATGGACAACTAGACTAGAGAAAGGAAGTGGAAACCCTCTACTTATGAGCATATACAGTTGAGGAATGTGGAATGCTAGTGGATTTCCATATGCAATGGAGGCCACTGAGCTAGTGGTAGAATGTGCTTGAAATTACAATGTAGAGACCAAAAAAGTAGAAAAGCCTGGCAAAATTTATGTGGACTTATCAACTACAGGCATCACTTTAGCCTTTAATTTGCCTAAGGGACCTAATGCAGTTTGATTAAACTTGGGAAAACTAGAAAAAAGAATATAATACCAAGTAGAAAGAAGCTAGAAGAATCATGTATCAATGGAGCTCCAAAGAAGCTATCAAATATAACAGTTCAAATAAGAGACAACAAGATCTGCACGAAGTTGATTCATTGAAAAGGTTTGAAGCTTTTTAGCAATTGAAAAGTATAATGTCGAATCCCATCAACTTCATTGACATCTTTTCTTCTCTATGCCAACTAAGGAGGTTTCGAATTAGTTATGAACATCTATAAAAGCATGGTGGAATGAGAATTTGTATCGGATATTATTCAAAGATGCTCGGGCAAAAATGAAAACCCAGGCACAAACCCTAAAATAATGAAGTGTTGCAAGAAAAAATATTATTAGAATGACTCCTCCATATCAAAGTGAATAGTTTCCCATTCCTCTGAAATCCCAAGAATGTGGCAGGCTATAGTTAGGGCAAAACATATGAAAACCTAATATCGGCAAGACATGGCTTATCGATGAACAATTTTTAAGTCCTCCCGACTTGCCGATGAAGTGAACCCTAAAAAAGAACTATAATAAACATTATTTAAAATGCTATGAAATATTTTGAGAAGTAAAATATTTTGCCTGAAGCCCCAATGGATAAATAAAAGAACCATGAACATTAGCAAAAGGTGTAAATAAATATTAATGAGGAGGTGGGAAATTATTAAATATTTTTAGAAAGAGAAATCGTTTCCCAGAAGAATTACTTGAAGAGGCAATTATTTTACTTAAAATATTTCAATCATATAGAATGCCTACAGTTTTCCAACAAACGTGAATATGGGTATGGACAACCATCAAGGCATGATTTAAAATGCATTTTTGTCAGATATCACAATTGCAAGTGCTCTAGTAAACTAGGACGAGAACTGCTTGGAAAAAATACCTCAAAGAATTGATCTCATGAACTACAACAATTACAGTATATACAAAAAAATCTCAAGAAAAATGCAACTTTTACCAGCATTCTCCTTAGCTATGCCAAATCAGAATGTAGAGATTTTTGCCATATATTATAGTTGTAAATGCTCTAGTAGACATATCACAAAATGGGGAAGCACAAAATATGGTTGAAAAAGCAATTGATAGAAACTCAAATAGACAGTATAGAGATAGAGATAATGAAGATGGTACAAGGAGTCAAAATAAAAGAGATTCAAGTATCCATTCCCTATATAGAGATGACAAAGATGGAACTATTCCTAAAAGGCATAAACCTAAAAATGTTGGGGGAAAATACATCGTCTACAATCGATGGGGTAAACTTGGTGTTAGGGGCCAAGATGAGCACTTTGATCCATTTGGCTTGCGGGATGATGCAATTTCAAAACTTAAATAAAAGTTATTTAACAGAACCAAGAACTCATGATCCAATCGACACAATTTTGTTTCTTACCCTTGGAAAAACACCTGGTTAGAAATGGATTATGGGGGAGAAATTTACAGAGCATGTTAGAAGAATGATGTTTTTAGCAATGAGGAAGAGAGTAGTGCAAATGCATTATCTATGCTTTTGGCAAATTATTGCCACCAAGAAATTAGACAGAAACCCTAAAATCTATATCGGAGTGACATGTATGATCGGAATGAGTTTTTTATATATTTCTAATTATATGAATCACTCCGATAAGAAAGACGGAAAAGTATTACAAAGCAGGTGAAAATAGAACTTTGTAAAAGCACGGGGAGAAATGTTATTTCATATGAGCTATATGCCCCAGATATTAAAATGAAATGTGAGATATTTTTACCAAAATATATATTGGGGTGAAACTGAAGATTTGAATAAATCATTAGGAATAATAAATAATACTAGCTGAATGAAATTTATTTGGCCAAATAAATTTTAGAAGTCATATCGGCCAACTGTCATATCAACCAGACATAGCCTGTCAGTGAAAGTCATTTTATTATTAAATTCAATGATCTTGAAGAAATGAAGATTGTATGCCACCGATAAATGTGCAAAGTAAAGAAGTATTTCTCATCAAAAGTTAGAAAAATATTTTCACCAAAATATGGAATATTTTCACAAGGAGTTATAAAGTGATATTATTTTACCCTGAGGGTATTGTGAAGTATATGTAATTAAGGGTGAAATACTTCCGCTAAGGAGTAAATATAAGCTTGAGAAACTCCAGTAAAGGATGGGTGATAAATATTATTAAATTAATTTCCACGGGAGTATAAATTCAAGAAGATTAGAATTATTTTAATCTACGGAAGATAATTAATGAAAAGCTGCACAGGACAGACATGCAAAGGGTCGTAACCCTAAAATAACAAAAGTATATATGATCAATCATGGAGAAGCAAAGAAATGATCAGTAGGAGATAGATTAGAAAATCTTCACAAGTAGGAGTAGTTTTCATCTATTCCATCCCATCAGAAACTTTCATAATGTACATAACATAAATTATACTGTAAAAGGACCATGTTGCAAGGATTATTTTTGAAGGAGTTAATGAAAAATCTCTGATTTTGTGGCTCTATACTGGCATCAACTGTTTGTTGAAACTATTCAATTATTTGGTTGTCTCCAGTTTAGTATTTCTTTATTATTTAAATTGATATATCAAGTATATTTTTAGTTTATCAATGCACATTTGTTGTACTTGTGTGATTTGATTAATTGGTTTCCTTCAAAAGGAATTAAAATCCTTCTGGTCAGTCACAGTAATCTAGAAGTATTGATTTGGATCACTAAGAAGAACCACATAATTAGGAATGGCATTCTATCTCCAAGCTCATATTATTTGATGTTCTTGCACAGTTCATTCAATTTGTTCCTTCAAGAAAGGATTAAAATTCCTTCTAGTGAATAACAAGAAACCTGATTGTGTAAGTTGGATTATTAAGAAGAGTCTATCAATCATTTCCCTGCATGTTTATACAAGTTATAAATCAGAGTATTGTGCCAAACAGTTAGAGTTATTGCCCATATAAGCCATTGATTTTGGATTTTCATTTGACTCTGTTTACCCAACAAGGCACTAGTCTTATCTCGATTCATCATTTAGTTTTATCCAAAACCCATCCATCATTTGAGCATACTTATAAAATTTACCTTATTGCTTATACAATTTATACCAAATTAGGACCACACCATTTTCAATCACTATTCGAACATATAGAACTAGTTAGCAAGCTTTCATCTATTCCATACCCTTTGCCACTGTGGATAGATCCATCAAATCAAACATATCCATTTAATCTGCTTTAGCTATTAAGGTTCACCTGCCTAGGTCTAGCAGAACCTAAAGTGTAGGGTGTCATCAACTGTATAGGTTAACTCTATCGCATTAGTTCAAAAACGTTGCCAATCTGATCAGAGTCTGACATCCTCTTAGGATTTGCAACCTACATTTTTGAGACCTAACAGGTTGATTGGTCAATAATTGACCATCCTCATGATGATGTCACCCTCATATTTCTGAATATCAATCATATTTTCAAATATCCCTGATCTCCATGAATATCACCCTCCGCATTAAATGTAATCCCAACGGTAGGTCAAGCCTTCAAATTTCAAATACACACCTGCCACTTGTCAACATCTACAAACGTCATGTGTTGATCAATGGACATGAAAAAAAGAACACTAAGTGCACCCTAATTTGCTATGTTAGTCTATTAAAAGTGAAGATGCGGGTTTATTTCAAATTTACCATATGTTAAATAGAGAATTATATAGCTCTAGAGATATCAAAGCATCACTGCAACTTGCAAACAAAATGGATACGCATTCAAACAGAATGAAATGGTAATTGCAATAGGATCACGTTCATCTGGATATCAACCACACAGTGAAAGGGAAGTGATTATCAAGTATGTAGCGTTAGAACCCTCTTTTGTCATTTATGGTGAATGAAGAGGTAAAAATGGTTTTAAAAATGTTAATTGACATGATGATGTATAAAATAAACTAAAATGATAGAATTATCACCATAAAATGCATGTGATCACTAAACCACTACTGCACACGACACGTTAGGATAAGATATGCATGTTTTATTGCAGGATCTAATGGCAATCAGAAAGAACTGGTCTGAGATAGAATTTTTGAAACCTATGTACGTGCAGCCAAAGGGAGTGGCATTCAGATATGGGAAAATTGACGATACACATCAAGGGAGTACTGATCTTGATGCATGGACAACCAGACTAGAGAAAGGAAGTGGAAACCCTCTACTTATGAGCATATACAGTTGAGGAATGTGGAATGCTAGTGGATTTCCATATGCAATGGAGGCCACTGAGCTAGTGGTAGAATGTGCTTGAAATTACAATGCAGAGACCAAAAAAGTAGAAAAGCATGGCAGAATTTATGTGGACTTTTCAACTGCAGTCATCACTTTAGCCTTTAATTTGCCTAAGGGACCTAATGCAGTTTGATTAAACTTGGGAAAACTAGAAAAAGAATATAATACCAAGTAGAAAGAAGCTAGAAGAATCATGTATTAATGGAGATCCAAGAGTAGCACATACAAGGCCTCTACCAAATTACCTGTATATCTCTTTAAGTTTGATTTTGCTTCAGAATACTAGTACATGATGACAATGCTCAACAGGATGATAGGGAAACCTAATGTTGGACCATTCGAGAATTGGATGTATGGTATTATCAGGATGGTGGAATGTTCAGATGACAAACCCCTATGGACAAAGCTCATAAGTGATAGCCTAGATGATGGAATGAGGAAGTTAGGAGGGAAAGTGAACATGTTCCATATGACCTCTTATGTAGTATATGCCTGTGCATTTAGAGGCACATTCAATGGATTGCAAATAGTAGGTAGGGTTGGAAGTAACCCTGGAGATGTAAACATCTGGGATCATTACCCAAAATTAGAAAGAAGAGAGTATCTCCAACATTATAGGAGGGTGAATGATTCATTCTCTATGCACATTATCAAGACCATGGAAGAGGACAGAGCAAAGAGATTGAGTGTGGAAGCACAAGATGCCATATACAAACATGGGGCTTGGTTCATCCAATTCCCCACATTTTCATACATAAGGATGGAAGGTTTCTTTGGGCAACCTCTCATGTTGCCAAGATATCCAAATGACAAAGTAATCATGATGGAGTTTTCCAGATAGATACTGCCCTCAGCAGAGGCTTATATTGAAAAGGGAAAGATACCAAATGTCTTGTTTCTAGTCATGATTGGCTGGTATATGTGCCTTGATAGGGAAAGTATGAAAGATGTAACTAGAGAATTGAAATTGATGCACTTACAGCCATTCTCACTGGCTAGGCCATATGATCCTTATGAAAGAATGCTGGCATTGCATAAGAAGCCTATGCATCAAAAGCATATTGAAGATTTCTAGGTTGATTGAGATAATGAGGCAAAAGTTAGGAGGGGTTACCAAAGGCTCACCTTGAATCAAATACACATCTTAGACTACATGCTAGTGCCTTCTCAGTTGCATGAATATGATGGTAAGATCATGTCCCAAGAATATGAGGACAAAAAGGTATACAATGATACCATATCAATTCCAAAGTGGGATCAGCCAAAGGAAACTTCCTTGGATTAGATAACTCAGAAGGTCATACAATTGACCAAGGAGTGGGTAGAGAATGAGATCACCCAACTAAAGAATAAAGGGGTAGCCCTCACTGTAGACAATAAAAGAAAGAGGCAGGAATTATCTGATGAGGAGTATGATGATTTTCTCTGGGAAAAGAGATGGTCAAATGGAGAAAGGTAGCAAAGAAAATATAAGAAAGGAAGCCAAGTAGCTAGGGTGATGGTCATTCGACAACCCCAACCAAAGGAAAATGTAGCTTCTACATCAGCTGTAGCATCACCTCATAAACCTGTGAAACAAAAGAAATCTATTGCAAAGCCTGCCCCTATTATTATAGAGGAGGAGGAAGAACCCTCAGATGATGACTTCTTGATTAAGAAGAAAAAGAAAAAGGTCCCAACACTGCCTCAAAAGAAACAAAAACATGTTATGAGAGGAACTGTAGATATAAGTCGTATTCTATTAAGGGGAGTAGGTGGTGAAGGTATTTTGAAGAACTTACAACATGAAGTTCCCATCCCTAATATTGTGCAATTCAAGACTGAGAAGGTAGAGGAACAAAGAGAAAGGATGCATAGTGCAAGAAAAGAGCCACCTTTTCCACTAGATGATACAGTGGACTTATCTGACGATGATGTAGTTAATGATGTTTCTGCTCATTCTATGGATACATTGGTGGAAAATACAAAGATGACCCCTCATGGCACTCTCGTACTTCAAAAGGAAGTTTGAAAGTAGGTTAAAATGGAAGAAATTGAAGAAGATAACCCTAAGGTGGTAACTCAACAAATTGGATTAACAGACTTGGTTGATCAAGTCACCAGCCCTGCAGCAATAGACTTGGCTTATCAGGGTGATGAGGATCAAGGAAAAGGCAAAGATGCACCCCCGGAGCAAGAGAGAGTGGAAGCCAATGTACATAAGGAGGGTGATGAAAGGATACCTGATAAGAATGACAATCGAGATAAGGAGCCAATACCTAAAAGAGGGACAAATGAAAAGGAAATGGATAAAGCCCAAGACCTTGGAGAAGGAGACATGTCAAAAGATAAAGACCAGAGTCTTCAACAAGGTGATGATCAACAAAAGGAAATAGAGAATGTGAGTAGGACTAATCAAGGTGATCACCGTGCAATAGAATACATAGGAGCAAAATGTAAATGCATCACAAGAAGCTCCTGCACAATAGGAGATCCCTCATGAGAAAATTCATGAGGATGAATAGAGAAAAGAAACTTCTCCACCGAGGGAAGAGCAGAATGTAGAATCTCAAGATGCTTACATTGAGCAAACTAACCAACAAAGACCCACCAGTGACATACCATATTTGTCGCAGTGAGAGATAAACCCACCCCAAGACAGTGATGTGCCTGAGTTTCATGTCGCTACATTATTTTCAACAGATATGATTAAGCCTAAGAGAAAGGCAAGACCTACATCCACCATCAAGAGAGATCCTACCACATGTAGGAGGATAGCTCAAGTAACTTTGCCAATAGCAGATAAGGCAAAAGGAGAAATAAGCATTGATGAATTTTAGATAGCTAATGTTGATCTAGGATTTGCTACTGAGGAGTAGGACGGCCAAGAGGCCAAAGATATTATTGACTCCTTGATGAAAAGTGTAAAAAGGGAGAAGGACAAGAATAAAATGCACAAGGAGCATATTGCCCAGTTGCATACATTTATAAAAGGGTTAATTGACCGTAACCACGTGTCAGTCAACACAACCACCCCATTAACCATTATATCTCAAGATGAGGTAACAAGGTTGGACATCATGAAGCATAAGGCTCATGTGGTGGATAATTGGTTTATTCTTTTCATGTCTGAAGTAGAGAAGGTGATAAAGACCTCCCTCTCCAATTGGAACTTGCTTAGCACATTGAGGAGCAACGTGGATAAATTTCAAAAGGAGGTTGCCCAGAGATCCATTAAGGTAGACAAACATCTAGATGCCCTGACTAAAATGAGGCATATAGACATGAAGGCAGTCATATATAATTAGGTATTTGACAACAATACTACACAATTACTAGGCACATGGTATGAAGATATCAGGTTTGAGGGTGATATCCTAAAAAGGTGTAATGCCAAACTGAGGAATATCAGTGTTAAATTGCATCATCTCATGGCTGAGGAGGAAAATACCTTGGAAGCTCTAGAAGGTAATGTAGAAGGAAAGATAGAAAATCAAGATGCTGATTTTGCAATCGGAGCCTTCCAAAATAATTTTAAGAAGGCGACAGAGGACCCCCTCCACCATTTGACAGAGGATGTAGTCAACAAGGCTATGAGGATGAAGGAAAAAGTGGAAGCATATAATGAGATGTTAAACAACAGAAAGAGAAAATGGACTGCTCTACAGACACAATTCCATTCCCAAAAGCATGCTGTGGTAAAAGTCAAAGTTCAGGATGGGGGAGAGATTGAAAGAACAATACAAGCATATGAACCCATTAGGGAAGTTATCATCATACATATAGGAGATGACCCTCCTGATGAAGAAGATGGAGAAGATGAAGAAGATGAAGAGTGAGTAAGGATGCATGATGATAGGGTCATATGCATAATAAGACAAAGAAGTGACTGAGTCACACCAAATGGTTGCCAGTTGGCAACCTACGTCACGTATGATATCTATTGACCAAGTCAAAGGAGATATAGACTGTTGATTTAGATAGATAAATCTTGATCATTGGATCATTTGTAATTACCTCCTCTCTTTGTCCTATAAAAAGAGATGGAGTGCACATTGTATGATTATTTGAAACTTAATTGAAGTTAGATTGCTAAAGTTTCTCAGGACTAATTTCAAAGCTGATTGTAGATGTACATGTCTTTTGCATACTTAATGAAAGTGAAGATCTAGATTACATACAATCATATACTTTGAGTAATTTGTAGATGAATTCTTGGCCTATGCTTTGATTTGCTGCATCCCTTGGAGTGCAATTCATCTTGTACATGTTGTCTTTATCTCTTTTCCATCAAAGTTTGCATCAACCATACTTAGCTATGGAACACCCTGGTGAACCTATGGTTTGATTTTCTTCATTTCATGACAGTATCTGGAATGTATGTGGACCAATAGCTGAAGATTCATTCAATTTAGTAAAGATTAGAAAGCATTTAACACAATTTTCTTAATTTCATTCAAATCACCTTCACAATTACAAAATACACAGAAAATCCTTAGCAAATACACAGAAATATGCAGATTTCCTAAAGGAAATTGAGCACTCTTAGCATATTTGAGGCGCATTATTTAGACAAATTCATAGTGGAGAAGTGAAAATTGATTCATGACAGTTGATGTTTAGAAGAATTGATCAAACTTAGAAAATATCATCATCACTATTAAATACAATAGAAATAACCTTGTTTGTGAAGTAATTTACAGGAAGCGGGTGTAAGACCAGATGTTCAAACAACAATTCTTGGTAGCAGAACAACGTAAAACCCCTTGGATGGAAAACAACATATCACATCAACCTTTGAGTAACATTAGACAATCATGACCTAATCAACGAAGACTTGGAGTCATCAATTTATCCTAAATTGATTGTATTTTTCAAGATATAAAAGTTTGTTGTGTAAACTTTTATTCGTGTTGTTGTGACTAACATCATAACCAACAATTATTTTTGTAAAGATTACAATATATATTTGAGAGCTAATCATCTCTATGGTTTTTCCCTTTTTGGGTTTTCCACGTAAAATCTTGGTGTTATGTGTCATGCTTTTGTGGATGCTATTCAGTTGTATATTTTGCTTCTATTTAATTATTATTTTGAAATGGTTAAAAATAAAAGTGCAAGAAAATATTTATAGAACACTGATTCACCCCCCCTTCTTAGTGTTCCTAACAATCAACATGATTTACTTGTTTGTAACGTTTTTAGGAGATTTTGTTGATTGGTGAGACTTTCTCGATGATAACTATTCAATCCATATGAGGCAAGAGATCCACACATGCAAAACAAATAAGACAAAATAGTTTTGACTCAACTTTTCAGGGTCACAGGCTTGTCCTTAACATCAAAATGTTAAGTGGCTCATTTACTAGTATTTGACATTGAAAACACACTAAAAACACACTTTACAACCCTAATTTATTCAAGTAATGATTATCTGCATAACTTGGGCCCACCACTAAATATTGTAGGATCGACCTCTCCAATGCACAAAAGGTCCTTGTACAATGGGGGCTTTCCACTCTTAAGAATCAAGAGATAGAGTTCTAGTCACATAGGCTCGATGGCACAGGCACACCTTCACTCTCTCGTTTAGGAGACTTTGTCTTCCATGGATTCCTCTATAATTCAGGACGGTACATGGTGAGTAACTTCAAGCATGATATTGTACTTTGTACCAAGCTATGCAAATAGCCAATAAGGATTCTAGGCTTCTAAAACAAGGGTTCATAGTGGAGGTACTCCATAAACACCAATCTGTCGAACCAACCCTCCACTCCTATCTTGGTATCACCCAAGCTTCAGGATTTCACTAAACATGATGATGATTAGATTGAGATATAGCTTTCGCTCAACCCCCTTTATATAGCTGACCAAAAAAAACGTACTGAAGGTCGTCCCTTGGGTGATGAGGTCCCAAGGTAGGCCTTCTCTACTGAAAATATAAAAAAATGGGTTGTTGGTATTTCTTGTACACCCTCGATCGTGTAATGTCACGAGGGGAGAGGATACGTACCAACTGGTGGGAGACAAGACTGACTCACAAAGTGCAAGTGCACAAGATACGTCAAACAATTTTGTTCATTTTTAAAGCACCAAAATCCAAATGTGTGAGTTAAATTTTTAAAGCACCAAATGGAAATATTCAAGTTGTTGGTTAATTTTAGAGCACCAAAATGAAGTGTGTAATTTGTTGGTTCAATTTTAATGCACCAAAACAAAATGTTTGATTTGTCTTGTTCAATTTTAGTGCACCAAATCCAAATGTGTGAGTTGTTGGTTCATTTTAAAGTACCAAACGAAATGTGTGATTTGTTTGTTCATTTTAATGCACCAAACAAAATGTATGATTTGTTTTATTCATTTTAATGCCTTAAAATCATTTTTTTTTTGCTTTTTTTCAACACCACACGCTACACAAAAATTAATTTGAAAAGGATTAGAAAAAAAAAATGCCCACAAAAACGTGAAAAGCATAATCTAAAACCCTAGATTAAAATAAAAAATTAAAAAAAATCTAAAAGCTAAAACTTAAGATTAAATGAAAACCTAAAATCTAAGTTTAAATCTAAGACTAAATTAAATTAAACCCTAAAAGCTAAATTCTAACTTAAGATTAAATTAAAATAAAACCTAAAATATTAGTTTTAAATTAGAACCTAAAATCAAAATTAGAACCTAAAGACTTAAATTAAAGTAAAACATAAATTCTAAATGATTTTTTTTTTTTTTGTGCAGAGATGGGCAGCGTCGTGTTGTGCTAAGGCGATTGGGGTGAGGAAGGGGTGTCGGGCAGGCAGAGGGGAGCGAAGGAACAGAGGGAGGGGACAGGTGGGGGATTGGGAGTGAGTGGAGTGAGTGGAGGGAAAGGAAGACAGGCGGTGGGGGAAAGGGAAGAGAGTCGAGAGGTAGGAAAGGGTTACGGGAGTGCATAGAGAGTGGAGGAAGGGTTTGAGATGAGCCAGAGGGTTTGTGTCATTTTTTTTTTTTTTCTTTTTTTTTTTTTTTTTTTTTTTTTGCTTATTTAATTTTTTTGTTTTTTATTTTGATTTTTTTGGTTTAAAACTATTAAACCTAAAGTTAGCCATTAAGATTTTTTTAAAATTTTTGATTGTTTTTGTTTGTTTTCTTTTAAAAATAAAAATAAATAGTCATTAGAAAAACTCTGTAAAACTGATTTTTTTTTTTTAAATCTAACTAGTAAAAAAAATCATTAAAAATTATGGACAAGCTAATTTTTTTGTTTGAATTAATTGAGCGTGCCAAAATGTAACCATAAAAATAATTCAAAACCTATATTACATAGTCACACAATAGAGTAAAATAAGATGAAATCAAAACAACTGTCATAAAATCCAAAAACATATTCATCTTTAGTGCACTCCATTGTTCTCCTCATTGTTCTCCTCTTTTTCGCCTTGGTAGAAATGGCTTGCATGAAGCTTTTCTCTTAGATTTTTGATAGCACAATTCACATAAAAAATGACTAGAGTTTCATTGCATTGTCCAAGGTGTTAGAGGAAGAAAAGCAAAAGGGTGGGTTTATATAAATTTTTGGTCAAAAGAAAAAATGAGAAAGTTGCCAAAATCATATTGCATTGTCCGAGGTGTTAGAGGAAGAAAAACAAAAGGATGGGTTTATATAAATTTTTGGTCAAAAAAAAAAGTGAGAAAGTTGCCAAAATCATATTCAGTTAAGTAATTGAGATTGGAGAAACTTCCCAAGATGAAGAGGAAGTATGAAATAGAAATGTGAAAAGGAGAAAGAGAAGAGTGATAGATGAATATGGTAAGTGCATTTAATTAATTAAAATAGATTTTAATTAATTTGTGGCATATGATAATTAAATACTAAAGTATTTATTTAACTATAGAAGAAAAAGGTAGATAATTAAATAAATATATGTATTTATTTAATTATAAGTGGGATTAAAAATAATTAAATAAATATAACTATTTATTTAACTATGGAGGAAATTAACAATGATGAGTAAATAAATATAAATATTTTTTTAACTATAGATGAGATTATCTAGGGCAATTTTTAGTGTCTACAATATTGTGTGCCTTCGGGAACATGTTCTGTTTGAATTCGGCATCACATTTGTCCATGCGAGGCTGAGACATCTTATCCTTCAATTCTATGGACTCATCTTAACTAGGGAATTTGTAAGGTTAGGGTTAACATTCTTCAATCCATGAAATAAATAAACATGGCATCTGAAAAATATGCATTTGATCATGATTTAACCCTAAATTCATTTCTTTTTAGCATTTTAAACCCTCACTTGCCTAGAACACGGAAAATAAACCTTACGAAAATAACCAAATAGGGTCATTCCATACATACCTAGATTGTGAGACCTTAATTGAAATGCACAGATGTATACCAGAATTACTGTGCACAAGGGGCTCTTGGTGCAGTTGAATTCTCATTGCAAGTTAGTTGTAGCTGCTTCTTCAGTTTTGAACTCTTTGTGCAAATTATTAGTTCTCTTAATGCAATTGTGTGAATTATGAAAGCAATTCACCTTTTAAACCTACGAGTTCTTGAATTTTAGGGCTTATGAATTACCTCTGAGGAGATTAAATGAGTTCCAGCAATGTAGTTGAGAGAGATTAGGACACGTGTCCATTGACACGAGTTTGAATTTAAAAAGCCAATGACTTTTATCTGCATTAAATGCAAAAAGGGCATGCTGAGATGGAGCAAATCTTAGTTTTAGAATATTCATATGGATATATCCATTCAGATTATCCATATGACATCAGCATATGAGTTAGGTCAACCATCGTTGACTGAAGATCCACAATTGGGTCTCAATTCTATTCAAAATAGGTCAAGATGTCCATGTGGACACGTGGTGTAATACCATTGGTTAGACCGAGGATATGGATATTTGGAAGGTCTGGACACTAAGAGTGTGAAATAGCCATATGGTCAAAATGTCCATATGACATCACTAGGAGGAAGCTCCTTCATTGTAACATGATAAGATGATGTCATCAGGATTAGGATATTAAAATAAGGTCATGATAATAGGAATGTGAAATATCCCAATGAGCAAACATCTACATGATGTCAACATGCTTAACGTTCTTCATGAAGTCGAGATGACATGACATCATCGGGATCGAGATGATATATAAGGTCTGGATATTGACAAAGTTAATATCCCAATGCACTAATATCTGAATGACGTAAGTAGGATCGAGAATCTTTATAAAATTAAGATGACGTGACGTCATCGAGATTAGGATATTAAACAAAGGGAAGGATACTTGATCGAGTTAATATCCTAACAACAAATGTCCATGTGACATAATCCACTTGAATAAGCAAGGAATAAATGACATCATACATACATGGATATTAGCTCAGATATGGATATTAAGTTAACGTCTGGATATTAAGCTAATATTTAGTTGTTAACCAATATCCATGCATGCAACATTTAGCTTTCACCATGAGTTAATTTTGATGCCCGCACATTTGTGAATATCAGGACATTGAGTGCTACTTAACAATTTCTTAGGTTAGGACATTAAAATAATATCTAGATACTATGATTATGTGAATATCCCCATAACCCATTGACCAACTTTGACTGGGTGCAACTTCTTTGTTTTAAGGAATTTCAATATGCTTCAAAAGGAAAACCTACTTAAAATTTCATTCTCTATCATTTGGTAGGGTTTATAAGAAGAAAATCTAACTTTGGAAATTTGATCCAGATTTCAAGATCTAAATATGCCTAGAATAGGACCTAGACATATATCTGATAGTGCTTTTACCATACCACCCCAAATCAAAGGGAAACAAAACAAGCCAAGCAAAAAAAGTTGGGTTCCTATTTTGCAAGGGCAAAATGGGGCGTGTTGTGTAACCACACAACAACTTGCCACCCAAGAAAACCACCAAATTCCAATAATTCAATAAAGGAAGACAAATTAGTACATAAAGTTCCAACTCTTATCAAACATAAGCATCCTGACCTTTCTGAATGAGATCATATTCATTAACACAACAATGTAATGAGAAGGAATCAGGTGTGTGCATGTGATTCATTTCCTTCATCTTGAAGAAAGATTAAAAATAACAGTAGTTAGTGTTAAGTTACATAGTTGGATTTTAACCCTCTAAGCCAACCTTGGATAGAGCCTTGCTGCTAGTAGGCATTCATAGCCCCGACAAGGTTATCTTTGCAATTCTCCCAAGTAGAGCCCCATTGCTAGTTAGGCGTCCATAGCCCCGGTAGAGTTACTTGGATGACCTAAGAATTTCTTTCTTTTGATATTCAATAAGTTTCCTTTTTTGTTTTCATTTATTCATAAGATATGATCTTGTAAGCTCATTTGCAAGGTGTAGGCACTTGCTTGTTTAGGCTAAGAATTGCAATGGTAGCAAGGGCAAACCTTTAGATTTTTCACTTAACACAGACACTAGTATCTTCAACAAATCCAAGGCTATTAGGTGTATTCATGTGATGATCTCCTTGAAAAAAAGAGTTACTGTTGATGAATATGATTTCACAGACCTAATCAAAGTACTCAAGCTGATAGGAGTCACAACCTATGTGGGAATTTGTAGTTCTCTCTTGAATTCTAACAATTTCACTAGTTTTCTAAAGTGGAAAGGTGCTCCATACTACATAACCAAAACAAGGACTCAACAACACACAAAGTAAAGAAAAGCACCCAAAGCAATCTATACAAGAGGTTGTACAATATATACATATATTACATGGTTCTAACCTAACCTACCTAGGCTTGGAAATAATGCTTGAGGAATTGTCCATTGACAGGCAATGGGACATCCTCACCTGTTAAGGTCTTAAGCATGTAGGTGTTGTCACCTAATATCTTTGATATCTGAAAGGGACCTATCCACAATTTATCAAACTTACCATGATCACCTTTCCTCTCGTGGGATTTATCCCATGATAGGACCAAATCTGAGATCCTGGATGCCTTTACCTTGGCTCTTTTGTCAAACTAGCATGGACAATATCTTGATGTTTGGCAAAATGATCTATTACCATATCGCTTTTCTCTTCTAAGTGCAAAAATTGCAACAGTCTAACCTCCATTTTATTGTCTATGCGTAGATACTCCAGGGCAAACTATAGGGTTGGGATTTTCAGGTTGACATGGAGGATATGATCCACTCCATAGACTAGCTGATAGGGAGAGTTGCCTAAGGTAGTCTTTACCCTTGTTCTATCTACCCATAGAGCATACTTGAGAAAAGTATTCCATTCCCTAGGGTTCTTCTCAATTAACTTCTTAATGATATTCAACAAATTCTTGTTACTGGATTTAGCTAGGCCGTTGCCCTGTGGATAGTAATTTGATGAGAAATTTAAAAATATACCATGATCAAATGCCCAACTTGAAAATTTGAGAGGTGCAAACATAGGACCATTGTCACAAACTAAAGCATATGGAATTCCATACCTTGTGATGATATTTCTCTCCAAAAACCTAATCACATCATTTGATGTGCATGTCTTGCTGTTGATGGCCTCTGTCCACCTGGTATAGTAATCAATGATGGTCAGCACATACCTGTGTCTAGTAGAGGATGGAGGATTGATAGGTCCAATGAATTCCATGCCCCATTGTGCAAATGGGCACATCTCCATCATAGGCTGCAACAGTTGAGCTGCATACTTCTCTTTGTTAGAAGCAATTTGACATGTGTGACAAAACTTGATGTGCGTAACTGTATCCTTGAAAATGGTGGGCCAATAATACCGATCCCTCAAAATAGCATGTGTAGTGGCTAGATGTGATCCATGGGTAGTACCAATCTTGTCATGTAACTCAAGAAGGAATTTGACAACTTCTTGTTTGTCTAAGCATCTGAGGTATATCCCCTCATAGTTTCTATTAAACATCATTCCTCCTTTAATCATGTATCTTTGTGCTTTGATTCCCAGAGCTCTTCTATGAGATGCTTGCATATTAGGTGGACATCTTCCTATGATCAGGACATGTCTTATGTTGGAATACCAATCATCTTGTATTTCTAAATCTACTGTTGGCTTGTCAAGTTAGGATCTATATCTGCAATCATCTGATTGAGTTCTTGTCCCTTGACTAATTTCATGGGTGTGATGTTGATATCATACTTTTGCAATACAATAATCCATTTAGCTCATTTCGTTCCTAGTTCAATTTGCATTAGGAGCATTTTCACAACTGAATCAAGTACTGTAATGACTTTACTTCTTAGGATATAGTGCCTGAACTTCTTTACTACTCTGACTAAGGCAAGAGCCTATCTTTCTATGTCCATATACCTTAACTTGACATCTCTGAATGGGGTACTCATGAATACAATCAATTTTTCTCTTTTATCTCACTCCTCTGAGCTAAGATAGCTGCACATGTGTGCTCTAATACAAAAGAGTATATGTAAAAGTCCTTGGTGTAATCAGGACGGATCAACATTGGAGCATCTACAATTGTTTTCTTTATATCTTCGAAGGCTGCCTTTGCCTCTAGAATCCATTCAATCTTAGCATATTTTTTTAACATAGCATTCAGAGGTCTCACTATCTCTGCAAATCCAGTGATAAACTTCCTAACAAAGATAATCTTACCAAAGTAAGACTTCAGCTCCTTGCTTGCTGGAGGTTGCAACTTCATGATTGAATCTACTCTGGCAAGGTCGATTGTTATTCCATTCTCTGATATGACATGACCCAATAGCTTGCATGTGGTCACTCCAAAAATGCACTTCTTTAGATTCGGGGATATGCCATATTGCTCACACTTCTTTAACACTTTTCTGAGGTCTTCAATGTGATCACCTCTATGTTTTGAAAACACTATTAGATCATCAATGTATATCACAATACACTGACCTACCAATCCTTTGAATGCTATATCCATGGCTTGTTGGAAAGTTTCTCTAGCATTGATTAAGCCAAATGGCATGCGCCTATAGGTGAAGATTCATCATTTAGTGGTAAAGGTTGTTTTCAATCTATCAATTTTATTAACCATCACCTAGTTATAACCTGAAAAGCCATCCAACAAGGACATCATTTGTGCACCATTCACCATTTGGAAGACTTCATCCAGAGAA
The DNA here is from genome assembly GCA_027924645.1 of Cunninghamia lanceolata. Classification (NCBI taxonomy): domain Eukaryota; kingdom Viridiplantae; phylum Streptophyta; class Pinopsida; order Cupressales; family Cupressaceae; genus Cunninghamia; species Cunninghamia lanceolata. Next base: position 8,367,670 of record BSBN01000112.1, on the reverse strand, counting down.
TGCAAAGGATAGTTATCCTTTTTAGATGCTCTGTTTAAGTTTCTAAAGTCTATGCATAGGCGTATATCTCCATTTATCTTTCTTACGGGGACCAAATTGGTAACCCGGGTGGACTGTCTGACTGGAAAGATGATCCTTGCAGTAACTTCTTAACTTACTCAAAAATAAGAGGTTCATGTAATGCATTCACTGTTCTGTATTTTTACCTAAATGGCTTGGCATCTACTTTTAGGGGAATTGTGTGAGTTATGATTGATGTGTCATAGGTTTTCAACTCATCATAAGTCCATGCTATGACATGAATGTAATCTTTTAACGCTTGGGTTATCCCTACTTTTTCTTTTGTAGTGTGAACCTTGCCTATTAGGACATTCCTTTTATCTTCACCTTATCCTATATTGATAGGTTCATATTCTCCTCCATCCATTTTAGGGAGGTCTTTTTGCTTGATCATATTGTCCAGATCAAAAGCTCTTTCCAATTCAATCATTCCTTTTGAAATCTTATTACTGGGTAGATCGATTATCTCTTCTTTATACCAAGTGTGATCCTTAATATTATTTTCATCCACTATCTGGGCTTCAAATATGTCCTTGTTAGCAATAAAGTCCAAAATATGTTGATCATCATCAAATACCTAAAAATCTGTGACGTTGTCTAGAATAGATGGTATTGACACCAACTCAACTAAAAACCTATTCATCCCTGATATGGACAAAGGTTCTAGTGTACTAGTAGCTTGTGCTAGTGCATCTTCATGATGGTTGAGTTCTCTTGGAACATGTATGATGTTAAAGGCATTGAAACTCTCTATTAGGTCCCAGACTCTCTGTCTGTAACTAGATAATCTTTTGTAATTGCATGCACAAATGCCTCTTAATTTTTTACTATGAGTTATGAGTCTCTGAAGACATGTAGGGCCTTCACTTTATTCTTTAAGGAAAACAACAAGCCATGGATTAGAGCTTCATATTCTTCCACATTGTTTGTGCATGGAAATTATAGTCTATACACTGCTAGGAAGGATTTTCCTTGTGGATTGATAAGATCCACTCCTACTTCGGCTCCCTACTTTGATTTGGAGCCATCAAACCTCAATGTCCATGGTTTATCTTCTATCAAAGATTTGTTTGGACCTTCTTTCTTCTAGCACATGCAGCACTGCCTGTAGATATCCACTTGATTTTCTGCAATTCATTATTTATCACATCTGGATGCCTTATTGGAACTAAAACATCCAAACCTTTCTTTTTTTTAGCATCACCTTCTTGAATATCTTTTCTTTTCATGAACTTGATGTCATCGTATCTTTTGTTAGGGGATATTGCAACTTTTTTCTCTGTCTCTTCTAGACTATCTCTGATTCTATGCATCCTATTACTTGAACACAAACATTCCTCTTTGTTTACTATGTGCAGACATAGAGCACAAGTTGTTTATAAATGGGGAGCTTCATGTAGCCTCTACCATCCCTCAATTAGTACCTAATTGGATGAGATCCCTTGGAGAATATATCCTTGGATTCTCTTGGATAAAAACTCTTCAAACTATTTTAAACAGCTTCCCCTATCCTCATCAAATAACTCAAAATTAGATTCAATGAAATAGTCTATCCTTGGTGTAGTTGTGCTTACCTTATCATTACAATGCACATTGCTACATACCAACATTTCCTCTGTACTAGGCATTGGGACATGCATTTTGCACATTTCTTGTTCATATTCTCCTACATCTGAATGAAGTATCAAATGATTATTATCATTAGCATTAAGAATTTCATTTACCTCTAGTGATGACGTCTTATCTTCTATTCATGTTCATTCTGCCTTCTCTATTATGTCTAGACATGCTTCACATGTATTTTCTGAATGTGCATCTTCATGCAACCTGCACCAACCTCCCATGAATATATCCCTAATAGATGTTCCTGTCAGGTGATATTTCTAAACTTCATTAGACAAATACCTTTCAAACTCAAGGAAATCATTCCCTTATTCTTCTGAAGAAGAATTATGATCAGATTCTATCATCAATCTTATCCCTAGCACAATTTCATCCTTTTCACTATCCTCATGCATATGCATGTACATTAATACTTCTATTCTAACTACCTGAGGCCTCAATGTATATACTCTTGGTTCCACATCCACATATAATATCTCATTATTTTGATTGTACTTAGTTATTCTATGCTTCATTTTGGGTTTTGCCTCAATTTTGAGTTGGTCGGGGATGCCTTTCCATGGTAGCCACATGTGGGAGAAATCAGTAGACATATAACCATTTAAAGTTTTGGACCAGTCCCTACTAAGGAGCATGCCATATGTATCAGGTATGTTAACAACATGAATGTCTATATAGTATTGTACCCTTGGATCAGATGCCAGTTGCATGTGAATATGTGTCAATTCTCCTACAACACTAACCTTAAACTTGTCTAGTTTGGTGACCTTATTGAGTGATTTTGCAAGGGAAATACCTAATGTCATACATATGGATAAGGGTACATAACATTGGTGGATGCACCTGAGTCCACTAGGAAATTGTGCAAATTCTTTCCAAAGATCCTAAGTGTGAGCAAGAAAGGAGGCAACTCAAATTTCTCTTTGTATAATGTCACTTTTGTTGTATCTGTAGTATGGACTGTGGCCTTGTCTTTTGGTTTAATAACAGTATCCCTAGGTATAGGATCTTTAACACAGATATGACTAGACTTATCCTCTTTTGCTATAGGTTCATCTAATGACTTTAGGAAAAAAAATTTAATGACAAGAGTCTTCAACAACTTAGATAAGGATAAACTAATTTTTATCTTCTTCATCCTATCAACAAGATAAGCAACTAGCTTATCAAATTCAAGTAATCAGTTCATACCTTTTGCTATTGTTTCTTGTGATGTAAAGTGTTGTGGGTTCACCTTTGGAGGTCCAGGATTGTTACTAGCCTTGAGATCTGGAGGTGTGTTGAAACTATTTGGAGGAATAGAAGTGGTCAGAGGACCTGTAGGGTGATTATCATTACTCCTTGTATTGTAATTGTGTCCTCTCTGATATTGCTGATATGCGTGGACTTCTTCAGTCTCTTGTTTAGGCTCATTCTCATCTTCAAAGGGGAAGACATGAGTGGTTTCAAAGGCAATGGATGACTCTTCACATGCCAAGGTGTAATTTTCATGTATTGTGCTCATCTCTTGATGCTGATGACTATATAAGGAACTCTCAAGTACCATAGTAGATTCATATCCTAGAGGTAATATTTCATTACCTTCAGGGAAAGATACCTCCCCTATAGTGTTGGACACTTCTGCTTGGAATATGCTTGCTGTAATCTTGAATTGTGGATAGTCCAACTCAGCATGTGCACTGGTGTTATGCATCTTGCACCAGTTGTTGAGTGCCACCTCTGCTAAATTGACCCTAGTGGTCTATTTAGGCTTAGGAGGAGGCTGATTGTCTAGAGGTTATGGCAATGAACTATTATTTGATCTAGTATTCTAGACTCTTGGGGGCCTAGGAGCATTGTTATTATTATTGAAGTTCCTTTCATTGTTATATCCTCTATCAGGATATCCTGATCTTTCATTGTTATTACCATATCATCTATCAGGATATCCCCTATTTTGTTGGTTCTATGAATTGGATTGAGAATAGAAGTTCTGATTTCTCATGTGTGTGACTTCAGTGGTTAACTTTCTTAATTGAGCTCATTTCTCCTTAATATCTTCCTTTTCTTTTTGTACTTTTGCTACTACATTATCTTGACTAGGAGAAAAATAATGAAGTGCCATTTCCATTTACTCTATTCTTAGTAGGAGTAAATCTTGGATGTGGAACTATCTGGCCATTCCCCTAAGGTGGAATTGCATTGATTGGAGGGACTTGTAGGGGATTAGCCAAATAGGCAAAGTGTGATAGAGCTTCATTAATATGCTACATCTAGTTAGGGAATGCAGGAGGTCCTATAGTAGGTATAGGTCCATGACCTACCTGCTTCATCTATGTATTAACATTCATAGCCTCTTCATAGGCACCAAATAAATCTATGGGAGGAGTAGCAGCTCTTCTCACAAACATAGAAGTCAAAGGATCTAAAGCTAAATAATAAACTAGTAATGTTGCATCTTGAGCAATGACATAAGGGGCTACAAGCTTAGCATAAGACTTTTCAAATCTATCATTTAAGTTAGTGATGATTTCACCTTCTCCCCACCTAATCTCAACAAAGTGATGGTAAACTATGGTAGCATCTATAGGGATCTTGTATCTAGCTTTAAAGGTGTCTTCTAGCAATTTCCAGGAGTTGATTAAGTTCCTAGGTAGATTCACATACCATTGGTATGTCTCCTCTCCCAGAGAGTAGGGAAACAACCTACAGAATATGTCTTCATGATGAATTCTTGCTCTAAACAAAGCCTCTTTGAACATCCTAAGATTATCCTCTGCATCCTTACATAGATGATATCTCGGGTAGAGTTTGTCTAGATTCTTTGGCAAGGCATTGTAATTTCCAAAGGTTAGGGGTGAATCATTGTTAAAGAAATCCATCGGGACTTGCATAGGGGCTAATACTAGTGGTACAACTAGTAAATTAGAACCTACAGGTCTAGATTGGACACTAGCCAAATGTGGTCTAGGTCTGATCGTAGGCAATTCTTGTAAAGGTCCAATGGATCTTGACCTAGTGGAAGGCTAGTGAGCCAGTTCAATAGTGTAGAGTGAACTTTGGATATCCCAAACTAGAACTTTGCAAAGATGTGGATAATTCCTTCACAGGAATAGATATTTATGGACAAATATCTCAAATAATAAGGTATTTGCAGATAATACAAATTTTCAACTTGAACTTGAAAAATCAAAACAAATGTCAATAAATGTCAAGGTAAATATCCTCAGGGAAGTGATATTTATGATCAAATTCCTCAAATTGTTGAATATAGTGTTAGATTCTATGAGAAGAGAGAACCAAGCCAAGATCTGATGTCAGTCATAGATCACATACACTCCAATCGATAGATGATCGAAGATCAAAATAGAAGAATGGAGAGAGAATCTAAAAAAAGAGAAGAATAGAGACAATGCAAGAGAATTTGAGAATACTCTGGATACTCTCACAGAGCTTTCATTGAACTGGTATTCGAACTAGTGTTCCACTAGCTACCGTGAGAGGAGAGTGATGTATATATAGCAAAAATAGGGCATATACATCCAAGAGGTGCATTAACTCCTACTACCGATAAAAGGTGGGAGGTTTTACCTACTTGGTAAATGACAAAACATGTGGCATAACCTCCTCAAGTGAAGACAGAAAGGAGGTGGCACATAAATCCAAAAGAGTGTGAGAACTCTAACTACCCCATAACATACTTAGGTAAAGACAAAATAGTGGTTATGAGAGGTGGCACAAAAAGCCAAAAGAGGATGTGTAACTCAACTACCCATGTGTGGGAGAGAGTTACGCATGTAACGGATGTATTTCGCCATGTGTCCTCATATTAACCACATATAATAAACCTAAGAAAGCTTAATAATGTGTAGGAAAAGAAATATCCCTGGGGAAACTAAAAAACCTACACTAACATATTGATGAAACTTTGTAAAATATTCAAAGCTCCAGGGTATATTAAGAAATTTCAAAATATTTCTTCACAAGAACGCGGGAAAACACATCTGGATGACAAATCCTTGTGAATTTCTAGTGATTAGGCCCTCCTTCTAGCACCAAAAACTGTTGATACAATTGTTAGTCATACAACAAACCTTTATCCTCTTTAAAGATACGAGAAATTCAGGATGAATTTGTCATCCCAAGTCTCTGATAGTTAGTACATAACCTTCTAATAATCACTCAATGGTTTGATGTGAATTTTTTGTTAATCATTCATGGGCCTTACGCATGAAATTTGATGTAATCTGCATCCGGATATGTGAATATTTTCTCTGTTTCACCTGTTCTGCATGAACCTCAACTAGTTATGTTAAATCCTACAATCTTTAATGAGGATATGTAGATATTTATATGAATTTATCCTAAGTTTGATCAATTCTTTTGATCTTTACTTTAGTTGAGATTATTTTGTGATGATCTTGATAACTTTGATTAGTTCTTCTGAATTTACTCAAATTTAAACTAATCTTTGCTTAATTCAGCTTCTGCACTTTAATTCTTCTAAATAATGTGCCTTTAAGCTGATATTTCCATGATTTTTATCATTATTTCCAAATATTTGCATGACATTTTCAATGTTACATGTAATTTGTCCAAATATGCAAAAGATATTCAGTTATCTATGGATGTCTGCATATTTACTATGTTCTTATCATTTGTCATTACTTGCAGTTGATGATGATGATTACTGAAATTTAAAGGAAAATTAAACTAAACTTCTAAAATTATGTGAAATGAATGAGTTTCAACCATTGGTCCTTATGGACAATTCAATACTTCATGAAAAGAGATGAAATCAAACCATGCTATGCCAAGTTATTCCACAACTACACACAACAGATGCTAATCTTCAAAGGAATTGGATAACAACAAAATTCACTAATTGAAATGCACCTCAGAGGGTGCAACACTCCACAGTGACATGTCCAGATATCATCCAAAAAGATTACTCAAAATTTATGATTAATTTGTAATCTAGATCTCTATTTCATTCAATATTCAAATGTATGCATATTTACAATTGGTCTTGAGAAAGAACAATGGGGAAACACTAGGTCACAAGATGTATACTTAGTGCTCACAAAGCTCAACAATTCTATCTCAATTAAGCTCCTAATAATCTTACAAATGGCAATCCATCTCCTTTTATAGAACAAGGAGAGGATGTGGTTACAATAGATCTAAGGATCAAGATCTACCCAAGATAATCAATTGTCTACATTGCTTGACTGAGTCAACAAAATAATACATGTGGTACAAGTTGCCGGTTGGCAACCATCTATAAGGCATGAACAAATACTCTCTGAATCTTTGATTTGGTTAATATGACTTTTTCATCCTGCATTCCCATCAGAGTCTTCATCTGTGGATGGTTCCTTAGATATTCTGCATCCAATGCCCCAGATGAGCTCATATGCCCTAAGGGCCTTATCCATTTCTGCTCTATCTAGCACCTTAGCTCTCTCAGCAGCATGTTCCTAAGCTTTCAACTGCTCTTTCAACGATATCCATCTATTAGTTCTACTATTTAGTTCTTCAATGTATGCCTCAATTTTGACTTTCATCCACATGGATTTATCAATAATATCTTCAGAGAAATGCGAGAGAGGATCATCCTCAGCTACTAAGTAGAAATTATCTCTAAATGTCTTTACTGTAAAATCTTCATCTTGATTTTCTACTTTTCTCTCAACTTCACCTTCCAAAATTTTTAAAATAGTAAACTCCTCGAACAAAAGTTCATGTGCCTTTACACTAATATTAGCCACCCTTGAATTACATCTCTTCAAAATGCCAACTTTATATCTTATATCCTTGAACCATGTGTCAATCTGAGGAAGTGTTTGAGGGCTCAGGACTTTCTTAGTCATGAGGGTGTTAATATTATCTTTCCTCATACTCTTTAATGTAGTCAAATCCTAACTACTCTTGATCAATCTCTGGCCCACCTCTTTATTCAATTTGTCAGCCTTGCTCTTCACATTACCTAACATGTTCCAATTGGACAGTGAGGTCTTCACAATTTCCTCTCCTTCCCTCAAAAATTTGTAAACCACTTGTCCATCACCTGCGCTTGATGCTTTTGGACATCCAATCCTGCTATCTCCTGTTGAGATGCCAACACCAAAGGTGCAATGGCTATTATCTGGACATTACTTGGTGCTGCTAAGCCCTTCACAAAAGCTTGTAATTGGGCAACCTGCTCCTTATACATCTTCTTCTTGGCCTTTTCTTTCTTTATTCTAGCCTCCACGCATCAGTATGATCTCTCAATCCTTGGATCTCTTGCTCCTCAGTGGTGTGACCTAAATCAATTATGGTTATTTGAAATTCCTCAGGCCTTATTTCTCTCTTGGCCTTATCCACTGTGGGTATAGCTATTTGTGCTATTCTTTTCCCCATTTCTACTACATGGATATTGGTTAACATCTAGATATTAGTTTAATATCTAGACCTTAACTTAATATCCATATCTGAGCTAATATTCATGTCTGTATGACGTCATTTATTCCTCTCTTATTCAAGTGGCTTACATCATATGGACATTTTTCGTCAGGATATTAACTCAATCAAGTATCCTTCCCTTTGCTTAATATTCTGATCTCGATGATGTCACATCATCCTAATTTTATAAAGATTCCCGAGCCTACTTACATCATTCAGATATTAGTGCATTGGGATATTAACTTTGCCAATATCCAGACCTTATATAACATCTTGATCCCAATGACATCATGTCATCTTGACTTCATGAAGAACATTAAGTGTGTTGACATCATGCAGATGTTTTCTCATTGGGATATTTCACATTCCTATTATCTCGACCTTATTTTAATATCCTAGTCCTGATGACATCACCCTATCACATTACAACAAAGGAGCTTCCTCCTAGTGACATCATCTGAACATTTTGACCATATGGATATTTCTCCTAATGTCCAAACCTTCTAAATATCCATATCCTTGGTCTAACCAATGGTATTACACCACATGTCCACATGGACATCCCTACGCATTTCAAAAAAATTGAGACCCGATTGTGGATCTTCGGTCAATGATGGTTGACCTGACTCATATGCTAACATCATATAGATATATCTTGATGGATATATCCATATGAATATTCTAAAACTAAGATCCACTCCATCTCAACATGCCCTTTTTGCATTTAATGTAGATCAAAGTCGTTGGATTTTAAATTCAAACTCGTGCTAATGGACACATGTCCTAATCTCTTGCAACTACATTATTGGAACTTATTTAATCTCCTTAGAGGTAATTAATAAGCCCTAAAATTCAAGAATTCGTAGGTTTAAAAGGTGAATTGCTTTCATAATTCACACAATTGCATTCAGAGAACTAATAATTTGCACAGAGAGTTCAAAACTGAAGAAGCAACTATAGGTAACCTGCAATGAGAATTCAACTGCACTGAGAGGCCCTTGCACACAGTAATTCTAGTATACATCTTCTCATTTCAATTAAGGTCTCACAGTCTAGGTATGTATGGAATGGCCCTATCTGGTTATTTTCGTAAGGTTTTTTTCTATGTTTTAGGCAAGTGAGGGTTAAATAATGGTCAAATGCATATTTTTTAGATGCCATGTTTATTTATTTCATGGATTGAAGAATGTTAACCCTAACCTTACAAATGCTTTAGCTAAGATGAGCCAATGGAATTGTAGGATAAGATGGCTTAGCCTTGCATGGACAAATGTGACATCGAATTCAAATATAACATGTTCTCGAAGGCATGCAGTATATACAAGAAGTATGGTTTTGCTAAGGATACCCACTTTCTTGACACCGATATTAAAGCTTTCAGAAATAGAATCAATGCTAGAGAGGATCATCCCATTCTAAAGAACATTGTGACCATGGGGATGTACTATGTAGCCAGTTTTCCATATGCTATAGAAACTTTGGACCTCGTGATCGAATGTGCTAATAATTACAATGTGGTGACAAGAAGAGTCAAGAACCAAGGATAAGTCTATGCAGACTTATCAATAGATGGCATAACTGAGGTGTTCAATCTACCTACACCTAGAGGAATATTTGTGTTAGACCTGGAGGCACTAGCTAAGGAGTATGCTGGAAATCAAAAGGATTGCTAAAAGGTTATTTTCTTAGGATGGAGAGATCCAGCCAATAAAGCCAAAGTAGTGGCCAAAATGCCACAACATTTATACAAATATGACTTCAACCTGGAGGTCTAATACATGATCTTCTTGCTCAATAGAATGAAAGGAAGGGAGAATATTGGAAATTTTGAATACTGGATGTTCAGTCCCATCAGGATGGTGATCAAGAACAAGCAGACAATACAATGGGCAAAAATAATCAGTGACTCCCTATATTCACAAATGGTGAAGCGGAGGAGGATGAAAGATAGAGTGTTTAAGATGACTTCATAACTAGTATATGCATGTGCAACCAAAGGTACCTTTGATGGGCTACAAATAGTAGGAAGAATGGGTAGGCTACCCCATGAGAAGACCCCCTAGGAGCATTATCCCTAGCTAGAGTGGAGACAGTCAGTGTAATATTATAAAACTGTAAATGACTACTTCATCATGCATTTGGTTAGGCTCTTAGAATGAGATAGAGCCAAGAGGTTGTCCCTAGGAGCCACATAGAAAATTTATCCATATAGTGCCTAGTTTATATAGGCCAAAACATATTCATATATCAGGATGGAAGGGTTTAGTGCGAACCCCTTCATGTTACCTAGATATCCATCAAATAAAGTTTTCTTAATGGAGATGGTGACAGGCTGTCACTGTACCTCATCATTTAATCTATTTTCAGATGTCAAAAACCAGGGCTATGTCCACGGCTGTCTGCAACTAGGGATTCTATAGTTACCAGTTTATAGCTAATCCTAATTTAAAAAGAGATTAATCTATCTGCTTGTTGAATAAATTTAATGAATGCTAGAAAACAGAATAAAACAGGAAATTTACTTAAAGCAAAGAAACAGTAACATGCATCTATCTATTAAAATAGGAAACACCTTTATAATAGAAAACTGAAACAATAAAACAGTGGTACTAGCCTCCTGCCTGAGTGGTGAGAGTGGGCCCTTGCTCCACACCCTTGAGGCTGAAGGCTATAGCAGGAAATTAGCACAAAAGATGATCACAACTAAATTCAGTCCAATTCATTCATTTATGCATTCATAAAAATATGGCTAACATAGAACTGAGATCTCTGAGAGTCAGAATAATTTTATCATTGTATATCTCTTCTACTATTTCTAAGAGTATATATAAAAATGAGTGATGATATATCACTGAACTTATTTACCAGTCTTTCTATGAGATGACACTATCTCTTTATTGTACTTAACTGTCTAACTTATGAAAAATAACCATGCGAGAAAGGTAGACTTGAGTGGAACAGAAGTCCACTCAGAAGTTTAAGTTTAAGTCTTAATACGATTGGGCATCAAAGCCCTAAAAATAAAGATATTAGATTAGTTTAGTTCATAACTCATGCAAAATATTTGAAAAGATAAAACTTCAGCAGTTTAACTAATAGTTGACCCTTCACCACTCAGGTGATGCTTTGAGTGAAGTAAAGGGTATTAAGATCGCTGCTAAGAGTGTCTGGTTGGCAGCTCTACTGGAAATATGCCCTACTCTTAGGAGGCACCGGAGATAGTTGTTCCTATCTGCAGCTCTAGAGATATGTTTGTAGCTTCTTGTTTAGCTCTGGAGATACTCCAGACTCTCGCAGAGCCCCAGAGAGGCATTCCTCATATCTTCAAAACTTCAGGTGTCATGGTTCTTTGGTATTGTCTCCAGAGATCATTGAAGATGATCTCCAGAGATGCACAAAATCACTATTCCTGGCATCTACTCCTATTGATTCAAAAAGAGAGAGAAGTTCTGCATTTTTTCATCAATTCCACGCACATTAGTCACTTAATAAAAAATTCTAATCTTAAGTAATCTATCTTAATTAATCACAAAATAGAATGATCTTGCTAACTTATTTGGGTGTAGACACTAGGAAAGATGAATTGAGAGAGGGGGAAAAGAGAGGCAAAAAGATGTATTTCATGAGTGCAATTTGGCACTCATCATCCCCCCATACCTAAGGTTTGGCAGGTCCTCCTGCTTTTCACATTCTAGATTTATTTTGGCGAAGTAGCCTGTCAGTCAGTCTATAATCCTGGAGATAGGTGGTCCAAGTGGTTCTATTGGTGTTACCATTTCCTCTGTACTTATCAACTTGCTTCAACCAGTTCTTCAATTTTTCATCTTCCATCTATTCTGCCCAAACAGGGAGTGGTTCAATTATTAGAGGGGGCCTATACTATCCACCTATCCATTCCTATTTATGTGTATCCATTAGTTTGGATATCAACTTTGCCTTTCTCATGAATAATCTCAGGTTTGCAAGGGTGACCAACTCTCTAAGTTTCTGCTCCGGGGTCAAAATATTCCATCTCCTCTTTGCTACAGCAAGTACAGAATTTGCTGAATTAACCATAAAAAGACCAAAGTCAATGGAGCATTCCTGCAAACTTTTCAGGTATAATCGCAACATTTTGGTTGCATTTCCAGGATGATAGATAAGGGACCTGAATTAGGTTCGAAGAGAAAAAGGATTGGGACATTCTTTCCTGATGAAGAGATCTATTTTTAAATCCTTTTGAAGTAGATCTTCCATCCTTTCATTCCAGATCTGGTGGTTTCTCATTAGGGACATGAATGCCTTAAGCTGGCATTCTCCCACAAAGTGATTAATAATGAAGGCTATATCATTAATACAGAACCCATGCAGGTATAATTCACATAGGATGTTTTTGTCCTCATCATTGCTCCTAGTGTAAGCTACCCTGAATCCTTCTGTTGTTTCGGTATCCTCAATTATGTCAGATAGGACTAAGGAGAGTTTCCTTTGCAGTACCCTTTTTTGTAAGAACATTGAATAGCTGGCACTTGGAGGCCTGCAGGATCAAATTTCTGACAAAAGGGAGGCCATTTTAATGATTTTGCCTTCTAAAGTTGCTATTCTTTCTGCTCTGGCAGTGACTGCCCTTTGTAACTGCAACATCAGTTTGGAGGCCTCAAATTCTCTACACCTTTTCTCCCATTGAAACAGGGCTTTGGGAATGTCAATGGGGATTGGACCCACATAGGCATCTGTTTGGATTTCCTACTCATTGGTTGCCCTTGGGCCAGATAATTCTTGAATATATTCTTCTTGGTCATCCAGTCTGTTATTGGCCCAAGTTAACTGTTTATCTTGGCTTTGTACCTTCTCAATCAGTGCCGCCATTATTGTGAGGATGTTTTCTCTGGCCATGGTGAGCTCAGAAACCTTCTGTGCTGCTTCTTTCTTTTTTTCTTCCACCAATTTGGCTGCCTCACATTTCTGTGCTTCCAACTCTGTCTCTTTCTCCTGGATGATTTTATTCTTGCTTTGGAGGTCTGTTTGGATATTTGCAATAGTTTGTTTCAGCTCCATCTCCACCTCTACTCTGACCTTCTTGAGGTCAGTAATAATCAAATTCTTTCCCCAGAGCATTCTTTTTAAATTTTTAATTTCTTCCATCAATTGTTGTTCTGTTGAAATTTCTATATCCTCTTGGTCAGAGGGATGAGATAGAGTTTCTACCTCTATTTCTATGGCTATTGGCTGATCATCAAGGTTATCCATGGCCATCTGCCCTACTCTTCCTAATGTATCCATTTGCCCTGTTCCTCCTTCTTTAGTCTTCTTGTCCTGAGGATCCTCTGCTGCTGCTAGCACTGATGAAGGCCCAGCTTTATCCTCACATGTTCTCAATTCCAGGAGTGCCTTAGCGAGCAAGGTAGTATCCTTCTCAGCTTCTGAGAGCTGTCTCTTCCTTTTGCTTCTCTAAAGCAAAGGTGGCGCTAGTGCCTCCGGAGCAGGTCTCCCTTCCTCAGATCCTAAGGAGATAGTAAAAGTTTGTAAGTTTCCTATCTCCAGAGTGCATGGTGGTATTGAAACTGGACTTGACTCCATATGAACAGATGGTGTTGGAGAATTTTCACTTTGCTTCCTCTTCCTGACCAGAGGGATCTCATCTGAATCATGGGATGGTTCTTCAGTCCACCACTTTTCCTCAATTCCCTGTCCTGACCTTTCCTCTGTTAATTCCTTAGGCCAAGATTCCTCAGGTAGAGTCATGTTTTTCCTGATTGACCGAGTCATGTATAGGGTTTGTGTAGGAGCAGGTTCTGCAATTTGTTTACCTTTCCTCTTTTTTCCAGGAATAGGGGCTGCAGATGAAGTGGCCTCTTCTGAGGGTGACTTCCCTTTGTGAACTGCTATGGAGGAGGCTGAAGGCTCAGTTTCCTCATCTTGGTGAGAAGGAGAACTCTCACCTTCTGGTTGTGCTATCTCTGGTTCTCTGACCTGGGGGTTGTGCTCAAGAAAGTTTTACAATAGTTCTTCTCCATTAGCCTGAGATAGGAAGTGGTGCTTGACTACCAAAAAGATGAGGCCATGATGTTTCATGGGTCCCTTATTCTGCTGATATTTCTCTGCAGTTGCCCTGATGGCAGAATATAGGAAATTGGGGATATTTATGCTATACTCAGGGTGTCTATTTCCATGTCTGAGAAAAATCAGCATTTTCATGATTGGCCCTAAAACTATAGAGAATTGGCCATCACAAGTAAAGTACTTCATTAACTAGGTAGCAACAGATGCCCAAGGGTTTGGGAGTGTGGACCTCAAAATTCCTTTGACTTCATTCTTATTCGTATGTAATTGAATAGCAGGCTCACCACGAACAGAAAAATTTCTAATCAAATCAGTGTATAAAGTTTTCAGGTGGTAGAACCTCTCACCTTGTTCGGGAAGTCCATAAATGTGGCTGATAATTGCTGAGGAGAGATTGATTTGGTTTCCTCTCACATTTGTTTGGTTGTCTCTTAAATTCCTAAGAAATTTGTCCACAATATCCTCCTAAAACCCTTCGAATTTGTCCAGGAAATCTAACCATCTAGCAACCCTTAAAATGTTTGCTGCAGCTGCATCCTTCAGAAGACTCGCAGTATTTTCTGGCTCAGACTTCTTCTTGACTCCCATTACTGAATTGATGCCACCTTCTATGTTTATTCTTTTACCTCCCTAATCTGCAGTCTATCTTTCCCTCTTATCTCTATGGGCTCCAGAGTATTTTTCAAATTGCTCTGTAGACTCCGGAGAATTGCTTAATTCACCTTATGCTTCAGTCTATTCCAAAGGTTTGAATGAGGGATGTTATTATTTTTTTAGTTTAGGCTTATGTAGATGGGTTAAGGGACCAAGGCAGCCATAAATGTAGCAGACTAACAAGGCACTCTGGAGGTAAGGTGGCATTAAGGCACAGATAGCGGCATACTCGAATGTGAAGAAAGAAATGATGGCGGAAGCACATGTCATCGTGGCAGCACCCAAAATAGAAAGACAGGACAATTACTAATAATGATTAATTAAAGACAGATTTACCTGGATCAGTTTTAATGATGAGGTGATGTACATGGGAGAGATGCTGCATCATTTTGGAAACTGCACGCGTCGTGGCAATTGAGCAGCAACTTGAGATAACGTCCACTTCCCATTTGTACGTGACCTGCAATCATTGCGCTGAGTGGTTCAAAAATCCATGCCCTTAGGTGATGCCAACACCAGCTCATGGATACTCCTGCAATTGATTATTATTCTAATTTAATTACTCTTTGTGATGAAGTAGAGGATGAGTCATGATGACCTCATCATATGATTTGTCTACTTTACCACCTAGAGAGATGGGTCCCTCCCTTATTATGGAGACTAATGGTGTTATTGACAGAGTGTCAGAGGTGCCCCTAATTGGAAAGTGCCAGAGGTGCTCCAATTTGAGAAGCACCGGAGATGCATTGGACCAACTTCTAGCAACTGATCATATCCGGAGCTTAATTATTTCAACTATCTTGAAGAAGGGAACCTCTATTTTATTGGTTTTCAACTTCCTTGGCTGAGAAAGACAACCATTTATTGGTTTTCCATCTTCCTCTATTTTTTTTATTTTTTTTAGAAGGCAGCCATTGCTGGTTTTCAACCTTTCCTTTTTTTTTTCAAAATAATTCAATCCAACACCGTGACATAGGAGGTATCCCCTATATCAAAACATAGATTATTCAAAAAATCTTCTTTAGTAGATGGTCTTTTGTAGAGCCTGATTCGGTGACCATTTACTAGAAATGTGTCTATTCTCCCATCAATAGGTTGTAATAATACAGTTCCATTTTCAAACATGTCCTTTATTTGATAAGGACCCAGCCAATGAGTCTACAATTTCCCCTTGAATTCTTTGAATTTAGAATCATAAAGAAGAACTCAATCTCCTTGTCGAAATGTCCTCCTCTTAATGTGTTGGTCATGCCATTGCTTCCTCTGGTATTGAACCAGTTCTATTTGCTTAATGGCTTCTGTCCGAATCTCATCCAACTCATTGAGTTGAAGAATTCTATTCTGCTAAATTCTAGACAATGGCAGACCAACATCTAATATAGTTTTAAGTGTCTAGAGTTCAAATTCTATAGATAATATAGGCTTTTTCCCATAAACCAATTCATATGGTGAAAACTTTGTTGTGGACTTCCAAGTGGTGTTGTAAGCCCAAACTGCTTCAGGTAATCTACCAGCCCAATTTTTTTTGTTCATTGCCATTGTCCTGGTCAGAATATTCTCAAGTTCTCTATTAGTTACTTCTACCTGCCCATTTGCTTGAGGATGGTAAGGTGAAGATTTCCTGTGCTTGACTTGGTATAAATCTGTGAATGCCTTGATTACCTATGAAGTAAACTGAGGTCCTCTATCTGAATCTATTGATCTTGGGGCTCCAAATCTTAAGAAAATTTTATTGTAGAGGAAATCAGTGACTTTTTCTTCTCTTGCAAATTGTAATGCTTGAACCTCAACCCACTTAGTAACATAGTCTATGCCACTAGAATATACTCCCTGCCTGATGATGGTGGTGAAATTGGTCCCACAAAGTGTAGACCCCATTGCTCAAACGGTTCCATCATGACTTGAGGATGTAGCAGCATTTCCTGGGTAAAGGTTGGCTGCCCCATCCTTTGGCACTGGTCACAGTGCTGCACATACTTCTTTGTGTCTTTATGAAGAGAAGGCCAATAGTAACCAACTCCAAGGATCTTGTGGATTGTCCAGTGGAAAGAGTAGTGGCCACCAGATGGTTCATCATGACATGCTCTCAACACATCAAAAGTCTCATCAGCCTTTAAGCACCTGCGTAGAATGAAATCATGGCCACATTTAAATAGTAAACCATTCAACCATTTGTAGGATAAATTTTCTTTAACTAAATGTTTTCTTTGTTTTGAAGTAAAATGGGATGGATACAAGCCTGTAGCTAAAAGATTAGCTATGTCAGCAAACCAAGGTGCAATAGTGGATATGGCAAAAAGATGTTCATCTGGAAATTTGTCCTCCATTAGTTGGTCTTCTCCTCCTATATGCAATCTTGACAGAAAATCAGCAACCAAATTAAACTTCTCTGGATTATCAACTATGGTAATATCAAATTCCTACAATAGCAATAACCACCTAATGATCCTTGCACCTACTACTAGTTTATTCATTAGGTACTTGATGGCTACATGATCAGTGTGCACAAATATTTTATATCCAGTGATATAATGCCTGAATTTGTTTATAGCATAGATAACTGCCAAGAATTCTTTTTCAGTTGTTGTATAATTTCTTTCTGCAGAGGTAAGGTTTTTGCTGATATAATAAATGGCATGCATACTTTCTCCTTCCTCCTTTTGTCCTAAAACTTCTCCAATGGATTCATTTGAAGCATCAGTTTGTATGTGAAATGGTAAAGTCCAATTAGGTCCCCTTAAGATTGGTGTGATAGTAAGCTTCTCCTTCAAAGTTTCAAATGCTGATTGACAGTCTCCTATCCACAGAAATTTTGTTTCTTTGTTAAGCAGGGTAAACAAGGGGCAACTATTCTGCTGAAATTTTCTATGAACCTCCTATAGTAGCCTGCATGACCTAGAAAACTTCTGATGTCAGTCTAATTTTTGGTTGAAGGCAACTGTGTGATTACTTCTATCTTGTTCTAATCCACTTTGATCCCTTTTTCTGAAATATGATGTCCCAAAACAATTCCTTCCTCCACCATCATAAAAAATTTCTCATGGGTAAGGGATAGTTGATTTTTCTCACAGCATTTTAGTATATTTTCAAAGTTTGTGAGAGCTACACAGTAAAGTCATCCATGTAGACCTCCATGCATTCATTAGTCAGTTCAGCAAAAATAGCTAGAACCAGTCTCTGAAATGTAGCTGGGGCATTGCATAACCCAAAGGGAAGAACTTTGTAAGCAAAGGTTCCCCAAGAGCATGTGAAGGTGGTTTTGTCTTGGTCTTCAGGTGCTACTTGAATTTGATTATACCCACTGAATCCATCTAGAAAAGAAAAATACTTTCTCCCAGCAAGGTTGTCCAAAACTTGGTCAATAAATGGTAAGGGAAAGTAGTCCTTTTTTGTGGCCTTGTTGAGTTCTCTATAATCAATACACACCCTCCATTTCCCATTCTTTTTAGGCACAATGACAAGGGGTGAGACCCATTGACTTTCTAAGATTAGCTATATGAACCCTGCCTGGAGTAATTTTTCTATTTCAGTTTTGACAATGTCCTTTAAAACAAGATTCAATTTTCTTTGTGGTTGCCTTACAGGTTTAATATTCTCAGTGTAGATATGATGGGTACAGATCTCAGGAGGTATGCCTTTCATATCTTGGTATTCCCAGGCAAAAAATGCTGAGTGGGAGACCAAAAGCTAGATAAATTTTTCTTCCTGACTTACTGTTTACTGAGTATTTATATTAAGTGTTTTCCCTGGCAGAATCATGATCTGTTTTGTGATTTGATCCATAGATGTGGTGAGTCCATACATTGGTATCATGGTATTGAAAGGACAAGAATGTGGAATTAACATGTGGAAGGTGGCTAATTCACTATAAAAGGTTTCCCCACAAGGAATAATGTTGGCAAGGGTACAATGAGAAGAAATAAGAAGTTCTCTCTGAGGATCTTGGGCGAGTTCCATCACATCTTTATTGATTAGGATGTGAGTGAAGTCTTCCATTGTATCATAGTATACTTCTTCTTCTAATTCTCCCAGATGTTCCTTAATGGTTACCATAGCTAATGAGGCACTATTGTCCATGTTCTCTGGTTCATCCACCCATACTCTTCCTGTGTAATACACTGATGGTTTAGCTGGAGGATACAAAGATATTTTCTTTAGATCTATCCCATTAGAAATGACCATATCTCCAGTTCGATAATCAATAGATGCTGCTGCAGTAGCCAGCCATGGTCTTCCTAAAATCAGCGGATAAGCATTTCTCTAGTTTCTAGGTTCTAATATTAAGAAATCCACTGGGAATTCCCATGAATCTATCACAACAGGTATATCAGTGATTACTCCTTTTGGAACAGCTACTGACTGATCAGCAAGTTGAAGAATTGTAGTTGTGGATTGGATACTTGATAGAGCTAACTTGTCCATTGTATGAACCGTCATCACATTAATTGCTTCTCCTAAATCAACCAAAACATTTGAAATTTCTACCCCTGAGATGAAAACAGTTATGACAGGATTTCCAGGGTCCCCATATTTTGGGAGGAGAATTTCTCCCATCAATAGATCCACTACTTTTCCTTCCACCTGTATTGTGGAGGGAAAGTTTTTCTTTCTGCCCTGTGTTTTGATACAATATTGTTTAATAAACTAATTTAGTTCTGGTACATCTCTGATTGCCTAGAGAAGAGGAATTTCAATGTTTAGCTATTTGATTTCTTGTAAAAGTTTTGATTCCAGATTGGTTTGGATTTGTTTTTGTAGAATCTTTCTCTTGGGAGCATTTTGTTTAAGTCGTTCTATGTATGGTGCTAGCTTTTCCATCTCCTAAGCATCTCCGGAGCTCTTGTAGAATTGTGTTCAAGACTATTCTCCAGAGCTGCCCTTTTAGGAGTAACTCCAGAGTTGTCTATGGATGACTTTTCTAGCACTTTTTTGTTAGTAATCTCCTCTGGGGGTTGATTGGATGGATTTTCAGGTTCCTCATCATTGGTTACTTCAACTATAGTTGGAGGAGATGGTCTTGGGAATGCTTTCCCAAAACATAGCTGGAGATTATTTGAATATATAGCATTAATTCCAGCCAAATTTTCTTGCTCTGTCATGTAGACAACTGCTTCCTGTTTATTCAGTGGGTTTGGTATAGGCTGAGATGGTAAAGGTGGTTGACTAATTGGTTCATTTTGTGTTTGACCCTATGTGTTGGAGGATCCAGTTAGTAAAGCTTGCTGTTGAGGTTGGAAATGTCTAGGTTGTCCTTGGTATTGTTGATTATATCCCTGTTGAGGACCCCATTGAGGTTGCATGTTTTGTGATCCAAACTGTGGTGGCCATTGTTGATTTCCCCAAGGCTGATTTTACTAGTTTTGGTTTTGCCGATTTTGGTTTTGCCAATGTTGACTTGGCCAATCCTGTTGTCCCCAAGGAGGATTATTTTGAGGGCCATGCCAAGTTGGATTCCACTGATTATTTCCCCAATTAGAAGGACCCCTGTAAGAGGACTGGTTTGGATACTGATTATAAGGGAAATTTCTAGTTTGTTTTTGTCCCACATAGTTCAACTCCTCTTCTATCATAACATTCTTTTTACTCAATCTTTTCAAGGCTGGAAGTTGACTACACTGACTGGTAGGATGTTCCCTATCACAAATCTGACAAATCTCTAATTTGTCCAAGGGCATTCTCTCAACAGGTGTTTGTTTCTACACCTAGGACAATAGATGGAGAGTGGTTCAGTTGCTCTATTTTGATCAGTTGTTCTAGTTTTTGCTTGAATCCCATCTAATGTGGTACTTAGTTGGACCAGAATGTCTGTTTTTAGATTTGCAATTTCCTCCATCAACTGTCCTATTTCATTCTTCCCTTTAAAAGTTTTGGATGACCTTACTCCATTTTGGGTTCTAGATTAGTTCCTGCAGAGTTCCTCTATATCAGGTATTTCTATTTTGTTAATGTTCCCTTTTCCCATTTCCTCTATATCAGGTATTTCCATTTTATTAATGTTTCCTTTTCCCATTTCCTCTAAATCAGGTATTTCCATTTTGTTAATGTTCCCTTTTCCCATTAGGTCCAGTGCCTATTTTGATTCTTTATCCAATCCTTTATAAACAGGGTTCTGGCCAAGGAGTGATCAACTAGATTGCCATACCTTCTTAAGGCAAAATTAAACCTATCCACATAGTCTTCTAAGGATTCTTCCTCCCCCTGCCTAATTTTAAACAATTCTTCATTTTTATTACTGGATCTACAATAATCTTGGTATTTTTCTAAAAAATCTGTTTCCATTTGATCCCAAGAACAGATAGAATTCTGGGGTAAACCCATAAACCATCTCATCGTAGAATCTTTCAGGGTTGAAGCTAACAGTTTGAGTTTCTGGTTATTTGATCCATAATCATAAGTTTGGCAGACTACTTTGAATTCAAACAAGAACTGATCTGGATCCTTAGAAGAAAGTCTTCTAAAGTTTGGCAGGTGTGCTGGTGAGATATTCTTCATAGGAGCATTGTCTCCAGCAGCCAAAACAATAGGATAAGAGAAGGTTCTTGGAGCCTAATTTTCCTCTTCCTCATGATTATCATTTTCCATGTTTAGTACTGGTTCTTCTTCCGGAGGCTCTAGGAAATTAGGTTCTACCAAAGGATCTGCCTCAAAATTTTGTTGTAATTCTTGGATATAATTGGCAAGTGGAATGTCTGGAGGAACTAAGGGATTGTTGTTTTGAGGTGCAGGTTCCAAATTAAGATCTAGGTTTCCTTCTTCAACAAGATTTTGTACCACCCCACTACTTTCCCCTATGGTGTGTTGTTGGGGTGTCTGCTTAATATATCTTCCTTTTAGATCTCTAGCTCTAACCATACAAATCTATCCTTAAAACTGCTTTAACTCAATGTCCCTAATTAACACAAACTATCCCTGGCAACGATGCCAAAAATGACACTGTTGCTGTACCTCATCATTTAATCTATTTTTAGATGTCAAAAACCAGGGCTGTGTCCACGGCTATCTGCAACTAGGGATTCTATAGTTACTAGTTTATAGCTAATCCTAATTTAAAAAGAGATTAATCTATCTGCTTGTTGAATAAATTTAATGAATTCTAGAAAACATAATAAAATAGGAAATTTACTTAAAGCAGAGAAACAATAACATGCATCTATCTATTAAAATAGGAAACACCTTTATAATAGAAAATTGAAACAATAAAACAGTGGTACTAGCCTCCTGCCTGAGTGGTGAGAGTAGGCCCTTGCTCCACACCCTTGAGGCTGAAGGCTATAGCAGGAAATCAGCACAAAAGATGATCACAACTAAATTCAGTCCAATTCATTCATTTCTGCATTCATAAAAATATGGCTAACACAGAACTAAGATCTCCGAGAGTTAGAATAATTTTATCATTGTATATCTCTTTTACTATTTCTGAGAGTATATATAAAAATGAGTGATGATATATCACTGAACTTATCTACCAGTCTTTCTATGAGATGACACCATCTCTTTATTGTACTTAACTGTCTAACTTATGAAAAATAACCATGCGAGAAAGGTAGACTTGAGTGGAACAAAAGTCCACTCAGAAGTCTAAGTTTAAGTCTTAATACACTTGGGCATCAAAGCCCTGAAAATAAGGATATTAGATTAGTTTAGTTCATAACTCATGCAAAATCTTTGAAAAGATAAAACTTCAGCAATTTAACTAATAGTTGACCCTTCACTACTCAGGTGATGCTTTGAGTGAAGTGAGGGGTATTAAGATCGCTGCTGAGAGTGTCTGGTCAACAACTCTGCTAGAAATATGCCCTACTCTTAGGAGGCACCGGAGATAGCTATTCCTATCTGCAGCTCTAAAGATATGTTTGTAGCTTCTTGTTCAATTCCAAAGATACTCTAGACTCTACCAGAGCCCCGGAGAGGCATTCCTCATATCTTCAAAACTTCAGGTGTCATGGTTCTTTGGTATTGTCTCTGGAGATCATTGAAGACGATCTCCGGAGATGCACAAAATCGTTGTTCCTGGCATCTACACCTGTTGATTCAAAATGAGAGAAGTTCTTCATTTTTTCATCAATTCCACACACATTAGTCACTTAATCAGAAATTCTAATCTTAAGTAATCTATCTTAATTAATCACAAAATAGAACGATCTTGCTAACTTATTTGGGTGCGGACACTAGGAAAGATGAACTGAGAGAGGGGAAAAAGAGGCAAAAAGATGTATTTCATGAGTGCAATTTGGCACTCATCAGATGGTTAGACAATTGATCCCTGCCTTGGAGATGTCCTAGAGAAAAGATGGAAAATTGTACTTAAAATTCCCTATAGAAATCAATTGGTTTATGGTTGGATCAATGGATAATGCTAAGGCAGCTAAGTTAGATTTGAAGAATCTAAATTTACAACTATTCCCATCGATGAGGGATTATGATCCTTACCACATTTCAACAAGAAATACAAACATGTCGTGCACCTAGAGGATTATTGGGCCGATTATGATGATGAGCATGAAGTATGGAAAAGGGAATACCAAAGTTTAACCCTTGATCAGATGCAGACCATTAGACAACTAGAAGTCCCTCCCTAGATCAAGAAGTGGTGCAGAGGCACCTACCTAACAGCTGGCCTCCATGAGGCAGTTAGTTTGTTATAGGTCTTGTTACTATTTTCAAGAAGGTCTGTTAAGACCAAATGCATGTAAT
This sequence comes from Cunninghamia lanceolata, assembly GCA_027924645.1. Lineage (NCBI taxonomy): Eukaryota > Viridiplantae > Streptophyta > Pinopsida > Cupressales > Cupressaceae > Cunninghamia > Cunninghamia lanceolata. Next base: position 8,344,171 of record BSBN01000112.1, on the reverse strand, counting down.
AAGGTCAAGCTGATCATATTAAGATCACGCTGACCAGGCTGTACTATTTTTAGCCAGTTTGTTAGGACAGTTGTCATGTTGTAGGATCAGTTGGATCTCCCAGCCGCCTGGAGAGTTCCCAGCCGCTTGGAGTCGGGTCAGTAGTACTCGTAGGAAAATCTATTTAAGCATGAGGATCGATTGATATTGCAGACAGATAGAGATATCATCGATCATAGTATTGTATCGCATTGAGAAGTCAGATTGCAGAGAGAGATTGAGCATTGTAATTGCATCTTTTGAACTCAATAAAGATCCTGTTTGTGTTCATTTTCTGTTTGCCCTCCATTGTGATCGATTTGCTGTTTTGGTGGTTATATAGATTCGCTGATCCATTCCACCGGTTGATTCGTCGAATCGGTGGAATGGCTGTGTACAGTAGGTTAGGAGGTAGTTTGTGTTTTCTGTTTGTTCGCATGCAGGTGTGCAAGATCGCGGTCGAGAGGTGTTGAGAAGCCTAGCATCCTCATGTGCTAGGTCGAGCTGATAGAGTTTGGAAGATCACCCTGGAAGTGGATCGAGTCATCCCAGAAGGTTCGGCGGATCAGAACAGTGAAAATCCGCTAAGGCTGGAAAGTTTGCAAAAACGACATCATCAGGATATTTTGGTGAATATCCTGCAGTCGCTTCGGGTATCGTCATCCGGATAAGTGAAGATGAGCATGATGCAGTTGAGTGCATGAAGTGAATGTGCGTCGGGGTGATCATCATCAGGAGTTGCCGAAGAGGAGTGCATCGGCATAAGGTAGAAGATCGGGTCATGAAACTGTTGAAATTTGCATGTTGCAAGTGCATCAGGATGTTTTGAGTTGGATATATACTCAGTGTATATATCGCAGTCAGGATCATCTCTCGGGGAAGCTCATCATCCGCGTATCGCTAGCTGATGCGGGTGGGAAAGTTCAGTTTTTTTGGCTAAGTGTTGAAGAGTTCATCAGGATATTGTGTGACGTCATCGTCATCAGGATATGACGTCATCGTCATCAGGATATTAAGAAATCCCTCTATGCGAGTTTATCCTGTTGTTGTTAAGTGGTTAAGTATCGGCGTAGGCAGGAAGTTGTATTAGCATCATCAAGAGGTTTCGAGAGAACCGGATAAGTTAGATCATGATGCTGTTGCTTGTATCGTCGGGCAGTGGAGCATCGAAGGCAAGGTGTTGAAGTGGATCGTCATCAGGATATTTGGAGCAACCGGATATTTGGATATCCTGCTGACGAAGGTGATATTGAATATCATGATGAAGCCGCTAGTGTTTGGCAACCGATGAACAGTGCAACCGGAGGATGTTTGCGCCCGTTGAATATCATGATGATGATGATAGGCGACAGGCGGAGGAGGTGAATAGTAGTCGGCAGGAGGATAATTGCGATCATCCGAAATATGATGATGTTGTTGAAATATGATGATGCTGTTGGTGTTTTTAGGAAATATGATGATGATGCTGAGCCGATAGGGAGTTTTATCATGCTGTTTGCATTATTGGCTACTCCTTCCTGTTAGTTAGCCTCCGTTGCGTTTCACTCTGCATCATAGTGGTATCAGAGCAAAGGTTAGGATCTTCTGGAAAAGATAAGCAGGATGTCAGACGAAGAAGGAACATCTGAGTTTCCAGCAAGGATGACCATCACTGAGTTGGCAGTTCTGGTGAAGAAACAGATTGCAGAAAGCAGGGCCGTGAAGGCTCAGAATCAGGAGTTGAAAGATGAGTTAGCAAAGTTGAGGAGTAGAGTAGGTTCTGGTAGAGAAGATGATAGGGAAGAAGAAGAGATCCCTAATTGGAGTGAGGAGGTCATTCCTGCAGACCAGAGGCCACTGTTGAACGCCCTCAAGGCCATGGAGAGGAGAACCATGGATGTGAAACTGGATTTGCCAGTGTTTACAGGCAAGATGGACCCTGATTCAGTGATGGAGTGGATAGATTGTCTGAACAATTTCTTTGTAACAGAGGAGATACCAGAACAGCAGAGAGTGAAGATAGCACAGTCAAAGATGAAAGAAGCTGCCTTGACATGGTGGAATTTTGTTCAAGATGATAGAGTGCAGGAAGGAAAACGTAGAGTTGCCACATGGAAGAAGATGATGGAATTGGTAAAGGAAGCTTATATTCCATTGGATTACAGTATCCAGTTACACAAGAGGAAGCAAAACCTGAAGCAGAAGGAGCTAGATGTCAGCTCATATACAGAAGAGTTCATGAAACTCTGTATGAAGACAAAGGTGAAAGAAAGTGAAGAAGAGAAGGTAGCCAGATACCTTAATGGATTGAGGTTTAATATTCAGGAAGATCTTAGTCTGCATAACCCAGATACAGTGCAGAAAAGCTTTCAGTTGGCATTGAAAGTGGAAGAGAAGTTAAAGAGAAAACAAGAACAAAACAATAGAGGAAGAGGATCAGCCCATAGAACAAGGCAAACCAATGAGGGTCAAGAAGACACTGGTAAAGGACAGGGACAGTCTGATTTCAGAGGTGGATGGAAAGGTAATAAAGGAAGATTTGGAGGTGGTAGAGGTTCTACTACATTTTCAGGAAAATGTTACACCTGTGGTGAGTTTGGTCATCCATCCTTCTAATGTCCAGAAAACAAAGGTTCATCATCCAGAAATGATAGAACGAGTGACAAGAGAGTACAACTTGTGCAAGAAGAGAAAGAAGAGAAAAGTGTGCAGAGTCCAAACACTTATCAAAAGGATAAGGAGGCTGATAATTGTGGTTACCCAGAAAGTGGAGAGTCTCTACTGATGAGAAGAACAGTGATGGTACCTGACAAAGAATCCCCACACAGAAGAGCTCTTTTCAAAACCACATGTAAGAGCAAAGGTAAGGTATGTAAGGTTGTCATTGATACTGGTTCAACAGACAACATGGTATCTCAGGAAATGGTGGATAAACTAAATTTGGAAAGGATTCCACACCAACACCCTTACAAGGTATCTTGGGTGAGTGATAGTCAATCACTTTTTGTCTCTGAACAGGCATATGTTGATTTTCAGATTGGAGCATATCAGGATAGAATTTTGTGTGATATTTTGCCCATGCAATGTTGTCACCTACTGTTGGGTAGACCATGGCAATTTGATCGAAGGGTACTGTATGATGGGTATGCTAATACCTACACCATCCAGACAGATGGAAAGACTATTAAGTTGATGCCATTACAGGAAGCAGCTGCAGCACAGAAGGCAGCCAAAGTCATTTTAATGGGAAAAAAGGAATTTGTGCAGATGCCTAGAGGAGCAGGCATAAAGGCAGTTGAGGACACTGTAGGGATAGGAGTTGTTCAAGACAACAAGCTGAAGAAAGTTTTAGTTGTGACTGACAGAGGTCAGCAGCAGGTTCAGAAACAGGTGTGTAAACAGCAACCAGTTGAGAGGAATGACAAGGATGTTGTCATAGTTGGGACTATTGCTTGTCCTATAAAGGTTGATAGGAAGACAGAGTTGAACATTGCAGAAGTTCAAGAGGCAGTTCAGACAGAGGTTCTGGTCAGGCAACCTGACAAACGCAGGGTATGTGAGAGAAAAGCCTACATTGACAGGCATGAGGATTTACTTGCCAGAAAGCAAGTTACAGTTTAGAAGTCTGGGAGCAGCCAAGAGACAGCAGCAGACAAAGCTGGAACAGGGCAGAACATTGCACAGGCAAAGTGTAAAGTTGGAGGACTTCCATATCCTAACTCATGGGACATGAGTTATTTTCTGTTGGGGAGTATGGTGCAGAGGCACCTACCTAACAGCTGGCCTCCATGAGGCAGTTAGTTTGTTATAGGTCTTGTTACTATTTTCAAGAAGGTCTGTTAAGACCAAATGCATGTAATAAGGTCAAGCTGATCATATTAAGATCACGCTGACCAGGCTGTACTATTTTTAGCCAGTTTGTTAGGACAGTTGTCATGTTGTAGGATCGGTTGGATCTCCCAGCCGCCTGGAGAGTTCCCAGCCACTTGGAGTCGGGTCAGTAGTACTCGTAGGAAAATCTATTTAAGCATGAGGATCGATTGATATTGCAGACAGATAGAGATATCATCGATCATAGTATTGTATCGCATTGAGAAGTCAGATTGCAGAGAGAGATTGAGCATTGTAATTGCATCTTTTGAACTCAATAAAGATCCTGTTTGTGTTCATTTTCTGTTTGCCCTCCATTGTGATCGATTTGCTGTTTTGGTGGTTATATGGATTCGCTGATCCATTCCACCGGTTGATTCGTCGAATCGGTGGAATGGCTGTGTACAGTAGGTTAGGAGGTAGTTTGTGTTTTCTGTTTGTTCGCATGCAGGTGTGCAGGATCGCGGTCGAGAGGTGTTGAGAAGCCTAGCATCCTCATGTGCTAGGTCGAGCTGATAGAGTTTGGAAGATCACCCTGGAAGTGGATCGAGTCATTCCAGAAGGTTCGGCGGATCAGAACAGTGAAAATCCGCTAAGGCTGGAAAGTTTGCAAAAATGACATCATCAGGATATTTTGGTGAATATCCTGCAGTTGCTTCGGGTATCGTCATCCGGATAAGTGAAGATGAGCATGATGCAGTTGAGTGCATGAAGTGAATGTGCGTCGGGGTGATCATCATCAGGAGTTGCCGAAGAGGAGTGCATCGGCATAAGGTAGAAGATCAGGTCATGAAACTGTTGAAATTTGCATGTTGCAAGTGCATCAGGATGTTTTGAGTTGGATATATACTCAGTGTATATATCGCAGTCAGGATCATCTCTCGGGGAAGCTCATCATCCGCGTATCGCTAGCTGATGCGGGTGGGGAAGTTCAGTTTTTTTGGCTAAGTGTTGAAGAGTTCATCAGGATATTGTGTGACGTCATCGTCATCAGGATATGACATCATCGTCATCAGGATATTAAGAAATCCCTCTATGCGAGTTTATCCTGTTGTCGTTAAGTGGTTAAGTATCGGCGTAGGCAGGAAGTTGTATTAGCATCATCAGGAGGTTTCGAGAGAACCGGATAAGTTAGATCATGATGCTGTTGCTTGTATCGTCGGGCAGTGGAGCATCGAAGGCAAGGTGTTGAAGTGGATCGTCATCAGGATATTTGGAGCAACCGGATATTTGGATATCCTGCTGACGAAGGTGATATTGAATATCATGATGAAGCCGCTAGTGTTTGGCACCCGATGAACAGTGCAACCGGAGGATGTTTGCGCCCGTTGAATATCATGATGATGATGATAGGCGACAGGCGGAGGAGGTGAATAGTAGTCGGCAGGAGGATAATTGCGATCATCCGAAATATGATGATGCTGTTGAAATATGATGATGCTGTTGGTGTTTTTAGGAAATATGATGATGATGCTGAGCCGATAGGGAGTTTTATCATGCTGTTTGCATTATTGGCTACTCCTTCCTGTTAGTTAGCCTCCGTTGCGTTTCACTCTGCATCAAGAAGGATGATAACAACATCATGGATCCTGAATATGAAGATATTAAGATATATAATGAGTCACTGGTGCCTCCAGATTGGACTCCTTACTACCAAGGTGATGGCAAGGATCAAGAACTGGGTGAACAAGAAAATTAATGAATTGAAGACAAAAGGTCTTGTCATCACCTTTGATAAGAAAAGGAAGATGAAAGAACAAGAAGAGTCAAGCTTCAATGACTTCTTGATACATAAGAGGTAGGTCCTTGAGACCAGATTAGCATAGCCTAGGTCATCAGGAGCTGCAGATTAGCCTATTTCTAAAGGAGTTTTGCTGGTATATGTACCACCATCACCCCTTAAGGATATACTATTGTGTGGTTACACAACACACCCCATTTTGACTTAACAAAATAGGGACCCTACTTTTTTGCTTGGCTTGGCTTGTGTTTTCTATTTTCTGGCGGTCTAGTAAAAGTAAGTCATGCAGATGATCCTGCATAGGGAAGCTGGGTAAGTCATCATCATGAGGTAAATTTGTCAAAGTTCATATTTCATATAAATAACTTCATGGTTGGAAAGAGTACAAAATTTCATGCAGGTTTGCCTTTTGGATCACCCTGATATTCATTAGGGAATGAGAGTTATGGTGAGTCAAAGTCCTAGTCAAACCTGATATTCCAAGGGGGGGTCATATTTCTTAACATCAGTCATCTTATGAAAGATCACCCCGATCCAATTTTATCACCCAATAAATCATTTCGGTCCGAAGTTTCGGATGTCAAATTTTACATGATAGTAGTATTTACCCGTCAAACAGCTTCATACATTTTGCGGGGGTTATATTCCAAACATCACCTGATATTCCAAATATCACCCTACTTTCCAAATATCACCCTGATATTCCAAATATCACCCTAGATCCAATATGTTGATGACGTCATATAATCCCAATAGACAAGAAAATCACATGATGATATGTCATCATCCTTTTTACCTTGCGGAGGTATATTTCCAACGTCAACCCTTTCTACATAACAGGATGATGACATCATAGTGCTACAACAATGAATCAAGTCATTATCCTGATGACGTCATCCTGATATTCCGAGAAAAGGTCATTTTAGTTTTGAGGGGTCATATCTCAAACATCACCTAACATCTCAAACATGACCCGATGTTTGAATATCACCTGATATTCTCAAACATCACCTGATGTTTTCGACATAAGTTTTCCCACCAAAAGTGGATGGTCATATTACACATAGGGGGTCATATTCTAAATATTACCTGATATTCTGAATATCACCCTATCTTCTGAAGATCACCCTGCTCCTCTTTCCGCGTAACATTTAATGCCATAAATGGAGTAGGTGGAATTCCCTGATTGCGAACACGATCTAGACACCTGGCAATGCCCGTAGATTTATGAAAGAAGATCAATGGTTATAATCAAATTTGCCTTATGTTGCCCTAAGTTACCCTAATAATGAGATTAAAAGTGAATTCATAGTCATTTTACATTCACCTTGCGATAAAATGAGTTTTTTACAGAGCGCAGAGCTTCCAAATCCTCATACGACCTACCTGCGGACACGCACAGCTTGCAACAGAACAGGACACGTGATTATCGCTAGTATCTGAATCTCTTTCATATAATCATTAGCATAATCAAGGGGATAAGCGTTATCAAGTAAGTAACGAAAGCCCTCCTAATGTCATTTTCTGCATGTCCAAGTAGTTTGCTTTTCCACTGGTTTGAAGTTATATGTTATGCATATTACGATGAAGTGATGATTAATGAATATAATGTGCATCATACCGTGAAGATATAATGTTGTATGCATGTATGTGAAGTATTGTATGGTAAGGCTAGTCCTATGTATTGCAAGAAATCATGGCGGACAGGAGGTTGCACAAGTCTGAAGATGAATTTCTTAAACCTATGCTTTCTCAACCTGAGGGTGTACGGTTTAAATATGGCGTCATCGCAGATACCCACCAGGGAAACACAGATCTGGTCACATGGTCATCTTGAATGAATGATGACAAGAATAATGCCCTATTAGATGTTGTTTTTGTGTCAGGAATGTGGAGTGCAGCTGGATTTCCCTATTCTATGGAGGCTCCAGAGTTGATTATTGAATGTGCCAGAAACTACAACCCACAGACAAGGAGAATAGAAAAACATGGTCGGGTTTATGTAGATCTGTCCATCAAGGGGATTGCAACCACTTTTAATTTGCCATTGGGAAGGAAGGTTGTTAGTATGGATTTGAAGAAATTGCAAGTGGAGTATGAAAATAACAAGAAAGCTGCTAGGAAGAGAATGTATCAATGGAGGGCAAAGAATAGTCCTTATCCTGCCATCGCCAAATTACCAGTGCACCTGTATAAGTTTGATTTTGATGACAAATACCAATATATGATAGCCCTACTCAACAGAGTGACAGGCCAGCCTGATGCTGGAAGTTTCAAAGATTGGATGTATGGGGTTATCCTGATGTGTCTTTATATAGAGAATAGGCCATTATGGGCTAAAATGATAAATGATGCCCTAAATGAGCAACTCATGAACCTAGGGGGCCTGGAGTGTTCATTCTATATGAATTCATATGTGGTATACTCATGTGCTTACAAAGGTACATTCAATGCACTTAAAATAGTAGGCAAGATTGGTGGCAGTACAAATGATGCACACATATGGGATCATTATCCCCAACTACAAAGACAAAATTATCTTCAAGATTACAAATAAGTGAATGATGCATTTTCTATGCATATAGTAAGGACAATGGAAGAAGATAGGACTAAAAGACTGAGCATGGAGGCTCAAGAAGTCATATACAGGCATGGTGCCTGGTTTATACAATATACCACCTTCTCTTACATCAAAATAGAGGGCTTTACAGGATAGCCCCTCATGCTCCCAAGATATCCCATAGATGCAGTTGTTTTGATGGAGTTCATGAGACAGATATCCACAATACTGGATGCTTACAAAGCAAATAATAAGATACTACTAGTATTGTTTCTAGTAACAATGGGTTGGTACATATGCCAAGATTCTGAAAACATCAAGAAGACCATAGCTGGTCTAGACATGATGAATTTACAGCCATTCCCATTGGCAAGATCATATGACCCATATGGGAGGTTGTAGAAAATCATGGGGAAGCCCATCCATCAGAAGCACTTGGAGGATTTCTGGATAGATTGTGAAGATGAGGCTGAGGCTAGAAGAAGAAAATATCAGAGGTTAACTCTCAACCAGATTAGAACATTTGATTGTATTCCAGTGCTTGTGCAATTAAAAAGGGATGATGGAAAAATAATAGCAGATAAATATGAAGAAAAGAAGATATATAATGACAGAATCTCAGTGCCTGATCTTACACAGCCTGAGGATATCTCATTAGACCAATTTACAGGTAGGATGCTGCAGCTAACCCAGTCTTGGGTAAATGAACAAATAAATGCATTAAAGAAGAAGGGTGTAGCCCTTACAGTTGACAATAAGAAGAAGAGGCAAGAGATTCTTGACAGTGAATATGATGACTTTCTGATTGAAAAGAGGAAATCTAAAGGAGAAAGAATGCCACCTCAAGAACAAAGTAAGAGACCCCCCAGAGGTAAGAAAATTGATAACGAGCCTAAAGGGGTACTGGTTGAAAGAATAGTTATATCAGCAGAGGATGCATCCGCATCAAAACAGGCAGAAGCCTCATCAACACCGCCTCACATGGATAAACAAAAGGCTAAAAAGACCCAAGGGCCAGTTGTGGAAGCTACTGAAACATATGAGGAGGGTCAAACATCACAAAAGAAAATGGAAAAGAATGTTCTTGATGAAGAACCTGAAGAGGAAGACCCTATGCCCCTCATTAGAAAAAGAAAAGCACCTCATGTGATGGCATCCACACCTAAGAAACCAAGAACCTCCATGAGAGGTGAAATAAAGCATGACCCCATAGTATTGAGGGGAGCTGGTGGTGAAGTATTCAGAAAAGAATTGCAACATAACGTGCCACTTCCCACCATTGTTCAGTTCAAGACTGAACAAGCTAAAGAACAAATGAAAGAAGCCTCTAGGCCAATTCAAAGTGGTCTTGTCTCACTGGAAGAGACAGTTGACTTATCTGATGATGAGGTAGTAAAAGATGTAACCTCTCAACAAATGGAAACCCTTGCTGCTAACACCCGCATAACTCCACAAGGAACTCCATCAGTATAGGTGGCTATGTTAGAAGAATTGAAGCAAGTGGAATAGGAAAAGGAAAAGAGCCCAGAAGGGATTGCACAACAAATGGGACTCGATGAATTAGTTGATCAGGTAACTAGCCCTATAGTGATCGATCTAACATACAGAGAGGATGTAAGTCCTGAACATCAAGCAGGTGCACCTGATAAAATAGAAAGTATTGAGAAAGTGAAGCTGGCAGAAATGGAAAGCCATACTACAGAGATGGGCCAACAACAACAAGATATATCTAATGAGCCCAAAATAAGTGAAGTCCAAGAAAAGGATGGAAATGACAAGGCCATATTAAGTGAAGAAATACCTCGGACTCAAGAAGCCTCTGGTGAGAAGGATACATCAGGTCAAGATGACCTAAAAACTCAAGAGGTAGATACTACAGGTGTGGAGCATAATGTGATGCAAGATCAGACAGATGCACCTAAGTCAGATAACATGATATCCATGGATATGAATATGCCTCAAGATGAGGGATCACCAAGGGGGATGAAATAAGAAAGGATGAAGTACAGGACCAATTACAAGATCATCATGTGGATGCATTGCAAGATCCTCCACCACAAGAAGAAGTTCGTCAATAGGAGGAAGTATCCCAGGATCATCCTCATGAAGAGAATCACGAGGAAGAAATAAGGAAGTCACCATCTCCATTGAAAATAGATGCAGTTACTGGAGGACAAGATGATCATGATCATGATGATGGACGACAAGGATCTGGAGACCAAGTTCCTCCATGGATGGAAAAAGAAATAGGTATGGAATCAGGTTTTGAAATCCAAGAGTTTGATGTGTCAACACTATTTTTAGAGACCATTATGAAGCCGAAGAGGAAGGCTAGGTTAACCTTGGCCGTAAGAAGAGATCCTACTACGGGCAGAAGGACTACTTAGGTAACACTTCCCACAGTTGAAAAGGAGAAAGGCAAGATCACCCTGGAAGAATTCCAGATCACTACTGTTGATTTAGGGTTTGCCAATGAAGACCAGGAGGGTCAAGAGGGAAAAGACATAATTGATTCTTTAACCCAAAGGGTAAAGAAAGAAAAAGAGAAAAATAAGCAGCATAAAGAGCATATTGCTCAGATGCATACCTACATAAAAGGGTTAATTAACCCTGATGATACTTCAAATTTAGAAGCAGTCCCATTGGCTGCAATTTCTGAGGAAGAGGTCAATAAGTTGGACCTTATGAAGCAAGAATCGGTAATAATGAGAAAGTGGATGGCATCCGCACTTAGTGGAGCTAAAGAAGTAGTGAAAGCCTCTTTGTAGAGGTGGAATTCTCTAGGTATCTCCAAAAGGAAGGTTGATAAATTGCAAATGGAGGCCGAAAGGTCATTCCAATTAGAGAAAGCTTTGAGTGCTTTGGTTGAAATGAAGAGGATTAATCCTCAGGTTCTAATAAACAAACAAGTGCTAGATAGTAATACCGCCATGCTAATAGATATCTGGTATAAAGATATCAAATTTCAATGTGATATATTAAAGAGATGCAATAACAAATTAAGAGACATTAGCATGAAGCTGCATGACATGATGTCATTTGAAGTAGAGATCCTGGAGGCCCTAGAAGGGAAAATAGAAGGAAAGATTGAGAATCAAGATGAGGATTCTTCTATAAAGGCTCTGCATAATAACTTCCAACTAATAGTTGATGACCCTCTTAACCACCTAACGGAAGAAGCCATGGACAAGATCATGAGGATCAAGGTCAGGGTGGAGAATTACCATGAAACATCAAGTGAAGGGAGGAGCAAATTGGAGACTCTTCAAGATAAATATCAAGCCCACAAGCACGCCATTGCCAAAGCAAAAACTTAGGATGGCGGAGAAGTTGAACGAGTGGTGGGAGCATATGAAAATGTTAGGACAATCATGCAGGCCCATATGCAAAGCAATGTTCATCAGGATGATGAAGATATAGGAAGTGATGATCCTGATGCTCCTAATGAAGAGTAGATGAAGATGCAATACCAAAGAAGGCATAAGCATCTGACATTTAGAGAAAACAAGTAATTCAGATGGTTGCCAATTGGCAACCTGTGCCACGTAAAATGTTGACTAAGTCAAAGATGAATATTCATCGTAGATCTTAATAGATAAATCTTGATCATAGATCATGTGTAACTGCTCCCTCACCTTGTTCTATAAAAGGTGCAGGGATGCTTTATTTTGAACATTCGAAGCTTAATTGAAATTTGTTTGTTGAAGTATCAGGGCTCATTTCAAAGTTATTGTATATGTACATGTTTTTGCATACTTAATGAAAGAGAAGACCATTTTGATTACAAATCATCGTAAATTCTGAGTAATCTGTGTCTAAATTCTTGATATATGCTTTGATTTGCTGCGTCCTTTGGAGTGCTCATCAATCTGCATGTATTGTCTTCATTCATCATCCTCTGAAGTTAGCATCAACTGTATCTAGCTGTGGAACATCCTGGTGAACATATGGTTTGATTTCTTCTCCTAATGACAATATCAAGTGTGTATGTGGCTCAATAGCTGAAGATTCATCATAATTTGAAGTTTTCATTTACATTTCTTTTAATTTTAGAACAATTCACCATCACAATTGCAAATAATTGACAATCAGAAGCAAAGTACAAGAAATATGTGGACATCTCGTAGATAATTGTATACTTATAACATATTTGAAGTTAAAGAATGTATAATTGACAAATATCATGCAAAGATTTGAGTACAGACACAATATTTGTGAAAAATATCTTGTATAGATAACCTTTTGTGTAGCATCTTTACAGAAACTGAATCCTGTTGATGAACAAATGTAAGGCCTCAAAATGGAAACAACAAGACACATCAACTACTGAGTAACATTAGTAGATTATGAACTAATCAATGAAGACTTGCGATCATGAATTCTTTGAATTCATCGTATCTTTCAAGATGAGTAAAGGTTGTTGTGTAACTTTTATTCTATGTTTGTTTATGACTAACATCATCATCAACATATACCTCTGATCACTATCCCAATCTCCACACCCAAGGCACTAACTGTAGAGGAGGAAGAAGATCCATGTCTAGTAAAGACAAGTATAGAGAAAGGGAAGGCTATCCTCTAAGAGGTTAACATTCCCAAATAGTCAAGGTACCAAGGCCCAACCATGAGAGGAGAAATATCACCACCTATTCACACATCTGCACATTAGGATCTAACCTTGAATGTGTTGAAGGAATTACAGCATGATGTGCCTACTAAAAATATAATAAAGGTAAAGATTGAAATGGCACAATAGGGCATAAGTAAGACATTGGAAAGGGAGGTGAGTAAGTCCTTCTTGTTAAGTGGAAATGTGGACTTAATTGAAGTTGATGTAGTCATGGATGTGACTAATCATCCCCTGGAGACTCTACTTTAGCATACTAAAGCCATAGCTGGAGGTGAGGCTACAAGAGCACCTGATAGAGGTACAGGCAGGGAAGAATCCCCTGATGTTGAGGTACAAATGGGACCTTTGAATGTCCTCATTGAAATAATAACTAGCCCCAAAGTGATTGATTTGACATATCAGCCTGAAGGTGGGGATCAAAAAGAGGAAGTTGTTAAGAAAGATCAAGTACAGGAGGAGAACATCCCAATGGATGTTGACAATAGAAGTGGTGATTCCCAAATTGAAGAGGTACAATAGGATATTCATGTGGATAAAGATAAACAAGAAAAACAAGATATCCTGATAAATAAATTTGAGAAAGAGTCTATGTTAGGACCACTCAATGATACAGAAAACAAAGTTGATGAGGGTGATCAAAGGCAATGGATGCAAGAACCCCATCAAGATGGTCAACACAAGGGCATGAAAGCATCCAAGTAGAAGCTATGCCGAAAGAACAAGTTGAAGAGTTTCTCAAGAATGATATGGTCCTAGATATATCAATGGACACATCACACCTTGATCAGCCACCACCAAAATAGGAAAAGATTCATGATGATAGTGGGGCTAATCAAGATTAAAACTAACAAATGGGAAATCATGATGTCATTCCTTCACAATAGGATCAGAATAAAGACTAGCAAGAAAGTGCATAGATTCCTATAGGTGATGATGATACAGGTAGGGATAAAGAAACATGAGATGTTCAAATTGAACAACAAGACCAAGTAGGGTCTGGACCTATTGTATTTCCATGGATGTCTTCAGAGGTTGAGCATCCATAGAATGAGATCAAGCCCTTTGACTTAAATTCTTTGTTTATGCTAGATCCAACTAAGCCAAAAAGGAGGGATGTAGCAATGGGGAAAAGAATAGATCAAATAGTTGTACCCACAGTGGATAAGGCCAAGGGAGAAATAAGGCCTAAGGAATTTCAAATAACCACAATTGATTTAGGTCACACCACCAAGGAGCAATAGATCCAAGGATTGAGAGATCATACTGATGCAGTGGAGGCCAGAATAAAGAAAGTAAAAGCCAAGAATAAGATGTATAAAGAATAGGTTGCCCAATTACAGGCTTTTGTGAAGGGCTTATGAGCACCAACTAATATCCAAATCATAGCCACTACACCTTTGACACATGTATCTCAATAGGAGATAGCAAGATTGGATGTCCAAAAGCATCATGTGTAGGTGATGGATAGGTGGTTTACCAAATTTTTGAAGGGAGGAGAGGAAATTGTGAAGACCTCACTATCCAATTGGGACATGTTAAGTAATGTGAAGAGCAAGGATAACAAATTGAAGAGGTGGGCTAGAGATTGATCAAGAGTAGTCAGGGTTTGACTACATTAAATAATATGAGGAAAGCTGATATTAACACCCTCATGACTAAGAAAGTATTGATCCCTCAAACGCTTCCTCATTTGCACACATGGCTTGTGGATATAAGATTTGAAGTTGGCATTTTGAAGAGATGTAATTCAAGGGAGGCTGATATTAGTGTAAAGGCACATGAACTTTTGTCTGAGGAGTTTACAATTTTGGAAATTTTGGAAGGTGAAGTTGAGGGAAAAGTAGAAAATCAAGATGAAGATTTTGTAGTAAAGGCATTTAGAGATAATTTCCACTTAGCAGCTAAGGATCCTCTCCAGCATTTCTCTAAAGATACTATTGATAAAGCCATGTGGATGAAAGTTAGAATTGAGGCATACAATGAAGAACTAGATAATAGAACTAATAGATGGATATCTTTGAAAGAGCCATTGAAAGCTTAGGAACATGCTGCTGAGAGAGATAAGGTACGAGATAGAGAAAAAATAGATAAGGCCCTTAGGGCATATGAGCTCATCTAGGGCGTTGGAAGCAGAATATCTAAGGAACCATCCATAGATGAAGACTTTGATGGGAATGTAGAATGAAGAGGTTGTATTGACCAAATCAAAGATTCAGAGAGTATTTGCTTATGCCTTATAGATAGTTGACAATCAAAAACTTGTGCCCCATGTATTGTTTTGTTGACTCAGTCAAGCAATGTAGACAATTGATTATCTTGAGTAGATCTTGATCTTTAGATCTGTTGTAACTGCATCCTCTCCTTGTTCTATAAAAGGAGATGGATTGCCATTTGTAAGATTATTAGGAGCTTAATTGAGATAGAATTGTTGAGCTTTGTGAGCACTAAGTATACATCTTGTGACTTAGCGTTCCCCATGGTTCTTTCTCAAGACCAATTGTAAATATGCATACATTTGAATGCTGAATGAAATAGAGATCCAAATTACAAATTAATCATAAATTTTGAGTAATCTTTCTGGATGATATCTGGACATGTCACTGTGGAGTGTTGCACTCTCTAAGGTGCATTTCAATTGGTGAATGTTGTTGTTATCCAATTCCTTTGAAGATTAGCATTTGTTGTGTGTAGTTGTGGAATAAACTAGTGTAGCATGGTTTGATTTCATCTCTTTTCATGAAGTATTGAATTGTGCATATGGACCAATGGTTGAAACTCATTCATTTCACATAATTTTAGAAGTTTAGTTTAATTTTCCTTTAAATTTCATTAATCATCATCATCAACTACAAGTAATGACAAATGATAAGAAAAACATAGTAAATATGCAAACATCCATAGATAACTAAACATCTTGTGCATATTTGGACAAATTGCATGTAACATTGAAAATATCATGCAAATATTTTGAAATAATGATAAAACTCATGGAAATATCAGCTTAAAGGCATAGTATTTAGAATAATTTAAAGTGTAGAAGTAGAATTAAGAAAAGATTAGTTCAAATTTGAGTAAATTTAGAAGAACTAATCAAATTTGTCAAGATCATCACAAAATAATCTCAACTAAAGCAAAGATCAGAAGAATTGATCAAACTTAGGATAAATTCATATAAATATCTACATATCCTAGTTAAAGCTTGTAGGATTTAACATAACTCATTGAGATTCATGCAGAACAGGTGAAACAAAGAAAATATTCACATATCTAGATGCAGATTACATCAAATTTTATTCATAAGGCCCCTGAATGATTAACAACAAATTCACATCAAACCACTAAGTGATTATTAGAAGGTTATGTACTAACTATCAGAGACTTGGGATCACAAATTCATCATGAATTTGTTGTATCTTTCAAGAGGATAAAGGTTTGTTGTATAAATTTTTATCTCTGTTAATATGACTAACAATTGTATCAATAGATACAACAAATGATCGCATAGGAAGGCACTAAATGTAGATTAGAAAAATACCAGGATTCAAATTTTTGAAGGTGGAAACTTCAGGGATAGTGGGGTAGGCTTCCTAGTCTAATAGGGTAACTTTTCTATGAATCTGGAACAGTGATCTGTATCAAATTGCAACCTACTTCAGAGTTTTTAGAAAAACCAAAATGGAGGACAAGGGGGTGGGCACCCTAGTCTAGAAGGGAATATTCTCTACTCTTTCCTTTAGATCCCAAATCTATATCTTCTTCTGTACTTCTTTGCAACTTCACTCCACAAGATCCTATACCTATAACCTATAATCACAAGAGAGGGGTTTATGGGTTGTGGTGTTTAGGAGCTTAGCTCGATTAAGCCCCAAAATGGCATTCAACCTTCGAACACCATTGTTAGATAGAGTGTGTGTCCTTCGTGGACAGAGGAAAAATCAAATGATAAGATAGATTGATTGAAACACAAAATATATATCACCTTAGAGGTGAAACCCTCATGGAGATGAAGTGCCTTCAAATTATGAGGAGATGAGTTGATGAAGCCAAATCTGCAACAAACACATACAAACACAACACAATTTGTGCTGCTACAATAATGGGTTACACTTTCTGGGAGATCCTGATTTTTGCTGAAATCAAATGTTTTTAGAAAAGATAATGATTTAACCCTTGAAAGGTTCCATTTAAAGGATTTTAATTGAAGAGGGTTTGATCAAACCCCCTTAAATTAAAACCCCCTTGGATAGAACCTTGCTAGTTTTAAACCATACTTATAATGGAGTCTCCTCTACACCTATCAAAATGCTGATAAAAAACCACTTTTGATTTACCTTTTGGGGGATCAAATGAATTCATTTAAAATTTATGTTTTGTAAGTATGTAGTCCTTATTGTAAGCTTCCAAAAAAGTATAATTTTCAATATATTTAATTTGATTATTATATTTATTTTTCATTTCTTGTGAATGTAGGTTTTTCACAGAACATCAAGTTCTCTGTTCTACACACATGGAAAATTAGTAAATTAGTGAAAAAAATTCAAAAAATATCTATGGGCCCTAGGTATTGATGTCATTGTTTCAACAATTTTTTTTTGAATTTTGATACATACAGAAAAAGTTATGTTTTACGGAATATGCCTATGTCTAAATTATAATTGGTTTGACTTCAAAACTTAATTAAAAAAAATATTCAACAAAACATTATGAAACCAATTACATGCCCTACATATCGGTGTTACCAATTTAAATTCAAAAGAATCAGAATTTTATCCTTTGTAGAAAAAAAGTTATGTGCTACAGAATACACATCACTTTAAAAAAATGTTGTTTACTATTAAAAACTAGTTATCAAAGGAGACACAAAAAAAAATTACAATTTAACTCCAATTTAAAAATATATATATATATTTAGAATCTACAAACAAATTCTCACAAATCACTAGTTCGCATCATCTCCAAATTCCTAACGGTTTAGCGGCTATAGGTGTAAGAAAGTGAAGATTTAGATCAAAATGTTGATTTCAACGTCAAGTTTGGCCAAAAAGTGTAAGCCATTAGTGTGGGATGACCCCAATTCTACTCTGTAACATAATGAATGCCTTGAATGCTCTTTGCTTGATGATCATAAATTTGGCTTAATCAACTAGGAGTAAAATGAAGTCTAAAACATGTTTACATATGCATTCCTGCTAACATTCGTAATTCAAATCAAAAAGGCTAACAAAGGGAAACCTTTTAACGTTCATAAAATGACACATTTAAATTTAGGTCCTAGAAAAATAGGCCTAGACTAGGGCGCAGGCGCTCAAGTTTAAGGGTGCATTTTGAGTCATGATTAAGCATTAAATTGGACCCCTAAGAGAAATTGCTCTGGGATATTTTTACACATGCATGATTAAATCAAGGGGACCTAGGAGCTACAGTAGGTCATAAAAAGTCCTAGGGGGACATTTTACGACATAACATTTAGCCCCTACTTTAATGTATGTATGGTGCAGGAACACCATGATAGTCAAGTATGCAAGTTTTATAAATAAGGTCTTTTTGATAGGTTGTGGTGTGTCTAGTCATTTGTCAAGTGAATAAGGTCTTATTAGACTACTTAGCATGTAATAGGGGTTCATTTTGAGTAAGGTTGTCATATTTTTGAAATGTTGTAAAAAATTACTATGTAAAAGGGAAAAAAAATGCATCATGGAGAATACCAAAGGTCAAGTAGTTTAAATGGTCATTGGAATTAGTTTAGAAGTTTTGTTTTGGAGGGAAAGAACATGTATATATGATGGAAAACTCACTGTAAAGGGATTGGAATGTTTTGAAGTGGAAATTAAGAATAATACCCCTATTTTTACTGTATTTTCTGTGTATTTTCTGCCATTTCCAAGCCTGGTACGGTCCCGTACAGTAGGGTAGAGTTCTAAAATTTCTTGAATCTAATAAATACATGTGTTACCTTCAATTTTCTTATGGTTTGGAAGGATTTTTACTAAGTTTTAAGGATTTTATGACCATTTTCCTAATGACAGGTCTACAACCTTATTTTTAAGGGTTTAATAGTGTAAATTGGAGGTTATGAGTAGTGGTTTGAGGAAATAGCATGGAATGGGTGTGGGAGATGATTGATTAAGCATGTGCAGACATAATTGAAGGTGTTTGAGGCTTTGTTGAGCCGAGATTGGTTTGGGAACATAGATTTTCAATAAACCCCCTTGTAATTTGCTAAAAGTGAGGGTTTTATGGTTTGGGGACTTGGTGAGCCTATTTCCTGAGAAAGTTTGTTGATTTAGGGTGTGTGTGGTCTAGTCAAGCTTTGCCAATTGAAATTGAGGTTAGAGAAGTGTTTGGAGAGGGGTTACTTTGTAAAAGTGACCTAATTGGAGGACTAATAGCAGCGTAGCAACACTGATTTGGGAACTATGGTCCAAAGGACCCTATACTAAATTTGAGATATGTTTTGAAACTCCTTAATGGGTGTCCAAAAAGCCCTTCACAGTCTTGAATAGAGGTCTGTAACAAAAGATATGCTCTAACAGTCCTTTTTAGAGACCTACTAAGATTATGGCAGTTTAGAAGCAAAGTGTCTTGAGTGAAGAGTGCAAACTTTGGTGAGGGTTTGGTATGGTTGTGTCTGAGTCCCTGAGAGGTAAGAAGACCTTTGAAAACCTTGTTTGGTTCTGAAGTGTTGAAAGCCCTGATTTTGCCTTTGTAGAAAGAGATTGCCATGAGATGTTTGCTCTTGAAATGTGAAGAATGACCTTTTGAGACTTGTTGTTGTGAAATATGGTATCAATAGCCTAATACCATCCCCTTCCTCTACATCAAAGTGGTATTAGAGCATAGGTATTAGATCTCTTGAGGAAGATTGGTTGAAGTTTGCATAAAGGAAAGGTTGGATTTTGAAGAGTCAAGATGCCTCCTAAGAATAGTGGCACTGCTAGAGAGTTGTAGGAGTTAAAGGAGAGACATGCTAAGTTGTTGGAGTCTCATAATTCTATTTTAGCAAGGCTTACTGCCTTAGACTCAAGTCAAAAAAGAGGTATGGTTCTAGGAGATGAGAGTGAATCTGAGGAAGAGTAGATGGATCCTAATGAACAAAGGACAATAAGGCTTTTGAAGGCAGTAAGAGGAGAGGATTATAAGACCAAGGTTGATTTTCCCATGTATGGAGGAACTTTGAATGTTGAGGAGCTTCTAGATTGGATTACAGCCATGGATAATCACTTTGAAAGTGAGGATATTCCTGATGAGAAAAAGGTAAAGGTGGCAAAGACAAAACTAAAAGGACATGCCTTGTTATGGTGGGACTATGAACAAGCTGAGAGGAGAAAGCAAGGTAAATCAAAGATAGTTTCTTGGGATAGAATGGTTGGTAAACTCAAAAGTATGTTTCTTCCTAAAGACTATGAAGTTCATTTGTTTAAGAAACTCCAAGGTTTGAAGCAAAAGGACTTAGATGTTAAGACCTATACTAATGAGTTCTATAAGTTAAGCATAAGATCAGGTAGAATGGAAGATGAAGTTGAAAAAGTTGCTAGATACCTTGGTGGACTTAGATTTAACATTCAAGATGAACTAGTTGAGACAAATCCAAGAACAGTGGAAGAATGTTTCCAGTTGGCCTTTAGAGTGGAAAAGAAGATCAAAACAAGGCAAGACAAATCTATTAGAGGAAGAGGAAGCAATCAAAGAGGAAGAGGATCATTTCATACATCAAAACAGTCCCATGATGAACAAGAAGATGCAAACAAAGGTAAAGAACAAATTGTTGATTCAAGGGGTGGATTTAGAGAATCTAGAGGTAGATTTGGTGTAGGTAGAAGTTCCAATACATTTTTAGAAAGATGCTACACTTGCAATCAGTTTGATCATCCATCCTTCAAGTGTCCTGAAAGACAAGGCTCTACTTCAAGCGTTGGTGACAAGAGGGATCAAATTGTGCAAGAGGAGGATAATGAAACTATGAATTCACCCTCTCTACATGTTGTTCCAAAAGTTGGGGAATCATTGATGGTGAAAAGATAATTCTTGAAGGCATCCAAGGAGAAGCAGCTGACTCAAAGAAAAGCACTATTCAGGACAACATGCAAATGCAAGGGAAAGGTATGAAAATTTGTCATAGATTTAGATTCTACTGAAAATATGGTGTCTTGTGAAATGGTTGATAAATTGAAATTAGAAAGGATTCCTCATGAAGCACCCTATAAGGCATCTTGGTTAAATGATGATCAGTCACTTGTGGTTAATGAACAAGCTTTAGTTGAGTTTCATATTGGTAGATATAGAGATAAGGTTCTTTGTGATGTTGTACCTATGGATTGTTGCCATTTATTACTTGGAAGGCCTTGGTAATTTGATAAACATGCCATTTATGATGGGAGAACCAGTACTTATTATGTTGAGAAGGATGGGACTACTTTCACATTAACTCCATTGCAAGAAGATATCAAGGAGCAGAATAAAGTAGCCAAGGTCATACTGATGGGTAAGAAAGAGTTTGTGAAAGTTGAGGATGAAGAGAAGATGAAGGATGTAGTCACCCCAAGAGGTGAGGATGTCACAACAATAATTTTGAAGAGGGTTTCAGTATTGGAGAAGAATAATGATGTGATGATGGCAAAGGTAGGCCAAGAGAAGGCTAAAGATGGATTGCTTGTGAAGACTCCAATTGGATTGGAAAAGTATGATGATATTGTGGTTGGGTTAATGATTTGTCCTTTAATGCAAGGAGAGGTTGGAGGGCAGCCTGATTTGGTCAAGACAGTGGTGTCTAAATATGAGAGGATAGTGACAGTAAGGGCAGAAAAACTAATGACAGAGATAAGAGAGAAAGGTGAAGTGAAAATGGGTGTTTGGCCAAAGAAAGAGGGTGAGTCCAAGCATGCAGCATGGGTAATAAAGGTAAGGGTTTATGGATTAGTTGGTAAAGGTGTGAAGGTAGGTTCAACATCAAATCTCAATGAGGCAAAGGATAAGAGGCAAATAACAGGGCAGTTTGTAAAAATGAGACAATGGTAAGGTGGAAACAAGTCCAAGAATGCAAAGGACAGTTCAAGACTATAGTACCTAATCCAGGGGAGAGGAATTTTAGAGAAAGGAACATTTGGAGATCAAGGAGGTGATGTAGAGAGGCAAGATTCAAGGCAGTATAGTCCTCATGGGACATGAGGTCTCCTTTTAGGCCGGGTGTATGGTGCAGGAGAACCATGATAGTCAAGTATGCAAGTTTTGTAAATAAGGTCTTTTTGATAGGTTGTGGTGTGTCTAGTCATTTGTCAAGTGAGTAAGGTCATATTAGGCTACTTAGCATCTAATAGGGGTTCATTTTGAGTAAAGTTGTCATATTTTTTAAATGTTGTAAAAAATTACTATGTAAAAGGAAAAAAAATGCATCATGGAGAATACCAAAGGTCAAGTAGTTCAAATGGTCATTGGAATCAGTTTAGGTGTTTTGTTTTGGAGGGAAAGAACATGTATATATGATGGAAAACTTGTTTTAAAGGGATTGGAATGGTTTGAAGTGGAAATTAATAACAATATCCATGTTTTTACTATATTTTTTGTGTATTTTCTGCCATTTCCAGGCCTGGTACGGTCCCGTACAACAAGGTAGAGTTCTAAAAATTCTTGAATCTAATAAATACATGTGTTAGCTTCAATTTTCTTGTGGTTTGGAAGGATTTTACTAAATTTTAAGAATTTTATGTCCATTTTCCTAAGGATAGGTCTGCAACCCTATTTTTAAGGGTTTGATAGTGTAAAATGGAAGTTATGAGTAGTAGTTTGAGGAAATAGCATGGAATGAGTGTGGAAGATGATTGATTAAGCATGTGCAGACATAATTGAAGGTGTTTGAGGCTTTGTTGATCTGATATTGGTTTGGGAACATAGATTTTTAATAAACCCCCTTGTAATTTGCTAAAAGTGAGGGTTTCATGGTTTAGGGACTTGGTGAGCCTATTTCCTAAGAAAGTTTGTTGATTTAGGGTGTGTGGGGTCTAGTCAAGATTTTACAAATGAAATTTGAGGTTAGAGAAGTGTTTGGAGAGGGGTTGCTTTGTAAAAGTGACCTAATTGGAGGACTAATAGCAGCGTAGTAGCACTAATTTGGGAACTATGGTCCAAAGATTTGAGATATGTTTTGAAACTCCTTAATGGGTTTCCAAAAAGCCCTTCACAGTCTTGAATAGAGGTCTATAACAAAAGATATACTCTAATAGTCCTTTTTAGAGACCTACTAGGATTATGGCAGTTTAGAAGCAAAGTGTCTTGAGTGAAGAGTGCAGACTTGGGTGAGGGTTTTGTATGGTTGTATCTAAGTCCCTAAGAGGTAAGAAGACCTCTAAAAACCTTGTTTGGTTCTGAAGTGTTGAATTCCCTAATTTTGCCTTGTAGAAAGAGATTGCCATTAGATGTTTTCTCTTGAAATGTGAAGAATGACCTTTTGAGACTTGTGAAATATGGTATCAATAACCTAATACCATCCCCTTTCTCTGCATCAATTTATGACCTTATGACCCATACATGCATTAAAGTATGGTCGAAAACACATCAAATACGATAGGAAAATGAAGCTAAGGCATACTCAAAGATTAAGCAACTATTTCTAGCCCCCAATCTTAGGTAAGCACTAAAAGACACATGGAAGACACACAAGACACAATGAAGATAGTAGGAAGCATACAAAACATGGTGAATGCACTAGGAAGCATGTAAAACACGATGAAGACATGAGAGCAGTCACACAAAACATGATGAATACATTGATATAACATTTTCATATATGAAATAAAATCCTAACTAAGGGGCGGGGGGAACTCATTTCTATGCCCTTGAAACCACTAAAAACATGCAATACAAAACATAAAATGTAGGGGAAGCTCATCGCTATGCCCTTGATACTACACCGTGGGGAAGACATGCTAAACAAAACCCAAGTGTGGGGGGAGCTCATTGCTAAGCTCTTGATACCACACAAGGGGAAAAACATGCCAAACAAAACTTGAGTGTGGGGGGAACTCATCGCTACGCCCTTGAAACCACACAAGGGGGAAGATACACAAAGAAGACACATGGAATACATGAACACCATATAGTATGTCAAAGACATACTATACATCTTATGCACGGAAAACATGACCAATGGAAGGAGGTAATTACTAAGTTCCACCATCTAAAACATGCTAAACACACCTAATAGTTGATCTTATACTACAAAAACTACCAAAGCAACACTTAAGGGATGATAGCTCAAGATCCAACCCCATCTCCCAATGAGGAATTTGTATAAAAGGATGTGCACTAGCTCAAGAGATACACCATCCTGACTTTCATAGAAAGGCTTTGTATAAAAGGATACACTAGCTCAAGAGATACATTATCCTGCCTCACAGAGAGGGGTTTTTTATTATAATTTAAATAAGGATGTTCACTAGTTCAAGAGATGCACCATCCCACTTCACGGAGAGGTCTTACAAACACACTTTGTTAGTACCATAATAATAAGACAGATACCATTATATATGCACCCACCTTAAGGTGTTTTATTTTGCTATAGATATCAAGCACATTAAGGTAGAGAGAAAACATGCAAGGGAACAAGAGCTCTTGCAAAGCCCATGGCCCCAAGGTGACATGTTCTTACAATTGCCGAATGTTCCCACAAACACATTGATAAGATATACTAAGATAAACAACAAGATCAAATCATGAAAGCTATGCATGAAAATAGTCACATCAAGGACCAAGGCTATACTCATGGGTTTAGAGTTGAATATAACCATTGGGCTATATTGCAGGTGCCTCAGAACTGAGCATAGCAACAAGGTGAGATACCAATCAAAGTGTACAAGAGTAGATTGAGTGGATTGTAAAATGTTAGTCACAAGAAATGCCATAAGATGATACATCACATGAAGTGATTATACTAGTCAAGCATTGGATGTATATATATCAACCCCATCTTCATATATGGACTAGGTCCATTTTTTTTTCTTGCTGAAGGGACACATGGTTTGTATTAGTATTTGTTTGTTTTCATCATCTGCCAACTAGGTAGAATCACAGAAGGTAAATAATAAAAAGAGAGAGGGGAACAAGTGCCTTAGGAACACCACATAGGAGGATTCCCCTAAAACACCATTCGCAATGCTATGCCCCTAAGGCATGACACACAACAATAAAATGGAGGAGAGGAATGATAGAAGAATGATGAAACAAATAGAAGAATGGTCACAACAGAGGTGGTCTCCCAATATCCTTGAACTTACAAGAGTATCAATGGTCATCCATGGAGACCTAACAACACATAACACATCATGGGGGAACACAACACATAGGAGAAGGCCACATAAGCGAGAAAAGATATGCTACAACAAGGGTGGCCAACAAGGTTAGAAATACTTACCTATTATCTCTAATCTTGATCTTTACATTTATTTTCAAAGATTTGTCCCTTGTTCTTCCTTCTTGTTGAATTATGTTATCCATCATAGGAAAATTTTGCATCATTTTACATAATATCTTTATGCAAAATTTAATATCTTTAAGTGTATACAATCCCTTAGTGTTGAAATACACAATGTGTAATTTAAAATATGCAAATTTTCAACAAAGAGTATAAAATGATGCAAAATTTTCAAATAAGAAAATGAAAATATGCGTAAAATGAATGTAAAATCTGATATAAAAGATATTTATGACATATGCAAGGAAACAATGCAAAACTATGCTTGTTTATGAACCTAAAATGCTCAAAATTTTCCACTTTTTTCAATGCAAATGCACAAAAGATTTATGAGACTATGCAAAATGATGGATGAATAGAATCTAATAATATATAATGTGTAATATAGGTTATATCCAATGCAAAAAGAATGGTAAAATCCTACAATGCTTAATGCACAATAACAATTAAGAATGGATGAATATGTTTATTTTTATTGAAATACACAATGTGTAAATGCAAAATTTGATTTATCTAAATGTAATAAAACACAATGATGAAACACTGCAGTCCAAAATCATATTTTAAAGAGTGTTTAAATGAGTAGTAAAATATGAAACAAGATTTTAACTACAAACCCTAGCTTTTGAAACTACTAGGTTATATGAAAAATACAAAATTTCAAGCAAAACCCTAGCAAATGAGATATGAAAATGCAAGGTAAATAATCATGAAATGATGAAATGCTGTAATTTATCTCAAATCTGATATAAATATCATAAAATTAATATTTTTATGATATGCAAGACAAATATGCAAAACTATGCCTTAATGCAAGCCTCGAATGCTTTTTTTTTTCAATTTTTTCAAATTCATGCAAGATTTTTGAATGTATGATGATGAATATGATATGTATGAATGAAAAACTGATTACAACACTCAACAAGATGTAAGTTCAATAAAAACATAGGTTCACCAAAATGTTATGTATGGAAAGAAGATAGGTTGAAGTGTGGTTAAAGATAGATTCGATCAAACCCTCCTTTCACAATAACACCCAAGGACAACAATCAAGCCGAGTCACTGCAAATGGAGAGGACATAGCTATAGGTTGATGTCACTTAGGAATGATATAGAAAGATAGATTAGATTGTTAGATATGTTAATCCCTAATTCGATTAAGCCTTAAACCCTAATTGTATGATTCTAGATACAAACAAACAAGATACGACAAATGATCACACAGGAAGGCACTAAATGCATATTAGAAGCATACCAGGATTTTGATTTCCAAAGGCAAAAACTTCAGAAACACTAGGTTGGGTGCCCTAGTCTAATAGGGTAACTTTTATGTGGATCTGAAATAGTGTTTTGTGTTGAAAGTATGTGCCTAATCAGTGTTGCATTGATGTCAACATATTCTTGTTGTCATTGGTGTCAACTATATCTTATTCTATTACTTGTTTGGAAGACTTGTATGTTGAGGATATTGAGAAAATTATCCTCTCCAAAAGAAACAAGTGAGTTATAGAGAAGTGTAGTATAGATAGTGAGATGCATGCTGAAGAACAGTCCAGTAAGCTGCTCCACATTTATTCCTTCTTGAAGATAGTGGTTTGCAGATTGGAAGTAAGTTAGAGGTATGTCTGAAGATGTTACATTTCATGTCTGAGCCATTTGCATGAAGATCTGAGTGAGTTGTGTTCACCAGAGTGAAGCTTTCTTTTTCTGTAAGTTCAGTTGAGATAGGAAGATAGTATTTGGCTCTGCATTCCTCTGTAATGAAATATTTTACTCTACGATTCTAAAGGGAAGTCTGGGATGATGATAAGTGCCTACAATTGCAATGGTTCACAGTTTGGTGGTCTACAAACTATATTTCTTTTATGACAGTTGAAGACAGTAAAGTTCATATACTCCTATGAGAAGATTCCTATGGATAAAGTGGTTAAGGTTCATGCAGTTGCTCCTGATGATTATATTGTGCTTGTGGATATCTCCTAATCATGTTCCTATCTGGACTTTGGTCTGTGTTAAGAAATTGAGATGGTATGTGAAGATTGTTCCTAGATAACATAGCGTGTAACCAGTCTTGGCCAACCTAGTTGATCCTAGTGGTTGTGGAGATCTCTAGAAGATTGTGGAAGTGTGTTGTGGCATGGAAGATAGTGTTTGAGTCCCAGCTAAGGCATGGTCTGATCCACATTTCATTCCCTTTGCATGATGTTACAATGGTTGATGCCGACCTTGGAGATTGTTCCAATGGTTGATGCCGACCATGATGATCATTCCAAGGTTGATGAAGTGTATAAATACTTGTAGCTGAGTCATGGAAAAGGTGTCCTTGAGTGGAAATGATAAGATATTAAGAAAGGTCCAAAGGTAGAGTAGAGCAAAGGTAGAGGAAAGAAGAGGAAGAGTAGAGCAGAGGAAGAGCAGGGCAGAGGAAGAGTAGGGCAGAGGAAGAGCAGAGTTGAGGAATTGTTTATTCACAATAAATAAAGGTGTTTGATCATGACAGTGAATCTAGCAATAAGCCACCAATAGGGTTTAACAACCCTTATTGTAATCTTTCTAGGTTTAGGGTTGAGGCAATGAGCCTGCTAGACCTAGTTGTTCTTCATGGCAGTAAACCAGTATGTTTAGGCCCATGGGGTGACCAAGCTTGAATATCACTATTTCAAGATTGTAATATATATTGAGAGTTAATCCTTTCCATGGTTTTTCCCCACCTTGCGGTTTTCCACATAAATGTGGTGTCTTTTGTGTTTGATGTTGCTTCTGTGGTTAAGTTTCTGATTTTATGCTCTCATTGTTAAATTATAATAATTGTGGATAAGTGATGATTGTTTAAATTGCAGAAAGTGTTTAAGTTTTTGTGACAACTGATTCACCCCCCACCTCTCAGTTGTCCAGTGCATATCAACAATTGGTATCAAATCCAAGTTCCTTTGGAAAGAGTCTAACAACTCAAGGGAGATCCGAATGGAGACAAAAGGAAAGCAAATACTCTCCAATACAACTGAATGCTCATCAAGAGATATCAATAACATATTGTCCAAGGAAGTGATCCATGAAGAACAAAATGACAATCATTGAAGATGGTCTGAAGCTTGTCCCAGTGATGAAGATTGTTAGGTTATTGATAGTAGCTGCTCCAACCATATGACTGGTGATAGAAGTAAGTTTGTTAGTCTAGAAGAACACAGTGAAGGGCTAGTTAGGTTCAAAGATGACTGCACTGCTAAAGTCTGTGGAATAGGATCGATAATTTTTGGAAATAGAAAAATTTCTGAAGATGTTCTTTATGTAAAAGGCTTGAAACAAAATCTCTTAAGAGTCAGACAATTATGCAGGAAGGGAT
Source organism: Cunninghamia lanceolata (assembly GCA_027924645.1). Taxonomy (NCBI): domain Eukaryota; kingdom Viridiplantae; phylum Streptophyta; class Pinopsida; order Cupressales; family Cupressaceae; genus Cunninghamia; species Cunninghamia lanceolata. The sequence continues at coordinate 8,315,567 of BSBN01000112.1, read as the reverse complement.
TCAAGTTTTTATTTGAGAATGACTCTCTTGAAATCAAAGAAAAATCTAGAGCTACAATAGCAATTGCAAAAAGAACTGAAAAGAACCTCTATAATCTCAGAAAAGGTGACTTTCTTGGATACACATCTCAGACAAATGAAAGCTGGGTTTGGCATAGAAGACTTTTCCATACAAATCTTGGTGACTTAATAAACTTAGTTCAGATTGTGAAGGATCTACCAGAGATTGATTACTCAAGCAACATTAGTTGTAGGAAATGTCAAAGATTGTCAAGAAAAACATGACAAGATAAAGAATGATCCTCTACTGAATTATTGGAATTAATTCATACAAACTTTTGCAGTCCTACAAGAATACCAAGCCTCCATGGTCAAAGGCACTTTATGTTTTTAATTGATGACTTTTCTAGAATGACTTGGGTCAGTTTTTAAAAGATAAATCAGAGATTCTAGAGGCACTCAAAATTTTTAAAGAAACCCTTGAAAATGAGCTAGGCATGAACATCAAAGGCCTAAGAATTAGAAAAGAAGAAGAACATATCTCCAATGATTTCAGTATATTTTGTGAAACCTATGGGATAGAAAAACAACTCTCTTTCAAAATTAAGATAATAGAAGAAACAAGTAAAACTATTCAGGAGAATGCAAAATTAATGATGGAAGAAGCAAATTTACCAAATGTATTCTAGAAGGAGACAATACAAACCACTGTCTATACATTAAATAGAGTTCAAGTAACAACCAAAGAAGGAAAGACCCCTACTGAGTTATGGTATGGATGATCCATTGTGAAATATTTCAAGATCGTTGGAAGCAAATGCCTCATTAGAATGGAAAAAGACAATGCTAAGTATGCGGAAGGCATTTTTCTTGGATACTCATCCTAGACCAAAGCCTATCAATGTTACAACAATAGATTGGGAAGGATCATGGAAAGTACAAATGTTAAGGTTATTGAAAACATCCAAGAGAATTTAGTCTCAACCAACAAGAGTTTACACATTGAAAAATAAGAAGATTCCCAAACCACTGAATGTGATATGGGAGACCACAAAGCTATTGTAAATCAATTGAATATGTGCTTAATTGCCAGTATTGATAGAGACAACTCAAGAACTGTAGATGAAGACATGGATTTGAAAGAAGATTTAAGAAGGCAAATTAGGCAGCTATAGCAAACTCTAAAAGAGAACATTGAAGAAAAGACAAAGATTAAGAATTGTTTGAAAGACAAAATTAAAGACTGCATGAAGCTTGAAGAAGAGGTTGAAGACTTGAAATCTAATCTGAAATATGTATAGACTCAAAGAGATCAATTCAGTGTGAGTGCTACCAGAAATGATAGGTTAATAGTAGAATAGAAAAATGATAGAGAAGGCATAACTTTTGGAAAAGACAAAGGATACAGAACAAGTCAAGAAGAGGACAAGATCAGACGGACTCAAAATCAAAGAAGCAAAAGACTATCAATCAGACAACCAAGTGCTCAAAGGTACTCTTATTTCAATGGTTACTACAATTTATGTAACAAATTTGGTCACAAGGCTAATTGGTGTAGAAATAGGGTGAATCAAAATATCCCATCCTTCTCTAGTCAGAATTCCATTAGATGCTATGCTTGCCACAAAATGGGACATAGAGAAAATGAGTGTAGAAGCCAAGTGAGAAAAGGCTATAGGACAAATGGGAAAATGGAATCCTCCAGTGGCTACTGTTATATATGCAATAAAATTGGGCATAAAGCTAACCTATGCAGGTCAAGGATGATTGAAGGGAACAATGGCCAAAAAAATACTATGTGCTTTAATTGCAACAAACATGGACATGTTGCAAGATTTTGCAAAAGTAAGAACATGAAGAAGGATAATCCAGAATAATTGAAGAAATCAGTGGAAAAGGTTGATCTGGCAGAAGTCAAGGAAGGAATGGACAAGGTTTGGGTCAGGAAGGAAACAAATGAAGGAAGAAATAAGTTTGCTCTAGGCTCCAGAGCAGCTACTTCCTCTCAGAAGTAGATTGTGAATCATGGCTCAGGGAGAGCTTATTGAAAATTCTAAATCCCCCAACCAGATAGTCAATGCTGAGATTCAACACAAAGATATGAGGAGTTACATGGCAAATTGCTTGGAAGGAACTTTGTAGATCAAGGCATAAAATGATTATGGTCCAGAAGCCCAAAATGACTAAAGTATGAGCAATATATATAGTAAGTAACAAAGATTGAATCAATATGCTTCCATAGTTGATGATCATTATATGTGGTTCAAAGTTAAGCCTGAAACAGTATAAAGCATCTGAGTATTTTTTCCACATTCTTCTGCTATTGAGTATTTTGATGTGTGGTTCTGAAAGTATGTTAAGAGGTCAATGATGATTATTGAATATGAATTCTGGAGTCTCATATGGTCCACATTAGGAGTTAAGATGTGAGAGATGAATTGATCAAGTATGTACTTAAGGGACAAGTTGACAAGTCATGAATTTTGGCTAAGTATCTAACCAATAATATCAAGTGACAGGGCTTCGATATTCTGGTTTGCTTGGGTCCTCCATTGAAGATAATGTTCTATAGCTCTGACATATGGTTATTGATCAATGATTACATCTACATCCATAAATTTGTCCGATCTTGAAACTTGGCTTGAGAATAATGAGTAATAGAAGTTCAGGATTGTTTTCAGTATCGAGCAGTTTTCTTTGGAAATGTTTTAAAAATATGCAAAAGAACTTAGAGTTGAATGATTATGAACTAGATGAGATTTCAAGGCAATGATTGGGAATGAGATATAACTGAGGATCTAATGCTTAAGGTTTGATAGTGGAGGTGAGTTCACATCAAATGAATTTAATATTGTCTATAAAGAACAAGGGATAAGGAGACAATTGTCTACTAGGACTCCTCAGTAGAATGAATGAAGTTGTTAAAGGGAAATATAGGACTGTCAAAGAGGCTACTAGATCAATGATGAAGGAAGTTGACCTACCGGATACATACTAGAGAAAAGATATACATACTGCTATCTACATTCAAAATAGAGTATAAGAGTCTGGGAAAGATCATTGTGAGTGCTATTGTGAAGAAAGAATATCATATCTAAGTAGCTATAAATTAAATGGATCTATTAAACAAGAAGATAGTCAAGTTAAAGAAGAAGAAGTTCTAGAAAGAATTCCTGAGATCCCTAGATATTGTGCAGAAGTACCACACTAAAGACCAACTCTTGAGTAAAAAGAGCTAAGGTGCATTGGTAAAGAAAAAGAATTGTAGATGAATAGGTAAATCTCTGGATGAGGTATGCAAGGATAAGTTTTCAATCAAAGAAATAAAAGGAAAAAGGTGTAGTAGTGCAAGTAATAATCAGAGATGGTTGTTGAAGTTAAGAAGATTATGAAATTATCTCCCAAGGGAAGCAAGTGAATGATGCAGTGTTTTTGGTAGAGAAAACAGGGCAGTAGCAACAAGATCCTAAGGTGAAAATTGACAAGCCAAGAAGGAGAAAGCCTCACATAAAGAATAAAAGTTGTAGTCAGGAAAGCATCAAGTAAGGTGGAGCAGTCAGTTGAATAAAGTTTAGAAGAAAGATTAGATCAGAGCAGAAGAGTGCAAGTATGTGCCCTTTTCCATTGATGTCAAAGGGGGAGAGAAGTCATGTGAAAAACATAGAGTGCAGATGTGTAAGAGAAAGAGCATAGATGTGTAAGGGGGAGAATTTTGGAGAAAGAAAGAGTGCAAGTGTGTAAAGAGAAAAGGGGAGAATCTTGTCTTGATGGTTGTTTTAGTTTTTCACATCATATGTTGCCATCAATGACAAAGGAGGAGATTGTTACAAGTATGTGCCTAATTGGTGTTGTCATTGATGTCAACATATTCTTGTTGTCATTGGTGTCAATTGTATCTTATTCTATTACTTGTTTAGAAGACTTGTGTGTTGAGGATATTCAGAAAATTAGCCTCTCCAGAAGCAACAAGTGAGTTACAGAGAAGTGCAGTACAGATAGTGAGTTGTATGCTGAAGAATAGTCCGGTAAGCTGCTCCACATTTATTCTTGCTTGAAGATAGTGGTTCATGGATTAGAAGTAAGTTAGAGATATGTCTGAGGATGCTACATTTTGGGTCTGAGCCATCCACATGAAGATCTAAGTGAGTTGTGTTCACCAGAGTGAAGCCTACTTTTTCTGTAAGTTCAGTTGAGATAGGAAGATAGTATTTGGCTCTACACTCCTCCGCAATAAAGTATTTTGCTCTGCAATTCTAGAGGGAAGTCTAGGATGATGATAAGTGTCTATAGTTGTAATGGTTCATGGTTCAGTGGTCCACAAGCTATCTTTCTTTTATGATAGTTGAAGACAGTAAAGTTCATGTACTCCTGTGAGAAGATTCCTATGGATAAAGTGGTTAAGGTTCATGCAATTGCTCCTGATGATTATAGCATGCTTGTGGATATCTCCTAATCATGTTCCTATTCAGATTTTGGTCTGCATTAAGAAATTGAGATGGTATGTGAAGATTGTTCCCAGATAACGTAGTGTGTAACTAGTCTTGGCCAACCTGGTTGATCCCAGTGATTATGGAGATCTCTAGAAGATTATAGAAGCATGTTGTAGCATGGAAGATAGTGTTTGAGTCCCAGCTAAGGCATGGTGTGATCTGCATTTCATTCCCTTTGCATGATGTTGCAATAGGTCAGGACCTATATTGTAAATGTTTGTAATACCGACCTTGGAGACTGTTCCAATGGTTGATGCCAACCTTGATGATCATTCCAAGGTTGATGAAGTGTATAAATACTTGTAGCTAAGTCATGGAAAAGGTGTCCCTGAGCATAAATGATAAGATATTAAGAAAGGTCCAAATACATAGTAGAGCAGAGGCAGAGGAAAGAAGAGGAAGAGTAGAGCAAAGGAAGAGCAAGACAGAGGAAGAGTAGAGCTGAGGAATTGCTTATTCACAATAAAGAAAGGTGTTTGATCATGATAGTGAATCTGACAGTAAGCTACCAGTAGGGTTTAATAGCCCTCAGGGTTTAACAACCCTTATTGTAATCTTTCTAGGTTTAGGGTTGAGGCAGTGAACCTGCTAGACCTATTTGTTCTTCATGGAAATAAGCCAGTATGTTTAGGCCCATGGGGTGACCAAGCCTGAACATCACTATTTCAATATTGTAATATATATTGAGAGCTAATCCTCTCCATGGTTTTTCCCCACCTTGGGGTTTTCCATGTAAATATGGTGTCTTTTGTGTTTGATGTTGCTTCTGTGGTTAAGTTTCTAATTTCATGCTCTCATTGTTAAATCATAATAATTGTGAATAAGTGATGAATGTTTAAATTGTAGAAAGTGTTTAAATTTTTGTGACAACTAATTCACCCCCCCTCTCAGTTGTCCAGCACATATCAAGATTTTGTATCAGACTACAACCTGCTTCAGAGTTTTTAGAAAAGCCAAAATAGAGGACAATGGGGCAAGCACCCTAGTCTAGAAGGGAATATTCTCTACTCTTTTCTTCAGATCCTAAATCTATATCTTCTTCTCTACTTCTCTACAACTTCAGTCTGTAAGATCTCACACGTGTAACCTACAATCAAAAGAGAGGGGTTTGGGGGTTGTGGTGTTTAGGATCTTACCTCAGTCAAGCCTCAGAATGGCATTCAAGCCTTCCAACACAGTTGTTAGATAGAGTATGTGTCCTTGGTGGATAGAGGAAAAATCAAATGATAAGATAGATTGATTGAAACACAAAATAGATATCACCTTAGAGGTGAAACCCTCACGGAGATGAAGTGCCTTTAAATCATGAGGAGATGAGTTGATGAAGCCAAATCTGCAACAAACACATACAAACACAACACAATTCTTCTTTGCAACATAATGAATGCCTTGAATGCTCTTTGTTTGATGATCGTAAGTTCACCTTAATCAACTAGGAGTAAAATGAAGTATAAAATATGTTTATATATGCATTCCTGCTAACATTTGTAATTCAAATTGAAAGGCCTACAAAGGGAAACCTTTTAATTATCATAAACTAACACATTTAAATTTAGGTCCCAGCAAAATAGGCCTGGACTAGGGCATAGGTACCCAAGTCTAGGGCTGCATTTTGAGTCATTATTAAGCATTAAAGTGGACCCTTAAGCCCCATTTGACATGGGTTTCGGGGGAAATTGCTTTGGGATAAGTTTTACACATGCATGATTAAATCAAGGGGACCTAGGAGCTAAACTAGGTGGTAAAAGGTCATAAGGGGACATTTTACGACATAACATAGCTAAAGTGTATCATTTGACTAATGAAATCCTATAGGGTGTGTTTGGGTAAGGAACTAGCATCAATGTCTACAAAAGTTGAAATTCATTGATGATGTGATAAAAGACATTATTATAGTGTATGCATTATATTTGATGTGATCAAACATGTTAGTCTTATGGAGGTTGACATGGTCATTGACTAGTAAAAGGTCACAAGTTTTCCCTTTTCCCATGTGGATTGTTTTGGGTAGTAAAATATAAATAAGGTGGCTATATTTGTTTTAGGAAAACACTAAATGAGGGTAGCTAATAAATTTATAAATCTTTTGTTGTTGACCATTGGAGTTATAAGGATAGGCAATTCAATGGATTCCTACATAGTTGGGTACTTTCAAATGTCTAAATATTCCACTTCAATACCAACCATTTATTCTTTAAATAGGTCACATCACTAGAGTTGAGATAAAGGGGGAAATGTGAGACCATTCAAAGTCTTGGTTGGCTCATAAATTGGCTCTTATGTTAGATGCAAATGGAAAGAAGGTATTGGAGATTTTCATGATTGTAGGAGCAGTGAGGAGGGAGTGGAGTGTAATTTATAAACTATAGCATTCATAAAAGACCATTATTATGGAATTATAATCCTTATTTTGGCAATGACTGGTGTAATGCCCTAGCATTTACACTAGGACATTAACAAACAAATATGGAACAAATAATTTTTGTAATGTAATTGTAACACTCCCATGTCAAAGTTGCACACTCAAGCACAAAAACCTCCAAAGTGCCACATAGAGATGCAAGTGAGAAGGTAGAAACCATGAACACACTCTTCTCTACATGACAAGAACAACCATCAACAAATGGCCAACAAACTAAGCAACGTTGATACATGACCATAAAGCCAAAGGGACGATCAGTCATGAAACCTCACAAGGACAAGCATTCAAAAAGAATTCAATCACATTGAATAAAATTGTTAACTCTCTCATCAAAAATATATGAATAGATAAATTCATAAATAGATAAGATACATTTTTCCAAATCATGTTAACATATAATCAAAACATGAGAAAACACTTGTTCAACACCAACATTGAGACGGGTCAAATGCAAAGATGGACCTCTCATCTATTATGTGGGAACAATACAATCCAACACATAATCATACCATAGAGAAATAATATAACATATACAAAAGGACTCCAATATCTTGATTTAATCAGTTTAAACAACAAGACAACTTTCACAATAGGACAATTTCCTTCTAGAACAAGGATCAATTTCCAACCATATGATAACATAATGCAACTATATGAAGGATGCCACTTCCCAAAATGGAAGGATCAAAATTCAATATAAAAATGATACAAATAATAATTATACAACCATAATAATCCACCTCCAAGGTGCTCCAATAATCATGAAATAAAACATGGTCACAATGTGAGATAATGCACAAGGAACTCTTCCATCTCCCAAGAGATCTTCTTGAAGGACCAATAGGGAAATGTTAGCAACCACCCTACCATATTACCATTTTCAAGCATAATAGATGTCTATGCCACTCTAGGAGACCCCTAAGCTATAGAAAAGAATATCGTGGCAACACTGTTATCAAGGTCAAAATTCACACATATAAGGAATGCATGGCTACACTCACACCAATTGATGCACACAACACACATGTGGCAACTCACACCAAGTCAAGCATGTAAGGAAACATATGTCACACATCGCCAATCAATGCATAATGATGAAATAGACACACATACAAAAAGAGCCTCAAGAAATATTCCACCACTCTCACATAAGAGCCTCATAGAGGATGCCAGTCACTCACACATAAGAGCCTCAAGATGTACGCCAATCACTCACACATGAGAGCCTCAATATGTATGCCAATCACTCTTAAACACACATGTAATAAGAAAGATCAAGGGAAAATTCTTCAATGCACTCCTTGCTTCCAACCTCATCAAACAAGCTGGGTAATTGGACACCCCCAAGCCTCCTACGAATATCTCCCTATCCCACACAATTATGGGGCCAACCTTCTTCACAAAGCACCAAAATAGGAAAGGAGTGGTTTTCCTTGAAAACACACTCCCTAATGCACATATAAAATAAAAACCATGGGATAATCCACTATTCCACATAACATGCACTTTTCAAAAATTTCAAATTTCACAAAATAAAATAAAATAATTTCATAATTATCCAAGTTTTGCTATTAGCAGATCTTCAAACATCCTTCCTAAAAATTTCCCCAAATTTTCTAAATTTTGAAAGAGATGAAAACTCAATTTTCTAATAATACCATTTTGATTCCAATTTGCCAGACATCACACTTTTCACATCACATAATTTTGTTTGAAAATATCTAATCAGGTTTATAAGGAAATGTTATATAGAAAAAGAGGGATGTTGAAGAGGTTGGTAGTTTGATTAGATCCTCCTTTCACTACATACATTCAAGGACAATAAAATGAGTTGAATCACAACTTTTACAAGAGGACTTAGTTACAAGTTTGGTCTCACTTGGAATGATAAGGAAATTTGGAAATTGTTGATTAATTTGTTAAACCCTAGTTTGATTAGGCCTAAAACCATAATTATGCAAAATCGTAAACAAACAAATGAAACCTGACAAATGCTCGCATAGGAATACACTAAATGCATATTAGATACATAATAGATTTTGTATTTTGGAAAGAAGAAACTTTAGGGATAAAAAGGTGGGTGCCCTTGTCCAATGTGGTACGTTTTCTAAGGGCTTTGGATGAAAATATGCTTCAAACTGTAACCTCCTTAGAGATTCTCAACATTGCCAAATTGGAGGACAAAAGAGTGGGTGCCTATGTCTAATTAGGGATATTTTTTGTTGGTTTCTTGAGATATGGAATCTTTATGCTCTACTTTGATCTCCTACAACTCCTTCGCAAGATCTGACACTTGTAACCTGCAATCACAAGAGAGGGGTTGGGGGTTGTGGTGTTTAGAAGCTTGCCTCAGTCAAGCCTGAGAATGGCATTCAAGCCTTCCAACACCATTGTTAGTGTAGATTAGAAAAGCAAATGAGAGGAAAACACACAAAACCAAATGCAATAAACACATAAGATTATAACTCACAATGCAAATATAATCCCATCAAGGGAAGAAGGAGCCTTTGCACCCAAACAAACTCCTAAGACCAAGATGATCCCTAGACAAATGGATTTTGATCAAATGTGAAATGCTCCTAAGTTGTGCAACTCACTATCCTAGCTCAAGAATGATTTTGGCATTATTACTTTGCATAGACTTTGATCCCCTCAAATGGCTTGGAGAGGCTCTATTTATAGATTTTTAGAGGGATTTTTGATCCAAGGGTGGAGAAGGCTTGGAAAGATCAAGGGTGGAGAATGGAGATGACATGGAGGGCCTGGATCTAATCTTGGAGAATGGATGGCTATGAATAAAAATGATTCTTTTATTCATTTGGGGAAGAGGAAATTATTAAATAAGTTATGGAGGGAAATAGAGGCATAGGCATGGGAAAAATGATATTTTATTGCAATGTGGGATTTTAGGTGGATTTATTTATTTGGAGAATGTGGGAGAATGGGTTAAACTAGGTTTAACCACCTAAATGAGGGATTTAGGGTTAATGAATATTGATTTTATTAATTAACCCTAAGTGGGGTTAAATTAATTAGTTAATATGATTTTAACTAATTAATTGGGTTTAGTGGCAAAAAGGGAAAATGATTTAGTAAATATTGCATATTTACTAAATTCATTTGGCTAGGTTTGAAACTATTGAATTAATGAAATTAATTCAATTGTCTAGGATAAATTGATGAGAAATGGGGAAATGAAAGGTTAATTAATAAAATAAAATTTAATTAATTGGTTTAGGAGGGGAATTGACATGATCTGGAATATCAGGAGCCAGTTTGGTGATCGAGACATTTTTAGGTGTCTACATTTGCCCCTCTTTGACGTGGCGTCAGGACCTAGGAGGGAAGTGGCGTCAGGTCGAAGAAAAATATGCCCCAGCTGCCAAGAAGGGATAAGATGGATAGGTGATGCCCCCTCGAGAGGTTGGCGGGAAACTAAAAAATTTTCCCAGTGATCTCTCGAAAGGATGTGACGGGAGTGAAGGTTGGATAGGGGATGGCGAAAGAGGATGACTGAAAGAAAAACGGAGGAAAAAGGTTAGGATCTGCACCCTGGGGGGAGAAGAAGGATGACATGGCCCCCTATATTAGGAAAAGTGGGCCCTAAGAGTGCCACATTTGCACCCTTTGACCCTAGAAAAGAAGAAGCAAAGGAGAGATGGTTGAGCGCAACCCCCAATTCCTGAGACTTCGACACATCTTAGAGCGGTTCCAAGAGTTTGGGCGAGCACCTGGCACTAGACCCACAGTAGGCCCTAACCCTGACTTTGTAATTTTCTCATTTTTTGTGCATTTTTAGGGTTTTGGGGTCGGGGTTAAGTGCGTAGTGCTAAGGGAAAGGTGGATTGGGGCCATCCTTTGGATTGGCGCTATCCATCCAGGTAGGGTAAGGCGGTTTTGTCACCATTGGGAGGGTATTTTAGCACTATCTTCTCGATTAGCACCATTTGGGCCAAAGATAATTTTTAGGCATTTTGACGCCAAATGGTGGGTAAAGTGGCACTATTGTCTGGAATAGCACCATCATGGGAATTAGCGCTATACAGTAGGATAGCGATATCAAAAGAATTGGCGCCATTCCATGAATTAGCACAACAAGTATCAGGATTTTTAGATTGGCACCAAAAGTAGCACACAGTGGCACTATCTGATGGATTAGCGCTAAGAATAGTGCGCAGTAGCGCTATCCTATGGATTAGCGCTATGGGGAAGAAATTGTAGCACCATTTTGAGAAATGGCACAAGGGTTGTCCTGTTTGCAGGCCACTTAATACTAGCTTGTTTTAGACACTTAGAAGAAGAGAAAGATTGATTATTAGAAGAAGATAGGTTGGCATCTAACCATAATGTTGCGTATGCAGGATACAGAGCATTTTATATTGCAGTCGCGAGAGCGACGAGTTCCCGCTGTGATGGCTTTGTTCGATGATTTCGATGATGCTGCGAAGGCATGGCTGGTGAGCCTGGGGCTTTTGATGGTGGATTCAATGCCCATGTTGCGAGCTCATAGAGTTCTGATGACGGCCATGGTGGAGCGGTATCACATTGAGACGTGCAGCTTTTTATTGCCGACAGGGGAGATCACAATTACAATTGAGGATGTTTATCGCATCCTCAAGTTACCTATCCATGGTCGACATGTCAGATATGACATGAAGACCGGGCAGAGGGCACTGGTGAGAGTTTTTGGTGTAGATCGGCTTGTTCTCTCTCATAATGAGAGAGAGATGGACTATGAGGCGACATTAGCTATGGGTGGAGATCTATTTGCCTTGTTCCTGTGCACGTTGATAGGAGGTGTGGTGATGCCTGATAGGTGAGGCAGGGGTTTTCCAGTTGGGTGGGGAGGGGTGATAGAGGCGATGGTGGTGCATGGGACTATCTTTGCTTGGGGCCCATTGATGCTGGCACAGCTATATCATGAGATGCACACAATCACCTATCTGCATGATAGGGTGTTATCTGCTGGTGTTACGATGTTGCATGTATGGACTTGGGAGCACATTCCTGTCACTCAGCTGGAGTGTGGATACTATCGGCGGCAATTTGAGGCCTTTGTGTTTCTATACCGAGATGCAGAGTACACCTATACAGGCCGGGTGCGACATTGGTGGCATATACTGGATGACGTGATCAGTGTGGTGTGGCGAGCCTACATCGGTTGTGAGGAGTGGCCAGATGACATTATTCATCTTCCATATACCTTTCAGCAGAGGTATTTGATGGGTCGAGGAGACCGATGTATCAAGATGTACCTGCCATCATGGGTTATGCGGTAGTTTGGGCCGGTGCAGGACACCCCTCAGCAAATGGCCATCTATTCGTGGAACCCACGGGATAGACTCTACTGGCCGGCACCCCTACAGCCACAGGTGGCTCTATCAGACTTTGTAGTGCTCTGGCCAGTGCAGTGGGATTGGAGAAGTACAGTGAGAGATGCAGGGACCACAACTACATATGATATCTGGTGGCACATGCATCAGCCTACGCAGTTGATGGATCCCGCAGAGGAGGCAACTAGTTTAGGAGGTGATGATTCAGAGGGTGGGGATGAGGCGGGGGAGGATGTGGTGATTGGGGACTTTTTGGTGGAGATTGGGGATGACGGAGAGGAGAGAGTGGTTGGGAGAGATGGCCAGCTGATAGATGTGCTGGCAGCAGTGGCAGCGGGACAGGGACAAGCACAACAGATTCCTACACAATAGGGACAAGCAGAGCAGGTTCCTGTAGGACAGGTACATGTAGGGTAGGTCCTGGCATAGCATGTTCCTGTAGAGTGGGTACAAGTTGGATCAGGACGACATGGGAGAGTACCTTGACGGCGCGGAGGGCAGTCGAGAGCAGAGGAGGTTGACCGACCTCCACGACAGGAGGGGCAGGGGCCGGTTGGTGGTCACAATGCAGAGGCAGGGACCTCGGGGACAGCTGTGGAGGCTGAGGCTGAGGCTGAGAGTCGTGCGTCTCGTCGGAGGTGACAGGACGAGGAGGAGGAGATGGAGACCTTACGAGCACAGGTGGCTAGCCTAGAGGAGGCATTAGAGGGCCGTGAGGTGGAGTTAGTGCAGTTGCGGGGGGCCCTAGCATTGTTGGATGGGGTAGATGGACAGTTGGCTGCATTGCAAGCACAGAGGGCCCAGGCACAGGATGAGATAGGGGTGTTGCACCGGGAGCGGGATGCAGCTCCTGACAGGGCACAGCAGGCAAAGGCTACCATGGGTAGTCTATAGACATCAGGGGGTGGGCTTGCCCTAATTTTGGTAGGGATGCAGACTCATTTGTCTCAGGCACAGACACTGACCTATCAGCTACAGCTACAGTTGAGTCAGTCGCAGGGAGATGTGGCCGAGGCCAGAGCTCGTGTGGAGTACTACAGGGGGCTGTATTATGCAGCCGTGCCAGCCACACAGCGTGCCCTGAGCTATAACCAGGTCAGCAGGTCAGGGGCATCAAGATCTCATAGATTGAGATCGATTCAGTCTATTCAACAGATGATGCCTCCTCCCTCACATGTGCCCCAGCAAGTCCCTTAGGTACAGGTACAGCCACTGCCATAGTCACAGCCGCCAACAGGGTCATAGGCTCGACTAGGATCAAAGTCACCTACTCCATCAGAGAGGGGATCCTCTATGTGATGGCCTTTATCATGATAGCCCTTGGAGACATTTTTGTATCAGGACTGTTATTTTTTGATGGATACATGAGCGATGTACATTTTTTGCGGTGATTTATATATGATGCGATGTTGATTGATGGTTTATGATGCTTATGATTATGATGTTTATGTGATGAATGCAATATTTCTTTATGGATGTTATATGCTATGGTTGTATCATGTGTATGCAATGATGTTTTGATGTTATGGATGCATGGATTCGTATATGCATGGTGTTGTGATTTTATGGACTATATGCTTACTAGATGATTTAAATGTTGGTTCAATGATTGTGATGATGTGATGTAACTAAAATGTGTTATGCAAATGTGATGATACTAATTTTAATTTTGACATGCACCTATGTGATGGCAAACATAAATGGGTATGATATGATTTGTAAATTTGCAACTAACTGTTTAAAAATGGGCTTACTGATTATGCAAATTGAAAAATGAATCTAAGTGACATGCAAATGATATGGATTAAAATGTATTAAATGATATGTGATTTAAGTGAGCCTAAAATGATATGCAAATGCAACTTAGATGACCTAAATGGACCTAATTCAAAAATGAATGAATCTAAAATAATGTGCAAATTAAGTGGATTAAAATGTGACATGCAATGCAAATTTAAAATGCAACTTAAATGGATTAAAATGAATCTAAATGATATGTAATGATAGACTATAATGAACCTAAAATGATATGCAAAATAGGTGATTGAAATGAACCTAATTGAAATGCAACTTAACTAGATTAAAATGAATGTCAGTTGAGAGGGACTTTATGTTGGTTCAGGATGTGTTGAGGGGAAAGGCGGTGGGGGAATAGGATTAGTGAAGGATTGGTTGGTGGGGGAATCAGATTAGTGAAGGGTTGGTTGGTGGGGGATGGGGGAAAGTGATTTATTAAAGCCAGGCCGAGATGTGATAGTTGACTGAGTGATTAGGATGATGATTTTGAGCTAGTAACAGTAGTTGCATGAGACTAATTGAGAGCATTTCTTAGTTTAATGTAGCAATGGAGGATACAACTCACAAAGGTATGAAATGACCTAGGTGATGATGTATACCCTACGATTGCATGGACTAGACCCACAAACAAAAGGTTGATGTCATGCATGCCCAAGGTAGTATAATCTTGTCGAATCGAGGAAGGGGACTCATAGTGATGAGTGTGAATAGTGCATAAGAGGTTTGAATGCCTGTAAATGCAAATAGGACACATCATACTAGAACCGACCCGGACTTCAAGATATGAATACTATTCTTGGAGTAATGAAACCAACCCACAAGCATAGCATGCAAAAACAATGACGATGTCTACTCCAGGTGTGATCCACTTCATACCATGATATAATGAGATCAAGGTAGTTTTGGACATGACTTAGAGCGAGACAAAATATAAAACTTAATAAGCAAAAAAGATGAACAAAAAGATACACATAGCCTTTGTGTGCTCTTGCCAAGAGACGTGATGATAGAATGATAGATTTTTGTTCATTGTAGGAAAGATATATATCCTAGGATGCAAATCCGTTGGTGTTGATTAGAGAACTGTGGGAAGGAAGGCAAAGGAATAGTCAGGCCATGTGTGGGATTATGGTTGGTATGTTGATTGATGATTTTTGCATTTGGGAAATCTGTTTTGGAGTGCATATGTAGCTTGTGTGTCTGTTATGAGATCCAGAAAGCTCAGTAACTGGGGTACCATCCAATGGGGTGGATGGGTGCATCTTAGATACCTGAGTACTGGAAACGTCCTTCGTATTCGAGACTGCCTACATACCCTGTGTCCACGGGATCAAGGTACTTTTAAGATGCGGGTGAAATGAATATGTAGTTCTGGCAAGACTTGATGATGTGGGAATGGTTCAGGATGGTTGTGGTGTGATGAAGATTGATGTTTGTTTGATGATTGTGATGAGGTGTGTTATTTTTGGGGCTTCCTGCATTTTTTATTGTTTTTGTATTTTATGATTTTTGCGATGTTTTCGGATTTTTTTGATTTTGTATGTACAAAGGGAGCTTACAAGGGTCCATGCTTCATGGGTTGGTTTTGAGATGGGATAGGATGTGCCAGGCGATAGGACTTGATGTTTCAGAATTCCAAGCCATGGGATGTGTAAAATATGGAGTGGTGTGACGAGACAAGGACTTATTAGATGGTAGAACTGGCCACTACGCATGGTGCCTGGAACAAGTTTTTACCATGGTACTTATTCAAGGCGTCACCAAAGTGATTTTCACCATTGGAAGTTTTTATTATGCTCTGATTTTTTCTTGATTTTCTGATTTTTTTGATGTTTTGATTTTTTTTATTTTTTTTATTTTTTTGACTTGGGGTATTAGATAGGTTATGCATAAAACTTCTTGAGATGCATGATATTCATTGGCTCATCTAGAGGCTACCCTTCTGATGTTGCAAGTTGATAGGCTCCTGACCCATAATCAGCCATGATGACATAAGGTCCTAACCAGTTGGGTTCAAACTTTCCTTGCTTCAGACACTCTTGCAGGTTTTCTGATTTTTCACTAAGACGAGGTCACCTACCTCAAATTTTTTGGTTCTGATCTTTTTGTTGTAGCTTCTTCTGAGGTGGTTTTGATATGCTTGTAAGTGATTTAAGGCATGTAAGCATTTCTCATCCAGTAGCTCTAGCTGCTGCAACCGTGCGACACGGTAGTCCTCATCAGAGATAATGTTGTGCAATGATACTCAGAGCGACGGGAGCTCGACCTCTATAGGTAAAATGGCTTCAGATTTGAATACTAGTGAATAGGGGGTGGCTCTTGTAGGAGTGCGGATGCTTGTTCGGTAAGCCCATAGGGCGGGGTTGAGTTGGAGGTGCCAGTCACAGCCAGCTTCATTGACTATCTTCTTGAGAATACGGAGGATGGTTTTGTTAGATGCCTCTACTTGACCATTTCCTTGGGGGTAATATGGTGTGGAGAAACGGTGTTTGATGTCAAATTTTTCGCACAAAGTGCGAACTTCTTGGTTTTTGAAGGGTTTTCCATTGTCAGTGATGATGGAATGGGGAATACCATATCGGCAGATGATATAGTGGAGGATGAATTTGGAGATTTGGATACCTGTGGTGAAGGTGAGTGGTATTGCTTCCACCCACTTTGTGAAGTATTCGGTGGCGGTGATTATGAACTTATGGCCATTGGATGATGGAGGATGTATTTTCCCTACAAGGTCGAGTCCCCACTGTGAAAAAGGCCACGGTGTTATGATCGGTTGCAGCTCCTGTGTTGGTACGTGGATGAGATCACCGTGCTGTTGACATGGGAGGCATGTCTTGGTACACCCGTGGACATCGTGGTCCATGGTTGGCTAGTAGTATCCAGTCTGGAGGATCTTTTTAGAGAGGGTAGGTCCACTGGAATGCGCTCTGCAAATACCTGCGTGTACCTCTTCTAAGGCTGCTTCGGCTTCCCTAGAGTCTAAACATGGTAGAAGCATGCCGTCAAGACTCCTTTTATATAGTGTGTCACCGACAAGAATGAAACAGGAAGCTCGACGGATGAATGATTTACATTGGGAATTGGATAGGTTAGGTGGAAGGATGTTGTCATGCAAGTAAAGGTATGTTTCTTGGTACCACGGGGATAAGGGGCCAACAACTTCACACACTAATTCTGATTGAGGAACATCGTATGCCGGGATGGGTAGCTCTTCTATAAGGAATTTATATTTCCTGCTATCCTTTTTCATATCGACCAGGGATCCTATGGTAGCCATGGTGTCTGCTACTTTGTTATTGAGCCTTGGGATTTGTTTGAATTGGATGTCATCAAAGTAGTCTTTGAAATCATCAACCATCTTCTTGTAGGGTAGGAGTTTGTCATCTTTGGTTTTGTATTCATTAGTAACCTGCCTAATGACCAATTGATAGTCACTGTATACTAGTAGCTTTTCAATTTTCCATTGGATGGCCATGTGGAGACCTGTGATGAGAGCCTCATATTCTGCTACATTATTAGTGCATGAAAATGTGATTTGAATGATTTAGGGATCGTGTCACTTTGAGGGGTAACAAATAGGATGCCTACTCCTGAGCCTCTGTGAGTGTAGGATCCATCAAAATACATTTTCCATGTGTCTATGGCTGGTGTGATTGTCAGGATAGCCTCATCTGGAAAGTCTGCAATAGTGGGATGTTCTGCAAGAAGAGGTGCTTCCGCCAGCTGATCCGCTATGACCTGTCCTTTAATGGCCCTTCTCTTTGTGTATTCAATGTCAAACTCAGATAGAATCATAACCCATTTTGCCATTCTGCTAGTGAGAGCCGCTCTACTTAACAAATATTTCAGTGGGTCAATCTTAGCAATGAGCTTGGTCTTATGATTGATCATGTAGTGTCTCAACTTTTGGGATGTGAAGACAAGAGCTAAACATGCTCGTTCAATGTGTGTGTAATTGAGCTCATACAAGATCAAGGTGCGGCTGATATAGTAGATGGCTCTTTCCTTCCCCTGTTCATATAAAGCAGGACATATAAAGCAGGAGGGGTTTGCCTTGCCTTGGTGGGGTTAACACAGGAGGATTAGCCAGGTATTCTTTTAATTGATCAAAGGCACCCTGACATTGAGTGTTCTAGATGAAAGCTATGTCTTTTTGAAGCAGATGCTGGAATGGTTGGCACTTATCAGCAAGTTGGGCAATGAATCATCGGATAGACTGGAGTTTCCCCTGTAGGCTTCTAATCTATTTCAGTGTGGTTGGAGGAGGCATTTCTATTATGGCCTTGACCTTTGCGGGATCAACTTCAATTCCTCTTCTTGAGACTATGTATCCCAGGAGTTTGCCTAAGGTTACGCCGAAGACGCACTTCTTTGGATTCAAATGGACATTATATTGGTTTAACCAATCAAAGATTTTGGCCAATACATCCAAATGTTCTTCTCTTGTCTTTGATTTGCCCAGTAAGTCATCGACGTAGTCCTCCATGATGTGGTGGAAGAGGTCGTGGAAGATGACTGTCATTGCTCTTTGATAGGTAGCTCCTGCATTCTTTAGGCCGAATGGCATTACTGCCCAGTAGTATGTCCCCCATGGACATATAAAGGATGTCTTATGCTAACCTTCTTTAGCAATTTTTATCTAGTTGTACCCTGAAAAGCCATCCATGAGAGATAGCATCTCGTGTCCTGCAGTGAGATCCACTATCATGTCAATGTTGGGTAGTGTGAATTCATCTTTTGGGTAGGCCTTGTTGAGGTCTCTGAAGTCAGTACAACAGCGGATTCTGCCATCTGGTTTAGCAACTGGTACTAGATTTGAAACCCATTCAAGGTAATCAATCAGGCGTATGAACCTGACATCTAGTAACTTTTTTAGCTCTTCTTTGACAAGAAGGGCCACCTGAGGATTCATTTTTCTAAGTTTCTGTTTGACTGGTTTGGCATCGGGATGTACTGCAAGATGATGAACAACCAAGGTGGGATCTAGCCCTGGCATGTCTGTGTAGGTCCATGTGAAATTATGATTTCTTCGTGTAAAAAATGCCAAGAAGTTTTCCTGTTTGAACAGACTGAGGGATTCCGCTCTGTATGTGATTTTTGGGTCTTGTTCTGTCCCCAAGTTCATTTCCTAAGCCGGTTCTACCAAGATGGGTGATCTGTCTAGATATACTTTGTCTACCTTAGGGAGGCCCATTCTTCCATCTCCTGGCACCTCATGGAGGTTTTCACCAGGGGATACGTCTTTTATTTTTACTATTTTGGGATCTGATACTACGTGGAATGGTTTTCACCATTAGATCCATTTTTTCTATTTTTATTTTTGTTACTAGAAGCAAGGGTTGTCTCCCTGAAATAGGCATCTGGATGGAGTTCCATTATGTATCCTGCTTGATGATCTCCCAAAGGGAAGTGGTCTCTTACCCCCATCATTTCGGTGATGGCCTCATCATTAGGTGCAATGTCGAAGATAGGAGGTCCCCGTTGGTCCCAATCAATGAGGTTAGGGTAAGCGAGTGGTAAGTCAGTGGAAGATGAAGTGAGGGTGGTTACGAAGTAGATGGTGCAAATGGATGAGTCGAATAAGTCAGAGAAATGGCTAAAGGAGTCTTGAAGGCCCGTTTCGTTGACATTGTCAACATCTAAGGGGGGCATAGCAGCCGTGAATAAGATACACTCGCCGGAAAGGAGAATGTGTTGTTGTTGACCATACCCTAATCCTTGAGTATAGGGATTCTTTGTTGCTGTTAGTGGTTCTACAATGCCCTGTTCATGAAGGCCGATACTGCCTTGTCCTTTGTAACCCATGCTCTTGACAATTTCAGAACCTTTGCCGTAGATTTCTGTAGGGATTGTGGGGGCCTCTTGTTCAGGCTCATCATCTTTGTAAAGCCAAGATGAAATATCTTCAAGAACCCATTTGAGAGGCAACTCACCTTCATTCTAATCACCTACCTTATCCACATCATCCTCCAAATCATTCAATCTAATCTTATCCTAATCACTATCATCACCATTAATCCAATTCCTCCACATCATTTTAATCCCATCTCTTCCAAATCAAATCCACACTCCAACCAACATCAATCCATAATCTTCCAAACCATATTTCAAATCCAATCATCATCATAAACAAGCACTTGCCAAAAAGGACTTAAGATTTGACCACTTGTGTGACATCATGTCAACCTTAGAGGACTTCCAAAAGCTCCTTCATATGCTTCACCAAATGCATGCAAGCCAATCCCCTTTAGAGCAGCAAACCTTTCAAAGCATTAAAGAATTGATTCAACTAGGTCAAGCAAGCACCTCCTCACACATACAATACCTCGTGGAAGAAATCCAACAACTCTTGGCCACTTGCAAAGTCCAACAACCATCATATCTAGCACCTATCCCATCATATCCATCTACACATCAAACCAATTTGGCATCAACTTATCCCACTTCATACCAACCAAATTCATCCACATGTCATATCAACCCGTTATCAACTCATCACAACCCCTATCTATACCAATCCATCTCACAACAATCACTATCCTATGCAACCCCTCCATCATCATCACATCAACACATTTACCAACATCAACAACAAACCATATCACAACAAGAAGTCCAAACACCATCTCTAACCTCATATCAACTCCCATCATCCTCATATCAACCCTCAACTTCATACCAACCTAATTCATCCACCTATCATGTCCATACCACATCCACAACTCAACCTTCACCCCAACATTATCCAACTTCTCATCCTAACATTCCAACATACCACCAAGCCCATCCATGAGACAACCAAGTGTCATCACAACAAGCACTAGTGAGCCTAAATCCACGTTTGCAACAAGAAGCACATGCCAGTCCAAGTGGTCCCTTGTACATAAATCAAATGAGTCCAAGTTATCCTAGGCAAGATCTAATCACCTTTGACAAGGGAGATACCAATCTAGAGTGCCCTCCACCATCTAATCCCACACCTATCCTTGAACCCACCCAAGAACCATCACCACCTAATCCTATCACCCACCTATCCAATCCCAATCCTACTCCTACACCATCTGCCATCATTATCCATTCATTATATTGCTCTTCAACCCATACACTCATGAAGGATACCATCCATTGGCTATTAGCAAGGAATCAAACACCCTCATGCAATCCAACACCCACCGAACTGCTTGAACAATCTCCTATCATAAGTCAAGAACCACCATGTAGCCATATTCAAGAATCCATAGGTCAAGCACCTATCACATCAATCCAAGCACCCATCACATCTATCCAAGTCACTTCCACTTCCATGCAAGCACACGAGCTATGTCAAGAATCAAATCCAAAGCATGTTGCAACATCAACCCCTTCTCCTAATCAAGATCTAACCATCCCATCTAACCCCATCCCCGATCCCCTCCCATCTATGGATCCTCTTATTCATCCCACATCAACCTCTAACACCCCTTTACCATCCCCATGAATCCTTTACCTCCATCTACTAATCCCATCCCAAATCCATCCTCCTATTCACTTGGAACAAGCACTTTCATCCGTGGTAAATCCCTTGTAGGAGGTGAACAACTTCCTTCCACCACCTATCTATCTCCAACAAATAATGGACTCGCGTCTTGTTTCCGAAGCACCAAACATCCCATTGCATGTCGCATACTCCAACTTATGAAATATCAAGGCAAAGGCTTAGGCCTTCATGAACAAGGCATCTTGGAGCCCATTCACACCACATTCCATCCATCCTCGCATGGCCTTGGCTATCCATCTCAAGAACAACAATCTACACAAGCTAATACCATCCATCCACCTTCCAAAATCTATTCATCCAATCCCAAATATGGTGCATCTCATCGCACTTCCAAAACATATGTCGCCATCCCTCCTCCATCATCCTACCATTTGCAAAAGCATGTGACCATCCATCTCCCTCCATCAAATTTACCTCCACTACTTCCAACTCCAAAGATCCCTATCAAATCCACTCTCCCTCCTATCCTACCAACTCCCAACATCCCTATCCACAAATCCACTTTACCTCCTATCCTCCCAACTCCTAATATCCCCATCCTCAAATCTCCTCATCCATCCATCCATAAATCCACTAAAATTCCTAATCAAGACCAACAAAAGTACACATCTTTCAAAAATGAAGCTTCCACCAAATCCATGGGATTCAAATATTTGAATGCCTCAACTCATAAAGCACAAAAGCCTAAGCATATTATCCCTTCCAATCAAAATGAAAAATCAAAAAGGCTATCCAATCCCACACCATCACAAGAAAATACAAAAACAAAAATGGTGTGGGTCCCTAAACAAAAATCACTCAACTCTAATGAGGCATCCACATCCCAATCCACCCCAAAATCCCAAACACCCCGCTCCCCATCTAAAAATCCCCAAAAGTATAAGTCTATTTGGGTCCCTAAAACCCCAAATCGACCATCCAACAATCCCCCATCCCGATCCCCATTACTCCCAACTCTACATCCCAAGTACAAGCTTCCAAATACATCATGATGTGTGCCACAACTAGTCTTGGTTCCCCTCCACCACTTGCAATTCCCACATACCTCCATCTCTCCATCTTTCGTTCACTATCCTTCATATCTTCCCCGTCACATCCCTCTAGTCCATGCTTTTGCATAGTCCACATCATATCCACATAATCCACATCATAATCCATTATCCACCATCCATTCCATCTTCTTCTATCTTCCAACAATCCATGCAATCATCATCCAAAATGCTATCCAACATGGGACCATCTTCTCCTTGCTATGGAAACAAACGCTAGAGTCCCCCTTCCATCAAAAAAGTCCAAAAAGTCAAAAAAATCAAGAAAATAGTAAAGAGAAAAAAATCCATCCAATGGTGAAAACCACTCCTTGTGGTGCCTTTGGCACGTACCTTGATGAAAACCCCTTGTGGGCATCATGCGTAATCCCTTCTCCATCCATTTTGCATCCCTACACTTGGGGGCAAAACTGTATCCTTCATCCACATCCATCATATCCCTTGCACATCTTATCCACTGTCTTATCCTTATCCTAACATTCCCCATCCATTCTATCCACTCTATCTCCCACCTTCAATCTTCATAAAGACAAGGGGCAACATATCCACAACATGCTTTGGAAACCTCTTGGCATACTTCCTTTGTCAGTACATCCTCCATTCATCTCTTGCAAAGTCCATCCATCCAAACATGAACCCATCATGAGCATTGGGGCATATGATTCCTTGCAACCTAGCCCTTGGAGAAAATCCTCATCCCTATCTTCCATCTACCTCATATACATCCCTATCACTTGTCCATTCATCTATCATGAATCAACTATACAATCCCCCTATCCAACCCCATCACTTTCATCTCTAGACTTGGTGTTCCCTTGTCATTGGTATTTAGCACAAAGGCTATCCACACGAAACCCAAGGCAACCATCATAATAAACCATTCCTTTTTCCAAAATCAAAAATCCAAAAACATCAAAAAATCCAAAAAATCCAAAAACATCAAAAAATCCAAAAAATCCAAAAACAATCAAAAAATTAAAAAACTCCAAAAACATCAAAAAATCCAAAAAATCCAAAAACAATCAAAAAATCACAAAATCCCAAAAACATCACAAAATCACAAAAATCCAAAAACATCCCAAATATAAAAAAATCCCAAAACAATAGAAAACACAAAATTCCAAAAATAATCTATCCATCACACAAATAAAACTTGCTCCATCACACTCGCATCATCATCACATCTATCCTCAATAAACTTACACTAGATCCAAGCATCGCATCACCTATCAAAGCATTGTCCTTAATCAAAATCATCAACTATCAAATCAGCATCAATCACAACTTGTCACCATCACATCTTGAGCCACGTTTACAACATCATCAAATCATCTATCAATCACTGCCTTAGGATATATCTTTCCTACGATAGGCAGAATCTATCACATCATCATCCATTTTGGCAAAAGATACAATGGTTACTTGTTTGGTTTGTTGGTCTTTTGGTTTTTGATTTTCATCTTTTTGTCCTATTCGAAGATCACATCAAAGCTACCTTGATCTTACTATATCATGGTATGTGGCGAAAACATCTAGAATGGGGCATAGTCTTGCTTTTGTCTGCTGTGCTTGTGGGTTGGTTTCATTACTCCAAGCTAGTATTGATATCTTGATTGATCATAGGGTTGGTTCTAGCATATTGATCTCCTTATGCATCTAAGGTTAATCATACCTTTTTTGTACTAAGGGCTTATGCTATGAGTCCCCTTCCCTCATCTAGACAAGGTTGTACTATCTTGGGCATGCATGGGATCATCCCTTTGTCTGCGTGTCTAGTCCATGCAAATGTTGGATAAACATCATCACCTTGGTCTTCTATACCTTGGTGAACATATCCACTTTGCTATATCAAACCTAGGATTGCTCAAATTTAGTTTCAGCACAATGATCATCCACCAATCATCTCCCAACATCATCATCCTTTCATCCCACCACTTATCCTCTGACCAGTTCTACCACTTTGTCCCATCCATTTCGAGAGCACAACCGTGTTCTCGCAACCCGCCTATCCTCTCGAGGGGGCATCACCCTTACCAATTATCTCCAAACCTAACCTTATTCTTCCAAACCAAAATCTTTTTTCTATCCAATCCATCTCTATGTTTTAACTTCTTTGAAATGGTGTTGCTTAGCCGCAACACCATCTCAAAGAGGGGAAAATGTAGATACCTAAAATTGGATTGCTCTACAAACTAATTTTCTGTACCTCGCACTAATCCATTCCCCCAATCTGCATGTCCCTTATGATCAATTAATTCACCCTAATTGATTCAACCTTACAACCCTATCCTATTAATTGAATGAATATTCCTAATATTCATTTAATTGATTTATCTATTTCCCTAAGCCATGTTAATTAGGTTAATCATGCTTAAGTTAATTAAGAAAACACTTAATTAACCTTGTCCCCCACTCATCCACTCACCTGAATTTAATATTCAGATGTCTCCCACTCATCCACTCACCTAAATTTAATATTCAGATGTCTCCCACTCATCTCCACTCACTGAATATAAAATTCAGTTGTCTCCCACTCACCTCCACTCTTCCCAAAATTAGAATTTTTAATTCAATCCCTAGGAATAAAGGAATCACTTTTATTCCTAGCCCTTGATCTGACTAGATGAATCCTGACCCTCCATCCTCATCTCCAAAATCCTATAAATAGGACCCCTCTCTAAGCCATTTGAGAGGCCACTTCATGCATCAGAACTCTGCCAAAATCCTGTCTCCATCCCCTTATCATTCCATCACTCTTTCAAAATCACTCTAATTATCCCCTATCTCCATCTGAATCAGTTTATCTCTCATCTCACATTGTGTTGAGCACTTGAGCAATCCACATCTGCATTCTAATCACAAGAAACATCTGAGGAGCAAAATGGCACATCTCCTTCCTGCATGGATTCGTGAGGTCATAATGGAGGTATAATCATTTTTTTTATGCATTAGATTAGTCATTATCTTCATTTTAATCTCACTTATTACAGTTAGATAGAGTGTGTGTCCTTGGTGGACAGAGGCAAAAGAAGATGATATGATAAATTTATTGAAACACAAAATAGATGTCACCCCAGAGGTGAAGCTCTCACAGGGAGATAAAGATCTTTCATGCCATGAGGAGATGGATTGATGAAGACAAATCTACAACAAACAAGTACAAACACAACACAATACTACTTTGCAGCACAATGAAAGCTTTGAATATCCTTAGCACAAGATCACAAGTTTGCATTATCCATCTAGGTTTAAAATGAAGTTCTAAACATGTTTATATATGCATTCCCACTAAACATTCGTAATTCAAGTTGAATAGGCCAACAAAGGGAAACCTTTTAATAGCCACTTTGTGGACATTTTAAATTTGAGTCCTGATAAAATAGGTCTGGACTAGGGTGCAAGTGCCCAAGTCTAGTGGCCTATTTTGGGACTTGATTAAGCTTAAGTGTGACCCCTAAGTCCCATTTGACATAGGTTTCAAGGGATTTTGTTCTAGGATTCATTTTTAACATGCATGATTAAATCTAAAGGACTCGGGAGCTAAACTTAGGTGGTAAAGTCCTAGGGGGACATTTTACGACTAACAAGAAAATTATTGTATTTTTTTACAAAATTCAAATCATGTAAAAACTAAAATTGTAAGAATACCCTCTTATTCTATTTGTACCCAACAAAACACTTTTCAATTCATTTTTCAAATTTAGAAAAATTTCCCATACCTTCAATAGGAAAATTAATTTTTAAAAATAATTTTCTACAACATAAAAACCTAAATAAAAATTTAAATTTAAACAAAAACAAGGGATCACCTCAAGGAATCCATAAGCAACTACCAGATGATTTTCTTCCTTTCAATAAATAGTTCAAATCACTTCAATCCATCACCAAGCAAGCAGAAATCCCATTTTCTTCAAATGGAGGGTTGGAATATGTTTTCTCTATTTTTCTCTCCACTTTTTAAATTTGCATAATGAAATGAAAATGTAAACACTTTTTCCATATATACCACTAATTAGAACTAACTTAACCTTTTCACTTATTTCTCACAAAGAAAACTTACTTAATACAATAACCCTTAAATAAATGTTTCTGACAAATAGATATTAAATCTATTTCCCAAGTACATCAACATGCCAAAATAATTGCCCTTCACAAAATTGCAATATTTCTAACTTATAGAAATATAATTAAAATTTATTAATATTCTAATAATGAAACTAGAATGTATTTCACCTAGAAGAATTATTTCCAAAACATAAATAGATAAAATACAATGCCTTTACACAATTAAATAATCCTACAACCTTAATGTTTGTATCTGCATTTTGATGCATGCTCTAATCCTTGGTATATGTCTCCTAGGCTTGTTAAAACCCTTATAAAAACCTGAGCCTATTGTTTTGCCTCACTGGCCTTTGTGACTACTTGTTCTAATCCAATGTTGACTGTCTGTGGCCTATTCCTAGTCACTTAAAAGTATCTTTGGTCATCGGGTTACTGGCCCTTGCATCTAGGATTGCCCTTTATATCCGGTGACCCAAATTATATCACAAGCCCAACAAATTTAAATAATGTTCTATCTTTATATTTGGTATCAGGTGTACTTTATTTTATGTCCCTCCCCTCTCATCCCACCTAGCATGGTCCCCCTTTCAAAACAACTTATACGCATGTGCTAAAATGAGCCTTAAAGTAATTCCTAGTCAGCATGCCTCATAATTTTTGTCACATTCCATTTAAAGGATTGCCCTTGCTAGGCCTCAAATCAGCTTCCTGGAGGGTCGCAGGGACACACATGTCATCTGACATGCCTGGTATTACAATGTATTCCTGGTGCATTCATGGTTAGGAGGGTCCACAAAGTGAACTATCCAAGTCGTGCAGCTAGAGTAAACACAATGAAAACAACTCAAAGATATAAAAACATAGATTCAGTCATTTAGTATATCATAGAATTTAAATACAAAATGGCCGGCAACACATGAGCTTACAATTAGGGCTCACAGGCCTGATTATTGAATTATAGAAATGCACAAGATATGGCTTTGAATCCCCTTTGCAAAGAATTCAAACTATCAGACTTGTAAATTATTATGCTAACTCCTTTCCTAAGCATCTATTACATCAATATATATCATCTCTAAAACATATGATTCCTCCACGTCAGCCAAGGAAGATCACAAACTCCAATGAAGGGATGTAACATGAGTACATGGATAGGTCAGACCTAATTGAATTGAACCCCTTCATGAATGAATGGAATTATGTACGGATCTTAGGTAAGGTCAGCCATGAACCAAACAACATTTACTGATGTGTAACTTAGCTCTACGGGTTGTGGATTCCTCCGTAGGTCTTCTCCTTTAGCTGATTGTCTGAGATTGTCAGGATGCTCTGCTATGAGAAAATAGGCAATCATCTGATAGTGATATCTTACTGGAACTTGATCCAAATGATCTAAGATTTGGATATGTTGTGCCAAAATGAATCTAGATGCTAAGTCCAGCTCCGCAAGGTCTAAAATGCAACTACAATAGAATGCAAACCAAAATGAAGAAACTACTACTAATTGAACTGACTAAATGAACTAGAAAATGAAAAGAAACAAACTGAAATGCAAACAAATTGAAATGCAAATGTTTTTGGTTGATGCAAGATTTCTCTTGAACCAGGGATGCTCTTGCATCAAACATCCAGGGTTATTGAAAAAGTGAGTCCCTCACTTTGTCGGGGCTAGAGGAAAACCAAGACGGTCCACCTCAACCTGAGAAATCCAAGACGAGTCTTCTTCCAGTCTACCTTTCCACTTCACAAGGTATTCTTTGTATTGTCTTCCTCTCGTGTTGTGTCCAACTCTGCTATCCAAAACATCCTCAATCTATTCCAGTGTTTGTTGTGGTAACTATTTCTTGAAGTCTTCTTCCATGCTATCACTGAACTCTGCTTCATGATACTAATATAGCTCTGCAATGCTAAAAATAGGTGATATACCCAATGTCTCTGGTAACTCCACTTCATATGCATTTCTTGAATCAAATTTTTTGAGTATCGTACATGGTCTAAACTTCATCTTCAACTTGTTATATGTACTAACTAGAAATCTTTCTTTTCTTAAGTATACTATCACCTCATCTCCCCCTAAAAATTCTTTGTGTCTCTTCTTCTCATCTACCTTCTCCTTATACTTGTTGTTCATCTCTTCCAAATGCTTCTTCACCTAATTATGCACTGTCTCCATATGTCCTACACTTCTCTTATCTTCCACATTGATATCTCTCAACTCTATCACTCCTCTAGGGTTTACTCTGGTAACAATCTCAAAAGGTGTTCTTTGGGTATTCTTATTCACTGAATTATTGTATGCAAAATCTTCTTGTGAAAGAATCAAATCCCAACTTCATGCCTTCTCTCCAACCAAGCATCTCAACAAGTTTCCTAAACTCCTATTCACTACTTCTGTCTATCCATCAGTCTGTGGATGAAATGCTGAACTAAACTTCAAATTTGTCTTCATCTTCTTCCAAAGTGTCTTCCAAAAGTATCCAAAAAATCTTGTATCTCTATCTCAAATTATGCTCTTAAGTAATCCATGCAATCTCACAACCTCCTTGAAAAATAGATCAACTACATGCACTGCATCAGTTGTCTTCTTACAAGGTATGAAATGTGCCATCTTTGAAAATCTTTCCACCACTACAAATATTGAATCATGTCATCTTTGTGTCTTTGGCAATCCTATTATTAAATCCTCACTTATGTCTTCCCAAGGTCTCTTTGGCACTGTCAAAGGTTTATACAATCCAATACTCTAACTACTCCCTTTTGCAACTTGACAAACCCTACAACTCTGCACAAATTTCCTAACATCCTTATGTATCTAAGGCCAAAAGTAATTTTCACTCACTAGGGCCACTGTTTTATCAATACCAAAATGTCCTGCCAATCCACCACTATATTTTTCCTTGATCAAATTATCTCTCATTGAACTTCTAGGTATGCACAATTGATTTCTTTTGAACAACATATCTCCCTGAATGAAATAATCCAACCACATGCTCCTATCTATCACAATAGGTTCCTTACATGTTTTTCAAGGTTCTTTAAAATTAAGATCTTCCTCATACATGTTCTTCAACTCATCAAATCCTAACACTTCAACTCTCACCTCTATCAACAAGTTCCTTCTCCTACTCAATGCATCTATAACTTTGTTTGATTTTCCACTCCTATGCTTCAATAAAAAAGTGTAACTCTGCATGAACTCTACCCATCTCATATGTCTCTGATTCAACTTTCCTTGACTGTTCAAATATTGCAAAGCTTGATGATCTGTATACAATACAAACTCCTTAGGCATCAAGTAATGTCTCCACTTCTTCAAGGCTTGAATTATGGCATAGAACTCATGATCATAAACTAAGTATCTTCTCATTGCATCATTCAACTTCTCACTGAAATATGCTACAGGTCTACCTTCTTGACTTAATATTGCTCCTATTGCATTCCCACTTGCATAACAATCCACTTGAAATACCTTATAGAATTCTAGTAATGCTAACAAAGGTTGCTCTATTACTTTCTGCTTCAATAATTCAAAAATCTTATCTACTCCTAATGTCCACTTAAAGTCTTTTATGTCTCCTCTCATTATCTCTGTCATAGGGTTACAAACTAAACTAAAATTTTTGATGAACTTCTGGTAGAAACTAGCCAGTCCATGAAATGATCTGACTTCTCCAATGCTCTCCGGTGTAGGCCATTCAACAATTGCTCACTTTCTCAGGGTCCATGTTCAATCCTCCACAGAAATCACAAATCCCAAGCATACCAATTCTTCCTTCATGAAACTACATTTCTTGATGTTTATAAATAATTTATCTTCTCTCAATCTCTGTAATACTTGTCTCAGGTGCCACAAATGTTCTTCTTTTGTCTTACTAAAAATTAAAATGTCATCCAAATATACAATAACAAACTTACCCAAGAATTTCTTCAAGACTTCATTCATCAATCTCATGAAAGTACTCAATGCATATGTCAATCCAAAAGGAATCACTAACCACTCATATAATCCTTCATTTGCCTTGAAAACAGTCTTCCATTCATCTCCTTCTCTGATTCTGATCCGATGGTATCCACTCTTCAATTTTATCTTTGTGAAATATTTTGCTCCACTCAAACAATCCATGATATCATCCATTCTAGGTAAAGGAAATCTATGCTTAACTGTGATCTTGTTTATTGCTCTAGAGTCTATACACATTCTCCATTCTCCATCTTTCTTATGTACTAACACTACAGGTACTACACAAGGACTCAAACTTTCTCTGATCAAACATTTCCTCAACAACTCTTGTTAGTTTCATTCTTCATTCTTTGTCAGTGTCATTCTATGTGCTACATTGTTAGGCAAACTAGCTCCTAGTATAAGATCCACGTGATGACTGATACTCCTGATTGGTAGCAATCCCTCAGGTACATTGTCTAATATGATGTCTTCATACTCTATCAGCAAATCAGTTATCTCCTTTGGTTGTGATTTGTTAGTCTTTAGGGTTTTAGGATTCTTAGGGATCAAAGCATAACACATATTCTCATGTCTCAAGCCATCCATAAATTGCCTTCCATCTACCAAATAGATTCTAGCATTCCCACATACTTCACTCTTAGGATTATCTTCCAAAGGGATTAAAGTATTTCTCTTTCCATTTTCTATTATAGTGTATGTATTCTTTCTCCCATCATGTATAGCTTCACTATCATATTGCCAAGGTCTACCCAACAAAATATGACATACATCCATAGGCATAATATCACACAATACTTCATCATAATAAAATCCAATATGAAATTTCACCAAACATTACTCACTCACTAGTGCCTTATGATCATCCTAAATCCATGCTATCTAATAAGGCTTAGGGTGTTTCAATCTTTCCAACTTCAGCTTAGTCACCATCTCCTCTGAAACTAGGTTATTAGAACTACCACTCTCAACTACAACCTTACAACATTTACCTCCTGATTTGCATCTAGTTCTAAACAAGATTTTCCTCTATGGTGGTTCCTCATTTGTTTCTACTTGAAATAGTGCTCTCCTCATCACAAGTGATTCTCCTTTCTTAGGTTTGCCAACTAAACTAGGTGATCCAATAGGTTCTTCTTCCATATAGGTTGCTCTTCCATTGTTCTTTGTTCTCTTCCTTATACTCTCTTGATTACATTCAAATGCTCTATGTCCTCCTCTACATTTGAAATAGGTTCCTCTGAATGTTCTCCTATCAGGTCCTCTTCCTTCTCTTCTATATCCTTCACTCTGGTATGGACTAGGGTTTCCTCTGCAGTAGAAAGATCTATCATCTCTCTGGTATGCATTGTTATCTTTGTCCTCCTTGAATGTGTTCTCTTGTCTGTTCTGCCTCTCTAAAATTTACCTCCTCTGCCTCTCTATTTCTGATCATGCCTCTTATTCAACTTTTCTTCAACCTTCAGAGCAAATTGATATGCTTCTTCTAATGTTGTCATCCTTACCAAACTCAATTCTTCTTGAATGTTCAATATCAGTCCATTGACGTATCTTGTCACTTTCTCCTTTCTTACTTCACTATGTCCTGTTCTTATGACCATCTTATGAAATTTCTCAATATACTCCTTCATAGATTTCTCCTTTTCTCTCAGATTTTACAATCTCTTCAACAATTCCAACTCATAGTTAGCAGGTACAAACTAGTTCTTCAATTTTGTCACCATCCTATCTCACTTTATAATCTTTTCTTTTCCTCTTCTATTTCTATCCAACTGAACTTATTTCCACCAGAAAGCAGCATGTCTTTTCAGCTTTGTTTTTTAAAATTTAACCTTCTCCAGATCTTCAATTTCTTCATACTCAAAGTATTCTTCCATATCATTTATCCAATCAATCAACTCTTCAGGGTTCAAATTGCTAGTATAGTTTGAAAAATAAACTCTAGGTCTCTTTCCAATATTTGAAATAGCTTGCAACATCTTGACTTGATATGATTCCTCCTCTTCTTCATCTCCTAGGGTTTTGCCATTTTGCTCAACGGATTGAAATTCTTCATCATCATCAATTTCAATATTAGGTCTAGATGTAAGTCCTCTTTGCTTATCTTCTTCAACAACATCCAAGCAAACTTGTATGGTTTTCATCATTTCCATAATCTCATCCATTCTACCAGCCATTATTCCAACAGCAGGGATTCTCGTCGGTAGCATCTTCCTAGGATCAAGTGCAAACTTCCTCAAGTTTGGTGATCAGGCTAGAAGGTGATAATTACCTCACAATCGGTGATCAGTTGCAACACAAGTAACCTACCTTGGATTCAGTGATCTATTCATAGCAAGATCTTATGGAATTCCTTTGCCAACTTTGCTCAATTCACTCCCAAAGATTCAAACTTTTGCTCTGATACCACTTGATGCAGTCACGATTAGGAGGGTCCACAAAGTGAACTATCCAAGTCATGTAGCTAGAGTAAACACAATAAAAACAACTCAAAGATATAAAGAAAACACAGATTCAATCATTTAGTATATCATAGAATTCAAATACAAATAGGCCAGCAACATGCAGGCTTAAAATTAGGGCTCACAGGCCTAATTACAAAATTATAAAATATGCATAAGTTATGGCTTTGAAGGTCCTTCGCAAAGAATTCAAACTATCAAACCTATAAATTATTATGCTAACTCCTTTCCTAGGCATCTATTACATCAATATATATCATCTCTGGAACATATGATTCCTACGCATTGGCTAAGGAAGATCACAAACTCTAATGAAGAGTTGTAACATGTGTACATGGATAGCTCAGATCTAAGTGAATTGAACCCCTTCACTGTTGGGAATTAAGGTGTCTCAACCTTTGTAATTTCCTAGCATTGGTAATTTAATTGTATATTTAATTATTGCCTACTATTGTATTTACTTGCACATTCAGTTTGGTCACATAGTTGAGGTGGCATGGTGATGTGTCAGCTTACTTGGAATGTGACTTGGATGGTCAAGTCAAACCTACATGTATTTGGGCATCTCATATTGAGGTGGCATCAATTTTCCATGTGTTGGCATCTTGTAGTAGGTGGAAGAGGATATTCCATATGACAGAATCTATGACGCGTAAGAGCCAAGTTTGGAGATTCCTATGACAAGTAATGACAAGTGTCAGTTGACATCTTTTCATGAGGGAAAGGCATCTTTGGGCGCCCAAGTTGGGCTATGACATGTTGTAAGTGGTATTTACTATATTTAGTCATATATGACGGATTCTCTTACAACATTTAAGGTTGTTATGTTGAGAAAATCTGATAGTTACAAGAAGTGTAAGAGCATCTGTCATAGTCTATTTTTAGCATGGAGCTCTCCAACTCTAGAAAAGTCAAATCTGCAATGTATGATAGATGTAAGAGATGTTATTGCAGCACCAACAAGTGTCCTTTGATGCTAAATATGGCCATGTGGCCAAGGTGGATGCCTATCCCAAGATGCTTCCAAGATATGCCTTAAAATCCCTAGATATTGCATAGTTTGGAGTTGTAGTTAGTGTTTTTTTACAGGTACTATTATGCTATTGGATTAACTCAAGAATCGACATTTGTAGACTCTTGGAAGACTTGCATTGCAAGTGTATTGTAAACTATTGCTGTTTTGATAATACATTGTGCAGGTTTAGAGTGTGGGGTTTTTTACCTGAAAAGGTTTTCCCCACGATATATCTTGTGTCACCTTCTTTCTGTGTTGTGTTGCTGCTAAATATTTATGTTATTAGTTTAATGTTGCTGCAATTGTAAGGATTTAAATGAATTTGCACTCCATTCTCCTCATTATATTGGTGTAGGAAGTGTGTTCCATGTACCTTCCTTCCTTTCATTCACAAATGAATGGAATTATGTGCGGATCTCAGGGAAGGTCATCCATGAACCAAACAACATTGACTAATGTGTAATTTAGCTTCATGAGGTGGATTGCTTCACAAGCCTTCTCCTGTAGATGATTGTCTGAGATTGTCAGGCTGCTCTACTCTGAGAAAATAGTTAATCTTCTAATAGCGATATCTTGCTAGTACTTGATCCAAATGATCTAAGATTTGGATATGTTGTGCCAGAATAAATCTAGATGCTAAGTCTAGCTCCATAGGGTTTGAAATACAACTACAATAGAATGCTAACCAAAATACAGAAACTGCTATTGACTAAGGGTCCTTTGGCTCTTCCACAAGATAGAAAGGGTGACGTGGCTAATGAGTTGTCTTCTCAATGGAGTTTTGTGGGGAGGGTTTGTCTCCACTGAGGCTTCCATGAGATCACAAAATATAAGTTGTTCTTCTACATGGCGGTGCCAACGTAGGTTGCGTGCGTTCCTAAAAGATAATGAGTGTATATGGAGCCACTAGGTTCAATGTGATGCTTCTAGAGGTGACTTAGCATTCTGTGGAGGGTTTGTACCTTCACGGGGAGTGCTCAAAGCTTTCAGTAGGGTAGCAAAAAAGTGTAAGTGTGGACTAGGGTATATTTATTATCCATGGTGGTGGCCATTGCCAATTTTTTGCCTAGAATATGTACTTTTCCAGGTCTCCTAACTATTCCTATTGAGCCCGCAAAGGTACCACCTTGACCTAAAAGGGTACCAGATCATGATGAAATATTCAGCATGCTAGGGGAAATTCAAACTCTAGTGATGGCTATTTATTTGAGAAGATCTACGGTGCACATTCAAATCCAAAACAGGTCTTTGATCTCACACATTTAGCATTAATGGTGCTTGGGATGATTTGAGAAGTCTCCCTGTGTCATTATTCTGCATAATTGAGCATGCATTTCCTATCCTCATGCTCTGTGTTTGTCTTAGGTGTCTCATATTCCAAGAGCTACAATGAGTTTGAATACAACTCTTCATAGTGTGTGCTCACAATCGGGAGGAGATGGAGAACAACCTAAAGATAGTAGAAGGTTGAAGATCACATGTGAGAAAGATGGTCAACCTATGTCTATAAGAATAGAAACAAAAAAGAGATTGGATGCTTCACAACAACTGCAAGCAGACCACGTGTCTTCTCTCAACCCTCTGGTACCTAATAATGACTTTAATTTTTAATCAAATTGGTGACAACATTTTTCAGTCTTTATTTGGTAATCCTAATTCTCCTAGTTTAAGTGATCCTATGAAACATAGTACTCCTCCTATGCATTCAGATGGTGTTTTTTTGAATACTAATGTCAATGCTAGTGTTTCTACTTCCCCCTCCCCCTCATGGTTAAAGAAGGTTGTAGAAAAGAAGAAGAGATATGCTCCCATGATAGATACAAACATAGACATTGTGGCTAAGTTACTACAAGATACCCCTAAGCCCAAGAGGGCCAAGAGGATGTCTATAATGGTGGAAAATCCCTCTATTGGACATCATATTTTAGAGATTGTTGGTCCTATTGGCAAGAAGAATGAGGATGAAATCATTAAGGCCGATTTTAACATGAGCCAAATTGATATGGGGCCTTCCACAATTGAAGGTGAAATTTATCATGCCAAGTTCTCCATGAGCACATTATCAAAAAGGGTAAAAAATGAGCAACAAGAGAAGGCCAAATTACAAGCTCAGGTGAGAACTTTGACTTTATTCATTCAATCTATTTTAAGGATTACTGCTCAACCTTCAGATGAGATATCGAGCATAGATCCCAACTTTCTGCAACAAATTGAATAGTGCCAAGCCATAGGTAATGTTGTTGATCAATGGGTGGAGAAAACTATTCTTAATGGTTTATTTTATATTGAAGAAGTTACTAAATTTTACACCTCGATATCTAGCAAAAGGGAAACATGGCTACAAAATTGCAAAATGTTAGGAAAGACAACGATAGTCTTTTGATGGTTTTTAAAGAAGTTCAAGAAATGGCCAAGATTGACACTAGCATTCTTGTAGCCAAAAAGATCTTAAATGACCCCATGGAGAATGAATCTACAACATGGTTAGATACACTCGAATGGATGATGACTACGCTAGGAGTAGTAGAAGAGGAACTTAGGAATACATTGACTTGATATTTCTCTGATCAGAAAGATCTCAAGAGTAATTTTGCAATTTTAGACATAGAAGCCTTTGGTGAAGATGAAGATAAATTGATCGAGATCAAAGAAATATAGAAAAATTTCAAGAAAATGATTATTGAGAAACTTGTGGCTACTGACACGGTCACTGGTGAATCAATAGGAAAACTTGGAAAAGTGGCAATGTATATTCAAACCTTCAAAGGTAAAATTGAAGAAATCCATAGAAGGGTGGTGAATGCAGATCAGATGATAAGTAAATGGAATCTTTGAGCCAATATCACTGGAAGTCAAGGTGGTAAAGTGTTAACACTAATCATTGGTAGGTACAAAGCATACAAAGTGAAGTTATGGGCACTAGCAACTCAAACGACACAGGTTGATTCAGCTTCAGGAGATGGACAAAACAAGGAACAGGAGGCGACACAATAGGAGGCAACACTTAAGGAGGATGTGACAATTGTTAATTGATGACTTTTCATATGCTTTGATATTTATAAAAAACTATTGGCTCTAGAGATCTTTCTTTTAAGTTAATGACTTATTTTAAACATCTTTAAAATCGGTTGTCCCCAAGAAGCTGTTATTATTTTAAAGATGGTTATGGTTGGCAAGGCTATATATTCTAAAAACTTGTTGACGCATTGAATCTTTTGACAAACTTTGTGTTGGTAGAAGGTCAATTTTGATGTGTTTCTATTTTTAGTTGCTTTTAAATATATGAATTGAAGTTGGTGTAGTGAAATTCAAAGATCGTAAACTTTGTGTTATGGTTGATGAATACTCATTCTTCTTATGTTGAACATACTATTGATTTGTTGATTCCTGGTTCTATATTAAAGTGATTGGAAAATTTTATTCTGGCTCATTTCTTTGGATGTTTTTCTTTCAATTAACAGTTCATGGTGATGATTGTATGAAAATTGATATGAGTTTATAATGGTGTGGAAAAGATAATAGTAATTGAAGTCTTTTTGCTTCTTAGTTTTCATATTATATTGAGATTTCTTGCCTTTAATGCTTTCTAGTCAAAAGCACCACCTTTTCTGCTTTCTAGTGAAAAGCATACATTGTTTCCATTCTTTGTATATCATTTGAAGGTAGTTGCACCTTGTAAAATAAGCAGAGAATCATTACAAAATATCTTGCAATCGATTCAACTATTGGTCTAGTTGTCAGTTGTTTGGGTGTGAGAATATAGAGTTAGGTGAAAAAATCTATACACCAACACATATCAAGATACCAAGCATCATAATTCTCCCACAAGATCACTTAGAGGTCAATGTGATAACATTCCAAATGAGGGCGATCAGTAGCAGCAGCCTGGTGATCAAGAAAGAGAAGAATTTAGGATGAGATTAACCTGCTTGATCATCTTAGTAATAGATAAAGACAAGTGTAGGCCTTGCTTGATCAACAACAAGCACAACTTACCCAAATAGCCCACCAAAACCAAAATGCACAACAACAGGGCCATAATAGTAGTATAACCAATAGAACAATTAGAGACAACAACTTTCAACAATGTCAACATCAACAAATGGGACAGGAAGGTGTAAATAATGCCCATTCTCAAAATATCAATAATCATCCACCAGAGAATTAAGTGAATCAACAACATGGCAATGTTCAGAATGTTAGGCCTACACAGTGAAGACAAGCACAAAGATTTCCTCCACAAAGGCAACTACTAGGAGCTGAAAGATATAAACAACTTGATTTCTTTGGCATACCTGACCTTCTAATCCAATTCCACATGAGATTAGGGGAAAGATTCCTAGGTTTCAAGGTAACAATGTTCTCACATGTGAGGAACGTCTTAGACATTTTATTAATGTCACTGATGAATATGAGATTGAGGATGAAGATGTTATGATGAAACTATTTGTACACTCATTGGAAGAAAGTGCTAAAGAATGGTATAAATCTCTCCCTGATAACAATATTGACTCTTGGGAGGAGTTCATGAGAGTATTCAAGTTGCAATATGGGGACAGGATTGACCCCGAGTTTTCCATCCATGAACTTACAACTATTAAGAAAGCAATAAATGAGATAGTAGCTAATTTGAATAGCCCCTTCATCGTGACAATGAGGAAGGTATGTCCTCATACGAGACCTAATGAATCTATGTGTTTGGTTTTGTATTTAGTGCATTTGACTCAAAGATTGGTTATTGTTTGAGGGACAAGAGTCCACAAACATTAAGAGAGGCATATGCTATAGCTATCAATATTGAGAGAAATATGAGACCTTTAGGAAAACATATCAAAAGGTCTAATGTCAAATTGTCCCATCCTGATAAGCAATCTTTCAACAAGCCCCTCACTACTGATGACAAATTGGATAAT
This sequence comes from Cunninghamia lanceolata, assembly GCA_027924645.1. Lineage (NCBI taxonomy): Eukaryota > Viridiplantae > Streptophyta > Pinopsida > Cupressales > Cupressaceae > Cunninghamia > Cunninghamia lanceolata. The sequence continues at coordinate 8,276,524 of BSBN01000112.1, read as the reverse complement.
CTTATGGGGGTTGTGAAAGATTTACCTTAAAAAGTTGGTAGAAATGATAAAGGGTTGCCACCTCAAGGTGTTGCAACACATTTCAATGAAGGTCAAAGACTACATAATAGGCCTTATAACACTGATTGGTCTAAGATACCACAACATAATGATAGACATGCTTCCCATAGGCATGTACATTTCAAATAGCCTGAAAAGGACACTCCTGATCCATTGAGAAAGGATCAATTTGACTTTCAAGATGAATCTTTGTGTTGTCAGGTGTGCTTCCTTCCCCATGATCTAGCAAATTGTGTGGTGGCTCATTCAATGAGTAGAGATAAAGAATTTCCAAATGAAGAAGGTGCAGCCAAGTACTATGAAGAGGAGATAAATTAGTTTGACATAGAGGATTATGAGAAGATGGGTCAAGTTGTTGATTATGACAGCTATGAAGAGGATTATCATATTTTCCAATATGATTATGATTAAGGTCCAAAGAAATACCAGTTTCTAGCTCATGATTTTGGGCACTTGAGGGAACTTATGCAGAAGAAATTTAAGCAATCTAAACCTTCAAAAAAAGACATGAAAGCCTTGGCAGACACAACCATTTTATAGGCTCAAGGAGTTTATCAGCTGAGAAATAGGTCAATGCCCATGTAAAATTCTCTTATTGTCAAGTTAGGACAACAAGGATTGAATGGGAATAAGGATAAACGTAAGATGAGAATGGATAAGAAAGATAGTAGTTCTCCCAAGAAGAATGTGTAAAAAAAGAAGAAGTTTTCTACACAACCACTAGTAGCAAAGAAGTATTTGTAGAAAAATCTAGCACAAGTGGTGCAACCAGCTGTTGTATCCACTCCAAAGGTCAATAACCCAAAAGGTGATGAGAAGCATGATCAGCCTTAGATACAAAAGGAATTAGAGAAGGGAAAGGAGAATATGGAGGAAAAAGGTATGGATATTTCCTCAAATCAAGTAATACCTTACATTCCTTGTATAAATGATATTACCATCTCATGTGATGCTCCTTTGCCAAATTATAGCTCCATTGACATTGCTTAAATCTTTAGCCAAGTTAGAATTTCAGTGCATGTAGGGGAACTTCTTAGAATACCTAAACATAGAGATAGGGTGGTGTCATTAGTCACTGTTGTAGATGTACAAAAACAACCTATTGTTTTTCCTAGTAATGATGATGGGGAGAAAGGCCATGATGAAAACATAGAGGTATATATAGGATCAATTGTTGTTAACAGTAGGATGGGGTAGACCTTTTTTACACAACCCTGATCATAAATGTTTAGATATTACATAATTGCATGCTTGATTCCGGTGCTTCCAACATTGTTATTCTCTTAGAGATAATGAATGAATTGGGACTGAAAGTGTCCAGGTCTTTTGGCAAATGCTTCGCCATGGATTCTATGAAAGTTAATGTGATAGGTCTAGTTAAAGATGTTGAGGTCAAACTTGTTGCTTATCCAGATAAATTATTCTTGATGGATATTATTGGTGTAGACTGCCCTACCAAGTGTTCGGAATTAAGGTGTCTCAACCTTGGTAATTCCTTGTATTTTTACATTGTATTTATTTATTTATTGCCTATTGTATTAATTGGATGTAAATCCTATGTTGTCATATTGTGGGAGTTGGCATGGTGATGTATCATCCTACATGGCATATGACCACATGTAATTTTGTCCTCACATGAGGAGATAGGCATCCCAATTAGTGGTAGGAAATTTTGCCATGTGTCGGCATCTTGGATGTTGTGTAAGGGAATATTGATTGAAACAGTCATGACAGATTCCTATGACAAAGTTATGACATGTTAGAGTCAGAAATAAGAGATTCTATGACAGGTGAAGACATGTGTCGAAGAGAATCTTTGAAAAAGGCATCTTTGGGTGCCCCAAGGTGGCCTATGACATGTTGTAAGAGAATATGCTATTTATAGCCTGTGTATGATAGATTCTCTTACAGATGTAAGTTATGATAGCTATGACAGATTCTATGACGGTTGTAAGAGTCATAAGAGCATCTATCATAGCCCATTTTGGAAATAGGTGACCTCCTTAGGATGGGGTGACTTGACAAGTGTCAGGAGAATCCTACAATGTTGGACAAGTGTCCATAGGCATGGGTTTTGGGCCATGAGGCCATGTTGGATGCCCATCCCAATGTGGAGCCATTTTTGCCTTGTATTTGTTATATAAACAAGTGCTTTTGAGAGAAGTACTACAGGTTTGACAGGTACTGTTATGTTGTCAGAACATCTCTAGATACGAGTGTCGAAGTCTCCTGCAAGACCATTGGCTCTGTGATTGTATTGTAACCTTCTTTGTTTATAGAATACATTTGAGTTATATTTTGGAGTGTGGGGTTTTTCAGCCGTAAGGGTTTTCCCCACGTATATCTTGTGTCTCTCTTCTTCTATCTCACTTTATTGTGTATGTGTTTGCTGCAATATCTATGTTAGTGGGTTAACATAGCTGTAATCGTAAAGATAAAATTGAATTTGCACTCTCCTACCCTCATTAGATTAGTGTAGGAAGTGTTTTACACACACCTAGCTTCCTTTCGGTTGGTATCAGAGCCTGGCCAGTTTTGGTTCTAGCTGCTAGGTAGGGGTTTTTGGAGCTAATCTTAGGTTGAGTGGGAGTGTTGTGTAGAGCATTCTATATCTTGTTGTAGCAAGGAGATGGCAACCACATCTAGAAGATTAGAGGTGGCGAAATTTAATGACACTAATTTTGAGTTGTGGAAACTCAAGATGGAAGACCTACTTATTAATCGTGACCTATGGGAAACTGTATCTGGTGTAAAGCCTACAACAATGTCACAAGCTAATTGGGACCTCAAAGATCAGAATGTGAAGGATCTCATAAGATTCTATTTAGTTGACACTGTCATGTTGAATGTCCATGAGGAGAAGAGCATGAAAGACCTTTGGAAGAAGCTGGGTAATGTTTATTAGGCCAAGTCCTTGGTAAACAAGCTTTTTCTAAAAAAGAAGTTGTTTTCTCTGAAGATGGAAGATGGAGGATCTGTTTTGGACCATATGAATGCTTTCAACATGATCGTTGCACAGTTGACATCTGTTGCTGTGAAAATGGAGGAGAATTGGTGTATGACCCTACTTTGTTCTTTGTTAGATTTGAAGGATCACCTTGTCATGGCTATTAGAAGCACCACTACCACCTTCAAGATAGAAGATATGGTGTCTTCACTGTTATCTAAAGAGATGCAAAGAAAGTCTTTTGAGGCAACCAAAGAGGCTCTTGCGGTTCGTGGAAGACCCAAAGAGAAAGGGGAGAAGAAGGACAAGAAAGGTGAAAAGAGCAGATCTAAATCCCGTGGGAGATCCAAATCTCTTGGAAAGTCCAAGGCTCTCTATTGGAACTATGGGAAAACTAATCATTTCTGAAAGGAATGCAAAGAGGAAAAGAAAAAGAAGAAGAAGAATGCTCCTAATTCAGCTTTTGACAAGTCACAAGATGATGGTGATGCCTTCATTGCAGCCCTGGCCACCCATGCATTTGATGATGTGTGGTTGATTGATTCTGGTGCATCATTCCACATGACCTCGCATTAAGATTGGTTCATGAAGTATGAAAAGTTTGATGGTGGAAGAGTGTACCTAGGTGATGATTCTCATTTAAAGATTGTTGGTCATGGAAGAGTCTCAATCTGATTTCCTAATGGATGAGTGAAGGGGATCACTGGGGTTATGCACATCCTAGGCCTAGCACGGAACCTACTTTCTATAAGTATGTTGAATGATGTAGGTGTGCAGGTTGTCTTTTTGAAGGATGGATGCAAGATGACTAGAGGATCTATGGTGCTTACGAAGGGTACTCAAAGAGGTACTCTGTTTCAGCTGGAGGCATGCACTTCATAGTGCAATAGTTATTTTGACTTGAAGAAAAGATTTGTATTCACTTCATCCCCACCATCTGAACAAGCAGTGAAGAAATATATTGTAACACTTTCTGATGGTAGTGCACATGCTTTGAAAGTTAAACTTCATGCTGAAAAGACTATGTTATGGCATTTGAGATATGGCCACATTGGTGAGAAGGGTCTTAGAATCCTAAAAAATAAAATCATCATTGAGGGGTTAAATGATTGTAATCTCAAGTTTGACATTCGCAAACATTGTGTATATGGAAAGTAAAACCGTGTTCAGTTTTACTCTAGTTCTCACAAGTCTTCTAGTGTATTGGATCTTATTCATTCTGATGTGTTTGGTCCTATTAATGTTCCTTTGATTTCCAAATTTGTATATTTTATATCTTTCATAGATGGTTACAATAGAAGGACATTGGTTTATTTTATCATAAGCAAGACTGAAGTCTTTAGTCAGTTTAAGGAGTATGGTTAGTGGAGCAAACCTCAAACAAAAGTTTTGGGCTGAAGCTGTAGCCACTACTTGCTATCTGGTAAACAGATCTCCTACATCAGCTCTTGTTGGTAAGACACCTATGGAGGTGTGGTCTGGTAAGAAGCCTTTAGTTATACATCTTTGTGTCTTTGGTTGTGAGGCATATGCACATGTGCCTAGGGAGAAACAGTCTAAATTGGAGAACAAGGCTGTTAAATGTATTTTCATTGGCTATGGTGTCGTTGTGAAAGGATACAAGCTTTGGGATCTTGTGGCTGAAAAAGTGTTGTATAGAAGAAGTGTTATCTTCAGAGAGCTAACACCTTCTTTTGTTGTTCTACAACCAAAATAGACAGAAAAGAAAGAAGATGCAGTTCAGTTTCCTTCTACCCCTAAGAAGACTGAACAGACAGACCCTATGAGACCTGATGATGAGGAGAGCTATAGCAGCTCTGAAAGCTCAGAAGAAGAAGCATAACCTCAACCTCAGCCATTGAGGAGGTCTACACAAATGAGAAAGAAACCTGATAGGTTTGGTTATTCATTACTTGATTCTAGTTGTACTTTTTCTTTACTTACTAACACTGATGAGCCTAGAACTATGAAAGAGGCAGGTTCTTGGAAGGAGGCCATGGAAGATGAGATAGCTTTTTTGGAAAAGAATAGAACATGGGACTCGGTGCCTTTGCCTGATGGATGGAAACCCATTAGATGCAAATGGGTGTTCAAGAAGAAATTTGGTGTAGATGGTAGTGTTAAAAAGTACAAGGCTAGATTAGTTGTAAAGGGGTATTCACAATTGGAGGGAATTAATTATGGTGAAATTTTCTCCCGTTGTAAAGCTGACATCCATTCAATTTCTATTATCTCTTGCAGCTGCTTATGACATAGAGGTAGAACAAATGGATGTGAAGACAACTTTCATTCATGGTAATTTGGAGCAAGAGATTTACATGTCACAGCCAGAGCATTACATAGAGAAAGGTAAAGAAAATTTGGTTTGCAAGTTAAAGAAGTCTTTGTATGGTTTGAAGCAGTCTCCTAGGATGTGGTACTTGAAGTTTGATGCCTTTGTGTTATCAATTGGTTATCTAAGATTGAAATCTGATCATTGTGTGTATTACAAATTTAACAATGATCCCATTCTCATTATTGCATTTTATATTGTTGATTGGGAATGGTAAGACTATGATTTCTGATTTGAAGTCTCAGTTGTCAGAATAGTTTGAGATGAAAAATCTTGGGGCAGCTAGGTACATTCTAGGAATGGAAATTAGAAGAGATAGAGCTAACATAAAACTTTGGTTAGGCCAGAGTAATTATGTGAAGACTGTGTTGGATAGGTTCAGCATGGCAGATTGTAGACCACTGTGTGTTCCTATTTCAATGGGGATAAAGTTGTCTATTAATGATTATCCAAAATCTCCTAGTGAGGTGGAGGACATGAGAGGAGTACCTTATGCTAGTGTTGTTGGTAGTTTGATGTATGCCATGGTTTGTACAAGACTAGACATTGCCCAAGCAGTGGGAGTCCTTAGTCGATTTATGGCTAATCTTGGATGGGTACATTGGGATGCAGTTAAGCGATTGTTTAGATATTTGAGGGGTACTTCCAATTATTCCATTTGCTATCATGGTAATCCTTCAGGACCTCCACATTCAGTTTGTATTCATGTATTTGTGGATTTTGATTGGACAGGTGACATTGATAGCAGGAGATCCACCAGTGCCTATGTGTTCACTATGTTTGGTGGTGCAATTAGTTGGATGAGTAAATGACAACCTGTGGTTGCTTTGTCCATGACAGAAGCTGAGCACATGGCAGAAACTCATGCTTGCAAGGAGTCCATTTGGATTAAGAGATTGTGTTCATATATTGGTATTGATGTGGGATAGATTATGATTTCTTGTGATAGTTAGAGTGCGATTTGCCTTGCGAAGAATATAACTTTCCATGCCAGAACAAAGCATATTGATGTACAGTTTCACTTCGTATGAGACATGGTAGAGGATGGGAAGGTAAATTTGGAGAAGGTAGATACTTTGAAGAATGTTGCAGATGCATTGACAGAGCTAGTGGGCACAGAGAAGTTCAGATGGTGTTCGAAATCTATGGGCCTCTCGGCCTATAGAAGTTAAATCTTATTAATTCTATTGGCTCTTACAAGGTGTTCAACAAGTGGGAGAATATTGGGAATTAAGGTGTCTAAACCTTGGTAATTCCTTGTATTTTTACATTTTATTTATTTATTTATTGTCTATTGTATTAATTGGATGCAAATCCTATGTTTTCATATTGTGGGAGTTGGCATGGTGATGTGTCATCCTACATGGCATATGACCAAATGTAATTTTGTCCTCGCATGAGGAGATAGGCATCCCACTTAGTGGTAGGAATATTCTACCATGTGTCGGCATCTTGGATGTTGTGTAAAGGAATATTGACTAAAATGGTCATGACAAATTCCTATGACAAAGTTATGACATGTAAGAGTCAGAAATAGGAGATTCTATGACAAGTGAAGACATGTGTCAAAGAGCATCTTTGAAAAAGGCATCTTTGGGCACCCCAAGGTGGACTATGACATGTTGTAAGAGAATATGCTATTTATACCCTGTGTATGATAGATTCTCTTACAACTATAAGTTAGGATAGCTATGACAGATTCTATGATAGTTGTAAGAGTCGTAAGAGCATCTGTCATAACCTATTTTGGAAATAGGTGACCTCCTTGGGATGGGATGACTTGACAAGTGTCAGGATCATCCTACAGTGTTGGACAAGTGTCCATAGGCATGGGTTTTGGGCCATGAGGCCATGTTGGATGCCCATCCCAATGTGGAGCCATTTTTGCCTTGTATTTTTTATATAAACAGGTGCTTTTGAGAGGAGAAGTACTATAGGTTTGACAACTACTATTATGCTGCCGAAACATCTCTAGATACGAATGTTGAAGACTCCTGTAAGAGCATTGGCTCTGTGATTATATTGTAACCTTCTTTGTTTATGGAATACATTTGAGCTATGTTTTGGAGTGTGGGGTTTTTCACCCATAAGGGTTTTCCCCATGCATATCTTGTGTCTCTCTTCTTCTATCTCACTTTTTTATGTATGTGTTTTCTGCAATATCTCTATTAGTGGTTAACATAGCTATAATTGTAAAGATAAAATTAAATTTGCACTCTCCTTCCCTCATTAGATTAGTGTAGGAAGCATTTTTCACACACCTAGCTTCCTTTCACTAAGTGGGGTATGTTGTTATCAAGAAAATGGGTAGCCTCTATGGCTAGAAGTATCCAGATGGATCTTCTTGCAAGTATGTGTATTCATTGTTTTCATTCATGTCAACAATCTCGTGTTGTCATTGGTGTCAACTGTGTCATCTGTGTGAGTAGTTGGTAGTGCAAAAACATGAGTAGTTAGTGTTGAGTGGATATTGTCTCTGATGATGAGGTTGGTTAAGCAGAGATGAGGTTGTTGCAATGGTATGAGCTATTTAGTTGAGTTACTTTGATGAAGATGATTTGGTTGCTCTAAAGAGGTGTTGAAGATGTTAAGAATATGTTTATGTTGATTGGTTTCCAAGTGCTTTTGATAAAACTTGATTCAGTGTGTTGAAGTGGCATTTTGGCTTACAGAGTAGTGTTTTGGTTTTGCTCTGCATTTCCTCTATATTGAAGATTTGTCTTTTCAGTATGGATATGTTGTTTAGAGATGTTATATTCTAAATTTGGTGTTTTAGTTCATTGTGCAGAGGAAGTTGTGTTCACCAGTGTGTGGACTGTGTTTCTAAGTATTACAGAAGTGTCTAGGAGAAATGTCTTTGCTCCACATTTCTCTGCAAAGTGGTTTTAGGTCTTGCAGTTCTGGAAATATGCTTATAAGGTTCATATCTTTCTTCTGTTGAAGTTTTTCATGGTTTGGTGCTCTACAAGTTGATTTCTTGAGTTACACTATATGAAAGAGTTGTTTGAGTGCTCCAATGTGAACTTCAGTCAAGTGAAAGTTGTTGCAAAGGAATTTGTTGGATTTTAGGATGTTTCAAGATGTTTGTGGAATACTCTAGACTATGTTGAAGCCTTGTATGTGGTCCACAAGTTTTTTTGGGGTTTGAGGATGCATGTAGTTAAAAGTTAATTGTGTTAACACAGGTTTGGCTGACCTTAGGTGTTTACACTAATTGTGGAGTTGCTTCAGTGATTGTAGTAGTGTGGAGTGGCATGATTGGATGAATTTATATCTGAGCTAAGGTGTGTTATGATCCACCTTCATTCCTTTTCACCGCAGGAATGTTTAGGTCTAAACATAATTTGAATTTTCTAGGTTAAGGTGATTTGCCAACCTTGGAGAATGTGTTCAAGGTTGAAGACGATATAAATAAGTGTCAAGGTATTGTGATCGGTTGTGTGTGTGAGGAATATGATGTGAATAATAGAGTGGTTGAATGTGTGGCACAATACAATCTTTCATGTGTTAGATTACTGGATGCAGTGAGAAAAAGGTGTCTACAATTCTTTAGTGTGACTGTGAAGGTGTTGATAGTGTTGTGGTGGAATTCTCTATTACATTAAGATGGTCTTCTCCTTGTAACAATCTTCTCTATATTCTTCTCTATTGTGGCAGTGATCCTTTCTTTTGGGTAGTGAGCCCTTTGGGTAGTGAACCTTTTGGCAGTGAGCCTATTATTTTTTGGTGTTGATACTACTTTATATTGTGAGCTAATCCTCATTGTGGTTTTTCCCTTCTTGGGTTTTCCACATAAATCTAGTGTTCTCTTGTGTTTGTGTTGAGTTGATTTAGTTTCTGATTTTCATGCTTAATCATCATAATAGTTTAATGGTTAATTGAATTGATGTGGACCTAAATATTTTTGAGGATTTTGAAATTATAAGTTACAACTGATTCACCCCTCCCCCCTCTTAGTTTTCTTGTGCATTCAAAAATTGGTATCAGAGAAAGGTTCCTTGGAAGAAAGATAAATTGCTTGAGGTAAATCTGGAATGGCACACAAGAAGGATGTTCCTTTTTTTGATGGAACAAATTATGTATTCTCAAAAATAAGGATGGAAGGTTATCTAATTTCTCTTGGATATAAGATCTGGAAGGCTATTGAGACTAAATACACAATATTAGAAAATGGTCCAAGTACTGCAAATGAGATCAAAGCCTTTGAAACCAATGGTAAAGTAAGGTATTCTCTTTTAAGTGGCCTTACTAATTCTGAATTGGTGAAAGTCATGAATCTAAAAACTACTAATGAAATCTAGAAAAAGTTAAAAAGTATTCATGAAGGAGATGATAAGGTCAAGCAAGCCAAAATGTAGACTTTAAAGCCCATGTTTGAAACCATGCAGATGTCTGAAGATGAAAACATTACAAGCTATTTATAGAAGGTAGATAAAGTTTTCAATGGAATCAAAGGACTTGGTGGAAATATGGATGAAAAAGAAGTGGTATTGAAGGTACTCGGAACTCTTCCTAAGACTTACAATCATAAAGTTTCTGCTATTGAAGAATTGCAAAATCTGGATCAATTTACCAAAGATCAGTTGTATGGCACTTTAACTGCTTTTGAAATGAGAGAATTTGGTACAAGTAGTGCAAATGTTAAGACTTCTTTTAAGGCTAGTAAATCAAAGAAGACTATGGAATCTGATCAGGAGGATTTTGATGATATGGAGGCTAACTTTGTGAGAAGAATGAAAAAGAGTACTGGTAAGTATAGTGGTAAGTTGCCTTTCAAGTGTTTCTCGCAAGATAGGTCATTATGCTTCAAGATGTCTAGAAAGAATTTTGGGAAGCCAAAATAGGGAGAACAAAAGTAAGGTGTTTAAGAAAAGCTATTATATTAGAGAAGATGCAAGCATTTTTTTATAGTGAATCTGATTATGAAAATGATCAAGATAGTGAATGTTTGTTCATAGCTTTAAAAGATGATACTGTTGCTGCTAACTCTAAGGAATGTGTGAAGGAAAGGGCTCCAGAAGTAAGTATTGATGTTGAAGACACTTTGATATATGCTTTGCATTCTAGACAAGAAAAGAACCACTAGATCATTGACAGTGGATGTTCTAATCATATGACCAGTGATAAGAGTAAGTTTGTCAAACCTAAAAAATTTCAAGGAGGATTATTTAGGATACATCTACTAAGATATGTGGAAAAGGTTCAATCATTTTTTATGGAAAACATAATACTAATGATGTTCTTTATGTTAAGACATATTCTCTTGAGTGTTGGACAAATGTGTAGCAAGAGATACAATCTTATGTTTTAGGATGGTAGCTGTATGATAAGAAAAGATTTCAGAACTATGATAGTTGTTGGAAGGAGAACAAATGGTTATTGTTTCATGACTCAGATCAGTGAGAGTTGGCTATGGCATAATCTCTTGAGTGCTAAACAAATGTATAACAACGGATATAATCTTATGTTTTAGGATGGTAGCTGTAAGATCAAAAAAGATTTTGGAACTGTGATAGTTGTTGGAAGGAGAATAGATGGTTATTGTTTCATGACTCAGATCAGTGAGAGTTGGCTATAGCATAGGAGACTACCTTGGTGATAGTTGTTGGAAGGATTTTAAAGTATATCAAATGGATGTAAAGTCTACTTTCTTGAATGGTGAATTAGAAGAAGTATACATAGAACAACAGGATGAATTTCAGTTATTAGATAAATTGGATATGGTTTGTAGATTGAAGAAGGGAACTCTGAATCATGGCTTGTGGTATCCAAAGGATAATGACTTTCCTCTAAGTGCTTATACAGATGCAGATTAGGCTAGTTGTGTAGATGATAGGAAAAGTACAAGTGGTGGTGCATTCTTTCTTGGAGGTAGAGTGGTGTCATGGCTAAGTAAGAAGTAGGATTCAGTATCTTTATCTACTGCAGAGGTAGAATACATTGCAACAGCATCTTGCTACACACGAGTATTGTGGATGAGGCAAACCTTGAAGGATATCTGAGTTCTATATGATGAACCTATTCCTATCTTCTATGATAATACAAATGCTATTAACATTTCAAAGAATCCCATGATGCACTCAAGGACAAAACATATCTCAATGCAGTATCACTTTTTAAGAGAGAAGGTTGCAAAGAATGAAATGAAGCTTGAGTATGTGCCTCCAAAGGATTGGGTTGCTGATATATTCACCAAGGCTCTTCCTAAGGATACATTTGAGTATCTATGGGAGAAGTTAGGGGTTATTTCCCCTCCTTTGAACTAGATGCATAAGGAGATGCATCAATCCAGTGGATTTCAAGTTTCATTCTTTATTCTAGACTGGTGTTGGAGGCTACCTATCAGAGGGAGTAGGTAGTGGTCATGATGGTTGTTGTGGTTGGTGGGAGTAAGTTCTAATTTTGGTTTCTTCTAAGGGGGGTATGTAGAGTAGTAAAAGAAATGATGTTACAGAGCAGTACTAAGTAGGTACAACTTTGAGCGATTGTATAAAAGTAAGATTGAAAGAGAGATGTGTAACCCTTTGCTATTGATGTCAAAGGGGGAGAGAGAGAAATGTGAAAAAGGAGAGAAAGTAGAGAATCAATTGTTAGCCAAAGAGTAGCAAGCTAACGGGGAGAAAGAAAGAGAAAGGAAATGAGTTGGTATGAAGCATAGCATTGAGGATGTTGTTGTGTTGATGGTTTTCACATTATGTGTTTCCATCAATGACAAAGGGGGAGATTGTTATAACTATGTGCAGTTGGTGTTGTCATTGATGTCAACAAGCTTGTATTGTCATTGGCGTCAACTGTGTCATCTATGTGAGTAGTTGGTGGTGCAAGAGTATGAGTAGTTAGTGTTGAGTGGATACTGTCTCTGATGATGAGGTTGGTTGAGTAGAGATGAGGTTGTTGCAATGGTATGAGCTATTTGGTTGAGTTGCTTTTCTAAAGGTGATTTGGTTACTCTGAAGAGGTGCTAAAGGTGTTAAGAATATGTTTTTATTGATTGGTTTCCAAGTGCTTTTGATAAAATATGATTAATAAAGGAAATGATGTGTTGAAGTAGCATTTTAGCTTACAGAGTAGTGTTTTGGTTTTGCTCCATATTTCCTCTATATTGAAGATCTATCTTTGTGGTTTGGATATGTTGTTTAGAGATGTTTAGAGATCTTATATTCTAAAATTGGTGTTCTGGTTTGTTGTGCAGAGGAAGTTTTGTTCACCAGTGTCTAGACTATGTTTCTGAGTATTGCAGATGTGTCTGGGAGAAATGTTTTTACTCCGTATTTCTTCGTAAAGTGGTTTTAGGTCTTGTGGTTCTGGAAATATTCTTATAAGGTTCATATCTTTCTTCTGTTGAAGTTGTTCATGGTTTGGTGCTCCACAAGTTGATTTCTTGAGTTGTAGTATATGACAGAGTTGTTTGAGTGTTGTGGTGTGAACTTTAATCAGATGAAAGATGTTGCGGAGGAATTTGTTGGATTTCAGGATGTTTTAAGATGTTTGTGGAATACTCTAGACTATGTTAAAACCTTAAATGTGGTATGTGAGTCATTTTTGGGTTTGAGGAAGTGTGTACTTAAAATTTCATTATGTTAACATAGGTTTGGCTGACCTTGGGTGTTTACACTAATTATGGAGTTGCTTTGATGATTCTAGTAGCATGGAGTGGTATGCTTAGATGAATTTAGATCTGAGATAAGGTGTGTTGTGGTCTTCCTTCATTCCTTTCCACCACAGGAATGTTTAGGTCTAGACCTAAATTGAATTTTCTAGGTTATGGTGATTTGCTGACCTTGGAGAATGTGTTCAAGGTTGAAGATGATATAAATAAGTGTCGAGGGATTGTGATCGAGTGTACGCGTGAGGAATATGATGTGAATAACAAAGTGGTTGAATGTGTGGTATAGTACAAGCTTTCATGTGTTAGATTACTGCATGCAGTGAGTAGAAGGTGTTGATGGTGTTGCAGTGGAATTCTTTATTACATTGAGATGGACTTCTCCTTGTAATAATCTTCCTTATGTTCTTCTCTATTCTAGTAGTGACCCTTTCTTTTGGGTAGTGAGCCTATTATTTTTTGGTGTTGATACTACCTTATATTGTGAGCTAATCCCCACCATGGTTTTCCCTTCTTGCATTTTCCATGTAAATCTGGTGTTCTCTTGTGTTTGTGTTGAATTGATTTAGTTTCTAATTTTCATGTTTAATCATCATAACAGTTTAAGGGTTAATTGAATTGTTGTGGACCTAAATGTGTTTGAGGGATTTAAAATTATAAGTTACAACTGATTCACCCCCCCTCTCAGTTGTCTTGTGCACTCAAAAAATATTTCATATGCCACTATTCCAGTCCAGGACATGAAAGTGAAGTTGTATAGGGAGAAAAAAGTGGAAGATGAGAATGTTGAGGATAGGTATAAGGTGCAGGAAGATCATGCCAATTTATTTGCCACTGATATCAACTACTTCATGGGATATTATAGTAATGATGATCATGGACATGATCTTTCACCTTCAGTCCCTACTATTCCTACTTGCAATGCTGATGATTTATGGACAATGTACTTTGATAGTGGATACTCAAGAGATGGGTCAGGTGGTGGTATTGTTCTGATAGCACCATATGGAGAGTAGTTTGGCATTTCCTTTAGACTAGATTTTTAGTTCACTAACAACATATCTGAATATGAGGCATTGTTGTTAGGTTTAAATGTTGCTCACAAGCATGGAGTCAAATGTCTGAAGATACATGGTGATTCAGAACTAGTTGTATAGCATATTAGAAGTGCATTTGCTGCTAAAGACAACAAATTGAGAGCATATAGTAATGCAATTTGGGACACATTGGAATTATTTGATGTCAATGGCATTGAATGGATTGAGAGGAACAAAATGAAAGGGAGAATGCTTTTGTCATTGTTGGTTCAAATTTTGACTCGCAACTATATTCTCGTCTTGTTTCCCATTATGTTGTTGAAGTTCTCACCAGGATGATAGTCTCTGATAATGTCTACAACTGACAAGTTTTCAATGATAACAATCATATTTATAGCTTCCCAAATTTCATAGATGAGTTTGACAGCTAATTGATTGACTGGCATCCAATAATAGAAGTTACTGATGGAAAGGAAATGATGTTTGGATGTGAGGTCATGCAACTAAAAAAAATACAATACCAAAGGGGCTAGTGGCATTGGAACATATGTTTGACAATGTAGATCACTAGAAAAGCAAAGGAAAACTAGTTGAAGAAGAAAATGTTAAAGGTGTTAACCTTGGCACTCAAGAGATACCTAGAATGGTTTACATTGGTAAGCGGCTCAAAACCCATGAAGAGAAAATGTTGATTACTTTATTAAAATAAATTAGAAAATGTTTTGATTAGTCTTATGATGAGCTGAAGGCCTATAGGGAGGATTTATTTCAGAACACCATTCCCCCACAACCTAATGCAAAACCCTTTAGGCAGAAATAGAGGCCTATAAATCCCACCATAGCTTCCAAGATGTAGAAAGAATTATTGAAGATGAAAGAGGGAGGTATTTTAAAACCAATTAGACATTTTGAGTGGGTGTCTACTCTTTTCCCAATGAGAAAAAAGAATGGGGATATTAGATTGTATGTAGATTTCAAAAATCTGAACATCAAATCTCTCAAGTATAATTATCCTCTTCCAAGTATGGATCATCTTTTTCAAAGGGTTGGGGTCATCCCACAATAATGGGTTACACTTTTTGGCCAAACTTGACATTGAAATCAACATTTTGAACTAAATCTTCACTTTCTAACACCTATAGCCGCTAAACTATTGGGAATTTGAACATGATGCAAATTAGTGATTTGTGAGATTTTGTTTGTAGATTCTAAATATATATATTTTAAAAAAATTGGAGTTAAATTGTAAAAAAATTTGCTTCTCCTTTGATAACTAGTTTTTAATAGTAAACAACATTTTTTAAAGTGATGTGTATTCTGTAGAACATAACTTTTTTCTACAAAGGATAAAATTATGATTATTTTGAATTTAGATTGGTAACACCAATATATAGGGCATGCATTTGGTTTCATAATATTTTGTTGAATATTTTATTTAATTAAGTTTTGAAGTCAAACCAATTATAATTTATACATAGGCGTATTCTGTAAAACATAACTTTTTCTGTATGTATCAAAATTCAATTTTTTTTGTTGAAACAAGAACATCAATACCTAGGGAATAGATATTTTTTAGAATTTTTTTCACTAATTTACTAATTTTCCATGTGTAGAACAGAGAACTTGATTTTCGGTGAAAAACCTACATTCACAAGAAATAAAAAATAAATATAATAATCAAATTAAATATATTTAAAATTATACTTTTTGGGAAGCTTATAATAAGGATTAAATACTTACAAAACATAAATTTTAAATGAATTCATTTGATCCCCCAAAAGGTAAAACAAAAGTAGTTTTTTATCAGCATTTTGATAGGTGTAGAGGAGACTCCATTTAAAACTAGCAGGGTTCTATCCAAGGGGGTTTGAATCTAAGGGGGTTTGATCAAACCCTTTTCAATGAAAATCCTTTAAATGGAACCTTTCAAGGATTAAATCATTATATTTTCTAAAAATATGTGATTTCAGCAAAAATTAGGATGTCCCAGAAAGTGCAACCCATTATTGTTGTAGTACCTGTTGTTGGTTCAGAACTGATGTCCATGATGGATGGATTCTCAAGCTACAATCAGCTCTTAGTCAAGGATTCAGAATAGTACAAGACAACAATCACTACTCCTTGGGGAACCTATGTTTATTTGAGGATTTCATTCATATTAAAGAATGCAAGATCAACGTTTCAAAGAGAAATGGATGTGGCCTTTATAGGCCTCATTGATGAGATCATGGTTCTACACTAGGATGAACTTACTACATTCTCAATGTTGCAAGTATGTGCTAATCATTTTTGTCATTGATGTCAACAAGTTTGTGTTGTCATTGGTGTCAACTGTGTCAAGAGTGTGAGTAGTTTATGTTGTGCAGAGATGAGGATATGAACTATTATTGAAGGTGATTTGGTTGCTTTGCAAAGGTGCTGAAGATGTTGAGAATATGCTTCTATTGTTTGGTTTCCAAGTTATTTTGAGAAAATTTGATTAATAAAGGAAACAATGTGTTGAAGAGACTGACTGGCTTAACAAAGTAGTGATCGAGTTTTGCTCCACATTTCTTCCTAATTGAATATCTGATTGTGCAGTTTGGATATGTTATTCAGAGGTGGTCAAAGATGTTATGGTTCATATTGTATGCTCCATTTCATTGTGTAGAGAAATTTGTGTTCACCAGTGTGCAGACAGTGTTTCTAAGTTGTGCAGAAGTGTCTGGGAGAAACAGTTTTTCTTCGCATTTATCTGTAAATCTATTTCTAGCATTGTAGTTCTAGATTTATGCTTATAAGGTCTATATCTTTCTTCATTTCAATTGGTTTGTGGTTTGGTTCTCTTCAAGTTCATCTCTTGAGTTGCAGTCGATGGTTTCTTAAGTTGTAGTTGATGATAGAGTAATCTAAGTGCTTCGGTGTGAACTTCCTTTAGGTGAAAGATGTTGCAAAGGATTTTGTTGGTTTTTAGATGCTTGTGGATGTTTCTAGATCATGTTCATGCTTGGTGCATGGTCTGCATACCATCTTTTGATGTTGAGGAAGCATGCACTTAAAAGTTCATATTGTTAACACAAGTTTGACCAACTTGGTTGTTTACACTAATTGTGGTTGTGCTTCATTGGTTGTGAAGCGTGATGAAGCATGTCAGAATGGATTTAGGTCTATGCTAAGGTGTGATGTAGTCCACATTCATTGTTTTCCTCCATAGGAATGTTTTGGTCTAGACATAATTTAAATTTCATGGGTTAACATGTGTTGTTAACCTTCGAGAATGTTTTCAAGCTTGATGGTGGTATAAATAAGTGTCAGGAATTCATGAGTGAATGCATGTGTGATGGATATGATGTATGTGATGTGAATTTAATCAGTGCAGTGAAATATTTCATGTGTTAGGCTACTGGATGCAGTAAGCAGAAGGTGTCTACTATTTTTCAGTGTTGTTGCGAAGGTGATGTTTGTGTTGTAGTGAATATTGAGCTTCATTGGAACTAAACCTCATGCATAGGTTAGATGCAATTATATCAATTCATCCCTGGCATTGAGCCTCTTCTTCTTCTATCTCTTTCTTCTAGACAATGAGTCCTTTGGCAATGAGCCCTTTGGTAGTGAGCCTTTTGTAATTCAGTATTGCTACTACTTTATATTGTGAGCTAATCCTCATCATGGTTTTTCCCTTATTGGGTTTTCAATGTTAAATCTAGTGTTGTCTTATGTTTGGTGTTATTATGATTTGGTTTCTATTATTTTTTTAATCATCACAAGAAGTTTAAAGGTTAATGTGGATCTAAATGTTTGTGATGGTTTGAAATTTTTGATACAACTGATTCACCCCCCTCTCAATTGTCTTGTACATTTAGCACTCAAAAGATAGGAAAGATCATTGCAAGCATTTGCAATTGATTTTTGACAAATGTTTTGAGTATGTGATTTCCTTAAATCTCAAGAAATGTCAGTTTGGAGTAGAAGAAGGAAAGTTGTTGGGACATATTGTGTCAAGGGATGGGGTTAGAATAGATCTGGAATGAGTCAAGGCTATTGATATCATTCCTCAGCCCAAAACAATCAAGGGTATCCTATCCTTTTTTGGGTAGATTAACTTTGTAAGGTGGTTTGTCCCCAACTTTGCTGAAAACACTAAGGTAATCTCCAAGATGCTCAAGAAGGGGAAGTCTATTGCTTGGGAAAAGGAACCAGCTAAATCTTTTGTTGGCATAAAGGAGGCTCTCAAGAATGCACCAGTACTGTTAAGCCTAGATTATTCCAATCCTTTCTAGTTATTCTCATTTTCTTCATATTATACTATTGTTGTTGTATTGTTGCAAAAGAATGGTGATGTATTTGAGCAACCAATAAGATTCTTTAGCATGTCCTTGTAGGCTATTAAATTAAATTATTCCATAATGGAGAAGCATGCCTATGCATTGGTTAAGGCCACAAAAAATTTTAGATCTGTTATATATGAAAAGAGGGAATGATGATGTTAATAGTGTGTTGTTAAGATAGATTCAAAAGGACATAAACTGAGTAAATTAACTTCCCTTGCAAGAGGAATCAACTACAAGTTTGATGTCACTTTGAGATGATAAGGAAAGATAGAACGTATTGATGAATTTTTTAAACCCTAATCCATTTAAGCCTTAAACTCTAATTATATGATTCCATATACATATGAATGAAATACGATAAATGATTGCATAGGAAGGTACTAAATATAGATTAGAAACATACCAGGATTTGAATTCTGAAAAGTGGAAACCTTGGGGACAAGGGGGGACACCTGAGTCTAATAGGGAAATTTTTTTGTGGATCTGGAATAGTGATTTGTATCAGACTACAACTTGCTTCAGAGTTTCCAAAAAATCCAAAATGGAGGTCCATGGGGTGGGCGTCCTATTCCAAAAGGGAATATTCTCTTCTCATTTCTTCATATCTTGAATCTTTATCTTCTTCTTAGCTTCTCTGCAACTTCACTCTGTAAGATCCTGCACCTGTAACCTTAGAGGTGAAAACCCTCACAGAGATGAAGATCCTTCAAATCATGAGGAAATGAGTTGATGAATCCAAGTCTGCAACAAACACATACAAACACAACACAATTCTACTCTGCAACATAATGAATTCTCTTTGCTTGATAATCATAAGTTTTCCTTATTCAACTAGGAGTAAAATGAAGTCCTAAACATTTTTATATATGCATTCCCACTAACATTCACAATTCAAATGGAAAAGGCCGACAAAGGGAAACCTTTTAACGTTCATACACCAACACATTTAAATTTAGGTCCTAGAAAAATAGGTCTAGACTAGGGAATGGAAGCTCAAGTCCAGAGGACTATTTTTAGTCATGATTATAATTTAGGATAGACCCCTAAGCCTCATTTATCATGGGTTTCAGGGGAAATTGCTCTGGGATAAGTTTTACACATGCATGATTAAATTAAGGGGACCTCTAGGAGTTAAACTAGGTGGTAAAAAGTCCTAGGGGGACATTTAACATGCATTAAAGTATGGTCAAAAACACATCAAAATGCCAAGAACATGATGCTGAGGCATACATAAAGATTGAGGAACTATTTCTCACCCCTAGTCTTAGGTAAGAACTAGAAGACACATTGAAGACATGCAAGACATGGAGAGTACAATGGAAGCACACAAAAAATGATGAAGACATGAGAGCAGTCATACAAAACATGATGAATACATTGATATAATATTTTCATTTTTGCAATAAAATCCTAAGGGGCGGTGGGAGCTCATCGCTACACCCTTGAAACCGCCAAAAACACGCAATACAAAACCCAAAATGTAGGGGGAGCTCATCGCTACGCCCTTGATACTACACCTAGGGGAAGACATGTCAAACAAAACCTAAGTGCAGGGGAGCTCATTGCTACACCCTTGAAACCACACAAGGAGGAAGAAATATAAAGAAGACACAAAATACATGAGCATTGTATACCATGCCATAGACATACTATATGTCTTATACACAACAAACATGAGCAATAAAAGGAGCTTATTGCTAAGTCCTACCATCTAAAACACACTATAGACATGCTTGATGATTGAGCTTATACTAAAACAACTGCCAAAGACACGCTTAAGGGATGATAGCTCAAGATCCAACCTCACCTTCTGATGAGGACTTTGTATAAAAGGATGTGCACTAGCTCAAGAGATACACCATCCCGCCTTCCGCAGAAGGGATTTGTATTAAAGGATACACACTAGCTCAACAAATATGTAATCCTACCTCACAAAGAGGGCTTTTTGATTGCAATTTAAATAAGGATGTGCACTAGCTCAGAAGATACAACATCTCGCCTCACAGAGAGGGATTACAAACACACTTCGTTAGTGGCAAAATCATTAGACAAATATCATTATATATGCCCCTACCTTAAGGTGGTTGATGTCACTTACCAATATCAAGAACATTAAGGTAGAGAGAAAACATGCAAGAGAACAAGAGCTCTCGCAAAGCCCATGCCCCTGAGGTGACATGTGCTTATGATTGTTGAATGTTCCCACAATCACATTGATATAATATGCTAAGATAAACAACAAGATCAAATCATGAAAGCTATGCATGAAAATAGTCACATCAAGGACCAAGGCTATACTCATAGGTTCAAAGTTGAGTATAACCATTGGGCTATACTACAGGTACCTTGGAACTGAGTGTAGCAACAAGGTGAGATACCAATCAAAGTGTACAAGTTTAGATTGAGTGGATTGTAAAATGTTAGTCACAAGAAATGCCATAAGATGATACATCACACGGAGTAATTCTACTAGTCAAGCATCATATATATATGCATATCAACCCCATCTTCATATATGGACTAGGTCTATTTTCACTTTCTCGTTGAAGGGACATATGGTCCGTATCAGTATTTATTTATTTTTGTCATCCGCCAACTAGGTAGAATCACTAAATAAGGTAAACATAAAAATTAGAGAGGAGAACAAGTGCCTTAGGAACACTACGTGTAGGAGGATGCCCCCAACATGCTCTCTGTGATGCTATGCCCCTAAGGCACGACACACAAAAATAAAATAGAGGAGATAGATGATAGAATAATGATGAAACAAATAGAAGAATGGTCATGATAGAGGTGGTCTCCTAGTATCCTTAACCTTACAAGAGTATCAAAGGTCATCCAAGGAAACATAAACAACACATAACACATCATGGGGGAACACACACACACAAATATATATATATGTGTGTGTGTGTGTGTGTGTGTGTGTATTTTATCTAAGAGGAGTTTCAACTTGTGAGCATCTTAGAAAGGTGATCCATCAAGTTTTGTAAAAAGTGTGAGTAGTTCATACCTAATTGATGATTGATTCTTCTTTCCAAAACGGCCATGCAGTGCTTGCTTCTCAATTCCCTGTATATTTGAAATCTTTTGTTACTTGTGAGGGGAATCATTGTTATTTCCCACTGATGATATTTTCCTTGTTCTTTTCTGATCCTTTGCTTTCTTATTTTGATGAATGAGCCTTTTGTGGTGGAATGGGATATTTTCCACCATGGTAACCTTTTCTTGTATCATAATATCTTGTCGTGGTTGTTCAATTTGCATATCCAGTGCATTTCGATTACCTCCCAATCCTTGGAGGGATAATGGTGAAGGAACCTTAGCATAGATACCTTTTCCTCATGGATAAGGTGAGTCTTAAACCTTCTCCTTATCCACTTCTATCATACCAACTATTTCATCATAATCAAGATAGTCATCTTCTTGCTCTATTGTATTTTTCTTTAACATATTGTTGTCACTATGCTTAGGGAATGGATTAGTGAAAATCTACAAATTATAATTTAGAGGGGCAACCAACTTATTTCCATTGTCATTCACACCAGTTACCTATATTATATTAGAAAAGATGAGGTCTTGAATTTCATGTTAAGATGCATACATCATTCTGTGTCATGTCCTGCTAATCGATGATACTGACAAAAGGCACTAGCATCAAATGATGGTCCTTGTATCCTATTACTATCAAATGGTTTCATAGGAGGAAGCTTCAAAAGATTGTTGCTTAATGCTTGATTCATTATTGATTGAAGAGATTCAGATAATGGAGTAAACTATATTTTTTGTTGTCTAATTTGAAATGGTGCCTATTTTGGATTACCAATAGCTAACACTTGTGATTGAAAATTATTTGAATGTTGTCCATTGATCTTGATGAAACTATTGTTATTCCTTTTAAAGTTGTTTTGTGAAGGTCCATCCGTGGATTGACTAACTTGAGCTGATGAGTTTTGATTCTCATACTAACTAGATGAAAGTTGGTAATCATGAAGGGTTGTGCATAAATGTTAAAAAGAGCTATAATTCATCAAGAGGATTTTATCATGAATATTAGGTTGTAGATTCGTAATAAATACCTTATAGATATCTTCATCTTTAAAAAAGTATTGTATTTGTGATTTGAGACCTTGATATCAACTGATGAATTCCATCACTTTCTCTTTCGAACCTTGTTTACAATGAACCAATCCAATCAAAGAGACCATATGTCCAATGTTTTCTTGGAAGTGTTGTAAGAATTGATCAACTAGTTGCAAAGAAAGAGTTTATTGACTTTAGAGGTAAAGAGCAAAACCATTCCAAGAAGTATTTTGAGAGATTGTGGGAAGAGTTTTGCTAGCAAGTCCTCTTCAAAGAAGAAATCACTACACATCGTCGTCAATGTTGCCACATGAGTATTAAAATCACCTTTACCACTATACATTTCAAAGCGAGGAGTCTCAAATTTTTCAGTCATAGGAGTTCTTAGGATTGCATAATGTAAAGGACTACAAGCATGATATGTTGGTAAAGTAGGTTGGGAAGAATTAGTCAAGTTTGTCACCTTTTGTTGTAAAGAAGTCATGCCTAGCAAGAGTTGGTTTAAAGGGCATCATTAGGAGATGTGGTTTGTTATTAAGAAGAATTAGAAGTTGTGGTCATGAAGTTTTGAGGTGATTGGTTGTGAGTGGTAATGAAAGGTGGTTGAGAACAATTATAAGTGAAAGGTGGTTGAGAATAATTGTATGTGAAAGGTGGTTGAGAATAGGTGGAATGGAGAGGTGGTTGAGAGTGATTATTAATATAAGAAGTCACCCTAGTTGCCAAGTTTTGATAATTGAATCCCATAGCCTTGTAATTCTATGAATTAATTACAATAGATACTCCCATACTAGT
This sequence comes from Cunninghamia lanceolata, assembly GCA_027924645.1. Classification (NCBI taxonomy): domain Eukaryota; kingdom Viridiplantae; phylum Streptophyta; class Pinopsida; order Cupressales; family Cupressaceae; genus Cunninghamia; species Cunninghamia lanceolata. The sequence continues at coordinate 8,253,354 of BSBN01000112.1, read as the reverse complement.
GTTAGATTCAAGACAGACAACTGAGAGGGAGGGGGTTGAATTAGTTGTCTAAAACTTTCTTCCAATTAAACATTTAAATCCACTTTGTACTTCAGCAACATAATAATAAGTCAATCATGGAAACACAATGCATTAAATCAAGAGCAGAAACACATTACCAAATGAGACACCAAGATTTTGACGTGGAAAACCTGGTTAAGGAAAAAACCATGGGGTGATTAACCCAAGATTATATTCTCTGTTAGAAGAATAGAAAGAATAAATGACACATCCCAATTAGGGCTCACTGCCTGAGCACACTGCTCACAAGAGGCTCACTGCCTACAAGAGACACACTATCTACAGAAGAATAAATATCACATACTTGAACTAAAGAATAGCATCTTCACCATGCTTGAGTCAGTTCCATTTAATCCCAAAACTTCTTCTCTGCCTTTCGCTCTTCTCCTCGCTAGCACACTCTCATCTCCACAAGATACACTTTGGAATAACTTTGCAATTCCTTATTTATACAAGACATCGACTTAGGAATGATCATCTAAGTCAGCAAACATTATAGAGCAAATACATAAATACAACATGACTATTTAGAAAAGACTTCACGTGGATCAACGCATTGTCAGCCACATAGATCTCAGACTTTAATCTTCTTCAAGGAACATGTCAATCTTCATATAACATCTTCAAGATCATCCGTAGGATGTGTATCTCATCTAGTCAGCCAAACTTAGGAAGAGCACCATCATCCAAAAGAACTTTTCAATTGTGAACTCAAACTCCAATGCAAATCACCAAAATGAACTAGACATAATCCAAGGACCTCCACAAGCTAGCCTGAATCACCAAGAACATCCACACTACATCTTCTTACTGAAATCCTTCTCTCCTTCATCTGAAACCTCAAGAACACAGTCTATCATCACTATCACAATGGAATAGGTGCTTGTGGACCTCCAGACCACAAACCAATCGAGTTGATACTTCACAAGGACTTCCTAAATAGTCCATCAAATCTACAGAATATGACGTTTTATTTCTGGATCTCACCGGACCTGTCTATATCACTCTATCACCTCTGAACACTTGCTAGAACTAGTTTTACTTGAGTGGCTACAATGTCTTCAGATCTTCATGTAAACCTCTAAAATCTTTACTGGATCATCTTAGGACACATATCTACAAACCCTTTGAACCGCATCCTCTGATCCTCATCTTATCTTGGAATTTTACTTTACTGTCTTCACTGTTCTTCACTGTTCCTGATATGACCAATTTTCTCAATATCCTCAACAAATAGTTCATCCAATACTTATCATTAATGCAATAGGAGTATGTTGACATCATTGACAACACCGAATAGGCCCATACTTGCAACAATCTCCCCCTCTATCATTGATGGCAACATATGATGTGAAAAATTGTTTTAACCATCAAGACAAGAACTTCTCCTCACTATCACAACTCCCCCTATCAGCAACAACCATTCACATGTCTTCTCTTCCTTTCCTACTCCCCCTTTGATCAACAACCACTTGTTTTTTACATGTCTTCTCTCCCCCTTTGACATCAATGGCAAAGGGCACATACTTGTAATTCCACCACTTCAGAATCATACCATCTACTCTCCCTGAGTAGCAACTCCCCATCATCAGTCTGAACAATAAGATATGACTGTGATATACATCAGACTGATGCACATCAGTGCACCTTAGTTCATCACCAGAGGGGCAATAACCCCTAACTTCTCCCTGAGATACTTAAAAGAGTCCTTAGGTAGAGGTTTAGTAAAGATGTCTGCAATCTGATCCTTGGAAGGCACAAACTCCAATTTGACTTCATTCTGGTTCACTTGTTCTCTCAAAAAATGAAACTTGATGGATGTATGTTTAGTCTTTCAATGCAACACCGGATTCTTAGATATATTTATTGCACTTGAATTATCACAGAAGATTGTGATAGGCTCCTCATACTCCACTCCTATGTCTCTTAGCATTTGCTTCATCCACAAAACTTGAGTGCAACTACCTGCTGCTGCAATATATTCTACTTCTGCAGTGGGTAGAGATATTGCCTCTTGTTTCTTGCTTAGCCAAGAAACCAATCTCTTCCCTAAAAAGAATGTTCCACCACTGGTACTCTTCCGATCATCCACATCTCTTGCCCAATCTGCATCTGTATATGCATGAAGAGAAAGATCATGATCTCTGGGATACCACAATCCATACTCAACTATCCCTTTTAGATATCTAAAAATCCTCTTGATTTCCATGACATGAGATTCTCTGGGATCAACTTGGAATCTAGCAACAAGACCAACAACATTCATGATGTCAGGTCTAGTTTGAGTGAGATATAATAGTCCTCCAATCATTAACTTGTACATTTTTCGATCAGCCTTAGGAGAGTCATCATCTTTGCTCAATTTATATCCAGTTGCCATGGGAGTATTCATTGGCTTTGAGTCTTCCATCCCAAATTTCTTCAATAATTCTTTCACATATTTGGTTTGAGAAATGAAGATTCTTTTCTTTGTTTGAGTGATTTGTAGACCCAAGAAGAAATTCATTTCCCCAAGCATGGACATCTCAAATTCATTTTTCATTTGATTTGCAAAAGTTTTGCACATACTATCTCTTCCTCCAAAAATGATATCATCAACAAACACTTCAACAATCAAGATATTTTCATGATCAATTTTGAAATACAAATTACTATCAGTAGTACCTTTGTTGAAACCAATCTTCAAAAGATGCTTATCCAATCTTTCATACTAGGCTCTTGGTGCTTGCTTCAGTCCATACAGTGCTTTCTTGAACTTGCAGACCATATCACCATGATCAGACAAATGAAATCCATCTGGTTGCTCAATGTATACTTCTTCTTCCAAGTCTCCATTTAAAAAGGTAGACTTGACATCCATCTGATATACTTTGAAGTCCTTGAAAGTAGCAAAAGAAAGAAATAATTTGACTGCTTCAATTCTTGCCACCAGAGTAAAAGTTTATTCAAAATCAACTCCTTCTATTTGAGAGTAACCCTTGCAGACCAATCTGGCTTTATTTCTGATTACTTCACCAACTTCATCAGTTTGTTCCAGAAGACCATTTGGTTCCAATCACATTCTTGTTTCTAGGTCTAGGAACAAGATCCCAAGTGTGATTTTTCTCAATTTGCATCAGCTTTTCCTCCATTGCTTTAGTCCAGTTTTCATCATTGCAAGCTTTATTCACTGTCTTAGGTTCAATCTTTGAAATTAGACAATACTCTTCTAAATCTTGAGCAATCCTCCTTCTTGTTTGTACACCTTTGCTTTTATCACCTATGATTTGATCTTCAGAGTGATTCAGTCTTACATACCTGGGAACTTTGGGAGTTTCTAGTACTTATGATTCTTCAACAAGGTCATTTAAACTTATTTCTTCTTCCTAATTTACCAGATCAGTTTGAATCTAAATTTCAAAAGGGGCTTGGGCTCCTTGAATCAGAACACCATTCTAATCATCTTCATCATATTCATAAAACCTTGAGGGTTTTTCAATTCCTTCATCAACCTTCACATTTGTACTTTATATAATCTTTCTCAATCTCTTGTTATAACACTGGTATGCTTTTCTTTGAGTAGAGTAACCCAAGAATATTCCTTCATCACTTCTAGCATCAAACTTGCCTAGATCTTCATCTCTTTTAATGTAACATTTGCTACCAAAAATTCTAAAATACCTTACTGTGGGAGTGATGCCAAACCAAAGTTCATAAGGAGTCTTACCAGTATTGCTTCTGATTTGAACTCGATTAAGAATGTAGACTGCAGTGCTCACAACTTCTCTCTAGTAGATCTAAGGAACATTTGCTTTCATCATCATGGTCCTAGATGCTTCTTGGATGGTCTGGTTCTTTCTCTCCACTACTCCATTCTATTGTGGAGTCCTAGGAGCAGACAATTGTCTCTTTATTCCATGTTTCTCATAGAATTCTATGAATTCACCGAATGTGAATTCTCCACCTCTATTAGACCTTAGACATTTTAATTTTAATCTAGTTTCATTCTCTACCATAGCTTTGAATATTTTGAATTTCTCAAGAGCCTCTGATTTCTCCTTCAGAAAAGTTACCCACATCATCCGGGAGTAGTCATCAATTAGTAGCATGAAGTATCTATCACCTTGCACACTTTTGATTCTTTCCAGACCACATAAATTAGTATGGACTAAGTCTAATAATCTGGTAGAAGATTGTTCCTTGCTTTTGAATGAGACTTTACTTTTTTTACCCAACTGACATTCTTTGCACAAACTGTTTGTAGGTTTCACCAATTTTGGAAGATCTCTTACAGCCTGAGTATTGCTTATCTTGATGATATTATCAAAATTCATGACACATCCTCCTATGCCATAACCAACTCTAATCAATTTGTACAAATAGACAACTTTTACCAGTACCAACTAAATGGAAGATATTACCTTTTGTTTGAGTACTGGAGGCAATCTCTATTCTAGAACTTTCAAAGATCTTGCATTTTCCATTCTTGAATCAGAGATCATAGCTTTTGTCCACCAACTGTCCAACACTGAGAAGATTGTGCTTCAATCCTTCAACATACAATACATTACCAGTTTTGTTCTTTCCATCAAAAGAAATAGTTCCTCTACCTCTAATTCTACCAACAGAATTATCACCAAACTTTACCACTCCTTCATACCTTTCCAAATCTATGAACTTATTTTTGTCACCTGTCATATGGTGAGAGCATCCACTGTCAATGACCCAATCATCCTTCTCTTCAACTTGGGAAGCCAGAGCTCTTTGTACAACTTTATGATTGACAAATTCAAAGGGCATTGGATCTTCTTCTTTGATGGCAATAAACACCCAATCACTTCCGGATTTGTTTCCTATCTCTGATTCATCATCTGTTACTCCTTCATTATCATCATCTTCATGAACATAGTAACAATTCTTCTGGAACCTTGATTTGTTAGGATTTGGCCTTGAAAATGTTTCCGGACACCTTGAGGCAAAATTACCAATCTTATTGCAGTTAAAACACTTAAAAGGCAATTTCCCTTCATACTTACTAGATCCTCTTGGCAGTCTTTTTGCAATAAGGGCTTCAACTTGAGCAGTTTCAGCTTCTTCTTCTTCCAGGTCTTTTCTTGCTTTTTCATACCATGATAGTTTCCTTGAAGAGTTCTCTCCCAGATTAAACCTTTGTTTTCCTTTTATAGAAGCCCGAGCTTTGAATGCAGATTCAGTCTTGGGGGGCACATCTCCAAACTTGGTCAGTTCAAATGCAGCCAATTTACCAACCAATTGATCTCTAGTGACACTTGAATGGGCTCTGAATTCTTCAATGGCAACAACCTTGATTTTATAAGAAGTCGGAAGGGATGTGAGAACTTTGCCAACAATCTCATCTTCATCCAAGACTCCACCAGCACATCTAATGCCACAAACAAGTTCATTTACTCTTGGCATAAAAGTAGCGATATTTTCATCTTCTCTCATCTTCAGATTTTCAAATTTTCCTCTCAGACTCTATAACCTTGCACATTTAACATACTTGTCTCCTTCATGCAGAAGTTCCAGTTTTTCCCAAATCTCAAAAGTAGTTTGTAGGTCAACAACAGTTGTCAGCTCTGAGTCAGAAAAGGCACTTAGAAGAGCTTCTTTAGTCCGCAAATTGTTTTCAGCGTCTGTGATTTCAGTTGTGGTTTTCGGGCCATTCTATGGGGGGGTATACTTCATTGTAGCCATGGTCCAGTACTGCATTCCCATACATTGCAAGTGACATTGCATGCGACTTTTCCAAAGATTAAAATTGGTTCCATCAAACTTTGAACTATCCTTCTTATAGGATGACATCCTGGATCTCCTCAAGCGGTTAAGCTCTTTTAGAGGAACTTAGCTCTGATACCAATTGTTAGATTCAGGATAGACAACTGAGAGGGGGGGTGAATCAGTTATCTAAAACTTTCTTCCAATTAAACACTTAAATCCACTTTGTAATTCAGCAGCATAATAATAAGTCAATCATGGAAACACAATGCATTAAATCAAGAGTAGAAACACATTAACACATGAGACACCAAGATTTTGACGTGGAAAACCTGGTTAAGGAAAAAACCATGGGGTGATTAACCCAAGATTGTATTCTCTATTAGAAGAATAGAAAGAACAAATGGCACATGCCAATTAGGGCTCACTGCCTGAGCACATTGCTCACAAGAGGCTCACTGCCTACAAGAGACACATTGTCTACAAAAGAATAAGTATCACATACTTGAACTGAAGAATAACATCTTCACCATACTTGAGTCAGTTCCATTTAAGCCCAGAACTTCTGCTTTGCCTTTCACTCTTCTCCTCACTGCCACAGTCTCATCTCCACAAGATACACTTTGGAATGACTTTGCAATTCCTTATTTATACAAGACATCAACTTAGGAATGATCATCTAAGTTAGCAAACATTACAGAGCAAATACATAAATACAACATGACTATTTACAAAAGACTTCACATAGATCAACGCACTGTTAGCCACACAGATCTCAGACTTTAATCTTCTTTAAGGAACACGCCAATCTTCACCTAACATCTTCAAGATCATCTGCAGGATGTGTATCTCATCCGGTCAGCCAAACTTAGGAAGAACACCATCATCCAGAAGAACTTTTCAATTGTGATCTCAAACTCCAATGCGGATCACCAACATGAACTGGACACGATCCAAGGACCTCCACAAGCTAGCCTGAATCACCAAGAACATCCACACTACATCTTACTAAAATCCTTCTCTCCTTCATCTGGAACCTCAAGAACATAGTCTGTCATCACTGTCACAATGGAATAGGTGCTTGCAAACCTCCAGACCACAAACCAATCAAGTTGATACTTCACAAGGACTTCCTAAACACTCCATCAAATCTGTAGAATAGGACGTTTCATTTCTGGATCCAACCGGACCTATCTATATCACTTTGTCACCTCTGAACACTTGCCAGAATCAATTTTACTTGAGCGGCCACAACTTCTTCAGATCTTCATGCAAACCTCTGAAATCTTTACTGGATCATCTTAAGACACATATCTACAAAACTTTTGAACCGCATCCTTTGATCCTCATCTTATCTTGGACTTTTACTTTACTGTCTTCACTGTTCCTAATATGACCAATTTTCTCAATATCCTCAGCAAATAGTTCATCCAATCCTTATCATTAATGCAACAGGAGTATGTTGACATGAATGACAACACCGGCTAGGCCCATACTTGCAAAAACTAGTGGTAGAATTGCTACAAGCTTGTGCATTACTAGTGAGAATTGATGATGTGAAAGTAGACATTCTGGTAGTCGGTATAGGTGTTGATACTTGTGTATGAGTCGGTGATGACATATTATTAATAGTATTTGCATATTCATTCACTATCATAATGTTGTTATGCACTACATGGGCTAGTCCACGTAGTGTGTTAATACCATCTTGTCGTTATTTTAATAACTCTCTTAGACTATGAACAACAGGTACAACCTCTTCAGCTATCCTTTCTTTTTCCACAAATGCCTGAAAATCAGCTAGTTCCTTATCAAGTTTGTTTATTTGATCATTAGGTACATGTGTTATCACATCAATGGGACCTTAAAAATCATGAAATTTTTGTTCCTCCATTGTAGTTGTAGGAGGTATGATATTTTGCAAAGCTTGTGTTCCACCTTTTGTAAAGTAAGTGTTCAATGGATTTTCTAATGTTGGTACACTGTTGATATGGAAAGCACTAGAACCCATTAATCTAAGACTTCTCCTTAGAGGGATATTTCTATTAAGGTAGTGGATTATACAATTCATGCAAAAGCATACAACACTCAATGCATAAACTAATAGAACTGTAAAGGGTAAAATTTGGATGTTTGGTTTTTGGTAGTTTTTGGTGTATATCCTCCTTTCACCCTTTCATTAAAGGACCTAGGGTCTAGTTGCAATGTACTATCCTACCCTAGGTCACTGTGAGATGTAGGGAAACTTGAATTTTTATGATTTGATTGTCAATTATCTTCTCTTATGCTCAATTATACCTTAAAACCCAAATTATGCAAATACGACAGTAAACGGATGGATATCAGAAAATGTTGCTACAGAAAGATGTAAAATGACAAATAACTATGCACCTATTTTCAAGGTTTAGAGGTAGAAAAGTTGGGGACTAAAGAACGGGTGCCCAAGTCCAGTACCCTACTTTTGTCAAGATCTACAAACAAGATCTACAACCTGTTCCTGTTGTACCAAAGGATTTCACATCACAAAACTTTGAGGACTAATGAGCAGGCACCCTAGTCAAGGGATCTATTTCTTTCTCTAATCTGCAAATTTGACACTCTGTTGTACCCTCTTGCAACTTCACTTTCTCTAGATCTAATACATGTATCCTGCAATCATGAAAATTTGGGAGGGGGTTGTGGTGTTTAGAGGCTTGCCTTAGTCAAGCCCTGGAGAGACATTCAAGCCTTCCAAACACAGTTGTCAAATAGATATTGCGTGCCTTTGGGAGGTAGAGGCAAGAACCAAATGATAAATTCTTACAAACAGAAATGAATGTCTCCTTGTAGTGAAGATCTCATGGAGGAAGAAGCTCTTCATGCCATGAGGAGATGATTTCTCAAATCTACAAATACAAACACATAAACAACACAAATCTACTCTTGCAACACAATAGCCTGCTAGTAATCATCTAGTAGTCATCTAGTTTACAAATGAATGCCTAAACATGCTTTTATATGCAACTACAAACACTCCCACTAATAAGTTTGTAATTCAAACTTACCGTGTCAGCATAGGACCCAAATAATGGTCACAAGCCAACACCCAAAAATTGGGACTACACCAAAATAGGGCAGGACTAGGGCGAGGGTGCCCAAGTCCTCCCCCCCTATTTTAGGCAAGGGTTATCTCAAGTGGTCCCCTAGGTCCTATATGCCAAGACACTTAGGGGTTTTCTCATTGGGATGTTGAAATATGATGTAATATGTCCTAAATGCACACAAAAGACCTGGGAGCTAAACCTTATGAGGGAAAATCCCCCAAGGGAACATTTTCCAACATTACATTTAGCCCCCACTTTAATGTATGTATAAATGCGAGGCCAATACATGCATTAAAGTATGGTCCACAAACACAGCAAACACGCCAACCACAAAGAAGACATGCCAAACACATTGAAGACAATGATAGCCACACAAAACATAGAGAATACATTGAATGCATAGAAGACACATTAATGCATGGAATACAGGAATGATTTATTTTCTTTTCTTTTTTTCATATATATGAAATGCATATGCAAGTACAGGAAAGTAAACAAACCTCCCATAATGCAGAATGTACTCATCACACAGGTCTTTTAACTGCATATATGGGGCAACACACATGCAAGACATGCAAAACCTCCCAAAATGTAGGATGTACTCATTACACAGGTCTTTAGACTGCATATGGGGCAATAGACATGCCAAAACACACACTTTGAAGACACAGAGAAAACACAGTAGATAAGCAATGGAGTGTTCCTATTTCTAGGTTCAACACCATCTTAGGCACATTACAGGCACACACCTATGATTTGGCTTCACCACAACAATCACCAAAGGCACACTTAAGGGTTGAGTTAGTCACAGAACCACTCCCCGCCTCTGCAGAGGACTTTTGAAAATGACAAGATGATGTAATCTACTCCAAGAAATACACCATCCCCACCTCTGTAGATGGCTTAAAATAAAAAGGATATATGCGATATCCCACCTCTGTAGAGGGCTTAAATGATTAATTGATTGATTGATTGTAAACAAACTCAGAGTGCAGGATGTACTCATCACACAAGTATTTAGACTATACTTGAGGACAAGCACATTCCTAACATCTATAACAAACAGCTTACCTTATATATGCCCCCACCTTAAGGTGGTTGATATCATGCATCGATATCAAACATGTTAAGGTAGGAAGAAAACACATGAGGGAACACAAACTTTTGCAAAGCCCATGGCCCTCGGAGGTGAAATGTACTTTACAATTGCCAAATGTTCCCACAAACACATCCCTACAAGAAACATGTTAGTGTCTACAAAATCATGATAAACAATAGCATCAATGCATATGATTAACCACACAAAGAGCCAAGATTATACTATGAATTCAGAGTTTGAGGATAACCATGGGGCTACATCACAAAGATCTCCAAATCAAATACCACCAAGGCTAGATTCAAAGACAAACAAAGTGCATAGAGCATCAGTATTGTTATGATTTGTAAATGAGATAAAAACATCATCAAAATCACTACGCAAAAAGCATGAGTGCTTCCACTAGCCAAGCATCGGATAAGATATACAACCCCATCGTCATATTAGGAACTAAGTCCAATTTTTTATTTCTCGTAAAAGGGACGCTAGGTCTGCATCAGTATAAATGTTTTTCGTCATCCGTCCACTAGGAGGAAACACTAGAGGAAGGGAAACAATAAATAAGAGAGGAGAAACAAGTGTCTTAGGGATAGTCACATAGGAGGATGCCCCCAAGTCACCAACTGCAATGCTATGTCCATAAGACACAACACACAATGATGAAATCAGAGAGAGACAATATAGAAGAATGATGATACAAATAGAAGAAGGTCACAACAGAGGCAGTCTCCTGGTATCCCGAACCTTACAAGAGAATCAGGGTCATCCCAGGAGGCTTAAACAACACATAACACATCACGGGGGAAACACATCATGAGAGAGATAAAGGGTTAGAGATACTTATCTATAGGGTCTTTGTACTAAGTCTCATCATCAATTAAATCATCGAGGAGGTCGTCATCTTCCCAAATTTGAATGCTAGAAAGAGCTATAGGTTGTTCCATTTGTCTATCTAATGTATTTTGATCACCTCCTGATCCCTGAAGGGATAAAGAAGGATGGACCTCAACATGAATATCATCTCTTAGTGGGCTATGTGGGTTATGAAATTGTTCCTTATCCACATCAATCATTTTGAATAGGTCATGATAATCAAAATAGTCTTGTGTTGTCATGATGTCATCCATTAATGCTTCATTTTGGTTATGAGGATTATTCTAATTACTAGAGCTATCCCTAGTCTTATCATGTGATTCATCTGAATGCTTAGATGTAGGAGAAGTAGGGTAGCTTGTGAATTCATCATCGCTCTCATAGTCATTGTCAATATCATCTCCATATGTTTTAGCTATCAATTCCAAACTATTAAGAGAAGTGTCATGCTCTTCATTCAAAGTGTGTTTTATCAAGTCTTTACCCAAGGGTATGTATTGATGAGAGATATGAAGTTGTTATGATTAGATACATATTCAAGGATTTCAAAGGAAAAGGACACAAATATATTCTTGTTGTACATAGCTTGTATATAGGTAATGACATGAGGTTGCATACTAAGAAATTTGTAGAGATTTTCAAATTTTGTGATATATGCATGTAAAGGTTCCAAAGAGCATTGGGAAGACAAGGCCATGAGTGCCAAATCAGATTTTAAAAGTTTTTCAAAAGATATGCCAACGACAAGTGCAAAGTTATAGGTAAAAATGACCTAAAATGCTTGATTTTTTGTACTTTTTTAATGCAAATATATGAAAGCAAAGGTGTTTTAACAAAATTTATTAGGGGAAGAAAATTATATGTCTTATATCATTCCAATACAAAAATAATATCCTTTACAACACATTCTTAATGCAAATCTAAGATGATGACAAGTCAAAATATAGTGAAAATGCACTAAAATATGCGATTTGTTCACCAAATCTCAATGCAAAAGAGCATGACAAAGGGTGTTGTGAGGAAAATGATGATGGAAATAAAATTATATCAGTAATAACAGCCACCTAATGCCAAAAAAATCTGTCACAACACACTTATAGTGCCACTCAAGATCAAACCCTAGTGAAAATATAGCAAAAATAGGTAATTTTTCACAATTTTTCAATTCCAAGACCTAGAAAAAGGGGTGTTGTAAATAATTTTAGGAGGTGCAGAAAATAATATCATTGATTTCAGTCACCTCAATCCATAAAATTTGTCACAACACGCTTATGGTGCAAACTAGGCCAAACCCTAGGGCAAAAATAGCAAAAATAGGCAATTTTTTACCAAATTTTCAATACAATAGGCCAATAACAAGGTGTCGTAAATAATTTTAGGAGGGACAGAAGATAATACCCCTGATATCAGCCAACTAGTTCAAAAATATTCTTTACAACACACCTATAGTGCAAATTTAGAGAGTCGATAAGGCCAAAACTAGTGAAAATCAATGTTTTTCAAGCCCTAGGTTTGAGATCTTGATGTAAAATGCTATATGAATGTTTTTAAAGATGATATGATTAAAATTACATGCTCTCAGATCTGAAAATGATTTCCATACTCTAACATGCAAAATGCAAGTGCAAATCTAATGAAAATGCTAGTTTTTTGTTGAAATTTTCTATGCAAAAAAGCAAATTTTTGAAATCTAAATGCAAATTTGTTCTAAAATGCAAGACTATAGTCAAATAAAAATTTGAATGAGCCTCTAAAATCAGTAGAAAAATCTGAAACAAGATTTTACCTACAAACCCTAGATTTTGGAATTACTAGGTTATATGCAAAATTCACAATTTTCAACAAAACCCTAGCAATTTTATGATGAAAATGCAATACAAACTAATGAATTATTGTAATTTTCTGAAATTAAAATCAGATCTAATGTAAAAATTATAAATTTGATGAAATTCAAATTAATTGATGCAAAATGTAAACCCTAAAATGCCATTTTTTTTCTAATTTTTCAATTTTTTTGTAAATTTTCCAATGCAATAAGATGAATAACTATATGAATGAATGAAATTACTATAAATCTAAAGCAAAACACTCAACAAGGTGCAAATAAGTCCAATAACATGGGTTCACCAAAATGTAAGGGGTAAAATTTGGATGTTTGGTTTTTGGTAGTTTTTGGTGTATATCCTCCTTTCACCCTTTCATTCAAGGACCTAGGGTCAAGTTGCAATGTACTATCCTACCCTAGGCCACTGTGAGATGTAGGGAAACTTAGATTTTTATTATTTGATTACCAATTATCTTCTCTTATGCTCAATTATACCTTAAAACCCTAATTATGCAAATACGATAGTAAACAGACGAATATCAAAAAATGCTGCTATAGAAAGATGTAAAATGACAAATAACTGTGCACCTATTTTCAAGGTTCAGAGGTGAAAAAGTTAGGGACTAAAGAGTGGGCACCCAAGTCCAATACCCTACTTTTTGTCAGGATCTACAAACAAGATCTACAACCTATTCCTGTTGTACCGAAGGTTTTCCCATCATGAAACTTTGACTAATGAGCAGGCGCCCTAGTCCAGGGAACTGTTTCTTTCTCTGATCTACAAATCTAACAATCTATTGTACCCTCCTGCAACTTTAATTTCTCTAGATCTGACACCTGTATTCTGCAATCATGAAAACTTTGGGAGAGGGTTGTGGTGTTTAGAGGCTTGCCTCAGTCAAGCCCCAGAGAGACATTCAAGCCTTTCAAACACCATTGTCAGATAGAGAGTGTATGCCCTTGGGAGGCAAAGGCAAGAACCAAATGATAAATGCTTACAAACACAAATGAATGTCACCTTGTAGTGAAGATCTCATGGAGGAAGAAGCTCTTCATGCCACGAGGAGATGATTTCTCAAATCTGCAAATACAAACACATAAACAACACAAATCTGCTCTTGCAACACAATGAAATCCTTGAATCACCTTTGGAACACAATAGCTTGCTAGTAATCATCTAGTTTACAAATGAATGCCTAAACATGCTTTTATATGCAACTACAAACACTCCTGCCAAGAATTTCATAATTCAAACTTACCGTGTCGACATAGGACCCAAATAACGGTCACAAGCTGACACCCAAAAATTAGGACTACCCCAAAATAGGGTAGGACTAGGGCATGGGCGCCCAAGTCCTCCCCCCCTTTTTTGGGCAGGGGTTATCTCAAGTGGTCCCCCTAGGTCCTATTTGCGAAGACACTTAGGGGTTTTCTCATCGGGATGTTGAAATATGATGTAATATGTCCTAAATGCACACAAAAGACCTGGGAGCTAAACCTTATGAGCAAAAGCCCCCAAGGGGACATTTTTTGATGTTACAAGAATGAACCAAAGGAGCAAGCTATGATTGTTGAAATACACAATGTGTAATTTAGAAAATATCCCAATTTTCAATCTAAATCATTGAATGATGCCAAATTTTCAAATGAACAATAAATACATTCTTGAAAATTAATGTAAGATCTGAAATGAAGGATTTTTATGATAAATGCAATGAAAGCATGCAAATGTATGTTTTTTTATGAACCTAAAATGCTCAAATTTTTCACTTTTTTCTATGCAAATGTGCTAATGATGCAAAAGTAAATGCAAAAACATGCAATAATGAAATTCTATAGTCCAAAATTAGATTTGAAAAAGTGTTTAAATGAGTAGTAAAAACTGAAACAAGATTTTAACTCCAAACCCTAGCTTTTGAAATTACTAGGTTATATGAAAAAATGCAAAATTTCAAGAAAAACCCTAGCAAATGAGATATGCGAATGCAAGGTAAATGATCATGAAAATACGAAATGCTGTAATTTATCTTAGATCTAATATAAATATCATAAAATTAAATGTTTTCAATGATATGCATGGAAAATATGCAAAACTATGCCTTAATGCAAGCTAAAAATGCTTGTTTTTTTTCAAATTTATGCAAGATTTTTGAATGTATGATGATGAATATGATATGAATGAATGCAAAACTAATTACAACACTCAGCAAGATGCAAGTTTAGTAAAAACACAGGTTCACCAAAATGTTATATATGAAAAGTGGGAATGATGATGTTGATAGTGTGTTGTTAAGATAGATTCAATCAAACCCTCCTTTCACATATACCATTCAAGGACATAAACTGAGTAAAGTCACTTCTCTTGCAAGAGGACTCAGCTATAGGTTTGATGTCACTTTGAGATGATAAGGAAATATAGAATTTTTTAATGAATTTGTTAAACCCTAATCTAATTAAGCCTTAAACCCTAATTATATGATTCCGAACACAAACAAACGAAATACAACAAATGATCACATAAGAAGGCACTAAATATAGATCAGAAACATACCAAGATTCAGATTCTGGAAAATGGAAACTTCAGGGACAAGGGGGCAGGCGCCTGAGTATGATAGGGTAACTTTTCTACAGATTTGGAACAGTGATCTATATCAGACTGCAACCTGCTTCAGAGTTTTTCGAAAAGCCAAAATGGAGGACTATAGGGCAAGCGTCCTAGTCCAAAAGGGAATATTCTCTACTCTTTTCTTTAGATCATGAATCTTTATCTTCTTCTTAGCTTCTTTGTAACTTCACTCCGCAAGATCCTGCACCTGTAACCTTGGAGGTAAAAACCCTCATGGAGATGAAGAGCCTTCAAATCATGAGGAAATGAGTTGATGGAGCCAAATCTACAACAAACACATACAAACACAACACAATTCTTCTCTGCAACACAATGAATACCTTAAATGCTCTTTGCTTGATAATCATAAGTTTGCCTTAATCAACTAGGAGTAAAATGAAGTCCTAAACATGTTTATATATGCACTCCCGCTAACATTTGTAATTCAAATTGAAAAGGCTGACAAAGGGAAACCTTTTAACGGTCATAAACTAACACATGTAGATTTAGGTCCTGGAAAAAAAGGTCTAGACTAAGGCGCGGGTGCCCAAGTCTAAAGGGCTACTTTTAGTCATGATTATCATTTAGGATAGGCCCCTAAGCCCCATTTGTCATGGGTTTGAGGGGAAATTGCTTCGAGATAAGTTTTACACATGCATGATTAAATTAAGGGGACCTAGGAGCTAAGCCAGGTGGTAAAAAGTCCTAGGGGTACATTTTATGACATAACAAGATCTTCTTTCATAGATGCCAAGATCATAGCATATGTGCAACACACATCAGTAAAATACATATTCATACAGTAAGAAGCTTCAAGTAAAAGATGCAGGTGGATCAATAGGATCCAAGAATATGGCATGGATATATAGGTCACAAAGTTGGTTAGGGGCCAAGTCTTAGCTAAGCTAATGGCTAATTCCAATCTTGAACCAACAGAAGTGAATGAAATAGAGGTAGATTATGCTCCTCATTGCAGATTGGTTGACAACACATGGTACAAAGATGTGATATTTTACCTTGAAAACATTAGTTGTCTGCCTTATATGGATGAAAATATGAAAAGGACCCTTAAGCTGAAATCTCAGAGGTATGTCTAGTTCCAAAATAAATTAATGTGGAGAAGCCATGAAGGTGTGTTGCTCAAGTGTCTGGATCAAGAGCAAGCTGAAGAAATGATGAACGAGTGTCACCATGGTGTTTTTGGGGGTAACTTCAAAGATAAAACCATGACCCATAAGATCCTTAGAGTTGGGTATTGGTGGCCTACTTTATTCAAGGATGTACCATAGAATATAAGAAAATGTGACGCTTTCCAATGGTTTCCTGGTAAGATGAAGTTTGTTGGAGCACTACCTGTTTTGTCCCTTGTAGTCGATGCACCTTTCCAGCAATGGGGAGATATAGGAGAAATCTAGAAATGGATTTAAGTAGATTCTTGTGGCCACATATTACTTCACCAAGTGGGTGGAGGCAATCCCCACTCGCAATGCAACTTCCAAGGTGGTTATCGATTTCGTACTCAACAATATAATCACAAGATTTGGGGTGCCATCCAGGATTTTGGCTAACAATGCAATGTGTTTCAGGTCTCAAGAAATGTTGAACATGTGTTTTGAGTTTGGCATAAGCCTTGTGCATTCATCTCCATATCACCACCAAAGTAATGGATAGGTTGAATCTAGTAATAAAATCCTGATGAAGATCATAAAAGGAAAATTGGATCAGAATAAGAAAAGATGGGATGATAAGTTGAAGTATGCTCTATGGCCTAATAGAATAACTTTGAGAAGATCCATTGGTAGAATCCAATTTGAGCTAGTGTATGGAGTAGAGGTAAAGATGTCCATCAGCATGGAATTGCCATTTTACCATCTATTGCATGACATAGAAGGAGATCAGTATGATGCAATGTCCTAGAGGATTTTGTAGCTAACTCAGTTAGAAGAACAGAGAAGAGCTGCACATGATAAAATTTTGAATCATAAGCAGAAAATGAAGCTTTTATTTGATAAGAGTACTATGTCAAGAGATTTCCAAGTTGGTGACTTGGTACTTCTTTGGGATGCAAAGTCTGAGGATAAAGGAAAACATGGTAAATTCAATCCATTGTGGCTTGGGCCATATGAACTAGCTAAGAAATTAGAACTCAATGTCTACCATTTGATGACTCTAGAAGGAGTGCTCATGGAGTTGCACGTTCACAATCAGCATCTAAAGCATTATTTTTCATAGGTAATGCTTCTTCTAAATTCTAAATAGAATCAATTGTCTTTTGTGCTCTCATGCTTATGACTGTATTTTGTCATGTATATAAGCCTTTGTTGTAAATACATTCTATGTTTTTTCCCTTTATGTGTTTTTTCCCTATTTGGTCTACCTAGAGATTTTCTAGATTCTCGCTATGCCAAGTTTTCCATATGTTCCCAACTAGAGACACTATTGGGACCTATAAAAACTAGCTCCTGAACATGCATATTTTGCCCCAAATTCAGTAAAAATCCCACTTTTTTCCTTTGCATTTTAAACCCATCATATTTACCCAATCTAAGACAATTTAAATGAGTTAATTTCAAAACAATTATAGGTAAAAGTCCCTCCAAGTCAGTGTGTTTTCTTCCCTTAGAAAAATCTATCCATTTGAGGGTTTTGAATTGGCAAAATCATGAGCTATCGATTCTACCAACTAAGTTTGCAGGTTTGTGACTTCGTCGATTTGTCAATTTGTCAATAAGGTGACAAAAGAGATGAAGGAATAGAAAAAGGGTGAAAGATAGAAAAAGTTGAAGTTTGTGACCCTTTGTTAGTGAATCAGCTAGTTCACGAACTACTGATTTCACTAACTAGGTCGTGAGTTATGTTTTCCCTGATTCGCTAACCAAGTGACAAGGGAGCAAAGGAAGGTTTTTCTAAGGAAGGGTGGATTTTTTTTTTAGGTGAAAAAGAAGAGAAAGGTTGTGGTGAAGGAAGAAAGAGAAGAAGTGAAGTCTTCCATTGGCAAAATCTTTAGTTCAGAACCAGAGAGTTCACCAATGGGAGGTTCTTCCAACAAGGAATTCATCAATAGCTCAATTTAGTGATAGGGGAAAGTTGAAAATTTTCTAAGGCAAGTGAAAAAATTGTCCAAGGGAACAAAAGTGTTGAAGGAAACGTAGGGTGATGTCTTCATCGACAAAGGGGGGACTTCACGAAATGTTGGGTTTACCGGTTAGAAGTTTTAACAACATTTCACCAATTGAGGGAAGCTCTGACAAACAAGGAAAAGAAAGATAATGGCCAAGGGAAAAAGGTTTCTAAGGGCTTCATCGGTGAGTCGGTGAGTTCACAAACTGTTAAGTTCATTGACCAAGTTCACGGGTTCACCATTTCTCCAATTCATCGATAAAGTGGCTAAAGGGTGAAAGAGTGAAGTTTGAAAGTGAGAAGAGGAACAAGTCATAGAGAAGGAAATGGAAAAAGAAGAAAAGGGAGTGGCTTCATCACCAAAAGTGGAGGTTTGTAGTTCACTGATAACAAAGTTTGTCGACGGGGTGAAATGCCAACGAAGGAAAGGATAAAGAAAGAAGCGAAGAAACAAGAAGGAAGTGACAAAATAAGAAGCTTATGATAAATACAAATCACCAATAAAGGAGATAAAGGGGAAAATGAAGCAAAGGAGCCTTTGTCAGAGGGAGGATGAGTTCGTGAACTTGATAGTTCACTGACTAAGCTTTTTACTGACCAATTTTGCTGATAGAGAGAAAAAAGAAGGTGCCTAATGCACAGAAAGGGCACTAAATTAGAATTCAAAGGGCAAATGAAGGATGAAGATCAATTAGGTAGAATGTTTGAATTCTTCAAGTACTGGTAAATTCAAAATGGGCTTGTAAGTGAAAATTGGACAACAGTTTTAAAGTGTTGTAAAAGCTTTGAGGGGCATGATTTCCTAAGTTTGTGCCTTGACTGTAGGATGAAACTTGTAGGTTTGTACTCAGCATTAATGTGTTGTAGGCCAAGGTTCTGCAGGTGGTTGACACAGTGAAAATATTCAATGCACCAGTAAACAAATGGAAGACAAAATAGATGAAATAGATTTGTAGGTACCAAAACATAAATTCAGCCTTCCCTCTTTAATGCTCCAAGTACCTAAAGATTGTAGGAAATCTCCTTCTATCAATTTAGATACTTTTCAGGGTATGGGTGTGCTTCCAGTCTTGTAGATTTCCTAAAAAGACCACAGGCTAGTTTTAATGAAGCACGGGTATATTCTCTGACTAAGTGCAACGCTTTGAATTATGTAGTGAGATAAAATGCTATATATGCATATGTTTTTGATGCATTACAGGTTGGTCAATCGGGCATTTTCTCTCAATAGATTCAGAGATCTAGAGGTGGAAAAGAAAAGATTTTTTTTAGTTTTTGTTCTTTAGGAGACAATTGTGAAATGTATGTTACATAATTTACAATCTTTGTATTGAATCATTATTTTTCTCCACCGCCCTAGGTGTTCTTCTTAGGAAACTTTAATCGCAATTATTATTTTCTCTTGCCATGTTTAGTGGTATGAATGTAAGCTCTTATTTGAATGAATGTGATAGTTCTTAACTCATTTCCAAGCCCTGTAAATGGTCATTTTAGTATTACATAAGGAAGAACATGGTGTGGTATTGGATTATTAAGTATTCTCAGTGATTTGGTATTAATTTTCATGCATTTGAATCTTCAAATAGGTAGTCATATATTTATTTGTAGTTGTGTTCCTTTGATGAATATGAGACTCTGCAGTCCAACGGATAGGCACAAGTCTAAGTAGCTTGTGATCACCCAAACCTTTTAAAATAAAACTTTAGATCAAAATCTTAAACGTAGTAATTGTTCTTAAGAATCCTCATTCTGTAGGATTGATTTCATCAGCTATATAGGGCTTTTATAACAACCAATTATTCTTGGTTCAATGATAATCTTTAGATCTAATATAATGATTTGGGTTTGGTTGTCCTTTATTTTTAGTTGTTTGTTGTGTTTTGAAGTCAATACCTGCTAAGGTATACCCCTTGGAATATCCCTCCAGAGTTTAAGCTGAGCTCAAAGCGTAGAGGAGTCTACCCACTCCTGTTTGTTGGCCAAAATCACCCTTAACTTTTTGATAAACCTCTTTCTAATCACCCTAATGACATCCCTGGGTGATTTAGGAATGTTTTAGAATTTCAAGTTGTAGGTATTTTGGGACCCAATAGGATAGTCATTACTATCACAAAGAATATTCATCAACTGATCTTTCTCTAAGTTGTCTTTTGGATGTATATCACCAAAGAATCTACAGAGCCGAAAGATAATGTATCTATTAGATCCCCCTGAATTCATGCTTCTCCTTAAGAACTTAGTGACTAGATGAAAAAGATATCACTCCCAATTTCTTCCTGAGATACTCAAAAGTATCTTTTACAAGGGGCTTCATATAAATATTCGCGATCTGTTCTTTTGTGGAAATGTACTCCAACTTGACATGTTGTTCTGCTACATGTTCTCTTAAGAAATGATACTTGATAGGAATATGCTTTTTTCTAGAGTGCATAACAAGATTCTTTGAAATGTTTCCTTCACTAGAGTTGTCACAAAGTATTGAAATTTGATGATCATATTCTACCTTAATTTCTTTCAATGCCTGCTTCATCCAAATAACTTATGTGCAACATGACATTGATGCTATGTATTCTTCCTCTATTGTGGATAAAGAAATAGAAGCCTACTTCATGCTTAACCAAGACACTAGACTATTGCCAAGAGTGCTCCTCCACTCGTACTCTTTCTATCATCAACACTTCCTACCCAATATGCATATGTATACTCTGTTAGAGTGAAATCTTCACCTCTCGGATATCACAAACCATAATCCAAAGTGCCCTTTAGATATCTAAATATTCTTTTGACTGCTTTCACATGAGTTTCTTTTGGTGTTGCTTGGAAACGTTCTACCATGTCTACTACT
The DNA here is from genome assembly GCA_027924645.1 of Cunninghamia lanceolata. Classification (NCBI taxonomy): domain Eukaryota; kingdom Viridiplantae; phylum Streptophyta; class Pinopsida; order Cupressales; family Cupressaceae; genus Cunninghamia; species Cunninghamia lanceolata. The sequence continues at coordinate 8,232,132 of BSBN01000112.1, read as the reverse complement.
TGAATAACATCTGGCCTTGATGCTATTACATATAGTAGGTTGCCAATCATTGACTTGTAAAGTGTCTAATTTTCTTCAAGAGATTCATCATCCTTGCCTAATTTACAACCTATGACCATGGGTCTGCTAACTAGTGTATAATTTTCCATTCTAAATTTTTTCAACATCTCCTTGACATACTTAGTTTGTGAGATAAATATGCATTTGTCTGATCTCAAACACCTTTTACATATCCTTTGCAAACTCTTGGCACATTTTTCACTACTGCCTGCAAAAATGATGTCATCTACATAAACCACAACAATCAATTGATTTTTACCTTCATTCTTGATGTAGATATTACTATAAACAATTCCTCTTTTGAAGCCTTGTTGTTGTAGATATTTGTCAAGTCTTGAATACCAGGTTTTGGAGGCTTGCTTTAGCCCATAGAGTGTTTTCTTCAATTTGCACACATAATCCTTATTTTTTGATAATAGGAAACCTTCTAGATTTTCAATGTATACTTCTTCCTCTAAATTTCCATTGAGAAAAGAAGACTTACAATCTATTTGATAGACTTTAAAGTTCTTGAAACAAGCATATGCTGAAAACATTTTAATAGCTTCTAGTCTTGCAATAGGAGAAAAAGTTTCTTCAAAGTCAATACCTTCAACTTGAGCATAACCTTTACAAACTAGCCTTGCTTTATTTCTTATCACTTAGCCATCTTTATTCATTTTATTCCTAAAAATCCACTTGGTACCAATCACATTCTTATCTTTTGGTCTTGGAACAAGTTCCCATGTCTCATTCTTTTCAATTTGATTCAACTCTTCTTCCATAGCACCAATCCAATTCTTGTCTTTGCTAGCTTTAGAAAAGTCATTAGGCTCTAATTTAGATAGCAAGGAGAAGTTTACTTATTCATATGCACTTGCTATTATTCTTCTAGTATGTACTCCAATATCTTTATCACCAAGAATTTCACTTTTAGAATGATTCTTCTAGACAAATCTAGATGGTGCTTGTGTATCTTCTCATTCTATTTCTTCTATTTCTTCTTCTTCTTCCTTGCAGTATGATTCCTTTGGTTGATTATTTTCTTGTGATTTCTCTTTTTGATGCCTTTCTTCATCCAATTTTATACTGGCACTCTCTATGATCTTTTACAATCTTTTATTGTAACATCTATAAGCCTTACTTATTGAGGAGTATCCAAGGAAGACGCCTTCATCAAATCTAGAGTCAAACTTTCCCAAGTCTTCATCATCTCTCTTTATGTAGCACTTAATCCTAAACACTTTGAAGTCTTTAACTATTGCTGGTCTACCTTTCCATAATTCATAAGGTGTTTTGTTGTTGTTTACTCTAATTTTCCCTCTGTTTAGAATGTAGACTACTATGTTAATTACTTCTCTCCAAAACATGTTTGATAGCTTAGATTCATTCAACATTGTTTTAGCCATCACCTGTATAGTTTGATTCTTCCTTTCTACAACTTCATTCTATTGTGGAGTCATTGGAGCTAAGAAATGTCTCTTTATTCCATTATTCTCACAAAAGTATTCAAATTCATTTGAGGTAAACTCACCTCCTCGATCTGATCTCAAGCACTTGATTTTGAAATTAGTTTCATTTTCAACCAAGGCTTTAAAGCTTTAAAATTCTCAAATGCCTCAGATTTTTCTCTCAGGAAAGTAACCCATGTCATTTTAGAGTAATCATCAATAAACAACATAATGTAGATTTCACCTTGCAAGCTTTGTGTTCTTGTAGGCCCACAAAGGTTTGTATGGACAAGTTCCAATGGCTTTGTTGTTGAGTACTACTTTGACTTGAAGCTTGATCTTGTTTATTTCCCATGTTGACACTACTTCCAAAGAGTGTTTGAAGGTTTAGCACTATTTGGTATAACTCTTACATCTTGCTTGGTGTTGATTTTCACTAAATTATCAAAGTTCATATGGCCCATTCTTCTATGCCATATCTATCTTTCATTTGTTTGTCCCATATAGCATTTTTCTCCCTTTACCTCACTAAGCACGTATAGGTTATTTGTTGTTCTATTTGCATTTGCAACTAATTTTCTTGTATCTTCCATCTTGATCTCACAACCTTGAGCATAAAATGTGAGGGTGTGTCCTTGATCACACATTTGACTAACACTAAGAATATTATGCTTCAAACTTTTAACATACAAGATATTTTATGTGTTTCTCTTTCCATTATCAAGACTAAGAGTACCTTTTCTAGTTAAATCCTTGTTGTAGCATTATCTCCAAGTTTTACAGTGCCTTTGCTTACGTCAAAGAGAGAAAATTTATTTTGTCCCCTGTCATGTGGCTCGAGTATCTAAGTTATCAATATACCATTGGTGTCCTTCATTTTGTGCATAAAATGTAGTTTGTACAAGCATAGATTTCTCCTTCTTCTGATTATCTTTCTCTTGTTTCCTTTTCCAAAATTTTGTAGATTCTCCTTTTGGTTTAGCAAGGGCATCCAATTTCTTGTTCTATTTGGGAGATTATATAAAACCACTTCTAACAAACGTGCTATATGACCACACTTATAACATATAATATCATTCTCATTGTAATTTGAAAATGAATTGTAGTTTCTATTTGAAAACCTATAAAAACTTATGATTTTGTTCCACACATAATTATTTCTTGCACGTGCTCTACAATCTATCGCTTTATGACCAAAATGATTATAGAAAAAGAAATACCAAAAAAGGAACTCTAGAACCTGGTCATATGAGATTGTCTTCGAGGGAATAACCTTCTAGATATATTTTTATTGATGGGGATGTTCTCACCTTTGTTGTCTTTGTAAGTGTTGGTTTTTTTAAGAATGTTATTCTCTTTCTTCTTTTTCCTTTCATTATTGATAGACTCCTTGAGTGCATCTATATAACTTCTAGGCCTTTCTGCATTTATCTTCTCTAATGGCTCTATAGCCTTTGAATTTTGATCTTCTTTAGTATTCTTTTGGTTTTCTTCATAGCCAAGACTAGTCTTAATGAATGTTGACCTTTAGAAATTGATAATATCATCCAGTATTTTGGTGCTCTTCTCAAACTTTAAGCTTCTTTTCAACTGGGCAGTTGTTTTCTCCAGTTCTTCCCTTAAGGAAACTATTTCAGATTCTAGCTTCTCATAGTTGTTTTTATTTGTCTTCAGCTAGGTTCTTACCTCCTCTTCTATCTTTTTTGCTCTTCTAGTTGAATCTTAAGGGTAATGATAATCTTTTTTGATTCTTCAAGGATTTGTGACATTTTTGTTTTTGAATCACCATCTTCTTTTTCATATTTTTGAAGCTGCAACTTTTGTTTCAAATTCTTTTTCTTAAGGTTCTTGATCTCGCTTAAGGCACAAATGAGTTATTCTTGAAGATTCACTTCTCCTTCATTTTTGACATATTATACTTCTTCTAAATCCATCTTTTCTTTTCCTTTTCTAACAAAGTTGTCTTCACCTGCTACAACATCACTCATTGTTTCTGTTGTCATGAAGAGAGTTTCTTCTCTATCACTATATGAGATATTTTCATCGCTCTCCTCAGATGAGCTATTTTCATTGCTCTCCTCAGATGAGCTATTATCCCTTTTAGAATAGAGGATTTTCTCATGCTTATCAAAGATCTTCTTCTTTTCATATCTACTTTTTTTGTAGCTCTTTTTGTATTGATGATGTCTACTCCCATTCTTCTTATTATGATCATCTTCATCATCACTATTATCCTTTTCTGCATGTGGAAACTTAGCAAAAAAATTTCCTATTTCTTCACAGTTAAAACATTTGAAAGGTAGCTTACCTTTGTATTTGCCAGATCCTTTCTTAAGATTTCTAACAAAATGAGATTCCTTTGCATCTGATTCATTACTGGTGCTATAGCCTAATTTAGGATCTTCATTTTTCACCTTGTTTGAAGTTTTGAAGGTTGCTTCTCATTTTGATGGCTTCTCTTTTTCAGTCCTCATTTCATATGTCCAAGGATCTCACGCAACTCATCAATTATTAATGAGTCTAGGTTCTTTATTTCTTTAATAGAAAAAATTTTTGCATCAAATTTTAAGGGGAGTGACCTTAGCACCTTTTGCATGATCATTGATTCTTCAGCTTTTTCACCAAGTCCTCTGATGGTGTTGATGATTTCATGCACACGAAGAAAATAGGTGACAACATTTTCTTTGACTTTCATCTTCAAGTTCTTGAACTTTCTTCTCTGAGTTTAGAGCTTAGCCTTCTTAACTTTGTCATCACCTTCATAGATGTTTTGAAGTTTGTCCCAAATTTCTTTTTTCGAGTCATGGTGCATTACTTTGACAAACTCTAATTCTAATAGACCACACAAGATAGCATTCATGGCTTTTGCATTGTTTTCACTAGCCTTCTTTCTAGCCTAATCCATCAGTGGAGGTGTTGGAGATTTATAACCATTCACTACTAATTGCCAAATATCAAAACCAAGAGCCATTAGATAAGTTTGCATCCTTATGCTTTGGAATGCATAGTTTGTTCCATCAAACAATGGAGCTCTAATTGTGGAGAAACCTTCTTCACTAGCCATGTGTGCTCCCGAGATCTACCTTCCAATGGTTAGACTATTTCTAAAGGAATCTACTCTGATATCAATTGTTAAGCACACACTTATATTGAGAGGGGAGTGAATCAGTACAAGATAATATTTTACTTACTAAAATTTAATATCGATAATAACAACATCCACATAAGATCTAACAATTAAGAGACACAAGATTTACGTGGAAACTTTTTCTGGGAATAAAACCACAAAGAAAGGTTGCTTGGATTTACTATCCAATCCAGCCACAAAATAATTTTCTTTTACAAAATTTGTAAGCACCAACAAAATGGAGACACCAATCTACACTGCTAAGCACCAACTTAGCAAGAGACACCAATTTCTTCTTTTAGGAGGCACACACCTCTAAAGAAACATGGTTCCACCTTCTAAATATTACTTCTTTAATGGATGATGGTTATCTCTATCTCCTTCATAAAAATCTGCTTACATTTGAAAGATAAAACATTTTATTCCTCACCTATTTTTACTTGTAATAAGTAATAATACTTATTCACTCCATGATGTTCTATATTCCTCTTCCTCCTTGAATGATGTCCATATATATATTTCACTCCATAATTGATATATCTTTCATTGACTTCTTCTCCTTTTCATCTCATTAAATGACTTACTCTTTATATCACTTATTTAAAAGGGTCACACCCTTTCCATACAGTCGCTGGCTTTTTGCAATTATAATTTAATTTTAGGTTAACTACTCTTTATTTTAAATCGCTAGGAATGTCTTACTGTACTCCTAGCATTCTTCAAAATTGTAGAACCCAGTTTAGGTTAACATGGTGTCCTATGAAGCTTGTAAATTTAAATACCCTAGATCCTAAATGCCATCTATCCAACCAAGAATTTTGAACTTTATAAAGGCCAACATATATATAAATCTTACTAGAAGGACTTCTGCTATCCTTGATGTGGCGAATCACTCAAATGTCTATTTGATAGTGTTGCTCTATTTCAAGGAAAACTTACCCCTCTCAAGTTTTTGATCAATAGGATGTTTTTTATCCAATAAAAAATTGTTTCCTCCATGACCAGTATAAATTAATTCTTCACCACTAATATCCTCGTTGTCCTCATATCCACCAGAAGAAATAATATTGGTAGCAACATGCTCATTCCATTCATTATTTTTAGCAGTGATATAATCAATGCCAGCCTGAGTTGGGTAGTGCAAACCAATCACAAAGAGTTCCATCCAAAAATAAAATTGATCACTCACATTGACACCTGGGATGGCACCCACTATCTTTCTATCTTGGTTTATTGCTAATCCTTTATACAACATCAAGACCCATGCTTGCAAATTAGGCCATCTGGTTTCATCCTAAAGTTGATGCCTCAATGCATCATATGTCGTAAGAGAATTCTGACCATCTAAATGAGCTACCAGGTCAGTATTATGTTGTTTTGCTTCTTCAACATTCTCACCCAACAAAACATCATTCTAAACATTTGGTTGAGCTACCAGGCCTGTATCATGTATGCTTGCTTGTTCAACATTCTCATCCATTAGAACATCATTCTGACCATCTGACTGAGTTACCATATTTGTATTATGTTGGTTTGATTGTTCAACATTATCATTTATCAAAATAGTATTCTAACTCTCTATATGAGCTACCATGTTTTTATTCATTTAAAATGCACAAATGCTTAGATCCAATCCTTCTACAAGATGCATCTATGAAAATGGATCTGCCAGGGAAATATTTCATTCAAATGTGATCTCTCCTTTGACATCAATGACAATATTTCCAACATTACAAACCATTGCAAGCCTAGTAGTGTGTTGAATGAATCAAAAGATTCTTTCAGTGCTACCACTTTAAAGTCTATAGTTTGTTTCACTCCCATCACATTAGCTTCTACCCTTTTCCATGCTCCTACTATTCCCATGGCTGACCCATTAGCTAGGCTAATGTTGTATGGGGTTTCCTCCTATTTTTGCTTTCCCAATTGTTCCCAGACCATTTTTGGAATCATGTTTACATCCACCATCACCTATTTAATTCTCTTGTGGTTAATGTATGCAACAATCATGAGTGGTCTAGTTTTCCATGTTCTGTCTATTTTTGTCATCTTCCTCATTTGAGGTTTTTGGTTAGCATGTTTATTCCAAAATTTTCAAAATTGTTTAAGTTTCTCTAGTAGGTTATTTTGTTGTGTTAGTTAGGTTAGTTGTTTAAATGCTAATACCTCTTCCTCTGAAAAGCAGTTGTTCTGTTGATTTTCCTTTTATTTTTCTTTATGTATAGTTTGTTTCAATTGCTCAATTATCTTATCATGTTGGTGTTTGTTGGGGAAGAATTTATCTTCTTCCTCATCATTGTCCTCATTGTCAGTGTTATGTGTCTTTTCAATATTAGTTCCTTGTCTGGTTACCACCGCAACCTTGTTTTTGTTTTTGTATTTTTCTAGGTTTTTATGTTTAGACTTTTGTTTATTTTCCTGGTATTCATCATCTAAAGTTTTAGTGTCTAAAGTGTTATCGAGTCATATTTATCTTTTTTTTGGCATCTTATAGCAGCTTGTGGTTTCTCTTTGGGAACTTTTCTCATTATTCTTGCCCGTTTAGGTGAGTTAAACACATTTAACTCATTACTTTTAGACAGTGATGGCACATTCTTAAAGTATTGATATGCTTTTAAAAAGTCATGTTTTGAGTTACCACAAAATACACATTATTTCTTCTTATCTAACCAGCATTCATTAGAAAAATGACCTTGCTTACCGCATTTGTAGCAATTGTTATCATCTCTCCTTCTCTTGCCTCTGTTGTGACCCATGCCTCTTCTATAACTATTGTACTCACCTCTTTCATTCTTGTTATAGTTATTAGTGTATGGTCCTTGACTAGAAGGTGTGTTCTGTAGTGTACTTACATTTCTCTGGTTTCCCTAACTAGGTACTTTGTACCCATGATTTTGATTGTATAAGGGTTTCTCAGCAAGTCCCTTGACATATGTCATTTTCTGATCAACCATTATGTTGTTGCAATGGGCATTGTACCAAGGTTCATGGTTGTCATCCTCACTGCGTATTCTAAAGAACTAGGATGGATAACCTTCAGTTTCATGGTCATCCCATTCACTTCAAAGACCACAATAGACTATTTGACATTTTTTAGGTGTCATCTTAAGGTCTACCCTTAGTGCAGCAACCTTCTTTTCTCCTTTGATGATAGGGCATTCATTTCTAAGATGTCCTTCCTTTGTGCAATAGCTACACCAAATATTTGGTATTTGCCTCTATGGGTTTTTATCCTTTCTTGATAGTATTTCTTGTTTTAACTTTAATTGTTCTAATTCTAGTTTCAGTTTTTCCAATTCTATGTTCTCCTTATCCTCTTCTATCCTTCTCCAAGTTTGATTTTTAATGCAGCAAGTTAGAGTCACCGCTTCAAAGTAGGTTATGAATTCCTTACCATCAAGTGTTAGAGTAATAGGTTAATTACTTAATTAATTTAATCATATTGATTAATTAATTAAGTCACCTTTACTTTATTTCACTTAAGCTAAACTTAGGCACTTTAATAATTTATTATTAATCCTAGGGTTCTCACTTTTAGGGTTTCAATCTCCTTTCATAAGGATTGATCTTATTGTAATTATTCATTGTTTATGCATTTTTGCTTCAGGTTTGCAGAGCACCATTATTGTGCCTCTTGGTCTCCTTTGTGTGACAGGTTATTTGCTTGTAGGTGTTCATTGGGATCTATGAGGTTGGTTTATCAACTTCAACATGGTATTAGAGCTCTAAATCTGTAGCTTCCTATTCATTTTTTGAGGGATCTTTCCTTAAAGTGAAATTTTAGTGCATCTTGAGTCAATTTGGACCTCACCTTGCATCCAGAAGATTTGAAATAGTCAAGATTGACCTTTGTTTCATCAATTTTGGTTATATGGTGCCTAATCTATGAGGGTTTGAAGTTTGAGAGGGTTTCCAGATCTAGAGGGTACCTACAATTTTGGATCATTTTCAGCCCAAACGGACCTCACCATCACGTTCAGAGCACCAAAAAAACCCAAAATCAATTGTAAAATCATTGAAATTGGACATAGTGACTCTGGGAGGCAAATTTTTTCATTTTTGGGCCGTACGCCCTAGTACGACACAAAATCCAAGAAAAAAATTAAAAAAAACAATGTGCATAGGGGTCGTCATCAATTAACCGCTAGCAATTATCGCTAGCAGTTAATGCTAGCGGCTAGCATAACTGCCAGGCTTCACCCCAAACCTTTTTGGAGCAGTTTTGGTATTTTGGCCATAACTTTTGCATCCAAACTTAGATTTTTGAAAACAAAATATCACCGCAAAGCTAGTTCCAAGACTGGTCCAGTGGTGGAAGTATTGTTTGCTGATTTTTCTATTTTTTTGCATTTAATTTCAGTCAAAGTCTTCAATTCTATGCTCCCAGGGGCATAACTTTTGCATACGGACTCCATTTTTCGAAAAAAAATAGGCGTTGGAAAGGTCTTCTAGTGATCTTTCCAGATCTATAGATTTTTTCATCAGAAAATTTACTAGGTATTATTTATTAAGTTTGTCAATTTTATGGCTTATGTTTGATATCATGGACATTTTGGCACCTGGAGAAGTTTGGTTTATTTTGTTGGGCTTCATTTATTAGCATTAATACATATTTTGATTGTTGATCTATAATCTAATTTATTTGAGGAGATATCATGGTTTTTGCTATATGTGTCCTTTTTTAGACATTGTGAGCTTCCATTGTAAGCACTTCTCATATATAAATGCACTGAAATAAAGTGCCTCAACATTGTACATGTATTCTTGAGATCTTGGACATCAGTTTTGTGCCTTATTGTACTCGCACTATGATATAAAGTTCCATGGGGGTTTGATGTTTGTCTTTTGTTTTGCCATCACACCTTTGTCATGCGTGTGTTCCCTGGTTTGCACACCCTTTTATTTGCTAGTACTTTCATGTCTACATGTTTAGATGTTTTTGTTTCTTCTACATGCACTTCTTGGTTTCACACAGTTTCAGTGTACCTACCATGGCTCTCTCTTGTCAACATTATGGAGGATTTCTACTGTTGGTGCTAATGCTTCCTTGGTTTCACGTTGGAGTGAGTTATGTATCTAGTATTTGTTCCTATGTACTAGGTGGATGCAGCAGTACATCAGTGGTTGGTTACCCATGCATTTTGGTGAGATGGAGCATTTACCATATTGACACTCTTACATTCCTTTTGTGGAGGCAACCTTCTATTTTCACTTGATCAGTTCTTCAAACTTTTGGTACCTGTGTCATTTGTATCTTCAAGTTCCATATGTTTGCCTTTGTTTTCCATATGATTTGAGTAGTGTCATTGGGGGCACTCATGTAGATTCTTGTCTTCTTAATCTTGATCTTCATCTTGTTTTGGAGGAGGTTCTTCTTTTAGCACTATAGCAGTCACTCTTTGACAGTGTTTGCAGTTTCTTCATGATTCAATGGAGTTCTTAATGTTCATCTTCATGTTCCTATTCTTTTGGGACATCCTTTGTGGAGGCTTCTTAGTCCTTCACTCTTTCTCTCTCTCTTGTAGGCAGGTTTGTTCTCTCTTTTGTGGAGGAGTTTTTCTCATGTGGTTTTCTCCTTTATTTGTGAGAGACTCTTTTGTACATGGGTACCTCATCAGGCCTAGTTGATGAGACCCATCTTTTCTTTCATGCATTTGTCCTTAGTTTTCTTAGCTTCTCCCTAAGTTATTCTTAAGAGGGGTGTCAGAGTAATAGGTTAATTACTTAATTAATTTAATCATATTGATTAATTAATTAAGTCACATTTACTTTATTTCACTTAAGCTAAACTTAGGCACTTTAATAATTTATTATTAATCCTAGGGTTCTCACTTTAAGGGCTTCGATCTCCTTTCATAAGGATTGATCTTATTGTAATTATTCATTCTTTATGCATTTTTGCTTCAGGTTTGCAAAGCACCATTATTGTGCCTCTTGGTCTCCTTTGTGTGACAAGTTATTTGCTTGCATGTGTTCAGTGGGATCTGTGAGGTTGGTTTATCAACTTCAACATCAAGCAATGTATGTATTTTCAGAACTAACCCTAATACAAACAACTCAATGTGTTTCCTCTCTATTAGGGGTTCTTCTAGCTTCCTTAAGACTTCTTTAAACCTCTTATCAAAGTCTTTAATTGATTCCCCTTCTTTTTTCACTAAGTTTCTCATCTTGCTTACCCCTTTAGTTGGGATTTTAGGAGACTCAAAGATATCTAAGAATGCTTTCTTAATCTCATCCCATTCTTTGTCATGTTCTATACCATTTCAAAGCATCATTTCTAAGCGTCCCCACAAAATCAAATAGTTTTGTTTGATCTCTGGTTATATTAGATTCCTTTTTCCAGATAGGCTCCAAAACATATATGTTTTGTAGCCTCATTTTTGTCCTTACCAAATATTCACAACTTGATTAGAGAGTCTGTTTTAGGTTTTGTTTGTTCTTTTTATTTGTGGTAAGGTTTTTGTATAGGTTCTTTTGGTTTCTTAGTATTCCTCTATGGTAAGGGTTTATTCTCCCTTCCTTTTTCTATTTTTAATTGAATATCTTGAAATATTCTTTTCCCAACACCACTTCAAAGCCTCTCACAATCTATTCTTCTCTCTTTTTTCTGTTCACTTCTTCATTTTGACCTTCTATGGAAATTCTTGTAGATTTATATGGCATATGGGGTGACTCCTTTTAAGGGGGTTGTACCTCTTCAATGTGTTAAGAGTATAACTTTTTATTTGTTAGTGAGATTCCATTAGTTAGCGGTGTTGTTCCACTTCTCTGTCCTATTCCAATTCTATTGTTTGACATGAAGTTGTTTTCGTCAAGTACCACCTATGATTCTTTATCCCTTATTTTCCTCATACTTCTATTCACCAATTGCTCTAAGTACTTTGCATCAAAATTTAAAGGCTAGAGATTCTTTATGGGGTTCAATACTAGTTCCCATTTTTCATCAATCATGATCTAAATATTAGATAAGTTAGGTTGAATAAATTATGCCCTACTGAATTGCGGTAGGGTTGGGATTTGTATTCTATTGCATTCTTCTTGCCATGTCTTCTGAGATATCCCATACATGGTAATGCTTCCTTCCAAAGTTTTAAGAATCTATTTGGCCTTGTTAATATGTAAATTCATTTATTCTAGAGTATTATATAGGTCTGTTTATATCACACTGGCTACAACCCTATAGCGTACTCATTTCTTTTCTCAAAATCAGGTGAATTAGTGTTTTGATGTTTGGTTACACCCACAGTGGCATGCTCAACGTTACCCTCATTGGCACGCTCAATTTCCTCCTCTATGTCCTTTTCTACTACAAGCCTCATGGTGTGTTCCCTTTCATTTCTTCTACCTTTTCTATCCTTTTGTAGTATCTTTCTTGACACTCTTCCATGTTCATGTCCATTGCTAATTGTATAGTTTCTCTAATCTCCCTTAATTTCTTATTATCTTCCTTGGCCATGGGTGTTTTTGATATCACGTTTCATTAATCCATATATATCCCATGGTCAGCTTACTTTGAATGGTTACATCTTTTTAGGGATCTTTTCAGATCCATCCCCCTTTCCATTTGTCATCCCTTAGGTGTTTTCCCCCCTCTCACAAGGGTAGGACCTAAAAGACTGCTCTATAGATCCAAAAAAATGTTTGTCTCCTTTCTAGTATCTCTTTTAATTGTTCTTTCCATCCCATACTTTTATTTCTCTTATTTATCATATATATTCTTCACTGCTCTTACTAGGGTCCTTACAATGGAACCAAATGTTGGCAAGAAAAATAGGACCACATTCTAGAGATCTGAGCCTACAATACTCTTATGTAGTTTGTTTATACTCCAAAAGAGATAGTGATAGAATAATAGATAGTTGTGGTAAGACTTCAACATACGTAATACATCACATACATCATAAAATAGTAAAATATTACCCCATAATCCTTATATCTCCATTATATGTATATAATTAATCTTTGTTGCAAAAGGCATGTCTGAGTCTCTGCTCTGGGCATGTGTAGAAATTTGGGGGACCAAAAAGTGGCCAAAACCACTTTTTGGTCCAAACAAGATCTCACGTTATAACACACTCACATTATAATGTGCTCGCATTATAACACACTCACATTATGGCTTGGTAGTTACTGATTCATGTGCAAAAAGATGGGGGACAAAAAAGTGGCCAAAACCACATTTTGGTCCAATCAAGATCTCGCATTGTAATGCACTCATGTTATGGCTTAGTAGTTATTGAACCTAGGATCAGTCACTATCAAGCCATAACACACTTGCATTATAATGTGAGCATGCTATAATGTGAGTGCATTATAATTCACTCAAGTTTTAGAGCAATTAAAATGCTTTGGATGATAAGTGTATAAAATCTTCCAACTTCTTTCACTCTAGAGTAGGCTCATGTCTAGGTTAGGTTAGGCCTATATACACAAAATAAACATTTAAGTATAAGTGACATTTACATATGAACATTTAATTCCTTATACTTTAAGTTATATTTCATGTATATAGTTTCAAGATGCTTGAGACATTTGGTTTTGGATCTCTAGGAGTTATAATGCAGATTCTAGGTTTTGGAGGATCCTATAATTTTTCAAACTTAGTCAAATTTCAATAATGAATAGGCTCCTATCATCTTGGAGGTGGCTAAGGGTAGTTGTAACTATTAAAAAAAATTATCAATCCTCCCCTTACAAATAGGAGGACCTATTCTTATTCAAGAGACTTGGCAAGAAATCCAAGCAAAATACTAAGTCAAGTTCAAGAAAGTGGCAGTCCTCTAAGCACTTTCCCAAGAGATTTTTAATCTTGAAGACTAGGTCACCTTCTTCAAAGAAAATCATGGAAAGAAATAAGCCATAATTGTTGTTACTACGCCCAAAGATAGTGCCTAGTCAAGAAAAGGTTAAGTGTTGCATTCAAGAGGCATTTCAAAGGGCATTGCCCCTTGATCCCATGAGGGAGAACTACCCCCTTGACCCTTGTAAGAACCACTACCCCTTAAACTCATTGATTGTTTCCACCCCTTGTTGTCTCTTTCCCTTCTCATCCACATAGTCGTGAATGCTGCCACATGAGTATTATGATCACATTTTCTACCATATTTTTCAAAGCGATGAGTCTCAAACCTCTCAGGCATAGGAGTTCTCAAGATTGCATAAGATAGGGGATTTTGAGCATGATAAGTTGGTATATTAGGTTGTGAAGAGTTCATCAAGTTTGTCACTTTTTTTTGTAAAGGGGTCATGCCTTGCAAAAGTAGGTTTATGATGACATCAATGGGAGATGTGCTTTGTTGTGAGGAATTAGAACCAAAGTGAGGAGGTGATTGAGTTTGAGAAGTGATAAGTGGAGGCTTTGAATAGTTTAGTGATGGTTGAACATAGTGACATGTGGAAAGTGGTTACAAATAGTTATATGTAATAGGTGGCTGAGAATAGGTGGGATGGAGAGGTGGTTGAGAGTGATTATCCATAGAAGAGGTCCCCTTAGAAACCAAGTTTTGATAGTTGAATCCCATAGCTTTGTAATTTTGTGAACTAGTTACATTAGATACTCTAATACCAATGGTAGAATTACTACAAGCATTTGCATTGGTTGTTAAAATTATCAATGTAAATGTAGATATTCCCGTAGTCAGTATAAGTGCCTATACTTGCATATGAGACGGTGATGACATGTTCTTAATACCATTCGTACATTCATTCACTGTCATAACATTACTATATACTATATGCATTAATCCTCAGACAACATTAATACCATCTTGTCCTTCTTTTATCAATTCTCTTATGTTGTGAATCACAGGTATAACTTCTTCTGCTATCCTTTCAGTTTCAACAAATGCTTGAAAATTGGCTCTCTTTATCTAGTTTGTTTATTTTCTCATCAGGTACATACGTGACCACCTCAATAGTATATGTATATATATATATATACATACATATATATATATAAATATATGTATGTATGTATGTGTGTATATATATATACATACATGTATATATACATATATACATACATACATACATACATACATACATACATATATATATACATACATACATACATACATATATATATATACATACATACATACATATATATATATATATCCATCCCTTTCTCTCTCTCCCTCTATATCTTTATATTTATCTCACTATCTCTATATGTCTCTCTCCCTCTCCCTCCATCTCTTTCTATCTCTCTTGCTACCTCTATATATCTCTTGTTATGTCGTAAAATGTTCCCCTAGGACTTTTACCTCCTAAGTTTAGCTCTCGGGTCCCTTAATTTTAATCATGCATCTTAGAAATGAATCCCATAACAAAATACCTCGAAACCCACAAAAAATGGGACTTAGGGGACATCTCTGAGCATTAATCCTAACCCAAAATAGGTCCTAGGGCTTGGGTTCCTACGCCCTTGCCTTGCCCTATTTTGTCGAGGTCCCAAATTTGAATGTCAGTTGGATACTATTAAAAGGTTTATGTTGCCGACATCTTGAGTTTGAATTAAGAAATTTGTAGCAGGAATGCATATATAATCATGTTTAGGACATTATTTGCAAACTAGAAGATGATTTTGAGATTTTGGCAGACTTGTGATAGGACTTCATTGTGTTACAAAGTAGACTTGTGTTGTTATTGTGTGTGTTATTGCAGATTTGGCTTCATCTTCTCATGGCATGAAAGAGCTTCATCTTTGTGAGAGCTACACCTCCGAGGTGATATTTGTTTGTGATTCAATCTATCATTTTTATCATTGCTTTTACCTCTGCCCTACAAGAGCACACATTCTCTATAGAAACAATGGTGTTGGAAGGCTTGAATGCCATTTCGAGGCTTGGCTAAGGCAAGCTCCTAAACACCACAACCCCCAACCCCTCTCTTGTGATTGCAGGTGACAGGTATCAAATCCTGCAAAGAGGTGTTGTAGAGGACTATTGCAGAGTGTAAGGAATCAGGATCTAAAGAAAAAGGTAGGAAATATCCCAAAAAGTCAAGGGCGCCTGCACCTTTGACCCTATTATGTTGGAAAATGTCCCCTTGGGGGATTTTCCCTCTTAAAGTTTAGCTCTCGGGTCCTTAGAATGCATTTAGAGCATCTTGCATGTTAATTGTGAATCCCGATGAGAAAACCCTAAAGTCTTATGGCAAATAGGACCTAGGAGGTGCTATTTTGATAACCCTTGAACAAAAATGGGAGGGTGGAATTGGGCACTAGTGCCCTAGTCCTGCCCTATTTTAGGTCAGCCCTAAATTTAAATATCAGTTTTATGACTGTTACTTAGGTCCTATGCCAACATCTCAAGTTTGAATTACGAAATTCTTAGCAGGAATGTTTGTATTTTCATATATAAGCATGTTTAGTGTTTCATTTGCAAACTAGAAGACGATTGCAAACTTTAGGCATATTTGTGAATTCATGATATTCATTGTTACAGAGCAAAGCATTGTTATTGTGTTTGTGATTGTACATTTGACTTCATCTTCTCATGTGATTGAAGAGCTTTCATTTATATGAGATCTACAATTCAAGGTGACATCTATTGTGTTTTCAATCATTTTTCATTTGGATTTTGCCTCTATCCCGCAAGGATATGTACTCTTTATCTAACAACGGTGTTCAGAAGACTTGAATGTCTCTCTAGGGTTTAATTGAGGCAAGCCTCTAAACACCACAACCCCCAACCACACTCCTTTTTTATTACAAGTTATAGGTTTCACATCTAGATGGAGTGGAGTTACAGGGAATAGTAAGACAGTGTGTAGATTTCATATCCCTAAAGAAAAAGACTACTTAGACAAGGGCACTAGTAGCAATGTCCTCTGGAATTGCAAACACATAAACAACCTGGATAGTGGTAATCAGCATCCAAAGAGCTTTCAACATCTTGAAAAACATCCGGCACTAGACTAGGGCGCTAGTGGAGGTGTCATCTACATCTGTGAATATCAGTGTCGGGAGGAGATCCAGTTTCTATATAGAAAATAATACCTTGGATAGAGGCACTAGTGGAGGTGTCCCCGACTGTTCCACATCCCAAACTTTGAAAAATGGTTAGTTATTAATCTTTGTCCTTCATCTCAGTCTGAAAGGATTTGTCATAATTCATCAATTTGCTTACTATTTTGCATATTTAAGGTTTTAAGAGTATTTGAGAATTAAGTTGAGATATTGATTGATAACATTTGAGTTTTCACTCTGAGGAAGTGGGTTAAGCTGCTAAAGAGTATGGGGGCCAAGACAGTAAGGGAAATTTCTCTCTGTGTGTTAAGACTGCCAAGGACTTGAGGCACCTATAGGAGAAGATGACGAGTATGCAGAAGAAGTGGAAGGTGATGGCAAAGTTTACTGCTAAAGCCCTTCACAAGGCTGCGTCGATCTTCGTGGTTGTCCAAGATCTGGATGATAAGGTTAAGTAGGTGGGACTGGAGAGCCTGGGGGATTACAAAGAAATGGTGGAATTTCTGGGCAAGTATGGGATGACTGACAGTCCCTAGTTTCTTGTTGTTTCTGTTGTTTCTGTTGTTTTTGATTAGTCATTTTTTGTTTGTTGTCCTTGATCTATTAAGGTACTATTAATGGGTTGTTTCTGGTAAGCTTTTAGCTTTTTGCCCTGGGGATGTTTTGTAAAGGGTTCAAGACCCTCTTTTCCTATTGAACTAATCAAAAACATTTGAGTTTCTACATCATCCCAAGTGACAGCCCAACCTATTAGGTGAATTCTCTCACTTAGTAGAGATTCAACTCGGTTGATATGTCCTTGAATGTTTGTAGTGAAAGGAGGATCTAAACCCATCAAAACAAACAAACCCCATCCCCCCTTATTCCTACTAAACATTTTGGTGAACCTTTGTTTGTTTGAATTTTACACCTTGCTGAGTGTTGTGTGATAGATTTGCATTCATTCATCTTATTGCATTTGAAAAATTACAAAAAAATTGAAAATTTTAAAAAAATTGGCATCTTAGGCTTGCATTTTAGAATAATTTGAATTAATTGACATTTAATTGACATTTAATTTCATTTAATTTCTATTATTTTCATTAGATCTAATTTAAAGTATAGGAATTGATCATTTAGTATTCACTTGTATTGCATTTTCATGCTTAAATTGTTAAAAATTGCTTGAAATTCTGTATTTTTCATAAAAACCTAGTTTTGCATTAGCTAGGGTTTGTATTTAAAATCTTGTTTCAGATTTTACTACCCTTTTAAAACAATCATTTAGTACTAATTTCTAATTGTAGTGTTGCATCATAGTTTCATTCTTGCAATTTCATGTCTAGGGTTTGAAAACCTTACATTTTCACTAGATTTGGCCTTATCGTCTCTCTAGAATTGCATTATAGGTGTGTTGTAAAGAATTTTGCTGCATTATTTGACTGATATCAGGGTTATAATCTGCTACCTCTCCTCAATTTCCTTACAACACCCTTTCTATTAGGCTTCTACATTGAAAATTGGTGAAAAATTACATATTATAGGAGTATTTTCACAAGGTTTTGACTTGTCATCACTCTAGATTTGTACTATAGGCATGTTGTGAAAGATATTATTGCATCATTGGACTCTTATTAGGAATATTATTCACTTCCCTTATTGAAATTATTCACAACGCCTCTTCTTTCACTCATTTGCATTGAAAAAAGTTAAAAATTCAAGCATTTTAGGTCATATTCATACATACTTTTGCACTTGTTTCTTGCGTGAGTGTTGAAATTCTTTAAAATCTGATTTGGAATTCATTTGAAAACATACACATGGCTTCTCAATATAACAATAATGCTAGGCTTTCTCCTAAAACTTATTTGAAAAGAAGAGCCCCTGAACTTGAAATAACATTTACACCTCATGACAAAGCAATGGTAGATACTGAAGGGCCTCTTTACATTATAGTGAACATAATGGAAAAACATGTGCATCAAACACTTATAGACCCTAATTTCATGACTAATGTGGTTACATAAGAGTTCCTTCTTAAAGATGACTTGGCACAAGATTATTATGAACCGTCAAATTTGAGAATTAAAACACATAATGGATCTTTGATGAATACATTTGGAAAGATAACCTTATTGGTCTTGTTATATGACAAAGTTGTGGATCAGTTATTTGATGTTATCCCCTTATCTGACCTCTTTCATGTAAAACTAGGACATCCATGGCTTTAGGCTATTAATTTTGTCCCCTTAACTATTCACAAATGCTTGGAATTCCCTTTGCATGGAGAAATACGTACTATCCACTGTAATTCATATCAACCTCTAGCTAAGAACAAGAACTTCACTCTTGATTATTTTTGGCCACAACCTAATAGAGACCCTGAGCCATGAAGAGACCAATCTTTCCTAGAATATAGATGATACAAAGCAAAACAACTAGCTAGAGTGGCCAGGCATCCTTTACAAACAATAAGGGAAGAACATCGAAGATCCACGTAGAGCAAAAAGAAAATGACAAAATGACATAAGAATAACCCAAGACTATTATGACTATGATGAAATAATTGGCACGGTAGAAGCAGATAAGGAAAAGTTTCATAACTCGCCTCATCCACAGAGAGATGGTATTTATGTTGAGATTCCTCCCCCATCATCCTTACAAGGATCGGGAGGTATTCATTGACAACAAATCATTTCATCAAGACCAATGAAATTTGAACACGGTGCTTCCTCCTCTAATGTGCAAACTCCTATGGAAAAACACAATAATGCCTTTGAAGAGACAAATAGTAAGACAAGAAGGAATAGACAAGAAAGAGAAAGGAGGAAGATAAAACAAGCTTTTGCCCAACAAAATGCAACTCAACAAGAAAACATTCAACCTAACATTGAATCAAACCAAGATGAACTTCATACTGAACAATTTGAAGACAAGAACAAAAGTTGGGCTATGGTACCTTACACACCTCTTTCCTCTAGCATTCAAGATTGGGAGGAGGATGATTTGATTGTTGATAACCTCTAGCATGAGCCTATCTACAGGTAAGTATTTCTAACCTTTCACCTCTGTATTGTGTTTCCCTTGTGATGTGTTATGTGTTGTTTAGTGGTGCAGGAGCACCTACCTGACAGCTGGCCTCCATGAGGCAGTTGGTTAGTTTAAGTCTTGTTAATGTTTCCAAGAAGATCTTGTAAGACCAATGCATGTAATAAGGTCATGTTGACCATACTTTACTATTTTTAGCTAGTTTGTTATGACAGCTGTTATGCTGTATGTTCGGTTGGATCCTCCCAGCCGCTTGGGGTTGAGTTGGTAGTACTCGCAGGAAATCCTATTTATGTATTAGGATCGGTTGGTATTGCATATCATCGA
This sequence comes from Cunninghamia lanceolata, assembly GCA_027924645.1. NCBI lineage: Eukaryota > Viridiplantae > Streptophyta > Pinopsida > Cupressales > Cupressaceae > Cunninghamia > Cunninghamia lanceolata. Next base: position 8,212,190 of record BSBN01000112.1, on the reverse strand, counting down.
TCACCGATCAGACTTTGCAGAGAGTGAGACAGAGGGAGAGACTGAATATTGTATTTGCATCTTTTGAAATCAATAAAGAGATCCTGTTGTGTCAATTCTCTGTTTTGGATTCCATTGTGTGATCGATTTGCTGTTTTGGTGGTTACATGGATTCGCTGATCCATTCCACCGGTTGATTCGTCGAATCAGTGGAATGGCTGTGTACAGTAGTTTAGGATTTAGTTTGCATTTGCTGTGTGTTCACATGTATGTTTGCAGGATCATCGTCGAGATGTGTTGAGAACCCTAGCATGGGTATGTGCTAGGTCGTGCTGGTTGTTAGAGTCTGGAAAGTTGTCCAGGAAGCAGATTGGGTCACCTCAGGAGGTTTGGCGGATCGAAATTCGCTAAGGTTGGAAAATTCGTTACAACGGCATCATCAGGATATTTCTGTGTATATCCTGCAGTTACTTCGGGCGTCATCCGAGTAGATGGAGATGAGCACGATGCAGTCGATTGCATAAAGTGAATGTGCATCGGGGTGATCATCATCAGGTGTTGCCGAGGAGGAGCGTATCGGCATGAGGTAGAAGATCGGGTTGATAAAACCATCGCGGGTCGATAATGTTAAGTTTGGCCGACAGTAGGATATTGAAGGAACTGCATGTGACGTCATCGTCATCAGGATATCGGGGCAGCAAGATATTGAAGGAGCTGCATGTGACATCATCGTCATCAGGATAATCGTCATCAGGATATCGGGGTGACGTAAGCATCGAAGGAAAGGTGCGTGAAGAGAGTCGTCATCAGGATATATGGAGGGAACCGGATATTTTATATCCTACTGATGAACATGATGTTGAACATCATGATGCTGAGGATAGAGTTTGGCGGTAAGGTGAACAGTGAACGTCAGGAGGATGTTTTCGCTTGCCGAATGTGATGATGCTACTGATAGCCGAATATGATGATGCTGCTGACAGGCGAAGGGTCGAAGGTTTGTCTGCAGGAGGATATCGGTCGGCAAAGAAAATATGATGATGCTGACAGTGTTAAGGGAAATATGATGATGATGATGAAGGGTTGTAGACATACATGCTGTATGTCAAGGTTTTAGTGTGGATGCCTCTGCATCATTTAGGCCTCCTATCATGACCCTTGATACTCTTGTAAGGTCAAGGATACTGAGAGACCGCCTTTGTTGTGACCTTTCTTCTATTTGTATCATCATTCTTCTATATTGCTTCTCCTCTATTTTCATTGTTGTAAGTTGGGTCTTACAGACATAGTGTTGTGGTTGGTGACCTGGGGGCACCCTCCTATGTTATTCTCCCTAGGGTAGTTATTTCTCCTCTCTTGATTTATTTTTTACCTTCCTCTAGTGGTTCTATCTAGCTGGTGGATGAATAAAAATAAATAATACTGATACGGACCATGTGTCCCTTTAGCAAGACATCAAAAAATGGACCTAGTCCATACATGACGATGGGGTTGATATATATTATTCAATGCTTGGCTAGTATAACCATTCCATGTGATATTTTGATTTTGTCTTATCACACCTACAAAACATAACAATACTTCTGCTTCGTGTACTTTATTTATCTTGGATCTTACCTTGCTTGGCTCTTTATGTGAATGATTGCATGCATTGTTGTTTATCATGATTATATGGATGCTAACACCTTTTCTTGTAGGAAATTGTGTGTTTGTGGGAACATTTGGTGATCGTAAAGTACATGTCACCTCTTGGGGGGATGCGCTTTGCAAGACCTCGTGTTCCCTTGTGTGTTTTCTTGCTACCTTATGTTGGCAAGAGACACTATATGGATTCATGATTGTTGTCATTGATGGCAACAAAGTTAATCCCACACATCCGCAGGACATGGTGTGTCTCTACCGGAAGTCAGAGTGAAGAATGTTGTGGTCCGGTAAACAAGAACAGAGCATGTGGCAAGGTCCGACAGACAGGTCCGGATCTCTCAGAGGAAGTATCTTGGTGCAGTGCGGATTTGGGGAAGTCAAGAGGACTACCTTGAGTGGTATATTCCAAGGATTTAGCCTCCGGTGATAGATGAAGAAAAAGATATGAATAGTTGAGTACCGGATTCCTAAGTGACAGTGAATAGAGGAAGAACTGACTGACAGAACATCAGACTACTTTCCAGATGAGTTACTGATTGTGGTAAAGGTTATGAAGGCATGAATCATGTCTGGCTGACATGATTAATGATTTATACAAGCATATACTTGATTCGCATTACTTGATGTGCAAGGATTCAGTTGACAGATCAGAATTAGTGAAAAGATTGACTATTCTGGGTGCCGACTAGAAAGGTGATGAAATTACTTATGCGGATATATATACACAATGGATTTAGTTGTGAGAGTTGTTGTTGTTGTCAAGCATGTGTGAATAAAAGCAGAAGAGCAGAGCAGAAGCAGTAAGGAAGGTTCGGTATGTGAAAGGAAAGCAACTTAAGGGAAAAGGAAAGATGAAGTGCAGCAGATTAGTTTACTGAGCCTAACTGGAACTGGACTCCAGCATTTGCAGATGCTACAATTAGTTCAAGTATTGTATAACACTCTTTTTGTAGACAGTGTGTCTCTTAGTAGGCAGTGTGCCTCCTTGTGAGCAGTGTGCTTGGGCAGTGAGCCCTAATTGGCAAGTGCCATTTTGTATTTCCTTATTCTTCTAACAGAGAATAATATTTGGGTTAATCACCCCATGGTTTTCTCCCTTAATAGGGTTTCCACGTCAAAAATATTGTGTCATGTGTATCTCCATTTTCATGGTTATGTTTGCTTGTTTGATTTAATGCTGCATTGATTAATAAGAAAGTTCAGAAAGAAGAAAAAATTAGGATAACTGATTCACCCCCCCCCCCTCTCAGTTATCAACACCTTAACGTGCTTGATATCGATACATGATATCAACCACCTTAAGGTGAGGGCATATATAAGGTAAGTTGTCTAATGATTTTGGCACTAACGAAGTGTGCTTGTAATCCCTCTGTGGAAGTGGGATGTTGTCTCTTCGAGCGAGTGCACATCTTTCTTTTCATATTGCAATCATTTAAGCCCTCTGTGGAAGTGGGATATCATGCGTATCCTTTTTATCTTACGTCCCATGCAAAGGCATGGATGGTGTATTTCTCAAGGAGATTGTACATCCTGTCATTTTCTAAAAGTCCTCCGAGTAGGCGGGGTGGATCTGAGACTATCCTACCCTTAAACATGTCTTCAGAGATTATTGTGGCAAATCACAATCGTCGGTGTGTGCCTATAATGTGCCTGAGATGGTAGTGAAACTAGCAATAGGCTTCTTACATTGCTTGTTTGTTGTGTTTTCTATGTGTCTTCCATGTGTGTGTATGGCATGTTTGTTCCCAAGCATAGTTTCAAGCTCAATGACAATGATCTCCTCCTATGCTTTGGGATTTGTATGGTGTGTTTGTTCTCAAGTGTAGTTTCAAGACTGGTGGCGATGAGCTCCTCATACACTTTGAGATTTGTTTAGCATGTGTGTTGCCCCTTCTGCAGTTTCAAGACTGGTGGCGATGAGCTCCTCCTACATTTGGGTTGTGTGTTTACTTTCCTTGTACTTCATTTGCATTTCATATATGGAAAAATGAAAAAAAAAATAATCACTGCATTCATTGTATTCATTGTGTTTTGCGTGTCTTCAATATTGTCTTCTCCGTGTTTTGTGTGACTGTATACGTCATGTTTTATGTTCCTGTTATTATTTTCAATGTGTTTGGTATGTCTTCACCGTGCTTGGTGTTTCTTGTGTTTGTTCACCTTACTTTAATGCATGTATTAGCCTTGTGGTTATACATACATTAAAGTGGGGGCTAAATGTTATGTCAAAAAATGTCCCCTTGGGGGCTTTTCCCTCTTAAGGTTTAGCTCCCGGGTCCTTAGAATGCATTTAGAGCATCTTGCATGTTACTTAGGAATCCCGATGAGATAACCCTAAAGTCTTATGGAAAATAGGACCTAGGGGGTGCTATTTTGATAACCCTTGAACAAAAATTGGAGGGTCAACTTGGGTGCTAGCACCCTAGTACTACCCCATTTTGGGTCAGCCCTAAATTTAAATGTCAGTTTTATGACCATTACTTAGGTCCTATGCCAACATCTCAAGTTTGAGGGAATGTTTGTAGTTGCATATATAAGCATATTTAGTGTTTCATTACTAGAAGATGATTGCGAACTTTAGGCATATTTGTGAATTCATGATATTCATTGTTGCAGAGCAGAGCATTACAATTATGTTTGTGATTACAGATTTAACTTCATCTTCTCATGTGATTGAAGAGCCTTCATTTATGTGAGATCTACACTTCAAGGTGACATCTATTGTGTTTTCAATCATTTATCATTTGGATTTTTTCTCTATCCTGTAGGGATACACACTCTTTATCTAACAACGGTGTTTGGAAGACTTGAATCTCTCTCTAGGGCTTGACTGAGGCAAGCCTCTTAACACCACAACCCCCAACCACTCTCCTTTGTGATTCTAGGTTACATGTTTTGTATCTAGATGGAGTGGAGTTGCAGGGAACATTAAGATAGTGTGCAGATTCTGCATCCCTGAAGAAAAAGACTACATGGACACAAACGCTAGTGGTAGTGTCCTCCAGAGTTGCAAACACAAAAATAACTTGGACAATGGTAATTAGCATCTGAAGAGCTTTTGACATCCTAAAAAACATCTGGCACTGGACTAGGGCACTAGTAGAGGTGTCCTCCGCATCTTCTGAGATAGAAACAAAAGATACAGTAAATATCAGTGTCGGGAGATCTAGATTCTGTACAAAAAATAGTACCTTAGACATGGGTGCTAGTGGAGGTGTCCCTGATTGTTCTGCATCTTGAACTTCAAAAAATGGTCAATTATTAGTCTATATCCTTCATCTCAGTCTGAAAGGATTTTTCGTAATTCATCAATTTGCTTACTATTTTGCATATTTAGGGTTTTAAGAGTATATGAGCATTAAGTTAAGATATTGATTGATAACATCTGAGTTTTTGCATCGTTCCAAGTGATAGCCCAACTTGTTAGGTGAATGCTCTCACTTAGTTGAGATTCAACTCAATTGATATGTCCTTGAATGTTTGTAGTGAAAGGAGGATCTAAACCCATCAAAACAAATCAACCCCATCCCCTTTTTCCTACTAAACAGACCCTCACTTTCACATCACAAAAAATCTCTGAAGTGGTTGCAGTTAGTAGCAGAAATGATCCCAAAGCCCTCAGAAAAAAGCAGCACCTTTGGCTTGGGTGCTCGCTCTTTTGCCCCCAAATTTTTTGTATTCTAAAACTCGAAATTTCATGTATCTGATCTGTATTTAGTTTCTTTCTGTAGAAGGATTTTTCACGTTTCATCTATTTGCTGATGATTTTGCATAAGTAGGGTTTTAGGCTTAATCGGGATAAAGTTAGCAATTCAATCAATAAATTCCAAATTTCCTTATCATCCCAAGTGATAGCCAACCTAATAGTTAATTCCTCTTGCAGAATTTGTGATTCAACTTGGTTAAATGTCCTTGAATGTATTGAGTGAAAGGAGGACCTAACTAAACAATCAATCAATCCCATCAAGCTTCTTTTCATACATTACATTTTGGTGAACCTATGTTTCTGCTGAATTTGCACCTTGTTGAGTGTTTACATTAGATTTGCATTCATACATTTCATTGTCATCATCATACATTTTAAAATCTTACAAAAAAATTTGAAAATTTTGAAAAAATCAAGCATCCTAGGCTTGCATTTAGACATAGTTTGCACTATTTGCATTGCATTGCATTTCATCTAAATAATTTAAATCTCTCTTATTTACATTAATCTGATATAAATTGCAACATTACATCAGTACATAATCATTTACATGATCATTTTCATACTCTATTTGTTAGGGTTTGTCCTAAATTATGCATTTTTCATATAACATAGTCTTTGCAAAAGCTAGAGTTTGTGGTTAAAATCTTGTTTCAGATTTTACTACTCATTTTTAACACTTATTCAAATCTGATTTTGGACTGTAGTGTTGTTGCATTGTACATTTTTGCATTTACATTTGCATCCTTAGAATATTTGCATTGGAAAAAGTGAAAAATTGAGCATTTTAGGTCATAAACAAGCATAGTTTTGTTTTGTTTCATTGAATTTATCATTAGTATTATTCATTTCAAAACTTGCATTTCATTTTCAAACATATATTCATCTATCATTTAAAAAATTTGGCATCATTTTGCACACCTGCTTGGAAATTTGCATGTTTTTAATTACACATTATGTATTTCAATGCTAAGGGTTATATACACTTTCTTTAAACAAACTTACAAATCATTCATATTGCCTTGTTGTGTTGCATTATTTCATTCTACCCACTTTGTTTGTTGTGGACCTTATGTGTCTTTTAGTACTCATTTCCCTCAAACAAGTGCTTAAAGGATGAAATAGTCTCGCATACATGGCTTCTAATCACAACAATAATGCTAGGTTCCCTCCTAGACCTTATATGAAAAGAAAGATTCTTGAACCTACAATTGTATTCACACCTCATGATATAACAATTGGAGACATTGAAGGACCTCTTTACATCACAGTGAAGGTAATGGAGACTCGTGTGTATGGAACAGTTATAGATCCTAATTGTACGACTAATGTGGCAACAAAAGAGCTCCTTTAGTCACATGATTTGATACAAGATTCTTATAAACCTATAGACATAATCATTAAGACACATATTAGAGCTTTCATTCCTACCTATGGGAAGATATCCTTATTTGTTATAGTATTTGATAAAGCCGTGGAATAATTATTTGATGCCATCCCTTCATCCAACCTCTTCCGCATAAAATTAGGACATCCATGGCTAAAAGCTATGAAGGTTGTCCCCTCAACAGTTCACAAATGTATAAAATTCCCTTTACATGGACAAGTGCACACTATTCATTGTAATACATAGCAACCCATGATTTTTCATAAGAACTTTACTCTTGATTACTTTTGGCCACGACATACCATAGAACATGAACCACAAAGAGACCAACTTTTCTTAGCATATAGATGGTACAAGGCAAAACTACTATCTAGAGTGGCTAGACCTTCTATTCAACAAGAGATAAACAAAGAACAGCCCACCTTAGAAGAACTTCCTAGATTGAAAGGTAAGGGAATCTATGCTAAGGTTCCTCCTTCATCATCCTTGCAAGGATTGAGAGGTACTCGTGGAGAACAAAGAACTTCATCAAAACAAATTAAGTTTGTACCGGCTTCCTCCTCTGAAATGCTGAAAACTATGGGAAATCATGAGAAACCTTTAGAAAATGTCACTAATAGACAATGAAGAAATAGACAAGCAAGAGAAAGGAGGAAGAGAAGACAAGCTTTTGCCCAACGAAATGCACCTCAACAAGAAAACATTCCACCATATAACATTAAACCAAACAAAGAAAAGCTTAAGGAAAAAGAGTTTAAGGATAATGACAAAAGTTGGGCTATTGTACCTTATGTCCCTCTCTCTTCTGACATTCAAGATTGGGAAGACAATGATTTGCTTGTTGACAACTGCTAGTTTGGTTGTGCAACAGGTAAGTATTTCTAACCCTGGTGGTCACCTTTGTCGTAGCATATTTTGCTTGTTTATGTGACCTCCCCTCTTGTGTTGTGTTCCCCCATGATGTGCTATGTGTTTTTAGGCCTCCTAGGATGACCCTTGATATTCTTGTAAGGTCAAAGATACCGAGAGAACACTCTGTTGCAACAATTCTTCTATCTTCCATTTCCTCTATTTTATTGTTGTGTGTCGTGCCTTAGGGGCATAGCGTTGCGATTGATGACCTGGGGGCATCCTTCTACATGATTGTTCCTAAGTCACTTGTTCTCCTCTCTCATTTTATTGTTTACCTTCTTCTAGTGATTCTATCTAGTTAGCGAATGATGAAAAATAAACAACTAACTGATACAAACCGCGTGTCCCTTCATCAAGCAAGCAAAAATGGACCTAGTCCATACATGAAGATGAGGTTGATTTATATATCTGATGCTTGGCTAGTAGAATCACTCAGTGTGATCTTTTATGTTTTCTTATCTTTATAACAAATCATAACAATATATATGCTCCATGCACTTTGATTATCTTGTATCTCACCTTATTGTTACACTCAGTTTTGAGATGCCTATAGTATAAGCCCAACGGCTATACTCGGATTCCAACCCATATGTGTAGCCTTGGTTTCTTTGATGTGATCTTGTTTTCATGCATAGCTTCCATGTTTTGTTGTGGTTATTATCTTAGAGTAAGATTTGTAACCTCTCTTATCTTATCTTAGCATATCTTATCATTGTGTTTGTGGAAACATTCGGCGATCATGAGCACATGTCACCTTGGGGGCATGGGCTTTGCAGGAGCTCTTGTTTCCTTGTGTGTTTTCTCTCTACCTTAACATTCTTGATATTGGTACATGACATCAACCACCTTAAGGTGGGGTGGTGCAAGAGCACCTAACACAAGGTGGCCTCCACAAGGCATTTAAAATCATGTTTGTGTTGTAATAAGGTCTATTCGACCAATGTATTTTCATTTCAGTTTGTATCTAGGTTCATTTTGTAAGTCCCAAGTGACTTAGGACACTTTTGTCAAATTGTAACCACATAATGCCAAAAATAGGGTAGTAGGGCAATTGGAGGTTGTTTAGACAGTTGTCTCCCAGCCACTTGGAATAGGGTTGGTGTTCCTCTGGGCAAGCTTATAAACCCCAAAGAAATGAATCAAATGCATACAGATAGATTAGAGATTGTAATCAGATCGAAGAGGAGATTGAATGTAATCATGCATTTTGTTAAGGAGAAATCAAAATATTCCTGTGTCATCATTATATTTTCCATTCTCTATAATTACAACCTGCATAGCTATAGATTTCTTTTCCTTTCTATGTTTTTCATTGTTGCAAAATGTCGATGTGAAGCGTTCCACTGGTGAGATTTCTGTCAAAATTAGTGGAATGGATTCATTGTACCATATTCGTTTGTCTCCTGTATTGTTTCATCATTTTGTGGCGCAGAGGATCTGGATAGTGTGAGATGTACAATAGGTGGCCTAGCATCTCCATGTGCTAGGGTTTGATCGGAGGAGTTGAAGACGCTATCAGTGAGATAAAGGCCATTGGAAAAGCATTCCTCACTCAGAGCGACGAGGGTAGTCTGGCCGAAGAAAGGTTCGAGCCATTGAACAGCAGTCGCGGACTAAGGTTTATATCAGGGTGTCGGTAGAAGGAAGGAAGGCCTGGCCGATAGTAGGTGTCTTGCCGACAAGTGAAAGTCAAATATGATGATTGAATGATCGGTCTATCGACGTAGTAGAATCTAAAGCCACCGATAATAATTGTCTTAGTGATAGGCAAGAAATGTAGATCGCCCATCGGGAGGGGTTATGATATCGCAATGACAAGTTACAAGGTGGCCGATGGTGGAAGTCTTACCGACAAAGGCTCCTCATCATATTGGTATTAGAGCCAGTGAAAGCTCTGGGTGGAGGTGTTGTGTATTTGATTTCTGTCACTACGAAGGCAAATGAAGAGATGCTCATGCCATCTAGTTGCAAGAAGGAATAGGATTCCTGTAGTGTGTGGGCAGACAATGATGAGGTCTGTCAAGACCATTCACCAATAGAGGGTTGGCTAGAAGAGGGTGCAGAGTGAGGCCACTACGAGAGAGAGTGGTAGTACATCTCCAGGATCTGCTATTGGACGAGAGGAATGGGTCTATAGCAGCGTGTAGGGTGGATAGCTAATTGAGCATTGTGTTGTAGTTGAATTGAGGATTTGCAAAAGTGTTGGCGTTGTCTATGAATGTTTATGTTGGATAGAGAGAGCGAAGGAGAGGCTAGCAATATGCCTCCAAAGGGGATGATAGCAAAGGTGCTTAAGAAATTTAAGGAAATGGAAGAGATGATCAAGCCTGGAGTCAAGGAAGCACTCAGGCTGAATTGAAGGCAATGAAGATAGGAAAAAAGGATAGAGGAAGATTCAGATGGAGAAGAAGAGAAAGAGGAAGAAGAACAAGAACAAGAAGAGGCAAAGATACTGACTAAACAAAAGTAATTCCTGGAAGCCATCAAGGCTATTGGCAAGGACTCTTCAGAGGCTCGGATAGATATCCCCATGTTTAGTGGAAAGATGAATGTTGAGGAAGCCATGGAGTGGATTGAGGCTCTGAACAACTACTTCGAATACAAGGACATTCCTGAAAGTAAGAGAGTTAAGTTTGCAAAAACTACACTCAAAGGTGCTGCACTTACATGGTGGAATTACACCCAAGGAGAAAGGGTAAAGAATGGGAAAAGTAGGATATCTTCGTGGAGCAGAATGTTGGAGAAAATCAAGTCCCAGTTCCTTCCATCTGACTACGAGGTGCAGATTTATAAGAAAATGCAGAACCTTAAACAAAAAGATATGGATGTGGCTACTTACATCGAGGAGTTTCACAAATACACTCTTCATTGTGGGTACATGGAGGATGAAAAAGCCAAGGTAGCAAGGTACCTAAATGATCTGAGGATCAATATTCAAGATGAGATAAGTTTATTTACCCCTGAAACTGTGGAAAAATGCTTTCAAGTAGCATTAATAGCTGAAGAGAAGCTGAAGAGGAAAGGTGAGCAGTAGAGTAGAGGAAGAGGTGACAGAAATTTTAGAGGTAGTTTTGGAGGAAGAAGTCCTAACCAAAGGCCTAGTGGTGAGTCTAGCCAAGAAGAGCAAGTTGGAGACTCAAGTAGTAGAGGAGGCTACCCAGGAAGAAGGCCAAATGAAAGAAGTGGGAAAAATGGATCAAGTAGAGAATCCAAGTTCTCCAACATGAGATGTTATAACTGCAATCAGATAGGACACCCAGCTTATAAGTGTCTAGAGAAGGCCTCAACTTCTCATGGCAATGAGAGAAGAACCACATTGACTCAAGAGGATGCAGGAAGTGTGACATCTCCTAAGGTGAGTTTGACATCAGAAGTGGGAGAAAATCTAATGATCAAGAGGACGTTGCTCAAAGCACCAGTGAAGACTGAACCATCACAGACGAGTGCTCTTTTCAGGATCAATTGCAAAAGCAAAGGTAAAGTATGCAAGGTAGTCATAGATTCTAGTTCAACAGATAATATGGTGTCTAGGGAAATGGTGGATAAATTGAACATAGAAAGGATTCCTCATCAAACTCCTTACAGAGCATCTTGGGTAAGTGATAGTCAATCACTTTTGGTAGATGAACAAGCATATGTTGATTTTCAGATTGGAGAATATAAGGAGAGAATTTTATGTGACATTTTGCCCATGGAGTGTTGTCACCTACTTTTAGGTAGGCCATGGCAATTTTATAGGCAAGCATTATATGATGGATATGCTAACACATACACCATCAAGAAAGTTGGAAAGACTTTTGTGATGACACCATTGCAGGAGGATGCTGAAGCAAAGAAGGCAGCTAAGATCATTTTGCTAGGTAAGAAAGAGTTTAAAAATAGCACTGAAGCAGAGACAAGGACAGTTGAGGATACCTCAAGGAGCGGGGTTACCAAAGGTCACAGTTTGAAGGTGATTTCAGTTTTGAATGATGGAGATCAGATGATAATGTCTGAAATGAATCAGCAAAAGGTCAAAGAGCAGGTCTGCAAGAAGCCACAAATTGATTGGAAAGAAGAAGATGATATCATAGTAGGGACCATTGTTTGTCCTCTAGAGCCAAAAAGAGTTGAAAGGAAAACATATTCTACCATAACAGCAATACAAGAAGCATCAAACAAGGTTTTGATTGCAGGTGTTCAGGCAGTTATGACAGTAAGCAATTATGGCATGCAACATCCCAGTTTGATTGCAAGCACTCACTCATGGCAAGGTGTGAGTAGAGCCTACAATGCTAGGCATGAGTTTTTGATTCCATGGAAGCAAGTTATAGTATAGAAATCATGGGGAAGGCCTGATGCAGCAAAGGATAAAGGTGGAGAAAGCCAAAGAACCAACTCATGGGACATGAGATCTTTTCTAGGTGGGGTGTATGGTGCAGGAGCACCTAACACAAGGTGGCCTCCATGAGGCATTTAAATTCATGTTTGTTTGAAAAATCATGTTTGTGTTGTAATAAGGTCTATTCAACCAATGCATTTTCATTTCAGTTTGTATCTAGGTTCATTTTGTAAGTCCCAAGTGACTTAGGACATTTTTGTCAAATTGTAACCGCATAATGCCAAAAATAGGGTAGTAGGGCAGTTGGAGGCTGTTTAGACGGTTGTCTCCCAGCCGCTTGGAAATCAGCTAGTTTCTCCCAGCTACATGGAAATCAGTTAGTTTCTCCCAACCGCTTGGAATTGATCTCCCAGCCGCTTGGAATAGGGTTGGTGTTCCTCTGGGCAAGCTTATAAACCCTAGAGAAATGAATCAAATGCATACAGATATATTAGAGATTGTAATCAGATCGAAGAGGAGATTGAATGTAATCATGCATTTTGTTAAGGAGAAATCAAAATATTCCTATGTTGTCATTCCATTTTCCATTCTCTATAATTACAACCTGCATAGATGTAGATTTCTTTTCTTTTCTGTGCTTTTTGTTGTTGTAAAATGTCGATGTGAAGCATTCCACTGGTGAGATTTCTGTCGAAATCAGTGGAATGGCTTCATTGTACCATATTCGTTTGTTTCCTATTTTGTTTCATCATTTTGCGGTGCAGAGGATCTGGATAGTGCGAGATGCACAATAGGCGGCCTAGCATCTCCATGTGCTAGGGTTTGATCAGAGGAGTTGAAGATGCTATCGGTGAGATAGAGGCCATTAGAAAAGCATTCCTCACTTAGAGCAACAAGGGTAGTCTGGTCGAAGAAAGGTTCGAGCCATTGAACGACAGTCGTGGACTAAGGTTTATATCGGGGTGTCGGCAGAAGGAAGGAAGGCCTGGCCGATAGCAGGTGTCTCACCGATAAGTGAAAGTCAAAGATGATGATTGAATGATCAATCTATCGGTGTAGTAGAATCTAAAGCTGCCGATAGTAATTGTCTTAGCTATAGGCAAGAAATGTAGATCGCCCATCAGGAGGGTTTATGATATCACAATGATAAGTTACAAGGTGGCTGACGGTGGAAGTCTTACCGACAAAGGCTCCTCATCATGGGGGCATGTATAAGGTAATTTATTTGATGATTTTGGTACTAACAAAGTGTGTTTGTAAGCCCTCTGCAAAGGCGAGATGTTGTATCTCCAGCGCGAGTGCACATCTTCATCTATATTGCAAGAAAAAATCCCTCTCTGTGAGGTGGGATAGCATATCCTTTTATTTAAAAGCCCTCTGTAGAGGTGGGATAATGTATCTCTTGAGCTAGTGTGTATCCTTTTATTCAAAAGCCCTCTGTAGAGGCAGGATGGTGTATCTCTTGAGCTAGTGCACATCCTTTTATTTCAAAAGTCCTCTATGGAGGTAGGGTTGGATCTTGAGAGTATCCTCCCTTAAGCATGTCTTTAGCAGTTGTTGTGGCATAAGCCCAACTATCTGGTGTGTCTGTAGCATGTTTGAGATGGTGGGACTTAGCAATAAGACCCTTCCATCACCTTGTTTGTCATGTTTAAGATGTATAGTATGTCTCTGGCATGCTATACGGTGCTTGTGTCTTTCATGTGTCTTCCACCTCATGTATTGTAAAGGGTGTGGCGATGAGTCTCCCCTATGCTTGGGTTCTGTATGGCATGTTTTCTCCCCTTGGTGTAGTGTAAAGGATGTGGTGATCAGTCTCCCCTACATTCTTGCAATTTTTATTTCCATGCTTTTATATATATGAAAATAAAAAAGATTATATCACTATCTTCATCGTGTTTTGCATGACTGCTCTCTTGCCTTCATCATGTTTTGTGTGTCTTCAATACTTTCTTCTCTGTGTCTTGCATGCCTATTACTGTCTTCACTGTGTTTTGCGTGTCTGTGATGTGTTTTCTAATGCTTACCTAAGGCTAGGGGCTAGAAATAGTTCCTCAATCTGTGTGTATGCATTAGCTTCAAGTGCTTGGTGTGCTTGTTGTGTTTTTGACCTTACATTAATGCATGTATGGGTCATAAGGTCATACATACATTAAAGTGGGGGCTAAATGTTATGTTGTAAAATGTCCCCTTAGGACTTTTACCTCCTAAGTTTAGCTCCCAAGTCCCTTAATTTTAATCATACATCTTAGAAATGAATCCCAGAACAAAATGCCCCGAGACCCATGACAAATGGGACTTAGGGGACATCTTTGAGCATTAATCCTGACCCAAAATTTTGTTGATGTCCCAAATTTGAATGTCGATTGGATACCGTTAAAAGGTTTTTGTTGCTAACATCTTGAGTTTGAATTACAAAATTTGTAGCGGGAATGCATATATAATCATGTTTAGGACTTCAATTGCAAACTAGAAGATGATTTTGAGATTTTGGCAAACTTGTGATTTTAGAGCATTCAAGGCATTCATTGTGTTACAGAGCAAACTTGTGTTGTTATTGTGTTTGTTATTGCAGCTTTGGTTTCATCTTCTCATGGCATGAAAGAGCTTCATCTCTGTGAGAGCTACACCTCTGAGGTGATATAGATTTGTGATTCAATCTATCATTTTTATCATTGCTTTTGCCTCTATCCTGCAAGGACACACACTCTCTATCTAACAACAGTGTTGGAAGGCTTGAATGCCATTTTGGGGCTTGACCGAGGCAAGCTCCTAAACACCACAACCCTCAACCCCTCTCTTGTGATTTTAGGTGATAGGTATCAGATCTTGTGGAGGGTGTTGCAGTGTGTAAGGAATCAAGATCTGAAGAAAAAGGTAGGAAATTTCCCAAAAAGGTCAAGGACGCCCGCACCTTTGACCCACTTTCACAGCATGGAAGATCTCTGAAGTGGTTGCAGTCAGTAGTGGAAAAGATCTCGAAGCCCTCAGAAAAAGTAGCACCTTGGGCTTCGGTGCTTGATCTTTCACCCCTGACTTTCCATATTCTAAAACTCAAAATCTGGTATGTATTTGATCTCTATTTAGTTTCTTTCTATAGAAGGATTTGTTGTGTTTTGTCCGTTTACTTACAATTTTGCATAATTAGGGTTTTAGTCTTAATCGGGCTAAAGTTAACAATTCAATCAACAAATTCCAAATTTCCTTATCATTCCAAGTGACAGGCAAACTAATAGTTGAGTCCTCTTGCAGAAGTTGTGATTCAACTTGGTTAAATTTCCTTGAATGTATTAAGTGAAAGGAGGACCTAACTAAACAATCAAATAATCCCATTAACCTCTCTCTATATATGTGTGTGTGTGTGCGTGTGTGTTTCTCCCTCTATCTCTTTACCTCTCTATCATCCTCTCTATATATATCTCCCTCTATCTCTCTCTATCACTCTCTCTCTATCTCTCTCTCTAGACAAAGGGATAGATAGAGGGAGATAGATAGAGGGGAGAGATAAGGAGATAGAGAATGAGGGAGAGATAGAGAGCGAAAGATAGAGAGAGAGAGAGGTAGAGAGGGATAGAGAGAGGTAGAGAGAGAAAGGGAGGGGAGAGAGACAGAGACAAAGAGGTAGAGGGAGATATATGAAGAGATAGCAAGAGAGATAGAAATAGATGTAGGGGGGAGAGAGGCATATACAGATAGTGAGAGAGAAATATAAAGAGATAGAGAGAGAGAGAGATGGAGATATAGAGATAGAGAGATAGAATTAGAGTGGGAAAGATAAAGAAAGATAGAGATATAGAGTTAGAGAGAGGAATAGATAAAAAGTGGTAGGGGAGAGGGAAAAATGGAGAGAGATGGAAAGGGAGATACAGAGAGAGGGAGAGGGAGAGGAAGAAAGGGAGAGGGAGAGAGATAGAAAGAGATAGAGGGAGAGATGGAGAAATAGAGTTAGACAGATGGAAAATATAGAAAGTGGGGCAGATAGAGAGAGGCAGAGGGAGATATATAAAGAGATAGAGAGAGAGAAATAGATGGAGGGGGAGGGAGAGAGACATATAGAGATAGTGAGAGAGAAATATAAAGAGATAGTGGAAGAGGGAGAGATAGAGAAAGATAGAGAATGAGAGACAGATAGAGATAGAGATAGAGATAGATATAGAGGTAGAGATAGAAAGAAGGGGGAGAGAGAGAGAGAGAGAGAGAGAGAGAGAGAGAGAGAGAGAGAGAGAGAGAGAGAGAGAGAGAGAGAGAGAGAGAGAGAGAGAGAGAGGAAAAATATAGAAAGTGGGGCAAATAGAGAGGGAGAGAGAGAGGGATATATAAAGAGATAGCAAGAGATAGAAAGATATGGATGGGGAGGGAGAGACATAGTGAGGGGTGGAAATGATCAATGAGTTTAAGGGGTAGTGCTTCTTATGGGTGTCAAGAGGGTAGTTATCCCTCATGGGGTCAAGGGACAACGCCCCTTGCGAGGCTCGATGGGGCAAAGCTTCTTAAATGCCTCTTGAATGCATCACTTAACATCTTCTCGACTAGGCACTCTCTTTGAGCATAGTAGCAACAATCATGGCTTATTTCTCTCCATGATTTTCTCTGACGAAGGTGACTTGTTCTTCAAGCTTGAAAACCTCCTAAAAAATGCTTAGAAGACTTCCACTTTCTTGAACTTGACTTAGTATTTTGCTTCGATTCCTTGACACCTCTCTTGCATAAGAATAGGTCATCCTATTTCTAAGGAGAGGCTTGTTGATGCTTTTGAATAGTTACAACTACCCTTAGACAACTACAAGATGATAGGATCTTGTCGATTACTAAAATTTGACTAGGTCTGAAAAATTATAGGATCCTCCAAAACCTATAATCTGCATTATAACTCCTAGAGATCCAAAACCATTCTCAAACATCTTAAAACTATATACTTGAAATATAACATAAAGTATAAGGAAGTAAATGTCACTTATACTTAAATGTTTATTTCATGTATATAGCCCTAACCTAACCTAGACGAGCCTACTCTAGAGTGATAGAAGTTGGAGGATTTTCTACACTTATCGTCCAAGGCATTTTAACTGCTCTAAAATGTGCTCACATTATAGTGTGAGTGCGCTTTTGACTACTTTGGGAAATTCTACTAAGCGTTGGATTTACCTTGGGCATCCAACCCAAAGGGTTGGACATACCTTTTGGATGCCAAGGATGTGTTTTCAAGAAAACATAGAAAATCAACCAAATCTCGACCACGCTCTCCATCAGTTTTACACATTTTCCAATGTCAATACAAAAAAATGACAGGATGACTTCAAGTTTTTATTTTCAAAAATATGATAACATTAAGGTTTTCATCTTGAATTTCTTTTGCTAATGTGTTCTTTTTTTGTAGAAAACTTGTCTAGTATTTTTGGTCTCATTTTTTACGCATTTATCAAAATTTGAAACAAATTACATTTTTAGATTCTAGACTCAATCCTATACACATTGAAAAAATAAATTTATTATATATTAGATTTCAAAAAAATTAGCAGGAAGCACACTCAAATTTTTATTTTTCAAGATGTGTCCACTTTGAAAATTCATAAAAAATCATATATTCATTAAAAATTTACAGAAAAACCAGGCATAAACTATATGATGTTAGCTAATTTTCCACCAAAGTGATTTGTAAAATACTTAAAAAGTCAACATTTTAGGGGGAGCACACCAGACACTATGTTATATTTTTTTGACAAAAACAGGAGCACTTTGTGTGCTCCCCCTTATTTGAACCTCTTAATCTCCACCATTTTTTTTAAATAATAGTTTAAAAACTAGATTTCAAGCACTACAAATCTTGTTCTTATCACATCTTCTAGTTTTGAGCGTGACTATCTTCAATTTCTCATCCAAGATCATTTTTTACTGATTTTAGAAAAAAAGTGGCCACTTTTGATCCCTTTTTGGTCTCCCATTTCCACGCAAATACCCCTTTGTCATATATCTTATATGCTTTCACTTCCTTACTTACATCTTAACTTACTATTCTTATACACTATAGTGCAATAGGGACATGTCCCTTACAAAACAAACCTATTTCTACTAGCCTTGGTCAACCTTGTGATCCGTGTTTCCTTTGCGGTGAGTTGCAGTAGCTTCTCCTTCATGCTCTGTACCCTACCAACAGATGGCTCAAACAAGTGTACAACATGTTCTTGGATCTAGAAGCTGGACACCTACTTTTCTTTGAATCCTATGTTCAAAAATGAAGCAATCAAATATGCAACACTTCATTTAGAAGGAGATGCCCATGAATGGTGGTATCATTGGATGGTAACTCAGGGACACAGTTTGATATATTCATATGTATATTTCAGCCAAAGATTAATTGATAGATTTGATAAGAAAGATCCTAAAATTCACTTTAGAGAGTTAGCTCAGCTAAAGTAGTATGGTTATGTGGATAGCTATGTCAAAATTCCAAAAATTATCAGGTATGGTCCCAGAAGTTTTTGAAAGTGCAAAGGATGAAAAGAGGGGTTGATGGGATTGATGGATAGTTTAGCTAGATTCTCCTTTCACTCAATACATTCAAGGACATTTAACCAAGTTGAATCACAACTTCTACAAGAAGGCTCAACTACAGGTTGGTTGTCACTTGGAATGATAGGGAAATTTGGAATTGATTGATTAATGTGTTGATTTTAATTTGATTAAGCTTAAAACCCTAATTATGCAAAATCATAAACAAACAGACGGAACCTGACAAATTCTCACACAAAGATAGACTAAATACAGATTAGATACATACCAAATTTTGAGTTCTAGAATACAGAAAAGTCAGGGGCTAAAAAGTGGGTGCCTAAGCCCAAGGTACTGCTTTTTCGCAAGGCTTCAGGATCTTTTCCACTACTGACTGAAACCACTTTAGAGATTCTCTATGACACGAAACTAAGGGGCAAAAGAGCGAGTGCCCAAGCCCTTCCTGAGCTATTTCCTACCTTTTTCTTTAGATCCAGATTCCTTATGCTCTGCAACAATCCTCTGCAACTCCTCTCCACAAGATCCCATACCTGTCACCTACAATCACAAAGAGAGGGGTTGGGGGTTGTGGTGTTTAGAAACTTGCCTCGGTCAAGCCCTGGAATAGCATTCAATCCTTCCAACACCATTGTCAGATAGAGAGCACATGTCCTTATAGGATAGAGGCAAAAATAAATTGATAAATAATTGATTGAAGCATAAATAGATATCACCTCAGAGGTGTAGCTCTCAAGTAGATGAAGATCTTTCACAACATGAGAAGATGAAGCCAAATCTGCAATAACAAACACAACAACACAATTCTACTCTACAACACAATGAATGCTTTGAATGCTCTATGATCATAACTTCGCTTTGAAATCAAAATCATCTTCTAGTTTGTAAATGAAGTCCTAAACATGATTATATATGCATTCCCACTAGTATTTCGTAATTCAAACTTAAGATGCTGACAAGGAACACCTTTAACAATAACTTTGCTGACATTGAAATTTGGGACCCCGCCAAAATAGGGTAGGGCAAGGGTATGGGCGCCCTTGTCCTGGGACCTATTTTGGGTTAGGGCTAAGCTCTGCAATGTCCCCTAAGTCCCATTTATCATGGGTTTCAATGCATTCTGTCTTGGGATTCATTTGTAACATGCATGATAAAAAAACAAGGGACCCATGAGCTAAATTTAGGAGGTAAAAGTCTTAGGGGAACATTTTACGACATAACAGAAAGAAGACTTATTGTACTTTTCATTCAAGGCTTGACTAAACCCCTTAAGGGTTAGGTTAAATCATTTGATCCACCCTCTTTATAGGATGTTAATAAAAGAGATAGAAACATAGAATTCTCTACTCCAAAGAATAAATTTCAGCCAAAGATGTTTCCAATCAAGAAGGATAAAAAACATTTTAAGAAGGAATGGCCCAAGAAAACAAACTTGGATGAAGAAGTAAAGAATGAGTTGCGAAGAAAGAAATTATGTTTCTCCTGTAAAGAACCTTGGGAACTAGGCCATAGATGCCTTGGGCATGGTAAATTCACTATATTGAGATTGTCTCGGATGAGGAATTAGGGAAGGAGGAAGTTGAATTAGAAAATGATATGGAAGATGAGGAACCTAAACCAGAGAAATATAAAGGTGAAGAAGCTTCAGGAAGATCTTTTTCTACATTATCTGGTACACAAAAATACAATCCTTTTAGAGTTAGAGGAGTTTTGTCTGGACAAAAGGTGACAATTTTGATTGATAGTGGGGCAACCCATAATTTCACAGATGAAGGGTTGGTGGAAAAAAGAAGACTTGAGGTAGAGGATTTTGAGAGCTTCAATGTTATAGTTGTAGATGGATTCACTGTCACATGTACTAAAAGATATCACATTTTAGTGTTATTTTGGGAAATCATAAGGTAATTGATGATTTTTATGTTGTTGTCGTTGGGGAAACAAATGTTGTTTTGGGAATACAATAGCCGCACTCCCTTGGGAAGTATTCTCAAAACTTTCAAACCATGGAGTTAAAGTTTAAAGTGGATGGGAAGAAGGTAGTTCTCCAAGGTATATCTTATAGAGCTCCCAAGATAGTTACTACAAAGAGAATGGAGAGTATCTTCCGTCATCGTGAGACTACATGGGTACCCCAATGTTTTATTTCTATAAACACTTCTTCAGAAGGGAAGAGAGAATATCATGCTAACATCCAAGCACTACTGGATAAGAATAGTTTAGTATTCGGTGATATACCTCTAGGGAGACCACCAAACACAAGATTGACCATGTCATCGAGTTAGATGAGGGGGCCAAACTTGTCATCACTACTCCTTACCGCCACCCAAAAAGGTATAAGGAGGAAATGAAGAAATTGATCAAAGAGTTTTTAAATATGGGACACATTATGTTGGAGCAACCAAGATCAGCAAGCACAAATTGAATAACCTTCCACAATTGAAAAATGGAGCACAAGAGCATATATATCATATACAATGAGAGTATGTAAAATACAATGAGAAGCCTTGAATAAATAGGCAAAGCGAAGGAGGTAGGAAGGTAGGATTGAACTACTAACTACCCCTACATGCATGCAACACTTGTCTAACTCACATGACATGTGTGAGGGCAAGTGGCAAGCCAACAACAAAGAGGTGTCTCACATGTGTGAGTACACATCTTGAAGTGAGACAAACTCTTAAAAGACTAAGTAAACTTAATCCTATGTGTGAATAGGTCAAACCTTCAAAGAGGTGATATCTAAACTAGTTAGATAATAACAATATTTACTCTAACACATTAGACCCAATTCTAGTCCTTTTACTACTTATGTAGGTTTGGGTGAGTGTCCTCTAAATACAAGTCGACCTCTGATAAAAGCCAACTAGATTCTTCAAACTACAACTTTTGAAACCATCGAGCATACCAAAGGGTTGAAATCACCTATAGAGCAGACCAAATGGACTGGATGGATGGCCAAGGGGCCAAAAAAGGTGCAGCTTCTCGGACTTTGAAGGTCAGTTGTGAGAATGGTGGAAACCACAGAATGTAACATCGCCCCGAATAGAAGATGCGGCCTATTTATCAAAAGGTGACCTTGAATGTGAATGAAATGTGAATTTGTGAACACAGAAGGCCAAAATTGGCACAAATTATGCCAAAGCCAACCAAAGTCATGGCCGAGGAGCCCAAAAATGGAGGCCAAGGGCACCAAAAAAGGTTGAATGGCCTTGAAAATCACCTTATGTAGCACAAAATAGACTAGAAAATAAAAAATTAACCCAAAATGAAAAAAATTACAGGAGGCAAAATGTGCCTTCTGCAAAAAAAAATTGCATTTTGTTACAAAAATTCGTACGAGTACGAAAATGGAGACCTTACAAACCTTGGGGTAAAAAAAATTTGAAAATTTTGACTTTACTGAAAAACATCGTTCAAAGGGTCACCTTGAATGTCTCTGGCCTTCTGAACTCAACAGCATAGTCCATTTGGCTCCATGATGCTCTGATGATAGGGCTAAGTGCTAGAGTCACTAATTTAGGAAGGAACGTGCAAGCATGGCTATAATACCATATTGGAGCAGCCAAGATCAACAAGCACAAATTGAATGACCTTCCACAAATAAAAAATGGAACACAAGAGCATATCTATCATATACAATGAGAGTGTGTAAAATACAATGAGAAACCTTGCATAAATAGGCAAGGAGAAGGAGGTAGGAAGGTAGGACTAAACTACTGACTACCCCTACATGCATGCAACACTTGTCTAACTCACATAACATGTGTGAGGGCAAGTGGCAAGCCAACAACAAAGAGGTGTCTCACATGTGTGAGTACACATGTCGAAGTGAGACAAACTCCTAAAAGACTAAGTAAACTTAAGCCTATGTGTGAATAGGTCAAACCTTCAAAGAGGTGATTTCTAAACTAGATAATGACACTATTTACACTAACACATTAGACCCAATTCTAGTCCTTTTACTTCTTTTGTAGTTCTGGTCGAAAAGAAGGATGGGACCATGAGGATGTGTATTGACTACAGAACTCTCAACAAGAGGACCATAAAAAATCAATACCCTATTTCCAAGATTGATGAATTACATGGAGCAGTTTACTTTTTAAAGATTAATTTAAGATCAAGGTATCATCAAATTAGAGTGAAGGAGGGTGACATCCATAAGACTACTTTCAAATGTCATTACCGGCATTATGAATTTTTGGTTATGCCCTTTGAGTTAACCAGTGTGCCTGCTACATTTCAATCATGCATGAATTAGGTGTTTAATAAGTAGTTAAGAAATTTTGTATTGGTCTTCTTTGGTGATATACTCATATACAACAAGACATGGGAAGATCACTTGAGGCTCATTGATGAAGTTTTGGGTATTATGGAGGCACAATCATTATATGCCAAAGAATCTAAATGTGATTTTGGAATGATTAAAATCTTGTATCTAGAGCATTTGATTAGTTTTGAAGGAGTAAATGTTGATAAAGACAAGATTCAGGCAATCTTAGATTGGCCACCACCTAAAACATTGTCTCATTTGAGGGGATTCTTTCATTTATGCAATACTATGGGGGATTTGTTAAGGGTTTTTCATAGCTAGAAGCACCCTTGATAGACATGACTAAGAAGGGACCCTTCGCCTGGTCAAGTGAAGCACAACAAACTTTCAAAAAGATTTAGGAGGTAATGAGCACATGTCCTGTATTAGCAATTCGTGATTTTTCTCAACCTTTTGTTTTCGAATGTGATGCTTCTAGTGAGGGAATTGGAGTTGTTCTAATGCAGAATAAACATTCCATAGCTTTCAAGAGTAGGAAACTCAAGGAAACAGAGAAGAGGTTTTCTATTTATGATAAAGAGATGTTAGCCATTATGCATGCATTAGCTAAATTCAAGTAGTACCTGGTTGGGAGAAGATTTGTGGTAAGAACATACCACACCAATTTGAAATATTTCCTTAACTAGAAGAATTTAAATGAAAGATAAAAAAATGGGCGAGCAAATTGCAAGCTTATGATTCTAACATTGAATATGTCAAGGAGAAAAGAAATATAGTTGTAGATACTTTATCCAAGAAACCTACCTTGTGTTTAATGATTGAGATTTCAGCTAATGTAATGTCCCCTTTCTAGTGGAAACACTTAAACCTGAATTTGCATTCAAAGTGATTCTCAAAGAGACATTAGTAACATTAGAGATCAATAAATTTTAGTGATGAAATCAAAGCTAATATAAATATTTCATTCTTATCAAAGGATTATTCATTTCCTTCTTGTCATTCACTATTGATGACCATTCTATAATATATTCCATAAGTACATTAGGGTGAATATATTTCAAGATCCATATCTTCCCCTCCTATTCTTCACCAAAGAATTGGGATTTACTTGACTAGGGCGCGCTAAAACCATCTCTGGACCCGACTTCAGAAAACTTAGTCCCAGCCCTTGGGGTCTATACACAGAGTCTCGGATCCGGCCTTGGGAACTATGTCCCAGCCATTGGGATCAATATGAGATCTCTGGACCCAGCCTTGGGAACTATATCCCAACCATTGGGGTATATAAAGGTGGAATTACTCTGCCTTTCCCTATAATACCCATGATTCCTCATTGGATGAAGTAATAGGGGCTGTCGAAGATCAGAGATATGATATTTTATTCAATATCCTCTTGTACTATAGATTATATGAACAAAAGAT
This sequence comes from Cunninghamia lanceolata, assembly GCA_027924645.1. Lineage (NCBI taxonomy): Eukaryota > Viridiplantae > Streptophyta > Pinopsida > Cupressales > Cupressaceae > Cunninghamia > Cunninghamia lanceolata. The sequence goes on along the minus strand of BSBN01000112.1, from coordinate 8,188,042 downwards.
GTTTGAGAATTTTAATTGAATGATGTTTTGAATGAGTATCAATGTTCTTTGTTGAGATTATTCTTATTTGATGGTTGTGTATGTGAGATGAGATTTGATGATGGTGAGATAATCGAATGAGATGAGATGATTTCCTGATTGATTGCTTTGGAGGGATAAAGTAAATAGCTCTGTATTGATTTGAATATCTCAGACTGTTGTTTGATTGTTTGTATTATGTTGATGGATGAATAGTGATATATGCTAATGAGATTCAATATATGATAACAGATGTTGTGTAGTTATTATAATGATTGATTGAGTAGTCTGAGTTGATGAGATGATGGGGATGAAATTGTGAGATGATGGATTTATAAACTAAATTTGTGATTCATTGATTGGTATGAATAATAGAATTGAGGAGATAAGATCGATTCCTTTGGTATTCTATCTTGATTTCCTTCTCTTAGACTACTGCAGATGTATCAACATTAATGCTTGGTGTACCGATTAATCTGAATCGATGAGATTGTTTGCTGAAATGCTTTGATGAGAAAATGATATGAGATTATTGGTTGATGTTGTGTATATCATTTGGTGATGAGGTATCTCTGATTTGCTAGTGATGGATCGATGATATGTTATGAGATGATTGATATTTGTAATTATCTATATGAAATTAGTATGTAGAATATATCTTCCTTTTGGACTGATTTATATTCATTGAATGGTATTTATGTTGTGTGATGATCTGCTTGATTGATGATATTCCTTACCTTTCCAAAACTAATGTATATACCTTTATTTTTGTATTCTTATTTTTCCTTGATTGATTTGTATTCCAATTACTTATGTATAATCAGGTTACTCCATATATCTTGAAGTGTATTGCTTTATTTCTTCTTCTTCCTTCTTTTTCTTATTCCAAATCTGATTATTCTTTTCATATATATTCCTTTAGATTTCTTTATATTTAGAAAATTATAATTCTTTCCTCTTCATAGATTCTTCTCTACATATTCATTCTTGTATCTCTACTGATGTATATATGAGATATAGATTCCACTCTCCTCTGTTGTTTTATATATATATATAGTTGTGAAGTGTTGTGAAGGGGGTATGGATTGGAGAAAAAGTAGTGAATAAGATATAAGGAAGAGGTATATATATTCCTCTTCCTTATATCTTATTCACTACTTTTTCTTCAATCCATACCCCCTTCACAACACTTCACAACTATATCTTATACCTTCCTGTAGAGGAGTGATTCTATGAATGGATGCAACTAAAGTAGACATCTCTTATTAACAGACACCTCTTCATTATATCTTTTGAAGAAGCAGATTTGTCTTATTATATTGGAGCATTCCTATGTAGGGAGTCGGCCACAGAATTTGTTTATTTAAATTCAAACTTAAACTTTGACACCACTATAGGGAGTTAGCCCATTTTGAAAACTAATTTAAATTTTGTTTTTAACACAAACTTGGGTGTCAATTAGAAAGGAATAGGCCAATGAATGAACTCGTTGCCTTATTTCAAAGCATTCCTTCCTTAATTAAATCATCGATCCTTGGTAATATCTATTTTGAAATTTACCTTATGGTCATTATAATTATTTATTATAATGAATTTATATTTATATTGTATTATTTATAATTTATGTTTATATTTATATACTATATATTATATTTAGTAATATATTATATTATAATTATTATAATTATAATAATATTTAAATATATAATATTTATATTTGTATTTATTTTTATTATTTTGTAAATACAATAAATATATTATATTTTAATTATATGAAAAAATAATATTATTATATATTAATAATATTATATATGTTTATTAAATATTATTATATCCATGATTATCATCCATATTTGACCAAAGCGATTTCTTCGTCTTAATCATGATGTTCAAATTTTTAATTTAAATAATGGCTTAATATCAGAACATGATAGCTAATTGGAAATATCATATTTTAGTAGAGTATTCCAAAAATGCCTTTACCTATGACATCATGGAAGGGAAGGTACAAGATGATAAGTATGTTGAAGCAGCCAAGATCATTTGCAAGAAACCAAGAACTTCCACAAAGCTGAATTGCACAAACAACAAGATAAATAACTATCACATGATGATCAATATGTGGAGCATACAAATGTACAATAGAGACCTTGCATATAAAGGCAAGGATGATGAGGTGAGATGGTAGGACTGAAAGTTTGGCTACCCCTCCAAATATGTGACACATGTGGACTTACTTGAGACAAGTGTGAGGACACATGTTGTGTGCAAATGAGGTGAGACAAAAGTCTAAATAACCTCTAAGTGAGCTTAAGTGTAGTGTGAATAGGACTTAGTTAAGATAGATAACTAAAAATACTTTTCACACTAACACCCCCCTTAAGTGATACTTAGAGAGGAAGCTAAACACTAAAAAAAGAAAAGATGCATAGATGGGTCCCGAAAACAAGGCCTATGAGATACCCATGTAAAAAAAATGTCTCTCACAACCGACGAAAAGGAGAAAACCTAGTGGGAAATAAAACTCCTTTCCAAAAGAGAGAATGAGAAGGACAAATAAACCTCCTCAAGATGTCCCTGAAAGCTAGGAACATGAACAACTCCTGAAGCATGTAGAAGTTGTAAACTCTATCAAAGAAGAACTGGTGTCTGTTGGAACCAAAGAACCCTCCAAGAATGTAGATCAAGATGAGAGAGACACAAAACTCTACACGAGTGCCTGTAATAACACTACTCAACTATATAGCACACATGACAACAAAGGAAAAATAGTCTGTGAAGTTCAAAATACATATGGTACAATGATCAAATAACACTACATAAGTGACCCCATCGACACTACTGAAATGTGCAAGTGGTGCTCTACAAAGATACTAGAGTCTCGCAAATATTGATCAACTAAAAAATAAGAGGTGATGTGTCCAATACTTCATTGAAACCAAGAGGCATTAGCAGAACCATGTGATACCCTCCATAATGTTGATGGAAGAGGTATTGGCAGATTAACTAAAATGTGTGTAAGTAGATGGAGATGCAACATTAAGTCCAATATGATGTACAAGCAACTGAAAAAGGGTGTGCAAACAAGGCACACATGCATGAGGCTCAAATGTTGTCGTGGAGGTACGCTCACCAGACAAGATTGTGATGGCTTAGAATGAGGCACTGACCACAACCCCCATGGCACTTTATAAATTAGTGCATGTATAAAACGACACTAGAGATGTGCAAAAAATCCCCCAAAAAGGAACACAAAATCAGTTTTTAGCATTTTATATTAGTGTGTTTACAAACAGATATGCTGTTGGAGTTTTTGCAATTGTCAAAAAAGGACAAAATGAGTTAATGTCATGAGGTGGACAATGAAGACATAGACCAAGCATGCCTTACAAACCTCAAATAAATGACCAAAACTATAAAAAAATTAACCCCCCATAACAAATAATTTGTAAAATATGCCCCCCCCCCCCCAAAAAAAAAAAAAAAATACCAGATTGAGTACAATTTTGACAACTTGGAAGCCTAAATTGACTGTTTATAACATACGGCGATTTTACAATTTTTCAAAAAAATAGGCATTCCAAGGCAAAAAAACTATATGTACCAATGTATTCCTTGCATTTTTCTGATAAGTTTCAAAAAAATGTTTTTTAATTTTGACATTGTGGGCAAAAGTTATGCCTTGTCGAAAAATTGTAAAAAAAATATCGTAAAACTTGATTTCAGAGGAAAATCCCACAAAAATACAACTACTTGGGGAAAAATAAATTACACCATTAGAAACTAGATGAAACCAACTTTTCGTCGACTATAAAAGTTTGAAAATCTGACCCCCTGGGTGGAAGTTATAGCAAAAAGAAAAAAGCCCCTCTTTGCAAACACTATGCGAAAACAAGGGTCTACCTGGGATAAACTGCTAGGCTTGGCGGTTAACTAACCGCTAGTGGTAAGCATAAATTCTACCAGTTACAATGCATGTTATAGAAAATGTAACAATAAAGGCTAACGATCACATTTAATGTTGGGGTTACTGTGGCGGTTTGGACTGTTAACACTAAATGTTAAAAGGACACCACTAGGTGTTACATACAAGGTTAACATTAAATGTTAACTCAAAACATAAGGCCGGGCTGTGAAAGATTACAAACTATGTAAATGACAACAAAGGTTGTGACAACCTTCAAAAGTGTTAACAGTGAACATAAATTGATAATGTTAACAAAATATTGTAATGTTAACCTCGACCTTCCAAATTTAACCGGTGACCATGTTTTGAATGATCTACAACCTCAGACATCAAACCACGACTGTGAATGCTAGTGAAGTCGACCTTGAGAATGAGAGTTGACTATGGCGGTGATGTAGAAGACGAACCTATCCGCGATCAAAGTTAAAACGACCTTTACCAAGTGTTGGCCTTGTCTTTGAAGAGCGACTTGCAAAAAAATTGGAGTCGTTGATGTTGACTTTGATTGGGTATACCTTGATCAAGCTTCAAACGACCACAACCATGAACATCTTGGTGGTTGTGTTGTTATTATCGATGGTGGTGAAGATTTAGGGTGGTGAAGCTGAAGATTTAGGTGTTGTTATCATCGATGGTGGAGGGTATTGGATTGGGTGGAGAGCTGAGAAAATGCCAAGCACAAAGGCCGAAGGGACCAATGTGTCTATGAAGGGAGGCCGAGCACCAAATGCAACCTCTGAAAAACAAAATTGCGACCCTAATAGTGGCAAGAAATCGTTCAAATGACAAACAAACGGTAACAAACAATGACCAGATGGGATGAGGAAGGCGGCCACAAACCAAATCCACCAAACAAGCCTTCGACCTCAACTCAAAATGCCATGCCTGAATGCGTCAACAAAGGTGTTGAACGGAGGCCAAAAGCAAATCGGGCAAAAAACACCACAAAATGTCGCCCCAAAATGCCACAAATGGAACCAAGAACAACTAAAAAATGCCTTTGAAAACCCTAGGTAGGGTCATCTAATATATGAAGACTAAATCACCCCAAACACAAACCTAGATACCAGATCGGCCTGCACAAGCTGCAAACCAAAAGTATAGAGGCCGAGAGGCCCAATAATGAGCCAAATCAACCAAAAAACACCAGGATTTCACCCAAATTCACCAAACCCACGAACGAAAACCAATAGAGAATCGACCACCAGATTAAAAAAATTCGCCCAAAAAACAATTGAATAATGCCCTTAAAACTGCAAAAAAATTAATTTGCAAAAAAAAATTTCCATTTTCCTGCAACAAAATCTGTGCAATACCATGCAGTACCGTACAGGTTGTTTGATCGTACCATGCAAGTACAAGGTTCAAAAAACCAAAAAATTCTCTATATCCAAAATCAATTTTGGACAGTCCATCTTTATAGATTTGGGCCTTCCGTGTTCAACGTTGAACTCCATGATGCACCATTGATAGGGCTAGGTGCGAGATTCAACTAAAAATGGGAAGCGTCTTGCAAGAATGCTCTGATACCATGTTGGAGCAGCCAAGATCACTTGCAAGAAACCAAGAACTTTCACAACGCTGAATTGCACAAATAACAAGCCAAATAACTATCATACAATGATCAAAATGTGGACCATACAAATGAACAATAGAGACCTTGCATATAAAGGCAAGGATGAGGAAGTGAGATAGTAGGATTGAAAGTCCGACTACCCCTCCAAAGATGTGACACATATAGACTTACTTGAGACAAGTGTTAGAACACTTGTTGTGTGCAAATGAGGTGAGACAAAAATCTAAATAACCTCTAAGTGAGCTTAAGTGTAGTGTGAATAGGACCTAGTCAAGTTAGATAGGTAAAAACACTTTTCACACTAACAAGGTACAAGGTGGTTGATGATATCATTCTATACAAAGACAAAATCTATCTTGTTCTAGAATCTAGGATGAACGGAAAGATCCTAAGAGTTGTCCATGACACTCCATAGGCAAGACACTCGGGTTATTTAAAAACATACAAACAAATCAGAGAGACGTTTGCTTGGAAGGGACTTAAGGATGATGTCATTAAGCATATCCGAGTGTTTATCTTGCCACCAGAATAAGTCAGAGTAGACTTTTCCAATAGATCTTTTGTAGCCCTTACCTATTTCGAAACAAAATTGGGAAAGTATCTCTATGTATTTCACCATTGGTCTTCCACGGGTTCAGAGTAAAGATTGCATTTGGTTGTGGTCGATAAACTAACCAAATATGCTCATTTATATGCTATATCTCTTGAATTTAAAGCACCTCAAGTTGCAAACTTATTGTTCAAGGTGTTTAAACATGGATTGCCAAGAAATATTGTCAGTATGTTTTGGCAGGAACTTTTCAAATTGACTGGTGACTGAGTTGACTCCTAATACTAGCTATCATCCACAAACATATAGGTAGACTAAGATTGTTAATAAATGGGTTGAAGACTATTTAAGAAATTACGTGCTAAGACAACAAAAAGCATGGATCAAGTGGCTATACTTTGGTGAGCACTACTACAATACCACATACCACATGTCTATTGGCATGACACCATTCAAAGCCGTGTATGGATATGATGTTACATCTTTTGTGGACTTAGCCATCACTGACAGTAGAGTTCCAAAGGCAAAGGATTGGGTTCAAGAGAGCCAAGATATTCTGATGACACTTAGAGTGAATTTCCAATAGGGCCGAAACCAACATAAGATGTATGTAGATAGGTTGGAGAGGAGTTTTGAGGTTGGCGATTTGGTCGTTTTGATATTGGTGACCCTCAAGTCGTGAGGAATTGATGGGTATGCAATGAAGCCTTTGAGCCAAGTGGTGAGGAATTGTTGGGTGTGCAATGAAGCCCTTGGGCCTATGAATATTATTATCCAACGCCTTAACTACCTATCCTCCGCTAGGGCTAGGTTAGATTAACGACCGGGCACAACGATAACTATTCCTGAAGTATATCATGAAGCAAAAGACGTATTGAATATAAGTGTGAAGGAATGCAATTGAATACATGTTCTCCCAAATATTATTATATTCTTGCTCATTATTATTGATTATGATCATGATAGTACTAACCCGAATAATCATGAAAGAATATATATATTTGTATAGGTTGTTAATGTCATTGATTGCAAGATTTAAGTATATGTACGCACAAGTAACTTCACATTATTGTTCATTGTTATTGATTATCATTATAATGTATTGATGTCATTATTAAATTGATCTCTAATAGTACTAATGTCCCTTTCTAGTAGTTATTCTTGTGTGCAGGTTAAGAAATCAAGGATACCCTAAAAGGGGACATTACAAAGGGAAATAATTAATTAATTAACTTATGTTGTCTAGAGACATTTTATTTTAAAGGGGCCAACTTATTTTTAATTAATTATTTTACTAAGGGTGGTTAGTTTATAAAGTGATTTTAAATGAGGGTCGTAAAAATAACCTTTTATGGGGATCAAAAGTAATATCAAATTAAAATGTTTTAAAAATTAGTTTTGGAGAGAAAATGAAGATTTATGAATAATAATATTTTATTATTCCAAAAGTGCTTATAAAAGGAAGATTTGAGGAGAGAAAAGACATTCTACTCATTTTATCGAACCCCAGCTTATTGAGATTGAATATTATTCATCATTTCTACTCTAGGATGAAAACCATTCGGCAAAGAATAGTTTCAAGGACGAAAACCCTCCTAGCCATTAGAGTGGATTCATCCAGAGTTCACCTAAGTGTTGAATGCTTGCAGTTTCATGGAGATATGTATTGAATAGTTGATATATCATTTCTATATTTGTGATCAAGTTTTAGGTTGAGTTGAAGGTTGAATTTTTTATTGAAAGATATTTGCATAGCAAATTCAAATCGATTATTTGAAAGGAAAGCTTCTTGTTTGCTAGTTGTTCCTATTCCAAATAGGTTGTAACATATTTATTTTTGTTTGTACTGCTATAAGAGATCTTTACAATGCTGAAGTTGGTCGTACAAGTTTCAAAGTAGGCATTTGGGAGTTTGAGAGGGAAGCACACCATTTTGAGGGTATTTGAAGACAATTAACTTCAACAACACCTATTTTCTATCTAGTTTTTCCTTGGGAGTTTGGTCGCAACCATTAATAGGAAGATATCCAAGCCGTACAGCTTGCTCAAGAGTAGATTTAATGTACATTAACTTCAATTGCAATCACAGGTGTTTCCAGTAGTGTGATATCATTTCAGTTCTAGAGATTAAGTATTTTTTGGTGATTTCAATCTACATACTTCATTCTATGTGGGTAGTTTCAGCAGATAAGGGTTAGTACATTTTGTATCAACATTATTGAGAATGTATTCAGCTGATTTGCATCCTTTATATGTTATTGTTGTATTTCTCATGTTGTGATTAATATAAATCAATTTATTACAATTTTGATTCTATTGTCATTTCATCAAATAGTTACAAAAGTACAAAAAAATTGATTTGGGATATTTCAAGCAAAGGATATCATTCTTCCTTCCTTGGATGATTTTGCACCGGAGGAGATAGATGAATTGGGGAAAGATGTCATTCTTGCTTAGAAGGTGAGGCAGACTAGGCAAAGAGATCACAAGTATGGTTAATTGGTGAGAAGGGGTAGTTTCCAAACAAGGCCATATGGGTGTCTTGTGAAGAAGTGGAGTTCAGAGGTTTAGATCGAATTCATTCTCAAGTTGGGCACATACAAGTAGTATTAAGGTTTAGTTGCAAATTGCTTTCAACAATGTATTTGTTACTAAAATGGATATACAAGTTTGTGGCTAGAATATAATTTACAAGAATTCTCGGTGATGGTCCAAAACATTACCACATAGCTCATGGAGGTATTATATTGCCATTACTTTTGTATACATTTTTGAGCATTAATATGTTGATGTGTTCATTGGATTGATGAAGTGCCTTTAGTTGCTAACGAAGTAAGGCAAGGTAGACGATATTGTTGAAGTATATGTAGATGGTTGATGAAGTGTAACTTTTGGCAAACAAAGTGTTTTGGGGTGCATTTTTTTGATGAAATGCTAAAGTGTATCCTTTGGCTAACGAAGTGTTGTAGGGTGTGTTTGGCTGATGAAGTGGTGTGAATGGCTACAAAAGTTGAAAGTGGCTAGCAAAGTGAGAAAATAGATTGTTGTAGCACATGCTTTGCTACTAAGGTGGTCGAACATGCTACTAAAATGCATGGGTAGGAAAGTTGGCATTTTAGAGGTTGACATGGCCATTGATTAGTAAAAGGTCAAGACTATTTTAGGTAGTGAAATACAAAGGAGGCGACTATATTTCTTTTGGATATACCCCTAGATGAAGTCATCATTGTTGAAGCATGTTGAGTGACTAATAAATCTATAAATCTCTTGCTAATGACCATTGGAGTTTTGAGGATGGGCGATTCGATGGACTCCTAGGCAGTTAGGTAGTTGCAAATGTCTAACAATTACACTTCTACAACAACCATTCATTTTTCAAAGAAGTCAACTGATAAGAGGGGAGATAAAATGGGAACCTTGAGACCATTCAAAGGTTTGAGTGGCTCACGAAATGACTCTTGTAGATGCAAATAAAGAAAAGTTGTTGCAATCATGATTATGGGAGTAGAGAGAAGGTAGGGGAGGGTGATTTATAAACTGTAGCATTCTAAAAGACCGTTGTGGCATTGAAATCCTCATTTTGACATCAATTAGTGATGGGATGTCAAAGGAATACCCTTCTTAGAGTTTTTTGCCCATCTTGTGTTTTTCAAAGGAAAACTATTGTGTCAAATGTGTTGTTCTTGTGTGTGTGCTATGTTATTTTCTCTTTCTTCTTGTTGTTTGATTTGCATGTTAAATAGCTCATAGTTGGCAGGGACTTGAGAAAAATCCATAATTGGTGAGTCATTAGGATTATAAATCCAATGATTTATGGATCACTTTATGATCTAATCAATGCCTTAAGGTTTAAAGTTGTAAAAATGGTCGGCGCATCTATTCTCTTTCCTTTGTTGAGCTCTAAAATAGCTTGCAACAATCTTTCCTAGCCTTCATCTTTGTGCAATCAATCAATTTGCACTTGTTCTTCATACACTTTGCTTCCCTTGTCTTCAATGTTAGTAGGTCTTCTCTTTAAATAACCCCTCTGCCTATCTTCCTCCATTGCATCCAATCTAACTTACACAATCCTCATCATTTTGTAACTATGTCCAATCTCCTTGCCATATTGACAACTCCAACTCTACCTCTATCAACAAGTCTTTTATAAGGCATGTTGAAATTGGGTCACAAAAAAGCTACTATTGTAACTTCGGGTTACAAACCTACACAAGACGAGCACACTTTGGAGACTTCAAAATTCACACTTGCAAGAGTTATTCCTACCCTATCTATGCTTAGTTACAAAGAAGTGCATTGTGGCATAGACATGCAATACCCATGTGATAATAATAACTTAAGGTCATTAATGACCAAGACTGCGTAGGAATTAGGGTTAAGTAGCTACAATTACATTGATGATGAGCATGTCTACTAGCATAGATAAGTGAATCAGGGTTAAGTAGCATAGAGTAAGTGATTTGTTATCTTTACCTGTTTGTTAGGAGTTGCATGGCATGATGTAGGTTGTTGATTGTGATTTAAGTGCTTAAATTGTCGGTTCTATCAATATCATAGTAGTGCTTTTGAAAGAGACTTCTAGGAGAAAACGAAAGCCCTATGTAATTGAACGGTTGTCAAAGATAGGCAAATAGTGGGCTTGAGAATGCCCATAATAATGAATTTAAGCATGCAATGATATTATCGTACCATGTTATCCTGCATAAGCAATTAAAGATTTCACATTCTTCCTATTCAAATCTTATGCATCTAACTTTTTCTTTGAAGATGGAGATGTTCTATTTTAACACTTTTTTTATTTGTTTTGGAGTTAATTTGAACAAAGTAACAGTACCTTCCCATTTTTTAACATAATAGAAGACATGAAGATATCAAAGTGCATTATATTGCCTTGTGAAGAGGCCTTACACATATTTTGCCAAGAACTCAAATTCCACAAGATGAATAATCCGACATATTTCTTTGCAAGACAACATTATTGTCATTGAAATTCCATCCACGGAACTTTTGTATCCCTTCTACAGATAACTATAATGGTTTTGTACGAGCACATTGTTAATTTCATTGGTACCAAATGCATAATGGAGTATGCAATTAGTACTCCATCAGTTACATTGGTCTTCTGCATGTAATTGTTAAATGATTTATCAGAAGTATTTCTCTGACAGTTGACTGAGACGCAAAAGCATTTTTTAATTACAGGTATACAAAGATAGTCTTGGAAAAAGTCCTTAAAGTACGCATCTCTAAACATCATAGATTTTATGATGAGTGAAATTAGGAAAAAAACATATAAAAAATCGTATTTTCTGTTAGGCAAACTCTCCTAATATCATTGAATATCAAAGAATCCAAGAACAGATATCAAAAAGCAAGCGAGATAATTCGTGTATAAATGCAGTATTATTGAAGGGCAGTTCGTGACCTGCATAAGATATAATCCTTGAGTTATTCTGTAAGTATTCATAAAGCTAAACTACCAAATTACCATAAATTTGAGTTTCTCTTCTATAAAGGCTTGTACAACAAAACTTGCCTGGTTCAATGTCCTTACTCTTCTTCACATTCTTGCAAATAAATGTTTACCGAAGGATCATACTTTGCAGCTATTCGTAAATACTGTGCAGCTTCAGCTTTTTTGCCATCATTAAATAAAGCACTAAGATAGCAAGAAAGAGTACAGTTCAGAGTTACACAAGATCATATTCATGTGCCCTAATAGCATGCAAACAAAATCATACTTAAATTTACTGTATATATGAACATTATTTCCACACCTGGCTAAAAGGACCAATCCTTGATAATAAAGAGATTTAGACTTGGGTTCTGTTGGCTCTTCAAATGCTGTGATTTTTCTTAAGTGTTCTATTGCATCCACCAGCTTCTCCTGTATAATCAAGTTGTTAACTCAAGAAATTCATCTATCATGTACCTCATAAAAAAATTATGATTTGGAAACAATTTATTGTCATGTAAATGATAACTCAAACTAATCTACCTTTAGTGTACTTCATGTACAATAGACACATTCTATCTGATACATATTTCATGTAATCCTTGTCTATGCAAGTTACAATGTAAAAATTTGTCTGCAAATGATAGGAGAATTACATATCTGGACAGAATTCATGAACTTGGATTGGGTATATTCATTCAGATCAACCACCTCACTCATACCAGCAAGATCAAACACTGAAATTTCAAATTTTGGAAGGTCAATTAGTTAGTAGAGTACAAAACCATATCGTAGGCTGACAATGAAAAGAGTATTTAGTTGTAGATGCAGATGCTTAGCCCAGATGCTTAGCCACTAGAATAAGTGGATTCTTCTTACTTCATTACATAGTTGTACAATTTGTGTTGGTAAAATATAATAGATTATGCATTTTTATATATATGTTCTAAAAGCTGAAGACATCTAACCATCCCCCTACATATGGACTTCCATTGCATGTTCTCATTATCAAAACCATTATGACTCAAAAAAGCTTTGATAATTGTTGGTTCTTTTCTTCATCCAGCCTTGTTTCAAGGGGCCAATGCGCCACATGCAAACAAAGAACAATGGAAAGCCTTATTGGCAGCAATGCTACATGCAATGAGGGTGATCCCAATAAAGCAATCTTCAAGGTTAAAGGGTCGGTTCCCTTCCCATCAAATTGAGTAAGCCTAAAGCTATCCATTCTGTGTGGTGTGGGGGGGATGTGAAAAGAGTTAAGAGATTGCAAACAAAAACAATAAACTGAGCAAAAGGCTCACACTGGATAGAGTTGCCTGTCTTTACAATCAAAGCAGAGCTAATTGGCTCATGATGCAATAATCAACAGAAACACATGCAACAACCATAAGGTGAACAAAGACAAGATAAATGATAGCCAATGACTTGCTTGTTGTTAAGTCCACTGATCATATAGCAATTACAGAGACAAAATTGCTGGTAACATCCATAGAGACCCCCCAGTTACAAGCAAAGAGAGATTAGATTCAACTGTCATATCAAGCTCTTCAGCTCAACTATGACAAATATCCTCCTTGAAGAAATAATGAACGCATCAGGCTCTTCAGCTCAGCTGCTCAAACTTCCTCCTCTGTAAAAGGCACACAGGCCAATATATATAGATTTCCTCTACCCAGCCAAAAATAGTTTCTCCCCCAAAATTGTATTTGAAATTCAAATTTGCAGAGGGAAGACAACTCTGCAACATTTGGCACCTTAATTGATCCTGTCAGTGGTTGAGTGTAGTTGTGCAGCCTTCTGTACCTAGTCTATGCAGCCTTCTGTACCTAGTCTATGGGGTTAGCCAGCTAGCTCCTACACTTACTGAGACACTGGTAGGTGAAACTTTCCATTTGGGTACTATTTGAGCCCTAGCCATGAATGCTAGGCCTCATTGCTTTAGGGATTTTGAAATGCAATGGATCCTACCTATGCTATTCTAGTGTTGTAGACTCTCTTAGAATGTCCTGGGGAGCCACAGGTGCCAAAATTGCATAATCAAGATGCAAGAGGAAGCCATTTTGTGCTGCAATGGCCGCATGTCAAGCAAGCCGTTGGATGAGATCTTTGGTGGCAAATCAGACAACTTGCACTGTCTTCTAGAAACTATCTTCTAACTTTTTGTAAAACCTCAGGAGCGCACCATGTGTCCTTAATAGAGAAATGACTTAACTTATACCAAGGATACAGGTGGGGCCCACTAATATTTTATAAAGCACTTTTTGCCTCCTAATTCCTCATACCCTGGCCATGTGTCACCATGCCAAGGATTCTCACCAAAACTTCTTTTGGCTTTTTCTCAAAAGTCCTGCACGATGTTAGATTTAACCTGACTTGTAACATCAGACAGCGCACACTCTTCAAGACTTAGCTTTTTTAGGAACTGCAATAGAAGACCAAAATTGCAAAAATTGATTGGTGTGGGGAGGATCGTGGATGTCGTAGGGCATTCTTATTCATCGGAAATCAAGGCGGGGTGAATCCACCACCTGTATTGGAAAATTCACTACAGTTCCAGGGTGACTCTTAGGAGTTCTTTCACTTGAAGAAGGAACGGAACCTAGATATGCTTATCCATTGGGTGCAAACTCAGCCAACAAAAACCAAAACTTCAAATATTCAAAAATAACAAGATACCTACCCATTTACAGATGGCTCAGAGAAGCCATGAGCTTGTCCCATTCTTCATCCTTGGGCAAGTTGATCCTAGTGAGCATACTCTATTTCTGCTCCAACTCCAGCATGTGTTCATAAAATACCCGCTGAGAGTGCAAGCTGGAAATTTGGGCAAGGGTCCCCAAGTCAACAATTGGCTTAATTCATTTCCTCCATTGTTGACACAGGGAATAGCCCATCTAGCTCAGATTCATCCAGGCCTTTGCTTCTGATGGCCTCCTAAAAAGCACCTAGAGCTAACATCTTGTCATTTGAGTCCATCAGGAGGGAAGGCCACATTTGATCAGCATCTTTATGTAGGCTTTGATTTCCAATATTGCACTAGCCATGACTCCTAGTTGCACCTTACACTCCTGTATCATTTTCTCCTTGTCTAGAGCATCATTGATTTGTTGGACCACAACAAATTGACTATGAATTCCAACAGCAACTAGCTTAAGGAGGTCTACGTAATAGAACCTTGTGATGGCAGTGCAGGCATCATTGAGCACTAATGTAAGAGTTGGTTATTGCATCAATCTCCTTTTGCACCGTCAAATAAAGTGTATGTGCATACTCAATGAAGTGAAGGGCTAGAGTGAAGGCAAGCACAGTCTTGTTCAATCTCTTTCCAATATGCTCAACACAAGGCATGGATTAGCTCAAGTGAGCCAACTAAGAGCTTGAGCTGCCCAATTTGGGCTTGGAGTGTTGGATTTATTCTTTTGCAAAACTCTAGCCTTTGCTCTAGATCATTGGTCTTCTCCTTGAGACCCTTGATGGTCTGCTTCTGTGTCTCTCTTTGGTTCTCGAGCTTGGTGAGTTGGTTGTCTTGCATGCTCAACTTTAACTTCATAGCTCCCATCTCATTTGTCGAGGTCTGTTGTTGTGACACTTGAGCCTTTAGATCATCCGCTTGCTTGGTGAGTAAGTCTATTGTGGTCTGTTTGGTGACTTTCTCCTTTAGCAACAACAAGATCCATCTTGGTTCTACTGAGCTCAGTCTTAGCCTCCGAGACATGCTTCTCTGCAATTTGAGCTTGCACATCTTTTGCCTTAGTAGCCTTGTTGGACATAGGGGATACTCATCCTTCAAGGACCTTTATCTTCACCTTTGTGCTGTCTGTTGTCTACTTTGCCAACTTCAACTTTCTTGCGAGGCTTATAAGAGATAAACCAACTACCTTGGCTCCCTCCAAGAGGAATTCAACCCTACCTTGCACATTGGCATCCTCAATGTTTATGTTTATTGTCTCCATCTGCTAGTATGTGGGCTGCATCTATCCTTCAAGCTTGTCGACCAAGGGAGTGAAGTGGGCGAAGGGGGTAATTTCTTGCGTTGGATTGTACTTTGTGTGCATTCTTCTGGATGCCGAGGTGACATCCTGCCTAGCCTTTCTCTTGATTGCTTTCTGTTGTGATGCATTCTCAATTTGCACCATCTGTTGCTGGTACAAAGCAGGTTTCCATGTGACAATAATTCTTTGAGAAGGTTGGGTAGCCCCCAAGTAAGGTGTGGAAGTGGGCAAGGCTACCAACTATGCAGTTGTGGATGGGGTGGTTGTGTGAGTGGGGATCTGCATAGGATGGAGAGAAGGTGAGGGTGGTAGTGACTGTTGTGAGTCAAATGTCTGTTGGAAGGGGATGGTGGATAGCTAGAAAGCCGGAAGGTGGTAACTGCCAACTGGTGGTGGGAATTTCCAACAAGAAAAGGATATTGTAGGTAAAAGAATAGAGGATAGGTGTACTATGGACGAAGTTGCAAATATTGTTGCTGCATTTGGGAAGCAACGGCAACAAGAATGTGAGGGAACGAGAAGCGAGGCAGTGGAGGGTATTGGGTGATACAGTCAAAATCAAGGAACCTTATCAAGCAATCCAATCTTGCAGCCAACACAACAAGATACTTGATCACAACAACCAGTTTACAAACAATGGTAACATTCTGGATTTTATTCAATTCATATTTCAACAAAATACAACTACAATAGGAGTGCACAATCGATACACTCATCAATCAATCGCTCCATCTTCATGGGCAACATCTTCTTCTCCTTAGCTCTGCATTACTCTTCCCTTGGTGCTCATTCCTCTAATCCCTGCCACTTCTCCGGCAGTCTTCTCCCTCAAATTCTCTTTGCCATCAACCAGGGCGTCATAAGCCCATTAGCAGCAGAACCCCAACAAATATGCAAAAACTTCCTTTTATACTTCAAGGAAGGAAGTCAAACCATTGTCCACCTTTGGTTACTGAACTAAACAGTCAGAAATTCTTGCATTACCCAAACTTTGCTTGGAGAATGTATTTCAGTGATGTGACAAAATGTTCAAACCTTTAGTGAAAGTCTTTTAGTTGAACTAATGTTCCACGAACCTTAACTTACCTTTTGGCCAATTTACAACTTTGTGAACCTCGAGCTTGCTAATGGGGTTCATTTGAACTTTGGAACTATGGCTTTATATTACATATCAGTGCCCTACGAAATTTTCAACTTCAATGTCGGCAGTTTGGAAAATCTGAGAACTTGTGAACTCCTATCGGCACGAAAAGGAGTTCGCGAACTAATATTGTCGCCGAAATACTTCATATGATATATTTGATATACATTTGGCACTCCGATGAATTACCAAACTTTTCGACGATTCCACCCTCTTTCAAACCTGTTTTGAATATCTCTTTCAGTGAATCAAACAATATTTGAACTGTTATCGGCATCATGTCTAGTTCGCGAATGAAGTAAATCATTGAAATGTCTTCTTGAGTCAACATAAAGTCCCAACCTTAACAATAGCAAACCACTTGAAACTTTCAGTGAACTTCTTGGATCAAAAAATTTAAATTTCACTGAAAATGAATAGAACAGAACTTTCGGCGAGATGGAGAATTCATGAACCTTAGGGTTTGCCGAAAGTGAAAGAAAACCAAGTCTTTCGGCAAAATGATGACTTCATGAACCTTTGCTTTCGTCGAAAATGGAATGAAACAAGCCTTTCGGAGAAATGTGACGTCCACAAACCTTTGTTTATGCAGAAAATGCAAAGAAACAAGCCTTTTGACAGACTGTGAAGTTCACAAACTAGAAGGTTTGCCGAAAACAACAAAAGTCAATTTCTTTTGGCAAAAGGTGAAGTTTGCAAACCTGAAGGTTTTTCAAAAGTGAAAAAGAACTAAGTCTTTCGACAGAGTGAGGTTCACGAACCTCAAGTTTTGCCGAAATGCTCTATCTCTCACC
This sequence comes from Cunninghamia lanceolata, assembly GCA_027924645.1. Taxonomy (NCBI): domain Eukaryota; kingdom Viridiplantae; phylum Streptophyta; class Pinopsida; order Cupressales; family Cupressaceae; genus Cunninghamia; species Cunninghamia lanceolata. The sequence continues at coordinate 8,170,546 of BSBN01000112.1, read as the reverse complement.
AATTACTCCAAACATCACCAAACTAAAACCATAGATACCCCATCATGCTCTTCTATAAGGAGAGGACCTTAACTTGACTGAATTGAACTTGAAAATCTTCCTAAAGCAAACTGCCCAAAACCAACTGAAACACAACCAGAACTGAATTGAAACTAAAAGTGAAAACCCGAAATGTTTTTGGGCGATTGTAATGTCCCCTTCCTAATCAGTTCAGTTTGGTGGATAGTTAGCCTATCTAGTGGGTTCCCATAGGCTAATATGTTAGGGTTAGGGAACTTTGAGGAGGCAGTTTATCCAATAGGATGGCAATATCAGATGTGTTTTTGAGCTCGGGTGGTTATGACGTGCACAACACATTTTTTTTTCTGAGGTGATTTTGGTTTAGTTCTCCAATACTTACTATTTTACTAAGTCAGTTTCGAGCACCGATTGAGCCAACTAGCAGGGTTACTATATTTAGTTATGTCAGTGGGAGCGGTGAATATTGACATTTCGATATTTGATATAGTCAAATGATTTTAAATTAAATAACAATAAGTTATTATTTTATAAAGTTAAATTAAAGATTTAACTGTATCATTATTTAATACATTTATTTATAAAGTGACTATATGAGCATATAGGGGATAAAATAAAGTGGGAGGTGAAATATAAGTTTTTTGTGGGATGAGCGCCACTTTATGGGAGAGATAAGGAGTTAAAATAAAATTAAGTGTTTTATTTCCCAACTTGGTCGTAGGGTTTGGAAAGACGTTTCAAATACAAAATTTCTGAGTTTGGCAAAGCAGCTAGGTCTTGGCTGGTGCAACACCTTTAAATCAAAATAGATCTCCAGCTTCTTCAAGGATTCAACACTAAGATTTGTCCAAGGAAAAAAAGCATATGCAGTCATTCAAAGTCTTGAATTGATAAACATTGACTTGTGGTTATGACCCAATCACACTTTCGTTCAAAGGATCAACTATGATTGCTCAAACTTGTCAAAACCCTTACACAATGGCTTTTCAATGTGATGATCTGACAAACACTTCGGGTTTCATTTCCAAGTCATAAAATTGGATAGAAGTTGTTAGTAGAAGCATGGTCAAGGTTTCAATGTTCTTCAGAAGATTCACCGGACTTCAATGTGAAAAGCTGCTTCGGAATTGTGGATCACACATGCAAATTGCTATTTTTGGCAATGGCTATTTCAAGTAGTTGTCATTTCCAATCATTTTCTATTCTAAGCAATGGATGGAAGCCTATTTTTAAGCCACTTTAGTTAGTTTTATTTTATTAGTTGTTTTAGGACAAATTTTCTTTAAGTTCCTTTCTTTCCACATTTTCTGCAACTATTGGATGGGTTTGCTTTAAAACAATTATTTTTGGGATATTTAATTATTATTCTCAATTCCCTAAATGCTATTCATTGTAAGTTATAAATAAGTGCCTTGAGCAAAAGACAATTTTATTGATAATCACAGTGAAACTTATGCTGCAGAAATTGTTATTTAGCTGCAGTTATTGTGGTGGTGTGATTGTTCATGAATCAAATAGAAACTAAATCATATTGAGCCAAGCCTTGTATTGATGATATTTGTCTACCTAGTTTGTAGCTTTGCATGCAATGTAGCCTTTCCACTCCTGGAATTGTGTGTTATTCAAATTGAAATTCCTTCAAATCTCATTTGTAGTGGAATATTGGTCTCTATTTTAGCCAATAGAACTTTGTGTTTGTTTGTGTTCAGATAATTTATTTCTAGTCAATATCTAAAATTCTCATCTACAACACTTGAATGTTAACGATTTATTGTATGTGTCTGAAGCCAATAACATAGGCACTTAATCATTTTCGTTTATGCAAACCCCCTCAATGAAATCTTATAAAGTATGCATATTTGTATATTTTGTCTATAGTTTTAGTCTAGGGTCGGTGCACTTTATTTTTAAGTTTAGTTGGATCTCAAGGAGCTTCCCTCATAATTTGAAGAGAGGTTTTACCTCACACACTATTTTGTTTTGTGTTGTTTTCCAAAAGACAAATTAAAATGCTAACATGTATTATTTTTATTTCTAAGCTCTATGAACTATACTTAACATGAAATAACAAAATCAAAATTTTCTCTATTTTTACAAATATAATATTTGGTTTTTAGTTACCCAAGTATAATTCCATTTACACTTTTGCCACATTATGTCAACTATGTTTTTGACGAAGGCACCATAATCAAATGGATATGGCTATGATGGAGCCACCATACTCAAATGGATATTGTAGTGACAAAGCCATTGTAATCAAATGGATATATAGCTTAGGGCTCCTAGAAAGCCATCATAACCATCGCATACGTGTTGTATTGGCCTTAATATAGACGAGAGTGTATGTCCTCTCTTAAATTGATTGGATGTGAGAGGATACAATAAATTTAAGGAAAAACTAAAATTATAGGAGTGGTATGGAAGAACAATCTATAATGATGAGGGGCCAAGGGTGTAATCAAAGGACAAAAGGATGATGAAGTGCATAAGGGGTTGTTGCCCTCACAAGTTTGCCCGCATGGTAAAGGCAAGTATGAAAGAAGTGTTAAGTGGGTCAATGAATAAGGGTAGAAATATGGTAAATAAAAAAAGACAAAGTGACCAAGTTGGTGGGAGGAGTATGAAGTAGGATGCAGAGGGGGTGATGCCCCAAGGATATTTGCACATGGTTGCCCCCATGGGAAGGGCAAAGAGGGGAGAATATGTAAGATATGGCATATTAGGTGGGCAAAGAGAGAGGTGGTAAGGAAATAGGATGAGTGCAATGTAATCATAAGAAAAAATGTAAGCAGGTCATTGAAAATAGAAGTAGAAAGCGATGACATTTAGAAAATGTCGTTGTAGGAGTGCATGTTATTTAGTTGACCATGGAAAGGAAGAGAGTAGGACATATGTATAAGATTTAACAATACAGCACAAGAAAAGGAAGTATGTGGTATAGAATGTTAACATAAAATATTACTAACATAAATTGCCATATAGAGAATAACAATTTTAAGGTCCGTGGCACACATACAAAAAAGAATTTGAAAGGGGGAGTAGGAGAAGACCAAAGTATAAAGGGAAAGGCAAAGGAATGCCCTCCAAGTGTGAAAAGCTCATAGGAAGAATGAAGAAAATGCATTTAACAACCTAGGGGAGAGAGATATCCAATACCGATTTATGAAAATGTTCTTGAATTTGAATAGGTTCATGTAAACCATCTTCATGAGGGCCAAGGCCTTTTCCTTTATATCTACCCTTTTGCAAAATAGAAAAGCCAATGCCATAACGTTTTTGGAGTGAGTAGAAAGAACAAGGGATGTGTTACCATCCATATCCATATTAGAATTATTATTGCCTTAATAAAAGTTGGGTGAGATTTGGTAATGGGTGGAGTAGGTTGGGGTTGAGGTGGTTGGCCAAACGTATGTGGATCTATCAATAAAGGAGGTATGTTGAAATTGGCAGCATTAATGTTATACTCTCCTATACACGATGGTGTGAAATCAAGAGTACTCCAATTATCATTATTGACATTGGATAGAGAAGATGGGTCCTCAAGTGGTTTATTTTGTTGTCAATTGGGTTTGGGGAATGATGATGCTGTCAAATTCAACTAACTAAACATATTTGAAAGGGTTTTCATCAACATGAATGATATCAACAATATCCTTATTCACAATTTTCAAAGATGTAATGCCCCTTTTTGGGTCCATCCCAACATTCTTGGAAAGTTCCAAGATTCTAGGAGAATTCCAACATCCTTGGAGAGCGCCAACTTTCTCTAAACTTTGGGATGTGTTGAAAAATAAATAAATAACGTAAGTTGTCTTAAGGTAACATTATATTATTTTCTTTAAAGGCAACTTATGTTTATTTATTTTAAAATAAGGGTGGCCAATGTCATAAAGTGTTTTTAAAAGATAGTCAAATATAATAACGCTAGGCATGGGGTACAAAGTGATGACTTAAAAAGTGTTTTAAAAAAGAAGATTATAAAAGTGACGCTGAAAATTAGGATTAAGATGTTGAAAATAACGAGTAAAAGTAATATCAGATTAAAAGAGTTCGAAAAGTCACTTTATTTTTATATTGAGGGAAAAAAGCATTTTTTTTTAAAAAAGCAACGAAAAAACAAAAAAACTGTTTTTTCAAAATAGTAGTGAAAAAGCAAAAAACATTTTTTTCCTAAAATAGCTCTACAAACTATAAAAGGAGGTTTGGTCTTCAGAAGAAGGGTTACTGATTATTCATTTTATTTGCTCTGATGAAAGCATGTGAATTCTCTCTATTTGCCTGAAGACGAAAATCCTTTGGTGAATCCAATTTCGGGGAAACCTTCCTAGCTGGTTGAGTGATTTCATCCAAGAATCACCTATGTGTTGAAAGTGAAGTTTTGCAGTTTGAGTTGATTGTATGAAGTTTCAGCTTCTGGTGGATATTTGTGTTGATTCAAGGGAGTTGTACCTCCTCTTAATGTTGTTGTACTATTTCGGATTTGGATTTGTTGAATTTTTGACACTTTGGAGTGGTCGTACTACTGTTTGGTGAGGCCGTACAAGTTATACCTTGACTGCAGCGAAGTCTGATCTATAAAAAATTAGACCATATACGACTTCATTTGGGTTGTACCATGCAGAGTTGGGGTCTTAATGCTTAGTTTCAGTATTAGTTTTAGTTCTGGTCCAGTTTTGTAGCATTCAGGGTATCAGCAATCAGAGTGTTTTTTAAAGTGTTTGACTTTCATCAGCAGTAAAATCATTATTCATTGGTCCTGTTCAGACTGTTTCAGCATGGTGCAATTTGGTCTAGCCCACATGAGGTTGATTCAAAGTGTTTTTTAAAGTGTTTGACTTTCATCAGCAGTAAAATCATTATTCATTGGTCCTGTTCAGACTGTTTCAGCATGGTGCAATTTGGTCTAGCCCACATGAGGTTGATTATCATCTATTTTTCTGAATTTATGGACTAATCCCTGTGTGTGCAGTAGTATGGTTTCTTGATTTGAATATCATATCAATGTGATGTTGTTAGTTTCCTTATCAATATAATCTTCAGTAGTTCATATCTCAATTTATTGTAATGTTGGAAGGTAGTACCGCCAAAAGTGTTACATTTCATTATTAGCATATTGTAAAACTGGATGGTTTATTGCCAGTTATGTGCATTTCAACATTGTAAGGTCTTGGTCAGTTCACCACTTGACCCTTTGCATTTCAAACCTGTTTTGGCATTGATCGGATCCACATACAATCAACCACTTTGGCTTGATAGGATTCTATTTGTAATCTGCTAGTGGCTCTTGCATTTGCACATCTAATTGTAAGTTGGTCTGCTAGCCACCAACATCTTTCTATAATTCCTTTGTCCTTGTTCTAGTCTTTGTATGCTCTCACCTTGCCCACATTGGGAACTTGGTGATTAGAAAGAGTTAGAATTTGAGTGATTGCAAAAATGTAGATTTGAGCTAACAATTCCGCAAGGGACATTACAATGGTATCACAGCTAAGCGCCTTGCTAGTCTGTTCGAGTCTAATCCTTCTGTTGCAGATTTGTTTAGGCATTCCAATTTCAGTATTTTGCATGTTGGTGACCAATAGCTGCATACCCATTTCGGCCATTCCTTGCCAGTTGCAAAGGAGAGTTTGAAAGACAGAGATGATTACAATTGAAAAGCCTATGTTAGAAATGTTGCAAGAACTGCATAAAAAGTTGAAGGATCCAGACATTAAGAAAGTGTTTCTAGAGATGGTTGTGAAACAAGAACCTATGAAATCATGTTTGAAGGAAGAAGAGAAGTTAGCAACAAAAAATTCTGAAGTTGTTCAAGAGCCTAAATTTCAGAAGAACGAACACTCAAGGCAGCTTGAGGATGACGCAACCAGTTGGAAATAAAAAATGAAGGTTTTTGAAGACATATGCACAAAATTGAGTTTAAACTTGAAAACATAAATAGTTTTCAATCCTTCTCAGATAACCCACTTTTTGAGATGGATGTAGAGATCTCTTTTGATAACCCATTTTTCGAGTTGCATACCTCTAAGCCACAAGCTCAAGAAGTAGATATTTATTTGACTTCTAACAAGTATGGAAATCAGCATGATGGTGATGAAGTAAGGGAAGATGCAAGGGAAAAGTTGTTGATGAAATGCAAGGGAAAGATAAATGGGAGGGGGGAAGAAAGAGAAAAGGATAAAGGTTGAAGAGTTGAGTTGTATGTGTGCTAAGAGAAGAATGGAGGAATGTAAATGGAAGGAAGGAAGACGAGTTGTAGAGTTTTTAAGCACAAGAAACAAAAAAAGAATGAGAATGTGATTGGTAGATTTTGTGTGGTTTGGGGAGAAACGAAAGGATAAAAAAGAATAAGTCAGCCAAATGATGTCATTTTTCTCTGCTATTGGCTAGGGGTGGGTTTCACCATAGTGCCCCCCAAAAAATTGTTTGGGACTTTTTTTTTTTTTTTTTGGTATTTTTTTCATTGTTTGTTGCTTTCGTAAGTTTGTGGAAGCAAGTCAGGTTCACCAAAATGTGACTAAAAATAAGCATTCTCCTATGTTTGAGAAATTACTTTTAATACTTAGTACTGTCCAATTTTCTTACAAAATCTGAAATTAACTAAGATATAACAGCAGTAAATTCACTTCACATCTAACTAGAGTACATTAAACAACTAAATTTGATTTTGAACAAGAAATGGATCTAAGTTGCCGGTTCTGGTACAAGAACGTGTTGTGACCTAATCACACATCGGCCCATTGCAAATGGGGACCCACCTTTTTTTGCAATTGTGAGCTTGTAGGATCCTAAGGAAGTGTTGTCAGAACCTAGTCTCTTCCATGAAATGAAGAATGAGCCTCTCCGGAGCGACGTGAAACAAGTCAAGTGAGTTAATTTCCTTGCAAGTGAGAAATTAGGAAGATTATCCGTCAAACAAGGTGCAATTGAGAATACTTAAGCATGTCCCTGAGATACTGAAAATCGACTAAGTCTGATGTCCTGAAGTCTGATGTCCTAAAATCCTTAAAACTAACTAAGTCTGAAATTTGGTGGATCCTCAAAAATCTAGAATCTGCATGTTAAATCCCATGGATCCGAGACCTATCTCAAACATCCTAAAAGTATATTTCAAAATATTTAAAGTAACTATACTTAAATATATTTTGAAATATACTTGATTTCAAGCACTGAAAAGTGGCAAGTATAGAAATTTCCTTTGCACTAGTGGAATCCGCCCAACTTGGAGAAAATTTTCTCTGCACTAGTGGAATCTGCCCAACTTGGAGAAAATTTCCTCTACACTAGTGGAACCCGCCCTCACAAGAGAAACTTCTTTAACACCTGCAAAATGCGCCCCTCTTGAGAATTTCTCCACCAACCAAGGAATGTGCCCTCACTAAAGAAATTTCTTCATCACTTGGCATATGCGCTCTTTGAAGAAATTTTCTCCAGCAACCCTTAAATGCGCCCTTCAGGAAACTTTCTCTAAAACTCATCAAAGGCGCTTCTCAAAGGAAAATTTCTCCTCACCTCTCTATATGCGCCCAACAAAGAGGATGTCCTTGACCTCATCCAAACGTGCTCAACTCATGAAAATTTCTTCTTGCCCTGTCAAATGCACCCTTAGGAGAAATTTCTTCAACATCATACATATGCGCCCTAGCTTGAGAAATTTCTTCATCACTTAGGAAATGCGCTCTAACATAAGAAATTTCTTCAAGCCTCAAGGAAAATTTCTTCATCATGCTTGAAATGCACTCCACCTTTGGCGAAATTTCCTTTAACATTTGACATATGCGCCTTCAATGGGAAACTTCTTCAACACCTCTTGAATGCACTCAGCCAAGAGGAGACTTCTTTAGCACTTGTCAAAAGTGCCCTTCTTGAGGAAATTCTTCATGCTTTGCCATATGCGCCCTCCAACATGGAATTGCTCCTTACTCTCTCATAGGCACCCCTTGTAAGGAATTTCCTCATCTTGCTCCATATCCGCCCAGCCTTGTAAGGTTTCCTTGCAACCTCTCAAACACACCTTCCACCTTGAAGAAATTTCTTCAGTCCATGCAAGATGCGCTCAACTTGAAAAGATTTCTTTAACACTTATAATATGCACTTTCCTTGGTATATTTCTCCAACACTTGGCATTCGCGCTTCAACCACAAGAAATTTCCTTGCCCCATGCCAAATGCCCTCAGGCATGATTCAGGTCGGCCATGAAAAGATAAAAAGCAAAGTTAAAGCATGAAAATATGGCCTTCTTCATTACATAAAGCAAGCATGTTAGGAATTCGTAATGAAATGTTGTTGATGATCAAATGTCTTTATATTGATAAATGTTTCTTTTGTGTAGGTAATGGAAGGAAAATCGTGAAAACTTGCACTTGAAGGTTCAAAGCATGGAAGAGTGTTATTCTAGTTCAGAAGGAGGACATCAATGCTACATAGAGGAGAGCTAGTCCGGATGATCAAATTTCAAGCACGCCACAAGACAGGGAGGAATTCAACACCAAGGTCATCCTTGGAGGAGGTCCACTGCACGACATCACTTCATCATCTAGAGACCCACGTCCAGGAATCCAAGAGTCAAGTTTCACATTCAAGTTCCGGAGCCATCCACTTCAATCATGAAGTCTACTCCAAGAATTCGCACCCAAGGTCTACTTCCAACACCATTCAGAGTCAGTCTTGCATGAATCCTACACAAGAAAAAGAATGAACACAACATGATGAGAAGAGAAATGAGTCAATCATTAAGCAATCCATCAATTACATGAAGAAATTCTAAGTTTCCCAAGTTTCAAGTTCGAGAAGTCAAGTTCCATAGGTGAAAATCCAACAACTTGGGAAAGTATTCCAAGCAATATGAACGCGATGTAAATCTAACCAGTTTGCTTGAGAAGTTGCTGAGGAGGCATGTGTACATCGTGGATCAATCACAGTTTGCCACGTCACCCATCCAGGTTTAACAATGTATTACAAGCAAGAGGCTAAAGAGGACATCCATGTGGCTGATGCTCCAAAGATTCCATCACATTGGAAAGCACGCCTTCATTGCCTCTCTTTTGGGTGGTTATGCCTTGTTATCATCATCTGGGCCATTGGTTTGCAAATCAATCACGGCCGTTCATGTAATTTTGGAGCCTATATAAGGCCCATTTCTCTCATTTGTAAATGTTAGAAGTTGTTAGTTCACTCAAGAATAGGAGTAGAGTAGGAGTAGATTAGAGGAGACTCTTCGAAGTCATTGAAGAGACATTGTGAAATTGTTGTAATTATACATTTCCAAAATCAATACAAGATCATTGTTGGTTCTCATGGTGATTTGTGTGATTGTGGAATGTTAGCATGGTTTCAAATTCTTGAATATGATGGAGAAATGTTTCCAAGTAGATTAGAAATAGATTAGAAATTCATTGATGTAATGAGTATATGCAAAGATATTTGATGAATTCCTTTTGGTTCATATTTTTTGTGGATTGTCAAAGGCAACTCACTTTGCAAAGTTAGCCTGAACCTCTGTTTGCTTTAGTTCGATTGTGGATACTTGTTCAAGTTGTGCCAGCTGTGGGTGTTTGGATGTGTGTTTGCAATATGAAAATCATTGGCTTACCTTAGAAGATTGCACCTTCTTCGTGTAGTTGTTGGTTCTCATGGCAAAGCGAAGTCAGGTTTCGTGAAGAGTTTGTCTATCTTGGCATATTTCATTCTCATTGTCCATAGATTAGACTCTCTTAACCCTTGCCTTTTTTCTTTTCTTTCATAGTGTCATGTCCCTATAATGATTTATAATTGAATCATCTATTTAAATAATAAGTTAGCCTTATATAAACTAAATATATAATATATTTATTTAAAATATATTATTAATATGTATTATTTAATAAATAATATTATTAATTTAATATAATATAAATATTATAAAATATATGAAATATATATATTTAATTAACTAGATATATTATAAATATAATATTTATGTGAATAATTAATAAGATATATTATTATATATAAAAAGAGTCTTACCCATTAAAGCTAGAAAGTAAAGTAATTTAGAAAGTAAAGTAATTTGGAATAAGGCAAAGTAATACGGTTAAACAAAAGGTCAAATTCAAAATAAAATCATATAAAGATAAAAGTCTAATAAGACAAAAATATTATCCCACCATATTATATGCTTGTGAATAAAATAAGATAAAAGAGCTCCCATACTTAATAACAAATATATTTATTTAAATTTTATACTATATATATATTATATAAATAATGTACTTTAAAAAAATTAAGAGGCCGAAGGAGGATATTTATAAGTGCAGCAATTAAGTTGGTTGACACCAGTGATCACATAAATAAATAATATATTATAAATATATCTAATAATATAAATACAAATATTATTATTATTATCTTATATTGTACTATAAATATAAATAATACAATATAAACCATATATCATTTATTATGATATAAATGATATAATATAAATATAAATAATATAAATAAACATCTTTTAACCTATCCTCTTATGATAAGGGACCTATGTATGGTTAGAATTAGTTTTACCACAAAAGGAAATTAATATAAAGTAAAAAAAATTATAAGAGGGTAAGTATGTCTTTTACCACCAAGCATAATAAGAGATGTGCCTCTTCGAACATATCCCTTGAAAGGGAAATAAATAAAAGTTGTGAGATAGAAGGAAAACATCATCGGAAGAAAATATAAAAAGAGTATCTGATAAATACATATATGAGTATCCGATAAATACATATATTTAGATCTGCATTATATATATATTTCTGAGTAATAAATAGGAAAGATGTCATAAATTAATATATAGAGATATGTACATTAGCAGTAAAAGGGAGTGAAATATATATTATAAAATATATAAACGACAACAGCAAAACAATGAACATTATATTACGGCAGCATAGGTAGAATTCCAGAAGCTACAACAGGCAAGTAAGTATTTATATTTAATTTGTTCAATCTATAATTGGTAAAAATAAATGGTAAGATTATTATATATAAAAGGATAAATATATATATATGTATGCAATCCCTATATCAAAATAGAACTCTACTATGTGAACAAATAGTTAATTGAAAGTACATCCTTAAATAAAGAAACATGATTGAGACATATATGAACATATATATACATTATGAAACTTGAGGAGAAAAACATAACCATCCCATCACTTCCATTTCCTATAACTATAGGAGAGGTGGTCTTGTTACGGAAAGGCGAGGTAATTCCATCACAATGCATTAAGAGGGTTTAACACACCCTAGACAAGAATACTAGGGAAAGGCGAAGTAATTCCATGCACTGGAGAGGGTTCAACACGCCCTAGACATATAATTCCCCATCCATGGTTAAGGAATAGAAGGAAGATGACATGGAGAGATAAACGTAGTTGTCACTTCTATTTATATTTCTCTATTACTTCATCCTTTAAGGAATGATAGGTATTGTAGGGAGAGGCGGAGTAATCCCATCTGTAATAAGGCCCGTAGGCTAGGACAAAGTCTCCCGTAGGCTGGGTCAAAAGATGGTTTCAGCGCGCCCTATACATGTAAAGCCTAGTTCCATGAGGGAAAGTAATAAGAAATATGAATGTTGAATTATGGAATGTATTATAGAATAGTTATCAATAATAAGTAACAATTGTGAAATGAATAATCCATCAACAAGGAATGATATAATTATATTATCATTGATCTTATTTGATCTTATCATCGAAAAATTATTAATCTATAATGTTTCTAATGTCTCCTTGAGAATCACTTTGAATGCAAATTCAGGTTTAAGTGTTTCCACTAGAAAGGGGACATTACACATAGTCGGTTAGAGTGAGTTCCACTTCACAAGAAGGAGAATAATATATTTAAAATGAAATAAGGAGTCAATTCAGCGTAAGTCCCTTTGTGAGTTTTCAACAAATCACATCAATTACTGAGTCTATCCATTGCAAGTCAAGCCCTGACATATCATGAACCTTGGAGTTGTCTCATTGGATCACATTGTTTAGCCTTTGGGAGACTTTATTCAAGAGAGGATAGAATACTTAGTATTTTATTCTAAGTTTGCATGTGCATAAAAAACACATCAACAGAATGGATACGGGTTGGGGGTTTAGGTACGATGGTACGACAATTTTTTTCCCTAGGTATGGGTACAACTATATATATATACACAAAATTGGAAATACAAATATTGTAATAAGGTAACCAATTGCAAATATACAAATACTACAAATATAAATAGTATTTGTAAATAGTATAATTGGAAATATATTGTATATTGTATATTTATATTTATATTTGTGTGTTACTATATAGTAATATACCATAGATACAAGACTCGAACTTGACTCGGACTCAACAAATTGGAAAAACCATGAGCTATGGTAGAGAGGAGCTTGTATCACTCGGCCTAGCATCACTAGCTCTATGTGGAGTCTTGTGTTTCTATCTCGGAAAGTCTGCAAATGTTGCTACAACTATAGAACTACTTAGGATAGGGATTGACTTGGCAAATCAAAAATATAAATGTAATTCAATTACTTTGGGATTTAATTAGAAAAAAGTCAAAGAATAAAAAAAATGTTGCTTTTCCATCTAGGTTGACCAAAAATGGTTTTCATTTTTTGCTTCTTAAAACTAGCACAAGGCTCTTGTAATGTCCCCCATTTAGCCCAATTGGTCAGTTGATAAGAATTAGCCTATCACATGGCTCTCGTAGGCTAATGGCTTTGGATAGGGAGCCAAATTGGACCTATTCTCTAGGACTTACTATTTATAGTAAGTCGGGTCGGGGCAGTGTGAATCAGTTTACTATTTATAGCACTGCAAGTTAGGTTGCTCCTAGCACGAGATTTATGGTTTCGAGATGCCCAGAGCTTTACTTGTCGAAATATAAGTTTAATTGAAGATTTAACTTATAATATTCTAAGGGGCTAAAAGTGACTTTAAGTTATTAAGTGATTTCACTTTATTATGCAAGTTATAACTTAAAGTTATTTCACTAGGAGATGAGCACCCTATGGTGTGTTGGGAACATAATGAAGTTATCAAAATAAAATAATAATATTATATTCCCTTTTCTTGGGCGTTGAGAAGGACGAATTAAAAAGCAAGTGTAAGCTCATTTTTCAAGATTTTTCACTCACTTGATTTTTGATATTGTCGTGCATTCTTGGAGCTTGAAGAGCTTTGAGGGTTTGGACCAGACTTGCTGAGACAAAAACCTCTGCGTAGTCACCTTCTTCGTGTGTTAAAGACCACATCAGGAAGGAATATCAGAGGCTTCATTTGAGATTTCATTTGATACATATTGGTCAAGATTTGGGTAGATATTGAATAATCTTTTATGCAGATTGGTGTGATCACTGAGAGCAGAGAATATAAATCAGATTGAAGGTGATTGTGGACTGTTTTGTCATCTTAGCTGAGCCGTACTACAGTCCTTGCTCGTCATACTGTGTTGTAGTATGTCGTACTTCTCATATTGGTGTTTTGGTGGCATTTGGCACTGTTTCTTGGCATCTTTCCTTGGTGTTGAAGGCTGTGAGGGATCTGCAAAGCATACTGGACAGATTGCAAGGGTTTTCATATCTTTTATTTGTTGTTATTACCTGCAGTTAGGCCGTACAGCCTAGGGAGGACGTGGGTGTTGCTGGAAATAATCCTATCTTCATTGGTGGCTGCTTCTATATGCATTTTGGTCGTCCAAAGTCTTATTTGACATTGCCATTCATTGTAAATGAGAATCCTTTCATTTGTGGAGTGTAGAAGGTGTTCTTTGGCTACCATATTGCTAGTCTGGATACGACAAACAAATGAAGTTGTAATCTGGCAAATGGGTATGTACTCATAATTCATATTATGGCATAATATAATTTGGGTCTTCGATATTTTGCTAATATATGTTTTAGATTTTCTGGGTTTTGTTTATATGCACTTTATTCTATGTTATCAATGCAAAAACCATACATGCAAAACATACACATAAAACCCTAAACCAAATAGCATTCAAAAAGGCAAAAAACTTGGCACAGAAAACCCTATCTGACAATGTATGTTACAGCTCTAGAGCAGCAGCCCCCATCGAGATCGAGTGGCAATCCTCCTCGCAGGAATTTGGGGACAATGCCCATAGCAAGGTTAATGGGCAACACCCCTCGTGGGGTCTAGGGACAGCACCAAATTAAAGCCTTTAAGACCACATAGACCTTCATGGCACTTGCCATTTTTCATAATTTTATCACTTTTAACCAAGCTCCAAGAGTCCTTCAAACCCTTCAATTTTTAGCATATCTTGATTAAATTGCCAGCATTTACTATGAATACAAAAATTGCTACAAGCACATGCATTGTCACAAATTGATGGAGACAAACTTTACATTAAAATAGAGTATTTTAGGTTTCCAATCATGTTTTAGGGTTATAAAATGTTGTTTGTATTCTTAAAAAATGCAAAATTGACAATTTATTGACATATTTTTTATTTAAAACATGGTTTTTTGGTTGTGGGTTCCCTCATGCGCAACCTAGGCAATAGACCCGTACGCATACCAGGCCCTACTCCCACTCCCATTCGATCCAGAAATGGGTCCAATTCTAGACAAATCTGGTAACATACAAAACGAATAAAAGAAAGAATGAGGGTTAAGAGAAGCATGTCTAGGATAGTCACAGGGTTCTAAAGAAAGCTATAAAAGATTGGAAAACTAACTAGAGCAAGGTTTTGGTATGCATAGAGCTTTTCTAGAAAATGTGCAAACCATTGTGTCTAGATCCTTGTACTCGTGATTCAAGGGCTCACTTATGACCTTCCAAGCACACTAGTGACCTCCCTAGTGCACTGCTCACCTCCCTATTATGTTTGTGTCTAATGCTTAGGCAGTCATGTCCCTAGTGCTCATTGTTGGTTCCCAAAATAACTCCAACCCAAATCTCTAGAACGTTCCTAAAACACCCAGGCCAGGGATTGTCATCAAGGTGAAAAGAAGAGGTTTATCAACAAGCAAAGGGGAATTTTGGCCAACTACAGGAGTGGGTAAACTCCTCTGCTCTTCAAGCTCAGCTAGACCTAGGAGGGATATTCCTAGAGGCATGAAATGAAATACAAATAAACATACACAACCATACTCAATGTTCACTTGACCCCTAAAGTTGTCACTAGATCAAACCAAACTGGCTGTACAGGCCTCTCATTAAGCTAATTCAACTGTGCGAATGTACATGCACAGGAAAGATGGTTTTTATCCCTGAACCATAGGTGAAAGATTTGTTTGTTTTTAAAAGATTGTTTGGTCCCTCTCCAATATGGACCGGTGCCTATTCGATTGGGCAACAGAGTCACAGAATGCAAGGAAGAGAATAAATACACAGCAAAGGATCAATAGAACTAGACATACATTTACATATATGACCTAATAGATTTTCATACAATGAACATACTTAATAATCCAAATGAGGATTGCAGTGATTCATGTATAACAAAATGATGGTAAATACAAATCCTTGTATTTATTTAGATGTTGTCACACACTCCAAACACCTATTACACTCATACCAGCAAATGTGGCAAAGCAAAATACATAACTTCGATTACATATTTACCAAAATCATTACAAACTACCATGGAGACATTCACTACATTCAAATCTGCAATATAAAACCTTCCTACACAATATTTAATATATCCCTTCACTAGCAAACTAGAGCAAATCGTGTGTTGATGCCAGAGAAACTCTTTAGACTCTCCCAGCCCAGGCAATTGGCTCAGAGACCAACCCTGAAAGTGTCTTCATTTCATGTATATATAGTCGTTCCGGTCATGGGCATTGGAAAGATTGGTCAACAAGCAGCCCATGCTACATTGAATGTAAGCCCACGACCACATTCGAAAGAATCAACAAAACAAGGAAGCCCATGCATTTGTCAGAAAGATCAACGGATATCTTGGGCGCCCATGCCCTACAAATTTGTTTCACGTCCTTGAGAGGAACTACTGAGAGTATGGATGTCGAAACACACCATCTCCCTATTAAATTTTGTACCTGCTCATTGATGGCGAACACTATTCCAGCAACTATCCTAACGTTGTATTTCGCAACCTCACGCTTTCATGGCGGCAAAAGGGGAATAAAGGCGTTTTAAAAATAAGAGGCTCTGATTCTGCATTGTAATTTTGCCTCATCAGCAAAGTCCTCCAACAAGAACTTACACCGTCGGTAAATTTTGTCATCGCTTGTCGCCTTCATTTTCACCTTATCGGCAAAAACCCGCCTTGTCGAACTCTCACTTTTGCTCCATCTTCACCTTCACTTTTATCTTCATTTTCACCCTTATTGACGATTTTCATCTTTTCAAAACTTGGGAGCTATTTGCTGAACTTTACTTACTTGGCACCTTTTCATGCTTATCAACCAAAACCCACTTTGTCGAACTCATCTTTATCTCCTCTTTGAATTGCCTTACCGGCAAAAGTGAACTTTTGCGAACTTGAGCTATTTTTTGCTTCCTTTTGCCCCTTATCAACAAAAATGCCATTTGCCAAACTTGCTTTACTTTTGCCAGTGCTCAGCAAAATTGCCCTTTGCCGAACCTTCCATCTTCTTTATTGTCAGCAAAAGAGCCCATCAACAAACTACCAAAAATTTGAACTATTCCATCGGTTCATCTTTTAGCCGATTCCTTGACAAAGCATCATCTTCTCTCATGCCTTAGCCATTTTGTCGTTATCGGCAAAAATGAATTTTGTTGAACTATCTTTTCTTCGCTCTATTCCTCCCTCAACGAAGCCTCTTTGTTGCCCTTATCGACAAATCGGCAAAATGTCGAACTTAAGAACCTTGTCGGCAAAATCGACAGTTCTCGAACTAGCCGATTCGCCGACAACACTTAACAGTTTCTCCTTGCTTTTCCGTCGCGGCTTTTCTCTTCCTCATGTCTTCTGTCGGCAAATCTCCCATCAGTGAAACCATTTGGCGGCGAACTTGGAGGTTCGTGAACCTCAAACTTTGCCGACAAAGCTATCCTTTGTCATCTCCATGCCTTAGCCAATATTACGCCTCGGCAGCCTCCTCAACTTCTACATTGTCGACGATTATCATTGTTGGCTAACCAGCAAAAAAGTGAACTTGAGAACAAGTTCGAAAGTTAGAAGCTTCACTGATTTGCCGATAATAAGGCAAAAATTGAAAATTTTCTAAGGGACAAAAAGGGAGCAAGACATAACCATTTGACCAAGGCAAAATATACAAAGACCAAACTTTGACCAAGGATAACTTTTTCATATTAAGGAATTTCAACATGGTTCAAAAGCCAAAGTTGCTCAGAATGGAATTCTCTATCCAATGGTGACATTTGCTAAGAAATTTGCACATGATTTTTGGATGTTTTGGGGGCAAAAAGGGCACAATGGGAATAGAAATTTTGCAGGTGCCAACACTCATCACCAATTCTTTCCTACACCTATCAAATTTGTCCCTATCACTTGCAAACCTATTTGCAAAAGGGGCAGAGAGACTGCAAAAACTATAAGGAATGGACTTGTTTGTGCCTAAGACATATTTAGGGACTTGTCTGTCATTTCCCTATTGGGCATGTTTCATCCTAAAGTAGAAGCTAGTTGAAATGTGTGTGGTCCTAGGTGTGCAACTGTTGTAAGAATGGTGGTGTGTGCAAAGCTTTAAGGGAGGTTTCTAAAAATTGTGTGTGTGTGTGTGAAGGTGCTTAAGTGATGGGTGGAGGAAAGAGAAGACAGATTATTTCCAAAAATGTAAAGTTTCTATAAATAGATCTATTGGGCACCAATTGACCATTGAAAATGCATTACAATTAGGGTCAAGGAATGAGCCAACTATTGGGCAAGAAAAACAAATTTCAAATTTGCACAAGGCACTAGAGCCCATGATGATAGAGGGGTGCAAGCATGGGTCAAATGTCCACATTAGAAGGGGCCTTGCTTCAATGAAATGATGTGTTTTGGGGAGTTTGGGTCATGGAAATGGTAAAAGGGGTCCAAGTCATGTCTATTGGTGATGAACGCCAAAATAGGTGCAAAACATGAAGGGAAAAGTGTAAGTATCCACTTTTCAACTCTATTGTATTGACGTTCTTTTTTCCTCTTAGTAGATTCAATCTTTAGCCCTGAAGAGCACGTGTTTAGTTGTTCTCGTCTTCTTTGAGCCCACAATTCTTCTAAGACCAAGTAATGGCAGGCCAAGTACTTGGACAAATTTGCTAATATAAGGTTGGCTTCCTTGTTGAAGTGCAGACTATCTATCACTTGGTTCAATGTTTACTTGCAGGTCTTAGACCTCTTAATATACTCACATACAACAATGCTCCACAAGGAGAAGTCCATCACATGATCTTCTTGTACAAGGTTGGATTCTATACAATTGAACCCTTTGCCCACAAACTATCACAACCGTCCTCTGCTTCTCTAAAATGGACAAACCACTGACCATTGTTGCCTTACCCAACACACTTTTGCATTAGGCAATGACAATGGAAATGTAGCATGCAATAATTATCCAAATAATTGGTACTGAAATATAACAATGCAAGAATATACAAAGAACAACTCACCAAAATAATTGGAGCATTTCTCCTTATTCATATAGGTGCATTGTACATTAATAATGGACGAAAGTAAGAGAGAGAATGTACTTCCTAACATCTTCATTTTCCCAATATTTTCAGTGAATAACACACTTTCATCTTCAACATGTCTCATAAAGAACTTACATGGTAACTGGAAATTGTTTCACAGATTTAATACAAACTAATTAAGAGAAATATTAATAATCCATTCTTATTTAAACTAAAGTTGCTTCCACGGTAGCTGTCTTCAAAGTATCATCTCTAAAATATCTGCGGAAGGGACTGTACCTACAAAAAACATTTGGTAGAATCACACCCAATTTCATCTTCAGCATGTCCCATAAATAACTTACATGACAATTGGGAATTGACTGACAGCTTCAATGCAGACTAAATAAGAGAACTATTTTGATAGTTCCTTCCTTTTAGACTAAAATAGCTTCTGCAGATATTATGTCCACTAACCTACTAACACTAGTGTTACTACTTGCTTGAATCCTGAAAATTTAAACGTGTAATGTATGAGAATGCATGCTCCTTCAAGTTTTCAAAAGTTAAAGCAAGCGTTTTAAAGACTGCAAAAACAAACTCAAACCTTACACACCATGTTTGTGACTATCATGGAAAATGAGAAATATTATTGAGGAGAACAATCTTATGTATATTGATACTTGCAATGAAAGTAAATTGATTTCTTTTACTCCCACAGCAAAATAAACACAGCCCTATAGGCTTTACCTGAGATAAAAGTGCAGTACCAGCATATAGATGTGCAGCAACCAAAACATCATCATTCTTAGCCTGAAAAAAACACAAATGGTGCTGAATTATAAAATGTAAAAATCTAGAAACAATAAGTAATGAACTGTATTTGACAGGATTAAATCATTGTAGAAAATCTAGTTATGCCCTGTTTACATTTAAGACATATTTGCCGGAAATTCATTGACATTATGATTATCATCAGTGAACCTTAAAATCTGACATTGCAAGGTACTATAATACTTAAGGCCATACCCAATGGACAACCTATTTAGTCACATGTATACACCTTGGCAATAGCAAGCTCAAATTGTTCGACAGCTTCAGAACATAACTTTCTCTTATATTGAATTGTGCCCATTGCAAGATAGGGTTCTGACCTTTCTGGATCCTTTTCTATTGTCGCTCTACAGACAAGGTAGAAGAGTAAATGTTAATCAAATATAGAACCAACATTTGCAACAATACATGGGGAAAAAGGACAGCAACACAGGAAAATTTATAAGTTTATTTGTTTTGAATACCAAAGTTAATCACTAATCCACACTGAACATATAGCAGTTAAATTAAACCTAATGGCATCAAATGGCTATCTGAATGAGAGTACTTTCTTATAAAACTATAATCATTCCAAGTATAAAACTACTCCTGTTAGAATTCGTATAAGACTGCACCTGCCAACAATAACTTTAACCCAAAGATTGAAGGGTGAAAATTTTCCATAGATGTCAATTTCAAAAAAATATACTTCTACTAATTAGATGAATTTTATTGGCACTAGGAGTGCGCTTGTGTCTTTATTCATTCTTTGATCTTTAAATGCCAAGTAGTGTGGTAAAGGTGGATCCATAAATTTATGGGCATTAGGAGTCTAGTTGTGTTCATCATTTGATATTTAAAATTTTAAAGAGTCGGGAGTGTAGTAAAGAAGTTCTGTGATGAATACACAAGGAAGCCCAATAATAAGGTGTCTAGCTGAGGTCTGTAGGAGAATTTCATGTAAGACTATCCAGAACAAGAATAGAGCATGATCTAATTATTGGGGAACGTATAGTCGTTGACCATACGTTGACCATAAAATTAAACAATCTCATCTGCAATCTTGGATGGACAATTTTGTTAGGTGCGTGTACAAAGATTGAGTGCATTTCTTTTGGTTATCACTAAACTTAGTAATGCTCCTCTACTTTGGTATACTCCTTTTCATTTTAAACATATTTGTATTTCAGTACTTATTTGCCACTTTGAATTATATATGTAGAGCCTTAACTGTATGAACAGGTAGGGGTCACAAACAAGAAGCTCGATATTATCTGACAAAGGCAATTGCCTTGCATTGAAAGACTAGGAACATTGGTTCTAGGAAGCAATGTGGGCATACATAACAACTTGGAAGACAACTATAGACTCTACACCATATGAGTTTGTTTATAGTAAGAATGTTGTGCATCCCATTGAATTGGGAGTGAAAACACTAGGAACATCATTAGAACTAGGAATGGTTTTATCTAAAGCTCAAAAGCAATGCATTGAACAACTAAACATCTAGGATGAAATCTGCCAACAATCTCTTATGCACATAGAGGCTATTTAAAAGCAAAGAATAGTATTGTATGGCTGTTTTATCAAGGATAAATAGTTCCAGCCAGGTGACTGGGCTCTATTATATGATTCACAATATAAAGATTTCAAGGGTAAGCTCTGAACAAGTGGCTTGAACTCTATGAAATTGAAACTGTGTTTGATAATGAAGCACTCAACCTGTGCATGGTTGATGATACAAGATTTTCTATGATGGTAAATGGTCGTTGCCAGAAATTGTATTACAAACAACTGCCTAAGGAAGATATAATGTCCCCTTTTAAGACTGAAGGTTTCAAGAGTTCCTTAGCCTATTATTTTATTTCCCATAGGCTAAAGGTTAAGGTGAGGGAAATAAATTTAAAATAATAACTTAAGTTGTACAAGTCGCTTTATGATATAACATTAAAGGGACAACTTACGTGTTATTATTAAAAGATGGTCAATGTAATGTTATAAAGTGCTGCTAGGGAAGAGGGCCAAACATAATGCTATTTTAAAACAGGGGTTTTTGGATGCTTCTAGAGTAAAGCTAAAATTAGTAAAAAGGGATTATAAAAGGAGCTAGGCATAGAAGAGGATCATCCATTGTCATTTGCAAACAAACCCTTTTCTTGAAGATTGAGCATTTGTTATTCATCTTTGCCTAAGGACGAAAACCTTGATGAGCACACGGTTTTTTTTTTTTTTTTTTTTTGCGGGGGGGGGGGGGGGGGGGGGGGGGGTTGAATGAGTATAACACAAACTTTTACTTTTCAAACTTAATCAATCACATCAACAACACACATGCAAGATCTAGCAATTAATAACACATGAAGAACACACAATTTACGTGGAAACCCTCGCAAGAGAAAACCAAGTTACAATTTTTCTTTTCTTTTCTATAACTCTCCCCTTTTCTGCAACTCTTATTCTTGATATCAATAGCATTATTTTCCTTTTTTTCTAGAACTCTCTCTTTTTGTTAGATTCCCAAAATCATCTGCAGGAAAACTTCTACAAGAAAAAGCTGCAAGAAAAATATTTCAAAAGCCAAATGCATGCTTTTAATTATGTGCTTCTCATTCCCATTGCATTATTCAAAAATAAATAGAATGGATGGATATACACAACCACTGTCCAACAATAGACAAAGTGGGGAAAGAAAGCATAAAGAAAGCATGTGACACATGTCACAATGCTTTCAAGAGAAAAGAAAGCCTATGACACATGTCATAAGGCTAAAAATAGAAAAAAGAATCTCCCTAATTAGCTTATGTAAAAATGAAAATATGATTTTTCACCAGCACCCCCCCATAAGTGCAACTTAGAGAGATTACCAAGCGAAAAAGAAAGAAAGAAAGATGGGTCCCGGCAACAAAACCATGTTAGGTACCCATGAACAACAAGAATCTCTCATAAGGTGGAGAAAAGGAGAAAAACCCAGTGGGAGAAAACTCCTCTCCAAAAGAGAGAAAATACAACAAGTACATGAACATGTGATGGAAGAAAGACTAACACTAAGACCCCCCAAGAACTAAATCCATCACAAAAGTACAATCATGAGTGCCCCCCCATGAAAGAGAGCGAAAAAAGAATATGAATCCCCTCCAAGAAGAAGCTCCAGAACCAATGAAGAGATCTTGAAGACAAAATCCAATCCACTACCTGCAAACAACATTTCTCCCTTTCAGAAGAAACAGATCCACTGGTGAATGTAGAAGCCATTCCCACATCTTGGATGAATAGGGAATCCATATGGAAATGTGTGCCTCTGAATGCAACTCAAGTGACATCATACTGGGAGAGAATGTCTTCTCCAAAACAAAAATTGTCTACCCAATCAGAGAAGAAGAACTAGGAGAGAATATGATATGAATTGCATCTGGAAACATAGAAGATGAAGGTGGTGATGCAAGGCCACTTGAGATAGCATCAAACAAGAGAGATAAACCCTCAAATGTGTCCTCCAAATGAGCAATGTGAAACTCCACAAACAGAGATGATATGTCTGCAAGATAGGAATCCCAATGAGGTGGATCAGGAAGATTGATATTGACTTGCTGCACAGAATCACTAGAAGCCAATGATGATATAACATTGAACTCTAAAGTAGTAGTAGGTAATGGTGGAGCAATGATCTCATTAGGAGAAGCGATCGAAGCAAGCATTTCAAAAAGATGATGTGAGAAATGAGGACACATCTCTTTCTCATGTTGATTACTTCCACAATATCTGCAATTAGATTTATGCTGATGGTAGAATCCCATCTCCTTAGATGATTAGAGATCAAAACATGCAAATAGATTTATGTTGATAACAGAAACCTATCAAAGCAAACAGAACCTTTCCAAGAGGCAGCATGTCCAGGATATCCAATAGAAGCCATAAAATCGACAAACTGATTAAAAGATACCCGAGGCTGAATCTGAAAAAATTATATAGGTGGCTGTGTAGAGCTCACTGATACCTTTCCAACGCCTATTTGTTTTTGAAAAACAGAGATTTTGGACGCAAGAACGAAGCTCGAAAGCCAAAAAAGATGCCTTGACTTCAAACAGCAAAAAATAGATGTGAAACAGCAAAATCAAAAAACACTGATCATACCATCAGAAAGTGTGCAGAACCAGCTTTCCGTCAATATTTCGTTTGCAAAAAACCAACTCCGTTTGCCCAAGTTATGACAGTTTTCGTGAAATTGCTCCATTGGGGTTTGGCAGAAAAAAATAGCCCCCCTAGGCTAAGATCCTGGTCGCCCATATGACCAACTGAAGGCACTGGAAGGGCTAAGGGCCTAGGTGTTGGGACCTGGTCACTGATGTGACCGCTGCTAGACTGGCTGGGTGCATGTAGATTAGGGGCTTGGTACGTGACCAAGGCTGAAGATCGGAGCTGAGGCCGAGGTGCTTGGGACTGGCCTCAGACCTAGTCACAAGGGACCACGGGTTGGATATTAGGTTGAGCACTTTAAGCATTGTCTGCAACCGCCAGACTTACTGCTCACAAACCCTGATGAAGTTTTAAAGACTATGACCAAAGTTTTGATATCTGTGACCTTCAAAGTTTAAAGACTGTCACAAACTATGAACAAACCGCCGAGGGTTTCATTGGCCGAGGATTATATAAACTACGACCAAACAAATGTAAACAGTGACAGTAAATTGTTAACAATGACCAACCTTAAACCGCCCAATGAAAACCCTTGAAAGCCGAAGATTTAGACTACAACCGCTTACTGCAGACAGCCGAGGACGAAGACTAAGCAGAGGGCCGAGGACCCGGTAAGGCCAATACAACGCTGCATGGAAGGTATGGCGTCCATACAACTGTAAAGAAAAATTCACAGAGAGCCCAAACAAAAAATGCCCAAAAAATCACAATCTCCGATTTTCATGATTTGACAGGTGATTCTAGGGTTTTCGACCCTTCTGAGGACAATGGCAAGGTTATTTTTTTTCAGGAGGCACGGATTAAATGCTGATAGCTAAAACCCTCTCTGATTCGAGAAGAAGCTAACAGATCTGGAACTCTGATACCATGTTAGATTCCCAAAATCATCTGCAGGAAAACTTCTACAAGAGAGAGATGCAAGAAAAATATTTCAAAAGCCAAATGCATGCTTTTAATTATGTGCTTCTCATTCCCATTGCATTATTCAAAAATAAATACAATGGATGGATATACACAACCACTGTCCAAGAATAGACAAAGTGGGGAAAGAAAGCATAAAGAAAGCATGTGACACATTTCACAATGCTTTCAAGAGAAAAGAAAACCTATGACACATGTCATAAGGCTCAAAAATAGAAAAAAGAATCTCCCTAATTAACTTATCTATAACTGAATCTCCCTAATTAACTTATCTAAAAGTGACTTTAAGTTATAAAGTTATTTTATAAAGTGCAAGTTGTAACTTAAAGTTGTATTCCTACGGATGGGCGCCCCTCATGGAGTGATAAGAGGTTGGGTTGCAATTTAAAATAATTAAAAATAAATCCCTCTTGGGCGTTGGGAAGGAGAGCAACAAAAGGACCAAAAGTGACTTCGTTTGTGGGGGGGAAGATTATTGGATTTTGCTCTCTTTGTGAAATTATTGTGCTTTGACTTTTGGAGCTTGGCTCTAGGGTTTCAGTTGGCTGTGTTGGGACGAAAACCCCGGCATTGGTCCCTTTCCTCGTGCGTGAGAGATCGTATCAAGAGAGGATTTGAGGAGGCTTCATCCAGAGGTCTCATTTGTGCATTCAAGGACACATTTTGGAGATGATTCGAGCAAGAAATGTCTATATTTTTAGGAGTTTATGATTTGCAGAGGAGAACAGAGACTTATTGAGCAGATTTAAGTTATTTTGAGGTGTTTTGTGGCTGCCATATCACTTTCCTAGTAGGTCATACCTTCTTGCTACTGGCCGTACTATCTAGTGGGTCGTACTTCTTAAGAGCTGTTTTGGTGATTGTTTGTGGTCGATTTGCGCTGGAAGTTGGTCGCCATTGGTGAGGAGATATTTCTGATACAAAACAGTGGTGTTTGAGGCAGATTGGAGTGAGCTGGTGGCTGATATTTGCTGCTATAGAGGTCATACCAGCTAGAGTAGTTTGTGAGTCTTCCAGAAATTCATTGAGCCGCTTTTTGGAACTTGAATACCCCTCAAAGTAGGCGATTTGGACAAGGGTTTGAGCTGCCCTTCTTTGTAAAAGTACATTGTTGCATTCCCAGAAGTTGTGAGCATTTTTCTATGGCTTGTATGGCTGCCTCTCCGTCAGCATCCGTATGAAGTTGAAAATCTCTATCTGGGTATGTTACTGTAATTCATATTTTGGCCAAATACAATCTGGGTCATTGTTAGTTTGTTGTTATCTCTTTCAGTTTTTCTGGGTTTTCAGTATATTGTTCATTTTATATGTATTTCATGCAAAAATGCACATGCAAGAAAACCCCATAAAACCCTAAACAACAAAACATCAGAAAACACAAAAAATACACAGAGCAGGACATATACCAGGGGTGTATGTTACAGTGGTATCAGAGCAGAAGATCTTGCCATCCTGTGACACAGAAACAGACATGTAGTGAGTTATGTATCCTGTGTCGTCATTCACACACCATTACAATTTGAGAAGGAACAGGTCACAACCAGATATATAGACTCCGCAGTTGATACTGGAGGGAGAAGTACCTGTAGAGGATCCATTTTCAGGTGAACTACCACCAGTCATAGAACCTACAGGAGAGATGGGTGACATGGAAAATGAGGAACCTAGCATGCGCGAGATCCTTAATGTGCTCACCAGGAGTCAGTTGGCTATGGAGAGAGAATTGAGGGAGTCTCAGGAGGAGTTAAGAGAATCACAGGCTAAGATAGCACATATCCTTGAGCAGTTGACACCTCAGGATGGAAGAAACAACAGGGACAATAACTACAATCACCGTGACAGGAACAAGAACAATGGTGGTGATAGGAGCAAGAACAATGGTGGTGATAGAAACAGGGATAATGGAGGTGAGAGGAACATGAATAATGGGGTGATAGGTACAATGATGACAGGAACCAGGGAGATAGGAACAATGGGGACAGAAATCAAGATGACAAATACAAGTACAGAGATGATGAGGGTGAGGCTTCAGTCACCCACAGGAGGGATTCACAGTTTACAGTAGGTGATAGACCTGGCATCCCGACTTCTGATGACAGGAACCAGGGAGATAGGAACAATGGGGACAGAAATCAAGATGACAAATACAAGTACAGAGATGATGAGGGTGAGGCTTCAGTCACCCACAGGAGGGATTCACAGTTTACAGTAGGTGATAGACCTGGCATCCCGACTTCTGCACCCAGGAACCAAGTTCCTGAACAGGACCCTACATAGGCTGAGTTCTAGGACGAGATCCTAAGGGATTGGAGAGCATCCAGTGCAGAGTTCAGGGCCGAGATGACATTTGCCGAGTGTTGTGACCTAATCACACATTGCCCCATTGCAAATGGGGACCCCCTTTTTTTGAGCTCTGATGCTTTGCATTTAGTTTTGGATGATGTCTTAAGTTTGTTTCATGATGAAGTTAGTGGTTGTTCTTTAATCTAAGGGGAGTTCTCTATCGAGTTTCTATTCAAGAGTCATTTGCTTTCATTCTGGGGTGTTCTGAGATTCTAAAAATTGACTAAGTCTGAAATCTGGTGGATCCTCCAAATTCTATATTCTGCATGTTAAATCCTATGGATCCAGGACCTATCTCAAACATCCAGGAAGTATATTTCAAAAATATTTAAAGTATATACTTAAATATATTTTTCAAATATACTTCCACCCAGGGGTTTTCACCTTCAAAATTTGCCAAAAAAAATGGCTAAGCACTCAGGAGAAGATTAAAATTGTCATCCGATGCGCCCTTGTTAAGGTGTGATTCCAACCGGAGGACAAAATCTTGAACCAATGCGCCCTTGAGAAGGAAGGTGAAATGATGATTTTAGGTGTGATTCCAACCAAAGATCAAAATCTTCATCTGTTGTGCCAATCTCAAGAGAAGATCAAAATCTTCATCTGCTGTGCCAATTTCAAGAGGAGATCAAAATCATGATCTAGTGCACCACTTTCAAGCGGAGAATGAAATTAGCATCTAATGTGCCCAAGATGGAGGAGGTTTGTTTGATTGTCAAAGTGCATCTTTCAAGCGAAGAATGAAATGTTCATCTAGTGCGCCACCTTGGTGAGGATTGTCTCAAGTTTTATGCAACCTTTCAGACAAAGATCCAAAATCCTTAACCAATGCGCCTCAACCAATGCTCTCAAGATGAAAAGTTTCTTTTTAAGGATGAATCCTTCAACCAATGCGCCAAAATCAAGAAGGCTGATATAGTTTGCAAAGGATGAAATTTTCAAGAGAAGATCAAGATCCTCATCTAGTGCGCCAATTTTGAGTGAGGATGAATTGAAGTTTTATGAAGGTTTTTAAGCAAAGATCCAATTCCTCATCCAAAGCGCTACTCATATATGAGGCTGAAGTTAAGATTTTTGAGAGCGTTTAAGATGAAGATCAAACTCCCCATCCAATGCGCCACCTTGGTGTGGTATTAAATTGCAAGTTTTATGATATCTTTCAACCGGAGGACAAAATCTCCAACCAATGCGCCACTATTGATGTGGTTTGATTCAAGCTTTATGAAGAATTTCAGACGAAAGATTAAAATCTTGATCCAGTGCACCTAGACTAAGGAGGTTGGTTGTAATTTGCAAAAGTGAAATTTCTACCGAAGGATGAAATTTCCATCTAATGCGCCACTACTAGTGAGGTTTTATGAGAGCATTCAAACAAGGATCAAAATTGTCATCTAGTGCGCATCAAAGAGCAGAAGTAGGGTGAACTTTAGGGGATTGAAGTCTAATTTTAGTCTGATTTTATCAAGCTGAATCTGATTTTAGCCAAGTGTTGAAAGGTTTTTTTTCTGAGCTGAAGGTAATGTTCTGATTTCTTCATTTTCCAGCATACTTATTGGTTTAAAAGAAAGGAAGATAGTAAAACTATAATGCGGGAAGTCATAATTGCTTTGTAAATTTCCATTTTAAGTTCTTGAAAAATCAGATTTTGATAGATGTAGAAGGCTGAAGGGATTTATTTGATTATAATTTATTCGAAGTTACCTATTCATGTCTATGTTTTGTAGGATCATGGCGATGACATCCAAAGAAAGACAAATAAGGATTAGCATAGATGCCAAAGGAAGAGTTCTGGAGACCAAGCTTGTTTCACGATGGACAAATGTTGGTGATACAAACATGGGTAACAGTAGTTTGGATGACATCAAGAATATACTTCAAGAGCCAGACACCTAGAGTCACCTTCATGCAAGGAGTGAAGTAAAGATTGAAGATAGCTGCTCCAAAGGAACACTTCACCATCATTATGCCGAAACGCTTCATTATCAATAACATCTAGAGAAGACATTCATCCATCACTTGAAGTTCTCTCAATCTTCAAGTCTCCGAGAAGTCTCTTACTCCATGAAGCATACTTCATCATCTACATCGTCGAAGACATTCATCTTCCTCCTGAATCTTCAAGTATAAGAGAAGTCTCCTACTTCATGTCATCATCATCTACACTACTCTCCATCAAGATGCAGTCATAAAGAGATCAACCTATCTCCTGCAAGAAGAAGAATTACAGAGTTATATTAAGTAGATGAGCAACATGTATCATACACATCCAGCTTACAAGAAGATGAACAAGGCAAGATCAACAAAGATACATCCCAAGCATTCAAGTTCAAAGAAATCACATTCGAAGACATCACACAGATGATGCAATTTGGGAATACGCTGAGGTGACACCTACATGGCATATACATATTATTCACCAATCACAGTCTGCCACATCATTCAACAAGCAAGAAGTCAAAGAGGACGTCCATGTCGAAGATGCTCTGAAGATTCCATTTTATCCTTATCTTCTTGGAAAGCATGCCTTCATTGCCTCTCTTATGTACTAAAAAAAGCAAGTTGTTGTAACTACCTGTTGAGATGGGATGATCCTAGCCCTTGGCTACTTGAATTGATCTAGGCCATTCATTGTAATTCTGGACTTCTATATAAAGGCCTTGTTGCCTCATTTGTAAAATAATAGCTAGTGCAGTAGAGTAGAGGAGTAGAATAGAAGAGACTCTCAAAATTCTCTGAGTGTACTTGAAGACTGTTGTAAATATTTCTCAAGACTAATGCAAAAACATTGGAGCTTACTTGGTGTTAAGTGTTATCTTGTGGAATAACATGGTTTCTTGTATCTTGATGAAGTGGAGAGATGTTTCTAAATAGATTAGAAGTAAAGTAATAGCTCATTGATGTAACGTATGTTTGTATTAAATATTTGATCAACTCCTAGCTCATGCTTTTAACATTCATAGCTGGTGAAGTGTTGTGTAAAGCTAGTCTGAGTTTCATCATAATTTGCTTAAGTTCGATTGTGGATGCTTGTTTGAGCTGTGTCGTCTAGTGGGTTCTTATATAAGCTTTCATGATTTGAAAACCTTTCGCTATCCTTAGGAGATCGCACCAACTCCATGTAGTTGTAGCCATCCTTGGCGAAGTGGAGTTAGGTTGATTAAGGAGTTTGTCTATTCTTGCATCATCATTGCTTCATTGACCTTAGATTAGTCCCTCTAAACCTTTATCTTTTTTCCTTTTCTTTATTATTGAAGCATTGTACATATATCATCCACACTGAAAAGAGGAATAAGTTGAATGAAGTAAGAAGTCTGCGTAAGTCCCTTTGTGATTACCAGCAAGATCACATGTAGTCACTGAGTTTATCCAATGCAAATCACGAATAAGGAACCTTGAAGTTACTTCATTGGATCACATAGCTTAGCCTTTGAAGAACTTTATTCAAGAGAGGGTGGGATACTTAGTGTTTTACTCTATTGTTGACTTGTCTAAAAACAATCATCAACACCAAGTACTCTGACATCAGGATAAAAAATAGACCTCGGAGGGGAGGCAGACCACAAAACCAGGGGTTGCAGAAGAAAGTGAGTAAAATGACACTTCCATATTTTGATGGTTTAGGGAAGACCATTGCGAGAGCTTGGGTCTAGAAATTGGACAGCTACTTGCAGATCAGTCCCATGCCAGAGGAGGATGCCATTACCTATGCTGCTTTACACTTAGAGGGGACTGCGCATAAATGGTGGAGCAACAAGAAGGTTACATTGGGTCACGATCAGATCACTTCATATGTGGAGCTCACTGCTAGACTAATCAATAGGTTTGACAAAAAGGACCCAAAATTATAGTTTAAGGAGTTGGCACAGCTGAGGCAAAGTGGATCAATAGACTTCTATATATCAAAGTTCCAGAAACTATCTGTTATGGTCCCAGATATTTCCGAGTGCAGAGTGGTCATTCTATTCATTGATCGGTTATTAGACCCACTACGTGGTTGGGTTGAGAGCTTTGACCCTACATCACTTCAAGAGGCCATGAAAAAGGCCCAAGGTATGGAGTCATCAGTGTGGTGGAATAAATTTCAGTCTAAGGGCTTTCCACACAAGAGGGATAAGGAGAAGGAGAGGAGACCCTTCCAAAGAGATGTTGAGCAGTCGAGAGATAAACCAAATAGGTTGACAAATGACTAGCTCAACAAGTACAGGAGGAAAAAGCTTTGCTTCCATTGCAAAGAGCCATGGGATCCCTCACATAAGTGCCCACACAAGGCAATGGCCGAGTTGACTAAGTACTATTCCGCTGAGGAGACACAATCAGAAGCATCCAATTCAGATTCAGATCAGCCTTCAGACCATGAGGATAGTGGAGATGAGAGAGCATCACAGCACAGTTGGTAGTGGTGGTACTCTTGCCCAGCTTTCCAATTTTCAGAAGGTTGGTTCATTCAGGGTGCGTGGTGTACTTGGTGGTCAGCGTACCATCACCCTCATTGATACAAGAGCCACACATAACTTCATTAATGAGGGGTTGGTAGCTCGAAGGGGATTGAAGGTAGAGGATTTCGAAGGCTTCAAAGTGATGGTAGCTGATGGGTTCAAAATGCAGTGTAACAGGAAAATATCAGGATTGAAGATTATCATGGGTGAGTATGCGTTGGTGGATGATTTTTATGTTGTTGGCATTGGGGATACAAATGTACTTGGCATGCATTGGATGAAAAAATTAGGAGAGTTCACCATGGATGTGCAGAAGATGGAAATGAAATTTGAATTCAATGGAAAGAAAATGTCTTAGAGGCTTCTCAGATGGTGGACCACGGGTGGTGTCACTGAAGACAATGGAGAGGTTATTGCAACATGACCAGGAGTGGGCAGCAGAATGCCTCATTATGCCAGAGTCCCCACCATAGCAAAAGGGCAGTTATCATCCTGATATTCAGAAGCTCTTGTCCAAGCACAGCAAGGTGTTTGGAGATATACCACCAGGAGTGCCTCCAGATCGAGGCATAGAGCACGTCATTGAGTTAGAGGATGGGACCAAGCCCATCATGATTACCCCCTACTGTCATCCTAAGAGACTAAAGGATGAGATAGAGAAGACCATCAAGGAGTTGTTGGAGATGGGACACATTCGGCCTAGTAAGAGTCCCTTTACTTCTGCAGTGGTCTTGGTTAAGAAGGATGGTATGATCTGGATGTGCATTGACTACAGAGCACTAAATAAGAAAACCATCAAGAACAAGTATCCCATTCCAAGGATTGATGAGCTGATAGATGAGCTGCATGGTGCCTGTTATTTTTCCAAAATTGATTTGAGGTCAAGATACCACCAGATCCATATGATGAGGGCAGAGAACATAGAGAAGACTGCTTTCAAGTGTCATTACAGCCACTTTGAGTTTCTTGTGATGCCATTTGGACTGACCAATGCCCCTGCTACTTTCCAAAGTTGCATGAACCAAATATTCAGACAACAGCTTAGGAAGTTTGTATTGATATTCTTTGATGGCATCCTAATTTTCAGCAGGACTTGGGAGGATCATCTGAGACATCTGAAGGAGGTATTGAGCATATTGGAGAGTGAGTCCCTTTATGCCAAAGAGTCAAAATGTGACTTTCGCATGACGGAGTTACTTTATCTGGGCCACATTATCAGTGTCGATGATGTCAGGGTAGATCCAGAAAAGATAAAGGCAATTGTTGATTGGCCCCCACCCACAAACCTCACACAGCTTAAGGGCTTCTTTGGACTTTGCGAGTTTTACAGGAGGTTTGTAAAAGGCTTCTCTCAGACAGCTGCACCATTAACAAACTTGATGAAGAAGGGAGCCTTTGAGTGGAATGACAGAGCTCAACAGTGCTTTGATCACTTCAAGCACTTGATGTCTACTTGCCCTGTGCTGGCAATCCCCGACTTCTCTAAGCCTTTTGAGCTAGAGTGTGATGCATCAGGAGAGGGGATAGGGGCAGTGCTCATGCAAGAGAAACACCCGATAGCATTTGAGAGTAGGAAACTTGGGGGTGTCGAGAGGAGTTACTCCGTGTATGACCGAGAGATGTTGGCCATAATGCATGCATTGGCCAAATTCAGACCTTATCTGGTAGGAGGGAAGTTCATCATCAAGACAAATCATAACAGCATAAAATATTTCATGAACCAGAAGGATCTGAATGACAGACAGCAGAAGTGGGTCAGTCGGCTTCAGGCGTATGACTTTGACATCGAGTATGTTAAGGGGAAGAGGAATGTAGTTGCAGATGCATTGTCGAGGAGACCTCACTTGTGTTTAGTTGGAGAGATATCTACTGATTGGAGGGAGTTGATTGCAGCAGAATATGCCAAAGACTCTTTGGCAGCAGGAGTCATTGAGGGCACTATCAGGGATGACAAATATTTTGTGGTGAATGACCTGATCATATACAAAGACAGAATATTTTTGGTGCTTAGTTCTCAGTTCAAGCAGAAAGTAATAAGAACTTTCCATGATACTCCAATGGCTAGCCATCCTGGATTCTTCAAAACTTACAGAAAGATTCGGGAGAGGTTCACATGGAAAGGACTCAAGGAGGAAGTGCTAAAGTATGTTCGTAAGTGTCCCATTTGCCAGCAAAATAAGCATGAGCATACTTACCCAGTAGGTTTATTACAGCCATTGCTTATTCCCAACCAAAAATGGGAATGTATCTCCATGGTTTTCATAACAGGGTTGCCAAAGGTGCATAGGAAGGACTGTATTTATGTGGTAGCTGATACACTTACCAAATTTGCACACTTCTTCACCATTTCAGCAACTTATACAGCTGCTCAGGTGGCTGATTTATTCTTCAAGGAGATATTCAGGCTACACAAGATACCCAAGAGCATAGTCAGTGACAGGGATAGCAAGTTCCTGAGTTTATTCTAGCAGGAACTATTCAGATTTTGTGGTATCGAGTTGACTCCTAGCACCAGTTAGCACCCGCAGACAGATGGCCAAACAGAGTTGGTGAACAAGTGGTTAGAGGGGTATATCCGCAATTATGTTTCGGGGCAGCAGAAGGCATGGATCAAATGGTTGCACTTGGGGGAGTACTGCTATAACACCACATTCCACATTATTTAGATGACTCCTTTCAGGGCACTATACGGTTATGATGCCCCATGCTTCACAGATCTCTTACTTGGTGACAGTCGGGTGCCTAAGGCAAAAGGTCTTTTACAGGAGAGCCAGGACATAGTGAAGGAGCTCAAAGAAAATATACAGCAGGCACAAAATCAGCAGAAGCTTTATGCTAATCAGCACTGGGTGGAGAGGAGTTTCGAGGTTGGAGACATGGTGTATTTGAAGCTCCAACCCTACAGGTAGTCCACTCTCAAGAAGAGTGGAGCAGAAAAATTAAAACCCAAGTTTTATGCCCCATTCAGGATTACCAAAAAGGTGGGTGAAGTGGTGTATGAGCTCAAATTGCCAACAGATAGCAAAGTGCAAATGTGTTTCATGTTTCCAAGTTGAAGAAAGCTCTTGGCCACAATGTGATTCCTTCAGTAGAGCTTCCTCCGTTGGATAGGGAGGGGAAGTTAATTCTAGTACCAGCTATCATCAACACTTGAGAGAGGCATTTGAGAAAACGGGTCATCAGAGAATACCTGGTTAAGTGGAAAAATCTACCAGTTGAGGATGCCACTTGGGAGAGTGAGCAGATATTGCAACATCCTGAGCTGAGGTTGCTTGAGGACAAGCAATCTTGGGGAGGGCGGATTGTAATGTCCCCCATCTAGCCCATTGGATCAGTGGACAGGGATTAGCCTATGACCAGACTCCCTTAGGCTAATGGAGATGTTTAGGGGGTCATTTTAGGGGACTTACTATTTATAGTAAGTCAAATGCAAGGCACTTGCCATTTTTAACAAGACAGTTGTGGAGGTCCTTCGCACATAATTCATGGTCTCGATGTGACTAGAGTTCAAATCGATATAATATAAGTCAAATTAAATATTTAACTTATATTATTTTATGAGACCTCAAAGTGACTTTAAGTTATAAAGTTATTTTATAAAGTGCAAGTTGTAACTTAAAGTTGTATTCCTAGGGATGGGCGCCCCTCATGGAGTGATAAGGGGTTGAGTTGCAATTTAAAATAATTAAAAATAAATCCCTCTTGGGCGTTGGGAAGGAGGGCAACAAAAGGACCAAAAGTGACTTCATTTGTGGGGGGAAGATTACTGGATTTTGCTCTCTTTGTGAGATTATTGTGCTTTGGCTTTTGGAGCTTGTCTCTAGGGTTTCAGTTGGTTGTGTTGGGACAAAAACCCCGGCATTGGTCCCTTTCCTCGTGCGTGAGAGATCGTATTAGGAGAGGATTTGAGGAGGCTTCATCCAGAGGTCTCATTTGTGCATTCAAGAACACATTTTGGAGATGATTCGAGCAAGAAATGTCTATATTTTCAGGAGTTTATGATCTACAGAGGAGAACAAAGACTTATTGAGCAGATTTAGGTTATTTTGAGGTGTTTTGTGGCTGCCATAAGACTTTCCTAGCAGGACGTACCTTCTTGCTACTGGTCGTACTATCTAGTGGGCCGTACTTCTTAAGAGTTGTTTTGGTGATTCTGGTCGATTTGGGCTGGAAGTTGGTCGCCATTCGTGAGGAGATATTGCTGATACAAAACAGTGGCGTTTGAGGCAGACTGCAGTGAGCTGGTTAGTGATATTTGCTGCTATAGAGGCCGTACTAGCTGGAGTAGTTTGTGAGTCTTCCAGAAATTCATTGAGCCACTTTTTGGAACTTGTATACCCCTCAAAGTAGGCGATTTGGACAAGGGTTTGAGTTGCCCTTCATTGTAAAAGTAAATTGTTGCATTCCTAGAAGTTGTGGGCATTTTTCTATGGCTTGTATGGTTGGCTCTCCATCAGCATCTGTATGAAGTTGAAGATCTCTATCTGGGTATGTTACTGTAATTCATATTTTGGCCAAATACAATCTGGGTCATTGTTAGTTTGTTGTTACCTCTTTTAGTTTTTTTGGGTTTTCAGTATATTGCTCATTTTATATGTATTTCATGCAAAACGCACATGCAAGAAAACCCCATAAAACCCTAAACAACAAAACATTAGAAAACACAAAAAATACACAGAGCAGGACATATACAGGGGTGTATGTTACAAGTTGTCATATATATTGTAACTCTTTTCTACACCCCTCTACTTCCTACTCTCGAATACGATGGTGTAATGTCCCCTTTTTAGCTTGGGTCAGTGTTTGACAGATTAACCTATCATCAGGTCCTCGTAGGCTAGTATTGGTGATTAGAGGGCCTTGTGGGGGAGTTAATTGGTTCTCCAGATGGCTGTTGGCAGTGTTTTCTTCTCCAGTTCCTTGGCATATTCTGAGGTGATCATCTCCATGGTTTTCTGGCTCCATTTATACACTTACTATTTTTAGTAAGTCAGTTTGATGATGGGGACCAACCTTACTATTTTTAGTAAGCATCCAGATGGGCAAAGTGAACAATGGGTTAGCCTGTGGTGTTGTCAGAATTGATTAATGATGATTATTAATTGAGTTATGGTATTTAATTATTAAAGGTGATATAAGGGTTAAATGAAAATTAATAAAGTGATCTATTTAATGATGCTTTATTAATTTATTATATTAAAAGGGAGACATAAGGACTTTATTAAAAAGGGATTTAAACGATTTTACAGTATACTTTATAGTATGAGTTAAAGAGTTATTTTAAAAGGGGAGATATAAGTGATTTTTAAAGTATACGTTATATTATTAAGTTGTGCACCAAATTAAAAGAAATTAAAAGTAAATTGAATGAAATGGAATTTAAAGTGAATTTGAGGTGAAATAGAAAAGGGCATTT
This sequence comes from Cunninghamia lanceolata, assembly GCA_027924645.1. Taxonomy (NCBI): domain Eukaryota; kingdom Viridiplantae; phylum Streptophyta; class Pinopsida; order Cupressales; family Cupressaceae; genus Cunninghamia; species Cunninghamia lanceolata. The sequence continues at coordinate 8,133,817 of BSBN01000112.1, read as the reverse complement.
TGGAATTAATTACATTCATTCATTCATTGTTGACGAAGAAGATTTTGGCTAAAGGGTTTTGTTGAAGACTGGAGAGTGAAAATCTCAAGCTTTTTGAGAACGTAGCCCCTGAAGAAGAACAGCTTGCAGACAATTCCATTGTAGGGATTGTGCTTGTACTTCAAAGATGATGCAGAGGTGGCACAAGGGAAGCAACAACACAATGGTTTACTACCCACTCACCCACTTCAAACAGCCTTCAACCAAGCAACCAAAGGCACATTCAAGGGTGTATGAAGGATTTGGTATCCTAGTGATGGCTCCCCCTTCTAGGCTTCTCCAACACCTCTGGACAGATCAACAAACACCTTCTATGCAGTTGGCTTTATCTCCAACTTCCCAAAACTCTTCAACCCATACCTTGACTAGTAAGGCTACTAGCCCTCCAAACTAGGTTTTCTCAACAAAACTTGACAAACTCCCAAATGACCAGGCAAGCAAATGATGGTTTTAGATACCCTTTATGGGACCCTATTAAACTCCCAAGTCTCCTGTTCCAACTCCACTCCAGCAATCCAGAACACTCATTAGGTCTCTAGGCCTAATTGATCAGGTTAGGGCTAGATTACAAAGTCAGTGCTTAAAATTGGGTGCATAAGTCAGGGGCAGGAATTTGGAATGCTTCTACCATGTCCCTACAACACAAAACCATCATTTATTTGCTCACCCTATCAGGATTCTATCATCTACAACCTCAATTAGCATGAATTTGGTCAAATACAATGAAATACTTGACCTAGGGCATCACCTTAAAAATCGAAAACAGCATCTCCTAGAAAAATGCTTCTGGAATCCTAGAATACACATCCCTAACCTGCATTTCACCAGTTTTTGTGAATTTTCACCAATGGGAATGCATTCTAGGGCCGGATTTCTATGCCAAACCCTAGAAAACAAGGTTTCTAGACCAGTTGTGAAAGAAAAATCAATAACTTTTGACTCCGACCACTTCAAACCCTCAAACCAGTTGCATATGAACCCTGACTCCAAGCACTTTAAAAAAAATGACATTTGCACACGTGACAAGTCCATACAGTCCGTACACAGCGAGAAAAGCAGGAAAATTTGTTGTTTTCTGTAGTTTCAATGCCCCAAAACTCCATACCAGATGTCCTCTGCCGTACAGGAGTGAATTACCATGTTTCTACAACCATTCAAGTCGGTATCTAACTTCCAAAGGCAGATTCAACTACCCAAACCAAGTTTCAACCGACCAATGTGTCATTGGCAACATTGGACACTATGGAGTTTTTGCATTTCCACAAGGATGGCGATTTGTTTTGCTTGTTTAATGGAATCAAACAACCATCATACTCCTTAGACCATGCTAAAACACTAAGACAACTCAAACAAACTCAAAAAGCCAATATTAGACCTTCTAGGCCTAAGTGGCACAACTAGGTCCAAGTGGACTAAGAAGGATATGAGGTTTATAAAGTTACCCCAGACCTCTTGACCACACAAGAAGACCTTCCAACATGGCTATGAAAAGCCTTATTACAAAACACATCAAACAAAAACTCAACTTATCAAAGATGCTATCAAAATGCTTGTAGGGATCAAGCTGCTCTTAGGTGCCTTGCACCAAAAGATTTATTGGAAAGCTTCAAAGCTAGGTGTTGATGTGTTTTTTATGCACAAGGCAACATGCAATAAAATACAAAGTATTCTATCCTCTCTTGAACAAAGTCTCTCAAAGGCTAAACTATGTGATCCAGTGAGACAACTCCAAGGTTCCTAATTCGTCTTTTGCAATGGATAGACTCAGTAGTTGATGTGATAATGTTGGTAATCACAAAGGGACTTACACTAAATTGACTCCTTACTTCACTCAAATACATTATTCTCCTTGTGAAATGGAACTTCTTCTAACCGTCTACGAAAAGAAAATGCAAAAGAGAAAGGGTTTAAGAGAATCTAATCTAAGGACAATGAGATAATGAAATATGCTAAGATAGACAATCTCCTCATGAAACCTAAATCCGCTTTGCCATGAGAACCAACAACTACAGGAAGTCGGTGCAATCTTCTAAGGAAACTCAAGGATTTTCACATTGCAAATCTTCATCCAAACACCCACAGCTGGCGCTGCTTGAACAAGCATTCACAATCAAACTAAAGCAAACGTGGTTCAGGGTAACTTTGCAAAATGACTTATCACCGACAAATCATGAGAAGTATGAACCATTTAAGGAATTCATCAAATATCTCCACATATAAACATTACATCAATGAACTTCTAATCTAATTCTACTCTACTTGGAAACATCTCTTCATCACATCCAAGAATTTAGAAACCATGCTAACATTCCACAATCACACCAAATCACCATGGGAGCAACAATGAACTTGTATTGATTTTGGAAGTATATGATTACAACAATTTCATATCTCTCAATGATTTCAAAGAGTTCCTTATACTCTACTCCTACTTCTATATTGAGTTATATGATATGAACGAGAGAAATGTGCCTTTTATAGGCTCCGAAATTACATGAACGGCCAGGATTGATTTGTGAATCAATGGCCTAGATTTTGACAACAAGGCAGTTTGTTACGAAAGTTACTATTTTTAGAAAATGAGAGAGGCAATGAAGGCATGTTTCCCAATGTGATAAGCTTGAAATGGAATCTTTGAGAATCTCCAACACGGGTGCCCTCCTTGGCTTCTCCATGTAGTAAATACATTGAATGTGGACGAATGATGTGGCAGGACATGATAGGCTTAATGATGTGCACATGCCACCTCAACAACTTCTTAAGCAAACTGGTTTGATTTTCTCTATGTTCACACTGCTTGGAATACTTTCCCAAATTGGTAGATTTTCACCTATGGAACTTGGCTTCTCGAACTAGTAACTTGGGATTTTGTCAAATTTGCTCTTGTTATCTTTCATGCCTTAGTATTTTGAATGTAATTCATGCGTTGTTTGATGAACATGCTCATTTCTCTTCTCATGTTGTTCTTGCGCAAGATGTTCTTGTGCAAGATGTTTTCATTCTGGCTCTGGACTCTGGAAGTAGAAAACTATCTTATGCATGACTTTTGGAGTAGACTGGTCTATGATGAAGGTTCTTTTCTGCTTGGCGCATGATGACTTTGGAAGCTTAGACGTGGAACTAGACTCTTGAACCCCCGGATCATGAAGCTAGATGAAGCAATGCTTGTCTTCCGGAATTGAAGTCTTCTTTTGGAATATGATGATCTTTAATGATATTTGGATATCCTCGGTGAAGTGCAGTGGTTTTCTGCTCCAGTGTATACCTTCTCCATTCCAACAATAACCTTGACGTTAGATTCCTCCATGCATTGTAGCTTGAACTTGATCATCTAGACTAGCTCTCCTCCATGTGGCGCTGCCTTTGGTGAAATCTTCTCCTCCTTTGGTGCTCTAGGATCCTTCCTGAAGTGATTTCCTCACAAACTCGGGCAACATTCTTTGGAACTCTCCCTTTGATTGAACTCTCCTCGTCCAAGCACTCGCCATTCACTTGCAAAATGAAAGAATTCTCTGAATAGCAATGGCGAATAGAATCTTCAAATCAATGTAATATCAAAGTGAAATAGGAATTGAAAGTTGGAAGGATTTAAGAAACTCCCGATAAGGCGATCTTCAGACTAGTTCAGGGAAGATCTTGGCAAGGAAGGAGAAAGGCGCAAATTCCAAGCATGCCTAGAATTTGTGCCAAAAAAAGCGCATTTTCATGCAGGCTTGGAAAATGTGATTTTAGATGAAACTTCATTTTGTTTGAACTTAACAATTTTTTCATTATTATTTCATTTCTTGACAATTTTTAACATCAAATTTTGATTTTACCCTTGCCAAGACAAAAATTTTCAAGATTTTTCACTTATTTGAACTAGTCTGGGCAGATTTTGCATGAACTAAAGGAGGTAGAAGAAAAGGCGCAAATTCCAAGCATGCCTGGAATTTGCGCCCAAAATAGGCACATTTTCCATGCAAGCTTGGAAAATGCAAAATTTCCAAGATGTGGAGTTTTTAAACTTCTTTCATCATCTTCACCTTTATTCTTTGAACAGTTTTGACTTTTTCAATCATTTTACTCCACCATTTTTCCTAAATTTTCCAAGCTTTTGCACAATCTCAATCAATTTCTCCAAAATTTCCTCTGGATTTTACAAATCAACCTCATATTTTCAATGCCCATTAACTAGAGAAAATCAAACAATAGACTGGAGACCGGCAGATAAAGGCAAAAAGTTGAGTTTTGAGACCTCCCTGGAAAAAGCGCATTTTCCAGAGGTGCTTGGAATTTGCAACTTCTCCCTTCATGCCTAAAAATGCGATTTTTCCATAATGTGTTCAAACGAGTTTCATCTCTTTCATTAATGATTTTTCAAGGAATATTTCAAAGAAGTTGAATTTTGACCTTTATAAGCTTAAGGATGAAACTTCACTTCGGCACATTTTCCTTATGAGAAAGGAATTTGCGCTTTTCTCCATTGCTCTTTCAAGATGTTTTCAATGATTCCCAGTCAACTTTTGGATTTTTATAAGGCAAAATTGAATCTCAAGTTGGGCACAACTTCCTTATGTGTGAGGAATTCCCACTATCTTAGGGCGCATTTTCCTTATGAGAGTGGAATTTCCACTATTTCCACTTGATGCTCAAATTTGCGCCACTTTCCATGAGGTTTTTCAATCATTTCTAAGGAGTTTTTTGAGGTTTCCTTGATGATTTTTCAAATTTGCAAAACTAAGGATCGATTTCCATTCAAATTTCCTCCTAGGCACAATTTCCACGTGGGAGGAATTTGCGAAATTTCCTCTTGATGCTAGAATTTGCAATTTTTCTATACTTAGCCACTTTTTTAGTACCTGGAATCACGTATATTTCAAACTATATTTAAGTATTTTGAAATATACTTTTAGGATGTTTGAGATAGGTCTTGGATCCATGGGATTTAACATGCAAATTCTAGATTTTTGAGGATCCACCAGATTTCAAACTTAGTCAGTTTTTCAGGATTTCAGGACACTAGACTTAGTTGATTTCAGGATTCCAGGATATGCATCAGGATGAAGGCATAGGGATTCCTCAGTTGAATATCCATTCCTTAGGCAATTTCTTCAATCACTTCCTAGATTTGAGCAAGAACTTGACAAGACTTAGACAAATCAACACTCCCAAACATACAAACTCAAAGAAAAATTAAACCACTAAAACAAAACTAAGACAGAAAGCGAGAAAAAGAGGGGTCCCCATTTGCCATGGGGCGATGTGTGATTACATCACAACACTAGGGTTTGAAGAATTTATCAGGAGTTTGATAATTTACTGAATATTTGAAAGACAAGGGTTCGAATAATATTGCAAATCAGAAGTATTCTTTATGTGGAGAACAAAAACCCTAGGCGCTAGGGTTTGGAAGCATTTTGAGTGAAAAAATGTGGCTTTTGGACAGACTGGAGGAAGGCATCCATGTTTGCAAGCTTCCAGTTTGCTAGTTTCTATTACAGCACCTTGACAAAGTGGCAAACATTTTTTGGGTATGTTGGAATTAGATATTAGATGGTATTTAATGAACTGGGTTGTTGTTATAATCGAGAAAATCTCAATATTCTAATTCTAATAAAATTCTGGAAATTTTCAGCTAGTTGTGGTATTGAAAAATGTGAAATTTCTGACTATACATTTGCTGAAAGTTCTTTAGTTTTCTGCACTTTATTTCTGTTTAAAAGCATTCAAAAACATTGCCAAAACACAAACAAATCAATCAGAAATACAAACACAAACAAAGACAAGCAAAAATTAGAAAGGTAAATATCTTATCAGGGGTGGGATATTACAGATGGGGTGTTAATCCTGCATCGAAACCACACCAATGCCTTCTCTTGAGGCATCACACTGAAGCTCAAAAGGCATGTTGAAATCCGGAATGGCCAACATTGGACAGGTACTCATCAACTCCTTAAATTTATCAAAACACTGTTGAGCACCACTAGAACAACCAAATGCATCCTTCCAAGTCAAATCTGTAACGGGGGCAACTGACTGTGAAAAACCCCTCACGGAGCGGTGGTAGTACCCACATAAAACAAGGAATCCCTTAAGCTGAGAGAGATTCTTTGGTGGTGGCCAGTCAATAATCGCCCGGATCTTTTTCGGATCTACTTTAACACTACTGACACTAATGATGTGACCTAAGTATAACAACTCAATCATCCCAAACTCACACTTCGACATCTTGGCATATAATGACTCACGCTCAAGTATGCTCAAAACAATGTCTATGTGCTTCAAGTGTTCCTCTCATGTCTTGTTTTATATAAGTATGTCATCAAAAAATATGAGCACAAACCTCCGCAACTGCTCTCTAAATACCCTGTTCATACAGGACTGGAAAGTGGCTTGGCACATTGGTAAAACCAAAAGGCATGACCAAAAACTCGAAATACCCATAATGGCATTTGAATGTTGTCTTCTCAACGTCCTCCTCCCTAACCCGTATCTGATGATAACCGGATCTCAAATCAATCTTTGAGAAGTAGCATGCTGTGTGCAATTCATGTATGAGCTCATCAATACGACGAATGGGGTACTTGTTTTTGATGGTCTTTTTATTCAGCTCCCTATAATCAATACACATCCTAAGCGTCCCATCCTTCTTCTTTACCAGGACAACAGAAGAAGCGAATGGACTCTTGCTCGGCCTAATGTGCCCCATTTCGAGAAGCTCCTTAATAGCCTTCTCAATCTCGTCCTTATACCTTTTCGGATGCCTATATGGTGTAGTAATAATAGGTTTGGCACCCTCTTCGAGCTCAATGACATGCTCAATTCCCCTATCAGGGGGTCTACCTAGTGGTATATCACTAAACACTTTGGTGTGTTTAGTCAATAGAGCCTAAAGGTCTGGAGGATACTCATGCTTCTGCTGCACTGTAATTGCTGGGCCTGGCATCACCATCACCTCTGTTGCCCACTGAACCTGATCATGACATCTCAACCACTCCATCCACTTAAGTGACACCACTATCAAACCACCATCTGACATTCGTCAGAGCACATGTCTCTTCCCGTTCACCTCAAACTTCATTTCCATTGTACGCAAGTTGAGGGTGAACTCCACAATGTCGTGAAGCCATCTCATGCCCAACACAACATCCATCTCACCCATGCTAACCACATAAAAATTTGTCTGGCAAATGTAATCACTCAACTAAATGGTTAGGTTGGGTATCCTCCTAGTACAGGTGAGAACAAATCCATCTGCCACTCTCACCTTAAAACCCTCGAACTCTTCTGTCTTGAGTCCCCTTTTAGCAACCAAGCCCTCGTCTATAAAATTATGAGTAGCACCAGTGTCCAATAGGGTGATCACTCTCTGCCCACCAAGAACTCTAATCCTGAATGATCCCTCTCTATGAATGCTGGTGAGGTGTGCTGTGGGTAGATTAGTTTGTTGTTCCTTATCTAATGCCTCAGATGACCCATCTAAACCTGAATCATTGGCTTCTAATTGCTGATCCGAATGATGTTCTAACTCCACTGACTCATCAGCAAAAAAGTACTCCAACTGTTTTGCTTTCCCTTGGGCAACACACTTGTGCTTAGGATCACAGGGCTCTCAGCAATGAAAACACAGTTTCTTCCTCCTAAGGTCATTAAGTTGATCATTATCCAAACTAGGAGAACTCGTGTTGTTGTCCAGGTTCCTTCTGAAAATGTCTTGTGTCCTTATCTTTCTTGTGAATGAACCCCTTAGACTAAAATTTGCTTCTCCATGCAAAGGATTCCATATCATGTGCTTTCTTCATAGCCTCCTAAAGAGTAGGTGGATCAAGGCCCTTTATCCATCCTCGCAAGGGATCGGATAGCCCATCAATGAAAAGGATCATCATCCTGTGCTCTGAAATATCAGAGAGCATAACAGATAACTCCTGAAACTCTGTGATGTATGAATCAACTGAGCCCACTTGTTTGAGTTGGGCTAACTCCTTGAACTGCAACTCTGGATCCTTCTTATCAAATCGTCAATCAATCTGGCAGTGAACTCAACATAGGAAGTGATCTGATCATGGCCCAACGTGGTCTTACCATTACTCCATTTGCAAGCGCTGCCCTCTAAGTGCAAAGTTGCATATGTAATTGCATCAGCTTCAGGCATAGGGCTGATCTGTAAATAACTATCCAGTTTTTGAACCCACGCTCTAGCAATGGTTTTGCCTGAACCATCAAAGTAAGGCAAAGTCATCTTACTGACTTTCTTCTGAAGCTCATGATTTTGCTGCCTATTACCCCTGTTGGGTCGGTGTTTCATCCTTAGATCCGAATACTCCTTGAAAGTCATCTCAGCACGGAAATCCTCACTGGAAGCCCGCCAATCCCTCAAAATCACATCCTGGAATTCTACCTGTGTAGGCTCCTGTTTGGGTACATTGTTCCTAGGTGCAAAAACAAGTATACCGGGTCTATCACCAGCTGTATACTGTGTAGCTCCCCTATTATCGACTGATGCTTCTCCCGCATTATCCCTATCTCTGTGCCTATCTCCAATGTTCCTATCGCCACCAATGTTATTTCTGTTCTTGTCATTTTGATTATTATTATTGTTATTGATGTTGTTCCCAGCATTACCAGTTATCAAACGAGCAAGGATATGTGTCAATTTTGTTTGTGTCATGTCCATCCTCTCGAACGTTTCACGCTGCCCTCTAGCTAAGTCATTTAATGCAAGCAACATGCTGGTCATATCTGCTCTCCCTCCGTCATACTAGTCTCTACTAGACCTACCTGTTGTGACCAAATCACACATCGCCCCATTGCAAATGGGGACCCCCTTTTTTTTGAGCTCCGATGCTTTGCATGAAGTTCTGACGATGCCTTAGGTTCGTTTCCTCTGCCAATCCAACAATAAGTCCTCTCCTAGGAGATTTTTGCTTCATAACTGGAGGTCTCATCTAGAAAATGAAGAATTTTGATTGAATTCTATCCAAGTAATGAATATTGAGACCCATCCTGAAGTATGTTTGAGATCCTGAAATGACTAAGTCTGGTGGCCTGAAATCCTGAAAATCCTGAAAAATTGACTAAGTCTGAAATCTGGTGAATCCTCCAAATTCTAGATTTTGCATGTTAAATCCGATGGATTCGAGACCTATCTCAAACATCCTGAAAGGTATATTGAAAAATATTTGAAGTATAAGAAATTTCAATATACCTTTACCTTCAAGGACCCTGAACAAACGAAATTTTCTGAGAGGGCGCGAATTTCCTATCTAGTGCGACAAAAGCCAGAGGAAATCGATTCCTTCAACCAATGCGCCCAATTCTAGATGATTTCGAACACCTCCAGTGATGCGCCAAAAGAAGAGGAATTCAACACCTCCAGTGATGCGCCAAATTGAGTGGAATTTTAGAAGATTTCAAGTGCTTGAAGTGATGCGCTACAATGATGCGAATTTTAGAGGACCCTAATGCCTCAAACTAATGCGAATTTTAGAAGATTCCGAATACTTGAAGTGATGCGCCCAAAGCAGAAATGTTTATGTTTCGAAAGACTTTCCATCCAAAGCGCCAAATATGAGGAAAAGCATAAGGTTTTGAGGAAGACTTTAAAGCATTGATCCAAAGCGCCTAAGGAGAAAGAGGGATTTTGGTTGGGATTGTTGCACATTAAGGGTTTTAGAGAATCTCTAATCCTAAACCAATGCGAATTCTTAGAGGATCTTCTATACCCTATCTAATGCGCCACACAAGGAAGAAGTTGAAGGTCTCAACCAATGCGAAAATTTTAGACCTTCAACCATTGCGATCACTTCAAAGAAAATCTAAGGTCAAGTCTTAGAGTCAATTTTAGAAGATTTCAAAGCTCTTATCCAAAGCGCTCAATCTAGAAGTTGTTAAAACCTTGATACATTTTGCAATTCTAGAGGAATTCGAAACCCTCAACCAAAGCGCCAAAGGTGGAAGAAGGTAAGTGATTTCAAAAAACACCAACTTCAAGAAGAATTCACCTCCTTGATCAAATGCGCCACTCACATAATGAGGCTAAATTTCAGTTTCAAGGCAAATTTCAAAGCGAACAACCAAATCTTGATCAAGTTTAAACACCTTTGTAAGAGGATTTCAAATCTTTAACCAATGCGAAATTCAAGAGGATTTTTAATTCCTCAACCGATGCGACCTTGTAGAGGAGAGTAAAAGTTGAGTCTCGAAAGGAAAAGTTTAGAGGAAATCACACCCTTCATCCAATGCGACCACTTCTAAGGAGATTCAATACCAAGATCTAATATGATTGGGAAGGGGTTTATCATTGACATGTGTTAAGTTCCTAGAAGATTTCAAATAGGTCATCCAATGCGCTGTCCAAGAGGAGGAGGAGTTTGACTGGAAATGCTACATCATAAGTTTTGAGGCTAGATCTAGAGGAATCCAAATACTCAAACCAGTGTGCCACATGTATGGGGGGCTTGTTAGCTATTTGAAAGTCATTTTCAAGAAGAACTTAAGATCCTTAACCGCTGCGCCCTTTCAAGCTTAGAAGTATGTTGCATAAGGATTTCTAGAGGATTTCCAATTCCTGATCTAATGCGCCTCACCCCTAGAGGATTCTTAAACCCTCATCTAACGCGCTCAATCTAGAGGATCTTCAACACCCTATCCAATGATCCAAGGCATATTTCAAGAGGATTTTAAGATGTCCAACCAACGCGCCACATATAGAAGAAGCTCGCTAGGCATGTAAAAGTTTATCAGGATGATTTCAAAACATTGAACCAATGCGCCAATCCTAGAGGATTTGAAACCCTGATCTAAAGCGCCCAAGTCATAAATCAAGTTTTAAGAAGTTGTCATAGAGAATAAGAGGATTCAGATCTTGTAGACTGCTGCACCACCTCAAGGTAAGGAGCTCAATGCAAGATGTAAGTGGAATGACTAAGTCTAGCAGCCAGCAATCAAGAACATTTCAAAAGTTCCATCCAAAGCGCAATACATGAAGAATTCAGAACTTTCATCCAATACCATATATGGAAAGAGGTTGCTAGATGATAAGAAGGTGTTGAGAATGAGAAGTCTGATTTCTTATCTGCTACGCTCGAGGATTCAGGAATTTGATTTAATATGCTCATTACGAAGAGAATTTAGGATCCTGAAGTGATGCACCAACGGTTATCACCTTCCAAGTATGAAATTTCGAGAAGAATTTAAAAGAAAATCAGATCTAAACTATCACCTGGTAGAGGAAGTTAAGCCTGAAATTCTGTGATATCTTTTAGATCAGACATTAAAAACTCAATCTAATGAGCTATTAAGGTTAAGGAAGAGTGAGTTTTGGTTAAGAGGTCAAGAGTTTCAATGAAGATCAAAAACTTGTCATCTAGTGCGCTTGGCTTGGAAATGCATTCTTATATGTTATAAATCAAATATTATCATGTTTATCAAGAAGGTTGATATTATTTCTTTCTTTTGTGTTGCAGGAATGTCAATGATGCTAAGGAGTCATCAAAGAAGAAGAAGCTGGAACCACCTTCATGTTAGGAAAGTCATCAAGTAGCTGTTCTAAGAAGTCACTTCAAGTATCAACTACTTCATCTTCATCAATCAAGACTTCCAAAGGCATCCACTTTACTTCAAGGAAACCTCATGTCATTAAGCTTCAAGTCCCCTTGGGAAGTTAGCTGCTCTATCATAAGGAATCATTCAAGATCATCTTCCAGGAAGCATCATTCCAAGAGATCTACATCAACTTATCATCAAGCGAAGGCATTCAGCATTCATCCATCTAAACTTCAAGACTTTACAATTTTCAAGTCCAAGGAAGTCTCCTACTCCTACATGAAGGAAGCATCTACTACATCATTCTTCAAGAAGGATCATTCAGAGAAGATCATCATGTATCCTACTAGAAGATGATCAACTTACCTACAAGAAGAAGAAAGAATTACAAAGTCAATCAAATGAGCTACAAGTATCATACATCCAGTTGCAAGAAGATGTACAAAGCGAGATCTACAAGATGTATTCCTAAACATACAAGTTCAAACAATCACATTGAATACATCACATCAAGTTGATACAATTTTCAAAGTATGCTGAAGTGGCATCTAGGTGGCGAGTACACATCATTTAATTTTGATTAGCCGCATTATTTAATGCATTCAATGTATCATTTAATAAAAAAAGTCAAAGGGATTCCTATGTGGAGGAATATTTTAAATGCTTTCGCCTTACCTTATCACATTGGAAAACGTGCCTTCATTGCCTCTCTCTTATATGCTAAAAATAGCAAATTGTTGTAACTACCTATGAGGTGGCACGATCTAGACCCTTGGCTATCAAATTGATCTCAGCCATTCACTGTAATCTAGACTTCTATATAAAGGCCTTGTTGCCTCATTTGTAATATATAGATTTAGATTGTAGACAAGTAGGAGTAGAATAGGAGACTCTCAAAATTCTCTGAGACGATTTGAAATTGTTGTAAATATTTCTCAAGGTTAATGCAAAAGGACATTGGAAGTTTATTTGGTGTTCGAGTGTTATCTTGTGGAGTAACTTGGTTTCTTGTACTTCAATGGGATGGAGAGATGTTTCAAGTAGAAAGTAAAATAGACTAGAAGCTCTTTGATGTAATGTTTGTTGTACTGAATATTTGATCAACTCCTAGCTCATGCTTTTAACATTCATCGCTGGTGAATTGTTGTGTAAAGCTAGTCTGAGCCATATTTGTATAAGTTCGATTGTGGATGCTTGTTTGAGCTACGCCGTCTTATGGGTACTCATATGAACCTTCATGATTTGAAAACCATTCGCAAACCTTAGGAGATTGCACCAACTTCATGTAGTTGTAGGCATCCTTGGCGAAGTGACGTTAGGTTTACTTAGGGGTTTGTCTATTCATACAACATCATTGCTTCATTGACCTTAGATTAACTTTCTGAACCCTTAACCTTTTTCATTTGATTTATCATTGAGACCCTGAATACATCATCCACACTGAAAGGAGGAATAAGCTAAACAAGTATGAAGAAGAATCTGCATAAGTCCCTTGGTGATTATCAGCAAGATCACATGTAATCACTGAGTTAACCCGTCAAGAATCATAAAAAGGAACCTTGGAGTTACTTCACTGGATCACATAGTTCAGCCTTTGAAGAGCTTTATTCAAGAGAGAGTGGGATACTCTAGTGTTTTACTCTATTGTTGACTTGTCTAAAAAAATCATCAACACTACCCTCATGATCACCCATGTTTTCTGTAATGGGTTCTTCTTCACTGTAAATCTCTACCGGTTGTTCCTCAGTTGCTACCACAACTATGTCTGTATCTGCAAAGGGATCTATATGGAGAACCTCAATATCTCGCTATGACTTGTTTCGTCTGAGATAATACTGATGTGTATCAAGCTGCATGTCTCAATTCATCTTCTGCATGTCTATGTCTAACCTCATAGGATGGCAAGAAGAGTTGTGCTCTACTACCACTGTAATGTGTCGCACCTATTGGTTCTTTGGTTAATCTTAATAATGTTATTTTATTAAACTTTTGTGATCTTTCAAAACTAGACAGAGATGCAAAAGGGGTTTGTTTTGCATATGTTTGTTTTTGCCAGATACAATAGAAAATCAAGCATGCAAATGAAACCCAAAAAAAGTACAATAGATATGAACAAAATATGAAAGACCCAAATGATAAAATGACTCCAAATGAATTATAGTTGCATACCCATTTGCATTTTTGCAACTTGACAAGTCTGTTGTACATGAGTCAGCTACATGAACATGAGGAATTCACTGCAAATCATCAAACAACAAGGATCTTCCATAAACAATAAATAGCATTGAGAAACAAAACCCTAGGCAGCTATTTTACATTCAAAATAAGGCTCAAATAATGAGCGTTTGATGCTTCAAAGACCCACGACCAGCTGTTGTTGTTGTACAACCTAGCAAAATGAATGCTACAACAGAAAACCACAAAATACTCCTCCAAACAGCTACTATAATACAAGCAATCTTGTCACGGCTACTGATAATACTAGGCATCCATTTTAGAGGTAAAATATTGCATCTAAATGCCTCCAAAAATCACTGCAGAAAGGTACGACCTAGCTGAAGAATGTACTGCCAACATGTGATGTACAGAAATCTCCAAAACCTCCAAAAATCTGTCCAACTCTGTATCCTCAATACTTGCTCACAAAATCTGCAATAAATATGAACATGATCTCCTCAAACCTTCACCAAAATGAATTCCATTGAAGCACAACTGCAAATATTGGATGTATTTGCCTCTATAGCACCCTTGGATGGTATTGCACACCTGTAGAATGCTGTCACTATAGGACGTTTTTGTTTCCAACAGCCCTTGGGTCCGAATCCCTTCAAAACCCTCCAAAACTCTTGCAGAGTAAAAACCAAGCAAATACCAATATCAACGCATAAAGCAAAATGAAGCTCTTTTTCATATTTTATTTCCCCAAGAGGGGTAAATGCCTTTTTGGGAGGGAAATATTTCATTTTAAATCACTTTATTAATCTCCTAAGGTGGGCGCCCAACTCCAACTTAAGTGACATAATAATATTTAATTTATGTCACTTAATAATTTCCGAAGTCCCATATTAAATAATATTATTAATCTTTGAACTTTAAAACAGAAGCCCAAACATGCACGGAATCTAGTGATCTAGAGACCGTTGGAAAGGTCTCATCAAGACGCATCAACTCCAACACTGAAAATCCTAAAACGGAACAAACCCTAATTTGCTAAAAATAGGAAGTCTACTCCAAAGCAAACAACCCACCTCTAAAAAGTGCCAACTGGAGATCAAACTGAACCCAAGCCAACATCCACTCAACTGATCAGCTCATCCAAGTCACTGCCAACCATGGTTCCCTAACCAAGCAAGTTAGTCTACGGGAACTCAATAATAGACTAACTTTGTATAGAGAAAGGGTTACACATAAATAAATAAAAAATACAAAAAAATGCATGTTTCAATATTGATCCTGATTCTTAAAATATTATTATTTTTATTTCCCTAGCTCTATCCTTTAGCCTACGGGAAATGGGGATAGGCTAGAGGTATTCTCCATGGATCTAATCCTAAAAGGGGGACATGACATTGTTGTTGCTATGACATCCATGTAGCCTGTCGTACCTACTCATGCGCTGGTCACATTGTTTGAAGTGAAGAATAATAATTAAGTTGCCTGTTGTAGCATATTTCTGGGCTTTACATTGACATTTCAGAGTTGTTAGAGTTGTACACTGTCATTTCAAAGTTTTTCTAGCAGGTGCATGTTGATAATATTATAAGTTTCAGTCTCTATTACTCAACTGGTGATTGAAGGGATATCTATATTTCCAAATTCCATAATTTGGTATTGTGAAGTTTGTGCAATTCTTTGCCAGACCAATTCAAATATTGATCTTGTAAGTTTTCAATGTACTTTGGAAGGCATCGCCACCAAATCCCTTCATGGATATTCGTTCATGTTGTAATAGAGGTTGGAGGGCATTGCCGCCAAACCCAATCATCAATCATTCATAATCTATCATTGCATGTATTTTAACTGTGCAGCTTGCTGCCAGTAAATGAAATAAATTTGATTCTTGTTTGCATTCTAGCTACCATATGCTCTTACCCTGCCCATTCCGTGATCTTGGTAATCAAAAAGTGCTAGAATTTTTGCACGAATACTGATTATTCTCAAGATTATTAAATATTCCAGTTTGGGACATTACAATGATATCAAAGCTTTGATCTTGCCAACTTGCAAGGTTAAAGATAACATTTTATGCAAATTACATCACATGCTTGCTGGTGAAAAAAGTATAGAAGACAAATTAATGAAGACATTTCAAGAATCCACACCGGAAATGATACAAACTTTGCAAAATATGAGTGCAAGGAAATGAATCATTTCATTGTTCTAGTGAAACAAAAGGACAAAGGTGCAGAAGAAGTTCGGATAAAAACCCAAGATTTCAAGAACCAACTATTGAAACACTTTTCTATCATCTATAAAGCTTTAGATTCCTTTAGGAGAATAGGACAGAAAGATCATATTCAAAGGAAATGGTTAAAAGAGTAGTGTGACAGAGATGAGTGCAAGTTTTCTTTCTATGAAAATGATAAAAATTTTGATATTTACAAATCCTATGTTACCTATGAAGAATACTTGGAGATATTCCAAGAAAACAAAAAAATAACACTAAAAAACAAAGAACGACAGATAGAACCAAAGCCCCTAGAATCTGCCAAGGAGCAAAGGCCAAAAGAATCACTCCTGAAGGAAGAACAATCAAAGCTGCAAGAAAGTTAGAGGAAGCAAACTAGGGAGGAATCCACCATACAAGTGTCATGTCCCGATATTTAGGCATTGTTTAAATTAAAGATTTAAACATCATGATGAATTGCTTTAGTCAAATAAGGTATTTGACATCATCGATTTAAATGATAACCATGTATATAATAATATTTAATTATCAATCTATAATAATATTAAATAACTATGTTACCCGTTCTGCACCAAAATCCCCTGGGTCCTGGTTCGGTCCGGCCCAGGTCCGGATCCTGGTCCGATCCGATCGGGGATACGGCCAGGGTTCGGTTATTTGACTGTGGGTCCGTCCGGGCAGAACCCGGGCGAACCTAGACAGAACCCAGGCAGAACCCGGACAGAACCCATGGCTGGACGACGTTTAAGTGGTTTTTTTCACTGTTTTTTAATAAAATTTGACAATTTTTTATTATCTAATATGGATTGTGGTGATGATATTTTTGAAAACCCATATGACAGTGATGCCTAATTAGTCATGGCTGATTGTAGACATTTGGCATTATAATTTTAATTTTTGAATTGTAATAACTATATATATCATAACATTATATTTCTTATAACAACTAGTAACACAATGATTCCAACTCCAACCATTATTACTCATTTATTTACCAAGTATGTTTTGGGGTTCTATAGTTGGGATTGGGAGGCTGTCCATTAGGTCACTAGTCAATTGAAGTCTTATTTTTTGAACATAGAACAATCCATTGTTAAGCAATAGCAATGAGGTGAATGTGAATAGTTACCTGATTATCTAAGTTCAATTACAGAGTAAATAGAAAGAGGAAGAGATTAGAGAGCAGAGTTCTAAAGATGCAAAAAAAGGGAGATAAGTGTTTGGTTGCATGCCACAGCATTGTGAGATTTTAACCATGAATTTCTTGTTGATAGTGGACTGGAGGCACAAACCCAGTTGTTGGAGCTCTCCCACGTTGGGTTTCTACATAATGAATCTGTATGTGCATCATCTAATATGGATTGTGGTGATGATATTTTTGAAGACCTATATGACAGTGATGCCTAATTAGTGATGGCTGATTGTTGACATTTGGCATTATAATTTTGATTTTTGAACTGTAATAACTATATATATCATTTTGATTCATGACATTCGACATTCGTGTTTGACTAATTGAAATTTGACATTGTAGTGTTTTTAATTTCTAATACTAGTGTGGTTTTGTTTATTATATGATCATATTCATGATGCTATGGTATTATGAACTTAATTATTGCTGCAAATATGAATATATTTCTGATTTTTATATGTTTTTGTATGGACGAACCCAAAACGAACCCACACCCAAAAAAATTTTTGACCGAACCCGAACCAGAACCGGTAACTTAGTTAAATAATATTATTTTATATATATATATATATATATATATATATATATATATATATATATATATATTATACAGTTAAATTATAATATATTTATTGTATTTATGAAGAACAAATATAAATACAAATATAAATATTGTCAAAATTAAATATTATTATAATTATAATTATAATATATTATTAATATAAATATTATATAATATATAAATACATATAAATATAAAAATAAATATTATTATTGTTATTTTATAATAATATAAATACTAAATATTATAAATTATAACTTAATCATTATTAAATAAATCTTATAAGTTAAATATTTAGGAGACCGATATAAGACAAAGTGTCTTATACATATAATCAATTATTATAAAGAAATAGTGAAAATTATATAAGACAAAAAAAAAGTTTTATAATCAGTGATTGGTTAAGTGCAAGACTTATAAAATAAGACAGTCTTATTTTGAATAAAACAAAAAGTAAACACTCTTTTGATTGAATACGGCTGTGATTCAAAGGGGCAGCGAGTGACTAGAAAGGCAGCACATGATATGAGGGCTTATGTTCTTTTGGAAAAGACATATCTATTCAAAAAGTCACCCCTCTTAAGCAAATATAAATATCGCAGCAAGCAAAAAGAGAATAGGGGGAAAATTCAGAGAGAATATATCAGCAGTCTAAAGAAAATCAAATGCAGGAAATTCATTAGCAGCAATCAGGTAAGTTGGTTTTTGGTGTAACTTATGTCAAAAGAAATAAGTAACAATAGTATTATATGATAGGCATCAATGTATATTTATAAATGTGTAAGATACATTCAAATTATAATAGAAATCTGTATCTACATGATTCAGATGTTTGGTTAAGTAAGATAAATAAATTTATATGTTAAAATAGTGAAAATCCACTATGTATTCAAATAGTGAAATGGAACTATGCTATGTGTACAATATGAGTAATAGTTGAAATGGAAAATACATTCTATATAAATGTTATTATATAAAGAAACATGATTGGGTCATAAATGGACATACATTCTAATCATAAGAATATACTGACCATAATCTATGCCTATGAAGTCTACATATCTCCTTAGTTACGATTTCTTATGGAATAATGAATATGGTGGGGAATGGCGGAGTAATTCCTACATGGAATTTGTAACTTGGCGCCTTACATATCATGGATTGGATATGGTAAGGAGGGGTGGGTGTAATTCCTTCCATGTATTAGTATCTTAGCGCCACGCCATGTTAATCCTACTTTCCAAAGAGGTAACGAAGGAAGATATAGATCTCAACCTCTACTCAATCATATACTTGATTCTCTATCACTCCAACTAAACGGAAATAGCATAAGGAGGGGCAGTGTAATTCCAGCACGTGAATTGGTATCCAAGCGCCCTATGAAATATCATAGGGAGGGGCAGTGTAATTCTTTCCATGCAAGGGTATCCAAGCACCTTATAGCTAATTTTCCGATGGAGGTTAACAGAAAAGGGATATGAATATTAAAATATGAATCATGATCACTTTGCATCACCTATAGGATATGAAGTCAAAGATGTTAATTAAAATGATAAGCAGGGAATAAGTAATCATTTAACAAGTGAATGAATTATTTTACATTATCATTGATCTTATCTAATCTTATCATTAACATTTAATGATTTCTAATGTTACTAATATTCTCTTTTACAAGTTGAATTTGTGTGAAAGGTTGTGAAAATTTGTCTTGCTAGAAGGGGACATTACAACAAGTGGAGGATATGGATATTTATTTAGAAAAGAATATCTTATTGACTTTTGAGATTGAAGTCGAACAAAAGGCTCATCTTAATGAAGTCAAGGAGAAACAAACATCTCTTGTTGAATGTATAATTGAGAAAGATGTTCCTGTTCAAGAAGCAGCCATCAATCTCCCAAAGATTGAGTTTGTGCCATATGAAGGTGATTTGTAGGATAGCTATAAAAATGAAAGTGAGAAGAATCATTTGGTAAATCCCAAATTCCTGATTTACTAGAATGGTGGTGTTGATTCAAATCTTTTAGAGCCAATAGTTGAAGAAGGACACTTGAACCATTCTTGTGCTTTCAAATCAGAAAATAAAAAGGATGTTCTGATCCAAGAACAATATGAGCTTGAGTTTCAAGATGACTTTGTTGAAAGGCATGCACATAAGAAGAAACTTTCAGTAGATTCTAATGGTGATGTTGAGGTTGCAAAATCTCTAAAATTAGCAACTAATAGCAAGCAATTTGACTCAAGGTGTGAAAGTAATCATACTAGCAGAGATTTGATATTTCATACTATATCATTGCAAATTTGTTGTCATGGAAAGCACAATAAGGAGGGTGAAAAAGTGGAGGACATAACCTATAGCAAATGGTACAGAAATCCTTTCGCTAAAGTTCAAAGTTGTTTATACATAAGAGTATGAGATTCAAGTGATACTTTGAGACACCCGATACTGAAGTTTGAAGTGGAGCAGGCAATGGGATTTCACCTAATGCCTGTTATGTTTTGAAGTTGAGTTTAACATCTAAGTGAAAAAGTACCCTCTTGAGTCAGTTAAGTGACTTTTGTTCTATTTTGTCATTGACATTGAAAAGTTCATGCTCTTTTTCCACTTAAGTGACCTTTTGTTCTAATCTAAAGTTGATTTGTGTCATGTCCCCAATTTTGGAGTAACTTAAAATTGTTTTAATTGTAAATTAATTTTGTAAAGTATTTTTATTTACTCTATAAAGTTAATATTTTATTTAAGTTACTAAGTCAGTAGTACAACACTTTATTAAAAAGTGTTATGAACAAGCATTTAAAAAGTTTTAGTTAAAGCATTTAATAAAGTTCATGTAAAAGCATTTAAAAATGCTTTGGATATGATGTGTACATGAAACTCTCATTTAATAAAATTAGGCCAGGCCTAATTGATGAGAGACCTTTATAAGGAAGGGTTCGAGTCATAGTCCAGCATCAATCTATCTATCTATCAATGTATATTTTCAGATGCTTGGTTTTGTGTTTGTGTCTTTTGACAAATTGTATTCAGCTGATTGACAAAGTGATGTTCCCTTGCATTTGCTGAGCCAAGGAGATGTTCCCTTGGTGAATTGTTGAGGTGAAATCATTTCAGATTTCACATTTGTGCGTCAAAGTGTTCTAGGTTTTGGTATTTTGCTGGAGTTATCGATATTTTGTCGGAGACCATTTTATCAATATCATTGAAGATCTTTTGTATGAAATTTTCAGAATAATTGATTTGAGAGATTGCTGAGTTGAATTGAAATATATATTATTTTAATCTCTGATTATTTTATATTTCTAAGTATCTCATATGCACATTGAATATATAGCTATTTATATATCTTTGGTTGTTGGCATATTAGAGACAAAGTCTGACAAACTAGCTGAATCAGTAATTTCTATATATATATCTAATCTTTGTTCCAGCATAGGGAACAATCTTTGACTACAGTCAGATGGTTTTGTTTTCTTATAAAGATTAATGGAAGCAAATTACAATAGTGGTACGTGGGCCCAGCAGATTGAGGTATATTAAAAGGAATTCGTGGATTTTGTAATAAGTTTATGTTGAAGGAAATTATTGATGCCTTTGTAGTGGAAAGTGGCCCCCGCAGTTCTATTGTTGGCAGGTATTACTATAATCTTTGAAGTTTAATATCAAAGAGTATTCCAAGGAAATTCGTGGGTCTTCTATTTGTGTTTTGAAATTCAAGAGAATTAGTGGAATGTGGAACCCTCAGAACAATATATAATCTGATTGTGATTCATTCCAAAGTTCATAATCACCGCTTTGAAATTGTGGGAGTGCTGTGGTGCTAATCGCTGTTGTCTTGAAGGGCATGTTTGAAGTTTTGAAGGCCCGATCATTAAAGGAAGGAAGACCATGACTTGAAGAGACTAAGAGAATCGCAGTTATTAAGAGATTCAAGGTAGCGGTCAATCTTGTAGGCAGCATTCTACCAGCAGCATTAAAGTTATCACATTCACATACAACAGCAACGATGAGCTAAGGGGGTTTATATCAAGGAATACTAGAAATTGTGGATTGTAAAGACGGCGATCTGGAGTAGGAGGAATTATACCAGCGTTGTATACACATTGATCACCTCTGATTTGTGTAGCTACGATCATCCATAGAGGAGGAACATTCAGTCTGTAGAAGGTGCAAACAGTATTTTGACTAGTCAACTGCATTGTAATGACCACTGACTTCATAAGGAACACTGCATTCATAAGAAACAGGGATCAGCATATTGTGATATCATTAGGTCTCTGCCAGAGAACATCATATGAGATAGTTATAGGTTGGGAAAATCTCATTATATGTAGCTACAAGATTGTTTACTTGCAGACCTGAACATTATTAGGCAGCAGACTGTCAATCAAAGGGAATTGCTACAGCAGGTTTACACATTATACTTGCATTGTAATTGGGCATTGAAATGGTATGTGAGATCTTGTTTTGTAACAGTGGTATATGTTTGAATTGACTGTCATAGAGACATGTTCTTGATGTAATTTGCAGATTGATGTAATAATGAAAGGACAGGTCTGAATGGTAACAGAGACTTCTGAGTTGAATGTTCATTCATTCCAATCATTGATACTTGCATTTTATCATCTATTCATATTTGAATAGATGTAGTTCCATGGTTTGGCACATCTATGTGAAGTGAAAAGATATCAAACCTAGGGTTTTGAGTAGAAAATTAAAGTGCAGAAAACTAGGACAAATTGAAAGATATAAAATCTGAATTTTACCATATATCCTAAGAGGGATATTATAATTTGCTATAGATTGAGCTTTTACATTTAAGTGAAAAAGTATCCTCTTGAGTCACTTAAGTGAATTTTGTTTTATTTTGTCATTGACAATGAAAAGTTCATCCACTCTTTCCACTTAATAGACATTTTTCTTTAATATGAAGTTGAGTTGCTATAGCCCTTCGACATTTCACTCATGTGACCAAAATTGTGCCTTTTGACCTACTATAACCTTTCTCTCACTTAAAGCGCTGAAATTGACCTGCCAAGCACTTATCCCACTCGAAATTCACTCAAACGTGGCATTTCTACTTATGAGGGTGCATCTAGACAACTTATGCACCTTCTTTTAGTATTTTGACTTCAAAACATGACATTATCCCTGCTAGGTGCATTCGTCATGACTTGTGCATCTTTTTTCAACTTCAAATCATCAAAAAATGTCTATCCTTTGTCTAGACACACTCCAAGAGACTTGATGACTATTTCCCTACATTAGAATAGCTATCTTTACTTCAATGTCCAAGCTTTCGTCTTCGCACTGCATGATGCATTGAAAACCTCCTTTTATTGAATCTACAAAGGTGTTAGCTAAAAATGACAATTACAACATTGATAACCACTCGAAGCATGGATACAAATATTACTTAAAAACAAGAAACAATAAGATTTTCTATTGAAAATGGTAAGCATACACAAACAAGAATAATCAAACCATGATTTCACCAAATTGATAATAGTATACGATATTAGAATTCATCAAGATTATTTTACATTCACATGCATTGGCTTATAAAGCCTATGGTTTCTCGTACAAAACTTCACCCAACTAACTACCACATAACTAGCATATATTTTATTCCTATATTAACAAATATTTCTTGTATTTAATTATCTAACCTATATTTACTAAACTAAGATGTAATATTCCAACATTCCCCCCATTATTACATCAAATCCAAATAAAACCACACATTCGTAAAAAGATTCTCTATAAAAACAATTCTTGGACTAGGTAGAACAACATCAAGCTACCTCATAACCCTCGTAAAGGTGTCACTCCCTAGTTGAATTCTAGAGTTCTTAGATTCCACCTCCCCAAACTCCTAAATTACGAATCTCCCAAATTATTGGACAACTATGATGTTGAGCTAAATCCACAATGCTCCATCACATTGTCTCATGACCCCCGTAAGGGTATAACTCCCAAGATTCACAAACTCCCAAACTATCTAGGAAACCACCCATACTAAGCTTCCTCTACACTAGATCCCTGCTTGTCTTCAAAGTATGGACTTCCATACTCAACTATCCATAGTTACAAAACTACCAAGCCCCCCTTGCTCCAAGAGGGGACACAAATGAAGGATTAGTGCTTCTCATTCAAAGTACCATCTCTAAGTGAGAAGCTAGCTTGAGATGGACAAATTACTGCAACCTCCAGTGTTCGATAGCCTCTTCTTTGACCTCTTTACATTCTATCTACCAAATACAACATCGAAATCTCTAGAAGTCTTGAGTCAAAACAATGAACATCACACAATTTCTTCAAGGAAATAATTAAATTGCGTTCAAAGCTACAAGTTTAAATAAATAGATTTGCTAGGACAAAGTTTGAGTCAAAACAATCTACTTCCGATTAGCTTCGTGAAATTACAAACACAGACTTAACAATCACTAGATAATGGCTTTTGCAATATAAACATGGCTTCTATCAACATGCATTAACTTTCACTAAAATACAATAACTTGACTAACATCCTTTTAATCTATGTGCTCTAGGCACTTATTTATAAGCTCACAAAAAGAAACTTTTAGGGATAAAATAATAATATAATATTTGTTAGTATAAGGAAAAGAACGAGATGAAAGAAAAGGTGTTAGAACATAATGCTATTAGGGGTCAATACCCTTATAACATTTATATATTAATCTAATATAAGGTTATTGTAATGTCCCTTTTTGGCCAATTTAATATTTTCCAAGAATTTGATGAATGTGCAAAAAATATTTTTTATTAAGGAAATATTAATTAATTAAATATTAAATGGTCTTAAGTTACCTCTAAGGATTATTTATATTTAATTATTTATTAAGGCTGGACTTGGAATTAATAAAGTGACTTTATTTTTTGTCAAGGGAAAATTAAAAGGTGGTCACTTTATTTGAGCGGGAAAATAAAAAAGAAATTAAAGTGGTTATAAAAAGGCATTGAGGAGCAAAAGCAATTCATTTTGGATTTATTATTTTCTTGGAGACTGTTGAGAGTTGGAGCCTTTTTGGTTCTTTGAAACTCTAGGAAGAAAACCCTAGAGGTTAATTGATTTAAGAAGTGAAAGATCTTCCCTAATCGATTGCAAGTGGAATCATTCAGATTTCACGCTAGTGCAGAATGATTTGTGTCATTTGCTTCTGTAATGTTTAGTTATTGTTTTGCGAAGTTTTCACACGTGTGCAGATTGTCACGAGTTTGAAATATTGGTGCGGAAGGTTATGTCATTTCACAGAATTTGGGTATGTGTCAAGAGGAATTACATTGCCAAATTTATTGATTTGCAAGTAAAATATAAATTTGTGGAGATTTGTGGAGGGTTTAACCCAATTATTTCCTACAACTAGCAAGGGATCGTACATTGTAGAAAAGGCAGTTATAAAAGTTTGAAGGTTTGGAAGCCTCCTTTCCTATCAGCCATAGCTTGGCATATACAAGGAAAGATTAGCATTGAGATTTTTCTATGAGTTTGGAGACCTTGCTTCAGCCGATCTATTTTTTGGAAGATTTATATTAATTTGTGCGTCCCTCAGACTTGATGAAGATTAGAGTTTAATATTGGAAGGAATCGATTCATTTTCTCATTTTATATGGCTTTGTCAAAACTTAAAAGAGGACGTGGAAAAGCAAAGAGGCATTTAAGTTTATGATGGGTTGATTCATAGCTTAAACCTATCATTTAATAAAGTTTCATTGAGGCTGCCGCCTTGTATCGGTGAGAAAAGAAGGAATGCGTGAGTCTTCAGAAATCGTGGGAGAATGTATAATTCACATTGAAAGGATTTTTAATGAAACATCTTCAACTTATGTCGTAGCCGCCACTCATAAAGGTGACGAATGATAATTTTAAGGCATCATGGTCCATGTTGAAATATTGTTGCATGTCTTAAATCTTCAAAAGATGCATCAATATATATATATATATATATATATATATGTTAGTGTAGGCTTAAGTTTTTACTTAGGCTAAATATTATTTTTGCCGTTGAGATAGTTGGGGTTGGTTGTTCCCATACCTCATTTTCACCCGTCTATTTATATCTGGGTTTGTACATTGTAATATATCTCATGCCCAATGTATATTCTTCACTCCTGGTGAAATAGCTTCTCCCATAGATGCAAGACTCGCGAAAAACTCGCCGAGTTTCAAAAAACTCGCGAGTTTTTTTTTTATCGCGAGTATTTCATGCAAAAACTCACCTATTTCACTCGCCGAGTTTTTGTGAAAAACTCACCAAAAACTCGGCGAGTTTTTCACAAAAATTCGGCGAGTCTATAAAAAACTCGGCAAAAGGGGCATTTTCAATCTCTTAAAAAACCAGAAACATGCTTGGTCAGTATATTTCAAAATATATTTAAGTATATGTTGAGATATTGAATTTCCTATACTTTAAATATTTTGAAATATACTGTCAGGATGTTTGAGATAGGTTCCAGATCCATGGGATTTAACATGCAGATTCTAGATTTTTGAGGATCCATCAGATTTCAGACTTAACCAAATTTTCAGGGTTTCAAGGTTTCAAACTTAGCCAAATTCAGGGTTTCAGGTTTCAGACTTAGAATCTGCCATCCACACAACAAAGAGGAACAAGCTAGCTCAGAAACGCCTCAATGACCTTGTCTATATGTAATATAATCTTCGGCTGCGCACAAGAAGGGTAGAGGAAATATCAGATGATCCAATTGATTTGGATGAGATAGATCCTTATAGTGATTGGACAGGGCGGGATGAGCAACCTTCATTGTTTTCTAAGGATGAGATCTATGATTTGGAGAGATAGGCAATGGACGAGGGGGGTGGAATTGGTGGATTGGGATTCTCATTGGATAACATTGAGGATGAGGAGGATGAGGAGGAGACATTGCCACCAGTACCACTACCAGCATCTACATCAAGGATGGAGATTGAGCCATGGTCTGTCATGCCGAGGATGGAGGAACCACAACAAATTCCTAGGACTAGACCCTCTAGTTCTACCACTCCCCTAGTTTTCACTAGGCTTGGGAAGAGGAAAATGTAGTATTTACTATTTAGTATTTACTTTCAGTTTTACAAAAACAATTTGCTATTTTCATTTTGTTTCAGACAATTAGTATTAGCGCATTCCACATGAGGACGCCATTTTGTACCCAATTTGCTTTGAAATCAATCAAATACAACTAGACTCAGCTTGTTTCTCATTTATTGACTCATTGGATGCATCTTATCATTGAATTTTGCAAAAAAAATGCGTTTTTAATGAAATTTAAACAATTTTTTAAGTTTCCGAGTTTTTTGCCGAGTTTTTGGCGAGTCGAGTTTTTCGGGCTTGGCGAGTTTTTGCTTTTGGCGAGTTTTTCAACTATGGCTTCTCCTATGTGTTGCTTCTCTCATTCGTGAAGGTTTTTCTCTTGGTTTGCAGATGCTCTTGGATGCTTTGCTCTAACAATATATATATATATATATATACACACACAACTTCACCTTAAGAGGATTTCAAGATTGTGGTTGTGGAGTTTCGGCTGTTGGCACTGCCATTCTTCGCAGATTTTATCAAGTATAATCAGCCGCCCTGCTAAAGGTTCCATGATATGAGCATTGGGCATTATATATGAGTTCGCCAACTTGAGTTGATGAATGGGAGCAGCTGGCCACCCAACTGGGACCTTCATTTGATATATATATATAGCATCCAAAATGGTGCATAGGAGACTGAATAGGAGGCGCAACATATGTATTGACAGTGAATTGGTATGTATGGAGTTTACATTGGAGATATTCTCATTTTGTAATCTCTGATTCAAAACAGCAAATGTATTGCTTCATCTTGGTTTCATGTATTAGTGAAAGGCAGCAAACTGTTTGATATAATGCCTGTGCACTATCTTTATATTTGATGTTGAATTTGTGAATGAAATATCATTTAAACTTCATAAACAAACTGTCCCACATCATCATCATCATCAAAAACCCAGTTTTATGAGCAAGTTGTGATATGTTTAACAAAATGCCTGCACACTAAAAATCAGAAAACTTGTAGTTTTGAGCAAAAAATATTGGACGGGATTTTATAGTTCTAAAAGCTCATGTTTATTATATGCTTTACAAAGCCCATACCATTTAATAATTAATAATCTAATAAGTAATAACTATTAGATTATTAATTATTTACAAATGGTTATTTTGAATAGGTGTGACTAATACCCCTTTCATGTATTTTGCCACCCCTTCTCTTATATTTAAGAAGGTTCTCTCTCATTGAGAGGTAAGGGAATTCGGAGATTTATAATGAATTCTATCACTATGCGCATGAGGTATTACTAGCCATGTAGAAGTGAAGAGAAGTGTATCCACGAGTTTTGTCTATAACTTTATAAACAAGTTTGTAAGTCTTTTATAATATAATGATCCTTTGTGGGGTTGTTTACCCGGTAGGGTTTTTCCCATGTATATATTCTATAATTTGTTAAATCCATGCTTCTGTAATTCTCATTTGTAATGTCCCCATTTTCAGATTCTCTTACAGATCAGTCAGAGTGGGCTTTCTGGGTTGGTGACAGCATAATCGAAGGAATATTTCGATTTCACCAAAGTGTTCGGGTGATCCAGTGGAAATGGTTGACACTTTCCGGAGGGATTTCGGACAACTTGTCCGTACCTACTATTTATAGTAAGTGCTTGCATGTCATTAATCTTTCTGGGTTTTTCTGGGTTTGTTCTCTTTGGTCCCCAGTGTTCACTGCTATTTTTAGTTAGTGGCAGTTTGGCGTTGTTTGGGCGACTTGGCAGTCAGCTGTTGGCTCTCATAGACATTGCATTGAGCTCGGAGTTATCAGATGGTTTGTGGATCCAGTTGCCACCCTCTACGTTGGCTCAGTTTGCTTATGGCCGTTACTATTTTTTGTAAGTTCGGGTTTGGCATCGGAACGGGATTTTGACACTGGGGTTGGATTCGTCTTGTCAAAACCTTTCCAACGAGCTATAGATCATTGGTTTCTGACATCGTCTTAGCCTCCGTTTTAAAGTCCGTAAATTAAACATTATTATTTAATATTGGACCTTGGTGCCTAGGCTCAACAACTTAATGTTGTTTTAAAAGAGGGACTTTAAGGGTGATGTTGAGAAAATAATTAAAGAGAATTATATTGTATTTTCCCTCTCATGTTTTATCCCATATGCAAGAGGATTTTAGAGACTCCCAGTTGAAAAAGTATAAAAGGAGGAAAAGTGCTCTCATTTGGATATGCTTGGTTTATTATTTTCTTCTCTCTTTGAGATTTCCTTTGCTAGGGTTTTGGAGCTTTGGCTCTAGGGTTTGAGGATTCAAACCAGAGGCTCTTGGAGACGGAAACCTCCCTGAGTAGCGGTATCCCACAGGTGTGAAAGATCACCCAACGGTGCCTTCTATGGTGGATATATTCAATGTTCACAAATGTGCTTCAATGGAGTTGACGGATTGAAGGTTTGATGCAATTCTTGATACATCCTTTGCAATTTAATGGAGATTTATGTGTGCAGATTGGAAGGACTGTTTTAAAGGCAGATTTTGTTGTGGTTGAGGCGAGTTATTGCTGCTATGTAAAACCTTCTTGTTGGCCGTACATATTTGCATAAGGCCGTACCACAGTTGAGTGATTTTTGGAGCATTTGGGAGCAGCAAACTTCTTCATACTTTGTTGCCTAGCCTTGTAGACTGCAATCAGTTCCTAACAGAAATATTTCAGAAGCTATTGGTCATTCTTGCTGCTGATATACACTTCTAGCCATGGCCGTACACATCCAGGCATGAAGTTGGGAGTTTTGAGCTTCATTTCTCTTTGCGGGCAGCTTCTATTTTGCATTGTATAAGGCGTCTAGGGCCTCTTGTATTGCTGCTATTAATATAGGCATGATATTTTCTATTCCTTGGAGTTTGGAGTGATTCTGGCTATGCCTATTTGCTGGTCCGGCAACAGCTGAAATATGAAGTTGCAAATCTGAACATGGGTATGTCACAGTAATTCATTATTGGTCATTTTACTATCTGCGTAGTCGATAGTTTCTTTATATCTGTTATATAGTTTCTGGGTTTGGGTTATATGCTATATATTGTATGCTCCGACAACACATATGCAGGAAAACTGAAAACCCCTTCTGCGTTCTTCTCTCTAGTCTGAAAGATCACATAAAAATTAATTAAAATCACACAAAGGATCATAAAAAATACAAATAGGTACAACACATTACATCATTTTATTTATTTTACATTTTATCTATAATGATTAGTATCCTAAGATCCTAATTTATAACATGGTATCAAAGCTAGTTAGGAAATGCTAATCATTTTTTACAAGTGATATTTGAGGGGTGGAATTAAAAGTTTTCACACAAGTTTTCATTTTGCTCATATTTATTTGACTGTAGGGTTTGACCTACTCAATCCATCTTTTATATTTATATACAAAAATAATATGTTCATGCTTCCCCCTCTTTCATAATAAGCTTCAACTTTGGAATATCACTACATCCTTCATATTATGATGAGAATTGTCTCTATTCATCAAATTCCCTTTAATGAAGCACATGAAGAAGATAAACAAAAAGATCTCAATATGGACATCAATATAATAAAACCGTAGTCTCTTAAAGATATGAAATAATACAACCCAAGATATGAAAGGGTATGTCTTGAGATGCAAAAGAGCGTGTGGCTATAAAGATAGAAGGTGCAAACATTTGAATAAATGTCTATTCATTCTACTACCATTTGAAAACTAAGAGATTGATTCCCCTACAAGTGTAGACAAGGCATTCTACACTCGACTGCCACTTTCAATAGTACCTCTTTAGCCCTAAGTAGATTGCCTTCGACATCAAATGCAAGATAACCCATTCGAGCTTTTCAAATGGGTTCTTGTAAACCCTATGCATGAATCCATAATAGATGGATCTTTGAAATAATAGAAAATACTCTATGCAGTTGATTGAGAAAAGAAAAAGAAACCCCTAATCATATTGACCAGAAAAAGAACCATCTACATAAAATGGTGAAAGCCAATTCAAGCAATGTGAAACCAATTTGAGCATGGTGAAGCCCAATTCAAATGTATTAAGACCCATGAACTCACTCATTCAAGGTAAAGCTCAATTCAACAAAAACAAAACCCAAATCATTTAAACTAAACTAGTAAATGAAAAGGCAATTTAAACCTTTGTTTTAGTCTCAACATAGACGTCCATGTATTAAATGCTAGTAGACAAACTGCCAACGATACATTCTCCCACACAAGGATTGACAAAGTGCAGGCTTGGCTTTGCAAGCTCCTCAAACTAGTCTTAATTATCTCTTTTGACCAATTGAAATGTTGCTATAAAATTTAGAATTTGGGTTGGTTATTATATTGATTATAAAGGTTAGAGAAGAAAAGCCTATTTGCCTCATTAAATAATCAACGGAGAGCAAAAATTAAAATTCATTTACATGGTGAGCATGAATTGTTGCAAAACATCTTCACCCCCACACAGACAATCATAATGGAGTCAGAGTTGAGAGGTTTTCATGCTTGCAATATTGTCAACCAGAAATTGCTTCACGTGAGCCTCTGCTTATATTTTGATGCAAGGAATATTTAATTTGGGCAAATGCATAGATCTGGGCAAATGCACCTACAACATGTGTCGACATTTCATTATCCTTCAAACTTCAACAGATATCCTCTATCCTTTATACTTTGATGGATGTCTATTCCCTATTGCAAAGCTCCCATTTTAGTGTGGGCTAGGAAGATGCTGGCAGATATGATCTGATTGGGAAAAGATCTATTCATTCCATTCGATTTAATAGTGTCATGGAAAGATTAGCCTTACAGTTAATAGTGATTACCAGATCAGACCATGTCTTGCAATTTATTATACAATTTTATTGGTTTTCTTAAACTACGATGCAACTTAGACAATTCCATATATATATATATATATATTGAATTTAGACGATTCCAAATTGCTTCACAATATAGGACTATGTTCATAGGGAATTGGTATTCTTCATATTAGTAAATTCCTTATTTTGGTAACACATATCATGAAAGTAATTTAGTAATTTCTCCCAATATTATTCTTATGCCTGCCAAATTCATCCTGCAGCTAGCATCTATTAACTGTCATAAGAACAAAAGAATGATATTCAGATTAGTTTCTAGAGGCGATGTTAGACCTTGTTACCAATTGTTGGATCATATTTGCTCATCAATCTTGAAGTTGGGTGTATATCTAATAAAGGTTTAAGGGAATTGAACCCATAAAAAAAATCATAAGCCTCTTTAATTTATGTATACAGAAGGAACTACTAATCGTATTGCAAACAGAGTTAACTATATTAATTCACATAGATATGAAACTTCAAGCTAGCCCGAAAATATGGCTGCTACCCTGATTTTGATAACACATTAGATAAAGTAATTTTTGGCATCTGTAAAATACCCTTCTAGAAATGACTGAAATTTTTTGCCAAATGAACAAGGAATTGTATCATATCAAACCCACATCAACTTTGCATATATGCAACCAACAAATAAATGAAACATGAAATGTCAAGTGGCTGGAATTTATTTCAGTCCATGTCTGATTTTATATCAGACTTAATTACAAGTCAATTTGAAGTCCAAATATATCAAACTTTGCATACAAATATAGCCCACGGCCTCTAGAATGTTGATGGCTATCAAATGGACACAAAACACTCTTGCAAGAGCTTCCACAAAATTCTGATGAAAACTTTCTGTATGTTGATCTGACTGTTGAGAGTGTACTTTTTGTCCAGCCAAGGGTTTACAATGAAATATCATGAAATAACCCTTCCAAATGCACTCTATGAATGCATTTGATGAAGGAGCTAGCATTTAAAATCATCTCCCTTCTTGGACGGCCAGCAACAATCATTTAATTTTGTTTTTGTTTTGCATTTAAAATAGATCCTTCCTTAACCGCCGCCACTTCATACAAGAATGCTAGCATTTAATATATCAAACAATATAATTTTAAATGTTTTTTACCTCACATAACCACTCCATGCATGATCGCCGCCAATCCTTGCAAGGGTATCATTGCATTTAAAATTGCTATGAACAAATTAAATAATTTCAACTTCTTGATCGCTCCCCTTTAGGCTTTGGATACCACACACTTGCAATTTTAAATGTCTTCTACTTGGCGAATGAGCTTTATATTCCTTAATGCAAATCGAACCCTCTTCAGCATAGTCGTTGGCTCTATAAACAAGACTCATATGAAATAACATTGAATATTCTTCATGCATCGATCCATGTGGCTTGATTATTAAATTTGAATTGGGCCCATTTTCACTTGTCAAAACTCTTTCATAAATAGGTCCTACCTGGAGCTATCCATAATTACACATCTCCATACAAAATAGATTAGAGAAAATGTAATTAAAGATTTCATTTTCCCTCCTTATTTATCAAATTCAAATTCAAATTCAAATTCAAATAATGAATGAAAATACAATCTTAATATTGCATTTTCCATGTAGCTCAAATACACACTTAGCTCATAATTTGGGACATTACAAGTCCTCCCTTCCCAAGATTGCTTGTCCCAAGCAATCAGAAGTGTCAAATGAGCATCAATGAATACCAGGATCCCAAACCCATCTAACCTGTCCATGCAAACTCAGACATACCATCTCAAAATTGTTGATGAAGAAGATCCTGGGACCACTTCCACTGTCGCATAATGATGCAATCATATCAATATCCATGTGGGTGCCAATCATGAAGATGGGAGTGCCAAACATAATTCTATCCATCCTTCTTGTTTCGCTGTCATAAAGCATAAAAGTGGAATGCAATCTGAACATATCATCTAAAATGATATAAAATGTGCCATCCCAAGTATATGAACCATCATTAGACCAAACCACATACTCCCATATGAAAGTTTCATCAATATGAAACTGTGTCAACTGAATAGTTTGATCTAACTCAACAAAAGGAATCAATGTACCTTGCAAATCTGAATTACCTCCATCTTCATTGCTACAAACAAACATACCATCAATGGCTGGCCCATGATGATCAAACAAAGCTGATTGTCTTATTGTTCTTACCATTTCAAGATGCTCTTTTGCTTGACTAGCCACAATCTTGGCTTTCCTTGCTTTCTCTAGCCATATATCACACATTTCCTATGTCTTTTTCACCTCTTCATAAGTCTGATATACAAAATCAGATTGTGTAGTGCCCTGTTTTTCAACAAAATCACCATTTCCAACACTCCAATTTTGTATGCCATCATTAGTAGACCATGAATAACTATCCTCCAAAGGTGTTAGCATGTCAAATTCATGAAAATGCAAAGCTATAGGTCTGCTGTCCTCAAACAAATCAGATATGATGTCATACCAATCCACATCAAAAATCAAATGCTTACCATAACATGCCGGTTCCATACACTTTTGTTCACATGCATCATATACATCTTCATGAAATAGATCATGGCCTGTAGCAATCATGGATTTTGCTGTCATTTGATGAGGTAAAGTGTACTTAAGAGCTTTCAAAACAATTTGTTTCCCATCATGTAGGAAACTCAACTCCATAGATTGTAAATCTTGAGTGATCCTTTGTAGTGAGTGTAGCCATTGCATACCAAGTACAATCTCATTGTCCTTCAAATCAAGAACATATAAATCATCACAAAGAATATACTCACCAAATATAACACTAAGCTTGCTCACCTTTTTCTTACAATGAATAGTGAGTCCTCCCGCTATAGACACATTAAAGCCCTCAAAGCTATCACAAAGCAATCCTCTTTTGTTGACCAAATCCTCATCAATGAAGTTATGTGAAGCTCCACTATCAAAAAGTGCCAATACTTTGCAACCAAACAAAGTACCTTCAAAAATGAATGGGTTGTACCTTGAAGCTCCTGAAAGATATGCAATTCTAGAACTTTTGTTAGTATCACTTGTAAGTTCTAGTGTTGGCTGTCCATCATCATCATCATCCTCATCAAATACCTCTATATAGTGCACCTTGCCTTTGCCAAGGCACCTATGACCAATCTCCCAAGGTTGCTTGCAATCAAAGCATAGCTTCTTCCTTCTCAACTCATCTCTTTCTTCATAATTCAACTTTGATGTAGTACCTTTGTCATTTCTTTTGGGAGTGGGCTGCTCTTGGAATTGTTGACTTGCATGTTCATCTTTGAAGTTCTTCTTTTGTGGTGTGTATGTAGGAATGATATCCAAATCAAGTGCAAGATCAATGGCCTCATCAAGTGTACTTGGCCTATGAACCTTGACCAATCCTTTGATCCTATCATTCAACCCTTCCACAAACAACATTGTGATTCTTCTATTTGACATATCAGGAACCATAACCGCGATCTTTTGAAATTCATTCACATAGGCATCAACTCTACCTGTTTGTTTCAACTGTGCAAGCTCACGGTAGTAGACCTCTATATCCTTGCGATCAAACCTGTTAATGAGTTTTTGAACAAACTCATCATATGAAGTAATCCTGTTATGATGTTGTGAAACCAAACCATAATGCCACCATTCATATGCAAGACCTTCCAAATGCATAGTAGCAAAATGTAAAGCCTTTTCATCACTCATGGGTTTGAGTGTAAGAAAGGTAT
Organism: Cunninghamia lanceolata; assembly: GCA_027924645.1. Taxonomy (NCBI): domain Eukaryota; kingdom Viridiplantae; phylum Streptophyta; class Pinopsida; order Cupressales; family Cupressaceae; genus Cunninghamia; species Cunninghamia lanceolata. The sequence goes on along the minus strand of BSBN01000112.1, from coordinate 8,098,426 downwards.
CCAATTTATTCACCTATGCCCTAGCACTTAACTTGCCACTACCATCAAAACTAGGAAGAGGAATTTTGTTCAATGCATCCTTGTATTCTTTTGGTTGTGTAGGTTGAGCTCTTCTTTGCCTTGGCCGATTCACTCTTCCCTTTTGTTCTTCTCTTTTTTGACTCATGTAGTTATTGAAATTGATTCTATTCCTTACATGTTCAAGAAGTGAATCATACTCATCAACCAAAGACATGACATTCTCCCCAAATGGAACCTCTTCTTCTTCAACCTGTGGCTGCTCTTCTTCTTCTTCATCTTCCATTGTACCTGTTCTTCTTCTATAATGATAAGGCAAAGGATCAATGTTGAAGCTCATACCCCATACGCTGGCAGGATCCAAGCTCTGATACCACTGTAAAATACCCTTCTAAAAATGACTGAAATTTTTTGCCAAATGAACAAGGAATTGTATCATATCAAACCCACATCAACTTTGCATTTATGCAACCAACAAATAAATGAAACATGAAATGTCAAATGGCTGGAATTTATTTCAGTCCATGTCTGATTTTATATCAGACTTAATTACAAGTCAATTTGAAGTCCAAATATATCAAACTTTGCATACAAATATAGCCCACAGCCTCTAGAATGTTGATGGCTATCAAATGGACACAAAACACTCTTGCAAGAGCTTCCACAAAATTCTGATGAAAACTTTCTGTATGTTGATCTGACTGTTGAGAGTGTACTTTTTGTCCAGCCAAGGGTTTACAATGAAATATCATGAAATAACCCTTCCAAATGCACTCTATGAATGCATTTGATGAAGGAGCTAGCACTTAAAATCATCTCCCTTCTTGGACGGCCAGCAACAATCATTTAATTTTGTTTTTGTTTTGCATTTAAAATAGATCCTTCCTTAACCGCCGCCACTTCATACAAGAATGCTAGCATTTAATATATCAAACAATATAATTTTAAATGCTTTTTACCTCACATAACCACTCCATGCATGATCGCCGCCAATCCTTGCAAGGGTATCATTGCATTTAAAATTGCTATGAACAAATTAAATAATTTCAACTTCTTGATCGCTCCCCTTTAGGCTTTGGATACCACACACTTGCAATTTTAAATGTCTTCTACTTGGCGAATGAGCTTTATATTCCTTAATGCAAATCGAACCCTCTTTAGCATAGTCGTTGGCTCTATAAACAAGACTCATATGAAATAACATTGAATATTCTTCATGCATCGATCCATGTGGCTTGATTATTAAATTTGAATTGGGCCCATTTTGACTTGTCAAAACTCTTTCATAAATAGGTCCTACCTAGAGCTATCCATAATTACACATCTCCATACAAAATAGATTAGAGAAAATGTAATTAAAGATTTCATTTTCCCTCCTTATTTATCAAATTCAAATTCAAATGAATGAAAATACAATCTTAATATTGCATTTTCCATGCAGCTCAAATACACACTTAGCTCATAATTTGGGACATTACAGTATCTTGGTTTCATTTTGTTCGTGACTCAATCAAAAAGGGATGAACTATAACATCCAATTTTGTTCAATCACTCTAGGGAATATAGTGATGTCATTGTTGCTCAAGTCAAGAACCTGAAGCACTCTCAGATTGAGACAAAACAAAATTGGAGATGTCTATTCCCTTTGGTTTGAATGCATAAAGTGATGATGCAACATCCTTTCTAATGAGTTAAATTCAAAGTGTTTTATATTCGAAGTGTTTATAATGCTCACATTTGGATATTTATGATTCATCTCCATATTTCAAATATCCTACTACTCTTAGAAAATTACCATAAAAAAATTGTTAAAAATTAAGATCTTACAATACTTATCATTATAAATAAAGTGCAAAATAAATAAAATGAAAATTATAGAAGCATAGAATTAACATATTACAATATTAATATAACCCCCCCACCCACCCTGTCCTCCCTGACTGACCGCCCCTTCTCCTCTCATCTCCCTACCCACAGACACACCTCCTTCCCTACCCACTCACACACACTCACACGAGAGAAATGATGAATTCAGGCAATCCTTCCATATTCACTTCTGTTGGCAATAGAGAGCAGACAGTAACAACAATACCTCAGTACTTGCAAAGCTTTGTCCAGATGACCATCAGCTACATGTTGAGCTGCAAGCTACAAATATTCCAACGATTGCACTCAAGATTAAATTATCAAGACAAACAGGAAAATAATAATAATAATAACTTCTAAACAGAGAATAGAAACAAAAATTACATTCCACAGAGGTTAAAGCCAATGCAAATATCATGTTGACAAGTATCGTTGTCATGTACCACTAACCCTAAGCAAGTCATCTGAGGAATGTTGGTCCAGCGTTTCTCCATCTCCAAGCTGCCTTATTGACTCAGCTGTTTTGGGATTCTTTGGATGTGCACTTAGACCCGTCATTAGAGAGTTGAAAAGTTGCCTGGAAAACAATATCTGCAACACCACACACAAATTCTTTATCCAGGATACACTGCATTTCCTAGAACTTTGCATTTATAGCAGCACTCTTGACATGATGATGAAGAAATCAAGAGCTCCAAATATCAGTCACCTTATCTATTCTAAACTACATGTTGCCAAGGTTCTTCCCTGCATAAAAGCAGTTTAACTATATAGTTCACTCTTACCTGTATTTTGTAATGGTAGCTATAATAGCCAAAAGATTTTTTTACACTCATCGGATTCCATAAAGTACCTTAAATCAAAAGTGCATTGATGACAATAACATACAGATTTAAAGGTTATATTAGGGGAAAAGGAAAACTTAAACAAAAATCATTTATCATTTTTCTAATTTCGATGAAATAGTTTATTAGGTGATTTTTTGAGAGACCAAACAACAAAAAAATATCACCATTCCAATCCACTTGATCCCATGTCATGCTTTGGATCTAGCATCACAGCACATTTAAATGTTTCATTCTCCTTTCTTGCCTTGTTTGATGGTGAATGACTGGGATGAATGCCATGACTGGGATGATGGTAATTAAAACAATTGAGAGACCCAAAGCCTATTCCTTATTTCCCGTTGTCCTAGTAACTTTATTTTATACCATTGTAAAAAGGGCAACTTATGTATTACTATTAAAAAAGTGGGTCTAATGTAATGTCATATTAAAAAGTGTTTCTAGACACTAGAATTAGATGGGAAAAGGCAGTTTAAAATTAAAAGTGATTATAGAAGGAGGATCTGGATACAGAAGAAAGCATCAATTGTCATTTACTATCAAACCCTTTTCTCTGAGTGAGCACTTGTGTTCATCCCCACACACCCAAGGACAAAAATCCTTTGGTGTAGGATTCTGGAGGACGAAAACCGACTTATCCATTTGAGGTGATTCCATTAAGGGATTGCATTTTTGAGGAAAGATTTGTTGGATTGTTGTCATTGATGTCAAAGGAAATACACAGTAAACAATGTTATTGAAGCAATTTGGTGAAGTATAAAAACAATAAGAAGAAGCTGATTTTGGCCGACTCCCTCGTGACCGATTAGAATATGTTTAAATTAAAGATTTAAACATAGTATACAACACCAACTTTATGATGGAGGCCAACATCCCAAAGTCAGATTTCAACGTTAAGCTATGGCAGATTTCAATAAGAGCGCCTTCCAATAAGAGCGCCAAAAATTCAAGTTTAAAGTGGCGCCAAGATTCAAGTTTAAATAATCTCAAATCTAATACTATAGCCGACTTCTTAAACATTGTGGCCGACTCCCTTTTTGAAGCGCCATCTTTTTTATAAAGAAAAATATATATAAAGTGGAGCGATTAAGACACAAAAGACGTGAATTATTTTATGATAAAAGGTGCGATCAGCAAACGTTGTGACTGAATGAAAGGTTGTTTTCATTGAAAAAGATACATTCATTGGCAAGAGTCGCCTCTCTTGAGGGATTATTAAAGCATAGAGAAGTTTGTAAGTCAAGTGTGAGAGATGAAAAGGTATTATTTTCTGAGCTTAGAGCAGATTTAAGAGAGGTATAAGGGCAGAAAATGAAGTGTATTTCAGACTTATTTTAAAGATAAGTATGTGTGATTGCAAGTTAAAATATGGGCAGATTTGTGTAAGAGGGATTTGCAATGTTAAGCAAAGGAAGAAGATATATTTGTGATCAGTTATTTAAGATAGACATCGTCATATTTGTGATCAGTTTTGCGGAAGAAGATTGTGCGTAATTTGGATCAGAATTGTGAAAGAAGGACGGGGTATAAATTGGATCAGATTTGTATGAGAAGCAAAACATTAATACTCATTGAAGAATTTGAAGGTTGGTGCCTGTCAAATAAGAGATTGGTGTCTCTTGCTGAGTTGATGCTCAGTTGTGGGGACAGTGGGTTGGTGCCTACAAATTCTGTAGTGGGGATTGGTGTCTCTCGTGAGTTGGTGACTACAAAAAAGACTTGTAGAAAGAAGTAGGTTGGTGCCTACAAAGAAGATCAATATATAAGCAACATTTTGCCGTGGTTTTCTCCCACAAGGGTTTCCACGTAAATCTTGTGTTCTTTCTGTGTTCGTAATTGCTAGATCTTGCATGTGTGATAGTAGTGTGGTTGATTAAAGTTTGAAAAATAAAAGTATGCGTTATACTGATTCACCCCCCCCCCCCCCTCCTCAGTATAATCGTGTGTTCATCAATTGGTATCAGAGCGGGTTCCTTCACGAATAGCCTAACCGCTAGAAGGTAGATCTTGGAAGCACACATGGCCGGTCAAGAAGGATATGGATTTTCCTCAAACAGGGCACCACTATTTGATGGGACAAACTATGCCTTTTGGAGCATAAGGATGCAAACATATTTAAGTGCTCTAGGGTTTAATATTTGGCAATCCGTTGTGAATGGTTATACTACTCCAGCAACCCCACCTACGGATCCAGATGGAAAGAGGGAAAATGAAAATAATGTCAAAGCTAAGAATGTTATTTTATGCGGTTTGTCCGAATCGAAGTTTGTAAAAGTAATGCATTGCAAATCCGCCAAAGAGATGTGGGATAAGCTAAAGAATATTTATGAGGGAGATGATAAAGTGAATAAGGCAAAGCTTCAAACCCATAGGGGAAAATTTGAAAGCCTCACAATGAAAGAAGATGAAAACATAGCTTCTTACTTGCTTCGAGTTGATAAGATAGTGAACATTATAAGAGGTCTTGGAGAAACAATTGAAGAGGCAATGATGAAATAACCCACCTGTTGTGACGTTTTCACACATCGCCCCATTGCAAATGGGGACCCCCTCTTTTTCTCGCTTTATGTCTTAGTTTTGTTTTAGTAGTTTAAGTTTTATTTGAATTTGTATGTCTGGGAGTGTTGATTTGTCTAAGTCTCGCCAAGTTCTTGCTCAAATCCATGATGTGATTGAAGAAATTGCCTAAGGAATGGAAATTCTCACTAAGGAGTCCATATGCCCTCATCCTAATGCATATCCTGAAATCCTGAAAACTGACTAAGTCTGAAACCTGGTGGATCCTAAGAAATCTAGAATTTGCATGTTAAATCTCATGGATCCGAGACCTATCTCAAACATACTGAAAGTATTTGAAATATACGTGATTCCAGATACTAAAAAATGGCTAAGGAAAAATCAGAAATTCCAGGCTCATGAGGAAAATGCGCCCTAGAAAAGTGCAAATTCCTTGGCTCTGTGCAATTTGCACCCAGGGAGATTTGGCAGTCAGTCTTTGCATATTTCAAAAATTCTCCAAAAAAATCTCTTGCAAAACATGGAAAATCTTGAAAATCTTTTGAAAAAGTCTTGAGAAATTATTGAAGAACATTTAATGGAAATGGTGGAAATTCCATGCACCCATGGAATATGCGCCCTAAGATAGTGGAAATTCCTCACACATAAGGAATTTGCGCCCAACTTGAGATTCAATTTTGCCTTTATGAAAATCCAAAAGTTGATTGGAAAACATTGAAATTACCCTTGAAAAGCAATGGAAAATCGTTGAAAATCCTTAAACAAATGCCACCATGAGGAGAAATTCCGCCAAGTCATCAATGGAAAAGTGTGGAAATTCCACCAACAGAGGGAATTTGCACCAATTGAGGGTTTGTGATTTTGGCCAAAAAAAATGAAAATTCCATCTCTTACTTGAAATTCATGACAAATCCCTTGAAAAATTCATGGAAATCATTGAAAAATCCTCGCCAAGGAGTAAGAAAATGTTTGAAAGAGAAATCCAAGCTAAGTGCAAAGGTGGAAATTCTATGCTAGCAAGGAGAAAGCGCCTAAGGTAGAAATTCCTCCCATCAAGGGAAAATGTGCTCAAAACCCAAGGGTGCAATATTAGCAACTTTTGAAAATCACTTCACAATTCATCAAAATCCAATGTAAAATCCTTTAAAACCTAGAAAAAATTCGCTAAGGAAAGAAAGAATTTGCAGGTGAAAACAAAAACCAAGAGAAGAAAAAGGTGGAAATTCCTCACACAAAAGGAAAATCCGCCCAAAAAAGTGGAAATTCCTTCTACACAAGGAAAATGCGCCCAAAACAGGTGCAAATTCCAGCCACAGCTGGATATCCCACCACCCTCTACTTGCTTTGCAATCAATAAAGAATTCACCAATCATAAGGACAGGTCGGCCTGAGGGAAGAAAACTGAGTTTAAACAAAGAAAAAACCATGAATTAGGCCGACCTACAATGAAGTGAAAGTGTGAGCACTATAAAAGGAGGAATTAAATCTTCATTTGCACATCAATTCAAAACAAAAATAAGCAAATAGCATAGCAGATAAGCAGCAGAATAAAGACGAAATTGTGGAGAAAGAAGAGCAGAAACTTCCAGAGAAGAAGGCAAATTTCCATAATAAAGGCAAATTCCTCCTCCACAGCGAATTCATTCCAAACAGCATCGAATTCCTAAGTTAAAGAGCAGAAATCCTTGAAGAAGAAGGGGCGAATTTCTTAAGAGGAACAGAAAATTACTCAAGGAAAGTGCAAGTTCATCCAAGAAGTAAGACGAATTCCTAAAAGAAAAGCAGAGCAGATTTAGAAGAAGTAGATTGCATTTGAAAAGAGCAGAAAATCCATCAAAGAGAGATGAATTCCATTGAAAAGAATAGAAAATTCTATCTATAGGAACTGAAATGCACATAAGAGAGGCAAATCCTTCTAGGAGAACAAATCTTGTGAAGCGGAATAAAGTTTTAAGTAGTATTTCATTCATATTTTCTTCTTCACATGTTAGGAAATGCATTTATTTTTATAGAAATTTTATCCATGTGCATTGTTTGACAAGAATTCTTTACTTTCGAATTGAATTTTCTTTACATTTGAAATGAATCCTTGATCCTCAATCAAATTGTTTTCATTTTACAGGTAATTGGTGAGTGTGAAAGCAGGATCCACTTCAAAAGCAAGGACAATGTCGTGAAGATGTTCAGAGGTGAAGAATTTCGGATGCCTGACAAGAAAGCTAACGCCCATCAAGAAGACTTCACAAGAATTCCAAACTTGGGAAAACAAAATTGCTTCCAACAACAAGGAGAACTTCATCGCCGGAATGAGAAATGTCATCTTCCATCTTGCAAGCTCCATCATACGAAGATCTAGAAGATCACTTCCACATTCAAGAGTCTTCCATTTCGCACACCAAAAGGAATTCACGCCCAGGATATTCTCTACTTCAACAATCCAGTGTTAGAATCTTGCACGAGCATCACAAGAAAGTTAGATGAATGAGCAGAAGTATAAAGGAAATCCACAAAATACATCCAAGAGTGTAAGGAATGCAAAGACAACAACAAGTAGAACAAAGACAAGTTCCCAAATTCCACGTTTGAGGAGAAAGTCCCAGAACTGAAAAAATTCAAGAAAAGACGATAAAATTTGGGAATAGAATCAAGAAGCACGGAAAATATTGAAAATCAAGCAAATTTGCTCAAGAAATGCTCAAGTGGCGTTCATACATCATCAGCCAATCATTTCTCGCCACTTCATCAAGTCCATGTTCAATGTACCTGCAATAGGCTTCAAGTAAAAGAGGACACCCTATCTAGAAGATTCCCAGAGCTTCCAACATGTCATGCTTATCACCTTGGGAAATGTGCCTTCATTGCCTTTGGGTTTTTATGTACACGGGTTGCGTCAACTTTTACTTTTGCTAAAAATAGTAAGTTGTTGTAACTACCTTGTGTTGTCCAAATCTTGGCCATTGATTCCAAAATCAATCTGGGCCCTCCATTGTAATTCTGGAGCTCTATATAAAGCTCATTCTTCTCATTTGTAAGGGGATTATTAGACCATTTTATTAGATTGGAGTTGCTATAGGAGTAGAGTAGAGGAAGCTCTTCTAAGTTGTCGGAGAGAACTTGAAATTGTTGTAATCACTTCGAAAATCAATACATTTCTCATTGAAGCTTGGTGACAATTGTGTTGTTTTGGAACGTAGCATGGTTTCTTATTCCTCGAAGATGATTGAGATGTGTTTCCAAGTAGAATAGAATTAGATTAGAAGTTCATTGATGTAATGTTTATATGTGGAGATATATGATGAATTCCTTAATGGTTCATACTTTTCATGATTTGTCGATGATAAGTCATTTTGCAAAGTTTGCCTGAACCACGTTTGCTTTAGTTCGATTGTGAATACTTGTTTAAACTGCACCAGCTGTGGGTGTTTGGATGAAGATTTGCAATATAAAAATCCTTGAATTTCCTTAGAAGATTGCACCGACTTCGTGTAGTTGTTGGTTCTCATGGCGAAGTGGAGTTTGGTTTCATGAGGAATTTGTCTATCGTAGCATGTTCATTATATCATTGTCCTTAGAATAGTTTTCTTAAACCCTTTCTCTTTTGCATTTTCTTTTCGTAGCTAGTTAGAAGAAGTTTCATTTCACAAGGAGAATAATATGTTTGAGTGAAGTAAGGAGTCAATTCAGCGTAAGTCCCTTTGTGATTACCAGCATTATCACATCAACTACTGAGTCTATCCATTGCAAAACACAAATCAGGAACCTTGGAGTTATCTCACTGGATCACATAGTTCAGCCTTTGAGAGACTTTATTCAAGAGAGGATAGAATACTTGGTATTTTATTCTGAGTTTGCATGTGCATAAAAAACACATCAACACCACCCCCTTATGTGTTTTATTGTCTGTGGATATGGGTCTGATTTCTTTCACTGTTTGTAGGGTTTCTTCTGGTTAAGTGGAAACCTGCTTGTGTTTTGGTATTGTTTCCATAACATAACATAACATGCAAACAGATATTTTTTGCAAATACAATAGAAATGGAAATACCCACAAGTTCTATTTCATTTATAATGCATTATAAAACTCAAATATGCAATACCCACATGGAGAAATGACAAAGTACAGTATATCTCACATACCCATTGGCTGTAGCAAAGAGTACATGACTGGAAGTGATAGTACAGAAGCTAAGATTAAATAATCTCCTCCAAACAATACAATATCAGACCATTGACAATCATCCAGCAAGATAATACAAGTATATGGTGAGTTTAGACCCTTCAAAGGGCCTCACAAGCTCATCAAAGACCCACGTGGCTGCTCTATCCAGTTGGGACGGCTTGTTGTGACATATATCAGCTTTAAACACCTCACAATCTGCCTCTAATGGCTGCCAATAACACTATTTCAGTCTGCAATGGAGCAACGCTTGGCTGAGGGAAAGATTCAATACAAACATGCATCCAAACTCCTCAAACAACCCCCCCAATGGTACAGCCAGCTAGCTGAGATGGTACGGTCCTCATGGCAACATGTAGCTATCACCAAACTACATCAAAATTCCATTCAACACTTGCAAACTGTTTATCAATGCCTTCCAACAATTACCCAACCAAAAACCTGAAGATATAGCTATGAAAAAGGTTCCGCGACAATGCCGGATGATATAAAATGAAGCACGAATGCAACCATTGGCTATGGCTGCCCAAGAGCCTCCTTGGGTGGTCTCTCACACCTACGGATAGCTAATACTGATGGAGGTTTTTGTCTCCAAAAGCCCAAATGGTTTCTTCAAACCCTCACACTCTTGCAGAGCAAAATCACATGAAATGGTAGTAGTCAAGAATGAGCTCTTTCCTTTCGTTTTAACTTTTATATTTTCCCCTTGAGGGTTTACCACATGAGAGAGGGAATTAAACTATTTAAAATTCACTTTATTAGCCTCCTTGAGGCGTCCAAGTCCATAAGTGACTTTATTTTCTTTTAACACCTTTTTACTAAGTCACCACATCAATATAATAAAGTCCAAATATTAAATATTAAAATTTACTTACGGACTTTAATATGAAAGCGCAAATGGACTTGAAATTTGATGAGCAATAGAGCGTTGGAAAGGTCTCATCGAAACGGTCCATCTCCAATACTAAATTTCCCAAAAATAGTCGAAACCCTAACTTACTAAAAATAGTAAGTTCACCAAAACCATCCATCCAAACTCCCAAAATTCCCTAACCACATTGGTTAGTCTACGGGAACCAAGTATAGACTAACACCTCTAGGAATGGGGACATTACTGTCCGTCCTCCCCAAGATTGCTTGCCTCAAGCAATCTCAGATCTGGATGCATCAAAATCTGCTCGCTCTCCCAAGTAGCATCCTCTACCAGCAGGTTCTTCCATTTCACTAAATATTCCCTGATGACCATCTTCCTCAATTTACACTCCCTGGTGTCAATGATGGCCTCAGGTACCAAAACCAACTTCCCCTCTTCATCAAGACGAGGCAACTCTGTAGAAGGTATCATATTGTGCTCCAGTGTCGTTTTGATGCAAGACACATGAAAGACATTAGCAGTTCCAACTCATAAGCCACCTCTCCAACCCTCCTGGAGATCCTAAATGAGAGGCATCCATATGAAAGTCATCCATGTGATGAAGTCCAAACTCCAATAGGAATCCATATGAAAGCTCTGAAGAAGGCAAGCCAAGTATCCATGAGAAGGCATCCCAAAAGTGAAATGATAGCCCCAATGGTGAAACCCAACCTCTCTCAGTACCTCGAATCCACTGGAAAGTGCAACAATTTGCAAGATGGTGACCATTCCGGAAAAAGGGACATGACAAATCATCCCTCCCCGAAATTGCTTGTCCTCAAGCAATGGCAAGTGTATGCTGTGAAATAGTGTCAAATGACATGTATCTCCATCTGCTCACATGCCCGGCAACCATGCAAAACCTCCACTGGTGGTTGCATCCTCCAAGAAACATGCTTGCAACCACAAGTGTCATGACCTCCAATGCTCCTAAGGTGCCACCTCCTGAGAGACAATAGCAAGTCCAAACCGGAGTCTCGAAGAACCTATGATGAAGAATGTGATCCTCAAGGCATAACCACAAGTCCCCAGAGTTCCGCTACGCTACTCTGATATGCTCATCAACATTCCAATGAAGTAGTGTGCCAACCATATCACCATCGGGATCCCAAATCATCCTGTCATATATGAAGAGGAAAATACATCCCATAGTATAATCATCAATCCAATCCTCCATCAGCCTCATATCAAAGTGCAATAATCTCAACGTAGATGCCTCAAAGTATGAAATGGCTTCTCCAAGGTGGCTGCTGTAAACCAAAACAGCTAACTCCCAACTGAAAACAATCTCCAAATGGGAGCCAACCATCCCTCCAAAGGCATAGAATGAAGAAGTATCATCCGAATGGCACTCTTCAAGGATGAAGAGGTAGTACAATACCCAAGCAAACGCCAACATCATGAAACCCATGCACCATGCAATAGCACCTACCTTCCAAGTGTACAAGACAACATCATGTGCTAGGGCATCACCCATGTCTCCAACTCCAAAGTCACAAGCCGACTGTATGGCAAACCCTAACACCTCCAAAGTAGAGATGGAAACAATGTCACACCTCAATGCAAGAATCATCCATACCTCCGAAGTGTACTCCTCCAGTGCAAGTGTCAAGCATAGGGCAGCATCAAGTACCACCAAAGAATGATGGAGTTGTATCATAGCATGATCCAACTCTATGCCTCCTCCATGAGTGATCAAAGAGTCATCATAAACTGAATCTCTTGAAGCCATGATGTAAGTGGCTGTCCCACTAAGTGTAGCCTCACCAAACTGCCAAGTGTCAATGCACCATGAAGTGTGGAAGCCATCTTCTATCAATGTGAGGAGTGGATCCTTATGAACTAGGGCTGGAATATCAAGATCTTCAAGCTTCTTTCCAATACTCAGCTGAGACATATGCATTAGCAACTCCAAGGTGATCATCATAACAACATCATGGTTCAGCTGTACCTTCACAGCATGCTTCACAACAGCAAAAGTCTCCAAGGTATGCATCCCAGGTCTCCGGAATAAGGTAGCTATGTGTTCTATCCAAGAGGCATCAACATAAGGTTGACCACTACAAGCAAACTCCTCATGAGGGATCATAAATGCATCATGCTTATCAACAACAATAGTGTGCTCAATGATGTCCTCATATCCCCTGATGTGACTCTGCGTAGGGTGTGATGCTAATCCCTTACAAAGTGAACAAATGAAGAATTCGAAGTCATACCTTAACTTGACATAGAAGCCATCAAATGAAGATACCTCTTTCGACTCATGCTCATGTGTAAGGGATGCCAATAGGTGATTATGTAAATGCCAAGGACTGGTGCTACAACTCAGAAAATCAGAGTCCCTATGACACCTTCCTATAGTGTCTCCTCCTTGGGCTTCATCATCATTGCTGTTGCAACTTCACCATTCAAGGCTTCTCCATGGAAGGCATCGGCCTCAAAGCTGATCCTTATGTTGGATATGAAATGATGAAGTGGACTGCTGTTGTAACTCAGACAGTCAGACCTGTTCATGTGCCTTTGAAATGCAAGCTCTCCATCTAAAGCTGATCCAATCTGATTGTCTTCACAGATAGTGCATGCTTCATGGCTGATCCACATGGCGGATATAGCATGGTGAAGTGACGACAAGGAACTACTGTTATGCTTCAGAAAATCAGACCTATCCATGTACCTTTGAAAAACATCTTTGCAGACCCGCATCTCCTCTTTCTCCTTGATTAGGTCATCACCAACTAGGGCAGGATCAAGACATGTCTCCAATGAAGAATCATGTATGTTAGGTGTCACCAACTCAGTCCTATGGCTGCAATCTAAGTCTCCATGTTTACCATCCATTCCCTCAAGTTGTCCCATGCATATAGCTGTCATAGAAGACTGAACCTCTGCTGTGTATGATGAAGAGTGTGCCCTCTCCCAGCAAAGTTCATGTAGGTCAGCAAGATATAGGTCTTCATTAACCCGTAGTTGACCTTCCAAGGGATGAGACCCAACATCTCCATGTGTCATTTCTGGTCTGTTATCATGATCATGTTGCTCCAAATCAGTTCCCTCCATGGCATGAGTGAGAACTAAGTCATCATTAGGCTTGGGCAAGGGATCTCCATCAAAGTAGTGAGTAGAGTCTACCACTATATGATCTTCCACATGTGATTGAACATCAACTAGTGTTGCTTCTTCTTCTTCCATAGGAATGTCCAACATACCTTGAACACTTCCCTTCTAATGAACCAAGTCCATCTCAAGGGTACCTACACCATCATTTGATTCCATGCCAATATGATGTAAAGGTAATGAAACAATATTGTTCAATGAGTCCATCCCTTGATGAATGACAAACTCCGTGATGGCATGTTCTTCTTTCATATGATCATGGTGAATGTGATCTTCCAATGAAGCTCCTTTATACAAACCCTTATCTTCTATGGTGGCATCTTCTAGGGCTTGGTCTTCAACATGCATGGGCTGCAGCTCTTCCATTTCCTCTTCATGGGGCTGATGTGTATCCAAGGCTTTGACTTCTTCAATTGCTGACTCATTGTGTATTTCTGCATGACACGATTCATGGCTGCTCCTTGTGATCATCATCATGTCCACTCCTGATTTGTCTTCAGCTGTCTCCTGCTCTTTATCATGCGCTTTAATAGATAAGTCTTCTTCTTCAATATGTAGCTCTTCTTCAAACTTATTCTCGTGTAGCTGAAGTGTAACTGTGTCAACTTCTCCTCTAGGACTGTTGGATGATCGCTGGTTGTCCTCCTTATGCCAATCACTATCAAATGATTCTTCATGATACCACGAACTTTTTTCCTTATAACAGCTTCTTCCTCTTCAGCTTTCTCTCTTCTAGCTCATGTAGTCTTCAAAACTGATTTTGTTTTGCACACGCTTAGGTAGCGCATCATACTCATCGACCATAGCCATCAAGATTTCATTAAAGGGTACATCTTCTTCTTCCACTTCTTCTTATTTAGGCAGGAAGGTAGGACACATAGGCCTGTCCACTATAGGTGTATGTGACCTCCTATCACGAGGTGATTCTGCTACATGAACAATATCTGTATTGCCTCCATTGTTGTTCATCAAAGCTCGGAACATCCTTTCAATATTCTGATTGGATCTCTCAATATCACACCATATTCGCTCCATGTCCTCTCTAAAAGAGTTGCCTTGTCTTCTAGCATCCATGGCTTCAGCTCTTCTTCGGCAACGGACTAATGCAATCTCGCAAAACCCATAGGCTGGCAAGATCATGGCTCGGATACCACTGTCATGTCCCTAACTTGTATTCGCACAACAATTCCAAGAAGACATCAAAGCACCCTGAATCCGAGCAATATATATATATGATAAATTCAGATTTCCAAGTGTTTCAATTCAACTCCTGATTTCTGCCCTAGGAATCTGCACTTTAATTAATTCTGCCCTAACCCTAGCTGTAAGAAAACTCAGACTTGAAACCACTAAGTTTATGCACCAAAACTTGCATTTTGTTGAAATTCGTCGGACAACTGAGGGGGGGGGGGGGGGGAGAATCAATTGTCACAAAAACTTGAACACTTCTTCACTTACACATTAATCACTTATCCACAATTATTATGATTTAACAATGAATGCATGAAATAAGAAACTTAAACACAGATGCAACATTATACACAAGACCAGATTTTTACGTGGAAAACCCCAAGGTGGGGAAAAACCACGAAGAGGATTAGCTCTCAAAATATATTGCAATCTTTGAAAAATGATGTTCAGGCTTGGTCACTCCACGGGCCCGGGCCCAGAACATACTGGCTCACTGCCATGAGGTACAGGTAGGTCTAGCAGGCTCACTGCCTCAACCCTAAACCTAGAAAGATTACAATAAGGGCTGTTAAACCCTACTGGTGGCTCACTACCAGGCTCACTGCCAAAATCACCATCTTCTTCATGTATGAAATTAGTACATTGAAGTGCAATAGCTCCTCTGCTATGCTCTGCCCTATCTCCTCGCCCTTTTCCTTATCTTCCCATTTTCGCACAAGGACACCTTTTCCACGACTCAATTACAGTTATTTATACACTTCATCAACCTTGGAATGATCATCAACGTCGGCATTAAAATCATCAACCATTCGAACAATCTCCAAGGTCGGCATTACAAACATTTACAAAATAGGTCCTGACCTATTACAACATTATGCAAAGGAAATGAAGTAAAGATGTATACGGATCACGCCACGCCTTAGCTGGGACTCAAACACGATCTTTCACGCCACAACACGCTTCCACAAACTTCAAGGAATCTCCGCAACTACTAGAATTAACCAAGTTGGCTAAGACTGGTTACACGCTATATTATCTCGGAACAATCTTCAAACACGATCTCAATTCCTTAATGCGGACCAATGTCAAGATAGGAACATGATTAGGAGACATCCACAAGCACATTATAATCATCAGGAGCAACCGCACGAACCTTAAACACTTAAGCCATAGGAATTTTCTCACCGGAACACATGAACTTCACTGTCTTCAACTGACATAAAAGAAAGATAGCTTGCAGACCACCAAAACATGAACCACTGCAACTGTAGCCACTTATCATCATCCCAAACTTCCTTTTAGAACTGCAGAGCAAAATACTTTATTGCGGAGGAATGTGGAGCAAAATACTTTCTCCCTGTCACCAGAGAATAATCAAAAAAAGCGGGTTTTACTCTGGTGAATGCAGCTCTCTTAATTCTTCACACCAAAGGCTCAAACTCAGGATTTAGCATCTTCAAGCATCCCTTTAAAAAACTTCCAATCTGCAAACCAAGATATTCAACCAGCGTGAAATGTGGAGCAATCTACCGGACTGTTCTTCAACATACAACTCACTATCTATACTGCACTTCACTGTAACTCACTTGTTTCTTCTGAAGGGGCCAATTTCCTCAATATCCTCAACATACAAAGCTTCTAAACAAGTAATAGAATAGAACATAGTTGACACCAATGACAACAAAGATATGTTGGCATCAATGACAACACCGATTAGGCACATACTTGCAACACATTTATCATCATAAACAATGCCCAAAGGAATTCGCTTCAATAAGAGAACAATTAGAACTTGAATTTGCATATGAATATGGACATGATAACCATGAGATGTCAAGTATGAATGCTGCTGTAACAATTCTGAGTAAAGTCTGAATATTTAAATAGAATTGATGTCAAACTTCCTTATAAATGATAGCAAGTTGATCCACAAAGAAAATACAACATGAAGGGGCTAGTTGCCCAAGCTCCAAGGCATAAATTTGTCCAAGAAATACCTCTCAAGGCTAGGCGCAGGTCTGCTGTACACTCTGCCCTGGATATCAAACCCTAGTAGGTCTGCAAACCACCTTAAATCTGCTTAAATCCAATTGCCCAGCTCCTAGAATCTGGCGCCCAAGATGAAGGGTGAATGTGCCTTGAAGTCTGCTATGAAATCTGCCCAATGAAGTTTGAATGCTCAAGTGGATTTCCGTCACAAAACCCTCACAAAATCTAGTCTGATTTGCTTCTCCACAAGCAGGTCTGCAATAATGAACTTAATTAATTGAATGGGATCATCTCCATTCCAAGTTGAGGGGCCATCTCCTCAAAGCAAGACAAAGGACTGAAATCCTTATGCCAAGTAGTAGAAACAATAACAAGACAAGTCACTGATGACGGGTTTGGATGCCATGTGATCACCTTTATATACACCATCTGCCCCTTATTCTTCTTGGCTGACCTAGCTTTTAGATATTTTTATTTTGAATTATATATATTTTCCCTCCATAAAGCCGACCCTTCTAGAAGCTTATGTTCTGAACTTCAAAATGGGAATTAAGGGCGCTCAAGATAATTAATTATTATTTATTATTTGCATTCCCTCCTTAGGCACCCAAGGGAAGTAATGAATATTATTGACCCATAGGAATAACCTAATAATATGTCCAATCTGCCCAAAGGTGAACATGATCATTTCGCCCAATATATGGTAGGCGACCATAAACAATGTAGAAAGGATATATTGTCCGTGCATCCAAATGAAGAATGATACCCGTGATGAGCTCCATAACAAGGATGGACCTCCAAAGCATCAAGGTGAACTAATGGCTCCACAGCAAGGCATCCATGTGATGAAGTCCAAACTCCAATAGGAATCCGTATGAAAGCTCCGAAGAAGGCAAGCCAAGTATCCATAAGAAGGCATCCCAAGAGCGAAATGATAGCCCCAATGGTGAAACCCAACCTCTCTCAGTACCTCAAATCCACTGGAAAGTGCAACAATTTGCAAGATGGTGACCATTCCGAAAAAAGGGACATGGCACTTGGTGACAAAAACCACCATTTGTAACAGCGATTCGAATGTGTGAAAGATCATCTGAGGTTGCTTGAGGACAGCCATACTCAGTGGCTATGATTGTGCATCAATTTTATACAATTTGGAGGCATTGAGCATTGTCGCGAAGCTTTTTCAAAGCCATCTCTTCCGGCCATTGCCATGGTAATTTGAAGGAGACATGAATGAATATATTGCAGGTTATTGGCAGCGATTTGGAGAGTTATTGGTTGTCATTTGCACTTTTTTAACCTGGTTGTACAGGGCTCTGCCTGGCCGTACCTTTAGAAGAGGATATCTACATTTTAGAAGGGTTTTTGGCAAAGTTACTTCACTTATCCTTGGCGACCAGCAACACGGAGATTGTGCAGGAGTTGGAGAGGTTTTGGGGAGTGTTGAAACTCATGTTCATTGTTGTTATCATCACAGCAGGTCGTCCCAGCTTAGAGTGCAACCACGTTGGGGTTTTTGGAACCATTGAGTATCATCCAAAGAATAGTTGCCTTCTTATATTGGTTGTATCTCACTGAACTGAAGTTGTAATCTGATCTGGTATTGATTTGGAAGAGATTTAGTGATACTAGTTGTTCCATCAATTTCCGACCATGTATTCACGACTACAGCTAATGGGTATGTAAGAAGCTTCATATTTTTGGTTGTCTATGTTTCTAGGTATTGTTGCTTTAGTTAATAGGGACTATTTAATGAACTGGGTTATCGATATTTTGGAAAAATACGAAGTATCCAAACTGCTATAAATATCTAGAATTTTCAACCATTAATGCCTTATGTGATGTTCATTTTTAAATAAAATATTATTGTTGCAATATTTTCCTTTTTTGCAAAATATTGTTGCAAGTGTCAGCGAAACCAAAAAAAAGGTAAACATACAGGCAAAAATCTAGAGGAACAAATATCCTATCAGGGGTGGGATATTTTAGCAAAGAAGTGTGCGAACATGGTTAACCTGTCAACCACCACATAAATGCAGTCCCTACCCTAGGCTTTGGGCAAACCCGTAATGAAATCCATTGAGATGCATACCCACTTCCTCTCAGGATGGGTAAGGGCTACAACAAACCTCCTGAGAAGGAGTGCTCATGCTTGTTCGACTGACATATCCTACACTCCCTCACATATTTCTGAACTTCAGTCTTGAGGCCTTTCCAAGTAAACCTCTCTCTAACCTGCCTGTATGTTTTGTAGAACCCTGGATGTCCCGCCATAGGCAAGTCATGAAAAGCCCTCAAGATCTTCTGCTTCATAGCAAACCCTGGCACCAAAAAAATCCTCCCCTTGTAAATGATCAGATCATTTACAACTATGTATTTGTCATCACCGGTAGTGCCATCTACAATCCCTGAAGCCCACTTATCCTTTGCATATTTTGCAGCAATTAGATCTTTCCAATCCTCTGCAATCTCTCCCAAGGCACATAAGTGAGGTCTCCTGGACAATGCATCAGCAACTATTTTCTTCTTTCCTTTGACAAAAACTATGTCAAAGTCATAGGCATGTACTTTACTAACCCATTTTTGTTGCCTATCATTCAGGTCCTTCTAACTAAGCAAATGCTTCAGGCTATTATGATCAGATCCATTTTTGTTGCCTATCATTCAAGTCCTTCTGACTAAGCAAATGCTTCAGGCTATTATGATCAGATTTAACAACAAATTTCCCTACAACAAGATACTGCCTAAACTTAGCCAACGCATGCATGATGGCTAACATCTCCTTGTCATAAAGACTATAGTTCTTCTCAACACCTCTCAATTTTCTGCTTTCAAATGCAATGGCGTGTTTATCCTGCATCAACACCGCTCCAATGCCTTCTCTTGAGGCATCATATTGAAGCTCAAAGGGTTTAGTGAAGTCTGGAATGGTCAAAACTGGGCAAGTACTCATCACCTCCTTAAATTTATCAAAACACTGTTGAGCACCGGTAGACCATTCGAAAGCACCCTTCGCGTCAAATCTATAAGAGGGGTAGCTATCTGAGAAAATACCCTCACAAAGCGGCAATAGAACCCACAAAGGCCAAAGAATCCCTTGAGCTAAGAGAGATTCTTAGGTGGTGGCCAGTCTAAGATAGCCCGAATCTTCTTCGGATCCAGATGAACACCCTCTACGCTGATGATGTGTCCCAAATATAGAAACTCTATCATGCCAAACTCACACTTGGACATTTTGGCATAAAGTGACTCCTGCTCAAGAATGCCCAGCACAATATAAAGGTGTCTTAGGTGTTCCTCCCAAGTCCTGTTGAATATCAGTATATCATCGAAGAAGATGACCACAAACTTCCTAAGCTGCTCATGAAAAACCTTATTCATACAAGACTGGAATGTCGTTGGTACATTGGTTAAGCCAAAAGGCATACCCAGAAACTCAAAGTGCCCATAGTGACACCTGAATGCGGTTTTCTCTGCATCCTCCTCCCATACCCGTATTTGATGGTACCATAATCTCAAGTCTATTTTGGAGAAGAAGCATGCGCCATGCAAGTCATCTATGAGCTCGTCTATCTGGGGAATGGGGTATTTGTTCTTGATAGTTTTCTTATTCAACTCCCAGTAGTCCATGCACATCCTGAGTGTACCGTCTTTCTTCTTCGCCAGAACAACAGATGAAGCAAAGGGGCTCTTACTTGGCCTGATATGCCCCATCTTGAGAAGCTCTTGAATAGCCTTCTCAATCTCATCCTTGTACCGCTTAGGATGTCTATAGGGTACCGTAATGATCGCTTGGCACCCTACTCAAGCTCTACGATGTGCTCAAATCCCCTGTTAGGAGGTCTACATGGTGGTATGTCACTAAACACTTT
This sequence comes from Cunninghamia lanceolata, assembly GCA_027924645.1. Classification (NCBI taxonomy): domain Eukaryota; kingdom Viridiplantae; phylum Streptophyta; class Pinopsida; order Cupressales; family Cupressaceae; genus Cunninghamia; species Cunninghamia lanceolata. Next base: position 8,077,924 of record BSBN01000112.1, on the reverse strand, counting down.
GGTTTGTTTAGTCAAAAAAGACTGGATCTCGGCTGGATATTCCTGTTTCTGTTGTTAGGCACCTTAGGCATCACAAGTATCTAAGCTGCCCACTATACCTGATCATGCCGTAGTATCCTCTCCATCCTCCGAATGGACACTGTTCTCAGACCACCATCTGACATACCCCTCAGAATATGTTTCTGACCATCTACTTCAAACTTCATCTCCGTGGTCTTCGAGTTGAGGGAGAATTCTCCTATCATATGTAGTTACTTCATACCAAGGACTGCATCCATGTCACCCATACTGACCACATAATACTCGGCCTAGAACTCATAGTTATTCAACTTCATGGTTAAATTGGGGATCCTTCGTTTGCAAGTGATAACAAACCCATTTGCAACTCTAACCTTGAATCCCTCGAACTCCTCAGTCTTGAGTCACCCCCGTGCAACTAGGCCTTCGTCAATGAAATAATGTGTGGCCCCTGTATCAAGCAAGGTGATCACTCTATGTCCCTCCAACACTCCCCGTATCCTGAAGGAACACTCTCTTTGAATGGCAAAGAGGTGCTGTCAAAAAATCCTCACCCTGTGCATCTTGCACCTCCTCTGTTGCATTCTCCCCATCGCTGTCCTCCCTATCACTCTGTTGCTCTGAAGCTGTCTCCTCAGCAGAATAATACTCCAACTGTTTCACTTGTCCCTTCATCGGGCACTTACAGTTAGGATCCCATGGACCCTTGCATTTCAAGCATAGCTTCTTCCTCCTGTATTCATTTAGTGCATCATCATCTAGACGAGGTGCTGGTTTCTTCTGTGGGAAGGTGTCTTGATGATGTGAAGGCATCTTATCCTTACGTGGAGGAAAAGCTTTGGAGACATTTTTATTCTTAGGCATTGCAAACTCCATACTTCGTGCCTTCTTGATGGTCTCCTATAGTGACGATGGGTCAAATGCCTTAACCCGTCCTCTAAGTGGTTCCATTAGTCTTTCAGTGAATAGGACTATGAGTCTCCTCTCGAATATGTCGGGAACCATCACACTAATCCTCTGGAACTCTAAAATGTACACCTCAAGTGACCCATACTGCTTCAGTTGTGCCAACACTTTGAACTGTAACTCTGGGTCCTTGGTATCAAACCGCTCGATGAGTCTATTAGTGAACTCATCGTATGTGGTGATGAGGTTGTCACCAAGTGTGACCAACCCGTGGTACCACCATCATGAGCTAACCCATCCAAGTGTATGGTAGCAAAGTTGAGAGCTTCGTCCTTTGGCATAGGCTTAAGTGTTAGGTAACTATCCAGTTTTTGCACCCAAGCTCTGGCTAAAACCTTGCCACTCTGTAATGTCCCCATTTCCATGAGCATCAAAGTTCGGAGGATTAGCCTATCAGTTGACCCTCGTAGGCTAGTGTTCAGTGATTAGAGGGTCTAGTGGGCATTAATGAGCTCTTCAGGTGGCAGTTGACAGTGTTTACCTCTCCAGATTGTTGGTATATTCTGTGGCTAAGCTATTCAGAGGTTTCTGGTTCCATTTTGAGGCACTTACTATTTATAGTAAGTCAATTGAGTGTCAGTGGCCAACCTTTCTATTTTGGGAAAGGCATTTGGATGAGTACTGGTTTCTGTGGTTGACCACCTAGTTCTGACGGAATCGAGAAATAATGAGTTTTTTTGCAGTTATGACATTTTAATTATTAATAAAGTAATACTTTATTAATAATTAATTAAAAGTGCACATCATTAAATGTTATTTAACTTTATTATTAAAAGCGGTATTTAATGATTATAAAGTCAAGCTATATAAAGTGCATTTAAGTCAAATTATAAAGTGCATATTATGGGCACCTACTTGTGGAATAATATGAAGTGCCAATTTTAAGGGAGATATAAGTGATTATTAAAATACACTTTATATTATTTTGTTGTGCACCAAATGGAGGGAAAAGTAAATGAAATTAAAGTGAAATTTAATGAAATGAAGCTAAATACAAATTGAATATTATATAAAGGGATTTCATTCATTCTTTTGATCATTCAGCAATTGTCTTTTCTAAAGAAGCTTTGGCTTTGAGGAACCTAGGGTTTCACTGTAATATCAATCTTGGAAAACGTAGCCTCTCTTGGATTGTGCTGGTGGCTCCACACGAAGGTCACATTTGAATAGTGACTCCAATCTTGGAAAACGTAGCCTCTTGTCTTTTCTAAAGAAGCTTTGGCTTTGAGGAACCTAGGGTTTCACTGTAATATCAATCTTGGAAAACGTAGCCTCTCTTGGATTGTGCTGGTGGCTCCACACAAAGGTCACATGTGTGGGTTTTGCATAGTTTTTGGTGATGTATTTCTGAATACTTTCATCGCAGATTTTTTGAGTGATAATAACAGGGTTTGTGAGAGTTTATGGGCTTGGATGTCTAGGGTTCGAAGTTCTTGCTTGTGCATATGAGGGCACCGTCTTGATATCAGCAGGGTTTTGTTATTCCTTTCAAAGAAAATCACAATTCTAGGCTGTAAATGCTAACTTCCAGCCAATTGTATTGCTGTTCCAATCTTTGTATCAACTCTGTATGCGAACAACAGTTTTGGGTATGTGTTTAATGTGATATATTATTGATTGCAGCTTCTGTGTATTGAGTAATAAGCTTCTATTTTACATGAGCAGTTGCATTATTCATTTCTAAGCATAAATCAACATTTAATATTGTTGTTTAGACATTGTTATCAGACCTGAACCTATTTGCATCTCATGGGTATTTGAAAATATTGATCTTTAGTGATTTCTTTATCTGGGTATTATTGCATGTTGCATACTTCCCTGTTCGCATTGGTTAGAGACAAATCTGATCATAATAGATTGTGCATGTGCTTCAATATTAGCTTCAGATTACCCTAGTTTGCAATATTTGCATGTCTTTTATATTACCTGGCATCTTATTGTTAAAAAACACAAAAAGGTCAAGGCAGAAATCCAGTTAGCAAGTGTCCACCTGGGGTGGGACATTTCACACTCCCATCAAATCGATCCATCGAGACTCTACTCAATGCATGCTGGTAGTCCCAGTTAGCACTCGGTGCTCTATGATCTCCTCTACCACCCATAGCTCCCCTCTATCTCCTTTGGTTCATGAACTGTTCAAATGTCAACATGTTTCTAATATCTGGAGCCAGTTTCATGTATTTTACATGCTGCATTCAGACATCATCTGCCATGGGAAGCTGAAACTCTGGCTCCTGATCGACTGGTACCTCTTCTCTACGCAGGAAGGTAGGCTAAAGAGGTCTAGGAACCGATCCTGGGGTAGTTCGGGTGCTATGCACACCACTCTGTCTTGCATGTCCACTACCCTGTCCTGCAAGTCTGCGATGACCATTGTTTGAACCACTAGTCTCACCCTCGAGTGTTGTATTGGTGTGAACTACCGGAATCCCCTGGTTGAACTTTCCAAGTAGCCGAGGCATCATATCAAGAATAATATCAAATTTTCTTTGTGTTTGTGTTAAGACTCTCTGGCTCATCTGGCCCATTGTTTCTGTCCCCCATATTACCTATGATACTATCACTGTCATTCGAAGAATTTCTATGCATGCCCAGAATACCTGAAACTATTTCACCCTCTAGAATCTCAGGTGGTTGCCACTAATGTGTATCTCTATGATAGACAATCGGAGTTTCTTGTGTAAATACCACCTTCCAATCACTTATAAAATCTGAATCACAGGCTAACAAGATGCACCAGCTCTGATACCACTGAAATAACCCACCCTCTTATGTGTCTTATTGTCTACGGATATGGGTCTGATTTCTTTCACTGTTTGTAGGTTTATGTGGTTAAGTTGAAACATGCTTGTGTTTTGGTGTTGTTTCCATAACATAACATGCAAACAGATATGTTTTGCAAATACAATAGAAATGGAAATACCCACAAGTTCTATTTCATTTATAATGCATTATAAAACTCAAATATGCAATACCCACATGGAGAAATGACAAAGTATGGTATATCTCACATACCCATTGGCTGTAGCAAAGAGCACATGGCTGGAAGTGACAGTAGAGAAGCTAAGATTAAATAATCTCCTCCAAACAATACAATATCAGACCATTGACAATCAGCCAGCAAGATAATACAAGTATATGGTGAGTTTAGACCCTTCAAAGGGCCTCACAAGCTCATCAAAAACCCACGTGGCTGCTCTATCCAATTGGGACAGCCTGCTGTGACATATATCAGCTTCAAACACCTCACAATCTGCCTCTAATGGCTGCCAATAACACTATTTCAGTCTGCAATGGAGCAATGCCTGGCTGAGGGAAAGATTCAATACAAACATGCATCCAAACTCCTCAAACAACCCTCCCAATGGTTCGGCCAGCTAGCCGAGATGGTACGGCCCTCATGGCAGAATGTAGCTATCACCAAAATGCATCAAAATTCCATTCAACACTTGCAAACTGTTTATCAATGATTTCCAACAATTACCTAACCAAAAACCTGAAGATATAGCTATGAAAATGGTTCTGCGACAATGTCGGATGATGTAAAATGAAGCACGAATGCAACCACTAGCTATGGCTGCCCAAGAGCCTCCTTGGGTGGTTTCTCAAACCTGCGGATAGCTGATACTGATGGAGGTTTTTGTCTCCAAAAGCCCAAATGGTTTCTTCAAAACCTCATACTCTTGCAAAGCAAAATCACATGAAATGGTAGTAGTCAAGAATGAGCTATTTCTTTTCATTTTAGCTTTTATATTTTCTCCTTGAGGGTCGACCACATGAGAAAGGGAATTAAACTATTTAAAATTCACTTTATTAGCCTCCTTGAGGCGTCCAAGTCCATAAGTGACTTTATTTTCTTTTAACACCTTTTTACTAAGTCACCACATCAATATAATAAAGTCCAAATATTAAATATTAAAATTAACTTACGGACTTTAATATGAAAGGGCAAATGGACTCAGAATTTGATAAGCAATAAACTGTTGGAAAGGTCTCACCGAAACGCTCCATCTCCAATACTGAATTTCTCAAAAATAGTCGAAACCCTAACTTACTAAAAATAGTAAGTTCACCGAAACCATCCATCCAAACTCCCAAAGTTCCCTAACCACATTGGTTAGTCTATAGGAACCAAGTATAAACTAACACCTCTAGGAATGGAGACATTACACGTGATTGTGCAAAAAGTATTAAGATCTTTACCGCTAAGATTTGATCCCAAAGTTTTGGCGATTGAAGAAATGAAAGATTTGGATAAACCGACAAAGGACGAGTTGCATGGGATTCTTACTGCCTATGATGTAATATCCCCAATGGGATCTGCCCTAAAATTCTGATTTATGTCCTAGATTTCTAATTATTTTTCTACTCTTTTCTGATTTAGTTTTCTGCTCAAACCTTAGTACTGAATTCTGATTTTTATTTTCAGAATGATAAACACTTATAGGCAGCCAATAAACATATGCCAAACATCCATAAATATGCCAAACATGTAAATATCGTCAACTATGATAGCAACCGTGAAGTTCAACCATCCAAGAGCCAAACATAGGTCCAATAAATCTGATTTCTGATCAAAGAAGTTTGCTGCTACAAAACTGGAAATTTTGGACTGAATTCACAAAGAATTCGTGGGCTCAAACATGCCAAACATATGCCCAGATTTCTGCTCCAAAAATCAGACCTAAAACTAGGGTTATACATACAAAAAATATGCAAAATAGTCTTCAAACACCAAACCCTTGATGGGTGAATCCTTCCTTGGCAAGCGCTTAGGGTTTGTTGCTCCAAAAATACAAATCGCCCTCCAAAAAGTAGTCTGCTCCAAAGTGGCGCTCCAAATTAGGGCAAAACCCTAATGCAATATGCACACAAAATGCCACAAGGAATGCTCCTCCAATGCTGATCTCAAAATCTAAATATGCAATCAAGCTCCAAACATCCAAATGTCTCCAATGAAGTGCAAATAGAACTCCATTATGAGTCCTCCACAAGATGAACTAGGTTTTCGTCCAACTCACCGTATTCACAAGCATTTTCGTCCATGGAATATAGCCCAACCAGAGTTGCAGTCAAAGAGAAGAATCTCCAAAAGAAATATGATATGAATGGATGATGAAATGCCTCCAAAAGACCTTATATTTATAGCCAACCTTTCCTCCAATTCCACCTTGGCCAACCTCTAGGAAATATCTTTTATTTTATTTGTTTTTTCCCATCTCCTCATGGCCGACCTCATGCTAGGCATGCTAGGTGCCCAAAACACAAATAAAATATTTTTATTTTATTTTTTATTCCTTCCTGTTGTGACCTAATCACACATCGCCCCATTACAAATGGGGACCCACCTTTTTTTTTTGCAATTTTGAGCTTGTAGGATCCTTAAGAAGTGTTGTCAGACCTAGTCTCTTCCATGAAATGAAGATTGAGCCTCTCCAGAGCAGCATGGAATGAATCAAGTGAGTTTAACAAGGTGCAATTGAGAATACTTAAGCATGTCCTTGAGATACTAAAAAATGACTTAAGTCTGATGTCCTAAAGTCTGACGTCCTGAAATCCTGAAAAAATGACTAGGTCTGAAATTTGGTGGATCCTCATAAATCTAGAATCTGCATGTTAAATCCCATGGATCCGAGACCTATCTCAAACATCCTGAAAGTATATTTCAAAATATTTAAAGTATTAAACATATACTTAAATATATTTTGAAAAATACTTTATTTCAAGCACTGAAAAATGGCTAAGTATGGGAAATTTCTTCTCCCACAGTGGAATCCGCCCTTGCTCAAGAAATTTTTTCACCCACAGTGGAATCCGCCCTTGCTCAGGAAATTTCTTCACCCACAGTGGAATCCACCCTTGCTCAAGAAATTTCTTCACCCACCATGGAATCCGCCCCTGCTCAGGAAATTTCTTTAACACTCTTGGAATGTGCCCTCACTCAGGAAATTTCCTCACAATGCATGGAATGCGCCCTCCTTTGTGAAGTTTCTTCAACATGCAAGGATGCACCCAACACTGGGAAAATTCTTCTCCATCAGACGAATGCGCTCTACCTAAGGAAAATTTCTCCAACCTACTTCATATGCGCCCTCATTGAGACTTCTCCATCACTTGTCCTATGCGCCCTAATGTGAGAAGTTTCTTTAACACCTCTCTCATGCGCTCCAACACAAGAAATTGCTTCAAAGCCTAGTGAAATGCTGCCCAAGAACTAATCCAAGGAAATATGACAAAGGCACCTTAGGAATTGTGAATGAAGAAGGGAGAAATGCGATCAAACATTGTGAAAAGGCATAATAGGAAATGTGCCTAAGATTTACATTGCAAGAACCCATGCAAAAGGCGCTTCCTTGAAGAAAATTTCTTTAGCATTGTCATATGCGCTCATCCTTGAGGATTTCTTCACCTTGCTTGAAAGGCGCTCATCATAGGAAAACTTCTTTGGCACTCAAGATATGCACCCACCTTAAGAAATTTCCTTACCCTCCACTAGATATGCCCTGCCTCAAGAAATTTCTCTGTACCTTGTCCAATGTGCTCAGACTTGGGAAATTTCTCCAACGTCAGTGAAATCCACCCAGCCTTGAAGAAGTTTCTTTGACATACCTCATATGCGCTCAACCTTGAAAAATTTCTTCACCTTACTTGGAGTGCGCTCAAGCATGGGTCACGTCGGCCCTGATTGGAGAAAATCAAAGTATTCAAAGAAAATGAAAAAAAAGGGCAGACAAATGCTCCCTAATGAGGTCGACACTAGCTACCAGAGGAGGCCGACCTTGGTAGAAGTGGCGCTTGGGGTTGGTATAAATGGCAAGTTTTAAAATATGAGAACAAAACCTTCTTCATTGCATAAAACAAGTAAGGTCTAGTCTAGGACCTTTGCAAGGTATCCAAAAGAGAGACATGTTAGGAAATTAATAATGAAATGTGGATTGATGATCAAATGTCTTTGCATTGATAGATGTTTCTTGTGTAGGTAATGGAAGGAAAATGGCAAGAACTTGCACTTGAAGGTTCAAAGCATGGAAGAGTGTTATTCTAGTTCAAAAGGAAACATCAGCGCCACATAGAGGAAAGCTAGTCCGAATGATCAAATTTCAAGCACGCCACAACAAGACAAGGAGGAATTCAACGCCAAGGTCATCCTCGGAGGAGGTCCACTGCACGACACCACTTCATCATCCAGAAGCTCGCGTCCACTAATCCAAGAGTCTAGTTTCACATTCAAGCTCTGAAGCCATCCACTTCAATCATGAAGTCTACTCCAACAATTCACACCCAAGGTCTACTTCATACACCATTCAGAGATATAATTCTGCACAAGAACATGAGAAGAGAAATGAGTCAATCATCAAGCAATCCATCAATTACATGAAGAACTTCTATGTTTCCCAAGTTTTCAAGTTCGAAAAATGCCAAGTTCAATAGGTGAAAATCCAGCAATTTGGGAAAGTATTCCAAGCAGTGTGAACACAGAGAGAATCAAACCAGTTTGCTTGAGAAGTTGTTGAAGAGGCATGTGCACATCGTGGATAAATCACATTTTGCCACATCATTCGTCCAAATTCAATACATGTACATCAAGAAAAGGCCAAGGAGGGCGCCCATGTAGAAGATGCTCCAAAGATTCCATTTCATTCTTATCACATTGGAAAGCGTGCCTTCATTGCCTCTCTTTGGGGTGGTTATGCATTGTTGTCTTCATTTGGGCCGTTGATTTGCAAATAAATCTTGGTCGTTCATGTAATTTCGAAGCCTATATAAGGCCCATTTCTCTCATTTGCAAGGTTAGAAGTTGTTAGCTCGTGCCAGGGTAGAAGTAGAATAGGAGTAGATTAGAGGAGACTCTTCGAAATCATTGAAGAAACATATGAAATTGTTGTAATCATACACTTCAAAATTAATACAAGCTCATTGTTGGTTCGCATGATCTTGTGGTTTTGGAATGTTAGCATGATTTCTAATTTCTTGGATGTGATGGAGAAATGTTTCCAAGTAGTTTAGAAATAGATTAGAAGTCCATTGATGTAATGAGTATATGCAAAGATATTTGATGAATTCCTTAATGTTTCATACTTTTTGTGGATTGTCGAAGGCAACTCACTTTGCAAAGTTAGCCTGAACCTATTTGCTTTAGTTCGATTGTGAATACTTGTTCAAGCTGCACTAGCTGTGGGTGTTTGGATGCGTGTTTGCAATATGAAAATCATTGGGTTACCTTAGAAGATTGCACCTGCTTCGTGTAGTTGTTGGTTCTCATGACGAAGCAGAGTCAGGTTTTGTGAGGAGTTTGTCTATCCTAGCATGTTTCATTATACCATTGTCCTTAGATTAGACTATCTTAACCCTTATATTTTTGCCTTTTCTTTTCATAGTTGGTTTTAGAGTTCCATTTCATAAGAAAGAAGTAACATATTTGAATGGAGTAAGGAGTCAATTCAGCGTAAGTGCCTTTGTCATTACCAACATTATCACATCAACTACTGAGTCTATCCATTGCAAGTCAAGACCTGACATATTATGAACCTTGGAGTTGACTCATCGGATCACATTGTTTAGCCTTTGAGAGACTTTATTCAAGAGAAGATAGAATACTTAGTATTTTATTCTGAGTTTGCATGTGCATAAAAAACACATCAATACTTCCTCAAGGGGAGCGACCAACTTTTGGCATTTAATATTTTATAATTTGACCTCCCACTAGGTCGTCCAACGCCAAGAGATTTTATTTTGATTTATTTTATTTTTCTCCTTCAATTTGGCCAACCATCTTTGATGTTTTCTTCCTTTTATTTTCTTCTTGGTCAGTCATCTCTAGGGCAAATTATTTTATTTATTTTGAATTCACCAATAAGCTCACAAAATATACAAAGTCATCTCTTATCATCAATTTGCCCTAATAAATTGATTAAACATAGTATTTAATCAATTAGGTCATTGCCTTAGCCCTTCGGCTTAGCCTACGAGAAAAGGATAGGCTAACCAACTCCATTAGGTGATCACTCATAAAATGTGGACATTACAGTCCTCCCTTCCTAGAATTGCTTGCCCACAAGCAATTGCAAACCTGGATACTATAGAATTTGTTCACCTCCCTAAGTAGCATCCTTAAGCGGCAATTCTCTCCATCCAATCAAGTACTCCTTGATCACACTGCTCCTCAACTTGTGGCAACATCTCCCATAGTGAATATGAAGAATAGTATGCAAAGTGAGTTTTGGTGGCCAAAAATGAAACATTACCGTCCATACACACTCAAACTCAAATCTGCTCCATCCTTCAAACTCTAAAATTCTGCTCCTCAAGGTTGGCATTCTCCCATCATTAAGAGTAGTATTAGGCACAAGTAACAACTTCCCTTCATCCAAAGGAGGAATCTCAAGAGAAGATGTGATATGCTGCTCCATTGCCCTCTCAAAGCAAGATACATGAAAGATATCATGAACCCAACTACCCTTTGGCAACTCCAACTCATATGCATCCTCTCCAACTCCACTGTCAATCCTATAAGGGTCATATAAATGAAGCTTCAGCTTTTCTACACCACTCCTTAATGTAATCTGTCTGTATAGCTGTAGGAACAAGAAAACCAAATCACCAACCTCAACTGTCATGTGCATGTCCTGTATAAACTCTCTCACTCCGAAGGCTCCTCTGTCCACAAATGCTAAGTCTACAAAGAAAAAGCGTCATATCTGTCCAAAGCCCTGAAAAATGTCATGCCTACCAACATGTGATAGGTGATATCATAACAATGCTCTCTGAAATACACCCACCTGAACCAAGCCTTCCGCTGCTCCACTCTGATACAAATATCGCTCAACCCAATGTTGTGAAGCAACTCACCAAGATCCCTGTGAAGTATTGTACCAACCATATGAATCCCTGGATCCCAAATTATTACACCCTCATACAAACTGAAAACGAAGAGATAAGTGTCTCTCATCATGGCACTATCACCAACTATCCTCCTAGATCTGAATTGTCTCCTATGGACGTGAAAGGTGTCCATCATATGTGCATAATCAAGCATGCATATCCACTCTAGGCTGCTGGTATAAATCAGAACAGCACAAGAAAAACTGAAAATCAGACCTATGATCATCCTAAAAATGCTTTTGTTGTCATAAGATGATAAGGTCTCATCACTATGCAACCTCCCAGTGTTGTAATGACAATGCAATGCACCCAACTTCATCCAAATAGCTGCAAACATTAACATACAGTCTGAAAGCTCCATGAACAACAATGTATAACACCCATCAATCGTCAATGTGTGAGCTGAAAACCATTGGACTAAGTCTGAAAATTTTTTGCTCTCATGCTCTCCTTCATGCCTTGGACTATAGTCCAGCTGAAACTCAACATCCACATGCATATACAACTCGAAATCAAATACCTCCATAGTTTCTCCTTCAAGTTTTGAAGCTGGGACAGCATTTTGCTCACTCAAAGGATCATCATCATAATAGTATGGTGTCAAAACACAAGTAGACGTATTAAGCTCTCCATGAATGGTCAAGTCCATCAAATCTGAATCAAGAATGTTCTTCTCTACACATGCATACCTAACATTATTTGCTGGTCCACAAAGTGTATGCACAACTTCCTCTTCCTTAACCATGATTTGAACCTTCAACTGGCTCTCCAAATGATGTGACTCATGAACCCTATGATTAAGATCAATTGCACAAAACGAAATTTCTGATTTGTCGTCAAAAGCATACCTCTCAACACATTCATGCAAATCTGATTGTTCTTCATGTTCTACCATCCCAAGAGGTTCATCCTACCATGGATGGAAGACTCTCCGAGTACTCACCGGCTCGAAACTCGCGATTAAGATCATTTGCACAAAATGAAATTTCTGATTTGTCTTCAAAAACATACCTCTCAACACATTCATGCAAATCTGATTGTTCTCCATGTTCTACCATCCCAAGAGGTTCATCCTAGTTCCTACAAATGCTCAACCATCATAGTTTCTTCCCTTGAAAGTATTAGAGATTGAGGAAGAAATGTAACTAGTTGTTGCCTTTCATGATCCTTGTGAATGAATTGTTCCTTGATCCTTTGTAGGTGTTGTTTTGCTTGAGCAGCCAACAACTTGGCTTCCTTAGCCCCCTTTAGCCATCCGTCACACATGTTTTGAGTCCTCATTACATCTTCTATGCTATGATGTATAAAATCAAATTGTTTGTAGCTTGTATCCACAACCGCTACCTCATGCTAAGCCATCAAATCTTAAGTATCAACCCAGGTAAGGCTTCTTACAACTATCATTCTCATATGATTTATCTATCACCTCGTGATCATGTGAAGATAATGGACTGCTGTTCATAATTAGGAAATCAGTACTTTCTTCATACATCTTTGTGGTGTCTTATGGATCTCAAGCTCATCTTCCTTCATTGTTGGATGCTCATCACCAAGTGCTGGTCCAAGAAGTGTGTCAAGCTGAAAACCAAGTGTATTGCTTTTCATAACTTCTATCCCATGGCTACAAATTGTACCTTCATTGACCTTCAATTCTTGCCATGCTAAATGTCTTTGATCCACTTCATCCAAGTCATTTTGCTCAATAACAAATTGCCTTCATATCTATTAACAATACCGCCTTCAAGGTCACCCAACTCACAAATTGATTCCTTGCAACTACTATGTAGAGATGGTGAGACCATAGTTTGCAGACTCTTTGGACTCGTCACGGACTCGCCAAGAATCATGTTGTACCCAACCAAAAATTTTGCTTCATTAAGGCATTTTGAACAAGTCTAGAAATTTTTTCGTCAAGAAGTCAATAAAAGCAAAATTTCTAAAAACAGAAATTTCTATTTTTAGAAAGTTTCTAAAAATAGACGTCAAATTAGGTTTTTTGGGTTTCTTGAGATACGGATGCCGGCAAAACTTCCTAAAAATAGCATCTCCAACTCATGTGTCACGCTTGATTCTCATTGGTCAATTTTGCTTCACGATCAGCGTGGTCCAGACGGAATCTGCAAAAGGTCAAATTTTCTCTACTGGGTCATTTCTGCTTTTTCGGAAAGCGAAGCATGACCTCTGAAGTCGTCAACAGAGGAAGTTCATCTGCCGGAGCTCGTTTTCAGGTTTTCAACGTTGTTCCAACAACGCAGAACCGACGAACAGTCGTCGACTCGATGAGGGACGCCAAACAGAGCAGGATGGATCCAAGGTGAGGAGAAAATCTGGAAATCACAAAATTTGTCTAAGTCTGAAGATTTCAGGTGCCACAGGGGGCTTGGGGGCACCCAGTCCCACCAGCGTTAGATATTTTTCGCGTTTTTCGTGAAAATGCGAGAATTGTGTCCATTGGTCGGTTCCGGTGAGCATAAAAGCAGTCGTTTTGATCAAGTCCTAAAAAGCTAGAAAACTCGTCAAATGTACCCAAGCTACCCAGTTCATTCATCATCCAGTGACAGTTGACCGACGAATCGTCGAAATCGACATCAAGAAACAACTGTCGACACGCAAAACGGAGCAAGTGGCAAACGGAAGTTGAAAATCAGGAAAATGGTTAAGTCTAGAGAAACCAAGCGCCATTGGAGGCCAAGGGCGCCCAGCGTCTCCAGTGTTAGATTTTTTTACACGTTTTTCAAGAAACGTCAAAAATGCTTTCATCAGCGCTTTCCCGATTGGTCAACCTTGGTCAAACTCAGTCAAAGTTGGGATTTCATCACAGATATGTTCAGGGTGCTCAGATCATCCTCCGTTCCGCCTCGACAGTCATCCGGATGACCAAAAACAAAGATCAAACAGAGGTTGTTGGCACGGAAAATGAGAAATGGTATGAAATTTGAAATTTTCAGAAATTTTCCTAAGGCTAGATAGTCCAGGAGCCCCAGGTGGCTTGGGGCGCCCAGATTCTTCAATATTAGAATTTTTCTTGATCTGCCAGCGCTTTCTGACAGTCATTTTCTGATCTTCGCCCAATGGCCATTTCCAGAGGTCAGATTCGAAGTTGAAAGATGCCAGATCGTCAGTCCGAGGCTGGGGATGGAATCTCAGTAGATAGGTCTCCAGAATGTCAGGATCAGTCATATTTTTTAGTCAACGATGACATTTTGCCATCTTGTTGAAGTTAGAGACAGGTCATATTTGAGTCAAAACGAGTACAGAAGTGTCGAAAACGAAAAAAAATTGGCTAACACTTCTGTCAACTCACTTGTTCGATGACATCATCAAAAGAAGATATTTTTCGTCATCTTACACATGAAGCCATAGGCAGCTACAAAATAGGGATTCTTCCTATTCGAAGACATCCACTTGGATTTGTGCTTTAAAAGTTGCTTTCTTCATAGATGAGATCCAAGTTTTATTCTTTCACAAAGAAACTGCTTCTTCGCCCTAAAGATCTATAAAGACAAGCATTTGGCTTCTTTATTTCATTATCTTTTGCAGGTTGCATCCAGAGGAAGGATTTTTATTTTCCTTTCAACTAACTTTCGAAGACCCAAACAAAGTGTTTTTTCAGCGTTCTTCATAGTTTCGGGTTGAGGAACAGGGAGGCTCGCTTTTTCAGGGTCCTTTTTTCAAGGGGATCGTTTTTCAGAGATTGGACCGGAGCTTTTTCAGTTTTCATCGAGATGGGTCCATCCAGTATTTCATCCTCTTGCAGATTGAGAGTTTTGCTTTTTTCCGGAATCTACTTTTTTGTTGTTTTTTCGAGAAAGTCTCCGCTTTTTCAAAATTCGACAATCTGGGTTGCTTCAAAAAAGAATTGCCTACAAAACCCATGTGCCAGCTTTTTTGCTCACACTCTACTTTTTTCTAAAAATCAGCAAGTAATTTTCAACTGTTTGTCCAAGATTTTTCCGACATAGGCGTGTTCACAGTCAATTTCAAATCTTTCAGTATGCAGTACTCTCCAACACAAATCAGGTCCAAAACGGCGTTGGTTCACGATTACCTGAGAACTTGTGAAATAGACTTGCATAAAGTACTTCCAGTGATCAATTTACATTCTTTGGAGGATGCAGGAAATAATGCTATCAGGAATCTAGGACACTCTGGTTTGCTTGCAGCAGCATCCTTTCCCATCATAGTGCAAAGTATCGAATTTGTAATTGCTTGCATGATGCATTACAATTCGGTCACAAGAGAAATTCAGTCAAGAGATGGACGCGTGCTCTGTAGTCTGAGGCCGAACGACATTGAGAAGTGTTTTATAATACCAATCTGGAGAGAAAACTTAACTGTTTCAATTGAAGAATGCAAGAGGGTTTGGAACAATGATAAAGAAAAATACCCGAAAAGGATTGGTCAGAGGTGGTTAAAAGAGAAGCAAAACGTCATGCCAAAGAATGTTGGACGTGGAGAATTCAAGGAGGAACATGCAATAATGATTACTCTGCTGAGCCGAATCACGGGTCAAGCAGATGCTAACAAGTTCCAGCCTTGGATGTGTTACATTATGTCCTAGATTGTTGATGGAACTGAATTCTATGACTGGTCCGCACTCATCAGTGATAGTCTCCACCAACAAAAACTTGATTTTCAAAGGGCTCATGATTTCCACATGATGTCATACCTTGTGTATTTGATGGCTTTTTAGGGTCAATTCAGAAGTTTGAATGTTGTTGGAACTCTGGGTATTCAACATGTGTATCATCATTTCTTGCAGCTAGAAATTTCTCAGGCTAAACGACATTACAGGCAGATAAATGATGCATTCCTGATGTATGCAGTGCGAGATATGGATAATGAGTTGCATATACGGTTTTCAGCAGATGCTAGAATAGCAATGGTAGAATGGCCTGATTGGTTTATCCAGTTTCCCACTTTTTCCTACATCAGAGTATATGGCTTCTCATGAGAGCCAACCATGTTGCCGAGATATCCTACAGATGAAATAGCATTTATGGAATTTTTGAGGCAAGCCTATGAAATTCATACATTTTTACGTAGCAGACGCAAGGCAGCCTTCAATTTTCCACTTGGGATGAGTATTTACAGATGCAAATCTGGAGCAGATGCCAAGGCAATTGGTAATGGATCATCCAAATATGGTCTCAAGTTTTTCAACAGGTCTTCATATGATCCTCGTGGTGTTTTTGCATCACATCTTGGTCAAAATTGTACGCATACGCATGTGGTTGAAGACTTCTGGGCTAATTGTGCTGATGAGTTTGAAGTGCAAGAACGCAGTTACAGCAGGTTTACTCTTCAGCAGATGTCTGATATCCTATCAGAAGATATAGAGGGTTTGAAAAAAAATGGTGAAGTTCTACTTCCCATGTATTTCAGGGACCAAGTTGAGCAACAACCGTTGCCACCAGTTAATTGGTCAATAAAAGAGAACACTTCCATTGAAGAAAGAACGAGTCGAGTTAAAAATAGTTTGATATTCTTGAAGAATAAGCAAAAGGATGATATTCCGGTAGCAGAGCCACCAGTTGTACAACCATCAGAGCCTTCCACTTCCAAACCAAAACGAAGAGTTAAAGTTATGAGTGTTCTTCCAGAAGGAACAAAAATGGCTAAGTTACAGAGGAAAAAGGATGAGTCTCCAGCTCATGTCCAGCAGGAACAACCAGCAGTTGCATCAGAAGTTCCTGTTGAACCAACGCCGCATGTTGAAGCATTGCCTTCAGATCATGTCTCTCCTCCTTCACCGAGCACTTCTCCTATCCACATAGATTCAGAGCCAGATTCGCCAATTCGTAACTCTGATGCATATATTGGTTCATCAGGAGCTGAAGTCAGAACCCAGTTTCCAAGAGAGGATGGCTCATCCTGACTTGAAAACATTCTGGGAAGAAAGAGGAGAAAGCCCTCATATCAGCTGGATTTAACAAAGCTTAAAAGAGTCTACCAAGACACACCAGACAAGAAGTTGAAGAAGCAGGTTCGCATTGAAAAGAATGCGGATGGAAAAATAATCCTTGAAACTGCAACGCCGCCAGAAGATAGAAGTGCTAATGATATTGAGGTTGATGACTTCAAGGTTGTCAAAGCTAACCTTAGTAGGAGTACTCGGCATACAGATGTAAATCTCTTCGAGGTTACAGCGGATAATTTGAAGGAAAGGGTGTTGAAAGACAGAGAAGACAAAGCAGCTATCAAAGCTGAAGTTAGGCAGCTGCGACAGTACATTTCCAACCTTTTCCATGGCGCATCACAAGCTGATTTACTGCTTCCACCGAATCTTGAATCACCAGCCGATCAGCGGCAATTCAATCAGTTGGTTCTCTATGGGAGGCACATGAATAATTGGGTGGAAGAATTTGTCACTAAAGGAAGAGTTGTACTTTCAGAGTTTTATCAATTAAAGTACGACGCTCATGATTTATGCCAAGGCATCCAGGGGTTGCAGCAGACCATGGCAGAAAATAGACCGGTGTTTGAGATCATTATCTCCAACTTGAAGATTGCACTTGATTCTGTTGATTCAGCCAATGATAAGAAGACAGTTTCTACTTGGAAAGCGCAATATCTTTTCACAGTAAAAACTTATGACAGTATAATTTCAGAATTGACAGAATGGAAACAAAAGGTGATCAATGTCCTCAAGTTCGTTAGATTTTTTGTTTCTCAGATCCCGTGTTCGTATGAAAAAGAAGATGGTACCCTGTAGATCTTAGGGAAGTGCAAGCAGAGTTCCAGACTCTCGTCCGCAGCAATTTTAATGATGATATCAATGCCGGCATGATGGGTCGTTTTGCCGCAATTACAGTGAAGTTTGATAAAGTTGTGGGCGAAGTTCATGAATTTCTTCAGATGGTTGCAAATGGTGAAGAAATGTTAGAGAATCAGAATATCATTCTAAAGAGTATCAGTGTTCCTGGCAAAGATGCGGTCACTCGCTTTTTAGAAGATATTATTTCCTAGAATATCAATGGATGACATCACCAAAAAGCAAGAATGTTGATGAGGATGCATTTCAAAAGAAAGCAACTTTAAATCAGATGTTTTTTGTTTTAAAGCATTTGCTTTAATCCTAAGCTCATCCATTCTATATTTAAAAAGAAATCACTTTGTAATAGTTGGAGTTTTCTTTGCTTTAAAGCAAATTGCTTTAAAGTGTTTGTTAGTTGTATCTTTGTCTTAAAATAGTAATAAAGCTTGCGAGTTGGCAAGTTAGGGTTAATCAAGGAGATTTTAGGGTTCCCTACTCTTTGATTTAGTATAAATAAGGGCAGCCTTGCCCATTGTAATAGATCGACTTTTGTGATAACAAATTTGTTGTGCCTATTCTAGCCTGCAAACCTTGTTATTCCAAGTGTTTGTTCACTCTGTGTTCATTGTAAGGGAACGGTGTTAAAGATAACATATTTTGCTGTGCCTATTCTAGCCCGCGAAATTGTTGTTCAAAGTACTTGTTCACTTTGTGTAACCTATTCTCCGGTGTTTGATCGCTTGTTGTATGCCTGCCTTTTGCTGCAGTATTGTTGTCTTGGAGTTGTATCAACTTTGTGATATTGAATAGAAGTCTCATGCCTATTTTGCTCTAATATTCTATCCCAAGTCATCAAGTTTCGTCGTCAGATGTGTAGCTTTTGTAACTTTTATTTCCGCGTTCATCATTAAAGTACTATGAGTCTTGTGATGTAAATCTGGGAGAAAATTGCTTAAGTTTTTGTGTTAAAACAATCATTTCTCGTCCACTTTTAATCCCCTTCGCTCTGAATTTACTTAGGAGATTAAAAGTATCATTATTGTATGCCTAGTTGTAGTAGAAGTTTTAAAAAAGGAAAAAACCTCTTCTGCAGCGTTTAGAGTTTTATAACCTTGTGCTCGCAGTTGAGAATCAAAAAGAAGATAGGCGAAATTGGTTTTAATTTATCTTTTCAGCGAACATCAGCAAAAAGGGAACTCCCCCTCACAATAGGAGAGCAGTTTATCTGTGCATAGCTATCCTTTTCCAACTCGCATTCTAGAGGTGCGAACTGAAACGCCAACAAATCACAAGTCCCTAAGCTTGACGAGTTGACTCGCCATGGACTCGCGAGTCAAGTACGAGCGAGTCCCGTCCAGGGACTCGCATTGGCGACTGGGATGTTAAAAAAAAAGATAAAACCCTTTGTTTTTTGTTTTTTTGCTCATTTCACAACTACACTTTGCAAAAAACTGAGTATGAATGACGAAATTTCAATTATTGAGTGTTTGATGATCATATGACGTGTAATCTTTGAATTATGACAAATTGATAATCAAATTAAGCTCTTATGTTCTCTAAATGCATTAATTTCCTTTTTTTTTTTTAAACTACGGTTTTTTTTTGGCTGAGTCCTAGCCGAGTTTTTTCCCGAGTCCATGCCGAGTCTCGAGTCCAAGTCCTATTTTGGGCTGCTGAGTCCGCGGCAAGTCCGAGTTTTCCAACTATGGGTGAGTCAATGCTATGCTCAAATAATGGATCATCAAAAGAACTCATACCTTCATGTGACTGATTACTCACTGATAGTTTGGCAAACTCTATAACAGCATATTCTTCAACCTTGTGGTTATCATGAAGACTCATATACTCCCCACTTGTGGATGCATGAATTGATTCTTCTTTCTCCATATCATCATCCTGTTGAAGTAAACTTGTGAGCATCGCTTCATCTTCCTTAGGGTTTCCACATGTATGATTAGGTGTCCAAACTTCTAGGCATGTGAAGCATCGTTGTTCTCTCAACTGATTTTTGCTCTTCTTAGGATCACCTGTAAGCTTCAAATCATAAGGAAACAATTCTTCTTTCTTCTCTTTCCTCTTTTCTTCTTTTTTCTGAATGATCTTTTGGATAACTTCTAATTTGTCTTCTTCTCTTCTCATTTTTCTGATATGGCTATATAGATCTCTCTTTCCTAGATTCAAAAGTTGTGTTGAAGAGTTATAGTTTAGTCTAGTTTCCATTGGGATTTGAAGATTTCCAATTTGGTAAAGATTCCCGAATTTCTTTGACAAAGCTCTTCATTGTCATAACATTTATTTTCTCTTATAACAGCAAATCTTATTATATTCTTGGTTGTAGGTTTGTTGGGCCAATTTTGGATAAGTCGTACCATCTAAAATACTAATCACAACATTTTGAGTTCACATTCCCAGTCATACATATTGAAAGGAGCATATTGTGAAACCTGTCGAACACTTTGTGAAGGGAATTGCAAGAGTACAAGTCTACCGTACTCCAAAAAGGAACCGCTTGATATATGTATGCTGCCACATCATATCCTATGTATCACAGCAGTTTTAATCCCGTTCTAGGGTTTGAAGGCAAATTTCTGAATTCTTGCAATTATGTAATGAAACCCTAGGACTGAAATCAATTTCTATTTGCAATATACAATATAGCTATGCCAAATCACATGAATTACAAAATACAATTGAAACAAGATGATGGCAGCCTTCAATTACAACTTGAATTTGCAAATTACAAAGATGGCAAATTGGCTGGAAAATGTAATCAGAATTCACTATTTCAGATCAGACTTCAACTATCCAATTACAATAGCAATTTCGTGGCTCTTTGACAGCCAACTACAATTGATTACTGCTGTTACAAATCAGGATTACATTCAATGTCAACATACCGATTTCAATGCCCAAATGATGATGGAAAGAGGCCAGACCTCTGCAGCTGTTATAGTGTCTTCCAAGATCACCCAAAAATTGCTTTAGCAAACCCTTCCTAGTCGGATCGCTAGCCCCAAATGATGATCGCCCCCCTCTAGCTGCTGGTCGCTGCCAATTCAATAATGCAAATACCCTATTCATGCTGATCGCTACTCTTGTGACTGCCAAATCAACCTCTAGCTGCAGATCGCTGTCTATGTAATGATGATGAGCTGCCAATAGATAGATCGCTGCCTTATTACATGCAGATCGGCCTGTGATAGATGTTGCTTAAGGTGCCAGACAGTCCACAGACTCAGTAACAATGCAATTCAGCTCCCAAATGATGTTTGCTGCTCCTTAGTTACAGTCCGCCACCTCTTTGTTCTCCATTCGCCTTCTTGTGAATTCCGAACGATCTCAACAATGATGTTCAAGGGTCTTCAACCAAGACTTCAAAATCGGCACCCAATATGATATGAACAAAACTTCAATACAACAAGATCTTCAATGAACTCCTCCAATGGTCGACCAAATATCTAGTGATCAATCTATGAACTCTCCAACGAAGCACAAATTGTGAACTTCGTATGAATTCGCCACAAAGATGCAAATTGGGTTTTCGTCCAATTCCACCCTTGAAATCAAATGGCAAGCAAAAATACCACAGTATGCAAAAGGTTCGTGATATCAAAAATGAGCCACCAATCCTTCTTTTATACCAATTCAAATTAAAGATTTGAATTGCCAAATTTCCCTCCAAATTGATATCACCAAGAATGGCGCTTGATCCAATGCAATAGTTTATTATTTTATTTGAATTTTTTCTTCCAATGTATGAGCGCCAAAAACAAAGAATCAATATTTTATTATTTCACACTTTCTTCAATGATGAGCGCCACCTTCAATACGACCTATATTTTATTATTTTCAAACCCAATATGGACACCAATCCTCAATTCCAACATTTTATTGTTTTGACCCATTCTTCAACGTGGGCACTCACGAGGCAAGGCCTATTTTGATATTATTATTTTGAATATTTTACTCCTCCAAAGTGGACGCCAAAACCAAGAAGTTGATATTTTGTTATTCCCTTTATCCAATGCCATCAATATTAAATAATACTAAAATAATATTATTTAATTGATTCCTTTTCTCCTAGGCGTTAAGCAAGGAGCAATTTCTCATTTTTATTTCTATTTGATAATTAATGTGAAGCCCACATTAATTCATTCTTCCAATGTGTCAGCGCTAATTGAGCCATGCAGACCAACGTTCTATTTTCCAAGCCTTTGAACGACGTTATCTTTCCAACCCTTAGCTCTGTCAAAATAGTCCCTTGTTTTGTCAAGTTAACCTGCGAGAATAGAAAATAGGCTAACTCCATCCTCTGTTTGGTGATCACTCCGGAAATGCGGACATAACACCGTACCACTTTTTCAAGTGATTGCAGCATTTTGGGAGAAGCCTGTCATGCCTTTTGGGCAGAAGTACAAGCATATACTTTGTGAGTTATTGAATATTACTTGAGATTTGTTGATAATATAAGTTGGGTATTTGCTTTCCATTTTCAGTTTTCTGTATAATCAGTAATACCATTGATGCAATAGGGTTTACCATAATTATTTCAGGTATTATCTACTGTTCAGTTTTAATTATTGGTGCTTAGTAGACATTATTTTGTATTTGATATTTATTCCAATATTGTATGTCTGAAAATACAAAAAAAAATTGCATATTTTGCAAAAATCCAGAAAGGGGCATTACAGTGGTATAAGAGTTGTGATCTTGCCAGCTTACTTCGGAAAAGGCTAATATTGATACAAATTATATTACATGCAAGTCAATGAAAGAGAAACAGATATTATCAAAGTGAAAGAAGAAATGCTCAGTCACCAAAATAGAAGAACTCATGGGGGCCAGAGACAAGAGAGATGAAATGAATACTTTGAAGGAAACTATTAGTCAGGGTCAAAAAAATTTGGAAAGATCACTCCAAAGAACATTGAGAGAGTCCATGGCAGAGATAGCACAAGCCTTGTGGGAGATGAATCAGAATAGGACAAGTCAAGGAGAAGGAAGTTCTTCAACCAATAATAGTGTCTCAATCAAACCTCCTAAGACTTTCCAAGCCAAATTCTTACAAAGAGAGGAGGAACACCTAGAAGAGGAAGAGCCATTTTGTCATCACATAAGAAATGATACGGACATATATCGTGATGAATACGATGATCTAGGTCAAGCAGTTCGCAATGATTTGCCTTTCCAAGAGTATTATGATCTAAGGATGAAGAATGGTCCTAGTAGTGGAAGGAAAACTCAACAGGATCAACCCCACGAAGACATACAACACCATTCGGTTAAGATCATTATTCCTACATATGATGCATCCAACAAATGTCCTACTAGATCTTGATTGCAAAAATTGAACACCTATCTTTCCTTGAATCCTATGTATGAAAAAGAGGCAATCAAGTTCGCTACCCTCCACTTGGAAGTGTTAGTGTAGGTTTTTATTTCCTAGTTGGAATATTTATTTTCCTATATTCCTAGGTTTTTCCTACACCTTTTATTAATCTTGCTTAGGTTCATAAAACATGTTTAATTAAGTGAGTGGGTTATGAGGTGTCACCATATCCATTAGCTATATTGGGAAGATACTTTGCTATCTTTAGACTGATAGATGGTTGCTTCCTATTGGTTGGTGTTGCCACCTCCACTCTCTTTCTATTTTCTATATAAGTTTTGTTGCAGGTTTTCCCAAAAACCCAATATGCTCTTCTCTTGCATCTTTCGATGATTTGGAGAATCAGAAAAGTTTGACAGAAACATTTAAACCTCTGGGTTTTGCATGTGTTTTGTGAGATATGGGTGATTGCGTGTTTCTGGTTATACTGGCGACATTACTAGATGTTCCAACGCATCCAGAAGGCTTGAGAAAGTTAGATCTGGCTTTTGTTTCACCGAAATCAAAGATCGTTTGACACAGTTGCGTAACGAAGGTTTTTAAGCTCGCATCTAGAAGAAAGCTTCTGTTCGGAGCATTTTCAGGCCAAAAAGACCTTGCCATTGCGTCTAGGAGGCCTCGCAAATATTTTTTGACGTATTCCATGTCGTAGACATGATTTTTCCACAGTCCATGTTGATAATTGAATTGTTTCTGGAAAAACCGTGTGTTGCTTTTTTTACCTCAACGTTTCGGATCACACTCCATGATCCATCATTAGAAGAAAAAGAAGAGAATGCATTTGAGTAAAGATTGCAGAGATAGCATACTTAAAAAGATAGAGAAAGGGTTCGGATTACATGGAAAAACCAAGAAGGTCAAGTTGACAAGTCATTTTTTGTTGTTGAAGACATTTTTTTTATTAGATCCACATCTTAGGCATGTCAAAAAGAAAAAAGCTTTCTGGGTTTTGTTTGTCGCGTCGAAAAACTATCTGGGTATCTATTATTTTTTGCATGCAGCAAACAGGTCATGCACAACTTAATCAGAAAGTCTTAGCAGACCCTCTCTCCGTTGATAGTTGCAGATTTGAAGGCAGTTTTCAAAGGCTCCATTCTAGCTCATACTGGCTCCGTTTCTCAAGAAATTTTTATTTATTTGGGCTATTTTTTTCGTGATCTTTGCACTAGTGCAGACATTTTTTTATTTTGATGCAAAGATTTTCCAGAAATTGTAGATTCTCACTCATGACACCGCATAGTTCTCGTTTTAGGAACTTCGGAGAAGAATAACTTTTGCATATAACCTCGGATCGAGGTGATTCTTTTTTTCAAAGTGCATTTTTTTGTGTACTTTGCAATGGTGTTGTTAGTTTCACTTGGTTTCATTCCAGTATTGTACTTTCAGCATACACCTATTGTTGAGGATTTTGCAAGCATTGAGATCAAGACCACTAAGTAATTCTTGCTAGTGGCCGTTGTAGATGCACTAAATTATAAAGTGTCAGATCATATTTTCTTTGGGGGGGTTCTCTGATTGAGTGAAAAGGGGGGCTTGTCATGTGTGTGTTCTCTTCTTTTCAGCACTTCTTTCTGCATTTCTTCATCATGGATCAAACTACAGTACCCATATTAACTTTTTACAACTATTTTGAGTGGAAATCACGTATGACAATCTACTTAAGGAAAGTTGGATTACATAGATAACAATGGGCCTTAAAACTGAACCTGCTAAAGATGAAGATAAGCCTAAGTGGTTTAACAAATGTGATGAGGCCTATGAAACATTGTGTTTGTTTGTTTCTCCTAATTTGCTCTTTCACATTGAGTCTTTGAATCCACCAAATGAAATTTGGACAATGCTAGAAACTCTATTTGGCACACAAGATTCAATGAGACGTCATATGTTGGAAAATGAACTAATTAGTTTAAGTCTAGACAGCTTTAACACAATTCAAGATTTTTCCACAAAATTGAAATCACTAAGGCTACAGTTAAAACAATGTGGAATTGAAAAGAAAGTTGAACAATTGATTCTTAGTATTCTCTCTAAGCTAAGTTTAGAATATTTTGTTTTTGTTTCTACCTTCTATGCTATCTCTCTCACACAGAAGCAAGATAAGCTAATCCAGATGGGCACTCTAAAATCCTCTAAGTCACATGCCCTGGCTGCCAACCAAGGCACAAAAGAACAAAAAGGAAGTAGTAACAATAAGGGTAAGAAACAAAAGAATAACAAGGAGAAGAAGGATCAGATACCACTTGCTTCAAAAGCAACTAATGAGACCCAATTTTCTAAAGGCGACAAGCCTAAGAAATAAAAGATCCAATGTGCCTATTGTAAAAGACCTGGTCATGATGATCACAAGTGTTTGAAGAAACAAATTGATCACTTGACGCACATTTTTGAGAAGAATAATATCAGTGTTCCTGAGTCTATCAAACAGAATTCAAAGGACGGGTCTAACAAAGCAAAAGAAAACAGCAAGGGGAAAGGAAAGGGCAAGGCCCTTGTAGCAGTTGCTTCACAACAATCCACTTGGGTTATTTATTCATGTGCTTCACACCACATGGCTTCATCTAAGAAAGATCTTGCATCTTTGGAACCGTGTGCTATGCCTTCTATTTTGATGGGTGATGACACTCCTGTTCAGGTGTGTGGAAGGTCTATTGATGTGGGGGATGGCACATTCTATGATGTTCTTTGTGTGGCCTCATTATCAACTAATCACCTGTCAATATATCAGATCACTCACACAGGTTCAGGCAAGCAGGTTGAGTTCACTCCTGATTTAGTAGAGATTCGTGAGTTGCACAATGGTTCTACAGTTGCAATTGGGAGAGCAGATCATCAGTCATGGCTCTATCTGTTTTCTCACTTTGTTCCTGATCCTCCAACTATTTTGCTCATTCATTCTAATGATGTAAGTTATGGCATGAGTGGTTTGGCCATCTTAACTTCTGCTACTTGCAGCAACTCAACCAACAGAGCATGGTCACAAGGTTGCCTTCAATTCAATTTTCAGGTCGTGTTTGCCAAGGTTGCATTCTTGGTAAGTATCCTAAGGAAAATTTTGACAAAGGCATGGAGAGCTTCAGAGATACTGGAGTTAGTTCATAGTGATTTGGCTGGACCATTTCCCCGTCCATCCTTCAACAAAGCCAGATATGTTCTAACCTTCATTGATGACTTTTCTCGCTAAACTTGGTTGTACTTTCTCAAATAGAAGTCTAAGGTATTTGATCACTTTCAGGACTTCAAAACTTTTGTAGAGAAGCAATTCCGAAAAGCCATCAAAGTTTTGCGCACTGACAATGGTGGTGAATATGTCAACCATCGTTTTGAGCGGTTTTGCACTTCAGAGGGGATTAATTTGCAGCATTCAATTCCATACAATCCTCAACAGAACGATGTTGCATAAGGGAAGAATAGATCCTTGAAGTTAATGGCAAACTGCATGACCCACTCCAAATCTCTTGCACCACAGTATTGGGAAGATGCCATTAACTGTGCTTGTTATATCCAGAACCGTGTTCCTCACCAAGCCTTGAAGGGAGTCACTTTTTTTGAAGCTTGGAGCGGTCTGAAACCATCAATTAAGCACTTTCAAGTTTTTGGTTCTCCTGCATGGGCCCACATTCCTACAGAGAAACATAAGGCCTTGGATCCACAAAGAAGACCTTGCATATTTGTAGGCTATCCTAATGGTGTGAATGGTTATCAGTTGCTCCACCCTACCACACATGAGTTGCTCATTAGGAGGAGTGTTCAGCTCAAATCTTATCACTTCTCCACCTTCTACTTTGACATTGGAGTCACTTGGGCTACATGGCAGATCTTCTGATGAGTCAGATTCACCTGAGCAAGTCTTGATGATGCGGAGTCTTCTTCCGATGTTGAGAGCAATTCAGAGGATTCGCCTCCTTCCTCTCATTCAGAAAGTGATGATTCTTCTCCAAATTCTTCGACCTCTAGTCCCCTCTGGGCTAGACAGACATTGCAGTCTGCAGGCGATTGGGTTGGGGATCCATCAGACACTAGGCGGACTCGTTTACAATTCCAGGAGGTTCCACATGTCTTCATTGCTACTGCCTCTGATCCATAGTCCTTTCAACATGCTTCTGGTATTCCTGAGTGGTATACAGCTATGCAGGAGGAGTATAGTTCCTTGATGAAAAACCACACTTGGGGTCTTGTCCCTCTTCCTAAGGGAAGAAAACTTGTTCGATGTAAGTGGATCAATTGGACAAAGTTTGCAGCAGATGGGTCGGTTGACAAGCATAAGGCCTGCCTAATCGCCAAAGGACTCTCCCAGGTTCCTGGGATTGATTACTCTGAAACTTTTGCGCCAGTTGCCAGAATGAATTCCATCCAACTTGTTCTCGCCATTGTTGCAGCCAATCGTTGGGAAGTACACCAAATGGATGTGAAGAGTGTTTTTCTTCACGGTGACCTTCAGGAGGAGATTAACATGGAGTAGCCACAGGGTTTCGTTTAGGATTCTTCACTTGTGTGCAACCTTTCAAAGTCTCTCTATGGCCTCAAACAGGTTCCTCAGGCCTGGTATGCCAAGATGGACTCCTTCCTTCTGTCAGTTGGGTTCACTCGCTGCCATTCTGATCCCAATGTCCACATTTTGTAGTAGGATGATTCACTCCTCTTTTTGGTTATGTATGTTGATGACTTGTTGATCATAGGGAGTTCTTCATCCGCCATTGGGGTAGTCAAAATTGCCCTTCATGACAGGTTTTTGATGACTGACTTGGGCTTGTTGCATTACTTTCTCGGGACTGAGATCTTCCAATCTACTTCCGAGATCACCATCACATAGTCCAATTATTCTATAGATTTTCTCTCACAGTTTCATATGGCTGACTGTAAGCCTGCTCCGACTCCCTTTCTTTCTGGAGTCAAACTTGAGGCGCAATGTTCTTCACCATTTGTTGATGGCACTTTGTACCGACAAGTTGTTGGGAGTCTCATTTATCTAACTCATACAAGACCCGACATTTCATATGTTGTAGGCATAGTTTCGCAATTCATGCAGGAGCCCCATGAGCTGCACTAAAAAGCAACGAAGCAGATACTTCACTACATTCAGGGTACTCACAGCTTTGGGATTCACTACACGACAAACATTGATCTTGACTTGGTGGGCTACACAGATTCAAATTGGGCAGACAATTCTCAAGATTGCAAGTCTACTTCAAGTTAGAGCTTCTCACTTGGTTTCGGTCCTGTTTGTGGGTCGAGCAAGAAGCAGTCTGTTATTTCTCTATCTTCTACTGAAGCCGAGTTGTAATGTCCCCTTTTTGTCCTCCTTAGCTGAGCCGACTTCACCTAAGCCAAGTTGAAGTTAAGTTGAGCCAATTTTTGAAAAGTAACTTTATAACAACTTGGAGAGAGGAAAGTCAATTAAGTGTAGCTAAAGTGACTTGGAGAATGGAAAGTTGGTTAAGTGAAGTTTGGAGAATGGAAAAGTTGTTTTATAAAAGGGAAAATTAGGTTATCATAAAATGACAAAATAAAATATTATTTTAATGTCAAGTTGGATGACCCACTTGGAGGAAAAGTGAATAAAAAATAATATTATAATCCCAAGTGTGACACACCTCTTGTGGACATGAAAATTATATAAAATATGGCAAAATGGGTCGCTCCTCTTGAGGGCTTTATAAAGAGGTGTTTGGAGGTTTATTTTATCATATTGTATTTTTTCATTTGCATATTGGATATTTTCCTTTAAGCTGCAACACAGGTTCAGCCATTTCTGAGGACGAAAACCCTTGGAAATTAGCGGATTGGACGAAAACCCAATGCCACTTAGAGGTGAATCCATCCAGGATTTTCTACAGAGCTTATTTGCAGGTTTTGGCATAGAATTGGAGCTACAAAGACATCTTTCTAGGGTTTGAAGGCCAAATTGATGAGATTTGTGACAAATATCAATTTGGTATAGAGGCGAATTGAGGAGAAACAATTGCAGACCATTGAGGCCTTGAATTTTAGTGATATCACTAGCAATTGTGAAGGAATCGACGCATCCAAGTAGGCAGATCTGATTTGGTATATTGCAGGCTGCTAGAGTTTTGTTTGACATTGGCATCATTGGTATATGAGGAGGGTGAAATGCAGATCTGAACGCATCAAATGGCAGATCGTGGGTTGTAAAGGAGGTTTTATCATCTAATTGCCATCTTTAATCGCCTAGCATTAGGTGCTCAGCATTGGAGGTTTTAGCCCTTCATTCTTGGAGAGATCGTGGGCATTTCCTTCATCATTTTTGTATATCAGGTTTCAGTTTATGCAGCTGCTGTTATATCAGACCTCCATTGTTCATTTTCAGTCATCCTTCATTGCAAATAAAAGCATATCTTGTACATCTTGAGGAAGCACAATCACTGGGTATGTGGAGCATGTTTTGCTATTCAAATCTTTAATTGAATAGGGTTGTAATCGCTGTCATAAGTTGTAATAGACCTGTCACAATTTGTAATCAGACCTCTTGTGATGAAAATAAAGATATGATTGATGTGGTATTTTGATGTTTTATGAATGCAAAGTTGTATGTTATGTTTCTACTCTATTGTCATATGCATTTTTCATAAAAAACATCACAAACACACATCAAACAAACAATCAAACACAAAAATCAGAACTCAGTCACTTCGCATGCCAAGTGTTTGACAAAATGTCAAGCTATTGAAATCAAAAAATTTAGGCAACATTTGGTTGGGGTTCTTACATGAGTATCGGGGGGGCTGTGAATGCCGCCATTGAGGCCATCTGGCTTCAGAATCTTCTCACTGAGTTTGGCATCCAGATCAGACGACCACCAGTCATATTTTGTGACAACCAAAGCACCATTCAGATCTCACAGAATCTGGTCCATCATCAACGGACCAAACACATTGAGGTCCACATGCACTACATTTGGGAGCTCATCCATGCCCACATCATCGACCTTCGCTATTGTCCGACTTCCGAGCAGGTTGTTGATATTTTCACCAAACCCTTGACTAAGAGCAAGTTCCTTCATTTGCGCGTTTTGTTGGGGGTGTGGGAGGTTTCATCTTCTGGGGGGTGTAATATCCCCAATGGGATCTGCCCTAAATTCTGATCTCTACCCTAGTTTTCTGCACTTTTAGTTTTCTGTTGAAACCCTAATTTCTGATTTGATTTTCTGCTCTTAAATAAATTGTTCCAGCGAACATAAACATATCCAAACATGGCAAATCATAATGACAAATGATACTTCAAGTTGACATTCAACATAAGCATGAATTACACCATAAAATAGACAATGTATGGACACCAAATGCACATAACAAGTCTGAATTTCTGAAGAAAAATCTGCTGTTATAAATCAGAATGTAGAAGTCTAAATTTACATACAAAACATAGGCCAAAAATGCCCAAAAGCAAATCAGATCTCTCCTGCTATAAATCAGACCTACAATTAGGTTTGTACATACCAAAATATGATGAACAAGATGCTCCAATACAAACCCTAGCTGGGTGAATTAGATCAGCTAGGCAATGAGGACAAATCACAAGCAATGATGAAGAATGATGCTCCAAAATCCTCTCCAAAGGTGGCGCTAGGTCTGCTGCAATAGATAAGGGTTTAAGAAACCCTAACAAAGATGAAATCTGCTCAAAAACTCCGATTCGCCCTTCACAACTCAAGTCGCCCTTCTCCTCAAGGTGGCGCTTAATGCTAGGGATAAACCCTAGGCCAAAGGATGCGCAAAAGGCCACCAAATCTAATGCTCCAAATCTGATCTTGAAATCTGAGTATGCAAATCTGATCTTCTCCTTCAGGAACCTCCAATGAAGTACAAATAGGCTTCCGTCATGTAACCTCAACAAGATGAAATAGGTTTTCGTTCAATTCACCTAGAATCACAAGGATTTCCGTCCTTGGATTCAAGCCCAACTTCGGTTGCAGCCAAGAAAGATAAACTCCATGAAAAATATGAATGAATGGTATGATCAAAATGTTTCCAAACAACTTGTATTTATACATGATTTTCCTTAATTTCTCTAGCTGGCCGACCACCCTCTTGAATCATGTTTTTATTTTCATTTATCCTTCAAACTTGGCTGACCTCTCTAAGGCAAGATTGGCACTCAAATGACAAATAAAAGATTTGTCCTTTGTGTTATTTCCTCCTTATGCCAACCTCCATTTGGGCACCCACACATATGAATTATCTTTCTTTTATTGTATGCTATTTCTCTAACATTCCATTCTCCAAGGGCGAACCAATTTGGCACATGATACCTCATACATTCGACCTCAAATGAAGCCATCATCAACAAGGAAAATCGTCAGAAATTATTCTTATTTTTCCCAAGGCAATTTTTTCATATTTTCCTCCATCTTCCATTCTCCAAATGGGTCGCTCTACATTAGAGCAAATTATTTGACTAATGGGTGAGCTGGTTGAGTGGCGACCCTTCATTACAGTGAACAAAGCAAAGAAGGAGATGGCACGTAGGCGTAAAGCAGCAATGGGGTCCAGCTTCCTGAAGAAGATTCTTGGGCTGGAAAAGGAATATGCTTGGCTGTAGGACTTCATCAAACATTTCTATGAAGGAGACTCCAATGCATAATGCATACTATATGGCTGTTTTGATCTGCCTTGTAAATAGTTTCTGCTAGTAGTAGGCTGGTTAAATCCAAGGTTTTGCTTATCTCCTGGTCGATGTTATGCTCAAGCATATAGGCTGAGCCTGAATGTTAAAAATGTATGTTGTTTTTTTTGGATACTTCAATATAATGGGAGCAGTCCCCAAGACTGCAGTTTGCTTATCAAAAAAAAAACACAACACCTATAAGAAGAATAGATGAACACAATTAATTATCACAAAACATTCAAAGCTGCTTCATGGATTTGAACATCGATGTCACACAAAGTTAACATAGATCTTCTTATTAATAAGATTCTTTCTTGAACAATTACAACACTTGGGACTGCACTTGAATGGATATTTTGGCAGCATAATTAAGCTTCAACTTTGCATTCTTTACACAAAGACACTTAACAATTTAATCTTTTGCATTCTTTACACAAAGACACTTAACAATTTAATCTATGTTACTCTAGTCAAGGCCATAAATGACTGGACAGTAAAGTTGTGCAGTTAGCACACAAATTTGGAGAATCTGGCATTCCCATTCCTGTGTTAGGAGAATGTGTAATGAATCTCACCAATATGTCAAATCAACACCAAGAATGTATAACTCAGCTGCAGAAAAGCAATGGGTTCCAACCACAGAGACTTCATACTCCTGAAAAAATCAAGCTGTATGATCCTATCAAGAAGCTGATTGTGGATGTCATACAGGTAAGTGATCGTCCACGGACGGATGAAAAGGTGCTCAAGCAGCTAGTTTCAGCAGTACTCAGGCTAAGGCCACTAAATCACATGTTCCTATATCCTGTCTGGATACCATGCCTACTGCTGTCATGAACTGGAGTTTTCCAGAACAGTGATCCCAAGAAGAAGCTCAAGAGCCCTAAATCAGACTGACCAGAAAGATGACATACTGTAATACCAGCTACCTTATAAAACTCTATATGTCAATAGAAAAATCATATGGGTCTCTATCGTATACATAAAATATTATGGTCTAGAATACACCACATTGCATCTTACTGACCAACTTGTGATAATAGGATCATTAGGTTTATATTAGGTCTGCCTCGTGTTTGTATCCACAGTAAACACATATTGGAGAGCTGCTTTATATTTTTATTTAGCACCATTTCCAGGGTTTTGGTTGGTTTTTTGGGTTATGATATCAGATATTTAACCTTGAAATAAAACATATAATCCTACTCACCTTCATAGAAACCCAGAGGCTCCAAGGCAGAAAGGCACTGCCTTACGAAACGATAACATCCTACTGAATAAGTATGCTTCATTTGTGAAATACTGTGCCCATGATGTCTCCCTTGAATGGAGAAGCATGATGTAATATCTTCTAGGGATGCAAGACGACCTTGGTTGGCCATAATGTTGATGTCCAATGCACCATCTCTGTCCCTTAGGAAGGATATCAATTTTCCAAAGAACAATGGATGAGCTTCTTGTTATTTTCTTGGAAAGAATCAAAGACACAAAATTACAACAAATTCAAATCCATTTTTACTTTTGTTGAAATACCTCTTAATTCCCACACAGCTTATTTGGGCAAGACGAAGAAAAGGTAATTATCTGAATATAGATTAGACAATATTCAGCACTACTAATAATAATCCTTTCAGCTGAATTCTGATAAGCAAAACCAAACTGGTACATTTCTATAAGCTCCTGCTATAATCAGTTTTCTCTTGATACGATTGTTTTAGATGATTACAAGCAAACTGCTCCTTGTCTTGTAAATCTCACATTATGGCAGTATTGGTTACATGCAACTCAGAGATCAAGTGACATGCCTAATACATTAAAGTTAAATAACAATGGGAAAACCAAAAATGGTAAAGGGCAAACCATTCAACATAGGAACCAAGATGTCATCCTCAAGTCCAATTAAAATTCTGGAAATCATTTACAAATTGAAATAATGCATAGAATTTTGTATTCTTTTCTTCTCAAAATAATGCCTTATAAAGCATAAACCACAAGACAGAGTACCATGGGATCAAATTCTAATGAATTTTAGTGCAATTTATTCTTGCATGTTTTTGTTTAGTGACATGATGCGGTTTTATATGTTTAGCAACAGTAGCATTACCTGTTCAGGAAAGAAAAATGCAATAAATCCAGAAAGTTTGCTACAACATCAGCTCATGACCAAAGCATACAATGTAAGTTAGAGAAAAAGTTGCTAAGATGATGTGTCCACTTCTATTTTTCTGAATCAACACGTAAGTATGACACCAGAAGTATGTCATTAACAAACGATAACACCAAAATCCACTTTTGCAACACAAGGGAAACATCAGAAAAACAAACCAACCTGTATAGTAGAGAAGGTGTGGGTGGATAACAAGCAAACAAGAACACCCTGCACTCCAAACAAACCAGTAAAAATTGGTAAATTGTAACACAAACAAGCATAAACATTATTTCAAATCATATTGTCTACAAAGGAAATAAGCAGATATATACCATATAAGTATATATCATGGATTGGTTTTCCTCTTTTACTAAAGTTAAACAATCTCACATCACTTTCACCTATAGACAATTCTGATGATGATTAAAGTTTAAACTATTGTTCTAAGATTATCTTCTTGTGCTTACTATGTTCATCCTGCACATTGTTATATTGGGTTCCCTTTATCTTGTAACTTCTGGGTTTCAATTTGCTTTCCTTGATTTGTTTTTCTTCTCAACTTTCTAGATTACTTTCGAGACAATTTTTATGTAATAGTATCTTTCTCTTTTCTGCACTCTTTCTAATTAATAGAATTATGTTGCTGCAATTAAATCTCCTAAAAATTGTTTAAGGCCATCTATCAATGTAAGTATTTAACATTCTATGACCATGCTCGCCAATCTGGTATCTAGGCCTTTGGTTTGGATGTTATATTCCTGAATGTTTCCTATTTATTTGAGTATTTCCAATCATTGAATGCTTTGGCTTTGTCATTTCTGCAAGCAAATGTGTTTATCATGGAATTTTAAAGATGATCCTGAGTCTTTATGGGTCTCTTGGATTTTTCTTATAATACTATTTTTATTTTATTTCACCACCTTTAATTTGGTAAGTAAAGCTATGTAAACAATATAACAAAACAACTACAAAATGCAGGCATATTATGCTTGTCTACAGATGACCAACCTTAGAGCATTGATGTGACGGTCTGAGATAGTGAATTTTGGTAACCATAAATTTAATGGAGCCAACACTATGTTTAGATACTCTGAGATTATATATTAATAATAAGTTCAATTTATGGAAATTCAGATACTCCTTGAATGCCCTTACTCACATCCATCCTCCAAAAGATCTGATTAATACAGAAAGTAGCAGTGTTTCTCCGAGATAGCAAAAAGTGTCCCTAATTTTAGGTATGCAAGGTGGATGGCTATAACAATAACTTAAACAAACTTAAAGCAGCTTAAATTTTAAAAAGTAAATGCAATGTGCTGAATTTGCAATAACAATCCTTCCCCTTTAAGTTTTTTATTTTGGTTTTTTGGTTTTTTGGTCTTTTAATATTTTGGAAAATTTTAGCATCATTTTCCTTAAAATGTTCCCTTTTTAATTTAATGCACCCAACAGAACAGGCTGTCCAGTCCTGGAAAAACGGGGATAACCCTCCAACTCCCCAAGTCCACAAGGCATTGGGGACATCATCCATAGACAAACTCCTGATGATACATCCCCATGGAATGCTGAAAAACAAAGAGCACATATCAACAATACATTTATGTCACTTTGACCTCTCCCAAATAACCTTTCAGATTCATGACAGATTTCCTATACAAAGCATTTTCTTAAAATTGTGGCATCATCATTTGGCCTATCTATCTCAAAAATGACCAGTCACATGGCATGAGGAACCCCATTAGCCACTTGATGGCATGCTCCCACCAGTTACATGTTGAGATAAACCTGGAATTAACTCAATTACAATACCTAATGATATATTTGTGTTGAGTAAATTGAAGGCTTGTGCAGGCACATTGGTTTGATTTTTCATTTTTGTACAATCTAACTTGTGTGTGTTTTATTTCATCTCATGTTAACCTCCATGAGTATTCATTACATGGATGACAACTTTCCTCATGCATGCTTGCAATAATTGCAAGGCAAAAGGACCAACTTTGCACACAAGCACCTCTCAGCATTTGTATTAGGATGAAGATCAGTGAATTTAATCCATTGCTTTGGACTTTTCATTCCCTAGCCACTTGCCCCATTGGCAAAGCTTTTGGACCATGTTATGCCTTATAAGTCACCATTATCTCATAATTCTCAGAAATAGGTTAGATTAGCATTACTTAAGTTTAACCTATTTTTATTATCATTTTCCAAACTTCAATAAGAGCCTACCGTCAGTTGCCCCAGAATTGCCAGGCCATATCCATGAATCAGTATGAGATTCATACCAGTTCAGGTACCGGGGATGGAGGCAAGGGGTGAGGATTCAGAGGGATCTGAAAACATAGATTATATCCCCAAATTTTAATAATTTACATTATAAACAATCAAAGCTTGGTTCTCAAATTGAAAACTTCTCTTCATTTTACAAAAGTTAAGTTTAGGAATCTGGATATTCATTATCCATAAAATAAAAAAAGCACTCATATATAAACCATGCATGGGAATACGTTATGCAATTTCCTCAGTCACAAAAGGGTTGGTGTTTCATCTGCCTAAATTTTTTTACTTTTAAATCGTCATAATGGAATATGCACCTTTTCTATTAAACCTCCACCAAGGGAGAGCAATGTAACCTCAGCTTTCATTTTTTTCAAAAGATTTCTTGGCTCTAACTCTCAAAATCAACACCATACACACATACAAGGGCTCTATATCCACCAGGTTTTCAACTTGTGTCTTCTGCATAGCAATACCGTGTCTCTACCACTTCATCACCCCTTGAAAAACTGTCTATTATTTAAATTCAAAATCAACCTTGACTAGATTAAAAAATATGCCTCCATCAGGAAAAAGAAAGCTCAGGAAAAACAGAAATAGCATCCAGTCAGAAAAAGACAAAACTGCCCAGCGCCAAAGGCAGGGAAGGAAACTTTTTTAAAAGAAAATCAAACACCAATCAGAATAAACTGACGCCATTCAAAGGAAATTGCACCCAGTTTTTGTTTGTTTCAACAACCTTGCAAGTATAAATTCACACTGATCATGCAAAGATAACTCAGAAAAGACAAAGGAAATGATAGCTTAATCATCACCTAATCACCAAGCTAGCAAAACGACTTCCATCATAAGTGAATCGAACATCATAAGAAGACAAAGGAATGCATTGGCCAGGATAAGTGAATCGTGCTAGGGGAGAATGCTGAAAAGATATTTTTGAAGATAAGATATTTTAAAATATCAAAACATATAAAGGATGGCACTATTCTAAGCTGATCGATCAGATTAGAAACAAGAAAGTTTTTTGTCAAAGTCATCACGGCGTCAAAAGATGATAAATGATGTGTTGGAAGAGAAGCGATTATTGTTAATTTCTTGTCAATTTCCTATTCTAGTTGTGATTATGTTTTATGCCCTACATGTGAAATCAAATCTTGATATAATACAAATGATAGGTAATGCATCCAATGACTGTGAGATGAGAAAGTTATTGTTGTCATCAACACAAATAAACAGGGAGCATTTTTCAATTCAAAACATTAAGAGATTGTGATCTCAAGAGGTTC
The DNA here is from genome assembly GCA_027924645.1 of Cunninghamia lanceolata. Lineage (NCBI taxonomy): Eukaryota > Viridiplantae > Streptophyta > Pinopsida > Cupressales > Cupressaceae > Cunninghamia > Cunninghamia lanceolata. The sequence goes on along the minus strand of BSBN01000112.1, from coordinate 8,040,581 downwards.
TCTATGAAAGTTTCATCAAAATCATCCAAAGCCTTCCAAAAAAGTTTATTTTTAGCCGATGCTAAAAATAGCTCGTCACCATTTTCGAAGAGAAGGGCATATTCTGAATTTGTAATTTTTAGCCAGAGCCATTTATAGTCCACACTATTTTTAGCAGTCTCTATTTTTTAGTACAAGTAGCTTTTTAAGGAGTCAACTATTGTTAGATCACCTAGCTCATCATGCAAGAGATGTGAGAATTAAGAGATAAATTGTAATATTTCAATTGTCAGCTGAACTAACAGCCACATCTTATAATATTAGAATTAGTGGACAAGATAATTTGTAATAAAGCTTGCATGTCCTGCAAGTACTCATATCTAGAGTTGAAGTCCAGACAATTTATTTCATTCTGTAATATCCCACCCCCTTTTGTGTTTTCTGACATTTAGTTGTCACCTGGTGCGTTTTGGGATTTTTGCATTAGACATACCACACATGCATACATATATTCGAAAAATACAAGGAAATAGAAGTACCCAGATGCTTATATTTAATGTAAATGCAGATGCTTATATTTAATGTAAATGCATTACAAAGCAATAAGGCACAATACCCATATGAAGAAACAGCAAGAACATGGTGTAACTCACATACCCTTTTCGCTGTCAAACTACTACAAGGCTGGGAAAACTGTTACAGCAGTTTGGGAGTCTTCAAAATACATACAAATAACATCTAACTCAGTTTACTCCTCCAAGTGCAATGTAAAGCATATATAAAGCTTGGACGCCACAATGGAAGCTAAGAAATCACTCTAAACAAAGTCTTTTGAATGTCAAAAAACCTGCACCCTCATTTCAGCTTGGTACGGCCCTGCTGTGGTGTCATGGCAGAAAACAAAACTCCTTCAAAATGCTTAAAAAACTCTGCTAGAAGAGCTAATACGAGTCTGCAGATATCTCACGCCAACTAGCAAGGAAATCCACGCCAAAAAACCATGTCAAACTCATTGTTCTTCCCTTATGCGGTACAACCTGGTAAGGACTGGTACGGCCAGACAATGGGAGTAAAAATACTTCAAAACTCCTCCAAAACCTCTGCCATAACCTGCAATAAGTTCCTCAATATGCCCCCGGAATTGTGGTGCCAAAAACCTCTAGATATCTTCTTGCAAATCCTTCCGCGACAACTGACTTCATACAAATATGCTCAAATGGTGACCCCTGGATGAAGCCACGCCAATAAACACTCTAGGAGTGTCTTTCAACCCCGTAGATGCTCTTATCAATGGAGGTTTCTATCTCCAATGAAGCTGGTTCGAAACCCTTGCTCAAAGCAAAGATCAGACTTAGATAATTTTGTCAAAAGTGAATGAATGAGAGGAAATGAATTCAACTTTTCACTTTTATTCCTCTTTTCCCAACGCCACTTTTGGAGCCTTTTTAATATTTTAAAATTACTTTTCTCCAAGCCTTGGGCGCCCACATAAAACTAATTACTTTATTCTTTTACATATTCATTAAGTCTTCAAAATATAATAGTCACTTTATAATATTTAAATAATGAGAAAGTTAAATATTTAATTTAACTTTAATATTTAACGTTTTTTAAAATAAACGTCCCAAACTATATCAATTGCCAAGGCATTGCCATCAATGCATCCACCCGACATTCCCGACATAGAAATACTGCCAACTGACCAAGTGGGTGTCCAACCTGTGACTTACTAAAAATTGTAAGTATGGGCAAAGGGTCCAAAAATGCTTTGGAAAGCATCATCACAGACTCCAAATAATACTGAGCCTAATGCAACACCTAGAAAGGCCCCCGAGACGTCCGATCTGCCATGTCACCAAAACAGTGTCCAAACTGACACTATAAATAGCAGTGTTCTCTGAGGACCAAAGAGAACAAACCCTAAAAAACCCAGAAATATTATCGCCATGCAAGCATTCACTATAAATAGTAAGTACAAGTGAGTTGTTCGAAATCCCTCCAGAAAGGGTCATACGGCTCCACTGGAACACCTGAGCACACTGGTGACATCAAAATACTCCTCTGATCAGGCTGTCACAAACCCAAAAAGTCAACTCCAACTGCGCTGCAAGAGGACCCGGAAATGGGGCATTACAATCCACCCTCCCCAAAGATTGCTTGTCCTCAAGCAATGCTAAACACTCCCTACAATCATCAAACTGGTCCAACTAAAACCACAAATAATCCTAGGGTCCCATGTCAATCTCAAGAAAGAACCACCATGTTGACGCTACGCCACTCTGATAAAAACTGTTAATCCATGGCACCAAGTCTGCGCTCTCTCCTCCAGTAACCCCGAAATGTAATCATCATCAACATCCAAACTGAAATATCTGTGAGGGCTGAAAACTATATCATGAGAAGTCTCCTGCCAAGGCACCACAGTGAGGTCCATATCTGAAATCCCACTACCTAGCTCGATCCTGATCAAGAAAAAAATCTGCTCATCCTCAAAGAATAACCCTCAGCATATCCCCTCACAATATCCCGGAAGTGATGCCAATCAGTCCCTAACCGGAAGCCGATGACAATAGTGCCCTCCCTGGAATCACACATCCTGACAATGCCATCCCGATCATAGACGAATAACCCCTCACCGACACCTAATCTCCAAGTGTCAACATGCCTATATCGAGCACACCAACTCATCCCATCGACTGCAATCATCACAATAACATCTGAAGGTATTGTTGATGATGTTTTTTGGACAACACAACAATAGAATAAAACACTAAGTATCCTATTCTCTCTTGGATAAAGTCCCTCAAAGGCTAAGCTATGTGATCCAATGAGATAACTTCAAGGTTCCTTGTTCGTGATTTGCAGTGGATGAACTCAGTGATTTAATGTGATCTTGCTGGTAATCACAAGGGGACTTACACAATTGTTCGGACAACTTACTTGTTTCACTTGCAAGAGGAAAACACTTGGAGTTTCTAAGTACTATAACTTATAACGTATGATTTTGCAATGATGTTCTTGATCCTAATTCCTAACGATGATTGATAAAAAAAGTGCAAAAGATATAAGCTTTAGAAGAACTAATCTAATCCTAAATGCAAGAAATGATTACTGATCAGGTGAAATCAACCAACTTTGTTTCGCCAATTTAAACAACCACACAAAGTTGATGCAATCTTCTAAGGTAATATAAGATGTTCAAATTACTTGCGTTCATGAATGTTCAACAAACCCAAACAATTGAAGTTAAGCTCACTGTGTTCAGTTTAACCATACACTGCAACTTGCAAGCCACAAAACACAAATGGTATGAACATAAGGATTTCACCACGAAACAATAATGATTACCTCCACCAACTAACATAAGACTTGAAAATAAAACTTATTCTAACTTAATCTATGCTTGAGGAGTTGGACACCATGCAACACTTTGAAACATAAACAATATCACCAAATCAATGAGTCTTGTATTATCTCAAAGAGTTCTTCCAACAATTTTTCCAGAGTCTCTCTCCCTTTCAAATGAGAGCAAATGAAGCCCTTATATAGCCTTCAAAAATACATGAAAGGCTAGGATCGATTGGCCAAACCAATGGTCTAGATCATGCCACATTGGCAGTTAGTTACAACAAATTGCTATTTTTAGTACACAAGAAAGGCAATGAAGGCACCATTTTCAAGAAGATAAGAATCTATTACGAATCTCCATGTGAGGCACCTCTACTGCTGCTATGAAGTGCAATGTACTTGGACACTAGTTGCTTGACATCATCAAGAGGTACACTTGGCGCATTCTTAATGGTTCCTTCTGCCTCAAGTACATCAACCGTATAAGTGCCAAGTGTTTTCTCCCAATCGGTCATTCGAGCCTTGTTGCCGCCAAGATGGATGGCAAGTGAGAATATGCTATCAAGTCTCATTAGAAATATCATCTTCTTGAAAATAGAATGCTTTGACTTGTTCCTTCATGCACTCAATGGTCATCTCTCCAAAAGGGTTACATATCTTCATCAATGAAGCATGTACACTATCTTGTATCCTTTGGATAACGCTTCTCACCTTTGACATGTCCATTTCAACTCTATCAAGTAGCTGCCCTTTGTTGCGAAAACAAAAGTACCATGAGGAGAAATCATGTGTTGCATCCTCTTCAACTATCTCGGCATGTATCAATTCATCAATTGAAGTTCCCATCAAACTCTTCAAATGTGGCATGTATTGCTCTTTGGTGGCTCTAAACTCAGCACAAGCTGTTAACAATGCAAGTACTCTTTCCTTAAGTTCATTGACCTTATCATATACTCGCATGATGTCTTCAAGATGTACATATGTTGTCTCTCTTGATCTCTCCATCCAATCCCTTAACCTATGAGATGATGATATCAATTCCTCGAGGTGTGCAACTGTCTCGGGAGAAAGAATGGGTGGAGGCGTGGAAATCCTTTCCTGTTAACGGATGGGATGCATTAGATTTTGAATGTATTGCTCCAATGCTTGACACCTTTGCTCAGCCTTTATTCTTCCTTTTGTTTCATGCCTTATCATTGCTTTAGCATTAGTGACTGAATCTTGAAGCTCTTCCTCCACTTGTGTTCCAGTCAAAGGACCCAAATCAATTGTGTTGATCTCATAATCCTCAGGTACAATGTCTTCTACATTCTTTTCAGTTCTTGGGACAGCTACATGAACCTTTCTCTTACTAGTTTCATCCCTTGTTATCTTAGAGAAAGTTGTTGCTTTCTTCTTTTGCTTTTCTGTGGACATATCTACAAGCATTTCTTCAATTGGAATGGGCTGATACTCTTCTACCTCGCAACTCTCCTTAATCCTTTCTTGCAACCATTGCGGCAATGATGAAAGATCCTTTTGTCTTTGCACTTGCTTCTCTTGTACGGGCAATGCCTCTTCTTCAGCTTCTTCTTGATTATTAGTATTCCCTTCATCAATCACTTCAGTATCATGTGGACTTGAAAGTACCTCTTCAAATGGAATGTCTTGGCCTTCATCATCATCTTCATGCAATATTATGTCATTGTTCTTTGGAGTACCTCCTAGCTGTCTAGATGAAGCAGTCTCAACACTTATCTTCTTCTTCTTTTGGCTTGACTCCCCTTGTGTATACTCAAGTCGTTTACTTTTCCTTGCTTGACTTGAATCTCTTTCATTCCCTTCAGACCGATGCCCACTTTGTGAATCTCTATCAGGTGCATTGTGTTGTATTTGTTTCTCAACATCTCCCATCTTCTTGTATGTGAGCCTCTTTCCTTCATCCACTAGTGCTTGCACTTGATCCTTCGCACGCTCCTTGGTGATGGCAATGATAGGCTCTATCAACTCTTCATCATAAGCTCTTTCTCTTTCCACCCAATCAATTATATATGGCAAATTTTGCACTTTGTTATACTCATCCTCTAAAAGAGTCTCATCATCATTAAGCCGATCCGGTATCCTCAACACCTTTGTAGCTCTTACCAAATCCCACTTCAGCCTTGAACATTTTTGTATCCTTATATCAACATCATCAAGTGCATTTGCCCAATGATCTTCGAGTTGCTCTACATGTTGATAAGCAGGATATGATCGTTTGAGTGCTCCATGTGGATCAAAGTTCTCTCTTCGAGAATCATGGAGGTGCAGATGGTATGCTTGAAGCTCAATCTCGAAATATTTAGCTGCCTGCGGTGATAGACATGAATAATATTTCCCAAGTTTTAAAAGAAATTGTAGCTCGGCCTTCTTCCTTGCCTTTTGCAATTTATGGAATTCTAGTAGTTGTCTTGACACCTCCAACATCACCATCCTATTGGTGGGATACCTTGGCAATCTATATAGATAGGATGTGAAACCTTGAATCCTTATGTAAGTGAACTTCTCATATTGAATATAGTAACGTCCATATTCTTCAATGAAGGCCCTAGCAGCACTTGTCAATCTCTTTTGCAACTCTCCTTGCAATCTCCTCACTATATACATGGCAAATGCATCATTGAACCTTTTGTAATGAATAATGTTCTTGAGATGAAGTTGTGTATAGCATTGATGTGACAAGACTTGATTGGATTTAGTACCAACTTCTCCTTTGGAAGTCCATCCTTTGTAAACCACATTCCTTGCCAATATATAGTCAAGGTAAGAACTCATGTAGAAGGAATTGGACTCAGTAAAATTTTCAAATTGTTCATCAAGGCAATAACTTATAACTCCGGCCCAATCAATCATCCTATTCTTCATGAAAACATGATCAAAATAGGTATACATCCATCCTTCAAAAGTTGATGATTGAGGTCTACCTGTTACTCTATTCAAGAACATGATGAAGTAGCTTATCTCTTGCTTGAAATCAGCTTTATGATACTTTGGATCCTCAGGATTATATATCTTTGTTGCCGAATCCACCATCCACTTCTTCCTTACTTCTTGCATATATTGCTTGGGCTTGGCTTCAAATGTCTGTTGTGCAGTTGTGGGACAAATAAATGTTGACCTCTGATTCGCGATGTTGAAGACTCTTGAATGGCTTCCCTTTGCAAGTAGGCTAAAATAGTCCCATCTTTTGCTACAATTGGCCTTTTTTTGCTATCATAACGCTTAGTACATTCCAATACCAACTCCGTGCATGGCAAGACGGGCGAGAAACAAGCTGCTTGGATGATTCCACTCTTTGCAATGGCTTTGATATTCTCATTCCTTGTTGGTGCGAGCAAGAAGTCCTTGATCTCCTCCAAGTTGGCATGTCCCATGTTTGTATCTCCTATGTTCTTCCAATGCGTCTCATTCTTGGACTCCGGCAAGGTTGACCTAGCATCCATCTTGATCAGCACTTGACACTCCCTCGCAGTCATACCCATCTACCTACAAGATCAACATACATCCATTAGTAAATTCAATGATAAATGAGCCTTATAAGACTTATCATCTTGCATAATAAAGCCATGAAAACATGAAAATCAGGTAAATAAAAGGCAGATTTATGGAATTTAATAGCTGAAACATACCTTTGCAAGAATTTCAGAATAAAATCTAAGGCAAACTGCTGTATACTACACAGATTTCTTGCTGCAAATGATAAAAATTAGACCTAAATTATAGATCTGCAGAACCTGCTGCTGCTCCTCTTCTCCCAAATTCACTCCAAGAAGTGATTTTGCAATGAATAATGATTGAAATAGGATGGGCGCTCATGCATATATAGGTAATTGCATGGGTTTAAGCGCTGGTCGGCCCAATCAGGTCGGCCAATTTGGCATTATTTCACATTTTTTTTGGAACTCACAATCTTCAAACCCTCCTCCAAGGTTAGGCGCACTTTTGGGTTTGTAAATGCATTAAGTTGCGCCTACCTTCCTTGTATGATTCTTATGCCTTTAAACCTAAGGCACACTTTGGGATGTGTCGGAGCTAAGAAGTGCGCCTAGGCTCTTAAGGTGATGGACATGTCTTACTCACAATTTCAATCCAATGCATGGGTGCTTAGACGACCTCTTACTCCAAGATGATCAAATTTCAAGACCTCAAGCAACTTTTCAAGGCGCATCTTAGTGATTCTAACTCCATGTTCTTTAGGCGCACTTCTTGAGCTCTACAAGTGAAATCAGCGCCTTACCTTCCTTGAATATTTCTTCAAGCTTTCAAAGGAATCCAATCAAATGCCACGTATATAAGGGAGTTCTTGTCTTTGAAGAGATCAAATTTGAAGGCCTTAAATCTTTCCTTACCAAGACGCACACTGATGATAATTGGGGTGGAGATTTGCACCTTAGCATGAATGAATGATCTCTTTTCTTTCATAGATCCAAGTTGTTGCATAAGTTGAAAGGGCAGCCTTGGCACTCAAATACCTTCAATACTTATAAAACTAAGTACATTTTCCCTCCTAGGCGCATTACTGGACTTCTACAAGATGACTTTCCCTCTACTAGTCCTAGGCGCATTTCTAGGGTTCCTCAAGTGCAAATTGGCGCGTAGGGCACTTAGCTTGTTCTCTGACCTTCAAAGATCTCAATTTCATATTCAAATGCTTAAGAAACTCTCCATGACTTAGGCGCAATATCTTATGAGGTCAAAACTACTTAAATTTGACATGCATTCACAACTTCAGGCACTCATTTAGGTGTCTAGAGAGGCAAAATTGCGCCCTCATCAGTTGGCCTCATATTCATTATTTCAATGATCTCCAACGACTTAGAATGATTTTATCCTTCAAGGTGACATCAACTTCCAAGGTTCCAAGCCTCCTTTTGCTTAGGCGCAAAAGTGATCTTCAACAAGTGACAATGAGCGCCTAATTCCAATGAATGAATCTCAAGCTTGGGTGATTAAAGGGGTCTTAGTAGATCAAACCCTCCAAAGCGCAGTTTCCTCTTGCAACTTTCAACATCTCTTGTCTAAGGCGCAGGTTAATGATCTTATAGGTGAAAATGAGCGCCTTCACTCCTTAGGTGATTTCTTGACTAAGTTTTAACCCTTAAAACACTTCCTAAAACCAACTTGTCATCATCAATGCTAGCTCCACATGTTCTTAGCTTAGGCGCACCTCTTGACTTGCACAGGAGTGGATTTGCGCCTTCAGGTCACTTGTTGTCTTTAAGAACTTTCCAAGGGAAAACACTTCACATTGATCCTTTGTCATCACTAGGCGCCAAATTGAACCTCCACATGATGTCTTGTTCTAGGCGCCAAAGTGTGACTGTTCAGATGCAAATGTCCGCCTAGACCTCTTAGGCCATTTTCTTACAGAGTTTTCACTGCTCAAAGCATTTCAAGGTTCAAAACATCATTCTTATGCAAGGCGCCTTGGTTTGAAGTGGACTTGTTGGAGGCGCAATATGACTCCTCTAGAGATGAAAATGGGGCCTAAGGTTGAGCAAGTAAATTTGACTTTGAGCAATTTGAATTATATGCACTCAGTGGGCGAAAGACTATGAACTCTTTCATGTGGTGACCTAAGGAATACTCCCAACTACATTCGCAAGCTTATCGATTAACTGCGAGATAATACAAGGGACTAACCCTAAAACAACTATCCTATGAAGAAAACCGGGTGTCCCCATTTGCAATGGGGTGATGTGTGATTAGGTCACAACAGGTATATTGATCAACATCTCAAATTGATTGCAGTAACCATCGCTCATACTGGTGGAAGCTAAAAATAATTGCCCTAACTCTATAAATCCTCCCACAACCAGCTGCCAAGAAGCTTGTAAGTACTCGAAGTACATCTGCTCATAAACTGAGGTTGCCATAATCAACGTTGAAATATTAGGGCAGCAGCTATCATAAAAAATTACCCCAAAAAACATAGGAAATGTGAATGTGGAAATGAACAAAGGAACTCCTCCAATAACCCATTACCTCTACAAATCAACACCATTTGAGAATTACTCCACTGCTGGACTGGAGGTGTTGGCCAATCCAACTACATGATATCATTCATTGTCCTATGTGGGCTGATTGGAAAGTGGACAGTGGTACCAACTATGGAGTTATGTCCACCTCTCCCATTCTAAATCAACATCTCACCCCTATAAACTGTCCCTGGATCCCAAGTCCTATGATTGCCATCAATCATACTCACACACACCTCCTCTTGGCTGCTGCAACAACTAATGACAATCCTGATAATTCTGAAAATCAGATCTATAATCATCTCTGGACTGCTTCTACTGTCATAAATCGGTAATGTCTCATTAGCATTCCAATTCCCAATGCTATAGTGACAAAAACGTGCACACCAATCCATGCAATCAGTTGCTATCATCAATGCGGAGTCTGAAGATATCATAATCAGCACCATAGAACAGCCCTTAAACATAAGTGTGTAAGCTGGAAACCAAAGAACCATGTCTGAACACTATTCATCCATTTGATGCACCTTGTTATGTGTTTTCATGAAGTAAGGAATAGTAAAGCCATTACGAAGCATCATACCACGTGAATGACTTGGGCCAACAAACACCATTTCATGCTTAGCCATAAAATTTTGAATATCAACAAGATGAGTTACTCTACCAATGTCATCCATGAAATTTCCATCTATCATCGCATGAGAAATCAAATCATCTGAAGATACTGATCTGCTGTTCACAATCAAAGAATTAGCAACCAGTTCAAACCTTTCATTGATGTCTTCATGGATCTTATGTAGACCTCCTCCCATTTCAAAATGGTCATCATTAGTCACATTTTCAAGAAGTATATCATGCCCTTACCAAGACAATAGGCTATTGTTAACACTCTAGAATCCACACTTCCTTAATTCCTTTCAATGGTGTCTTCATAGGTTTCATGCACCCCTTCACCCAATGTTCAATGTTCATCATTATCTACTAATTCAAAAGATGAATTATGCTGAAATCTGCCCTCATTACCTGTTATATCTGCTATCCCATGGCTACAAGCTACCCCTTCATGCGAAAATTGATCCTCAAGCAGGTACCAATATTTATCAACATACTGAACGTCTTCAATATGGGAAGAGCTGAAATCATTATGCAACATTTCATCCTTATGGATCTCAACAATCCCTTCAGCAATTTGTTTGATCTCCATAATCCTTGTGTCACTTTCTTGAACTTTGGATGTGGCTGCAATAGGAATAAAATTTTCCCTCTTGTATGAAGAAAAGTGAGCCATACTCAATTGTAAGCAAAGATCATCAGCTTCTTTTTCTTTGTCCTCTGCATACTAGAAAGCCAAATCCCTGTCCATCAACAATTGCAAGTAATTTGATTTCATCATTTCCAATGCTTCTTTGATACTGTATAATTGAATAAGAGTGACTCCACTTGCAACACCCCCTTTCCTCTCCTCAATTTGAGCTACCCAAATAAGTTTTTCAACGTAATTGTGAGAATCATCTGCCCTTGTTAACACTTGCACCACTTTCTCATCTGTAACCACAAATTTGTCTTTCAAATTTTGCAATGCTAAAGGTCTTTGATCCAATTCATCAAAGTGACTTGGGCTGCCATACACTAAATTTTCTGATTTACTATGATGTGTAAGAACCATATCATCATCCAAATCAATTTCTTCACTAGTTGATGCCTTGCAATCCGTATGTAAAAATGATGGGACAGCGTTATGAACTATCCTCAAAGGAATCCGTCTCCTCACAAGGCTTATCAAATACAATCTCTAAATCACCCACATAAAGACTTGTGCATATTTATCTTGTACATACAATAAATGGTTCTTTTTCCTCAATGTCCATCGTATTGATTTGCTGGAAGGTAACATTGTGGAAATCATATTTTTGATTGTTTGTCCCTTCATCCTGATTGGCTGATTTAGTAACCTCCAAATCAGCACATTGTTTGCTCTCATTATTACTATGAAGTTCAATAGTTTCATCTTCGTTAATAGCAACACTTGAAGAACTAACTTCATCCTCATCCTTGATCGCTGCATGCATAAGCATAGGATCATCCCGAAGCTCTATAACATATTCCTCATGCTCCAAGACAATCTCTCCGTCATTTTTTGTTGCATCAGTCTCCTCAATATCCAAGTAAGGTTTCATCTTTCCATCACATTGTTTGAACACTTTGTTGACCAACTCATAAGCAACTATAGAGACATCATGTTCTTGCCTCAAAATAGCCAACAACATAGACATAAGGGGCTCAGAATTAGTATCATATTCATCCATGATTAGGACCATAATGGTTTGCATGTAAGAAAAAACACCTTCTCCATGATCCTTACTGATAGATGCTATGAAATAATGAAACATCTGAAGAATAAGATCGTCACATTCTAAAACAATCAAAAGATAACAAGATCTAGCCCTTGCCATCACTTCTAACATCCTAACCCTCCTACCAAAGGAATGGCCTTGGTACATTAGTAACCCATGAAAGCTCTTAACAATCAACGATAGAATCTCCCTCCTTATGTCATTTTCATAGGGAACCCTAGGAGCTATAATCCTTATAATCTCACTTAGACATATGGTGACAAAAAGCTTTACCTTTTTACTATCATGTCTCATAAGCATTGGCTTAACCAAAGAATGCACCACAGGAGTCATAGCAAGTTGCATCAACTCAAAAGGTGACTGTTCACGCAAAAAAACCATGCCAAACTCACCGTTTTTCCCTTATGTTGTACAACCTACTATGGACTGGTACGGCCAAACAATGCGAGTAAAAATACTTCAAAACTCCTCCAAAACCTCTGCCATAACCTACAATAAGTTCCTCAATGTGCTCCCGGAATTATGGTGGCAAAAACCTGTAGATATCTTCTTGCAAATCCTTCCATGACAACTGACTTCATACAAATAAGCTCAAATGGTGACCCTTGGATGAAGCCACGCCAATAAACACCGTGGGAGTGTCTTTCAACCTCGCAAACGTTTTTATCAATGGAGGTTTCTATCTCTAACGAAGCTGGTTCGAAACCCTTGCTCAAAGCAAAGCTTAGACTTAGATATTTTTGTCAAAAGTGAATGAATGAGAGGAAATGACTTCAACTTTCACTTTTATTCCTCTCTTTTCCCAACGCCACTTTTCGAGCCATTTTAATATTTTAAAATTACTTTTCTCCAAGCCTTGGGCGCCCACATAAAACTAATGACTTTATTCTTTTACATATTCATCAACTCTTCAAAATATAATAAAGTCACTTTATAATATTTAAATAACGATAAAGATAAATATTTAATTTAACTTTAATATTTAACGTTATTAAAATAAACATCCCGATGTCATGTCCCCTGTTTCCGGCTTGATCAAGTGAAGAATGGATTAGCCTATTCCTCATTCCCGGAGGCTAATTCCAAATGATGAGGGAATGAATTGGTTTTTGACTAACTTAACCTTATTGTTTTGCAGAAACAAAGTCAGAAACTTAAATTTGGCTAAGTCTGGAAGCCAAGTAAATAGGAAGTTGACTCTTGGAGTCTAGGCGCCCATTTCACATCAGATTTCCTAAATGAGCGCCTAAGGATTTGAAGTCTTCTATCATGGTTTGGAAGTGCATTATGACCACCATATCATCAAAGCCTGTCAACACACTGGATCAAGGTTTTAAAGACCAGTAGTGGCCTAAGTGAGGGTAGGCGCTCTTTATCTCTCCTCCAACCTCAAATGGCGCCTAGCATGGAAGCATCCTGTTATGAAGCACATCAAATAGGCGCTTTGATAGAAAAAGTTGTTTGATCTTCATAATGAAGTTTTCCAAGAGAATTGAATAAGGAAAAAAGGCATATTTACTTTAGACGCAAGAATCATGTTGCACAATCCTAAATGTGCGCCTAGAACAACAAATCATGATTCTAGGACCCTGAACTTGCGCCCAAGCATGAAGGAGGAGTTTTCAAAGAAGCAAGAGTGTTTGAAATACTAAGGAACTTTTGTGGTGTCATATGAATCAAAAAGTGTTTGAGATGTTTTTGCACCATGAAGACTAGGCACTCATTCATGATCCATCAACCATAAAAGTGCGCCTAGTTGAAAGCTACAAAAGCATGCGCCTAATCAAGGAAGTAACCTCCAATCTTTTCACTCAGTCAAGGCGCTAGTGGAGAATGATGTCCTAACTCACCCCAATGACTCCAAATGTGAGCGCTTGCAAGGGAAATGACCATTCCAAGTTGAGCGCCAATTCATTCTTTCACAAACCTAGATGTGCGCCTAGGTGCTAGAACATCCCTCTACAACACTGAGATGGCGTCTTGGCAAGGAAATGAATTGGAAGGTTGAGATGATCATTAAAGGGTTCAAGATTGTTGAAATGACCTTCTATTTAGTTGGAATCATTGTCCAAAGCTAGAGAACTGTTATGAGAGTGAAGATGCACTTCTTGGTCTCCATCACCTCAAATGTGCGCCTAAGCAAGATAGGTGCAAATCTCCTTCTCTCCTACCTCCAGTTGGCGCCTAGATTTCAGAGGACTTCATTTGGGTGCTCAAACTTGTTAAGTCTTTAATCTGAGCCTAGGAGTCTTCAATGAATGATGTTGAGTGTTGAAAGCACCAAACTCCACTAGGCGCATATCTATGCTTCTGCAACCTCAGATTGGCGCCTAGGATTCAGACACCTTCCTAAGGCGCAGTTCTACTCCTCCATGATCCTGTTTTGGCGCCTTCAAAGAAGATCATATGAGGAACCTTGTAAGGTGAGGCGTTTGCAAAAGGAAACATCTTGGAGCTTTTTCCCGGGGTTGAAGTAGTAAGAAACAAGTATAGGGCTAAATAAGTCTAGGCGCACTTCTCAGTTTGAATAGCTTAGTTTTGGCGCCTAGCAAAGGATCTTGTAAACTTGCATTTGAGATGAAGTATTTGAAGGAGGAGGCATGTTAGAGTGTTTCCCATTGATTGAAACAACCAAGATAAACAAGTATGAAGCTTAGAACAACAGGCGCACTTGTGAATCTCTGTAAACTCCAATTGGCGCCCAATCAAAACAAGGCGCAACTTCATGAAGAGATCATCGCCATTTGGCGCCTAATCATTGTGATGCCGTCAAACAACGTTAGAGAACCATCATTGAACATTTTCAGGTGATTTCATGCATATTGAAGCCACTGGATAGGCTAGGCGCATATCTACCCTTTGGCAGCCCTGTTTGAGCGCCTAGTTTTGCGAGACATCCAATTGGGATGTTGAGCGCACTTTTTCACCAGTGGAATATCATTCTGGCGCCCTGGGTTGATGAGCACTTTGCGAGAATCTGATCTCCTATTGGGCCAAGTGGTTGGCATTGGGATCCGTTCCGGTTCATTGGACAAGGTTGCCAACTCAAAGTTAGTCATCAAATGGAATATACCATCAGAATATGCTCTTGGGAAGCGTGCCTTAGTTCTTCTTTATGCTTTGAAAAACATGCCTTCATTGCCTTGGAAGGCCTATAAAAGGAGCTCTCTCATTCATTTGGTATCTGATCATTTTGGTGAAATTTCTCTCTGCAAAGCTTTATGCTTGTAATTTTGAGGCCTGCAAGTTTCAAGTGTTGGGGTGATGCTCCCTCAACTGACAAGGTGATGCTCCCTTGTTGCTTTGTGAGGTGTTGACATCCAGTTGACATCATTAAGCTCAATTGAATTAATCTTCATCAACTAGTGAGATAAAGCTAGTTGTGAAGAGGTTGAAAGCATTGTATACATCTAGGCTTCAAGGCCTTTTCTTGTAATCCTTTGAATAAGATTGTACATTCATGCCATTGTGGGCAATCATCATTGTAAGAAGACATTTGCATTGAATTGAATCAAGTAATAATACAAGTGCCCAACTTCAAGTTGACTCATGCAAGTTGCCTTTGTAATCTTTCATATGTGATGTTAAGTAGATTAGGTGATTGAAGAATTAAGTGCAAGTAAATTTGTCTAAGATAGAAAAAATTTTAGTTAAGTACTAGTTGGGTATCTTACAGTGGTATCAAAGCTTGGATCCTACTAGCCTCTGGGTTATGCAGCCACCCGAAGTAGGTCCACACATGTATTATACAAGAAGAGCTAGGCAAGTACAACAACAGCAACATCATACAGAAGCCCCAGCTAACATGGCTGATGAAAGAAGAAGTAGAAGTCCGCCTGCTGATGGTGAACGTGAAGCAAGGGAGATGTTCAGAAACATTGCCATTGGACAACAACAAACAGGTCAAATATTGCAACAAGTCCTACAATCCCTTCAAAACATGAATCAAGGTGAAGTAGCTGGACAAGGTCGTAGAGATGCAGCTAGACATGAGAGACAAGAAAGACATTGATGATGATGCTGCCAGTGCAACAGGTAGAAGAGTTCGCACACGAACTCCTACAGTTGATAGGCCTCTAAGACCAACTTTCCTTCCACCACCACCTGAACAAGGCAATGAAGCTGATGAAGAGTTTGGTGAAGGAGACCAGAATAACTTTGAAGATGAAGTAGCACTCTTTGCAGATCTCTATGCCAGATTACCAGATCGTGTTCGGGATATGATGACTTTCAATGAATACTGCCGACAGAAGAGGGAAGATAGGGATAGGCGACGTAGAACTAGAGGCTTTCATCCTAGAAGGGATGATGATACAAAGGAGTATAAAGAAGCATTGAATCGACTTCCCATTCCTACCTTTGATGGAAGTGGTAAGCTCAATGCTAGAGCTTGGGTAAACAAGCTGGATACATACCTTTCTCTTAAGCCTTTAACAGAAAAGAAGGCGATTCAATTTGCTACAATGCATCTTGAAGGATTGGCATATGAATGGTGGCATCATGGCCTAGTCTCTCAACATCATGATAGGATAAATTCCTATGATGAGGTTGTAACCAAGTTGATTCAGAGGTTTGATAGAAAAGACACTGAAGTGTACTATCGTGAATTAGCTCAACTCAAGCAAGAAGGAAGGGTTGTGCAGTATGTGAAAGAGTTTCAGAAGATAGCAGTGATGGTACCTGACATGACTGACCGAAGAATCACTATGTTGTTCATTGAGGGATTGAATAGTCAAATTAAGCCATTGGTAAAGGTACAAAGGCCAGCAAACTTGGAGGAAGCAATTGACTTTGCTCTTGATCTGGATACTACTCCCATATACCAGCCTAAGAGGAAGTTCTATAAAGGAGTTAGTTCTACTCAAAGGAAACCCACATTTCCTCAAAAGATGACTCAAGGTACATCTACAGCAGAAAGAGACGAGCTGAGAAGGAAGAAACTCTGCTTTTCTTGCAAGCAACCTTGGGAACCAGGACACAGGTGCCTTGGTAAAGGTAAAGCTCATTTGATTGAAGTTGTATCTGATGATGGAAGTGAAAAGGAGTCATTGAGTGAAGACGAGTCAACTCAGGATGAAGAGGCGGTACATGAACAACCAACTCTTAATGTTGTTTCGGAAGGAACAACTGACAAAATAACATTAGCAACCATTTCAGGAGTTCCTAAATATCATGCCTTCCGCATAAGAGTTGTGAAGGGTCAGAGAGTCACATGTCTAATTGACAGTGGTGCTACTCACAACTTCATAGATGAAGGTTTGGTAGCAAGGCGGAGTCTAACAGTTGAAGACTTCGAAGGGTTTCAAATAGCAGTTGCTGATGGTTTCCTGATGAGTTGTACTAGAAAGGTGACCCAACTGCAAATCCAGATGGGTGATTGCTCTTTACAGGATGATTTCTATGTAGTTGGACTTGGGCATATTGATGTGGTGCTTGGAGTACAATGGTTACATTCACTTGGAAGAATAGTCCAGTACTTTCAAAAGATGGAATTGGAGTTCATGCATGAGAGAAGGAAGATCAAATTGAAGTCAGTGTCTAATGAAAACCCCAGAGTTGTCTCAACTAAATGCATGGAAGCATTGATCAAGCATAATGACATTGAGTGGGCAGCATAGGTTTGCATCAAGCATAACCAGATTCTCTCTACTGAAGAACTTTATCCTGCAGATATCCAGGCAATGTTGGATAAGCATGCTAAGGTGTTTAGGGATATACTTCCAGGCATACCTCCTGATAGAGGTTTTGAACATGTCATTGAATTGGAGTATGGGACGAAACCCGTCAGCATTGCACCCTATCGGTATCCAAGACATTTCACGATTGAAATTGAGAAGACGATCAAAGAATTGATCGAGATGGGGCACATAAGGCCATCATCAAGTCCATTTGCATCATCTGTGGTGCTAGTGAAGAAGAAGGATGGAACAATGTGGATGTGTATTGACTATCGCGCATTGAACAAGAAGACCATCAAGAATAGGTATCCAATACCTAGGATTGATTAACTACTTGATGAGCTGCATGGAGCAATCTATTTCTCAAAGATAGATCTTCGATCTGGTTACCATCAAATTCGTGTTCGTGAAGAAGACATTCCAAAGACAGCATTCAGATGCCATTACGGACATTATGAATTTATGGTGATGCCATTTGGATTGACAAATGCACCAGCCACTTTCCAGTCTTGCATGAATCATGTTTTTAATAAACAATTGAGGAAGTACCTGTTGGTTTTATTCGATGATATCTTGATTTACAGCAAGACATGGGAAGAACATCTCCAACACTTAGATGAAGTTTTGAACGTCATGGAGAATCAATCTTTGTATGCAAAGATGTCTAAGTGTGATTTTGGCTTGAAGGAGATTCTATATCTGGGTCATGTGATCGGAGGTAATGGTGTGAAAGTTTAGGAGGAAAAGATTGAAGCCATTTGCAATTGGCCAGTTCCCAGGAACATATCTGAACTAAGAGGTTTTCTTGGCCTCTGCAGCTATTATAGAAGATTTCTTAAAGGATTCTCCCAGCTTGCTGCACCTTTAACAAATCTGACAAAGAAAGGTGCTTTCATCTGGTCAGTGGAAGCTCAAGCTGCATTTGACACATTGAAAGAAGTAATGAGTACAACACCAGCGCTGGCTTTGCGAGATTTTACTAAGTCTTTTGTTCTAGAATGTGATACTTCTAAAGAAGGCATTGGAGCAGTATTGATGCAAGATCATCATCCCATTGCATTCAAGAGCAGGAAGTTGAAGGACACAAAAAGATTGTACTCAACTTATGACAAAGAGATGCTGGCAATCATGCATGCTTTGGCTAAATTTTGCTAGTATCTCATTGGATCTAAGTTTGTGGTTAAAATACTTCCTAGGGCAGAAGGATTTGAATGAAAGACAGCAGAAGCGGATTGTTAAGATACAGGCATATGATTTTGACATTGAGTATGTTAAAGGCAAGAAGAATGTGGTAGCCGATGCCTTGTCTAGAAAACCCGCCATTTGTGCCCTAAGTGAAGTTTCGGCTGATTGGAAGTCTTAGCTTTTAGTTGAGTACTCCAAGTCAAAATTTGCTTGTGAGATCATGGATGGAGTCATTCAGGATGATAGGTACAAGGTAGTTGATGATGTCATCTATTACAAAGATAGAATCTATTTGACTCCTGAATCAGAGTTGAAGCAACAAATTTTGCGGACATACCATGATACTCCACTTGCAGGACACCCTGGCTAATTCAAAACCTACAGACAGATCAGGGAAAGGTTCACTTGGAAAGGTCTGAAGGAAGAAGTTCTCCAGTATGTCAGGGAGTGTCTGACTTGTCAACAGAATAAGTCAGAGCATACATTTCCAGCAGGGTTACTCCAACCACTAGCAATTCCAAAACATAAGTGGGAGAGTATCTCTATGGACTTCATCACAGGTCTTCCGAAGGTGAATGGGAGAGACTGCATCTATGTAGTTGTGGACCGGTTAACCAAGTATGCTCACTTCTTTGCAATTCCAGTTGAGTCATCAGCATTGCAAGTAGCTGAATTATTCTTTAGTGAAATCTTCAGACTACATGGCCTTCCTAAGACCATAGTCAGTGACCGAGATAGCCGATTCATCAGAGTATTCTGGAGAGAGCTATTCCGACTAGCTGGAACTGACCTGACACCAAGCACTAGTTATCATCCTCAAACCGATGGGCAGACTGAAATTGTAAATAAATGGCTTGAGGGATACTTGAGAAACTATGTGTCTGATCATCAGCGTGCTTGGATTAAGTGGCTACATCTGGGTGAATACTGCTATAACACTACTTTACACATGTCAATTGGCATGACTCCCTTCCGAGCTTTGAATGGGTATGAGCCAGTTTCATTTGTTGATCTGGCTCTGGATGACAGCAGAGCTCCCCGAGCAAGTGACTTGATGAAGGATACTCAAGATATTTTGACAATCCTTAAGGACAATTTGCAAAGGGCTCAAAACCAACAAAAGTTGTATGCCGACAAACACCGGGTTGAACGAAGCTTTGAAATAGGTGATATGGTATTTCTACGCCTTCAGCGATATAGGCAAAGTACTTTGAAGAAGTCAGGTGCAAAGAAATTGAAACCTAGGTTATGCGAACCCTACAAGGTGTTGAGAAGAGTAGGGGAAGTGGCATATGAACTTGACTTGCCAGCAGGAAGCCGCATACACAATGTGTTTCATGTGTCATGTCTCCAAAAGGCACTAGGACAACATGTGGTTTCATCTGATGAACTACCACCACTTGATGAAGAAGGAATGCTTGCACTTGAACCTGAGAGTGTGGCAGATATAAGGGAAAATAAATTGCGCAACCAGAGCATAAGGGAATATTCGGTGAAATGGAAAGGGTTGCCAATGGAGGATGCTACTTGGGAAGGTGAAAAGATTCTGGAGCATCCTAACCTTCAATTGCTTGAGGACAACCAATCCCGGGAAAGGGAGACTGTCATGTCCCCGTTTCCGGCTTGATCAAGTGAAGAATGGATTAGCCTATTCCTCATTCCTGGAGGCTAATTCCAAATGATGAGGGAATGAATTGGTTTTCGACTAACTTAACCTTATTGTTTTGCAGGAACAAAGTCAGAAACTTAAATTTGGCCAAGTCTGGAAGCCAAGTAAACAGGAAGTTGACTCTTGGAGTCTAGGCGCCCATTTCACATCAGATTTCCTAAATGAGCGCCTAAGGATTCGAAGTCTTCTATCAGGGTTTGGAAGTGCATTATGACCACCATATCATCATCAAAGCCTGTCAACACACTGGATCAAGGTTTTAAAGACCTGTAGTGGCCTAAGTGAGGGTAGGCGCTCTTTATCTCTCCTCCAACCTCAAATGGCACCTAGCATGGAAGCATCCTGTTATGAAGCACATCAAACAAGGCGCCTTGATAGAAAAAGTTGTTTGATCTTCATAATGAAGTTTTCCAAGAAAATTGAATAAGGAAAAAAGGCCTATTTACTTTAGGCGCAAGAATCATGTTGCACAATCCTAACTGTGCGCCTAGAACAACAAATCATGATTCTAGGACCCTGAACTTGCGCCCGAGCATGAAGGAGGAGTTTTCAAAGAAGCAAGAGTGTTTCAAATAATAAGGAACTTTTGTGGTGTCATATGAATCACAAAGTGTTTGAGATGTTTTTGCACCTTGAAGATTAGGCGCTCATTCATGATCCATCAACCATAAAAGTGCACCTAGTTGATAGCTACTCAAGCATGCGCCTAATCAAGGAAGTAACCTCCAATCTTTTCACTCAGTCAAGGCGCTAGTGGAGAATGATGTCCTAACTCACCCCAATGACTCCAAATGTGAGCACTTGCAAGGGAAATGACCATTCCAAGTTGAGCGCCAATTCATTCTTTCACAAACCTAGATGTGCGCCTAGGCGCTAGCACATCCCTCTACAACACTGAGATGGTGCCTTGGCAAGGAAATGAATTGGAAGGTTGAGATGATCATTAAAGGGTTCAAGATTGTTGAAATGACCTTCTATTTAGTTGGAATCATTGTCCAAATCTAGAAGTGTTATGAGAGTGAAGGCACTCTTCTTGGTCTCCATCACCTCAAATGTGCGCCTAAGCAAGATAGATACAAATCTCCTTCTCTCCTACCTCCAGTTGGCGTCTAGATTTTAGAGGACTTCATTTGGGTGCTCAAACTTGTTAAGTCTTTAATCTAAGCCTAGGAGTCTTCACTGAATGATGTTGAGTGTTGAAAGCATCAAACTCCACTAGGCCCATATCTATGCTTCTGCAACCTCAGATTGGCACCTAGGGTTCAGATACCTTCCTAAGGCGCAGTTCTACTCCTCCATGACCCTGTTTTGGCTCCTTCAAAGAAGATCATATGAGGAACCTTGTGAGGCGTTTGCAAAAGGAAACATCTTGGAGCTTTTTCCAGGGGTTGAAGTAGTAAGAAACAAGTATAGGGCTAAATAAGTCTAGGCGCACTTCTCAGTTTGAATAGCTTAGTTTTGGCGCCTAGCAAAGGATCTTGTAAACTTGCATTTGAGATGAAGTATTTGAAGGAGGAGGAATGTTAAGAGTGTTTCCCATTGATTGAAACAACCAAGATAAACAAGTATGAAGCTTAGAACAATAGGCGCACTTGTGAATGTCTGTAAACTCCAATTGGCTCCCAATCATAACAAGGCACAACTTCATGAAGAGATCATCCCCATTTGGCGCCTAATCATTGTGATGCCTTCAAACAACGTCAGAGAACCATCATTGAAAATTTTCAGGTGATTTCATGCATATTGAAGCCACTGGATAGGCTAGGCGCATATCTACCCTCTAGCAACCCTGTTTGAGCACCTAGTTTTGCAAGACATCCAATTGGGATGTTGAGTGCACTTTTTCACCTGTGGAATATCATTCTGGCGCCCTGGGTTGATGAGTACTTTGCGAGTATCTGATCTCCTATTGGTCCAAGTGGTTGGCATTGGGATCCGTTCCGGTTCATTGGACAAGGTTGCCAACTCAGAGTTAGTCATCAAATGGATATACCATCAGAATATGCTCTTGGGAAGCGTGCCTTGGTTCCTCTTATGCTTTGAAAAACGTGCCTTCATTGCCTTGGAAGGCCTATCAAAGGAGGAGCTCTCATTCATTTGATATCTGATCATTTTGGCTAAATTTCTCTCTGCAAAGCTTTATGCTTGTAATCTTGAGGCCTGCGAGTTTCAAGTGTTGGGGTGATGCTCCCTCAACTGACAAGGTGATGCTCCCTTGTTGCTTTGTGAGGTGTTGACATCCAGTTGACATCATTAAGCTCAATTGAATTAATCTTCATTAACTAGTGAGATAAAGCTAGTTGTGAAGAAGTTGAAAGCATTGTATACATCTAGGCTTCAAGGCCTTTTCTTGTAATCCTCTGAATAAGATTGTACATTCATTGCATTGTGGGCAATCATCATTGTAATAAGACATTTGCATTGAATTGAATCAAGTAATAATACAAGTGCCCAACTTCAAGTTGACTCATGCAAGTTGCCTTTGTAATCTTTCATATGTGATGTTAAGTAGATTAAGTGATTGAAGAATTAAGTGCAAGTAAATTTGTCTAAAATAGAAAAAAAATTAGTTAAGTACAAGTTGGGTATCTTACACCCGAACAATATCAATTGCCAAGGCATTGCCATCAACGCATCCACCCGACATTCCCGACATAGAAATACTGCCAACTGACCAAGTGGGTGTCCAACCTATGACTTACTAAAAATAGTAAGTATGGGCAAAGGGTCCAAAAACGCTTTTGAAAGCGTCATCACAAACTCCAAATAATACTGAGCTTAATGCAACACCTGGAAAGTCCTCCGAGATGGCCGAACTGCTATGTCACCAAAATAGTGTTCAGACTGACACTTACTATAAATAGCAGTGTTCTCTGAGGACCAAAGAGAACAAACCCAGAAAAACCCAGAAATATTGTCGCCATGCAAGCACTTACTATAAATAGTAATTACGAGTAAGTTGTCCTAAATCCTTCGGAAAGTGTCATATGGCTCCATTGGAACACCTAAGCACACTGGTAACATTGAAATACTCGTCAGCTTCAGCTTCAACTGCGCTGCAAGAGGGCCCGGAAATGGGGACATTACACATTTATTTTCATGCAGTAGATTTGTAAATAGTATAAATGTCTTTCTGCACTTAGTTGAATAAATAATAATTCTTAATGAGCACACGATTATACTGAGAGGGTGGGATGAATCAGTATAATACAATCTTTTAATTTTTTTAACTTAACCACAATGAACAACACAAATGCAAGATCTAGCAATTACGAACACTGGAAGAACACACAATTTGCGTGGAAACCCTTGCGGGAGAAAATGTCATATCCCCTCTCCTATAGGCCGACTATCATCATTTTGAAGAAGTCAATGTTTAAATTAAAGATTTATAACATAATATAAAGATGTTGGAGAAAGGTTGAATATTTTTAATATGGAGTGATTCCATATTGGCACTTGCTTGGAGTTATAACTTAACATAAATTTATAAGTTATATGGCCGACCTCCCTTTAAATGAGTGCCACATCTATTAGTAATGATAAACACAATAAGATGATACGAGTTGAATATACAAGTGCAGCAATCAACACTCTTATTGATGAGATTTGTATGAAGTGATTTTATGAGATACTAAAGACAGCGATTACCATTCTTAATAGTGCGACTTTGATGGTACAAGAGCAACGTTATAAGTCAAGAGGTTGTCATAGCCCGACCATGAAGAAAAGCTACTGCAATAGCTAAATGTTGTAAGGATAAACGATTTGCATTCTAGAGGAGTAGCGCTGTCCACAAAAGCTGATATGATAAAACAGATGAGACAAACATGCAGAGTATGTGTTGAATAATGCAGCCGAATACACATCAGTACTATCTTAGAAGGAACAAGTCACAGCCGAACTTGGAAGTACCTCCGCACATTGACCCATTTGCAGGTGTTGACAGGGTAGAAGTTGAAATGGGGGAAAGAGACCGTGAAGAACCCAACACCAGAGATATTTTGAATGATTTGGCTAGGGGACAATGAGAGTTACAGAATAACTTTAATCGTCTTGTGGACCTTATTGCACACCAAGCCATTGGGAATGCTGGAAACAATAACAACAATAATAACAATCACAATGACAAGAACAGGAACAACAATGGGGGCAACAATGGTGACACAAACAGGCACATAGATGATGAGGACAGAAGGAATGATGGGGAAGCCTCAATTAATAACAGACCAGTTAACCAACACACAACATATGATAGACCTGGCATACCTACTTTCACCCCACGAAACAATACACCAGATCCTGAGCCCACACAACTTGAGTTTCAAGACGTGATTATTAGAGATTAGTGGGCTTTTAGTGAGGAGTTTTGAGCGGAGATGTCTTTTTGTGAATATTCAGATTTGAAGATGAAACACATGCCCAACAAGGGTGGTATGTAGTAACCCTCTCCAGGCGGATTCTTGAGAATACAAAATTTCTGCCCTTCTTTATTGATTTTCAAATTGCTTGGTTTGGATTTTGATAAATGTTTG
This sequence comes from Cunninghamia lanceolata, assembly GCA_027924645.1. NCBI lineage: Eukaryota > Viridiplantae > Streptophyta > Pinopsida > Cupressales > Cupressaceae > Cunninghamia > Cunninghamia lanceolata. The sequence continues at coordinate 8,015,837 of BSBN01000112.1, read as the reverse complement.
TGCTTAGGGTTTTGTGGGTTGTTTTTACATGTTTGATATTTGCGTTGAATACATGAAATATATAACATTTATTGAAAACCCACAAAATATATAATGATTCTACATAAACTAACAATGACCCAGATCATTAAAAGTGCCAAAATAATTACTGTGACATACCCATATGAATATCTTCAACTTCATGTCGGAGCTGTAGCCGGACCAGCCTTATACATATAGAAATTTCACATACGATGCAATAGCAATGAAGGAATCCAATCAGGAGTATTATCAGCAACTCTCCTAGACTGATTCGATCCCCTTTGGCGTGAATCTCACCTCCAACAAACACTTAGTGCAAACCTTCAGGTAGTACAGCCAAGGCATGAAAAAGGTATAGCTGGCTGAGTGAATTTTCTGGATATTACCAACTGCAAACTAAATGTAAATGCCCTTGCTACATCTACAGAGGGTCTAAGAACTCCAATGCTCAAAATGAGATACCAAACAGACCCAATGAACACCAAAATGCCCCTTAGATGAGTACGGTCTGTTGTTGTGTTGTACGGCCAGCACTGTGAATGGTACAGCCCAGAAATATGGCAAGAAATCAGTCAAACAAAACCATAAATCTATCGCAATCCTCAAATTTGGCACCTGATTTTTCGGTACAAAACTCTTCACAATCTTGCAAAATTCTTCACAATTCAGCTCAATATTGACCTCTAATTGAAGTCAACTCTCAGGCAATCCTTCAGTAGTTATTTCACAGCCTCAAGAATGCAATATCAATGAGAGATTTCATTATCAATGATCAACAATGGCAGAAAAACCCTAGCTGGTTTCTTCTCACAGCACAAACTTCAATGTTTTCAAAAAGCATATGATGGAATGAATTGCAAATAGCTTTTGTTGATGCTTTTATACTTCTCCAAGAAGAGGTCGACCCATCTCAAGAGCATTTACTATCATTTTAACTAATATAAAATGTTTGCACATTGACTTTATTAAATGCTTTAATATTTGGCCTCCAAAACATAATTAATTAATTGCACTTTAAGTCACTTACTGAAGGGTCATGGCCCCATTGAATATAAAGTGAGATTAATAACTTTATATTATGCCTTAATAATATTGTATTATCATTAAAATGACTTTAATGATAATAACTCCATAAATACTCATCCACTAGCCAAACCAATTGAACTAGGAGATCGACACTGCAAACCCATCACATCCGGGTGCCTTACTATATATAGTAAGGGTCCCTCTCTAACATCCACTGACTTACTATAAATAGTAAGTATGAGAAACTGAGTCAAAGGAAGGCCAAACCTGAACCCAATTGAGCTCTAACGAAAAAGTCAACCAAGCATCTACCAAACAGGACCTTCTGAACAACTCCATTAGCCTACAAGGGTTAGGAAATAGGCTAATCCCTCTGAAAAACTAATGCTCACAAAAATGGGGACATTACAGTTTGCCCTCCTTGAAATTGCTTGTCCCCAAGCAATCCCTACTGCAAAGAAACACCACTCCACCGGAGGTCCAAAAGAAGACTGTGTAATGTCCCACACAAGAACATAACTGCTGCAGCACCAGCATAAACACAACTGCGCAAACATAGACAACAGTCCAACTGTCCAAACCATGCGCACTGAAACTGTGCATCAAACTCAACTCATGTAAATGAGAACCCAAGGTGAAACTGCAAACAATCCACACCATGTACACACTGCAATGCTCCCCAATGAACCCAAACTGGAAACCTGATGCACATGAAGGAACACACAGCACACTGAAGAGTGTCCAACAACCAATGCATGGATCCCAAATCTAAAATAGAAGCCTGCTAAATAGAACATCTTCAGACCTCTGCTGCTCAACATTGATCCCAACTTCACCATGCCAGAAGTGAAGAGATACAATGGGACCCATCCAAACTGCAGTGCTAACCCTGTCACCACCTGGATTCCAATGCAATCGATACTCACATCCATCCGTCGAGTGGAGATAAGAACATCTGAAAGTGTCTGCAACACAACAACTATCTCCATCCTCTACTAGACTCCCATGGATGTGCTGACTCTGCAAGTAATTCCCTACAAATAACTGAGTCAGGTACTTGCAGCCACTAACTCCATCTACTGAAGATGGTAAATATCCATCCCACAAAGGATGGTATAACCCTGGAGCCAATCCACACAGATGCATCATCAAATCCTCCGTGTGTGGATCAAAAGAAAGGTGATGAGCACTCCTCACTATGCAATCATGATAAAAAGCTCCAGTCTCGGTCAATGGCTGACTGTCATAGCCCTGTATAACTCCCTCCTCATCATCACTTACAACACTGGAATCAGAAGGTGGCTCTGGTCTCTGATCACAAATAGTTGATTGGGTAGGAACTCTGGTAAACCCTCTCTGCAAACCCAATCAAAAAATCTCTATCAGGAAGCATTGAAGTCAGAGTATCTTCAATTGCTCCCAAACAACGCTTAATGAAGCGCAAACCTCCAATGCGACTAGCCTCTGAGGCTCCATACCGACTCTCCTGAAACTTCGTACACTCAAGTAGGTACTCAACAAACTTATCTGTGCAGTAAAAGCGATATAAGTCTGAATCAACCTTATTTCCCATAACCTTCAGTTGATCTCTCCAACTTTGTTGCTCAACAAGATGTTGATCAAAATCAGCTGCATGGATGAAACAACCGATTTGCTTCTAGGAGAAGGAAACAAATCAACATGAGAGCCCATCTCCCTACCAAATGATGCTCTAAATATCTCATGTGAAGATGATGGAGTAGTGTCAAGAACTGTCATACAACTCTCAATAGAACCCACCACTGAGACACAAGAGCTATCAGTAATCTGGCCCGCATCACCTGTCATGGCACTAACCTCAAGAGAACCAAGTGCGACAAGAGGTTCTCTACAACTCTCCACTATTGCACTCATCCCATCGAAATTATCTGCACCAACATCTGTGATGGATGTAACCACATCCTCAATCTACTCACAAGCATAATCCGTGGGTATATGCTCCTCACCAACTGCTACCACAAAAACCTAAATTGTATCTAAAAGTGGTGAAGACTGTGCTAGTCTCAATGCCACGATAAGCTCCTCAACCTGTGAATATGACTCCTGAAGGGCCAACTGAGTGCTCTTCAAAGATTCCATGGTCACCTCAAACTCATGAGTGAGCTCACCAACCTCCTCTTCCTTTCCCTTCAATGCATCATAACAAATGCAATCCCACTCGAGAAGATAATCTCTGTCAACAAGTAGCTGTAGGTAATTTTGTTTCATTATTCCAATTGCTTCTCAGAGTGCATTAATCTCTGCAAGGGAAAGGCCACTATCACAGTGCCCATCTAACACGGAAGCACTCCAACCATGAGTAGCCAACATTTAACGAGCAACATCAAAATGCTCTATGGCTGTGGCAACCACACAGTCATTCACCTTTAGTTGCCCAACCAAATGATGAGGACTTTGCAACTTAGGACTCCCATACAAGTTTGCTGATTCGAAATCTGCACTGTGATGAGGTTGTATCAACATCACTCACCTCATGATAAGCAGCATCATGTGTGCTATCATCAGTGCACACATCAACAACTAAGGCACTGCTTCTATGTACCTCAAAGGGTGGCTCAACTAGTAATGTAGAAGCTGTTGATATAACATTATCTTCACACACTTCTACTTCCAATGTAACTGCATGTCCATCCAACTCACGATCCTGGGATTCAATGCCACTAATTGAATTTTCCAACTTGTTTCCTAAGGTCTGATTTGAAAATCAGACTCATCATGACATGAATCAAAATCACACAATGCATCATTAGTACCCAATTCTTGAGTACCTTCATGTGACAACTCAATAGAAGCATCATGCACATGTGAAGTCACTGTTGTATCATGTTGATGCAAAGTTTCATCACTGCCATCATGAAAATCAGAACTATTATGGATCAAATTCACCATGCAATCCTCATTCTTGACACTTGTATCTTGTGTGCCAATACTCAAAGTCTCTCCCACAACACTTTCTGAACTTGCCATGACTTTTAAATCATCATTACACTCAAGGGAAAGACTGTTGTCATAAAAATCAGACTTGTTATCATGACTAATAACTTCTTGAGCGCTAAAAACATCATCTTCCTCTTCAAATCTCACCCTCTTCTCCTGCATTGGTTCCTCCTTAACCAAATAAGGTCCCAACTTGTCTTTACACTGATCAAAGACACTGCATACCAACACATAAGCAGCCGGAGATGTCACTTTCTCTCCAATGCGAACTGCTAGAAGAAGTGTCATGATGGGCTGAGATATACTATCAATGTTATCAACAATGGAAGTCGTGATATCTCTCATCTAGTCCTAAATACATCTATCATGCCCCGAACTAATGGACTCCAAGAAGAGTCTGAATAACTGAAACACAAGATCATACTGATCAAAATCAAGCATGGCAACGCATGATCTAACATGTGCCATTAGCTCTAAGATCTTAACCTTCCGTGCATAGGTAGGACTACCAATGTCTCCAATCCCAACCATACTGTCTAAGATCAGCTGGAAAACCTCTCTCATGGTGACGCCAGTATAAGGAACCCAAGGAACTGTGATCCTCGTAAACTGACTATAGCATAGGGCAAGAGTGAGCCTAATCTCACTATCACTGTGCCTCAAGTACCTATGCTCACCCAACACTGTCACTGCAGGACCCACAGATATCTGAAGCAGTGCTGAAAGTGATTGTTCTACGAAGTTTAAACTCTCTTCCAGCCTTCTAAGGGTACATAATGTATCAAATCTGGATTGTGATGTTGTGCCAAGTTTTTCACCCTGTTCATATATTGTTTTTGCTAAACATTTCCAATCACCAGATACAATTTGTTTGTAACTATCTGTACCCATATTACAATTTGGTTGTCACTATCTGTACCCATATTTCAAACTAGACTGGCATGCAAGTGCTGATCACTAACATGCAACCCAAAATCTTAACATGCAACATGAAATATATGACATGCAACTGAATATTTCTAAATAACCCAACAGGATGGCAGGAAACCGCTCTGATACCAATGAAATGTCCCACCCCAGGTGGACACTTGCTAACACAAATTTTCTGCCTTGTTTGGTTTGTTTTGATAAATGTTTGTGATATATTGGCAATGTTTGATACAACAATATAATGCAGCAAAACAAGAGATGTTGCAATAATAATTTTTAACTCAAAACTAAAATTGCATTGGGAATACATAGCTGAAAATTCCAAATTTCTATATCTCCCAAAATACTCAGTATTTTGAAAAAATATTAAGTACCCAGTTGAGAAAATATCCCCTAATATCTAAGCAACCAATACCCAGAAAAAATATATTGCCAAAATATGAAGCATTTTACATACCCATCATAGTTTGCAGACTCTTTAGACTCGTCGCGGGCTCACCAAGACTCACAAGTCCCTGAGCTCGACGAGTCAACTAGCCATCGACTCGCGAATCGAGTCCGAACGAATCCTTGGACGGGACTCGTGAGCCCGACCACGGGACTCATGAGTCTGGCCTCAGGACTCGTGCAAGTCCTGAGGTTGAACTCGCGAATCCTGTCCAGGGACTCGCGTTGGCGACTGGGACATTAAAAAAAAAAAAAGATAAAACCCTTTTTTTTTGCTTTTTTGGCTCATTTCACAACTACACTTTGCAAAACACTATGAGTATGAATGATGAAATTTCAATTATTGAGTGTTTGATGATCATATGACGTGTAATCTTTGAATTATGACAAATTGATAATCAAATTAAGCTCTTATGTTCTCTAAATGCATTAATTTCCTTTTTTTTTTTAAACTACAGTTTTTTTTTTGCCGAGTCCTAGCCGAGTTTTTTCCTGAGTCTGTGCCGAGTCTCGAGTCCAAGTCTTATTTTGGGCTGCTGAGTCCACGGCAAGTCCGAGTTTTCCAACTATGATACCCATTACGCTGACATGCAAAATACAGGTCTGTCACACTTGTTACAGCAACTAGAATGCTCAATCTCCATTAATATGGCAGGGTACAACGCTGTAATGTCCCCATTTTCGTGAGCATCAGAGTTTGGAGGATTAGCCTATCAGTTGACCCTCGTAGGCTAGTCTTCAGTGATTAGAGGGTCCAGTGGGCGTTAATGAGCTCTTCAGGTGGCAGTTGACAGTGTTTACCTCTTGAGATTGTTGGTATATTCAGAGGCTAAGCTATTCAGAGGTTTCTGGTTCTGTTTTGAAGCACTTACTATTTATAGTAAGTCAGTTGAGTGATAGTGGCCAACCTTTCTATTTTGGGAAAGGCATCTGGATGAGTAGTGGTTTCTATGGTTGACCACCTGGTTCTGACGGAATCGAGAAATAATGAGTATTCTTGGAGTTATGACATTTCAATTATTAATAAAGTAATATTTTATTAATAATTAATTAAAAGTGCACATCATTAAATATTATTTGACTTTATTATTAAAACGGGTATTTAATGATTATAAAGTCAAGTTATATAAAGTGCATTTAAGTCAAGTTATAAAGTGCCTATTATGGGCACCTACTTGTGGAATAATATAAAGTGCCAATTTTAAGGGAGATATAAGTGATTATTAATATATACTTTATATTATTTTGTTGTGCACCAAATGAAGAGAAAAGTAAATGAAATTAAAGTGAAATTTAATGAGATGAAGCCAAATACAAATTGAATATCATATAAAGGCTTTTTGAAAAAGGATTTCATTCATTCTTTGATCATTCAACACTTGTCTATTTTGAAGAAGCTTTGGCTTTGGAGAAGAAACCTATAGTTTCGCTGTAATTTCAATCTTGGAGAACGTAGCCTCTCTTCGATTGTGCTACCTATTGATGATTGTTTTTAGACAACACAACAATAGAGTAAAACACTAAGTATCCAACTCTCTCTTGAGTAAAGTCTCTCAAAGGCTAAGCTATGTGATCCAGTGAGACAACTTGAAGGTTCCTTATTCGTGATTTGCATTGGATAAACTCAGTGACTTGATGTGATATTGCTGATTATCACAAAGGAACTTACGCAGACTTCTTGCTTCATTCAGCGTATTTCTCCTTTGAATGTGGATGATATATGTACTATGCTTCAATGATAAAGAAAAGGAAAAAGATAAAGGTTCAGAGAAACTAATCTAAGCTCAATGAAGCAATAATGATGCATGAATAGACAAACTCCTTAATCAACCTAACTCCACTTCGCCAAGGATGCCTACAACTACATGGAGTTGGTGCAATCTCCCAAGGATAGCGAAAGGTTTTCACATCATGAAGGCTCGTATAAGCACCCATTGGACGGCGCATCTCAAACAAGCATCCACAATCAAACTTAAGCAAATTATAATGAAGCTCAGACTAGCTTTACACAACACTTCACCAACGATGAATGTCAAAAGCATAAGCTAGGAGTTGATCAAATATTCAATACATACATGCATTACATCAATGAGTTACTACTCTACTTCTAATCTACTTAGAAACATCTCTTCATTTCATCAAGATACAAGAAACCATGTCATTCCACAAGACAACACTTAACACCAAGCAAACTCCAATGTGTTTGCATTAATCTTGAGAAATATTTACAACTTCGAGTACTCTCAGAGAATTTTGAGTCTCTTCTACTCTACTCTACTCTTCTAACTGAGAACTCTCTCTACAAATGAGGCAACAAGGCCTTTATATAGAGTTCCAGAATTACAATGAATGGTCTAAATCAATTCAAATAGCCAAGGGCCCAGATCATGCCATCTCAGCAATTAGTTGCAACAACTTGCTATTTTTAGTACATAAGAGAGGCAATGAAGGCACGTTTTCCAAGAAGATAAGGATGAAATAGAATCTTTAAAGCATCTTCCACATGGACGTCCTCTTTGGCTCCTTGCTTGTTGAATGATGTGGCGAACTGTGATTGGTGAATAATATGTATATGCCATGTAGGTGCCACCTCAGCATATTCCCAAAATTGCAACATCTATATGATGTCTTTGAATGTGATAGCTTTGAACTTGAATATCTTGAGAATGTATCCTTGTTGATCTTGCCTTGTTCCTTTGTAAGTCGAATGTGTATGATACTTGTCACTCATTTGGCTAACTCTATTATTCTTCTTCTTCTGTCAGGATGTATGTTGCTCTTCTTTGTGAATGATTCCTCACGGAGAGTAGTGCAAAGATGATGATGCTTCATTGATGACACGAGTAGAAGACTTCTCTGAGACTTGAAGTTGAAAGAACTTGAAGATTCATGGATGAATGCTTTCTACAATGCAGCTGATGAAGTGTTCTAGCATGATGAACTTGATGTGATCCTTCGGAGCAGCAACGAGATGCCTCCTTTGTAGCGATTGCCTTCCATCTTCACTTTACTCCTTGTATGAAGGTAGCTCCAAGCATCTGGCTCCTTGAATGACTTCCTAGCTCCATCCATTCTCCTGCAACACAGAGTAAGTAACAATTAAACCATTGATAAATATCAAATCTCATAGCAAATAGGAATCATTTTGAACACTTTTAGCCCTTTCCAAGCTTAGGCACAAATTTAGGTCAGCAAATAGGTGAAAGTGCGCCTAGGCTATTTAGCCTTATACTTGCCATTTTGATGATTCAAACAATCAAGAACAACCTAAAATGTTTATCTTGTTTAAGGCGCTCCCTTAATGATGTCCTTTTATGTAATTTCCTCCTAGGCACTCACTAAGGTGTCAGAGAAGTAAAAGTGCGCCTTACCTTCAACACAATTCTTGCCTTGCAACTTGAGGCGAATTTTTATGAGTAGGCGAATTTTTATGAGTGTACAAGTGGTAATTAATGCCTTAACATGGATGAATGCTTACTTTAACTTAGGCGCACATTTGTGAGTGTAGAAGTTAGAATTTGCGCCTAAGACTCTTAGCTTGCGATTTGACATTTTGATGATCTCTATTTCATGTTTAACTGTTTAAGAAACTCTCCATCACTTAGGCACACATTTGTGAGTGTAGAGAGGCAAAAGTGCACCCTCATCAATTGGCTGCAAATTCATCACTTCCGTGATCTCAACCAATTTATAATGATTCTATCCTTCAAGGTGCTTATTAATGATATCATATCATGCTCTTTCTTCCCAAGGTGCAATTTGGAGTTGGCATAGACTAAAAGGTGCGCCTAGACTACTTGATGAAATTAATCTCCCTTGATGTGCAATTTGGAGTTGCTAGGAGTAGGAAAGTGCGCCTTGGCCAAATTGGGCTCTACTTGCTATTTTTATGATTCCAAATGATTGAATATGTCTTAACATGACTCCCCTAATCTAGGCGCCCATTTAATGATATAAGATCATGGCTTTGCACTTAAGGCGCAAATTGAGGTTGTGGGAGATAAAAAGTGCGCCTAGATCACTTACATTGTTTTTTTGGATGCCTTTAAACTCATATTAATGCTCAAAAATGTTCAATTGGACTAGGCAAAGACCCTTCATCAAAGACTCATGCTCTTGTGTTCAAGGCGCCAGAATGGTATTCTACAAGTAACAATGAGTGCCTAACTAATGAATGGATCTCGAGCTTGGGTGGTTGAAGGGGATCTTAGTAGATCCAAACTCTCCAAGGCGCACTTTTGGTCAAGTTCAAAGGCCTAGATGCGCCTTCATCTCCATTAGTGTTCCTCAAAAAACTCTAAGTCAAACAAATCCTTAGGCGCAAATTTAGATGTCTAGATGATGTTGTTCTTCTTCCATCAACCTTAGGCGCTTTTTGATGAAGGTTGAGGTATGGAATTGCGCCTAGATTCACTTAGTCTATTTACCTGCAAGATTTTGATCTTCAAGGCACTTTGAGGATACTTCCTATCAAGATTCTTCCTTAGGCGCAAATTTGGAGTCCTACTGATGTGAAAGTGCGCCTCAAATCACTTGTCTTGCTTTTGACATTTTAATGATTTCAAATACTTGTGTAGACTTCCCGGAGGCTATCCTATCCCTTAGGCATTAGATTTCATGATTTTGAGCTCCTTACATTCAAGGCGCCCAAATGGAGTTGAAGAGATAGGAAAGTGCGCCTAACTTGACTTCTTGGAGTGATTGAATGGCTTTTAACGTTGGAGGATGCTTAAAAGACCTTTCGTCTCTAGGCGCCAAAATAGGATGATAAGGACAGGAAAATGCGCATTGTGCTTGGAAGATGCTCACTTCATTCCTCATGGATCTAAACACTTGTGAAGGTTCAACAAAGGTATATTGAGACTTCAACTCCTTCAAATTGCTTGATGAATGCCCCTTTGAGTATTAGGTGCCCAAACTCATATCCCCAAACATTCTACTTCCTAGGCACCAAAAAGTAACTATTCAATGGTTGTAATGCGCCTAGACCTAGATGAGTATTTCCTCCACTTTCCATGTGCTCAAAGGATTGTACATGCTCTTAAAGAATTCACCAAAGCCAATCACCTTCAAGACTTGCATATTCAAGTTGATTTTTCCCTAGGCGCAAATGTGAGGTTACACAGGGGGAAATTGGCGCCTAGTCCTTTGAAGCAATTTTTTTGCTAAGTTTGAACCTCCAAAGTGGCTCCAAGTACAAATTAGATGTCTCCAAGTGCAAATTTATCAATAATGATGATGATTTTTCAAGCTCTTACCATAGGCACTCATTTGGGGTTGTTCAGGTGATAAGATGCACCTAGGCTTATGATGGTTGTTTCTTGCAAAATTTTAATGTCTAAAGCATTTTGAAGGTCAACACTTCATCGTTCATGCAGGAAGTCTTGGTCATGTTCTCACAAACTTAGGCATTTTCAATGTTTGAAACCCTAATTAGAATCTTGAAGTCACTACTTGTCTATGTTGCAGTGCTATTCCTCTCAAAAGACTTGACAATTTGGCAATGCTATGGACTCACACACCAATGATTCATCATGACATAATCTTAAGACATCATCCAAAACTCAATGCAAAGCACAAGAGCTCAAAAAAAGGGGGGGCCCATTTGCAATGGGGCAATGTGTGATTTGATCACAACACTACCTACAGGTGAGAAGATCACCCAAGGGTTGCAGGTTTGTGGTGGCTTCATACGGAGGTCACATCTGAGCATCAATGGACTTCATGCAAATCTCAAAGTGATTATCTTCAAAGATTGTTCAAGGGTTTGTAGATTAATCATCTAAGTTCAGAGATATCTGTTGTGAATGATTTTGCCCTGTTTGACTGCCATTGGATATATTGAATCTGCTCCATATATTGTTGTCTTCACTTTTGAGGACATTACAGCGTTGTACCCTGCCGTATTAATGGAGATTGAGCATTCTAGTTGTTGTAACAAGTGTGACAGACCTGTATTTTGCATGGTAGCGCAATGGGTATGTAAAATGCTTCATATTTTGGCAATATATGTTTGCTGGGTATGGGTTCCTTACATATTAGGGGATATTTTCTCAACTGGGTACTTCATATTTTGTCAAAATACTGAGTATTTTGGGAGATATAGAAATCTGGAATTTTCAGCTGTGTATTCCCAATGCAATTTCAGTTTTGAGTTAAAAATTATTATTGCAACATCTCTTGTTTTGCTGCATTATATTGTTGTATCAAACATTGCCAATATATCACAAACATTTATCGAAACAAACCAAACAAGGCAGAAAATTTGTGTTAGCAAGTGTTCACCTGGGGTGGGACATTACATGGTAGACAGCAGAACTATGAGTTACAGAAGAAGGTGAATAAGTTGAACATTCCTTATTTTGATGGGTCAAGGAAAACCACAACCAAGGCATGGGTACAGACGCTAGATAGCTTCCTTCAGCTTAGCCCTATGCCAGAAGACGAGGCAATCACTTATGTTGCTCTACATCTTGACGGCATAGACCATGAGTGGTGGCACCATGGGAAGATCACTCTTGGTCATGATTAGATTACATCATATGCAAAGTTCACTAGGTAATTGATAGACAGGTTTGGCAAGAAGGACCCACAGCTTCAATTTAAAGAACTGGCACAGTTGAAACAATGGGGTTCAGTATAGAGTTACATATCTGAGTTCCAGAAGCTATCAGTGATGGTAATGGATATCTCAGAGCGTAGGATGATGGTTCTTTTTATTGATGGACTCACCAATCCCTTACGAGGTTGGATCAAGGGCCTTAATCCACCTTCTCTACATGAAGCCATGAAACGGGCTAGGGACATGGAGTCTTCTACATCCCAAAGCAAATTTTAGTCCAAGGGATTCCCATACAAAAAAGACGAGGACAAGAAGCCTTTTCAGCGGGATACAAATCAGCCAAGAGAAAAAACAAACTAGCTGAATAATGAGCAGTTGAATGAGCACAGGAGAAAGAAACTTTGATTCCATTGTAGAGAACCATGGGATCCATCGCATAGATGCTTAATAAGGCAAAGCAAATAGAATATTTTTCTACTGAGGAGTCCAATTCTAAAAAATCAAATCAGCCATCTAATAAGGAGGGCAGCGATGATGAAAACTCATCCCAAGGCGGAAGTGATGGTGAAGGAGTGATGGCACAACTCTCCAGCTTCCAAAAAGTTGGTTCTTTCAGAGTTAGGGGTGTCCTAGGTGGACAACGCATCGTCACTCTTATTGATACAGGTGCAACACAACTTCATTGATGAGGGGTTGCTTGCAAAACATGGGCTTAAGACTGAGGAGTTTGAGGGCTTTAAGGTGATGGTAGCAGATGGCTTCAAACTCACATGCACCAAGAAGATTTCTAGATTGAGTATTCGGCTTGGAGAGTATGAACTCAAAGACGATTTTTATGTAGATTGTGAAGGTGACACTGATGTGGTCTTAGCCATGCACTGGATGATGACGATTGGGGAATTCACTATGAACCTGCGTAACATGGAAATGAAATTTGAATCTAATGGTAAAAAGATTGTACTTAGAGCATTATCAGATGAGGGCCTCGAGTAGTTTCTCTCAAGAGAATGGAGAGAATGCTCAAACATGACCAGGTAGACTGGGCAGCTGAGTGCCTAATCATCCACCATCCAGATATTCAGAGATTGTTGACCAAGCACAGTAAGGTGTTTGGGAGCATACCACGAGGAATGCCACCTGATAGAGGGATTGACCATGTTATAGAATTGGAGGATGGGTCCAAGCCAGTGATTGCTAAACCCTATCGTCATCCTAGGAGGCTCAAGGATGCGATAGAGAAAACCATCAAGGAGTTGTTGGAGATGGGGCACATTAGACCTAGTAAGAGCCCATTTGCTTCTACAGTTGTACTTGTCAAGAAGAAGGATGGGACAATACGTATGTGCATTGACTACCATGCCCTGAATAAGAACACCATTAAGAACAGGTATCCTATGCCTCGCATTGATGAGCTTCACGGAGCTTGTTCTCGAAATTGACTTGAGGTCAAGCTATCATCAGATCAGGATGAGAGAGGACATAAAGAAGACTACTTTCAGGTGCATTACGGTCATTTTGAGTTTTTGGTGATGTCGTTTGGGTTGACTAATGCACCAACTATTTTCCAGAGTTGTATGAATCAAATATTTAGAAAACAGTTGAGGAAGTTTGTCTTGATCTTCTTTGACGACATTCTGATTTTTAGTAAAACATTGGAAGACCACATGAGGCATCTGGAGGAGTGTTGAGCATCCTGGAGAGTGAGTCCTTGTATGCCAAGGAGTCCAAATGTGACTTCGACATGACTGGGTTGCTTTACCTTGATCACAGTATCAACGTAGAGGGAGTGAGGGTGCCGAAGGCCAAGGACTTGTTACAAGAAAGACACAATATCATGAAAGAGCTCTAGGAGAATCTGCAACAAGCACAAAATCAGCAGAAACTGTATGCATACGAGCACCGAGTAGAGCAGAGTTTTAAGGTTGAGTACATGGTCTACCTAAGGCTCCAACCATACAGGCAGTCCACTCTCAAAAGGAGTGGAGTGGAGAAGTTAAAACCCAGGTTCTATGATCCATTCAGAGTGTCCAGGAAAGTGGGAGAAGTTGCATATGAGCTTGAGCTACCAGCTAATAGCAAAGTGCACAATGTATTTCATGCATCCAGGCTCAAGAAGGCACTTGGGCACAATGTTGTTCCTTCATCTGAGTTACCACCATTAGATGAGGAAGGAAAGCTAATCCTGATTCCAGAGGCCATCATTGACACTCGGCAGAGGAATCTCAGCAAGAGGATCATCAAAGAGTACCTGGTAAAATGGAAGAACTTGCCAGTAGAGGATGCCATGTGGGAGAGTGAGCAGATATTGCAGCATCCTGAGGTAAGATTGCTTGAGGACAAGCAATTTTGGGGAGGGCAGACTATAATGTCCCCTTCTTAGCCAGTTCGACAGGTAGAGCTGTTAGCCTATTGCAAGGTTCCCATAGGCTAATGGAGATTGGTTAGGAAACCTCTATGGACACATTTTCTAGGACTTACTATTTATAGTAAATCAGACAGGGGGGTCAAAAGTGGAGTTTGCTCGACATTTCCATATTTAGCATTGCCAGTTGGAGTATCTAGCACATATCACATGGGTTTCGAGATGACCGAGGAATAATATATTTATTGTCGATATATAAGTTAAATTAAATATTTAACTTATAATAGCTTTAAAAAGGGTGTAAGTTACTTTATGTTATAAAAGTGACTTATCAAGTGGGAGACATAAGTTGTTTTTAAAAGATAAACTGCTAGGTTGTATGTGGGCGCCCATCTCATGGAGGAATAAGGGAATTGAAATATTATTAAATATTAAAATATTATGCTCCAATCATGGGCGTTGGGAAATGAGGGAGACAAAAGAAAAAAGAGAATTCTTTTGGACATTCATTCACTCACTCAACCTTGTCGTGCAAGCTTTGGAGCTTTGGCTTTGAGCAAGAACAAGGGTTTTGTAGGGACGGAAACCTCTATAGAACACACTCTCTTCGTGGTTGGAAAACACCATCAGGAGGGTTTGCTAGTAGTTTCATCCAGGGAATACGATGGTGTACATTTGATGCATTTTGATGGAATTGTTTGATAGGGTTTTGATCAGCTTCATGAACAGCCATTGAAGATCTTTTGAGTTGCAGATTTAAGAAGGTTTTGAGGAATATTAGTGACTGGTTTTCATTTACCAGGCTGGTCGTACTCCTCTAGGACTGGCCATACCTTCTATAGCAGCTAGTTTTTGATGTTATTTGAAGATTTCATCAGATTATTCTAGTCTCCTCACAGCTGCAGCTTCATACAGAGATTTTGTGACAGATTTGGCATCATTTTAGTGTTGTTTATTTGCTGTAGCAACTGCCAGTTGGGCAGTACAGCAGCAAGGAGGTCGTGGGAGCATTTAGTGCAAAATTGCCTTTTTTGGGGGGCCTTATATCTCATGCAATCTAGATGCCTAGAGCCCTAATCTTCATTGCAACTCTTTGTCTGAGGGAGAACATTCATTGTCGAGCGATTGGGAGTGATTCCTAGTGGCTATATTGCTAGTTCATGTATATCAGAATTACAACATTGAAGAAAATAAAATGGGTATGTTGCCATATTAATATTTGAGTCATTTTGTGATCTCGGTATTCGTATTTATAGGTGTTTATGCTTTATTTAGATTTGGATTTCTTTCCATGTCTTGTATTTCATTGTTATATTTCAATATCATATCCAAAAACACAAAAAACAATCAAAACACACAACAGTGAAACAAGAAACCAAACCAGCAAAAAACTTGGCATCAAAAAACCTACAGAAACAGGGTGTATATTACAAGTTGGTATTTAGTAGTGGGGATTGGTGTCTCCAGTAGGTTGGTGCCCACAAATTGCTTAGCGGTGGGGATTGGTGTCTCCAGTGGATTGGTGCCTACAAATCTTTTGTAAGAACATTTTATTTTTCATGGCTGGAATTGGACAGTAGATCCAAGCAGTCTTTTCATTGTGGTTTTCTCCCAAAAGGGTTTCCACATAAACCTTATGTTCCTTATTGTTAGATCTTGGGTGATTGCGATTATTGTGGTTGTTAAGATTTTAATAAGTAAAAGATTATCTTATACTGTTTCACCCCCCTCTCAATATAAGTGTTTGCTCATTATTATCAATTAATTTAATAAATTAAATATTTATATATTACCAATTAATAAATTAATAATATTAGACAATCCTATTTGGGGCTTCTACAATGACTCCTACTTGCGCCCGACAGGATAGTAGGTCTTAGGTGCCAAACTCCAACAACTCAACAAAGGGCCGCGTAAAGATTCATGATACCTCCCTCTCTGATTAGTCAGATCAAGATTTTTCCAATGATTCTGATTTAAGGGCCTAGCGGCAACCACAAACCCTATTTTTAGGGCTTCTTTGCCTTTTCTTCAGGTTTTTCTCCCAACGAACACCACCCAAACAACGGCTTTGGGGTCCTCAAAGGGCACAACTTCTTTTAAGCCCAAGCAATCCTTTATCCCCTTTCTAAGGCTTAACCCAATTTTAGAATTCTCAATATGAATAAGTCCTTCAACACTAAAGAAATGGTTCCACCAATAGATAACACTACTGTGGAGTTCAACAAAGAAGTTTTAGCGACTAAAAGGTCCCATAGGAAATGCACTCTAATTTGTTGTTTTGACAATTTCTAGCCTAGTTGGTGAACTTACAGGAATAGATATCAAAATACTAGGAACCCTTATTGGAGGAGGACATCATCATTTGTCCATCCATGAAATAATTATTCCTTATCATCCGTGGCTCTATGGAGGACCGTGATCTATTACTCCAAAAGGGGTCATGGTCCTAGGACAGACCTCCTTTATGCCTCAAACCTAGGGTCCCTAATTTCAATTCTCTGAAAAAATATTTCTCAACATCCCCAGTTTGGTTGTCTTCCAAATCTCATTTTACAATATTAGGATTCCTCTAGCCTAGCTTCCATTAGGAATTCTATCGATAAATTCATTTCACTCCCAGGAAGGGCTAATCGTTTCTCTTAGTTCACTTGTGCTCGCAACTTAGTGGAATTAGACACCTCCAAGTAGCTATCAACAAAGATTGGTCTTAAGGTTGGTAACAAAATATGGAAACACCCATTGGAATGAAGGGATTGTATTCAGATATAGAGCTTGTTATGCTATTGGCCACAAGGTGCAAGTGTGCCCTCGCTTTGGCACAACAACAAAAAAGTCTCATCCAATACAAGACACTCAGTGGAAAGCAAGGGGCGAATCCAAGCCACCAGCACATTCCTTCAAACACTAATTCAAAGAGCAGATTTGTTTCCTCTCCTAATTCTCCTTCACCTGAGGTTGACAATGCCTCTTCAAAGCTTGAAATAGGACTACTTAGTCTGCGCCTCTCTCCATAACAATGGATTCTTCCCTTTTAAAGGGTTTGTCATTGGTTTCAAACACTGCAATCAAGGACTCTGAAGAAACCCTCGACCATGATGTCACACAAGTTATTCCATAAAATGACTCTTTGCTCCTATGATTTGAAGGGTTAGTGAACTTTTATTTCTTGCTTGCCTCTTGATGTACAGCAGCATGTTTTCAATGTGAGGAATGTAAAACTTTCTTGTTTTTCAAGCAAGGGCTTGGTTGTTTGGGTTGAAGCATTTTGTCCTATGTGCCACTACTCATATTCTTACTGGATTATTACAAAGGGCATGTACCCGAAGTCCACATTATCGTACCAAAAAAAAGAATAATAATATTATATATATATATATATATATATATATATATATATATATATATATATATATATATTTGTCAAAATGGTTGTGGTCAAGTTGTAGGGCAACTTGGTTTTCATGTTGGAGATCAAGGTTCAGATCTCCCCAAGGACATATTAGCGCCAATGGGCATGCTAGAGCAATATCCTCGCATCAGTTCTAGTGTGCAGTAATCTTACAAGTGATCTGGGAGAAAATTGGAGGAATGCAAAGAACCAAGAAGGAGGAACTGAAGAAGCAATGACGCATAGTGGTAGTCCCATAGAAAGGAGATGGAGGATTGGAGAAGATGGAGGAGTAGTCCTGCAAGATATGATGAAGGAGCATAGGTAAAGTAAAAGGAGTTGGAGAAGTAGAGTGGTAGTGCTACATGAAAAGAATCTAGAGGAATAGAGCGATAGTGTCGTAGGAAAAGGAGTTGGAGCAAAGCAATAGTCCCATAGTAGATGTTAGAGGTGTGATAGTCCCATAAGGAGAGAGCTAAAGTATGGAGTGCAGCATCCCCACATGTTGAATTGTAAGTCCAATGGTATCCCAACTCAGAGAGCATCGAATAGAGTGGTATGCCTGCAATTGTAAGGGGTGAGGGTTCCCGCCACCAACCCTCTCTAAATAATCTAAAAAAACTATATTAGAATATTTATATAATATATTATATAAATAATAATAAGTATTAAATTTATATTAAAATATTTATATGTATTAATATAATTATATTAATTAATGAATTATATAATATATAAGTGAATGAATGATACATAAATAATTTATATATAATTTATAAATAATTTACTTATTGTTAATTTATTCTATACTATTAAATTTATCATTAATATATTTACATTTATTTATTGTTAATGATAAATTGTAATTATTTTCTTCATAGTGTAATCATAGTTTATTTGTGTCATCATCCCTGGTGCATAGTCACTCATTCCTGGAACCCATCCTTGCGTTTGTCCCTTCCCCTATTCCAAAACTTTGTGGAACTAGTGAAAATGGGGCTAGATCCAATTGAAAAAAAAAAGATCTTATAATTAGTTATACATGGCAATGCACATATTTGATCATTTACCATTTCTCTGCCTCTCATTGCAACAACTTCACATTCATCTACATAAGCAAATATATTTTAAATTACAAATGGACATTCCTGATGCTCATATGAAAGCCTAGAGTATGTAATTATATAATAATAATTAGACATTTTCAATGTTTGTAGCAAATATTAGCCCATTTATAACTGTTCCTATTTCTCAATGCACATATTCAAGATTATATTCCATGCCCTCTTCATTCTTCGCTAGACTACCAATTAGAGTTTTTCTCAACTACACTACAACAGCAACATTTTACCTTTGCTGGTAAGACGTGTGTTCTCAAATTTATGGTGGCATTGAGCTTAATATTGATTAGACCAACAAACCTTCTTACAAAATACTTAGAAATGATGGGAAAGAAAAAATTAAAACTCTTACATGAGGCCAATAGAGTCCAAGTATGAAGACTGGCACTGTCATACACTGCAAATATATCTTGACACACTGCAATAAAAATAGATCTGAAGTAAAAATCTTAAGGACAATAAATGCATGTCATAGAGAACATATACACAATCTCGAAGCATGGAAAGAGTTTACACTTCATATATCCTTTTGCTAAGTAATTGAGAGAAGCACAACATACTCCTAGCAATAAGAGATCATATACGTAAACACGTACTGATGTGGGAAATTAGATACATTAAAGAAACAAAACCATTGAAGAAGAATAGTACATAAAACTATTTGAGGGTGAAATGATTACCTTTGTAATGAAAGTTAAAAAACCAGGAGCTTTTACATCTTTTAACCGTCCATATGCTAGCTAAAACAAAGTGAAACAGAAACAACAAAACACAAGCAAAATGTCAAATGTCTGTCATACAAGAAAAACTAGTGTAAAAGAATTCCCTAGGACATAAAGCACAGAATAATCATAAATTAAATATTCAAGAAAATATATTGAATCATACACCCCTTAATAGTAAAGAATATTTTTTATGATTCAGATAGTATTTATATTAAGTTAAGTTGCAAACACATTAAAATCAGCATGTTCCCCAAATCTGGCAGAGGCCTGAAGGTCCATCGTAGAGAAATATGCTTTAAAACCTGCCTATCATAAGCAATGGTTACAATCAACACCGACACATAAGAGCTCAGAAAAATATTGTAAATGTTACGTACCCAGAGATATGATATTATAATGTATTTAGGTGGATGGAGAGGCCGACATGTAGCACACATTCCTTAGGTTAGTTATATTGGGTCTTGTGGATAACTTGTGTATTAACTACATTAGGTGTTGAGTAGTCCTTCATTGGGATTACCCCTCCATTACGTTAGTAGGAGAAGGTATATATAAAGGAGGTGATTATTATTGTAAGGTGTGTCAAGTCTAATATTGTATTTGGGATCTCTTGAAGATATAGCATGGAGTGGCTTCTTCCATAAGGACTATTGTATAGTGTTACCATACCTCCAGGGTTTATTCTATTTCTGCATATTAACTCTGACTTTATTTATTCTATTGTTGCATATGTATAATACAAACTTTTACTTTTCCAAACTCAATCAATCACATCAACTACACATATGCAAGATCTAGCAATTAAGAACACAATAAGAACACACGATTTACGTGGAAATGCTTTCGGGAGAAAACCACGGCAAAATATTGCTTATATATTATAGATTGATCTTCTTCTTCTTCTTGTAGGCTCCAACCTGCTAGAGACTCCAATCTCTACACAGACTGAGCTCCAACCCAGCAAGAGGCTCCAACCTCTACTTGATAGGCTTCATCCTATTAGAGACTCCTAGGGTTTTAGCTTTGAGTTAAATTGCTTATATATTTATTCTCTTGTTGCATATGTTGTAGTAGTAGGCAAGACTTGTCTCCGACAACAATTCCCCGATACTCTTGGTTTCATATAAGTTCATATCGAGTCTATGGCAGTTTGTCCATAGTGCAAATGGCCCTAAGTTTCTTATCAACTTCAACAATTTTTATAATATTTTGAATGTTCATGTCCACTATGAACACATTACTTTTGTAATCCTCACCTATTGCTTGAAATTCATCATTCTCCTTATGCAACTAGTAGCCATATTGATCATATAATTCCTGCAATTACAAAGATAAAGCACTAAATTCCCTTGTCACTGATTACAAACACTAGGCATCCAATAAATTTTTGAACTATACAAGGCTTAAGAATTTCAATTTGATGTCCACAATACAAAACACATTAGGACTTCTATTCATATACCATGCCCATATACACAACTCAACTGAAATATCAAGTGCATCCTTTAAATTTCTATAAGTTCTCTTCCAAACGCTAGCAATACCATGAAAATAATAATTTCAACTTTAGTTGCCATAGAACAGGGCACTCAAAAAATTCCTAAGATAGGCAAAATATAGTAAAAATACTTTAAAGCATCCTTGTGACAAGCATGTGGCCACCATGCACTATTGAGCGAGCCCGTCAATTTGAAGGTCCCAATGGAAATTAAATGTCGAGCACATAGAGCAAGATCAAAGGCTAGCACTCGAGCAAACGAAGATGCATGCCTTTTACATTAGTCACTAGGGATAGTTTACCCTCCAACCACTAAGAACATGACATGCATTAAGGAGGTGGGATCGCTAGGGTTATGTTGCATACAAGTTGTCAAAGTTTTGAGGCCTCGCCCAGTCAATATCTTAAGTTAGTCCTTTGGGTTGTGTTCCATCCATGGTTGCAATTTTGAATTAGGATGCTCATGTGCAAGGAGTTCCTTGGTCTGCACCCCAATGCTTGTCACACTATGTGCACTTACTCATGCTCATGACCTAAGCGTAATAAAATCCTAAGAAACATAAGTATTTAAAGCTTAATCAAAAGGAGGGTGGTAGGGGAAAGAAGATCAACAATGAACAAAGCCTAGCAGCCAAAGTGAAATTGGTCGAAAGGGGCATTTTGCCCACTAGCCCATAGGATGAGGATGCGTCAACAAAATATGGGGCCATGCAGTGAGCAAGTTGTAAGAGCAAACTTAAATGTTATTTCAATGGATAGCACATGAGAGACAAAGATCAAGGGCTTACATGACCCGATGGCTAAACCAAAGTGCACAAAATTTAAATTGGCCACCAAGGCAACTTTTTTTGCCAACCTATGAAGGCTTTCCATGTGATTAATAAAAGCATAAGCATTAAACTCGAAACCAATGGGGCTAGTCAGCAACAATGTAGGGAGGGATGATTTAGGTGGCATGACCCGCTATAACAAGTCAATAGAGAAATATAAGAAAAGCGTCAAAGTTATTTTGAATAAGAATTTGAGTAAATGTGATTTTTTGGTGACTATGGTTTTAAAGGTGGGTGACAACAAGGTCCAAGGCTTAAATAAGTCAGGAAACGAGTCTACAACCTACACCAATGGCAAATTTATGATGTCTACACAAACAAAGAGAAACCCTATAATCAATCATCTACTCAGGAAACATGACGAACAAAGCTGAAACACACACAAATACATATTATCCCGTTATCATTACACCCATGAGGTTTAAGTGCGCCCAAGAAATTTTAAACTTCTAAGAGATCCAATATATACACGAACAAACAAAACAACTTCGAAATGACGCACTGAACACAAGTGGCCCTAATGGGAAAATGCTGATGTGCATAGAAACTCCAAACAAGACCATACAAAATGAAAGCAATGCATAAATTTCACAGAGAAACCACGAGGGTACACAAACCAAGTCTTGTCACATGCAAACACATGCTAGGACTTGCTATGCATAGATGAATGACAAATTATGACTTCATAAAGACAGCGAAAGACTTCGTCAACTCAAAAGAAGAGCCCCCAAATCCAAAGAATAGGGATGTGTTGTGGAGGCCACAACAAAACCCAACCTAAAGGGTCTAATAATTACAAAGTATGAACAAACTAAGGTTGCAATTTAAATAAAAGCTTCAAAGAAATTTTATAAACATTGTCATTAGAATTTATAAACAGAAAAATTAAATGATACAATTCGAAATTTAAATCAAGTTGCAAGTTACCTTAATGATCTTTGTAGCTCTCTTCATAGAGACACCATTAAAACTTGTATTAGCCACCCTCTCTCCATTACACTTCTATGAATAAGATGAATCCAGCCATGCTTAGCTCACACACATTTGATTCAAAGATATTAGCAAACTACAAATACTCTACAAGGTGAAGAAGTTAGTTGTAAATCATCACACCCACTCACACAAGATTTCTCCTCTTGGTGTGATCTCTACTCAAGATAAGGATGCAATCGATGATTGTAGATGTATTTCATGATGTTCTTGGCATCTTCCACAATGGGTCTCATCCAATCAAGTTTGCCAATGTCCTTCAAGAGAAGGTTAAGACAATGGGCAACATAGGGGTCCAAAAAAGTGTTGAGTGCCTCTACTCAAGTAGTCTCCTTGTCACCACATGTTATTGCATTATCTATTACAACCTCTACGCCACATTTTCTATGCCAACCTCTAACACAATCTCCTCCAACATTATACTCAAATTCTTTGCATCGTTTACCTTGTTTGAGGCATTTATGGTTAACAAAAACACCATCTCATTGTTCAAAGCCGCTAGAAAATGAGTGTGTGATTCCTTTCATCTAACCACAGATATGATAGTATGCTAGATCATTACTTGTGTCATTACCCACTTTTCTCTTCCACAATTGTTTTTGCATTTCTCACTGCCTTCTATAGCAACAACCCACTTATGTCATATGGCATAGGAGCCTTGTACTCTTTCTCTACAACTATCAAGGACATGACCAAATTCTCCAAATATGGGTTTCTTGCAACCTTGAAAGGAAGGTTGTTGTAGAAACAAATATTAAATCAAGTCAATCTCTGGTTCCATGCGCTTGTCCTTGTTCCAAATTGTACCTTCAAGCGAACATTGGGATCCTTCTGCAACATAAAAAATCCTTGTGAATTGACTCTACTGCAGCTTGATGAAGTGGTTGTGCTGCAAATTCATGGACCACAACTACAGCCCACAATTTGTCATGTCTACCTTTGTTTATTGTGCCATGTCAAGATTCATCACTACTACAATGGTTGTGGTTGTCCACATTCTCTTCAATTTATTTTGGTTTATCAATGAAAGGGCCACTTTCATCCATAGTTCCACGGGGTTTCGGGGACGGGGGGACGACAGGGGACACGTTTCAAGGACGTGGGGGGCGGGGGGTCTAAGTTTGGGGGCGGCGGGGAGATGGCGGTGGGGGGTCGATGGGGGAACGGTGCGCTGAAATACATATAGTACTTGAAAAATAGTTATAAAAAGATGTATAATTGTAGAAGCCTAAGGAATAACTTAATAAGTAAAGTTTAGAGTTTAAACACACTGCAATGGTTTCATTGAACTAGTGAACATTGAAACAATGAAAATCAAAATCAAAATATACTTAATAGACATTGGAATGAGAACTAGATGTTTCATAATTTGAATTTCATAATCATGATTCATAATTACAATCAACAATGTTCAAAGTTCAAACTTCAAAAACAAAATACTAAATTTAATGGCACGATGCCTCTAATGATCTAATCATCCCCAAGCTCCATGTCAATCTCCTCATCACTGGAACTGCTGGACCCCAAATGCTCAAGCTCATCTAAACCAATACTGTTGTGACCTCTTTCACGCATCACCCCATTGCAAATGGGGTCCCCCTCTTTTTTTTTGTTTTTAACCTAGTTCCAATGTTGCTTCGAACTTGCTTTTTTTTTTTTGCTCAGATCCATGAATTTAAGGAAGAGTCTCAACGCACCTAGCCCACAAGGGGTAGTAGGAAGGTTTGAAATGGTAAAGAAGATCAATTTTCCTAGGGATAAATGAAACCCTAATTCCCATTCCTCGATCGAATCTAGCCAATCCATGGCAGAAGCCCACCATTCCATAGGAAAATATCTAAGTCATTCACTCTAAGCATAGGAATCCCTGATGAAGGGGCTATCAATCCACTAGCTAAGGGCCTTTATTCACAGTTTCAAGGGTAAATGAAGTCCCCCTCCAAAGTCTACAAGTCTCTGTTCAATCCTGGATCCAATCCAGGGTCCTAAGCCCACCTTAACTGAAGCATTTTCTCAACAAAATTTGACTTCGGGAGATAAGCTAGTCAAGCACCTCAAGGAGAGAGAATGTCCTACTTGGAGAGATAAGCTCATTAAGCTCGTCAAAGTCCTCTCAGAGAGAGAATGTCCTGGTTTGGTGAGATGAGCACCTCAACGTCCTGCTTAGAGAGACAAGCTCCTCAAGGAGAGAGAATGTCCTGCTTAGAGAGATAACCTCCTCCAGGAGAGAGAATGTCCTGTTTTAGTGAGATAAGGACCTCAAGGAGAGAGAATGTCCTGCTTAGAGAGATAAGCTCCTCTAGGAGAGAGAATGCCTGTTTTAGTGAGATAAGCTCCTCAAGGAGAGAGAAATTCATGTTTTAGAGAGACAAGCTCCTCAAAACTCAGGGTCTAGTAAGATGAGCTTCAGGAAAGGATTACCAAGGCCCATGAAATCCACGCCTAGGAAGATGAGAGGAAAATCCAAGGAAAACAAATCCAAACCTCAACAAATCCATGGAATTGAGAATCAAGCACCTCACGAAATACATGAGAAAATATCTCAAGCTCCTAACCAAATACATGGAATTAAGAATCCACAAAATGAAATACATGGACTAAGGAAAAGTGCGCCTAACTCCAAGCACAGAGGAAGGCAACAGAGGAATGAAATGCACACATTTAGTAATGCAAGTCAACGAAATACACGAAGGCATGAAAAGTGCGCCCAACCCTAAGCACCCAAGAAGGCATCTCATGAACCAAATGCACGCATTTACAATTCCAAGCATCCAAATACATGACCCCATGAAATGTGCGCCTAAGGGAAGAGGACAAAGTCTTGAAAATATCTAAAAATCATTAAAGTCCAAGGAAAAGCAATGACCAGCTCACTAAATCCAAAGAAACATCTATGACCAGCTCACTAAATCCAAAGAAATATCTCTGGCAAGGTCACTAAAATCCAAGGAAATAAAAGGTGAAAACCTCAAACCAAGGCAGAATATCTTATAGCATCCAAATCCTTAACTACATGGGATGTACACCTAGATAAGGAGAATTTCATAGCTTAAAGCAAATCCATGACAAGGAAATCCACGCCTAGTCCAAGTTAAGCTACCTGGGTGTTAGGTTAGCCAAGTGAGGAGCTTAAGCTGCTTGGTTTAAAAAAAAAGAAAATCAAATCTCATTCCTAGGGCGACAAGGGAGGATCTTGAGCAGCTTAGCCTCCAAAAGGTGATTGTAACCATATTTAAAGGGCAATTGAAGTCCTTACCTTTTATTTCCAAGCAAAGTCCACTCCTTAGTCTTTCATTTCAACAACCTCTCCAGCACTCCAAGGCAGATTTTCCTCATCAAGGAACAGGTTTTCTTCATCACAGAGGCACATTTTCTTCAGCAGAGGCAGATTTTCTCCATCAAAGAACATTTTTCTTCATCAAAGAACAGATTTCTTCATCAAGCAGGCTGCTCCAGCCAAGTAAGGACATACCTCTCCATCAAAAACAGAGATTTTCAGGGTTTTTTCCATCAAAAAACAGAGATTTTCAGGGTTTTCTCCATTAAAACCAGAAATAACAGATTTTCAGACTTCTTTTTCACCTCAAAACGGAGATTTTCATAGGAAGAGGGTTAGCATAAAAAACCAGGGTTTTATGGGATTTTCAGACCTTTTCTTCACAAAATCAAACTTCTTATTCATCGCAAAGCTCTAATTTCTGAGTAGGAACAGGTCCGTTTCACCAAGGAAAAACTCTGATTTTTGTCTAAAGGAGCTCAATTTTCACCTGAAAAAAAGTCTGGTTTCTGAGTAAACAGCTCAGTTTTGAAATTAAAAAAAACTGATTTTTGTGTAAGAGGGTCATTTTTTTGACTGAGAAAGAGTCCAATTTCTAAGCAAAAGGTCTGATTTCTAAAGAAAAAGATCTGATTCTGAGTAAGCACCTCATTTTTGACATAGTAAAACTCTGATTTTTGTATAAGGAGCTCAGTTTTGACCTGATAAAGGTTTGTTTTCTGTGCAAGAACCTCAATTTTGACTGAGAAAAAACTCTGATTTCCAAGTAGCCAGCTCAGTTTTGACTGACAAAAAGTCTAATTTCTAAGTGAGCAGCTTAATTTTCACCTAATAAAGCTCTGATTTCTAAGCAAAGAGGTCTGTTTTCTGTGTAAACAGTCATTTTTTACCAAACTACAGTCTGATTTCTGAAGAAGCAGGTTAGTTTGACCAAGAGAAAATCAGTTTTCTTCAGGGTTTCATCAAATCAGACCAAGGGCCTATCAAATTAAGGCAGAACTCATCACAAAAGGCAAAGCTTTTCATTGGAAAGAGGGCAGTTTATCAAGTAAAGGAGCTGAATTTCATACAATTAAAGAACATCATTTCTTCATAAATGGCCAATGCTAAAGCTGGAAACCTCTCACGGCAAACCCAGATGCAAGATGTCCTCAAAGGGGTACTTCCCGAATCCAGGATTGCCTCGAAATGGAAGAATGTAGGTGACACCAACATTAGGCATGTTAACAAGGAGGAGATTAAAAAACGAATGTACAGGACCAAAGAACACTCTCCATCCAAGATCGCAAGGAGGATGGTCCGTAATGGCATTGTACAAGCTACATGTTTTCCTCCTACCATACCTTGCTCTGAACTAATAGTGGAATGCATCAAGCATTACGATCCTGAACAACGAAAGAGTGTTGCTCCCGATGGCAAGGTGATAGCTTACCTGTCCAAGGAAAGGATTGCTGAAGCTTTTGACATTCCTACCTACAATTCCACCCTCTACAAGAGCAAAGAAGCAGCACTCAAGATGTTTGAAACTAAACCCGATGCCTGCATGGAAATAGTCAATGCCTTATGGATGGGAAAGAAAAGATTTCATCATTCCAGGTTGCCAAAGAAACTCCTCAAATCTGATTTCAAGCAAGAGTATGGAAACCTTGTCGTCTTACCAAACAGAGTCATGGGATGCCCTCAAGCTTCAACTTTTGAACCTTGGATGTTCTACTTCATCGAGGAGATAGTACACGGAGTAAAGATGATCGACTGGGCCCAGCTAATGTAATACCCCGGATGGATATATGCTCTGTAATGCTCTGAGTTTTCTGAGTTCACTTATTTGTTTTTCTGATTTTGTTCAAAGGACAATAGAACATACCCTCTCACATATATATGCTATCAACAAAGAATCCAATGATAGATATATACTGACAATAACAGAAGTAATAGAATGTTCATTCAAATTAAAGATTTGAATGAAAGTTATTACTGATCATACCAATACAGTTATAGATAACTGCTGTTACAAATAGAAATAGAATAATGAATTGCCATACAGTGCCAGCGAACCGCTTACAGATGATATACCATATATGCTTACAAATACCATGCAGAGTCTCCTCAGTCAACTCATAGATGAAATCACTGTCTCAAATCAGAAGGAATGAGTATTGCAATGCCTGAATATACTGCGTGTCCTTCAACTGGGTTCCACGATGTATACAAAATGCTTTCCTATATGTTGCGGCTGGTATCTTAATTCAGTGGTTTATCAACTAGTCTTCTCCCTTTTTAATATATGCGATCCATTAAGGGATTTATCCAAAGCTCTGTATAGAATATAAATATATCTGAAGCTTGTCAGATGGTGTCTCTCAGGAGACGGCAGAACTCAAATCTCAAACATAATTTGCAATTCCTCTAGACCACAATTTCTTTCATAAACCTGCGCTGGTTTATACATCTTATTCAGGTGATGACATGCAATCCTTATATAATATTCGGGCCCACTTGTTCAAAGACTATACACATATTAATAAACCTTCATGCGAATTCATTCACAAGATTTTGTCCACAATTTCTTCTTATATCTGCTGCTTGCTGGGGCCCACGTTTCTGTCAGTCTTTGTCCCCCTTTAACCAGCAACTCAAATACCACAATCTCTTTTACAAATGAAATCTTTCTCTATCAAATAGCGGTAGATGATATCTAGGAAGCTGCAAGCTACGACTTAAGGAAATCACAAATTAATTCAAACAAAACTCAAATACAAATACATCCTCTAATTCTTTGAAAACTCTTGAGAGACCCGATTGCAATATGATTTCTCCTGCCACGTCTTCCTCCAGGCAGCGACTATGAAGCTCCACCTCACGAATGATTCACAAACCTGTTCAACAATTAAACCATGATTCCTATGCAATTGTTTTTCAAGCTTTCCTATTATTTAATAAACTCCTTAATATGCCACGATTCTCCCTTATATTAATCCGGCTTTATTAAAACATTTGCTGCCTTCTTAGTATAAATCTATAATTAGGGTTTGAAGAGCGGCGACCAATTATTGCGACCCATGACTGCCAGCAATGATTCCTTTAACAATCCTTCAGAACCCGTCATCTTTGATATGATTTTCGATTCTTCAACAATCTGACAAAGGTCGTCGCTCCAGGAAATATGAACGCTATCTCTGCAATGTGATCGGAATCTATAAAGAAGTCAAATTCCAAAAACGGTGTTCTCTGTCAATGATCAGCAAATCTTTGATATTTTCTTTAAAGCCATCACTTCAAACAAAATGCGAAGTTACTACAAATCAGCTCCACAGGAAACAATATGTTCAACAATATAATAAAATCTTCAACAAACTTAGATCTTCAATGAAACTATATATATAAACTCCATATAAAATACCAGAGAATTCTCTACATCGATCAAACTTGCAATTTATATTTTACAAATCAATAAATTTGCAAACAAAACCTTCTGCATAAACTTTATTTTCAAATCTGTATATATTGTCGTCAATGACATACAATAATCAGCAATCAGCAATAAACCCACTGAAAACCTAGAACAACACTTGGGAGCACAATTGTGAAACCTGAAATGATTTCACCTCTACAAATCACCAAGGGGTCATCTCCTCGGCTCAACAAATGCAAGGGGCCATCACCTTGACAACAGCTGAATACAACTTGTCAAAAAGACACAAACCCAAAACCAAGTATTTGAAAAACATCTAGAACATAGATACATGCTGAATTATGACTCTAACCTCTCCATATAAAGGTCTCTCATCAATTAGGCTTGGCCTAATTTTATTAAATGAGAGTTTACATGTACAAATCATACCAAAGCATTTTTAAATGCTTTTACATGAACTTTTTTAAATGCTTGTTTATAACACTTTTATGCCGACTTAAGTGACTTTTAATAAAATATTAATTTTATAAAGCAAATGAAAATACTTTATAAAATTAAGTTACAATTAAAACAATCTTAAGTCACTTAGAAAAATGGGGACATGACAGCTAATCAGCAACAACGTTGATGAACAGTTGAGGGATCTGGAAGAATCAAAGACCTTCTACATGAGTTCCTATATGATTTACATGCTACCAAGGAATTGCAGATACAGAGGATTGTCATGGAAAGGACATGTAGGAAATGACCAAGGACAAGTCAAGGTCTATGATTGTTACCCATAGTTGCACCTTCAAAACATAGCCCATTTCAAGAGGTTCAATGATGCATTCTCCATGCATATCACGAGAACACTTCAAGGAGGGACTCACTAGAGACTGTCACCAGAAGCCATGCAGTTAGTCAAGAAGTACGGATCTTGGTACACTCAATTTCCAAAATTCACTTACATCCGGGTGCAAGGATTCTCCTCCTATCCATACAGATTGTCGAGGTATCCCACCGACAAGATAGTCTTGCTCTAAATCACAAGGCAACTATCAGCATACGACATAGTCCAGAAGAAGAAGAAGGCTAGACTATCATTCCCAATCCAAATTGGAGACTCCATTGAGGTATGCCCATCCATCCAAGCTGCAAAAAAGTCCAATGAGGAGTTGCAATTCTACAACCTAGTCACTCATGGCTCAAGAGCAAATTTCGATCCTCCTAATACCACTCGGGTAGCTTGCGGAAGAAGGCACAAGCACAAGGTACACCTTGAAGACCATTGGATAAATGCAGTGGATGATTTCGAGATAAGGAGAAAGATGTGCTCTAGGCTATCTTTGGGCATGATTAGAGCAACCCAAGTTTTCTCTGTTCTGGACAAGTTCGAGGAAGATGGGAGACAAGTTCAATCTTTCTATGAAAATGAAAAGAATAAACCTCTCCCAGCACTGGATTGGGCTGAGCAAGAAATCACCAACTTGGATGATTTGATGGCTCCAGTTCTAGCAGGCACCAAAAGATGGGTAAATCAGCAGGTTGATAGGTTGAATAAGCAGAATATCCCCGACTTATGATTTGATGGGAGATTTGGAGTCTCAATCCTCCAATGATGAAATGACTGAAGAGTCACATGAGATGGAACAAGGAACAAGAAGGGGTGAGGCAAGTAATAAAGCAGCTTATAACCCGCCTACAAAGAGAATGAAGGTTCTAGAGGTCTCCACAAAGAAACCAATACAGGAGAACAGAGGACAAGTAGGTCACACTCAGCTAGTACTTCTTCAGTTCAAGAGATCGATTTGTTTCCTAATGAAAATATGCCATCAACTGCTAAAAACAAGGAGCACGTGGAAAAGGAGGTAGTCCCAAATAAATGGGATAGAAGAGGTGAAAATGCATCCATGGAATCCACTCAGCAAGGGACTTCTAATCCGGTTGCAGGAACTCCTCCTAATCATTCCCTGCTGAATCCAAAGACAATCCATATTCAGGACATATTTGAAGACTGGGACCTAGACTTCCTAAATGAAGAATTCAGTGAAGGCGAGGTATCTACTCCACATAAGGATCATGAACAGCAAGAACCTCCTAAGAATGATAGACCATCCACAAGACCCGAATGGCTACAAGAGGAATTGAAGGAGAAAGCCATCACAGGGTATGACCCATCCACCAAACTAGATGACTTCCTGAGCAGGATAGGTAAACCCGTGAAGAAGAAAAGGGCAAAGAAATATTCAAAGATAGCCAAAGGAGAATCCGGGTCTCACCAAGTTCAGATTGCAGTTCCAAGGGAAGACAAGGCAAAAGGGGATATTACTCCCAAGGAATATGATGTAGTAACGGTCGATTTAGGACCAACTACAAAGAGGCAGGAAGTGGAAGAGTTGGATGATTCGGTGGCCGCCATCAAGAGCAGGCTAAGGAAGGAAGAGGAAAAGAAGAAATAGCTAAAGATAGAAAATGAGGAATTGAAGCATTACATCATAAACCTGATGGATCCACTCCAGTCACCCAAAGAGACAACTGCTCAACCTATAGGTATTTCAAGAAATTCACTAGCTGAATTGGAAGAGATGAGATCACTTAGTCATGCCGCAAAGGGATGGATTGGAGATGTCTTGGAAAAGGCTAACGGTTTCGTGGATGATCTTGTTCGGGTCTATGAAAGAGTTATCACCCTCCTGGATATGATTCAAGTAATAATAGAAGCATCTCAAGGATTCAGCGTAGACATGACAGAGACCATTCCAAGTTTAAAAACACTGATGAATACTCCAAGGCAAGTCTTGATGGAGAATGGCATAATACAATCCAATCAGGCCTATGACTTCCACAACTGCTATTATGCTCTAGTCTTCAAGAGAGAAGTAATTGAGAAGATGGAAAGTGACGCCACCCAAGCAAGGATGATGGTGAAGGAGATTCAGGACAAAATCATCATTTCAATAGAGGTGTGGTTCAATCAGGAGATAAGGGAGGATGGAGTGGTGAATGTGCAGTGTTTAAGGGATAGGATGCAGAGTATGTATTTCAAAGATACCCATCCTGTCCAAAAAGGACACTTTGAGGCTATTTCCACACTCTTGACCATCATGAACGACGTTCACCAACTGGGATTAGATTGGGATAACACTCTCACTACCTGTGATGCTAGCATGTCACTCATGCACTACAAAATGGGGCATCTACCAAGCATTCCAATGGAGGAGCTAAAAGATGTCATCACCAGATTCATTGAACTTGGGACCAAAAAGCAGGATGAGGTGGCGTCCACCTAGATGATGCCTTGGTGGGACCCTAGTTAGCAGGATGAGGTGGCGCCTACCTAGATGATGTCATGATGGGATCCTAGTCAGCATGGGACCCCTCCCCCAGGACATGTGTCATGTTTTCTCTAGCCAGGATTTTGGCATCCTTATCTTCTTTTCTTACCTACCTCCTTTTAGGGTTTCTTTTGACCTAATTTGGGCGTAGGTTTCTAGGCAATCAAATCTTGGCTCCTTTTGTACTTTGGAGCCTATATAAAGGCATGAAGGCCTCATTTGTAAAGCCCCAGAAAATTTTAGAGAGAAATAGACTTGTCATTTTTAGAAGAAGAAAAGAAGAGCAAGAGTAGTTTTAGCTTTTTTCATCTTTGAGCAAGATTGTTGTAAAAAATATTTCCGAAATCAATACATGAGCATTGAAGCTCGGTGTTCACAGTATTCTTTGGGATATTAGCATTGGTTTTTTCATTTCCTTAAGGCAAATCATAAGCTCTATTTTCAGATCGGTATCCTTTTCTAGTTTCTTTGGTTTTCGTTAAGTTAGAATGGTGGAAAGTATTGTTGTGGATGCATGATTGAAACTCTTGTTCATACCATTTGCGATTTGTGGCTTGCAAATCCCAGTGCATGGTTAGTCTGAACTCATTTTAGGCTTAGCTTCAATTACTTTCTACATATTTCATTTTCATGTTCTATGTTTGAGTAATCTAAAAATCTTTATAAAACTCCCTAGAAGATTGCACCATTTCTGCGTAGTTGTTGTCTCATGATGAAGCAGAGCGTGGTTTCAGTTTCCATGAATCAGCAGTAGTCTTTTGCACCAGTTAGATTTCTAAACCCTTCTCATCTTTTGCATTTGTTTTAGATCTACCCTAGGAATAGTTCATAAGGAGCCTTACTGAGAAATCATTCACCCCTTTAGGAAATCCAAGTATGTTCTCTTTGAAGGAAGTATAAAATCCAAGTCTTTTCCCCTTTGTGAAGAAAACACTAAGAACAATTGCATAAGTCCCCTTCGTGATTACCAGCAAATCACATCATTTCACTGAATCTATCCCGAACCAGTCAAGACCTGACCTAAAAGGAACCTTGGAGCACTCTTATGTGATCTCATAGTTTAGCACTCGAGGCTTTTTCTCAAGAGAGGATAGAATACCCAATGGTTTATTCTAATGTTGTCGTTGTCGCAAAAACAACATCAACAAATACCAACCAGCCCTGTCTGTGTAGCATCATCATCTAACTGTGCTGGCTCTTCTGGCTCTACATCCCATCTGGTTGTTGGACTCTCCTTGTATGTAGTTGTGTTGCAATCAATGAGACGCAAGGCACTATGTACAGCCACAAGCTTCTCTGCCCTCTTAGAAGTAAGCATGTTCCTATTAGCAGAGTGGATGAAGCTATAAGTAGACCAATTCCTCTCAGCAGCAGAAGAACTAAAAACCTGGGATAGCAAACGAACGGCTAGATTAGTAATCAAAGATCTAGGCCTATGAATAGTCCACCACAACTTGGGGTCCTCCTGTGACAGTCTCCAAATCTATCTTGGATGCCTCTGAATATCCCCAAAGAGTGGCAAATTTTGTCCACTCAGTACGAAGCAAGTTGGCCTCTATAGGATCATACATTTTGTCAATGGCCTTCATGAACCCTTCTTTCACCTCAGCATCCTCTATAGGTGTGATTCTATGGGGCCTTTGCGCGTACCACTTTGAGTTCAATGCATAGGCAGTCATGTGTAAGGGAGTGTTGAGCTTCTCCCATCTACGTTGAATGATTGGATGAATATGCTCAGTGTAGAATTGCATTGTGGAGTCCTTCTCTCGCACAATAGCCTTCATTTGATCAAGCATGGAATCAATGCACTCATATACCTCTCCAAGGGAAGGTGCATTAGAATCCCCAAATCTAATAACTGTGAAGACTGGATGAATGATGGAGACAATATATTTGGCATCATTTTTTATTGCATTTTAAGCAGGACGTCTGGAAGTTTCTTCCATTTTGGGGGATGCCTGGAAGTCTTGGAGACGTCCAGAAGTCCCCTCAAAAGAGAAATGTTTCGAAGGCGATGGAGAAACAGGGGGACGGTGAGGGAACGTTACCCTGACGTCTCCACGTCTCGGAAACGTCCCCGTCTCGGGGATGGCTGCATTTCTGGGGGGGATGCGTCCCCGTGGAACTGTGCTTTCATCTCTCATTCTACCTCCGGCTCAACATTCGGACAAAATTTAACATTGCAACCAACAATGTCTTCAAGGTGGTACTTGAGGCAATTAATGTCTCCACTCATCTTCAAACCACATTAGTTGCCAATAGCAGCCGCAATTGGTCTTCATATACCATGGTTCCAATCAACGTCATTTCATCCAATTGGGCAGTGTCCACTTCCAGATGCCATTGCACGATAAGTGCAAACCTGGCATGGATAAAATCTAAGACAAAAAATTATTGCAACATTGGAAATAAAAAAAATAGTGTTTCCAGATAAAACAATGCTTGATAAGACAAATAGCTAAGCAAATAGCTTCAATAGTTGTTGCTTTAATCCCCACCCCCTACCTAGCTACTTCTATCCTTCGCTCTAGAACAACTCCCTCCTTCAAGATCTACTCTTCAACGATCCTAGTCCAAGCTCGATGTCTGCTCTTTGGCCTACGGATTGCTCCATGTCCACCACGTCTCCTTGGCTTCAATAATTGTTGCTTTCATCCCCAACCCCTGCCTAGCTACTTCTGTCCTTAGCTTTACAACTCCCTCCTTTGAGATCTACTCTTCAAGGACCCTGGTCCAAGCTCGATGTCTGCTCTTTGGCCTACAGATTGTTCCATGTCTACCAGGGCTCCTCACATGCTTGGTCATCAAAGTTTTCGCCCTAGGGAACCTATCAATGCTGCCTCCATGGACATCCAGTCTATTCCAGATTAAAAGGCTTTTGTGGTAAATCAAACTCATGTCCCCGGCTACTGGGAAAAGTACAAGGCTGCCTCTAAATTCCTCCTTGTGAAGTGTTATGATGAAACCCCCTACTTGTCTTAGGGGATAAGGTTTTGAAGGAAGAAAGCCTTTAAATTGAAAAGAGCTTGATTTGCAAGTTCAATCAGTTTTGGCATAGCTAGGTTGAACTTGACAGTTAAATCTCTCATCTAGAAACCCTTTTTGATTTCCTGGATCAAAATCTTCCCCTATGTGTAGGGTTTCTTCATTATCCTTTGTGGCTCTCCCAAAACGGAGTGGCTATCTTGAAAAAGGGTGTCATGTCCCTTTTTTTTAGAATTAAAAATTAATAAAATTAGGTCCAATTACTTTATATTATTATAGGTCCTATGTAATAAAAAGTGTTTTTAACACTTTATACAAATGTAGTCCTAAAAGGGGACCTATTGATGTAATTCAAAAAGTATTTTAATAGTTGGAGGGAAAATTAAATTGAGATAAAAAAATATAATAAATAGAGGGCTCGAAAAAGGCAGCTATAAAATAAGGACAAAGGCATCAAGCTAAGCATCTGATTTATCATTTGCAACTATTCCTTCCAGTTTGGAGACTTCTCAACATTCAAGGACGGAAACCCTTGGTGCAGGTAAACGGGGGACGAAAACCCTTTGGTTTCCATCATGAGCTTGAGGACAAAAACCCTCTCCCTCCTCAAAGGCGATTCCACCTAGGGGTCACGAGTGTGCGGTAACGATTTAGATTTGCAAGAAAATTTTCATATTAGTGGGTTGTTGAAGGTTGCAGATTTTCAGCTAGGGTTTGGTGATTTTTATGTTTGTGAGTTAATTGTTTTCAATATCGTAACTCAGTGACATATTTATTTACTATATTGATGTTGCTGGTTCGGATCTCATTTGTGGTGCATTTTATTTTATTGTATGGCCATGGTATTTTCAGAGATCTGATTATGTTTATTTTGGGAAATTTCACTTATATATTAGCGTCTTAATTCCCTAAGCCGCCGCCCCATATATATATGGAAGATTGAATAAATTATAAGTTTGTTGCATCTTATTTTACGCTCCACGTCAACCCAAAGTGCCGTACTTTCTGAGGAGGAATCGCTGCACATTTGACGTGCTGATTATTATATCTTTTGTATATTTTCTTCTTCAGTTTATGATTTTCGGTTAAGTTTTCACCTATCAATTTATATCAAATTGGAGATGTTTATATTTTAGGGGGCAAGACCTGCAAGTGGGCCCCAACCACAGCCACCCTTATGGAGTATTCTTTGGTTTTTATGTTTGTTTTTCCTATTGCAGCCTTGGGGTGAAAGAAACAAATTAATGAAGTGGGTGGATATCTTGGGGGACAAACTCTGACATGGCAGTTTATTGTCTAGTGTTATTCAAATATTACTAAATTGATAGTGGAGTTTTATACTATTGTGCACGATATATATTGAAGCAGCCATGTTTATATTGGATTGCATAATATAAAGGATTTGAATATTATAATAGCTGCTGTTATAAATACACATCAGATAAGCTTGCTGCTGTTAGCAGAATTTATAGATTGAATTCTCAGCATTTATGAAGTATTCTTCATTGTGTGAATTTGAACGAGGTGATACTTGAGCATACACTTTATATTAGAAGTTTGGAAATAATTTTGGTGAGGGTCTCTTTCTATTAATGATTTGATGGCTGATTCATGAAGATTTCTGAACACTTAATGAGTTGTAGTTTGTTTAAGACAAAATGTGAATTCTTGGAAAATCCTAAGAAGGGACATTACAAAGGGGCCTTGATTTTGGAGTAAGTCAATGCTTCTAATGAAGCCCTAGTTTCTAGACTTTGATCCCCTCAATTCTTTTTCTATTCTTCCTGTTGGGGTTCACCTTCCCAACCTTCCTCTACATTTATGGATCGATCTGAGATTGAAAGCTATTGGCAATACTCTAGGTAAATTCATCTAAATGTCTTTGGAAACTAATTCTCTTTCTCATCCCACTTTTGCAAGGATTTTAGTTGAAATGGATCTATTGGAGAGTTTATCACCATAAATGAAGCTTCAAGTGTGCAAGAGGATCTAGGTTCAAGAATTAGACTATAAAAAAGTGGATTTTAGATGTCACAATTGATTTTGCCTTGGTCATATGGCAGCTAATTGCTCTAAAGTAAAGTGCAAGATTCCTAGTCCTAGTACTTGGT
Organism: Cunninghamia lanceolata; assembly: GCA_027924645.1. Classification (NCBI taxonomy): domain Eukaryota; kingdom Viridiplantae; phylum Streptophyta; class Pinopsida; order Cupressales; family Cupressaceae; genus Cunninghamia; species Cunninghamia lanceolata. The sequence goes on along the minus strand of BSBN01000112.1, from coordinate 7,977,856 downwards.
GTAAGGGTGCCAACCGTTCTCACTTGAAGGTTTTTGGTGAATGCAATCCTTTTCCTTCATCTTGCCTTCAGCCTCAAGGAGAAACAGTCGTTCCTCCTTTGGTCCCTGCACTTGCCCCTATGGCTCCTCTAGGTGAGGTTGTTATGAAGCCCTTTGTTTCATTCCCTACAACTTTTTTGGCTAATGGCGATTTTGTGGGTGATAGTGCTTTGCTACCTTTGGCTCTTGTAATTGGACGTTTGCATTCTCAATGTAAGGTTGGTGCTTTGCCTTCGACTCTGGTTTCCCCCTTGCCCAAGGGGCTACCATCCTTTGGGAGCTCTCTCGAGCCTACAACACTGCCCTCTATTTAGGTTTATCCACCAATTCGGCCTCTTGCCTCTTTTTCAACTGTTGCTCAACCTATGGCAGCAAATGGTAGTTTTCTCCCTCCTAATGAGAAATCTATTGCTCTAGATTTGTATGATGGAAGGCGGTTGACTATGGTTAGGAAAAAGTCTAACTCTTAGATGGTTTGCGTTCTTAGAAGAAGCTTCAGTTGGACGGTTGTTCATTTTTGGCTCTTAGAATTACTTTCTTTCGTGATTCTCTCTATACCTTCAAGCTCTTAGGGTTCGGCCTTTGTAGGTTTTGGCCGTAGTGCCTCTATTTTGTAATGAAAATGTTGAATTTTTTTAGGTGAGGGCCCAACTAGAACCCTCGTTATTCTATCAAAAGAAATTGTAAAAACAATGCTTTAAACACAAAACAGCATTAATTGAAATGTGTTTATAACATGAATAAATAGCATTAAAAATTGAAGAAAAACAACACTTTTTAATACCCAAAACCCTACACTAAATCAAAAACAACATTAATATTTAATTGAATGCATAAAAAGCATGCCTCAACATGCAAATGAAGCATTTAGGACTGAAAATGAATTTGAGAAACACCTGGGAAAAAATAAATAACAAAAACTTACTTGGAACTTCAAAAATTGTAAAAATTTGTTTCTTCAATTGCCTTACAATCTTGTTCAATTGCAAGAAAAAGATTGCAAATGCACTGTGAGGAAATGGGAGGTTCATATGGAAATTTGAAGTCCAAATTTACATGTTTTTTGAGTGTTTTGACATGTTCTACATCATTGGTGAATGCAGCAAGTCATCCATGTTGCAGACTCATCAAGTACTTGCAAATATTCATGACGAGTATGCACCAGGAACTCGCCCTAACCTAGCACCAAGTTCGAGTGCATTTTACTCAATTTGAAAAATGACTAGCGAGTCTTGCAAGTTCTTCAACTATGCTATCAATCATATGTCATGTACTCGTGGTTGACCAAGTGTTGCATGGTGGAAAGGTTTTTGTAGTGTACCTTGAGAGACGTTTTTTCTCATGGAAGGTCTTGGATATTATTTTCCAATCTACCTTTATAGCCTTGACAAGGAGTCGAGGGTTCCAAGACCAGAAACAATTGTATCAAGCATAGTTGGCAAACTCAATGAGTCATGAAGTACTCACCAAAAAAACCTAGGCCAAGTAACTCTGCAATAAACTCACAATTTTGCAACGCCAATTTTTTAGCAAGTATTTGGCGATTTTTCGGCAATTCCAACAAAAAAACTGGCCATGGGATGAACACGCCCAAAACACAGAAAAAACTAGAAAACACAAAAAACCGTGGTTTAGAGCCTATATAAACCCTATTTCTATACAATATAAAAATACTGCACACCAACATTTATGTACAGTATAAAAATACTACTCATTACATTGTCATTGAAGTTGACTAGTCATGTCATGAACATGAATGTTGTGAATTTTGTAAAAAGGCCTTTGGAAATGCTAGTCCTTCAAGGTTAAATTTTAGAATTTACATTGCCCTTCATATAGTTTTTGCTAATATCTCTAGTTTGTTGTGACCTTTTCCTAGCTAATAGTGGTTAACTAATAAATAAAAAGTTTTACATGTTCTATTCCACCAATCAATTCATTCTAAAGTACTCCTTTTCATTTAGTGTTATAAATTTTAGATTAAGATAATAATTTTAAATGCAACAATACATAAAATATTTATAATAATTTAAGTTGGACTTTAGAGAATTTTAGTTGATTAAGTTGAATTAATCTCTAAGTTATGTGGCTAATTAATTGTTCATCAAACCACTTTATAAAATAAAATATTATGGCGATGTAATCTTTAATTTTTTAATTGCTATTTAATATTTAATTTTTTAATGACCATTTAATAAGTATTTTTTAAGTCGCTGAGTTTTTCCGAGTTTTGGTTGAGTCAAAAAAATTTGGCCTATCGAGTCCAAGTCGAGTCAAAGTTTGTGAACTATGGTATCAAGAGATGTTTAAGAAAATCCAACATAAGACATCTAGACTCACCTTAAGCTTTGACAAGATCCTTGGATTGGTGTTCATTAACAAGATTTCTAGTAATATCCTTAGTGATGATGTGAGTAGAGAAAGTGTGTCATGACCCCTTTTCAGAACTAAAAGAATTAATAATATTATTTTAAGTTGGGCCCGGTAATTTTATATTTTAGGGGAAACTTAATAATATTATTTTAAAAGGTATCTTTAAACACTTAATTATAAAAAGTATTTTTAATACTTTGGAGTGCAATTTAAATCCAAGGGCTTGTTTTGGATAGGAATAAAAAGGTGGCACTTGGCTTCATTTGGCATCCGATTTCATTTGGCATTTCTTCACTTTGGAGCTTCACATTTGATTTCACAACCGAGGACAAAAACCTTGGCTGTTCGGAGGTCTTGGAGGATGAAAGCCCTCTTGGATTTCTATTTCCAGATTTGGGGATGAAAACCTGCATCTCTGTCTAGGGCATCTCCACACAAGGGTTGCATTGGAGCTGAATTTTGGCGCTTTCATGCGAGATTTCAAAATTTTGGTGATTGGATTTGTAAGAAAATATTTTGAAGTCGTCAAGACGGTTCAACATTGCATTTTCAGACTTATCTACAATTTTTGTTGCTGATTTACAACCTACATTTGGAGCGCCTGCATTTATGATCAATTCCATACCATTTAGACCAGTTTTTGGAGCGGTCATACAATATTGGCAACATCATTCGTGAAGTGACCAGCATTTGCAAGGTTTATTGTTTGGCGCCAACATTAAGGAAGCTTTCTACATAAAATATTTTTTGTTTTCAGCCACTTCAGCCACCTATTCAGCCATACTCAGCCTACCACGGCCATACAATCTCCCAGCAGCCCCCATACTACCCTTGCCATGCATCATTCACCAGCAATTATTGTTCATTTGGAAGAGGTGCAATCTAATACACATTCATACAGACCTATGTGAGTTGATTCATCACATTTTGTGGTCTAGAATTTGATATTTTGTTGCCATTCTGTCATATTAACATTTGTAATTTGTCCAGCAGCAAAAATTTCGAATAAAATCAGTTTTGGGGTTTCATTTTAATGTTTCTGGTCAAAGTTGTGATTGCTATCATTAATATTTCCATTTTAGATCTGAACATAATTATTGTTCTTGGGTTTATATTGTTGTACTTACATTAATTACATTTGGGTGAAATTGATCATCTACATGCTTGAATTACCGTTGTGATGCAAATAAGGGTTTATATCAGCATATGAGGGTTCATTTCATGAATTTCCAACCGCTTGTTTAATTTACAGTTTGTTGTTTTCAGTCTTTTTATTTTGTTCAAAATTCAAAAAATTATAGAAAAAATCAGAAAATACAAAAATTCTATATTGGGGACATTACAGTGGTATCAGAGCAGTAATCTTGTTAGCCTATTTGGGAAAGAGCTAATCTTTTTGATGCAGATCTAGTTTGATGCACGAAAGTGATAGAGAATTCAAATATTATCAGAGGGACAGAAGAAAGAAAAGAGAAGGAGATCATGGGTGACCAAGATAGGAGAGAAGAAGCAAACTTCCAAGAAATTATCAACTGAAGTAACAGGGAGTTAGCCAGGGAGATCCAAACTTCCATGAGAGAGTTTATGTCAGATATAGCTCGAATAAATGTTTGAGTGCATCCAAGCCAATCCAAAATGCTACAAGAGAAGGAAGTAATTCAACCAATGATAAGGTTTCAATCAACACTCCCACTAAGACTTTCCAAGAAAAGTTTGATACAACTCACTTGATACCACTCCTCCCTCCCTCCTAAGTGCAAAAAAGCACTTATTTATACTACTTACAAATAATTCCATGAAAATAAATAAAATAACTTAATTGCACTTCTACCTAACTACAACTACTTGGATGACATGCAAGTTTTATTACAAACTTATCTGGTCCACTAATTCTAGTGCAACTGCTAGTTCAACTAATGATTAAGATATTACAATCATGCATCAAAACCTCACATCTCTCGCATGATGATCAAACACAAGTCAACTCCAAGTTAACACTAAAAGTAGCATGCACTATAAATAGCTCCAGCTAAAAATAGTGTATCTTTGAATATGCTCTTTTTTCAAAAATGACGATGATCCATTTTTAGCACAGGCTAAAAATAGACTTATGGAAGGTGGCTCTGATGATGATTTGGAAGAAATTATGTGTTGAGTATGGCAATTCCTCTAATGAAGTTTTGAAACTTTGCCAATTCACATTGATGCTTTGAATCTGGTAACTCCATTCTGTTGATCCATGGCTGGAATGATAACTGAAACTTTATACTGAAATTTTGTCATTTATAGACTGAAATCTCTATTTAAAGTGAATGTCCTCTGCAACTTCACTAAAGTGATGATAAACACATTTGAAATCAAGCATTTTTTATAATAATTATTGCTTTATAGTGCTGACTTGGCATTTTTATGACTTTTTCTGCCTCCTGTGATCTCCTTTTAGACTCTAGAACTTGGCCGTTGAGCATGAGTGTCTTTGTTGGCGGCTACTTCTTGTTTTATAGCCTTGGTTGCTGATTTGGTCGTTGACTTCCTTTGATTCTGTTTTCTGCCTGACTTGGCAATTTGACTGCTGCAATTTGTTTGTTTTTTTGTCTCCTTATAAGGCTGTTGTTGCTGATGGAAGCTGACTGGACTTGATGTGATCCCCCCAGTAGCTGTTTTTATGACTTTTTCAGCTGCGATTTGTCTTTACTTTGTCCTTCCCCACAGATTGTTGTTGATGGTTGACCTTTCCTGCTGAACAGGCATGAGTTTCTGAATGGGTGCCTGACTTCATTGGTTTTTTTGGCACCATTTATTTTTCCATCAGCTGGTGCATTGATTTCTGGATGGTACGATGGTGCCTTTGGATAAACCCGCACCTATCCAAAGGCAGTGCTTTTTATTTTTTTATTTACTTTATATAGCATGCGTCATTTCACCAGGCCTTTACAAAGGCCTTAAAAAAATTCATTTCTGGTTTTTTATTTTTTTATTTTTTCTTTTGGATTTTTATATATATATACAGATTTTGTATTTTGAACAATAATAATTTTAAAAAGTAATTAATAACTAATAATTATTTTTAATTATCAATTAAAAATTTAAAATTTAAATTTAAAATTATGGACAAATAACATGAACACAAAACTCTATATTTTAGAATTTGACAAAACCAACACTGAAGTTTGACAACTCGATGTTTTACAATAACTGCACCTTGACCAAAAATTGATTTTGGACTATGACATAATTCGATCTCTTGGACATAAAGACTTGCGACTTGACCGGAAACTAACTATTTCGGCCATTTCACATAATTTCAACACATACAAGTGACAACTTGGTGATGACACAATCGAGTTTCGGATTGGGTACAACATTAGTCTGATCGGGGGGATAGTTGTAGACCATGTTTTTGTAAAGAGTTGCAATGAAATAAATGAAGTGTTTACAGTATACAGAAATTATGAATTAGGACTGTAAATTTAACTTTTGATATAAAAGGTGTCTTAGCAAGGTGGGGTGTTATCCAATTGTTGCCAACCCCTGGGGCTCCCAAGATTCTATACATCGGATACTGTGCATAGCTATGAGAGATCATGACATGAAAGAATGTTGGCATGAATATTATACATCATTATGTTTTTAATGCAGAAGAACCCATTTACTATTTATTTTTTTATGTGTTAACTATACTGTAATGTTTATCTGAAGAGCATGTAGGTTCAATTGTGTGTGTTAAGTAAATGTTTTCACCTACAGGAACTGCTTATCAAACTAGGCACTATAAGAAAGAAAACATTAAAATTAATAATATATGTTGAAAGCAAAAGGAGAACCATAAATGAGAGCTCACCTGCACATTAAGAAAAAACACTCCTGCAATAGAAATTGGAAAAAAAGCAGCCAGTGGACCATCCAAAAGAATACCAAATGGTCCATTCACACCTTCTGTAAGATCAACAAACCACATTGCGCCCCCCTAAATATAAATAAACAAATTATTATTTTAACCAAACAAATAATGTATACAAGTATATACAAGTCTCACTGCAGAGGATTTTATTCAACTCGCTTATGAAAACCCATGTCGAGACTTTAAAAAATGTTAAGAAATAACCAAGGTCTACTTTATTAGAAACCTTTTACTTCACAAATGATGCTAACTGCTATGTCCTAACAAGAAGTCCAACACCCAATATATGCCAAAAGTTATGCTTTATCAAACACAAATTAAATATAAACAATGCGGTTCCAAAGATTTTGAGTGCAATAATGTGCCAAAGATTTTGAGTTCCCTTTTATTTGAATTTGGTTTTAAATGCATACCAGCTAATCAATTCTCTTTTCTATCCCATGTGGGGGCCATCTAACTCTATTTTCATTTCTAATTTAAACACCTAGGTACTTGCACTGATTGACAATTCCAAATTCGTCATATTGTTGTATTCATATGTGGAATAAATGAGTATAAATCATTAAAACAAAGTTACCAGTACCAATGCTCTAGCACATTGGCTGATGTAAAAATAGGTGTTTTAAAAGGTTTTGCAGGGTTTTGTTCCTACCTATAAGCAATAGTTGATTAAGTATGTTGGCAGGGTTGTTCCTACCTGCTTAGTTGTATGCTCAAGCAATGTTGCTGAGCCTGGTTTAAACTCTATTTTGTTAAATACTGTTTATGTTTAATGAAAAGGGAGCTGTCCCCATGACAACAGTTTACTGATAAAAAAAAAAGAGAAGTTACGAGTACCCATATGTTAATCCTGATACGAATCTTAAATATGGAAGATATGCATTTTGTCTTAAAATCAATAAAAATAATTTGAAATACATGTGTAGAGGATTATATTTAAATGTTTGTGGGGCTGGTTAAGTGGGTTTGTGGGACTAGACAAATAAGTTCAATGCAGGTCTACCAAAGGATACACTGGATATATATTGGAACGCTACTTCAAGGATGATTACCAAATGAACCTCTCTAACTGCTCTTAAAGAATCTCTAGACTGTCTATTGATAATTCCCTAGAATGTACACCAAATATCTCAAGAAGTTTGACCAGACATCCCTCAAGGATTCATGTAGAATGTAATATGGAATCACATGTCACAAATCCTTGTAATCTATAGCCGGAATAGTAGATTTTGTAAACAGCCCCCAACCCATCATGAACTTCTACATACAAGCGAGTGGTGTATAGTCAAGCCTATAGGTAAAACATTAGAAATTTTCTTACGATGCTCTTAAATATATGTAAAATTTTACAGCATAACAATCCATTGGAATTATCAATGGGTAACTAATATACATGGACTTATTTAATTTATGAGTAAATATTGGTAGTTGAGCATAGGCAGTTGCCACCGGTGTTTCTTCAAGTTTCTGGGTGGGGGAGATGTGAGGACATGGGGACAGAGTTTCAAAGACAGCAAAACTTTTCCCAAATTTTGGGACAGCAGGGGAATAGCTATTAAAATAACTTAAACAAATTAAAAGAAGCCGAAACTTTAATAGTAAATACAATGTGTTGAATTTGCAATGACTATCCTCCCCCCCTTGAGCTTTTTAGGGGGTTTTAGCATATTTTTTTCTTAAAAAATTAACCTTTTTTTTTTAATTTTTTAAGCACCAAATTGTGTAGACTTTCTAGTCCTGAAAAATGGGATGTCCCCGACAAGTCCCCAAGTTCCCAAAATGTCACTTGGACCCCCACGAAAACTTTCTCATGGAACACTAGTTGCCACCAACATCGGTAGTTGCATCAGTGTTACGCAGAGACGCGCCCCCCCAGTTCTCCTTCACTCCCACCTGCACGAAAACTTCTGGGATGCAGAGACAGGGACAGAACCCCCCCCCCCCCCCCCCAAATCCCTCTTCAAACATCTGATCAGGGGACGTCCCAAGGACACCCCCTCTGCAAGGGGAACGTCCCGTCGATTGGGGATGGAATGGCGTCCCGGGGACGCCCTACAGTGCCCCGAAAATCATCAAAAAAATTAAAGTATTCCGTCGTTCGAAAACCCTACGCCACCACCGCTGGAACAAAGAAATTTCCTTTACACACAATTTGCATTTGCTGAATGTTTTTAAATGATTTCGAGGTATTATTAATGCTATTGTTATTTTATTGTTAATGTTCATAGTTTTATAAAAAATTAGAAGACTTTTAAAAATTTAATAGTAATGACACCAAGGGGCTCAGTTATTAATATTAATAGTAATGAAATTTATATTAATTTCAGATTTATTATTTTATTATTAATATAAATAAGAAGTTATAATACAACCTTAAATATAAATAATTATACATCTTGCTTGTTGTACAACCTCTTCTAGGTTATCCACCTGCAAAAAAATGTTAGCTAAGTTTATGGGGTTTTGTCTTGATTGTTTTATAGGAATTACACTTGGTGTGTCGTAAGCGATAGCATCCTATTATGGCTTATTAATGTTGTCATGTCCCCATTTCCGGCATGAGTCAATCATGAACCCGGATTAGCCTATTCATCATTCCCGGTGGGCTAATACGTAAAATAAGGGAATGAAATTGGTTTTGGCTAACTATTGTTTTGTTTTGCAGGTCAAAACCTTCATGTAATGATACATTGGTTCTTTGATGTTCAATCTAGCATTGGAGAACTTCAAATACAAGTTAATTGAGCGCCTAAGTGTTGAATGGATTAAGAAACTTGCTAAGGGTTTATAGGCACCAATTGATGTCTCCAGATCTAGAAAGTGCACCCAAGGAAGACTTGTCAAGTATGAAGGCGCCATTATGATGCTACAAGGCAAGGCGCCAATCCTTATCCTGTCAAACCACAAAGTGCGCCTAGAGGGAGTTAGGCGCCAATCTCATTCAAACTCAACCTTGAAGTGCGCCTTGACAAGCAGGTGACGTTGGAAGATAGATTTGATGAAGGGTTGATTCAAGGCGCCCATCATGAAGCAATTGATCTAGGTTGAGCGCCTTGTCTACTTAAGGCGCTAGTTTATGTTGCCAAGATACTTGATGTGCACCTAAGGAGTTGGGCGCTAGATGAAGCATAAACCTCTTGAAAATGCGTCTTGTTGAGAAAGGCTAGTTAAAGACCTCAATGCAACTTTGGAGGGTAGAATGAGTCAAGTAGACATCCAACTCCATGAGGGATGACCAAAGAAGACAAGATATGCATGATGTTAGCAAGGCGCTAGATCTTGCCTATCCAACCTTGCAAATGCGCCTAAGATGATTTATGCTTCAAAGACATCAAATGAGCACTCAAAATGTGAGGCGCTAATCTTGCTTATTCTCTCTTGGATGAGCGCCTTGGTAAGAAATGACATTTGAGGGCGAAAAGGTTCCATCTAAGTGTAAGGTGCACTTCTCACCTTGAACAACCTCCAATGTGCGCCTAGGTCTCAAAAATGTTGTTCTAAGCTGAAATGACCTTCAAAGGATTAAACATGTTCAAACAATCATCTTTGGTTTGATGTTAGACAAAGGAAGCATTGCTAGAGTAAGGCGCATTTTCCTTCTTCTCCAGCCTCAAACATGCACCTTCTCCAAGAAGCCAAATGTGCGCCTTAGAATGGAATGTGGAGTATCTATCATGCTAATGATGAATATTTGTTTCAAGAGAAGATTTAAAAGTATTTTGAAGACTTGAATTACACTTCAAGGAGGTTAGGTGCCATCTCGTCTCCAGAGCATTAAACATGCGCCTAACATGGAAGTAGCACCAATTGTGATTAATGCATTCTCCTAAGTGCGCTCTATCTTCATTGAGCACCGTGCAAGTACCTGATCTTCCATTGGCTCAAATTATGGCATTGGGATCCGTTCCGGCTCATTTAACAAGGGCGCCAACTCAGAGTGAGTCATCAAATGGCATATTCCTGTAGAATATGCTCTTGGAAAATGTGCCTTGGTTCTCTCTTTGCATTGGAAAATGTGCCTTCATTGCCTCTTACCTCTTAAAGGGCACTATAAAAGGAGGAGAGCGACCTCATTTGCATATCTTTTTGGCTATTGTGATTTCTCTCTCGTAAGCTTTATGCTCTTTCATGGAATCTGCGTATTTCATGCTTGTTGGGGTGATGCTCCCTCAACTTTGATAAGGTGATGCGCCCTTATCCATTGAGAGGTGTTAACATTCAATTATCATCATTGTGCAGGATTGAAGACGTTCTACAACACAAGGCAAACTCTTGAGACTTGAGGATACAAGTGTTCCTTGAAGACATTTGAGAATTGGAGATATAAGTAGTTGAATAGGCTTATTGTTCAATCTAGGCGCCCAGGCCTATTTGATGTATTCATTGTAATAAATTGAACTTGATGATGCTATTAAGCATCCATTCTATGTAATAAGACATTTGAGTTGATAATTGAAATAAGATATCTCAGCTTCCTTGATTGTTAGTTCATGTTGTATGTTGATGTTCTATGTTGATGTTTGATTGAACTTGCAAGTTTGAATAAGCAAAAATTTTGGTTAAGTATAGTGGGGTATGTTACAGTGGTATCAGAGCCAAGATTCTGCCAGCCTTTGGGTTATGCTGCCGTGTGAAGTTGGTCCACAGATATTATACAAGGAGGGCTAGGCAACAACAACATCCTGTTGTTATACAACCACAGATGGGTTCAAAAGGAGGTAATGGTAGTCCTAGAAGGCAAGGTGATAATGATGCCTTTAACTTAGACGAATTCATGCAGGCCTTTGGACAACAGATGCGGGATTGGTCAAATCAGTTCATAGAAGAGATTCGAGACTTGAAAAATGAACGAGCTTCTAGGAGGTCAAGGTCTAGGAGTGTAAGTAGTGGAAGCACAAGCATTGCAGGAGAAACTAGAGAAGTAACTAGGCATTCACATAGAGTACATACCCCTACTCCTACTAGTAGACCAACCACCACAGTTGATGATAGACCATTTCGTCCAAGATTTGAGCCAGTGATTGAGGAAACATCTTCAGAAGAAGAAGAAGCCAATGTTAATCTTGCAGATGACATTATGGTTGCACATGATGAATATCGTCTACTTCCACCTGATGTGAGAAGAGATCTCAATTTCAATCAGTTTATATCTCAAAGGAATGAAAAGAATAGAAAGAAAAAGGAAAAAAGGCCAACACATAAGGACAAGGATCATAAGGAGTACAAAGAAGCATTGAATAAAGTTCCTTTGCCCAACTTTGATGGCAGTGGTAAACTAAGGGCTAGAGCATGGATTCACAAGCTTGATACTTTTCTCACGCTCAAACCTTTGAGTGAAGAAAAGGCTATTGAGTTTGCAACTATGCATTTGGAAGGTTTGGCTTATGATTGGTGGCACCATGGGCTTGTGTCACAACGCCATGATATGATCACTTCCTATGATGAGTTTACTCGCAAGTTGATTAACAGGTTTGATAGGAAGGATATTGAAGTCTATTACAGAGAATTGGCACAGATGAAACAGGTTGCCAAAGTAGACTCCTACATCAATGAGTTTCAAAAGATAGCAGTTATGGTTCCTGAAATGCCGGGAAGAAGAGTCATCATGTTATTTATTGAAGGTTTGAATGATAGAATGAGAGGATTGGCGAAGGTATATAAACCCCAAACATTGGATGAAGCTATAGAGCTAGCATTAGTTCTTGATACTTATCCTACTACATTTCAAAAGAAAAACTATGGAAAAGGTTCAAGTTCTAATCAAAAGAAGACTTCCCAGCCATTCAAACCGAATATTACTTCAACAGAGCATGATGAATTGAGAAGAAAGAAGTTGTGTTTTGATTGCAAACAACCATGGGAACCAGGACACAGATGTAAAGGCAAAGGCAAAGTACATCTTATTGAAGTAGTGTCTGATGAGGATGATGATTCAGAAGATGATACAGGTTCATGTCATGAGGATGATCAACAGCCTACTCTTGAGCTAGAACCTGATAATACTGCCAATATCAATGTAGTAACTATTGCTACTTTATTTGGAGTTCCGAGATATCATGCATTCAGGTTAAAGGGAATCATCAATGGACAGAGAGTTACTTGTCTGGTAGATAGTGGAGCTACTCACAATTTCATTGATGAAGGATTGATCGTGAAACGTGGGTTGAAAGCTGAAGACTTTGAGGGCTTTACAGTAGTAGTTGCTGATGAATTCACCATGAGCTGTCAGAAGAAAGTACCTCAGCTTCATATCCAGATGGGTGATTATACATTGATCGATGACTTCTATGTGGTTCGACTGTCAAGGATTAATGTGGTGTTAGGAATGCAGTGATTGCACTCAATTGGCAGGTATATACACGATGTGAAGATGGAGATTGAATTTATTCACAATGGGAAGAAAGTAATATTGAGAGCCATTTCAGATGGGTCACCTAGAGTTGTTACAGCCAGGCGAATGGAAGCTTTGTTTCGGCATGATGATATTGCATGGGCAACTCAAGTGACAGTATCTTCTAATCCTACTTCTAAAGGAGAGTACAATGTGGATATACAATCTCTATTGGACAAGCATAGTAAAGTGTTTGGAGACATTCCTCCAGGTAGACCACCTGATAGAGGATTTGAACATGTAATTGAATTGGAGGATGGGACAAAGCCCATTAACATTGCACCATATCGACACCCTCAACATTTCAAGGTGGAAATAGAGAAAACCATAAGGGAGTTGATTCATATGGGACACATTCGACCTTCATCCAGTCCATTTGCTTCTTCGATGGTGTTGGTGAAGAAAGATGGAACGACGCAAATGTGTATCGATTACAGGGCATTGAATAAGAAGACAATCAAAAACCGGTACCCGATACCCAAGATCGATGAGCTATTAGATGAACTACACGGGGCCGTGTACTTCTCAAAGATTGATCTTCGTTTAGGTTATCATCAGATTCGGGTTCGTGAAGAGGACATTTCGAAGACTGTATTCAGATCTCATTATGGACACTATGAGTTTCTTGTGATGCCCTTTGGCCTTACTAATGCACCTACGACATTTCAATCGTGTATGAATCATGTATTCAATAAGCAGTTGCGTAAATTTCTGTTGGTTTTCTTTGATGAAATTCTAATTTATAGTAAGACTTGGGAAGAACATCTTCAACATCTGGATGAGATACTAGAAGTTATGAAAGCACAGTCATTATATGCTAAGATGTCCAAGTGTGATTTTGGAATGAAGGAGATTCTATATTTGGGACATATGATTAGTGCTGAAGGAGTCAAGGTACAAGAGGAGAAAATCAAAGCTATACAAGAATGGACGAGACCAAGGAATCTTACCGAACTAAGAGGATTCTTAGGGCTTTGCAGCTATTATAGGATATTTGTTCGGGGCTTTTGACAGTTGGCAGCACCATTGACAGATCTCACTAAGAAAGGAGCGTTCTCTTGGTCAGAAGCAGCGCAGGCAGCATTTGATCGTCTCAAGGAAGCAATGAGTACTACTCCTATGTTGGCACTACCTGATTTTACACAGTCTTTTGTACTTGAATGTGATGCATCAAGCGAGGGTATTAGGGCTGTGCTAATGCAAAATAGGCATCCTATTGCTTTTGAAAGCAGAAAGTTGAAAGATACGAAACGCCTATATTCCACCTACGACAAGGAGATGCTAGCCATTATGCATGCTTTGGCTAAGTTTTGTCAGTACTTGGTAGGTGCAAAGTTTGTGGTTAGGACTGACCACAACAGTCTGAAATACTCTCTGGAACAAAAGGATCTGAATGAAAGACAACAGAAATGGGTCTCGAAGATTCAAGCATATGATTTTGACATTAAATTTGTGAAGGGCAAGAAAAATATTGTTGTTGATGCTCTTTCAAGGAGGCCTACTATTTGTTCCTTAAGTGAGATTTCAATTGATTGGAAATCTCAGCTTTTAGTTGAGTATTCCAAATCAACTTTTGCATGCGAAATCATGGATGGAATTATACAGGATGATAAGTACAAAGTAGTTGATGACGTGATATATTACAAGGACAGGATTTTCCGAGTACCTGAATCCAAGCTCAAGCAGCAGATTCTGAAAGCCATTCATGATACACCTCTAGCAGGACATCCAGGATTTTTCAAGACCTACAGACAGATTCGTGAAATATTTTCTTGGAAAGGTCTGAAAGATGATGTCTTACAATATGTTAGGGAGTGTCTGACTTGTCAGCAAAACACGTCTGAACATACTTTTCCCGCAGGTTTACTTCAGCCTTTGCCAATTCCTGAGCAAAAGTGGGAAAGTATTTCAATGGATTTTAAAACAGGTCTACCGAAGGTCCAGGGTAAAAATTGTATCTATGTAGTTGTGGATAGATTAACTAAGTACGCTCACTTCTTTGCAATTTCAGTGGAGTATTATGCCTTACAAGTTGCTGAGCTATTCTTTCGGGAAGTGTTCCGACTACACGGCCTTCCAAAGACCATAGTCAGTGATCGAGATAGCAGGTTCATCAGTGTGTTCTCGAGAGAGCTATTTCGATTAGCAGGAACTGACCTGACACCAAGCACAAGCTTTCACTCAAACAGATGGGCAAACAAAGATAATCAATAAGTGGCTTGAGGGGTATTTGCGTAACTATGTATCTGATCATTAGCATGCTTGGATAAAGTGGTTACACTTAGGGGAGTATTGCTATAACACCACTTTTCATATGTCAATTGGTATGTCACCTTTTCATGCATTATATGGATATGATGCCGTTTCTTTGTCGATCTGGCTTTGGAAGATAGTCGAGCTCCTAGAGCAAAAGAATTGATGAAGGACACGCAAGATATTTTGCCAATACTTAAAGAAAATTTGCAGAGAGCTCAAAACCAACAGAAGATGTATGTTGACAGACACCGGATCGAGAGAAGTTTTGAGGTAGGTGATATGGTGTTTCTGCGCCTTCAACCATATAGGCAGAGTTCTCTAAAGAAATCAGGTGCAAAGAAATTAAAGCCCAGGTTCTATGGCCCGTACAAAGTGATAAGAAGGGTAGGAGAAGTGGCTTATGAACTTGAATTACCAGCCGGAAGCCGCATACATAATGTATTTCATGTATCATGTCTCAAAAAGGCATTGGGTCATAATGTGGTTTCCTCTCAGGATCTTCCACCACTTGATGAAGAAGGGTTGTTGATTCTAGAACCTGAAGGCATCATTGATATAAGGGAACGTAAACTGAGAAGCAGAGTCATCAGAGAATATCTGGTGCAATGGAAAGGCTTGCCAGTTGAGGATGCTACTTGGGAAGGAGAGAAAATTTTGGAGCATCCTAACCTTCGATTGCTTGAGGACAAGCAATCCCGGGAAGGGGAGACTGTCATGTCCCCATTTCCGGCATGAATCAATCATGAACCCGGATTAGCCTATTCATCATTCCCGGTGGGCTAATACGTAAAATAAGGGAATGAAATTGGTTTTGGCTAACTATTGTTCTGTTTTGCAGGTCAAAACCTTCATGTAATGATACATTGGTTCTTTGATGTTCAATCTAGCATTGGAGAACTTCAAATACAAGTTAATTGAGCGCCTAAGTGTTGAATGGATTAAGAAACTTGCTAAGGGTTTATAGGCGCCAATTGATGTCTCCGGATCTAGAAAGAGCGCCCAAGGAAGACTTGTCAAGTATGAAGGCGCCATTATGATGCTACAAGGCAAGGCGCCAATCCTTGTCTTGTCAAACCAGAAAGTACGCCTAGAGGGAGTTAGGTGCCAATCTCATTCAAACTCAACCTTGAAGTGTGCCTTGACAAGGAGGTGACGTTGGAAGATAGATTTGATGAAGGATTGATTCAAGGTGCCCATCATGAAGCAATTGATCTAAGTTGAGCACCTTCTCTACTTAAGGCGCTAGTTTATGTTGCCAAGATACTTGATGTGCGCCTAAGGAGTTGGGCGCTAAATGAAGCATAAATCTCTTGAAAATGCGCCTTGTTGAGAAAGGCTAGTTGAAGACCTCAATGCAACTTTGGAGGGTAGAATGAGTCAAGTAGACATCCAACTCCATGAGGGATCACCAAAGAAGACAAGATATGCATGATGTTAGCAAGGCGCTAGATCTTGCCTATCCAACCTTGCAAATGCGCCTAAGATGATTTATGCTTCAAAGACATCAAATGAGCACTCAAAATGTGAGGCGCTAATCTTGCTTATTCTCTCTTGGATGAGCGCCTTGGTAAGAAATGACATTTGAGGGCGAAAAGGTTCCATCTAAGTGTCAGGCGCACTTCTCACCTTGAACAACCTCCAATGTGCGCCTAGGTCTAAAACATGTTGTTCTAGGCTGAAATGAACCTTCAAAGGATTAAACATGTTCAAACAATCATCTTTGGTTTGATGTTAGACAAAGGAAGAATTGCTAGAGTAAGGCGCATTTTCCTTCTTCTCCAACCTCAAACATGCACCTTCTCCAAGAAGCCAAATGTGCGCCTTAGAATGGAATGTGGAGTATCTATCATCGTAATGATGAATATTTGTTTCAAGAGAAGATTTAGAAGTATTTTGAAGACTTGAATTACACTTCAAGGAGGTTAGGTGCCATCTCATCTCCAGAGCACTAAACATGCGCCTAACATGGAAGTAGCACCAATTGTGATTAATGCATTCTCCTAAGTGCGCTCTATCTTCATTGAGCACCGTGCAAGTACCTGATCTTCCATTGGCTCAAATTATGGCACTAGGATCTGTTCCAGCTCATTTAACAAGGGCACCAACTCAGAGTGAGTCATCAAATGGCATATTCCTGTAGAATATGCTCTTGGAAAACGTGCCTTGGAACTCTCTTTGCATTGGAAAATGTGCCTTCATTGCCTCTTACCTCTTAAAGGGCACTATAAAAGGAGGATAGCGACCTCATTTGCATATCTTTTTGGCTATTGTGATTTCTCTCTCGTAAGCTTTATGCTCTTTCATGGAATCTGTGTATTTCATGCTTGTTGGGGTGATGCTCCCTCAACTTTGATAAGGTGATGCGCCCTTATCCATTGAGAGGTGTTAACATTCAGTTATCATCATTGTGCAGGATTGAAGATGTTCTACAACACAAGGCAGACTCTTGAGACTTGAGGATACAAGTGTTCCTTGAAGACATTTGAGAATTGGAGATATAAGTAGTTGAATAGGCTTATTGTTCAATCTAGGCGCCCAGGCCTATTTGATGTATTCATTGTAATAAATTGAACTTGATGATGCTATTAAGCATCCATTCTATGTAATAAGACATTTGAGTTGATAATTGAAATAAGATATCTCAGCTTCCTTGATTGTTAGTTCATGTTGTATGTTGATGTTCTATGTTGATCTTTGATTGAAGTTGCAAGTTTGAATAAGCAAAAATTTTGGTTAAGTATAGTGGGGTATCTTACAAATGTATAGTCAAAAATTGCATACTTCGCACTTTTAAACTTACATTTCTACACTCATTTTTGTTTCTGCCACGCTAGCCATGTATAGGGCTCATTTTGATTGTTTCCTAGCCTACAACCCATCGCTAGTGTGCCATGTAGACAAACATAGACTCTCCTCACAATTACCAACCCATCACTAAAATCTTATTTCTTGATTCCTTGAGGACAGGACACTAGCGCCCCTATGTGCTAGTGTCTAGTTCAAATTTCAATTGACTACCCTCCAAAAACCCTAGGGCTCGCCTTTTTAAGTTTTTCCATAATGGACACCTTGCCTAGACACTCTATTTGTTGAGAAAAAAAGCTAATAACACAATATAGTATTATTACATATTGGAGTGAGAATTACAAAGAGGTTCATCTCCTTATATAGAGTTTGAAAGATGAAACCGACAATTAAAAACATGACACTTGTCCACTAAAACTAATAACAACTAACTTCATTACACGCCATTAAGTCACTATACAAAGTTTATTACAAAAGGTAAGCCTTATATTCTAACACCCCCTCTTAAGGCTTACTATATTAAAAGAAAAACATACTAACACACTGATTAATAACTAAAAACGTCAAAACCAAACAGAACCATTTATTCTTCAAAAGCTTCTCTTTGACAATAGTTCTTGGACCAAGTAGAAATCCATCAAGCTACCATATAACCCTCTTAAAGGTGTAGCCACTGAGCGGAATTCCTGAGTTCTCAAGTTCCACCTCCCAAACTCCCTAATTACGGATCTACTGAATTATTGGACAGCCATCCAAGTTGAGCTACATCCACAACGCTCCATCAAGCTATCTCATGAGCATGTTGCAGGGCCGAAGCGGTCAAGTGAAACAACCACCATCACAATTACCCTTTATGAAACGTCATGGCAGGGTACTTACACAAGGGTGTGGGAACATTTCCTTCACATACCTGGAAAAGATGTTGATCTTTGTTCAAATAAGTTAGAACGTTATGACACCATTAGGTATCAAAAAAGGGCTAATGGGAAAGTGTCTCATTTGAGCTCTCACGCTTCAACGACAGGGACAACGGCTGCAACTCAGAATCAAAATAGAAAGTCAGAGATGGATGTGTCTTCTACAGATTTTCATATAACAATAGAAGTTGTAGCAGTAGGACATTCTCGCAAGAGATGGCACATTGGTAACTCAAACCCCATTGGAAAATTATTTGACGTGCAAGGTCAATATGTGGTTCATGCAACAATTGCACGCTTCTTTTATGCAAATCAAATACAATTTAATGTTGCTCGCGCTCCTTTCTACGGTAAGATGATCCAAGCTATCAATAATGGACCAACAGGGTATAAACCACCTAGGTATCAAAAGCTTCACACTACTCTAATTGATAAACAAAAATTTCTATTAGAGCAACAAACTACACCAATGAAAAGAGTGTGGTCTACAGAAGGACGCAATATTCTGATGGATGGGTGGACAAATGCTAGAAATCGTCCACTACGCAATATAATGGTGTTGGACATGTTGTCATTGATGTCAAGAAGGTAGTCATGGTTGTTATCATGAATGAAGAGACGAGAGTATAAGAAATGGTTGTCATTGATGTTAACATAGCAATATGATTTAACAAAGGCATTGATGTCAAAGAGGCATTATCATTGATATCAAACAAGCAAGAAGGAAATCATTTATTCCATAAAAGATGAGGTTCATTGTTTCAATTAATGATTTAAACAATCATCTTTATGGCTGGCCAACCCTTGGTGAAGTTGCCGCTCTCCAAAAGGAAAATAAAGTTAAATTGTGATGTCGCCAGGTGGGCCCCTACCGGAAGGTGACGTAGGTCTGTCCGGACGGTTTGTCCTTCCCATGTGTCTGGCGTCCTCGTCAGCGAGGCCTGTCCTGGAGTTGCCCCCTTAACGCCGGGGGTGCCGTTTACTAACAATCCAGGCTTTTGGTGCAACGGTTACTAACTTGGTATCAGAGCTGGAGGTCTCGAGGTCGAGACTCGCGGAGCGTGGTGGGCTGTGATGTCCCCAGGTGGGCCCCTACCGGAAGGTGACGTAGGTCTGTCCAGACGGTTTGTCCTTCCCATGTGTCCGGGGTCCTCGTCAGCGAGGCCTGTCCTGGGGTTGCCCCCTTAACGCCGGGGGTGCCGTTTACTAACAGTCCGGGCTTTTGGTGCAACGGTTACTAACTGGTATCTGTAATATCCCTACCTCAGATATTTGCTAAAATTCTGATCTCTTATGTGATTCACTCAGCAAATCAAAGATTTTTTAATCCTTATTCAATTGACATATGACTGAGACGTAAACATGGAAATAATTGCAAGCTACAGCCAAACAATACTCAGATTTTGCAGCTTATAATAATATTCAGAAATGATAACAGCAAATGAATAATGACAAATAATGCTAACAGCAGCTCGCCTTCTTCAGTCCTTAATATATCAACACTAACAAAGGTTTACAAATAATTATTTCTGAGTATGAAGAGGAATGGAAAATGTAGCATAAACTATCTCAGACCTGTAACTCATTTGTCTAAGCCTGAGGATGCATCGAACTTTCCTTAGAACTGCCTAGGATGAATCAGCAACAACTCCACTTGAATCTGGACATACTGCGACTCTGGACTGTTATGGCAGTGTTTGGGATACTCAGAAATTTCTGAAACATAGTTGCAGCATTGATTTCTAACTTCTGGGATGGATTCGAGGTCATAGCAGCTATATCCCTTCAAAACCTACGTCCCAATTGAAAGGAAACCCTTATATCTGATATACCGTAATTTATCAAACCCTTGAATATCAGGATATTACTGTAGCGTCACTGTAGCAGCCATAACAATTTTAGATCTGCAGCAAATATTCTTGAAACCCTTGAATAATTTCTGTATTTCTTCCTCCAATTAAGCACAATTTGACTCCTGTATGAAGCCAACTCTCTAGCAATGATTCGGCTGATCTTTCACAGCCTCAAGATTGCAAAAACATTGAAGAGTTCTCGATCTTCAATGGCTGATATGCAGAAACCCTTGTCTTCTCCAGAAAACCACAAAAGCAAATTCAAATGATCATTCAATAATGAGTTTGATTTGCTTTTTGAAACCTTTTATATCCTCAAACTCCTTAATAACATTTAAATCCTTTTTCAAATCCACTTTTAGGGTTTTAAAATAATATTTTATTATTTGCTTTCGTTGCCTCAATATTACCTTGGTTATTGTGCCCACAATAAATTAATATCATTAATTGCACTTTATCATGTGTCATTGGCCCCCTTTCAATATAAAGTCAAAAAATAACTTTATAGTATAAACTTTTAATTAACATCATTAATGACACATTAAAATATTAATATCTCCTTAAAAATCCATCAGTTAGCTACGCCAATTGAAACCAATGTCAAAACTGCCAAACACTGAATGATTAGGTGCCCTGCCACAAATAGCAATCTCCAATAGCTGACTTACTATAAATAGTAAGTACGCACCACTGTGTCCTGAAACATCTGCAAAGGCCCAAACATTAGTCGACACTGCATCTGAGACCTGTCCAGGTGCCCCGCTATAAATAAAAACTCTAACTCCCTGAAAAAGTAACTATAAATAGTAAGTGTGCCAAAGTCCCAAAATAGCAGGTTACTATAAATAGTAATCTCCTAAGAAGTAGGAACCGCTGACAAAAGAAACATCCCTAAAAAATAGGAACTCCCAACTGGTCAAACAAGGCCCGATCCCACACCTCCTAAAAAATAGGGACTTACTAAAAATAGTAAGTCTTGGACAAGTTGTCCGAATCAGGCGCAGAAAGTGTCAATCAACTCCAATTGTTCGTCTGAACCCTGCTGAGCAACAAAAGCTCTGCTCTAGCTGTGTTGGAACCACCCCAAAGCCAGCACCATCCAAACTGCACGAGGGCCTAAAAATGGGGACATTACATAAATAAATTTGTTATTACCTGGCTGACATGATTTATAAACTTATGAAGAAGTCAAAATAAATTAAAGTTGAGTATCTATAGAAGAGGTCGACTTCTTCATGATTGAGGCCCAATGCAAAGGAAGAATAAATTGAATATAAATGTTTTAAGTATGGCTGACTCCTTACTTGATAAAATGCCCAAACACATTCATCAAAGCCGACTTTGGAAGAGAACTCAAAATGACTTTATATGAGCCGACCAACTTCAATCATAATGATAGCGATTATATTTAGAAGGGAAGCAATTATAATAAAGGCAGCAACTATGATTTTGAGAGCAGCGATATATATATATATATATATATATATATATAATGGGCAGCGCCTTGTATAATAATATAAAGCAATTGGTGTTACTGAAAAGATATGATTATGTTTATGAGAATGAGATTGAGTTATTAAAGAATGATGTTATGAGATGTAGCAATTAACATATAAGACAAAAGGTGCATTGAAGAAATGGGGTGTGATCTGCCTTATGAAAAGAGGTGAATAAAAGCAGCGAATATATTATCAGGTGACTTGGTTATATTACGATGTTCTACTATTTGTTTTGAAAGGTTCTCTTTATGAAGTATTGCCTCTCTTGGCAATAGTTGCAGCCATTCACATACATCATTGAAGATATAAAAAGGAGAGTGTAGGAGAGGATTTATAGCAAGCAATTAGAGATATATTTCTAAGTAATAAGGAATAGAAGGAGCAGCACTATGAAGTGCAAATCTGATTTATATTAAGATGTATGTGTGAGTGAAGTGTGAAAATACAAGAGTATATCTAGTAACATTTCAGATCTGCATATGAAGAATTGAAAGAGAAAAAGAGACAGACTTGTAAGAGAGTTGATGGCAGATTTATAGAAGAGTTCATTGCAGGTTTGTGAGAAGAGTATGCTGATATAAGATAAGAAGATCTAGCAGAGATAAAGGAAGAGTTGAGCAGAGATAGAGGACAAGTTTGGGCAGATCTCAAGATAGAAAGTTATGAGTAGTTGAAGCTATGATTATGACCAGTTTTGTGTGAAGAAGTGGTACATAGTTTGGATCAGATTTGAAGGAAAAGAGTAAGCATGTGTGTAATCAGATTTGAGAAAAGAGTTTGTGCATATTTTGAATCAGATTTGAAAGGAATGTCATTGTGTGCTTTGGATCAGATTTGTAAGAAAAGATATAGTGTGAGTTGTGATCAGATTTGTAGAAGAAAGTGATCAAGATCCGTAGAAGGTTGGTGCCTTAACGAGAGATTGGTGTCTCTTACTGGGTTGGTGCTCAGTTACGAATCAGTGCTCACAAAATCTACAAGTGGTAATTGGTGTCTCCAGTGGGTTGGTGCTCACAAATCATATAAGAGGGGATTGGTGTCTCCTGTAGGTTGGTGCCTACAAATCTTGTAAAAGAGATTTATATATAAGCAATATTTTGCCGTGGTTTTCTCCCGTAAGGGTTTCCACGTAAATCTTTTCTTCTTGTGGTGCATCATTGATAGATCTTGTGTGATTGATATTGTTATGATTGTTAAGTTGTGAAAAGTAAAAGTTTGTATTATACTGATTCACCCCCCTCAGTATAATTGTGTGTTCTTCAATTGGTATCAGAGTCAATTCCTTCGAAAAGTTTAACTACTTGAAGATAGATCATAAGAGCACATATGGAAAAAGGAAAAGGAAATACCGAGCAGAGCATAGGTCAACAAGCACCAACAACACCAAATGCAAGTGATGATAGAGATGCAAGCAAGGGTGATTAGATGACAAATAGAACAAACATGGAAATAGAAACTTGCAATGATGTCGTGTCAGATGGAGACAACTTTGTGAGTAAAAGAGAAGAAGATGATGGAGTGGTTGATCTAGAAGCAGAATTGATTTCCACCCTAAGTGAAATCAAGAAACTTAGGAAAGAGAATCGGAACCAAAAGGAGCAAATTCAAGAGGATGGTGAATTTAAAGTAAAACTGTCTCATGATCTTGAAGAATCAAAGAAGATGATTATAGATCTGAAAGTTCAAATCGAAGAAGGAACAAGGTCTGAGAAGGAGATAAGAATTCAACTAAAGGAAAAGGAAGAGATTTGTGAAAGGTTGGAATCCAAAATTGTCTCCTTAAGAAAGGAATTGGAAAAAGCAAATAACATGAACCTAAGAAATGAGAAAAGTACAGGGATATTGGATAACATTCTCAATTCTCAAAGGCAAGTTTTTGATAAAAGTGGTTTTGGCTATGAAGAAGGCCAAAGTTCAAAAACATCACAATCATCGAATGAAGATAAATCAAAGGGTTATGCCAATGTTCTTCAAAGTCCCATAAAAATTGAAATCAGCAAGAAGGAGAACCAGAAGCAAAGGATGCATCCCAGAAGAAAGGAATGGGGCATTCAGGAAACCACTTCCACCAAGGCAAGCACACATGGACAGGTTATATCATTCTTTTTATGGTTATTGTTATTCTTGTAATAAGGTCGGACATAAAGCTATATATTGTTGGACACATGCAAGAAAGTTTGGTTGGACCAAGAATAGAAGCTCTTATGGGTTGCCAAAGAGAAAGAACAATATCAAATATTATAAATGCAACAACCTTGGTCACAAAGCAAGAGATTGTAGAACTCAAGCAAGACATGTTGGTTGGAACAAGAATAGGAGTTTTTATGGGTTCTCAAGAAGGAACTATAACTCCTTTGCACCTTTGGTAGATTATAATGTCATATGCCACAATTGCAATAACTATGGGCATAAAGCAAGATTTTGTAGAAGTGCTTTTGTGAAACCATCTAGACAGCACAAGATGGAGGATACCATAACCAAACAAGAGGGAAACTCTATAAAAGTTTGGAGAAGGAAATGAGATACAAGAAGAAGGAAGAATCGAGGCCTGTGCAAACTACACTTCATGCACAAGAGGTATCACCAAGTTCATAAAGAGAAGAATGAATTCAGGAGGAGCTAACCATTGCACTATCTTTTAGCTCCATGGAGAAGACAATTCAAGATAGATCAGCTAAGATATATTGAGCATTCCGTTGTCATTGATCAAGGGAGAAAATCATTAGAGAAAGAGAAGACGTGATTTTTTATAAAAAAAAGAGGACTAAAGAATGACTAGGCATACAACAAGACTATTGAGCTATGTACTTGAGATGATGGAGGTTAATGACATGATGATTGACAAATGATGCATGACAGTAATTTGAAGGACAAAGTACAATGGGATGGTGACAATATAGTCATCAAAGGCATAAGAAGTATTACACATTGAGAATTGTGATAGTCTTCAAGTCAGAAATAGCAACCTCCAGTGATAAAGACATAATGTATTTCACATAGAACATTGAAGAGGAAGGTTATAACATAACAATGTTTCAATGTGCAAAAGTGACAATCAAATAAGAAAGATCATGTATGAATGACAGAATATTACATAGCATTCGATGACAATGTGCAAAGTGGCCAAGGTTACAATAAAAAATGATAGAGAGCCTAGAAAGTTTGAGACAATAAGAGAAGGAAGAGATCATGATAAAGATGCTATGGGTGAGAGAGTAGAAATGAGGATCACAAAGCTTCAACTTTTTGTCATGAGAAGATATGAAGAAAGATCATGATAAAGATGTTTGTATGACTAAACTTGATGAGAGAGATTTACAAGAACCTGATAGGAAGATGAGAACAATCCAAAAGAAGTCCTTGCCTGAAGAGTATGCTCATATATTTAAATTTGACAATGTGTTGGGAAAACCAAAAGAAATTGATAGTGGAAAGATTGATATTAGTACTTATGTTTGACTTCACATTAAAGGAATTTCCATTGATGTAATGACGCCATAGAAGACAGTGGATGAGAAGATGATCAACATCCCTTTACCATTAATGAAAAAGGGGGAAAGTTACAGAAAAAGGGAGAGTTACAGCAAGAAAGAGGTAAAAAGAAAAAAAAAATGATGCCATCAATGTCAAGGAGTACTACAAACAAGGGGAGATTCTTCGTGAAGAGGTTAAGCCGTCTTGTAAAATACATAGTGAATGATGGTATAACAAAGCAAGTTCCTGTTTTGTCAAACTTAAGGAGATCATCCAAAATATTGTTTGACAGCTATAGAGGAAGCATATCACCCAAGAGACATAGAGACAAAAGGAGGAGCCTTACAGATGGGGGAGCATCATAGAAAAGAGAGAAACATATAGTAAAGAAACAAGGTATACTAAGTGTCCCTTTGCCATTGATGTCAAAGAGGGAGAGATAGAGTATGGGGGTGAAATGCAAAAACAGACGATTATATTTGCGTTGCCATCAATGACAAAGGCAGACATTGTTGGACATGTTAACATTGATGTCAAGAAGCTAGGCATGGTTGTTATCATGAATGACGAGACGAGGGTATAAGAAATGCTTGTCATTGATGTCAACATAGCAATATGATTTAACGAAGGCATTGATGTAAAAGAGGCAATATCATTCATGTCAAACAAGCAAGAAGGAAATCGTTTATTCCGTAAAAGAAGATGAAGTTCATTGTTTAAATTAAAGATTTAAACAATCATCTTTATGGCTGGCCGACCCTTGGTGAAGTTGCCTCTCTCAAAAAGGAAAATAAAGTAAAATAAATTTGTTATTATGTTGGCTGACATGATTTATGAACTTATGAAGAAGTGAAAATAAATTAAAGTTAAATATCTATAGAAGAGGCTGACTTCTTCATGATTGAGGCCAACTGCAAAGGAAGAATAAATTGAATATAAATGTTTTAAGTATGGCCGACTCCTTTCTTGTTAAAACACCCAGACACATTCATCAAAGCCGACTTTGGAAGAGAACTCAAAAAGACTTTATATGAGCCGACCAACTTCAATCATAATGATAGCGATTATATTTAGAAGGGAAGCAATTATAATAAAGGCAGTGACTATGATTTTGAGAACAGCGATATATATATATATATATATATATATATATATATATATATATATATATATATATATATATATATATATATATATATATATATATATATATATATATATATATATATATATATATATAAGTATAATGGGCAGCGCCTTGTATAATAATATAAAGCAATTGGTGTTAGTGAAAAGATACGATTATGTTTATGAGAATGAGATTGAGTTATTAAAGAATGATGTGATGAGATGTAGCAATTAACATATAAAACAAAAGGTGTGTTGAAGAAATGGGGTGCGATCTGCCTTATGAAAAGAGGTGAATAAAAGCAGCGAATATATTATCAAGTGACTTGGTTATATTATGATATTGTACTATTTGTTTTAAAAGGTTTTCTTTATGAAGTATTGCCTCTGTTGGCAATAGTTGCAGCCATTCACATACATCATTGAAGATATAAAACGGAGAGTGTAGGAGAGGATTTATAGCAAGCAATTAGAGATATATTTCTGAGTAATAAGGAAGAGAAAGAGCAGCACTATGAAGTGCAAATCTGATTTATATTAAGATGTATGTATGACTGAAGTGTGAAAATACAAGAGTATATCTAGTAACATTTCAGATCTGCATATGAAGAATTGAAAGAGAAAAAGAGGCAGACTTGTAAGACAGTTAATGGCAGATTTATAGGAGAGTTCATCGCAGGTTTGTGAGAAGAGTATGCTGATATAAGAGAAGAAGATCTATGTAACATACACCCCTGGTATATGTTTTGCAAATGACTGATTTTTTTGGTACTTTTTGGTTTTCTGTTGTTTAGGGTTTATGGGTTGTTTTGCATGTCGGATTTTTGCAAAAAATGCATAGAAAATGAACTATATATTGAAAACCCAGAAAAACTAATGAACAAGTTAACAAACTACTGAAGACCCAGATTGAAGGAAGCCAAAATATGAAGATTTATTACATACCCATGTCAAGATCCAAGACTTCATGTTGGGGCCATTGCCGAACCAGCACATATGCATATGGAAATTGCTCCAAACTTCACTACAATAACTGAGAATGAAATACAATCAAAACAATGGATTTTCAGACCCTAGACACCCAAGTTCCAAGAAGATGGAGACCCAAATACTTGGACAATCTCTAGATTTAGTTCTTCAACCTCTTTGAATTGTACCGCCTCTATTGCAGCCTCTATCAGCAAAAAAACTCACTAAAATCTGGCCTTAATATCTCTGTTTTGCATTAAGAATTTCTGCTCACACAAGGCGACCATGAACAGCTACAGAAAACTCATAAAACCACCCAAAATCTGCATCAAGATGTGGTACAGCCTCTAGACTGTGTACAGCCCAGCAATAGGAATGTATGGCCAGCAATAAATCTTCAGCACAGTCTCAAATCTCCTCAATAATATGTCAAATCTGCTCAGTATGGTTCTGTTCTTAGCTGCAAACAATAGCTTCGAAGAAAATGGACATTACTTGCTCAGAATGACTCCAAAATGACTTCCATGAATGCTCAAATGGAACCCCTAAGTGAAGTTCCCACAATCCCCCTCCTAATGCACTCTTTCATACACAAGGAAAGGCAATCTGCAAAGGTTTCCGTCTCTGCAAATTGATGTCTGAATACCAAGAGCCAAGCAAAACTCAATGTCATAGCAAAATATCATAAGGCAAGCATAATCAAATGATTCCTCTAAGACTCAACGCCCAAGAAGTGAGAGGGAAATTACTTTATTTTGTATTTTAAAATATTGTTTTTGAGTACCATAGGCGCTCATCCCTAGAGGAGCCACTTTTTAAGTTACAACTTAAAGTTTATAAAGTGACCTTATAACATAACTTCATATTATGTCGATCTTATAAATATGAATTAAATCTTTAATTTAATTCATTTCACACCAAATGAAGTTTCTAGTTGTATCGAGATCTTGAATTCTCAGGCCCTGTCCATCCATGCCTACCCTGCTAAAAATAGGAACTCCGGCTCTCGACTTACTAAAAATAGTAAGTCACTGAAATGACTCCCTACACATATCTATTAGCCTATGGGAGTCAATTATAGGCTAATCCCAAACCTCTGATGTAGTGAGGTAAATGGGGGACATTACAATCCGCCTCCCCAAGATTGCTTGTCCTCAAGCAACCTCAACTCTGGATGCTGCAAACAATAGCTTCGAAGACGGGCTGTAAACTCCACATATGAAGTGATCTGATCGTGCCCCAATGTAACCTTCCCATTACTCCACCACTTGTGTGCCACTCCCTCCAGATGTAATGCAGCGTAAGTGATGGCATCCCCCTTAGGCATAGGACTGATCTGCAGGTATCTATCTAACTTCTGCACCCAAGCCCTAGCAGTGGTCTTTCCTGATCCGTCAAAGTAGGGAAGTGTCATCTTGCTTACTCTTTTTTGTAACTCCTGGTTCTGAGGTCTACCTCCTCTGCGAGGTCTATTCTTCATCCTAATATCAGAGTACTCTGCAAAAGTCATCTCTGCTCTGAACTCTGCACTAGATGCTCTCCAATCCCTCAGAATCTCCTCCTAAAACTTGGCCTGTGTGGGATCCTGTTCAGGAACTTGGTTCCTGGGAGCGAATGTAGGGATGCCAAGTCTGTCCCCTGATGTAAACTGCGAAGCCCTCCTATGAATCACTGAGGCCTCATCCTCATCATCTCTGAACCTGTATCTATCACCATTATGGTTTCTATCTCCATTATTCTTGTCCCCCTGATTCCTGTCGCCATTATGTCTATCACCCACATTATGCATGTTCCTCTCTTCGTCATTGTTCTGGTTCCTATCACCATTATTGTTTCTCTGTCTATCACCGTCATTGTTTCTATTCCTGTCACCATTGTACCTCTTCTTGTCACGGTGATTTTCTCTATTATTCAACCCATCAAGCAACTGTGCAAGGGAATGTCCTATCTTAGCCTGTGTCTCCATCATCTCCCGCCAAGAATCCCTCAACTCTCTCTCTATTGCCACTGAGCTCCTGGTGAGCACATTTAGGATCTCTCATAAAATAGGCTCCTCAACCTCCCGGTCACCCATTTCTTCTGTATGTTTTGTAACTGGGGGTACCTCTCCTAAAAATGGGTCTGTGCGTGAAACTAAGGAATCTTCGTCAGTAGCTGCAACTACTATCTCTTCCTCAAATGGATAAACTATAGGTACTGGTTGCTTAGGTTCTACTAATTGTGGTATTTCTCTTTCCTGTGTTCCTTGCCTTGCCCTGGTATTTCTAAAAGGATATCTCTCTGTCGGTCGCATGTCTCATTTTTCACTGCATGTCATATTAACCCCACAGAATGGCAAGATTTTCTGCTCTGATACCACTGTAACATACACCCCTGGTATATGTTTTGCAAATGACTGATTTTTTTGTACTTTTTGGTTTTCTGTTGTTTAGGGTTTATGGGTTCTTTTGCATGTTGGATTTTTGCAAGAAATGCATAGAAAATGAACTATATATTGAAAACCCAGAAAAACTAATGCACAAATCAACAAACTAAAGAAGAGCCAGATTGAAGGAAGCCAAAATATGAAGATTTATTACATACCCATGTCAAGATCCAAGATTTCATGTTGGGGCCATTGCCAAACCAGCACATATGCATATGGAAATTGCTCCAAACTTCACTACAATAATTGAGAATGAAATACAATCATAAACAATGGATTTTCAGACCCTAGACACCCAAGTTGCAAGAAGATGGAGACCCAAATACTTGGATAATCTCTGGATTTAGTTCTTCAACCTCTTTGAACTGTACGGCCTCTATGGCAGCCTCTATCAGCAAAAAAATCACTAAAATCTGACCTTAATATCTTTGTTTTGCATTAAGAATTTCTGCTCACACAAGGCGACCATGAACAGCTACAGAAAACTCATAAAACCACCTAAAATCTGCATCAAGATATGGTACGGCCTCTAGATTGTGTACGGCCCAGCAATAGGAATGTACGGCCAGCAATAAATCTTCAGCACAGTCTCAAATCTCCTCAATAATATGTCAAATCTGCTCAGTATGGTTCTGTTCTTAGCTGCAAACAATAGCTTCGAAGAAAATGGATATTACTTGCTCAGAATGACTCCAAAATGATTTCCATGAATTCTCAAATGGAACCCCTGAGTGAAGTTCCCACAATCCCCCTCCTAATGCACTCTTTCATACACAAGGAAAGGCAATCTGCAAAGGTTTCCGTCTCTGCAAATTGATGTCTGAATACCAAGAGCCAAGCTCAAACCCTCAGCCAAGCAAAACTCAATGTCATAGCAAAATATCATAAGGCAAGTATAATCAAATGAAGTTCTCTTTTGCTCTTTTATTTCCTCCAAGACTCAACGCCTAAGAAGTGAGAGGGAAAGTACTTTATTTTGTATTTTAAAATATTATGTCGATCTCATAAATATGAATTAAATCTTTAATTTAATTCATTTCGCACCAAATGAAGTTTCTAGTTGTATCGAGATCTTTAATTCTCAGGCCCTGTCCATCCATGCCTGCCCTGCTAAAAATAGAAACTCCGGCTCTCAACTTACTAAAAATAGGAAGTCACTGAAATGACTCCCTACACATCTATTATGCCTACGGGAGTCAATTATAGGCTAATCTCAAACCTCTGATGTAGTGAGCTAAATGGGGGACATTACAATCTAGTAGAGATAAAGGAAGAGTTGAGCAGAGATAGAGGACAAGTTTGGGCAGATCTCAAGGCAGAAAGTTATGAGAAGTTGAAGCTATGATTATGACCAGTTTTGTGTGAAGAAGTGGTACATAGTTTGCATCAGATTTGAAGGAAGAGAGTAAGCATAAGTGTAATCAAATTTGAGAAAGGAGTTTGTGCATATTTTGAATCATATTTGAAAGGAAAGACATTGTGTGCTTTAGATCAGATTTGTGAAGAAAAGATATAGTGTGAGTTGCGATCAGATTTGTAGAAGAAACTGATCAAGATCCGTAGAAGGTTGGTGCCTTAACGAGAGATTGGTGTCTCTTTTACTGGGTCGGTGCTCAGTTGTGGATTGGTGCTAACGAAATCTACAAGTGGGGATCGGTGTCTCCAATGGGTTGGTGCTCACAAACCATTTAAGAGAGGATTGGTGTCTCCTGTAGGTTGGTGCCTACGAATCTTGTAAAAGAGATTTATATATAAGCAGTATTTTGCAGTGGTTTTCTCCCGTAAGGGTTTCCACGTAAATCTTGTTTTCTTATTGTGGTGCATTATTGATAGATCTTGTGTGATTGATATTGTTATGATTGTTAAGTTGTGAAAAGTAAAAGTTTGTATTATACTGATTCACCCCCCCCCCCTCCCTCCCTCTCAGTATAATTGTGTGTTCTTCACATGGTATCATGCAACAAAGGGCATTATTTTTTGAAGGTAATAGATTGTTCAAGGCAAGAAAAAAATGCAGAGTTCCTTCATAACCAGCTATGTGATGCCATTGAGGATGTGGGGGTATCACATGTAGTCCAAGTTGTTATAGATGTTGCCCCTGTATGTAAAGCAACAGGCTTGTTGGTACAAAAAAAGTATAGGCATATATTTTGGACAACATGTTGAGTGCATTCGTTGAATAATGCACTCAAAGATATTGGCAATTTCCAGTGGATCTCAAATCTCACATAAAAGGGTAGAAAAATACAAATGCTCATATGTAACCATCACCACACACAAGCCATTTATCAAAAATTTGCCAACATGAAACTCCTCAAACCTGTTGATACATGGTTTGCTTCTTATTTTATTCTTCTTGAGCATCTTTGTGCAGTCAAAGGAGCTTTGTGTTTCACATTAGTTAGTGATGCATGGGCAGCCTAGAGAAAAACTACATCAGATACTACAGTTGAGGTGAGAGGTATGGTCCTTGATGACCTTTTTGGGCTGATGTTAAATTTGTTGTGGAGTTTATTAAGCGCATATGTGAGGTGATCAAATTTGCAAATTCAGACAAAACATGTTTGGAAGAAATTTATGAAGAAATTGATTCCATGTGTGAAAGAATTAAGAAAATAACAGATGCAAGAGATTTTTCTCTATATCCTTTGATAGAAGAAAAGATACATGGAAGATGGAACAAACTTAACATACCCCTTTATTGTTTTGCTTATGGCTTAAATCATAAATGGTATGATATAGAAGTAACCAAGAAGAGGGCGCCCTATGAGGATAGAGAGGTAATGAAGGGGTTTGACTAACTTATATAGAGTAATATTGGGCTAGCAATTTCTAAAAGTGGGATGATGTTAAAAATGGTGTTAAGAATTCATTATTAATCTCTCTTATTTCTTGATAGCTAAAATATGAATATTTCAAAATGTGCACTAATAGTGGTAGCTACGTTTGATACGAATTGTTGATATAGTACAACCAGCATGTCTCCAATTGTAAAATCCTAAGACAACATTCGCTAGCATTTACAAAACATCTCCTTCAACTTTGTTGGGATCCATTAGATAACATATGCATTCTCCATGCAATTCAAATCATCCATGTGTTAATTAATTCCAACATGCATAAAAAAGCTTGAAATCCTATTCCCAAGAACATAAGGATCCATACTTCTACACATGAACATATTCCAATTAAGTTCTACGCTTGGCTTCACTTATTTGTTCTTCAGCCAAAGCACATGTCATTATACTAGTGTAGGGCACAGCATACTAATGAAATTCACCTGCAAGTATGTGATAAGCAGCAAAATTTGTTACTAATTTGTAAGTTCAATACAGATGCAATTCTAGCATCACAAACATGAGAGCTAGCACAAACAATGCAAATACTCCATGCTACATTAATGCCAAACTATAAGGAATAAACCATCATTTCATAGAAAAAGGCATCTGAGAAACCTTACCATATCAAAGCCAGGGTGATGGTCAATACACATCCGCTGA
Organism: Cunninghamia lanceolata; assembly: GCA_027924645.1. NCBI lineage: Eukaryota > Viridiplantae > Streptophyta > Pinopsida > Cupressales > Cupressaceae > Cunninghamia > Cunninghamia lanceolata. The sequence goes on along the minus strand of BSBN01000112.1, from coordinate 7,944,326 downwards.
AGTGCAAATATCGAACCAAAAAAAAGAGGGATCTGCATATTCCAAACAATCAAGTAAAGACAAATGTACCAAAATATTATAGTTTACATCAAATAAAGGTAGATCAAATTCCAATGTTCCAAAAGTTAATAAATGGAATAACTATATTGTTTAACACAAATCTCATACATATAGCTCACCAAAACTGTTTTTGAATATGTGGTGCCTGACAAAGTAAATTCCAGACAGATAAAATCATTATATCACTGAGAAGAACAGCCAACTAAAAGCTCTTCCAGAGAGGAGCTTGAGACTCAGTTTAGGCCTTAAAAGAGGAGATAAATTTATTTTGGATTGCTTGAAGATCAACCAAGATTACTGCAATTATGTAGCATAAAAGCCTTACTGATTAAAAAACAAATTGAAAATTATTCAATGGGAAAGTTCCCACAGACTGGGGAAAGGATACAAATTTGTATGGCTAAAGGCTGGTTTCTTTTTTATACATTAATCAAAGAGAGAGAGAAAGTGCCTCAGTTATAGATAGGCATTAAAGTAAAATATGTCATGGAATGTGTCACAACCACCAAAACCAGGGGGGCAACCATATACCTGATTCATAATCCAGGAATTGATGAGACCAGGTATAACAAAACATATGACACCACAGTTTATAACACAGCCTTATATATTACTCAAATCTGTCATAATCAAGTTTGGTGAGTGCATACACTGCCATTCATAAATAGTGTAAAGCGCTGATGTCAAAGAATAACCATAATCTAAAATCTACCTAAAAAAGGCTCATTCAAAAGTTCTTGTGAATTCATCCTAGTTGAGCGCAGAATCAAAAAACAAAACTGGACTAGGAACTACACCCGCAGTCATCCAGGATCTGCTGTATATTTCACCGCATCAGAAATCAGACATAGTTCTTTACTTCTCACCTTTGCCTTCAATTTCTTCAATCAGGATGGATTGACCAATCTAAGAAAGATGAAGGCCAATATTAACAGTCTAACATACAAATGGCAAGCTGATAAGGAAACTTATGAGATTCTCAAAACTTCAGAAGTCCCAATTTCAGAACAATTCTGATCATAAAAGTAGGATTATGATCTTACAAAAGTGAAAGTAATGATGGAATAGAAATAATTCCAGATTATGAAGTAGTTTATATCTCTTCATGTTTCAATGTTCAAAGGTAAAGACCTCATAGATGAGTTCAATTTTTCGATTTGAACTGTAGAGACTATTCACACAATAATTGGTTCCTGAAAGACAAACATATGCCTGAAAAAAATCACCATGGAGAGTATCTGTGCACTTAGCCTCTCAGAAAAATGAAACAAATAATGGGAGAGAAGTGGATGTAAACATCCATGTCATCCTACACTTTCATATTAACAGCTTTAAAAGAATTCTGTTAAATACTAAGCAAATCCACACTCAGAAACCTCCTGTCCTCTCCATATTCCAAGAGATGCACTGAAAAGGACACCTGGGCAGCGGCACCTCAGTGTGCCTTACAATATCCCTCACACACTTCACATTAGATACATGGTGATGGGAGTACAAGATCCCTGAAGTACCAGATAACACACAAAAAAGTCCTACAGGTCAATGAAGCCCATAAATGCTATCGTTGTGTACTAGATTGAATATTAAACGCTTACAAATACAGAGTCAACAGAAGAGAGTTAACAAGATCAATTCAACAATGGAACAGAAACAAGTCAATGAGAGCAGAGAGGATATATATATGTTTTTGTTCTGTTTGGTACCTCTCATAAATTCCACATCGAATGCTCTGCCTTCAAAATCCCCACAGTGACCATTCACCCTCCTCAATCACCCAGCATCAAAGATTTTTTGCAGGTTTTTAAAGCACCATGGGCTGTCACAAAAGAATACAGATGGGGACGGCAAAGGACGGCAAAGGGGGCAGCTATATAACAAATAGGGAAAATTTAAAATATATATGACATGTGCCGAACTCGGGTTTGAAGAATAATTTCTGAATTTGCCGATTTCCGAATGAAACCCTAGGACTGAATTTTGATTTAATTTCTGCACCTTTCAATTTTACTTCCACACACATGAAACATAGAATATCGTGTACCAAATTGATAGCAAAGCAGATTATATATCTGCTAAGTCGCCGGTTCAGGTGCGGGTGCGGGTTCGGGTTCGGTTCGCGGGTTCGGCCAAAAAAATTTTGGGGGGTTGGGTTCGTTTATATATATATATATATATATGCAAAAAAATAAAGCATAGAAGCAAGTATTTTGTGTAGAAATGCAAGAATAAAGTGTAGAACACCACATAGCATCATATAATCAACAAAACAACCATCAACTTGAATATCATAAAACATAAAACTCGAACTTCAAGTTCAATAACAAGATTCAAAATAATAATATCATGTTCAACAATCAATTTTCATTGTTTCAATGTCAAATGACAAGTGTCAATCATCATATGGATTTGCTAAATCCTCCACATCATCATCATCATCTTGGATTTGGACAGTAGCAGGATCATTTGAAGAACCACAACCAACACCATTGCCACTCGCTGAAAAAGTGTGCTCGCTCTCTGATCCCTCAAGTGCAACATGTTGGGATTGGGAAGTAGAAGCATCCATATCAATTTGCTCTAGGTCCACATCCCACAACTTTGATTCCCCCTCCTTATAGTTTTGCTTTTTGTGCGAAAGGAGGCGCAAGTTGGAATGCACATACACTAAATTCTCCGCCTTTTTGGAGTCGGTTGCGCTTTATCGAGTGGATAAAAGAGTACGTGCTCCAATTCCTCTCAGATGCAGAGGAACTAGCAACCTATGACGACAAAGTAGAGAGAAAGAGTTAAAAAAAAAAACTTATAAAGTTACAAGTTATAAAATTTATGATAATTAAAAATTATGAAACTTCAAACTTTAAATTTTTAGAAGTCTTTTAAGATAAAATTATAAATCATAAAAAACATAGAAATTTAGTAAACTTACTTGTGATAAAACTTTGACTGCAAGAGGCTGTAGGCACCGGAATTGTTGGCCATGAAAGTACCACCAATTGTGAGCATCTTTCTTAAATCTATCACGAAGAGCCTCAATGCTTAGACCATTGGAGTGTACAAAATCAGTGAACTCATCAGTGACCATATCATGCAAATCTGGATCAGAGAAGAGTCTACGAAATGCTGCCTTGTACCCTTCAGAGAAAATGGAAGAACACTCCAGTTCAATCCAGCAGAATAACTTTTTGAGGGAAATAAAATATTATTTCCTTTATCCCTTCATATTTCTCCTCAAACAATATAAAATAATTCATTATGTGTGCACAACTTAAAGTCACCATTTTTAATTAAAAGCTACTTTTAGCTCCAAAGACCCCTTTATCAAAATAAAGGAAATATTTGCTTCGCAAAGCCCAAAAATGATGCATCCATGATTTAAAACTTTTCTTCCCCTTTCCAACGAGCTATAACACTTAGATTTTTATTAATTATTTTCACTCCTAGGAGCTTAAGTGAAAATAATAATTAAATAGCTCATTAAATAACACCATTTTGCGGAAAATCCCAAACATCGCCAAACTGCAAAATTAAGTATACCAACATACTCCATGATGTTTGGGAAGATGAATGATACCTTCCGGACGACTTTCCAAAAATAGACAACTTCTCCAAGAATCTTGAAAAGCAAACCGAAAACCCGATCAAACATCAGAAAGCATCACAATGATCATGAACACCATCTAAGCTCAAAGCCATAACCAAATGCTCTGTAAAACTGATCTGTGGCCACTCCAAGAACATTGGAGTTCTCTCAAACATGCCGGATAGCCACTAAGGGACTAAGAACAAGCCAAAATGCGCACAAAAGCCTATGCGCCAAAAAAAGGGACATTACACGAATTGCAACAAGTATGTTTGCTGATTTATGTATGAACAGTAATATGAAACTCTAGAACAGCAATATTCGACAAATTTGAATTATATGAGCCAAATTTCATCAAGTATAACTGCTGGTATAGACCTTGGGTTGCCAAAAATACTCAGATCTAAATCACAACGCGCAATAGGGAACCTCTACAAACTGATTTTCCTTCAATTATGACTGCTGGAAACAATTACAAAGCTAATATGCAAACTGGAAACACAATTTTCAGAATTACAATGAAGATTATCAACTCACAAAATGTCAAAAGTTGCAAATCTAAATTAACTATCATGACTGAAAATTGTCCATAAAGTTGCTGGTACGGCTATAGCAGATCTGAATATGACTGGAAACAACAACAAAATGATGTCAAAATGTCACCAAACAGCTGCAACAACTCTCCAAGGTCAGCCGCTCCACAATTAGGTTGTACAACACTCCCAAAATTCACACAAAAGGTGTTACAGGTCTCTCAAAATGGGTGGCACATGCAATAAATCAGGGTAATCAGCAATGAATGATGTGCATAAACCCCAAAATCAGCAATTAATGATGTTGGTGAATCCTCCAAAGTGTGGTGTTCAAGATCTAGCAATGAAATAATGTTGGACAGCAACAAATAACTCTGAAAATCAGCAAATAAATCCCCCAAATCTGAAAATGTTCATAAAAATCTCCAAATCAACAATAGCAAACCCTTTGACACTATAGTGGCACCATAGCGGCACTATAGCAACTGAAAATGACTTCAATTCCTCAATTAATCTTCAACAAATCAGCACAATTGTGACCCCCGGATGGAATAACCTCTAATGGATAAGGGGGTTTTCGTCCTCGAATCCACAAATGGAATACAAGAGGGTTTTTGTCCTCCACATCTCTCACACCAAGGGTTTTCATCCATGAATGCTGCAAACTCCAAATCGGAACAAGAAGTGAAAAATGGCAAATAGATGATGATCAGTGAAGCCAAGAGCCCCCTTTTTATTCCTCTCCAAAACGAGCCCATGAATTAAAAAATCCCCTCCAAAGTATTTAAAAATACATTTTATTTTTTTTATTTTAATATTAGTGTTTAAAAACACTTTTTATTTTAATTATTATAATATTATTAAGTTGCCCCTAAAATTAGCAATTACCGGGCCCAACTTAAAATAATATTATTAATTATTAAATTTTTCCCTTCTTCATTCAAAGCATTTCAAGGTCAAAAGTTTGATTTTCATCAAAAGCGATCGCCAAAGAAGTTTGGTGTTGCAAAGTTTGCACGAGATGGCAAATGATAGATGCTAGTGTTTCAAAGTATCTAAACTTGCAATTTTCAGCTAGGGTTTGGTGTGAAGATCAACAAAACGAAGAGAAATCAAATTCAAAGTTTAGAGTTTCAAGGTTTCTTCAAAGGGTCTACCATATAGTCAAAACAAAGGACTTCATCATAATAACTCCTTGAGCCAACTATCAAGATTTGCTATTTTTAGCCACACTACTTTTAGCCTGCATTATTTTTAGTTGTCACCATTTTTTAAGAGACATGCATATTCCTATATGTCTATTTATAGATTGGCTAATTTTAGACAATCTTCATGGTGGTCTATTGTTAACTAATAATTATCTTTATTGAAAATCTATCTCAAAATTTCCTAAGTCGGGTTAAAAATTTGTCGATAGAATTGTAAGCTTGCTTAGATGCACGCAAACTATTATTAGCGTTAAAATGTTAGTTTTTTATTTTTTTTCATGCAATGATTTGTAAAAACTTATGTCATTTGCACATAGATTATAATCAATCGAATTTGGTATTCCTATTTTGCTACTCAAATTGTTGATTATTGTCATGTCCCCTTCTCAAGCGTACGTCTAACGAATATCCTTAGCTTATTATTTAATTTTCCATAGGCTAATAGGGTGGTGCAAGGTAAATATTTTAATAATTTAATTTAAGTTGTCCAAAAAGTAACTTTATGTTATTGTATAAAAAGGCAACTTATGTTTTATTATTAAGAAGTTAAGTTGATTAATATATCAAGGCTTATTCAGATTGAGGACACCTCCCTTCCAAGAAAGTAACTCATTATAAAGTATCTTCTACTTTAATTTCAATTAAGGAATAGGAATGCTTCATCAAATGTACTTTCAAATTCAACACAAGTTATTCTAATCCATTACCACCAATTTGGTAATTTTAATGTTTTTATTATCTAATATATATTGTAATCAATGGTTATCAAGAAGAAAATTTCATTCTCAATAAAAGACAGTCTAGTTATTTTTTTCAAGTTCATACAGCCATGTTACTTTTCTTTGTTGTTTAACAAAATAATCAATTGTGTCAAATATGTTCAGTGCAAATTTGCTTAAACTATGTTGGCATTGCTTACAGTACCATCTATGTTACAAAAAGAGCTTATTCAAATATATTTCAATGACCAAATACCTGAATAGCATTGTAAGCGAAATACCACAAAAAAGTTGGGCATCCCATAGCTCGCCTTTGTTGTGTAAAAAGTGCATATTGTTGGAAAAGACTTGTTCCTGGCTTAGGCATTGGTAGAAATGCTTGCACTGAAATCACACAAAAAAATTGAATATATAGGACAAGAGTAGACGAGAGAGATTGTAATGGTGAAATTAATAATCACTTTATGCAAACGTGAAATGATTAAATTAACTGGAAATGGGGCTAATGTCTACAAAAATAAGAATGTATTCAAGAATCAAAACCAAAGGTACATAACGTAAGAATTAAAAGCACTTTCATATCATAGACTTTATTTTCTACAACCAAAAAGAGCAAAAAGCAAACCTAAAAACAAATAAATTGTATACTAATCAATGTTTAGAACATAAAACTGTAATGTCACCTCCTAGCCTCTGAGATGTGGATATAACCTTTAGCCTATTCCAGAGTTCCTGTAGGCTAAACGGTGTTGGTAAGGGAACTCAGTTCCAATCCTTTCAATGGGGTTTTCGGAGTTGCAGGTGGACTTTCTATTTTTAGTGGGGGGCTGAGTCCAACACTTACTGGTTATAGTAAGTCACTTTGCATATCAGTTGTCACACCAGTTGGAGTTTTCAGTATATTTACTATTTTTAGTAGTTACTAAAAATAGTAAGTCATTTTATGGAAACTACTTTCAACAGTGTCATTTCAGTTGGGCGTTGGGTTTGCTAAGGTTAGATTAATTTAATATTTGTATTTCCTCACTTGAAATGTTTTAATAAAGTTATTTTTTAACTTTATGTTGAGGGTCAGAGGGGTCATAAAGTTGTACCTTGGCGCCTAGTTGATGAACTTAAATGTTTTTAAAGCATCAAAATCATTTTAGTATGCTGGATAGGGGGGACGCCCAAGGAGGCTTATTCAAGGTGTAAAATGTATTTTTTATTTAGAAACCAAGTCAAAAAAGGGGTGAACTTTTGGAGGGAATTTAAGTTTCAAATGTTATGTTGCCCTAATCGTTCATGGAGCCTATATTAGCTCATTGAGAGCCTCATTTGGACAGGTTGAGTTTGGTTGCATAACAGGATGCTGCTGGAATTTCTCCAGGGGTCTGCAGTTTGATGTTGACGACGAAAACCCTCTTCAATTAGGAGCTGGTTTCGGTAGTGAAAGACCTACTCTAGCTAGTTGGGGTGTGATTCCATTCAGGGGTCACTTCAGAGCTTCATTATTTGCAGTTTCAGTCAAGAAATCATGAAGATATTAGAGTATTTTTGAGTTGTCGTCAGTGCTTTTTGGTGTGTGAAGGCTTGGCATCATTTTGTCTTGTTGGGTGTGATATTTTGAGCCTTATTCCCAATTTGCATGGTGCCGCCCCAGGACATGCAAGCACTCTTTGTCACATGGGTATTATTTCTGAATAATGGCGTCCAGATTGGAGGGTTCCCAGATCTGATTTTTTGTACAGCAGGGGTTTTAAGGCCACAACTAATTCTAGGTATGTTTGATTTAGATAAGTGGTGATATTTTACGAAGTGGGTTGCTGTTATTTTGAAGAAAAAATGAATATTCTGATCAGCGTTTAAATCTGGAATTTTTCTGCTATGGTATTTCATGAAATTTCAGTATTTTCAGAATTAATATCTGCATGCAAATATTTATTGTAATCTGCTGTTATATTCAAATCATTTCAATCAAAAACACAAACCCCTTCTACATCTTTTGTCTAGTCTGAAAGAACACAAAAAAAAAATAACATAATATTTTAATCTAAAAAAGAACAACAGGGCTGCTCATTACAAAAAACCCGCAAGTGAGCTGGAACATCTAGAATTGAGATTATGGCTTCAAGCCTCATATCCCTAAAGAACATTGAATCTAGACAAGATATCTGATCTTAGTGTGTTCACTAATGATATTGCTTCTATCTATTTTATGTCTGTACAAGGAATTTTTCATACACATGCACAATTCTAAAGGGAAAAGTCGCATTACCAATTTTGCATAACATGAATTTGACCATTTATAATATCGTATAAAGCATGAGATCTCCTAAGCTCTTCCTGATTCTTATATTCTTCATAGAAACTCTTTAGGAAGCTAGTAGGTTACCATGGAATCATAATGCACCATCGATCATCCCAAAACCTTTTTCCTATGGTCCCCCAAGTTTCGGGGACGGGGACAAGGACGGGAGGATGTATTTCCAGGATGCAGTTTTTTTTTGCCATTTTTTAGGGGACGGCAGGGGACTGCTGTTAAAAAAAAAAGGGAAAATTTTAAAATATAAAGAAGTTTCAAATATCAAAAGCATTCATCATAGACATTATAGAACCTTAAAAGTAAATACATAACAATAACATTAGATTTGAACCTTACAAATCTTACCACTGTGTATATGTAATTTGTATCTTGAATCTCTAAAACTCTCCAATATAACCTAGCATATGACTGTTTCTTGTAATTGGGAGGTCTGCACTTGTATAGAGAACCGTTACTTGGTCAAATGATGTTTTTGCTTGTACAAATGAACTGTCACCATTTATTTATGAGTTCTAAACTTGTTAAACAAGGACTGTTAATTGACTATCACCTTGACACATGAGATGAACTATTACCATGACTAATTAGTAATTAGGCTTGTACTTGCAATATGAGGTATGACACCTAATCTTTGAGGTCTATTTTAACATTGAAGTATGATTATTTATATCTGAGGTCTGTACAAGATATTCAAGGTCAGTTACCTTGTGGAAAAGGCTTGCATTAACACTAAGAATATTGTTATTTTTTCATAAGAAGTTTGTACTGATTACATGAGGTCAAATACCCTGACATATGAAGTTTGTTAATCAACATATAAGGTCTGTACCTTGGCTTTTGAGATATGTCACTTGTTACTTGAAGTTTGGACATGACATATGGGGTTTGTGCTTGTCATTTGAGATCAATTACCTTATGAACAAGGTCTGCATTTTTAATATAAGGTCTGTTCATTTATATCTGACATATGTACAGGTTATTTGAGGTCATTTACCTTATGAACAAGGACTGCAGTTATAATAAGAGAACAATAACCTAATGTATGAGCATTGTTACATGTATTGTGAAATCTATACTTGATTTTGGTGGTTTGTAATTGATATATAAGGTTTATGGTCACCCATCCCCCCCTTTTTTTCAATTTGTATTTTTTTTTTAATTAAAGGAAATCTTGCTGGACTGTAGGGGATGGATAGCCGTCCCGAGGACGGCTAGCTGTCCCCTGGAGTCCCCTAAAAATTTGCATCCGTCCCCAAGACGTTTCCGATTTTTTTTTCAAACCCTGAAATGTCCCCTATAGGGGACGAGGTCTATTTGGTTAGGGAATGCGTCCCCGTGGAGCATAGGGTATTTCCCATAAACAGGTAATCTGAAAACAATTGCAAACTCCTGTAATGGAATCTCAAGTTTAATCTTGCCCAAAATCTCCACCGTGGCAAGTTAACCTATAAAGAGTATCCTAATTGTCCTAGACAAAAGGAACATTAAGTTATTTTGGAGTAAATGAATGAACTCACTCTAATACTTAGGTACCACAAAATCCATTTGAATAATCCTTATGGTATTTCCCATAAATAGGTTAACTGAAGATAATTGCAAGTTCCTGTATTGGAATTTCAAGTTAATCTTGCCCACTCTCCACCACAACAAGCGTACCTATAAAGAGCATCCAATTTCTCTTAGACAAGAAAAGTTTGCTTCTAGTGGAGTAATTGAATGAATTCACTTCAAAGCTTAAAGGTACTGCAAAATCCATTTAAAATAATATTTTTTTTAACTCAAATACATATCACATTAGAAAACAAAAGCTTAGTCATCCCATGCAACTGTTCCCCAAGGACACATCTCTAGGGCCTAGACAGCCCTCCATTCTAAGGGCAGGGGAACAAGGGCGAGAAGCTCCATCCCCCTCCCTGTTCCCCCTTTAAAATAGGACATCTCATGTACATCTCCTTATTTTTTTCTGAATTTGAGCCACCCTAAAATCCCAATGACATCACGGTGTGCCCACACGCCTGCACCTTTTAAACGGAAAAATAATAAGACGTGGGAACTTCCTCATGAGCTTGTTACAACTAAGATCAAACCTTTTCAAGCGAAGTAAAGAGGAGAGTGATGTAAAAACCCCTACTAGATATGTTTTGCCCAAAACCACCAAATTTCTGATTTCTTTCACATTGACATTTCGTCAAACAGTTTGCATTTTGCACAACCAACGGTATTCTCAGAGTGTCTTGTTATAGAACAATTAGTTTTGCAGTTTGGGTCACAAATCATTCAACGATGCAACTCAATATTCATAGTTAAGTATGAGACATTTTGTCAAACAATTTGTTACTATTCAATATCAATGAAATCAATTATGATAACAATACAATAAGCTGATATGAATCAAAAATACAAGATATTGATTGTTCAAGATCTCTAACCTGCAAGATACCCAAATACCCAGAGAATAGATAAAACAATTTATTGCATTAGCTTACAGGCCTCCTGTATGTTGATACAACATGAATATTTCCAAGCTACTAGGCAACCAGCTCCCATAAACAATAAACCAACATCATATAGAGGCTGCACCTCTTCCTCAACACCCACGCATCTTCTCATAAATCCCACGTACCTTTTTGAATGCTCAAAACATGTATTAAACTCTCCAAATATTCACATATCTTCATACCTAACTCACGCACCCCTCCTCATACATAAAATAAGACTCTAAAGGGCTGTGGTTACCTTGGAGTCTCTTTACGTCACATTTTGAGGACCTTCAAACTCAAAATATTATTAAGGAAACCTATTTATGAAGCTCTCCACACTTGTTCCTTGGTACGGCTAGCTTTAGGAACTTCCTATGGTATGGACAGGGTTATGAGCTTCCCACAATAAATATTTCTGATTTATTTACAATATTGCTTTCTCACACACTACACTGTAAAATCCAGTTATGTATTCCACTTCACATGCTGCACTTACAAATCTTCGACCCAAAATCTCTTAAATTTGTATCTGCTTGCAAATCTTCATAAATCTATCTAATAACCCTTCTTGGAAAGCAAATACACCAACCTGCAAAAAATATCTCACTCCAGCACAAGAAACTCCGAAATCTGATTCCAATAAATGCACCTGTGAATTCTGACTGAACCTACCAAGGAAGGCTGGGTTGGTTTTTGTCCACACAACCAAATACCCAAGGGTTTTCGTCCTAGGGTTTGCTGAACTGTGAAGCTCCAACTCTCAAAGAAACACCAAAAAAATAACAAGTCAAGGATAAATTGCTTTTTGGCTCACAACTCCTTATATCCTTCTTTGAGAGAAATAACTTTATTTCTTTTTAATTTCTTTTATTTTCCCACTCACATAAAGTGACCCCTTTATAATTTTCCATTGACATAAAAAAAAGTCACTTTATTAAAACCAAAGTCCAGCCTTAATAATTAATTAAATATAAATAATCCATAGGGAACTTAGGACTATTTAAAATTTAATTAATTAATTATTCCCTCACCTGAAGCATCACACTCCAAAACAAAAGGCAATGCTAAAATAGGACAAGTACTCATTACCTCCTTAAGTTTGTCAAATGTGTGTTGAGCCTCATCTGTCCATTTGAAAGCCCCCTTCTTAGTGAGATCTGTAAGAGGTGCTCCAAGTTGAGAAAACCCCTTGACAAACCTCCTGTAATAATTGCAGAGGCCAAAGAATCCCCTCAAATTTGATAATGCCTTCAGCTAAGGCCAATCCAAAATGGCCTGAATTTTCCCCTGATGGACCTTCACCCCATCAGCGTTGATCACATGCCCCAAGTAAAGAATTTCCATCAACCCAAACTCGCACTTGGAAGTTTTTGCAAACAAAGACTGTGCCTCCATGATGCCCAACACCTCATCAATGTCCCTGAGGTGGTCCTCCCAAGTCTTGCTATAAATCAGTATGTCATCAAAGAATACAAGCAAAAACTTCCACAACTGTTTATTGAAGATGTGATTCATGCAAGACTGGAAACTAGTAGGAGCGCCGGGCAAACAGAAGGGCATGACCAGAAACTCGTAGTGGTCATAGTGGCCTCTGAAAGTTGTCTTGTGGATGTCCCCCTCACCGACCCTGATCTGGTGGTATCCCGAACGAAGATCAATCTTTGAAAAGTACACTGCACCATGCAGCTCAACTAGCAACTCATCAATCCTGGGAATCGAATTCCTTTTCTTGATCCTTTTCTTGTTCAGTGCACGATAGTCAATGCACATCTGCATGGTCCCGTCTTTCTTCTTCACCAGAACAACTGAAGAAGCAAAAGGACTCGAGCTAGGCATGATATGTCCCATATCCAGTAACTCCTTGATCATTTTCTCTATCTCTTTTAATCTCTTCGGATGTCGATAAGGAGTGGTAATGACGGGCTTAGAGCCCTCCTCTAGCTCGATCGCATGCTCAAAAACCCTATCATGTGGTCTACCAGGAGGAATATTGTTGAAAACCACACTATGCTTATCCAATACTGATTGGATATCCGCATGATATTGTCCACCACTAACAGAAGGACTTTTGGATGATATCAAACATTGGGCTGCCCATTCAACCTCACCATACCGAAATAGTGCCTCCATCCTCTTCCAAGTGACCACTCTAGGTGCCCCATTCGAAACTCCTCAAAGTACAACCTTTTTACCTTCATGTCTAAATTTGAGCTCCATGGTGTGAAAGTTCTGTGAATACTTCCCAAGGGAGTGCAACCACTGAATGCCAAGGACCATATCAGTCTCACCAATTTTGACAACATAGAAATCATCAATAATCTGATGGTCACGCAAAGTAATGCTCAATTGAGAGATTTTCTTCTTGCAGCTCATAGTGAAGCCATTTGCAACCATCACATTAAAACCCGAAAAATCCTCTACATGAAGACCTCTTTTCATCACCAAGCCTTCATCAATGAAGTTGTGAGTTGCCCCACTATCAATCAAGACAGTCACACGCTGACCTTGCAGGACTCCTCTCACCCTAAAAGGATGATATCTAGGAGTGCCTGAAAGACAAGCAATAGTACCACCCAAGGGCTCACTTATAGCTCTCTCCTCATGCTCTACCTTCTCCTCTTCCTGTTCACTCCCTAAGCTAGAATCTCCTTTCTCCTCCTCCTCAATGTCAAAAGTAACCTCAATATAATAAGCTTTGCCTTTTCCAAGGCATCTATGTCCAACCTCCCAAGGTTCCCTGCATGAGAAGCAAAGCTTCTTCCTCCTAAGTTCATTTTTAGCCTCTGTATCCAAGTTCGTCTTTTTAGGTCATTCCTTCTAAAAACTCTTCTTGATGTCTTTCTTAGAAGAAGAAAATGATTTGTTTTGAAATTTATTTTTAAGAGGTGCTGAAAATTCCATGTTTTTAGCTCTTTTTATGGCATCCTGTAAGGAAGGTGGGTCTAATGCTTTGACCCAACCAAGGAGAGGCTCATCTAATCCCTCAATAAAGAGATAAGACAACATGTACTCTAAAACATTAGGTACCATCACCGCAAGCCTCTAGAAATCAGATATGTAAGCATCCATTGAATCCTTCTATCTAAGTTGGGCCAACTCTTTGAAATGTTGTTCGGAATTTGCCTTATCAAACTTGTCAATCAGCCTTTGAGTAAAATCAGCATAAGAAGTAACAAAGCTATGACCTTGTGTAATCATCCCATGATACCACCAATCGTGAGCATTCCCTCCAAATGCAAAGTAGCAAATTGGATGGCCTCATGTCCTCTAAAACATTCGGTACCATCACCGCAAGCCTCTAAACATCAGATATGTAAGCATCTACTGAATCCTTCTATCTGAGTTGGGACAACTCTTTGAAATGTTGTTCGAGATTTGACTTATCAAACTTGTCAATCAGCCTTTGAGTAAAATCAGCATAAGAAGTAACAAGGCTATGACCTTGTGTAATCATCCTATGATACCACCAATCGTGAGCATTACCCTCCAAATGCAAAGTAGCAAATTGGATGGCCTCTCTCTCAAACATGGGGTTCAAGGTGAGATAATTATCTAACTTCTAAATCCATGCATGTGCAGTGCATTTGCCCGAGCCATCAAAAGAAGAAATAGATACCTTACCCAATTTCCCTTGCAACTCCTGTGTAACGTCCCCTTCATCAGCCTAGTTGACGAAGGAAACCATTTAGCCTATTTTTATTCCCATAGGCTAATTTGGAGTTGAATAAGGGAATAATATTTAATTAAATAAATTAAGTTGTCTCAATTCTCACATTTTACGGGCAACTTATATTTATTTATTATCTATTTGATAAAGTGACTTTGAAAGGGTTCAGCATGTTATATTATAAAGTCACTTTATTTGGGCTTAAGTGAAATATTAAAAAGGTGAATTTAATATTTGACCCCTTGGGAATATTCTATGCAAAATATAAACGGGAGTTCAAAAGCTCATTTGTATCATGTTGAATATATTTTTCTTGGTGAAATTTGAGAGCTCTTGTTCAAGCAAAACCCTAGAACGGAAAACCTAAGGTAAATCGGTTTCAATAGTGCAAGATCTACCCTAGCTGGTTGCTGGTGAAATCATACAAGTTTCACGTTGGTTTTAATTGGAGTTTTGTTTGTGCTGAAGGAAAACATTTTGCAAATTTATGAGATTTTGGCAAATATAAATTTGGAGGTTATGAAGATTATTGTTGCAAATTTAGGTGATATGGTTGTGGGTATATAAACCAATGTTGGGCGCTTGTTTTGATAGTGATTTGCATTAGACGCTGGAGATGATTATATAGACGCCTTCATATGGGCAAGTCATGGGTATCAAAGATGTGGTGCAACGCCTCCTTGGCCTAGCCGCAGCCACTAAGGCCAAATTGACGCCTTCACAAGGGTCATGGAGAGTATATGAGGAAGGCGCACCACCTTCCCTTTGAACGCAGCCCTATTTTGATGATTGCACCAGTTTTGGAACCCCATGTGGAAGTTTGTGATGGGATTTCTAGTGCCTAAATACTTGTTGCAGCATTCAAAGCCAGTTGCAACTTCTATGGGAGTCGCCAATATTGTTTGAAGATCCAGGTTCAACGATTCCTATTGTATTGCCTACGTTTGGAGGGTGATTTGTTCACTATCGCTCTTGGTATGTACAATGCAATGACAACATATATATATATATATATATATATTGTTGTTCTGGATATTTATTGATCTAGGAATTCAAATCTTTAATTTGAATTTAATCTACATAATGCAAATTGTTTGTTTAAATACCCAACAATGACCATTGGAGTTTTCATAGAAAATATGATTGTTCCTTGTTGATTTACCCTTGCACAATAAATCTGCATCACACTGTAATATCCCTGATGGATATTTGCTCAAATTTTGTTTATATCTCTAAATCTTATTTATGAATTACCGTTCTAACACTTGACAGGCTTGCAAAACATAACATTTATAACCTGAAATTGTTCTTGAATATTGACTGAAATAATTGAATGTTGTCTCACAGATTGTATTTGTTGTTCCCTGTGCCTTCGATGATACCACTATCTACAGTTTATTGTAAGCTGCTGAATACAAGGTAGAGACTGAGGAAACTTCAACAGATGCCATTCAATGCAATCGATCAATGCCAATTAGTCTTCAAAGATATTGCTGCCTCTTTCCTGGACATCGAACATGTATCCAGATGTGCCCCGTGTGTAATAGAAATTGCTGCTCCAACCCTCTGATGATTTGAACACTGTAACGTGGGATGATTCGCTGATTCTCAATAATCTATGCGCTGCTACAAAATTCTTGGTGATCGATGCTATTGACATAGACTTCAATCAACAATGGCAAATGCCCAATGATAGCACGTTGTTTCCTCAAGACACCGGTTGTTGCTTTGATTCAATACCATCGATGACTTACTGAAGTCATCTCTTCCAATGATACTGCGGAGGACACACAATCTTCAACAATAATAGCCCACGATTCCTTATTTGCTGTGACTAATGAACATCACAATTCCCTATATAAGAGATGGCGCAATACCTGAACCTACGATCCTTTGTTGGAGCCGGCGTCACTCTTGAGATCTTTAATTAGCATTTGATGATACCGAGCGCCCTCTGAAATCAATAAGGAATCCACGATTTCATATACCCTGCCGCATCTTCAGGCAACTGGATATCTATTAGAGATTGTTGATCAATGAATAACAAGTCCTTATAAATTGCAGCGACCATGAAATTCTTTGTTTCTAACAATGCCACGATCAAATTCCAATAGATATAAACAATCTACAGACATAAAATGAATCGACGTAGGGGCCCACAAACCACTATCCACTGGAAACTTGTCAGTCTATGTCTCCTAAACTGCAACAGATATATTATTTTGAAATCTGTATATTCATAAACTTTAACACCACAAATATATATCGATTCAACACTGCAAATTAAATATTCAGAT
Source organism: Cunninghamia lanceolata (assembly GCA_027924645.1). Lineage (NCBI taxonomy): Eukaryota > Viridiplantae > Streptophyta > Pinopsida > Cupressales > Cupressaceae > Cunninghamia > Cunninghamia lanceolata. Next base: position 7,927,477 of record BSBN01000112.1, on the reverse strand, counting down.
AGATAATTATAATTAGAGAGGTAATCACTGATTTGCATATACTTATTCCAAAGTTGATTACAAAAAGACCTTATTCCCAATCGACAATGGTCACTGACCAAATATCGATTATATAAGAAAAAATACCCACACCCAATACAATGAAGCCCAATTGTGAAATCTGAATGATTTCACCACAACAATTCAGCAAATGCAAAGAAACTTCTCTTTGACATTGACTGAATATAAAACATAAGTCATAGACTCAAACTGAAAACCAAGGCATAAGCATCTGAAAAAGCATGCTCTACAATGACTCTCAGGCTTCTTTTTAAAGCCATTACATCAATTAGGCCCAACCTAATTTTATTAAATGCAAGTTTATGTGTACACTTAACAATATTAAATGCTTGCACTTGAACTTTTTAAATGCTTGTTCACAACACTTTTTTTAATAAAGTGTTGTAATACCAACTTAAGTAACTTAAATAAACTATTAATTTTATAAAGTAAATAAAAAATAGTTTACAAAATTAATTTACAATTATAATATTTTAAGTTACTTAAAAGTGGGGACATGACACACACACAAACAGAAATTTCAATTTATATGCATTCTGGGAAGTATCAAACAAATTTCCGCATAAGTGAAAAATCAGAAATTTTGTGGGTATTGAATGAAAACTGGACAGGGTTTCTACAGTGGTATCAGAGCATAGCATCCTACCAGCCTGTTGGGTTTTGCATTTCAGAAAATAATGTTTACATGTAGCAATTAATCCATGCAAGCTAGTGAAAGAGCTAGAAGGTATTTTGAAAGAGAACAAAAATGAAAACAGTTTCAGATTTCTGAACCCTACCAAAAGAGAACACTTTTTCAGAAGCATTAGCAGCAAGACAACCACTTACAGTTGTAACAGAAATTGATTCCATGGATAGAGAAGGAAGTGGTTCAGGTAGTGGGAGCCCTAGAGGTAGGGATGAGAGGAGGATTGAGATTCCTAGTGTGGAAAGTATTCTGAATGACCTTCCTCATGGACAACAACAGATGATGCAACAGTTTATGCAATCACAACAGCAAGCAATTACAATGATTGCACAGATGTCCCAGAACATAGATACCCTCAAAGTGAATAACAGTAAGACAGGTGAAGGTAGTAATTCAAGTAATCACATTACACGGAGAACAAATACAGGTGGGTCCGATAGATCATTTCAACCAACCTTTCTGCATAGAAAGGAAGTAGAACCTTCTAAATCTGAGGAAGAGGCACCTTTGGTTGATGAGGTGATAGTTGTTTACAATGAGTATCACACAATCCCTGAACACATTAGAGATGAGCTATCCTTAAACCAGTACATGAATCAAAGGAAGGACAAGAAAAGAGCAAAACAGGAACAAAGGCCACGAAAACAGCAGAAGGAGAATCAGCATGCATTAAGTAAGCTAGCTCTTCCTAATTTTGATGGTAGTGGGAGAAGCACTGCACATGCTTGGATAAATAAGTTACACATTCTTGACACTTAAACCCATGCTTGAAGATAAAACCATTAAGTTTGCTACCATGCATTTGGAAGGAGTTGCTTATGATTGGTGGCATCATGGTTTAGTCGCTCAAAACCATGTCTTAATCCACTCCTATGATAAATTCAGCAAGAAATTGATTGGGAGATTTGACAAGAAAGATGCAGAAGTTTATTTCCGTGAGTTAGCTCAAATCAAAGTGGCAATGTTGATAACTATGTTAATGAATTCCAAAAGCTAGCTGTCATGATTCCTGACATATCAGAAAAGAGGGTAGTGATGTTGTTTGTTGAGGGTTTATCTGAAAAATCTGTGGATTGGTGAAGACTTTCAAGCCTACTACTTTACAGGATGCTATCCAGATGGCCCTAGACCTTGAAAGTACTTCTACTAAAAATCAGTCCCAAAAAAAGAGTTTCCCACACAACAAACCATTTCAAAGATCTTTTCACCAGCCTAAGAGTATGCTACTAGGATGGATGAAGAATTGAAGAATTGTGTTTTTCTTGCAAGGAACCTTGGGTACCGGGTCACAGATGCCTTGGAAAGGGTAAGGTACACTATATTGAGGTCACTTCAGATATTGAAGAAGGGGTAAGAGATTCTAGTTCAGAACGTGAATAGGAGGAAGAATAGGTTGAGCTTGTAGAAGCTGCTACAAGTGAAACTACTCGTGGTACTATTGCTTCACTTTTCGGTGTTCCTAGATATCACCCCTTCAAATTGAGAGGAGTCTTGCAGGGACAGCGTGTCACCGTCTTGGTAGACAGTGGGGCAACTCATAATTTCATAGATGAGGGCTTAGTGGTGAAGAGAGGATTACAGGTTGAAGATTTTCCTGGTTTCAGTGTGATGGTGGCTGATGGTTTCTCAATGAGCTGCACCAAAAAGATTTCACAGTTGAGCATTCAGTTGGGCAATCACACAGTCACTAATGATTTCTATGTTGTTGGTATTGGTGAGACAGATGTGGTGTTCGTCATTCAGTGGTTGCATTCACTGGGCAGGTATATACAGGGTTTTCAAAAGATGGAATTAGAGTTCACAGTGAATGGGAAGAAGGTAGTGCTTCGTGCTATGGCAAATGGAGCACCTAGAGTTGTTACAGCGAAGAAGATGGAGGCATTGTTTAGGCATGGAGAGGTTGCATAGGCAGCCCAATGTTTCGTGTCTACTAAATTCTTCTCATGGTGAGAGGCATTATCATGTGGATATCCAGTTTGTATTGGATAAACATAGTATGGTCTTTGAGGAGATCCCTGGTAGGCCACCAAATAGAGGGTTTGAGCATGTGATCAAGTTAGAGGAGGGCTCCAAGCCCATTATTACTACTCCTAATCAGCACCCCAAAAGGTTTGAGGAGATTGAGAAGACGATCAAGGAGTTGTTAGATATGGGACATATCAAGCCTAGCTCTAGACCCTTTGCTTCTTCAGTTGTTTTGGTGAAGGATGGAACCATGCAGATGTGCATTGACTATCGTGCACTCAATAAGAAGACCATCAAGAACAAGTACCCTATTCCCAGGATCGATGAGTTGCATGGGGCTGTATATTTTTTGAAGATTGATCTTCGTTCGAAGTACCATCAGATTAGAGTACGGGAGCAGGACATACATAAGACAGCCTTCAAGTGCCATTATGGCCACTATGAGTTTCTGGTCATGCCCTTTGGTTTGACCAATGCCCCTGCTACCTTCCAGTCTTGCATGAATCACATTTTCAACAAGAAACTGCGAAAGTTTCTACTGGTATTCTTTGATGACAAACTTATATTCGACAAGACTTGGGAGGATCACCTCTGGCACCTTGATGAGGTATTGGGTATTATGGAGGCACAGTCCTTGTTCACCAAAGCTTTCAAGTGTGAGTTTGGCATGATGGAGATACTTTACTTGGGGCATGTTATTAGTGTTGATGGAGTGAAGGTCATCAAGAGAAAATTCAGGCCATCCTATGCTGGCCACCACCGAAGACGTTATCTAATTTGAGAGGATTCTTTGGCCTGTGCAGCTACTATCGGAGGTTTGTTAAGGGGTTCTCACAATTAGATGCACCTCTTACAGATCTTACCAAGAAGGGAGCTTTCATGTGGACAGATGAGGCTCAACGCACATTCGACAAGTTGAAGGAGGTAATGAGCACATGTCCTGTTTTAGCATTATCTAATTTCTCTCAGCCCTTTGTTTTAGAATGTGATGCTTCAGGTGAGGGAATACATGCAGTCCTTATGCAGAATAGGCATCCTATTGCTTATGAGAGCAGGAAGCTTCGTGATGTTGAGAGGCTTTACTCCACCTATGATAAGGAGATGCTTGCCATCATGCATGCATTGGCAAAATTCAGACAGTATTTGGTAGGTGAAAAATTTGTTGTGAGAACAAATCATAACAGCTTGAAATATTTCTTAGAGCAAAAGGATCTGAATGAAAGGCAACAAAAAAGTGGTTGGCGAAATCCAAGCCTATGACTTTGACATTGAATATGTGAAGCGGAAGAGGAATGTTGTTGCAGATGCTCTATCCAGGAGACCCACACTTTGCTCTATGTTAGAAATTTCAGCTGATTGCAAGGCTCACCTTTTGGTTGAGTATTCCAAAAATTCTTTTGCATGCGAGCTCATGGGTGGTAAGATTCGGGATGACAGCTACAAGTTGGTTGATGATGTGATTTACTACAAGGACAGAATATTTTTGGTGCCTCAATCTAAAATGAAAGATAAGATTATGAGAGTTGTTCATGACACTCCACTTGCAGGACATCCAGGTTATTTCAAGACCTATAGCCAGATCAGGGAGAGATTCTCATGGAAGGGTCTCAAGGATGATGTCTTGTGGTATGTTAGAGAGTGTGTGACTTGTCAGCAAAACAAGAACGAACATACTTTCCCAGTAGGATTACTTCAGCCCTTGCCTATTCCTGAGCAGAAGTGGGAGAGTATATCTATATAGACTTTATCACTAGCCTTCCAAAATTCCAAGGCAAAGATTACATATATGTTGTTGACAGGTTAACCAAATATGCACATTTCTTTCCTATTTTATTGGAGTATAAGGCACCTCAAGTTGCAGAGTTGTTTTTCAAAGAGGCATTTAGATTGCATGGGCTTCCAAAGTATATTGTCAGCAATCGGGATAGCAGATTTCTTAGTGTTTTATGGCATGAGCTATTCAGATTAGTTGGTACAAAGTTGACCCCGAGCACTAGCTACCACCCACAGACTAATGGTCAGACGGAGATTGTAAACAAGTGGGTGGAGGGTTATTTGCGGAATTATGTTGCGAGATAACAGAAGGCTTGGATCAAGTAGTTATATTTGGCAGAGCATTGTTATAACACCACCTATCATATGTCGATAGACATGACTCCATTCAGAACTTTATATGGATATGACGCTATGTCTTTTGTAGACTTAGCATTTGATGATAGCAGTGCTCCTAGAGTGAGAGAGATGATGCAGGATAGCCAAGATATCCTTAAGGCACTTTAGGAAAATCTACACCATGCTCAGAATTAGCAGAAGATTTATGCAGATAAGCAAAGGGTGAAGAGGATATTTGAGGTTGGTGATCTATTTTTCTTGCGCTTAGAACCATACAGACAGTCTACACTGAAAAAGAGTGGTGCAAAAAAACTTAAGCCATGGTTCTATGGCCCTTACAAGATTGTGAGGAGAGTTGCAAAGATAGCATATGAGTTGGAGTTACCTGAGGGCAGCAAAATTCATAATGTATTTCATGTATCTTGCCTCAAAAGGGCAATTGGGCAGCACATTACAACTTCTCCAAAGCTTCCACCATTGGATGCAGAGGATAAATTGATTCTAGTTCCTGATGCTATTTTGGATGTTACGGAGCGGAAGTTGAGAAGTAGAGTGATCAAATAGTGATCAAAGAATATTTGATCAGATGGAAAGATTTGCCACTTGAGAATGCTACTTGGGAGAGAGAGCAGATTCTTGAGCATCTGCACTTGCAATTGCTTGTGGACAAGCAATTTCAGAAAGGGAGGACTGTAATGTGCCCTTCATCAACCTAGTCAACGAAGGAGACCATTTAGCCTATTTTTATTCCTGTAGGCTAATTTGGAGTTGAATAAGGGAATAATATTTAATTAAATAAATTAAGTTGTCTCAATTCTCATATTTTACGGGCAACTTATATTTATTTATTATCTATTTGATAAAGTGACTTTGAAGGGGTTCAGCATGTTATATTATAAAGTCACTTTATTTGGGCTTAAGTGAAATATTAAAAAGGTGAATTTAATATTTGACCCTTCGGGAATGTTCTATGGAAAATATAAAAGGGAGTTCAAAAGCTCCTATCAGTGTATTCCTTGAACCTCCTATGCATACGATTCTCTGATCCTATTCCATTAAACAATTATTGTTTTTGCTTGCATTAAACAATGAACGGGGTAAAGTCGGTCTTAGATATTTATTAACAACCTCCAAATCACGTCAAATTCCAACGTTCCACTTCGCGGTGGTGAGATTTGAGCATTCCCCTTCGCCGTGAGATGAAATTGAAATGGCGTTTAGGGTTTTAATTTTGAATAGACATTTAACTATGAAGGAAATATCCAGGGGGCGTCTCTAGGACGTCCCCGAAAAATCAGAAAAACATGGACAGCGGGGGGCGTCCTACCCCCGTCCCCCCCGTCCCCAAGGCGTTCTAGCTGGCGGGAGCGAGGGAAAAATAGGGGGACGCATCCCCCCGTAACACTATAAATTTATAATAGATTAATATAAAATAATAGAATATATATAAATTTATAATATATTATAGTCTATACCATGAGAAAAATAAAATTAGACTTCATATATTATAGACTATAATACAAATTATATTATATAATATAGAAAAAAAATTCCGGAAACGCCCCTAGGAGCGGGCAGGGCACGGCCCTGTCACCCCGAGTTCCCTATGGGTGCACTACAGCGCACCTACAGGGATCCCGGGGCGACAGGGTCATGCCCTACCCACTCCCGAACAATACAGAACCGGTGCATCCAAGCAAAGAACCCAGCAACTTAGCTATTTGTTAAAAATTGCAAAAAAAATTAATTATTTTTAGCACTTTGGATTGTTGGTTAAAGCGTTGATTTAAGTGGGGCTTCGTCCCCCCCTTTGGGACCGAGCCCCTCTTCACAAGACGCAGCCCACCAAAGGGTCTGCAAACCCTTTGAAAGGGTGCAAGTAAGGCCTTTGGCCTCCTCCCCCCTCATTCGTCCTTTAAGGCCTTTAAACTTTTTATTCAGCCCTAAGCCAATTTCATGTTTTTTAGGCCTACAAAAAACTTACTTTGTATTTGACCTTTCAGGCCCTCAAACAGCCCCCTCCTTCGTGCCAATTTTAGACTCCTTTTGTGACAATGTTATTTTTGGCAACATCTTTGAAAACTGGCAAAGGTTTAATTTTTTCTAGAGGTCCTCTACATCTGGCAGAGTTCCAGATTTACTTTGCGAGCTACTAAACTTGGCAAACCTCTATTTTGGCGGCGATTCCGCCAAATTTGGCAGAGGTCATTTTTTTGCAAACTTGGACCCCTCTCTATTGGCAGGGTCAAATTTTGAAGGCGAACTTCTAAGGCCCCGTTCTAGGTCATATTGGCTCCTTTTTCTAAGCAATTTTTTTATTGATTTTGGCTAATTTTTCGCGCTCTATGCGCTAGTGCAGACGGTTCTTGATTTTGGTGCACAAATTTTTCAGAAATTGTAGATTCTCACAGGTGACACTGTGCATTTCTCATTTTGGGAACTTCAAAGACTCATAACTTTCACATACGACCTCGAACTGAGATGATTCCTTTTTTGAAAGTGCATATTTTTTTAGTACTTCATAGTGGTGTTATTTGTTTTACTTGATTTTATTCCAGGATTGTACTTTCAACATATACTCATTTGTTGAGAACTTTGTAAAACATTGAGATCAAGTCCATTCAACATTTCTTGCTAGTGGCAATTGTAATCGTACTAAATATAAAGTGCCAAATCATATTTGCTTGGGGGGGGTTCACTGATTGAGTTACAAGGGAATCTTTTATGGGGTTATTGTAATCATGAACTAAGGTAAAGTTCTATTCAATTCCATATTTTTGTTGTCAAGATAACCTCAGAGAACTATTTGTCCTGGAAACAAGGGATAAAAAATCATTGTCTTGAGCAAGATCTACTGCCCTATCTCCTTGGACTCGTTCCTAAGCCAAGTGGCAATGAACAGAAGAATGCACGGTTTAACAATAATGACATGGTCTATGGACTAATATGTCTTACTGTTTCTAAGTATATTCTACATCACATAGAGCACATTGAGTGCCCTTTCACTGCTTGGACTATCATCCAACAGTTGTATGGAGACTTTGGATCTTCAACTGATAGTGATGTTTCCTTGGATGACCAAGCTCTTATGGATGATACTGAGACTTCTGTTGCCCCATCTTGTGTGGACACATCCTCATGGGTTGATCAGTCTATTTGGTTGACATACATTGATGCCCCATCTACGGTTAAGGACACTCTTGCAGTACCTATTGCTACTTCAGAGTTCAGAGTTGCTTCTTCGAGAGCTTCCAGTGATTCTTTGCAACAGGGTCATATATGTCTTTTGGATTCACTTCATTGGGACCAATTTCTACTAGATGTCTCTTGTTTGTTTGTAGAGTCTCACATTTCAGATTTGGATGACACTCTTGAGGACATTCAACTCTTCTTTGATGACAGTCATTCATCATTGTTATCCTATCTTCCTTGTCTTTGGATCTTGTACCTCTTGGTTCTACGCATGGGATTGGATTGCTTCTACCTTCGTGCATTGAGGCATCTTTTGATATTCACATGGGGACACTTGAGCATAATTCTGAGACAAGATACATTATGAGAATTCCTACCTCACCTTACTTCTTCAAGTGGAAGTTACTTCAACATTCACCATTGGAGTTGTTTCTTCGTAAGAGGAGAAATGTTATTTGCCACAAATGGATCATCTTTAGCATTCATATATAGGCATCCTCTTTTGGCACAAGAGCTACTTTGTTGTGGGGGGGTTTCATAGTCTCTTTCTCTCTCTATTCTGGGGGGTGTTCTCCCTCTATTTGTGGGGGGGCTTCTATTCCTTTGTTTGGGGGGGCTTCTTCTCTTTGGGAGGAATTCATTGCACATGGGTACCTCATCAAGCTTCATTTGCCGAGACCCATCTTTTCACCCACCTAAACTACACTTAAACCTTACTTCTTCGAGTGGAAGTTACTTCAACATTCACCATTGGAGTTGTTTCTTCGTAAGGGGAGAAATGTGATTTGCCACAAATGGATCATCTTTAGCATTCACACATGGGCATCCTCTTTTGGCACAGGAGCTACTTTGTTGTGGGGTGTAATGTCCCCTTTTTGAGTTAAATGTGTGTTTGGGTTGAGCTTGGACTTTGAAGGATGGAAAACTATAATGTTGGCTCAACACTTGTTTTTTTTTTTGAATTTTGGCTAGTGTTATTTTATGATATTTTTCATAAAGCCAAAATAATATCATTTTCAAGCCAAGGGTGAAAAAGTAAAGGATCGGAAAAATAAACGTTGGACAAATGGAAGATTGAAAAGGTGGAAAAAGGAAAAATATAATGCAATCTTTAATTGCATTTTTATTTATCTATTATTTTATTATTTTTCCCAACGCCAAAGAAGAGAAGGAAAATAAAAACAATAAAATATTATTATCTTTATTAGATGAGCCCAAAATCGCCACCCAAGGAATAAGGAGAAAAATAATTTTAAAAATATTATTATTTTATTGGAGAAAATTGGCCCTTGAGGAGGAGAAAAAAATTAAATAAAATAATATTTTTTTTAATATTGGCGTCTAGAGAGATAAGAAAAATAATAAAATATTATCATTTTATTGTTTTTAAATGATGGTGGTTGAAAGGTGCAATTCATTTAAAATTGTCAAATTGAAAATTGCATTTCATTGGTGCACTTGAAAGTTTTCATAATTTGGCTAATTGGGACGCCTATGGAGAGAGGAGGATAAATAGAGGCATTTGGCTTCATTTTGCAACTATTGAATCTTTGGCAAATTTTATGATTGAGAGTTTGCTCTTGGCTGGAATTGAATTTCAGTTTGCTCAAGGTGGTGTTCCCTTGGCATTTGTGGTTTGGTGATGCTCCCATTCCACTATGAGATGAATTCACATGGAGTTCATCGTGGAGCTTAATTGGCATGTTTCAATGGAGTTAGGGCTATGAAAGCTAGGGTTTGAAGACTTGTTTTGCAGGTTCAAGGAAGAATAAGGCAGATTGAATTGCATTTTGATGATATTTGGCTTCTAAGAACAAATTGCCTCATTTTGGCATATTGGCGCTTCATTTTTAAAGAGTTTTGCATTGTGGGTTGACTGGAATTTCATTATATGTTATCACAAGTTGCTGGTAATTGAGTTTCAGACTTGTTATCAGTCATATTTTATCATATTTCAAGCATTCGAGGCAAGCTGGGCTAAATCGCCACCTTTCTAAGCTAGGCGATTTCATTATTTGTGCTCTTTTTGCAATATTTAGTGAGTTTCAGCATTTCTGGGCAATTTTCAGTCAAGTACAAGTGCATATCAGACTGGATCAGACCTATATCAGTCATACATTCAAGGGTCTGATCATCTCACATCATTCTGGGGCATAATCGGCTCAATATCCGGCTATATTGATCCAAATTGGAGAGAATTTTGCATTATTTCGGACTAGGGTTTGTGGGCAGATTGCATATCAGCTATATCAGAGTTATTATCAGTCATATCAGACCTGGAACAATGCTGCTACAGTCATATTTCAGTCAAGGATTGAAGTGCATTTGATCAAGGCTTCCTAGGGTTTCATTCTACAATCATGTGGCTAAGGTTTGGTACATAATTTGGGCAATTTCCATGTTGTATGTGATCTGATTTTTAAATCAGACTATCTGATTGTAAACTACAGCCAACTATCTATTTGTAATCAGCTTGTTCATTCGATAAGAAGCCATCAGCATTTCCGGGTATGTCATTCTCATGTTTTGATTGATATAAATTGAGCATAACTTCATTATTTGGTATTTGTTTCATGTTATATTTGAACCTTTCCATTTACATGGCATAATAAACTCATAGAACAAATACCCACATCAAAACAATAAGCCAAACAAAAGAAAAGAAAATCAGAAAATCGTGGACAGCTAAGGGAAAAAATTCAGTGAGAATAGCTAGGCTTCTTACAATGGTATTAGAGCTTATTTCTACATAGTTAATTTAGTAAATATCCTATTCGAGATATTACATGGGGGGTCGGGATATTGCATGGGGGGGTTTCATAGTCTCTTTTTCTCTCTATTCTGGGGGGTTGTTCTCTCTCTATTTGAGGGGGGGCTTCTATTCCTTTGTTTGGGGGGCTTCTTCTCTTTGGGGGGAACTCATTGCACATGGGTACCTCATCAAGCTTCATTTGTCGAGACCCATCTTTTCACCCTCCTAAGCTACGCTTAAAGGGGGGTGTTAATGTAAGTTTTTATTTTCCTAGTGAGTTATTTATTTTCCTATTTCCTAGATTTTTCCTACACTTTTACTAATCTTGCTTAGGTTAATAAAGTGAGTTTAATTAGGTGAGTGGATCACATGAGGTGTCACCATCCTACGAGGGAGTTACATTTACTATGTTTAGACCATTTGGTGGTCTCTCCCTATTGATCGGTTTTGCCACCTCCACCCTTCTCCCTGGTCTATATAAACTCACTATCTAACTTGTATTTTGTATCTTGTATGGCAGTTCTACCAATCTTTTGTAACTTATGTTTTGAGCTCGTAATGCAATTATGTCATCCTGACATTTGTATATCTCTTGGTATCGCTGGTTTTCTTTTGTTTACGCAATTTCAGCTTTTGTAGCTTAGAATCTCTCTTAAAGTGTTCTTGAGTTATTCATTTGTTTCAGATTTCTAACAATAACACATAACATAGGCTTACTCATTGTGGACATCACTTTCTTCAATCCTTCTAATCAGCCGATTCACATAGTTCCTTATCATAGAGGTCGAAGGATGAATTGGACTTAACACAATAATAGAGTTGGTGAAGCTAAAAGTAACATCCAGAATTCCTATTTCAATAATGTCTCTATCCTCAATCCAATGGTAATGAGATGCTCAATAAGGACATGTTTTAGATTAGGAAACTCATATTGCTTGTAAATCATGAAATCTTAGACTTGAATAGTCACATACTCAGAGGTGAAGACGGTATTCTTCTTTGCACATAAAAGTGATTCTCCAATTATTGAATTCCTTGTGTGCCTCAAACTTGGCCCACTTCAATTTGATCTACAAATTGATAGGTGTGATTTGTATCGCATACATTGGCTGACACAAATCAAGAAGACTTGCTGTTGGTTATTCATCAAATTCAAATTCAAGATCATGCATTCCAAATTGCATCTATGTGACCATTTCCTTGCTTTATATTCGGCTTGAATTTTTCAGTATGCTGTAGTTTATTCTTTTAAAATCTGAGACAATTCATTTTTAAGCACCTAGAAAAAATGTCACAGGGTTGTATGTACTAGAGCAAAGAAGACACGATATTTCAAACCATCTTCTACATCTACAATATTAAGTGCATACAATTGTAAGATACCCAACTAATTCTACCCAAATTTTTCCTTACTTAGACAATTTTACTTGTTATCAACTCAGCAACTATTTCAACAACACATAGATATACATCAAAGATAACGATTTGAATGAATCAACCTTAAGCTGGGTACTTGTCTTTTGCTTGATTCAATCTTATTGCAAATATCTTATTTCATAGATAATACTTTCAATAGCATGCAATAACAACTTATTTGATGGAAATACAAAAGAAAGGCCTTGAAGCCTTGATGATTACAATGGGCGCCTATACTTGATCAACTCAATCGAACTCAATGATGTCAACTGAATGTCAACATCTCACATTACAACAAGGGAGCATCACCTTGTCAGTTGAGGGAGCATCACCCCAACACTTGAAACTCGCAGGCCTCAAGATTACAAGATCAACAGCTTTGCAGAGAGAATTTTGTCAAATGCATAGATGCCAAATGAATGAGAGAGCTCCTCCTTTTATAGGCCTTCCAAAGGCAATGAAGGCACGTTTTTCTATGCACAAAGAGGAACCAAGGCACGTTTCCCAAGAAGCATATCCAAGGGAATATTCCATCTTATGACTCATTCTGAGTTGGCAAGCTCATCTAGAGACCTTGACACGGATCCCGAAGACATTCTGTCGACCAATGAGAGCTCAAGTTCTGAATCATCTCATCTTAGGCGCAGTTACAAGTGTTCTTCTGACTGGGCGCCAAGTTGAAGTATCTGGAGTGCCAAGTACGCCTATCATGAGGTTGTGCCTATCTAGAAGGAACTTCTAAAGGTTGTTGGCGAGATCATGATACTTCACTCACCCAACCTGCTCAAGGCGCTCACTGAAACTTGACCAAAATGCTACTTGATGTTGGGCGCCAGAATGATGCTTCATAGACACAGAAGTGCGCCTTGCAGGAAGATTGACTTTCCTTGGTGTTTCTTCAGAGTTTGATGTTCAGGGAGGTGGAATGCTTCTTCTGGAAGTGAGCGCCTAGCTTGGGAAGACTTTCAAGTGTTGCTTCCTTGATCTAAAGGGGTATCTGGACACTCAGTTTATCCAATCTCCTTGAGGCGCTCATTGAGATTGATCAAGGCGCCACTGGGGTTTAGGCGCCACCAAGGAAGTGCGCCATACCTTGACTGCAATCCTGGAAGTCCAACTAGACCCTAGGCGCCAAAATGACTTTGCCACTGCTTAGCTTTCAAGACCAAATGCCAACTGGAGATGATATCGCGCCTTGCTAGGGTTAGGCGCCAAATTGGGGTTTGCAAAGAAGCTAGGCGCCAAAGCTAGGTCAAATGCACTGGAAAATGCGCCTAAGGATGACAGGATCATGAAAATGGCGCCTTATGGTCTTTAGGCGCATAACTTGAATGTTTTGCACTGATAATGGATGATACAACTTGGAAATGTTTCCTGTATTACCTTCCCATTCCAGGGAACTTCTACCAACTCCATACCAAGTCAACCTACTTGAGGCGCTCTTCTGAGAGAGTGTAGGAAGATACTAGCGCCTCCTGTTAGATCCAACTTTATGCATGTTGAGACACTTACTCACCAAGCGCCTTGACAATAGGGAGTGATTGGAAACTTCCTTCCAACTCAGGCGCTTGCTTGCAGTAGATTTGGCGCTCATGACTTACCTCCTTTGAAGATGCTTTTGGCGCACATCTTTTCAAAGTAGATTGAAAGCAACTGAACTTTAATTGGATTGATCTTGCCTCCTTGAAGGAGCGCCTTGTATCTAGACTGCATTTGAGGACTTACTCCCACCTTAGGCGCACTAAGGTCACTTCATCAAACAATCTTGATCTATATTGAACATCAAACTAACATAAGGCGCTATTAGGGTTTGCTTCTATCATGATCTAGCGCCTAGGCGCCTTTAGAAGATTACCTCAACAAGAAATGGCGCCTTGTCACTTGTCTTCACAAGTAACTTCTGAACTAGGGCGCATATCTAGAGTGCCAGTAATTCAATCTAACACCTTAGCTTTCACAGGAGATTCTTTGAACAAGAAATGGCGCCTTTAGCCTTAGGCGCCTATTTGAAGTTATACAACATCATTTGGTAATTTAAGTTCACCTTCACAACTCAACCATCCTCGCCTCCGACAAAACTCCTCCTTCAACCTTGGGCGCAAATTCAATGCCCTGAAATCATGCATTGGCGCCTTCTGTTTGAATGCTATATTGAGAGCTAAAATGAGCTTTGGAAGTTGGGCGCCAAAGTGAACCTGATTTGTCAAGGAGTGCGCCTGGCAATGGTGATCACTGGGGTTGATGAAACTACTCCCAGACTTGGTCAATTTACAAGTTTCTGACTTTTCTCCTGCAAAACAAAAGGTTAAGTTAGTCAAAAACCAGTTCATTCCCTCATTACTTAGAATTAGCCTCCGGGAATGAGGAATAGGCTAATCCATTATACACTTGATGATCAGGCCGGAAACGGGGACATGACAGTCTCCCCTTCCCGGGATTGCTTGTCCTCAAGCAATTGAAGGTTAGGATGCTCTAGGATCTTCTCTCCTTCCCAAGTAGCATCCTCCATTGGCAACCCTTTCCACTTCACCAGATATTCTCTTATGCTTCGGTTGCGAAGTTTCTTCTCCCTAATATCCACCACATTTTCAGGTTCAAGGGCTAGTATTCCTTCTTCATCAAGTGGTGGAAGCTCATCAGTTGAAACCACATGTTGACCTAGTGCCTTTTTGAGACACGACACATGAAATACATTGTGGATACGGCTTCCTGCTGGCAAATCAAGTTCATATGCCACTTCCCCTACTCTTCTCAACACCTTGTAGGGTCCGTAGAACCTTGGTTTCAATTTCTCTGCACCTAACCTCTTCAAAGTACTCTGTCTATACGGCTGAAGGCGCAGAAACACCATGTCACCTACTTCAAAGTGTCGCTCAACTCGGTGTTTGTCGGCATACAACTTCTGTTGATTTTGAGCTCTTTGCAAATTGTCCTTCAGGACTCTCAAAATATCTTGAGTATCTTTCATCAATTCACTTGCTCTGGGAGCTCTACTGTCATCCAATGCGAGATCAACAAATGAAACAGCTTCATATCCATACAAAGCTCGGAAGGGAGTCATGCCAATTGACATATGAAAAGTAGTGTTGTAGCAGTATTCACCCAGATGTAGCCACTTAATCCAAGCACGCTGATGATCAGACACATAGTTTCTCAAGTATCCCTCAAGCCATTTGTTTACAATTTCAGTCTGTCCATCGGTTTGAGGATGATAACTAGTGCTTGGTGTTAAGTCAGTTCCAGCTAGTCGGAATAGCTCTCTCCAAAACACACTGATGAACCGGCTATCTCGATCACTGACTATGGTTTTAGGCAGGCCATGTAGTCGAAAAACTTCACGGAAGAATAACTCAGCTACTTGCAATGCTGATGACTCAACTGGTATTGCAAAGAAGTGAGCAAACTTAGTTAATCTGTCTACAACTACATAAATACAGTCTCTTCCATTCACCTTCGGAAGACCTGTGATGAAATCCATAGAGATACTCTCTCACTTATGTTCAGGAATTGGTAGTGGTTGGAGTAATCCTGCTGGAAATGTATGCTCTGACTTATTCTGTTGACAAGTCAGACACTCCCTGACATACTGTAGTACTTCTTCCTTCAGACCCTTCCAAGTGAATCTTTCCCTGATCTGTCTGTAGGTCTTGAAGTAACCAGGGTGTCCTGCAAGTGGAGCATCATGGTATGTCTGCAAAATCTGTCGCTTTAGCTCCGATTCAGGAGTCAGATAGATTCTGTCTTTGTAATAGATGATTTCATCAATCACCTTGTACCTATCATCCTGAATGATTCCATCCATGATCTCACAAGCAAATTTTGATTTGGAATACTCAACTAGAAGCTGAGCCTTCCAATCCAATGAAACTTTACTCAGGGCACAAACAGCAGGTCTTCTAGACAGGGCATCGGCAACTACATTCTTCTTGCCTTTCACATATTCGATGTCAAAATCATATGCCTGTATCTTCACAACCCACTTCTGCTGTCTTTCATTCAAATCTTTCTGCCCTAGAAAGTATTTCAAACTGTTGTGATCAGTCCTGACCACAAACTTAGATCCAACTAGATACTGGCGGAACTTAGCCAAGGCATGCATGATTGCCAGCATCTCTTTGTCATAAGTTGAGTACAACCTTTCTGTCTCTTTCAACTTCCTGCTTTCGAATGCGATGGGATGTCGATCTTGCATCAAAACAGCTCCAATGCCTTCTCCTGAAGCATCACATTCTAGAACAAAGGACTTAGTAAAATCTGGCAAAGCCAGTACTGGTGTTGTACTCATTACTTCCTTCAACCTATCAAAAGCAGCTTGAGCTTCTATTGTCCACATGAAAGCTCCTTTCTTTGTTAGGTTTGTCAAAGGTGCAGCAAGCTGTGAAAATCCCCTAACAAATCTTCTGTAATAGCTGCAGAGGCCAAGGAAACCTCTTAATTCCGACACATTCCTGGGAACTGGCCAATTGCGAATGGCTTCAATCTTTTCTTCTTGAACTTTCACACCATTTGCTCCTATCACATGACCCAGGTACAAAATCTCCTTTAGGCCAAAATCACACTTAGACATCTTTGCATACAAAGATTGATTCTCCATAACATTCAATACTTCATCTAAGTGTTGGAGATGTTCTTCCCATGTCTTGCTGTAGATCAAGATGTCGTCAAAGAAAACCAACAGGTACTTCCTCAACTGCTTGTTGAACACATGATTCATACAGGACTGGAAAGTTGCTGATGCATTTGTCAGTCCAAATGGCATCACCATGAATTCGTAATGCCCGTAATGGCATCTGAATGCTGTCTTCGGAATGTCCTCTTCTCGGACACGAATTTGATGGTAACCAGATCGAAGATCTATCTTTGAGAAATAGACTGCTCCATGCAGTTCATCAAGGAGTTCATCAATCCTAGGTATTGGATACCTATTCTTGATGGTCTTCTTGTTCAATGCGCGATAGTCAACACACATCCGCATTGTTCCATCCTTCTTCTTCACTAGCACCACAGATGATGCAAATGGACTTGATGAGGGCCTTATGTGCCCCATATCGATCAATTCCTTGATCGTCTTCTCAATTTCAATCTTGAAATGCCGAGGATGCCGATAGGGTGCAATGTTAACAGGTTTAGCCCCATCCTCCAATTCAATTACATGTTCAAAACCTCTATCAGGAGGTATTCCTGGAGGTATGTCCCTAAACACCTTACCATGCTTATCCAACATTGCCTGAATATCTGTAGGATAAATTTCTTCAGCAGAGAGGATTTGGTTGTCCTTGATGCAAACCTGTGCTGCCCATTCGATGTCATTATGCCTGAATAATGCTTCCATTCGTTTTGCTGAGACAACTTTGGGATTTCCATCAGATACTGACTTCAGTTTAATCTTCTTTCCCTCATGCATGAATTCTAACTCCATCTTCTGAAAGTCCTGGACAATTCTTCCAAGCGAATGCAACCATTGTACTCCAAGTACTACATCAATATGCCCAAGTCCAACCACATAGAAATCATCCTGTAAAGAATAATCTCCCATTTGAATTTGCAGTTGGGATACTTTTCTGGTACAACTCATTAGGAATCCATCAGCAACAGCTATTTGAAATCCTTCGAAGTCTTCAACTGTGAGACCTCGCCTTGCTACCAAACCTTCATCTATGAAGTTGTGAGTAGCCCCACTGTCAATTAGACAGGTGACTCTTTGACCCTTTACAACTCCTCTAATGCGGAAGGCATGATACTTAGGTACTCCTGAGATAGTTGCCAATGTTATTTTGTCAGAAGTTTCTTCTGAAACAACATTAAGAGTTGGTTGTACCTCCTCTTCATCCTGAGTGGATTCTTCTTCACTCAGTGACTCTTCTTCACTTCCATCATCAGATACAACTTCAATCAGATGTGCTTTACCTTTACCAAGGCATCTGTGTCCTGGTTCCCAAGGTTGCTTGCAAGAAAAGCAGAGTTTCTTCCTTCTTAGCTCGTCTCTTTCGGCCGCAGATGGACCTTGAGTCATCTTTTGAGGAAAAGTGGATCTCCTTTGAGTAGAGCTAACTCCTTTATAGAACTTCTTCTTTGGCTGATAGACAGGAGTAGTATCAAGATCTAGAGCAAAGTCAATTGCTTCTTCCAGGTTGGCTGGCCTTTGTACGTTTACCAATGGCTTGATTTGATTGTTCAATCCCTCAATGAACAACATAGTGATTCTTCGGTCAGTCATATCAGGTACCATCACTGCTATTTTCTGAAACTCATTGACATACTGCACAACCCTTCCTTCTTGCTTGAGTTGAGCTAGTTCGCGATAGTACACTTCAGTGTCTTTTCTGTCAAACCTTTGAATCAACTTTGTTACAAACTCATCATAGGAACTTATCCTATCATGATGTTGAGAAACTAGGCCATGATGCCACCATTCATAAGCCAAACCTTCAAGATGCATTGTCGCAAATTGAATTGCCTTCTTCTCTGTCAAAGGCTTAAGTGAAAGGTATGTATCCAGCTTGTTTACCCAAGCCCTAGCACTGAGCTTACCACTTCCATCAAAGGTAGGAATGGGAACTCGATTCAAGGCTTCTTTATACTCCTTTGTATCATCATCCCTTCTAGGACGAAAGCCTCTAGTTCTACCTCCCCTGTCTCTATCTTCCCTCTTCTGTCGGCAATATTCATTGAAAGTCATCATATCTCTAACACGTTCCGGAAGTCTGGCATAAAGATCTGCAAAGAGAGCTATCTCATCTTCAAAATTGTTTGGTTCTTCTTCGTCAAACTCTTCATCAGCCTCATTGTCCTGTTCAGGTGGTGGGGGGAGGAAGGTTGGTCTTAAAGGCCTATCAACTGTAGGAGTTCGTGTGCGAACTCTTCTACCTACTGCACTACCAGCATCATCATCAACATGTCTTTCTTGTCTCTCAGGTCTAGCTGCATCTCGACGACCTTGTCCAGCTACTTCACCTTGATTCATATTTTGAAGGGATTGTAGGACATGTTGCAATATTTGAGCGGTTTGTTGTTGTTCAGCGGCGATGTTCCTAAACATCTCCCTAGCTGCACGTTCACCATCTGCAGGTGAACTTCTACTTCTTCTTTCCTCCGCCATGTTAGCCTGTCTAGCTACAATTGCTTCTGAAAGAGTATCCTGTTGTGGGTAAGGATGAGTCCACTGGAACTGCCTTCGTTGTTCACGCGCAATGTATCTCCTTGTTCTATCACTTTGTTGATTACCTTCTTGCATGAAAACCCAAAGGCTGGCAGGATCCAGGCTCTGTTACCACTGTAAGATACCCAACTAATTCTACCCAAATTTTTCCTTAGACAATTTTACTTGTTATCAACTCAGCAACTATTTCAACAACACATAGATATACATCAAAGATAACGATTTGAATGAATCAACCTTAAGCTGGGTACTTGTCTTTTGCTTGATTCAATCTTATTGCAAATATCTTATTTCATAGATAATACTTTCAATAGCATGCAATAACAACTTATTCGATGGAAATACAAAAGAAAGGCCTTGAAGCCTTGATGATTACAATGGGCGCCTATACTTGATCAACTCAATCGAACTCAATGATGTCAACTGAATGTCAACATCTCACATTACAACAAGGGAGCATCACCTTGTCAGTTGAGGGAGCATCACCCCAACACTTGAAACTCGCAGGCCTCAAGATTACAAGCTCAACAGCTTTGCAGAGAGAATTTTGTCAAATGCATAGATGCCAAATGAATGAGAGAGCTCCTCCTTTTATAGGCCTTCCAAAGGCAATGAAGGCACATTTTTCTATGCACAAAGAGGAACCAAGGCACGTTTCCCAAGAAGCATATCCAAGGGAATATTCCATCTTATGACTCATTCTGAGTTGGCAAGCTCATCTAGAGACCTTGACACGGATCCCGAAGACATTCTGTCGACCAATGAGAGCTCAAGTTCTGAATCATCTCATCTTAGGCGCAGTTACAAGTGTTCTTCTGACTGGGCGCCAAGTTGAAGTATCTGGAGTGCCAAGTACGCCTATCATGAGGTTGTGCCTATCTAGAAGGAACTTCTAAAGGTTGTTGGCGAGATCATGATACTTCACTCACCCAACCTGCTCAAGGCGCTCACTGAAACTTGACCAAAATGCTACTTGATGTTGGGCGCCAGAATGATGCTTCATAGACACAGAAGTGCGCCTTGCAGGAAGATTGACTTTCCTTGGTGTTTCTTCAGAGTTTGATGTTCAGGGAGGTGGAATGCTTCTTCTGGAAGTGAGCGCCTAGCTTGGGAAGACTTTCAAGTGTTGCTTCCTTGATCTAAAGGGGTATCTGGACACTCAGTTTATCCAATCTCCTTGAGGCGCTCATTGAGATTGATCAAGGCGCCACTGGGGTTTAGGCGCCACCAAGGAAGTGCGCCATACCTTGACTGCAATCCTGGAAGTCCAACTAGACCCTAGGCGCCAAAATGACTTTGCCACTGCTTAGCTTTCAAGACCAAATGCCAACTGGAGATGATATCGCGCCTTGCTAGGGTTAGGCGCCAAATTGGGGTTTGCAAAGAAGCTAGGCGCCAAAGCTAGGTCAAATGCACTGGAAAATGCGCCTAAGGATGACAGGATCATGAAAATGGCGCCTTATGGTCTTTAGGCGCATAACTTGAATGTTTTGCACTGATAATGGATGATACAACTTGGAAATGTTTCCTGTATTACCTTCCCATTCCAGGGAACTTCTACCAACTCCATACCAAGTCAACCTACTTGAGGCGCTCTTCTGAGAGAGTGTAGGAAGATACTAGCGCCTCCTGTTAGATCCAACTTTATGCATGTTGAGACACTTACTCACCAAGCGCCTTGACAATAGGGAGTGATTGGAAACTTCCTTCCAACTCAGGCGCTTGCTTGCAGTAGATTTGGCGCTCATGACTTACCTCCTTTGAAGATGCTTTTGGCGCACATCTTTTCAAAGTAGATTGAAAGCAACTGAACTTTAATTGGATTGATCTTGCCTCCTTGAAGGAGCGCCTTGTATCTAGACTGCATTTGAGGACTTACTCCCACCTTAGGCGCACTAAGGTCACTTCATCAAACAATCTTGATCTATATTGAACATCAAACTAACATAAGGCGCTATTAGGGTTTGCTTCTGTCATGACTAGCGCCTAGGCGCCTTTAGAAGATTACCTCAACAAGAAATGGCGCCTTGTCACTTGTCTTCACAAGTAACTTCTGAACTAGGGCGCATATCTAGAGTGCCAGTAATTCAATCTAACACCTTAGCTTTCACAGGAGATTCTTTGAACAAGAAATGGCGCCTTTAGCCTTAGGCGCCTATTTGAAGTTATACAACATCATTTGGTAATTTAAGTTCACCTTCACAACTCAACCATCCTCGCCTCCGACAAAACTCCTCCTTCAACCTTGGGCGCAAATTCAATGCCCTGAAATCATGCATTGGCGCCTTCTGTTTGAATGCTATATTGAGAGCTAAAATGAGCTTTGGAAGTTGGGCGCCAAAGTGAACCTGATTTGTCAAGGAGTGCGCCTGGCAATGGTGATCACTGGGGTTGATGAAACTACTCCCAGACTTGGTCAATTTACAAGTTTCTGACTTTGCTCCTGCAAAACAAAAGGTTAAGTTAGTCAAAAACCAGTTCATTCCCTCATTACTTAGAATTAGCCTCCGGGAATGAGGAATAGGCTAATCCATTATACACTTGATGATCAGGCCGGAAACGGGGACATGACAACAATGCACACACTATAGAGGACAACCAAGCACCCAATCACTAGTAATTGTAACTTTCAATAATTTTACTATTGATTGTAGTATATAAAAATTTGATACAAGACCACTTCACGGTCTTTGCATGATTCTTGTTCTTTGTTCTTACCAAGGCCCTTTATTACTTTGTAAGTTTGATCTTATTGTAATTTAACCCCTCTTTTCCAGTTTCAACTTTTTATTGAGAGCACATTTGTGCAACCTATTAATTTATCAAATCAGAGTCTTGAGTATTCATCAAGACTTAAGATGAAAACTGAAGCTATAAACATCTCTGTCCCCTTTGCAAATCCCAGTGCCCTTGATGATGAGGCTAGCTTTTCTCACAAAGGCTGCAATCAACTATTTATCCTTTTTTAAGTACTCATTGTCCTTGTTTTTTAGCCTCTAAACTTTCTCATCACTAATCTAGGTCACATGATTTGAACTAGGTAATAATTCACCAAAGCTGAAAAGTAAGAAATTGACTCAAAAAGAGTTAATTAAATAGCAATTCAAACCACCAAAGTCAAACTAGGTTTAAAATTTCATAATTAGTATGAAAGTCAATAATTATTCTGCAAAGATGCAGAGATCACTCTAATCAATTTTCTAAAGAATCAAGCAAAACTCGGGTGTAATCAGCCACTAAAATACAGTCTCCAAATGTGACATGAGAGAACAAATGCCTATTATAATAGGGTATGCCCTTATACCATAGGTTCCAAATTGCACATATAATTCCATCACATCTCCTAGCCAAACACCTCAAATACTGGCTCTTCATTAACTATATGTAGAAGAAAATTTGAATAACTGATAGTTGACTCAAGGGTATCGGGTGGCCTTATCATTTATGGATCTCTTTATGGATAACAAAAGGGGAAAAAAGCGATATAATTATATAAACTTTTATAGACTCATCTTCTACTCTTTGTTGCTGCCATACATGGTTTTTACTTAATATGGAAGAATTTGTGGTTTTTAGGTCAATTTTATTTTGGAATATGTACAACAATTATCATGCATAAGGTAGACACATATCATACACACATGCATTCAAATGTCTCGGGAATATACTTAACAATGCATTCTAGAATATATCTTATTATAAAAGACAGGAGAGTGGTAATTTTTAAAAAAGTAGAAGATGATTCCAATCATGTCAATGTCTTTTCAAGAACATTTGTATATAAAACCACAACATAAAATGAAATACACAAGCTTAGCGGAATTCTCTCTAATACAAATATGCTCACATTTGGGTAGCATCTTCAAAATGCTAATGATCTTTATGGTTTGCAAAATCAGCACAGGAAGAGCCACCAATCGAATGACAACAGTTGAAGCAACTATTGACAGCCACCTGAGTGATTGTCACCCACAAAGTTATTCAGTGAGCAAAAACATAAGCTACAAGTATGTTTAATTTTTTGAAGTACCCAAATTGATTTCATATTCACAAGTCAGAAACCTGAATAAGTTGAAAAAGGAACTGAGCTAAGCAGTTAATATTTTTAAAATACCAAATAGTACAGAATAAATCAAAATTACTACTACAAAATCAGAAAATAAAAATACAATAATTAGTTATTTCAGCCATCTACAATTTATGCAAATATACAAGCAACTAATACAATCACCATGGAACACAACATGATATCAAACCAAAATGTGATGCCATGTTAAGATGATTGCTAGGAAAAGGCCAAGTCATAAGAAGGAACTTTGACAAAGTTTGTATTTCTGTTTTTTTTTGTGATTACCTATATGATACAGGAGCACCCTAGATGTAGTGCAATCTTGCGGCACCCAAAAATATTTTCTTTTGCATTTTTGTTTTTCTTAGTCTAGTTGTTCAATATATTCTTCCATATTTTTGTTTTTCTTAGTCTAGTTGTTGAATATTGTCTACCCTTGTGAAATTGGAATTTTATGTAAATTGGCCCCTCATGCAGGGGCGCCACACCTGGACCCTTGGAAAATAATCTTGGAATTTACGCCGCTTGGACCACCTTGTAAGAGGATCTATGAAACTCTCATAATGTGGGGGGGTTACTATGATGCATCATTGCATGAAAAAGCATATCTGACTTGCAAATAATGCTCCATGAAGAGCGCTCCATCTAGGCTAGTTTTAGTCAATTGTAAGAGAATCTCTTACAAGGGGCATTCCACTTGCAATCAATTGCATACATGCAATTTTGGGCACTTCATTTAGGGAATTGCAAAACCCAAGAAATGAAATCTACATATAGGAGCATTGAAGAGTGGATTCAGTATGTCTTTTGAGAAGGAAAAGTTTGTTGCAGGTGGTTGTCATTGCAGGAGAAGATTGTGTGAAGACAAATGTGTGTATCTCCAGGGCTTGTGTGTTGTTGCATACATAGTAGCATAACACTCAAAAAGCCCCCGAGTAATCACAACCCGCCACATTTGTCATGCCATTTCCCGAGTTTTTCAAATTTTGGTTTTGATATTCTTTTTATGGATACCTATCATTTTTTGGCTCACTTCTACACTTATAGAGGTCAAAAAATATAGAGCATAGGTAAACTAAACCATAGAAGCAGATCTCGTAAAAAACCATGATAAATCGCAAGATCCCAGAACTCGGTGTCCAACCCAAGTTTTTTCTGGAAAATCACAACAATATTAATGGGAAAAAACCGCGACTTCAATTTTACACACCGTTTCATGAAAATCCACCGATCTCTGTGGTTTTTTTCAAATAAATCATTGCAATTGATCATAAATTCATGCATTTAACATTTCATGTTAGGGTTTTCGTACACTGCATTCCATCGCGCCTGCAAATACGAGTCTAACCGGTCCAAGTGTAGAATCAGTGTTGAAACCGCAAGAACATAAGGGTATTTAATGCATTATTTTGGTTGTCGCAGGGTTGTCATGTCCCCATTCTGGGAATGGTCACCAATGGTCTTGAGATTGAGATTCGAGCTTCTCTTATATGGATGCCATCTTGGATGTCTTCTTCTCCGGAGCTTTCATATGGGTTCCTATTGGAGTTTGGACTTCATCTTATGGACTCTCACTTGGATGTTTTGCATTGGGATCATCACTTCACCTTTGATGCTTTGGAGGTTCATTATCACTATAGATATTATCAGGGGAGTCACCTCTAACATGGGCAACATCATCAAGGAGATCCATTCTTGCATAATTCCCTTGCTCTTGAATTACTTAGTGGTTTGCTATTCCTTGATGGCGCTCACTTGGAGAAGTCACCTTCATGTTGGGACGACTTAATAACTCTACACCTCCTCGAGTGCTTGAGGGAAAAGAAGGTAATAAATTGATATTCCTTATTTATCTTGAGTTATGCGCCTAGAGGACCCAATTGCTGATCGGCCACCTTTGATGAGGAAAGATTATTAAAATAAGAGAGAGAGCAATTTACATGGTCGGCCCTAAGGACATAATTCCTAGGTCGGCACCCTGTAAGGGACAGCAATAAATAATAAAGGAAATAGCCAGGTCGGCCAGCATGGAGGGAAAAGTGGAAAAGTGTATAAATACAAGTGGCATTGAGGCATTTCAAGCATCATTCAACTTTGTTTTGATATGTTTTCCACTACCTTGACTGAGAATTTCGATTCTTTGTCTTGCATTGAGGAGATGGCCCCTCAACCTTGAATGGTGATGTCCCCATTCAACTAATGCAAGGCTAATTCATGCAGATCTGCTTAAGGAGAAGCATTCAGACCTGAAATTGGAGTTGTAGCAGAAAGAATAAGGCCGAGATCTAATCCTAGGAAGGCAGTGAACAAGTCTTGAGGAATGGCGCACCTATCTAGAGGCTGTAACTAATACCCCAGGGCAGTGAACTATGAAGAATCCCATTCGCCCACCCTTCTTGGAGCAGCGAACTTGAGGTTTGAGGGCAGCGAATCCTTTTAAGGAGCAGCGACCTGCATTGAAAGGAGTTTGTGGCAGATTTAGGACTGCTGAATATTAGGGTTTAGAGCAGATCTGTAGCAGCAGACTTATTCATCTTCATTTAGCCCTCATTGAGGCTTGTATTAGCATAATTTCGGTATGTACTTGTTGGTATTAAAGATTACCTTGTAGCTGGGCAGTTTGGTTGCCTTATTGTCATCATTTGTATGAATTCATATTTACAGCAGACTTCATATTTTCTGTTCATGGTGTGATATCATGGTGGGAATTGTATACATGCTTGGGTGAATCCATTGATATATTCTCATTGATATTTTATCATGATTTGTGGTGAAATTATGCATTTGTTTCAAGTCTGATTTTTACAGCAGATCTAGGGTTTTGAGCAGAAGACTAAAGTGCAGAAGTCTAGGGCAGAATTCAGAAAACTAATTCCAGAATTTTAGGGCAGACCCCGTTGGGGATACGACAGGGGTGCTTACCTATGTTAATTTATTTAATATTTTTCGTGGGCTAAAAAAATTCGGGAAATAATTTACTTAATATTTAATTATTGGACCCATGTTAATTTATATTTTCAAAACTTATTTATTGGGGCCAAATTAAATATTAAAATATTTATTTATGGTGGAAACCCAAAATGGGGCATGGGGTTTCTTATGGAGCAATTAGTAACTTCCAAATTATTTGACCTTTTTATTTATAACAGATTCTTTAAAAAGGTTACGATAGAATCTATGACAGCTCATAATTGGGAGTTGCAGTTGGCAATCAATGCAAGAGTAACAAAGAGCTTATTTTGGGAAGATTCTCAAATAAATAAAATATTATTATTTTTCATATTGGAGCAACATCTCATAATTATTTATGAGAGTTGTAAGTGGGTGGAAGAAAAGCATCTTTATTGCCTAAAAATAGTCAAAGATCAAATGGAGGTTATGACAACTCTTTATGGGGCCTATTTTGAGAGGGAATATTTGGAAGTATTTTTAATTAATATTTATTTTGGCCTTTTGGAACGTTGGGAACGTTGGGATTTGTGCCCCAACTTTTATATAAGATAAGCAGTTTCTACAGTTGATATATTTTGCCAATTTATCTCTCTCATGAAATTGTTTGAACTTTTGTTCATTCAATCATCTTCTATAGACGAAAACCGTTAGAGATTGATATCAATGGACAAAAACCCATTGATTTCTAGAGGCAATCTTACTCGGAGGTTGCATTGGAGCTTCAAGGATTTGCAGGATTTTGCAGGTTGTTCCAATTGTGCAATGTGTGTGTCGTTTGCAGGTTTCTAGTAAAGTTGTGTGGAGATTTGTCGGTGTTGTGTTTTATGGAGTATGTTGCTGTTGTAGCTCAGTTTGTTGTTGTTGTAGATCAGTATTTTGTTGTTTATTTGTCCTTTGCAATGGACACCCTTGATTGATGTATAATAGACTTATCCAAATTTCATCAGAAAACTAATTCTAGTAACACGCAAAGTCTGATTTTTATTATTTTTTTGAAAGTACTGCTGTTACCATGCAAGGTGAAGGACATAATTGACAAAAATTACCTTAAAAAGATCTCCAGCTCCAAACTATAATAACAATACACCAACTGGGACAGAGATTTGCAATACATATGCTTCATAAATCTCAGAGGTGACTGTCTGATTGACTGTTATAGTATTTGAATTCTAGTGCAAGCCCAGAAAACCCTAAAATCCGCCCAGATTTCTTCCAACTTACAAACTCTTCACTTCCAACGCTGACCCAATATTGTGACTGCATGGGTGCCCACAATGCAAAGATGTAAATAACTCAAACTGCAGCGAATTCTGTATTCAGACCCCTCACGTCATGGCTGGTATGGAAATCTGAGAGTGTTAAATTGTTTATAAATTTGTCACCAATCCAGCAAACCTCCCGAATCCTGTTGCAATAGGTGATCATGAACTAGGCGCTCAAAATGAGTGTAATATATTATCCTAAACAGCAGCTATCAATTTACTCTAGACTCACGAGCAGAAAGAACTATACAGCCTTGACTAGTACGGCACAGCCTGTGGCTCAGAACCCACAATCATAGACAATAACAAAATGCTTCCATGCTATCAATCCCACTCCAAAACTGAACCTAACTATCAAGAAAAAACAACACTTTCGAAATACATAATACTCCATTTTGTGCACAGTATGATTTCTGAAGTAAAATCATCAATTTTGACTCAGCTAGGACTGATCTTTTACAGTCGAAACTGGGTGAATGTTGAACATCTCCAACCTCGCTTAGCAGCTAAGGCGTCCAGTAACAGCTCCAATTCTCCAATTTTTGCATGAAATGAATCTCCAAATGAGCGAATGTTCTCTTAATATCTTCCACACACCCCACGCCCACTCAAAAATAGCAAGGGAAACATGTCAGACCACCCACTGACGCCACTCAGCCAATGCTCAGCCAAAAATAGCAAAAGAATCATATTAAATTCCCCCACAAAGGAGCACTCCCACTCCACCACAGGCCTAGAATAGGCATATTCAGAAAAAGGGGCCCACGAAAACCCAACGCCAACTAGAGGCAGAAACTGACTTCTTAAAAAGAAAATAAATTTATCATGATATAATTGGTCTTTTTTAAAGCCACATTTCCCTTACTAAATACTTAGCTTTCGGGAAATAATTAAAAGCTAACATAATTTCAATTTTCTATTACTGAGGAAAAGGGGACATTACATCCTTTCAGATCAGCTTCCAAAGTTGTGGAGATATATTTTTCAGTTGGAGCAAAATAGTGTTGTTTTGGTGGTGTTGTTTGCAAGGTTTTTTGTGGTGTTTTGTGAAGAGTTTGATTCCAGATTGTTGCTGCTGTAGTTGCTGTTGTATCAGCTGTTGTAACAACAAAAATCAGTGTAAAAAATCAGAAATATATCGATAAAAGAAGTTGCATGAGTTTTTGGATCAATTTATCCTTTATTGGTGTTGACTAGCTTGACTAGTTGTGTTGCATTTGTGTAGGTTTTGTGGAATTTGTTTATGCATCTCCAAATTTTAAAAAAAATCATAAAAATATTTGTTGAGGATATTACATTTTATGTCTAGGCAAAGTTTTGTTTACAAATATGTGTTGTAGTTCTTGTCTACTTGCGTGTGTCTTATCTTTGTGTAAGCTACAAGGACAAGGTTTCCATTAATTTGTCTCCCTTTCCTTGATTTCATCAAGTAGTATCAAAGCTGGTCTGTCATGTAGGTGAACCAAAGGAGCTATGGCCCATAGAGGAAGAAGAGGAGCGAGAAATAATAGAGCAGTCAGAGGGCTGTGCTTGGCAAACCTCATTGATATAATGAGAGCCCTTCATGCAAGGTTCAATGTCATGGAGACCGCATAGAGAAGAAGATTGCTTGCGGCAAAAGATATCAACAAGGATGAGAGAGAAGATGTTGTCAAGCAAGGAGTCATAAACATTGAATTTGATGAGGAAGTTGTTGCAGATGATAGGTTTGCAAGAGCCATCACGAGGACTAGAGACAAACCAAGGTTTGATTTACCATCCTACTCTAAGAGCTTGAATCCAAAAGAGCCACGATAAATTGGATAGTAGAGATGGAGAAGTATTTTGAATTTGAGAACATGTAGGATCCCCAAAAAGTCAAGTACACAAGCATGAAGTTGGTGGGGCATGTCGCTTTGTGGTGGGATTTTGTGCAAAGAGACCACATCAAGAGAGACAAGTATAAGATCTCCACTTGGGATCAAACGGAAACAAAGCTCAAAGGAAATTTTATGCCACTATAAGAGCTTGACGAAGGTTAAACACTCTCCCTCCTAGTAACAAGGTTGGCCATAACATTAGCAGATATCTGGCGAGGTTGTGGTAGAACAAGTATGAGGTGCATTTGAGCAACAATCAATATTTATGAATGCAGCCCAAGCTTAACCCACAGCGTTAAGGGCATTCCATAACCTAAAAATGTTGAAAATATTATTAAATCAATATGATTAGCACAAATGATGTGGTATATCAAAATTTGATAGGCCCCATGTGGGGGAAAATATTCTTGAATCCTATGTTGTGTCTGTAGGAAAGTTACCTAACAATGTTAATCTTAATAAGACTCATTTTTCTTTGGCAGATGATTGTGGATTCAACAAATCCCACAACCTTGAGGCACAAACGAGGCCCAGTTTGGCTATGAAGCTGGGAGACATCCCAGTAGTTCCCCAAGTAAGATGTAAACCCAAGACATCATCGTAATATATAATTGTAATGGTGAAATTTGCCTACCCACCCCAGTTTCCATTTAGTTTTGGGCCCATTTTGATGGAATGGCTTAATACAGATACATATCAACAAATGCCACACTCTTGTGCAAAGGTGGGCTCATTTCCGGATCCTTCACTCATTCCCATTTACACATCCTCCCACATATTCGACCCTATCTTATCTACATCTGCACATTTTCCTACAAATCTGTCATTCATTACACCTATTATTGCCCCAGTGTCCATACATTCATTCCTCACATTGATATTCACAATTCCTTGTCCCAGGTCAAACCCATGGCATGTGTGAAAGACCCCCCCCCCCCCCCATGCAGAATTGACCCGCAGAATTCAAATTTTCAAATTCAAATTTTATCGACTCCCATCTATTCCACTAGCTGTTATGAGCTGACTTGGTACACGTTTGCGCGATTAATTGTTATGTCTTGGTATTTGAAGCATTCAATGTGCATTGATTCACATCCAATTCATATTCAAAATTCTAAGAACACTTCACTTTGGAGCACTAAAAGGGACCCACTTCTGCAAACCCAGTCTAATCAAGGGGGTCAACCTACAAGAACTTGGCCCTTGTGATTCCAGCAATTTTCTCTAGGTAATTTCAACACCGCCAGTCCTTACACCAGAGCAGACAACAGAAATCACCGCAAAGTGGATAGCAGAAGTGCACAGTGCGTCAGTTCAGGACCACGCGCTGGAGATCAGACCCGCACAGCATGGAATTGATCCAGGGCCACAGAATCAACCCACAGTCAGTTACAGGCCTCCACAGAGTCCCAGACAACAGCACACCAGGATTAGTTAGATGTTTGCACCTGACAACAGTGGTCTATGCTGCATCAGGTCTTTATATTCATCGTTGTTCCAGAAACTAAGTACACATATCCCTTGGCATTTAATTTCCATAAATTAGAGCTTAATTATTCTGATTTATTTACCCAGCTCTAATTACCTAGGTTAACTTGTGTTTACTTAGAGAATTTAGTTAATTGACCTAGGTAACTCTTTAGGAAATTGCATTGTTTCTTTACAATAATATACGTTTTTTAAAAGGAAATGCTGGACCGTGACTGAGGATCATATTAAGGCAGCCCTTTAACTCCACCGAGATGTGACGAAGTTGTAATGTAATGATTATAAAGTACATTTGGGTGCGACCCATTTAAGCCCGGACGTTCATGGTAGTCTGTATCCCAACAGAAAAGGCTACGTGCAAATACCAGATGAATTTAACTAATTTGATGGAAGAGAACTGAAATTCAAAGGAAACTAAAGCAGAAGAGGAAAACAAAGACGTACCAGGGAAGGCCGGTGAGGTTGTGAAACCCGTCAACATAAGCAATCATGACCTCCACAGGCGTATGCCATCCTATTCCTACTCCATGGCTTGCGCTCTCCATCGCTAAGCTATTATCTAGAACATTCGTTACATTATCAAATCCAGAACCACATGTTTCAGATTCCGTAATTAAGGACTCCGATTGTTCATTTCCATGTTCTTCGTGTTGTTCTTCTTTTTTCTCTTCTTGTTCTTGTTTAATTGCGTGAGCGGCATTTGGGTCTGGTTTTCTGCCATGACCTCCCCACCAGGAGAAGCTCCTCTGTGAAATTATAATCGATGGAGATTCAGTTAATACAAATTTTGGCGGTATTTGTGAATGAGATTGAATAAGCTGATAAAATGGGGATATAGAAGGTGAGAGAAGGCGGCGGCGGAGGCGAAACAGTATTCTGCCCGCCATTGCCTAGCTGCGTTTGCTCGTGTGAAATTTGTAGAGCCCTGAAATCATATTACGGTTTTAGGGCCTTCAACCGGGCGAAGGCCCCACGCCATCTTACTTCTTTTTTATATTACAGATATAAGAGATGGGTTGTACTAATTGTTTTTATTTACACCAACTATAAGTTTTTATGTCCTATTCTCCATAATATATTACTTAACATTACATTATAGGAATTGGACTTCTGGGTTCAATGGGCACGTTTATAATTTTAGATAATTTTTTCTTAGTCATGCAAATGATACAAAATGTATGCAGTTTATTAAATGGATTGTTTATTGCCGATAAGGGCGTGGTTCGGTGGTTAAGTCACTCGGTGTTCAGACCCCTGCTGGGCCAACGAGCTTGCAAGCTTTACGTCTTCGTTGGGCCAACGAGCTTGCAAGCTTTACGTCTTCGTTGGGCCAACAAGCTCGCGGGTTTGAAGTGTTCTTGCTAGGGGATGAGGTCCCCCATGTTGTGGCCTCATCAGTTCATAGCTCTGAGCAAAAGCGTTACCATGGAACCAGAGGGCGTCGTACCAGCATCACTGGTAACATTAAAAAGTTTACCAGGTGCATTATCTTTAAAAATATATATGGATTGTTTATGGGATAGAAATTAGTGAAATAATTTTTATTGTAAAGTTTTTTAAAAAATTAAAACTAAAAAACATGTATCATAGTTGAAATTCTATCATGTTTCAAATTTATTAGAACTAAATTATATCATGTTTGAAATTTTGAATCTTGTATCATAGTTGATCTCAACATGAATGTACCTTAGAGGGTCTGTTGGAATTGAAACACACTTCTTAATAGAATTTGAAAATTTTCATCATGAAAGGAGAAGTGGCTCAATGGTGGAAGATCTCACTAGCCACAAGTAGGTTCTAAATTTGAATGTCAAGATATCCAATATTCTCATTAATGTACCTATAAATCCTTGTAGAAACAAATACAATTGGCATTGTACATACACTCCAAGCTTTTCAGAATGAATCTACACCTTACACTATTCAGTAATTTGAGCTCCTTTAGTGAATGTCAGTTCATTCAATATTTAGGAAAGAAATGGACTTCATTATTTACCACTTTTTGATAGGGATGAAGTGTAAAATTGCTATTGACTATTTGACCATTGAAGAATGTGATATTTAAGTAGGGTGTAGAGAGATGGAACATCTTGTGCAAAAAACCTCTCCAGGTAGTCTACTATGTTTGTATCATGATTAGCATAGTAACATGAAATGGCTAAATAAAAGAAATATCCCAAAAAATAGTATTTTAATCCTGGGGTCATAAATTGACAACAGAAATTAAAATAATCTCATTCAACATTTTTAAAGGATATTAAAGTTGGGTTCAAAGGAATGGCTTGCGACCAAATTCTGTTAAAAGAGCGAGAGCAGTATTGCGGGGGTCAAAATTTCACAAAAAAGGAAGGACAACCAACGAGAAAGAAAATAGAATTTGAAGATAGAAATTATGCACAGAGACTAGAGCGAAGGCATGGGGAGTCTGTGGCTGATTTTTGCCAATGAGTGGTGGAACAATTTAGAGAAGATTGCCAAAGAAACAAACCTTTTAAAAAATCTACAACTAGCAAAAATTATGGGAGAAACAAAGCAGGGCAAGACAATTGGCGAATGGTAGAAAGGAGAAAGGAGGATTGGGGAAATAATGGAAAATAATTGTTTCATCTTCGAAGACACCTTGGAAATGAGAACAAGAATAAAATGATGGTTAATGGTTTCCTATGAGTCTGAAAGAAAATACATGGAGGAAAGTTTGGATTCTGAACTTGGTCAAGTCCAGCTATAGGGACCAACAAAATTCCCATTGCTCCTAAACCCTCTACTTAAAGCAAATCAATCTCCCTGGGGGCAACAAATTTAGAGGGTTCAATGTCTAGTCTCAGCACAAGAGTATTTTTCATTAAAATGGGCCAGTCTTTGGCCACCCAGGGCAAAAGTCTTGAATTGGTGCAAAGAGCAATGGGGAAAAGAGACTAAAATTAAATCCCTACCAAAAGGGTTCTTTTTGGTAGAGTGTGAATTGCAAGACATAAAGCAAGAAATCTTGAATGGTGGTTTGTATCTCATGGACGAGATTGGTTTCCATGTTAAGAAGTGGGAATCCAATTTTGGCCCCGTCAAGCATGCCATTGCTAACACCCCATTGTGGATAAGGTTATACAATCTTCCTTCAAAATATTGGGATCTGGGAATACTATCCAAGATTGGAAATCTTCTTAGATCTTTCATAAAAATGGATGACACTCTAAAAGACAGAAAGACAAGTATGTATGCAAGAATATGTGCTATGTTGAATCTAAATGCCCCAGTTCCATCAAAACTAGAAATTAAAACTGATGGCAGTGCGCGGGATCAAAAAATAGAAGTGGAGAGAACTCCACAAAAATGCAAAAAGTGTCACCTCTTAGAGCACAAGATGGACAAATGCAATAAGACTACAAGCTCCACAAATAATAATGGCAAAAAGATTTCAAAGATTGGGATGACTACCAAGATAAGCAAAAGGAAATATCCCCAACATGAGAAGAAAGCAAAAGCCCATGATAGCTCCTCCCCAAGGAAAATGGGCATCAAGGTGTGGTAGACCCACACAAAAACCTAAGTGATCAACTTTTTGACAAATCTACCTTTGATATCACCTATAACTTTTTGGGGATGATGGATCAAGAAGGGAGTAATGCCATCCCCTGTGAGATTGGCTTTCTCAATGAGCTAGGTCTGATCTCTAAAAGCACGATAGAAGAGGAATTCATGGAGGATGAAATGTATATCATGGAGGAGAGAAAGATAAGCCAACGAAATCCAAAACTAAAAAACCAAACAATGGAGAGAGAAAACAAAAGGGAAGGAAATCTAACAGGGCTAAATCAAAACTTGCTGGAAGTGTGAAGAGTTAAATGAAGTTGAGATCGAGGAAGGGAATCACCCTTCTTGAGGGGCCATGAGGATCCTATCGTGGAATGTTAGGGGCCTAAATTCCCCTAACAAAAGATGCTTAGTTAAGCGTCAATAAGATATGCTAAAACTGAGCATGTTCTTTATCTACGAATCTAAATTAGATAGTGTGTACAATAAAATGCAAACAAATAGTAGATTAAAATATAAAAATTAAAACCTTATTCTACATTCAATGCAACCTCCAATTGAACCTAAGAAAAATAAATAAAATGAGAAAAGAAATCTCACCCAACTCTTTGAACCCTTACGCCCAAAAGGTAGATTGGTTCAAGATCATGGGTGTTAGGTACTCACTGCAACAACATAACATTTCATTCCAAGTTGTGATAACTATGGCTTAGAAGATGTTCAATTTATAGATTTTTTATTATGGATAGATAAGGATAAAATTTTAAGGCAGATAAAGATAAGATTTTTAGAGAAAAACAAGATAAGGATGATGATCCTTGATTTAAATTCCATTCAACTAGTTACACATAAGTTAGGAAATAGAAAGAAATTGAAAAAGAGATAAGATGAGGATGCCAAAAAATAATTAGACAATTTAATTATTGATTTTCATAATTAAGTTCACATGAGTTGGAAATAGAAAGAAATCGAGATGGATAAGATAGGATAATTAGAAGATAATTGATAGAATTATCTAATTAATTTAATCAATTAGATACAAATGAGTTAAAAATAGAAAGAAAACGAAAGGGATATGATTGAGATTAATTAAATAAATAAATATTCAATTTATTTAATTAATGTTGGAATATGATTTAATTAATTAACTTAAATAGATGAATGATTTTTTTGGGCAAAACGAAAAAATTTATTCAAAGAAAGTTAGATACATATAAACTAGAGGGACTCCCAAGTAACAATTGCCAGCATGACAAGCATCAGAAGAAGAACCCACCAAGGGTACCCACAAAACCAATCAATAGAAAATATATACAAACTAAAGTTCTAGCCAGAACAAAACCTCATAACCCCAAAACAACGAAAATCAATCCACTTGGTCATCGAGAACAAGTTGGAGAAACTACTGAGATTTACCCTGGGTCAAGCCAATCCAATCTGCCACATTCTAGCTACATGTCCCTTAAGAGGCCCATTTCACTAAACAATCAACCACCATATTCCATTCTCTAGGAATAAAGGAGATTGAGTCAAAGTTTATGTCCAAACTAAGAATCTATTTAACCACCAACACCAAGTGCTAGGAGGACTTGTGAAAATTAAATTTTTTTTGGAAGGGAGACCAAAATCATGGAATATGTTTCACAAATGACTTTTCTCCATCCCAAAGTACAAGCTCGTTCCAAATCTTGAAGAATCGCCCAAGCTTCCATCTAATTATTAGAGTGAATTCTCATATGAGTAGAGAAAGGGAACTGAACCAAGCCCCCACTATCACAACTGACCCCACCAATATTTGCATCACCTGGATTGCAATGAGAAGAGCCATTGGTATTGATTTTCAAAACACCATAAGGGGGAGGGGACCACTTTCCATATCTGTTCACTTTCCTGGAGACTTGAACTCTATTTCTAGGTCTATGCTAAGAGGATGATGGAAGGGACAACTCTAAGAGCTTAACAAGGCCAAAATCAAAAGATGTAAGACCATTCACAATAATACAATAAAATATAACACAAAAGAGTAAAATTGTTTTTTTACTCCATATGATTTATTCCACAACAATATTCCAACATAAATATACAATAAGCTAGACAACATAGTTTAATAAAACATAAGGATAAATTCTTTTACATCATCAAAGCCATCAATGCAATAATACAACAACTTGATATAACATAAATTGTTATCCTCTCAAGATCATCATATGTGACTGCGAGGATGGAGAGAGAGCATCATTAAGGTGATTAACCACCCATCCATGAAGCTTACGATTTCCCAACCTTACTCCATATAAGAGAAGTCTGACCTTTTACAAGAGGTTTAGCAATTAGAAATGACAAGCGTGATGGAATCTGGCGTAGTGTGATATCTCTAGCATTTAACAAATAGAAAACTATTGCAAATGAACATATATCATGATATGACAGAGAGTGAAAATAAATCAAACCAGTGCAAATACTTAATTTGATTTCAAAGCTTTGTCCAAAGCATCTTTTTAAGTTGATGACAGCTAGATAGGTTATAGAACATATAACCTACCCTTCACTAGGACCCCATATTCGACACCCATCCAATAACCAAACAAAAAAATTCTATTTCTCTAAGAAAACATATTCTTGGTAACTAATCCATTCAACCAAGGTAGAGAAAAGAGATTCCCTATCTTAACATAATTACTGTGAGGGTAAAATAGTGCATCAATCAAATGAATAATAGATGACCCAAACATCAACAGAATAGAGAAACAAAGAAGATTAAACAAAGCAATGAACGAACACAGCAAACCTCTTCCGTTTCGAAACTTCTGTTGTTCACCTATCACGAATCGTCCTTTCGCAGATGAGATGAGCCCTCAGAGAGTGCAATCTTTTAAAGCTGTTTGAGGAAGTCGATGGTGAACGGCTATGGTGTGATATGCAATGAAGGTGAGCTCCAATGCAACAATGGTGATCTCAAGCTTGTAGATGACAAGTGGGTGCCAAAGGCGCGCTGGTGATATTTCTGCAGAGTAACGATGTCAAAAGCCTGGATGATTAGAATGGAGGGATGAAGCTTCATTTATAGACTCGGAGGAATAGAAATCAACGGTTGAGAGAAGATATGAAGATCAACGGCTGAGGATGGTTGAGGAATGTGCAACCAGTGGAAACGTGCCAAGTGTCCCAGCTCTCTCATGAAAGGTGGGATGTGACAAAACTGATTGGAGAGTTAACAGACTTGACTGATCTGTTAACAGAATTGATTGATCAGTTAGAAGAGTGGATTGTGGAACTGACTGGATTGATTGAGGATTTGACTCAACTGACAGGTTAGTTAACAGATTTGATTGATTGGTTAACTGACCTCTGATTGGAGAAGAAATAGGCCATGTGGGTGAGGGAAAATAAGGTAATTAAATATTAAATATATTTAATTACATGTGCAACCTGATGAGGTGGACAAGGTGAGGTGGAAAAGGTGATGTGGAATTTTGAATTTAGAACTTTAGGATAGAGGAAATAGGATTAATTAAATAATTCATGATTATTTAATTGTGAAGGACTTTAGAAGAATTTTAACTAAATAAATAGAATTTATTTAATTGTGAGATAGTGAATTGATTAAATAAATTTGGAATATTTATTTAATTAATAGAAGAATGGAATAAATATTTAGAATATTTATTTAGGATGATTTGTGTCATTTTTAGGCGTATACATTTTGCCCCTCTTTGATGCAATGCAGTTTACAGCGTTGCTTCAAATAAATTGATAGTCTGAATGATGATACATGCCCCAGTTTGCCCCTGGTACAGGTTAAATGACGATAGGATGCCCCCTCGGGAGATTGGACGGGAAAAACGGCGAAAGTTTGGGAGACGGACGATCTCACGACGAGGAAGGGGTTAGGATAAGTTAGAGGAAAAAAGGACGCGAGCAGGGATGCGGGAAGAAAACGGGAGGAAAAATGGACACGGGAAGTAGTCACAGTCATCACCTAGCCAGAATTAGGGTTTGGAGGCTATAAATAGGAGCTGGGTCCACAAGAATAGTCATTTGCACACTTGGTTGATCTGGATTGGAGAAAGAGAGCTCAGAGCAAACTTAGAGCAGCATGGCGGCCAGAGCAGCAGACATTCCACGCGAGGAGCACCGATTCGAGCGAGTCCGACGATTCGGGCGGCCAGCAGAGGCAGGACCCCCGGTATGTGCTTCGAAAAATTTCTCCTAGGGTCGAGTTTAGGTGTCATAAATGCTCGTAGAAAATAGGTGAAATGAATGCGCCGAAACGCAGAACGGCGCATATGCCTCGTGAAGCTGCGCTTTTGTAATGTCGCGGCGCATATGTCGGTTTCGGCGGCGCATGCGTAAAAGCTGTGCATTTTGGCGGCGCTTTCGTAATTGGGCGGCGCTTTTGGGTTTCTGCCGCGCATGTGTGAAATGTAGCAGCGCATTTGTTAAAGTTGTGCATATGTGGATTCTGGCGGCGCATGCGTAATTTCGCGGCGCATGCGTGGATTTCTGCGGCGCATGTGTGATAACGGCGCATACGTGCGCTGTAGCGGCGCATATGCATTTTTGCGGCGCATATGTTGATTATTGCGGCGCATATACCAGAAACGGCGCTTTTACCACCTGTAGTGGCGCATTTGCTTGGGATGGCAAATTACTTAGCCAAATTGATTCGATTAGCGTCCTGTTTGACGCAGGAATCGATGAGCTATCTCTGAGATTGCGGGAATCTAGTCAAGAGATGTAGTGTGCTGTTTTGATCAATTTGAAATGCTAAGTTTAGTTGATATAGTGCAATAGATATGTTGAGTATGGTATATGCGGCTTGAGACTGATGCCTTGCT
Organism: Cunninghamia lanceolata; assembly: GCA_027924645.1. Taxonomy (NCBI): domain Eukaryota; kingdom Viridiplantae; phylum Streptophyta; class Pinopsida; order Cupressales; family Cupressaceae; genus Cunninghamia; species Cunninghamia lanceolata. The sequence goes on along the minus strand of BSBN01000112.1, from coordinate 7,888,137 downwards.
TTGCGTGCTTGCAGGAGGAGATACGAGAGACGCTGTAGTCGAGGGAGACGTTCCTCTTGGTGCCATGGGCTTAGATTACGTTTGCTTTATGCCCGAGGTGCGGGCGAACCGAGGACTGTTGACAGCTGTCGTGGAGAGATTCCACAGCGAGGACGGGACCTTCCACTTCCCCACTGGAGAGATGACGATGACGTTGGAGGACGTCTACAGGATACTGCACTTGCCCGTGGTAGGCGAGTTAGTGGAGTATGATGCACAGCGGGACACGGGACTCACCGAGTGTCAGCGAGTTTTTGACGATCCCGAGCTGGTGGGACAGGTCATCCCTTGGCAGGATATCTATGACTGCTACGACTACTTCCCTGGGATTGTGGCTGGACTGATTGCGGGCGTTGTATGCCCGGACAGGAGATCGCACGGGTTCCCTATTGGATGGGGCAGGATCATGGAGCGGATGCTGACTGAGGGCACCCGATATGCGTGGGGACCTTGCGTGCTAGCCCACTTATATCACGACATGCATCAGGTGGTGTACCACCGCAGCACGAGTCTATCGGCTGGGGTGTTGCTGTTACAGTTTTGGCTGTGGGAGCACATAGCGGTGACCAGGCCGATATGCGTCTTTGCTAGGCAGAGGGGAGAGCCATACAGCTATGGCTACGCAGGAGTGATTTTCCAGCACAGGCTGGGGAAGCTAGAGTATTGGCGGCATACGTTGGATGGGATAGATGTGGTCGTCTGGCGACCATATCTGGACTGCGAGCCTTGGGATGATGAGGGGGATGAGCTGGCTTTCTGCTTTCAGACCAGGTGGCTGATAGGCCGGACACGGCACATCTTGGAGAGGCAGACGGTGGGCCGAGTACTGAGACAGTTCGGCAGGAGACAGGGCATGCCGCAGGGACAGGCCATGTTTGCATGGACACATGCAGAGAGGGTCCGATGGGGGCCGATGGCTTCTTATGAGGAGGCTCTGGCAGAGTTCCAGCAGTTGCCTTATGTGGCATGGGACATGAGGCGAGAGATAGCGGATGCGGGGATTACACAGGAGTATGAGGAATGGATTACTGCACATCCGTTCCCGAGATATTCAGGACCTGGCATGCTGGTGCCTCGTATTGACGAGGCGGATTCAGAGGAGGAGGGAGAGGCTGGCCCAGGGCGGAGGGCCGCGAGAGGAGGACGAGGACGGGGTGGCCGGGCTGCAGAGAGGCCGAGGCAGCGGAGGAGGATAGATCGGGCTGGGCAGGCAGTGCCAGGACAGGGAGAGGTACCGCAGCAGGTGCAGCAGCAGGCACAGATGCCACCACCCCAGCAGGTACCACAGCAGCAGGTGCCCCAGCAGCAGGGGCTAGGACAGGCAGAGGCAGCACAGGGGCCAGTACAAGGTGAGGCACATGACAGGACTATAGCCAGTCTGAGGGGACAGGTGCGAGAGCTGCAGGCACAGCTGAGGAGAGTGGAGAGGAGGCGAGATACAGACGCAGCGGTGATCGCTGGTTTGACTCGCGAGCGAGACATGGCCGATGCCCGGGTACGCCTTATCCGAGTAGAGAGGGACACAACAGTGGCTGCCATGGGTACAGACGCAGCGAGCTCGTTTCTAGTTGGGCAGGTGCAGCAGGCACAGGCACAGGTAGGCCAGTTGCAGACGCAGTTGGCACAGGCGCAGACAGACTTAGCCAGAGTGCAGCAGCAGGCACAGTACTACCGAGGCTTGTATCATGGTGCCGTGGCGTCGAGCCAGAGGGCAGGGAGTTTCAGGACTCAGTCTGGGGTGGCTCACAGAGCAAGTCCATCCCAGTCATGGGCATCTGTCATGGGACCTCAGCAGTCAGGAGCTGGCAGTGGTGGCCCACAGCAGCAGGGGTAGTCAGAGACCAGATTTTGTACATTTTGGGACATGTGTCACCGTCTATTTAGACGCATATTGTATATGACACTTTGATTTTGAGAGAGATGATGATATTGTACATTTGGACCTCTTTGTATATGATAGTATGGATGATGATGCAGCTTTGTGTATCTATTGCATGCGTTTATGAGATGATTACTTCTATTGCATGATGTGATTCTATTGCATAGTTAGATGGTTTATATGATGCTATATGAGAAATACTTTGATAATGCTGCTATATGATGTCTATATGATCTAATGTGACAAATGAATGCAAAATGTAATATGATGTCTATGTGATGATGCAAATGTATGTATATGAACCATGATTTCTATATGATATAACTGTATATGTGGTGTCTAAAATGAGCTAATGCAGATGTGTGTATGGAACATGATTTCTATGTTAAGATGCTGTATAGATATGTGAGATGCTACTGGATGCTTATATGATGTAATGCTTTGAATGTATGCATTTGTAACATGAGTACTATGTGGTGATGTAACTATATATGGGATGCACTTAGCTATGTTGTTTGATTTTCTGGGCTTTTAAGATTAAGATGTGATGCAAATGTATTGGTGGCCTAATGCATTGGGTGGTGTATTCTACTAACCTAATCATGTGCATGACTAGTTTCTACGAATGATATGATATGTTCCTATATGCCTTGTTTTTGTGATGTCCAAATGTACTCTATCGACAGAAGAATGACATGATGGATAGAGGAATGGTTGCGAAAGAATGACTTAGGAACGTTACTTGATATCGTTACTCTGCATACTTTGAATAATGAGGATTTGTATGGATGGGTGTATGGATATAGGACAGATGTTTTGCTTTTAGATTGCTTTATTTTATCATTGGGCATTTTGTTTTTGGTACTTTTTCTGAAATGTGGTAAGTGAATACAAGCATCGAGGTATAATTGAACCGAGATGACCTGAGTATCGCTTACATGGAGTGTAATTGAGCAAGTTAATAGAAGCATCTAGTCAAAGTTGAATCTAGATGACCTGAGTACTTCTTGTGTTTCAACAAGCAAGGATTGCCCCCGTTCATGTAAGACCTTTGATGTCCTCGATGATCTTTTGCTGATCATGTCCTTAGACAAGGCGTCGCATTACTAAAGTTTAATCCACAAACAACAAACAAAGAAAGTAATCATGCCCCCATCAGAGCATCTCTAGCTTTTGGCATCCTTGAGTAGCATAGGAAGGTATGATAGCAAAAATCAAGACTCTGTAACTTAACCCTAGGTGCCAATCTACAAAAGCATATTTGCGTTGATATGTGTTTATTTCTTGCCTTAATTTGCATAAAATCATTTAGAAGACCTTGGGTATTTGCCTTGCATTGGATAGGTTAAGATGCTCATAGTCAAGATTTCTGCTTGAAGCGCTGGTGTTTGCTTGCATTTGCTTGCTTGGTGAGAAGATGGCACAATCCTTATTGAGAAGACGGACCCTAAGGGACTGACCTAGTGCCTCGGGGGCTCATTGCTAAATGGCCTTGCCTACGTGACGACGCAGAGGCAACGTAGTTCAGGGTAAACCCTAATGGACCATGGATGGACTAGAAGAAAGACGACAAGAATGAAGACAAGAGAGGAGACGAATGGGACCTTGGGAGAGATGGAAGCCTCGGGGGCGCATTAGAATAATGGCCTTGCCTACGTGATGGCGCAGAGGCAACGTAGTTCACGAGTGCGGACCACAGACACTGACGAGAGACACTACACTAGGCTCACTTCGAGGAGACGATATGGGACAAAACCTTGGTTGACAAGGCCACAAGGTGAGTATCAAGCCATGATAGGTAACTGTCAAGTGTTTACTGTGGGATGGATATGGGTCGAATGGGGAAAATAGAGGGAGAATGGGCTCAAGGTGATTGGATTCCCAAAGATGGAGAATGCGGTTTGTCACAAGTAACGCCTGTTTACCAGGTTTTCATCACTTGCTTTTATTTGCACGAGAAGCTAGAAAGTAACATGACGCCTGATTGCCAGGTTTTCATCATGATACTTATCCAAGGCGCCTGTTTGCCAGGTTTTCACCAAAGGATGATTTTTTTGCATGCTTTCTACTTTTTTTTTTCAATTTTTTTGTATTTTCTCTTTGTAACTTTTGATTTTTTTGATTTTATTGTGCCCCCTTGCATTGGGGTTCTCTTAGGTATAGAACCTGCGAAGGTGCATGCTGTTGATTGGATCATCAAACAACTCACCTTCAGATGTGGCCAACTGATATGCCTCCGATCCGTAAGCCACTACAATTACATAGGGGCCAAGCCAGTTAGGCTCGAACTTGCCTTTCTTTTCTCTGTCCTGCTGATTGCGAGGGTTCTCTTTTAGAACTAGGTCCCCAACCTTGAAGCATCTTGGTCTAACCTTGTGGTTGTAGCTTCTTGACATCATTTGTTGATAGGCTTTGAGATGGTCAAAAGCTTTCTGGCACCGTTCCTCTAACAGTTCTAGCTCTTGCAGTCGGGAGACTCTGTACTCTTCGTCTGATATGAGACCTTTCAATGACACCCGAAGGGATGGGAGTTCGACCTCAATGGGAAGGATGGCTTCGGAACCATAGACGAGGGCGTAGGGTGTAGCACCTGTGGGAGTGCGTATGCTGGTTCGATAGGCCCACAGAGCGGGATTGAGTTGGACGTGCCAATCGCGACCAGCTTCATTGACAGTCTTCTTTAGGATTTTCAGAATGGTTTTGTTTGATGCCTCAGCTTGGCCGTTACCTTGGGGGTAATATGGGGTGGAGAAGCGATGTTGGATCTTGAAACGCTCACAAAGTTCCTGGACATCCTGATTTTTGAAAGGTCTCCCGTTATCCGTTATGATGGATGAAGGGATGCCATATCGGCAGATAATGTAATTCAGAATAAAAGAGGAAATTTGCTTTCCTGTGAAGGTTGATAAGGGAACGGCTTCAATCCACTTTGTAAAGTACTCAGTGGCGGTTATGATGAATTTATGGCCGTTGGAAGAAGGCGGATGAATCTTTCCCACGAGGTCTAGTCCCCACTGGCAAAAGGGCCAGGGTGTCGTTAGAGGTCTCAACTCCTGAGCAGGTGCATGAATCAGGTTCCCATGTATCTGGCACTGTTTGCACTTTTTGACGAACTGATATGAATCCATTTCCATATTGGGCCAGTAATAACCCAAACGCATGAGTTTCTTAGCTAAGGAAGGACCGCTGGAGTGTGTTCCGCAGATCCCTTCGTGCACGTCTCGCAAGGCAGTTATAGATTCTTCTTGTTCTAGACAATGGAGTAAAGTACCATCTATACCACGTCGGTAAAGGGTATTGGCGATAATGGTGTAACGGGAGGCTTGTCGGATGAAGGTTCATTTTTGGTTGGAAGAGAGGTCCAAAGGAAGGATATTGTCCTTGAGGTAAGTGTAGGTCTTACCGTACCAAGGTGAATCAGATCCTACTAGGTGGCAAATGGAATGGGTTTCGAGGAGATCATAAGCCGGCTGTCGAATTATTTCTACTAAGAACTCATACCGTGACTCATGTTCAGGTATCTCAAGAAGAGAGGCTATGGTCGCCATTGCATCGGCTGCTTTGTTCTCTATCCTGGGTATTTGCTCAAACGAGATGGTCCCAAAATGTTCTTTGAGGTCGTCGACCATTCGCTTGTATGGGATGAGCTTCTCATCTTTGGTCTGATACTCGTCGTTGACCTGGTTTATGACAAGCTGAGAATCACCATAGACACATAGTGCTTGAATTTTCCACTCAGTGGCCATCTTGAGACCAATTACCAAAGCCTCATACTCTGCTATATTGTTAGTGCATGGGAATAACAACCTGTAGGACTTTGGAATTGTGTCGCCTTGGGCAGTGATAAACAAGATACCTGCCCCCGATCCATGGTTGGTGTAAGACCCGTCGAAGTAGAGTTTCCAAGGAGACGTTGACAGGGTGAATAAAGACTCATCTGGGAACTCAAACTGCATTGGTGAAGTGTCCTGTAACGGTGCCTCAGCTAGTTGGTCTGCGATGATTTGCCCCTTGACGGCTTTTCTATCCACATACTCTATATCGTATTCGCTAAGAAGCATAACCCATTTGGCTAGTCGACCTGTGAGAGCTGCTTTGCTGAGAAGATATTTTAGTGGGTCGATCTTGGCAATGAGTTTGACAGGATGTGCCAACATGTAGTGTCAGAGTTTTTGTGAGGCAAAAACCACCGCAAGGCATGAACGTTCCACCTGTGAGTACTGCAACTCGTAGCCCACTAAGGTTCGACTGATGTAGTACACAGCTCTTTCCTTGTTCTCATAGTCTTGCTGTGCTAGGAGAGCCCCAAGAGCAGTAGGTGTAGCAGATATGTAGAGAATCAAAGGTTTTCCTTGGATCGGAGGCATGAGTATAGGAGGATTCATGAGGTACTCCTTGAGCTTGTTGAAGGCCTCTTTGCACTGCTCATCCCATTTAAATGGAACGTTTTTATGTAGGAGATGGCTGAAAGGATGGCACTTGTCGGCCAACTGTGAGATGAACCTGCGGATGGCCTGTAGCTTGCCCTGTAAGGATCTCAACTGTGTTAGAGTTTTGGGCGGAGGCATGTCCATGATTGCTTTGACCTTGGCCGGGTCTACCTCTATGCCGTTTGCTGACACGATGAAGCCTAGCAGCTTGCCCGATGTTACCCCAAACACACATTTCTTCGGGTTCAATTTTACTTGGAATTGATCCAACCGTTGGAAGACTTTCTCTAATGTGTCCAGGTGTGAGTCCCTGGTGAGTGATTTGGCCAAGATGTCGTCAACATAATCTTCCATGGTCACATGCATCATGTCGTGGAATATGGTTGTCATGGCCCGCTGATATGTAGCACCTGCATTTTTCAGCCCAAACGGCATGACATTCCAGCAAAAAGTACCCCATGGACAAGTGAAAGCGGTTTTGTGCTGATCCTCTGGTGCTATTTTGATCTGGTTGTACCCTGAGAATCCATCCATAAGTGACAGCATTGTATGTCTTGCCGTGAGGTCGACTATGATATCGATGTTAGGCAAGGGAAAGTCATCCTTGCGGCATGCTTTGTTTAAGTCTCTAAAATCGTTGCATAGTCGAACCCTGCCATCTGGTTTAGACACTGGCACGATGTTTGATATCCATTCGGGGTAATCAATGGCCCTGATGAACCCCACGTCTAACAATTTCTTGAGTTCTTCCTTGACCAGGAGGGCAATATGGGGATGCATTTTTCTCAGTTTTTGCTTTACGGGTTTTACCCCTGGATCCAATGGCAAGTGATGTAGAATCAGGTTTGGGTCCAAACCTGGCATGTCGGCATATGACCAAGCAAAACTGCCTCTCTTCTTTTTAAAGAATGGTACAAACCTGGTTTTCTCAGGTGGCGTGAGAGATTTTGCAAAGTGGATTATCTTAGGCTGCTTTTCGGTTCCAATGTTCACTGGCTCTGTTGGCTCTACCACGATCTGTGACCTTTCTTGATACATGTCACTTGGGAGGGTGTCAAGCAATCCATCGTCAGGTGCCACAGTTGGGTTTTCACCTTTAGATACGTCCTTTCTTTTTACTGTTTTATGATCTGACATTGCCGCATGGCGGTTTTCACCGTCAGATCCCTTTTTGATCTTTACATTTTTGCGACTAGAAGGCTTGGCACCCTCCCCGAAGTACGCTACAGTATTGAGTTCGATAGCGAAACTGGCTTTATGATCTCCTTTTGGTAAATGATCTCTAAGTCCCATATAGTCAATGTAGGCATCATCGTTCTGGAACATATCTAATTGGGGGGTCCCTTGTAGGTCCCAGTCAATAAGCTCAGGGTGTAAGAGGGGAAGGGAGTCGGATGAAAGACCTGATTCGTTGATAGTGTGGATGGAAATACTAGGAGCACAGGTGGGGGTAGTGTTCTGGGTGGTACTTTCTTCCAGGTTGTTTATCGCAATGGAATCTATACTTTCCTCGAAAGCCATAACTTCAGGGAGGGGCAAATCAGACTCCAGTGGTCTGTCCCGTTGCGTTTGTCTCTCATGATATGGGCTAAGGGTTTGGATGGTGTCAATCTCCTTGTCATCGTAGGAGTGCTCTGTCAGCTCGTCCCATTCATACTGATTGGAATCATCTGAATCTGCGTCACTATCCACTTGGAGTGTTTGAATTGTCTCCACTAGGCAGGCATTTTCTTTGGCTTTACCTTTACCTTTATAGCCTAGGCCAGTCGTGTTTCTAGCCGAAGAGGAGGAAGAGGGTTGTATAGGTTCGATGATCCCCTCTTTTCTGAGGCCGATAGGGCCTTGTCCTTCATATCCCATCCTATGCAAGATGGTTTCACCTCGCCCATAGAGCTCTGTAGGGAGTCTGGGTGGATCTTGGGATGTGTTTTCGTCTTCGGCATAGAGCCATTGCAAGAGATCTCGCTCCTCTGATTCATCGGATAAGGTCCCCCATTTTACAAAGGGGTTTGCGGGAGTTGTAGGAGGAGCAGAGGGCTTTGGAAAATGCCTGGGTTGATGCTTGGGCTGGCCAAAGGAGCGAGGAGACAAGGGCATTTTTGCAAGGTTGAGGCTGTGCTCAATCTGATATTCCCCCACACCATTTTCTTTTATGGTGATTTTCATAGGTTTGGGCTGTGAAGAGGAAGCTTCGGCAGTATGGTCTTGTGGCGGAGTAGGGGAGGTATGGGCTCTATTGTTGGGAATGACGCATTCAGGTTTAGCTTGGAAAGAATTGCAGTGTTGATAGGGATCGGGGTCGCCGTGTATGGTGACCTGCTTGCCATCGTGTGGGAACTTTATGCATTGATGGTAGGTGGAGGGGACAGCTTTCATGGCGTGGATCCATGGTCTCCCTAGCAGAATATTGTAAGCAAGCTCCCGATCAAGGACTTGGCACACCACATCTTTAATTACCGGCCCAACTTGAATAGGTAGGACAACCGTGCCCTTTGTGGTGCGTTCCTCCTCGTCATAGGCCTTTATGGTAATCTTCCTCCGCGGATCCACCGCTTGTTCAGAGAACCCCAATGCAAGGACTAGCTTCAAAGTGCAAATATTCAAACCGGCACCCCCATCAATGAGAACCCTCTTGATGCGGTGCCTGTGTACGAATGCGACAATGTGTAGAGGAGTGTTGTGGGGTTGAGACATGGAAAGGTCATCTTGTTCCGTGAATGATATGGAAGGGGAGGATGTCAAATTACCCACCATGGTTTGAAACTTTTCTTGGGCTAGGTTAGTGGGGACAGTAGTCTCCACTAAGGCTTTCTCAAGAATCTCCTTATGAGAAGGAGATAGACATAGGAGCTCCAATATAGAAATGTGGGCCGAAGTCTTTTGCAATTGGTCGATGACATTATATGGGCGGGGGTTAGACGGAGATGGCGACGACCTTGGAGGAGTGGTGTTGATCGTGACTCTACCACTGCGGGTAATTATACTACAACCAGTTCCGTTAGGTCCTGGTTGTTGGTTGGGGGATATGACGTTGACTTGCGGAACGTGCTTAGAAATGCAGTTAATGGTGTACTCAAAGGGAACGCTTGCATAGTTAGCATTACTCGACCCACTGTTCTGGTTTGGCCTGTTGCGATTGTTGTCATTATTGTTATGGCTATTGGAGTTGTTGCCATTGTGACCATTGTTGTGGTTGTAACCATTGTTGTTATTGTGACCGCTGTTGTGATTGTTGTTATACGGCCGGTTGTGGTTTAGGAGAGGATCCCGGTAGGCCACATGAGATTCATTGGAGGTATGCGGTTGTGTCCCTCCCTGATTCTGATCCAGTATATCCTGTATGACGTTCTTAAGACGGATGCAATTATTGGTTGTGTGCCCCCTTCCTCGATGATACTCGCAATAGTCTGTGTCCTTCCAATAGGGAGGTTTGACTATAGGCTCATAGTCACTTGTTGGCGGTAGAGAAATTTCATTGTTAGCCAACAACTTCCTGAGAGCAGACTCTTGAGATTCTCCTAACGGCGTGAATTTTCTCCTTGGATTTGAATTGAACCAAGGTCTAGATTCTCGAGGGGGTGGCTTGTTGAGTGCACCGTTATTTGCTTCTTCCTTAAGAGTGAATATGGGTTGTTGTTTAGGGGTTGCCGCCTTGGCATCCACTACTCCATCGTTGACCACATTCTTGTTCTTGGTCCAAAACTTTGACTTGTCAGTTGTGTAATTGGAAGGAGGTGTGTCCTTGTAGAGCTTGAGAGTTCCTTTAGCGATTATAGCTTTCTCAATGAATAGCCCCATTTCGATGACTTTGGTGAATGAGGTAGGGCATTGTATCTGAATCTGATAGCTAAGATCGGGATTCAAATTGTGGACAAACATTTCCAATAGTTGTTTCTCAGGCATGTCGTAAGAACACTTACTAGCTAGCTGTCTCCATCGTTGTAAGAAGGTGGCGAAAGACTCACCACCTTTTTGTTTGGTGTTGCATAGGTCTAGCATAGATACTTCGTGTTCTATGTTGTAAGAGAAGTGCGTTATGAATTTATTGACAAGTTCATCAAAAGTTTTGATTCCTGGTGGAAGACGCGAGAACCACTCCATAGCTTGACCTCCTAAAGATCTCGGGAATAGTCTCATTAAGTAGGTCTTGTTGTGAGCTACTTCTAAACATGCTGCAGTGAATTCCCTGATATGATCTCTAGGGTCCCCCTTCCCTTTGTATTTGTCGAATTTCGGGATGCCAAACTGAAAGGGGAATGGTTTCATGACCAGACTTCTGTCAAAGGGGTATGGTGCTATATCTTCCAAGGAGTAGTTCTTGGAACTGGTGCCGATCTTAAGGTTGGAGATTTCTAGCTTTAGACTCTCAATTTGTTGTCTCACATCCGCCATAGGAGCATTTTGATCTATGTGTTGTTTTCCTCTCTCATTGGCCTGGGGGACCGTGTCATTTGTGCCTCTCTCATGCGCATTTGGGACTGTGTCATTTGTGTCCCTCTCACGTTCATTGTCCACATTTTCCATGATGGAGCTAATGTCAAAGTCTGCGGGGAGTTTGATTCTGAGACTAGCAAGATGATGGAAATATTTGGTGGGGTCCTCAAGGAGCACTTTCTCCACTAGGCGTTGGAATTTGCTATCTTGCATGTGTGCCACTAATTCTTCACGAGAAATTTCTTCATCATCATCGCGTGGTGGGGCGATGTGATCGGAAGAGTCGGCCATTTCAGTTAGCTTGTTGTGTTGGGATCGAGTAAGAACCATGCAAGGTGGGGTGGGATGAAATGGACTAGGATGGGAAATTTTGGCAAGGTGCTGACTAAGACTGTAATGAATGGGATACCTAGGACAAGACTTGGACAAAGGGTTCTCTCGCTCAATGACTTCAGGTAAGACGGTTGATACAATACTCTAGCCACTAGCAAGGGTAGTCGATACCAGTCTCACTGTGTAGGGTTTAGTCGTTCAACAAGACTACTAGCAAAAGGTACTGTGACCTACTAGGCTTACGTGAATTCACTAATGAAGCAAAGAAGGACCTATGTCGAATCGGTATGGGACAGAATGACGTTGGGGCAAGAGTGACTAGGACAGAAGGTGACTGGGACGACCGTCGAAAGAGAGAGAAATGGGTGAAATGGATGGAAATTGACTGCAAGGTTGATTCTGACCTCGAAAAGTGAAACTAGGCTGAAATGGGTACTCTGAACAGCTGACAAAAATTTCTCAAAAATAGGGCAGATGCTCACTGTCACACATGCGCAGAAACAGATGCGCAGCAAGAATGGGTAAATGCGCAGTAAGTCGTTGTATATGCGCCGCTCTGGTGAGGTATGTATGCGCAGTAACAGTGCGCAAATGCGCAGCAAAAAAATATATGCGCAGCAGGTCAGCGTATATGCGCAGCAAGTCGCTGTAAAAGCGCAGCAGAACAGTGTATATGCGCAGCAGAAGGTATAAAAGCGCCGCAAGTCGGTACAAAAGCGCAGCAAGTCTCTGTATATGCGCCGCAAAAATGGATATATGCGCAGTTCTGGTATTTTTTGGGGAATTTTTTAGGATTTTTCTCTGTTTTTTGGTATTCCTTGGCTGGAAAAGGTCTTCCTGATCTGATATTATAAATTTTAGCAAGAAAACACAGCAAGCACAAAGAATGTTTTGTAGTTTTTCATTGTTTTTGTAGTTTTTCGACTCTATTTTGGACAAAAGCAAGTACAAAATCCTAGGCGAGAAATGGATTATAAGGGATTTGGGCCACTAAAACAAGAGGTTTGTAATTCGGGCAACCGTTCAAGTGGTTACACGTGCGGCGGCGCTACTCTCCGTTATGGAGTCTCCCAGCCTCACAGGGTTGCGCCTGAGAGGGTTTTGGGGGAGGTTGGCCATCGGTGTAACATAACAGCACTCGTTGCAGGAGGTTTTCACCTCAAGCACAATTTATTTTAAGTGGCTCGGTAGGGCTTGGCGTTAGCCTGTTACCACTCAGGGTCGTTCCCGCTTGGACAAGCGTGCATCCAAGGGCAGGCCCCTCCTAAAGGTTAAACAAGTAGAATGACAAGTCTGGCACTCTGATCACCCAGAAGAGGGGAGAGCATAAGCCTATTGTCATTCGCAAGCACAGAATACACTGATTAATCCACCCTAGTTAAAAAGATAAAAACTAAATGGGCTAAGCTAGTCAAACAAAACTTTGAAGTGATTTCAACAATATTGCAGTGGTTCAATTTTAAGTCCCAGAAAGCAGTTGTGAGTTCAATTTTAAATCCACGTTGCGCGAGATTGTTAACTTTGAAATTCAGGTCTCACGATATAGCAATGGTTCATTTTAACTTCAAAAAGCAGTTGTGAGTTCAATTTTAGGTCCGCGTTGCACGAGATTGTTAACTTTGAAATTCAGGTCTCACGATATAGCAATGGTTCAATTTAACTTCAGAAAGCAGTTGTGAGTTCAATTTTAGGTCCACGTTGCACGAGACTGTTAACTTTGAAATTCAGGTCTCACGATATAGCAATGGTTCATTTTAACTTCAGAATGCAGTTGTGAGTCCAATTTTAAATCTTAGATAGCAATAACTTGGAAGTTTGTTTGCAATGCAAGCATGAAATAAACCAGTTACTTCCTCCCTAATTAAGACTAGATGAAGATTTGTAATGAACACCATTTTACTCTTTCCCAGAAAATGAAATGTGAGCTAGTTAGATGCAACTACATGTAACTGAACCCGAGCCTAACCTGCAAAACCGCTCCAGCAAACACTTGCAAAAGGGTTAACGTTAGCAAAATACTCTAGAAAAGTACCAAAACCTGAGCCAATTACAAATGCGCAGCTTCAGTGATCAGATGCGCAGAAGTGATCAACAGAAGCGCAGCATTAACGAATGCGCCGTAAAAATGAACATATGCGCCGTTAAAATGAACATATGCACAGTTTTAACGTATGCGCAGCAACAGTCGCCAGAAGCGCCGTAACAGACAACAGATGCGCCGTTTTAACGTATGCGCAACAATATTATATTAAAGCGCAGCAAAAAACAACAAATGCGCAGTTTAAACAAAAGCGCAGCAACAGTCTATAAAAGCGCAGTAACAGTTAACAAATGCGCAGTTTTACAAAAGCACCGTAACAGTCTTCAAAAGCGCCGTAAAAATGAACAGATGCGCCGAAAGAACCTGTGCGTGACTCTGCGGGACCTGTACGGAACCTGCCTTCAAAAAAGCTCAAAAATGGTGAAATAAAGGGGCAACGGCCCCACGGTGGGCGCCAAAAATGTGAGGGTAAAATAGTGCATCAATCAAATGAATAATAGATGACCCAAACATCAACAGAATAGAGAAACAAAGAAGATTAAACAAAGCAATGAACGAACACAGCAAACCTCTTCCGTTTCGAAACTTCTGTTGTTCACCTATCATGAATCGTCCTTTCGCAGATGAGATGAGCCCTCAGAGAGTGCAATCTTTTAAAGATGTTTGAGGAAGTCGATGGTGAACGGCTATGGTGTGATATGCAATGAAGGTGAGCTCCAATGCAACAATGGTGATCTCAAGCTTGTAGATGACAAGTGGGTGCCAAAGGCGCGCTGGTGATATTTCTGCAGAGTAACGATGTCAAAAGCCTGGATGATTAGAATGGAGGGATGAAGCTTCATTTATAGACTCGGAGGAATAGAAATCAACGGTTGAGAGAAGATATGAAGATCAACGACTGAGGATGGTTGAGGAATGTGCAACTAGTGGAAACGTGCCAAGTGTCCCAGCTCTCTCATGAAAGGTGGGATGTGACAAAACTGATTGGAGAGTTAACAGACTTGACTGATCTGTTAACAGAATTGATTGATCAGTTAGAAGAGTGGATTGTGGAACTGACTGGATTGATTGAGGATTTGACTCAACTGACAGGTTAGTTAACAGATTTGATTGATTGGTTAACTGACCTCTGATTGGAGAAGAAATAGGCCATGTGGGTGAGGGAAAATAAGGTAATTAAATATTAAATATATTTAATTACATGTGCAACCTGATGAGGTGGACAAGGTGAGGTGGAAAAGGTGATGTGGAATTTTGAATTTAGAACTTTAGAATAGAGGAAATAGGATTAATTAAATAATTCATGATTATTTAATTGTGAAGGACTTTAGAAGAATTTTAACTAAATAAATAGAATTTATTTAATTGTGAGATAGTGAATTGATTAAATAAATTTAGAATATTTATTTAATTAATAGAAGAATGGAATAAATATTTAGAATATTTATTTAGGATGATTTGTGTCATTTTTAGGCGTATACAATTACCAATTTATCCAATGATAACATTTTGATGAGCACAAGAGTTCGTATCAACAAAGAATTGTATTGCATACTAAATTAATCAGATTCAAAAACATATATAAAGTAATAAGGGTTAAAGTTGTTCAATTTTTCCACATTAACTAAACAAGCATCTCTAGTTTGCATACCAATTGATTTAATCCATCACATCCTTCTAAACCAAGTGTCACAAATGTAACAAGATGCCATTAGCTAAGGTTTCTAAAGTTCATGCATTGTATTCAAGATATAGGTTACTAGCGGTACCAAGGTGATCCTATGGCCTCAACAAAAGATCTCAAGTCTAGGTAATGAGCAATGTTTCACACTTTAACTATAAACAATAATCCTATTAAAGACCATAAGTAATGCGACACTACCCTGGTACTAAGATGATACTTAAAGAGTCTTAACAAGATTTCTTAAGTCCAATAATTCTCAAGAGGAAGATAAATCAAAAATTAGTTTTAGAAGATTCTCACAAGATCTAAGCAACATACAACACTACCTTTCTTCTCTACTGATTCTTTACACTTAGCTAGACCTATAAATCTATGGAGATTAGGCTAAAACATCTTGATACAACCCTTAAAGGTTTTCAAAATCTCTTAGAACCACTTTCATCCAAAATTTGATTATCAAGTTCTTGATTCAATTATGAAACTAATATTAATCACATAAATTCCTTTTGTAAGATTCATTAGAAGACATATTAATAATCAATCCTAGAAATATTACAAAGATCCTTAACTTCGTGATATCAATCCAATAACAAAAAAAGTATTATTTCCTTGTTTAAAGATACTAAAATACAAATGTGGATTTGGAACATTTTCCAATAGTTACGACATAATCACATATGGAGATAAAGATGACAAAGAATAAAACTATTTCACCGCAAAACAATTATGGATGCTAATTCTTGATTTGAATTAAAACGAATCATTAATTACTAATTTTCAATTTCCAAAAGGGAAGGTAAGAATCTATCTAAAAATCTAAGAACTTTAAAACTATCATTTCTTTCTATTTACATCATTATGTACTTAAGTACAACATTAGAACAAATAAACAAAGTTTAAATATATATTTAAAAATCACTGGAAGGATTGCCACACAAGTTGGGAGTTGGTTTGCTCAATTTCATGTTGCCACACGATATAGACATAAATATTTAACTAAGTATTGCAAGCCCCAAAAGATAAATATTTGATGCATTCAGGGTTGACTTCTTAAAAAAATATCAAAGAAGATTAACTTCCAAAATGAAATGATTCTATAAGAATCAAAGAGATTTAGTTTCTAAATAAAAATGAGTCTAGAGGAATCAATATGGATTAGAGTATTAAAGTAAACATAAAGAAGAGAAAGAAACAACATGCCAATACACCATTATGGCAACAAAGGAGAAATTAATGCGTAGAAAAAAAAAAGCCTTAGATTTAATAAGGCATAAAATCAATTTAAAAGAACTTTCATGGAATGATTAAAAGATAGGAATCGATTAGAGTCACATACACAGGCCATAAGATTTGAACAAGTCGATTCAAGAATATGCAAGCATACATACTATCCAAAAGAGAGAAAAAGCTAGGTGTTGGAGATTACTCAGACTGAATAGGTAGCATACATCAATGTAAATGTGATTGGGCTTATAAAGTATATAAAGGAAATATATTAATCAAAAGAGATAAATGCAAGGAGACTATTAATACCTAGGCTGATAGAATAAAAAAGACAGGCCAAATAAAATGTGCATAGTCCAATTGGAGAAGCATGCATGCCGCTCTGGATCATATATACCATTTGCAAGCCATAGACAAAGCTTACATGTCGATAAAAGATAAAATGGAATGGATGAATAAGTTGTTCAAAAATAAATCTTATACAGGCCAAACAAGTTACTAAACTTTTGGGTCGATGAAAGAATTAGAGAAGCCTTCAGGTCAAACAAATTCATTAGGAGAAGGATTACCATTAAATGTCAAAGACCTTCCTGCTGGAGTCCAAAAGATAAAAGGGTGGTATAGATAACTGGTGATCATCCTAATGAAGTATTTTATCAAAAGAGAAGAATCACAAAACTCAAGTTCGAAACCCATGCATGCAAAACTGAAAACTAGTTCCAAAGAGTTATGATCTCCAAAATACCAAGATTTATAATTTGAACACAATGATACATAGACCAGAGGATACCCTTAACAATGGAGGAACTTAAGAATTTAAACATGAAATTCAGTTTCTTACTCAACCATTTCTAGATTCATACACATTCAATAGAAAATAAGAAATTATTTAGAAATTTGCATGCCTGGATTTATCAGAGCTATTTCCCAAAACCTACCCTTTCTAGTTTCTACCTTTTCCTTTTTTTTTCCTTTTTTTGATTGTCTGCTTTTTTGGGAACCTAATTCTTCTCTGTCTTGGTTGCATGCTAAATTTCTAATCTACTTTCCTATTTAAAAGATTTTGATCTTGCACATAGCATATTTTTTTCCCACTCTCAAAAATAAAATAGAAAAAGCTTTAAATTTGCCACTAATACTTTCCCCACCATATCTTTTTCTATATTTAACCCTACTCCTCTTAAAAAGAAAAAGATTCCTATTTAATATTTTTGACAGAACACAACTATTAAAAAGCATGCGATAAATAAATATAAAACAAAATATTATTTTAAGTAATATCTCTCATAAATCAATCCCTATTGATTATTTTGACAACTATCTATAAATAAGGAAACCTATTAATTTATTTTCTAGGAAAACAATTATTTC
Source organism: Cunninghamia lanceolata (assembly GCA_027924645.1). NCBI lineage: Eukaryota > Viridiplantae > Streptophyta > Pinopsida > Cupressales > Cupressaceae > Cunninghamia > Cunninghamia lanceolata. The sequence continues at coordinate 7,870,702 of BSBN01000112.1, read as the reverse complement.
CTATCAAATAAATTATTAAGTCTAAAATGAACAATATTCAACACAAACACACAAACATTTGAATTATTTTAACATATAGATTGAATATTATTTTCCTAAGTGAGTGTATGTGAGATTCCCATCACAACCATTTGCTTCTCGATGACTAGATTCCCTCTACCTAATGATACTCTCTCTGTCACGAGAGAGTGTTGATGAACCCTTGTCTCACTCATTGAAACATCAAGTGATTAATCAACATTAGTCGAATCACAATAATCATTTATTGCTTCTTTTTTTTTGAAAGGTCTAAAAATAATTAACAATAGATTAATATTTTATTTCGATCTTGCATTATTTATTTGCTAATATGATGGGTTGTGACATCCTTCCCCTCTCAAAAGAGTCATCATCTCAATGATTTTAAATTCTAAATAAGGATTTAGCATACCTTCATCTATCATGTTTTATCTTAGCATTGTAGCCTATCCAGCTATCCAAGATGTCGATTACTTCAGTCGTACCTATTTTCTCATAACAACATAATCCTTGTGTCTAATAACAAATAATTACTTACACAAGTTCAAGTTGTTAGAACATTAGTAGGAATAAATTTATATAATCCATTTTAAATCTATTTCTCACATAAAGTACACTAGGTCAAACTTAATCACATAAAATGCATTTCTCACATAAAGTACATAGAGTGCAATTTTGAAACAATAAATCAAGCATACATGATTTCTTATCATTCACGAACATCAAGAATCTTTGCCTTGCCTAAAGATAACTCAAACTAATCAACTCCTTATTCTAGGTCATCGATAAAAGACCCATAAAGCAACTTTATTTTGCATTCTAAGGAGGATTTGCATGGGTTCTATTAAAATCATGCTTGCATCCTTAAGTAAAGAAATTGAATCAACTCTCCTATTATTCATCACAACATGGATATCCTTCCATTCATTGTAGTCAAGATTTTCTCCACAACCATAGTATCCATCTCTAGGTCCTACCTAGGAGGTTTGATTTCACCAAAACTTATTCCCTTTAAAATTTCTTTTTTCCAAAATGATTGATAATATCTTCTCTTTGTCTGATTTTCCTTCCTGAATTCAGCCCATACTAATTGTATGTCCTCAAAGAGATCTCTCATACCAAATTATTTCAATTTTTGATTTATCCAATCTTCTGCATCTTCTTCTTCCTCATGATTTTACTCCATTTCATCTCCCTCACTAGAGAATCTTACAAAAAGGAAAATGCAACTAAAGCAAAGAAAACACGAGGCCCTAGAGTCAAGCCTAGAGTGGTCTGATTATTCAACAAACAAAATCTATTCCTCCACTTGGTTCCAAAATGAACCATCTTCGAATCAAACAAAGTTCTAACACATATAGGAAATCTTTGATCCTAGGGTCTTGAAAACATTTGATGCACCTATACTATCAGGCCATGTAACAAATTTGCATTTATATATAATGCAAAATTAAGCATAGAAGACTCCAAGTCCTAATGTTGAACTCGGTACACTATGATACCATATGTAAAGACCACTCACATTAATACAATAAAATATAACACAAAAGAGTAAAATTAAAAAAAATTACTCAATTATATAATTTATTCCACAACAATATTCCAACATGAATATACATTAAGCTAGAGAACATGGCTCAATAAAATATAAGGATAAGTTACTTTACATCATTAAAGCCATTAAGGCAATACTACAACAACTTGATATAACGTAAATTGTCATCCTCTGGAGATCATCATCCATGAATGTGAGGATGGCGAGAGAGAATTGTTGGGGTGATTAACCACCCATCCATGAAGCTTATGATTCCTTGACCTTACTTTATACAAGAGAAGCCCAACCCTTCATGAGAGGCCTAGCAATCAAAACCAGCAAGTGTGATGGAATCTGGTGCAACATGACATCTCTAACATTTAACAAATAGAAAACTATTGCAAATGAACATATATCATGATATGGAAGAGAGTGAAAATAAATCAAACCAAAGCAAATACTTAATATGATTTCAAAGCTTTGCCCAAATCATCTTTTAAAGCTAATTACAACTAGATAGATTAGAGAACATAACCTACCCTTCTTTGTGACCCTTTATTCGGTACCTGTCCAATAACCAAACAAAATAATTCTATTTCTCTAGGAAAACATAATCTTCCTAACTAATCCATTCAAGCAAGGTAGAGAAAAGAGATTCCCTATCTTAACATAATTACCAATTCATCCAATGATACGATTTTGATGAGCACAAGAGTTTATATCAACATAGAATTGTATCACATCCTAAATTAATGAGATGCAGAAACATACATAATGCAATAAGGATTAAAGTTGTTCAATTTTTCCACATTTACTGAACAAGTATCTCTAATTCACATACCAATCACGTTAAGCCATCACACCCTTCCAAACCAAGTGTCACAAATGTAACGGGATGCCACTAGCTAAGATTTCTCAAGTTCATGGATTGTATGGGATACATGTTCCTAGCAGTATCAAGGTGATCTATGGCCTCAACAAAAGATCTCAAGTCTAGGTAGTGAGCAATGTTTCCCACTTGAACTATAAACTATAATCCTATTAAAGACCACAAGTAATCCGACACTATCCTGTACTAAGCTGATACTCAAAGAGTCTTAACAAGAATTCTTAAGTCCAAGAATTCTCAAAAGGAAGGTGAGTCAATAGTTAGTTTTAGAAGATTCGCATGGGATCTAAGCAACATACAACACTATCTTTCTTCTCAAGTGATTCTTTACACTTAGATAGACCTATAAATCTATGGATATTAGGCTAAAATATCTTGATACAACTCTTAGGGTTTTCAAAATCTCTTAGAACCACTTTCATCTGAAAGTTGATTATCAAGTTCTTGACTCAATTATGAAACTAACATTAATCACATAAATTCCTTTTGTGACATTCATTCAAAGACATATTAGTAACCAATCCTAGAAATATTACAAAGATCCTTAACTTCGTGATATCAATCCAATAACTAACAAAAGTATTGTTTACTTGTTATAAAGATATTGAAATACAAATGTGAATTTGGAACATTTCCAATAGTTATGATACAATAACTGTTATCGGAAAATTGGAATGATTATCAATAATATTAAAGTAATCCAATAAACGCAATGGAAAAGGAAATGATCAAGATCAAACAACAAAGACAAACCTTGCAAACCTCAATACTTCATAGCTTCCATTGGTCGCCTATCTCAAATGATCTTGTGTATGAATATGGCCCTCAGAAGGTGCACTTCCTTGCTATTTTCCAATATGTCAAGTGGGAATGGCTATGATAGGTTTGCAATGAAGAGATTCTTCAACACAATTGCAATGATAAAAAGGTGATTGCAAGCTATGGATGCATTTGGGTGCCAAAGGCGTGCTATAATTCCTTCAAAGTAAGTTTACTAAAAGCTTGGATGATTGGAATGGAGGAATAGGGTTGTACTTATAGACTTGTGAGAGAGAAGATCAATGGTATAAAGTGAATAAGAAGATCAACGGTATAGAAGACTTGAGAGGATGTGCGCGAATAGAAAGAAGACAAGTGTCACACAAAAGGTTGTTTTGTTTGAGTTAACTGCTTTCTTTTATAAAGATAAGATTTGATTTCATAAATTAGAATGCTTTTTTTCTAATTAAGAGTTGTTGATAAAAACAAGATAGAATAAATCAATTAACTCAACTTGTGATTTGCTTTTTGCATGATTTGAGAGAAATTAAATAATAAATTATTTAATTTTGTGTGCATGAAGAAGAAGATTTATTTTTAGAAGATTTAGAAATTTTTGAGGAAGTTCGAAGATAAGAAAGCAAATTAAATAAATAAATTTATTTAATTGTTTGTGCATGCTTTGGAAGAATAAATAAAATATTTGATTGTATTTTATTTTTAGAGATTGAGATAATTTAAATAAATTTGATTGATTTATTTAAATTTGGAGGAATAAGTGATTTAATTAAATAATGAAAATTATTTAATTGTTTGGGAAGAATGATTTTGATTTCGATGAAATTAATTAAATAAAGGTAATTTATTCAATTAATGGTAGGAATATGAACCAAATAAATAAATTGATTTATTTATTTATTGATAGAGGAATTTAGATCAAATGAATATTTAAAATATTTATTAGACAGAGTCGTGTCATTTTTAGGTGTATACATTTTGTCCCTCTCTGATGCAATGTGTTTTATCGCGTTGTTTCAAAGAATAATTTTTTTGCCCCTGGTACAGGTTTAAAAATAGTAGGATGCCCCCTCGGGAGATTAGACGAGAAGGAAGGTTCGAGGGACATGAGACAGACAATCTCACGATGAAGGATGTGAAAAATAGGTTAGGTTGAAGAATTTGGTTGACGCAGAAGAAAAACATGATGAAGAAAGAGCTGAATGATATGTGATGCAAGATTAAATGACAACACACACAAACAAGTAAGCAAGTATGCACAAATGATACAAGAACAAACAAGGTATTGCCCCTGTCAAGTGGTAAACCAAAGATTAATCGATAATGATAGATGATAGTGTTGTCATTGTGGGAACGATAGATCCCTAGATCAACACAAAGGATAGTGTTGTCATGACAGGGAATGATATATCCCTAGAGCAACACGATAGGTGTGGGAAAGATACATCCCACTGATAATTAGGATTGATTGAGTTGGTTTATGACGAGATTAGGATCAAGACCACTGATTGCGCTTGGATAATTTGACAAGATTGACTTAACTTGATTGGTATGGATTAAAGATGGACTTGTATTTGGATCATTGCTTGGATGGATAGTTAGAAATGTTGATGAAAGACACAATGATAGATAGAAATTTGATTGATAGAAGAAATGTGAATGAAAGAATCACAAGCTTTTAATTGTGAACATTTGGCACTCTGACTAGAATTATTTATTATGGACGATATATGGAATGGAATTGGATATGGTATGGATACGGATAGTTGTCATCTTGATATTGCAAGTATTTTGAAGTGCTTGTTTCATCATCAGGCACTTTTTTTGTTTCTTTTCTCTTTTGAAATGTTGTAAGAAAATACAAGCATCTAGGTATAATTGAACCATGATGACCTGAGTATCACTTACATGGATTTTGATTTAGCAAGTTAATACAAGCATCTAGGTATAATTGAACCGAGATGACCTGAGTATTTCTTGTGTATCAACAGACAAGGATTATGCCTGTTTCATGTTAGTCCTCTGATGTCCTCGATGATCATTTGAGTTGATCATGTCTTTAGACAAGGCTTCACATTACTAAAGATAAACCCACAGGCAGCAACCAAAGAAAAGAATCGTGCCCCCATCATAGCATGTCTAGCTTTTGGCATCCTTAAGTAGCATAGGAAACATAATAACAAAAATGAAGACATTTAAGACGCAACTAATTGAAACAAAACATTCTTGCATTAGATGTATCTTTCTTGCCATAATTTAGATAGAATTATTTGGATCATTTTGCTCTTGTTTTTTGCTTTGCTTTGGATAGGTTGATGTCTTGTGTCAAAACTTATGTTTGAAAGCGGGTTTTTGCTTGCACTTGCTTGTGTCTGGTGAAAGGTACCACAATCCTTATTGGTGAAATGGACCCTAAGGGACTGACCTAGTGCCTTGAGGGCTCGTTGCTAAATAGCCTTGCCTACGTGATGACGCAGAGGCAATGTAGTTCGGGGTGAACCCTGATGGACCTAAGACCTAGGTGATAGGAAATGGTGTGGACTTAGATAGAAGGGTAGACGACACGTGATGGAATGGATGAGAAGTGGAGCCTCGGGGGCACATTGATAATGGCCTTGCCTACGTGACGACGTAGAGGCAATGTAGTTTGGGGTGAACCCTGATACTAACGATGGGACCTATGACAGGCTGACACTATGGATGAACCCGAAAAGAAATCGACTAATTGATACAACAGAAACACAAACGACATACTCTCTTGCCAAGGAGGTTGCTCATGATAGATTAGATAGGACCGATAATAGCCTTATTGTAGGAATGATATATCCATTACAGGGTGTTGATCTGCTGATAGGATAATGTCTAGTTTTAGGAAATGAAAACATGTCGCATAAGACGCATGGTCTGGTTTCGATAATGGAACATCCTGTATAAGACAAGTGATTGATGTAGCAAATGTTGGCAATCGGTATGTAGACAAATGTACTTGCATTAGGAGTAGTATGTTTGCTTCCGATATGATGTTGATGATTGTATTTTTGGATTCTAGGAATGTTATGATGCTTTGGGGACTTTTGTTTGGATCGCAATTCAGACAACCTAAGTGCTAGATATTGATGACAAGGGAACCTCATGGATAGGTAGATGGATTGGTGAAAGTGGATAATAGATGGGTAGTTATGAGGATCGACAATAGTGGATGGAAGGAACGCATGGGGAAGATGACAAGGATGTGATCTCCAAGGACTAAGTCACATAGGAATAACATGCCCCATTGTAAGTAGAATACTTAGGATTTTTTAGGACAATGCTTATGACGATAGGAGGATGAGAGGATAATGAAGGATTTGCGTGCTTTGGAGGGATAAGGTATGTCAAGAGACATCCAAAACATTTGTCAACATTGTGCCCCCAATCTTTATCAAGATCAAAAAATAGAGGAAGGGAATATTAGGATGGATTGATTTTGACAGGATAGGTATGTAATGGATAGAGATAGCAAGATAGGATAAGAAATGGTATGGAAGGAAATGATAGGAGAAAAGTGATATGTCGATGAGACAAGGTGCCCCCAAGTGTAGGTGACATAGGAGATCAACTTACACATGGCGCATGTTTGCCAGGTTTTCATCATGGTACTTATCCAAGGCGCCTGTTTGCCAAATTTTCACCGTTGGACGAAGGGATTTTTTTTCGTATATTTGGATAGGATAGGTGGAATATAGATGAGAGGGACTCAAATGCCTGGCTCCATGAAAGGTGATAGTCCTGCTAGATGGATTATGTTGCATGGACTATGCCAAGTGTTCTCATAGATGTTGGTAGGGGATCGCATGAAAGGAAGACGGAGTAGGTAGATAGCAGATTTATGGAAAGTGTGATAGTGGATGATGATGCAGAATACAGAGGACTTTATGTAAGGATGGAGGGAAGGCTTGTGCAAAATCATGGACCATAGGAATAGGATGGGGAGGATATATAGGATAATAGTGGAAGGAAGGGGATATGGAGATATGTGGAAGTGTCGCAGGATGAAAGGGAACCATGACCAATGGTTGCACATACTATGATAAACATTGGAGCTTATGATGGGAAGGTGGTGTAGGAAGCAATGGAGATTTTTTCTTAGTGGATGAGTGACGTAGGCATTTAGGGACCCACATAGACTGAGTATGTTTCTGATTTTTGCTTGTCATGTGGGATGGATGGACTGGAGACTTTTGGATGGAATGGGATTTTTGAATGAAAAAGGAGAAAGTGGATGGTTGGGATGCCTCATTTAACTTGATGGCTTTTTGTTTAGGTATCCAAACCATTTTGCTTATAGACGTTACCTGCGAAGGTATGGGCTTGGGTATATGCAACTTTTGTGCAACTTCTAAGGTAATTACTTGTTGCTTGGGAACCCACACCTTTTTTAGTTTTGCTTTGAGGTGTGTGGGTGTATGTAGCTCTTGAGATGGATGTTTCTTTGATTCTTGGATTTTTGTATCCACGATCATGAGGACCTTTTGGATTTTTGACTTTATAGGTAGAGGCATCCAAATTTTTTCTATTGAATTCCCTTGGGATGGTGGAAGTGGAGTTGGTGGAAGCTCTTTGTTTAGACAACATGTGCATTTGTTGGCCATGATTAGGATTTTTAGAGGATTTATGGATGGATGGATAAAGTGTTGGAAGAAGTGGTGGTAAAATGCATGGAGGGATGTTAGGAGTTGGAAGTAGTGAAGGTAGATTAGATGGTGGAAGGTGTATGGTCACATGCTTTTGGGATGTATATGATAAGGGAGGTGGAATGGCGACATATGTTTTGGGAATATGATAGGGTTTGCGATGGAAAGTGGTGGATTTGGAAGACATGGAGGAAGTACCAACATCGTGAGATTGCTTTTCTTGGGAGATATAACCAAGGCCATAAGAGGGTGGAGAAATTTTGACATGGATAGGCTCCAAAGTACCTTGTTCATGAAGGCCTAAGCCTTTACCTTGATAGTTCATATTTTGGAGTATGCAGTGGACAATAGGATTATGGGTGCTTTGGACACTAGCAACGATCTCCTTATTGGATGAGGAAGGTGAGATAGAGGATAATGGTTGTTTCTATTCTAAGGAAGAACATTCATGGATGAAGGTAGTGAGACCAAGGGGATATGATAACAGATTTGTAACATGGTCGATAATGGATGGTGGAGGATCATTAGGAGCTTGATTATTGTTATGCTCACGAAGATCCAAGTTATTGGTTTGATCATCTATGTGCACTTGGGAGGCAAGTGTCTCATCAAGGGAAGTGGAAGTTGTTGGATCATAGATAGGACTAGGTGGAGGATGGATAGATGAGGTGATAGGTTCATAACCATGGAATGCATAAAGTTGGCTAAGAGGATCATCATGGTTCACTTGATTGTAGATAGGACCTTGATCATAGACTGGATCTTGATCATAGATAGGATTTAGCGTGATGGGATCAATGTGGTCATGTATAGGTTCTTCATCAACAATAATATCTTGATCATAGAAAAGATAGAGGTTATGGATGGGTTGGATTTGGATTTCTTCTTCATGTATGGGTATAGGATCAAGTTGCTCATGGATAGCTTCTTCATAGGTAATATCTTGATCATGGAAAAGATAAATGTTATGGACGGGTCAGGTGGGGGTGCTTTGATCTTAATTTAGATAAAGGGTTGATGTTTCCACATGCTCTAAAGTGTACTCTTGACATAACTCTTGATTTTATTGAATTGAAGTGGAGGTAGAAGACTCTTGGATAGGCTCTTGGTTAACAACATGAAGGTATGATGGACCTTGACTTTGGTTCATGATAGGAGTTTCTTCAATATGTTCGATTGGTTACGGATTACATGATGGGGTTGAAGCAATGGGTATGTTTGAAGGCTCTTTGATAGGCTTTTGGATAGGAATGTTATGACATGGACATGGTTGATTCCTTGCTAATAGCCATTGGATCACATCCTTCATGAGTGCATGGGTAGACAGACAATACAACAGATGGAGAATAATGGTAGAAGGCTTAGGCCCATTGTGAAGATTGCTTGTGCTAGATGGGGATGAAATTGGCTGAGCAGATTTGGATTTCTCCATAGCTTTTCTTCTTTTAGATCTTGCAAAGAGTCTTTCTAAAAAGTCATCTAAGGCCTCGTCGGTTGACGGATTAGAGCTTGGGGAACTTGACAAAGATCTTGGTGTAGAACTGGTATGCTTTGGGATGTGTGTTCTAATAGATGGTGAAGGAGGACTAGTAGATGGATTGGTATATGATTTCCAACTTGAGGTGGGACTTCCCTTGTCAAGAGTATCATTAAGACGGGTAAAGAATGTACAATCTTGGTGTGAGGCGTAGCTAGTACTAGCATGCTCATGTTGGGAGGGATTTGGTTCACGTGGATCATCTTCTTCCATATATTTGTCAGACTTGGGCATATCAAAACTAGGAGAGAAAGGTATCTTAGCTAAGCTTGTATCAAATGGATGAGGGGATAGGTCCTCTAGCGAATATCATTTTGTGGAAGATCTAGCTTGTAAGATCGCCATTTGTTGTTGCATGGCTTGGATTTGTTGGGTAAGTGCTTCTAATTGGTTTGTCATATCCTCAGAAACTGACACAAGACCGAAATGGGTACTCGGAAAGGTTGATACTTTTCTCACAAAAAGACCTTATTGTGATAGATGCATAGCAATAAATGCGTAGTTACAAAAGGTAAATGCACAGCAAGTCAAAATATATGCGCATCTTTGGTAAATAACAAAAGTGCAGGAACGAACAATAAATGCACAAAAAGTCAAAATACATGCGCAGCTCTGCGGGACAAATGCGCAGCTCTGTGTTTTTGACTGATTTTGCAATGTTTTTGGCACATTTTTTGATGTTTTTGGTTTCTTGGCTGAAAGTTGGTCTCTTTGATCTGATTTTTCAATTATGGCAAGTAAGACACAACAAGCACAAAGAATATTTTCATGATTTTGATTTTTTTAAAGATTTTTTTGACTAAAAGTAGGTACAAATCCTAGGATGGTAGGGACAATATAAACCAAATTCTCACTGTTACGTGAGGCATCTTTGGAAGGTGGTAATCGACCTTTCCAGCATCAGTTTATAGGGGATTTTGGCTTCTAAAACAATGGATAAGTAATAAGGGCAACCGTTTAAGTGGTTATAAGTGTGGCAACGCTACTCTCCGTTATGGAGTCTCCCAGCCTTCAAGGGTTGCACCTTGGAGGGTTTTGGGGGAGGTTGGCTGTCAGTATAACTAATCAGCACTTGTTGCATGAAGCTTTCACCTCAAGTGCAATTTATTTATAGTGGCTAGGCAGAGCTTGGCTTTAACTTTTTACCACTTAAGATCATTCCCACTTGGACAGAAGGATATCCAAGGGTAGGCCTCTCTAAAGGAAAAACATGTGAAATGATATGTTTGGCATTTTGGTCACCCAAGATAGGGGAGAGCATAGGCCTAGTATCATTCCAAATACATGAAAGACAATGGTTCTTTTACCCTAGTTAAAATGAAAAAGACTAAATGAGTTATGCTATTTGGGCACACACGAAATTTGTTAACTTTGAAAGCAAGAAGCACTTGTTAAATTTTAACCTTCCTAGCATTGGGACTACATTTAAGTTGTTGATGCAACAAGATCAAGTTACTCCCTTCCTAGTTAGATCTAGATTCAATTTTGCATGAATAATTTGATTACTTCCTTTGGCTAATTAGATCTAGAAATGAGTTAACAATGCAGCTATATGACTAACCAAACCCTAACCTACAAGTAGACTTGAGAATATTCATGCGAGAGATGTTAGCATTAGAAAAATTATAAGAAATATCTCAAGAACCCTGTCAGAACAAATGCGTAGTTACAGAGAATATATGCGCAGAAACAAAGTACAAATGCACAGAAAAGAATGAACAAATGCACAGAAACAGATGCATTGAAAGAATGAACAAATGTGCAGAAACAGATGCATTGAAAGAATGAACAAATGCGCAGAAACAGATGCATTGAAAGAATGAACAAATGTGCAGAAAGAATGAACAAATGTGCAGAAATAAAGTTCTAAAAATTCAATACAAAGCAGATGCGCTGCAGGATGGAATAGATGTGTTGTAGGATGGAACAAATGCGCAGATTGGACAGATGCATTGATACAGAGAACAAATGCGTGTTAGAAATGAACAAATGCGTAGAATCCTCTGTGTACAGAACCTAACACACAAAAACTCAATTTTGAGGTTAAATTGGGGTAGGGCCCAACGGTGGTTGCCAAAAATGTTATCAGAAATTGGAATAATTATCAACAATATTAAAGTAATCCAATAAACTCAATGGAAAAGGAAATAATCAAGATCAAACAACAAAGACAAACCTTGCAAACCTCAATACTTCATAGCTTCCATTGGTCACCTATCTCAAATAATCTTGTGTATGAATATGGCCCTCAGAAGGTGCACTTCCTTACTATTTTCCAAGATGTCAATTCAGAATGTCTATGATAGGTTTGCAATGAAGAGATTCTTCAACACAATTGCAATGATAAAAGGGTGATCGCAAGCTATGGATGGATTTGGCTGCCAAAGGCGCGCTATAATTCCTGCAGAGTAAGTTTACTAAAATCCTGGATGATTGGAATGGAGGAATAGGGTTGTACTTATAGACTTGTGAGAGAGATCAACGGTATAGAATGAATATGAAGATCAACGATATAGAAGACTTGAGAGGATGTGCGCAAATAGAAAGAAGACAAGTGTCACACAAAAAACTGCTTTGTTTGAGTTAACTGCTTTCTTTTATAAAGATAAGATTTGATTTCATAAATTAGAATGTTTTGATTTTTCTAATTTAAGAGTTGTTGATAAAAAAACAAGATAGAATAAATCAATTAACTCAACTTGTGATATGCTTTTTGCATGATTTGAAAGAAATTAAATAATAAATTATTTAATTTTGTCTACATGAAGAAGAAAATTTATTTTTAGAAGATTTGGATGATTTTTGAGGAATTTAGAAGATAAGAAAGCAAATAAAATAAATAAATTTATTTAATTGTTTGTGCATGCTTTGGAAGAATAAATAAAATATTTGATTGTATTTTATTTTTAGAGATTGAGATAATTTAAATAAATTTGATTGATTTATTTAAATTTGGAGGAATAAGCGATTTAGTTAAATAATGAAAATTATTTAATTGTTTGAGAAGAATGATTTTGATTTCGATGAAATTAATTAAATAAAGGTAATTTATTCAATTAATGGTAGGAATATGAACCAAATAAATAAATTGATTTATTTATTTATTGATAGAGGAATTTAGATAAAATAAATATTTAAAATATTTATTTAGACAGAGTCGTGTCATTTTTAGGTGTATACAATAACATATGGAGATAAAGATGACAGAATAAAACTATTTCACCGTAAAACAACTACGAAAGTTGATTCTTGATTTGTATAAAACTAACCATTAATTACCAATTTTCAATTCCAGAAGGGAAGGTAAGAATCCATATAAAAATCAGAGAACTTTAAAACTATCATTTCTTTCTATTTACAACATTTTGTACTTAAATGCAACATTAGAATAGATAAACAAAGTTTAAATATATTTTTTAGAATCACAGGAAGGATCACCGCAGAAGATAGGAGTCAGCTTGCTTAGTTTCATGTCACCACATGATACAGACATAAATATTTAACTAAGTATTACAAGCCCCAAAAGCTATATAAGTTATGCATTCAGGGTCGACATAAAAAATATCAAAGAAGATTAACTTTCAAAATGAAATGATTCTATAAGAATTGAAGAGATTTAGTTTCTAAATAAATATGATTCTAGAGGAATCAATATGGTTTGGAGTGTTAAAGTAAACATAAAGAAGAAAAAGAAAGAACATGCCAATACATCATTATTGCAACAACGGATAAATTCATGCGTAGAAAAAAAAGTCTTAGATTTAATAAGGCATAAAATTGATTTAAAAGAACTTTCAAGGAACGATTGAAAGATAGGAATCGATTAGAGTCAACTACACGGGCCATAAGATTTGAATGTAAGTTGATTCATGAGTATGCAGGTGTACATACTATCCAAAAGAGAGAAAAGTTAGGCATTGGAGATTACTTAGACTGAATAGGTAGCATACATCAATGTAAATGTGAATGGGCTTATAAAGTAGATAAAGGAAATATATTATTCAATAGAGATAAATGCAAGGAGACTATTAATACGCAGTCCAATAGAATAAAAAAGATAGGCCAAATAAAATGTGCATAGTCCAATTGGAGAAGCAAGCAAGCTGCTCTGGATTGAATGCATGTCGTTTACAGGGCATAGACAAATCTTACAGGTCAATAAAAGATAAAACAAAATGGATGAATAAGTTGATCAAAAAGAAATCTTATATAAGTCAAACAAGTTACTAAATTGTTGGGTCGATGAAAGAATTAGAGAAGCCTTCGGGTCAAATAAATTCAATAGGAGAAGGATTATGGTTTGTCAAAGACCTTCCCACCGGAGTCCAAAAGATAAAAGGGTGGTATAGATGATTTATGATCATCCTAATAAAGTTTTTTTTTTTAATTTTGTTCATGAGCATTGGAGGTCGCAAGGGGGACCTCCTCCCCATCAACATATCCACTTATCCAACTTAATCAACTTCGTCAACTTAGAGGCCACATAGAAACCACATGTTACTTGGGGGATTCGATCTTGGATCTCCATCATGAGAACCATTTGGCCTATGCCATTCAACCATAACCCCATTCACATCCTAATGAAGTATTTTATCAAAAGATAAGAATCACAAAACTTAGGTTCGAAAACCATGCATGCACAATAGAAAACCAATTCCAAAGAGTCACAATCTTTGAAATGCCAAGATTTACAATTTGAACACAATGATACACAGACCAAAGGATACCCTTAACAATGGAGGAAATTATGAATTTACGCACAAAATTCAATTTCTTACTCAATCATTTCCATATTCATACACATTCAACATAAAATAAGAAATTATTCAAAAATTTGCATACCTGTATTTATCAGAGCTATTCCCTGAAACCTCCCCTTTCCAGTTTCTACCTTTTCCAATTTTCTGCTTTTTGGATTGCCTACTTTTTCAGGAACCTAATTCTTCTCTACCTTGCTTGGATGCTAAATTTCTAATCTACTTTCCTATTTAAAAGATTTTGATCTTGCACAGAGCATCCTTTTTTTTCTCTCAAAAATAAAATAGAAAAAACTTTAAATTTGCCAGCACTACTTTCCTGACTCAGTCTTTTTCTATATTTAACCCCACTCCTCTTAAAAAAAAAAGATTCCTATCTAATATTTTTGACAACACACAACTATTAAAAAGCATGCAATAAATAAATATAAAATAAAAGATTATTTTAAATAATATCTCTCATAAATCAACCCCTATTGATTATTTCGACAACTAGCTATAAATATGGAAACCTATTGATTTATTTTCTAGGAAAAGAATTATTTCTTATCAAATAAATTATTAAGTCTAAAATAAACAATATTCGACATAAACACATAAACACACAAACATTTGAATTATTTTAACATCTAGATTGAATATTATTTTCCTAAGTGAGTGTGTGTGAGATTCCTATCACAACCATTTGCTTCTCGATGGCTAGACTCCCTCTACATGATGATACTCTCTCTCTGACGAGAGAGGGTCAATGAACCCCTCTCTCACTCATTGAAACATCGAGTGATTAGTCATCATTAATTGAATTATATTAATCATCATACATCAATATTTTCAAAAATAATTTAATTGCACAATAATCATTTATTGCTTCTTTAATTTTCAAAAGGTCTAAAAATAATTAACAACTGATTAATTTTTTATTTCAAACTTGCATTATTTATTTGCTAATATGACAGGTTGTGACAGAAGAGGTAAGAGAATCATTAGAAGTGAATTTAGCTTCTATAGTCTCTTTGATCATGCCTTTAATTTTAAGCCACACCTGCATGAAATTACTTTGGCACTCTTGAAATATTCTATGATTTTTCTCTGGCCAAATCTACCAAAAAATGAAAGAAGGACCAATGTACCACGCAACCGAAAGAAAGAAAGCAAATGTAGGGGCCTTCCCAAACTATTCCAAAACTCAAAAAGGGAAGTAACATGGATGAATAGTCTACTCCAGAACTTCCACCATAAACTCCAAATTTTCTTAGAAAATGGGGACTGAAAAATAGATGACTAGAGCACTATTCTTGACTGCCACAAAGAAAACAATTAGAGGGCCCCTAAAATCCTCTCTTTCTAATATTGTTCCAAGTGAGACATTTATTCTAACTCAGGAAAAAAAAATTACACTTGGGCTAGTCAATTTTTTTCCAAATTCTTTGCCACCAAGGAAACTTGGCATACCCCTCCCTCTACATTTCTAAAGAATGATAACCAAGAGTAACTGAATACATGTCTTTTGGATCATGGTCCCAAGAAAGAATATTTGAATCCTCCAAAGAACTACATGGTATCATAGCTAGAATTAAGGCCAGAGTATTACGATCCTATGTCGATCCTCCACGAGGCCACCTTTGACGCTCTTTTCATTGAGTAACTATAGATCTCCCCATCAGAATGAAATACTTAAAATCAACAACCCTAGACGATCCAATTTCAAAACAAATGTCACTGAGAGTCTAAAACAAAGGAAAGGAGGAGAGGATAGGGGGATGGTTATCCGTAGAATCACTCCAAAACAAAGCTTTGTTACCCTTATTAGCTATCAAAAAAAGCCCCTCTTTTATAAAGAGAGCCCCCTTTTCAGGGTGTTCCAGATCAAGGAACCTTTTCCAGTCAACTCTAATCATGAAATATCTTCACTGTCCACCCCACCCAGGTAATTCAAATTGAGAATTCTTACCCACGATTGATCAAGATTTTTACACCATCTCAAGTATAATTTGGTAGCTAAAGATTGATAATTGAGCTCTAACTGTCAAAGACCTAGTCCACCAACCTTCTTAGGTCGACAAACCAAATCCCAACTTGCAAGACTCCATTTTAGGGTTTCTAAATTTCCTACCCATAAGATTTTTTTGGAAAGACCATCAAACTCCTTAAGAAAACTTTTGGGAGAAACTAGAATTAGAAATCTATATATAGGCTTGGAGCATGCAAGACAACTCTTAAAAGAGTCAGTTGATCAACAAAGGATAACCATCAAAAAGTCCAATGGCTCACCTGGATGTGAAAACAATCCAAAATTTTCTTCCAAATGTCTTTGCTAAGTCTCCCAGGAGAGAGGGGAATTCCAAGATACTCCACAAGCAAAGTTCCAATATGGAAATGAAGAATATATGCAATTCCATGTTGAATGCGCTCAAGAGTATTCAAGGAAAAGATGATAGATTTTCCCTCATTAAGTATCTGACCAAAAGTTGAAATGTAATTATCTAAAACATTTCTAAAATTGACAGCTTCCTCTATCCTATCCCTCCTCATAAGAGTAGTATCATCCACAAACTGGAGATAAGATTGAGAATCAAGATTTTAAGCCTAGTCCCAACACTGGATGTGCCCTCTTACTCTATATTTCTTTAACACATGACCAATACCTTAAACCATTAAGACTTGGTTATGGAGATAATGAATCCCCTTGTCTAAGTCCTCTAGTTGCTGAAAAAAAGAGTTAAGGGAATTCCATTAATCAACACTAAGAAAGAATTTGAAGTCGCATAGCTCATAACCCAATCAACCCAATGTGAGCAAAACCCAAACATCAAAAGAATGTTTCAAAGAAAGAACCATCTCACTGTCATAAGCCTTTGACATATCATGCTTGATGAACATGGCCTTTTCCTTAGAAATGGACATAGAATTAATGGCCTCAGCTGCCACAACAATGCCATCCAAAACTTGACACTTAGTCACAAAGCCTCCTTTGTTGAGAGAGATTAGAGGAGTCAAGCATTTATTCAAATGCTATGCAATAATTTTGGTGATTATCTTATAGGTGACATTGCAGAGCATAATGAACAAAAATAATCCAAAGAAGAGGCTCTTTATTTTTTAGGAATAAGGGCCAGAAAAGTATATTTGATGGTTTTGAGTATCTATTTATTATCTTGAGACCTGTGAACAACCTCTAATAAGTCATCCTTCAAAATTTCCCAAAACTCATGGAAGAATTATATGGGAAAGCCATCAGGTCCAGGAGCCTTACCTTTGTTCATCTGAAACACAACTGACTCCACCTCCTCCAAAGAGACAAGTTCTATGAGAGAATTTTTCATATCCTCAAAGACCAAGGAAGGGATGCAATCATAAATGATTCTCTCACTATCCATGTTTTGAGGACCCTGTTTTGTAAATAGTAAGGAGAAGTTCCCAATAGATTTGTTGGAGATATTTGGAAAACAATTCAATTGTTCCCCTAGGCAGAAGTAAGGGAAACTAGAGCATTATCACATCTATGATCCTTCACCAAGTTATGAAAAAGAAGTGTTCTTATCACCTTCCTGAAGCCAACTATCTAAGATTTCTATTTTCAATAAATCTCCTCTCGAAGATCCCACTTTGATAGTTCCTTAGAGAAAATATCTTCTTCCCACAGAAGCTCCTCAATCATGCCTGCATCCTTAATCTAAAAAGTAACTATCTCCAGCTTATCTTACAAGTGATTTTTAATTTGAAAAATATTTCCAAATGAAAATTGATTCCACCTTTTTAGATTAAACTTGACAAATTGAAGCCTGTTGAAAAAAGTATACATAGTCGTACCAGAAGCAGGCTTCCCATCCCTCCACCAAACTTCCGTATACTTATACAAATCAAAGTCCCTTAAAAACATAATTCCTACAAATTTCACAAATCTCATCAAAGGATAATTTAGAAATATCTCTTGCACCTATAAGATTTAAAGTATCAATGCAATAATCATGAATTCCTCTCAAGAAAAGCATTTTAATAGTTTTAAGTAATAAGCTTGTTTGTAGCGATCTTTGAAGACTGAACAAGAATCGTTCGAGAAAAACCTCGAGTTCTTCATCTTCTTGTTGAGACATCCTGAAGATCTTATCGTTAACTTCTTTTGTCTTACAATAATCTTGACACTTGGTCAAAATTCATTCCTTCATGTTATCCCACGTGCGAATTGTTTGTCATCCAAGTCCCATGAACCATCGTAATGCAACATCTTTAAGTGTAGCTAGAAATAACTTGAGTTTTTGTGCATCACTCTGATAATCATAACTATGACACAAAACATAAAATTCAAATAATAACATGTTAGGATCTTCAATAGAAAGACCTCTAAAAATTGGTAAGGTCGAGTGAGGTATATTTTTTATAGGTGCCTCTTCATCAAGACTCACAATGGGAAACTCAAAAGTGATTGGTTCATTATTGACAAAAGCCTGTTCATTATTAATTCAGTCACCTTCGTGGTTATGTTCATCACCCATGTTGTTTGATGAACACGGTGTCCAGTGAACAAGGAATGATGAAGAACGTGGTAGATATTTCCTTGGTATTTCCTTTCTACCACTTCTTAATGCATATGAAGCTTTGAATAGTTTAGCAAAATTAGGAGCAACAGGACTAAGAGGTCTTCTTAATGGTGCTACTGGTGACTCAGGCTTATCTAAATTTTTAGATGTAGGAGGGATGGTTGAGGATGAGCCAACATCTACTTCAGTTTGTTCGTTTTAAATTTCTAGAGGTATAGTGGTTGACTCAATGACACACTTTTCTAAATCAGGCTCAACTTGCTTCTTTTTCACTTGTTTTTTCATAGATTGTGGCTTAATCACACACGTAGGATTCTTTTGTTTTACAATAGGTTGTTTTACAAATCTACCTTTATCATCTCTAGCTCAACTCATGCATCTATATGATCTAAACAATGTAAATCAAGGTTAATTGCATGGACAAGGTCGACACTCACACGAACTTTCACCTTGATGCATTGATCCTAACTCAATTCATTAGACTAATAGGCCTTTAACATCTCTCCCCAGCAACAACGCCAAAATGTTGGGACAAAACTATGGATCGTAGTTGGGGTAAAAGTATCCTTGTAATCTTATCAAATTGCCTTAATATGAATCAATCCTTAGGAATTTTGTGTTCTTCCTTAGTTTGTTCCTAAGTGTCAATTTGGGGATCCTAAGCTCATGAGAGATGTTGTGGCTATGTACCGAAGGGCTGAAAACAATAAATTAAGTGGGATGAATATGCAACTATCACACAATGATTATATAATAAAAAAATTGGTTTAATCTTTCTGTTTTTGTTCTGTGACAGGAACTACACCAGGAAGTGTGACATGAAGTATGACAGGAAGTGCAGTGACAGAAATAAAAAAAAGCACAGTGACAGGAACTATCACAGATTATGCACTGATAGTGGTAAATATCTTTTACACAAATCAGAGTTTTAATTCACCTGCTATTGAGATAGGGAAAAAACTATCAAACATGCAGAAAATTAATGACAACAAACCCTAGCTCCCAATGGAATGCAAAGTAGCTACAAAATCAATCAAATAAACAACAAATAAACTATGATTCTAAGCTAACATTTGACTAATCTCCATTGTCCTCCTCAATCTCACATAGTGTTCTCAGATTTTGCAAATTTGCAACAATCTAAAGAAGCTCAAATGTATGAACAACAAGATGTTGGAGAGTGTATAGCGATTTTTAGGGTTATGTTATTAGAGATCTGAAAAATGGTTGTAGAAATTGTTTTATAGAAGAACCTGTTTGAATGAAGGGTTGGGATCTGATGTTGACTTTTGAGCAAAATGAAGGGTGGAGATCGATTAGGGTTTCCCTCCACTACAAGACAAGAGTGAATTTAAAATTCAAAAATACGATGAGGTGTGAGGGAGTTTAAATTAAATAAATTTGCCCAATTTATTTAATTTATTTGAAGTGGGACATATGAACCCTTAATTAAACAAATGAGATTTATTTAATTAAGTGAGGGGTATTTAAATAAATGTTTATTTGTTTAAATCGATTGAGTGAAGAGGGACATTAGAGTGTGAATAATTAAATAATAAATTAATTAAAATTAATTATTTAATTATAGAAGAAACATAGACAAATGATTAGAAAGGAGGAAATTGAATTAATTAAATAATTAAAATTATTTAATTAATAGTTGAAATTGACATGAATGTGATGCTTGCGAGTGAAGGGGACATTTTTAAGTGTCTACATTTTGCCCCTCTTTGATACAATGTCAATTCTGACATTGTGTCAAAGAAAATTTTAAAAATATGTCCCAGCATGCCCTAGATGAAGCGGGATAGTGTGTCTCCTCGGGAAATTTGTTAAATTTTCTAAAAAATTGGGAAATTTCCTGAAAAGTATGCCATCACGGTAGAATGAATAGAGGAAATGAAGATGTGAGAGAGAGATGGAGGAATGAAGATTGGCTAGAAGAATGGGATGAGATTTTTCCTTGATAGATTTTTGAGGTTCTCACTTGCAATTTTTGCTTATCATCATAGAACTTATTATGTCAAAGGATGACATACACAATGGCAAGACAGAGGCCAGAGTGCAAAAATGTGATCCCTTGCAAAACATGCACATGACAGACAAGGAATGCTTGACTCAAACTAGTAACCACAGTACCTTGTCGAAACATTTGATGAAATAACCATGAGGTATGCAAATCCTCATGCAAGGAAACATTTATTCTTTCCCATGCATATGATGTCTTTGATTCACACCTAATGGAATCCTGATCACATGCAAGGAACCTAGTTGTCCTGGTCATTTTGCCAAGACAAACCACAAACATCTAAATCAAAGAAAAAGACCTTATTCTATCCTCGCTTCTCTTCATTACTTAGGGACTACCTTGAGAAGCATAAGAACAAGATCGAACAACAATCTAAATGAAAGATAAGACAGACTAGACCAACAGAGTCAACAACCATTAGATTGTGTGCCAAGTGATATGTGTTTGTTTGTTTGATTGAGATAGGTTGAATGATGCCTGGTTTTAGGATAGGAAGCATGTCATATAAGACTCTTGGTCTAGTTTCGATAATGCCCCTACCTGTCTAAGGCAAGTGATAGGATTGTGACATTTTGTATAAGACATGTGGTCTGGTTTCAAAAATGTCACAAGTTGTGTGATGATTTGGCATGCAATGATTCAGGATGTCTGAAGGATGAAACATGTCGTCTAAGGCGTAAAGCTTGGTTTCGACTATGCTTCATGCAGTTGCTGATGAATATTGTTCATGGTGATGTTCAATTATCACCATGCGAATCATGAGGAATGATTGTTTGGTTGTTTTTGATGAGCTATCTTATTGACACAAGGTTGTTGTCTTTGTGAAAAGATTGATTGCTTTAGTCTAGTCAAAGTGTCCATCTCGTTAAGAGATGACTTATTATGATAGTTGACTCAATGGGCCCTCAGGGACTGACCTAATGTCTTGGGGGCTCGTTAGAGATGGCCTTGCCTACGTGATAACGCAGAGACAATGTAGTTCAACTGGGTGGACTTGGGTGACCTAAGACCTATGGGTGGAATGCCTTGGGGGCTCGTCAGAGATGTCCTTGCCTACGTGAAAGCTCAGAGGCACCGAAGTTCAATCGTTTAGTTTTGACACAATTTATTTCTTTTGATTTTTTGGTTGGTTATTTGATTTTTTTATGATTTTTGATAATATTTGATTTTTTTGATGATATTTGAATGTTTTGGATTTTTGGAAATATTTGATATTTTTGAATTTTTAAAAATATTTGAATGTTTCTAGTTTTTTGAGAATATTTGAATGTTTTTGGATTTTTGAGAATATTTGAATGTTTGATTCAAATGCATGAAGAAAATGATAGCACACATAAGCAAGCCAGCAAGCATGCACACATGATTTTTAAAAAAAACAAGGTATTGCCCCTGTCTAGCTATAAACCAATGATTAATGATTGATTGATTGTTGATAATGATTACATGTCTGGTTTCAAGAAAATGAAACATGTCGTATAAGACGCCTGGTCTAGTTTCGACAATGCAACATCCTGTATAAGACAATTGATTGACTGATTGATACTAGTGTTGTTGACCATGCGAATCAACACTAGGATTTGATTAATTGATTGATTGATTGATTTGGTTTACATCAAGATCAGGATCAAGACCAAGGATGCACTTGGATAATTTGGTAAGATTGATTAGCTTGATTGGTATGGATTGAGGATGACTTGCATTTGAGTTTATTGCTTGGAATTTTGATTTGATGTATCGATTGAAGAATTGATTGGATTTGGAATGATTGGAAGAATTGATTTGATGGATTGATTGGATAGATATTATTGCCTAGGTTTTTGTAGGATATTTGATTTTTTTTGAATTTTGGGGAATATTTTGATTTTTTTGACATATTTTGATTTTTTGGATTTTTTAATGTTTGTGATTTTTTTGTATTTTTGGAATGTTTAATGTTTTTGGATTTTTGAAATGTTTTTATTTTTTTATTTTGTGATTTTGACATGTTTTGAGGTGACATTGGATGACAATGTGGGTAGCCTTTGTGCTAGATACCAATGACAAGGGAAAACCAAGTCTAGGTGTAGGGAAAAAGGATGAGCATTAAGGGATGGAAAGGATGTACGTGTAAGAGAGCAAGAATGTGATCTCCAAGGACTATGTCGCAGAGGAATAACATGCCCCATTCTAGGTGGTATGCTTATGATTTTGACATGACAAGGCTTATGATAGGATGGTGGTAGGATAGTTTGGAAAGGATGAGGTATATCAAGAGATAACCAAAGTGTTTATCAACATTTCACCCCCAATCTTTATCAAGATCAAAGGAGGAAAGGAAGATGAGGATGAATGGATTCAATATGATAGGTATATATATGTGGGTGTATGGAAATGGCATGATAATGTAAGATAGGAAACAATAGTGTGGAAAATGATAGTTTGGATGAGACAATGTGCCCCCAAGTGTAAGTGACATAGAAGATCATCCTACACATGACACCGGTTTGCTAGGTTTTCATCATGGTACTTATCCAAGGCACCACCAAGGATGGTTTTAACCATTGGACAAAGGGATTTCTCTTTACTATTTTGATTTTTTCTTTTTCTTTTTTTACTTTTTTGAATTTTTGATAAGAGAATGGGAATATGGATAGGAGGGACTCAAGTGTCTAGTTCCATGAAAGGTGATAGTCCCATTAGAGAGTGATATTGCATGAACCATGTCAAATGTCATTATGCCCAAGATGTTGGTAAGGGATTGCATGAAAGTGAGATGGATAAGGTAGATAGTGAATAATGGAGGGAACGATAGTGGATTATGATGTGGATTATGTGGGATTTATAAAAAAGGATAGATGAAAGGCTTATGCAAAAGCATGAACCATATGAAGGTTATGGGTGAAATATGTAAGATAATGGATGGAAGATGGGGAGATGGAGGTATGGAAAGGAATCATGACCAATGGTTGCACACACGGTGACAAACATTGAATCTTTTGATGCAGTAGAGGTGTAGGAAGCAATGGACATGTTTGTTTAGGGGATGGGTGATTGAGTGATTTAGGAACCCACATAGACTTAGGATTTTTATGATTTTTGCTTTTGATGCGGGATGAAGGAACTTGAGATTTTTTGATGGAATGGTATTTGGAATGAAGTGGAATGGTTGGGATTTTTGAAATGTGGATGCCTCATTTGACTTGTTTGCTTTTTGCTTAGGTACCCAAACCATTTTAGTTTTTGACTTTTGTTTTGGAGGTATGGGCTTGGATAGCCTTTTAGATGGATTTTGCTTTGACTTTTTACATTGATGTCCTAAGGTACAAGGATCCTTAAGATTTTTGGATTTATGAGTTGAGGCATCCAAATTTTTACTTTTGAATCCCTTGTGTTTGGTGGAAGCTTTTTGTTTAGACGATGTGCACATTTGTTGATCATGAATAGGAATGTGAGGGAATGTGTAAATGGATGGATTTGGCATTGGAAGAAGTGGAGGTAAATTGGATGGAGGGATATTAGGGGTTGGAAGAAGTGGAGGTAAATTGGATGGTGGAAGATGTATGGTCACATGCTTTGGACATTTGTAGAATGATGGAGGTGAAATGACAACATATGTCTTGGGTATATGATAAAACTTATGATGGAAAGTGGTGGATTTAGGATGCATGGAGGTACTACCAACATCTTTAGATTGTTTACTTGGAGGGACCTTGACATGTATGGGCTCCAAAATACCTTGTTCATGAAGGCCTATGCCTTTACCATGATAGTTCATTCTTCGGAGGATGTGATTGACAATGGGACTAGGTGTGTTTTGGACACTAGACGCGAGTTCCTTAATTGATGGAGAAGGTGAAGTGGCTAATGGTTGTTGTTTCCCTAAGGAGGAAGATTCATGGATGAAGGTGGATAGACCCATAGGGTATGATGGTGGATTTGAAGTGGGGTCGATGGTGGATGTGAAAGGACCATTAGGATCTTGACCAACATTGTGTTTACTAAGATCCACGCTATTGGTTTGATCATATATGTGTGCTTGGGAGGCATGTATATCATCATGACAAGTGGATGTAAGTGGATAATGGATAGGACTAGTTGAAGGAGGAATATGTGTAGTGACAAGCTCTTGACCATGTAATGCATAGAGTTGGCTAAGAGGATCATCATGGTCTTCTTGATCATAGGTAGGATCTTGATCATAGATGGGATCAAGTGTTTTATGAATGGGATCAATAAGAGGACTTTGATCTTGATGTGGACGAGGGGGTAATGTTTCCTCATGCTTAGGATAATGGTCTTGACATATATCGAGTGGAAGTGGAAGGCTCTAGAAGAGAATTGATATGTTCTTTGTGATCAACAACATTAGGGTATGATGGACTTTGACTTAGACATATAGGATCAATAGGGTGTGGATCACATGATGGAGTTGGAGGAATAAGCATGACATTTGAAGGCTCGTTGCTAGGTGCCAAGATAGGTGTTTGACATGGGGATAAGTTGTTTCTTGCTAGTAGCCATTAGATCACATCCTTTGCAAGCGCATGTGTGGAATGATAATATAGTGGATGAACAATGATGGATGAATTTGTAGGCTTAGGATTTTTATTAGGTGAAGGGGAAAGTTCCCATGGTGGAGGAATAAAAGGAATGGAGGGTGTTGTAGGATTCAGATTTGGACTTTTATTAGATGAAAGTTCAAATGGGTTAGATTAATTAGTGGATTTGGGATTGCTTTTGTAATGTTTGAACTTATGACATGAATTTGATGGAGGGTTAAATGGTATAAGGTACTTATAGGGTGGATGAGCTAGACTAGTGTTTCCCTTGTCAAAGGTAGCATTAGGACTCAAAGGCATTTTATCTCGTTGAAAAGGTGGACTTGGGCTCACATGTTCTTGTTGTGAAGTGAATGGATAGGTTCATGTAGCATGAACTTGACATATGGATGTACTAGGTTGGTATCAAGTGGAGGGGGATGACAATGGAGGTGACACATAGGATTTGTTCACGAGACTTGGATCATCACTAGAATTTAAAGGAGGGCCTCCTCAAAGTATAATTTTTGGTCTTGGATTGGGCATAGGATTGCTAACGACTAAGACCATTTTGACAAGTACTTGATTAGGATTAGGATGATGGTTTGGAATGATTAGGATAAGTGATTGAGTAATTAAGATATGAGTAGGATGAGGTTGATTGAGATTAGATGACTTGGATTGATTAGGGTTTTGACTAGGATGACTAAGATGATGGTAATTGGATGAAAGAGGTGATTGGGATGATGAGGAATGCCAAGATTGGATGACTTGGATATGAGGAGAATGATGATCATATGATTAGGATGTGATTAGGATAGGACAAGTAGGATGATTAAGATGTGGATTAGGTGAATGACAAGGATGATTAGGGTTTTGATTAGGATGAGTTGGCTTAGAATGAATGTGTTGGAAAGAATGCTAAGACACATCAAACATAGAAGACACTTGGAAATCAGATTGATTATTTTTGGCGACTCTTGACTTTGGGAGCATATGTGTATTATCAGAGGCTATCCAATCCCAAATTTCCATGGGTCTTATCACAATTCAAAAATAGTTCACACACATAAGACAATTCCTATCCCTAAAGTCAAAGGTTGATGGCAGCTTGTTCAAGCCCACAACTTGGAATCTCTGACTCAAATGTAAACACACTAATTACTAAGTGTGTCCATTATATTGTCTTTGCGAGAGAGGATGGATAGGGGCCTCCTGTACTGGAAGGATGATACAATAACCCTTCCCCTAGAAAGCTACGTATCGCTTATGCTAAGACGAGGATTCCCATCTCATCTCTAGGGAGCCATATGGTGAGAATCTAGAGAGGATTATGTGTCCTCTTGCCTTTCACAAACTTCCACAAGGTCAAAGGGGTGGCCTTCCAACTAAAGGTGTCTAGTAATTGTTCAAGGGTCTGGCACATTACAAGCATCCAACAAGCTACTTAAAGCTTTAATTAGTCCTACTAGGAGTCTCATATACACAAGGTATGCCTCTGTTCGAACTAGCACTGTACAATAAGTGCTAATACCAGTTAAGACTTGGCTTTTGCCTTATCCTGTTTTATATAGCGGACCGAACAAAAGTGCCGCTTGAGGTTGTTCCCTTGGGGTGAGTACCTCTTTTCCCACCAAGGAAGGCCTCTCTAAAGGGTAACAAAAGTGACACAAGTGAAAATACTTTTGATCTCCAAGTTCATACGATGATGCGAGGAGAGAGCATACACATTTCGACTTGGCCACACTAGACAAAGTTCATTTACCTTTAGAAATTTAAGTGTGTGGTGTGATTTATGCAAATGTTGGGAAGTGCTTTTGATTCCCAAGATCGCTTAAAGAGCGAGGGAAGAGCATACACACTTCACAACATAAACAAAATTACCCAACAAAGAAGACAAATGATTCTTTTTAAGCCCCAAAATGAGTGTGAAAATAGCGAGCTATTGTTTGTTTTATGCACCACATCGAAATGTGCCTATGATAGCAAATAACACACATGAAAGAATGGAATCCTACACCAAATGCGTTAGTAGTTTCAACTTGATTTCTTTTCCCAGCGAACACCACAAGGCTGCAAATTAGAAATTAGTAGCAGCAAATCATCTACTAAAGTGTGAAAAACAAAAAAAATGAAGCGAAATACCCCCTTTGCAAGCTACCAAATCAAAAAGGCCATGAAATCAAATATGGAAAATATTTGAAAAGATTGATCAGTTATACCAAAAATAACAATAGAATCATAAAGTAGATAAAATTCTAAGCAATTTGAAAAAAAGGTTCACTGAAATCTGATGAAAAATGTGAAATATATGTGCGTTTGAAGTTGTAAACTAAGGTTGAATTTGCCTAAAATTTTCCCTAATAAAACAACATTCTTACCTAACAAAACCTCTACTATTGTGAAGTTCACCGAGTCAGCTTTTTGAAGAGCCCTTGTTTGCGAATTTTTGACCTCGGATGCAAAAGTTATGATCGAAAGAAAAAAATGCCCTATTAGGGCATGAGGAGGAGCAAAGGTCAAGTCTCACTGTCTAGCATAAACCGCTAACTATCAATGATTTCATGGACACATGGATGCAATTAGGCACCTGACGGTTAGCTTGGGCAGTTAACTAAAGGTGAAGAAAATAACAAAGAAAAAGAAAAAAAGAATGGGCTAAAAGCCCGCTTCGAAGTCACAAGAGTGACCAAAGCCAAACCTTGAAGGGGGCTTAAAAGCCTGGCAGCATATGTGATTTCAGGGACTTAAATCCCTACCACTGACAGTTAATGGTTATGCAGGAGGTTAAAGTTAGGGGTAGCGACAACCATCAAATAGGCAAGAGGTGGTTAACTATTGGCGGATAGGGTTTTTTCGTCGACAAGCATTGTAGAGGAATCAATGACGACTAAGCTGCAAAGGGGAGGTGACACCAAAACACATGCAAGAACGTGGGAAGAATAGAGGCTATGTGGGTGTTGACTGGGGTTTTAAGAGTGTTGAGGGTGATGGCTTAGGTTTAGGAATTGATGGTGGAGGTGATGTTCAGCAGGTGGCGACTGGGATTTCAAATCCGAGGGTCAAAGTGTCTAAGGGGTGTCGACTGTATTCTTAGCAACAAAAATGGTGAGGTTTGGGTGCTACAGCGGAGGTGACCGAACCTTGAATGCTGGCAATGGATTAGGGATCCATCAGTGACTGTAAGGAATGTGGCAGTGGCGGATGTTAGAGGGTAAGATTAGGTTTTAGGAAATGGTGGTCAAAGATTCAACAATAGTGGTGGGGATTCACTGGTGGACGTCATAGTTTTAGGGTTTTGACAGGTGCCAGCTAGGGTTTATGAATAGTCAACTATGGATAAATGGAGGTCAATAACTAGGGTTTGGAACTACTACATCAAGCTAGCAATATGAAATATTTGTAAAATGCCCCCTGCAACTTGAAACTATACCTGTAGTCATAGAAATGTTATCCACGAAGACCAAAGAGCATGCAAAATTCCACAGAGGATCCGTACCATACGGATCCTGAACTAAAAAAATTTCAAAAATTTTTGGGGAGACCAAAACCTAACAAGTTTTATGTCAATCTTCATTTGCGAGGCCTCCCAGACTCAACAGTGAGGTCCATTTTGGGCTCGAGAGCAGCCTTCAGAACTTGAATTTCAAAAGTTGACAAAAAATTGCTCTATTCACATCTGGTTCACCAAAATGAGATAGGGAAAAAGCTATCAAACATGCAGAAAATTTGTGACAACAAACCCTAGCTCGTAATGGAGTGCAAAATAGCTAAAAAATCAATCAAATAAACAACAAGTAAACTATGATTCTAAGCTAACATTTGACTAATCTCCATTGTCCTCATCAATCTCACATAGTGTTCTTAGATTTTGCAGATTTGTAACAATCTAGAGAAGCTCAAATGTATGAACAACAAGATGTTGGAGAGTGTATAGCAGATTTTTAGGGTTATGTTATTAGAGATCTAAAAAATGGTTGTAGAAATTGTTTTATAGAAGAACCTATTTGAATGAAGGGCTAGGATCTGATGTTGACTTTGGAGCAAAATGAAGGGTGGAGATCGACTAGGGTTTCCCTCCACTACAAGACAAGAGTGAATTTAAAATTCAAAAATATGATGAGTTGTGAGGGAGTTTAAATTAAATAAAATTTCCCAATTTATTTAATTTATTTGAAGTGGGACATGTGAACCCGTAATTAAACAAATGAGATTTATTTAATTGAGGGGTATTTAAACAAATGTTTATTTGTTTAAATCAATTGAGTGAAGAGAGACATTAGAGTGTGAAAAATTAAATAATCAATTAATTAAAATTAATTATTTAATTATAGAAGAAACATAGACAAATGATTAGAAAGGAGGAAATTGAATTAATTAAATAATTAAAATTATTTAATTAATAGTTGAAATTGACATGAATGAGATGCTTGTGAGTGAAGGGGATATTTTTAAGTGTCTATAGCTATGCTTTGAATAAACACACCAACATATAACTAATGAAAATCAACTATGAATCGAATTGTAATTAATTATGAATAGTTATATTTATGAAGAGAAAATGCTACAACAAATTAAATCACACACATTTACCACACCGAGCTAATATGAAAAAGTCACCAGATAACTGAAGCAATGGTCCTTGCCTCATTGGTCATCTGGTGATGAAATGTAAATTCCATTCTATGCCAAACTAAACATGCATGAACATAAATTCTCCAAAATTTATCATGATTCAAAACAACAGTCTATTCATATATTAACATGATGATCAAGTCTTCTGAATATGTACACATATTTATACTAAGCAAACACTGATAGAGTTTGTTTTGGTTTATTTTGGCCTATGGCCAACAAAACAAATATGTTTGATATAAAAATAGATAGTGGCCTCTGCCATAACCATGTAACAAACTAACAAGTATCTTCTGAAAATGGTTAATAAGTCATTTGAACTTTTATCCCCTTGCCTCTCTACCATTCTCATACTCAATAGCTGCAATCGCACCTTTAATTATCCCCTATCATTTAATTAGGAAACAATTAACATTTCTTCAAATAATTAGCATTTTTGGTAGTTTTAATTCCTTTTAAAATTTATTAAATATATTTATTTTCCTAAAAGAAATAGTGACAAGAAGTATAGGTAGGATAATGCAAATGAGAGTAAAAAGGCAAATAAAGAATGGAATAATAGGTCCTCATTTTCTCCCATCATGGTGGCAGATGTAGGAAGATGTATTTGTGATAGGTTTCTAAATGCTACAAAACATAAGGAGGGAGGAATGGAAGGAGATGAGAGCATGGAAGAAATGGCAAGAGGGGTGGTTAGACTAAGAGCTGGTAGGGAAAAGGAAGGTGGTGAAAGAATAGTGGAAATGGGAGGTAAAGAAGAGGTGGAAATGTAATTGAAGGAGAAAGTGAAATGGAAAGTGAGGATTAAGAGAAAAGGGGAAGACTGATGGATGAGATGGAAGGGAATGATGATGAGGTAGAGGAGATGGATGAAATGGAGATGGAAGATACAAAAGGTGAGGACGAGATGGAAGGGATTGTAGAAGGCATGGAAGGAGTGGGTGGAGGAAGAGATGAAGATACATTTTTTGGTGATGTGGGAGGTAAGGACACAATTGGAGCAACAAAAAAAATAAGAGGAACAATACTTGCTGCAGGAGAACAAATTGAGGGCACGTTGTCAATTTGGGCAACAGGAGGTGTTGCATCTCTAGGAGGCTTTGGCAATTTTTGCTTCATCCTCTTTGGTTTGGAGAACTCCCCTAGCCCACTAGGCATATCTTTTCTCTTGGAGCTTCCAGTTCTAACTAAAGACTTAACATCTTTATTATGTTGCTTAGGAGGCTCTTTATCTGCCTTTGATTTTACTTTACTTTGCAGTGGGAGGTCATCTTCTGTAGCCTCACTATCTACTTCTTTAGCCTCTCCCTTTGTGGGCTCTTGTGCTAGCTCCTCCTCTACTTTAAGTAGTTCATCTTTCTCATCATCACTGAGCTTCTCCTGGGGCTATTGTGTATATGTTAAAACTACTCCAGCTCTTGTCAATCTAGCCACTTGGTCTCTGACCCAATTGCTAGTATATCTAAGTGGTTGCTTCATCACCTCATCCAAAGAAGTTTCCTCTGCCTCTGCCCAATTGGGAGGTGGAATGGGTTGACCAAAGACTACACTCCATGCATCTTGTTGTACTACATTGTCATCATTTGTGAGTTGGTCTAGGACCTCCACAGTATTGAACATCCTTATGTAGACCAAGGATAACCTTGAACATCTCTTCCTTATTACCTCATGTTCATCTAGGCAGTTAGCCCAAATGTCTTCTAGCTATTCTTTATGAAATAATTTCTTACTAACATGCCTCTCCATAACACCAAAAGGGTCAAAATGTGTCCTAGGTTTTTATAGATGTAGATTTATCATATGAAGCTCTGTACCTGAATATTCTATTGATCCTACAGTGACACTGTTGCAAGTATGTGCCTAACTAGTGTTGTCATTGATGTCAACATATTTGTGTTGTCATTGGTGTAAACTGTGCTCTTGTTTTGATGCTTGCTTGTGATGAGTTGGATGTTGAAGAAAATGAATAAGTATTCCTGATATTGAATTTCCAAGTGCTTTTGAGAAATTTTGCGGCTCAAGTGGAAATAATGTATTGAAGAGTATCTTTGTTTACAGTAGAACAATCCAGTAGATTGCTCCACATTTCTTTTAGAATGAATATCTTTGTTTACGGATTGGAAGTTAGTTAGAGACATGCCTGAAGTTTCTATGTTCCAATTTTGAGCCTTCGATATAACAATTTGAGCGAGTTATGTTCACTAGAGTGAAAATTGCTTTTTCTATATGTTTGGTGGTGATAGAAAGAATGTATTATGCTCCACATTCCTCTGCATTTAAGTATTTCAGTCTGTGGTTCTGGAATCTAATTCGTAATGATGATAAGTACCTCTAACTCCAATGGCTCATGATTTGGTGGTCTGCAAGTGATCCTTTCTATATGACAGTGGATAACAATTATGTTCAAGCATTCCTGATTGAAGAATCTTATGGATAATGTGTTTAGAGGCTGTGCGGATGTTCTTGGTGATTACAATGTGCTTGGGGATGTTTCTTGATCATGTTCCTACCTTTGGATTGGTCGTAAGAGAGAAATTTGGATCATGGATGAAGACTGTTCTTAGAAGACTTAGTGTTAACACCAGTCTTGGCCGACCTGGTTGTTTTCACTACTTGCAGAGATGCATTGAAGATTGAGGAAGCATGTTGTGGCATGGAAGATTGCATTTGAGTCCCAACTAAGGCATAATGTGATCTGCATACATCTTTTCCTTAGCTAATTTTGTTTAGGTCCAGACCTATTTCTATGTATGTTTGTAATGCTGACCTTGGAGATTGTTCCAATGGTTGATGAATGTAATACTGATCTTGATGTACATTCCAAGGTTGATGAATTGTATAAAAAAATGTAATAAAGTTGCGAAAAACATGTCCTTGTGCGAAAATGTGAAGATAAGTGAAAAGGTGTAAAAAGAGCAAAGCAGAGGAGTTATATTGTGCTTCAAAGAAACTGAACTCAGGCATGGAGTAGATGCTATCAAATCAGTTCACCAACCCTTGGTGATGAGCCCTAATTTTTGCAGTGAGCATTTTGGGTAGTGAGCCTCTATTTTTTGGTATTGCTATAACATATTTATTTTTGTCGGCTAACACTCACCGTGGTTTTTCCCTTATATGGTTTTCCACATTAAAAATTTGGTGTCTCATGTGTTGATTATGTTATTGTGTTGAGTTTCTTATTTCATGCCTTCATGATTAAATCTGAATAACAGTGAACAAGTGTTTGATATGTTAATGTTCATAAGTGGTCAAAGTTTTGGAGACAATTGATTCACCCCCCCTCTCAGTTGTCTGGTGCATTTCAACAATTGGTATCAAAGCCAAGTTCCTCGGAAGTAAGCCTAACAACTTGAGGTAGATCCCGGATGTCTTACAGGAAGGAAGCTCCACAGTTTGATGGAACTAATTATGCTCTCTGGAAGGTATGAATGAAAATCCATCTCCTTTGTCTTGGTTATAGAGTGTGGAAAGTGATCGAGACAAAGTATACCATGCCTCAGAATGGTTTAACAACTAAAGATGAAATCAAAGAATATGAGTTAACTATAAAAGCTAGAGATGCTCTGTTAAGTGCCTTGTCTAACACTGAGTTGATAAAGGTCATGGATTTGGAAACTTCTCATGAAGTCTAGGAAAAGATGAAAAACATGTATGAAGGAGATGAGTCTATAAAGAGCACCAAATTGCAGGGCCTGAAAGCGAAATATGAGGGTTTAAAGATGAGCGAAGATGAGAACATAACAACCTACATGCAAAAGGTCGATGAAAGTGTCAATGGAATAAAATGTATGTGAGGAACTATTGATGAGAAGGAAGTTGTGATGAAAATTCTTAGGTCATTACCTAAGTTCTATAGTCACAAGGTAGCTGCAATTGAAGAAGTAATGATTGTGAAAGAAGTCACTAAGGATCAGTTGCTAGGAAAGCTTACAACTTTTGAGATGAGAGAGTTTGGTGATGCTCTGCCGAAGATTGAGTCTGCCTTCAAATCTAATACTTGAGAGAAGATCTCCAGAGATGAGAAGTACAAGGTGGAACTTGATGATGAGATTGATGAAATTGAAGCCAAATTTGTTGACAGAATGCAAAGAGGTTTCGGTAAGTTTAAAGGAAAATTACCTTTCAAATGTTTTACATGTGGTAAGGTTGGTCACTATTCTTCTAGGTGTCCCAAGAGAATTGAAAGGAATAGAAAAAGATTTGATAATAGACCTAGGGTTCCAAATAAATGCTACTATGTTAGAGATCTTGATGATGAAGGTGTGACAAATGTGAATTTGATGATGCTAGTACTAGTGCAAATGAATGCTTGTTTATTGCCATTAAATAAGAACTTATGTCTACTAATTCTACTAGCTATGTGAAGGAAGAAAAACCAATGGAAGAAAGTGCTTTGGCTATTCAGGTTGAGAAAGATAACGATGAATGGATTATTGACAGTGGATGCTCACATCACATGACCAGTGACAAAAGTAAGTTTGTAAGTTTGGAAAAGTATGATGGAGGTTTGGTTAGGTTTGGAGATATTGTAATTGGTAAGATTTGTGGGAAAGGATCTATTTCTTTTGATGGAAAGAAAAACACCGATGATGTCCTATATGTGAAGGGTTTAAAGCATAATATTTTGAGTGTTGGTTAGATGTGTGACAAAGGTTATGATTTGAGATTCAAAGATAATGGGTGCAAGATCATGGAAAGCTTTGGAGTAGTGATTGCTACCGGTAAGAAGACAAGAGGTAACATTTACCAATTAAGAGGAACTAATGATTATTGTTCATTGGCTTGCACAGATGAGAGTTGGATGTGGTATAGAAGGATGTGTCATATCAACTTTGATAATTTGGTGAAGATAAGTTTAGGACAAGATGTGAGAGATTTACCAAAGCTTGTGAAACCTGCCAATACCATTTGTAAGGAATGTCAATTAGGGAAGCAGACAAGAACAAGTTTTAAGAGTAAAGAGCAATTTTCTACCAGTTTGCTAGATCTAGTGCATACCGATTTGTGTGGTTCTACAAGGGTGAGAAGTCTAGAAGGAGACATTTACTTCATGTTGCTTATTGATGATTATTCTAGAATGACTTGGGTCACTTTTCTAAGAGACAAATTAGAAGCCCTAGAGAATTTCAAATCCTTCAAGGCAATGCTTGAGAATTAGATAGAACTAAAAATTAAATACTTGAGGTCTGATAGAGCAAGTGAGTTCACATCAAGTGAATTTAACATTTTTTGTGAAGAGAAATGGATAAAGAGACAGTTGTCTGCACCTAGGACTCCTCAGCTAAATGGAGTTGTTGAAAGAAAGAACCGGACAGTTCAAGAGGCTGCTAGGACCATGATGAAGGAAGCTAATCTACCAAAAGTTTACTAGAAAGAAGCTATACATACTACTATCTACATTCAAAATAGAGTTCAAGTCAAAGGTAATGGTACTAAAACTCCTTATGAGTTGTGGTATGGAAGAATTCCTAGAGTGAAATATTTCAAAGTTTTTGGAAACAAATGTTATATCAGAAGGGAAGAAGATCTAGGCAAGTTTGATGCTAGGTGTGATGAAGGAATCTTCCTTGGATACTCTACCAAGAGTAAGGCCTACCAGTGCTACAACAAAAGGCTGAAAATGATTGTTAGAGTGCTAATGTGAAGGTGGATGAAGACAAGGAAAGAACATCATACCTGAGTGGCTATGAATTAGATGAACTTGTTGTCAGAGTAAATGAGAAGAAAGATGAACAAGAAGACAATCAAGATGAAGAAAAAAGGCTCCAGAAAATGCAGTTAAGACTCCCAGTTATGTAAGGATCAATCATTTTGAAGATCAAATTATTGGAGACAAATTGAAAGGGGTATTGACAAGGAAAAGAGTTGTAGAAGAACAAGTGAATTACTATTTTCTTTCAAAAGTTGAACCAAAAACTGTGAATGAAGCTTGCAATGATGAAAATTGGGTAAAGGCCATGGAAGAAGAGTCGATGCAGATAGAGAATAATCAAATTTGGGAATTGGTTCATAGACCTGCTGATAAGAATGTGATTGGAACTAAATGGGTCTTCAGGAATAAGTTGAATGAGAATGGAGAAGTAGTTAGAAACAAATCAAGGCTAGTGTGCAAAGGATATTCTCAAGTTTAAGGGATAAATTTTGAGGAGACCTATGCTCCTGTGGCAAGAATTGAAGCAATCAAAATATTTTTGGCATTTACAACATTCAAAGATTTCAAGGTATATCTAATGGATGTTAAGTCTGCATTCTTGAATGGTGAGTTGGAAGAAACAGTCTACATTGAATAACCAGAAGGATTTAAGTTATCAGACCAAGATGACATAGTGTATAGATTAAAGAAGGCCTTGTATGGATTGAAGCAAGCCCCCAGAGCCTGGTATGCAAGTTTAGACAAGCATTTGTTGTAATTAGGGTTCAGTAAAGGCACTATAGACAATAATCTATATTTCAAAATCAATAATAATCAAATCCTGATTGTTGTAGTCTTTGTTGATGACATTATATTTGGAGGCAATGAAGGTATGTGCATGAAATTTGCAGGGGAAATGTAAAATGACTTTGAGATGTCTATGTTTGGTGAAATGAATTTCTTTTTGGTTCTACAAATTACTTAATTAGATAAAGGAATCTTCATTTCTCAGTCTAAGTATGTGAGAGAGTTGTTGAAGAAATTTAGGATGGATGACTCTAAACCAGTATGTACTCCCATGGTGACTAGTTGCATGTTAAGCAAAAATAGTGAATCACCTAAGACTGATCAGAAAAGGTACAAATCCATGATTGGAGGATTACTTTATCTAACTCAAACCAGATCTGATATAATGCATGTAATTTGTCTTGTGGCAAGATTTCAAGAAGATCCTAGAGAATCACATGTGATGACAGTTAAGAGAATCTTGAGGTACTTGAAAGGTACATCAGATCATGGCTTATGGTATCCAAAAGATAATAATTTCACTCTTAGTGCTTATATAGATGCAGATTGGGCCAGATATGTTGATGATGGGAAAAGTACAAGTGGAGGTGCTTTCTTCTTGGGTAATAGATCAGTTTCATGGTTGAGCAAGAAGCAAGATTCAATATCCTTGTCTACTGTAGAAGCAGAGTATATTGCAGCAACACGTTGTTGTACTCAAGTGTTATGGATGAAGTAGACTTTGAAGGACATAAGAGTTGTGTATGAAGATCCAATTGAAATCTTTTGTGACAATACAAGTGCTATAAACATTTCAAAGAATCTAGTGATGCATTCAAGAACAAAGCATATATCAATAAGATATCACTTTTTGAGAGAAAAGGTGACATAGAATGAAGTAAAAATGGAATATGTGTTCACAAAGGATTAGATTGTAGACATTTTTACCAAGCCGTTGCCAAAAGATACTTTTGAGTATCTCAGAGAAAGGCTAGGGGTCATTACCCCTCCCGCTTTGAACTAAGATGCATAGGAATGTATCAGTCCAGTGGTGTCCAAAGCCTCATTCTTTGATCTGGATTGATGTTCTGAGAGCTCCCTCTCAAGGGGAGTAGCAAGTGTTCCTGACAAAGAGTAGTAAGTGTTACAGTATTGATGAAAGTGTAATTTGATCAGAGCAACAGAGTGCAAGTATGTGCCCTTTGCCATTGATGTCAAAGGGGGAGAGAAATCATGTGAAAAAATTAGGGGGAGAAAGAGTGCAGATGTGTATAAAGAAAGGGGGAGTATCTTGTCTTGATGGTCTTTATAGTTTTTCACATCATATGTTGCCATCAATGACAAAGGGGGAGATTGTTGCAAGTATGTGCCTAACTGGTGTTGTCATTGATGTCAACATATCTGTGTTGTAATTGGTGTCAACTATGCTCTTGTTTTGATGCTTGATTGTAATGAGTTATATGTTGAAGAAAATGAATAAGTATTTCTGATACTGAATTTCCAAGTGCTTTTGAGAAAATTTGCCCCTCCAATGGAAACAATGTATTGAAGAGTATCTTTGTTTACAGCAGAACAGTCCAATAGATTGCTCTGCATTTCTTGTAGAATGAATATCTTTGTCTATGGATTGGAATTTAGTTAGAGACATGTTTGAAGTTGCTTTGTTCCAAGTTTGAGCCTCCAGTATGAATATTTGAGTGAGTTATGTTCACTAGAGTGAAAACTACTTTTTTTTTTCTGTATGTTTGGTGGTGACAGAAAGAATGTATTATGCTCCGCATTCCTCTGCATTTAAGTATTTCAGTCTATGGTTCTGGAATCTAGTTTGTAATGATGATAAGTACCTTCAACTCCAATGGCTTATGACTTGGTGGTCCGCAAGTGATCCTTTCTATATGACAGTGGATAACAATTATGTTCAGGCATTCTTGATTGAAGAATCTCATGGATAAAGTGTTTAGAGGCTGTACAGATGTTCTTGGTGATTACAATGTGCTCGTGGATGTCTTCTAATCATGTTCCTACCTTTGGATTGGTCGTAAGAGAGAAATTTGGATCATGGATGAAGACTATTCTTAGAAGACTTAGTGTTAACACCAGTCTTGGCTGACCTGGTTGTTTTCACTACTTGCAGAGATTCATTGAAGATTGAGGAAGTGTGTTGTGGCATGGAAGATTGCATTTGATTCCTAGCTAAGGTATAATGTGATCCACATACATCTTTTCCTTAGCGAATTTTTTTAGGTCCAGACCTATTTCTATGTATGTTTGTAATGCCGACCTTGGAGATTGTTCCAATGGTTGATGAATGTAATGCCAACCTTGATGAACATTCCAAGGTTGATGAATTATATAAAAATATGTAATGAAGTTGCGAAAAACATGTCCTTGTGTGAAAATGTGAAGATAAGTGAAAATGTGTAAGAAGAGTAGGACAGAGGAGTTATATTGTGCTTTAATGGAACTGAACTTAGGCATGGAGTAGATGCTATCAAATCAATTCACCAACCCTTGGCAGTGAGTCGATCTTGGCAGTGAGCACTAACTTTTGTAGTGAGAATTTTGGGTAGTGAGCCTCTATTTTTTGATATTTCTATAACATATTTAATTTTGTGGGCTAAAACCCACCATGGTTTTTCCCTTATAGGGTTTTCCACATAAAAAATTTGGTGTCTCATGTGTTGATTATGTTATTGTGTTGAGTTTCTTATTTCACACCTTCATGATTAAATCTGAATAACAGTGAACAAGTGTTTGATATGTTAATGTTCATAAGTGGTCAAAGTTTCAGAGACAACTGATTCACCTCCCCCTCAATTGTCTGGCGCATTTCAACAGACACATGAGAAGATACCTCTACCCAGGATTATGGGAAACTTAATGGAAGCTCTTCATAGCCATTTCAATTGTTCAGCACAAGTACATAGTTGCCTTGTCAACTCTAAAAGCACTACCTTATCAGTGGGATATTTGGGTACTTTTTAGGGAGAACCAGTGAAACCTTGGATCTTGAGATAGGTGAATATTGGAAACTAGATGTACCGCCTACCATAAGTTTGCACTACATTAGTGTCCTTGAAGGATAACCTTCTTGACATGTATCCTTGCAACATTCTTGTAATATGCATTGTAAATGCATCATTAACTCTTTTGTAGTGTACAAGGGATTCAGAGATTTCTAACTAACGATAGCATTCATAGACCTTGACTTGTCCTTCTCCATTGCCCACTTCTCCCAACTTGGATAGACGAGGGTAGAAAAAGTTTCTTGCCAACATATACACAACATAAGAAGTCCATCTAAACACTGAGTCTTGATTTAAGGCCACAAAGGCCTCATGAATGTTATTACTTAGGCTCTGGGCCCATTGTATCTTCATTTCTACTTTCAAAATCTCTTCAATAAATGAAAACATCAAACCCTCAAAGGTTAAGGCAGAAGGTAATCCCATAATCCTACTCAAAAGGGTGACCATATCTCCTATCCCCTCTTTGAAGTCACTCGTATAAAGCACATGAGGGAGCTTGGATAGTGTTGTCCTCCTTTGTTTCATCCATTTATCATTAATTATCCTTCTGCAAGCATCAGGTCCTTGTTCATATAGATTCTTAGTATAATCTTTGTTCAACACTATGAGAGTTAGGGCAGGGGAATGTCAAATGCTTCATTAATGGCCAAGGCAGTGAAGTATGCTACTATCCTACCATCTTGGGCTACCACTGTTGTTGTTTGATGATGGTACCTTTCTCCACAAGCTATGATAAGTTCAAGGCATTGTACTGTGGTGGGAAAGGCAACAACTTGACCAATTCTATTGTCCCTAATCATCTTATCCCATTCTGTTGGATTAGGTCCAAAGACCCTCAGTCTGAAGTCATTTAGGTCTATATGACCTAGGTAATGGTCTCCAATGTTATTCCAAGATGATGTGATCCAACTAACAGGTGGGAGCCCCTTGAATTCATACTTCATGTTTTTAGCCATGATAGACATTTATCCTGCAGGCCAAAACTCTAATGAATAATCTTCCAAAATACTGGCTAATTGACTTAGACCTAAGTTTGAAGGTGTTAAACAACCTATAAGATATCCAAACGTATATACTAACTATTTTTCCTCCATTACTTCCCTAAGTGTAGAGTCTAGACCAAAAGCAAGATTTTAGCCCCTTGCAGGACATACTAAAAAAATGCAATGATTAATATTCCCATTAAAATTCCAAGCATTTTCATACATAATGAGAAAATATTTGAATGACATAAATGAAAATTAGTCTTAAACATACCATTTTAACCCAATTTTCCCTTTGAAATAAGCTTCAAAGTTCATTATATGAAAAAGCAGGAATTTTGGTTTCTACCAGATAAGCAGA
This sequence comes from Cunninghamia lanceolata, assembly GCA_027924645.1. Classification (NCBI taxonomy): domain Eukaryota; kingdom Viridiplantae; phylum Streptophyta; class Pinopsida; order Cupressales; family Cupressaceae; genus Cunninghamia; species Cunninghamia lanceolata. The sequence continues at coordinate 7,830,007 of BSBN01000112.1, read as the reverse complement.
CTTTTAGAGGTCTACCAGATTTGCGGGTAATTTGGCTCTTGCAGGATATGTCCAGTGAAGTATCATTTTAGCACTAAGGTTAAAGACTCAAGCTTTATGGAAGTTAGCAGGGAATTAGACTGGTGCCGGATAGCAGGGCTTTGGGAGTTTACTAGATATGTGTAGCAGACTGCGGATTTAGCACTAACGCAAAAGTAACTTTCCTTAGCAAGGTTTTGGATGGATGCCAGATTGTGGGGCTTTTTGACTTTTCCAGACATATTCGATAGAGGGACAAATTAGCGCTAAGGTTGCGAAACCTTGCAAGCGGTGAAATAGCTCCCAATGGACCTAGCAGAGATTATTGGGGGTGGAAAATTAGCGCTAAAGTGCTCCCGAAACCTTTCAAATAAGATTTTTCTAAGTGTTTCACAATACGGTCAAATAGGGATAAGGTTTTAAACCTAGGGTTTCAATTACCCAAAATCTATCCTATCCCTAACTGATAAATCATCATACCCTAATCATGAAACGCAAAGAATTATTCAATCAAGCACAACAAATTCAAAAACCCACTCAAATCTCAAAGCCTTCATAAAAAATACAGGGGAATCATGCAAAAATAAAAATAAAAACATAAAAGAATCAACCTATAATTGCAAACATGACTGCACAAATTACTGAAGGTGCATGCTCAGAATCGGTTGAAAACTTTGTTAAATTGCTCGTTGGGTTTTTGTTAGATCACCTGGATGTAGAGCTCAAAGATTTTGAGAGTTTAGAATTCAAATGATACTCCCTTTCGACGATTTTGATCACTTAAACCTCTTTTCAAACCCAATAGTAGTGCTGCTAGTGGACAAAGTGTCACACAGCAAACAAGTGACAAAAGTGGGGAATTTTCTTGTTGTAGGATAAGCAAGGATTTTGGGTCCTACAAGACATGTCTAGCAGTGGTCACTTTAGCGCTTATCCCATGATGTCATCAAAACCCGCTATTACTTAGCGTTTAGCAATCAAGTCCCTGGTGGGGTTTTTGGTGTCCAGTGGATATATTTGGTAGCTTCAAGTTTTAGTGCTAAGTCCAGTAGGGAGGCTTTTTAGCGCTTAAGCGAATAAGTGGGCTTAACGCTAATATCTGGCAGTACTGGATATTAGTGCTAACTGCAGTAGGATCAGTTTTTAGCACATTTTTCACAAGGAGGTCAATTCTTAGGCCCAAATGACATCAACTCACTTCAATCACCCCAATTATGAAAACCAAAAGATATTCAATCAGACTAGAGTTCCCAAAATGCAAAGAAAACTGCTAAATCATTTAAATTTCATTCTCCCTCAAGCAAGAACATCAAAATGAGACCAAGCCAAAAGAAAAAGTGGGGGTCTCCATTTGGCAAAATGGGGCATGTGTGCAAGGCACAACAGGTTGGTTGCTAGATCATTATTCAGATTGAAGCACTTGATGCTTGATTTTGACCTCATGATATTTCCTAGAACCAAATGAATCTGATCGACTGTGTCCTCTTTTGGGCCTCTTTGTCTTCATTTCTAGTTCAACTATTAGGGGAAATTATCATTATGTATCTTCCCGATCTATATTTAGCTTTTCTATCTTTGTAATGGCTGTTTATCCTATGTGATTAATATAAGCAACTGATTCTACCTCTCTCATTTCTTTCTCACTGTGTTTGCTTGAATGCTTTTCACTTATCTTATAGATAAAGCGGCCCCTTTATAAGTTTTAGTATTCTATTTTGACCTCTGTTAGAGAACGAATGAGTCTGTGTTGGTTTATTCAGCCTTTGAAATCATCACTGTGTTAATTTAGCTCTAGCTAAACATACTAAATTGTGGTGCATCACCCCCCTTTTTATTTTTGTTCCTTCTCTCCCTTTTCCTTGTGAGCATAACATTAGATTTAGCCATCATTATCTAAGCCTTAAGCTTAGATAGTGGAACCATCCTTCTCTTGAGGTGTGATCTCATTTGCAAGGCCCCACACCTTGAGATAAGTCCCATTGTGTCATTGGAATGATTGAACAGGCTTCAAGCAAGGTGCAATTTCATGTGACAACATTCACACCAATCACATTGATGTGTAGTATCACTTTGTTCATGAGATGGTGGAGAGTGGTAAGGTCATGATTGAAAGGTTGACATCCTAGATAATGTTACACTTTCACATATGAAACTAGTGAGCATGGATAAGTTCTATAGGAGCAAGGAGGCCATAGGCCTTGAATCTTATACTTGATTCATTTTATGTTTCCTATTTATGTCATGTTAATGCATAATATCCAGTGGGAGAATGTTAGGATTAGATCATATTAACCTTGAAATCATCGTATTTTCTATGTGTCTCCAACATCTTGGGAATGGACACTTGGATGCCTATGTATATGGTCAATATATTATTTAATTATTATTATCCTCTCGAGACTTAGAATATTGATTGTAATAGCATTGAAAGAGGGAAGTTATAGTTTGTAGGTCAACATTGGTGATTACAAATTGATTCCAACCACTCTTCTCTCTTAAGTGCTTGGGAGATTGGAACAACTTTTGTTATAATGGGTGCAATCCATGTGTTGTAGTGTCTTAAAAATGGAGTGCTACTTTTGGGGTTGTGTGCCATAGGAGTTATTGGACAAAGATGCTACAATTATTGATTGTTATTCTTGTGGCCATTGATGGATTTGCATATGGGCATGTTGAACTTTTGCTAATACCATGGTTTTGTGGTATTTGGTTTTGAAGAATCCACTTTTGGTTTTCCTACTCTAGTGTTCTATAAATTGGATGTCTTGGATAGTTGTTTTATGGGCCTTTTATAGGTGAGTATTGTTATAGATGAAATTTTGTTAGAAGAAGACTATAGTGCATTGTATTATTGTAACACAATGTTATTGGTTAATACAAGATTGAAGGGTCTCTTTGGTGGTGGAGATTTTTTCAAAAAGGTTTTCTCCACATAATTCTAATGTTACATGTCTATTTATAGTTTGTTGATTTTTATATGTTACTCCATTCCAAAATATTAGCTAAGTACATGAATCTTTAACTGCATAATCAGAATTTGAACACTTAATGTTTTATTTTAACTATATCTTTTTACCCTATCTTTTATCAAGAGATTGGATTTTCAAGTGATTGATGATATGTGAGAAGCACACCGACTTAGATTCTGAAATACCTTTGCTAGATAACAAAACATTGTATTTGGGAAACAATCAATATATAGTTCATATTGTTAGGACTAAGGTGTGCTAGTCACCATACAAAGTCCTAGGAAATTAAGTTGTAATATTTTATTATTAATGGTTATAAAATTTGATGCTATGGAAATTAGCAAACTAATAAATCCAATATTATTACTATAACATCAAAAATTGCATACCCTTGTAATTTCATGCTAAGTTTTTCATTTATTTTAGTGTCCATTCCATTAGCATGTTTTAGGGATCATTTTAGCCTATATGTGGGCCTTTTCCTTCACCATATTGTTAAATTTATTCATCACATTTTGATTATCCTCACTAAACTTAGACCACATTCTAAATTTTGAATGGTTTCTCTTGAACACTAGCGTGACACATAGATGTCTGCACAATGTTCTAGCATCCCACAAGTTTCCAAAAAATTAAATGTTGCTTCCTACCCACCTACCTGTTGTAACACTCATCTACCAAAAATGGAATTTTTCTCTGAATCTAATCGTTTAGCTTCCTCATAAGCTTCATGCGAAAGAAACTTTTGAATGAATATCATGTAATCTCTTCCTCTTCTTCTCTTGGTTATGATTAGCTAAACATTTCTCCATTGTTCAAGCTACATGCTATCATATTTTCATTAACATACATGTTCTCACTTTTCTCATCTACATCATGTTGGTAATATTGTTTTAATAAGTTATTATTCTTGTTTGAATAATATTTCAGCTCTTCTTTATCATTTTATTCTACTTTCCTATTGGAAAATCTTTTGGTGACCATCACTACCCACTATCCAATCTCATACACACACTAAGGTATTCTTCTTTGTAGACCAAGGATTAATACTTATAGATTTGCTTTAAGATTATTATTCTTAGTTCCTAGATGCACATAGGCTAAGAACACACACTTATTTCTCTATAATTCTATTTGGCTTCTCATGGAGGTCAAAAGATCAAAATAGGGGCTTGTGTAACATACCAACTCATACAACTTGAAATTACTCACAAAATTTACCATGAAAGTAAAAAAACATGTTTAACCATGAGTGAAATTTTTGTTGTTTTATTTTCTAACATTTGCATAATCACATAGAATTAAATGTATATCTTTTCTGAAATTTTCAACCTTGAAATTACAATATATTCAAAGATAAAATCATAGTGAAATCATTGAACTTTACATTTAAAAATAACTTGCACTTGGAAATATGAATAATTTTACATAAGTTTGAAAATCATAAGTCATAACATGAAGTATACTGCATCTGGAATTTGGTATTTGTCTCACAAGCCTCCGCGAGTCTTCTACTACAGAGGGAGAGCATCATCCGAGTGCTTATCCTCCAATCAAAGACTGGTGGTCCCTTGCTCATCTTCCATTTGGAAGTGGCCCTACCCTTCACGAAGAGTATAGACATAAGGAACCAATAGGTTGCCATATAAGTCCTAGTGTTGTGTCCTAGATAACTCAATCGACCATACAACTCTAGCCAATCTTCTAGCTAAGTATGATCATTCTGACAGGTTACACAATCTAGACACGGTGAACCAACTAATGTATGCAAAGACAAATGCATTACTTTGGCCAAAGTTTCTCTATAAATAGATGTTTTCAATAAATGTAATCATGTGTTCACACACTCTAACTCGACTTGGAAACTACACCATCCTATAGTTTGACTTGCTTGACTAGAATTTCTAGACATGAATTGTCTTGACTAAACTCAAATCCTAGTCAATCTGACTTAGAATTAATCCTTAATCTAGGATAAACGTAATATATGGATTTAAGTGACTTTAACCTTTCAGAGAGTCCCTCATTGCATACTTACAAATCCTAGGGTCTATGACTTCTTGTCATTAATGACCCAAAGATTGAGCACTCTTGTGTAATATATCAAGTTTTTAACTCTATCATGAAATCATTTATTTTATCATAAGTGCTTCTTAGACTCTTCCTAAATTATACTTGTCTTGATCTATGGTTTCTCAACAATTCACTGTCGACCATAATAAATAATAGACTAATTCAATGTTATAACTGATTTAAGAGTTTTCAAGATTTCTTAACTCTTCTAGGTTGAATCTAGGGATTTAACTTCTCTATCCCAACACATTGGAATATCAAATACTCTTGTTTTCAAAAAGTAAAAATTTATAATAATATAACATGGAAATGATAACCTTGACCACTTGGGCAAATTTACATTTCTCATAACATGTATAAACATAGTACACGAGGTATGTACTCATATAAAATCTTAATGAATACTATCATTATCTTAACTAATCTTTTGACTAAGTTCAATCTTCCAACCTAAATAGGTTTGAGTCTAAAATAATAATATAATATTTTTGACCTCTTGGTCTTCTTAAATCCACTGACTTTCAATATAGGATAAGTTATGAACTCATATTTAACATCCTTTGTATATCATGATAATGCTTATCTTTATTTGTATAATGCATATGTGATATTATATCACTATACATAGGTGTTTTCAATGATATCAATATCATTTATATATATTCTATATAAGTGAATATCGATCACCATAACTTATGATTATAAACATTAAAACTTATACATATAAATCATTGTGAAATGTGAATCTCTCACTATCTAAACTTTCTTTAATCTTAATCATCTCGACTCCTAGGTTTATATTCGAGTTCTCATAAAGTTCAGTCTCTGCATTATATATATATATATAACTTAAACTAGTTATATCAGTGTGACATTAATAGATAATGGCCACTATAATTTGTATTCAAAAAGTGATAATAAAATTAATCTTTTCTTTGCATTTTATATGCTAGATTTCTACACAAATTTGGTGTTTTGAAAGCTAAAAAAAACCTATGTTTGCTTGAGTATACAAAGTCAAGTAACAACTTTCTACAGACCGTAAACCACTATGTAAACAATGTTGTTCATAACATTTATTCATAATCATGTGTCTATCAAAGCATCAAAGTTTACAATATATTTTCTCTATGGGTTCGATGATACAAAATGATGGCACGAGGAGATTCTATTAGGTCATTGATTTAAGTCTATGGGGTTCTATCCAAGGAGGTTTGATCTAACCTCTATTACTCAAACCCCCTTATATGGAACCCCTCTAGGCTTAAATCATGATTTTTTTCTAAAAAAATGTGTGATTTCATACAAAAATCAAAATGTCCTACAAGTATGTCACACTATTGTGAGATCACCTTATCCATAATATGACTCAAATATAGGTGGCATAAAGATAGAAAGAAATGGATATGCAACAACTTCAAATGAAAGAGGTGAGTGATGTGGAGGATTATATGTAATTGAATCTTGATTACTAAACACAATATCGACTTTCTTCTTAAGTCGATCAAATTTATTCAATAGTGTATGCAAGGTAGAATTGGTAATAATGGTGGTATGAAAATCATGTGATACAATGGAGGATGTCTAAAGAGGGTGAGAGATAATAGGTAATGACTTGGTGATGGAACTGGGAGAATCCACACTATAATGTAAGGTGTTCATAGGACGAGGAGTGGTACAAGAAACATAGGTGTAGGGTATATCTCTAGTAACCACATGGGTATAAGTAAATGTGGAAGGATAAGAGATAATTAAAAACTTAGTGGAAGGAAAGCTAGTAGTGACACTAAAGGTAGGAATCAGAAAGGAAAGATCACTCTAGAAGTGACAACATGGGTGGTAAAGTCCTTGGAAGTGGTAATTGTAAGATGAGAGGAAGAAGGATTGGAAGAGGATAAAGAATTAATAGGTAGGGTAGAGGATAAACCATTATAATAATCCATGAGAGTGCTAATATTATGAAAAATATATGTTTCATAAGGGGCACCCACTAATATAGTATGTAAGGTAGTAGCCAACTTTTGAGGAGATTTAGCATGAAGAAGTGCATACATAAGTAATTATCTTGTAAGGGAAATATCTTTCTTAGAAACATAATATCATTATCATAGTCTTGTTGCTCTTCATGCCCCTCTAAATGGTCTCATTATGAGCATTATCATCATTCATGTCAGAAAGAGGGTCATTTTCATTTGAATAGCTGGTCACATGAGGGCTAAGTTGAGCACTCCTTTGTAAAGTAAGATTAATATTTCAAGTATATTTTTGCATAAATAAACCCTAAAGTGAAAATAAATATTCAATTATAAAGAAATATAAATCACTTTTAGATCTAAATAATATAAAAATCAAAAGATAAAATCCTTAGGATAGAAACCCTAAGTGGGTGTAAGAGTGGAGAGGTTCATCAATATGAAAAAGAAAATATACAATTTTTAATCAATAAATTGGAGAATAAAATCCCTTTTTATGTAAATCTAGGGCAAACAATGTTGAAATATCAATGAGTACTCTGTCTATTTCTCTAGGTCACTTTCATGAATATCAATTTGGTCTTGCAAGTGTGGATCTAATCTCTCATAGATTTGATTTGGGTCTGGATCTAATCTATACAAACTCTCAAAATATCATTTTTAACTCACCTTGATATTCTTAATCTATTTTCACATAAAACTTGGTTCTAGTGTTTTATGGTTTACATATGGTAGGGTTATTTTATTTCCTTGTGTTAAACCATGTAAGGATATTTATTTAATGGCTAGATAAATTAGTGATGACAACACCCTCAAGCATGCAATATGTTGTAGATGCTTGTCCAATATAGATTCCTTGATAAAATGCTCTTAATAATATGCACAAGAAGTAAATGATAGCTCTAGGATGCAAGAGATCTAGATATATGTCATGATGATTGGATGCTCTATAATGAACTAAGGATACTCCTTTAAATACAACAATAAGGGTCAAATGGAACACTTTCATGCTTTGATTGAACACTCAATGGTCACAAAGAGAGGTAAGGTTGTCCCCATATTTGAATTTGAATTTTAAATCTAATTGAGTATTTTCATGAGTGTATAAGCGATCAAGATCACTTTTGTTATTATGGATCCAATTTGGGGCAAGGAGTAAACTAAAGGTTAGGACAAGTACTTGGGAATGAGCACCAGAAGAACATATAAGGCTTGTATTATGTGCTTGTTCTTAGCTAAAAACTCATAAATTGTACACATTTATTGAATTAAGTTTAATCTATTCAAGGTGAGCCAAAAATATAAGAGAAATAGGCATGGGTATGTAATTTTCACTATTAAAATTAAAAAACTTATAGTAATTTTACTTAATAAGTTTTCCTATTGCTCTCTTGCATTGATATAGAGTGCTTGGGCTGAGAAGTATGAAGAGAGCTGGAAGATATCTACATGATACTAGAATAGCTCTTTGAAGTGAGTTGAATATCTTCTTGATAGCATGGTTAAATTATCTCATTGTATTGTAACTTTATTATTATGAATACATAGAGAATGGTGCTATTCTTTACTGGGTTTTTTTTTTCCTAAAAGGGTTTACCAAGGTAAACTGTGTGTTACATGTTTATTTTTATACTAAATTATTTGGACTCTATTTTATATGCAAGTATTCTTCTATTAAGGTTAGTATTATTTCTAACATTTGGTAGAAGAGCCAGTTTGATCTTGTTTGATCTATGGGAGGAAGAAAATTTTGCTAATGTATTGATCTTAGTTTTAATAGGAGTAATTTATATAAGTAATTTTTTTAGGTTTATAAAAATGGATGGAACTTCTAGAAAAATGGAGATTAAAAAGTTTATTGACACAAATTTTGAGCTTTAGAAAATCTAAATGGATGACATATTAGTGGATCACTATCAATTGTTTGTAATGACTAGTTTTATTGTTCAATCTATGGATCTTGATGACTATGCTAAACTTGACAGAAAGGCTAGATCTAATATTCATTTGTGCCTTTCATATTCAATTTTCTTGAATTTTTTTGGGGAGCATATAGTACAAAAATTATGGGACTAAATTTGAAATTTGTAGTGAACAAAATCCTTGTAAACATACAAAAAATATATATTCTTTGACAATGGTTGATCATGGAGATTAAACAATTGAGATCTTAAATGTTTATAACACTCTTATCATTTTGTTGGCATCATTTGATGTCAAGATGAATGAGGAAGATTAATTCATTATTTTGATTTGTTTTTTTGCCAAATTCATGGGATGACATTCTCATGGTGAGGTGGTTAGAGAAAAATTAATGAGTGGAAATCCATAGCGTCTACTAAGATGATTTTATTGTCAAAGGTATTTCAAAGGAAAAATGAATGAACAAGAAAGAAGGCAGGAGATCCAAATCCAATGGAAGATATAATTCTTGTATTAAATCTAAGGTGAAATGTTGGAACTATGGTAAAACTAGTCATATTAAGAAAATCTACTAAGTGAAGAAGGATAAAGGACTTTGATAATGATTCAAAATAAATGAAATCTAATGATAAATCTCAAGATGTGTTTTTGGCATCCTCTATTCCACATGAAAGTGATGATGCATGGTTGTTGATTCTAGAGCATTGTTCCACATGACTCCACATTTAGAGTATTTTCTATGTATGAGAACTATGATGGTGGGAAAATATTCTTAGATGATAATATGTTTCACAAGATTGTTGGTCATGTGAAAATTATTTAGAGATTAAAGAGTCAAGACTTTAGTGTTTTGATTAGGAATATGAATTATGTGGGAGTGCACGTGTCTTTAATAAATATGGTTGCAAAATGGTGGGAGGAAATTTGATGTTGAAAAAGGGGTTTTCCTTGGAACTCTATTCAAAATTGATGCTAGTACCATGTATAGTTAATTTTCTTTTTCCATAGTCCCTAATGATGTAACAATCCATCACTAAGTTGACACCTTGGGCAAGGCCAAAAGAAGTTTCATAGGGGATGCCTCAAGCTATCACCACAATGATATATTAGAGGCATGGAGACAAGATGTTACCCTAGGATGTGATCAAACTATTACCAAGGTGATAACTTGGCCAAGGTGGAAGGAAGTTGCTTAAGGGATGCCTCAAGCTATCACCACAATGATATCTTAAAGGGAATAGAGGTAATATGTTTCCCTAGGAAGGATTCAAACTATCATGAAGGTGATACCTTGGGAAATGTGAAAGGAAGTTAATCAATGGACTCCTCAATCTATTGCCACAATGATATCTTGGAGGGCACAAAGGTAAGTTGTTTCCATAAGGACTCAAGATATCACCCAATGATACTTTAGGAAAATAGAAAATATGATTCCCTAAGGATGTCTCAAGCCATCACCTAGGTGATACCTTGGAAGGAAAAGAGTCAAGTTGATTCCCAAGATGTACCTCAAGTTGTCACCAAGGTGATACCTTATAGGGAATGGACTCATTTTGTGTTGGAAAAAGGAGAAAAGGTATCTCCAAGGTGATACATTTAGAAGATAAAAGGGCTAAAATTTTAGATTTATCTCAAAAAATTATGCAATTTCAACACCTAATTTCAAACTTCCATATGAAAAAGTTATGGATTTAAAAAGTTGGGGTTGGGAAATCCTTGGGAAAATTGTCACCTAGCTGATACCTTCTAGGTTTGAAAGACCACAATGTGTCACACAAGTGACACTTCATGGTCAAGAGAGACTACAAGCTATCATATAGGGAAAACTAGAGGAGTTGGTATAGAATTCTCTATACCATGCAAGATTTGGAAATGGATGTAGCCACCCAAGATCTAGGAGCTTAAATGAAAACACAATAGAGACCCAACATGAAAGTATGATTCTATTCCCTCAAAGGATAGAAATACACAATATCCATGAATGAATAAGATTACAATGAGAAGCCCTTGGTTATATAGACCAAATTGAAACATAGGACAAAATAAGATTACGACAAGTGTCTTAATATTATGACTTGAGACATAAAAGATAACTATACATAGTGTACCCTAAGTATGCCCTAAGTAAACATAAATAGACAAGTGTGAATAGGAACTAATGTGAAACCAATTAGGTAATATACCTTGCTCACACCAACACCCCCCCTTAAGTGCAACTTAGAGAGGAAAAACAAATGAAAAGATGTAAAGATGGAACTTGGTTACAAGGTCATGTTAGGTGCCCATGTACAAGCAACCTCTCACAAATGAAGAAAAGGAGAAAAACGCATAGGAAAAATCCCCTCTCCAAAAGAGAGAAAACACAAGATTATCTCTAAAGTATGAGAAGAAAAAAACCCATGCGAGGAAAAAGTCCCCAATAAGAGAGAAGAAGAGATACCATGCAACCCCCCTCAATGTAGAATCTCTTGTAGTGATGGTAGATGCTCAATAATGAATGCTAAATATGATCCAAGAATGTCAAACAACATTTCTCCCTTAGGAAGAAACAAAACCAAGGATGTGTATAGGATGTCTTCGCATTCCTGAAAGGAATATGAAGGAAGAAAACTCAAGATATATGATGTCTTTGGAAACTTCTCATATGTCACCATGTCAATGCTGAAAGGTGCCACAATCAAATCAGGAGTCCTAGGTCAAACTGAAGAGTGTGACAATCTAGAACCTAGTAGAAATGAATGTAGAACATGATCCAAAGATGAAGACAAGTCCTCCAAATTTTGCTCAAGGGTCTCCAACCTAATGCCAAATTGTGACAAATGATTAGGTGGAGAAGGAACAAGAAGGTCTGAATGTGCCCTCAACACATTTGAAGAATATGATACAACTCCATAAGAGCTAACATCAAAGAGGAGATGGATGTCCTCAATGGTGTCCTCCAAGTCTGCAAGATAGGACTCACAAAAAAACTTGCAATTTTTGTCAAGAACTTATCTCAAGTAGTTGTATCTAGAAGACAATGAATGTATTGCTCTATTGAATCACTAGAAGCCATTAATGAAACAACCAATTATAACTTTAAGAAATCCCCTCCTAAAAATATATATAAAATCCTTGCGAATCTTTCATTTAAAAAATAATAATTTCTATTGGCGAATCTTTATTTTTTTCAAAAAACTTTTATTGGTAAATGTTTTTAAATCACTAGAAATTTATACAAAATCCTAGTGAATCTTGGTGAACAATAGCCAAGCATATTAATTACCATGGAAAATCCTTCTTTAAAAAAAAAATTTCTATGGAAAAGTAGGGGCCCAGGGTGGCAATAACTAACGAGTTTAAGGGGTAGTGCTCCTTACGGGGGTCAAGGGGGAAATACCCCCTTGAGGGATCAAGGGGAAGCTTCCTTTATGGGATACAAGGGGGTAGCATCCCCTTGTAGGGTCTAGGGATAGTGTCCCTAGCATGCTCCTATTGCGATACAAGTAGGCTTGAGGGGCAGAGCCCCTCAATGCCAAGCACAAATCTACTATCAAAAAAACACTGGAGCTCACATGGATTAAATATTTTATATCAACACCATATAAAGAAATTTATGTCTATTAATCTTACAATTATAATTACATTTTGGGTCTAAAATTCCTTTTAAACCATTGATTTTGTGTATAATCTAGCAGTTCTCACTATATTTAATGAGCTAAAATGTGCCCAAAGTTTCTAATGCTCATCAGGCCCCAAATTGCTTTTTGACTGCTTATCTCAAATTTGAGATCAGTGGTCCAAAAGCAATTATGGGTTGATGAGCATTGGAAACTATGGGCATATTTTAGCTCATAGAATATAACGAGAACCATTAGATTATACACAAAATCAATGGTGGTAACTAAAGATTGGTGATATGGCCCTAAAGTAACCACGAATTATGTAATATTAATGGAAAATTAATTTGGGTTTGTACTATAACTTAAAAAATTAGGCAAATTAGATCTAATCATGTATCGAATATTGTGAAAAAATAATTTAGTTTAAAAGTTTAATAAAACAAATGCTTTAGAAATTTAACCAAGACTAAACTAAATTTTTGTAAACATGTGGCGAATTAGGTCACATTACAACTTGTACTATTCACCAAATTTTGAATCCCCAATTTCAACTATTTGCAAATTGGCAAAAAATTGCCAATAACAATTGTTGATGCCAACATGGTTTACATTCTTAGCACCTTAAGGACCATCCGTCCGTAACTCCATTTTGTTGAGGAGTGTATAGAGTTGTCTTTTATCTAGCTATATCACTACTCTTACAAAACTTCTCAAGCTCTACATAACAAACTTATCCTTTATTTTATATTCTCAAAATCGTAATCCTCTTCTTTGTGTGTTCTTTCATAAGAGCCTTGAATTCTTTGAACCCATCAAAGACCTTTGATTTTTATCAAAAAGAACACCTATATTGTAATATAGGGATTTTCTAGTGAAGGTATATCAATACGGCCCAAAACATCACTATAAATCAACTCTAAAATCCCATTTGATCTAGCAAAGCTCAAACTAAATTTAACATAATTTTGTTTCTCATATATGCAATGTTCACAAAAATCAAAATCCAAACAACAATATTCAAGTCTATTAGATTTTCCTTGGACTTTAAGGCCCTAATACCTTTCTTACAACTATGAGCCATTATTTCATGCCATAATTTTGAAGGCATTGCCATGGCAATAGCTTGAAAAATTTCCTTACTAAAAATTGAAAATTTTCAAGTCTAGTAATTTGAGATATCACATAGACAATACCATGAAATTTCTTCCTACTAGGAATTTGAGGTATTGCCTTGGAAGAACCTTAAAATTAATCCATGCTACCAACATGAGGCATTGCCTTAGTTGCACCTTGAAATTTCTCTATGCTAGAAACTTGAGATATCATCTTAATAACAGCTTAAAATTTATTACCATCGATAAGATTCTAAGGTATCACCTTAACAATATCTTAAAGTGTCTTCCTACCAACAACTTGAGGTACTACCTTGGTGATACCTTGGAATTTACTCCTACTAACAACTTGAGGTATCATGTGGGTGATATATTTATGTCTCATCTTCATAGATGCTATAGGTTTTTTGTTGGTGTGAAATGGAAGATTACCTAACTAGTTCCACATTAGGTCCAATTCACACTTGTCTAGTTAAGTTTACTTAGGGGATACTTGGGGTACACTAATGATAGTTATCTATTTGTGTCTCAAGTTATAATATTAAGACACTTGTCATAATCTTATGTTGTCCTATGTTTCACCTTGGCCTATATAACCAGGGGCTTCTCATTGTAATCTTATTCATTCACGTATATTGTGTATTTGCATCCTTTGATAGAGTAGAATTATTCTTTCATGTTGGGTCTCTCTTGTGCTTTCATTGAAGCTATTAGATCTTGGGTGGATACTAATGAGTGCTAGGTAGCACCAATGAAATACACCTTTTTACCCCTCTTTTTCCTTCCTTCTTATTCTGTTGTCCTGATGACTCCACCAAAGTAGATTAACAAGATTGTTCTAATTATGATTAATAAGAGATGAATTACTTAAAATCATGATTTCTGATTGAGGAACTAATGTGCACTGAATTAATGGAAAAATGTAGAAATTATCTCTTTTTGAATCTACAGGTGCAGATGTTCGGGCAAATATAGTTTTGGTCATCTCTGGAGGTGGTCCTAATAATCTCCGAAGCTAACATATGGATACCGCACCAATCTCCAATATTTTTCAATATGATTGGAGAGGTTTTGAGATAAATGGGGAGAATCATCTCCGAAGCTGGACTGAAGTCAAAATCATATCTCTGGAGCTAAACAGAAGGTCATAAAGCATATCTCTGGAGCTGCAGACAGAAGCACACACCTTCGGAGTCTCCTCAACACAGATGTAGATTTCCAGCATGCTGCTAGTCAACATTCCCAGTGGTAATTGGGGTGCTCCAGATATTACTCAATCAGCACCTGAGTAATCGGATGAAGACCATAGTTAACTATTGGGAGTTTTATCACTCTTTTTGATTTTGCATGAGTTCTTGACAAACTAATTTAAAAACCTATATTTCAGGGCCTCGCTGCCCAGTTGTATTTGAAACTAAGACTCAGATTTAGTGAGACTATTGTTCCACTAAATCTATTTTTATTACATGAATGTTCACTCTATAGTTAAACAGTTACTAGAATAAGAGATTGGTATTATCTCATAGATGAACTAGTAGTTAGAGTAAGTGATATCTCATCACTGGATTAGATATAAACTTACAAAGATAGACAGTGAATTAGTATTGTAATCTCATTTTTGATATAGACATTTTCTGAATACAAAAGTTGATGGAATTGGATTGAAAGTAAATTGTGATATTATCTTCTTGTGCTGATTCATTGCTTTAGTCTTTAGCCCTAAGGGTGTGGAGCAAGGGCCCACTCCCCACCACCAAGGCAGAAGGCTAGTATTGTTGTTTATTATTTTGTTTCAGATTCTATTATTTGCTATTCTGTTTCAGACTCTGCTTAGGGAAATAGTTACTATTTTCTTATAGATAAATGTATGTTTCAATTGAATGGAATAGTATAGATCTGCATTAGCAATTCATTGTTCCAGTTTTGTTTTTAATATTCCTAGAATTCATTTTCATAACAGATAGATCAGTAGCAGTAGTTTCTTCAATCAGTAGAGATCATTAGAGTTAGTTAAATGAACTGGAAACTATAGGATCCCTAATTGCAGACAGCCAAGGACACAACCTTGGATTTAACACTTGAAAAATGATTAAATGCCGAGGTACGACCCTTGTCATTTTTTGCATCGTTGCTGGGGACCTCTGTGTTAATTAGGGAATTTAGTTAAATAGTTTTAGGATAGATTGAATAAGTATGGTTAGAGCTAGGGATTCAAAAGGAAGATACATAAAACAGACACCCTATCAACAAACTATAGGAGAAAGCAATGGGGTGGCACAAGATCTTGTTGAAGAGAGACACCTAGAACCTCCCTTGGAAGCTACACCTCAATTCAATAATCCCTTCAATCCTCCAAATATTCCACTCGCTGAATATATCCAAGAATTGTAACAAAAATTCCAGGCAGATCCTTTGATAGAAACTAATTCCTCATAAACTAATTCTTCAGAATCTCAACCAGTATCAGACATGGATGATAATCATGAATATAAGGATAATCAAGCTCCAAGAATCTTCTCATATCCCATTGTTCTAGGTACTAGAGATAACACCCCTATGAAAAATATTTCACCTGCCCATTTGCCAAATTTTAGGGGTCTTGCTTCTAAGGATCCATATTAGTTTTTATTTGAATTCAAAGTGGTATGCCAAACTTATGATTATGGATCAGATAATCAAAAACTCAAACTATTTCCCTCAACCCTGAAGGATTCTACAATGAGATGGTTTATGGGTTTGCCCCAAAACTCCATCCATTCTTGGGATCAGATGGAGATAGAATTCTTGGGAAAATACCAGGACTACTGTAGAGTCAGTGATAAAAATGAGGAATTATTCAAAATTAAACAGAGAGAGGAAGAGACCTTAGAGGATTATGTGGATAGGTTCAACTTTGCTTTGAGAAAGTATGGCAACCCTGTAAATCACTCTTTGGCCAGAACCCTGTTTGTAAAAGGATTAGATAAAGAATCAAAATAGGCATTGGATCTAATGGGAAAAGGGAATATTAATAAAATGGATATGCCTGCTGTAGAAGAACTCTACAGGAACTATTCCAGAACCCAAGATGGAGTGAGAACACCTAAATCCTTCAAAGGGAAGAATGAAATAGGATAGCTAATGGAGGAAATTGTAATTCTGAAAACAAATATTCTAGTCCAACTGAATACCACATCAGATGGGATTTAGGCAAAAACTAGAACCACTGATTAGGGTAGAACAACTGAACCACTCTCTATCTATTGTCCTATGTGTAGAAACAAACATCTATTGAGAGAATACCCTTTAGATAAATAAGAGATGTATCAGATTTATGACAGGGAACATCCTACTAGTCAATGCAGTCAACTCCCAGCCTTGAAAAGGCTAAGTAAAAAGAATGCCATTATAGAGGAGGAGTTGAACTATGTAGGACAAAAACAAGCTAAGAATTTTCCTTATAATCAATATCCAAACCATGCTTCTTATAGGGGTCCTTCTGATTGGGGAAATAATCAATGGAATCCAACTTGGCATGGGCCTTAGAATAATCCTCCTTGGGGACAACAAGATTGGCCAAATCAACAATGGCAAAACCAACATTGGCAAAATCAACCCTGGAGGAATCAACAATGGCCACAACAGTTTGGGTCACAAAACATGAAGCCTCATTGGGGTCCTCAACAGGGATATAATCAACAATACCAGGGACAACCTAGATGTTTCCAACCTCAACAACAAGCATTGCTAACTAGACTCCCCAAGACACAAGGTTAGTCACAGAACGAACCAATTAGCCAACCACCTTCACTAGCTCAATCTATACCAAACCCACGGAATAAGCAGGGAGTAGCTGTTTACATGATAGAATAAGAAAACATGGCTGGTATTAATGCTATATATTCCAATAATCTCCAGCTGCATTCTGGGAAAGCACTTCCAAGACCATCTCCCCCAACTATAGTTGAAATAACTAATGATGAGGAATCTAAAAATCTATCCACTCAGCTTCCAGAGGAGATTACTATCGAAACAATGCTAAAAGAATCATCCTTGGATAACTCCAGAGATCCTCCTAAAAGAATAACTCTGGAGAACACCCCTGGAAACATTTCTGATAAGAACTCCAGAGATGCTCCAGAGATAAAAAAACTAGCACCATACCCAGAATGGCTCAAACGACATGTTCCCTAGAAAAAGGTCTTACAAAAACAAGTCCAACCTACCCTGGAATCTAAACTTTTACAAGAAATTAGACAACTGAACATTGAAATTCTACTCCTACAAGCAATCAGGGATGTGTCTGAACTGAACCAATTCATTAAACAACATTGTGTAAAGACCTAGGGAAGAAAGAAGAACTTTCCCTCCACCATTCAGGTGGAAGGAAAAGTAGTAGATCTCCTAATGGGAGAAATGCTCCTTCCAAAATATGGATATCCTGGAAATCCTGTCATAACTATTTACATCTCAGGGGTAGAAATTTCAAATGTTTTGGTTGATTTGGGAGCATTAATAAATGTAATGATAGTTCAAACAATGGACAAATCAACCCAAACAGGTATCCAATCCACATCTACAATCCTTCAAATTGCTGACCAATCAGTAGCTATTCCAAAAGGGGTGATTACTAATGTTCCAGTTGTAATAGAATCATGGGAATTTCCAGTAGACTTCCTGATATTAGAACCAAGAAACTAGAGAAATGCTCATCCCTTGATATTAGGAAGACCATGGGTGGCTACAACAACAACATCTATTGATTGTCGAACTAGGGATATGGTCATTTCTAATGGGATAGACTTGAAGAAAATATCTTTGTATCCTCCAGCTAAACCCTCAATACATTATTCAGGGAGAGTATGGGTAGATGAGCCAGATAACATGGAAAACAATGCCTCAGTAGCTATGGTTACCATCAAAGAACATTTTGGTGAGTTGGAAGAAGAAATACACTATGATACAATGAAAGATATCACCCACATTCTTATTAATGAGGATATAATGGAACTAGTCCAAGATTCAAGGAGAGAACTTCTCACTTCTGCTCATTGTACCCTAGCAAATATCATTCCTTGTGGAGAGACCTTTTACAGAGACTTAGCCACATTCCACATGTTGCTTCCACACTCTTTCCCCTTCAATACCATGACTCCAGGATATGGATTGAATACATCTATGGACCAAATCATCAAATAGGTTATGATTTTACCTCGGAAAATATTGAATATCAACACCCAGTTAACAGAAAAATAGGAAGCACTTATCCAACTCCTAATTTCCCAATCAATAGCTTTTGCTTGGGAATAGCAAGATATGAAGGGCATCCCTCCTGATATCTGTACTCATCATATATACACTGAAGATGTCAAACCTGTCAGACAACCCCAGAGAAGATTGAATCCTGCTTTAAAAGATATTGTCAAGACTGAAAATAGAAAAATTGCTGCAAGCAGGGTTTATATATCCAATATTAGCAGTCAATGGGTCTCACCCTTAGTCATAGTGCCTAAAAATAATGGGAAGTGGAGAGAGTGCATTGACTATAGAGAGCTAAATAGAGCAACACAGAAGGACTACTTTCCCTTACCATTCATTGACCAAGTGTTGGACAACCTTGCAGGGAGGAAGTATTTTTCTTTCCTAGATGGGTTCAGTGGATATAACCAAATCCAAGTAGCACCAGAAGATTAGGATAAAACTACTTTCACTTGTTCTTGGGGAACTTTTTCCTACAAAGTTCTTCCATTTGGACTTTGTAATGCTCCAGCTACATTTCAGAGACTTGTCTTAGCCATTTCTGCTGAACTAGCTAATGCGTGCATGGAAGTCTATATGGATGACTTTACTATGTATGGAGACAACTTTGAAGAAGCTCTCATAAACCTAGAGAAAATGCTAAAATGATATAAAAAAATTGACTATCCCTGAGCCATGAAAAGTGCTTCATGATGGTGGAAGAAGGAATTATATTAGGACACCACATTTCGGCAAATGGGATCAAAGTGGACCAAAACAAGATAGAAGTGATCAAACAGTTACCTTCACCTAAAAATTAGATAGATGTTAGCAGTTTTCTAGGTCATGCAGGCTACTATAGAAGATTTATAGAAATTTTTAGCAGAATAGTTGTTCCTCTGTTTACCTTAACAAAAGCAGAAAATTCTTATGGACAGAGGATTGTCAATCAACATTTGAAACCCTTAAGGAGAAACTTACTGTCAAACCTATTTTAAGAGGACCCAATTGGACTCTACCATTTCACATACAAACTGATGCATCAAATGAGTCCATTGGAGTAGTCTTAGTACAGAAAGAGGAGGGAGAAAGTATGCATGCCATCTATTACATCAATAAAAACCTCACCTCTACAGAAATAAACTATACCACAACTAAAAAAGAATTCTTGCAGTCATATATGCTATAAACAAATTTAGGCATTATATCACTAGATACAAAATATTTGTACATACTAATCATGTAGCCATCAAATACTTAATGAATAAGCCAGTAGTGGGTGCAGGAATAATCAGGTGGTTGTTGCTATTGCAGGAATTTGACATTACCATAGTTGATAATCTAGGCAAATTTAATTTGGTTGCTGACTTTCTGTCAAGATTGCATACAGGTGGAGAGAACTAGCCAGTGGAGGACACATTTCCAAATGAACACCTTTTTTCTATCTCCTCTACTGTACCTTGGTTTGCAGACATAGCTAATCTCTTAGCCACAGGCTTATTTCCATTCCATTTTACCTGAAAACAAAAGAAACACTTACTTAAGGAAAGATTATCTTACAAATGGTTAAATGGTTTACTGTTTAAATGTGGTCCTAATTTCATTTTACGCAGGTGTCTAAAAGTTGATGAAATTTTTGATGTCTTAAGGGCATGACATGATGAACCATCTGGTGGGCACTATTCTTCACACATAACCATCCATAAGATTCTAGGAGCTGGTTACTACTAGCCCTCTATTCATAAGGATACCAAGAAGTATGTGCAGTAGTGTGATTAGTGCCAAAGGATGGGACAACCAACTTTCACCCAAGAAATGTCACTTCATCCTCAAGTAATGCTAGAACCATTTGAGCAATGGGGTCTAGACTTTGTGGGACTAATTTCTCCACCATCATTAGGCAAAGAGTACATTCTGGTATGCATAGAATGTTGCAAGTATGGGCCTAACTAGTGTTGTCATTGATGTCAACATACTACTGTTGCATTAATGATAAGGTTTGGATGAGCCGTGAGCTGAGGATATTGAAAAAATTAGTCTCAATCAGGAACAGTGATGAACAATGATGATTGTAAGACAAAAGTCCAAGATAGGATGATGTTCAGAGGATGCGGATTAAAGGGTTTATAGATATGTGTTTGTAGGTGATCCAGTAGGGATTTTAGAGGTCTGCATGAAGATATGAAGAAGTTGTGGCCGCTCAAGTAAAACCGGTTCTGATAGGTGTTCAGAGGTGACAGTGTGTAACAAGAAAGGTTCGGTGAGATCCAGAAATGAAGTTTCTTGTTCTACGGATTTAAGGGAGTTCTGAGGAAGTCTTTGTGGTGTATCAACTCTATTGGTGCATGGTTTGAAGGTCCCCAAGCACCTATTCCTTTGTGACAGTTATGATAGACTACGTTCTTAAGGTTTCAGATGAAGGAGAGAAGGATTTCAGTAAGCAGAAGAAGTGTGGATGTTCTTGGTGATTCAGGCAAGCTTGTGGAAGCCTTTGGATTGTGTCTAGTTTGTGTTGGTGGTCCGCATTGAAGTTGGAGCTCGCATTTGAAGAGTAACTTCTGTATGATGGTGTTCTTCTTGAGACAGGCTAACCGGATGAGTTATGCATCTGTCAGATGATCTTATGAATGTTTGTCGACTTAGATGATCATTCCTAAGTTGATGCCTTGTATAAATAAAGGATTGTGAAGTCAGTTTGAATTTGCCTTTTTGTGTGGAGATGAGAGTGTGGTAGCGAAGAGGAGAGCAAAAGGCAGAGCAAAAATATTGAGCTTAATGGAACTGATTCAAGCATGGTGAAGATGCTATTCTCTAGTTCATGTATGTGATACTTATTTCTTTGTAGACAGTGTGTCTCTTGTAGGCAGTGAGCCTCTTGTGAGTACTGTGCTCAGGTAGTGAGCCCTAATTTGCATGTGCCATTTTGTTCTTTCTATTCTTCTAACAGAGAATCCTTTCTTGGGTTAATCACCCCGTGGTTTTTCCCTTAACCAAGTTTTCCATGTCAAAATCATGGTGTCTTATGTGTTGATGAGTTTCTACTTTTGATTTGAATTCATTATGTTTCATGTTTAATATACTGCTAATCACTAAGAGGATTTAAGTGTGTAAATTGGAGAAAGTTTTGCACAACTGATTCACCCCCCCTCTCAGTTGTGTTCCCTAAGTCTAACAATTGGTATCAGAGCCAAGTTCCTCTAAAAGGAGCTTAACCACTTGAGGAGATCCAGGATGTCGTCTTACAAGAAGGATAGTCTAAAGTTTGATGGAACCAACTTTGCTCTTTGGAAAGGTCGCATGAAATGTCACTTGCAGTGTATGGGAATGACGTATTGGTCCATGGTTACAAAACTGTATGTTCCTCCACAGGGTGGTCTGACAACCCTAAATGAAATCACAGATGCTGAAAATAATCTGCGGACCAAAGAGGCTCTTCTAAGTGCATTATCTAACTCAGAGCTCTCAAATGTTATTGACCTACCAACTGCCTTTGAGATTTGGAATAAACTAGAACTTTTGCATGAAGGAGACTAGTATGTTAAATGTGCAAGGTTACAGAGTCTAAAAGGGAAATTTGAAAAACTAAAGATGAGAGATGATGAAAATATTACCACTTTTATGCCAAGAGTGAATGAGCTGGTTTGTGGAATTAGAAATGCTGGTGGAGTCTTGGATGAAAATGAGATTGTTGTTAAAATTCTCAGATCCCTTCCTGCTTCGTACAAAATCAAGGCCGCTGCCATTGAAGAATTCAGAGCCCATGCAACTGTCACAAGAGATCAATTGGCTGGGAAATTGGCTGCATTTGAAATGACAGAGTTTGGAGATGACCCCCCCAAGACTGAATCTGCATTCAAAGCCAGTGCCTCTGTTAAAGGTAAACAAAGGCTTGATCTAGGAGAGAATTCTTTAAGGAAATTGTCATGGTATGAAAAAACAAGAAAAAATCTGGAAGAAGTAGAAATTGCTCAACTTGAAGCCCTTATTGCAAAAAGGCTGCCAAGAGGATCCAGTAAGTATGAAGGAAAATTACCTTTTAAGTGTTTTAACTGCAATAAGATTGGTCATTTTGCCTCAAGGTGTCCAGAAAGATTTTCAAGCCAAAATCCTAACAAGCCAAGGTTCCAAAAGAACTGTTACTATGTACACGAAGATGATGATAATGAAGGAGTAACAGATGATGAATCAGAGATAGGAAACAAATCCAGAAATGAATGGGTGTTCATTGCCATCAAGGAAGAAGATACAATGTCCTCTATATCTGTCAATCTTAAGATTGTGGAAAATGCTCTGGCTGCCCAAATTGAAGAGAAGGATGATTGGGTCATTGACAGTAGATGCTCTCACCATATGACAGGTGACAAAAATAAGTTTGTAGATTTGGAAAGGTATGAAGGAGTGGTAAAGTTTGGTGACAATTCTGCTGGTAGAATTAGAGGAAGAGGAATTATTTCTTTTGATGGAAGAAACAAAACTGGTAATGTACTATATGTTGAAGGTTTGAAGCACAATCTTCTCAGTGTTGGAAAGTTGGTGGACAAAGGCTATGATCTCCGATTCAAGGATGGAAAATGCAAAATCTTTGGAAGTTCCGGAACAGAGATTGCGTCTGGTACTCAAACTAAAGGTAATATCTTCCACTTGGTTGGTACTGGTAAAAGCTGCTTATTTGTTCAAGTTGATCAGAGTTGGTTATGGTATAGAAGGATGTGCCATGTGAATTTTGATAATATCATCAAGATAAGCAATACTCAGGTTGTAAGAGATCTTCCAAAATTGGTGAAACCTACTAACAACTTGTGCAAGGAATGCCAGTTGGGTAAGATGAGCAGAGTCACATTCAAAAGCAAGGAACTGTCTTCTACCGGATTATTGGACTTAGTTCACATTGATCTTTGTGGTTCAGCAAGAATCAGGAGTATTCAAGGTGATAGATACTTCATGCTGCTAATTGATGACTATTCTCAGATGATGTGGGTAACCTTTCTAAAGGAGAAATCATAAGCTCTTGAGAAATTCAAAATATTCAAGGCTATGGTAGAGAATGAAACAGGATTAAAGTTGAAATGTCTGAGGTCTGATAGAGGTGGGGAATTCACATCTAGTGAGTTCATAGAGTTCTGTGAGAAACATGAAATTAAGAGACAGTTGTCTGCTCCTAGGACTCCACAGCAGAATTGAGTAGTGGAGAGAAAGAACCGGACTATCCAGGAAGCATCTAGGACCATGATGATGGAAGCAAATGTTCCTCAGATCTATTGGAGAGAAGCTGTCAGCACTACAGTCTATACTCTCAATTGAGTTCTAATCAGAAGCAATACCGGTAAGACCCTTTATGAACTTTGGTTTGGCATTACTCCTACTGTAAGATATTTTAGAGTCTTTGGTAGCAAATGTTACATCAAAAGAGATGAAGATCTAGGCAAGTTTGATGCTAGAAGTCATGAAGGAATATTCTTGGGTTACTCTACTCAAAGCAAAGCATACCAATGTTATAACAAGAGACTAAGAAAGATGATAGAAAGTACAAATGTGAAGGTTGATGAGGGAATAGAGAAACCCTCAAGGTTTTATGAATATGATGAAGATGATCAGAATGGTGTTTTGGTTCAAGGAGTTCAATCCTCCTCTAAAAGTTAGATTCAAATTGATTCGGTAAATCAGGAAGAAGAGATAGGTTTAAATGAGCCTAATCAAGAAGCAGAAGTGCAAGAAACTCCCAAAGTTCCAAGGTATGTAAGACTGAACCACTCTGAAGATCAGATCATAGGTGACAAAAGCAAAGGTGTGCAAACTAGAAGGAAAATTGCTCAAAATTCAGATGAATATTGTCTGATTTCAAAGATTGAACCTAAGACAATAAATGAAGCATGCAATGATGAAACCTGGACCAAAGTAATGGAGGAAGAGTTGATGCAAATTGAGAAAAATCACACTTGGGATCTTGTTCCCAGACCTAGAAACAAGAATGTGATTGGAACCAAATGGGTCTTCTGGAACAAACTAAATGAAGTTGGTAAAGTAATCAGAAATAAAGCTAGATTGGTCTACAAGGGCTACTCCCAAATAGAAGGAATTGATTTTGAAGAAACTTTTGCTCCGGTGGCAAGAATTGAAGTAGTCAGATTATTTCTTGCCTTTGCTGCCTTCAAGGATTTCAAGGTATATCAGATGGATGTCAAGTCTGCCTTTCTAAACAGTGACTTGGAAGAAGTGTATATAGAGCAACCAGATGGATTTCAGTTGTCTGATCATGGTGATATGGTCTGCAAGTTGAAGAAGGCACTGCATGGATTAAAGCAAGCCCCAAGAGCCTGGTATGAGAGATTAGATAAGCATCTTTTGAAGATTGGTTTCAATAAAGGTACTACTGACAGTAACTTATATTTCAAAATTGATCATGAAAACATCTTGATTGTTGAAGTATTTGTTGATGATATCATCTTTGAAGGAAGAGATAGTATGTGTAAAGCTTTTACAAATCAAATGAAAAGTGAGTTTGAGATGTCTATGCTTGGTGAAATGAATTTCTTCTTGGGTCTGCAAATTACTCAAACAAAGAAAGGAATCTTCATTTCTCAAACCAAATATGTGAAAGAATTGTTGAAAAAATTTGGGATGGAAGATTCAAAGCCAATGAATACTCCCATGGCAACCAGATGTAAGTTGAGCAAAGATGATGACTCTCCTAAGGTAGACCAGACAAAGTACAGATCAATGATTGGAGGATTGTTGTATCTCACTCAAACTAGACCAGATATTATGCAAGTTGTTGGTCTTGTTGCTAGATTCCAAGCTGATCCTAGATAATCCCATGCCATGGCAATCAAAAGGATTTTTAGATATCTAAAAGGGATGGTTGAGTATGGTCTGTGGTATCCTAGAGATCATGATTTCTCTCTTCATGCATATACAGATGCTGATTGGGTAGGAGATGTGGATGATTGGAAGAGTACCAGTGGTGGAGCATTCTTTTTGGGGAAGAGATTGGTCTCTTGGCTAAGCAAGAAACAAGAGGCAATATCTCTGTCTACAACTGAAGTAGAATATATTGCAGCAGTAGGTAGTTGCACTCAAGTTTTGTGGATGAAGCAAATGCTAAGAGATATCAAAGTGGAGTATGAGGAACCTATCACAATCTTCTGTGATAATTCAAGTGCTATAAGTATATCTAAGAATCCGGTGTTGCATTTAAAGACTAAGCATATATCTATCAAGTTTCACTTTTTGAGAGAGCAAGTGAACAAGAATGAAGTCAAATTGGAGTTTGTGTCATCCAAGGATCATATTGTAGATATCTTTAGTAAACCTCTACCTAAGGACTCTTTTGAGTATCTCAGGGAGAAGTTAGGGGTTATTGCCCCTCCGGTGATGATCTAAGGTGCACTAATGTGCATCAGTTCGGTGGGTATCATAGTCACATCTTGTGATCCAGATTGATGTTGGGGAGCTACTACTCAGGGGGAGCAGCAGGTATGATTCTGAAGTGGTGAAATTGCAAGTATATGCCCTATTCCATTGATGTTAAAGGGGGAGAGAAGACATGTGAAAAACAAGTGGTTGTTGATCAAAGGGGGAGCAATAAAGGGAGAGAAGACATGTGAATGATTGCTGTTGATAGGGGGAGTTGTGATAGTAAGGAGGAGTTCTTGTCTTGATAGTTTTTCACATCATTTGTTGCCATCAATGACAAAGGGGGAGATTGTTGCAAGTATGGGCTTAACCGATGTTGTCATTGATGTCAACATACTCCTATTGCATTAATGATAAGGTTTGGATGAGCTGTGAGCTGAGGATATTGAGAAAATTAGTCTCAATCGGGAACAATGATGAACAGTGATGACTGTAAGACAAAAGTCCAAGATAGGATGATGTTCAGAGGATGCGGATTAAAGGGTTTGTAGATATGTGTCTGTAGGTGATCCAGTATGGATTTCAGAGGTCCACATGAAGATATGAAGAAGTTGTGGCCGCTCAAGTAAAACTAGTTCCGGTAGGTGTTTAGAGGTGACAGTGTGTAACAAGAAAGGTTCGGTGAGATCTAGAAATGAAGTTTCTGATTTTGTAGATTTAAGGGAGTTCTGAGGAAGTCTTTGTGGTGTATCAACTCTATTGGTGCGTGGTTTGAAGGTCTGCAAGCACCTATTTCTTTGTGACAGTTATGACAGACTGTGTTCTTAAGGTTCCAGATGAAAGAGAGAGGGATTTCAGTAAGCAGAAGAAGTGTGGATGTTCTTGGTGATTTAGGCAAGCTTGTGGAAGCCTTTGGATCGTGTCGAGTTCATGTTGGTGGTCCGCATTGAAGTTGGAGCTCACATTTGAAGAGTAACTTCTGTATGATGGTGTTCTTCTTGAGATAGGCTGACCAAATGAGTTATGCATCTGTCAGATGATCTTATGAATGTTTGCTGACTTAGATGATCATTCCTAAGTTGATGCCTTGTATAAATAAGGGATTGCGAAGTCAGTTTGAATTTGCCTTTTTGTGTGGAGATGAGAGTGTGGTAGCGAAGAGGAGAGTGAAAGGTAGAGCAGAAGTATTGAGCTTAATGGAATTGATTCAAGCATGGTGATGCAAAGCGCACAGTGGATACAAGAAAAAGGACAAACAAGACAAGGTTCTATTCACCCCAAAAGCCTAAAAATAAGGATCTTCATGGAAAAGTGGGAAAAATAGTTAAGGCTCTTGAATTATTCCTAGAAATGGTGTTTAGACATGTATTAGAAGCCATCCCATCCATTGGCAAAGGTGGATCAAACTTCGAACTACTAGTTCCTTCACAAACCTCAAGAAAGGCAAGTAGCCTACAAACAGAGAACAGTCCCAATAACTTTTTATACAGACATCCAAATGCAACTTTCATACATGAAATATATACCCATCATGCCTCCCCACAACATACTTCAGTATGGGTTTAGGTTATTTTGGAAAGTATGCCCTAACCAATAATCCTCCTAGTGGTTTTAAGCCCTAATTAGGCCTAGTTTGTGAAACAAGTACCCTTGGATGGAACCAAAAAACTATATGGACCCCTTGGACACTTCACATGGATGATAAAACAATGTATTTCAATGGTTTTGTGGTTAGGATGCAAGACAATTTCATTCTATGCTTGTTTTCCCACTTCAAATGCAAAGATAACAAGGAAAATGCTGCTACAGTCACCTAGGGCATCAATTTAAACACACCAAAACAACTTTTTCAGTCCTGAGCCTTGGTCAACATGTAAATAACTCCCTCTACTTCCATTCCTCTAATTTTTAGAGGATTCCCATGGTGGAATGAGGTTTTATGACTTTTTTCCTACAAAAACCCTAGTTAACCTAGTTAACAGAGTAGTTTTAGAAAAAATGTGATATATTCCTCTAGGAATCGAGTTAAGACCTTCTACTAGATGCATTTGAAAGGTAACTCGATCCTATTTCCAACCATAAATGGCTTGCCCCTGTATCTATCTGTACAGAATCGTACCATATGCTGCAACAAGACTGTTATAGGAGAATTCTAGAAATTGCAGTCACTAAAACGATCATAACTTCCTCAATATTGCACCAAATTCGATGAGACAAAAAGGAAAGAGAGGGTGATTGAATATAATTTCATTTGAAATCAAAAATAAATGTCCTCCTACTTGTATTGGGCCGTACCATGCAAGAAAATAATAAATTTCTGAAGTAGAATACAGAAAACAATGTCTTTTATCATTCCATGTTCAAATCTCCAATCACCCATGAGTTTTCAAAGGTATACAAGGCCTTTTTAAAGGTATTAAAAATGACCTTTTAGTTTCCAACTACTTGGAATGAACCAAGAGCCAAATGACTCTTCACCTTCCCTCATTCTACATCTTTTTTCCAACTTTACATTGACAACCTTTACATGGTTTGCAATATTTTGCATATTTGAAACTCCTATTGACCTAAACACATAAAAATGACTTGATTAACCTCATTACAATGTTGAACTATTAAAATTTAATCAAACTCCTATGGAAGTATCAATTTTTTAAGGTGCTCCTGCACCATACAACCAACCAACAAAGATTTCCAAGTCCCTTGGAAATGTATCTGCAAAACAAAACTCTTTGTCTGCATCTCTGTCTGTCTCTTCATCTTTAGCTTCAGGTTTCAATCTTCACACAAATAGAAAGGTGACCAACCAACCAACAAAATCTAAACTACCATCATCTTAGAGCATCTTCAGGCTCCCTCTACTCCCATCAGTGGAGTACTCTTCAGGCTGCAACATCAAGTGCTTCTTCAGTCAGGTATCCATCTCTCTCACTGCTTCACAACACCAACCCACCAAACCATCCATCTCACCCAACAACAGATTCTGGTGATGCATCCTACCACTCTCTCCTCAGTGGCTTCTTTTTGAACCCTTATCTAGCCTAATCTCCATTGGAGAATGGTCATGACAAACCTTCTCTTGTCTACCCTTACACACAACCTTAGAAACTTCTTTCTCACAGCTAGATGGACCAAGCACCTGCAACCAAACAACTTAGCAAACAAAATAACGGTCACCAACACAACTCTTTAGCTTTCCTTTAGTTCTTCACCTGCCTTCTCAGTGACAGGAACCAAATACACACCACCCAAATCTTTCACCAGCTCTGATACCAATTTGATGCAGAGGAACAGTGGATACAAGAAAAAGGACAAACAAGACAAGGTTCTATTCACCCCAAAATCCCAAAAACAAGGATCTTCATGGAAAAGTGAGAATAGCAGTTAAGGCTCTTGAATTCTTCCTAGAAATGGTGTTTAGACATGTATTAGAAGCCATTCCATCCATTGGAAAAGGTGGATCAAACTTTGAACTACTACTTCCTTCACAAACCTCAAGAAAGGCAAGTAGCCCTACAAACAAAGAACAATCCCAGTAACTTTTTATATAGAAATCTAAATGCAACTCTTAGACATGAAATATATACCTATTATGCCTCCCCACAACATACTCCAGAATGGGTTTAGATTATTTTGGAAAGTATGCCCTAACCAATAACCCTCCTGGTGGTTTTAAGCCCTAATTAGGCCTAGTTTGTGAAGCAAGTACCCTTGGATGGAACCACCAAACTCTATGGACCCATTGGACACTTCACATGGATGGTAAAACAATGTATTTCAATTGTTTTATGGTCATGATGTAAGACAATTTTATTCTATGCTTGTTTTCCCACTTCAAATGCAAAGATAACAAGGAAAATGCTGCTACAGTCACCTAGGGCATCAATTTAAACACAACAAAACAACTTTTTTGGTCCCAAGCCTTGGTCAACATGTCAATCACTCCCTCTAATTCCATTCCACTAAGTTTTAGAGGATTCCCACGGTGGAATGAGGTTTTATGACTTTTTTTCCCTACAAAAACCCTAGTTAACCTAGTTAACAGAGCAATTTTAGAAAAAAACATGATATATTCCTCTAGGAATTGAGTTAATACCTCCTACCAAATGAATTTGAAAGGTAACTCGATCCTCTTTCCAACCATATATGGCTTACCCCTGTATCTATCCATACAGAACCGTACCAAATGCTGCAACAAGACTGTTATAGGAGAATTCTAGAAGTTGCAGTCACTAAAATGGTCATAACTTCCTCAATATTGCACCAAATTCAATGAGATAAAAAGGAAAGGGAGGGTGATTGAATATAATTTCATTTTAAATCAAAAATAAATATCCTCCTACCCATACTGGGCCGTACCATGCAAGAAAACAACAAATTTCTGAAGTAGAATATAGAAAACAGTGTCTTTTATCATTCCATGTTCAAATCTCCAATCACCCACGAGTTTTCAAAGGCATACAAGGCCTTTTTAAAGGTATTACAAATGACCTTTTAGTTTCTAACTCCTTGGAATAAACCAACAGCCAAATGATTCTTCACCTTCCCTCATTCTACATCTTTTTTCCAACTTTACATTGACAACCTTTACATGGTTTGCAATATTTTGCATATTTGAAACTCCTATTGACCTAAACACATAAAAATGACTTGATTAACCTCATTACAATGTTGAACCATTAAAATTTAATCAAACTCCTATGGAAGTATTAATTTGTCAAGGTGCTCCTGCACCACATGGTAAAGATGCTATTCTCCATTTCATGTATGTGATACTTATTTCTTTGTAGACAGTGTGTCTCTTGTAGGCAATGAGCCTCTTGTGAGTAGTGTGCTCAGGCAATGAGCCCTAATTGGCATGTGCCATTTTGTTCTTTCTATTCTTCTAACAGAGAATACTTTCTTTGGTTAATCACCCTGTGGTTTTTCCCTTAATCGGGTTTTCCACGTCAAAATCTTGGTGTCTTATGTGTTGATGAGTTTTTGCTTTTGATTTGAATGCATTATGTTTCATGTTTAATATACTGCTAAGCACTAAGAGGATTTAATTGTGTAAATTAGAGAAATTTTTGCACAACTGATTCACCCCCCTCTCAGTTGTGCTCCCTAAGTCTAACACAAACTATGTGACTAAATGGGTTGAAGTTTAGGCATTGCAATTTGCAAGAGAATAGAAAGTTGTTGATTTCCTTTATAACAGAATTTTCTTGAGGTTTGGAGCTCTAAGATCAATAGTTTCAGACAAAGGACCTCAATTTACTTCACAGGTAATCAAAGCATTCACAAACTTATATCAAGTTAAGCACAGGAAATCTTCACCTTACCATCGCCAAGCCAATGGGCAAGTAGAGGTGACTAATAGAGAACTGGAGAATATCCTGACAAGGACAGTGGCCATGAATAGAAAGGATTGGGCTAATAGATTACCTGAAGCAGTTTAGGCTTACAATACCACTTGGAAGTCCACAACCAAATTCTCACCATATGAATTGGTTTATGGAAAGAAACCCATCCTGTCTATAGAATTTGAACTGTAGACACTCAAAACTTCATTAGATATTGGTCTATGATTGTCTATAGCACAACAAAACATGATTCTTCAGCTCAACGAGTTGGATGAAATCCGTACAGAGGCCATACAACAAATATAACTTGTTCAATATCAAAGGAAGTAATGGCATGACCAACATATCAAAAGGAGGACATTTTAGCAAGGTGATTGGGTTCTCCTATATGATTCTAAGTTCAAGGAGTTCAAAGGGAAGCTACAAACTCATTGGATGGGTCCTTATCAGATAAAGGAAGTTTTTGAGAATGAAATAGTTTTGCTAGAACCCATTT
The DNA here is from genome assembly GCA_027924645.1 of Cunninghamia lanceolata. Taxonomy (NCBI): domain Eukaryota; kingdom Viridiplantae; phylum Streptophyta; class Pinopsida; order Cupressales; family Cupressaceae; genus Cunninghamia; species Cunninghamia lanceolata. Next base: position 7,797,926 of record BSBN01000112.1, on the reverse strand, counting down.
ATGGAAGCATAGACACATTCTTAGTGAATGGCCACAAAATTAGACTCTATAAAAGGCCATCAACTAAGGAAGAATTCATCAAAGATTTGTGCTTGATTATAGAGGACACATCCTCTGTCACAGATTTGGACTGAAAAAAAAAGAAGGTTGAAAACCAGCAAATGGCGGCATTCTTAAAAAAAAAAAGAGAAAAAAAGAGAAAGATGGAAAACTAGTAAATGGTTGTCTTTCTCGATCAAGGGGATTGAAAACCAGTAAATGGTGGTTCCCTTCTTCTTGCCAGATAGGAATAATCAAGCTACGGAGGTAATTAGGTGCCAAGAGTTACAAAAACACATCTCTGTAACAAACTAGGGGCACCTTCGGTGCTTTACAAACTGGGAGCACCTCTGGCGCCTCACAAACTAGGAGCACCCCCTGCGCTCCACCAATAAAGAGCCATTCTTAAATAAAATAAATAAGGAGGGGACCCACCTCTCCAGGTAATAAAGTGGAAATGTCACTTGATGAGTTCAGCATGACTCATCCTCCACTTTATGATAAAAACAAAGATGAAGTCAGCATACATGTCGTTAGCAGTTGAAAAAGCCATCACTTTCGCATGTACAGGCCATCGTGAATTGCTGCATTGACGTCACTTGACAACATGGCATTCCCAGACCACTCAAAGGGAATAATTGTAGAATATGTGATAATAGGGATGCTGACGCCATTTCAAACCCATGCAGGTGTTGCTCACGTGCCTAGTCACATCAAGTCGCATAAAGCCGCGGTCTTGCAGCCATGTACATCGGGCCGTCATCATTAAGATTGATTCAGACATTTCTCTTTAATTAACTTAGTAACTATCTTGTCAATTCTATTTTTGGGTGCCGTTATCGTGCCACATCTCCCTGCCATTATTTCCCTTTTCACCTCATGCATGCTGCCATATTTGCCACACTGTCGACCTGCCTATGGAGTGTCCCATCACTCTCCTGCAATTATGACTGTATAAACATGCTAAACCACTCTCAACCTTCTTTCCCATAATTTGAGTAGGAAAACAAAATGACATTTCAACCTTCACTCAAGCTTGCAGAATTCTCTAAAAATCTTTGAGTGTAAAATTCAAGTCTGCTGACACAGTCCTTCAGAGTAAAAAGAAAAAAATATAGACTATAGAGAGAAGCAACAAGAATTTTAGCTACAGGAAGTGGAATAGGATAGAGAGATGGGTATCAAGAAGAAATCAGAGCTAGAGATTATATCGGGCTTGCTGAAGGATGAAGCTATGGCAGACATTCTAAGGAATGCAGGGTGTTTAGAGTTCCTGGAGAAATTTGAAGGTTTTCAAGAGGATATTGTTGATGACTTCCTATGAAACCTGAGAGATATAATCAAACAACTATCAGAGGGGTTCAACTCAATATCTCTGCCACCATCATCAGTCATATCTCCAGATTACCAGAACAAGGTGAGAGGTTTTACCATTTGGAAACCCTATATGCTGATTTAATTAAAAATTTCTTGGGAGATGGTGAACCTGCAATACAATTACATTTAAGCAAAAATGAGGTTAAAGGAATTGTTAGGTCTTCACTTCCAAACCCTTGGCAGTCTATAGCATTATGGCTGATGAAATACTTTACATGTGATGGCCAGTTTTCTATAGTTCTAGGACTAATAATGAAAATGTTAATTTTTTTGAGGCATGGAAATGCACACCCAACATTTAACATATACCTTCTAAACTTTCTATACTTTGCAATTAAATCATCTGTAGACAAATATCAATAAGGGAAAGGTCTTATGAAATACCATGGCCTCATTTTTCTGATTGTGAAACATCACTTTTTGTCTGAAGCTGATGGGGAAACATTATGGCAAACATTTTTAGACAATAAACCCTAGGATAGAATGCCAGAGAGGGCACAGAGAATAGAAGAGGCTTCCTCTACCCATTAGGAAGAGGAGGCAGAGTCTTCAACTTCCTCTCTAGCTATTGAGAGAGGTAAAGATCAAAAGCCCTCACTGGAGGCAACTTCATATGCTGCCCTTGTTTCTGGTAGAAAGAGAAAAGGGAAAGAAGTTGTGGAACTTGTTATAGAACAAACCCCATATTTGACTCGCTCAACAAGGTAGAAAATGACCTTGGCTGAGGAGTCTACTCTAGTTAAACAAACAGGGGAAACAATTGTTATAGAGCAGACCTCCACCCAGACTTTTGACCCCAAGAAGCAAAAGAAGAAGACAAGGCAAGGTCAGAAAACAAAAATAACTTCAAAGAAAACTAATTCCATAATACACTACTGGGCTGAGGAAGCATCTCATGATTTAGATGAAATTCCTCTAGTGAGAAAGAAGAAATAAAGAGAAGTTTCCCCAGAGCCATCTGTTCACCCAGATTCCCATAGTCCAACTTCACAACATTCCCCTGCTCTGGAGACAAAATAGAGAGACACTTTTACTATTTCCTCAGACTTTGAGGATAATATGCCTACTACAGAGGCACCTACTCCACCTGTGCTACCAAGAAGTAAGAGAAAGAGGCAGCCCACCCAAGCTAAAAAAGATACTACTCTCTTGGTTGAAGTTCTGTTGGGTTTCAGAACTTCTGTTCGTCAGTACCAATAATTGTAGAGAGAAACCAAGAGGAAGCTCAGGACAAGGAGGTTGTAGGGGAAGTTGAAATAGGGCAAGTGGATGCAGCTGGCAGTGAAGAGCAAAAAGCTGTGGAAAACCCTAAGGAGGAACAGACTAAAACAAAGACTTATTCTCACCCCTCTGATCAAGAGGATATTGAGATTTCAAGGGAACAATAGATGTTAGAGGAAATAGATAATCTAAAGAGATTATTCTGGGGAAAGAACCTAATCATTACTGACCTCAAGAAGGTCATGTGAGAAAAAGAAATGGAGCAAAAATAGGTGATTGAAGGACTGCAAGTAGAGCTCCAGAATAAACAGAAAATAATTCAGGAGAAAGAGGCAGAATTGAGAGAAAAAGAAACAGAGGCAGCCCAAAGCATTAAGGAAAAGGAGGCAGAGGCAACCCAAAGCATCAAAGAAAAGGAGGTAGAGGTAGCACAAAATATCTCTGACCTTACAAAGGATTGAGACAATAGTCTCACAATAATTGTAGCACTTGTTGATAAAGTACAAAGCCAAGCCAAACAATTAACATGGGCCAACAATAAGATAGATGATCAAGAAGAGTACATTCAGGACTTGATTGGCCCAGGGACAACCATGGAACAGGGGGTGCAAACAGATCCATACTTAGGCCCAATTCCAATAGATATTCCTAAAGCCCTGTTCCATTGGGAAAGAAGATGCAGGGAATATGAGGCTTCTAAACCTATGCTGCAATTACAAAGGGCAGTAACTGCCATGTCAAAAAGAGTACAAACTTTGGAAGAAAAGGTCCTTTAGGTAGCTTCCATTTCATCTGAGATCCTATCTTGTAGACCCCCAAGTGGAAGTTATGCTCTGTTTCTACAAGAAAGAGTCCTATAGAGAAAAATGTTTTTGGTTCTATCTGATTTGACTGAGGATATAGAAACAGGGGTAGGGTTTATGGAAGCATACATGAGAAGTTCTGATGAGGACAAAGATTCTTTTGTGTGAGTTGTATTTGCATGGTTTTTGCATTGATGATATTACCTTCATTATCAACTATTATGTAGGGGAATGTCAACTAAGGGCATTCATGTCACTGGTGAGAAATCATTAGATTTGGAATGAAAGGATGGAGGCCTATCTAAAGAAGGATGTAGAAACAAGTCTTTTTATCAGAAAAGAATGTCCAAATTCCAATGTTATTAAGATCCAATTCAGGGCATACATTTACCACCCATACAGTAAGACCAAGCTTTTACCTTTATATCTAAAACATCTGTAAGAATGCTCCACTGATTTTGGTCTCCTCATGAATAGTTTATCTAATCAAATGCTTCCAGTGGCAAAGAAAAGGTGGAACATTTTAACTGTAGAACAAAAAATGAGGGAAGTGGTGTCCCCTGCCAACCTCAGGTTGTTTATGAGGAAGGCTAGGTTAGTGTCCAAAATGATGGATAAATACCAACAAGAGTGGATAGGTGGTCGGTTTAGACCTCCTCCCATAATTGAGCCACTACCTATCTGGGCTGAACAAATGGAATATGATAAATTGTAGTAATGGATGAAGCAAGTTGATCAGTTCAGAGGAAATGGTAATACAAACTGCACCACTTGGACTACTTATGCAAAGGACTACAACTTGACTGATAGAATATTCCACTTGAATAAGTCTAGATTGTGAAGTGCAGGAGGACCTGCTAACCTTTAAGTACAGGGGGATGATGAGTGCTAGGTAGCACCCATGAAATACACCTTTTTACCCCTCTTTTTCCTTCCTTCTTATTCCATTGTCCTGATGACTGCACCAAAGTAGATTAACAAGATTGTTCTAATTATGATTAATAATAGATGAATTACTTAAAATCATGATTTTTGATTGAGGGATTAATGTGCACTAAATTAATGGAAAAATATAGAAATTATCTCTTTTTGAATCTACAGGTGAAGATGTTTGGGCAAAGACAATTTTGGTCATCTCTGGAGGTGGTACTAATAATCTTCGAAGCTGACATATGGATACCGCACTAGTCTCTAATATTTTCCAATATGATTGGAGAGGTTTTGAGATAAAGGGGGAGAATCATCTCTGGAGTTGGATTGAAGTCAAAAGCATATCTCTAGAGCTGAACAGAAGGTCATAAAGCATATCTCGAGAGCTACAGATAGAAGCACACACCTCCAGAGTCTCCTCAACATAGATGCAGATTTCCAGCACGCTGCCAGTCAACACTCCCAGTGGTAATTAGGCTGATCTAGATATTATTCAATCAGTACCCGAGTAATCAGATGAAGAACATAGTTAACTACTGGGAGTTTTATCTCTCTTTTTGATTTTACATGAGTTCTTGACAAACTAATTTAAAAACCTATATTTCAGGGCCTTGCTGCCCAGTTGTATTTGAAACTAAGACTCATATTTAGTGGGACTGTTGTTCCACTAAATCTATTTTTATTGCATGAATGTTTACTCTGTAGTTAAACAATTAGTAGAATAAGAGATTGGTCTTATCTCATAGATGAATTAGTAGTTAGAGTAAGTGATATCTCATCACTAGATTAGATATAGACTTACAAAGATAGACATCGAATTAATATTGTAATCTCATTTTTGATATAGACATTTTCTGAATACAAAAGTTGATGGAATTGGATTGAAAGTAAATTGTGATAGTATCCTCTTGTGTTGATTCATTTCTTTAGTCTTCAACCCTAAGGGTGTGGAGCAAGGGCCCACTCCCCACCACCAAGACAAAAGGCTAGTATTGTTGTTTATTATTTTGTATCAGATTCTATTATTTGCTGTTATGTTTTAGACTCTGCTTAGGGAAATAGTTATTATTTTCTTATAGATAAATGTATGTTTCAATTGAATGGAATAGTATAGATCTGCATTAGCAATTCATTGTTCCAGTTTTGTTTTCAATATTCCTAGAATTCGTTTTCATAGCAGATATATTAGTAGTAGTAGTTTCTTCAATCAGTAGAGATCATTAGAGTTAGTTAAATGAACTGGCAACTATAGGATCCCTAATTACAAACAGCCAAGGACACAACCCTGAATTTGACACTTGAAATATGATTAAATGCCGAGGTACAACGACCCTTGTCAGATACCTCCATAGCCAAATATTGCATGGTATAGAGCACTCTATTCCAACTCTTACATGGTATCAAATATTGTAGGATTATTTCATGTTAGTCTTTTGAGAGATCTAAGTTGACAATCTTGGTTTATCTTGAAAATTTGAGTATACCCTTCTCTTGCATCAAATGATGATCTGAAGAACTAGAAAAACTTGATAGAAATAACATATTTAGGAGGGTTTCTTCTTTATGGATTTGTATTGCATGTTTATTTTAGAGCATGTTGGTGTAAATCTAAGCTCACCATTAAATTCAAGGTGTCCAAGAAAGTTAGTTTAGCATTTTGATTTGTCTAAATTAGACACTAGAGGCCATATCTAGAAGGGTTTGAAGTTGGGAGGTAGTTACCATATGTGGAAGGTAGCTACATTTTTGGAGTATTTTGGGTCAAATCTGACCCTTCCATTGCATCTAGAAGGCCCAAGAACCTAAGGATCAACTATCAATTCATCAAATTTAGACACGTTTGCTACAGGCCCTCAGAAGAATCTTCTCAACACTCTATCATATGGTCATCCATACTATTATACGTTCACAGGGAATATTCGATGTGTGCATGCCTCACAAAATCTTTAATGATATCTTTAATTTTCTAGTGATGCAAGAGTATCCAGTGGTGTAAGGGCAATCTTGCATCACCCAAAAAAATGATGATTTTGTTTTTTGTTCTTTTCAATTATGGTATTACAGATACTTATTTGCTTGAATAATGATTCAAAAGCTTCAAAATTTCTAACTGACTGAAATAGAAGCCTACTATTTTTAGAAAGTTTGCATTTGAGCACGTATGGAAATGAAACTTTATTCAAAGATCCGAAATTGAAAAATAAAACCTTTGGTGAAGGAATTGGCCAAAGATCATTTGTTGGTTAAAAGATATTAAAGTATTTGTTTCTTTAAAAACCCCTGAAAAAGTTTCAAAGTCAAATATGAGCCACTTAAAGGCCCTGTACAGACCTAAAATGGGAATAATTGAAAAAGAGAATTTTAAGAGTGTATATCTCTTCACATGCTTTCCAACACATTAAATGGTTTATCAATCAAACACCCAGATCAAAAGTTATGGCTCTCGAAAGGTGGCCTTTTTTGGAGGGAGTTGCAAAATTTGAAATTTTGGCTATAAGTCACCAAAAGGGGCTATTTATGACCTTTTTTGGGAATATTTTGGGTAGTAGAGAAGGGGAAAAAGGGGCAAGTTGTGAAAAGGAGGGAAAATAGAAAACCCTAGCATATTTGAAGCTATAGAAGGCAAAAGGTTTCAGAATATAGAGAAATGAAGTTGTAATGTGTTGCAGCCTATTGAGGATTTCATCCTCCTAGTTTATGTAATGTAATTTGTTTTCAGTTCAATAAATGAACATTCTTATTTTCTATGAGCAATATGTGTTGTTATGTGTTATGGGATTTACCCCCTCATCAGCTAGTCTCTATCTGCTAAACAAAATATTTTCTATTGGATAATAAAATACTTTACTGGTTTTATTTTATATTTTGTGGATTTTTAATTTAGGCATAGGTTTTACCCTACCTAAGTAGGGCACCTTGTACCCACGGTCTCTATAGGGGCACCACTTAGCATGGCCCTTCCACTAGCCATAATATTACACCCTTAATCCTATAGTGTGTATAGGGTTTTGAGTAGTCAGCTTGTGGCTACATTAACTCTTAATTATTGTATATAATCATTATAATAGTCAATTATATGTTATTGGGTCAGCCTAGGGGTTATATTTAAGTATGTAAGTCAGCCTAGGTGGCACCCGAGGCCTAATTAGGTATATATAGGAGCTAGTGATAAGTTGTTCATCATCATATTGTGATTTGTGTTCTTAATGGAGATATTTGGAGGTTTGCCCCCTCAAAGTGGTTTGTAATTTTAAGTTATTACCAAGTATTTACATCATATTTCCTATTATATTCCTTTTTGTGCACGTTATTTCATTACAAGTAGTATCAGAGCATGATCTTGACATCGTGAAGGCAAAAACAAGGTTATTTTTTTATTGGAGGTCAATTTGGGAAGTGCATATCTCTCTTATTTTTGAGAATATTTTAAAGATTTTTGGTGGGTTTTTCAAGGGCATATTGAAGCTACTCCAAGCAAGATTTGAGAAAATTTTGATAAGATATGAAGAAGTTATTGTGAAATTAGTGTTTCCACTAATTTCACTCTCAAGGATGCAAATTCACGAATTTCTTGGAGATTTTTTCAAGAAGTGAGATCTAGCCCTAGTAAGTTACACTAATTTTTTTATATTGATTGGATTTTTCTTGCATGATTTATTTTAAAAATTATTTTTTCCTATCATGATGGGGCCTTCAACAAGGGGCAAAAAGAATTTTGCTACACCTAAAAAATCTCTAGGTAATGAGGATATGGGAAGTGAGGAGATAGTATCTATAGAAAAAATAAGGGAGGAAACAAACAAAATTAAGGATGATATACATTAAATATTGGATTCCCTAACATGTGAGATGTCTACCATCCATAGTTCATTAGCTCATATCACTACTTATATCAAGAATCAAACAGGCTCACAAGTGGATGTGGCAAGCAACCAAGGTGGATTAGCTAGTTCCTCTAATATAGATCCAAATGCTAATTCTCATATGGGATCTAGGAACTTTCTACCAAAGGTGGATATGCACAAGTTTTATGGCAAGGATCCACTAACTTGGATAAATCAAATGGATAATTTTTTTTATGTGCATCAAATTCTTATGGGATAAAAGGTGAAAATGGATTCTTTATATCTAGAACCAAAGAAATTAATTTGGTATAGATGGATTTGTTCTTAGAGGCAGAAAAAAGGTCTCCTAGTCTCATGGGATGTCTTTACAAAGAAGCTATAGTCACAATATAGCAATAGTGTGGTGGATAACTACTTTATCCAGCTAGCTAAACTTCAACAAATGGGATTAGTCAAGGATAACATTTAGAAATTCTAGAACCTGTCCTTGAGAGTAGATACAATTTTAGAGGAGAACATGAATGACTTATTATTGGGTCGTCTCAAGGATCACATCCAACATGAGGTACACGTGTTTAGCACTAATTCCATATCTGAGTCTTTTGTTTTAGCACAAAAGATAGAAGAAAAGCTTTTAATTCCTAGAAGGCATGGATTTAATGGAATAAGAGAGAAGAGCATTTTAGCACAACCATTCCCTCAACCCACTAGACTAACTTCTCATAAAATTGAATAAAAGAAGGCAAAAGGGTTACATTTTAACTATGACAACAAATAAAGTAAGGGACATAAATGTGCAGAAATAAAAATGTTCTACATTGAAGGGCCAAGTGAGGAAGAAGATGATGAAGAAGAAATATTATATTTTTTGGGTGATGCACTAGGTGAGGAATCAAGAGATCCTCAACCAATCATTTCTTGTCATGAACTTTTAGGTTTTAGTACCCCACAAACTCTCATGGTAGTGGATTTATTAAAGAAAGGAAGAGTAACAGTGTTGATACACTTGGGTAGCACTCATAACTTCATCAAAAAAAGTTGGCTACTCTTCTAAATTATTTTATATTTCTAGCTCTAGAATTTTAGGTCTTGATTGCAGATGGTGGTATAGTTAGTTGTTCAGGTAAATGCCACAACATTAAATTATCCATGGGAGATTATTATCTTGATTGCACAATGTATGCTATCTTTATGGGTGTAGTAGATATTGTTTTAGGATTTTAGTGGCTTACTACTTTAGGAACAATTAAATTGAACTTCCAATAACTATTCATGTGCTTTCAATTAGAAGGAAGTACAATAGAACTAAGATGGTTGTGTGCAAAGTCTCCACAAATGGTAAGTTCTTACCAAATGCAAAAGATGCTTAAGAAGGGGACATATGGGTTTGTGGCATGATTGTTTTCATTAGAAGCATATCACTCAAAGGTTTCTACACCACTGGATCTAAAAGCAATTGTAGATAGGCACTTAGTAGTTTTTGGGGAGATGCCAAAAGGATTGCGTCCTAAGAGAGATCATGGTCATGCCATTCAACTAGTACTGGGGAGGCAATTGCCCAACATCAGGCCCTACAGATATCCATATGCACAAAAAAAGTGAGATTAATAAGATAGTTTAGGAGATTCTAGAGGCAGGCATTATCAGGCATAGTCAAAGTGCTTACTCATCTCCTATGGTAATGGTGTGCAAGAAGGATGAAGCTCAGAGGATGTGTCCATATTATAGGGAGATTAACATGTTCACCATATAAGATAAGTTTCCTATTCCAGTAATTGATGATTTGTTATATGAGCCTAATGGTATTGTTTATTTCACAAAACTTGATCCTTGTTCAGGTTATCATCAAATCAAAATTAGAGATGATGATGTACATAAGATAGCTTTTAGAACCCATGAGTTCCACTATGAATTTTAGATAATGCCTTTTGGTCTCACAAATGCACCGTCAAAATTTCAAAGTTTAATGAACTCTGTCTTCGAGCCATTTCTGAGGAAATTTGTTTTGGTATTTTTTGATGACATATTAATATATAGTAAAACATGGGAGGAACACTTGTAGCATGTAAATCAAGTTTTGGACATTTTGGAGCAGAATCAGTTGTATGATAAACCATCTAAGTATATCTTTTGTGTCAAAGAAGTGGAGTACCTAGGTCACATTATGTCACATGAGGGAGTGAAGGTGGACCCTCATAAGATCCGGGTGATTGAAGAATGGAAAATTCCTAAGACCCTTAAGAACTTATGAGGTTTCTTAGGGCTTATAGGTTATTATCACTAATTTGTAAATAATTATGGTAGCATATCATCTCCTCTCACATCTTTGTTAAAAAGGATTCTTTCCAATGGAATGAAGCAGCTACAAGAGCATTTGAGCAACTAAAGGAAGCCATGTGCACAACTCCAGTCCTAGCTACCCCAATTTTTTCTAAAATATTCATTATCAAATGTGATGATTTAGGACATGGCATAGGAGTAGTACTCATGCAAGAAGGAAGAGCCATAGCATTTGAGAGTCACCAACTCAAAGGTAAGAATTTGATGAAGCCAATTTATGAGAAGGAAATGTTGGCTATCTTGCATGCAGTCAAGCAATGGAGACCTTATCTAATGTGAAGACACTTTAAGGTCAAGACGGATCATGATAGTATCAAATATTTCTTGGAATAGAGGTTATCATATGAAGAACAACAAAGATGTTTCACAAAGATGTTGGGATATGACTTTGAGATCATATATAAGAAAGATAAGGAGAATGCTGTGGTTGATGCTCTATCAAGGCGAGATGAACCCATAGAATCACTTTTGTATGCCATTTCCATATTACAAGAAGACTAGGTAAATGAGGGAAGAGAAGAGTGGGAGAAGGACATAAATACTCAAACTCTCATTGAGAAACTCCAACATGATTCAAGTGTTTCTGACAAATTTTCATGGAAAGGAAATGTTTTATGGTAAAAGGATAGATTATACCTTTACAAGAATTCAACTCTTATTTTAAGGTGTTGGAAGAACTACATGCTTCTCCTATAGGTGGGCACTTGGGACTCCTACCAACTTATCATAGAATCAAGCAAGATTTCTTTTGGGAGGGGCTGAAAGGGGATGTTCAGAAATTTGTAGCTAAATGCATGGTGTGTCAACAACACAAAGGGGAGACAATTAAGACTCCAAGTCTTTTATGGCCCTTGTGTATCCCAACTTAGAGGTGAGAGGAGGTATCTATGGATTTCATCACAGTTTTTCCTAGATTTGAAGGAAACAATGGCATCATGGTTGTTGTGGATTGTCTCACCAAATATGCACAGTTTTGTGCTTTGGCACACCCATTGGCAACAAGCACTATAGCAATATCCTTTATGAATACTATTCAGAAACTACATGGGATTCCAAAAGTTATAGTAAGTGATTGTATCCTATATTTACAAGTAATTTTTGGACTAATCTATTTTCATGCTTGAGAACTCAACTTGCTCATATTTCATCATATTATCCCCAATCTAATGGATAGACAAAAGTGGTCAACAAATGCTTGGAAGGCTATCTCTGATGTTTTGCTTTAGATAAACAAGATAAATGGGTGCAATGTATACCACTAGCAGATGGTGGTATAACATTTCCTTCCATACTTCTTCTAAGATGTCTCCATTTTTGGCACTATATGGGTACCATCCACCATCAATCACCTCTTCATTGTGGGTACAACCAAAGGTTCACACAGTTGAAGAACACATTCGACATCAACAAGAACTGACTAGTCTTTGAGAGAACTTGACAATGGCACAAAATAGAATGAAGCAACAAGTTGATCAATATCACAGTGAAAGGACTTTTGAATTGGGAGATTGGGTCTTTGTGTGATTACAACCATATAAGCAAATGTCACTAAAAAAGCAACAAAAAGTTAACAAGCTTTTACCCAAGTACTATGGTCCTTATAAGGTATTGCAGAAGATTGGTAGTGTAGCATATAAATTGGAGTTCCCTATGTCAACAACAATTCATCTAGTTTTCTATGTTTCATGCTTGAAAAAGGTTATTGGGAAAAAATTAGTAGCATAAACTGAGTTACCTGATCTTGATGAGGAGGGAAGAATAGTTTTGGATCCAAAGAGAATTCTTCAAACACACACCAAGAAGCTGAGGACAAGGGCAATCACATAATATCTAATAAAATGGAAGAACTCTCTAGTGGAAGAAGCTACATAGGCAAGTGAGGATTTTTTGCAAAAGCATCCACATTTGATTAGTGCTAAGGACAACGCTTCTTTGAAGAGGGGGGCATGCTATGCCCTTAATCCTATAGTGTGTATAGGGTTATGATAGTCAATTTGTGGCTACCTTAACTCTTAATTATGATATATAATCATTATTATAGTCAATTATAGGTTATTAGGTTGGCATAGGGGTTATATTTAAGTATGTAAGTCAGCCTGGGTGGTAGCCAAGGCCTAATTAAGTATATATAGGAGCTAGTGGTAAGTTTGTGATCATCATATTGCAATTTGCATTCTCATTAGAGCTATTTGGAGGTTTCCCCCCTCAAAGTGGCTTGTTATTTTCAGTTATTATCAAGTATTTACATCATATTTCCTATATATTCATTTTTGTGCAAGTTATTTCATTACACATAGACTATCGACCAATAATTAAAAAAAACCCGACAACCCCCTCTTACCACTATGTAGTGAGTGCATTTGGAGAATATTCCCCAACACATCCCTAGTCTATTATGAAACCATTCAATCTTCCTAAAAAATGTTTTTCATGGACAGATCAGTGGTTTTAGACAAATACAAGTGGTTTTTAGGGTTCTGGGTAGTTTCAGGCCTTTTTCATGGTGATTTTAGACTCTTAGAGTATATTCCATCCATCTAGGGGGAATATTATACTAACCTCTACTGACATTATCATGATGTCAGTATGACATCATTAGATTTTATCCTCCCAACCAAGCCCCCTACTCTAGTGTAGTTTTGATTTTGGTAGTAAGACTTTAGAGGTCTTGTTCTTAGTCATACAAGCTCCTTTCTGTGAGAAATTTTTTTATTTGGGGTAGAATATTGTAGGCTTCATAGTGGTGCAATTAGTTTCTAATTTTGATTTCTGGTTTTTCTAGAAATTATAGATTTTCACAAATTTTGTTGAGCGATTCTTATTTTGAGAACTTCCAAGACTCCGTTTTGGGCTCATATGGTAACATTTTTGGTACAATTTTTTTGAAAGCGCATAATTTTTCGTGTACTTCTCATTAGTGCAGTTTGATCTATCCAATTCTATATCAAATAGTACTTTTAGTTTTGTATCCTAATTTGGCATTTGTATGTACTAAGATCAAGACCACTTTGTTATTTGGCTAGTGGTAATTTTAATTACACTAAGTATAAAGTGCCAAGATCATAGTTTTTAGGGGGATCTTATGATTGAGTGAATTTTCGGGGGTCATCTTTTTATTTTACATTTTTTGTTGGTTGTAATTATGTCCCCTAATGTTTAGAAAGTTAAACTTGGTTATTGTGGGAAGAAAAGGCATACAATAGATGAATGCATGTTGAAGGAACTTGATGATCTAAAATTACTTTATGAAATTCATCAATTGAGACAACTTTGCATTGCTAATAGCTTTCGTTTGCTAGATTCTTCTAATCTAGCATGTACAAATACATCTATTATTCACACTCAAACATCTTGTGGGGACACATCATTTAGGGATGAGCAATATAGTCAAATGACATGCATTGAGATATCATCTACATCACCTATTGCTCCATTTGAATCTAGAGTTGTTTAGTTTAATTTTTTGGTTAGAGACATATGGTCTTCTCATATTGAGGACATGAACCATTCTACCATAGTGAACTATGGATCATGAAGTGCACTTCTAGTTGAATTTTTATGTAGGGATATGGTTGGTTGTTTATATATTGGTCTCATACGTATGTCTCAAGTGAAAAATGAAAATATTAATGTGTTTAGAGATGGAAAGATTAGTGCTTATAAACTATTTGGGTAAGCCAATTGAAATGGTGGATGTAGAAAATAATGGAGTATTAGATTGCATATTACTGTGACAAGAACTTGAGAACACATGATGATAGATGTATGGTTACATGGTGTTCTTGTAATGGTTTTCCATATGTTTTTCGATTAAACACATGGAAGTTCTCTAATAATGTATGTATACCCCTTGGTAGGCATATGGGATTTTTTTTAAGGACGTGTTCTCTTGAAATGAATTATATCATATTTAATAGATGGAGAAGATCTCTCTTAGCATAAGTTAAATATCTTGTATATTGTAATCTTGTTCCTTTGATAATATATAAGAGTGATAATGGTCTACAAATTGGGTAGGTGATGTTGGTAGCAATATATCTACTAGTGGTTATGTGTTTAACATATTTAGTGGTTCAATGAGTTGGATGAACAAGAGATAGGGTGTGGTTTCTCTTTCAACTACAAAAGTTAAGTACATGGAAGCTACTCATTCTTGTAAGAAGGTAGTGTAGATTTAGAGTTTGTGTTCAATTATTGGCTTGAAATAGGATTCAATTCAAATTGGGTGTTATAATTAGAGTGCTATTAGTTTGTCGAAGAGCCTTACTTTTCACATGCAGACAAAGCACCTTGTTGTGTAGTATCATTTTTTTGTGACATGTGAGGGATAAAAGGGTGAACACTTTGGATAATTTTGTGGTTTCTTTGATGAATCTAGTGAGCATAAATAAGTTCTTGTGGTCTAGGACTATTATGGGGATGTCTCCCTTAGCAACTAGTTTGTTGACTATGTTTGGACCCTTATGCAATGTATACAACAAATGAGAGAATGTTAAGAAATGTGTTGTACAACTTGCATAAAATATTCAATTTTGTAAAGTTGTGATACACCTTGAAGTGGGACACCACACTCTAGGTACTGAAATATTTTCTTTGATCTAGTTGTTGTGTGTAACATTAGAAATGCATTAAATTTTGGATGTCATATTAAATGCATTTAATGTGAGCTCATAGGAAGACAAGCCAATTTTAGCAAGTTTGGATTAAGAGAAAATTTTGGGTTTTCATTATAAGTTGTAATGACTATTGGATATAAAGTCAAACATGGGCACCCACCTTGGGAAATGTCACTTGAGTGCATTGATAAGTTTTTTGAGTAATTGTTTTTGTTCTCTTGCCTATATATAAAGTGCTTGGGATAAAAATTATGAAGGGAGATGGAAGACATGTGCATGTTGCAAGAATAACATTAGGAAATGCATTGAATATGTTCTTGATAGCACAATAAAGTTCTCTCAATTGTAATTTCATTATCACACCATGAATACATATAGAGTGGCACTATTAGCTTTTGGATTTTTCCTAAAAGGGTTTCCTAGGGTAAATGTGTTATATGTTTAATTTTATATAGAATTATTTAGATTTTATTTTAGTATGCAAGTATTATTCTATTAAGATTAGTATTATTTCATACAAAATTGCACTTCTTGGATGAAGAAAGCTATCTTCCAAGGAGAGGGTGACAAGGCATATGAAGGAGATGGAGTGTTCTTCTTTGCTTGCAAGTCATTGGAAGCTCATATGAGAGAATTGAGGAGTCCCAAAAGAGTGGAGACTAAGGGAGAATTAGAATTAAAGTTAATTTAATAGGGATTGTTGTTGAATGTTAAATATTTAGTGTTGTTTTTCAAGGTTGTAAGTGGTGTTTCATGCCATATTGTGGGATTGGGTTTAATGTTGGGTTTTAGATTGTATGGGTAAATATTAACAAATGTGGTGTTGAAGGGTTGTATATAGGGTTGAGAGATTCATAATGTTGATCTTAGTTGTGTTTGAAGTGAGAAAACATACATGATATACTACTTCCAAATTTTAGGCAATAAAAATTTAGTAATTTGTTCATGTTGTGTTTAACAAATAGCAAGTATATGGGTGTGCGTTCTTATTTTTATTTTAGAAATTAGTTTATTTTATGTTTGTTTGGTGGATTAATATTGAGAAAAGAAATAAAAAAGTGTGAGATAAAATTATATTTGATCTTGGGATGTTGGATTTGGTGTTGAGATCAATTCAATGTTTTATTGGTAGGTTTGAGTTGGATTTTATATTTTCAACTATGTGGGTGTGTTTAGAAATCTAATTATTATGTTTAGTTTATCTCATGTGTTGAGTCTAGTTCTAGTGGGGCTATAAGGATTTGAGTTTAAGACTGTGGGGTTGTGTGGTCTTGCTATAAGGAGAAGGTTTCCCTTCATTCAACCCCATATCCTTGGGTACATGAAACCATCCATAAAATGTATTAGCAATTCAATATCACAATAAAAGTAAACTAAATCAAGAGTTAACAATTGACATTGCATCTAAGATATGTTAATGACATGAGCACTAAATAAATAGAGTGCAACTAAGGTAAAAAATAACTATGACCAAGGGAAAAAAAATATTTATGAGAGCTTACAACTCATTAACAAGGAAGTTATTAGACTTCTCTATAAACAAGATGGTTTCATCAAGGTGATTTTCAACACCACCAAGATTTTATATGAAAATACACACACAAGCATATAGATTAATAGGATTTGAGGATAGATCTACCCTCCTAAGACTTGACCATGCCTAGAGGACTAGATCGTGTGGATATAGATTTTTCTAGGGATGCATCATAAAAGTAAGCATCAATCTATGTTTTATGTCTAATCATCATTTCATTATCAAATGAATGTAAACTATATTAAATTAGTCATAGTGTATATCAATATATCAAAAGGAAAAAATCAATAATTATTACCCTTTCATTTACCATCTAGATTATTACTCTCATTTATTTAGATCTAATTAAATTTATTATTTTATCATTTTATAAAATCTAAATATTTGTAAAATAATTTTATTTTTCAAATTAAATCTCTAATCGCATTCCACTTTAAGAAATTAATAATATCTTATTGTTATAATAAAAAAGTAATGATGACATCCCCCTATTAAAGGGGTTGTGGGAGATGATTCTTGGAAAAAGCGAAAGAAAGCCAAATGGACCCCTCCCTAGGAGGGGTGGTATAAATTGAATTTTGACAGGGCCTCAAAGGGAAACACTAGAAAATCTATAGTCAAGTGTATTGTCAAAGATTGAAGAGGGGAGGTAGTGTGTTTGGCTTAAAAAAGGCTCAACTCCAGGATGAATAATGAGGAAGAATTTCAAGCCCTCATATTGGGTTTAAATCTTTGCATAAAGTATAATGTTAAGAGGTTTTCTATTGAAGAGGATTCACCTTTTTTTATCATTGCCATTAGACCTAAAAGCATTCATTGTTGGAAGTTTAACATACTTTTTTCATCTTCACTTGCTCTACTTGGAGATTTGAATGAATACATAATTAACTGCATGTATTATGAGATCAATGCAGAGGAAAATATGCTTGCCAACATGGCCGTTGATAGGGAAGAAGAAATTATTGAATGTACATCAATAGATTAGTGGTCTGAGGTGAAACGTCTACTTGGCGGCGTGGGAGATGTGGGTAATTATTAATTAGTTTGGCTAGTTTTAGTTGAATTGGAGAGGAATATTATTTAAGTGGTGGTGAAGATATGCATTTATTACTCATTCGACCTCCCTCTTTTGTTACACATGATGATTTCATCATGTCTACCTACATTTGGGGCTTCGACATTTGTTTTTGGTCATTCAATGAACTCTCTTCATGTTTGGTTATTGTTTGTAGAATGGACACACCCATCTATCTCCTGTGTGGATAGAGACAAATGGTGTTCCTGGTAGGACTCTGTAAAATTTTCCCTGAGTCCTTAATTTTGCCCAATGTTCATGCAACATTTGAAAAATCCTTGGCTAGGGTTTTAGTTTCAGAATATTGAAAATTTTCCTGTCCTAGGGTCTAAAATCCTAAACCCTAGAGTTCTTATGCAAGCATCAAGTTGGCCTTATGTTTTAATTTTAAGTTGACCGCTTGTGGCCTGTAATAGGTCCGTTAAGTTGCAAATTGATGTATAAAGCAACGTTCTTTCACTGACCCCATTCCTTTTTGCTACCGCTTATTGCTAGTACTTTAATTTTTACCCATATGCTTTGGTTTTAGGTTGACCCCCTTAATGAAATTTGTGGCCTCGTTTTCCCTAGTAGAACTAATGTTGTTTTTGAAGAATGCATGTGGCCGGGTCCCATTTGTTATTTGCTCGATGGAAAGATAACAGGTGCCTGTTCTAACTGGATTCTGCTATTCTACGAAGGTTATAATATTATGAATAAATACAATAGTGGAATGGTGAAAAGTTGATGTGTAGTGAGATATTATGCATTTTTCCATTCCGTTGATCCTCAGTGGTGGGCTAGTGGGTGTTTGTAGAATTGTAGGAGAGTGCCATGTGTTTTCCTTCAAGAAAGGTGAAAAGTGTATGTTAGCTCCCATATTACGTGGCAAGTTTTCTATGATAAGAAGGATATTTTTAAAGGGTTTGCTCCGTGCCACGCGGCATAGTCTAGACGATTTCTTCCATTCCGCGGATCTTCATCTACAACCAAATCTTACCACTGCGGAAGCATGAAAAATTGTCATGTAGGCATTATTTGACTTTTCTTCTCAATGGTATGGCTAAGGTGGTGGTTTGGGTGGTATTCTCTCATTGGCTCATGCTCTTTTTACATGGATGACGGGGTTTCTCTTCTTGTTGATTGTATATGCACCTTCGATTCAGATTATTTGTCATGAAAATCAACAGCCCACTTTCAAATCAGGGAGATGGAGTGGTATCATGTAGTAAATGATGCACCAATACTAGAATGCCTTTTCAAAGTGTGCGTTGAGTATTCATCACCGCCACTCTAGGAGGGGATGAACATGCTTAAGGATTAACATGAGGTAGAATCGACTCTTGGGGATTTATGTTCAGGCTTGAAGGGATCTTTCACTTACTTTGTGGCAAGTTTTTGACAGGGTAAATTTTCTTAAAATGGAATTAAATACTGAAACCAAGAAAACTAATTTGGTGGCCTCATTGCAGGAATTGCTATTTGTAGTTATTTCGAGTTATGTGACATCAATGTGATGGCGAAATGCTGTCTATTTTTCCTTTCCTGGGAAAATTGGTGAATCATCAAAAGATTTCCATTTATAACCACTATGCCATGGAAGTGACTGAATTGAATTGATTAGGGAAGTACTAGAGTGTGGGAACTATTTCTAATTTGCTATAAATAGGTGCCTCTATTGTTACTTCATATACTATTCCTTCTGTGCAGACAATATGGATACTCACCTTTTTAGTATGCTTTTTTTGCTACCCTATTCTATAGGATTTTCTTCTATATTTTCATGGTTGATTCTATGTTCTTACATGATTAAGAAATTAGAATATTTTCTTATGGAATAGGAGGTAGTGGAAAAATTAAGGAAGCATAGTGGCGAGCATCGAACTCCTGTAAACCCTTGTTTTCTCCTTGTTTTCATCCAGGTGAGGGCTTTGAATCCCAGTCTGCCGACTCCATTAACACCATGTTAATGTGAGTTTCCAAATTAGGATTTTAGATAGAGGGGCATCATTCTTCCCTCTTCCCCTCCCTAAGAGTTATGGTTCCTATCAAAGCATCAACTCTAGTTGTGGGAGTGTTGCCCCTAGATGAAACAATTGGGAGTTGAGGAGGGTTATTCGACCGTTGTTTCCTTCCTAGCTGGACTTTTGGCATGACCAAAACTAGCTTTGTGTGACTCGCTTAGATTTCTAGGTACCTGAGGTAGTTGGAAACCTCTACTCATAAGTTGAGGGATCACATCCCTTTGTCTAGAGCATGGAATAATGAGGGAGATTTTGGTTTTCAGAGGCTCCTTATATAGTTCTTCCTTGCAGGTTTTCTCACTTCTGTGTCTGTGGTTGGAAAGGTAGAGCAACGGATGCTTGTATTGGGAAGAAGTATCTAGAAATCAAAGGTGGCAGAACCAAAAGAGCATCTGGAAAAATGCTAACTGTCAACATCATGTCCTAACTCCATTCCAAGAGTGAAGAAGCATACATGACAAAATCAATTATTCTTGTCTGTTAGATAAAATGAGTTGTTACAAAGGCATGCCTATTTGATTAAGGGCAGTTATATTTGTATCCCACTGTTGTAACAAATTGTCAAGTGAAAAATGACATCTATCATAACAACCTAAAGCTTGTGTGCTCCCTTATTCCTATAAAAGGGAATTCAGGGCCTGTTACAGTCATTGGTTCTAGTACATACTTTCTAGATAAAGTTTGAAGTATGGGGATCAATCAAACATCTTGGAGAATTTTTGTATCATAGTACACATAGTTGTAGACTAGGTTTTCCTATTTTAGATGTTATTTGAGAATAGACTTTGATGTAATTGCAACTATTTGTATGACAGTTGTTATGTCATAAGATCTCTCCCTAGACTTTTTCCCTCCTAAGTTTAGCTCTCGGGTCCCTTGTTTTGCATCATACATGTTCATTTTGACTCCCAAAAGAAAAAGGCCTGAAACCCATGTCACATGGGGCATGAAGGACATTATGGCACTTAGCCCTGCCTTGAAAAAGGACCTGTGGACATGGGCACTAGCGCCCTTGTCCTACCCTATTTCAGGCAGGTCCCAAATTTGAATATAAGGTTTGAGGGATATTGTTGCACTTGACTCTGCCTTGAAATAGGACTAGAGGACACAGGCGCTAGCACCCTTGTCCTACCCTATTTCAGGTAGATCCCAAATTTGAATTTCAGTTTTGTGACCGTTAATTAGGTCCCATGCTGACACCTTAAGTTTGAATTACAAAATTCTTAGTAGGAATGTGTTTAGTGTTAGATATAAGCATGTTGAGGGTTTCATTTGTAAACTAGAAGATGATTGTGAACTTTTGGCAAACTTATGATTTTAGAGCATTCAAGATATTCTTTGTTGCAAAGCATATCATTGTTATTGTGTTTGTGATTGCAGATTTAGCTTCAACTTCTCATGTGATTGAAGAGCCTTCATCTATGTGAGATCTACGTCTCTGAGGTGATATCTATTTGTGTTTGAACCATTTATCAATTTATTTTGCCTCTATCCCGCAGGGATACACACTCTTTATCTAACAATAGTGTTCAGAAGACTTGAATGTCTCTCCAAGGCTTGACTGAGGCAAGCCTCTAAACACCACAACCCCCAACCACTCTCCTTGTGATTGTAGGTTACAGGTGTCGCATATTGACGGAGTGGAGTTATAGGGAACAATAAGATAGTATGCAGATTCCAAATCCCTAAAGAAAAGCACTACTTGGACTTAGGCACCAATGCTAGTGTCCTCCAAAGTTGAAAACATGGAAATCATTGTGACAGTGACAATTAGCATCTGAAGAGCTTCTGTCATCCTAAAAATCACCCTATCTTGGACTTGGGCACTAGTGCCAGTGTCCTCCGCATCTCATGGGACAAAAACATAAAGTACAGTAATCATCAGTGTCAGAAGGAGATCAGGATTCCATAAAGAAAACACCACCTTGGACAGGGGCATTAGTGCCAGTGTCCCCAAGCATTCTGCATCCCAAACTTCAAAAAATGATCAGTTATTAATCTCTACCTAATAACTTAGTTTGCAAGCATTTGTTGTAATTCATCAATTTTCTTACTGTTTTGCATAATTAGGGTTTTAAGGGTATTTAGGCATTAAATTAAGACATTAATTGACAATCTCTAAACTTCTACATCGTTCCAAGTGATAGCCTAAACTGTAGGTGAATCCTCTTGCAAAAGTGTGATTCAACTCGACTAATATGTCCTTGAATGTTTGTTGAGAAAGGAGGATTAAACCCTTTTATCATTTCCCCCTTTTTTCTCCTAAACAATAGTACCAATTCATAAGTTTGAATATATTGTCAAAGTTCAAACTATATTGACTCCTACAGTTGTGTTCTTTATTACATTTATCAATATAAATTGATTAAAGACTAGTTTTGTTCATCTTCACAGCCTTTCCTATGTAAGAATATCCTTCTTAATAGCTTTTACTTAAAGAGTAAATTTAATGCTTTAAAGATGATATTGAATGTAGTAAATGTATGTAGGGATTCTTAAGTAGAATTAGTTTTTAACTATTCAAGGTGTAATGGTGTAATACATTATTGTAGTCTTTACATGAGCTGGGAATATACTATTATATTTAGTTTCATTTATATTTGTTTTGACTATGTGACCCATGATCTAGGCACCAATGCTAGTGTCCTCCAAAGTTGAAAACATGGAAATCATTGTGACAGTGACAATTAGCATCTGAAGAGCTTCTGTCATCCTAAAAATCACCCTGTCTTGGACTTGGGCACTAGTGCCAGTGTCCTCCGCATCTCATGGGACAAAAACATAAAGTACAGTAATCATCAGTGTCAGAAGGAGATCAGGATTCCATAAAGAAAACACCACCTTGGACAGGGGCATTAGTGCCAGTGTCCCCAAGCATTCTGCATCCCAAACTTCAAAAAATGATCAGTTATTAATCTCTACCTAATAACTTAGTTTGCAAGCATTTGTTGTAATTCATCAATTTTCTTACTGTTTTGCATAATTAGGGTTTTAAGGGTATTTAGGCATTAAATTAAGACATTAATTGACAATCTCTAAACTTCTACATCATTCCAAATGATAGCCTAAACTGTAGGTGAATCCTCTTGCAAAAGTGTGATTCAACTCGGCTAATATGTCCTTGAATGTTTGTTGAGAAAGGAGGATTAAACCCTTTTATCATTTCCCCCTTTTTTCTCCTAAACAATAGTACCAATTCATAAGTTTGAATATATTGTCAAAGTTCAAACTATATTGACTCCTACAGTTGTGTTCTTTATTACATTTATCAATATAAATTGATTAAAGACTAGTTTTGTTCATCTTCACAGCCTTTCTTGTGTAAGAATATCCTTCTTAATAGCTTTTACTTAAAGAGTAAATTTAATGCTTTAAAGATGATATTGAATGTAGTAAATGTATGTAGGGATTCTTAAGTTGAATTAGTTTTTAACTATTCAAGGTGTAATGGTGTAATACATTATTGTAGTCTTTACATGAGCTGGGAATATACTATTATATTTAGTTTCATTTATATTTGTTTTGACTATGTGACCCATGATCTAGGCACCAATCTCTTAGAACTATTGTCTTGATACATCTCCTTGATCATTCATAATTAAAATCAAAGTGAAGTTGATTTCTATATTAAGTTTGTAATGTATTTCTAATGTTCTCCTACAAGAGAACTGTGTTAAAAGCCTGAGAATCTAGCCCATTGTTTCAGCATATCAATAATTCTTTTGGCATATTTTAGAGAGAACATATCTGTTTAAGGAAACAATATTTTGAAGAAAATAACAAAATATAAAGTAAAATACTATTAGGATCACCCTCCTAGGTTTTATAGAGCCTAAAGTGTAGAGGAAAAGGATTAAATCCACTTTTCCTATTCGTTGGCCAATCCCTCGAGGCAAATCAACCATTAGAATTGGCTATTCTATAGATTGCCCTTCTGAGATCAGGTTGGGAATTTAGAACAACCAACAAATCCTAGGGAAGGTGATAGAGAAGAGACTGCAATGCATCTTCAAAACACACAATGGGCTGATACTATTTGTGATTCAATGGGTACTTGGAGATGAATTCTTGCTAACGAAACACATACACAAATTTAATCCAGACATTTCATCTATGTTTGTTGCAATCCTATTAGACCTAGGAGAGATAAAGGAAACAATCAAGGTAATGGTCCCTTCTCTCATTAAAAAGAAATTCATGGGAGGTCTTAATGAAGTTCTATAAATAGCATGGTATGGCACAATGATTCCCAACCTAGAGGATTTCTTTAGGCTTCAAATTGGAGGAGACACTGTGAACTAGTACTCATTCATCTCCTCCAATCGGCCTTAGATGCAGATGCAACATCGGAGGCAGGTAACCAAAGGGGTGGATTTTCTCAAACAGATTATGGGGATTGTGGAGACAAAAGGGGTAGAGTGGTTGAAGGCCTTGATTTCTGACAACTTAGAAGATGATATGGGGGTATGATTGGTTTATGCCTAGTGTCTTTTTCTAGGCACTATTGAATATATGTAGGGGTGGTGGTAGGTTATATATGAATATAGGTTGTGTTTTATATGATCCAAGACTAATCTAGTCCCCTGATTTTTGATGGCTCTATTAGTTATGAATAGCATTGTATTTGAACTTTTTCTGATTTTGGATATATATAAAAGGGAGCAAACCCATGATTGCAATTTACTCATCAAAAGAAAAAAGTAATGATGAAATAACCCAATATCAACATACACCCTAAGTCACATTCCTAAATATTCAATTATCCTATTATGACCTAACTAGGTCACTAATGTAAAGAAAATTTAATAGACAAAATAACAAGAAAATAATGTCTATAATTATAAAACCTAAAAAGGAAAAATCCTTCTTTCATATCTTGAACAACCTTGAGTTTTGACTCCATGTAGTTTCCAAACTACTTGGACCCAACTCAATTCAAGCAAGGCCGCGTTGCAGTGAAATTCCTATTGGATGATGGTGTTGTGCACATATATTGTCTAAGGTTGTCACTGATGTGGTTGTCATTGATGTCAACACTCAGTTTGGATTGTCATTGATGCTTATGTTGATGATGTGTTAATAGTGATGTTGTTGATGTTCATGGTTGGATGTCATGCATTGTTAAGTTGTATTGAGTATGTTTGTTTTAAGTAGAGATGATATCATGATGATATATTAAGATGGGAATTAGAAGCACAAAAATGATGATTATAAGTAATGTTGATGTTGAGAAAATGTTAGTGATGGCCTATAGCATGTTGTATGCTCTCTACTATTGTTCATAAGGAAGTATGTATTGCTACAAGGAGGTGCTGGTCTCCAAATGATAGTGAAGGTTTCTACTAGAGGAAGTTGCTTTGAAGACTGCTTGGTAAAATGCTTCACATTCCTCCACATTTGAAGATATGGCCATGCGGCTCAGAAGTTAAGTTCAATATGTTGAGAAGGTTCTATATTCAAAGTTTCATATCATTTACTCTTCCGCAGTGAAAGTTATAAGTGACAGAGTTTTGATCTGTGCTCTGGCAGAAAAAAGTGATGATGAAGGCTAGTTGGAATGCTTCACATTCCTTCAAAAGTGAAAAATTTTCCATGTAGTTTTGTGGACATGTTTAGGGATGTTGAATACATGCTACTTTATAGTATTAGATGATTTAGAGGTCTGCAAGTTTAGTTTTCAAATAACAGTGTGCTACAGATAGTTTCAGATGCCCAATTGTTCTACAGAACATATGTTTGAGTACTTGTGCCAGTTGGAGATTGTATAGATCAGTTATATGATTTTATGTAGACATTCTACATGTCTCTATGTTTCTTAGGTTTGAAGCACATGTAGATCTTTCATGTTTCCAGTACCGCACAAAGTTTTCAAGTCAGTTTGTGGAGAGTCATTGTTGTTGAGGTCAACTTGGGAATGTTGGTGATGTGCACCACAAGTTGTTATTGTACAGAGTTAAAGAAGTGTTTGGAGATGTTGTGTGGATCATGTCAACTCATCTGGGAGAAGAACAAGTAGTGTTTAATCATCCATGAGTACCACCAAGTTGTAATGATTGATGTGCTACAAGCTTCATGTTTTCTTTCTTAAGGCCGACCTAATTCAATTGTGTGAAGCATGTGGATGTTATTCTATGAAGGATGATGTTATGAAGGATGTTTAGGACCAGGTTAAGCATGTGTTGGGATCTGTAAGGCGTGTTCCTCTTCCTGGTGTTGCATGTGATTCATGTTAGGACTTGCCCTCTACATGTTTCATATTGTTTAATCTTTGGACAACTTGTAATAGTAATATTCTTATTGTCTTTGGCTGAAATGTAATGTAATCAATGTAATATCATGTATATATTGCAAACCTAGTTGATCTAGGTGAAGTATGATTGCAAGTGTGAGTGTGAGAAGTAGAATGTGAATGTAATGCATTATGATGTGTGATTGAAGGAGAAAGAGCAAAAGTGATAGATCCTATTTGGATTCATGTTGAAGATATTTTTGTGACAAAAGGGAAGTGAAGAGTGTGCCTAATTGATTCCATCATCAAAGAGAAGTGAAAAAGTAGAATTGCAATCATCAGAAGGAGTGAGCTTCATTGCCAATTTTAGACAGTAGAAGGGCGGTCATGCTGTAATCTTTTCTAAGTTTGTTCTCAGTTTGGGGAGTAGTTGCTTCCTTGGGTTGTAGCCCTAAAACAAAGTCAGTAGGGAGTTGTATATTCCTTGGGAGGGACTCTAAAACCTTTTGTTGATGAATGTTTTTACACATGCACAACAGAGTTAAAATTCAGAAAGGAACCTTAACTGTCTTGGAAGATATGAAGAATTCATTGAGAATTCTTGATCTCAAGTTTCTGTATGGTCAGGTCTTGACCATGTTGGATATGTCAGCAAGTCATTGCGAAGCTATTTGTTCAAGGGGCCTTACGTGACTAAAGTATTAGGTGACTACTTGACTTGTTCAATTTATGTAGATAACAACAAATGACACTAAAATAAGTGATCCTTTGCATATATTTATAAACCATTCTCTTACAAAGCTTTACATGAATTTCAATAAACCTGCTCTATAATTCTAAATTTCTATGAAAACTGCTAAAGATCTTTGAAATTCGCAATTATTTATCCGAACCAATAGCAATTCACTTAGGCTAACTGCATGCAAGCTAATTATTTACTCTTTTGGAGAAAAGACAGAAAAGATGAAGATCAGAAAACATTATTCAAACATGATAGAATATTTTGCTATTCACGTATGACAAGCTTGATGATCCTGAACAATTCAACAACAATTAAATTCTCATATGCAAATCCTAAGCAATTTCACAAACATACATATAGAATTGCAATCTTTTAGAGAGAAGTATATCAAATAATTTCCTGAATCAGATGACACTCTAGAATAGATGCAGAAATCTGATGTTTGCATTCATTTCATATATAAAGTCATTTTTGAATTTACAATGTAACAATGACCTCTATTGAATCAATCAAAATTACCAAAACTCACAAACATTTTTACAGATGCATGAAAGAGGCGAGACATTCCACATGCTCCTTTATGCAGACACAGGTGACCTCCTTTCTAAACTACTGATGCTCAAAGTATTCACCAAGAATTACTTCCTTTTGCATTCGAAAGTAAAATTGCTAACTAAAGTTTTATGCTGATTGCTACAAATCCCTGTGTAATTAAAATACAAGTAGCAGGGTTCATTATATAGATTTGAATCCCATTTTTCTACGGTTACAAGAGAAACCAATCAATGGTTCCATTCAAACTTATGAGATCAATGGTGGAGAACTTTTCCCAACCGTTCTTTCAAAATATCTTTCAGAATATTCCCTTTGGCGCAAAGGATGCCATTGGGATCTTTTGAATATGAAATATTCCCTTTTGACTTTCTTCACTATTGAATTTCCTTCAAGAATAAAATAGAAAAGTGCGAAGCCTGCTTGAATAACAAGAAGAGGAACTACTCGCTGCCACCTATACTTGCCTTTGAATCTTCTCCTATTCTCTTCAAATATTCTGTGTACCTAGCCACTAATGCTGTAATAGACGTATGAGCATTCTTTTAACTTTCTGTCCATGTGTACTGTTGCAGTTCAACACTTTCTTTTAGTATCTTTGCTTGCTCTTTTGCATCTCCTCTATTCCTTTGATATTTCTTCCTCTTTGCACTCAATTCCATGATAGAATCAACCATCTCCTTACTTAACTTTACTACAGGGTTCTCTAGACAAGTTATATAAATAGCTTTAAATTCCCTTACTGCCATGGCTACATCATATACGGGCATCTCTAAGTAGTCATGCCCGATGAGTCTTTGTATTATTTTTACTTGTTTCCCTATCATGTCACCAACAGTTCTTTCTAACTCCTAGGTATTTGCAATACAATTTCTCATAATCCCTCATTCAAACTTTAATTCCACTTTATACCTTAGCACTTGGTTTTCCATTTGAGGTGCCAATACTCCCTCATTCACCAATCCTTCAATCCTTTCTTCCATGGCCTAGATCTTCTATAATTCATACCTGTTTTCCTTCATTCTTGCTTGAAAATGATGGAGGTTAAGGTTGCAAGCATTTTTTCCTGCTAAGGCAATGGCCCAATTAGCAACTGCGTACCGTATTATTTCCTCTCCTCATTGTATGAATTCTCTGATCCAATCCTCAAAGATGTTAGCTTCAATTCTCTTATTCTCCATTTCACTTATCTGATCTTTTGACAAAATAGCCAATCTCTGAAGGTAAATCTAGCATATTAACACTAGGGTCAAACATCCGATGAATGAATTGTTACAGTTGGACAATGTGTCATTTTAACTGCTCAAACTCATCTTTATCCTTCCTCATTATTTCTATGGTCACTTTATTCATATCTTCCATTTCTACAATATGTTGTTCCCTAGTTACATATCCCATATCCATTTGAAGTATCTTATAATCTTCCAAGCTCATTTCTCCTTTTGATTTATCTGTCATCGGTATGGCCAAATCCAAGGTTCTTGCTCCAAATGGATCTCTCCTTATTGTAGACATTGTCCTTGCCTTTATTTTTTCCCTCTTTGGTGTGGCACCACCCAACAAGCTTTTTCTATCTATGGGAACCAACTTTAACTCAACCTTTTCTTGTCTTACTTCCTTTCCCATCCATGCTGGTGCCTCTTCACTGGTCCCTACCACTTTCTCATTTATTACCTCTTTTTGAGGTTTCTCCATCTCTGTTTGTTTTTTATGCTGTTGTTAATTTTGATGTTGTTGAAGAGGTGGATGTCCTTGATGCTTATCTTGAGGTGGAGGGTTTGGTGGTTGTTCATCATTTCATTGATGTTCTTCCTCCTTAGTTTCCTTTTCTTCTTCTTCTTCTATCTCGGTATCCCCCTTGCTTCTTCTTCTGAATCTTCCTCTTTTGAACTCTCACTTGGATTACCTCCTACATTTTCAGCTCTTTCACCTTCATCCTCCTCTAACTGCTCTCCCTGAGATTCATTTTTTTGAAGAGGTTGTTGTTCATTTTGTCCTTCTGTATTTTGCACTGTGGAACCTGAAGCTTCAGTAGTTTCTCTTTTCTTTTCTCTTTGATCACCTTCCACATTTTCATCTCCTATTTATTTGGAGGTAAATCCACTTCTTCAATAATATTTTATGGCACTAAATTGTCAAAAGGATCCACTGTTTCGGTGTCATCTCCAGGGTGTTCTTCTTCATTACCTTCTTCATCACTGCTGTCATCCTTAATCTCTACAATTCTACTCATCTCTTTAGCCTATTTGGACTCCTAGGCTTTTGACTCTTGCAACTTCTATTTGGTCAATTCCTATTTAACCTTTATGTAGCCTTGGATTCTTTCCTTATGTGTGGAAGTAGCAAATATAAGTGTTTGTCTTGTTCCTACTTGTGGATTATCCATAATCATAGTATGTATTTGTACCTTTCCTTTTGGAGTATCTATGATCACAGCTGATACTGGACCTTGTTCTGCCATTGCCATTGGCCTTTGTATTTGCTCTACAGTGGCCCCTTGACTTGATGTCTCTTTTTCTGTGAATGTGCCAGCAACAATTGCAACTGTGATACCTAGTGCGTATGGATCCATGAGTGTTGCATTCTTGTTTGTGTTAGCTATTGTAGTTTCTACAATCTTCCTCTTCTTTTCATAGAAACACAATAAATCATCTTCAGTTTCTTTGGCCCTCTTCTTTCCTTTCTTTTGATATGTGGCCATGGTACCTTGAGCCTTAGGCTCTTCTATCTTATCACTCAACCATGTTTGAGAAAACAATATCACTGGTTTGGATATACTGTCCAAGGATATTTCTTCTGGGTCTTCCTAGTTTGGTTCATTGCTGGGCAATTGTGCCACCCCTCTATTTTCATAACTCTGATGTAATAACTTCCCATCATCCTCTTTGATTTCCTGGGGCACATTTATTCCCCCCATTGTTCTCATCTATTCCAAAGTCAATCTTTGGTGAGCTCTCTTTCTTACCTCTCTTTCATCTTCACAATCAGACCAAAAGTCCTCAATGTGAAGCTGGTGTCTGAATTTCTTATCAATAAAGTTTTGGATCCTATGAAAAGGATCAAAATGTTTTGCCAATTCAAACTCTTTAAATCCATAGTATCTTAGCTCTTTTTTTGACTCTTGATATCTTCATTGAAGCATGAATATCTGCCAATTCCCCATGGGAATCTTATATTTCCTTTGCCGTTCTTCTTCTTATACATTCCAAACACATTCACAATTTCTCTAGTGAATTCAAGAACAATCAATTTATCAGGAGGATATCTTGGTAATTTAAATGATTTCCCTTCAAAACTTTTAGTTCTAATATATGTGAAAGTAGGAAACTGGATGTACCAAGTACTATTACAATTTATAGCAGTGATTGCCTCTTTTAACAACCTTTTATCCTTCTCTTCTATCAAGATTCTCACCAAATAAGTGTAAAACACATCATTGACCCTTGCATATTTCTACATTGCATTTTTCTCTTGAAGATCAGGGTAATGATCATACACTAATTTCTGGCCTGGACTATTTCCTAAAGTGCCCACCCTATCAATTGCTACCAATGGTGGTATGTTTACTGCACATGAGTAAACCACATATGAAGACATAAAAATGCCTATACTTCATGAATTCTATTACTTGCTTCAAAATAACACTACTAATAGCCTTTGACAAATGGACTGCTCCCATCTTTTCTCTTATGGATTGGATAATAGTAAACGTGCATGGCTCAAACTTCCTTGCATTTTTCAGTCCAACCAGTCTACTTAGCAACGTTATTATTATATATACTTCTTCAATAAAATTAATATTATATAAGTTCTTAGGTACTCTCACTGTAGCCTTTGGTTTATTCTCTGGTGGATACCAGCCATAAAAGATTGCCCTTTTGCAATCCATTTCATTATTTTTGTAATCCAAGGTGTATTTATCTTGATCTACATCCATCATCTGATCTTAAATCTCCAAGCCAAATGTTCTGGCTATGCCTTCTGTGGATAAGTTTGCAATAACCACACCATTGTGCATTACTCTCCTCGTGTTCACATCATACTTGTCTATGCATTCTATCACTAGGTCTTTGGCTTCCATTACCAAAGGAAAACTTGTTGCTTTGTATAATCCTGTTTCCCAAATATTCTTCATGGTCAGAGAGGCCTTCGGTGCTGTGATTTTCTGCAATATGTCTTTAGAATCAAATTCCCTGATAGCTGTGTCAGTTACCATTCCTCTTGTGCAATATAATAAAGATGGATACCCTCTGTGGAATGGAAACTCCTCTTTAACCACCTCTTTCCTCAGTCCCTTTTCCTTTTCAACCTTTTCTTTCTTATCAGCTGCCTTTGTATCTACCTTCTTTTGTTTCGACACCATCTACCAAGAAAACTTATGAATTTTACCATCTCATTTGTGCCCAATCCTAGGGTTTTACCATAGATTTTTACTCTTTTACCTTTACCCTAGGTTTTTGTCTTTTCTCTATTTTGGAATTTCCACAGAATTAAACAACGTTCAAATCCATTTCTTACAACTAATTATCATATATGAATTAATTTGCATCATTTTCCCTAACTGTAATCACTGCAACTAATTTCACTTCAAATTTAACCCAATTACAATGATGTTTGAGGTACATACCTGGATTCGCTTTCCTAACCACTATACCGTTGGATTTGATACATCTTTACCATTT
This sequence comes from Cunninghamia lanceolata, assembly GCA_027924645.1. Lineage (NCBI taxonomy): Eukaryota > Viridiplantae > Streptophyta > Pinopsida > Cupressales > Cupressaceae > Cunninghamia > Cunninghamia lanceolata. The sequence goes on along the minus strand of BSBN01000112.1, from coordinate 7,765,938 downwards.
TCCTGTAATGCCGTTGAGCTCACTTTCCAAATTTGCTCCGTTTACCTTAAGTCACCTTTCTTCTGTATGAACTCTACAAATTTTACTATTGTATGCAATTGTATGTGGAAAAAACACAATCAAAATTCACTTTATTTCTTTTACTGCATTCAATGGCATTAATTACAGCTATACACGTGTTTAAAACATGCCTATTTCAAATTTGTATCCATTAGCAACATACTTTCCCATTTTTGTATCTTAGATACAGATGCATCACTTAAGATACAACAAATACCTTTTCCTTCTCATTATAACTCTTGCACTTCACTTTTTTGTATATCAGATACAAAATTATATGCATACAAATTTGAATTTCAACTGCTAGTAACCTGAATTGACATTAATTTTGATTTCGGGATTGTACTTTATCCCTTTTTGTACCTCATTTTGTATATCAAATGCAAAACTACATACATACAAAAAAGCATGGACCCCAACCTGTCATGAACCAAACCTAAATTATTTTTGGGTCCGCCTTTGTATCTTTATTTTGTATATTGACCTTTTGTATATCGAAGACACATACTATGATAATACCCCTATGGGCCCTGCCAGCCTTAATTACTTTTAACCTCTTTTCAAATTTGGGATTGTATCTACACTTTAGATACAAAAACATATACATGTGTAGATATAATACAACATTTCTTCTGAATTTGACTTTTTATAAACCTAATTGAATATTTCTTTCAGGTTCGATAATGCATACTCTCATGTATATCATATACAGGTACAGATACAAATATCTGCGACGTTTAATTCCTAACCCCTTGTTATGATCAACTGTACTTTGCCCCACATTAAATGCTAAATTCAAAAATCATGATTCAAATCAGGATAAAGCAAAAGCATATCTAAGCATTTAATCTTACCTGACCTTTGGCACATATGAATTAATTTTCTTAGTGTTGGGGTGACGAGCTCACACAAATTTCATTAATGGTGAATCATTTCGTTGATTAGCTATGGCCCTATTTAATAACCTTGATAATGAACAATTTCATTTCATTCTTAGAATTCTGGCAGCCTATAATGGAGACTCCTATCTGTCTTTGTGGCGCTAGAAGGCAAATTGCTTTCCTTGATTTTATTACAGATTCACGCCTTAGGAAACTCGTCGCACAACATGATGATCCTAAGCTTTACCCACTAGAATTGGAGGCAATTAAAATGGTTATGGGCAAAGATTTTCTTAACAATGAGGATAGGTATTGGGTAAACTCAGACATAGCGTCACGGTTCCTTGCATCCCTTTTAGACCTTGGCGGTAATAAAGTGGAGATACTTCTATTGTTCAGAGACATTTTCATAGCAGAGTATCGTTTTACAGACTTAGACGTGGTAATTGGGACTGAGCTTGGAGGTGGCATTCCACGCGCCTCAGAGCTAGCATTGGCATCTGTTCCTGGTGCTATGGTTCAAAGAATACCCTATTTGTATTTATCCAATTTGGCTCTAGGACGTCACCATCAATGGATGACTTTGGGTGTAATTTCCTTCGTCTCTCCCATGGATTAGACCCGGTGCAGAATGATGACTAGGTGGCACAATTTGAAAAATTAGTTAGGGTTGGGGATTTTTACAGACTTCCTTAGCTCTGGTAAGTTGTAATAAAAAAAATAGAAGGCAAAATGCCTCCATTTTGTGAATATTTTGCAAGTTTAAAATGACAGGGGCAAAATTCCCCTAACTGTGTATTTTTTGCATACAATGAATATAATTACCTGCCTAGCGTTCTATCATATTCAAATCTATGTATGCACCTTTCATTTCTACATTTTTAATACATGCAATCATACATACAACAACTCATACAAAAAATATACATTTCTTTTCCTTTATAGGTTCAATCGCATTTTCATTTTGGGTCAGGTCGTGTATATTTGAATATTTGTATATCACATGCATGATTTTATACATATAATGCCATATACAAATACAATCGTGGAACTAGACGTTTATTTACGTTACCCTTGAAACATCATCTGGTCTAGGCCTAAATGTTTTAGTTTAAGCACTTAAGATACATATGCAAAAGCGAAAAGACCCTCTACGCCACAATGAGATAACACAACATCCCCATATGCAAAGAAATTTGTATATGAGATGCAAAGAAATTTGTATATGACATACAAATTTAATTAAACATTGCATTTTCACAAAAAGTTGAATATCTCACAAAAGATAAGGAATTTCAAGTTGCTTCAACAAACAACCACAGACCAATTTTCATGCAAATTCCCCTAGTACTATGTATTTTGAATTTCCAAGCATTTCAAACACCAAGTACCTTTTTCCCTTTACCACCAAGCAAGACCAAACCACAAGAAAAAAGCAAAAAGCCAAAACATGGGTCCTCATTTTGCTAAAGGGTAAAATGGGGCGTGTTGTGAACATCACAACAACTAGCAACCAAATAAAACAACCAAATTCAAACAATTAAAGAAACGAAATAAGATAAATCATAATTTTCAACTTTTTCAAATGCAAGAATGTCCTTTATAATAGAATGAACGTATTCAACAATGTCTATGAACTTTCCAAAATAATTTAGGTGTGTGCAATTGATTTATTCCCTCCTTTGGCAAAGTAAGAAAGCAGTAAATATTTGCATTAACCTACATAGTTTGATTTAACCTTTTAAGCCAATCCTGGATAGAGCCTTACTGCTAGTTGTTGTGATGTTCACAACACGCCCCATTTTACTCCTTGGCAAAATAAGGACCCCTGCTGTGGCTTTTTTGCTTTTTGCTTGTGTGTGTTGTTTTGCTTGGTGGTAAAGGGAAAAGTGAGTGAAAATTGCAAACCTTGATAGAAATAGAAAAAAATGCATTTTCAGTACCAGTGCATAGTATGGTTGGATTCCTTGTCAAAAATGAGCTAGGGTTGCTTTTTGAACCATCTTAAAATTTGCCATATTTTGCAAGTTATGAGCATTTTGGTAAAATGTACAAGGGAAGGGTTCGCTGTTTGCACATACAAGTTTCTTTGTATATCGGGTTGCATATACAAGGCCCTTTGTATGCGAGTTTGCTTGTATACAAAGACCTTTGTATATCGCTTTCCATATACAAAGTCGTTTGTATATGCAAATGTCATTTTATACTGGGTTGTATTTACAGTCGGGTTCATATACAATGTCAATTGTATGTCTTTTTTGCCTTGTATGCATTTGTTAATGTTATATTTGTACATACAAGGTGGACCCGAAGTAGTTTATTGTTGAAATGAATGTTTGTTTAGGTCCGTCGCATGTATGTTTTTGTTTGTATGTATCTGACATACATTCGATATATACATTTGCAATGTGCAGGCCGCGGACCTAAAGGCATCGTGAAGCAAGGTTAATTCAATGTATATCGGGCTTGTATATTCTTATATACAAGCCGATATACATTGCGCTTATACAAAGCGGAATCAAAGAGAAAATCAAAACCAATTTAATGCTTGTATCATGTCCGAGTTGAATATCTAAAGGATACAATGCATTTATACATTGAGCGGAATTGAAAAAAATCATAAATTAAAGTAAAATGCTTGTATGTTCCCCGCAATGTATATTTCATAACATACATTGTGTTTTATACATTGCCAACATGCAGGCTGTGGACATAAAAGAAGTTTAAAAAGAGTTAAGTCTTTGAATATTTTGTGCTTTGTATGTTTTGACATATAAAGCCAATATGCAATAAATTATACATTGCGCGGACGTGAAAAGGAAATGATAAAGAGTTAAATCGTTGTACATATCCGGCTTGTATATCAAAGATGCATTGTTATACATAGAAACCAGATTCGAAATGGAAGTCCAATACTGAAAATTCTTTGTATGCATATGCGTTTGTATGTTGCGATATACAACTGATATGCATCGCTTACATACAAGCCGAAATTCAAATAGTTTGAAATCTGATTAATCCGATGTATCACGTCTGGCTTGTATATCAAAAGATACAAAGATTTTAAACCAGGCAAAAAGGCGGGAAAAGCGAAGCGATTGGATTTTTGAATCCATTTTTGGAGCTTGAATGCATGTTTTTGGTCAATGATGGTTGACCCGACTGGTTTTAATGCTGCATATGCATTTTTTATGCGCAATTTCCATGGTTTTTGAGCTCGATGACTGTGTTTGTGCATTTGGCACCTGTTTCGGTGTAAATGTTCATTTTTCCTACTGACTTACCAAACGATGATGCTTATTCCTGCTTATTTATTACAGATTGTTGAAGTAGCTGAGGAAGCAGAGTTGCCGACACAGTGGCAGCGTGCAGGTGAACATAAAGACGGAGCTTTGAGTGGCGATGACATCACACAGGGTAGCACTGGATCCTGAGAAGCCTAACACACTAGAAGAAGATGAAGCTTTCAATATGGAGGAGTTTGCGGGTGGAAACATTATTGTTGGGGCGGCGCCCTGTCTGAGTATGCTGCTCAAATTCTTGGCGGGATTCATTTCTCACCGTTGGATGCTGCATTTCAAGATATAGACCATTGATCTCCTAGGGTTTTGGAACCATTTTGGGCAAGTCAGAGTCACGTATATATGGAGCCCCTGTACTAGAAAAAAAAGGAGGTCATTCATACAATATCAGACCTATAGTAATTTTAGGTAGGAGATTGGATTACTGAGACTACTGAGGACTGAATTGTTGAAACATTCAAGGTTCTTTCCTCAGATCATTGTAAATGTACCTATTTTATGAACATATTGTATGGAGATGAAGCTTCAGATTACATCCTAATTGTAAAACTTAAGTAATCTTCAAGTTGATTTCTGGATATGTACTGGTGAATGCTGTGTTCTATAGAAGCGTTTTCATTTCATTGCATGTTGTTGTCAACTTTTCCCCTAAAGATTTGCATTGAATCATACGGATTTGTGGATTGTCCTAGTGAAGTATGATTTTAGTTTTCTTCTCTCCATTGCTGTATGGGAACATGTATGTGGATCAGTGATCTTAGTCAAGTAATTTTAGGAATCTCACTCTCTAACCCTTTTGCTCATTTTAATTTCATTGAAATTACTTTCATAAACTGCACATCATGATAAATATTAAGTAGAACAGAGAAATATGCTGACATCCTGAAGATAACTGAATATCATTAGCATGTTTTGAGCCAAATGTATGTAGTATTGAAAATGTCATGCAGAGAATCACAAATAAGGGTAGAACTCATGCAAATATCAACTTAGACGCATCATTTGGAGATATATGCTGTGTAGAGTAACTTCCCTGTATAGCATTGTTGCAGAAATAGAATCTACAAACCTACGTAAGGCCCCAAAATGGAAAACAACAACACACATCAACCACAGAGTAACATCAGTAGATTATGAACTAATCAATGGGGACTTGGGATCATGAATTCCATGAATTCATCGTATCTTTTAGGATAAACAAGGGTTGTTGTGTGACTTTTGTTTTGTATGCTTGGTTGTGACTAACATCATCACCAACATAAAACTGGCGCTAGAAGGAGGGCTGAAGAAGGGAACTGTAGATTCCTGCATACATTGCTTAAATGTCCCATCAATTTCAAAATCTAGCCATAAACCCACCATTTTGCCTTGAAAACTAGAGAATTCTTGGCTTTCAGGCCAAATACCAGGTCTAGATCTAGTGGACTCTTTGAAGAACTACCTGTCAGGGGATTCAGACCCAGAACTGTGGACATTCACCACACCCCCGATTCTAGTGTGACAGGAGCCTCACCAGAGCGTGCTCCTGTAACCTTTATTGGCTTTCAAATACCCACAGGACCACCTGTCACACCTCAGGTCTAGCCTCAGCCTGTCGCACCCCAGATTCAACCCCTGCCCTTTCTAATGTCATTCTTTGCTGCAGAGTCACCTCTGGCCTTCAATGCATATCATGCTTTGCCTAAAAATCTAGATAAAATTTGTCCTAGGTACCATTCGTACCAAGATGCTGATGATCATGTCAGGACCTTCAAGGAAGCCTGTTGTAGGGCTAGAATTAAGTATGAAGATGTGGTATGCAGATTGTTTCCATTCTCTTTAGGGGAAGAGGCCTATAAATGGTATACCAGTCTAGGTTAGGGTTTAGTCCGTTCATGGGATGCCTTAGAGAAAGCTTTCAAGGATAGGTTCAAGGTGCCTATAGATCCTTCATTGAACTATCATCTATTTGCCACCATCAAGAGATGCGAAAGGGAACCTATTGCAAACTTCAATGCTAGATTCCAGAACATGTTGTCTAAACTAATTGCCCCCTACATCATAACAGATGAAGCTGCTAGGAGCATTTATTATTCAGCTTTAGATCCCATAACCTCCATGTTTATCAGAAGGACTCACCCTGGCGTAACAACCTTAGCACATGCTTTTGAGGAAGCTATCAAAGTTAGTCAGCAATTGGCTCCTGCCCCCACACCAAACATTGCCTTCCCTACACTCCCTAGTTATCCTACATGTCCTGTCCACCAACAGACCAATGGAGGCATGATGCCTTCAGCTGTGATACCAGCCCCCTTGCAAATACCACCACTTAGTATCATGCCCCCACCAAGCGGGAATAACCAGATGTTACCATATCAAACACAAATGCCTCAGGCTGTAGAACAATCCAACAATAACAGTGGGTCTTCCTTTTTCAAGCCTCAAACGGAGATTGTAGTGGCCAAGGTTCAGGAAGAGAAAGAAGAAATCAAAGAAATATCGACTCAATTAAGGAAACTTATTATTGAGGTCACTCATCTGAGAAACTAGAACTTCTACTCTCAGCCTAATCAAAACAGAGGTTATGCCAATGATAGACCTAACTATCCTGACAAGGGGTACAACAACAATTACAATAACAACAATGGCAACAACAATCCTCCTAGGCAGCCTAGAGTGTGGAACACCAGGCCAAACAATGGTTCCTTACCATCACCCCTAGACAATTAGCCTCCTAGTGAACCTAAACAAACCACCAGAGTAAACCTTGCAGAGGCAACACTTACAAACTGGTGCAGGATACATAACACCAATGCTCATGTAGAGTTGGACTGTCCTCAATTCAGGATTGCTGCTAGCATATTCCAAGCGAAAGTGGCCAGTACCTCAGGTAACCCACATTATGCAGAGGGAAATGAAATTGTCCCCTGTGAGTACGATTCTGCCCTAATGCTAGAAAGCTTCATGCATTGTCCTTATCAGTAGACAATATCATCACATCAGGATTACACTTCAACATGTGAGGAATCAGCCATGGCTTTCGAGTCTAACTATGTTTTCCCCTTTGAGGATGACAATGAGCCATCAATTGAGCATGAGGAGGTCAATGCTTATCAACAGCAACCTCAGGGTAGGCATAACTACAACTTAAGGAATAACCCAAACAGATCTGCTGATCCTTTGACCACCTCATTGCCTCCAAACAATTTCAATACTCCACCTGATCCCAAGGCAAGCAATAACCCTAGACTTCCCAAGGTCAATGCTCAGTATTTGGCACCACATAGCACATTGCCAAAAGCTGCAAATCTACTTCCTGAATCTGACAAATTAGTTACATATCTGGCAGATGAAATAAAAAAATAAAGATCAGCCTGCCGATGTCAGAGTTACTTAAAACCCCTGCTATCAAGAATGCTTTCATGAAATCATTGGATGGTTCTGCTCAAAAGGAAGATAGCCATACCCCAGGCCAATTTGGAAATAAAGATCATGTTGCCAAGGATGTTAATGCCAAACCTAAAACCTCAGCTACCGTTCAAGCCGCAGATACCTCCCACATGACCCTATACAAAGACAAGAATGAGTCACCTCCTTTTCTCCTTACCATAAGGATGTTTGGTAAAAATTTGCACAACTGCTTAGTAGACTCAGGAGCATCCACCAATGTGATGCCCCTATCCATATACAAAGCTTTAGGGTTACATCCTGCTAAATCATTAAAGAAAGTAACATAATTAGACAAAATACAAGTGTGGTAGGGGAACTGACTCACATTCACATGCAGCTAGCATCAGATCCCAGAATCCAGCACTATATTGATATTCAGGTAGTTGATATACCTGATACATATGAAATGTTACTCAGCAGAGACTGGTCAAAAACCCTCAATGGATATATGTGAACCGATTTCAGTCATATGTGGCTGCCTTGGAAGGGTACACCAAATCAGATAAAGATCGAAGCTAAACCTTGCATGAGACACATGATCACTGAGTATAATAAAACCAATGAAATCATGTATGTGGACGTGGAGCCTGGAGTTTACTCCATCAGACCTCAAACCACTAGCATAGAAGAGATCCTAATGCTTGACATACATGATCATAACAGCGACCTTTGGAGTGATGGAATAGATTCAGAGCTTGATTGTAACCTTGGAAATGAAATAGAACTGGATCATTTCAAGAAATTTGAGATGCATTTATTTAGGCAGGTGAAACGATGTCAATTATTAAATATGCCTGTTCGTGATATTCTGATTGATGGATGGTGCAGGTTGCATGATGAGGCTCATTCTGAAAAAACTTGTGATGCTTGTTTAGACATGTTGGAGTTGGAACAAGTGTACAGTGAAGTATCATCATCTGCGGTGAGTTCCACAAATAACGATAGTGATACTAATTTTTGTTTGTCTTCTGCAGGAATAGGAGGATGCACATAGAAAGATGAAAGTTTTGTTTAGATGATAGGAGAGATATTAGAATGCAACGGGAATAATGCTAAGAACAAGAAGAAAATCACCCTCGGGAGTGATTATTTAGTGGAGTCAGATTACGAGTTATCTGATGAGGATAGGGGCAACAATCTGTCCAAATTTGAAGAGTTTCTATCAAAAGAAATTTGAAAGATGACATAGTAGCATAGGCCTCCCCAGGATGCCTTGATTGAGAAGTGGTGCAGGTTACATGAGGCACCTCACTCGGAGACATCTTGCTCGTTGTGCCTGCATATCTTGAGAAGGCATACGCTGCCTGGTCCAGAGAATGTTCCTCCTGATGATAGGAGAAAAGAAGAAATATCATCTTCTCATAAAGCTGATAGGGCGGTGCCTAAGAAGGTTGGGACACCAAAATTAAAGTGGGTATCAGGTGGTGCAGCTGCCAGAGCCAAAAGAAAGAAAGAAGCACCAGACAAGCTTTTAGACGAAGATAGACCTTGGATCCTCAGGTTTGATGGATCCAAGTCAAAACAAGGAGCTGAAGTAGGAATAGACCTCATTGATCCATCTGGAAAATCCTACTTAGCAGCATACATATTGCAATTCCCATGTACAAACAATGCGGCAGAGTATGAAGCTCTAATTCATGGGATACTGTTCGCGCTTAGAAAGAAGGTGAAAATTCTGCATGTCTATGGAGACTCAGAATTAGTTGTCAGACAAGTAAGAGGTATATACTCTTGCAATTACAGAAGGTTGTCCAATTACATACACAGGGTGTGGAACTTAATAGAAGAGTTTGACGCATTCAATATCACCCATGTACCCAGAGAGAAAAACCACTGAGCGGATGCTTTAGCCCAGGCTGCCAGTACTCTAGAGCCACTGTCCATGTCAGGTTTACAAAGATTCTCAGTTGAATTGGTATCAGTGCCCTCAATACCTGATAATGTAACTAATCTCCAAGTATTTGATGATGATCGACAGATATTGGATTTTATTTCCAATAGTGGTGTTTTTGAAGCACAGATCATTGATGAAAAGAATCTAGAAGATCACATCTGGGAGAAATAAGAAATCCTAGAGCTGCCAAGTAACAAAATCCCTAGGCAAATGATAGAGCTAGAGAGAGAATTTGATCTGGACATCATGCTGAAACAGAAAGATCTTCAAAAGGCTGATGAGGGACAGTATTCGTAGGTTGACATTGGGCAAGGTAATAAAAGAAAAAATGTTCTGATTGGGAAGGTCTGTACAGAAGAAGAGTTGAAAGGGATAACTCAAGCCCTCAAAGATTACATCCATGTCATTGCCTGGACGTACGACGAGCTAAAAACTTTTGATACGTTAGTCATCACTCATACGATACCATTGACGCCAGATACCATACCTTTTCGACAGAAGCAAAGACCCGTCAATGCTTTGCTGGAGCCAATCATTTTTGAAGAAGTTAAAAGGCTGCTCGATGCCAGGATTATTTTTCCTATGAGGCACTCCACATGGGTGGCGAACCTGGTCCCAGTGAGGAAGAAGAACGGTGACATCAGACTGTACATGGACTTCAAGAACTTGAATCGAGCTTCTGAAAAGGATAATTATCCTTTGCCTTCTCTAGATGAAGTCCTGCAGATTGTGAACAACGCCAAGATGATGTCCTTCTTGGATGGTTTCTCTAGATAGAACCAAGTGATGGTGGACAGAATTGATAGATTGAAAACTGCATTTACCACAAAATGGGGGATCTTCACCTATAGGCGCATGCCGTTTGGATTGATAAACGTTGGAGCCACATTTTAGTGAGCAATGGACATAGCCTTCAGAGGCTTGATTGGTAAGTGCATAGTAATATATATGGATGACTTAACGGTGTTCTCCAAAGATAGAGGAAACCATGTGGAAGACCTAAGAAAGGTGCTGAAGAAATGCGAGCAATATGGGATATCCTTGAATCCCAAGAAGTGCATATTTGGGATGACCATAGGGAAATTGCTAGGCCACCTGATAACTGAGAATGGGATCATCATTGATACTGACAGAATAGAATCCGTCATGAAGATACAATTGCCTAGAAGCAAGACAGAGCTCAAATCTTACTTTGGTAAGATTAATTTTGTTAGAAAATTTATCACTGGCTTTGCAAAGATTATGAGGCCCTTGAATGCCATGCTCAAGAAGGACACTAAAATTGAATGGACACCAGAAGCTAGAGTAGGTTTTGAAGACATTAAGAAGGCCATATCAAATGCTCCAGTTCTGACTAGTCCAGATTACACCAAGGACTGCTACATCTATTCATTTGCTTCAGAACATACCTCTGTAGCGGTGCTGACACAGAAAAATGAAGAAAAGGAAGAAAAGATTATAGCCTTCATGAGTTGCCCTTTCAGAGATGCAGAGCTCAGGTACATGGATGTTGAAAGATAGGTGCTTGCTTTGGTCTGGGCAGTCAAGGAGTTTAGGCACTACATCCTGAGAAGTAAGGTGCTTGCTGTAGTACCTGATACAACAGTGAAAATGTTGTTAATGCAGAGTGAACCAGGAGAAAAGAGGGCTAAATGGATCACTGTCCTCCAGGAGTACGATATGGACATAACACCTATGAAGTTGGTAAGAGGACAGGCATTGAGCCAAATGATATCAGAGATTGATCCCAATATCACGAGCCAACAGTGCGTTGTAAATGCAAAAGATGATGGAGAATGGTACTCAGATATAAAACACATCCTGATCACTGGAAGATGTCCCTCAAGATTGTAGGCCTCACAGAGGAGGGCCTTAAAAATAAAGTCACAGAAATACATGATCAAAGGAGGAGTCCTTTTCAAGAAAAACTATGAGGGGATATACCTAAGATGCTTGGAAAGATAAGAAGCAAATAAGGTGCTAGTAGAATTGCATGATAAATTTGGGACTGCGCATGGGTCATCCTTAGCCACCACTCATGCTATCCTTAGGGCGGGGTATTATTGGCCCACAGTTTTTAAAGACACAACTGGGCACATCAAATGCTGTCATATGTGTCAGGTTATTGCAAATAGAGAGAAATATGCTGCTCAACCTTTGCAGCCAGTGATGGAGATGCGCCCCTTTGCTCAATGGGGAATGGACTTCATAGGACCCATCAATCCTCCATCATCCTCAGGCCACAGGTATGTTTTAACTATTACTGATTAGTACACCAGGTGGACTGAGGTTGTCAATAACAAGACATGCAATGCCAAGGATGTCATTAAGTTTTTGGAAACCAACATAGTGACCAGGTATGGAGTTCCATATGCTTTAGTATGTGATAATGGACCTGCTTTTGCTTCAATTAAATTGTCAGGTTGGGCTTTTGATCATGGGGTCATTTTAAAATTCTCCTCAAATTACTATCCCCAAGGGAATGGATTAGCAGAATCCACAAACAAGAACCTATTGAACATCATAAAAAAACTGATATATAAGAACCCAAGGGAATGGAACACTCTATTGAAATATGCCTTGTGGGTGGATAGAACCAGGAACAAAGTTGCATTGGGAAATTCACCTTTTTACTTAGTATATGGGGTGGATCCCATCCTCCCTGTCAACTTAAAGATTCCTACACTACAGTTTGCACAAGAGTACCTAGGCATAGATAATAAACAGGAAGTTAGATTGCTACAACTAATGCACCTAGAGGAAAAAAGAAGTGTAGCAATTAACCAATTTGCTAAACACCAGGCTGTTGTCAAGAACTAGTTTGACAAGAAAGCCAAAATCAAGGCTTTCAGGATCTTAGATCTAGTCTTGATGTGGGACAAAGCACATGAAAGGAAGGGTGATCATGGTAAGTTTGGCAAACTCTGGATAGGCCCCTTTCAAATTTTTGAAATTCTAGGAGACAGCACCTACAGGCTCAATTCCTTAATAGGTGAGGATGTTCCATTACCAGTTAATGGACGATTCCTCAAACACTATTTTCAGGCCTGAAGTTGCATCATGACAGTCATGTGTATCATAGTGTACTTTCTTTGTATAGTTGTTTGTACAGTGGCTTTGTTTTGCTTGTTCTGTTTTGTTTTGGTTTCTTTGTTTCCTCGGCGGGGATGTTTACTTTGATTTAGAGTATATAGGAGTAGATTAACAACCATTGAAAACAATGGAAAATATAGGTCATTAAGGTTAATTATTTGAAATCTATGCATAACTTGTTGTGACTGTCACGAATGTAGAGAGTTGTTTGACTTGTGAAATCTTGTATTCAATAAGAATGGGTTGAGTATTCAAGGAATGTTTCTCACAATGACACACCTAAAATCCTTGGGTTTGTTGAACTTGCTAGTGTAGATATTAAGTGAAAAATTAGAGGTCACCCTTGCTACCATTACAATTCTCAGCTTAATTTCAACAAGTGACCACTCCTTGCATCATGAAGTTACAAATGCAATATCTTATGAAGTCTCTATTAGAAATACAAAAAAATATAAATGAATAAAATAAATTATATTGAAAATCCAGATTAAGCCATCTAAGTAACTCTATTGGGGCTATGGACGCTCGCTGGCAGTGGGGCTCTACTTATGAGAATTGTAACGATAACCTTGCCGGGGCTATGGACGCTCGCTGGTAGCAAGGCTCTATCTGGTCGGCTATGAGGGAATGTCCTCACCTACGTAGTTTAATATCAGTCACTGGTTTATTCAACTGATCTTCAAGATGAGAATTATTAATCATGTGCACCCACTTAAACTGAAATAAAAATTCATGCACCTTATTGAATACATTAAGTCCTAAGTCGAATGATGATTTACGAGAAAGATATTTGAAAGTTATGAATTTATTTCATTTAGTTTTCTTTAATGGGTTGAATTTGATTTTTTTGTTTGGTTTCTAATTGTTGTGATGTTCACAACACACCCCATTTTACTCCTTGGAAAAATAAGGACCCCTGCTGTGGCTTTTTTGCTTTTTGCTTGTGTGTGTTGTTTTTCTTGGTGGTAAAGGGAAAAGTGAGTGAAAATTGCAAACCTTGATAGAAATAGAAAAAAATGCATTTTCAGTACCAGTGCATAGTATGGTTGGATTCCTTGTCAAAAATGAGATAGGGTTGCTTTTTGAACCATCTTAAAATTTGCCATATTTTGCAAGTTATGAGCATTTTGGTAAAATGTACAAGGGAAGGGTTCACTGTTTGCACATACAAGTCTATTTATATATCGGGTTGCATATACAAGGCCCTTTGTATGCGAGTTTGCTTGTATACAAAGACCTTTGTATATCGCTTTCCATATACAAAGTCGTTTGTATATGCAAACATCATTTTATACTGGGTCGCATTTACAGTCGGGTTCATATACAATGTCAATTGTATGTCTTTTTTGCCTTGTATGCATTTGTTAATGTTATATTTGTACATACAAGGTGGACCCGAAGTAGTTTATTGTTGAAATGAATGTTTGTTTAGGTTCGTCACATGTATGTTTTTGTTTGTATGTATTTGACATACATTTGATATATACATTTGCAATGTGCAGGCCGCGGACCCAAAGGCATCATGAAGCAGGGTTAATTCAATGTATATCGGGCTTGTATATTCTTATATACAAGCTGATATACATTGCGCTTATACAAAGTGGAATCAAAGAGAAAATCAAAACCAATTTAATGCTTGTATCATGTCTGAGTTGAATATCTAAAGGATACAATGCATTTATACATTGAGCGGAATTGAAAAAAATCATAAATTAAAGTAAAATGCTTGTATGTTCCCCGCAATGTATATTTCGTAACATACATTGCGTTTTATACATTGCCAACATGCAGGCCGCGGACACAAAAGAAGTTTAAAAAGAGTTAAGTCTTTGTATATTTTATGCTTTGTATGTTTTGACATAAAAAGCCAATATGCAATAACTTATACATTGCGCGGATGCGAAAAGGAAATGATAAAGAGTTAAATCGTTGTACATATCCGGCTTGTATATCAAAGATGCATTGTTATACATACAAGCCAGATTCGAAATGGAAGTCCAATACTGAAAATTCTTTGTATGCATATGCGTTTGTATGTTGCGATATACAACCGATATGCATCGCTTACATACAAGCCGAAATTCAAACAGTTTGAAATCTAATTAATCTGATGTATCACGTCCGGCTTGTATATCGGAAGATATAAAGATTTTAAACCAGGCGAAAAGGCAGGAAAAGTGAAGCGATTGGATTTTTGAATCCATTTTTGGAGCCCGAATGCATGTTTCTGGTCAATGATGGTTGACCCGACTGGTTTTAACGTTGCATATGCATTTTTGATGCGCGATTTCCATGGTTTTTGAGCCTGATGACTGTGTTTGTGCATTTGGAACCTGTTTCGGTGTAAATGTTCATTTTTCCTGTTGACTTACCAAACAATGATGCTTATTCCTGCTTATTTATTGTAGATTGTTAAAGTAGCTAAAGAAGCAGAGTTGCCGACATAGTGGCGGCATGCAGGTGAACATAAAGACAGAGCTTTGAGTGGCGATGACATCACACAGGGTAGCACCAGATCCCAAGAAGCCTAACACACCAGAAGAAGATGAATCTTTCAATACGGAGGAGTTTGCGGGTGGAAACATTACTGTTGGGGTGGCGCCCTGTTTGGGTGTGCTGCTCGAATTCTTGGCAGGATTCATTTCTCACTGTTGGATGCTGCATTTCAAGATGCAGACCGTTGATCTTCTAGGGTTTTGGAACCATTTTGGGGCAAGTCAGAGTCACGTATATATGGAGCCCCTGTACTAGAAAAAAAAGGAGGAGGTCATTCATACAATATCAGACCTATAGTAATTTTAGGTAGGAGATCGGATTACTGAGACTACTGAGGACTGAATTGTTGAAACATTCAAGGATCTTTCCTCAGATCATTGTAAATGTACCTATTTTATGAACATATTGTATGGAGATGAAGCTTCAGATTACATCCTAATTGTAAAACTTAAGTAATCTTCAAGTTGATTTCTGGATATGTACTGGTGAATGCTGTGTTCTATAGAAGCACTTTCATTTCATTGCATGTTGTTGTCAACTTTTCCCCTGAAGATTTGCACTGAATCATGCAGATTTGTGGACTGTCCTGGTGAAGTATGATTTTAGTTTTCTTCTCTCCATTGCTGTATGGGAACATGTATGTGGATCAGTGATCTCAGTCAAGTAATTTTAGGAATATCACTCTCTAACCCTTTTGCTCATTTTAATTTCATTGAAATCACTTTCATAAACTGCACATCATGATAAATATTAAGTAGAACAGAGAAATATGCTGACATCCCGAAGATAACTGAATATCATTAGCATGTTTTGAGCAAAATGCATGTAGTATTGAAAATGTCATGCAGAGAATCACAAATAAGGGTAGAACTCATGCAAATATCAACTTAGACACATCATTTGGAGATATATGCTGTGTAGAGTAACTTCCTTGTATAGCATTGTTGTAGAAACAGAATCTACAAACCTATGTAAGGCCCCAAAATGGAAAATAGCAACACACATCAACCACAGAGCAACATCAGTAGATTATGAACTAATCAACGGGGACTTGGGATCATGAATTCCATGAATTCATCGTATCTTTCAGGATAAACAAGGGTTGTTGTGTGACTTTTGTTTTGTGTGCTTGGTTGTGACTAACATCATCACCAACACTAGTCAAGTGTCCATAGCTCCGACAAGGTTATCACCTATAATTCCCCTAGATAGAGCCCCACTACCAGTAGGCATCCATAGATCCGATAGAGTTATCTAGATGACCTTAAGAGAATAACTTCTTTGTTCTATTGATTTTTCAATATTTTGCTTGTATATATAAAGTATATCATTTCAACTCATTATTTGCACAGTAATAGGATCTGTTGCATAAGGCTAGGAATTATAGTGGTAGCAAAGGCCAATCTTTATATTTTTCACTTAATGCAAACATCTACCACCTCCCAGTCTAATTCAAAAGATCTTAAGGTTTGTATATAAATGATTCTTTGAATGCTTCATACTACAACCACTGAATAAAACCCTTCACAGATGAACAAACAAACCACATCCCTGAAAGTCATAGCTTATGCATAAATTTCCAATGATTACTTGAATTTTCCAAATTTTACTATTTTTAATAGTTACATGCTTGCTCCTGTATACCCTAAATCAAAATAAAGACCCCCATCAAGTAGAAACAAAAGCAAACCAAAAAACAAAACAAAACAAAACACACAAAAAGAAAACCAAACAAACAACAACAAAACAAAGGCTACACAACATTTACAATATGATATAGAATGACATTCATATTCACATTCTAAGCCTAAAAATAATGTTTAAGGTGTTGACCATTAACAGGTAATGGTAAGTCCTCACTAGTTAGGGTTTTCAGCCTAAATGTATTATCCCCTATGATTTTTGAAGTTTGTAGTGGTCCTAACCACAAGTTGTCAAACTTCCCATGATTTCCCTTCTTTTCGTGGGCTTTGTCCCAGCATAAAACCAAGTCTGATATTTTAAACATTTTAACCTTGGCTCTCTTATCAAACCACCTCTTGACCACAACCTGATGTTTTGTAAATTTATCAATAGATTGATCCCTCTTTTCATCTAATTGTAACAATTGAATCAACCTAGCCTCCCTATGATCATCAAAACATAGATACTCATTTGCAAATTTCCAGGTAGGAATTCTCAGGTTGACTGGGAGTATGGGGTCAGTCCCATATACTAAATGATAAGGAGCATTACCTAATGCTGCCTTGTCCTTTGTTCTATCTACCCATAATGTGTATTTTAACATTGTGTTCCATTCTCTGGGGGTTTTAACAATCAACTTTTTGATAATATCAAACAAGATTTTATTGGTTGATTATGCTAATCCATTACCCTATGGATAGTAATTTGATGAGAATTTAAGAACAATACCATACTCAAATGCTTAATTGGAAAACTTTAATAAAGAAAAAGTAGGGCCATTGTCACATACCAGAGAATATGGCACTCCAAACCTGGTGATGATGTTCTCCTCCAGGAACTTGATGACAACTTCTGTAGTAGAAAATTTGCAACACGTTGCCTCTATCCATCTTGTATAGTAATTAGTTATTGTCAATATGAATTTATGTCCAGCTGATGATGGGGGATTAATAACTCCAATGAAGTCAAGGCCCCACTGTGCAAATGGTCTGGATTCTACAATAGGTTGTAATGGATGTGTCTGATTTCTTCCTCTGTCTACTGTAGTCTGGCAGGTATGACAACTCTTGATGTGTTCCTTAATATCCTTGAATATGGTAGGCCAATAATAACTTGCCCTCAGGATTTTATGTGTAGTTGCTAGATGGGAACCTTGCGCTATCCCATACTTGTCATGTAACTCTAACAACACCTTGTCTGCTTCATCTATATTCAGACATCTTAAGTATATTCCCTCATGATCTTTCTTGAATAAAAGACCTCCTTACATCATGTACCTTTGGGCTTTAATTTTCAAATCTCTCCTTTGAGAGGTCTTCATCTATTTAGGATACTTTCTTGATATGAGAAATGTGGTAAGATCATCATACCACCCTGGTGTACTGCTGGTGTTCACTACATACTACTGTTTCACTAAGTTAGGGTCTGTATTGGCTATGGTTTGTACCAAAGACTGACCTCTGACTAACTTCATGGGGATGATTTCCATGTCAAATTCTTGCAGAACTATTATCCATTTCGTCCTTTTCTCTCCTGGCTCATAATGCATCAACAACATCTTCACTGCTGCATCAGGCACTATAATGTCTGAACTTCTTTACTGCTTTTACCAATGTGAAGGCCTGTCTTTAAGTATCCAAGTATTTTAACTGTGCATCCTTCAGTGGAGCGCTCATGAAAGCAATAGGCTTTTCTTCATTTTCTTCCCCTTTCTGTGTTAGAGCCATTGTACATGAATGTTCTAATGCAAAGGAATAGATATAAAAAGGTTTAGTGTAATCTAGACTGGCCAATACTGGAGCATTAGAGATTTCTTCCTTAATATCTTCAAATGCTGCCCTAGCTACTAGTGTCCATTCTATCTTGGCATCCTTTTTTAACATTGCGTTCAGTGGTTGTACAATTTCAGCAAATCCAGTAATGAATTTTCTGTCAAAATTAATTTTTCCAAAGAATGACTTTAACTCTTTCTTACTGCTTGGCAACTGTAACTTATTGATTCCTTCCACTCTGTCTGGATCAATGGAGATTCCATTTTCAAAAATGATATGTCCCAGTAACTTACCCTCAGTTACCCCAAATATGCACTTCTTTGGGTTCAAGGAAATCCCATATCTTTCACATCTTTTCAGTACTTTTCTCAAGTCATCTACATGAGTAGACATATCCTTAGAAAACATAGTTGGATCATCCATATAAATCACAATGCATTTACCTGTTAGCCCATGTAAAGCAATATCCATGGCTCTTTGAAATGTGGCACCTGCATTGATTAAGCCAAACGACATCCTTCTATATGCATAATTACCCCATTTACATGTGAATGTGGTCTTTAACCTATCTTCCTTATCTACCAAAACTTGGTTATAACCAGAAAATCCATCAAGGAAAGACATCATTTTAGCACCATTCACTGCCTGCAAAACTTCATCTAAAGGAGGTAAAGGATAATTGTCTTTCGCAGATGCCTTATAAAGGTTCCTAAAGTCTACACACAACTGAATATCTCTATTTTTCTTTCTCACTGGTACTAAATTAGCTACCCAGGTAGAATGTCTCACAGGAAAAATTATCCTGGAAGACAATAATTTCTTGACTTCTTCGAAGATCAATGGTTCTAATATTGCCTTAACTACCCTTTGATTTTGCCTAAATAGTTTTACACCTGGTTTCAGAGGAATCACATGAGTTATGACTAAGGTGTCATATGTTTTTAGATCCTCACACTTCTAGGCTATGACATGTTTGTATTCTTTCAATACTTCTGTGATCTCTTTCTTTAATCCCTCCGAGCAAGCTTTTCCAATTAATATATTTTGAGGATTTTGCTCTGTTCCTAAATTAAAAGAATCACATTTACCCCCCTCTATTTTAGTAAGATCCTTTTTCTTAACCATCCCATCAAAATCAAAATTTCTTTCTAGTTCTTCACTCCCTTGGGTAGGAAGTTACTTTTTAGGTCAACTATATATCTTCCTCATGCCATGATATCTCTGGTCTTTCTTGCTCATCAATAATCTGGGCCTCAAAAACACCCTAGTTAGTCACAAAATCTAAAATCTATTGGTCACCTCCAAACACTTGAAAATCAGTTATATTGTCTGGTATACTGGGTACAATTACCAACTCTACAGTAAATTGTTTTAAACCTGACAAAGTTAGGGGTTCTAATGAGCTAGCAGCAACAACTAAAGCATCTAGATGTTGATTCAATTTTTTGGAGACATGTTCAATATTGAAAGCGTTAAAATACTCAACCATATCCCATACCCTATGCCTGTAACTAACCATTTTTTTGAAATTACATGCATACAATTTCCTAACCCGTCTAACTACTATTTTAGAGTTAGAAAATACCTTGAGGACTTTCACCTTTTTCTTTATGGCCATTAGTAATCCATAGATCAGAGCCTCATACTCTGCTACGTTATTTGTGCATGGAAACTAGAGTCTGTATGCTGCCAAAAATGCTTTACCCTCAGGATTAATAAGCTCTATATCTTCTCCTACTCCCTATTTGGAATTAGACCCATCACATTTTAAAATCCATAGGTTATTCTTGTTTTTTACTAAACTTCTGGTTCTTACAGGAAACACTTCTTTTACTTCAGGCTTTGTAGGAGCATGCATATTCAAACGTGTTTTGGTTTTCCCTATAGTTATTGCAGCATTTTCTATAAGTTTATGTGTCATCACATGTTTACCAATGGTTGACCTTATACTGTCATTTGAGTTTTCTGGCATGGTGCCAACATTCTTATGCCACAATGACTCATGGCTATCAATATTATGTCCTTTCTTGTGAGTCTCACTTGGTGTTATGTACTTCCTATATTGACACTCAATTATGTCTCTGCATATTCCATAGCTTTCCTTAGAATGTGGAGCTCTGTGAACTTTGCAACATCCCTTACACAATACATTCCAAATATAGGTTCCCTGCTGAATGCATTTTTGAATTTTCTCATCCATGATTCGATTAAACATACTCATAGTGTTTTCTTCTTCATCAGAAGAATCATGATCAGACTCAATGAGGACAATAGTTTCTTTATAAATAGATTTCTCTCCAAAATCAAATACTAAGATTTCTTCTATCTGGACTCCTCTATTGGAAACCCTGTAAACTCCTGGTTCTACTACAACATACAATATTTTGTTTGTTCTATTGTACTCAGTTATCATATGCTTTATTTTAAGTTCAGCTTCTATCCTAATTTGGTTGGGAATGCCTCGCCAGGGCAACCACATGTGTGAAAAATCAGTAGCCATGTATCCGTTTAAGGTTTTTGACCAATCCCTACTCAATAACATACCATAATTTAGAGGAATATCCATGACCTGAATGTCAATATACTGGTTCACCCTAGGATCTGAGGCTAACTGCATTTGAATGTGCATCAATTCTCCTACCACATTTACCTTAGATTTATCTAACTGAGTCATAACCTTCACTGACTTTGTAGGTGTGAGTCCTAAAGTCTTACAAATTCCTAATGGCATGACATTAGCCAAAGCTCTTGAGTCTACCATGTAATTATGTAGATTCTTCTTGAAAATCCTCAAGGTTAACAAAAACAGAGGAGACTCCTTCTTTTCTGTATACATCACTACATTCATGTTTGCAGGCTGTTCAACACTTTTGCTCTTATCTTTTGAGTGTATGTCCTTGCTATGACTATCTAGGCCTACTGAATTCTCTCTAGGACCAGACTCATCTAAGGATTTCATGAATGCACTCCTTACTCCTAGACTCTTCAGTAATTCATAAAAAGGCACATTGACTTTTATCTTTTTAATTTCTTCAGACAAATAGCTCATCAATTTAGAGGCTTTGTTAAGTTCTAATTTACCTACCTAAACCTTTGGTACTGCAGAAGTACCAGTGCCTTGATAATTGGCCTTAGGGGGCATAGGATTATTACTTCCATGTTGATCTGGTGGTGTATTGAGGTTATTTGGAGTTGTGGAGGTAGTGAAAGGACATCTAGGGTTGTTATTGCTTCTCAGGTTGTACATATGGTTCCTCTGGGACTGTTGAAATGCCTGAACCTCATTTGTCTCACATAATGCTTCATTCTCAGTTTCAAAAGGAAACTGGAAAGTTTCTAACACTAGGGCTGATTCAGGATACAAACCTTCAAAATAATATGGTTCATCCTCTCCTATGTGATCCTCTTCCACATTTGTTGAAAATGTAAAACTTTCTAGGACCATGGATGACTCATACCCTGAAGGCACTATCTCATTTCCCTTAGGAATCAAGAACTCAGATGTAGGGGGTTGTATTTCTATGTTGAAGATACTAGCTGCCAAATGAAATTGTGGGCAATCAAGTTCAATATGAGCATTAGTATTATGGATTATGCACCAATTCTTAAGGGATACATCTACTACCTATGCCCTAGTGGGCTATTTAGATTCCTATTTAGGTTGTACGTATGGTTCCTCTAGGACTGTTGAAATGCCTGAACCTCATTTGGCTCACATAATGCTTCATTCTCAATTTCAAAAGGAAAATGGAAAGTTTCTAACACTAGGGTTGATTCAGGATACAAACCTTCAAAATAATATGGTTCATCCTCTCCTATGTGATCCTCTTCCACATTTGTTGAAAATGTAAAACTTTTTAGGACCATGGCTAACTCATACCCTAAAGGCACTATCTCGTTTCCCTTAGGAATCAAGAACTCAGATGTAGGGGGTTGTATTTCTATGTTGAAGATACTAGCTGCCAAATGAAACTGTGGGCAATCAAGTTCAATATGAGCATTAGTATTATGGATTATACACCAATTCTTAAGGGATACATCTACTACCTATGCCCTAGTGGGCTATTTAGATTCCTAGTTATTTGGACTCTCAAATGGAGAATCTAGAGTACCATTATTTGGTCTGGTGTTCCATATTCTAGGGGGTCTAGGCTGATTTGAATTCCTATTGTCATTTCCATAGGTTCTACTATCTCCATTAGGGCCTTTATTCTGTGATCCCTGTCCCTGATTTTGATTTTGATTTTGGCTCATATTAGGATTATGATTTTGAGGATTTCTGCCATAAAAAACTATCATTTCTTAACTGATTCATTTCAGTAGTTATCCTTCTCAAGTGATTAGTAATTTCCTTTAACTCACTTTTATCTTCTTGAGTCTTAGCTACAAATGTATCCTGAGGAGGCTGGAAAAATGATTGACCATTAGACTGGTTATTATTAGCAACACTTCCTGTATATGGAACTATAGCGTGAGTGGGAACTAGATTGTATATTGGAACTTGAGTAGGTATCAAATTGAACATTGGAGTATGGTGCATTATAGCTCCATTCACCTGTTGCATCTGATTTGGAACTGCATCATTACCTAGACTCACTGAAGGACTATAAGTTGTTTGTCTCATATCCTTATTGATTTTTACTGCCTCTTTATAAGCTTTTGACACAGTATCTACGACAAGTAATTGTCTTTTGACAAACATTATGGTTAAGGGATCTAAGGCAGCATAATACATCGCTAGTATTGCTTTAACAGTCATAGTATAAGGATCAACTAACCTTGAAAACGCCTTCTAGAAATGATCATTAAAATTGTTAATGAGTTCTCGCTCACCTCTCTTGATTTTTGCCAATTTGTGATACAAAGATGATAGCTCTACTAGACCTCTAAACCTAGATAAAAATGCCTCCTTCATAAGTGCCCAGCTTGTAATCTAATTATTAGGCAAATTGACATACCAGTTATAAGCATGTTCATTGAAATTAAAAGGGAACAACCTACAAACCACATCCTCACGGGCTAACCTTACTCTGAAGTAGGTTTCCTTGAAAATCCTGATGTGATCCTCAGGGTATTGATGCAACTATACTTAGGGCAAATTTTATCCAGATTATTTAGCATGTCATGATATGCCTCAAAGTGTATGGGAGAATCAACATTAAAGTACACCATAATAGGACCTCTAGGTAGGATTACACCTAAATTTGGCTGATTCAAAGGGTTCAAACCAAAATTAAATGGTCTGAATGCAGAACTGTCAGGACTGACTATATTAGGTATAATCAAAGGTGACCTTGGAGGAGTACTTGGTGAACCTCCTACCTGAATATTCTAGGACTTGAGATTAGAGGATTATTTGTACCTTTTTGTCGCTTGTCATATAATTATATGAAGATATCCATTGGATTTGACCTAGACTTGGTCGCCCGACTAGTATTGTTAGCCAATTTTCACAAAGCACACTTTAACTCCTATCATACCCTCCTTGTAGCACCAAATAACTAGTGATGAATGTTTTTACACATGTACAATAGAGTTAAAATTCACAAAGGAACCTTATCCATCTTGGAAGATATGAAGAATTCACTGAGAATTCTTAATCTCAAGTTTTTGTATGGTTAGGTCTTGACCGTGTTGGATATGTCAGTAGGTCATTGTGAAGCTGTTTGTTCAAGGGGCCTTATGTGACTAAAGTGTTAGATGACTATTGGACTTGTTCAATTTATGTAGATAACAACAAATTACACTAAAATAAGTGATCCTTTGCATATATTTACCATTCTCTTACAAAGCTTTACATGAATTTCAATAAACCTGCTCTGTAATTCTAAATTTCTATGAAAACTGCTAAAGATGTTTGAAATTTACAATTATTTATCTGAATAAATAGTAATTCACTTATGATAACTACGTGCAAGCTAATTATTTACTCTTTTGGAGAAAAGATAGAAAAGATGAAGGTTAGAAAATATTATTCGAACATGATAGAATGTTCTGCTATTCACGTATGACAAGCTTGATGATCCTGAACAATTCAACAACAAATAAATTCTCATATGTAAATCCTGAGCAATTTCACAAACATACATATAGAATTGTAATCTTTTAGAGAGAAATATATTAAACAATTGCCTAAATTAGACAATACTCTAGAATAGATGCAGAAATCTGATGTTTGCATTCATTTCATATATAAAGTCATTTTTGAATTTACAATGTAACAATGACCTCTATTGAATCAATCAAAATTACCAAAACTCACAAACATTTTTACAGATGCATGAAAGAGGCAGGACATTC
This sequence comes from Cunninghamia lanceolata, assembly GCA_027924645.1. Classification (NCBI taxonomy): domain Eukaryota; kingdom Viridiplantae; phylum Streptophyta; class Pinopsida; order Cupressales; family Cupressaceae; genus Cunninghamia; species Cunninghamia lanceolata. The sequence continues at coordinate 7,741,028 of BSBN01000112.1, read as the reverse complement.
CACAAGCTCCTTTATGTAGACACATGTGACCTCCTTTCTAAACTACTAATGCTCAAAGTATTCACCAAGAATTACTTCCTTTTGCATTCGAAAGTAAAATTGCTAACTAAAGTTTTATGCTGATTGCTACAAATCCTTGTGTAATTAAAATACAAGTAGTAGGGTTCATTACATAGATTTGAATCCCATTCTACTATGGTTACAAGAGAAACCAATCAATGGTTCCATTCAAACTTATGAGATCAATGGTGGAGAGCTTTTCCCAACTGTTCTTTCAAAATAACTTTCAGAATATTCCCTTTGGCGCAAAGGATGCCATTGGGATCTTTTGAATATGAAATATTCCCTTTTGACTTTCTTCACTATTGACTTTCCTTCAAGAATAAAAGAGAAAAGTGCGAAGCTTGCTTGAATAACAAGAAGAGGAACTACTCGTTGCCACTGGTACTTGCCTTTAAATCTTCTCCTATTCTCTTCAAATATTTTGTATACTTAGCCACTAATGCTGTAATACTGTAATGGATGTATGAGTATTCTTTTGATTTTCTGTCCATGTGTACTGTTGGTAATTTTTTCTGAATCGGCAGAGGGTTTGCCAATTCCAATGCATGGGTAGATTTAGCCAACAGACAAGGGAGGTTGCGTGAGCTGCCTCCCCTTCACTTCTGGTTCTGCAACACCAAGGGGAGTGTCCCTATTTGATAAAGATGTAACATTTACTCTCCAAATGACAAAAAGATTTAACTTTGTAATAATAGGCATAATACTCTCATGTGTGGACCAAGATTTGTGTGATAAATCACAAGGTTGGCAACATTCTTGGACATATTTGTCTGGTCAAGTATGAGAGTATGCAGGGGTTCCTAATCCTACTCCTACAACTAACAGGTTGAAATTATGGAATGGTTTGAAATTATGGTTTGGATGCAAGATAGGGGTTTTGGATCATAACTCCTTCACAAGAATAGATCGATGCCTATCTCAGGGCAAGGAGTCAACTAGACATATACATAAGAATGGATTGCAACTATCATTCGAGTTTCAAGGGGTTAGGACTAGTGTTTGCCTTACAAATACCACCCAAGGATAAGTATTCAACTTTCTCTACTTACAAATATCCTAGTTGACATACAATCTTCTCCATACTTAACCTAAAATGATTTGATCCACTCCTTGAATGGAAGTTAGAGATTAGGCATGTGATACATAAATCTATACCCAAGAATCTGAGAAACCCTTAGCAACTAGATTCAAAAGAATAAATGCATACAACAAGTGGAGACAGACAACAAAACACATGCAAGAAGCATTTTTCATTTAACATTAACACTGAAACTGAACACATGTGCAAGATACAACTCAGATGCAACACATAAACTCCACAGAGATACAACAACTAAGAAAATGCCCTGTATTTCATTATTTTTCCCCCAAAATTGCCCAAGTCTTCAATGACCAAAAAGAGTGACACAATTTGGCCTTTATACCAAGACTGTAAACTCAGCAAAATTAATTACAAGGCAAATCAAAAATTTGCCAGATACCATGCATGATCTGAATGGCACTCAAAATTGAATGCGGCAGAGGGACAAAGAGGAAGGAGCAGGTAGGTTCAGGATCTGCACCGCTGCCTGAAGATTTTCTTTTAAATCTGGTAGTTCATCTGTCATTTCATCCATCGATGCATCTGAAAAATGCCATTAATGCTCAACTACACACAGCCATTGCAGTGTTGCTTATCTATGAAGCTTTTCCCGCACAAATTGGTGCAGACACACAAAAAGTCCTTCCTTCATCAAGCATTCAAAATAGGGCCATCGATCTCCCCCCATCACTGAGATCCAACGGCTCAAAAACCTACAGAAAAGCCAAGAGCAAATGATATTGCGCCACGTAGGCAGCTTTTTCCTCTATCGCTAACTTTTCCATTCACTACTTTACCATTTTGCCCTTGTATATGCAAGAATGGATGCATATACAATTGCCACTGTTCACCCTTCAAAAATCCCTTGTATATGCAATATGCATATACATCTATTTGATATACAAGGTGGACCCCAAACCTGTTTAGAACAAATTGAAATTCAATTCGGGTCCGGCTTGTATCCTCTTTTCCTGCATATTTCCTTGTATATGTGCATGTACATTTGCCTCATACATACAAGGCGGATTTCAAATTTTAATGAGGCATGCTAAAGTTGCTTTGAAATCTGGCTTGCATCTTAACCCTTGTATCTTTCGAATGTACATTGGCACATACAAGCACCCAATATACGTGCTGCGGACCTGAAACATTATTCACTACATTTGATTTTCAATCGGGTCCAGAATGTATATTTCTTCATTGTATATTGGCTTGTATGTGCAAACATACAAATGAATGCACATACAACTGGTGGGCCCCATCACTTGTGTCTCCCCTGCGGCACTGTATCAAATGTATATTTGCACCTTTGTATGTGTCAATATACAAACACAAATATACAAATCCTCATATACAACTGCAGAGTATGCGACAGAATATTCCAGGAATGCATCTAAATGCAAGCATACATTTGCTCCTACATATACAAACAAGGAATCTTTCCTGGAATATGCCTGCGATGTATCTTTTCTTTGTATGCGTGCCCGAATGTATATTTGTTTGTATGTTTGAAATGCATGCTGGCGGCTTTGTATGTAGCTTGATATATAAGACCACTTGTATATCGCACTGTAGCAGAAGCATGTCCGCCACCCTTGTACATTTTTCCTTTGTATCTCTACATGCAACCTAATATACAAAGAGGGAATATTCTTGGGAATCTACCAAAGATTCCCCTTTGTATATTGCACATTTCAAAGCCCAATATGCATTTAAAATGCATATAATTGATTTTTTCAAAGGCCGATGGAGATTTTGCACCCGCCAATGCACATTTTGACCTGTATGTATATACAAACACCTTTGTATATACAAAGACACTTGCACCTTAACTGATTTTTTGCATTTCTTCAACTGTAGAGGCCGAAAGTGTTAGAGTTTTTTAGATTTTTGGGAAGGTGCCTGCATATCTAAATGCTTGAAACCTGAATACTTATGCAGGCACCACCAGTAGCTCGAGCCTAAAACCCTAAACATAAATGATTACTAACATGTACTATTGCAATTCAACACTTTCTTTTAGTATCTTTGCTTGCTCTTCTACATCTCCTCTAGTCCTCTGATATTTCTTCCTCTTTGCACTTAACTCCATGATAGAATCAATCATCTCCTTACTTGAATTTGCTGCAGGGTTCTCTAGACAAGGTAAATAAATAGCTTTAAATTCTGTTACTGCCATGGCTACATCATATACGGGCATCTCTAAGTAGTCATGCCCGATGAGTCTTTGTATTATTTTTACTTGTTTCCTTATCATGTCACTATCAGTTCTTTCTAACTCCTGGGTACTTGCAATAAAATTTCTCAGAATCCCTCCTTCAAAATTTAATTCTAGTTTATACCTTGGCACTTGGTTTGGCATTTGATGTGTCAATACTCCCTCATTCACCAATTCTTCAATCCTTTCTTCAGGGAGTAGTTGCTTCCTTTGGTTGAAGCCCTAAAACAAAGTTAGCAGGAAGTAGTAGCTTCGTTGGGTTGTAGCCTTGAAAGAAAGTTGTAATATTTATAGTAGTGAGCTTCATATATTGTGAGTTAATCCTCACCATGGTTTTTCTCCTTTTGGGTTTTTCCATGTACATTTGGTGTTATGTGATGTTGTGCACTGTATTTTCATGTTTCTATTGTTGTTGTAAAGTCTAAATTTTAATCTACTCTAGAGGGTTTGAGATTTGTTTGAATACTGATTCACCCCCCTCTCAGTAACCAGGTGTGTCCAACAATTGGTATCAGAGCCAAGTTACTCAGAAGAATCTTAACCACTTGAGGAAGGTCCAGGATGGCTCATAATGGATCTCACAAGGCACCTATGTTTAATGGAACACATTACTCCTTTTGGAAGCTAAGGATGGAAAACTATCTATCTTTCCTAGGGTTTGGTGTTTGGCAATCGATCAAGGATGGTAACATTGCTTCTACTATTGATCCTATAGATCCACATGAGGTTAAGTTGTATGATAACAATGCCAAGGCAAAGAATGCTATCATGAGTGGGCTAGATGATTTAGAACTTTTAAAGTTAATGAGTTACAGTTCTGCTAAGGATGTCTGGGTAAAACTTAGCAACAATTATGAAGTATATAGTAAAGTGAAGCAAGCCAAGATGGAAATCTTTAAGAGCAAATTTGAATCCTTGAGGATGGCAGAAGAAGAAGACATTGCCAATTATATGATTTGGGTGAATGAAATAGTTAATGGCATCAAAGATCTTGGTGGAATAGTGAAAGAAGATGAGATTGTGAAGAAGGTTCTGAGATCTCTCCCTAAATTTTACAGTCATGATGTATTTGCTATTGAGGAATCTAAGGACTTGGATGCCTATACAGTAGATCAATTGTTTGGTGCTCTCACAAACTTTGAAATGAGAGAATTTGACAAAGGGACTCCAAAGAAGGAAGCAACATTGAAAGTTAGTAAGAAGACAAAAGATGAAACAACTAATCAAGTAGGTGACCTTGATGAAGTAGAGGTAAACTTTTTGAGAAGATTGAAGAAGGGCATTGGAAAATACAAAGGTAAGTTACCTTTCAAATGCTTCAATTATGGGAAAGTTGGTCATTTTGCCTCTAAATGTCCTTTTAAAGAATTAGGGGGTAGCAACAAGAGAGAAGTTAAAAAAGGTTCTTTATTCCATAGAGAACAACTACTCTTCAAAGGATGAGGATCATGATGATTCAAGTGATGAAACACTTTTCATGGCCTTGAAAGTTGGTGACAAAGAGAATGAAAAATCAATGGTTGTGTGGACTGCCTTTCATGTAAAAGAAGAAGGAAATGCTTGGGTAATTGATAGTGGTTGCTCTAACCGCATGACTGGTGACAAGGATAAGTTTATCAACCTTAAGAAGTGGAATGGTGGAGTTGTTAAGTTTGGTGGTGATGAGTCAACACAAATTTGTGGAAAGGGTGCTATAACCATTGATGGAAAGAAAAGGACTGAGGATGTCCTCTATGTCAAAGGGATGAAGCACAATCTCCTCACTGTCAGTCAGATGTCTAGTAAAGGATACAACCTTACATTTCATGCCAAGGGTTGTGAGATCAGGAAGGTAGGGTACAAAAAATTAGTTGCAGAAGGTATTAAGACATATGGAGATATCTATCATCTAAAGGAGCTAAATGGAAGAACCTATTTATTGGCTCAATCTGGTGAGTGTTGGTTGTGGCACAAGAGAATGGGACACATCAACTTTGATAATATGGTAAAGATCAACTCTATTCATGTAGTGAGAGACATTCCTAAGATAACCAAGCTTGCAAATAAATTATGCAAGGAATGTCAAATGAAAAATTAGATAGACAAATTTCAAGAGCAAGGAGTGTTCTTCTGCAGTGCCATTGAAGTTGATTCGCACTGACCTATGTGGTCCTACAAGAACAAAGAGTCAACAAGGTGAAAGGTATTTCATGGTACTTATTGATGAGTACTCTAGAATGACTTGGGTTACTTTTTAAAGAGAAAAATCAAAAGCTTTTGATAAGTTTAAAATTTTCAAAGCAATAGTTGAGAATGAAATGGTTGCTAAGATCAAATGCTGAAGATCTGATAGAGGAGGTGAGTTTACTTAAAATGAATTTGAAATTTTTTGAGAAGATCATGGTATTAGGGGACATCTATCTGCTCCTAAGACCCCTCAGTAGATTGGGGTAGTGGAGAGGAAGAATAGGATTGTGCAAGAGATGTCTAGGGCAATGTTGAAAGATATAGATCTGCCTGATATGTATTGGAAGGAAGCAGTTCACACTATTGTCTACTTGCTTAATAGAGTACTATTGAGGGTCAATGGCACTAAGACCCCTTATGAGCTATGGTATGGAAGACCTCCCATTGTCAGATACTTTAGGATCTTTGGCAGTAGATGCTACATTAGGAGAGATGAAGAAGAAATTAGAAAGTTTGATTCAAGATGTGATGAAGGTGTTGGTTTTCTTGATTGATGGTCTGAGTTTACCTAAAAAGTAGCCATCTTTCATCCATAAAATCCTCAAGTTAGTGGCCAACGAATAGGAGACTGACTCTCTGTCTCCTCTGCACTTCAGGCTCTGTAGGACCTAGGGAGTATTCCCTTATTCAATACCCATATAATAAACCTTGACTTCAACTAGGTATTGATACTTTAGCAGGTAAATCCTCTCTTATGTAGACCAAAACTTTATGATAGATGCAAGTGGCTAGATTTGGACATTAGTTCATTTGTTGTGTATTAGAGGACTTTTAAAACCTAAAATCCTACTCCTAAAATCCTAAAGTTTAAGATTATGAATTGATTTTGATTTTATATATTTGGTTGCTAGATTAGGGTTTGATTCATAAACTTAATCCAAGACTTTGATCGGTGCCTATCCTAGGGTATGGAGTCAAACTTAAAACGTGCTAATGATTTTCCACAAGCCAAGAAAATATACAAATTTTAGAGGGTGGTTTTGTATCTGCCTTACAGATAACTCCCAAGACTAAATATTTTTATTAACTCTACTATTAAATATCCCTACTATCAACACATCTCCCCATATTTGATCTAAAGAAGTTTAGTCCATTCCTTAAACAGAAGCAAGAAATCAAACATGCAATGCAACAAGTGTGCACCCCACAACTTAGAAAACCCTTAGTCACTTTGTTTACAAGAAAAATGTAGATAACAATGGAGACAGTTAATAAAAAAACATGCATCACAACATTATTCATATAATTCAAACTAAAATTGATAAATAGCTCATGAAAAACACATTCAACACATTAAGTAGAAACTTACAACACCATAGATAGGGCAACCGGTCAAAATCTTGTATTGCATTCAGTCTTCAAAATCCCAATCTTTCAACAACATACAAAGTGAGTCTATCAGTTCTTATATAGACCAAGAACATGGTACTCAGCATTCAATATCCTATGTTGGTTACATGAATTTTACATTACAAAGCACTGCTCATAGGCATTGGGACATTAATTACACATTGAATAGAGAAAAGACAAAATATGATTTCTTGGGTGAAACATAACCGACTGAGGAAGCCTTGTCACATAAATGCAAAGAGGATATTAGTCGGTCGTTTGCCTCAGTCACATTTATCCATATTTCTTCATCCAGCCTGCATATGACTTCTCTGATGGCCATTGGAAAGAAATCAACTTTGATATTTTATCATTATGCCCTAGGTACCTTGCATCCATCAAAATCTTCACCTCCTTATAGAACAACTCAAAATTTATTTCAAGCACATGCAATTTATCCAAAGTTGAGCTCAAAATCTTCATGCTAGGGTCTCCATCAGTATAACAGGTAGATATTAATTGGCCGGCAATACTTTCAAAGTTAGCCCTCCACTTGTTAAGGCCCTTTACCTGTCCATCACCTTCTAATATGCATGGCATTATTTTCTTATCTATTTTTTCAATAAATTGTCTTTTCTCACCTAATACCTTATCCAACTTTAATTGGAAAGCTACGACCTCCTCAAGTATCAGTAGCATGTCAAGTGTCAACTTTATCTCAGAGGGTGCATCTGCATCAAACCTTAAAAATCTGTGAAGGTCCCTCATCTCTCCAGTTCTTTACAACCATGCTCTGATCATAATCTTGAGGCTTTCTTTATCATGCTCATGCCTGTCAAAGGCAGTCCTCTGAATTTAATATGATTTCCATGTTTCATCTACCCTTGCTAGAACCTTGGTCATCCTATTATTTATCAAATTTGTTACCATGTCTTTAACTGAATTCTTCTTTTCTTCTTTCAATTTCTTCACCTCTTCCTTCAATTCTCTTATTTCAAATAGCAGTGGCTCTGTATCCACATTAAATGCTTTTGCAATTTGTATTATAGATGGAGCACTTTATGTGCTAGGCCCTAACAACAACTGCTCCTTATACTTGTTAAGCTCTGCAATAACTTGTCCATACATTAGTAACAACTCATCATGGTCCTTTTGTAGCTTATTTATCACTAATTCTGCAAATTGTGCTGTCTACACATTTAGGCTTGTAGCTTGGGGAGCTAGAGTACTTGGTACTCTTTTAATTATTACATCCCCTGTTAGTTCCCCCAATCTAATCCTAGGCTTATTATCATTTGGGGCCAATGCCCATATTGCTAAGGTTTCAAACCTAGGATTAAAAGTTGCACTAGAGAGTGCCTTTTCCACTTGCTCATCCATTACATTAGAATCTTCTCTGGTTATTGTGTCAAATGCAATGGCATCTGACAAGGTCCAATGTGGGAGAAGAATCACATTACATTTGGCAACTAAGGCTCTGCCTTCTTCTGGAGTCATCCCACTGATATCTTGATATACCTCACTTAGCACCTTTTGAGTGATGGCCTCATATTTTGATGGATTTTCCCCAATTTTGGCCTCGTCAATCCTCTTTTGGAATTCTTCACTGTTGACTTTCAATACATAACTCCTGAATTTATGAGTGTTGATAAACTCATCTTCTTCCATGAATTGGGCACATGCCAATACCCTGACATCCTCTGTATCCATAGGCTGACCTGTTATTGTTCTTGCCAGTCTATTGTCTGGGGAAGACTAAGGCTTTATTCTATTAGGTGAATTGACCTAATGGAAAACCACTTGTTCTTGTTCTTCTGCTTTCTCCAAGTCCACTACTTCAATTTCTTCTTCACTTTACAATTCAATTATTTTTGCTCTTTTGGCAGGGGGAGTCAGGAGATTCCCTTTTTATAACATATCCTCCTCTTGAGCTGCTGGGCTGGTATGTTGACCTTTCCTCATCCACTGGAGCACTGGCAATTAGCTCATCTGTTTGATCAAAAACCCTTTGAATTCTCATTATTGGGTCCTTTATATCTACAAAGGCACCTAGACAAGTAGTATTCAAATTCTTTCTCATCCTCTCTCCTACCATGATTGTTTCCCATTTGTGATCCTTAAATTATGGACATAATTCATGGTAAAATAATTCCTAATTGTGTCCTCATCATGGAAAAGCTGATGAATGTAATGAGGTCTTTTCACATGTCAAATATCCTGGGCTGTTCTACACTCATCCTGTAACCTTGAAGAATAAAATCAATTTGATCCAAACCATTCTTATCAATCCTTATGAAATCACTGAATTTGATGGAAGTGGAAAAGAATGAGTCTATATCGTGCCACCTCAAATGTTCTCTGTCTGACTCATTCAATTGCCTTATTATCTCCAAGAAGGCAATACTCTTGGGCACATACTTAGGCAAAACATAAGGAGCAATCTCACATCCATAAATTCTAATGCAGGTGGTGTGGGTATGTAGGAACTAGTCACCCAAGTTGTGGTCAATCCCCAATTCAGGGGTCCTATCCATAGGCCTCAAAAAATCTAGCACATCGACATGTAACCTTTCTCCCTCTGGCTCTAAAAAACCAAGAATTCTCCTTACAAAGTGCTCCTCAAAGATCACATAATCTGAATCAATACAATGCATGTCCAACATGCATGTCCACATCTGAATTGGCAACATGTTCCCTTGCAAATCTATCATTTTGACATGTAAATCCTGATGCCATATGTCTGATAAAGAAAACAAAATTAGATGGCACATCAAAGAATACCATGTGAATTCAACATAGGCATCTACAATATACAATTTGCTTTTAACTACCCTCATCTGTCTATGCATCTTTTCTACTATGTAGGAGGCATAATCATATGGTTGTTTTGTCTTTGGGTCTTGAATGTTCACTGCCATCATCATTAGAGAAATTGACATTTTGTCTAAAGCATCTCTCCCAAGTACCTGATACAGACTATGATAAGTTCTTACAAAGTAGTGCATAAATAGTGAGCATTCAAAGGGTTCCTCCTCCCAGTCTGATATTTTTACCAATTGGCCATCTACCCCCTTTGGTTTGTGTTTGACCAGGTTGAAGGCCCTATATCCATATTTGACCTTTTTATATCCTTCCTTTAATGCACCTAGGTGAATGGTATGTTGGCTGCAGGGTTCAAGTTGAATAGAGTGGAGATGTACACCTTTGTAAGTTTTATCATCATCGTGTGATTGCTTTCCAAAACTGATCTCATCTGAGGATCATACCTCTATACAATTGCCCTCACCAAGTCTGGGTTTGGGAATATGTTCAGGCATATCAGCTTGGCCAAATCCAACCACCAAGCATGACAGACTGGGACCTTGAAATCCATCCTATGATGCTAGTGCTTAAAGAGAACCCAACCTGGCAGAGGTAATATGGCATCCCTATAATTGTAGCAGAGGTCTAGAATTATGTCATTTGGCCTGCTGAGACCATGCCCACACAGAGGGTGTCTTACAAACCCTGGGAATTGGACCATGAGGTCCTCATCTAGACTTCATTTTGATTTGGAAGGCTTGTCTAATTGACTCATCATTACAGACATGTTTTACCAAACTAGGGCTTCTTGTTTCAATAGTATGCTACCTTCTAGACAAGAAATCAAATTATAATTCAAATGGGCACAGTCAAATAGACTAAACTTATTGGTTTTATGCCTGCAGAAGCCTAAAATTCCTTCTCTCATTCATCTGAAAGCTTGTTGCGCGCAAGGACTATGTTTGTGCTTGTGAAAATAGTGTAAGCCCTAATTTTGCCCTTTAAGAAGCTTCATAGCCTAGGCTCTGAGGTATTAATGGATGTAGCTTTGGCCTTAAAATAAATTTGTGTCATAGGTTGCCTGTAACGTTCTCCACAAAAAGTTTAAACCTGGGTCGTTGATCCAATTTTTACTCCGTGAAATCCACGACCATCATTTACCTGCCAGATTTGAAAATCCTAGTCTTCCTTATTAAAAAGTCTTTGCCAATAAGGATGAGCCATATCAGATGTACCTCGTATGTTGATGACTTCAACTTTTGTCCAATGTGGATAGGTGGCACCATTTCATGGCGTCGCAACTAGAAATGGCCCACCACCAACTTGCCCTGCGCGAGTGCGCTAAAGCCTCCACACATCCTTCTTTATACATACCATTGGACTCTTGGAACAGACCAAACCAAAACCCAAAAGGAATGCACTGTACAAGAATATACACTACTTACAACCTATATACAACTTATTTTACAGTGTGCACAGAGAACAACCTACTTATGAAAAGTAGGGTTTCAAGAATTGTCTGTGCACTGGCAACTCCTAAAATTCACCATCAAGTGCTTGGAGAAAATAGGAATCTTCTCCACGTGTGTTACTTATTAGATATGGGCCAATCCATAAAGGTTCAAACTTACTATATTTAACCTTATCCTGATTCCTGGCATTCTAGACAAGAACCAATTCATTAACCTGGAATTTTCTTTCTATGGCTCTCTTATCAAAAAAGTATTTCACTTTCTGTTGTTTCTTCAAATTGGTCTTCTATGCTTCTCTCCTAGCTTCATCTAGTGCAATCAATTGATTCACTCTCTCAGCCATTGGATCTTCCATATCCTCACTGCTTTCTTGTATAAACTTGTACACTGGCAAGAGATTATTCACTGGCAACCTGGCCTCTACACCATATACTAACTCAAAGGGAGATTTATCAATTACCTTTTTTACTATTACCCTCTCTTCCCACAATGCTAACTTTAATTTAGAGTCCCATTCTCTTTTGTTCTTATCAATTATTCTTTTAATTATCTTCATGAGACTTTTATTACTAGATTCTGCTTGGCCATTTCCTTGAGGATGATATAGTGATGCATGAGACAAATTGATTCCATAACTATTGCAGAAATCAACAAACTCACCAAACCTGAAGTACATTACATTGTCTATGACCAATTTTGCTGGTACTCCAAACCTGATTATTATATGCTCTAAGATAAAGTCAACCACAACCTTACTTGTGGCTTTCTTGGTTGGAATGGCTTCAATCCATTTGGTGAAGTAATCTGTAACAACCAATATCCAACTATGTCCTCCACTTGACTTTTCTGCCATTTCTCCTATGAAATTAATTCCCCATTGCTGAAATAGAGCCTCTATTACAGTCTTAAGAGGTAATGCACCTACTTAAGTTTTCTAGAGAATCTTTGGCAAGAATCACATTTCCTCACCATCTTATGTGCATTGGAGAAAAGTGTTGGCCACCAATAACCTACTCTGAGAATCTTATGGGCAGTAGTCCTAGCTGTATAATGTTCCCCACATATCCCTTCATGCATATCAGTTAAAATCTTCATGGCTTGATCTTCACCTACACATTTGAGCAATACAACATCAGAGTTCTTCCAATACAATTAACCTTGAACAATAACATATTTGACAGCTTGCAGCTTCAATGTTCTCCTTTGATTGTCACTTAGATGAGAAGGGCAATTCAAATTTTGCAAATAGTTCACAATGTCTTCATACCATTCTGACTTTGGTATGTTGCAAACTTGATCTTGAGCCACATTCACTTGACAGGCCTCCAAATTTGATTTTGTCATTAGTTTAGCCAAACCTTGTCCCCTCACTAATTTAGTAATTTGAATCTCATTGTTGAACTCTTGGAGCTTGTTTATCCATCTACATCATCTTTCAATTACTTCCTATTGAGTGAATATGTCCTTAACTGTTGCATGAGGCACATATGCTATAATCTAGGCTCCAACCAAATAGGGCCTAAAATTATTAACTACCCTGACCAAGGCATAAGCCTGCTTCTCCATAATGTCATGCTTTAGCTTTGCAACTTGTAAAGACTTGCTAAAGAAAGAAATTGGTTGTTCAAATCCATCATCATTCTTCTATAATAAGCATGCATCAACTATATGAAATGAGGCAAGTGAGAATAACTGAAAAGGCTTAGAAAAATCAGGAAATTTTAAGACAGGAGCAATCTTAATAGCCTCTTTTATGCTCTGAAATGATTGGGTTGCTTTGTTGGCAAGAGACACTGTGTGGCTTCATGAGTGTTGTCATTGATGGCAACAAAGTTTATCCCACACATCCGCAACACATAGTATGTCTATACCGGAAGTTAGATTGAAGAGTGCTTTGGTCCGGTGAACAAGAATAGAGCATGCAACAAGGTCCAACAATCAGGTCTGGATCTCTCAAAGGATGTATCTCAACAAAGTGCGGACTTTAGAAACTCAAGAGGAGTACCATGACTACTACATTCCAGAGATTGAGCCTCCGGTGATGAAAGAGTGAAAAGATATGAGCATCTAAGTGTTGGGTTCTTGACAGGTAGAGCAGACTGAGGAAGAACTGACTGGCATAGCATCAGACTTTAATCCGGATAAGAAATTGATGATGGTCAAGCTATTTGAGAGATCATACATGGTTGGCCAACATGAATGATGACTTCTATGTCTATGACTTTGATAGGCATCACATATTAAGCATGGATTCAGCTGACAAATCAGTGTTTTGTAAATATTTTAAGTATTCCAATTGCTGACTAGAAAGATATTGAAATCCTTGATGTAGATATATATACCATATGAATTTCAGTATGAAGGTGTGTGTGTTGATAGAATGTGCAAAGAAAGGTAGAGGGAAGTGTGGAAGCAGCAATACAAGTCCGGTATGTGATAGAACAACAACATTAGAATAGAGGAAGAATGAAGTGCATTAGATTAGTATATTGAGCCTAACCGGAACTAAACCTCAGCATATGTGGATGCCTCTCATCAGTTCAAACACCTGGTTACTTTCTATATACCTTGTAGATAGTGAGTCTCTTGTAGGAAGTGTGCCTCTTGTGAGCAGTATGCTTAGGTAGTGAGCCCTAATTGGCAAGTGCCATTTTGTACTTCTTATTCTTTTAACAGAGAATACAATCTTGGGTTAGTCACCCCATGGTTTTTCCCTTAACAGGGTTTTCTACATAAAAATCCTTATGTTATGTGTGTTAATTTTATTTCTGCTCTCATGATTATGTATGCTCTTATGTTTTGATGCTGCATTAATATTAAAGAGAAAAGAATGTTAAGATATTTAAGATAATTGATTCACCCCCCCTCTTAGTTATCTGCCTTGTTTCCAACAATTGGTATCAGAGCTAAGTTCCTCTAAATAGACCCTAATAACTTGAGGAAGATCTGGGAATCTCAATGGATATGTATGATATGAAGGAACAACTTTAGTCTACCTTAGATGATCTTGAGCAATCTTGCTCTAAAGTCAATAACTTGAGAGAAAGACTCAAACAAGCTGATGATTTCATAAATGAGCTAAAAGAAAAATTGAGTATCTCTGTGAAAAAGAGAAATGAACTACTTCAACAATTAGCAAGTCAAAGTGAAGCTAATGATACTAATGAAGATCTGAATGAGAAAAACAAGCTATATGAGAAGATATCAAAAGAGGTCATTATGGTAAGACATGAAATAGAATCAGGGGTTATGAGATTCACCCAAGAAATTGAAGAGAAAAGAAAAATTGAAGATAATCTAAAACAATCTCTCAAGGAGAAGTCAGAAGATTGCCACAAAATGGATAATTAGGCATCTAGAATATGATCTTGAAGAAGCTAGAGATAATGAAGAACAGCTTGAGAATCAAATAGACACTCTTAAAAGGGATCTTCAACCAACAAATGAATACAAAGAGAAATTCAAGATAGGCTCTGCTCAACTTGAAGTTCTTCTTGAAATCCAAAAGAGGGTAGATGACAAGCATGGCTTGGAATATGAGAAAGGTGAAAGCTCCAGATCCGGTCAGAAGAACTTTGGATCAGGAAATCCAAGGAATAGGCCTAGAAGACCTCCGGTAAGGCAACCAAATGCTCAAAGATATCCATCCTTCAATTGATACTGCTACAATTGCAATAATTTCAGTCATAAATCAACTCAGTGCAGAAGAAGAATGAATTAGACTAATTCATCCTTCTTCGGACAGTGTTTCAATTGCAAAAGGTATGGTCACAAATCTCATGAATGCAGAATAATGCAAATAAACAATTCATTCAATGGTAGATGCTTTGCATGCAATAGAATGTGACATATGGCTAATCAATGCAGATCTAGAGGATATCAGTCACATATGCAAAGAAATGTTGTTTGCTACAATTGTAATAGATCCAGTCATATTGCCAAATTCTACAGAAGTAAGAATAAGGATAAAAAGAGTCTGTGCATCATAATCAAAATCAAGACAAAGGAAAAGGAAAAGTGAATGCGGATGAAGTTCAAAGGGAGATGAACAAGATTTGGGTGAAGAGAAGTATAGAAATTGTTGGGGATGGATCCGCACCAGAATCTGGTGCTAATATTCCTTTCAAAAACTAAATAGATGAGCTCTGGCTTAGGGGGAGTCACAAAAGAAAATAAATTCCCCCATCCAGTCAATTGGTGCCTAAATTTGGCACATGGAATGTTGCAGATTAAAGGGTTCTCAGAGAAATATCCAAATAACCCTTAGTAAAAATATGAATGATCCGAAAGAAGTTTTGAAGAGTTTAATCAGCCAAGATTGATCCAGTTTGACAGCCATCCGGTAAAGCATGATCTTCATAGACAGATCCTGTATGATTCAAAAGTGAAATATCTTGTTCTGCGGACTCATGGCATGGTTGAAGGACATAATATACATTGTCAGTTATCATTGAAAATGATTCTAAGTGCATCTCAGTAGTTTGGAAAGATCTCTCTCAGAACAAGGTAACCGGATGACTTAAGTGGTGCATTTATTGCAATAAGAATTTAGGGTTTGCACAGAGATAAATGGTTCTTTTAGTCATCACTTGCACATTTGCATTTGAAAAGAGGAAAGGAAGAGCTCTACAACAAGATTGTTACAACCCTCTCAAAGATCAACCACAGAATCTGATTCAACCAACAATCTTTTTGGCGCATATTGTGAACCCTAGAAGCATAAAAAGGTATTTCAATTTTTGAATATCTCTCTTTAAATCTTTTGCAAAGATGGCTACTCCTATGGTTGTTAAGATCACTAATAGGCCACACCCAAACTTCAAGAAACACTCCTACAAATCCCTAGAAGTTGATCCCTTAGGCACCTTTTCTAGCATTTTGCATGGGGTTCTGCATGTAGAAGATGTTAGGGTATACATCCATGCCAATATTGAGGAATTTGGAAAATCAAAGCTGATGGATATCTACCACAAACAACTGATAGATGAAACTTTTGAACTCAAACCCCAATACAAGGCCATCCGGGATAAGCATTTTGGACATTGCATCCACTTTCCCTATTTTTTAGAAGATGAATGGGTCCGGTATGTTCTTAGCAGAATACATGACAACTTCATGTGGTTGTTGAAGCCCTTCAAGATAACAAAAGATGCAATTAGGGCAGTAACTAGATTGCACTCATCTGGTGGATTACCTACACTCAAATCTATTAAGAACCAGATAGTAAGTGAGGCTACCGGATCTAAGTTTGATAAAAGAGCCATGACAATAGAAGATATCATAGATCCGGATATCAAATTTGCCTCTATGATAATTGGCTATAAAATCTATCACTCCAGTAGGGAGAACTCTATGTCTGGAACTGTAATTTATACTACATATCAGATGCTAAGGGAAAATGTAGATTATGATCTATGTGAGCTTCTCCTGAGCCAATTGTTAGAAAACTTGTAGAAAATCATGAAGTACAAGAAGAACTCATTCAAGTATGGTGGCTTAATACTATGTCTGTTCTTTTACTATATGAATGAGCTACCCAGATCAAGTGGTTGGGTATGGAAAAATGACAGACTAGTTGCCATACAGATCAGAGACTACATGTATGCACTTGGTAATGCCAAGGCTCAAAGTACAGCACTCTGGGGATACTTCGAGAACTTCCAAAGTATGATGCAGGCCAGAGAAAGAATCCCCCAATCTATAGTTAAAAAATACAAGGATACAGTGTGTTTCATGGTAGACACTAATCAATGCCTAATGGAGGTAGTGGAGCTTAGAATAGTCTAGATTATGCCAATGGGCTATGAGGTAGATGAGAAAATCCTAGAGCTGCATGTCCAACACTTGCTGAGTCAGCCTAAGGACCCTGAGGCAGAAAGGTTTGTAACCTTTCAAGAACTGAGTGTTAAAATACATGTTGAACTGAGACAACTAGAGATGAAAAGAAAAGTGAGAAGGGAAGTAGAGGAAGTTGCCAAAAGATATGGCATTTCAAAATAGATAGTTGATGCAAACAGAGAAAAATTAGAAAGATCTGAGAAAGAGAAACAAGAAGCAGAAAAAGGAAGTGTTCCAATACAAACCTCTTCCTAGACCAGATCCTCCAAGAGATCTACACCTGCCACTTCTAAGAGCTCAAGAGCCTCCAAACCGGAAGCCAAGACATTTGGTAAGGGAGAGAAGAGAACAAAAACCAAGGCCACAAGGTCCTATATAAGCCAAAAGGATGATGAAGAAACAGAGACCGATGAGGAAGTTAAGAAAATGAGGAGGAAGAAGAAAACATCAGGGGAATCCTCTACCGGTACAAACAAAGAAGAAGAGGTAGAAGAATTTGTTGAAAGGCCCACTCTCTCTATCGATGATATCATCAAGGTAGTCACAATGGATGGGAACCTGCAACTAGTCACTAAATTTTATGATGAATATAGTGACACTAACAAGAAGATTCTGGAAGATGCTACAGTCATGTACCTAAACATTTATAATAAAGCTTTCATTGAAATCATCTCTCTAATTCCCAAAAGTCTAGAAAAGGTACTTGAACTAAGAAAGGAGAATGCTAAGGCAAAGGACCTAGAGATTCAAGCACAGATTGCAATTTAGCTCTATCTTTCCATTACTCCAAAACAAATGAACATGATCTTTAAGGATTGCAAGGATGAGTTCTGGAGTAAAGCCAGAATGAACAAACTTATAATTGGAGAGACTAATCAGGTAGCCAAAGAAATAGAGGACATCCTCTGGAATGCATTTAAAAGATTCAATCTTCTTGTTATAGAGGACATAGATGATGAACCTTCTTCCATGGATGACGAAGGATTAAGTACATCAAAAGAAGAATCTATTGAGAAAAATGCAGAAGAGTCAAAGGAGATAGGTGAGGAGAGGACTAAGGACTTGGATTCGTCTGGTCTGGAAGAGGAAGTCCATGAAGAAGTAAACATCTCTCTTCCAGATCCCCCTACTGAATCTGGAACTGAAGGAGAAGGAAGAAAAGAGGAGAAATTGAGTCAAGTAGAGGAGGAAAAGGGAAGAGAAGAAGAACACATAGAGAAGATCTCTGATGACAGTTCTGAGGCTGCAAAAGAAAAGAAGACTCTGTCTCCGGCAAGAGACACTGTAGAAGTAGTGGAAAACTTCTTGACCAAAGAGATGATGGAAATAGATGAACCAGAACTATTTCAAGGACCACTCAATTTTGACTCCCTCTCTCCGGTCTAGACAATGAAGGTAGCATCTTTTGCTCAAGCTAAAGCAAAAGAAAAGCTTCTATAGTCTCACATGGAAGACTGTGAGTTGATAGAGATTGCATCCGGTGTACTAGAGAAGATCATGCCATCCTTCCAAAAGGATCTTTCGGCCTCTTCATCCTATAACTTGAAATCTCTAGTTAACTCTATTAGCACACATTTTGATTCTTTGGAGAAATCGGCAGAAGAGAAAGTCCGGAAAGAATTTTTGGGAAAGAGATTCACTGAAGTGCAGGGACTCATAACTAATGATAGGAGGACCCTGGATATTGGGATAAAGAGCCTAGAAAATGCTCTTAAAGATGGCAGAGAAATATACAAATTTTGTTTATCTTGGTCTATAGTGACAACAGACATTGCAAAGAAGGTGGAAGAACAAGAGGGTAAACTGTCAAGTTTATCTCAGAATTTTGATCCTCTCACCTCATCCATAATGAATCAAGAGTGCGAGGCTATTGCCACTATAAATGAAATAAAGAGGCTTGACAAGGAGAAGAAGAATAGAATAAGAAGAATGAGTGAACTAAGAGGGATAATTATCCCTAAGTTAGAGGCAATGCATGAGGCCCTAACTAATGCTCAGACTACAACCTGGACTAGTGATTCGACAGACTTAAGAAGGGAAGAAGCTTATGCATTTTTTTGAGTGGTCATATCTCAATTTTGGACAGGATGAAACAAAGTTGGGCAACATAATTTGTCCAGTTGAAGACCACTTTTGCGGATATACTTAAATATATGTAAGTATAACATATATACTTATGCGGCTATGTATAGATTGATTTTTAAAAATTTTGGTGTGTGGATTCCACCCTTTACCATTGATGTCAAAGGGGGAGTGAGGAGTAGTGAAAAATGTGGAATCCAGCTAAGGGGGAGCTCTGGTAAAAGTGTACATAAGACAGAGCATCAGCAAAGGGGGAGTTTGCTATGACACTTAGTCATTTTTCACTAAGTGTTGCCATCAATGCCAAAGGGGGAGATTGTTGGCAAGAGACACTGTGTGGCTTCATGAGTGTTGTCATTGATGGCAACAAAGTTTATCCCACATTTGTAGCACATAGTATGTCTATATTGGAAGTCAGATTGAAGAGTGTTTTGGTCTGGTAAACAAGAATAGAGCATGCAACAAGGTCTAACAATTAGGTTCGGATCTCTCAGAGGATGTATCTCAGAAAAGTGCAGACTTGGGAAAGTCAAGAGGAGTACCATGACTACTACATTCCAGAGATTGAGCCTCCGATGATGAAAGAGTGAAAAGATATGAGCATCTAAGTGTTGGGTTCCTGACAGGCAGAGCAGACTAAGGAAGAACTGACCGACAGAGCATCAGACTTTAATCCGGATAAGAAATTGATGATGGTCAAGCTATTTGAGAGATCATACATGGTTGGCTGACATGAATGATGACTTCTATGTCTATGACTTTGATACGCATCACATATTAAGCATGGATTCAGCTGACAGATCAGTGTTTTGTAAATATCGTAAATATTCCAATTGTTGACTAGAAAAATGTTGAAATCCTTGATGCGGATATATATACCAGATGGATTTCGGTATGAAGGTGTGTGTTGATAGAATGTGTGAAGAAAGGTAGAGGGAAGTGTGGAAGCAACAATACAATTTCGGTATGTGACAGAACAACAACATTAGAGCAGAGGAAGAATGAAGTGCATTAGATCAATATATTGAGCCTAACCGAAACTGAACCTCATATATGTGGATGCCTCTCATCAGTTCAAACACCTGGTTACTTTCTATATACCATGTAGACAGTGAGTCTCTTGTAGGTAGTGTGCCTCTTGTGAGTAGTGTGCTCAGGTAGTGAGCCCTACTTGGCAAGTGCCATTTTGTACTTCTTATTCTTTTAATAGAGAATACAATCTTGGGTTAGTCACCCCGTGATTTTTCCCTTAGCAGGGTTTTCCACGTAAAAATCCTTGTGTTATGTGTGTTAATTTTATTTCTGCTCTCATGATTATGTATGCTCTTATGTTTTGATGCTACATTAATATTAAAGAGAAAAAAAGTTAAGATATTTAAGATAACTGATTCACCCCCCCTCTTAGTTATCTGCCTTGTTTCCAACATGCTTCACTTCCCCATGTTATAGATTGACCCTTTTTTAACATCTTGGATAAGGATTTGGTAATCTCTACAAAATTAGGAATAAATCTTCTAACAAAGTTAATCTGCCTAAAGAATGATTGAATGCCTTTAATTGTCTTGGGCATCTAGATTTTATCAATTGCTTCAACCCTCTCTGGGTCAATCCTAACTCCATCTTTAGGCACTATATGCCCCAAGAGATTTTCTTCAGTTACTCCAAAAGCACATTTCTTAGGGTTTAGTGAGATACCATATTCTAATGCTCTGATAAAAATCTGTTCTAGGTGCATATAGTGTTGTTCTTCTTTCTTTGAATAAGCAATTAGATCATCGTGATACACAGCTAAGATATAATCTATTAATCCTACAAAAGCCACATCCATCGCTCTTTGAAAAGTAGCACTTACATTTGTTAATCCGAATGGCATTCTCACATATACATAAGTTCCCCATGGGGTTGTGAAGGTAGTTTTATATTGTTCTGATTCCCTCACCTTCACTTGATTATACCCTAAAAATCCATCCATCATAGACAAAAGTTCACACCCTGTCACCTTCTGCAACATAGCTTCCATGTTAGGCAATGGGTAATTATCCTTCAGAGAAGACATATTCAAATTCCTAAAGTCTACACACAGTCTTATATCTCCATTCTTTTTCCCAACTAAGACAAGATTTGACACCCAAGTGGAATGTCTTATGGGCTTAATGATTCTAGCATCTCTAAGCTTCATAAGCTCTTCTTGCATTTTCATAGCTAAGGTAGGATTGATAGGCCTCTATCTCTGTCCAAATGGTCTAGCTCCAAGCTTTAGAGGGATTTCATGCTGAAACAAGTCCTCTCTATAGGTTTTCAGGTCCTCATATGACCAGATAAAGACATGTTTGTTTTTTCTTAGTAATGATATCTACGTTGCCCTGATATGTGGCTTGAAGTGCTTACCTATGTAAACTTTCTTTGGAGCATTGTGTGTACCCAAATTTATCTCTTCCAAATCTTCCATGTGAGGGGAAGAGGCCTTAGCAACCAACTGATCTCTGTTATCAAATCCTCTTTCTAAAGCCACTAACCCTCTTGGAATTTTATTAGTCTTGAGTTGTATTACTTCTTTTCCAAAAAGAGTTTATTTCCCATCCATAACTTCTACAAAGTTCTGGAAATCTATCTCCTGATTCTCATATTCATCAATACAGTGCAAGAATTTTACCAAATCTTTATCATCCTCAAAAACCTGCCAACTACATATGTTGTTTGGCACTGCTGGTTTGATTTTGATCTCAACATTTGTGATATCAGACAATGTAATATCATCTGGCCTAATAGCCAAATTAGCTAAGAAGTCTGGCATAACATTTTTTGATCTCTTTATCCACTTTATTGCAAATGCATCAAATAACTCAATAGTATCCCAAACTACATATTTATATTGTTTCAACCTTTTATTCTTTGAAGCATATTTATCTCTCACTTGGGAAACTATTAGTTCTAAATCTCCAAACACTCTTAACAATTTCATGCCATTCCTTAGAGCAACATTTAGTCCTAGCAACAAAGCTTCATATTCTACAATATTATTTGGGCAAGCAAACTTCAATAGAAAAGAGAATTTAAGGATCTCACCAGTAGGAGACAAAAATATCACTCCTGCACCAGAACCTTCCTTTGAACAAGAACCATCAAAGAACATGGTCCATAAGCCATTATCAGATCTTTCTATCTTTCAAGATCCTCACCAATAGGTCCTTTCTGCTTTGCATTTTGATCACATGATACAATCCTGAAGTTTTCACAATCAGTGTCCATAAAACAAATCCGATCTTCTGGTTCTTGATTCTCAACTATATATGATGCTCTTTCCTCTCTAATCAACTTGACATCTGTGCCATTCATGGGAATCATAGCATATGATAGATCCAACTACATACTTCCTCCAATCAGTGCTGCCCACTGCCTAGACAATAGCATATCATATTGTGGCTTGATATCAACTATTGTTACATTCATGGTATAGGTTTTTTCTGGATAGGTTGCAAGCATGAAGTCCACATTCTTCATAATCCCTATAATTGGTACTTCCCTAGCATCCATAGCATAACACTTTCCACATGCCTTATCTATATTCAATTCAATCCGCTGCAGAATAGGCAAGGGCATGATGCTTGTTGAAGCACCTAAATCAAGAATGCAATTCATGATCACTTTCCCATTAACAATAAGAGACACATAGAATGACTCCACTTATGAAGGGCATTTTGTTACTGTTGTTCCTAAGTAAACCTCAGGAATTTCCTCATCATCAGCACCTACCTCTTGAGTGTTGTTTTGATCCTTAGCAATGTGACCTATCTGATGGGATACTCCTGAAATCAGGGATAATGCCTTATTTCTATATTCCTCAATTTTCATCATTTTCATTGGTAGGACTGAGAATTTTATTTGTGATAAAGCTTGAGTTATATCAAATGGGGCATAATTTTGTATAATAGTTATAGCTTGTCCCAGATTCTTACTCTTTTCATGAGTTTGTCCTGTTTTAGCTTTTGTGGTTTTTTGAGTGTCATCCATGACAAGTGGACTTTTAGTCTTTTCCCCACTCTGAGAAACATTACTTTTTGAATTTTTAATGTTTTGATTTGGTTTTTATTTTGGATCTCTCTTACTATTATTACCCTACTTTTTCTATGATTCAATCTCCTTCTGATTATGTTGAGGTTTCTTTACAAAGATGCTTCCTGGCTGGCCTGAGTCACTTGCTTGAGCTTTATTCTTTGCTGCAAAACTAGATCCTTATAACACCTTCTTTCATTCACATCTGTATCCGCATCTACCTCATTAGAGAAGGAATAGTCTCCATTTGCAAAAAGCATGTTAACACTATCATCTTCAATACAATGAAGTTCATTACATTCGTTGCAAGCATTAGCATCATTATAAAAGGATTGAGCAATCATGCACTGAGATTGTGAGTGAGGCATTTGGCATACTATACACCATGGAGTATCCTCAACAATATTGACAGTCTTCTTCAGAGGGTCAGGAGTTTCTTTAGTATTCTGAGATTTTTGATCAGTTTTATTATTCAAGAGAGGCTTACCATTATGCTAATTTGTGTTGTATGGCATATCATGTAACTGTGGTCTCTTTTTTAGCAACTTTGTAACTTAAGTCTTTGATAGAAATTGTCAATTTGTCTAATTTATCCTCAGATGTGGAGATGTTATTTTGAGCATTCTAAATTCTATTTTTTGGATTTTGCAAGATTCTCACATCATCCCTTCTATTTCCTTTTCATGATGCCTTCCTATTATTTTTATATTGGTTGCAATTCTGAAAGCATCCCTAAGGATGGTTGGACTTTTATCTCTCAGTTCATATGCCATCTTGGCATCAAAGGCATTTGTATAAAGGACCATACACATTGGTTCATTTGGCCTCATATGAGCTGGCATTTTGTTTAAAACTTTGGTAAATCTAGCATTGAAATCAGAAACATATTCATTTGACTCTTTAGCAATACTTGTGAACTCATTAATGATGAAACTAGGGCTAGTCTTGTCACCATACTGCTCCCTAAAAATCCTCTTAAAATCATCCCATGATGTAACACTTTGATCATGCAAACTTCTATACCATTCTCTGGCTTCATCTATCAAGGACTACGTAAATAATTTCATGAAAACATCCTCATGTTCTACTTCAAAATTATCTATTACATTGTGGAAAGCCTTCAAGTGATCTTCACCTGACACAACATTGTTACCTGAGAACTTTGGTAATTCAGTCCTGATATCATTGTCAATGGGGTTAGGGTATCTAGGAATGCCAGTGAAGTCTAACTGTCTGTATCTGTCCAACTGCATGGGTCTTCTACCAAATTGGTTTGCATTAGCATTCCTATTTACATTACCATGATCATTTTGATTTCTCATATTATTCTGTGGTATTCTATTGTTATTCACATTTTGTCTTTGATTATTTTGTGGATTTTGATTTACATGCTGGTTAAACTCTTGATTATTTCCAGGTATGTTTTGGTTATTCTATTAATTTTGAACCTCATTTGCCTATCAATTTCCTAACACATTTTTATTATTGAGAGTGGGAGCTATATTTTGATGGGAAATTCTCAAGGCTTCCACCTTCTATCTCATATCATCTCTCATTTTCAAGGCCTACAAGTAATCAAGTTCAACCCTGAGATTCTTGATTTCTTCTGCTAATTCATCTTCTCTTGGCATAGAAGAGGATGGTCTCATCACATTGGGGTTATCAGTATCCCTTGGTGATTCTGTATCTTAAAACCTATCAAGAGGATCAAGAAAGGACGTTCTTGAAACATATCAGACGCTATCCTCAACCCATCATTTTGTTGTTTCTCATAAATCTCATGAATATTAGCCTTTGCGGTTGAAAAGTGTTGTTGTTGCCTAGGAGACTTAGCATTATTTTGGGGATCATCATTATTCCTAGGAATTGGTGAACTTTCTTGATTAGGTTGAGGACCTCCTTTCTTCCTATATATTTTTCTTGGTAATTCTTGGAACAAGGGGTTTTGTAGGGATCTTCTCCCCTGCATACAACTTCTATTTCACTGGCTGAGAGATTTTGCTTGGAGTTGCCACCCACTAATGAGACTTATGTTTACAGTTCAGGTTCTTTACCAACTTTCCTAGTGGAGTCACCAATCTGTTGGTGTTCCTGACTGATGGTCTGAGTTTCCCTAAAAAGTAGCCATCTTTCATCCACAGGATCCTCAATTTAGTGGCCAATGAACATGGACTCTCTATCTCCTCTGCACTTCAAGCTCTGCAGGACCTAGGGGGTTATTCACTTATTCAATACCCATATAATAAACCTTGACTTCAACTAGGTATTGATACTTAAGAAGATAAATCCTCTCTTAGGTAGACCAAAACTTTATGATAGATGAAAAGTGGCTAGCTTTGGACATTAGTTCATTTGTTGTGTATCAGAGGATTTTTAAAACCTAAAATCCTACTCCTAAAATCCTAAAGTTTAAGATTATGAATTGATCTTGATTTTATATACTTGGCTACCGGATTAGGGTTTGATTCATAAACTTAATCCAAGCCTTTGATCGGTGCCTATCCTAGGGTATCGAGTCAAACTTAAAACATGCTAATGATTTTCCACAAGCCAAGAAAATATACAGATTTCAGAGGGTGGTTTTGCATCTGATTTACCGATAACTCCCAAGACTAAATATTTTTATTAACTCTACTTATAAATATCCCATCTATCAAACACATCTCCCCATATTTGATCTAAAGAATTTTAGTCTGTTCCTTAAACAGAAGCAAGAAATCAAACATGCAATGCAACAACTGTGCAACCTAAAACTTAGAATACCCTTAGTCACTTTGTTCAGAAGAAAAATACAGATAACAATGGACACATTTAATAAAAACACATGCATCACAACATTATTCATATAGTTCAACCTAAAATTGATAAATAGATCATGAAAAACACATTCAACACATTAAGCAAAGACTTACAACACCATAGATAGGGAAACTGGTCAAAATTTTGTATTGCATTCAGTCTTCAAAATCCTAATCTTTCAACAACATACAAAGTGAGTCTATTAGTTCTTATAGACCAAGAACATGGTACTCAACATTCAATATCCTATGTCGGTTACATGAGTTTTACCTTACAAATCACCACTCATAGGTGTTGGGACATTAATTACACATTGAATAGAGAAAAGACAAAATATGATTTCTTGGGGAAGCACAACCAATTGAGGAAGCCTTGTCACATAAATGCAAAGAGGATATTAGTTGGTCGTTCGCCTTAGTCACATCTATCCATATTTCGTTGTCCAGCCTACATGTGACTTCTCTAATGGCCATTGAAAAGAAATCAACTTTGATAATTTCTCATTATGCCCTGTGTATCTTGCATCCATCAAAATCTTTTGCTCCTTACAAAACAACTCAAAAGTTATTTCAAGCACATGTAATTTGTCCAAAGTTGAGCTCAAAATCTTCATGCTAGGGTCTTCATCAGTACAACAGGTAGATATTAATTGGCCGACAATACTTTCAAAGTCAGCCCTCGACTTGTCAAGGCCCTTTACCTGTCCATCACTTTCTAATATGCCTAACATTATTTTCTTCTATTTTTTCAATAAATTGTCTTTTCTCACCTAATATCTTGTCCACCTTTAATTGGAAAGCTACGAATTCCTCAAGTATCAACAACATGTCAAGTGTCAACTTTATCTTAAGGGGTGCATCTGTATCAAACCTTGAACATCTGTGAAGGTCCCTCATCTCTCTAGTTCTTGGCAACTATGCTTTGATCATAATCTTGAGGCTTTATTTATCATGCTCATGCCTGTCAAAGGCAGTCCTCAGACTTGAATATGATTTCCACGTTTCATCTACGCTTGCTAGAACCTTGGTCATCCTATGATTTATCAAATTTGTTACCATGTCTTTGACTGAATTCTTCTTTTCTTCTTTCAATTTCTTCACCTCTTCCTTCAATTCTCTTATTTCAGATAGCAGTGGCTCTATATCCACATGAAATGCCTCTGCAGTTTGTATTACAACTAGAGCACTTTATGTGCTAGGCCCTAACAAAATCTTCTCCTTATACTTGTTAAGCTCTGCAACAACTTGTCCATACTTTAGTAACAACTCATCATGGTCCTTTTTCAGCTTGTTTGTCACTACTTCTGTGAATTGTGTTGTTTGCACATTTAGGCTTGTAGCTTGGGGAGCTAGAGTACTTGGTACTCTTTTAATTATTACATCCCTTTTTAGTTCCCCCAATCCAATCCTAGGCTTATTATCATTTGGGGCCAATGCCCATATTGCCAAGGTTTCAAACCTAGGATTATACCAAAGAGTGCCTTTTCCACTTGCTCATCTGTTACGTCAGAATCTTCTCTGGTTATTATGTCAAATACAATTGCATCTAACAAGGTCCAATGTGGGAGAAGCAGTACATTCCTTTTGGCAACTAAGGCCCTGCCTTCTTCTAGAGCCATCCCACTGATATCCTGATTTACCTCACTTAGCACCTTTTGAGTGATGGCCTCATATTTTGATGGATCTACCCCACTTTTGGCCTCCTCGATCCTCTTTTGGAATTATTCACTTTTGAATTTCAATACATAACTCCTAAAGTTAGAAGTGTTGATAAACTCATCATCTTCCATGAATTGGGCACAAGCCAATACCCTGATAGTCTCTGTATCCACAGGCTGACCTGTTACTGTTCTTGCCAGTCTATTGTCTAGGGAAGAGTAAGGATTTGTTCTGTCAAGTGAATTCACCTGATGGACAACCACTTGTTCTTGTTCTTCTGCTTCCTCCAAGTCCACTACTTCAATTTCTTCTTCACTTTCCAAATAAATTATTTTTGCTCTTTTGGCAGGGGGAGTCAGGTGATTCCCTTTTTCCAACATATCCTCCTCTTGAGCTGTTGGGCTGGTAGGTTGGCCTTTCCTCACCCAATAGAGCACTGGCAATTAGCTCATCTACCTGATCAAAAACCCTTTGAATTCTCATTATTGGGTCCTTTATCTCTGCAAAGGCACCTGGGTAAGTAGAATTCAAGTTCTTTCTCATCCTCTCTCCTACCATGATTGTTTCCCATTTGATTCTTAAATTATGGACATCATTCATGGTAAAACAATTCCTAGCTGTGTCCTCATCATAGAAAACCTGATGAACGTAATGAGGTCTTTTCACCCTTACCCTCACTTTGTCATTAAAGCCCTCAGGGTCAAATATCCTGGGCTATTCTACATTCATCCTATAACCTTGAAGAATTGAATCAATTTGATCCAAACCATTCTTATCAATCATTATAAAATCATTAAATTTGATGGAAGTGGGAAAGAATGAGCCTTTCTTGTGCCTCCTCAAGTGTTCTCTGTCTGACTCATTCAATTTCTTGATTATCTCCGAGAAGGCAATCCTCTTGGGCACATACTTAGGCAGAACATAAGGAGCAACCTCGCATCCATAAATTCTGATGCAGGTGGTGTGGGTATGTAGGAACTAGTCACCCTAGTTGTGGTCAATCCCTAATTTAGGGGTCCTATCCATAGGTCTCAAAAAATCTAGCACATCTGCATGTAACCTTTCTCCCTCTAGCTCTAAAAAACCAAGAATTCTCCTTACAAAGTGCTCCTCAAAGATCACATAATTTGAATCAATACAATGCATGTCCAACATGCATGTCCACATATGAACTGGCAACATGTTCCCTTGCAAATCTGTCATTTTGACATGTAAATCCTGATGCCACATGCCTGATAAAGAAAATAAAATCAGATGGCACATCAAAGAATACCATGTGAATTCAACATGGGCATCTACAGTATACAATTTGCTTTTAACTACCATCATCTGCTTATGCATTTTTTTTGCTATGTAGGAAGCATAATCATATGGCTATTTTGTCTTTGGGTCTTGAATGTTCACTGCCATCATCATTAGAGAAATTGGCATTCTGTCTGAAGCATCTCTCCCAAGTACTTGACAGAGACTATGATAAGTTCTTACAAAGTAGTGCATAAATAGGGAGCATTCAAAGGGCTCCTCCTTCTAGTCTGATATTTTTACCAATTGGCCATCTACCCCCTTTGGTCTGTGTTTGGCTAGGTTGAAGGCCCTATATCCATGTTTGACCTTTTTATATCCTTCCTTCAATGTACCTAGGTCAATTGGTATGTTGGCTGCAGGGTCCAAGTTGAAAACAGTGGAGATGTAGGCCTTTGTATGTTTTATCATCATCGTGCCATTGCCTACCAAAACCAATTTTGTCTGAGGATCATACCTCTGTACAATCACCCTCACCAAGTCTAGGTTTGGGAATATGTTCAGGCATATCAACTTGGCCAATTCCAACCACCAAGAGTTATAGACTGGGACATTGAAATCCATCCTATGATGCCAGTTCTTAAAGAGAACCCAACCTAGCACAGTCAATATGGCATCCCTACAATTGTAGCAGAGGTCTAGAATTTTATCATTTGGCCCACTGGGACTGTGCCCACTCAGAGGGCATCTTATAGACCCTGGGAATTGGACCATGAGGTGCTCATCCAGACTTCATTTTGATCTAGAATGCTTATTTGATTGACTCATCATTACAAACACGTTTTACCAAACTAGGGCTTCTTTTTTCAACAGTATGGTACCTTCGAGACAAGAAATCAACTTATAATTCAAATGGGCACAGTCAAACAGAGTAAACTTATTGGTTTTATGCCTACAAAAGCTTGAAATTCCTTCTCTTATTTGTCTGAAAGCTCACTGCGCGCCGAGACTCTGTTCGTGCTTGTGAAAATAATGTAGAAAGCCCTAATTTTTCCCTTTAAGAAGCTTCATAGCCTAGGATTTGAGGTATTAATGGATATAGCTTCGACCTTAACGCAAATTCATGTCATAGGGCACCTACAACGTTCTCCACAAAAGGTTTAAACCTGGGCCATTGATCCAATTTTTACTCCGTGAAATCCACGACCACCATTTACCTGCTAGATTTGAAAATCCTAGTCTTGTTGAAAAGTCTTCTGCCAATAAGAATGCGCCATATCGGATGTAGCTCCTATGCTAATGACTTCACCTTTTATCCAATGTGGATAGGTGGCACCATTTCGTGGTGTTGCAGCTAGAAATGGCCCACCAACAACTTGCCCTGCGTAGGTGCACTAAAGCCTCCACGCGTCCTTCTTTATACATACCTTTATTCCTTCCTTAAGAAGATGCCACATGTCACCATATTATGACCGCACGGTGGATCTCTATCTCTAATAGGATTCCTCTACGTGCTTGTGCTATCATTAGATCTGAACTCTCTTGCAGATCACTTTTTACCTTGACACCTAGCAGCACACAGTTCCTTGATTTAGAATCTTTGATCAATGGGATGTAAGCCCACATTCTTTGACAGATGTCCCTACTTTGTGACCCTGCAAAGGTATGATGACGTCACCTTAAAGGCTCTGCGATGCTTCAAAATACTATCACATGACACTTTATAACCTTAATAAAGACTTAGGATTTAAAACTTAAGGTTTTAGGGCTACAAAGGGTAGAGCTAGAACTTAGGGCTGGTCATATCATGATCTTAAAGGCTTCAAGTTGTAACTTAAATGACTGAGAACCTACAATAAGCAGTCAATAGAAGATTAGAAGATAAATTGCAAGGTGAGCCATGGAATTAAAGACTTAGGGCTTTAAGGGCTTATATGAATAAAGACTTGGAATCTCTCAGGCTTAAAACCCTAAACCTACATAGGTACCACCAGAAGGGATATTTATTGGTTACTCAACTAGAGGCAAGGCTTATAGATGCTACAACAAGAGATTGGGAAAGATGATTGAAAGCACAAATGTTAAGGTAGATGAAGAATTGTATCAGATCTTACAAGTACCAGAGGACTGTGGATTAGATATACCTCCCTACATTAAAGAAGAAGAAGAGGAGGAGAAAGAAGAGGAGCAAGAATCATAACAGATCCCTAAGACTCCAACAAAGTATATTTAGAGGAATCATTCAGTAGATCAGATCATTGGGGATAAGAATGAAGGTGTATAGACCAGGAGAAGGCTTGCAAAAGCAAGTGAGAAAGTGAATTTGTGCCTACTGTCAAAGGTAGATCCCAAAACCTTTGCTGATGCTAGAAAAGATGATGGATGGTTGAAGGTAATGGAAGAAGAATTGAATCAAATAGAGAAAAATCAAACATGGGAATTGGTTCCCAGACCTACTAATAAGAATGTTATAGGAACAAAGTGGGTCTTTTAGAGCAAGCTGAATGAAGATGCTGAATTTGTAAGGAACTATTGCAAGTATGTGCCAACTGGTTTTGCCATTGATGTCAACATGTTTGTGTTGTCATTGGTGCCAACTGTATCTTCTAATATTGATGTTTTCTGATTGATTGAAGAACACTGTTTATGTATTTTGCTCTGCATTTTCTCTATAGTAAAGACCAAAGTATGAGCTTTGGATATGTTTTAAATACGTACTTGAAGATGCTAAATCTAGAATTTGGTGGTCCATATCGCTGTGCAGAAAAAGTTCTATTCACCCGTATGAAGACTGTGCCTAGCAAGGTTTGTAGAGTGATAGGGAGAAAGTGTTTTGCTCCGTATTTCTTCGTAGATTGGAGTTTGGCTTTGCAGTTCTGGACTTAAGCTTATAAGGTCCTTAGTCATCTTCATTCCAAAGGATATGTGATTTGAAGCTCCATAAAACAAGTTTCTAATTAGCAAAGTTTGACAGTGTCTGATTGAGAATAGTC
Organism: Cunninghamia lanceolata; assembly: GCA_027924645.1. Classification (NCBI taxonomy): domain Eukaryota; kingdom Viridiplantae; phylum Streptophyta; class Pinopsida; order Cupressales; family Cupressaceae; genus Cunninghamia; species Cunninghamia lanceolata. Next base: position 7,709,172 of record BSBN01000112.1, on the reverse strand, counting down.
TGTGATCCATCTTCAAGTAAAATAAGTTGAGATTAGTTGTGGTTGCATTTGTTGGTTTCCAAATGATTCTATGATGTTTGTAGATGTCCCATGAATGCATTGAAGGTGTGTTCTTGATCTACAAGTAGTAATGAAGATCTTGGAAGCACGTGTTCAAGTGTTCTTGGTGATTGCACTTGTCTGGCTGACCTAGATGATTAACATTCTTTGTGGATGAATTTCCTAAATTGAAGAAACGTGTGGTAGTATGTGAAGATGTAATTGAGTCCATGCTAAGGCATGAAGTGTTCCTCCTTTATTCATTTAGTCTGTAATTTTTTTTAGGTCTAGTCCTAATTTGATGTATGTGTGTATGCTAACCTTGGAGATTGTTCCAATGGTTGATTATTGTAATGCTGACCTTAATGTACATTCCAAGGTTGATGAATTGTATAAATATATGTAATAAATTCATGTTCAATGTGCGATGATGTGAAGAAGATGAAAAGATAAGTGTGAAGTGTAAAAGTATAGCAGAGCAGAGGAGTTTTATTATGCTTTAATGGAACTAAACTCAGGCATGGTGTAGATGCTACTTAATTAGTTTAACCCCTGACAGTGAGCCAAACCTCGACAGTGAGCCATCCTTTTAGACAATGAGCCCTTTGGTAGTGAGACACCATTTGATATTCGGTATTGTTACTACATTTATATTGTGAGCTAACACTCACAGTGGTTTTTCCTTGTTTAGGGTTTTCCACGTAAAAAATCTGGTGTTCATGTGTATGTGGTGTTGATGTGTTCATGTTTTGATTCTGCTATTCATGTTTAATGCTCATAACATAATAAGGAAATAAGTTAAGTAATTATGAAGTTGTTTGTGGTTTAAAGAAGTTAAAGTTTTTGATACAATTCATTTACCCCCCCTCTCAGTTGTCTTATGCCATTCAACAATTGGTATCAGAGCAAGTTCCTTTGGAGAAATCCTAACAGCTTAAGGAGGATTCAGGATGGCACACAAAAAGGACACACCTAAGTTTGATGGAACTGACTACGCATACTAGAAGGTGTGAATGGATAGTTATCTTATTTCCATAAGTTATAGTGTCTCAATGATAGTCAAAACAAAATATGAAATACCTGAAAATGGTCCAAAGACTAAAGAAGAAATCCAGGAGTTTGAATTGAATGGATAAGCTAAAAATGCTCTATTGAATGCTTTATCAAATGTTGAAATGGATAAAGTGGTGGATCTTAAAACTGCTCATGAAATTTGGGAGAAACTAAAGAATGTTTATGAAGGTGATGCATCTGTCAATAAAACTAAGTTGCAGAATTTAAAGACCACATATGAAATCATGCGAATGTCTAAAGATGTTAACATAACAAATTATATACAGAAGATTGATGAAGTTGTCAGCTACATCAAGGCCCTTGGTGGAAAGTTAGAAGATGAAAATGTTATTGATAAATTACTCAGAACTCTTCCAAAGTCCTATAGTCATAAGGTATCTACCATTGAAGAATTGCTTGAGTCAGGTAAACTTACAAAAGATCAACTGCTTTGTAAACTAACTACCTTTGAAATAAGGGAATTTGGTACTACTGATGGTCCTGTGAAAACTGAGATTGCTTTCAAGGCCAAGGAACAAAAGACTTCTAGATCAGAGTGTTGGTTTAGGTCCAGACAAATGAGAGGGGGAGTGAATCAGTTGTCACACATTTTCAATCTTTTTACTTTTAATCTTCCTTTACCACTCAAAATCAATTTAATAATATAAATTTTTTAACATCAATCAATAACATATGAATAGAAAACATAAATAACACATTCGACACCAAGATTTTGACGTGGAAACCCGATTAAGGGAAAAACCACAGTGGGGGTTAACCCACAAAAATTAATACCCTGTTAAAGGTATTTTTACAAATGGGAATGCACATGCATTCGGGCTTATTGCCCAGAGCTCACTACTCAAATGGAGGCTCACTACCTATGGAAATATTACAAGAGAATGATAGAAATTTGAACTGATTAATAGCATCTACCCATGCAAGAATTTCAGTTCTGGTTAAGTACACAAATTGATCTTACACATTTTAACTTTACTCTGCTCTTCTTACTATTCTGCCTTCATTTGTACTTTGGATTTATACTCTTGTCATATACGCCTAATTCGTATACACCACATGCCCTGAATCATCCAATTTCATCACCTATATATATCTACAACATGATCTACAATCATTCTATCAATCAGCTTCAACAACACTTAAAACTTTTATGAATGCTCTGCTCTGTCGGCTAGATCTATGCATAACTTAAGGTGTGGACCAAAACTTGATATTGAAAATCATTACTCATATCAGCCACTATCACTAATCATCACTATTTGTCCAACAAACAACTTCCATACATCCAGAATCAAGATCTTCTGCAAGGTCAGCCTGTTCTTTTTCTGTCTGCTCTGACAAACTGGAACTCGGTACTTAGAGGCTAATATCTTTTGAATCCTTCATCACCAGAGGAAAAAATTCTAGAGTTAGACTATGTTGATAATGCATATGGCTCCCCTAGATCCCAGCTAATCATGACTTCCCACCGGAGAGATCTGGACCAAAATACCAGACCTTGTTACTACTCTGTTCCTAGCTGCCCAAACTTAGACAAATTCTGAATCTAACTTCCGGTATGAACAAATTGTGTTATGAGGATGATTGGGATGATCTTAGTTGCCATCAATGACAACACCTATCAATGCAAAGCAGTGTCTCTTGCCAACAATCTCCCCCTTTAGTACTGATGGAAACACTTAATGAAAACTGACTAAGTGTCTAGTGAAACTCCCTCTTTGTCTGTACACTCGTGTACTTCACTTATTCCGGTGCTCCCCCTTTGCTGAATACCTCATTTTTCACTACCCTTCACTCCCCCTTTGACATCAATGGCAAAGGGTGGGGTTCACAAGCCAAAACTCCAAAAATTCTATATATACTGCAGCATATGTACAAATAATCATTGAGTCTTATTTACATGAACTTAAGAATGTTTGCAAAGCTAGTTTTTATTTGCACAAGTTTAGAGGACCAAGTACTCTTCATTCCATCCAAAATGGAGATGTACCCACTTAATTTAAATGAATATGCTTATGCCTTTGACAGATTTGCTGGATCACTAGTCTGAGCTGCACTCTGAGCTTCAGATAGGGAATTATACATTGTCTCTAACTTAGGAGCAATTAATCCCCGGAGCTCACACATTCTCTTCATAATGTTACCCTTTTCTTTAACAAGCCTCTTTATCTCATCTGTCAGGTTGATTACTTGACATTCTTGACTTATAGGCGAAACTGTTAGAGGATCAAAATTTTGAGAGAGATCTGACAATTTCTGTTCTTTCTCCTTTATTTTTTTCTCAATATCCTCATTAACTTTGGCCATGATAGACAAAATTTGTATATATCACTTCCATCATTTAGAGCATTCTAAATACTTTTTATGATAATACCAAGTATTCTTCTATCATTTCCTATCAAATTCTTTATTTCACAAAATTTCTTATCCAAGAATTCTTTCTAAACTTTTGCCTCCGCAGACTTCTCAAAGGACTCAAAATGAGTATTCATAGAACTTACAAGATTTATTAGATGTTCAGAGGGGGAATCATATGGACTCTTCTGGTAGGTAGGCATTAACTTTTCCAAGATCTTGGATGCAAGCCCCAGTAGTTCATTGTCCTCCACGTGGAATTTTAACATCTTTTCTCTGGCCTTTACTTGGGTGAATGATGCTATTTTCATCAGTTAAATTGGAGAGAGCGCATCTGGATTGGCTAGACCTTGGAGTAGTTTAGGTTCATCAAGCTCACTCATCTCTTTTTCAAGAAGACTTTTTACTGCATCTACAGTGTCTCTTGCAACATTTTCTAAACCATCCTTTTGTTCATCAGATTTCTTAGTATCTGCTTTATGTGTTTCAATATTTGCACCATCTTCTTCTACTTTATCTTTCTTTGTGTTCTCTGCAGAAGGACTCTTTCCTATTTGTTCATCATTTGCTACCTGATCCAGAGGGCTCTGTGAAGTAGTAATATTATCCTCTTTTCCTGACATATCAGGTGGATTAGGAGTATCTCCTGCACCAACTACTTTATCCAACATTTCTGTATCCTCTTGATTTGCTTGTTCTACTTCTAGAATAGAGGCTTCACCCAACTCAGATTGCTGCTCAATAATGTTCTCTTCTTCACCATCTGGAACTTCTTTTGTGACTATGGGAAAATTGTGCTTTCTCAATGCTTTCAAAATAATCTCTTGAGTTTCTTTAATGATTTCACTTATTTCTCCAAACATGAGTTTGTTCATTCTCCTTTTGCTTCTAAAGTCATCTTTTACTTCCTTGAATATCATATCTATTTGATCAGGAGAAATTTGAGGACACAAATTTATTAGCTCATGTTCCCTGATCTCCATGTCCTTGCACTTGGCATTTTCTTTTCTCAACTCCAAGATATTTGCCAGACTTTGTGGTAACTCAGAAGTTATCTCAATTAGTTCCTTGTTGTAGATGTTGAGATATCTGACCATTGCTTCCTCCAACACCCTTTTATCCATATCATTGTATTCATCATAGAATTCAATCATGGGTTTTAGATTACCATCCACATTGACTAATTTTATCATATCTTCTAGGGAGAGTGTGGGCTTCTCAACATATTCCTCATAATCTTCTATCTTTTGCTTTTTTCTAGTCCTTTTGCTTCTGTAGGACTTTTCTTTGGTTAGTTTTGCAGCTTTTGTTCCAGTGACCTTTAGTTCCTTGATTTCAATGTTTGAGTCTGTATCTTCTTCTTCTTCTCTTATGCTTTCATAGGTCCAGGATGCTTTTGTTTTCTTCCTTTTCTCTCATCTTTCGGATGATTTTGCTTCTGATTTTACAGTTTTGGAGGGAGCAGAGGCAATAGCAGAGCTTCTAGTAATTCTTGAAGTGGAAGAGAGTTCCACCAAATCACTTGTTTGTTTCTTATCTTGTTTCTCTTTCTCATCCTTCTCTGTTCTTTCTTTGAATTTCTTCACAGCTTCCTTAGTTAGGCCCAAATTATTAGCTAACTACTCAACTTCTTTTCTTACTCTCCTATTGGTTTCAGGTTCTCTAAGCTCAGTATGCAACTTTAAACTCAACTCCTCATAAGTTCCAAATCTTTCAACCGTTGTGTCTTTGGGCTTGCTTAGAAGATGTTGAGCATACATATCCAAGATCCTTTCATCTACTTCATACCCCATGGGCATGATCCAAATGGTTCTAGGTTCCACTACTTCCATTAAACACTAATCAGTATCAACCATGAAGCGTATTTCATTTTTGTACTTGTCAACAATTGAATTAGGGATTCTTTCCCTTGAGTGCATCATACTGTGAATATTCTTGAAGTAACCCCATATTGCAGTTTTTTGAGCTTTGAAATCACCAATGCTGCGAAGATGATTTCTGATCTGAATGGCAACTGGCTCATCCTTAGTCTAGTGCACACCTTTTACCCCAGGTACTTCATTCATAAAGTAAAAGAATAGACATAGAATCAATGTACCATACTTGAAAGTGTTTTTCTTATCTTTCTTGATTTTGTTTAAATTTTCAATCAGTTGATTCTGTAGTAGTTCACACAAGTCATAATCAATATTTTCCTTTAGCATCTTGTATGTAGCATATATGGCTGTTCCAGAAACATAATTTTCTCTACTCGAGTGGTAAATCTTGTACCCAATCACCATGGAGGCAAATTTAACATCCGATTCTATAATATCATTAATGGTCATTGCCCTTTTGTCAAACTTAGAACCGGTAGCATCAGTCACTGTCTATTTTTTCACGGCTTTCAGCATGGGCAATCCTCTGGTTGAGTTTAAACCAATTACATTTCTGATAGCATCCTTAGTAATCTTGAATGGTTTTAACAACCAAATGAATTCATCATGCATCTGACTCAAGACGTATCAGACCCATTCATCCTCATCAAATGTTGAAAACCCCATAATCTAAATAAAGTGTTTATCCTGTAGTGCCTTATACTCGGGTTTAAGTTCATCATTTTCATCCTTGAGTTGTTTCTCAAACAAGTCTACATACCTTGAATCTCCAAACTCATCTATATTTGCATGAATATAAACCCTAATGTCTTCTACATGCAGCACACCATACGAAACACTTGAAAAAGCACCTAACGGGTCAACTTCAATTGATTTGTGAGGATGCTTCTTAAATTTGGGTCGAGGCCTTTCAGTAATGTCAACAACATGAGGAGTAGCCATCTCAATAGATTTTAGATTCAAAGCTTTACAGAGAGGTACCTTTTTCTTTCGCGGGGTTAGGGTTGATCAATTACCGGTTGAATTTGATTTTTGCCTCAGTCTCTGGATTTGCAGCTCAAATGCTCTTCTTCTTATTTTCTTTGAATGCAAGGTGATTCAAATGAGTGACCAAGTGACCTTTTATCTTTTGCAAAACCTAATTTGGCATTGTAATAAATGTGTTGCCCTAATTATATCTGGTTACATCATTTTGATAGTTCTTCATGAATCACTCCGCAAGATTTCATATCAACATTTTTTCTTCCAAAAATCCTTCCAAAGGCTTTGGACCAAGTTAGAATGTTCTCTTTTATTGTGCCAGACTCAGGCACCCACTTACTGACCAGGGGAATTTGATGTTCTATGCAGTTCCCCCTGAGCTAGAGCTTTCCCGGAGGAATTGTTAGCACCAGATTTTGGTGTGGACCCATCACTATTGTTTATTTTATCTTTCTTTATCCAAATCTTGTTCATTTCACTCCGTATCTCATTCACATCAATTTTTCTTTTGCCCCTATCTTGTTTCTTCTCATCTGATTTTCTATTTAGTAGACCTCTTCTTCCATTGTTCCTATTTCTGTAGAATCTTGCAATATGACTAGATTTATTGTAGTTAAAGCACACTTGATTTCCTCTTGATCTGCACTGATTAGCCATGTGTCCAGATCCATTGCAAGAAAAGTAGTAGCCATTGAAATAATTGCCATTTGAGTTATTCATTAACATACTTATACAATCATTGGATTTGTGACCATACCTCTTACATTTGAAGCATTGACTGGAGAAGGATGAACCATTTTGATTTGCTCTACTTCTGCACTAAATAGCTCTATGACCAAATTTATTGCAATTGAAACAATTTCCATTAAATGATGGATATCTTTGAGCATTAGGCTATCTTACCAGAGGTTTTCTAGTTCTGTTCCTTTTGTTCCTTGGTTGGAAATTTCTTTGTCCAGATCCAGAGCTTTCACCTTTCTCATTTTTAAGATTATGCTTGTCATTATCCTTTTTCTGTTCTTCAATTAGTGCTTTGAGTTTAGCTGAGCTTATTTTGAACTTCTCCTTATACTCATTTGTAATTTCTAGGTCATGTCTGAGAGTGATAATCTCTCTCAAGTTCTCTCTCATTATTTTTGCTTTCTTGTAGATTAGATTCTAGGAGACTAGCTATTCCATCCAATCTGCAACATTCTTCAATTCTCTCTTTCAGATTTTGCTTCATCTCTTCTTCAGTTTTCTTCCTATCTTGAATTTCCTTGGTTAGTCTCATCACCCTAGTTTCCATCTCATGTTTTAGGACAACTTCTTTAGCTAACTTTTCACATTCTTTTGTCTTTTCTTTCAGGGCCTTGTCTTCCAGTTGAAGAGGTTGCTCCTTTCCTTTTGCATTGGATTTGCTCAACTTTTCTTTTAAGATCTCAATGAAGTCTTCAGCCTTTTTGAGATTATCTTGCAGTTCTTGGACTTCTGCCTTGGACTGCTCAAGATCATCTAGGGCGAGATTAAGTTTTCCTTGAAGATTATATTCATCCATTTTTATTGCCTTTCCAGATCTTCCTTAAGTTGTCAAACTTTTCCAAAGGAACCTTGCTCTAATACTAATTGTTGGTTTATGTCCAGACAATTGAGAAGGGGGGGTGAATCAGTTGTCACACATTTTCAATCTTTTTACTTTTAATCTTCCTTTACCACTCAAAATCAATTTAGTGATATAAACATTTTAGCATCAATCAATAACATATGAACAGAAAACATAAATAACACATTTGACACCAAGATTTTGATGTGGAAACCCGGTTAAGGGAAAAACCATGGTGGGGGTTAACCCACAAAACTTAATACCTTGTTAACAGTATTTTTACAAATGGGAATGCACATGCATTTGGGCTCATTGCCCAGAGCTCACTACTCAAATGGAGGCTCACTGCCTATGGAAATATTACAAGAGAATGATAGAAATTTGAACTAATTAATAGCATCTACCCATGCAAGAATTTTAGTTCTAGTTAAGTACAAAAACTAATCTTACACATTTCATCTTGACTTTGCTCTTCGTACTGTTCTGCCTTCATTCACACTTTGGATTTATGCTTTTCTCACATATGCCTAATTTTCATACACCACATGCCCTGAATCATCCAATTTCATCAGCTATATATATCCACAACATGATCTACAATCATTCTATCAGTTGGCTTCAACAACACTTAGAACTTTTATGAATGCTCTGCTCTGTCAGCTAGATCTATGCATAACTTAAGGTGCTGACCAAAAATTGCTCTTGAAAATCATTACTCATGTCGGCCACTATCACTGATCATCACTATTTGTCCACAAACAACTTCCATACATCCAGAATCAAGATCTTCTGCAAGGTCGGCTTGTTCTTCTTCTGTTTGCTCTGATAAATTGGAACTTGATACTCAGAGGCTAATATCTTTTCAATCCTTCATCACCAAAGGACAAAAATATGGAGTTACACTATTTGGACAATGCATATGACTCCTCTAGATCTGCAACTAATCATGACTCCCCACCAGAGAGATCTAGACCAAAATATTAGACCCTATTACTGCTCTGTTCCTAGCTGCCCAGACTTAGACAAACGCTAAATCTGACTTTCGGTATGAACAAATTGTGTTATGCGAATGATTGGAATGATCTTAGTTGCCATCAATGACAACACCTATTAATACAAAGCAGTGTCTCTTGCCAACATTGAGAAGTATGCTGTGGAATCAGATGAAGAAGATTTTGCAAAACTTGAGGCTAAGTTTGCAAGAAGAATAAAAAGAGCTAGCAAAGGAAAATTCAAAGGCAAGTTACCCTTCAAAAGTTTCAAT